>CM073527.1:23188847-28931347 GCA_037074615.1 Leucaena leucocephala | reverse complement strand
AGGAGATGTACCAAGAAAATAAATATATCAGAAAGAGCTTATCATCTTTCAGGGACCAGTTCAACATGCTTTAATTTCTAACTTGCTTATAAATCGTTTGACCTTTCCGTATTACAAGCCACGTGGCATCACTTTATATACGCGGACCAAACACTAGGGGATTCGGTATATCATGAGGGAACAAGAAGATTAGAGCGCGCTTGAGTGCTGGTGTGGAAACAATATACGGCAGACCTTCCTGCTGATGAAGGCGGTGTATTTTAGTCATATGATGAATGCGCTGCATATTTTTAATTAAAAAAATAAAAACAGAATTCAGTTCCCCACTATTTGGTAGTAATTTCTTTTTATCTAAATTTTAAAAAAATAATCAAATTTACTTATAAAAACAAGACGAAATGTCATTTTTTTTCCTATATGATATTAATATTAGGTAGAATAAACTATAAATTATTCTTAAGTATAAATTTAGATATCTAAAAATTAAAATATCTCTTAAAATAATATAATTATAACCATAATAAAATAATATTTTTTAAATATTAAATATATTTTAAATAGTGACATATGATAATCTCTTATCAATTAAATCTATATACAGAGAAGTTATGTGATAGTAAATTTAACTATAGAGAGTGACGTAGTACGGCACAAGAAGATTAGAGTAAACAAATCTGAATTTAATTGCGGACAACCGACGCGCTGTGCTTGCAAAGTCATCATTCGTTTCATCATCTGACGGCCCTTCCCTTCATTAATTAAATTTATTGCTCTTGACCCCTTCAAATTACCCGACTCTAATCGCAACCATGCCTGCTCTCCGTGCTTTTGGTTTTGACCAAGTCAACTCGGTTATGCTAATTGATTATTGTAAAATGGGGGAATTGTTCGTAATCAATACATCCTCTCTCCAGCTAATACTGAGTTTTAGAATTTTAATATTTCATGTTATGAGTCTATTAAGTTATATTTTTAATCAAATTGTGATATATATATATATATATATATGTGTGTGTGTGTGTGTGTGTGTGTGTGAAGGACATAATTGAAGTAAAGTATATAGAACTAAACATAAAGCGGACACAGGCAGCAGTCAGACAGGGACTCGCTAAGGGATGGAGTATTGATCGGAAAGCTAAATTCCATTTCCTGAGAGACGAGAATCTAATTCAATCGGTTGCTTCTCCAAGACGACAACAACATAATCTCCACATCCAAAAAAGCAATGGAATCTTGTTATTGGCATTTCATTCACAGCTGGTGACTGTGGGTGTCTTCCACTTACTATCAAACTCGAGAGCCACGTCATGGCGCCCACATGTATACATTCCGCAGCAAATTCTAAAATAGAAGAGCCTTCCGATCGTCTCTTTTATTTTCACAAATAAAAGCCAAGACAAGGGGATGGATTCCAATTCAGTTGCAAGATAACGCTACTAAGCTTGCTGGCTTATTGTATATATTCCAGTGGATGGGCATCTCCACAATTTATAATATAATTTAACGTTAACCAAAGCCAGAAGCAACAACTGAAGTCAAACATTTGCATTCTCAGCTCTCCATGTTAAAATTCTAGTCCGATCCCTTCTTAATATCCCTTCAGTGTATATATTGGGCGTCAATCAATTAATTAATATTATGAGGTGAGCAGGAAGGAAGCCGTCAAGTGTGGATAAGCATTCATCAATCAATCAATTTTACTCTTAAAATTTTTACCATATTCAAAAGATTTTGAACTAATCTAATATATATATATATATAAATGTCTTTTTTTTATATTACGTTTTAAATTATCAGACTTCAAATTGGAGGGTTGGAGTTTAAAAATGAGTAATCAACAATTGGGTGGGCGCTAATTAAAGAGGTGATTATGTGGAGGAGACAATAATGATAATGATGTGAAGATGAATGGCATATGATTGAGAATCAGTAAAATGGAGGGGGTGTGCAGTGGAATGGGGGCAGGGAAGGAATGAGATTGGAAGTTTCGCGATACTTGAAGGAGGGGAAATCTCAAATCTGTGGAATCAATGGAGAGGGGGCCCCACTTTCTCCCTAGTCTCCTCCCTCCATTCTTCGTTCTCTGCCCTCCATATCTGATTGTGCGTGTGAGTGCCATATATAAACTCCCACCCCAAGTCTCCTCCCCTCCTTCTAACTGTCTTTCGACCTCCTTCTTCTCACCATCATGCCTCTCTTGCTCCTCCTCCTCCTCCTCCTCCTCCCTCCGCCATTCCCCCTCGCCTGCGCCCAGGTCGGCAACACCGGTCCCACCGGCCCTTCCTACAACTCCTACTCCCCCTCCATCGCCATCATCATCGTCATTTTAGTCGCCGCTCTCTTCCTCACCGGCTTCTTCTCCATCTATATCCGCCACTGCGCCCAACCATCCAACTCCCCTCTCCCCAACCTTGCTGCTCGCTCCAGACGCCCGCCTCGCGGTCTTGATCCCACCGTCATCCGCTCTTTCCCCACTCTTGACTACTCCGCCGTTAAGTTCCACAAGATTGGGAAAGATGCCCTCGAATGCGCCGTCTGCTTGAACGAGTTCGAGGACTCTGAAACACTCCGTCTCATACCCAAGTGCGACCACGTCTTCCATCCCGAATGCATCGACGAGTGGTTGGCCTCCCACACCACCTGCCCCGTTTGCAGAGCCGACCTCATCCCTCAACCGGGCGACTCCGTTGATCATGCAGTTCCAGTGCTTGACTCTCACGCTGACATTGAATCCCAAAACGACGCTCGGGAACATCCGGAAGGTGACTGTGAAGCCGCCGAGCCCGACGTTATGCGTTCCAATCAGAAGCTTAACCGAAGCCGTACGCGAGGTTCTCGGTCGAGTCAGACGGTGTGGTGGGCAAGGTCCCACTCGACTGGGCACTCCCTTCTCCAGCCGGGAGAAAACACCGACAGGTATACTTTGAGACTGCCGGCGGACGTGAGGAACCGGCTGCTGAATCAGAAATTTCATCGGGCCACGAGCTTGGTAATCTTGCCCGGGGAGAGTAGTTCGAGGAGGGGGTATCGAACCGGAGGTGAGGGGAGTAGCAGGGGAAGGTTTTCGAGGCGACTGAGCCGCGGGTTTAAATCAGACCGATGGGTTTTCACGATGGCGCCGCCCTTCTTAGTGAGGGCGTCATCGATCAGGTCTCCGAAGGTGGCTAGTGACGGTGCCGCCGTTGAAGAGACCTCCTCCGACCCCATTATGCCACCATCGGCCTTGGACTCGTCCCGACCACCGGTTTAGTAATTCCTTTTGGTTGAGCTTAGATTTATGACACGGGTGCAGTAGTCGAGACCTCCTGCAACAACTTATTGTAAATTCAGCTAATTTTTTTCTGAGCCACGATATTTCCATTCATTTCTAGATCGTCGGGCTGATTTCATCTGAATAATGTAATTAAGCTGAGGAATTATCTTATCAAAAATATCTGAGGAGTTAATGGTCTTTGTAAGGGCTAGTGACCTTTGAAACAAGCACGATAGCATATTGGCCGGAAAAGGAATTGGCACCATGGTAATATGAAAGCTAGTATATACATTTCAAATTGGAGAAGTGGACCGAAGAAATGAGAGGAGAATGTCATTAAAAAAGGTAGAAAAAATAACATCTTGACACAACGGCAAGAATGCGCGGGATGAGCTAGAAGTCTTGGTTGACTTTATATTTTTAAAACAATATTATCAAACTAGACTTTTGGATTCGAGAAGTTAAAAACTCTGTTTAAATAATTATTTTTTTTGAAGAGAGGTTCTACGAACATAAAAAACAATTTGTTCCGCTTCATTTATTTTCTGTAAATAATATTGATATGGTTTTTGCTAATAATTTGATATATACACAATATCAATGAATTAATATATGATGATAATTAGTATTTATGGAGATTGAAGAATGAATACTATTAATAGTTGAAGCTGAAATCTGTTGGCCAAAACAAAAAGGGAAGGATAGAAAGCTGAAATTGAGAGAACAATCAAGTGGTGGGGGGGGGGTTGTATTTTCAGAAAGTTAAGAGAACAAAATTAATATGTTTATTATTGGGAATCAGCGCAGAGAGAAGAAACGGAATAGCGTAAACGAGTAACGAGCATTATGGTCCCTGTGGACACAAATCAATTTCTGACGAAGCCTTTTCTAAATGCCACCTTTTCTTTTTTCCAAAAGCGATTCCACTATCACTAGTCACTACCATCCTTGCCTCTCAGCGCCAAACACAGATAGGTTGGACTCACCTCTTTCTTCCTCCTTCTCCATCAAAAATTGTTTTCCTTCAACTAATCTCCTTTACTACCTATATTATTCTGTTACCTCGGACCCGATTTAATCCCTCATACCAACTCGAACCATTTTACATGGATGATATATATTTGGAACACATCATAATAAAGGGTCCTAGAATCAAGAAAATGTGCTTCAAGAATGCAAATGATTGTCATTATTAACACACGCACATATTCGAATCATCCTCGTCCATATATTTTACTTTTCCATAAATACTGTGGCTACAAACAACAGGCACATGCATCTGCTTCTGGTGCTTTACGCAAACAAAATATTACTGAAACAGCAACTCACTAATGATGGAGTGGACTACTTGATGTTTGTCTCTGAAGTTGTGGGGAACCAAATGGACCTGCACTCGTGTTCCTGACAAGTGGTATTAGCGACTGTACCACATCTGTCATCAGCGGCCTGTAATCTGCTTCTGGCTGTACGCACATGGCTGCAATTGCACCTATCTGTTCACCAGATTGGTATCACACACAGATACTAGTTAGTTGATGAAGAAATATTTATTAGTCTAAGTTTTTCCACGATAATGGTGAAAATAATCAAGTAATAACCAAATGGAGCGGACCTGAATTAGATCCTTCTTGGAGTAGTGTCCTCGCAGAGCTGGGTCAACCATTTCTACCAGATTCTCTCTGTTGGTTAGCCTTGGAAGAGCCTAGTAATATTAGCAGATTAAACCTCAAAGTTATATACGGCAAGCCGAAGAGACATGCATATTATGCCCATTTTAATTTTTCATTATCTTGTTTTTACTAACCCAAGAGACGAGAACGTGTTCTCCAGGAGGTCTCTTGATATCAACTGGCAGACGTCCAGTGAGCAACTCCAAGAGAACCACCCCGTAGCTGTACACATCTGACTTTGTGGAAAGCTTTCCCGAACACGCATACCTAGGTTCATATTCATCATTGAACCAACTTTTTAGACAACATTAAGGTGAAGAAATTCAATTACAGGTTGGTTGATAGGGACTTGACTTTGTGCATGTGCATTCGTTGTGCTTGTTCTCTTTTGACACTGAGTTTAGTGGAGAAGATAAGGAAAGTTGCATAATAATCACATTCACAGACTCACTCTGGAGCTAGATATCCAGTGGTCCCTAACGCAGGCGTGGAAATATGAGCGTTGATCTTGGCTCGAAAGTTGTGATCCAGTAGAACGCTGTGGCAATTGAAGTCACGATGGATCACCGGCGGGACCGCATGCTCGTGGAGGAATTCAAGAGCTCTGGCACAATCAAGGGCTATCCTCAAGCGGGTCCACCAATTCAAGGGTTTAGCTTGATTCATACCAGAGTGCAGGTGCTGATGCAGCGTTCCATTGGGAATGAATTCGAATATCAGTAATCTGTGCTGCTGGTCTGCACTGTACCCAAGTAACTCCACCAAATATGGAGAGCGCAAGCGGCTTAGCATATCCACCTCCAATCAAATTAAAAAAGAAACAAGAAATTTGTCAGCTAGTATCCACATCCCCATGTGCAGTGCAGCATTTTAATACAGCTTATTACGTGAGTTGTATAAGAGATTAGGAACTCGCATATATCCCCATTTCTTGGTTCCTAAAACTCCACAACTCATTTGTATGCTCCTACATTTTTAAATATAGCTAGGAAAAGAACAAGATTTTTATGAGCAAGACATTTTACATATAAGAAGGTTGCCGTTTTGTAGTTTATACGTACGAGTCCTTTATTCTCACTTTACAATTACTTTGGTCTTGACTTTATTACCTCAACATGTTCTCAGACTTCTTGATCAATCAGCAACTTTCTCTTAAGAAAGAAGAAAAGGGATATTTTTGAACAACAGACAGAATTAATATCCTTCGCTTAAGAAAGACAAATATGATATTTTTGAATAGCAAACAGAATTATTGTGTGCCGGGAAAAGAGGGTATTAGAGAGAGAGAGAGAGACAAAAGGCAAGTAAGAACAAGAGACATTATAAATGGCGGTGTTAGCAAACAGAAGAAAGAAAAAGAGGATGGAATCATGAAATGAAGTTGTTCAGTGATTCACCTCAATTCGGAAGGCACGCTCCCCCTGCCTACCTTGCCTCCGCAGCAGCTTGATTGCGGCGAGAGTGCCATCACTTAAGACTCCTCTGTAAATGGAATCAGATCCTCCACTTCCAATCGCATTTGCCTCGCCGAATCCTTCTGTAGCCTCTTGTAGCTCCCTGTACGTGAACACTTGCACTCCTCTTACTTTTTTATTACATCCTCCTGCCCTGCTCATGCTCACACTCCCCCCACTCAGACACCCTCCCTTCACAGCTGCAATTCAAGCTTTCAAATTTTAATGTTGAAGTTAAAAAGCAACTGTTTTGAAATTGATAACGTATACACACAAGTTAATGAATAACCTGGACTGGAACCCAAGTTCATTGTGGCCGAAGCCATGAACCTGCAACTCGCGTCATCAAGTGCTGTGCCGTTTGTGTTATCATTCAGAGCTGAATTCTTGGGGGAGCATTTCAGCCGACGAAGCATGAATATGATCAGGAAAATGGTAAGCAGCAGCACCAATCCCGAGGCCACGGCGACGATGATAATGAGAATGGTTTCGGGGGAGAACTGGGAATCATGGTCATGGTAATTTGGTGGATGTAAGTGGTGGTGCATGCCGGTATGAGGCTTGATGGAATCCACTGTAGTATTGACTTCCATCATCGCAAAGAGAGGAAACCAAGAGAGAAGATCTGAGGCTCTAAGTTGGAGTGGAGATGTGAGAGAGATGATATAAGTAAAACAAGGGGAAGGCACAAGGAATTTTTATTTTCTACAAAAACTTTTAAAAAAAGTTTAAGTTAAGTGACGATCCAAAAATAAAATAAATTATTTATTTATTTTAGATAATACTAATATCAATATATTATCTATTATTTTTAAATATAAATTTAAGTAGTCAATTGATTTAATCACCAGTAGTTAGTTGATCATGGCATGCCCTTGCCTTCCTCTGAGGTCATTTCTTCATCTCGTCCCGTGAATATACAATTTGGTCCAGTGGTTTTGTAATTTGTGTACCACATGCGTCCCCGATTCCCGAATTGTCTCTTTCTATATCTGAATGAGAATATTTTGTTGTTAGCTTCTGGGCCAGGGCCTCTCAATCATGCTCTCGCGTCTAATCATTTCCTGATTATAGATGGATCTACTAAACTCACCCTGCGAGGCATATCCTTATAAATATCACGCGCGTCGTTTTTCTCGTTCTTGTGTGAAGATTAAGATCGTTATAATGCAAAAGGTCAACCACCATGTGGCATCGAGCAAGAGGACATATCGGCCTTAACCCAGAAGGGGATGAAATTAAAGCGTAAACGGGTGCAAGCTTTGCCCAACTTTGATTAAACCATTTATCTCCCACTCCTTGTTTTACACTAGACGTTCTTGTGCTTCCGAAATCTGAACTGGGGACAAGTTCCATTAGCTTCCACGTACTATTTGAACAAATTCATCTCCAGTAAGCGCTAACTAACTCTACATGTACGGCCATATTTGTTCACGTACATTCGACAAATTAATTTTGACTGGCCTGGACTAGCTTGTAGAAGACAACACAGATCATGGCAATGTGATAGTGGAATATCATTCATCATGAAACTGTTGGTCGCACGAGTCACATGAGCGCAAATTGGTATGGGGTATGTAGGTACATGCAACACGAACAAGCATTTAATAGCGGAGGGACCAGGTCAACGGAATGCCGGATTTGTTATGATGTGTAATAATGTATGTCAAAGGTAAGCTTGACTTTGGATGGAGATATATCCATCTCATGGCTGTAATGAAGATATGTTGTGTCCACGTGCGAGGTCTTTGCTGGAGACCACTCTGATGCATGATACTTTCGGATGAAATCTGAAGCAGAAGTCACTCCAGCATTCATTCGTCTTCTGTCCCAATTTAGAAGAAGCCCAATGCCCATGTTCAAAGGCCCACTTTCAAAGCCTACAAACCATAAGCCCACCCGGCTAATGCACAGAGATCCAAGCGAGTAAAAAGTTAAACTCAGTTAAAAGCGAACCCTAAACCACGTGAGTGAAGAGTTAAACGATTAGGTATCATTTAAGTGAAGTCTTAAGTTGGAGCCTTGACATATATAAAAAATTTCTATTAGGAGACTCATCCACCATAACTAGGTACGTGATATAGGTCAAACCTAAATATAATCAGAATAAAATTCTAATAAATTAAGTACCCAACCAAAAAAATGTTAAACTCAGTTGGCGATTGAGATTTTGAAGTGGGAGGGATAATATAAATCTTGAAAATGGAGTGCGCCACGGGTAATCTTTCAACTTTTTTCTGTTTTTTTTTTTTTTTTGCTTTTCTGGGAGCACAAAATTTCTTCAGAATATGGAATAATGGGAGTATGAGGTGGGGCCATAACAAACCGGTCCTCATTTCTTCTTTATGCTCTTTTCCCCTTCCGTTGCGGGATTCTTAATTCTTTCATCATTCGGCTACCTCGATAAGTCGGCGTGGACACCATTGCAGCGTCTTTTATAAATTTAGTGCTCGGGGTGCAATAATCGATTTGAAGGATGGAGATCACTTCATTTGTATATAAGCCATATAATGTTGAGTTTTATTTTGGCCTGCTAGCTCTCCACCCAACAAAAGAACTTTAGGGTAGCCAAGCCAGGCGTGATATACGTACAATTTGGGTTATCCTTGTATGTTTTGAAGCTGACTCCTGCAATTACACGCATGAGTATTCTCTGGGCCTCTCAACTCTTCTGGCATGGCTCCAGCTCTGTTGGGGAGAACGTCTTGATTTGTGAAGGCACCTTGCCATGGAGAAACTTCGTTTGACCTCTAGTTAACTACGCCATGTACGTAGGTAGTTAATTACCCTTAGGCCGTCTCATGCTGGTTCCCATGAGTTCAGTTATTCATTTACTATTCTGGAGCTGTTGATTTGCAATTCGGGCTTTGACAGCACAATAGAGGTACGTTCCTCGTGTTGAATGAATCGACCCTCGAGTGTTGTTCATTGCTCTTTCTTTTTTTTTTTAACAGTGAGCGTTGTTCATTACCATATATTCACAAAATGGACAATAATATTTCTGACATCCTTTCTACTGTCACTTCAACGTACTATATATGTATATGAGCATGCTGATGTAAAAGATGTTGGTGAATATGTGCAGCTTGTTAGTATGGTGTTTTGTGTCCATTTTAAGTGGAGCACGTCCAACCACTTGACCTTAACCAAAATATATGTATAACTAAAACAACGCAAGACGGTATCTTAATATTCAAGGAATGATTCTGTTTTCGATAGGCTGAGTTGCCTCTCACTCTCTCCTCATTTCAGGGTTGGTATGGGTACTCGGTTACTGGCAAACCATCGTCACCAAACATTCGATTACTCTGAATTCCGCCCCCAGTCTAAATTGCGCTGCCTTCCTTTTTGTCGCCTCCATTTTTCAAACGTTTCTTTCACGTACCCATAGTTTCCCATTTTACCCTATTCATCGATCACTTCCATATTCTTTTCAGCATTCTAACTTTACCCTGCGGCGCATGTTATTATGTGTGTCTATTTGTATCTTACGGCATCATTCTGTGCTTGCGCTCTATCATCTGCAGATAAAACATCACCATTATTCTTAAGGAGAACAAGAGTTATGTCACAGAAGGGGGAATTCATGAGAGTCTGATCTTCCGCAATTATTTTTTATAAAGACTGAGCTGTTGTAAATCGGGAATATCAGCTATAAATAAGGTATTTATATTTCAAACGTGACTCCCAATTCATAATTGAAATTCTTATATACAATTATATGGATAGATATATAATAACGGCTCATTCTATATGAGATTTTTTCTGTGGCACGTAACTGTTATTAATTTGCTCATGTGAGAAATTTCACTGCCCCTCGTCCTTATTCTTACTTGCCACTTCAAGGATCTTTTTTTTTTATTGTCTCACGTACGGCTGTTTTGTCAATCAATTGGTCGAAATAAACTTAAATCTGGCAAAGAGTTTCGGTTATCTTTACAACTTACAGGCACACACTTAGTTAGGATTGCTCTGACGAAAATAAAGCCAACAAAAAAAAAAGGCATGTCTTGTAGAAATGGATCCCCGAGACACGAGTTTCTCCGTAAAAATAAAGATTTCAATCAATTATGACCTTTGAATGCCATCGATCGGATTATCTCTTGATGGCACTGGATAAACCAATAATCTCGGTGGTCATAGTTTTTCCAGAGTCAATGTGATAGGAAACCGAAATTTAGAACCTTGATCCAAGTGGCCAACTGAACCAAGTGAGCTTTACTAGATTTACAGCCCCTCCATTTGTCGGTGGACATTACGCTGTATCACGTATGTGGTGGCAATCTTTAACTTTATGCCGCATTAAGAAAATGGGACAGAAACACGGGTTCATGAATCTTGTGGGGCTTTAAAGAAGCGATGCAGTATCCGTTATTTTAAGAAACCCGGACAGGACTAGGCCGAAAAAGAAATCATACGAACAGTGAAAGATGAAGTCGTACTACGAGAGAGCAGGGTCGTGATCCCCGAGGTGGTGTTGATAGAGATTCATGAGAAGAAAAGCACGAGCCAAACATGGAAAGCGCAGGTAGCATTTATATGTGTTAATGTTATGTTGGTACTTTAGAGCAGCGCACATAATAAGAGGGTTGAAGGCGAATTGAGAAAGCGCGTGAAATTGCGTTAGGGAGTGTCATGCTGTCCCCTGCACAGAGTACGGGGAAAGAACAGGGAGAAGACGAGCATCTGGGGATGTGATCAAAGTGAAAGGAGGAACGAATCCCGGCAGGAATTGGGAATATTTGAGTCAGAAAAGCCAAGTTTCTAGTCCAAAAGCAGCGCCATGGAATCCCCTTGCAACATCTTGCTTGTCCTTGAGGTTTCGAATCATTCAATGCCCCCATTTGACCCCGTCTGCTACAGATGATGGGCCGGGCAACGACCCCATCAAGCTTGTACCCGACCCAAAAAGTTTACCCTTACCAGCTGGTAGTAAATGTGAGGGGTAACGAGCAGAGGGAATAAAATAAAGGCCACCGAAAGGTGAGGGGAGTGTTGGTGGGTGAAGAGAACGAGTGGTCAAATCAGGGAGCCAACAGCAGGACCCCAGGGGCAGTTAAAGACTGAAGCATGTGTCCCCTCTGCCATGTTCAATTTCACTCCGATAGCGACCCACTTTAAACTTGACATGTTTCTTTTCTCTAATTAGCCTCCACTGGATCCCCCCTACAGCGCCATGTCCCTGCCCTCCCTCTACATCTCAATTCTGGTTATGGTTAGGCCAATCCAGCCATATATGTAAAGATTTATGTGAGGATCGACTCCACTTTTAACGAGTCTATGGGACTAAAGAGGGGGTGGGTGTGTGGAAGTGGGAATCTTGTATTTGCTTGCAATTTGCAGTAAGAGTTTGAGCACGCCTCGCTCGTGAGAAATTACGGAGTTTGCTGTCGAGGGAGGGTATTAAAATACAAAAGAGCACGCCTTTTATTAACTGATCGTATCAGATGAAAGAATGAGAGAAAGGGAAAAGATGGGGAGCGGACAACAATAGGGTAGGCCCTCACCCTACATTAATCCGACTGACTTCATGTCTTCTCTTACTCCTACCACCCAATCTCGATCCTTGGGATGCGTGGACGATTCACCGCACTCTCAATTATGAGACCAAATGCCAAACAGACAATGGTGTAAGCCTGACGGAACCATTTCCCCCGTAGCTGCACAGCGCGGGCTACTAGTATTCATAATAGTTTATGGTGAACAAATTGGGATGATGAGAAGGACTAAGAGCGAAATGATAATGAATGGGGTGGGGGATTTTCATGAGGTTGGAAAAGCACGGCTCAAAACCGGCACAAGTTGGCTGTGCCCTGTTCACCCACCCTCGGTCGGGCACGGGCTGTCTCTTCTCCTGCATTAGATAAACGCATATTGGTAGCAGTTGCGTCTAAGAAGAACAGACGTTTTTTATTTGTAACAGGTACACGAGTTTGGATATTATGGGGCAAAAAATAGAAAATGTAGCCTCTATTTTCGGCCTAATAATATTTGAGGGTCCTGTATAAGAAATGGAGATTGGACAAAAGTAGTTGATATCTTACAGTATTATTCGAGATGCCACATTAGGCGTGCGTTGGTTATACTCTTAGTGCGTGGCGGTCTATGCATGTTTTCTGCTATTGATTTTTTTGTAGTGTTATTTTTCAACTCCCATTCGACATCAATTACGAAATCATAGATACTTTGTGTAATCATTACACACTAGACACTTTAAGAGTATATCAGGCCCCCAACAGAAATTGTCTATCGGCAGCCATCGAGCCATTTTTCCCAATAGAAAATTCCCTGATTCATGCGGAATAATGAGGATTCTTGCTAACCCGCTGTTTTGCCCAATAGAAATATGAGTAGCATTCATCCGATGATTGCTATTCAAGATTCAAAGGCATGGGCCCTCCTTTGACCAAGCTCTGGCCCCCATGCATATAGCTCAACTCGATGTCTTATCGTCATTAGTTTTTTCCTTCATATTTATATAGTCAGACTGAATAATATCTTTCCGTGCGTTGAGCAGAATTCGTAATGAATCGTATGTTGTTAAAGTTGAGCAAGTTTAGAGATATTTTTCCCCCTCAGAGGAGCGCGAGGAAAAACAAAAGGTGAAGCTGAAAGAAGTTTTTTTGTATTCATTTATTTAGCGCACGTGGACTTATAAGCAGCGAGAGCAATAAAAATCTCAGTAAATAATTATAATAATCACCATTAATGCTATTAGACCAGGAACAAAAAATAGGAAAGTATACTGGTGCACCATAAAACGGCGTAGTCTCAGTAAAAACATCGCAAACTAATCTTTATCAAATCGTAGATTCACAGTGCATGGGTACATTTTGGCCAAAGAAAAACATGGCACAGATACATGTGTCCGTGTAATTGATTACGCAATTTTTTTTGTTATCTATATTTTAAAGCGAGAATTCAATTACTAGTAAAAAATAGATGAGGGAACTGAGGAAAAACTAATAAAGAGACCAGACGGGGGAGATTATTGCACAAAATATCCGTTTCAAGAACCATGGAGTCAAAACGGTCAAACAATTTTTAGAGAGCAAGAAAACGTAGTCCAAGTCCCCTATCTAATAGCATTAACTATTAATTAGTAACCAATTATGCTCTTGGAAATAAAATGAATTATTTAGGAAGCTTGAGCGAAAGTGTGAAAACAGTGTCCTCACAAGGGAACAAATAAAGTTAAAGCTAACGGAGAGGAGTGTTCAACGCTTGCTTCCGAACCGCCCTTAAGCCCCTTTATAAATTAAAATCCGAAGAGCCCTTTGCACAGTTCTCTCATTCTGTACTCACTCACTTTCAAATCCACTCCCTCTCTCTCCAGTCTGAACCTTCAACAATGGGAAAGCAAGACTTGCCTCCTAAGTACCAGGTACACACTTACTTCTTTATTCCTCATCTTCATCCCTCTCACTATATTGGACTTTAGATCCATTCCCTTCAGTTAAATTCTTAGTTGTTTCATCCCATATGTGCTGACCGTAGCTGATCTGTTTTCCCACGCAGAGCTGTGTTCTCAAGGTGAATATCCACTGTGAGGGCTGTGAGAACAAAGTCAGGAAACTGCTCCAGAAAACTGATGGTATGCTCCCTTGAATTCGACTTAAATGTATTCGAGTATCGCCACTTCTCCATTTTGTTAAGTTCTGTGCGGTGTTTTTGTTTCAGGGGTCTATTCCGTGAACATAGATGCTGATTCAGGGAAGGTTCTTGTGGCAGGCAACATGGATCCTGCTAAACTCATAAAGAAGCTCAAGAGGTCCGGCAAGCATGCTGAGCTATGGAGTGGCCAGAGAGGCAACATGTACAATCAAAACTACCCTCCCGTTAACCAGTTCAAAAACTTGCACATTGATCCTACCATGATGGGAAAGCACAATGTAATTGGGAAGAACCAGCAGAAAGGGGGTGGTGGTGGCGGTCATCATCTGCCACACTTCCAGGACAAAGGAGCCAATAATCTCATGGTACCCGTCAAAGACCAGAAATCCGTCAGGTTCAACTTACCAGAGGAGGACGATTTCGATGTGAGTGACGACGGCGACGAAGACCTCGACGAATTTGACGACGACGACGAGTTTGACGACTACGACGACAATGAAGAAGACGAAGAGGTCGGGCCCGCGCATCCTCTTATGCCGGACAAGGCCAACATGATGAACGGAATGGCCATGGCGAACGGGCGCGGACCGCATGGGCCAGGGCCGGCCATGAATTTTCATAAAGCTCACGGTGGTGTGAATGGCAAGAAAGGTAACGTAATCGATTTGGCCGTACAGATGAAGGGCAAAGGTGGAAATAAAAATGGGAAGGGAGGAGGAGGGAAGCAAAAGGACAAAGGAGGAAAACGGAAAGCGGGTGGCGACAAGAAAAATGGTAAAAGCAGTGGCGGTTTCTTGGGTCGCGTACTAGGCTTCGGGAAAAAAAGCAAGAAAGCAGACCCCCCCAAGTTTAAGAAAAACGGTGCCCCTAACGACAAACCTAATGCTAATAGTAAGGAGGCAAAGAACAGCGGAGGCAAATTCGAGGGTCACAATTTCAAAAAACTGGACGATGACGATTTCCAGGTTCTTGATATTCCCATTAAGCCAAAGCCTGGCAAGGGTAACAGGAGTGGGATGCCAGCAAAGATGGGCCACATGGCGCCTCCACCCGCTCAGATGGGCCCAATGGATCAGATGAGGAATATTCCGGTTCCGGCGGTTCAGGGCCCGCCGGCAGCGGCTTCCATGAACGGGGGCTTTTACCAAGGCATGCAGATGCAGCCTCCTCGTCCTCTTCCCTATAACCCCCAGCAACAGCAATACATGGCGATGATGATGAATCAGCAGCAGCAGGCGAATATGGACCAGATGTACCCGGCGATGATGTACGGGAGGCCACAAGGGCCGATGGGTTACATGCCGCCGCCGCCCATGCCGTCGCACCCCATGGCGGATCCGATGACGCATGTTTTCAGCGACGAAAACACCGAGAGCTGCACTGTCATGTGAATGGTCGAGACAGTGTTGGATTTAAGGAACTGTTTTCTTTTTCAAGCCATGAAATTTTGTTTGTAGAATTAGAAATGTGCAAATAGTTAGGATATTTAGTAAGAAGGAATTAGGGCATAAAGCATGGTGTAAGGTGTATTGTTTTGGGCTGAAAACAGCTTTTAATGGGATTTGCCATTTGCCCGCCAGAATCCCAACTCTACTCACATGGCTTCCCTTAAATCCTGAAACGGCACCGAGGTCACCCAAATAATGAATTGAATGCTCCTCAGTAAAGCTAGGACCGTCATTTCTGATGTTCAGATACAGGGGTTGTATCCTGGTTTTGTGAATTGGTATGCCTGCAATTTGACTTCATCGCATCTTCTGCAATTCTATTTTGTGCCGTATAAAACTGAATTTATCGGAGCAATGTTGAAAATCGCGCTTCGCTACCTGATGAAGAGTTCCATAAGAAAACTTAACTGATCACGAGTCCATCTTAGCTGTTTTTTACACCTGTGAGCGTCTCAGTTTTCATTCTGGAATAGCGAGCCGCACTTATTTTATCATTAAAATGATTTTAAACACCCACGTTTTAGCTTCATAGGAATACACTGTCATTTATATTAATGAGTAAATTTTTATTTTAAATATAAAATATATTTTTTATTTTTTAAAATTATTTCTATTAATATTCTTTTAAAGATAGAAGTAAATTAATTAAAAAAATAATTATAATATTTAAAAAATATTATATTAATTAATTTTTTAATTTAATCAGATTAATTAAATATGACTTTGGTTAAGAATTAAATTAATATTTTTTATTTAAATATACACCAAATATGCATGCAAATTGAACCTTATTTCCTTTTAGAACCTCTAATCCTCATGTCTGGTAAATGACATCAGGACAATGTAATTAGGGGTGTCTAAATTATTCTATTTTGAGTGTCATAACTTGATCCCTATAGTTTTTGGGATGAGTCTATCTTGTTCTGAGAAGGACTAAGATGAGAAACTATCAGGATAGAACAGAAAAAAAGGGTTGGAACGAGACGAGTCTCAAGTTGATCATCGGAACTCCCGTTTTATCCTAACCCTAATTATTTTTTAATAAAAAATATATTATATTATCTCATATTTTTCACTCTGTCCACTCGTCTCAACCCTTCTATCTCTCTTCTCTCACGTTTTATTCCCTCACAATCATTAGTTTCACCAGTCACTACTCTCATACATATATTTTTATTTATAAATATTCTTATATATTTTTTTTATTATTTCTTACTGTTATTTTCCCCTTATATAGGTAAGTTGTCATTTTATATCATAAATAATGTTAGTATTTAGAGAAAATTACTGTGATATTTTATATAGAATAATTTACTGAGATGATTTTATTATAATAATTTTTTAAAAAAATTAGGTTCGAGAATTCTCATTCCGTCTTGAACTCATTCTAATTTTGATAGGATTAGGACAAATTTAAAATGAGATAGGATACATGACCCATTTTATGACCCTTGTACTATATCCCAATAAAACATAAGATAAGGTTGTCCTGAATGCGACTTGAGTACCCCTAAATGCAATGCATAATGTAAGCTATAAGGTGAGCACTGGATAGTCAATTAACGGGCTGCAGGCGCCACAAGTCTTCCTCACTGTTTTTTTGAAAGAAAACGAGATTGTTTGAAATATCATATGATTTAGAGTCATCATTTCAGATACGATTAAGTAAAAAGTAAAGAGCAATGATATAAGGAGCACTTAAAGCGTTAGTTTTCTCGTTAAACCAAAAGAGCAGGAGGAATTGGGTTTGCGATATTAGTCAAATTTAAATATAATTAAAATAAAATTTTAATAAATTAGATTGATAAAAAAAATGGGAGAAAAATGAGAAAAGAAAGAGGAGAAGAAGGGAAGAAGGGAATGACCGAAAGAGAGAGAATTCATTACACACTGAGGCTTGGCTGGCTCCTCCGAATCCTGATGATGTCTGATGACAAAGAGAATCTAAACAACAATAAAATAATATAATGAGCCATGGACAATTTGACCTTGGACCTTTGATGCTTCTCAAATACGAACTCACGGCTTAGGCAGTATGTGGGGCCGGTTCAAGTAATGGCCCAATGTTTAAGTGGGCTACCCATAGACCAAAATCATGGGCTTGAAATTAAGACCACATATGGCAAGGTCCATCAAAGCATTGACCTAGTGGGCGACAGGCCCGAAGATGTTCTGGTTTCGGGGAATCTCAGGTCAAAGCTTGGTGGTGAAGTCGCGGCCGAAAACAAAAAAATTAGCGAGGCAAGGGCAAACAAGGAGGAAGAGGGAGCTGAGGTGGCGCTAATGACCCCACCCACAACGTGTCCGATCCAATGAGAAAGCAGAAAATCACGAACGAGCAAATGTAACGAATTTCTTTCTCCGCTGAGTATCTGGGAACTTAGGTTTCTCCCTAATTTCTCCATTTTTCTGCGCTTCATTACATCCCAACATCCCAAAATGCATTCTTTCGGCTACAGAGCCAACGCTCTGCTCACCTTTGCTGTCACCATTCTCGCCCTTATGTGCGCCATCGCCTCTTTCTCTGATAATTTCAACTCCCCCACTCCCACAGCCCAAGTCAAGGTCCCTTTCTTTCCCTTTTATTTTGTTTTAGATCTTATCTTACCACGTTTCGTCTGCTACCGATTCCGTGATCCCAGTACGATTTTTGACTGGTTTATGTTTGTATTGGGGATTTAGGTGCTAAACATTAACTGGTTTCAGAAGCAGCCAAACGGCAATGACGAGGTAATTTTTGTCTTTTATGTGTTTTGCTCGCTTGACGATTTTCCTCCTGTTTCTCTCGTGATTGCTACTTAGCGGGTTAGGGTCGTTAGGACTACATTTATCTCCGCTTCCTGGACTTCCTTTTCCAGATTTAGGGTTGGGTTTTGTTTGAGATAGAATATAGCATCCGAACATTTCCATTGCAACCGGATGAATGGCATGTTTTAACCTTCTGCAATATAATCCATATGTACAAACTTGATATAGAGATCAGAGCTTCGGTAGTTCACTCTTATACTAGTCGTGGGGTAATTTTCTTTAAAATCAAGTAACAACTAGTTGCCTGTTCAGGCTTCTGAGGAAGGAAAAATCTACCTAATCCGGCCTCATGTACTTAATTAAATATGAGCAAGTTAAGGCTAATTGATTTTTGGGCATTGGATGGAAGAGGTTCGGATGCAAATAATATAGAGAGCTCGAGTATGTTGATACCACTCATTTTCTAATCTTCTGGGGCTCTCTGGTTGCGCCAGGACACAAGGTAAAGCATCTCTCAGATGACAATAAATTGGATTTTATAGAAGAGGGGCTGCATGGTTGGTATATGGAAGATGTTTGCCTGTTTCAACTTCCAAGACTGTCAACTAATCAACTGTAATTGCAAGCAGTAATCTTACAGATCTTTTTGGATGAGTTAGGGAGTTTAAGGCATTATGAGTTGGGTATGATAGAGATAGATCGTAGATGCAGAACATTTTCAATGGAATAACTGGGAAAATAAATCATAGCAAGGTCAAGGTAAAGATATTTACTCTTGGCCTTTCAGGTTTCAGCATTATACATAGGGTGGCTTCACTATTGCTACTATGCCAATAATTAGGCTTCACAAAAGTGCAGTGAGCTTTCTATGGTTCAAGAATTGCATATTCTTGTATGTAGTTCTCTTAGTCCCTATCTTATCAGGCTACTGTTAACAGGAAGGTTGAATTTCTTATACATTACATCTTGGTAGGTTTAGATCAAACCTAATTAGCTATACTTTTATGGACTGCAAAACTGTGTAAAAGAAAACGTGGCTAGAAAGGAATCTTGATATTCTCTTGTGCAACCAGTGGGACAGTGACATGATTAGCTTCTATAATTTGATGGGGTCTTGTACTATTTCTAATTCTTATGATACTTATATGAAAGAGTAGGAATTATATACATGATTGGCTTCGATATAAATATGGAATGCTGGCTGGTATGTTTGACCTGCCATTTGTGTTCAAATATAGGTATACTTGACGAAGCCTTGAAGGCACTAAGCGTTCTTTCTAATCTATTGATTTTCCCAATTATTTTCTTCAGATACTTGCTGAGTATCTATACTTTTGACATGGAAATAAAAGTGATGGTGATACTCTTGCATCCTCGAAACTAAAAAGTCTTGGTCCTTACTCTTTAGACAACTCTGAATGTTCTAGGGGACAGCTCTGCTCCTCTCTTTTGTTTGTAAGAATCTGTGGTGGTGATTTTTCCAGATCCAGAATCTCAAAAAATAAAAGTTAGTAACAAACCAGGAAACTTGAGAAGATTCTAGCCCTTGGACGGCAATTTGAATGTGAAAGAGTTAATTGCATTCTCTCTGATAGTGCTTATAATCCATATCTTAGTGTGTCATAAACCACCTCATTGTGATGCGTTCTCTCTGATATTCAAACTGAAAAGGCTTTCTATTCTTGCAGGTCAGCATGACACTGAATATATCAGCAGATTTACAAACTCTCTTCACATGGAACACGAAACAGGTTTATGATTTGAATTTGTAAAATTCATTGTGTTTATTCTTTAAGTCTTTTGTCCCTTAATTCTTCCTTAAAAGCCCGGATGCATTAAGTAGGAGTTTAATAATGTATTGGGTTGTGATGTTTTATTGCACGTTCATTACTTTTTGCTTCAATTCTTTCAATCTTTAATGCTTAAGGTGTCATACATCTGCATTCAGACTTTTATATAGACAATGATCTTTTGACGTCGTGCTCTGCATTCTCTTGCGTGCAAATTACTCAAGTTTTGAAAATTGTCTTTCGAATGCTTTGCATATGACACACAATTCCTGAGATGTTTTGGAACTTAGTTTTACCTCTTTCGATATGCTTGTAGGTTTTTGTTTTCATAGCCGCCGAGTACGAAACCCCAAAGAATTCCTTGAATCAGGTAAGAGATGATCAGGCTGGTTGTGTAGTATTTGTCACTCATATAGCCATGTGAAACCATCTGGCGCCGCATCTTTGACTTCTCTTACATATCAAACTTTGTCACATAATCTATATATAATCGTCGCTTAAGCTTCTGGGGGTCATATTACAGATATCCCTGTGGGATGGAATCATTCCTTCTAAAGAGCATGCAAAATTTTGGATACATACTTCAAATAAGTACCGCTTCATTGACCAGGTACGCAATCATGTGTTGTAGGCAGGTATGAATATGGCTAGCATGGATTACTTGAGAATTTAATTAATTGCCATTTTCATGGAGCAGGGAACCAATTTACGAGGGAAAGAATTCAACTTGACGTTGCACTGGCATGTCATGCCAAAAACAGGAAAAATGTTCGCGGACAAAATAGTAATGCCAGGGTATCGATTGCCTGAGGAATATAGATGAGTATGTCATTTTGTATTGTTACTGTTGTTGCTGTAACTTTAGACTCTAAAGGGTATAGAAGGTCAGAGTTAAACGAACTATTACTGGGGAAACGAATTCTGGTTCGGGTAAGTGAAATTCTATGGCTTTTGAATACTTGAGGCTTCCTAACGTTTTGCAGTCTTCTTCATTTGTCTCTTGCGTTTTCCTCGACACTTTAAAAGCCATTCTGGCCTAATGACGCCGCATCTTCTCCCCCCGCGTTTAAAACCTGTTCACGCGGAGTTTGAAAACTTTTGACTAACATTTTTCGATGGCCGAAGTTTAAAGGGCTATCCTCTATCTCTCGCTGACGTTTTTTATTTTATTGGCCAGGATGGTTTCTGTCATTCTTCAAGCAGGAAAGTTTGCTCTCTCCTGTAATAAAATTGCTACATACTGAGCTAATTTACATGGAAATTATCTGAAAAATCTTGCAGATTTTTCTTAACAAGTCATTTGGCAACTGATCTAAATTCGAATTCTTGACTTTGTTCAAGGGATGTTAATTTTTGTAAGTTCAAGTGAAACTTCCATTCGCAAAGGAAGAAAAACAACACAAAAGTCAATAAAGGAAAAAGATCCTAATCAGGTTTTATCATTTGCCGCCTCTCAATGAGGGGAGGTTTATGAGAGATAAAAAGTATCAGTAATTTTATGAAAATATTTTTCAGATGTAGATAAAATATTTAAACATTTAACAAAGGTTTGATAAAATAACCTCATTTTATTTTCTGTGCCGCTGCATCCAGTTGGCGGATTTATGAAACTATATAAAGAAAAAAAATCTGAGATGTAATTGTAAATATGTAATGTCAGATCTGTTTCTCTCCACGCTTAATCAGGAGAGGAGACGCGGAAAAACCCGAGGGAGCGCTGTGAGAAAGTGTTGAATATGGAATAGAGTCCTTCTCTGGCGGATGTGGAGGTAATGGCATGGCCTTCGCTCTCCACTCCTTGAAAGCCTCTTGTCTTTCACTCTCACTTGTTCTCATCTTTTTCTTCTTCCTCATCAACCCTCCCTCTCCCTCTCCCCCTTCCCCAACACGCAGGTCACTTCTCATCGCCTCTAATTCCACTTCCTCCTGCTTCTCCACTGGATCCCACACCAATGGCCTCATCGACTACTTCTCCATCCATCATTGCCTTTTCCAACACAACTCCTTCCATTCCATCCCTTTTCTTTCCGTATTCCTCCTTTTACATTTCTCTATCCTCATCAAAACTGCCCAGGATCATTTCTCTATCGTCACCACCAAGCTCGCACTTCACCTCAACTTGTCTCCCAGCATGGGCGCTGTAACCCTCTTAGCTTTGGGTAATGGTGCGCCCGATGTTTTCGCTTCGGCCGCCGCTCTTCGCGGCGGTCAGTACCGAACTGGGCTGGCTGCGATCCTCTCTGCCGGAACCTTCGTCTCAGCTTTTGTAGTTGGGTTTGTGGCAATTTACGCCGCACCCTTTTCTGTTGATCCCGCTCCCTTTGTGAGGGATGTCTTATTTTACTTGATCTCCGTCTTGTTTCTCTTCTATATCTATCTTAGTGCCGAGATTTCTCTATGGCAAGCAGTTGGCTTTGTGGGTTTTTATTTGTTCTTTGTTGGCTTTGTGTTTTACATGGATTTGGGATTGGGAAGTCGTAGGGATAAGGGTGGGAGTATGGGGAGTTTTGCTGGAGATCTAGAGGGACAAAAGGAACCAATTACAGCCAGCTGCGACGTCAAAGTTTCAGCAAGTCTACGTGAAAAGAAACGCAGTTCTGGATTTCGTCGCAGTTTTGAAATGGTATGGCTAAACTAGCCTGTGAGAATTTAGGTTTTAATCCATACGTTTTGCTAGTCAATAATTTTTGTTTTTGGTCTTTTATTGTCATCTCTCTATATTGGAATCATGATCTGATGATAACTTGCCCGTCAATATATCGACGACCGGGTGTGATTTAACCTTTTCTGTGTATATGATTGATGAAAGAAACTGGGGTTAGGACGGAGCACGTGAAACGTTATAGATGACTACTAACTTAAAGCTGTTGATGAGCATCTCCTGCGTCCAATTTATTTGTAATATTCTATATAATGGCTCAACTTTGTTGTTGTCTTTATTGGTTTGGCGCCTAGATTTTTTCTCGTAAAAATTTTCTTGTGACTTCCCTAACTGGTTGAGTTTGGTGAATATATCTTCCAGAATGGTTAAAAGACACGAACATTATAGCTGAAGTTTCATTCTTAGTATTCGATATTATAAGATGATTAAAGTTGTCATAAATGGCACGGCACCTCCAACTCCGGTCTTTTCTTTGTTTTATAATCGAAGAGAACATCTCCATTTAAAAATCAAGTAGAGAGGAGAGTATAAATTACTCAAATTTTCTGTTTTGGGCCATAACGTTTAACTTTTGTATGAATGCCTTTATTTAGCTAAAATAAATGCACTTAACATATGTATAGATGGCCTTTTTCTTGAAATTTTAGATTTTTCATAGATCTTCTGATTTTTGGTTCTTTTGAATTTTATTTTATCTCACCCCTTCTTCTCAAGGGACTATAGATAGCTAGTTAGCAAAATCAAGGACTTGCTATGCAGAAGTCTGGAAAGTTTTTCATTAACGTTTTTTTGGGGCACTAAATGATATCTGCATACGTATTAAAAGTAACGAGGCACCAATACCATTAAGCATACAAGATTTAGATAACGGCATGTAAATATTCATCCTTCTTCCCTTCACCCTTCTCTGTTAAGTTCCAAGCACCACACGTAGTTGATTTGGTTAAATATATTAGTGACTAGGATCTGTATTTTGAAACCTATCCTGCCATCAGACAATCACGTAGTGTGAAGCTCTTATATTTAATTTTAGTTGATTTTGTCCTTACTGAGATTAATCTTAATCCTTTAATAACTGTATAGATTAGACACTGTCTGAACTAATTTCTTATGTGTTTACAGATTTCAGTAATATGGGAGCGTCCAGTCTCAGTTCTCCTAAAATTGACAATACCTCAACCTGGACCAACAGAATGGAGCAGATTTTATGCATCAACTAATATTGTTTTTTGTCCCCTAGCCATTTTGTATGCCTGCAATCCATTGATTCCATTTAGTTATCCAATAGTTTTCCTCCTTCCTAACACTCATTTCCCCCTCTGGTTGGTAGTGTTCATGGCAAGCTTCCCTCTCGCCCTTCTTCACTATATAATTGTAAAAGAACCCCCAAAAGCTGGGGAAATTCCTGTAGTGCTAGTAGCATTTGTTATGAGTGTGTTTTGGATATCTACTGTCGCTGGAGAACTGCTAAACTGCCTTGAAGCATTAGGTACGCATCTCAAACTGCCACCGGCACTGCTTGGTCTTACTGTGTTGGCGTGGGGAAATTCAGTGGGGGATCTTGTGGCTGATGTTGCAGTTGCCAAAGCTGGCCATCCAGCAATGGCAATGGCTGGATGCTTTGCCGGGCCAATGTTCAATATGCTTGTGGGGCTTGGCACTGCGCTGGTAATGCAGACTGCCAAAATTTATCCCAGTGCTTATGTGCTTAAATTTCACGCGGGTATTGTTGTAGCATTTGCATTCCTGCTTTTGAGCCTTATGGGGTCTCTTCTGGTGATCACTTGGTGCAGATTTCGAGTTCCTAGGTTTTGGGGATTCTGTCTGGTTGGCCTCTATATTGCTTTTACGGCAGTGAGCGTGGTGGTAGCCATGTTTTGATGGTGATGGGTCTTCTGAGACGGATTTAATTTTAGTTGTTATAGTGATGCTTAAACAATAAGCCAGCCACCTCTACTTTTGCTGGTGCAGTGGCTTGGCTCTCCACGGTGGGGCATTGTAATTGTTAGAGAAAGAACAGTTTAGCAGAAGGGTATAGTAAAATTGATGATAGCCATATATATGAGATTATTATCATTCCTGTCCGTTCAATCTCCCGATGTCTGCGAGATCATGTGGTTTAATGGCGAGCTTAAAGAGTAGAAGTCAATAGCATTGCCGTTCGCCTGAAACGCCCCAATGCATACTACTTAGGCATTTAGGCTTTACTAGCTCAGCCGATGCTCATCACTAGCTTGTAAAAATGCACATTTTTCTTTATATGCTGCTCCTGCGGAACGAGTTGATGATCTGTAACATGAATTAATCTATTAACTGATATTACCATGTCAGCAATTGGTTAAGGCTGACTTTGTGACATCTCGAACAGGCAGTTTGACGGAACGACAGCTCATATAGACCGAGTCTTGAAATCGCAATCCTTTGGGCGATTACATGTACCGTTGGTTGAAACTCAACTCTCGATTCATTTTCGTGGGGGTTTCCCGATGTTGCTTCGTACACTCGTGGTCCTTTACGCACGTCCTAATTTCATACTTTAGGGTGTGTTGTCAGAAACCAGTAAAACCATGGGTTGATGGAAGCAAGTATCTGCTTATCGTATAGGCTATGTAATTTTTGTGTTACACCTCTCGACTGAAACATTAATTTCTGTTACGGCACGCCCTCGGAGACAGGATATAAAAAGTCGCAAGCTTTTCCGCCAAAATGGCTATTAGAAGCACTATTAACCACTGGGAGCGAGGGTCAAATGATTGTTTATTCATTAGCAGTAAACAAATCCGTTAGGCCACTTGCAGCTTCGTTTAGCTTGCTCCTTTACCATCTACCAAGGGCTTTCTCTGTTAAGGCCTTTCGGTGTAGAAGGCACGCTCATACGCTCATCACATCAATCATTCATTCGTCACTAGCTTTTTCTTTTTACCGGAGTGGCCACCACTCTAATCCACTCACCAATAGCTAAACACTAGTAAGCTCTTGACACATAAAATTCTGTTCATGATTTTGATTCATTATTATCCTTGTTTTTTCCCTTCTAAATCAGTCATTTCGGAAGGATCAAAGTGTTGTCCTTGCTGGTCCATATTAAAAAAAAAAAATTGTTACTCCATATTGTTTCATTAACTTCACCATAAAATCTGCCAGGTATTTTGTTTTACCAGTAGGCAGTAGCTATTACCAAGGTTCCGGAACTGGCTCCATTTCAATTTTAAAAATGTTATTTATAAATTTAAATTCAAAATTCTGGCAAAAAAAAATTAAATTCAACATGCGAAAATACCGAGTTTTAAACTTTTTTAGGTTTTGAGCTCAGGAGACCCTCTCAATTCACACCGCAGAGACTTTGCTGCTGGCCATGGGTTTTATTTTATATATTACGAAATCAATTTTCACATTAAAGAGCACGTTTACCTGTGTGTTATGGAATTAAATGTTTAACGTTGCCGCAGAGGTAGGTTTGGAAGGGTAAATTCGTCAGCACAAAATAACTACTACATTTTAGGAGGGGTAAGGTCTTCTGATTTTAATTAAATAAAATGCCAAAAAAAAAAAAAACTCTTAGTGCTGACAATTATCAGTCAGAATCGATCACACCCAGCTTTTTGGGTACTTGCCTATAGTGGGTTCATCCCAAGAAAACATCATTAATCCTCACGAAATTTCTGTTTTTACATGCTTCTTCTGAAACCCTAAATTTTTGCCCCCTACAAGATTTGGGATCTTTCACACGAATACTTCCCTATAAATAGCTTCTGGCTTCCGACGCACCCCAATTCTCATTGCGTAGATCTTCCAACACGAAAGAACATAACCAACTTCTGATCATCTTTCACTTTCCCTTCTCCTTTTCCATTTCAGGTCCTCGATACTGCAGAGCAGAGCATCCCCTGTTCTAGAAGGTAGCAACTCTTGCTTTAATGATGCGCGCGTCTCTGTTTACGTATTCACATTTCTCTATTTATATGTAGCCATGCCTGCCTATCGCAACGTTGTATTGAGAACTTCTCTTGCGACTGTCTAACTCGTTAATCTCCTCAGTAACTTTTAATTGGGAGCCTGTGATTCTATTAGCTTTGTTCTGTGGTTTGAACCTTCTATATCGTGAGAGCTTTATGTATGCTTGTTAATATCAAGCATACTGTAAAAAGTTCCAATTCATCTTCGCTACTTGTTATCTGAACACCAGATCACACATCCTGGTGTGAATTTTCGTGGGCATGAAATATTGCCGTTATCCCAAGATACACAAACTTCTTTGATGCATCAGCAACAAAAACATGTGATGGTGAAATCTTTTTTCTTTTTTCCCCCTTGAATAAATTTAGCTCAAATATATATGTACTGATCATTTGGTTGACTGTCCCTGGATTTCATGAAATGATTTGAAGCTTCTTAAGCGGAGGCTTTCTTTTGCAAAGGCATTTTGTTCTTTAGAAAAGGTCCTTTTGATAATTCTTTTTGGCTTTGCTGTTTGATTTGTGCGTATTATTTCCCTTTGCCACCTGATGTAACTTTGACATGGAAAGTAGTCTATATGTCACATGAGGATCAGGATCAGGATCACAAGAGTCCCATTTTTCTTGCTCTTGTTCTGATTTTGTTCATTTGGTGATTCCACTTTTGAATCAAGAAACGTGCTCAACATATATTTATAACTAATATAGATTCTTGATTTCACTTGGAACAGGATGGATCATCAAGGGCATAACCAGAACCAATCTTTGGATCATCATCAACTGCCTTATGCCTCGAACCCATACCAGCAGACCCAAATAACTGCTACACCGGGATCCACCGTCACATCAGTTGGGACAATTCAATACAGTGGTCAGCCTGCCGCCGGAGCTCAAGTGGGACAACACCAACTTGCTTATCAGCACATTCACCAGCAACAGCAGCAGCAACTTCAGCAACAACTCCAAAACTTTTGGGCTAATCAGTACCAAGAAATCGAGAAGGCGACTGATTTCAAGAATCACAGCCTTCCCTTGGCCAGGATCAAGAAGATTATGAAAGCTGATGAGGATGTTCGAATGATATCAGCCGAGGCGCCAGTCATATTTGCAAGGGCGTGTGAGATGTTTATACTGGAGCTAACTTTGCGTTCTTGGAATCACACTGAAGAGAACAAGAGGAGAACACTTCAGAAGAACGATATTGCAGCAGCAATCACAAGGACTGATATATTTGATTTCTTGGTGGATATTGTGCCGCGTGAGGATTTGAAAGATGAAGTGCTTGCATCAATCCCAAGAGGGACAATGCCCGTGGCAGGGCCTGCTGATGCAATTCCTTATTGTTACATGCCACCTCAGCAGGCACCGCAAGTAGGCGCGGCTGGTGTCATAATGGGTAAGCCTGTGATGGACCCGACCATGTATGCCCAACAGTCTCATCCCTACATGGCGCAGCATATGTGGCCACAGCCCCCAGAGCAACGACAATCAACTCCTGATCGTTAGATTGCAAATTAAGGTCTGTTTCAGACTCCCTCTATGATCTTTTATTGCACAAGATGCATGCTTTGTTTATGTTGCTGGTGTTGGTTCTATCATAAATCTGTTATGGTAATTGCTTGCGCCCTGATCTTTGAATCTCCCCTTCTCGTGCTCTTTTACAGTCGAGCTTTGCTGAGTTTCTTCCCGAAGTTTGTTTCATTTGACCAGTTACATTTATCTTTACTCCTTTTATTTCGGAGGTTTAACAATTACAGTTATTGTGCTGATTTGGCGCCTGATTTCTGGCTTGCAGATTACTGGCGCAGTGCGATGAGGTTAGAACGTCAAATTGAGAGGGCTGTTGAGAAAGCCCTTGGCACTCGGTGATTGTGGCTTATCAGTTTACGAACAAAATAAACCTTACTTATATGTAGATAATGTGCTAGTGGAATCTTACCTGACTCTGATAAAGTTGGTGTTTTTCAATTGTTCAAGTTTAACTTGCGCTTCCTAAGATGGTAATAGGTTACTCACAGCTGTATAGTAGACTGTCTACGTGAAATTTAGCTTCTTTGTCAATGGAACGGTATATGCAATTTCAGGATTCTTGCTCAATTTTGTTCTCGTCATAGGCTTGGGCTTTATTATCATAATTTGCGTACCTGTACCGCCAAAACGTCGCATACTACATACAAGTCTATACTAGTAGCAATCACAATGCTCTGATGGCCAAACCCTGAGTTTAAGCGTGAGATCTTATATGGTAGATGGTGGGACACCTTGATACATACATTAATGCCCTCTTACACAGTGCCGTGTGAAAGTGAAAACAAGAGCAGAATTCGTGTAGAAACTTGTTCGGTGCTTCCGAGGAAGCTTGATCCCATCATCAATGGGAGGAAGTGGGTGGATTCCATCAAAGAATGGTGTATTGTTTTAACTTGATAGATGTGCGCCACCAGCTACACAAATCATCCTAGATCATCTACATGAGATTTAACTGGTCTAGTTTTCTTTTCTTTTTTTAATATTATTTTTCATCATGCAGAATTCAAGCTAATATCAATTTCACAACTATTGATTAAATAATATTTTGATTTAAAACTACAAAAATATAGCAATAGAATCTGAACCATCCAAATCTTACTGGATAATATAAATGAAATTTGCACGATGCACATACATTTCCTAAAATGCGTAGGTCAACAATCCGCCTGGTCCAGAATGGGCAAGTAATGAAATTAACACTGAAGATGACTTTTGAAGATAGGACAGTAGGCTTTTAGGAAAAGAATCAACAAAACATCAATAACCTCCGGAGATATCTACAAATGGATCAAATCATACCGGGGCCACTAATTCGACATCTAGGTCAGAGAGTAAGCGGTAGAACTATTATGAAGTTGTCCAAAAATATGAAAAAGACGGATGCATTATTAAATTTTGTCATTCTAAACCCCATGATCTTTGCATCAACTTGGGTAAATTTGCAGTAACCTGCATAGCTAGAAGAAAGGAAGGTTATAGATTCCAATAAGGTAAAAACTAAGTCAGTTTGTATTGCCCCCTTTCATAACAACTCCTTCAAGGATCCCATCAGTTCCAAAGTTGCCAGAAAACTGATAGGGATCAACTGGGCCAGGAAGCTGAAATGAGATGGAAAAATGGCCAGGTGGACAAAGGTTCTGAGTTTGCATCTCAAACACCTGAGAGTACCTGCATACTGTCTTCTCCCCTGTTGTAGTTACTCCCCGTATCAATACTTTACCATCAGTGTCAACTTCACAACTGAACTCACCTGCAGTCATAACAGATTCGAAGCTCATTAATCATCTATAGTGGGATGAGAGGCTGTAATTTTAACAATGTAAGACTTAAGATACATTCCCAAATGCACTTTTGGAACTCTTGGTGAGTATTTTATTTTAGGAATGTTAACTGCTATTTCCCCCCATGCATTTTTCTATCACACATCGGCCGTGCACAATTACATGATCACCACAAATTGATGAAGCCACAGCTATAGCACCAAATTAAAGAACAAAATTACAACAGATAATACATTATTGTCCTTTCAGTATTCTTCTTCCCTATTATGGGGGTAGAGCTGGATTGCCACAGGGTGGAAGTGATCGGCATTAAATAACTGATAACAGATTCAAAAGAGCTCTCATGTTAAGCACCATTACCAAAGCATTTTGTTTAAATGCCTTTATAGCAGGCATCAAGATTATGTCAGAAATAAATCATTGACGTCTCACAAGGAACTTACTCTCATCCCTCTTCACTCCAGGGAGAGATACACGGAACAGATACGAGTCTTCACATTCTCCAATGTCCATAAGTCCTATGATTGGTCCCACCTGCCTCATAGCTGCACTTCCAGTCAACGCAAACCCACTCTTTGTAGCAGCCACAATTTCAGACAATTCCTTTTTGGTTGGGTGAGAAGGAAGAAATATCATAGCTGGACCAACTCTCTCAGGGTGAGAGTCTTCTTCAGGTGGAAATGGAGCCATGTAATTAGACATCATATCCGTACCATTATATGGCACACCACTCATAGGTGCTGAAGCGTGGACATGTTGCGAAGGATCCAAGTTAGAGTAATTTCTTTCAGTGCTTCTTGCTTTTCGAGAACTGCTGCTAGACTGGATAGGTGTCATTTCTCCATTAGGCTCTGCCTCTTGTTCATTATGTTGAGCACTGCCATCAAGAGAAGCACGCGGTCTTACAGGACATCTGTTCAGATGGAAATCCTCTAGTCCACTTAGCCTCCTGAACCTTTCAATATCATCAGGGTTGATGTAAGAGGTTTCTGGATTGTCCAGAAATATAATGTTCTCAATGATTTTAGATCGATTTTTCCACAGAGATTGAGGGTGCAGTTCAGGAGGAAACAAATCAGCAAACTGCGGGTAACTGGCAGCACTATTGTGAACTAGACAAGAAATATTACCTTGAAAGAATTGACGCAATAAGGTTAACTTGACAGTAACTGATTTATCAGCCTTCTTAAGTACATAGTAGTAGATGTGCTCTAATTCCGCTATTCTCATGAAAGAATTTGTTAGTTGATCAGATGTGTATGGAGGAAGTCCCTCAGCTATTCTTTGCAAGACAGATTTTTGGTTCCTCTTCCCTTTAATATCAGGACCAAAGTAGATTCCCATAATAAAGTACAAGAGAAAACACTGATCATCATTAATTGTTCCTCTTTTTAACTTAGTTGATCCCGATCCTACTGTAGCAGGCGATTCTTCTGTAGCCTGTAATGAGCCATCCATTGGAGCCATGCTATATCACTCAGAAAGCCAGATTCTGCAAGGAAATGTAACAGCTAAGTAAAAACAATGACCTTCAGCTTCTGAAAGCCAATGTTCAGAGGCAAGCATCACTTACGTGATGAACTCTCTGCAAAACTGGGGGGTAAGGGTTGACTGATATAATGGGATATTTTTATGTTACTACTGTGTAATTTTACATATGGTGATAATCGAAATAGACTTCAAATGTTTAGCAAACAAAGCTCAAATGCTCAATTGGAATAGAAAATATATTTGTTCAAGGGAAATAAACAAAAAAAAAGGTATTCGCAAGAGAAAGCAGCTTTTGTTTTTGGAACAGATCAGAACCTGTGATCACCACCATCACCAATCAACATAATAATTTGTTAAGGAATCATACAAACCCATCCGCTATTTGATAGCATAGATCATTCTACAGCCACAGAAGACCAACTCACCAGCACCAACAAATCCACAAGGCGCAGAGGATGCACTCAGCCTTTCTTTTAGGGTAAGAATCAATTAAGAAGGTAAAATTTAGGGGGAGTTCGTCTATTTTTTTTATCTAAATAAAAAAAATGATTTTAGTTGGGGAGTAAGGGGGAGTTGGGGGGAAGACTTTGAGGTAAATAATCTATTTTTAGCTTATTTTAATAAGCTAATTGGATTAGCTTATCAAAATCTTTTGCCAATAAGAATTGGCTTATCCAGGTAAAAATTAGTTGGTAACAGATCAGTCGCCATTACCTGCTATCTGCATCAGATGTTAGCAGACTTGAGCATCAACGAACCACTTGATCAGTTGATCCTCCATGTAGTGTTGCCTTTCAATTTCACCGCATACAAGCTTCAAGCTTCTCTCGTATTGCTTAATTTGCAAATTTAGAGCTGAAAGACGATTTCATTACATTTAAAAGGCTATATCGCAAGATTAAAATTCTCCTTTAAAATAAATTAGACAATTAAGCAAATTCGCATATTCAACCAAGTGAACTGGAAAACCCAATTTATTTATTTACTAAAGTGACAATCAAATAGCCTAAGTATCTATGGCTAAAACAACCCCATCACTACGAACGGAATGTCTACCCTCTCAAACCCACCCAAGTTCAGTCTTTTTTCACCCATTTGCCAAACATAAAACATAAAAATACCGGGGTAATGCAAGACAGAAATGGTGAAAGTTAGTGGCGCCAGACAGAGCCATGCAAATCAATTCTGAAAACAAATAAAAAAATATTCAGTAAATTAGAAAGAAAACACGGATGCTATTGGAAGTGAATAAAATCAACAGGTTCTAGCAAAGTATGAAACAACATTCAGGAAGAGGTGGAAGGAACAGTAAAGATTTTTGGTATTAATCGACCAAATTCTTGGGCGGTAAAGCACGCCCAGTTGATTAAACAACAGTTACCACGCTGATAAATATTTGGAATACGAGTATTGATAGAGAGCTACGAGTTGTAGGTGCCCTCGTTTTGAATAAAAAATAATTAGCGCGCCAGCACAGAGAATGCTTTATTTCAAAGCTTCCAACTTTATAGTAAAAAAATAGAAAGCAAAGCAAAGCGTCAGAAACTCAAATATGGAGATGGCGAAGCCACCTTTCGTCGGGAGCAGCAGGAATTGCAGCAGCGATCTTTGATAACCGCGTCGTCCGCGGGCATTAAACCCGGTTAAGATAAAAAAGAGTGTCATTGGACCTAAACCAAGGTTTGGATAAAAGTACATAAAACCAGTATGTAGCTTTGCACTAAACGGGGGAGGAAACTTTGACTTTAAATAGTTTATTTAAATATTCAATACTTATTTGAATATTTAATTTGTTTTTATATGTATAAACACTCGTTAAGCCATTTCTTTTAATAGTCATTTATTTTCAATAACAGTTATTTAATTTAATAACATATTCTTTAATAGAACTAGACTATTCAAAATGTTAAGAAAAAAGCAAGAAGAAATGAGAAGAGACGAGACTGATAAAGAAGTTGGTATTTTAATCGACGTTTATGTAGCAATGTACATGTGTAAAGAGTCTGCACGTACAAAGTGAGTATATAGGTTCATAATGGGTAAACGGGGTTTTAAATGGTGAACGAATTCGTTATTATTAATAGTTCCAAACTATACTTATATTATATTTTTGTCTTAAGATTTCTATTATTGTTAAATTATATTATATTTTAATTTTATATATATTAACTAATCTTACTTCCCTTTATAATTATTTATATTAATTAAAATATATAAAATTAAAGTTTTAATTATGTATAGGAAAATAAAAAATTTAAATATAATTTCTTAATTATCTTTTAGTAATTATTCTGATAGCATATATATATGTATATTATTTATTATTTTAATATCAAATAAAATATAAATTTAAAATTATACTTTATGAAATTATCATTTTATTTTATCCAATTTCTGATAATTTTACTTATAAAAAATTATTATAATAATAAATATCTAATTACTTATTTCTTTAAAATTATTTTTTTATATAAAAATTTAATTTATAATTATTTTAAAATCAATTTTCTCATTGCGTCACGGACTTTTACGCATGCCCGTTTATAATTAGTTACCTAATTTGTACCAGTCGATTATAAAAATTCCAATTGATGAATCATTATCGAGCACTAATTTGTAATCCCCATGGTTTATTCACTTAAACTTTTTACTATCTAGATTGGGCAAAAGAAATTTACTAACTAGAAAAAAAAAATAATAGGGCCTAATATTATAAAATTTAAAAAGGAATTATTAATTTTATATGGATAAAGAAATTTAGTTAAATTAATAAATATTTTTAAATTTAAATTATTCTTAAAAAAAATTAAGGTTGTGTAGTTATTAATTTGAAATTAATAAGAAATATTTAAGAAATAAACAAGGAGAATTATATTAAGCATAATGAAATAAACTTATAGTAGAAACTAGAAAAAGTAATGAATATCGAGATAAATATTCAGTTCAATATCAATGTAATCGAGAAAAAAATTAAATACACGTGTCGAAGACTGAACAGTGTTATTTTTCTAAAAATTTTGTGGAGCGCAATTTAATTTCATAATCTCTCTGTTTTTTTTTTTTTGCCATCTAAAAATTTTGTGGAGCGCAATTAAAACCAAAAAAGTTTATTTGAATTTTCAAAAAATAAATTAGGTTTCAGAATATTAAAAATGATAGATTGGGTAGAAAGTCTAATTTGTCATTTATAAATTTATGTAGAAAGACCAAATTATCCTTTACTTTCCTAATATTTTGACAATACGATTTACAAATTTATTAATGATATTTATAACTCTGACAATGATATTTGCAACTCCTATAATAATAGTTATAACTTTGACAATAATATTTATAATTTTGACAATAGTGTTTGTAACTCCCATAGTAGTATTTGTAATTTCAATCATGCTATTTGTAACTCTCATAGTGGTATTTACAATTTCAACAATGCTATTTGTAACTCCCACAATAGAGAAGAAGTAAATTTGAAAATACGATTTACAATTTTATCAATGGTATTTATAACTCTAACAATAGTATTTACAACTGATAGAAATCCAATTTTGACAATTGGGAAAAACATTGTAGCTTCTTTGATAATACGATTTATAACTTTGCTAATGATATTTACAACTGTGACAATGGTATTTACAACTTCAACCTTAAAAAAGTGCAGAAACTCTATATTCCCCGATGGAGGGGTAAACCCCACTATCGGGTATACTATCTAACTATCAAGTGAATCGTTCAATTGCTCATTAATGAAAAGAAAATTGGTCCTTCTTCAATAGTGTAGAGAGGTAAACTAGCTCACCTCATTATTTTGGCCTGACACATTATCAGCCTGTAAAGCGTATCTTAGTACCTATAGTGCGATTTTCATCGATTTGGGTAGGTTCTCCTTCAACCTCAAAAAAGCGCAGAAACTCTAGGTTTCCCCGATGGAGTGGCAAACCCCACTATCGGGTATACTATCTTACTATCGAAATTATTCACCCACGTGAACCGTTCAATTGCTCATTAATAAAAATAAAATGGGGTCTTTCTTCAATGGTGTAGTGTCAGCTATAACGTCATTTCTTTAATATAGCAAGAAGCTATAATGTCAACTACAGTATTTCTCCCGATTACAAATACCATTGTCAGAGTTATAAATACTATTGGAAAAATTATAAATTGTATTGTTAAATAAACTACAGTATTTCTCCCAATTGCTAAAAATGGATTTCTTCCAGTTGCAAATATCATTGTCAGAGTTGTAAATATTATTAATAAAGTTGTAAATCGTATTGTTAAAGAAGCTACAGTGTCAGCTATAATATTTTTCTCAATTGCCAAAATTAGATTTCTCCCAATTACAAATACTATTGTCAGAGTTGTAAATATCATTTGTAAAATTATAAATTGTATTTTCAAAGTTGCTTATTCTTTATTGTGGGAGTTACAAATAACATTGTTTAAATTGCAAATATCACCATGGGAGTTATAAATACCATTAGCAAAGTTATAAATACTATTGTCAAAATTATAAATACTATTGTCAAAGTTATAAATATTATTATAGGAGTTGCAAATATCATTGTCCGAGTTGTAAATATCATTGACAAACTTGTAAATCGTATTGTCAAAACATTGGAAAAGTGAAGGGTAATTTGATCTTTATATATAAATTTGTAAATGACAGATTGAACCCCATACCCAATCTGTCATTTTCAATATTCAGAGGCTCAATTTATCATTTTGAAATTCTAATAAATATTTTTTTTGTCTTTCTCATAATTTTAAATTTAAATTTAGATAAAATTTAAATTTTAAAATTTTTTAAAATACATAATTATATTTATTCAAACAAATTTTTAGATTAAACTATTGTTTAAAATTAAGATTTCAGATAAGTTAATCAGAGTAGATTATGAAACAGTAAAAGAACTTATAAACTAACTAATTACTATATTATCCTTACTTTTTCTTACACATTCTCTCTTTTCTCATACTTTACTTACACTATCTTTACTTTATTTTCTTACACCTTATTTTTTCTCTCCTTTTATCTCTCCTCATTTAATTTTCATACATTTTTTCATAATTTACTAATAATAAATATATTTTTAAAAATAATTATCTAAATACCTATTTATTTAATTTTTTTATAAATTATTTTCTATTTTTTTAAAAAATATTTAAAAACTTTTTTTTATAAATTTTATTTTTAAAATTTTATCCAAACTCTAAAAACATAAGGCGGAGAAAACAAATATTTGTTCAGAGCACAAAATAAAATTTGGAAGCTGAAAATTAATCAAGTGATATTATTACTGGAGGGACCCAGTGAAGGATTAAACATGGAAAGAGAGAGCTAGGTCTTGATCGGTGGTGAGATGGGAGCAGATCACAACAGAATGGAAGAGAATGAAGGGAGGGGGATGACCTCTGTATCCTCCGACTCGGAGCACTCCGCCAGCTGCCCCATCTGCTTGGGACCCATGCTTCAGGAATCCTACCTCGACAAATGTTTTCGTACGCTCTTCCCTCTCCTCTCTCTGTTCCATTTGCTTCCCCCCTTGATTTCTTGGAAGATTGAAATATGAAATACTCATTCACCCTTTCTATTTAAAACTTTATCCTAAAGCCTGTACTTTGTGGGATATTCGACATTATTGTTAGATTTTAATTTGATAAAATAGAAAGCCATGCCGATAGAAACCGTTGTTATTGATCAATTGGGGAGTATTCATTGATCAAGAGTCTATCTTTTCATGGAGGTTCTCGGTGAAGTTGGAAAAAAAAACTTTAACTTGGGGCTTTCAGAATCCCACAACTTCTGCGAGTTGTGAGATGCTCGAAAGCATGCCACAATTATAATCCAATGCCTGCACGTTGCAGTGTTGAGTACTTGTTTTTTTGGGGTTGGGGGATTTAGATCAGTTGCTTTGATGTCTGGTAATTTACAGTGTTTTTTACATCGGAAAAACTTTTGCATCCAAGAAACTGGATGGAATCGTTCTAATTCACAATAGCTTTGTGATGCAGATAAGTTTTGCTTCAATTGCATTTCACGCTGGGCCAAGGTGGTTACTGGCAAGCTCCATTCTCCACCTTCTTCTGTAAAATGTCCTCTTTGCAAGGTTTGGTTTAATCCATTACATTACAGCAATAGATGATAACTTGAAAGTGCATCTGACTTCATAGTTGATGTTTGAAATGTAGACAGAAAATTTTTCGATAATTTATGGATTTGATGGAAGTTGTTTTCAACGGCAATATGTAAATGAGGATTTTGGGTATAGGTCTGTCATTCTGTCAATGTTAGTTCTTGTCTAAAGTTAAAATTTTTTAGTTGAAATACTTTATATACTTTTATCCTTTGAATTATCTGTGCAGTTTTACCTTATCAAGAGCGCAGAGATATAGATTACAATGCTATTACACTGAACCAGGTCCATTACTGATTGTCATTAGTCTCGTCCTTTCCTTCTTGGTATCAGTTGCTACCTGCCAGTTACTTGTTTTCTGCCAAATTATAGATTTTAATATTTTCTTATGCTTAATGATATGTTTGGTTAGGTATCTTACAGGACATATTCAATATACCACGGTATTGGAAGTCTCGTAAGTATCATCAGCCAAACTGTTGGATTCAAAGTTGGCTCAGGAGGGAAATTCAAGCCCTTATCCAGGTCAGAAAGTTTATCAGTTTGGTTGCCTTCTGCATTTTCTGTTGCTATTTTATTGTTAGTTGATATATGATATGCATCATCAACTTATACTGCCTTTTGCTTATTCTATAGGAGGAAGACGTGGACATCATTGTGCATCATATTGTGGGAGTAATAAGTGCATCACTTTCATGGTAAGAATCTGCGTGCGCCTGAAAATTGGAATGGCATGATCTTAGTGTGGAAAGTTGACGATGATTACTATCCAGGAGAGAGCCAAATCGTCGCGTTCTGGAAGCGGAAAAGAAACAGGAGGAGTTCAAGATCACAGTTTCAGAAGCGGCAATGCCCTTCTTAGCTTCAAGGACCGGCAGATTTGTGTACGAGGTGCAACTGTTTCTTGCTTCAGGATTGAATATCGAAGCTTATGATGCAGTTTACATACAGCGATTGGGTTGGAGTTCGCCCGTCATAAACGCACAGGCGTCTCAGAGTGAACTTATTGATCGCAATGCGGTGACTTCATACTTGTATATATTTGATGCAGACTCTGATGGAAATGAATAGAACTTTTGTTTTCTTTATCTTTCTCTCTCTCTCTTAATTTTTAAACAGTTGAAGTCACTGGAATAGATACCTGTGAAATATCCAACAGCAAGAGCCTGACTCTTCAACATTTTTACGGGCTAACAATATTCATCTTCTTGATTATTTCAGTGTATCAGAAGCCAACGCCAACTAATACAAATAGTGATAAAATCAATATGTTCAAGAAAAGTAGATACCACCTTATTAGATGAATATCAAATAGCAAGTCTCTAGCAAACATTACAACATCCTCGTGGTTTTTATTGTTTGGCCATGTCTTTGTGGTTATTTCAATGGATCCAACAGAACCAAATATTGAATTGAATATATACACACACACAGACAAGCACATACACAAACGTAATATAAAAATTGTATTAGCCGAGTAGTCTTTGATATCAATACAGTTGTAGTAAAAGGCCCGCGTGAAAAGAAATGGTTATTTACTATACCTTCCTGGCTCGCCCATTAGGATTGGTCAGTGAAATTATGGAGTTGCAGTTGTTGCCTTGTCTTTATCAAGACCTGGAGGGGAGTAAAAGAAGAAGAAAACATATAATGGATCGAGAGTAGTTTCCATCTCAGATTTGTGAGGCGGAGAACGACCTCTCCCTTTTTTTATCCATTGGTTATCACCATCTCCCTCGCTGAAGAAGAGTGTAACTTACGAGCCACTGGCTAGGCGTAACTGGGCAATTTACCGACGCTGCAACATACATGGCAACACTCTCAGACTACGGAGCTTTCATGGAGAAATTCATTCTCCGACCAACTTCTTCATCCCAGGGTCTCCCGTTAAGTTCTCTTACTTTTGCAGTCAAAGAACTGTAAGTCCTGTCACTCTATTGATTAACGGAGTATTCAAATTATTATTAAACTTAAAATCTGCTGATTCCGATGCCTCTCAATTAAACTATACTCCTCGATGGAGATTTTAAATGCGTGAGTCATTTGTTTCACAACTCTTTCTTGAAATTTTACTTCTGAAACAGATTTGATGTGGAGGGGCATGTGACTGGATTCGGGAATCCTGACTGGGCAAGAACTCATCCGGTGGCTTCATCCACTGCTCCAGCTGTATCAGCTCTCCTGAATGCAGGTGCCACTTGTCTTGGTACAACTGTCATGGACGAAATGGCTTACAGGTTCCAATTCCCACACGTGTTCTAATTTCTAGTGAGCATTTCTTTTCCGGTCTATCGATCACCATGGCCATTAGTTTCTAAAAGTCTGTGATTCTAACATAGGCAGAAAATTCAGTGAAGAAACTGGTCATGTGAGTATGTGTATCTTTGCTGATCAGGCATGTGAATTGTGAACATCTGTTGAAACATTTAGCTGAGTATTTGTGTTTGGCAGTATAAATGGAGAGAATATACACTATGGCACACCCACGAATCCTTGTGCAGCTGATAGGGTGCCTGGGGGTTCTTCTAGCGGCTCTGCTGTTGCAGTTGGTGCAAAGCTTGTAGATTTCTCCTTAGGTAAGCTATTCTTCTTTGCATAATTTCTGGCATCTCTTGGTTCATTATTTGAACACCGAAATTCTTTGTTCGATAGGAACTGACACCGGAGGAAGTGTAAGAGTGCCTTCTTCGTATTGTGGGATTTTTGGGTTTCGTCCTTCGCACGGAGCTGTTTCAACATCAGGAGTTGTTCCCATGGCACAGAGTTTTGACACTGTGGGTAAGGAACCGCAAATTTGGCATCTTTCTTAAATATTTAGTTAATAGTGAATGCAACATGGAATTTTTGGACGGACCAAAATTTTTGAAGGCCGATGGTAATATAACTGATGAGTGACTCGGGCAATTAATATGGGGAACACATAAAAGAGTTATTATTTGGTTTCTTCAATATGCATGTTTCTGAATGGTTTTAATGTCCTTATTTCATGTGTTTGTTCAGAATCAGATACACCAAATACACAGCTTATGAAAATAGGACAGGAGAAAAACAAATCATGGTCTTGAACAACAAGAAGTGAGAATGATTGGGTTTATCTTTTTGTTTCTCTTTAGGCCTGTATTTTCAGTCTGCTCATTTCTTATCTTTAACTGTATGGTGAGCAACTGAGCATGCGTTGCCTTATAATAGTAGCTTTACAAGTGGTTGAGCACTTTTCTTGGAGTGTCATCCTTCTCATTCCAACTTCGCGTCCAGGATGGTTTGCTAGGGATCCTGTGATTTTGAGCAGAGTCGGACGTGTGCTTCTGCAATTGCCTGAAGTAGCACCTGTCAAACCCACTCGCATTATTATTGCAGACGATTGTCTTCAGCTTTCAAGCATTCCACACAATCTAGTTGCGCAAACTCTCATTAAAGCAGTTGAGGAGTTATATGGAGGTGAGTATATAAATTACTTGTAGATAATAGTTATAATTATAATTGGAAGGTGGGGTCATTACATCAGCATTTTGTGGCCTTTTGCAGTGTCTCTTGAGAATGACATCAGTTTTGTATCTAAGCGAAAGGTTTTTTCTTTTTTCCCCCTATGTAGATGATGTATTGAAGCATGAAATCTTGGGCGACTATGTAGAGGCCAGGGTTCCAACTCTAAGGCATTTCATGAGTAATAGTCAATCAGACCAAGGATATAACATTCCATCTCTGGCAGCTCTTTCAAGTGCCATGCGATTACTTCAGAGGTGTAGTTCTTCTGTTAATCCTTGGTCTTATCTATGTTGTGCCATTCTTGTGTATTGTGGACTGCCTTAAATTGAAATCTGTTTTCTTGCTTTATACCGCATCACATGTAGGTACGAATTCAAGAATAACCATGGTGAATGGGTTAGTACAACGAAACCTGACTTAGGTCCAGGAATATCAGAACGTGTATCAGAAGCCCTAAGGACAACAGGGGAAAACATTGATTTCTGTCGGTCAGTAAAAGAGGAAATGCGTGATGCTATTTCTGCGCTTCTTGGGGTACTCTTTCTCTGATATTATATCTGGAGATCACATATTCTTATTCATTTTCTCCTTTGCTCAGTTGCCAACTTCCAAATGGCATTTTCTCTTTGAAAATTTCAGGATTTCGGTGTGCTCGTTATTCCCACTGTTCCAGGGCCACCGCCAAAAGTAGGAACAAGTACGCCTGACCTGGAAATTTTTCGTGCAAAGGCTTTTGCCCTGTTGTCCATTGCGGGAGTATCGGGACTTTGCCAGGTTCGGTTTATTTTTGAATCACACAAACTGTGATTTTGTTATTGAACTTGCGTATTTGTAATCCTTTATTGTGATGTTGTAACTTCGTATTTTGTTACGCTTGCAGGTGAACATACCGATGGGGATGCATGGAGACCTTCCCATATCAATTTCTTTGGTGACCACACACGGTGCAGATGGGTTCTTGCTCAATCTTGTTGAGCGTCTCTATGACCTCCTTAAGCAAGAGATCACACCATCTTTCCACTATGCTTATAACGTCTGATAGTACAATATTTGATAACATTTTAAGACTAATGCAGTTTTGGGGTAATATATTTTATCTGGATTTTATATTTGAATTAAACTGTGAGCTTTCACAAAGGAATCGGCAACTTGATGAAAATCATCTCCCTCTACTGTAGTATTTTGAGAATAGTTTCCAGGAGAATCGTCCTTCCAACCTAGCATTAAAGCCGACTGAGGAAGAAGCTATTAGCTATTACAATACTAATACGAACTTCTACAACTGGGTTTTGATCTTTATTCCCATTGATCTTTGTCACATTCACATTCCCTCACTCTCGCTCTCTATATAAATACACACACACACATATAACAAACATAGTTATTCTCATGCGTTTCTACGTAGACAAAAACAATAAGTTTATTTTCTTAAGCTTCACATTTATAGACGAGCTGAATTACAAACTCATTTTCCTCTCGCTGAACAAAACAGGCTTCTTGTGTAGACCAGAAACCGATCACACTACATACATATTCAGAGGATATCACTCATACTTCAGCCATTTACAACAGTTCCACCTGCAGAAAACGTGGTGTGTGTTAGAAAGTAAAGAAGTAAAGAACAGGCCAAGTAAAAGCATAAATGAGTACAAGCGTGTTACCATTGGGGTGAAGGACTTGGCCAGTAACGTAAGAGGAGCACTGATTGCAGGCAAGAAATACATAGGAGGGAGCAACCTCGATAGGTTGGCCAGCTCTCTTCATTGGCACCTGAGCTCCAAATTCAGCTACTTCTTCCTCCTCGAAGGAGGCGGGTATTAGCGGAGTCCATATGGGTCCTGGGGCAACCCCGTTCACTCTTATTCCCTTGCTCACCAGTTGTTGAGACAGACCCCTCGTAAACGCCACAATGGCACCCTTCGTCGCCGTGTAGTCCAGTAATTTGGCGTTTCCTTTGTATGCATTCACTGATGTCGTGTTAATGATGCTGCTTCCTTCCTTCATGTGCTTCAGGGCATGCCTGCATGTGTGGTTTATATATTCTCCCGACAAATTCTTAATCAAATCTGATTATTTATTTATTTTAATTACCTGGTCACGAAGAAATAGGAGAAGATATTAGTTCTGAACACCCTCTCCAGCCTTTTCTCGTCAATCTCCTCCACAGATCCAGCCTCGTATTGCTCAGCTGCATTGTTGATCAGAATGTCAATGCGGCCGAACGCTTTGACGACGTCATCCACTGCTTTCTTGCAGCTTTCATCGAAACCCAAGTCAGCCGGTATGGCTATGGGCTCCTTGGCATCCGCAGTTTTTGTCTTCTTGATCATTTCAAGCGTGTCCTTCGCGTCCTTCTCTTCATGTCCCTTCACATATGTGAAGGCCACGCTGGCACCCTCCAATGCAAACAAATTGCATACGGCTCGTCCAATCCCAGAGTCACCGCCGGTAATCAGTGCCATCTTCCCCTGAAACATTCAAAAAAGTTGGTATTATGGCCTTGCCATCTAGAAAAAGAAAATTATGAATACACGATCGAGGACTCTTCATACACACACACACACTTGAAGTTTATTTGAGGGCATGTAGTCGGGGCTGGTGAATTGAGGTATCGGATCCATAGCATGCTCTTTCCCGGGAAGTTTGTGTTGTTTCTGTGGGGGAAATTGTTGGTCACCGGAAGCCATTCTGCACGTAGGCACCACAAGATTCTGTGAAGAGAGAGAAACGGGGGTGTTTCCGGAGTGATGATGGGAGTGTGATTCAGAGGGTGGGTTTCTGCTAGTTATGGATCAGGAACAAGTAATGAGGCAATCTCAGATGGCTGCACGTGTGATTTTGAGTATGCCAGGCGCCGACGAATGGCAGAAGGAGGTGTTTACGTGTCGTGTTCATCGCATGCATAGGACACGTCTGAAGATCAGAATATGGTTTGAAACGTGTTTCGGTCTCGGTTAAGCATGTTGCCTCTGTTCAAACGGAGTTATATATTGGCTTCAATAGTTGGTTTCAATCACTTGCTCCAAATTAATTTGGTACAATAAATGTGATGATTTCAATTGTTGGACTATTATGCCTATATTGAATCAAACCAATCCAATAGCCAACCAGCAAATCTAAGAAAGATTTACTAGATAAAACCTGGGGCATGATTTAAGAAGGAACGAGCGAGCAGCAAGACAGCATCTGAATGCTTTGCATGGCGGCACGTGGAAGACATATCAGTGGATACCTGTCACTACATAGAGAGCAATTTCCCCATTCTGGGAACGCTGTGCGATCACCATGGCCTCCTTCCTTGTCGCCTCTGTTCTCACCTCCCTCTTGCTTTCCACTCCGGCGCATTGTAAAGGTAAACTCACTCACGCATCCACATCATCTCATCAATATATATGTTTGTATGATATGAAACGTCTTCTTCTTTATTATTGATATGTGTGTGTGGGCGCATGCGTGCAGATGAGAAGGAGAGTGTATCGAAGGGCATAAACAGTTACAGGCAGAGTCAAAACGTGCCGGTGCTGGCCGAAATGGGCAGAGCATCGTGCCTGGCGAACGAAATAGCAGATGAACTGGAGGACGTGCCTTGTAAAAATGTGAGCCAGTACTATCCAACTGCTTCTGGGACGCAAAAATTCCCAGACTTCGAGAAACACGTTGATAAATGTGGCCTCGACATCAACACCACCAGGGACGGCGTTACTCTGCCCGCCTGTGTTGCCAAGTTGGAGCCCACCGTCCTCCTCTCTAACTACACTCACAATGATCGCTACGCTTCGTATCTCAACAACTCACTCTACACCGGCATCGGACTTGGTTCCAAGAATGACTGGATGGTCCTAGTTCTCACCACCAACACTCCCACCGGATCCTTCTCTGTTGCCACTTCTAGCCTTCCTTCTCCTCCTGCTTTCATGGTCGCCTTCATCCCAACTCTGCTGCTTCTGATGCACACGCGGTAGTTAATTAATTAGATTTTGTTATATGCTTCATTTAGTGTTAGACTTTTAGTTTCATCCCACTTTCTGTGTTTTCCGTGTAAATGTGGATATGAACTCTTGAATGGATTCAAATTTCACCTAGTTAACCCATTTGTCAATATACAATTATTATTTTATTATAATTTTAATAATAATATTTAAAAAATATTTTAATTTTTAAATATTTAAATTTTAACAATTCATTATACTTAATATTAATATTATTATTAGTATTATTTAAAAAAATATCATAAATTTAATTGTTTTTAAAATTTTTGTATAAAAAAAATTACCTACTTGGATTTGCAAGCGACTTGTCCGTTAATTGCTTGTTATATACATGATCCTATATATGAAGGGATTTGGATTTGGATTTGGTGATATACAGCGTCCGCACGCACGAAAAAAAAGAACTTTAGATGATAATAAATTACAAATCCAGAAATATGCATCTGATCTAGTAAGAGGCGAGATATGAACCTTGCCATCGGAGAAGACCGCCGCTGACTCCGTGCGACCTCGTCTTCCTCCCTAAAGAAGAATTCAAGGAGCGTCATGCCCGTTGCCCAAATCCATATATCCTCGTAATTAACTAATTAAGACAAATTCTATAAATTTAACCGAAGAGCCAACGATTCTCTTATACTTATTAACTTGTAACCGCAAGCATAGGCTTAGAAATATGTTGCAAGGGTTTAGTTTGACCATATATATATATATATAGATCAATATATATTTAAATTAACAGTCCATATCCATAATCCACATATAATATAAATTTTATTATATTATATATAAATTTTTATTATACTAAAAGAGTTTGAACCTTAGTGTCTATTTTCAATTGCCCGATTCATCCCGGATCCGGTGGTTTAACTGTAGTTATTATTCAATAGTTTAAAATTGAAACTGCTCCTTTGGCTTTTTAATAAACTATCCTCGTCAAGAAATTCGGTTTTAAAAAATTTAGTAAATATTAACAATAACGTTTTAACATTATTTAAGATTTTTAATTGAAACCGAAATTAATAATTTAATGGCGGCAACAATAACATTTTCTTTTAAGAAAATGCTAGTAAAAATCAATTTTTGGGGGAAATCGCCTGTTAGTCTAGAGTATAGCTGGCTGGGCAAACCCAGAAGACGCCCCTAGCCCCAACATACACACAGGGAGATAGACACCAACAGTAAGGGAAAGGCGTGTGTCAAATCTCTCTGCCATGCCTGATAATCAAGCAGACGACGATGACGACGAGAGTTTTGGTGACTTCAAGTCTGTTTCTTTTCCAAATCAGCCTGTTCAGAACAATGGGAAAGACCTCCCCGCCGATGACGATGACTGGGGCGATTTCATGAACTATTCCAATCAGATCAACGGCGGATCGGCCCACACACCTAATGGACTCTTCTCTTCCAACTTCCCATCTAACCCCTCCGACGCTTATAATTTTGTTGACCCGCTTCGGGTCTCCCAAGATCTCACGCGGAAAAACAGCTCCCCTGTAAAAGAGATCAATCGGGTTGAGTTGGAACCGACCCCGGCAGAGCCAGAAAAACCCCGGTGGAATAAGCCCCAGGGTGCTCTGCCGCTGTCAATCTTTGGCGAGGAGGAGGTAGAGGAGGAACCCACCGCAGGCAATCTTCCTTTTGGAGATGATGCCAATGTATTCTCTAAAAAAAACGGTGATTCCGTCAAGAAGGAATCCGATTCGAATGGCGCTATTAGAATCGACGATTTAATTGCCAATTTGTATAATCAACGTCCTCAGATGAATTATGACAACTGGTCGGCTTCAGTATTAAGTGTGTCTCATTTGAATTTGCCCGCAGCAAGCTCTAACGTCGTCAGCTCCATTACGACTGTGGCTGCTTCCAATGTAGGCGCCAATGGACTAAACTCCATTCTAAACAATTTGAATTCTGATGCTGTGGATGAATTAGAAGACCCCAGCGATGACGATGGTGGATGGGAATTCAAGTGTGCAGAATCTGAAATCCGAACTGAGAGCAATGATATTAAGGTAATGAAGGACAATTGGCATGATTGCATCGATAACCATTAAATTGATGCTGCTGCTTATACTTAAGTAAGTGATGGACTTTAGATGATATCTATCACAAGCATGCCCATTTTTTCTTTCCTTATTAGTTTCCAATTGTATCGTTATTGCTAAGTTCGATTAATCGAGCACTAGATTATAATTATATGGATTTATACAATTCTTATCCTTAGCATCCCATAGCAGGAGCAAAGGCTTTTCGATAATTCAATCAAAATGAAAAGAACTTTACTAAGGAAATGCGAGATGGTATTTTTTTGTATTTTACATGCTTCATTTTGTGCTGCTGTAATTTGAATCTGGATGTCATCTGGCATCTCTCATCATGGTCTGTGATTTTATATTCATTAATGAACTGATTCCAATACTCTTAATTGGGAGATTGATTTCATCACATGAATATATCTTCTCTTTAATGTGTCTGAGTACACAACCTTATGTTGATTTTAAATGATTTAATTTAGTTAACATGTTTGCATTCTGCTGTTAAGGTAGAACAGACAAAGCATGAAACAACCGGTGCAGATGAATATGCATTCACTTTCAATAATGGTATGCTTGGATTCGGTGACATTTTGGACTCATCCAGCAGGATTTCCCACAAAGCTGATGATTGGAACCTGGGATTTGAGTTCAATCCAAGTTCTGCAGTGCAAAATCATATTCAAGTGTCGGAATCCGGATCAAATTATAATTTGGTGGGCCCTTTTAACATGATTACCTCATTTTGTAGTGCTCAGATTTTAAAGGAACATTCATTCACACACTCTGGATTTGGTATTTAGGAAGCTACAAAGTTGGCTGCCATAGATCCGGTTGTTGAGACAGTACGCAAAATTGATGAAGGTCCCGGTAATCCTGATGATCAATATGTCGCAGCAGAATCTCATCAGTCTGATGACTTGGATTTTGGCTCTAATTTCTATCCTAGTTCTCTGGGTGAAGTCCATCATACATCAGAGTCAGATTCCAAAAAAAAGCAGGATGATGACAACAAAAATTTCAATGCTTTCCCTGCAAATTATAATGTTGATTTTGACGTAAATTTGTTTGAATCTAAGGATGCAGTTTCAGAAGTTGGAACTGACCAGAAGGTACTGAATCAGTTTGATATCTTATAGTACCAAATATTCTGATCTTATTTTTCATATGCATCCAGTATTCTGATCTTATTTGTGGTGTAATTTTATCAATAATCTTTTTAATTTGGTGCAGTTTTATCCATAATCCTTTTAATTTGGTGCAATTTTTGATACTTGAGAAATAAGATTATGTGTAAAATTGCACCAAATTAAAAATATTATAGGTGAAATTGCACCAAATTAAAAAGATTATAGGTAAAATTGCACCACAAATAAAATTAGGATATTAGATGTATATGAGAAATAAGATCAGAATATTGAGTACTATGTAATCCTTTCGTATATCATGTTGTATTATCAAGGTTTAAAGAGGATATTAAATGCTAAATTCTTAATTTTTGCGCTAGGGATTTGTTAAAGAATTTGTTTTATTTAGTCATTAATTTAGTCTTTATTATCCTTGTGTCAATAATCTTATTGTTGCTATTCTTTTCAATTTCCAGAAGAGCCAAGTAAACTCAGAGAACCGTAGGGAAGCCTTGTCCCTCTCAATATTTGGCGAAGAGGTGCCAGATACCGAAGAGTATTCTGTGTTTCAAGGTTTTTCTTCTCTTGTACCAGCATCCTCTATAAAGAATAGCTTTAATAGCCCGTGTTCCAGCTTATCTACCAATGATTTGCTATGGAATTTATATGGTCAAGCTGAACAAAAAACTTCTCATGGTGCACCCAAAGCAAGTGAAAATGGTCAGGTAGTGTTGGACTCCAATTTGGTCACTGGTGACGATGATTTTAATAATGACTCCTGGGAATTTAAGGATGCTTCACATGGAACTAGAAGCCTTGAATCTGTGGAAACCACTCATTCTAATCATGAACCACAAGTCAGTGAAAACGGGCTACAACCTTTACCAACGGTTTTGGAACCTGATTTGATTAATGGTGATGATGGTTTTGAGAATGAATCATGGGAATTTAAGGCTGCCTTCCCCGAAGCAGAGAGCCAATATCAGGGATCTGTTATAGATCACAAGGATTTACCTCTGCAGTCATCAGCAAAATTAGAGCCGCCTGATTATGTAGATTTCTATTGCAAATTGACAGATGAATTGTCCAATGATGTCCTGTTCCATCTCCAGAATCTCAAGGTCGGTAACTATTTGTTGGCTTGCATCCTTTTTATAGAAAATGTTAATCCTTAATGATTCATGTTGTTTTCTACATGAAATACTTAGAATGGTCAAAGCGTTGCTACACTTAATGGTGAAGAAGCAAAAGCAAAGGCTCTTCAGGAAGAAATTCAGGTTAGTTTATGTGCAAGGACAATATTATCGTTGTGTTCAGTCATGCATGTTTGTCATGATGTATGACAGTGTTTTATTTTCAAATTCTTCTCATAAGCACAGCATCTTTTCCCCAGGGGGTGCAGGGTGACAGCCTGATCGCCCCAGTAATCTGATTGATTTCGTACGATTAGATGTGTGGAAAATAATGAATTGATAAGGGATGAGATACCTCCCTGGAACAAGTTCCGAGGGTTCTGAACTCGTGTGCTAGACTAGAAGGAAGTGCACCTTTTGGAGACAGTGGTCATGATTCAAAGATGTTCAGGGGTGTACTTCACTTTTCTGTCGAATATTATTTGGAAATCCTCTACATAATCATGTAAATGCATTCATGATTTCTAATAGAATCTCAATTTTGACAAACTCGCAGGAGGCTTTTGGATTATCTTTGAGAAATATAATATGATTTGCTTACATTTGTATTTTTTGCTGTATGTTTATATCTCCCTGCTTGTTTTATGGCTATTATCTATGTTGTTGTACTCAAACAAAAACTCACTCCTGTTTACTCGTTTCCTGTTTTAGGAATTCTCTGACATGCTACATCAGTATAATGTCCTACCAAATGAACATATTTCCGAGAATCAATCTACAAGAAATGTGTGTCTTGGCAAGCTTATTGAAGTTTTGCAGGAACCTAGGTTTCAACCTCTTGAGTCAGATTACAGGCTAACATCAAGGTTGTCAATGGTACGTGAAGTTCCTAAAATATTGAATATTTTATGTTTACAGGTCCATGCCTTTGCACGTGCAAACGTATTTTGAACTGTCAGTGGAGTTTGATAAACTTTTAGCAGTTTACTTGATTTTATAACTGCTTCAGGCTCTGCAAGTTGTAATTTTTGTCAGTTACCTTTGAGAAGTTGATGGATATGGACTGCAATTACTTATTGGTATCTTTAATTTATTGATAATCTTTTGCACATGTTGATTTAGCTTTAACAATACCTGTCACTACATATTTTATTTTGAATAGGCGGAGACAAATATAAGATCTGCTATTGAACTCCTGAAAGATGCTCTATCAACGTTAAAAGTTCTCAAGTTGGGTTCAAGAGAAGAACAATCTAATTATCTTAGTGCGTGGTCCCAAATAGCCTTAGTTTGTTCTGAGGAGATGAAACACGGTTCCTTCATTTGGAAGCAATCAGTACAGAGGAATGTCCACGACCAGATATTATCTAACCCAAAAGGTAAGCTACTGATTATTGGGTATAATGTTTAAAGAATTTATATTTAGTCCTAAACAAACCCTACCTGTTTGTGGGATGGTTGGTTGACACAGGCTATCAGTATATTCATGCACTAGGAGAAATTTGTAGAGTGGCAGAAATTGTTGGACTCGCAGCCAAACTTCACAAGCCATGGATGTTATCACGTTCTGTAGATCCTGCAAGATTTTTTGCACTTGTTAATGAGTGTCATACCATATGGTCTGATTCAGGACTTGAAGAAGCCCTTCTTTGTGTATCAAATCAAACTGATGTAGAGCAAGAAGGCATTTCAAGGGAATTGCTTGAATCGATTAAGTATATTCACGAGCTTGATGAGCAAGAACTTCAGAGCTGTATCTTCACTGGAGAAGAAACTACTTGCCAGTTATCAGCCTTACCTGCTGGTTTTATACCAGGTAGGTGTACCATAGTTGTGGCTGTCTTCAAAATGCAAACAACGTAAAAATATTTAGGTTATCTGAGATTTAAATTGAAGGAGGGGGACCACACGATAGTGTTTTCAAAGTGAGATATATAGAGTGTGTCGAGCAAGTGTGTCTCACCTCTCAAGATGTCCAAGTGTCCGTTATTAGCGCGATCAGGAAATCACTCATTGGCTGGTGAAAGTTTATCACCATAAACATGTTATCTTGTATTTTAAAATTCTGGATCTCCCTTTGATCCTTTGCCCTTGGGCTATTTTTTACATGCATCCCCTCTCCAGCAGAATCTTTTTTGTGCTAGTAAAAGTGATACGATAAATGATTTTCTTTTTTTCGTCGTGATTTTTGTCAGGTATGAAAATGGTGACCTGGAATGGGAAGCAGTATTTCCTCACGCTGGCAAACTTGTGGATAAATCTAGTGAATTCAGATTTTCCTTAATTTTGAGGCGGCGACACCTTGCAACTCTTGTATGCCGCTATAACGAGGGGGACTATTCCATTAGACTTTTCCAGTGCTGTTGAAGCTTTCTCATGAAAAGAATAGTGCGAGCAAAATTGTGGCAGGAAGCAGCGTTTTACCCTGGAAGAAGCCTTCTGAAGCTCTCTCAGCTGTGTTGCTGGACTGGACTGGAATGATTGATTGTGCAAGTCAATTTTTGGAGTCCTAATGATCGTACTTGCACGAGTGCTTGTGTGATCGGGGCAAAGCCTCCGGTTAAGATATTCTTTGTTGAATAGGCTATCATTCTTTCTGTGGAATCTGGATGACCGTCATTGGACATCTGAAGTGTTGTACTATGTAGTTTGTAATTTAAGAGAAAGATATATACTGATAATAATGAAATCTTATAAGCGCTAAATAGAATGTAATTTGGGAGGGAATGATTCTGCTTAATTAACAAATGATGTCTATATTAGACCTAAAATGAGTTTACAAGTTATCGCCATTTTACAAAGGAATTCATGAAGAACCACGTACGGCTTGGCCGCAATGTTTTCACGATCTATACCCACACACATATATTTATGTATGTATTGAATCCTTGGAGAAAAAGAATTTGCAGATTTTCATTCAAGTTCATAACTGGTTTAGCTAAAATTCAAGTACACTTTGAAATCTTCAATTGACTATTTTGAATTGGGAGCAGCCCGAGCCTTGAGATCAATCTCGTTTATTTTTTTTAACAAAAATAAATAAATAAATAAAATTTTGAGTCATACAATAATTAATCGATATTTTTTTGTACAACATTTTTTAAAAAGTGGTTGGGTTCACTATAATCTAAATATAGAATAAAATCTCCTTTTTTTCTAGGCAATACTAATATCGAGTAGGGTGAGCTGTCTATTATTCTCAAATATAAATTTAGGCACTTAAGAGGTAGGATACTTCCCCAAATACCGCGATTGAAACAAAAAAAAATGATATTCCTAAAAAATTAAATACGTTCTAAATAGTCGTATGTCTCACCATTTTATCAGTAAACCCACAGACAATAGGTAATTAATCAATAATTCTATTAACTAATTTTATAATATTTTAAATTATAATTATAATGCATACTAATAATAATTAATTAATTATAATATATTTTTTCTTGCTCCCAATACCATGCATAGAAGATATCTCTAATTTACCCTCAAAATTTGAATTATTATCAACTTTATTTTTAAAATCTTATAATTATATTAATTAATCTTATGATAGTTCAAATCTCTAATTATAATTTATAATATTTATAAATAATTAATTATAAATTATTTTTTCTGATTTACTATGGGAATCCTAACTAGTGGTGGGGTTTTCCTTATAATAAAACTTTTGGTTAGTTAAATTTGTTTTAGTTATGCATTTTCCTAAAATTTAATCTTTTTTAATCAAATCTTTAAAATTTCATAGTTATAAACGATTAGTCCTCATAATATTACTTCCCTTCAAATGATTGATTTTGTATGATTATGAAGCTTTATTAGATATTTGACTGATAAAACTTAAAATTAGAAATAATTATACTTTTATTTAATATTTTGGACAATTTGAAAAGACATTACCTTTTTTAACGCGTTTCTTTATCAACCGTTTTCCATTTTCCTATTCCTTTCCCCACGATCTTCTATTGCATAACCCTCCGCTCTGTTTCCTCACTGCGTAAAGAGCAGCTGCGCCGCCGCCGACTAGGTCCTTACGCTTTGGTAGAGATGTTGGACATCAATCTCTTCAGAGAAGAAAAGGGTCACAACCCTGAACTCATCCGCGAATCTCAGCGCCGTCGTTCCGCCAATGTCGAACAAGTCGACGAAGTCATCCATCTCGACAAAGAATGGCGAAAGCGTAATCTTCTTTCTTCACCCCTTAACCTCTATTTCTAGCCATCACAGTACTGTGCTTTGTTTTGAAAAGAGAAAAAAATTCAATCCCCCGTAATGGTTTCCAGGACAATTTGAGCTGGAGAATCTCCGGAAAGAGGTCAACAGGATCAGTAAGGAAGTCTCTAAACTTAAGCGCGTGAGTTTATTCTATTTCTCTTCACTTTTCTTGTTTCAGTAGTTCTGCACGGCGACACTAAACTTTCGATTTTAGTAGGTTTTGTAGATAAGAAACATGGAAAAATCTAAAGTTTTCATGATATATAATGTGCCATGTGTGCCTTTTCTGGGGATTTTGTTTGCTTACATAGCTATCCGCGTTTACAAAGATGCCAAATCTCTTGAAATATATAAATCAGGAAGCTATTCGTAATAGTCTCTACAGAAAAGTTAGAAGGCCATAACTCGTATCTATTGGAAGCTTATCATCAATTGATATTTCCTAACTGCTGAATTCGTGGACTAAATACGGTTTATGTTCCTCTCTGCTCCCTTTTATGTTTTGATAGGCAGGCGAAGATGCTACCATGATCATCAGTGAATCCGAGGAGGTAAAGCGACAGATAGCAGCAAAAGAGGTTGAAGTTCAGGAAACCTTAAAACAGCTGAACTCAAAGCTGGAAACAATTGGAAACCTTGTGCATGATTCAGTTCCAGTCAGCGATGATGAGGTTTCTTGTTTGGTTTGGTTGAATTTTTTGCATTTTAATTCTTTCTCAAACCGATCCAACATTATTGGTCGATAATATTTCTTAGGCCAACAATGCGGTGATTAGATCATGGGGGGAGAAAAGGATGGAGCCTAAACTGAAAAATCATGTGGATCTGGTCGAGCTCCTTGAAATAGCAGATACAAGGAAAGGTATACATTTTTTCATCTGGTGCTCAAGCAATGATCTCTTTTTTAGCTTGGGCGATGTCTTTTACAAATGACTCATTTTCATGTAATTTATTCCATATAGCATATTTGCATGCAGTTCCGGTTCAGGATTTGTTATTCCAATGTTTAAAATGCTTTTATTTGATGCTGTATTTGTATAGTCCAGAAAATAACCCTCCAGCCATGAACTCCACAAATGCATGCATTTCTGGTGCTATTGTTCCTTTTTTAATATATCTTGTTTTCTGTGATGCTGCTTGATACGTAATAGGGGCTGATGTAGCTGGAGGTAGGGGTTACTATCTCAAAGGAGATGGTGTTCGTCTCAATCTAGCTTTAATTAACTTTGGAATTGATTTTTTGGAGAAAAGAGGACATACTTTGTTGCAACCCCCTTTCTACATGAGAAAGGATATAATGTCAAAGTGTGCCCAGTTAGCACAATTCGATGAAGAACTATATAAGGTAAAATTCATAAGTTGATCCACTAGTTTTCTTGTCAGGTCCACCTCCAGTTTGGTGATGTAGACACTAGTGCTGCTTCTGTATATATAAAGTTAAATTATTTGGTTTAAATGAATGAAAAGAGTGCATGATTGCATGACTAGTTAGTATTCTTGATAATATGACGCTGATATAGTGCACTTTGTTTTTTTATCCTAAATATTTCAAGTGTTGTCTTTTCCTCCTATCATATCTGAGCTGTTATGCAGGTTACAGGTGAAGGAGAAGACAAATATCTTATTGCAACGGCTGAGCAGCCATTATGTGCATATCATATGAATGATTGGATCCACCCTTCTCAACTCCCGTTAAGGTAATATTTATCTGGGGAAACATATTAAATTTAAATTTGAAGGACCGCTTTAACTTTTGATTCAAAAATATGCTCTTGCCAGATATGCTGGATATTCATCATGCTTCCGGAAGGAAGCTGGATCTCATGGTCGCGATACCCTTGGAATATTTAGAGTTCACCAGTTTGAGAAAGTGGAGCAGTTTTGCCTCACTAGCCCAAATGGCAATGATTCTTGGGATATGCTCGAGGAAATGATAAAAAACTCTGAGGATTTTTACAAAGCAGTAAGTATTTTCCCTCATCAAGCAATCGATGTACGTTATTAGTTTGCTTCATTGAGTACATACTTGGCTTAAAATAAATATATATATATATATATAGTACTTGACTTGTGAGGATTATAATTTGTTATAAATTTTATTATACATATTAATATTGATTTAGAAATGATTATTTAATCCTAGGCACCTGTATATAATGGGGAATCATCATTTCTTATTTGGCATGCTAAAGATGCCTGTCAGGGGTATTGTTTAATTTATCCTAACATGATATTAATGAAAAATATTAAGTGCATCTAATATATGATTGCCTGTGTATAGATGTTATTACTTGGAAAATTGCTGCAAGTTGTATCCTGTACAAATTAACTTTATTACGTCCCCCCTTGGTTTAAATCTTATCGTTTGCAGTTAAACCTTCCTTATCAAGTGGTTGCCATTGTATCTGGTGCTTTGAATGACGCTGCAGCTAAGAAGTATGATCTAGAAGCGTGGTTTCCAGCATCTCAAGCTTATAGAGAGCTAGTGTCCTGTTCAAACTGCACTGACTATCAGGCTAGAAAATTAGAAACTCGATATGGTCAGAAGAAGGTCAGTTATGCCACGTCATCATAAATTTTGATGGCATTCACTTTCTTCAATAACTTTTGAATGAAAACTATAAAATGCTTCATTTCTATACTGAATTAATACGGAAAGTTCTTAGCATTGCTAGTCATAAAATTTGTTGCAGATCTCAATATTGAAGATCCATTTAGATTATAATTACAAGTAAATATGATTTAATTTAACTTGTTTTTGGAAATAATTTAAGTGATTATGGTTCTTAATTGAGGAAATGAAACCCTAGTAGATGCAGCAATGAAAATTCGGTTGGTCGAAAGTGTGGTTGGGATTTAACAGTCGTGCTGTTGCATCTTCTTTTGCTGTTGCAGAGCAATGAGCAGACTAAGCAATATTGTCACTTGTTGAACTCTACTCTCACCGCTACTGAGAGGACTATTTGCTGCATACTAGAAAACTACCAGAAGGAGGATGGTGTGGAGATACCAGAAGTCCTCAGACGATTTATGGGTGGAAAGACTTTTCTTCCTTTCAAGAACCAAACAACTAATGAAGCCAAAGGGAAGAAATCGAAGGCCTAATTGCATAATTTTTTAGTCTGATATTCATGAAAAGAGTTCGTTTGAAATGAATCTTCATCCGTGTTATTTCCTATCATAACCTGCAGATGAATCTTAGTTTATCTTTTGTTATTCCCCATTATAACCTGCCACCGCCTCTCCTTTCATTATCATCTCCCCTCCCTTTGCCCTTGGGTAAATGATACTTAACAACGTGGAATCAAAGAAAGGGCGCCTATAGAAATACGACCATACAACTTGACTATTTTTACAGGGGGTTGTCAGAGTGCCCTTTATATTGGCAAATTCTGTATCCACCAACTCTGTAACTTCTATACTGTTTAGATTTGTATGTTGGAATAATTCAAGTTTATCATACTTGACATGGAAAGGGGAAAGGGCATTATTTATCGTCTACAGTATAAAATTAGCGGTCTGAACGTATCGATTTGCAATTTAGCGATTTCCTTCAAAGATATGGAAATCTAGCTTATACAGGGAGTGTAGTTGAGGTTGAATGAATGGCCAGAGGATCTCGAGCTTTAGCGTAACCCAAAGCTTATGAAATTCTGTCATTCGTGGAGTCAAGTTCTGAAGTCAATATTGCTTTGTGTATTGCAGGGCGTCGAAGCGTGTTCGTTTTAATGGAGCTAAGCATATACTGACATCTATAACGAAATTGATTGAAAAGAGGAATCCTATCTGGAAAATAGGTACTGTGATTTTCAGCAAAGTTGTGTAGTGAACGGTCCTTCAATGGCAGACCAAAATAATTAATGTTCGCAAGCAACCTTTGGCCAGTTTATGATAGAGATAGGGAGGGGGAAGGACTTGTAAGAGGAAAATTCCTTTGATACATTAGATGCAATCCATGCAGGAATATTTCTGCGAATTCCTAACCCTAATTTGTTAATAGTTCATATTGCGTTCAGAAGGATGGCCATTGTTAATTACAGGTCACCTTAGCAGATTTTAAAAAGAAAAAACGAGGATGTTGGTTCTTGATTTTGTTCACGAATCCAAAATTTTATTTACGAAATAGTAGAGCGTTACCTAATAGGTACCCCCGAGTTCGCAGTTGTCTTTTGCAAGTAGCATAAGCTGCATATATGTACACGCCGGAGTATAGCAGACAAGTGCTTGTCTGTAAGTGTTAAGGCCCAACGGCACAAGGAAGCTATATATTTGCCACTCATAAAAGAATACATGAGGGTTTAACCTGTAAACAATATTTCTGCTGTAAAATTGTAGGCCTGAAAGTTAAAAAGCTCTGTTATCCATATATTCCCGCCGCTTCTTTGATGATGATACCAGATCAGTTTCCTTTCAAACTGATACTGTGAAGAGATACAACTTTAGGACAACAGCTAGAGCCAGCTGCAATACAAAGATGCCAGCAACAATCAAGAACCACCTTTCTCCTGCAGATTCTATATGTGCACGGAGGTTAAGTGCCACAAATGTTGCAGACATGAATCCAGCCACACCTGCAATCGCCCATCTGAAGATCTCCAATGGCACAATTGACATGCACTGCGCCAAACCAAAGGTTTTTAAATACCACATCTCGTACCTTCTATGGATGGAGAAAATATGAAGAGCGCTAACTCACCAAAGCCGGAATAAAGACAAAAATGGAATATCCGTAGAGACAGAATAATTGAACAAGGCTGAATGGTGCAGATAAGTATTTGAGGATTACATACAGACAAAGAGGAACGATGGTGACATAACCATAAAACAAACCAGCTGCCCAAGTCACCAGATTTATGTCATAGCTCCATTCCTTGTTCTTCAACTTGTGTGCTATATATGTCACAAATGTGCCAATAGACGCTGCTACAAATATTAAAGTAGTACAGATCCAGAAAGGCCCATACCTGTGTACATTTAAAGTGCAAATTAAAATCACAAGCTGCAACTCACCACGCATCATACTCTTTCCGGAAATATGCTTCAAGAAGTTAGTTTGAGACGAGAACATATCACATGGAAAATAATCCATATCCCATTCCACCCCTAAATAGACAAGCTCGAGAACCCAGCTACTATCCCATGGTTGTTCATTTATATCATGTATATATACTTCATCTTGACAGATATTAGCAATAAAGAAAAGACACAATAGTTTAGTTATATCTTTTCCTCAAAAAATGGTATGGACACTAATCATTTCATCATTTTTTTTCATGGGAACTATCCATGTCCACGTTCTTTTGAGAAAAGAAAGGGCTAGAACTATGGCATTGGTAATTTAATCAGTTAGTTAAATGAACGAGAGAAAATAAACTCACAGATCAGGATTGCTAGCGATTTTTTCATTGAAGGTTCCTCTAAATGGAAAGAGCGACTCTTTAATCCTCTCAAGAACATCTGAAGTGTCAATATCAAAGTACGGTTTGTATGCAGCTACTGTGAAAGCTCGAATCCAGCCACCCTGCTGGGGTTGATCAGAACCAGATACAGGATTGGAAAATGTATCTGTATACAATGAATAAAACGAGAAGATACATGTAATTTCTCTAGGAATCAGGTATCCAGCAAAAAGGTTAAAATCAACTAGATACTTTTACCGAAAAGATTTTTTACTAGATATTGGCATGAAAAACTGTGATAAGGACCAACAGTAATTCAAATGAAAATAACGCACAAGTATTCATCGAAACCAGGCAGAAAAACAAATTAGATCAAATTGAAGTAACACGTACCATCAGTATGACGAAGAGGCCACGAACCACCAGAAATCTTCCCTGATGGTACAGAAGGGGGAAATGCCTGAAGATTGGTGTCTACGTGTTCATAGAATGAAACTTGGTCATTCGGGCACAAAAGGGATCAAACTATTATTTTATTGAATTATAACCAGAAACAGCTAGTCTATTTTGTTTAAACGCGATTCAGTGGGAAGTTGTTTAAGGGATTTCTTTGTCTAACGTGAAAGATATTGCAAGGCCAATTAATTCAGAATTCAAGTTCATCCATGTCTATCTCCGGACCGAAACCTAGACGGCAGTAAGAGGATGAGCGTGAATTGGACATGGTATTCAGAATTGTACCTGTGAACTTCACGGTAACCTGTCCCGGATCTGAAACAGCCTGCAATTTCAAAAGAGAACCTCAACGTCCAAGAAGGGTGAGTAAATGAGAATACAGGAAGATGATGAGTCAGAGGGATTAAATACTCACAGGTACAGATCCCGAAACATGTTGATCATCAATTGTTGTATACTTTCCTGACATCATCTTGTGTCTCCTGTACTTTGCTCTTCCTCCTCCTCCTGCAGCTTTCCTCTCCTCACGGTTCCCATACCCCTCAAAAGCAGTACTGGGCTTTGAGGCTCAAAAGGAAATTGCCAATCTAGAATGGGTCGTTTTCCCCTTGCAGTGTTTGGGCTTTGTATTCATTATATTTTTAAGAAACTTTCCTATTAAACCGAACCATATTTAGTGCTGGGTCCAGTCATGTATTCGCCTATTTGCCTGAAATTTTTCATCTGTTAAATAAAAAAAATAAAATAAAATGACTTTCTCTCTCAAATATTAATTATTCCCGTGCAGCACTGGAGGATGAATTTCAAGATATATTGTTTATAATAATGATAATAAAAACAACCATGATTCGGTTTTGATATTAATTATTCCCGTAGGATGTCAAATAGAAGAGTGAGAAGAATTAATTAAAAGCTTTTAAAACCACTTCTCTGATTTTTTTAAATCAAACCCATTGAAATTTCCCCCTGGCAGACAAACAGATCCCAACCAAATAAGATGATATTAAGACCTCTCACCCTTTCTTTCCTCGTTAAAATCCTCCCCATCCAAACAAAGACTTGGCTTATGTCTTTAATTTTTTCTTTATAAGATGTTTTTTAAAATTAAGAAGACAGCGAGATTGAGAATGAAGATGCCGAAATTCTAACAGTTAATAATGAAAAGGCCCCAAATATATAAGCTAACAGTGGCCAACAGAACAAAAAAAGGGCATTGGCTGACAATAACATCAAATATTTTTACTAGTTGTCAACTCAATTTATCAGAACTTCTTAGATCTAATCTGTATTATGTATCTGACTATAATAAATAAGTCTCTTAACAAAATTTTTTTACATACGCTAAAACCTGAATTCAAGACCTCATTTAAACAATATCAAACTATTTTACACTTATACCACTTAGACTAAATATAAATACGTTGAAAGGAGCATATGACAATGGATGATATCAAAACTTGGAGCGAGAGTAGCAGGGAGGGCTTCGATCCGTCATCGCATAGCACAGGAGGTCGGAGCCAAGATAAGTCGCCGTAAATCGTTGATTTGCCAATCGTTTTACACAGCAGTCAATTCTATCGAGCCAATATATAAAATGGAGGGGGAAATCCAGGGAAGCGAAAATTTTATTAACCGCATAGTATATCCACAAAAATACACCTTGCAATCATACATATAAATTGCAAAATGAGAATTTATTTGACATCACTTCATCTGCTACGCACACTTGGTAAAAACGTGAAATTGCTTTCAAATATCACAAAAGACATTTGACAAGGAGGAATTAACTAAACTACGCTATCTATATAAGATCCAAGTATTTTCATTCACTTATTCCCATTTATTATTGGTTTTTTACTCTACCCTTTGGGAGCAACAGTGACCTTCTAACTGCAAGTATAAGTACCCAAGTAGTGGCAGATATCTTCTCCTTTATCATCAAAAGCAATGCTGAGCTCAAAACAGTCTTTAAGATTTGAGCATGCAATCCTTTGAAATAACCCGGTAAGCCCTCCCTTTGCCATATAGACCAGAGAACTCCACAAACTGTTTTCCCTGACTTTTTCTGTGGTTTCGAAGCTGATTTTTCCTCATTGTCAGCAGCTTGAATAATCACCTTGCACCTAAATGAGGAAAGACATGGAATTGGTCCTGGATATTGAGTTCACAAAGTTGGAAGGAGTAATTACACACCTGATAGCTGGATACGTTAAGACGGTAGCAACACTCTTCGAAATAGCTCCCAAGAGAAAGGCCATAAATGCAGAAAGGGATGCTGGAGATGATCCTCTGTCTACGCTGTTTTCCTGATTCTTCAGGGCTCGCTGTTTCAGCTGATCAAAAACTGTATACTGCACCACACAGTAGCTCCGGATTAAGCCATTTCTCATAAACCAAGCATTCTAAATGGAACATCATGTAACAGGTAATGATCAAATCCACTAGAGTTCCACTCGTACAAAATTTATATCTTGACATTGAATACCTGAATTGCTGGGTTTGAGGTCAACAGTAAGGAAATACTGAGACCATCAAATGCATCGCTCCAAGTGCCTTCTGTAAGGGTCTTCAAAAGACCTTTAGATTTTCCAAAATCACTCGTCTGCATCCTTGAAGAGGCTGTATCCAGGGGCTACACAGTCATCAATGAGATACTCTTGTATTAAATTATTTTAGTTTGATAAGACATCTCATTTCCGATGGAAGGGATGATAAAAGGAGAAACAAACATTGAATAAAGGACGAAACTCTATATATAATTGATACCCATGTGTTATTTTCATTTCCTTCCATGGCAAACATGTAATTGAAGAACATTTATAACCCCAAATGCAACAAACACATTCTCTAGCTTTTCATATCCCAACAAGTAATGATAAAAAAATACATCAAACCAACAAATATGTGGGACAATGGACCAATCATGGTTTTAACCTAACAAAAATGACAATACAAAAATAACAAAAATGATAAGGATCTTTGCCACAAATGATCCCACAGTTGTTCAAATTTGACTGAAGCTAATAGCTTCAATTTCATCACAACTAAAATATTTTAAGACAGACTTTGGTCGCTTGGATTAGTTAAATACCAAAAGTAGATTATCTTGATTTTGCCTCACCTGAGTTACAATGGCAGTGCAGGCACCAGCAGCAGCAGCAATGACCAAGTTTGCTTTGGTTCCAATACGCTTAGAACCGCTCTTCCGCAGATACATTCTTTTAAAGTAGCTGTAGCCATAGAAGTAGACAAATTGCGAAATGAAGGATTGAAGGTTTTTTGTTCCCAGACCCTGATAAAGCGAAAGCACCTGACGGGAAGATATTGCTTCCCATAACACATCAGAGAGGTTCCTGCAAAATTCAAATCAAGTAGCATGAACTTCACTGCACTCAAAAGATAAATACTGTCAACTGATTGCAAGTTTACACACCTGGCTAGGATTAAGATTCATATAACTACATAATTAACTTAACATAGCAAATTGCAATAACAAGGACACAACCAATATCCTCATGGCATAGGGGCACAAATAGTATACTTCTCGGTTTTTTTCATTGGCTAAATCATCAGAAAAATTGATTTGATCCAAATATTATAAGCAGAAGGGCCACGTTTAGACAGGATGCATCTTTCAAGCACCGAAGGAGAAATATTAGGTTAGCCTAAAACAATCACGGACTCCTTAAATTGGTGGCGAGGGAAAACGGGGTCTTCAATGCTACAAAACCAAGTACAGAAAAAGGCAATTATGCATAAGAATATGATTACTCACTGGTCAACAGAGAACTATACTACAAGAGTTGACAAACAAAGAAGCTACTTTTACTCCAGGCCCCCATCGTATTCGGAGTCCAGTTATATGCCGTGGTAAGGGGCAATTTCCCATGTCAAGATCAGCAACCAATATTTTACTATGCGAATGAGTCCCAGGAAAAAAATAACAGAAAAAAAAAACAGTGTGTTAATTTTATTAACTCGTCGAGACGAATTTCAATTGATCAAGGGCGCTGTGTAAATTAGGAAAGACGATAACCAGTAGTACCCAGAAAGAGAGAGAGAGAGAGACGAACGAAGAAAATAAGAGATAAACGGTGGAGTTGATGAGTAATGAATTAGATCAATGACCTATATTTTTGGTTGCCATGAGCCCGAGCCTCGGCTTGGTACTTGGTCTTACAGGTGTCAAGAGGGTACAAGATGGTCGTGCTCAAGAGTGATCCTATGGCGCCAGAGGTCGCCTCCGCTAACGATTCCAGATCAACACTCATATTCGGGAGCCGGAGGCGCGATCCGGAACGAGAGAGAGAGAGAAGATCAGAGAGATGTCAAAGGAAGGTGTCAGGTGGGAGAGGACGGGTTGATGGGGTGAAGCACAATGAATGAATTTAGGTGCGAATTGAATTTATGGGGGATGGAGACTTGGGACTATTTCGAACGTGAGTCCCATGCTCCGTCCATATGTTGCTAACGGCGTTAGTTGACGGACCCTCCTGCGGTGTGCCGCTCATCTACGGAACGAACACCTCTCGAACTTGGTCGTTGGCTTTTTCCTTTTCTGTTTTCCTTTTTTCGCCAGCTTGGTTGTCGGCTACTCGGCTTCTTGCAACTGGGAACCTCGGGCGCGGTCGCCTTTTTTAAGCCGAAACGTCTTCCTGTTCCTGTCTTTGAATCTTGAATCTGTTGACTGAAAATATCGGCAAGGGCCCTATCTGGCCCAAGAAAGTGGGCCCAACTTATTGCTGGTCATGTGGATAACGTGATCTCCTTTTTATTTAACAATCAAATAACTTTATACTAAAAAAAAAATCAAATAACTTTTATTTTATGAAAAATCGATAGGATTAAAACCCAGACATTGCATATAACCAGACCCATTTTTATCACTTCAGGTATGATGTGTTTGATGTAGACAATATAAAAATGTACAACAAGTTGTGTTTGATATTAAAAAGTATCTATTTATATTGATATTGACTTAAATCAGCTTATTCCACTACACTTTGACTATTTTAAGGTCTGAGAATGTTTTGAACGCACGTGCCTAGGCTTAATTACCAATATAACGAGTACGAGAATGTGTAATGTATCATCTGTTTTTTTTTTTTGGTTGGGTATAATTTACGTTTAATTGATGAAATATTTGGATAGGGATCAAATCAGATATATGCTATAAGGTTTCGGATAATGTCGGTTGACTGGGTATAGACTGGTGGTTAACTCTCGAATTTAATTATTTAATTAATTCAGTAACCTGTGATAACTGTGCGGTTAAATAGATGCAGAGAAAGCAGGACAAATACTTTCACGCTCCCGTCTGAACAGCTCTATTATCTGTGTTCATCTAATTATTATTCTAACTACGTCTCTCTGATCTTTTGGTTAGCTGGCTAGCTTGAGATATTTAGAGGACAATTGCCTCAAATATATTAGCATGCTGAAAAATAATTTTAACACTATTATTTTTCTAAAAATTTTCACATGTGCTGATTTTTTTTTTAAAAAATATTATATAGCACACAATATATTTATTTTTTTTATATATGTTCAGTATTATAATTTTATTTATGATATAATTTTATTCATAATATTTTTAATTTAGTATAATTTTACCTATAATCCTTTTAATTTTATATAATTTTTAATATTTAAAAAATAAGATTATATATAAGATTATATCAAATTTAATAAGACATATAAAAAAATAAGATTAATATATTAATTGTTATATAACATTTTATAAAATTATGAAATGTCCTGCTAGGGTTATACATAAAGTTAGTAGCTCTGTATATCTACTTGAGCCCGCAATAAAAATACTATACCCAACCCGATAAATATATGATAGGGTTGGGTATCGAGTTGTAAAATACAGCCCATATATTTTTCGGACTGAGCATCGGATATAAGGGCTGCCCTGCCCTACCTTATCAATGAGCACTATTTCTTTTATTTTTTTTATTTTTTTCTCTATATTGAAATAATATGATAGCTACTGGTGACTAGAAGGTGAATTTAAAAATATGAGTAGTTAAGTAGGTAAGTTGTATCTTTTAATATTTATAACTATACTATTTTTTTCTTTTTTCTTAACTTTGTTAATTATCATATGATTACATTACAAATTATAATTATTTATTTTATATTTTTAGATATTTTATCTTTATCAATATTAGGGAGATTGATGCAAAGTTATAATTACAGACTACTTAGACTTCAACGCTTATTTTTTATATGCAATGGATCTTAAATTTTTAATTATTATCTTTGTTGCCTTATTCTTAGTGGATTATAAGTATTATTTAACTATTGAAGATATATAAATATGGTATTATTTTAGAAGTTTATAATTGTAAATCTTTTTTAACATGAGCATGACATCATGACTTGGGTATACTCAGCCTATCTATGCTCAGTTTGCTTATGCCCAACCCAAAATTATTAGGACTTTTATCAGATAAAATTAAGTATCGAGTTATAAAATATAACCTATACTTTTTTTAAATAGAGTACTAGATAAAAGATTATTCTGTCTAATTCTATCCATGCATACCTCTGTGTCCTGCATTTTAAGACTTGTCTAGAGGAAGCCTTATTACGTGCGATCTGGGGTTTTGTTATGATTAGGATAGTAGAGATTTTGGGCCTTCTAATCAGGTGTTTGTTAAACTGTATGTTTAGATTAAATTTAAAATTTTAAAAAAAAATTTAACTCAAATTTTAATTTTAAAAATTTTAAAAATAAATAACTATATTTAATTAAAATAATTTTTTATTAAATTATAATTTAAAACTAATATTTTAGATAATTTATTAAGATTAATTTATAGAATAGTAAAATAGTTTATAATATATATAATTATTATTTTATTCTTATTTTATCTTATATTTTCACTTATTTTTTTTTTAGTAAAATCGTATCTTTTCTTATAATTTATCAATTACGTATTAATTTAGCTTGGAACAAGTGATGTCACCAATAATGCAACAGTTATGGGAAATTGAAACTTGCATTGAGTGTTCAGCAGGCAGGCATATCCAGGTAACCATGGCTTAAGCTGGTGCAAATGTTTATCTGATTGAAATCGTATTATTAAGCGTCTATTTGAATAAAATTTTAAAAATAACCTTATAAAAAAAATAAATTTTAAATAGTTTATAGAAAAAAATTTAGGAGAAGAGCTTATAAAAAAATAATTTTAAATAAATAAATGTTTAAATAGTTATTTTTAAAAGTATTTTTATTATTAATAAATTTTGAAAAATAGTATAAAAATGATATGATTATTAAATGAAGAGAGATAAGAGATAAGAGTAGAGATGATATAAAAAAAAGAGAGAAAAAATAGAAGAGAGGGCGTAAGAAAAAATAAAAAAAAATGTGTAAAAAAAATAAGGGTAATATAGTAATTAGCTAATTCATAAACTTTTTTACTATTCCATAAACTACTTTGATTAGTTTATTTAAAATTTTAGTTTTAAACTATAATTTAATTCAAAAATTTATTAAAATAAATATAACTATTTATTTTAATTTTTTTAAACTTAAAGTTTTAAACTAAATTTAAATTTAAGATGCTAACAAATTATCTGTTTGAGGCATCAATATCACTATTAGGTTAGTGAGGTGGAACGTTGTTGTCGACATTCAAAATGTTGGTTTCATGTGAGGATTGACTAACCTGTTCTGACAGGTACCTGACGTTTTCTACTATGCCGAGAAGGCCGTTCTTCATTCAACAGCTGCTTTATTTGATCAGGAATCACTAACTCTAAAGCCTCGATGTGTACGAGCCTTGAAGCGAATTTTTATCCTATGTGACCACGACAGAGATGGTGCCCTCAGTGATGTTGAACTCAATGATTTTCAGGTTTCAGAATTTAATTTAATAATTCTTTTTAAAATATTGAAGTGGAAGCTTGGCTATGATTGAATGTTGTGGTGTTTTTGTGGCGCTTTAATGGAGGATAAAAAACTATTTTCTATTAGGTCTTGGCGAGACATTTTGCTTGTGAGATCTCTGAAACATCTAAAAATTGTAAACAGGTTAAATGTTTCAATGCTCCTTTTCAACCATCTGAAATTGTGGGTGTTAAGAGGGTTGTAGAAGAAAAAATAGCTGAAGGTGTGAATGAACGAGGGCTTACGCTGACAGGTTTCCTATTTCTTCATGCCCTTTTTATAGAAAAATGGCGGCTTGAGACAACATGGACTCTACTCAGGAAGTTTGGATATAATGATGATATCAAGCTTGCTGACGAGCTGATTCCACCCTTGAAGCAGGCTCCTGATCAGGTATATGTTGTTGCTGTAGATTGTGACTGTGCTGTTAGGCATTGGTCATGATAGTGAAACTTTATGTTGTCTTGCTTATTATTTTTTATTTGAATCATTTCTTGAGAAAATGGAATTGTGAAACCATTTCAAATAGTCCTCTTTAATTGAATCTAGATTATGTCTGTTTTAAGGTACACAGATAAATCAATCCAGACTGGTCTGATTTGGTTGGAGATGGAGAAATCCCTGATTCTTTTAGCTATTTCATATTGTGCAAACTTTTATCAACAGCCAAAATTTGCTGAATTCATATATATATATAATACCTGATCTAGATTGGCTGGACTGATGTTTGCAGAGCGTGGAGCTGACAACTGAGGCAATTGATTTTTTGAAGGGAATCTTTGATGCATATGATGGGGATGGCGTATGTCATTTGTGCACACAATCTTGAATAATTCTTTTCTCGTCCATTTATTTTGTTGCTATCAACTTGTCAAGTGGTCATCAATCTATAAAGTTTTACTTTGATGTGGCATTTACAAGTGGTGGTGTACCTAACTGTGCTTAAAAGTTGGCCATCACCTTTTGTCCTACAGGATGGGGTTCTTAGGCCTCGACAAATTGAAGAATTATTTTCGACCGCCCCAGAAAGGTGATTTGGTTAACTATTCCATGCACAATCCAATGTTCTCTTTTGTCGTGATAAGTAACATCAATCCCCTTAGTTGAACTTCATCCCATTGTCCAACTATTTCTCTTCAATATGTGTATGACATTTGTGAATCCATATCCAAATATCAAATAATGACTCCTGCAATGTTGCTTGCTTAATTTATTTTGCTTTTTTTTTCCTTTGGGGGATATTATAGTCCTTGGACTGGAACACCATATGAGGATGCGGCAGAGATAAATGCATTTGGAGGGCTATCCCTTGATGCATTTTTGTCAGAGGTGTGCAGATCTCCCATTTTATCTTGACATCCCCTTGGTCTTCTTTCCAATTGCAAACAACTTTGAGCTGGTCTGAGAAACAAGGTTTATCTTTTCTTAGAATTGAAACTGATATAAGGGAATCAAAATCTACATATCTTTATATAATGTAAAAACTCTGTCAAGCCACACTATTTGAGTCTTGAACAGTGTAATTCATTTCTCATACTCCATGCAGTGTACGGGACCCACAATAGTTGCTATAAATCTTTCTCCATGTATATATGCAAGCTTTTATTTTAAATATATTTGTATATAGTTACTGTACCCTTTGAGAATAGATAATTTTATTTCCCCCTGTTTTTACTGGGTCTTCTTTTTCTTTCTTTTTTTGGGACATTGGGCACTTATGACACGTTTGAACCCGAGATTTAGTGTTGAGAATCTGATATATATTGGCTACACTGGGGATCCATCATCTTCTATTCGTTTGACAAGGAAGCGGCGCCTTGATCGCAAGAAGCAAAAGTCAGAAAGAAACGTTTTGCAGTGCTTTGTTTTTGGGCCTAGGAAGGCTGAGAAAACGCTCTATTGAATTCCTTTATTGGAAGGTATTTTTATTTCAAAGGCTACTCGCATGAACTCTAATAATTGAGCATATTATAATCTTACTGTTGCTGAATTGACAATGCAGGCCATGTTCTGATAGTTACAATCCAACTACCGAGTATCGTTATGCAGTGAATATGGTTGATACTTCCATGGTAAATGGCATCTCTTTCCCTCGTGCATGTTGTCCTTTAAATTTCAACGCGTGCTATGCACCTGTGGTGGAGGCACCATAAATTATTTATATTTCCAACTTGTTTCTGGATGAGTTGTTGATGATTTGCTTTTGGTTAACATGTTTCTATAAATAGATTTGTAGCAAATGATTGTGACAATTTGCTGTTTAACTGTTTTGCTTTTGCAAAAACTGTTTTGTTCACATCTTCAAGCTTTTGGGCATGATGTATTTATTGGGCTCTGTCAAACTTTCAGATTTTATTATCTGTTTGTCTATAGGTATGTAAGTTTGTGTTAATAAAATGTGTACTCAGTTATTTTTAGGGACATTGATAAAATGTGTATGAGGGGATAACAACTACTGTAAGAACGTCTGGGGGCGAAACAAAGGATTTTCCCATAAGGATTGGTCTACATCAGGGATCATCCTTGAGTCCTTATTTATTTAATCTAGTGGTGGATGTTATAACTAAGCCTATTCAAGAGAAAATCCCTAAGTGCATGCTTTTTGCGGACGATATAGTTCTGGTGGCGGAATCAAGAGAAGAAATTAATTTTAAACTTGAGTTATGGAGAAGTACTTTAGAGTCGAAGGGTTTCCGTCTGAGTAGAAGTAAGACTGAATATATGCATTGTAATTTTGATAAGAGGCAAGTTAGAAGTAACTTGGAGGTCAAATTGGGAGATCAAGTTATTCCACAAATAGATAAGTTCAAATATTTGGGATCAATTATATAGAAGGACGGTGAAATTTTGGAAGATGTTCATCATAGAATTCAAGCCGGGTGGTTTAAATGGAGAAAGGCTACTGGGGTTATATGTGATCGAAAAGTACCAGATAAAGTAAAAGGAAAGTTTTATCGCACTGCTATAAGACCAGCAATGCTTTATGGAAGTGAATGCTGGGCTTTAAAAGGACAGCACGAGCATAAAGTTGGGGTAGTTGAGATGAGGATGTTGAGATGGATGTGTGGACATACAAGAAAAGATAATATTCGTAATGAACATATACGGGGAAGAGTTGGAGTGGCACCTATTGAAGAGAAAATGGTAGAGAACCGTCTTAGGTGGTTTGGACACGTACAAAGAAGGCCAAGGGATGCGCCAGTGAAGAGGGTGGATCAAACAGTATGGACACCGGTTAAAAGGACTAGAGGAAGGCCAAAGAGAACGCTCAAAAAGGTCATTGAGCGGGATCTCCTGGTTAATAACCTATTCAAGGATTTAGTTTTTGATAGAGCACAATGGCGTCGTATGATCCATGTAGCCGACCCCATTTAATGGGATAAGGCTTGTTGTTGTTGATAAAATGTGTGCTTGGAAATTTGAATTCTCGTCTAACCTTGTTCTGGACTATACTTTTTGTATGCATGTTTTGTATATGCATTTGAATCATTTCAGCCTTATCTAGTTGTGTGTGTTTAATATAATTTCTACAGGGGAACAAAAAATATCTTATATTAAGAGAAATTTCTGAAGATGGGGTTTGAAAGCTGTTGGTCAACAAGGAGTCTTTGGCTGCTTGTGGCATAGCTGCTTTTGTCCCTGACAGGTGACCATTGGCATGATAGATAAATATGTTATTATATGAATAATAGTTGGCCAATATTTCGATCTCTTTGGACAAAGGATCTTGATTTTTTTATTCAAATGACTCGTTACTGAACACTTTTTGATACTTACATCTACATTGGATATATATGCCTGCTTGAACAGCTCCAAGATAAGTTAATTTTCTCGGCATTTTTTTTAACTATGCTGAAACTATGTCCAGTGATGATCATCTGATCTAGGCCATTCTGCTACTTGAAAAATTGTTTTTATAGACAGTAATGCTTGGCCTAAGTTTCATTCCAGGTCTGATGAGTCCTCATGGAAGACAGCGTCTGACCTCCTTGTAGATATTGCTGGCCATGGTGAGGATACTGGCTTTGAGGTGCCTTGCCTCATTGTTGCTGCCAAGGACGATCTGGATTCATTTTCAATGGCCATCCAAGAGTCAACTAGGGTATGTTTAAATGACTTAACCGTTTTTTGTGTTGTGTGCATAACTGAGCAAGCTCTTTTTTTTTTTTTCTTGTCAAATGGATATAGACCAATTTGAGATGGCTAAAATATTGTTCTGAGTGTAAGGTTTCATCCAGAGCTCGTGTATAACAATGTACAGTTATCTGTAGTCTGTATCTATGCTTTTAAGGACATCTACCCAGATGTTTAATTTATGTCATCTTTAGATGGGAGTTCAAGAGATTGGAGTTGGGAATCTGATACTCCTAGACCTGTAACAACGTGCTAGTTTTTGTTTATTTTATATTCCTAATGTTTGATAATATTTTTTGAGGATGATGACGGACGGATATGCAATATAGCTGGAGTCAACAATCTTTATGATTTAGAATTATTCCCCCCCCCCCCCCCCCCCATATTTACTAGCAATGTGCTGGCTGCTGTGATCGTTTCAATCAAACATCTCTTTCTTAGATAAATTGAAATTACATTACTGACTTGCTTTTGTTTGTCTTTGTGCTTTGTAGGTCAGTCAGGAAATGGGAGTGGAGGCTCCTATACCAGTCAGCGTAAAGTTGGGTGATTTCAACAGTGTGTTTCGCCGAATTGTAACTGCTGCAGAGCACCCTCATTTAAGCATTCCAGAAACTGATGCCGGGAGAAGTCGCAAGCAGTCCCACCGCCTTATAAATCGTTCTCTTATGTGTGTTTCTGGTATGTTTGAATCATTTACTCATTACATCTTGTTTCTTGGATTGTTTGATCTGGAATTCAAATTAAAGGGGAGTCTAAATTTGTTTGAGATTCTAGGTTTTTCAGCTTTGTAGTTCATTCCTATTTGAGGGTTCTGCCTCAAATTAATTGGGCATTCTGTTTAGAAGTTTGCTTCCTTGGGATTAGGAGAGTTTTTGTTTCATGCTTATGGTGTTCTGTTTTTGGTATGCATTATACATTTATATATTCATTATCTCAAAATTGCAGTCGGAGCTGCAGTTGTTGTCGTTGGGCTGGCAGCATATCGCGTCTACTCCGCTAGGAAGAATGCATCCGTTTGAAGGCGGAGGTTTCAGCTATGGAGCCAATTCAATTGGGTCTACCTTCTTCCTGAGGTTCCAGGCAAGCTTAGCCAGGTTACTATTAGGCTGTGTCTATGTCGTCCCTTGTAGTTTTTTCTTCTTTTCTGATTATATAATTTTTTTGGGTTAATTTTGATTCTTGAGGTTCAGGTTGCAGTTAGAAAAATTAGGCGCTCAATTTTTTTTGTCTTATTTATTGGTTTTTGCTAGTTTGAGGCTTTCGCATCCTGCAAGTAATAATACGCGGCTGAGGCGTGCTGTGGTCTGTTACCAGAGAATATAAAGCTTCCTCCGGGATTAAATCCCTGCCTTCAAAATCATTCTCTCTCTTTCGGCTAGGAGCATCTCCAATTGGTGAGTTTCATTTCAGTTCAGGGTTCATGTAGCAGGGAATTAAAAAGCAAACCAATAACTTGGGGTAAGATTGAAAAATAAATTTAATTACCACATTTTGTTCCATATTTTGGACAGACTCGTATATTGAAGAGAAGCATTATATGATTATTTATAGTTTAAATAATTAATAAATAAATTTGAACTGTTAAAATACGATTTCTTTTTCTACAAATTCAAATTAAGTTGAAGTTTATCTGTTTAAATTTAATTTATTAATATTATAATAATAATTTTATAATATATTAAATGTTAACGGTTGAAGTGTAGATCTAAGGAAAGGGAAGGTGGGGATGAGGGGAGGCAAGCCCATATTTTTCTTCTGTTGTATTACATTTTGCCCTTACAGGCTTCAGAATTGAGGAGTATGAAGGAACGGCAAAAATGTGGGAGGGAGCTCTAACATACTAATTAAATTTGAAGCAAGAACCAATCTAATCGGCGCCTCCCTGCTTCTGATCCATTTCTAACAAATTCTGTTCTCTTACGTTACCTTGTATTAAGAACACAATAGAGATGCATTGTAAGGGCTTCATCTTATTTCTGTTTCTACGTTATATATATAAAAGTAAAACACCTTGTTCATCTAGTACAATACATGACCTTACTTCGTTATTTTTTGGTGAACGAGTCGTATATGCATGCATATAAAATACTAGCCCCCTTAAGATCGTATGCATTCACAGCTACAACCTGCCTCAGTCCTCACCCACTTTATTCTTGTGTTGATCTAGTTAGGCCATTTTTCACTTCTCCAGCCATTGGCGGTATGCCCATTCTGATGATATGGCTGAACCGCTACTTGATCAAGCTGCTCGCAGTACCCGCGCAACACTTGAGTGGTCACGAAGAGCCTAAAATCCAGACTGAACAACAACTCCAACTCCATTCTGTTCATCTCTCCCGTGCTCACTCCTCCCACTCTCCCATAGTGCCCATTGCTGTAACACCTGCAACCACCAAAACAAAAACTTACGAACCGCCCTCTTCTCCTGTTTCTGCAATATTCTTCTTACTACTTACCCGTCGTCTGCAAATTTTGCTGCCACCATAACACTGGTGATCAGGAGGCGGTGGACGTTCAAGGACGTGATATAGCCACCCTTTCGTTGAAAATACCTGTCCATGTATATCTGTGCAATCACAAAACAACAAGGGCTGCACCTTGTGTACTTGTAAATGCGCTCCATGTACTGTCTCACGCTCATGTTTGGTGCTCTCGTCCCATGAAACATGGTGATGGGGTCCCTCTTTGTTCTCCGATGCTTCTCATTCCTCTGAATCGCTCTCTCCAAAACGGAGCACAAGTTCACCACAACTCGGGGAATGTTTGAGGGGCAAGAGCTCTCAGATGCATCCAATTCTAGTGATTTATAAACCTCGCCTATTGTAGCCATATCTTTGAAGCCCAATGCTATTTGTGTCTTTTGCTTCCTATGGCTGTTTCCAGAGAAGGGTTTTAAAGTACTTGGGTGTTTCTGATGTGCTGTTGACAGATGATAATAGCAAGAAATTTGAAAATCTTGATTTTTCCCCTAAAAGGATAATTCTTTTCTTTCAATTTCAGATACTCGTGCAACTTACCAAAGAATATGCAAGTTTCCTTTAAAACCAAACCTTTCCCATCTGTTTGGGCCATCTGGGCATAATCGATCAGTAGAGCTTTCCTTCAAGGACAAAAGAATTGTGTGAGTGGTTTATAAATTGACCCACCGAATATATTAGTGGGGAGTGATAAAAATATCAGGAATACGAGAATATTAAGGATAAGCTCAGACCCCAAGCTAGCCTGTCATGGTTCACGAGTCACGACATTCCAATTCTTCACTAGTGTACTCGAAAAGACTTCTAGTTTCCTTAGTTATTAATATTAAAACAGATAAAACAATACAGACAGCAAAAACCAGATTCAACAACAGAGTATGTTAGGAAAAAGAAAATTATAAAATTTAGAAAAACAGAGTCAGAAAAGCTATTTTTAAGAAAAGGTCTGGAATCTTGTGACCCACGGAAAGCACTTCTTGGGAAGCTTTTACAAATTCGTAATTTTAGCAATTTGAAGCAGAAGTGCAAAGGCATCTTTTTACTTTTTTTTATTATTATAATTTTGGGACTGAACATTCTTTTCAAGAAGGGGATTGTACAGCGGATTAGTTAGTAAGTTACGCACTGAAATTTGATGTCATAGCACTTCATGTTTAGATTTATTCCTCAATTGATGAGAGACGCATCCTTTTATCCAATATTTGATTAGTTCGATACTAAGCAACAGTAGCTCAATATTTCAACGTCTAATATTATTGACAACATCCATAGATTAATAAATGTTACCCTTTTCTTTTATTTGGAAAATTAAATACCGAGTCTCAAATATCAATTAATAGCTACATTCCCCATAACGTTTTTTCTTTTCAAATGCTGTCGTTTCGTTAACCATGAGGCCATGCCCTGTTATTTAATCACTCTCAATAATAGTAATAAACTATAAATGGGAAACAAAACCGAATCAAATTCATGCATCTATAAGGGCGACAACAAAATGATACCTAGGTGCACCCCACACGCAAATCCTCCGTTTTCGATCTCATCGAATATAAATCAAATTAATGTCTTCATTAACTTCCAAAAAAATAATGAGAGGCTAGCTCACCCCAAATGGCTGCTTCCAAGTCCTCCCTTTCTCGTCTGTCTTTCCAGCAAAAAACTTTTGTCCTCTGTCTCTTGATTGTCTCTCTCCCGCTGCTGCTCTACACGCCTCCATTGAAATCCCAAAGAGCATTACTTCACGAAGAGAGCACCGAACTTGCTTGGTTCGATGGCATAGCGAGAGATATTAATACCAAAAAAATGAAGGTAGGTCTGGTTAATATAGATGAAACAGAGCATGACACTCTGTACGAGCAATTGCATAAAACATACCCACAAGTATTACCGACGGTATCTGTCAAATTTGATCGTTTTGATGAGAATATGACATGGCAAGATTTTTTTCCCGAGTGGATTGATGAAGATCACAGATGGGGTGTCCCAAAGTGCCCAAATATGCCTATGCCGACGCGGGGAAATTACCAGGATGTCAATGTGGAGGTGGCCAGAGTTTCATGTGGGAACAGTAACAACATAACAGAGAAGAGAGGGATTACGGATTTGTTTAGGTTACAGGTGAATTTGGTGGTGGCTAATTTGGCAGTGGAGGGTGGGTGGTTGAAGTTGGAAGGTGATAATCCTAGGGAAGTGTATGTTGTGCTCGTGGGAAAATGTGGTCCCATGATTGAGATTTTCATATGTGATCATCTTCTGATGCATCAAGGTGATTATTGGGTTTACAAGCTGAATTAACAAGGCTTAAGTAGAAAACTCTCATGCCTCCTGGATTATGCCAGATTGCTCCTGCTTATGCACAAACGGGTATGGTTTAGATCCATTGTATATATCTTATTATGCTATTTTGCTGTTCCAAACTCATTTGTCAGAATTGAAGGTATTGAAGCAGGACCAAAGGCCAAAACTGGCCTATCTCACGGTGCTTCACTCTTCAGAAGCCTATGTGTGTGGAGCGATTGCTTTAACCCAAAGCATTCTTCAAACCCCACAGAGCGTCATTCAGTTCTATGACTACACCAGAGACCTCATCCTCCTCGCAGACGATTCAATCAGTCCCAAATCCATGAAAGGCCTTCAAGCTGCAGGATGGAAGATCAAGCGCATTCAACGCATCCTAAATCCCTTTGCCCAGAAAGGTTCCTATAATGAGTGGAACTACAGTAAGCTTAGAATGTGGCAGCTCACAGATTATGATAAAATCATCTTCATAGATTCTGACTTCCTAGTGCTGAAAAACATGAACGATTCCCTCGTCCACCCACAGTTATCAGCCGCACCTAATGACCACATATTCTTCAATTCTGGATTGATGATGATAGAGCCATCCAAGTGCATGTTTGAGGAATTAATGAGAAGGGTTTCACGATTAGAGTCGTATAATAAAGGTGAACAGGGATTTTTGAACGAGGTCTTCACATGGTGGCAGAGGTTGCCAAGCAGGCTAAATCGTTTGAAGGATTCGAGGGAGATAGAAGAAGATGAACTGTATGGGATGCATTATCTGGGGGTGAAGCCATGGAGGTGTTATAAGGATTATGACAGCAATTGGGACATAGAGGATCGTCGTGTGTTTGCGAGTGACTCGGCTCACAAGTTGTGGTGGGACATGTATGAGGAAATGGCACGAGAGCTGCAATCATACTGTGGGCTTGGCCGGAGAATGGAGGAAAGAATACTCAAGTAGAGAAGAAGAGCTAGAGATAATAATTTCTCTGATATGCATTGGAACATAGAGATTAAGGATCCTAGAATTAAATTAGGAAAGCCCATGTTGTATTAGATTCTTAATATTTATCCTTGTACTGGGCCATTTTGAAGTAGCTGGCCCAGTAATACCATTCAATCACAATCCTTTATGATTATGGAATTTCCAATTTCATTGAAATTATGGATTCAAGTTACATTTAGTTTTTTTGGGTCACTTTGGAGGACCAAGGCAGAGCTTACCAGTTTGTTCAAAATGAGCCGTCTCATTAAATAGCGACCGTGTGACGACGGCGCTGAGGAAAAGCTGCGAGGTGTCCTCTGTGCAACTCCCCCTAGCAGCATTTGCCTTGTGGCTCTGCGTCTCCGCTCTTTGATTCTCTAGGGACTTACGGGGAGAAATGGGGAATTCAATGTAACGTTAGTTAATCGTAATCTTCTTTAGCCAGGAATTTGTTGTTTCGGACACATTTGCATTTGATACGTGAATCAAAGATGGGAGGCATTTTACTTGAAACTTAAAAAGTAAATATATTTACAAATTTCTGCAGTATTTTAACCCACGTCACCATTCCCTCTCATCAACCTCAACGAGGCCCCTCGTAATTGTGACCCTTCACTACCTCCCATGCAGCCCACGTGTAAGTATCTTAAATGTTCTTTTTCAGTTTTTCCTTAATTCTGAATGAATAATGAATAGACAAATATTCTGACTGGTTTTGATCTTAACTTGCAGAGTCCAAATGCCACAGAAAAGAAGGAAGAAGAAATGGAAAACTCGTCATCTTCCTTCTTAGAAAGGAAAGTGGAATATTGGCGTGCATGGTGGTGGCCTCCCTTGAATTGCTTCTCGGCATAATTAACCTTATCCAGGGTTTCATATATAAAATATAGACTATATCTTCTTGTATAGCATGCAAGCATGGTGAGGCATGATAACAGTGTGGTGGTGAAATATTTACGTTTTCCCACCTTTTTATATGTTTTGACTGATCATGTTTACATGGGAAGAAATCGAAATACTACTACCCTATGTTACGTTTCTCCATAAGATGGGGATATGAATTTGACTCGGGTTACGTGGTGTTCTTTTTTCCTACTACGGTTCCTTTTACTTTTAAAAGATTTTTAATTAATTTGTTATTAAAAATTCTATACATTTTTATTAGGTAGGAAACGTTTAGGTTAATTATATTAATCATGCTTATTTTCATATGGAAATTTAAACAATTCACTTGATTTTAATTTTTTATTTTAATATAATTTTTTCCCACAATAATATAGTATTTGTTAGTTCTTATTTATAATTATATATCCTCATTTTAATATAATTATGTATACTAATACATTTATTAGTTTAAATTTCTCAATTTGATATATTCATTAATTTTATTTTATTTGTAAATAAGAAATAATTAACAGGAACCAAATTGAGATGCTTAAGATATTTATTTATTTTGAATTGATTGGAAATAAATAATGTAGGCACTAACTAATAAGATGGGGAGAAAAGGCAAACATCGAAGGAAACGAAGTTAGTTAACGCTAATCGCACTATCGCATGCGCCATTGTAGCCACAAGCTTAGGCAGGCCAGAATGGCATGGTGCAGCTCGAGCGGCTTAAGCCCTACGACGACTCTTCCATTTCAAAATACGGTTACTCATCTCACTTGTCGCAGTTTTCGCCCGTTCCCTGTAAAGCGGCTGATTCTAGGTTCTTCTCGATTTAGAGTGAATTGCAGAGAGCCAGCTCATGACGATACACCTCTCTCCGTTGCTTCCGCTTACTCAGTCCTCGGAGTACACCCCGATTGCTCTGCTCTCGAATTGAAATCTGCTTTTCGAGCCAAGGTACGACCGCCACATGAATCTTCTTTAATTATTGGGTACCAACTGATGACATGAATCGTCGAAATAAGACGGAAAATCCTTCAGCCCTTTCCTTATTTCTTTCTCAGTTTTTGTTTAGGCACTTTGGACGACTAAGACTTAGCTTCCCAGTTTGTTCAGGTATCTAGTTGAAATTTCCTGATTATAAAAAGAAAATTAAAAAAAAAAACGGAAGAAAAATATTAACGACTCCGTGTGACGAGCACTGAAAGCAGAACCATTAAATATTCCTTATTTATTTAGGTGAAGCAGTTCCATCCCGATGTGATCAAAGACGGAACAAATTCAGACACTATGATTCGCCGTGTAATCCAGGCATACGAGGTACTGCCATTAACGACTCTGCCCTTTCTCTCTTCAGTAAGGGACTTCTGATCAATATTTAAGTCCACTTCTCTTTTCACCGCCCCATAACTCGGCACTCTAGTTAAAGTAATAACATTTCTCACTTGATACTTTGTGCAGATGCTGTCCAGCTACAGCCGGTCAGAGATAATTGAAAGGTAGAACTTTCGAATTTTAGTGCTGGCAGCGTGTCTACATTCTGGAATTGTTCAAAGTTCTTGGAGTTTCCATAATTTTAACCGCTTGGTCCTTCACCGTTACTAATTTTATGTATTCTTAATGCAATGCTGACAAGCTGCGTTTGTAGGGAATGCCTAGATCCATTTGACAAACCAGAATGTGAAGCTGTTGATATTTTTGTCAACGAGGTGCTTTGTGTTGGGAAAGGTACCAATATTTATAGCATATGCTACTTTTTACTTAATTTTGATTGGAAACCAGGAAAATCTATCAGTAATAGAATTAAGGGGACAACTTTAATTTGAGCAAATGATTCTTCTTAGTTGCTGGCCAAAAAAACCACAGATTCTCCTAAATTGACGAGCTTAACAGGCTTTGCAACTTTTTCTGCCTTAAGCTTGTGGAATGCGGACTATGACATTTTTAGAAGCTAAAGTATCTTGCATGCCTTTATTTTTTCTCATCACAATGACAACCATATATTCTGCAGCATGTTCAAATTCATGCGTGAACAGAGCTCCTCATGCTTTCACATACGTCTCTTCAACTGGAACAGCACGTGCATCTTCTCAAGGTTTGCTCGTGTAACTCCACAACTTAATTCTAACAAGAATAAATGTGAAGAATGGCGTTATGTTTATACGTAAGAACGTCTGTCATTTCAACGTCCGTATCAAAACAATGCTAAGCAGATATTGTTCTTTCATAAATTTATGATCATGTTTCAATGTTTATATTTAAAAAAATGTTATGCAGATGGCTTTTTCCCTGATAAATTAATGATCATATTCAATGCCTTCATCCTGGGAAACTGTCTTAGGTCATGGCGAAGATTACCAAGTTCAACTCGCTGTTGGTCAATGCCCAAGAAGTTGCATTCATTATGTTACCCCATCACAGAGAATTATCTTAGAGGAGCTACTTGACAGGTACGGTTGAACTAATCTTAGGTGTCCCTCAAAACTTTTCTAGGTAGGCTGTGAAACAATTTATGAAATCAACTCTGATCTCCTGTTCTGTGCATTATGTTCTAGAAGGATTGGAGCTTGACTAATTCTTCCAATTATGTTACATATCCTACAACACACTACTTTGCTTATCATGAATTGCTACTTGTTCTAAAGATTCCTCTTCAAATGCTTATGCAGATTATAGAGTCTTAATTTCATCTAATCGGATCTCCTATTTTTTACTTGGTCGATTTATGTTGCAGCATACTGAATACACCCTTTTGTGATACGTCGACTGAGGCAGAATTGCTCTACTCACTTATAACGAAAGCCAGATATGAGAATAACAGATACCAAAAGCCGAAGAAGCAACCGAAAACTTCAAGCCAGCATGTGGATTGGCTTTAAGATTGAGGCATTGGTGTATCAATAAGCCCTCCTGTAAATAGAATGATAAGGGCATGTCAGTTTTCAGCTGCATACATGAGCTTTATACCTCTGTTCCCTGAAACATCCCATCCCTTCTGTATTTCTCTAGGAAGGGGCAGGGGCGAATTCATGACATGGTCATGAACGCGTTTAATATCATTTAGGACAAGTTTGATTCCATTTCCTTTATTTCACATAATAAAAACTACTTTTATTTCTAATTTTTTAAATTATTTTAGTTATATAAAAAAATATAGAAATAGAAGTAAAATATTTTAGACAATTTTATTTAAAGTTATAAAATTTTTAAATAATTTTAACCCTTTTAAATTATAAAATATATATATATCAATTTTATATTTATTTTTATCCTGAATTTAGATTTCTACAAATCGTTAGAGTAATTAATTTTGAACCCGCAAAACCTGAAAAAAACCAGAAAGGTCTAAACATTCCAAACCAAAAGCACATCGTTTGAAAATATCGTACAGTTGTATTTTAGTTACAGTGTTAATTTCTGTTAACCAAACTCGCTTGATCTTAACCATGGTCGGAACAGCAATCTTGAGCCTCTTGACGACAATGCCGTGGTCAAAGGTTGTGTATGAATTTTCGGCCGAAGATAAAAGGTCTGTGTATGAATCTTGATTTCCTTTTTAGCCAGAATTGCGATATTTTAAATTTCTTATAATCTAAGATTTAAAATTTAGTAAAATTTATATTCTTAATATTTAGGTGTGAACATGCGCATTTGTGAGGGGTATATATATATGTGTGTATATATATGTACTTGACATATACAATATTTCTTTTGTGTGTAGAAGTTTATATATGGATTGTTTATATATAATATTATTTCATCAGACATGTTTGACATTGGCCATGCATGCTCATGGCGTCTGTTGCTCTTATATATAATTATTTTTTAACCTGCACCGTTTCTTTTTGAGTTAGCACGACCTATTACAAGACCTATTACGAAGTTATAGGAGTAATTACAATATTTTTTTCCCTTTAAAAGCCCAAATTATGGTATTTAATTAGAGAGAATTTTCTATTTTTGACGCGTAATTTATCAACGAACTCTGAAGGATACGAGCCTCCCTAGGGACAACTCACAAATGTGATATCCCCCATTGTGCCGGGCCCACAAACCGGCCGATCCCCTCAGTTCAAATTTGAAATTTCCTCACAAACCCTACTGACCGTTTGAGGAGCCAAATAGTGAAGCCTCTCCCTCTCGCTCTCTCATTCTATCTCCATCGCCTCCTCGCTATTAGCTCTTCTTTATTTTCCTTTTTGTGGGAATTCTCATCTTTCTTCTCCAATATCTCCATTACCGATTCCATGGATGGTACTTGCACTCTCTTCCCTGCTTTTCTTGTAAGATATTGGGGATTACGAAAATGAGAGATCTCCTGTGACATTGTTTCTTGGTAATTATCCGAGGAAATTTAACAGGTCTCATACTTCTTGCAGAATTAACATTGTTTCTTGGTAATTATCCGAGGAAATTTAACAGGTCTCATACTTCTTGCAGAATTAACTATGGAGACACTTACTGAAAAGTTTAATCAATTTGTGATTGACTGCAATTTGAAGTCATCTAAACGCAATTCAGGTTTTCATTCTACCTGATCTTTTATTCACTCTGTATTCTCTAGATTTTTTTTTTGTTTGATTTGTTAAGGTTTTGAAACAAAAAATGATTTGAAAGACATTGCTGATCTTTGGATCGTTTGTTTAGTTTCGGCCCGGAATGTAGCGGATCAAGCTAATAACATAGGTTTGTCTTCATGATTCCACTCCTTGCCTTTATTTTCTTCCCTTTTTCCTTATTTTGTCTTCATAGAGTCTTTTGTCGCTCTCATTTATAGGAGAAATGAGATGTGTATACGCGTTGTTTATTGATTTTTGGAACTGTTATCAGGCAATATTCCACCACAAATGAAAGAGAATTCTGGCTGCGTTGATGAGGAGAGTCTGTCCAATGGGACCAATGAAATTTCTCCAGATCAGGGTCATACACTTCCAATATTGAAGAAAATACTTGATTTGAGTTCCCAAATTCAGGTAATATTAAAGCTTGATTCATTTTTCACATTTTTTATTTATTTTTTTACTTATGAATTTGCGGCTTGTCACTTCTCAGTTCTTGTTCTGCTCCCTCTTTTTTCCTTCCTTTCTTTGTGGGTAAAGGATACGTTTTTCTTGTATTTTACTTGTCTGCTACTAGAAAAGAAAGATAGGCTTTTCTTAAGCATAGGAAACTTATTTTTCTATTGATTTACCTGGATTTTATTCTTGACGCATCAGGAGTTGAAGAGCCAACATGTAGCCCTATCTGATCATGTGAAATTCACAACTGATTCCTTTCCAGACCTTGAAGTAGTAAAGTCTGTTAAGAGTCTAGGTAAAGTTCTCGAGTAAACCCAAAATTAAACGAACTCTCCGACTATATCTTTTTCATTAGTTAAATTTTATTTTCATCCTTTTGTCCGATATTAGGCACTGAATACGAACTACTGAAAAGAAAGTACCTTGAGGAGTCCGCAGAGCGGAGACGGCTTTACAACGAAGTGATTGAAATGAAGGGAAACATCCGAGTTTTCTGCCGATGCAGACCTCTAAATGAAAGTGAAACTGCAAATGGACATGCATCTGTCGTCAATTTTGAATCATCTACTGACAACGAGCTTCAAGTCATTTGCTCTGATTCTTCTAAAAAGCAATTTAGATTTGACTGTGTCTTTCGACCTGATGATTACCAAGGTACCTGAGCATTTAGTTTTGTTGTTGTATGTTATGTCGCAGTAAAGAAATTTCTCTCATTTTCGTAAAAGCTTTATTGTGGAATTGTTGTTCATCATGCAGAAGCTGTTTTTGCACAAACAAAACATATTGTTACATCTGTGTTGGATGGGTTTAACGTCTGCATTTTTGCCTACGGCCAAACTGGATCTGGTAAGACATTTACAATGGAAGGAACACCGGAACATAGGGGAGTTAACTTCAGAACACTGGACGAATTATTTCGTATATCTGAAGAGAGACGTAGCGTAATGAAGTGTGAATTGGTTGTTAGTATGCTCGAAGTTTACAATGAGAAGATTAGGGACCTCTTGGCGGAAAATTCCGATCAACCTGCTAAGAAGTGAGCATTCATCCTACCATTTAACGTCTAATTAGCACTATAATTTTTAGTTTTTTTTAGCATGTTGACAATCAAATTTTAAGCGATTTCCAAACTGTCTTGAATAACACTTGTATAGTTGCAACCAATATTTTTAAAGATCTTCAGTCCTCGGAAGATGTTCTCAACTTTACTTAATTAAATGAAGGTTGGAGATTAAGCAAGCATCTGATGGAACCCAAGAAGTTCCAGGACTTGTTGAAGCTCGTGTTTATGGAATAGAGGACGTGTGGGAAATGCTCAAGTCTGGAAACAGGGCCAGATCTGTTGGGTCCACCAATGCTAATGAGCTTAGCAGTCGTTCCCATTGGTATATCTTGATTATGCTCATTACATTTTCAAAATTTTCCAAGCACTGAAAACATTATACTATAATCAAATAAATAATAGAGCTCTTCCATTAATGTCACATATAAAAAGTTGGCACCGGAAGCGTTATTTCTGCCAATGATTGATATGCAATTTTGTTACTTGTAAATAATTGATGATCCAGAAGTGGTTCCAATGCAGCTTGTTACGAGTTACTGTTATAGGGGAGAATCTTATCAATGGCCAGAGAACAAGAAGTCACCTTTGGCTAGTAGACTTAGCAGGGAGTGAACGTGTGGGAAAAACTGAAGCTGAAGGAGATAGATTGAAGGAATCTCAATTTATAAATAAGTCTCTATCAGCACTCGGTGATGTTATTTCTGCACTTGCATCCAAATCAGCCCACATCCCTTACAGGCAATTGCAATTTCCTCTCTTAGCCACTTTCCCACTGAATTCTTTATTATTTTATTGATATTTGTATTCTTTTGTTTGAGACAGGAACTCAAAACTCACTCATATACTGCAGAGCTCGCTAGGTGAGTTTAGCTGGTAAATTTTGTTGGACCATAAGCAAAATTTTCAACTGATGTAGGATTCTTTGCGGGTGCATTCTTTCTTATTTGTGATATTGATCTGGGATTGAAATGCAGGAGGAGATTGCAAAACTCTGATGTTTGTCCAGATAAGTCCGAGTGCGGCAGACCTAGGAGAGACACTTTGTTCACTGAATTTTGCCACCCGTGTCCGAGGAATTGAAAGTGGCCCAGCTCGCAAGCAAGTAGACCTAACTGAGCTGTTTAAGTACAAGCAGATGGTATGCTGGAGTGTCATTATGTTTTACACAGGGAATGAAACATGGTTTTTGGTATCTAAAATTTGAAATTTCACGAACAGGCAGAAAAGCTCAAACACGATGAGAAGGAAACAAAAAAATTACAGGATAGCCTGTATGCCTTACAACTAAGGCTTGCTGCCAGAGATCATATGTGCAGGAACCTTCAGGAAAAGGTAAATTGTGAGTACTTTATATAATTTTCACTTGTTCATTAGCGCAAGCTTTTTGTTCGGTAGTCTTGTAATGGCTCATTCCTATCACCGCAATTTATTTAAGATATTGAAATATTGAAATTACCTTGAGAAACAGATAGCAGAGGAGAGAAAAACCAGATTGAAGCAAGAAAGTAGAGCGTATGCAATTTCATCTCAGCCCTCAAAACTCGCATCGGTGAAAGAAGCACCAACTCGGAAACCTCTAGCAGATAAAAAGCCACCACTGAATCATTCGAAGTTGAGGATGCCCCTGAGGAGGATTTCGACAAACATCTTGCCCCAGCCATCTCCTATGCCCTCAAAGAAATATGGGCCTATCACTTACAGGAATGGAAATGAAAACACTGCCAGAAAGAGCATAATGACGAGAAACGCAGAAGACCTTGTGAAGCCAAGAAGGTCGTCCATTGCAGTGAGGCCACAGGCGGCGGCACCATCAACAAGTCAAGTTCTTCAGCCCAGGAGGCGAGTCTCAATCGCTACATTCCGCCCTGACACTAGTTCTGACTTGACAACTCCCCTTCGTGGCTCTGCCTATGGATTCAGCAGTGGTCAGCAATCATCGATAAGAAGCCAAAGGAAAGCTCGGAATTCAAGGCTGTTTGCCCCATTGCCAGAAATGAGAGCATCGGTTGAGACTACACCGAGTATCATGAGGAGCAGTAGTAAGTTCATGGGCAGTCCCATAGGGGCTGTAAGGAATCCTGCTGTGGTTGCACTGCAACGAAAATCTTTTGTGTGGAGTCCTCTGAAGCTGAGAGGCTTGAAAAATAGCAGAAAGTCATCACTGTTGCCATCTCGGCCTCCCTCCGAAATGCAATGAGAGATAGAGGTTGCTTTGTGTGTCAAATATAAAAGCAGAAACTTGTCCTTCTTGCTGCCATCTCGGCCTATTATCTGGAATGAGCCTTGTCTTCCTTCCTATTCTTAAAGCAGGGGCAAACAGTGTGTTTCTGAAACAAATACAGATTTAAATTCTTGTACGTGAATATAATTGATTTCTTTTGTAACAGTGTGATTACTGGTTTTGCCTCTTCATTCATTCTTGAGGGAGCATGCAACTCAGCTGTTTGAAGGGCACCCAGCCTTATTTTGTTAAAATGGCACCCAGCCAAATTTTTACAGAGCTAAGTGACCAAAGGGCAGCTTCTGGACGAATTCTGTTTAACTTTTTTTTTGTTGTTGGAAGAATTAATCCACGTTATAAGTTTCAGGCCAACAAAAGTTCATGTTATATAACATTTTTATTTTTGCGATTAATATAAGTTAATAGTTATTTGAACTTCTATTTAGTTGTTGGTGAAAAAGTAAACTATTTGGTTGCTTAAAACTTTTTTTTAGAATAAAGACATTATTTATTGGGAGAAAAATTTTGGAGATTAAATAAAAAATTTGTCTTGGGAATTAAATAAAAAAAACTCATCATCATGAATAAATCATGGGGAAAATGCTAGAAAATAATATTTAATACCTGAAATTCTAAATCAATTATTATAATTTTACAAGTGACAGATTAATCATATGTACCAATCTGTTATTTGAAAATATAGAAAAAAAAGATAAAATTATTCTTCTTCCTTTTCTTTTTATCTCTCTTCCCTCTTTCTTATATGCCTTTCTTCTTCCTTTTCTTCTTCGCTCTCTTGCCCTTCTTCTATCATTGTTCCTCGTCTCTCTTTCTTCTACAGTTGACGGGATTGAGTATTGGAGATGAATGAATAAAATAGTGAAATAGAGATTGTGAGTGGAGGTTGGAGAGGAGTGGTGCCATCACTGTTCTCTTGTTGTCATCATTGCTAGTTTTATTTTGCTTCTGTGCTGACACTATCTCATTATGCTTGTTCTTATTGTCAATACTGGTGTCGAGATGAATAGGGTCAGTTGTTATGGAGATGATGATAGGTACACTGACAAATGGAGAGATTGATGGAATAATATGATTGGTGCTTGATTGGAGGGTGAGAGATGGAGATGATGATAGATGGATGTGTAGGTGATATGAATGGAGTGGATGAATGGCTTGAGAGATGAAGAGGATAGAGAATATGTTAGCTAAGGAGGGAGATGGATGGAGGCTAAAGATGATAGTAGATGGAGGCATGAAAGAAGTCAATTATTTTAGCAAATTATTATTCATATAATGAAATTGATAATTTTTATAATAATTTTAATTATTTTTATTAAAATATTTATTATTCTATTTAGCAACTTAATTTCAAGTAATTATTTGGATAAATTACAACTTATATAATAAGATTGACAATTTTTATAATGATTTTAACCGCTTTCATTAATATATTTACTATTTTTTTTAATAATTTAATTGTAAGTAATTATTTAGGTCAATTACTACTCATGTGATGGAATTGATAATTTTTATAATTATTTTGACCACTTTCGTTAAAACATTTTACTTACAACTAAACTATTAAATATAGTAGTAAATATTTTCACTAAGATAGTCAAAATTATTATAAAAATTTTAAACTACATACACAATGAGAAGGGTCATTTTCAAGGGTAATTTTGTTCTTTCTTCAAACTTTTAAAAGGATAGATTTGTGCTTATTACCAATCTAGAATTATTGATTTAAAATTTTAAATAGTCTTTTTTGGTCTTTTTCTCTATAAATCATTAATTTTCTTTTGACAAAAATACATCACTTCTATATGAAGTGTATATAATTTTGAGTTTTAATAGTTGAGAAATCAACGCCTTTCGCGTTTTAAATTTTAATTATCAACTCCGCCCTATTGTTAAAATTCTAAATCACCGTCAAATCTAACCGCATGCATTGTCTTGTATGATATTTTATTATTTTTTAACGTAGCCCTACATAAAAATTCCTCCAAAAGTTTTCAAAAGTAAAAATAATAGTATCTTGAACTTAGACCTTTTTCGACACAGGAGCAGGAGAAGTTGGGTGGTCCAAACATAAATTAGTCATTTAAGGGCCCTAAACACAGAGCAGATAATAATTGGCGGAAACGAAGTTGAAATTGAAACGGCGATTAATTAATTTATTATCATTATTATCTCCCTTTTGCAAAAAAGGGGGTTCAATATAGCCGTTACATTTGTTTCGCGAAGATAGACTCGACCGTTGGAACCCACAGGAACATGTTTTGACTTTCCACTTCGGTGCCAAACTGAAAGAAAAAGGTTTTGGGTCCGTGTCTGTCAGTTTAGAGGGAGGGGTGGGAGAGAGAAAGAGAACAAAATTTCATTCCCAATCTTTCGTTGGGTCCTTTGTTGGAGAGGAAAAGGTTGGGCGTTGGAGTCTGATATTGAAATTTTGAGATCGACCCTCGTGTTTCCTTCGGACAGCGCAAAGATGGTTGCGAGAACCCCACCAAAGTCGAAGAAAATGTTAGCCCCGCTCGATCCTCTCCTCATCAGAGAAACATTAAACAAGGTAATCTACGCATTCCCTCATGAAATTCAAAATTCTGATTGCAGACAAGATTAAATCACAGCAAACTTAAAATTAATTTCATGTTTGTGGATGTTCGAAGATGGATCAGTGCATGGCTCGGCTTCAGGAACTTCAGTATACTGTGGCCGGTGGGACGAAGGTGGTGTCAGGGGTGAATCTCAGCCCTCGCAGTACCAGAGGCTATCTAAGAACCAGTCTTAGGTGCAAGCAAGAATCGCTCAGGTTTGTCTTAGATGGTTATGATGATTACCTGAGTTTAAAATTTTTGAACCAAGTCTTTAGTTAAAATTGGGAGTTGTGTTCTTTCCATTTTGCAGGATCACAAATGGCGCCCGTTCCAGATCTCCTAAGGGGAAGTTTCCGGCAAATACAGGAGGTCTCTCCCTACCCCATATGAACCACTTTTCTTAGCCGAAAACCAACTTCTTTTATTTTTATTTGAACAATTAAAGGACCATTCATAAATGCAGGTGAATGGAAGCGAATGTCATTGCCGGCAATGCTTGTGGGTGAAACTCTTGGAGAAATTCTACAGGCAAGTCAATTTGCCAGAGATATTGTTTCAGCAGCGGCTAAGAAAACTGATACAGATGACCCGAAAACTCCGGTACCAGCACAACGGTCAAACCCGAAATTACAACACCCAGAGAACACCCAACTCAAAGCTAGAAGGAACAAGGAGAAGCAAATCAAGCTAGAATCAGCTCGATCCGAATCAGCGTCACCTTCACTTGGAAGGGCTCGTTCAAGAATCAATTTTAAGGTTTCTCCCCAGAAAGTTAGAGAATTTGATAAACAAAATAACAGGTATATGGCAAACAGGGTGTCTCCAAGGAACAGGCCTTGGGCTAAGAAGACTGTTCTATTCCCCAATCCTTTGTTCCTGTCTACGCCTTCTACACAGCAACACAGGTTTTGCAAGACAAGATCTCCGGTTATATCACGAAACAGAGGAACTCCACACAAGTTCTTGATTAAGTCCCCACCTTCTACTTCTAAATTCCAATCCAAGAACAAAAGCCCCCCTAAATTCCAAGTCAAGGCTAGGAGTCCACCATCCAGGGTCCATGGCCAGAACAAAAGCCCTCCATCCAAATTCCAAGTGAAGATTAAAAGCCCACCAGTTTTGTCTATTTCTTCACCCACCAGACCCCTCAGTCTCATGAAAAAGACCTCTCCCAAGAGATCTGCTGTATCCAAGTTGCGTCGATCTTTCTCTCCATCTAGGCTGGCGACCAGATTAGCTTCATTTTCTCCATTGAAGAGCAAGAGAAGTGCGAGCGTACAGCAAAGTGATGGGTTAGTGAGTGGACTGAAACAGCGTCCACCTTCAACAGTGCAATTCCCTGCTCGAAGAATTTGATGACATCTTCACCTGCCCTGCTTTTATTTCGTACCAAAGTCAAGCAATTCTTCATGTCCATAGCTTACATATTCTTTTACTTTATGTTTGGTAATTGGTGGTGTGTATCCTTTTTCTCTCGTTATGTTAATAAATTTTCTTCTCTTCCACTTTTTTTTCACGAAGACTAATCGCGAACTTAATATCAATTGCCCTTGTTCTGTTTGTTCTCGTTATGTTAACAAATGCGCATATTGACACCCCTGTGTACTGAGCGTCTATATCAAAAATCAAAATGTTATCACTGAAAATTTGAAAAAAAAATAAATAACAGCAAAGAAGCGTAGTGGCAACTCATTCCAAGACTTGCTTGCAACCATTTCTCAACCCAAAATACAATTCTGATTATTTTTTAATTCATAATACAATCGGGGCACACATACTCAAGACTTGCTTGCAACCATTTCTCAACCCAAAAGGAAAAAAGAAAGATATTCAAGCAACACCCGGATATTAATGCTTTACACAGCACAACACTTGGAAGAACATAGCATTGAAGCTTTATGAGGCTGGGTGACACCACATTGAACAATGTGTCGACCGGCAAAACCACCGAATCGGGTATATGAACACCCTGCAGTGAAACTCGTGTTTGCAATCTCCAGCGGCTAATATGGGTGCCACGCGGAAGGGTGACCAATCTGACAATCCTTATGTGCTGGGTGATGCAAATCTTGTCCGCTCTCTCTGCCGATTTAAGGCTCGATCCTTTGGTGATGATGTTTTCCCCCCCATACCAGCTTGACGCATCATTTCTGTAAAATAAAATATCCCCCGTATCCCATAGTCAAGAAGCTTCTAAATAGACAAAATTTGTGTAACATTATTAAAAATAAAGAGCACAAGTTCTAACCGCGCTTTCTCTCAAGCTCCTGGTCAAGTTCTTCTTTCCACTTCCTCTGTCTCTCAGAAAAGCTTAAACTGCAAGTAGAACATCTAACGTTCAGATTACTCCAGAAATTTGAGAATAATTAATGTCGAGACAAGCAAAACAATCTACTGGACGATAAACAACCTTGGGCTAGAAGGCTCCTGCTGGGAATCAACTAGCAATCCTTTCCATTCATTGCGGGGCGGTGATGGTATGTTCTGTGAATTATGATCAGTTGCATCCCCAACATTTGGGGAGGACCTGCCAGTACTTCCAGCAGGACTTTCGGTATGGTCAGCTGCTTTTGATGGGGTGCCAATCGGTGCCCGATTCGGGGACCTGCCTTTAGGAGGTAATTTCAAGAACTTTGGAGTAGTTTCGTCATTTGAGTCTTCAACCGCATTGGGCGAGCAAGATGTATTTAAACTGTTGTAGAACTCTTCATATAAAGGTGTCTGCAGTTTTTTCAGTCCTAGAGCCTGCCATAAGGCATCGATTTATGACAATTTAGACGGAAATAAAGATTAATGAAAGACATGATCGCAGATGGAACGATACCTTCTCATCCAAAAAAGCTTGTATTTTTGACTCCGTGAGCTCATCCTCCTCCTCAGACACTGATGGTTCGCCTGAAAAGGAAAAATCTTTCTGCTCCTCATGGGAAGCCTCCAGGTGGTCAGAAGGCATGTACATTTCATCAGTGGTAATACTAACAACACTACGATCCAGTTGTGGACTCGCATTAAATTTGCAACTCCAATCATCACAGGGATCAGACATCGGGTTGAAACTCTGCATATTGAAAGAATAATTCCTGAAAAGTCTTTATTTTCTTGTGCATAAGACAATACATAAGGACCAAAGTGCAATCACCATAATGTTTTCTGACATCGAGGATATAAATTTAACAGCCCCCTCAGAGTACTCATCTTTGTCATCAATCTCACACATGTCGCCATCATTGTCCATTCCCCAATACTCTTTATTTTCTTCTTCCTCAGGATGTACAGTTGAGCTGCAGGGATTGCACAAATTATGAAAGTTTAGTCAAAACTCAGCACAGCAGATTAAGATTTTGTTAGCATCACAAAAAAGCAACTGCCAAATATAAGATCTCTATACTTACGGAGTTTCAAAGTTTGAAGCGCAAGATGCTGAAGAAGCCTCAAATTCTCCCTGCTGAAAACAGAAGTTATTTTCCCTCAAAGTTGATTTATCGTACACAAACACCATTGCATCTTAATCTCACTTTGACTATACAAACCATTGCTGTACATGGCCCAGGAAATGAACCCATGTGTTCACCAGCAACAAAGGGATGCTGCATCAATTAGAAAACTTAATATTAGGGGAACCATAATCATCAATGGCAGATCACTGTCATACAAATTCAATATACTAGAATGGCCACTCAAGCTGCTGTGGCCCTTGTCAGCGCATCCAATAAAGAGAAATGGCATTAGGATCACCTGCAGCAGTTCTGATGCTGATGGCCTTAAGACTGGTTCCCTACATAAACATAATACGTAACATTTGTCATCTAAACACAAATATAGTTCCATTTACTCTATCAAAATTAGCATTTGAAATCTTTCCTTGACAAATGGGTATAAATTATGTATCCCAAAAAATAAGAACCCCATGATGTGTAGCTTCACATAACCTATTTTGCTGAATATAATGAAGAGATAAGAATTTGATGATTCAGGCTTAAGAAATCTAAAACACTTGTAAGTCTGAACTGAAACTGAACTAACAAGACAAATGTAAGGAAGATAGAGTTTAAAACAACATACTTCTGCAAACATTTTAACAGAAAATCTTTTGCTCCAACAGAGAGATGATCCGGTATTGGTGGATGAGACTTTGTTGTCCCTATGTGGAAGAGAGCAGCAACCTGAAAGTCCAATATTTTATTAGACGTTCATAGATCACCTCAAAACAAAATAGAAGTTATATTAAGATACCTCTTGGTACTGCTGGCTCCAAGGAGGTTTTCCGGTGGCCATTTCAATCACAGTACAGCCAACGCTCCATATATCAGCAGAGCTGAAAAAACATAAACATATTAGTCCATTTCTTACAAGGGCATAGAAAATAGAGTAGCTTGACCTTAAAAATGTTAGGAAGGCTAATTTCCTTACAAGCTATGCCCAGTCTGGAGAATAACTTCAGGAGACATCCAATATGGAGTACCCTTCATAGACTTCGCACCAGAAATGGTAGCCTGGAGCAATGCACGTCTTAGACCAATATGCAAGGAGAAGAGCCTTCACAGCATACAGAAAGAATATATAATTATTAGAGTGACATATAAGATTGACCATACCAGCTCAACGACCTGTTTGGATGCCCCAAAATCTGCAAGTTTTATGCACCCTTTATTATCAACAAGGATATTTGCCCCCTGAAAATAATTTATACTTCAATATTTATAACTTAAGAAGAATAAGTACTAAATTCATATAAACGAAATTGAAGAAAAGTCACCTTAATGTCCCTGTGCATGATTCCATTTTTGTGCAAGTACTCAAGTCCCAGCAGTAACTGCTTCGTGAAAGTTCTAATAACCTGCTCTATGAAATAATGGTTATATAATGGTTGATGAAATGAAAAAGTTCACGCATTAAGTAGCTAAACTTACAGCCTCAGGGAAAGCTCCAAACTTCCCCAGAAGTGATGATATGGATCCACCTGGTACAAACTCCAGAAGAATATTTAAGGTGTCGTCCTCCCTAACTGTACCCAAATATCTCTACAAGCGAAAAATAGCATGTGTTTATAAGAGAGTTTCTTTAAACTAATCGGCTTTGTCAATGCCATTCACTCCTTGAACATCATACTCACAACAATATTGGGATGAGAAAGATCTTTAAGAAGTTTAACTTCTTCCTCAAGTTCCTTTATGTGAGCCTGCAAGACATTAAATCAAAATCCAAAAGTTATAATTTTTCTATTTTCCGCTCTAATTATTGAAGCCGTTTATTAAAGATTAACGATCAATTCACTGGCATTTAATCTCCTAAATTAATGCAATAATAAGTCCCTGAGCAGAGACATAAGTACCTATATTGATCAGACAGAGAAGCACGCAAGATACACCATAGTCACTGGGATTTGTTCAACGTAGAAAATTACCAAAATACTAAGCAAATAAACTGGAAAAATAAATTTGAACCTGTGCCTTCTCCTTCGACGCACTACTAGCCGCAATCAGAACCTATAAAATCAGACAAAACAAAAACACCAAAATAAATGTCAACTTTTATAGTATAATATAAATATACTCTATGTAAAAGTAAACACAGCGTCATTTGGGAGGATATTTCTCATCTTCTTAGTTTCTCATCTACTTTTTAATGTGCTTTTAGCTGATCCCCTCTATTTTACGAGACTGTTAAGAATATCATGGCTCCCGTTATGGTCTTAGGTTTGTAACTTATTTCGTTTTCATATATTCCTCCGGTCCTTAATATACAAAATAGGTCTTATATTAAGGATAGGAGGAGTATCTTTTTGTTCAGCATAAAAAAAAGTAAACACAGCGGGAAAAAACTAGACATTTGAAATACAAGAGAAAATGATGCAAAAACCCCAAGAGTGGTTTCTTAAATTCCAAGCGAATAAGAGAACGAGATAGAAAGAGCTAAACTTCAACTATTACATAAAAAACTTAACCAAAATCTCAAGAAACCAAGACAAAAGAAAATTGATTGCATTACAAGATCAACAGGAAAATAACTGGACGGCAAAATTCGCACAGCCGAAATTAGCATCCAATCGAAAGGGGAGTGAAGAGAAGAACTTACCTGTTTTACTGCTAGAAGCTCTCCAGAATCAAGATTCATGCCCATGTAAACTCGGCCAAAGGCACCGCATCCGATCAACTCACCCTTGCGCCATCGGATCATCGGCGAAGATTCCTTTGTGATGGGTGGCAATGGCGGAGACGTCGGAGAAGGTTTAGAGAAGACTCTGGACTTGCGGATGCAAGAATTGATCTTATCAACTAGGGTTCCTCCAACTGAGGCTTCTTCGTTCTCCGGCGTGGTACGAAACACCAGTGATCGGCGAACTGATCCGAAAATATCTTGCATTTGCATTGGTGTGATGTCTTGAGTGAGAGTAGTGAGGAACCATATATTGCGTCGGCCAAAAACAGAGAGGGGTGTCCGCAGAGGGAAAAGGGGTCGGTGATATAACTTTTCAAAAATCCAGGCATACTAATACAATTACGTGAACTTCGGGGGGGCCTTTGTTAATTGTACAATTAATTCATTTTTCTCTAACTTAAACTCATCCCTCTTAGGCCTCAGCAAGTTAGCATCGATGTAACAATAAAATCTACTTTGTAATACCTTGCTCTGTTGATGGGGAAAAAAAATACTTGGCTCTGTTAATACCGTTTTCTTCTTTTAAAAAAAACAATAAAATCTTAATATTGTTGAGATAATATGAAGAAATATTATTTACTAAGTTACATATAATATGATTCATTTCATGCCCAATATTCTAATGACTAATCAATATCAACATATTATTTTATAAAATATAAAATTTATGAAAGAACTATGTGAATATATGTGTGTTGCATAAAATCTAATAAATGAGTGTACTAGGCTGGCCAAAGGCACTTACAGAACTCATTAGAGGCCACCATGTTTTATATAACTTAAAGGGCAGTATTTCTCTCTATTTTATTGCTGTAAAGGCGATGAAATGAACATGTTCAATTTATCCCCGGACTTCCTGGAAGGAAGAAAATCATTCGACAGAGGAGGCTTTAAAAAAACAGGAAGAAAGAAAAAGAGCAGGAAGGCCCCATTTGACGAATTGTTCTTGGTCCTATGCTTCATTATATTTGAATCTTAAGCCATACGTGTTGAGTGGATGTCTGTTCATTTCTAAACTTTTCTGGGTCATATCTCCTTATGTATGAATTACTGCATTCACACTGAGCATGATGCCAATTGAGGTTTCATCCAGTTTCTATTTTAGCACATCCACAATGAGGAAAATAACGATTAAAAGCCCCATTTTGCAACGAATTTAAGCAATTTAATTGCAACAATAAACTATAATTCAATATCAATACCACGATTATACGAGGAATACAACACACACCAGAGAATGTGAAAAGACAAAATCAGATATTGTCAAGGACCACGGGCCGAGTGTTGTTCCAAAGCCATTGGCGAGCAGAACCATCCAGCAATGGTGACACCTGCAGCGTAGGGCATAAGTTCAACATGATCCGGTGTTTAATTTTGCTAACGCATGATGTGTTACCGATGATCTATTTCTATTATTCTAAAAAAGCTTAATCGCAATCACTTCAAATTCAAATAAGCTAGACCAAAGTAATAGCACGTAAGTTCTCATAGTATATTCCGAAGAAATTTCTCACTTTAATTCTTAAAGAAAAAACCGTGGACATGGAGACTATAAGGCTTGTTTCAATCTTAACGAATGAAATGTGATCCATCAAAACGAGTCAATTAAAATACTTTCTCCCAAACCTGCGAGTGGTAGCTGTTAAGCCATTCAACCTCTGCCGCTGATAGCATAGATAAGTCAACCAACTTAATCTGCAAGATGTGTATGGAACGGTATGTCACTCATAAAAAGGGGGAAAAGACAGTTTAATAAAAGGGAGGGGAAAGAAACTGAAAATAATTTGACGGCAACACTTCAGGAAGTAGACTAAAAATGTACAGCAAAAAGAGCAGAACAAAATAGACAAATAGCTCACCTGTCTAGGCACGAATGTGAGTTTCTCAAATCCCAGGTATTGAATCCCTCCATAACGGTTTGGTCTCCATGTCTCTCACGTAAAGGAGATTCTGCAAGTTAAAAGAGCCTCATAACCACCCAAGAAAAAGTGAGCAGGTTACAAGAGCCTCAGAGTTCACACATGTTATTTTAACAGTTCAACAGAGAAAAACAGAAAAAGGTGCCACAAAATGTACACATTTGGTGCAAGTAACAGGGCATCATAGTTTTCTGCTATTTACTAGCGCTAAAAATATTCTTCCACCCGATACCTACTTAATTATTCTCATACTTCAATTTTTTTGTAACTGATGACTATAAATAAAGAGTCAATCAATAAGCATAAACAATGTCTAACGTAAGTAACCACATAACCAATCCAATCAAAATCCTGGAGCTGCAAAGAGGCCAAGAGGATATAACCTCAATCCGAATTCCGAAGGAGTAGTCCTCATAATAGCCAGGCTCATTGCTAACAACCATGCCTTCTTGTAAAGTCAATTTTCCATAACCATAACTGATACTTTGCGGACCCTCGTGAACATTCAATGCAGCACCCACACCGCGCCCAGTGCCTAAATAAACAATAATTAAGCACAAAAGTCAATGAATTATTACATCAATTTGGCTTGAAGCGGGGGAGGGGTAGAAAAAAGCCCTCCTCTTGAAGTCAGATTATACCATGCCTGTAGTCAAGTCCAACTTTCCAAAGAAATGAACGGGCAAATGCATCCAGTACAAAACCAGGGGTATTTTCAGCATGGTCCTGCAATTGGACAATATCAGAAGGACAAAACAGAGCCTTAGGAAGCCCCCACTCCCATAGTAAGATTTGCGAAGTTAATTTTTTTTTTAGTTTTGCCATTATATATGTACTTAATCAATTAAAAGCGTACCCTCTCACAACTGACACATTAACCAAGATAATGTGAATGGTGATGTGCAGTCTTTTGGTCACAATGCTCAAAAAACAAGTCAAGCAAAACATACAAGCAATTAACAATGGCAACTGTAATACTCCGGTGGGTGAAGCATTCTCTTTCTCTTGATGTAGGCTTGCCAAAATGAACTGTCCGTGTTATGTCAGTTGTGCCATCAACAAATTGAGCTCCGCTGTCCAGTAAGAATAATTTATTGGCATCCACAATACTACAACTTTCTGGTTCTGGTTTGTAATGTATAACAGCACCATTTGCACCAGAAGCTGGGGAATAATAAAATTGTAACCATTAAGATCTAGAAAGGCATGTCACAATTGCACAAGAAATAAACAAATTACAGCTCACTGCCATGAGGAGCCAAAAGAAAGTTGCTTTTATATGTATATTAGGTCACAAGCACTTGTGAAAATAATAAAAGGACACAGTACAAGCCTACTTGATTCAGTCAAAGAAAACCAAAATAAAATCATAAAACTGGGTTCTGCATAGATGGGGACATAGTGGGTGTATGACTTTCATACTTTTCTAACAACCATACAAATGAATAAAAAAAACTAAGGAATGAGACGAAACAGTTGACATACCACTTATGGTCTCAAAGTTTGTATCCAAGAAACCAGCTTGTTTTGAGCGAAACTCAAGAATTCTGTCAGAAACCTCTACTTCTGTTAACGCCCTATCTTTACTAATTTCTTTCTCTAGCCAGTCCCAGAACTCAGCAAGGGCAGCAGCATCCCTGGACACAAGAATAGCCCAATTAGTTGCCTGCTGAATATCATTTATTTTGTAACTTTTTATATTAAAACTTCACAAAAGATTGGGAGTATCCAACATAGAATAGCTCAAATGAATATAATAGCAAATTACTCTTGGGTTCTCAAAGATACATAATTTTTACGTGATCGAATCTTTGAAATTGAATATTTCAGTTTGACTTGTACTGGTCATTCTGTACATCCTAAATGCTTCAAATCAAAGACTGGATGTGTGTGGGAAGATGAAAGAGGAGAAAATTAAAACAATTGAGGATTTGATTGGGAAAAAAACACGGAAATCAAAATGGTTAATGTATCCTTTAAGTGATGTGTATAACAATACTAATTATCACAGATCGTCCAAACATGGAAGCCAAACATCAACATGCAAAAATACTGACATTTATTATCAGAATGTAATATATGGTAACCTTAAATGACAGTTCCTCATCCCTTCTATCTCTGATTCATTTTTTATGGCCTTTGCCAAAGATACAGGGGAGAATTTGCGCAGTGCTGTGGGTCCATTCAAGTTCTCGCTGGATCCATCAATCCTCGCCTTCTGTTTAGTCCCTTGGATATGATAATACTTATCACAAGCAGCTTTGTAGGCATTTACAATAGCAGTATTAACAGATGAAGTACCCAACCAAAGGGAAGCACCTTTTGCTGCCAAGCTGAAATAGAAAAACATGCTACATTTGAATGTGATATTCAATTTAGAAGCCACTTTAGTACATATAGAAAAAATCTTCTAGATATTTCCATTAAAAGATTACAAAGACCACAGCCTACTTAAATAAATGGACTCCCAAAAATTACCTTTCAATTTCAGATAGAACTGAATCATATTGCATCAACTCTATGCCAGCCTTCTTCAAGTGATCACTCACTTCTTCTGTGACTTTTGAATGATCTATAAATAGTTTTGCTCTGTCGATCTCCACAATCAAATATGCATACATGACAGGCGAATGTGGTACATCACTTCCTCTCTGTAAAATATGACATCAAAAATTACGCTTATTGGTTAAAACAAAGAGAATGGTAGGAATAAGGAAAACAATTTGGGACATAAAAGGAAAGGGAATGGACAGAATTTTTTTTAAAGGAAATTTTGTAGTTTTAAAATGTAACAGAAAATAATAATAACAGAAAAGAGCAGTTACTGTTAATTAATAACAACAAGGATATCATATACATTGCACATCTCATCTTTTGTACTCCTTAAAATAACCATGTAATCTGGAATGAGCCTGAGCAGCTGGAAAAGGATTTTAGAAGAATATTTATGATGATTTATAATTTTACACAAATAAATATCAGTGCATCAAGTTAAAGAGGATCAAGTTGAAATATACTTTACCTGGTTCAACAACCATGCAATTTCATCAAGCATGGATATAATAATTGCAGATGAACCAGCACTGGCAAGATCTGACCTCAAAGATGACAATTTTGCTGCTACATCTAAACCAGCATACTTCAGGTCATGTACTCTAACTGGTTTATTTGGAGGTTTTGGCCTGGATTCTTTCCATATTTCATCCACAAGATTTATATTGCTCAAGTAGACCAGCTCATGATTTTTCTTAGAAATCACGTCCTTAATTTCTTCAGCAGCATCCGAAGTAAAAAGAAACTGCATCCTTCATAATGTGGAAGTGAATGTTGAATCAGGCACAGGATAAATGAAAAGAAGGATCTGCTGTATGCCTAAATTAAAAAGAATAGAAAAAATATGAACAAAAGTATTCAAAAGGAAAGTTAACAGGATATTTAGCTTACCAATTGAAAAGGGTAACTGCACCATTTAATGAGTTATCCTTTCAACATTATTCATAAGATATAACGAGCAGAAGATTTTTAACACCTTAGTATTGGATTGGAAGAGTTTAAAACTTTAAATCTTTGAAGGAAAACTACACAAAGAAAGTGATAGAAATGCTTCATTAGAACAACAAATGTAGAACACCCATCAAAAGGCGCGAATTACTCATAGGATCAATGCCAACTCTACCACCAGGAGCCAAAACATCATTTAGCCATTCACCAGTAGTCGGAACCCCTGGATTCCCCGCTCGCATGAGAATCCAATTGGAGCTCAGTTGCTTCTCAGCCTAGAATGAGGACTTAACTCTGATGGAGCTGCAATTCCGCACGGTAAAGAAAGGGAATTTGCGGGATTCTCTGAGAAACGTGGGTGCGGTATTAAATTTACAGAGAAGTGGATCCGAGAGAGGGAGCAAGCAGAGGTACCTGAAGGTTGATGATGGTTGCAGGAGTAGCTGTATCGCAGGTGAAGGCAGCGAACGCATAGCGTAGTTGGAGGCAGAAGGAATGAACTCTGCGAGAACTAGAGATCAAATAGGTAGACCATAATGACACGAGCTATACTAAGTTCACGATCACATCCTTCGCGCACCCCTCAATCGGATCGCAAATTTGTCGGTCCTTGCTAGCTGGTCGGGTAAATCCTATGAACATGAAAATGAGTTGCTTGTAAATGGCGATTTTTAGGTTAGTGTTTATATATTATATGATTAAATTCTTGAGATTATCTCATTTTCCCCGCAAAAAAAAAAACTTTGGATCATAAACGCCTAACCTTTTAATTATACACGAAGGTTAAAAAAACATGTTAATCATGCATGATATTTGTTTTAACACCAATGTTTGAATTTAAAAAAATCAATACTTTTTTTATTGAGTTGATTTTTCCGTTATATATATATTTCTAGTTAATGACTGAGCTAATTATTGTTATCGAGAATAAGTTGACAATTTAGTTATTTAGTTTTAGACTTGTTTGATTTTAATTTACCTATATAAATACTTTAAAAATATTTAAAGTTTAAAATACGATAATCTGTGAACGAGGAACCGTTTCGCGATTTGCATTTACAGTTTGCTAGTCGAATGTGTCCTTTTAGTTTGTTCCAATCCGAGTGAGTGCACTGAACGACTGTCTTACATCTCCGAGGTTGCCGCGCCTTGCTGTAACCCGCGTGGATCTAGTCTTGGAAGTTCAGGGAGAAAATTTTTTTCTTAGGTTTAGTTTAGGCTTCGCTTCAGGCTCGAGTAATGGCGATTATAACGGAAGAACCCGATCAACAAGAACCTAAACCCCAACAATCACAGAAGCCACCTGCCAACCCCCACAAAACCAAACCATCCGCTAGCTCAAGAACAAATGAACAACAATCTTCTGGAATAAATCCATTCCCTTTCTGGTTCTACTGTACTCTTTCTGTCTCTCTCATCATTCTCTTGTTACTCTCTATCTCTTCTCTCTCTCCACAAGATACCAAGAGCTGGTTTCTCAGCCTGCCCGTCACCCTCCGCCAACATTATTCAAAAGGCCACAGCATTAAGGTGCAGACTCGTCCTAATCAAGCACCCATTGAAGTTTTCACCGTCGAAGAGGGTCCCATAGCGTCGGAGAACGTAATCATTGTACACGGGTTGGGGCTTAGTTCATACTCTTATCGCCAACTTATTAAATCTCTAGGTTCTAAGGGGGTTCATGTGGTTGCATTAGATCTGCCGGGGAATGGGTTCTCCGAGAAATACACGAAAGAGTTTGTCGAGGGGCAAGTGGGGATTTTGGGGAGGTTTTGGTATGTGTACAGTGAGATTCAGGAAAAGGGGTTTTTCTGGGCGTTTGATCAAATAATCGAAACTGGTCAGATTCCATATGAAGAAATACTTGCTCGGATGTCGAAGAGAAAGGTTGTGAAGCCTATTGAGTTAGGCCCTGAAGAGATAGGCAGAGTATTAGGACAAACGATTGATACTATGAGACTGGCTCCTGTTCACTTGGTTCTGCACGATTCTGCTTTGCGATTGAGCGCGAATTGGATTTCAGAGAACTCAGAATTGGTCAGAAGCGTAACACTGATAGATACATCAACTAAAACTGCAGGGGCCTTGCCCTTTTGGGTCCTGGATATTCCAGTGATTAGAGAGATAGTGTTGGGGTCTTCGTTTGTGTATGTGAAGATGCTAAACTTGTGTTGCTCAAAGCGACTTGGAACGGTGGATGCAGATGCTCAAAGAGTATTGTTGAAAGGCAGAGATGGAAGAACAGCGGTGGTGGCGATGGGGAAGAATGTGAATAACAGCTTTGATATCGCAGAATGGGGTGGTTCCGATGGATTGAAGCAGATGCCAATGCAAGTGCTTTGGTCTGCTGGTTGGTCTCTAGAATGGACCAAAGAAGGAGATCGGATTGCTCAAGCTCTTCCACGAGCGAGTTTTGTTACACATTCTGGAGGCCGTTGGGCTCAGGTAAGCTCAAACTTAATTGCTCATCTCATTTTACCATATCTCTGCATAATCCCATTGTCATGAAGGGGTTGTTTGATTGGATTGGAATGAATTACTGCAACAAAATGCTGGGCCAAATAATGCGCTTAGAACTTAGGTTAAGGGGTTGATTTTGACATGTTCTGGGTTTCCCCAAAAGGAACCACGAGTGATGGTCCTAAGGTTAATGTTTTAGGGCACCTTAGCATCTGAGATTTGCATTGAAAAATTGGAATTGCTTAGGTGGTGGAACACACTTTGCCTCTATGCTATTCTTCCAGGTTCTGTCCATCCATTTTCCTTCCTTTGAACTAGTTTCCTCAAAGAATAACTAATTCCAGAAACTAAACTTTAGACATGCCAACCTCTTGCACGACTTCTTCTTTCTGGGGCTTTTCTGGAAAAGCTGTATTCCGCTTATCAGATATTAGCTTGTCATGATTGATCTTCTATTGTTCTTCGTGGGGTTTTTAATGCAATTGCAAATGCAACGCATACATATACCTGTTCTCTGCTGGCCATTCAAGATGCACAAGTATTTGCTTTTGTATTCACAAAGTGAAGTCCTAGCCAGAGTTACATCAGATACAGACTCTGAAAACTTTAACCTTCTCTCTCAATTTTCACTTATATTTGATTAATTACAAAAGTTTTGTATCTTATAGAATTAGTTACCAAATAGAATGAACTGCAGAATTCTATCTGCTCCTAAGTCCTGTATTTATTCTGAGGAAGGATGATATTCTTCTTAAAATGGGGAAGAACGAGTGAACTTTGTCTTTGCACAAGGATTTCAAAAATTTCAATCAATGGAACAGGAGCAAACTAGTCTTGCCCTCGCATTCTGATTATTCGTTTATGTTTACATACATGTGATCCTGAAACATTGTTCTTTTCCATTGACTACTGAACCAAAGCTACTCTTTAATCTTTAATTTGGTGACCTCAGGAGGATGTAGCTGTTGAGTTAGCTGATAAAATCTCTCAATTTGTGTCATCCTTACCCAAGACTGTGAGGAAAGTTGAGGAAGAGCCCATCCCGGAACACATTCAAAAGATGTTTGATGAAGCAAAAGGCAGTGATCGTGATCATGATCATGATCATGGTCACCATCATCATGGTCATGAACACTATGGTGGCCATGGAGCTGGCTATAGTGACGCCTATGGGCTTGGCGGTGGTTGGTGAAAAGGGATCCATAGATTGTATTTTTGCTGATATTATAATTACAGATCTAGATGCTGGAGTCTGGCCCGTACCATAATGATATTATTTGCAGCTTCATGTCGTGTGCTTTGCTTTTTGAGTGTTTGACCCTGTTGAAAACTCAGAAATAGGGACAATATTGTTTAGGTATTGACCGGGTGGGGCCATTTCCTTCTGTTCTTGGACTGTAATATTTATAACTGGTCTGGTTAGTTGACATTTCTTACACCTGTTGGCTTTAGTTGGGGGGATTTTATTTTAGAGGATACGTGTGCAGAGGGGAGAAATTTAGCAAGTTAATCTTAAATGATATCAATAAAAATCTTTCTTCTCCCCATTTCTTTCTTCATGATCTTTTTATTACAGTAAAGTTTAGTGAGTTGCGTTCTTTCTTCACATTTGGTTTATACTTCTATACATTTTGGGCCGGATTAGATAAGAATTTAAAAAAGAGATTATAAAAAAATTAGTTTTTAGATAATTTTTAAAAAAAAGGTTTTAAAAAATAGTTTATAAAAAAAATAGTTCTGAATATATGAGTATTTAGATAATTATTATTATAAGGACTTTTATAATTAAAAAATTACTATAATTTTATTAAAAATAGGAGAGATAAGAGAGGGAAGAGAATATAGAAGAGAGATGAGATGGGATGTAGAAGAGAGAGGAGAGAGAATGTAAGAAAAAGTATAAGTAAAATAGTAATTGATTGGTTCATAAATTTTTTTACTATTCTATAAGTTAATCTCAATCATTTATTAAAAATTTTGATTTTAAACTATAATTTGGTTAAAAAACTCTTTTAGATAAATATGACTATTTATTTTTAAAAAAATTTAAATTAAAAATTTATCCCAAAAAACTTTTAAAATGACTATTTATGTGTTTGTCAAACATACTATATTGCCTATTTGATAAACTCTCAAACCCTTTCAGAGATGAAGGAATTTTTTTTTTATTCTCTTCTAACTTCCTTTCGCACTTCTATTTAAAAGAAAAAAAAAAAAAGAATCTCAATTCCATTAAGCTATAACAGTCAAACTGTGGCCGAACAAAAAATCAAAACGAAGCAAAAACTGTTTAGGATTTATTTGGTCGGGGGATTTTCGAAGAGAATAGAGAGAAAAGTGTGTTTAGTTGAGAAAAATAACGAGAAGAGATGAAGAAATTTTTTATCTTTTTGTGGTCCCTTTCCCTCCCCTCCAAAAGTGGGAATTTTTGGAGAGGAGAGAAAATTTTCCACTTTTATAACCAAATTGCCCTTGATATTTATTTAATATTCTAATTGTACTCTTAAGTTTTTTTTTATTTTTCTCACACCTAATTATTTTTTAATTGTTAAAATTTAATAAATACAATAAATTATTTATATATTATATTAAAATATATAATAATTATATAATTAATAAAAAATAATATTAAAATTTTATTATATTTTTTAATTTTTTTAATTTTATTATATATATAAATGAGATAAAAAAGTAAAATTTATAAATTAAAAAAATAATAATTTTAATATAAATATTATAAATAAAGAGTAAATAAATTTAAATAAAGAGATAAGAATATATTTATCAATTTCTAATTAACTCTACTCCCCTTCCCTCCCCTCCCCTCCCTTATGAACTAAATAAAAAATATCATTAATTAATTTTTCCTATCTTTTTCTACTATCTTTTAAATTAACTTAATCTATAGTTATCTTAATTAAACTAAACAAAGCCTTAGGGAAGATGACGACAACGTTGAGCTAAGGGAGAGTCACATGGAGAGAGCCACCAGTCCAACCAAGCGGTGAACGCCGAACGGGTTGGTGAAGAGGGCCCTTCATTTTGAGGCAATGGGATGCTGTTGTGACGAAGACGGCGGCGACATCCTCAAACATCTCATGAATTCCCATTTCCCCTCTTCCTCCGTCGAATCCCCACGTCCTTCTTCCCCCGGCTTTTCCTCTTCCACTGTTATTTGCCCTGTCAATTCTCATTTCTCTGCCCTAGCCTGCAGGGACACCCTCCGAATCATCAGAAGAACGCCGAATGAACTTTGCACGACGTAGACAGAAATTTAACCCCCAATGAGTATAATGCATTCAATGAAATGGTTGTGATCCTTCCTGTTCACTTATCAATCAAAATGGGGCGTGGCCCCTACTAGAGTGTACAGATATCTCAAGATCCTTCTCTAACCACTGTTCTGTGAACTGCAGTCTCTTTGCTCTATTATATCATGTTTCTTCCTGGTTAAAGGCTTGGCAAAGAATTGAAATCACATTGCACTGACCTTCTAAGAATTTCATGTTTTGACAGGTTATGGACATAAAACGTCTGAACAACATGATGAGTGATCATGGTATATACTCAAGGGAAAGGTTGTTGATCCCCCTAAGCAATCCTTATATTCTTATAAATAGAAAATACTATATTGAGCTAGATGTCTACGCTAAAAGAGAAGTAGCAGTGTTGTATCCAGATGACGTGCCAGACAGAAGAACAAGCTATTTATCCAACAGAGTGTCCTCAGAAGGCAAGAAAAGAATAATTAATTCCTTAAGGAGAAGCATGCAAGTTGATGACGAAACTGCAAAATACTACTGGTATATTTCAAACGGTAATCCTCGAGCCGTTCTCTCTGAATTTACGGAGGACCTTCAATGGGAGAGGCAGGTAGGTCTTTTCTAGTCGTTGGAAAGCATAGTAAAAGGTTGGGCATCTGTCAAGAGCTTAGCTTTGATTGCTTTTATAGTAAATTAATGAGCTAGTTCTTATCATATCATTCTCTTCTCAATTTTACTTTTCAAAGACAGTATTTTAATTTAGTTACTCCAAAGATTTTAACCCAACCAAAATGGTTCTATTACTATGCAAGCTTTTCCCAGTGAGTAAATAGGAGCTCAAGTCTCTGTAAACTCATGACCTGATCTTGTGTGACGGATATTTTCTCCAAAAATGGCCTCATTTTCATGGTTTTTGAGAAGCATACCCCCTTGGGCAAGGTTCAAGTCATGTCGGCTTTCCTATGTTGCTGGGTGGAAATTTTTAGATAACTAAATTGGGAGGCTTGTTTTGATGGAAAGAAAAGAATTGTGAATCAACTGTGATGTGCCATTCTCCATTGAAGATGTGGGAGTAAGACACTTGCAGACTATGGTATATGTAAAGCCAGAATGATATGATGTACGGGATTTGTCTGACGTGTAATTGTATTCGATGTGCTAAACAATGCAAGTTCTGTAATTGTGAGCATGGAACAAATAAGATGAAGCATTCATGTTGTTAAATCGTAATTGATACTTGTATATGGTAATAGGAGTGCATAGACTTTATGTGATTAGGTTAACAACTGTCGATTAATTCAGGTCAGAAAAAATATGGGGTGCACGAAGTGGCTCCCTGCGCAACAGGATGCAGTGTGTCGACAGGTTCTTCTGGAATTATTATGTAGGGGTTGACGGTTGATGTTGACGCGTTCATTCGTGCATTTAGATCTGCTTAACCCCCCAAAAAGTGCTTTGGAAAAGTAAAAGCAAAACGTTAATATTCTTTTCTTTTTTGGGTAAAATAAAACATTGATATTCTCTACTCACCTTCCAAGTGAGTTTGATTTGAAAAAAAAATTAGATCTAAATTATCATAGAGGATAAGAATACCCAAACATCTATAGATATATTAGAATTGATTATGGAATAAAATTATAAAGTATGTTTAAATAAGAGTTTAGAAAAAAATTTATAAGAACAAAAATTTATAAAAAAATTTATGAAAAAAATAATTATAAATAAATGAATATTTAGATCCTTATTACTATAAGGACTTTTATAATTGAAAAATTCCTAAAAATAGTATGATTTTATTAAAAATAAGAAAGATAAGAAATGTAAAGAAGAAAGAAGAAGGGGTAAAAAAGAGAGAGGAGAAAGGAAAGCCGGTGTAAAAAAAATAAGGATAAAATAATAATTAGATAGTCTATAAATTTTTTTATTGTACCAGAAAATAGTTTTAGTAGCTTATCCAAAACTTTAGTTTTAAAATATGATTTAGTCCAAAAAAAATTTTAAACAAATATAACTATTTATTTTAAAATTTTCTCTTACCAAAGTTTAGACTAAAAAAACCTTTTAAAACTTTAGTTTTCTTTCTTTTCAAACACACATATTTTCTCTCATTCAAACTATGGTTTACCAGAAGCTAATTCCACCATTTTTTTTTTCATATTCTCGATGTGAAATGACCTTTTTGACCATCTAATTTTTTGTGTCATCTCTCTTTTTACCTCATACCCTTTCATATAATTATTATTTTACCTCATGTTATTTTTAATAATTTACTTATAAAAAATTATTCTAATAATATTCATTCAAACACTTATTTCTTTAAAATCACTTCTTATATAAAATTTATTTTCTATAATTACTTTATAATCGATTTTTTTCAGAAATTAAATTAAATACACCTTACTCCAACAAAGTCATGTTATATATATATATATATATATTGTATGTAATGCCAGGTCTAGCTTCAGTTAAAAATGAAGAGCATTGTTTATGTTCTAAGAGAGAAAATTTGCTCATATACTAAATTAATTTTTCACAGCTAATTCAACTATGCACTTAAGAGTTTCACTTCCAAGGGCCTGATTTCTATGCTACGAAACGGGGTATATGTAATGTGAACGCATCGGTCTTCTCAATGAGGAACGTCGTACGTGAAGATTATCCTTTCTTTTATTTATACTATTTTCAGGGTGGCAAAGCCATAAATGCAGTCGTTTTCAAATGAACATACTAGCATCGCATGTGAAGTTGCATTGATTTGTTCTCGTTTACTTGTACGGCCTAATCTCCCTTCAACGATGCCCATTTGATTAATTCCTAGTCATCAGTCACTAATTAACATCCCATTTACAATTCCTTGCGCTTGAAGCCACCTAATTGAACTTATTCTTTCGTCGAGTAAATCCCTAAGGCTCTGCTTTAGCTATTCTTATCTTATTTTTGGGATGCTCACATATATTCTTCTTGTTTATGTGCCTCTTTTTCACCCCCCCCCTTCCCGTTAATCGAGTGCCCTTTTTAACAGATGTAACAATTTGAAAATTTTAGAATATCAAAATAACTCGACAGCTCCTTATTCTTCCAGAAAAATTGATTCTATTCTACAAGCAATATTCCAAGCAGGGAAAATAGTATAATATTTTATCCCACATTCTTGTAATTTATTCCATTTTTTGTTATCAGCTTATGATCCCATTCGCAGTGTAAACGCTTGAGCTATTCAACCATTGCAAAGGCACGCTTATCGATAACGTTACATGCATCTATCCGTGTGTACGTCTATTGTTCCGTTAATTTGATCCCGTCATGTCTCACTCGATCCTGTCCCCCTCACTAATTTGTGCTCGTGCTTTAGAGATTTCCAAGTCGTGACTGATTCATCTGCTCCTGATTGGTGCAAGCCTTGGTCAGCACAACGTTAAGTTCGCATTTTTTAACATATTACTTAGATAGTCAAACAAGATTTTTTCTTCCTAGAAATGTTCAAAAGGCCGTGTTAATTAGTTTATTACACGTCAGATACATTTCTTTTACATTGTTTATGGCATAGTGGTGACCAAACACGGCTTAAGACGACAATAGATGGTGAGGGAGACGGCCAAAGAAGGAAAAACGAAGTGATCTGAGCTTTCTTGTTTTTTTTTTGTCCCAATATATAGCTGCATTGAAAGAAATCGACCTAACTCCGTTTGTTTCAGCGGATCGTAATCAAACAAAGGGAAAGAGTCAATGAATTCTAAAGAAAAATGTAAATTCCACTGTCTTGAATATTTTTTCATTTCGTTAAAAATTTTCCTCTAAACCAACCAGTGGCCAGAGAGATAGTACGTTTATCATATTATTTCCCTTTCAACAATATCACGGACTTTTAACTGATTCAATTAATGTCAGCTTTGATATATCAGATTTCATCGGAGCTTTTATTCCGAGCAATTAATGAACGCAGGATGCCGCAACTGGATCCGTGTAAAATAACTATCGTATTAAAAGATTAAAATCAAATCATCAGAATCCGACAATTCCTGGCGAATTAATGAAGAAATAGACTGATCTGTAACGCATGGAATTCTTGTATCTCCATGCATGCATCAATTTTGATTTGGTTTAAGGTTGCCCTCAAAATTTTCAAGAGTATCCAGCATCTTTTTTTTTTTTTAATTTCACTATCAAGTATAATTTTGTAGTATTTTCGTTGTTAAAAAGGTTATTTTTAATAGGTATCAAATTTGGTAAGTTATTTGGATATTAGTCAGTCATGTTTCTGCCTTCTAGACTCTTGACGGGAGAATATGAAAGCTGAAAAAATAAATAATTTATGGATCAGACAAGAGCAGAAAACGATGGTAACTCATGAACATATTAAAACTATATATAAGAATCAGATCAGTGCAAATTGTTATTAGAAAAACGCACATCCTCAGCTGATAATAAAAAATTGCAAGTCTAGGTGGGGAACACGTCAATAAAATAACAGGTGTAAAGGAGAAGGCTTCACGTGCCTTGAATTCGATGAGCGAGAAGCTGATAAGGGAGAACGAAGACCACGACAAGAGTAATATTAATTTGTCCTGATCACAGATATTTCAACTATATATTTAATATATGTAATCATATATAAATATTTAAAAAAATTATAATTTTAAAAGATAAAATATATTTATATTTTATATTTAAAATTAAAATTAAAATAATTTTTTTATATACCTTTTATAATTAAGAATGAACAGAGGAGGAAGTTTGTAATGAACCTTCAAAAGAAAAACAAAACGGTAGAATTTCTTCCCGAAAATACCAAGCAGAACCTCATTCATTCCCAACTTCCAAGAAAAAGAGAGGAAAAAAGAAGGAAATATTGAGATCCACAGTGGCTAGACAAGTGGACTCTTCTTATTGGCAGATGCCAACTTCTCTCTTTCATCTCTCTATAAATACGCCCATCAACTGAGTCACTTCCTCACAAGAGTCACTGCAAATTCACACTGCTAATTAAGTCACCTTCTCCCTTTTCTAGAACCTTTTCTTGGCCCCACAGGTGGCTGTTCCGAGAAGAAAGAGATGTTTCATAACATTCTCAGCGCTCTCCCCGGCAACTCCGATGGCGATGGCCACCGTACTACCATTAAAGGGACGGTGGTGTTGATGAAGAAGAATGTGTTGGACCTGAACAACTTGGCTGCCTCCGTCGTGGATCGTTTTCACGAGCTCGTAGGCAACAAGGTTTCTCTCCGGTTGATTAGTTCCGTCAACGTTGACCCTGGTCAGTCCACCCACCTCTCTCTCTCTCTCTCTCTAGTTCTGTTTCAGCGTTTTCTGTGATGGTTTGTTTATGGAGCTTAATTAGCGCTTGGTCGAAGAAACCAGAATCAGGAGATAACAGACAAACAGATAGATACTATAATAAATCCTGACCTCTTAATTTAATATCGTTTTGTTGCTTAATTTTCTTCCTCGCGCTCTCGAAAGAAACATCATGTTCTGTTCTATTTGTTCCATCCGTTTGGTTTATCCAGGGACAGATGGAAATCGGTGATTCAATTCATTCTCAACCGGCTGTTTGGACTCGAGCGTTTTTATTTAATTAAATGAATAAATAAATCAGAATTATTTTAAAGAATTGTGGGGTGTGGGTGTTATATCTATCTCGTGGTATGGGAGAAAAAAGTATTATTGTGTTAAAATCAGAATTATTTTATGAAGGGTTTGGTAAAATTTCAGGGGCGGCTGGTAACTTTGACGACTCTAGTTTGACTAGATTAGTGCATGTAGACTGTTTTATCTTCTTGTTGAAGTCAATTTCTACGGCCCCTGATATGGAAATATCTCCTCTCGGGTTTTCATTGATTTTAACGATTTACATTTCTGATTTTGCTTATCCTTCATGCTAGCACAAGATTATATGCCAGTTTCTTTTTATGTTTTCTCCCTTTGTTTTTTTTTACCAGTGTCTTTATGTTTTCTCTAGACTTTAGTCCGGCCAAGGACCAAATCATACCGTGGTGGGCTCATGTAATCGTATATATATTTATATATATATATATATGTATATATGCACATATTTATTTTCCGTCACTTACCTCACCTAATTTTTTTTCTTGCACATCTATTAATTATTAATATTAATCTTTTTTATTTTTTTAAAATAAAGTTTCTGCTGCCTTTGAAAAATGAGAAGCTCTCTCAACGATACTGAAAGCTGAAGGCACGTGCACCTGTTCCAAACGCGTGATGCTTTGTACAGGGTCATGCCCAAATCATGTAAAAGTAAAACCCTTCGTGATTTTGTTTTTATTTTCCCCTCAATTTGCCAAGTCCGACTAAGGCTGTTTGAAGGGAAGGAAGAAAAAAAAATGTAATAGAGAAAAAGGAAAGGAAGGGAAAGAAAAAAAATTTATTATTATCTTATTTAGATTAAGATTAAGAAAAAGGAAGAGAAGAATTTTTATATTATATTATTTGATTTAAGAAAAAAATAAAAAAAAAATATTTTTATATGAATAAATTTATCTTATATTATTTTATAAAATATTTTAATAAAATATAATATAAAAATAATATTATGATATTAAAAAAATTATAAATATATTAATATTATAAAATAATAATTTTATATTTCCCTCTGAATTTGGTAGGGAGAAAAAATATTCTCCCCTCCTTAATATTTAGAAAGGGAGGGGCTCCAAATTTCTCGTACTAAATGCCTAAAACGGGTAATAAGAGGCGGGGGGATTTCTCCGATCCGTCGGTTATCGCAGGGTCGCCCCTCGCTAGTTTCACACCTACTAATTTTCTCCTCTTTCAAGAGTCCACTTTCTAAACTCTAGTTCTTATATTTTCTGTTATTTTTTCTAATTCACGTGTTTTCCTCAAACCATCGCACCGCCTGTGTCGGTAATGATTTTACTTGTAATAATAAAGTATGACAATTTGGTTCCCCGGTTTGATTGCGTATGATAGTGTTGAGTTGTTCTGGTTCCTTTTCATTATCCTGTTGCGAAATCCAAGTGAGGATCCACTCCACTACTTATCACATGGCTTCTTGTCTCTCAACTACGAGTCCATGGCTCTCCTTGCTTATTTTTGGGAATTACGAATTTACGACGATGTAAAATATTATCCATATATTCATTTACATTGATTTCTTACCATGTAAGCTTCTGAACGTAATGAACTGCAGGAAATGGGTTGAAAGGGAAGCTCGGGAAGCTGGCATATCTGGAAGATTGGATTACAACAATCACGCCTTTGACGGCGGACGAAGTTGCATTCAAGGTTACATTTGAGTGGGATGAAGAGATAGGAATTCCAGGAGCATTTTTAATAAGGAATGATCATCCTAGTGAGTTCTATCTCAGAACTCTCACTCTTGAAAATGTTCCTCATCATGGTGTTATCCACTTTGTTTGCAACTCTTGGGTCTACAATGCGGATAAATACAAAACGGATCGCATTTTCTTTGCCAACAAGGTACATTAAACGAACTATTATATATTAGTGAAGTTCATCTCAAGACGGAGCTTTTGAACAATATGCTTATTGCTGATGTGTTGCAGACATTCCTTCCAAGTGAGACACCAGAGGCACTACTCAAGTACAGAGAAGAAGAATTGACTAATCTGAGAGGAGATGGACAAGGGGAGCTTAAAGAATGGGATAGGGTTTATGATTATGCATATTATAATGATTTGAGCGACCCAGACAAGCCTAAGCTTGTTCGTCATATTCTGGGAGGGTCTAGCCAATATCCTTACCCTCGAAGGTGTCGAACTGGTAGACCGCCTAAAAAGTCAGGTCAGGCTTTTAAGATGCCAATTAAAACATAAGTTATCTTCTTTGTCTGATTCATTTGGCATTTTTCATTTAATTCATTGTTATATCTCCCGCAGATCCTAATGTTGAGACTAGGCTGAATATTGCATTGAGTTTCAATATCTATGTTCCAAGGGATGAAAGATTCAGTCATGTGAAAATGGCGGATGCTCTTGGCTATGCACTAAAGCTCATTGTTCAAGTTTTGAAACCTGAGCTGGAATCTCTTTTTGACAAAACTCCAAATGAGTTTGATTGCTTTCAAGATGTACTTAAACTCTATGAAGGCGGTATTGAGCTGCCTGAAGGTATATTTGAGGATATTAGGAATCACATTCCGGCAGAATTAATCAAGGAAATTTTCCGAACTGATGGTGAAAAGTTCCTCAAGTTTCCCACACCTCAAGTGATTAAAGGTGTTGTACATGACTCTCGGTTAACTTTACATGTTACTTAGTTTTGTGAACTATTCTTGTTTGATATTACTGTTCTTAATAATTTGGAGCAGAGGATAAGTCTTCATGGAGGACTGATGAAGAATTTGCGAGAGAGATGCTGGCTGGTGTAAATCCTGTCATAATTCGCTGTCTCCAAGTAAGCTTAAATACTACTAATTAATTGTGATTATTCAGATCCAGATAAGTACAGAAGAATTTATGATCTTTGTCTAAATGTCAAATTTGCTTGTCTTAATAGGCTCAATAGCCTAATGGAGAGTTCTATATGCTTTTACCCCGCACAATAATCCTAAATTATTTGCAGGAATTTCCACCAGCTAGCAAACTAGATCCTAAACTTTATGGTGATCAGACAAGTAAGATAGCCAAAGAACAAATAGAGTTAAACCTGGATGGGCTCACTGTAGATGAGGTAACGTTTCAAGGATGATATGATGTTGTGTTTCACAATCAGTTGACAAGAAATATTTTGTTACAACTTCGTTTTATAGTCAGAATCAATTTTTTGGGATATGATGTTCTAAGTCATGTTATTAATTTTTTTTTTTTGGTTGTCTAGGCCATCAGTAAAAGGAAGTTATTCATATTAGATCACCATGATACACTAATGCCCTACTTGAGGAGGGTAAACTCGACTTCCACAAAGGCTTATGCTAGCAGGACAGTTCTATTCTTGCAAAATGATGGAACTTTAAAGCCATTAGCCATTGAATTGAGTTTGCCACATCCTGAGGGAGATCAATTTGGTGCCTCAAGTGAAGTCTACACTCCTGTCAAACAAGGCGTTGAAAATTCCATCTGGGAATTAGCTAAAGCTTATGTAGCAGTAGTTGATTCTGGTTTTCATCAGCTTGTCAGCCACTGGTATAACTCTCTTTTGAATAAACTAAACTCGCATACTTAGTTCACTTGTTTTCAAAATTAACTTTTGACACTTTTTTACGTGTGTCCCAGGTTGCATACTCATGCAGCAATCGAGCCATTTATTATAGCAACAAACAGGCAGCTTAGTGTTCTTCATCCTATTCACAAACTATTGCATCCTCACTTTCGTGATACCATGAATATAAATGCACTTGCTCGGCAGATCCTCATCAATGCAGGAGGAGCTTTGGAGTTAACAGTTTTTCCTGCTAAGTATTCTATGGAGTTGACATCTTACATGTATAAGGACTGGGTTTTCCCTGAGCAAGCACTTCCTGTTGACCTCGTCAAAAGGTAAAATTCACCAGCACATGACTATAGTTAAAAATCTGTTCATTTAAGCTATTAAGGCCCGGAGTGTTCATGGCCTTCTACTTTTATATTATGAGAAAGCATAAACGAACTGACTTAGATGATATCATATTGGAATGGAATAAAAGTGATAGAACTTTTGGTTTTAATGAGTTGCTGTTTGCTTCTTTTAGAGGAGTGGCAGTTGAAGATCCAACTTCCCCACATGGCCTTCGGCTATTGATTGAGGATTACCCTTATGCTGTTGATGGGCTAGAGATTTGGTTCGCTATCAAGGCATGGGTCCGAGACTATTGTTCCTATTACTACAAGATAGATGACATGGTCAGGCAAGACTCTGAACTCCAATCTTGGTGGAAGGAATTGAGAGAGAAAGGCCACGGTGACAAGAAAGATGAACCTTGGTGGCCTAAGATGCAGACTCGTGAAGAGCTGATAGAATCATGCACTATTATTATATGGATTGCCTCAGCCCTCCATGCTGCAATAAACTTTGGACAATACCCTTTTGGAGGGTACCCCCTTAATCGGCCGTCTATAAGCCGGCGATTTATGCCCAAGAAAGGAAGTCCAGAATATGATGAGCTCGTGAAAAATCCTGAAAAGGCTTTCTTGAAAACAATTACATCCCAGTTGCAGACTGTTCTTGGCATCTCCCTTATAGAAGTCTTGTCTAGGCATACTTCTGATGAGGTCTACCTCGGACAAAGAGACACTCCTAATTGGTCATCTGATGCAGAGCCGTTGGAAGACTTTGAGAAGTTTGGAAAGGAATTGAGAGAAATTGAAGAAAGAATTATGAGGAGGAATGGAGACAAGATGCTCAAAAACCGAGCCGGGCCAGTAAAGATGCCCTATACTTTACTTTATCCTTCCAGTGAGGGGGGGCTTACTGGCAAGGGAATTCCCAACAGTGTCTCCATTTGAATGGGCTGTGGGGCCTCATCTATAGTAACTTTTGAATTCTCTGATCTAGTCAGTTATATTTATGACGTGTTTTTATGGTTAGTCACCGTTCTCTTCTTTCTTTCTGACAAGCTGTCTCATTCTAAGAGATGCAAATGGGAGTTTGCATGTGTGTTCTTTTCCTATAATGTGGATAGAAATAAATTGCCATTTTCTGCTATGACATCAATATCCCAAAGACAAAAAAAAATCAGCTTTGTGTAATGTCAAGGTAGCGACCAGAACATCCTGCACGAGGTGCTAAATTATTAGGAACTAGAATCAAGATGACATATTTATTCCATCTCACTCTAGTAAATTGATGAAATATTTGTGGTTATATTGCTTCGGCTGATAAACAGAAAGGACAAAGCCAGAGCTTACCTGAGTTCGTGAAACTGCTTCAAAATCGAATAGCTTGCATATTTATTCTGAAAATAGTAGCCATGTATTTATAAAGGATATAATATAATCAAACAGCATGCCCAGCAGGCAAGAGTAATGGGATGGCAAAGATTTAGGTCCCACGTATACCAATGTCGTTACATCAGTAGAGTGACATAATAATGTTCTGGAACCAAAATGTTATAGCCAAGCAAATACTAGGAAAGGATGCTGTTAGGAGATGTCAGTAGAGTCCAGTCCTCCTGGAAGGCTGTAGCCAATTTAACGGTATTAACTATTAAATGAGAAGTGAGGTGACAACAGGAAAAAATGAACGCAATCTTCTTTTCTTGGTTCGGAGATCTGACCATCTCATATTTTGCAGGCTTTTCTGATTCTGTTATCCACACATGCTCCAGGGCTATGGAGTTGAGAAAAGATTTATATATGTCTGTGTGTGTGTGTATATAATTTTTCTGTTTCTTATTTCTTCTATTAACTTTAATAGCAGTAAGAGTGACCAACCACAACAACAATAATTTCTTAAAAAAATAAAGGCCAACCTCACTTTATAAATAGATAAAACAAATAAACAAAGGTTAAAGTTTATTTAACATTCTAAAATATTTTGTGGTATATTTAATATTTTAAATATTTTTTAATATATTTAATATTTTAAAATATATTTTTATATAGTGGTTTTAGAGGTATAAAAAATATAATAGAGATAAAAAAATAACTTAAAACGTTGGACTAAAAAATTTAAAAAAAAAACTACTCTAACATATTTGAAAAAATATTTCATCATAGTTCTGACAAAATATACCAAGTGCTAGATTCACTTTAACACTACAAAAAATAATATACCGATTAACGAGTTGTTGGGTAATTCCCCAAAAAGAACCTATCGGGCATACACCCCGCGGGGTTTAAGCCTTGAGGGTTATCACGGGATGTCTCTGCCGGGTAATGCTGGTATGGTCGTCATTTCAATCTTAATGGCTTACCGCCCTTTCTCTGTTCTGCTCGTCAGACGCATCACGCATCTCTCTCTTTCCTTCAAACCTAACCCCCCTGCAACTACAAGCTCCTTCTACCTCTCTCAGCTTCTGAAGTCTAAGCCCTACTCAACTTCTCAAGACCCTGTCACTGACCCCAGGCCCACTAGTCTTTCTGCCCGTCTTAGCTTCGTCTTTGATCAAATTGACGCCATTGAGAAAGAACGGGACCAAAAGCACCAAACTCTTCAACGAATTCGAGCCTGGCGCGAGTCTAAGAAGACGCGATTGCCACCCAATGACACTAATGGACCAGAATCAGAAATAGAAGCTGCAGCTAATGTCAACCCCAACCCAACCGATACCGGTTTGGCTGAGTCGAAGTTCGAAGCGACAAGGGAGGAAGAGAAGCGGGGTGAATTTTCTAAGAAGGATGTGGAGATGGTGCACCCGTGGCCGGAATGGATCGAATTGATGGAGAGGTTGGTTCAGCAGAATTATTTTGATCACAGGAGGAGGGACGAGGATAAACTGGTTCAGGATTTGGGGTTCGATTGTGCCGTGGTGGCAGATGATGCGGGGATTGATTTCACCAAGGATATCAAGAGCGTGCAAACCGCCTGCCTCAATTTTGGGAAAGACCGTTTCGATATATTAAGGTTTGTTTATCCATTTATCGCTTTCTAGATAGCAAGGAAAAAGGGGTTTTATTTTGGTGATTTAACACTTTGTGGAACATATCTTAGTAACTTCTTCAAAGGAGCCATTTGATTCGGTCTGGCTTGGGATCTTCTGGGGGTGGTGCTGTTCTTGTATTTCTACGTCCCTTGTATTTTTATCGAGGAATTCGTGATATAGGGAGGATAATATGGGTTAACTGACATGTTTTATGTGAAGTGATCTTTGAGTTGCCGAAATGTGTCAGACGGTATTGGTAATATTCGATTTTCAGATGTTCTAAACCTGCATAACTGTTATTGTTCTTCAATCAGGTTCAAACCCGAGCCAAATCACCTCACCTTCTCTCTTAAATAAATGAATATGTAAACATTAAAAAAAGAAAAAAAAAAGTGCATTGAGGGCAAAACAATGTGTATTTGAACAGCGAGAGAATAATGTTAAAACCGAAAATGCATTATTTAGTTTTCTGTGGGGATGTTGTTGATGCGATGATCACTTCCAAGATGCTACTCTGTATCATAATTGCTGAACCAGAAGAGATTGATTTCAGGTCCTTGTCGAGGAAGGATATTCAAATTCTGGTTGGTTTTGGATGCCCGACTGCAGACAAAAAAGTGGTTTTCTCTGCTAAACTTCTAAGGAAGCATGTCCACCTCGATGAAGGAGATGTAAGTGGAAAACCTTTAGTTTGGTGTTTAACACACTATGTTACATTATGCTTGACCTCTGCGCCCCGCAACTTTTAACTTTTCAGCTGCTTCTCGGTTCATTGTTTGTGCATTTTTCCACCGTGAATTTTGATAACATCATTGTGTGATTTGTACGCTACCATACTGCATGTATACAAGTGAGAGAAAGGGGATATTGTTTGATCTTGAACACTACATTAAAAAAACTGAGTTCATACAGAATATTGGAGGGGGGTGGAGAAGGGGGGATGATGATTATAAAGATGGAATGTGGACCTCACGCCCTGTCATATTTTTATGTATTACTCTCTCTTTCTTTCTGGATGCATGAATGTATATCCAATTTGCATTCTCCAACCTAGTTTATGTTATTCATAGTTTTAGCATTTTGTGTGTTTATGATGAATAATTCGTTCTTATCAGGTCTGTAGTTCCTGCAGTTTGAGAAACTCTTGTGAAAGGGCGTATCTGCTTACAAACAGAGAGGATGAGGCACGGACTATTGATGTCATGCGGGTCTTAATGGCGTTTGCCTTTGATCCTGTGAATGGATCGTCCACCATTAAGTCACTTCTAAAGCAAAAGTCTGTGAAAACTATAGTTCGTAAATTGCTTCATGAGGTTGTTAAGTTGAGTTCTGTTCCTATAGATCCAAATCTACCCCCTCCTGTCATCAAAAAGCCCCCGCCTAAAGTGAAGCAACCTCCTCCTCCTCCAAAGAAACGTGTTGGACGAGATGATGTTGAGATGAAAAAAGGAGACTGGCTTTGTCCAAAGTATATGCTTTAAAACTCCCTTCGACTTTCTTGCAGTAATAAATACTTGATAGTATTAGCACATAGCTGCGAGTCATTTCCATTGAAGAATTATTTATTGTCATTTTAACATGTTTGGTACTTCTGCGAACCTTGTAACTTGTTTTGGGCATGCTGCTTATCTGTCATTACGGTATTTGTGGACAAAGTCATGTGAGGATGGTGTATGTTATTGAATAGGATAGATTTATGTGAATAATGTCGCTGTACTGAGTGTACACAATCATTGGGATGTGATTAGCATTATCACTAGTTAGGATTACGCTAATTTCATACTTGTCTTTGATATAAATAGGGCATTGTCTCTTGTAATATGTCAAATATTAAAGGGTTAATATGCCCTTTCGATGAGTTAATATGATCATTGACTTTTACAGGTGTGATTTCATGAATTTTGCAAAGAATACTGTTTGCTTACAGTGCGATGCCAAACGCCCGAAAAGACAGCTGCTGCCAGGAGAATGGGAATGTCCTGAGTAAGTGTTAAGTCCACTATTTCTACAATAAAGGCTTCGTCCCGCTTTTGAACTCTTCTCCCCTCCTCTTCCCCTTCCTCTCTGTCACATCCACAACCCCACATGCACAAGGCAAATAGACTAAGTAATAATGAATACATTTATTTTCTATGAAGTTTATCACCTCATTGTAGAGCTACTTTTTATATGATTAAGTTTTATTATCCGGCGATATTATTATAATATGTTCATAACGTTTACCCAATTGCTGCAGTGATGCTGGTACTATGTCAACTTTTTGATAAAATGTGATTATCATTAATGCTTCCGATGTATTGGTCCTTCTCAGTGCGCCCATTGTTTACCTCCAAAGAAATTGCTTATTTACTATTGTTGAAGCCCATGGGATGGAACTCCTCGTTCCTTATAAACACTTTTTGTCCGTTTTCAAGTCTTTCACGTCCAACTTGTGAACTTTTAACTTTAGCACGTTTGGTATTAAAGTGGAACCCCTTGAAACAGCTGTTTATATCCTCTTCAAGCATCTTTTACTGAAATATTTTGAGCATCGTTTTTATTTTGCTCTGGCAGGTGCAACTTCTTGAATTACAGGAGGAACATGGTATGCTTTCATTGTGAGTGTAAACGCCCACCTGATGAATTTCTGGATAATAAAATTCAAGACAAGCAGCATACTTCCAAACAGAGGGTGGATAAGATGTCCAGCAAGCGAGAGGTTTCCAATGCTTGGAATTTTGATTTTGATGATGCTGAATCAGATGGTGCTGATGTTGCAGCTTTTGAGTATGCAGATGCTCATGCAATAGATGAAGATTTTCCTTCAGATACCCAGGCTCAGCATGGGAATTTTGGACGGTCGGAAGGTGAATTTGAGAAAACTGATAGAGTGCAAGGATCCCTTGATGGAGAATATTCTAATCCTAATCTTAATAGGCCGGGACTAGGGTTTGATGATTTCGAGGATGAAGATGATATAGATAGTTATGAGCTAGAGACACACAATAGTAGTGCTAGAGTGAAAGATTCCGAAGGCGATTTTTCTGAATTTGAGGACTCTTCAGATGAAATGCGGTCCGTTCGTTCTAATTTCAAGTCTGGTCGTTTTTCTAGTGCTGAGCAGAAAGGCAAAGACAGGGTTCCAACCAAGAAATTAAGCTTTTCTTCTGAGGAGGAAGATCTCACTTTTGATTCGGAAGAACAACGGGCCATTCATTCTAAATTTAAATCTAGCCGTGTTTCTGGTGCTGCAAGAAAAGGCAGAGGCAAAGGTCCAACCAAGAAATTAAGCTTTGGTTCTTATTCTGATGAAGAATTTGTAGGTGGCCTCTACTCTGATGAGGATGAGGATTTAAATGAGGCATATACTTCAAGACGAAATAATGGGAACAGGCATGCTTCAGGAAGGAGAGACTTCAATAGAGACAGGCGGCCTAAATCTAGCGGTTCACACCGAGCAAACTGGTTCAGTGATGACTTTGATGGACCACCACGGCAGTCTTATGGTAAAAGAAGCGAGCCTGAAGGAAATGGCCGTAAACGGCAGATGTTTGAAGGCAGCGCGCGAGGCACACGACACTTGAACAAATCTCGCAGAGAACAATCTGAAAAACCAGGAGGACGGTTTAACAAACGCGGTATGGATGAGAAGGATTTTGGTGAATTTAGAAATAGCAGACGGGTGATTGAACGATAGAGGCATAAACCATTTTTTAACCCGGTTTTTTTTTTTTTTGGTTACAATTTTACCCTTTGTTCTTCTTTGGGGCAACTCACCGTGGATCACCGATAGCAAGTTTTCATTAGGACGGTTAGGGCGGTATCCTAATTCTTCCATTCTAACACTAGTATTTTTCTCCTATGCACTGGTACAAAAAACTCCGTTCCAATAAAACATTAACAAAATTATTTATAAAATTGGGATTTCATGGAAATGACTGGGGAGGCTTGAACGGTGGAAAATATTTGCCTTCTAGCACCTGCTGAACGATGTCGGATAACGGCATTTTCAGTATTATTTTATTTTAACTTGCTCTTGTAACGTCAAAATCTTTGATTATATTTTTTTTATTTAAATATCTGTGATTATCATTATATTATTATATGTGATAATTTTATTTTATTGTTTATATCATTTTTGTCAATATCAATTATTTATTTGGAAGCAATGTACTAAAAATCAAAATGGATTGGTGGGTCGAGTCCAAAAACATGTGAAACGGTCTTCTTCTTTTTTCTCATAAATAGTTTACTATAACCTTCAGCTGTCATTATATCTCTTTGGGATAGGAGTTATACAGATATACCTTAATTAGCATTGAGAAAGAAAGAGTAATAGGTAAATGGAGAGATAGATATTAGAAAATAAGTATATAGATAACTTGCATCTATGTTTGTTTTATTTTTTTATACCTACAAAATATTTTTAAACGTTTTGAACTATATTTATGTTTCTTATATATTCTGTCTCTTTTTTTTAAAAAAAAACAAGGTACTGTAGCTTGTTTATTTGAAATCAAAGTTTTTAGTTTATTATTATTGGTTAAAATAGTTGGTTTGAATAAAAAAAATACATTACTTTAGTCATAACTTGTTTGATTACAAACTTTTATATTAATAGAGTTGAGCAATAGACGGGACAGGTTGGCCCGATAGTCAATTTATGTCCCGCCTATTTATTTTTTACTGGGCATGGGTTAGCCTTTGCTCATACTCTAACTCATTTAAACTCGTATTAAATATGATAGATTGAACTCGTTTGAACTTCAATGAGCATGGACAGCCTATTTTAAATCTATTTAAAATTTTAATAACAATAAAAATAAAATAACAATAGTATACACATAATATGATTGTCCATCCTAAAATTAAAAAATAAAATATCATAATAATAATTACAAATTTATAACTACGCAGTCCACATTACTCACATAATATAATCATTCATAGTCTTAATTATTCAATTGAATTATGATTATACATCATCTATATTATATTTATTTGTGATGATTGTAAATAGAACTGCATCTGCCTCTACAAAATAAATTTAAAAAAATATATTAGTATGTAATAAAAGTAAATTTAAATAAATATAATATAATAAATTAATAAAAAAAATATATATGGGTGAGCTACGGGCTACTCAATGGTCAACCCATAACCCGCCTAAGTCCGCCCATTATGAGCCTATTTTGGACAGATTTAAACGAGTAAAATAATACTGAATTATGGGCGGGCACATGAGTTACAAGCTCTTTGCTCATCTCTATCTATTAGTTCATTTTTTTTCAAAAAAAATATGGCTTTAAAAACCTTAGATTATGTAGAATTATCAGTTAGCATATCTTAAAATAAATAAATTGAGTACGATTATAAAAACATAGTGATATTTTAAAATTGCTTCCAAGTGTTGAATCGGACGAAGAAGTTATACTATCAACTTTAATTTTTACTAGAATAAGTCATGTCTATCTATCTATCTGGACTTCAAAGGTAGTTAGTAATAACATTATGCTTTTATGTGAAATATCGGTGTAATGCACAATATAAAAGGATATTTCTTGTTTGCTTCGTGGCAAATTCAAGTATTTTTTTTTTCATAAGTTTTCTCAATCAGATTTTCTCTCAAGCTGTTTATTTATTTTTTGATGATACGTAGTTACGTACTTCTCATCAAACTATTGCTTTATCATGGTTTTTAATACCTAGGTTATTAATAAAACCTCAACAAGATGTGATGTTGGGAGAAAATTGCATTTGATTCATTCCACCCTAGATTTTATTTTTTTTAATATCAAAATGAATCTCATGGGTCACTTGTCACTTAATCAGTTGCAAATAAGGTGATGTAAGTGCAATCTTTTAAAATTCTCGGGGGTCTAATTTCATAATTCTGGAGAACTTTGGGTCGCAATTAAGAGATATTCTTCTAAAATTTCAAACACAATCTCGTGTAGTCACGCGTTCAATTTCCATATAGCGTCTATGATCTATACCGTTCATATCACCTACAGAACACGTGTAGGGTGGATGATAACCAAATACAAATAGTATTCTCCATCCCCGACGGTCTTCGTCCTTCCCACGCACGGTTAAAAGAAACATAAGCATTTCATTGGCCAGTAGGCCTTCTTATTCAAGTTTCGCGGCAACACCTCTTTTCCTTTCTTTCTTTTTTTTTTTTCCTTTTTTATTTTTCCTGTTTCACTCCCTGCCGCTGTCTTTCTCAGAATTCTCTCCCCCACTTTTCTCTCTTGTTTTCTACCTTGCTTCAGCGGGGTTCGGATAGACCCGATAAACGGTAACATCCCCATAACTCATTTCACTACGCGATCTGTAATTTAGGGTTTGAATGTGAAGAAAGAGGATTTTACGTGACCTATTAAAAATTATTGAATTAGACGAAACCAGTCCTTTTATTGTCTATGGGTAGGTTCTGTCATCTCGTCATTGTTTTTTTTGTAAATTCAAAACCTGTTCGGTACCCAATGTTGTCACCTGACTGATGCTGTAATTTGTTCTACTGTATTCGAATCTGCGTTTTCTTCCATTTTACCTTTTTCTGGGGGAGCGGGCCGTGTTGAAGGGCTTAGGTTCGGTATATTATTTGATGATGTGAATCTTGAAGTGAATTTCAAAATACGACGTACTACTGAGAACTTCTGCTTGGACGGTGAAGAGCTTGATTACTGATTGGCTGTATTTATCTCGCAGTGTTTAGAATTTTCTGCTTATCTGTTAATTCGAACTGACTATACTGTATCACAAGGTACCGGTTTTGTTTTTATTTTTCCTTTGGTGTGTGGTGGCGCCCTCCTTCCTGTTTGGCCATGCTTTCTAGATTTGATTTATTCTGACCTGGTATCGAAACTTGAAATCAAAGAAATTTCAGGCATGAACACCATCTGTTGTTCAACTATTATATATTTAATTTATTTTTCTTGGATAAATTCACATTTTTATTTGTACGGCAAAAAATATCACAATAAGATAAACTGTTACTGTAATTAATATTTCTAGTGTTCAGAAATCCCACTTCCAGACGTGGTCACATCTCTTGAAATAAAATGCCTGCTATTATGCACTCAAACCTCTTTCCCGTAATGATCTGCAGTCATCTGTTTCTAGAGCATGCGTTATCTTTCACCGTTCAGATATATATATTCAAGTTATATATCATGTCAGAATACTATGAGGCTAGCAATGTAATATTGATGGTAATACTTCTTAACTTGTGGAGGAAATGAGAAGGTTGAGGATCTTGTACTGACCCGAGACCTAATGTGCATTGAAACATTTTCAGGAGAAAAATTTTGTGCTAATCCTCTAATATACTGTATTGATGAGTTTGATATGAGTTATGAATGATCTAAATTGTCCCTGGCTAATTTTTTTTTCTGGTTCAGGTAAATAAAGGATTGATGGCACCGACAAGGAAATCAAGAAGTGTGAATAAACGGTGTTCAGGTTTAAATGAGGCCTCTCCTGATAAGGATGGGGCTAATTCAAATAAAAATAAGCATCGGGTATGTGGTGGATAGAAAGTATTCCTGTTTTGAGGCTAGAGAAAGAAAAGGGAAGCATCAGATATAGCTCTCTGACCTTTGTGACAAGTTACTATGTCAGCACAGCCATAACTGATAGAATGTCAATTCTTGGTTTTTTACTTAGTGTATGTTTGGAAACTCTCCAAACTTAAGTATAAAACGTAGGTTTGGGCAAAAAGCTAGGTTTTGAAAAATTTTAAAACAAATAACTATATTTGTTTAAAATGACTTTTGGACCAAACCATTATTTAAAACCAAAGTTTTATATAAGCTGATTAGAGTAGCTTATGAAATAGTAAAAGAACTTATAGATTAACCAATTATTATATTACCCCTACTTTTTCTTACACCCTCTCTTCTTTCTTTTCTACACCCTCTCTCTTCTCTTCTCTCTCTTCTATACCATCTCTCATCTCTCATATCTTATCTCTCCTCTTTCCTATATTTAATAATCATACCCTTTTTCGTAATTTACCAATAATAAAAGTACTTATAGAAATAACTATCTAAACACTCATTTATTCAAAATCACTTTTTTCATAAGCCTTTTTCTAAAAGCTGCCCAAAAGCCTTTTTTTTTCATAAGCCATTTTCCAAACTCTTATCTAAACGGGCCCTTAAAAATATCAAAGAACTGTCATTTGATAAAGTATTAAAAGTTAAAGTCGTACACATATAACTTATTGATTCCTGGCCATAGTTTTGACTTTTGCATGCTCTTAATGTATACTCTGTGCAGAAGAAAAAGTTGTCTGACAAATTAGGATCTCAATGGAGCAAGGAGGAACTAGAGCGTTTTTATGAAGCATACAGGAAGCATGGGAAAGATTGGAAGAAAGTGTGCCTTTATTTTTGTTATTTTTTTGTCTTATTTTTGTTTCAATTATTTTTACTCTGTTCTTATTGGTTTATTTATTTTCAGGTATCTACTGCTGTACGGAACAGATCCACTGAAATGGTGGAAGCTCTTTATAATATGAATAGGGTACACTACTAGCCTTGTCTACTGTATCTACATTTTTAGGTGACTTTTTTAGAAACTGGTTAACTTATTAGTGATTAATTGGATATTCGTTTCTATCTCTGGAAGCTGAGACTATTTACTTCCTTTTCCTTTTCTCCGCCCCCTCCACGTCACTTATCAGAAGTGGATGAGTTATTGGATAACTAATCATGGTTGTCAGTTCATCAACTTGTAATGATTAGGCCCTCCTGAAGCAGCATGTTTCTCTAAAGTCTCAATAATTTTGAATATTTCAGTCTATCATTATTCACTAGTTTCTCTTTAAGTTCTAGCTATCATGAAATGGTTTACTAATGCTGTGTGGTTCATTTGTTTCAAGTGTAATTTAACTACACTTTCTCTACTTGAATGCCTTCAATTCGCAGGCGTATTTATCTCTTCCAGAGGGAACAGCCTCTGTTGTGGGTCTCATAGCAATGATGACAGATCATTATAATGTGCTGGTATGCTCCAATTCAGATTTTGATGCACCTGGATTGTTTTTGCTGTTAGCTAATTCATGATTGTAGTATGAAGCTAATTTCCTTTACTCTAGTTAGTTGTTTACTCCTGTTCAAAGGTGGGTTTTTCTTTGTGGTGGGGTAGGGAGGCCAGCTGGCCAGGAGGAGCTGAAAACAGTTACTGTTGTGGATTTGCTATTTTTCACCCATAATTTGCTTTAACTTTGAATATGTGTTCCGAATTTGCTTATTTGCTCACTGGAAATTGACAGGAAGGGAGTGATAGTGATAAGGAGAGCAGTGATGCTCCCGAATCTCAAAAACCTGTGAAACGGAAGCGTGGGAAAGTTCAGCTTAGTTTTTCTAAAGATTCTGTTCAAAGTCATTCATTTGCTTCTAATGATGGTTGCCTCTCTTTATTGAAGAAAAGACACTTTGATGGTAATTACTTCTGCAGTTTCTCAAAAGATCCTGTTTGTGATAGAATGTCATTATCAAACAGGAAAAGGAAGTCAGATCAGTTTCTGTATAAGACTATGCTAGCTTAATGATCATGTTGTCTTTTCATCAAACTAAAAAAAAGGAAGTTAGATCAGTAAAGCTTACATGTGTGACAGCAAGGCTTGCTCAATCACAGAATCAGTGAATCTTACCCCCTCAATCCCTCCCTTCCCCTCAAAAGAAGGAACAAATGCAAACTTTTACAGAAAAGATTTCACTCTTTGGATTTTATTCTAGAACTGCAGAGCACATAGCACTAACCATCTTTTAAATTGAATTTTCCAGAAGAGTTTGTGATCATGCAACATACTGATTCAGGTGACTCAAATTTGATGTAATTAGGGGGTTTATTTTCATTGGAATTATCACGTCATGACTTTGAACTAGATTGTGGTATCACAAATGTCAAGTGCTATCAAGAGATTTTACTATGGTGAAAATTAATCATACACCAACTTCTGGAGGTAGTCTGGTAGTTGAGAATTATTTTCATGAATCATTTGGCTTTGGCAGGTTTTGCATCCACTGTGAAAGCCCAGTGATTAAAAATTGTCATAGAGATTCAACAAAATTTTTCATTTGACTATTAAAGGCTTAACATAACCCTCTTCTTGAACCTTTTCCTTCTACTGTATGTTAACTAGCATAGAACATGCAACTTGAAAACTCCCCTTCAACTTCATTAAACCACTAAAATCTGAGGAGTAATGTTAATTTCATCAAAGCGTTGTTGCACATTTACTTGGAATGATATTTTTTTCATATTATGACTTTTTGCAGTAGATTCCTTTCCTGATGGTTGTTAATTAATCAGGTAGCCAACCTCGTGCAGTTGGAAAACGAACACCTCGCATACCAGTTTCCCACTCTCATAGAAAATTTGATCGGGAAAATTTTGTTTCACCAAGTAAAAGAACCCTGAAGTCAGAGAGTAATGCCAATGATGATGAGGTTGCTCATGTTGCAGCACTGGCTTTAACTGAGGCTGCTCAAAGAGGAGGCTCTCCTCATATTTCTCAAACTCAATACAGAAAAGCAGAGCAGAAATCCTCTCCTGTTCATAGCTGGGAAAGAATGGTATTAGAATGTTCACATGCATTTTCTGCCATAACTTGTTCTTTATTAACAAGATCACCGCTTAAAGAGTTAGTTGTGTTCTGAATTTGTGAACTTGCTTGGCAATAAATAAAACCTCATGCCAAGCTTTGTGATTGACTTGCTTGTAACTGATAAACTGTCATTTTAAAGGTTTGAATTAGCTATTTTCTAACTAGCCAACTTGCACCAACAGTCAAAGACAGCTCGTGCCAAGTTTCATGACGCTTCTGTAGATGAAGAGTGCTTGGAAGGTAGTGTGGAAAGCAGGGAGGCTGAAAATGGAGAATATGCCAGAGATACTAGTCCATTGATGGACATGGAAGGGGTTGGCACTGTTGAAGTATTTCGCAAGGGGAAGAAAATTTACAGAAAGAGAGAGAGATATGTTCGAAACTATCAGCTTGATGATGGTGGGGAAGCATGTAGTGGCACTGAAGAAGAACTTTATTTTAATTCTTTGAAGGAAAAGGTTGATAGTGAGGTTACTAATGCCAAACCGCAGCAATTCTCTCCTAAAGGTCAGAGAAAACGAAGCAAAAAACTTTTCTTTGGAGGTAACTCTATTGCTGCATATCTCTGCAAATTATGTCTTTCAGTTCCTTTTCCTCCTGTGGCCTGGGGCAGGATGGATGTTTGGACTTGTACAATTTATTTCATCTATTTCTTCCTCTCTCTTTTCTGTGACAATTTTAATTGTTTTCTCCTATAGATGAAAGTTCTGCCTTGGATGCTTTACAAACTTTGGCTGATCTGTCTTTAATGATGCCTGTGTCTACAATGGATTCTGGTAAGAGTTTGGTCATTGATAATTTACATCAGTGTATTAGCATGTAGGTGCACACATACCTATGAAGTGGTAGAGAGAGGGCTATAAAGTCACAGTAAAATAGGAAGACTGTATTCTTCACTTTTGAACCTCCTCACATTCAACACAAATTACAGTTCTCTATTTAACTTAGATTGATTTGTTTGGTTTAGCTCATGTAATAAGTCGATCCGCATGAGTCATTGTTATAGAGAGCCCCTTTCCAATCTCTCCAATCCCTTTGCATATTGTAGGAGAATCTCCCTTTAAGATACTGCTGCTGAACGCCAAAGGGAGACCGCAATCAAATATTTGTTTCCATCAGTAGGCATCAAAAAGCTGTATAGAATGATCGTGGCCATTATTTTTGCTGAAGCTTCAAATAGTCAAAAGTCAGTCATAAAATAATGTTCCAAAATCTGAGCATACATGCAATATTCAGTTAAAGCTCCAAATAATGTACTCCAAATGGATGCCATTTCTGGTAATGCAAAAATAAATGGCTTGCTATTTCTGAATCAGAACTACACATCTCATACATTGAGATCATATTCTACTTAAATCCCTAAAACTAAACTCATCTTCTAGTTATCCAAAGAAAAATAATGTTGCTGTAGTTACTATGATTGAGATTTTACAATAATTTTCTTTCCGTTTGATTTAAATTCATTCATATTCCCTCGTCCTCCCTTGCCTCATCAGAGTCATCAGTCCAGTTGAAGGAAGAAAGAATGACTGTTGATAAAGATGAGAAGTCTGCTTTGGTTGAAACTACATTTAAGAGCCAAAACAGAGACAAACTTAAACTCCCAGGTCCAAAGCAAAAGGTTCTTCATGCAGTTCCTGGAATTGAGGGTTCAACCTCGAGAAAATCTAAACTTGGGCAGGAGTTAGAAAATGAAACAAATGCTTCAGCTGAATCAAAAGAGCATATAACTCCTGATAGAACATGGAAAAGAAAGCGCAAGTCTGCGGTGTCAAAGGTAAGCGTGTTGGTTATTAGTCAAAAACACAATTAAGTGGTTAGTTTATTGCTAGGCAACAGTGAGAGGAGGAGACTCTAGATCATACTTAACGATAGGCAATATTTTCTAGTCATATTGTTTTGTAAATGAAAATGGACATATTTTAGGAGTGATGCAATGATTATGATGTATGATCATCATGGTCATCATCATCATTATCGTAAGTACTTATTTCCTGTTCTCCTTGTCTCGTGCTTGATTAGTACAACAATAATTATCAATGAAGAGAATAAACCGATGATTAGTACAACAATACTTAATGGCTTCCCATTAGTTTATGATATACTCATTAAAGATGCTGGGTGTGCCTTGTAGGCCGTATCTGATGAAGAGAATAAACCGATGATTAAAGGAAAACAGAGTGTTCAGGTTTTTGCTCTCCCAAAACAAGTGAAACCAGTCAGATCATCTGAGAGCTCCTTGTGCAGTGATCCAAAAGATTTAACAGTATCAACTGCAGAAATTCCACTAGCAAGTGAAGTTAGTTTACCAAATAAAAGAAGTAGACGTAAGATGAGTATGCAGAAGGCATTCAATATGAAAGAGAAATCTTCTGAGAACATATTGAAAAAACAACCTAGTAAGTACTCTTCCGGCCTTCAAGACAGGGCTTCATATTTAAAGGTAAAAGCTTTTATGTTAATTAAAATAGATTATGCTATCTGAAGCTTAAAGGTATGCTTTGTTCATTTTATGACTAATAGTGTAATTTTCAGGAAGAGCTTTCTGGTTGCTTGTCGTCGTACATGGTTCGTAGGGGGTGTACTTTTGAGTGGTTTTATAGTGCAATTGATTATCCATGGTTTGCCAAAAGGGAATTCATGGAGTACTTAAACCATGTTGGACTAGGGAATATTCCAAGGCTAACTCGTGTTGAGTGGAGCGTTATAAAAAGGTGTGATATTTAGTTTTGATTAGCCTGATTCATCACTATTTCTTGAAGACTTACACACACATCACTGGACATATTTGACATCAATTTGCTTGTTCCTGCAGTTCCCTGGGGAAACCTCGCAGGTTTTCTGAGCACTTTCTTCGTGAAGAAAGACAAAAACTTGAACAGTATAGGGAATCTGTGAGGAAACATTACACTGAACTCCGCACTGGTATCAGGGATGGACTCCCAACAGATTTAGCAAGACCTTTATTTGTTGGACAACGAGTAATTGCTATTCACCCCAAATCAAGAGAGGTTCATGATGGTAGTGTGCTTACTGTTGACCACGACAAATGCAGGGTTCAGTTTGACCGTCCTGAATTAGGGGTTGAATTTGTCATGGTAATGTGATCTCTTATTACAATATGCCATTTTCACTAAAAAAAATTATGGGCATTCATGAGTATGTAGTTTTACATCTAGTAAGATAAAAAATCTGTAAAATCTGAAAATAAGTTGTACATCTTTTCTCTTTTCCGATGAATGTTATCTATGGCGCAGGATATTGATTGCATGCCTATGAATCCCGTGGATAATATGCCAGAAGCTCTGAGAAGACAGATTGGTGCTGGCAAAGTTTCTTATATGGGCAAACAGCTACAGATAAATGAAATTTCTGATTTTGAGGGTGGGGTGACATGTGGTTCAGGTGGACCCCTGGAGAAGCTACCTGCCCCTTCAAGTACTTTATTAAAGCCAGGAAAGGTTAGATATAGAATTCTGTATTTAACTATATGCCATGTTTCAAATCCTTTCGCATTCCATCCTTACTTGAACGAAGTTTTTGGTACTTAGTGAATGTGTGTATTCTGCTTATATTTATTTCTCATCACTACGAGTTGGTGTAATTATATGCCAATGGAAGGGTCTTCCATGAAATTAGAATTTTTCCTTTCCTTTGGTAGGTCTCGGTAGTTTTAGGTGCTAGAGGATTGGTTTTCTTGGCAAATTAGATATTTTTCTTTCCGTTTATCATCTTTCCGTTTATCATGAGATATTGAGACCACTCTTCTTACAATGTTTGTCTGATGAATCTACCTCCATCTAATGAAAATGTTTCACACTGCTTTAATTCAGTGGTGAATTATTTGCACCATTTTTCTCTTCTCCTTAAGCTCAGCTATAGTAATACCCTAAGCTGCTAGTGGTAGTCTTGTTTAATTTTCTTTGCTTTACAAATATAGGTTAGCTGTTTGGCGTCTCCGCAGCTACAGGCGAAATGTTAATGTTGATATTTTAATTTTAAAATTAGATAATTTAGTTTCCCTAAAACCTTACAGGAGGATGTTAATCATGATGTTGCCCAAGCAAAGGTTGGAACGATTGACAATGTTGATACACTACAAGAAGCATATGCTCAGCCCTGTCCATTCACACATAATCAAGCTAGAGAAGCTGATATACGTGCCCTTTCTCAACTGACTCGTGCTCTAGATAAAAAGGTTTGTATGAACATGAACAAATGTTTTTTGCAGTTGTTCATTTGGAAACTTATGTTTCCGGTCTTACGCCCAATTCCTTTAGGTGCTTTGTCAGTGTTTAGGTGGATTCGTTTAGCTTAGTTATTTGAATTTTGCTGATTTTTGCTTGGTGGGGTGGGTGGGGTGTTGCAGGAAAAATTGTTAATGGAGCTTAGAAATGCAAATAATGACATGTTGGAAAACCAAAACGACGTAGACTACTTTAAAGATTCAAAGTCTTTCAAGAAGCATTACGCCACGGTACTTGTACAGCTAAAGGAAGCCAGTGGGCAGGCATGTGGCTTCCGTGAATTATTATTTCTTTCAATATAAACATTCTGACTTGGGCCTCGAAATATCGATTGATTGGTCATTTTTATTTTCAGGTTTCTTCTGCTCTGCTTAATTTGAGGCAACGAAATACTTACACAGAAAATTCTCTATCACCATGGGTGAATGCCCCAGCTAGTTTCAATGTCCAAGATGATCCTCCATGTGCATTAGATAGTTCTCTAACGCAAGAGTTAGCATCAAGTGTCATTGAAATTATCAAAGGATCCAGGCTAAGAGCACATGCCATGGTAGATGCTGCAATTCAGGTTGATAGCCTCTATTTTCATGGTCATTATGAATTATATGTAAAATGATTCTGAACGCAGATTTTCACTTCATACTTTGGCAATGTAAGATCAGAGGCTTAGCATTTCTGTCTTTACAACTTTTTCGTACTGTTTTTTTTATCCATAATTGATTTGTTTTAAGCACTTTGTCTTGACCACAATCCAAAGAGGATGCAAAAAATGCAAGGCTGAGTAATTGTGCTATTGAATTGAAATTTGAAACATTGCCCAAGGACTATAAAGTTCAAAGCTCTCTAACTTAAATCTCTTGATGCTTCAGACGTTGTCTTCGACAAAAGAAGGTGAAGATGTTTTCTTGAGGATAGGGCAAGCATTGGATTCCATTGATTATCAGCAGTTGGCCTCCAACTCTAAAGTGAATGGCAGTTTTGGTCACCATGATCAGTCAATTTGCTGCGCATCAGAAACTCTACATAGTGATACATCAGGCCCGAAATTGATGAATGATTCCCACAAGGTTGATATTCAAATTCCTTCCGAGCTCATTACATCCTGTGTCGCTACTTTGATCATGATTCAGGTAATTAAATACTAACATGGAAGTAACCCTAAAAAGATGCAGCATTGCAGTTCTTTCTAACCCTAAATATTTCCATTCGACAGACTTGTACTGAACGGCAATACCCACCAGCTGATGTTGCTCAGATATTAGATTCAGCCGTCAACAGCCTGCATCCTTGCTGCCCTCAAAACCTTCCTATATACAGGGAAATTAAGATGTGCATGGGACGAATTAAGACCCAGATTTTAGCTCTCATCCCGACTTGACTTGTATCCTCTTTTATTGTTAAGTTGATGTACATATGATGCTGGAAAATTCAATTGAGTTCCTCGCCCCCATGTAATATTATGTTCATTTCATGTCAACAAGCTTCGATGCTAGTTAGTATTAGTGATAATGTATTTCACCACCCTTGTCTACTTTCCTTTTCATATCTTCTAATAAATTTGCGCTTGGGTGGAACAGCGTTGATTCATAATTGTGGGGTCGAAGTTAACGGTCTTGATGCTGTTTGTTGGCATCTGCAGTTTATGTTAGACTTCAATGAATAGGGTCGCCATTCCCCAATGTAATTTTCTACAATATTGTAATTTTAAGAAAACATTTAGTTGATTTTATTTCGGCGTTTACCCTGCGTGTGTACATGTCTATTATTTTCGCCATGTTTGGACAATTTCCACGTGACTTCCTATTTAACTAAACTGTTCGTTAGCTAAAGTCATGTAATGAATCATTGCTTTTGTTAGTAACATTGGAATTATAGGCTCCTAAGTCAAGTCACAACTCTTGCTTACTGTTCATCTGCCCTTGCTAATAAGAAAGATGACGTTGATAATTTTATCATAATTTTGGTTAAATATTTTTTTAGGTATCCAAATATTTTACTTTAAGATTGTTATTAATATGGTTTAATTAACTCGTATTCTTAATGACAGAAGCAAAGACTTCATAGAAACAAATCCTCGTCATCATCCTTTTCATCTTGGCCATGCATAATCGTCGCTTTAATTTACAAGAAAAGGGAACATACCATTTCGTTTGGTGGCCAACTTCACGTTTGCAAGCCAGGCGTTAAAGAGAAATGCAGTCTATGCAAGGGAAAACAATGTATGCAGTCTATGCAAGGGAAAACAATTTAACTAGTAATCATGAACATTCTACAACGAACGAATATGAATGACATAAGGGAGCACAGACAGCTTAATTTCTCAACTATTAATTGCCTTTATTTTTATATTCTTTTGCTTTTTCTCCCGATATTGTTAGCACAGGACACAAGCATTGCAGATGTGCCGGCACAAAGGAGATTGGTTACGATGTGTTATGTTTAAAGGGAAAAAATGAAACCTGATTTTACGGACCTCTCTATCCTAAAAACTAGAGTGGGCCTCAGCATGATGCCGATTCAACCACAACACTGAAAAATAAGCAGATCAGGAAGGTCAGGGCAAAGCTCAGATATAAATATAAAATAAAACAAATATCCTTTCCATTGCCCCTCCGGATATGGTCGTCCATATATCCACCAAACTATCCTAACAAGAATTTGAACACATCCCTCAATGAAATTATCCCCTCCACGCGCTTGCTGCCTGGCTCCACAATCACAAGTCTTCTAACCCCTGTGTAACATACAAGTAACGGGAATTGGTGACTGAAGAACATACCTTTCTTTTCTTTCTTTGGTTTCACTATATTTGTGTGTGTGTGTATCTACAATTTTTTTCTTGAAAAATATATGAGGAATGTATAGAAGAAATGGAGCAATGGCTTGTTAGTAAAGAACATACCAGGATTAGCTAACCGCTCCATCACTTTATGCAATGAATCAGATCTCAAACACATATGACATCTCTGACCATTGTAAAAGCCATATGGTGAATTTGCATCTTGTCCCAAAAGCAGTGCCTACGACCATGAGGTGCAAATCAAAATTGGCAAAACGAAAACAGGAATTTCATTAATCTCAGGCCATTCCCTATACTCAAATCCTTGCCATTGCTTAATAATTTTCAGAACTTATCCACCAGTAGTTTGATTGAAATAGGTTTTTCCTCACTGAAAATTACATGTTACAAAGAAAGCCCATAACTATAATTCATATTAAAGAAGAGAGGCACATCAAGTATTGTGGAAATATTACCTGATGGATGCTAATTTCATCAAGGGATATCCGTGCATAAGCTTTATCTTTAGCCAATGCAGTAATATCACTGAGAAAACAACATGCACACATATCACACTGCTTGAAGAGCATGATCTCACTTTTCCACGGTATAAACAAGAAAATCATCTCATGGGCAGAGTAAGTAAGTGTGAGATATTTACCTTCTTGAATATATGTCAAGCAACGAGTCATTATCATCCACAACTGGAATTGAACTAACTTCAGCTGCAAAGGGGAAGTAATTTCACATAAAAGACCAAAAGCTAGAAATAATTCAAATGTAACTGTTTGCTACTTCAATTTTTCAATCCACTTTGAAATTGAAATATGTTTAAAAAACTTGATGGAAAACTTAATAAAACAAAAGGAAGCAATATGATGGACCAGTAACTACAGAAACAAGGGTGCTGAAGACCTATGAGAAGAGAGTGAAGAGAAACGAAACTGTGAAGGGGCCCAGAGAAGGCATTATCTGCTTTAAGAGGTGGCCAGCAAGAAAGAAACAGGAACTAAAATGCTTTTAACTAACCATCATATGGTCTCAAAGAGGAAGAGGGGAAAGAGTTTAGGCTCTCGATGGGAAATATGAGGCGGTAGTGGGTCAGAAAGGGGACAGGCAAGAATTCAATATGATTTGGGAGAACTCTAGTCTCTCAAAGCAAGAGGAATTTATTTTGCTGTTCTTTTCTTTCCTAGACTTTGGCAGTTATTTCCCAACACCTTACTGTAAGAATCCCTGTTTTCAGCTTGGAGTTGGAATTCTAGCATATTTAACATAAAATAATATCAGAGTTATCTAAGTTCCATCACAATATCACATTAAAGTGCTGTTGGAACATGTAATTGCTAACAAGAAAAACACATTGATCTCTAAGGAACAGAAGAATAATCACCTTGAATTAACAGAGACAGGGCGGCACCAAGAGATGCATTTGGCCTAAGCATTGCAAGGGGCCGTCTGTTTGATTCCCCAACTTTTGGCACCCATGTACCCAAAGGTATCGAACCAATTGGTAGATGAAGAATGGGTAAGGAACTAGAGGAATGCTTAAAGTGCCTGCAAATACCTGAAAATTAAGTTCATGCATTAGCTTTAAACCATTTTCCCAAAACAAAATGATCTAAAAGCTTACATTTTAGTATTTCTGATAAGGAAGCAAGATGTAGCAGCTGCGGAAATGAACCGTCCTGTGAAGCAGAGTGAATAATAGGAACCGATGCCACATTGTATTGCAAAATTTTCAAAGCCACATCTTTCAGACACTCATGAGGCCCAGCCTGGAGATTAAAACATAAGCTTACCATGAAGAACAATCACAGGAGACATAATACTTCAGATACAGTACTATTATAAGGGGGAGGAAAGCTAGCAAGCAATGTCTTCTATTTACAATGCCCATCTGAGCAGTTTGTCACAAATCACAACAGAAGCACTTACGTGAACAAGATGCTGAGGATATGATCTCCGATTGTCCATTGTTCTGCGTTGTTGTAACTTCACCTCTTTCCATGCTGCTATAGTATGAGTCTCAAGTTGCTCTTCAGTCAAATTTGACCCATGATTACCCAGCTGAAATTACACAGGATAAATTACCGACAGAATTTAATGCGAAAGCATTAAATTCATTGTAAACATCTTTCTTGTCACTCATACAATAAAAATTTTGATGCCTACAAACCTCTTTCAATATTAGAATGAAATCCATAGCACTAAGCACTCCGACAAACTGGCTCTTGCGAAAATCCCATAAAGGAGCCATAGGTATGCCCTGAAAGCAGATTAAGTTATAATCTATACATATGATGTCAATATCCACAAAGTAGATGCTGATACATTGCATGGGCCACTTCACATACGTATTTTGTGATTATGGAGATGCAAATAAATGTTTTTTTAATGGTGAAATGAGCAAATGATTATACCTGTTCATAAAGAACATGGAATGCTTGCTTAACTGGTAAGTTGATATCAAAGGCAATGACCTGTCATTGAAACAATCAAACCAGAAGCAAATAAGCAACATCAAATTAGGGTCAAATCCCTATTCAATGACAACGTACAAAAAAATGAGGGGTAATATTCAAACCTTGCCTGACTCAGGAAGCAACTCATAAGCAGTATATGTAGACAAGAATACAGCTATACGGTGGCGAGAGACCTCCAGATCAGACTCTGACATCCTTAAATTAGCTTCCTGGAAACATGCACTCAAAGGGGCTTAAATGAAGCAAAAACTTTAAGCCTACAGATATTACAGTTTGATCTCTGAAACGAAGAAAAGAGAATATGGAAGAAAAGGGAATAAAAAATCATTAAAAATATAAGATTAAAAAAAATCCAGCACCTCGCAATATTGCTCCAAAAAAACGCATGGTTAAGATTCAATCTCACCAGAAGCACTGAGGGAATGAGAGAAGGGAAAACAACTTACCACAAGCCCAAAGACATCATTATCAACATCCATGTGGGATCTTCCAGGTATCTCCGGAGTAAAGATGGAAGGCAGAGCATCTGGCTCTCTTGTCAAGAAAATAGTATTCACTACTCCATAGCTCCCACTTACAAATGGCTGTTGCTCATCATGCTGCCACTTACCATCCACATTAAATTTGTACTGCATATTATTGGACATGATAAATTTTCATCAGCTTGAATTGATTATCCTTACCATACTATATTTACAGATTTCAACACTTCCTTTATCATAAATTACCTCAAGCAGAAACAAATTATAATAAAACAGCACCACTACATTTGGTAATGACAAAGGCCAGAATATTAAATAAGTGTAGCTAAATTCCATTTTAAATTATGAGCTACAAAAATTTATCTATTTGTTGACCTAGTGTCTCTTTTCATCATCATAATGCAGCATATCATCAAAAGCTAGCATCCATAACCAAACTGATTGCTACATGATAGAACAGAAGAAATACCCAGCCTACCAAATATTTATTAATTTGGCATCACAGCAAAGACGAAAACACCAATAAACGGGGTGGATATGGCTAGAAGGAAGAAAAAAATAAGTTATACAACACAATGAAACTTGGTAGAGCTTATCAAAATTCCCATATTCCACATATAGTCATGTGTTTAAGTTAACAACAAAATACCTATTCACATCAAACAATATTGTCTAATCAGTTATATATAAAACAAAAAAGTAGGCAACTAAAAAATCTAAATAACTGAAAAATGATCCTCAAAGTATAACAATGCATAAATATGACTAGATATGCAGAAAAATTATGTTTGAAAGTAACTTGTTTACAAGCACATTCCTCCGTTTTCTTTCCTGGCAACTGGTACAAGAAGTAAGTACTGGAGTTTTGGAACCATAATCTCATCCCTTATTTTTATCTTCGAGGGGAAGTGCATTCAGACTAAATGGTCCATTGGTCACATATAAGTACATGACGTAAAAGTTTCAATCCTTAGTGTTGTAAGGATAAGGCCAAAAAACCTGATGATATCCCGGTATTAAGCTGCAAACAACTTGAAACGCAGTAGGACATCCCTCCATAGGAGACATAGGTATATATTCAGACCACCTGGACATATGAAGGTTATATAAATTAAATTAATGCGATCAATACCAAAACAAAGAAGAAGGAAATTATAAGAATGCACTCAAGGGACAAAGCCAATCATATCTATCGAACCATAAATCATGCTCAGCAACAAATAAGGATGGTCCAGAAAGTAATTACGGTTATAATGAATAATTCGATAACTCAACTTCCTACCTCAGAAAAGAACCACTTAGAAACACCCTTCTTCCCCCGTAAGGCCAGACGAACCGCTGTGGAATCAAAATGGATCCTGACGCTCCACTACTTTCATGTCCTGTATCCGCTACTGAATCAAACATTTCCCGGGAATTTGATGCGCAGAAAACACCCACAATTTATAGCAACTTTCCAGCTGATATACCCGATAATAGCCAGAAATATCAACAAACAGAATAATTTATAGGAAGTCTTTCCCACGGGATCCTCCACAACGGAGCAGAGGACCCCTTAAGACTTACACATGCAGTGGACCTTTACAGTTATCGCAAGAAAATCCCACCCTTTAAATGCAATCCCCGAAATTTAACCACTATACAACGCCCACTAAATGCAAAGCCTAATAAGCGACCGCGCTGATCAATAATTGGGCACCTGAAATCAATGAATTATACTGCCGTCAAAAATGATTCGAAGTTTTACCGATACAGTTTCTAAAGCAGCGTAGAATTTTGATCCAATCCGCCACAGAGTACGAGAATTTTACCGGAAGAGTCAAAGTCGAAAGCCCTCGAATTGCTGGGAAAGAAAACTAGCAAATAGCGTGGCTATGCTTAATTCGTTCAGGTGATTTTAGGTCAGAAGCCGTACCTCGAGAGAGTAGACAAAAAAAAATCAACGATAAAACTCAGAAAGTATGTTGCAATGTGATTTATAGCTAAATAATCTAGAGGAGGAACAGGCGAGCAGAAGAAGAGAGGAAAACAAGACGACGCATTAAAATAATTACAATGGCGGATAGCGCCAACACAAAACAAGGAGATTAAAAGGAAGCAAGGGGCGTAAAAAACAGCGAGCAGTAAATATGTGATGATGATGAGAGAGAAGAGATCTAAATCGGGGCAAATGAAAATACCATTGCAAAAACAGGCCATCCACGGCAACCGGGCATTATAGTATACTCCTCTCAATTAATGCAAATACAGAAATCAATTCTGGTCAAATTTGGGTCAATAACTGTTTGGATACGTGCAATGCCTTGGGAAGATTTAATTTGATACGTTCATCGAATTACGAAATCAAAGGGATGTACGATTTAAAGATTTTGATTATGGAAAGGATTACGTACTCGTTTTTATTAATGAGCAAGCCCAACGAACTTTATTTGACCAGCAATTTGGTTAATCTGAATGAAATCTGGAAACTGTTGGGAGTGGAACCCCTAATGCTGCGAGGAATATATGGGATAGGCCCCGTGATTTTACTGCCAACAAACGGACACGAAAATCTCTTATTTTGTTCGTCTGTAGTCTTTGCCAGTGAAAAGGAAATGGGACCTAAACGCAACATGGGATCTTTTCGTGGGCCCCCCAGCGTTGTAGAGCCCAATATGCGACTTTTTGGATGTTTTGGTAGGTGTCGCTGGGCATCCCGTCCCAATCGACTCTCTTTGTCTAATCTCATCTATTTTCAATAATGCAAAAATCTGATACATTGATTGCATATCAAAATAAATAAATATAAATGATTTTTGTCCAAAAATATAACATGGTGAAAATGTATAAGCTGGTCAAGAGAAATATCCTCCGTTTCGCTCCCAAATAATAGTGAATTTCAACCAAGTGCAGATTTCACGGTGAGTGTTTTATTCTGTGAATTTTTCAAATTTTTGAACTGGATATTACCCTTTAAGGCTGGTGCTCCCTAACCCTCCATTCCTATTTATAAATATTTCCTTATGATTTTTTAACACAATATATTTTATAAAATTTAACGTGACATTTTTAATTTATTTTCAAGAATATCATTCATTTTTCTTTAAAAAAAACACTGTGGGTAAAGATTTTTAATTGTTAACTAAAGGTTGAACAATGATTAAGGAAAATATGTTATAATTAATTATTTATTTATAATTATTATGGATTATTATTATAGTTATAAATTTGAGATATTATATAATTGATTAATATAATTACTAATTAATAATTCAAAATCTTTTAATTATTAAAATAATTTATAACTGCTATAAATTGTCATTATAGTTAAAATTTTAAAATATCGTATAATCAATTAATGTTATTATTAATTAATTAATATTATATAATTTATAATCTATCAAATATTAAAATGAGATTACTAGTTAGAATTATTAATTGTGACTTATAAACAGTAAAATTAAAACTATTCAGTTGATGTGACCTATACTCATTTTTAATTGAATTAAATATTATAAAATTTTAATGATAAAGTTAATGATGTGATTAGGTTTGATTTTAGAAACTATGAAAAAATGATCTATAGGAAGCGTTTGATTTGATAGAGTTTAAATAACATAGTATTATTAAAATAGGTAAGTATTTATCTCATGACTTAAACCTAATTAATTATAATTATAATTGTAATTTATTTTCTTTTTTATTATTTACATTAATTACACATATGATGCGCCAAGCATTATTATTTTAATCTCATTTTCATCTCATTGTCATTTTTTTTTCATTCCCATTCTTTGTATAAATACATAAGGGCAGGTATATATATAGGAACGCGCACACATACATACTATTATGGGGTTATTTAGATAAAAGTTTAAAAAAAATCACAACTTTTATAAAAGAATTTTAAAAAAAAAAGTTTATGAAAAAATATTGTTATGAATAAATAAGTATTTGGATAGTTATTATTATAAATATTTTTATAATTAAAAAATTAATAAAAAAATATATAATTTTATTAAATATAAAAGAGATGAGAGAGGATATATATGATGGAAGAGAGAGAGAAAATGGTGGAGAAGAGAGAGGAGAGGGTGGAGAAAAAATAAAGGTAAAATAGTAATTGAGTAGTCTATAAATTTTTTTACTATTTTATAAATCAGTCATAGTAGTTTATCTAAAATTTTAATTTTAAATTATACTTTAATTTAAAAATACTTTTAGATAAATATAACTGTTTATTTTAAAATTTATTTAAACTAAAATTTTACCTAAAAAAAATTTTAAAATTATAATTTTTGTGTTTTTCAAACCCATATTATATGAAAAATTTAATTTTTTTAAAAAAATATACAGACTTTTAATTAAGTTTTTATATTTAATTTTTAATAATATATTAAATATAATTCATTAATAAAAAATGAAACTTGTATATGGAAAAGAGTAGTGAGTAAATTTGGAATAGTGAGATATACGGAGTTGAGCCCATACAGCTGATGAAAAGACCGACTGTCTTGACATATATCTTAACAGAGTTTGTAGTATGAGATTCAGTCTTCATCATTGCGTCTACGAACCAGACGTCAATAATCATGTAACAGATGAGTGCTCCACCTAATTTTCATTTAGCACCAATCACATAATGCCACGTTCATTGGCCATAAAAAAGACGACTGCGCTGAATTTCATCACATGGAATTATAAAAAAACGAAAATAATCAATAACAGAAATAATTCTTTCTTTTTTTTATTTCAGGGAATGGTCCCTGGAAAACCCAAAATCAACCATTTGCCGTTCATTGGGCCCAGAGCTTACATGCAATAGACTAGAACTGGACTCCTCAAACACCTTTCTTTGGGCCCAATTGTCTCCATCTCACCGTTACCACATGCAACCTATTAATAACAAAATCAATCAACGGGAGTTATTCTAAGTAGTAAATAGTTTAATAATTGATATAATTTAAATGAGGTCTTGAGTTTGAGTCTTGGTATATATAGAAAATTTCCATCGAAAGACTCACCCACCATAGCCATGTGCGTGAGGCGAGTCAGATTTAGATGTAGATAAGGTAAAGTTTCGGTGAACCGGGTGGATAAAAAAAAATAATAACAACAACAATAAAGAGCAAACACCCATAGTTAGGTTCAACTAGTAAAGAGGTAAAACATGTGATTATTTGGAGTGTGTCTGATCCATGGGGAGTACCACTTTGTTGTAGTTCCAATTACAGTGTATAGAGAGGCATCTTAATTCATAGGTGCCTGAATTTATGCTTGAGGATAATAGACAACTCGTCCTACCTGATATTAGTATCATCTAGAAATAAGAGAGATTTTGTCCTGCCATTTGATCGTGCGTGAGCCCAACCCCTTTCCAAAATATTTTGTGACAAAAAAAACAACAAAGAGCAAACGAGAGTTGACACAGATGATAAAAAATAAGCTCATTTTCTATAAGAATAAGAGTTCATTCCTACTACCATCGTGAATGCTCATTTGGTAGGCGATATCATAAGTCGTTTGTAATCACTCTCTTAACCTTGAGGCTATATCTTAATTTTTGTGGGAGATCAATACTGAATCCACCTAAACTTTTTTATATAAAAAAAATGACAACAATGAAGAAAACAAAGTAATTGAGATAACATTTCTAACTTAACGTTACTGCATATCCAGAGTATGATGAGAATGAATTGAGGTCTACAAGTCCATTATATCTGTATGAAACAAAATAAAGTTGCCTATGCTCTAATCAAGGAGTGATTGAAAAACTTATCTCTTTTAGATATGTGTCCATCTGATATGTGGACTTCAGTTGATCAAATACTGTTATGAGATCAAATTATAAACAAACAACAATGGTGAATAAGAAGATGAAGAAAAATTAAAAATTGATAATATATAATGTTTATTATGTTTCGTTATTATCATTCAACACTGATTATTTGCAGCATTAGCGTGTAATTCTTCTGATCCCAGAATTTATAAAATAATATGATTTTGAATTGAATGAAAATTAATACACATCAATCTAATCTTAGGAACAAGAACAAGGCTGACAAACATGTGGTATCGCGCAACACCGTAACAGTTTATGAGGAAGTATTGGATCTTGGTGTAAATTTATAGAACATTTGTAAATTTACTTTTTTGTTAAGTATATGTATTATTTTATTAAAAGTAATTATATTTAAAATAATGTCAAATATTAAATGCTCACATATATTTTAACAAGAATTTGAATTGGCGCGCATGTATATATATAGATCGTTGGCTAGCTTGACGGAGTGATCCAGAGCAATCGTAAAAGTGGTGGTCCAAAAAACAGAAAAACAGAAATGGAGGGGAAAAGATGAGTGTTCCCGCCATATTTAGAGGTGGGCCCCATGGGGTAATTTCCTGACGGGGCCATCTAGTGTCCTACAAAAGAGTCATAGACCAGCACGGGTGTGAGCGCGAAACATCGCCCATTGGGTGGGGATGGAATAAAGCACTCATGCACCTCTCCTCCTGCTCCTCCAAAATTTTCACCATTAATTTGTTTTACCTGCAGTCACAGTCTTAACCTTTACATCTAATAAATCCAATCCTTCTATCAAATAAATAAATAAATCCGATCCATATAAAATCACGTTTATTTAGAAACATTGAACAACGCTACTTATTCAATATATAGGACTCAGGGTTCTAATTAATACATCACCCTTGTCTTATATTCAAATTTAGTTTATTTTTGTCCAGTCGATTTATTGGAGTTTTACCTCGACTATATCTGGATCTGATCCACGTCACGCACCTAGTTATGGTGGGTGAGTCTCCTAACAAAAATTTTCTACATACGTCAAAACTCGAACTCAAGACCTTATTCAAATAATACTGAATTGTTTACCACTCGAACTAACCATGTTGATATATTCAAATTCAGTTGAATATAGGACTATATTCTAATGAATATAGGACTCCGAGTGGTGGCCCAAAGTGAGTAATGAATACTGATTGAGAGTATAGATATGTAATGATTTTAAAGCACGTAGAACTTTTAAGGCAACTCGAGTATATAATCATCCCACAGAGAGGAGACGATGGGGTCTTTGCTTCTCCTTTTCTCTCTTTGTTTGTTTGTTTTGCATTTGTAATGAAGTCAGGGAAGACAACACTTTTCAAAATTTAAAATAGAAAAAGAAAGAGCTAGCTTCAAAGTTTATATAAAAGCTCTCAGATCATCATTCATCTGGGGTTTCTTTTTATCACTATTAACCAAACACCAACAAAAAGAACTCACGAGATCTTAATAAGGACCCTGAGAGAGAAATATATAAATCACATATATATGTGTATTGTGTTGTTGGCGGGATTGTTTCTCTAAATAGTACCAACAAAAAGAAACAGAGATGAAGAAGAAAAAGTTATGGATAATGTCTTCAAGTTCATAAGTAACATTTTTTTAGGTTTAATTCGCACCCACCTATTCACACCTTATAAGGTGTAAATTGGGTTAATTAGCAAATTTCTTACAAGATACAATGAAAACCCTTAAATATGGATTTCACTTCCAATATTCAAGCTAAGACAATAAATAGCTTTTACAAAGTAATATTTTGACTACATTTTTGTGTGCACCCAATGACAAAAGCAATAAGTTTGATCTTATTGCGTTGCTCAAATGTGAGATGATTATTATTTAGAAGCCTTAGAGGGATGTATTGAAGTGGTGTTTTTTTGAAGTAACACGTCTTCAATTAAAAAGTCATAACATATATTTAGATTCATGAGCCCTATATATATGTGTGTGTGTGTTGATTCACTTAACTCCATATATTAATTCATGAACTCGACTTTTTAGAGATATAGCTCCTTACACAACCCTTCACATAAATTGATGAGCACATATCATGATTTTAAAATATTCCAACATTTTAAATATGTCTGTACGTAAGACACTGGAAATTATTTTATTATGTCGTGACTTTTGCTTTTCCAGTAGTGTTGATGAGGAGGAAGAAATTTTCAAAAAAGAAAAAAGATGGACGGGGTAATAATTATATAAAGGCCGTAACCCACATGCATGATTGATATATAATCACTTTAGTTTCTTTTCCCATTCAAGATGCATGCAAAAGTCCATTTTAATTACCCATTTTCTCTCCTTTACATCACCTCAATCATTCCCTGGCTGTCCCTAGCTAGGGCTCTCCCTTGCAAACATGATACTGCTGAAAAGAGCATGAGATCAATTTAGAAATAATCCAGCTCTACGTACATCCCACGCGTTAACGGCCTATATATATGTATGATCATTAAAGTCAAATTATGGGCACGATGATACTAGCAGGGCTGAGTGTGTCTTTTGAATTTAATTTACTTATTACCAAAAAGAGAAATGGCCGCCAGTTCGAAGACGCTCTGGTGTATATATATAGGTAGGTAGGTAGGTAATTAGGTGTCGCCCAACTAAATATATGATGCCCCACGCATGTATATGAACGATTAACTGATTGAAACTAAGTGGCATGCATAATATTGTCAACAAAATAGACTATATGTATATATGGAATGGAACATATATATGCTTCGCCAATACGAACAAACGACGCAAGTTCCTCGGACAGAGAGGGAAAGAGTATGGATGCCCTTCCTCCTTAACCTGTCCCATCCTATGAATCTCATGATCAAAAGTTTCTGTTTGGATGTTCTTATTCAGACTTTGTAAGCCATGAATAAGAGTTTAAAAAAAGACTTATAAAAAAAATAGCTTTTAGACATATTTTATAAGAAGATTTTTTAAAAAAAGATTATGCAAAAAATAATTTTGAATAAATGTATGTTTTGATAGTTATTGTCTGAATGATTTTTATAATTAAAAAATTATTAAAAATTGTATGATTTTATTAAAAATAAAAAAGATAATAGATGATAGAGAAGAGAAAATAAAGGAGATATGAGAAATAATACAGAAGATATGTTAGAGAGGAGAGATAGTGTTAAAAAAATATATAAAATAGTAATTGAATAGTTAATCTATAAACTTTTTTATTGGTGTAGAAGTTATTCTTACTAATTTATGTAAAATTTTAATTTTAAATTATAATTTATTTCAAAAATAATTTTAAATAAATATAATTATTTATCTTAAAATTTTTATAAATTAAGGTTTGAATCACATACTCTTTTAAAACATTTATTTTACTATTAGCCAGACACACACGTAGATGAAGTGACGGACGTGGTTATTTTTGCAAGGATCGAGACAAGTGACGATGATTACAAAGTCAAGATACGTAAATACGACGACAAAAGTATGCGATCAACCAAACTACAAGTATCCTCTTGGAAAGGCACAACACCTCCATCTCAACCTTTTTAGCTTTTATATATATATATATATATATTCCCATTTCTCATCACTATTCTCACTGTCTTCTTATGTTATATAGACTGTAACGGGGCGTTAATTAATTGCTAGCTTATTTTAAAAAAATGTGTAAAACAAGGGATATACAAACGACAATAATGTCGGCTACGCCTTAGAAGATGTTCCTTTCTACATATATTAATATTTGTTGCATGTTACACGTAGGAGTGTCTGTGTGTACGTACCGTGTTCTCCAACTTCCAAGTTTATGAAAAAAGTGGTGGGTGAATGGAGTGGGCCATGCTCAGTCTCAACAGTCAACAGCTCTCACACCAAATCTGACCACCTTTATGTTTTCAGAAAAATACATATATGAAGTGGGGGGGGGGGGGGAATTTAGAAGGAGAACTTGTAAGAATAAATTAAAGCATAAAACTTGTTTGTTTGAGAAATATGAGTGATTATTATATTATACAAGTCTAAATGGAACCCTAGCCCCTTTTCACACATGAATTCGTTGAATCCTTTGAATTAGTCAAGTAGATAGAAAAGAGACAGGTTATTGAATTCCTCCCATTATGTGGTTGTTGTATCCATGATATATGGAGAGAGTTCATGGTAATCAAATTATGATTTTGACCGATTACGTGACGCGATCGACTACATCTCCATATATATAGTTTCATGGCGTAGAAGAAATTAAGGAGAGAGAAAGAGATAGTGACGGCGGCTATAGGGGTTTCGATTCTTTCAACACATGGGAAGGACTACGTGGGACAACAATCCCCTTCCCTTTTGTGTTGATCGATGGATCTGTTTGATGTGATCCCAGGGACCACAGATTTAACAAACTCGTATCCATACATTTATTAATCCTTATATAATTTATATTCTCATTATCTTTACAAGAATTTATTTGGTAAGATTCTTTTATCAATATTTTCTAAATTTTAAAACTATATATTAAATTTAATGGAGAATTAATACTATTAAATTTATTTAATTTTTTATAATAAAAAAATTACTAATTGTTAAACTGATATGGAGATGTGGATAGAATGAGGGCCATTCGATCCATAGGTGCATTCTTAAATTTTTTTTTTCTCTTCTTTCCTTCTCGCTTTAATTGATAGATTAAGAAAGCATAAGAAGCTCCACAGATTAAGAACAAAGAGGGTGAGAAAGCCTGAGGTCTATCACAAAAAAACAGATATGGTCATAAATCTTCTTTGATCTTTTGTTGTATCGTTCTTCGTGAAGCTCTATAGAGATTCCCCCCCCCCTCATACACTGGATTATTGACATATGTAATTTCTTCATTTTTCTTTGTTGCCTTTGCGGAATGCAATGCGATCGAAGGGCTCGGATATGGTGGATCTCAAGCTTGCTGCAAGTGGCGGCTAGGGTTTCCTTTTGACTTTTTTGTGTTGCTTGGGTGTGTTGTCATTTTGGTAGCACTTCTCCGTTTTTCTTTTTCTTTTTGCCTTTTCCTTTTCCAAATTCCCTTTCAAGTTAGATTATTGGTTACTAAAATTTGAGGTGTAATATTAATATGGATTGAATAAAATAATAAATAAATTTTAAAAACACATGCCTCTTAACATGCTTCATCCCATATCTGACCTTTATACAGGTTATGTTCAGACTAAAAAAAGGTTTATAAGAGATCACAAGCTAGACTCAAGCAGACTTCAAGTCTAAATTAGCTTGACCTGATTCTAACCCTAATCAAAATTACTCTATATGATGCCGTATTCCCATTATGGATCACTCTAGGGTTTAATGGTCATTAGAATTCACAACTTCTATTTTTGATATAGCTGCCCCCTCCCTCACCCCATACACACACTTTGGCTTCATTTAATTTAATTCCCCTTGGCCCCATTCTGCATAAGCTCTCTCCACATAACCTATGAATTGGCTCGTATCGCCAATTTTATTTCAGACTCATCACACACACTTCAAGCTCACTTGTATGTGAAATATACTTGGACCTGGATTTGCATTAGTCTCGAATAAACTTAGTATTACTTCATATTAATACGTGCAAGAAACAAGCCATTAAGCATTCACATTCACGCATGCTCATTTATTTTCGGATTAATTTATTCGTGACAGTTTTATTTTATCACATGTATAATATAATTGAGCATCCCATGTGGGAAAAAAAAAAGTGAAGAGTAAAATAGAGAGGGGAAAGGAAAGGAGTCACGAGATGGCTGACAGAAGGCCGTACGGGCGGTTTGACATAAAAAGGTTAAAAGACGGGTGCTGTAAAAAACGTTTTGTGGGGGCGGTGAAATTAACCACGAAGCAGCACGTGAACAGGGGAATTTTTGTATCATTGTGTGGTCACTTCGAGAACGATACGATCTGAGATTGTCAGGGACGGGTGCGAGGCTACCTTCGTAATCTCACCCCCTCCAGGCGCCTCTCTCTGACTCTCTCCTATCTCAGTGGCATTTTTGTGCTTCTAGTTACCAGACGAGGGCAATCCTGGAAGAACGGCTCCCTCGTTAAAATATCGCCTCAAGTACTGACAAATTCTCTAACTAGTTGCCCTCGCCCCCGTCGCTGTCCCTCCCCATAAACAAGTCTTCACAAACATCCACTATGTGGACTACCCATATCACCCTCCCCCACATTATTATCTTTCATTACCTAATTAATCAAAATATTTTAGCAGGCTTCCCGTGCCTCTTTTTCTACAACCTTCTTATTCCAGGCATTCAAAATAAATTATTCAATTATTCTATTCCTTTCTTCATCTCAATAAAACCAGTACATGATGTTGTCTGAAAAATAACCCATGTTGTTCATTATTCGTGGATAATATATTTTATTGTATGATTTATATTAAATATAAATTCCATTTTAAAAAGTCTGATTGTGCGTCTTTGCCGGATCAGTACCTGTGAGCTTGATGGAAAAACAACATTTTATTTTAAGAAAACGACATAGTATATTTGAAAACGATTAGCTTATTAATAATCCATTGATTAAGATAATAAATAATTTTATTTTATAATGGGGAAGATACAAATTTAAATGTCGAAAGGTGTATTTGACTAATTCAGCTGGCGGATGGAAAGAAAATTTATATCTATTCCAAACATTAAAATATTTTTTTCCCTTGAGTTGATTCAGATAAAAATAGCGATCTCCCAGGAAAAGATATAAATTACTACTACAAATATTTTTCAACCGACTTCATTGGATTGACTTGTAATTAATTTGCTATTTGGTTAATGATAGCCAAACCCTATGCCAACAATGTCATGGGGGTAATATCGAAGAAAAGTAAGGGGGTATGTATATGGCAAGAAAGAAGTGTGTGCCCTAGAAAAAAATATATATTATTACTGTTTTTAACTAATATTATAACATAGTGCCAATCCAAAGCCCGGTTCTTGTATTCTTGTGGCAGCAACAACCATTGTGTGCACAGCATACATGGAGGAGAGTTTCCTGGCACTTGTCTTCCTCTATTTGCACAAATCCCATATTTTGAGTTTCATTTTTCATCGCTTTTTCGAGTGAATATTTTGTTTCGAGGGAGCAGTAAGAAGATAGGAAACAAGGGAGAGATTTAATCGCTTGATTGAATAGATTAGTAGGTAGCTTCAATGTCAAACATCACGAGCTGTGACAGTGGGAGTTTCTCCGCAGAGAATACCAGAGAAGATGAAGCTATTAAAGAGCACCATCACCCTCAACTTACAGCTGCTCATCATCACCAGTTTCACACTTCAAGTTCTCTTACTTCAATTACCACTAACTGCAACGGTTCTAACGCCAATTCCCAACTGCCTCCTCCTCCTCCTCCGGTTAAGAAGAAACGAAGCCTCCCAGGAAACCCGGGTAATAATTTTGCTGTCTCGCTTCAATCTAGCTTCAATGTTTTCTTTAGAAAAAGCATCCTCATCAACTTACTGCTGGGTTTGACTTTTAATTTCCCCCTTCAATGAATTTTGATAAATCATGAAGGGGGGGCTGAATGATGACCTGAATGATATATATGACATCCTGCAAGTTACAATAATCGGCCAAATTAAATCTCACCCGAAAGGACTCATTTCTGAATGCAGTCATGTATAATACACACATATATAGATTAGGAAGATGTTTTTAGGTTATAAAAAGAGCGAGAATGGATCTCCCCAGAAGGCAGAATTTCTACTCCTGGAACTGGAATATATAAGAAGGAAATGGTCGGAGAAAACTATTTCATGGCGAATTATTGATGCCTAATTAGTTAGTAGTCGAAGAAGCTCAATTATTGTCTGGAATTCACAATCATTGCTGCTCACTGTTCATCTCTTCCTTTTTTGTTTCCCCACAGTTTCAGAAAGCACCACACACGCACGTACACGTTCACACACACAAATATATATGTATGTGCCTTTGAAAATCAAGTCTCTCACCTCCCTCTCTATACGCTCGTGTGTATGTTTTAAAAATCACTGCTTGTGTCAAATTAAAGGGCGGTAGGGGAGACCGAGAGAGAGAGAGAGACTTTGAATTTTATTAATCTACTCTTATCCTTATGCGTTTCGTTTAATTTGTACGTACGGATAGAATAAGATTCAGATGTGTGTGTAGATATCGCATTTAACTCAATTTCTTCGTTTATCTGTCTTCACAAAAGATGGGTCTCACCTCATGATCAGCTTTTTTGTCACTTTATGTGGCGTACAGACCCAAGTGCTGAAGTGATTGCTTTGTCACCAAACACCCTGATGGCGAGAAACCGATTCGTATGTGAAATCTGCAGCAAAGGATTCCAAAGGGATCAGAATCTGCAATTGCACCGGCGAGGCCATAACCTGCCATGGAAGCTCAAGCAAAGGCCGACCACAGAAGTTCGAAAGCGCGTTTATGTTTGTCCAGAGCCGTCGTGCGTCCACCATAACCCAAGTCGAGCACTTGGTGACCCCACTGGCATCAAGAAGCACTTCTCAAGAAAACATGGCGAGAAGAAATGGAGGTGTGAAAAGTGCTCCAAGAGATACGCCGTCCAGTCCGACTGGAAAGCCCATTCTAAGATCTGTGGTACTAGGGAATACAAATGTGACTGTGGCACCGTCTTCTCCAGGTTCATCCAAAAATTTTCAAATTGAATAATTTTACTCTCCAAAGTTTACTCTTTCGGCTGCTTAATAACCCAAGTCACGTACTTTTTGCTCCGAGCCGTTGTCTGGTGATTATTCACCATTTCTATATAACTCACTGGTTCATTGTGTATTCATTTGGTGCAGACGAGATAGCTTTATCACCCACAGAGCTTTCTGCGACGCGTTGGCCAAGGAGAATAATAAAGCCAACGATGAAGGACTACTAGGGCCAAAGTTATTTGGTCCAAATTCAAACTCATCACAAGTTCAACATCAAATCCCAAATCCCGTTTCTGCGTTGCCAGTCAACTCCAACTTCGTCAACCCACAAAACGGGACGCTTCATTATAACCATTCTGGTGAAATGAAACATCCGCTATCACATCTTCATCAGGAGCTCCTAGAATTTCCTGCAAAACCATTCAACTACATGACTGGAAGCGTATTCGCAAGAAGCCTCTTGTCCAACAGTTCCTGTTCATCACTGCAACTGGGTTCAAATAGTTCTCTGAGGATGTTGGAAGAAAACGAGCACCAAACAGGTGGATCGGCCCATATGTCAGCGACGGCATTGTTGCAGAAAGCAGCTCAAATGGGAGCAACTATGAGTAACAGTAGTAACAGCTCGTGCATGGCACCCTCATCAGTGGGGCATAATAATAATAATAACCACTACTACATGAACAGTGGACAAGCTGATATCTCATCATCTCAGTATTTCAGCCGAAATAATAATGGCTTTGGGATGAACAGTGTGGATATGTTCAATACTATAATGGATCAAAGCAAGACGTTATCGAAGATGATACAGCAGAACAGTGGAAGCAGTAATAATATGAATAACAATGGAGTTTTGCATGGTGCAATGAATAAAGCAAGTGGTGATGTTACGACTCTGGACTTGTTGGGGATCGGAGGAGGAGGAGGAGGAGGAGGTGGTGGTGGTACACATGATGCTTTTCTATGGCACCAAGCGGGCTGAGAATTAAGGCTGCAACACTTTAAGCCAGGGAAACCAAAACTAACGCAGGCTTTGAATCATCTCTGATTTTGCCTTTTTATTTGGATTAGTAGCTTTTCAATTCATCACTTTGGTCCTTCGTATATTTCTTCGTCCTTTCTTTGAAAAAAAAAATACCTTCTCCCTTAGAATATGAATCGTGGAAGCCAGTGATGAGTCAAAATGACAAGTTCAAAATGGACGCTTGGCGCTGCCCAGTTTTATTAACATTATTCTGGTTCTTCAAAAAAAAAAAAAAAGCGCCAAAATGGCTTTCGAAGATAGTACTGCGCACCTTATCGTTAGCTTGTAGACGGCAAAGAATGAAGACCACACAAACCGGATAAGCGCTACCCCAGAGTCGCGACCACACAAACAATCAGAATCTGCCCTTCATTGTTAATATTTCTCTTTGTCGTGAGATGCTGACGAATTGGAAGCTACGAGGCCTCCTTGTATGAGTCCACGAGTTAATTTGAGAAGTTTCTATTGTTTTGGCTCCCAAATGAAATGAGCCGACGATTAAGTTTTGCGTCCAACAAAATTGATGATACTTGCTAGTGCCCTGTAGTAGTAATCAAATACCTAGTCGTGCAAATCATGGCAATGCATGCCAGCTTCCACGCATGCACTCGACTTTACGTGGCAAAATGTTCTGGTGATCGAGAAGAGAGTTTAAAAGAGCTGTCTGCGGCGAAGGAATTTGCACCATTAGCGACAACCTTCCGGTGGCGGCTTCTCATGGGCGTTGGGTCGGCTTCACTCGTGGCCAACTTCGGTGGAATTGCCAGTTTTCTTCTGGGGTTGTCGCCGAAGATTGGCCGGAATCTTAAGCTCGACATGGTTTATCCCACCGTAGGCTACAATCGTTGGATTGACGCTAACGAAGGATTTGGTCGGTAATTAATTTCTTCTACGAACATTGCATTTCTCTTAGATAATAAGTAGATCATAAGGAGAAGAGGGGGATATCGTGTTTGGTTTGGTGATTTCGAATTTTCGATGCGAATAACAGAAGTCATATACCCAGCAAACTGGATGGGAGATCAGACGCTACTATACCGAGCAGCCAAGAAAAAAGAATTGGAACGGTCATTGGATCCTCCTCCTCCCAACGAACCGGTTGTTGCATTTGGTCCACCCGGCTTAACCGGCGAACTCAACGTCAGCGTCATTGTGTCGCCCGTTCCTCAAGACTTCTAGTGCGTGATCAGCAGCTGTTAGAAATGAGTTACTACTAAACAAGCAAACTTGTGCGAATTTTCAGTAATAAACTAATAATCCTTTGGTTGTTTGCTCATATTATTAACAAGGATTGAAGCATTCGGAGGGCCAGCAGAGGAGGTAGGTGAAGTCGTGATCCCGAGCATAACGGGATCGACGCAGCGGCCAGATGTAAAAGGAAGATTGATAGAAGCAAGCATGAGAGAGGATTTTCCGAGAAAAGCAAAATACTAGGGAATGGAGTTTGGAGTGGAGAAAATCTCGTTTCGGCAGCAAAACGTGGCTGTATGTTGCGCTTCTGCCGGGAGGCTCTCACTCTAAATGCTCAGGCACCTGAATCGACCTGGCCAGCTTTGCAATCGCCTTTCTATAGAATTGCCCATTCATTCACACTCACGGCTTAGGGCTTCAAAATCAGGAGAAGCTTATAATTTATTTTTCTTCACAAATAAGTGATATTAACACTACTGTCTCATGAAATTGGAAAATTGAGAAAGAACAGGAAGGCAAAGTTTCAGATTACGATCATTTACTCTTTTAATTGTCATCCTCATGGGAGATGAGTTTTCTGAGTACAACCAACAACCTTTTCATCAAAGTGGCGTTTGAATTGCATGGCAATTGGCAATAAACAGAGACCAAAGTGAGACCATTTCAAATTTTGAATGTCTTGTATTGGGATGACGTAACCTGAATTCCACCATCATTATCCGGTACAATGCAAAGCAGACACTTGTTCGTGCATATGGCATGTTCTTTTTCTCATCTATCTAAAATAAAGTACAGATTGTGATCGCTCATATGCACGTTTCACTTGTCCGTAGCATGTAACCATTAGATGGCTGAATATATATTAAAATACACTTGGATATATCATCATGATCTGTAATAAAGCTTACACATCACTATTTATAATATACATGATTCTTCACCGATACAATTGCCAAATGGCGCGGACACTCAAGCACAAGAAATCTGTCTTCGCTTAACCATCTTCTCGTAGTTCTCAGCAACGATTGCAGTCAGATTGGGATCCCCAAATCCGATCTCCGCACCAAGTCTGAGGCAGAACAACAGTTAAAATTTAAAAGCATAAGAAAAGGGAGGTGGAGATGTTGGGTCCGAATAATTTTCATAATGAATCAATGAATAAAAAGAGCAAACCGATATAACATTTCTGTCTAGAAATCAGTAACGAATCCATTTCCTATCTCAAGGGATCAAATTTTTACGAGAAAGAATAAATTGAATGAGGGGAAAGTGGTGGGCATGTTAACAGAAAACTTGAGCAAAAGCGAAGAAACATGTCAAATTTGCTTACTTTGGGTCAAGAACGAGTTTCTGAACTTCTTTGATGGCTGAACTCGCTGCATAAAGAGATATCTTCCCAACCTGCATTCAGTAGGAGACTACCAAGGTCGGTAATAGAAAGAACGAGGACTAAATTTTACCCAAAAAAAAACAAGGAAAGGGGACTAGATTTAAAAACAAATCGTAGCATTTTCTCTCTTCTGACCTCCAACACTTGATGCTTGGCTTCATGTTCATTTGGCAGACAGCGGACATCCTCAGCCAATCTCACTGACTCCCCCAGGCTTTCCGGTGATAAGAAATCAAGGCCCAGCTGAACAGTGGACTGAAATTTACATAATGTGGAAATGTTCACATATATTATGTATAATAAGGGAGAACCTTTTAAACAAACAAGTTTCCATTTTAGTTTCTCAAAAAGGCATCTTGTGATTAAATAATTGGTTCGCTTAAGGTGAATTAAGGTCAGTTAATAGTTATAAAAACCAAAGTAGAACTCAATTCTTCTAAAAGATGAATTCCGGAAAAACAAATAGAGATGTTTGTTTGCGATAGGTAACAATTACGTGAGTCCAAAGGTCCCTTCTTAATTAAAAGAATTATTTCCGATTATTGTTTATCAAAAACTCTATGATATGCTAGATAGATTAATCATACAAGGGCAACCAACAATAACTCTTATCTTTTGATTGTTTCCCTTTTTACTACTAGACAGTATCCTTGATTCTAGTAGATGGGAATTTTGCAGGGCAGCAATAAAAAATATAACATATAATGAAAAAACGACCTCACCTGAACATTCCTTGCTTGGAAAGGGCACCCTGCAGGAACAAATACAGCTTCCCCTACACACTGTTCAAATGACCATGGCTCCACTCCTATGTAGGAAGATATCCATCACATTAAAATGAAGAGGAAAAACAAATGAAAATTACAATTCTTCAGAAACTTATATGCAGGCTCCATTACTTCAAATCATAATGATTGTTAGATTTCAACTATAGGCAGCATGCATTCAAATATCACTTAGATCACCTCAATCTAGTCTAGCACATACTTTGGTGATCCCCGGTCATTCTCTTAGTGCAAGATTTGTCAGCCTAGCACTTCCCTATCTATCTCTTAATAATAGTTCATAAAGATAAAGCATACTATCTTACCAAATTCTTCCTTCAACTCCCTTTTATGGTGTCCGTTAAGAAAAATAACTCCATCATAAAGAGGCCTTGTAACCTTCAATCCAAAGAGTACAGTGAGCAGTACTATAAAAAAACCTATATCCAGATATAAGGGTAGCTGCCAAGAGAAACCATTAAAGAAGAAAGAAATATAAGGTTTCAATACAGCTTACAAATTTATTTACCATATCATCTGGTTGTGCAAATTCTTTCCAATGCGTTTTTAGAAATTCAGTCAGCTTTGGAACATCCTGCCGACGAAAGACATCCCAAAGAACTCCAGGATCTGTTCTCTCCACAACATCTCCATCCCTGACTGGAAGTTCAGAATTGTTCATATCCCCTTTAGCACTAGAATAATTTTCAAACCCTTCCTTGGTAATTGACGTTTTCTTATTTGAATCCAAATCCAGTCCGATTCTTTCTGTGCCAAGTGATGAATCAGCTGGACTCCCCACTGAACACATTTGTGGATCCACAGGCAATTCACTTGCATCAGATGATTTCTGTATCTTTTCACTTTCTGTTCCCTGCAAGTTCTTGAGCTTCACTTCACTCGTATGGACCAAAAGATAGACCTGATCAAACTCAGCAAATGTCATCTTATTATCAGTTACTTATGCTGTAGCCTGTTTATCTCTCTCCCTCTTTTATAAATCAAAATTCGATTATTTCACTCCAGAAAAGACGTTTTAAAAGAAGAGATATATAAATTGTTGCATCATTTATTGGAGTTTAGGTATACTTTGCACACGTCTGGGGGCTTTAAATTCAAACAGCACAGCATAAATTGTTAAGCCACAAAATGATAGATGCATAAACTGTGACAGAAGCATAATCAAACGTAAATTAAAATTTAGCATCAAATCTAAATTTCTAAAGCATTCATATTAGAAACAAAAAATGATGATCTGCAGGTCTAGGGCCCTAGATTATCATGATTTATAGCAATTTAATTTGTTTTCCACTCCAACTCAGTAATGAAAAAGAAATAAAATAGTGATTAACGACCAGTTCTTATCTCTCAGATAAACAACAAAGAACATACCATGTCACGCATATTAAAGTGGAGATTGGTCACTGAGTCACCACTACCATGTTCCTCACTGACCCCATATGATATATAAATCTTGGGTCCTACATCATTCTGCAAGGAGTAATGAGGCAATTTAGCTGCAACATTAAGAAGGCCCCATTTCGAGGGAATATATTCAAGCAGAGGCAGTTTGCTGATAAATTCAGGTCTTTGATGCAATAAAAATTCTTCAGATGCACTAGGTGAAGGCCAATCCTTCAACTTCAATAATTGTGGCCAGCCATTTTCGCGGGTACGCCCCTCAAAGTATCCTTTCATGAATTCATTAAGTTTGATATCTATCTGCAAAAAGCAAGAAAAGCAGAAATCAGCATTATCAACAAAACAGGTTAACCGATAAATAAACAATACAAGAAACAACCCGTACAATATGGATCATCAAACAAATGTGTACCTCTGTCCAGGTTAAACAATCCAGGGCCTTAACAACTCTGTTCTCAACTTCTTTCATTTTCTCATCTGCTGTCTCTTGAACCCCTCTCCATATGGCCATGGGATCCCAGCTTGATGACCTATCAAATACTTGCTTGACAATAATGGGTCCACCAATTTTCCAGTGCTTTCTAAAATTTCCTATCCCATCAGTTTTGAGATCTTCAGATGTTGGACAGTACAGATAATTATCATAGCTGGCCTCCCTGTGAGAATATTGGCAAAGTTTGAGATCATTCAACTTGGTTTCTGATCCTCCAACTTCACTAATCTGGCAGCCACTAACCATCTCCTCCACATTTTTCACCAATTTTGCAACCCAGTTCATCTTGAAGATGCGGCTTAAATTCAATGGGGAATAACCACAGCCACCATATTTCTTTGGGGGGCATGGAATGCTACCGTCACCGTTGGATCTCCAATCAGGCAACTTATATGGCAAATTTTTATTTGAAAGTTTTGCTTCATCTGTTGGGGTTACTTTTTCTGGATTTACATTTGCTTCTCGAAGATCTCGACAGCAATTAAGGCATAAATCATATGTACAATTTGGGCAGTGCCGGTGATAATCAGTAATTGGTATCCGACAGAAATTACTGCCAGACAACAAATCAAATAAAATTAAATAAAAATATAATCTTTACTAACTCTATATAAGGAAATATACATGATGCTCAGTGCCATTAAGTCCAACAATTATAAGAAACAAAATTTCATAAAACATATATGTGCAGAAAAACTGAAATAGGTTCTTGATTTACCAGCACATTTGCTCATCTGCATTCAGTTTTGTCCTGGGAAGAGCTATTTCAATCCCTGGAGAAGATAACATTGTTGCAAAATTGTCAAAAACCTCTAAATTTTCAAGCAAACATGATGGCATATCATGCATCTTACCACGCAACTTCTTTTCAAGTTCAACTTCATAACACTGCTCATGATGGATCTGCTTAACCACAGGAAGTACTGATGACAGCAGCACGTGGAGATGCTGTAACTTGTCTAGAACAGGTATCTCCCGAATCCGGACCTAAATCTCCAAAGGAAAAAAAAAACTAAGAACCAAATGGCAAATGAACTGTGTAAAATGAATTTCAAGGGATGGTACCATAGAGCAGTTAAAATACCTTCATTGAATTCTCAACACGTAAGCAAACTTTACAATTACATGTGCCACGGCAGGCAGGACAAGTCCTCTGAATTTCATCCAATGACATGTCTGAGTACCTAAATTTAATGAAGTCATAACAGTAAACACTCACCATCCATATAAAACAAAATTTATAACTAAGAAATGGAATGTCTTCACCAGTATTATATGCCCACCATGTTAATATACAGCTCTCACAGTATCCTCTCCTATCACATCTTGAACAACAAATAACTCTGTCTCTATCATTCTTTCGACATTGATGGCAAGTTTGCCCACCAATATCATCAGAGGAATCTGTACTTCCATCTGAGTATTCCTGGCATACAACCTTTCAAATCAGTATCCAGGAACAAAATATCATCAAATTATTGGTAGTTTTGAGAACAAGAACTACAAATCAGGTTACAGATCTCTTCAATATTCCCAGTGAATAAAACCATAATATATTGACAAATATATTCACTGCAATTAAACCTCATCTTTTCATGACAATCAGATTTTGAGGACAAGGATTGCTGTCAAATGCTTCTCGGAGATTTAAGGCCCCAAATTTAATTAAAGTTTCTTGCATTTCTTGATGCCTATCTATAGAGCCTACTGGCAAACACAGGCATAAAATTGATTGGACAAGACAAGTAGGCAAGATTCCAGAGCTATCACGAAATTCTGAGGACTTTTTACAATATAGACAAAACAGCTGCATAAAGCCACTGACTTCATATTTTTACCTTTATCAAATAATTAGATAAGAATTTTCTGAAGAGGTATTGTTTCAACTATCAAATTCTGGAAAAGATAGTGGAGCTGCTATTGTGTCGCTGAGAAAGGTCTTGCACTGATCACCTTTAGCGACTTACTCTTCTGCAACCAGTTAACAGGACTAAAAGATGGTCCTAATAGCAATGTCAGGGGAGTTTTTCATTATACTGGGATCTTTTTAACATAAAAAGAGAAGAATAAAAGTTGGTAAAAAAACTAGAAGAAGAAGAAGAATCAGCTACAGATTTTTAATATAAACTCACTGTAGCAGCATTGGCATCTAAATTTGTTTGAGATCTTTTCCTGGATAAGTCCATTCGAGAACTAGGTGGTGACTCGTAAGACATCCAATTTTCTTCATACTGGGGAATATCATCTGGTGAATCGTCATTTGGCTTTGGAGCATTGCGCACAGAGGTGGTCCTTGTGGTTGGTGTCTCTGCTGTATATCTGAACTGATTTTTTGATGCCTTGTTCTTTCCAGAGGCCGAATGCTGTTCAACTTTCATGATTGCGAGTGGCATGTCAAAATCCTCACTCTTGCTCTCTAGATAAATGTCACTCTCGCCTAATGACTTTCTCTTAGCCTTCTTCAGACTAGCTCTCATGGCAGAATTAGCTGCCCTCTTCTTTGCCTGTATATAGTGCTTTTCACAGACAGTTTTATCTGGCATGGACATGGCAGTGCATCTCCACTGTTTCCCATCCGACCTCTTTCATCGCAAGTCATCTGGAATCCCCACGTTATCCTCGGCATTCCCCGAGGTCAGCATGATCCATTTGAAGCCAGTAGTGCTCGTATACAGCAAGGTGCCACCACTGTCGACGAACGAAAGTAAATCTGGTGTCATTACCAACGAAAAAAATGAGCCAGTTGGGAAAGAAAAGCCCTCGGAAAGCGTAACCAGCAAATGTTAATTAGGAGCATACCCTAAAAGGGTGTTTTTTTGGCCAAACCTAAAAGGGTCAAATTATCAAACATACATTTTTGGCCGAAATTATCAAACATATACATGAAACACACTATTCTACGTGCACACAATATGCATCGCCCAGCATTCAACTTTGTTGACTTCCTTGCCTTCTACGTGCATTTGGTTGTAAGTCAGTATGCCAATTTGCTTGTTAGGAAACCTCCCGCGAGAAAATGAGAAACCCCGAAAAACTAAGACAAGCCGGGTAACTAAAGGAGATCGCAGCTCCTCAGCTGCTGGGTGGGGCAGTTCCAACTTTTATCAGGGGAAATTAAGAATATTAAAACCAGATTCTAATAGCATAAGAACTATAAAAATAGCTGTGCAGTACAAGGAGAATTTGGAGTCGTCGTAATGAGTGGAATCGACCTGTGAAGCAGCCGAAATTTGAAGCGCCGTCGTTCGGTGTGCTTTGAGTTCGAATCAGAAAATCTTGGTGTGACTGGAAATACTGGCGGCAGGGCATTATTGTAGGTCCCCGCGCAACCAATGGCGACAACTGCATTTTTTTCCTTTTTACTTTTTTTTTTAATTTCAATAATGAAACGGGACAAACTGTGTCAAGAAGGCCCATCACGACTGGGCCCATGCTGTATTTTTCTCTCTCTGCAATTTAGCTCAACTAATAAAGATGATGTTACTAACAAAATTTAGTAATGTCAATAATGACTAATTTATTTAAATATAATGTTTTATATTTTAATTAAGCTATAATTTTATTAAGAGAAATAAAATTTATTTAGGCAATCTTTATATCTCTCTATTGATTGGGGATAACACATGAACTCTACTAAAGCAAGTATATCAATAATCTATCATAAAAAAAATTGATAAATGTAATACGGATGTAAAATTTATGTTTTGCCAAAAAAATAGACCGGGGTGATCAAGAATCTATCCTGAAAACAACTTGTATATACTGCTCAAAAAAAGAAAAAACATTATACGGGTATATCATTTCTTATATTTTGTTAATGGACTTTTAATTCGTGAATGGCATTTTTAAAAGAGCATGTTACACTAAAATTATAGTTTTAAAATAATTTTTTACTTTAATCACAATTTTAGGAAAGCTATAACCAAATACTCACTTTTTTCTTTTAAGTGTGTTTTTCCATACACTCGAATATATGTTTTTTATAAATTGATAAGAATTAACTTTTAAATTAAAAAATTATTTATGGGTTATCTAATTATTATTTTACTCATATTTTTTTTGATATTATCTCTTCTCTTTTCTCTTTTTTGTGTTGCACTAAGGATGGAAGTTTTGTCATCGTTAAAGTCTTATAGGTGGTCATCTTCTTCTTCTCCAATTTGCTATTATATGTCTTCTCTAACTTCTTATTCTCATTCTTCTTTTCTGTCAACTTTTGCTATAATGTCTCCACACTTGAAGAATAAGAAGATAGTAGCGATATGATGTGTTTTCTTGATGAAAGACTGAGAGCTGATAGAGGGAAAAGGGAAAGAACATAAAGGAAAGCTGAAGAAGAGAGTTCGAAGGAAGATGTAAGAGAGAGAGATTAGTCTGAGAGTACAAAACTGTTTCTATTACTGTACTGACATTTATTTCTAACTGAAATTGATTACAACTAACCATTTATAGGCTAAAGACCCAGGGTAATGAACTACAGTAATTACAGCAGTAACATTAATATTACCGTGATAATTACATTATTAAAACTTTATATTACGATACCAATATATGGAAGAGGGGAGAAGTCAGTGATATTTGGAAGATAGATGAATAGTGTGTCCATTGTCTTCTTTTCCATCATCTGTCATCTATATTTTTAACATCCACACCTTAGATCAAAATCTCTTCTCTATTATCTGTCATCTAAATTATCGTCATTTTGCTTTGTTCCTATTTATGTTCACATTTACTCTTATACGTGATGATGAACAATACAAAATAAATATTTATTTATTCACCCTATATATTTTTAGTAATTTATCAATCATATAAGTCATTATGGTAATAATTATCCTAATATTCAGTTTATTCATAATTATTTTTTTCTCTAAACTCTTGTAGATAAAATTTTATCCAGAATTACTTTAAAATTATTTTTATTCCATAGACTCTTTTATAAAATTTAATCCAAATAGATATATATCAAAATGATAATAGTTTCACTTGGGGGTGTAGGTCTTCATGCTATTTTTCATTTTTTTTATCAAAAATAGCATTTTAGTATTTTCAGTATACAAATATGCATGCTAAATTAAATTAAAGGATAAAAGTGCATCCAGTATCCCTAAACTAATTTTAAAGGAATAATTAGTATTATAAAATATATAAGGGTACAATTAATACATTTAACTAATTTTAGAGGCACGATTAGTATCATAAAATATTTAAGCGTAAAATTAGCACTATAAAATAATTTCAAAAATACAATTAATATTATAAAATATTTAAATTAGTATAATTCCTTATTTTCACTGAAATATAAATTTCTATTCAATACATGTTATAGGAGTTTCTTATTTCGATATATTATTATTTAAAATGTCATATATGTTATATTATTTAAAATAAGTACTAAATAAACCTTAAAATTGATATTATATAAAATTTATATATGAATATTGATAATTTTTATAGTTTATTTAGTATAATTTATTAAAATAATATTATATATGTGATATTTTAAAAATAATATTTTAAAATAGAAAATTTATGTGGCATATATATAACAAAAATTAGTATTTTTGTTAGTAAAATGGTAAGATTGAATAAATTTAAATATTTTAGGGTGTTAATTGTCCATTCAAAATTAGTTTAAAATATTAATTGTACTTTTAAATATTTTATAGTGTTAATTGTATATTTAAAATTAATTTAGAGTACTAATTATAAATTTAAGCACTCTAATATATTAATTGATCATGTAAAATTAATTTAAAGTATTGGATGCATTTTTATTATAAATTAAACTTAAATTAAAAATATATAACTATTCTTTTTGTATTATTTTTCTATTAGTTTATCCAATTCCCTACTCACACCAAACACACTCACTCACTCAGTTTTCTTTCAATTTCAATTGATGGCAGAAAAAAAAAATCTTAACGAAAATTAATTTGAGTAACCCGTTATTCCTTGCATTTGCGAAGTCCAAAAGCGTCGTTTTATCCTCTTCTTTTTCTCATCTTCAGGGGATTTTATAGTGAATTAGGGTTTGAAATCAATTAAGATAACCCAACGCCTACTCTCTCTGGGTGAATTTTTGGATTTGGTGTATGGTGTGAAAGCCATAGAAAGGCATGCTTTCTGTGGTCTGACTCATATTTTAAGTTGGTAGGGTTTCGGGTTTTTTGCGTCTGATTTCAGTGATGAACGATAATGATAAACTTGAGAGAAGATCAGATGCGTTAGAAGAATCTGTAAAGAATGACGGGGTTCCTGAAATACGTGCTGGTAATCCTAACGAGAAGTCTTCGAACCTTCAAGTGACCGACCAAGTTCGGAATTCTCCGTCCGAGCCTGGTTCGGGAGCTTCGGCAAGTGATTGGGATAATAGGCTTTCCCAAAATGTGAAATCTGAGAAGTCAGCAGTCAGTTCGATGGAAGAGTTTAGGGTTAGGGTTCGTTCAGATGGTGATGATGGGGGATCTATGGTCTCTGCGGCTAAGCACGAGGCGTCAACCGTCGATCGGTATGACGATGTTCTCACTGGACGCGTGGCTCAGAATGAGCAATTTAAGGATCAGATGTATTGGTCTCATGCTCGGCATGATCGAGAAGAGCAGATGAATAGCAGACAAGCAGATGCTGGGAGGTTTATTGGTTCTGAGAGCAAATCTCTGTTATCTGAGTTTGATGATTACGTTGCTGCTGAAAGAAATGGCGGAGTGAGAGCTGGAGTGTCAAGGGGTATAGGATATGGTTTTGAAGTGGGTGATATGGTGTGGGGAAAGGTGAAATCTCACCCTTGGTGGCCGGGACACATATATAATGAAGCTTTTGCGTCTCCTTTAGTACGTCGATCAAAGAGAGAGGGTCATGTATTGGTGGCTTTCTTTGGTGACAGCAGTTACGGTTGGTTTGAGCCAGCTGAGCTTATCCCATTTGATTCAAATTTTGCAGAGAAATCACAGCAGATACAATCGAGAACATTTTTAAAGGCCGTGGAAGAGGCAGTTGATGAAGCAAGCAGGAGATGTGGTCTGGGCTGGGCTTGTAAATGCAGGAATGCTAACAATTTCCGTCTCACGAATGTTAAAGGGTACTTTTCTGTTGATGTGCAGGACTATGAACCGGGGGGAGTCTATTCTGATGGTCAGATCAGGGGGGCAAGAAATAGTTTTAAGCCTGTTGAAACTCTTGCTTTCATAAAGCAGCTGGCCTTGGCCCCCCTTGGTGCCGACCAAAGAAGCATTAGCTTTATCAAGAATAGGGCTACAGCTTTTGCCTATCGAAGGGCAGTGTTTGAGCAATATGATGAGACGTATGCGCAGGCTTTTGGAGTGCAGCCACAGCGGCCTTCTCATTCTCAGGTTAATCCACTAAATCAACCTGGGAGGCAGCCTCCTAAAGGTATATGCTCTTCCCTTTTTCCATTTTTATTTTTACCACTTGTTATACCCAGTCTTTGTTTCACATTTAGTGATTCTGGAGAGCTGAATTACAAGATGACACTCTGTTTTTGGCATCCTTTCCTACTTTGAGTGTTATTTAATTACTTCCCCTAAGGCTTTTGCTGAACGAATGTGGTAGCTAATACCATGGGAGAGGATGAGGTGGGTATTACCTCATCGGCTACAACTTTTCTTAACCACAGGACCGGCTTCTGAGACTACTTCTGTCGCTTCAATAAAGGATTTACATCAGTAAAAGAATTATTTTACTGACAAGAGAAGTGGAGGGAAATTCGTCTCTCTCAGTTTCATGCTTTACACTAATTGGATGACTGACATATTTTCTCAGCTGTGTTTCTAAATAATATTGTATTTCAATAGCTTATACTACCAGTTATATATCACACTGCAAAGTTACTTAATCTGGGTAGCTATGCAGTAGAGTAATTAAGAATATGGAAAATTTCATATCTATGAGTCATGTTTAACGACTGATTGTTGTATTTGAATTTTATTATTACATGGTGTTCGCATGCTGTGTTCAAATTTGTAGCAATCGCTGTTTAATCTGGTAGTTTAACTCATTAAGATTCTCTTTTCCTCATATGTGAATGTTTCCTTTTCTTTCTTTTAATTTTTTTGTTGTTTTCTCCAGCCCCTTTGAGTGGTCCATTGGTGATGGCTGAAACTTTGGGCGGGGGAAAAAATTCTGCAAAATCTGGGAAAGTTAAGGACAGTTCAAAGAAGGATAGGTACCTTTTTAAGCGGAGAGATGAGCCCACAAACTCTGTTCAGTTAGCTTACAAAGAGGAGGCACCTGATGCAGCTGGCCGTTATGTATTTCAGAAAAGGGCTCTACCTCTGTCTCTGGCACCTCAAATTTCAGACAAACATGAAAACACAGGGTTCATTTGCCAGGGCGGTACAAATTCAACTTTAGATCTTAAAGAAGCCGTGACAGGTCAGGCTCAACTTGGCAATGATCTTACATCCCAATCTTTATATGCAGATGTGAAGCCAAGTCTTGAGAAGGGAAAGGAGGAGCTTTCTCAAGAAATGATCAGAAGTTTTGAGAAGGATGTTGCAAGTAAAGGCATGGGTGCATTGGATCAGTCTAGAGAGACCGAATTGCCAAGCCTCATTAGCGAGGCATCTCAGCCTTCTCTTTTGGAAGGTGAAGCTTCTCTTTATGTTAAACATGAAGGGAATGTAAAGCTCTCAAGGCCACCTGATGAATTTCAGCCGTCAGACCAGGGAATTAAGACTGCAGCTGAAGCAGGGAATGGCCTAGGTCAAGTTAAGGGGACTCCCCCAATTGAAGCAAAGCATCCCACAGTCAATGATGATGGTACGTTGAAGAAGGTAAAAGTCCATAAGCGACCTGCAGATGACTGGAACTCTGAGCATTCTGCTATTGGGGAGAAAAAGAAAAAGAAAAAGAAAAAAGACCCAAGTTCAGGAACAACGTCTGACCATCTCGAGAAACATGCAATGTCTAGAAAAGTTGTGCCTCTGTCTGGAAAACTGATAGGAAAACCAGTTTCGGTTGGGTTGGCTCCTAGAGAGGAATTTCAGGCAGAACAAGCGCAGGCGGATGTTAATGCCAATAATTTGCTTCCTTCGGATGGCACAGGTGAAGTTAATTATGAATTACCCCAACTTTTGAGTGATCTGCAAGCTCTTGCCTTAGATCCTTTTCATGGCGTTGAAAAAAAGACCCCTGCAATTGTTAGACAGTTTTTTCTGCGGTTCAGATCTCTTGTTTACCAGAAAAGCTTGGTTTTGGCACCTCCGGCAGATAATGAACCTATTGACACTTCTCATGCTTCGCCACTTGTAAAATCTGACAGTCCTCTTGATGATCATGTCAGAGCTTCACCACTTGTAAAATCTGTAAAACACATTGTTCGGCCAGATGATCCAACAAAAACTGGGAGGAAAAGGACCCAGTCTGATCGTCAAGAAGAAATTGCTGCGAAGAGACTAAAGAAAATCAAGGATATCAAGGCTCTGGCAGCGGAGAAAAAGGTGGTCGGTCAGCAAACTTCTGAAGCCCGGCGAGGAGAGGGTAAAGAGGTTTCTACTGCACCCAAGTTAGTGAAACCAGATGCATTAAAGAAGAAAGTGGAATCTCCGCCTAAGGCAATTGAACCCACCATGCTGGTGATCAAGCTTCCTCCCCAAACTTCACTTCCATCTGTTGCAGAGCTGAAGGCAAGGTTTGCTCGTTTTGGGCCCATAGATCAATCAGGCCTCCGTGTGTTTTGGACAACTTCGACATGTCGTGTTGTGTTCTTGCGCAAGAATGATGCTCAAGCCGCATATAAGTATGCTATAGGCAACAATTCCTTATTTGGCAATGTGGTTGTGAGGTGCCACCTCAAGAAATTAGGGGATTCTACAGCCGAAGACTCTGAAGCTACCAAAGTAAAGGGAGATGATAGCACCACTTTGACTCCTCGTGCCAATTATCCTGCAGTGGTTCAGAGGCAAACATCAATGTCATCTCAGCAACCTCGTCCACAGCCAACGATCCAGCTTAAATCTTGTCTGAAGAAGTCCTCTGGTGATGAGTCGGGCCAGGTAACTGGTAATGGAGGTAGTAATAAAGGGACTCCACGTGTAAAATTCATGTTAGGCGGGGAAGAAAGTAGTAGGGGAGAGCAATTAACGTTGAGTAATAGGAACAACTTCAACAGTGCTAGTTTGGCTGATGGTGGTGCACCTTTGTCTGTTGCAATGGATTTTAATAGTAAGAACGTTCAAAAGGTCATTTCTCAACCTCCCTTTCCTACCCAGTATACGAAAGTTCCCCAACATAATTTGCATAATTCTGAAATGGCACCCAGAAATACTTCCAATATTATAAACACGACCGCACAAGTTACTGCAAATTCAGTTGATATATCACAGCAGATGATAAGCCTCTTGACTAGGTGCAACGATGTTGTGACCAACTTGTCGTTTTTATTAGGCTATGTGCCTTATCACCCACTTTGATAAAATGGTACTATTTTCAACGGATATACCAAATTGAAGATAAATACGGGCGAGAGTTTGATTGTGGATGAAATGCCCTGGCGATGGGAAAAGCAACAAATACAATCGTGGATAAGGATGCGTGGGGTCCTATATTTGGGGCCAAGAGCGAGCTGTTCAAGAGTGTGCCTTATTTAAATTTTTTGGGCTCAACAATGTAAATGTACTCAGCATGACAGTGAAATCTTGTTAGCTTTCTTCTGCCTTTCTCTCCTACTTAATTTTCTTACATGACCCGATGGGTTTTTGGGGCACCTCCCTTCGCCGTGGTTTTGTATCTTGATGTGTTACACCTGAGGATGACATGTTGCAATAGTTTGTGATGGTTTTCCTAATCGCAATGGGTTCATGTTTTCGTTTTGTAATAATGACCAGTATAATCCAATGTGGTGTTTGGTGCGAGGGAGATTCCTTCAACCGTTCTTCTGAAAATTAACGTCCAAAAATTATTTTATTAATCTTTTTAGGAATGTTATTTGGCGCCAAGAAAAAGACCGCCAAATTTCAAAATTGCCCTTTTTTTATAAAGAAATATTTGAAAAAAGATTTGGCTCAAGTAATTCAAGAAAAGACGAAATCTTATTTTTTCCTAGATAATATTAATATTAAATAGAATGAATTATTTATTATTTTCATGTGTAAATTTAGATATTTAAGAGTTAAAATATTTTTTTAAATATTATAATTAAAATTATAATAAAATAATATTCTCTATAAATGAAATTTACTCCCCTTTACATTTGGACATGGGCTTTATATTAAAATTATGTTAGTGTGGGTTAAATGCTAAAAATACAAAGAGGAGAGATTTTGTTTGGTTCAAATTGATAACCAAGCAAAAAAAAGAAAACCAAGCAAGCAAATTGGTTTGGAGAAGTCAATGTGATAAGGCCGAACCAAATCTTACTTTAGAAGTTAGATCTGTTTAACTTGATTTGATTTATTCAATCAGTTTTATTCCTTTTTGAACTTGTACGCCTCTCGCAAGTTTATAACCGCCAAGACCGTCTCCAAACTGTAGCAATTCTGAGCTGTCCAATTTTCCAAGACACGGAGTATATTCCTTTCCGGTTTCTATTCATCGAAGTTTCCAAGTCACGGAGTATATTTCTTTCCGGTTTCTATTCGAAGAGAGTATATTACTATGGTGCGGTGCATTCCTTCAACGCCATGAAACAAAAGGCAATTGTCACCCCCATAATTGCGTTTTCCGCATTAGTTTTCCTCCTTCCTTCGTTTTTCGGATTCTTCTCCCATCTGTCGTTGGAGAGACGACGAACCGTTTTGAAGGGCAAATAGGACAGGTAAGGAGTATTGCTTGGTCACACTGAGAATCCATCTGGAAGGAACCAACTTGCCATCATCACCTTCCTCCCAATCCAAGTTACTTTATCCTGTGCACTCCCATCTTTCTTGTCTCCATAGTTAATCCTAGAATTAGGAATTCTTCTCACCTTGATGGCACACGCTCCGCAAACACTTGTGGCCACCGAATCAGAGCCTGATGAACCTCCTCCTCCAGGCCCTTTTTCTCCTCCCTCTCCAAAACCTACTTCTCCCAACAGCGTGACGAATCCGGATTCCACCCGAATTTCGAACCTCCTCCATATTTCCTTCAATCAGGATTATGGCTGCTTCGCCGCGGGCACAGACCATGGTTTCCGGATCTACAATTGCGATCCATTCCGCGAGATATTTCGGCGGGACTTTGGTGCAGGTGGTGGAATCGGTTTAGTTCAGATGTTGTTTCGTTGCAACATACTTGCCTTTGTCGGTGGCGGAGCTGACCCTATTTACCCAAGTGACAAAGTAATGATTTGGGATGACCATCAGTCCCGGTGCATCGGCGAGCTATCGTTTCGATCCGAGGTCAAAGGGGTTCGTCTTAGAAGGGACCGAATTGTGGTGGTTCTGGTGCATAAGATATTTGTATATAATTTCGCAGATCTTAAATTGTTGCACCAAATTGAGACAACGGCCAACCCAAAGGGACTTTGTGAGGTTTCGCATGTTTCAGGGACAATGGTGTTGGTCTGTCCAGGGTTGCAGAAGGGTCAGGTGAGGGTCGAGCATTACGCCTCAAAGCGGACCAAGTTTATAATGGCGCATGATTCTAGAATAGCTTTCTTCGCACTCACGAAGGATGGCCGGTTGCTTGCCACCGCCAGCAGCAAGGGAACTCTGGTCAGGATTTTCAATACATTGGACGGTTCATCGCTCCAAGAGGTACTTTTATTGATGTACATGTGTAATTATGCTATCAAGTTGTGAAAAAAATTACACAGTGCTTTTTGTTTAGAGCTAATGAGTCATGAATGAGCGGGTTCCCAGATGCTGATGTATATAGGAAATGCGCTGTACACCTACTAATGTGCTGAAAGTAGATACTTCATGACTGAGAAAATAAACTCAGGCCACTAAGATTTTATCCAAAACAAAAACCAGAACACTGGATTTGAAATTTATATCTCTTTGGAGGATTCTAAGAGCCTGTAACCATATCTTCCTACATGCTTTTGTTTGGCCCATTAATATCGTCAATTTGTATCTAGGAAGCATAAACACTGATATAGAGACGATGCTTTGATGAAACTTTAGATATCATGTGTAAATTAAAAGTGTTTTCAGGGTTGCATCATGCCTAACATGTGCGTACAGCATGTGTCAGAACTCACCATTTTTTGAAGTGTCAATGCATCATATTGAACCCAACATTAACTCATACTATTGTTACGTGTTCCATGTAATCTCCATCTTCCGCTAGGTTGTCTAAGTAACTATAGTGAACTGCGTTTCTAAATTAATTGGATAATATTTTCAGGTAAGGAGGGGTGCAGATCGAGCAGAGATATACAGCCTGGCCTTTTCTGCTACTGCACAGTGGCTAGCTGTCTCAAGTGACAAAGGAACTGTTCATGTCTTCAACCTGAAGGTTGATTCAGGACTATTGGGCAATGAGAGAGTGCAGAGTGCATCCGAATCTAATCCTGCTAACCCGTCAGCAGTTTCATCTCTTTCATTCATAAAAGGTTTGTTCATTTGTACACAATGAATAATTATACTTATGTCATGGATGAAATTGGGTGCATTTTTTGGTAATTACAATTGACAAATGATTTAAAAATTGACTATGCATATATAATCTCTATTCTGAGTTTACAGGTGTTCTGCCCAAGTATTTTAGCTCAGAATGGTCCGTGGCGCAGTTTCGCTTGCATGAAGGTTTGCAATATATTGTTGCCTTCGGCCATCAGAAGAACACAATTGTAATACTTGGGATGGATGGAAGGTATTTGCGAAGTAAATTTTGTTTCTTAGATATATTAGACTTATTGACTGGAATATCATATTTGTGGAGTAAAACTTTAAAATCTGCTTCTCTTCTACTCGGCACATTCTCCGTTCGGATTAATCAATGCTTATGCTTTAAAGTTTTTTGCCTAAGGGTATCCCTAACGACAGAGAATATGTTATATGAATGTTAGACTATTTATCACGGGGAATAAATTTTGACGCAATTTATTGGACTTGCATTGCAGCTTCTACCGATGCCAGTTTGATCCGGTAAATGGTGGAGAGATGAGCCAAGTTGAGTATTATAACTTCTTGAAGCCAGGAGAAATATTCTAGAATGGGATGAATCATGTATAAATTTTTGGTGCTCATTGTGAATATTATTATTTACTAGTCACCCCCTTTGTGCGGAACGTAATAGAGGTTGTAAATATACGTAATTATGTACATGGCGTAACGTTTTCCAATCCATTCCGTTAATATCATTATCATCAATATAATTGTGCAAATGAATGGCAACTGTATAATGGGGGCATGGCAACTTTTTTTTTTTTTTATACAAATGAGGGGTGAACCCAAATTACATGAAAAAGCTAGGCTATGGGGAAACAATTCCCATTTTCTCTCTATACACTATTTCCTCCAAATTTGGAGGACAATTTCCCAAAAAGCAAGATCTAGATAACCCTTGTTTTGCTAAAGTGTCCGCCACTTGATTAAACTTCCTTGGAGTGTATTTGATCTGGACTTCCCATACAAGTATGAAGAAGGACTGAATTTGCATTACCAATAGGCTCTCTCTATAATTATACTCCTTTCGTTGGATAGAATTCACAATATTCTTAGCATCGGACTCAAGAATTATTTTTTTAAGACCCAGATCCCATGCCAATGAAAGTCCCTTGAAGATAGCCCATTGCTCCGCCTCATTAATAGTGCAAGGACCAATAGTATGTGTAAATCCTGCGATCTAATTCCCCTCATAGTCCCTAATTACACCTCCACATCCTGCTTTCGTTTGTGTTCTTGTAAGAGATCCATCAACATTGATTTTGACATATCCTCTCGGGGGAACTTCCCACTTAAGAACTGGGACACTTTCCACACCTTGCACAATTTTTTCCTGTGGGCAAACAAAACTTCTCCAAACCTGTTTTAATATTACCAGAGGCACATGAGGTTTAACGAAATCCTCATCAAATATGGACTTATTCCGCCATTTCCATAAATGCCAAATTCCCACACCCCATAAAAGCTTCCAATTGTTTTCATCTACTAAACCTATGTTACCCTTCAAATTCATAGCAAACCAATTCCTCAAATCTGCTGAGAAGAACTGATTATAATAGATGGGTTTTATACACATACACCAAAGCTTCTTGGCATACTCACAATCCCTTAAGATGTGTAACGTGTCTTCAACACCTTGATTACAATGTTGACAAATTTCTGATGTAGTTGACCATTTACTTCTCCAAGCATTCGTGGGCAATCTGTTGTTAAAAGCAATCCACATAAATGTTCTAATTCTCTCTGCCCCCTCCCATCTCCATATTTCCTTGAACGTTGCATTGAATGTGTTTTCAGGTGGTTGTTCTATCATGTAATAAGCACTTTTAACTGTAAAAGTACCATTGTTAGTTGCATTCCAAACAAGTACATCCAATCCTGCATTTTGTCTCGGAGGTAGCACAGTCAACAACTTATGAAAAACTGGGAGTAAATTAGCAAGTCTCATGAAATCCCAATTTCCATCAACTACCCAATCACAGACTTTACTATTATTCTCTTCCCCCGTAATAGATCTCGTACACAGATCCCTAATGCTCTTATCGTGATACAGCCATTTATCATTGAAGAAGCTTACCCTTTAACCATCTCTAATGTGCCATCTCATCCCCCTCTCAACATTCTCCTTCTGTTCTGCAATAAATTTCCACAAAGCAGAATCCCCTGTCCTAGCTTCTAGCAAGTTCTCCTCACTTCGTAACATATATTTATGTAATAGAACTTCAGCCCACAATCCTTTTGTACCTTGCACCAACTTTCATGCTATCTTTGTTCCGCAAGCTTTATTAACAACATTTAATCTTTTTAGACCAAGACCTCCATATACTTTCAGTTTGACCATCTGATCCCACCCAATTGGATGATACGGGGCATGGCAACTTTATTCCGTTATCTGAACGCACTTGAAAAGACTATAAAAGTTTTGGACGCATACGTAATTATGTATGAAGTTTTTTCCTGAGAAATGAGGTGGATTTTGCTTCCCTTTCTGGGATTAAACGGGCTTAGCTCTTTTTTTTTTTATATATATAAAAAGGTGGACTCGGTTAACATTTTGGAGTAAGCTGTATTAATAGCTCGCCTTCTTTTTAATAAATTATTAAAATTATTATTTATTTAGATTTATAATTATAAAATTTAAGATTTTTTAATAAAAAATATGATTTTTTAAAATATAACATTAATAATTTTTTAATTATAATAATATAATATTAAAAAAAATTTAATATTTTAAAATTTTAAAAATATTTTCTTAAAATATTAAAAAAAAATAAAAAAGATGGCCCATCACCATAGCAGGACTACTAGCCCTTTTTGGAAAACCCGCATGTTGCATCAGGCTAACCTACAACTTGTGTACTGACTCGCTTTTCCAATACTACGAGAGAGAATAGTATTTAGATTGGTAACTTATTACCCATCGTCCGTGGGTTCAGCTGGCGAAAGAGTGAAACATACTACTATTTAAAGTGTGTTCGAACTCTGGAGAGTACCACTTTATTGTGGTTCCAGTCGCGACGCTTGGGGAGGCATCCTAACTTTTGGGTGCTTAGGTTTACGCCTGAGGGTAATAGACGGCTCGCCCTGCCCGACATTGGTACATTGGTATCGCCTAAGAGGAAGGGAGACTTCGCCCTGCCCTTGGATCGTGGGTGAGTCTAACTCCTTTCCAAAAATTACTTTACCAAAAAAAAAACAAAAAAAGATTGGTAACTTATTTTTCTTGCAAATTAAGTACTTGATTAGTACATCGTACGGGTGTAATTGAAATATATTCTAAAAAGGAAGAACAAGATGACAAATATATTAACAAAAGATAGCCTTTTTAAATTTTCAATACACACTATACTACATGAGAGAACTATTTGATTATGAATATTTGGATTAATTTCCCCATTACTGTAACCTATCTGCATCACTTATATATATATAAAAAAAAAATTCTACGCTAGAATCAAAGATACGCATGACTAGTTTTTGACCTTGCTATAAATGGTTGCAAGTGATGTGTTAAGTAAAGTAAAAAGAATAATCATAAAAACGGAGGGCCGTGCTTTAATTTTACAAAATATTAGAAATACTCCTCTTATCTATGAGACCTAATTGAGTTATTTTAATTTTAAATATAAGATATTTTTTTTATATTTATCTATTAGAGAGTGAGAGAATTTAAAAAAATAGTTATAATATTTAAAAAATATATTATATTAACTAATTTAATTAATTTATTTAATATAATTAAATTAATTAAATAAATTTTATATCAAAAATACCAAGAGTACTATTTTAGAAGAAAAGAAAGTACTACCACTATTTTCCTGCGTCTGAGCGGACTGCACTAGGAAATGCAAAATGGAACATTTTTAATAGCCCTTCACAAATCGGGATTGGACTACTCTGGAATAAAAGTTAACGTTGCCACTTTTTCCCTTGCTCTTTTCACTAATACCTTAATGAGCACGCCAACTCTGTCCTCCATTATTTCAACCACCTGAAATAATTGTATAATTCCTTCAGAGCATATCAAATATGGACACCAGATCATAATCAACATCAGAATCTTCTCCCTTCACAATATTACTAGTCTATAGTAGCACCAAGTTTAGAAAGGGAAAAACTATGCTCACATGAGATTTACATTAATTAGCAATAACACAACAAAAAATGTCAATACCTCCTTGATCCTTCCTACGGGCTTCCCATCAAATTGAATGACAACATCACCAGGACGAAAACCAGCTCGATCACCAGGGGACCCCGGAGTTACCTTAGTCAAAAGCTTGGAAGATCAGAGCAATGAACTTGAAGCATTCAAATCATTAGCTTACCGAACTAAGGGCTAACATCCATTCCAAAAATCTCGTAAACTGTTGATAGTACAAGGATTCTGACCATTAAATCTACCCTTCGATTAATTACAAAAACATGAATTGCCAAGAGTCATTTTCTAACCGTCTTAGCATTAACATTTATCATTAGCTTAAATGATGAATTAGGGACATACCATATGTACAAGAATGCCCTTGCTGACATTAGGGAATGAAGGATCTCTCTCTTTTAGCTGGGCTATAATCATCACATTAAGATAAATCATTTTGAGCCCTAGCCACCGTATAACTCTCCTGTACAACACAGTGATCTTGTTTGTCCTTCAACATGGCAGTATGCAACAATAAATCTACAAGTAGGAACTTGACATGTGAATCTTTTATCCACAATTCTAGCTGAAATTTTTTTACAGTACTTCTAAAATTGAAAAAAATAAACACAAATTTTTGTAAATGAAAACACCAAATCTAAATTTCGTAAATAACACAAATGGAAAACTAACACCAATTTACAGTACAAATCAGCCAGCCTTTCAAAGCCAAGTCAGTGAGATAGTTTAGATATAAACATACCCACTTTTCTTGAAGTGCTCTATAATTTTACACACCGAGTCAATTGGTACAGCGAAACTCAATCCATCAGCAGCTAGCAATTTCATGATATTGACACCAACAACTTCTCCATCAATATTAACAAGAGGCTCACCAGAACTTCCCTATACCACGGCAGAAGAAACATACAGGTAGATCGAAGATTTATGCACGTTCTCAGTTGTTTTGCATACCACATGCATGGTAGGCTGGTGGCTTATGGGGAAGAAGAGGCGGAGATATACCATATTAATTGCACAATCTGTTTGTAAATACTCTCTTCTCATGCCACCAAGACCCAGATCACTACTTTTACAGTCCACACAACTATGTCCAGAAATGAAAGAATGATCAAGATCATTAGAATTTCATTAGTCTAAATCACAGAACTAAGCTTTTTACTTAACCACAGTATACTTCAAGGTCTCATAAAGGTTACCGTTCTTAAATCTTAATAACAATGGCTTTAGATGAGAATGATGAAATGATAAACAAAAGAATAACTTAAACCAGGGTTACATCTGTTGTTGTCAGAATTTATTCTTCACACCTTACAATACCAGCTGTGACAGTATTCTGAAGGGAAAGTGGACAGCCTATTGCCAATACCCACTCCCCAGGACGAAGCCTGCTAAAAGAACCAAGTTTTGCTGCTGGTAGTGGGGTTTTGGAATTGATTTAACTAAAGCAATGTCGGAATGAAGGTCAGCATTCACCACTGTACCCTCAAATGTCCTTCCATCTTGTAAAGTCACATCAACCTGTAAAGTTGTTCATAGTTTCAGATCAGCCATTCACTTTATGAGCCAGAAAACAATTTCCAACTTTCAAAACAAGATTTTGAAAAAATAACCATATAACGAAATATCGTAAGATTAAGCATGTTTAATGCATGTCATAACAAGATGTTTAGTCAATTAAGTCATTATAGTATGTTTAATGCATGTCATAATTTGTGGACTGGTTAATGTCCTTGTAATTGCACCGTCACCCAACAAAAGAAAAAAAATCACAAGATCAAGCCCATATAGAAACGACCAAAACACATACTTTTATGCAAACAGACCCGTTTGCATTCCTAAAGTATGCTAGTCAAACACCCATTTCCAGCCAGTTTTGTAGGGACTTATTATTTAAAACAAATAAAAGAGAGAACATAGCATGACGATATATCTTTGTTGGGTGAGCAAGATATAAGATATATCACTTATATTTAAGCAACCCCATAATCTAAAGCCAATAATCAACGGATCAGGGACCAACAATAATTTGACAATTATCCAGAATAAGAATCCAAACAAAATGCCTATCATCTAGCTGGCAGTTGGCTTCAAGATAAGTTCCATCATGTTGAGCTCATTCACGCAAGATGTTGAGCTCATTCAAGCTCTCACAAGTGCATCATATAAATCTACAACAGTTATAGTTTAGCATTGTTGCAAACATATGCTTGAGTGATATGCTCCATCATGAACACAAACCTTTCCTTTGGACGAACTTCGCAGGCCTTGAAAATCAACCACAACATGTGCACAAGTCAATATTGTACCATCCTTGTCAATTATAATTCCAGAGCCAATACTCTTTTCAGTAGTCATACCATAGATCTCTACAAGGTTGATGCATAATCTCAAGGTAAACCCCGTAGCATACCAAATTTCAAATAATGCAGGTAAAGAGATCCCAATTTGAAAAACACATACCTTGTAAAACTGAAAGATTTACAACAGCTGGACCAACCTTAGCAGCTGCATTTGCAATGGTGTCTCTGCCCAAACAATCACAAGGCTTTGCATTATCATCTACAACCAAAGAAGCTTCCTCTGGTATGTCAGATGATGGAGCAGGACTGACTTTATAAGAATATAGCGGAATTATTCCTGAAAATTTTAGACACTAATGTGACACAAACCTCCATGCATTAATGAGGAACAAATTTAAATCCCAAGTTCTAGCTAAATGAGGACATAACAGAGAGACCATGATCCAAGGCAAAAGGAAAATTTCGAGGATACAATTCATGCAGCAACGGCCAATCTCGCAACCGTTCGGGGAAGTGCACTGTCGCCGCGCTCCTAAATTTGAAATCAAGGTAATAAGAAATGTACATGACTGTTAATTGATATCTACTAGCTTTTGGGAGCCAAGAAATGCAGAACCATTGGTTAATTGTCAAATTAGGCATATACTGAATTGCTAAGTGTGAACGGATTCAAAGAGAAACATCCAAATTTGAACCTTGGAATCAACACCCATCGTTTCTCAGGAATGCTTAACTCATAGTCGACGAAAGAGGTTAACGTGCTCACTCAAATTAGCATCGCCGTTGGAGTAAAAGAGACCCGAACCAGTAGCGGCGATCGCTATGGCCAGGATGAGAGAGCTTCTGCCAATGCCAGAATGAGCAAGCCTCCTCTGCAACAAAAGTCCCCGTTGGAATCAAGAGAAGAAAAGGAATAATAACAGGTTAAAACTAAGAAACAAAGGTTATTCGAACTAATGCAATGCAAAAAATGAACTGAAGAAGGACAAGAGTACCAAGAAATAGCTCATGAACGGCGACGACCTGACACTTCCCGAGTTTTCAACGGATCGGCGACATCGTCTAGTCGAATCAAAACCTCGGGCCAAACCCGCGAGTGCGTAGAAGAGAGGCCGGAACGCACCGTTTTAAGCTTAACGTAACGCGCCGTTTTTCCTTTTGAGCTCTCCCTCTAGAACTTGATCCGCTATTTCCCAAAATCCTAAAATTCGTGAATCGTTGCCGCTTTGGACGAGAAGTTTCTATTTTCCAAGCCACGAAAATTTGGAGATGAAGCTCCGCTTTTGCGGGTAAATGCGGGAATGGTTTGCAAGTCAGAGGCTATTTGATCTTCGGGTCCTTCTAATCGTTTCACAATCTTGCCTTTTATTCTTTAAGTCTCTACCAGAATGTCGGGTGACTCTTCCTGTGCTTCCCTCAAGTGGTTATTCAATATATCTTCTTGATTTGTGTGGTAACCCTTCCTTGAGGATCGATAAGAAGTTTGGAGAATAGCGATATTATTCGTTACAATTTGAACCTTTTGACTCAATCCCGGTTAGAAACTCCTGAAGATGCTTTCGTATTCACTGGGGACGCTTCCTTTTTAATAATTCAAGTGTTTAACACTATGCCCTTTTTATATAGTTCTACTGAGCTTTATTTCCATTAACATTTAACTAGTTTCACGAGCTTGTTGCCAGGGGATGTCATGGATGGTAAGGACGTATCTTCCGATCAAGTCATTGCAGAAATGCTAGAAATGGGGTTTCAATATGCCAATATTATGGAAGCTTTGAAAGCAGTAGGTCCATCTACTCATAGTGCTGTGGAGTTTATCCTGAATAATGCTGGTAGAAATAGCGGTAGAGCATCTCCTGCTAATATTAATAATTCCAAATTTCGTAAGGGCAACGAAGAGGGTCTCAGAAAAAGGGACTTGGCATCATCCCATTCCGTAAGTTATGTTCGACAGTCTAGCATCCTGGACCATGTCCAAGCCACTAATAAATCCATAAAAAGAAAGACAGATATTGTACTTGGTGCACCCTTTAGTAGGTTGGAAGCTCCTTCAGGCAATATGGAAGAGCTCAAGGAGCCTTTCACTGACATGGATGTTTATTCCAATATATTGTCAGAAAATTGTAAGGTTGATTCCCTGGATGAGTTGGATAGTTCATCAGATTGGGAGCAGAAAGCTAGCAATCTCTTGCAAGAGCATTTTGGCTTTTCGAGCTTAAAGAGTTTTCAAAAGGAAGCCCTGACTGCTTGGGTAACTCATAAAGACTGTCTTGTCCTGGCTGCAACGGGATCTGGTATCATTCTTTAACTTCACTTTGTGACAACTCATTTGCTACTGTGCTTCTATTCATAATTATATTTTGGCAGGAAAGTCTTTGTGCTTTCAGATTCCTGCATTGCTATCTGGGAAAGTGGTGGTTGTGATTTCACCCTTAATAAGCCTGATGCATGATCAATGCTTAAAGCTAGCAAGACATGGGATCAGCTCTTGCTTTCTTGGGTCTGGGCAACCTGACAATACTGTTGAACGGAAAGCAATGAGAGGCATGTATAGTATAGTGTATGTTTGCCCAGAGACAGTTCTAAGGTGAGGTTAGGGATTTATAATTTATTGATTATATTTTTAAGTCACGTGGATTGTCCTTTTTTTCTTGGATAAAAAAACCATTCTTCTTTAAATGTCTGATAACTGCAATTTAATCGCATGTAGATTGATTGAACCACTACAGAAGCTTGCAAAAAGTCGCGGTATTGCTTTATTCGCAATCGATGAAGTGCATTGTGTTTCTAAATGGGGCCATGATTTCCGGCCAGACTACAGGTTTGTATTTTCCCTTCTATTCCACATTGTTAAATAATTATTACTTTTATTGGTTGGTATACACAGAGCATCTCAACTGATCGTAAGGTATGGTTTATGTATTTAATGCATTAAGAGCTCTCGTGATTTCATCACTCATATGATTGATCATTCTTTTATTATATTTGGTAATAAGATATGGTTTATGTTCCTCATCTAGTGTACATTTAGTAATCCTTTAATGGTCTCTGCTATAACATGTAATTCAATTATTTTATTCAAGTGTTCTCTTGTTTCAGACGACTGTCTGCATTAAGGGAAAATTTCAGTACTAGCAAGCTAGAATTCCTGAAATTTGATATACCTCTGATGGCTTTGACTGCTACAGCTACCAACCTGGTTCGAAAGGATGTTTTAAATTCACTGCATATGTCAAAAGGGACAAAGATTGTTCTCACTTCCTTTTTCCGGCCCAATTTACGTTTCATTGTGAGTTTGCTGTCTATAACACGTAGATTTATCCCTTCTTATCATGGCCCAAAAAAAGAAAAAGGGAGAGGGGGAAAAAACTCTGCTCATAGCTTCTTGTTATTGTTACTCCATGATATTTCTTAGTCTTTGTGGCTCTGTACAGGTAAGGCATAGTAAGACATCTCCATCTTCTTACGGGAAAGATTTTAATGAGCTAATTGAACTATATGGTAAAAAGCAAAAGTCAGATGACAAGAAAAAAAAAATTATATCAGAGGAATCGCCTGATGTCCTCATTAGCTCTGATGCCAGTAGAATCTGTGAGGTTGACAGTCTTCCTCCTTATTATTTGGATGGTGACCAAGATGATTACAGTGAAGGAGGTATTAGCGTATTGCATTCAAGAAGCACTAGTGGGGCTATAAATGGAAAAGAATTGTCAGTTGAGTACCTGGAAAACGACATTGACGTCTTTCAAAGTGTGGATGACTGGGATGGTACTAATATGTCTGCTATTCTTTACTTAATAAGCATTATGGTCTATACTAGTAGGTTAGAAACTTATAGCAATTTCTGTGAAGTGGATAAAATATCAATCTTATTATATTGATAGTGATTGTGATTGTCTCTTGATCACTCGTGTACTTGCAGTTGCCTGTGGCGAATTCTGTGGACAACCTTCTCAAAAGGAATGGAAGTTATCTGAGATTGTTGATCCACCCAAGAAATCAGAAGAGAGACTTAGACGTCTTAAAGATCCTTTAGAGCGAGGACCAACTATCATATATGTACCCACCAGAAAAGAAACACTGAACATTGCAAAGTATCTATGTGAATTTGGTGTGAAGGCTGCTGCTTATAATGCATCGGTATGGATGATATATGTTACATACAACTTGTTTGATTAAATGAACTTTTCAGGTTGGATAAGCAGATGTTGTTTTGCCTATTTTTGAAAGGGAGAGAGAGAAAGAGAATTTTGGAAAGCCTTGATATTAAGGGTGGCGTGCATTGCATGTATTTATAGTTTGTAGTAGAGAAAAGGTTGTATAGCTTGAGTACATCCAATGTGAGACTTCTATATTTAACAAAGAGAGAAGAAAAACTTTCCCTATAGGTTGAGGCATTTAACACTAAGGAACCAAGCTTGTTACAAAATGTGCAACCCTTGAGATTGAAAGAACTTTTATAAAACCTAATTGTAGAGGAAAAAATCAACCGAGAGAATCCAATTGATAAAGACTCTTTGATGACCAACTTCTATGAGCTTCATGTTCACACTTGATACAAGAAGCAGCCAGATGACCTTGTGTTACATATATTTATAGTAGAGAAAATGTTTTATGGCTTGAGATAGAACCAACGAACTTCATGTTCCCCTCCTGGTGCCGCTGGCTGTTACATAAAAAGTCAAAGCAGAAGGTTTAGTAAAATCTCCTGGCCCTCCTTTATGGTTTTGTTTTCTTGTTGGATCAAGTTTAAAATTTCATAACTCCATCATGTCAATTTACAAGAAACATTTCTATTAGTGGCATAACCTATGTGCACAACTCCACGCATTACAGTTTTTACAATGGATTGTCTAGAGGAGAAAAATTTAAACTGTACTTCTAGTCTGCTTTTGGTTTTGAATATGTTATTATACATTACTGTGGATTCTAAATTAGCACATGTCACTTGTGAAATTATGTCTCTTGCTCACTATTAAATTAATTTGCGAGCTCAATTTCTTTCTTCAGCTGCCCAAAACACATCTAAGAAGGGTACACAAGGAGTTTCATGAAAACACATTAGAGGTATGGATATACAACATGAGTGTCTTGTGTTTCTTTATAATTGTTTTGTTATCATTGCTTGAGTTATCGAATTATAGAATGTGGACCCTATTTTCACATATTCACTGTGTTCTTCATCTCGCTATCCATAAATTGAGTCTTTCACCAAAGTGCTGTGATGATATTTTATTGAGACGTGGCTCGAACTTGTTTAATATGTGTCCCGAGAACTTATCGAAGTTAAAGTCCTTTTATCATTCCACAGAACTGTATTGATGTTTGTACATTGACGAAATACACATGCTTTATTGTTTTCAGGTTGTTGTTGCAACAGTGGCTTTTGGAATGGGGATTGACAAATTAAATGTCAGAAGAATCATCCATTATGGTTGGCCACAGGTCTGTCTTCTCTAATACTTGTAGTTTATCCGTATTTCCTTGTGCATTAATGCATCTCAACCTGGCCTATGTGGCATGAAACATTGATAGGACTGCTTTTGGGAACTTAGGAAAATAGGAGAAGCACCTTTTGTTGTTCAGAACCTTGACTTACCGTTTGAAGAAACAAATAGGGTATCTGTGGGGTGGCTGAGGTTGAAGGCTATGAAAAGGTTAAATGGGAGACGGTGAGGGTCACTGTTTTTTTGGGTCTATAAATCACCCATTCTGCTGAGAAGGAGGGGGAGGAAGATTTTTGGAATTGGCTTGGCCCTTTGGGGAGTGGAGAGTGCCAACCTCGAATTTGTGGCAACCCATTCCGTTTAGAGTCTATTGTGTCCTTGTGTTGCCTGTTGTGTTCTGTTCTTCTTAGTTTGTAGTTGTTATTTTGATTATAGTTTGTATTTTGGTATAAGAGCCTTCCCTTTGCCTTGTAATCTGTTTCTGTTATGCATTAATATTATTATCAGTTTCAACTCGTTGTTGTCTATTTCAAGTTTTAGTCTTGTTATTAGTTGTGTTTAGGAGTGGGTCATAACAAACATATTCTTAGTTTTTTCGTCTAAACCTGTATTTAGAGTGTGCTTGTCAAACTATGTTCAGTGTTTTCACTCCCTGAATCTTTCATTTTTTTTTAATTCAACCCTATGTCATCAGTTTAATTTAACATGATCAGAGTTTAGAAGCCTATTACCAAGAAGCTGGCCGTGCCGGACGAGATGGTAAATTAGCAGATTGCAGTAAGTTTAAGTACAGCTCCTTTAATACGCTTCATCACCTTGGATGCAGATTTACTTTGCTGTTCTTTGTTCTCTGGAGTTTTGGAAATTTACTTTTGTCTCTATTGTTTCACAACCAGTTCTTTATGCAAACCTATCAAGGGAACCGTCACTTTTGCCCAGTCGTAGAAGTGAAGAACAGTTAACACATGCCTATGTCATGTTGTCTGATTGTTTCAGGTTTGGATTGGTGAACATATCTTTTTACAGCTGTGTTGTTTGTATTAGCATTTACCAAAGAATATTTCATTGTATATGCAGATATGGAATGAATACTTCATCTTGTAGAGCAGAGGCTCTCGTGAAGTACTTTGGAGAGGACTTCCATAATCAAAAGTGTCTCATGTATGCCCACTTCGTCTCCACCATTATGGAATCTTTCAGAATTTAATTAAAATACTGCTATGCTATGAAATATATTAGCGGAAGTCCTGCATGTATATTAAAGTTGCCATTCATGTGACATTGTAAATAAGAGCTATTTGCCTAATCTACTTTTTTCTTAATGCTGTGGCTTTGAATTTTGATGGTCCCATGGTGATATTAATTTACCAATCCATTTAAACTTTGTATTTTGGCATTTTCTAATGAACATGCTGTCATACAGATGTGATGTGTGTGTTGATGGACCACCTCAAATGCAAAATCTGAGAGAGGAGGCATGTACTTTACTACAAGCTGTAGCTGAACATAATGTATGTACATTAATTTAGTTTTTACACTCTATCTGTGTTTGGTGATTGGATTTTCTACTCTTTGAGGAATGGGACTAACAATGTTGCTTTTTCAGGGTCAAAGCTATGATGTAGATGGCTTATATGATGAAGATGTACATTTTGACCCTGAAGAAAGAAGAATCAAGGGGAGGCTTAGTCTGAATATGGTTGTTAGGAAGATAAGGGAGCAGGTCTCTCTCTCTGTATGAGTGTGTGTGTTTTACTCTTGTTTTATTTGGTTGTTAAAGTACGTAACAGAGTTTTAATTGTTTCATATGATTGCTGTTTGTAGTCTCAAAATTTTTTTACCACCGATATGTTATGGTGGAGAGGTCTTGCTCGAGTTATGGAACAGAAAGGATACATCAGGGAGGGAGATGCCAAGGTAACCTGTTCGAGTTGGAAAAATGCCTTCCCCATTCATAGTACTAAATCATGTTCGTGAACTTCTTCGTTGCGTATGCTAAAGTATTAGTCAATTTTATTACTTGTGGTGAGGTTTTAACTATATCACACTATACTACCGCAGAGCCATGTGCAGATTAAGTACCCAGAACCAACAGAAGTGGGATTGAAATTCGTCAAGTCAAATAGTGAGGAAGCTTTCTATGTTTACCCCGAGGCAGATATGCTGCTTGCGGCCAAAAGCAGCCATAGCAAACCATTCTCCTCATTCTCGGATTGGGGAAAAGGCTGGGCTGATCCGGAGATTCGTCGCGAGCGGCTCCAAAGAATGCAACGCAATAGGAAGTCACCGAAGCTGCCGAGTCCTAGAAAGTCACGTAAGAGAAAAGCTATTAGAATGAAGCCTGATCTGAGGACTTGTCGTGGGAGACTAGCTGCAAAACTCTCTAAACGTACGTGATTTCAAGGCTTGTTCAGATTCATTTATAAGTCGATTTATCATTTATCTATCGTGATCTCGATCTCGTTAAGAATGAGAAATTTGTTCACATTACCGATTGCACTGATCCTGTAGTAAAATAATCCTTTGTAATATTAATGCCAGGAAGCTCTTTCGTTTGTCTCGATTTTAATTTGTTCTTTATAATTCAATTTTTTTTTTAAAAAAAATTGTTTTTATAGTTTTAAATTGTTTGCTGTTTAGTCTTATAATTTCTTGGGGCAAAAATTTATTCTTCGCAATATTTACGTGACTGAGTCAAAAGTCAGCGTTACGTCTAAGCCTCTAAGTGCCTGTTTGGGAACCAATTCTGGGAATCAATTTTAGCCAAAACCTCGATTTGGGAAAATTTTACACAAACATCAATTTTTGTCCAGAATTGATTTTGGGCCAAAACCTCGGTTTGTAAAATTTTTACCCAAACAACCATTTTTGTCCAAAATTGATTTTGGGCAAAACCTCGGTTTGAAACCATAGTTTTGAAGAAGCTATTTTTCAATAGATTTTGGAACTGGAAAAGAGCTTATAGATTATCTAATTACTATTTTACCCCTACTTTTTTCTTATACTCTCTCTCCTCTCTCCTCTCTCCCCCTCTCCTCTCTCCTCTCTCTCCCCTCTCTCTCTCCTCTCTCCTCTCTCTCTCCTATTTATTCTCTACCCTCCCTCCTCTCTTATACTTTAATCAAATTATATCCTTTTTAGTAATTTATTAATATAAAAAGTGATTCTACTATTAATCATCCAAACATCTCTATTTGCAAAATCTATTATTCTCAGAATCTATTCTTTCCAAAATCTATTCTCCATAATCTATTCTTCCCAGAATCTATTTTCTCCAGAATCTATTCTTCCTAGAATCTATTCTCTAAAAGCTAATCCAAACACACCCTAAGGTAATGTAAAGCAGAGTTCCATTTCCAGGCAATAATATATTGACGTATAAAACTTCTCGTAAGGGATGCACTAAACGACAAAATGCCAGGCCTCAAGAAGGGCGTTTATGCCATACAAACGTACGTATGAAGTACGAACTCGTTTCATCTTATTATTTGGTCGATGACTAAATTTGTCATAAGAAAATATAAATGAAATCTTCGTAAAAACAAACAAATCCAAATATTTAAATTATAAGAATTAGAGTGGAGAATAGTATTAGTCACAGTCCCTCAAGATTGTGCAAGCACTTAGAATGGGAGGTTCAAATACTCCCAAAACTCCAACAAAATCAAAATAGAAGTTACACTCAATTTGTCGATAATTTGATCCTATGAAGTGTGAACACACAATACAATCTAATCTACCTGAATGGCGCGAGAGGATTTGGGGTGCGAGGAGCTTGGGACCTTCTGAGTTCTTTACATACATTATCCAACATGCCCATAAAGTCTCTTACAATCACAAATATCCGAAGTGGATTTGCGTCTTCTTTGCTCACATCCCCATGAAAATACTCTGCGATTTCTTTCACACGAGATAGTACTCTATCTTCATCTCCCTGCAGCTCCCTTACGTTTCTCTCTGCATAATTTAGGGAAGCCTTCATCGAATTCACAAAGTTCTCACTTTTTTCATCCGTACGTAACTCCTGCACCAGATATTGCAGCTTGGCCATTCCGTCTTTGAGGTTTGAGACAGAGCTGGCAAGAACGTCCAAGTCGATTGTCGCTGTCTTCTTTACGTTGTATAACTCAGTACTCAAACCAGAAACAAGTTCTAATCCCATTCTTCTGTAACCATCCTCCTTCTCTTCTTCCATTCTGTTCTTACTTTTCTGGCTGATTTTCCCCATAATGCTATTCGAAACTCTGATTCCTTCTGATCGAACAATCTCCTGAACAACAAAATGGAGTAACGTAGTTTTCCCGTCAGTTCCCTTAACATCAGCTAGCTTGAGAAGGGCATCGAGCTTGAATGCTCTGGCACCTCCTCTTATTGTCCCAACATTCATACGGTTTCCTGTTTTCAGCACAGCTTCAAGTAATTTCAAGAAGAGCCTACTTGATCTTAGTTCCTTGCACGCCTCCTGTTTGAATAAAAGACCAAGGGAGATATCAAAGGTCAGCAACCTTTAATGAGACAAGTTATAGAGTCTGTCTTGATAATTTTAGTAATTTACCTCGAGCATTGAAAAAGAGTTCCTCAGGTGGACAATCTCATCCTCAAAGGTTTCTCTGTAAAGCATTGCTTCAACACGTTGAAAGGCAAAGGGTATGCTCAGCATTGCTCTTACAAACTTTTCCGCGGATCCCAAATCATTGACGTCTCCTCTATAATTAGAGAGCTTATCCTCTTCTTCCTTGGTGGGCACCATCTTCCCCAGTGCCTCTAGCTGTTGTAAAGCGAGGCCCTTACCTATTTTTTAATCAGTTGATAAGATCTTCAATTTCAGAATCATTAGTTTGATAATTGATTGTCATCAGTAAACGTTGTGAATCCACATGCGTGCTATATTATAATCTAAATCAAAAGTGGGTGGGGGAATTTACTTATTAGTAAGAAGATTCAGACCATTAATGATCACTGAATAGTATTGAGTGTCATATCATTCAACTCCCAGCATGAAGCAAATTATCACTTTATTATTTGTGCCCCCATTTCTGGCAGAGACTCAAGGATTTTGGAGTTCGGAACATATAAAGAAAAGAACTTCTTTTATTATGGCAAATGATTACAATTTAGTAACAGCGCACTAGCATTATATTATTACCTTGTATTAGGTTTTCACATACTTGTTCAGCTGTCACATTCAGAGCTTTTGAGAGAATTGTAATGTTCTGCAGCCTCTTCGGCTCGAGTAGGTGTTTGGTTGGAGAAGGACTTTTGCTCTTGATCTCGTCTTTCTTCATTGAATTTTGCAAATTGTAGCCAAAAAGTGACTCGATCATTTCCTCATCAAACCTGGTTAAAATCCATTATTTGATGAAATTGAGGATTAAGCAAACAAAATAAATAATAATAATAATAATAATAATAATTGCCATTATTAACGAACAACTTACTCAAATGAGCTTGTTCGTATTTTGTCCCAAACCATCGTGCGATCCGGGGCAGCTCTTACTTTGTCCCAGTGAAGCGGTTTAAGTTTTGGTAGCGGGGCTCCATCTTTTCCCAGAGGCGTAAAGTGGGGAAGCTGAGATGGCGGAGGACGTGGAGTTTTCACATTGTTGTTATAAGCTTTGAAGGGCGGTGGTGGACATGGAGGTGGGGGAACGTTAGGTGGCGATCTTGCAGGGGGATGTTGAGGAGGACGAGGCGGCTCATTTACTCCGCTTCGATTCAATGCTGAGCTAGAATCCAAGTTTCTTGGAGATGATGAAGAAAGTAGAGAGTCGGAGGGAATTCTTGATGAAGAAGTAAGAGAATGCAAAGAAAACAAGGGCATTTGGAGAGTTGGAGGTGGGGGCGGCGGAGGCGGAGGCGGAGGCGTGGTGGCTTGGGCACGTTGTGAACAAGTTTCAATCCCTTGCTGTTCCTGCTTTGTAATGCATGGTGGTTGAGGAGATTCTATCTTTGAAGTTGAAGTTGAAGTTTGGGGGGAATGAGGAATTTCCTTTGTGAATGGAATCGGCGAACTGATAGAATTAGACTGAGATGCTAGAGGCGACGGGGACACTGTCTCAGGCACACTGCCCGCTGACGCATCGGAAAGTCTGACATTTGACGATTGGGAATCGGCGAAGGAATGAAAACTTTCAGTCTCTGATGAATGGCGTTCCATGGTAATAACTTGATCTCTACCATCATCTTTCCCCGATTCAGCGTCCTCATGAATAGATAGAATTTCCTTTGTGGAAGAACTGCTAGCATTATCATATCCTGAACTGATCACTTCTTCATTTAATTCCATCTTCTCATAAATTGCACATTTAGTGATGGAGCTGTGATCCGAGCTTGTATTTACTGTTTCAGAAATATTTTTCAAGCTGCACATGTGTTGCTCTATATCGTCGCCTAAAGCATTCAGATAAAATAGATCTATGGCAGAGTTCAAACCCAGCTGACTTGACGAGTTTTCATAAGAACCTCCGCTTTCTCCATTCTTGCTACAGAGTGGCATTGTCCTTTTGGGTTTCCTTGCATGCTTTCTGCATTTTCTGAAAAAACAGATAAGCCCAAGAGCACAGAGCACTGTAGCAACCCCCACAGAAGCAAGAAGACCTACTAGCATTGCTTGAGCTCTGCCTTTATCTTTATGTTGGAACTTGCGAGCTGATGGATTAAAACGGGGACGATGTCGTGAATTAAAGGGATGAGCAAACACATGAGGTAAAGGAAGAGGAGATGGGGATGGAGGCTCAAGTTCAGTATTAGGTGAAGGAGAAGGTGATGGAGAGAGAAACTCAGAATCGCCATTTGATAGCCTTCTGGTTTGGAAACTGTAGAGTCCGAGCAAAGCTCTGAACTTTTCCACTATCAGAAGCCCCTTGCCATCATTCTCATCTTGTCCAGAGATTTCCTTGACCTGGTTGTCATTTTCTTGTCCGTTCGCTGATAGGACATGGACATGGAAGTTTCCTACCGGGTGAAACAGAGCATCCACAGACAAAATGTGGGTTCTTTGAAAATATAGGAACATCAAGAGCAAGAAGATGGAGCTTAACGCCTCAGAAGCAGAAGCCATTTTCGTGCAAGTAAAGGTCATCAAGACATGAATGCAACTTTTGTGTTCATGAAATCTGATTTCCCTTTTGTTGCACCAGATTTTCAAGGGTAGTGCTGGCAGCTGGTAGTGTGAGGAAGATCCAAAACACTGTCTTTAATGCTACTCCAAGGAAACCCTGAACTTGGCGGATGTAGTTGTGCAGGGTCTTCTTTACTTCACCTGCTCATAAATTCTTCTCTCTTCCTTTCTTTTTCCCCTGCAAAACACTGTTTTAATGCGTAACACAGTTTCGGAAAATATTTCCCCCCTTCTGTTTCACTTGATTCCTTTGTCTTATATGAGTTTTCGGGCCGGGCCCCTTGTCAGATAAAAAGTTAACCTCCTTCTCCCGCTCATCATGATCAAATGCGCAATTACCCCAACACGTACTCTTCTTTTGAGTGTATAGTTGAGGATTCAAAAGCTTCCGTTAAAAGAGATTTGAATCATGGTCTTTGCCATTGAATGTGACACTTAAAGGAAGCTAAAAGTGATATAATCTCGATCTGGGCCACTTAAAGGAAGCTAAAAGTGATATAATCTCGATCTGGGCCAGAAGGAGAGAGACAGAGAGTAGTGGGCCCGGTTTTGTTGGGGCCATCCTAACCATCGACGGGTGATTTGTACAGAGATATCTTCAACCCACAGTGATGAAAGAAAGATGGCGATGGGGGAGGGAACAAACAGTCCATCGTCTTATCATGTGACTTTGTTTGGGGGTGCAACTAAAAAAGTCGGGCATTAACATATATATCAGAAGCAGATGCAGTATCTTGATTGTGTTATTATGAAAGGCTAAAAAGGTTTTAGTCTTTTTCCAACATTTGGTTAGAAAGTTCTTTTTTTTTTACTTCCGATTGCTTGTTCTTTTGCTGTTTTTTGTGGTCCGAAATATGGTATCCACGGTTTCGCAAGAGTCATGTTGATTTTTTGGCCCTCAGGGGAAAGTTTGTCTCTTTTCTTTCCACTGTCCACGCCTAATCCACCCCAAAGACACTCACACGCTCACCTAAAATAGAGACACAGAAAATAAAGCGGCATATGGTCACATTACTAATTTCGTGACCTTGATTAGATTCCTTCATTGAGTTCATTGATTTAAGAAAAACAAAAGCGACGTGTTCTTTCTTCTTTTGGCGGGAGATTCCACCCACCAATATTATTTATGAATACTGAAGCTTGTCTTAAGATTGATACGTTGGTTGGCGTTAATATAGGACCCGTTGATTAAAGTTGAGAACCGGGTTAGGGATGGAAATCGTGTTCTGGTTAGCAGTATTTGGAAGGATTTGGGACAAATCTGAAGCCCAGCAGAAAGTATTCAGGGTGTTAGATCGTTTTATATTATTATTATTGGCATTATACTCGGATAGATTTCTTCATTTATTGTGAGATGGATAGAATCGAAGGGAGGTTGAATCAGGACCTATGATGAGGTGAAGATTTCAAATAACATGTAATTGGGTTAGCAATAGAGAATATGGTATATGTACGTAGTAGGGCATGTAGGACAATAAACAATGGGACGAGGCTAGAGAAAAAGGTACACGAGTCCGATGCAGAATTATTTCTCTGTTTTTTTTCCTGAATAAGATTGCTCGGTGTGTTTAAACAATTACATGTTGTGTACCATGCTGCCAACACAAGAGGGAGGAGCATGACGAGGGTATAGATTTGCCATTCAAATCATATCAGCATATCTGTGACCCATAAAAGGGAGAATAGGAACATGTTCATATTTTGACTTGTACGTGTAATCAGTAATCTTGTTAGTAAATATTAACTTATCGTGGCAAGCTCCGTTACCCAATTTCATAGCTTTTGGCATTAGGGTATTATTGCTGTTCGCTTCCTCTCTCTTTTTTTGTTGGCACCTTTTTTTATACAAAAATTTGTAAGAATAAATTATATTTACCCATAATTTAAAAATATGACGAATTCTTCTTTTTTTTAAACGATATTAATGTCAGTTAGGATGAGCCGTTAATTATCCTTAAATATAAATTTAAACACTTAAAAATTAGAATATTTTCTCAAACACATAGACTATAACTTTTTTTATTTTTATTAAAAATATAGACTATAACTATAATTAAATAATATTCACAAGATAGAACATTTGAAGATTGTTATTCGCCACCCTTAGCTGGGCCTTCACGGCTTATCCAGTGTCGACTATGGGCCTCTCTCAAGCGTGTTAGATATATGATTACTAGAGGGACTCGCCCAAAAGAATACCCGCTTGAGTTAGTCCACCGAGAAGATGATTGCAATGAGAATGACGGCGGAAATCACAGCTTTTATCTTCAAATCATTAAAAATATACCCATCTTTCTCGTCATCATACTTATAAGTAGTCAGCCAACGGGGAGCTAGTCCTCACAACACGGTGAATTGAGTTCAAATTTTCACGGGAAGAGGACCTACCTCGAACGAAATTATTTCCAATAGCCAGTGACCGTACAATTTGGTAATTTCGCCCACCTTTAAATATGAACATAGCCTTACTCTATAACACTACTGGTTGCTGGTTATTATTTTAATAATTAAAATAATCAAGTATTTAACTAAATTCCCTTAAACATTTGACACCGACACTGTTGACTGATAAATATTCTACTCTTTCAAAAGGGGAGGAGGGGGGGGGGGGGACTTCGTGCAGTTACCTTGATTTGAGATGAGGGGGGCTATATTTATTTGTCGCTAGTCAGCTTATTAGGAACGAGATCTCTTGCCCCTTTTGTTTATTATTTTGACAGATTGATTATGCCAGTCTTTCCTTGTTGCATGAAATGAACCGCCGCACTACTAATAAATTACGAACCACATAAATTACCATATATTTTATATTTTATAGACGAGATATTATATTAAAACCAGGGTCATATTATTTTTTTTTTTGGCGGAGTTGGGAAAACATGAAAAAAAAATGATCATGTTTAGTCTTAATTCCACAAACACGCGTCGCTATATTTTTATATAAATAGAAAGCGGATCAAAAGCTGAGCTCTTAAAATTGAAGAGTAACATGAAAGAAAAACAGTGTACGGTTTTTCTGCTCTCCATGATGAAGGTGTCTGGTGGAGTTGAGGACCCACATTGAGATTTTTGAAGGGGATCAAGTTCACGACAGCTGTTATCCTCTTCCATATTTATATATTGACTTCAACCAAACATGTATGAGACACACTGTCGTTTAGCATCTGGCCTCCTTTGAGTCCCCAGTCTCGACGCGGTTTTGATATATATCGTCACCCACCATGCCCCGTACGTCGTTTTCACTCTCGGAAGCTTCTCTCACGTTTTTCCTGAATGGGATAATCACCCAAAAATTCTAACCATTCCATTTGTGTGAGATGATTTTATGAAGATCATATGTGTCTACCGAACATGTTTCCATCTTCCATCGAATCAAGACAGGCTGACATATAAGTCGTAAATCATTCACCCACTTTTGACCACTTCAATTCCCTTCGCATGCCATTTAATTTGTGTGTTAGGAGAACATAGACTGCAAATGGCGGTTTCAGTGAAAACTAATAGCTTTTAGTCAGAAAAACGTGAAAACTAATAGCTAGCCTGCGTTGCCTATTCTTGAACCGTGGAATCTGCCATCTTTTCATCGGGTCATTTTTCCTTGTCCTCCATAAATAAATCAGCCCTCCGCCATTAATTAATTAGAGATCTCACGGGAAATGTCAACGCGAATCTTGACTTTTCTCCCTCATTGCGATTACCCACAATGAGTTGCTGGTGCAATTCTATCTCACGGGAACGAACTGTTTAGATGTATGGAAAAACGGATTGTCTAAATTACTTTGAACGAAATAAAGCCCACTATAGCACAGGACATTAATAAGCATATGTCCAAGTACAGTTTAAAATTTAGAACATGCCACTAGCCACCGTTTGAACGTTGACTTCAATCAATTCTGCGTAGACCATTAAGCGTAGGCCTTTGATTAATTATATGGAATTTAGGAAAAGAGTTGTCGGGTTATCTTTATCTATCTAGTCACATGTTCACATGCATGGTTTTAGCTAGTGACCTAAAATATCTCCTTGTGTGTTGAGACACGTCACAGCTTGATCATCTCATGAATTATCAACCCTTAAGCTTCCTGTGAATATCACTCCGAAGAATTAGAGAATCTCATGGAATTGCCACTGGTATCAATTTTATGCCTTTTGGAACAGAAACTAATAGCAGAAAGGGAAACGAGAGGGAACCAACGACAGTAGGGGCTCTGATATGAACTTAGCACACCTATGTAGTATTTTGTCAATGACGATATGATATCCATGGAAGGGGAAAGCTATGCTTTAAGTAACATCTACATGTCAATTTATCATTCATAATTCGTTTAATAGAATATATAATGCATATCATTAAACTTATCATAATGTTCAATTATTTTGCACTAGAAATCTTTTGATTATTCGTCTTCAAATAATATAATAATGGATTTTAGTTGCGTGTGGAATCAAGATAATCCGCCATTGACTGTTCCGATCCATTAAGAATTCAGACATATAACTAAATATCCCAGTTTTTCTACCCCAATTCACCACTAAAATAAAGGTAAAAGTTCTTGCATTGTTGGTTCATCGTACATATGTAAGTACTAATAAATTCAACGTGTGCGTGTTTTTTTTTTTTTTGTTGCCAGATTTTAGCTGGTTGCATGTAAAATACTGGTACTCGTATATTTTTTCTTATTTTTTTTGGGCGTACGAGCATTTGATTTTCTCCCAGGCAGGAAGATTTTTCCAAAATTTAAGTTGATGCCAATTGTAAAAATTTTTATGGGCATGAAAGGGAGTATTATTATTAGTATTGATAGTGAAATTCCAGTAGCTTGCTGTCGTACAACCAAATATTTCGCAGTTCCAAGAGGCACCTGTAAATTAAAATATTAAAATGCTACTAAGAGATTTCTTTTGTCGACTTTTAGTACTAATTAGTAAGATCCTAATCATCAAAATGAAATACTAGATAAGATTACGAAGATCTGCCCACCTCTTTGACTCGTACGTCGCCCAAACATTATAGACAATAAAGATTTCAGAACCTGATAGAGTAACGTTACACCGTTTCTAAATTTATAATGAATTAGAAAAAAAAAATGCTAATTTTCGCTTTCAGTTTCTCTTACAATCATTAAAAAAAAAGAAATCAAATCATATTAATTCAATTCCTAATTAGAAGATATATTTTATTAATTTAGATAATTTAAAAAAAATAATTAATTACAATAATTATATATATATATATATTAATTTCTCTAAAATAAGATGCGATAATTAATATGATTATCTTAATATATTTTATATCACATTATATATTGATGTTATGAATCATTAATGGCTGATTCATTGACCCTTTAAGGTGGTAATTACCATAATACGCAACACATCGTGTCTAACAGGACGGGGTGGTCTATGCATGCGCCTTGCACGTGCTTTTTTTCCCTAGGACATGCAAAAAGTCTCGTTCGTGCCTCCCCTTTGATTGTTGCGGTGGCGGGGACGATGGATGATTGTGAAAAATGGATGTTTACGGTGTAAATTTCAATCTTTAGATTATGTATGGCAATAATAAATTATTACAAATGGGGCCACGAATCAGGGATTTGATTCTTATATTATATTACAGGGGGTACGAGAATTCGTCATTATCCCAAGGAGTCCAACTTGCATACATATATATATATATATATATATATATATATATATATATATATAACACATAAAATTTCGGTGTTTTTAAAAATTATAATATTATATTTCTGACAGTTAATATTAGCAATAACTTAATTTTAAAAGACACACATTTCCGCCCTAATTAAGAATAAATCTAGAAACTATATATTTTAGATGCTAGAATTGTTTAGTTAAAATTTAATTGGTAATGTTTAATTAACCCTTTTTACTAGAAACCATGCGGAATTAGTCCTCCCAAAATATAGGGATTATCAAATAAAACTTTTAATTTAAAAAAGGATTGGTAAATATTGCAACAGAGCCTTTCGTACAAAATAGAATTATTTCCAAATATTATGATAAAAGAGAGACAGCAAGCGTGAATGAAAATTCAGAGCATGTTGTATCGTTGGAAGAGTGGGATTAATTTGAAGGGAAGAAAGCAAGTCTCATCATCAAAACCACATACCCGCCCCTTGATTACTCTCCCCTTTTTTCTGACTTATCCTCTTTCTCCATATTTTTTTACTCCCTCCTCACCTTACTTTTCCCTCCCTCCCTCCCTCCCCCTATAAATATCTATCAACTCTCCTCCCATTTCTCAGCTCCACACCCCCCAATCATTCACTCTCAATCCTCAATACATCAAATTTCTCCCTAGTTTCCCCACTGAACACTGGATTATATATATATATATATAGACACTCACATACAGAATCTGGACCACATCAGCGCCAACAGTAATGGAGATCCGGGAAAACCAGCAGGAATCTTGGTCGGAGACGGAGTCGAGCACCGGAGGCCGAAGCACTCCGGGAGGCTACAGTGGGCCTCTCAGTGGTCCATTAGTATCCACCAAGAGGAAGAACAACAAGAGATCATCAAAGAAGGAGGAACAAGAGTACGTGGAGATAACGCTGGACGTGCGCGATGACTCCGTTTCCGTCCAGAACATTCGGGGCGGAGATCCTGAGACGGCCATCCTAGCGAGCCGTCTCGAGAAGAGGCCTTCCTCCTCTCTGGGCTCTCAGCTGTCCTTCAAATTGAGACAGGTTTCGCAGGAGCTCAAACGCATGACCTCTTCCAACAGCAGGTTCGACAAGATGGACAGGACCAAATCTGGAGCTGCTCGTGCCTTACAGGGTCTCAAGTTCATTTCAAAGAACATCGGATCCGACTCCTGGTCGCCGGTGGAGCATCGCTTTCACGACTTAGCTGTCGACGGAAAGCTTCCTAAAACCCGCTTTAGCCAGTGCATAGGTATGGATATAAATTAATAGATGCTCTTATCTCTCACTTACCTTCAGTTAATTAAGCAGCTTTAATTGGTATATAATGCCCACTTTCTCACCGGCTAAATGTTAACTTTTGGTTGGAAATTAATTACTTAATTATGATCAGGGATGGAGTCGAGTGAGTTCGCTGGTGAATTATTTGATGCATTGGCTCGTCGCAGAGGCATTACCTCTGCTTCCATAACCAAGGATGAGTTACGTGAATTCTGGGAACAAATCACGGACCGTAGCTTTGATTCGATGCTTCAGACCTTTTTCGACATGTAAGTTCTTATTTTTGCCCCATATTCTTCCTTCCACAACTTACTGCCTATAATATATCCACGCACAATATTATTATTAGGGCTTAAATTGGAGAAGTGAGAGATTTTTCGTCGTTAAGCAAAAAGAACAGTAGTCAAAATTAGTGGACTATATAGACAAAAAAAAAACATAAAAACAAAATTAGCGCACTCTTGATAGCTTGCTTCACAGATACACTGTTAACAAAATATTCTTAGGCCGTGAAATTTTTAGGTTTTATTTTGCCCTCGCAAAGGCCGAAAAGCTAAGCAAAGTAATTTGTTATTCCATTTGATTGAATCATTTCAATACCCTATACAGTATTTATAAACTATTACAGATTGCACTAGCTAGACGCGAAGCGTCCGTAACAACCGAATATTTGGGATAAAATATCAAATCTTTCCATGTGATTTTTCTGAGGTGTCCACTGATAGATGATGACGTGGGTGGGAGAGGAGGGAATTTTATCCTGGTTTTAATAACATCAGCGGGTCAGAGAGTGCAGTTGTTGACTAAATTTTATACATAATTGCCTATAGAAAAAGTGCAACGTTATAAGGGGAGGGTATGGTGGCATTGAGAAGCTTTTCTAATCGTGTTGATAATTGATTATTGTGAGCCCTCGAGGTGGTTTTGTATCTAATGAGAGCCAAGGCTTTGAATAATATAAACGGACCAATAAATATGAACAGAATTACGGATATGGAAGATGGGTTGAGTGGAGTGGTGAAATTTATGGAGCTAGATAGCGACAACTTTTTGAAAAAGGAACTATACGACAGAATCTATAAGTCAAAATAATTAGGTAAAATAGATAAGTGCGAAATGTCAAATTCTGGACACATGCAACTGCACTCGCTACTTCACTAACTTAATACAGTTATTCGACAATATGACAGGGTGGACAAGAATGCCGACGGACGAATCACGGAGGAAGAAGTGAAAGAGGTGAGATTTATCGTGAGAACAATTAAAGAGAATGCAAAAAATACAATCCATAAGTTCAACAGCCGATTTTCCTGTTTCCTCAACAAGCTAATAATAGTATTGAATATATACACGGTGCAGATTATCGGCTTAAGCGCTTCCGCGAATAAGCTGTCAAAAATACAAGATCGTGTGGAAGAGTATGCAGCACTGATCATGGAGGAACTGGACCCCGACAACCTGGGATACATCGAGGTGTACAACCTGGAAATGCTTCTACTGCAAGCGCCGGCAAAGTCAGCGCACTTAACGTCAGGAAGCAGAGTAATGAGCCAAATGCTGAGTCAGAAGCTGGTGCCGACGAAAGAGAACAACCCCGTGAAGAGGTTGCTTCGACGGCTGAGGTACTTCGTGGAGGACAATTGGAAGCGTATTTGGGTGATAGCGTTGTGGGTAGCCATATGCGCAGCCCTTTTTGCGTGGAAATTCGTGCAGTACAAGCACCGGGCTGTGTTCCACGTCATGGGCTACTGTGTCTCGACCGCCAAAGGTGGCGCCGAGACTCTCAAATTCAACATGGCCTTGATCCTCTTACCCGTTTGCCGAAACACCATTACTTGGCTTCGAAGCAGTCCCAAGCTCGGCGCCGTCATTCCCTTTGACGACAACATCAATTTTCACAAGGTGATCGCCTTCGGCGTTGCCATTGGGGTCGGGCTGCACGTGATTCCACATCTCACGTGCGACTTCCCGAGGTTATTGCATGCCAGCGACGCCGAATATGAGCCCATGAAGCAATTTTTTGGGGATAAAAGGCCCAACAATTATTGGTGGTTCGTTAAAGGAACGGAGGGTTGGACCGGGTTGGTCATGCTCATGCTTATGGCCGTAGCCTACATTTTGGCCCAACCTTGGTTTCGCCGGAATAGGCTCAACCTCCCCACAACAATCAAAAGGCTCACCGGTTTCAACGCTTTTTGGTACTCCCACCACCTCTTCGTCATCGTCTACGTGCTTTTCATCGTTCATGGATACTTCCTCTACCTCTCCAAGAAGTGGTACAAGAGAACGGTAAGGGTCGCGAAACTTCCCTTCGTGTTTTTGCTTGAAATCTTCTTCCAATCCCTTGCTGGTTTTGCTGATGCATGAGAATTTTCTCGGCACAGACGTGGATGTATCTCGCCGTTCCAATGTTGCTGTACGCATGCGAACGACTGATTCGTGCTTTTAGGTCGGGCTACAAAACTGTGAGGATTTTGAAAGTTGCAGTTTACCCAGGAAATGTATTGGCGTTGCACATGTCTAAACCACAGGGATTTAAGTACAACAGTGGCCAGTACATCTACGTCAACTGTTCAGATGTCTCCCCATTTCAATGGTATGTTAATTGTATACCATATATATTTATTTAAGTTTGAAATCATGTACGTTTAATATGAGAGGATAGTGGCTAAGTTTAATTTACGTGGCATTTGCAGGCATCCCTTTTCTCTTACATCAGCTCCAGGAGATGACTACGTCAGCATTCACATTCGGACTTTGGGTGACTGGACATCACAGCTCAGAGCTGTTTTCTCTAAGGTACGTAAACCTTAACTTGCACTAGAGATTCTGGAAAAAGGATTTGGTGTTATATATATGACGTAAATTCACGCTCTCCTCATTGATTGATGCAGGCATGCCAACCAGCAAATGATGGCCAAAGTGGTCTCCTACGTGCTGACATGTTACAAGGCAACAACAAACCCAGGTCAGTTATCTTCAATGTCGTTTCAAAGATATTACTAGCTAGAAAGTGCTACGTGCATGCTTATAAAAAATGGCTTATCCCTGACTCCATCGAAACTCACTTTTCCATTGCAGGCTGCCGAGGCTCTTGATTGATGGCCCTTATGGAGCTCCGGCACAAGACTACAAAAACTATGAAGTCCTCCTTCTTGTAGGCCTTGGAATTGGCGCCACCCCTTTGATTAGCATACTCAAAGACGTGCTCAACAACATGAAGCAGCAGAATGACACTGAAGAAGGAATTGTAGAGAATGGGTTTAAGAGCCACAAGAGGAAGCCTTTCGTCACCAAGAGAGCCTATTTCTATTGGGTAACTCGTGAGCAAGGTTCCTTCGAGTGGTTTAAGGGCGTGATGAATGAGATTACAGAGAACGACAGCGATGGTGTGATCGAGCTTCATAACTATTGCACCAGCGTCTATGAAGAAGGAGACGCTCGATCCGCACTAATCACGATGCTTCAATCCCTCCACCACGCTAAAAATGGCGTTGACATTGTTTCAGGAACAAGGGTCAAAACCCATTTTGCTAGACCTAATTGGCGTAATGTCTTTAAACATGTTGCCCTCAAGCACTCTGACCAAAGAGTTGGTGAGTATTGATTCTGCTACTAAATATGCTTCTTTTTGCGTATAGTACTCGTTCATTTCCAATACTTTAACGTGCACGTACGTTTTCAGGTGTTTTTTACTGTGGGGCACATGGATTGGTTGGGGATCTAAGACGGCTTTCTCAGGACTTTTCCAGGAAAACCTCCACCAAGTTTGATTTTCATAAGGAGAACTTTTAGATTCTTTTCTAATTGTTCGATTTTTTATCAATTGTATTATATGTGGTTATATATAGTTACCTTAGTGTAACTTTTTTCTTTCCATTGTTTTTGGCGTGAGGATTGCTAATGCATGTTTGTTATAGGTAGATCAAAAGCTGTATTTCAATCATAGATTTGTCAACAAGTAATTCCGCTCCCTTCCATGGGAAGGTGAAGTGATGCTGTTGTAAGCTTTCATACGATCAAGAAATCAAAATAACTTTTGCAGTATAGAAAACTTCCACCCTCAAGGTTGACAATATTGTAAGGCCACAAGAGGCACAAATTCCGAAATATTGAAAAAAAAACAGAAGAAGAAGTTGGTTTCAGACATGAAGTTTCAAAGATGAAACTGCAAGAACACATTACGAGGCAGCAAACAACTCATGAAGTTTCAGATTCTTGGGTTATATGAAGCTAATACGAAATTACTAGACTCCTTATTCAACACTGTTTTCCGTGACAAATGGTAGAAAATGTTATCCAAAAAGAATCAATGCGAAGAGAATCAGACACTGATCAGCAAAAGAAGAAAAAAGTGTGGTGAGGCATCAAATGCTAAGTTGATAATGACAGGTGTCCACTACGCAAAAACTTTGCAATAAAATTTAATGTCGTCATTCAAGTACATATCCCTCTATTTTGAGACCGAACCCTCTGGTCCACGTTGTTTTCCTCCCACTGTCACCTTCCCAAAGCCCTTCTTTTAATAACCACCTTTCTTTTCTGTTTTTTTGGTTTCAGGCCAATATCTTAAAGCCTTGTTTGTTTGCTTCTATTAAGCATTCCCATCCTATCAGTTTCAGACAGCCCTTCCCCCGAGAGGAATTCTAGTGAAGTTCGAATGGCTGCAACAGAGACAAAAGTGGAAGTGAAAGAAGCGGAAGAACAGATAGAGCCCCTTATGTGCAAGGCAAGGCATTGTTCAGTTATTAACATTATGATTCCTTCATCTGTTTAAACAATTAGTTCTTGAGTGTATCAGGCTCTGAACTTTTTTCCTTATGCGTGTTCACAGACGTACGTGTTGAAAGTCTCCATTCACTGCGAAGGCTGCAAGAGGAAAGTCAAGAAAATACTACAGACTATAGATGGTATTAGTAACAACATTTTGTTTAATTGATTCCATTTGTCTCTATTTTTTACATGGCATCTCAAGTTTCTCCTTAACACTGCCCTGAAATTCAGGTGTTTACAACATAAACATCGATTTGAGGAAACAGAAAGTCATGGTAATGGGGAACGTAGACAGCAAGACACTGATAAAGAAGCTAAAAAAATCAGGGAAACATGCCGAGTTGTGGCCTGAAAAGTCTGATTCAAAAAAGAAAAAGCAAGGGAAATCTGAGAACAAAGAGAAACAGAGCGACCCTAAGAGCAGAGAAGATAGCAGCCAAGTCTGCGACGAAGATGAAAGGGAAGGAGGTATTAAAGTTGTAGTCCAAGACCCGACGAAAAATGGCGAAGCATGTGGATGTGCAACTGGAAAAAGCGGTGTGCAGTTTCAAGAACAGAGGCCAGAGCGGAAGCAAGTTGTGACTATATCGGCCGGTAACCAGCCGCCACTGCAGGGGGGCAACGAAAATGAAGCGGGGAACGAGAGAAGTGGCGGTGGAAGTAAAAAGAAGAAAAAGAAGGGGCGAAAAAGTAATAACAGTGGAGCCGAAGGCGGTGAACGTTCAGGGGATGCTCCGGCGAACCATTCACAGGTTCAAGTACTGGAAGCAGTTTCAATTCCAAGCCTATCCAATCAGACTCTTCCAGGTCATCACATTGGCCATCAATACTCACCACATTCCTACTACGGACCACCTGCGCATACGTTGTACCATCACAAAGCACATCCCAACAACAGCTACAGCACAGCTTATTATAACTCCAAAGGATCGTGTTCGTGCGCCCATGCACATCCAAACGAAGAGACGGGAATGGAGCCTCCGCCGGACGATTCATACACATCGCAGCCGTCGGATTCTTTCGCGTTCCTGAGCGACGAGAATCCAAATGGATGCGCAGTAATGTGAGTATATGGACGGGCGTGGGGGATGATTTTGTAGCAACATGTGGAAGTAGAATATGATGTAGCAGTAGTATAGTTAAATTGGAGGTTTTTCTCCATAGTTACAATTTTTATTCTAATGATCCTACAATGTTTTGTGACTCCCCTACCCTTGTGTGATTCTGACTCAGTAGCTTAAAAAAGGGATTTTGAATCTGGGGTGTGTACATGTGTTCTGTATCATACCGGTTATTGGCTAGAATCTAACTTAGAGATCGTAAACAGATGATGCTGCATATGTGTATATATACCTATATTCCCTGTACCACTTTGAAATTCGTGACTTTTTTAGATGCTGATGGGGCCAGGCATGATAAAAAGATAAAAAGTTAAGGCGAGTATTGTAAAAGAAAAAAACAAGGAGAGTGGAGGTGTACGTGTTGAGATAGAAGTTGTTTACCAGAGAGTCCATGGGCATGAAAAATATTTTATTGAGATAGAATTTACTTTAATAATATTTGTGCCTTGAGAGTATTAATATCTAAACTCGACGGGAGATACCCCATGGTTTCTAACCCAAAAAATAGTAGAAAGATGGAACAATAAAAATGGGCCGTCAATAGCATAAAAAAGGCAAGTTGAGAGATGGAAATGGGTTTGAAGCTTGGTGTGGGGTTGGAGGGGCTTTAATATTTAAACATGCACATAACATACAAGACTGTCTTTTGCTGAGTGTGGACAATCCTGGAGTCTGTATCAATCAATCCTTGGTGATAATGCAGTTCTGTGAATGTACAAGAGTGTGGATTTGGAAAACGGTGCATGGATGTGTCAGGACGAAAAGTAGAAAAGAATCGTAGAAAGCCTGTCAAGTGGTGTATGCTTCAATCAGCGATGCATATCCAAATGAGCATATTCTCACTCGAGAGAGGCAAACAATGTATCGCTTCATCGCTGAAGGGAACTTGATTCCATTCCTCCCAACCCACAACCTTCTCCCATAAGATTTCTGCCTTTAATTACCAAGCACTTGACAAGTCTCTCCTCACAGGAATCGTATCATTTTCATTTATTGGATACTCGCTACTTTCCGCTCGTTGGCGGACGCATGATGGTCGCCCAGCTGCCGTGGATCTTTTCCTGAATTAATACACATAAATAATTATCATTTTAGGAAGCTACCTAATTGTATAAATATCCAAATATATATCAAAATTGCACGCGTATTTGGGCTTAGTCGATTTAAACTTGAGTTTATTAGACTTCAGTTAAAAATACTAAAAAACACAAAAAAAAAAAAATATCTAACTCGATTCTATTGGAATTTTCTCGTACTTTGATTTGAAAGAAAAAAATAGTAAATATATTACACATACACACAATTTTACGAAAATAACTAAATAGTTAAATCTATCAAAGGATGTTGGATCTAGTAGTAAAGTTAACATTTTTGAAATGTTGAGGTAATTAAATCAATACGCAGCATCCAATTCAAAGCGTCATTCCCAATTTCTCATGTCGGATTAACTACGAGTAATATGGCGAACACGAAAAACTTATGTTTTGATAAAATTTAATTTTTTTTAGATAAACATTTATATTTATTAAAATAAATTTTTAAATTAAAGTTATAATTTAAAATTAAAATTTTAGATAAGTTGATTATAATAGTTTATAGAATAATAAAAAAATTTATAAAATAATTAATTATTATATTATTCTTATTTTTTCTTATACCCTCTCTCATCTTTTATTTATTCGTTACACTCTCTCTTTTCTTTTCTATACTATCTGTCATTTGTCATCTTTTGTCTTTCCTTTCTTCTTATTTAATACTCATACTATTTTTCTTAATTTAAGAAATAACTATTTAAACACTCATTTATTTAAAATTATTTTTTTATAAACTCTTTTTGACAACCCTTTTTAAAAGCTACAAAAGAAATTTTTTTTTTTTTTGGTATAAATTGTTTTTTAAAATCTTATCCCTATATATTAAAGGTTTGCCGCCAAGTCGCGTGGGAATAACGGACCGGGTTGGATCCGTGTCCACGAGGTTACCATATTTTAACCGTTCCCCGCTTCCCGCCAAGGCTCCAACCCTAATTTCGATCATCCTTCCCTCGAGTCCCAGAGGTCGGCTAATGGAGTTCGCGTTGAGTGATAACGCCCTGAAAACCTTTGCTCGCTGCATCACTTGTCTCGCCCGCATCGGAAATGAGCTTTCCATTCAAGCCTCTTCCTCTCAGGTACTCCAATTTCTCTCGTTCTCGCTCTCCCTATCTCTTTCTCTTTCTCCCAGTAACTCTTCTCCACTTCTCATCGTCACTATCGCTCGCATAAGCTCATTCCAACGCTCACCATCCCATTTACTCGTGAGTTTTACTTGATTATAACGCAGGATGAGCTTCTGGGTTACTCTCACCACTCTTCGATTGACCCATTAGTTTTATTAGCAGAAAATCTCATTCGTAGGCCTCATTGTTGCGTGTTAGTAAACTATCTACCACTTCCATTTTAGTCCGAGTCTTGTATAAACAACTCAGGCTTTCAGAGTAAGCACAATTAGTATTTCAGAGACAAGTGAGATGGTGATTGCTGACTATAATTGCCTATTTTGACTGTTTTTTTTTGCCACTTCTAATTCCTGCTTACAGCTTGTTTTCCACACTCTCAATTCATCGCGATCAGCATATCAATCCGTTACCTTCAAACCAGGCTTCTTTGATGTCTATACAGTATCCGGAAACATGGCGCAATTAAGTGTACTTTTGAAGGTGGGGGAGAGATGGTATTTCGTCACTTAACTTCAATTATCTGGGAATTTGTATCATTGACATACTTTGGTCAGGCTATCTGTTCAGTTTTCAGGACACCGATAACAAATATTGATCGTTTGACTGTGAGACTGCTTGGTCCTGACGCTTCTAAAGTGCAGTGGATCTTGGAATGCTGTAGTGGTAGAATCCCTATTCACTTGCATTATACATGCTTTCTTATGTCATTTTAATCAACTACCATGAATAAATTTATGGCATCAAACAGTAGCTCTCCCTATAACAAGTTTCGGAATTTTAGCTAGTTCGCTTTTAGATCTGAAGTTATCTAGCTGCACTCCAAACTAGATAATCATCGTGGAAAGTAAACTGCTTCTTCATACTAATTACATGATTTCCTTTAGCGCTTCCACTTTGCCACAAGCTTAGGGTTTTTTTATGAGTTATGACAAAATGTACTTCCTATTATGAAATTTTAAAGCACTTCAGCAATACGATAGTTTTCTATCTGTATAACAGCCAATTCAGCTCAGAATGAACTGAAGGCTAGAAGGATATAGTGGACGTTTTGACTTGATTGTCTATTGATGTTCCATGTAAATGTCGTTGAACAGGGGCTTACAAATTCTCCTTTTTATTGACTTCAGGTATGAGGAAAACCTATTGGATTACTTGCAATAACGAATCTGACATACAGCACTTATCCCTTGATAGGCAAAAATTCCCAAGTAACTTTGTTGTGAGGCCTCAAATTCTCAACAGGTTACTAGCTAATTTTCAGTCATCTCTCCAAGAGATTACCATCATCGCAACAGAACCTTCCTCATTACCTTCTGATGCTGCAAGTGTAATTGGTGGAAAGGCTGTTGAACTTCGAAGTTATTTGGACCCAACCAAGGGTAAATACGTTCTGTGGATGGCTTTATGAAATATATTATTATTTATTCATAAGTTGTTTTTTTTTTACAGATAATGACTCATTGCTACACACCCAGTTGTGGATTGATCCTAAAGAGGAATTTTTACAGTATATTCACAATGGAGACCCTGTTGATGTGACTTTCAGTGTAAAAGAACTGAAGGTAAAATATCTGAAGCTGTCTTATTGGGCTGACAGGTCATGTCTAAATACTTACTGTTGGATAGAGATTGCTGTCAATTGACATGTTGATTTTTATTATTAGTGTCTTTTTATTGTTTTTGGTAATCTTTCGCCCTTCCCTTTCTACCGTATATGAAAAATGTAAATTATTTTTATGGGCATGATTTTCTTCCGTCATACTGCAGGCATTTCTTTCATTCTGTGAAGGCTGTGAAGTTGACATCCATTTACATTTTGAGAAAGCTGGAGAGTAAGATGCATTTTGAAATTGAATCCACCGTTATCATCTTTATTTGCTTCCCTTATGGAATTTCTGTTTTTTAATTGAACTTCTTTTATATAAACAGTCTAGAGTTTATGATGAGTGTGGATGACAACATGTTTCACGACCACAACAAACTGCAAGTGCAGTTCACTGCTAGAATTATCTTCCCAATTCATGAATTATTAAGAGGAGTGAAATTTGTGCAGACATTTCTTATAGTGTTTTTTTTTAATGCTAGGTAACGATGGAGATGAAAGAGGAAGGGTTGTAAATGGAATAGTTTCCCTTGATTGAAACTTGAAAAATTTTAAGCTTATGGAGTAGAACTGTCTTACTTCCTATCCCCTCAAATCCTTTAATTTTATTTAACCCAGAGTGGGCATGAGAAGGGAATGATTTTATCTTTTTCTTAAAATCTTTTAGATTACTATCTAATCATAAACTGAATTAATTAGAAAAGTTTTAAAAGGGTTGTTCTGGAACTTCACACTTACCTTCACTTCTTTATCTCGTTAATCCTTCAAGCAGTAGGATGTACTCTCCTCTCTTTGCCATCACATTCCTTTCCATTTCATTCTCCCTTCTAAACTTCCCAACATAGTTTAGGTGTTCCAGTGGATAGACACCATTGATGTAATATATAAACATATTTATCTTACTTCTCATGTTTTATACGAGTATTTGCTAAGATGCTAGTATTTGATAACCAGATATTACTTTATTTTTTAATTAGATGCGGGTCTCATGCATTGCATAAAGTCTAAGAAATGAGCTGCATTTATACAGCCTATGAATAGTGCGGCTTATCAGAATTTTTATATTTTATATTGATATTGATGATCATGCATATGGGTTGCAGGCCCGTTCTAATGGCACCTAAATTTGGTTTGGAAGATGGCCCTGATTCAAATTTTGATGTCACACTTGTATTGGCAACCATGTTGATATCTCAGCTACACGAAGTTGCCTCAGAAGTTCCACAGGCATCTACAAGAATTCATGCTCAAACTGAAAAGGGTGGATCTCATGTGCGGCAAGAGAATTGCAAAACAAATGCATCCGAGCTTCCATCTGATCACACCCGTATATGGTCTGACCTATCAGGTAAGTTAAATATCATAATTTGAATAACAGGAATTTAATCCCAACTCTCATTTGCTTTGGGTTCTTTGGGGCAGGAAGTGCAACTAAAAATACAAGTGGTATAGAAGAAAGACAGGTGCAAAGAGAAATTTTTTTGAATGATAACGAACAGAGGGAAATTCAAAGGATTGTTACCATGCAAATTTCAGGAGTAGCATCGGTTGCAAGAAATACTTTTGTCGAGAACAATTCGTATCCTTAATGATAGTGTTGCGTCTGTTTCTATGCATTAATATCTTAAGCATCATTGTTTAATGTCTCACTCAGTATATATTAGGGGCAGTCTAAGGGGACCTCAAGGAAGACCCTAAGAATGACGACTTTATTGGGTTTATGCATTGAAATGCTTGCATAGAATGCAATTCCTTACTGCATTATTTTCACTTAGCTGTTTTAGACTGTTAATAGGATTGCTGGTAGCTTTAACATGCATTGTCATTTGACTAATTAACAAATTTAATGTACCTTGACTGATGAATTAGCTGCCATCCAACTGAGGAAGATCGTATTCAAGAACCTCAAGGTGAGCTAACTCCACTTATCAATGGGCTTGCCTTCATTACTGCACTTGCCGTATCTAAATAACGAAACTCTTCTTCCAGATGGGATACAAGTAAATGGGCAAGGCTTTTCTCAGCATCACCCTAGCAACTGGGTAGAATCTGAAGAGGATGATGATGACGATGGGGATGAGAACGAGCAGTATGTTCAGTCAACACCACCATACTATGAGGAATCATAACATCGAGATAACTCTCTTATTCCTCAGTAAGTATTCTTGTCAATTCTAGTAACATGCTTCGTTGCTTGAAGCATTTTTAACCAAAGTATAGTCCTTGATTATCGCCGTTCCATGAATAACAAACTAAACAAACATTATCAAAGTTTAAACCAAATACGGTAAATTTTTGTGATGCGGCTTTTGAATGTATTAAACCTATCGGTTGCTTATTTCATTTGGCTCTAAGCCGTTAATTATAATGCAGCCAGAAGAATCTAATGCCTACTTCTAACATAGACTGTTGAATCTCGCTATCGATTGTTTGAACATTTTTGCTTATTTCATTTAGCTATAAGCCGTCCATCCTAATGCAGTCAGAAGAATCTGATGTCTACTTTTAACATAGACCGTTAAATCTCGCTATAGATTACTTAGCCATTGAACATTTCGCCTGTTGAAGCTCATGGATTCTGGCGATCATCTGCCTTGACGTCCTTACTTGTAACTTACCATTGTTTTGATATACTCGGTAATTTCTCGTTAATGATTTTCTGTCGCTTTACATGAATGCTTAGGACTGTTCCTACTCCTCTTAAGCAGAGATAAAGAATCAGTGTTTCTTTTCTCAACCAACTTTCATAGATGGGATTATCGAATCTGGTGCTTGCTGCTTGTGGGTTCTGGCACCGTGATTGTCATGGATTGGACGTGAACAGAAGGCACCCTTCTCGCAGCTTGTTAAATCATAGGCTTCTGGGTGGCTTGAGACTGGCGGTAAAACTGTAAAAATGTATTGAAATTATCGGACATCCGCCCGTTTTTCTCACACATGAATTTCTATAAATCTTGATGCATTTTTCAAAATATGTATTGAAGTCATCGTAGGATCGCCCCTCCCTCTATATTACACCTTCGAGATAAATAATGTTGGTAAATTTTAAGGTATATTTCAAAATAAATACCAGCTTGTAAGATTGTGACATAATCTCGTTAATAAATTCTATAATACTGATTCCTCGCCTGCTAAATACATGCTGCTTTGAAGATAAATGGGTCTCCAAGGAGGTGATAGTTGAAAGACGAAATGAGGGATACTGGCTGTGATTTTTCGAAGACAAATTAGGTGAAAATGAGTTGAATCGGTCGCACATGAAATCGGTCGAACTAACCAATCATTTCAAATACCTCGGATGGGCGGAGGACGGTCTGCCGGTCCTGGAAGTGGGAACTCCATAGGGGATTCCTCAGTGCAAAGAAGAGGAATTGGAAATCCCATAATCTTACAATATCTAGCCAGTAATCCTCCCTTTCTCTCCTTATCATATAAAGGAAAAGAAAAACTCAAACTTTCAGATGAACTATGAACGCCACCTCACTCTTCATTCAGTCTTCATAAGGTGCAGGTAATTTCACTTCAACAGACAAAACAAAACTGTACCTGCCAAACAAGAAAAACAAAGGACCAAAAGCAAGAGACAACCGAACAAATTAGCCAACGCCTTATGTGGCACCAGCTGAATTCATGGCATCATTTGCCGGTTTGAGATGTCGCATACTTGTAGGAGGGCAACAGGTATGCGGACTGAAACAGCATTTAGGGCTTCCCATTTCAATTCCATTTTTAGTTCGAGGGGGAAGAAGGGGATAGATGGTGATGTGCAATTCATCCCTCTTCTTCAGGTTTACACTTTCCTCACATTTTCTCTGCTTTGTTTGATTCACGGTAAAGAAAGGTATGTTAAATTAATTTAAGGGAGAGTGGGGAAAGATATAGGAAGTTAATAAATAATGTTTTTGTTTAGTTCAGAAAGGGGGAAGGAAAAAGAAATAGGTTAATTAAAAGTTGATAAATATACCCTTATCTTTTTATTTAAATTTATTTATTTTTAATTTATAATATTTATATCAAAATTATTATTTTTTAATTTATGAATTTTAAAATATTTTATCTCATTTATATATATAATAAAATTAAAAAAATAAAAAATATGTTAAAATTTTAATATTATTTTTTATTAATTTTATAATTATTATATATTTTAATATAATATATAAATAATTTATTATATTTATTAAATTTTATTATAATTATTATAATTAAATAAAAAAATATATACGAAAAAAATAAAAAAAAATAAAAAAATAATTAGAATATTAAAAAAAAATTAAAAGTATTTTAATTAAAAAAGAGTAAAAAAAATTTTCCCAGGGAGAAGAGGAGACACGGATAAAAAATCTTTCCTCCTATTCCCTTCATTTTTTCTATCATACACACTTTCTCCTGCCATACAAAACCCCCCAAACCCTTCCAGCTTCGTCTTCCTCGCCTCTATCTTTTCCAAACGTTCTTCTCGGTCTTCACCGTCCACCCCCAGAGCCACTCCCTCTGACTTGCTTTTTGTGTTGGGTTCCAAGCTTTAACGTCAATACTGTCGTAGCGCAAGAGCTCAGGTCCTGCTTCAAGTTCCTCGTTCCTTTTTCTTCAAAAGGCGTCAAATTGGAGCATAGCCAGCGTTCTCCTCGACGGTTATTGGCTTTGCCAAAATCTACTGTCCGGAGTCAGAGAGAGGTAAAGGAGCTAATTTGGTGGCCTCCGGAGCCGGTCTTAGAGCTCGCATGTCTCGCCGTCGATTCTGGTGGTGAACCGGCGGCTATTCACCGCCTTCTCGATCCAACCATTATTCCTGAGTTTGCTTGTTCTTTAACGTTCGTTGATGGTGGTTTAAATTCCCAATTAGAAGCCCTTTCGATACAAAACATTGGACTTGAGTATGCGATGCTACTCACATATGCATTTGTAACCCTGAGCTAAATGTTTCACTTAAAAAATGCAAGATTTCCATTTTAACTGGCAAGGGCTTTTTCCCCCTTTGGGATGGGGATGAGATGGAGGAGGATTTTGGATGTCGGCTTTGCTTGTTATAAACATATACCAAACACATGCATACAATACGTATAACCAAGTCTTATGTTTAAGCATAACAAGAAGTTTTATCATCTGTTAGATGACAGATGACTCCAGGTTCTGTTTAATTTATTATGTGCAACTCTGGTTAGTGAAATAATGGCTTTAGTGTTGTGCAAGGTTCCTGATATTGAAGGATCAAAAGAAAGCCGATGTGAGCTCACTAGAACACCATATGGCAGACGCTTTATTAGTGAGGTTGGTGTAACAAAACCTCACTTCTTTTTGGACAAGATAAATAACAAAATAATATTCATAATAACAATCTTGAATTGTACTAGCGAATTGCAGGAATTGAACTGGTATCTAAAATTTCTATTTGATGTCATTGTCGATCGGGGTCTATCTATTGGATTGAATGTAACATTGAACCGTTTTGATCTATTCCATAGTCACCTATGTCTAGCTGTAGATTCTGGAAGACTTGGTGTCTTGTAAGTTGATATATTTATCACAGTATGCCTGCTTTTTTATTCTGTTTAAGTCACCTTCTATGCTGATTCACTGTGTATCTAAAAACGTAATTCAATTTTTGAGCTTAATTTTCCAGTATCACATTTGGCAGATTCCACGCTAAGGAATACCCAGAATATGATAAAGAAGTTTTCCCTTACAATATGGGATTTTGTCAGCAAGGTTCATTAGCAAAACCAAAATTTTAAGCTTCTTTGTATGTCTTCAAATCCTATAAATGCTTCAACAGATTAATATGAAAATGTAAAAATTTTAAAGTGCTAACAAGTGATTGACTGACAATCTTCTAATCCTCAAACCTTTAAGGCATTTGGTTTTCTGAATGCTCTGCTTATGTTAGAATGCATTTTCAGGGTCCAAAGTGAAATATGAGGATTCAATGAACCTGCGAAATTTTCTCTGGCTGGCTCCATTGCTTCACAATTCCGCCAAATCTTGGTGGCACCAGGTATCCAGCCAAAGCTGCCTTATCTCTACAAATTTTGAATTTGTTTTAAGCATATGCCTAAGCCTGAACTATGGTGGTTAACAAGGCCTTCAAAGTAGATTTATTCTTTCTGTTTTTTATTCACGAGTCACAAATGTCAGCGCTCATGATATTCTAGAATAAATACCCTTTCCTGTGTCAAACTCGTTCTATTCACCGATCACTGGAGGCTTTTTTCTCGGTCCTGTCTTTTTACCGCATTATGCATACACTTAACACCTACAGTTACTTACAAATCTTGAAGTTTATTTTATGTTCAGTCTTGAGACAAAGAAATCCTTGTCTTAAGTACTAATTTTGCAAGCGGCGGATATTTAATACAGCACTCCACCAGCAAAAGGATCAAGTAGTGTAAATGTTCTTGCGGTGCTGGATGCGCGGCCTGATGGAATCATATACAGAGATATAATACCTGATTATGCAAATGTTGTACGGACCATATATGAAGGTTTTGTTTTCATATATTTCATTGTTTATTTATTAAGATGGATAGCTTGAAATTTGGTTTTGGAAGGATGAGTTAATTGATTGCGCTATGCCAACTTGGTGCAGATGGTCTTGGGGATGTTACTGTCGATGTGAACTGCTTGCACGTTGGATCTGAACCGCCGAATTATCAAATTTTCATATGCTGATACTCTTTCTAAAAAGATTGCTTCTTCTTTCCTTGACATACTGATTACCTATTTGAGGCAAATCAACAGTTCTGATTGAGAATTTTGTGCTGTTCTGTGATTGAATAATGTAATCCTAATCCATGAGGAAGCTCCTCATATGAACCCTTTATTTGATGGCCATGTCACTTTATGCCCTGAGGAAAGAAGCCCGTGTTTTGTTTCCTCGAAATCTGAAACTCACTTGGATAACAAGGCTGCGTTCGGAATTTTCCCCGTATTATTTGAGCAAGTGAATCGTTTTGCAGGATTATCTTCCCTGTTTTCTCTAATTTCTAAGTCAACCTATTTTTATATTTTAATAGGACTATAAATCTATAACACGTTGAGGATTTGTTTTATGGAGTCTGATAACTCTGAGATGCTATTAATATGTTTTTAGCAAAAAATAATCTGTCGTAGCATAAAATCTTAAGGTTCTTCTTAAAAAGTCAAAATTGTAAATATTAAGGATGTTCGGTTGAAAGTCTAAGGAACGCAGAGACAAGAGAATAAGGTCGCTTATGCGCATTGCGATGGACGGGATAACCCTCCCAGGCTCCATTTGTAGTGGACTTTGGATTGGGATTTCCAATTTATAAAAAGAAGTTTTCCGTTGCCGGGAATCGAACCCGGGTCTCCTGGGTGAAAGCCAGACATCCTAACCGCTGGACGACAACGGATTTTGTTGATCATTTGGGAGATGAAGATTAATATAAAACATAATACTGATTTATAAAATGGCCTGGGCCAGTATTGAATTTTACGGTCCTTCATTTTCTTGGATGGATAGTCAACGATCCAAAATGCTTTTTTTTTTAATAAATATTGACACAAAAAATAAAGAACTGTTAGTATCTCATAAATATATAAATTTTATTCTTGTTATTGTTGTAAAAATTTTTTTAGTAGGTGATCTCCTGAATTTTTTATAAGTGCTCTCTAAACTATAGGACTATGTTTTAAACTTGATAGAGAACCGCTGACGAATTCATCTAAATTTTTTGTGGAAAAAAAACAAAATACTTTTATTTTTTTATTCTGACAAAAAAATTCTTTTGAATTAAAGAAGGCTATAAATATATCTGAGGAAAAATTACATTGTGGGAAGGTGTCTGGGAAAAGATCTTCAAAAATAATTATGTAATATTTGGTGCTGCTGGTTATTTTGAATCTAAATATTATTTTATCCCAAATTAAAAGTAGCTATGTGTGGTTCCCCTTGTAATCCTCCCAGCCAAACATCTTATTATTAAAACTTCGCATTAATCACTTAGGATTCTGGGTTGAAATCTCGGTTTATGTTCACTACAACCAGGAGAAATCAGCAAAGTAGAATTAGCTATTCAAAAGTATCAGCCAGTTATTACCTTTTGTGAGTGATTATTGCCTACAAATTTCAATGATGAACCAATGAGTGGGAAAGCAGCCATTGTAATATTCGCCGGATAATAATTCAAGTCCACAAACTAAACGGAGTTTGTGGCCCATTTTGCTATAAAAGAAAGGAAGTGAGCTTTGGTGGGAAGAAAAATGCCTTTCTGTGATTTACTTCCATTAGTGCTTATTCGAAGACTTGCAACTATTTTCTGATGTTATAATGGTGACAACTTCCCTGCTAATTATACCAAAGACGTCCACTTTAAAATTTTCCTCCATCTCCCTCTCCCTCTCCCTCTCCGTTGTCCGTTCTCATTTTGAACGAGGCAGAGCATGATTTTATACTGTAAATTTGTCATTCGCGTTGTATGTTATCCTTTTCCTTTGTGTGCCTTGCAAGTTAGATGGCGTCTCGAAGCCGTCTTCCTTCTCTTGACACACGTATCAGTACTAGTAATCCTGAGGGTTGGCGTGCTCCAGTCATATCATAATAGAATAAGATAGGGATCGATACAGGAGGAATCATACTATGGTCCACTAGGAGCACGCCAATCCAAATTGTTTGGACTCACGGATTTTCTGTACTCATTTTTTCTTCGGACGCTAATCCGCTCAGCTCAGCCACGGAGCGCACTGGAGTGAACGCACCATTTGCTGTCTTAGCAAGAATCCAGTAATGGCGGGAAATCAAAGCCGATACAGCTCGCCAGCACACTCTGGTTGTTTCAGAGTCGGGCGTTTCCGACGAGAAGCCGGCTAAGCCAAAGCGTGTAGCCTCGCTCAATATCGTCGGAGGTCTTAATGTCGCGGTGCTTTTTCTATCTCTCATCCTTTTGCACAATTCTTAAATTATAGAAACGAGAAGGTTGGATGAGTGGCTGAGCTGAAAACCCGCTATCTTTCTTTTCAAAGTATAAAGCAAATAAATATCCTCCAAAATGCTCAAAAGCACCGTAGGACAGTCAAACCAATTGTTTAATTATAAAAAGTGGACTTCATTTTATTTTCTTTTCGAGTTTCAAAGAATCATGATTTGCTGGAAAAACTGCTATCGCAGTATCACGTGAATATATATGTACATAATTCGACATGTCAATTGACAATTCTAATGATATCTTTAAGGTCACTTTACTTTATGAATATACTTTCCATAAGTTTCCTCTTTATAAACCTCATACATCATTTTTGCTCTGACGTGTTATGTTAATATGCTATTGTAGCTAATGATCTTGGTTGATGACGCGAGCGGCCAATGGCTTGTGATTGGTCATGCGCCATGGAATGGGTGCAACCTTGCTGATTTTGTAATGCCCTTCTTCTTCTTGTTTTTTTTTATTGTGGGGATGGCCATTCCACTGGCTCTCAAGGTTAGTCAGTTTAGTTTTGCTGTAAATGGGGAAAAGGTCTTGATCTCGAATGATTTAAGTAATTTCCACTTTCCTTTATTATACTTCTATTTTTATTTTCTCATAGAATACCGAATAGACTTCTTGCTGTGAAAAAGGTGCTAAGAAGGATTTTCAAACTCCTCTTCTGGGGTCTGCTCCTACAAGGTTAGGTTTTCTTCTTAGAGGGCGGAAAAGCAACGCAAATTAATCATACCTTGTTCTCATGCATTTACCAGGCAATTAATATCTAAAGTTCTAAAAAAGGACCATGTCTGAGAGGGGATGAAGAAAAATGAACTATCAAATCAGTGTTTGCACAAGTTTTGTAATTATCACTATCTTCCAATAATTAGACGATCAAGAGGAAGTCATCCTAAATTGAAAGCTGATGTTATTGATGAATTTTCGGATAACACATTATGCTATAGTTTGATGATAAACTTGAGCTTTACGTGCAATGAAGATGGTTTCTCACATGGTCCGGACCATCTATCATATGGAGTTGACATGAGACACATAAGGAGGTGTGGCATTCTTCAGGTGATTTTAGTCCCCTTTCGCTTCTTGTTTAGTGCAGAAAATCTTAGCCAAAAGCAATGAACATAACTGGAATAAGAGGATTTTCCTTGTGTAGAGAATTGCCGTAGCATATTTGATTGTAGCGCTGGTGGAAATATATTCAAAGAGTGAACAAGCTGAAGATCAGGCAACCACCCAACTTTCATTATTCAAATTGTACGATTGGCACTGGTTAGTGTGATGTTATGGTTTCGGGTTGATTGGGAACGCCATTTTCCTTTTGACATTTTATCCACCTTTAAAATTTCCGGTTCGTGGCAGTATGCATTCTTATTGTGTACATGGCTTTACTTTATGGAATATTCGTCCCGGACTGGAAGTTCATTGTCCAAAACCCTGGCAGCATTTATTACGGCAAAACTTTAACCGTAATTTTTCAGCTGTCTGCTCCTGATTCTTCTAACTATACTCTGAGATTAAACTTAGATTTTTGCTATCATGTTTCTCAGTTAAAATATGGCAAGGAATACTTTTAATTTTACCCTATTTTCCAACACTCCCTGCCCCTCTAATTTGTTTTCTCCGTAATTTTAGGTAGTATGTGGCGTTAGAGGAAAACTAGACCCCCCTGCAACGCCGTGGGATATATTGACAGAGAAATGCTCGGAATTAATCACATGTACAAGCGTCCAGCTTGGAGGAGGTCTGAAGTGTGTAGCCGTTTTCGGCCTGAAATTTTTTTCTGCCATTAACACTTAATTTATGATCAATTTGCAATATTTACTATCTTTTATGAACATGCTACAGGCTTGTAATGAGAATTCCCCATACGAAGGGCCTTTCAAAAGAAGTGCTCCTTCCCGGTGTTGTGTTGTGCTTCTTTTGAGCCGGAAGGAATTCTAAGGTCTGCATATGGTCCTTATGTTTTCAATAGCTGCATTATGTGTAGATGTGGACCAGGTTATAACTATGTTTATGCGAATGCTATATAGCCTTTCATAAACGTAATCAAATTAGAGAAAATGGTTTATGCTTTGTGATTAAGAAAATAATTTGAGGGCTTCCAATCTTTTCAATTTTGCTTATTATTTGAAATGTTTGGCCCCTGCTAACGAGTATACTGTGTAATATTGGACTACTTGTTCTATTGATCCTTAAAGAAATATGATATGCAACTGCAGCTCAGTATCTGCTGTTCTCTCCACAGTTATCGGATTGCATTTTGGACATGTACTAGTACGCTTGCAGGTCAAGCCTCTGAACCAAATAATCAATGCTTCAACAATTGATCGCTGCTTGATATATCTTTTTCTTCCTTCATTTTAGGACCATTCTTCTAGGCTGAAGCATAGGCTTCTTATGGCCTTAGCTCTCCTCATTTCTGGAGTCATTCTTCACTTCACTCATGGTATGGACTGTCAACTCTGTCATGCTTCAGTTGACTATGCCGTGATCTAACTCGTTTATTCTGATTCCATCCCTTTTCCTCTTTCCTTTTTACTGCAGCCATTCCTCTAAATAAACAGTTATACCCGCTCAATTATGTTTGTGTAACATCTGGAGCTGCAGCGTTAGTTTTCTCTGCCTTCTATATTGTGGTATAATTTTTCTTCATTAGGACTATTACAGATCTTACTTTTTTGCTTGCTTTTGCTGACCCATGTGGTTAATGCTACACTGGTTTCCCGCTGAGTTGGGTTGACAGGAATTTGCTACTCCGTCTCTCCAGGTCGATATTTGGGGGTTTGAAATACTTATTCTTGCCTTTCAAATGGATTGGCATGAACGCCATGCTTGTCTACGTTGTGGCGGCTGAAGGAATCTTTGCGGCATTCATTAATGGGTGGTATTATGATGATCCTCGTAATACACTGGTAAATTTATTTCATTTATTTCTCTCCGTTCACTTTAGTACCTATTTGGTAAACAATAAAATCATAGTTTTAAACTTCAGGCTCAAACTTTAATTTTAAACAAATTTTAAAATAAATAATTATATTTATCTAAAAGAATTTTTAAACTAAACTCTAATTTAAAACTCTAATTTTAAATAAATTATGAGAAATAACTTTTAAAACAGTAGAAAAATTTATAAACTACCTAATTACTATTTTATCTCTATTTTTCTTACACTCTCTCTTCTCTTCTCCCTTTTTTCTCTCTTCTCTTCTCTCTCTTTTATTTACCGCACACATCTTCTTCCTCTTCCATTTGCCAAGAATGAGAGAGAGAGAGATGAGAGATTATCGACGAGAGATGAGAATGAGAGAGAGAAGATGAGGTATAATTTTTTTATCTCATATATTTTTTAATAATTTACTAATCATAAAATTCCTTCCGGTAATAACTATCTAAATACTTATGTATTGAAACTATTTTTTTTCTATAAGCTATTTTTTAAAAACTCTACGAAAGTATTTTTTTTTTAAATTTATCCAAACAAACCTTTAGTCTTATTGTAAAAAGCTTCCTGTGTACTATTCTGGGTGTTCTTAAGATATTAAGGTATTGAAATCCACATCCTAAATTATTCTATGTAATCCTCTTGTGTTTAACTCAGTCTTCTTGAGGAGGAGTATGTTGGATCAAAATATGGCTGACTACTTACGAACTTATGGATGCTGTGATTTGGTCATGAGCAGATATATTGGATCCAAAAGCACGTCTTCATCAAAGTATGGCATTCTATGAGAGTAGGCATTTTGCTCTAGGTTATCTTTGCATAGATCCTGTTCTGGGCTGTCGTATCTGGGCATTTTGCACCCGCTGGGCGTTTATTTGGAAGCTTTGAATTTTATGTTGGTGTGATTTAATTTTCACTTACAATGCTGCCATTGTATATTCTAGGGTGTTCATGGGTAAGGTTAGATAGGGCAATTCCCCTATTCGGTGTCCTGCTTAAAAAAGGTATAGGTTACATTTTACAATCCGATGCCCGACCCTACCCGGTAAAAGCCCTAACTATTTCGGGTTGAGCATGAGCGGGCTGGGTATGGACGGATTGGGCATGCCCAAATTGTGATATTCTGCTCATATTGTGAGAAAAAAATCTACAATCATGAACTTATAAAATGATATCATATTTATATCTTCAATAGTTAAATAATATCTATAATTTACTAAAAATAAAGTAACAAAAATATAGTAATTAAAATCTTAAAATTTATTGTATATATAAAAAAGAAATATTAAAATATGTAGATGTCGGATATTTGTAGCGTTATTACAATACCAATAATCGAATACTTAACAAGTAAAGCAAATGAGCAACTTTGATATCTATATAAATATAAGAGTTATGTTTAATATTTTAAAAATGAGCAAGAGTTGCTAGATAAAATAAAAAATATAAAATTATAAATTGAATAAGTTAAGAAAATAAATAAAAATAAAAAAAAAATAATAAATATATATAGAGCCGGGCCAAATGGGTAGGGCAGCATACCCTGCCCAGTGCCCTGCTCGGCCCGAAATTTGGCCCGGCCCTATCCAAATATATTTTGGGTAACTTTTTTAGGGTTAGGCTGAACGATTTTTTTACAGGCTCAGGTGGATAGATCGGGCATTATAAACACCCCTAATATATTCCATATATCCGTGAATCCCTGGTGTCTTATGGAGCATAATCACACTCTTCCGTGTGGAAATATGTGTTTTTCTTATACTATTTTCTGATCTGATTACTATTACCAATTAACTTGTTAAATATTAAATTTAGAATTTATAACTATCTCTTTATAGAAGTGTCTTTTTTAAGAATAAAATTCAAGATCTAAAAAAGTATGCCGTTAAATTAACTTTATTTTATTTATAAAAATATGTATATCTTTCTATTACATTGTTTTTCTTCAACTAAAAACATAAATAAAAATGTATTTTAATTTGCTTTTATATAATCGAAAATAATCTGTAATTCATAAGATTCAATTAATAAAACTTTTTTTTTTCATTTTCATTTGTATTCGTCTGAAATTTTTTTCAATCAACCCAACAGGCCTGAAAAAAAACAACACCGAATTGAAATTTTAATGATATTATTAATTATTAAATTACCAATATATCCGTATAAAAAGTGCAGGGATATTAACAAATGAAGGCCTCACCTTACAATAAGGCCTGACAAGGTCGGCCCATAACCGAAAAAGCGAAAAGAAGGGAATTTATGATTTGTTCCCTAATATGCCCTCTCTTGTAATTGTTTTAAAAATAATAATAATAATAATAATAAGCTCTGCGTTCTGCAATTTTAATTTATCCATAGGGAAAATCTGCTAAAGCAAATACCCTTGACTCGCCTCTCTCCATCCTTCTTGCTCTTCTCTTCGCGTTCCTTAATTTGATTGTACCCCAAGTGTGTTATACAAGTGAAATTGATGGCGACCGCCATGGTTGAGGATACCAACTTTGAAGATGATCAATTGGCTTCCATGACAACCGACGACATCGTCAGAGCTTCTCGTCTTCTCGACAACGAGATTCGCATCCTCAAGGCTCGACCTCTCTCCCAATCTATTAGTTCTTACTTTTGGTTTTACTTGTGCATTGAACTTCATCTGTCCAGTCATGCTGCTTCGATCTTGTCAGTTAGGGTTTACTTAGAGTTGATTGTGTTGATCTCGTCTACCCGCTCCCTGTGGAATAAAATTTGTTCCTTTCGGAGATGTTTATATTTTGAGGATTTGTCTATTTTCTGAGAGGGGAGGATTTCTTTGCTGTCAGTTTTGGTTTTTACCATTTGTATTGTAAATTTCTAAATTTGGCTTGTTTTATGGTTTTGAAGGAAGAGCTACAAAGAACTAATCTAGAATTGGAATCTTTCAAGGAGAAGATAAAAGAGAATCAGGAGAAGATTAAGCTCAATAAGCAATTGCCGTATCTAGTAGGCAACATTGTGGAGGTAATTAGTACTTCTTTTGTTTACTTTTTTAATTAATTTTTTACATTTTTAAACCGTTCTTCTATCCTAGTTTTGTTGAATATGAATAAAGATCATTCAGGGTCATATATTTTCTACTGCTGTTACTAAGGAATTAAAACTGATAGAGCTGTGAACGGTGCACTAGAGAATTATGAAAAAATCAATATTATAGCCTCCTACGTCTGAGTGATGAAAAATGCATCTTCATTCGAGAATTGAGAGATTTTGAATGCGAAATAAATATAAAAAATCCTTATAAGATTTTGCATAAGGCCTATCTTCTTTTATAGGAAAGAAACAAGAGCACATTTCCAGCATGTCTTATAGTATATATTTACTTGTTCTTAACCATTTGTTATGTAAATCGTGAATCATGATTTCAGCTATTCAAGAGGTGGTTCGTAATGATTTCTATTACAATATTTATCATCATCAGTCCAAGCTTGAGTTGCTTGGCTGCTGCATCCACTAATGTGTAGAAGGATAATGAATGCCTTACTTCCGAACTCAACATAATTTGCTGATGACAGAGGCAGTTTCTTGGTGGAGATTCAATTAGGTTTATTGTAACATTGCACTGTCTTTTTAAATTCTAATGTGATATTTTTCTGCTTTAGATATTGGAAATGAACCCAGAAGATGAAGCTGAAGAAGATGGTGCCAATATTGATCTTGATTCACAAAGGAAGGGCAAATGTGTTGTGCTAAAGACATCTACTCGACAGGTGACTGCTGAATATCTCATTTTGTTTTTTTTTTTTGCAGTAGAAGGATTTTATATATATATATAACATATACATATGTGTGTGTGTTTCAACTTCAGGATCTAATATAACGTCTTTATTGCTTCATTTGCATATAGTTTTCTTCCTCGATCTATGTAGGATCAATTATGAAAGTAAATCCCTTAATGCTTGTCACAGCAACCTTGAACTAAATGATGTTTCTTTTGACTGCAGACAATTTTTCTTCCTGTTGTTGGGCTTGTTGACCCTGATAAGCTAAAACCTGGTGATCTGGTTGGTGTTAACAAGGACAGTTATTTAATCTTAGATACCTTGCCTTCTGAGTATGATTCTCGAGTAAAGGCTATGGAAGTTGATGAGAAGCCTACTGAGGACTACAATGACATCGGTGGGTTAGAGAAGCAGGTGAGAGTAATTATTGGAATGATTTATGAAAAATACATTTTTTTGGTTATGGTGAGGTAATAGAAATTCTTTGTTGTTTTTAACAGATCCAAGAGTTAGTGGAAGCCATTGTTCTGCCAATGACCCACAAAGAGCGTTTCCAAAAGTTAGGAATTCGTCCACCAAAGGGAGTGCTCTTGTATGGTCCTCCTGGGACAGGGAAAACATTGATGGCCCGTGCTTGTGCCGCACAAACAAATGCCACTTTTCTGAAGCTGGCGGGCCCACAGCTGGTCCAGGTATGACAATTCCTGACTGTTTTTTCCTAGTTTAAATTTCTTGGTAGGTCTGATATTTTGTATTTACATTATTTCTTGTTGGTTATGGTTGTAAGTTTCGATAAAGTTTGTAATTTGAATCTAGATGACTTCAATACACCTGGGCAAGGCTTTTTTTAGTATTATATCAATCTCCATTTCTGTTTTGATTATTGTAATTTGAGTTGACATTGACGCTTAGAGATTGTATCAGGATGCTTTCTGCCTTCACATATTTCTGATACAACTGTTTGGATTTACTTCCTATTCCTCCAACCCATATTTGATAGAAATCTGTATTTATCTTTCAAAAAGTACGGTACATGAAGCTTTATGTGGACAAGTTTTTCAGTGTTATTATGTCTCTATAATGGGTTTGCACTTCAAAATCGGGTTATCTAATCTGGATTTTTTCAGATGTTCATAGGAGATGGGGCAAAACTTGTCCGTGATGCCTTTCAACTGGCAAAAGAGAAGTCTCCTTGCATTATATTTATAGATGAAATTGACGCCATTGGTACAAAGCGTTTTGATAGGTATGAGCAGGCAGGAATTCAGATCTTTATTTTTTGGGCCAACAGCAGGATTTTAGACCTACGTCTGTGTAGATATGCCCTTATTTTGGCTGTCTGAGGGATTTGCCATTGAATTTTTTATAGCAGCTTGACAATCTTATTACATAACATTTTGTGCCCGACTGCAGTGAAGTAAGTGGAGATAGGGAGGTACAGCGAACAATGTTAGAATTACTCAATCAGCTTGACGGTTTTAGTAGTGATGAGCGTATTAAGGTTTGTCTTTGTTTCTCATTGTCCTGCCTTCCTTTTGTATCTGATTGAAGCCAATTAAAAAAGCTCTATAGATATTTGCTGCTGTTGGATTAAGCACCTTAATAATTTATTATTTTGTTTGTTCAGGAGCCAACGTACTTAGACTCGTGTTTTGATAGAGTTCTGAATTGTAAAATCTACTAGAAGTTGGGCCTCTTAAGCCCATTTTTGTTTTCAGTTTTGATTTCCTAGCTTGAATAGCCATTTTCATTTTTGTTGGATTAAGCACCTTAATAATTTATTATTTTGTTTGTTTGGGAGCCAACGTACTTAGACTTGTGTTTTGATAGAGTTCTGAATTGTAAAATCTACTAGAAGTTGGGCCTCTTAAGCCCATTTTAGTTTTCAGTTTTGATTTCCTAGCTTGAATAGCCATTTTCATTTATCTTGTAAATTGTAGGTGATAGCAGCAACAAATCGTGCAGATATCCTGGATCCTGCTCTTATGCGTTCTGGTCGATTGGATCGCAAAATTGAGTTCCCTCATCCAACTGAAGAAGCAAGGGCCCGAATTTTGCAGGTTTGATTTCTTGCAACTTCTTATGCAAACACTTCTATCTTGTGAACTCTGCTGATTGGCTTCTAATTGATTTTTTTTAGATCCACTCTCGTAAGATGAATGTTCATCCAGATGTCAACTTCGAAGAACTAGCGCGATCCACAGATGATTTTAATGGGGCACAACTAAAAGCTGTCTGTGTTGAGGCAGGCATGCTGGCTCTTCGTCGAGATGCTACAGAGGTTTGTTCTTTGTCTTGGATATAGTATAGGCAACAATAAAGTTGATAGTTGTGATTAATCATTCAATTATGACTACCAGGCACACATTGCTGTTTGAAGTTTTTCATACTTTTGGATTGATGCCTGGTTTTACCATAACTCCTTAACTTTGAGTGAACTAGAATTTCTGTTGAGAACGTTGTAGCGAATTGCTTTGTATTTTGTTGGATCTACGCAATTTTAAAGCTTGGGACCAAATGAATACTCCACTGATCCTATAAATATAAGACCTAGTGTAAATTGTATTATAAACTAGATCCTATATTTGGGAGTAGAGGAGCATGTTAAATCTGTCGGTTGCAAAAGGGCCAAAAAAAAAAACTTTGGGTTGTGGTCTGTATTGTTTTGTGACCGTTTTGTGTCTAATTGCAGGTGAACCACGAGGACTTCAATGAAGGTATAATTCAAGTGCAAGCAAAGAAGAAAGCAAGCTTGAATTATTACGCATAAGATTGAATTATGATTTCCCGCCGACATGTGCTCAAGCCTCAAGGAAAGATAACGTTGACGATCAATATTTCTTGTGATATGCGATTTATGTACTGCTATCATCGTATTTTCATTAAATAGACGTAATTTGACGTCAGTTTCTGAGTTTTAGAAGCGTGATTCAGTTGATATATGACATGCATAAGGTTACCGTTTTCTGTTAAAACTACTAAAAAAACATCGTATACGTAATTGTGATATTAATGGAGGAGTCGCCCAGACGGCTGATCCTCGTGCCGCGGAAACAAATTGTTCAAGAATTATTTGCTCTAGGAAGAATGCTCAGGGATTGAACATCAATTCATATCAATGCGCATTGAAATAAGGCCAGTCTAGCTAGCTGATGAGCAACTGCATACTTATGTTTATTTATTAGCTGCCTTTCCAGAATGGTAACGTTATTTAATCATCAGGCTCGATAAATAATCTCGACTAAATTTTTATCAAACACCCGAATTCTATGAAAACCCAAAGCCTTCAATTAGACATCAATTAGACTATAGGCTATGATTCGGTACAAATAAGGCGTGAAGGGTTGGCGTATCCACTTCCGTAGCTCTCACTTGGGCAACTCCTTAATCAATCTTTTTCTCCCGACAGGGATAGGGAAACAATACAAATTCCGCAACACGCCAGCGGTTAGACAAGCAACAAATCAGAAACTATTTCTTCGATCAAACAAGTTAATATTTCCCACTCAATCTCTGAAACGTTTTCAAACGCCTCCATGTCAAAATCAAGCCATTTACCATAACCCGTGCTCATGTCCTTGCTCACAAGCTCGTCTATCATTTCCTCCTCCATGCTTTTATGACCCAGAATTTCATTGTACAGTTCTTTTGCCAACCTTCCCTTCCTGTGATTCAATTCCATCCATCTAGGCCATCCTTTGCAGCTTCCCACCAAAGCTTGCCCGCATCTCAATTCAAGGCACTCGCTTACGCAGTCAAACCAAACCTTCCTCTCAAGCTTGCAGTCCTCTTCTTCATGGTCATTGGCTGCACCGATCTGATTTTCCAACACATCAAACAGATTTGGCATTATGACCTCATTGATTTGGCCCAGCACAAAGTCTTCTGTCATCAATTCTGCACTGCTTAGAATATCTTTTACATATTCAAGTTCTGTGTTCCCTGATACTTTAAAATATGAGAAATTCGACTTAATACTGAATTGTCTACCGGTCATGTCCCCCTCTGCTGATAAGGAAGATCTTTCCTCATACAAATTTGCCCCATTTTCAAGGGGTGCAGATTCATTTACCGGAGAAAAATTAGACTCGTCTTCATCTTGCGTGGATGAATATACTGTGCTGCCTGAAAAAGGAAAGATTTATTATAAATGTGTTTGTGTAGAGAAAAAGCTACAGAATTTGTAAGATTTTGCCTTTAAATTTAGATTAAAAAAATGCTCCTAAATAGTAGAAAGTAGAGATCAAAACATTACCATATGCACTTTCTTCGCTATCCAAGTAGCTTTCACTGGCACAAGGATTTTGAAAAACTGCAACAAGTCTGGGATGCTGACAGCCTGGATCATTGCCAGTTTCCCCATTGCTGCTATAGCAGAGCTCTTCTGTTGCTTCCGATGTCTGCACAAGTGAAGAGTGGCAGAGTTGAGGTGGATATATGAGCTCGGCTTAGCTCAAAAGAATAGGCATATCTCCAATTGCAATTCACTTAATAAAAGACTAATAACATCATGCATATGAAACTTTTGAGTCGGTCAATGATTTATGAGACATGTTAAGTAATCTCATATTAACAAAACATAAAATCTTAAACACCATTGTGGGCCCATACTCAAACCACTGATTGCCAGGATCAACTCTCGGATACATAAGCAAGCGATCATACATGCGGTATCTTGTACTAACATTTTTCGAAATTTATTGCAAATATTCTAACCAGTTATATTCCATTACAAGGCAGCTGCAGATATAAGAGCTTAAGCATGTTCAAGAACAATTTTCTCAAAGAAAATACCTAGGAGGATCCTTACATCATTCACGAGTTTCTTGACGCTGCACACCTTATAACACTCATCTCTTGCATCATGCAAAGTACAGCTCTATATATTCAATTGGAGGGTTCGAGCTATAAGACCTTAAGCATATTAAAATGTTACTTTACCTACAGAAAGGTATGCTGCAAACTTAAGAATTAAGGCCTAACCCCCCCCCCCCAACCCAAAAACCATCCCTTCTTCCCAACCTCTAGTCTGTTAACATTATTTTCTAGATTAATTGATGGTAGAAAGTTACCGAGGACGCAATATTAGTAATTGATAAGTAAAAGAAAAATGATAGTAGATGGAGGAAATGAAAGGGACCTGCAACTGCTGATTCTTTTTATGCACCAGACCATCACTTGAAGAGAAACCAAAGTCATGTGTGCTGATAAATGTATCACTAGGCAGGTCAGGGTGAAAGCTTTTGTCTTGTTCCCTTGATATGGTACTTACCACCCTGGACATTTTATCTTGCAAGCCACTCGGTAAACTAGAAGACCCCTCTGTAGCCTGGGTATGCTGAGGTAAATTAATTCTAGAAGTCAATTCTAGCAGCTTTTTCTCCAATAGGACACTTAAAGCACCACCATCTATTGTATGTAATCCAGAAGGAGCTGATGACAATTTTTCAGGATAAAGCAAATCACAGTGATCAAGAGAAGTAACATTAGTATTGTCTTTTGTCCCCATCAGTGGAATAGAGGGCTGAGACTCGGGCATGTTTCTCCTCAAGGGAGATGTGAATGTGAATGAAATAACATCCTTGCTTTCTTTCATGTTAAATGCATCCTGATTCATACTCCCATCGGTTGTAATATTGCATTTTACAGACTTGCTTTCACAATTATTTACTGCTTTATTACGATCTCTTGCCTCATCAAAAACATCCCTGCAGATATGCCTTTTCTTTTGGGCTACACTCTTAGTTTTGGATTGTGAAAACTCTTTTTGAGTATTAGTTCCCCTTCTGCTTGACCTTTTGGGCCCATTGTTTGCATTTACAGCACCCTCATTAGTTGTCCTCCTTCCTCCACTGGTACTTTCTGATGACCGAACTCGTGTAGCTGGCTTGTTATTGGAATCAATTCTTGAAGCTGATGCAAGTTTGTTGGCCCCACTATTCTGCTTTTGATTATTCTGTCCAAGTACGGCTGTATTCCCACTAGTGGTACCAGTTCTCAGCTGCATGGACTGCTGCACTTTTGGTTTTTGGTTCCTGGAGAATTGGTTTGATTTAATCTCATTTTTCTCATTATCCTTCACATATCCTCTATTGCTATTTGAACTCAGTGTATCTCTTTTCTGAACATTGCCCTTGGATTCAATTGCAGGTGATAATGATTTTCCTTTACTTCCCAAATGGCGAGAACTATTTTTTTCAGAATCTCTCAGAGCCTTGAACGCTGGAGAGCACTTATACGAATTACTGCTCCTGCCACTAGGTTTGCCTTTCAAATCCATGGGCCTTTCAGGCATGGATGTACTTTGTGCTGCCTCAATTTTCTCTTTCAAACTAAGAATTCTCAAGGGAAGAGATGAAGGCCCAGCTGATGACGTATTGTTCTTCATATACGGCCAAGGGCTTGCTTCAATTATCTTAGCAGCCGCATCCATTATATGGGCTGCATTCCTTGGGGGGATAAATCCTGGACTCTTGATAGGAGACAAGAGCTTATTGTGAGTAACAGGAATTGGTTTGGCTGACTTTGGAGGTAACATCTCAGTTTGAAATTTCTTGATTGGTCGATTTGCCACTTTCTTTACCCTTGATTCCATGGCATCCCTTGAAGACTTCTCTGGCTTACGCAGCATGTTTATGTAGTCCACAGGTTGATAGCCATTCATTAAACAATGAACATCCTCATGACAAGATCCAAGAGAGTGAGAGCCATATAATGCAGTGGATAAGAGTTCAGGGACTGTCGAGGCCGGCAATGAATTCAGACCCATCAGTCTTGCCACTAGTCCAGGGGCTTTAGCACCACATCCTTCATCACTATTAGTTGATAGTGCACCACTAAAATCACAATTTGTCGTATAACTTGGACCGGCGACATCCCCATTCCCATGCAGCTGAAATAGTTGTAATAATTAACAACGAGAATTAATTTCATATATAAAAAGTAAGGTCGCAATGAACTAGGTGAAAAAGAGGAAGACATTCGAACCCTATTGAGCTGGGACTTTGTCGTGCTCTCCACATTTTCCTTTCCTTGCTCTGATTCTTCTACAGTTAATGTAGCAAACATATCTGAAATAGGTAAACCATAACCGCAATAGAGAATGATTTGAGCATTGAAAAAGATTCAACAGATAAAAGCATAATAGGCAGTAGATAATTACCAGGTATGTTAGGATTGTCACTAAATAGCTTCTTTCGAGATTTTGCATTCCAGTCGAACAAACTGAGGAAGCCTCCCTTGGAACGTCTCTTATCAGTCTCCATTTTGGTCAACAAAGCAAAAGCATATAGAGTATGGTCTGCTGAAATCCCTAAGCTCTCTCAAGCACCCAAATCTAAATTTGGAGAGAGCATCCCCAGTTACTAGAGAAAAATGAACCAACATTTAAGTGCAATGGATAATGAGGTAACCGGCATCAAACTTCGACACACACAGTATGAGTAAAATTCGAACCCAATCTTACCAGAAATCTTTCATTCGGAGAACCCCCTTATTGTGAAAACACGAGTTCCTCTAAATTTGTGGGAGGAGAAAATGCAAACGCAATACATTTCCGAAGTCCAGCTTCTTTTCAAAATAGGCGCCCTTAAAATTGGATAGAAATTCTTTGTTGCGGCATTTTCGTCAATCCCGCCAGACATCCAGTATCCAATGCTATCACTTCATCCATCGATCTCAGCCAAAACTTTCTACGGCCCTTGTCTTTGTTCCTGTATTCGCCTCTCTTCCTTAACGGAGATATTCGAAGCGAGAAATGAACAAGAGATCTAAGACAAAGCGAGGAAGCCCAGAAGAAGACGAGGAAAAGAAAAACAAGAGAAGGGAGAAAGCAGCACCACTTGGTTCGCAATGGAGAACTTTGGAAGAGTCTATGAGGAGATCGAGGTTAAGTGGGGGGCAAAAAATAAGAGAAAAATATAAAGGGCTAGTCAAAGAGGGGGAGCGAGTAACAGGAATGAGAGGAAGTAAAGATAGAGTAATACGGAAAGTGTTTGGTTGAGCTCAAGAAGCCGAGAGTGAGACAGAGAAGAAGAGACAGAGCTGTGAGCTGTCCTGTGTCTCTTTTCTCTCTACGTATTTAAGGAATCGGGCTTCTCTCGTGTGAGGTTGTGACCGAGCATTTGTTTGACACGTGGACGCTTAAATGCTGCCTCTGAGGAATTCATTGGAGAAGCGGTATTTAAGGACGAAGGAACAAAACAAAATCTGGAATTTCAATTAAAAAAAACAAAAACCAACAGTTCCCCATGATCAGAGAACCCAGCTTCCCATGGTTCATAGTAATCTTGTGCATTTTTTAAAAGGCTAAAGCATGAATCTTTCAGACGCCTGTCAGTTCAATTTTTTTAAAACACGGCCTTTGACACTGTCCCTTTCTGCGCGTGTGGTTGAATTTAAGACAGTGTTGTGTTTTAGGCTTTGTTTGGTTGGGGGAGGGGGAAAGGGGGTTTGTTTTGGAGGGGTGGGAAAGAAATGGAAAGAGAAAGTGAATTTAATTAAAAAAAATAGAGGGAATGAGAGGGGGAGATTTTTTATTATTTATTACTCTCTTCTTCTCCTTTTATCTCTTCTCTAAAAGTGAAAGTTTTTAGAGGGAAGAGAAGTTTTTACCCTATTATAATCAAATTACTCTTTATTAATTTTTAATATTTCAATTATATTCTCAATTTTTTTTTTATTTTTCTTATACGTAATTTTTTTAATTACTAAAATTTAATAAATATAATAAATTATTTATATATTATATTAAAATATATAATAATTATAAAATTAATAAAAAATAATGTTAAAAATGTAATATATTTTTTAATTTTTTTAATTTTATTATTTATATAAATGAGATAAAAGATTTTAAGATTTATAAATTAAAAAAATAATAATTTTAATATGAATATTATAAATAAAGAATAAAAAATTTAAATAAAGAGATAAAGGTATATTTGTCAACTTCTAATTAACTCCCCTCCTCTTCTGAATTAAACAAAAAATATCATTAATTAATCTCTCCTATCTTTCTCTACCTTCTTTTAAATTAATATAATATAATCTCTCCTCAGTTGATTCAAATAAAGCTTTAGAATTTAAAACACAAATTAAATTATTTAAAATTAGTTCTTGGGTTAGCATTAAATACATAAATAGCGGGCTGCTTCAACTGAGCCCAGCTTTTTTTAAAGCCGTACTTGTCCAACTCACCAACTTCAGCGACTGACGTCTCCAAATCTGAACTGATTTTGATCATCTCCTCTCCAATTTCCTTTCTTGAAGCCGTAAAGCCTCTAACCAAGTAAGTCATGTTTTACGCTTTCTCTCTCTCTCTCTCCCCCCCCCCCTCTTTTTTATTACATTAGTTTTATCGAGTAAGATCAAAGTTATTTTCCGTTATGAATGAGTAATGAGAAATAAAACACAGAGTGGTCACAATTAAACTTGGGTGCGGTGCGTCAATATTCATTCAAGAGGTGACAGCAAAACTTGGCTCTTTGGAATGCTGCTGAAGTCGATTTATTCCGTCCAAGGTGTCTGTCTAATTCGTTAGTATGAATTTGTGGGGCTCTTTTGTTGAGAGAGGGCTAAAAATGACAAGAGGTTAGGTTAATAGGCCATTATCACATTACAATTTGTTTTTCCCCCCCAAGTGTAAAGACAAGGAGTGAATATCGCAAGATGCAGCGGGATTGCATTGCCCTAGAGAATGGGTTTTTAAAACTGGCTGAAAATAAATTTTTATATCAAACTTTAGTCTTAGACATAAACTATAAAAAAAAGTCTAATATTCTATACTGATTATATATAACTAATATAAAAAATTATTTTTTTTAAATTAATTACTTTATACAATTAATTTAAAAAATAATGTAAAAATTAAAATCTACCGTTCTTCTAAATTTATTGTCTTCTACAATCAGTTTAAAAAATAATATAAAAAATAACCTATATTCATATCAGAAAAATTCTTAAATTAATTTTGTCATTAAAGCATGAAGTCTTTTCCTTCTTCTTCACAATCAGAAAGAGGAAAATAGTGATAAAACATGTCAAATGCAAGTGAAGAATAAAAAAGAAGACAAAAAACACCCTTTAAGAAATTATACAAACACTGACAAAAACTCAGCTAAAACAGGATAACAAATCTTCCTTACCTGAAGCCTGAAAGTGTCAACAATATCTAACCACTTTGACAGCTTGATCATCTTCACCGCCTTCTGCCGAAGGCTTGGCGCCGATATCTACATTGATTGCCCCTTTAACAACCCACTGCCAGAAGCAACATAAGAAAATTAAAGCGGGCAGAGGGAAACAGGGGACCCAAATTATGCAAACAAATGCTAATAAACGTAAAGACGAACATGCGATGCAGTCGGATCCAGGCAACGGCTTAGTATTTACGCGAACAACAAATTAAGAGTAACAAGATCCTAAAGAAGAAAAACAAGTTGCTGGATCAACCAAAGAGGACGATCGAAGATTAAAGACTTACCAGTAAGAATATCCAGACAAACAAGCATGGTTACAAATCTCCTTGTTGAGCTTCGGGGTGAGCTTTTATCCAGTTGACGGTGGAATTGCAGATATTTATATTACTTTGATAGACCCCGCTTTTCTCCAAATGCCATTCCTACCCGGATTCCTAAAATATAATAATGAAACAACCCGGGAGTTTGCGTTTATCCCTCTGGCTATCAACCTATCATTAAATCATGTTTATTCAAATTTTTCCCAAACAAGATATTTTCACTCCATTTGTACAGGAAAAGGATATTGTGTTATTTTTGTCGGTGAGATATAGACATCAAAATACTTATATTAGATAGAGATTAGATCACAGTATACCGGTATAAACAAAATATTTCAAATATAAAGGACAGCAAAATAATATTTTCATAATAATGAATTCCTCCTTAACTAGAACATCTGTAACTTTATTATCCTTTCTAAATTCCGTGACTTCTTGTTATGAGTAAAACAATTATACCAAGCAAGTTACCTAATGTTGTTATAAACATGAGACTAATTTATAGGCATTAAAAACTTTATTCAGTTAGTTATTTGTGATTGATTTTTTTTAAATACCTTATATAATCATTATTTTATTAATAAAAACCTTTTTAATATATAAAAATAATATAAATAGTTTGATAAAACATTATAAATTTAAAAAATATAATAAATTGAATTCGTACAGAATAATTTCTTTGACTAATTTATGTGTTTATAATCAAGAAATATCTTGCCACAAAAATTATATCGGAATTAAAATAGATATTTTATGGATATTCAACGAATTGAAGACAACTATAAATTCACAGAACTAACTTACTAGATCCTTTTTCTTTGGCTTTTCGCAGTTAAACTTTCTTCATTCTCACAGAATCTGATGATGCATTGGCTAATATTGTACCTGCGGAGGCATGGTGGGAAGACATGCATGCATGCATGCATGCATGCTCGTGGATTATCAAGTGGGAGCGGTTTCTGGTTTGGAATCCCAGGCAGTGGGTTCAGAATATGCGACAATAACAAAAGTGGAATGAATCCCCCCTGCACATGGACATGGTGTTGACCATCTTCCCCACCAATCTTTCTCTGGATTGACTTTTATTTATTGCATCATTTTATATATTCTTCTTATTCCGGCCAGGCAGCCAGCAAAATCCAGTACGCACCTGCGTCTCCTGTTGCGTCGCTTATATTTCTCATGCACGTATTACTTGCTGAAGACTTGGTTATACAACTGGAAATTGGCTGTTATACAAGAATGACGTTTTTGTAATGTCAGTGTTCTCCACATGCTGATTATATTGTCGAGAGGAGACGATAATGGAGAAAGGAATCGAACAGTCATGCAATCATTTAAATTATATAATAATGAAATTCATAACACGATGCCCTATTTATGATGTCATGAACAAGAACATTTACTGGTAAAGATAAGATCCATATCCTAGGTTAAACACAGAAGCTTCTTGTTTTATATGGAAAAGTAACAGAGGCTCGCTCATGAATGAGAAGGCTATTCATGTTCACACCAACCCTTACAATCCGTTCTCTATTCTATAATGGGGTCGGTTCTACCAACTGGCACCTTCTTCAATGATTAATTCAACAAGTGTAATCAAACGATGCTGTTATTGTGTTTTTAATTGGTTTTTGCTTGGCTTCTACTTTTAACTTTAAAGCCTGCTCATGTAGACGTAGAAGACATCTTCTTATCAAAAAAAAAAAAATCACCTTTAAAATTTTAAATATTGAAATGACATATTAAGTTTAATCTTTTAAAAAAGAATAATAATTAACACATAAGATTATTAAAATGGTACTTTTTTATCAGATTAAAGAGCTAAATTGAAAATTTATATAAAGTTAAATGATGAAATGTGTACTTCTACTGTAAATATATATTTATAGAAGCAATTATAAATTTTTAATTTTATTATAATTTATTTGTTATATTAAAATTTTAGCGAATATGTAAAAAAAATAACAATATTATGAACGCATGAGACGCTGACAAAAAAGCCACCAGATCAACGTCAGCCGTAGATGAGTTTCTGTTGGACAGCGTTTATTATCTTGCCCAGATACTGAACAATCCAACGGCAACAAATGAAGACGCAGAGATAAAGAGATCAATCGAGCGAGACGAACTCAGAAAGCAGACTCGTCCCTTTTCCATTCCGATTGCATTTGCGCCCCAAAAACGATCCTCGTCCTCGTCCTCGTCCTCCTCCTCCTCCTCCTCCTCCTCCTCTGCCCCTGCAACAATTTAGATCTCAGCTTCACCCTACCACTTTCTCGTTTTCCTGGCATATTCGCGTGTTGGCGGTGTACATCCTTATCTAGACGGAGAGAAGGCAAATATTAAACCGTGTTATATCTGTTTGCAAAATTAGGGTTTTGAAGCTTCCGTTTTGTGATGGGTCTTGGGATCGATGACGATGTGGTGGTTGATGACGGCGATGGGGATGCCGGCGCTGGAGGCCAGTCCTTTGGTTCAGTGTCTTGTTCAATCTGCCTCGAAGTTGTAGCCGATGATGGAGATAGATCGTGGGCCAAGCTCCAATGCGGGCATCAATTTCATTTGGGTAAGTAAATTTGTGGTGGAGCTGGGAATTATTCTATTGCACTTTGTTTGGATTCATGGAATTTGAGCTTGCAACAAGTATGCTATATGATAGGAAATTGTCTTTTGTACCTGTTTAATAAGAATGGCATTGGAGTCCCAATCGGAATTATTTGGACTGGAGGTTTTGAAGTCTAATTCCAGTTCTCATCATGGATCGAGAGATAAGAAATAAAAATGTCAGCCATGCGTGACACTACTTGTTTGCTGATATGCTCACCGGACCTTGTTTGAAAAAATAAGGTCCGTATGACATTTGGTTGCATTATTCGTTGTACCTGGTGGCCAATCACGACATTTGTATATCATTATTGTTCTATTTGTTGTACATGTTATTTGATTTCATGATGGATTGTCTTCATGTTGAAGTTAACTTTAGAATGGATTATAAACATCCATGTTGGATTTCAAGATTTGAACTAATCTGGCTCTTGTTAGATTGATTTGCTCAGGTTTCGAGGTTTGGATGTTGAACTAAGTTGGTAAAGTCAATTATTTTCTTCACCAACATATGGAATTGACTTCTGTTTATATTTTAGAAGTACATGCAGACTCATGCTTATCAAACTTGACAACATTGGGGAACAAGTGTTCATGAGTAAACAAAGTAGGAAACCTAGGAAGAGAATTTATCGGATAAAAAAGATTAAAAATGGCATCCCATTAATGACATGAGATATAGTCTATAATAGAGAAGCAGAAAACAAGTTTTGAGATGCATGTTTTCCCCTCTAGACCTAAGAATTATTGGTATTTTGTTCTATGGCATGAAATTAAGAACTTAGAAAATCAATGGGTGCATTATTCTAGTTTTTTTTAAAAAAGGGCCCTTTTCATTCTCTATTGGTGATGGATTTTAAGTGCTATGCCTGTTAGTTCCTACAATAACTATATTTGATTTCAAAGTTATGTTGATGTTGGAGAAAAGCAAGAAGAGGGAGAGGGAGAGGTAGAAGTAGAGAAATTGGGGAAGAGTATGACAACAAAATAATCTCACTCAAATTCAATAAACAATAAGGTATGACAAATGAGAAATCCTAGGGCTATTTATAGAGCCTTAGACAAAAATAATAAAATAATAATGATTTAAACCAATTTAAATCTAAGGGAGATGGGATATAGCCTAATTCAAAATAAACTTAAGAAAACCCTACGATAAAATAATTGCTAATGCATGAAACGTTTCAAGAAAACCTAATAATAATGTTGCTGGTTTTTGAATGGACTGGAGTGGGGAAAGTACGAGAAAAGTCTAAATAAAACTAAAATTGGAGCATGTAGGCGTATGTGGTGTGTGAAAGCCACCTATAGGGAACTCCTTTGGTCGATGGTGTGTCGAGGCGGGGCCAACAACAGAACTTTTGGGTCTAGACAAGTTTGAGGCAGTATTCTTCTTCATGTGGTCTGTTGTTTGATTTTATGGCCGGAACTATGGGGTATGGTATGAGGGACCTGATTTCTAAGTTTCCAGTGAGGTTTTTGGTGAATTTCCAGGGATGGTATTGTGCAAATAGCATGAGGGACTAAGCTCTATCACCAAATTAGTGTAAGCCAAATGAGGAGAAGAGGGGTAGGGAAAAAGGATAGAATAAGGGTCTGTTTGGTATGCTGGAATGATTTTTGATGGAATGGGAGTAGGAAAGGTCCAAAGTTATGAACCCTAGCAGAGCCTCCACGTTTCTTCCCCCTTTTCCTTCTATTTTTTGAACACCCACTCCCTCTTTTATAAAAAATATGCGACATGAGCGCCTAGACGGTGATCTGGGCGCTCAAGCACTGATGCCTACTGTCAGAACCTCTACCTGGGCCATAAAAACTCTGCCTAGGCCATGTTACCTATTAAGCATATGGAATATTTCTTCATATTTTCCCTACAATTTAATGTCCTATTCCACTCTTTCTTACTCCCAAGTGTTTATAACCTCAAACCTCATAATTAAGCTACTCTAAAGCCCCATTTAGTTAATAAAATCATATACTTAAATCCTATGCATAACAATGGAGATGTTACATTCTCAACATAGGTGGATAGAAATTGGCTTCCCACATTTCATGAAAAAGCATTTATGGCAAGCCAATCAAGGGATTTTGGCCCTTCCCATCATCCTTCTATAGCAAAAATTCCATCATACCAAACAGATTCTAAGAGAAGAGTGGAGGGAAGATCAAAAAGATTGGAGGAGGTTTGACGGCAAAATAATAAAATAATAATAATTCAAATGAGAAATCATTGGGCTATTTATAGAGCCCTTGATATAAATAATAAAAATAATAATTCAAACTAATATAAACATATAGAAGGTGAGCTAAAGCCTAATTCAGAATTAATAAAAAAAAACTAACAAAATAATAGTTACAAAAACATAAAAATAAACTTAATTAATCCTTAATCTCTTCTAGGCCTAACATTGGTTTTCAATTTTCCATCCGTCCAAATTGATATGGGACAAGGGGAAAAAGAGAAGGGACAATGAATGAGAGAGCGGAGGATAAGAGGAGAACGGAGGGTAGAGTAGAGAAACAGGGGGACATTGCGATAACAAAATAAATCAATCAAATTCAATAAATAATGGCTATTTATAGAGTTTTAGATATAAATAATAAAATAATAAAGATGAGCTAAAGCCTAAATCAAAACAGATTAAAGAAAACCTAACAATAAAGTAACTACCAAAAGTTAACTCCATCCCAGTGGTCTAAAGATGAAAATCTTGGTAATATGCGGAACCATATATGAGCATTACAACAAATATGACTAAAACGTTTATAGCTCCTACATAAATATAAAATGAATTTAATTAAACTGCAAGTTCTTCTATATGAAATATATGTTCTCAATTTTTCCCATCTATGTATTAGTTTGTATGTTGCTTTAATGGGGAGTTATAAGAGTTCATTATAACTGTTAGAAGCATCAAAGCACTGTGATATCACAAGGTTGCATGTAATTTGTTAGGATTAAATTCCTGACATGATAATACCTGCATCATATTCTTTGCTAATGATTATATGCTTTAAACTGTTCAGATTGCATTGGTTCAGCATTCAATATAAAAGGGGCAATGCAATGTCCCAATTGTCGGAAGATTGAGAAAGGCCAGTGGCTTTATGCTAATGGCTCTCGGTCATATCCAGAACTAACCATGGATGATTGGGCGCATGATGAGGACCTTTATGATCTTAGCTACTCTGAAATGGTAATGGTCTCTATCATGTTCATCATTGATTCTTAATAGTGTTATTGGTACTATTATTTTCAGTTGCGTTGTTTTTTATGCTTGAAAAAGAGACTTCACCAACATTATTATTTCTTCTAGTTCTTTTTTTGGTGAATTATGCTAATGGCTTGTGTTTGCTATGCATTGTTATGAAAATAGCATTACGTATATGAATTTATTTTTCTTTTTGTATATTCCAAATTTCCCCCATATGCCTACTCTTCCAGAAGTTGACAAAAATACTGCCTTTCTAATTTCTGACGATGTTTTCTCTCTTGAGCAACCTATGTGGGTTCTTTCTCACCTCTGTCTATAAATGCATCTTCCATTGTCTTATAACGACCTCACTAGCACAGATTACATCTTGACTGCTTCTGACTCGTAAACTAAGTTCTTTCGAACATTGTGTTTGTGTAAGGAGAACTTACTCGTTCTCTTGGCACTGTCAAAAAGTTACATCATGTTTCTTTTCCTGTTTTTTAACATGAGTACATGAGTTGTTGAAATGATAGGGTTTACTTGTATGCGTGTGGACTATCTTCTGCTAATCAATTTGACTTCTATTGTTTTTTTGGCAGTCTTTTGGAGTTCATTGGTGTCCGTTTGGTAGATTGGCCCGATTTCCTCCATCTTTTGAGTAAGTTTGTAGACTAAGATCTGTGTTTGTGATTTTTTTGGCGATTGCCCGTGCTGTCTTTTTCTTTAGTTTGGTTTTAGGTGCGCGTGTTTTCTTTCTTTGTCTGGTTTTTCTGGTGGGGGGTTCTTTTTTTTTTTTTTTGAGTGTGTGCATATCTTTTTCTGGTTGATTATCCTAAATTTTTTTAACAATGTTGAATCATGATCTTGAAGCCAGTAGCATTGATAGAAATAGAAAAGGGCGGTTCCGTAGAAGCTTCATGAAGTACAGTTCTCTTAAGTTTTAATATAGAAAAAAGTCAACTTAATCTCCTCCTTTCAAAGATGCATAAATCACACGGCTCACTGATGTGGAAGAATAAGTTCTGATTATGTTTGGCAGTGTTCTGTAGTAGCTTTGTAATTATTAAGTTTAGATTACGTTTTGCATGTCCATTTTTTTGGGTTTGTTGACTCTTCCTTGCCTTAAAAAGGAATAAAATAAGCTAAAATAAACTTAAGCACTAAAATCCTTGTTTCTAGGAAATGATTAGCTGCTTGTCAACTCTTTTTAATATTGTGCTCCTTTTTCCAGGGAAGGGGAATTTTCATCAACTGCATGTAAGATCCTTTTTCCTGGGTATCAGCATCTCCTTTTAGTTGTAGTTGAAGCTTGCATTTGATTGAATATGCTATCTTGACTGGAATGGTGGGATGCAGATCATGATATAGTGGGACAACATGCCATATTTGCCGAACATACATCATTGGCTAGCCATCCTTGTCCATATGTTGCATACATTGGACCAATACATCCGTCTTCGTCCAACTCTGCAGGAACGGTTTCAGAAGCTTCTAACTTTCCCAACCCCTGGAATGGACCATCTTTGCCTAATGACATGCCACCCTCCTACACTTTTCCTGCTGTGGATCTCCATTATCACAGTTGGGAACACCATTCTGCGCCTTTCTCTACTGCCAGCAGTCGTCTAGTTGCTGCTGATCAGACGTCAATATCACCTGCCAATCAAAGGCCAGAAAGGGGTGGTTTGGATATACCCAGATCAGGATCTTTTATGCATCCTTTTCTTGTTGGGCACAGGTACCTCATTTGTGATCAGAAAGAAAAATGTTTTTACGAGCGACTGAACTACTCAAATGTGACTTGATATGCTCGTGTTCACTTTTGTAGCCTCTCAAACAATCGTTACACCCCCCCCCCCCCCACACACACACACGCAAAGTCCAAGGGCCATTGACATCTGATGCATGTGAATTTCTGCAGCTCTGCGAGAGCTGGGGGCTCAGCTGCTTCCCCAATGATCCCTCCTTATCCAGGCAGCAATGCTCGGGCACGTGATAGAGTCCAGGCTCTTCAGGCGTACTATCAACAGCATCAACCTACTAATTCAGTCATGCAGACGCCTATTGCTCCTGGAACCCGAAGATCTAGCAGTCATAGAGGATCGGCACAGTTAGCAGCCTCATCACCAGACCAAGGTGGTGGCTTCTTTCTTGTTCCACCAGGTTCATCAGGACGCAATTTTCAAGAAAACCACCTGCCAAGTCGCTTCCATGCATGGGAAAGAGATCCCTTGCCTTCCTTGTCATCAAACCATGTTGATAGAGATTCCGGTTGGGTTGCGTACCACCAGCCTGGGTCAGACCCAAGTATGAGATCATTAAGATTTCGATTAAGGCACGGGTCAGAGAGAATGCCTTCACAAAATCGGTGACATGCTTGTTTCCCTGCGAAGAAAACTTAAGCTACTAGGGAATATCAGAATTTTATATATGCTTGAGAAATGTTTTAAGTAATGCTTTGGCCTTTTGGGTCTGTCATGTCATGACTGACTACAAACTCCGGCTGGCCCTGGAATCCACCTGACAGACAGGTGGCAGTATGATTGTTGGACATTATCTTGATCTAGTTTCGTCTCCTCCGGGGGCATAAAATAAGATGGTGTCTAATGGGAGAAATCAGGTATTTGGAGAGTTTTGGGGCCTTGAGACGACGAGGACAGTTGTCGCTGGATTGTAATGACTGATGTTCGTGCAATGCTCTTTGTAGTGAGAATTCAAGTACTGGTACTGGAACTTTACATGCATATCGTGCTGAGGGGATTGTTGACAGTTGTGCAAACGCTGGCCCAGTTTATGGGAGTTACATGAGAGCTCGATTTCGTTTGCATGATGTTCAAGTTCTACGTTGGGTTTTGTATCAAAAAAAAAAAAAAAAGTTCTACGTTGGGTTAAAAGAATTTAATCTTTCTTTGGATTTTTTATTATGAAATATAACTATGTATGATCATGGAATCCCATAAAAATAGTTATTCAATTAAATTGGGCAAGTAACCGTTGTCAGAGAGGATAGCTAGAGTTTACTTATAATCTCTCGGGAAATGGTGGATTGTGGTAACTGCTCTGAAGGGGTTGTTTTGTATGATAGATTTGAGGGAGATGGAGGAATTTTTCCGTGAATTTAAAAAAAATTAGAAAAATGGGATTGCAAAGAAAAAATAATTAAAAATTTTAATCCCACTCTTCAATTTAAAAAATAAAAAATAAAACTCAAAATATTCTCCCCCCTCCCCCTTCAAGAGAATATTCACTTTGGATCTAGTTATGATTATAAAGATAATTTTGTAAAAATTTTGATGACATTATAACGTATATAAAGATAATTTTGTTGCCAAATGTCATCGCCAGAATACCATAATAAAGAAACACAAGTTACAATATTTTACTTGATTATAATATTAATTCATAAAAAACTTCCATTTGATATTATTTAAATTGTAGTAATAAAGGAACAAAAGTTATACCAAAATATTTTCCTTGTGTAAGGATCGTATTAATGAAAAAATATGACCTATGATCTAACTCACTTGAATTTATGTAAAAAAGAACATGGGGCATAAAAGAACGCAACATCTCAACCATTAGCACGTCTAATAAGAACTAAGAAAGGGTTTATTGTCATCATACAGATAATTTAGGTCTGATTCGTTGGCGGATTAAATCGACCACTTTATTTAGATGTCAAAGTCAACGCCATTAGTAGCTAATCTTATACGTCCTAAAGCAATTCCAGCAAGAAAGCACTCATCTCTCAATAACGATATCCAGAGTCGACAGATCTGCTGCGGTCAGACCTCACCTGCCAATCAATCATCCACAACGTCAAAGCAAATTGATTCATAGTCAACTCCAGAAATAACCTAAGGATAATGAACATACCGAAGGTGAACGGGATCGCGACAAGCTTCTACGGCGAGGACTGGAACTTTTATAAGGTGAAGGCTGCTTAGTACACAAAGAACGGTAAGTACAAGATGGTTATGTTATGGAAGAATAAATTCATGATCTGTGTTCAAAACCCTCTTTTGGCTGGCGTTTCATTATCCTATTTTCTACACGGTTCTTGTGTGGCGTACAAAATGCAGAGGGTAAAGATTAAGCAAATAATTCGGGTCATGCAAGTTAGATAACACTTACCGATGAATTTGGAGATCTGGATCTTGAGCGGGATCTGCAAATTTATGAAAAAACAGCCCAATCAAATATCCACAAAGATCCATCAAAATGCCCAATTATCACTTCCACATCAAAGTTAACACAGCCGAAAGGATGAATCAAATCTACCACAAGTCACCAACGGAAGTTAGTCCGAATGATAAACAGCTCGGTATCACTTAAGCAAGGTCTCAAGTTCGAGCCTTGGCGTATACAGAAAATCCCCGTTGGGAGACTCGCCTACCATAGCCAGGTGCGCGATACAGGTCAGATCTAGATGTAGTCAGGTAAAGCTCCAATAAACCAGGTGAGCAACTAAAAAAAAAAAATCTACCACAAGTCTAATGCAGCTGCCAAGCGGAAAATGTATCATTCTAAGTCTGATTTAGCTATAAACAATCTATTCCTTGCAGTGTAGGATTCCTTGGATAATCCAGCTTTTAGATTCCAACCCATCCATATACCGTCATCTGGTCTACAACATCAGCAGACCATGACTTACATCAATAAATCATTTTTATCAATCGTCAGCTCATTAATAAAACGGTATTACCTCAATCACAAAGTTGCAGGCATTTGAGTACCACATGCCATCAACATCCTAACACGCAGTCCAGAGGCTATGCAAAAAGCCACATTAACATAGCAAACAAGTCAACCTAAGCAACATTGTATAATTACAATTTACTATTCCCCAACTACCTTCCCAAATATGAAGATTTGTGTTGACAAGTTTTTCATATTGGAAATAAGATTTTAAACTCCAATAAGACACATGAAATGAGAGACCCATCCAATATGAGACACTACCCAACTGACCGAAAAAAGGATTTTATACCTAAAACATCAATCATGCAAATGTGTAATCACCACAGAAACTTAAATCAGAGAAACAAGTGCAAGAAAATGAGGCAAAGTAGAAACTTACCTTGAAAGAGATATTGAACGCCTCGAATGTTTTACCTTTGGTGACAAACTACAACATATGAAGGCCAGTCAATTTTTCGATTAATAATTATACAACAGAGAGAAAATCATACTTAAACAATGCAGCAAATCAACCTTCTGCTCCTGCCTCTATAACTGTGATCCCGACTCCAACTGCGGCTTCGACTTCGTGACCTATAAGGACTGCGGCTATAGCTTCTAGAATAGCTCCTCCTTGAATCACGGCTGGGACTCCTAGAATAACTCCGACGATCATACTCCCTCACCTAGATCAATCACCAACCAAAGAAACAAATGATTAAGAAAATAATCACGTAAGCAGGAACCAGAATGGAACCAAAATGCAAATCATCAAATACCCGTATGTATGCACGCGAAAATGCATTCCGGAATTCTGAGTCATCAAGTTTCCTGATCTGTGAAAGAAGGCAGTACAAAATTGGCATATTATTGAACTGGAACAACATTGCCAGTTATAGTGATGGTGGTCCTCAAAAAAATCCAACTCAAGTGGGCCAGCCAGGCAATTAAAAGATGAAACCAGAATACTCACAGCATACTTCATATCATCATAATTGGTATAATCCACGACACCAGTCATGCCTACATAAACAATGAATTTAACAGGAAAAAAATCATACTATGAAAAATTCAACAAAGAAACGATGTAATATATTAGTGCGTTAGATTTTATTCAACTTACCACCACGCTCCCGAAAGACTTCAGAGAAACATACATCGCCAGCTTTACGCATGTGATCCTAGTCATTGAACACTCAGCATCAGTGTAGATTACGCATTAACTATCATCCAATTCTAAGACTTTGACAATAAATATTATCAACCGCTTCCATGCAATTAATGCGGTACGGGTCAAACAATCTTAAGAAGAATGAACCATCCATACCTTCAAGTCTTGCCATGAAGCTGACGGGGGTAATCCAGTGACCAGAACTGCAAATTGGGGGGGGTGGGGGAAGCTCATTAAAAGCATTTTTTCATTTTTGGATATAAATTGAAAACAGAATTAAACTAATATGTGAAACTGCAAAACTTATACCAAGTAAAAGTACATACCACGGTAGTCCGAACGCCTGGAAACTCCACGGCTACCACCACCACTGCTATAACTACTGTAACGGTCAACTGATGATGAATGTCCCCGCCCACCATGCGCAAATTCAACCTATGGTTGTCAGAGAAACAGAGGTTAGAAAGACATTATATACTGTTGCACAAGCCAGAAAAAGAGAAATTGAAAAAAAGAAATTGCACTAACTCGCAATCGGTAACCATCAAAATTAGAACCATCTCGATAGCGAATAGCATCTTCAGCATCACGACGATCCTCAAACTGCAAATATCATGTTCAAAGGACATAAGATGGAAAGAAAACAGTGAGAAATATGAGAGAAATACCTCGTGTACTTATATCATGAAATCTGTACATACCTTTACAAAAGCATAACCAGGAGGTCTTGGAGGGATTTTCAAATCAATGTCAACAATAGGACCATACTAAGATCAGAAAGTGAAGACAGAAGTCAGGGAACGGAAACAGTGGAATCGAAACAAAAAATAAATAAATTATACCAATGGGAAAACATACTGAAGAATAATTATATTTTTTCCAGCCTTATGACATGGCTTATATGCTAAGCTAACTGAAAGCATCATCACAAAAAACTGGCATTTTATGTTTATGGAAAAGAACATTTTTATATAAAGAATATATCGCGACGCATCCTTAGGCAAAGTATTTCAGCTAAAAGTATACTGTATAAAATAATAACCCGAGATCATGAGTTTCAGCATAGATGTAAATAATAAATAATAATTGCATGTACCTTGTAGAAAAGATCCTCAACTTCTCTCAAACGAACATCACCAGGAAGATTGCCAACATAAATAGTACGACTTGAAAGCCTACTCATTTTTCCTGCAAAACAATTGAAATCATAAAATTGCATATTTTCACCGCAAACGAAGTCTAAATATGTTCATATAATAAAATTCTTCCGACTAATAAGAAGTTTGCGTATATAGATTGACGTAGATTCTTAGGATAGTTAGATGACTATTGAAATCTTCCCACTCGCAAAAGAAAGAAGAATCCGTTTTATATATAACGGAATAACCGGATAAAAGAAGACAGAACAAGAACTGGAGCGTGATGGTGAGCAAGGGAGCGCATACCTGAGCAGAAAATTCAAGAAGCAGAGCAGGACTGTGTAAGGATTGATTGATCAGATAGGTTCTGGTGCTTGAGAGGCGAAATACGAGAGAATCCGGAAGCTGGTTAGCTTGGGAGGAGTCGGTTTTCTGTTCAGGCGCTTCTGGAAGCCGAAGGGCGAGAAAGGAAAACTTATTTCCAGTTATAAATTGAGACGTTTGCCAAGGTTCCAATGACGTGGTTACACGTGCACGATCTTTACAGTGGAGGATCAAATTTGAGCTGTCCAAACCTTCCACGATTCGACAATGTTGTCTGGATTGTTCCAAGTACAGAAGACCAATATTCTTGGCCCAACAACAAAACTCTACAGACTTCTCAGGATTATTATTAACTTTCACATAAATGCTTATATCAAAAAAAAAAAAACACTTTCACATAAATGTTACTCGTAGTCTTAATATTAATATTAATAAATGGGTTGATATAATATATAGTCCTTATAATTTATCTTAATTTTAATTTTTGTACTTATAATTTCAAATTATAGGTTTTTGTCCCTCAAAAAATAAAATAGTCTAAATTCTTATTAAGCTATAGGATCAGGGTTTAAAATAATAGGGGATTAGGGGAAAACTATTTTTAACAGACAATGTCGCCTGGGGATCATCGTTTGAATCGGGAGGTATTATCCACAGAGCTCAAGGCATCTAAATTAGAAACATAGAGCCACCCTTGTTCCTGGCAACGGTCCGTGCTCTTTGTCTTCGCGCTCTGAAGGCAGTTCTCCTCCGTTCTCTCTAGTTATCAAGGGTTCACAATAATAAGGTAGCTGATACTATAGTTAAAGGGGGTCTCGTTATCACAGAAATATTATATATTTGTCTTCCACGATTAGAGGCCCTAGTATTTATTGATAGTTTGAGTTAAGATTTAGATTATTGATGTCGGGGCAAATAAATCTCTTATATAAAAATAAAAAAGAAAGAAAGAAAGAAAAAAGTTCTCCTCCACTGTCTTTCGGGCTAAAATGGCAGATTCTAAGGCCCAATTTGAATGTCTGATGAAATGTGTTGGCACAAGCTAAAAGAGCGAGAGATATGCGAAGTTCTTCCCAATTGATAACATTTGGACTCACGGAAGGATCGCGTACGTGTTAACCTCAGAGCATATCTATCCGTGGTGGACAGGTTTCCATGAGAAATTGCTTCCCGGTTCTCCGGGGTTTTGACTGTGATGCATGGGGTTATTTTCTTCCATCAGGATCTTTTACCTTACGACTGGTTTTTGTAAAACTTTATTATGCCTCTGCAACCAAACAATAATTGGTAGGCGGAAATTGTATGGATTTGAGAGGGCTATATATCATCCGACGTCAAAGTGGATCGATTCATGCCGCCTCATTTACATTGGCTAGCCACCATCATTATGGCATTAAAATAATTATCGGAAAGGATAATAGTCATTGAGGCTTTGAAAGGATGATACGAAACAGGTGGCATGGTTACGTGATAATTACAAGTAAAAGTTGTTTTGGAGCTAGAAGCAAGTTAGAATGATTGGAGGCACTAGTGTGGCTTGTCATCGAGGAGAGTGACTTTCAAGAGCTGCCCAAAATCCAAACAAAATTTGAGAAAAATCATCCAAGTGTGATTTCCTCCATCCGAGGATATAAGGGATTGCTTTTCTTCGTCATCTGCCTCCTATCTTCTGCTGCTCTGTTTTTGTGCGACAAACAGGAATTAGTCTCGCTTCGCTTCGGGCCTTTATTGAGATGCCGATAACAGGTTACGAAAGTGGACAAAAGATCGTTACTATTTACAGAACGAGTACAGTTTGAACTAAGTTCATTTGGAACCAAGAATAATTAAACAGAGATATGAAGTAAAGGGCATTTAGGAACAGTGCTTCATATGTATTAAGAATGAGAATGCGAATATGGAGACGCTGCACCTGGAAACATTCTTACTTTTTGCGAACGCCTCTCGCATATCTGAACTGATTTGTGGGAGGGGTAATGGGATATTTTCCACTGTGGATTTTGACTTTCCCAGGGCGACCAGGGAGTAGGATTGTGATTTTGGATCTTCCAAGAATGGACTTGATTAATGTGTTGTGAATATTTTAAAAACAAGGATGAGATAAATATTGGAATAGGAAAAAGTTAAAGATGGACGAAAGGATAAGAAAGAAAGCGATCAGTTATCTCAAGGTAGTTGACATGCTGGATTGTCGTATTGCAGAAGATGGGTCCTTGCCCTGAAAATGACTGCACATAATCATGGAGCTCCCCCACCATTTCTGCTGATATACGATTGGACGTTGGTTAGGTGCAGGGGTTGAGCCCTCAGGCACGGCCTCTTCAAAATCAGGTGTTTAGTTGTACTAGGTGGATAGCTTCGTAGCTTTCTACTCCGTTCAACATATTTATGCAACAGCTTCAGCTGAACCATTACTACCAAATGAAACCCAGGTATTTCTCTTCAGTTCCTGACTCCGTTCCCATCAACACTCACCGTCTTTGTTTGAAAATTAAAAATTGTAATAAAAGCTAATTAAGTGTGTATTTAGATAAAATTTTAGAAATAGATTTATAAAAAAAAGATTTTGGGACACTTTATAAAAAAGTATTTTTAGACAAGAGTTTATAAAAAAATAATTTTAAATAAACGAGGGTTTGGATAATTATTTTTATAAATATTTTTATTATTGATAAATTATGAAAAATAATATCTGTATTAAATGATGAAAGTTAAGATATAAAAGTAGAAATGGTATAAGAAAAGATAGGGGTAATATAGTAATTGGTTATTTATAAACTCTTTTATTATTTTATAAGTTATTCTAACTCGTTTATTTAAAATTTTAGTTTTAAATTATAATTTAATCAAAAAAACTCATTTCAATAAATATAATTATTTATTTAAATTTTTTTTAAAATTTATGTCTAAAATTTAGATTTTAAGTGTTTTCAAACACACCTTAAGAAGGATCTAAGTCTGAGGACCCTGCGATCGATGACCAGTTCAGTGGAATCACAATGGCTCAGGCGTGTAATTATAGGGCTGTTTAAATAGAATTTTAAAAATAGATTTATAAAAAAAATTTAGATAACTTATAGAAAAAAAATTTTAAAAAATAATTTATAAAAAAATTAATTTTAAATAAATAAATATTTAGATAATTATTTTTACAAATATTTTTATCATTAATAAATTATAAAAAAAATATATAAATATTAAATAAAAAGAAATAAAATATAAGAGAAGGGATAGTATAAAAAAAAGAAAAAAGATATAAGAAAATAGAAAAGAAGATAAAGAGTATAAGAAAAAGTAGGAGGGAGAATATAAAAAAAAGTAAAGTTAATATAATAATTGATTAATTTATAAATTATTTTATTATTCTAATTAATTTATCTGAAATTTTAATTTTAAACTATAATTTAATTTAAAAATTTATTTAAATAAATATAATTATTTATTTTAAAACTTTTCAAAATCTAATTTTTCTTTCACCCTAAAGTTTTTCAGAACAAAGTAAGGGCATTGTGCAGAAGGCGCCAAAAGAAGTAAGGGCATGGTGGGAACTAACGGCTTGTGATCACGTGATTCTTCCCGGCCCACACGAACAAGTAATGTCACGTGTCACCCTTCATCCTGGAATCTCCGAGTCCCCGGGCCCCATGTGTAGGCGAGAACCTTATCCCCTCAACTTTCGCCTCCGATCCATTGGCATTCGCCACGTCGCTACCACTTTGATTCCCATCGACGGTTCGCGTCTCTCCTCATCCCCATGACTTGTTCGATCTTTAATTCCTCTCCCTCCATAAATTTCCCCTCGTGCATGCCCCTCCTTTAATCCAGATCCAGCTTCTGACTGATAGATCTGCTATAAAACCTGTCAGCACTATGGGCCTTCTCGACCAACTGTGGGATGATACCGTCGCCGGCCCTCAGCCGGAGAACGGTCTCGGAAAGCTCCGAAAGCACAAGACCTTCAGTGCCCGAGCTACAGGGTCCGGCAAGGGTATGATAAATTTTTGCTATCTTCAGCCGCCTCTGGATTTTAACACGCGATTTATGCGAATCAATGAGATGTGAATTTTAGCCATGAATCAGCAACGGAATCATTTTAAACTGACACCTCATATTCCCTCTACTTGCAGATCCATTTTTACAGTCAAGAGCTTAATTATTAGCCATCAATTTTTTAAATGACCTATTGACCTAAATGTTATAGAAGATTCTGAGATTGAAATAATAACCAAGGAGATCATAACACCTGAAAAGTTCCTCAACATTTCTGATTTCTTAACCTGAAAAAGAAGTGCTAACTATAACAGTTGCCGCGTGATCAGAATCATACGAGCGAAGCGCGAGATCTTACGAGGAGGAATCGGCGGAGGAGGCGTTGAGAGTGACGCGTCGCATCATGATCGTAAAACCACCGGGGTACCAGAGTGGATCGCCTCCAGTTTCACCTGCAGGTTCTACTCCGCCGGTGTCTCCGTTTTCGGGTAACGTAGCTATTTACTGATGCTAATTCTAACTATGACTAAGATGTGTGTTATTATTAGACCATGGATTAGCGGATGACCATTGCCCAACATTAATTGTCATAGCGGGAGGGTAGTCTAGTCATCTTGAGAGGATAATGATGGAATACCTACACCAAGCGAGATGATGGTTGTTTTTGTCTGCATTTTAGCCACTCGACGTGAAATTGACGTCCAATGTCGTCCACTAGCGTATAACTTCAAACTTGTCAATGCCTTTAATATAGGTGTAAAACTGTATACGCCTTGTCATTACATGAGATACTAATGCTTGCGAGTGAATCCATGGCAAACGTAGCTTTTACAATGGCGTGAATCAAAATTTTGGTATGGTTGGAACTTGGAACTCGAAAAGTATATACAATGTTGATGAGTGTTTTTATGTTAATTTATATATCAGGAGCAAAAGAATCGTTCCGGTTTCGTAGAAGGTCGACCTCAGATGCGTACGAGAAGCCGATCCAGAACAGATCATCAAGCTCTTCTTCTCCTTTCGATGTGTGATGATAAATTACGTATTGAGTCTCTTTGTTCCATCTTCCCCTGGCTATATATATATATATATATATATATATATATATATATATTTATGAGTGGAATCAATGTGCGTGGGTGCACTGGGGCTTTAATTAAGGGTAGGATTGTATGTATGATCTAAATCTGTGTACATAGAATCTCTTCTACGCTTCTCTCCGGTTTTTCTTTTTTCTGTAAGTTTTGTGGCTTGAATAAGAACCCACTTCTTCCCGTTTATGTGGACCATACTCTATTGACAATGCCCTATATATAATAGTGGGGAACAAGAGAGTGGCTATGAGCATGGCAGTGACTGTTTAAAAGCATTTGTCCTCGCGGATTGCTGCTGAGCCGCCACTTGAAGATATAAACTACGAGTATGTAAAAGATGGAAAGTAATGCTTCTTAATTCAGCAAGTATACTTAAATGGTCGGAACTAACGCTTTAGTATATTGGCCACAAACGATTGCATTGTCCTCATCTCGATCGTATTGTGAGAGAATTAGAGATCTCTCTATAATTTCTCACTAATTCTCTTTATATATAATCTAAGTTAAAAATATTATCCCCTGGCATTAAAAAAATAAAGAATGAATTTGCTACTGGCAATGCTATGGCCCCCATTTCTATTTGTATTCAAGTTTTTAAAATGATTCCACTTAGTATTCCATGGGAGGGTAGAAAATATTGGATTGGGACGAGGTATAATTCATGCTGTAAAAAGAAACAGCTCTTCAGAGCTCAGATGCCATCCATCCTTAGTCATTAAATTGATGCAACACTTCAAATGCGGAGAGAAGAATAGTGCAAGAAAGGATGTGGACAACACAAAGTTAATCGTAGAATGTGGAAAGCAATTAGTCAAAGCCCCATCCATGGTAACCATGCTTATCTTTTTCGTGATTGGCATTGCTGATCCTATCTTAATTCGTCGGGTCGTATAGTTGACTTTTTGGTCAAAAAAGGCGGCTATCTCCTTACTAACTACTCGATCGCTGTGTTAACGTCATCATGAATTGAAATGGTGCTCCCATGGCTCAAGAATTTCATTCGCGTGTTACAAGAGCTGGATTGACTAATACATGCAAATGCAAAAAATACATATGTACTTAACATCGAATACACACGTGGCATACTCTGCTTCTTCCTCCTCTTTCACGCTTTGAAATGCACAATTACAGTAATGTCTTAAAACCCTATTTTTCACATGACATCCCAGCTTTCCTGTGGTTCTCAACTTTCGGAGTTGACACCTAGTTTTCAAACTGCCTTTAGGTCTGTGAACTGCGAACTAGAAAGCAAGAAATTCAGGATGCCGTAACGCCAGAGTAGAATATTCCACTGTACAGAAATTAACCAACTCCTTTTCTTTTTTATTAACTACATAAATATAACTACGGAGCAGTGATGCAGATAAACGTGCCGGCAACCCCGAGGATTCCACCTGAATGAATGGGGTTGTGGTTGTGGAGTGTGGACCGCCATACCAATAGGAAAACTGCTTAACTGACATTGAACTTCAAATTATTCTCACAAAATTACACTCTAATTTGCCAAAAAAAAAAAACTAAATCTATAGGTGTATAAACTATAAAGCAAATATTTCTCTGTTCCTGCACAAAAGAATGCATGCCTGGGTGGTTCGGTTTATGAAAGTCTCAAAGCCATCACATAGTTGGAAATTTTCGACATATAAATGCTGAAGGCTCTCCTTTCACAAATCTCATCTACTTGAAGATGCTTCTACTCCACACAAGTTGAGCTTACCGCGTTCATGCTTGAACCCAAAAGCTTTTGCCCAAGGACTACACCTTTTTCGGGGGCTGTTGAAAAAGACACATTAGATACTGATTTACCAAAAACAGAGTTCTAAAATCATACATTAATTAAAACATTACAATTACTGATTGATTATGATATACATGCCTTCTTCAGATTCATTTTGGAACCACTTCCGGATGCTTTATACTTGATGGGTTTCAGTATCTCGAAGGAACATACTAGAGACTCATCAACGCTCAACAACGCACCAGCATTATCAAACTCCCCACCGTAGTTTGGAGCAGAAAATATTGTAACTAAACTTCGTTTAGCAAAAAACTCGTATCCATCCTCCACCACCTACAAGATAAATTTGTAAAGAGTAGAATGAGACGATAATCAACAGAAGATCCATATGCCCGTCAGACAATGAAAGCCAGTATAGAATTCAGCCTATAAAAAAAATGGAAGATCTCATGTTGGTAACTCCTAATGTCCGAATTTCAACTATTTCTCTACGCTATAAGTAACACGGGAGTTGATAAACAGATTCCACAATGGATATCATTAAGATGAGCATGACTCCACAAAACATATCGAGCAGCTAGATGAGTTGGCTTCGTAAGAATAAAGGAAGTGTACCTGATGACCTCTGCAAATGAGGTCAAGATCATTCTTATCCAAAAAGTCTCTGACTGCATCAGGCCCAAAAGTACACGACACCCCGCGGTCGCTTTCTGCCCAGCCCTCAATAGTGGGATCAGGATCAGACCATAGCAGATCACAGAGGAGACCACCATCAGGAATTTCGGTAGGTCTTGCAATCTCCTTTATCTGATCCAAATTTTGCAATTCTGGAGAGAGACCGCCGTGCATACAAAGTATTTTGTGATCAATGAGTGCAGCTACAGGCAGACAGTTAAAGCAGTCGGTAAATATCTTCCACAACCTAACATTGAACCTCCTTTTACATTCATCGTAGAACCCATATATCCGGTTTATCTTGGCTTCTTCATGGTTTCCTCTCAGGAGATGAATTTTGTCGGGATATCTTATTTTGTAGGCCAAAAGCAAACATATAGTCTCCAAGCTTTGCTTCCCTCTGTCAACGTAGTCCCCCAGAAACAGGTAGTTTGCAGTGGGAGGGTAGCCGCCATATTCAAATAGCCTCAGTAAGTCTTGGTACTGTCCATGTATATCACCTGCAAGAGAATCCCTATTTTAGAGTTCAGCCAGGGGAAGAGAGTGAGAAGGATATTGAGATGCTTCCACTGCAGATTTTTTGCATCATATTGCAGTTTCATTACGTAATCAAAGCAATGAACCATCAAGTCATATGAGATTCCTTTTATTTAAGTAGTATAAAAGGAGGTTTATGAAGAAATATACAAATTTAAAAAAAAAAAAAAAGTTGATGAATCGAAAAGAAGACCCTAGCGATACATCATCCAAAGGGCGAGTGCTAAGTAAATATTTCTCTATTGATATATACTGGCAACCAAGGGGCTATTGTTTAAAATTGATAAAAATTCTACAGTTAAAAAAATCGATAAAAATTCTAAAAGCCAATTTTTTCAACTTCTCAAACCTCTCTCTGTTTTTTCCCGTCAGGTCCGGAATATGAACCGTCATCCTCACCTGGTTAAAAGGAAAATTGATTTTTGTTCGCACTCAGAGACTAATTTTGATCTAGCAAAGCAATTGAATGCCCCAAGATGAAAACACATCAAGAAGGACCGAAGTCTTAAGATGGCGATATATCGAATCTATTTTACGAAATTCTGAAACGGAGTTCAAGTTTTTCCCCCCTTAAAAAAAACAAAATAAAAGAAAACATGTCTATTTGACAGGCACGGGGAAGGGAAACGAGTTGTTCGATTGGCCAGAATTAGAACAATCGCGTGATTGATAACAGCGCCGACAAAAGGATCTGCAATTACAGTTCGAGGGGGAGGGATGGAGAAGCTAACCACAGATGCGGATGGGAGCATGGAGCTCGAGGAGATTGGGCTGGGAGAGGAAGATTTGGCGAGCGTTGACGCAGAGTTGACGAATCTCCGACTCAGAAAGCTGAACCTGTTTTCCGCCTTTACCTTGGAAGAGCCTCCGAATAACGTCGTCGAGGACGCCCTTGTCCATCATTCCCTCCATGGACATCATCATCATCTTGGCGTGAGAGGAAATCCCTATCCCAGAGTGTATGGAACGAAATGAGGCCCTTGGGGCGGACAAATATTGAACCCACAGTCCCGAGTGGAAGAAGATGAATAAAGTTAAAGAGGGTCAGCAAACAGGAACGGAGGAGCTATGTAGGCGTTGAATTGAATGCTTTGATATCAGGTTTCAGAGAGACTGTATACGAGAAGGGATTGAGTTGTTAAGGGATGCAAATATGGTTATTTTCTTAATTGCTTCTTTTTTTTGTTTTGTAAATATTTTTGTTGTTTATCGGTTTTATGGGTGCCGAGTCGACTCTCTCGCTCTCTTGTAATCTTGTGAGACTCGGGACAACAGCGGTTAGAATCCTTCAAAGGCGGGTAGGGGGTACCTAATGGGGTAAGACACAGGCGCGTGCTAGATGGGGATGGTCCACGTGGAAAGAGGTGGTTGGTAAGGGCTTCGTGGGTCAAAATTCCGTGTGACGCTAGGATTACGAAACCTTTTTAAGTTGGCCTCCTGACAGACGAGATGTGTGAATCTAGTCCTTCAGATTTAGACACCACAGCTGCATTCCCCCGGTGAACTCGTTTGATTTTTAGAGAGATAGGGTGAAAAAATAATGAATGAGAAAATGAAATGGAAAACGAAGGCGCGTCTTTGAAAAGGTCGCCTGTGGCTGCAGGCATATGACTACCTCCCTCCGTCGCGACTCCAAACCCCCTCTTATTTGTCCGCGGGAGTTGATATTTTTTTGTTGTTGTGATGGCTTGGTTTTTGTGTTTCTGCCTCTAATGATAACCTCGCCTTGTCATTGAAATTTGTTGGTGAGATGGTCAGGGATTGGCTAATGCATGGGGCATGGGGTCGATCGTGCCATCTTGCCCAGAAAACAGATCAAGAAAAATAATGAGATCCATCTCAATGGAAATATGAATATGAAGTGATATGTAAATCTGCTTCCTGCACCATACAGAACAAATGGAATACGCCCGTTCAGCAACTTCCAAGCTTACCTCCACTTGTTCTTTGCTTTTAAACTACTTACTATACGGGTATCTGATAATAACTAACAGTTCTACAATAATAATTGACTGGGTTATAAATAAAGAATAAAAATCCATCCGAGCTTTCTCTTCTGAATGGCAGGGAGTTTTTGATTCCTCGCTAGACTAAACCAAAACGACATAATCAACCCTCTGTTTTCTCAGACTTACATCAGTCATTAATAGGGTATCTGACATTTAATTTTTATTAATTAAGTCCATAATTTTTACTAACATGGTATCAATTATTAATTTTATTCTCTTGATTTGTAGCAATATTTTTTTAAATTAAAAGGAAATACCCTATTGACCTAATAAGGTGCTATTAAATCTATTACCTAATATTTACAATAGAGTTTTCAAATCACTTATGTGTGTTTGGCAAATTGTTAAACTTAGATTTAAAATTTAAATTTAGCTTAAAATTTAATTTTTTTAAATAAACAGTCATATTTATTTAAATGAATTTTTAGAAAAAATTATAGTTTAAAATAAATATTTCAAATAGACTGGTAAGAGTAACTTATGAAACAGTAAAAGAGTTTATGAACTAACTAATTATTATATTACCCCTATTTTTTCTTACACCATCTCTTCTATTTTTTTTATACCATTCCTCCTCCTTCCTATTTTTGTTTACACCCTCTCTATTTTATTTCTTATACCCTCTCTTCTATCCTCTTTTATCTCTCCTCATTTAATATCCATACCCCTTTTTGTAATTTATCAATAATAAAAATACTTTTAAAAATAACTATATGAGTATTCATTTATCCAAACTACTTTTTTTTCTAAATTTATTTATAAAAATCTATCCAAATATACCATATAACACTTTTAGTTTATGGTTTTTAGTCATACGTGTGTTCTGGGTCATATGTCCTGAATCACATAGACTAATTACTTATAATTTTGAGATTTTAAGGATGTGATTAATAAAAATTAAACTCCAATGACCAGATTGATTAGACAATATCATCTATGGAAATTTTATAATTTATACGAAAAAAACGTGCGATGCTTAGATGTGGCGTAAATTAACAAATGAGATTTGGCCTGAAATTTAAAAGCGACACAAATCAATCTGGAAGGGTATCGTTGTTTTCTTCCTTCCTTTGTTTTTGATGATAGGGTATCGTTTTCTACATGCCTGGATGCCAAGCAGCAACTAATGGAATTTTCAATCCTTGTAGTCACTTATTTAACCATTTAATTAAGTCATAATCGTATATTAAAAATTTACTCGTAAACGTAAAACAAGAGGCTGAATTCCATTTAACCTGAATTCTTATAAATTTTATACTAAAAAATTATTATTAAATGCATATAGAGGTTAGAACTTTACAGATTAGTAATGCATGATTGAGATTTTTAAATTGTATACAATTTTAATAAAAAATAATATTGTATTATTCTTAAAAATAAATAAATAAATATATATATATATATATTTTAAATCTTCGGTATGATTTTTACTAAATAAAAATGGAGCAAATATGATTTTTAACATAACCACGATTAGGGCTGTGTAAGAAGCCCAGAGCCCGCAAAACCCACCTAAACCCGTACCAAATATGCCCTGCCCAGTTCGATAAAAAGCGATCCAATGTAAAATGGGTAATTTCGGGCAGGGCCAATATTCGGGCCGGGCAGGGCATCGGGCAGGGGTTGCTGTCTTGCCCAGTTAATTATTTTTGTATATATCAAAATTTGTAAATTATATTATTTCACATAGAACAAATATGATAGATACTAATGATTAAAGAATAATTTTATAAATATGAGTAATCAAGTAGTTAAATGTATCATTTAAAATTTATAACTAAATTGATTTCTTTCTTTATTTTTTTTAAACTGTGGTAACAATCATATATTTTTTTCAAATACTTCATTTTTGTCAATTTTAGAGAGATTGAAGCAAAGTTACAATTGTAAATTACTTAAATTTTAATATTTTTTTTATATGCTATGAATTTTAAAATTTTAATTGCTATCTTTTTATTATTTTATTCTTAATAAATTTTATATATTATTTAATTCTTGAAAATATATGAATATAATATTATTTTATAAGTTTATAATTGCAGATTTTTTTTCACAATATGAGTAGGGTATTATAACTTGGGTATGCCCAACCCGCCCATGCCCAGCCTAAAATAGTTAGGGCTTTTATCGGGTAGGGCTGGGTATCGAGCTGTAAAATGTAACCCATATATTTTTCAAGTAAGGCACTAGATAGGGGATTATCCTGCTCAGCCCTATCCATTAACACCCTTTAGGAAATGCAGCCCGTATCCCAAAGAATGATCCGGCCCAGATCAGGCGTTAAAAATCTCAAAAACCCTAATTTTTCCTTCTTAGCGTGAAGGGCAGCGGGAGGTCGTCAACCCAGCAACAATGGTTCGTTCTCCCGCTCTTTGGCCCACTTAGTCTTCGTCTTTCTCCTGTCTTTACCCGCCGTGACCACGTTTTTTCTTTTTTCTATCTGTGAATAGGGGATCGATCTTAAAGCCGGCGGGAAGAGCAAGAAGACCAAAAGGACGGCACCCAAGTCCAATGATATCTACCTCAAGCTCCTTGTCAAGGTTCATACCATACTCTCTCTCTCTCTTACATTTTTATTTGCTCACGGAAATCAATTAGTAAGTTGCTGCCTGGTGTAAGAACTACGCTTACGATTTGATGCTTGAACTGTTGTATTCTCCCTATGATGATAAATGGGATCCCAGCTCATTATGAGACCTTCACCATTTGAAGGCCTGGGAATAGATTTATCCACATTTATCTGAGCCTAAAGCACCTGTCTCTCCCGACAATTTTCGAGTCCCTCCGTGATTTGTTTAAAAAGCAACTATTTTCTATCCACCTACAATTTGTTCAAATGAAACCTTGCAAAGATTTTCATTTTGCGTAGCAAATGCTTTCAATAAATGAAGATTTGAAGATCAAACAATTTTAATTGGAATCCTCTTTTTCAATCATTTGCCTTGTACACAGCTATGCTTGTACATTAAGGACATCGACCCTAAATACAGGGCAACTACCTATTTTATATTTTCATAGGAGAAAAGGTTCCCAGTGATGTCGTTTAAAATCCATGCTACTGCTGACAATAGATGATTAACAATTTTAATTTGTATCGCTGAGGGAGCCAGTACTTCATCTCATCATTACGCTTCAATTCTCAAATTTCAAGTTTGTAAAAGATTTTGGCAGAGTTAACTTTTTACAGTGTCAGAAAGAATTGCTTCGACTGTATTTATTTTTCTTTTATCTGCAGCTATTTGTATGTGAAACTACAGTTAAAAATCTTTAGATTCCTGGAGTTAGTCTGATTAGATGTTACATGGGCAGCTTTATCGCTTTCTAGTCCGGAGAACTGAAAGCAGTTTCAATGCTGTAATACTCAAGCGTCTTTTCATGAGCAAAGTCAACAAGGCTCCACTTTCTCTGTCAAGATTGATAAAGTTCATGAAGGGGAAGGTTTGTTATTCTATATCTGAGTTTGGGTAATCTTTGAGATTGTGGTTTGACTATCTTGGTCTCTGTTAATGTGCTTCTGAATCTATATTTATAGGAAGATAAGACTGCAGTGTTGGTAGGGACTGTGACTGATGATATACGAGTTTATGAAGTTCCTTCTTTGAAAGTTGCAGCACTCCGGTTTACAGAGACGGCACGTGCAAGGATAGAGAAGGCTGGCGGTGAGTGCTTGACTTTTGATCAGCTGGCTCTCAGGGCTCCTCTGGGACAGAACACGGTATGTATGTGTGTTATGGGTGGTTGTATAGTTGGAATTGCTGAGAAAATCTACTTTTGAAATGTTAACATTCTATTTTTAACTCTTTGAAATAGGTCCTTCTTAGAGGCCCCAAGAATTCTCGTGAGGCTGTGAAGCATTTTGGCCCTGCTCCTGGGGTGCCACACAGCCACACCAAGCCTTATGTGCGATCAAAGGGAAGGAAGTTTGAGCGTGCTAGAGGAAGAAGGAACAGCAAAGGATTTAGGGTTTAAGTTCAAGTTCGTTATACTAGCCCCAGTTCATCAAGTTGCTGTTCTATTACCTCCAGAGTTAAAAAAAAAAAATTGCACAGTTCATTGTATTCCTGTTTGGATATACCTTTTATGCCTTGATATTTCCTTTTCTTTTTGCCATTTCAATAGGTGTTTTTGTTGTCTTTGGGAAGCTTGTCTCTTAACTCGCCGTTAATTCGATATTGATGATCATATTTTTATGATACGATAATTTGAAATCTGCTAGGAACTGCTCTTCTCACAAGTGCCCTTCTTTGTGGCGAAAGAAGGGCAATGTGTAGAAGCATGTTATGTGTTTGGAGAAAAAAATATGCTATCATTGTCATCGAAAATTGACATCATCGTTTCAGTGTGAAAAGAAATACGCATATAGAAATGTACGATGAATGAATGAAATTACATAGGATTATAGATGATGAGAATTAGAATGGGGATGAAACTTGAGGTTTGCTAATCAGAAGAAGCTAGAAAGAACAAGTAGGTGTACAACTGTGTAGTGTAATGTAACGTACGTATGGCCAGGAATCAGTACGTACGTACACATCAAAAACTGGACATTGTGAGAAAAAAAGAGAGGAAAGAAGCTAATGAAGGACCTAGAGTTCTAGTCAGCACCCTCCTATACAAAGAATAAATCAAACCCAGTTCCAGTTCACTGAGAGGAGACCTTTTTAGCAGTAAATGGAGGGGAGGACATGGCGCCGGGATTGTAAGGGATCCTAGTTTCCCTAATCCAGTAATCTGTCTTGAAGTACCTCAAGGGTGTGAAATCCAGAGCATGCTGTGCCGTCAGATTCTTGATCCCATTCCACTTGACGCGATGACTCATGTCGGCGCCTGGCCCTGTGTTGTTGAACTCTCCGTACCAGCATGTCTTGTACGATGTGGAGTTAGCGTCCCACTTGAGAAACCCTTCTGGCTGTATCAGGTCATCTATGAAGGTTTCCAATATGATCAACCTCGAGAAGTTCTTCCATGGCCGAGCTAAGTACGCCTTGTTCTCGAACCTCACTTTATAGAACTTTGGGTCCGACACTATGGACCCTCCTTGGATCACTAGCGCCGACGGTTGGTGCCTCTCCTTCCTCCCTTGCGCCGTCACTATGCACTGCTGGTTCTCGTTCGGCTTCCTCACCACGAACGTGCAGTTCTGCATCACGACGGCGCCGTCCCCGAAGATGAAGTCTATGGTGCCGGTGATGACGCAGTCCCTGTAGAATTGACGCATGGTGTGCGCGTACAGCGTGTCCTGGTACCCATCCAATTGGCATCTGTAGAATATGGAGAAGTCGGATTGAACCCTCAATGCCACGGCCTGATGTCCGTCGGGACCGGCTGAGTTTTCGATCCCCATGTTGATGGCGATGAAGTGGTCCCCTGCTACCGCCACCGTGCAGGTCTTATAGGTGCCGATCCCGCCTGCGAAGTTCTTGTTGCCGGTGATGCGGGTCTTGTTGCCGCCATCCCCCACGAACACAACGTACGTCATGTGCTTCTCCACTTCCACGTACTCTTTGTACTCCCCTTCCTTGATGTAGATCACAAACGGCTTTTTGTTGTTCTTCGGCACATGCTTTAGCGCCTCTTTGATTTTCTTGTATTTCCCACTCCCGTCTTTCGCCACCACCACATCCGGCTTCAGTTTGCTTTTATGCTCGCTCGTCAGCAGTCTCCGAGCAGCAGGATTTTCATCGATCCACAAGGGGAAATCGAAGTCGCCTTCGGGTCTGGCGCCATCTTCGTTCGCACCTGCCTCGTCGTGATGATGATCTTCGCCTCCATCCTCTTGTTCATTAAGCAGTCGCCTTCCTTGTTTTGTGATGTGCAGACTAGATAAAGCTTCGGCCATGTCGTTGATCATGGCGAGGCCGTTGCTGCTCATGTGTGTGGCGGCCGTGAGTGCCTGCTTCATCTTCTGACCAGCGTCGCTCTTGGCTTCCTCGAAGCCTTCAATGCAGGTTTCCTGGTAAGTGATGGCTCCACTGAGCCAAACTTTGAGGTTCATGAGAATCCTATCGAGGTTGTAGAAATCAAAGGTCTCGAAGGTTCCGAGGGATTTCCTGAACTCACCAATGGAAAGTTCCATGAGGTCCTTGCAGGTCTGGAGGGCTTCCTTGGCTCGGGGATCCTTCTCCACCTCATGCAAGGTGTCTGATTCACGAAGGCCCTTCTCGATTTTCTTGATCGTGACGTTGAAGGCCATCATGATGAGTTCTTTGGGATCGGTGGTGTTGGTGGAGTCCTCCGACAGGCTCTCCTCGCATTCTGTCTTGTAGTCGGTGGGGGCGCACAGGCTCTGCACTGCTTTCACTTTGTTAGACATCTTATCGGAATTATTGTCTTCCTCATCGGAATCTGATTGCTTCCACGTCATGCCGACCGTCACGGCCACCACCATGCCCACCAGTAACACCCCAGAGACGCCAATGATGGCTATTCTCCTTTTGTTCTGTCCATCCGCGGACATCTTAGGTATATTAAGCAGCTCCTCCGGCCACCTTCCTATAATAATGATAAACAGCACGTACAGCAGGTCATAAATCATCAAGCAACTGTTACTAGCCTGAAAATTAACATTATTCTTTGTTCTTGTTGCAACGAATTTAATTACGTATAATATGTAATTGGGAGTACTATCAGGCCAGGCAAATAAGAAAAGGAGCCACCCAAGCTGTGAAGGCTGTGGTACGTACTCGTCTGATGAGAAAACCCTATGAAGCGCACGTTTTCGAGGTTTCCCCATCACATTCAAACGTGCACTATATTTATATATACCAAAGAGGGGTTGAAATTTGACTAGTGCGAAAATGTTGGACAACGGAATGTAATCCCAAATAAGATCAAATACGTACAGGGGAACCACACAATATTACAGTAACACGGGAAAGGGGAGGGGGAGACCTTATTTGACGGCTATTCAATATCTCTCTACTGCCAGCACTTGGGACATATCTTAATTAGCTCATGCACCACTCTTCAGGTGATAATTAGCCTCTGCTTTTCCTTTTTAATACCACACATTTTAAGCCTCTAAGTTTTACGTGGCATGCATGCATTTATTTATTCTATCCACGAAAGAATCAGAATCTAGACAAGTAATTACAGCAAGGATTCCATTTGTCTTTCTTGCATGCTTACGGACGTAGTCCTATTCCTTTTCTCGGGCATATATAGTCGTTGGATCAAAGTAAACCACCATAGTAAGCCATACTTTTTCCAGGCCGCAGGATTGATCGAGGAATCCATGAAAGAATAATGCACGTAAACGAAAACAGTTCATGATTATTGCTTCCATGGCCAAATTATTACTGAAAAAAAAATTTATAGCGGTTAAAAATGACTTTAATAGTAGTTTTATAAGCGGTGTAAATACTATCACTATTATAAGTGGAAGGATTTAACAGTTTTATAATTGTTGTGTAAAGTGATTTTTGTCTATGATTTTACTATTAACTGCTGTACAAAATCATTATACCAACACTTCACTATTAACCACTGCAGTTACTATCATCAAAAGCATTATAATAGATCTAGAAAAAAAGTCAAAGATCTAGTAAAAAAGTTAAAAATTCAAAAGTTTCTGCCATTGAAACTCTTTAAACTTCTTCTGCTAAAGTCCGTATGTTACTACCCACTCTCAACCACTATAGCCACCCTTGTTGAGAGTATTATGCTAAATCTAGAGAAAAAATCAAAGATCTAGTGAAAAAATTTAAAATTTGATAGAGAAGTTTAAGATCTATAAATTTCTTCCATTAAAACTCTTCGAGTTACTCATAACAAGATGGTAAAGAGATTTTAAAGAATACAGAGGTTGAATACTTATACATGGTGACTGTGAGCACGACAACGATAGAAAGCCTAACATGATTTTTCCTATGTTTATTGGAGTCACGGTACAACGAACCGCTGAAAGAAAGTTTTTTTAGGTGAAGGGGGTACCATAGTGTAAATATATATGTAAGACATAGCTAGACGGTCACCTGGTTTCTTTATGGCTAAAATACCGTTTATAAAATCCATAAACAATTGAAGGGGTAGTGTGTGTGTGTGTGCGCGCGAAGAGAGGAGCATCGGCATGAAGTGAAATTCGAAACCCTCGCGAAAAGGTAGCAATACCTCGTATGCTTGCTTCGCCACAACGAATACAACTGATCAGCTAGGGGCATATTTAGGAGTCCCCTTAATTACTCACCATGTCTATCGATAACATAACCCATGATTTTGATTTCGATTATCTGTCCCATTCTATTATTAATAATATCCCCGGGTCCAAATTCTACTTTTCCCAATAAAAAAATACACAATATATTAAAAAGATAACGTATCAGAAAATTTATATAGTTATAATTTTTATTAGGAATCTCCTATAAAAATTAAACCTATCTTAACTTTACTGACACCACATCTCAGGCCCCTCAAAAATAATATCAAATGAGGGCCTAAATTATAAAGAATGAAAGTACTACAGAGAATAACATCTGCATCCTCCAATGTATGCTGCAATTATTGGACTTGCCATATATATACTAATAAAGTCTGGGCGCCTCAATATATGATACTTAATTGGTCAAACCAGCCGTGAACCTGACCCCCGTGGAGGGCAACCACGAGCCACCGTCAATGAAGCGCTGAACGGTGAAGTAGTTGGCGGCGGCGGTATCTTTAATAATGTGATAACCAGGCCACCTGACCCTTCCCGCCAGAGACGAACCAGGCCCATAGTTCTTATACTCGCCGTACCACAAGGTGTTGAGGGCAAAGTTGCCAGCCCACTCGAGCCAGCCTCTAGGCTGAACAAGGCCACTCATGTACGTGTTCATGTACACCGTCCTCGAGTACTGCTTCCATGGCCTCCCCAAATACGTGGGTCGAGTCGCCAGAACAAAGCTATCCTGTATTATAAACCCAGTGCTCTGGTGTGGGCTTTTTCTTCCTTGCGCCGTTATGGTCACCTTCTGCAATGGCAATGGCACTCTCGTGTATAACTTGCAGTTCTGCAACACGGCGGCTCCGTTCCCGAATATGAAGTCTATGGTGCCGTAGATTTCGCATTCACGGTAGAATTGTCTCAGTGAGTGAGCATATAGTGTGTCTTGGTGACCTTCTATGCTACACCTGTAGAACGCCGATTGGTCTGAATCCACCCTCAGAGCCACTGCTTGATGGTTCTCTGGTCCTGCTGTGTTTCGAAATGACATGTCCCTTGCTATGAATCCCTTCCCCGACACAGCTGCAGATTATAAGAAATTAAATTACGTGGCAAGTCAATACAATATATATGGTACTTATAATATTAATTAATTAATTACGTACCCACAGTGGCGGTTCGGAAAGTAGTCCATCCTTGCATGAAATTGCGGTTGCCTGTGACGATGGTCTTGCCAATACCTTCTCCGACCAACATGATGTTGGTCTTCTTCCTCTTCATATCTACGTTCTCTTTATAAAGCCCCTTTTTCACGTAAATAACGTACCTCCTGTTGCTCTGGCTTGGAGCTGCATCGACAGCTTCCGAGATGGAACGGTAATGGCCGCTCCCATCCAACGCCACAACAGCATCCGCCTGCACCCCTCGCGGCCGAGATCTGAGCAGTTCCTGATCACCCTCCGTCATCCATTCCGGAAACTCCGAGCTCCCATCATTTGCTAATCTGGTTTTATTCGCCGGAGGCCTGAAGGGTAAGCTATGCAATTGAGTGTACAAAGCCAGAACGTTACTTATAAGCTGTGTGACTTGTGTCAAGCTTCCGCTGATGTAACCCTGAAGACGCCGGTCGGTGCCCTCGAAGCCCTCGAGACACGTGTCTTGGTTGCTGAGTGCTGCACTCAGCCAAGCTTGGAGGTCTCCATCGTAATCAACGGTTTCATCACCTGCACGAATTCTCCTCATCTCGCCCAACGACCAGGCCAGCTCCGATACTGAGAAATCAAGGAGCTCCTTGCAGTCTTGGATGGCTACTTGCTCGCGATAGCTAATAGAGAAAGTGCTGAACTTGGAGAATTTGTCAATGGCGCCCATGGCTTCGTTGAGAGTGGCTCGGAGGGCGGCAGTTACAACTGAAGATGGGGTGGGAGGGCCATGCTTAACGACTTCGTTCTGGATATTGGATAGGCAAGTGGTTTGGTCTTGGATGTCCATGCAGACCTGGGCAATCATGGCGTGCAAGTCTAACTGGTTACTGGTGTCGGAGGGGATTTCATCTAAGAAAGCTTGAATTGTCAAGCAAGGTAAAAGGATGAGAATGAAATGGGAATTAAGGAGCTGGGCCATGTTGGAGATGTGGCAGAAAGGCAGTGATCATATGCCTAAGTGAAGGCCTGTCCATTGGACTTTTATACACGAGTGGGGAATATGGGATTGTTTGCCGCCAAAGCAAGTGAAGGGCTTTTAATTTCTTCTGGGTTTAATATTCCATGTCCCTTTTCAAAGTCTCAAGTTATTCTAATGCTTTCTTTCGTGGAGAGCCTGCTCTGATTCTGATTACATTATATACGTACTCTCTTCTTGCTTAGCTCGCTACTTTCAGTTTGTTGGCAAAGCTTACGTGTCGCTTCGAAACCCAATCCAGGCCCAGGAATTAACCATAACACTAATCTATTCTCAGTTTAACTCCGTTAACGGTAACTTGTAGTCCTTGATAGATTTTTAGGGCATCGGGCATGTTGTTTTGTAAAGCTAGACACCAACAATTTATTAGAGGTAATATATGCTCGCCAAGCATATTTCGTGCACGAGTTGATTTGGAATCACAGGTGGTCCATTAATCCAAAGGCAAATAATATAAACTGGATTTACAAATTCAATATTATATCTTCCAAAAAGCTGTTATGTCAGGAAAAAGGTTCCTCGTAATTAAATATTCGGTTTCCATTATGGTCGGTAAACATATCAAAAGCTTCTAAAGACGGCACTTTGAGCAGGGCAGGCGTAGCTCATATATACAGTCTCCACATGGGTTTAAGGATGTCCAAAGATCAATTATTGTCAGAAAATAATTACGTAGCATGAATCTCCCATAAACTTCACCTGTAGCTACCTTCCATCGAGAAGCTAGTTATGTAAATTAGAGTCACTATATAAACACGTGGTCTAATTCACATAATCCTAAGAGGCCAAAGGAGCATCCACAGGAAGTGGAGATATGGATTCTGCTAACAAATACATAGAGAATTCATATTTGCTCCCCTAACTGAGCATGCGCAATCAACCTTCACCTACCAACTTCTTTTCTTGTCGCACTCTTTCTGCAATCTGTATATATATATATATAAAAAAAAAAACACCGTACTCTACTACTGAGGTGCTGTGCGTGTTTGTAGCATTTGAAGGCAAATAGTAGGGGCACGAGCTTTAGGTGAATTGGTATACATACATAAACTCTTCCGTGAAGAATTTTTATCCTCCACCTATTGCGCCCATGCTATGAGCCTTCAATATTATAACATGTCCAACCATGCAATTTATTACGTTAACTTACAGCGATGATACTAGGAGGTGGAGCTAGCAATCATAGTAACGTGCCTCGGTATGCCCAGAAAATCAAAGCAACGTACGTGGTGACACTGTGCGTGAATAGAATCCCTTCATAATATATTTGCATTTGTGAATTCGAGTGCTCTGTTCCATTTTATATATACACACTGAATCTGAGATGAGACACGGTCAATCATATTGCTACTATGTCGACATTTGTTCTCTTGAGCCTGTATAGCATGTCAACATGAAGCCTCTGCATGACCACATCTTGTTCCCAGGGAATCCCTTATCTCACTTTGTAATCCTTATTAGTTACGTTCAAGAATCAATTCCTTTATTCCATCATTCTCGTTATCTTATGTTGCTAGCTTGGTCGTGTTTACCTTGAAATTGAGGGGTCATCCTATGCTCTTACGTATACAGTACACTGGGGCTAAAATGATGCTCTGGCTCAATCATGGATCACAGATTCTTTTGTTTTTTCTTATACAAGTGAGGGTTGAACCCAAATTATAAGAAACTTAACTAACTATGGAGAAACAATTTCCAATCTCTCTTTAGATACTAATGCTTCCAAAGTAGGGATACACTCCCAAAAATATTAACCTGAATAATCCTTGCTTAGCTAATACATTTGGCAACTTGATTATATTTTTTAAAAATATATGTAATTTGAACATCCCATTCACATTTCAAAAAGTAATAAATTTGCATCATCAAGAGGCTACACATAGAATTTCTATCTATACTAGTAATATAATCAACTATAATTTTAGTATCCAACTCTAGAATGATTTTCTTAAGGTAGGAATCTTAAGATATTGATAGACTTTCTGCAATCCAATTCCTCTCATAATCCCGAATTATACCTCTACAACTAGCCTTTTTTTGTTCATTTGTAAGTGACCCATCAACATTAACTTTAAAATAACCTTTTGGTGGGGCTTCCCACTTAAATCTCGGAATATTTATCACACTTTGTACAATCTGGTATTGTCCTATTGGCATACAAATGCTTGCCAAACCTATTTCAAAATTACTAGAGGCTTGGTGTTTAATGAAATTTAGTTCAAGCATATATTTTTCCTCCATTACCATAGATGACAAATCCAAACACCTCGTATTAGCTTCCAATTGTCATACTCAACTCATATTATTCTTTAAATTCATAGTAAACAAATTCCTCAAATTTGCTTAGAAGAATTGATTATGTTGATTGGGTTTTATACAGTGTTCCCAAAGTTCTCTGGCATATTCACAATCCTACAAAATATGCAGTGTGTATTCTATTCCTTGACTGCAATGTTGACATATAACCGATGTAGTTGACCAACTGCTTCTCCAAATATTTGTAGGCATTCGATTATTAAATATAATTCATACGAATACCCTAATACGTTCCAAACATTCCCACACATATTCATAATTTTTTTATATAAAAAAATTTAGGTAAATTTGACACCGATCCTCTATTAAGGTCTAGGCATAACTCTATGACTCAGAAAGTACTTATAAAAAACTTATAAGATTATTTACTAAATAAATTCTTATAATAATAATAAAAATTAAATTCGTATCAATTGAAACGTGAGAGAGAGCTTTTTCCCCACGTTTTATTCTACTAGCCCTTTTTACAAATTGATCCTTCGTTTTTAACATTCGGTCCATTATTCTACTATCACTGCTCTATAGGCTATACGCCCATACGCCATTTAATGAAGCCCATCTTCTGGGTCACCGCCAGGAAAGAAATGGGTATTTCATTTATAACTTTCTAATTAAGTTGTCATAAAAACAAAAATTAATATTTATTAATATAAAATTAGTCTTATAATATAAATATCTATGTAGATTATTCGATATCTATAGGAAACACTTATCCTAAAAGGGTGATAATAGGATTGAGTTAATATTATTAAAAAAATTAATAATCAATCAAACCATCTATTTTTATAATTCGGTTGATATTATATTATTAATATATACATATGAAAGTACTAATTTTTATCATTATTTAAAATTATTTACTTATTTTATTTGTGTATTGAGTTTAGATAATTTTAAGTTTTTTTTTAAATATAAGTATCATTATATTTGAGATATTAAATATAAATATATTTTTAATAAAAAATTAAATTCTAATTCTTTATATTATAAGGAACTGATATTTCTATTGGACCCATTCCTACTTTTTTTTTGGTACAATGGACCCACTCATGTTGATTGGATACTTTTGATTGTCTGACATTCATTAGGTCCCGCAGCCTAATCGTGGGGAGGAGGGAAGTACCTACTCTGATTTGGGCCTATAATCGAAATGGTTAGGCTGTATTGATAGAGACGTATACAGCCTGTGTATATATGTGGTGGAGAATCAAAATAAGTTAATTTGAGTAATAAATAATTCGGTATTATTTAAATAAAATTTTAAATTTAAATTTTAACGTATGTAAAAAAATTTTACTGGGAGACTTATCCACTATAATCAAATACACAATACGGGTCAAATTCGGATGTAATTGAAACAAAACTCTAATAAATCAGGTAAATAATTAAAAAAAATTATATATGCGGTGGGAAATAAAATACATGACTTGTTTAGATAAGAGCTTAAAAATAATTTATAAAAAAAATAGATAATTTTTAAAAAATAACTTTTGGAGAAAATATTATAAAAATAAATTTGTTCTGAATAAATGAGTGTTTAGATAGTTATTACTAAAATAATTTTTATAATAATAAATTAATAGAAATAGTATGATTTTATTATAAATAAGATATAAGAGTAAGAAAGGGTGGAGAAAAGACAAAATGAGAGGGTAGAGAAGAGTGAAGTGAGAAGAGAGAGAGGAGAAAGAATATATAGTATAAGAAAAAAATAAGATAAAATAGTAATTTGTTAGTCTATAAACTCTTTTATTGTTCTATAAATTAGTCTCAATAACTTATTTAAAATTTTAATTTTAAATTATAATTTGGTTCAAAAACCCATTATATAAATATGGAAATTTATTTTAAAAGTTTTTTAAATTAAAATTTGAACTAAAATTTGTTTTAAATTTTTTATTTGAGGATTTCTTAAATAGGCACAGAGAGAAAGGGACGTACGCGTTTGCATCTCTATAAGACATGGGACCCTTAAACTTTCCCGTCATATATATTATTAAAAGAAAATGTGGGAAAATGATTGTCTCATGCGTATATAACGCAAACTGTTATTTCAATAATTGATATAAGATATAATCAGTGAATTAATATATTAGTTCAAAAAATAAATTTTATTTTTATAATTATTTTAAATTACTCATATTGATATTTACTTAATAATAATTAAATAAAAAATAATATAAGAATTAAAGAAGATAATTAATATATTTTAAAAAATATATATTATAATTAAATAGTTAAATATATTTTATATAAAAAATTTGATGAGTAATATATTTTAAGGAATAGAATCTAACAACCACTATGTAGAGCACGAACATTATTAGAGATGGAGACTCTGGAGTTTGGAGCCGGAGATGTGAGTACCATACTCTCGTCTGGTTTACTCGTATGTCTTCTAGCATGTATAAACGAGCGTACGCATAGAGACAAGTTTGGCATATTATATTGATCAGCTTGAGCCCCGTGTGGCTGAGTGAATGAACGTGGAAGGCTGGTGCTAAGTAGTACCTATGTCATGCATTCTTGTGCATGTGCCGGCTATTTCAGTGGCTATATATACATATATATGAAACATCAATAATATATATATATATATATATATATCCATGTATACAACACAAGGAATGGAAGTCGAAACACGCGGAATGACGATGGTGTTTTCTTACTCACAGTCAATCTAACCATCCAAACTAAAAGGTGCGTAGCCAGACCAGACGAAGAAACATGGAGAATAAGGATTGGAAGTGGGAGGTATTAGGTAAAAGGATGAAACGAGACTAATTAATACGTGTGCCCGTACATTCGAGTAATATATGTGGATATTCTAATGTCTCTTTTTAATTTATGCGGTGATGATGACTTGAGCGAGGCATTGTATTCATTAATGAATGATTAAAATGGCGTTGATAGTATAGAATAAGGGGATGGGAATGTCACGTCAACTTTTTGAGATATTTGCAGAGTAAGGTATGATATATGTATATATATATATATATGAAATTTTATTAATTGAAATTAACTTGAATAATAAATAATTTAATATTATTTAAATAAAATATTAAATTTAAATATTAATATATATAATAAATTTTTATTAGGAGACTCACCTATTATAATTAAATATATAAAATGAATTAAATTTAAATATAATAGGATAAAATTTTGATAAATAAAATAAATATAATATATATATATATATGTATACCCCTTCACATTTTAACATCTCTCTTTTTACTCTTTACTTTATGTCTCCTTTTCAAAAGCTGTGACCTTTTTATTTTGGGTGCATGGCCGAAGAAGGCATATTTCATTTTGGGTGCATGGAGAAGGCATAATCAATATCATACACGTACTCAGACTTTGATTATAAATTATAATTTTAATATAATTTTTAATCTAAACTTTAATTATTTTTTTTAAAATAAATAATTATATTTATCTAAAAATTTTTTAGAATAAACTATAATTTAAAATTATAGTTTTATATAAGTTGATAGGAGTAACTTTTAGAATATTAAAAATAATTATGAACTACTCAATTATTATTTTATATTTATTTATTTTTATATTATCTCCCATCTCTCTTATATATTTTTCACAATTTATCTTTTATCCTCTCTCCTCTCTATTCAATATTCTTTATTCTTTATCATCTCTTATATTTTTAATAAAATCATATCATTTATAATAATTTTTTAATTATAAAAGTCCTTATGATAATAATTATCTAAATATTCATTTATCCATAACAATTTTTTTTATAAATTATTATCTAAAACTCATTTTTTAAAAATTACTCAAAAACCTTTATTTTTATAATTTTTTTAAAAACCTATCTAAATACACATTTTATATATAGGAACGTGTTTGAGTGGGCATTAAAATGGTAAGCATTTTTAACTCATCAAATTTAATTAATATTTTTATTTTCATATTTTTATAAAATTATTTTAATGGGAAAATGATCTAAAGTAAAGATAATATTTTTATCACTGTTTAAAAAAAGTTAATTAAAAAAAATTAAATCTAGATAGATGACAATTCAAATCAAATTAGCTAATGAGCACCGATGGTCGACTTTATATACGTAAAGGCTGAATACCGTTAGTCATACAGAGGTGGGAGAAATAGAAACAGTGGCGGTGACAGAAAAGCAGGAGACACGTGTCCAAGATTTACATATCCCATTCCTACCCTATCCCCCACCTTATGGCTACGTGGCGTGGTCCCATTGGATTGAAAACCCTGCTCCTAGCTCCCACCCATCCCCATCATTAGTCATACTGTTACACGTGCCACACGCCTTTCGAGAAGCGTTTGTTTCAAATTGAAAGAAAAATAGATATATAAAGATATTAGAATTATAAAAAATTGCACAAATTATTCACCTGTACAAAATGTTTAGAGTAAATCGTCAAGTATTCAGGACGAAGGCTCTGTTAGCTCAAGAATGGTGCCACCGACTTGAAGTCAAGAGTTGGGGGTCCACCGTCCACCCTCAAATATGGGTCATAGTACGATTCTGTGTGAGTAGTGCCTGCGCCACTCGTTCGAGATTTGTTCTTCGGCATGTAGGTGAGTGTGGGACCTCTCTCTCCTCTCTTCACATTTTTCTTCCTTGACTCGCTCCTCATCTCCTCTTCTCCAGCTGGCCCTTTGCCGACCACTGAAACATCCTTCACTATTATTCAATTATTATTTTGAACTCCCTCTATACTACAACACTGTTATTTTACTTAAATCTGAGAACAGAATCTCCTCCGTCTTTGCACTGTCCAATTAAATCCTGTTTGTGTGGGAGCCCTATCCTTATGAGCTATAAGTGGAAGGGCGTGGGAAAGTTTGAGATATTTTGTATTAGTTTATAATATAATGTTGCATGGTGAAGGTGAGGGATATGGAAACTTGTGATAGCTAGCATGCAGATAGACGGGAAGGTATTTTTGATACAAGAAGGTATTGTTTTTATTATGGAAAGCAAACATGCGCGTCGGCGTCCCTGGATAAAAAAGCAGCCCAAGAAGACACCAGAATCTACCATAGCTCAGATCTTGGATTGCCTTCCTTCTCCTGCCTTTTAACTCGCTTTCTCCTCCTCTTTCCAGAATCTCCCCCCCCTCTTTCTCTCTCTACTATCTCCTTTTTTCTCCGGCCTCTTCTGGATACTTACTTCGTTCTTCTGTTCTGGCTTGGCCTCCTCCCGTCCTATATCTCCAAAACCATTTCAATCTGTAAGTTCCCAAGTTCTGCTGATTTATGGACACCGATTCAGAAATCTATATATTGCCGATAATGAGATTCCGTGGTGTACAGAGTAGTGGATCACAGTCAAGCAAACCTGATTATGCGTGGGCTCCTGTAAACCTGTGACGTGATCTACCATTTGTTATGTATAAACGGTCCATTTTACTTTCCTCTTAATGGAAAGGTCTAAATGCATAGCTGGAATTCTGTGTGAGAATGAAACATACCCTCACAACAAACTCGACACATTTAACTTTTAAATTTCTGATTCTGATCATTGAGTAAGATATTGTCGTTTATGGATCCTTGATCTTGGTTCTCCGGAGAGTGTTTTAAAAGGATCAGATAGAAACAAATAAAAAATAAATATACCATCGGGTCGTCATACGGACGGTTTAGGAATTTCTTTATCAACACTTCTCATTCTTTTCATTGCATCCCTTGTGATTGTGGCCTAATGGTCCTAAATTTTCACTGCTCAGGTTCTGTGGGATGAAGTACATACTCATATAAACGTACGGAAGGAGCACGAGAAAACGGGACTCGAATAGGAAAATTGATGGGGCAGCTATCCTCTATGTTCAATGGACTGGCAAGGTCAATTGCAACAAAGAAAGGAAGTAGTTCTGGGAGATGTGGTGGCAGAGAAGCAGCGGAAGCCATGGCAAAGGAAGCTAAAAGAAGGGACTTGATGCTGTGTTCCTCTGGTATTGTTAAGGTGGATGGTTCAAGCAACTTTGTCTCTGTTTTCTCCAGAAGAGGCCAGAAAGGAACCAACCAGGATTGCTGCTTAGTGTGGGAGGTATGCACGTAAACCATGGTGACAATTCCATTGTATTTAATCTTCCATAAAGCGATTACAACCCTGATATTAAAGGGTGATGGTAATGGTAGGAATTTGGATGTCAAGAGGACTTGATGTTTTGCGGGATATTCGATGGGCATGGACCATGGGGTCACTTTGTGGCCAAGGGAGTGAGAGAGGCAATGCCCCCTTCTTTGCTTTGTAATTGGCAGGAAACACTTGCCCAAACTCCTTCGCCTGATCCTCATGTTGATGTCGATATAGAGGCTGAGAAAAAGCAACAAATATTTGATATATGGAAGCATTCCTATTTGAAGACTTGTGCCGCCATTGATCGCGAACTCGAGCAGCATCGCAAGATCAATTCCTTCTACAGCGGAACCACTGCCCTGTCCATTGTTCGGCAGGTACTTCATAATTCCATACCCCTCTTTGTTAACGCTATGGACTGAAATTTAATTTTAAACTTCGGAATTGTCGTGTAAAAAGCTTCCACTGGTTTGTCAATTGTGCTGCACATTGCTATAATTCCTTTGCTAGAGAATGTTGGATTGATAAATATAAAATGAGTGCAAGCAGAGCTGCTTTGCAAACCAGTAGAAATGTACCACATGACAAACTAATTAATTTGAAGGCAGGGAGCAATGGTGGCCGAAACTACACAAAAAGATCCAATACTTTTGTGGGATAGTTCTGGTTTGAAAGTTGAAGGAGATCTCTGCAGATAATACTTAGTTGATGGAGAATATTCGATTTTTCTATTGATTAGTTCGAAGAGGTTCCATAAATACACGTTTTGGTGATTTCTTAATCTTTATGTATCCTAAGCCTTAGCTGATGTATGGGCAGGGAGAAGTCATAGTGATAGCAAATGTTGGGGACTCTCGTGCTGTGCTGGGCACAACATCAGAAGATGGAAGCTTGGTACCAGTTCAGCTCACAGTTGATTTCAAGCCCAATTTACCTGGTTAGTATGGCTCTCCTTCTCTCTTCCCTCTCCAACGTTGTTCTAATATTCTAAACGCCTCTTGAAAATATCGTGTGCAGAGGAAGCAGAGAGAATAACAGAGTGTCAGGGGCGAGTGTTCTGCTTGCAGGACGAGCCAGGGGTTCACAGGGTGTGGCTGCCACACGAAGAATCACCAGGACTGGCCATGTCTAGAGCATTCGGCGACCACTGTGTGAAGGAGTATGGTCTAATTTCTGTGCCCGAGGTCACCCACAGGAATCTAACCCCTAGAGATCAATTCGTGGTGCTAGCAACCGATGGGGTATACATACATTTCTTAGTCTATAATGTGTTTTGTGAATTCCAAGAACCCGAGACATGATTATGGAGAATGAAATGTTTGGTTTTGTGGAATAGGTGTGGGATGTAATATCCAACGAAGAAGCAGTAGATATCGTGAATTCAACGGCAGACAGAGCCAAGTCAGCTAAACGTTTGGTGGAGTGCGCAGTGCACGCATGGAAACGCAAGAGGCGAGGCATTGCCATCGATGACATTTCAGCCATCTGTCTCTTTTTTCACTCCTCCCCTTCATCCCTCTAGATAGATTCGCGTAGAACGGTAAATTCTAATGCTAGTTGCAGCTGTTCCATGTAATTTAATTGGGGGTCCAAATAAGGCAAATGAATGAGCAAGTTTTTAACTTTGTGCTGACCTCGGGATTCCAGTGAGGGCAACGGAGAATTCCATTAATTGATTCCTAAGTTGAGATCAAGAAAAACAACGGTGAACGGCGGGAGTTAACATAATAAGCGGGGAAAACAAATCAAGAAGGTAACTACTACAACAATAACGATGAAGATGATAAAGTATTGGCGTGTGATTGAGGGAGGTTTTGAATAGTGAATATTGAGGGGGACTGGGGGAGAGGCGGGCCTTGTAATTTTGGTGGCACAATAAAGGAAGCAGTCAAATGTCGCCACGTGAACGTGTTAATGGTGATTTGAAAATTTGACGTAGATTTTGACCAAAGAGGCATTTGAAATTGATTGACGGGGGATTGATCCTCTGACTGGACACGACACGAGGCGAGCTGGACCGCGGGAATGAAGAACGCCTAGATTTTTGCCAAAATGCGATATTCGTTGGTGGATGCGGAAGAGGGGGGTAAAAGGATGTCGGTTGTACCGTTTAAGAGAGGGCGGGGTAGTGGGGTCCACTGAAATCTCGACACTATCACCATTCAAATGGCACCTGCCGTGTTTTATTACTTCATTTTTATTGGGTTAATTGCATCGGTATTCACATTAAAAGACGGGGCAAAAGAAAGGCACAAACTAACTGTCAAACTTTTTCATTATAGTTTTCAAATTTTTATGTTTTAAAAAATAAGAGTGTAGATTGAAAAGGTTGCTCTCATTTACCCTTTCTCGTTTTTTTTTTTAATTTTTTAGGGAAGAAAAACAAGAACAATTTTATTTGTTGACTTGAAAAAGCGAGAACAATTTATCATTTTTTTTGTCTTTATGACCCTCCGAGACCACTTAGAGATTCCAGTGAGCCACTAATTAATAATTAATAAAACCACTTCCCCCTTACAAGCGCATACTAGTTTTTGGCTAACAGTTTTTTTAAAATAAACTCAAAGTATTATCGATAGAAGTGGTGAATAATCTTTTCATATCATAAGCTTTTTAAAATATATATCGTTAAAGACCAAATCTCTAACTAAATATTTAAAAAAACTAATTAAGTAAGTGTCTTAGGCCTTATAATTAGTTTTTGGCTAACATTTTAGTCTCGTATTACGCATATAATAAATATCAAAAATCAAATACGCTTGGCCCAAGATAAAACCCAAAATACCTATTGCCATCAAATCCAAAGACTTCTTGTTAAGGCTCTGATTCAAAAGTACAAAAAGATAAAATAATGCCTGCCATGCAACCAAATGATTTGTTTTCAAGATTAAAGTGCGCCCTATATGAAGCTTAAAAATTAAGTTGCATTCTTCATAAATTTTAAATGATACAATTTATTATAATTTTTATAGATACATGAAAATAATATAATATAAAAATTGTATTTAAAAACACTAATTTTTGTTTGAATTAAAAATACTCATATATTAGTATAATAGTATTTGGTGCATGATTTGTGAAAAAAATATGTTTGCTGCCATGCTTATTTTCATCCTCGGCAGTAATTTTTTTTAGTTATCCATCCGGTTTATCGGAGCTTTGCACATCTGGATCTGACTCGCGTCGTATACCTAGCTATGGTAGGTGAGTCTCTCAACAAAAAATTTCTACATATATCAAAGCTCAAACTCAAGATATCATTTAAGTGATACTGAGTTATTTACTACTCAGATCAACACTTGTTGTTAGTTCTTGTAATTAAATTTCACTTTTACACACTTCTCTGTTCCAGGATACCTTGAGTTCTTGGGCCCATTAAGGGGATAAAGCCCAATTAAATGTCCATGATGGGCGGTGGGCCGGTGCTAGGTTTTACTGGACCTCCTTACGGAGGAGAAGACTAAAACCCTCCTTCTTCAGTTCTTCCCGGCACTTCGCCACTGCTTCTGTATTCCAGGCTTCTGCTGACAATGAATTCAGTGGCACTGAGACTTGCAAAGCATCTGAGGGGCTCTGCTTCGACGTCCTCTTCTTATGGTTTTCTTTCTTTACTCACTACTCTCCTTTTTCTTCGAATTATTCTTCTTCCTTTTGCCTTTATATATACTCGTCTTGTTTATTTTTTGAATATTCTCATATGACCATTCGCGTTTTGGACAATGGATATCGTTGAGTGGTCAAGCACTTCTATAATACTTTATTTCCGAAGTTAGGATGATACTGTATTTGGTCGGATATCTACAGGATACTCTCACCAATGCTACCTATATGAAGTTATGAACCCAATTATGTGGTTTGGTTAGACCAATGCCTGGTGTAAAATGGGACTCAACTACTATTGCGTCTCTTTTTCTCCTTCTTCCATTATAGGTTCGCGATATTGATCTAAAATTTCATTATTTCTTATAAGTTTGCTGGTAATGCATGAGAGGAGAACCTTGACCATCATTTGCTGAGCAACATAAGATTTCTGTCTGTCTCTCTCTCTCTCACACACACACACAAACAAAAGGACAACAAGTAGATACTGATGGAACATAATAACTAAACAGCAAAGCTCAATGCCAGAACAGAATGATTAAAGTGCATGCGGACATGAACACATAACATACACTATTTTACGAACATAGTGTAACTCCTATGAAACTAATGTCACTTGCTGTATACACTGAAAGGACCGCTACCACGGAAGACAGGTAACACTAGCATTGGAGGGGCTTGGGTCCCCATCAAGTGCCATACTCCAGATTGATATCGCGCCACTGTCTTCTCACTCAGTGCTTGGGATTCCAAAAACTTCCTTGGCTTGGCCTTCACTCAACCATTGCTCTCCCACGACTTCCACTTGTGTCAATGTTAACTGCTTCCCGTCTATAGTATTCATCATGCCTCTCTTGCAATAGGATTTTTGGGCCCAATTATCATTTGGCCTGGCGAGCCCATCAGACACTAATTATTATTTAATTCTTGGATTTAGCAGTGGCTATGCAGAGAAGTGGTAGGTCATGGTACTCAACAACATCTGAAAGTGATAATGATGAACGTGTAGATGCTAATGATAATCCTGAGAACAATGCTATTGATGAAGAAGTTGATAATTTTCTTGGCCACCAGCCTGGTTTGCAGCTACAGGGAGTGGATCCAAAGAGGGGTTGGAACTTCCGAGGTGTGCACAAGGTATTGAGTACTCAAAATTTAGCTATCCATTGTAGGTTTTGTCATTGTGCTGGTCTAATCAAGTACATTCTTCGGCATGACTTTAATATAAAACTAATTTTGTACTCACCATAAAGTGTTTTACGAAGCTTGAATGTTTGAGTAAACAGTCTGAATCGATTTTGGAAAATAATCATGCAGTAGCCAATTAAACAGAAGTTCTCAGTGATCAGAGCTTTAGAAATTAAATTTCATTCTTTCTTAGCATAAAATAACGATCCATCATGTTATTGCATATTTGACTTGAGGAATTATTTAGCCTACATGTATTGATATGACGCAGGCCATTATTTGTGGAAAAGTTGGCCAGGCTCCTGTTCAAAAGATACTGAGGAATGGGAGGAATGTTACAATCTTTACAGTTGGGACAGGGGGGATGTATGACCAGAGAACTGTGGGAGCAAAGGATTTGCCAAAACCTGCTCAGTGGCATCGGATTGCTGTGCATAATGATGCTCTCGGGGCTTATGCTGTACAACAACTTGTAAAGAAGTAAGTGCAGAAATTTAGAGGATCACATTTTGAGATTATCTTGGATAAAAATAAATTCGGGTGAGTTTTTTTGTTTTGCCTCATGCTTGATGCTTTAATGCAGCTCTTCAGTTTATGTTGAGGGCGAAATTGAGACAAGAATTTACAATGACAGCATCAACGGTGACATTAAAAGCATTCCAGAGATATGTGTTCGACATGATGGTACAACAATCTATCTTCTATATTTTTCCTTGTATATTCAGAAAACATTCTATGACTATGTTATGTTGGCACCCACTATTTGATTTGTGCCCTTGCTGCTTATCATTTCTCTTCATTCTCAACCCGATAGCTAGGATTACAGATTCCATTAATGCACAGTCCCCCCCCTCCCTCGGGTTAGAATACACTATTTTTTTAATGACAGCGCTGATTCAAGGTTTGCATGGAACTAGTATAGCCGAAACTGATCAATGGGATGACGCAACTTACTAATTTGAATCTAAGTAACAAAGTAAGTAAAGTACTTCTGTTTAGGGGAAAGGCAAAATTAAAAATTGTGAGATCACTTTTTAACTGCTGTTGCTATGTCACTGGTTCGCAAAGCTTAAAGAAATATTGATTTTATCAATTCTGTTTTAGTAACCAAAGTAAGGGGCATATGATGTAGAAATGGGAAATCTCAGGCAGGTTGTCCAAGATAGGGATGAGAGCTTTATGGGGTTCTGATAGATAGGAATTGGGGGAATAAGGGGTCAGAACTGAAGTTCAAATCGAACTTTTGCTGAAATAAGAATTTGCTTTCGCTGTATCAACAGTTACAAGTTATCCCGTTGCAGCAATCAGCATCTTTGTTTATAGAAGTAATACATGATTTGTCAATCATTTAATTAGTGTCTGATAAAATACACTTTGGCTTTTTATTCACAGTAAACCCCTGAAATAGGATAATACTAGGGGTCAGAGGGTTCTGAACTCCCTGAAGTAGGCAAAATCATTGAATTTTAATGTAGCTAGCATCAATGTTATAATCTTTGTTTGACTCATAACAAACTGAAAGTTTGTCTTCAGCTGCTCTCAACGTTTGTTTCTTCAGGGAAAATTCGGCTAATAAGGAGCGGAGAGAGCTTAAGCAAAATTTCCTTGGATGATCTGGCCAAGTCCCTTTAGTTGGGGTTGACCAATGTGTTTGCGTGACAGAAGGGTTGTGTTGGAAGAATGCCTAGCAGAAGCGGCACTTACTACGAACACCGTGATTGATGTTATATTATTAACCGTTATTCCTTATATATCACTCTGGCCTTCTTTAGTTTCCATCTATATCGTTCCCCATTTTCAAGTGCGGCGGAGTTGTAAAAGTGCACAGTCGATTGCAAGCTGTGAAATTTGGATATGATGCTAATGGATTCTTAGAATTACATAAATTCTAGATCGCGTTACACCCTGTTCATTCTCCGATTGTTTTTGTTTGCTTTCAGTGTATTCTGGTTGATTGTTGTTAATGTATATTACTAAATATAGCAAATTGTAGTAATATCTTATTCAAATTTTATGCAACCTCAGTGTACCTATAAAATATACTTCCTTTAATATGAGAATTAATTAATTAATTTATATAAATTAAAAAATATATAATATGAATTAAGGGTGGGTATAAGATGAGTTAGGATATCATGTTTGTGTCATGTCTTATCCTGATACATGTATCATAGGATGCACTAGATGCAAAATGCATCGTATCTTTTTCAGTTTGAGATTCTTTTCTAATTTGATATTGGGATAAATTGAAAATTCTTGACTCTATTTTTTTTTAAAAAAATAGCATATAACAAAACATGTCAAATATCGAGTAGAACAATTATTTTACAAAAGAATATGAAATATTTAAAACTATTATCAGACACTTTTTTGGCAGAACACTTTCACAACACACTAAATGGAGATTACTGGTACAACCAAAATGGAAATTTATCTACTGTCCTTATGGCCTAATCACATGTTTGACTATTTCACTGCCACTTGAACTGAGCACATTTCAACTCTTTTTCATCCCCTAAAAGTAATCATTCAAACAGGAACCACAAAAATAAAATAAAATAAAATAATACATTAAAAATAAAACCTCTGTCAACACGTGGCATATTAATAAGACGTTTATCAATATATAATAATAATAATAATAATAATAATAATAATAATAATAATAATAATGTAGATGCATCCAACATTGACAGTACTTCAAATTATCAAGCTTATTTTACCTAGGACCCGCTTGAAATTTCGAAAGTGCCCATAAGAAATAGATTCTTCAGTTTCAGCATTAAGAAATCGCATCATAGCAACTGCATTGTCTTCATTAGCAGGAAGTCCTGCGCTCTTTAATGATTCCAGTATATAGTTCTTCTTCAGTATTACTTATTCAATTCTTCCACTTCACTTGATAAAGTCACTACTTCATCTACAAAGAAACAAAAGAGAGAGATGATAATTAAGAAATAAAACAAAAGTAAACAAATAGAATCATCTCAAAAATAAAACATTGATAGCTTGTATTAGTCATTGATGATAGAACATGAGATGACAGTCAATAACGCTTCGTTCTTCCTAAAGTACCACCAGACTTATAACAAACTTATAAACATATATGATGCCACCAAACATTTGAATACACTAAACATTTTCTTTTAAAAGTTTACGATTACAACAGAGTAACATAAATTGACGGAAGACATATTGCATTCTCACTCTCACTGTGAAACGTCCATCTGAGGAAGTTTTCAATGCAATATATTATTTTAACTGTAAATAACTTGATAACAGTAAACTAAGCCATAAGATATTGCCTTTTTGCTGTTTTCTGCATAATCATGCTTCACTTTGAGCATAGCAGAAGAAACTGAAGGCCACGAGGCAAACTTGAAAGACGGGCAAATTTGTTGCAGGAATTTGCAAATTAGACACAGTGAACAAACAAAGATCATCTCCACGTGGATTTGTTACAATACATGATGATTAGGAAAATAAAAAAACATGCCTAAGAATGCAACCACCAAGTAGCAGAAACCCAATTACAAGGCTCCAAAAGCATCCCTCTGTTAACAAAATAGCCACACGCATGTATCTATATAATCGCATCCAAAAATCAGACAAATAATCACAATTGTTGAAACTCAAGTCAGTTAGGTTTTCTTCTACGCTAAATCATCTAGCCCCACAAGCACAACCTGCCATGAAATTATCATCTTTTATCAATTTGCATACAAGTGTTGAACCAAGCATATAATGTTGAGAGATAAAAGATACATACATTGCAATCAAGCATTAAATACTTTTCCCATAAAGCAACATTAGACAAAAAGTGAATAATGGAAATTGTAAATGTCAGACATGACTACAGGGGTTGCAACAGCAAAATGATGGATTTTAAACAAATGAGACAAAATATCAAAAAATAACTGCAAAAATTGAAACCTAAAGAGGATTTGAAAGTGAGCAACCTACCTCAAGCCTGATGTGCCACGGAGTACGAGAGATCTAAAGGGGATTTGAAAATTAAAAATCAATTGACGACGGTAGAGTATTGGTCTACTAGAGACAGCACTGATTGACTTGGAGAAGCGATCGAAGCCGTGAAGGGAGGGGGATTGACGGCGGAGTATGGGAGACCTAAAAGGGATTTCGAATTTGCAAGACAAGCATGGCTTGCCATTGAGAAGCTACCGAGGCTATGAGGGGAGGGGGACTACGATAGAGAATGGGAGACCTAAATTAGAGGGGAACTGGCGGTGGTGCCGAGTACCTAGATGCCTAGTAAAGCCGTGGAGCTGACCTGAAGAGAAGAGAGAAGACTGAAGACTAAAGTGAGGTGAGCAACTAAGGAGGGGAAGGGGAAATCGTTTTAGCTTGCACGTGACATTTTTTTTTTAAAAAATATATATACACTATTGGGATGGGACGGGACATCTTGAAGGTCTGGCTAAAACCTATCTTGCCTTGACCCAATGAATTCCCGTCCTATAATACCTTGGATCAGGTCAAGACAACTCAGTTCGAGATAATTTTGCCCACCCCTAATATAAATTCTTTTTTAGGGGTTAAATTTAATTATAATTAATTAATTTTTTTAATCTATTAAAATTAGTGAACTTAATTTTTATATTAAGATACCTGAGGATCATGTATAAGATATGAACAATTGACATGAATAGAAAGCCTATTGAGTTTTGAAAACTGCCAAGGAAGACTTGATGAAAATCAGAATGTATTTTTGTCACTGTATTTTTGTCGGAACGCCGTATCAATTTTACTGGCCGCATATGGACTCTTAAAACTAATATGGCGAAGAAGTAAACATGGCGTTGAATTTTACTAGCCAACAATAAACGGGGTGCTGAATTTTATAGAATTCACTCTGGATATAAGCTTTTTGTACACAATTTCAATTTAATTAGCAGATAATTTTCCAGGAAAAAAGAACTTACTTGGAATTTGTGAAACTGTATGAATCTTTTAGCAAATCATTCATTACTGTTAAGCATGTATTTTTTGTATGGTTGGTTTAGCAGATCACTCATCCTTTTGCCTTCCCCATTAAATATGTTATAAATTATGTGAATATCAAATATTGAATAATTTATTTGAAAACTTTTTAAGTCAAGTTTCTATTTGTAGTTATTGTAATGTAATGTATTCAAGAGATATGAACTATGTGGAGTTGTGTGATATCAAGGACAAAAATGTAATGATAGTTGTTGGACTTGAATATGGATTAATAAAGCTTTGAGTGAGTTGAGATGGCCACTACTATAAGTGAATCCGTGTGAATGCCAATATAATATTAAATTAAAGCTTTGGAGAGCCCCATCACCCATTTTAGAAACCCTAGATTTTTGTCCATTACTTAGATAATCATTCCCATCATTAAGTTATTCAAAAGTTTAACAATTATCAGACGACCACTTGAGGAAACCAGAGCACCCAAGGAGGAAAGTGGCATTCCATAGTGGGGCTGGTATGCTATATCTTTTTAAAATAATCTAAATCCTAAAGTGATTATATAGTTAAAAAGCATTTCTTAAATTCTAAATCAAAGGTAGTTTTATCAACAGCCTTAACGCTTGTCCACCGTAGATTCAATAGTGTATATATATACTTCTGCTAGAGTTGACTTTTGGTCTAGTTGACAAATTACTGTTCTCTTAATTAAGCTAACTCAGTAATCATGTGTTATTTGATAGCACACTCTTCTTCAACCGTACAATATAAAACACTTACCTATTCAAGATTTTCGTATCTTCAGTATCTTGTTTTAAATTGTGCTTGTTCTAATATGGTGTTGTAAAAAGTACAACTTCACTAGCCATAGTTCTTGTGGTCTAAGAAACAAGTTGAAGATTACCCACAGGATATACAAAAATCTTGGCCCCCCAAGATTTCATTTTTAGGTACAAGGTAACTCACAGTGAGTAGTAACCTTTTGGTGTATAAAAAGGGTAGATTCGTGCATTATTTCTCAATACCAAAGTGATAACCTTACTCATTCCAGTTTCCATATCCCTTGAACATGAAGCTGGTTCTCATTGTAGTACTTATTCTACTCATCAGTCTTCTAAACAATGCCCCGGCTCTCATTAGTGCTTGTCCTGATTGTGGTGGCCTTCAAGTTCCATACCCACTAAGCACAAACGAGGGTTGTGGAGATTCTAGATACAGAATCTACTGCAACGGTGGAAGTTTAGAGTTCTTATCAGCTACTGGGGTTTACTATAAGATTCTGAGAATTGAGCCAAGTGCTCATAAGCTGGTGATTCAGCCACCGCTGATTCTGAGAGACACATGTTGCACTTCTGATCTCCGTGAAGGGGGTTTATTGCTTGATGAGAAGTTGCCATTTAATATTTCTACTCAGAATGTTGTCATGTTGTTTAACTGCTCTGATAATATACTTCAGTCTCCTTTGAATTGTTCTATGAACAGCATATGTAGGGAGTTTGAGCAGAAGGTGGAAGAGGGAAGAGGCTGCATGAACACACTTTGCTGTCATTACTTGAAAGATTCGGCCATGACTTCTCATATGATTAGAGTCAGGGTTGGAGGCTGCACGGCTTACACTTCTTTGGTGGATTCTCAGCCTCGTGACTCCGTTGCTTCTTGGAATTATGGCATTGAGCTTCAGTGGATGCCTCCGAACTGAGATCTCCATCCATCATAACTTGTGAAAACTGGGTGTTTTTGTTGTTCCTTTTTCCCTGCATGTTCCTTGGCTTTGATTTTTGTATTGTACTTGTTCGTGTTTGAATAAAGATAGTCTTTCTAATACTTCTTATTAATTACTCGTATATCAGCAGTATGACGGTTATGTTATGAGAACTAAATACTAAAAGATTAATGCACAAAAATAGACGTGCATACCCAACTTTTGTTCCCTTCATTCGAAATGCAACAAAGGAATATCCATGACATGATGATGCTCCTATTCGCATTAATAGTTTTGACAATACTGAGGACGGAGGAGAATTGTCAATATGCGCGACACTGATTAATGACCATGCAAACCATATAATAGACTGAAAATCTGTCTTCAGCAGCTCTCGACGAGTTAATATTATATTTATTTTTTAACGTAAAATTCAGCTTATTAAGTCCCTTTAATAACTCATAATACTTTAACCAACGGGTATTATATATGCACCCATGCCGACAGAAGAAGGGCTTTGTTAGAAGAAATGGCTAGATGTTCTGTTCATTACTTTATTTGTTAGTATTCCTTAATTTTTAGCCTTACGTAGTTTCGATCTATACTACGTATTTCTAATTTTCAAGTGTGGTACACTCGTAGAAAGTAAATAATCTAATTGCAAGTTGTGAGATTCCGATTTCATACTCATGGATGCTTCACGTACTTCAACTCTAGGCGAATATCCCCCTTTTGGTCACCACTTGTAGTATTGACAAAAAGTCAAATGAGCCTCTCCTAGAACTACACTTCGCTTTCTGAGCACTGCCTCGCGTCTGTTATCAATATATATCAGTTCAAATATAGCATTAATTTATAGTGAATCGCACTAATATTTTATACAAGTTTAATACAATTGTATCAAAATTTACCTATAAAATATAACTTTTACAATTTATTATTCTTAAAATATGAATTATTCAAGATATTGAGAGTTTACTGAGTTAATTTGAAATCTTCTGTGAAGAATTAAAAAGAAATTCGAACGCAATAATTTGATAATAAATAATTTGCAAAACGATGAGTTGTCATGTGTTATGAGTTTCACATCAAGAAACATATAAAAACATTAAACTTATTGAGTTCTTTTATTAATTTGTTAAGACAAACTTTTTCATTAGACTTTTTAGTACTTTTATTTATTAGCTACTTAATCTTTAGCTCAGAGTTAATATGGAAAACCCTCACCTTATACAAATAAAAAAAAAATTAAGGAATTCTCTCTGTTAGATCTCAGAGGAGAAAAAGAAAACAACAAGTGGTTAATATACTTGTTGAGAGAAGTAAACATTATTTGCGCTCTAAACTTTGAAAATGATTATAACTTGAATAAATCGTACCTAATGAACATATCGAGCATTAAGGGAATAATTAATTGGGGAACTTTTCAAGTTTCTACTTGGGGTGAGTGTAATGGGAATGTACGAGAGAGGTATAAACTAAACCCAGGTGCGTAATCTCATTGAATTTGATACTTGTTTGTTGGAATTGATTCTGCACTAACAAAGAGCTTCGAGTCATTTTGGATGGCCACTAGCTACTACATGTGACTTCATGCGAATATTTAATGAAATGTTTGGGAAGGCCCATCACCCATTTTAGAAACTTTAGAAATGTTGGCATTAAGATATTGGAAAGTCCAAGAATTAAAGAAACGGCTACTCGAGGAAAGAAGACAACTAAAGAGGAAAGTGGCGCTCCATCCATATTGCGCCTGGTACGCCATATCTTTCTAGAATAACCTAAAAGATTGATTGAATATTCTTTTGTTAGCGGTCACAACCTCTAGTTGGGTCAGTCAAATGGGTCCCCTCGTGTTGCTCAGCTTTGCTCAACTCCCACCTAATCTCTCTCTCTCACATTTAACAAAAGTTGCAGAGACTTAGCTTGCATGATGTTTTTAACCTTTTTATCTGCCTGAAGGGGGGTTATTATTGCTTAATGAGTGCTTTCCATTTAATGCTCCTTTGAATTGTTCTTTGAACAGCACATAGGTAGGGGAGTTTGAGGCGAAGGTGGAGGTGGAGGTGAATCAACGTGTGTGCCTGTTCCTTGGCTTTTCTCTTCGTCTTCTTCTGGTTCTTGTTTGCATAAAGATACAATTTCTACTACTTAATTATTATTGTATTTGTAGTACAACGTGAATGTTCAAAGAATAAAAATACCAGCCTTGCACAGGAACACAAGGGCATACCTTTCTTCATTCGAAAGGCAACAAAGCGCCAAAGGAGGGGATTACAAGGCCAGTGAATATAAACAACGTGTTGTAGGCAAATTCTTGAATTTTTGCCTCACCCATGTACAAAGTAAAAAAGGAACACACTTCACTCTCTAAACCTAAAATTTTTCACAAAGTATTGTTGTATACTTGTATTCATCAGATTATCACGGCCGTAGGACTAGAATGCCTTTTCGATCTACTTGCAATTTCTTCTTTCCTTGATGGCAAAGGAATCGATGACGTGATCCTACTCCTATTTGCATTCCTTGTTTCAACAATTGAGAAGGAAATGTGTTAATCTATATATATAGCAACAATGACTTGCGATTCATGAGAATGATTACCTGATTCTAGGGTTTTTTATTGGTATGGGTTGAGTTAATTTCTTTGTTTTAGAGCCTGATCCATTGGAAATGTTGGTTGCTTTTGGCACATCAACAAGCCAATTCAATTCTGATTCTGAAGAATCACTAGTCACAATCTCTAGCTCATCGCAGTCATATGTTAAGACCAACTCGTTTAGATTCTCTTGCAAATCATCATAGTCTTGCCTAGTGAATTTAATGCAGCGCTCCATGCATATTTTTGAAGGTTTACACATCAGAGATAATTGTTCGCTTTCTGCTTCCCATTGTGCCACCAGGTTATCATCACTGCTTAAGCTGTCTTGCCTCTTCAACGCGAGGTTATCAACCCAATCCCCACAAATTGAATAATTCATATTCCTTTCTTGGAGATCGAGGCTTCGTCTCTTTAGCTTTGATGCAGCCTTCTTCTCGCCCTATAATAATCCACATGTTTTAATTTCAAGAATCAAATTAATATCATTTGACTAAATTGTTCACCTCCAGGCTACAATAATCATGATCATGTCTTGGTCTCGTACGGCCTCCTAAGACCCAACTCACCTGTTTAAGAGAAGGCCCGTAAGATCTATGTCGAAGCTGTTCTGCTTCTCTCTCCTTTCTCGACAAGGCTGTCTTTAGACCAGCAATCTAACAAACAAGGAAGTAAGAGCACTGATAAAATTGCCCATTAAGCTGTTTAAAGCATATGAGTAGAAGGAACTTCATAAGAACCTGCTCTTTGAGCTCCCTCACTTCAGTGCTGTCTTTGTTAGCTCGTGAAGCTCCAAGTCTAACAGTGGAGACACGTTCGGCAAATTTCAGCGTGCTAATAGTTTCTTCAAGAGCTTCAGGCTCTGGACTAATATGAACAAACATGAGTATCTTTGCTTGTTTACTAAGAGAATATTGAAGAAGTTGAGTAAGTTTACTGTTCCTGTAGGGAACATGTGAGTTCTTTTGGGAGAGAGAAGAGATAACATCTCCAAGGGCAGAAAGTGACTTGTTGATATGCTGAGCCTCCTTAAGCCTCTCTTCTGTGGCCTCAGACTTATCAACTCTCTCACTTCCTGCTAGTTCCACTAGATGCATACGCCCCCGAACTATACTTCCTGATGTTATTTCTCTTCCTTCAACATAAACTGTCATGCAGCTGCAATTACAATCGAACCTTTTCATGTGCTTATCATAGTATCAATTACACATTCTTAATAGTACGCCAGCTTAATTAGTTTGTAGTACCTGTGAGAACGACTACTCCGATCATTCATGGCAGCAGCACTGACCGCCCGATTCTTTTGTACCATGTTCATCAAATATATGACATCCGAGGTTGACGAAACAGGAACAAGGTTTGCATCTGTCACGTTAAGACCGTTTTGACCACTCTTGGGAATTTCTGATGTATCCAATTGTTAAGGATACATGGAAGTTGAAAAAAACAAAAGGCATCCGCACAGACCAAATTGTCAGAGGTAAGAAAAAAACAAATTTGTTGAAGTGCCTATTTGTCATTATCTAACCATCTTCACTATTGTCTTACTCGAGTCAACATCACCATTGAAATTCACAATGGCGTTATGCTTGAAAGCCAAAACAAAAAGATTTTCACAGAGAGGATATCTCGTGGTAGCAGCATCAGTGGCTAGTAAGTCCCTGACTTGATCATGGTAAATCTCAAGCATCTGAACAGAGATCTCATAGCGAAATGTGTCCTTCCTCTGGCCTGAGAGAAGAAAAAGATCTCTGAGTGCTCTGTAGTTAACGCCCACGTTTTCCTCCTTTAGCTCATCTGGTCCACACTGCATGCATCAATAAAACAATGAACCCCGATGAAGTGACAGGCCAAAAAACAGAGTAAGAAAACTGTTTGAATTTCGTCTCACACTCTCACCATAGTATATGTTTTTCCTGATCCTGTCTGCCCATATGCGAATATGCAGACATTGTAACCATCAAGCACCGAACGGATAAGTGGCTGCGTGTCGGAGAAGACCTCCTCTGCAACAAGAAACACCATTAGCGAACAAACATGCCCATTGGAAAACAATTTAACAAAAGATACAAACAAAGACCAACCTTGTGTCGCAGAAGGTCCGAACACTCTGCTGAAACTAAATATTTTCTTCCCCTTTTTTGGAGGCGTCGTAATAACTGAGACATTTCCTTCTTCTATGTTTCTAACTGTGCTAATTGGGTTTGATTGCCCACCCAGATAGGGCCGTACTCGACAACATACCCTGATATTTCCTGATCACATATAAAAGTTTTCCCGTTGAGAAACTGAAAGCTAGGCCGGATCCAATAACGTGATAACGCTAATTAGTTTTACCTTTCAAATCTCGTAATTGATTGTAGAACTTGCGGTTTTCTTCAACAACTCTATGATATGCTGACGCACCAGAAGCTAGGCCTTGAAGGTGGATACCTATCATTAGGGATAGTTATCAATTAGACAGATAAATGATTGATTCCTCTGTCGAGGGGTTTTATTCTAGCAGCATACGTACTTAAATTGGTGAGATCCTGATGGTAACGTTCCTTCAAAGAGTGTATTCCCGTTTTTGTATGATGGATCAGTTTTTTTAATTCCTAAATATTTTGTCAACATCAAATTTGTCATTTCCTGGACAACGTTGTGTCTTCATTGAATTCTAGTCATCTCAGGGGAGCATCGTTATTACCTGGATCTCTCTATTTTGCTGTTCCACCAAACTTTGTTGCTTCAAAATCTGCTGCAAGCTGGATTCTCTATCATTAAATTTGAACTTTTCAACGTCACATTCTTCTTGTTCAAGCCTTACATATCCCATTTCTTCAACCTTAAAGAATTTAGCAGAACAAAAATGTCAAGCGGATCAAATCTGAGATACTAAGATATTTACATTAGACAGATGAAAGTTTCTAATAATTGGAATCCGACTTTTACCTCTTGGTATTTAGACGCAGCTTCTTGGACTTGGATTGAATCCTCTGTTTCAAATTCTGCCTTGTCTCCTGAATCTATTTTCATCTGCAATGATTTCAAAGTCTTGTCAGAAAAATAACAAGTTCAAATGATCACAGAGAAAGAGATTCAGATTGCAGAGACCGCTTCCTGTTGGGTTGCCATGCGTTGTTCCAAAAGCTCCATGAATTTGCTAAGCAGGGACTCCACCACCTGTTATATAGACAAAATAAATAGATATAACAAACAAAGCAATCCTTTTTAGAGAAGAAGGCATCAGAATGGAGAAGTGAAGTGCATGCAAAAGCAAACAAGAATCCTTACAATGGGAACTACTTCTGGCTTCATGTCAGATAAATGCTTACGGAGTAATGAATTCAAGGAATGAAGGGAACCCTGTAGATACCAATCCTCATGCTTATTTCTATATGACAAGAGAGAGAAATAGATTAAATGATCATGAAGGATGAATTTCACCAACCCCTTCATTGTAATCACACCCTAGATCCCCGTATACAGAGAGGTCAGTGGCTCTTGAGGAGGAAATGGTCCGTGATAATGAAATGATGGATGGTTGTGAGTTGTTGCTCAGAAATGGTTTGGCAGGGGCAGGTTGCCTCGCATTTCCACAGTATTTCCATGATCCATGCTTGCCTCCTTCTATCCATTCACCGTATGACTTCAATGCTAAAACACAGTTCACTATCCTCCCACGATTCCCTCCCTGTTATAACAATAATGTGCATGCACGTTAACCAAGAGAACTTGCATCTGTCTACATGTCAAGTGTGTGTGAATATGAATCACTCATGACTCACCTCTTCCAAATCAGAAGGCTCGAAGGTGGGAAGCCCCATCTCATGCGCAGCCACCAGAAAATTCCTTACATTCTCAAAGTACTGATAGGCCGACAGCACTACCCCATCAGCCATTTCATCAGAATCGCTGGAACCTTCTACTACCTACCACCATTCATAGCATAGACCCTGAGAACCAGAGTGTACGGATAACAATTTATACATGATGAGCAGTTAAAGACGACCTTGGGGACGGCTCCTGGTTGAAGTTTGTTAAGCACATTACAGAGTATGATCCCACTGCGAAGTCCAATCCTGAATTCATCATCCGACGGCTCAACTGCTAAGTCTTTCCCTCCTACCACTCCCATCATCTTTCGCAGCCATCCAGCTCCTTCATACCTCCTTAATGCTGCCACCCACAAATTAAATAAAGAGACACGTTATTTTTGAAATTGAAGATATATATATATGCATAAGCTAGAGAACGAAGATATTCATTCTGATTAGATAGGAAATTAATGCATACAAGCTTCTTCAGCCTTCCTCGACTCTAAGTTGACGTCGTTCAGTCGGGTCCCATGCCGTTGAAGGGCATCATCTTCTTCCGCCCCAGATACAACAGCGTGTCGCCTCGTATTTTCTGCTGCCATTGTGATGATGAGTCTCAAGAATTTAGATAATAAATCAACGCACTTCTCTGGGCTTTCTCCTTCTGATTTCGTCTCCCTAAATAAGTAGAAGAACAACACCGAAGCTGATTCCGAGCCTCTCGCTGTCTGGCTTAACGGTTTGTACTAAACCTTCCCACTTATCATTTTATTTCAATTTAGTTAATAGTTTGTTTGTTTGTTTGTTTTAGAATATGGCAAGTTAACTAGAATGTTAACTAATAACCAAAATATCTACCTGAAAAACTGCTTCTGATTTCATGGAGTGATATATCTCTTGTACAGTAGACGTGTTAATGAGGTCAACCAGTCTTTTACTATTACGTCCTCTAAATTATATATATATATATATATATTAGTAGTGGTAGTAGTAGTAGTAATAATAATAATTTGGTGATATTGATGATAGATCGATCCCACTCCTAAGCACCTTCTTCTTCCATCTAAAGATCGAACATGAATGAAACTGAATTTTCACTTGAAAGAACTACATCGCATGATAGATTGGCCAACTGAACAATGCGGGAAAACTTACATGTCTGAGGATTATAATGATTCTCATCTCAATATATTGTTCCCCTAACAAATTATAATTGATATAATTATTTATGCTCTCGGTCATTTTCAAACCCACGATTTTAACTATAATTGGCTGCGAATTACGTAAAACCATTCACTGAGTTATAATAAAATTAGTGCCAAACATCGAATTATACGTGAATAAATAATATTTTTAAAATACAAATATCATAGTTCAGCTATATATAATATGATTAAGAATCAATAAATTAAAGCACGCATGGGGTCCAATATAGGAATTGTGTGCCTTAGGTATGAGATGGTTGCCACTCGAAGGAAGGGGGACGGAGTGTACAAGTAAAGCACACAACTACGAAAATGACACGATACGGTATATTGTTTGATCAAGGCATCCCATAAAGCGAAGAGAGGCTAAAAGGGCAGTGCCGAATTAATGGAATTAAGATTAAGTATTTGATTAAAGGTAATTAATAATAACTAACAGAATCGAACCCGAATGGTCGTTTAATATAAAGCGCCATCCTTTACAGATCGTTATGTTACCTTAATTAGCCTAACCTATATATATATATATATAAAGGCATCCAGCTCCAAAAGTACTGAGGCAGTACGAGAATAACGGCCTAGCAAGTACATATGTAAAACGTGACTAATTGCAGCTTTTGTTGGAGTTGGGCAAATTGCAAGTTAGGTTTGAACATCATATGGATCACACTTGTGTATAAACGTGTTTCTACAGAACAAGCATATGCACGGTGCATGGCATGTCTGTCAGCGATCAACTTCACAAAAACGGGGCTCTAGCAAAAAGTGCACGAGTTTCGCAAGTTAAAAGCATGCACATAATTAATTATATACTTGGTCTTTCAAATATGCTCATAATTAACGTATGAGTTTTACGTACGTACGTACGTATATATGAGTTAATGGTGAAATCTTGTGAAAAGCCTAATATGTGAAGGACAGGCTTTAGTTACAACAGACGTACAAAAGTGTGGATGGATGGGTTTATTGGTAGGGATCGTAGTAATGAGGACTGTTGCTACCTAACAAATATGGTATACGCGCTGCTCATACCTAACCCAATCTCATTATATGTATAAAGCAAATCTTGTCTTGGTTCACCAAATAAAACTCATCGCCTACAAAACACTGGCAGATCCCAAGTTTGAGTAGAGTAGGGCACAAAAGGCCCCATCAAATTCCTATACTTTTACATCATGCGGGCAAGTGGATATGCTTAACCACGTGATTCAATCTCATACATATGATTAGTATGATGACAATGCGGGGTAGGACTATGGTGAAAACTCAAACAGCCTCTTCCCCAATTTCTATGCTTATGGGTGTGCTTGGAAACACCCCAAACCATGGTTTGAGAAGGGCTTTTGGTCCCAAATCTTGGTTTGGAAAATTTTTTAACCAAACAACAATTTTTGTTCAAACGGGTTTTTGGACTAAACCATGGTTTAAAACTAAGGTTTCAGATAAGCTGGTCAGAGCAGCTTATGGAACAGTAAAAGAGCTTATGAATTAACTAATTACTATATTATCCTTACTTTTTCTTATACCATCTCTCCTACTTTTTTTACACCCTCTCTCCTCTCTCATATTTTCCCTCTCTTTTCTTTCTTACACTCTCTTTCATCTCTCCTCATTTAATACTCATACCCTTTTTCGTAATTTACCACTCATAAAATTCTTTCTACAAATAATTATCCAAACACTCATTTATCTAAAATCACTTTTTTTCTACAAGTTCTTCTAAAAAAGCCATTTTTCATAAGTTATCTATAAGCCCGTTTTTTTCATAAGTTAGTTTAAAATTTTTTTTCTAAACATACGCTATATTACCGTCCAATATATTTCTGAGCTAAAACCTTAATTTGTTTATCCAAAAAACCTCATTGAAGTTTTGATTAAACGGGAAGCAACCGGCCGGGCTCAATAACCCTATGATCTTTAATTTAAATGATATAATCTGAATCTGAATACATTCGTTTATTTGTTTTCGCGTGAGAACAGATGGTAAGGGGAGGAAACGGCAGTAGCATTCGCAGTTTCAGAAAAAGGATTCGGTCGAAGGGAAGGTGTTCGGATGCTTCAGATGGTAGAGAAGTATCCGATTGTTGAGAGGAGAGTTTTGATGGTTTAATAGGGGAGGAGAATTAGGAAATAGAAAAAGTGAAAACTTTCACTAGATCGAAGCCAAAAAAATGGCATCTGTGGACAGCGGAAAAATGGAAGTGAATCTTCACGAAATATGCGCAACAAAGAGAAGAGGGAGATGGAGATGCGAATGATGATAATGAGGATGAGGATTTTGCTTATTTCGATGACGGAGAATTTACGCCAGGGGAAGAACTGAAAAGGAGAAAGGTGAAAATTAATAGCACGAAAACTGGCAAAAAGGTTGTGCAGAATACGGCTTCTGTGACTCCTACAAAAAAATCAGAAGAGGAGGAGGATCTCTAGAGCAGCCAGGAAGCCACTGAGAAAGACAAGAAGGAAAATGGTGATGGTTGCCCATCTGTCAGGACAAAGGGCTAGGAAGAGAAAATGAGGCGGAAAAAGAACTTATTGTAGATTCAGATTGTGTCCCTTCTCAATTATCTGATTATGAGTATACCATCTCCGAAGAAGAGAGAGAACAGGTGAGAGAAGCTGAGGAACTCTGTAGAGGTTTGAGGACCAACTTGAGGGGTTCATTACACTTGAATCATGAAGTGAACAGGTTGGTTGCTCGTGATGAAATGGTTTTCGATTTTTCATACTCCAGGTTTACCAGCCTTCTGAAGAAGAACTCAGGAACTATACTGATTGATATGAGTAGGTTATTTGTTCAGAGAGCCATGAAGGCGGAGATGATAGCATAATGTTATTGTGTTGGTCTAGTGCGGGAAGTACCTGAAGGTAATTGGTATCGTGGTGGCTGTACACTAGTTGCTTTGGAAACTTCATGCTCCCAAGTTCAAGAACGTGTTGCTGACTCAATGGTGCCTTGCCTGATAGACCATCACCTGTTGCATATGTACGAGAAAGCATAGACCTTAACTTGATGTCTTCGCCTTTTAGTCAAGGATTTTCGGCTCCCGTGTATGGGGCTGGATCACCAACGTTATCAGAGAGACGCTGGATACTCCATCAAATACAACTACTGCTTCCAAACCATAGAATTAATTCTACTACTGGCAGAAGAAGAAGTATACTAGTATTTTAGCTACCAGTTCAACTAGTAACTTGCATAACTTTCAAATTGATCCAACGAGGGAAACAACCGCTCAACATATACAGGGATGCGAGGGTTATGATCAGTCCAATAGAATATCAGACACCACCATTACCAATCGTATCTTGTTTCCTGCTGTTGAAGAAGGTAAGTTTCAGAGGGCCAAGGAGCAGTTGCAGTTAATGGTTAAAGGCCACCTGAAGAGGCTGTCCAAATATGTTGATATGGGTAAAGCATGGCTTTTCCTCTGTGAGCTAGCGTTTACGTATTCGTTTTCTTTTGATTAGTTCAACCGCGTCAACTGGGACGGTTATGGTTCCGTTAATTTATTTTTTTGTTTTGGTCATCTTGCCGATTCGAATTACCTTTGTTTTGATGATTCAGGACATGGTACTTTCAAGGACATTGCAAGGAGCTCTACGAACACCATATTAGCTGCCTGCGGTCTTGAGCACAGAGAGAGCGAGGTTTGCACTGTACCTCCGCCGTCCATCTGCACCCATATTTAACGAGCGGATGATGACGAACGAGCCTGATTAAAGGAAGCTGCTCATCATGCTTTGACTATTTTGTCGGAGACGTGGTGAAGAGGATCATGGATACAGGAATTCCCGAATATTAAGTTTATGACTTTTGGCCTTATTACAGTGTCTAAAGGCGCGTCTATTTTTTGATAGATGCTAAGAACGTTACGTCACATAAGCTGTAATATATATATATATATATATATATATATATATATATAAAAGACGATCCTACACATTAGTTCCCTGTAAGCCATATGTCTATACGTCAGTTACTGTTTTCATGAACTTTTATTTAATCAGAATGAAAGGAACAATTTCTTTTCCATTTAAGCTTTTATGACCTAATATTAAAGGATCACAAGGACCAGAAAACTTCAGTTCAAATACAGCATAAATTACACTCATAACCTTATTCCATTCTCATCAAATACTTTGACAACGTCACTAGACAAACCATTGGTTGCAGGTAAGCCATCTGTGTTTTAAAGTGCGTTGATGCAGTTGCCTTCATGACGAACTTCATAAATTGTCATCAAATATGGTGGACAGCAACAGCCCTTGAACAAACTCACATCTTTTTGCCCTCTCTTCCTTATCCTTGACTGACAGGGGAGATGACTCAACATTTCTGAACAGCAATATCAGACATTTTAGATACTGCAATTTAGGATGGAGGCTAAAAATTCAACTTACAAGATGCCACGTCACATGATAGTATTAACAGGAGAAAAATAATATTGCAGTGAATCCTATAAACAACATCTCTCTTGTAATCCTGACAAGACTATAGCTTTGTTTTTTGCTCTCAAACAGTGCAAGATCTCAAAATCACTGTTGTGTCCATTTCTCAGGATAAAGGGGGGTCTGGCACCATCTTTACCATACCCATGCTTCATAGCTTTGGACATTAAATATAAGCTGGATTATATTTGGTGTACCACATAAAGGAATATTAGCATGCAAACAGGCATAACTGCAAGAAAAGGGGATGCAATTGAGAACTCTATAGACATACCGTCTTGAAACAGTTTCATCTGAGATTTTCTTGGTTGACCTTGATTCAGTAGGAAAGTGGGGCTGAGAACTGGCCAATTCATCGGCTACAGGCAATATAAATGATGACAACAACGGATCGGCAGCTGCATTAGAAGAGGACACTGTACATGAGGACCCACCAAAAAGGGATTGTAAATTTCCTTCTCGCAGCTCCTTCTTCAATAGAGATAGTGCTGAATAAGATCCCCCTTTACGTGATTTCCTCTTGCGCTGCATGTGGTCACTAGTTAAGGTATTCAATGCATTATAGATCAACATCCTGATCTTGATAAAGAAGCATGGGATGCAAAAATGAGAATACTCCTAGACAACAGCAGCCAAGAACAAAACCAGCTATTGAAAGATTCTGAAATCAGTTTTGTGACGTAACCTTTTTTTTAATAGCAACAGCAGAGTTGTAGTGAAAGATTCTGAAATCAGTTTTGTGACGTAACCTTTTTTTTTAATAGCAACAGCAGAGTTGTAGTGTGTGCTTATAATTAAGGCTACTGCCATTAAGCATTTACTAATTACTAATTATTAGTCTGTGACTGGGTTTAGCATAAATTAAAACATAAACCCATTTAGAAAATCATAAACCTTACTATCAAGTAAAAAGATTCTTTTGAAGTTCATTCATAATATCTTCCTGTAACCCTGACAAAAGAATAATGATCTTCAGTTAAACAGCACAAAAATATAAAGATACTCAAAGAACTTGAACCTTCTGCCACATGTCTCACAATGTAATAAAACCTTACAGAATGCTCAAAAAATGAACTTGCAACAAAAAAAATTGTTAAAGAAAACTGAACAGTCGGTCCACAAAACTTAAAAGAAAAGGATATCTTGAATATGCTTCCATGTTGTAGCGTTATGTGTGCAACCATATTAAACCCCACCCTCAATGCACAAACTGGACATACCTGCATATGGAAATACTCGAATCAGCAAAAGTCACTAAAGATTTTCCCACTATACCCAGTATAGTATAATTGCTTTTTTGTTTCGAGAGAGAAATCATTAACTCAGCTTAAACTTCAACTTTTTAAGACCCAAAAAAGATGGACTCTTTAACTTCAAAGTCCTTAAATCAACATTCTCAAACATACATCACTAATCCCTGTCTCTAATGAGGACAAAGGCAGAGAAGTAAAATTCATATCATGCTACTAATCACGATGATAAAATGAATCATGTGGACGATTTCCTCTATAATTCCACAATTTGTTTAAACATGATCTACAGTTGACTATGGAAATAACAAGAGTCATATAGTGTATATGAATCCCAACTAGATTAATTGCATTATTGCATCCTGATGTTTATTAGAAATAATCATCAAATAAAAAATCATGACATCTAGATATGAATATGAAAGAGTCTTGAATAATGCTGCATTGATAAATAATCACCCAACCATCATACTGTTAGAAGAAAAGTGGTTGACATTAATCACTGCAAAAAGCTTAAGTGCTCAGATTTGCAAAAGTGATTTTTTTTTTTAAAAAAACAAAGAATGCATGGGTATTGCGGTTTTGTTTGAACTTGAACTAAACCTTTGCATTCAAGAATATGCTCAGTTGATCTAAAATTGAGCTCTCAAAAATAATAATCACATGGATAAACTAAAATTCACCAAAGCCTGAATTGTTAAGAGGATTCCATTAGATGGCTGAGACAGATATGATGAAATTATACATGTACTAACTGAGCAATGTGTAGGCAATAAACCCTACGAACAGCATCAGCTGCTTTGTGGTAAAAACTATAGAGTGCTAAGTGATTTTATTCATACCCCATTTTTTGCCTCCATGGGATGCTCTTCATCAATGTGGCAGCATAATCCAACAATATCAAAATACTCGGAACAAAAAGGGCACAGAAATTCCTCCCTTATATCATCATCTCCATCATTTTCGTCAAAACCCATGAACACATCTACAGTAGCAGAATCTCACATCAGAAGGCAATAAGAGAAAGAGACAGTTACAGATCAACACCAGAAAATGAAAATAATCTAGGAGGAAATGAGGGAGAAAGGAAAAGAGAACTTTCAAGCTTCACCAACAGCTTGCTTTCAGTATGCCCACGCCAACTTAAAGTTGCATCGATGAATTATAATAACTGGTTTAGCTGAGTAAGATCACAGGATTAAACAACGTCTCTTTACCATTATAACTACACTAGGCAATAAGAAATCGAATTTCAGTTTATTTTTTTCTTTTAAGATTTTGAGCTGCAACAGTTATGCTTCTGATTGGAAAGAATTTCAAAGGTTTAACTTTTAACTTGTATCTCTTTCTTTATGTATTCTGATGAGAACATTGCCAGTCCCCTTTCGCCCCTCCCCCTTCCACTCCAGAAATAATAGAAAATAACCGCGCCAATGTCTCTCAAGCGAAGCTCTTGCTTTCTCATTTCTGGCTCATACGCAATAACCTACGGATAAAGAGGGCTGTTCCGACGTAATAAATAGAAAATGAAAATTGAATTTCCAAGGATATAAATCAGAGACAATTTCGTAAAAAGCTAAAGAAGAGAGGAAAGGGGAAAGGTGAATCAAATAACCTGATCGGGATTGAAGAGCGGACTGGTAACGCTTAGATGCAGATGAAAGACGAGCAGCCCAAGAAGAATCAGCGTCCATAGCTGTCGCTTAATGTTTATGAAGCGATACTGCTCTGTCGATCAGAGTGAGAAGGGACAAAAAAGCAACGGAGCCAGGAAATAATGATGGAAACAGAGGAGGTTTGGAGGCTTCGTGAGGTTGAGGTTGAGGAAGTGACCGAGTGAGGGGGAGGAGGATGTCGATGAGATGACTCGTTTCTTCGGAATTTCGCCGAAAGAAAGGAAAGGGGAGAACAACCAATATATACTATTCCCACATTAGAAAGTTGGTCTAATTTACAAAGAGTTTTAAATTTAAGATTTGGATAAACAGCAAATGGATGTAAGTAGTAGAGTAATTATCTAAAAAGGTCTTTTAATTTTCAATCTATATTAGTCTAAAATTATTATTGTGCTTTAGAGATAATTTATCTTAAGATGTTAGAAAATCTAAAAAGGTATACTATCTTCTAATGTAGTAACTAATTTATTTGTAATAAATGTTAGTTTTCTTCACTGATCACTTAGCGGAACTAACTTCACCAATAAAAATCTTTTTTAATATAATCTTTTTTAAAAAAATATATAAATTTATAAAATAAAGTATCACTAATTTTCATATAGACTTTTATTTTGAATTTAGTTAAAACTAAAAAATATAAATAATTTATTATTAATACTAAATTAATATTTAATATTTATTCATACTTCTTATGTAAATAATAAAAAGGAACAGGGTTAATTTTATTGTTTTTTTTTAGATTTTTTTAGTAGGTATATGAATCATTTTATTAAAAATAATTATATTTAAAACATTATAAAATATTAAATATAAATATTTCTTTAAACCCAAATTTAAACTCAAGTTAATTTTAACCAAACCTTGACGAGGGATAGCGGACTACAAGGCCCGACCTTCCCATTATTTTTCTGTCTCGAGGGAAAAATGTCCCACCACCTTACAACATACATACGAATCAATAACTTGTGTCTTGCTAGATTTATAGAGAATACAGTATTATTTTTCAAATGTTTTATTATGAATTTAATTAGTTTCCACATTGGAATTTTAATTTAGGCCAAAATTTGAATAATAAATTCATGAACGCAACTCCTCTTGAATATGGTTATGCCTTAAACCAACGAACAAGACTAGTACTAGTGGAGGAGGAATGGTTATGCACAATTGGAGCAAATAATTTAGGTTAGACCTGTCAATTTGCTATTTTATAATAGGGTAAATTACTAATTTAATAATCTATTTTAGTGCAGATCATTTGACAACATATTTTAATACGGGTCAAAAAGACCTGCATCCGTAATAGCGGGTTAGCCAGTATTCTTTTTTTAATTCTTATTATTTAGATTATACTTTATTAATTTTAGAGTTTTAACTAAATTAAAATTTTTATTATATTTAATTTATATTAACTTTATCTTATTTAGTCATTTTTTTATATATATACACATTTTATTTTATTATTACTTTACTTATAACAGATTTATATATGGACAGTGATAAAATTAAATAAATAAATATTTTGATAATTTTAGACTATATTTTGAATCCAATTAATATTGATACATATAAATTATTTTTTAAAAAAAATATATATGAAAATAATTTATTTTTTAAAAAAAATATATATAAATAATTAAAGAAAAAACTAATAGATTAGCGGATACCATGATAGACTGAGTTGATATTATACTAATTTACTTAAAAACAGACCAATTAAACTCAGTCTATTTTTAAGCCAACCTGTAGCATTCTCAGCTCTATGCACAATGCTGGGAAGGTTTACAGACACTTAAGAAAGCGCGTAGCTTTAGAAAGGATTGAGACCTGGAGGCAATGGCAGGCCAGTTCTCATCCACAACAGGGAATACATGGGACACATGTTGCTGAAGCGACTAGTTTCCCATCATGTAGACTGTTCTCTGGGAAGGTCCACTTAGCATCAGTTTCTGTCCAGCACCATGGACCTTCTTTTTCTTTTATTAATTTTTTTAAAAAAATAGACTCATCCACTCTAAAAATCTTATTTTTTTAAACGATATTAATATTAAATAAAATAAATTATTAATTATTTTTAAATATAAATTTAAATATTTAAAAATTAAAATATTTTTTTAAGAGCTATTACTAGAACTATAATATTATAATATTTTTCAAAAATAAATTATAGCATGTCAGCTGAACCCTGGATTCTTCTATTAATCTTAAATTCATAATTCCACATGCTGTTGGTGGGTTTACATGGGTTGATGGGCAGCCCATCGATCGCCCATACTGTGTTATGACCTAAATCTGAGGTCTATTGGGCCTCCCTACCTAATATATGTTGGAGCCTGATGGCCCAATAGTATGGCGCCCCGACTCCTTCCTATTCAACTGTCACGTGACTTTCTGTTCGTACAAGCTCAATCACGTGATTCCCCTCCTTGCCAATTCCTCTCCAACCTTTCTACTTTGACCGGGACAGAGCCTTCCTCCGCTTCCTAATTTCTGTGCAATTCTGTTCAGATCTATGTTTTGACGTTGAATCTGAATTTTGAGCTCTTAATGGCGACGCGGAACCGCAGTTTGCTCTATAGGAACTACAGAGATGCATTGAAGAGTGTTCGGGTTCCGTCGAGTTCTACGGCCTCCACGGTTCCGGCAGAGCTGGTGCCCCGGTGATTGAATTGGTCAGCACGTCGCTTCTGAATCAGAATCGTTCTTATGCTGCGCTTAGTACCGAGGACCCCAGTAATTCAAGGTACGCCTTTGCGTCACAAATATAAATCCTACTGATAATCTCAATGTTATTTTCCTGGACGTGGACCAAATGCGGAGATGCCTATGTTAAGAATGTTCTCTTTGTCCATAATTCGTGAGCACAACAACGAGCCATTTAGGTCTGGTTTGCTCACAGTTTCGTTCCAGTTCCAAAAAGAAAACATAAGGAATTCATAACAACTGATCAGAGACCGGTTGCATAGGACACTTTATAATGCAGAATCATCGAGATCAAATCCGATCTACGCAGAATGATCAGTTTTGGGCCATGTCGTGGCACATCGCTTCTACATCGAAGCTGGACTTTTCTTCCTGAAGTGTTGGAAGGTTCCTGCCGCATTTTATGGGTGGCTGGGCTGTAAATGCATTATTTCTGCTCTCCAAAGTTGAAGCCATAGTCGGTAGGAGTTTTTGGCTGAGAAAATTAGTGGAGGAACTGTATATGACGTAAAGCACTGAAAACTTCTCTTTTCCATAGTTAGTACGCGGAGCTTGTGGAATTTGGACTAACAGACGAATGAGTTTTCTCACTTCTCTTGCTTATTGGTGTTTTTTTTGTTTTAAATCGTTGATCAATGCGAAGGCCGGAGCATGTGGACTAACAGATAAATCATTTGCCTCGCCCGTCTTGTTTATCAATGGAAAATTTCTTGTTTGGCTGGTGGAGGAATGCCATGAAAACGGATGTACTTCTTCTAATTTGGGCACTTGCTTACAAAATTTTGCGTTTTTAAAATTTGTTCTGGGTAATTCCGTCATGAAATTATGCATCCTTTGCTTTTTTGACTTGCATGGATGTCTAAATTTTGCATAAACTTACTACTTCTTATGGATTCAGTAAGGGTCCCCTTAATGTAGGACTACCTCCAGCTTGGGTAGATGTATCTGAAGAATATCAGCTAATGTGCAATGTTCACGCACAAAAATGGCAGAGTTGGCCAAAGCTCATGCAAAGGCTTTAATGCCGTCATTTGGAGATGGTAAGGAGGAACAACGAGCCATTGAAACTTTAACTCATGAGATAACTGACTTGATAAAGAGATCAGAGAGGCGACTGCAGAGACTTTCTGCTACCGGGCCTTCTGAGGATTCCAATGTGAGGAAGAACGTGCAGGTATAACTGCAGAACCGTTACAGGGCGCCACTGTTAGAAGATGACCTTTTTGGGAACAACAAGAAATCCGTTTTTTTTTTTTTTAAATCGTCTGAAAATCTTCACCTTCTCTTTATCAATAAAGGATATAACTCTTTTGTGGTGTGTTACTCTGTTAATTGAGTCTTTGACCATTCCTTCTTTCTGCTGTTATGTTTAAACACGCATTTCACGAGCTTCTTGAAGAATCTCTCAATTGTTTTTGCAATTCGTTGAACTTTTTCTTATATTTCTGTGTATTTCATGCAGCGTTCTCTTGCTACTGACCTTCAGAACCTCTCTGTAGAGCTCCGCAAGAAACAATCAAATTATTTGAAGCGACTTAGACAGCAAAAAGTATTAGAGCTATGTAAAAATGTAACAGATTTAGTTATTCAGTTAAACCTTAATGATATGTAATAAGTTTTAGTTAGATCAATTAGTTATTCTGTTCTTTAAATGCCAGCTGTATATTTGATATTATATATATAGGACATGTGTACAGAGAATTAGCAAGGAATATATTTCATTTTCACAATTCTCTCTCTTTCTTATTTTTCGCATCGTGTTATGGTATCAAAGTAGAAGCCTGGTTACTTTTTTGATTTGAACTGTTTGCGTCAGGAAGTTTTGTTTCGCACGCTTACTTTCTGATTGATAATTCACAGCTTGTACTTCATTTTCTTCACTTTACTTTTCTGCATCTTCTCTCTCATGGAAGGCTCCAGCGTTTCTTCATTCCTGCAAGAAGCGACACAAAACGTTGCAAGCCCGTTCTATCTGCATCCAAACGAGAATCCGTCGCTGGTTCTTGTATCACCGGTTCTTTCTGGTTCCAATTATCACTCATGGGCGAGAGCCATGAAAATGGCTCTCATGTCCAAAAATAAGCTTCGGTTTATTGATCATTCATCTTCAGTTCCCAATTTTTCAGATCCGTTATTTCCAGCATGGGAAAGATGCAACATGATGGTTCTCTCATGGCTAACCAGATCCTTATCACCAACAATAGCTCAAAGCATACTATAGATAGATCGTGCGTCAGAGGTCTGGGAAGATCTACGAGAACGTTTTTCTCAGAGTGACATTTTTCGTTTGGCAGATTTGATGGAAGAGATTCAAGCACTAAAGTAAGGGGATCTGGCTGTGAGTGATTATTTCACAAAATTAAAAATCCTATGGGATGAATTTTTGGTTTTACGTCCTTCAATTTCTTGTAGTTGTGATCCTAAATGTCACTGTGGAGCCATTGATATGGCCAAGAAAAACATGGAGCAAGACTATGTTATCAAGTTTCTTAAAGGTCTGAGTGATCGATTTTCTGCTGTAAAATCACAGATCATGTTGATCGATCCATTACCAAGGATCAATCGAGTCTTCTCTTTAGTGACCCAACAAGAACGAGAAATGGGATTTCGGTCTGTAGAAGCCACTACTCTCTTAAACAAGACCAATTTTGGACGTTTACCAGGCGATGGCCAAGAGAAGTCAAAACAACAGTGTTCTTATTGTGGCAAGCCAAGGCATACAGAAGCAACTTGTTATAAGAAGCATGGGTTTCCACCAGGATTTAAGTTCAAAAATCCTTCTAGAGCTTCTTCTGATTCTGTTTCATCTGGTGATAATATGGTAAAAGATTCTTCTAAGCCTAGAGTTGATAATCAAAAGAACTATTTCACTCCAGAGCAATACAAGAAGTTATTGGCTCTAGTTCAAACAGATCAATCCCAACCACATTCCTCTGCGAATCATATTTCAACAAATGGTACATCATCATATACCTTTCTAGTCCAAACTCCTATTGATCATTGGATCATTGATTCTGGTGCTACTGACCATATTTGTTTTTCCTTGTCTTTATTTTCCTCATATAAACAGATACTTCCTATTACTGTTAATCTTCCTGATGGTTCTAGGACTATAGCTACAATTAGTGGTAGCATTCATTTTTCAGAATCTTTTACGATTCATGATGTCTTATACATTCCTGAATTCCGTTTCAATCTTATTTCTGTTTCAAGATTGACAAAATCCATTCCTTGTGTTGTGACTTTTCAGAAAATAATCTGTCACATTTTTCTTCTTCAGCCGTGGAAGATGATTGGTTCAGCTGAAAAGATTGAAGGGTTATATGTCATGAGAAAACATACTGATTCCACCTCAAGTATTATCAACCATATCTCTACAACTACTCATTACACAAATCCATTTGACCTCTGGCATTTTCGGTTAGGACATTTGTCTAATTCTACAATGCAAACTTTACATAGACAATTTCCTTTCATTACATGTACTTCTAATTTCAATTGTTGTGATGTTTGTCATTTTGTGAAACAACGCAAATTGCCTTTTCCTATAAGCAATACAAAATCCAGAAAAATTTTTGGTTTGATTCATATGGATATATGGGGACCATATCATATACCTTGTATCCATGGTCACAAGTACTTTTTCACCATTGTTGATGATTTTTCTAGATACACGTGGGTTTATACTTTCACTAACAAATCTGAAGTTCGTCCTTTAATTAAAAATTTTATTCAATTAGTTGAAACACAGTTTAATACTTCAGTTCAAATAATTCGATCTGATAATGGTTTAGAATTTGATATGCATGAGCTTTATGCAAATAAAGGTATTTTACACCAGACAAGTTGTGTTGAAACTCCTGAACAAAATAGTATTGTTGAAAGGAAACATCAACACATCCTGAATGTTGCAAGAGCATTTCTGTTTCAAGCTCACCTACCTAAATCATATTGGTCATATGCAGTAACACATGATGTCTACATTATTAATAGGTTACCTACCCCTGTTTTGGAAAACAAGAGTCCTTTCGAAATTTTATTTCAAAAATGTCCAGATTTTTCAAATCTTCGTGTTTTTGGATGTCTTTGTTTTGTTTCAACTCTCACACAACATCGAACTAAATTTGATAAACGAGCAGAAAAATGTGTTTTTTTAGGATTTAAATCTGGTGTGAAAGGATTTGTGACTATAGGATTTACAAATAGAAGAATATCTATATCTAGAAATGTTTCCTTTTATGAATCAATATTCCCTTTTTCTAATTTGGATAGTTCATCACCAGTTCTTCCAAATTCTATTTCTTTACCCTAAGAGCTATCAGACCTGGATTTCCCTATTGAACAAAATGATCATGTGTCACCTACTATTGATCAGATTCCTCATTTTCCTACAGACACAAATTCTCAACTAACTCCTAATCCACCTGTTTCATCACCTAGACGATCTTCAAGATTAAAAAGACCACCCTCTTATTTGCATGATTATCACTATACTCTTCAATCTTCCACAGCTGTACCTGATTCCATGGAGGCAGGTAGCTATCATCCTCTTTCTTCTGTTATATCTTATAACAATTTATCTTCCACACATAAAAATCTTGTTCTTTCCATTTCTACTGATGATGTACCTAAGACATATTCACAAGCAATTCAACATGAGGGTTGGAGGAATGCCATAGAAGCTGAACTGGGTACTTTACAAGAAAATAATACCTGGATGATAACTGAGTTACCTAAAGGAAAGCGTCCTATAGGGTGTAAATGGGTCTTCACTAAGAAATATAATTCAGATGGGAGTTTAGCAAGACATAAAGGTAGATTGGTGGCACAAGGGTTTACTCAAATTGAGGGCATTGATTATACTGATACATTTTCTCCTGTGGCTAAAATAACCACTGTTAGATTGTTGTTAGCACTTGCTGCAGCTCAGAATTGGCATATAAAACAACTTGATGTCAATAACGCTTTTCTACATGGGGATTTAAAGGAAGAAGTATATATGTTACCACCTCCTGGTTTACATGTTTCTTCCCCTACTCAAGTTTGCAAGTTACAACGTTCACTTTATGGCCTTAAACAAGCTAGTAGACAGTGGTTCTTCAAGCTATCTAAAGTGCTTTTGTCCTGTGGATACAAATCTTCTCAAGCAGATCACTCTCTTTTTATACGAAAGAATGGTTCGTCATTTACTGCTTTACTTGTTTATGTTGATGATATTATCCTAAGTGGTAATGATTTGGTTGAGATCAACCATATGAAAACCTTTCTTGATAATACTTTCAAAATAAAGGATTTGGGTGATGCCAAGTATTTTCTTGGATTTGAAATTGCCAGAAGTTCAAAGGGAATTTCATTATGTCAAAGGAAATTTGCCTTAGATATTTTACTTGATGCTGACTTCTTAGATTGTAAATCTGTCAAAACTCCCATGCACAGAGACCCCAAGTTAACAAAGGATCTAGGCACTCCTCTTGAAGACAGTACTTACTACAGAAAATTAGCTGGTAGACTATTGTATTTGACAAATACAAGACCAGATATTTCTTTTGCTGTACAACAGTTGAGTCAGTATGTACAAAAACCTACTGATATACACTTACAGGCTGTACATAGGGTGCTTAGATATATCAAAGGTGCTCCTGGAAAAGGACTATTCTTTCCTGTTCAGTCAACTTTCCGTTTGAAGGCTTTTAGTGATTCAGATTGGGCAGGATGTGCTAACACAAGGAGGTCTATTACAGGTTTTTGTGGTTTTCTAGATAATGCTTTGATAACATGGAAATCAAAGAAACAACAAACTGTCTCTAGATCTTCATCTGAAGCAGAATATAGGGCTTTGGCAGCTACTACATGTGAATTACAATGGCTATGTTATTTGTTGAAAGATTTTTGCATTGATCATCTATTTCCAGCTTTGTTATATTGTGATAGCCAATCAGCAAGGCATATCGCGGCGAACCCTACATTTCATGAACGTACCAAACACATTGAAATTGATTGTCATATTGTACGTGAGAAACTTCAACAAGGATTGCTACACTTACTTTCAATTAGCTCTCAAGATCAACGTGCAGATATCTTTACTAAGCCCCTATCTGCTACTCCGTTTTCTATACTTATCTCCAAGCTGGGAATGTGCGACATACATTCTCCAGCTTGAGGGGGGGTATTAGAGCTATGTAAAAATATAACAGATTTAGTTATTCAGTTAAACCTTAATGATATGTAACAGGTTTTAGTTAGATCAATTAGTTATTCTGTTCTTTAAATGCCAGCTGTATATTTGATATTATATATATAGGACATGTGTACAGAGAATTAGCAAGGAATATATTTCATTTTCACAATTCTCTCTCTTTCTTATTTTTCGCATCGTGTTAAAAAGAGGTGAGAAGTTTTTAAAATAAAAAAAAAGTTGGAAAATACTTTCTTTAAATATTTGCTGGCAGAATAACAATTTAACAAACCAATAGCATCATTCATGCAACTCAATTCAATACAAATCAGCATGCAAAATTCTATGCGTAGTTTCATGCACAAAATTGCATGACCCGTATATTACCATTATTGTTTGATTGTTGGCAATTGAACTTTTATAATTCCATATCGTCAGTTAACTCTGAACTGTTGATGAAAAGATGAAGTGTATTCGGTATTATGTCCTGAAAAAAAAAATTATCAATCTACTACCAAAGATTGCATTGCCCACCCTTGCTCTTTACTCTCTTGTCTGGAGTTTATCTTGGTTACTGACTTACTGTGACGCACGAGCACTGGATACTTTGTGGATCATGTTTTATATCTCTTGACTAATATTTTGTGATTATGTAAGGTCAAGATGTAGAGATGAACATAAATGGAAATAAATCCAGATTTGAAGATGATGCTTTGGACAATATGGTATTTGATTTGTATTTTCTTTATTTTTATTGGTTCAATTCAAATTTTCTTGGGAAGGAAGATATTCACTTCACTGGCACAATAATTGACAAATTTATAATCCATTCTACCGGCCGTTTCATTTTTATTTATTTTTTTTTACAATTTTCAATATTTTTTGAATATTAGTAACTCGGTTAAGGTAGCACTGTCAAAAAAATATACGTAGGTATTTAACGAGCATCAGATGGCCAATCTGAAAAAAAGTGAAGCATTCACAGTAGAAAGAGAAAAGGAGATCCAACAGGCAAGCAAAAGTTCCTTATTTATTGTGCTGACCTTTGTAACTTAGTTCTAAGTTCTATGATGCTGATGGACTAAAAAAGATTCATTCTATGATCCGATAGGTTGTGGAATCAGTAAACGATCTTGCTCAAATTATGAAAGATTTGTCTGTACTAGTAATAGACCAGGTCAGCAAATATTCTTTCTCTATGGAGTTTACTACCTTGAAATCAGAGTCATGATGATAAATTGACATACTCTTTATACAGGGAACCATTGTTGATCGAATAGACTACAATATCAGAATGTTGCAACCACAGTTGAGGATGGCCTTAAACAGCTGCAGAAGGTCTGACTTCTCCTGTTTGTTATTTGTTGCTGAACTGGACTTCATTTTTTTTAAGGCTTCCTTCTTTCTCTATCTCTCTCGTTCTCGTTTATCCTTTTTCTCCTAATATGAAGGTAATATTATGGGACATGCAGGCCGAGAGAACACAAAAAAAGGGGGGCATGGTGATGTGTGCGACGGTGCTCATTATCATTTACCTTTGTTGCCGATGGTTCGGAGGGTGGGAGGAGGCACCGGGTACGTATACTAACCTTGAGGTTGGTGGGATTCAGTAGGAGAGGGTACATATGACCCAAAGATGTATAGAGCTGCTGTATTGATTTTTTTAGCAAAACAAGTAGTATTTGATCTTTCAACCTTGTACTGAATTCCAGTTTTATGCCATTTTTTGTCGATATTTTAATTTTCCTCGGCTGTTCTTTTTTGGTTCCGCGCGTATGCTTGCGCATAAGGGAACGAGAATTTGTGTTTGTACCAAAATATTCATTCATGCAATAAAATGACGTGTCAAAGCTGGAACAGAGTTTGCGTTCTGGAGAGGACATGCTGGGCTTATCATTGCGCTGTTGAATATATATATATATATATTTGGTGGGAAGGAAGGAAAAAGGAATGAAAACGGAGCAACCTGGTTTGAAGTTTGAACGGCAAATTGTTCAGATTTTTTTTTTGGGAGTTTGGTTATATTTAAAAATAAGATACATTTAATATAAATAATTATGGCAAATTGCTCATGTTGACATCTTGGGGGGATTTGTGCGTGTGTGTTGTTCCATTCCTTTCATACGCAAAGCAACCAGAGCTCATCTTAGCGCGGAAACTCAATTTTATGCGAATCAAAGTTCAAATGTTCGCCGTCTACTGCTTTTTGGTTTTAGGGTGCTAACTATAGGCTTTGTTACAGGCGTGGGGAAATCTCCTTTATTTGGTCACATTTAGAAAACTTCTGATCTTACAAGAACCTATAAGAGCTGTGGCAAGAAATAAAGAAGCAAATATTGAACGTAACTTAAAATAGAAGTTTTGGCAAATTTTATTAGGAAAAACAAATTGGCAAATCTCAAAGGATAAAGCTTTACGATTCAGTACATAAATGTCAACTTATTGAGAAGAAATTAATTAACAAATAAAGCGTTTCTTTTCTCCTCAGTTACAAACATACTGCTATATCATCTGCATTATGACCTGTCAAATTACTGTTAAAGAATTGACGAGATCTTGTCACCTATCTGTGGGTAGTTTCAGGCCATTGAGGACCTAATTTCTTTTTCCTGGACCACAAATTGCAAGTCCTCTTGATGCAACTACCATCTATTTCTACAAATCAATATTCGGATACAATGAACAATATCAATAATAAAATGATAATATTGTCAGCCTGAGTTCTTCTTTTTCTTAGAGTTGACCAAATCTGATTCGGTAAATGATCTTTGGACAAGGCCAGATAAGGTCAACTTGAGATCAAAGGTCAATCTTGGAAGTATCCTTGACAATGTATTCACATCTACCATGGCCCTATGAGCAGTTCCATCCACTTGAATACTATAGAGCTCACGAAGGGCCTCTAGTGTTGTTGAAGAAAGTTTTTTTCCTGTCGAATATCATAGTGTCAGTTACTTCATACCTAAGCTCTGTGTGTGTGATGCAGTGAGAAAGAGAGCAAGAAAGAGACCCATTGACTTCTTTAATTCACGTGCCAAAGGAAGGGTATCTGCAAATAGCCAGTCAGGAGGAATTTCTACAGAACAACGTCTAAATTCATTAATGATGAAGGGTACATCAAAACAGCGAGCATTGTGACCAACCCATAATACATGGCCACCAGGCTTCTGACGGCTTTGAATATACTGTAATAAGATGGGAATCAGTTCCTCCATCCTACAGAAAATCCAAAAAAGGGCAAATAAACGCTCAATGGTTTCCCTTGCAAAACTACATGAATTAACTAAAGCTCAAATGAGAAAAACTATAATAATATTTGTAGCCTTGTCATTCAGCAATTCTCACGCTAAAATGATTGAGAACATTTGAAATCAATGGATTTTCCTGTTTCTCACTCTTTCACCGAGAGCACTCCATGGCCAGAAAAATATTCTTCAATCCAATTTTTAGGCGCTATGTCAACCTAAACCTTGGTGTCCTACCCATATAATGTGAGATGATTTGATCTGCTTATACAAGTCTAAATAAGCATACTTTTAAGTTTTTCTTTTGCAGTCAACTAGTAGATGTAAATGTAGTAATTTTGATCTTTCAAATGAAAGTGTGACAAACGTAGAATATGGAAAGAGGAAACAGATGGTGAGACAGTATATCGGTGCAAACTTCTGGTCTTCTAAGCATAATCCAGAAAAAATGTAAAATTTACAGAAGATTACCTTGGAACATCAGGACTGTTAACCATCTTAGTGGTAATGCCATGAATGTAGGAATTAGTAACATCGCATTCAGGATTTACAAGAGTTTGGAAGGTGCTATTATCACCACCTTGAAGATCTCGGAGTGCAATCTCAATGATCCGTCCTCGTAGTCTGCTAAGCCCAGTAGTCTCAGTATCAAAAACAATAACAGTGACTTTGCTAGATAAGTCTTTGTTCTGAGCAATCTCCTGCTGTATGTCGCAGTATTGAATATCCTGGAAATGAACTAGCTGTGTTTTATTTACATTCAATGCACTACTTGCTAACACCGTTTCGCTTGAAATTTCAGGCTTGATAATTCTTGATCTGGTGCTACAGGTGGTTTGTTTATTTCCTTTTCCTTCTGTTTTTGTAGTTACAGGTCTTCTACTACTCCACTTCTTACTGTGCCCTCCATCCTGACCATAAATTCTAGAACAGAGTAGCCTGTCATTAGAATTATTACCATAAATCTTACTTGAACTGTGGAAGGTTTCATCCCAATAATTAGCTATGCTGTGTATTCTGCATCTGGGTACTTGCAATAATGAAAAAACCATGGTTCCTATCTTCATCTGAATCCAATACAGCTAAGTGATGTTATATGATCAATAATTCATCACTTTATGAGCCAGCAGCTACAACCTGCAACAAAGCAAAAATAATTACGACTGGGCTAAGAAATCACCACACCGACATTGTTGTGCAAGACTTACCTGCTATTATATTCTTAACCAACATGAAAGCAAGACATAAAGTTTGACTAATAGATTCATGAAGAAAAGAAAGTTTTCCGTAGAAAAGAACCATTTATAGTTCATAGGTTTTGAATACATGGATTTATCTGACATGTCTTAATAATTCTGTAATTAGTAGACCTAGTGCAAACCCTTTAAATATCAAAACTCAAGTCCTTTTGTTGAAGTAAAATAAAGCATCGTAGAGACAAATTATCCAAGCACCCACAATGAAGTAATTTCTAAATTAAAGACAAACTGGATTTTGCCGTACTAGACCAACAACAAAAACTTACAGAAACGTAAAGGGAGAAGTTCAGAACCAAATTTACAACAGACCCAGGAAACCAAAGGTCGGTAACATTCAATTTCATTATATCATGTAAATGATAATGGCTGCAATAATAGTTAATTGTGCAACAAAACTTGCTCCATGATCATATATAGTGGTTGAGGTGTTTTGTAATGCTAATTACATCAATTTGCCTTGTGTAACTTCAAACAATTATAGACCAGCATTCCTTTTCTGAAAATATCCCACAAATCTCTAACAAACAAAAAAGTGAAGAAATCTATTGGAGTTCATTATGCCAATTGATAATGTGACAGCAACATGAACAACATATTTAAAGCAAGAAGGCGTGGATTAATTTATAAGGCATGGACTTTATAAACAGATACATTAAAAGCACTTCCATAAATCTATATCAGCCATATCAAGGGGCATACTAAGATAAACACTAGAAAAAGATTTATTGATGGAAGAAGAAAAGGAAAGCAAGAAAATCATCGCAATATTATAAAAGCTATTGGTAAGTCGATCAACCAGAACGAGGACCTTAACCACTAGTTGAATTAAAACAAAGAAAATCAATCATACTTTTTACTAAACACCAAGGTTCGCAGCATTTTCTTATTGAACTCAACCCGTTGAATATGATTAGGAAAACTAGAACTCGGTCCCATCTAAGAATGAGCAGACAGAAGCTCGACCTCAGCGCCAATAGTCTTTTTTTTAAAAAAAAAAAACAAACTTTAAAAGAGCCATAGAATCAGAATAAGCTTAGATTCAACGTCGAGTCCGCCAGAAGTCGCCCATTTTGAAAATGTCCCGGGAAAGCAGGCAGAAAAGAACACGGTTGAATGGAGAGTAGAAAGTAAACAAGAGAACTGACCTGATGGTGGGGACGAGTCCAGAAGACAAAGAAAAGCACTAGGCTTGAAATCAGAAGGAAGGTCCATTTACTTATAGGAGAGAGAGGGAGGGATGGAGGGAGAAGGAGTAGGAACGTGAGATCATGTGGAGCGAGAAGAGAAATATCGGGAAACTGGGCAACTATGCCCCCAACGACAACGTAAGTTTCGGATCGCCTTGTTCGATGTGCGTTCTTTTCTACTCCACTCAATCCCTTTTTTGGTTTTGGCAAATAACTCAATCTTGTTCACGGATTAGATTATCGGGAAGTTTTTAGCTCATAGAATTCGAACGAAATTGTTTTTTCTCTTTTTACATAAAAATATTTAGATATGTTAGGTTCGGAAAATATTAATTATTTTTAACACACGCTTTGAATGAGTTAAATCTGTCTTCTGAAGGAAGAGACGAAAAAAAAGAAAGAAAAAGTGGGATTTTTTCGGGCAGGAAGTTAATTTAGATTTATACATCTATTATTCACAAGTTGATAAATGTTTGACTTTAGGATTAAGGAGTTGAATTAGCCCAAGCACATGCTGAGTTTTTTATGTTAGTGAAGAGTCCAGATGACCGGATCTCGTATAATTCGACCATTGGAAAGCTGCTACTCCTACTACTTGGTTGAAAATAGTGAAGTATCGTGAGCCATTATGCATTGCTTGAGATGGTAGGCCACGTTATTGATGTTTCTTGCTTCACAACTTATCCTACTTTTCAGCCTTTTGGATATTAGGAGAAAATGACTTTTTAGTCCTTATAGTCTCCATCAATTTTCACGAGCCCCTATGGTTTGTTTCTTTAGACCACCCCCAATTGTTTCATTACATTGAAGAGCTAATCCTTCTGTTTGTTAATGTGTCAAGTTTCAGTCTTTTGGGAATGACTTCTAGTCTCTGCTATTGAGATCTAATATTTTGATGCAAAACCCATCCAAACTAGCCCTCGAACGTAATCACCCCCAAGGTTTTTTTTTTGGAATGGTCACATTTTTGCAATGCTTCAACAGGTCAGAATTTGCAATGCAGCCTATAAAACTAGTTAGCGTATCTATCTTGCCAATCCCTTTGCACCTTGGCAATTCCCTGGATGATAAGAGAGAGGTACAGCAATTGAAAAATCAGATCCAAAGTTTAGTTTGTTTTTTTTTTATAAATTTTTTTTAAAATGAGTTGACTCACCTATGATCTAAGAGTAGGGTAAAGTCTCCCTTCTTTTTGAATAATATTAATGTCAAATAGAATAAATCATATATTACCCTTAAGTATAAATTTAGATATCTAAAAATTAAGATAATTTTTTAAATATTATAACTAGAATAATAATAAAATAATATTCAAAACTTAAGTTAAAAGTCAGGTTCAAAGCTGAAAAAGAAGAAATGGGAAGCCCAAAATGGATCTAAATAAAAAGTCCAACCTGTATTTTGGGCCATTGTTTGCCCAGCAGAATATACGAAGCCCACAACCAATTTTGGTATGCACCAATGGTTGCCCGCGCCTGGCTATGCATTTGTTTTATTTACTTACACATGCTCCCCTTGTCTTGCCCATGTCTCTAACTAGTTAGCCTAATCGTCACCGTCCTTCGAATATAATTGAGAGCAACATCGATTTTACCGTAGAAATATAACAAAAAAAATTTGAGAGTAACACTTCATCAAAAAATAATAATAATTGAGAGCAACATACAAATCCACGTTTCAATACAGTATATACATATTTATATTTACATCCCTTGAGCATATTCCCACCGAACGAAACTAGTCGCTATTCCTAATTCCTATAATATCCCTTTCGTTGCCTTGATTTTTTATCCCCCCCTACCTGTAAGATGAACCAAGGGGGTTTCGCTTCATAAATGCAAAGAGCTATACAGGCCTAAAGGAACTAAAAAGTTAGCCGCCAAGGCATGAAACCCAAAAAAGGGCCACGTTGATTAGGGTTATCTTAAAAATTGTTAACCCCACTCCCTCCCCTGAGATTTTGTTTCCCTCTAAGCGAAAACAAAGCCACAGGATAATGCCATCAGACAGAAAGCCGCCTCCTCCACTTCCCCTAACTTCCTTTTCCTCTGGTATCTCTGTTTCTTCAAAACCGCCGGCACACTCTGCAACAAAACCTCCTCACCCCATCCTATCATGTTCATTCCCAACGATTCCCTCAATCGATTGTCATCAGTAGCTGTGGCGGAGGTGGACATGACGGCATCAGCAAGGCGGCCGCCGCCTGAATTATGAGCTCTATCTCTTTTCCTATCTAGCCCTTTGTGCAATCTCACCGCAGAAGCCCTTCTCTTCCTGTATCTAATCCCACAAGCGTTGCATAGCGTCTGCATCACAAAATACCGGTTTCTAAGATTCTCGTTCCCAAAACCAAAATCCGAGAGCCCAGTCTATATCGTCATAATAATTGCGACAAGGAAACATACATGAAGAAAAAGCCAAGCCATTGGTGACACAGCCGCTGAGAGAAGACAAAGTTCGGTGGGAAAAAAGGGTATCAAATAATGTGGCCAAGAACGGGGACCCGTAAATCAGAAGTGGAATAAAGTTCAATTAGCACAAAAGCCAGGCCAAAATAGATGAATAAATAAAACTTATAACTGTCAACTAGTAAGCAGCAAAGCAGGACGAGGTGAAATTGGAGGAGTCGTAGGTATTTACATGAAAAATCAAAAGTGAACAAAGGTGGATTGAATAATAACACACCACCAACATGAAATTGACCCCTAACCGACCAGATTAAAATAAAGATGATAGCCAAAACCCACTTCAAGACATTAAAAGAAAACCTATAAGCTACTAGAAGGTGGTGGGAGTAATGTCAAGCGAGAATCAAATCATAACGAGTTGCAGGGGTGGGCATCACCTTGGGCCCAGCTGGCCCTCCTCTCCAGAGTGGGGTTGTAGTGGTTTTGCAATCAGTGCAGCACTTACTGATGTCACCCGATTCATCCGACGAACAGTCCTGCATTACCAACGACACGGATTAGAATTATAGAGGACAGGACCACGATTAATGCAACAGTGGAAACTCATCATTCACTCAGGAGCCCACCTTCACCTTTAGACCCATCATTACCATCGACCTAATTCAGTAAGAATTCGAATCAAACGATTCTTACAATCGATGAGTGAGGTTGAGAATGGCAATGGAGGAAGTAAGAATTGGGAACAAAAAAGGGTTGACGAGAGGTTGTGTTGCAGCAGTAGCCGGCTAAATAAAACGCAGCCACATACTGAAGAGCTGCAGAGTAAGAACCGACAGTGTGAATATACGCAAAACCCTAGCGCAGGGCAAGACAAAGACGGTAATGCCCCCAATGTTCCCCAAAATTCAACAGTGTCCACCCGCCAAATTTCGCAAATTGGCGCGGCCACGTATGCGTCTTCAGTCTGGTGTCTACGCGCGAAGGGAATCGAAATTTCAGGACTACAAACCCCCTAAGTCCCTAACCCTAGTTCCATGTGCCCCATATGGTACAAACTACCTCCACGTTTGAAAATGAAAACATGATTGATTGGTGAAGGAGTCAACGTTCCCCTGGGGTCTAATGGAAGAATCTGTTCTCTGTTGAAAGTTGTATTTTTGCAAGACCATTATGTCCTTGATAAACATTTATAACAACATTTCAACCGTCGAGCGATGGGCAATGCTGTGGACGAGGTTGACGAAGCTTTAGCGAGCGGTGGGTGGCTAACGACGACAGAAGCCATTCGGCCACTAGCTATAACAAAAATCATTGACCGTTGACAGTGATGAAGAACACCTAAGCAAACTATTACTCGGCATTTAATGCCACTGCCACTCAATCAATCATCTTCACGGACTCCTCCATCTCGCATTCTCCCTCACAAAAACACTTCATTTGCTCATATTATGTCATGCAAATTTATTTTTTTACCAAGTTACTGTATCTTTTATCTCGACAGTTCTACCTTATCCTACAATAATTGAAGCATTAAACTTGCGCATGTACTTTTTTATTTGTAATTAAATAAACATCACATATACTTTTTCATCAGAGACCCATCTTTATAACCGACTCATTATTATCTTTAAAAGTAAACGCCTAATGTTTCTCCTGCAGTTTAAAATTCTAAATTTAAATATACTGGCGCTGGACCATTGAATTAAGATATCTTGGATAATTTAAATTGTAACATTAACGGTAAATGCTGGATCAGCAGGGCACCACTTGGGGGACGAAGGCGAAATGTAACGATGAGAAAAGCTAGTGCAGTTGTGTTTAATGGAGAGGAGTCGGCCTTAAGAACCAACTATATATTAGAGAATACATCAGAGTTCTTGAACTTCGTTTTCTAAAGAAATTTCACACGCCAAATTAATACGACTCTAGAGAACGAAATGAACAACAAAAACTTCAGAACAAATTTCATCCACAAAAACGCTTACGAGAGTAGGAAAGGAAAGCAAAAAACAAAATCCAAACTAACAACGGCAATTTACCGACTCAATGTATAATAATAGGAGGAAAAATCATGACTCCACTAAGTTTATAGATGCCAGAACACTGGGAATGATGACCTGGCAAAGAACTCAAGTATATAATTCTGGAGCGGCCAGAAACCAAGCCACCCATCTCCCTCTCCCAATGACATGTGTAAAACCAGCTGTTGCCAAAAAACCCAAGCCGGCCCAGCAACCTTCTATTTACCAAGGCTGGATCCTATAAGGATCCAGAGCGCAACGCAACGATGACATGGACTTGATTCCAAACTGTTGTCCCGTCTTACTGGATGAATATTCATCGGTACATCAGCCAAGAATCTTGCAGTCAGCGGAGTTGCAAATAATGTCAATACAATAAAGGTAAACACGAAAAACATGCCAGTGGCAAAACTTAATTTTATAACTTCTACTCAAGATTGAGACTAAACTAAACTAAACAATGCCAAGCCAAATTTATGAACGATGGCATTCCCCAAAACGGATAAATACCTTCAATTAAAGTTGAATCCCCCAGAAGGCACGGCAGGAACCTCAGGGCCACCAAAGTTGAAACCTGATTGGGCATTATCCCCTGGAGGCATAGTCTCATCTTCTTCCTCCAACCAATATGTCTCCAGAATTTTCACTGCCTTCTCATAAATCTCAGTGTTATCATGACTCTGTAGATTCTCAATTTTCTCCAAACCCTCAGCATCATCAATCAGTTGGGCATATAGATTCACACCCCCAGTATTACCCATGTTTTTATCAGCTTCTCCCACCTTCAAGATGTTTTCGAGCCCCTCCAGACAAACAGTCACAATTCTAGGATCAGGGCAGATGAGAAGATCACACAAGGGCTTAATACACCCCTGACTTACCAGGTACCTGTCAATCAAGGAAATACAATTGATAACATCTTACAAAATTGTAACAACACTAAATCCCAGGGAAAATTACAAGAAGCTTCTTCCCGTACTTGATTTGATCATGAGATCCACCAGATGTAGCATTAGAGATGGCCCAAGCTGCCTCTTTCTTAATATCAAACTCAGCATTTTGAAGAAGGTGAACGAGAGGATCAATTAAATTAGCCTCGATTACAGCCTATTTAAGAGGGAAAAAATACATTTTTTCTGTGAACATGAGACCGGAAAAATTACAATTTTCAAGTGTCCCAAAATGTAATTGCAAAAAAACTGAACACAAGAAACTTAAAAACAAACCTGAATCTGTAGTTTATTCCCAGCTGTGATATTTGATATGGTCCAACAGGCTTCCTTCTTTATGCTTTTTTTATAGTTGTTTGTTAATAGATTCAAAAGACAAGGAAGTGCCTGATGGTTGATTATAACCTATACATGAACAGAAGCACATTCAGACAAAAAGAAACGATAAAAGTAGGCACTATGAACAACAAGACTCATTCCTGAATAATACCTGAGTCTGCATATCGTCTCCAGTGACAATATTTCCAACTGTACGAAGAGCAGGAATAAGCACAGAAGGGGATGGATGCCTGTATAAGAGCAGGGGATTATAAATTTCTTGCCAACCCAGAATGTAATATGCGTTATCAAACAATTTTAAAAGCGAACCAGAGTACTCACAACAAAAGCTCAACAAGCCGAGCACATACACCAGATTCAATTACAGCTTGAATTTTGTCATTTGTACCATCAGAAAGATATGAAAGTGCCCAGCAAGCATCAGTCAAGACTTCTTCATCATTTGAGTGGATAAGACGGGCGAGAGCAGGGAGTGCAGGTTTTACCTGTGGAAACAGATGGATGAATGGATGGATGGATGCATTCAATGAAAGAAAAACTTTTGAACCGTCAGTGACTCATCAGCGCTCTAGGGCATGCACAATAATGTTCAACAAGAAAAACCAACTAACCCCTACTTGCAGTACAGACACCAAGCAAATTGCAATGGTAGTTACCACTCAAAAAACCTTGCACATGCACACCACGGTCAAGACAATGAGAGAAGAGCACAACACCCAGGCGGAGGGGGGGAAGAAGAAAATTGAGAAACATGTCAAGACATAATATTTCAAATAAAAGCGATGAGGTTTTCAGCGGTGAAGTGAAAGTGATACATTAGGCTAGTTACACAGCAACCTCTACTTCTTTTGTGTTGGGGGGGAGGTCAAAATCCATATTCTCATACCTGTTCAAAAGGAGGTTGTGGCTTGCCCCTGCAGAAATTTGAAAGCGTCCATGTAGCATTTCTAAGCATAGAAAGCTTAGCTTGCTCATTCAACTGTGTCAGCAGAGGAACCAAGGCCCCATGACTGAGAACAAGATCGCGGCACCTGGGAGAATCCCCAGCAACATTTCCTAATGCCCACACGGCCTGTGAGACCACGACAAGCAGGGGAATAAAGAGGGGTCAAATTATCTGAAGTTATGTAAAGATGGCACTACACGGTATTCTCATGCTAATTGTCAACTACACATTAATAACACTCGGAACTGCAGGCACTAAGCCCAACAATTAAAAAAGGACAGCATCACAATTAATATATTCTTCCCATTGTCTCCAAATTTCCCCTTCATAATGGGAGATAAGGGCAAACTAAGACATTAAAAATATAAAATATACACCTGTTCACGGACATCGTCGCTTGGAGAACCAAGGAGTTTGACAAAAATTGGAACAGCACCATGATCGATCACCACTTTAGTGTTCTCAGATGTTCCAGAGGCTATATTCGTCAAAGCCCAAGCTGCCTCAAACTACAGTATACCTTGTGTCAAGGCCAGACGTGTGCCAAAATTGGGGGAGGGGTGTAAGTTTATAATGGTAGGTAACAAACCTGCAACTGGGGAAAATCTTCTCTCATCAAAAATTCAACAAAGCGAGGAACTACACCAGCTTGAATAACCTCCTCAATTGGTGGGCTACGCTCTGGGAAACATAAATTAAGTTCATAAAGTTGTTATAAAATTAAACGGTAAAAAATTATTTTATAAAACAGTGACAAACCAATTGAAAGCAACTTTCGAAACTGAGTTGTAGACTCGAGTTGCAGGTTGTGATCATCTGTCCAAACGCCTGCAACCATGGATGGCAGGTGTTCCAACTGCAGCAAGATGGCAACTATCAATGACATTGGATCGTAATTCTTATAAATATACATCATAACAGTTAAACCCGAAGGCAACAAATACTGAGAACAACACCAACAGACTTCATATTGCGAAGAGGGTAAAAGAAAATTATTTCCAGCCCATTTTTCCACACTCATAAGCCCATTACAACATTTGTATGCTTCCATTTTTATAAAATCCCTCGCCCAGACCTCTAATATCACATTCCAATAAACCTAACATTGAAGTGCACAGTCCACAGGCAACTTATGATATCAAAATCCTAATCACCTATTATTAGATCAAGGAGCCAACTCCGACAATGATCGGTGATGCTCAGCTCACAGAGAACAAGTAATTATTGAAATAAACATGGACCATCGGTGACTAAGATGATCATCGGTAACCATAGAATGTAAAATCATGAATCAAACAAGCATCCATCTAAATAATTCCTATCGGTTGTCTTCCAATAAAGAAATAAATGAATAGGGACCAACGAAATTCACCTTCTTCTCTACGGCAGTAGAGTGTATTGAAGCAGGCATCTGCTGAGCTTGAAGGCCCTCGCGCCTCTTCTTCTGCAAGCTCTCTTCTCTACGGTTCTTTCGGATCTCGACCATGGTGTCCTCTCGCCGTCTACGACCTTCCTCGGCATCTACGGCCACCTTGTATCGATTACGACGGACCTCGGTCCTGGAGTTACCGGTAGGGCGATACGACATATTGATGGAATCGAAAAGAATCAATTGACAGTACGTTGAGAGCGAGAGAGAGAGAGTAATCAGCGATTTTGCACGTTTGGGGAACCGTAGGGTTTCGGAGAAATTGAGAAGGATGGGGAGTGAGGGGAAGAGAGAAGGAGGGGTCTAGTTGTTCCAAGAGTTTGAAAGGCGTAAAAAGCAAGAGGAAGGCTTATATAAGAAAGGGGAACGACAGGTGACGAGGAAACATGACCTGGATCGGCTCACATTTGCGGAAGTGCCACTAGTTTGAATTTGAAGATGAGGGGCAGCTCACGCTGATTGGATGAAACAGCTGGAAAAGTGGTCTTAACGCCGTCAAGTTTTGATTGGGCCAGGGCTTCACATACATTGGTAAGGCCGGCCCAAACCCTCGCACGTTTTCGGCTCCTCTGTTTGCTCTCCAATTTGCTTTCTGTTTTCTTTATTTTTATCAAAATAAAAATGTGAGTAATTCTCCGTGTCTCTGTTTTGGGTGAAACGAGACGTTAAAAATGCCTTCTGCTTTTTTCTTTTTATGGCCAGGATAAAAAGTCTGTTTCAAAACCTGGGGAAAAGAATTAAAGCCTTGTAGGTATGCGGCATGTCGATGTGTATTCTATCGTTGCAATTCGGTGGGCCAAAATAAATGAAAAGGAGAATAGAAGAGCGTAGAGTTTGATGATGAAGCGAGAAATAGCAGTAATCAAAGAATGGAGATGATATAAAAAGTTAGATGTGAAATTCAACAGTCTTTTCTTGCTTTCTTGTTTTCAAACGAAGCTCAACAGTTAACGTGGACGCCATCCGTTAACGTGATTAATACTTTTAATACTATATATATATAACAAAATAATGACGGAAATGTTACGGGGAAATGTGCAAGTATGCCGTTGTTATTATTCTTCTTTTGGTTTTGTTGCCGCACGGAATTAGTTGTCAAAACAAACATGACCGTTGCAGATTTGAATTGTTTTGGGTTGGGACAAGATATTGGAAATCAAATAGGCATGGCATGGGATTTTAAAAACGGAGGAGCCTACTAGTCTTGGAGCGAAAGAGGTGAGGGAGGGGGCTGAGGTACTGGTAGATGGGCATTTGCAAAAGTTGTCATTTGAAAAGGCGATGTTATTCAAGAGAGCGATGAAGGCGGAGGAGAGTGAGAAGCAGAGGCCTTGATCCCGCTGAGGAGAATGGTTGATGGGTTTTTGGGGTAGCAGAAATCAAGCAGCGGGAGAACATCCTTGTTCCATAAGAACTGCACCCGAATCATTTATTTCCACGACTTGGTAGCAGCTTGAGAGGGCCATGGTATGATGAATTAGAGCATCTTCCTCCCCCCAAGTCCTATTCCTTGATCCCGCTACTCCGTCTTCATCCCTCCATAACTCATCATCTGCATTAAATTTCACCTGATGCTCCGACACTTGCTGCACAAACAGTGCGCTGAACTTTCTCTATTGTGATCGTCATAGTTGCAACATCCCGCAAGTCTTCACTCTTCTTTGCACTGCACCAATGCTTCCACAAACATTAGATTGGCAACAATCAATTTCCAAGAGACTCGTGACTGGCCATTCATATTTAAAAACAACCTACACAACTGTTCCAAATCCATCTTATGCAATACACATATCATGCATGTAACGTGCTTTCACACTTTCTCCATATTATTTAACACTTGCTATTGATAGTTCTAGTTACTTATGAATTGTTTGGAACTCAAATGTTTTTATATCATCCATCCTTTCATATGTCGACTTGTTAAATATACAACTATACGGGGCCCATATCTCATGCCTTTTTCTCTTTTGCCATCCACGTCTCATACCTGTATCCTAAAATTCTAAAATCGTGCGAATTCAATTTGTCACGTCGCACCCATCATAGGAAGGGACGACTCTAATTAGTTTTCCCTTCGTTGTTAACGCACAGCTTTCGGTTGCCCTTGCCGTGCGTTGAACATTTGGGCAAGGGCTCCAATAAAGTAATGATTAACACAAAGTATCAAAGCCAACACGATCTTCATCATCAACAATCAAAATGTATGACACTGTCAAAATGTTTTCCTAAGGAGGTTACACCCCCACTTCATAATATGTTGTATGTGCCTACTGATATTGAAATAAAGGAAACCTTCTTTTTTATGGGGTCTTATAAGGCTCTTAGTATTGATAGTTTCTCTCCAATTTTTTACTAAACAAATTGGGATATAATAGATAGGGACTTGTGCAATTTTGTCAAAAAAAGCTTTTCAAGAAAGGTATGTTGAGGTTAATACTAATAAGACATTGATTTCTCTTATACTAAAGTCAGAAAATCCTATAATATTGGGATGTAATAGGTATGGACTTATGCAATTTTGTCAAAAAAAGCTTTTCAGGAAGGGTCTGTTGAAGTTAATACTAATAAGACCTTGATCTCTCTTATACTAAAGTCAAAGAATCCTATGATGATTGGACATTTTAGACCTATTGCATTATGTAATGTGCATTATAAAGGTAATTGTTAGTAGATTGAAGTATATTATGGATGATATTGTTTATCCTTATCAATCAAGCTTTATAAAAGAAAAACATATTCAGGATAACATTATAATTGGATAAGAAGTCATGCACATAATGAAGAAGGCTAAAGGAAGAACGGGGTTAATGGCTCTAAAAATTAATTTTCAGAAGGCATACGATCGCATTCGATTGGACTTTATTTAACATGTTCTTTTTTATTTGGGCATGTATTATACTCTTATAAAACAAATTATGAGCTGTATTACTTCTATTTCATATAATTTATTTTATAATTGATCTAAAATTGCATTTTTCATTGCTAAAAGAGGTATCCGACAAGGAGATTCTATTTTACCTCTTTTGTTTGTTCTCTGTATGGACAGGTTGTCCTATCTCATTATTGATGCAATTGACTCAGATAATTGGAAACTGATTTTGGTAACTAGTGGGGAGGTTGATCTATTTCTCATATGATATTTACTTATGACTTTCTTCATTTTAGGGTGGTAACAGAAAAGCGATCAAAATGCAAGATGAGTTGTCTTGACAAATTTTATACAGCATCAAGTGCAATAATCAATAAAAATAAATCTTCATAATTCTTCTCTCTAAAGGTGAATGTCAACATGAGAAGGAATATTAGTCGTATTATAGGAATGACTACTTCTACTGATATATGAAAGTATTTGGGTGTTCTAATAATTAGAGAGAGGAAACTAATGGATACTTTCCAATACATCATTGATAGAGTTAAAACTAAACTTGCTACCTAGAAAAAGAATTCTCTTTTAGTGGCTGGAATGGTCATTTTAGCAAAATATGTTATAAGTTATATACCGATGTATCCCATGCAAATGGTTAAGATTTTAGTATCGATCTATCAGGAAGTGGAGAGGTTACAAATGAATTTTATATGGGGACATAGTGAAAGCTCAATATGTATTTCACCCTATTGGATGATACAAAATTGTCAGGCCTAAGCTATATGGTGGGTTTTGATTCAAAAAGTTATCATCATTTAATAGAGCATGTGGAGCAAAGATAGCTTGGAGATTAGTTAATAGAGACAAAGGACTATGGTAGATGTATTATTTCACAAATATATGCGTAGGAATTAGGAGAATTTATTGGATGCTAGAAAGGGAAATTATGCTCTATGGAAATTTATGGCATAACAGCAAGATATAACTGAAACATGTACGAGATGACATATCAAAAATGGACAATTAGTGAATTTCTATACAGATAAGTGGTTGATTCTAGATAAAAATTTAAAGGATTTATGTCTTCACCCAATTATAAGGGAGGAAGAGAGTAGTAAAGTTGCATATTTGACTAATTGTGGGGCTTGGGACTTTCAGAGACTGGCTACAATCATTCCAAGTAATGTATTTCATAAATTAATTACCATGCTTCCACCTATGTTGGAGGCGGATAATGACTTGAAGGTTTAGAATGCTACGAATGAGGGTACTTTCACTATTAAAAGTGTTGATTTCCTGATTGAGAAGCATCTGTCCCATAAGTATAACCCTATTTATAAAAACATGGAAGTGGATAGGTGTTAAACGTATTAGAGTATTCAAATGGTTAACTTTTAATAATCATTTAGTAACTAATGATCGGAGATATAGGAGGTCCTTAACTGATGCAAGTTGTCAGTATTGTAATAAGGATAAAGATGATATTTTACATATTATCCGTGATGTTATTAAGCTAGACTGCTTTGGGATAAATTAGTTTATCATAGGAATCATTCCTCTTTCTTTAGAGCATCATTATGAGACCGGTTTGCTATGAATTTCAAGAGGAAGTTTGGATATGTGGAAGGTAGTAATTTGAATCTAATATAGGGGGTCTCAATATGGAGTTTATGGAAGTAAATGAATCAATTCACCTTTGATAATGACTTCTTAAAATCATTCGATCCCTACTTGGTTATTATGTGAACTTGAAAATTTTTTGTGCAGATTTAGGATGTTTCCTTAACAAATGAAGTGATTTCAACTTCTCTTAATTGGCAACATCTACCAATATATTTGATTAAATTAATTGTTGATGGAGTACTTACAGTTGCTCATTTCAAGGCGGAGTGTGGTGGAGTTATTATAAATCACCCAGGAAGTTGGATTGCAGGATTTAAGAAGGTGCTGAATTCTTGTAGTATTATTGAAGTAGAACAGTAGGCGGTCTAGAGATGACTTAAGCTAACTTAGGGTCTAAGATTTAAAAAGATTATTCTTGAATCTGATATAAAAATGTTGTAGATATGTTAACAAATTTCAAATAGAATAAATATAGTTTATTGGTGTCACAGATATAGAAGCTCATGAATATTGATTGAGAATTGACATGGGATTAGAACTAACTGACTAATACTTTGGCTAAAAAAATATTGAAAAATATGTCAATGTTACATTCATGCCCTCCCTATTTGAAAGCAATTGTTGTCAAGGAGTGTTTGAGATTAAATTTTTTTATAGATTAGTTTCCTTTAAGGCTTTTAGCCTCTCTTACGTAAAAAAAAAAAATGTAAGACACCGTCAGATCAGACCCAAGGAAATCATGGATGAAGTTAAAGAAAATAAACAAACGGCGAAAAGAAAGCAGTGGGTGGGCCAGGAAACCAGTTAGCCCTCTCTGTTACACCGACGAATATAATTTAATCCATATGGGGCCCATAAACCGGATTCACCCTATATTTCTCATTTTATTACGAATTACTAATTATGAATGTGAAATACCTTTTGGTATACTCTGTCCCAACTATTTACGCATGCTACCCGTCTTCAAACGTGGCCATTGAATACACGGGCGTCCAACAAAAGGCCCCCGTTGATTATCAAAAGATACCCTACTCACTAGTGCTCTGTATGAGCTATAAATAACAAGAAGAAGAGGGTCAGAACACGAAGATCGCGCAAAGAAATAGGAAGATGCCTGAGTTCATTTGGTCTAACTGTTCCACAACGCAACCCAAGTTCTCCCACCTTCCCCTTTCGAATTAAATACTACACATTTCTTCTGGCTGGGGAAATTTTTAACTATCTTTTTTAAAAAAGGAAAAAATTAAAAAACACCACGAATTTAAAGCTAGCGGCGAGAGTTGCTGCGCTTAGCTGCGTTGCCCCTTGGTGCACTGACACGACCTCTCTTGCCGCACGTTTGATCATCCTTCGACTCGAAGCTCATCTCATCTCCACCAACCATTTCTACGAACATCCTCCGTAGATCTTCCAAACTGTTTTCCTATACATAATAATAATCATATGAAAAAAAAAAAAATCCCCGTTGCACACACCTTTACTAATTTTTTCTACCATGCCATTCTTCTAATCAAGAAAATTACTGTAATCAATCATAGAGTAGTACCTCGTCCTTCACATTGTTCATCATCGAGATCATCTCGTTCATGAAATCGCAGAATTCCTGATTCCGTGGTTAAATACGCAAAACAATGATTAATTAGTTAAAATCATTTTAATTTCGATGTAAATATCTCAAAGACTTTTAAAACTTATGTCGTTATTTTCCACTTAAGTAACTGCATCGTACCCGATGTCAAGATTTTAATGCAACAACAACAACAACAAAAAAGGGGGAAAATAAGAATTTATTACCGAGCACAAGGCGAGACAAACGGTATCGTCGTTTCGGCATACAGCCAAACGACAAAGTTTTACCTCGCCCTGTTTACGGTACAGCGTTTGCCTGAACTAAATCAAGGAAACTATACGAACTTCGTCTTCTTCTTTTAAAGGATCGTAGAATCCCGCGTCGTACATTGACCTTTTGGACTGATCGGAAAGAACTGCAACAGGAAAACAGGAGTAAGTTTTGCGGTTGATTCAAAGTTACCTTTGGGTTCACAACAATGAAGCTATGTTTATGTTATGTAACCTGAGTAAGCTTCTTGAATTTGCTGGAATCGCCGTTTGGCTTCTCCAATTATTGCGATGTTTCCAGCCCATCTGTCCGGGTGCCACTTCTTCTCATCCACAGCACGAGAAAATATTCAAAATTCAAATTCTCTCTACCGTTCGTTACAAGTCAACTCTAAAATTGATAAAGGCGGGCATGAAAAACTTGGCAGAACGAGTATAAGCATGAAGAAATTACAAATCCCTGTCGCAAAACTAATGCGCAGAATATTTCCAAGTCTCGAGAAACAAAACAGGTGTCGAATTAGATAGTTTGACGAACAAGAAAAACAATTGACAGAATAAGGAAGAAGAGCGAGAGCAGCTAGACAAGGGCGTATCATTACCAAAGCGAGATTCCGATAGGCAGTGCGGACATCGGAGAAGGAGGCGTCCCTAGGAATACCAAGGATGGAGTAGTAGCTAGATCCGTCGTTGGAACCTCCCTCCGGATCCATGGAAAGACGGGACGAAAGGAATGCAGCACCAACGGAATCTACCAGAAGACAACCGGGATGAAGCGGCTCGAAACAGGTCCAATAAGGAAACCAAAAAAGTGAAAAAGATAGGGTCAAAGAATGCAGAAGGGGAAGAAGTGTGAAGAACAGGTTGGGGGAGGGAGGAGCAAGAAAGATAGTTGAGAAAGAGAGAGGGAAAAATATCTTGTACGCCAGATTAGAGCGGAGGAAGATAGTAGGGAAGAAGGTTCGAGACATGTCAACTCGCAAGACAGATATTTTTGCAACAATGAGCAAAACGCCCACTTGATTCTTTAAAAGTTTTTTTTTTTTTTTTATCTACCCGGTTCATTAGAGTTTTACCCTGACTATATCTGGATTTGACCTGTGTCGCGCACCTGGCTATGGTGGGTGAGTCTCCCAACGGGAATTTTTTGTATATGCCAAGATTCAAACTCGAGACCTCCTTTAAGTGATACCGAGCCACTTACTATTCAGACTAACCCTGTTGGTTTGAATCTTTGAAGTTGAATAACACATACAAGCCTATGTGAAGGAGGCCCATTGTCTTTACGGCCCAAATATATTACAGACTGAAACCAAACAAGTTCAATTTAATGGAATGAATCAAAAGATAGCAACAAATATGAAATTAGCCGGAGCGAGGCGTGCGTATGATGAGCCATTTGAGAGTAGCCCGAATCTTAGGCCACCTGCTTTTGGGTGCGGCGTGTGGGGAAGGAGGCGCATCAAAATGAAGGAGACGCTGAAAAGGAGAGCTGGAGTCTGCTTCCAACACCGAGGAGGTTGGAAAAAGATGATCTAGTTCTAGTACAAATGAAGATGGAGAGAAGTTGATTTCACTGTCACCAAGCGGATCCCACCCGTACTCTGGCACTGAATTAAATCACTAAATCAGCACTATGTCCATGTGATTTGATTTGTGAGCATTCAAAATTAAGTCTATGTTTGGATCATGGCTATATATATGTATATATTACCTTGTGTGGTGGCTTCTGGGATCACATCAACCTGCTGTTGTGGAGCCCCTCCATTACTGGGCTCCCCAACTTGTACCGTTCCCAACTCCTCCAAATCCACTGCCAGTGCCACGAAATCTTTTTCGTTCTCATATGCTTCCTTCTTAGCTACCTCCACCAAACGCTGCCACCACACCACACAAATTAATTAAACTCTATCACTTCTAACCTCAACTATTCAAGGGTTAATTCATTTAAGGCAGATAATACTAGAATATATATATATATATATTATATATACGCATACTTTAATTTGTTTATATCTTGTATATAAACTAAACTCTGGATCAAAAGCTACCACAAGTACAAAAATCTAACTCTTCGGCTCTTTAACATTTTCTCAATTACTTCCCATTTCAATTGAGTCACGTTTCCCATGATTTAATTAAATTTAAGGACACGTTTGAGAGGAAAAATCCATGAATGCATACCTTCTCGCCAGGAGTGAAAGTTTCCGGTGAACGATAAGTCCGACCATCATCGAAGCTCACCTTCACAACCTCATAAATGGGATTAAGGACGAGGCATACTCGTCTTTCTGTTGCGTGATAGCTGTAAATCACGTTATCAGAAATAACACAAGCTCTGGCATTTTTGAGTATAGTCTCCCATTTATTGCTCGAAATGTCGCCAAATTTCTACGTTATTAAGAGGAAATAAATAAAAACCTGTCAGTCATCATCACGACATGGCACTTTCAAGAGGAGTAACAAATGATGGCACCTCTTTTAGGGAAGACGGATTAGTTGTGTGAAGTCGCATAAAATCCTTAACTGTTTCTATTCCATCATTTGACAATTGTTTGTGAAATTTTCCGCCTTTCGCTATGTGTCTCAAGCGCCATACCTTGCTATCCAAGGATGGTTGGACGTGTTTCTTAATGGCTGAAATAAATAGACCCAGAAAAAAATCAAGGTTACATATCGATAACACAATTTGCAGAGATGAATAAATCAAGACTTACGCTCTCCTCTTTTATCTTTGACGACAAAAGGTTTGCTTAAAGCTTCCCTCACGTTTGCTTCTTTGGATTTGGCTGCTAATCTGAAGGTTCCGGTTCTATTACACCTTGAGATATCAGTAAACCTAATGTCATCGATAAAAGCAACTCCTTCTTTAAGTGTGACGCTTGTATCTCCCTTCAGCAGCGCCCTCTTTCCTTCTCTTGGTCGTACGATGATGTTGGCATTGAATTCCTGCCTACTCCAATTCTGATGGTAATCGCTTCCAAAATCCCCTGGTAGTACGCAGATCTCTATCTCTGTTGAGGACATGGGACCCTTAGTTACTATAGACCGAGATCTAACATCAAGTAGAACGATTCCAACAGGTGCCTCACTCTCAGCCAATATCTCGTTTCCTGTATAATATTCTTGTTTCAGTTTATTACTGAATTCCAGCTGAAACTGTTTGGCTTCTCCGGATATCCCACCACATCTGCAATAATTAAATCACAAGTTGTTTTTAAAAAAGAAAAAACTAAATATGGGTCATCAGGAACGTACATATATAACAGTTTAAGAAGCAGGCTTATATATGCTTCAAACCTCGGACATTGGTGCTGTGCTGCTGCAAACTCCTCTCGGACCTAGTAGCGAAAGAAACAAATATGAATCAATCAAAGGTCCAAAAATGAAGCAATGATACCAACATCTCTAGCAAAACTGGAGCTGGTTCTGTCAAGATATAAAGGAATATCGGCCACTGACCATTAATAAAAGCTAAAGAGGCCGTAGTATCAGAATAATGAGTGATACATAGAAAGGGCCAAAACATGCATGCCTTTCATGAGATATAATGCATGCGTATTCCTATTCGATGTATAAGCCCATAGAATAACTAAACTTTCATTGCTGCAGCTGATGAAAGCTACTTGAAAATACAGAAAGCTATGGAAGGCGAGTAGATGAACAGAGTAACATAGACTAGGTACGAGTTATTTAAATTATGTCTTATACCGCTTGTCGGATATACGGAATAATCTCTTCTACGATAGTATGTTGGCTTCCCCGCTTTGGGTTTACAGGTGGAACGTCAGAACCATTGGCTTTTCTTTTCGATGCCATTATCACTGCCCGAGACCCTGGGGTGTATGGTTCTAAGCTTTTGATTGTGCAATCTGGAAAACCTCCTAGCTTTAAATAGCAGCGGTACGTCGCATTACGTAGAAGTAGCGAGGAAATTTACTAGAAATTTACGTAGAAGTTTCATCTTGACCTCCAAATTCCTGTGAAGTCATCAGATCACAAAAACGCAGATTCCTGTGAGCATTATATTGTATTGGTGAAAGATGATTTTGTGGCCGTTGATTTAATATTATGAATAACTAACAGGGATGTTATGCGTTATGTAGCGTATGCGTCGGGGTACTGATATTATTATCATCCTTATAAATCATATCGTTCAAACTTGCAAAAATAATTAATTAAGCTAAACCCAAAACTCACTTGCAATTACATCCGACAGAATCTATCTAGTATATAATACCGTTCCTATGTTTATTAATGGACGTCTCGCTCTTAATTATCCGAGGGTATTTGCTCAAAATAAAAAAACATTATCCGAGAGCATTGTCAGTTGTCACTATATATATCGGTGTCGTATAATGAACCTATATTTTTCTTCTTCGGCCATTGTCACATCTGGGACATTTTAACATTATCGTACTTAAAATGGAATAAAAGAAGTCAAAGGGGATTAGGAATAATTTAAAATCTTCAATACTTAGCTGCACGCATTTACCGCAGGCAAAAATTTTCCCAGACATAGTCAGTTAAAAAAAATCCCCCATATATACTTTTCATCAAAATATAATTAATTAAGCCTCCAGTACATATGAAAACGGCGTTATTCTGAGAAAGATCAGCGAGGGAAAAAATTAGTAGGATTTATAACCAGTAAATTAATTAAATATTTCGCAAAAAGATCAACTAAATACTATATATAAATGTAATTTGTTTTTTTAGAATAAGAATAAAGAATCATTTAAATTTATAAGAATATGCATAATCTTCGTAATTATTCTATAAGAGCACGCGTTGACCTGGAGGGTATTGATGGGACTAGAATTCTCCAGATCCAAAACCAGGGCGCAGAAGGTAAATAGAGTTGAATTTGGTTTCACTACAAATAATTACTTTTGTATTTTACAAGATAAAATTGCGCTCACGTATTTACTTATACAAGGTAAAATCACAAACGTTGGAAAGTGAATCGATGAGTATAGCAGAAGCTGAGAGCTCAACTGACCTGGAGGCAATCTATTCGGCAGAAAACAGCAGTAAAGAGAGAGGCCAATCTGCGATTTACGACATTCTCCAGCTAGGGTTCGACTTCCAAGAACCTGGGACGATTCTGCAGATTGCGTCATGGCTCAAACTGCAAGCTACCTTGTGCGTCAATTGGAAGTCGATCGGGAGAGATGAGTTTTGCAGCACAACCGCAGATTTTGAAATTACATTGACTTTCACTTGCTCTGACATCAATCATATCTCTATACCACAACATGCTGTGGGTACCACCGCACGTGCCAGTCCAGTTAGTAGGCGGCTTCACTACATTTTGACTTATTTATCACGACTCTTTTATATATATATATATATATATATATATGAAATAACGTTTCTTGCTCTCTCGTTAGAAACCAGAAAACGCTTTTACCTCTCCATTCACTTGTTAATGCTTTGCAATTAGTCGTGTGAAAAATTGCCATAGAGGTTCCTTGTTCTTCTATTCTCAGCTCCTTTATGTATGTCTATATATATAGTTCCCTTTTTACCAATTATCCCTTTTTAACAATCCGATTCTCATACGCGCGTACATCTAAGAACTAGCATATATGGGAATGAATGAGCAAGGCCATAATCAAGTGTAACATAACCACCAATATAATATCCATTATAGCATTTGCTTGGTACAGTTGTAGCTAAAACAGGTAGTGAGGAATAAATGATAGCACACCTCTATACAGAAAGAGAAAAGGATTGCACATTCGAAATTGAAACCAACATTAAAGGGGAACATATAACTTATGGGAAGGCAGGACCAGAGGGAAACCTAACGATAGTGAAACACTCGTATCAAAGATGACAAGAGAAATCAACAAGCTAAGTAGCTATAGCTAGAACAATAATTAGTTACAGGCAATTGAGAGTTTTGCCTTCCTCTTAGCCACAAAGGGTATCACCCATCTTAATGCATGTCGAATCTTATTCCAGACAGTTTTGCGTTTGCTCCTGCTCGAAGTTGAAGCCAAATCTGGGAAATAATGATAGCTCAATTCAAAGGGATTTCCTCGCCCCCACGGCAACGGAGGAGACAGGCAGTGCGTAAATTCAAGCCCAGGTGCTGCACTAAGCTCCCAGTCATCCCCAGAACATATACTGTTGTTGAGTACCATTTGGTCATCCGTGCCTGCTTGTTCATCTTGTATTAACTCAACAAGTGATGTAGACGTAGAAGGCTGGCCTGCATCTCACAAAATCTAGCTCATTGGCTAAATATTTTTGGGAATTAATTAAAGGCACATTATTCACATCAATAAAACAAATATATATATATATATGGTAACCCAGATATAGATATACAAATTCACCTGCCAATGTCTTCATCGACCCGTATATTGAAGTTTCCATATTCTCGTAAGCATTTCGCTTAGCCATTTCCACCACACACTGCCAGTGAAACCAAAAAGGATTAGTTGATCACATCTGCTTCACAGGTATTCTTTCTATCACGCAGCATGCTCTCATTAACGAAACAGCATTACTTAATTTAAACAGGTACATGAATGCATACGTATACCTTCTCTTCCGAGTTCAGCATCTCCAAAGAACGATAATTATGCCCATCAAAACTCACTCCCACGAGCTTATAGATGGAATTGAAGAGGAGGCCTATTGGTTGTTGTGCTGCGGTGACATACTGGTAAAAGTAACGTTCATCACCATCGTCTACCTTACAAGACATGGCGTGTTCGATGATTGTGTCCCACGACTTCTTTGCAATCTTGCCCATTTTCTACTTGTCCCAAGCAAAAAGCCACATCATCGACTCAAGTAACTTCGAGGGATAAACATTTAGAATATCATATATAATCCGCATATATATATTTTTACCTCTTTTAATGAAGGAGGGTTAATCACGTGGAGCCGCAACAGATCTCTAACAGTTTTTACTTTAGACAAGGACAGCCTCTTGTGAATTTGACCATCTTTGGCTATCTTTTTTATACGCCATATTTCGTCATTCAGTGATGGGCGGTCGTGTTTCTCGTACGCTGAAACATGACAAGTCAGATTCTCTGTTCCAACTTGCAGTATATACTGTAAAAGCAAAGCCAAAAGATACCAAAACAAGATACAGGACAGTAACAAACGGTTCGCAGACTTACGCTGTCCACGTTTATCCTTGACGACGAAAGCTTCACTCCTGCCTTCTCTTATGTCTGCTTCCTTATCCACAGCTTTGGCTCCTAACCTGAACCTACGGCTTCTTGTCCAGCTCGAGTTATCACTAAACTCAATGTTAGGGACAACACCGACTCCATTTTCTAAGGTAATAAACCTTTCTCCGTTCAGTAACTCGCCCTTATTCTCTCTTCGAGGTGACACGTTGGCATTGAATTCCGCTTCACTCCAATCCTCGTTCCCGTTAGAACCAAACTCACCTTTGAGCGCACACATCATTATCTTACTGCACGACAGAGGGCCTTCTTTCACTATACAGTTCTGAGATGTAGCATCACACAGAACAATTCCAATCGGAACACCATCCTCAGAGGTTATTCTCGTGTGTGTAAAAATTGTTGCAGGCAATCTGTTCGTAAAACACAGACGTAAAGCTCTACTTCCGGATGTTCCAGCCTCATGAAGGATTTCTTCACAGCTATCTTGGACGAAATACATATATGTTAGAATTACAGACAAGTTATCTATGAAATAGGAGGAGTGTCTTTTGGACAAGGGACTCTGACCTAGGAAATAGATGGCGGTGCCGATGAAGTATGGGTGGAAGCTCCTCTCGTACCTAGATGAGGAAGACACGCAACGCGACGAAATTTGAAGAAAAACAGAAAATGAGAAACCTAGCTAATAATAGCTACCAGAGAAAGTTGTTAATGAAGTTGGAAGATGAGACGAATAAAAGTGCAAAGGACAATATTCTTAAATTCAGCACTATGTTCATTGAGAAAGATTGAAAACAGAAGAATAAAAGATTCGTTACATACCACTTTTCGAACTAGAGGTTCCAAGTACAACCCCATGTCATGCACAGTCCGTCCTCTCGTGATATTCCTAATAGCACTGCACAGTCATCACAAAATACGAGTTATTGATGAACTCAGAGCAGGACACACAAAACGACAATGGTACACACCGGATATCTGCTTGTTTTAAGCTCCCGTGCCTTCTCTTTGAGCCCTTCTTACCGGGAACCTGATGATTCTTGTCATTAACCTCCTCCCGGTCAGACCCTCTTCTCGATGACGCCATTAAAAAACGAAACACGATTCTATGAATGAACTCGATTGGCAGCAAGACAGAATAAAAGTGCTCTCTCTCTATATATATATATATAATTATATTCAGGTGGGAGAGGATTGAGGGAAGTTACGAGGAAGCTAGCCTCAGTGAGCCAAGATCAACGTTTTACAGTTTCTTTTAATTACAAGAAGTCCCTAAAAGTATTTTTTTGGCAAAAGGAAACGACATCGGACTTTCCAAACTTATCTGACACAGTTATGAGGAGGCCAAAATAGAGAATGACCGCCAAAGAGCTGATGACGTACATGTTGAGTGTCGGCTTCTACTTTGTACTAAGTGTTAACACAGGCGGAGATAGAGACGATTTTTGGGATCGTGAGTTAAGACGTGGCAATTAAGAAATTGCAGATGCATATGGATGGTGAGGATTGTACGTTACGGCGAACCATATGTATTCTTTATTGTGTGTGTGTGTGTGTATTACGTACGCAAAGCAAGAAATTCATCGGAGTTTCGGCATGCTGCACTTGTGAGGCAGTGATCTTCGTAAAATAGGAAAGTTCAGGTTGTGGTCCAGAGAAGTGCCAACGTAACGAATGGAGGGGAGGAGTCAACCGACTGCGACTTTTGATTTTCTCCAGGAAGATTCCTGAGTATTAATCATTATATTAAATTTAATAAGGCATATAAGAATTCTAATATTAAAGTATTGTTAATGAACGAGAGTTTTCCTTGAAATGTCCTGTTTAGTTTAGTTTCGTTTAATACTACATGATTAACCACCACAACTCCAGTTTCGAGTGCCGAGGGTGAAATGGGCGCGGGGTGCCCGACTGCCTCGTTGGCGTATTTGAATGTTTCCGATTCATTTTATATCATGTAATTAGGAGGAAGAGGCAGAGAAAGTTAATTACACCCTACCCTGTTTCATATCTTCCTTGCCAACGTCATGAAACCGCGACATGTCCAGATGAAAACGTAATGATCTCCCTAAAATGATTTTGAAAAAAACAATTGGCAGCGAGAACGTTAATTCTTTTATTTCTTATTTTGGGGAAAACAATGGCATATGAGATTTTGCGGCCTTCAGTGATTATTGTTAACATTCTCGCTTCTCGGTGCTAGCATAAAAACAAGTAATATTTTTTTTGCCTGGGGCATGAAAAGCGTGGAGAAAATCTGGAGTATCCGGGTAGAAAACGTAATTGTGTGTAATTTATTCAGTAGAAGAGAATGATAAGCATAAAGATAAAATATAAGCTTCCCAATTTCCTTTTTGCATCAGCTTATTTTTAAATAACAAGATTTTGTCCAGAGTTGATCAAAATGAAGTGATAAGGAAATGTGGACTCAAGGAATTACGACGGTCTCTACAGGTGTGACTTTTGATTTTTTTTTTAAAATGGGATATAGACTATGTTTAGATTGAGATAACAATGAGGAAAAAATAGGAAAATATAATACTATGGATATTTAAAAAAAAAGTAAAAAAAAATACTATTTTAAAAAGTTTTTTCTATTAGTATTATTTTTTCAATCATTTTCTTCCCATCCAAACATAAAATTATATATCACAGTCTATTATGTAAGAACATTAATTACAGAGATTAGAGACGAAGAGAGCAGCTTTGGAGCCAGATAGTGGGAAAACTTTGCGTGAAAATTGAAGCTCTGATAGCGTAATATTTGCATTTAATCATAACGGTAATTTAGTTAACTCACTTATTTTTTAATTACACCTATAAGGCCATGACCCTTCAGCGAAATTTCAATATTGTAAGGTCTACAATTACTTTATTATTTATACAAAAAAATATTAAAAAAAAATTAGATCCACCCACAATTTCAGTGCAGGGCAAAATCTCATTTTTTTTTATGATACTAATATTGAATAAAGTGAGTTATCAATTATCCTCAAATATAAATTTAAATATTCATAAGTTAAGATATATTTTTAAATATTATAATTTAAATTATAACGAGAACGTTTTAAATATAATATATTTTATATTTTTATAAGTAAAACTCACATAGTATAACGTCTACCATCGTAAGTCATGGTCTGTCACGCATCATTTCCCTTTAAGAAAGAGTTGGTCATGGGTCAAGTTGGCGGGCTAGTCCATTCCGTGGACTTCAACGAGATTAACATGAATTTATGGAGTTACCTTTTTTCCTTACTCATTTCTACGCTGTTTTTGTTTGAATGGCATCTGCCCTTTGTCGTTTCTTGAAAAACCCAACCACTCCAGAAATTTCCTTGCAAACAAAAGATTTGGTGCGTGTTTAGTTTTTTTTTTTTTTTTAAAAAATCTATTAGACCCAAACTACATTTTTTAGTCCAAACGCTCATTTTTAAGTCTAATAGCACAAAACACTTTTTGTTGTTGTTATAATTGATTATTAACAAAATCATATTTTCTTATAAATGAATCCCATCTACTTTTACATATATTGTAAAAAGTAACCATTTTGTCCCTATAATTTTTTCTCTTTTTACCGTTGCCTCTTGTTGGTCCCACTCTCTTATTAAATTATATTATATTTCTATTTTTATATATATCTTAATTAATTTTATTTCACTTTTTAAGTACTTACATTAATTAAAATATATATAATTAAATTTTTAATTTTGTAGAGAAAAATAAAATATATAAATATATTTTTTATTTATTCATTATTAATTACTCGAATAATATATATACATATTATTTATTATTTTAATATCAAACTAAACATATAAATTTAAAATTATATTTTATGTGATTATCATTTTAGCTTATGTCCTTTCTAATAATTTATCTATCAAAAAAATTATTATGATAACAATTATTTAAATACTTATATTTTTTAAATTTATTTTTGATATAAAATCTATTTTACAAAATATGTTTTTAAAAAATATTTTATAATTAATTTTCTCCTGAATCTATTATTGATAAGTTAAACTTAACACACGCTTACCCAACTATTCACTGACGTTGCTCGGGGGCAGGTCTTTCGTGATGAAAACGTTAGAAGCTTTCGACGTCTTAAGCTAAAAGATATTGAGAATGTCATGTTCCAAACGAAACGGGCAACATTTATGCGTAGCCATTCTCACGCACTCCTGTAGTCCTGTTGAAAAATGTTTCATGAAGCCATGAAATTAGAGTAAAACATCCATATACAATCAATTGCGTCTTTTCTATTTGTACAATAAATTTTAAAAAATAGTTATACTCACCTATAATCTAAATATAGGGTAAAGCCTATTTTCTTCTTATACAATATTAATATCAGGTAAAACGAACTATTTATTATTTTCTGACATAAACTTAAACACTTAAGAATTAAGTTATTTTTTAACTGTCACTACTAGGATCACAATAAAATAATATTATATAAATATTAAACATATTTTAAATAGGAGAATTTACGGAGGATGGGTACAATCAACTGTGTCTTATTTATCCTAATGATAGTAATTAGTTTGAGGCACAGTACTATAATATATGTGGATATATCGGTAATGGATGGGCCTGGAGCGGGAGGCAGCTTCTGGGAAATGGGGCATGTGATTGTAATTGATTGAGGGAACTCCCTCGTACCACTCCTCCTCTCTGTAAATAGCCTGCTTTTCTACTGTATTTATTTATATTTGTGTTTCAAGAGCACAGTGACATTGTTGCTTTGTTTAGTTATATTGGCAGAATTTATTTACCGTGACTGAGTTACACTCGCTCGAGTCATAGTTTCAGAGTATATATCCATAACAATTTATATCCAAGTCGTCTGCCATGGATGAAGTTGATAAATTGGGAAGTGAAAATGAAATTTAGCATTAACTTCCCTGCAGTGAATAAAAAACCCCGAGCCTGGGGTTCAAAATACCAGGAACTAAATAAATCGATCAAACAGTTGTTAAGCTACAGGTACGAGGAGTAAAAGATAGTAAGCGATGGCGTGTACAAAAAGTGCAGGCAAACTGATAGAGAAGTAATTTAAACCCCCAGAAGCCCTGTGGTCAATCAGCAGAACTGGGACATCATGAAGGACGTACGCACAAGTTGATCGGAATGCGCGTCATATAACAATTAATAGGTGGACCCGACAGATTTTAGCAATCTTCGGTTAGAGGATAAGAGGCTCGAGGACGGCTTATGGCAATGTCGTTGGAACGGTTGCACCAATTTCTACTCAGGTTTCGTCCTAACTTGCCAATTACGGACAAGCCATTATATCCAAAACCGTAAGCATCAAATAATTAATCAAGCAAAATCTATCAACTACATATTTGTCTCTCTCTCTCTCTATCGGTGTCATGTAAGGGACCTCTATTTTCAACATCGTACTTACACTAATGGGATAAAACAAGTCATGGACTCAAGGGATTAATCCACTAAGCCGCCAACGCAGCTAAAGAGAGAGGTCAATCCCTGATTTACGCGCTTCGATCAAGCTTCCAAGAAACTGGAATGAGCTGCTTCCTGGCTTTTTTTTCACTCCAAACTTGAAGCTACGTACCTAACGCGTCGATTGTAGGGGCCAGACACAAGAAAAAGAAAAAGACTTCCACGCGCTATTGAAGGTTTTGATATATATAAAACTTAATCGCACCGACTTTGACTCGTTCTTGCACCAATCGTATCACTCTATCACAACATGCCGGGGGTTCATGTACGTAGTACGCCAGTCTATTTAGGCGGCTCCACTACACTTTGACTTATTTTGCAAATTTTTATCTCAATTATATCTTATTGTCGACACCCTCATTTACCTTCATTTTCGGAAGCAATTGTTGATGCTATGGTATAATAGCATCAACACCCTATCATAGAACATTATCTCTTTATCAACGAATTATCTCAAAATTTATTTTTTAATAAAATGCAATAATCTCGTCAATTTATACCAATTTGTAGGATAAAATTTATTGTTATAGTGTTAGATGGCATGAAGAATTGCCTTGGAGTTTGTTACTTTTCTATTCCCGGCTCCTTTCTCTCTCTAAATTAAGAACTAACTAGCAGGCCTCCACAAACATGGCATAAATATCCGAATCAAGGAGCAAGGCCATAATAATATAATAAAGTGGTACATATATATATATGTAACCACCAATAATATCCGTTCTTGCATTACTAGTTACATTGCCTGGTCAAATATAGTATATGTGTAGCTAAAACAGGTGGAGGGGTAAATTATAGCACATCGATCTACCTCCATCCACAAAACATATATATAACTTATGGGAAGAAAGGGAAACTTAACGATAGCTAAACACTTGTATCAAAAGATAAAAAGAGAAATCCACAAGTAGCTAGACACAGGCAATTGAGAGCTTTGCATTCCTCTTAGCCACAAAGGGCATCACCCATCTTAAAGCATGTCGTATCTTATTCCAGACGGTTTTGCGTTTGCCTCTGCTTGAAGTTGAAGCCAAATCTGGGAAATAATTATGGCTCAATTCTAAGGGATTTCCTAGCCCCCACGGCAACGGAGGAGACGGGCAGTTTGTAAATTCAAGCCCAGATGCTGCACTAAGCTCCCAATCATCTCCAGAACAAGCAATGTCGAGTGCCATTTGGTCGTCATCAGTGCCTACTTGGTCATCTTGCATCAGCTCGCCAAATGATGTAGACGTGGAGGGCTGGCCTGCATTTCATAAAATCTAGCTCATTAGCTAAATATTTTATGGGAATTAATTAAAGGCACAGTATTCACATCAATAAAACGAATATACATGGTAACCCATATATATATATATAAATTCACCTGCCAATGTCTTCGTCGACCCATATATTGACGTCTCCACGTTCTCGTAAGCATTCCGCTTAGCCATTTCAGCCAAACACTGCCGATGCAACAAAAAAAGGATTCCATCACATCTGTTTCTTCATTACCGGTATTCATTAACGAAATCAGCATTATTTGATTTAGAATGGATACATGAATGCGTGCGTATACCTTCTCTTCCGAGTTCAGCAACTCCAAAGAACGATAATTATTACTACCATCAAAACTCACTCCCACGAGCTCATAGATGGAATTGAAGAGAAGGCCTATTAGTTGTTGTTCTGCGGTCACATACTGGTAAAAGTAACGCTCCCCATTGTCAACCTCACAAGACCTGGCGTGTTCAATGATCGTGTCCCACAATTTCTTTGCAATTTTGCCCATTTTCTGTTTGTCCGAAGCAAAAAGTCCATCAGTTCAAGTGCCTTTGGTCAGGGCTAAACATTTAGAAAATCATGATCCGCATATATTTTTTCTTTTTACCTCTTTTAATGAAGGAGGGTTAATTACGTATAGCCGCAACAGATCTCTAACAGTTTCTATTCTATACAATGACAGCCGCTTGTGAATTTTACCACCTCTGAATATCTTTTTCAAACGCCATATTTCGTCGTTCAGTGATGGGCGGTCGTGTTTTTCGTACGCTGAAATATGACATGTCAGATTATCTGTTCCAACTTTCAAGGATATGCTGTAAAAGCAATGCCCAAAAGATGCCAACGTAAAACAGAACAGTAACGTTTCGCAGACTTACGCTGTCCGCGTCTATCCTTGACGACAAAAGCTTCACTCCTGCCTTCTCTTATGTCTGCTTCATTCTCCACAGCTTTGGCTCCTAACCTGAACGTCCCGCTTCTCGTCCATTTGGAGTTATCACTGAACTCAATGTCAGGGACAACACCGACTCCATTTTCTAAGGTAACGAACCTTTCTCCGTTCAGTAACTCGCCCTTATTCTCTCTTCGAGGTGACATGTTGGCATTGAATTCCGCCTCCCTCCAATCCTCGCTCCCGTTGGAATCAAAATCACCTTTCAGCACACACATCATTATCCTACTGCACGACAGAGGGCCATCTTTCACTATACAGTTCTGAGATCTAGCATCACACAGGACAATTCCGATCGGATCACCACCCGCAGATGTTATTCTAGTGTGTGTGAAAATTTTTGCAGGCAATCTGTTTGTAAAACACAAACGTAAAGCTCTGCCTCCGGAAGTTCCAGTCTGATGAAGGGTTTTTTCGAATTTGTTTGGGACGAAAAACCTGGATATTAGAATTAGAGACGAGTTAATGGAGTAGCTATGAATACTTTTTGGGCATATAGGGAAAATGATGACGAAGGAAATAGATCGATGGCTGTACCGACGAAGTATATGTGGAACCTCCTCTCGTACCTAGACGAAATTTGAAGTAAAACGAAAGAGTACCAAAGAACATTGTTAATGAAAGTGCAAAGGACAATATTCTTAAATTCAACCCTATATTCAATGAGAAAGACTAAAACAGAAGAAGTAAAGATTCGTTCCATACTACTCTTCGAAATAAAGGCTCCAGGTGCGACACCAGCTGGTCACGAACAGCTATCCGGCCTCTCGTACTCCCAAGAGCACTGCACGGGCACCACAAAACATGAGTTATTGAAGAACTCGACGTAGGACATTGGGATCAATAAACATAAGAAACGACAATGATAACTACCAGATATCTGCTTGTTTTAAGGTTCCATGTCCTCGCTTTGAGCTCGCTTTACTAGGAATCTCATGATTCTTGTCATTACCCTCCTCCCGGTTAGACTGTCTTCCCGATGACGCCATTGAAAATAGTACAATTCTCTGAATGAACTCGATTAGCAGTAAGACAGAAAAGTGGAATACAGACGAACATATACATACATATATATATATATATATATGCGTGTGTATATCTGTGAATTCAGTTTAAGATGATTGAGAGAAGTAAGAAGCTTACGAGGAAGCCTCGTGGATATCTGGAGTGTTATTGAAGTCAAGATCAAGGCTAGCTTTACCGTCTTTATTTTTTTTTTTAAATTAAAAATGCAGACGGCGTGTGAATGGTATGAATTGTAAGTTAATTACGAACCATATATTTGTTATTACACGTACGCAAAGGAAATTCATCGGAGTTTCAGCAGGAACGATGATGTGATCATAATAGGAAAGTTCAGGTTAGGATCCAAAGAAAGTGCCAAAGAATTAAGGGACGGGAGGAGTCGGCCTTCTGTACTGTTCGGCTTTTGATTTTCTCCAGGATCATATTAATAAATTCATTAAAGCATAGAAAAATTCGAATATATATAAAATATCGAAAATGAACAGGAGTTTTCCTTGACTTGCTGAGTCCAGTTTCGTTTCGTTTAATGATAAAAGATGACCCACCACAACTGTCCAGTTTCGGATTCCGCAAGTGCTCCGTGGGTGCTGAAATGTTTCCTCCGTTCTTCGTTTCATAATATGTAATTGAGAAGGAGGAACAGAGAAAGTTACACCATGTTTCTTATCTTCCATGTCAACGGCATGTCCAGATTGAAACGTAATGATTTCCCCGAAATATACGATTCTGTAAAGAAGAGGTGGCTGAGAAAGCGTGGATTCTTTTAGTTCTTATTGGGGGGAAAACAATATAATATTAGCATGCTATTATGCCCTTCAATCAATATCGATAGTATTCTTGTTGCTACCATACAAACAACTCATACTTTTTTAATCTCAGCAGTGAAAAGCATGGGGAAACTCTGGAGTACCAGCTAGTCTCCATCAATCCGTATATACAATTACAGACCTCAAACAAAATTACTCCACCGATTCTTGCTAAAGAAAACTATGGCACTTGGTTGCAATTAAAAATAACTCGATTGGCCTAAAAATGACCCTCTAATCAAACAAATAAAATAGCCTCAAGAGATCAGCTTTACTGCTTTAGAGTTGACGAGAAGACTTTTGTGCGAAAACTGAAGACCTCATGGCCTAATTTTCACATTAACTTTTAATTACCCTTGCAAAAACCATGATCCTCGTGGGCCGTAATGTCATTTCCCCTAAAAACAAGCCTGGGGGCATGAGTCAAGTTGGTGGGCTAGCCCATCCACCACTTGGGGACTTCCACGTAGTTGGCCTTGAACAGTGTAAAGCCATTGGATGGGACCCGCCACATTAGATCCTCATCTTTTTAACACGTGTACTGGGGCTCCCTCTATCTGATCTCATGGCATTAACGTTAGAGTCCCGGAATACGTTCTCTGTGCTCGTCGTTGACCAAAGAAGGATCGGCGCAAGTAAGCATTCCTTCCAACTAGGACGGAGAGAGAATATCAGGCTCGTGCCAAGGCCCAATAAGCTTTTCGTCGTAGCAGCAGAACCAAGAGACTGTACAGACGGAGATTTCTGGTCCGATCGAGACAGAAAGTCAGAAACCCGGTCCTATAATCTTCTCCATCAAATTAGTTCCGACCGGGTAATTTGTTTATTCCAGGAACCTTGAGTTTCCTACTCTCTACTCTATTTTGTTCGAAAGGTATATTCCATTATTCTTTCCTCATGAGGCACAAGTCTGCAATATTTTCTAGTTTTGTCTTGCAAGTGCGTTCCTGCAGCACTTTTCACATTTTGAGTTAGTAACCAAACAAATCCATCTTTAAATTTGATAACAAACATGTATCTTCTCTAATTATAGTTTCCACCTATAATGGATTTGGACGAGAATGTCGCAGAAATAGACAAAGACACGGGCCATACTTGGACATTATGTGTACATGCTTTCAATGATTTAACCCATGTCTCTCCCGTGGTATTCGTATACCTTTTGAAAGAATCTTATTTCTATGGTATGATTTCTCCTCCTTGTGCTGCTGATATTTGTTTTATGCGAGAGGATACAAAGATGAATGCTGGGTGTTTGCTGAAATGGTTCCACGCGCTTTTCAGAGAATCTTAAAGCTAACGAGATTAACATGAAAATATGGATTTATGGAGAAGAATTATTATCATTCCTCTACTTTATTGGCCAAACTTTGCACTCGAGAGACTAGCACTGTGCCTTTGACCCGTAGGTGTATTTGTGAAAGGTTTATAACCGATAGTTGATTTACCTCAGAAATATGGAAATCCTTGTCAAAGTTAATGACCTACTTCTATTTCAACTAGTTTAGAAACTTCTAAGTTATCTTTTACAACGAATAATTTCTTGCTTCAATTTTCACTTTGTCACGGATGCTCTTTTGCAAATAAATTCAAAATACTTATTACAGTTCATGTGGCACTGTCTCACAATAATGTATCTTTTTTCTCATTCCTTTCTGTGCCATTTCTGTTTACATGGCATTGCATAGGCACAGTTAAGGCGACAGCAAAGTTCCAAGCCCTTCAGCATCAAGTATATCATGTGTTGCACAATGATCCAAAACCTGGACCAGCTGCTTTTGTTGTACAGTGCTTATACGTGTCACCTCTATATAATGATTGTAGCAGCGGCTTTAGTCATTTGATTATGTCTGCCCTTGGTCGTTTCTTGAAAAAGGAAACCCCTTCAGAAAACCCCTTTGAAGCAAAAGACTTAGCTACCCGTCTATTCATGGACATTGTTGTGGGGCAGGTCTTTCATGATGAAAAGATTATTGTTAAAATATTAGAAATTTTTGATGTTAAACTAAATGATATTGAGAAAGTCATATTCCAGATGAAAGCAAAGGATGACTCAAGTCATGTGACAGCACAAGAATTAATAGAGAAGTATATTTTTGAATTGGCAGAATCCCAACTGTACATGACAGCTGTCACTCTAATGGAGCGCTTCTCTATCTTTTGTTTTGGGAAGTCGTTTCTCCTCAGTATGATAAAGAGCTGTCAGTTTAAAGCGGCAGAAAAATGGGCAACATTTATGGGGAAGCCAATATTATGCACTCTTGTTGAGGAGTACTGCGAGAGGAACTTGCTAAAGAATGCTTATGAGATTATAAAGATGAACAATCTACAGCAAGATTTTCCAGACGCATATCAAAAGTGTAAAGAAAGGCAATTCAATTCCAGTTGTCAATATGGGGTGGATTTGTGCATTCCTATTCTTCCTCTATTTCTTAACTACTAGATTACTTCATCGATTTGCAGTTCAATAAAGAAACTAGCAGAAAAAGGATGCTGGGATGTGGCTGAGGCAAGAACAAATGGTGATAGACAGCTTATTGAATATTTGGTTTGTGTTTCTCTTTCATGATGACTATCATTCTGTGCATTCTATGAGCTGCATAAAATTACAATGCTGTAGATTGTGCTTATTTACCCCTTAGGCTGTTAGTTTCTTTGCCTTTTTAGATGTCCTTCTGGTTGACAAAAAGCTTCGAGAAAGTTCAGAGAAAGTATTTTACCTTGCAATATCCTATATAGTCCTCAGCATCTTATTGGAAACTAGAGTAGTTGTAATGGACAAGTGGGTATCATTAATGCATCAAATAATCACCTAAAAAATGTGGCATATTTACTAAAAAAAATCAACGATAATTGCATAAGCCTTTGAGGTGAAGTAAGTAGTATTTCAGTTCTTTACTGTTTTGAAATGACGATGCTGTAAGGGTTCATCATTGATATCCAGAGTAGTTAAGTGTTATCATTTTTGACAATTTCATAGCCCCTTTTGTCCAACTAAAACCTTCGTATATGTATGCTATGATCTTTAGTTCTATGTGTTTAAGGTTTATCTGGCAATGGAAGCTGGATACACAGAGAAGATTGATGAACTGTGCGATCGGTACTCCCTTGAAGGGATTTTGCAGAAAGGTATGCCAATGATCAATTGATGGGAAAAACTGTTGTCTCTGACTGACTTATGGATCTAATGTCATAATATTGTTGTTGCTCAACCTTCGTAAAAGTTGCTAATCATCCTGGTGTTATCATCTGTTGTTTTTTTTTGGTCCACTCAATTGTTATGTTAAAGCATCTGCACTATTCTTCTTCTATAACAAACGGACTAATTTTCATATGCCTTGTAGTACCTGATAAAAGTATTCAACACAGGCGTTATTTGCATCTTGATGAACTGTTTGTCGAAGACATTATCTGGGTTGATGAATATAAGGGTTTGCTTGATGCAACTAGCCATATTGAGAGTTGTAAAGTTATAGGCGTTGATAGTGAGTGGAAACCTAATCATGTAAAAGGCAGCAAACCAAATAAGGTAATATATAATGAATCCGCCGATAGATTAATATTTATGCTTCCACTTTTCCTCTGTTGGTTTTACTTGGAAGTTGTATGATATGATTTTTCTAATCAGAAGTTTATCTCTTCATTCTCCTGTTACTCCTTTTGTCACACCAGCAACTCCCCCCACCCCCCCCGGTTTTTAAATAAAAAATGACGGCTTTTTCCATGTCTCAGGCTTCTATCTTGCAAATTGCTTCTGAAAGGGTGGTTTACGTCTTTGATCTGATAAAGTTACACCAAGAGGTGCCTGACACTTTAGACAACTGTCTGACCCGCATTTTGCAGTCACCATTGATATTAAAACTTGGTATGAATAAGTCAAATGCATCAAGCATATTTATCTCAAGTTCCGTGGATAGGTTCAGCAAAATACTTATGCTGAATAAAGGCAAATCTGTATATTCTATGGGATGACTGTTTTAACTTGAAGCTAGAATGCCCTTATTCAGATATAATAGATAGTACCTTCTTGCCTTCCATTGTAAGAACATTATAGAAATGTCATTGGACTGAGGCTCATTTGATGCATCTCATGAGGCAAACTTGTGATCATTGCTGCTTTCTGGTTTGTGCTTTCAGGGTACGATTTCCAATGTGATATAAAGCAGCTTGCTCATTCATATGAAGAATTAAAATGTTTCAAGCACTTCGAATCATTGTTGGACATTCAGAATGTTTTTAAAAACCGTCATGGTGGTTTGTCTGGGCTTGCAGAGGTATCATGCATCCTTTTAGCATCTCTGTTCTCTTAGGGCTTATGCTACTCAGGATTCATAGAGTAGTAATAAATTGGACAAAAACCTTTCGTTTTACCGTCTTAGCTGATTCTCGCAAAACTATTTTGTGGTTATTGATAAATCAGAAAATACTGGGAGCTGGTCTGAACAAGACAAGACGGAACAGTGATTGGGAGCAGCGACCTTTAAGCCAATATCAAGTAATATATGATTTCTGGTTTTCTCCATGTTGCTCCAGCATATATGTTCATTCATGACTATTAATTCCTTTCTCTCTCTACACGCGCTAATGCGGGGCGAGGAGATAACTTTGTTTTTTAATTAAATACATTTATTTCTGCTTGATTCCTGGTTATCAGATATTGCTTGAGTCAAATATTTTGAGTTTATTGGTTAATAATATTGAAATTAGGATAGGATTAAGATTTCTTATTTTTTTAATTCATAAATAAGTGCCAGTTAGTCATCATCACATGCCTCCTTTCTTCTTGATTAATAACATTGAAATGTTGCTACTATGAGATTTCTGTTGTAACCAGTGGGGCTACAAAAAATTCAAAAAGAGGAAAAGAAGTTCTTAGATCCATTAATGCATACTCCTGATCTGATAAAGTAGTGAAGGTTTCTAGTTATAAAAAAATGAAGCTTATAGAAATTTTGTGAAAATGATCGTGGAGCCCAGAATGGAGACGTTTCTAATGATAATTTGTGCACCTGTCACTAATATCGAGCCTCTGAGCAATCTAAAGCAGTGCTAAATGTGCAGCTAGAATATGCTGCCCTTGATGCTGCTGTGCTTGTTCGCCTATTCAGCCACGTTTCTGGTGAAGGAGATAACAAGTTTGAGTGGAAGTCGTATATCGCAAGTGACTATACCTATATTTTGATTTACAAATAATTCGGCCACCCCACCACCTGATTTTTACTCTGCTATCGCTTACTCGGCAATTTCTTGGGTACATGCTCGGCATTTTCATTATGTTTGAAGCGGTTAATAACCTTTTACTGTTTTCTCCTGCCATACAGGAATCCCATGCCAGAAGCACCAAGAAATCCAAGAAGAACCAGAAGTTAAGCTGAGGCCAACAAGTATTGATTCTTAGCTTCGAGGCTGGGTTGAGACCAATAGTTGTATATCGTTTTTCTTCTTTCCCCACTCCTCAATAGATTCTATCACCTAATGGACACAGAATCACATCAAAATTTACATTTTGAAAGTTACGAAAGAGCTGAAAGATATAGATCTGTTTTTCAAAAACGACTAACAATAATAGACATGTTTGGTAAATGTTTTAGGTTCGTGTTTTAAAACAATTGTCTGAAATAGTTGTTAAAAAATAGTGCTCAGATAACGAAAACGACCAAGGTAAGGGTGAGAGATATGATTCTAAATGATTTTTTTTTTATAAAATGATTCTAAATGATTGACCCATCTGTAAAATTAGCATTTTTTTCGCAAATAACTTTAGTGTGCTTTTTTCAAAGATAATATGAATCTTTTTAATATTTAAAACCTACTGGAATATACTGAAAAATATGATGAGAAATGAGAAATTGAAAGCCGAATCCGCCAAATTAATATCAACTCTTTAGTGTCACGGTTTGATATGTGGCGGTGGAAGAAATCTAAATAAAGAAAGCGGCTCTGGTTAAGCATTAACTTCTATGTTTAGTGGTAGAACCAGAAATTGACGGCAGCCGAGACGGCTAAATAGGCTGAATCCCATCAAGGCATTAACACGACACACCATCTTCAACGTAATTGGTGGTGATGGATAGACTTTTGTCAGCTTCCCCGATATTAAAAATAAAACATACTTCCTTGCATTGCCCCGTCCGTATGTGGTTTGTTTTTTTGGGGTGGGGGGGGGGGGGCGGCGGCGGCCGCGCTGGTGATCGGAGATGGATGAGATCCGGGGCAGATCCACCGTGCATTATTCATCTCATCATCACGGCCTCTCTTGCTGGAGAGAGGTAAATAGTCAAAGCTCATCCCAGGGGAATTGGTGGAATGACCCGGACGCCAAGAGAATGAGAAGATTTGCCAAGTACAAGCTTTAAGCAACTGAAGGTAAGCTCAAGGCTTGTTTCTAAAGGGGTCTTCGCTGGCTTAAGATCAGAGGCGTCGCTGTTATAACCACCCTGTAAACACAAGCACACTTTGCATATCGGTCCAGCTTAATTGTTCTTCTTCCCTTATCATCATCGACCGGATGTGAAGTCTTACATTCAGGATTAGCAACATCTGTCACATTGAATAATCCTTTTCTGAGCGCGAAACGCTTTTCCTTGGAATTGTACCTGAATGCTGTATCATAGTGAGATTTGTTTGGCAAGGGATATGGCAGGAAAAGAGGAGTTTATAATACATTTTACATATCCGGTTGGTATTTTTACAAAGCAAAATTACAGCAACAACAATAATAACGAGCAAGGAAAGGCCGCCGCCGAAGAGTCCCGACCGCTGCACAAAAAATACCTTACCCAATTCTATAAAAATGACTTAATATAAAATTGATAATTTTAAGTATAACTAGACATCAGATAGAAATTGTTCCCCTATTCATTTAACTCTACCTAATTAATTACTATTTTATATATCAAAATTTATATATTATAATATTTTATATTAAATGAATATAATGGATAATAGTTATTAAAAAAATATTTTTATAAATATAAATATTTAAGTAAATAATTATATCTTTTAAAATTTATAATTAAATTAATTAATTTATTTAAATTATAGTAACTATCATATATTTTTTAGATACTTTAACTTTATTAATTTTAAAAAAATTGATACAAAATTATAATTATAAACTATTTAAATTTTAAGACTTTTTTTACATACCATAAATTTTAAAACTTTAATTATTATCATTTTATTTCCTTATTCTTAATGAATTATGTATATTATTTATCTCCTGAAGACATATGAATATAATATTATTTTATAAGTTTACAACTACAGATTTTTCTATAATATGAGCTGGATATTATGATTTAGGCATGTTCAATTTACTTATACCCAATCTAAAATAGTTAGGGCTTTTATCGGATAAAATTGAGTATCAGGCTACAAAATATATCCTATATATTTTTTAGGTAGGGTACCGAGTAGAATGATTGTTTTATCCAACTTTGTCTATATACTCCTTAAAAAAAAATAGATGGGTTCGCACATGGGCTTCCTATGATTTCTTCTCCATCTAAAAAAATATGGAAATAGAATTATATGAGCCTGCTAGTACTACTCCGACTTCGCCAATTTTGATCGAGGAAAATAGAGAGTTCTATAAAAAGAAAAAGAGGAAGGAAAATAAAGACGAGAGGTGGGAATGTAATGGCCTGAGCCCAAAATAGAAGGCCCAATCTCTAACTATACAAGTATTGCATGTCAAGCAGATTCGATTGACATATTTAGCTAATTAACTGCTTAATGATGTACCCATCATCCATGGGTTCAGCTAGCGAAGGGGTAAGACATACTACTATTTGGAGTGTGTTCGAACCCTGGGGAGTATCACTTTGTTGTGGTTCCAGTCGCGGCATTTAGGGAGGCATCCTAGCTCTTGGGTGCTTAGGTTTATGCATGGGGGTAATAGACGGCTCGTCCTGCCCGACATTGGTATCGCCTAAGAGGAAGGGAGACTTCGCCCTGCCCTTGGATCGTGAGTGAGCCCAACCCCTTTCCAAAAATTTCTTTACCAAAAAAAAAAAACTGCTTAATGATGTTTTGGGGACTGTGCATTAAAATTTACTTTTAAAAAAAGAATATGTTGGCCTAACGGGCTTGGCCCTCTTCTCACCCCCCTAAATAAAGCTCAGCCCCCCAGACTTCAAAGCAGCAAAGCGCGGGAGAGCTGACTGAGGAATCGGAATGGGAAGCGGGAAGAAACACGATCTGGAGCTTGAGAAAGTTCGTTTAGTGAGCTTGGCTCTTGATTTCGGCTTCGACGAAGAATCCGCCAAAAAATGCTTGGATCGGCTTGTCGCCCTATACGGTACTCATTTTCCCACCCGACCGTTTCATCGCCACCTTTTCTTTTTCTAATTTTCTGTACTCTATAGTCTCTCCAAGCACTGGCTTCGATTTCTTTACTTGCATTGTAAGTCAATTTCTGGATTCCCCTTATAGTATCTATTGAAATGGAATATAAAAGTGCGTATTGTTGAACATCTACGCATTTGGTATACGTAGTTTGATCTTAAGCTGCTAAGGATGTGCTGCGCCCGCAAGTTGGTCATGGACAAATGTTCCTATTGGTACTAGAAGATATATCCATGTCTAATGACCTTTCGCCCTTTTATGAGAAATGATTCCCCCCCCCCCCAATTCTTTTTCAGTTATCATAACCAGCTACAGTATTTTTTTCCATTAACAACATTGTCACGTTTATATGCATTTTTGCTTTCATTTTTTTCAGGTGATGATGGCCGAGATTTTATCACTGTGGAGTACTGCGGTGATGATTTTCTAGCAGCTTTAGCCGATTCAATGCAAGATACTGAGGAATGGGATGATTTACAGGCAATAGAATCAGAAGCTTGTGGAACTTTGACTATCCTGCTTGACAAAAATGCTGTCGGGTGTAAGTATGAAGATAATGGCATTTCAGGAGGTTGCATCAATATTATTGAGGATTCTCCGGAACCTCAGAAAAACCAGAAAGTGGTGGAGTTGGTTTCAAGTGACGAGGATATGGACTTTAGTATGTCAAGGCAAAAATATGCACCTCCAGGATCTTATTTGAATAATAACATATTTGCTGGTCAACACTCTCCAATATCAGGGGTAAGAAGTATGGTGAAGTATTTGATGTTATTTATGGTCCTAAATTCTCTTAATCGCCTCTTATTGCTAATTTGATGTTACTACATTGTGTATTCAACTAAAAGCCTAGTGTGTCAGGTAGTTTTTCGTCAATCCATGTTGGACTGGCCTTGTCATATTCAAACAAGAATTTCCCGTGTTTTAACAGTTAGAACTGTTATTAAGATAATTCGGATTTGGATTGGTGGGCGGCCTAAACAAAAGAGAAATAATAAGCCATTAAATCATGATTGTTGACATATAATACAATAGAGAGACAAATGCAAAGTAGCTTGTTGGGAAAGTGTGAATGCTGCATGTAAGAGATTTTAAAATCGAAATAGGGTGAAACACCATGAAAGTGCTGAAGTAGATAGGACAGCTCCATGGATGAGGAAAGACTAAGTGGGAAATGTAGAAAAAAGGCATATAGTTATTTTTCTAAACCTACATCAGAATGTGAGATATGATTGATGTGTATATGTAATATTGAATGAATCAAATACTTATGAAGATGTTAATATTGTACACGTGCATATGAAGTTGGAAAACTATCACGGATTTGCCAGCATGCACACACATATTCTAGTACTTAAATGTTAGACTTTTATAAAACCATGCATGATGATTGAAGGAAATTTAATATAATAAAATTCAATACTAGAAACAAATTGGACCGAAAATTCATCTGATAAATTGGGAGCCATGACTCGTTTCCAAAACATCTAGATAGGACTTTTACCTGCCCTTCCTTGTTGGATCACCAACTGAATAAATTGTTATCATCTACTAAAATGGTTATAGTATGTTGAAGGACCGCAGAAGTAGCATCACTCAGGACTCAATTTCTTCAACTGCCAGCAAAATAAGGTTGTCAGAACATAATGATGAAAACCGTACTCTCACTTATGAAGAATTACAGGATCTAGATAACATGGAAATGGCAAATGTTGTTATATTTGGCAATAGGACATTTCGACCATTGCAGCATCAAGCTTGTAAAGTAGCTCTGGCAAAGCAAGATTGTTTTATTCTTATGCCGACAGGGGGTGGTAAATCTCTTTGCTATCAGGTCCTTTCTCCTAACCATTTGATATAAATCTTCTTCATATTCTTTGCTGTATTCATCTATCCTCATTGCTCTATGTACCCTGTCTTTGTTGGATGAAGGATTAATCTTACATTCTATTTAACATGCTTTATTTTGTACTTACAGCTTCCAGCAACTCTTCAATCAGGTGTTACAGTAGTTGTATCCCCCTTACTTTCACTCATTCAGGACCAGATAATCACGTTAAACCTCAAGTTTGGAATACCAGCTACATTTTTGAATTCTCAGCAAACTACTTCCCAAGCAGCAGCTGTCCTTCAAGAGCTAAGGCAATATTTAGTTCCATGTTTATACTTACCATGATCTGTTCTATAATTTACCCTAGAATTCTCTGGAAGAAAAATCACGTCTCAGATTGCTTATTAATCTCTTATTTGATATTTTCTTACATCAATTTTCTTGTATCTAGAAAAGACAAACCATCATGCAAGCTTTTGTATGTGACGCCTGAGAGAATTGCTGGCAATCAATTATTCCTCGAGGTTCTAAAATGCATGCATAACAAGGTGTGCGTCTCTGAATTCTGAATGCTTTTGTAGAAACCTTTTAGTAGGAGCTTTGGAGTATGGAAATTTAATATATAAATGTGGTTGGTGCTCCCTCAGGGACAGCTAGCAGGTTTTGTTGTTGATGAGGCGCACTGTGTTAGGTATATCCCGTGCTTTGTGGACAAAATGTAGCTTTTAGAGTTCATCAGTGTCTTCAAATATTTTAAACTTTTTGGAAAACTAACTTCAGTATTATTCAAGCTATACAATTCTTTTTGTATTGTGTAACTACTTGAACGAGACATTCTGCATCTATCACTTTCAAATTCATAATTATGCTTCCCAGCCAATGGGGACATGATTTCCGGCCTGATTATCGGGGACTAGGATGCCTTAAGCTGAACTTTCCGGATGTGCCTGTCATGGCACTGACTGCCACTGCAACCCACTCTGTCCGCGAGGTAACGGAATGACGTATAGCTACGATGAACTTTCCTTTTGCTTCTAAGTTATTGTATGTCTTCACAATTTAAATTTGTTTCAGGACATCTTAAGCGCTTTAAGAATCCCCCGTGCAATTGTTCTTGAAAGAAGCTTTGATAGGCCAAACTTGAAGTATGAAGTCATTGTTAAGACAAAGGAGCCGCTAAAGCAGCTTGGGAAGCTAGTATTGGATCGCTTCAAGAATCAATGTGGAATTGTTTACTGCCTTTCAAAAAGTGAATGTGTTGAGGTCTCAAAATATTTGAACCAGAAATGTAACATTAAGACAGTGTATTACCATGCTGGCTTGGCTGCCCGCCAAAGAGCTGCTGTTCAAAAGAAATGGCACGAGGGAGAGGTCCATATTGTTTGTGCAACTATTGCTTTTGGAATGGGGATAGACAAGCCTGATGTTGTAAGTCAAGTTAACTTCTTAGTATTCAATTTTAGTCTCTTATCCATTCGGCTGAAGCACATTGTTGAATGCATCAGCCTAAAATATATAATGACGCACGTTAGACTGGATCTTCCTAATAAACTAGTCAAACAGATTCTAACTGCTGCGGAAGTTAAAAATTCTTTTCAAGTGGGTCTCTTAGTGCTTGATTATCGTTTTGTCATATGTTTCAGCGCTTTGTCATCCACAATACGTTGTCTAAATCAATTGAAAGCTATTATCAAGAATCAGGAAGGGCCGGAAGAGATAATCTACCTGCAGTTTGCATTGCTCTCTACCAGAAGAAGGATTTTAGTAGAGTCGTATGCTTGATAAGAAATGGCCAAGGTTATAAAAGGGAAAGTCTTAAGTCGGCAATCGCTCAAGCCAAAAAGATGCAACAATATTGTGAACTAAAGGTAAGCATGCCCCTTTACCTTTCAGCATCTGATTTATTCTCGCTGTCATATCTAGTGCAGACAGTTTATTTACAAGAGTTTATATTGAAACTGATATATATACACACATATATAGGATGAATGCCGGAGGCAAGTTTTACTCAAACACTTTGGAGAATCTCTTGACAGAAAAACCTGCAAATATGGATCTAACCCCTGTGATAATTGCCTCAAGAATGGTCCGTGAGTTGCCGTATATTGCAAGCGTGATCTTCCAAACCATCTCTATGTAGCAACGCCTTTTCTGTTATTTATTTTTCCTTTCAGCTTTATAGTTCACCATTTTGAGAAATCAAAATCTTCCCCTATATTATGTAAGCACACTTTCAAGGAGCAGTTTAAAGGAAAAAAAAAATAGTTTCTTGGTGGTTTCCCAAAAACTTTTGGTGGAAAAAAAAAAGGACCCCCCGCCGGGTTGAGGGGTGATGAAAGCACAAGTTCTCAGAGAAAGTAACCTTTGGACATAATTCATTCATTCTGCAGAATCTGAACTGATATTGTGATTAAAAAAAAAACCAATGCATGACTGGCATTTAAATTATCCACAAGTGTCTGGTCAGTTCAACGAGGGCATAACAATAGATTAATCTTATAAGATCCAGATATCAATAAAATAGAACTAGAATATTATGGCCTCTGGAATTGTTTCTACTAAAGGAAAAAAAAGTGCAAAAGATTCTCCTGTTACAGTATTAGAGCCCGTTTCGTGGGCATTTCTCATGAGGAAGTTCTGGGGAATCGAAGGCAAAACACTTCGGAATCTGGGATGCCTGAGACAAATTGTTATCCAAATGAAGATGATAAATCGAGCGGGAAAAATAATTGATACAATACAAGAAACACAAAACATCAAAAACAGGGTTGTGGCTCTGGGGTCCCTCCAACTTCTCAGAGACTGAAGTCTTTCTCCGATAGTCGCCAACTCATTTGCCATTCTTTGTGCAGTCCCTCGAATGGCTTTCAATCGATCATATTTCCTTCTCAAACGTTCACCTCCAAATTGGCTGGGAAACAAGTCAAATTCTTCTTCTAAATCATCAGGACTCGTTGTATCAAGATAAGACAATTCTGCATCTATTTAAGGAGGATGTTTGGGCCTCTTGAAGTAACGTTTCAATCCAATGAAAACAAGGTAGAAAATCCCCAACGGCACTATTGGTTCCGGAAAGAGAATCACAATAATGCAGAGGAAGTAAAAAAGGAATGTCGTAACAGGATTCTTCCACTATCTAACGTCCTAAATGAAACAAAACCATCCACAAGATTCTTGATCCCCTTCCAAGTAGCTTGACCTCTTCTCATGCTCCACGGGTCAGGTGTCACGTTCAGCATATTATACACCACCTCCCTGCGCAATGGCGGTTCTGCACTGCCCAATCTCAGCGACGTAACATGAGCAGCTTGGTTTCTTAAATTATCAATATGAACCGGAGACAATGGGAAAATGTAATGGTGTCTGGGAAGCAGAGGCAGTATGTAGAATTAATGCACATTAAGGGAAGACCAAAACGGCCCACAGAACCTGAGTGCCAAATGGATTTCTCCCATCTTCTTCACTCCCGACGGGTGCAAACATATGAGAGGATAAGAGTGTGTATATTTTGCTACACTCAAGCGTCGACAGTCGAATTCGTATCTTTCCCATTAAAGTATCCATTGCTCCTCTGGCTCTGTTCTCTGCATCTAGTTGATTATTGTTGAACACTGCAATAGTAATGACCGTGAATGGATCATAAACTTCGTTCCACACCGTAGAAAGGCTGTCAGCCACTGTCCTTGTGCGAACCCGCTTGGTACCATACTTATCCACACAATATGCATGGGTTCGAGCCCCCATGTTCACTGGCTCCGACCCAGATGCCTTCAACACCCCCAGCTCTAAAACCCCAATGCTCCGTCTCCAAAGCTTCTTTGCCGATGCTCTGAAATCGCTGCAATACTCAGGAGGCTCGTCCAGCACGTGATATGCACCATCCAAGGAGATTCTCGCGTTGAACTCACTCGCAAACATGACATCTTGGGAAGCATCGACAACGCTTGGCCCTGGCCTATCAAGGTTGTACCATTTACTGGCAACCCCTCCCCCATCTAGGCTCTTATCCACGTTCTTCAGAGGAACCACGCACTTTCCTAGACCTACATGGTCAACCAAATACCCTTGCTCTACGCTGATTACCAATGACTCCTTGAACGGCTCTTGGGCAACAAAACATCAAGTCCTCGTTCCAGAACGGGTTTGGGTTCTTCTTCTTGGAAAAGCTTGTTCTTAAACGAACGTGCCCTAAATCAAGTTGGACGAATAATTCTGAGCTCTCCGGATGAAATGTAATGAGCAAATCCTGAGCTGGAATTGTGTTGACTCTGAGTTACCATAATGCAGGTAAAATATATACCTTGGAACGTGTATGAGCAACGGCATCGCCACTGATCGAAGCAGCGTCTGAGAACCAAGCTTGAGGGGAAAACTCATCTGCTTGAGTTCCCATCCACGCGGCCAGCATGACTTCTCCTGCTACAAGTGGTGTCCCATTCTGATCCTCGAGCTTATACCATTGCGGTGCCAATGGACTCTCCGGCGGCATCCGTTTCGAGCATCGGGCACAAGAACCCGAACCCGACCCACGAATGCATGGGGCATGACCATGCTGTGTCGTACAACGACCTCGAGATTCAAGCCCTGAATTCTGTCTTTCTCGAAGGCGAAGACTTGGTTCCATACAGGGAATGGCGTCCTCTGAAAGAAGCAATCGGTGGTTCCTTTGAAGTTTCCGAGTCTGACTTCAACATAAGGATAGCACGGAGGAGGCAAGTCTCGAGCCCTGAGGACTCTAACGTACAAGAATTGTATTTGTTCAACGAGATCATATCTCCTCGTGAGTATGTCACTCTGCACTGATGTTGGGAGAGGTCTCCCTCGGACCACGCGTGATTATAAATAAAGAATACATTATCATAAATCAATGAGCCTCACGTGCAATCAACCCCCCTACTTCTTATTATGATATTCACTCCTTATCTTATACTTTGGACAAAAACAAATTGTATTGTGATAACCCACAAATTCATATAGGAATGAGACACTTTAAAATGAGTCCACTTCACCGGGATTCAAAAGAGCCAAATTTTGCCGTTGCCTATCACCTCTACGTATGAATATTGACGCATCCAAGTTTAATTTTGATCACTCTTTGTTTAATTGCTCATTACTCACTCATTCATATACATTTATGTATGAGGTGAATGAAAAATAATTCATTTCTTGTTCGATAAAAATAATGTAATAAAAAAGAGGATGAGAGACAGAAAGAGAGAGAGAGAGAGAGCATAAAACATGACTTGGTGAGAGGCTTACGTCTTCAAGAAAGAGCATATTGGAGAGGAAATTATAAAAAAAAAATTACAAGATTACTTGGAACCATGGGATGGAACTTCGATCTTAATTTTTTTATTACAAATAAAATTTAAGTAAGTTTTGTATAGATTCTCTCCAAAATTAAAATATAATTCTAAGGTTCGAGAGCTTTTACTGGAATTTATAAAATTATCTACTAAATTTTTTTTTATAATTGTAGCGGTAATCAAATTCATATCTTTATAAAATACAGCTAATTCTTTACTATATGTATTAATTTTATTTTTAATTTTTTTAGTACAAGAGAGAGTTAAATATTTAAAATAAACTACTAATCTAGCAGGGTATATAATAGGAAGAACTAATTTAGATGTCATTATAGTTTCACATAACTTTTAATATGGAATATTATTCTTTGTTGTTATGGTCACATGTAACATTAATCCTTAAACATTGATACCTTCTAATTGAAATCTTAGTAAGAGGAGGGGATGGGTGGAGAGGTGATTGGGTCATAGACCAGCCCGCATTAGTTGGGTTAGGATTAGGATTAGGATTATGATGATGTGTTGAAATGAAGAACTTACAATAGAGTAATAGATATATTGATTAAGGAGTATTTTTCTACCAAGAAAATATTATATATTTATTGACTAAGTTTATAACCTCTTATTTTTATTGATAGTTTAGAATCTAATCTCTTTTAATTTTAATTTTTTCTTGATATCAGGCTACTGCTAGTAGCCCTCTCTTATATTAACAAAAAAATATAGAAAGTATTAGGGATAAAAAATCCTATACTCATTTTTAAAATAATTAAATAAATAATAATAGATAGGGTGATAAGACTCCCAATTGTAGACACCAAAAAAAAAATGATGCATCTAAACATGGTCAATAAATCAATTTATAGATAACAGATTAGTAATAAATTAGATTGTTTACAATTTTTTTGATAAAATATTGATTGTAATTTATAAATTATAAATAATATAATTCATATCTCATAATCATCTAATGCATATATGTAATGCATGGAAAACGTGTCTAATTTGTGGCAAAAAAAGCAGTTAACTATCAATTTTAGTTTACAAGGCTAAAATTTGCATTATTTATTTGTTTTTGGTTTATCGACTATTGTGGTGTTTGTTTTAATTTAAAACATCAGGCTTCCGTTTGTACAACCCCAATGAACCCCCAGGGAGGGCGAGTTCTTAATTATTCGGCATCGTTTAGCTTCACCTCACCCAGCTCTTGTTAAATCTTTCGGATCTATCTAGGGTTTGTCTGTCGAAGTGTTGTAGCGGTGATCCTCTCTATTCGATTATTGTCTGAATCAATTGATTTTCCGTCCCCGTCAGTTTAATAGCTAGGGCCAGATTTTCGAGTCTCGATGGCTCACACCAGTAACAATGTAAGCTCTAATTTTCTTTTGGAGGAGATAATTGTCTTCTCCCAACTTTTGCTTTAGAACGCTCATCGGATTTTGGAGTTGTAAAATTTTCAATCCATGTATTCTCTTCACAGGTCGCCGGGGTCGACAATACGTTCAGAAGAAAATTTGATCGAGAGGAGTATTTGGAACGAGCTCGGGAGCGTGAGAGGCAGGTGAGTCATTCCATTTTTTGTTTCTATGCTAATGCCCGATGATATTTTGCTGGTGAATTTTCAATAGTTTCGCTTAGTTAATCGTGACGTTTGTGAACAGGAAGAGGAGGCTCGATCTAGACCTAAAAGTAAGTGACCTAGTTTCTACTTTGGCTCGCATTTTGCCCTCGAACGTTTAGGCCTTTTTTGGCTGTTCTTGATTGAACTCAGTTTGACGGCATTAAGTAACATCACCGTTTCTATGCAGCCAAAGGTCCTCCAGGGCAGAGGAAACCCTTGAAACATAGAGATTATGAGGTGGACCTTGAATCCCGCTTGGGGAAGACTCAGGTAAGTTACTTTGGACAGGATTCTAGTTCTACTTTGGACATTACGGGAGCTTTGCATTTCTCCGCTTTGGTCCTTTAACTTTCTTTGGCTTTCTTGTATGATGTGAAATATCTATAGACTATAGACTGCCTCTCCCCCATTTTTCAGCTTAATTTAGAAATATGTCTGAGCTGCTCGTTTTTATGTCACTGAACTTTTATGATTATTCAGTTTTACTAAAAATATGAATATAAATCCTTTTGCAGGTTGTTACTCCAGTTGCACCTCTAAGCCAGCAGGTACGTGCATACCATATTTGTTACAATAATTCCTAAACATCGTAGCTGCTTTTGAAATGGACAATTTCTTTACTATCGTCGCCCCCCCAAACCAAACCATCATGTGGTGCATCGAAATGTTAAGAGTAAAAAAATCCGTTACTGCCCTTGGACTTTCCCTTGAAACACAGATTTTCTGCTGTCTTTTGAGATTTGATACAAATAATGCTTCAGTTCAAGTAAGATGCAAATTACGTGGATAATGAGATATGCGACTGAGAATGGCTTGCTTGGCTGCTAATTGTTCTGAGCATTTGCAGTTTATTTGTTTCTTGAATGTATGCACAACGAACAAGTAATTTAACTTGTACACTCGCATCTTGCAGACTTTACTTTTTTCATTGTTTATTATTTGATACCCTGTATTCTGTTATAAACTTGTTTGACATTTCATTGTGGTTCTTTGAATTATCCCCTGGTGCAGGCCGGATACTACTGCTCAGTTTGTGAGTGTGTAGTAAAGGATTCTGCAAACTACTTGGATCATATTAATGGAAAGAAACGTATGTGGTCTTCTTAACATGCTTGCCTTGATTTGACATATTAGTACTTGATTTAATTGTCTTCATTCTGATGATTATGATTTCTTTGCCCCTTAAGATCAACGAGCTCTGGGAATGTCTATGCGAGTAGAACGTGCTTCTCTGTCACAGGTATAGTTTTAAGATTAATTCTGCATTAGAAGTATGTGTGTGGGTTTGAGCATACGCATGTCTGCATGTCACTTTTTGTTGTATAACGGTGGTAATTTTCTGATGAAACAGGTTCAGGAACGATTTGAAGTTCTTAAAAAGCGGAAAGATCTTGGAAGCTTCACAGAGCAAGGTAAAGCTTTGGAAAGGGGGCTGATGATCTTTTTTTCTTTTTTTGGAAAAAATAGTACTATCTAAGAAATTTTCTTTGTTTATTAGTTGTGAGCATTCCTTTTAATAAATATTTGGTTGATGATTACTATACAGATCTGGATGACCGGATCTTAAAACAGCAACAAGAAGAGGAAGAAAGAAAGCGACAGCGACGGGAAAGGAAGAAAGAGAAGGTAAGCAGTTTGGTGTTTGTTATTGAGTCTCCGCACATGGGATGGGTTGGAAGATACATCTTGCCCTAATCCCACCTTAACATTGAAGTCTTCATATCTTAGTAATAACTGCGTTTTGTGTGTGTGTGTGTTTTCAAACAACATATCTAATTATGTTTTGTTTGTTGGTTCAGAAAGAGAAGGAAGTTGAAGAAGCACCTGAAACAGATCCTGATGTTGCCGCTATGATGGGGTTTGGTGGCTTTCGGTCATCCAAGAAATGATGCCATGCCATATGCTTCTTGACGGAATTTTAACAACCGTTTTGTAACGTTGAGCATATGGTGAAAGGATGACGAGGATGCATCTAGCAGCAAAAGAGGTTGTGTATCTAGGCCGGAGCTTGAGGGATTCAATCTATATATAAATTATGCAATTCGTTTAGGTCTTGTTCATGTCTTATTCTAGCTGGGCTGGTGTATGATATATAAAGGGATCCTTTCCTTTTCACCTGTTCTGTTATTTCGCTAATTTATTTCTCTTTCCTTATAGTGTGTTTGGGTGGAGAAAAAATAGGAGGAAAGAAAATGTTATCACTCCCCAGAGGGATTCAAGCACTTCCTCGATCTATTTTCAGTTACAAATTTAAAATAGTGCTAGATATCTGGAAATACAAGAAATCATAATGCAAGGAGAATGAGAAATTTTAAATGTTAATTTATATATAATATAAAAATTCTAAAATATGAAATTATATTTATAATTTATAAATTAAAAATATTAAAATAGGGAGAGATGAATGAAAGACCTATGATTTACACTATATATATGGAAACATAAAATTTTGGACGATACAATTTAAAGCCTTTCAAATTTGGACTTTCTCGCACTCTTTAGCTTTTTTATTTTTTAATACAAGTGATGATTAAATCTAAATTACTAGAAGCTTAAATGGGGAAACAACCTCTATTTTTTTTGTATTAAAAAAAAATTCTCAACCCCTCTTTAGACACTATTATCTCCAAATTTGGGGGCAAACTCTAAAAAAATATAATATAGATAATTCTTATTCAACCAACACATCATCAATTTGATTATATTTTTTAAAATGTATATAATTTAAACATCCTATTCATGACTCAAAAAAAGGAATAAATTTGCAACATCAAAAGACTTTACACATGATTATTATGTATAAGAGAGATAGAATCAACTATATTTTTAATATTGGATTTAGGAATACTTTTTTTAAGATCCAACTCTATAGACACTTGAATATTGTCAATTACTCATCTTCAATAATAATATAAGGGCTAATAATATGTGTAAAATTCACAATCTAATTTCTAACATAATCTGAAATTATTTTTCTACACTCGCCTTAATTTGTGTCCTTAACACTCATCAATATTGACTTTAAAATAGCCCTAGTGGGACTTCCCACTTAAGAATTGAGGAATTTGTCACACTCTGTACAATCTAATCTTGTTAGTATACAAAATTTCGCCAAATTTGTTTCAATATTACCAGAGGCTCTCAAGGTTGAACAAATTCTGGTTTAAATATCCTCTGTTTCCATAGATGCCAATTCCTGACACCTTATACCAGTTTCCAATTATCATACTCTGCTAAACGCACTAGCGTAGCTGTTGAATGAGATTGATGCCGTTGCGGGAGGAACAACGCTTCCGATAGAGCCGTAAGGCGGTAACATGTAAGCCCCGTTTCTTTATCTACCACTACCAGTTATCTGTTGTGGGCTTGTTCCCGCAATTCCTGTCTTTTCCCGTTTAACAACGAAGGCTGGTCTTCTTGCACTGTGATTTGGCACAGAATGACCAGAAGCTGCCGGGAGATCGAGCGAACAGTTCTTCGTCTCCTTCACGGTCGCAATACTCGCACCCAAATCACCCAAATTCACGCCCATTTCCTTCGCCATGGCCTTCATCATTCCAACCAGATCCTCGCCCACTTCGTCTCCGTTTGCGCTGCTCTTGATCGAATGTCTTACGCCACTCGTATCTTTTACCAAACCCACAATCCCAATATTCTCCTCTTCAATTCCATGATCAAAGGCTTTTCTTTATGTTCCCCCTTCCAGCAATCCTTCCACTTTTTCTCCATTATGAAGACCCGCGGTATTTTGCCTGATGAGTATACTTTTGCCCCTCTGCTTAAGTCCACGTCAAACCTTTTTGACTACGGACTCGGCCAGTGCGTTCATGCCCAAGTTATTCGAGCTGGATTTGAAAGCCATGGTTCCATTCGCATTGGGTTGGTGGAGTTGTATACGGCTTGCGAGAGAATGGGAGATGCCGAGAAGGTGTTCGATCCAATGTTTGATACAGATGTAATTGTCTGTAATTTGATGATTCGTGGGTTTTGTAAGACAGGCTTTCTGGAAAGGGGTTTTAAGCTTTTTAGACAGATGAAGGAACGCAGTATTGTTTCTTGGAATATCATGATTTCTTGCGTAGCACAAAATAAGGATGGGGAAGCCCTTGAACTTTTTCATGAAATGTTGGGACAGGGTTTTGAACCAGATGACGCAACCTTGGTCACAATTCTGCCTGTCTGCGCTCGCCTAGGAGCTTTAGATGCTGGGAAATGGATCCATAATTATGCCTGTTCCAGAGGGTTTCAGCGAGATGTCATCGCCGTGGGAAATTCACTTGTGGATTTCTATTGCAAGTCTGGAAATCTTGAAGTTGCGTGGAGCATTTTCAATGAAATGCCTCACAAAAACGTTGTTTCTTGGAACGCAATGATATCGGGTTTGGCTTATAATGGGAAGGGTGAACTGGGGGTTCACTTGTTCCAGGAGATGATAGAGAAGGGCGTTAGCCCTTCTGACTCGACTTTTACCAGCGTTTTAGCTTGTTGTGCTCATGCAGGTTTAGCAGATAGAGGGCTTGAACTCTTTGCTTCGGTGACCGCAAAATCTCAACTTCAGCCAAAACTGGAGCATTATGGCTGCGTCGTAGATCTTCTTGGACGTTGTGGACAGGTACGGGAAGCTCATGACTTGATCAGAAGCATGCCCATGAAGCCCACAGCTGCATTGTGGGGTTCATTGCTTAGTGCTTGCCGTACTTATGGTAAAAGGAAGCTCGCAGAAATTGCCGTAAAAGAGCTTATCAATCTCGAACCATGGAATTCCGGGAACTATGTGTTGTTGTCAAATATTTACGCAGAAGAAGGAAAATGGGATGAGGTTGAAAAGGTTAGATTACTGATGCGACAAAACAGCATCAGGAAAACTCCAGGACAGAGTGCGACTGGTTAGTTGCAAGGTTTGACTTAGCCGAGAAACGGCTTTGTTTCTTGGTCTTCACAAACTACATGAATTAAGGTTTTTTATGCACAAAGATCGTGCCAAAGCAATGGAAGAGGTTGCATGAGCACTATCTCCCATGGTCTTTACTATCAGCCTCATGTTCAACAAACCAAGAAAAGTGATTCATCTTCAGAAGCTTCCAAGAACAATGTTTGATGAGCCAAGTACATTCTGTTTTGGAAGAGGTTGCATGAGCACTGCCTCTCATTGATTGCTAGAAACTTCGAGGATGTTAAAGAGACTGTTAAGTTCGTATGGGACTAACCTTCTAAGACAGAACAGACGAGTATGGCGGTTAGGAAATAAACTAGCAATGTCAATGTCGAAATTGGATGCAATTATTGTAGTCAATGAGGATTCTATATTTTAAGGCGTCTAAGAGGACTCTGGATGCTTATCATTCTCAGATATAATTATAGGTATTAGTCTGCATCATTAATCCATTATTATTACATCTCCTCGGGTAGGATGATCGTTATGTAATACCTTCTGAATCGGGCTGATATGTGTTATCGATATTGCATCCGTGGGGTATACATGTAATAGGTTTGCACAATTTGTTATTTATTTTCTGAATTTCCTTGTGTTAACTTAATTCGTTTATAGCTCAGAGAATTTGTTGAGTACTTCAGAAATGCACTTGCATAATCTAGATGTTTGTATAGAAGTTTTTTCTTCAGATTTCACCATATGAAGAACATTAGTACAAAAGCAATTAAGGATACAAGGAACCCATCAATCAGGCCTCGAAGAGGTCAAACGATCATCTGTTTCTTAATGCATTGTGTCATTAAATTAAATTAACTGCTACTGCCACCAGGACGCAGAGATAGAATCTAATCCAAATTGGCAACTTGCTGGCAGAGCTTATTTCTCCACCAAGTTGATCTCCCAAGTTGAAGTTCCCTACACAAACACAGACACAAACACGAACACATTATTCTCTAACTTAGGATAGCGAATAGAAAATAGAGAAGGGAAAGCAAGCGGCGGCAGAAATCATGGCGGAAACAGAATGGTATCCTTACCTCCTTCTTCGGCAAAGTTGCAACCAGCAATCAGCGCATATCTTATTTGTGGCACATTGGCTTTATTGTAGAATAGGAAATTGGATAGCATGCTGTCGATACAATTAAGCACAAGCTGTGTTTCTCTAAGGCATGGGCCATTGCAGAAAAAATCAGTCGCCTCAGGCGGTACGTTAATATTCCCAGATGGATTTAATCTGTACGGCTGGTCACATCCCACATAGATCTGCTAATTATTCGTGGCCAACCCAAAGAAAAGAATATATCAGAAAAGAAGAAACGTTAGTGATGGAAGAGAGACAATGACCAAACAAGCCTTCAAGAGCAGAGCAGAAGGTTAACATGAAGCCGCATGCTTCCAAGGAGAGCAAGATACTAGACACAGACTCACGAGGTTATTATCAAAGCAAGATAAGGCTTTTGCTAAGCTTTGCTCCTGAAATTGATCCTGTGCAGCCCCTGGTCATGATGAACAGTGAAGTACGCAAATATGACATGAAAACTGACACAAAAGATGGATGGTATATAAAGAATGGCAATTGATGGTTAGAATATAATGATAACCTGAGCAGCAGCACAAAATTAGTGTGGAGACTAAGGATGCTGTGAATAAGCTGTGTTTTGGCAGGAATGAGTCTTCCATGACTGTAAAGGGTGGGAACAGAAAGGAACATAGGAACAATACGAAAGAATGCAACTTATATCAAGGTATGGGTTGCCGAAGGGCTAGTCTTTTCCGAGGAAGAAGATAGGGCAAAGAGGCAAAAGGAGGCGACAGGGTAGGTCAACTCACGAAGAAGGGAGTGAAGGAGCGGTTAATTAAAAGGAAAGCAGCGGTTTATAGTGAGCCAAGGTGGGACTTTCGAGACAAATGGACCAATGAGATGAGTGATGGATTTGGTCACCAACTCAGAGTTCCCACCTTAACTTGTTCAAGTACGAAATCCATCGGACGTCAGCTAAAAATGGGAATTGAAAAAGAGTGGAGATGCGGGGCATCGATCCCCGTACCTCTCGCATGCTAAGCGAGCGCTCTACCATCTGAGCTACATCCCCATGTTAATTTTGTTTGTATTCTTATATATTCTACTATGCAAAGAGATTGCAACCTCCCCATCCCAAACCAGAGAGCCGGCAATAGTTTCTACTGCAGATCATGTTCCCGCGACGAGTATCATCTCTTTCAATGAGATGTCTGCGGAACCCCCGGTTGCATAGTCTTTTTTTTTTTTTTGAAAAAAAAAGAGATTGAACTCAATTTTACAATTTTTTATTATAAAAATTTAAAAAAAAAATAAAAAATAGGGTAAAATTTCTTATTCTCCTAGACAATACTAATATCAGGTAGGGTGAACCGTCTAATACCCTCAAACATAAATTTATATATACAAGAGTTATAATACCTTTTTAAATATCACGATTAAAATTATAATAAAATAAAATTAAATATATTTTAAATAATTATATATCTCAAACATTATTCAAATGAGACAATGGACCATGGGTAGGTTTACAAAATTTTCCTTCTCTTGACGATAGTCTCAGGCACCTTGTGAATTCCAAATATTACATGAGGCCCTGAAATGTCGGCCTTGATTGCACCGTGGATTCGTAATCCATTCCACTCAATACGGTGCGTTTCGGTTTAGTCCATTCACGGTCCAATGTCGCAGCTCTAATGTCGTCTCTCCCCCTTGCTGAAATCGGACCTCGTACCACTCTGCAGCCAACACGTTTTAGATTCTTCCGCCTATTTCAAGTATGTAAACTGGCAGCGTTTATTTTATCTTCTGAAGAATAGAGCGGCGAGATAGTTTATTTGCTTTTAAGGATTAGGGTTAATTGATAGAGCCATGGATTTGCAGAGGAGGAGGGTTCAGTTCCTACTCTTCGACACTGGCATCGTTGTACTTAGCATCGCAGGTACTAGTGAATCTCTGTGCATTTCTATATCTATGTTTCAGATGTTCTAATTATTAGTGTTGATTGCATTCCTTTTTTTGTATGATCCAAGTATTAGCATGAATGAGAATCGCAAACTCCGATCACAGAGGTTTGGAACCTTACATATTCTGCTACATGTATTCCAACGTTTCTGTTACTTGCATCGTGCTTGATCGAACATTATAATTATTTTGCTCATCTTGTCCTATTTTCTTGAATTTTTTGTAGTTGATTAATACCATGAATTTATGGATCTTTTTTTGTGGTCAACATGAATTTGTGGATCTCTATTGCTCGCACGTCTTAAAATGTTTTCCTAAGTTTTTCTTTTATAAAAAGAAAATAAAAATTAAGTGACAAGAAATTCTTCTCGCCTGTGTTATGATACAATCTAAACGCTTGCTCTGCTCGTTTTTTATTTTATTTTATTTTTAACTTCTAGGTTGAAGGCGTTTAATGACGTGGTTGATCGTAGTTTCTTTTTCAAGATTAAAGGCGCACAATACCGTTTTCTCCATTTCCAAAATTAAATTATGTATAGCGTTCACAGATTTTCAAAATGGAACTGCGGATTGGTGTTTGCGATGGTGTAGGTTCAAACAATTAGCATTTGGAGTTTGAACTCCAATTTAAACTTGAAGTTCTGTTAACTAGTACAAAAGATAAAAGCTACCATTATTTTAAGTGTTAACTATTTTTGTTTGGTATTCATAATATTATACTATCATGTTTATGCTAAGTTTTTTTGTCTGAATTTTGGTTCACTTTCAATGTGGAACTCTAATTTGGAGATCTAAGTCAGTTCCCCACTGGGGTGAAGGATAGGGCTTACAGGTGGCAGAGCAGCAATGCCTCTGGTTATGTGTATCCCAAACTATAATTGTAAGAATGATTTCAAAGTTCTCCCCAACAAATCTCAGTCCATCAGTTTTCTCTCGTTTTTCCTTTTCCTTTTCTGGTGGTATTTTGTCTTTGATTGCTGAAGCCTTCCATTTACCCTATCATGTAGTATCACTGTCCGTCATGCTCATAAGTTGTTATTTTCAGCTGAAAATGCAGGCTGCTGGTTGGGGAGGAGGCGGCATCCCAAAGTGGGAAGTTTACATTCTTGAACTGCTTTGATATGGGCTCAGGAACTCTAGCATGTGTCGTCAAGGAAGGAGTGAAGCTTTATTTTTACAACATTAGAGCTGCTCATGTTGAAAGAGCTAGGAATCATGCAATCGGGTCTGCTCTTGTTGATGCCATGTCACAAGTAATGTCAGCAAAAGATTCAGCCAAACTGCTCAGAAAGAAGGTGCAAAGGCTGCAAAATCGGCTTCACGCCAATCCAAGCGAATTATAGGCCCCATCATCTCTTCCGGATGGGACTTTTTTGAAGCCATGTACTATGGTGGAACTATCACGGTGGGTTTCCTCAGGGGCAATGGTACTCTGTTCGGTACTTACGCCGGAGGTTTCATGGGGGAGAAAAGGCTTGGAAGATTCGGTTATCTTGTGGGAAGTCACTTGGGCAGTTGGGTTGGAGGTAGAATAGGACTAATGTTCTATGATGTGGTTAATGGAGTGCATTTCATGTTGAATTTTGTTCAAACGGTTGGCAGTCAAGTTCAAGATGCTTCCGATCATGAGAGTTCTGAAGCCCCCAAGAGTTCCTATTTTGAGGAAACTACAGCTTATGACCAGTCTGAGGGTTCTGATGAGCCCTGTGCTTTTGAATCCTATGCCGCGGAAGAAGCCAATGCCTATGAATCTCCTGGCTATCAGAGCTCGGAAACATACGAAAATTTCGAATTGTGATGAAATTTTTAGCTGATGCGTACAAGGCATCATCTGCTGAAACAATAATTGGATGCATGATGTGTATGTATGTGCCTTCGCTGTATTATTTACTTCTACCATCGTGTAACTACCAAAGTTTTGTAACATATTTCCCCATTTTTAATATAGGAAAGATCGCAATTTCAGTCTTTCTTGATTCTAGGTTCATTCAATAATTTTTTTTGCAGGATTTGCAAGACGTAAACAATTTATAATTTATTTGCAACTAATGTTTTTTAAAAATCGCAACTATAAACTTCTATGACGTGTAACTCAATTGAATCATGGGTTAACCGTGTGAGCCGCTTTTATCTATATATTTTCAAAACTGTTTTTTTAATAATTTTAAAAATTTATTTAAAATGACCATTTTGCTTTCATTATATGCTGATGCGTCGTTCTGCCTCTATTAGAAAATGTAGAACAGTGAATCGCTCCTTCCGTCTAGCTCGTTAATATCACCGTCCCATCAGGTACAGGGATACACCGCCCCTTCGAATCCCGTAAAGACGTTATTCGCGATGTTTGTTAAATTTGTTTTCAATATTTATGTATATATTCACTACAAAAATAATATTTATAATCATAAATCAGAGCCGCACTTAAAATTGGAAAACTCGATATGCCATATATTCTGACGTCAATTATTGTTAACAATTGAAGCAATAATTTGTCGTAAAAAAGAACAAAAATGTAATTAGTTTAGAATAATATTCATGGACGTATTCTTACGAGGATCTGAATTAATATTAATTCTGAAATAATGAAATCTGATTGTGTATTGTATTGGCAAGAATGAATGCCACACATCCACCATCGCAGATGTCAACTAGAGTTTGATGCTGATATCAGCAGGAAGCGATCACACGTCCTCTTGCTTCTGTCTATTTTATTTAATCCTTCCAAAAATCTTGGACAGCGATGTCCTGACGTTTTTCAATCAATGGGTGTGAAACCAAAACCACTGGGAATCTACTCCTTATTATTTGCTCCATCGGGGACCACCCATGCATCTCCCACCACATAATTAAGCTGTAGAAGGGTTTCAGCTCCTAAATTAAATTATTTTACCGAGCCCATAAGACATAAAACCTCAAGGCTTACATAGATAGGGAGTGCACTCTCTCTCTAAAGCTGCATGCACGTAGGCGTGTGTCTGCCACAAGAAAAGAAAATCAGAATTGCGTTATTCATGCTCCTAACTCCCATTAAATGAACATATATCCTTTTCTCTGTTTTGTCAAGTCGTGACGTTCACAAAGAAATACTCATGAATCACAATCTGGATCCCAATGAAATACTTGAGAGAGATCTGAATTCTCGTAAGCACAGCATGAAGCCTGCAGCTATCAAGCGTGAAAATAAACAAATAAAAAACAGGAAGAGAGAAGTTGCTTCATGAAATTAAATTTTATTTCGAACCCTTACTTGAACCACATAGCAACTAACCAGGGAAATCAAAACGTTCACGACGCCCGTGACAGAGAAATATAGTAAGAAGCCAATAGATGAGTAGGAATGATGTGGGCCCTGGAAGTGGGCTTAAATATTGACCCGATGATAATCGTGGCATAGGCTAATTCTGGGGATAACCTCATAGTGTCGACATGGTTGGCGAGCAAGAGATGTTAGTTGACAAAGTCTGCGAGCTTTATGATCAAATTTCAAGTCTACAGAGCCTGAAACCCTGCAAACATGTCGACATGCTTTTTACCCAACTCGTCCTCACATGCATGCCACCTATCTCCATCGATGTCACCAAGCTCAGTTCCCGCGTGCAACACATTCGATCCAAACTTATAAGAATCTGTGGTGAAGCCGAAGGCCTTTTGGAGAGCCACTACTCCTCCATCTTAGCCTCCTACCACGACCCTCTTCATCGTCTCCATCTCTTCCCTTACTATTCCAATTACCTCAAGCTCGGCCTTCTCGAGTTCAGTATCCTCAGCCAACACTATCCCCATGTCCCTTCCAAGATCGCCTTCGTCGGTTCAGGACCTCTTCCTCTCACCTCCATTGTATTGGCCTCCAATCACCTTCCCACCACCGTTTTTCACAACTATGATATCGACCCTGTAGCCAATTCCAAGGCTGCGCGCTTGGTTTCTTCTCATTCGGACTTGTCCAGGCGCATGGTGTTTCATACCAGTGATATATTGCAGGTGTCGGAGGAGTTGCTGGAGTATGAGGTTGTTTATCTGGCGGCTCTTGTGGGGATGGCTAAGGAGGAAAAGACTCGAATCATTGATCATTTGGCTGAGTATATGGCCCCTGATGCGCTTCTGTTGCTGAGGAGTGCGAATGGTGCTCGGGCTTTTCTGTACCCAGTGGTTGAGCCTTGCGATCTTGCAGGCTTTGAGGTTCTCTCCGTGTTCCACCCCACCAATGATGTTATCAATTCAGTTGTCGTGGCTCGTAAGTGTGCTGTGCCAACACAGAACCTTGCCTCTGTCATGCTCCTCGACCTCCATGATCTCAACCATGGGGATATGATTAATGAGGAATTATTGCACGCTGACGTGGAGGAGGACTGAACCTCAGATCCCCTCCCCTGTACGTCTCATCACTTGTATTTGTGTGATCAATCTTCTGGTATCGCTCTACGTACGTACGTGTTTGACTTACAGTTTCAGTCGTGTCTGACTCGTTTGTGATGAATCATTTAGCTGGCAATTGGTATATATGTTATCGTGGTGTTGTTTATGATTTTTAAAGAAATAAAAAGGCTATATTGTGTTTAGATCGATGTCGCCCTCGAGCAAGCCATAAGGGTACGGTAAGCATGAATTGATAACACCCCACCCACAAATATAGGCTAGCACTTTTACAGTATCGTGTATTTTCCCGAATTGGTATTTTCTCTTCAGGTGATGGTATTGATCCAACAGGGTGTGCAGGAAAACATGAATTCTAAGAGGAAAATTTAGCTTCTTGAGGGTTGACAACTAGTTTCCAGTGCGTGCACTTTTAACCCATTCTGTTTATAAGGGACGGTAGCTAGCTTCGCTTGTTTCGGTGTCGAAATAGGTTCATATATGGATTGTATGACCCGAGAAGAGGTAGTGGGCAAAAAAGGGGTATCGGTTTTTGTTGGGTAAACATGGCTATAAAGATGCAAGTGCGTATTGAGGACTGGGGCGTGCCACGGAGCATTGGGGGTCGATGATGATCCGCAGATATCAATTATTTGAGCATAATATTTGCAAAATGGTCATTAATTTAAGTTGTGAGTACGTGATTCTCAATTTCTTTTGAAGCAATATCTATGTAATGAATACATAGCAGCAAAAACGCCACCCACCACCTGTCAAGTCCGCTACCAATCATTTAGCCTTCATAGCCTCAAAATCTCTGCCTTCCCCATATATAACATGACCCCGACCCCTCATTGATTAAGCCTTTCCATTTTAATATTATATGTGTGTGTGTGTGTGTGTGTGTAACGATTGGCTTTGGGCAAAAGATGATCATACAGTAACTTGAAATCCAAAACAAAGACCAGCCAGGCAGTGCCGTGCGTTATGATCGTTCTAATGATTCGAGCCTTTGGGTAAAATATTTCAATTCACGCATATGGCTACACATAGAAAGGAAGCGCTGCGGTCTTTACCTATCTAATCTATCAAAGAAACCCCCTCAAGAGCAGCTTTCTAAACGACATATATGGTATCTCCTTTTCTATGTCTATTGTTTTTTCCTTTTTGTAACTATATTGTCTTAACACATAACAGTAACTGCTTTATCAGCTACAGCTTTTAAACCACTCCTCTATAAGCAAAAGAAAACTAATATGCAAACAAGTGCAGACGCCAATATGAGTTTGATGAGGTGCTATATCTCAACCTCTGCCACCACCAGTGACACCTTCCATGAGTGAGATGCGCATATCTTCGGATGGTTTCCAATGGCGTTTCCTCTGATTGATGAACCAATTATTGATCTTCTTTTGATCAAGCCCAGTCATTTCTGATAGCTTCAATTTCTCCTCTTCCTGCCCTCATTCATTATTCAGAAATCACCATTTCTATCCAAAATTAATGGCATATTTCAACACACAAACACGTACAGACTCATCTCTTACCGTAGGATAAGGCCATCTGTAGTGGGAGTTCCACCATTGAAGGAGAGCCATCCTCGCATCCTTTGGAAGCTTATTCTTTTTCTTTTTCTTCAACACCTCCTTCCTCAAACTGCTCAGGTAGCCACTGTACTTGCGGAGCAGCATTTCTCTTAGCTCTTTATCTCCTCCAAAACGCCTCCCATCACCTTCATTTGCTTCTGCATCTCCACAACTTATTCCCTTCTCTTTACTCCCACCTCGCTCATCTGAAATAGATCCACCTATGAATCATGAGTTTTGAGAAACTAAGAATGACTTGTTACAGAACTGCACATGTCAATCTGGAATTATTTCTATATTCTTCCTTGATAAGTTTATCGGCTCACCCCATTCCTATACATGCATGCATCATACAAAGGCAGATGAAACAAGACTTCACACGTCTTAGTTTAGTTTTAAATCTTTCTCCGCACTTCAGAGTGGAAGGACGTTGTTGTTTGTAAAGCCAAGGATTCAACACATGGTAGAAGAAAATGGTGTTCAAAGTTTGTGTATATATCAGTCACAATACAGGGAATACTAATGGCCTGTTTTTGAAATGCCAATTGATCACCTTTTTGTTCTTATTTTTGATCTTGATGTCTTCATGATTTTCACGACACACAACTGAAATGGTCCCCTGTAGAAGATAGTGCAGCCTCCACTTTAGTTCTTTCTTTTTCTAGCACCTCTTTTGGCCTCAAGAGACAATTTCAGTTTCGAGAAAGAAAGAAATTTAATTAGGCACATTTTTGGGGGGGGGGGGGGGGATTTAATTAGGCACATTTCGCTTCTTGCCATACGCAAACTGTACGTAGCTAACATTGCGTAATGAATGTTGAACACAATCAATGTAGTTTTGACACTAAATAGCTTGCCGTCCTTATTATGCATTGAACACATGCCAATCTCTTACGGGCTGTTTGGCACTAAACGATAATGAAAAGGGGAATAATAATGAGAAAGCTTTCTACCATACACATGGTCAGCCCACTTTTCAAAACAACCACTTTGCTATCTACCAAACACAATAAAAATGCTTTTCCTTACCTTTCTCTTTGACCAAAATCCCTTTTACACGCATTAATAGACAGCCTTGATGTTGAATTCAGAAAGATGTATGGAATAAATATCATCTTCTCAATAATCAACAATTCATATCCTATGTTAATGTGCTAATCTCAGAGTCTGACATTAGTAACAGTTGCAAGTAGATATCAACTAATATATTACGATGACTTAATTAGCAGCATCGGTCGCTTATTTATTACGTAGCAGAGAACTGATATATCATAATCACCGAGTAACTCACATGCAGGGGGAATAAGTTTTCACTCAGATCCATGTGCATCATCTAAAAAATAAAAAATAAAAATTATAGAGTACATATCTTTAAGCCCTTCTATTAGTTCGGTCAAATTATATTAAATACTCCTTTTTGAAAAATAAAAAATACACTCAGACTTCCTCCAATTTATTTACTTCCAATGAATTTAACTTCCTACTTCATTGATATATATGTTTCTTTTAAAAACAAGATTGCTAATTAATTTTCTTTATTTTTGCATAAGAATCAAATTAGAGCTTTATATCATGAAAAGGTGAACTTCTCCGAAAAATAAAATAAAATATAAGTTTCTCCAGTACATATCAAAATATTAGAGAAGGCAATTGTGATTTTTGAAAAAAGATTAATATAAAGTACTCCTCCAATCCATAATAATATAAAACCTAATTGGAGAGTTGAGTTTAATTCTAAGTATAAAATATATTTTTTATATTTATCACTTTTTTTTTAAATTGATCCTACTAATACCCTTTCAACAATAATTAAGTAAAAAATAAAGGGAGGGATAATTAAGGAAGATGATTAGGGTGTTTTAGATAAAACATATGATATTAAGTAACTTAACTTACTTTCTTAATTTAACTAAATTAATTAAATATGTCCTATTAAGGACTGGAGGAGAATAAGACAAGTGAGATTAGTGCATAATTCAGCGATAACTCGATGATAAGGAAGCTAATAGCTGTAGAATCTGTTATCACTTAAAAAAAAAAGCACAGGAAGAACTGAGTATAAGTTTTACCATGTTGGTCACTCATAGATATATTATTATTACCAACAGTTACGTTGTCACCCAAGTTTAAACGATCAAAGTATACTTCAAAGACAAAATTTTTTATGCCGTTGAAATTTCTAGAGATTAATTTTGGCTGATAATAATGAAGAAAGCAACTACGACTATAGCAAATACCAGCGTGATCTAACTCATCGAAGTATGTATATGCTGATATATATGTACATGTGCTGATAAATTGGATTAATTATACACTTAAGTAAAATCGTGAAAGTATATTATATGGCACTTGCACTTCAATATAAAAGGGAGAGAAATATTCATAACAAGTGGAAGCAAACAAAAGCATCACAAAGATCTGGACCTTTTTATAGACAAGGTGAAATGGGCCACATTGTCATAAATGTTGAGATTAAAAATACAATATAGACTGCATCTCTGACGTACAGGAAGGGCCATTCATGTTCAGCAAGCAACAGTAACAACAGAAAAAGAAAACATTTAGATGCTCATCTTTTGAGATAATATAATGTTTGAGAAACACGTGCTTAATTACCAGAGAGAGGAGCCGATGAAATTGTGAACGTTCCGTTGCAAAGATTGCGGAGTTTTGATTCCATAGTGCAGAGAAACAAGGAGGCTTCGTCGAAGGGCCTGGACAGCTCCTCTTTGTATCTATGTAGAACTCCACAGTATGATTCCTTGCAGCAGCAACAATTCATATCTTCACTCAGAAGCAATAACACACACACATAAATCTTACACGACGAGGGCAATAACAAACCCACAGTACAGTATGCATATGTAAATACGAGTGTACCATGAAGTGGTCAAGTTCAGGGTCGTCGCCTATCTCACGAGGAGTGTTGACGAGGTGGTGTTGCTGCCCTATTTCTTCGAGAAGGGATAATCTTTCTGGGGTGACTCCGACCTTGGAACACAATAAATACGCAATATTCATAAAAACTGAACAACGCTAGGTTTGTGTGCGGCGCGGAATATATATATGAATGAGGGAACAGTCATACGAACCTTTTGGCAGTCTAAGTAGGCAGAGAGCAAGTTAGGATAAAGAGGGTGATTGGCGATCTGGGTCTTGAAGAAGCAATCTGATCCGGAGGGCGCTTGGAGGGGGAGGCCATGTTCGTCGAACCTGTAATTATGATCCATATGTATGGTTGGTATTAGAGAATACGGCGGCTTGGAATTCAAAGAGATAAAGAGAAGGAGGGTTGGAGGAAGAAGATATGTAAGGAGTGGAAGGCAGAGATCTGGCAGGAGGAGAGGAGAGAGATATGAAGTGGAAGAGAAAGCATAGGGAGATTAAGATTAGTCAATTAAGTAAGGCATGCGAAAGTGTGAGGAGGAAGAAGATAATGACGAGGAGGAGGAAGGAAGGAGGACGGAAGAGTTGTATAAGGAAGAGAGAGAGGGATGTGACGTTGCTGAATTGGCTGAAACTGAAGGGAGCAGAAACAGCAGTGGGATTGTGGCTACTTTTCTACAGAATCATCCTCCTCCAACTGGAAGCCTCTCTCATCATCAAACAAGAGTGTAGTTTTAGTTTAGTTTATACTTCAGATTCCAAAACAAACAACAAATGCTGTAGGGTATACTTAACACTCGTACGTACATGTAAGACCCGCATGTCTTAAAGAAGTATTATTAATAAATATAAATCATGCATGTATCGTTCATTATTTAATTTCGTAAGCTGTAATATAATTTAATTGAGTGTGATTCAAGGGAATGTAAATTTGTCTTATAGGTCATGATTGAATTGAGTTTGAGTTAACAAGTTACTTTGGGTTTATTTGAATTTGTTTTCAATAATCACTTTTATGTAAGTACAAACAAAGCTCTTTTTATATATTTATTTTATGAACTGTAAATTCACGATTAAAAATTTAAATTTAGGGCTCAAATCCCCAATCCAAATCCAAACAAATACCAAATTGACATTTATTAAGCGCTGTTAGAGATTATATGGGCCGCCAAGTTAAGTATGCTTACCAAAAGTTTAATCAAATATTGACATTTAACTTCAAAATGCACCTGAAAGACAGACTGGAACAAAGCGTGGTAATGATTCTATGAGAAGATGTTTTAACCATTTGTCAGTAAACTATTTTATCCAAGAAAACTTCATTATTTTCGTTTTCCTAAACACGTATATTATCTTTGGGTTTCATTAATTTATAATTTTCAAATATTTGATTTTTTTTTTGCTAACGAGTGAATATAATTACTGCAACAAGCCTAATATCGGATAGATTATGATTTTAACTCTGCTTGACTTTTTTGCCATTTTTGCACAGAAGTTTCCATCTTTTCTTACTTAATAGTTACTGGGGACGGAGAAAGAAATTCCATTCCTTGGAAGAAGTAGCTCAAATTCCTTTTTTAATAATAATAACAATATTTTTTCAGGACAATTAAATTTGGAGAACTATCTAAGGGTGTGAACCCTTGCGAGGTATAGAAAAACGAAAAATCATCTTTGGAGAAAAGGTTATACTTTTGCTTTTAAAATAGCTTATATATTTTGTATAGGTAATGGGATAAATAAACCGTGTGTGCGCATTAGTATTTTTAAAAATAACTGCTATGTTTAAATAAGCATATTTAGTGAAACAGTTTTTTATAGGTATATCTAATATTGGATGCAATTCTATTATATGCACGGTTGAGTAATAACCATGTATTTAAATGGGAGAAAAATTAAGAAGAAAATAATCCTATGATGAGAAACTCTCAAATATAGTAAATATTTTTACCATTTAAAAAAATATATTCCTTTCCCCCATTTTTTTTCACTTTTCTCTCCATTACAGGAACAAAATAAAGGAGATTATAAGCCAACTCATTATTAAAAGCACCACCATCTATTTGCTAACAAAGGTTTTTTTTCATAATTTTTTTTTTGAAAAGTTAGGCTTACTTATGAATGTGAATACAAAATCTCTATTTCTCCTGAATAATACTAATGTCAAATAGAGTGAGTAGATAATTACTCCTAGGTGTAAACTTAGGCACCTAAAATTTATGATACCTCTTCAAGTGTCATGACTATAATCACAATAAAATAATATTTTTCAATGATCGAACAACCTCAAAATAATCATATATTTTACCTTTTTATTGACTGAACCCATAGATAATAGGTGCTAATGAAATTGTTTTTTTTATACAAAATTTTTTAGAAAAGAGTAGGGTTCATCCACGCTCTAAGGATAAGGTTAAGTTTTTTTTCTTCTTAAGCGATATTAATATTAGGTAGAGCAAGCCGTCTATTACTCTTATACTTAAATTTAAGTATCTAAGAGTTATGGTGTCTCCTTAAATACTATAACTGGAACCACAATAAAGTAGTATTTCTTAATGATCGAACATATTTTAAATGATCGCATGTCTTACCTCTTTACTAGTTGAATCTAAGAATGATGGGTAATGAAAATAGTTTTATTTTTTTTGATAAAAATTTTTTTAGAAAAAGATTAAACTCACCTATAATTTAAGGATAAGATAAAATTTTTCTGTCTTAAATGATACGATAAAAGACTGGAAAAGTTAGATAAAGAAGCCCTGTGGAGAAAATAGCCGAAAAGTAAAGGAGATACCATTTTGCTTTCTGCAAACGATAATAAAAAAATATTTTTTTATTAGATTTAATTAATGAAATGGTGAGATATATGATTATTTAAAACGTATTTAATATCTGAAGAGTATCACTTTGTTGTGATTCTAGTTATCCCGCTTGGGGAGGTATTATAATTCTTAAATAATTAAATTTATATTTAAGGATAATAGATAATTCGTTGTACCTGATATTGATATTGTTTATAAAAAAAATTTGTCAATTTTTGTTTAAAAAATCGTGGACACAGAAAAAATAGTCTTCTTGGATTAGCCGATGATCTTGTCAGAAAGATAACAAAAGATTAGGGACATAATGACGAGATTTCAGTTGGGGCTAATAATACTCTATTTAACCAGCGATATCCTGTAAAGTGGTTGGAGCTTATCGACGCAAATCTTCGCATGAAAACTTTAAATCCTTTTTCAACACAAGGTGCCCTTTCATCTTCCCATTATTAAGCTTTTTGGCATGCTATACTAATCCCATTGAACGTAAAATCCAAACCAAACGCTCGCTTGAGATTGTCTCTGCTCACATTTTTCTTAGGAAAAGACAAAAAAGCACGTCTAACTTTTTACGTTTCAATTAAACTTATTTTTAGAAAGAAATAGAGCTGTGGCAGATATTCATCCTTATTTACATATTCCCTTGATATGAGTCATTCTTATTTTTAAAAGTTCAAGAGAACATTAACTATTATTTTTCTAATTACATTCTTATTTTTACTAATTTCAAAGTCCGAGATAATTCCAATATAAAAAATTTAATAAAGGTGGCTTAACAGAGAAATAGAAAGAAGAGCCGCATAAAAAAGAAATTAAAAGAGGAGGGAGGAAGTGGTAAAACTCAAATGGAGACACTAATTATTTTGTTTGGGAAGAATACAGAAAGGGGTGGGGCCCAGGTGGGAGAAAGAAAGAAGAAGAGAGAGAGAAACCCACATTTTGGAAAATGATTGGATCTCAATGGCGCGCTCACATTCAATCATGCAACTCTTCCCCTTTAGGCGTTTTCCACTGCAAACCCTTTCTTTCCGCACTGCTTGGACGGACCCCTCTGTTTCGAGCGCTAAGTGTAACTTTAAAGCCAGCTTCAACTTTATCTCTTCCGCTTCATTGAACATTAGGCGAGTCGCATCTTTCTCAATCATGCAATTAATCAACTGTGTCTGCAAAAGAATTTCTCTTCACATGTTCTAACAACGCCTCCTGAGACACATTCATCAGCAAAAGCAGAGCTCAGCTAATGACGCAGCCCCAATCAATTGAGTCGGCTACATAAACAGCTTATAGTCACGCCAAGCCACAATGGGTCCACCTCTCCAAACGCATAAGACAGATGGGAATCTGATTAATGCATGCGTTTGAAAAAAAAATTTCAAATTAACTTATAAAAAAAACAGGCTTATAGATAGCTTATAAAAAATAGTTTTTTTTAGAAGAACTTATAGAAAAAAAAATAATTTTGGATAAATAAGTGTTTAGATAGTTATTTGTAGAATGGGTTTTATGAGTAATAAATTACGAAAAAATGTATGAGTATTAAATGAGGAGAGATAAGAGAGGAGAGAAGAGAAGGTGTAAAAAAAAAGAGAGAGAAAATAGGAGAGAGGAGAGAAAATGTAATAAAAAGTAAGAGAGAGGATGTAAGAAAAAGTAGGGGTAATATAATAATTAGTTAGTTCATAAATTCTTTTACTATTCTATAAATTGCTCTGATTAGCTTATCTAAAATTTTGATTTTAAATTATAATTTAATCTAAAAACCTGTTTAAATAAAAATTACTATTTGATTAACAATTTTCTCAAACTAAAATTTAGGATTAAAAATTCTTTTTAAACTAAAGTTTAGAGTGTTACCAAGCATATTAATAAAAATGTTCACAGCCCAGACACTGAGGATCAGTTCTTCGACCCCATTCACGTATCCGCATCGATAAATTCTCCATCACCTTCTTTTGCTTTTGATCTTGTTTAAAAGGCCTAAAAGAAAAGTAAGATCTCTTGTTTATGAGATCTACTGGGTAGGCCCCCCTCCCGCATAAAGTGCTATCCCTCCCTGACGTCACAACGTCTCTCACATTTCTCCTCCTTCCAGGCAGTCATTTATGTTTCAACATTCGTCAGAACCCATATATCTCCGTTGTATGTTTAGAATACAAACACGATCATTTATTCTCCTATTTCAGAGTTCCATTAATACTTGATTTTTTTGGAGCCCTGCAGCCCAACAAACACCAAGCACCTCCTTGATACCTTTTTAAATGTAAAGTTCAGTTCAAACTCGAGAAGATTTAACGTGTGCCTGAGTCACGACAGAAAAAAGAATACTTGGTTTGCTTACCGAAGTTGAGAATGAAATTGCGGCCATGCCAAACAAACAGAGACAATAAGGCAGTTATATTCAATACAGGTACTGGAATACTACTGCATATAAACAGGCCAATCAAACATGCACGGGGATTATAGGCTCCATCAAGTAGGTACCGAAGTTAGGAATTGTTACATAAGCTTGTGCCCCACCTAAAATCATCTTACAGCTCTCAAAATGGTAGTTCCTTCAATCTAGAAGCTTAAGTACATAATTTCCTTGGGTTAAAACAAGTAAATGTTATGTAATGCGGGGGCAGTTAGGTAAGACTAGTTTAGTTCTTGGAAATATAAATTTACGCGCAGGCACCTAAAGTGATATTCTTGTTTCATGATTAAAGTCATGCTACTGATCCTAGAAACGACTGTTGGAAAGAATATCATATCATCTAACACCTAGCAGCTTTGAGGAAGTTGTCGAATGGACTTGCAGGAGGCAGCTTCATGGCCAGCCATGGGTCCCTTGGCAATGCAGCTACTTGGGCATGTCCTCGATCATTTGTTACCTGCATGCAGGTGGTGATAGAAGTTAAGACTAAATTAAAGAGATGATGTATGTTTAGAACAGTCTAAAGTTTTATTCATAGTCTTCTATTGCAACCGAGGGAAATAGTAAATCAGTAACTCTATATAAGGACATGCTTAAATGAAACATAAAAGCCTCATACATAGATTGAGGCAGACCTTCTCAAGTGCTGAAATTCCATTTTCATGAAATGCCAGAAGTGATTTATCATCTGTATGACTGTAATGGTTCTCGTAGGCAAGCCAGTTTGAGAGCCTTTTCCTTGCACATGTCCCGAGGGCTTCACACTGGCTAGCCATGGCATTGTACGGGAGAGGAGAAGTGGAGACAGCCGTTCCTGCTACTTGACCAGCAACCTCTAGTGCCTAAAAAGTAAACAATAGTACGGGTTATTGAACCTATAGAGTGCATTACTCCCATCAAATTTACTTAGGCATGGGAGAAAAACTAATACGGATTCCATAAGCTGTCCAATGCTGATAAGACGGGGGGGCACAGCTGGGGACGCAGGCATCTTAGGAACAAACCGAGACACATCAGAAACAGATGCTTCACTGATTGCATCATCTTCAACTACAGAATTTGAGAGAAAATCCTGCATTAAGAAGACACCAATAAATGGATTTTTCTACTAACCATTTCACAAAAAGGGCAAAAAAATCTCCAGCCATGGTGATCTGTGGCAGCCGTTTGATCCCTCAACTGAAGGTCAAGAATACGTCTCCAGTATTTAATTTATTTTTGAAGAAATTTTGAACTCTTCAGATATTCAAAGAGCTTCGATGAGAAAGAAACTAGTTTCAAATGCAATTTCAAATTGTCAATGCAATTAGCCAAGAGAATATACCCCATCAAATGACAATGATTCCTTGGAATGCATGCTCTTATGATTCTGATCAAGAATTGATTTTGGTCCAAACATAAATTCTTCATCAGGCCTGAACACTTCTTCCAATTGTGCAGCAAGGCTATCAGCATCCAACTTAAACGATAAAAAGGGGGAAAATTAGACAGTGGGAGTGGTACGTATAGCACAAGGTAAGGTCTCTGAATGAAATGCAATACCTTAGTGATGTTTGCCAGATTTCGAACCAAAATATCCTCTATGGCCTGTTTGAATTCACATATTTTGTTTTGTAACTCAGAAATTGTTGACATGGCCAGCTGATTATCAGCAGCAGTACCATATTCTCTTGCGTCCACATGGGTCTTAGCATAAACTTGAAAGTCATCACAGGTGCCCAAGAATGGATCAATCTATTTTTACGGAAAGCAATAAAGTGTTAAGGAGATATTTTTATAGATATTCCCAAAAAACTTCGCTTTTATACCACGAAAACCAGTATAGCAATCAACTATCAGGCATAAGATGCCACAAAATTAGCAAAAATTCAGTCACTCACTTCAGATACTGCTAATGACTTGAACAAATCATTCAGTTCATGAATCTGATACGACTTGCTGGCAAACATCAACATGCTTGTGGACAGTACAAATACAGACCTCTGACAAGCTGGAGGCAACATTCCTGCAAGAATACAAATTGATCAATTTCATATTTTCTTTAATGGAGTTTACTACTCTCAGAAATGGAAAATTTTCTACAGGTCACACCATTGCTCGGTTCCAACAATACATTCCAGAGGGAAAGAGGAAGTTGGAAGAAGCGCACCACCAAGTTATCTTTATCTTTCAGGTCCTGCAACATCAAATATTTTAACAGATTCGGACAATCAAACATAGGTGTGCAAAAACATACAACAGAATCAGTAATGAATACTGACTACAGATCCAACAAGAAGGTAGGCCATTGACCTGTGCAAATACAACTAACTAAACAATAGGAACCAGGAAAGATTTGATGACAAAATTAGTAATGATAATGAGACCATCAGATTTACATGATTGATTCATGGCTCTTGACACAATTGTAGACAAAAGTAAAGCAAGCATACAGCCATTCGATCTATGGTACATAATCTAACCAAAAGCACAAAAATAGTAACTATGAAAAAATCGTATAAAAAAATTACAACAGGAAATATAACAGGTAATATCACTGTATAAGAAAATCTACCTTAGTGTGTAAAGCAGTTAGTGTTAACATGAAGGAGTGAGCTATAGCCTGAATATTTGAAGGCAAATTATCAGGAAGACTGGCTTGAACCCAAAAGGAAGAAAGCAACTGTGCAATTTGATCTTCACTAAGCTTCAAGACATTTGGTTCCTGAGCCAATTTAACACCGAACCTTATATTTTGCCAAAAATCGATCTTGACTAAAGCATAATGACAAATAGCAAAACCTATTGCAGATGCTTACTGTCTCATTCAGGCTTGATCCAGTAGTCTTATCAATGATAGAGCTCAGTCTGTAAAAGTTAGGCGAATTCTTCAAGCTACAACCCTGCTTCCAATCTTCCACAGTATCCCTTTCTTTATAATCATCATGAACTGCTTGCCCATGACTCCCTGTCTTTGTTCCATCACTACCTCTGCGGAGCTTTTCAAGTAAAGCTGTAACTGAGGCAGATGCAGTGGAAGTATGGGTATGCCACTTTTTATGTTGGTCTGAACATTCATGGGGATGGTAGGAATTGGGAAAAAGAAGTATAGAAAATATTTGGTGTGCTCCAACACGTGCCTCAACATCTGAATGCAGCATCACTGTCAAGAGTTGCACAAGAAGGACTTCAGGGAACGCCTGCATGAAATCACCATAAATGATCGATGGGTGTATTCCAAGATAACATAAGCATAAATTTTTTTTAACACAAGTACGGTTCAGTCTGATTCTTCAAAACAGAAATAAGTAGCAAAAAATTTAATCTGGTAAAGTCCTGCTCCAAATTGCAGTATGCATTCTTTATTTAAACAGAATGATTCTGAGAAGTTCATCTAACCTGCTGTGCCTGTGCACAGACTAAAGCCAAAGCTATCATACGAGAGAGTATTATCAGTGATCTAATGGTTGCCCTGGCAGCAATGCCAGGTGGCAAATTTTCCAGGGTTATTGCCATCAAGTCAAAGAGCAGCCGAACATCAACAATCTAGTCATCCCAGGAAGAGAAAGTATTTTAGTAGCAGAAGGCACTGACACTATCTATTGTAAAACTTGAATTTGTGGATAAAAGAAATGGAAAAAGAACTGCTCACTATAAACCCACCGCTTTGGCAATTTCTAGTAAGCACTCCTCAATGGAATTCTGAAGCATAATATTCAAGTTTAGTTCTTGCTCTCCAACCGATTCACTGGAGGCTTGAAGGCTTTTCCTAAGATGCCGGCAAAGATCACCAACAAAACCAATCTCCACCAACCCTCTACCTGACCTCATTTGCATAGCTAAACCAGTAGCAACTTGAATGACACTGATTTTAAGTCGGGGATCATGCATAACATTTTTGTGGTCCAAATGACGAATCACAGAGGCCAGAATTAACAGCTGATTATCTAGTGGATAACAAGAAAGAGAAATATTAGGAGAACATTACAACAAATCCACTATAATTTATTTCCCCCCAGTATTTTTGTTAGGAGTAATCAAGAGACTAACACCTGAATTATCAGTGAAATATTCCATGGTAGATAGAACCATCATTGCTAACCCATGCTGAGGAACCCAATGATGTCCTGAGTCAAAGTAGACAAACATTGGATCGAGTACACGGCGCATGGTTGTGCTTTCCTTTGCCAATTCAACCATTCTTTGAACACATATTTGTGCCCAAATTTCTGGGTTCTCAATTTCTTCTCTACAATTATAAAAGCAAAACATAGAAGAAAGCTAAGGAGTAATAACAAACACATTAACAGAAAAAATAAACTGTGTAACTGAAGCATGCCGCAGGATTTAAAATTCATAATAAATATTTAAAAAAAAACCAATTTTAAGATCTTGAATAACCACTATCTACCTATTCAAATGGGAAGGATCCTTTATTTCCGGCCCAGGCTGTAGAATCAAGCAACTAGAGCGGTTCTCATTACTAATGACTGCACCACTCCGTCCTTCATGTCGGACAACCTCATCCACCCAATTATGATGAGGCTCTGCCCTGATGTCAGCGCCTTCACCGTGCCTAGCTCTCCCATAATTATCTAAGGTGGCACGGACAATCTACATTTTGAATGAACCAACATAACAATGATATCACATAAATTTATAAGCACAACAAATAATAATAATATAGGAGCATTATGAATTCAATGGCTATAATGGTTTCATGGTTGAACAACCGAATAACTCACCTCATCAAAGTCATCAAAGATGTGCGAAAATTCAGCCATAAACCATATCTGGCAAGAACAACGACAGGAAAATAAGAATTGCTCTTAGCAAAGGATAAGAAGAGGTAAAAAATAAACATAACAATGAAACCATAGATATTAGAAAGCAACCAGCACTCATGAACGAAACCTTTGTAAATTTGAAATGCAAAGGAAAAGCCATTAATTACCATAGCTGAGAGGCATTGCAGGCTTGCTGCCCTCAGACAGCACTTTGCATGAGATTCACCATGCTCCTGTGAAAGGATGCATACTTTCCTCACCAATTTCTCAATGCTATGAGTATAAGTGGCATCTACCTGTACAAACAAAAAAGAAGGATCAGCTACTAGTTGACTTGACCAGAAGGATTATGACTTACGAATATTCTAGATATGCTTTTACTCACTTTGGATTACTCTAGTACTAAAATGCTCTTTCCTTATCCATATTACAGATGTAAAGAGGTATGGCACACAGATCAATTTATCATCATTAAGCAAATGCTTGATCTACCCCTCTCCTTACCTCACAAGAGGATAAAAAAAATAAAGGATCAGCTACTGGTTGATTTGACCTGTAGGGCTATGAATATCGTATGCCATTTTCCTTATCAATATTACAGATAATTAACGATAATTCTACGTAATAAAAAACAGATTTCAACAAAGTACAACCATGCACAAGTTGCATGAGCAAATAGCCAAAGGCTAGGACTTCTGATTATGTTACTTACCTGGCTATAAATAAATGTTGTTAAGATTTGGCATCCGAGGGTCCGAATGTCATCATGCTTAGAAGATCCCAAGAGCTCAGAAATCACATTAAGAACATTGACAGCAAAGTAAGCTCTGCAATGCACGGGAGACATGAATGTAACACAAGAAGAATCACATACAAAGTTACGAACTACTCTCATAAGATGGGACAGTATATGTTAAACAAACAGCATAGCAGAATCCTTTATTTAAAAATGCAATACCCATCAGAATGTGGAAATATAAGCTCATTGATCCTGGGAAACTTACATCTGCACCTTACAAATGGCAAGCAACTTGTTGAAAGCTTCTATCACAATATTTACAAGTTTAATGTGCCCAGATCGGAGCTCTTTGTAGCATCTTTCTTCAAGATACTTTGCGATCTAGCAGAATAGGGACATGATGAACTTCAGCAATTGATTCAGTACATTCAAGTATGTTCATTTTTTGTTTTTTTACCCCTAGATTTTTACATATACAAGATACAAAATTGCACTTATAGTATAAAATACCTTAGGGATTCGGACTGGGTTTCTTGATGCATATTCACATAATTTGACAATCTTCCTGTCACTTGGAGGCCCATCCTGCAAAGCATATAATTAAGTCAATGATACCAGAGACTATTGCTCGTCCAAAGTAATGAGAGAGGGCTGCCAAAAACATGCTTTTTCCAATACTTCGTACAAGTAACAACCGTATTACTTGCCTTGGAAAACCCCGAAAGTTAGCTGTGCTTAAATGGTTCTAGTTATGCACCAATTCACAGTAAATGGCAAGACAAATGTCCACCTTTGGTTATAAATACCGAATGAAAGGTCCAAAACGCAGAGGTAACAAACAAAAGCAAGGTTTTATTTTAGAGAAGCGAGGATCATGCCCCACTAATGAGAATATATTGCATTCACCGCCCGGATATGTATATTAAGAACCATAGAGCCAATAGCCAGCCAAAATCAGTTAGAATAGTGGGTTATCAAATGGCAGGCCGATAGAGACTCAAAGGGGTTATAGGATCAAGTTAAGAGAAATAGTACAATACGTACTGGGGATTTCGGGAACATATCAGCCAGGAGTTTTCTGTAGCGCTTAACCGGTTGGCGTGATCTCGACCTCAAAGCAGGACAGCAAACACACATGTTTCCGCATGCTGGAAAGATCTTCTGGGAGATGAAACCCATTTCCTGCACAATTTCAAACCGACATACAAGAAAGACGGACAATCAGAACCGGAAAACCATGCCTTTGACGGTTTAGAAGTAACGAAAGAAGGACACAGAAAAATCTCAGTGAGGCAAAAAGATGAAAGGCAAGACAACGCTTAAGCAAAATGCAAACCATCCAGAGTTCCCGGTACAGACTCAGTAGCAGCGGAAACGCAAAATGGGAGATGCGGGGGAAACCAGCTACTGGAATAGTAAAGCAAGGCACAACTAGAAAAGTATAAAAGAAACATGTGGAGTATCACACACTGTACCGAGATTATTCTAGATAGCAACGAGAGCCGGGAGAGGACGATGAAAAATAATGCTACTACTCCTCGTCAGGGACTCTCTAGAACGATATTTCTGAGAACTCACTAGTATCATATGGTCGATTCAACGATATTTCTGAGAACTCTAGGAAAGAAAAGGAACGCGAAAATAACCAGCAAAGCATACCTAGCCCTGCGGAAGCAGATCTGGGAAGAGAGAGTGGTGAATCGTACCCAGAGTTTACTCGGCGAGAGAGCGAGCAATGGAGATGAACTGTGGAGTGAGCCAGCGACTGCAAACAGCAGAAGAGCCAACGGGCAACCAAACCCGAAAAAGAAAAGGCGTGTGGATCAAGATGAGATACTAGGAGCTAGATCACGTGATCGGTGTCAGTGTCTCTTCATTTCTATTGCACGATTGGACTGAAAAAGTAGAGTAGGGGTCTTTTTTTAAATTGGGTGCTTGCAGAAGTAGGCGAAAGGCGAGGCATTTTTTCAAATATACGAAAACCTTAAACTTATTTGTAGGTGGCGAGTTCGAAGCTATGTCACCAGAACCAGGAAAGGGAAACTATAATTGGGTTGGGAAACAACGCATAAATAAACTAAGATCTGAATATGGGTTATTTTCAAGATGCCTTGTGCACGCTTTTGGGGAACTGATATGGAAACTTTGTCTTCTTCTGTCTTTCTTTTTCTGCGTTAAATAGAAATCCCATTTCTCTTTAACTTAAACCTCAAGTTTGAAACTTTCTCTGTTTCAAAAAAAAAAAAACAGTTTCAGACTTTCAATCCTCCAAAACAATAGAGAGTTTTCTGCTTGTACCACCTATCTCTCCCAAGTTCAGACAGTTTCAAGTAAAATTAACATCTTTAAATGCATCGCTGTACAGTTTAGTTTTAACCCTTCTTTCGCCGTTTTATTTGTTGATTGTTGATCATCCGGCATCGTTGACTACAGCAGGTCATTATTCCTTTTGTCCGGCTAATTAAAAAAAAAAATCTTATTTTCGCGGGTTTTCTAAGTGATCATCCGGCATCGTTGACTATTGTAGATAAACTTACCACTTGAACTCAAACCTTTGGACTGAAAAAGTATGCTACCAACTAAAAAGCTTTAATTTGTAAATAAGATCATCAATGCTTTAAATTTTGTAAGAAATCTTGTATTAAGAATCAATAATCCATAAATATAATATTATAAATAGAACTGAAAGGAGTAATAACTTTTACAGTTTTTTTTTTGGGTAAAATCTCTTTTAAACTAAAAAAATACTGAAAATAGGAGTAATATTTTTCATCTGCAAAATTGTGTTCTATTGCTGTCATTTCATTTGGGTACCAAATTAACTACAAACTAAAATAAACCCGTGTATTTTACAAAAAATTCAAATGAGTCCCCACAAATTTTACATAGATAAGTTGAAATTTAATATTGATATTTAGATTAAGAGGAATATCTAACTTAGCAAGAAATATACTCAATACTATCGACAAAGGGGCAAAGACAAAAGATCAACTGGATGAGGAAATTATGCCTCTCGCAATCTGTCATTATTACAGGGAACCACCGATATCTCCTGTATCTTATTAATTTTCGTAAACACAGGAAACCGGCGATGCCTTGCCTTGTGATAAATTAATTTTACACCACGTTCTTAAAGTTAATCATGGATGCACTTCAGTGGCATCCCTTGGGAACACATTCTTTCGAGTAACATGTTGCTTGTCGTCGTGGGAATCTTAATTTAGCTCTTCTTGGGCATTCAACGTCGATCAAACCAATGAATTTAACACCTTTTTTACAATTCCTAGTTTCCTCCTGCTGAAGAACCCGAGAGTGATGAATTATACCACCCCCATCTCTTTCATTGATGCACTCAAGTAGCTAAATGAACCATCATTTAGAGTATTGGTGATATTCAGGGTGCGCAAAATGACACGCTTTGTGGTCCAGCAAAGCTTAGTGAGGATGTCCCACCGGATCATTAACTGTGGCATCCACAATAATGTCAACCAGCCAGATACGGTGATTCACCACCGATGGTCCAGGGGAGTGGGTGGGACCTCAAGTAAAACAGTGATTCACTAAGTTGGGCTAAATATCTTGTTCGCTTGAATAATAATTTCTTCCAGACTTGTATCGAAAATGGAGGAGCTTCCTAATGGAGGATGGGTGAGATGGAAGATTCCCTAACAAGAAACGCAATCACATGGCGAGCAGTCCATGTATATGAATTATTACCCCAGAAGTTGAAACAATATATGGGATTTGCTAGAGAATCCTTTTCTTTTGCTAATCGCTCAATTGCAATTGTCAACTTCAGAGTCAATGATGCTCAAACATTTTAATATCATGACGATTTACAAGTGAAAATAGCGGCCAAAAAGATACGATCCATCCTAAAATATAACTGTCAATCTTCAATGCAGTATTTGGAGCGGAGGTTGTCAAGAATCTCTGCATACTCCATTGAAGTTGCCTCGCTGCAGAACACTTCCTCCCAGATCTTGCGCAGATCTGTAAATAAGCTTAGGTACTCAGTTAAATCATGTTTGCATTGGGAGCGCGAAAAGTTAAAAGAAAGGAATTGCTACTGCCACAAGAAAATGATGTACTCGTGTTCAAGGATGGAAATGTAGGAGTCGGAGTTAAGATGAAATTCATATAACGAGTATTCATTCCTTCCTATGGGAGACACCAAAGACCATTCTTATTCTAACCATCTCCTATTTCCAATCCTTAATATATATTTTTCTACAAATTCCGTTCTAGTTTAACATATTCTTAAAATAGGGGAATAATTTGAGAACTGAACAATAAACTTACCATGCTTATCTGTTGATGTAAGACACATAATGAGCATGTCAAATCTTGAAACCTTGGTCAAGTGCTCTATGTAACTGACAGCCAGAGCTGTGTCTTCACTGCCAAAATATATATATTGTGCGTGTTTAGTAAAGCTCAAACACAGTTCAATACAATTGATACAGATTTTATGAGATAACTGCTTACAAGAAAAAGGATGCCACGCACTTAATGATGTCCATTAGTAGCACAGAAGATAAGGCATTTATGAGGACCAAGAGTAAACACACAAGGTGCTTTAGCTTGATTGAACTTGACACTAAAATTAAAGCAGAAGTGACAAGTGCATCACACCAAATACCTTTAACAGACGAGCCTGCAGGGCAGGATCATCTGAAAATCCTCTCCATGAGACCTCAAACTGATAAGCTGAACTTGGCGGTGTTATATTTTTTGCAGCTTCAGCCATGACTCGAGAAGATACACGTGAAGCAAGATGTTGAACGGATGCCTTCATTTCTTGCTTGTAAATTCTGTCATGTCTCTGTTGGGGATGCAAAACAAGAAGTTAATTAAAATAGATACCCATTAGTCGCATGCTTGTTTACTGCTTCTGAAAACAAATACAAAACTGAAAGGAAAAAGAAATAAGAGGTCCTAATAAAGTTTCCCGTCTCAGTAAAAAGATTCTTCATAAGCTTAGATAGGATTTCACAATAAACCCTAACACTCCCCAAACTTTTGCTAGGACTGAAACAATTTCTTGTCCTCCAGCCTTTCCTTCAGATCTTTTCTCCTTGCTATCTAGTTCCTCGAACATGAGAACTGCTTTTGCTGGAACCTTTTTATCATTGCTCTGGAATATCAAATCCTAACATCAGGATGGACTAGAATTGTACCGCAAAATAGAACATATGACAGTTTATAACTGCCTATATTATTTCAGAGGATGTACAAGGCAACTCATAATTTAACAGGTCATCATAATTTAAAAGCTATAATTATTAGTAACTTTGTGTGATATTGAACATCAGCAGCCCCTGATATTTTAGTACCGTTTGGAACAGGATGGATGGTTCCCCTATCAATGTTTGTCTCTGACTTTCCCACCTTTTGATTTCCCTGTAGAGAGCTTCTCAGATCTCCAGATGCTTTCTGAAGAATTTCCTGGATGATAGCCAAAAAGCTTCAAGAGTCATAAATCACTCCAACGGAGATGTGAGAATGACAAAAGTAATAGAGACTGAAAAGGCATATTATTTCAGAAAATAAGTCTTAATCCCATATGTTTGGAGCTACCAACTAGAACCTTTGACTGAGACAATATAAAATATTGTACTTCATTTCACTTGAACAATAAAGCTTTTATCATAAGTTAATATTATGGCGTTCTTGGCCTCCTTACACTCAGCATCCTGCACCAGTTTATTACATTTTAAAAAACTAAGGCTTCCTGTCTTTAAGCATATCTTCACTTTTAGGATTTGGTTACAATGAATATACATTGGTCCAATACTTTGGCGGGCTGACCATTTCATACAAGGCAACATTTTGCTTGCCCAGCCCACTTACCTAAGTTTTATAAGGCACCTCCTTAGCATATAATTCATGGTCCACATAGTGATGTAAAATGTAATATTGAGTAATTAACATTTGTGTTGCAGTCATGCCACCGATCTATTGAGGTGCTTACATTCTCATACAAAGATTTGATATCAGCATACTGTTTCTTGATTTCTTGATTTTCAGGTTCCAAGTGCAGAGCAAATTTAGCATCTGCAGTACATGGAATAATCAGAGTCAACAAACTCCAATATAAATCAGAAATGTCTTACTTTGCTAATAGAAAATATCAAGCTAGAGTTTTATCATACCCTCCATTGCTTCTTTAAGTTTCCCAAGTTCTTTTCTAGCAGTTGTTCGACGTGAGTATGCTTTTATGTAACTATCATCTAGATATAAGGCCTCTGTACAGTCATCCTCAGCCTGTTGAAATCTAAAGACACATACAGAGGTGGGGGGGGGGGGGGAAGAAAAACATTACCCAACATGTTGCAGAGACCTTCATGATTATGAGTCTCTTTTGAGATTAAAATCCCATTATTTACAAAATTAACCAGTTCAACAATGTTCCAAGCTACACGAGACATATTCTAAAAAGATGAAATTCACAGCCACTAACTAAAGCATGCCTTTTGAGTTTGACAAAGGCCATTGCTTTATTTGCATATGCCACAGCTGTTGGTGAGAAGGCAATACTTCTTGAATAGCAGTCAATAGCTTCCTTAAACTTCTTCTGCTTGAAGTATTCATTACCCTGTATATGAAAGTTGGATTAAATGATCATCAATAGGAATGATAGCAGCAGTAAAATTGAAGAAAAAATATCTTAGTATATAATGCTCCTACAAGTTCTTTTTTCGAAGCAGCATTGGGAACATCTTCAATGGAGAGACTATTATGGACATGATCAAAAGAATCTTTATTTCTTGAGAAATCATATTGTCCTGAAGTACTTTTTGCAAAATCAAACGATGAACTTTCCCCTCTTGATGTGTCTCCCCACCCACTGATCCAGTATTTTGAGAAGATGAACACTTTGTAAATTCCCATCAGAATATTAAGACCATTTTTTTCTCAAATACATGAAAGCATCCATACGAACAGAAGTACATATAGATGAAACCCAAGGAGACCACATTTTTCTTTTCTCTTAGCATTTATGAGAGGCGATAATATATAAAGCATTAGAAACGAGCAAAACCAAATAATTAAACTATAATTCCTGTATTCAACAAATGAGTACGCCATAAATTAATTGGTTGCAGGTAATACGCCTACATGACAAGTGGACCGTTTTCTGCCTCGTTCTCTGAACTAAACATTCTGGTACGACAGACTAAACTAACTGTTAATCAGATCCTTGACATATGGTATGGAAGAAAGTTCATTCAAGTTAAAAACAGTACCTCTAAAGACAGAAAATTTGAAGTGTAGACTAAATAAATACAGTAAGTTCATTGACATAATATCTGATTGCCTGTTCAACTCTACTCGAGTCTCGATAAGGAAATACTTTGATGGCTGGTTTTCGTTCACATAAAAATTCTGAGAACAACCCGCAACTTTTCTGAGATAAGAAAAAAAATTACGAACTTTTTCCTTTTGCGACGCTTGTGACTTCATTTTTCGCGCTTTCTCCTTACGAGAAAGTTCCCAATCTTGCAAGCCATTCAAGAAACCCTGGAAATCCTGCAAAAGTAAGAAGAAGAAAAGTGACGCCTGATCACCGTGTAGATAGTTGAATGTTTAAATGAAAAGTGAAACCGAGTGTAATGCAGCATAATCAACGGACTACGGGGAAGTGAGGTAAATCTAATACCATGGTCGGGTAGAGGCGAAATTCAGCACGAAAAAAACAAAGAAGAGAGGAAGAAATGAAAATACTACATTAATATGCAATAGTATAACGCCGTTGGCAATGGCACAGACAAACCACATGCGTCTATTGAGAAAAAGAAAGTTAAAGAAACTAGAAATAGCGGAGGCCGTATAGTGAATCGAGACTTTACCATGAACCGAACAGAGGAGCCAGTTCTCGAAGTCGCCGTCGGCTGGAGTGGAGGACAGTTTTATTTTAATAGTTTTAACATGAAATAACGAATTTATGGAAAGTCGGAAAGAAGTCAAAGAACCTTCAAGATAGTTTCGTGTGGGCCAGACCAGGCCCGTTTTACGAACGAAAGAATAATGGTCTGAATTAGCGTTGCATGCAAGCCGGGCCTTCCTTTGCTCAACAAAGTGATATCCCACCCATCAGTGGTTCAGCTGAAAAAGGAATAAGACATATTATTATTTAAAATATATTTAAATTTTAAAAAATATTATTTTATTGTAGTTCTAATCACAGTACTTAGAGAAGTATTCTAATTCTTGGATACTTAAGTTTACGCTTGAGGGTAATAGACGACTCGCCCTGCCCGACATTAGTATTGTTTAAGAGGAAGGGAGACTTCGCCCTGTCCTTAGATTGTGGATAAGCCCAACCCCTTTCTAAAAATTTTTGTACCAAAAAAAAAAACAAAGTGATATCCTAATAATCAAATATATTTTAAATAATTGTATATTTTATTTTTTTTATGAATTAAACTCATAGGTAACTTATAAAAGAGTTAAACGTTTATGGGCAGCATGAAAGAGAAGAAAAAAAGTTTATACAAAAAATAAATAAATAAAAAAATAAGTGATCGTAAGTTTTTTGCCCTTTATTTTTCTTGACTTCTATAAAAATTTTATAATCACCATTCATTCAATTGGTTATATAGTTATATTTGTATTTAGGATCAACAGTTCTAAACTATTTTTTTTTTTAAACGAAGCTAGTTGAGTTAGAGAAAAATAAATCTCATGCCAATTATCCAGTGATATTGATATGAAATATAAAATATATACAAGCCTCCTGTTTGTAAATCATGAGTAAAAGAATATGATATTATTTTTGGGCTTGATACAATTTCTGTCACTCTTTCCATTTTTTCCACATATTTTATGGGATTTTCGGTAACCTTTCATTCCCATACCTTTGATTTTTTTATGCACATTTTAATACAATAGAAATATTAAAAAAATTATATTTGAAAAAAATATCTTATTTATTGTTTAATGATCAGGAAAAATATTTAATACTGAGAAATAAATTGTGGAACTGACATTTAAAAACAAACGTAAGAAATTAAATGACGAGTCTCCTCTAACTCTAAGCATAAGCGTCTAAATAGTACATAGGGAATTTCTTTTTAAACTGATGAGTCTCCTCTAAACATGTTTTAAATTTCTTTTTTCTTTTTTCTTTTTCCCTTAAATAACCCATCTTCTACTACCGGGATGGGTCGCCGCAAAATAAAATATCCTGTTCAAACTGAAAGCAAATGGCTGCGCAATTTTATTCCTCGCAAATTATTACACTCAATGCTTCGTACTGAAGCTTTTCGGTCAAATTCTATACAAAAGCAAAATCGACTCCGAACAATCTCTTCGAGTGATTAATAAACTCTGGAAGATACGGTGAGTGAGGGGAAAAAACAGCAAAAACAATACAATGGAAAAAGAAAAGGCAAACAGGCATCGATCAGTTATTGGGGAATGGTTGTAAGTTGAGGGGTTAAACTCAAATTAAAGAATCAACACTTTGGAAGATCGGCGGGCGGCGGAGGTAACTTCTCGTTCGGTAGGTTCCCATCGAGCACGATCCATGCCATCTTCAACCCCCAGCTCAGATGCACTTCGAAATGGCAGTGCATAAACCACACCCCTATTCATTTGCGTCACAAAACGTAATATTAATGAATGAAACAGTCGCACAAGTTTCGAGTAATAATTCCTTGAACGAATGAATGAGTGGTGTAATTAATGTACTGACCTGGATTATCAGCGAAGAAACGAATAGCTACCCACCCACCAGATGGCACTGCCACAGTGTTCCTTTCCACCGGGTCCACAAGATTATAGTTAGCTGGGTCTTTCTTGGGATCGAAGTTACCAAAACCCTGCCCAACAACATAGAAGTTATATCCGTGGAGATGGAGAGGGTGACTCTCCGCCCCAAGAATACTTGTGTCCTGCATTATTAATTCCACAGACGTGTTGAACGGAAGCACCACCACTTTGGTCCCGTTCATGACCATTGTGTTGTTGGGTGAGGTGCCCGTGTAATTAAAAGGAATCAGAGGATGGCTTGGGAAATCAGTGGTGAAAACCCCATTTGATTTCCTGGAATAATAGGACTGTAGGATTGCAGTGGTGGGCGTTGCGAAGGATACGTTATTCACGGAAGCAGCGAACTTGGTACCATTAGGGCCCTGGCAAGTCTGGTTTTTAGGACAGGGGCTGCTTCCGAGGCCTACAGTGAAGAAGAAGCTTTTGTCTACAGTTTGAGGGACTTGTGGCCTTTTGAGGCTACGGAATTTAGAACTGAAATTGGCAGCATAATTAGTGTCGTTTATTGCAGGGAGGGTTGGGCTGATTAGAGGAGAGGATTTTGAAGTGCCTTCGTACTCGAGTAAACCTGCAGTGGTGGTATTATCGAAAGTGCCTAGGCCAGTGTTATAAGGTCTTGCCGCCATAAGGAAACGGCCATTTGGTGGGTTTCGTTTAGCTTTCAGGAGAACATTTGTGGTCTGCCCTGGTCCTATGAGAAGTATGTCGGCTTTAAAAGGTTTCACGTACAGTGCATCGGCTTCCACAGTAGTGAGGCTGTGATTTGCTATGCTGAAAAAGAGCTCATCGTTGAGTGCAGCGTTGATCAATCGCAGTAGGTAAGTTTTCCCTGGCTTCACCTTCAGCTTGAAGGTATCCCCTTGCTGAGAGCAATTGTACAGTGGGCCAGGAAGTCCGTTGAGGGTGTATGCATCAGATACGTTAGGGCCACCGCCAGTCTGAAGAGCTCGGCTTATTACTGCCTCTGCATCTGCATTCCACCACTCACCTGCCATACAAAAAAGGGGGGAAAATCTGTTAGCATCCGGAAAGGGAAAGAAGGTTGATGAGTCAGTTATGGTATAGTTTAATTTGTATTACCAAACAAGATGGGAATTTCCTTGTATGGCTTGGGAAAAGGGTATGAAACTCCAGGCTTGGGAAGGATGATAAGGGGTCCATAAAGGGTAGCTCTGAGCCATGAGATGTGAGCATGCCAAAACAAAGTGCCTCTTTGGCTTATTATTGTAAAGTTGTAAACATAGCTCTGGCCCGTTTGGATTGGGCACTGAGTTATGTATGCTGGTCCATCTGCCCATTGACTTTGAAGCTGTCGAATCCCGTGCCTGTCACCATCACGGAAACAGTAGAATGTTGATCAGAAACATTTCAAGTCAGTGTAATTAACTGTGTTATTATACATTGCTTACCAGTGGATGCTAACGTTGTATTGAACATGGTTAACCACTCTAACCACTACTCGGTCTCCCTCTCTGGCAACGATAGGAGGTCCAGGGAACTTGCCATTCACAGTTACCATGCTCTTCGTGTGGCACAACCGCGTCACATTTTGCATCCTTACCTGTTACATTTGAACACCGGAGGATGTCAAAAATCTTGCTCATCATATATACTAACAATGACTATTATATTCGAGGTTAAGAAGAAGCATACATCAAATGTATAGTGTCTTGTTATTGGTCCATGCTTTGCAGCCACAATGGCGGGGAAGAAGCTAAGGGAGCTGAAAGCCAGAAGAAAAGATCCTAAATAAAACAAAGCACCCATATCCTTGACTCGCGTGTGCATATTTTGAACCCTGATGGATATGGAAAAGAACTAGGAGTTCATTAATTACTTAAAGTGCATTGCCTCGTCGCCAGAGCCAAACTTTGCTTCTTATACTGAATAAAAAGCGAGTGTTGAGTCGATTAGGTAACTGTATGTCTCAAAAAAGTATAAGGGGACCCAGTTAACCCCAACTGGAGTGGTGTAAAAGTCATTTTAATTGGGCCTTGATCTCCTCTCTGATTTGGACAATCGTTTCTCTTGTCGATTCCTGGAATTAACTCTAGATTAAGTTTGCTAAACGTGAATAAAATGTTTTGTACCTACAGCTAACCGATTTATGTACACCACCTACCATATACGAACAAGTTTTATATATCTCAGCGTCGTGTTCATGACAGTATCCCAGTGCGCGCACAAATACACACGTACACATACATACAGGTGTAAAGTAATTAACTTGAATAACCAGTGAAATAAAGTCAGATTAATGTGATGGTAGTAGCAAGAGGTGCTTATGTGGAAGATTATATTTAATATATACTGTTAAGATTATATAGATGTGGACATGTGAGTAGTTGGCGGTGGCGTCTCTTGCAGCCAGACAGTTTCAACTGTCAACCCAAAGGCAAGAAGAAGACGACATTTGACCCACCTTTCTTTCAAGCTATAAAAAGAAAGATAGCGATAATGTTAGTTTGCCATGATCTGTTATTACCAACATAACTACATGGGGAAACAGTTACCAATGAAGTCGAAGTAACTTAACGTTGTCTATCTTGGTGATTCATTGAATTTATCTCCCGAATGACCTTTAATTACCTCACATTTCAAAGGAGAGAGGGACTTGGATTACGAGTATTTCTCCTGTAGCTTTCAATTACTAATGACTTAATTAGCTAGTCTTTCCGTATTTCATGCATAATTAACTGTGCTTGGTACGTTATCTGGTTGCAGTTGATAAGTTAATCTCATTTGAGGCATAATCACGACTATGTATTGAATTATTGATCAAAAAGGGGTTTCATGATAAGGTTCATTTGAAAGTAAAGGAAGTACTTCTTATAAATCCCCTTACTCTCCCTGTTAGCAGTCTTGGTTAGAATTGAAGTACTTTCATCAATATTCGGCATTGAAACACAGTTTAATCTCCATAACGTGCAGGGGTGTTGCATGAAAATCAGTCTAATTACGTAATATACATGTCTTCTACTTAGTATTACTATTAGGATTTAGGAGTTACATTGATATGTAGTTAAAGGAAGAAGAGTAAGGAAGATTCCTCCATTTGTGCTTAGATTAGAGTATACGGAAGATAGAAGCAGCAAGAACGGGTCTACCATGTTAGCATCACGCTCCCTTCTCCTTCACTGTGGCCCGGCGTTGCTTTAATAATACTCTTTGCCATTTTTAGCAAACTCTCATCCGCACATCTTCTCAGCTACTAAAGATCGTTTACTTCTTTTCCATAGGGGTGGTCACGGGACAGGACCGGGACAACCCTGTCCCGTGTCCCGTCCCAAAATAGTATACGGGAGGCACTTTGCGTCCCCTGTCCCGTCCCGTCCCGTCCCGTAAATGGCCCGATCCTTATCGGGACGGGACGGGACGGGTAATCCCGAATTCTACATTTTGGCTAGCAATGACTTGGACTGTTGGACATAAGAAGGCCTAGACCAGAAGTTCTGGTCCAGAACTATATACATATAAAAAGGGAAAGAAATGAAAAAAAAAGCCTGAAGCATGTGCATGTGCATGTGCAGAAACAATCACTAATTTTATTTTTGAGAGGAACACACAGAAAATTGTAAATATTTTGTAAATGTAAATGGAAAAGCAATAATTCTACTCCAACACAGATTTCTTCGAGGCCCTATATGTTATTCCATTTCAGCTTCTTCCTTCATCCTGACATCAGAATGGCATTAGTTTGTACCGTTTTTTTTAATGAAAACAGCAATCAAGAAGGGACCATACAAAATCAACATCCTAATTTCCTTCATCAAGGCATTAGTTTGTACTTTCAAAAGCCTATAATATAATGACTCATCATCTGGGTAAAGCATATTTCAGGCACATATTACGGAACATGTATATATAAAAAAAAAGGGCAAAATTGATTTCATTCAGAATCCAAACATGCCATAGTTAAAAGCAGCACAAAGTGACATTTAAACTAGAATGCTCTAAATAAAACCATAGATGCAGAAACAATCACTAATTTTATGTCATGTAAAATTAAAATATTTCAAGGAATAAAACAAAGAAGGAAAGAAGCCAAATACATATGCTACTTCTTCAAATCTTCCACTTCACTTGATGAAGTTACTGCTTCGTCTGCAAATAAAAAAAAGAGAGGAAAATTAAAAAATAAAGTAAGAGTAAACAAATAAAATCATCTATAAAATAAAATAAATAATATGATATAAGTATAACTAATACCACTTTCTGCTGCCAAAGTTTTATTGAAGTTGTCAATATCAAAGTTTTTTAATTTGAATGTAGATGGAGATAACCAATTTTGGGCACAAATTAGCGCTTCAACCATCTTAGGGGATAGTGAACTTCTGAAGTCATCAATAATACGTCCCCCTGTACTGAATGCTGATTCTGAGGACACAGTCGAGACAGGTATGGCTAACACATCACGTGCAATCAATGAAATGACTCTGTATTTGCTAGCATTCAGTCTCCACCAATCCAAAATATCAAACGTAGGATTATGATAGTCAGCTAACTCAGCCTGTAGATACCTCTCTAACTCCGCATACTTATCTGTTTGACTTTCAAAATCAGTGTGGGCAAGGAACCTTTGAATTGCACAAGAACCCTCCCCATCATCAATATCAAAAGACTCTAGCTCCGAGACATCTGTGTCACAAAAACCTTGAGTTGGTAGTTGTGATTGACTTTGACTTTGGCTTGTGCTTTGAGTTTCAAGCTGAGATGCATCATGAGCATCTGAATAATGATCATACAAGCGATACAATACCGCGGAGACCTTTTTGTACATGGAGTCATGATGTGTAGGATCAGAAAACATATCCTCAAATGCAAACTTCAAAAACTTCATTTTATACCTGGGGTCAAGCACCACTGCAATCACCAACAAAGGATTTAAGTTTTCAAATTTACCCCAATACTTGTCATATTTGCCCTGCATGCTCTTAGCCATATGACACAACAAAGAATTTGGATTGTTTGCCCTTCTCGTCAAAAGAACAGCCACATTAATGATTTGTTGGAAGGCCAAATTTGAGGTCACATGAATTGATCCTGAAAATTTCAAAGTGACATTGTAGAACACTTTCAAAAATGCAACAAACTCCTGATCTTCTTTGAATGATTTGGCTGTAAGGGGACCAATTAAGTTTTTATCCTTAAAGTTTTTTTGGTACTCTGTATCAAATTCCTCCATCCTTGCAAACACGCTACTGAATTTAATAGTATTCTCCAACATTATGTAAGTTGAATTCCATCTAGTGGGACAATCCATTCTCAAAAGACTCTTTGAATTGATCTTCATTTTCTCCACAAGCTCTTTGAATTTTTGAAACCTTGCAGGAGAAGATCTTACATATTTAACTGCATTCCGAATAGCTTCAATAGATTCATGCATTTCTCTCACACCATCTGACACAATCAAATTCATGATATGAGCACAACATCTCAAGTGGAAGAAGTCCCCATCACAGACAAGACTATTCCAATGTCTGAAAACTGACTTCAAAGTAGATAATGCACTGTCATTTGAAGATGCATTATCAACTGTGATGGTAAAAACTTTATCAATGCCCCATGACAATAAACATTTCTCAATTTCTTCTGCAATTGTGTCACCTTTATGGTCTTCAACTATGCAGAAATTCAATATTCGCTTTTGCAAATGCCAATCTTCATCGATCCAATGTGCAGTGAGGCACATATAGTTGGAATTCTGATTAGAAGTCCATGTATCTGTAGTGAGAGAAACTCGAAATTTTGTTCTTTTGAAATAACTTTTCAAGTTGTCTGCTTGTTCATGATACACCTTTAAGCAGTCTCTAGTAATGGTTGACCTTGAAGGAATTTGTAAGCGAGGTTCGACCTGACTCATCATATGTCTAAAACCTTCACCTTCAACTGTTTGAAAAGGCATTTCATCCAATATGATGTACTCTGCAATAGCTCGTCTACATCGGTCTTGATTAAATAAATGATGACTAACAGTTTTAGAAGACCCTACTGCAGTGAACATAGCTTGCCTCATCTTATTTATTCTATTCGGATTGAAGGGGCACCTCTCTAGATGTTTTCGCAATCCACTTGTCCCGTGTGTGACAGGATTGCAAGCAATCTTTACTGGACAATACTTACACTTGGCTTTCTGTTCTCTATTGTTTTCATCCAAAGGAATCTTATCAAAATGCTCCCAAACAATAGATTTGAGTCTTTTTGTTGGTTTCTCTTCTTCCTCAACATCTTCTGCTTCTCCCTCTGTGTCTTGTACTTCAACAATAGCTTCATGTTCAACATTTTCAATCTGTTGTAAGTTCTCTTCAGCAGTAGGTACAGTTGCCATCCTCCTGTAAAATAGGAATAAATTTGTATTACTTTGAGTGTTGCCATATCCTATAAGACAACTGAATGAAAACAAGCATGCCAAGTGAAAGAATAAGCTTTCCTGTATGCAATGAAAACGAGTATATGCTTTCCTGCAAAGCAATACAAATATGCTCCAATGAAAACCAGTATATGCCAAGTGAAGAGGATGAGAAGACAAAAGGAAAAAAGAAAGAGGATGAGAAGAGAAAAGGAAAACCAGTTAGTGGTGTTGAATTGATGGAATCGACTCGTTGAGCCATTGAATTAACTTGATTAAAGTTGTATGTGGATGTGAAATATACATGAAATTGTATTCTTAATATCTTAATATCAAATTGTATCCTTATACACAATTCATTAATCCTCTGCTATGTTTGAGATCTCATTCTCCTTTGGGTTTAATAAGATCCTGCATCTAGATAACCAAAAATCCCACCAAACATATGCAAATTAAGTACCATAGGGGATCACCCTTGTGCTATTTTGCCAACTTCTCTCCTCATTCCACTTCATCCAACCTCTATATTCCTTCACATTTATTAAATCTGTCCTATCATTTCGATTTGATTATCACTTCCCATAATTCTTTCCAGTACAAGTTAGTTGCCACTTGCCAATCCAGTATCAAACATATCAAGAATATTAGGGACCGTATTATGCACAATTGGATTACACTCAATCCTGCGTCAATTTTTTCCCCCTTTTAAACTCAATCCTTATTTTGGTAATGTGATGCAAGCTCCAATACAAATCTAGGCAGCTCGCAATTTGTATCCTTGCATGAATTTGGAAAGATTATTCCCATTACCCACATCAAGAAATTGCAAGGGAGGAGCGACGCTCTCACAACACAATTAAACTCTAAATTGTCTCCACAGAGTACAGACCATAGCGGCAAGGTCAAATATACTAAGCCGACTGAAATAAAATCAAGAAGGAAGCTCACTTACCTTGATCCAAAGCGAACAACAATATACTGAGCAGAGTCGCGGCGCCAAGGGGTCTGTCGGTGAGGAGACCAAGTCACAGGCTCTTGGGCAGCAACGTCTGAAGCTGAAACTGAGGGAGATGAAGCGAAGTTAAAGGCGAGGACCGACGGAGGAGGAGCGCCGACCGGCGACTTAGTGAGAGGTCGACTGGGGAGAGAAAGGAAGAGATTACTGAGCAGAGTCGCGGCGCCGAGGGGTCTGTCGACTGTCGACTGTCGAGGGCTGAAATGAAAATGAAACGCTGTTGGTGAATCCTGAAGCCTGAAGGGTTTAGGTGTTGAGGCAAGTCGGGACGGGACGGTACGACCCGAGGGTCGTGCCGAGGACCGTCCCGTCCCGACACTGCTGTATTCCCGAACCGTTTTCTTTCCGTCCCGCTCGTTAACGGGACGGGTCCAATCCGATCCGTTTATGTCGGTCCTGGGTCGGGAAACCCGGGACGGGAGCCAATTGACCAGCGCTACTTTTCCACCACTTTCCGGTAAAAACATTACTCACAGAAAAACGGGTTGTCAAGATGCAGCAAACCGCTACCACACAGGTTGAGTTGATTATGTAATGTTGTTAATTAATTTCAGCTGTCATAACTCATAATAAACTCATGGATTACATATGAATATTTTAAAAACACAACCTTTATTCCAAAGGCTTCATTTCATATTATGAATATGAAATCATTCATTTCAAATGTTTGTTAAAATTCTTAAAGCCATTCCTGTTATCGAAGTACCTGAACTTACTGGTATCTGAATTCCTAATTAGTAGCATGTTAATGTTTGCCGCCAATTTCATTTTAATATAGTTGTAGATGTAGATAGTATTTCAGGTAGAGTGGAGACATGAACAAGTGAGGGTGGATGTGAAGTCTATATGATCAGTCTTACACTAGATTCTGGCTTCTCTCATCTTGAACGAAGCATTGTTTTCATAATGCTCATCGAAGTATTAAATATTAAGCAATGAAACAAAAAAATATTGAATCAACAAATGCTTTACAAAATGTTTGTTATATGTTTGGACCTACTAAGATGTCATATCCAGCTGATTTTTGTACGGGGCATTTTACACATTTACAAGTAAAGCCACGTATCTATCCTACCAGTGTGTGGTCACGTGGAAGAATAAAGCCTCAAGCTTTCTTCCACCTGATGAACAATCGCCCAAAATCTTAAATACATTACTTAACATATACTTTGGCTTTTGCCCATGTCAGCAGACCTTTGCATCAATCGGGGCAGCTAACGCAACAAACAACTGCAAAAACAGAAGATACAATGCGCATAATAAGGATATAACACGAGATAGAAAGTATGGTAGGGAATCAGTTAAAATTAAATGAAATGGATACTTACATAAATATCAAAATTGAGGATCATAAGAAAAAAGGACTTTCTGTTCATCTGTTGGATTAAACAACCATCTGCAAAACATCCATGCTGCACCAATCACAGATAGAAGAGACAGCATTGCCAAAAACCCAAAATGAGAAGGGTCATTTGCAATTATGGCAACCCCCAACATTATAGACTCTGCCAAACTAGCAACAGCAACCTCTGTCGTCCCTATGAGATTTGCTTTGGATGATGGGATCCCTGTCTGAATAATCTGAGCACCGACAACATCATATGACATGTGTCCTAACCGTGACAATATCTGCATGCAGAGGCACATAAAAAATACTTGGTGAACAAAATGTTGCAACTTAATTTAGCGGAGCTTCTCTCGGTGAGAAAAAAAAAACATTGAAAGAATTTCAGGCAACTGGACACAGATCGAATTCTTGCTTGCCAACAATTGCACATAGCATTTCGAATTGAGAATTCAGAGGATCTGATTAAAGGTTTCATTATAACTAACTACATTCACTTGCCATATTACAGTTTACAAAACTATTTCAGTATACACTGAACTTGGACCTCTATCAATTATATCCACTTGCCATGATTTAGGCTCTTGAGTTGCAACAATCCTCCCTGTTTATAGGTTTTAATAATAATGAATAGTGGCATAATAAAATTTGCTAAAACGACTTACAATCAGGGACAAGAATAAAAGAAGTGGGCTTTGCTGGGAAATCGATCCACTCCAATATATAGCTACAGCCATGCTGAGAAGTAAAGCTTGAAACACCAATCCGACTGCCCCCGCCTAGATAAGAGAGAGCCTTCTTTTTAATTAAAAATATTGCATGTATATTAAGTTCTCACACCTGATTATCTAGTAAAAAGAAGCTGAAGAAGCAACCTTTAAAACGCCAAATTGTTTGACCAGAGTTGAAGACACATATGTCGCAGCAACACCCATAAAAGCACACAATCCGCTGAATCCTCCAATGATAGAGGGATGCAATCCTGATAAAGAATCCAAGTAATATGTTGGGGTTATCACTGGTTTTAACGAGGAGTGGGGGTGGGGGAATGGAAGTAAATAAAGGAAGAAGTTAAAAAGCAAGGAAATCCAGGAAAGCCTGAAAAATATAGAATGAGATTACAAAGAAGAATAGAAGATATTACAACAACAACAACCACTAAACACTCCTTCTTTCTCCCCTTCTACAAGGTATGGACCTTATAATCACCTTATAATCAGAGATGGGTACGGGGTATGTACTTTGTTAGTTTGACGAATAAGTGTGAATAACTCTTTTTAGGGTTTGATTACAAAAGTTTTCAAAACCGTAATTTCTTCGACAATCATGAGACACGTCAATTCTTAAAAAACTTGAATTTTAATGTTTCACTCTTTTCTGCACCGCAAGATTTGGACCATCAGAACTCAGATGAGAAAGTCTTCTCTGAAGAAAGAGTTTGATGAAGATAATTTTACATACCACGCTGTGTTAAAAATGCTGTCATCAAACTTCCAGGTCCAAGAACAACATTGAAGTATAGCAGCACCCACGCAAGACTTGCTGGAAGAACTGGCTGACCCAGATATTCCTTCCAGCCAAGCTTTATGGCTTCTACACATTTAACAACTGGTTTTCAAGTAGACAATTAAAAAATTAAAAGAATCCGATAAAACCAGATGATGAGATGATTCAGCAAAGAAACTCTTCTTTTATTTTTTGTAATAGAGCAAAAAATATCACTATAGATGATACCTATATTGTAAGCATGTGGCCCCGAATTTTCAGTGAATACTCTGCAACAAGTTTGTGAAGATTTAGACCGGTCAAGAACACCGGTGGAGAGCTTGTTGGCTAGCCATGTGAGTGCAATCTGTAAATTTAGAATGGCGGATGAAAACAAATCCATCTTCCAACCAATAGAAGTAGTAATAGAAGAAATAAGGCAAAGTAATTACTGTAACAGGAAGTAATCCCATCATCAAGCCGGCAGCAAATTTCAAGCAGGTTACTGGATGAAACTTAGAAAGGAGAGCTCCAAAAAGTGATGCCCCAACTATCTGTAAATTCACATGTCATTAGTCTCCTGGTCAAAGCTCCTAAAAGTGATGTGAAACAGCAGCTGCACATTTCCATCCACAGTAAAACTGATTCTATATTCTGAGAAGTTAGAACTTGTAATTATATACGGTGGCTGATCAACTTAGAATGAACATGTGGATAGCTATCAAATACCTCACAAATTAGATCGATCCGATTTAGTACTGCATTTGCTTGTGCAAGTGCAATTGGCCTATTAACTCCTGCCAGCTGTCAAAATAAACCATGACGAGGATTAGAGCAATATTTTTTAACAGAATGTTAAGCCAGATAAAAGGGAATGAGGGAAGCTTTTAATAAAACTAACCAATACAACCCAGTCACGTTCATTTGCAACCCCCACTGCAACACCGCATAGCCTTTCAATAGCCCCAGCTGAAACTAATACAACAAACCATGGGCATAGAAGCATGGAAGTCACAGAGGTAGGACGAGCATAATGGGCATGGATGATCATTCTCGCAGACAACAACTGCGCAGAAGCCTGGCAACAGCAAAAATGATAAAAATGATTTGCTTTTTCTTGTTTTGGAATTGTAGTATTCTGGTTGACTCTGTACTAATTATAAAGACTCACCTGAATGATATTCAAGCAATTATATGCAGATACTCTGGGAAAATGGTCCATAAATTTCCCAACCAGGGGGCCTCCAACAATTATAGCAACTTTGGTGAAAAAACCCATTACCGCAACAGGTAAAAGGCTTGGATGAATCAACGCAATGGCAGAAGGCCAAGCAAAATTCCAAACCTGTTCAACTAAATTTCCAGCCATGCAGTTTGCATAGAAAGCTGAAAAACATATACCCTTCCAGTTAACAGCTGCTTAGATAATTCAAGCATGCAACTTCAAAATCATCAGTAGATGTCTAGGACAGAAGATGCAGAATAAGATTATCAAAGAAGATTCAATGACCATCGGCTATCTCTAGGACTCGATGGCATAATATAAGATCACAATCAAGGTTCAGTTTGACCGATAGAAGGTAGTGACTAGACAGTGACATTAGGGATGATATGAATATCTTTCCTCTAGTGCAGCAGACAGGAGTTCCATCTCTTCACAATGGTTAGCATGTTTAATGCAATTCAAGTAGAGAAATAACTAGTGAATTCAAATACGATAAAACTAGTTTTGGTGAAAGTGTCTATGCGAACTAATTAAACAGTTAAGGGTTCACCGCGTTCAAAATAACCGTCTTTTAGTTTACCAAAGTAAACTTCGCTTGATTTAACTCAATATGAGAAATATCACAACAAACTCAAGGATCACAACGACTTGATTGGAGTTTGTGAACTTGAGAAGTGTCTCACCGTATAATGCAGCTGGGTGAGCTGGTGTAGCTGCAAGGACATGTTGCTCCTTTTCCGACAAAACCTGTAGAGAAGACCAGACTAAGATGACAAACAGTAAGGCAAGACTCAATAATACTATATATGGAGAAAATAGCATACAGGTAATGCTGTCAGGAGACTATCTACATATGTGCCTTCAGTCAGTAGATTCAAGGACTCAGTCTCAAGAATATCAGAGCTGAGTTTAACTATTGGCACCGGACAATTAGGTTCAACAGTGGATGACTCTCCTTGAGCCTCATCGGTTGTGACATGATCCAATTGTATATCGGTATTTGTTATTGAACATTTTGAACTTAAACAGTCAAACCTGTAACCAAAAGGGGGATATGAAAGAGGTTCTAATGATGTTTGATACTTCAACAATTAATTCAGAGTCAAAATTTGTAATGGCATCTATATCGTTCATCTTTCAAGTCACATACGCAAAGTCCAAGTTCTTTTGAACCTGAGCTACACTCTTAGAAGACGTATTAACACAGTACAAACAATCCAGTAGTGTTTCATCATTAATGAAGTCCAAATTATCCTCACTCAGCTACCCAGCTTTTAACTATCCGTAGTTTACACAAAACCTGTGGGGAGCTTTGAAACCCGAGTCCCAAACTAGGCAGAAGTATAACGGTTCGCCAATAGATATCTTATTCGACAAAGTAAAAACGAATGAAAGAGCGTTACTCACGAGGAAAGGCGTACCTATGAGAGGCACAAGGATGATTAAAGTTCAACCATCGGCTAGAAGGGAAGCGATGGCGAATTCGAGCGGAAGACGGCGACGATAGAGAAGCTTGGCGAACCAAAAATTTGAAAGAATAGCTAGAGAGGGAGGCCGTAGCAGTAACCATGGACGCTGCTGCTTGTAAAATTTCAAGCTCCTAAACTTGAAGGACCCGATGGGATTTGACCCACTCATGCAGTCCAGGAAAATCTACGAAAATACTTCAGCACTCCCCGCAAGGATAGCTTTTTTGTGTCAAATTTCATCCCTCAACAAACCAACCATATATTGGTCGGCTGTTGTTCTTGAGTGGGATTTCGGTGAAGAAGAGCTTTTTAACAAAAATCGAGTCTCGAGGGAAAAAGAGAATGGATAATGGGCAGTGCGCGTTTGAAGGCAACCTTATCCTGGCGATAGAGTTTTCTACGAAGAACTTGGCTGGTACAGTTACTTGACTTCACTGAATGCTGGGGTAGTGCGGAAAGTTCAATTGGGATTGTTTGTGTGGCCATTAGTTTGGTGAACCATAACCACGTGGCACAGTTGTCCTATGCTTCCACGCATGCACGATACAAGTTCCAGCTCGCAACGCACTCGTTTTGTCTTGCGTAGGGAATTTGTCTTGCTTAAGCAGTTGATATTCATATTTAGTCATCACAATCATTTTGTGAAAGATTACTCACAAATTTGTTTTAAGATTAAATTTTATATTTTTTGTTATCAAATAAATTAATTCAAAAGGCTAAATAGATATTTAAGTTATGTTTAAATTGAATTTTTCTGGCAAGAGAATCTATTTTAATTATATTATAAAAAACCAGCTCTTTTGCCCAGGAGACGTGGCGTTTGTGTGGCCAGCAACAGCGTGAGGTAGCGAAACTCCACGAGAAGAAATGGAATAGGTCGCGAGAGCGAGACAGAACGTGAGATTCTTAAGAAGACTTCTCTGGAAGCTTCGAGGAATGGGTATCAACTTAGCCCAATAGTTGAGGGAGCCACTGAAATCGGCAATTGAGATTTTCATCCTTGGGCTTAACCTTTTCCTGCCCAATATATCTTGGGCTTTACACATTTTAAGTTGCTCTGCTGGGCTATTTCCGTTGCAGTGAAGGTTTTGACATATACTTAAAAGACTGAAAAATATACCAACAAGAATTGATCTCAATAGTAAATAATTTAATATTATTTAAATAAAATATTAAATTTAAGTTTTAATATATATAAAAAAATTTATTTACTATAACTAGATGTATGACACGGGTCAATATAAATATAATCAAGGTAAAATTTTAATTAAAATGTTAGACAATCAAATAAAAATAGGCTCTGAAAAAGATTTGGATATATGCTTCCAAATCGTATGTATGTGGCGATATTTTTTAGAGGAAATAAAATAAAATAACAATCAATGGTAATTACTAATTAGTAACATAAGGACATATCATATGGTTTCTTGAGATGAGAGCAAGAATCCCCGATATCGTTCAAGATCATCAATACCTATGTGATGATATATGTCCCCAACTCATTACGAAATTCTCATTTTTATTTTCCACTTCAGATTAAAATATTCTGCCTGCCAAATGGGATACGATGATGTGGTGAAGGTGGAGTAATTGTTAATCTGGGCCGTCCATTGAAGCACCTTCGTGTAGGCAGCTAGTAGTGTGCACGTGTCGCCATTTTTTACATGCAAAGGTGGCATAGAGCTCAGTCCCCAACTACGCTTGTTTTTGAGGCAGTGACGCGGAAAGAGGCCAAGAGGGTTCTCGTCACTATCTACCCGCGATCGGATCTCTTCAAGTTTCCTCCATCATGCGAAGGTACTCGAGAAGGATTTCCAAGGCTAACATCATGGCCCCTCAAATCGATCCCACTGATGCTCCAAAACGGCGCCCGTCTAGTGATTCGGACACTTTTTATCACAAACTCAACCAAGTGTGGGAATCCTACGGACTCGGTCTAATGTGAGTGTCTGGAGCTTGTTTTCTAGATTTTGCTTCCCATTGCTCGTTTCGCTTCTATTCTTCTTTGATCTGGTGGGTGGAATTTCAGCTTAACGGGCTTTCTTCTTCGGGTTTTTAATCTCTGGCTCTCAATCAATCTCGTTTCTTCTTCTTCTTATGGGTTTTTAAAAATCTTTGATTTATCATACTTTCCTGATTAACCAGTCTCTTCTCTCATTCAATTAGCAGTATAAATGCCCGAAAAACTTCGTTGGACTTGTTCCTCTTTTACTCGGAGGTGACCCGAAGGGGAGGATATCATCAGGTATACATGTCTGCCTAAAAAACTGACATTGGTTCTGTGGTTAATTTGTGTGAAATTTGCATGAGCCTTTTAGCCTGTCTCTATATTAAGCTCGTTGACCCCAATTAAGGGATTTATCTAATGTGGTATATGCACAAGTGTATATGGGATCTTTGAACATGGTATGATTCTATGCGTTTTGTTGTTTTCAGGTCAGTAGAGACGGGAAATGGGATGAAATTGTCTCCTCCTTAAAGTTGCAAGGCAATAATGCAAAGTTACCTGTTCAACTTGAAAAGTGCTACGCTATACTTCTTTACCCGTTTGAGCAACTCTACCACTACAGGGATCCGGCTCAGAAATCTGCCACTAACCCCATCTTAGGTTGATCCAACACACTGAATTCTGCATATGTGTTTAATGACGTCCAGTACAATTACATTACATATGTGTTTGATATATAGGAATGCTTCTTCAAAGTTTCTTGCTAGCTATGTGATTTACATTCACTCCTATCAGAATAATAAGCGCAATATTGGTGTTGCTGCATTTTTTTATTATTATTTTAGCCTAGAGTTCTTTTTCCCCCCTGGTGCTGTAGGTCTGTTCACGGATGGCACAAGCTCAGACAGGAAGCGTAAAGATGAGGTTAGTTTATCTGAATTAACGGACAATGAAGATGGTGAGGGGGAGACAGAGATGCGCAAGGAAATGACAGGTTTGAACGTTTGATTATATGATCTATCATGGTATAAGCTTTTAGAGAACACATTAATCATTGAGTTAGTTTTTTGCTGGACGAGTTTATAGAAGATGATGAGTGAATTTAGAGATATTATTGCAACTTAAAGCAGGGAGCGAGGTTGCGGAACAGAAAATGTTGGTACAGGCATCCCCAGATGACAAGAAAGTGAAGAAACGCCGTGGAGGTGCTCTGCGGGGACATAAAACTGCATATCAGATATTCATCAAGCAGGAATGCGCCCGGTTGAGAAGCTGTAATGAGGCATCTGCTCGCTCAAATGTCCTGCACATGGCCATTGATGCATGGAAGAATTTGACTGAGATTGAGAGACAGGTAAATTGATAATGATATCCATCAAAACTTGGCTTCAAGTGGGAAAGAAAAGAGAAAAGAATGAATTATGAATGAACCTAAAACTGTCGTTATTAATTTTGTTGCAGCCTTTTGTGGAAGAAAGCAACAAGGGAAAAGAAAGGCTGATGGGAGCAATGAAAACTGGAGATCAGGATGCAGAGAGATGCGGTGATGGCTTAGAGCTTATAATGAGCGAAGAATCCAGAGGGACATTAACTATTGACATGGGGTATATAGCAAGTGAAGCATGAGACTCATTGCCTTAGGATGGCTTTTTTGTATAAAGTGGTGTGCTGATATTTTTGGAGCTAGTTAGTTGTATAGTTGCTGACTTGCTGTACATGTGTTACTGAAACCAAGCTGCCAGCCATCATATCTTTGGGGCGTTGAAGCAGCAAGAACGAGGCTGGAAGAGGTGTAGAAAACGAATATCCAGCCATCTTGCTTGAACTAGTACATCAGCTTGTTACATGGTTGCCTTTTGAATTCCACCTTATGGTTCATAGCATCAGGTATGTATATAGGTAGATCTTTTTAGGTTTTTTTTTTTTTGGGTACAAGATCTTTTTAGGTTCTAGTTGTATGAATTGAGCTTGGAAGGAATTGGACTCTTGGGATTGGAATTTGGGCCTCCATTCCAAATTTTTTTTAAACTGCAAAATGAATATGATTCCAATCAATAGGCCCGTCCCGTAATTAAGGGGTTCGTCATAAAAAAATAAAGAAAGAATCTCAAATTCGGTTCATTGAAACAAATTTATCAAATAATCTCACCCAAAATTAGGTTTAAGAAAAGGTAAGAGGGTGGTATCCACTATCCAGTGTAAATTTCTTTACTTTTCATTATTCACTGCATCAAATTAGGGGAAATAATCAAATAATAGTTAGATTTAATGAGAAAATGGGGAAGGAAAAAAAGAGGGGGAGGGGGGGAACCGTTGAAAGTTGACCAGTTGCGGGCGTTTTACCTCTTGCGTCGCTCGGACACTGTTCATCGGCCTCACCAATCCTTAGGAACTAGAAAGGGTTTCATCCTTTAAATGCCACAATTTATATATTTCCTTCTATCATTCATAACACTTGCTAATAAAAATCCCATCCATAATGAAATACAGAAAATTAAATAGCAGGCAATAGAGAGGGGCGCACGTAGCATTATAATCCATGCATGTCTGTGTGTATGAGAGAGAGAGAGAAAGAGAGAGAGAGGTTCACTCCACCAACCAACCTTGCCAGTTATGAAGTTGAAATAACAATAACAATAACGATTATTATTATTATCAAAATCAATATTCAATGAACCTTATAAACACGGAAATATAAAACACGAGTCAACAAAGAAAACCCGGAGTTTTAATAGAAACTAGTTATATATGAACTTAGCATATATCCAAATTTGCCGTGCTACTGTAAATTTAGAAAGGGATTAAAAAATAGATTAGGAGGAGACTCCAAAACAGAGAAGCACAAAAAGGAGCCCCTAATATCCCAGCACAAGCCGATGAAGGTGCCAGGTAGGAGGCGACGGCGCGTGACAAAGTCCTCCATCCAAGAGCTCCCACCAAGGATATAAATTATACGAAAGGCGTCCCATTTCCATAGAACCAGAGAGTGAAAGGTGCGTGTGTCCAAATCATGAATAACCAACGGAACTCCCCCAGCCTTAAACAACTCCTCGTACTTGATGTCCCTGTTATTCCAATGTCTGAGAACGTGGTTTTGCACTTGTTCCTCTCCCAGCCAAAGTCCCTCGACCCCACCATGTCCACTCCCACCAACGTCGCTCAGCGTCAGCGTCTTCTTGATCTCCCATGGGAACAGGTGTTTCAGCGTCAGGTTCCCTCTGATCTCCACCTCCACCCTAGGGGTCATCGTCACCTCACTCCCTCTTAAACGCCTCGCTGCTTGTATTTTCCCTGCTGCTATTATGGGCTTCACATCTTCCACTTCTTCTTCTTCTTCTTCTGCTCTCATATTGTAATATTCCTCTTGAGCTTTCGTCCGCATGAATTGGTAGAAGCCCACTTTCTTCATTGCTTGCATGCATCCATAGCTTTCCATCGTCAACTACTTTGGCTTCCTCAATGATGTTTTTCTCTCTTAGATACTGAAATAATTGGATAACTTTATGAAAACACACACAGAATATATATGACAGAAACCTAAGAAAGTAGAAGGGGGGACAGAGAATTAATTATTACACCCAAAATTAATATTCCTTTCCTGATTCATGTAGTCCGAGGATCGTGAATGAGATTCGGGGGTCAATAACCGTAATCATAATTGATTCGGATAACGTAAATGGTAACACAAGAAATTACTTTCCTTTTTTTAACCAGGGTGTGCGTGTATCTAGTATTTACTCCTTGACATCACATATCGGCCGACGTGAACCGGAGGAATATTCATTTTAACTATGAAAGATTGAAAGTATCCACCTTGATCAATTCTTGCATATCCGTTGGGTGTTCAAATTTGGCTTGTTCGTCTGCCTCTCATGTAGGGACAAAATTTGGAGCTTTGCTTGGAAATCCGTTAAAACAGAGTCATACGTTTGACCTCACAATATCCTGCTTATCTGCATAGTTTTACCCTGAAATAAAAATTACTTCGTTGGCTGGACTGTGACAGTTATATGTCCCAGGGTTTTTATAAACCTTTGGTAGAATATGGACAACAGAGTCTACTCAAGATGAGCACCACAGCCACAAATCTTCCTTCTGGCCTGAGACCAGAGGAGCTCTCAACGGCGGCACAGAACAGTACTCTGACATCAAAGCTCTCGCACAAGAAAGTCCTAGACATCCTCAATAACAAATGCGGCCATTCTCTGCAACATCTCAGACAGGCTCATGCTATCATCCTCAGAACTGGGCACTTTCAAGATCATTATGTATCTGGAACCTTAGTCAAGTGCTATGCGCGTCCTCATTTCAATTACTTTGCCTTGGCGATCAGAGTTTTCCGTCTAAGTGTTTGTGTGGAATATACTGCTCAAGGGATGCCTGGAGAATAGCGAAACACAAATGGCCATATCATCTTATAATGACACGCTGGTCTTCAATTCTAGGCCTAATAAGTTCACTTATCCTACTTTGCTCAAGGCTTGTGCCATTACGGGCTCTGTTGAAGAAGGGATACAATTTCATCCCCATGTGGTGAAACGCGGGCTTAGTTGGGATGGTCACATTAAGAGTGCTGGGATTCAAATGTATTCATCATTTGGGCTTGTGAAAGAGGCTAGGAAAATTCTTGACGATGAAGATAGTCAATCCGACGTCATTTGTTAGAATGCCATGATCGATGGGTACCTGAAGTGTGGACTAGTGGAAGCTGCTCGTGAGGTGTTTGAGAGTATGCCGGAGAAGAACGCAGGCTCTTGGAATGCAATGATAAGCGGGTTAGCTAAGTGTGGGATGATTGATAGTGCAAGGAAATTGTTCGATGATATGAGCGAGAGAGATGAGATTTCTTGGAGTGTTATTATAGATAGGTACGTCAAAGAAGGGTCTTTTAAGGAGGCTTTGGAAGTTTTCAACGAAATGCAAAGACAAAATATAAGGCCAAGAAAGTATATATTATCAAGTATGCTAACCGTTTGTGCTAATTTGGGAGCTCTGGATCTAGGTCGATGGATTCATTCATATGTGGAAAGGAATTTTATTCAAATGGAGGCAATCTTGGGGACTGCTCTTGTTGATATGTATGCCAAATGTGGACGTTTAGACATGGCGAGGGAGGTGTTTGAGAATATACCAGAGAAGGAAGTTTCCACTTGGAATGCTATGATAGGAGGGCTTGCTATCCATGGCCAGGCAGATGAAGCAATCAAACTCTTCACCAACATGAATAGGGAAAAACTGAAGCCAAATGGTATTACTTTTGTTGGTGTTCTAAATGCCTGTGCACATGCAGGAATGGTCGACAGAGGTCTAGCTTTATTGCGTTCAATGAAAGAAGTATACGGGATTGAGCCCGAGATATAACATTATGGTTGTATGGTTGACCTCATGGAGAAGCTGCGTATGGAAGGCTATTCTCCAAAGACTACTCAGGTTTCCTTTGACATTGATGAGGAAGAAAAGGAAACTGCACTCAGTCTGCATAGTGAAAAGATTGCAATTGCTTTTGGACTCCTTCGTACAGAACCAGGAACAACACTGCGTGTTGTGAAGAACCTGAGGGTTTGTGAGGACTGCCACTCTACATTCAAGCTCATTTCTCAAATATACAGCCGCGATATCATCATGAGGGACCGTGTGCGCTATCATCATTTCAGAAATGGAGTTTGTTCTTGCAAGGACTTTTGGTGAGGTCTATAAATAGAATGTGCCAATGCATGGTAAGTTAATTTTGATGCATCACCCAAAAAAGGTTGTGATTCATCTATGATGCTAGAGAGAAATTTATCAGATTATAAAAGAACATCTCCAGAATAATGGAGCAATAATGTTGGCTGTGCTTTATTGACTTAGGATTAGGAGCATGGCTGATACTTGATAGGATTATATATCCTTAGCAGAGAAGTAGTGAAGATGTACATAGATATTCATAAACTTATCATTCCCCATCATCCGGAAAAATATATTCATTGTATTTTACATTTCCCCCATCTTGAATATTGTACGCTAATGACGGATGAGATTATATGGCAACTTATTTAAGGTTTTAGCAGTTTTTGGATATGAAGTTAGATGCCAATTAAGCTGATAAGGTTACATTATCAATGCAATCTTAAGAACTGGAAGATTTCTAACTTCTTCGAAAGGTACCTTGCTATTAGAGTAGATGGATGTAGAGCTTATTGAGCCCAAATGAAGACACTTTTTTTTGGCCAAAAAATGAAGACACTTTCAAGAACACACGTCCCTTCATAATTACAGCAAGTGTGAACTAAAGATAGTGGGGAATATTTGCGCAACAAAATAGAATTCTATACTTCACAACTTTCTACCTTTCCAAAGTATTGTTCCCACGTGGTTGAAATTATGATAATCAGAAATGGAGGAAACCGCAGGATTTTTATATTTACCATATATAGGTTCTCCAGTAAACATAAGATAAATATATACTGTTTATCCATACCAGAATTCTCGAGTCATATTTTGATTGAAAAGTTTAATAAGAAGCTGTGACTAAGTTAGTGCATTAGAAATATGAATGATGATAAGTGATCAGAAAAAAGTTGAGCTATGATGGAAGCACTGCAGGCGTGGTGTTTTAAAATTAATTCCTGGCCATGCTTCCATCACAGTATTGGGTTCAAGAAGCCAGTGGTCCTTCTATACCATACAGTTAACTGCTGGGAATTGTAGGGTAAGCGACCCTAATATCCCAGGCTGGCATCTTCTGTGTAACTTCGATTATCATCATCATTCTCATCACTACAACTCGTGCAAATGTCTACAGTGGTTGCAGCTGCAGCAGCATGATTTCCCTCTTTGATCATGCGCCTCTTGGATGATGAACTTTTGGTATCATCAACTGTGGATAACTGACACAACAATGCAGACACTGAACAGAATGAGGGTCGCTCTCTCTCTCTTCATAATTATAACTATCCCCACAGTCGATTCCTCTCACTTTAACTATACAGATTCACTGAGATTAAGGGGAAAAAATACATGCACACAGATGCAAAGTAGCATTAGATTAGTAGATTTATGCATTAATATCCCCTAATAATTCCTGCCATTGTGTGACAAGCTAGTGGGGCTTGATAAAGGGTGAATAAATTGATAGAAGACATCACGGGTGGTTGACTAGTTCATTATGATTCAATTTTTCCCATTAAGTGTATAAGTCGCACCTTCATGCTGCAACATTTTGTTCCATTCCTTCATTTCCATTTTCTCTCATGCTTCGTTTTCATTCCCGGTTTTGTTTTGCAATTTGCACATATAATATTCAAATGATGAGTATCATGACTTGTGATCGATCAAGAGTTTTTGTCCCACCTGAAGCTGCTGGCAGATAAAACGGCATGAATTTAATCATATTCAATAATGTCAAGTTTTACATCATAATATGTATAAGCTTGCTTAGGGTGGTTGTTTCGTGGATAAGCATAGAATGGATTGGTTGCCAAGGAAAACACTCGTGCGCAGTGTTTTAAATTCAAAAGAGGATAATTAAAGAAAGGCATGGCAGATGTGGCTCAATAATTAATTAGACAGACAGACACGTGTTTTTATATGCATAGCAGAAGGTTTTTAATCATGATTAGTACATATGCAAACAATCTTTGATAAGCAGTTTGGTGCGGCTAATCATGTGAGGTCCCGGGAGACTACGAGTTCTCATTGAGAACGGGTGTGAATAAGGAAACAAGACAAGAGTAAAACGCGTTAGTTCCACCAAATCCCATGTTGTTATATCTTCTGGTTACCATATTTTTTGTCTGTTAGTTTCGTGGACATATATCCGTGTTGGGGCATTTATTCATAGGCTCCATCTTCATTCATTTTGACGAATTACCTGTGTTTCTTGCCAAAAGGGAGCGAAGGACAATAATATTATTTGTGATGAAAGCTTCGCTGATTCTTGGCCCAAGAGAGAAAGAAAGCATGGCTGATTCGAGGATTTGTTAAGCCCAGTACACACGTCATGGATTTATTTAATCATGGCTGATTTGACACCAATCCTATTCCAGTTGAAATGTTCCTTTAATACCTTGATTCCCATATATAGTGAATCCACACCACCATTGGAATCGATACTCTCTCAACCTAAGACAAATTACGTCATTTAAAATCTGTCTCCACTTAAGATTCATTTATAAACCACCATTCATCACCGCCATAACGAACAGCACCGGAATCACGTACGGCAACAGTGGGATGTGCCTCAGAGTTCTGATCCAACAGGGTGTGTGTGACACATGAGGGCGAGACATGGATGACTGGATGCATGAGCTACAAAAGGTGAAACGACATGGGCGTGCGTATATTAATGGAACGGCAACCTTCTTGGGGAGTTTACAAATTTTATTATCTTACTTATAATCTCACGGACTGTTAACGTATGTTACTCAAATTTAAAAAGAACAGAAAAGTGATACTGTGATGGACAGTGGAGAGTGTCTGCGGGGAGGAGGCAGAACAGAGTGGCATGTTTATGGGATGCGAGGCCGATACGATCTTTTCCAGATTCGCTCTACATTCTCCATGCCACATGCCTCCGTTTAAAGAATACGAGGAAAAGGAAGAAAAAGTCGTATCATGGGTGATTAGCGTTCAAATGGGAAGGTCCACATGAACAGATTAATGGAATAATAATGGATATTGTTTGTGGGAGAATAACAAGAGACGGGGAATCGGGCAATGTGGATGAAACCTGGCCACATGGCATGGGCATGTGAGTGAGAGAGAGAGATGTGTATACAGAGGGCAGAAACAGACAAAATTAAAAAGTGGCCTGAAAACACCCACATGCCTTCCAATTTGTGTGCATCCTTATCCAATCACCTTTTCCCTTCTTTCTCATCAATTACAACATTCCATAATATTTCATACCCTCCACATCCCATAAGGCAAATGAAGAAAAAGAAAATGTAAGAAAAAGCCCTCACTTCTCTCGCATTCCAAATGCTTGGACTACGGCTTTTATAACATTGTCATCCATTGGGAAGAAGGACACAAATGAAGGTAAAACTGATCACTCACGGTCGGTTTTACCGTTTGGGCAAAACAATAAAAATATGGACCGTGGGATGAGGAGCGGCAACGCGGGAGCACTGTTGGAGTGGATTTGGGCGATGCCGCGTAAGCAGCCAAAACGACGAGTTGTACCCGCAGGGGTGACGTACTTGTCAAGATAACATAATCTTCCAAACACCAAACTTAAAAAACAAACAAATCAGTATTATGTTGCGCCAAAGGAAAGTTAGACAAACCTTGCTTACTCCTCTCTCTGGCTTTCTACCTTCACAAGCAAGTTAAGATGATTGAGCCTACAGGGGAGATCTAAGTCTAATCTTATCCAGAATACTATAGCATTCTCGATTAATTCCAAGCTAACTTCCCATGTGTGTGATGAATGCCTCCCCGCGACCATTGAATTTTAATTGAAGAAAAACAACGGCGAGTTAGTTAGGAATGCGCATGATCATTTAAGATGGCAAGTGGTCCACTAGCCAGCCAGCTTGTCCAATCCAAAATATCAAAATGAAGCCAAACTTTTTCTCCCATGTGACCTCTCCATCCTCCTCCCTCTCTTTATTATTTTTTTTAATCTCCTTTTTCTTTTTTCCCAATCTTTTATTAGTTAGACCCCCTCATTTCTTCCCCTGTTTGTTCTTAACCTCCATGGCCATTACCGCAATTTACCAAATACCATACGGCTCATAGGCCACATGTAGATAAGCTCCATCCTCCTCTGATCTCTCTCTCCCACTTCCCTCCCTTCTCACAGATACCAATTTAAAACCAGATAAGCCATTACGCTACGCTGCTTCCCCCTCCCTCTATCTCCTTCCTTTCCTTCCCACCATCTTTTCCCCTGATGTTCTCCTTTCAACGGCACAACTATATTTGATCATCCGTTCCTCTTCGTGTCACCCTTGTTTTTCGCTCCATCCCGTCTGAAAAACTTCGCCATTTCTCTCGCGTTCCTTCCCTGGATTTTTATTCTCGATACTACTCTGACTCTATATGGCACCTTTGGAATCAATTGTAGAACCTATTAGTTCAGAGACGTGCCCGGAAAGCAATCGGAGAAAGCGTAGGAAAATCGGGCACGATGTCCGCAACGATCAGAATTCGCTCGCTCCGATTCCGTGGAGATCTAAGACAGAGCAGCGAATCTATTCCTCCAAGCTCGTCGAAGCTCTCCGCCGCGTTCTTCGCCATAATCCTACTTCCACGGCTAAACCTCGCCTCGGACGTGACGTTCGTGAGATTGCCGACAGGGTTCTAGCGGTGACGGCGAAAGGCAGGACTCGGTGGAGTCGGGCGATACTGGCCTCTCCGCTCAGTCGAAGAAAGTTCCAGAGGCAGCATAGGAAGGTCAAGAAGGCGGCGAACGTATTGAAGAAACCAGAGGTTATAAGAGAGAGAAGAAAGCTGCCGGCCGTGCAGAGGAAAGCGCGAGTCCTCAGCAGGTTAGTTCCCGGTTGCCGGAAGGTCTCGTTTCCGAGTCTTCTGGAAGAAACCACGGATTATATTTCGGCCTTGGAAATGCAAGTGCGGTCCATGACAGCACTCACCGAACTACTCGGAGGTGGCGCGGAGGCCGACCGGGCCGGGCGGCCTATACCGTGAAAACTTCGGAGACGAGTTTGACGACTGCGTTGTTAAGCGCAGGCCTAGGGGTTTCTCCCTTCTTTTTCTCTCTCTAAATATATTGGATTTTAAATTTAAATTCATGGATTCTAATCTGTATATGGTCTTCTTTTCATTTCTTTGTTAGAATTTTTTGTTGCATTCGATACGAGCATTGAGCATACATATAACACCCGCTTTGATTCTTTTCCTTTTACACTCTTTTTTCCAAATAAAAGGAAACCCGGTAGGTTCTTTAAAATTACTCCCTAGACTCCAAAGTATTTGCCCAGGAGGAACCTGCAGATCAAATTTCATGATGCCAAGTCTGAGATTAATATGCACTCAATCTTAGGTTTATTGAAAAGTAAGGTGAATTGATGGAAAGCTGGGTAAAAGATTCAGCGTGGGTGGGACAAATAGGGATATTTGTGGAATAAGGAGAGATACGGGGAACCCCAGAGGGGGTCTATGCCTGATGTGCCCTACGTTATCAATAGAACGTCCCCACTCCCCGAGTTCCAATAATGCGAGCTTCCCCAAGAGTTGTTCGCCACCCCATTCCAGAACGGTACATTCATTGTTCTTGGAACACACGACTAAGGCTCATATGAACCTACACACTAACACAATGCCCCCAAAACAACTCCCCGCAGTGTGACTTAATTAGGCTCTGGGATTTGAATGTGGTGATTTTGAATTTAAATGGGGAGGAGATGAGTTTACTGGTTCAGGAAATTTGGCAACATACGCAAGAGATGGGAAATCAAAAATATCGTTGTCACAATAAAAGATGTACACGTGGGGAAGCTGGAGAATACAACTGTCAAGATGGAGATGGGGACATACATCAAGGAGGGACCGCCTACGTTGTGTTTGGATGGAGAAATCACATCATGTGAGCTCTTTCTATTGATTTTTGTCGGCTTCCGCAGTCATGCCATTTCACATGCATCCATGTGCGTCCTTTTGAAAGTCGCCTCCTCCAAATTTGAAGAAGGCTCTCCTCATCAGCGCTTCGTAACAGGTGTCCTACTCCTCACCAACCTTAAAAAGGTAAGCATGTCGTCTCACTCCCAATTAAGCCAATAAAACATGCAATTCGATTCCGGGGCGAAGCTTGTTTGACCCACGCGCTTCTCCTCTCCTCTCTCTCTCTCTCTCCCCCCCTGATTGTCCCAATTGGTGTAATGGTTCCAAATGTTGAGTTTGAGTTTGAGTTTGAGTTTCACTTGAGTTGCCCGTCACTTTTTTTTTTGTTATAAAAAAAATTATAAAAAATTTAAATTCGTTTGATACGGAAAACAGTCTTATAATTTAGACAGTATCTATAATAAATGTAAGAGATCAAACTAATGTCTTAATAAAATATAAATATATTTTTTATTATATATATCAATTATCAAATGTACGTCACTTTTAATATGCATGATGTCCTTCCAAACTCTTTTAAACTTCACATTTAGGCATTATTTAATTAAAAATATTTAGAAAAAAAGATAGGTTAGAAAAGGGGAGAGGTATGAGTGTTTAATTCATAAAATAAAGGAGAATAAAAGAAAAAATTATATCCTTATTTATTCTTTTGCTCTCTCTCCCACCCTCTAAAATCAAGGGATTTTATAGGGATGAGAAATTTTTTTACTTTTAAACAAAATTACCCGTGGCAATTTTTATAAACTTTAGATGCAGTCTTCACACACAGTAGTTGCAACTATCTAACAAAAAAGGTCACGATGATGATGACGATGATGATGATGCTATTGTCGTACACCTCTACCTCATCAACTCTAAATCTTACAATATTATAGGGTTAAAAAAAAGAAAGGCAAAAGAGAGTGAGCTGTGAGGATCCCGCGTTTTACTTTCAAAGCATCATAATAATTAAAATTAAAAAGAAAATTGCTAGGCAATGATAGTCGAACTCAAATTATACTTTCGACATGTCTCTACACTTATTATAGGAATTTCTTTAGGATTGGCCACTCATTCCTAACACTCGTTGGAATGAGGAGAATGAGGGATATATTTTGATCCTTAAATAAAAGAGGTGACTTGGTTCTGTAAGTGGGGGTGACTCTGGAATTGAACTCTAAATTCCTCAATCTCATATTTATGCTTTCCTGTTTTTCTATCCATTCATAAATTAAGATATCTTCCCTTTCCTTAAACCAGCGCTAAGGAGACTCACCCCTAAAGCATCATCGTCATTTTGGGTGACTGTGCCGTGAATTTACGGAAATCTCTCTCCATCTCTCTAACACTCTCTCCCTCCCCCCGTCAAGTGTTTCAGAGATTTTTGTTACGTCGATTAAGAACAATTGTTAATTGTTTTAAAGGGATATAAATATCACTCGTCTTTATTTTTTTCATCCGTAATGTTTTAAACTCCCAACCTTTGTCGGCTTATTTATTCTCTGTCTCTAGCCTAAAAACACATGCCAATTTCATTTTATTCTGCTCATTCTGTTATTTTTGGAGAGAACCCAATAGACCAGGTCCAATTCCCAACATAGAGGAGACCGAACAAACAACGATATTGCTGTCCCTTCAACGATATTGAAGTTCAATGGTGGGAATGGGCCTCTGAGGCAAGGGAGCATTGATGGGAACCAACCTCCCCGTTTCCGCTGAGTTTGATCTCGAATATATATGCCATTTCGTATAGTATATAACATGACATTCACGATTATAATCATAATATTTAAAAAAATATTTTAATTTTTAAATATTTAAATTTATTTTTAAAAATAATAAATAACTCGTCATACTTAATATTAATATCAACTATAAATAAACAAAATTTCACCCTACATTTAAATCGTATATAAACTTAACCCTTTATTAAAAATTTTATAAAAAATAAAAAATAAAATATTACCATCAATATTAATCACATGTAATTCAAAGAAGTTTGAGATTTAGATTAAAGTTTAACAGATTATAATGATTCCCCGTTAATCCAAGGGTCTGGTATTTTCTCATCATGCTTTTATACCCGCAAAATTAAAGAGCATTCGTTGAATTTTACCATAGCTATCGTGGAATAAATTAAACATCGCAGAATCTTTCAATCCCTCAATCTCTTATTTGCCAAAAACGAGTCATCCAATAAGACAAATGCCGTTAATGCACCAGAATGACCCACCAACAAAGACATTCAGTTAGGACAAGTCTCTTGTGTTTCAATGGTGCAAATGCCAAACTTTATCCACAAGATCTGACGTGGATGAAGAAGTTGGGTAGTATCAGAAGCAACAGACTTGTTCTTTCCATGCAAAATCCAGCATTCACCTATTGGCGCGTCTAGAACTTTAGCTGCGACATAGAAAAGCTATTAAGAAACTTATCACGATTTGATCCATTCAGCTCGTGGCCTCCATAATCCCAGCCTGTACTTGTGTGCATATGTCAATATTAACTTCCTCTGCAAAGCAGAAACTATAGGTTACAAAGAGTTTGCATGTACGCCACATGCATTTCAATGTCTCATGGCCCAAAAAGAACATCAATTATAAGGCGTCTTAAAACAAGATAGTGGAAACATCACAAAACCTTTATTCCTAACCAAAGATAAAATGGCCATATCCCTGCAGCCTGTTTAACGAGTAGGAAATTGACAGCGCATCCTCATGAGAAATAGACGACACAAAATAAAATAACTCACAGATCATTGTCAACATATTAGACAACATATGACAACATACAAGGGAAGTTACTCTACATAACAGAACCACCTATTCTCTCCTAATTTTCTATTATATCTAATGTGACAAAGTGAATCAAGAGGTAGAATACCATATAGTACGGTCAGGAAGCACCTTTTACCTATATAACACGGTGAGCTGCTACTACTAAGTGCTAGGCACAAATAATTGCTTGAAAACTCAAGTCAGTTCAACTTACTTACATAACGGAGTCATAGAGAACTTCCTTCCGATCAACAGTAAGTAAATGACGTGCAACATCAAAATGCAATGCAAAATATGCTCTAGTGAGATTTACAAGTATTTTTAGCGACTGAACAAAATAAGACAATTCACATCTATCATTGACTTCCATAAAGGTAAGTCCAGATTCCTGTTGCTTATTCGTCTAAAATCCAATAAAGCGCTGGAAAGAAAAAATAATACATGAAGCATAGCTCTAGAGCATAGTACTGGCAACATACAGGGGAAATAATTTTGCAGTGTAACAAATTTCCTCGAGGGAAATTAAGAAGATGATAGTGGCATATTTGCTAGGAATGATTGGGTAAACATCCATTCTATACCAAAAAAAAGTAAAAAGCTAGCAGATTCCAAGACAAAGTCCAAACCAGAAGGAGCAGAACATAACAGATCAAGTTCACAAGAAGCTGAACTGTCCAGCTTAAGTGGCATTTGGTGGGAAAACAAAAATATTAAAAATTGAATAATGACACTGTATCTGCATGCAAAGAAAGCAAGTACGGATGTGTTTGGGATTACATGTTTGCAAGGAATGCCCAGCTTCTTAAGCTTGAGAGTGCGACAGACAAGAAGCTTCTGGAAGTCACCGATTTCTGTTTCAAGCTTAGCAACATGGGATTCCACTCCATTCCCTATTCCATTTAGAAACTCAGGGATTCCAACCTTTGCTGCAGTAGCAAGCATCAATTCATCAAACAAGGTTATTATATTCTAAAATAGCTAAATTGTTGTCAAACAGGTTATTTTTCCAAGTTCTACAAACTTAACAATGAGAAAATAATGAAACCTTCATCCCCAGTTATACAAATGATTAGCAGGCTCACGCTAAGTGATGTGAGAGATAAAAAAAAAAAACAGATTTTGAACAGACCAGCTATCACGAAGATAAAATTTACGAATCCCCAGGGCCTCTTTTACAATTACCAAAAAGTGGCTGATATTTAGTTTTGAGCATATAAAATAGTGAATGAAAATGAAGCAGAGAGATAAAATGATGGGGAGAGGAAGGAGGCATTACCGATGTATGGAGTTGATTTGGAGAAGAATCTAGAGGAATAAGGTGCAGAAGGGGCTAATGTTGACACCAAATTTGTCCCAATGATTCGCTGCATCCACGCCATATTGCTTTCCAATCTTAAACCTTCGCTAAGCCTTTGAACAGCCAATTAGTCAAGCCAACTCCAACCCCAGTCCGAGCACCATGTCAAGAATTTGCAACAGCTATTTAAAAGTCAATGTGAAGATAACAAGGTCTACTGACGGCGACGATCGACTACGACGGAGCAGGCGGAGGCGGAGGCGGCGACCCCGCTCGAAGAGGGCTGAAGAGAGGGGAAAGAAGAAAAGGTTGTAAAATTGGAAGAAATGACGATGGCAATTTAACTGGGACTGGCAAATCGTTTCTCTCACCCTCTAAAACCCTCCACCATTTTTTTCACCCAAGGCCCAAGAATACAATAAGTGCATGTTTGGTACAATAGAAGTAAAATATCAACAGGCAAACACCCCGAATCCCTGTTAAATATTAACATCCGCCACGAAATGGCAAGGGATAGCTCCGGTAAATAAAAGTGTTGTAAGGAGGGGAGGGTGAATCCTTGGAGAAAGGGGAATTTTTTTTTTTTTTTGGAATCCTTGGAGAAAGGGGAACTCTTTCCTCGGGCACGTAAGCACATTTGAAGCCCAAGAGCCTCCGCAAGTTTCCCTCTTTGCTGTACCTTGGACGTTGGAGGCCCACCTTTACTCCGGGGGTCCAAGAGCCCAACAAGAGAAGGGCGGATGGACGAGGGATTCAGTTAATTATTCGTAGTCATTTTGAGTAAGAACATCGGGGTATTTTGTCATGGCAAAAAGTCAGCACCAACACTTGGTTGAGTGAGAATTCCTTATGCCAAATATGGGGCATGGATGCAATATTTGCCTATGATTATAAATACGCCTGTAGTGAAATTTCGCTTTTGCCTGCTTCTATTGGTAGAGCCCCTTCCATGATCCTTTTTGCCGCAATTGTTTAAGCATGATGACATATATGGACCGTATCTTTGGTGTTTGGGTGCTTTTGGTTCTAATGGTTAACTAGTCAATGTTACTCCATTCTACGTGATTATGGAAGGGAATTGAAGTTTGTGGCAAGCGAGCAATTGCAAAATGTTGGCAACAACAATAATAAATATATCTCCCTCCATACGAATAGGGTGGGGAGGGTTGAGAAGTTGTGCATCCCCCCCCCCCCCCCCAGCAGAATGTACTCGAATAATAATAGAGAAAGACGATTAAGACATGAAACCGTCTGAAAAGGATGGCGACGCAGTGGTTGGTTCCTTTCAGGGCGCTTAGGATACGGCTTCGGCTGTGATTAGGCCGCAATTGCTTCAAGATCTGAATGAATACCCCATGCTTATCTTGGCAAGCAAGAGCATAAGATTAAATAGGATAGGCAGTTAGATGGACGTAAGAATCATTTATAGGACTAAACATATATGGGTGGAGTAGGTCGCAGGTAGACGGTGGCTGCCCAAATGTCGCCCTCCCATTAAATAGGTCACCTTCCCAACTACATCTCGCCTACGCGTGATTCTTCTCTATTGGCTCCTTCTTTTACCACACCGCTCTCTCCTTTATTCTGCCATAAATTTGTGAACATACCTGTCACCCTTCCACATTCAAAATTTAGTTCCCCCTTTTTGCCCCTCTCTCTCCGCCTTCTCTTAACGTCCTTTCTTTAAGATTTTTAGATCTTCGAGGGCAATTTCACTGCTTCCCACCTATTTATTTCCCCACTCCTCTCCCTCCGTTCCTCACCCAGGACCTCGTCTCTCACCAAGTCACAGGGACTCTCAACGGAGAAAGATGTCTCAGATCACGGAGGAGATCAGGGCGAAAGCCGAGATGTACTACGGAGATGAAATGTGCCAGGAGAAATCCAAGCAGTTGCTGATGGAAATAAATCTGCCGAATGGGCTTTTGCCATTGAAAGACATGGAGGAATGTGGGATTGTGAGGGAGACAGGGTTCGTGTGGCTGAAGCAGAAGAAGAGCTCGACACACAAGTTCGAAAAGATTGGGAAGCTTGTTGCGTACGAACCCCTGGTGACGGCCTACGTTGAGCCCGGAAGGATCAAGAAGCTGAGGGGCGTGACGACCAAGGAGCTGTTGATTTGGGTGTCGCTGAGCGACATATATGTGGATGATCCGCCCACCGGCAAGATCACATTCAAGACGCCGGCAGGTCTGTTCAGGTCATTCCCAGTTTCGGCTTTCGTGATAGAGGGATACGAACCCAGTGCCGAGACTGACACGAAGGAAGAGAAGCCGGCGGTGAAAGATGCCGTGGAAGTCCAAGAGGTCTGAATCTGTAGTATTACATCTTCTCTTGTGGTCTATTCTATTTGGTATTTGTCCTAAAGCTAGCTAGCCTTTATCCTTCGCCATAATAATCCTTCTCCTAGTACAACTGCGCTCATGCTCCTGAGTTCTCTCTCTCTCTCTTTTCTGTTTTTGGCCAATCATGCTGCCGAGTTGGAAGCAATCAATCCCAGTAATTTCTAGTTACTTTGCCAAGATTTCTTTTCATGTATTATTTATTTTATACCTAATTTCTATTATTAAATGACTTTTAAATAGAAGTTCCCAAGAAGATTTGATACAAAGGAATTAGCTATAAAATTTAGTTTCTTTTTAGGATAAAATTTGTAGATATTTTATCTTAATTTTAAAAAGAATCAAACCAATATCAATTTAAATATTACTCGACATGAAAATATGAAAAATGTAAGAGGGACCGCCACCAAACCTAAACGCACGAGAGTCAGAGAAAATCCAAAAGCCTCGAACTAGATCACTCATCAAATTTTTTTTAATACTACTCACTTCCTCAGCAATCAATCAAAAGGAATAACGTGTCCCATGACTTTATTGTAGGGTAGCCTAAAATTTACAAGGGTTGAAATGAGTCATAATCATGAATCTTAATAATTTTTACATTTTTCTTAATAATATTTTCTTGTTTTATAGAGAGTGCAATATTCGTAGGTTCCAAGTCTTGTATCAAAGCCTTCAACATCAGTTACAGCACTTAGAACAATTCCATGAACATCACAAGGATTGTAAGATTGAATTATGCGAAGCAGTGCTATTTATTGTATAGTTAGAATTTTCTCCCACGCATTGCATAGACGTTCTAAATTGGGAAAAATTAAAATGGATTGAAATCAATAAAATCTGGGTAGACTGCAACCGAGAGAATATATGTATTGTCTAATTTGATTATTGAAATGATTTTAATTGTGAATGAGTAAACTATATATTAAATAAATATGGAGCAATATATGAAATTCTTATTAATTTGTCATTAATATCTCCCACTCAATTATTGATAAGTTGATGATCGAGCGCACATTAAAAAAAAGATTTGGCTTCTCTCCGTTTATTTATCTATTCACTGTGCATCGGATCAAAAGAATAATATATATTTTTTAATTTCTTTTCACAATAATTTTGATGCATGAAAGTGTGATGATATATAATAACATTAACCGTCAGTGACTTGACTACAAGAGAAGGAGAGGACTCCTGTGAAAGTGTGGGAAATTAAAAACTGATGTTTGATACATGAATATTTCAAGCTTTGTGGCTGCAATATAATTATCAGTTATCGAAAATATCACCTTCTCAGGTGTTTCTGATAGTTACTGCCCCATGTTAAAATAATCCGTCATCACATTTATCTATTATTTTTCATTACCCGCATAATTTATCAGAAACTGATTATAGTGGATGAATCTTCTAACGAGAATTTTCTACATATGTCAAGGTTTAAATTTAAGACTTTACTTAAATAATACCGAATCACTTACCATTCAAACCAACCCTTATTGATTCATCACATTCATACTTGTGTATTAAGTAAAATAATACCTTCCCCACTTTATGCCCGTGTAAGGCCTTCGTCATATACAATAAGATTAACATTGACTCTTAAGTAAACAATGTCCTAACCTTACCGCAGTGTCAATGATGGGAAGGTAAACTACTAGACACAGAAGATGGAGTTAAAACCATCGAGGAAAACAATAAGAATAACTTATATGAACATCAGTATAGTTAATTTACATACAGACAAGGAAAAACCCCTCACCTACAGAAAAAAAAAAACTTCATTAACTCAATTACAGCAATGTAGAATGGGTATGTTGCTAATTTCAAAATTCAATTTAGGTGCCCTATGAAATTCTCGGTATACCCTGAACTATGTTAGTATAAACGAGGCATTCTGCCTTCACAGCTCAAAAATAAGAAATGTTTAATCACACCAGAATCTGAGACCTGGCAGCACCACGGGAGCATTTTTTCCTGCCACTCTTGTTAAGTGCACAAGCACACAACTCGAGAATTTCATAATCCTCCTCCCAGAATAATAAGGATGCCATTTCAGGATTCTTCAAAAGCATTTTGGATGCAAGGAACCCAGCTACTGTCCATGTTTGATAAAGCCGTGCTTGTTTCCCAATAAATTTTCCAGTACGGGTGTCATAATATTCAGGCCAAGAATCTGTTGACAGTCTTCTTTCGGCCAATGCAACTGCTTTCCGAGCTAGTTTAACCCTCCCCATCTTGATGCATGCCAGCGTAAACTGAAACTTGTAAGGATATAAATCAGATATTTTATACAATATTTCATGACGAACTATTCAGACACAAAGATATTCTCCCTCACACAGTCAACAACCCGCAGGAATGCTCTCCGTTTTTTTCCTTCTTCTTGTTCAATGTCTTAAAGGCACAGGAATTTTTTTTAACATATAAACCGAAGTAACTATCAGAATCCTATACCCTATGCTCAGTGTCATGGTAATCGGTGGCTCACTAGTCCGAGGCATCAAGACACAGTGACACACCACAAGATGGACCTACCAGCATACTATAAAATCAGCAAAATGTTACCTGCCAGAGCAGTGTCGGCCAAGATCCACCATTGTGATACGACCAAGGCCTGCACAATTTCAGCAAGGATAACGTATAAGCAATTCTGCCTATAACAAGAAGATAGATACATCACAGAGGAGCATACAATAGAAGAGAAAATGACAGAATGAACTTACGTATTTTTTGGGTCACTACCAGTTATTATGCGCCATTCTTCATACTCCAAGGCAGGATAACATATCTTTAGAGGCATATGCCCCACAATATCATCCCATTTGATTTCTATCAGATTCAAAATAGCCTCATTCTGTTTTGGGGTACCCAAAGATGACACAATAGACCAAATATTGCCAAGCGTGAAAAACCTGAAATCCATGTGAGCTGGCTGCAAGTTGCCAATCAAATACCCGCCTGCCTCTGGAATCCAATCCATTAGCCACGAAGGAATTTGATCTGGATAGATGTTGAACTTGTTAATGGCATCCATGGAGTATTCTTCTGTCTTATACCTGTATATCTCATTCACCTTTTTCATATCCACCCAATAATATTCTCTAATGTGGAATGTCAGGGCACTTAGTCTGTTGTTAATAGCCCTCACCAAATTCTTGGATCCATCATCTATGGCAAGCATCTCACGGGAACAGCGAAGTGCTGAGTAAAATAGTGCCTAAAGGTAAAGCCATATGACAAATGATAAGACAATAAATATTACGTTTGGAAAAGATAAATTGTTTCTACTAAATATTCTATAGGCATCAAATAACATCAGGACTCAAGTCAAAAGTATATAGGCTTGGAGACTGGGGCAAGAGCGAGTGATTAACATAAAGCATCATCAACACCCCATCATAAGCAAAACAAAAATAAAGAAACAGCATATTTTTAAATTATACAGCACCTAATATACGACTCGGAAGAACCAGAACACATCTTGAAAAATAAAAAACCAGCAATTGAACCAAAACATAGCTAAGTATCACTCACTTGAATCTCAAGGGGGTGACCATGAATGCCCATTCTCCTGTCTATCATGCAAGAACCATCTGTGACTAACAGAGAAGGAAACATATCAAAACCATCAGTCAAACACAAGTTAAGGATCATTTTCAAGCCTGTTTGAACATCCACCCTTTCTTGCAAACTGTAGTCGCCAGTGAGCTTCCCATAGGCTCGCAACAAGATGATCCACCACAACCCTATCATGAAACCACCATAGAAATAATAGATGAAACTCACTATATGACATGTCTCAATAATATTCTTGAGAATGCACATTCTTTACAATGCATTACAAACTTTTGCAAAGCATTCTTCTACTCTATACTCAATATTCAAGAAACCACAAAATACTAACCTGAATCTACAGGAGCAACACGGCCAATTGCTGATTCCCCAAAATCAGGATCCAAAACTTCTTCATACTTCTCTTCATCAAGAGGCACGGTTCTAACTTTGAAACTAGCAGGCATCAAGCCCTGCCCGGGACTATAGCAATCCACAGTTTTCTCCCAACTCTGATAAAAATAAATGGGTGAAAAACCGTCAACTTTGAAATACTAAACAGCATAATACAGGCCTTCTCACAATTCAATGTCCTTCTCATCTCATATTGTTCCTTAATTATTAAATAAACTAACAATTTAAGCAAATTAAGCATGAAATATTTTTTAAAATATCGTCCTATATTAAATAATTATGACGAAATTCATAAGATAATAACTCAAAAGTAAAAAACTAATAAAAATCCTGTTACTTAAAGGCATGAACAGTAACAAGTAACAAAAGAATGCTTAGCGTTCAGACTTTCTCGTAAACTGTAATCCAAGGCTTATTTGGATATTACTGTTTCCTGCGAATCTCTTTGCCTGAGTTAGTTACCATTTAATCCTCAGGTCTACGAAGCATAATCAGCATTCACTGCAAATATTGCGTAGTAGACCCGTCACATGTCCCAGGTAATAGATATCATGGAAGAATAATAGAGAGAATAAGAATTACATATGGCCAACTATTTTACAAGGTAGGAAACACAAAATCCATGACGAAGAGAAACCAAACAATTAATTTACCATGTGACATCACCAGGCTAGATTACCTGCAATTGCAAGGTGTGAAGGATAAAGTTCTTGACAATCTCTTTTTCTCCCCTAAGCAAAAAAGCAAGTGCAGAAGGAATGAAGTCCCGAAGAAAGACCTGATCATAATTCAACGGTTGCTTGTCACCAGGGTCATTCGCTGCCACCGTCCCCACGGGATTGCCACAATATGTCACAACTGAATCCTGCAATAATTTCCACGCCTCTTTTTCGGCATCTGTCTCGTCAACTCTACTCTTCGGACTCACATCCTCAGATACATTCAAACCTCCTGGCTTCTCTATGATCTCATTTTCACCACCAACTTTTAAGCTAGATTCTTGCTCTTCCACAATTTTATCATCTCTATCTATTATTTCCACCACTGATGGTTTCACATTTATACCACCCTGTACATATATCCTCTCAAAATTATTTTCATTCACACAGGTTTTAATTGAAGTTGAGAAACCGTGAACCTCGGATGCAACTCTAGCAATGACAGAAACATCCCTATTTTCTGTTGCACTTAAATTGAAGAACCCTGAAATTGTCCTCGAATGGCCAAAATTAAGAAGAGGTGAGCAAGAAGCTTTCTGGGTATAATGAAACATGCGTCGAAACCCCAACATTCGAAAAGGATAGTCACTGCAGCGATCCAAATTGATACGAATTTTCGACGAATTGTTGGCCGCAGTGTGGTGCCTCTTTGATGGTAGGAACCGGAAAGAAGATAAATTCCGGTAATAAAGGAGAATCCTACGGGAGGATTTCATGATAAAATTGCTCATGAATCCGACTATGTTCAATTGCAATCAGGCAACTGAAAAAAAAAAAATCTGAGCCCTGGTAACTATGCAAAGAGCGATTGTGATTTCCAGAGAACAAGTTAGGGAAGTATTATAAATTGAAGGAGCATTGAAAATTTTCCTTCCAAAAATCAAGACTATTATAACTCCAACGTTAACCGGAGGGCTGAGACGTTCCGGCCCTCAGATATTAGGAAAGAGGAAGGTTCACGTGGAAGAAACGTTATAGGAGGTGCTGCACTGCGTTTGCGAGAAGGGAAAAATCTGTCTTGGAAAGCAAGCAGCCAACAGCCACGAACATTTTTCCCTGCACCAATCACTTTTTTTTGTCCAATATCTCCCTGCATGTATTAACTACTTTTACGAGAAAACCCTAGGCCTTTTTCATTTTATATTATTTAACATCTTAAGAAATATCTTTCTTTTATGATAAACAGTTAGCCACAACATATTTTTTATATCTAAATATAGAATTTAAACCCCATTATTTAATTATAGGATTAAGTGAGATAACCACATACTACACTCGTGCAATTTGAGAAATGTTATTTAAAATTAAGATATAATTTATTGAAAATGTTGGGCTTTCAATCACAATTTTAAAAGGGTTTATAGTATAAATTTTAGTTTAAAAAAATTAAAATAAATAATAATATTTATTTAAAATAATTTTTAGACTAAATTATAGGTTTGGATAAACTATTGATAATAATTTTTAAAATAATAAAAGAGTTTATAGATTACTAAATTGTTATTTTACTCATATTTTTTCTGACACTTTTTCTTATATCTCCTCTCTACTAAGACGTCTACTATTCTCTACTCCCCACAACTGTCATCTACTATTTTACTACTATGTTAGTCGATCCTTGTTGTTGGCACTTGATGTTGTCACTGGTTAAAGGTCGGTGCTCATTGTCAGCTATAGGTTCTTCGTTAGCAGGAAGTCGCTAGACCTGGGGAGATAAACATTATATCATTGTTTCTGTGCATAGAAGATAATTTTTTTTCTTTTATCACATACATTTTATAGTAATTTATTAATCATAAAAACTCTTCTAATAATAATCATTTAAACATTCATTGATTCAGAACTACTTTTTTTTCTCTCTAAAAGCTCTTCTTCGTAAATTCTATTTTTTTAAAAAAAGTTGTTAAAAAATCTATTTTTTAATAAATATTTTTTTCTAAAAATCTATCTAAATACATATTTTATTTTATATAATATGTTAATATATTGATTGTTTTTAATGCCTAATAGTACACTCCATGAGAATTTTAAGAATTGACTTTGTTTTTTACCATCTTTGAGAATTGACTTTGTAATTCATGGCTTGCACATTCATTTAATATTAATATAAATTCTCCATCAGTTTCATTTTTATATCATAAATAAGTTTATTGACTGAATGATTTTCTTTAGTTCGAACACACGTAAATTTATAAAAGATATCCAAAATTAAATATTTAAATCAAATTAAATTGAAGGCACAATTTTTTTTATTTAAAAAGTTTTGTATTTCGAGAGTTAAATATAATACATATATGTAATCTTTTGGCCACAAAATATTTATACATAGTTTGAACAGAAAAAACGTCGAAATCATTTCCCGTTGGGGCATCGCGAATCCAGATACAAGTTCTGCTTTCTTGTTGCAAGCTGCATCTATTTGTCTAGTTCTCGTTGTAGAATCTTAATGTAAAATTCTTTACCAACGGCACAAAAAAATACATGACGAATATGATTTACATCTGAAATGAAGAAATTGCATCTTGTATCTGCTGTGTAATTTCATCAGTCTCACTCAATCCATTACATATGATCAAGTACAAAATTCAGAATATCCCGTCTCGTACCTCTTATAGTTCAATTCAGACGCAACCCAATCCGATGCTGGCAGAAATAGTTGCTTTTCACAAGCCACCAAACCGTATCCTATAAATCACCTGTTCGGCTATCATTACCACCCTTGGCGACGGATAGCTCAGACAACACTGAATGCTGACTGTATGGAAGATGTGAAACGCGTGGCAATTGTCTGAGTGGCGAATTGTTGAATCTGCTTCTTAGCGTCTGAAAACAAGATAAGCATATTTAGCAGGATCACACTAAAATTTTCCAAAGGATAGCCCCTAGAGAACTACCAGATGAAATAATGACGCTCGACGTAAAATTCATGCAGAGGATTCCTTAACATGCAGAAAAGGGGGAGGAGCAGGAGTCACAAATATCGACACCAGTTTTTCTTTTTAAGGAGAAAGAAAACCAATGTTGTCGTTCCCCCAAAAAAATTACAATTCCGCCTATCATAATTCCAAGTTCCAACAATCAAAATCTTATAATTTTATGATAAAGTCCTGATAAGGATTACCAGAGGCCTGCATGGCTGCACCACCAAGGATCTGGCTAGAAAAATCATACTTCATTGTTTGACACAATACCTTATACACAATTAACTAATATTTATTACTACTCCACAAGAACTAATGTTGGGAAAACGGTGGTAAACTGATATCAACACCAGATACTGACCTGTCATGGGATGGGGAAATAAAGTAATCCATACCATTTACAGGAGAGAAAAAATATGAATTCAAAACAAATCAATAAACTACTTGCGGACCTTTTCGGCATTTGGTAAAACCCACAATATTTGCAATGCTTAGGGTCAAACAAACTCCTATGACAAGGAGATAATCAGCTTGAAGCCTTATGAGTGAGAATATTCCAAGCACGATCCATGCAATTGCCTATAAAACACAAACTTCACTTTCAGAGCACATTCACTTAACATTCACATGCTTAAATTACAGGTAGAAATGATATACATAAATAGGAAGCAGTTCAGGCAGAGGCAACATATCTAACCTAACCATCAAAGTCAACTCTCAAGCAAAACAAGACCCACCACCCCAAAATTTAGCCAGATCAAAACAGGATATTCTATCCCCTCCCCCTAAACAATCTTCTTTTATCCAATATTTGATCCTTGATATTCTCACAAAACACTTCATTTCTACTGAATGTATATAAGAATAAAGAACTATGTCATTGGATGCCGTATACAATCCATATTTTCTTACCGCAAGGTAAAGGGTCCACCAGAAAAGCCATGAATCCTTCTTATTCATCCGGGCTAGTGACTGAAAGAGGAGGGAAAACATGACTAAGATGCAAGTATTATGCAGCATTAGGAGTACATTCTATTGCAATTGAGCGGACATAATAGATGATAAGGAGTTAGCAGATATTATTTCAAAGAAGACGACACGACATAAAAATATATAGAAACCTACCTCTTGGTCAAGAGATTCAAATTTCCAGACACTTTCACCCAGATCGTTTATTTCATTCCACCACCTCAAACCTACTAAAATACGCCCACTGACATTCTTGACAACCCAAAAATCAAGAGCAGCAAGAAGGACCGTCACCACAAATATGATGACAAAGTTATCAACGAAAAGGGCAGAGAGAATGTAAAATACCAAGGCTGCAGCCTGCCAGATACGAAAAGAGTTACCTCTATGACGTCAACATGGTTAATTTAGAAAGTTATACGATGAACACACTAAGTTAAACCTTGAATAGAACATGAAAGAAGCAAGTCTTTGGATTGGCGTAGTTTTCACCTACAGGCTGCACATGGAAGAAGAATTAACCAATTGTCTATCGGGAAAAATAGGTATGAGATTTCTAAGTAAAACAAAAGACTTCCGAAAGAGCTTCAATTTGATCAAAGAACAACAAATACTGAGCCAAGGCATGAGTTCCACATCTGTTAATTCCATCAGTCCTCAGTTATGAACACACTCCGCATTCACCTTAACATGCATATCGATTTCCATGAACGCCGAAGAAAATTTTAATTACAGATAGATCATCAATAGTTCAACCAAGCAACATCTAGCTAACCTTGGCAAACCAGATCCAATCATAGGCAAAAGCCTATTGTCGACAAACATCGCGGCACACACACCCAAAAAAGGGAGCGGGGGGGGGGGGGGAGGAGAACAGCGTAAACCCATTCCTGAACCAAAAAAAAATGAAAGCAAGAAACCTCAAAATCGAAGACTAAGATGGAACAAGTTTCCTCACCTGGTTGAGATCCATGTTGTACGAGAAGGAATAAAGCTTCTAAACAGTTGTGGGGGTAAAGCTTACGGTCAGGAGCATAACAGATCTTGCGAATTCTATCGTTTGCTCCCCCTGCGATTTTCGTTTCAGACTGCAACTCTCTTCCCGGGTATTTGTTTGTTGCACTCCTCGAGATTTTATAAAATTGTGAAAGTACCCATCTACCCTCCCTCGTTACGCTTCATAAGTATCGTAGTCGCGGCATGGATCTTTCCCATTTTTTTTCCATCTACTTTTCATAATTTATTAATAAATAGATTTAAACTGTAAAAATATTTTATAAAAGCTGCAGTGAGAAGTGAGGAGGAGGTGGAAGAAAAATACGCGATGAGGAGCCAAGTCTGTTGCATATGATCCTCAGCGCAATTCAACACTGTTAGGTGTACCTGAGGCATTTTTTTTTGTCATTTTTTTCACCACAAGGTTTAAGCACTCCTATTGTTTTTTTTTTTTTGCATGATATTTCTTTTTGTCAATAAATCTTTTTTTAAAAAAATTAGATTCATCTATAATCTAATAATAAGGTAAAGTCGCATTCCCTTCTAAATGATACTAATATTAAACAAGTTAAGTTACCAATTATCCTCAAATATAAATATAATTACTTAAAAATTAAGATATCTCCCTCTAAAGATCTAACACGTTCTAAACAGTTCAATGTTTCAAGTTTTTTTTTTGCTTTATCTCGACTACATCTGGATCCGATCCGCATCGCGCATTTGGTTATAGTGGATGAATCTCCCAACGAAGATTTTTTGCATATGCCAAGGCTCAAACTCAAAATATCACCTAAATAATAACGAGTTATTTACCACTTAAATCAATCCCCCTACTTGAATGTTTCAAGTTAAACTTACATAGGAAGATGATGTTTTTTTTTTTGCATGATATGATGAAAGATCCAGTTAGGGGGATGATGAAGAATAAGAGGCCCTAACTCTTTGGTATAACTTGTGGGCCGTCCCATAAAGTACCCAATCTGGACGGCCCATTATTTGAGTCAAATAAAGTCATTTTCACTCAGCCCAATCATCATCTTTTATCATTTTCAATTATATTTATCATTATATCTTATTGCTATTCTTTATACAATTTAAAAATATTTAACTCAATTTCTTAAACTTCATATGAATTATTTATTAATTATTTATATCCTTGCTGATTAAAAGGACAGGTGAACTAGCACAAATGCCTTTTTTTCCGGTAAATAACTTAGAGAACAAACTTTATAATAAATATCAAACAGATTATAAATATTTTAAGGAGTCATACATACATACATACAATTCATAAGTTATAAATAATATGATTATTTTTCAATTTTTATTTTGTTTACAACATTTCCAGGCAACTTCCAACTTAACGAACCCAGTTTTAAAAAAATGTATGTAAACATAAATCTTATTAAAATAACTAACTTTTTATGAAACTCGTGTTTCCAAAAATTAAAACAGAACAAACCTTGCAACTACTCAAACAACGTCTATTTCATTGCGTGGGTTGCCTTCATTGCATGCAGCAGAGAGGTCATTCTAATTCCATAAAGGCTAACGATATGATAACAAGTGTTGGAAGTGGAATGAGAGCTTGTGGATAGGTGGTTGCCTTATCCCAAGTGCTCAAAAAGGGATGAGCAATTGGCGCCAGGAAACACACACCGGAACTCGAGCCCCAGCAGAATGGCAAGGCTTGTGTCCCTCCAACAGAACCACTTGCCTTCCCCGCCCTTGGCCTCCTCTCTTTCCGATGTCAGTGGAACCAGACTTCACTCCCAGATTCAGGTTCTTTACCTTACCTTACCTTTCAATCCACCTTCCTCATAGGTCCCCTGTTATAACTCACATCATGATTATTTTCTGATAACAGTTGAAAAGAAAATTATGGCAGCCGAAAGGGGGACTTTACTTCTAGGCGTCAAGCAACAAGAAAATCCTTATAATCGGAGGCACTCGCTTTATTGGTGTGTTTTTGTCTAGGCTTCTTGTCAAAGAGGGTCATCAGGTACTACTTATCCATTACATTCCCGCATTCTTTAGCTTCCTAACGCTGAGAATCTGCAAGTCGATCTTCATAAATTTTCCAGGTGACTTTGTTTACCCGGGGAAAAGCACCCATTACTCAACAATTGCCCGGTGAATCGGACAGTGATTAGGCTGATTTTTCTTCTAAGGTATGCGCTGGTTGAGCTTGGTTCATCTCATATTCAGAACATTTATTGATTGTGATAATTTGGTTTCCTAGATCCTGCACTTGAAAGGAGACAGGCAGGACTTTGAGTTCGTGAAGTCCAGTCTTTCAGCAGAAGGGTTCGATGTTGTTTATGACATAAATGGTGCGCACAGTCTTACTCCCTTTCACCTTCCGCTTCTAGTATCCTTCACATTTTTTTAATATAGTTGAATTCCTCACGCTTCGGCTTCGAATAATGATTGATTGATATATTTTCCAGGACGGTAGGCAAATGAAGTAGAGCCCATGATCGATGCTTTGCCAAAATTGGAGCAGTAAGCACTGCTAGTCTTTTCCCATATTGTAGAATACATGTCATCGATAAACACGGCTTGTTATTATTCTGTTCATTAGTCAGTTCATTTTGACGACAAATTCAACCCTACGGCAAAAAATTGTGAAATTTCAGATCCTTTTATCAAAATTGTCACCCACAATTTGAATACTAGCTGGTTAGAAAATATTACTATAAAGCAGTCCTTTATGACAGTGATCATGTGCAAGTTTCTCCAATATAACACGTTATGATCTGTTTGTTATCTTTCTGTCCTCCATTTGTTATCTTCTCATCTCATATTGAAATTTACTATCAATGAATAAAAGCGCTGGGTTAAGATGATGGACATTAGATATGCAGATGAAGTTCAATCAGTGGAAGATTTTTTTCAATTAAATTTGAAAGTGCAAGGGTAGCGTTATTCAAAATCTGTATGACTGTTGATGCTTCGATGGGTCGTATTATGACTATCGGGATCTAAATTGTAGGGACATATACTGCTCTTCTGCTGGTGTGAATCTCAAATCCGATTTATTACCTCATTGCGAGGTAAGAAACTAATTTGCTGACCTTTCTTCCAGTGTTTTCAGATATTACTTGCAAGACGCAATCCATAGAACAAAACAGTCACATCTTGACGAAGTCACTTGCCTTCATGTTTTTCATTCACAAGAAACTATTGTAATGCTAGAGTATAATATAAGAACTGAAGATGATCTTGTGATTTTGGGCATGACATGATGATGCTAGTTTGCTCTTACTGAAAGATACAATGTGAGAACTTAAATTAATTATGTGGAAACATGGTTGGTGGGGTGGCAGAATGATGCAGTAGATCCAAAGAGCAGACACAAGGGGAAGCTAGAGACAGAGAGCTTGCTGGAAGCAAAGGGCGTGAATTGGACATCAATAAGGCAGTATATATCTATGGACCCTTGAACTACAACCCTGTTGAAGAGTGGTTCTTCCCCCGTTTGAAAGCCGGTCGCCTTATTCCCATTCCCAGCTCGGGCATCCAGATTACTCAACTCGGACATGTCAAGGTATTCAACTGTAACCTTTGAGGGCTGTATCAGCATCTGAAGATTATTACATCTCAAAATAACTACTATTATTTTCTCACTACTGGGAATGGGAATTAAATTGGCGTGATATTTTTGTTACTGATAAAGTACGGTTCAATTATGACAGGATTTGGCAATGGCCTTTGTTGAGGTTCTTGCTAATGACAAGGCCAGCAGGCAAGTATTCAACATCTCAGGTGACAAATATGTCACATTCGATGGATTAGCAAAAGCATGTGCCAAGGTAAACGGTTCATGTCGGTAAAATAATATAGATTCCTTAATCAGGCCATTTTTTTTATCACCATAGATTTTTTTTTTCCTGTTGTGCAGGCCGGTGGATTCCCAGAGCCAGAGATCGTTCTCTACAACCCCAGAGACTATGATTTTGCGAAAAAGAAGGCATTTCCCTTTCGCGACCAGGTGAGAAGGGCAGCCACATGATTGTTAGTTTGGTGGTTTATAAATAGATAGAAACAACATGAGATGCGAAGGAGTTTGAATTATGATGAATTGTGTTGATTAATTGACGACAATTTGCAAACTATATGCTGCAGCATTTCTTTGGATCCATAGAGAAGGCAAAGAGGGTGCTGGGGTGGGAGCCAAAATTTGGGCTAGTGGAAGGTCTTGCAGGCTCCTATAACCTGGACTTTGGTAGAGGAACTGACCGAAAAGAGGCTGATTTCACAACTGATGATATCATTCTGGGTAAGACTCTTGTTACTGCTTGATCCCCCAGTTTCACTCCGTAAAGATTACAATAGTTCAGAGCACCATGTCCCAGCCCAAACTGGTCCTCATCGAGTTTTTTTTTTTTTAATACAAGTTTTTGAAAAGAAGTTAAGCTCACTCATGATAAGAGTAGGCTGAAGTCTCCTTTCCTTTTAAGTGATATTAATATCAGGCAGAATGAGTTGTCTATTATCTTCAGACATAAACCTAAAAATATAAGAGTTAGAATATCTCCCTAAATATTATGACTAAAAATATAATAAAATAATATTTTCTAAAGATCAAATATATTCTAAATATAATAGTGATATATCTCATATTTTTACTAGTTATCTAAGGACGATAGGTGGCCCTCGTTGAGTTTGGCTTGCTAGATTCATAGAATATTAAAATATGCTAATTGGGCCTCCAAAAGACACAACATAGCCCATTTTTATCTTTTCCATTGGGCACAGCACCGATGCCCATTATTTGCCAGTCCTCACATGTTTTTTTCCAACTGATTCTAACTAAGAAGGGAGAATTCTCTACTTTTAAATTAGGGTGAGACCCATAACTAGATGTGTGATAAGAATCGAATCTAAATATAGTTAAGATAAAGTTTTAGTAAATCGAATAAAAAAAATTAGAGTAAGTCTAACATTTTTTTAAAAAATTTTTGTAGTAAAAAAAATCTCACTCCGTCATTGTAAAAGAAAAGAAAAGCTTGCTTGGTTTGATGAGAAATCACGTAAGGAATAAGATGGTTGGTTGGATTCTTCCGTTCCAGCTTTAATGAGACTGCTTCCAGTCAAAAACAAATTGATGAAGATTGTGGAAGTGGATTAATTGACTGATATACCCTTCTTATGAGGGGAAAAACTGACGCAAGGAATTGCTCGTCCAAATTTGACCGCCATATAATATGGTAACGATAGAATCATCCATTGGCAGTAATTTGACAAAGATTACTTGTCATAAGAATCTACAAATTTTGTACGTGTTACAAAAATTAAAAATAACTATTTTACTATTTTTTTTTGTTAAAAGTTTTTCAAATACTTTAATATTGAAAAGTAATGACAAATATTTTAGTATACTCTTATGTAAGTAATATCATAGATTCATAGTTATTTCACTTATTTGATATCATTCATTCCCATTATTACATGCATGTCACTCCCAATATTATTTCTATCCTCGTTCCTTTGAATAAGAAAAAGTTACGAATCAAAGAGGGCATTGAATTACAAATCGGTTTCCAGATTTCAATAAAATACAAGACAAAATAAAAGGTGTTCTAATTTAAATTCTGATACCAAAAGTAAACCACAAAAAAGGAAAATAAAGAAGAGAATAAATCGGTTGATATGGGAATCAGTGAGACAGAAAGAATAAAGAAAATGTCGGTTTGGCTTTCCTTATTATTCATTGATTTTATATTTTTATTTAATTAGTACTCGGCACTCGCCAAGGAAATTTCCTGTCCATCGCCTGAATTTGAGGGCACCAAACACTCAATTAACCCCTCATCGGAACGAAAAGACAAAATAACCCCTGAAATCTTCGGCGAGCATAACGTTGACTCCTTTATTGGGGCCCCACTGGAAGCTTCGCCAGTGGATTAACGTGTTCGTTAAGGTATCTGGGAATTGTGGAAGAATATTCTTTCCCCTCCAACTTCATTTTACAGTCTTACCCCCGCCCCCCCACCAATTCTACATGCAGCTTCAGCACCCGAACTGTCCATATCATTATCCATTAACCATTCGTGAAATGGTCGGTTCACTCAAAGTTCAACTACATCATCCTCAAATATTCAAGAAACGTACCATATTTATGTTAAATTCCTTTTCATTATCCTAACCAATAGTAACTACCCCCTCGGGCCAAATTGTTTACCCGGCGCTCGTTCAAATTGGGAACGAGTCAAGAGCTTGTCCCGCGGTCCCAGGAACATACACGTATTGCCACGTGGTGTCTCCACGGCCTCTATTGAAGGCCCCGATGTTGGCACATGTCCCGCAAAGTTGGGCGCCACTACACACCGGACACGCAACGGATTGCATGGACCCCACCCCCACTTCAATTTTCAAAATTACGACTCCCAGTGGCCCCGCCATTAAGTGGGAAATCAGGAATCCGCGTAATTGATCATTCCCGAGAGGTGGACTCAAGAAGTCACAGCCCTTCTCTAGCATGACACGTGTCTGTGACGGTGACGTGGCAAATGTATTTTTGTTTTGTAGTAGATATAGTAGGGCCAGTCGGTGACGTTTGGGCGGTGGAAGTTAACCAGCCCACCCAATATTTTACACCATTCTTAACCATTTCTTTTGCCCTTTTGGAATTAATAAATCTAATTTTCACATAGGGTAGCGTTTGGTCTCTTGCCTGGAGACAAAAGGTATGGTACTCTAAAAACTTCGTTTCTTCAGTCAAACGAATGAATGGATTCAACCACCTTCATGCTCATGTTATAAATCCCATTAATTCAGAATGAATATGAATCGATAAAAACACACGGTGAGAACGATCTTGGGATTTTCAGACCATCGTGGAACTCCTCTCACGTATATGCTTGATGGCAACCACTCATTCATTTCTTTTCTTTTTTATTTCTTGGTGACATGGCCACAAAAAAGATGGCAACCATTGCTCAAAGGCGGGGTACGTGAGATTATAAGATATTCTGCATCAGAAATAATAATGCAGTAATATACGTATCGCTATATTAATCATAGCATTTAAGCGTGGTAACATGCGAAAAGGTAGACTAAAACGATAATGTCGACCGTAATAAATCGATTCATCAGAAAGGACAGCTGTCACCGTCCGATTCTAGGAACATGCTCCCCTGACCATTGGATCAAACATTGCCGACACCCGCAGGATATGGTTGGTAGGAGTTAACGACTGAAAAGTCGAACTCAAAATGGATTAGTTTAGTCTCCAGACGTCATTATAGCAAATAAGATCCTATCACATATTCAAATCTCAATTACCTTACTCCCAAAAGTTCAAAGATAATATATTATTCTCAAATCACTCTCCATTTAATTTAATTTAATCTCTTTTCCTTTTTAACAGTGACAAGGACCCCACCAAAGCTCTATATAAACTGCACCTCCCCATCTCCGCTTTCCTCACAAACCAAATCAACCTTACCTTTGTTTCAAGCTAACTGGCTCCCTTCTGCTACACATTTTCTCCTGTTCTCTCACTGAATCCTTTCTTCATTCTCACTCACTCTTCTCCAAGTATCAACTCCTAAAAACCCTATGGCTCCCGATATCACTACCGCCGTCGCCAACGCCACCGCCACTCAGGCAAAGGCCACCGGGAGGGACCGTGCCTTCGTGACTTTCCTCGCCGGCAATGGTGACTACGTGAAGGGAGTGGTGGGACTGGCCAAAGGTCTGAGAAAAGTGAAGAGCAAGTACCCTCTGGTGGTTGCTATACTGCCGGATGTTCCCCATGAGCATCGTCAGATCCTAATCTCTCAAGGCTGCATCGTCCGCGAGATCGAACCAGTCCACCCTCCTGAGAACCAAACCCAGTTCGCCATGGCTTATTATGTCATCAATTACTCCAAGCTCCGTATCTGGGAGGTTTGCTTCTATTCCTCTTTCTGTTTTTGCATTGCATGTCTTCACGTATTCTTGGCGTTTCTCATTTCAATGGAAAATTACGCAGTTCGTGGAGTACAGCAAGATGATCTACCTCGATGGAGATATCCAAGTATTTGACAACATAGACCACCTTTTTGATCTGGCAAGCGGCTACTTCTACGCCGTGATGGACTGTTTCTGTGAGAAAACTTGGAGCCACACCCCACAGTACAAGATCTCGTACTGCCAGCAGTGCCCTGATAAGGTTCGGTGGCCAGCTGAGTTTGGACCCAAGCCTCCCCTCTACTTCAACGCCGGCATGTTTGTTTACGAGCCCAATCTCTCCACCTACCGGGACCTCCTCAAAACCCTCCAAGTCACCGAGCCTACTTCCTTCGCTGAGCAGGTATGTTACTTCATCAACCCATTCTGTTTTTGTTTCATGTTTTGATTAAAATAAAAAATTTTGGTTGCAGGACTTCCTGAACATGTACTTCAAGGACAAGTATAGGCCCATACCCAACGTTTACAACCTTGTGCTGGCCATGCTGTGGCGTCATCCTGAGAACGTTGAGCTCCAGAAAGTGAAAGTGGTTCACTACTGTGCTGCTGTGAGTATCTTGTGCAGTCAATTTTAGATGTTGGATAGGGATGATGTGATGAACTTGTACTGAATATGATTATTTACTTGTGGGTGGCAGGGGTCAAAGCCATGGAGATACACGGGGAAAGAGGAAAACATGGACAGGGAAGACATCAAGATGCTGGTGAAGAAATGGTGGGATATATACGAGGACGAGACGTTGGACTATGTGAACCCAGTGAATGTGGAGCGAATTCATGAGGCACTATCCGAAGCTGGTCGGGTTGCATTCCTTCCCGCCCCGTCTGCGGCTTAGTTTCCTTAATCAGGGTCTGTAAATTAAAGAAAGACAGAGTCGTCTTAGATTTTGCTGTATGATTTGGATGATCTTCCTATATACAAAGGAAGTCACGCAAGATTTTTAAGTAATGGTTTAAATTCTTAGGACTTAGAGGAATCTTACCCAGTCCGTTTTCCCTTATTTCTGTTCTTGTAATGGTGAATATGCAGCCACAGTAGGGCAGTACTGTTGAGCTGTGATGGTATCCGTATTCTGATCAAAATGAATATATTTATTTTAGTATCTGTGGTTCTATTTCCTTTTTATTTTTCTGTCTCTAGGACCGAGGAATCGAAGCCTGACATATTTTCTGTCAACAAGTAGGGTTTTGAATAAAAATTGGTACTTTAATAAGTAGACATCGTTTCGGTTACATAGATTCTAAGATCCATGGGTGTACGTACGTGCGTATAAACGATGGGTTAACGTGTTTATTTGCTTTGCGCTATTCCCATCTTAATCACTTGCAACTGACTATGCTCTCATATCCAGTGTTCTCATGATTCTCTATTATATTTATTCTTCTGGATATACAAGCGAATTCATCTTAAATTACTAGGAATTTTCCTACCGCAATACCAAATAATAATGTATTAAATATATATTATTTACCTATGAAAATTCTAAACTGAGTCAAAAACCCACAGGGTCGGGCCAGTTCCGTTTATTTTTATGTGGTGGCGAATGCCGCATGACATATTAGCTCAGTTAGTTAGATTATCATGCTTTTCTTAAAAAGTATTATTTTATTATAATTTTAATCATAATATTTGGGGAGATATCTAATTTCTGGGTGTCTAGGTCAAGAATAATTGATGACTTGCCCTCCCAACATTAGTATTACTTAAAAAGAAATGAGATTTTATTCTGCTTTTAGATTATAGGTGAATTTGACTATTTTATAAAAAAATTTATACAAAAAAAAAACAGAAACCTGCAGGGACATTTTTTTTAGTATAAGAAGTTTTAGAAAAGGATCGGGCTCACTTACGATCAAATGATAGAGTAAAATCTCTCTTCCTTCTAGACGACACTAATTTTGGCAAATGCAAATTTTTTTATACAAAATTTTTTTAAAAAAAGTTGGGTCACCCATAATCTAATGGTAAGCTAAGGTGAATGATACAAATATTAGGCAACGGAGATTTTGTTATCTTTTTAGGGTTACGCTTGAAGATCAGGCCATATACTTGGGCCTCATTTCGTCTAATCGCTTTTTAGGCTTTTGTAAACGATACAATGTTGGGCAAGGGAGATTTTGTTATCTTTTCAGGGTTATGATGGAAGATCAGGCCATATATTTGGGCCTCATTTCGTCTAATCGCTTTTGTAACCAAATAGGCCCATTCTGGTAAAAAACACGGAGGCCCAACCCATCTTTAAAAAATTACACATCCCATTTTGGCAGTTTTAGCCCCGGCGTTTGTACCCAAAAAAAAAAAAAAGTTTTGCCCCTGTCATCTATGGCTACAGGGAAGGCTGAGTAAAAGTTAATTTCGACTTATTAAATCCAATCATGATAACCTTTCCAGGTCCCAAAAAACCAACCATTAATAAATATTTTGAAACTTTTAAATTATTTTAAGAGGTCAGTAACTTCAAATTCGCTGAGGGAGGAAGAAGCCGTGTCTCGGTTGTTTATTCAAAAGAAATTATTCGAATTTCTTGAACTACAAAAAAAGTTATGATTGTTTTTTTAAAAGTTTTTCTTTTGTTATTGTTATTCCCCAATTTTTATAAAACTTATAGATACAAGTTTAAACATTAAATTAAATATTGTATACATTTCTTTAGTTGCCATTTTTTGGTATTACTGCCATTCGAACACATTCATTAACTAACTGTTATTCGTTTCGTCCACAGAACACTAATCGCTACTCTTTTTGTTTGATGAACTTAACTAATTGTTAATCTTTCCATTATTTATTTCAAATAATTCAGTCTAAAATTTCGTGGTTATACAATAATAACAGTGATCCTTAAGTAAGATTATAATATTTGTATGTGCCTCTATAACAATGATTATTAACAAGAACCTTCTCAGAAATAAAGGAACAAATACAATAAATGAACCCTTTGTAAGAAATTTGCATGCAGTGACAACGCACAATCAACATTGTATTGATAATTCACCGTTGTCCAATTCTAAGAAAACTATGTTCATGACATGTATATCGTCTGATTCATTAATTATTCAGAATCTACATCAACAATACGCGATTGCTATCATATAATAAAATTCTTCTCAGTAAAAAAAATGTATGCAGTAACAAAGTAGGACCCCCAAAAAAAAACCAATGAACATAAGTAGTAACTCAAGCGCAAATCCACTTCGAAGCAAGACTGCATTGCAGCGTTCCTCGAATGATTGTTTTCAAGCCTGATACACAGAATAAAAACCAGATGATTATTTAGGGGAAAAAAGTGAAAAGAGATCATCTACAGGAGATTTTAAATTCAAGCATACCTTGTTGGCTATGTTGTTGGAAAGCCAATCCAGTCCCTCGTAGAGTCCTTCCCCAGAAGTGGCACATGTGCTTTGGATATACCAGTGGCGTTGACGAAGAGAATGAAGACCAAGTTTGTCCGTGATTTCTGCAGCATTCATGGCATTTGGTAGATCTTGCTTGTTGGCAAATACAAGCAGCACCGCATCTCTCAACTCATCCTATACAGTAAACCATAAAAAGGCTAGTTAACATGAATGAAAGTAATACCACTAATGAAAGGTCTCGCCATCATCACTCGAATTGTTGCAATTGCGCGCAAGTGTGAGCTAGAGAAATCCAACATCACAAACTTGAATCCAGGGCTAAGCTTCCTTCATTATTAACAAGTGTCAGAATATAGACTACATTGATTTACCTCATTCAACATCCGGTGGAGTTCATCTCTAGCCTCAACAACACGATCTCGATCATTGCTATCAACCACAAAGATAAGCCCCTGGGTATTTTGGAAGTAGTGTCTCCATAGAGGACGAATCTGTAGTACAGGTATAGAAGACAATTAATGGAACAAGTTAGTACCGTAACATGTTTGAATAAACATGGTTCAGGTTCATCAAACAAGATTCCAAGTTAATCTCAGTAAAATGTTAAAAAAATTTCGCTAGGCAAGACTGCATACCTACCATCTTAAAAAATAAGTATAACCAACTAAGGAAGAAACTAGGTAAAATGTTAGTCAGCTAACAAATTTTAAGAAATGGAGTGGACTTAGAGTGCATAAGCAACATATTAATTCTACAAAATATACCTGCAACACAAAATTCATGTTAAGGAAGTCTCGGTACTGTATCTCACATGTAAACCATATTCAGATAGCCTTCCCGTCAAATCAAATGGTAAATAGGGAATAATTTAATAATACATAAACCGTGACAACTGTCCATAGGAGTACACTGTTTTATAGTACAGTGCAAGCCAATAGGGTTAGCCTTCCCCATTACAAGGAAGGAAAAGCTAGAAAGACAAGTGGCTCCGCTATTCACAGGTTAGTTTGTGTCATGTGCAAATGATGGCGCGCTAATTTAACACGACCATACACAAGCACATATGCTTACAAAATGGATAATTCTGAACCTAGTCTACAGCAGTGAATGGACCATAAATTAATAATCAAGTATCATAAATCACGCATATGATTGCTTGTACATTTAAACTAAACCAAAACAAATGTTTCAAGGACTAGTATAAGCTTTATCATATAAGCCACAACAGGGATAGCCTTCCCAAATATAGTTAAGGGAAAAACTTGAAAGACGGATGGCTCCAATTTATGTAGCTTATGTTTTTGTTGCGTGCTAATGATGACATAATTAGTTGGCACGAGACCGTCCATAAGCACGTATGCCAGCAAAGCAAACACAGATAACCCAGGGTAAATCTTGTAGATGGTAAATCTGAAATTAAAAACAATACATATATATATATATAGAGAGAGAGAGAGAGACGATTTTCAAATCCTTCCTTCCTTGGTGAAAGCACTTGATGAAGAAAAGGAAGGAGCAGAAAAAGCATGATTCATTGCAAAAATAAATTTAAGATTGTTTCAAAGTTGAGTTATCTCTCCAAACTACAACACATAACAAAATTATACTAACCACACACCTTGTCTTGGCCCCCTACATCCCAGACCGTGAAGCTAATGTTTTTGTATTCCACGGTCTCCACATTAAATCCTGATCGACAATGAAGTTGGGTGGTGACATCAGGTCAAGAAAACCATTATGCACTCAAAGCTCTACAACTTCAGGAAATGAAATATAATTTCGAACCAAAAAGTAGGAGCATACAAAAAAGTAGATTTGAAAGTATCATACCGATTGTAGGGATGGTAGTTACGATCTCTCCCAGCTTGAGCTTGTACAAGATGGTGGTCTTACCAGCAGCATCAAGACCTACCATGAGAATACGCATCTCTTTCTTTGCAAAGAGTCGACTAAACAGTTTGGTGAAAGACAGCCCCATCTCTTCACTTAAGCTGATCCAGAATTCAAGTAGAGACACAGATCAATAAATACATAAAAGGGAAAATTTCTTGATTGGTCAATCTTTAGCTTCAAGAAAAAGGACATCACAAAAACAATGTATCGTTATAGAAGAAGACCAGATCTTCATCTAGTTGTAAACTTTTGCAGACAGACGCAGTAATAACAGTAATAGCTGTCGGATTCAGACACGATATCTAAGCATGTAGCCATTGATGTAAAAAAAAAACAGAATGTAAAAGATAACTATATAATACTCCGATCACAAGTTAAAAAGCCTGGGCGGAAAAATGAGATAGATAGATCGGAAAAAGCAGACGTATGCATGTGTCCTTGCAACAGATCTGCTAGAAATCCAAATAATACCCCTTGCAACAATAAATCTTCCAGATACAATAAGATCGCAAAAGAAGAAGCTCAGATTTAGGAGAATACAAGCGAGATGAATGGAGTACAAGGAATTCAGATTTCAGATCCACAAAAGAATCCAATCATCCAACGAATGCCCTTCCAAGACATCAATACGAGTAGTAAATATTCAAAAAAAAAAAAAAGCAGACTACAGAGGAAGGAGCACTTACATGGAGGACACCGCGCGATGGATATAGAGGGGAGGGCAGAAGAAGAATGAGCTGTCGAAGGAGAACCGTAAAAGAAGTTTGAGAACCCAGGCAACATCGTCAGTTAAATTTTATAGGGGGCCAAGAGACACAGACTAACGGTAGTAAACAGTAATGATGACGGCGTTACGGTCTTATTTGTTTTAAATTATTATTTAAAATTTAAATTTAATTTTTAATTAATGCGTTGGAAAAAGATCGGATTGAATTTTGGAGGATAAGAAAATGATTGGAATAAAACACTGAAAAATAACACACACACAAAAAAGCCCAGAACCAATGTAAATAGAATTTTTATAGTGGCAGGGGGGTTTTTAATTCATTGCATTTGAAGCTAATCAAAATACTGAATTTAAATCATAGTGTCAAAATCAAATCAAATGAAAATATAACATAAAATTGGATAACTAAAAAAATTAAGTAAAAAAATAGTAAAATCGTCATCAAGAGTTAAAATTCAAGAAGGCCAAGAAAATTATTATAAACTCACTAGGGAGAAAGCAAAAGTACTCGTAACTAGTTAATTAAAAAGGAATGTGCGAAAGGGGTGGATCCCCCCCACAAACGTATGGACGTAACAGCTGGAAGGGATAAACAAATTAACGTGATCTGTAAATTTCTTCAAGCCCTACTCTTTTCTCCCTCCTTCAGACACAACAGATTAATGAGATGTTAGAGAGCGATGGATCGATGCAAAGGCTTCTTATCATTTCGTAACATAGAAATCATGATATTCCCGTCACGTTAAAGTCAGCTAGTATGTAATCCGTGATCTCGCTTTCATCCACAACTAATCAAGAAAACGACTATACAGAGTACAGATTCAAAGAGCAGTATTGGGGGTTCTCATGTGAAGGCCTGCCATTCTTCTTCGGTCTCTTGAATAGCGTGTGCCGCGTTGCTCTTTCGGTCTTTCCCCACAAGACAGAATACAGCCGCCCCCACAACTATCCACACGGACCCTAAAGCCCTACACCCAAACAAAACCTGAGGTCCCAAAGTTATACAGGATAATAAAGCCTCTGCTTAATCATAATTACTTGCGTTCCAGCGTGTAACTTGTCCTCAAGTCACAGGTAATGTGAAAGCGAGGCTGCGCACGTATCATTTCGGGATGCCCTTAGTTGTTCCTTACCTTCTCCATTTTTATCAGAAACACCAACCCCCAACTTTTCTCACATATTCGATAGGAAAGGAGAGTTTTTAATTGAAGTAAAAATAAAAATAAAATAAAATTAAAAAAATATATATTTTAAAAATTTGTTTAATAGAATAGAAATGAGTATATAATTTATATGTATATTTTTTATAAGTTGAGAGAGATTAAAGTTATTTAAAAAATTTATAATTTAAGATAAAATAATCTAAAATATTTTATTTCTACTTTAATTATTTTATTTTTTATTTTTTTAATACAACTAAAATAATTTAAAATATTAAAAATAGAAATAACATCAATTTTCAAACACCACTTTCATTTACCCATCTGTACCAAACTCCTTACTCTCTCCCTTCATTTGACTAAACCAGAACTGCGATTCCCAGGCCAGACATTCCGATAACAGGAACATCATCATTCGTTTCAAGTACTATGTCTACCATATATGCTTGGTAGACGGTAGAGGAATGAAGGGCAGTGAAAACTGAAGAGACCTTGTTTTTCACTGCTTCTTTGTTCTTGATATATGCTTGAAACGAAGCCTGTAAATGAAGTTATATGTATATCCACTAAATTTATTGGAGCTTGCATACTTATATTATTGTTTACCGTTTTTGGACGACCACTGAGTCAGAACTACATAATTTTCTGCATATAATTATACACTACGAGCTCTACCGCAGTATATCGTCCTGTCCAGTCTAAGCACATATGTAAATAACTCGGACTGCAAATCTGGAGCCGAAGCATTGTTGCTAATTTATTCACACATGGTAATATGCAGATTAAGCAAATTAACCTTGTCATATAATATAACTACAAGGAAAGGTTTAGGTCTAAATGGTCATTTGCTTTCTCATCATCATCGTCTTCAACTTGTGGTGGTGGCGGTGCCTGTACGGTTGCCTGAGGTGGTGGTTGTTTATCTGCCACTCGCGCAACGTCGTCGTGTTTTGCAGAAGTAGAAGGAGCAGATGGATTTGAAGAAAGATGCGTGCTCCGGAAGCAGTCTTGCTGGTAATCATCAATGAAATCCTCTGGTTGAAACGTCGGCTTCCAAATACCCTTATCCTTCTCCATAAAATCATCCTTCCTATCTGCTTTGTCTTTAGTGTTAGCTTGCAGGCTATCACGTACATGTTAGATATTTATTATTTATTATGACCTATTTAGATATTAATTAGGATAATTAATAAATATTTCTGAGTGTGGCCCGTAGTCATTGGGCCTAGTCCAGGAGAGTTATTGACTCAGTTTATTTAAGGTTAATTTCCTGATGGTGGAAATTTAACAACACAATTCATTTGAGTGTGAGATCTCATTTTCTGAGTCCAAAGCGAAACCTATTCTCAGCTCGCTTCTGAAGGTTCCCCACTGGTGACGGCTAAGAACAAGTTACCATCACTGTGCCTAATCACCAGTTGGAAGAACCTGTTGTTTATCTGACAGTGTTCTCTTTTGACAGGTATCTCATTTGATTCCAGTTCTCCTCAGATCAATCAAGTTAATGGCAAGAGGTAACTTTAAGTCTTCCGCTGCATCTCATATAAATTTATATTTGAGTATGATATAATCTGGACTGATTATAGTACTTTAGAGATGTTTATTTTCTAACATGTGGTATCAGAGCCTTGTTTGAGATCACCTCTGCCTTACTTATTGATCTTTTATGTTCATAAGATATATATGGGATACACAAATTTAATTTATTTTTATTATCCCTTAACCAATTTTCTCAAATGGTGAGAGCCACCGATGCCGAATTAAATGGCAAGAGTTCACGGCGGCGAGAGAGAACTGACGAGCGAGAGAAAGGGCGAGTCGCAACCGCGAGAGCTAGCTGCCGTGGTCCTTTGATCTGTATCCACCGTGTGCGAGTCGCGCCGCTGCCACCTGCGCTGAAACATTGCTGGCGCCGTCTGCAGGAGGAGATATGTCGCGACCACCGTGAGTCTCTCAGGTCGTCGCTGGTTTTTGGACATGGCGCTGGAGAAACCACCATCCAAGGGGCTCCAGGTCGCCGGCGTCCACAGCTCGGGGAAGAAGGTCTCGCGGCTCGTATGATTTGCGTCTCGGGTCGCGGCAATAAACGGGTCGTGAGTCGGGTTAGGTCAACTCGACTCACGCTGCTGAAGAACTGAAGCGGTGCGTTTCAGTCACACTGAAACGCACCGTCCTGTTTTTTCAAAAAAAAAAATTGAAAATTCTTTTCTGGGCTGCAATTGCTTTTGGGCCGCATAGCGTTCTGTTTTTGTTTTATTGTTTTCTGGGACGTCAGATACAAAAAAAAAAAGGGAAAACAAATAAATTGGCAGCGTTTGGGCCGACGTAATTTTTTGGGTTGCTGCTGGTTTTTTCAAAAAAAAAAAAAAAGGGTTTCTGCGTTTTGGGCCACAATGAGTCTGGGCCGAGAAATTTTTTTTTTTGAGCAGCTTACGTTCTGGGCCACTCATTTTGGGCTGCCAGAAATTGTTTTGGTTACTGGGCCTCACTGTTTGGGCCTGATTTAAGGGGTTTTAATTTCTGGAAATTATTTTGGGCCCTATTTTTGAACTTTTGTGTATGGGCCACTTGGTTTTATTTCTAGAAAATTATTTTTGGCCAATTAATTTGACTATTTCAGAAAATCAAAATTACTAGTACATGCACGGTAAATGTTTAAATTAATTTCTCTATTATTTTAGATTTTAGAAAAAGGAATTTATAAATTTTAATTTTTATGTTATTTAATTGCCTATTTTGTTTTTAATTTCTCCCTTGGCAATTAAATTAACGGTTTAATTTTTGTAAAAACCTTTGGAGTTGAAATTAATTTGTTAGACATTTTTGGGTGCATGAAATAGTGGGAGAATTTTAATATTAATTTATTAAATGCTCCATTTTGTTGTGCATATTTAGATTTATATGCACGTTATTGATATTTGTGATGAGCATGCAGTTTTGTGAGGAGTAGCCACAGCATCCTCATTTGTTTGTGTTGCGTGCATTAATTAATCACATATGGATTTAAAATATCAATAATAATTAAATGTATAGTTATGATCTATCTTTACCCACAGGTAGATATATCATGATTGTACATTTAATTAGGGGAGAATTAATTTCTCCATTAAATTGTGCATATTTGGATTTTCAATGCACATGAATGATATTTGTGGTTAGCGTGCAGTTCTTTGAGGAGTAGCCACAGCATCCTTGTTTATTGAATCTGTTGCATGCATTTATTAATCACATCTGGATTGGAAATATCATTTGTAATTAAATGTATAGCTATGATTTATCTTTGCCCACAGGTAGATATCTCATAATTGTACATTTAATTAGGGTGGGATAGAATGGCCTCGTTATTTTCTAATTAGCCCACAGGCATTGGAAAATTACGAATGCGTTCTAATTCTACCATTTGAGATAAATACCTGGTTATGCTAATGTCTTTGCCTACAGGTAGACATTAGTGATACGTATTTATACTGCTTGCATGCTACATTTGAGCTAAGCATGCATATATGGCACAGTAACTTGTGATTGCTTCAAATTACTAATGTGAGCTTATTTGTGTATTTGTCTGTTCTCATTTTACAGATCCAATTGCTGCTCCCAGGATTATGTATGATGTTAGTGACAAAACAGTCTTAGATGACAGCATTAACTATGCTGACTGGAGAGACGATGTTTTGTTGCAGCTTGGTTTATTGGACTTAGATTATGCCTTGAGATTTGATAAACCTCTGAGATCTGATGATGCCTCCAATGATAGAGAGGCAAAGGAAAGGTATAATATGTGGGAGCGGAGTAACCGCTCATCTCTTCTGCTAATAAGACAAAGGATCTCTAGGAGTATTAGGGCAGCAGTCCCTAAATGCGACACAGCTAAGGGATACCTGGAAGCCTTAGACAAGCAATTCAAGCTAACAGACGAGCAAATGAGTGGTGCCATCACGTCTGAACTATGTGCTGTGAGGCTTACAGGTATTGGCAGTGTGAGGCGACATATTATGGAAATGAAAGGTATGCTTTCATCGTGTGTTACTTTTGAGTCTAACTTTTCTAGCGTTAATGATGACACTTGGTGGATTAACACTGGTTCGATGATCCACATTTCAACTACCATGCAGGGCTTTCTGTCAAGTAGGTCTCCACATCCCAATGAGGAATCTGTCCTTTCAGGCAGTGGGAGAGGAGATCCTATGAAAGCTGTTGGAACCTTTCGCATTCATCTTTCAAATCAAAATATTTTGGAACTCTATGATGTTTTCTATGTTCCCTCTTACAAGAGGAATTTGATTTCTATGTCAAAGCTCATTCCATTTGATTATCATCTAGTTCTTTCTAAGAAATGTATGACTTTGACAAAAAATTCAGTTTTGATTGCGAATTTGGTTATGATTGATGGTTTGTTCAAGATTGTTTCTGATTCGCCTCAATCTCTTTCTGTTACGCATGGTACTAAGAGAAGTGTTATCGATGAGAATTCTTATAGCCTGTGGCATAGGAGATTGGGACATATCTCCGTTGATAGAATCAAAAGGTTAAATAAAGAAGAAATTCTTCCGTCTTTAAACCATTCAGAGTTTGATTCTTGTGTGGACTGCATAAGGGGAAAGCAGATCAATAAGTCACATAAGGGGGCTAGAAGAAGTTCTGAGTTGCTAGAAATTGTACATACGGATATTTGTTGCCCTGATTTGACTGCGCATGGTCAAAAGTACTTTATCACCTTTATTGATGATCACTCACGATACATGTATGTCTACATGCTTTATAATAAAAGTGAAGCATTAGATGCTTTTAAGGATTATAAAGTAGAAGTAGAAAAACAGATTGGGAAACCAATCAAGATTGTGAGATCAGACCGTGGTGGTGAGTATTATGGCAGATACACTAGTGAAGGACAAGCAGCAGGTCCATTTGCTGAATTTCTTCGAGAGCAAGGTATAGTGGCTCAATACACTATGCCTGGATCACCTGACATGAATGGTGTAGCTGAGAGAAGAAATAGGACTTTGCTGGACATGGTTAGGAGCATGATGAGTAGCTCCAAACTACCGTCTTCTCTGTGGAAGGAAGCACTCAAGACAGCCACATACATATTGAACAGGGTTCCAACAAAGGCAGTGTCCAAGACACCCTTTGAAATCTGGAAAGGATGGAAACCCAGTTTAAATCATTTCAAGGTATGGGGTTGTCCTGCGGAAGTAAGAGTGTATAATCCACAGGAGAAGAAGTTGGATCCTAAGACCATCAGAGCTTACTTTGTAGGCTATGCGGAGAGGTCTAAGGGTTATAAGTTTTATTGTTCTCCACCTTCTACAAGGTTTGTAGAGTCTAGGAATGCCAAGTTTCTTGAGAATGATGTGATTAGTGGGAGTGATTGTCTATCAGATAATCACATAGAGCGAACCACTGATATCATTCATGAGGGGATGTCAATAATCAATGTTTATCCCACTGTTGAGATTGACATTGAACGTGACGTGGACCATGTGGCTCAAGTTGACGGTGCTGAACAAAATGGACACATACCTGATGGTCAACCTATCACACAAGTGGAACCACCACAAGCTGTGATAGAGGATGTCATTGTTCAGCAACCTAGTTCAACCCAAGAGGTTGAATTGAGGAGGTCAACTAGAGAGAGAAGATCGGCATTGCCTGATGACTATGTAGTGTATTCTGCTGAGGTTGACTGTGATGTAAGTGTTGAGAATGATCCTTTGTCGTTTACTCAGGCTGTGAGGAGTGTGAACTCCAAGTTGTGGCATGATGCTATGATTGATGAAATGAATTCCATGGCAAGCAACCATGTTTGGGAACTTGTAGAGTTGCCTAGTGGGTCTAAGGCCATTGGCTGTAAATGGGTTTACAAAACTAAGAGAGACTCACAAGGTAACATCGATAGGTACAAGGCTAGGTTGGTTGCAAAGGGATTCACTCAAGTGGAAGGAATCGATTACGGTGAAACATTTTCACCTGTATCTAAGAAAGATTCATTCCGAATCATCATGGCGTTGGTTGCCCATTTTGATCTGGAGTTGCACCAGATGGATGTTAAGACTGCTTTCCTCAATGGTGAACTGGAGGAAGAAGTCTACATGAAACAGCCTGAGGGTTTTGTTGCAGAAGGTAAAGATCAATTGGTGTGCAAGCTGAAGAAATCAATATATGGTTTGAAACAGGCTTCACGGCAGTGGTACTTGAAGTTCCATGAAGTGATCACGTCATTTGGTTTCGTTGAGAACATCATGGATGATTGTATATACCACAAGGCTATTGGGAGTAAAATCATATTCTTGATTTTGTATGTGGATGACATAATACTTGCTACCAATGATCTGGGACTATTACGTGAGGTGAAACAGTTTCTGTTCAAGAGCTTTGACATGAAAGACATGGGTGAGGCTTCTTATGTCATTGGCATAAAGATCCATAGAAATAGAACCCAATGTCTTGTAGGTTTATCTCAAGAGGCTTACGTTGTCAAAATTCTTGAACGATTCAGGATGCAGAACTGTTCATCTAACGTGGCTCCTATTGAAAAAGGAGACAAGTTTAGTCTAAGTCAATGCCCTGAAACTGAGCTTGATAGGAAACAGATGGAAAGGGTCCCATATGCCTCAGCGGTAGGAAGCTTGATGTATGCGCAGGTTTGTACAAGACCTGACATCGCTTTTGCTGTGGGTATGTTGGGAAGATACCAAAGTAATCCTGGGGAAGCACATTGGACAGCTGTAAAGAAGGTGTTTAGGTACCTACAAGGCACTAAACACTACATGCTCACATACCGGAGAACAGACAGTTTGGACGTGATTGGATACTCAAATTCAGATCTTGGGGGATGCGTAGACTCGAATAAGTCTACATCTGGTTACATCTTCCTATTGGCAGAAGGAGCTATATCGTGGAGGAGCGCTAAGCAAACTCAAACAGCTCCTTCTACCGGTGATGCTGAGTACATTGCGTGTTTTGAAGCAAGTTCACAAGCTATTTGGATAAGGAATTTCATTGCTGGGCTTAAGATTGTGGATTCAGTCTCTAAGCCAATCAGGATGTACTGTGATAACACAGCTGCGGTGGCCATAGCGAACAACAAAAGGAATAAAAGTCGCAGTAAGTTTGTTAAACTTAAGTTCCTTTGCTTGAGAGAGAGGGTTCAAGATGGCCAAGTTTCAGTTGAGCGTATCAGTACATTAGACATGTTGGCTGATCCTTTGACGAAAGGGTTGAAGCCAAATATCTTTGTCACACATGTGCCTCATATGGGACTTCGTCCTACTTTTGATTAGTGGAGGTATGAGCAATGAAATTATATTTTGTGGTTTATCATTTCAATTTGTGATTGTATACATTTGTGTTATTGAATTGATAAACATTGAGACAGGAACCTATGAACATTGAGTTCATGTATATTGTGATACCCATTATGTGATGGTGCTACATGTAATACTTGGAAGGTAATACCCGATAAAAGGGGACTTATCGCCTTGATTCTTGTAGCGCGACATCAGTTTACCTAGACAGGGCGATGACATTGAGTATACGGGCCAAGTGGGAGAATGTTAGATATTTATTATTTATTATGACCTATTTAGATATTAATTAGGATAATTAATAAATATTTCTGAGTGTGGCCCGTAGTCATTGGGCCCAGTCCAGGAGGGTTATTGACTCAGTTTATTTAAGGTTAATTTCCTGATGGTGGAAATTTAACAACACAATTCATTTGAGTGTGAGATCTCATTTTCTGAGTCCAGAGCGAAACCTATTCTCAGCTCGCTTCTGAAGGTTCCCCACTGGTGACGGCTAATAACAAGTTGCCATCACTGTGCCTAATCACCAGTTGGAAGAACCTGTTGTTTATCTGACAGTGTTCTCTTTTGACAGGTATCTCATTTGATTCCAGTTCTCCTCAGATCAATCAAGTTAATGGCAAGAGGTAACTTTAAGTCTTCCGCTACATCTCATATAAGTTTATATTTGAGTATGATATAATCTGGACTGATTATAGTACTTTAGAGATGTTTATTTTCTAACAGTACATCCTTCGTGCTTCTTATTAAAGCATAGAACTTCTCCAGCTTCTCCTCTTCACTTTCTTCTTCATTACTCTCCAGTTTCCTTTTCCTCCTCTCTCCTTCCATAGCGATATTCAGCTCACTGCACTGCAAATTTAGAAAGAAAAAGGACAGAGAGAAATTAAAAGAGACGCAGAGAGGATAGAATTTGATGGAAACTGGAGAACTGAAAAATACATCGAGAGTAAGAGTGAGTGGGGACACCACGTGATTTTATTTACTAAACCTGACAACAATGCTCATCGCTGACCTCAAAAAGGGTCGTTCCAGGTAGGGGCATCGATGTAATTGAGCTTAGTGGCCACCATATATGATGCGAAACTATTATATTTGACTATTTGTGTGACAAAAAACTAATAATAATAAAGAAAGCATCATATATGCGTCAGCTCACGGCTTCATGTCTCCACTCACTTAAAGGGGTCGTATACTAAATGATGAGGGTCATACATTAGTAATGCAGAACTTGCTTTTTCTTTCTCGGTGAGATTTTCAAATAACATCGCATGGAATACCCTACCTACCAATTAAAACCTTTTTATTTGGCTCAGACGTGGTTTGGAATGTCTTCATCCCATTGAGCATATTTTCTCTGAATGTCAGTGCCACATTTCACGGGTATATGTTGTGTTCATCAAGATATTTTATTTTTTTTCATTTTTAAAATGATGTACTTGTTAATTTAAAGTCTGCTTCTTACCACTCGTATTTTCATAAGAAAACGACAAATTTTGCACTCTCATTGCTGTGAATCTGGAGCGTCTTTTTTTTCTTTTTTGGGTAAGAAAAAAAGGTATTGATGGGGCCATTTTATAGCCAAGTGCGACCGAACCAAGTCAATGGAGATAATTATTCTTTAAAAAATGATTAGCCTCGAAATCTTTTTCTTTAATATGCATTGGGGCGACTTGACTCAAGCAAGTGACAATCAATCAAGTTAAAGAACTCTAGGAAGCAGGGAAGTGGGAAGTACATTAAGCCTGAGGGGATTTTTTTTTTTTAAAAAAAATCTGTTGGTAACGCGATATTTTTTTATTACAACTATTTATTTATCTCGCGTGTGCTGCGTGAGTGGAAGATATAGAAGAAACTTCTCAAGTATTCTACTTATCTTTTAATATTTAGTCGATATATGTGAAGGAATATCACGGATAAAATCAGTAACAAAGCGGGAAGAAAGTGTTAAAAGATGCTATATACACACACACACACACACATTGATATATTGATGCATTCCAAGATATCAAAGATTTAAAACTTGTAACTACTAAGTCAAAGAACCCATTGAAAAAATAAACTATAACATCTGGTACTCGTTATAAAGTATTAGCTAAAAAAAGGTTTAATCATTTTTATAAAGCACTTGCTAGTTTTAAGATATATTAAATACTTTCTTTCCAAACATGCCTATATTTATTGTAGTTAATGAATGCAATATTGTAAATCTCTTAAAATTTTATAACAAATTTAATATTTTTTAACTGTATTTATTGTTTCGTATAAATTAGTTAGAGAGGTAGTTAAATGAGTATCAAGAGTTTATCTATAGTCGACTCAGATTATTTAGAAGTTTTAACTCCCGAAGTCACAGAGCCTTGCTAGTGAATAGTCCTTTTATTTGCTATGGTTTTAGTTATACAACTTGAGACAGAGAAAGGACTGAGGAGGGCTTTGGTATTGGAAGGGAGGAAACATGCTATTCCTCTGGCCATGGCACACCGTGGTTTGCCCACAGGTAGTACCCTCCAACTGGACCACGACCACCCACCTCGTACAACTCCACTGACATATTTTGTTTGCCTATCTCATTCAGAATCTTACTCAGATTGTTCCACGACGCTTCTACCTCATCGCTTCTCATAAATACGTGGTTATCCCCATCAATTACATCTAGCAGAAGATGCTCGCATCTGTCGGGCACCTCCATTGATCTATACCTGTCACAACATTTACCTATGAATTAATAACAATCGAACGGGATGCAAACATTACTAGGCAACATTTGACAGGTTCTTACTTGTCCTTGTAAAATAAATTCAATTCGGAAGAGTCCAGTTTCAGCCCCAACCCAGGAATCTTGTTGTTTACTCTAATCAGGATTGCTTCATCTGGCACATCACGAAGAATTAGTTCATTTGTGGCACGCTCAGTGTTATGCCCCACGCTCTCGTGGTAAATATTTCCCGGAACATGACGAAACTTGATTCGTATCTCCATTCTGCGTTATAATTTCCAACCGAAATCAATAATATTTCTATTAAGTATAATATTCAACGCAAGAAAGTAATGATATTTACTGGGTGTTTGATGAGTCCCAAGCCCGTTTTGACCAAAAACGGCACACCATTCCATCGTGCATTGTCACTGTAAAATGCAGCATCGAAATATGTAGGTGTCAGACGGTTTAAGGATACATCGAAACGGTTTTCGCTACTAGCTCTATACTGTCCAAGGATGACATCTTTGGGCTCTAATTTGCGAATAGATTTCAAAACCTTGACCTGCAAAGTACCTCGTTACCAATACCATTAAATGCTTCAGGGTTTTGAGTGTGAAAGTAATGTGCGTACCTTTTCAATTCGAATATCTTCTCCGTCAAGGCTTACCGGTTGTTCCAGGGCAAGCAATGCTATTATTTGGAGAACATGACTGTGGATAAGGTCACGAATAATCCCATAATTTCCAAAGTACCTGCTTGGGGGATTTGGTTGATGTCAAACGTGCGATTTACCTGTGGTGGAAAAGTTCATTATGCATATTTAGTACCCACATTAGCTACTTGAATTTACTCAAACTTTAACTTCCAGGCTGCGTGGCCAAATCCTATGATAAAATGACTTGCAATAAATTTAATCGAAGCAATATAATATTACTAACTAGCAGAGCGTTGTACCAAGAACTAATCAGATTAAACTTTAACAAGAGTTACCTGTACATTATGTATATACGTGCGGCTCCACAATGGCTCAAAGACTAGATATGAAAACCTTAGAACCGTGAGGTTTTCAATAAGATTCCTCCCTAAAAGATGATCAATCCTGACAACATAATGATCTCAGTCATAAATTATTTGTCAATAATTCTGAGTGTGCATCAGCTGATGTGTTAGCGAGGGAGAAGGACGAGTGCATGATATAAACACCTGTATAATTGGTTTTCCTGAAACTTGGAAAGAGATTGTGTCAACCTATGAGAAGAGAGTGCATCAAATCCAAATGGTTTTTCAATTATAACACGATTCCAGCCCTTCTGGGTCTGAGCACAGCTTGCAAGACACGATGCAACATTCAGAAGTGCTTCTTGTGGCACAGAAAGGTAAAAGATCCTGTTTGCTTTGTTCGCCCCCTGTAGTACACAATAAGCTGCTACAAAATCAGTTGCCAAAACGGGCATCAGACAATAATGCATTCGAGAAGAAATTCACTTTTTCAACACACACGCTTGCCCACACACACACGAGTTGGATTTATTCTGAATTACCTCAATCTGCATCATACGCTCATTCAACTTGGACATCCCATGTTTATTGTCATAACCTCCATTGATCTAGTGTGTTCTACTAAGGAAAGAATCCATTTTGTCCCCACACTTAACATTTTTTTTTGTATTTAGATTAACAGAAATATCCTACTACCTCCAGTCCTAATTATAAGAGCCAGTCGATTTTTTTGAATAGATCTAGAAAGCCAAATAAATCAATTAATTATGACTAATATAAGAGCTAATTGATTAATTTGGATAGATTGAAAAGTATATAATATAAATTTATCTTGAGGGTTGGATTTGATTATAATTAACTGATTTATTTGGCTTCCTAAATCTATTCAAAAAAGTCAACTGGCTCTTATAATTAGGACAAGAGGGAGTACAATATTGATTAGGCCCATAATGTAGAAATGCGCATGAGTGGAAATGGACATCATTCTTCCATAATTGCGATTGAGGAGATGGTTGATCATGCAAATACAGAAATTCACATGAAAAGTCAACGTTTCAAGAGATTTTGAGCTCAAAGTTGGGAGTGAATAACAACAAATCATGAGGAAGCAGTTAGTTTCTCGAGTTGATTGATTAAGATGAAATGTAAATGATTTCTTCCTGTAATTGGAAACGGGGCACAAAGGGTAATAATTTGGGCAAGTGATGAGAGTAACATACTGATGATCTACCCAGCATGTTAGTGTTGAAGCTATAATGGATTGTAGGTCTTTGTCAGTAATATTCTCCTTGAGTATCCAAAAATAGCAACATTCTGCAGACATAGGAATGTAAATCCAAAAAAAAAAATATTTGAAAATTTTAGCATAGGTAAAGATGTAAGTAAGTGGAACATCGGCAAATGTTATCAGTTAATATAGGGGAAAATGTTAATGTGGAAAATACATGATACCAGAAGGCTAAGAATCCCGTAACATGAAAAATTATATTAAATGAAATTGAGGTGGGAAAGCAAATTACGATAAAACCATAGTTCTGTAAAGTGAATCTGCTCAATGTAAAACATTTATATTTAGCATGTATCAATGTATAAAGTGAGCTTTCAACAAGCATGTACAAGAAGTAAGAACTGTCAAGTTAAAAGTAAAGAAAAGCTGCAGTACCTCAGGAAGGAAGCCACTATATAGTACAGAGCAAATAATGCAGGAAAAATTTTCCCCCTTGCTAGCTCACCAGTAGCTCCTATAACAGCAATGCAAAGTGAGGGTGCTCTACTAACATCAAGGGGAGTAATGGTGGAACTTGTATGCAGCAAAGGTGGAGATTCAGTGGACGTGACCGTATCTGGAGAAACATTATCCTGAAGGTTGGTTGAAAAACTTCAATGTGCACGCATGGATACTGTAAAAGTGGTTTTACGAATGATCAATTCTTTTAATTCATTTTCCTTCATTTATTTAATTATTTCCGCCTAGTCTGAAACTTCAATTTTGAATAAATTAAGTTTCCGAGCAAATTATGAGACGCAAAATGCCGTGGAGATAATAAGGGAACTCCCAAAATTGGTAAAGTAAAGGCTGGCCATAAGAAACATCAAGGTTTGAGGGCGAAGCTGGAGTTGGTCTTTTTTCATTTGAAAAACCTGTTTCCAGGTTATTGGTGAACTGACTTCTATTTTGACTTCTCGATCTCTTAGACTCCTTAGCTGGTGGACATTTTTCACTCTATAGATGAAAATTCAACCCCTCAAGTATCTATAATTTTAAAACACGAAATCTTCGGCAGATGTTCTTGTCTCTACCATTTAGTCTGAGACGACCACGAAAGTGGCTTGCTCCAGCCTGCAATTAACAAGGTCAAAAAGAGAAATTCACTGCTGGCACCAATATTTGACAAACCATCAACATTTAGAACAAAAAGAATCAGGAAAAACTATCTTCCATTTTTTGAATCACTTCATTTTTTACATTGAGCTTCAGATTTCCAAGTCCAACCAGATTACTACCAAGAGAGTTTGTTTTCCTATTCCACATCATAAGACAAGCAGCATGCAGCCAATGAATCAACTCACCGGACAGCTACGAACTGTCATTCTGAGACCATCGTAGCCAATATGTTTCGGTCTTGATATTGAAGATTCTGAGCAAGTTACCATGGCAGAAGAAAAGGACAAGGCCGACATTTTTGGACGAGTTTTAAATAGTTTGGAACCCCTCCATTAAGATTTCGCACGTCAATTCTAAGAACTGAAATGGAAGAAGGTCGCAATCGGAGTTCTTGGTCCCAGGAGACGGAGAAACAGCGTTGATCGTTATTCCGGGACGCAGATTATTGATCGTAGGGTTGGGAAGTTTCCAGGGGATTTTGCTACAAGGATTGTGTACGACAGTGGCAAACCTAGCACTTGGAACTGAGGTCTGTTGGAGGAACAGGGATCCTCTGTATAGTTGCCGTGTGTCAAATCCATTTCCTCCGCCCTTGTAGTCCCCTCCCTCCTCACCTCTCCTCTAAAAGTAAAAATTGTTGGGGGAGAGAAAAATTTTTATTTTTTTTTAACTAAAATGTTTCTAATTTTTTTTTAATATTTTAATTATATTTTTAATTTTTTTATATTTAATTTTTTCTGTAATTGTATTATAATTATAATAAAAATTAATAAGTATAATAAATTATTTATATATTATATTAAAATATATAATAATTATAAAATTAATAAAAAATAATATTAAAATTTTAACATATTTTTTATTTTTTTATTTTTATTATATATATAAATAAGATAAAAAAATTTAAAATTTATAAATTAAAAAATAATAATTTTAATATGAATATTATAAATAAAGAATAAATAAATTTAAATAAAGAGATAAGAGTATTTTTGTCAACTTTTAATTAACCCCCTCCCCTTTCCTCCCCTTCCCTTTTGAACTAAATAAAAAATATTATTTATTAATCTTCCTTATCTTTCTTTACTCTCTTTTAAATTAATTTAACCTATTCTCCTATATGTTAAACTAAACAAAGCCAGAGTCAATTAGTCACATAGTCAACACAAAAGCTTCCCGAATCCTATGCTTGGCTTAGACCTTCTACTAACCGTGAAACGACGACGTTACAGTTCTCATCTCTCCTTCCCAGCCGAATCTCAGCCATGGAAATATATTTTTTTATCAAGTAATTTGATTTTAAATTATTTTGACATAAGAGTATTATAGACGTTGTGATTTTTATTTCATGACAACTAATTACATTACCAATATCACACATGCTTTTTTCTATTTTAACTTTTACTTTATATTTAGACAGAAAAAATTAAAGAGGAATAGATACTCGGAGAAAGTTTTTTTAGAAATAATAAATATTTTACTATTTTATGGAAAAAAATTTGTAATCGCTCTCCTATATTTTTTTCTTATTTTTTTTATATCTAAATATAGTTTTAGTGTTTCCATGGGCTCCATCCTACGTTATTTTCAACAATTTTATATGCTAATATTATTTTAATTCAACTTTCTAATAACAAATTGAACCACGTGATGTTCAATTATGAAAATTACATCTTTGTCACGCTGTTATTGAAAAATGAGAAATACACGTTGTTTTAATTACTAAGAGTATATTTTTTTTCCCGTTAAGATTGATGCCTCAATTTTATTTTATCCGTTTGCACCGCTGTTCATCCCCCATGGCCATTGCCTGCCATAGATGAAAGCTGGAAAGATGCGTGATGGGGAAGGACGCAACTATTAATCAATTGGAAATTAAATAATGCTAATTAAGATTATCACCTTTCACTAACATCCCCCACGCCACCAACCACCTAACGCCAATAATTAAATCGTTGCTCTTAGCCTAATCTCTGACAACAGCTTGACCCCTCGCAATTAAGTTTCAATCACCAGAAAACTTCATTTCCCCCCTCAGGCACTTGCTCTTTTAGTGTAGGTTTACATGCTCTGATAATTACAACAATATTCCCTCTTTGAAAATGAAGTTAACAAGCATCGCCATCAACTGTCTTAGCCCTCAAAAAAAGCTTCCCTGAATCAGAGGACAGTCCTCTGTTTCCATTGTGATGTTACTTAGCGCAAAAGTATGGCCCAAGCACCCTCTTTCATACTTTAAAGTTATTCCTGCATTCCGCCAAAAACAATTGTTAAAATAAAAAAGAAATTACCAATTCTCGTGGCTCTGGATTCTTACAGGTGGAAGGCTACTTTTGAATCTCTATTTGAAAAAGTGGACTCCTGCAAATCGAAAACACCATCAATGCATTCGTCAACATTTTTATATTCTTAGCTTAATTTCGTGATGATGGAGTACTCCGTTGAAATATTATAAAGCAAGAAAAGGAATGCTCTGCTCCGTCCATCGTTTTTGTTTTTTTCTAATTATTATATGAAGAGGTTCCCCTGAAGCTTTGAAAGAGATAAGATTTGGATCAAGGAGCCAATTGAACATGCTAATCCACCTTCTATTATAAGGTTCAGGTCACTCACTATTATTGAAGATAAGACTGGGGGGGGGGGGGGGTCATCTCTTTTATTGAAGATTACTAGTAAGCACAAAGGCTCTCGAGTTCATTTCTTTATTCTCATAAAACATGCTTAGTTATAATTATGGGCTTTTTTTTGTTTGATATTGCTCTTCTGGATGTTTGATCATTCCTGAGCCTGATCGGCTTTTTGATCTCAACTTTGGGTTTATTGCGGCTAACTGCATAATTCAGTATACATTAATCGCTGGTGTTTTCTGTCTCTCTTTTCTCCTGAAAATTCTTGAATCCTCTCAAATGTGTCTGTATCTATGTTCTGAAATACGATCGTCCTTTTTGTACAATTTCTTGAGACTGGATTCTCTGCTATAGTTGTTGAAATCAAGCTCTCGACTTATTCAATTTGCGAGATTATGTCACGACCCACTTTTTCGTTCGCGCTTCCGTAACTGACAGTTTGATTTTCTTCGATAAATCGTTCGCAGTTTCCCTTTAAACCACCTTCTCCGATTTGATTTGATTTATGAGGGATAATATCTACCCTTTCGATTTAATCAATGTTTATTAGATGTCGTTATAAAATGATGAAGGGCACACAACTTGAAGGAGAATTTCTATATAAACCCAATTTCTTTTGTAGCATTTAAAAATGATAATTGATGGGCGGGATTAAGGACTATGATGTGATTTCTAGGTACCTGATAGACGATAAACAGTTCAATTCTGGGCCTTACTAACTGAAAATTACTCGTCATTTGGTGCAGATAACTCTTGTGCTTGGAGCAATAAACATTACATCTTCACGGAAGTTGGCAAATGGGGTCCGAATGCCCTCCACCTCCAGCACCAGTAACAATTCATATAACAGGTTTTAAAAGATTCCATGGAGTTTCAGAGAATCCAACAGAGACCATTGTCAATAATTTGACAGAATATATGAAGAAGAAGGGTTTGCCCAAAGGTTTAAATATTGGGAGCTGCAACATTCTTGAAACTGCTGGTCAAGGAGCACTTGTTGCCTTGTACCAGACCTTGCAATCTGCCATTAGTGCCAAGAACTCTGAATCTTCAAATTCCAAAAGAGTCATTTGGGTGAGTTGCCCACATAAATTTATTGAATCAGTCATGTTTATTGATTCACTTCCATATTTATACTCATTGAGTTTCTCATTGAATCTTGTTCTGGTAATTATGTTATCTGGTGAAAAATTGTGACTAAGATATCATCTAATATGGTAAAGAGATCAATCCAGCACAATAAAAGTAGAGGAACCTTTTATTGCTTTCAAATTAAGCGGGGTTGACATCATCACAGAGAGCTCCATGTCACCGCTGCTCTATCAAAGTCTGCTCAGCTAATTTTTTTGGCTGAAATGGTATTTGTGTGATGCGCTGAGAACTGAATTATGCGACGTACGAACCATTTCCAGAAAAGATAACTAGTTGATGACTTGACTTTGATTAAACCCCAGTGCTTCATTTTCTGAATATATATGATTTTGGTTATTAAGCTGCATCTAGGGGTTAACAGTGGTGCGACAAGGTTTGCTGTAGAGCACCAAGCTGTCAATGAGGCTACTTTCCGTTGCCCGGATGAAATGGGATGGAAGCCCCAGGTTAGTTTGGAACATTTGGGACACGTGTTAAATTGGCTTTCATTAAGCCTTTCAAACGGATATTGTTTGATTAGGTTGTCATTCACTAAATTTTCTACATTTTGCCTGTTGCAGAAAGTCCCCATTGTTCCATCAGATGGTGGAATTTCACGAGCACGCCAGGTATATCAAATAATATGATTTTTCTTACCCTGTGTTAATGAATTCATACTCTTGTTCTATCATTGTCCTGGCTGAAGTTGCAAGTATTTATATCTGCATCCCTTTCGTAAGTAATGCATATGATTTTTCTTACGTGGAAAACTGCGATATGATTTTGAGGTGAACTTTATGCAGACTTGCCTTCCAGTAGAGGAGATTACCAAGGAATTGGCAAAGAAAGGTTACGATGTCATGACATCTGATGACGCTGGTAGATTTGTGTGCAATTATGTTTACTACCATTCCCTGCGCTTTGCCGAACAGAATGGCATCAAATCCCTCTTTGTGCACGCCCCTCTCTTCTTGACAATAGATGAAGACACTCAAATGCAATTCATTTCTTCCTTGTTAGAGGTACTTGTCTCTGTATGTTAGCACCATTCTGAAAGTGGGATGAATGTACCTCCACTGAAGACATTATCATATATTTAAATTTGATCAGTTTAAGGAAAATGGCAGATGTATCAGAGGCATTTGCTTTCATGGCTAATGTTTCTCAAGGGTTCAACAATTTGTCTAGACAGTCCTCATCTGTTTTACCCTGAATAAGTGTTCATTTTCCTTAAGGCTGTTGTTCCCTTGTTGCATTGTTTGCGTTTCTTTATAAATGAATCATATCCGCTTATTGAATGTTATAAAAGTTGAAAGAGATAATGTTGCTCATAAGAAGCAAACTGCTCCGAGGCTAATAGGAAAACCTTTCGGTTTCCTTCACCATTTTAATGATCCAAATTAATTTAGTTTTTACAAATTATCAAATTCGAACCATCAAATTTATTCTGATAGTTCACCACTACAATGGAATATTTACTTGGTGGGAGAAAAAGAAACTATCCATGGCAGAATTATATACGGTAATGGCAGGACAGATAGTGACATGATGCATGATAAAGTCAATATACACAGGATCAGTAGAATAAGAGTGAAATTATAAGCAATAACGTTAATTTAGTAAAGACGTCATTATGTAGACCATATGAACACGAACAAGAGATCAGCTGAGGAACAAATAATAATTCCAATCAGAAGGGACAAGATGTAATTGAACGAATAGATTTATAGACGAGTAAGTAAGAAAGGTAACAGGAAAACAAACGCACGCAGGCACACCCAATTCCATATGAAACACGACGACAGCCGCTAACCACCATACAGCGCACTACTAAATTAGCCATCCACCCATCATTGTTGCCAGTAACACAAATATCCCATATAGCATTCAGACAACTGCGGATATTGTCCTCTATCGAATGTTAGAATCTGTTTGGCGATACAGGAAACAGGGTGTTCGGAAAACCCATCGAGGCTTGGGTAACATTACCATATATATATATCTGGCTTTTACAGGGCAAGGTTGTACAATAAAGTACACAAGTGCCAAGGGGAACAAAAATCATCAGTAAAGGAAACACGTAGATTTCACATGGAAACATCTTTCATGTTTGTTACATTTCACAACCCAAGAAACGGGCATTGCTTCCTCGCATGCTCTGGAATCAATTTTACGAGAATCTCTGCTGGAACTCCCTTCAGTTCTGATACAAAGGAACAATGACATCCCAAAAGGTCAGTTATAATAATTGACCGCAACGAAGAGTTTCATAAACACAATTGCAGTATCATACCATGAGATTTGAAGTTGAATAGTGGCGGAAGGAAACGTCCATTTGGCAACCGAGTATTTGGATCACGGAGTTCATCAAAGAAAGGATGGGTCAAGGCATCTAACTGTATCAAAGAAAAAAACATAAATCGCGCGCATAAAACCCTATAGGCTAAAAAAATCAATAATGATAAACCTAAGAGCTGCCCCATATCCTAGCAGAAACGTTACATAAAGCAGGAAAGCACGCTTTTGGGGGAAAATTGGGTCAACTAAAAAGCCATATACTCACAGCTGTGCACCGTAGATTAGGGGAGTATTGTAGTAGTCTAGAAACCAAATCAACAGCTTCTGGAGGCATACGCTTATGGAAAATCTGGAAAGAGCAAATTAATAAATATTTTAGCAATGTGATCAGTAATAGGTCATCGGCAAATAATTGCATGTTTAAAAATGACCATGAAATACCCTTAGATAAACTAGCAATACACATACCTTGTGCCACGGATGAGCTTTTATCTGAGGGAATTTAAATTCTGTATAGTTAGGATTCATGCACTTAATCTCTTCCCTTGTTGGAGTGCCCAAAACCTATCAAAACAATCAACAAGCAAGAAAAAATGTTAAAAGAAAAGATCCTGCCACTGTATAAAGAAGCAAGGATACCTCATCAAATTAATAAGTAATCAAACAAAGCCCTTTATATATATATTAAAAAAAACTGTCCTTGGCCGTCTACCAAAAGAATTATTGAAAAACATCAATGCATCTCAATCTTCTATAGCTTGAGTTTACAAGTCATCTACTCCAGAAAGTTATAGCAAAAGTAAAGTTCAACATTCACAGCTTAATTGCACAAAAGCAAGTCCAAGTAAGAATACCATTGTCAGTGATGGATTACCTTGATGATCTCAACAAGCTGATCAACTCCGCTCTCACCAGGAAATAAAGGCTGAAACAAAATATAAAACAGTTGCAATCTTCTGTTTTAGGTACTCATATATATATATATATATATATATATCACAAATTACAAGAGATCACATCAGCAGATACCAACCTGTCCAAGAAGCAACTCAGCCAAAACGCAACCAGCAGACCAGATGTCAATGGCTGAAGTATACTCAGTTGCTCCAAATATAAGCTCAGGAGCTCTATAATATCTAGAGCATATATATGAAATATTTGGTTCCCCTTTTACCTATCAAATATCAATCCAAATAAAGTAAAGCATCGAGGTTAACAACTATCCAACCAATGAAAACTGAAAGCCCAAGAGGAAGGAAGGAAAAAGCACAAATACACAAATGTATATGGAACATACCAACACTTTTGCACTCCCAAAGTCACATAATTTAACCTGGTGGGTGTGAGGATTGACCTGCACAGAAAAGAAACCTTCAATCAGTATAATCTAACAAGAAAGCCTTAATAGTTCGAACCAACAAATAACTATCTTCTTCCCATCAGAACAAATAACCATCTCTTGGCCTCTTGAACAATATATGTAATGTGAAACTGGTCAAGAGAATATATGCAATATAAATCAAAGAACATACCAAAAGATTTTGGGGTTTGATATCCCGATGACAGACTCCAATACATCGATGAATATAAGATAATGCCCTAAATATCTGCAATGCATCAAGAAATTTAGCACAATTTCAGCAAAATGAAAGGTTAATATAAATAGGACAAACCCTAATATTCCTACATTTGACAAGACTAACAATTTTTTATAATATACCTGGTATGTGTAGAGTTTAACATATATCAACGGCATCCTTTGATTCAGCTTGTTGTAATGTTTGATCACACGATGAACAGTTTCAGGAACATACTCGAGTACCAGATTAAGGTATAATTCATCCTTTTCAGTTGTTGAAAAAAAGCAATGCTTCAAAGAGACAACATTTGGGTGGTCAAGGAGACGCATTGTTTGCAGCTCCCTGTTCTTGTACCTTTTGTCTTGAAGAACCTTTTTGATAGCAACCGTTTCACCAGTCTCCAAGCACTTGGCCTGTAAGTTATACCCAAAAAAAGTACAAAACAAAATGAACTTTGAAAAAGACCAAATCAATACAAGAACGAAAATATCCAGTCATTTGACATGAAGCAGTACCTGAAAGACAACTCCAAATGATCCATGCCCAACAACACGCTCTGCCATATAGCTTATCGTCTAAAACATACCGATGTAAAATTAGTGAACAGCGTTCATAAAAAAAATAGTGAAAAGCATAAAAATAGACCCAAAAAAATCAGAAACGAGGTTCGTTAGGAGATGCATCCACTATAACTTTCACATCTTATTCAATCATATATTGTAGGACTTCATCAATTAGAAACCAATTAAATGACATATCTACCATCATACGGCGCAGACACGTTGAATACAGCCAATAGTTATGTTATGCTACTCACTGGATAGAGTTACAAGGCGGGTGTAGAGCTGGCAAAATATCTATATTTTCTTAGAAGATGACTTCGGATATTTATAGTTATTATCATTTCAAAATCACAAAATCCATAATCAGTGAAGCTACTGGAGAAAGGAGACATCTATACACAATGAATATATCAAACTGGAGCATCAATTGTTCCTTAACGTCCACCAACAGTATGTATTACATCAGTCGAGACAGGGCCAGGAGTCATATTATCTTCAGCAGCATATTGTATAGTATTAAAAAACAAAGGCATACCTGCTTTGGCTGGCCATTTCTACCCCCGATGGTTGTGACAATAATGTGACCGGTCTCCGTTCCGTTACCATCAACAACTGTGGCTTCCATTTCCTGCGAGAAAAACAAGCTATGAGAAGCTGGGTCCGGAACTAGTAGTCAAAAGGACCAAAAGATAATTGAATCGTAAAGAAAGAGGGAAAAAAAGAAAGAAAAGTTAGCAAACAGAGACTCTGGCTGACATACTTTATCGTCCCTAATTTTCATATCGTTCATCTCCTCAGGCAGTCTATCAACACCTCCTGTATGAACGGTGGGTTCTCTTACCCCTGACGTTGGTGCTACACCAACCGACGCCATGAGCCAATAAATTTCACCGACTTCCTGGCTCTTGGAACTTGTGCAAACTACACATTTACCTGCAAAAACACCGTTGAAATAGGATCAGAACAGCGGGAAGCTTGGAGTACATACATGGAAACTAAAGCCCAAACAGAAAAATTGAGTCGAACATATTCAGCAAAAATCAATGCATTTTTTCTATCAAAGATGAAAGATCCATCCTTCCAATCAGATGAATTCATCAAAAAGTCCTCGTCGCAATCGCATTCTTGCAAATTCAAAATAAACACCTAACTAAAACGACTCGTAGATCTCAAACCGAGAAAGTCAAACGCCAAAGAAACTGATCCAAGTATCGAAAAGCAATGGACGAAAACTGGCGCTTGAAGCCTCAGTTACTCTTAAATCAGATTGTGAGAGGAAAGAAGAAAATTCAGAAAAATAACGGCAATATAAGATGAAAATAAGGGAGTTATGGCGAAGAAAAGGAAGAAGAAGATACCGTTCGGAACATAAAACTATGGAAATCAACCAGACAAGTTGGAAGAAAGGCTGGGAAGGCGAAGATCGGGAGCTTAGATCCACGGCTTCCTCTTGTGGATTCGTGGAGGCAACAGTTTTCCACTTTTCTGTGTTGGGTGGTGTGCTATAATGCGCTGGTGACAGTAAAAGAAGAAGACTATTTTATGCATTCTTTAAAATAAAGAAATTGCATTTACAGCTGATAAGTGTTAACAAAATTTCTCCTCTGCTATTTAAAAAAGGTGGGAAAAAAGAAATGCTTTTGGCGCCTTCCTGTATGGGCACTCCTACCCATTCCTTTCCACCCCAGACCCTGAGCCTATTTTTATCCAGTTGTGGCCACACCCAGAATATGAATTTATAATACAATAAATAATTTAATTATTATATGTTTATGTCTCAATATTTAGAAGAATATTACGTGCATCTTTAAAACATAAATATAAAGTGGAAACACGAATTATGGGAATTATTAGTTTCATCTTGTGATGGGGTAACTCAACCTATAATTTTAAAAAAATTTAACTCAAACTACAGTTTAACAAAAATTTAAAATAAATAATTTAATTTATCTAAAAAAGATTTTGATAAAGTTTAAAATAAAAGTCTCATTTATCTAAAGAAATTCATAAATTAAAATATAATTTTATATAAATTTTTAAAAATAGTTTTTAAAATATAAAAATAATGTATACATTATATAATTATTATTTTATCTATATTTTTTCTACTCTTCTATCTTTTATATGGTTGCATGCCTTATTTTCGCCATATTTAGTCATCACTTATGCTCTGTGTCTACTGTTCAACATCTTGTATTGCTACTTCTATGTAGACTTCCTTGTCACTACTCTTCTATTTTTTTAACTCTTCTCTCTCTCTCTTCAATAGAAGAATATAGATATCTGAACATCATCTTTTACTATCATGTCTGTGCTTTACATCATTGAAGAGATTTATACTTGTCTTTGTTATCTCTATTTTCTTAATTGTCGCTATCATTCATAGAAGATACAAAAGAAGTTGACTATCTACCTACAATTAATAAAGAAAAAAATGATCAGTAAAAAGATAAAATTGTAGAGATGAGATAAGAGATAATGATAAGATGTGATAGTTAAATATTTTATTTTATTTTTTATAATAATTATTTAAATATTAATTAATTTATAATTATTTTCATTAACTATTTTAAAGAAAAAATTATCTAAAATTACTTTTAATTTTTTTTATAAACTTTTTTTTTCTAAGTACATGTTTGGTTTATATGAAACAAAGGTTTTAAAAACCCTTTTAAGGCAAAACTTTAATTTATAAAAATTTTAAAATAAACAGCCATATTTGTTCAAACGGGCTTTTGAACTAAATTATAGTTTAAAACTAAGGTTTCAGATAAACTGATCAGAACAGCTTATGGAACAGTAAATCACTTATGAACTAACTAATTACTATATTACTATATTACTCTATTTCCTCTCTCCTACTTTTTCTCTCTTTTCTCTCTTACACCCTCTCTCCTCTCTCATCTCTCCTTTCATCTCTTATCTCTCCTCATTTAATACTCATATCATTTTTTATAATTTACCAATAATAAAAGTATTTTTAGAAATAACTATCCAAACATTCATTTATTTAAAATCATTTTTTTTATAATTTTTTCTCTAAATTTTTTTTATAAATTGTTTAAAAAAAATTTTTTTTATAAACTAATTTTTAAAATCCTATGGACTAAAGCCAATACAAACGAATCTGAAACGCCAATTGTCGGGCATGGATGTTGACGAAGGGTATAATAGTCTTTCCGTGAGGTGGCGCCCGCATGGGGAAAAGTAAGGCCATCGCCATTACTCATTATTGGTACGATGGCACCAAATATGCGATTATCAAATGTTGTGCGGCTGGACGAGTGAGATCAAAGCTGCAAAGCCAATCATCGAGCTAAAAACTGGGCAGCGGTCCAACACATTTACAAAACTAGCCCTTTAAAATATTCGGCCTCGCCAGATGCCCTTGTGAGGTGTGACTCGTGACTGCATCTTTAAAACTAAAAAATAAATACCAATAAGTTGGGTTTAGAGGGGTTGATTCATCAGGGATCAAAATTCTAATTACCCCTATAAAATATATCTATATTTATTATTTAATAATATTTATAATAAAATATTAATAGAATGATGTTTATGCTTAGAAGAATAAAAATAAATAAATAACTTGCCAGCAAAGGCTGCATAACATGCGGACCCACCTAACGTAGGTAGACCCTTTAGACGGGTTATTTGAAATATAAATTGGGCATATTTAAATAAAATTTTATAAACAAATTTGTGGAAAAAAAATTATAGGTAATTTATAAAAAAAAATTAAATAAATGAGTATCTATATAGTTATTTCTATAAGTACTTTTATTATTGGTAAATTACGAAAAATAATATAAGTATTAAATAGTGAGAGATAAAATATAAGAGGAGAGAGGGTGTAAGAAAATAAATGAGAGGTTGTGTAAGAAAAAGTAGGAGAGAAGAGAGATAGTATAAGAAAAAATAGAATATAGGGTATAGGGTATAAAAAAAATAGAGATACTATAATAATTAGTTAGTTCATAAATTTTTTTACTATTTTATAAGCTACTCTAATCAATTTATCTAAAATTTTGATTTTAAACTATAGTTTAGTCTAAAAGTTTATTTAAACAAATATAATTATTTATTTTAAAATTCTTTTAAACTTAAATTTTATTTAAAAGAATTTATAAAATCACAATTTTTATGGTTCAAAGCAGCCCATACATGAATCTTTATATGTGTGTATTCAAAATTTAACATCTCAAATATGTATTTTCTGCGATTGGCAAGGGAATGGGTACTCCATTTGGCACAGCGCGTGATAACGGGATAAACCTTCAATCGAGTCGACTGTGTATTAGTATTATCGTCTGATTAAAGTATTAAGATGCAGTTAAACTATGAGCCACCAAATGGGTGGGTGGGAGGATGGGGGCATGATTGCAAGAAAAGTAATAGTGTTAATTAGGTGGGAGGAAGGGATTGGATTAGTAATAAATAAATGGTGATAGAGTGAGCGAGTACACCGACTTCGTGTGTGGTGTGTGGACTTCGAATCATGGTCACCAGTGTGGGCTTAGCATTCGGAGATATCTTCAAACGTAGTAGCTGTGGCTGACCCCTAAAGTTGTACACGTCAACGCTCCTAAAATAATGTTGGGACCCTCCTCGACGGCCGTATTCTTAGACTTTGCTCCCCAAGTCCTAACTATACAATTCCCACTCCACCATGGAACCCAACCCCCTCAAATCCGACTTCTTCAAAACTCCCCCTCTCAAGCTCCACATGAATGATTTTCCACCTCCCAGGTCACACACACACATGTTTGCGACCAATTAATACTTATCCATTATTCTTGCAGTGTACTTCTCTGGATAGTGTTTCGTTACACTCGTGTCGATCCCCTATAAGTTACGTTTCGCGTGTGGAAGATCATACCATAATCAATTCATCCCTGAGAAATTAAACGAAAACCTGTTCCTCAGTTAATTTCTGATCTGGCTTGCGTATCTGCAATCCAGCTTTGCTACGTACGATCCGGTCAGGAAAGGCTCCACCTTTTGACCAAAAGAACGCTGGCCTTATCCGGTCAAGAAAACACATCGTTACAAATCTGAACCCGAGAGATCAGGCTCTTCAAATTATATGCGCTGCTCGTATCCGGTTTCTAGGCAGTGCATATGATAGAAATAGAAGCCTAGATCGGACTATAATAGGGGATACTAAACTAAACGTGGTTGTCCTGTTTTGTGTCTTAAATTTATATTAGGCCATAATGTTTAATTGTTACCTACAGGAGGCTCTCTGTGGTTTTTTTGGGGGGGGGGGGGGTCTACGTCACGTGACAGCAAGAAAAGAAATTCTCTGGAATGCCCTCGACTACATCTAGCTACAGGAGATTTATGCCATCTTGTAATACGTTAGAAACACTGCTAAAACAGGAAAACAAGTATTCCATGTCCACAGGTTCATAGTAATATTTCTCCACAGTTGCATTAGTTTTCCCCTTCTATCCTGTGTTTTCCTTTTAAAACGGATACGTGCTACTTTGCACAGATCTTCCACGAGTAAATTCTTTGTTTTCCCCCCAACTTCACCCCTCCTCATTATTATTTATTTCCCATATTCTCCTTTTTTTCCAAACATTATTATTTTGTAATGTTTCTCACAACACTCTATCTATCATCCTTCCAATGATTACCCTTTTTAGCAGTTTGGGAAATCTGAAGCAAATTAAACTTTTCCAAAATAATGTGGACAGATTTTATTTTTATTTTTCGTAAAAACTAAATATAATTTTAAATCGCGAATTACGGTAGGATTAAGCATTGACTTATGATCATGCGTTATTTTGACCGGGCCCGTGAGGAAGAGGAATGGATTTGGATGAGGTTGGATATTGGCAAGACTCGCAAGACAAACACCAACCCCGCTTGGTTCTAACGTCAGCCACTTGATCCTCGCCATCTCTCCCCACCTCTCCCAGTCTCTCTAATCGTTTGTCACACTCATCTCCTGTCGAGTAATGGCCCGGAAGAAGATCAGAGAGTACGACTCCAAGAGGCTTCTCAAAGAGCACCTTAAAAGACTCGCTGCCATTGATCTTGATATTCGCTCCGCTCAGGTCTGCGTAATCGCCACCTTTTCCCTCTTTTTAATATCGCAGGGCATCTTTCAACTCCTCGGACTTCTCTTCTCCTCCTGATCGCTTTAATTAATCCGTCATCGCTTATTTGCGTGTAAAATAAAACTGTTTACCGTCGATTTATTTGGCGAAATTTATACGGTCACTTGGAAGTTCTATGTTTTTGAATTCGTCCCTTATATACTCTGTACTAAACCACGTTGTAGTCCAGTTGACGCAATCGACGGACTTTGCTGAGCTGACAAATCAACAGCCATGGCTTTCATCCACAAAATTGGTCGTGAAGCCCGATATGTTGTTCGGGAAGCGGGGGAAGAGTGGCTTAGTGGCTCTGAATCTAAATGTTGCCCAAGTGGCACAATTTGTTAAAGCGCGCCTTGGTGCTGAGGTTATTGCTGAAAAGAATATCGTGGGAAGTCTTGACTGTTGGTTCTTTTATTTCCTCTGCTTGAATTGTGTATTCTGTATAATCCTTAGGTTGAAATGGGTGGCTGCAAGGCACCTATAACCACATTCATCGTCGAGCCATTTGTTCCTCACGACCAGGAGTATTACCTATCAGTTGTCTCTGAAAGGCTGGGCTGTACCATCAGCTTCTCAGAATGCGGAGGCATAGATATTGAAGATAATTGGGATAAGGTATATGTGTGTTTATGCTACCGTTATACAAATGCAGCCTCATTAGGCTGACATATATATATATATATATATATATATATATATATGACTGCTATCTCATGTAGGTTAAGACTATATTCCTTCCAACAGAGAAGCCTTTGACACTGGAGGCATGTGCCCCTTTGATAGCTACACTTGCTCTGGAGGTGAGTATTCATGTACTTCATTTGTACCAATTTCTCTCTTACAAACAAAGAAACCAGTAAAAGATTCCCAATTCACTGCCCGATAGGGATGTTTGTAATGTCTGTTGGTGCTAGACGCTACTATCTTTTATCAGAGATCTCAGATTGCTGCACTTATAGTCTAAATCTTATCTGTGTTGTCATTTTTTATTCAGCATTGCTTGACTTGTTATCTAGAAATTGCTTATTCTGCCTGTGATTTCCCAGGTCCGGGGCAAAATTGGTGATTTCATAATGGGCGTATTTTCTGTCTTTCAAGGTATGAATTTAATTCTGTGGAAACTATTTTGTTCTGTCACTGCGCATAACATGACCACTGGAAAAATAACAGGGTTTAAGACCTTTTTATGTTTAACATTTAGTCAGTTATCTTGACAAATCATGCAGGGCTAGTCAAGAGAGTTATGGAGATTATTCTTTTACCAGCTATAATCTGTAGGAATAAATATGATTAACCACTTTCATGAAAGAAGTGGTTCCTTCACATGTTGTTTTGCTCATTAATAAATACTTCCATGACAGATGTTTTTATACACACGATCTTCAGGTCTAATCTTTTCCCCATTTCCTTTGTAGATATGGATTTCAGTTTCATAGAGATGAATCCCTTTACACTGGTGAATGAGAAGCCATATCCATTGGATATGAGAGGGGAGTTGGATGATACTGCTGCATTCAAGAACTTCAAGAAGTATAATTTTTCGAATGGATGCTAAGAATGTTCAATCTGAAGAGATTCCTGTAAATGCATATACCTGACTGTTATCCTGTTACTATATTGTCATGCATTCAGGTGGGGTAATATAGAATTTCCATTGCCTTTTGGAAGAGTTATGAGCCCTTCAGAAAGTTTCATTCATTCCCTGGATGAAAAGGTTGTTTTCACTTTTATCTACTTAGTTAACGTTATTATATCAGTATATGCAATCTTTCTCTTGTAGAAGATGGCCTTGCAACTAGTTTTTTTTTTTTCATTAGATGGCTTCTTTACAATATATATAGTTATTTGATTGACCTTTCAGAAATATTTTTCTATTATAAGTCTGATTAATCTCGGATGCAGTTCTCCAGGCTTCCCCTGCCTTCGATATTAGTATAATATATTTTTGTTTCCATAATGCAGACAAGTGCATCCTTGAAGTTTACTGTATTGAACCCAAAAGGACGTATTTGGACAATGGTAGCTGGAGGAGGTGCAAGTGTTATTTATGCTGATACTGTAAGATACCAAGTTTATGGACTTATTCTAATGTATCCTAAAGCTGAGGCACCAGACGGTGGTATTGGAAGGTCAGCAGTTATTATGGCAACTTAATTTACCTTCTGTTTGCTAGGTTGGAGATTTAGGTTATGCATCAGAGCTTGGCAACTATGCCGAGTATAGTGGAGCTCCAAATGAGGAGGAGGTGCTGCAGTATGCAAGAGTCGTAATTGATGTAAAGCGATTTGATTCTTTTGCTTTTAACTTCAGTTTCAGTATTTTGTCCTAGTTAGTGACTTCATCAAATTATATTGCATATGAATATTTTGCTTTTTATTACAGTGTGCTACTGCAGATCCTGATGGTCGTAAGAGAGCCCTTCTTATTGGAGGTGGCATTGCAAACTTCACTGATGTTGCTGCCACATTCAGTGGGATTATTCGAGCCCTGAAAGAGAAGGCATGCTTTCTTTAAATGTATCCTTAGCTCACTTCTTGAAGCTTGAAGTTAGGTTGCTTACCATTAATTGATTCCACGATCTGCCTTCAGGAGTCAAAGCTTAAAGCAGCACGAATGCACATTTACGTTAGAAGGGGTGGTCCGAACTATCAGATTGGTTTGGCAAAGATGCGTGCTCTGGGTAACGAACTGGGTGTGCCAATTCAGGTAACGACCATCTTTATTGGTGACATTTGTGTTTAAGTGTGCTGTCTATATGCTGATCTGCTTACTATTCATGGGAGGAATTTGCTGACTAGTAACTTCTAGTTATGTATGAATCCAACATCAGCCTCAGCTTATGTTATTACCCAGTGCTTTGGCACCGGCGGCTGTTTCTATTGGAAAATATGTTCATACAAGCATTCGTTATTGTCACTTAAGTTGTAGAGATTCTCCTCCAAATGATGTCTTTGATCTATTTTTCATAGAGGGTCCAAAACCATTCCTTATGACTAGTGCGATTGTGGTAATCTTGGGTTTCAGGTTTACGGGCCAGAGGCAACGATGACCATCATCTGCAAACAGGCTATTGATTGCATCATGTCTGAAGCATAAAGCCGCAATCATTTGTCCCCACTAATAAGGTGTTTCATTTTGATTCTAACTTGGTGAAGTGGAAACACGGGTAGATACTCAAATTGTTCTTCCTTGTATTTACCCCTCCAATGTGATTTAACTGTTATGTTTTTATGTGCCTTCATGGCCATGGGAACATGTAGTGTCATCACTATCTTTCTTCCGACAGAAATTTGTGAAAAATATAATTTTAGTTGATGACATTTTTAAAGTGGGTCAATATCCATGTGGTTTTCTATCAAGGACAAGCCTGCGAGGAGTTCAGGTTTCATATTTAGCCTATGATGATGAATTTTTAATTAAAAATTCAGTTGAGCCTTTTCCTGAAGTGAAAATTTTGCTTCGAACTAGCGTTTTGATTAATAATGCAGCAGCTACATAAATCTACGATTAAGGATCCAGCTTGCTGAATGTAGCGCGACATTCTTAAAGAAAACGACCAGAATCCTGGCCGAAAAGAAGAAAAAACAAAGTGACCAAAATACACCTTGATCTTGAGGCCGTAAAACCCCATTTCGTCAATTAATCTGTCCGGTGATTCAATTTAACAGTTACCGATAACATTATTAACATGCATTTGAATGCCGTTATTCATTTAACGACGAATTTTTTTTCTACGGCTTTGTTGTTTCACTTCGAAAAGAGATTTTGGATTTAACATTCCTCGTATGATTGAAAAGGGAGAAAAGGTCCAAATACTGGTTTCTTCTTCGAATTAGAGTAGAAGACCAGATTTTCTGCTCTCTTTTTTTTGAAAGAAAAACGACGAGACTAGCATAAATCATAAAAGTAGTAAAAATACAGTGCATAGGCCTTTTTACTAGCTAATTTTCTTTTTATATATATATTTATATGAAAACGTTTAGATAAGCTTAATAGCCCTAAGAGTCAGATAATACTTCCAAAAAATTTATAAGATTACCTATAAACTCATTTTTTATTATTTGTGCTAATTTTCATTAGTAATTTTTTTGTTTTCGTCTTAAACAGGAGAGCAAAACATATGGCCCAAGACCCCAAAGCAATGAATGGGCCAGATAATCATTCAATTCATTCAAATGCAACTATTTTGGTAAAAATTCAAATAATCTCGCAGGAGATGGGCTGAAAATCATCGTTCAAAAATTGGTCCCGGCGGGGCTCGAACCCGCGACCTTCGGCTCATAAGACCAACGCTCTAACCAACTGAGCTACGGGACCTTATCAATATTTAATATCTACTCTAATTATAGATATGGCTTATAATACTGTTTCAAAGAAGCAATCGCACTAGCCCTAATAATGATTTTGAAGACGGTAGAATCCGTTGCTGTCCCCCTATCAACATGCATGAAACTACATTTTGTTCCCATGCCAGAAATAAAACGATAAAGTCCTGCGAAATCACGTGTTGGTTATTCAATTTGGGACTCCCTGTTCAGTACATATAATATCGGGGAGATTAATAGACAGTTCATGGGATGAAGTAAGGAAAAGTTGTGCTCACAAGTATTAGCTCTTACTTATATTTATATATATAGGTTTAAAGTAAATTCAGAGGTATAGTTGTATAGGAAAACAAAGACATATATGTCTGTGGCGAGGGCAGCTAGGCGGGACAGCAGAGCTGCTAGCTTTGATCTCAAGCCTTGTTATAGAAAGATAACAGTGGGGTAGATGAAGAAGTTGGCAACAGCGTAAACAATTACTTGGAAACGTAATTTAATGGGGTGTCAGGGTCATCTGAAGGTTTTAAGGATCCCATGACTGTTCCTCCTGGGTAGTTGGGGCAGTCTTAAATTCCCTACCAATATCACTAAATCCTTTAAATTAAGGCTAAAAGGTCACTATAAATTGGGAGGGCGTGGAACGGCATTTCAAAAACAAAGAGAGAAGAAGCACTGAAGAAAGCAGGTTGAGAAGATGGAGCGAGTGATGAGCAAGCGTAAGGTGTTGCTGGTGTTAGCAATGGTGATGGTGGCGGTGCTTGTTTCGGAGGTTGAAGGAGGACGGAAGCTGAAGGTTGAACAGCCGCAGAGCTTCTTGGGAGGAATCCCGGGGACAGGCGTGGGGTCGACGTTTCCGAGCCCCGGAGGGTTTGCTGGATTCTTCTGCACTTTCCCAGGAAGATGTACTCCAACCTTACCCATTAACCCAGGCGTGGGAGTGGGATCGCCACCGCATGCATAACCAAGCCACTTAAAACTGTTACTACTTATTAGTTATCATGTTCAGTCAGGTTGTTTGAGTGAGTGAGTTTGACAGTATCTGCATTGTGTATGTTGGTCGGGCATCTAGTTTGTGAGTACAGCGTACTTTCTTTTCTTTGTCTAGTTGAAGTGTGGGAGTGTTTCTTATGAAGTAGCCAACATATATTGATAGTGATTCATGATATTGATCGTTTAATTTGGTTCAAGCAGAAGCTCAAGTGCACATTGCATATTTATTTCCTGGTACTAAACAAGTGGGATGTCTAACCATAACCGTAACGTCTAGGACTGTTGATGATTTAGTTTAGTTCTTTAAACATCTAGTCATTACTTCTAGTAATAGATGTTCTAGGTTTATCTAAAAAACTAAGTAGGAGGTTTGTATCTGTGTAGTAAATCAAGGCACTTCGTTACTAAGCGTTTTGTCAGTCAACCAAGATGCAATGCAATCTGATATTTGTATTAATTGTGCTAAGAATGGGCCGATTAAAGATAATTGATTGAGAGAGAGCGAGTGAGTTAAGTTCGGTATGCTAATTAAGCTATTAGGGCACTAATAAATTAACAGTAAAGGCACAGGGGCGGTGAAGTCCAAAAGCAATCCATAAGGCCTTTTAGTTTTGTTAAGAGACATGCTTGGTCCCATATCTGAAATTTATGTTGGGACTCCTTGTTTTATGGGTTTAGCTTGCTTGTGAGAATCATTTGAAGCCGTTATTTAATTTGTAAAAAATACTATTTTATTATAATTAATATAATATTTTAAAAAATATTTTAGTTTTTGAATAAATACTAAGTTTACACTTAAATATATTATTTAAAAATAAAAGAGATTTTATCATATTATTAGATAGTGTGTGAGTCTAATATGTGTGTTGGTCTGGAATACTTTAATAATTTTATTTTACGAATTCGATTTTTATTATTGTTATAATAGATTTTTAGTACATAATTTGGTAAAAAAATTTAAAAATATTCTTTAAATTTTGAAATTATATTTAATAAGAGATTTATATTAAATTTATTTAAATTTTTTATATTAAAAAAACAATTTTCTTTTACACGTTGCCTATCACTAATAAATGATATCTTTAATTTCCGCCTTTGTTTTTGTGGAGGAGCTCCCCTGCCCCACCACACTGATTTCATCGACTTTAAATCCCCAGAAAATTGTTGTCAAGCAAAAACCAGATAGAATCACAATCCATTGTTCCACATGGGCTGTCGTTCCCCCTCCCTTATACAATGTGATGTTGGATATTCTTCATCAAGAAAAAAAGAGGGAAGATAATCGCACTCACATATCCCTCAAATCTAGGACTTTTAAGTGACATACGTGTGCAGGCAATATAGCCGTTAAGGCCTCGCCGGTTTTCTTCCCAATTATTAATTAAACAAAATAGAAAAACCTTCTTCCGGATACGGCCATCAGGACCATCATGACGAGGCAGAGGCAGAGGCAGAGGCAGGTGGCTATATCTAATTTGATCACACCACAAGGAATTCAATTTTTTTTCCTCTAACAAATAAAAGGTATTCGTCATTCGTGCACCTTTGTTTAGAACAACTATGCATGGTAAAAAGCGTAGCCGACCCTACCGCACCCGAATTTTCCTTTCCTCTTTCTTCTGAAGAAAAACATTGATGGGGTTCAGTTTATTTAATACTTTTCATCCCAGTATACGAAGGAAAAGAAAATGCGGTGTCACATGGGACGCAGATAGAGAGAGCGCAAAGTACTAACATGAAACAGGGTAGTCAAAGGAGCAAATGAAATTTGAATTCATACGCTTGAAAAGAAGATAATTAAAGAAAGAAAAGAGGGAAATCACAGGAAACGACAAGAATTCCAAAGCCATGATCCTTAAGGACAAAGTAACATGCTTTTCTTTATCCCCACAAATGGATCCTCTTTCCTGCGACACTCCTCCTCTTTTCACTCTTCATCTTCCCCCTCTCACTCTGCCTCTTATGTGTCTTTAATCAACCATCCCTCTATTTCTCTATTTCCAATCTCAACCCCTTCTCTTTCTTCCCCTCTCCCCATCACAATGGCCAATTCCCCTCCTTCTTTCTTCCTCCTCCTCCTCTGCTGTTCCGGTGAGTCCTTTACTCCTCATACACTCTCTGCTTTCCCTCTTCTTTACTTCTCATTATTCTTTTACTCTCTTCATGTTCTTCTGCAGTCTCACGTTTCTCATCCTATTTTCAGGAGTCATGCTGCTCATCTTCTCCGATCGCGACTTCTCAACCCCACCTGCAGCCGATGTCTTCCTCTCTCACATTCCGATGATCCGCAAGATCCTCCCCAGAAGAACTTTAGGTGACACCACCGTCATCACTGTACCTGCCAGCAATCCTGTCACCGTCTACCCCACCAATCCATCTGCCGTGCCCGTCACTGTACCTTCCTCCAATTCCCCTGTACCAGTTGTGGCTTATCCTCCCCCGTCTCCGCCGTCGACTGGTGTCCCGGTCACGAATTCTCAACCCCCACCTTCTCCAACCGCCACTAATGTTCCTCCTGCCGTTTATGGGCAGAAGTGGTGTGTGGCTAAATCTGGAGTTTCACAAGCTGTTCTTCAGTCCGCCCTGGACTATGCTTGTGGAATGGGAGGCGTCGATTGCTCTCAGATACAGCAGGGAGGGAGCTGTTACAACCCCAGCACTCTGCAAAGCCACGCGTCTTATGCCTTCAACGCCTACTACCAAAAGAACCCTGCTCCGACCAGCTGTGACTTCGGAGGCTCTGCCACCTTAGTTACCACCAACCCTAGTAAGCGATATCTTATCATTTTAGCCACTCAATTACTTGTCTCACGTATGATCACCCTACTGAGCACTTTTTTGTTTTTTTAATTTCTGAAATAGGTACGGGATCTTGCATTTACGCGTCGTCGTCGTATTCTTCTCCATCGTCATCTTCGCCGCCAACAACTCCGTCGTCTTCTTCTTCATCGTCGCCAACGACATCTACTTCATCATCATCATCTCCGACAAAATCTCCAACTCCAACAACACCGTCATCACCAGGAGGAGGTGCTTTTGGGTGAGTTAAACTTACATGGCTTCACCAATTCTCCAATGTTGACCATTAAGCCTTAAAGAGATGGATGCTAATGCAGCTTCTGGGTGTTATGATTGTTTGCAGCTATAGTAGCCCAACATCGTCGGCGCCGTTGAATTCGAGCAATCCGACGTCAGGTGCTATGCCACTGATCGGGTCGCAAAGCCCACCTTCAACCTCATGGTCACATTCAAGTGGTCTGAGACCCTTTGTTGCATCCACGCTTGTGCTGATATCGCTGGTCACTGCGAAGCTCAACATGCGCACTTAGAATAGGAGGAGTAGCACTATTATTAATTATGCTTAGGTGAGTGTGCTAGTACTAGTAGTAGAATTCTCTAGCAACTGCGGTTTCTGGCTTCTGGGCTGTTGTGCTGCTACACGGGGTTGTGGTGATGTACATAGTTTGAGAGCCATAGTATATTAGTCATTAGTGTGAGGCGTAATGATCACAGACCTTAAAATTCATTTGCATAAATGGGGGGTTGACATTATCATCCCTACGCTTGAAATCCCAGTCCACCCGGAGGATCAAATAAGAAAGCTCTATTTCCAACGGGATTGTCACATATAACGCCGAACGCACTTGTGCATCTAGTTGGCAAATGTGTTCAAGCTCCAAGTATTCTAAACCCTGAACGAGATGTTAAATTGAGAGTCTCTCACATATAGCCTCATAACCGCCAGCGTTGGTAGCTAATTGTGAAGTTAATGTACGCTTACTCATGTTTTCAGAAAGACACAAGGCAAGACCAAAATTTATCAAAACAGCTTACTTTTATGAAGCGGACGACGACTCATATCTGCCAGTAAAATAAACAACTCTCCCAGGGAATGCGCCTTGATTAATTTTACAATAGGCCACAAAAAGACACGGTGATATTTCTCCAGGTTACGATTACAGAAATAAATCATCTGGGTCCACCGGGTCTGGTATGCATTAAATAACCAACATGTAGGGTGAAAGCACATGCACAGCTAATCAGACGTAATTCTACTTCGACAATAGAAAGAAAAAGACTATTTGGGATCCTAACTGCGTAAGCTGAAGCTAATCAGCTAAACCATTGTATATCTAAACAGTATTTCTACCAGAAAAATGGTTTCTCCCGCTTCCCTTGAATAATTTCACCACGGAAAGGACATTGAGAGCCCGATCACCGCTTCGAGAATACCACCAAGATCAGCATGGATATAGGGGCCACGATTTTGAATCCAGAACAATCCCAGAAATTTTGGTTTTGATTTAACGTATCAACTTCACTGCGTTGTTTTGCTTCTAACTGATCTCTTGGATCTTTTATAACTTTGTCCCGTCTCTCTTCCATCTGTGTCCACAAAACCATATAAACATACATGTCATTTGATTGGGGCATGGATCGTTTCTAAGCCTGCTCGTTTAGAATGAAACCAACTCTTTCATAATTTAATGTATATCCTGACTCAAACAGCAATATTTTTAAAGCAAATCCTGAAAACTGTAATCGCGGCACCATGGAGTACAAATCCCGTAAAACAAAAATGTTATGCAGCTTTAAGAGCAAAATACCTTGTGAAGCTTTAGTGGGCTTCTTGCAGACAAAATTCCAATTTCAGCACCCTCTTCTTCAGCTCCTGATCAACAAATCGCTGTTTCTCTAACTGTATTTTCAAACATATGGATATTCATAAATACGTAAGCCATGATGCTCGAAGAACATAAATAAAGCAACAAATAAATGATCAATTACACAGGCAGACAGAAGCTGGATTCACCTGTGATTCTAATTCGTCAATCTTGACCTTCGAACAAGAAGACATGATCTTAATTTCATCCTTAACTTTTGCTATTTCTTCATCCTTAACAATTAGAAGCTCATTTATCTTCTCGAAGTTCCTAGGAACTTCATCTAATATTTTCCTCAGTTCATAGTTCTTGTTTGCTCCAGCTTTCGCAAAGGCTTCCATGATATCGTGTTCAATCCGCAGAATGTCATCTTTCAGTTGCTTCCGTGAAGATTCCCTTGACTAAAGATCCTTCTGGAGATTATTTAGTTGCTGTCCCATCCTAATGACAAGAACCTCATGTTTTCTCAGTGAAAATTTTTTCTCATTTAATTCTTTTGCAAGTTCTGCGTACCGGAGATCTGCTGATTGAGCTGACGCAACACTTGCCTCAGCAGCGGCTCTAGTTGCTGCGATCTGTGATCTAAGATCTTCTAACTCATTTAGATACTGCATCAAAATTACGCAAGTTAATATATAAATGACAAGCACATTACTAATTGGGCTGCAACCAACAGACATGCTTCATTATCATTTTGCTATAATAACATTGTGCTGCAAACTACAAGAGATATCAAACGAGGACAACATTTAATGTGAGCAATAAATTGTTTCTAAGATAAGTTATAGATGTCACGGTGCCTAAGGCCTCTCTCATGACCATTCTTGACTCAATCAACAATTTTTACATGACTTCATGCCAGATGTCTTAATGCATTCATGAGTATAGACTGCCAGAGGGAGAAAGAGTAATTTTAGATCCACCATCTAATTTTCATTTTTGTCTTATTACATTATTAAGAAAAATAAAATGAGCATGGTATATAATTGAATGTGATAAGCAAAGGTCAAGAAACTAAGCTTAGTTAATGTGCCAGGAATTCCTAATTCGGGGACCAGATATAGTGCCTGGAGCCCTTTACACCTAACAAATTGTTGGACCTAAGCAAAAAAAACACAGAAAAAATAGATAATGTCTACTACAGTAAAAGAATCTAACAAGTTTGACTCTGGCCACTGCAAAGAAATATGCTGTACAGCTATAGACATAGAAAAGTCCACAGAATTTGAAATCGTTACACCTTGGCTTTAGTTTAGTCATTGTTAGAAGTCAAAAGTAAAATAATAAAGACACTTACTCTGCTACTTGGACCTAGTGATCAACCTGTTATGTAAATATATGTGGTTGAGGCTGAGGATCGGGTGTTGCTTAATTTAAAAATATTTTACTAATACTATCGATGATGTTGCTTACACTGTTTATAATAATTACCTTCAGGAACAAATATCAAAGACAACAAAATAAGCCAGGCTCAAAGGTAACAACATAATAATAACATAGCAAAGCATTCAGTCCCCCTTTCTTCCCATGGGCTCCACCATAAACAAAATGGAAATGTCAAAAGATATTGGCCTAATGAGCATGAATATGCAGTATCATATGTACAAACAAAATTTAACATCTCTGATTAGAATTAGACCCTTTTTTTTTTTGGAAAAAAGGAGGAAATGTTCCCCAAAAAAGAAGGAAAACATGTATGCAAATTAAAACCTCTCAGCAGTAGAGGCTGAAGCCTGAAGTTGCTCGTTTCTCTCCTCCAATCTCTTCTGCAACCTACCAATTTCCTCTTCCATGTTTCTGGCTTTAATCTCTGCTTCCTACGAGAAAATATTCATAAAATATAGCTGGATCAAAGTTTGTCTCCAATAAGCCACAAAGTAGAAATGATTGTTTTCAAATTTTAAGATTATTATTATATTATAATAATCCAATAAGGAAAAGAAATTTTAAAAAAAGTTAAAAAAATGGAAGATTGTAGTTGTATGAAATGAAACAGAAGCAAACCATGCCGCAGAGAGTTTTGTACCAGTCTTGTTAGGGTTTCTTTGGCAGATGATTGCTCGTGATATAAGGCGGCTCCGCGCCTCCTTCAACTCTGCAGCTAATGACACCACGTTGCTCCTAAAACTCTGCTTCCTTTCACTCACATCATTTAACAATGGATCAATATCTCGAGCCGCTACTGATGACAACGGCAAAGATCGGGACGAAGATGGTTTCTCCAAAATTGGCATGGTTAATAAAATAGAAATTTCAAATCCAATATTCAAATGCTCTGAATTAACTGCTATGAACACGAGATCAGCAGTTTCCGGTCTCGCATGTGAAACTTGTTATCGCCGTTCCAGCGTGGAGATGTGTTAGTTGGACATTAAATTCAAATCGACTCCAACACAAAAAATGCATATCACTTTAACGGAAAAATAAGTTAGGACGAGGCTACTTGCATGAAAATCGTACTGTTTTACAATGAAAGGTTTCAAATATGAACTCAAACCAAAGCGGTCTTCACTACTAGATGCTTTATAGTTTTTGAAAAAAAAAAATTGAGTCCAACAAAAATTTGCTAATTTTTACAGGCACACAGCACGACAAATATCCACTTCCAAATCCAATATCATCGAGAGGGCGAGAAAAAACCAAAAAAACAGTGTCCCACCTATCTGTCAACGTCGAACAATAAATAATGAAGAAGCGGGGAAGACCGGAGAAAGACTGAAAATTAATGAGTTGCGGTTTGTGAAGAAGTTTCAAAAAGATTTGGACCCAAAAGTTCAACTCTACATGCAGGTTTCGAGATACCCGCGCGGGGTCACCCAAGTTCGACCTGATTCGGGCAAGATAACAGCAACTCTCCCCCTCAACTTCATGGAAGAAAGACATCGATAACAGGTTAAAGAAAGCACGAAGCTGGCATGGTTCGCAAAGAATCTTAAAATCGATTAGTGATAGGTTTGAAAGGAGAAATACCGTATCCAGTGAAAACCCCATTTATGGTCAGTCTCCGCCTTCGACGAACTTGGGTATTCTTCAGCTCGAACCCTCGGCTGTGCATCTTTAACAAAGAAAAAAACACGGACCTCAGGGCACGAGTGAAGTATTTTCCGACTAATTTTAGGATTTCATTCATTTTGTTTCCGCGTTACCTGTAAGCGAGAGAAGCAGGTTTGAAGCGACTTGCCGTGAGCATGAAAGGTGAGTAAGCATGGGGGTTAGATTCAGATTGGAAAGCTAATGAGGGTAATGCAGGTTCGTAGTTTTCGGACTTCGGTTTGCCGGCGAGGCAAAATCACATTTTAGCCTGGGCCAATCATTTTTTTTATATATCAGTTATCCTAATATTTCATATTTCAGGATTCTAATCAAATTTTAGCAAGGGCCAATCATTTTGAATATTTTTGGGAATTGGTTTCGCAGATCATGATATAATTTTATGGTTGAACTTTCATATATCTTTATAAAATATAAATATATTTTTTTATATAATTTTTTTAAAAAAATAGTTAAATTTACTATAATCTAAAAGTACTAAATATTAAAATTAAAATCATAATAAAATAATACTACCTATAGATTAAATATATTTTAAATAATTATATATTTATCTTTTTACTAATTAAACTCATTTACCTATTTAATTAATCTTAAAAGACTAAGCATTTCACGCATTTGGTTTTCCCTAATCTAGGAATGGTAGAATCTGTTTCTAAGAATGACAATCTTGAGTTTTGAATGATTTTGTCTAATCTGGTTTCATTTTTAAACTAGCTTTGTTGACGATGAAATAGAAGTGAAGGCATGATGAATCTGGAGAGAGAAGGGGGGGCTATTTTCGGGCTGGACTTGAGGGGCATTTCAGGCAAGTGTTGAAATTTTTAAAACAAGAACATACACTGTTTGTGTAATAAAGTATAGCTTAAATTTAATAAAGAATCATTATTATTATTATTATTAGCTATCCTCCCCTACTAAATCATTAAAATCCGTAAGGAGCAATGCATCATTAACTCCCCTTCCTTTTCCCTCCAAGAACGCAATGTCAGATATCCGGACCTGTAAAATTAAGACTGATGAAGAATCAAAATGAAAATGAGATTAAGGTGAATGTTAGCATGAACCGGCACAATGCACGTTATGAGCATGACACAACCTGAGAATCTTTATTATACATATTAACAAGGATAGCTCCATGATTTCAACTTCTAAGGTAATTCAGCTCACCGCGCTAACTCGACACCTTGCTGCACTATCTCTACAACTTATTACAAACTTCATGGTACCAAAACCATCATAACTGGCCCAGCATTCGCAAGGTGCTGAATTATAGCCCTTATTCATTTGCAAGATTCCTACACCCCTTCCCTGCACTGCATATTAAGACATTGTCATTCTTCAAGGTATCCATCATCCATAATCCACAATAAATAAAATACCAAGGAATGCTATTTGGAACAAAGAAAATAAAATGGTGTTTTCAGGTTAGACATAAAATCAGGGAAGAACGTTTCGCAACGTTAGGATGGTTTCTACTTTAGTCTACATATAAACGACGGGTAGCTGACTGATACGACCAAGAATAAAATCGTTGTTCTTTCGCGTTAAAAGGTATGGACACCCTGGGTACTTCATAGTAAGCAACTTCTTTTAAGGATTCTTTACCATTGTATCTTAAACATTAATATTGCTATTGATGGCAAGAATAAAAACGCCATAGAAAAATGACCTTTTGGGCTCTTAAAAAAAGCAGAAAAATGTAAGATAATAGTAAAAACACAATAGATATTTCATAATAAAGTCGCCCGGTTTTCCAACCACTTGTACGGGACTCTACATGCTTAGATCCAACACACCAGTATGCAAAGAAAACATGCTAAGTAGTAAGTATCACTGGGCTGGAGTCTGGAGAACACCAAAGCTCCTCATGACTCGTGAGATAATAACAATGACAAAAATCTAATTAAAAATAAAAAGGGAAATCCAAACATCATAGTTTGTCTTTCATAATTAAACGATTTTTCCTCTATCTTTGGAAGGAAGGAGCCGAGGAGGGGGATTTTGATCTACTACACACAAAATAGAAATAAACAAGACATAAGTAGAAGTAGAAGATAGGCTTTTGAATATTAAAGGTATATCATATATGATGCGAAAAGGGTCAAATGATACTGAAATTGAAAAGTGTAGATGGACAAAATTCGAATGGAACATAATAATTGGTTGCACTCTAAAGCTCTATAATTTCTCAAGCGTTCATGGAAAATGGTAGCGTATAAGTTGCTTATTAGAATTATCTAATAACTGACTTATCTGGATTCTCCGGCGGGGAATCTAGATAAGTCAAGCATTGTATGACTCAGTGGATTTCAGCATTAGGTAAAGTCAGTACTTGCGTTCAGAACAAGGGGATCCTCATTAGACTTGGAAAGTGGCACCTCATATTGGGCTATCGCCAATTTCGGAGCTGACTTATATCACATCCAATCAAAACCGTATATTTGCAAATATTAATTATTAAATAAATAAATAAGAAATTACCTCGTACAAAGCGGATGTATTAATCAGGCGAGTTCAGAGAACACCTCTTAAATTAGAAAGAAGGGCACAAGTGAACTTATTGCGCACAAGTTGATTAATTGCATCCCTGAACTTGTAATAATCATCAGCTTTATTGTAAACTTGATGAGAAATTCGGGCATATCCAGTTACTGGTCCAGTTTCTCCATCTTTTGGTTGCCGATAATATAGAGGCACTTCAACGCCAAAATCATCCCTCAAAAGTCCTCTTAGGTTCTCAGCATCAGAATCGCTCAATATACCCAAGCAAGCAGGTAACCCTACCATAATCATGCTCGCACACATATCTGGAGGACTACCAAGTTGAGTTCCCCATGCTGTGGCCAACATTCGTCCCATCTCCACGACAGCTTCATGATTCCTCTTCTTGATTCCTTCAATACCGTCTTCAAATCTACTGATAAATTCCAAAACTGCGGGAACCACCAATTGTGCACTGTAATCTCTTGTGCCAATCCAAGCACTTTCGACGGCCAACCCATTACCATACTCATGGGACACCACGGGATGATGCAATTCAGAGCATCTGGGCGACTTCCAACTGTACAGAAAGGCAATGGAAGGTGGGCAAAAGAACCATTTATGCAAATTACTGGTATAAAAGTCTGCCCCGATCTCTTTCATATCAACATCAGTACACCCAATACCATGAGCTGCGTCCACGAAAACTTGTTCAACGCCTTCTTCCCTACAAATCTTTACCAAATCCCTAACAGGGATCACCACACACGGCATTGAAGTGACGTGATCAATCACAGCTAGCCTAACCCTGCTCCCGCCAGCTTTTCCTCTCTCCAGCGCTCTCCTAAATTCACTAATAATCTCCTCATTAGAATTCACAGGAAAAGGCAGCTGAACCTGAATAACTTCGCCTCCGGCGCGCGTAACATATGCCTCCATGGACTTCTTGATGCTGCCGTAAGCGCAATGAAGCATCACAACGACGTCCCCCCTTTGAAATTTTCCTTCTTGAAAGGCCCAGGCAGTCTGCTGAAGGACGATAGCAGCAGCTGTGGTGGCGTTATCAACTATAGAAATCTCATCGACGTGGTCAGCATTAATAATTTCTCGGATAAGAGTCCTGGAATGAAGAATCCCCTTCTGGAGCTCGTTGAAGTAGAAATGGTCCGGCTGGCGGAGATTCTTCAGCTGCAGTTCTTGCTGAGCGGCAATTACAGAAGCAGGGCAGCAACCGAAGCTACCGTTGTTAATCCGAGCAACGGCGGGGTCATGGTGAGCGAATTCGGATTGAATTTCGGAGTCAGTAATGAACGAGCCGAGCTTGGGTTTTTTGTGTACATGAGAAACGGAATTGTCGCCGTTGAGGTTGTTATCGTCCTTTCTGTGATTATGACAGTGGTTGTGAGAAGCCATTGGAAGGTGAAGAGGATGAGGAAGAAAGGGTAGGGTTTTCCCGAGCCGAGTGATGAACCCGATGAAAAGAAGAGCGAGGGCATAGGTCCCGAGTCACGACAGACGGTCAGGAAATGCGTGGGGAATACAGACAAGTGGCACCTGAAAAGCGCATCATCAACATATCCCAATATATATATTTATACGCCATGCTTTCCTGCAAAGAATTCTTCAATTCGTCAATATCCTGGCAACTTATACTCAAATATAAATTAGATATTTTCAGGTAAAAAAGAAATGAGACGCGAGAGCTTAGTTGAAATTATGTATAAATTTTTAAATTAAATAAAAAGATCAATATCAGTATATTAAAACATAATAAAATATAAATAAAATTGCACTATGTGATGCTAATTTAGATGGTAAAACTGGCGTGTGATATCTGGAGGGAATAGTGATCAAGAAACTAGAACCCCCTCCCTTCCCTCTTATCATAATGGGCTTTTTCATCAGATACGTTAAACATTAAAAAAAAAATACCAATATCTTATAAGGTAGAAAATATTTATCAATATGCTACCCTTAAACTTGTTCACCAAGAGAACCACAGCAAACCACCACTTTAAGTCTGCTTAAATTACGTTTAAATACCCTATTTCATAAACACCAGCCGCGTCCTCCTCTTTCCTGAATTCTGGAGAAAATTACGATTAGTGACCCCTCCCATCGGCTATCTTCTTCTTCTCTCATTTTCCCTTTATTTTTTATTTCCTTCCAAACCAAAAGAGACAGAATAAATTTTTTAAAAATAGTTATTTAATTTATTTTATGCATTTCTTATAAATTTAATTATTAATATAAAAAACTATCTTTGACCAATACATATTAGTTGAAGCTTATCTTAGGAGGTGGCGTGTAAGGCCAGTGAGAATGAATCCAAGATAAAGTATTTTAAAAGTAAAGAACAGTGAAAAATTGAGAACTAGCAAACTTCCTTGTACAAATAAACTTTAGAAGGAGAGATCCATCAAAACATGGTATGACAAGGGCCTAAGGTTTCTAATTTTTTCTTACTCAATATTGATGCTCTCACTCCATATCTATTCTCATTAATTAGTTTCTTACTTAAAATAGTTATATTTTCATTAATTTTTTTATAGATAAATACTTGAATAAGCTGGAATATGGTACAAAATAATCTTCCTATAAAATTTATTTTAATTTATAAATTTTTTATATCTATTTAATCGGTTTTATATATTTCTTGCAAATTAAATTATTAAGATAAAACAAATTTACTCATTCTTTTTATTTTGTAGGAAATAAAATCTACTCTTATTCTTTTTAATTATTTAAAAATACTTCTACACTATTTAATATATAATATATTTAACTAATTTAATTAAATTAATAAAATTATATAAGTTAATTAGTCTGTAATATTTTTTTAAAACAGTATAATAATCTTCTTTAATTTTCTATAATATATTATTTGATTATTATTGAAGGAATATTAATATAGTTAATTTTAAAAAATTAATAAATATAAAAATATATATTATTCATTACTAAAATAAATATAAAGGAAAAGGGAAGAAGATAGTGAAGGGGCGGGCTAACTAGTTGTAATTTACTCCAAAGTTCAGAAGGAAAGAGGAGGGCTGGTATTGATGAAATCGGTTATTTAAATGTAACTTTCACCGAAGACAAAAAAAGAGAGAGAAGACGCTGATACTTCTTGAAGTGATGGTTTGAGTTATCGATTTCTTAATAATTTGAAGTCGCTTTCCTGATGAACGAATTTCAAAATAATTTTTGAAAACAACACTTCTCGTAAAGCATTTAGACATTAGTAAAGGCTAAAATCGACAAGACACCAAGCCAAAAATATAAATTCAAAGAGTTTACCTAAGTCTAGAAAGTGACACGCCCATGAGACGAAAATCCTAACATTCCAATTCTGCACTGACTCGCAAAGACCAGTGGATACAAAACAAAACCACACAGGAGATGTGTTACATGGCTGACCCTCCGCTGCAAAAGCATCTTTGCACTACTCTTCCTCGTCATAGCTGCGAAATATAGAGGACATGGCAACTTTTTGATTCTTTGCAGATCCCCCAGATGAGTTCTAAGAGTTACAAGAGGAAAGAAAATGACAATGGTGTCGGCCAGATATATGGGTCATAATAACATGCAAGAGATTAGAGGGGTTAAAACTAATAAGACAACGTGTACAGTAAAACACATATAGACACAGAGAGATAATATGAGCATGGTTAAGCACCATAAAGTCCATAATCGCCTTCCTCCCAAAACCCTCGATTCATTCAATTATGTATGTGAAAAATACAGTAAACATGATCAAATAATCAGTTGGGCATACTTTGGAAACACTGCCTTTTGAAGTAAACCCAAACTTCAGTCTTCCGCTGGTCCTGATCAGCAAGTGCAGTAGCAGTTATAGATTCAGATGAAACCGTAGCAGGGCCAGATTCTTCCTGTTGCTGTTGAATCTGTTGTTCCTTCTGCGCATCAGCACTGACTCACATTAAAGAATCCGATCACAACATCACATGGAAAGAAGGCTACCAAGATGATATTAATTCCTTTACCAAGAGCACAATATCAGGTATCAAAGCAAAAAGGATACATTGCGAACTTAGCCATTTCTCTCCCATGACGCTGTTGTTCTCGCTGTTGCCTGTCATCCCAACTCCTACTACCATGCATTTCCTTCGTTTGTTTGAAGCGCTGTAACCCCCACCAGGAAAGTTGCATCAGGAGGGGGAAAACTAGAACTGAGTTTAACATCAGAGACAGAAAGTTAGATTAAGTCACCCAAGTACCTGCCTTTCTGTGATTGTGATCATATGAGCTCAGGTGTGCTTCAAATTCCAACGCTAATTTGTATTGCTTGTTGCAGAGATCACAATAAAACACTTTTCCTATTTCTTTAACCTCAGTTTGAACTTTTTGCTCCCATTCTACTAACACCTGGATTTTCACAATGTGCATGAAGCAGGCAGAAGCCGCAACCAGGTAATATAAACTGCGGAAATTCTGCCCATCTAGTCAGAAGACAGGCATATACACTATATGCTGCCTTCAGAAAATTTAAAACATCAACTTCAAAGCTACTACATGACTATGGGACCAAGAGTAACTACCAAGTACTGTTACATCGTACCCTCCCGCTTCCTCACATTTTCCTGTCTCCTCTAGCTCGACGTCAAGTTTCTTTCGCTGGATATTTTCTTCTGCAGTGAAAAAGTCATCTTCTTGTTTGCCTATCCCCAATTTCGGATCTCTTATTCCAGATTTTATTGGTTCAATAATTCCGGCAGATGTAGCAGGCCAATATTAGAAGCAAATTGATGGTTCATCTACAGAAGCCCTAAGGACCAACAACTGCTGATTCTGATAGCCAGCAAAGAAATATAGGAATATTAAAGAGCTTAGGGAGAAAATGTGAACAGAAGCACACCAGAAAAAAAATGCATAAATATAATATATTGTAAGATTTGAAACAACAGCAAGAGGAATAATTTTTAAGTTTATAGTGATTTATCTCTTACGAAGAAAAGGATGCATTAAAAATTTCTAGAAGCAAGTTATTACAGACATTCACCCGTGTTCTAAGAAGAAATCAATAACCTTGCTCGTACTTTCCTAGACCCACTTTCCTTTCCATTCCATCTTTTGGAGGAGCTTGAATCCAATATTTGACGATTGTGTCTAATGAAGCTTGCTCCATATTATGTAGATCAACATTTTCTGTCGGCCTTTGGTTGATTGGCAACCAGAAATCCTCAGATATATCGTCAATGAGGGGTCTGCATATGCCCGAAAAAGCAGTTCAGCTAAGTGAGTAGAAAATCACAAAAATGATTTTTAACAGTATCACAAGACGAATTTTTAAACAACATCCAGAGACGAGCGAAGTTTCCATGTAATTCAAAGATTAATCTATTACCCGTTCATTTCCAAATTGCAGCCTATCCCGGGCACCAGTTTCCTGCATACCCTTGTTCCCCTGATATTCCATTTTGTATCTACCCAGTTCATGAAAATCAAACATATAAGACAAAGATTAAGAACAAAGTTGGGGCATGGATGAATTACATCATGCAGCTCAGAGAAACAAAAGTTAGTTTCGACGGCAGTACTTTAATATTGTAGGACTCATTAATATCGTCTGCCAACAACTTTCTATGATTTCACCCACGACATTAGTTTCGACAGCAGTGTTAAAGGTTATAAGGGATATTCACCACGGGAAGGAAGTTCTTAGGACGATAAACATGCACGCGTGCCATGAAACGGTTAGAAGTCCAATTTACTTGGAACTCAAAACAACGTAGCAATAGACCTCAAAAAATATTATTTTTCCCCATTTCAAAAGGGGCAAAAAGAAAACCCGAAAACCCCGGGTAGGAAACAGTTTTGGGAGACGATCAGAGAGTTGACCGGAATCAAAAGACCCTGGACTGGATATACGATCAGCAGGCCGTGGCATATACAGAAGCAAGTAGAAATTATGATGAATACTGGGGCATGAAAGAACAACAGTGATAATCTGGGAGAGTAAATACCTTGTGTAATTATGGATGACAGGATGAGTGTTAAGTGTCCTGATTCCTAACAGATGAGCGGGAATGTGATCCCGACCGCGGGGATCGAATTTGGCCCTTGGAGACGATGTAATTGGAATTGGCGAAACCAGGAGTGACAGACCGGGCCGTTTTGGATCGGAGCGAACGCACTTGTATTTCTGGTTTATCAACTAGTTCGTGAAGAGTTTTGTGTGAATAATAAACGGTTTATTATCGTTTAAATAAAATTTTAAGATCTTAAATTTAAATTTTTATATATATAAAAAAATTATTAAAAAATTTGACTATTATAGTTAAATGAGTTATATGAATTAAATTTAGATATAGTTAAAATAAAATTTAAATAAATTGAATGAGAAAAAAAAAACTAATTTGTGAAGGGGATCAATAAAAAGGTTTTTTAATTTATTTTTTTATATAAAAAAAATTAAATAATTTCCCCAAATTTCTTATTAAAAGAGAACATAATAGTTAGAGTATTAAGTGAAACTTGTAAAATTACTTACTGAAAAAACTTCCTACGGCAGCGCTTGTATTTCCGATTTATCCACTAGGTCGTGAAGTCGTGGGTCGTCTATGAAAAAGTCTTTCAATTCTAGGACCAGGGATTTCGGCTGTGTTAACCCAAAAATTTAAGATAGGTCTGTCTTGAGAATGGGCCGTGTTTTAGTCCCAGAAAATAACAATCAGATTGAAAAAAATTAATTTGATCGTTTCATACCCAAGAGAAATAGCGAATAATTGAATTCAAGATTGGATTAGGATTAGGGTAACGGGAAGATTTTATCCTCAAGGTAGGCGTCCTGAGTGAAATATTAAAAAATACTAATAAAAAATATATAAATAATAAATACTATATTGGTATGAGATATTCTTTAATAAATAATATCGTAAGTTTCTTATAAATATTTTCTAAATCTTAAAAATATACTTTAACTTTAATAAGAGACTGATATCAAATTTATTTAAATTTTTTTATACTAAAAGTAGAGCAAAAAACAGAAGCAGAGTATATATATTTTAAAAATCAATAACAAGTATTCATTATAATGCAAATTGTCACTTACTCTAAATAAAAATTTTATCTTGACTATATTCGAATTTGACTTACATTACGCATTTAGTTATAGTAGATAAATTTTCTAATAATAATTTTTTATATACACCAAAATTTAAACTCAAAATATTATTTAAATTATATCAAAATTGGTTACTATATTTGGGCAATCCTATTGATAGAATATTTACTTTTATTTTAAGCGGTTAGTTTAGCTTTGTTACAATGTTAGGCCCATAACAAATAGGACCCCCGTTTCTGCGCGTGTTCTGTGAAATTATGGACGAATTGTCAAGTATCAAGATTAAAATATAATTGGGGTAAAGTTTTGGTGAACCGGATGAGTAATTAAAAAAAAATTAAAATATATAAATTGAAGTGACTTGAGTGGTTTCGGTGAAGTTCTTGTGCAGGTACGCAAAAATCCAACAACAGCAATATTAAAGGCATGTTTGGTAGAAAGTAAAATATTTCATTTTTTTTTATTTGATATAATACAAATTATTTTTAATTTTATTTTTAATATTTTGTACTATTTATGTTTTATAGAAAAAAAATTAGAAAATAAGATGATAAGGTAGAAATAAAATATTTTAAATTATTTTATTTTAAATTATAAAAATTTTAAATAATTTTAACTTTTGTAAGTTATATAAAAAATATTTTATACTATTTTATTCTAAGTATACCCTAAATAAATAATGATTATGACTTTTAAATTATCATATGATATAAAATTATTATCTGTAAATAATAAATAATATGATTAATTTTAAGTTTTTGGTTACAATATGATTTACTTTTTAAAATCGCGCATAATGTACAGAAAAATGTATGGCAATTCATCTGATAAATATTAACATAAAATAAGATGAAAGAATTATGGATGGACAAACTGTAAATGAGTTGTCGTCACCAAGGTGGCCAATATTCTGCAGACAAACGTATAGATACAAGAGCACAATAATAGACAAGATATGCCAAACCCTTAAAAAGGATGAAGGCTACTTCTCCTAATCTATCCATCTCCTGTGAGTAAGCCGCAACTCCTTACCTACTATTCTCCCTTTCCCTTTATTTTGTTAAAAAAAAATTCTCCAAAAGAAAATTTCTATTGAAAAGGGGGGAACTTCACACTCACGACTAAAAAACAAGGAAAAGAGGTCATCCTTTTAACTTAATCATGAGACGTTATTTTCACCTTGGGGAAAGGATCCCTGCAAAATTGATATTGGATATCTGCTATGGATAGAAAAGCAGAAAGGGAGGAGAATAAATTAAATTGCAGCCTCCAAAAGCAACTTAGATCCCAATTATTTGTTCTCAACTTTATTTCTCTGTGTTATCTATTTTCCTGCCCAAGTGTTCCTCTGCAAAGTATTCCAAGAAACCACCAGATCGACAAATAATGAAATGTACTTTACATCCATCTTGAATCTCTGTATCACATATGTTTTTTATAATATTCATACGGGTTTTCATGTGTTTTCATCCAGATTCACGTGGATTTCAATGTATACTTTTTTTAACAGGGATTGATTGATTCGAAGCTTCCCAAATGGAAGAATTACCATCAAGCAGCAGGATTTTCTCCAGAAAGTGATCTAACTTGCTTTCTGCTCCCTTTTCTTTTCCATACCTGGTGATGCTTAGATATTTTCTTAGAGAAATATCGATCGCAGAAAGAAAGATACAGAATCCATTCTTTTACTCTTTTGTTGAGGATGGAAAGCTAAAGACTAGACAAGTACGAGCTGTAAATAAGATAATTAGAGGATATATTAATTGCTTTCACAGAATCACGCTTTCGTTACCCATTGGTCGCTTTTTATCCATATAAGCAAATATATTACTGAACTACTTTCTTGCCTTCTTTTTGTATTACTATATGCAGATTCCACCCAACCATCCATGCCACAATAAATAAGTTTCCCAATGGATTAATGCTCTTTGTGCCCATTTACGGAGACTAAATTTCTACTTTACAATGTTGTAGAATTATGCAAAGCACGAGAACTAATTAAATATATATATACCACTAAATTAACTTATTAACTTCACACGACTACAGCAAGGAAACATGACCGCAATTACTTAAAAATATTATTGCTTTGAAAAGAAGAGGAATATTGCACGTTAGGTGTGCCAAACTATTCCAAAAAGCTCGACAGCCTGTAAGCAATGAATGATGCATACAAGAAAGTGGAAAGAAGGAAGCTTATTTAATTTCTGTGATATTTCTGCAACCCACTTTTTCACTGCTAATTTCATCGTGTCTCATAGTACACCATGTGCTAAAACTCGCAATGTTGGTTCTGCAAGTTTAATATTTTCTGATGCAGCTGGCTCCCACTAGGGTTTAGCCACTTATGACTTTCTACTTTCAAAGAGTGACTTAGAAGGCAACATAAGAGAATCGACTTTTGCTTTTAGAAAACTCTCAAAAACGCTACTGTCTTTGGATGTGCCCGAACCAAATCAATAAAGAGAGTTTTTCATGTTTCACCTGATTTGTAATCTATTCTTCTTGAATATTTAATGCGCCTGTCCCACTGTTGCACTCATATTGATGCCTACTATTTTCTGCTATGATTATAATATCATATATGTTTTGATATCTGTAAGATGCTAAGAATGTTCTTCTCAGAGCGAAATTACTTACATTCATATATCAACCTAGAGAAAACCTTACAATAATATGTAGGTTTGATAAACTAGGTACAGCAGAGCTAAGTGGTTAGGTAAATCTAGCTAGTGAGAATATAATTATTGAACGAAGTCATTAAAGTAAAAGCAAGTATAGTGCGCAAGAGAGTGAATAATTGCAGAGGCAGTAAGAAACGCGCATTATTAAGCAAGAATGAAGGGCGAGGGGTGAGGAGAACCAGGAAGAAAGATGAATGCACAAGTGAAGGAAGAAACCAGCGGAGGAGAGCAAATGTGCGTTTGTGGAAAGTAGAGTTCAAATAAGAGAATTCCATGTCAGCTCATAGGACCATGTATAATGGTCGCATTCCGTCCATATGAATCAGATTCTCAAAGGAGGCCTACTTCTATAAATAGATATGTCCTGGCCCCCCAGTTGCAACACGAGCCAACACAGTTCCTTCAAGTCCCCTTGTCCATTCATCGCTATACCCAGTAGTGTTCTAATTCCTTCTCGTTATATTAGAAGCATGGGAGGGAATAGGCGGAGGAAATCATCATCTTTCATGTCAGTTTTCAACATATTCAGATCTAACAAGCACAAAGGAGGGCATCAGTATCACGAAGCTTATTATGAAGAAGGAACGAGAGCTCGCAAAGTGTGGCCTAGCGATGAGGACAGAGGTCGATGGGGTGTAGCCGAGCCTGGCATTGATATGAGAGCCGCTGCTTTTATTGCCCAATACAAGAAGAGGGTTTCCGAGTCTGAGATTCACTGCGCTCAACCCCAGTAGTAGGATGTCTTGTGTTGTAATTAGATATTGGTTTATCGTTTGTGAATAACAATAATTAATCCATGTTTATATGAATAACTTTGTTTGTTCAGATGGATATCAGATTTTGTAGTACTTGTCTTGTTTTGCGAGTAAGTGTACAACATAGGGAATCTTGTATTCTGACAATTCAAATTAATTACTCACTACTGTATGCTTGTGAATCGCAATAAAGAACATCTGTTCAGCGATTTTTGCTTTCGTTTAGCTGCACTTATTTGGCCGCTCACCACAACCACCAATAAGACTTGAGAATTTCCATTTGCTGGCCCGCTTTACATATAAATTTTTCTCCAAATAAAAAGAACCTGGCACTGGCAAAGTTATAATCACACAAATTATTTATTGTTACGTTACTCAATAACTTTAATCTGATCCTTAGCATAGAGAGGGAGAGAGTTTGTAAAGATAGTTTTACGTACGGACCCATAGTTTCTGTTATTTTTGGCTTTTTCAAGGAAGGTCATGGAAGAATTCTCATGGTGTGGCAGTGGTTTTGATGCTTATTCAAACCCATGCACAATATTCATGCATGGCTTCTGTCTTCGTAATTCGAATTCGTATACCGACCATCCTTGATATGACGAATGACACTTGGATTTATCGCCTGCATTTTAACCGACCTGAAATGATCTTGATTAGTTGTTTGACAAGAGAACATATTATTGTTGAAGAGATCGATGAATGACAGCTCTCCGAATCTCAGGAAGTGGGGGTTGTAGTTTCCATCAGAAAAAATATCGTACGTCGTTCATGTTTCCTTGTCGAGCTCCTCCTCTCCTCTTTCCTTTGGCCGTCCTTATATTCCTTTCTTAACCACTATTCACTACCAACTTTTTCACCCTTTTTCTGCCAAACAACACTTGTTAAAACCATATGTCCGGTTCAAATGCACCAAAGGAATTCCCACTTTTCAGAATTTTCCAGAAAGAGGGCGTGAAAGGAGAAAACATCGGATTTAACAAGAGCCGTTTGGTTTGCTGCATGTGATATTTCTGCTCCTCTCTCGCGGTGGAAGTCTTTGTACTGATACAGAGTACATTAGCCATTATTTTTTGGCAAAACGACTTACCTCATAATAGTGCATCGCAATTATTGTTGATTTTAAACCTTTGCCTTGGAAATATTTTTCCGAAACTTGGAGGCACTTGGGTTAAAAAACCAAAAGATGTCAAGTGCGTTGAAATATAATTGGTAATGAATGTAGCAAGCGATGCAGATTAAGAAATGAGGGGCTCTTAAGTGAGAAGTAGAAAAGTTTAAAAGTGGGAATAATAAGGTGAATCTTCAGGGGGGAGGAGAAGAGAAAGTACAAAAGCAGGAGAGCCAATAAGAGTGCATTATTGGGAGAACCCTGCGAGAAGCTTGTCTCGGTCTAAGTACGAACCAGCGGACCACAACTAATGTGCTCTGCTTCCTCCAAAACTGTCGTTTATTAACCCGCCATGTCAGCTTCAGTTCAACCAATTATATTCTCTTATTTTCCTTTATCAGATTCTTCACTCTTCTCACTGTTTCATAAAGCAAGCCTCCTCCTAGTATAAATTCATCACCACTCTGCCATACTTCAATTCAAAACCAAGACACAACAAGCTCTAAGATCTCAGCCTTCCTTCTCATACAAAGACAGCGCGTGACTGTGTTAGCGCCAAAAACAGACAGAGCCATGGGGAGGAAGTCATCATCGGGCTTCATGTCAGTGTTCAGCTTGTTCAAATCCAAGAAAAACAGAGGAGGCTACCACGATTCCTACGACGACGGAATGAGGGCTCGTAAAGTGTGGCCCAGTGATGAAGACAAGGGCCGTTGGGGGGTGGCTGAGCCTGGGATCGACGTTAAAGCTGAAGCTTTCATAGCTCGCTACAAGAGACGTGTTTCTGAGTCTGAACGCTTTGAAATTGATCCTGCTGCACCTGACGCTCAATAAGAAGCTTCATCTCGAAATTTGTTTATTTCTATGTATTTCCATTCTTACGTCTATATTCCTTCAAGTCTTTACTTACAACTTGATCCTGCTTCAGCAGGCGCCAATAAGAAACTCCATATGTAAATGTGTTTGTTTCTATAGATTGCAAATTTCAGTTCTATATTACTTCTAGTTTGTAGTTGTGAATAATAATAAAAACTCAGTGAGTTCCAAGAATTCCCTCTGCTAATATCTTAATCCCTCGACTTGCAGAGGCCGTTTCTGTGTGATCTGAGTTGGAAAATGCCCTTATCAGTTAATCTCTTCTGAGCCATGCTTTATTCTTTTTGTTCTGCTCTGCTCTGCCTTTTGGACATTACAGCATTAAAAAGGTAAAAAGGAAGGCGAGATAAACCCATGCACGAAGGAGGGAAGGATTAAAAAATTGCGGTACTTGGAGATAGTGGTGGATTAAAAATAATAACCTCTTTTCAGCCGTGAGAGTATTCAGTAGAAGAATAAGAATTATAGGAGTTAATATCTTGGTCTAATGATGGCCAACCCAATCTTTTATTTTGCCTTAGCAGTTTCTTGTCCCTAACATTTACTGAAGATTATTCTCCAACTTAACTGTTCAATGTTACCTGCACAGTGAGGTGCCAAGATTTATGAAGCTTAGAATTAATGGCGTCCCCAAGTTTTATATTTCCTTTCTACAAGTTTGATATAAACTTGCACACACAAAATGACAAAAGGCTTAGATTTTGAAGAGTTCTCGGGTAAATTCTGCACTGAGCCACTGAGCCACCTGTGTCCTGTGCCCGTGAGGTGTTGAGGCACTCTCATCAGCAACCTTCCATATTGCTTGCCAGACCATAGAATTGTCTTTTCTTCCATTTCTATCAAAAAAACTCGATTGCTGAAATTCACCTAACTAACCCCCTGTCTTTAGAGATTCGATCTTCCCATTATATATCGTCTTTTCTTCTTTATTTCTGCCCCAGGCATAATTTGCTCCCTCCATATATTATTATAAAAGTTACTTATACGCTTGAGTTAGTATATAGGGCTTTTTTGCATTAAAGGGGTCGGAAATTTGGATGGTGCTTAGTGATTGTCTACAGTTGCATGCTATATTAGTAGAGGTTGCATATTCTACTTCTCCGAAGATACCCTCAGAATTGGATGGTTCCCATGTGCTGCCTACTTGATCCACTTCACTGTGTTCTCATTCTCCTGATACTTCCCCTTTCTCCTTCTGTCCTATCTAGTGCCGCAATTTTATATCATTATATGAATGAAGTTTGAAACCCTGTAGTTTAGCTAGTTGATTGCAGTTTTACTCATAGGCAACATTTAGTTCATGGTTGCTAGCTAGCCCATACTTCCACGAATAATTATTTTCCTCTAGTTAGATTCTTTTTTTGGTACAAAATTGTACTGTATCCGTGGAAGAATAAAGAGCAAGTTGGAAGAGTGGAGGACTTGATTACAAGAGTGGAAAAGAAAACTTCTTACAGAATAAGTTCTTTTAGGTAACAACGTCAATCTCATGTCTGTTTATGAGAATTATTCATAAAACTGTTACTCAACCACGGGTTACTAAAATTTATCGCGATTAAATGTGAATCGTGACCTGCGTAAGATAATGAATCCCAAAATGAAGATTTTTTTTATCTATTACTCCCTGGTTCTTACATCTAAAGAGTTGGTTGTTTTAATTCATCGTCCATGTCGAGTACCTGAAATCGAGGTAGGCGAAGAGGAAACCTTTTGTAATCCTTCGTTTGCAAGCATTTGATTTTATTATAGCCGTGTTCATTTTCACGCCTCAGTTTCAAAACGGCAGAACGAAAGAAGGGCACCTAAGCAAGGAATAAAACCTGACCGAAAAGACGAGACAGAAAAGACCATTTTCGAACTCGATCAAGTCACTCTCCAAGGCTTTGTGACAGAGACCACTCCAGCGTTCACATTCGTCTCACAAAAACAACTACAAAACCCCTCCTCCTGAAACCAGGAGCTGGTATACAATAATATCCAAACTGTTTCATCCCAGACTTAACAAATGAAGCCATGAATCAAGAGCGAGTTATGCAGCTGTTGAATGTTCAATTAAACCATACGCTAAAAGCAGAGGGAGTGAATAAATCCTTGAATTTATTAATATCTATTTTCACTCACAACTAATTATCATTGTTAGTACAGACTTGAAGGAATATGGATGTAAAGATGGCAACACATTGAATTAAACAAATATAGAGATGAAGTTTCTTAGTGGGCGTTAGGTGCAGCAGGATCAATTTCAAAGCGTTCAGACTCAGAAACACGTCTCTTGTAGCGAGCTATGAAAGCTTCAGCTTTAACGTCGATCCCAGGCTCAGCCACCCCCCAACGGCCCTTGTCTTCATCACTGGGCCACACTTTACGAGCCCTCATTCCGTCGTCGTAGGAATCGTGGTAGCCTCCTCTGTTTTTCTTGGATTTGAACACGCTGAACACTGACATGAAGCCCGATGATGACTTCCTGCCCATGGCTCTGTCTGTTTTTGGCGCTAACACAGTCACGCGCTGTCTTTGTATGAGAAGGAAGGCTGAGATCTTAGAGCTTGTTGTGTGTCTAGGGCGATGTGGTTCTGAATTTATAGGGAGGCTTGATTCGTAAAACTACGCAACAGCGAAGCGTCTGATGACTGTGCAGGTGAAACTGACGTGGCAGTTTAAGAAACGATGGCTCTGGTTTGGTGGCCAGTGAAAGTGATGCTTTTGACTTTGACCGAACAAAGGCCCTTTCGCTTTAGACCAAAACAAGGTCATTTGACTTGTGTCCCAGTGGAAAGGCGTGAAAGTGAAAAATAACAGTTACTGAATATATTATTAAAAGTTTTAATAATATATTATTAACAATTTTAATTAATTTTTCTTACCTTTTTATCTTACCTTTTTCTCTTCATTAAATTTTTTTATATCAACATATTATTAATTTAGTTAGGATTTATTGGTATATAATATGATTGGTAATGGTTTTATTTGCAAGGAATCGAACTTAATATATATATATATAGTCGCACACGATATATATGGGAGAAAATAATATTAGTAAAATCAAAATTCGAACTTCTTCGTTGACTATAATGCACGATATTTTCATAGACTGGGGGTCAACATGTTATGGGCCAATTGAATGTTTAATGTGTCACGGGAAACGTCAAAATGGATAACAATAAATTTCTTTGTTGAACATCAAACATTAGAATGTGTAATTCTGTAATTGCAGTCAGCTAAAATATACATACTTCCAACGGGATTAATGACTTGCACTTCATCAAATATGATGTTTGCAGTGACCAGATAAACTGCTGTGCATCCTTCAATTTTGATTCCGAAGAAGCAAGAGCAGGACAAGTTGGAGGATGCGAGGCCATGCAGAGCTTTTGTTTATCACAGCTGGAATGAGTGGGGATTCGTGACCATCCATAGTTGTCGACTATATTTATAGCTTCCACTTTTCCTAAGATTCCACCTGGTGAGGTTACTCGCCCTTTTAATTAATTTGGATGGTTTCCATGGCTTCCTTTTCCACCTGACTGATTTAGACCCTCGAATACTCTTTGCCCTTTTTCGTTTCTGTCCTATCTTCTACGAGCACTTCATTCTATATGTACCATGTTAGAATAATTTGTAATTATGGGTGCATTTGGACAGCCCAATCGATGTTCTCTCTTCCTCTCAACCATCACACTGTATTATCTTGTCCTACCATTTCATGATCTTTAATTAAATGCAATAAATGCTCATCGTCTCTTATTCACAAGAAAAGGAAGTTACCTTTCTAAGATATTATTATTGTTATTATTATGTACAGAGATGATATGAGAGGGTTGTAAGAAGAAAGAATGCAGGTATGTAGAGGGAGGAATGGGAGCCGTCATTTGAGGAGGACGTAGATGGCGTAGACGATTCCGGGAACATAAGCAATGAGCGTGAGGATGAGGCATATCCAGAACTCCAGCTGCACCCATCCAATCCAATTAACATTAATTACTCACTCACTGACAAACCGCCAAACCCAAAATCATTCTTTTTTCATCCATTCATTTTGAGATTTCATGCATGAATGGCGTCATCAAGAAATATATAGATAGATATACACACACACGTACCTGGAGTCCGTACTTGAGGAAGACGCCAATGGGAGGTATGAATATGGCGAGCAATATGCTTATGCAATCCACCGTCTTCTCTGCGTCCATTTCCCCCATCTTTTATTCCGATCTCAATTCTCCACAAAACTCACTTTTCTCATTATCATTCTCGTTGCCTAACCTCCTCCTCCACACACATGTCACCTCCCACTCTCCCTTCATTACTAATTAAATCCATCAATTCCATACACACGAATACAAATCATAATAGCCTCCTAACCCCTAATCTACCCTGTTACCCCCACTCGAACGTAAAACTACATCGCCCACGTTGCATTACATTGCATAAAGTCTTGTAAAATACAGTATGTGTATTAGTGTCTATATACATATATTACTCTGTCATAAAATTTTAAATGTTTGTTCCTCAGAATTATTTTCGGTTCGTGTGACCAATAAACTTTATGCTATAAAACTTAATAGTATTTTTCAGCGTGTAAAGTGGGCATGAAGTACGTGCTTTTACGTGGAAGGAATGGAAATGGGCATATGGACGGCCCAAAAAAAAGGCCCAAAGGCCTCCCACTGTGCTGTTCTCAAGTTATGCGAGGCACTGGAGGCAGTAACCCAACAAGGAAAATGTTTACCCAGGTCTGTTTTCGGAGGTTTGAAAGATGGTAATAGTTACCTGTTGAAGAGATAATTTTGCAAAACAACTCTTGATGTTTGGGAACTATTCCTTTTTTGTGATGCTAGTGTGAAGCAACCAATGTTGGATCAGGAGAATCAGCTTTTGCACATGATCGTGGTCACACCTCTGATGCTGATCGTAACGAGTAAAACATGGGTAAGTATCCCCCGAACACGTATATGTTTTTTTTTGTTCACATTTATAACCCAATAAAAATTTTGATTGTTGGGTTGTGCTTGCAGGTCATGAAGACATGACGATGCTTAGCAATGAGTGAAACCTAATTTCCCCTAGAAATGTTGAGTTTAGAATCTGCTGTATGTGTCTCATCTCTGCAAGTCTGGCTAAGAAGTATCACAGAGGATTTCCATATCTCATTAAGCGGCTAATCTTATTAAAAAAATTAGCTTTAAGCTGTGAAAGCCATCAAGTGGATAAAAACAACAGTGATATAAGTCTCCCATACTTATAGCAAACCCATAGAAATGTGTGACTCTAGGAATATGCATGGGCAGGGTTAGGTAGAGTAGCCCCCTACCCGGTGTCCTGTCCAAAAAATATATGGGCTGCATTTTGCAACCCGATGCCTGACCCTGCTCGGTAAAAATCCTAATAATTTTGAGCTGGGTATGAGCGGGCTGGGCATACCTAATGCATGATGTCATGTTCATGTTGTGAAAAAAATCTATAATTATAAATTTATAAAATAATATCATATTCATGTGTCTTCGAGAGTTAAATAGTATCTATAATTCACTAAGAATAAGAGAACAAAGATAATAATTAAAATCTTGAGATCCATTGTATATAAAAAATAAGCGTTGAAATCTAAATAGTTTGTAATTATAAATTTGTATCAATCTCCCTAAAATTGACAAAGATAAAGCATCTAAAAAGATAAAATAAATAATTATAATTTGTAATATAATAATATGATAATTAACAAAGTTGAAAAACGAAGAAAAAAATAGTATAGTTATAAATATTAAAAGATACAACTTACCTACTTAACTACTTATATCTCTAAAATTATCTTATAGTCACTAGTAGCTATCATATTCTCCCTTATAAGATAGAGAAAAAAATAAAAAAAAAAGAAAGAAATGGTGCTCATGGGCAGGCTAGGGCAGGGCAGCCCCTATACCCAGTGCCCAACCCGAAAAATGTATAGGCTGTATTTTGCAGCCAAATGCCCAACCCTGCCCTATATTTATCGGGCTAAATAGGACATTTTTATTACGGACTGAGTAGGGTATATCGAGTATCGGGCTTTATGTACAGCCCTATGTGGCTCTCATAATCCTTATTAATCATGACAGGTGCCATGGTGTCGTCAAAGGGATGTAAGGCGCCCAAACGCACAATCTCCAAGTAGCGGTTTCTAATTCTCTGTCAATGGTACTGGGCTATATAGAAGGCCCAATTACTATATTGGGCTACCTTTTTGGACGCAACTCTGTTGAAAGCGGCCTAGAATAAATCAATGGGCTAAACTGTAGATGAAACTGAGCCCAAAATATGGGCCCGATTTCCTCTAATCCCTTACAATATAAGAAGAAGCATATGAGAAAGAGGTGAGACATATGACTATTTGGAGCATATTTGATCTCTGGATAGTACTACTTTATTGTGATTTTAGTCGCGACGCTTGGAGAGACATCATAACTCTTAGGTGTTTAGGTTTATACTTGAGGGTAATTGACAGTTTGCTATACTTGACACTGGTATCGCTTAGGAGGAAGTGAGATTTTACTCTGTCCTTAATATTGGGTGAGCCTAACCTTTTTCTAAAAAAATTGTATAAAAAAAAAAACAGAAGAATAATGTTGAATTGAATTGAATAAGGCGGAGGCAGTTTGAGGACAGGAAGGATATGCCTCATATGTCCTAACACTACTAAACCCATGTCTCTTCAAAATTAGGAACTAGCCCCTTGATTTACTTCTCTACTTCTACCATTCTCCTTCATCTAAGCCCATCTTGCTTGCGACTTCTATCTTGATTTTCACTTTTTCAGACATAGGCTCCGGCCCAGTAAAGTAGAGCTCAATACCAGTGCATTTATCAAGAAAATCAGGAGAATCTCGGCATTAACTTTATCAGTGTTTAACAAAGGTATTAAAAGATAATGACACAATGTCGAAAAGAGTCACAGTCACAGAGGACACAAGCATTACGGGTTGTGTTGGATTTAACCAAGTTGTCATTATAAAGTAAGAACCAAATATAGGTGCATGGATGATGCATAAGACGTAGGGCTGTCTCGTGTCTGCTCACTGTTTGTCCTCAAAAGTAAGACTTTTCATCTGTTTAGGTTCTCCATTCAGAGAATCTCAAACAGTTGATTCAGAGTCACAGGGCTCTCCCACCCAAAATTACAAGTAATGATGCAAATGGGTTGATAAATTTGACTATATCATTTCCCACTAGCTACCTCCACAGAGAAAGCAAAAGCAATTGAAACGTAATCATTCTAACAAAGGGTAACATTTCAACCAGAGCCTTTGAATATACTTGCTTAAGGCTTTTCGCGACGTGTTTATATAAAAAACACTGATAGACGGAGGCAAACAGGGTTGGGAACATAATAAAATACGGAAAAGGAAGAGTGGAGGGAGATTAGGGAAACAATAATCAAGTGTTAGATGTTAATCTTCCAGAAAGGGAAAGCAATTACACCATGACAGGGACGTTAGTGAGTTGATGAAAAATCAAAGATTATGCATGTACCTGTGTTTATTTCTTCCATTACCTAATTATTTTATGTCCTCTCAGAATCTAACCCTTCACCTTCTTAATTTATCTCTCACTCTTCCCCACTTCTCATCATTTTCTTTCATGTTTGCCACAAAAGAAGTACACATTGTCAATCAATCTGCAAAATATAAGTAAATAGTCTATAGTTATTTTTCATATTATGCACCAGTGCCAATATATCCAATAGATAATCATATGTTAAACTTTGATCATGTTAAGGAGAACCGAAGAATCTATGGAAACTGAAGTTAACTCCAAAAGAAAAATTGAAAGAATATTGTGTTCTCTGCTTAGGTGACAATGCAAATGACTGATCTGTGGTATAATCATTAGTGTGGGTATGTTTAATGGCTAAGTTCACTGCAGTAGCTTAACTAATGATTAGCTTAGGGTTGGAAGGTTAGAGAGAGAGAGAGAGCATGTGAGTGTTTGAAAATAAAAAAAGTTTAACATAGTGGCAGTGGTTACAACTTACAACTGTTGCTACGTTTCCAAGCAGCTTATTTTATTATTATATGTCAAATATTTGGGAGTTGACAGCTATTATTAATTTCCATTGCACTAAGCAAGAAGAGGTCATGAATTGAAATCAAAATATAATTAGCACAATATATATATATATATATATATATGTCTCTTTTCTCTTGTCAATTAGTTGTCTGTTACATTTATAATTAGCTGCTGAAAAGATACATTCAAGGATAATGCAGAGGCATCTTCTATCACCCAATTTGTTTCAAGGGCAAGAGGATTGTGTCTCCCTCATTTCGAAACACCTTGTCTTCATTATTACGATCTTCCCTATCTTTCACTTTATAAATTCCCCATCACCATTATTATTATACTCCTTCCTCTCACTTCAACCCCTTTTCAAATCACACCCTTCACTTTACGTGGAATTCTCATCCTTCCGATTCATGTTTCAGCTTTATGTAATCCCTCATGTTAATTCAAAACTGTTACTACTAAATCCTCTGTATCACTTGTGTTCTTCTGGTTTTTAGACAGATAATGATTTAAGGCAAGCCCGGACAAAATTCTTCTTGTATGCGTTTCCACAATAGTAATCAATGGTTCTTCCGAAGACTTTAAATCATAGCTGAGAACAAACAAATACACACGCACAAGGAGAAGGGGCTTGTTTAATCTGTGTGAGTAGCAACATGCATTGGACTTGGACCTAAACAAATAATAAGCTTGAATTAGAGGGCATAAGATGGACCTACCAAGATTGTTATCACATATTCTAACACACAATAATGCCACCCACAAATCAAAAATCCTTTTATTGTCATCAAGTTTTGCCTTGCTGTGGCCAACACCCCCCCCCCCAAAAAAGAAAATTACATATTCACCCTTCCCCAAAGGAATCACAGCTTACCAACTTGGGAGACAAATACACAGCAAAATGAACAGGTGATTTTGGATGAGATTTGTCCCAACTCTTGTCTCCCCCTGCTTTATCATTACCCTTCAAAAACTGTGCCTATAAACTGTATATATCTGTAGGCCTGGGCTATTAATTATTAGCCTGATTTACATTTTAGTTTATTTAAATGCTTGTTCATTATCTTTATTCAACTATAGATTCCATGCATGCCTCTTTTCTTGAAGAGACCAATTCAAGTGTGGATTACTCTGTTCTGGCAGCGAATATTTGCCGCTTCATTCATTGATAATGAGATGCCAAGTTTTATTGTTTTTTTGGTCCTTAAAAGGGGTTAAAATATTGCAACTTCATAGCCTCCAATCATTAGTTATCAGAGATTGATTCCCGAAACACGGGCATCAATGTTTCATTTCCCCGGTGGAATAAACAAAGAAAAGGGATTGTAGAAAAACAGAGGATCAATAACATAGCTGACCAACTTCAATTTGATCACTTGATTAAAGGGCACCAAACCTGATTATTTGCAGTGAAACTCCAAATGACAACGAGGCCGCCGTATATTATTAACGTAATAGTGGCGGATACAATTTACAAAGGTTCCAGTTTGACTTCACTTAACAGCTCCCGAGGGGAATGGGAATACTAAGATAAGCTTTTAAACGCATAATGACCGGTATGGAGTGTGCGGATTACAAAGCATCTTCCATGGAGTTTCTTCTTTTTATAATGGAGTCATTGTTTACGCCACGGAAACTTTCAGAATGTCAGAACAAAGAGACAGGCTATCCATATTAATGTACTATTATATTATTGAGAGGCGAAGATACTTGTTTCAAATTATGAACGTGATCATGTTTAAGTTAAGCGCTTAAAAGACAGCGGTCCAATTTGGACGTTTCTGTGCCGTGAATTATATCATGTAGAGAATATTGTACAATTTGGGCCATCTGACACAGACGCAGACGAATCAAGTGATTAATTTTATATGTTCCTTGATTACTTCTATTCCAAGACATGTAATTATTGTCTAGAAAAAGAGAAAACAAATGATAAGTTCACACCATTTCAACCCATTTTTTAATTTACAGTTGCTCACACTCATGTTGTTAGACCTTTTTGTCTTGAGAGTTATCCTGTTCTGTAATTAAAATATTCATTATTTCGGTGTTTTAATTATGGAAGTTGATAACTTGTCCTTCTGTAAAGGAAGGACGCATACATGGTAACAAGTTATTGATGAACTCGCTATTCAAAACATGCTCCAATTCAATCCCTCGTCATTACCTATTGTGGAATCTTCCGTTTCTGATCTCATATTTCAAAACCATTCCAAGCTTTTAAAATTTGACTTTTTCCTTTCAGAGTCAACAATCTTTTTTTCCCCCCCGCATAATCATCGTAAACCATACATACGTACATATAACAAAAAGTTCTGACAAGTTATTAAGAGGACCTGCAGATAGATGGTACAAATTTGTTTGGTTTCATATATTTCAAGAATCGCAGGCTTCATTAAACAAAGGACAATTGCATTATTGTGACTGTCGTATCTGTAAGAACAAGTACCTTTGTTTATTTCCATTATTAACGATTATTGTAGTTAGAGACCCTTGATATATATATAAAAAAAAACTAATATGCTTTTATTATCTTTCCAGAGTCATAGAATTCGGATAGCGGCAGAGTATGGAGATTTAAGAAAGGCGATTGAATGACAAAGTAACGTAATTGTCGAATTGCAAAAAACACAATCATTTGGGAGAGTTGGTTGAATTTTCCAGTATTTTCTAAGGGAAGAAAGTATGAGCCTGCTAAAGATGTGAAAAAGTAAATGTGTATTTGTACCCAAATGATGAAACTTTTCCAAAGGATCTAAGACTTGTGAGAAATCAAGCCAAAAAGAAGAGACGCTCAGCTTTCTACTGAAGAGTACGCGGCACAAAAACCTATTCCAGGAAAAAGAAAGAAACATATCGCATTTCCTCAATTTCAAAGCGTCATCACCAAAGCGAACTAAAGAACGTTTTAATCATCGATTTAATGCACCATCCTTTCTTTGTTCACATTGCTAATATCAGCCCTTTACTTGTTCTTAACAAACTTTCCCTTTAGCCCATCTTCTTCTGCATTCAAATTCCATACAATTTATTATTATCTTTCTATTTTTATCATCCTCGATAATGACTTCCAAGACCAAATTTAGTTACGCAGCACGGTGAAAATCTTCCTAGCTTTGGAGCTACTGCTACTTACCAGAAATCGAGTTAAAATGGATGGATTCTTTTACTGTCTTCTGAGGTTAAGCGCTTTTATTTTAACTGTCAGAACATGAGATGTCTTGGGTGGGACCCAGATGATTATGTCATGATTGAATTCACCCTATATATCGTCATATAGTTTTGAATGTTGTTATTTTGATGATAATTTAAAAAAGCTTGAAAATCGTGTTGGGGTTTCAACTTTCTCGAAAGGCACCATCTTCTATTTATTCGATTCGCTATCAAGCTGCCATTTTATTTTCGGAACATGCTTGTCAAAGCCCTCCGAAGCCTCCCTTTCTTTGTCTTTCTTGTTTCCTAGAATTCCTTCCTTCCCTGCTGCTCTATCCACGTCGGTATATATAATAGAGAGAGATATTCTGAGTGACAAGTCTCTCAAAAGCACTGAAAAAGTTACTGCACATGGGAAGACACCCTTGCTGTTTCAAGCAAAAGCTAAGGAAAGGCCTCTGGTCACCAGAGGAAGACGAGAAGCTTCTCAATTATATCACCAAGCATGGCCATGGATGTTGGAGCTCTGTCCCCAAACTAGCTGGTACTTTCTGTCTCTCTCTCCCATACTGCACTTGATCTTGTACTATGTAGTGTACAGCACTCTTTTTAAGTTTTAACCTGCTCTCTCCCCCTCACTGATATTGATGGTGAATGAATATGGCAGACTTGCAGAGATGTGGCAAGAGCTGCAGATTGAGGTGGATAAATTATCTGAGGCCTGATTTGAAGAGAGGAGCATTCTCCCAACAGGAAGAGAATTTGATTATTGAGCTCCATGCAGCACTGGGAAACAGGTATGAATGATGTTAATCTTTTGCCAATGGGATTGACTATTCATGCCCTAGCTGTTCTTGTTTCAATGGTTTGATATGTGGTTCGTTGCTGCTGAATTTACCAGGTGGTCTCAAATTGCAGCTCAGTTACCGGGAAGGACCGACAACGAGATCAAGAATCTATGGAATTCCTGCCTGAAAAAGAAGCTCAGGCAAAGAGGCATTGACCCAAACACCCACAAACCTCTCTCTGATGTTGAGAGCCACAAGGACAAGCAGACCAATCAGAAAACCTCAGTATTCAATGAACACTCTTTGGCTCATGGGTCAACAGAACCAAAACCTGCACAATTATACCCTCCTCTTCAAGTTTCAACCCAATCCAACTTCAACAACAACAGCAACAATAATTCCCATGATCTATTTCTGGATAGGTCTTATTTCTCTTTCCAACCCTTCAACGACTATGCAACAAATCCTGACACCAGTACTTCTCTTTGCTTCATTCCTAGCTCTATCAGTTTCTCTCAGGTTATGTCAGACCTTAATTCGGCTGTTACTCCCACCATGCTCCATCCAATTTTGCCCACAAATGCAAATCCCACTCTTAGCCTCCAATCTGATCATATTCATGGTGTTCAGGCATGGGAAGCCACCGCCTTTAATAACAATGGAAGCAAAAACAGTGGGAGCAATAGTGATATACCATTACAAAACGGCAATAACTTCATCGACAACAACACTTTAACGTGGGAAAAGGATTTCCATGTTAATAACGTAGTACCCTTACAAGCAGAACAAGAAGACATAAAATGGTCCGAGTATCTTAATACCCCATTTTTTCTGGGCAATCAAATCTCTCAGTCTATCGACAGTGAGGTTAAACCAGAAACGGGGTTCATAACAGATGAGGCGAGTATTAGTTGGCACCATAATGGCCAGCAGCATCCACAAGTTTTCCAAGCTTCAGATATATATACCAAGGATATGCAGAGATTTTCAGTGGCTTTTGGACAAACGCTTTAGCTTCAGTTCAATGAAACAGAAAGGTGCAGACGTTTTTATTATGTGCTGGGGTCAGAAATATGCCTTCTGCGTTCTGACCACAGGTGTGTGCTATAGAATTATTTTTCTTTTTCCTATTTTTGAAATTTGTAAATGTGTTTGATAGCAAAAGCTAGCTTCCAGCATTATTATGTCACAGTATAATATTTGGGATTGATTCAAGGCTTATTTGCGTCATTTTGTTCGTCAAACAGAGAAGAACCACTGCAGAATAATAAGGCTTGTTCTAGGTCGTCTCTCTTCTTATTATATTCTTGCATTATCATTGATCTGTAGCGTGAAGCTTCTTTTTTTTTTAACATCTGTATAAAATTAACATCATTCTTTACATTCGTCTAATTTCAAGCTTCAACATTATTATGTGACACGAAGTTCATGGAGCAATATCGGTGGGAGTGGACAGTTTCAAATCCTAATAACTTTTTGGATGTCCGGGATTTGTTTTCTCTTTACGAAGTGTTCTAACACAGTCCATTCCAACTTTTTTCCAAGTAGAGAATCCAGCAAAGTTGCATCTTGTTTTCTCCATCGATGCTCAAATGTGTGTCCATCATTGTCTCCTAAAGATGGAGATCACTTTCACTTTTTTGCATCAACGGCTTAAGAGTGGATACAAGATCAAATCATACTCTGTCTTCCTTCGGTACATTTACAGGAAATGACTTTTTACTCAATAAAACCTTATCAAAAGAAGAAAATAAATTGAAAATGGAGGAATAGCTAAAGGCCCAAACAAGAAGATATTTTAGAGGAAGAGTGGATTGGGAGGTGACACGAATTACTTTGTACCGTTTTAGATGACACAAGTTTGTGCAAAATTATGTGGCATAGAGTGGGCCTAATTCCTCCGCCTAGTTCTTCTACCTTTGCTTCAGCGGATGGGCCCCCGCGGCCGCCGTGGGCATCCGCCAACCGACGTTCAAGCGCCAACAGATTTAGAGAGAGAGAGAGAGTAATAATTGAAATGGCAAAAAGACGCTAAGAACAAAGGAGATTTCGCTATTATAGATTAATCTATTTTTTTTTAAATTCTTATAAAACAAAAAAAATGGCAACAAGACATCCTTCTTCAGTTGAAGCACTTTCACCCACAAAAGGACAAGTTTTTCCCTTTTTCTGTTTCAGTGTCCTTCTTTGTGGCCACCTAGTGGTAAAACTTTGCAGTTTTGGTTAAATAGTCCGCACTTCAGATCTACTACAAAAACCCAGAAACCTATTATAAGTTTATCGGACAACGGGTAACAGAGAGTTGATATTTCATTCACAAGATGAGAGGACCAGGGAAGGTGAAAAGGCAAAGTGGAGTCAAAGTAAAAAAAATGATGGTATCCAGTAATATTTATCAATCCTTGTCTGGCATCAGCAGAATCAGTGAAACTAAAGTCAAACAGTGGCAAAGCAGTTTCCGTGACAGTGATGCCTTTTCGCTTTCAAGTTCCAAATTCAATCAACCCCCTCTTCTCCCTTAAAAAAAAGAATTGGAAAAACAAAAATCATAAAGAAGCACGTCATGTTCCTAGTGGAAGGAACTACGGAGAGAAGTGAACAATTGTGATATTAGTATTGCCAATTCAAAAAATGAGAACAAAATTGGGGAGCCAGACGTACAAAATTGGCTCCTACCCCTGTTTAAAAGTCTCCGTGCCCATTAGAGAACCCTATCTCGACATTCAATATTTAATACGCACAAGATAGCGATTGCATGTGTTAAAACCGCCCTGCATGTGCCACAAATTATTGGGTCAAATTTGTTGGGGCCCTACAATCATCGGCTTACAGAAACACGAGAGGCGGTGGCTATTCAATCCCCTGTTTGATTCCCCAATAAGAAGGAATTTAGCAGTAGACAATAGACATTGAATTATTTTTTGAGGGACAAATTTTGTATGTGAATTAAATATACAGGCAGGTAGGAGTAACAAAAACAAATAGTTGATGGGGACAATGATTGAAGTGATGATGATGGGCGGTATATATAAAAGTCTTAGCTGGAGATTAATTTGTATGGGGTGACAGATAATGTATGAATCATTTGATATTAGGAAGTGGGGGGCCAATGAGAACAAGCAACTAGTTGAATGTCTCATTAGTATCCAGTATCGACTCACGGTGTGTGTGAAAAAGAGCAGATGATCAGTGATTAGAAGTTGTTTGAAAATTTGAGGTGAAAATGACTGTCCCCTGTGGTAATATGATACTATTATTATTAAGATAAAGCTCGTGTTACGAGTGAACTTTTCAGATAATCTTTATCCAATCATAATGTATCACGTTAAATTGACGGAGAAAGTTACATGGGTGATAAACTTTAACTTTCAGCCTATGCAGATATACTTTATATAATGTATCAAACAAACACGTTTATAAGCCCCGATGTGTGTGATCTCGTAAATAATGGAATAAACTGTTAATACCTCGCAAACAGTAAAACTGTGTGTGTGTGAGAGAGATTCCATCCAATCAAAGCCCGAGTTTTTGGCTAACAATGAACTAATCTGCTTGGGGAAAAAAATGAGAGCAATGGGCTCTACATTCACAGCTAATTGATGTAAACTCTAAAAATGGGTTTCATCGGTGGATTACTAGTCAATTCTTGGGAGAGAATTTGACCTGATCAGCGACCTTGTCTTTTATTGTCTGTTATTGGACGATGAATGAGACAGAGACGAGTTATGAAGTTCTGGTCATCTGAAAACCAGATGGTGGCAAGTCTTATCGCATGGAAATGGACAATCAATGTCCTTCACAACTGCTCTGTCGAAATACCAATCTCCCACAGCCAAAGCAATTGCCTGCAAATTCTCAAACCATAAACACGAGCTTTGAGAACATCTTAAAATTAAAGATTTAAAGACTAATATCAAATGGGTAAACATTATGCAAGAGTTCATATTATCGCATGGATATATATCAAGGCATGATATATCTTGTTCAATGACCGAATATAATTTCTCCTTCAGAGCAGAATAAGTCATACCTTGTTGATGACAGGGGAATGGTCAGCAAACCATGTATCCTGCCTCTCACTTTGGCAGTGTGAAAAACATGAATTTATAGACAAACCATTCTGATTCGACGTAGAAATGCCTCTAACAGCATTTAGCATTTGATTCCTGAACCCTGTATAAAACAAACAGTGATATGCTTTAAATTGCCTGAGTGATCTAATTGAGACATATCTAGGCTTCAGAATACAAATTTATCACATATCAATCACCTTGCAGAAAATGAAGTTGCGGTCCAGTACATTTAGCATAGTTCAATCTACATTGATGCCAATAGCCATGGGGATCTGCTGATGGAGGAGCCAAGCTGGACTGAATCTGATAACAAGTAGGGAATGCTATACGTTTAGATTAGTCTGTTTTCAATAATTCATTTAACGCATGATCACTTCTACCAGAGTAGAAGAGACAAAAACTGCCAGATGATTGAATTAGACAATTTACCTGCCATGAATCATAGGCTGCATTGAGAATGAAGAGGGGGGTTCTAACACTGCCAATCAAGTTTTGAGGGAAAAAACACTGAAAGGGAAGGGGGAAAATCAACATTCACAAGAGTTCAACTAAGATCAAGCAACAGTAAAGGAGAATAATAATGCTTATGTATATCTGTTCAAATTCAAATGAAATTTGTATCTCAATTCTCACTTTCTCAGCAGGAGAGAAGAGAAACAACGGTAATTACCCAAGTGGGATCAAGACGGTTAGTACAAGTTTGAGGTAGATTCTTCTTCACCCCCTGCAATGTTTAGATAACATTTGTCATGTCAAATCATCAGTTGATACAGGATTTCTGGCATGTGGTACATCCTGCTTCTCATTTTAAAACTCAATTCAATTATGTTGAAGAGTTTCAGGTTAGGTTCAGTATCTATGACCAAAACAGGATTTATCCGACATGATGTTTAAGAATCAGAAGTGAAATTGATATTGTAATTGCACATTAGCTTTTGGTTCTGAAGTTACTGAAACGCATACTATTAACCGCTTTTCAAGATGACCTTGAAAGAAATACCTCTACTAATTTATGATATTTTACAAACATTATATTTTGCAGTAAGACTACAATAAAACTACGGCCTTAAACCAAATTGGTACCTGCAACCCTACAACTTCGCTGTACATTTTCCTGAGTGTACGCCCACCAGATACATCAACCCTATAATTCCAAAATAGTTTACAATTACTTTAACCATGAAAGAACAAAATATTATAGTAGTGTGAAAAGTCATTCAGAATAGATACTTACGCATCAAGAAATAACCCAGCATCACTAAGACACTTCACTTTGGTACTCATTGGAAATAAACTTCGAAATTCATCACAGTGAATAATAGTGGCCAAACCACCAGCAGAGCATCCAGTAAGAAAAGCCTGATGCAGATCATATTCCATGAGAAGAGCAATCATTTAAGTGGTATTCTGTGTGTGCATGCGTGTGTACAACCTGGTTGGCATATCGCATTCCCTTTGACATCAATTCTTCCATTGCAGCCAACCAAATACGCTGTCCTCGGAATTGCAGTTGGGCTTTCTATCTCAAAAGACAATAAATTGCATCAGTGGAAAGTCAAGTTATAAATATCATCAACACTGTTATCAGAATGGAAAAGACAAGGACAAAAGTCAAGTCATTCTCTACATAGTGCTCTTCACATAAGATTATTTTTATTATATATATATATAAACTACCCACAGCAAACATTAAGAGAGGATTATGAAAATGAAGAAGGTTTAAATTATAAGGTTAATGAAATGACTAGCAACCAAATTCACAAAAATAAAAAAGAAACACCTAAAACAACAGTTTCAAATGAATGGGTGGAGGAAGAAAAATCTAAAAAAATTTAGTCAACGATAAGAAATAAAAATCTAACCTTATCTTCACCATCCCCAGCAAAAGAGGCACCATCACAATAACGAATCTTCACTCTGTTCCAGTTGTAAAAATCTGCAATCACAAGGAACTAAAACATGACTGAACGAAGTAAGTGTGCTCAGAAATAAATAGAGAATCATTCTAGAATTATATTACCCCAAATAATACAAATCATATCAATTCATAATTATAATTAACAATAACCAAGACTGCTAAAGCCTATAGAGAAGGGGAAAGAGAAAAGCAGCATTTGAGTAGTCCTGGCAGGTAGGTCAATGTAGTAAAAACCTGGATTTTGAGCAGCATCATTGCTTAGAATTCCTGTAAAAGGAATCGCCTTTTCCATGAAATTTGATGATCCCCTGCGCGTTTTCTTGCGGTAAACACATGTTCTAACATTATTACACCACCCACCTCCCTGCCACATGATTTCACTTGAGGATCAGGATAAGTTGTTCACAGCATAACTGATGTAGATTGATCAAAGAATGATGATTTTAAAAGGATTTTATGACATTGTGAGAGATGCAAACTTCAGTTATGATTATTTCTAGTCCTTTACTATGACAAAAATTGGATCCAACAGCACTTTCGAAGAAATACTTCCAAGGTACCAAGAAATAAAAGATTGTCAAGCTTACTATGTTGTTCTATGACTTTGCAAGAGGTACCACCATGCATTTCTATCAATTTGCAATACTATTAAAACCAATAAAATGTAACGTGTTAAAAAACATTTAGAAAGATGAATAAAACCTCTAAATTAACAAGCCAGCTGTTTGTCCCTGATCCATATCCTTTATCCAAATGATAACCAGGTAATGAGCCATCCAAGCAGACTGCTAGAACAGAATAAACAAAGAACAATTATTCACATTACAGTTTTTTTTTTTAAAAAGAAAGAAAGAGAGAACCGGAATTTTACCATGGCATACATCAGATTCATTTTTGTACAGGAATTCATATTTTTGTAAGTTAGTTAACAATTAATGTACATTTACAGGATTAACATAGCCTTGAAGGTCAGGTATTGTACTGGAGTTAGCTGAGAGCAAATGAGAGAACCGGAAAGACGGACGAGGAATAAGATGAAGGGAGGAGGCGAAATAGAAGAAATGGAAGTAAATTAAAATCACAAAATGGTCGAATCAAGAAACCAAATCAATCAACGTAACTCTCTCGCAAGACGAGATTGCTATCAAGAATAATAGATTCGCGGGAAGCATGCAGCACGTATATACACAACACAGAATGTCTGTGCTTCATAAAATAACAAAAAACAAACCTTCATGAACATAGACTGAGAAGCAATAAATGACATGAAGTGTGTTCTAAGCAACAAAACTATCAGTTATCAATTAAAATTAAAAGATGGCCAATGTTCGAGATCTTCAATAGCGGGCACATGACGATAGATATATTTGAATCTGATTCCAATAAAGCGAAGACTGGGAATATACTGTACCTGCTCCTTTAACACCGGCATTTTGAATAAGGGTAAGTCCTACGAGCAGAGGTCTTCCTCCAATGAAGGATGCTTCACGAAACTCCAACAAAGACAGCTCTGTTTCATTGAAGTAATAGTACACAGAGCCATCGACCCACTGGCCAAAAGCGAGTCCTATTACAATGCCAAGCCACAAATGATTCACCATTTGCTCTTTTTCTTCAAATGTAGTACCTGGGAAACGAAAAACAGAGTCCGTACTTATAGGAAGCTACTGGATTCTGGATTGGGAATGCAAGACCTAATCAGCCATTTCGTTTTTTTAACGATTAGACGTCAGCCTTAGTAAATTTTGGAGCGCATTGGCGTAGAGAATGGGATTGAGGGAATGGGGGGGGGGGGGGGGGAGGGGGGGGAGTATTCGGCCGGCTTTGTTACGCCGATGGAGCACTTTTTGAATCCAATATAAACAGGAATTAGTTTCGGAAAATCCACTGGATTCTTAACTAGCCTTGAAACAAATATTATGAACTAAGATTATTCACAAAAAAAATATTATGAGCTAAAATTTCTCTGCCCGGTCTGATAGTAGAATACTATAATAGATTGATATTCATATACTACATATTATCCAACTTTTATACAAAACTAATATACATTTGGTGCACTCGTCTAGTGTTACCAGGTAATTGAACACATGGAAAGCGGTAGGTGGGGGGGGGGGGGGGCGGCGGGGCATTCTGCTAATGATCAAATAACTTGCATTACGCTGGACTCTATGGCCACGTGCACAAGTTGGTGAGGCGAAGGCGCATGTGATCTCAATGTTCTCCTTGTCCCCTAATCACCAACCATTGCTTTATTCATTGTTTCTGAAGTATTGATATTGATATGTTGCACGCTGCACTAAAGGAACAACACAAATTGTAGTTCTCAGATCTCATCACACCCCAACCCCGACCTTTAAAAAATAATAATTCTGCGATCCCCACTAATTATTTAATAATTCCATCCCATGGTCTCCTCCCTCAGCGTCGGCGAGTATCCCTTCCCGGCTTACCCGTCTCTGTTTTTCAGAGCACCTTAAACCTCTCTTGTGTTGTTTCGCGCAATATTTACTTCACTGCTGAGTATTGACTTTTACAAACTCTTTGTTTATTAGAGAGCGCACTTAGATTCTAATACTACGACACAGCAGCGCAGTTCAAGGGGCCCAAGAATACAATTAATCGCGTCTAACTTACCAAGGTTGCATGAATTATAGGATGAGCAACATTGGAGCTTCTTCAATTTTTTTTTTCTGCTTATAATTATTGATTTTTGGTGAATTCTGGTTTCCCTGTCAGATATCCATCCCCCTTATCTTAATGGCGATTTCGCAAATAATGATTTTATCTCACCCCCTCACGTAAATAAGATAACTTTTTTTAATTATAAAAAACAAGATAACATTTTCCATTCAACTAAAGAAAGATAACATTTTTCACATTGATTAGTGGGTGAGTGTAGTTGCAAGCTGGCGTTTGCGGGGAGAGCAGAAAAAAGGCAGCCTAAAGAAGAGGAAGGCAGAGTCGACAGGAGCAGAGGGATGGGAATAAAATTTCTACAGATGCACCGAACTGGTAGGCACCATCCATTACGCAGTCTTGCATCACTCTTCTATAAAGCAACAACATATGTGTTAAAGAACTCTTTCTACTGCCCCTGCCATCGCAAACGGTCAAAATGACCATCCGTGGAGGTAAATGTTATAATTAATTAATTTAATTATTTTTTTAATATATTAAAATTAATTAAATATATTTTATATTAAAAATGAGATAGTATATAATAAATTAAACTAATTATGACCTGTAGAAAATGCAAATTAACTTTTAAATTTTCAAACACACCATCAGCGACTGGTATTGTTACTAATATTAATGACGATGATGACGATAAATTAATAATTTAACAATAAAAGTCCAGTGTTACGGGGGTTATATCGTAACGTATTCGCTCACGCCACGCGCCTCGCGTCTCGCGTCTCGTGCCATAAGCAAAACACGGGACCCTCTCCTTCCTTCCAAATCCCTCCTACCAAAGCGGACTGTCAAAGGCTCTGTGTAATAGTCCCTCTTCTGGGATACGTTACATTTACTCAAGGCGCGGGAAGCAGTTCGTTCGTTGCTCCTGAAAGGCTGTTCGCCACAAATAGAATGGGAGTAAAGGTATCCAATCTTAGGTTATCACGTTTTCAAGCTATGCGAATTTTTGTCCATTGCATTAGTTTAATCTATTCCCATTTCGGTTGAGGGCTTTCTAGGGTTTAACAAAGCTGTTAACGGATAATGCCCCCAAAGCTGTAAAGGAGCGTAGCTTCCAAAGCTATTTTGGCCGCAAGATTGCCATTGACGCTAGCATGAGCATTTACCAGTTCCTCGTCCGTACTCTCCAGCTTCACTCTGCTTCCCTCTTATCACGATTGCTTTTGTGGTTATGTCTCTACAAAGGCTTTGTTTATCAACGGCTCCTTTGATTCGATGCAGGTTGTCGTGGGAAGAAGTGGGACTGAGATGCTCACCAATGAGGCTGGTGAAGTAACTAGGTTAGGCTCTTGAAAGTTCCTCTTCTGAATGAATGAATGAATCAGTTTCTGATGAAATGAATCAGCCTTTTTGTACTTTATTCTGTTATCTGAGTGTTTATACCGATTTTGTGGCTGTTTTTTTTTAAGTCATTTGCAAGGCATGTTTACCCGGACAGTCAGACTTCTAGAAGCCGGAATGGAGCCAGTGTGAATAGTTCTTTACCTTTTTTCCTTGTGGCCCTCAAGTATTCAATTGATTGTTTGTTCTCGCTCATTTTCTATTAATGCTACTCAGATATGTTTTTGATGGGAAGCCACCTGATCTGAAGAAGCAGGAGCTGGCTAAACGGTACTGAGGTCAATGCTTTGGTATATCTAGAACGTTATTTTTCTTGGGGGCCCCATATTGAATTGGGAGCTTGGGACTTAGCAATGTATAAAATGTGGATTGCCTGGTAACGTGCCTATATGCTATTTTTTTAATAGTTACTCAAAGAGGGCTGAAGCTCATGAGGATTTGTCAGAGGCCATTGAGGTTTGTACATAATTTGTTATCGACTCTGCTCTGTTCCTTTTTGTGTTAATTTTTTAGAGTAATTTATATCAATGAGTATTGAGTCTTGGGTAAATTTTACACGGTACCTTTCTTTGTTTTAAAAAATCTCTGAACTCATGAAGCGAGAGTGGCAGATAAGTCTCACACATGTTTACCGATAAGGCAACTGATGTGCACACAAAAGTATGGAACAACCTCTTCAGAGAACCTTCTGGTCTACACAGCCTGGTTATTTTATGGATATTCTTCAAGAGGACCTCTCTGGTGTTAGTTTTCCTCATATCATAGTAGCGTAATTTGTGCAGGGTTTTATTGACCCCTCTTGTTAGCCAAAAATAAATAAATCAACACTTGGCTCATAAAGCTTTCTAATTTATTTTGTGTCATTAAAACTGAATATATATCACGTGAATGCTTCTTGTCATTTCAGTCTGGTAACAAGGAAGACATTGAAAAATTCAGTAAACGGACAGTCAAGGTGGGCCATTGTTATTGCATTTTCTCTTTGATGAAGCCTATCATTTCCACAAGATTTGGTACTATATTTTTTGTCATGTTTTAATGATCATAGTTATGCGGGAGGCTTCACTAATTGTAAGCGCCAAGCAGAAATGCAGAAGAATGTTACATGTTCCTTATTCTTGCAGGTGACAAAGCAGCATAGCGACGGTTGTAAAAGACTTTTATCACTCATGGGAGTGCCTGCTATTGAGGTGACATTACCTTACTTCTGTATGGTTGTACTATGTACCATTGTTGGTTATTTTAGCATATTACGAGGGATTTGGTTTATATAGGCGACATCAGAAGCTGAAGCACAGTGTGCTGCACTTTGCAAATCTGGAAAGGCATGTGTAACTTTATTTTTGTGAGCAAACTTAATAAAATCTCAAATAAAAATATTGTTACTTTTTTGGAATCTAATATGAACTTTATATATTTTAGGTTTATGCAGTGGCTTCTGAAGACATGGATTCATTAACGTTTGGAGCTCCTAGATTTATTCGCCATCTAATGGTTCCTAGCTCAAAGAAAGTTCCAGTTATGGAATTCGAAGTTGACAAGGTCATTGTGGCTTCCCCTTTCTGGGCCTGAAAGGTCATTGTTCCATGGCTTATAAAATATGTGATTTTCACTGTTTTATCCGTTCTTTCTGAGATTTTTTTTCAGATATTGGAGGAGCTAAATCTGACCATGGATCAGTTTATAGACTTATGTATTCTTTCTGGATGTGATTATTGTGGAAGCATTGGAGGTCCCCCTAAAATTTCATTTGTGTTTTGAGACTAGAGGCCGAGTTCATATTTTTTTTATTCTGGTTAAGCTCGTTATGCATATGCTTCTAATATACAACTTACGTGCTCTGCAGGTATTGGTGGTAAGACTGCTTTGAAGCTCATTCACCAGCATAGCTGTATAGAGAACATATTAAAGAACATAAATAAAGAGAGGTTTTTGTTATTTTCCATTACAAGTCTGTTTGCCTTTGTATTGTGTTCCTGTCTTGATTAGTGTTTAATTATTACATCAATCAAGTCAATCAATCTGTTTGGTAATTGGCTACTATATATCCAATGAAGCTTTTCTGCAATTCCTGCTGATTTATATTGGATCAGTGCTGTTTCTTGTTACTAGAAAAATTTAGTGCAGCTTACAAACGCAAGTGTGCTATCTGGGTGCTTCTTAGATTAAAATGCATGATTATTGTTTATTGAGATATACTTATGTTGTTAATAATTCATCCTTAGTAATGCATACAGTACATTCAATCAGGTACCAGATACCAGATTATTGGCCATATCAGGAGGTTAGGCAGCTTTTTAAGGAACCAGCAGTCTTAGCTGAAGAAAAGCAACTAGACCTTAAGTGGACTGCTCCTGATGAAGAAGTACTGACCACCCTTGTTGAAAACTTGACAAACTAACTACATTTCTATACAATCATCTATGGACACTTCTGTTCTGTTGTGCTGTATAAGTATTCATTATGTATGCTTATGGTTCTTTGTTGAGTTGTTTGGTCGGATAAGTAGATTCCATTGTGTTGCCTTGAATACAGGGTTTAATGACATTTCTGGTAAATGAGAATGGATTCAACAGAGATAGGGTGACAAAGGTATGCAGCTTTAGATGTTATCGTTACTTGCTCAGTGTGAATAGGGTTCAAGGAGCTTTTATTGCTTCTCTAGAATATATCCTTATTTTTATCTCTAATTTTGTGTACATGTTAGGCGATAGAAAAAATTAAGGCCGCAAAGAACAAGTCATCACAGGGCCAGTAAGTGAATTTTTATCTCAGTTTAAATTCCAATTTAATTTATTAATTTTTTGAATAATTTATCTTTGAATATTTAATATATTAATAAATTAAGAATATTGATATGTAAACGGAATTTTGATTTTAATCTACTTTTTTCCTGTCATTTCTCTTCTATTGTGTCAATGACACCTAATTCCTCTTTCTGAGAACAGATCAGAATCTGTTTTTAAGCCAATGGCTAACTACTATGCACCCATTAAAGGGAAGGTATGTTTCCTCAAAGTTTATCATCTTTTATTTGTTCTGGATTGTGCTAGAATATATAGATGTAAAATTTATTTGTGGACGTTTGTCCCAGAAAAAAGTAGTAGAGGGAGGTATTGCCACACAAGGCTCTAGGTCTAAAATTATTTTGTTTTCTGTGCCTGTTGATCCATCTAAAATCAAACAATGAATTGTTCGTTCCGTCATATTATAATATTATCGCTCTTGTCAAGTGGGCATGACGAGAGGTGAGAATCTCACTTAAAAGTTAAAAATGAATGATTGTTGATTATTAGATTTAATTACAAAATCCAGTTATACGATGATTTTAGCGTGTTTGGTGTCACGTTTAATGCAGCACCAAGCTACATTTGCTGGGGTTGCCGCACCCCTGACGGCCCCCCCAAAAAAAAATCAATTAGTCGTGTATCACATATAGGTTGTATTTTACCAAAAAAAACAAAAAACTACGCTTCCCTTGTACCATTGTGTTTCTTATCAGGATAAGCCAATGATTGTAATTAGGTACAGAGTTTCTTATCAGGATAAGCCAATGGTTGCCATTAGGTACAGACTAAGTAATTTGAACATGCTGATTGGTGTTTCATGATAAATATTCATTCTATCATATCTGATTAGCAAAACTTGTTATAATGGGATGCCTTCCCTTCCACACGAGGAAGAAAGTAGTATTCCTGAAAGCGGAAGTTTTCCCCTAGAATTGAAATCCCAATAGCCAATTTGCAACCTAATTTATGGTTACTCTGAATGACAGGGGAGCAAATGCATGCTTAGATCCTTTAAACCTACAGCTAAGTGTAAGATGTTATCCCCACAACTTTATAACTGGTCAAGGCCCATGGCTATCGGCAACCTGAGCATTGCCTGCGCGGGTTTCAAGCTCTCTGTCATGACATAGAGGCGTCTGCTTTGGTACCTGGAACTGAATAACTCGAGTGGCCCTCAAAGCCAATGTGCTTTTTACACCAATTTATTATTTGTAATCAACAGAGAAGTATTAATAGGATTATGATGACGTTGAGAAATTGTAAATATTAGGCGATGCCTAATTTGCGCCTGCATTACAGTAGTACTGAACTACCGACTAATTAACCATTTTTTTTGTTACAAAGTAATTAACCAATTTTGAGTTGGAATTCTTGTAACTATATCAAGCCTTGCTACGATCTGGCTTAGGCTGTGGTTAGTTTTTTAGACGAAGAGGCTCGTGTATTGTTCACTACCATTATAAAAGTGGATCGTACTAGTGGCCTCGAAATGCTAAAACGATATTCTTCCTGAACTCCCAAGTTCTCTATATTTTGGGGTTGGGGGTCCATCTCTTGACGAGGGCTTTATTTCCTTTTTGTGACAGTAAACGCCAGTGAATCCTGCTAAACGAACTGCTGGTAGTAGTAGGTAAGAGCTAGCATCGTGTGGTGAAAAATCTGATCGGGGTATCTGCATGTTGATCGTTGTAATATGTGCGTTATTAGGTTCTGATTTGTTCTATTTTCTTAGCATCTACTAGAGATTGTCATTTTCATTCATCGGTGCTCTGCATGTGATGTAGTATGTTGGATTTTTTTTCCCGTGTTTTTCCTGGACTAACGTGGCTGTGGATATTTGTTGCTGTATTTTTCTCAACTGATGCGTTTCTAGGAAGGACAAAGGCTTGTTGACTAGGACCATCATTAACTTTTTGTGCCAAAGCGTCTGAAACCAAATTATTTAAGATGTAGAGGCCAACATAGCATTCCCAGGAATTTCAGGGTCATCAACGACAATAAAACAATACTTTTTCAAGTGAACATGAAAAGCACCAAACCCATGGGGAACCAATCCACAGGGTTATACCGTAGAAGGCACGGATTAAAATGAAAATAAGGAATCCTTTTAAGTTACACAGTTCAAACCGAACACGGAGTGATCAGCAAGTGGGAGGAACTTGGCTTGATGCAATTGCAATCCCAACTTTCTATGATAATGCTTTGGAATGCTACCTTCTAAGTAATGCTTTCCCAAGTAATACTTTCTATGACAATAAAACAATTTCAAGTAATGCTTTCCAACGGTTAATAAATATGATACCTTCTATGAAAGAAGTAGAGAATAATGTTATGCTTTAGAATGCTACCATTGATGGCTGTTTTACTATTAAGAGTGCATATTACCTCATTGAAAATTAAGATGAGAATAATTGTAGTCTTATCTACAAAGATATTTGGAAGTGGAAAGGTGCTGAGCGTATTAGAGTTTTTATGTGGTTAGTATTTAATAACCGGCTTTCGACTAATGAATGGAGAAGCAAATGGTCTTCAAATAGTGCTATGTGTCATTACTGCAGTGAAGATATTGAAGATGTTTTGTATATTCTTTGGGATTATTCTTATGTTACCCAAATTTGGCGAAGTTTAGTTCACCTCAGATTTTATTCTTCCTTCTTTAGGACATCTTTAAGAGATTGGTTTGCATTGAATCTTAGAAGGAAGATAGGTGTGGATGACAATACCAATTGGAGTATGTTATAGGGAGTTTCAATATGGAAGCTTTGGAAATGGCGAAATCAATTTACTTTTGATCAGGAATTTGTTAAACCATTGAACCTTGATTTGGTGATCTTGCAAACTTGGAAAGGATTTGTGCAAATGCAACAGGATCAAGTTTTTAATGATTTAAGGGTTTCAAATTCAATTAGTTGGTAACCGCCACTGATAGAGTGGGTCAAATTTAATGTGGATGGAGCTTGTTCTGCAGCAAACAGTAAAGCTGGATGTGGTGGGGTTATGAGGGATTGTTGTGGGAATTGGATTATTGGATTTACAAGTCAGTTGGGCATGTGCACTGTGGTTGAAGCAGAACAGTGGGCTATCTATAAAGGGTTTGAAATAGCTTGGGAGCAAGGATTTAGGAAAATTATTTTGGAATCGGATGTTAAGAATGTGATCAATATGTTGACAAATATGACTCGAGGAAGATGTAGTTTATTGATCTATCAAATTCAGAATCTTCTGAAGTTATCTTGGGAGGTGAAAATTCAAAATATTTCTAAAAGTCAGAATAAAATTGCGGATGCCCTTGCTAAGGAAGGTTTGAAGAACACAGCGTTATTTTATTCTTGTTCTTTACAGTTGAGGACTCTTGTTTCTACTGAGTATTTGGGAAGTCATCCCCTTATAGTGTAATTAGATGGATTAATTTGGGCGTATAGCCCTCTTCTTTACCAAAAAAAAAAAATTGCAATCCCAACTAAGCGGTAAGCAGCATTGGTTGTCAGGGGACTAGACCCCGCAAGCGACGGAATACATGGTGGTCTAAGATCTAATACGGCCCAGAATAGAGGAAGCTTAAGAGTCTAGGCCTTTTGCCTCCGATTTCTTTTCTTTCGGTTCAAGAACTGTTTCGTGGTTTAACTTCACAGCATTCATTTCTAACTTACAAGCCTCTTCCTTCTCCCTGTAACGATTGTTATATATATACTTACTACCCTCACCAGTTATTCCCAACTTGTACAAGCAAATTCTCCCATCCTTGTTCTCAATTCTGTTCCTCTCTCCCCTTTGAACCTGCAGACTTGAAAAGTCGGTCTCGCTTGTTGGCATTGTGGTTTCTTTGTCTATTTTTCTTATAAAGTATCTAAAATATGAAACTCGCAGTCCTCACGCAGCTCCTCACGACTCTCTCTCTGGTGTTAGCCAACGCCATTGCAGCAGATCCCGACCTTCTTCAAGATCTGTGTTGCCAATCTTAGTTCCGGTATTACTTCAATCTCTCCCTCTTCGTTTTAAACATTGCACCGAGTAATTGAGGTTGCTAACTTTGATAATTTCTTTGCATCGATTCTTTTTCAATATTTTCCTTTCAAACACATATCATATGCATTCGCCAAATCCGGAGGAAACTGCACTCTTTATTTCTCTTGAATAACAGTTTTGCAAAGTCTAGGGATTATTACATATTTTCTGCCATGATTTGCAAAAAGACATCTGAAACTTTAGTTATTCAAGAATATGATGGCAGCCTAAAATTTGCAATTCTAACTGTTAAACGTGAAAAACAGGGGTGAAAGTGAACGGGTTCACCTGCAAGGAATCTTCAGAGGTAAATGCCTTGGACTTCTTCTCCGACATTGCAGCCAACCCGAAAGCAACCAACAACACGTTTGGCTCAGTGGTAACTGGAGTCAATGTTCAAATAATCCCAGGACTCAACACTCTAGGCGTGTCCATGTCTCGCATAGACTACGCCCCCGGCGGCCTCAACCCTCCCCACACCCACCCACGCGCTACCGAGATGGTGTTTGTGCTCGAGGGTCAATTAGACGTGGGGTTCATAACCACAGCCAATAAGCTCATATCAAAGAGCATTAAGAAGGGTGACATATTTGTGTTCCCAAAAGGCTTAGTTCACTTCCAAAAGAACAACGGCAAGGTTCCTGCTTCTGTCATCGCCGCCTTCAACAGCCAATTGCCCGGCACACAGTCCATCGCCACCACCTTGTTTGCCGCCTCGCCGCCAGTTCCAGACCATGTATTGACCCAGACATTCCAGGTTGGTACCAAGATGGTGGAAAAGATCAAGTCTAGACTCGCACCCAAGAAGTAGAAGTGGAAGCTGACGGGGCTGGTTGGTGATCTGTCCTTATAATCTTTGTCGCCTTGCAATTTGTTCTAGTTTGGAATTCATATGTTTGTGGAATTCACGGTGCTTCTGTTGACTTGTTATGTATTCCCTATGCCCTGTTATTGTTCTCTGCAAAGGAATGGTGCATTAAAAAATAAGAAGTCCCATCCCCAGTTTATATCTTTCCCCACAGGCTACATTACAAAAAGAGATAAAAGGAGGGCAGGCAGAGCTTTGGAATCGGTATATCATGGTGGGTAAGGGTAACCCTTTTTCGTGGGAATATAATGATACCTCCTTTCAGCTGGTAGATGGATCCCACCACGACTTGCTAGTTGTCCAAAAGTAATTCATTTTATTTTTACCTTCGCCTAATAAAAAAAAAAACAGAGAGACGGAAGTAACGGTTGTAGTAACGTACTACCGCGATGGAATGCTATCTAAGCGCCCATGATATTATTTGAAGGATTTTATTCTTTAATTAAAAGCAACAAAAGAAAGTCATCTAAGTTATTAGGCCCTCATTTGTGGGCCACGGCTACTTCAACAGATAAGATGAAAGATGATTTGCCCTCTTCCCTTAGATAACGCACATCTCCGTTCATGAGCTTTAGCAACTTTCTGCTGATGAGAAGGCTAACACCCTCCTCCGATTCATGTCCTTCACTTCCAAACATCTGGTTCAGCAATGCTTAATAAAACAGACGAGCAGTCAAATTCAGAATATATTTTCATGTGATAACATTATCCTTTAGTTGGCATAACATATAGAAGTTACGTACGTCAAAACGGGTAAGTTAAGAAAAGAATGGTTTCAAGAGAAATCCTTATATATACACCTCATGCTGTACAGCCAATTACTATATGATATGTATGTAATCATTTTAGAATTTGAGTCTAGAAACGGTGTTTACCTGAGCTTAAAAATTGGCAATTTCATAATTATTTGCCCCGTTTTCAACGTCATCCTCAGACAAGCACCGCAATGAACAGTGTTTTGGGAAGCAATTCAACGCAAAGTATATATCTTTTTTTCCCCCTCTTGAGCCTATGAAACTGTGACCGTGCCTTGCGTGAACATTTACACAACTAATCAAACATGGGGATTGGATTCTTTAGAATAGAAATCGTTCTTCTCTATAAAATTTCTGAAATTGAAATCGTTGGGGTCGCATGTCGGAGACCCATTAGACGATTCCGTGGCGGGCAAAACAAAAGTAGCATCCTGTACCACAACAACCACGAATCGTCTTACCTGAAGTTCTATTTCTGCTGCTGTGGAGTTTGATATTGGCTTTCATGAAATGACGCATTGCCACCTGCTTTGCCTTACCCATATCCTTTCCAATCCAACTACATGAGTGCTTCTTCTTTCCATCCGCATTTGAGACGCCCTTATCAGAAATAGACATTATTATTAAAGAATACGAAAGGGTCTTGCAGATATGGAAAACGGGAATTCAACTTCGATTCATTTAAAGAAATAGATAGAGAGGAAATGAGAGCAGATTTGTAAAAATTCAAGAGAAACAAGCTGAGGACTCCAAAATCAATCATGACTTCCTAATAACAGAAATCTGAGATGGTCTGATGGAATCATGTTCTTTGTCCCGAGAACAGAACAAGAGTTGTCGGCATGCAGTAGTTTAATGAAGGGCCAACGACACGTGTAAGATTTATAGGAGCTCTCACCGCCACGCGGCAGGCCGCTATTTCTGTTTTTTTTTTTTTTTGTAAACTTTTTGAATCTGGCCTGATTCGAGGAAGTTATTTTGATGGGAAATGGTCGAGTCAATTAATTGGAAGATATGACGGTTCACTTATCACCACAGGTTCAGGCCCAAATATTCGTCTCATGCAAAGAGAAGCCTCAGTAATCTTAAAAGAGACAATAATAATGTATCTTTGCCAACTCATGTTGGCTGTCGACATCGATAATCATCAATCTCAAATCATTTAGCTGTAAAAGATTCAATAGTGTAGTGATGATGCTTCCATATGCACGAGTTTGGTTGAATGGATTCACTTGATTCAAATTTCTTATACAATAAATCCATTAGAAGCGTAATAACCGAGGACGAGGTATAGTTAAGCACGCACAGCTTCAATTCTTCTTCTTCTTCTATGAAATTGCAGAAGAAAGACTAAGAACAAGGAAGTGTTAGTTATAGATTAGCATGAGACTCCTTTTCAACGAACAAGAGAAGGATGAGAAAAAACAGGGAGACCCCACTGAGTGGGTAGAATAATGGTGGGGCATATGCTTTCCAGGTTCGTTCGCTTGACGACATCATTGTAAATTGTTACTGTTATGGTTGGCTTCAGAACCGAAGAGAACAGCTTCACAAGAATCTTTCTTGTTGCCACATCCAAAGACTCCTTAATCTTCCGTACTTAACCCATCGCCTTCTTGCCCTCCCCAGCTTTTGATCTTCACCTGTTAGCTTTTCATACCCACATTTCGTGCGTCTGTTCCCAGAGTAGTGTAAAAAACCCACGTGCAGCATAGAGGGCTAAGTGACACAGGAGAAGGAAAATGCAGAAGATCAAAAGGAGGTAAGAGAGACAATTGAGTATGATGAGATGGGCTAGTTTCCTTTATATATATATATATATATATATATATACAGCAACTGGCTGACATCATATACAAGAACCCAATCAATAAGTCCTGCATTGACAGCTATTATGAACTGCATCAATCTTATTGGACTGTATAAAATTTTTATGTTTTAGTCCTTAAAACTTTTTTCTTTTAGCAAAAGTCGTGACACTTTTTCTGAATGCAAGTAAATTTCTCAGCATTTATATATTTTTATTGGATAGCAAATGTTGATATTTATTCGTCCTAGTTTTTATTTTTATTTTATATATCCGTTACGTGTTTAGATTTTAAGGTATAATTGTTAAATAATATTTTTTTTATTAAATGGAGGGCATTAAATAAGGAGTGAAGCTAAAATAATATAATTCTTACTATATATAATTCATTTTATCCCTGATTTATAAGAAGTACGTAGGCACAATTCATCGGTGAGGATTAACCAGTGTATTTATTGAATCACAAACCGTTACTTACGGTTCAAGCGGTTTTGTATAGGGATTAGCGAGTCTTTAATGCATGCCATGTTCTATTGACTTGGTATGATGTTACCGTTGGGAATTAATTACAAAAAACAATGATTCTCCTCATTATAGGCTACATTTTGGCCGTCAATTTAAGGTGATTTAGCCAGCACTAAATGCATGGCCTCATTTTCTTTCCATATACCTGTCATTTTAATTTTTGTGTGATATTTTAAAATGGCTGTTGTATTCGAATCTCGTATTAAATACGATGCTACTAATTTTATTTTATGGGCTATTAAAAAGAAATTATGAAAAAGAACCATGCAGATGCATGGCGGGTGAAAACTGAAAAAGATGAAAGCTGGCAGCGTACTATCTTGTTGCAGCTGTAGAGGGCCATGAAGTACTATTGAATAAGCGAGCGAGTGTTTCTCCTTTTATTTCGCTGCTACGGTACCATTATCTTCCACCTTCATAAATAGAAATTAATGGCGGCAAACTAACAGCAACAACCTCCAACACAGACTTGCTCGTGAATCATAAAGTTCATTCAAGATTACACACTGGAAGTTGCTCCCTAAATTAAAAGCACAGTTTCTTTTTCTTTCTTTTTCGGTGAAAACATCTTGGTAATTCATTACTATACTAATAAAGCAACAGTGGTTTTGAAAAAGAGAGATTCGAGATGCTCCATGCTGCAGTGTGTGACTGTAAAAGGGCGTGGATACACCATCACTTTGAGGAATAATCCAAGTATTTATAATGATGGGGCTTAGAAAAGGAAAACACAAGAGCGTGCTCCTTTTGTTTGACCAGACTCAAAGGCAAAGGCAAGTCTCTTGTGTCGATCGTAGAAAATTATGGTTTTCCTTTTTCGACGATCCATTTCAGTCACTATTCCCACAGAGAGTCATTCGATTCATATTATCTTGGGATCTACACTTGATTAATTTTTGTCGTTGGGAAAACATGTTTATTAGTAGATCCGATATCCAGATTTCGGCAGTTACCAAAGCATTAAACTTGCTCGTTTCTCCAATAATCCTTTTTGCCAACCAAAATTTACGGGTAATTCAATGACTTTTTTTGCTGGGAAGTAAGAAAAGAAATTCTCCTCTGCTCTTTGAGCTTCCGAAACTCAGTCCATCTAAACATTTGGATATTCAGAAAAAGAGAAGGAAAACGTTCCTCCAAAATTTATAATTGATTCCGTTTTTGGTTAGCCAAGAAGAGAGAAGACACGAACAAACTAAGAATCATGATGAGAAAGCAGCGGTAAGAATCTAATATGGCAAAAGGAAAAGGAAAAGGAACAGAGGCGCTCTTGTATGGAATAAAGAACAACAGCAATTCAGTATACTGGTCTAGAAGAAGCAAGAGTCGCTTCTGCTATAGGGATGATGACCATTGAAGAGGCGGAAGAACCTTCTGCGACGGTAATAGAAGCCGCATTTGAACCTTGAAAACACCAACTTCCTCAGCCCCAGAGCAGATCGTAGCTTTTGCCAAACAGCTTTCTTCGCACGCACCAAAGACCCTTTGATTCTCTCTGCAACGCTCTTCTTCCGACAGAACTGATAGCTTCTGAGGAATAGCTGCCTCTTCTCCATCATGGAGTAGCTCTGCTCCGGCAAGTAGTGGCCGAAGGATTCGCTCCTGAATATTGGGTTCGCCGTCATAACTTGACTCTCGCCGTACTTTATCTTTATCATGGTGGTGACCTTCCCGCCCTCAGAGACACAGGGCCTGCGCTGTGCCTGTTGAGAAAACAAATCGCTTGGATCCTCCTTAAAGTAAGAGAGAAGAAGCAAAGTGTCCTCAAAGGGAGAGAAAATAAGCAGTTAAATACGTACGTCTGGAAGACGAGGATAGAGGAAATGGGCGTTAACGTAATTAAAAATTCATCTGGGATTGTTTTATTTATTATATACTGTAATTTTTTATTCCAGTTATATAATTATAACAACTAGTTATGTAGGAGTATATATTAATTTGCGTTTATTAGGATTGTTAGAATTTTCTTGTTATATACACACCCTTCAAATGAATCAGAAAATGTTGATTACGAAGCCGTCCTTAGGAGTCAATGAAACCCATGCTAAAAGGAAGCAAAATTAGCATAAAAAAGGTATATAAATAGAGGAGTACACGTGAAAAGAAAATTAGTGGAGATGGGGTTGTGATTTATGGGGTTGTGATTTGTGGTGTTGAAGTTGCATGTACCTGATTTTGCTTGCTTTTGTCTGCACAGAGAGCCGACCGGGGCGCCGCCGCAGAAGCTAAACGCAACTTGGTTTCCTTTCTGGCCAATCCAGTCACCCCACGCTCTCCTGTTGTTCGTTGTTAGCCGTCTTTATAAATGTTCATTAGCACTTTAACTCGTGGCCACTCGGATAAGTTCAGGTCCCTTTAGATGGACGGTCACGTGCCTTTTGTATTCCCCTTTATACGTTTTTCTTTCTCCTTCTCTTTCTTCTTCCTTTTTTTGGACCCAAACGACTTCCCCATCCCTTCATAACTGGGCAAGCAAGACCAAACCCGCGTGTATCTTAGCTTTCATGGGGATTGATCATAACAAAAATGGGAACAAGACATGAGAAATCGCCACTTTTTTATTCTGGCTTTATTTATTGGAAAAATCATAATCGAGTTTAAAATTTACATGTAATCTTCTCGATCATGTACGTTTAAATATACTAAATAATGAGATAGAAGATAATTGGTTTTGCTTTTTTCTTCCGTCTTTTAAAAAAGGCTCAAAAAGTTATGAAGTAAATTATTAACACAATAAAAATAACGAAATGCAGAGTGGTGTAAAAGGCGGCAATGGCAACCCGATAAGGAAAAAGTAACTTGAATGTGCAAACAATCTACCAATCAATAAATTGATGCTGATTACAAGATGTGCGATTTTTGAATCATGACACTAAGTTTTCTATCTACAACAGGCACGACTGTTTTGCACTTTCGCTAGGGGTTGTGGCGGATTGACGCTACCAAGTTACATCGACAGTGACATATAGTTGACGCAGGGAGAACTCATTCTTAACAAGAACTGACAAAGAACAGTTAGCTTTAATTATTCCAGCACAACGGAAATGTTCAATTCCCACCCCGCAAATTCTGCCCCCGGCACCAACATATCCCAAGGGCCTGCCAAAATCACCTATTACCATCTTTATCCGCTGCAGGAACTTTCTCAGGGTAACTAGATGGATCCAGCTCAACAAGGGTTATATCGTATGACACAGGCACAGGCACAGAATTTGATATATCCACAAGGAAGGAAGACCCCATTGCGGCAGAATGAGCGGCATCAGACGCAGAGCCAGAGTTCATAGGAGTGCTAGGGCTAAATGGAGTAACACATGAGAGCTGTATGTCATTTATCTTATTTCCAAACATTAGTTTATTTTTTCTAGTACTATCCATCTCTGGTCCCGTTGGAACAAAAGTCCGTGACCGATACTTCCTTGTTCCCTCTTCACCTTCACTGTTACTGTAGAGAACATATTCATGATACGTTGGTGCAAACTGCCAGAAGTTTTAGTAGAATCAGCATATTCTTCACAACAGGAGACAAAAGAGAGAGAATTGCAGCTTAGTGGTAGCTAAACCAAGCAATGACCCTTATGCATAGCCAGCAAGCCACCACCAGCTACAAAAAGAAAAAAAAAATAGACACAGAAACATAAAACGTGAGACTCACCTGGTTGGCTGTGTCATGGTAAAAATCATTCAACTTTAAGGCATGCCCCAGGCTAGCTGTGAAACAACTGGTTACACCTATGTTAGCACCAGCATACTCTTTGTATGGAAACGCATAGAAATGACCCACAGCAGCGATGAGCATCTCAACACAAATGATGAAGTTTTGAAGTAGAGCAGCTTCTTCCGCATCCTCAATTACTCTCAACTTTGCAGCAAGGAAAACTAAAACACCCTAAAACGTCAAGAAGACAATCACCATGGTCCAAAACCAATTGAGTAGATAGAGAATAGGTACTAAACAACATTGACAATCTCAAGTAAGCAGCAATGAAAAACTAAAACACCCTAAAATATGGACAAGGCAACATCACCCTGGTTCAAACCTATTGAATAAATAGAGAATAGGTACCAATCCACATCAAATTGAATGGTCTAAACAGAGAAGTAACATTAATTCTGGGCAACATATGTAACAAACATAATGCAAGAAATGGTAAATTAGTACGACTCTAGACTATTCACTAAAATTAGAAAAACAATATACCTGTAAGAAAGAGGCATGCAGAAAATATGACAGACAAGTATGACTATATATAACTTTCACAACGAAACATACATTATAAATTTTATGCTCACCCAGACAGCAAACTCAACTTTTGGAATGTATATTAATACAAATATTATACAGCACCTATGCTTCCTCAATTCTTACAATTATCCAGTGTCTGCAGCATATATCCAGTGTCTCTTCTAGAAGTAAGAATTGTGAGATCCTAGAATGTAGCTGCAAAGGCGTTAACTTTTTTCTTTCTTTCTTCCTTTCCTTTCTCTCTTTTTTTTCTTGGGGGAAAAGGTTCAGCAACTCTTACTCCAAACAAACTAATAATGGCAATCTCAAGATCAACTAAGTCATCCTTCTTCACAAAGATTATTTTTTACTCACCTGCCAATAAGTCAGGAATACAACAGATTTTATAATGATAAACTTCGGGACTAGATTGAATGGCTGAAGAAGATCTTTGCATGCCACATAAAACAATGCAAGAGCATAGAGGGCCATTGTGTATGATATTGTATACATGATTGTGATATACAAGTATGATTGCATTGGATTAAAATTCCCGTCTTCATATTTCCCCTTTGCATAAAGCACCAGTGTAACAACAACTAAAATAGGTTTCAAGATCACAAACTATAGGCAACCTTGCTTGCATTTCCGTATAAAACGCCTGCAATAAAGTTCCAAAAAAATGAGATGTCAAGAACTAGTATACAATGACCATGCCACCATGATACAAGTCAGTCACAAATTCCTTGCTTCTAATGAATGTCCAGATTCACCTTTCCCAAAACTCTATATAGTAAATTTTTCATCTTGCATAACACATTCATCATTCTAATGGTTGAACCACTAACAATTATCATATTTTTTTTAATGAAAGCTAAATACCATTGAAACTCAAAATCAGTCATTACAGAAGGTATAACAGAAAGCAAGAAAGAAACATTATTCTACAATCGTCAAAACGTTAGGAACTTCAAAATCTCCAAGAAAACTTAAATGGAGCAGTTTTGACGAATAAAATCACAATCATTTCAAGCATAAAATATTCAAATCCAAAGATATGCATCATGTTTAAAGAAACCCACCCATCAAGCGGAATAGATGGAAAGCAGCAAGTCATCAGATGCCATGATGGCCTCAGAACCCGACCACTCAAACTTACAACCACTGCTCCAGGTCCACCAACCCATGCTAGACACAATGAAAAGAAATTATAAATGACCCAAGCTTCATACCTGAAACGGTAGCAGATAAAAATTAATAAATAAGCTGATCCTGGTTAACAATTGGATTTCCCAAAAATCAACTCTCTAAACAAACTGCCCATGAGGGAAAAAAATATATAGCTCATAGAATGAACTAAGACTAGAGAGGACCAGGATTTGGAAGTAAAGGCAGTGCCTTTCCACTTCTGTGACTATATAAGTGCACACCGCTGCAGCAACAGTGCTCAATTCCGACCCCTTTGTCACGAGCTTAATGGATGAACGATCCTTTTTCTAAGAAAAGCATTGTTAGGCTGTACCAGCTTACCAAAAGAAAAATACAAAATGCCATGCCGAAGTGCTCCAAAGATAATTCAATATAGTAAAAACCAAAATAGCCTACAAATGAAATTTTATTGACGAAATTTGGCTCTGTCAAGAGGCCAGGGTAGGATAACAAGTTAGCAACTTCGTATATCCATACAATTTAGACAACTACAAGCTATAAGTTAATCTCCCAGCAAGAACAGAGAAGCAAATATATAAAATGTGAAACAGTGTTAAGAAAACCACATGACAAGATATTCAGATTCAATGTGAGCAAGATAGCAGCAACCAAAACAAATACAGAAACTGAGATGGACTTACACTTCCCGAATGGAATTAAAAAAGATTCAACTCTCAGGTAGAACGAGGGACAAGAAAGACATCAATGCATAGACCTATCAAGTACAAAAAACTTACACTGATTAAAACTGAATGCATAGGAACACTAATTCCCATTTAGAGAAACAACGCCCTCTTCATATATTCTGCGATTCTGAAAGCTTATTATATGACATAGAAGGTTTCTTTTCTTCGGAAACAAGTACCACACATTTCATCATAGATGCAATCCCCAAAATGATAAACCAGTACCCATGAAAACCGTTTATCCATTAAAGATGACAAACAGGGGTACAACCAAGTTTTGCAATAAACTTCTAACGACAGCAAAAGGTTTTTCTCGCGTAATAAATTATAAATGTCACGCCCACGATCAAAAAGCAGAGAAAGGAAGACAACCACTCACCGGGACCATAAAGATGATACGAACAATAAACCGTCGATAAGTAGGCTCAGTATAATTCAAGAGGTGCCTGTAAATGTGCAGAGCAGCCAAAACAATAGCTCCACTTCTGCACAAGAAAGCGACGATAATGGAGTAAATTGGAACGAGTTCCCGCATTCTGGGAAAACAATTCCACCAAAACTTCTCTGCGAATACGTTTAACAGAGGGATGAACAATAACTACTTGCTTATGCAAACCCTAGCCCGAGACCCGATCAGTGATTAATTACTCAAAATTATAGAATCGAGGGAGAGAAAATGGAACAAATCTGCGGAGCGTCTTTAAATATTCGATAGTAACAAAGTGTATCACTCCAGAAAGAAGAGGAAGGATGCACCAGTGTCACCAATGATGGCGGCAGTTGCTTTGCCGAGAAAGAAACGAAGACACAGCTGGAAAACTGACGGAACAAATTGTATTAATAGGAAAAATGAAAAAAAATAATAAAACCACTGGATATTTTAATTTTAGGCTTTACAGTTCCTTTTTAGTACTTTTTTTCAATCTTTAAGAAAAGAAAATAAATACTAATATTTTTAATATAAAATTTATTTAATTAAATTAATAAAATTAGTTAATATAATATATTTTTAAAAATATTTTAATTATATTTTTTATTTTTTTATTCTGTTATTATTAAAAAATTATTAATAAAAATAATTTTAAAAAATAGATAAATATATATAATATATTTTATATTTAAAATTAACATCAATTATTTAATTATATAATATATTAAATAATGGGAGTAACAAATGTAGCATGGGCACGTGTAAAATTGCATTAAATGTGTGTTTGGTTTTTCTTTGAAATGATAAAATTTAAATTTTAAAAAATTTTAAAATAAATAATTATATTTATTTAAAAAATATATTTAATTATAATTTAAAATTAAAATTTTAGATAAGTTAATCAGAATAATTTATGAAATAATAAAATAACTTATAGATTAATCAATCACTATATTACTCTTATTTTTTTTTATATTATCTCTCATCTTTCTTGTATATCATCTCTCCTCTTTTATTTCTTTTCTACACCCCCTCTCTCTTCTTTTTTACATCATCTTTACTCTCTCATCTCTCTTCTACACCCTCTTCCTTCTCCCATCCATAATCTCTTATCTCTCTTATATTTAATAATCATACCATTTTCATAATTTATCAATAATAAAAGTATTTATATAAATAATAATTTAAATATTTATTTATTTAAAATTATTTTTTTATAAATTTTTCTCTAAAAATCCTTTTATAAAAGCTATTAATTTTTTTTATAAATTATTTTTTAAACTCTTATCTATTATATTCGGCCAAATAATCAATTGGTGTTTGTCCATTGTACTTTCTATTTCATTCCTTGACAACTAGGCAGGCAGGGTTGGATTAAATTCTAAAATTAATACTAGTAAGTTATATTACTTATGGTTATAAATAATACAGTACTGCATAATTTTGCCTAGACATGTCTGCTGGGAATATACTCGTATACTAGGTAATAATAACAAATATCATAACACAGTAATAGTTGAAGAGAAGGAAAAAAAAACATAATCGTGGTATAATAAAATGAAATAGTTAATAGGATTTTCAAGTGCACAATTCTTGTTGGCTAAGAACTGGAAGATTGGTGCCTAGATCTTCTAATGAGGCAAAGTGAGGCTAATAGCGCCAAAGCACCATTACAAAGCGGCGCGAGGATCCAGCACAACCACTTATCGTTGCACCAAAAACAACAGCTGGATTCTCCTCATCAAATCTGCATCGGATTCTGAGTCAATGGCGGCAAAATGTAAATTGACAATTTAACATGAGTCAGCCCCCCTTGATCGGTGGGTATTACTTATCAGGCTCCTTAACTAGAGTATTGATCGACTCTGTTTCTCATGCCCACCATCAAAACGGCAACTGATGGATGCGAAAGACATCAGTATATCAGTAGATTCATATTAACATATCATCAAAATACTAACTTGGCATTTTCATATTACTGTTTAGAATTTATGAACAATTCAAAGTATTGCATATTGATATAGTTTTTGTATCATATATATATTCTTTTGGAATACAATTTTCTATCATATACTGAATTAATTTTAGGAATATATTTTGGATTGAATTTAATGTAGGAATGAGAATATGGTCATATATCTACTGCCGGGAATGAATATTGATACGGATGGAGCGTTTAGTGGGCTATGGCCCAAAAACAACCCGACCCAATTTCAAATATCCAATAAATATCCCCCACTAGCGGGAGGAGGTGGAGGACTGAAAGGCCATACATTCCTTGGAAAGGCGTGGCCTTATCCTCTCTTTACACTCTCGCACCCTATCCCCCGCGAAGTGCAGTACGTTATCGCACTCCAGTCCCCGCCACTTCTTCCATCTTTAGCTTCATTAGCACTCGAGTATCTCCTTCTCCTGTTCTCAGAATTGAGTTCGAGTGAATAGTTCCTGGTTCTTAGATATTCAAGCGACCAAGGCTTTTTTTCCCCAAGAGACAATGTCTTCTGTAATAGGCGTTTCGTCTATATACCAGACTCCGTCTCCGGAGCTACATAAAAGAGCTACAACAACAATAGGTGCTACCACCTACCTTTCCTTCCAATTTTCTGACAACAAGTCCCACTTCAACAACTTTCTGAGAGCTCACCTCAGTAACAGTGGCAGCGGAAATTTTAAGAGTGTGACTAAACCTAGAACTAACTTTGTTCCTTCTTCAATTGCCACGCCCAACTCTTCCGTTCTGAGTGAAGAAGCGTTCAAGGGCATAGTTGGGGGTTTCTCCGACAAAGACCCTTTGGATGATGTTATTGAAAACGATGACTATGGCTATGACTCTGAAACTGAGGTTTCGTCTGCTGTTGACAACGAGGAGGAGCTCGACATTTCCAAGCTGGACTTGCCTTCGCGCCTTGTGGAATCACTACAGCAACGTGGGATTACTCATCTTTTCCCCATTCAGGTGTCGTTTTTCACTTCGCCACTTATACTATATCTTTCTCTCTTTTTATCGCGTGATTTTTTTAATTATCTATAACAGCGTAACTTTATCGTTAATATTCTTCTTTACACGAAGAAGAGGAGTCGCGGTAAGTCACCCAGATATTCTAGTTCTACTGCTATAGATATGTTGAACCCCACATTTTGATAGCTTACTATGTTCACTTCAAGATGTTCATTACATCTAATAGTTTCTGGTAAATTTTGTGGCCCATAAACCTCCTCCTCCTCCTCCTCCTTTAAATAAACTCCTTTCCTATACGTTCATAAATGAATTAGATTTATCCCACTTCAATTAAATTTGTAACAAGAAACTTACAATTTGTGATCAGAGAGCTGTTTTAGTGCCGGCTCTTCAAGGTCGAGATCTTATTGCCCGAGCAAAGACTGGGACTGGAAAGACATTGGCATTTGGGATTCCAATTATTAAAGGGCTCACAGACGATGAACAAAGTACCTCCCAGAGGTACTCATCATTATCATTCATGCGTTATAAGGCCTATAATTTCAGCCTCAATTCATGTATATCATACACTCTTTGATTTCTTGCAGACGATCTGGTCGTCTTCCCAAAGTATTGGTCCTTGCACCTACCAGGGAGTTAGCAAAGCAAGTGGAGAAAGAGATAAAAGAATCTGCACCCCATTTGAGCACAGTCTGTGTTTATGGGGGCGTTTCTTATGTTACACAACAAAATGCACTTTCTCGTGGTGTTGATGTAGTGGTTGGAACACCTGGTAGAATAATTGACCTAATAAACGGGAACAGTCTTAAACTGAGTGAAGTGCAGTATTTGGTCCTTGATGAGGCTGATCAGATGCTTGCTGTTGGGTTTGAGGAGGACGTAGAAGTAATTTTGGAGAAACTGCCATCAGAACGGCAGAGCATGCTTTTTTCTGCAACCATGCCTGCCTGGGTGAAGAAACTTGCCAGAAAATATTTGGACAATCCATTGACAATTGATTTGGTAAAGTATTGTTATTTTTGCCTCCATTTTAAATATACTTGTAATAGTGGTGCAACTTATTATTATCCTATTTTTCATCTGTTTCGAAACATCTCCATATCTCATAGTAATCCTGACCCTATGTAGTTTAATGCAGATATTTTTATCTTAATGTTTAGTTTTGTGGAATGAAAGTTAAAGCATGATTTTGATGCTCTTTATCAGAAAAGAAAATAATGATTGTGACACTATTGTTTTTCTCAACAGGTTGGTGAAGAAGAGGAAAAACTTGCGGAAGGGATCAAACTTTATGCAATATCAGCCACCGCCACTTCTAAGCGAACAATGCTTTCTGATCTGATAACTGTAAGATGTGTTCTTTGCTGTTTTTTTATCTTATTTAAATCTTTGGTGTTCAGCTATAATTTACTACCCTGATGAATTATTTAGTTATGTCAAGTAATGTTGAATGCTACTAACTTACTGTTAGTTATAGTCGTTGAAACCAAAATATATTTAAATGAGAATGAGTATAAAACTTGGACAGTAATGTTTTAAGAGATGACTGGATAGTGCAGATTGCCTAATCATTCGAGAAATTCCATTTCATGATGTACAGTCATGTATGCTGAGCAAGCTTTGGATTCTCATTCTCAACCTGACATATGCTTCAAAGTTGTAAAAGGACAGTTTTGATATCACAATTGCCCTAGGATGTAAAAAGGATCAAAGTTGTAAATTCAAATGTACTAGATTAACTGGATTAATTATTTTCTGTTTTAATTAAAACGCTAATTTTTGTTATGTTGTCATTTTATCATGTCAATTAGGTTTATGCAAAGGGGGGAAAGACTATTGTTTTTACCCAGACAAAACGAGATGCTGATGAAGTATCGTTGGCATTAACAAATAGCATACCTTCTGAGGCACTGCATGGCGATATATCTCAGCATCAGAGAGAGAGAACATTGAATGGTTTTCGGCAAGGGAAATTCACAGTTCTTGTTGCCACTGATGTAGCAGCACGTGGACTTGATATTCCTAATGTTGATCTGGTAAGTTCAACAATCTCTGTTCTTGGTGTTGCATGATGTGAATTCCAAATTTTACCAGTTTTTCATGATTTAGATTTTGTGCCAGCTTAATCTGAACTCGGAGGCCATAACCCAACCACTTGAGTCTGTCTATAGTTTTGTTTTTTGGTATATAGCGTGTTCTGGTCTGTTCCTGGCTTATATATGTTTTACTATTGAAGGGATTTTCACGCACACACGGACACCCCTCTATATTTTAATATTTGTAATTGAACTGTGATTATTTCATTTGATTGAAGAATTGAGATTTTGTATTTGATGATATGTGTTTATGTCTAAACGTCCTAAAAATATCTTTTCTTCTTTCTGACTAATGTTAATCTACTTGCAATCAGACAAGTTTTAGATTTATATTTGAATTGGCAGGCCCTTATATTTTCCTTGGGCTAGTGCTAAGCTGTTGTGGCCTTTTTCTTCAGGTTATTCACTATGAACTTCCCAATGACCCTGAGACATTTGTACATCGCTCTGGTCGTACTGGGCGTGCTGGAAAGCAAGGTACTGCCCTTTTGATGTACACCAGTAGCCAGAGGAGAACAGTTAGATCTCTTGAGCGTGATGCAGGCTGTAAATTCGAATTTATTACTCCGCCAGCTATAGATGATGTTTTGGAATCCTCAGCTGACCAAGTGGTTGCCACACTTAATAGAGTTCATCCTGAATCCGTTGAGTTTTTCACTCCAACTGCACAAAAATTGATTGAGGAACTAGGAACAAGTGCCCTTGCAGCTGCACTAGCACAACTAAGTGGATTTTCAAAACCTCCCTCATCCCGGTCTCTTATCAACCATGAGCAGGTAGTGGAGAAACTTGTGTTTACATTGAAGTTAACGTTTTACAATTTTCTAGCTGGTACCTTTGTTTAAAGTGAACTATACTTTGCATTGCTTTCATTTAGCCAACTTGTCAAAGTGAAGAATGCCCTGTTTCTTCTTATTCTCTGTCTAATGTTCTTCATACTTTATGTGAAATCTTCCAAAACTAGTATAATAGCAACGTCTTCTTGAATGCACAGAATGCTAATCTTGGGGCATCTACTAATCTATGGTGGTTATAATGCTTGGCCTGAAGATATTTCATGCTTTCTATGTCGTATGAATCTTTTTTAAAATGATTTTGACTTTTATCTGGGTGCAAGTACTCTGGTTTAGTCTGAAAACGTCCAATGTGCTGCATGCTAAATTTTCATTTTATCATATTTATATATGTTGATTGAATTATATTAACTATTTAGCTCATTACAGCTATCATTGGTATTGCAGGGATGGGTTACTTTACGACTAACTCGAGATCAAGGAGACTCTAGAAGGTTTTTGTCTGCAAGATCGGTCACTGGGTTTCTTTCCGATGTTTATTCTCCAGCTGCTGACGAAGTTGGAAAAATACATATAATTGCAGACGAAAGGGTTTGTATCTGTAGTTCTTCTTGGTGCTTGTGTCCTTAGGAGTTTGTGTCTGTCTATTCAGGTGCACTTAAGCCGCTCAACGTTTTTGATGTTTTGACCATCAGGTTCAAGGGGCCGTTTTTGATCTTCCCGAGGAGATTGCTAAAGAGTTACTGAACAAGGAAATACCACCTGGCAACACAATTTCTAAGATTACCAAGGTAAATTATAATATTTAATTGCTATGTACATTACATAGACCTTTGTGGATTTGTCTTTTGGTTTTCCCTTTATCAAAACGCCGTATTTTACTTACCCCCTCCCCCCAAATAAATAAATATTTTTGTATCAGCTTATTGCCTTACTGAATAACGCATTACTTTGTGCCGGCAGTTGCCTCCTTTGCAAGATGATGGGCCTCCAAGTGATTTCTATGGGAAGTTTTCTGACAGAGATCGTAGAGGTTCTAGGGATCGGAGAGGGTTTAAAACCTCTCAGAGTCGGGATGGGGGCCGTGATTTTGATGGTGAATTTGGTGATTCATATAGAAGAGGTGGTCGAAGTTTTAGAACTGGCAATAACTGGTCTCAAAAGGCAAGAAACAGTGGAAGCTTTGATGATTTTGGCGATTCAAACAGGAAAGGTGGTCGAAGTAATAGAACTGGCAATAGCTGGTCTCAAAAGGCAAGAAGCAGCGATGATGATTGGCTAATTGGAGGCAGAAGATCAAGCAGGTCTTCATCGTTAGACAGGTATGACTTCTCCTGACATGTTAGTCTGCCCCTTCTGAAGGGATTTTTTACTTTATGCCCCTCATGGAAGGCATTCCCTCTGTCCGACAAATGTTTTATCCTCAAAATATACAAGGAAAATGTGTCTGGACATCTGTGTATGGGAAAAACTGGGGGGTGGGTGTTAGGAATTATGGTTGAGAAGAGGGATAGCATACTTATTTCTTTGCTTAGAATTCTGTTGTTGTTTGGTAATTTACTTCTTGCGTTAAGTTATGGGAACCCGGTAAGAGGCTAATATGTTATTGATTGCATTGCAGAGGCGGCTTTGGAGGGGCTTGCTTTAATTGTGGGCAATCTGGACATCGTGCATCCGAATGTCCCAACAAACTTGGCTTCTAAAATTTATAGTTTCACCATATATAGGTCACCATTTTTCTCAGACTTGAGCCGCCGCAGGGGGCGGCAACCAAATGGGTTCAGGAAATTAAAAGATGCTTAGCTGAAAGGATTGCCGAATTAACGTTAATTTGCCATCATTGGCATTATACGGGTCTCCATTTTTGGGCCTTGGAGTACATTCCCTCACGCGGGATGTAGACGTTATCATTTGTATTCTTTTTGCGATGTTTAGCAAGAACAGCAGTTATGTAGGATCCTGTTTCCTCCCCACTTAATTTGTTACTAATATGTTTAATGTATTTCAATCTCTATGGTTCAGAAAACGATCGGAATAACTTTAAATGAATGGATGAGCCAATACGAGCTAGTATGATTGGCTGCAAGGTTTTGGATAAGACTAGCACTTTCCTTTGAAATTGAGTTCGAATCGTTGAGGTCACTAAAATCTGCATTGGTTCGCATTCTAGGTACCCAAGCCAAGGGTAATGTTTATGAGTTCCTGAGTGGATTTGGATTGGCTTTAACTAGGGTCATAAACATTTAGGGCTTTAATGGCGGCTTACGTCTGCTAGTCAATCCTTCGGTGAAGGTATCGGAATTTTGCCTAGTTTTAGGAGTGACTTCACTAATTACTACCATTTTACCAGTTTTGATTTTCTTAAAAAAAAAGATTAGGTGATTTCACAAATTTGGCGCGTTCAAATGCTTTTCGACCTGGAATAAAGATGAATGAAAGTAATTTAAACAAGGTTCCCCCGCACTGTAAATCAACAAAAGCATGCGTACAAAACAAAGGACCCAGAAAACAAGACCGCTGATGACACGATTCTCATCTCATCCCAAATATTACCCACCGTGACCATACCGACGTTAGGTAGTTACCTGCCAAAAAGAATACTCAAGACGGTTCTGAAAATGGGACCCCTCTTGCTCCTCAGAACTTCCCTCACAGCCTTCTCATCAGCTACAAATCCCTTGGTCTTCATTTGCTCCAAAAACTCTGTGGCCTCCTCCGCTTTGTCATCCCTAGCCAATCCCTCAAACACGGCCGTGTAAGTCACAGCATTGGGTTTCATGCCCTTTTCCATCATTTCCAACACATACTTCTTGGCATCTCCCAAAAACTTAGAATCAGAAGCAAGTCCCTTAATAAGAACAGTGTAGGTATAAGCATTGGGAGACACCCCAGAAGCCAGCATGCGCATATAAACTTTGAGGGCCTCCTTGGGCTGACCAGCATTGGTATAGGACTCGATAATGGCCGTGTGAGCCACCACGTCGGGCATTTGACCTTTGTCTTTTATCTGACCGAACAGCTCCAAAGCCTCGTGGGTGAGACCGTCTTTGGACAATGCGTCGAACATCTTGACTGCGTGATTTAACAATCCATCGCCGCTTCTCATGTTGTGAAAGATCTCTTGCAAATCTTTTGGATCCTTCGGCTCTTCAATCGCCGGCTTCTTGTTAAAGGGGTCATAAGGCGGTGGCAGCTTCTTATTCTTGTTAGTTTCTTTCTGTGGAGTTTTAGAATCGTCCTCGTTTTCATCCTCAGAATCAGAATCGGATAGAGAAAAGTTGACTTTGGTGTCGACCTTCTTCTTGGCGGGATTTGCTTCTGAACTACAAAATAACCGAGTACTAGTATTATTGAAGCTGGCGATTTTAAGGAAAGGATGTGCAGAGGAAGGCAAAGGCAATGCAGAAAATCTGCATGGGAGGCGCCTACAGAAGAAAGAGGAGGCGAAGGAAATATTGCTCCGATTATTGGCTAAGATTAGAGCACGACATATAGAGGAGAGGCTGACTTTTCCCCAGAAAGCCATTGATATACTCTCTCGCGGGGGCCTCTTCAGGAGCTTTGCTGCTTCGATCTCTAATGCTTCCCGAAGATTCGTGCCCGGGCGCCGAGTATTAATATTTCTCTACTCATATTTATCCTCAACATGAAAAATTATAAAAATATCGAAATTCAGGCATAAAACTAATTTCATAGAATTAAAAAAAAATTGGTGAAATAATTTTACATCATTTTTATAAAAATCTTTTATTTTTTAATTGGATTATGTGGATTAAGGCATGTAATTATAATTTAGTTCCGAATCAGATTAGACCTGCGGGTCCCACTCAAGATCCAACCCTCTCTTAAACTTCGCATGTACTTAAAATCAATGTTTCAGCCTTGACCACCGTACGCCATCCCACCTTCGCAATCTCTCTCAGACTCCACTGCATCCAGCAGGCCCCGGGTCGCCCCTACGTGAGCCATCCCGGAGCCGGCCAACGGTTACACTTCTCATCCTCCTTAGCTTCAAGAGCGGCATTTTTGTCTTCATGTTGAAGATCGGGCTGTTTATCCGTTAGTAGTGTTGTTTTTTCCCGTTGATATCTTGCTGCTAGTGCACCTGGGTTGTTCGTCCAGAATTTGCCGAGATTTTGTCAGCCTGAATATAGAATGAAACCTATGAACCACTCAGTTTCGTCGATTGTTGGAAATTTGAGTTCATGGGCAACAGCTTTGAGAAATGCCTCCTCTCCTCGGAAAGCACTGCATTTATACTCATGCACCGTAATGGGGTTCGTTTTGATAGCTTCTGCATTATCTTCATCTTAAAATCGTGTACTCCTCGGCAGAACGCCTCCGTCATTCGTCACGCTCATGCCCATATCGTTAAGCTTGGGTTTAGCTCTCACGTCTATGTAGCAACATCTCTTCTGGATTCCGGATGCTCGCCTATTGTTCGACGAAATGCCCGAGAAAAGTATAGTATCATGGAACACGATGATTACCGGATATTCAAGGTTAGGGGATATCCCAGGAGCACGGTCAGCTTTCAAGGAAATGCCACACAGGGACGTGGCTTCGTGGTCTGCCATGATTGCTGCTTACACGAATAACGGATATTATCAACAAGGTTTATCACTCTTTCGACGTATGGTGGGGGATGGGATAGTTAAACCGAATGAAATCACTACTACTTCAGTTTTATTAGTCTGTGCCCACACGGGCTCTCTTGGATTATTAGCCGGAAAATCTGTTCACGGTTTCATGGTGAAGAATGGATGGGACTTGAGTGTGGAATTAGGTTACCGTTCTAGTTAACATGTACGCTAAATGTGGGTTTTTGAAATTTGCTTCCAAGTTTTTGCGCTGATGCAAGATAGAAATGTCATAACTTGGACTTCAATGATCTGCGACTTCGCCCAACATGGGCACAGCAAAGAAGCATTAGCCATATTTGAGAAGATGCAGCTGGAGGGAATCAAACCCAATGAACTGACTTTCACAGGTTTGCTGAGCGCTCGTGTTCACGCTGTTTTAGTTACGGAGGGACATGAGTACTTCAAGATGATCGAAAGGTACGGGCTAGAACCAATGATCCAACATTATGGATGCATGGTCGATCTGCTTGGGAAGGCAGGGAAGCTAGAGGAAGCTTATGAGATGATCAAAACAATGAAGCTTGAACCAAACATTGTTCTATGGGGATCTTTCTTGTCGGCTTGCAAGCAGCATGGGCAGTTTGAGATGGCTGTGAGAGTGATTGGGCAGGTCTTGAAGATGGCGAAACCAGAAAATGATGGAGGGATGTACTCACTCATATCTGATTCGTATGTTTTGGGGCAGAAGTGGGAAGAGGCTGAGAGGTCGAGGAAATTGATGATTGATGCCAATGTGAGAAAGGCCTGGGGGCTCTTGTTTTGTCAGAACCTGGCTCGGATACTTTACTTGTTATTCCATTCTCGAATTTCAATACATATTAAAAAAACTAAAATTTAAATCTTTAATATATTAAGTCGATTAATCAATATATCATTTAAAAATAAAATAATAAATATTATTATTTTAATATTTTTTTATTATTTGATTTGATTATGTGGTTATTAATTTACTATTATTTTATTTATATTTGATATATTTCTTTTTTTATTAATTTATACTCGGTCCTATTCCTAATTTCCCCTTTTCCTTCTATATTCGTCGCTTGCCCACCATTTTTCTTGAAACACGCGATAAGCGAACAAAATTTTATAAAAGCATGGGTTCATGACTAAATAAATAGGCCACTCCGACGGATTAAAGCCCATCACTCTATTAGTCAGTTTCAATTTTGAAATTGAGGTCACAGTCAACACTCTGCGCGCGCTCCGCTTCGTCGCCTGTGGTGATTACTCACCTAGCGTCTAGGTTCGACTTCTCCCACTGTCTCCCTAGTTTTCCTGTGCAAATGCAATTGCTATGTGTATTCTTCTCCATCTATTTTAATTTACTTTTAACTTCGAATCTACCATTACGGATTGCTTTCTTTTCTTTTCTGGTTTTTCAATACTTGCTCGGTAACCAGCATGCTGAGTGTCTTTGAAGAGAATTTCAAATGTCAAATACTCAAAATTATGAGCTCGCTGATGTTCGGCCGTAATTGGTCATGGTTAAGAAATGATCCTTCTGCCCTATCTAAGTTTAGATCGCAATTCAAAATCTAGAGTTATGTCATAATTGACACGTGACACTGCATAAGAGAATCAGTATTCTGTTTTTTTTTTTTTTGTAATATATCTTGTACACTGCAGTTTTGCTTCGAGCTCGTTAGGGTTAGGATGCTTATGCTAAGATCTGCGTGTCAATTCTTTTGCGTTTCATCCCCGCTCTTATGTATTTTACGAATAGGTTATAGGCTGTTGAATGGTCAAACATGGCAGAACTGAGCTTGGGTATTCTTATTGATATTGTTGATGAGGAATGGATGAGAGATACACTCCCTGATGATGGTATGTTCTTACCCTGTTTCATTGGGATATAAGCTCATGTGGTTACAAACATCAGAATAATGTCTCCCTTTTAGTCTTTTGAGCTTGATATAAATGCGCCCTAACCTATTGTTCTTACAGATCTTCCACTACCTCCAACACTGATAGTTCGGACAGACGATACTGAGGACTCAAGTATGTTATCCTAAATCCTTGTTGAGCCATGTGCTTTAGTATTTATATAGTAGTTTATGGATAAACTCTTTCTTCTATTCCATAAAAAAATGTAAAAGCTTCTTAAATTTAACACGAATGTTAGGTAACTTTTTGTTAGTCTTTAAAATCTTGTGAAGCAACATAAGAGGGGGTAAGAAAAAGAAAAGAATGAAATTGTCTCTTGCTAAAGATGTCCAGATTGTGAAATCATATCTTTGGATATCCGTACAATCCAAATGCCTGAGATTATAATAAATGTGCACCTTTTATTGGAGATTTGTATCCGATTTTCTTCTTGACTTTAACATCTACACATTGTTTTGCCGTTAATCAGATCAGGAGACTCAACAAGTTAATGCGGATGCTTGGCATGATCTTGCCATGGGCCCAGAATAGAAACCTTGTTTGTGAATGAGTGTCATACTTCTTAGTAAGTAGATGGCGTTTTCTGTATTTTTGTGTCATATCATCCATTTTGTACTTCTATCAAGTCTAATGTTGAATTCCTAGTTTTTGTTTTGTCATCTACATTTGTAATTAGAGAACGAATGTTAATGAGATATTGACTTGATTAATTAGCCTCCTGAGCTATCTCATTTATTTTATATGATCTAAGGTACATACAGTGCATCCTACTTAGCACTCATAAGTCCTAACAGATTTATATCTATGCAATTTTTTCTAAGGATGAAAAGCGGCATATTGATTAGTGGTCAATCCAGACATATGATGATTCTTAGTGTAATAAATTCACAGGCTAGTAATTTCTGGTGCTGCCTATCTTGATGTCTGATTAAGGCACTCAAATCCTAGTTGCAGCTAACACGTTGCCTCTATAAATCTGAGTCCTTAACATTTTCGATCTCATATCGAGGAAGTCGGTCAAATTGATTCTTAGTTCAGCTTAGCCATGTTGACAGGAAATTCTACTTTAGAAGCTTCTTGGGAGAAATATATGTACTCTAGAAGCTTGTTGCAAGCTACTATACTGGATTGCCTTCACTGGAATGCTTTATTTACAGACGAAATAACTTAAACCACACAATCATCTCCCATGTGCCACTAGCAAAGGTACAGTAAGAATACTAATAATTGCCTCCATTATACCTCCTTACAAGCTGCAACGATCAAAAGCATCATATTAGAAGCTAACCTTTTGTAATCAGAAGAATTTAAACTATTCACCTTCCATGTCAGCATTGAGAGAACCTGGATGATGCCATCAGACCCACCAAAAGCAACAAGAGGACCCTCACTAAGACCAGATCTATAAAGGAACTACACGCTGTAAGAGCAAGAGAGAGAAAATCTGAGGACTTTTATAGTGTGCATAGAGATGAAATTGAAAACAGCTCATAAGCGGATGAGTAATTGAAACTCAATACATGGTATATGACTAAAATACATAATAACATGTGACAATTGACAGAGACTAATCTGATACGATGCTGAAATTACGCCAGGAATCAGAACAAAGGATGAAGCTGATGAAGCGCAGTACTTTTTAAATGAAAAGGGTGTGATTTTTTGAGTCCAGGACTGATATATGTACAAATAACTAGAACAGAAACACGTTAGGAGGCAAGCAAATTATTGCTTAAATGACATCATAAAAGTAAATAAAAAGGAGTAGAAAGGACGACTTGAATGGGCCTTGCCACTAAACTACCAGACTGCAAGGGAAAATTAAATAAAATAACTATTTACCATAGGAGTTACTTGTTATCAAGCTCTTGCTTGGCACATCACGGCCACGCATTGTCACTAAGTCCAAAAATATAGCATTGTTCAAGCAACATACGACTAGAAAATGCCTCCCTTTAGTTGATGGGAAAGGAGAACTAAATGCTGATGTGTTCAATAACTGTCAGCCCGAAATAGCGCGATTCGCTATTTTTGGGATTCTAGGACTCCATAGGAAAGGGAGTTTGGAAGCATTGAGGACGTGCCCAGCATCCAATAATGGAATCAATTGATGGCTCGACGCTGTTTGGTCCGATAACTCTCAGCCAATTTTCGTCCCCGTTCAAAGTAAGTATTGAGCTATACTGCGTTTCCCCCCCTCCCCAGGTCTTTTAACAGAAATTCCGAGAGACATTAATATATCCGGCACTGCTGATCTCTTCTTCGTAACATTCATTATCACATTGGTCCGGAATCCAGCGCTTGAGAATCTGTCGTGGTAGTCACTAGACGACAGATTTATCCTTTGGGGTTTGAAAATTTGAAACATTAATTAATTTTAGTGTTTTAAATATTAAAAATACTATATTATTTTTATGCTGTATAGTATATCTCTTAACTAAAAAAATTAAAAAAATACATTTATATTAATCCGATAAAATTTAAATAATTTTAATTTAAAAATTAAGCTGTTGGATTATCATGTCAATTCAAAGGATTTAATTAATAGTAAGTAGCATTTTAAGTTTTCGGTAAAATTTATTTTTATAATTGCATCGATTAAATAAAAAAAAATATAGTTTTCGGTGTGGGGCAAAAAAGTTAGCCGGGACATTACGCAATGTTACGTATTACTTTAATTTAATTTTATTGATTATTTTGGTCTCAATCACTTTCGAGTTCCTGCGCAACCCAATCGCTGTATTTATTGGCGAACATCTCCTAGGCTCCCAGTCTTCAAATCGGACATTGTTTGGCTTCACACAGAGGCGGGGAAATGGCTTCAGCTCTCTTCCCTCTGCTCGCTTTGTTTTTGACCTTCTCCGGCTCTTATTTGCTGGTATTTCTTAATTTCGCTCCCTTGTTCCTGATTTTTACGAGATCATTATTTGCTAGTTTTGGTTGAATTTCCATGGACTTGATTTCTCCTCTAGTGTTTGCGTATTTGATGAAAATAAAATTCCCGTGCCTGGATTTTTCTTTCTTTTTTATTTCTTTTAATTCAGATTATTTGAGGCATGCTACAACCCGAACTTATAAGCAACTAAAAGGCTGTCCTTCTATCCAATATTAAACGTTGATATGATTGATTGTAATAGTTTTGGATGAGAAAGTTACAGGGACAGAGCTTCCCTCTGGGATACTGAATTTGACCATGGCAGCGTTGTCTGATTTATTGTGCTCGTCGACTTTTGCGCTCTCTTTTGTTACTGTTACGAGTACCTTTAACTTATTTTTGGTGTAACTTATTGTTCAAGCGATGCTATGAAACTGAATAAATCATATGTTGTTAACAGATCATTGACGCTGAAGAAGAAAAAATTTCTAGTTTCAAGCTCAATTCTCATATTCTTCAGGTAATTTCCATTCCATGCAAGCAGATCTCCTATTTTTCTCGACGCCTGAGATAATCTGTTCCTAACTACCAAATACCAATCAGAAAAATTTCCTGCTCAACCAGATTCCTGTACCAATGGTGTCATTTTAGGGTGAGTATTTTGTCTTGGTTCAAGTGGTGTGTGATAAATTTTAGACATTGCCATGCAGGAGTCAATCAGTAAGCAGATTAATGAAAATCCCAAGGCAGGATGGGAGGCTTCCATGAATCCTCGTTTCTCCAATTATACTGTTAGCATTCGACTTGCCCAAACCCTTTTTAATTTCTCTTCACTGTTTAATGTTCCTTTTGCCTGCACATATTTGATTTTGCAATACGCTTCAAGTTTCCAAGATATATCTTCATTTCATAGGTCGGACAATTTAAGCAGCTTCTTGGAGTCAAACCAACACCTAAAAAGGATCTTAGTGGTACTCCTGTTGTAACCCATTCAAAATCATTAAAATTGCCAAATGAGTTTGACGCAAGAACAGCTTGGTCACAGTGTAGCACTATTGGAAGAATTCTAGGTTCTCTACTTGCTCCTTCTCCTTGATTTTATTTTATTCTTAGATAACTGATTAATTTGGAAAAAGGTGCTCATTCATCTCTTTCCTCAATGCATGGAATGGTGAATAACTTCATGATTAAAGATCAGGTAATTCTGTTCAATTTTTACCGTAACAACTTTTTTTTTTTAAATTGAAGGTTAAAAAATTCTTATCAGGTCTGTTTGCTGATTGTTCAGGGTCACTGTGGTTCTTGTTGGGCATTTGGTGCGGTTGAATCATTGTCAGATCGTTTTTGCATTCATTTTGGAATGGTAACTGACATTTGTTTTACTTTATCTTGTTTACTGTGTGTTGGGTGTTTATCTTCTCAAATTAGTCTATTCTCTCTCCCTCCAGATTTTAGCCCTTAATTGGGTACTGTTTGTCTTAATTGCAGAACATGTCTCTCTCTGTTAATGACCTTCTTGCATGCTGTGGATTTTTGTGTGGGTCTGGCTGTAATGGGGGGTATCCTCTCTTTGCATGGCGATACTTAGTCCATCATGGTGTTGTCACTGAGGAGGTAAGGAGTTTCCGATTTTGCCCTCATTATTTCCTCTAGGTAAAAATTCATATAAAGTGGTTAGGGATGAAAATTCAAGGTCCTCAGTTGGATCTTGCCTTTATTTGCTGCTAAAATTTTAGAGTAGCATTTTCTGTTTCATCTAGGCCTCTCATTCTTGCCTTTGCACTCTCTTATTGCGAACAATGTTTAAATGTATCAGTGTGACCCATACTTTGATGATATTGGCTGTTCTCATCCTGGTTGCGAGCCTGGATATTCTACTCCTAAGTGTGTCAGGAAGTGTGTGAATCGGAACCAGATTTGGAGAAAGTCCAAGCATTATAGTGTCAATGCATACAGGATCAATTCAGATCCCCATGATATCATGGCAGAAGTCTATAAGAATGGGCCGGTTGAGGTCTCGTTCACAGTTTATGAGGTAAATGACAGCGTTAAGTGTGTTTTTATGATTGGATTGCTGCAACTTCAATGTAATAATTTTAAAAATAGTTTCCTACTTTTTTCATACATAAAACCACTTGTTAGCGAGCTTTTACCTTTTTAATTGTTTTTATATTGTTTATCATTTTATCTACGAATTATCAATTTGGTTAAGTTGTCTGGCAAGATACTGAAATTAGCGCTTGCAAATTTTAGCGCATATATATATATATATATATATATATATATATATATATATATAAATTTTTATAAACAGTAACTATTTAGCTACAAAAAGCAAGCTAAAGCTTAGTGCAAGAAAGAATTGTGATCTGCTTTAGTTGCCCCTAATGACCCGAAGCAAAATGCAAACATCAATTTCAGGACATCAAACAAATAGCTTATGTTTCAATCTTCCCTCGTGGTTGTAGTAACTAGCAAACCTGGTAGCATTCGGATAATCGTCACTCATATGACCTTTTACAGGATTTTGCTCACTACAAATCAGGAGTTTACAAACACATCACCGGGGACTCACTAGGAGGTCATGCTGTGAAGCTAATTGGGTGGGGAACAACCGATGATGGAGAGGACTATTGGGTACGCTAGTTCATTCCTGATTACAGACCCTTAATTTTTTTGTAGCCTCGTCTATTAACAGAATTCCATTTCTGTTGATCTTGTGCTTTTTACAACATTTCAGCTCCTCGCAAATCAGTGGAATAGAAGTTGGGGAGATGTATGCTTCTTCAATCACTCTTTCGTGAATTGAACGAACTGTTTTTATATGTATGCCTTTTTTAATCATCACTTTTAATCCACGTGTAGGATGGTTACTTCAAGATGAGAAGAGGGACAAATGAATGCGGTATTGAAAAAGATGTTGTTGCTGGTTTGCCTTCAGCGAAAAACCTCGTCAGAAAGGTTACTGACATTGATGCTGATGACGATGTTTCCTTCTCAATGTAAATATATAAAACCCACTTGATTCTGCACGTGTATTAAACACCCTGCCCTGAATGTTGTGCTATTACTGTAAGAACGTGAACAAAATGTACCAAACTTTAAGTTATGATAATGAAAGACTCCTGCATTATGGTAAGTGGGGGATGAAGGATGGTGACTTTTACGAGCCGCGGCGACAAATCTCAATTTCGAAGAATCAAGAAAATCGCAGCTCAATATTGGCCTAGTACTTGGAGTAAATGATGACGCGGCTAAGTCTGCCGACGATGACGATGAAATTGAATGTGATGATTAATTTTATGAGGGGATATGATTTTCTTCAGGCGAAATGGAGGGTGGACTATCCTATTAAACTCAAAGGATGCATAGCGTGGCATATTATAATATTGGAACCTACTGAAAGAATGGAAGTTATGGACTGATGACTGACAGGGCTCCATCTAAATCTTCATTATGTTGTTTGAAGTTGGTATGAGACGAGACCAGGCGAAAAGGGTGCCATCTTTAATTGTAATAAAGGCTGGGAAATTATAGGCCATCGTGGTTCCTGGGCATTCCACATCGTCATATGGGGGAATATAAAAGGAACATTTCAGGCCTCGGGTTAATAATGTTCAGATAAAAGAGAAAAAAGGTTCACAATGGTATGTGAATGGGTTGATAATAACGTTCAGTTTAGAAAATGAAACAAAAAATCAGAATAATGTGAATGAAACAGTCTTCGTCGGAGGCCGGATCCCCTGCTATACAAGTCCAGATAATTCTAAAGACGTGACCTAATGATTATGATTTTAATAGTTTTAACGGGTGAAAGGATGAAATATATAATCTTTTGAAATGTAATTGATTTTTAAAAAATATTATTTTATTGTAGTATCATTTATAGTGTTAATGAGACATCTTAATTTTTAAGTATTTAAATTTATATCTGAAGGTAATAAACGGTTTATTCTGTTCGATATTGATATCACCTAAAAAAAATGAAGACTTCGTCTTATTTTTAGATTTTAGGTAAATTTAATCTTTTCAAAAATTCTTTTAACAAAAAAAAAAATAGTTACGACGAGATAGTAATTGTCGTTTAAAAAGGAAAATCCCGAGAAGATTGAGGTGGATGCTCTCTCAAGTCTCGACACCTTTCCCATCCTTTCGAAAAATTAGTTTTATTATTCTCAACAGCTAACCCTGCACATGACATGCGATTTTATCTTTGAGAAAAATATTCTTATTTCTCTTATATTTTAGCTTAATTGCAAAAATATCTCCTATTTTAAAAATTTACACAAATATTTCTTAAAATAGAAAAACGTTACAATTTTTTATTTTTAGGATTTCATGTCTATTCACCTAATCATTTCTTTTGATCATATTATAGTTATAAATTAATCCATTTTATAATCAATTTTTAACGCAATTAAGCACGTTTAAAAAAAGACAAGTAAACAATCTTCAAATTTTTTACTAAAAAAAGGAAACTATCTTCCAGTTCACGCGATACAATTTTTATGCTCCTTGTTTGATTATAAACTATAATTTAGATTCAAAAACTTCAAACAACTTAAAAAAGTTGCCAACAGAGGTTGTCTGAGTGGTAAGCGGCTTTGTATTGCTTAAATAAGGTCTCAAGTTGGAGTCTTGGAGTATGCAGAAAATCTCCGTTAGGATACTCACCCACTATGGCCAGGTACGCGATGTGGGTCGGATTTAGATATAATCGGGATAAAGCTCCAGTGAACCAGGTGAGCAATAAAAAAAACTTGAAAAAATTTAAAGGTTCTTATCGTGGAAACTATTGTTTTGGAGTGTCCAAATCATGGTTTAAAAAAAGTAATTGGGATTAGCTTTTGAGTGGAGTTGAGATATTTTATCTTTCACTTTAGTCCAACTAATTTTTTTAATCAAAATACCCTCCATTATTGTCCAAAAAAAAAACTATATACATATTTTGTATAACGAAAAATATCAAATGAAGGGTATTTTGGCAGCAAAATTTAAATTGGACAAGAGTGTAGAGTAGTTCTTTTGTTTTGATAAAAGTCTGTATTTTTTTAAAAAAAATTGAAGAGCGATTTAATGTCATCAAAATTTAGTGAGTTTCTTTTTGTAATTTACTCAGAAAAAATTCAAGACTGAACTTGTTTCTTCTGTTCAACAGATGTGCAGGCCGCAGGGCATATGCGAGATGATATTCTTTATTACAGTAAACAATTTGAGGAGTTTGTTGATGCTGATGATGAAGAAGGTGCGTATCATATGGGCATGGGTATCAAGGTTTTGAGGTAAAATTTTGGCCACCCTTTTAAAAGTAGCGTTTTGGCTTAAATTTGTTAATTGAATTCAGATGTTTTTCCGACAATACTTCCATTTTAACAAAGAATCCACTCCTTATGGATGCTAGTAGTAAGTGCAGCCCTTGTGTTTTGTTGTGTAACCCCTTCCCTGTTTCCTCTTCTCATTTTGAAGGCGGAACTTTTTCCTCATTACATTTAGGTCCTATCTGCACTGCACCTCTCCCGACAAAATGGGGTTTGCCGCATGGATGAACGCAAGACCTGAGCTTGGCCATCTATGTAACAATCTAAGAATTGATAAATAATGTTGCTCTCCTCATAAATAAATCGTTGTACAGTTGATATTTGCTGTTATCATTTTTACCCTAAATATGTGGATGGTGAGGAGAAAACAACAGAGTGATAGATAGATCCTACCTCTATGCAAGGGGATGGTGGGATGGCCACTCTCTTCCTTTATCCTTCACTTTAAGTAAAGCCACTTAGAGGATCCTGTCAATCCATGTCTTTTCCATCCTGAAATTTTTTTCCATAGTGTCCTCTATGTGTAGCTGACGCATCCTATCAGTATCAATACGTAGAAGAATCTCCTCTAATGAGAAGCCGGCTGCGACACTAAGCTAGGAGCTGGAAGCAGTAATTTGTGATGGGATTTTACTCTCTTAGATTCGAGTGTTGGTAAAGGTGGTGGTGGACTAGGAATGTTATGGCTTAGGAATTTTCTGATTTCAAAACGTGATTAACAGACAATATATATATTCACAGCAGGAAATTTCATAGGTGAGACAGTAGCTTAGTGGTTGAAAGTGCGGGAGTTTACTCTGAGGTGCTGGAATTCGAATCCTGGGGTTTGCAGAAGGGGGTTTTTATTTTTGTTTAATGTGTGAAATTACCAAATTATCCTTTTGTCCTTTTTAACTCTGCAACACGTTTTCTTCTTTCACTTCTGTTGACGCCAGCGAGTGTGAGGAGTAGAGTGAAGTAGCAGGGAAACTTCGTGATACCGAGTCTGTCACTGTGTGACCTATTGCCGTCATCGCTTTGCTTCAGTCAGCTCTTTTGTCAGGGCTACTGTCGGAGCTACCCTCCCTTCTGTAGTTCCTGTCTTTGGTTAAGAAACAGAATGAGAAAGTGGGAATAAAGAAGTGTCATGAATGGTGGACAGAGGTGCTCAACAGTGGTTGCTATGGAAGCACGTTGCCATGGGGTTCTTATCGGTCCACAATGCCGTGAACGTGAAAGTCGTCGCCTCTGTCAAGCGATAGCGTTGCTGATGTGATTCTTTCCTTCTGTTGTTACTGTAGCAGCTCGATCTCTGTCTCTTTTCTTGTTGTAATTCGCGGTATGTGGGTGGTAGTTAATGGATCTTTTCTTTTCATAGTTGGGTCATGGCTGTGAGTGGGAATGCCGTGGATTGCAGGTTGGTTACTGTAGCTCCTGTAGATTTCTGAGATCCTTCCTTGTCTCTATTCAGTTCCGTTGAGGTTGGTGGTGTGTTGAACCATTTCTTTTCCCTTTTGTGTGGATCAATTTTCCCTGTAATTGGATGAATAATGGTGGGCATCCCTCTATTGGTCGAATCTGTGGAGGAATGAGCATGGTGGGTAGTTGATGTTTGGGACTATGGGACCTCTGTGAAATTGAGCTGTGGTAAGTTTCCTCCGACGCGCTATATTTGTAATGGTTCTGTATTATAGTTGTTAAAAATTATATATATCAAAGAAAAGAGAAAGAGCAGAGGCTGGTGTAGTGTGGGTATATGGTTGCAAACAGGGGATTGTTTGGTTGATAGCATTAAGTATGTGTAGGTGCTATTTTGAAAAATATGGGTCGGTATATATATACATTTGGGTCAGTGTATGATGAAGTCTGAACAAAGCTTGTTGTGTTTTGTGTTGAGAGACTTGGGAATTTATTTCATAATGATGAATTAATGTTTGAATGTTGGAATAGAGATTTTGACGCTGGATACATGTAATTATGTGTGATGCTTGCACTATTAAGTTTTGGTAAAAGGATTAAGAAAAGTTGAAGTTTTGAGTGCACTGAAAGTATTTTATTATGATACGAGTGTTGGAATTGTTAACCCATGATCAAGACCAATTAAAGCCTTAGGAGCACGTTGAGCCCAATTGGTTAAAGATTGAAACTAAAAGTGGATTAATAAGCTCACTGTGTCACAAATGGAAGTATAAGATTGGTAAAACAGTGATTGTATATTGGATTTAAAAGGAGTTTTGTGTCTATACATTGTTGTTTTGTTCAGTGGTTGTGTGACTTGAGAACCCTTACTATGTTTTACTTTGGAATTTCGTATTATAGATTGAAAGCGTGAAATGAAATGGAATATTAGGTTAAAGATAAATTATTTCTGTTGAGATTTTATTTAGAATGTTAATATGGTGTTTTGGGATTCCAGGGGATTGAGAAGTGAAATTAATCGAAAGGTGAGTGGCTGAGAATAGTAATGGCTGGAGCGTGGCAGGTGAGTGAATAACGTTTCCTAAAATTTATATTTTCAAATGCATTGTTATTTCAAATATGGATTTCGAAAAGTAAATTTTATGATAGTATGGTTTAAATTATTAGAAATTATTTTCTTTCAATTGGTTTACAAAGGAATTATGATTATGTATGAAAATAGATAATGAGGCTTTTGAAAAGAGTTTGACAAAAGTTGCATTGAACTGATGTTATTCATGAGATATATTCCTATGCGAATTTCATATGTTTTCACAGTAATTTGATTTCAAATGTACATGCTGGGATTTTTGGAAACTTAAAGTGATTTTACCAATGGTTATGGCATTGAAACGATTGAGATTATTTCATGTGAAATAAACCCCATGCATGATAGAAATATTTTAGAAAGGATGGAATACAGAACGCTGGTTGCTAACAGCAGTTCTATTAGTCGTTGATACACCTTGGTTACCCGAGCTTGACGGATATGAGTGGGTTTCATACTCATGACGGATATATGTGGGTCTTGTACTAGCGACGGATATACGTAGGTTTTATACTAGCGACGGATATACGTGGGTCTTGTACTCGCAATGGATTGTGGCCTTGAACCGATTATTATGTGGGTCTCGTACTCGTGACGGCTAGTGGCCTTGAGCCACTAGATTGGTTAGTTACCCTCGTGGTCTATATGTCCATGTCTATTTTTGTTCTGTTGAAGTCCTACAGAAAGAATATGGTTTTGAAAGGATTGTTCTTAAACGAATGATTTGAGACAGTTATTTCAGATTGATTTGAAATTGTTACTTCAGATTGTTATTTTTCCTAAAATATAAATGTTTACAGAAAGGTTTGCATCAAATTAAAAATACTATGAAATACATTTTCAGCATGTTTATGCATTGTTTATTTCCGCATTCTTTTAAATCATATTTTTGGGACATTATTCACGAGTAGATTATTTGGCTTCAGATAATGCAGGTGACCCTAATCCTCCCGCTAAGCAGTAAAGAGCCTCGTTGCCGATCCGAAGCGCCGTTTTTGACAAATACAACTTTTGATGTGATTATCATTTATAAAGTACTTGGATTACTTTGATAAATGGATAAATTCTCCACATAGTCCTTAGAAAAAATTCTGTTGATTTTGGGAAATGTTGTGAAAACTTGAATGTTTGCAGTCTGTTGTAGGATCATCAGGAAAACGGTTATACAGCAACGATTTTGCTGAGATTCCTACATAAGACTTGCTTTTAATTTATGAAATACACTTTATTATGGTTTTTATTTCAAAACGTTTCATTTAAGGTTTTAGGCTTTTGAAATGTGAAATTATTCATATTTTGTGCCGGTCACAGTTCAAATTTTATGATATATGGAGCTATGTAATATAATTGATTTGTTGTCTATGTACTATAAAATTATTTCATAGGATTTGAGCCTAGGATCCCAATGTAGTTATTTGTATTAAAATTAAATTATTAATTGGTGAGGTTTTCCGGAGAAAATGCAATCTGAGGTTGCCCTTTAAAGCGATTGAGATTTTTAAGAAAGTGAACTTGAACTTCTAATAGGAAGTTGTATCTTAAAACTATCTCATGAGATTTATTTATTTAGTTATTGGCCTACTGTCCCTGTAAGTTTGAGACGTTCGAAGACCGCTTTTCCTTCGACAAAGTAATACAGTCCTTGCAATTAAAAACTTTATATTTTCAATAGTAAAACTGAGTTTTAAATCTTTTATGATCCTTTTGTTGTAGATTTCAATAATAAGAATACTTCTTGACCGTTGTCGCCCAAATGAGACACGATTTGATGAGGATGGATTATTTGGGGTCGGTCATATAATGAGAAATGAGTAAACCACTTTATGGAAACTTATTCTGTGGTAACCTTATCAGTTTGTGTATTATTCTCTCATGTCCCTCGTTATGTGGGCATGAGCTGCAGCATCTTATGGCCATACATAGTCTTACAAGACTTTTTTTAAAGGAGAAAGGATTCGGTGTTAGGCAAGAGACGACATTTTGTGAGATTGCTGATCAATGACGCCGATGGTACTTGAAGGGCTCTCCTCAAATATAACTTCATAGCCGTCTCTGAAGCCATCCATTCCTTGGGCCATGACCTGCCAGAAAAGCCCCCCTCCGCATGACCCGCCCCTGCTTGCGCTCTCATATATGAAACCATACAACTTGTCCAAGTAATTGTCCCTCTTATCCACGCTGTAACCCGATGACCTTGATGATTTACCAAACTCGCTTATCAGAATTGGCTTCCTTATTACTTCATCAGAGTCTTCTATGTGGGCCTCGACCCATTTATCAACGAATTCAGATTGGCCCGCATCGTCTGCTCCTGGCACCCTGCGACCACAAGCTCCTTCTTTTAATATCATTGGACCCTAATTAGGAAGTATTTAAGAGATGCATGCGTTGGAGTAGAGTGATTTACCATTGATCTGGATAGAGGTGGATGGTGGCAAAGTCGATTTCAGGGACTTGGTTGTTGGAGATAAAATCAGTTCCGACTTCGTATCCGGGATTAATCTGCTTCCTTTCGGGCATAGTTTCGCCGTAAAACCCTTCAAGCCCCACGTCCAGGAGATGATTCCCGTCGATGGATTTAACATAGGCTGCCATCTCCCTCACCCAGTCCTGCGAATGAGGCACGACAGCATTATAAGCGTCGTTGCGTGCAACGTTATGTATCTTAGAACGAGTTAGGAAGAAACCTGAATTGCTTTCCCAGAGTTATCGTATTGAGAACGAGGCTCATTCATAAGTTCCCATGCGAATATAGCGGGATCATCCTTATATGCCACTCCGGTTATCTTGTTCTTTCTCGTCACCACAGCCTGCGATTTCAGCTTAAAAAACAGTTAACTATCCAACTCGAAAGCGTCAAAGTTAAAATTATGCGATGGATGTCGCTCCCGAATACCTGAACATGGTTCTTGTAGTACTGCTTGATGACAGGGTGTGTGAAGAAGTCATCTTCGTTGTTGATACTCTGGCCACGATCCCTGGCCCATTGGATATACTGATTTTTGCCTCCAAAATCGCTCCAATTGTTCACCAAGGTCAGTATGAGTCTCACCCCATATTTTTCAGCTTCTGACACCACAAAATCCAGTCCCTATACACACCCATTCACCAAAAAAGCATGGATCGATCGTCCAAGACATTGACGAACATGAACTAATTAATACGCATGCAATGCATATATATATACATATACATACATATATATATATACACACACACATACCCTGAACACGTTCTCGTCATAGGAACCTGGAGAAACCTGAAGCGATCTGTATCCTCCATCGCTGAAAGCCCAGGCTCTTGCTACGTTTAAACCGTGTTGAGACGCTTGTTGGAGAGTGGTAGAGACCTTGGAGCTTGTGGATGGGTCGGATGCCATGTACATTAACCAGTAGGAGTTGAATCCGTTCAAGTAGAGTGGTCTCCCGTTCAACTCAAAATGAGTTCCATTTCGCTGAACGAAACCGCTCTCTCCAATTAGTTCGCTGCTGCTTGATTGGCCACTCTCACAGCTAGCATCTTCAACAACTAACGCCACGACAAGCGCCATCGGAACCAAGTTTCTCAGACTAAGACACTTTGTCAACCCCATTGCTTCGCTCCTGCTACAACGATATAAATCATAACTCTACTCTTCCACAAATGAATGATATCTCATTGATTATTTACGTCTATATATGTTCTTTCGCACATACAAATTATCAACAAGATAAACTGGGGTAATTATATATTCAGTATAATTAACATATATATATATATATGTTTTGATTGAAACCGGCCGCATCTGCTCTTAATTTGATGCTATATAATTAATGCTGAAGCATATAAATAAAAACGTACCAAGCAGGAAAAAGAGTACTCTTGGTGTGAAGAAAATGTTTTAAAGATAGTAGCTTATGAATGAGAGGAAGATGCGCTCTGCGTCTTTCTGCTTGAAGAAGATGCACGCTCTTGGTGCGTTTATATAGACACGCTGGTATAAGACTTCCAGAGTCATTTGCATTGGTTCATGGTCATGATGGCCTGTTGGTTTGTGAAGGGCCGGCCCCACCACAGAAGGCGTGAGATCGGATGAAAACCAATCGAAAGGTATCATACGCAAGACCCCATGTTCAAAGATAAGAGCCTGAAACAGTTTTAGCAGTTAGGTTTCGTAATTGATTAGGCGTCGTAGGAATGATAGTGCAACGGTTTCCATTTTAGTTGGCTCGTTTTGCTTCCATACGTACAAATATAATAACTTTAGTTTATACCATGTACCTATATGATCGCGCTTGTGCATGCAGTACTACTTTATCAATATATGAAGTCCTAGGCACGTTAAACTCATCATGTACTTTTGGAAGTTGATGCGCACACATATATGGTACTCGCTCGTAGGGAATGAATTATAAATATAATTATAATTATTCTCATTTATGGTTATTTTTAGTTTAATCTTATATAAACAAATTCTTTTAAAATTTTATTCAAATTCTATCCTGCACGAAGAAAGATGTGGAGTTGTTAAATGTAATTTACCCTTAAAACTGAATATATACTAACTCTAATTTTAATTATAAAAGTCAGTTGTCTCTTTTAGATAAATTTATGAAGTTAAACAAACTAATTAATTATAATTAATATAAAAATTAATTAATTAATTTAAATATTATGAAAATTATATAATATAAATTCGTGTTTTGAAGAGTTAAATTTGATCGTAATCAATTGATTTATTTAATTTTTAGATCTATTTAAAAAAATTAATTAACTATTAGAAGTAAAAATAAAAGTAGGAGTACTAAAGTGCTAATTCATGGCTGCTAGATGCATTACTTAGTTACATATGTAACATACACATGTTTTATATTCAAAATGTGGTTTTCTTTTTGGAGCAAAAACATGCATGCAAAGGATCTTTTTAAACGCTGCTAAGCTGTCATATGCTTTCTCGTTTTCTTTGCTTGCTGATGGCACGGCCATACAAATGTTATGCATTGTATCCCAAGAAAGAAAAACACCCTCCATGTAGGCTGTTTCTCTTATTTATTTATAGTATATTTTATTGTCCCAAGAAAAGTAGGCTAACGTGGTATTCAAGAGTGAAGATCAAGCGAGAGCGTTATTACGGGGAAGGTTATTCAGGACTCTCCCCCATCACCTGCGTGTCGAGAGAGGACACGTATCCGCCCATTCTCCATTCTACATCTCAAGTTATCAATGACGTTGCATGTAACATTCATGGGCCCCCTTTGTACAAGGCCCAATGAAAAATGGCCCATTTCCGATCTCTAATTTCTCGCTTTCCAAACAAAAAGTTGGCCGAATCCTAGCTCCACTTTGCTATTCGTTCCGTGAATCGAAAGGGGAGGCCTACTCATCCACCAGCTCCTCTCGTAGATAAGACATTTTTTGAGCCCCCATTTAAAGAGTAGAAGTAGAGTAATCCCGCCATGCGGCACGAATTGGATGATAGGCACAATTCTGACTAGCAATCCTCGGATCCCGATGGCATGGTGAGCAAGCTGTAACGAATCGGAAATTCTATAGCAGCACATCAATGCCTACCTTGTCCGAATAATAATCTGATATTTCCTGTACCGTTAAAGTCAACGATGCTTAATTACTTTATCTGAATTGTGGAATTTCATATATTGCTGAGAAGATTACTGACGGTTTCAACATTAATTGGTTAATCACTACATACTTTTGGATGGAACCTGTATCATGAACCTTGATTTACCTCCACATGCCGCACTACCAATACTATATATGACTAAAATTAAAGTTTGAACTAGTAACTCGACCAAGTGAAGCTGGAATCATGAATCATGCGTGGTCCACATGTTACTCTAATTGAGTAAGTTGGCCACTTACATCAACTCTTCCACGTGTTGATTGCTGCTGCTGAGCGGTGGATTCGTATGCAGCCGCCCTTGAGCTTTCGGCTGCATGTCTGCTTTATTCGGAGGCTCCTTTACTTTGCTCTGAATGTCTATTTCTTTTTAATTGCGTGCCCCATAATTTATTTAATTGGCTGTTAGGAAGTAAACTCCTCGATGGCTGAGCCACATCTTGCTGTTTTTGTCCTTATTGAAATATCAATTCAGGAAAAAAAATGTCATTTCCAAATATTGAACGCGCGCAATTATTTTAGAGTACACCATCATACATTTCCACCACAACGGAATATGCCCAAAGAATTGCCCCAGAACCATCATGATCTCTCTTTAAGGAAAGAAAAAGAAAAGGAAAACGGAAAACAGGATTATAAAGCCAGGCGACGTTCTCTCGAAGATCAGCTATGCTCTACTCAGGCGTTCTCACTTCTTAGGGCTCTTGATTTGTTCAACCTCTTGAACGCTGATCTTGAAGGTCATGGCGAGCACATCGTCAGGCACACTTGGCGTAGCACTGAACAGAGCCGGCGCTACAAACAATGCTCCTGGATTTTGACTATTGAAGGCCACCATATGAGAAGCAGGCGCCTTCCCAACGTTCTTCAGATAGTGAAGCGAACCCTTCGGGAACACAAACAGTTCGCCTTTTTTAAGGGTCTTAGTGAAATGCTTGCTGGGGCTAATGATAAATCCCGCCTGTACTTCTCCCTCCAACATAAACACAATCTCGGTGGCTCGTGGGTGAGTGTGAGGCGCCGTAAACCCTCCAACTCTATAATCTGCCCTTCCCAGCGACAACCCTAACGTGTTGAGCCCTGCAAGTTGATCCACCGTGGCTAGTTTCACGGCAGCCCCCGCGGTGTTGTTATCGAGTATCACCGATGGTGTCGCTAACCCAGTGAAGAAGAAATCATCCGCCGTCACGTTGGCCACGTCTTTGCACGCATACCCGTTCACCTTCACGCCTGCATGTTCATATATATAACACAGTGTCACGCAGTTCATATTATAAAAGTATTGCATTCTTCTTCTGGTTCATTCCCTTTTACGTGTTATTAGCGTATGAAAACAAAGAAATGATGTTAATTTGTCAGATTGGGGATAGCATAGTTACCTGAGGAGGGAAGAGCGACACATAAGTCCTGAAGAAAGTCAGGATCAGAAGCGAAAGACAAGGAGATGGCATTGCTGAAGACGAGCAAAATTGCAAAAGTGGCTGTTGGCGACATGGTTTTGGAGTTTTGGTTGTATCCGATGAGGAAAATAGAGAGGGGAGTGTCGCTTAAATATAGAATGATGCGCTGTTTCTAAAGGGAGAGGGGTCGCTCTGAGTAGACACTGACAGTGAGTGAGATTGATGCGATGTAAGAATCCTAATTAAAGAGTCATTCCTTCAACTTAAATTCAAAGTAATTTCCCCGGCAACGTTGCATTCATTTACTAGTACAAGAATCCATGTCAGGAAAACGAAGTCAATACGCGAATCGATTTACTCTGTGAAAATACGAGGCTTAGCTTCCTCTGCGCAATTTTCCTTGGGTCTCTTAAGTAGGTACAAGACGATAAATTATTTTCTTAATAAATGTCGCAAGAGTAGTTCTAGAGCGTAATTAATACATAATAGTTGATGAATTTATTTTTCTGTTACCCAACAGTAACATAGTAATAGTTAAGGCAAAACACCAAATCTGTAGAACCTGCTGCTGCATAATTCCACATGTTCTTGGAATGACGGAATCGGTGCTCGGGATACATATCCTCATATAGACATAACTATAAAATGTCTGATCAAGGGCCGTTAACTTTTCCCGTACGACTTTTTGGCTAAGGACAAAAAACATGGTGACGTTATTCCTCTTGCAGGGGAGGGGGGGTGTTGGTGGGCGAAAGGAACTTGCAGCCAGCAGTATCATCATCAAATCAACATGGGCAAAAGAATTAAAATTCTTTAATATATATTTTAAAATAATTATTTTACTTCCAAGACCCAACAGGGTAGACAGGTTTTTATCCCGTTTTCGAATCTCAACAATCAACTCTGTTTTGATGGCTATCTTAATTTGATCCTTTTAACCAGCAAATTATTTTAACACATAATAAATATCATTTATTACCTTCTTGATAACTTAAACATTTCCGACATCGTGATATATAAAAATCCTTTAACGTTTTTTCCTGTTCTTTAAATGTTGAGAGAATATATATATATATAGTGGGTGCAAGGAGAGGGGAAAGAGAAATATTGATGGAAATTCTGTATTCTCCAAACCGCTGACCGTCAATCCTCATCTTTTGTTCCCGCTACCGCGATTGGTTGGATTAATTGATCAAGAGCTATATTTTGGTTTTGTGGAACAACTATTCCGAATTTAGCTTAATCTCTGCAAACACCGCTTGTCTATATTACTCGTCCCGTATCAACTACGGAATAAAAAAATTCACTTGGGATTGAAACAGTTTCTCTTGGGGAGAAAGATGTATAAATATCACCAAAAAATCATAATTCTAAAATGAATTCTTAACTTAATTCCCATAAAGTTGGGAAATTTTTAGGCAAAGACGCCGCTCGCATGTCACAAGGAATGATTAGTCAATTAATTTAGTTACCGTTATCATCATCTTATGAAGTGAACATTATTACTAATTACTAAACTAAAGCTGTCATTGATTTTTAAGAATCCTGTCAATCCACTATAACACTTTTAATTGAAAGCTCTGTTTCACTAGCATGATTCCCCTAATCCAGACTATAACGTAAGTATTGCGGTGGATCTGTCAGGACATGGTATGTATGAGACTGATCGCGAAATCAGTGTCCCGTTTTTATGCATTGTACTACTCACGCGATAACTTCTTGCGGATTCCTGAATTCTCACATCACATGCGATCCTCCTTGCAAAATTGACCATTTTAGCACAGTAATCCTTAACACACACACACTCCCTCTCCCTGTTTATTTTATTTTTTTTCCCGGCCAGTCAATCCCCTTTAATTCAAAGTCGTCCTTTTGACCACGTCAGTTTCTAATTCTAATACCATTCCATCACAAAAAAGATTAGCATCTCCAGCTGTAAATTTTAATGGCTTGCACGGAAATTCAAACATTTTAAAAATAAACAAGTATCTGGGTTTAAATTGGGATCACGATGAAGTGGCCACACAAAAAAAATTAACAACCCTACCATGTAATGACAAGTTATATGGTAGGTAATGATTCTAATACCAATCCCAATGGAATATGTGCATCCATTTGTACATATTTGTTAAAAGCTTAATGCTTATGGTGTTCTTGAAAATTTGTAAGGTTGCTAGAGAAGAGCTGTCTCGTGAATGTGATTATGAGTTGGAGGCAGCAAATCAGAGGCGATTCCGAGATATGATTGCAGGCAGAGAAGGATTTTTATGTTCCATTAGTTGTGGATGATATTTCAAGGAAAAGAGTTTTAACTACAGACCTTGCTTCTGGTAATTATTAGATCTCACTGGTTCATGGGAAATGTACTCTTGAGTCTTGACTTTCCTTTCAATGGAGGCTTGTAGGACTCGAACTTCAATGGCATATTAATACTTTTAAGTGGGTCCAAAGTGTGTATATATATATGTTATAGTCTCCTAAATCAGATAAGAAAACCTGCTTACTTCATGCTTTTTTCTACCATTGATGAGAATTTTATTGTTTCTTCTTGTCAAACTAGCACTTTGTTAGATTACATCATATATAGTAAACCTGATTCTATTTTAACAGCATACTTTCTTACTATATGTGAATATCTGCAGAGTGCCACTGAAATTCTTTTAGCATACCCTGCTGTCATTTCTTTTTGTCTTTTTTCTATTTTTTTTAGACGGTTTAAATAGTCCTAAAGATGCTTTTTTTCACCCCAAACCCAAGTTTCGCTTGACCAAGTGATAATGATTTTACTTCCATATTATTTCTTTCTGCTTATGTACAAGTAAGATATTTGATGGTTTTGTGCTTTTAGCTTGCCTTTGCACTTGAGTTAAATTTCCCTTCTTACAGGAATTACCATTGACAAAGTGGCATCATTGGATCAGGAAACTCGCAATTATGTTGGGAAAAAGTTGTTGAAACTCACTTTGTTGGAGTAATTTGTTTTTCGATTTAGGCAGGCGTGTTTTCCCCCCGCAATCTTTACTGTTGCAATTATTGGAATTATCTTCTATGATCTATACATATTAGGGCCGGAGCTTGAAAATTGGGTGTTATTTATATACAGAGGGTTACCCCATTTTGTCGCTTCATGCAATGTCATTTTATGTATACTTCTATTGATATTCACTGGGGAGAAAAAGAAAAAGAAAAGAACTCCTTTTGTCAGTTTCCTTTAACTCGCAGGCAGGTCTTGATGGTTTTCTACTCCTTTGTGATGCAGACGGATCCTAATTGGGGAAATTTCTTGTATAATGAAACCACTAAGTCAATCAATCTCATTGATTTTGGAGCATCACGGGATTACCCAAAAAGATTTGTTGATGATTATTTAAAAATGGTAATTTTTCTGATATCTGTGCTTAGGGGACTTCTGATTTCAATTTAGGTTTATTCTTTTCTTATGTTGCTGAAATCTGGGAAGTGAAATTTGCCCGTCCTTAACTTCTTGCAATTTGATTAGGTTCTAGCATGTGCTAATGGGAGGAACGCCATTTGCAAAACTTGGTGGGTACGACTTCCACGCAAACAACATCACTCACAGCCTTTCGCACCTAGGCGGAACAATGCTGAAGCACAGGCTGACGCCACCTCCTGATGAATCCTATATATAGTCTGCACAGAAAGCTTTCGCGTGCGTTTTTAGCTTGCATCAAGATGGGAGCTCTTATCCTTGTCGGGAACTATTATACGAACAGCATCAGTTCGGTGATGAAGGCAACGAAATTTCTTCAGGTGTCCCGATGTCTTCATAGGCATTTATTTGGGAAGAATTATAAGAAAAATAATTTATCTCAAAAAAAAAATTAAATAGCATAAATTTATTAATTTTATATATATTTATTATTATCAATTTTTTAATTATTATTAAAAAATTTAAATAATTAAATTAATCTATGTAATTCCCCTTACTTTTTCTCCATTTGATTTCTCTGACCTGTAATAATCTAGAGATGCTAATATGCATTGAAAAATATTAATTTTGATTTGAATATTTTTTTTATAAAAGGAGAGAGAGAGAGGAAATCCCACTTGGGTGTGGCTTAGCGAACGGTGGTAGAGTTTTTCCCAGGCGGATTTGGGGAAAACGCGGGATTATAATTGAATGTTCGTTCGCATGCTTTTTCAAGGATTCAGCAAAATTCTTATTGATGATATTCATCGCCTGTCAATATCGCTTTTCCTTTTCTATTCTTTTCTTGAATGGGCAAGTACAGGAACAAACTTGCAGAGGAGGCTTCAGATGAAACGGATACGCATTGCATTGCACCATGAAGATCAATTTCAAGAAGCATAATAGGGTTATAATACACCAACGTGCCAAGAAGATTGCTGTGAGCACACTGATTTATTTCCCTGGGGCAGGGATTAACAGTCAAGTTCCAATTCATTGATGTCCAGGACGGGAATAGGATCGCCATTTAATATGGTGCGTTAACTGTAGAGTCACGGCAGTCGGCATACGCCAAGGTTTCCATCATAAGTGAGTGGAAAATACTAAACTAGCCTTGTCGATTATCAAAACCAGTATGCCCTTTCCCCCATCCGGTAGTATGCAGCTCAACCTGTTGCTGCCTTGGTGGAAGCCATTTAGCGACCTGAGGGCACTCTGGCCGAATAATTCTAGATCGCTCTTTCGCACCTACGTGATTTCACATATCCCTCTCGCACGCAAAAGTTAAAAATCAGGTCGTCCTCGTCCATTCCGTTCCCATCAAAAACCCTGCCTCCTTGAAACCCATACCATACCTGTCCACCACCTTCACAATCACCATCACCATCTTCCGCCATGCAGTTGTCATAAGCCCATTTTCTGCTAATGCCCGTCATAATAAATTTTGACGGAATAGGATTAGAATCAACAAAGGTATTTTGCAATAAGAAATGAATTATATGCTCTTGTTCTTAAAAACACGTAAAAATAAAAGTTAAACACCAATTACAGCTAAATTTTTCCAACCTTTATTTTTTCTTCGGGAACAAGAGATGCACTAATAATTCGATCAAGTATTCAAGTGGAATATTGACAATATCCACATTGCGTCCCCAAAAATTAAATATTTAGTCCTTACAATTTTTAAATTTTGTCGTCACTAACGTTCTCCAACTCCAAGATACTGATGGGTCCGAGAAAACAGAGGAAGGCAAGAAACAACCACAGAGGGGTGGCGATGTGGAGAGGTGGGATCGAGATGGGAACTGAGATTTAAGAGAAGGAGTTCCCAACACCATACGGCTGCGCCGTCTTTAGTCCCCAATTGAAAAGTATGGTAACCAAGCAGTTAGTTTTCCAGGAAAACAGAAACAGAAAAGTCAACATATATAAGAAGTTAGAAATGGCGTCTGCGCGGCGGTCCAATTTAGATGGCCTGCAACTAGAAATACAGAAAACGGGACGACCCCCCTTACAAATTTGGAAAAGTGAGTTGAAAGCATACAACCAAGTCTCTCTCTCTCTCACATGTTTTTTTGTCTAGTTATCTTCCTAGGAATTAAACATCAAAAAATCAGTATCATCTTTAAAAGATTTATTACATTTATGCCATAAATTTTATGGTGGGTGTTTTGCGTCCCTCGAGTCATCCGACACAATCATTTTGGCTCCACAACAGCTGTTCACACCACGAGGGAACACTCGCTTCCCATTTGCATCACTCTCTCTACTCCAATGCCCCATTCAAAGTATTTACTTCCTTATTCTGACAATAGAAATATAAAATTATCCTTTACCCTCAAATTTATTTATTTTTATTTTATTTCCTTTTATGCCAAATAATCCTAAAATAAAATAAGATGAAAGCGAAAATTATTTCGTCCCTTCGTCGTCTATTTTAGCTGAAGGACAAAAGATTTCACAGTGATCTTTATTTGGAAGAAAATCACGTCACGAAACCAAATGATATTCTGAGCTTTGTGCTTGGGGCGTTGAGCTTTATTGTTTTGTGGGGAATAAATCGAGAACTGCAAAGTTCGTGAGCAAAAAATCAAAGCCCCTGACTACAGTAGCAGCATGGCAATGAAGCTGATTTTGATAGTCATTGGTTTTGCTTTCTTCATTTCTGGGGTTTTCTCCATTGGATCTGAGACACATTCTGCATTTTCTTACTTAGAGAATGATTTCGTCGCAGAAAAAGCTTCTCCCTCGCCCCAACCTCTCATGGTCGCCCTCACTCTCATTCAAGGAGCTGCTTCTAAGGGAGCTGGTATCACTCTGTATCTTCTCTTCTTAAAATGGAAATAAAATATATTTTGTCCCTATTTTTGCTTCTCCTGCTTTATTTTCTTCTTTGGCCATTTCTACTCCTTTATGCGTCACTACCTTTTCTAATCTCTCTCTTTTGAGAAACTAGATTCATGTTATGATTTGAATATTTGATTGTTGCGTTCAACCGTAAGCCACTTGGTGGCCAGAGCTCGCAACGCATGGATCAACGAATTCCCCGCCTTTTTTGCTCTTTTTGTAATTTTATAGTATTCATTTCAGTCTTGGATTAGACGGGTTGAGAACTTTAGACATTAATTGGCCGGTAATCATCATTTCAATCCCATATTTTTCACGTGAAATGCTTCTTTCCTCCAATTTTTGCACTTTTTAAAGTATTTGGATCCTCTAAGCTGGAGGAGGGTACTGAGTGAATTTTTGTGAGGGAGAGAGAGGAAATAAAAATTGTAGTTCAGTAAACTTCAGTCACCTACACCAAATTCACTAAACTTTACCAAATCTGGCTTTCCTGATCCGAATCCATTGGTTAACATAGTTATGGACTTCTGTATAAGTACACTTTCCTCACTTAATCATGTTAAAAATAATCCTACCAAGGCCTAATTTAATGTGGAGACTGACCCCAATGCAAAAAAAATCTTGGTGGGTTTCAAATATGGTCCCTAAAATTTGCGTGGTTGTCTATGATGCCAGTCTGTTTGGATGGAACACTGCCTGGTTACCACTTGCATCGTGGGTTCGGATCTGGGGCTAATAGTTGGCTCATTCAACTAGAGGTATGTGAAAAAGATCTTAAGTATTATTTATTAAGGGATTCAAATTCAATTATCATAATTTTAAGGTTTAATATTTTAATACTTTTACGGTACTCTGGCCATTCAATGGTCTATATATGTGAATTTGGCTTTAGAAAATGATTGACAAATGAAAAAATTATGCTGACTGCTTTGTCATGCGCTATATTGGAGTTAGGTGAGAATCTGACTTAGCTGTGCCTCGCTGCAGGGTGGAGGGTGGTGTAATACCATCAGGAGTTGTGTTTTTAGAAAAACTACTCGTCGTGGTTCCTCAAATCACATGGAAAAGCAAATACCATTCACGGGAATTTTGAGCAATAAAGCTGAAGAAAATCCTGGTTTTTTCTTTTCCCTTCACCATAGCACAATGCAGATATTACTCACTTTTAGTGTTGAATTTACAGTCTTAGCGATTTCTACACATAAACATGTAAGTTGCAAATTGTCATTTTTTTAACATATTGTGCACAGATTTCTTCAACTGGAACAGAGTCAAATTACGGTATTGTGATGGAGCTTCATTCAGTGGGGACGGTGAGGACACGGTCAGTGGAGTAGACATGTCATTTTTTTGTTCTTAGCTTTAAATTTAGTCATGTTAACCGCTGAGCTTAGTTTCAGAAAAAGCTCGATTATTGCTAATACATTCAGTAAGCTGGCACTTTAATGGGACATTATCTGCATTTGGTTGTGTGATAGTCACATGCATCTCTTGCGCGTGACTTCTACAATATAGGGGTTCACTGTCATAATTTTTACAGAAAAATATCTTTAGCCCTAAGTTTTATTATTGTATTAATAGAAGGTTTTGGTTATCCTTTCAGAGTGCACAACTTCAATTCAGAGGACAAAAAATATGGCTGGCTGCTATGGAGGAGTTAATGTCCAAGGGAATGCAGAATGCGAACCAGGTTTGACATTTCTCTTAATATGGCGATTTAATCATTATATTTATGGATCCTGACTCAGTATCATGTATCAGGCCCTTCTTTCTGGATGCTCTGCTGGTGGCCTGGCATCCATTATACATTGTGACCAATTCCGGGTCTTGTTTCCTAAATCTGTCAGAGTGAAATGTTTGAGTGATGCAGGGTTTTTTCTTGATGCGTAAGAAATTTTTGCTTGAAGTGTTTACCTAGTGTGTTCCTTGCTTAGGCATAGATTCCACTGATGATATTTTCAATCATGTAGAATTGATGTATCTGGAGGACACACATTGAGGAATCTATATGGAGGTGTTGTTAAATTACAGGTAGTTTTCATTTGGTATATTAATTCTAAATGAATTTGATCTCTCCAGAACTTTTGTTATTCTAACCTTGAATCTGAGAAGTCCTTTAGCTTCAACCTTGTTAACAAACTCTTTAATTAATGGCTTCACTTAGTTAAGAAAAGGAAATGTGTGCAAATATGTCATTTCAAATGTTTTGGAATGTAGGAAGTACAAAAAAATCTGCCAGCAAGTTGTCTCAACAAACTGGATCCAACTTCGGTAATTCTCTTATTTTGAATGAGTCACTATTCAATACTTGATATCTCCAAGACATGCACAACTTAAACATATGGGCTCTCTTCAGTGCTTCTTTCCTCAGAATTTGATAAACCATGTTCAGACGCCTTTGTTTTTACTCAATGCGGCCTATGATGCATGGCAGGTAAAATTGATTACTATTCCCTTTCTCTTCCATTCTTATGTTTATGCTGTTCCGTTTATGTTTGAGTTAAAATCTATAGGGCAGACCAAGTAACCAACCGGGAAGAACAAAGATCATAATCATTTGCGCTGCAGAAACCTGACTACTACTAAATTTTTATGACTTATGCTAATCACTTGTGATTGTTTTGATCAGCTCCAAGCCAGTTTAGCACCGCCTTCTGCTGACCCCCATGGCTCTTGGAATAACTGCAAATCAAACCACGCGAACTGTAATTCATCTCAAGTTCAGTTCCTCCAAGGTGATTTTAGTTTCTGCAATATGAATTATGTGCTGTGATTGATTTATATATGCAATTTGTCTGATTTCCTCTTAATATTCAGTTTTGCTTTGGTTAATCAGACTTCAGAAATCAAATGCTTAATGCTTTGAATGGTTTCTCACTGTCATCTCAAACTGGATTATACATAAATTCTTGTTTTGCTCATTGCCAATCTGAGAGACAGGACACTTGGTTTGCTGATGACTCTCCCTTGATTAAGAACAAGGTATGCTCCAGGTGGATTTCATGCTCTTAAAACTGCGTAGATTAGCACTCCGATGCCATTCTATATGCACTTTGCCTTGATTTGATCGCAGACCCAAGTTTGCTGACTCCAACATTATTTACTCCGAAACCTCAGATCAAGTAGCCCCATTTTTTTGACAAAATAATTTTGTATATGGTTTTTTATGCAGCCAATTGCAATAGCTGTTGGAGACTGGTATTTTGATCGACAAGTCGTCAAAGCTATTGACTGTGCATACCCCTGTGACAAGACCTGCCATAATCTGGTCTTCAAGTGAGTGAGAACTTACTGCCTCCTCATATCGTAGCCTCATATATATGCTATAATTCTTGTGATTGCTATTCGGGTGCTGTAATACTCCTTAATTATTATGGAAAGAACATTCTTTGTCTGAGGATTCAAATAATCAAATCTATCATTATTTACACTGACAAGTCTTGCGTATGAGGTTTATTGGTGAATTTCATTTGTCTAGTTTCATTTGAAGATATTACATTTTTTTCCTATGCCAATTTTTAGAATAGGGTGTTTGGCATTTTTCGGTAAATCCCGCCTTTTTGTTAAGACGAAGTTTGAAGTATGATTTCTCAAACGACTCAGGAACCTGCACTCGAAAAAAACATCCAGATGAAGTGGTTGTAGTTAATGACAGACCTTTTATTGGTCGTCTTAGTCATTATGATTCAATGCTAGAACTTTCAAGCGATAGTATAGAATTTGACGTGGGGTAACTTTCTTCCGTTGCCATGACTTAAACCAAAAGGAACAAAGGAAATCTCTATCTTCTCCAACTCCCCTGCGAGACTGAAATTTAAAATCCTCCTTTGCAGTGACGAAGTATCTACCCCGGTAGGCTCAAAGCCAACAAGGTTGATCTTTTCCCCTTTGTGAATGCATTCTCCCGAATTCTTGTGAAACTGTAATGAATTTTCCATATTCGTCCATTGCAGTGATGGTGTATCTTCCACAGTAGATCCCCAGCCCTCAAGGTTTACTTAATCCCATTCCGATTGCCTTGTTTCAAAACCCTGTGGGATTTTACTGAAATTCTCGTTCTTCCTCCTTTGCAGTGACGATTCAACTGTCACCATGGTATATACCTCCGACTCTCCGAGGTTGAACTTAACCCCTCTATACATGCTGACTGCCTACTTCCTTGTCGATTTCATGTTCCTTTTGCAAAATGGAGACTCTCTTTTTGTCCTTGCTCGATCTTCCATTCAAGCTGTTCTATCGAACAACCTGTAAATTTTTTACGCTTTTTGGCATCAGTCCATTTCGCTGAGCAAAACTGTAACCCTATGTCTAGATGAAAAGAAATTAGAGAAGAAAGAATATTAGAAGAGAAAACTTTCAAAAATAATAAATTTTGTTTATTATTTTAGGAAATTTTTATTTTTAGTATTCTCTCTCTTTATTTTCTTTTCACTTTTCTCTCCATCTAAACATCCCCTAAATGTGATTTAGTTGCATAATCTGCAATCTTTTATTATTTTGGAGTTTGTTGGACTTGAAAAATCAGAGAGGTTGTTAATGTGTTTGATTAGGGAAAGAGTGTTTTAAATCTTTGTGGAAGATGACTTTTTGGCTGCAGAGCTACGGGAACACTGCGAGAGAAAGGCATGACGAAACGTAAGTGTATTAAAATTTACTTTATTGAACCTTCAGAAGATCAATCATCTAATGCGCGGAAAAGCTTGACCAAAAATAAAATGTTGACTCTAACGTTAACTCAAATAGGCAATAAAAACATACCATGAAATTAAGTTGGGAAGTAGAGTGAAGTAGGTGTTGGCTCCTCTGTGTGTCTAAAGGTAGATCAGTGCTATTTTCAACCGACAGCTGAGTTCGTTGACCAGAACATACGGCTAACTCCATCTTACAGAACTTGCATGAAGATTACTTGTTAGTTGTTAACATCAAAATCAATGAAACACCCATCAAATGAATGAACAAGGCCGAGCTGCTTCTCTGCTCCATACATCTTGTTGACGAGCATTTAAGTTTTAGGAGTGGGTCGGATCATTCCAGTGATCCAAAATTTCTGACGTTACTATTCCTAATTGACACAAGCTGAAGAGGAGCATCTGAGAAAAGTGCCTGTTAACGTTTTCACGTGTCAGTTTCAGATTCAACACGCGGTAGACAACCGACACTAAATTAGGCATTTGGTCCTCCTATGGGAAGTTCAGTGACTCGAATAATAAATTCATAATAGCACCACGCAAACTGATCTCCACTTGTTTCTGGGTTAATGTTTTGTTGATAATGTTGGTGCTAATCTTTTTCGTGGATAATAATTTTATTCTTTTTTACCCCTCTCTAATTACACATTTCCTCCTAATTTGACATTTTTTTTGTTCATTACACAGAACTTGAAACAAATCACACAGTCACAGATCTATACATTTATATTAATAATTTCATACTATGGTTTGCAAATGCTCCGTAACCATATATATATTCATTTGGCAATCGAGTTTTAGGATTATTTCGCAAATAAACTTCCAAAGTCATGCACGCTATGAACTACACAGGAGGAAATGTAACATCTTCTCTACCAAAAAGAGGATGTTAACATGCTCATATATAAATAATATGTAAACAAAGGTTACAATTTACACACACGGCAGTGACTAGTAACAGTTCCGAATGGCCCCTTCTCTAGTCAACACACGACTCTTCGTATTTGCGCTAACAAAACCTTCATATGACCCTGAACCCATCAGGAGGTGAATTTCTCTCAACTCTCCCTCCAGGGGAAAATGAATATCTCTCGCAAAATGAAGGATCTGAAAATTCTAAATGCAGATTCAGTGAGTTCTGGAATCGATCAACAACTCAAACACTCCAGATATTCCATTGGTCTGTACTCTGTTCTCTTCTCTTCCACAATAACGGTCCTATCTTCAACCATATGTCCACAGCGTGTGGAGATGTACCGAGGAAAAGTGACAAGCACTCAAAAAGGGCGGATTTCAACTCGAAAACCCAACACTCCGAGAGGAACAAGGTAACCAAAAACCTTACTAGGACAAGACGAAAACCAGCATACTCATCACGAACGATGAAAAGAAAAGCTTATAGATACGCAATCTGGACGGCATGCAAAAACAGAGTGAACAGAGGGTAGGAGAAAACTAGCCGTCAAGTGCCGTATTTGGACGCAGACGCCATAGCTACCGCCTGTGCCCATACTCTGAGCCGAGCCTTCACATCTCGCGGGTCGTCACCTAAATTACGAGAAACACAAAATTGGGGCTTTTAATAACAGGAATCATCTAATTCGCCACAAAGTACTCATTCATTCTTGCGGCTACTGAATTAATACCAAGAACATGGCATACCAGGGGTGGATATGCGCCAATTGGCGATGGGAGAGTTGCTTCCACTGCTAGTGTCGAGTGTGGAATTGGAGAGAGAGAAACGAGAAGGCATCTCCAGGGTCCGTTCTTGTTCCAACTCAAACCCTAGATCTCTGCAAGCTTTCATTTCTTCCAAGTCCATGCACAGTGACCTCCTCCCACCTTTTGGTTTCGTTATCACTCTTACTCCATCGCTCTCCCCACTCCAACCATGGCCATCACCTCTCTCCATTAGCATCCACCCGCTCCTATCCCTTCTCCTACTTTTTCTCCTTCTCCTCCATGGATCAGTCTCCTTACTCTTCTCTCCCATTAACCTCCCCTTCTGTGCCTCATTATCACTGGCATAGTCCTTCAACGCGATCGGACTTTTCTCCGTCACACCCACCCGGTTCCTTCGTCGTGGGGGCGTCGCCGGCAAGGAGTAACAGCCGCTCGAATCGATCTCAGAGTCCGAGGACAAGCCAACGGTAGGTGGCTCTTTGCCATCAGATAATTCCCCGTCTGCATCGCCATCGCCTTCCTCGAAACTTTCTATGGATAAGCGGGACGCGTACATGGCCATAGCATTATCGACCTCGTCATCGTCAACGCCGCACAAGGTGCTGCTCGTACAGACGGAAAGCCTTGACATGTTATGGGGATGGGGTTGCCGATAGAGGTCGTACCCATCGTCAATATCATAATCGAAATCTTCATCCGGCAAGGATGAATGGAAGGTCGCGGTCTCATCGGAAGCCATGGATCACTTTAGTTCAATAAAAGAAACGGAGAAAAAGGTCTCTGGTTTAGATGATTCAGAGACGAAGTAAGAAACGATCGAGCGAGAGAAGCAGAAGGGAGTGAGTGAGGAGACGATGGAAGAGAGCAGCGAATTGTGAATCATACACTTCTCAATTCACGATAAGGTACGGAGACAACAGGAGGACTCCAAAGGGGAAGCTTCGATCTACAACCCTATTTATTCCGAAACTTTATACGCTCCTCTTCCCCTTAATTGTTTTTTTTTTTAATTCACAGTTCTCTTTTGGATTTTGAAATTGGTTGATTATGCCCTTGTTTTGTCGCTGACGAATAATAAAATATGGCGGCAGTCAGCAGTTGATTTAAAGATGAGGAGGGAACGGAAGCGATGAAGTTGACAATGGGGTTTAACGGTCAAGAGCCCTGTAAGATGGTTCGGGTGACAAAGATTAGCTGATCCGATTGGCCATTTTTTTAAGTTAGTGTGAAATTTGGCGGAAACGCTGATTCGACGCGGAGATTACATAGATGAAAACTGACAATTAAGAAGACAAATTAAATTGTTTAGAGGATGCATAGCAATCCAATTACCCTCGTAAAAGACGGGCTTCGGATACAGCCTTTGAATAATTAGAAGCAGTAACCATATCCATAGGGACAGCTGGGACGTGGGCTCCAATCATACAGCCAACACAACAACAAAAAGACCCTCGCTTGTGGGGATCTGTACCGTTCCATTACCCTTGGAGATATGTTTTACGTGCAAGGGCAACCCCTTTCCCTACTTCCACGTGCCACCCTGCTGATGTAATCCCTCCTCCCCTAAAAAACTTGACGACACCTGTCCAGTTTATTTTTGTTATTATTTATAATTTTCCTACATTCTTTGTAAGGGAATGACATTCTAAGTTCTGAACTCTTAAGATTTTTTAAAATAATAAATAGAGATCTTAAAAATTTTGATGTCTTGTTTATAATTAAGACCCATCAATTTGCAATTATTTGAATCTATTTTCACAGTTATTTGAGAGATGCGACCAACGAATTATGTGAAATATTATTGAATGAATCATGAAATGAAGTTCACCCTGCGAAGAATTGAGAGCAGCAGAGAGTGGATCCTACTCATTCACTCTGACTGGTGCCCAGCTGCCCTTCCTGTTGGTAATTACCATTTTAAATTTAATCATTCCGTAGCCTCCCACATTCCTTTTCCTTTTAAATTAAATATTAGTTCTGCTTCTAACCCAAATGCACGCTGCTCAGATTGGTCGGCTGAACCCAAAGGAAGGTTTTGATGGATGGATGGATGTCGGTATCAATCTGGATTGAATCGTGATTTGCGAAAGACGTGTTCCTGAAACCCCCCAATTCCCATTTTAACCATTATATCTCTCTCTCTACCTCCATCTTACCTCTCTTCAGGCCTCTCACGTGTTGATTCCCAATTAGCCAATATATATATATATATGTGTGTGTGTGTGGGCGTGCTGGGCGTGGCCACATTCACGTCTTTCCATTTCCCTAAATCCATCAACTGATCCCTCCCTTCTCTTTAGTCCTTTTCACTTTCTTCTCCCTTTTCCCCTTTGGATATTATAAGTTACTTAAGAGTTTGATTAAGATGTTTATTTATTGACCGGAAGATAAGGATTAGTGTGAACCCACCATTAAGAAATCGAGTTCGAAGGTTTTCAACTCTTATCCAATGCACACAGCACTTTAGGGCGGTGATGGGAAGCACGGGCCATTTGAATAGACAGCCTCAAGTTTAGGTTTTTATGAAACGTCATCCTAACCAATATAATAAGAATCGTCGGCAGGTATTCGTGAGAATGGCTGCATTGGTCTGCGTCCTCGTGTCCACGTTTTCTGGAGGAAACTCTTTTTTTATTATATATATATATATAAAAAAAAAAGCAATCTAAGATTCAAATCAAATTCTTAATATGGTAACGTGAACTGTGAGGCATTAAAAATCATTTGAAAAACGGCCTTATTTTATTGGTCATCGGATCTTCTGGTCCCACATATTCACTCGCCGCGAGGATAATTTTATATAAACACATCTGAAGTCGAAGGTGCAACCTGCCCTTTTCATGAACCCAGGCAGCTAACGGGTTTTATTCAGCCCCGATGAGTAAAGATTGCCAAACTTGAAAATTTAAAAGATATATTCCCGCTGTTGTCTTTGCAGGTTTTAGGCCATACTTAGCATCCAGGGCCGATCAAGGAACTCGGCCCATCGTTTGAAATCGCAAGACCCAAAGCCCAATTTCATGGAAATATGGGCCCAAGAATACGCAAGATGGGCTGTTGGCCCGCCTTACTTGATTTTTATATATAATACCAAGATAAGCAGTGCGTCATACTGATGGTTGCTTGTTCCTTAATAGGCCTGTTTGGTTTACTTACAAATTAAAGTTTTAAAAATTATTTTGAGTAAATTTTAAATTTTAAATTTTTTTTTAAATAAATAACTATATTTGTTCCAACAGATTTTTAAACTAAATTATAATTTAAAATTAATATTTTAGATAAGTTGGTTAGAGTAACTTATAGAATAATAAAAGAGTATGTGAACTAACTAATTACTATATTACTCCTATCTTTTTTACACAATCTCTTATACTTTTTCTTACATCCTCCTTCCTACTTTTTTTACACCCCCTCTCATTTCTTTTCTTACACCTTCTTTTATTTCTCCTCCTATCTCTCATGTTTCCTTATTTAATATTTATATATTTTTTTGTAATTTATTAATAATAATTTTTTTATTTATGTTAAATATTAAATTTAAAATTTTATTTAAACGATATTTGACTATTTAGATTAATCTCCTTATAACACTCTAATTTGACAGATTGTCCGCCAATGAACTGCTGACCACTGTGCACACACAGTAAATAACTTTCATCAATTTTCATCCCCAATCCTCATTCCACTTAAAACTTGTATACTTTAACGAACTCAGAAGGAAAACCGAATTACCAAGCATTTTCGTTTGGCCCAAAAATAATCAAGGAAGTGAGGAATTACGATTACCGAATTATTAACCTCGAACTGAGCTACAGCTTCACACGGACATCACATGCTGGTAAACTTTAAACGCTAAAAACAAAAAGGCCTGTGAACTGGCATCGTGAATAAGGAAGAGTGGTGCTAGATTGCGCCACGTGTGTGGCGTGGATTCTCTTGTGATAAAGGAGCTAGTGAAATCACAATGATGCCACTTATTTACTCGTTTGTTTGCTCTTGGAATTGGAAGTCCCTTGCTCGAGATGCGTTGGATGGGATAATGGTTAAAGTGTGTCGAAGGAGCTACATGACAGAGGGAAGCGTACGCACGGCCCTTATTAGCTCGCCAGTCTTTGTCTCTCTGTACGGAATGCGGACCGTAAGACAGAAACTATCCCCTGCTTCATTCTTCATCAGTGGCTCTCCACAAACATAAGACTTGGTTTTTAAGTAAATCAATGATCCGGCAACTGTTCAAAGACGATCCCCTGCCATCTAACTAACTATCCCGTTAAAGGGATTGGCTTTGAAATTTATGTTCGGTAATAATAATCATTTCTCACTCTTTCTTCTTTTGGGTGGGCCATTGCCCGATAATTGATAAGGCAAAAACGGTTCCTTCTTATATTCTTTTATGATGTGCGGGTGCTGATTAGTGACTCCTGTCATTTTGTTGGTGAGTAAAGAAGGAAAATGCCGTCAGTCAGAAAAACTTGCAGTTTTTGGAAGCTTCTGCTACCGACCCCTTCATTAAGCATTAAAATTTAAACGTCCATGGATGTGAAAGTGAATAAACTATTCTTCTGTAGAGACAATGATGGACAACCCATTAGAATCATGGGTTAGAAGAAGTGCTGCTGGTTCCATTTAGTATTGTTTTCGAGTAGTGTCTGATAGGTAGAGAAGGTGGGAACAGAAAAGAAGGAAGCGTGCAAAATAGATTCGGATTATATTGTACTTAAAAGTAATAAACTATGGCCCTGGCATTGAAAATATTATACATATAGTACTATTTTTTTTAAAAGGAAAAAAGAACGGACACGAATGAAAACAAAGAAATACACCACTGTAATGCAATTGCAGACAGAGCAGAGGATTCTCTGTTTCTACAAATGAACCCACACCTGAGAAGATAAAGAGGTTGAAAACAAATGATTCGGATCGGGGATGAAAGAAGTGTGTATGTACAAGACCAAAATCTGCTGCACACACCTGTACTTACTAAAATCGTCAGTGTCTCTATATATGTCCAAACGCAGCCGTTAGCTTGTGGATGTCCTTGGAAAACACATTACAAGCCTGTGACGGTTCTTCTTGCTGCTTGTTATGGGGCAACATGACCCCTAAATTATCAGATACCAGATGAGTCACAGGCAGCATCAAGATCGGGTTTTGAACGTAATCTCCCCACTTGGCTTCCTCTGTTTGGTTTTGCAGAACCTGAATTTGTGTCTCTTTTGCAGAATCTGTCAATCCCCAGAAATGCGATTGGGATGCATTCTCAGTGTAAGAGGCTGCACAAATATCATCGCAGGGAACGCTAACATATGAAGGGGGTGGTGGAGGCGCTAGAACAGGAGACATGGAATTGGAAGCAAATTCAGAGTTCATATTGAATATTGATCTCCCTGTCTGCATGAACCATTCGGAAGAAGGGTTTGAATTAGCAGAGAAGGTATCGCCAGTGGTTGCATAATTCATCTGAAGTGGGAAATTCCCCATCAGCCCCGAAGAGGCGTAGCTCGTTGTAAACCCATCTGGGAGAAATTCTTTGCTGCTACAGTTGGTTGGCAGAGTGGGGTTACTTGTGTTATTGTTATACTTGAAACCGGAACAACCTTCCATAATGGGTGTGTAGGCTTTTGTGGCATCTGAATCGGGGCGTTCTGATTTGAGGAGTTTCACTTCACTGAGCTCCTTGTCCCTGTCGTCTCCATTTTGAATCTCAGAGAGTGGTTTGTGGGTAACAGGGTCGATGCCTCTCTGCTTCAGTTTCTTCTTTAAGCAAGAATTCCACAGATTCTTTATTTCATTGTCAGTTCTTCCGGGCAATTGCGCCGCAATTTGGGACCATCTGGCAAGTCAGGAAAAGAATAAACATAAGGGCCAACTCAGAATTGGAAATGGTGGTTCAAATCCACTTCATGATAAAGTTATGACGAGGGAGGGAGAGATTACCTATTTCCCAGTACTGCGTGAAGTTCAATTATAAGGTTTTCTTCTTCCTGTGAGAATGTTCCTCTCTTCAAATCAGGCCTCAGGTAATTGATCCACCTCAGCCTACAGCTCTTACCACACCTCTGCAGGCCTGACAATACACATACGATGCCTGAGAAGAAACGAATAAAGAGAATTTGAAGTAACGTAAATGAATATGAATCGAATCGGAATCATGTACCGGCTTGCTTAGGAACAGAGCTCCAACAGCCATGGCCATACTTAGTAATATGTCTCAGAAGTTTTTCATCCTCCTCAGGGGACCATAGACCCTTGCGAAGTTTCTGCTTATAACAGCAAGAGTGCCTGCCCATATTTAGTGTGAAAAAATCGGAAGAAATCTAGGAGAAATAGAAGTCAGCAGAGGTAGGAGGCCCCGTGGGAGAATAAGCAAGGATGTGAGGGCGAAAGAGAGAGATGGATGATTTGAATGTGAAGTCTAGAAAATGGAGTGGCTGCTCGGCAACAGGGTATTCAACTAATTTAAGAGCCAGCGCTCATGTGAGAGAAGTCATGGTCAATCAGGTTTCTTGCATATTCCTCTCTCTCTCTCTCAAAATATATGGATTGGAGGGAAGAGGGTTTATTTTGGCAAGGGGAGAAGTTGGGGTTAGTAAACAGTACACATGTGCATGTCTTATCGAAGGTGCGAGAACTGATGTCTCTTGCAGAAATGGTGGGTCATTTCATTGCAAATTGCGATGTTAGTATTAATATTAATGTTAGAAGAATAAGCACGCATAATCTGAAAATTAGTTCAAGGCTGAAAGTTTGATGCTCAGCACAGTTAGCAGGAACGAACAAAGAAATGGCATGGAAGTTTTTACCTCATCCGTCTGAACAAGTTACTGCAGAGCTATTATTTGAAACGGGCAACGTGAATACAATAACTGTTCATGTGTGTCTGCGAAAGGCGAGATGAAGTGCCCCTTTTACTAGGCCTACTGCTGCAAACCTTGTGCCTCACAAAATTAGTTTTGATGACATGGGAGAGATTCCTTCAATTCTTTACTCTTTGAGCTTTACGGGCAATTCATCCATCCATGTCATCATTTCTTTGAGAAGTTTCGCCATTACGTGGAAAGAACTATGCTTTTTATGCTCTTCCATACAAAAAAAGAAAAAATCAATGCACGTCATCATTTCCCTGTTGAATTCCACCTAGTGTTGTCAATTAAGTATTAACTCCTTTTTCCATTCTCAACCAGAGTTCTCTTTATTTACCCTTCTTCTGCACTCACTCGAATAATTAATACTAAAGGAAATTATAGCCGCGCTGGTCAAATAGTCTTGAATGGTGTATAATTATAATGTAAATTCTCTTTTATATTAATTTTTGAACATAAGGATATGTTGGCTTAGGAAGCTATTGATATGGATTGAAGGCCATGATTCTCATTTGAACTCTCTCTCTCTCTATAGATGTTGACCTTGTGCCCATCTCGCCTCTAGCTCTCTTTAGCTGGATAACTGTTACATAATTAAAAAAATATGATAATTGAACTACCCGTCTAAATGTTAGTCATTAGATTTTATGTTTAGAAATGGATGGATGGAGTTGTTTAACATATTTTGGACAGGGCTTGTAATTATGGACAGATAATTAGGGGATGCACAATTTGGAAAACACACACACACACACACACACACACACACACGGAGGTACATTCACTAATTAATCGGGCGACGGTTCTATTAAAATCTCATTAACTCCACCACCATCCACCGGCAGTTATGGTAATCCGTAATCATGACTCTCAAGTGCCATGTTGGCATCCACACTTGTGGCTAGAGGAGCTTTCCATGGAGTTAAAAAACTAAATTATTCAGTATTTAATTGTGTTTATTTTCTATCATAGCGAGGCAACGTGGAAAACGGGGTGGAAAGAGTAAAGAAAAGAGGAATGATAAAAGAGTGACAGTTCAAGTTATTCTTGTTATTGGTTATCATCTGTACGTATAAATGTAGTCAGCAAATATTTATATATGTAATTTAAGTAGTCTTTTTTTTTTATATATATAAGAATATGGTATTATTTGTGTATTCTTATTGTGACTTTATGCATCTCTTCTGCCACCAATTTTTAAAAGGGTTATACATTACATAATATCATGATCTTATTTCTCATATGTGTTCAGTATCATAATCTTATCTGTAATACAATTTTACTTATGATCTTTTTAATTTGATACAATTCTACCCATAATCTTTTTAATTTGATATAATTTTATATATAATCTTATTTATCAAGTACTAAGAATTGTATCAAATTAAAAAGATTATAGATAAAATTATACTATAAATAAGATTGAGATAATGGACACGTGTGAGAAATAAGATTACAATATTATGTACTATATAACCCTATTATTAAAAAAGTTGAGTTTTTATCTATATACATGCGGAAGTCAACTTATATTTTTTTCATCAATAAGCGAAACAAAAAATATGGACACTGTATATCCATAAAAAGTATACGTATAAATATGAAGACACTTATAGTATAAGCATATTTATTGAGGAATGCTTCACTGATTATGTGACTATAAATACAAAATTTGGAGATGTCTAAGCAGCAATGACTATCTATCTATATATATATATATATATATATATATAGTCATGAACCTTGGCTTGACTAGATGATTAAGGAATTTAGTTAACTTGTATTAGGGCATGATAGTTAGCGCTACCATTTGATTTTTTAACTTCAATATTTAAATGTCGGCCCAACCTACAGTTAATACTTGCTTCCGTCCACAGCAGATGATGTGTGTGTATGTATATACATACGCGGACACTATAACAGACCCCTTCTAGAGGCCTAATTAAGCAGCTATATATATGCATATCATCATCATATCATTTTGCAAGTTGGAACACAATCATGACGGGGAGCTTGACTTACTAGCAATATGAGCGTTTGACGTTTGTAAGGGCATTAATGATTGGGCAATTATATATAAGATCAATGGGAGGGAGCTGTGTGCAATCGTCAATAATCGAAGAAAACAAGAGTCTTACAAACTCATCATATGCTCTCACATGAGCTGTCTACAATGTCACGTCCGCTTGTATAACCCTTAATTACCATTCGATAGCACTTAATACTAATATCTGATCTCTTGCAATGCTGTTTGAACTAATAATTCCCTGCTTGTTTATCCCATGTGGATGTGGGCTGGTCGTCTTTCGACCTGATTCATTAAGGTAGATAGGGGTCTATCCACCGTTGGAAAGTGGGAACTGATCAAATTTCACGTCCTAATTAAAGCAGAAGATGGAATCATGAATACATATATAATTAGGGGGGTCCGAGAGGCAGCAGTGAGGATAAGGACAGGCCCCACCCTACTGAACAAAATGAGGTGTAGAGTATGGATAATGTCCACGTTTATTGCCTAAAATGATTAAATCTCGTCACACGAGCGTTTTCTCTCTCTCTCTCTCTCTCTGTCCGTTTCAGATGGCTACACGTTTCTGGGCTCTGTCGTCTGTGTGCGGAGCCCTACCTGGGTTGTACAATAACGGGACGATTAGAAGAAGCACTTCCAGCTTTTTAATTTCCATATCGAGTAACTCACGATGTCACGCAGCAGTCCTTCACTTACCCACTTGGCGCCACTTCAAATTATCAACATCTATCACTATATTATTTAGGTGGATTCTGCTATGATATGCGGTCCCAAAATGAGTTTTCATTTATGTATGACTGGCCAATAGAATCATCTATTCTATATTATTACTTAAAATATTTAGTGGCTTGTTCGGCCCCATCTGACCCCATTCTTTCATCAAATCGGCAGTTCAACATTCAAATAAAATGCCAAAATGTGAATCAACCAACTATATACTTTGGGAAAGCCGATTAAATAATATCAGTTCACCATCATGCATGCAGTAGTACGGATTCAAAATGATGTTTAACTAGAGCTGATCAATTGAATAGTAGAGATATCAAGGAGATTGAAGTAGGGAGAGTTTTGGCTTTTCGCGTAATTTATTTGATGCTGCCCTACTCAATCATGCATCGTGAAAAGGTGGGGGTTAACGTAATAATTTCTCCACTAGGGAAGCTGCAGCGGCAACAAATAGCATCTGATCGATGAAAGCCACAGAATTATTGGAGAAGACGATCGATCATGAAGGCATCAAAGCACGGCCAGAGAAACCTCTGATGAATGGGACCCTCCTCAGAGAAACCGTACAAGTAAATACTCTCATTATTCATATTATCAGCCATCGTTATACATGCAGTGCCCAGTCCTTCTCATCAGGACGCCGTGGATTGGAATCCCCCTCCTGCTTTAATTCCCTGGCTTTCATAACGAATACGAGTGCAATATGATTTCATCACCTCGAAGACACATGTAAGCTAGAAATGTAAAAACAACTCATTTACGTACGCGGCGAGTTACGTTGTTTAAAGTTTAACTAATGGATTGGCTAATTACATATGTCTGGTGATGCATATGATGAATGGAGAAACATGGCGCGCACCTAGTACGTAAACATGATTGGCCCTTGTCTTCAACCCCATATCCCTTTTCCAGGAGGATGACAACTAGATGACAAGAAACACCAACCATCACTTGGCGGGATTTAATCAGTGGGTGACCCTCACGCAACAAAAACAAAAAGCTACCTTATCATTCCCTCTCTCTTTCTCGAGCTAGCGTGCATGATTGATTGTGACGAGGATAGATGACGGGTTTTCATTTGTCTAAGTCTTTTGAAGTTGGGAGGAGGAAAGGGATGAAATGATATTAACAACATATGAAGGGTAATAGTCATGATCGTTTGAGGGCATAATTTTCTTAGTAAATGCCATTGCTTTATTGGACATCTTACATCGGGCCAGGCTGCTGCTGGATGTAAAAGTCCAAGAGATCAACATCATCAGAGTCACACGTTTTATTCTGCCAGCAAGCACTCCACGTTCCCTCCCAGTCAAATCACCCGCACTCCCAACCCCAACTTTAGCAATGCCACATGCTCATGTCACTGTACTGCACCATTTTATTGCTTGCCATTGTAAGTCCTAATTGCCAATTAATTAAGAGTTGCAAGCAACCACCCGGTTCATGCATAACTCTCCCCACAACATCAATTACCACCTTGTTACTTGGTGAACTATTGTTGTAAATCCCATTAATTGCCTTCGGTTTTCTTCTTTATCACATAAAGCGAGTAGTAACAAAGAGATTAGAAGAATGAAAAAAGGGGAAATTACATGTAGGTCCTAGATAAAAACATGACTATCAATATGCCTCCTACAAATGACTTATTATTAATAGGTCTTATAAAGATGACTTTAAGTTCTCTAAGGGAGCCATGGGTAATATAAGTCAAACAAATTAAGGGTATCTATTGGTGATTAACTTCTTCTGTTTGGGCTTGTTTATACATCAAATCCCCATCAATTGTGAGGCCGAAGATAAGGCCGTCCGTACTAGGCTCGTTAGTTGCCAAGTATGTGAATGGCGGAGCGAGGATGATTGGAGAGAAGATGAGAGGCATGATTCAATAATTAAAATTGGGGGAGAGACGAAAGGCACAGAGAGAGGGGGTTGAGAGTGTGAAACATGTCCAATTGACTATAATTCCAAGGGACAAAAGAGAAGTCTCCAAGAAAAAACTAGCTTCCCTTGTCTTTATTCCCATCGAGAATCTGCTAGCTTGGACAGAGTGATTAAACTGTGGGATGCTAGATTGCTTCACACTGCGTCATGGTAATCAACTATCATCACGCATTATCAAATTTTAAATTATTGAGCTTCACGCTAATTTCAGTTAATACTTTTATGAAAACAACGTATTGTCGCGTTATTTATTTATTTTTTTTACTGCCATGAAATTAGTGCGGCCGTGCGACAAGACATCCACCCGCTAACCCCATTCCCACTTTTGGTTTGCTTTGCTCCTCTTCCCTTTTGATCCGATTCGAGTCGATTTGGCCAGACTGTCCGGGTCACTGTGTGCTGCTACCTGTAGGCGTCGTTGACGTTCCAGTTATTGCTTCGGATTCCCGGGGTTTTGCGACATTAACATCGCGGCTTGGCAAAAAAAAAAAAAAAAACCCGAAGATGAAGTCAAATAGCATGACTGTGAAGGATTTCATTTTATCTGAGGTGCCTGATTGGGACGACGAAGTGATTGCCTCTGCCCGTTTCAAGGCCTTTAGCGGCCAAAGATCTGATTGGCAATCGAAATTCCTCTTCTGGAGGGATTTGATCATCAAAATCGCCCGACATTTTGGGCTCTTTATTATTCGTCCTTCCGAGGTTTTATTTCCTTCTCCCGTTTTATTCTCAATTTAGGCATAATTTGTTTTCTTTAAACCTACTAAGGCTTTTATTTCAGCTCTGGTTTGCTCTTATTTGAACAACGCTCCATTGCAGGTCAACAATAATTGGTTTAATCGAGGAGGCTTGACTCCTTTGTGTCTCAACCATGTATTGGTGAGTACATGATCTTTGCACTATATTCATCTTTTATGTCAGTTGCAAATCCTCCACTTTTAGTCTCTTTCTTGTATGCTGCTGGTTGAGATGCTTTAAGTTGCAGTCACAGTGTCTTATAAACGAACTAGACAGCCAGAAGCTCCTCTTGTTGCATTTGTTTTTTTTTTTTTTTGCAAAAATGATTTTGCGTTAAGTTTCAATTAAATATATGTAATAACTAATAAGTGTTAGTATAATGTTAATGTATCTAGAAATGATCATTAGAAACTCTTAGATAAGTTTAACAATCCAAAGGTAATAACTACTACTTTGGAATAATGGTATAATATTATTCTCGTATCAAAACATTCTAACTCCCTTACCTTGTTACAATTTATAAAAGAGTATTCTCACAAGGGCCTTATCATTTCTTCTAGGTGGGCAAGATTCTTGTTAACTAGGTTTAAGGCTTGTAAAGTAGCTATGTAGGGCAACAGAGCACTCTCTCTCGAGTAAACCATCTAATGATGGTAGTATAAGCTTATATTGGAACATCTTTAGCATTGTCTTTTGTTGCATAAAACTTCTTCTTCATTTACGTAGATTTATGCTTTCAACTTGGTGCATGATTGTCCCCCTCTTTCAAACAACACCCCCCCCCCCCCAAAACACACACACAAAAGTTAAGTTGCTACCTAAAATCATTTCTTTGCTTTCATGTTTGGTTTCGTTTTTACATTTTCATTTTCCAGTTTCTAATGTATAATGAAGGTGATATCACAAGAACTGCTGATCTTGTGGATCCTACTAGTGGAAGACTCTCTCAATTATTCAAAAAAGTAAGCAACCTAATATTCAGGTCAACAACGACTCAGGAAACTATATCTGAAGAACCTTTCATCTTAACCACATTGCTTCAGGTAACTAGCCATTATTTTATTTCAGGAGCTTTTCTTTTATCCTTATTATTGTTTTTTTTAGCCTGTCCAATTCTGATGTTTGATATGCCTTAGCATTTAAGATTGACAAAAATTTTCCAGATATAGCCATATCATGTCCACAAGATATTATCTTTTCATTGAAATGATAACATGTCCACAAGACTCGAAGCAATATCTTGTTTAAGGGGTATCAAGTTAGTTCTTCTTTTGCCCACCGCCATTATTTGATATATTATCAATGCTACTTTTGAATACTTATAGCATCGATGACCTTGGTCTTAGAACTCTTTCCATGTGTCCAGCATCTTTAGTGCTTATGGAAAATATTTTCTAGAGAGTTTGTTTCTTGTGAACTGCTGATAGCATAGCAAGAGATGTATTGAAAATTATACAGTAAATCCACAGCACACAGACTGTATGAACAAGTTCAAACTTCTGTAGTACATTGATGTTTGACATCTGTATTTTTTTTGTAGCCGTTGGTTTCAACGCAATGCCAGTATAAGGTAGTCAATGAGCTATAATGGAGTCTACCGTGCCATTAATTTATGTCTTTTATTCTCTTATCATAGTGCTATTTCCCATGTCCACAAGATATTATATTTTCGATGAAATGATAACGTGTCCACAAGGCTCAAAGCAAATATCTTGTTTAAGGGGTATCAAGTTAGTTCTTCTTTAGCCCACCGCCATTATTTGATATCTTATCAATGCTACTTTCGAATACTTATAGCATCGATGACCTTGGTCTTAGAACTCTTTCCATGTGTCCAGCATCCTTTAGTGCTTATGGAAAATATTTTCTAGAGAGTTTGTTTCTTGTGAACTGCTGATAGCATAGCAAGAGATGTATTGAAAATTATACAGTAAATCCACAGCACACAGACTGTATGAACAAGTTCAAACTTCTGTAGTACATTGATGTTTGACATCTGTATTTTTTTTGTAGCCGTTGGTTTCAATGCGATGCCAGCATAAGGTAGTCAATGAGCTATAATGGAGTCTGCCGTGCCATTAATTTATGTCTTTTATTCTCTTATCATAGTGCTATTTCCCATGTCCACAAGATATTATATTTTCGATGAAATGATAACATGTCCACAAGGCTCGAAGCAAATATCTTGTTTAAGGGGTATCAAGTTAGTTCTTCTTTAGCCCACCGCCATTATTTGATATCTTATCAATGCTACTTTTGAATACTTGTAGCACCGATGCTCTTGATGTTAGAACTCTTTCCATGTGTCCAGCATCCTTTAGTGCTTATGGAAAATATTTTCTAGAGAGTTTGTTTCTTGTGAACTGCTGATAGCATAGCAAGAGATGTATTGAAAATTATACAGTAAATCCACAGCACACAGACTGTATGAACAAGTTCAAACTTCTGTAGTACATTGATGTTTGACATCTGTATTTTTTTTGTAGCCGTTGGTTTCAACGCAATGCCAGTATAAGGTAGTCAATGAGCTATAATGGAGTCTACCGTGCCATTAATTTATGTCTTTTATTCTCTTATCATAGTGCTATTTCCCATGTCCACAAGATATTATATTTTCGATGAAATGATAACGTGTCCACAAGGCTCAAAGCAAATATCTTGTTTAAGGGGTATCAAGTTAGTTCTTCTTTAGCCCACCGCCATTATTTGATATCTTATCAATGCTACTTTCGAATACTTATAGCATCGATGACCTTGGTCTTAGAACTCTTTCCATGTGTCCAGCATCCTTTAGTGCTTATGGAAAATATTTTCTAGAGAGTTTGTTTCTTGTGAACTGCTGATAGCATAGCAAGAGATGTATTGAAAATTATACAGTAAATCCACAGCACACAGACTGTATGAACAAGTTCAAACTTCTGTAGTACATTGATGTTTGACATCTGTATTTTTTTTGTAGCCGTTGGTTTCAATGCGATGCCAGCATAAGGTAGTCAATGAGCTATAATGGAGTCTGCCGTGCCATTAATTTATGTCTTTTATTCTCTTATCATAGTGCTATTTCCCATGTCCACAAGATATTATATTTTCGATGAAATGATAACATGTCCACAAGGCTCGAAGCAAATATCTTGTTTAAGGGGTATCAAGTTAGTTCTTCTTTAGCCCACCGCCATTATTTGATATCTTATCAATGCTACTTTTGAATACTTGTAGCACCGATGCTCTTGATGTTAGAACTCTTTCCATGTGTCCAGCATCCTTTAGTGCTTATGGAAAATATTTTCTAGAGAGTTTGTTTCTTGTGAACTGCTGATAGCATAGCAAGAGATGTATTGAAAATTATACAGTAAATCCACAGCACACAGACTGTATGAACAAGTTCAAACTTCTGTAGTACATTGATGTTTGACATCTGTATTTTTTTTGTAGCCGTTGGTTTCAACGCAATGCCAGTATAAGGTAGTCAATGAGCTATAATGGAGTCTACCGTGCCATTAATTTATGTCTTTTATTCTCTTATCATAGTGCTATTTCCCATGTCCACAAGATATTATATTTTCGATGAAATGATAACGTGTCCACAAGGCTCAAAGCAAATATCTTGTTTAAGGGGTATCAAGTTAGTTCTTCTTTAGCCCACCGCCATTATTTGATATCTTATCAATGCTACTTTCGAATACTTATAGCATCGATGACCTTGGTCTTAGAACTCTTTCCATGTGTCCAGCATCCTTTAGTGCTTATGGAAAATATTTTCTAGAGAGTTTGTTTCTTGTGAACTGCTGATAGCATAGCAAGAGATGTATTGAAAATTATACAGTAAATCCACAGCACACAGACTGTATGAACAAGTTCAAACTTCTGTAGTACATTGATGTTTGACATCTGTATTTTTTTTGTAGCCGTTGGTTTCAATGCGATGCCAGCATAAGGTAGTCAATGAGCTATAATGGAGTCTGCCGTGCCATTAATTTATGTCTTTTATTCTCTTATCATAGTGCTATTTCCCATGTCCACAAGATATTATATTTTCGATGAAATGATAACATGTCCACAAGGCTCGAAGCAAATATCTTGTTTAAGGGGTATCAAGTTAGTTCTTCTTTAGCCCACCGCCATTATTTGATATCTTATCAATGCTACTTTTGAATACTTGTAGCACCGATGCTCTTGATGTTAGAACTCTTTCCATGTGTCCAGCATCCTTTAGTGCTTATGGAAAATATTTTCTAGAGAGTTTGTTTCTTGTGAACTGCTGATAGCATAGCAAGAGATGTATTGAAAATTATACAGTAAATCCACAGCACACAGACTGTATGAACAAGTTCAAACTTCTGTAGTACATTGATGTTTGACATCTGTATTTTTTTTGTAGCCGTTGGTTTCAACGCAATGCCAGTATAAGGTAGTCAATGAGCTATAATGGAGTCTACCGTGCCATTAATTTATGTCTTTTATTCTCTTATCATAGTGCTATTTCCCATGTCCACAAGATATTATATTTTCGATGAAATGATAACGTGTCCACAAGGCTCAAAGCAAATATCTTGTTTAAGGGGTATCAAGTTAGTTCTTCTTTAGCCCACCGCCATTATTTGATATCTTATCAATGCTACTTTCGAATACTTATAGCATCGATGACCTTGGTCTTAGAACTCTTTCCATGTGTCCAGCATCCTTTAGTGCTTATGGAAAATATTTTCTAGAGAGTTTGTTTCTTGTGAACTGCTGATAGCATAGCAAGAGATGTATTGAAAATTATACAGTAAATCCACAGCACACAGACTGTATGAACAAGTTCAAACTTCTGTAGTACATTGATGTTTGACATCTGTATTTTTTTTGTAGCCGTTGGTTTCAATGCGATGCCAGCATAAGGTAGTCAATGAGCTATAATGGAGTCTGCCGTGCCATTAATTTATGTCTTTTATTCTCTTATCATAGTGCTATTTCCCATGTCCACAAGATATTATATTTTCGATGAAATGATAACATGTCCACAAGGCTCGAAGCAAATATCTTGTTTAAGGGGTATCAAGTTAGTTCTTCTTTAGCCCACCGCCATTATTTGATATCTTATCAATGCTACTTTTGAATACTTGTAGCACCGATGCTCTTGATGTTAGAACTCTTTCCATGTGTCCAGCATCCTTTAGTGCTTATGGAAAATATTTTCTAGAGAGTTTGTTTCTTGTGAACTGCTGATAGCATAGCAAGAGATGTATTGAAAATTATACAGTAAATCCACAGCACACAGACTGTATGAACAAGTTCAAACTTCTGTAGTACATTGATGTTTGACATCTGTATTTTTTTTGTAGCCGTTGGTTTCAACGCAATGCCAGTATAAGGTAGTCAATGAGCTATAATGGAGTCTACCGTGCCATTAATTTATGTCTTTTATTCTCTTATCATAGTGCTATTTCCCATGTCCACAAGATATTATATTTTCGATGAAATGATAACGTGTCCACAAGGCTCAAAGCAAATATCTTGTTTAAGGGGTATCAAGTTAGTTCTTCTTTAGCCCACCGCCATTATTTGATATCTTATCAATGCTACTTTTGAATACTTATAGCATCGATGACCTTGGTCTTAGAACTCTTTCCATGTGTCCAGCATCCTTTAGTGCTTATGGAAAATATTTTCTAGAGAGTTTGTTTCTTGTGAACTGCTGATAGCATAGCAAGAGATGTATTGAAAATTATACAGTAAATCCACAGCACACAGACTGTATGAACAAGTTCAAACTTCTGTAGTACATTGATGTTTGACATCTGTATTTTTTTTGTAGCCGTTGGTTTCAATGCGATGCCAGCATAAGGTAGTCAATGAGCTATAATGGAGTCTGCCGTGCCATTAATTTATGTCTTTTATTCTCTTATCATAGTGCTATTTCCCATGTCCACAAGATATTATATTTTCGATGAAATGATAACATGTCCACAAGGCTCGAAGCAAATATCTTGTTTAAGGGGTATCAAGTTAGTTCTTCTTTAGCCCACCGCCATTATTTGATATCTTATCAATGCTACTTTTGAATACTTGTAGCACCGATGCTCTTGATGTTAGAACTCTTTCCATGTGTCCAGCATCCTTTAGTGCTTATGTAAATATTTTCTAGAGAGTTTATTTCTTATGAACTGCTGATAGCATAGTAAGAGATGTATTGAAAATTATACAGTAAATCCACAGCACACAGACTGTATGAACAAGTTCAAACTTCTGTAGTACATTGATGTTTGACATCTGTATTTTTTTTTTAACCGTTGGTTTCAATGCGATGCCAGTATAAGGTAGTCAATGAGCTATAATGGAGTCTGCCATGCCATTAATTTATGTCTTTTATTCTCTTATCATAGTGCTATTTCTTGATGTTTAGGATAAGGCAGCTGAAGTTATCGAACTTCTATCTGAAAGTCACTGGAATTTATCGTGTATCATAACAATGAAGAAATTCCAAGAAGTATGTGGAGGGCCTGATGAGAAATCTGCAATCTTGAGGTACCTGGCAGGGTGTGGAAAAGCACAGTGTATTTCAGTCCGTAAGAAAGAACTTATAGAGGTATAGTATATCATTATGTAGCAAAATTTTTCCTAAGTTATTCTTGGCTTCTTGCTATAAAAAAATTACTACTTTTCTACAAAAAGAAGAAATAATTGAGAAGGTTGTGGATGTTAGATATCGTTGAATCCATATACAGGGATAAAATAACATTCACAACGTAAGCTAATTTTATGAAAAAAAAAAATTTGGGCTTCATCCTTTATATGGCTATCCTTAATGCTGGGCAAGACTGTTTCATTTACTTTGGGGCAAAATCTATGTATTTGAATTTTATACTGTTTCATTTATATGGCATTTTCATTTCAATTTTGTGTTTACAGGGCATCAAAATATCTCTTTCAACATCAGCTTTATCCAGTATATCCAATTTAGATTATGATGTTCTGCACTTGATTTGGACGACTGAGAGGCTTCAGCAACAGCTTGATGTGATGGACCAACGTTATGAATTGTAAGTCGTTATGATTATATCTACTAGTATAGGTACGATTAACTTCTAAGAAGAGAATCTTCCAAGAGAAAATAAAAAAAACTTCTGTCTCATTTACTGGGCCTTGTATCTTTATGCCACTTTAGATTATTATAATTCCTATGATGCAATGTCTTCTTAGCTTTTAACTGTACTGCTGCAGCTTCACCGTAGTGATGTTTTCTCAAAATAAATTCAGTTGTCTCATGGATTTATTATATTTCTTTGCAGGTCAAGAAAATCAGCACTAGCTTCATTACATTCTGGAAATAGGAAATTGGCTCTCAGGTATGCTAGGGAGCTGAAGCTGGCCACCCAGAGCAGAGAGAAATGTTCATCGCTTTTGAACAGAGTAGAAGAAGTACTTGGTGTTATTGCCGATTCTGAATCCACGAAAAAGGTATAGCTTTGGATATAATCCCGAAGCATTTTGAATTACCAATTTGTAATAAGATCGGTTAATTTCAGAATGTGAAGGTTGTACTGAACTGGGGGGCTAGGAACATTTGATGTTTGGTTGGGCTTTGTTAGCAGGTTTCTGAAGCCATGGAGTTAGGAGCCCGAGCATTGAAAGAAAATAAGATCAATGCAGAGGAAGTGGATGTTTGTTTAAGAGATATCCAAGAGAGCATTGATTCACAAAAGGAAGTCGAAAAGGCGCTAGGTATATATTGTCTTATTATCTCTAGGGGGCGCTCATTTGAAGCGTGCCTTTTCTTTTTTTATTATGAAATGTTGTTTTCAGGTATTTTTCTCCACGTAAGTGTGGGAATTGATTTAATGGCATCTCAGGATAGTGTTTATGTTGAGACTGGAGCTGCAAATGAAGTCTTTATTTGGGATTCCTTGTTCTCTAACCACGTCTCTTTTGGGCAATTTCAGAACGAAGTCCATCATACACGGATTTTGAGGAAGAATATATTGAAGAGGAGTTCAAGAAGTTAGAGCTGGCGCTTGGCAATGAGGCTGGAGTTCCTGAACCTGAAAACGAGTTTACTGATAGAGAAGGAAAAGAGACTTCAGAAGCCATTGAATTTATAAACGATGCTTTCTCAAATCTGAAGCTCTCAGACGATCTTGCGGAGTCCAATCTAGAGAAAGAATCAAAAATTCCAGAAATGGAAGCCGCGTAAACCTGAAAGTTCCATTAATCTGGGAATGATTATGGCTATTATGCAGTATTTGTGGCTAAACCGTTGTAATTTGTAAATGTATCTCTCATCTTTATATTTTGATTTTCTTTAGAATTAATTATAATTTTTGGGAAAAAATGATAAATGATACACAAAACGGTATGTAACATAAAAAAGAAAAAAGCGTAGTTGTTCCCAGAAAAATAATTGCGGTCGATGAAAAAAGATGATAAAAATGCGGCTCACAACTTTTCATCCGATTGAGTAGGAATTTATTATCTTGCGAAGTAAATAATTATGTTTGGAACAGGAAATTTCTTATTCTTTTAACCCCAGAACGAGAAATCCCCCTTGTATTAAAACCGTCGGATTATTGCCGATGTACGGTTGAGTCAACAGTGAACATTAGATATTTGGCGTTATTAACTGTTGTGGGTCCCATTTGAACGGTCCTATGTTCTGTCTCTCTTCCGTTTTGGACCTGGTGTGTAGTAAAGGGTTATTTGTGTATGGGTGTTTCTGCTGAATGAATTTGGGCCAGTTCATCCTTGTCAGTGGTCACGTCTTTCGTCTGACTATTTTTCTGCATTACAACGGCCGACGGGAACTACGGCCCTAATGACCGACTCCCCCTTGAAGTTGATAGATAATTAAATTTTTCAGATATAATATGCTGAGTTTAAATTAGGTTATTTGTATGAAAAAATATTTTATTAAAAAATATAAAATTTATTTTGATAATTTCTAAATTTTTAAAAGATTAATCTTTAAATTATTAATTAAAGATATTACCTTATTTTTTCCCAAAAAAAAAAGACATCTATAGTAGTAGTGCCTTTTTTAATTTTTTGTTTTTAGCATACTCAAATGTCAAAAGATATTACTTCTCTCTTATTTATAAGTCATTTTTAATACTAAAAATAATATTAAAAACTGTTGGATATATCATAAAAATAACATCAGTGTTCGAATATTAGATACACCCCATAAATAAGATTGAGATATTGAATATAATTAAAAAATAATATTAAAAGTGCTGGATATACCAAGAAATAACATAGGGTGCATCCATTAATAATAAGAGGGTATTGAATGTTATTGGAAAATAATATAGGTGCTGTGGATGTTACATTACCTTTATATATATACACTTTACCCATATTTTAACAATGTATACCAACATTTAATAGGAAGTAAATGAAAAGGCTTATAAGAAAAAGTCAATGATGTATCTTATAATTAGGGAAAAAATTCATTTACTCTCTACCTTCAAATAGGATGATAGGAGCATGTTGGAATGCCATTTTAACTATTCTGGTTCCGAGAATGCAGCTACATGGAAATCGGAATCAAGTCTTTTTAGTATATGCGCTCGCGCTCTTGTACATTTGTTAGCATCGATCCTCAGTGGGTCCTATTTTAAATTTTAAGAGAGTCTTATGGGATCAACGACAGCGTGTTTGAAATTTTCTAAAAAGTCCTCTTAATAAAAGTTAATGGTGCCCTCACACCATCATTATCAGCGAGTGAAAGGGGGATAAATAGTCCAGAACATTCATGCAACATCAAAGTTCATTACAAGAGAAGCAAAAAACTGTGATCTATGATAAGATGATGTTAAATATAAAATGTCTGTGATGGATGGATGTGTGATTAGTGTCGTTGCTTGTTGCTACCACACCTTTATTTGTCACTAATAAAAGGTTCAAAGTGCTCTATCATTCTACAAGATTATTGCTATTGTACGTACGCCGGGACAGCTGATCTGTCTGCTTCATTCTGAGAAGATTCAGCAGCAAGTTCAAAATCCGTTCATTTTCTTAACGTTGCACCGAAGCCATGTACATCAACATTTTTCACTTTAACCCCTGCATAACACGGGTACTAGTGGTATGCGTATAAGTTAGCCAAATAATAATGGATATATACACGAGCCTGTACAGAGCTCAGAAACGGTGGAATAACAACTATTTGCGTTATTGGTCCATCGTAGTTTTTTAATCACGCCACGAGAAGTTTATACAGGGATGCGTTAAAACTTCTCGGTTCTAATCTCACACTGGCCAATCGAGTCTGGAAACTCTGAGAGACTTGCAAAAAGCAAAAAATACATTCCAAAAGCATATTTGGCACAGGGGTTGAAATACTCGAGTTTAAAGTTATTTTGCTTCCGATTTTTTTCTAACTTGGAAATTAGTTAAATTTGTCAATCATGGAAAAAAAGAATGACATGATTTTATTATATCTTACCCCATGGAATGAATATAGGTTCTCTTCTAGTGAAACAATAGAATCACAGGAGAAGGGTGGTGGAGAAGGAACAAACCTGAGTAACTTTGGGCATAGGCATAGCTGCAGAAAGAAGCTGGTGGGAAGAGAGGTAGGGTTGGATAGGCTTGGGAGGCATGGAAATGAAAGGAGATTGTTGACACATTGGGAATTGAATATTGGGAAGCACGTGATTGGGGAAACCAGGAGGAAGCATTTGAAACTGAGGAGGAGGAAGCCCGCAAGGCATGCCTAAGCCTAACTGCGACATCATTAGAGGCATACAAAACCCACTTCCCATTGACAATACCTGCATGTACACATCCATCTTACTTAATTAAGCATTAATTATATACTTAATTAAGAAGTTTATAATTAGTGGCATATATTTTAACTTTACCTGTAACTGAAGCTTGAGGGTCTTCAGATAATCGATGGCATCGTCCAGCATTGAAGCCTTGTCCATCTAATTAATTAACGTCCATTCAAACACACAAGTCCAATCAAGTATTAGAATTAATTAAAGTAACGACAAAGATCTTCATTAATTATCACAAAGCTAAGTATTATATCATGTTTAAACCACTCGTAAGGGTTTCGAATTAGGTCCCTTTTACAAATAATTCTATTTAATTTTGTTGGGAAAATTATATACCTTGTTGCAATTAGGTATTAGCCGTTTTAATGTACTCATCTTCTTGTTAATCTTATGTCGTCGCTTCTGCAAAAAATCCAAAACAATCAATTACGATCAATAATTAATAATACTAACACATTAAAAAGATTTTCTCCATGCTATATATAAATATTTCCTGCCTCACCCTCTCCGATAAATTATGCATATGGGTGTTCCTGATTCTCTTGCCTCTTGAACCATCTTGAGCCGGCGTTTCCTTTGTCGTCGTATCTTCTGTTTCTTCATCATCCTGCACATAGATATAGCCAGGTTGCTTAGAATCACGGAAACTAAAACATGTCGAAGAAGGGTCAATATAATATAATCCAGCTAGGGTTACAGAATTCCACTTACATCACTTTTATAGGTTGAGTCGTCGGTGTCCTCGTGTTCCCTACTACGAAGAGTAGGGTCATTCGAGGCTCCAAGCGAGCACAAAGAAGAAGATGCTACCAAGGGTGCACTAGAAAACTCAGCAGGTGTTTTTCCTTTTATACTGTGTGTTTGATGATGATATTGACCATGTGATCCCTGACTCTTGAGGGCCCTATCGTATCCAACAGCTTCGGATTGCTCATCAGGGAGTGTTTCCTGATCCTTTTTTCCATCAAAGGGTGTTGTTGTGTTTGCTTTATTAGAAGTAAAAGCTGTTTGGCCAGGATGAACTCCGTTGAGACTCTGTGATCCCTTAGCCGCCCAGTCAATCACAAAGGAATAGGAATGTTTAGCAGCTCTGCTACTGCCACCATCAGTTGCTTTGATGTCCTCCACTCTAGCTGAAGCTGAAACGCCACTGTTTGGGAGCCGACTTGCACTGTTTCCCTGATAAGTAGATTTGAAAAACAATGCAGGTCTCAGGAAGTTGGAGAAATTGATCTTTTCAACTCTTAGACCAGATCCCAAGTCATGCTTCTGGGTCTGTAAGGAAGTTGAGCATAACTGAGCATTCCCCCCAGTGGGCCTGGAATTAGATTCTCTTTCTTCTCTTAAATTGAAAAATCCATCCCCAGGCTTATTATTAAAACTATTCCTTTCGTTGCATTTCAAATCAAACGGGTAGGAACATGGGTCATGGGTTTGTCGGGGATTTTGATGGGTGGAGTCCAAAAGCGAGCATAAAGTGTTTAACCTTGCTCGTTTTGCGATGCAGTGATCTTCGTCGTAAGCTTCATTGGAGGGTTTTATCGAATAACTAGAGCAAGAAGGCCTCTTCAGTGTTCTACTCGATGACCCTCCTTGCACCAGAATTTGGCCATTTTGCCAAATCAGCTCAACAAAATCATTGCCGTGCCTGCAATACATCATATATAGTCGTATCATCATTCCAGCTGATAACTTGAAATGGATTTTTAAAAAAACAATTAACTGAAAATTAAAATAGATCAAGAGTAACAGTAACCTACGTTGAAGCAAGATGGGAGGAGCTGCCTGGGATTCCCGTGCGGATTGACTCAGTATGCTTCTCTGCCATTAGATACATGAATAAGTTCCAGAAGAGTAGATCGAACAACAACGGAGACGACGGAAGGTGCTCTAACCGATAGCTATAACACGTGGCTGCTTTCTGCCATCTGCGCTCTCTTTCTCGTTGACACCTGACGTACGTGCTTTATATTATATCCCAACAAACTCCCTGTTTTCCGCTTCTTGAAAGGCGATGAGATTGCACAACCAAATTAGCAAAGATGGAAAAAGCGCAAGCAGGAAGCAGAAAACCAGAGTTCCCAGATCGTGGATTCCACGAGGTAAGGGGGGTGGCAACTAGAATGCTCGAAAATAAATAACAAAAGATGCGGTTGTCAGACGATAAATTGGAAGCCAAACGTATCGCAATTTAATTCCTAGTACACGTGAAGGTGTCCACAAAACTCATGCAGTTTGTATCTGTCAGATTATGAGAGGTACGTACCAAAGAAATGGGGTTGGACTAAACTGGGACCAGTGGACCGCCTCAATTTTCCGATAACTTAAACAACACAAATGAGAAATTCAGAAAAAAGAAAACATAATAGAGGTCAATAATCCTGTGAAATATCTTTTCTTGTGCAGTAGAGAGAAAGTGTTATACTAAATAGTGGGCGCCCATTTTCCAATTGGGGTTTATTCAAAGATAAGGATAAGATCTGAATGGGAGGGGTGGATCGCCATTGCCAATTCTGGGTTTGGTGAAGTAGAGGAAGGAGAAGGGGTGGAGGTAAGAGAGAATTGGACGGAAGAGAGAGGAGGCAAATCCACATGAGAAGGAATCTTAGGAGGTGGGTGGGTTGCGGGGGAAGGATGGTGGGGCCCGTACGCGGGTTTAGTGGTTTTCAAGAGGGGGCCCAACAACGCCACCATGATTGAGGACTGGGGAGGGTGAGGGGGTACGGAGCCACACCCTTTACCTCAGGGATCAAATCGATGTTTCGTAGAATTTGAGAGTGGTCACCCCACAGTTCACGTGATGCTCACGCGGGGTTCACGTGCCCCAGCTTTACGTTGTCTGTACTTTTGGCATTCTATGTTTTGAATTTTGCAGAGGATGAGGCCGAGCTCGACCCTTGAAATCGCAAAATTGATCCACGAAGCTCCATTTCTTCTTTTGATGTTGACCCCTCCTCCTCCTCCTCCTCCTCCCTCCCTTTCCTGTGATCCAAAATGTGGACACGACCCTCATTACCAATTTCAACAACACCTTTTCTTTATTTTTTTTTATTTGGATTTATCTACCCTTTCCTTTACAAGCAAGCTACTCTTTTCAACAAAAACATGATTCCATCTTGTTTAGTGAGCTATCGCGTGTTTACAGAAATGTACTTGATTTTCTATAAGCATAACATTTATACTTGATATACTCCTAAAAAACAAATGCATTAGACATCCAAAATTATATCGAATTTACATTTTTATTTTTCTCTTATTGGAAAAACATTTATTCCTTGAAATTTAATCATAAAAAATGATTAGTATTTATTCATGCATGTGCAAATTATAGTTGCCGGACTTCGTACAATGGATCAGGCCGTTGTAGAATTAGATATTTTACCATTATTCAGTCTCTTCATAGTAGAGCTAGTTATTCCCAAGGCTCGGGGTCATTGAAGCCTGTGATCTTGCGCTCCTTTCTTCTTTTCATCACTAAGATCATCCAGCAGAAAATTAATTACCAGTCGAGGCTTTATCATCATTACTGCCAAACTCGCAGATTTTACTGAATGTACAACTGTGTGAAAGCACGTGTTTAAAATATTTGTTTTCAATATCATTATTGATGGATAAGTGTATTTCAATACTTATGGGATCAAGTTGATCACAATTCCGTGCAACGAAGGGGATAAGATGCTAGTGTACTATACTCTATAAGAATAGGAAATCGAAACGCTCCTAAGGAAACGGTGGCATGCACCAAGGCCTACATCAACCGTCGTAGTTCCTAACTAGCAAAGATCAATGGAAATCACATCAATTTGACATACCGTCTCTTAAACCCATAGATAACGTGCTTCAACTGCAGCAGCTTTCCCTTTCCCAACTGCGATCAAATAGTATTAAATTAGTCGTACAGCATGGCGAAATGTATTAGTTGCTAACCAAGAATCAAGTGACACAGATGAAATCATGAAATATCAGAGAAACTGTTGAATTAGCACATGCGACTTGTACGTTACTGCCATTAATATTGAAAGAGACTATCCTGGATGGCTACCATTTTCATCAGAGCATCATTTAGTTACATGTCCACTGTTTCTCGCTCTTGAGATAGATCATTGAAGCTGAGCATGTGATGTTCCTGTTATACAAGATAAAAAACGAGCGCATTTAGCTTCATTACATTCCAGAATTCCTGATAAGAGTTAGAGACTTAATTATTCATTCATATTTGGTTGGGCCCAAGCTAAAGTGAACATGAAGTTCATTTATATCCCATTTATCAGTGTCCCCAGTCGGCCAGTTCCGCACTTGAAGCACCGCAAGGGCCACTATGAACTACGTGCTACTACCTATGCTCATGCATCCACAAAAGAGTTCGGAGTAATTACCTGCAGTGCTCAGACGATTTTTCACCAATACCCGCGCTGTAAGAGTTAAATTATCGATCTATACTCAACTCGATTTTCATAGCAGACACACCTCTCGGGGAGATCAGAAATTTCACGCGCAGAGCAAAAAGAAAATTAGGTGAGATCCCTGAAGGGGGAGGCAAGGAATGAAATTGGACAACCCTACAAAAACTGCCACGAAGTTTCTTTCTTATGATCGTGCAACAAACTATCCCATATCTTCTTGAATTTAAACTTCGCAAATTAAAACAAATGATTAGGATTCAAATAATTATTTATTTATTTTTTATATAATTTTTTTTTAAAAAAATTAGACTCACTCATTTATAATTTAATTTTAAGAATATATTATTATATTAGGCCCATAAGCTTGGGCTTAACTAGCCCATCAAGGACGGACCGATAAGGTCCCATACTTTTAGTATCTAAACAGTATTATGTAGTCAAATCAAGATGAAAGCAATGGTTGTATAAAAAAAAAACGAATGCTATGGTAATATGAACTACATACGAAGTTTGACATTTATAACTATTTAAAATATATTTAATTTTTAAAAAATATTAATTTATTATAATTTTAATAATAATACTTGATAAATTATCTCTTAGATTATAAGTAAGTTTAACTATTTTTTATTTTATAAAAAAAATAACATACTAAGTTTGCTACCACTTATTAATTCTCGACATATCAGTTACAATCGAGAGAGAATGTAAAGCGCACGTTGATGCATTAAGAATGTAAAGCCGAACCTTGCTCAAATCTTTGCTATAAAATATGCAGCTTTTCTAGATGAGAATCCTTAAGCTCCTAAATTCCTGAAGTCTTATAAGAAACGGCAAAAGGCAGGAACACCATATATCTGCTTCAAAATTGAAAGACGTATTAAAGCCGTAAATTGGAGACCCAGGAAATGATTAGGATACAGAAGATTGCCTTTTCAACCTTATTTTGTTACAGCCAGGCTCATAAGTTTTCGAAATCCTGTCATTACGCATTGCTCCCGTAGAAAATCTTGCACTCAGTTGATGCAGGACTGCTAACATCACTTGCCTTCTGATCCCTTCTTGGCGTTGAGCTAGGAGAATATATAGCTTAAAAAGTTCTTGGTGTTGATCTGCCTTCTTGACTGTCGGTCCCTGGTCAAGTTACTTTCCACGAATTTTTTTTCTGACTACGAACACTCCAGATGTTCGTTTAAGCAACATGAGACCCTCCCATTTTTATTTGTTCTGACTGAAAACTGAAATGACGAGTCTTAGGCAAAGATATTGTCCCTAATACGGGATCGAGATTCATCCTCATAATTTGAATCCTGTTTTCCATTTTAAATGATTTAGACTTCTAGTGTGGTTTTCTCAGCCTCCCAAGACTCCCCGTGTAGTCATGAGTGTAATATCATCCACCCTTTCAGGGATATTGTCCTTCTTTCCCTTTATTTTACTGGTCATTGCATCAAACTTCAAAAGCACAAATTCTAATTCTGCGTAACGGAATTTACATGAGCAACATTGGTTCCAGTTATCAATTAAGGAATTATTTACTCATAGAATACGAAGGGACAAAAGAATTGGCGATATTTATTTAAGTCTGAACAAACATTGGCATCTATCCTATGGACAAACAAATTAACCATGAACCACAAATTCTGGCAGTTTCATGACTTCCTCCCCTATTCTTTTAATATATGCACGGATATTTGGAGAAACTAAACCGGACCCATACACAAGCACAGGAGAATCAAGAGAGTATTCCGAATATCTTAAGATTTGAAGCTCACGAACCAATAACCTAAAATCATATGCTCGAAAATAGAGATTCAAAAATCCAAACACGACGCAGAGGACTCGAGTCTGATAACCATCAAAATTCAAACGATACCGACAAAATTATCCGTGTTATCTAAATTACATTGACAAGTTCTGAGAGCTACATTGACAAGAAATTGGATAATAACAGATTCACTTACGAAATCATCCATTTTCAAAATTAAGATCAAATTTGACTCAGATGAGCAGGGACAAAGGACAAAGCAGTATGGAGAAAACCCTGAGAACTCAAGCATCAGAGGAGCGACGATTAGGGAATGTAAACGTAGTAATGGGTTTGGGAGAAGTTTTAAAAGTGTTTTTAATTTAATTTTTTTAAAAATAAATAATTATATTTATCTAAAGGATTTTTAAAATTATAATTTTAGATAAATTATAAGTAACTTTTAAAATAGTAAAAGAGTTTATAAATTACTCAATTATTATTTTATCTTTATTTTTTTTACGTCTTTCCTCTCTCTTCTCTATTTACTATTTTATTTTTTCTCATCTCTCCTTTATATTTTCTACAATCTCTCATCTTTTCTCTTTATTCACTCTTCTTCATTCTCTCTCCTCTATCTTCTCTTTTTTTTACCCTATATCCCATCTCCTATTTATAATAAAATTATATATTTTTTAATTACAAAAATTATTTTCTTAATAACTATTTAAATACTTATTTATTTATAACTATTTTTTTATAAAATATTCTCTAAAAATCCTTTTAATAAGTAATTAAAAAACTTTTTATATATATATATATATATATTTTTAAATTTGATCTAAATACACAAATCGTTTTTTTGTCAAGTCCATTGATCACCAAAGTTTTGCATCAACGTTGAAAGGAGGAATGGAGGAAAGCACAGATCGGGATCTTTCTCCGGCCTAAGACGTTTTCGGTATCATGCGAAAATTGTTGCGGATTTTGGTTGCGCAGACGACAACACCCCTGTCAGTTTTAACAAATACCAATAAATTGCTACCCTCCTGGAACCATGCATGGGCTATATGGGCTTAGAATAGGCTACACAGCCTCTTATAATGGGCCGGAAGCCTCTTTTAAATGAACCCCCAGCACTTTCTAAACAGGTGCTATCATTATGATGGCTTTTGAAAGCCCATCTTGTTTTTTTTTCAGTACAAAAAGTTTTAAAAAAGATTTGATTTCATCGACGATCTAAGAGTATGGTAAAATCTATATTTTTCTTAGGAGATATTAATATTGGGTAGGACGAGTTATTTATTACTTTCATGTGTAAACCTAAATACATAAGAGTTATAATATCTCCCTAAATATCAATACTGAAATTACGATAAAATAATATTTTATAATGATCGAATATACTTTAAATAATCACATATCTTATATATTTATTAGTTGAATTTATAGATGATAGGTAGACCAGTCGTGCTTGATTTCCATGATAGTATGAGAGTTGGGAGCATGTGTTGAGAAAGAAGGGTAGATGAGTGCTATTTATTTCCCTTATGATAAAAAAAAAAGTATTGTTATGCTTTAATTTGACAATAAAGATAAAGATAGTGGAAATTGCCTCTTCAAATTGAATTTTACCTCATGTTATAAATTAAAAATTGAACAGTGATTACAATAAGCGATGCAAAAGAAGAAGGGATGGCAAGGAAATTAAATGTTTCGGTCTTAACATCGCGAGACGTACATAACACGACTACTCGGGGTATTGGAGAAAGAGGAGGATGCGGGTTACGCTCTGCTTGCTTTCCTATGTTTCCACTTTCAAGATTCGGACCAAACTGCACACTGTTGTCTTGGGCAAGCGGGGGACATCTTGCTTGTTTCTTTCTTCCCTTCTTTTAAAAATGGAATCTCTCCAATACTAATTTGCCACGTCTTTACGAGTGAGTACATACATAGACACGAGGGGGCTACGCGTTGAAAGGAGAAGACATGAAGAATATTTGTCTGCAGTGGTATGTCGGTATGTCTTCTCTGTTGGTCGGTCTCCTATCTATCTGCTTTTGTTACCAAAAATAATAGACTTGATTGCCATTTGCCAGACCCCCAAAATATCATCTTCTTATTTGAAATGGCATTACCTTATTTACCCTTGTCGAGTTAACCCAGGTGGGAGACTATCATTTCCTTTAGATTTTTTAACCCGTTATGCTACAGATATTGCTAATGCACAATCAAGTAGATATTGCTTTAGAGTTTTTTATGCGGAAATCGTAGGTCTGTAGCCTTAATTTTTTTAAATGATGTTACTTTTATTGTTTTCTCCCAACGCCGCAGACTTGACATTGTTTCCCATCTTTCTTTTCCCAATGCAGTGACATGAAGCCTTTTTCCTCGCTCTCATCTTCTGCCTGTTCATTATTCAAGCATCCGTTCTTCCTTCGCGGCTTTTATGTCAAGCGTGCTCTTCCTTTTCTTCTGTCTTCTGCGTTCTTTCCTATTCTTTCTCTCTCCTTTGTAGATTTATTCTTTCTTTATATGCTTCACTCTTCATCTCAATCTTCAGTCTTCTTCAAACTTTCTTCTTTTACCCCTGAAACTGCTTGGCGTCACATTTGAAAGGGCAAAGGAAATTAACCCGGGTGACCCATCCACTCCAGTGGGTTACCCGGTTATGTCCGGGTCACAGCGGCTCATCCCGGTTTCCTCCGAGTCAGATTCCCCCCGGCTCATCCCGTTTCGCACTAAATAATATGTTTTGGACGCTTCGGATTAAAGTTCTAATGAAACAAAATTATGCCCATGAAGTTGGTAATTAGTTGACAAGTGTATAGTTGTCGGCTACAATGACTGCATTGGAGAGCTTCTGCCAAATTTATGCAAGAAAGAAAAAGAGGCTAGATCCAGAGTTCTTGCGCTGTTTATTTAAGAGTCTAAAGGCGCGGCTCTGGGATTAATCCGTCGAGTCCCCACAATGGGCAAAACCTCTAGTTCTCCGTCGTCGTCGATTAGCCGTAACAGCAACGACCTTGCTTTCTCAACCGCATCTTCTCTTGAACACCTTCCTACAAATCTCGGGTTTGGACGCAGCATTTCACCCATTCCACATCTTCACTTTTGCATTTCAAGGAACGTATATTCAACAATCAACAACAGCAATGGAGCAATATATATAAGCTCCCCCCCCCCCCCCAAAAAAAGTAGTTGGGGGAAACCTTCAGAGAAGAGGACGCTGGGAAGCAGTAGTTCCCGTGCAGCTGAAGAAAATGATCGCAGCCTCTTTGTAAAGGTGTACATGGAAGGGATTCCGATAGGCAGAAAACTGGATCTATTAGCTCAAGATGGCTACCACGAGTTAATAAAGACGCTTAAGCACATGTTTGACACTACCGTTGTCTGTTAAGTCTCCAGTGCCCAGTGCTCTCTGATATTGGTCTCTCTCTCTATATATATATAATGCAAATTCATTTATCCTGTTGCTTGTTAATTATGAGAAGAATATGAACATATTTGACGAGGCTGTGTTGTGAACAGTGGGGTCTGAGATGGAGGAAGCGTTTCAACCAGAGAGATGGCACGTGCTAACCTATGAAGATGAGGAAGGGGACTTGATCATGGTTGGAGATATCCCTTGGGAGTAAGTTATCTCTATGACTTGGGTGAAGTAGACAATCATTTTGACGTGTGACTGCTAATGACTAATGATCCTGTTTGTGAGTATAGGATGTTCTTATCCACTGTCAAGAGATTGAGGATCACCAGGGTAGACGCACTCGGATGTTAAATCAATGCGCGCGTAGGCCAAGCGTTTCCTTCACGCTGCTGTGCTGTACTTCCCTTTTCTATTTTCATCCTATGTATGACTGTGAATATGTAATTAGCGATCGTCGATCTTGATCGCATCATACTGAAGTTGTGCCAGTGGGGACAATTTCTACGTTCCATTAGTACGAAGCAGGCCCAGACCTGAGCCCACCCGCCGCCTATCTTCGTAAATGAGAATTTTTTTTTAGTTATCTATTTTGTTGAGTAGAATTTTATTAATTCACATTATATATATATATATATATATATGATGGGTTAGTCTTTTAAAATGAGAAACTATTCATTTTAAGATTCCGCCTGAACAAGGTATTTATTCCATAGTTTTTTTTCTTTTAAATATCTAAATTCCTATTAATATGTTCACTAGAAGGCATAAAAGTCATATAGACAACGTAAATCTATAAGTTATAAATAACGTGACTTATTTGTATTAAGACGTGCTATCTGGCCCAGCAGGTTAGTCTTGATACATCTCCAGGTACAAGTTAAAATTTATGGTAAATTACATTATAACTTATTTTTAAAACTCTTTTAAAATGTGCCTACTCATATAATTTATAAAGATTCCACCCTTACAATTTTTATTGGCTTGTGGGTCAAAACCTCGAGTCTTAGAATATAAAAAAGTTATTTTAAGAGATAGACAAGGGAAGTGAAAAGCGTGCTGGCGCACGGCGTGAAAGGGGGGTTCGATGTTTCTTTTTCGGTCGAGTATCCAAGTTTTGTTATTGGATCCATCGGTTCACATCCCAAAGGAAAATGAAAATTGCATTGCTGAACGGACCTAATTGACAAGGCCGAATGGCCCAATCACAACCATCCCGTCAATGACCGCCATACTACCTGCATTTATCCTCAACTTGGCATTAGAATTTTTTAAAATTATACAAAAAATCATCTTTAATTATTCAAATACGAAGTCTGAGTTCTGAGGCAATAAGGGCAGAAGACATCGCTGCCCCGCAACAAAATTCTCAAGAAAGAAAGAAACTTTTGTTCCCACGGTCGGATCATTGCATGGACCATCATGGGTTAAAGTAAAGTGGGGGGCTGAAAAAGCAGAGCAGGGGGAGGAAAAAGTTTTAAGAATCAAGAACCGTGTGTAGAAGAAAGACACATATGTACGTCAGTTATTGCGGTGACGATCTTTCAGTTTTTGTTCCCTTTTCTCTGGCTATGATGACTCGGCTTCCAAAACAAAGAAGTAAAAAAGCTAAGCGCACCACTTTAAGGACCAAACCCTAAATTCTAGCTCAATATGTCTTCCTTTGCCCGCTCATCGTATAGCCTTTTTATGTATCGGCCGACCTCTTTCAATTAACTTCACATGTTGGAGCTCGGTGTTCATGTTCTAACAGCCACAATTAGCTGTTTAATGCCGTCTTCTACCGTCATTATTTGAAAGTATATATATATATATATATATATATATATGGCCATTAATCACTCTCAAGCGCGGCTACATGCATACATGTCAAGAATAAACACACAACGTGCTGTGCTCATTTTCTCTTTAATCAAAAGAACACCTAGCTAGCTAAGTAATTCGTCAAACTATGGGCAGAGTTGCATATTGATGTGGTATGATACTAGTGGCTTTGTGTGTACAAGTCATGACTAAAACCCAAGAATGGTAGCCATGATTAATTAGGCTGAAGACTCTGAAGGTGTGACTTGGGGTGTGGTGGGTGAGCGATTAATTAATTGTCACGCACTCGCTTTTCTGGAAGCAATTGCGACGACGTTCCAAAAAGCAACAAGACAAAGTTGCTTTCAAAACCAAAGAAGACACTCTGTTGAAAATGAACACTCGTGCAGATGAGGTCGCCCTCTTTTCTAAAGTCTGCAAACATTATCTTCCACAACCTGGTCCACTCAAAACCCTGACTTGTACCCCCGTAAAGTCATCGCCTTACTGGCTATGCCAAGTAATACCAAGAGAATAATTAGAAAATATATGTGTGTGATCCTAATACAATTTCATCAAGCTTCTATTAAAAAGACTCGTGAAAAGCACACCTCTGTCGGTTTCAATAATCCCGAGGATCCCCTGTTCATTAAACTCGCTGCTCTTTCCTTGTAATTCATATTTACCCTAACCATTTTTTTATTCTGATTTTGAAAATCTGAGAAGCAAGATTACGTAGCCAGTAACTTGAGCCAGCAGGGCCAATATATTACAACTCAATAATTTTTCACTGAGTAGCCATGGATTAATTGGAATCAAGTGGTGCCACTAATTAATTAAAGCGGCCTCGTGGAACTAATTAATTAAAAACGGTGGTAATAAAGCATACTCTTCATTAGACTTTTTTTTAGTACGACATGTTTTTATTTATAAAAGATATTTAGAAGTTATCTTAACTTATTTTTGTTCATTTTTTATTTTACCCCTATTTAATTATCCATGTTACTCATATTTAATTCTGACTTTTTGCATAAAGGAGGGTGTTTTAGGAAGAAAAGTATAATTTTTATATATTAATTGTCTCTAACTAGGTTTAACTAAATTTTGAATTGATAAAATCCAGTTAATAATCTCTTATAAAAAATAAGAGAGGGAGTATCATATGTGCTAATTAGCGTGCATAAATAATCACTCAGAGACAATGTCATATGCGTCTCGCCTTAGTGTTGTCCCAATCCACAGTCATCCCTTGTCCCATTACGTCCTGATTCTATTGGAATCGGGATGGGCGGCCGGACAAGGAGAGGTTGAACACCCCTACTTACATAGATGATAAATCAGAAAAATGGAAGTAGAAGACAAACGCGCGAGGATGTGGGTGAGTGATATGCAGATGCAGGAGAAGGGGGATAATAATTGGGGAGTGAGAGGAGAATAGGTAGGTTGAGACTTGAGGGAGGCGAAGGAAATAGGGTGGGGCTGCACGTGAAGCTTTGGATTCAACGTGCGGGCAAACCCTTTGTGTGGGCTCCCTCTCTCTCAATATTACTTTATTAGCGGCATACTTCATTTTCAGCGCCGCAACCGCAAGGCCGCCACCGCCACCACCACCACCTCGCCCTCTGAACCTTCTCATATTTACCCTCCCTCGTCCCACACACATCGCTATTTCTAAAATGACCCCACTTCCCTACGCTTCAAGGGACGAGGAGCGCTCAAGTATCATAAAAGCCAGAAGGCCATGTACAAAACTGTCTCAGATTTTTATCCTTCAAAATATAACAGCATGAGTACAATTAAGCTTATTTTTTTTAATATTTTAAGCTTATTCTCGCCTTAATCTTATTTATATACCACTAGCCCCTCCACCCTTCCTATGAATCGCCATAGACGTCACATGAATCTCTCCATAGGATCGATAATGGGGTTAGGCCCCCATCTTCTCTCATACTATACGCTTTCACATGTTATATTCTACAGTTTTCTATAAAAGCTGGCGATGTATAATATATAGATAATTTTTTGAAACTTTGGTCTATATTTATAATACTGTCGTTTCTTTATGAAGTCATTTACAGCGTCACTTATTAGGGGCTAGTTGCTATTGAAAAGAGCCACATCTAGTTGTTAGTTACAAATATATAAATCTGTGGATCAACAATAACAGTAGCGTAACTAATTTATGGGTGGTTTCTGAAAAACTGATTGTATGAAGGTATTAAAAAGCGGTGGCATTAATTGTTAAACACGAAGATTAAGGCATGAAGGCTTGATGAAGAGTGGAAAACCTGTAGTCTATAGGAAGTGCCATCTTTGTCAAAGTTATGGCCAAGAGAAACAAGAATGACCAACGAAACTTCAACAACTCGGCATTGACTCGCAGCTGTAAATGGCCCATCACCTTTCCCAGTCCCCTTTTATTATTAGAATAACACAAATCTAGTTTTAGTCCTCTAGGCTGTAGCGTATACTAGTACTCCCTCCCTTTTTTATAAACATCAAATTCGAGGGCAATTCTTTTTTTCTTCTTATAAGGAATTAATTGGTTTTTATTCCTTATAAAAACAAACGGAGGTAGAAACACAGACACAATGCACGCGCAGACGTATCTGAAAAACATCCACCTCATTTTCCACGCCTTGACCAATCAAACGGAGACTTTATGCATGTAATGGGTAAATAACAATCGGATGTTGGGATCGCACGAGGTGAGACATGAATTCTACTGTCCTTTACGTAAACTTTGATTCGGAATAGATCCTAAAAGATGGAAGAGATAGAAGAACAAGGCTGTTTTTGGTTGGAATAAAATGGGATCGATCCGAAGACAGAGGGGATCCATACAAGAAACCCTAGAAAATATCATGGGGGAGGAATAAGTTGCAAATTAAATAGCGAAATCTGGAAAGCACAAATATTTTAAACCGTTGGATCTCTTCTGGGTGTACGTAAATTAAATGCATATTTAACGCCAAAGAAATTAAGATGGATCTCTGGATGACGCGAAGGTGCGGTGGCGCCTGAGGTATAATGTAATTAAATAAAAGGGTTACTTATGGGGATCCCAAAACCTGAAAGTTCAATTCTTCACGTTTCCTGATCGTGCCAGGTGATATATATATTTGAACTTGGCGTGGCCAACTGGGTTATAAAGTTTGGTCAAATTCACTCGTTATATAAAACGGCATTAATTATATATTCCGTTGCTGTCAGCTGATATATACAATCCTCTTCAGTCTTTGTACCCATTTTCCAAATGCATTCTCTTTTTCTTACACCAACAAAGAAATTTGCCAACTTCCGAAATACATTGATACCATATATTATTTCCACATGTATTTATCTGGCGTGCGTACGATAATGTGGATTTATCTATGTGGACTGAATCAATACGTACAAATTAATTCACTCGATCGGGGATATTTCTAACATCATATTGACCTAATGAATTAATTGATTATAAATAAAAGTAATTCATCAGGGACGTCTCAGCTGAGAAAAATGTTGCTTTCTAAAAATGAAGCAAGTGATGATGGCGCTAGTTATTTTGATAACCAAACATCGTCCACGTTATTTAGTATTCAATTACCCATGGTGCACCGTATTAGTCAGATGCTTCAGAATTTGAATGAGGAAGCTGAAAGGTGACCTCATAAGAAATGGTCAGAAAATACTAATTAATTGCGTGCAAGAAAAAGATAAAGTAGTTATAAGTCGAAATTACAAGGCTGGTGTGTAAGCATCGGGGTCATTAATTCAATGGGCCATTACTCAACAGTTTAATTTAATTATGTGTGTAATTAATCATCATATCAAGGTCTTACAGCTTGTTTGGTATGATGAACAAATTTCAGAAAATTGAGAACAAGGATGAGTTTTAAAAATATGCGTGAACAATGAAAGAAAAATATACTTGATCAAATGGTGTTTGGTGTGGTGGAAAAAAGAAGAAGAAGAAAGGAACAGAGATAAATAAAGTTAAAAAAAAACAGATATATCTCTTAAATTAGAAATATTAACAAGCACGCATTAACATGCAAAAAGGATGAACTCATCTTTGTAACTTGTCAGGCTGGATATCTTTGAAAAATTCGCGGCATCCCATAATCTACAGGAACGTGCCATCAACTTGATGATGGAATAAGTTGGGATACTTTTTTCCCGTAAGGGATGGGCGAAGCATTCCCATTACAGTGCACCAAACTGGGAAAACATGATCTTATTCCCATTGCACCCTTTCCCATCAAAGCAAACATTCCGTTAATATGTAACTTCAAGTACTCCCTAGTCTTCCTTCTATTTATCATTTAAGTCTTAATAGCATATAAATTAAGAAATATGATTAATATATGAAGAACGAAGTTATAATTTTGTAGAGCAAGAATATAATAATTTTAAAAAAAATCAACAGTTATTTGTTTTTATGAATATAGATTGCAACTTATTTCATTAATATAAATTCTATGACGTCAAAATCTAAGTTTCACATGTGTGGTTAGAAAAAGAACGGAGACTGAGAGCGACGAAGGAGAGCTCGCTATTTTATGACGATGGCTAGAGAAAATATGAGGATGAGTAAAAATGAGAAGGTAGTGATTAGTCAATCAGAATTATTAGTGGGGGGATCACCGTTGTGCGGAGACGGAGGGAAGGCGGAGGGGTGGCTGCCGGAGCCTGATTATGCCGATTAAGTGGAGTATGTGTTCAAAGTCACTGAGATTAGGTTTAGCAATTGAGGGGGGTCCCATCTCCACCCTAAGTCTCTAACCACCGTCACATAGAGCCGCGGCTTGACCTCAAGCGACCTCCTCCACGTGGGTTCATTGCCCCCTAATGCTCTTTTGCCCTCCCCTTGGTTTTGTCTTGACCCCCCCAAAAAAAAAAGAATCCTCAAGTCATTTTCCCGCGAAACCCTTCCCTCTTATCTTTCTTACATTAACTCTTCTTTTCGGTTCTTTGCACCTTGGCACTTTTTCTTTAATTTTGGAACCCCACACCCCCCTCCCCCGGCTCTCACGACCTTTAAACCTCTCTGCTGAATCAAATAGCCACTTGCTTGTTCCCTCCTTTGTTACTCTCTATCCCACTCCTCTCTCGACTATTATGGATCATAATCCTCGTCCCAGTCGTGAATTGAGCTTCTTCAGCTCTGGCGACTTTCTCCCCCGTAATTCAGACCCGACATCCGAGAATCCCGGTGCCCCCCGCCATTCTCCCATCAAAGAAATGGATTTCTTCTCCCGTTCAACTGACAAAAGCTGTGATTCTAGCCCGCCGCCTCATCAGGATCCAGATCATGATGGAAATGGATCGGTTCCTTCCACTGACCAGCCTGTAAACGTAAGGTTTCAATTAACAGTCCGGTTCCAATTACCCCAATTCAGTTCGTTTGAATTAATTAATTTTTGTTTTCATGCATTTGGACAGACCAGCCTAAATCTAATACGTGTAAGTTCTGGAACGTCAGTCGCAGCAAGTAATGAAAATCCTAATACCGAGGTATGCATATATCATCCCGCCAATCTTTTAATTTTTCTCTTTGAATCTTGTAAACAAGCGGCTTTTCTCGTTTCGTATTTTCAGCTGAGTACGATCCAAGGCGAATTACGGAGACTTCATGTAGAGAACAGGAAGTTGAGAACTATGCTCGACCAGATCACCAAAAGCTATAGTCAACTACAAGCTCAGCTGTTCATCGCCCAGCAAAAACAAAACCCTATGAAGGTGAATTTTCATCCGAATTAAAGTAATATGACTGAACCTAACTATTTTTTTTATTGTCGGGCTTTTTCCTTGACCCTTATAATAGGGTATTTCCAGAGGTTAATCGATCTTCTGGACCGAGCACCATTTGTTTCAACTAATCAATACAAAAAAGCGCTGACGTGCTTCACCTGGATTTCAGATTTTCCTTTCAATTCACCCTTACTAAAAACAATTCATTCTCAATAAATTCATACTTTTAATTTTACTACTGTTATCTACAAAAATAAAATACTTGCTTTGAGCTAAGAAACCGGGAAGTGATCAACAAATTGACCTATATATATGGATGTATGTATGTATATGTATGGCACGAGAGTTGTTAGAAGTAAGAAAGAAAGTCATATATACACAGTTCCTCGCAATAGTAGATAAAAGTGGAGTGGATATGTATATATAGCTAGACTCCAGTGAGTGCATGGCAATAAGGAGCTATTAGCTATACACGTGTCTAAATTTACGGATCACGAGATTCAAGTAATGAACAATGATGAAATCCAGTGGTTATGGATTCGAAACAGGTGGAAGCAAATGGCATAGTGTCGGGGAAACAGCTGGTGGACCCACGGCCATCTACCAATGTAGACATCAACGATGCATCGATTTCCGATGGTAAGACTCAATCAGTTTTGGTGCCCTCAAACAATGCGGAGGTAATGTCAAACCAACGTGAGCATCATTTGACTAAACTTCTTGGGAAGCGAGCCTGTCCTGAAGATGGTTTTGACCGCTCCTCTCAGAGTTGGGAGTCATCCATGAGCACCAAGTTACAAGACTCAAAGAGATCAGACGAACAAGTTTCGGATCAGGTCCCCTTCAGGAAAGCCAGGGTTTCCGTACGTGCAAGATCAGAAGCTCCTCTGGTACCTGATTCTATATATATATATATGCTCTTAATTTGATCTCTGGGTATAAACTGATAGCCCATATATATGTGGAAAAGACTGAAACTCTATTGTTTTAGATAAGCGATGGATGTCAATGGAGAAAATATGGTCAGAAAATGGCAAAGGGCAATCCTTGCCCTCGTGCTTATTATCGTTGCACTATGGCCGTAGGGTGCCCAGTTCGTAAGCAGGTACGTTTTATTCTATCCTCCCTCACGATCTGTTCATCTTGTTTCTTTTCTTAGTTTCATGACACTCTGTGGGATACTGTGTTTCAACAGGTGCAAAGGTGTGCCGAGGACAAGACAGTGCTAATAACAACCTACGAAGGAAGTCACAACCACCCCCTTCCTCCATCAGCCACCGCTATGGCGAATACAACATCCGCGGCGGCCGCAATGATCCTTTCCAGTTCAACCTCAAGTACGAACAAGGAAGGCTTAACACATTCTGCGGGATACATGTGTTCGATGGCCTACCCCTACGCATCAATGGCCACACTATCAGCGTCTGCACCATTTCCAACTATCACCCTCGACTTGACCCAAGTCCCCAACGCCATGCAGCTGCAGCGAGCACATCCCTCATCAGGGCCTACTTTCCCAGTACCATTAATGTTGCATGGGTGTCCTCGGGGACAGCTAACAGGACATCCCATGATGTTCCCGCAGAACTTGCTTCAACTAGGGCAGAGGATGCCTTCGAATCCGTCGTCTATGGTTGAGACGGTGACTGCAGCCATTACTTCTGATCCCAATCTGACTGCAGCACTGGCGGCTGCTATATCATCCATCATAGGGGCGCCCGGTGGCAGCGGTGCAGCTGGAAATAACACGGTTGCTGCACCTATCGGAGGTGCTATAAATATTCCAAATAATTACTTTAACCCCATTCCTGTGCTTCCTGTCTCCCCGCAGCAACTTGCTCGTTCATGCACTACGCTCTCCACCAACTAACTAATTTCTCACATTCGATCCACACCACTGGTTTTTGAATGTACAGAAACGATAGAAGATAGAAGACCGTATAGTTATTATCATTGTTATTGTTGTAATTTTTTCTTCCGCTTTTAAGTGATTAAGAGGTTACTTTAGAGGATAAGGCTTCGCCTTTGCCCCTTTACGTAGCTTGATACCCGATTCCTGCTAGCTCGTCTCACGCAGGTAATGTGAGCTTTTCAGCTGTCTACGTAGGCAAATTCGATTTCACAAAGATAATTAAAAATCGATAAATATGTGTGTAGTTTCAGTCCTCTAACTTGTGATGAGTCCCAAGCTCCTTAAAGTGAATTTGTAATGCATGCGAACATATAGCTGATCAACTTTTGGAACATTATCATCTCTAGGAAAGTCAGGCGGAGACAGGAATCATATTGATTGTAGCGAAGATAATATTGGGTCCAATACCTTGGTTCAGTATTCACGGGGGTCATTCCTATAGTTATTTATATTTTTAACTATGTAATTAGATTTATTTCGTAAGAAAGTCACGTAATTTCATCTTGATTTCTATGTAGTTAAATATCTGTTGTTGAATTTTAGACAATGATGACTTAGTTTGTGCTGTTGATCAAAGCATAAATGGTATAAAATAATTCATTTATTCGAAATATAACGTGACCGTTGGTGTGAAGTTCACACCTTATAATTACACCCTATTTCCCCCTATCTCTCTTATTGCTCAGTTAATAGATATACTTAAATATACTAATACAAAGTTAATTTAACAGTATAAAATTCTATTAGATCCCTCTAGATTTTAAGTCTAATTCCTAAAAGAGATGCTTATATTATAAATAATAATCACAAACATTGAACTCGATATCTGGTAAATAATACAAAAAAATACTTAAATATTTCTAGGCTTTAATTTTTATTTGAGAACATAGTACATGGCTTGCCGCACCCAATGCAAAATATAGTTGAGCACCCGCAATCAGTTCAATCAATTCTTGTAGTGTATGGTCTAAAATTTTGCAGGTGGCTTATATCATTTGCGTGAGACTGTTTCAGATGGGTTGTGAGCCTTCTCTCAAAAAAGCAAAGAAGAAACCAAACCTAACTAACGTATGGAGAAAGGGTCAGAACACCAGCTGTCGCGCTCGGGCTCATTTGGTGTAAAATGAGAATGGGAGAGCATTTTAAAAGTAGGAAAGTTCCCACCCATTAAATATCGGCAATATCCTTTCCAGCAAAACCACTTTGCCATAATACCAAAAAAAAAAAAAAAACTCACTTTTCCCCTATCTTCATATAACTTTTCCATATAACAAATGCACCATTGGCGGTGAAAAGTTGCCGGGATAGCAACATTTTCCTTGTATATATAAATATAGATAAATATGGAGAAATAATACGTTGCTTAGGGATTCAAAGGATGTAAATATGGGCATATTTGAAGTCACATAATTGACCTATGTAGAAAAAATCAATCTGTTACAAATTAATGGTTAATTAACTTTTGGATTTTGTTTTGCCAACCATTTGCTTTTGGCTTACTAACTAGATATCAGTCTCACACACAATCTATGATTAAAAATTGCATTATTTATGATTTATAAATTATTTTTTTGTTACAAATTTATAAATTATGTTTTTTTGGGTACAAAATATTTTAAAAAGAGGTTGAATTCACCTACAATTTAAAGGCAGGTCAAAGTCTAAATTCCTCCTAAATGATACTAATGTCGGGTAGGGTAAACTGTCTATTACCTTTAGATGTAAATCTGTGTACTCAGAAATTAGGATGTCTCCCCAAATACTGTAACTGGAACTACAACAAAGTGATATTCTCTAGAAATTAAATATACTTTAAATAGTCGTATATCTTATCTATTTGCTGAACATATAGACTGATAGGTAAATTTATGATCGACGTCATACTAGCAGCTTCTAACTCAAACAGCAATGGCCCCCAACAGCTGTCAAGGTAGGTAGCTTCATGAATGGTAATCACTAATAATTGTCTCCCAATCGCGCCCTTGGTGCAACATTTGAATTAACTTTTAGATCCTAGTTTTAAAAAAAAGTAATAAAAATAATTTTAATATAAAATAAATTCCTAAAAAATAAAACAAAATTATTTTATGAAAAACTATAGTTTTAGCCTTAGAACCATTATAAGGTGTATGGATGTTTTTTTTTCTCTCTTCAAAGACCATAGTTTTCTCTTCAAAACCATAGTTTAAACCATCACAAGGAAGCAATACTGATCTTAAAGACATGTGGAAAAAAACTTTAAATCATGTAAGATAAAATATCGACGTAAAACTATCGTTTTTAAATAAATGCCCAAACAAAACAAAACAAAGACTCTCGTTTCTTCTCCGCGGAGTCAGTCATATGCGTCTATAATGCAAATTTTAATTCTAGTTTTGAGTAAAAACCACAACCAGGAGCAAATAACCTAATAACTTCTTCCCCAGTATGTCCATTTCTTCGCAGGTTTTCCTGATGCAAAGCATTTGGAACCTAAGGAAAAAGAAACACAAGGCTTTAGACAGCAATTTCGTCGGCAATATACGAATATCACATCGAAGGTTATGCATATAAAACCACTAGAGAGTTCAATAATAATTAACTTTCAGGTGTAAAAACGAAAATGGTGGTTATATAATTAACCTATTTGTAAGGCAACTGTACTAAATTGACATTAAACTCCGGATGTAGGGAGGAAATACAGGAATGTAGGGCAACATTAATCAGTATGTAGGGAGCTGCAGAGTTTAGAAGTTGCAAACAATGCTACTCATATAGAACTCCATAAAAATGCATGGGTCCCACTAAGTTAAAACATCAAACATAAAAAAGTTTAAATCGACTGATAATAATAACAATAGTACCTTCTGGGAGCTCCGGCTGATCAAAGGGGCTACACAGGGTCTTAGCTGCTCCCATCTCACCTTTTGTCCACCACTCTAGCGTACACAGACAAGAAAAAGGCAAAGTTGAGCCACATTATATAAATGATACCAAAAGAGAAATTCTATACAAAAAGGTACTTCATATCAAATTGGACAACAATGACATTATACAAACATCTTACCTCTGCATCCGCCTCCTCCTTTGTTGCAAAAGAAGTGTGTCCTTCCTGCCAAAGAAATTCACGACTCCTGTATTCAGAGTATGTATTAGAATCTGATAAGTGATAACCAGCACTACAAAAAAACAATGATTTAGCAACGACTTTTTAGCGGCGACACTTTTTGTCGCCGCTGAAAATCTATTTTCAGCGGCGACTTAATCTGTCGCTGCTAAAAGTCATGAGTTTCCGCGGCGAGATACAAGTCGCCGCTGAAAGTAAGACTTTTAGCGGCGACTTTATTTTGTCGCCGCTGAAAGGCGTACTTTCAGTGGCGACTCTATTTTGTCGCCGTAAAAGGTAAGAAGTAGAAATTTTTATAGGCACTTTTCTGTGGCGACACTGATTGTTGCCGCAGAAGGTTGTAGTATCTGCAGCGACAGGGTATCCGTCGCGGCAGAAACCCTGTAGTTTCTGCGGCGACATTTTTTGTTGCCGCGGAAGAGTGTTTTTAGCGGCGATTTTATATCTTTTAGCGGCGACAAAAGTCGCCGCTAAAAGGTGATCATACAATTTTTCCCCCTAAATTGATTTTAAACAACTCTGTAATATATGTAATTAAATTATTAAATAATTTTATTTTTAAATAATAAATAAAAAAATTTCACATGTGATTTTGATAAAGAAATATTATAAAAACAATAATGTGATATGTATGAAGGAATGAAATGAAACAGGGATATGTACGTAAAAAAGATATTATAAATGTGTGTGAGTGAGTGTGAGAGTTGGTATGTGTGTTAGAGATAATGTGGGAAAAGAGATAGACGATGGAGAGATATGTGTTAGAAAGAGATAAGGAAAGAGAATATACGTAAAATACGTACATACAAACATAAATTTGTAGTTACTGTTGTATATACTCTTTGTTGTTGTATTTCATGTAACATTTCAACTTCTTATAAAAATGATTTATAAAGTATTATTGAGTTTAAAAGTGTTTGTTTGAAATTAAAAAGTCTCAAAAGTACAATTTTAGAAAAAGAAGAAAGGAAAGAATAATTATGAAACATATCTTTGGGTTAAGAAAAAGTAATAAAATGAGTAATTTGGGTGTTTACAAAATTATAAAAGAGTTTATTTCCCGAAAAGAGACCCAAATGATTTAATAGCTATTTTTCGAGAATTATAGGCATATTTTCTTATAAAATTCAAGAAAAATAGTTAAAGATTATTATTTATTCATAAAATTTTATAAAAATTTACTAATGAGTTGAAAAATCTATTAAGGGAAAATATCATGTTTTTATTGAGTGGATTATTTTCTAAAAGTATATTTAATGAAAGTAAGATCTTTGGCGGCGACAAAATATAGTCGCCGCTGAAAGTCACATTCAGCAGCAACTTTTGTTTGTCGCCGCTAAAAGGTAACATTCAGCGGCGACTTTGTTTTGTCGCCGCTGAAAGGTGACCTTCAGCGGCAACTTTGTTTTGTCGCCACTGATACGTTTTTTATATGTTAGGGCACTTTGTATTTCCTCATTTCTTCAATTCATCGATCGCTCTCTCTTCTTCACTGCGTCGCCGCTCCCGTCTGCGTGTTGACCTAGCGGAACCTCATCTCCACAGCGCTCTTCAAGTTTTCGCCTCGTCTCTTCTTCTTCTTCTTCTTCCATTTTCGCTTCTTCAGTTAGTTGAAACCGTGGCCTAGGCTCATCGGAGTCACTCACCGTCCTCGGCTGCTTTCCTTCCTTGCTCGACTCTTTGGTTAATCTCCCTTCGTCGATCTGGTTGCTACCTCTGTCGGCCTTGTCTTCTTCTTCTTCTTCCATTTTCGCTTCTTCAGTTAGTTGAAACCGTGGCCTAGGCTCATCGGAGTTGCTCACCGTCCTCGGCTGCTTTCCTTCCTTGCTCAACTCTTTGGTCAATCTCCCTTTGTCCATCTGCTTGCTACCTCTGTCGACCTTCATTTGTGTTGCTTCCTCGCTCTATCCTTTAGTTTAATTTTTCCCTGATTGTTCTGCTTACTTTCTGGAGTTTCATTTGAGGAGGTGTAGTTGGATTTGGAAGGTTTTCAGATTTTGTCAGGAGTAATCTGTGGAATTTCATCGGCGAAAGAAGGTAATTTGAGCTTCATGATACTTTACACTTTCTTTCTATGATGTTACTGCTTCGCTGCTGTGGCTACTTCATCCAATTTCATCCAATTCTGTTTGTTGCTTCTGTTTCGAACACATGCTTGATGTACCCTTGTTACATTAACACTGGAATTGAGGCAATCCATTTTAACCCTGTTTCTCTGTGTCTTAGAAACCGTGTTAGGAGGATCTCACACACTGATATGCATCTCTCTGATTATATTAGATGCTGCAGAAATGTCGTGTATGTCCAACATCCGTATGTCCAACATCACGTTTGTTGGGTTACAGAAATTAGAGACTAATTGGATATAGAGTATAAGAAAACTATTGTGATATATCAATAATTTTTTTTAATTTTTAATTGTTGATATATGAATTTTCGTTTATCTGATTGAGATAAAAAATTTCAAATTTATTAGATCTCTATTTAATTTCTAATTTAATTTCACTTTTTATATATGTTGATTGTTGGGTTATTGGTACGGAAGGAGAACAATTTTGTTTTCCAACAGTTTCATTGTCTTTAAAGAATCCAGATTCTAAATTTCAATTTATTTTTTATATTTGTTTTCAATTTATAGCATTCTCCAATTACTGTCACCATCTTCATTGTTCGTGAAGGTCCTAAAAATCGTTTCCTTTAATTTGGTTTTGATTTTATACGATTATATTTGTGAAATCATTGCCCATACAATTTTGCCTTGCTTTATTGTTGTGAAAACCACCGGAAACTGAGAGGGGGTTATGCGTTTCATTTATTTGAAAGGGGCTGACTCGTTTTGGGCCCTATTATGTGTTGGACTTTATCGTTTCATTTACATTTAATTCAGTTTCCAGTAAGAAGACGTTTTTTTGTCCTTTGAATTATTCTAGTTGTGGGCTTATTATGATTTGAGCTTTCTATTTCCTTTATTTTCTAGATTTCAATTTTATTTTCTAATTTCCAGATTGTGTCATTTGCATTTCAGGTCCAATTTTTAATTATATTAATTCCTGATTCTAGATTGGGCTCCTTTATGAGTTTTCACTTTTTATTTTTCTGGGGTAATCTCCAGCATTGGGCTCAACGTTTTTGGACAATATATTTTGTTTCATTAATTAAAAGTTATATAATTTGTAGTGATTCTAGGGAAAAAGTTATACAATTTTTACTAATTACTGATCAATCAATCACTCCTAGCTATAATGACCCAAAGATTCAAAGTCATTCACTTTTAATTATTGTTATGATTTATTATTTATTATTATTAGTAATTGGCACAAATAAGGTAAGGAATAAGTATGTGCGAATTCTCAACATCTCATCATGTCCTCCTGCTCCTTGCTTCATTTCCACATGTGCTCTCATGTGCTTTCCTTCCTCCTCTTTTCATCCAGTGCTTGTTGAACTAAGTTTAATTTACTCTTCAAATATCAATTTTCCCGGCGTAAATAGATAGAAACTTCAATATTTGTCTTCAGTATTTGTGTCTTGTTGACTTGGTTTTTATATCTTCATATGAATTTTAAATCATGTTAATATGTATACTATTTATATACTGATATGTTTGTTGGATTTTGTTATTGTATCATAGGTTGAACTGTTTAGGGAATATAAATGGATAAAAGTTGGTTACATATTAGAGACAGAGGCAACATATCATATATTAGAGGAGTGGATGCTTTTCTAGACTGGGCATTTAGTCAACCTGGCGTGGTAAATCAAATACGTTGCCCTTGTAAAAGATGCATGAATGTTATATTTAAAGTGAGAAGAGATGTTAGGACAGACTTATTGAGTAAGGGTTTCTGGAGTAGTTATACGGTGTGGGAGTTGCATGGGGAAATTAGAAGATTTCAGACAGATTGTAGAACTTCCAGTAACGACGTAGAAAGTGCTACTGATAATGAAAATTTTGCAAGGATGGTATGCGATGCATATGGAGTTCCATGTGTGAATTATACAAATACTAGTGACTGTGAGAGCGAAGAGCCTAATGTGCAGGCTAAAAGGTTCTTTGACCTGTTAAATGATGCTGAAACTGAACTTTATCCAGGTTGTGTTAAGATGTCCAAACTTGCTTTCATTGTAAAGTTGCTTCAAGTGAAATGTCTTAACCATTGGAGTAATAAATCTATGGATGTGTTGTTGGGCTTGTTGAAAGAAGTTCTTCCAGAGGGGGCTTTAGTGCCAAACTCATTCTATGAAGCTAAGAAGATAGTTCGTGATATGGGTTTAGATTACCATAAAATTGATGCTTGTGAGAATGATTGCATATTGTATTGGGGGGAGCACACAAATGCAGAATCATGTCCTAAGTGTAATATGCCTAGATGGAATTTAAGCAAACAGACAGGGAAGAAGGTTCCACATAAAGTCTTGAGGCATTTCCCCATAACACCAATGCTACAAAGACTGTATATGTCAAGAGATACATCCAAAGAAATGAGGTGGCACAAGGAGAAACACTCAAATGACGAGGTAATGAGGCATCCGGCTGATTCTCTAGCTTGGAAACACTTTGACAACCAGTACCCTAACTTCTCTGCTGATCCAAGAAGTGTTCGACTGGGTTTAGCAAGTGATGGATTTCAACCTTTCGGGAATATGAGTGCCAATCATAGTATCTAGCCTGTTGTCTTAGTGCCATATAACTTGCCACCATGGCTTTGTATGAAAAGCCCATACTTTATGATGACACTTCTTATTCCTGGTCCAAAGTGTCCAGGTGATGAAATAGATGTTTATCTCCAACCTATGATTCAGGAGCTGAAGCAATTGTGGGAAGTAGGGGTACAGACGTATGATGCGTATTGTCAATCAAATTTTATCATGCACGCCGCGATATTGTGGACTATAAATGATTTTCCCGCATATGGAAACCTTTCAGGGTGGTCAACTAAAGGTAAACTTGCGTGTCCATGCTGCCACAAAGACACGCATTGTATTTCGATAAGGAGCAAGTTGTCCTACATGGGGCATCGACGCTTTCTTCCACAAAATCACCCATGGCGTAAAAATAAGGTATCATTTGATGGTAAAGAAGAGCATATGGATCCACCAGTTGCATTGACTGGAGATGAAGTGCTTAAGCAACTTCAACACTTAGGTGATGTGACATTTGGCAAGGGTACAAAACGAAAGCGTCATACACAGAATAATGCTTACAATTGGAGAAAAAGAAGTATTTTTTTCCAGTTGCCTTATTGGAAGTACTTGCTAATACGGCATAATCTTGATGTGATGCATATAGAAAGAAATGTTTCTCATAACATTGTGTGCACGGTGATAGATTTGATTGGAAAGACTAAGGACACAGTTAAAAGTAGGTACGACTTGATGGACTTAGGTATTAGGAGTGATATGCACCCAGTTGAAGATGGTAATAATGTTTCTATTCCTCTTGCTCCTTACACATTGTCTCCTGAGAACAAACAATCCCTTTTAAAATTCTTGGCTAACTTGAAAGTGCCTAATACTTTTTCATCTAATCTTTCAAGATGTGTCAACATTCAAGAGCGAAAATTGTTTGGTTTGAAGTGTCATGATCACCATGTGTTATTGCAAGAGATCTTTCCAATTACAATACGTGGGTTATTACCTTCTAAGGTGTGTGAACCAATCATTGAGCTGGGAAGATTTTTCAAAAATCTTTGTTCGAAGTCTTTGTCTTGTGAACAACTTGACAAACTCCAAAGTCAGATAATATTGACATTATGCAAGTTGGAGACGGTCTTCCTACCTGCTTTCTTTGATGTGATGGTTCACTTGCCAATACACTTGGCAGGGGAGGCAAAAGTTACTGGACCAGTTCAATATCGTTGGATGTATCCAATAGAAAGGTAACATTCGTTAATTGCATTGTATATTTATAATTCATATTTATAGAATGTTGATTACTTTTAATGCATTAGGTATTTGCGGACACTCAAATTGTATGTTCGTAATAAAGCTCGGCCTGAAGGATCAATTGCAGAAGGATACTTGGCAGATGAAAGTCTCACGTTCTGTTCAAGATATTTGAAAGATTTTCCTACAAAGTTTAATGTGCCACGTAGGAATGATGACACCAATGATGATATGGACCCTGAGTTTACAATATTTAAGATAAATGGGCAAGCTAGGGGGCATTGTTAGTCAATTTCTCTTCCCTATGAAGAATATTGTCAAGCAAGAATGTATGTGCTACAAAATTGTGAACAAGTTTGGCCATTTATGGAGTAAGTTGCCTGACTAGCACAAATATGTACTTGTCATATTGCATTTTTATCTTACTGCTATCATATAATGTAGGGAATATGCAACAGAGCTTGAAGCGCATGGATTAAGGAGTGAACAAAGCCAATATGAGTTTCCTCAATGGTTTTGTTCACGAGTAAGTTATAACATTTTGAGCCTTAGTATTTCTAGCAATTACATTTATATGAAATATCTAACATATAACTTTTGTTCTAAAAGGTGACATCATTGTCTACACAGAGCCATGTTAGTGATGAACTCATAAGTTTATCAATTGGTCCATTGACGATGGTGAATCGCTATTCCATGTTCATAGGCAATGGATTTCGTTTTCACACAAAAGACCGTGCAACAGGAAAAAGAACCCAAAACAGTGGTATTCTAGCTAAGGGTGATGACACTAATGCTGACAAAGAATATTATGGTGTGTTAGAGCATATTTATGAGTTGTCTTACATAGGCAACAGAAAAGTATATTTGTTTAAGTGCCATTGGTGGGATGTGGCTCACTATGACAAAGGATATAAGGTTGATAAGTACGGGTTCATAAGTATCAATACACGATACTCATTACAAACAAATGAGCCATTTATTCTAGTATCTCAAGCTGAGCAAGTTTTTTATGTGGATGACATTGTTGCACCCGGTTGGCTCGTTGTTGTCAAAACAAACCCACGCGACTTGTTTAATGTACCAACTGGCAATGCTATTGATGATGGTGGGGTTCATGATCCTATGGTTGATACAGAACCTTATCAACAATTGGTCGTAGACTTAAATGTTTATCGTGCGAGTCCAACACAACTTGATGATATTATCATTGACTTATGTGGAGAAGATGGACAAACGCAGATCTTAGCTCAAGGAGAACCATCACAAATTCATCAAAGTTATGCCATTAATACTGGATCTAGTGATGAAGAGGATTTTCTCAACGACTTTGATAGTGAAACTGAAGCAGAAAGTGACACAAACATTGAAATAGAAGAAACAGATAAATCAAAAGACATTGATGAAAGTGATAATGCGACGGAAGATTCAAATGAATGAAATTAATTGATATGGTACATTTTATCTATATTGACTATGGTTTGATTCATTGTTTTTTTCCTAAATAAATGTATATTTTTGTAGGATATGTCAGGATTAAAGAGAGGTCGAGGTGGGAAAAGTGTTTCTGTTAGATCTAATGACAACACAAATAGTGGAGGTACATGCTCTACACCTCAATCAATACCTCCTATGTCACCTCTATTACTGCAACAACAACTTCAAGAAATGCCTGGCAATTCTCCTCCTACTCCCCATACTCAAAATAGTAGTGCAGGTAAATTTTTTTCAATTTTTTAATAATTGATTTACCTCACTTATAACATTTAATTGTTCTAACTTAACTACAATGGTAGGCTCTTCTACTGCAATCAACAAGCGCAGAGGAGTTTACAAGTCTATTAATATGAATTTAAAGACTGCACAAGGAATGAAGATTCGAGTCAAATTTTCAGATTCCATGTCAAGAGCAATTGGTCCAGAAGCAAGAGATTTTTCTAATTATTGTGGTTTGACTCTTAGAACCATAATCTCTTTCAGGGATAGTGGAGGTAGTTGGAAGAATATTTTTGAAAAATATGGTCAAGATATGATTTTAAAAATAAAGGTATTTATGTCAAATTTGTATACTTATTTTAGTTTATTCGTATTATTATATAAAGTGTTTACATTTATTTGTTTCAGGATAAATTTGAACCTGCTGATGAAATTAGTGAAGAAAAGTTTCATATAGCTATATGTATTATTTTACAAAATGCATTCAGAAATTGGAAGAACAATTTGCACTCTCACTACAAGAAATATGAGACTGATGAGGATAGGTTGGCTGATCCTCCTCAAACTATTAGTTTTCAAGATTGGGAGTGGTTGTTAATATATTTTAAGTCTGACATATTTAAGGTATCTCACTATCCTTCTAAATAAATTATATTTTTTTTTAATTATTCAATTCTTATTATTTACTACATTTTGTTGTAGAACAAAAGTTTAAGGAACATGATAAATCGCGAAAAACAAATGACTAAACATACTTGTGGTCCTCGATCATTTGCAGAGATTGAGTATGCTACAGTAAGTTCAATCTATCATCACTATAATTTAATCTTTCAATCATTTTGTTCAATTCTAATTTTTGTATTTTCTTGTATGTTATTACTTTGTAGAGAGATCCTACTACTGGACGACCGATTCCTCTTGACCAGCTGTGGGAGATAACGCATATTAGGAAGACATTAGACGGACAAGTAGTATGGGCTGACCCACACTCTGAACAGCTTCATGTACGCATTGTTATTTAATATCTTACTTTTATTTACTTTTATTTTTAATCTAATAGTTTTATTTTTTTATTACAGAGTCGTATGCACGAACTTTCTCAACAACAAGACCAAGATTTAGAGAGTGATGCTCGAATGACGTCAGAGGAAATATTGACGACAGTTCTTGGTGAGAGGTCAGGGTATGTAAGAGGGAAAGGATATGGAGCAGAACCTTCAAGAAAGAGAAATCGCCCTCAATCTACTGATAGTTCAGTTGTGGAGAGTGTGCGTGCCCAACTGCAGTAAGAGTTTGATAAAAAATTTCAAGAGGAGATACAAAAATTGGAGGCTGAGCGTGCAAAGATGGAAGAAGAACGTGAAAAGATACAACAAGAACGTGTGCAGTTTGAGCAAAGACTAATGGAACAAATGGAGCAAAGAATACAAGCTCAATTTGCTGCCTTGATGCAGAAAGGACAAGCACATGGGGCTACTTCTAGTCATAGTATTGAACCTTCTATATAAAATTTATGTATAAATTAAACAATTTTATTGTAATTTTAAATATTTCATATTTTAGATGATAATAAAAATATTTATTAATATTATTAGATTAGAGTTTATTTAATTATTTATTATTATATTATATTTTTTTATATTACAGAAATTATTGGAAAAAATATAAAAAATAATTTTCATTTTTGTATCTTTAGGCGGCGACACTATGTCGCCGCAGAATGACCTTTAGGCGGCGATAGTTTTGTCGCCGCTAATTCATCTTTAGGCGGCGACATATTTGTCGCCGCTAATTCCACTTTAGGCGGCGACATCTTTGTCGCCGCAAATATGTATAGGCGACAGTCTCATATGCGGCGACTTAGCGGCGACAAAATGTCGCCACTATAGTGATTCAGCGGCGACTTTTAAACCTTATGCGGCGACAAATGTCGCCGCTGAAACTCAGTTTTTTTGTAGTGCAGGTCATAACTAAAATAAAACAAACTACAAATGTCATCAAGTGTATCTGAAATTCAATATTTAAAAATTACAACATATTTTAAAGCATTAATTACAGCATATTTTAAAACTTTTTATTGGTTACATAGATTAATACATAAAAACACGTACATCAAATATTATTTTGGAAAAGCTTTATGACCAATTTACCATAACAGGAACTTCCACAGATCATAAAGAATACTTGACGTTCAATCTTTGATGCATCTTATTTAAGTTAAAAAGTTCTCATTATTTTAAAATAGTCAAAACATCATGAACAACAAGTAGAGAGAAATAATGCAAGATAGAATAATATTTAATACCTGATAAAAGGTGTAGGATTGCTGAACTCCCATCTAACCACATTGCACCACTGGTTAAGTTTCAAAGGCAAGTCTCGGTGTCCCCTTATCCGCTTAGAGTAGTATGGATACATTACAGTCTCACAGGTTGGGCGAATTGCAATAGGAACTTCTAAATCGGTTTCCCCAGACTTTGTTACCCAAGCAACCTAATAAAAGACCAATAGATTAGAGTAACGGGAATGGTATGTGCGGGAAAAAAAAGAGTAACAGCAATGGCGCATCGAAATGAAAAAAATCCTTCGAAATAGTAATCAAATCAAAAGTTCAAAACTTATAATTTCTCATATGAACTCGTCTTTAAGCACAAAGCTTCCATTAGCTGAATCAGAGACAAAATTCACCAACTAAACTTTGTACTGTATTGTAAAACAGATCATCAAGCATCCAAGCAAACAAATCTCCATGATACAAACAGAGAATGCTCATATTCCCAGTAAACAACTAAGGGCATGACAATCATGGCCTCATGCTGTAACTCTCTGATTATATCGACTGACAAATGACAACTTAAAAAGAATCTCACCTCCGGTGCAAATCCCTAAACATGATCCTTTTCCTTTTGCAAAACTCCAGGCGATACAAATACAGGGAAGTAGTAGGTCTTGACTTTCATTTTCTTTAATTCCGCATCAAAGCATGCCTGCATATTTTTTTTTATATGTCAAAAGAATTTAAGAATTATGAATTCAGGAAAGCTGAGAAGGCTGCCTAGAAGAAAATCCATATCCATGTCTGAGAAACCAGAGTTTTTCATAGATGCACCAATGATGGGATTGATTTAATATGCTGTGACATTAGGACATAATGAGGGAAGTTCCAGAAATGGGAGAATAACTAGTATACATCAATGCATTCACCCATTTATGTAAAAAAAACTTCAAATTGATTTTTACAGTTTACCTAAGTTAAGATTAAGATGCCACAAATGGACTTGTAAAGAAATTTAAATCTTACTTGCATGAACTCCCATATTGACATACCCCACGGCCTTAGAATATAGCATCCAGAAATATTATAGTACTCGATCATTTCCCCATTGACAACGACCTGTCACATTAAAACAAAATTAATCAACTAAAGCATTACTCTCTAGCTATTGGAATTTATATCTGAAAAGCTATATTCAATCGAAAGGAACAAATAACGTTACTATTTTTCCACTAAGATAGTCAAGGTCAAGTTTACTTCCTGCATATCGGGTATATACTCCTGCTATTACTATTGGATTGTGACTAAGAACCGCAATGAAATACGATCATATCAGACATACTCAGCCTAAATGGTTCTTGAACACTATCAAATGAAATTCTAAAAGATTAAATTTGGAAACAGCTACCTCAGAATTCCATTTCACAAAGCAAAGTTGTCTGCCTTTCGACTAGAAAGTCCTAGACCTGTCTCTTTCTTCACCTCCTTCTTCTTCCCACCTGAAATGTTTCAGACTTAGATTTAGATACTATAATATAATATAATAGTGTGGAAACGGACACAAAATGGAAGCGGGAGAGGCACTACCGCTTACCACCAGACTGTTTTGCAGAAGGCTTTTTAACTTCAGTCCCGGCCATCCGTCATGCGTTACAATCACTCTTATACTTGTGCATCCTGAACCGAAAAGCAAGCTTAATTTATGTCACCTATAATAACTATGCCGGAGGAACAGGAGACGGCGGTGAAGGAAACGCCTGTTGGATTGCAATTAGTACGACGCAGAAATTAGGGCTTTGCGCTGTCGGAGGTTATTTTTTAGAGAAAATTGTATTTAAATGCTATATAAAAAATAATCCCGGGATTTAACATTAATTTTTTTAATTATAAAATAACAGAATTAATTTAAAAGAAATAACTCAATTAATATGAATATTAATTTTATTTTAAAAAATAATAATTTAAATAAAAATAACAAAACAACTCTTAAAAAAATAAATAATAAAGGGGGTAAAAAATAAATTTAAAATTTTTATAGCCATTTAATGATTTCTATATATTTTTTATAATTATATATTTATATAGATTTAAATATAATTTTTTCGATTTTCTTTAATGCGCCATTTTTTTATTTTTTGTGGCCAAAAAAAAAATGCGCCTGAACTGTCAATCTTAAGAAGAATTTACCCTCTTCTCACCTGTTACTTGAACTTTCGGTACATAAATTAAGAACTGAATTTAATACGTTAGATTTGTTTACATAATTAATGCTATATTACAATTTTAAAATTAATAAAACACATATAATTATAAAAGTAATTAATATTACCTTAACATTTTAAAATGAGATATAAATAATTTTTTTTTTTAAAACAGAGACCAAGTGGTGTGCATAAAATTTGAATCAAGATGATAGTTACACAAGTGAAATATATATATATATATATATATATATATATATATATATAATGGCGTTCTAAGTTTTAAATGATACTTTCATTTGGTCAAAAAAAATAATTTTTTATTAAGCCAAACATATTTTGAGTATATTACACATAAATATAAAATAAATTTAATAGGGACAAAATAAGAGAAACTAATTGTGCTTTGACACAAATTAAAAATAGTGCTGTGTAATTGACATTGGCCGGGATGCAGGTTGAACAGCTCGCGGCTCTGGAACAGACGAGACGCATAACCTTTCGGTGTTGGAGTCCTTCTAGTCGCAAATTCATCGAGAGAATTGAAAACGATGGCTGAAGAATCCCAGCGTCCGATCCGGCTGATGAATTTTGTCTCCGAAGATCAAGTAAAATTTCCCTTAAACCCACCTAATCTGAAACAAACCCTATTTGCCCTAGTTCAAAGTTATAGTTTTAAATTTATGTTTTCTATTTCTTGAATCTTTGAATTAATTTTAAGTTTGTGATATTCATCGATGGTTCCTAATGTAAATGGGCGTGTGTCTTCTGAAAAGTTGGCCGAATCTAAAAGAACAAGGGGCGAAAGACTTGAAGACGGCACTGCCCAAAGGGATAGACCCCTTTACGAGGTCAGCTTTCGTTGCTTCCTCCTGATTCATTGTGATGCCTATGTATTCTGACGGCTGAAGGGGTTTGCCGAGAATTTATTCTGCGTTTATGTTTAAAATTGCTTTGTCTAACCCCAGAGAGAAAGGTCTCGAGTAACTCCTCAATCTAGTAAATTCTATAGTATGTAAGAAAAGGGGGAAAGCCAGAAGAGAGTCAATTTTACATCATGGATTTGTTTGTATTCTTAAGCCTTTTGAATTTACCTGACCTCCATCCATTACAAATGGTGGTATGGAGTTAGCGATTCAACTCAGCTGCTATTAGATTTAAATTTTACCCCCAATTTGCAGATTCTAAAGGAGAATAAGGACAAGCGTGATGCAGAATTTAATGAACGGTTCAAACATAGTGAGTATTGTAGTAGTATTTAGTACATTTTGGTTTTTTCTCTTATGTAATTCTTGGGTTTGGGCAACTAGCTTTTGGGAGATGGTTTAGAGTAGGGAACATCTTGCTTATTGAAAGTGGAAACGTTTTCAACGATGTTGCATTTGGCTTTCCCAAGTACAACCCAAGGCTGCACAGGTTAAAGCTGCCATTTTTTTTATGGCCAATATTAACATTGTTGTGTTTAATTGCCCTTTTTGGAGAAAGGCATTTTATGCGACAAGCATGCCCATGTCCTATAAGTTTTCCTTTTTCAGATTGATTTTGTTGCTATCACCACTTGAAGATTAACCCTTCTTCAATCCTTACAGGACCACCTAAAGCTTTAGATGAAGATGAGACTGAGTTTCTTGATAAATGGGAAATGGTAACACTCATTTTTTTCTAACAATTGTTTTGAAATGTTTTATGTATGGAAGTTCCATTTCGGGTTTGACTAGATGCATTAGAAATGTCATTTTCATTTAGATTGTATTCATAATGTAATGAACTATTTGTGAACAGTTTTTTTTATTGAGAGTAATATTTCTTCTTTTTTGATGATTTGAGATTCTGTATCTTTATAACCTTCCAGACTAGGAGAGAATATGAACGACAAGTGGCAAATGATGAAGACCAACAAATCCGAAGTTTTCAAGTTAAGTCCTGAGAATTGATGGGATGATGATAATGATTCTTGAAGTTATAATAGTTTACTAATTTCTTGTTTATAACAGTCAATTTTCTCTCAGAATAATGTCTTTTCTGGCTATTGTAAAAGTGAATTTGTCTATGTGGGTGCCAATATTTGATGCATGGTTTTGCTAAATACATTTTACTCGTGCCTTTTTTCTTTTAAAGGCAGCAGTGGCAGCACAGTCCAACATTGTACATGAACTTAAGGAAGCAGCACCTCGTCCTGTTTTCCAGGTTGGTTTCAGTGAATTTTTGTGTACACCGTCTTTTTTGGTTCTTCTACTTTTAACCGTGTAATAGTAATTCTTGATTATACTCTTACTGTGAAATAATGTTTGCATCTTCATACTATTGTGTCATAGTTGCTCCTGAATTCCTGTCTTCTTGGACAATTTACTTCTTTTCCTTTCTTTTTTGCCATGAATCAATCTTGTGGAGTGTCTGTTGAATTAGATTTTGGAATCATTTATGTCTACATGGAAGACTTCAGTTTTACTTTGGAGGGCCTGTCCTTCATTGCTAATTTGACATTTGTCAAAAGTTACTTATATTGTATAGTCCCCTTCTTGAACTTCTGTCTTTGAAATTTTCGTTCTAGCTAGTTGGTTTCCTAAATATCCCAGCCGGAAACTGTCTTTTGATTATGCAAGGCTGACCGTAAGAAAACCAGGTGGTTTCCTAAATTTTCATTGGTGCTTTCGCTTTCGGATATCACTGGAAGTTTACCCCGCTGTTTTCTTTTCTTCGTCTTTTTTTTAAAACATTATAATTGGTACTGGTGCTAACGGCAACAAAAATTGGAGTTTCTAGTTAGCACTTGGGATATTTATTTTGATATCGTATCTTGATGGCTTGTTCTTCATTAATATTAACTAGAAGAATACCTGTTTTCTCTTGCAGGAAGAAAAGCCTTCGGGAAAGAAAAATCCAGCATCTCGTCCATTAGGCATGATTGTTAAAGTCAGGCTCCAGGCTAAAAAAGCCCGGGTAGACTCGGGAAATGCAGAAGAAGCTTCAAAAGTAGGCACTGGTAAGCCCGAATCTTCAGAGCCAGCGCAATCCTTGAATGGTGAAGCGGCAAAGTCCCATGAGGTTGCCCAATCTGGGCTCGTTTCGTATAGTGATGAAAGCGATGGTGACGAGTAGAACTTTTTTTTTTTTTGATAAAAGTGAAGATATGGCCCAAGTAATTATATAAATGGGGAATTTAATCTCAGTATCTCATAATCTAAGAGGGCAAATGATATGTATGGAAGAGCTTGAGAATCATTCCTTTGCCAAAAAGTTGGTCATCTTGTTCCTCATTCTCAGATGTATGCTAATTTTACTTCCTATGATCTATTCTATTAAGTAGTTGTTTGTTCTGTACAAAGAGTAAGTTTTTAAATTGATTATTGTTTTCCTTTTTTATCATGTCAACAAATATTTTAAAATCTGGTTTTTTGTTTGTATAAAAAAATTTAAAAAGAGATTAGATTTCCTTACAATTTAAAGACAGTATTTTTTTTAAATAATATTAATATTGAGTAGAAAAAATATATTTTAAATAGTTTCTCTCTTTTTATTAACCAATCTCACGGACTATGGGTTTTGATTTGATACTATTATTTTGATTAATTTTTCATGTGGCCCATAAATGTCTTTTTAATATTTTTTTTTCTTTTGGCATAATCCCCACTATCCTTCACGCATGCGTTCGGGCTGAGGAAAACCTTTACGTTCGGTGTGGGTCAAACGTCATCAATGCAGGAAAGGAGAGTGCTGGATATAAAATAGTTCGTACATTTTATAAAAAAACTCGAAACAATAATATCTTTAGACAATCTTTATTATTATTTGCCAAGATTCTTGAGACAACTCGAAATTCAAGTTTTTAAGCTTCCCCCTACGAAGGAACTGGGTTGAGAAACCGTTCAGTCTCCACCATTTTCTACCATTCGAGCTGTGTCTAGTTATAATAATTACAAATTAAGAGTCATTATTACGGATCCTGTTTGTAGCATTATTCTTGGCAGTTGGCACCGCTGCGCTAGAAAGTCAACAGATAGCACCAAACTGAGTGGATGTGCTCCTACCTCCTTCAATCGAAGTATTCTGTGTGTCACTGTGTGTGTGTGTGAACTGTTACGAAAGGAACAGGTGAACCATTGTGGATTACGTATTAATGCCCTATTTTCATATATGTTCAAGTTCATAACTTGGGCTCCTGTTCCTCTAAAAACGATAGTATTTAAGGGTCATGGCTTGGTCCATGCCCATGACTATCATGTTATCCTAAAACAGAAGAGGCATTTTCTATCTGTATACACGTGAAAACAATTGTAATCAGCAATGGCTTGACTGTGAAAGATGAAAAATCGACAAGAGAAGAGACAGCCGAGGATGAGGACGCATTCTGCCTTGGTTCGTTCTCAACAAGAATAAGAAATAAAAAACTGCTTTGTCCGTGATAACACCACTTACTTTTGCTTTTGGAGCCTTTAGTTTAAATGAGATTCAAAGCAGTATTTGTCCCTGATGATGATGATGATGATACCACTTACCCTTATTTAAGAATTGAATCAATGAAATGAATGATCCAATTGCAGCATCATTGGGACGTCACTGTTTTATTTATTTCATCTCTGTTAGTTTGTTCAACAAATCACGCACGGGTTTGGCATCTTATCTATTTTAATTTTTTCATCTCTTCTTTATTCTCTTCATGTAGCATATGCGGCCCCCGAACAGGCATGCTATTATTTGAGATGCGACGGTGGATTGCTTATTGTTGTCGTATTGCTTTTTGACCAAAAGAAGGAAAATGATAAAATAATAGAACGTGAGTTGGCATCATACAGTGGAAGCACTTGTATGAAGCTGGACTAGGGACGCATAGAAGCCATTTTTAATGTCAATCAACGTCTCATGCCTTCCTTTCTCCACTATAACTCCGTTCTTGACCACCGCAATCACATCCGCGTTCTTTATTGTGGATAGACGATGCGCCACTACCACCGTCGTCCTATTCACCATCACTTTGTCTAATGCCTCTTGAACTACTCTCTCTGACTCTGCGTCTAACGCGCTCGTCGCCTCATCTAGCAGTAATATCTTCGGACTCTTTATTATGGCACGTGCTATGGCCACCCTTTGTTTCTGCCCCCCTGATAGCTGCAGCCCCCTCTCCCCCACTACTGCCTCATAACCCTGTTCAGACCCAAAAAAAAAAAAAAAAGCTAACTGTAATCCTCCCAGAGAAATGATAAGTAAGGTTATGAGAGATTAATTTGTTGGGTTTGCTTTAACCTGGTGTAAGCCGCTGATGAACTTATGAGCGTTGGCTAGTTCTGCTGCGGCTATGATTTCGGCTTCGGTTGCGTCGCCTCCTTTTCCATAAGCAATATTGGCGCGGATGGTGTCATTGAATAACACCGGTTCTTGGCTCACCAGCCCCATCTGCTGTCTTAACCACTTTATCTGTAACGTTCTAAGTTCCATTCCATCGAGCGTTATCTCACCTGAGTCTGGGTCGTAAAATCTTTGCAGCAATGCAATCACCGTCGATTTCCCGCTTCCACTCTCACCAACGAGGGCCACTGTCTGCAACAAACAAAATTAAATTGATGGATTTATCATTAGTTTCAACATGTAATTTAACTTGATATAATTCATTACCAAAAAGAGGCAAAAACAAAAAAGAAAATCTTTACCTTGCCCGAATGAATAGCCAAACTGAGGTCTCGGAAAATTTGTATGTCTGGTCTCGATGGATAGTTGAAGCTGACATGACGAAGCTCAATTTCTCCCTTCACGTTATCCAACGTGGCACCCGACCCGTCGCTGGAGTCTATCTTGGACTTCCTGTCAATGAGTCCAAATATGGAAGAAGTGGCTGACTTGGCTTTGCTGGAATCTGGAGCCATGGAGCTCGTCTGGGAAACTGCCATTGCCGCCATTGTCAGAGCAAAGAAAACCTACCAACCATCAGAGTATCTAAATTAGTCGGAAGGAATTAAAAGCAAAATGTTGGAGCGTAAATACCATATTCTAAGAGCTGGTCAGTACCCGAAAAACGTCGGAGAAGTTAGTTCTTCCGGCATCCACAAGTCTAGCTCCGGCATAGAAACTTGCTGCATAGACGCTAAAAAGTAAGAAATACGAAATCCCGAATCCCGTTCCACTGATCAAACCTAGCCGTATCCCAGATTTCATGGGGCCTTCGCATTTCTTCCTATACAGTTCCATTACCTTCTCTTCCGCACAGAAAGAAGCTACTGTTCTGATGCTTCCAACAGCATCATTAGCTACTTGGCTCGCTTCTTCGTACATCATCTGCAGCCATTCGCATTAACGTATTTAGAAATTTGGATATCAGAACTGGAATGATATATTTTATTTGGAAGCGACAAGAAAGGAGCAGGCTCACCTTTGCATCTGCACTAAAACCCTTCATGAATTTCATTTGAACATATCCGTTCACCCCAATCAGGGGAATGAGTACCAGAATAACTAAAGCTAACTCCCAGCTCGCAACGAAAGCAATAACTAAACCAGTCAACACGGATGCTATATTTTGAATCAGAAGACCTAGCGCATCACCGACAAGAGCTCGCACCGTCGAAGCATCTGCCGAGAGCCTCGCACCTATTACTCCACTTGAGTGCTCTGGATCGTCAAACCAACCAACCTCCATGTTTACAACCTTCTCAAAACACATCATTCTGATGCGTTGGATTAACTTACAGCCAGCTACGGAAAATAAGTATCCTCGGGATGGAATTGCGACCAGAGATGCAATGCCAAGGGCCAAAAAGATAAATGCCCAAAACTTGGAATCCTTTTTCATCTCATGAGGTGGCTCGTAGAATGTTTTGATAACAGAGGAAACCAACAAACCAAACACCGGAAGTATTGCACCATCTACTACGGCAGCCACACATCCGAGCAGAAGCACTGGAATTTCAGGCTTGTTGAGGGAAGCGAGGCGAAGAATTGGAACATCTGGCAATTCTTCTCTCGCGTCTAATTTTTCAAGTTCAGGTTCAGGGACGTTAACTACAGTGGGCATGCCAAATGGTACTGAAAATGAGTGCCTGCTACTATTGCCGACAGATGATCCTTCACTTATGGATCTTCGGAGTGACCTCCTTTGGCTCGATTGTCTGAATGATTCTAGGGAAATTTCATTTTTGTTTTGACGCTCTGAAGGTTCCTCTGACTCTTTATTTACTTCTTGCAAGCGTATAAGCTGAGAGTAAGCTCCCTCCGGATCCTTGAGCAACTCCGAATGCGTTCCTGATTAATAGGCACATAAAGTTACAGTAAGATACACAAAAGAAAGTCTGATTACTTGAATTTTGATTCTTGCATGTTGTGGATCGGTGGAAAGGACTAATATAGTGGATGAGCTAATTAGTATTGTAAAGTACCTCTTTCAACCATCTTTCCTCTATGAATCACAGCAATCATATCAGCATTCCTCACCGTGCTCAATCGATGAGCCACAATAACAGTAGTTCGGTTGACCATGACCCTATCTAGAGCCTCTTGAACTATCCTTTCAGATTCTGCATCTAGAGCACTCGTCGCTTCATCTAGAAGAAGTATTCTTGGATCTTTTATAATTGCTCTCGCAATAGCAATGCGCTGTTTCTGGCCGCCAGATAGTTGAGTTCCATGCTCACCAACCATTGTGTCGTATCCCTGAGTCCAACACAAGGTTAGTAACAAATTGACTTCGAAGGCAAGTAACTTCAATTAAAATCATAAGAAAACTGGTTATAAGTTAGGACCTGTGGCAATTTGTCAACGAACTTAGCAGCATTTGCAAGTTCAGCTGCAGCTCTGACTTCTTCAATTGTTGCTCCCGCCTTTCCATATAAGATGTTATCCTTGATGCTAGATGCGAACAACACGGGCTCCTGGCTGACGAGGCCGATTTTACCTCTAATCCATCTGAGCTGAAGTTGTTTCAAGTTGACGCCATCAATAAGAACTTCACCTGTGCGTGGATCATAGAATCTTTCTATTAAGCTAATAACTGTTGACTTGCCACTTCCACTCTCTCCGACCAATGCAGCAGTGGTGCCGCTTGGTATATGAAGAGAGAACCCGTTGAATATTAGCTCCTCGGGTCTAGTCGGATAACTAAAGTAAACATCCTTCAACTCTATGTCGCCATTAATGTCCTCTAATGTTTTACCGTTTGGATCATAAGCGTCTATTTCCGGCTTTCGCTCTATTGTCTCGAACATCTTATAAGCTGCAGCTTGACCCGCCGCAAAAGCACTCAAGCAAGGGGTGGCCTGCCCAAGAGACCTGTCCATACATCAAAATTAATGAATTGAACAATGCGTTTACATCGTTGTGTTGATACAATAGCAAATATAGGAAATACTTAGCCCTGTTAACACCAAATGCAGGGGGCAAAAGGGGCTACTTACATGGAAGCGGTTAATATAGCGACAATCACATTGATCACCGTACCGCCGTTGTATCCTCTTTCCAGTATCATCTTTGCGCCAAACCATACAGCCAAAGCATAACCACAGAAGAAGACAAACATAACCATGCCGAATCCCAGGCCGACAGCAAAACCTTCGTGGACTCCTGATTTGTAAGCATCCACCAGAAATTTGCTGTAATTAGACACCGCTTGCTTTTCACCTGTGAAGGATGCAACCTAGATATGTATACACAACGAAAGATATATAAGATCTAATTAATTAATGTGATCTCGATAAAATTTCCCATAATATCAATTCAGTTCTAGCAACAACTTACTGTTCTAATGGAGCCGAGAGTTTGTTCAACGATGTTTGCAGCTTTTGCATAAGCTGTCTGACCACGGGAAGCCGTCCTTCCTATGATGAAGGCCATGGCAGCACCGGCCACCGCGAGCAATGGAAGACTGGCCATCATGACGAGGGCAAGAAGCCATCCTTTAATAAATGCAACCACGAAGCCGCCGAGGAATGTTGAAACTAGTTGCTGAAATTTGCCAACCTGTTCAAACAAGAAGGCGTTTAGAAAATGGGAGGTCCCCAGTAATGAAAGCAACACCAAATATTGATCGGTGGCTTTTTGATTCAAGTCTTCAATACCTTCTCTCCCATGGCGTCCTGTATGAGAACAGTATCACCGGACATTCTCCCGACCACCTCTCCGGTATTTGTTTCCTTATCGAAGAAAGTAACGTCTTGTCTCAGTATAGTTTTCAGATACAATCCCCTTATTCGCGCGGCCTGCCTTTCCCCCGTGACCATCCAGCAAGACACCTCTGAAAAATAACACGAAAGTAAGGGAAAGCGACTAAGATAAGTGATCAAGCCAGGAAATCCCAAGTAATTTTGATTGTTCAATATACTTACGAAGACTTGCTGCCACACCCATTCCTACCGCCAAGTACGCAAATTTCAAAGAAACCTGCAATTTTCCGCAAATTCAAATGACAGAAGAAAGACATGTTCAAACGCATACTTGTAAAATTGTGCTAGATTTCCTATATTGACTCAGTGACTTCAGGAATTTATCGAACCGAAGTTAAAATTTCAGATGCATCTCTTTCTGGCAAGAAATATGAGATGAACCTGATAATTACTCCTGCTTTTACCTTGGAAACTTGGGCTGCGACGTGCGTGCTTCGCTGGTTACTTCCAAAAGCATTGATCATTTCGCCCATCAGTAACGCCATGAGAGGCAGACCCAGACCATTTCCAATGGCCCCAATGCTGCCGGCGACCATTAACAGAGTATCAGTGGAATCCGCAAATGAGAACATCCTGTGAAATGGAACTGACTCGGCTTTTCCTTTTTGCTTAGCCATCTCTCTGTTTTCCTCGTTTGTTCTGGTTCCTGCGTGATTCTGTGATGTGGTTGCCTTATCATGCTCGACTGCGCCATCCAAGCCATTCTCACCCATGTCAGATCAGCGAGCGCCTTCTATATTTCCCCTATGGAAGAAAAATAGCAATGCAAACAAGCAACTCGGCAAGAAGAATCAGAAGATCGTATGGAAACGAATCAGATGGCAAAAATAGCCACCAGCACGATAATAGAACCGGAAAAGATTGTTTCAAAACAAATCAACTTCCGTGGCCAGTCGGCATTTCATCAGTTCATTAAACGTGTAAATGTGAATCTTTTAACGCAAGTCAACGTAAAGCAATAAAAACCAAAAACAAAATAAGTTGAAAAATTGCAACGTGTGGGATCTGAGAATAATTAACCCACAGTCGTGAAGATTTCTGAGTCGGCACTTGTTTTTATCCCCCCCGGTTGACGAACAGAGGATCAAGTACAATGGAAGAACATCATCTTATTAAATTCAAGCAAGAGCGGTATGAAGGACCGAAACGGAGAGAAAAGAATGGATTACCAGGTATGAAGGACCGAAACGGAGGAGGAAATGATTCGCCCTTACAACAGCATAGTAGCAGCAGAAACCATGAAAAGGGAAACTCTATAAGGATACAAAACGCTGTAACGGTGACATGGCTGCCAGTAGGAACAGAAAAAACCGGGCACTAAAGCACTGAAACAAAAGAACGGCAGAGGAAGGGAAAAAGGAGGGGTTGAAAAATTATTCAACCAGACAAAAGTATAGAAACTTATAGAATTCTTAATTAATTTGCATAACCCAGCTCACAATGACCAAATAAATAGGTAAAGAAATTGTAAAACTTCCTAAACATGCCATCGAAAGTCAGTGCTACATTAGTTGAGAGAAAATGACTTGTATTGGTTGAATTAGTTACGTGGCTTTGATACAGAATGAATTAAAATCCTCATTGGTTAGGATTGCATAAAGCGTGAAGCTTCCAATACTCTATATGTGTAAAGATTTCTATATATGCGGTTCAGTCTGCTTTGGGGACTCTCCTAATGATTGATTGGTCGTGTGTGTATTTATAACTTAACTTATGATATAAGTTAATCTGTATGGATTTGTAGAGCATCAATTATTGTATTTTAAATACGTTGTTCTTATCCATTTTCAACGAAAGGATGTAACTATTTAAGGTATTTTAAATTATATTGGCAAAATAGTCCGTCCGTGGACTTTTGAGTTCCTTAATTACTGTTTCATATATGATAATTAACTCCCGCTTGCGATTTCTTTTACCGAAAAATTGCGGCCTTTAAGGACCAAGCGATAAAGTGAGATATTCGCCTTCTCAGCCCGACAATTGTATAAGCAGCTGCATAATTAACTGTTCCGGCTATAAGATGCTATATAAACTGTGTTGGCAACTCAATCATGTTCCTTGTTTCACGTACGTACGGACCAAATATTCTCTAGTGGCTCTCAAGTCAGATCAATTAAACATACACCCCCCCCCCTCCCAACATACATATGCCCACCTCCCATGTTCCAACCTACCACCTTCTGTTTTTAAGGAGGGTTTAAGGAGCAATTTATGATACCTAGGGCATTGATTAAGGTGACTATTTCAATCCAAGGATATATGATTTCAAGGAGTAATGTCCCCCTCCAAGTTTGCTCCCTCTCGTATCAGTAGCAAGTGGTTAAGCGTGTTAATAATTGCAATCAACGTACAGGGCGATTCCCTAATTTTCTTGGCGGAAAATGCACATCAGAGGTTAAATTTGAGATTCTGTCAGCTAGCCCCGAGAGAATAAAATTGAGATCTTGAATGAATCTTCTAGATTGTCTTCTCAAAGATGACGTCAACAAGTCGACCAAGAATCCAGGCCAGCAGTCTCCGCACTCAGCCCCACGCATTATTAAATGGTCAAAACAACAAAATAAAAAAAGGGAAAGCAAATCGAAGCTCTTGTCTTCTGCTATCCACATGCATGCATTTGAGACGGCGCTTGCATTTGTTTTTTGGTTCTTTTAAACTCAGTGATAAAAATCGTAGTAGTAGTATATATAGTATACAAGGTGCTTGTTTCGTATTCTTTTTTTATCTTAATTATAAAAATTAGTTATTTTAACTTTTTTCACAATTCTCTCGTGGCTGCGGGTGGGGTTGATCCTAAAGTCAAAAGGTGGACCCCGAAAGTCAACTACTCCCCACTCATCATGCTCTCCAGCTTTTCCCGTCATTTCTCGCGGGAATCATGACTCTCACTACGCGCTTTGAGCCTCGTGCTCGTGAGCGTGACATTTTTCAAAAGATAAAATCGAATTTTTTAACATCCTTTAAATTTTGGAAATTTATCATGGCATCTCGTAATATCTTATTACTATCACGTTCAGGCTATGTTCGATTCGTGCCCTTTTTGGAAAAGAAATTGGTTGGCTTTGGTTATCTTTTATACTCTAGGGACGTGCGAGGAGTTTTTTCCTGTACAACATAAGAGTATTTTTTCGGGAGGAAGCCAAACAAGCACATAAATTTGTGTGATTATATTAGTTTATTACATATCTATGCCATTGAGTTAGGGGAACAAAACGAAACAGAACAGGGGAAAAGAACAGAGATGTAGCTTTATATTTAACCCTGATACCATGAAACCAGAACACTTAGAGAAAATTATTTTATAAGTATAGAAAAAATATGTCTTAATAAATGATAATAATATTTTACACAATTTATCTTTAATAGAGAATACAAGATGGCAAAAATCACATGTAGAGTGGGTTAAATTTAATACAGATGGGGTAATGACTATGTCTAATAATACAGTTAGATATAATGGGGTGTTGCGAGATAATTCATTGAACTATGTAGTGCAGGTGATGCAGAATATATTGATATGTTGGAGGAAAATAATACAAGATAGCGATGCAACTTATTAGTTGAATAGATTGAGGAGTTCATGTGTAGACATTGAGATTTGAAACTATAGTTTATCTCTAAAGAAGTTAATCAAGTCGCGGATATCCTTGCAAAAAAAAACCTTTTTAGATCTACCATATTTGACATGTGTCTTACAATATTGAGAGATTTATTAGATTCAGAGTGTTTAGGATTAAATTTCTCAATACTGTAATATATTTTAGTTTTAGGATTTAGGCCTTTATTGTATAAAAAAAAGGATGATTGGGCCTCCCTAGAAAGCCCAAGCGACTGAGCCCAATAATAGAGACCGAGCAAGTGAAGCTTCCTTATTAGATTCAGGCTTACCTATGGAGCTATAAAGAATTACTAGCATTGTTAATGGAAGCGTGGAACGTGCAAGTGAGTTGGGTCGCGTTTCATTTTTCTAGAGTACATCATTTATCATGTTCTGCATGTTGCCTTATTTATCATGTTTATTTGCCGGAAAAGAAAAACATGCAAGTATGTGTCAAAAAGAGAGAGTGTATAGGTGATCTTATCAATTCTCAATAAATGCTGTCAAAGCTCTAGCAAAAGGTCGCATGTGATGTCATTTTCACCCTCTCTTTGAATTAACATAGCAGGCAGTCCAAAATAAATCCATGATCAAATTTATTTGGACCGACGATCAAGGCCACTGTCCAGAGAAACAGAGTGCTCAGAATTTAACCATGGGCTATCCATTTTCAGCCCATGCAATATCGGGCTTTCGTTGTCTGCAGTTTATTTGGGGCAGGATCCACTCACTCCTCCTATGTGATGGGCCCACCACGTGAATGTTGACACATGGTCTCACGCTGCAGGCTCATGCCAATGAATTGAGTTGACAGCAGACCGCAGGCGTCATGAGATCTGGGAGGTGGTTTGTTAGTTGTTCATGAATCCAACTTATATGTGGTGGAAAAGCTAGGGAGACGTAATAATATGCAACATGTAAAACCGACAGTTTTAATTATTGATCACAATCAGAACAACAAGGCGTAAACACATAATATTTAAAACGCTATTCAAATTTCAAATGAGGATTTCCATATCAAATTCATTTTAACTAAACTTGACGAAGCAGCGTGCAGGAATATAAGCCGGCTTCCGCTAAAGAAAGCAAAGCACAGCACGAGGGAGTAGTATAGCGGAGAGAGCGAGGGAACTTTCAGTACTAGCAAAGCTGAAAGGCAGTACAGTTTGGCCTACCATATATGTAGTACTTAATTGGAAAATAAAGTAGGACGGGGCAAGCATTTGACTAAATATGGCAGTACACGCATGTACTACACCACAACCACCTCATGTTGTATTACATATAAGAGAGTGGCATTGCATCATAGAACGCAAGGAAGAGTTACAGAGTGGCTCTTGGTTGGGAAGCTTTTATTCTGCATTGAAGCTGCGTCGAGGTCATCTGGAGGAGTTCTGAGACAGCACAGAGGCTGGGAACAGGCAGAGCATGGATGGATCCATCAACAGAATACACTCATCTGTTGTGGCCTCGCTCATGCACTGCCTCTTCCCTGGCTCTGTCTCTCCCCTCCTTCTCTTCTTTTTCCTCAATTCTCTTTCTCCAATTTCTATTTTGCCCTTGCATTTTCAATGTTATATCTGCATAATATTTCCAACCTACATCTCACATTCCCCCTGATCGTAATGCAGCCTCTCCCTTTGCTATTGCCTCCACATGCCGATCGGTTTGCATCTCGTTTAAGATTACACTTTAATTAAATACCTATAGAAAGGGTCCTGTTCCTATATGGATTTGTTGCTCCGTCAATATCTTACACTTTCTCAAAACTGAGGGATTATTCACCACATGATTCTGTGCAGAATATAACAGCCGTTGTGAAACAGAGGAGTACGGGGAATGAACTTTCGGACCACGGCACTACCAGATTCCATTATCCCCTTTCTATCTGAATTACAGTGCTAGGCTGAAATCAGGTAAATTTTTCTTTGATATTTAATGGAGTTATATGTTGACTTGGTTAAATTAAAGGACATGGAGAGAAGAAAGAAGAGATTTTTTCCCCGCTAGGAAGCTCGGTGACCAAGGTTTATTTTCAAGAGTGATCTGATACATGATACATGATACATGTGAAGCGAATACATGGTTAAAGTAAGAACCAACGAGGCCTCAACCTTAAGGATAACATGAAACAGAAACCAACAAAATCAGATGAGTTCGATTATATAAAATGAACAGAAATGTAGCTAGTTGTTTCTCTGAAACAAATTAAAGAGAGCTTCCCAAGTCATTGAAAAAAGGGAAAACCACAGAGTTCTACATGTTTGTATCTTAGTCGGACAGGCATAACGAGTGGGTAAGGTCGAGAAGAAGACTGGGTTGAGTGTGTGGAAGCTTATGGTCGAGCTTCCCTGATTCTATGAGACGCAAATCCTCCAAAAGGGTCCCATAGTGCTCTTGAACGTCGCCGGCATTCTTATTGCCTCCGACCATGGCTGCAATCACCTCCCACCGATCTGGGTATTGCTCATCTACCACCGCAAGCGCCGCCTCGAACAATTTGTTCTCCTCCCAGCTCCATCCCCTCAAAACCTTACCACAATCATCCATGCCCCAAAAACTCCCGGACACTTTGTTGATCAAGAATTACCGGATAAAACATCTGCTCTTTGCGTTGTTATAAGGGTCCTGACATTGAGAAGATGATCGCGGTGGAATTCTCTCAAGAGCTCTGTTCAAAGGTGTCGATAGATTTGAAATGTATGTAAGATTATAAAACTGTTTAGTCATCTGTCTTATTCTTGACCTAAAGTCTAACCCTCAAGAAGGAAAATTCTTAAGATCAAACCTCACTTGAGTAACGAGCGTTAATCATTCTCCAAAACAGGAAACTGTTGATGAGAGGATGGACCAAATAAAGGACCTCATTATCCATTTCTTTTTTTTATTATTTAACAAGTAATTAATTATTCTTTCAATTTCATCAATCCGTATCAAGCCGCCATAGAATATTAGTGCCGGCATCTGGTGGAATCTTATTTATTTATACGTTGAATGTTTCGAAGAAACTGGGGGCAGAAAAATTATCTGAAAATTAACAATTTGTATTAAAAAATAATATTCGGAACAGTGTTTAGATTTTTCCAAAGATTCAATTCGTCAAGAACTGAACGTCGAAGGTCACTTTGAAAATTAGCAAATACCAGATTGGGACTCAACTTTTTCAAATCACCCAAAGGTGTGGCGTTCTATTCTAGCATTTTCTAAGTTCAAAGCCAAATGACTAATATGTCCATCTCTCTTTATCAAAAGTCCAAAATGCCCTTATTATTAAAAAACAATCCACCGACATGTCTCTCTCCTTCCGTGACCCCCGACTTCATCGTCCCCATCCCCTTCTTCCTCTTCTTCATCGGACCCAGCTACTTCTTCCTCTTACCCAACCACATGTCGGCCGTCTTCTCGAAATCGGAGGTCCGTGGGTCGTATTCTCGAAGGTAGATCTCCATCGAACCAAGCTCCCTCCATTGACGGCGACGTGGTCGTGCACAGTGGTCTTCAGATCTGCCGACTGCAAGCCATGTGGGAGATCGGAGGTGGGTTAGAAGAACAAGTCCGTGTATGTGGTGATTGGAGATCCGTAACGATGACGTCACCTCCATCTCCGTCTGGTTCTCGAAGATGAGCCGATGAGGGTTCACGATAGACCCGGTTGCAACGTGGGTCGGGTCCGTTGAACCCGACTTATTCTTCCCTCTTTTCCGGCGATTCCAGTCTCCGTTTTCGGTGTTCTTGGTGTCGATGAATTCGTTTTCTTCCCCTTTTCACTTTTATACCAAATTTATGGCCTAAAACACAAGGTTTCTCTTAACCTAATTTTGTAGTTTGTTCCAGATGTGGTTCATTGTTGCTTGATTCGGTAGTTGGTTCACCTTTGTCGGATTCAAACATAGTTTTACGTAGTTTGTTCTCGATCTGGTTGCCATCTCCGACGAGCACTTGCTGGGGAGGTTGTTAACAGAGAAGAGACAGAGAAGAGGACGCAGGTCTCAGGGGCAATCAAGTCTTTTTCTAACATTTGCAAAATGCACACCTGTAGGTTATTAATTTCCAAAAGGCGTTTTGGATCATTTTCAATGATTAATGTTGGACCATCCTAATTTTCATAGGATATGGGGGAAAAAAATTCAATGTTATCTTTTATTATAGCTCTATTTATTTTGTAAATTAATTAGTATATTTACTAAAGAAAGCCCAAGGGCCGAAAAAAATAGGACGAAATTTTGATGCTTCCAGTTACGGGATTATTTTGTTTTGGGGTTGGGCCGGAAGTGGGTGAAGGCCTTTGGGCCTCCCAATAGTTTGTATTCATGTATAAAAATGGACCTCTATAACATCTGTATGATATGATTGGATGAATGGCAGGAACAAAAACAAAAGAAAAAAAGTAGAAAATAATATATTATATTTAACTCACCTCTCCATTACAAATGCAGGAGAGAAGAAAACTATAGCAATAATATGCACAGTGCAATGAATTGATTGTAAAACCTCCCTCCTGCAGAAATAATGTTGAAAATGAATTGGTGGATAGATAGGGAACGGATGAGTTAAGCCTTGGTGAGACCGCTGTCGAAGGCAATGCTGGTGGCGGGCAACCATGAGCCGGCCTGAAGCCAAGGTTCAGCGGTGTATTGAGTAGCATCAGCCTTGGTGAGGACGCCGCGGCTCCACTTGACCCTGTTGTTAGTGGCGGCGCCGGGACCGGTGTTTGCAAACTCGGCGAAGTAGCAGGTGTCAAGGTACATGTTGCCCATCCATGGCAGATAACCGTCGGCTTGGATGAGATCACCGATTTCATTTTCCATGAAGATAGCCCTGGAGTATGCCTTCCATGGCCTGGCCAGGTAGGACTTGACGGTCAACCTGTCGGCGGTGAGGCTGGCGTCGGGCATGATCTGGCAGTTCTGGAGGACAATTCCTGTGCGCATTTGCTTTTGAGCAGTGCCGTCGGCGGCGACGATGTTTTGCTGGTTATCCATGGGCTTCCTGAGCAAGATTCTGGAGTTCTGGACCAAGGTGCTGCTGTATCCGAAGATGAAGTCCACTGTGCCGGATATCTCACAGTTGCGATAGAATTGACGTTTGGCGTGTGCGTACAAGGTGTCTTGGTAGCCGTGAAAAGCACAGTCGAAGAAAGCTGAGCGATCACCCATAACCCTCAGTGCAACTGCTTGATGTCCCTCAGGCCCGGCGGTGTTCTCGAAGGCCATCGACTTGGCAATGAAGCCGTCACCCAAGGTGGCTGCACGTGGGCATCATATTATCCATCAGTGAATGATGTTTCAACTTGACGACATAAATATGAAGAAGAATGAGATGGATAGATGAACTTACTGAAGGTGGCAGTTTGGATTGTTTTCCAACCGGAGGTGTAGCTCCTGTTGCCGGTGACGATGGTCTTGGTGGGGCCATCACCGTACATGAGGATGTTGGGCTGCTTCTTGGTAATGTGGACGTATTCGTTGTAGGTACCGGCCTTGACGTAGATAGTGAATCTGCCTTCAAACTTTGGTGGGTATGAGTCGACGGCTTCTTGAATGGTCTTGAACTGGCCACTTCCGTCCTGGGCAACCACGGCGTTGGGCAGATTCGTAGGATGTCCGGTGTTGGGCAGCTCGATGAGCTGGCGTTGGGTGCTGGACAACCATGTGGGATAGCCGTCGTTATCCACCTCCACGTTGCCTAGAAGTCGACGAGAAGCAGGTTTCACGTCCAAGTCCAAGTCGAAGACGGAGAGCAACTGGGAAATGCCAGCCACAACATCAAGTGCCAACCCTGTGAGCTGCTCCACATTGTCCAGGCCACCTGTTTGTAATTGTTGCTGGATCGCCTTCTCTCCATCGTCGTCCGTGGAAAACCCATCGAGACATGATTGCTGGTAGGCGATGACAGCGCTCAACCAGTTCTTGAGGTCATCTTGCCTGTCGGTCACGCTCCGAGCATTGTTGTCCTGAACCAGAACACCCGATGCTTGAAGTTCCATTATTGCAGATTGCAACAAGTCCTTGCAATCCTCGACGGCCATCTTTATGCCTCTTGTGCTGCTATTCCCTTGCTCTATGGCGACCCTGTCGGTCAAATTGAAGGACTGGATGACGGTTTTCATGGCGGATTCCACCGTCGCCTTTATATAATCCTTAGGGTCGGTGCTGTTGATGGGGTCTAGCGTGCTGTGGCAGAGCTTGGGATCGTCGGAGCTTTGGCATAGGGCAGCAACGGCCTTTGTGTGGGTGTTCACCTCTGTAGCCTGACCATTATTGTTGCTGTCTTTGTTCCTATAGTGGACGACGCCGACGACGCCGAGGGCCACACCCACCACGAGGATGATAGAAACGGCGGGCACAATCACTTTTCCGCTCATCTTTATTTGGGTTTTTTCTCTCTAATTTATTGATGCTTTTCCTCTCCGATTAATTACTTATAGCATGAATGGGCAAATCGCTGAAGATCAACTTAATCGGAGTGAAAATGAAAAAAGAAATGAAGGATGAGGTGATTGCTCTCCTATGATTATTGAGTAATGAGAGCGATGCAATAACTTGCATGGTGGTGGGGTTTATATACCTTCCCACTTGTGTTCCAAGAATAGTCTCATTCCATCTATCTCCGTGCCTTCTTTTGTGTGTAGCTCTTGGACTTACTAATATTAGGCCTAAGTATTACTTTTCAAACAGCTTTTGCTATAATTATATATGCTTCTAATTTGTTCGTTTAAGAAAATCATTTAATATTTTAGTTAGTGCTCGCAGTCAAAGATATAATTTTGTTAGGACATGAGCATTATTGCCCTATACGATTCTGGGGTTCAAGTTATTACTTCATAGAATTAATGAAATTGAAAAGCAAATTATAACGTGTTTGATACCAAACTGTTGATTATTTAGATTTCTTACGTGGAAATTTTGTTAATTACTTTTGTGTATAATAAAAATATATTTAGGTCTTTTTAATTTTCTTTTGACAAGTTGACAATACGATATCGAATTAGTTCAACGAATACTGATTAAGACACATTTTCAAACGAATCGATCTTAGCATCGTCTTATTATATTTTTTACATCTATTAAGGAAATAATGTCTGCTAAGGAACAAAAGAAGACAATTTTTATATATATTTGAGAAAGTTAAAAATAAAATTAATTTACGAAAGAAGCAGAAACAAAAGCATGTTATCTTTTAGCTAAGAAAAGTGTGAGTAGTAAGAACTCTTGTTACTTTTAAATAAGTTGTTGAAAGTTCCAATACTAACTTTTGTTTTGCTCTCAATATTTAGAGGAGAAAGTTAATTTTCATTGTGGACGGAATCCACTCCTTGTGCCCAAAATTATGTACCTTAAGAAAAGGAATAAAATTATTCTAAAGATTTAATTTTAGACTGACTGAATTTTTTTTGAAAAATCATAATTATCTGCATGGGAAATGATAGGTTAAAATATATGTTTACATTAAATTTTATCTTAATCTCTTAAATTTAAAAATAATATCTTTAATCCTTTAAATTTAATATCATTAAACTTGTTTAACAAAAAATATTAATTTAAGTGAGCACCGTGCAATTAAAAATTGATAAAATATATCTATATTTTAATATTCTTTAATTATGTTATATTTTATATTAAATAATTAAAATTTAGATATATTTTGTCAACATCTAATTATTGTTGATCATTTTAAAGTCACTGAGTCAATATTTTCTATTAATAAAATTAATGATGTTAAGTTTAAAGGATTAAAAATATTTTTTTTTAAATTTAAGGGACTAAAATAAAATTTAACATAAATATAAATGATTAAATGTATAATTTAGCCCTATATGAAATGATAACGAGTTAAATAGCTGTGATACATAGATTAAAATTTAAAAAGTAATTATCTATATTCATATGATAAAAACTTGAACGTTTGTATGAGAAACTAGTCCATTGCCAAAATTCCCACACCTTTTGTATTTTTTGGTTCAAACTCGTATGAGCCTTTTAAAATTTTAATAAGGGAAGGAGTATGAAACGACAGAGGGAGTATTCTTTCTTAACTATCTTGTTTATCCAAATTTAAAACGGTCGCCATCTTCGTTACTAAGCCAAGTGCCATTTTCTTCGCAATTAGGCATATACCTATGTATGCAATCTTTATTATTATGAAGGAACACAAAAAAATGTTTAGGGAGGGGGGGTCGCTTTGATATCCCTTACAATCTTCCACCACCGCTATTATTGTTGTCGTTTTAATTTTTGTTGAAATTATAGAGAGCAAAATTTACAAATATCTGTTTCATAAATTAATGTTTGGTATATTTAGTCAAGATTTTACATAAAAAGACCCGCCACGGGTGTCCTCGATAATTCTATGATTTTATAATTGATTGCCCATAAATACGTAGAAACACACCTATTCTGTATGCAAAATGTCCGGGCATCGCAGAAGTCTATGTATTTATTTGGTATATGCGGATAACTTTGCACATGTCACAACAATTGTTAATTTATGTTGTATATGCCTTTCGGTTAATTTAGTTGAATACTTTTTTGAATTAATGGACAAATTCACAAAGCCAAAAAAAAGAAAAATGAAGCACAAGCATAATTATATAAGAACGAGCCACATGGGGGCTCCTCAATCTCATTAAAACACATACATCACGAGTTAGTAGTGTGTGCGTGGTCACAGCTTGGTGAAGCCAATGTCATAAGGAACACGAAGAGCCTTGAGCCAAACCGCAGAATCGGAGGTGGGTCCACCTCTGAGGAATTGGCCGGCTGTGAATTGGAGAGCTTCGTCCTTGCTGATGAGGCCCTTGTAACCTGGCCACCTGACTCTTCCCTGAACACTAGCACCGGGTCCTTCGTTGTTGTACTCAGCATAGTACAAGGTGTCGAGGTACATGCTTCCCTCCCAAGGAATCCATCCATCGGGATGGATAACATCGCCGATTCTGGATTCCATCACCACAGTCTTTGAGTAAGCCTTCCATGGCCTTCCCAAGTAAGACAACAATTGGAACCTGACGGGGAACAGAGCTGGCTCCGGCACGATATCGCAGTTTTGGATCACAATTCCGGTGGGCATGTTCTTTTGGGGGGTCCCGTCTGCCGTCACTGTGTTGAATTGGTTGTCCAGTGGCTTCCTTAAAATGATTCTAGAGCTCTGGATCAATGTCGGTGACACCCCAAATATGAAGTCAATAGTACCAGAGATGTCGCAGTTCTTGTAGAATTGGCGATTGGTTTGAGCGTACAAGGTGTCTTGGTTTCCAACGATGGCGCAATCGAAGAAAGCCGACATATCTCCCTGGTTCCTCAATGCCACTGCTTGGTGCTTTTCAGCTCCAGCACTGTTCTCAAATGTCATGTACTTGGCGATGAACCCATTTGCAGTATTGGCTGCACATATAATCGATCATCATGAATATGTCTTTTTTAGGAAATTAAATGAAAAATAGGAAACATGCATGGTTGGCAGGCTGACTTACCAAAGGTAGCTGTTTGCATTGTCTTGACCCCATCAACGAAGTTTTTGTTTCCGGTGATGACGGTTTTACCGGCGCCCTCACCATACATAAGGATATTCACTGCAGATTTGGGAACGATGATGTACTCTTGATATACGCCTGCCTTGACGAAGATCACGTATCTGCCATTTGGCCCAACACCATTTTTGGGATAGGAGGCAATGGCCTCTGCAACGGTCTTGAAGTTTCCGCTACCATCCTTAGCCACCATGACGTTGGGTTTCAAATGATGTCCCCTATTCATCTTTTGCAACAGCTTACGGTCAGAAGCAGAGAACCACGTAGGATAACCCTCGCTGTCCACCTCCATAAGGCGGCGGGAAGCAGGTTTCACATCCAACTGCAACCCAAACTTTCCAAGGATCTTGGACAGATCGGACACGATGTCCAGGGCTATACCGGTGATCTTTCCGATGCCGTCTAATGCTTGCTCTTGCAACTGTGACTTGATCTGTTTCTCTCCGTCATTGTTGTCGTCAAAACCATCCATGCAGGCCTGTTGGTAGGAGATGACGGCGGAGAGCCAGTTCCTGAAGTCAGGGGTTTGGCCGGTCACGGTTTTCATGTCATTGCGCAACAATTCAGTGGATGATTGAAGACTATCCATGGCGAATTGGAGCAGGTCCTTGCAGTCATCAAGGGCCATCTTAACGCCTTTACCGCCATTGCCATGATCGACAATGAGCCTGTCGCTCATATTCAAGCCCTTGATGACGCTGTTGGTGGTTGCTTCCACTATGGCTGTTAGGAATGCCTTTGGGTCAGAGTCATTGACATGGCTGAGAGTTTGTTGGCAAAACTTTGGGTCCTCGGTGTTCTGGCACATGTGCACCACCGCATTCTGGTGGGCGGAGAGTTGATCGGAGTCACCATTCTGATTGTGAACCACTACCACAGTGCCGATGGCTACCCCCACCACGAGGATGAGAGAAACAGCGGAGATGAGAACTTTTCCACTCATCTTTTATTATTATTACAGAAAAGAGACCCTCAAATTAAAGATAGTGTGATTCCCTCCCTTTCAGAATACCTTTGATTCCTCAGGGGAGGGAAATGAGATTGAGAGAGGACGATTTGTTAATGCATGCACTTGGGTTTTTATAGCACGTTTACGTTCTATAATAAGGAAACAGAGCAGTTATTCGGGAATGGCGGGTGTGTTTTGACCATTTTAGCTGTAGGGATATGACCACGATCACTTGTAATACAACTGTGTGGCTTTTAATTTCATGGCCGCCTTTCACGTACAACCAAACTCTTATTCTCTCCAACATACTATTTGTGATATATGTTATCTGTGAGATTTCATTCCATATAATTCGGATCGAATTTGATTAAAATTGTACTTGAATATATTCAAAATTGTGAGTCACAACTGTATTTTAGTTTATATTTACAAAAATAAAGGGGATATTTAAAATTGTGTAAACTATAGGGAAATAAAGCTTATGAGTCACACTATGAAGTTGTGGGAAAAGGTAATTAAACACAGGTTGAGATTAGAGAATGATATTACTGAGAATTAGTGTGGTTTCATGCCAAATAGGTCTATAATAGAGGCGATTTATTTATTAAGGGGGTTAATAGAAAGATACCGGACTAAAAGAAGAGATTTGCATATAGTTTTCATTGACTTAGAAAAATCATATGATCGAGTGCCAAGAGAGGTGTTTTGAAAAGCTTTGGAAAAGAAAGGTGTACGCATGGTATATATCAAGGCAATAAAAGATACGTATGAGGGGGTAACAACTACTGTAAGAACTTCTGGGGGTGAAACAAAGGATTTTCCTATAAGGATTGGTCTACATCAGGGATCAACCTTGAGTCCTTATTTATTTAATCTAGTAGTGGATGTTCTAACTAAGCCTATTAAAGAAGAAATCCCTAAGTGTATACTTTTTGAGGACGATATAGTTCTTGTGACGGAATCCATAAAAGAGATTAATTTTAAACTTGAGTTATGGAGAAGTACTTTAGAGTCGAAGGGTTTTCGTGTGAGTAAAAGTAATACTGAATATATGCATTGTAATTTTGATAAGAGGCAAGTTAGAAGTAACTTGGAGGTCAGATTGGGAAATCAAGTTATTCCACAAATAGATAAATTCAAATATTTGGGATCAATGATATAGAATGACGGTGAAATTTTGGAGGATATTAATCATAGAATTCAGGCCAGGTGGTTTAAATGGAGAAAGGTTAATGGGGTTATATGTGATCGGAAAGTACCAGATAAAATAAAAGGAAAGTTTTATCGCACTGCTATAAGACCAGCAATGCTTTATGGAAGTGAATGCTGGGCTTTAAAAGGATGACAAGAGCATAAAATTGGGGTAGCTGAGATGAGGATGCTGAGATGGATGTGTGGGCATACAAAAAAAGATAAGATTCGTAATGAACATATACATGAAAGAGTTGGAGTGGCACCTATTGAAGAGAAAATGGTAGAGAACTGTCTTAGGTGATTTGGATAGGTACAAAGAAGGCCAAGGGATGCGCCGGTGAAGAGGGTGGATCAAATAGTATGGACACTGGTTAAAAGGAGTAGAGGAAAGCTAAAGAGAACGCTCAAAGAGGTTATTAAACAGGATCTCCTGGTCAATAATTTACCTAAAGATTTAGTTTTCGATAGAGCACAATAGCGTCGTATGATCCATGTAGCCAACCCCATTTAATAGGATAAAGCTTGTTATTGTTGTTGTACTTAAATATATTAAAAAAGGGAGGGTTATATTCGTTCTACAATAAGTGGTGTAAAAAAATCGTTCAATTTTCTTCCAAAAAGAATGACCGTAGTACAAGCTTTGATTTAGAATATACATATTTTCAATCAAATTGATATATGTATTTTTATGTACTAATTATTTTTATAATTATTGGGTGTAGGCTCACTTCCTGTGGAGAAATGCCTAATATTTAAAATCGATTTGTTTTTCACTAATTAAAGTATAAATGGGTCAGATTATTAGGACGAGTCACGACTGTAGTCTCATTCGAGTTGGAAGAGCAGCCATTTGAGAAGAAAGGAAAGGAAAACTTTTTGCCATATTTTTATTTAATTGCTTCTTATAGATAAGCACCCATATTTTTCATGTTTGGGTAATAATTCAACTAAAGTAAAACGAAACAAAGAACTACATTTATATTTGTATATATCTTGTAAAACTGAATTTATCATTCAGTTAACAAGTAGCAGTGATTTGGTTTTGGAAACCCAAGTTATTGGGAAATCGTTTGCGTACTGGAGAACATACATGTGTTGAGTTAACGAAAGGGTGAGATATACGATCATCTGAAACATATTCGATTTTTAAAAAATATCACTTTATTGTGGTTTCAATCGCGGCACTTGAGGAGGCATCCTAGCTTCTAGGTGTCTAGGTTTACGCCTGAAAGTAATAGAAGGTTTGTCCTACCCGATATTTATATCGCCTAAGAAAAAAAGAGATTTTGTCCTGCCTTTAAATCGTGGATAAACCTAACCCATTTCTAAAAATTTTTGTAACAAAAAAAAAAGAGAACATATTGTTTTAGTTATAATATAATGGAATTATTATTAAATATGAAATAAATATTTAAAAAATTTATGTTGAATGACTAATTAATTTTTGTATATAATTAACGAGTGTAATTATAATAATAGATTTATTAAAATTGACAAAATGTTTTTTCTTGCTTGAAAATTTGATAAAATGTAATATTAAATAATCATCGTACATATTATTGTTATAAAGCATAATATTCTTAAAAAAAATATCACTTTCATGATTTAATAATCAAATTTTATAGCTAGCTGTGGATCATGAGAAGTTTTTTTTTTTTTCCCTATTTATTCAGGCAAGCCTATACAAGTTGAAGAACGACTGTATGTGTTATAAAAGCATAAAGAAAGAAAAATAATTTGACTGTGGACGTTTACACAATATTATACATATCCCTGAACCTCAAGTGACATGCATTGATTAATTAACTGACGATGACAGTAATTCTAAATATATCGTCAAGGCTTGGTGAAGCCAATGTCAAAAGGAAGATGGAGGGGCTTCATCCAGTCCTCAGATCGGGAAGTGGGCCCACCTTTGAGGAATTGGCCGGCGGTGAACTGAGCAGCAACATCCTTACTTACGAGGCCCTTGTAACCCGGCCACTTAACCCTCTTGGCCACATTAGCACCAGGTCCTTCGTTGTTGTACTCTGCATAGTACAAAGTTTTCTGGAAAAAGCTTCCTTCCCATGGAGTCCACCCATCGGGTTGAATAAAGTCAGCTATTCTGGATTCCATCACCACAGTTCTAGCATACTGCTTCCACGGCCTTCCCAGGTACGATCTGATCTTAAACCTCACGGGGAAGAGAGCATTCTCTGGAACAATGTCGCAGTTCTGGATCACTGTCCCTGTGGGCATGTTCTGCATGTTTCTGCCGTCTGCCGTCATCGTGTTGAATTGGTTGTCCATTGGCTTCCTTACGATGATTCGAGAGCTCTGGATCAACACGGTGGACACTCCAAATATGAAGTCCACGGTGCCGGAGATGTCACAATTCCTGTAGAATTGACGATTGGTTTGAGCGTACAACGTGTCCTGGTAACCCACAAAGGAACAATCGAATGCAGCGGACATATCTCCCTGGTTCCTAAATGCCACTGCTTGGTGCTTTTCAGGACCAGCGGAGTTCACAAATGTCATGTACTTGGCGATGAACCCGTTCCCAAGATTTACTGCACGCAGGCATGTATGTATATAATCAATCAATTAATTATCATCTTTCTGTACGTGCGTCTCTGTAGATACTATAATAAACAGCAAATGTTCTCGGCAAATACATAAGAAAGTTACCGAAAGTAGCCGTGTCCTTCGTGGTGTAACCATCAACGTTGTTTCTATTACCGGTGACGACGGTTTTATCTGTGCCGGCACCGTACATAAGGATATTGACGGCTGTCTTGGGAATCGTGACGTACTCACGGTATGTGCCAGCCTTGACTTGGATGATGTATCTTCCTTGCAAACCCTTAGGATAAGAGTTAACGGCGTCCATGATGGTCTTGAACTGGCCACTACCATCCTGGGCCACCACCACGTTGGGCTTGATATGATTTCCCCTTCCCCTCGGCTTTACGTCCAATAGCTTCCTATCAGCGGCTGAGAACCAAGTGGGATAGCCTGCGCTGTCCACCTGAAGAAGACGACGAGAACCAGGGTTCACTTTCAGCTTCAAACCAAACTGACCCAGGATGTTTTCAAAATCAGCCATCATATCTAGGGCTATGCCGGTGAGCTTCCCCACGTCGTCCAAACCATTCTCTTGAATCTGTGTCTTGATCTGTTTGGCACCGTCGACGTTGTCGTCGAACCCATCCATGCAAGCCAGTTGGTAAGAGACAACAGAAGCGAGCCAATTCTTGAAGTCAGGGGATCGATCGTTCAAGGTTTGGATGCTGTTGTTCCCCAGGAAGTCCTTGGAGGCCTGGAGGCTATCCATGGCGAATTCGAGCAACTCCTTGCAGTCATTGGTGGCCATCTTGACGATGCCTGGGGTGCTGTTACCTTGTTCAATGCTGAGCTTATCGCTCATGTTCAATGCCTTGATCAGGCTGTTGACAGAGGCTTCCACGGCGGCGGTTAAGAATGCTTTTGGGTCTGAGCTGTTCTGCACGTTGCCCAGAGTGTCGTGGCAAAGCTTCTGGTCCTCCGTGTTCTGGCACATTGCCCTCACCGCATTCTGACGTTCAGTGACCTGAGGGTCACTGTTCTTGTTGTGAACCACTACGACCGCACCGATCGCTACCCCCACCACGAGGATGAGGGAGACCGCAGACACAATTAATTTCCCACTCATTTCTGTTTTAGTTTTATTTTTTATTGGCCCCCAGCCCCCTCAGGATTTATTGTTTCAAGGGGAGGATGACGGATGCTGCATCGAGATATGAAGTGCTTGTGTTCTTATAGTCCGCTCCATTTTGCATGGATGACAAGCACGTACGTCCGTACGTAATTATCGTTCATTCCTTATTTTGAGAGGTACCTTGCTCTTTATTCTCCGTAATCACTCATCCTTAGCTATATTTAGGATTCATTGTCTTTGTCAGTTTTCGGCATTAAATTTTTTATTTTGCTTAAAATTAGTTGGATCTCTTTTTGTGCTCTCATCCTCTCCAGTTGCCTTATGTTACAGGATGACCCCGTTGTTAATTTTGCTGGCTCCCAATAGCTTTCGTATTGCATTCAAGAATTATTAAAGATTATACCAGGTTGATGAGTATGAATTATAGGGGGATTGTTATTTTTTAATTTAAATATAATAATATATTATTATTTAACAGTGGCTTGAATATATATGATTTATTTAAAAATAGAAACGTAATTATCTCTAAAAAATAATACATTTGATGAATTATTGAAAATTTAAATTATTTTATATTTTGAGATTGTTTGATATAAAAATATGAGCTCTCATCTAATTCTTTTATAAAATATACCACTCTGTACGGAAACCACGTAATTTTCACTTAGAGGAATGCATCTTGTGGGTCCAATTGCGATATTTGGTGAGACATCTTAATTCTTAGTTATTTAGGTTTATGTCTAAAGTTAATTGACAGCTCGTCCTATCTGATATTAGTATCACATAAGAAAAATAAATATTTTATTATATTCTTAGATCGTAGGTGAGCCTAAATTTTTTTAAAAAAATTTGGTACTAAAAAGAGCACCAACTTTTTTTGCTACAGAAAAACTTAAATTAGTTTAATTCTAAAGGTTTATCAGGGGCAGTAGTATACGGGCCGATGGCCCATTAGTTAGCTAAAAAATCTTTGTGCTCCTTTAATTCAATGGTTTTTTTGTACCAAAAACATATCAATGGTTGTTTTAAAAAAAAAAAAATCACAAGAGGGAACCATGGTCGTGATAAACATTACTTGTAAAACCAGATGTTATCTTAACTTGGTTCAAGTGGTTTGACATCTATTTCCTTAAGCAAAATCTAGATTCAAGTTTTATGCATGAATGAGATACTACCGCCAAGAGAACTTCACAATCATATAGTTGATCCAGTTTAATATCGAAGATTAATTAGAATTTGAGGACGTCTCCCAGTCCAATGGCAACATCGTTGAGGTGAGGTCCACCAAATTATGGCAAAGGAGGATGGCAAGCAAATGAGGCAAACGCTTCTACTTCTCCCCGAACATAAAATTAATAATATTAATTAATTATCGTAATGATTACTAATATATAAATAATCACAATGAAAAACAGTCTTGACATTGAACTGGGCATCGGTGAAGTTTGCATTTTCCGAACCTTGGAATGGACGAAGGACATGATAAGCAGTGGCATCACACTCAACTTGATATACAAGCAATGTACAACATATTTCAGACACATGAATGAATTATGTTTCAATCAAGCAAGAAACGTCTTTGATAATTTCTTTCTAATAAAGAATGGTCCATTAACATGATCTTCGCTGAGTAGACACATCCCTATCTTGCAGCGTTTTTCTCCCAAGCAATTTAGAGATGGCAAATATCTCAGTAGAGGGGCATGGGAGTAAACAGTGAGACCAAGTGACTGTAAAAAGAATACGATACGGCAGGAAACATCTATGAACCTCATGGATTATGAACAAAATGAATACGGCGTAAGCAATGGTATATATTACCATGTTCCAACTCTTACATTTTGCATGCACATTGTGCATATGCTCACAGATACAAGGAGAAAGATACAGAGAGATCAATTTGGAGTTTCACCAGCAGGTCCAGGTCGTGCATTCAACAAAGGTTGAAGAGCTTTGACTACAATGCTCATGTTTGGTCGGAAGTCAGCTTCATATTGCACGCATAGCGCTGCAACAGCAGCCATCTGTAGTGATCAAAGCATCACATAGTTATAAATCAATATGGCTATTAGTTATGTACATTAGTTAATCTCTCTACTGTAGATGTCCTGAGGGCTTGTATGCTTTCTTTGAGGCTCCAAATGAAAAGTGTATCTCATGGCTTCAGGAGGCATTTCTAGAATTTAACGCCTCTTGCGCTCAAACCTAGAATCTTAACAAGAGAATGTCACTGCCTTCCATTTGCTCAACTAATCATTTATTTAACTATTATTTTTCAATTAAAGAGAATGGTAAAACCGAGTTTTAGATCCAAAATTTTGTCCCTTGCATAACACCAACTTCCAAAATAAAACTCAACGATTATGCCGCTTGCCTCTGCAGTAAGCTAATTGGCATACTTTGCCGGTCCATAGGCATGCACTTCGATAACTTCAAGGTCCTATTCTGATTTAATAGACTTAAATAACGTCCACACAACCTCAACAAGGAAAATGCCATACCACATAAAAATAGGAAGCTATCAAAATATACTGAAAAAATGGCAAACACCTTAGCAACAGCTTTGGGTGGGTAATCTCCTCCTAGTCTTGTATCAACACACTGCCTGACTTTATCTTCACTGAGTTTTGGTGTAGCCTGAAACACAAATCAATGGGTCTGAATAGTAAATCATAAGAAAGATGAAAAGATCTCTTCCTTTCCCTTTTAATGCCGCATTTTTTGTGTGATTAGTTTTATTTATTTATTTTTTTGGGGGGGGGGGGGGGCGCTTGGATTCTATGATTTTACCCAAGTAACCAGGCTCTGCTGTCCACGAGGTAGTGTATGATCAACAGGCTTCCTTCCAGTCAAAAGTTCCAGAAGGACAACGCCAAAGCTGTATACATCACTTTTAGCATTCAGTTGTCCAGTCATTGCATATCTGCATCCACAAGATAAGGCAGCTGATTTTTACCGACAGTCTAGGAAAAATCTTCAGGGTGCTTAATTTGAAAGAATGATTTATGTGTCCAAATTGACCCCAACCAAATTTGGTCAAAAACAATGAACACGTTTGAATAATGGAATTTGATACTGCTTTTTGATTAACTCTGGCAAACAATACGCTAGATTTCCCTTTTCTTGTCCGAATAATTATTCAGCAATCAAGCTCAAAAGTAGGTGGTGCACAATGACTGTAGACATAAAATTAAAGATTATAGCCATAAGTGACAAGAAAAATTCATATTTTTTCTTTCCCATTTCTTACTCTGGTGCATGATAACCAAAGGTTCCAAGGACACGAGTGGAATGAAGACGTGCAGCCATATCAGGAGCCTGATTTGACAAATCAAAATCTGCAATCTTAGCAACATCATCATCAAAAATCAGTACATTGCTTGATTTGATATCTCGGTGGATAATGTGAGGATCAGCCTTCTCATGCAAGTACTCAAGCCCTTTTGCAGCTCCTACAGCAATCTTTACTCTCTGTGCCCATGACAAGACAGGACCAGGTTGGGCTCCTTTAACACCTTTTCTGCCTGAATGTAAAATGGTAATAGTAAAATATTACATCAAATATATCTCTCAAGTAGATATGGCACCAATGTTAGCCAATATCAAATTAAAAAAGGCCAGTAATCTTCCTGCTTCCTCTAATATAAAAAGCTAACTTAACAAATGTTAAATTTTCAAAAGAAGCAATTAGTATGCTAACTTAAAAAAGCTCAAAAGGACAATTATATACCATGTAAAATGTCGTGAAGAGATCCATTAGATGCAAACTCATAAGCAAGAACGCGGGAACTTCCATCAACACAATAACCAAGTAATTGAACAAAATTCTCATGCTTCAGCCTTGATACCATGGAAACCTGAAAGTTTAAAATCCAAATGACTAATGGCTAAACCACCGCAATTACCTGAAAAAATATAGTAAGCCAAGACTATCAAAGATACCTGGGCTAAAAACTCATCATCAGGTTGTTTACTAGCATCTAACTTCTTGATTGCTGCAGCCAGACCATTTTTAAGAACGCCATAATATACTCTTCCATAGGACCCCTCCCCAATCAGAGAATTTGTCCCAAAATTATCTGTAATTTCTTTTAATTCATCTGCTGATATGGCAGGAACTTCAATGGGCTGGACTTTAACAGTCTGAGCACCCTGCTTTGCAGTTTCAGAAGCATGATAATTTCCATCGTTTCCTGCATGAAGAATTTTCACAATAATTTATTGAGTCATAGATCGCACAATAGAAATCAAGTTAAAATGATGAAGTACTGATATCTAGTAATAACATCTACTTTCAATGACGCACATAAATCCAAATGACAATGAAATGTCACTTAAAGATGCATGATTTGATTTAGAGTTTAAACTCTCTCTCTCTCTGTCAGACACACACACACACAAGTCAAGCCAATAGGAGATAAATTACCTGTTGAGTTTTTTACCACGTATGGTCCTCCAGTCTCAGAAGCTTTGTGAAGTTCATCCTCTTCGCAACAGCTGAAACAACTCATGACTCGTTCTAACATAATAGTTCATACATGCATCAGTTCATATTAATAAAGTCACCGATTTGAATAAGAAGTCAAAGTAAGTAAAGAGGGGGCCAAAACACCACAATAACTCAATAAGTTCCTCCTAGATGTTCATTGCAACCAAAATGAAAAAGAACGATTATGGTGATCAATGCAACTCTCAGCACTTCCGAGAAGAACAGCGTGAACGCTCAATTCATCATTGTTGAATTTTGAATCAGTAAGTTAACCTTCAATTCAACATGACAGTTTGATAAGCCATGATGCTAACTCGATTGATTCTTGTTTTTGGTCAATACCTCGGTAGATATTAATAAGAACTACTTAAAAAAGTATATATAGTTATAGGTAAATAAATTTTCTAAAACTATTTGCATCTCATCCTTCTTGAATGATAAAATATGGTAAGTGATGCTTGAAATTTTGCAGCATTATTAGCGCTCCTAGAAGTACGCATATCAATCCATGCAAGCTAAGCTAAGTGAAAGTGGATCGGAGTAATCCCCGCCAATCAAAGGGAACTGCTACTAAAATCCTAGCAAATAATTAGGGATCGGTCCCAAACATAACCAATTATTACAAATCGAGATCAAATATTGCTAGAAAAATGCTGATTGACATAGACGCTTACGATGAGAATGAAATTATACGAAAAAATATAAAAGAAACCAAGTTAAGATTGAGTGTATAATAAATCGACTTGTACCTAAAATCAAATGGCAATATGCTGGAGTTGAGAGATCAGGGAGCTGGAAACTAAGTGGACGAAGGCCTGGATGAAGATCTTGGCTCCACAACCGGCGAAAATTGCGCAGAGGAAGTGCGTAGGAGAAAGCGCCTGAGCCTCTTGACTTGCTTTGAAATGAAAGATTGTATTCTTGCAGGGATTTTTGTCCAACCAACGTTACGTAATATATTCCATTGTTATTTCCTCGCTTTAATTTAATTTAATCGAACCCCTTTTCCACCCCTTTAGCTGTTTCCTCGCCGACCTGGCTCGCCAGGCTTGACTAGAAAGAGTCACTCAGGAAAAGTGAAGTTATTTTCTTCCTTTTCCCCAGAACTTCTCCTGCGGCTTACATTGATAACCTAGGTGGGCCTAAAATAATAATCCCATTCCCATCACAATTATTTCAAATATTGTAAAAAAAAAAACAATTATTTTAAATATTATATTTAAGAAATGGACCTATTTTGATAAAAAAATTTAAAAAAAAATAAAGAACAAAATTTAGATATTTTTTAAAAAATATATATATAAAATAATTTTAAATAAATATTTAAATAATTATTATTATAAAAAATTGTATGATTGATAAATTATCATAAATATATAATATCTAAATTTTATTTTTCTATTCTTTTTTTCTTCTTTTTTCTACTGCCACACAGTCCATAGCCACCATCCCGTTCTTAGTTTTGGATACGTAGACTTTTGAAGAGGGTAAAAAAACAGAAACAGTTATAACGTGTGTTTGGAACTTTTTAAACTTAAATTTTAAAATTAAATTTAGATAAAATTTAAATTTTGATAAATTTTAAAATAAATAGTTATATATGTTTAAAAGGGTTTTTAGATCAAATTATAGTTTAAAATTAAAATTTCAGATAAACTGGTCAGAGTAACTTATGAAACAGTAAAAGAACTTATATACTAATCAATTACTATATTACCTATATTTTATCTTATACCCTATCTTCTTTATCTTCGACACCTTTTATCCCCACTTTTCTACACATTCTGTCATCTCTCTTCTATATTATCTCCCATCTCCCATCTCCCATCTCCTTCAGTCCTTCTATACTCTCTCTCATCCCTTATCTATCCTCTCTTATATTTCTTCTCTCATATATTTAATAATCATACATTTTTTTATAATTTATCAATAATAAAAATATTTTTAGAAATAACTATCTAAACACTCATTTATTTAAAATTATTTTTTTCATAAGTCATTCTCTATAAGTTATTTTTTAAAAGCTACCTAAAAACTATTTGTTTTATAAGTTATTTTTTAAACTCTTATCTAAACAAACTCTTAATAAATGGGTGGGTGGGTTGGAGGAAAAGAAAGAGAGCATAGCTCCCAACTCATGTCTTCCTCTAATCATCATCTTTTGCTGTCATGATGAGTAGCGATCTCTGCATCGAGAACTTCTTCCACGGCAATAAGAAACCGTCGTCTCCTTTCGACGAGTAGCAGCATCTTCGTAAGGAGAAAAAAAAGAAAAAAATAAGAGAGTATAATAAAAAATATGAGTAAAATAATAATTAGATAGTCAATAAATTTTTTTACTATTTTAAAACATATTCTCAATAATTTATCTAAAATTTTAATTTTAAACTATAGTTTAATATATATTTTTTTAAAAAAATATGGCTTCTTATTTTAATTTTTTTCTAAATTCAAATTTAAGCTAATATTTTTTTTAAATTGTATTTTCGTGCCTTTTTTAAACAGGCACTATATATAATAGCACTTTATGTGTCGCCCAAAAGAAAAATGATTTATTTTCTCTCTGGATGCTAATATCTAAATCGTTACAGGCATTGGTTCCCAGCTGTGCCATTTCCAACAGTGTGTGACCATCGAAACAGACAAGGCACTGGCTTATATTTTACGTTATTTAAGCCAGCACCTTCGTCGGCTCTGGCCCATTTAAATTAGTAGAAAGCATCTATTATATGCTTGCCATCGTCGATTCTAACGGGTTTGTTGCGAGAACTTTCATTTGATATACTAGAACTTAAGGTCTGAATTGATTTAACCGCAGGCGAAATGATATGGCAGAGTAGCGGTTTAAATTGAAAGACAGACTTGTTTGATTATTCGCGGTCGCATTCATGTATGTTTTAATCAGTCCATAGACGTGTGGGGAGGATGAAAGTCAGACAAATAATAGAACTTTAGTAGCATGTTCAGCTTCGTGTCGCCGTTAAACGATGGCATCTCGATCTCCCTAAAATAAGTAGGCTTTGGGAATAGTCAATTTAATTAGTAAGTATGAAGAATATTTCAATGCACATTCACGAATCAGCCCCCCCCCCCCACCCCAAAAAAAAACACATTCTTCAAATCATGGACGAATTTTGCACATCGTGTTAGAATTATTATAAAGCTTTTACTCAAACAGAATCTCTTTACAAACAATATATATATATATATATATATATATATATATATATATATATAACTTGTGAATTTTGTGATAGGAGAATGGATAATATTAATCAAATCTTTAAATCTTGTTATTTAGCTTTTAGTATTTAAAAAAATGCTCGCTCGATATCTTTGCATTCATTTTTTTAGATGAGATATTATTTAGTAAGTAAAGAAAATTATTTTAACCAAACAACTCTATATTTATTGAAAGATTGACATAAATATTTTTTATTGGAAACTACGGGAGGCTAAATATATATATATTTTTACAAATGAAATACATACTTTCCACAGAATTTTAGTATAAGTGAGCCTAATATTTGTGCTATTATTATATTATAGGTGAGTCTAATATTTTTTTAAAAATTTATATACCAACAGAAAAAAATCGCACTTCACAGGCTCCATTGGGCAATTGAATTAATTAAGGAGCAGCTAAAGTTGGAGGGAAGCTTTCTTGAGGGGGGAGCTGGAAGAAGTCTCAAGCGCTGATTTCGGGCGTTAGCTGAGGCAATGGCTTTCAGTTCTTTCAATAAGCATCATCCTAGATTTATGATTTCAGGACCATAGAACATGTTTCCCCTTTTTGCCTCTTAAATTACAAGTTCTTAGTAATCAATTCCTTCTGGTTTTGCCTAAAATGGCTTAAGACTATACTTCTCAGACAGCGCAGAAAACGTACCCACAAGTTGAGGATTCGCCAGAGGGTACGGCCAATAATTGATGATGCGGAGGAATCCAATTCATGGAGGACAACGAGTGTGAAACCGTTCTCTACCAATAATCACCAACTAAGGCTCCCTAATTGTTCATCTCTTAGATTGGGTTGGGACGTGGTTTAAATAAATATAGCCTTTTAAATTATTAGAGTCAACTTCTATTGAATTATTATGATCTGTTTATATTAACTTTCATTAGTAGGATCATGACTAGCTAGATTCTTTCCTTGTTTGTCAAGCCTATTGAATAAGCTTGACATCTAAATATTCTCCATCTTTAATTAAGTTGTCCTCTCCGATTTCTTCCTCCCCGACATGTAACTACTTTAGAAATTTATTTTGTTTTCCCCCTCAAATAATTACTGACTCCACCTCAGTATTTCTTTTGGTCCAATCAAAACTCAAGAATGTGTTTGAATTAGGAATAAATTTTAGGAAAAATATATTTTAGAGAATATATTTTAGGAAAAATAAATTTTAAAAATAGAAATATTTGGATAATTAGTAGTATAATCACTTTTTATATTGATAAATTATTAAAAATTGTATGATTTGATTAAAGTATAAGAGAGGAGAGAGGGTAGATAATAAATAAGAGAGATGAGAGAGGGTAGAGAAGAAATAGGAGAGATGAGAGAGTGTAGAGAAGAGAGAGAAGATATAGTGAAGAAGAGAGAATAGAGAGAATAGAGATGAGAGAGAAGAGAAGAGAAGGTATAAGAAAAAATAAGGATAAAATAATAATTATATAGTCAATAAATTCTTTTACTGTTCTAAAATTTATTTTAAATAATTTATTCAAAACTATATTTTTAAACCGAAATTTTAATCAAAATTATTTCTGGATAAAAGTGACTGTTTATTTTAAATTTTTTTAAACTGAAATTTTGGCCAAAAATAATTTTTGATAAAAATTACTCTTTATTTTAAATTTTTTTAAACTAAAATTTTATTTAAAATTGATTTTATAACCATACATACAAACAGCAACTGTTGCAGTTCCCCAACAAAAAAATAACTATTGCAATGTAGTAGACACACGGAATGGAGCCCACCCGAGAATTATTCATCCAAAACCCATAAGACCGCCACTGATTAAGGTTCGCTCTACTCTTAAGCTTGAGGCTTTTCCCACTTGAGTGGCTTCACGGTTTCCCAGGTGAAGTCTGGGTCATCCCTTCCAAAGTGTCCATAAGCAGCTGCCTTCCGGAACCTATGGCCACCCCTCTTGAGGTCCAAGTTAATGGTGATCATTCCGGGCCTAAAGTCAAAATTCTCCTTCACAAGTTGAAGAATTTCCTTGTCTGGAATATTTCCAGTTCCGTAAGTGTCAATAAAAACCGACAAGGCCTCAGGAACACCAATGGCGTATGAAACCTGCACAAGGCAGCGAGGGGCAAGCCCATTGGCCACAACGCTCTTTGCGGCCTGCCTGGCAACATAGGCACCACTTGGTAGGGTCCTTCCCTGAGAAAGCACCACCACCGTGGGCACCCCAGCCACCATAGGTATCTATAATATTTTTTCTTCCGGTGAGACCAGCATCCCCATGAGGGTCACCAATGACAAAGCGGCCAGAGGGGTTGAGGTGAAAGATGGTCTTGTAGCCTAGGTATTTCTCAGGGATGACGGGCTTGACAACATGCTCCTTAAGATCAGCAGCAATTTGATCATTAGTGACAGTCTCGTCATGCTGAGTAGAAATAAGGACAGTGTGGACACGAACTGGAAACATAGCACCGTTGTCATTGTAGTACTCAACAGTTACTTGCGTTTTGCCATCTGGTCTCAGCCAAGCTCAGGTGCCATTCTTCCTAACCTCCGTAAGGCGAGCTCCTAATTTCGTTGCAAGAACATGGCTCAAGGGCATGAATTCAGGGGTTTCATCGGTGGCATACCCAAACATGTGACCCTGATCACCAGCACCAACCTCCTCTGGACGCTTAGTAAAGTGGCCGTGCCGTGCACGCCCTGGGCAATGTCAGGGCTCTGCTGCTCAATGTTGACCAATACATTGCATTTGTCAGCATCAAGAACCACATCATCAGAGACAAATCCAATGTTGCGGCATGTATTGCGGACAATCTTCTCATAATCTACATTGGCCTTGGTTGTAATCTCTCCAAAGACCATGACCATGTTGGTCTTGGTGCATGTCTCACAGGCAACCTTGCTGTCAGGGTCCTGTTCAAGGCAGGCATCAAGCACAGCATCAGAGATCTGGTCGCACAACTTGTCGGGGTGACCCTCGTTGACAGATTCAGATGTGAAAAGAAAGGTCTCCTCCATTTCTCAAGCTACACAGAACAAAGAGTAAAAAAAATATCAATCTATCAAACCGCAATACCTCAAAATAACAAAAGCAAAAAGCTTATGTAAGCATGCTCGGTGATCATCAATAGAAAGTATGTAACAGAGATTCGAGATTACGATATAGAGGTACAAACGCCTACTTTTAAAATGTTTTTTCAGTTATCTAATCCTAATGTTATTAAAAAATGACGATATTAAACATTTTAAACGTTAAAAAATATTTTTAAATGATGATATATTGAGTTTAATTTTTAAAATAACAATAATTATTTTTAAAAAATTATCCTCAGTTTAAAAGATTTTATAAATTTAAAAAATCGATCTGAAATTTTGTATAAAATTGTTTATAGAATAGCATCATCAGATCTAACCCACAGCAACACAGACTCACAGAGGAAAATCATATTCTAATCAGCAAGTTTATTGAACGGATTTCAAATTCCCCTTCAGAAAGGGACAAACGAGGACCTCCATAACCACGAATGAGAGAAGTAGAGAGCAAATTGAGCCAAAACTCATGCAGCACTCCAAAAATAAAAGTAAACATTCAGATCTGAATCAATCTTCTTGTATTGAAGAAAACAATTGCCATTGTTTACACGGAATGTCTCCAACATAGAAGATCAAACCCGACAGTGAAAGAAAACCTGGAAGATGCTATGCATAAACATGAACAAAACTTGAAAAACAATATAACAAAGGAACGCGCAAGCAGGCAGAATAGGGAAAAGGGAAAATGTTAACCTGGAGAGGAACGAGTAAGTGAGGTGAAATCTATCTCCGAAGATTGTTCGCTACTTGCTCAAACCAACTGATGACGGGTAAGGACACAGCTTCCAAATGAATCCCCCAAGAATCCCCCCATATTTATACTATTTAATGGCCCAGGGGATTGGCTAACGGAACAGGCGGTTGTGGATTTAATGGCAAAAAATGAAGAGGTGAGATCTATAAGAGAGTGTTTTTAGAGTAAACATTTTTATAAAAAAAAATTAGTTTAAATTGATGGAAGAATTGCGCAAGCACCGTTTGGGGCTTTGGGCTTCCGCAGAACTGGAGACTACCGGTTGTTCACCTCCCCCAATCGGTCATCGGTAACCATTCCGTCCCATGGCTTTGGGAATTTAAAAAATAATGACAACAAATTCGATGGCGATTTTGGAGCATGTGATGAAGGAATGTTAATTGATTTTAATCATTTATCGCTCAAAATTAAAAGAGACGGTTAGAGATTTTCTTTAACCAAATGTTAGTTAATACTCCTTCAGTTTTTTTTATATTTTTTATAGGAGATTATTATATTAATTTTGCTGATCAAAAAATTAATTTGATACAATAAATATATAAAGAATATATTTTTTTAAAAAAAATACTCTTATTTATATGGAGAGAGAGTGTGAGTGAGAAAAAAATAATGAAGAGAAAAAAGAGTTGCTTTAACAATTTACATTGATAATAAATATAATTAAACTAATATATGTAATTAAATGAGAATAAAATAGAAAATTTATAACAAAAATATAAGACAATTTCTAAATATTTCTTATAAAATATGAATAAACAATATTTAAAAGTTATCTCTTATAGAAAAATAGGAACAAAGAGGGAGTAATATTTATTATGGATAATAAATTTTTTGCTATGAATAAAAATGAGTAAATAAATGATGACTGTGTTTGGAATTGTCATCCTATAAGGAGTAGGGGTGTGCATGGTAGGACAGCCCCTCTACCTGATGTTCTGTCTAAAAAATATATGGACTGTAATTTATAGTCTGATACCCAGCCCTACCTGGTAAAAATCCTAACAATTTGGGATGGGCATAAGCAGACTGAGTATACCCAAGTCGTGATGTCATGCTCATGTTGTGAAAAAAATCTACAATTATAAATTTATAAAATAATATCATATTCATGTGTCTTTAAAAGTTAAATAATATTTATAATCTACTAAAAATAAGAAAATAAATATAATAATTAAAATCTTGATATCTATTGCATATAAAAAATAAGCGTTGAAATCTAAATAATTTGTAATTATAACTTTGTATCAATCTCCCTAATATTAATAAAGATAAAATATCTAAAAAATAAAATAAATAATTATAATTTATAATATAATCATATAATAATTAATAAAGTTAAACAAGAATAAAAAATTAGTATAGTTATAAATATTAAAAGATACAACTTACCTATTTAACTATTTATATTTCTAAAATTACCTTATAGTCATAAGTAGATATTATATTCTCCTTTCTAAGATAGAGAAAAAATAAAAAAAATAAAAGAAAAGGTGCTCATGGGTAGGGCAGGATAACATCTATACTCAGTGCCCAGCCCAAAAAATACATGGGCTATATTTTATAATTTAATATATAACTCTATCCTATATTTATTAGATTGAATAAAATATTTTTTTATATACTAGGCAGGATATAGTGGATCATAAATTTTGTGTACAGCCCTAGTAAGGAGGGAGGAGCTGTGATATGACCACCGAGAGTTTACAATCACACTGGGGGGGTTGGTCAGCTCGGGTGGACTGCCACGTAGCGGTTGTGGGCCGTTGGGGGAGGCGTGCTCCCTGCTTGTTCAACAATAATTCCCACGTGTTTCTTGCCTCTTTATTTTCCCACCAACTTAAATGCAGTAATAGTCCATTTATAAATCTGTGCACATAAGATATTTTTTTTCCCAATTAATTTGAATGTTTCTCATAAAAAATATAGTTATAATAAAACAATATTTACTTCGTCAAGTCAAATCTCGTCAAGTCGTCATCATTCTTACACGGCTTTTAATTAGCCCTTTTTTCCCTCCTGCATTTATTTTGGTCTGAAGAGCATTACTGCATGCTGGTTGCACCGCCCTTAATATATCCAAAGTCCGAACACACACAGAAAATGAGATGGTGGTATCGTCGGACCTCCAATTATTTATTCTTTAAGGCCATCTCTTGGTTGGTGCCTCTAGTCAATGTATAGGGGAGGTTTAATGAATGTATGGCGAACGTGTATCCCGCTTTAATTTATTATGCTTCCTCATGCCTCTATCTTCTAAATAGTCGGCTTATTAGTCAGATCGCTATCATCATCTCCTCGGTTTCAAATATAAAATATTTTTACCTGATACACATATATTAGTTGAGATTTTAAATTTGTTCTTACTTTACTTTTCTTTGAATGCGTGGAGAATGAACCATTAGGTAATTTTAATAAAGATATTTCAAAAATATTAATTATTATTATTATTATAAACACTTTAATTTGTTTTTTTTAAAATCCAATGATTACTTAGTTACCGCGCCTTTAATTTGCACAGGAATCCGTGCGAAGCAGCATCAGACCCAGCAGTAATTATGAGTGAAGTGTTTGGACAGTACAAACATCAACATATGCCCCTTCCTATGCACTAGAGATGTGCATGGGCAGAGTTAGATAGGATTGGGCAGGGTAGTCCCACTGCCCAGTATCCTACCCAAAAAATACATGGGTTACATTTTGCAGTCTGGTGTCCGGCCCTGCCCGGTAAAAGCCCTAACAATTTTAGGCAGGGCATGAGCGGGTTAGGCATGGGCGGGCTGGGCATGCCCAAGTCGTAATATCATGCTCATGTTGTGAAAAAATATGTAATTATGAATTTCTAAAATAATATCATATTCATATGTCTTTAAGAGTTAAATAATATCTATAATTCACTAAGAATAAGAGAACAAAGATAATAATTAAAATTTTGAGATCTATTGCATATAAAAAATAAGCTTTGAAATCTAAATAGTTTGTAATTATAACTTTGTATCAATCTCCCTAATATTGACAAAGATAAAGCATTTAAAAAAATAAAATAAATAATTATAATTTATAATGTAATCATATGATAATTAACAAAGTTAAAAAAAAAAGAAAAAATTAGTATATTTATAAATATTAAAAGATACAACTTACCTATTTATATTTCTAAAATTACCTTATAGTCACCAGTAGCTATCATATTCTCCCTTCTAAGATAGAGAAAAAATAAAAAAAAAATAAAAGAAGAAGTGCTCATGGGCAGGGCAGGGCAGGGCAGCCCCTATGCCCGATGCCCAGCCTGAAAAATACATGGGCTGTATTTTGCAGCCCGATACCCGGGGCAGGGCATTTTTCTTGCGGGCTGGACAGGGCATAGCGGGCTATGGGCATTGCACTAGCCGAATCACTGTATCTCTTAGGCCTTTCAAACATCACCCACGTATCTCAATGAGCTAAAAACCTTATCAATGGCAACCGATACTTTATGTAGTTAGATCTTTAGGACAAAAGTTAAGGTCGGAGCTCCAGGAATTCCACAACAACATACGGTAATGATCATCCCATTTAGAAATTCAATTAAAAAATATATATGGAATCTGGACAATCAATGACCATTCATGATTAATCGATTCAAGATATAGAATATCCCAAAAATTCAGCAATTAGTAACTAATTTGTCAGAAGACAATATCTCATGTTAACAACTTACCTGTGCTCCCTAATAATCTGAAGCTGTTCACAATCCATTCCCCATATGCCACAAGTACAGTCCACACTGGCAGTGACTATCAACTGCAGAAAGTTATAATGAATTATAAGGAAGTTAAACCCTATCAGCAAACAATCGCACATATGACTTATACGGATGAAAATTTAACCATTTAAGTTTTAGAAAGAGTAGGCAGCGCTAATAAGCTTACAGAATCAAACATGGAGCAGTCCCAAACTAGAGCACTATGACCAAAAAAGACAAGGGCAACAGGATCATGGCCTTACAATTCTTCCCTTTTAAGAGGAACTGCCCAGACACGTGCACCGTAATGAAAGAAAAATCAAATCATTACAACCAACAAATTACTGCAACAGTAAAAATTTAGACAACTAACACACCTGCGATCATCAGAGACTGATAACAGTTTAGATCCACAGGAAGACCATGCTATTCGAAAGATTGAATCTTCATGTCCAACAAGTTTGCATACATGAACAGTCTCACTGTTGATTACTCAGCTGACAGCAATGGGAGAATGAACTGCTCTGATGATCCTGGTCGTCCACTACACTTCTTAAACAAGAAGCATCATGCTTAGGGCCCACTTTCCAAACAATTATCTCAGAAAATCAAATGTTTAATAGCACTAAAATAACTCTTGAAAAAACCGAAAGGGAGAAAATTAACAGATAGACAAGCCAATCAAATTAAGTAGAGTAGGTACGTGAAGGAAACCAAAGACAATACTATTCAAAATACGTTTAGACATATAAACAGATGACAGATCAGCGCATTTGCAAATCTTAGGAGTTAAGAATGATGAATACCATTGCGGTTTTCTTACATCATTATATATAGTACCAGATGCAATACGGAGAACTTCAAGATTGTCACCCCACAATCGCATTGAGTATAGAAGGCTCCGTACTGTGTTTGAATGATAAAAGGTAGATCATAAGCAAAGCGATCAATAATGAACCAATAATGAACCAGAAAAACGCAATTCTGTGCAGAAATACAACACATTATCATGATTACAAACAACCATGCAATAAGTTTTAAAATAAAGTGGGTATGGAAGTTCACCACCGAACCACCAAGTAAACTTTATGAAGCACCTCGTCCTGATATTTTTTTCAAATGGAAGTTAAGATGATTCGTTCCTTGTCGTTTGCAGTCACTAACCTGGAGATTGAATTTTAAGAACCGTAACCGACTTCAAGGTGTCCCAGATATGAACTGAATTATCGCTACATCCTATGGCCGCAAGAAAATGGCTTTCCTCATTGGGATGAGTTAAGTAGCCCTACCATCAACAGCAAACCAAAACATATAAACCGTAATTATTCTCCAAACAAGTACAAAAAATCTGGGAGGGAAGGAAACAAAATACCTTCAGGAAGCAAACATCCAAAACCCAATGACTAAACTTGGGCAACGTATGAAGCAGAGTCAGTTGTGGGCGGGATCCTGATTTATTAGGGTATCCCGAGACAATATCAACGGAGAAGTTATATACTTTAACTCTTCGTTCCCCATAAACAGCAATTTTAGTGGCAAACTTTATAGCCGATGTCTCTTGTGTGCTACTCATGACAGCAGACTCAAATCCATGCACGCGAATGCCATCGAACACTGTTAACGACCTTTTCATCTTTTCCGGTTCCAAGTTGTACGTCAGAATTTCGGAACCCATTCCTGTTGTTAGGTAACTAGTAAGTATAAAGCCGTGAGCTTCAGATAAAGTTAACAGATGTGCTACAAAGAGACAGAAATGAATACCAGAAAGAAGAAGAGGAAGAGAAGAGAAATGAAAAGGAAGGTGAAGAAACCGAGGCCTGAAACTTCTCCTTCGCTTCCATGATGGTAGGGGTAGTATTCGCTTCCATGCTGTTACTTAACTTTCCAGTCTTCTATATCTATAGAGTGAATTCAACTCTTTTTCCCCCTTCACAGAGCTGACTTCCGAGGCCTCTGTTCGCCTGACGTTGGATTCTCGACCTGCGCTGACCCGAACAGAGGCCAAATTCGACCCGAACCTAATGACTCAGACAACGAAAGAGCCTCAGCTCCAAAGAATTGGGCTTGAACGGAAATTTTTTGTTTTTGGGATAAAGGAACGGAAATATTTCTTTTTTGTTAGTACAAAATTTTTTTAAAAAAATTAAATTACCTAAGAGTTAGGATATCTCCTAAAGTGTCGTGACTGAAATCATAATAAAATAGTATTTTTTAAGGATTGAATACATTTTAAATGATTATATGTCTCATTCCTTCACTAGTTGAACCGGATAATGGATGGAACAGAAATATTTTATTTGACCGGAAAAATGAAAATAGGCGGTCAGGAAAATAATGGGCTTCAGCCATAGGCCCAAAGTCTGGGATTTATTTTCTTACTGGGCTAGCCCACATTACAATAAAAATTGAGAGAAACTAACATTGCGGTGAGCGTGGATCGAACACGCGACCTTCAGATCTTCAGTCTGACGCTCTCCCAACTGAGCTATCCCCGCTTAATGAATTCCTATTCCTCATTTATTTTATAATTTATATTCATTCTTATGCGTACGAGATATAGATACTCACGCCTTCTAGAGTTCGAGTGACGTGTCAGTTTAGACGAACTTGCAGAAGCAGGAAGGCGGGCATGGGAGGCAGCTCCAAGTTTAAGGATGAGTTTCCCTTTGGTAAGAGCAATACTTGACCGTTTAGGCAAATTTATAAGGGTTAATTTGTTCTTTTGTGACTATATGCGCTTTGATTTACTTGCAGAGCAAAGACTTGAAGAATCGAGAGATATTGTAGCCAAATATCCCGACCGAGTACCGGTGAGGTCCTCATCCTCTTTATTATTCCGGTGATGATTTGTAGAAGGTAGACATGAAATTTAACAAATTTCTTATTCGCTATAGGCTTTTCCCAGAGTTTCTAATTAAGTTCACTTTCCTCGCTACCCTTTCATAAATCCTTTTCGGCTTCCTATGTGAGTTTAACCGTTGTTTATTGAGAGCTGAGTTGATCATTCGTATTTGATAATAGATTAACACGCTATTATAGTCACCATTGACAGCACCTGATTCATCCTGCATGCTGTTATCTTTCAGGTGATCGTCGAAAGATATTCGAACAGCGACCTTCCTGAATTGGAAAAAAGAAAGTAAGACCAGTATTGGTTCAGTAAAATTCTCTTTAAATATTGGGAATTCGTAAATTTATCGACTTAAGGGCCAGCCATCTACTTTACATTTTTTATTCTATTTTTGTTTGGCTAATAATAGAGTTCAGGTGCCTTTGCATAATGTTTTTCCCCTTGAATCATCGAGAACATACATAGTCTGGGTTTGGCTAGTCTACTTGCCATAGATTGCCCTTCAAACAATATGACAAAGCAGATAAGAGAAACGTTGATTTTTGTTACCTATGACCATATATTGAGAGAAGCAAATTCTTGCATCAATTAGATAGATTATCACGCACACTATGTTCCTCCTTTTCCCTTTGAATGCAACAATCTGTTGTGCTCTAAGAATGGACACATGCAAAAGAGCATGATTCTCATATTACCCTATCTGTTTTTCTGAATGGCTTGATGCACTAGCCTTGTATGAAAAATAAAAACAAGAGGAGAAGAGGAAGAATAAGGATAGAAATAACATTTTGGTTGGCAATGAACATTTGAAATTCTTCTGTGGTTCAGATTTCGCAACTCTGTTTCCCATATCTCTGATGGTTATTCTCGTTTTGTCATCGTGATAGATTCCTTGTTCCTCGAGACATGTCCTTCGGGCATTTCATTCATGTTTTGAGTTGCAGACTTCATCTGAACCCAGGAAAAGCACTCTTTGTATTTGTGAAAAATACCTTACCTCAAACCGGTAAGTCGCGATTAAATCCCATTTGCTTTCCGCCTACGGTGCTCTAATTTGTTGCATCTGTGGTGTTGCAGCTAGTTTGATGAACTCTGTCTATGAATCATTCAAGGATGAGGATGGATTTCTTTACATGTATTATTCCACGGAGAAAACATTTGGTTCAGTACATAATGTAGATTGTGCACATTAGACTCATATCGATCACTGTGTTGTACATATAATGTTGGTACCCGGTTGGCCGGTTTATATATTCGAATTTATTATATTCTTTCAAGTTTCAACCGAATATATGTGGTGATGTGGAGGTTTCTCATACCACCGAAAGATGCTGGCTGTTTTGGGCCCGGGGAAGGCGGTGACAGGTGCTGCCGTTCTAGCATTTTTCTTGTCACTACTTTTCTTAAACGCGAATTGGTAATAAAGAACCTTTGTTAACCCAAATGAAAAATAAAACAGTCACCAACTATTCTATCCTTACTCTTTTTGAGCCAACGCTATTGTATTCTTACTGAAACCTTATGTTAAAGGATCATAAAAATAATAACTTATTTAAACTTGTTTTCTAGGCTAAAGGAATTGTAGAGAATAAACAAAGCATGGAGTTGGTCAAGAAGTTGGGGGTATTTTGGGGAAACGGATTAGGGGGTTCTGAAATTTGGCAGGCCTGGGGGGTTCAATCTCATTTAACTTCATAAAGTTTTTATTGGCCACTTCAATCTTCACTTCAAAACATTTTATACGGGTTGAGTTAGACTGCATGGAATTCATAATGTTTGTGTGTATATATTATGAACAACATCGCTCTCCATTTCTGAAGAAATGTTATCCAAAATATTGATTCACGAACTCTTCACGTTTCCTCGTCTTCATTGCCAGCGTTAATGCCCTTTGGATAAAGAGGTTGGAGAATCAGCGATTGAACTTGTTTCAGCATTGGGCATCGCTTAAAATGTCCTTCACGTCTTGTTTAAGTACTGAGCTATCAAATGAGAAAAGGAGCGAGGAAGAGACGATGAGATATAGAGATACAAAAGCAGAACTAGAGAGATGGCAGATGTTTGTTACATCACCTTGCACGGAAGAAGTTGTAGATATCTTATGGGGAATGATCTATGCAGCAAGGAATCCGCTGGCCTTCGGACCTTGAGTTGCGATTGCAGCAGAATCTAAGTAGGAATGCACGAGAATTTGAGAAGCCGAATGAAGTTCCAGAAACAGAAAACAAAAACAGAGAGATCAAACTCACAAGGAATCTTTGAGACGCGAGTTTGCACAAAATCTGCTTTTCTGAGGGAGCCAGAAACTGCAGCGCTGATCCATATCGGGCCCTTTCTATCCTTCGAGTCCTAAATCGTGTGCTTGGGACAGTTTTGCTCCTCCATGCTCTGCTGAGGGAAAATAAAGCACAGTAGAATATGTGAGGGGGGTTGCTCCCTTGCGTCGTTAGTCGCTGAGCGAGAACCGGGATCCTCTCCCTCGCAGGGTAGGTAAGGCGGGGGACCAATACAAATTTTTTTGGGACGAAAGACTTTGTGCTTGTTCTTTCCCAAAACTTAACGTGTTTTGTATATTCTATGTAATATCTATAATATTTTCATATGTTTTTTGTTGTAACAATATTTTTTAGGCCAAAATTTCTACTCACTAATACTTACTATTCATATTTATTATTTTACGAACAATTTGTTTTTAGCAATATATATGATAATGAGCCACCTCTCAACTCCTCACATTACGAGGCCTAACTCTATTTGGACCATCTATTTTTATTTTTTTTACAAAAAACGTGGCCCAGACATAGGTATTACCAAAAAGAAGCCTATAGTCACAGGGACTATTACGTAATCACAGCAAATGTCCCAACGTACTCATGGCTTCAAGCAGTTGAAAGGATAACATATATAATTATTTAAAATTAATTTTTAAAGAGTTATAGTTCTAATTAATTTTTTAGAAATATTATTTTATTATAATTTTATTTATAATATTTAATTAAAATATTTTAATTTTTAAATATTTAAATTTATATATAAAATAATAAATAATTTATTCTATTTAATATTAATATAGTTAAGGAAGAAAAAAAAATATTTTATCTGTGGTTGAACACAATTTTTTTTTTAAAAATTTTATAATAAAAAACAAAAAAGCAAACGCCCCCACGTTCTCACCCCGCAACAAAACCCTAAAAATCACAGTCCCCTTCATCCCTTCCTCCTACCCTCGCCGAAGCCCAGAGAGCAAGATCCCACACATCTGACAGGCATCCCTATCTGCATCTGAAGATGCAGATCTTTGTGAAAACCCTTACAGGTAAGACGATAACCTTAGAGGTTGAGTCGTCAGACACAATCGATAATGTGAAGGCTAAGATCCAAGACAAGGAAGGCATTCCTCCTGACCAACAACGCCTCATCTTCGCTGGCAAGCAACTCGAGGATGGACGAACCCTTGCTGACTACAATATCCAGAAAGAATCCACCCTCCACCTTGTTCTTCGCCTCCGTGGTGGTGCCAAGAAGCGTAAGAAGAAGACTTACACAAAGCCCAAGAAAATTAAGCACAAGAAGAAGAAGGTGAAGCTCGCTGTCCTACAGTTTTATAAAGTCGATGATTCTGGGAAGGTTCAGAGGCTGAGGAAGGACTGCCCGAATGCTGAATGCGGAGCTGGCACCTTTATGGCCAATCACGCTGATAGGCACTATTGTGGTAAGTGCGGCCTCACCTATGTTTACCAGAAAGCCGGCGGTGACTGAGCGAAATTGTGAAGCGAATCTCGTCCCTCGATTACATTTTCTATTCATCATTAGACTGATTTCCAGACATTATTTTAAATTGTGTTTGATAATATGTGGAATGTTCGAGAGGATTTTCATCTATAAATTACGAAACTTGCAGTACTTGCGATTTTCAATTTTAATTCTCCATTAAAATTTTACCGAGCTATTATTTTGTTTTGGTTTTTCAGTTTCAAGTAAACTTCATTGTGTGGATCCCTTACCTTCTCATGCCCGATTTGTTCCTACATAAATGACGCAATTGGATTCACTCAAAAAATGACACAACTGGAAACCGATTATGGTTTTATTATGCATGCCATGTTGTTTCTTAGACTAATTTGTCATTCGACGGAGTATGACTTTTTGTCACACTTATGACATTACGGACAGAAGGCACGAGATATGTTGCGGCATAGCTGTTTCTGATCATGCATTGAATTACCTTTGTTGTTCTAGCATAATCGCTGAATACTCCTGCTTTTAGTCGTTTCACTTTCATAGGTTTTCAGAATGATATATAGAATTGAAGATTTTGCGTGTGAAACACTTGTATAAATTGGTCCTAGATGTGGCAACAACATGAGATAAGATAGGTGGATTATTATGCTAAAATTTCTTCTATGAAGCAACGGGTTAGATTGTGTTGCATTTAGGGTCTCATCCAAAATTTTAGTTGAAGGATTCCGATGGCTTTCATACTCTGACTTGGAGGGATATTTATGTTGTTGCTTGCTGTTTTCTACATTGATATGAAAATGAGCAGCAGTCATTCATCATTCTGGGCCTTTTGGTGTATGTTATGAATTGGCGTATCCTGTTACTTAAAAGATGGGGTGATGTCCGCTGATGCTAAATTGCACGCATCAGCAAGAATTGCTTACTTCCCTCTAAATGTGTACTTTTTAACCCTTGTCGGGTTACACTGTTATTTATGATGTTTATTTGTTAGACCTACATATTTATCAACCTGAATAGTGTATCCTTTACTCTTTCATGTTGATGTTTTTGCGCTGGTGCTGTGTTTTGTGTTTCTTTCTTGGCATTCTGAGTGAGGCAGAGTAGCATCTTTAGCTCTGTTTTGATGTTTAAAATCAAGTAAGTTGAAGTGTGTTATAGTGATTTGGAAACCATTCTAACTTGTCCTGCACTGCAAGACAGTGGTCCGCACCACAGCATTCGTTATTACTACCTCTCTGTTCGATACTCTTTATCAATCGGTTGAGCCACCAAAATTATTGGAACAAGCAACTTGTCTTGGCATGGCCTCTATTGTTTCCATTCTCTCAATCCTCAAGGAGCAAGCAGTGTTTTGAACCTGCAAATGTTATGTGAAGCCGTGTCTTTTTTTTTTTTCCTTTTGCAATCTGAGCATTCGCTGCGTGAGATATTATAATTCAGGGTCAAGCGTCTATCGGATGCCTGTTAATTATTATATTTAAATATGCATTTGGTCTTTTGAATTGTCCTTTGTTTTTTTTAGAAAAAGGCTATGCAAAGCAATACAAGATCACAAAACAAAGCAAATGAAGCATTCTGTTTATTAGCCTCAATCGATAGTCAGGAGGAGGATCTGTGAATATAATACAGTTATTAGCATTATCGTGAGTAGTTCTGATGAGCTAAGTAGCGTATTCATTAGTCTTTTTATTCTTGTGCACGTGTTAGATAATCTTCTAGCCTTTGGCAAGAAGATTTCTGACTTTGCTCAGTTTTTGAATAGAGTAGCCGCGACATTATTTCTCTCGATCATATTCAGGGAGGCCAATGGTTGGTAACTTGGGATAACTTTCGAAAACCTTGTTTCCCAACTGGGCATGGCCATGTGCGTACATGGCAGCAAATAGTCTAGTTTGTTTTAGCAAATAGGCTAGGTGGCACTTGTTTTAGTGTTGACATGGGTCCACTTTTTTCTTTCCCAAGTGCATTGTCTACTCCGTCTCCCTCCACTACCAGGATCACCACTGATAACGTAGAAGTAGATGAACCCAAGGTCCGAAGGGTAGAGCCTGAATTTTCATCTCAAGCACAAAGCTTTATATCCTAACAATTTTCATCATTGACCAAAAGCAATTGCTTTGTAGGTAGAGCGAAATATTCTTTTTTTTTTATACAATATCAATATCAAGTAAAATAATATTGATATTACTTAAGAGAAAATGAGATTGTTTGTAGATAAATCTAACAACATTCTTTTAAAAAAAATTATATAAAAAAAATTATTATATCAACTCACTACTGTCAGTTTCAATCAATCTGGCCCGTAAGTTTAATCGAGCCTCCTTTGCCCTAATTAGACTCAGTCGCTGTATAAGAATTAAAGAAATACGCGACGCTGTATAAGAATTAAAGAAATACGCGACAAAATAATCCAGCTCACACATTTGTACCGTATGAACGTCTTCTTTGGGCCGTTTAGATTTATTTTGAACATTTATTTTTTTATTTTTTGGACGAAAGAAGTGATATGCAACACGAGCATTGTATCTTTTAACTGTAAAATCAGATTTAAAAATTGAATTAGTTACGAAAGATATGCATGTTATATATATACATTGGATTGTTTTTGGAACAAAGTCAACCATTTTCCACACCACAGCTGTGATATTCTCTTCATTGGATAGAAGAGCTGGGTTGGGTTTCAGATCCAATGCATCAATGTTCATGAACACGGTTTTGTAAGTAATATTTAAACCCGGCTTTACGAAATTACCTCTGGCGTTGCATTGTACTTGACTGCCAACGTTGTATATGGGTATTGGGTGCTTGCTTATGATATTATTATTACATGAACTTGAGGTTCTAGGCAGTTTCAGCCTTTTAAACGAGATTAGTTGAAGTTCAAGAAGGTTCAGCATTAATGATGGGAAGCTTATATAATGTCATGCCTGGAAGAGAGAAGGAAGATATATAGCTCGATTTCGCTATACTTTTTGAAGTTCACGTGCTTCTTCCTGAAGTTATGGGTTGACAAACGACAATTGATCAATTTTATATACATATGTATGTATGTATGGTAATAGTCTCAGATGATCACAGCTAGATCTAGCAGCAGCCTCATTATTAATTTTTGAGGGCATATGACGGCAAGCCTAAGTTCTTGTTCTTATTCCACAATGCCGAGTATTTATCTCCTGTTTCGAATTAGATTGTATAAGAATCGTCCTGATGATTGTTTTCAACAGAGGGAAGCTCAGGATAATTTCAGAGCTGGGAATGGGAAGATTGGGAGGGTTGAATGAACAGGTACACATGGATTTAGGCAGACCACATAAACTATGTGATATATCTCCCTTGTAGCATATGTATTAATATTTGTGTTCCCAATGTTCTTTGCTATTAAATAACCTCGAACCACATGACTATGGTCTCCCTCTGGTCTGGCTGCCTCATAACAGCGAAATTGAAAAATAAGCATAATCCTTCCCCTCGAAGTTATAGGAATATTTGAGCCACTTGATTTCATTTTCAATAAATATTCTTTAGCGGCCAACGTCTTTCAGGAACAAATTAGAATTTCAACTTACTAATTATCGCCAATAGCCTAGCAGCCGATGGATACTAAATCAATTCAGGTTTCTCAAATCATCAAGTGGGGGCTCTTGACCTATTGACAGTGGCAAGTCAGTCCCAAGAAGAATAAAGAACCAAAACCCAACATAAAGGGGGCAATTGTGAGGACCAGCTAACAACATATATAAAACCCAAGTAAAATGAGTAGCAGAAAAATAAATTAATGATGGTTGAGTTTATGAAGAGAGAAATAGAAAGGGAGAGACATCACGCAATTCATTAATATTTAGGAGAAAGGGCACATGGCAAGTGGCTGTGAGTATTGAGACCCAAATTATAGTAATAATCTGGTCCCAACTTGAAAGAGAGAATGGAAAGAAGAAGTTAAATGATGGGCCAGTTATTACTGGCTTCTGGACAAGCCATAGGCATCGCAAAAGTAGGTGCATCGATCTCAGATGGGAGAAAAACTATGTTTAACCACAGAGAAGCCCCCATCGACCACCAAGTTGTGTCCACTGATGTAAACAGAATCATCAGAAGCAAGAAACAAAGCAGCTTCCGCAATATGCCTCGCCTTCAACACAATCCCCTTGAGATTAGCCTTGGAAGAGCTATTATCTTCGACTTGATGAGGTTGGAGATTGAAGGTCGAACATGCAAGAGGCGTGGCAACTCCAAAAGGGGACACACAGTTTACTCTGATCCCATAAGCCCCAAGCTCACTACATGCGGACCGTACGACTCCAACGAGAGCATGCTTCGATATGGTGTACCCATTAGGCCCCGTTCCTCCAACACAAGCCGCCACGCTGGCGGTGCAAATGATGGATCCTCGGATGTTCCTTGCGACCATAGTACGAGCAGCATGTTTGATTGTCGCGGCCACACCACGAACGTTTGTGGCCATGGTGTTGTCGAACTCATTCAGATCAAGATCCAGGATTCCAGATACTGAACCAAGTATTCCGGCGTTACTGAACAGGATATCCAAGCTTCCATACTTTTGCAGAGCGTAATTTACTGTTCCCTCGACCTGCTGTTCATCTCTGACATCGCAATGATGGTAACTCACCCTGTCTGATCCTATGGAAGCGGCGACTTGAAGACCCAGTTCGTCTTGAACGTCTGCTGCCACAACGAAGGCACCGTTCTCAGCGAATAGTCTCACCGTCTCTTCCCCGATCCCACTGGAAGCCCCGGTGACGAGAGCCACCTTACCCTCCAACCTGTACGAGTTCATGGAAAGAGAGAAGGTTGAATATAATCGGTGAAATATCGGATACTTGGAGGCGGATCTGATTGAAGGTGGTGAAAACCCTTTACCTTCGCTTCGGCATCTGCAGTGAGCTGCTTCCTGGATTCATGAGCTCCCCAAAACCTGCAGATCATCAAAGCTCATGGATGTGACATTTATATTGCCTACCCAGGGTCTCCGAATTTAAAAAGAAATTATGACTTAAAAATTATACCATGAACAACGTAGTATTTTAGCATTCACACACACATACACACACAAGCCAGTAATGCATGACCCTAGTTAGACTAACTGTGATAGCTGAGACTTGTTTTGTGTAGCATTCCCACCCACCCCCAATAATAATAACAAAAAAGATAATAAACAATGGTAGAAGAGAGTGCATTAAACAAACTTGGTATAATGACGGTAAAATTAAATTACAAATTTCTTTTGGCATTTTTAATTGCATCTCTAGACATTTCAAAATATAGACTAGACATCTTTAAGGGGAAGATTACAAAATGACCCAATTAATTCATTAGAATTTTTAGTCCATAATCAAAACCTTGATAAAGTGTGTGTAGTTTACAAAAAAAAAACATTTTTGAACCCCAAATACTTATTTTTATGTTGTAATTGATTATTGACAAAACTATAATTTCCTTTATTTAATACTATAGTTTTCACTAAGTAAATCCCCACATGTGTATTTTCCAAATATTCTTATGGAAATGATGATTTTGCCATGTGATTTTTCATTCTTTTATTATATCTTCTCTCTCTTGCAGTTAAAATTTCCATTAGATTAGATTATATTTTTATTTTCTATATATATCTTAACTAATTTTACTTTATTTTTTAATTACTTACATTAATCAATATATATAATTAAATTTTTAATTATGTAGAGAAAAAATAAAAATATATTTTTTTAATTATTTATTATTAATTACTCCAATAATATGTATATATATTGTTTATTATTTTTGAGCAAAAAAATATTATTTTAACATCAAACCAAAAATATCAATTTTAAATTATATTTTATATAATTATGATTTTATTTTTTGTCTTTTATAATAATTAAATAATTATTTATTTAAAATAATTTTTTATACAAAATCTATTTTTAAAAGTTATTTTATAATCAATTTTTTTAAAAATATATTCTCTATCGGTTAAACAAAATACACCCAAATATAAATTTTACAATTGACAAATTGATTCAGATTTAAATTTAAAAATTAAAAATAAACAATTAAAAAAGAATATAAAAATGAAGGAATAAGGGCATAAAAAAATGGTGCAAAAGCCTAAGCGGCGTGGCCACGTCACCCAATAAGGATTGAAGGCCAGTTGTCGGAGAAAGGGGAATAAAATGCGGAAAAGTGTAAACTCAACTCAAAAGCATGCTTGTTGCCCGCCGCTCCCGCAGTTTTCGCTTAACCCAAACTGTTCTAATCACCCACCCCACCTCCTTTTTTACCGATTCATTTTCTTTGTTGACGTTGGGCTACTCAGAAACGCTTCAGGGCCTCGCAGATGACAACGACTTGGTAAACGATATCGAAATGCTGTTCAGTTTCTTAACATCTACGTGGACACAAGTGCTGATAATCATTCTGACTTTCTCACTTCTCCCTATTATCCGTATCCAAGCCGCTGCTGTTCTTTTACTTCTTGCTTGACCCTTGGAATGCCAATGACTCGTTTCATACAAATAATTTCTCCGCTTAAACTTCTGACACGTTTCATATTATTATTATTGTTCCTTTTTTGAAAAAAACATTTCTATATGTTTTTCTTCTTTTGACTTCTCATAACATATTCGACATTCTTGTATTTTTATCTTGCCATCCCTTTCTCGTCCAAAACACAACTCCTATCCCTTTATTCAAGATATATAACTACACACAAGAATAATGCTATGAGTATATATGACGATCCATGGTTACAACATAATCCAGAATACATGTATTCACACCACTATCACCCGCAGGGCTATATACATCATTCAACCAACCAACCACAAAATCGAAGCCTGCTTTTTCTGCTGTCAAAACCGATGCAGCCAAAAACAGTATAATATTCTACCAAAAAACAAACCATATTAGATTAAACCGTATATTACTCGTTTAGTTGCTTGCACTGCCTTCCAACAAGTTCCTCAAGCTACAATGCGCCTCCGCGGAAAGGCTGCAGCACCTCAATTTCCTCTGACGAGGAGGGGATGGCTCCCTGTGATCAGTAGAATTAGAAGACAAGCACACAACAATCACTGTAAGATTATCAAACGTATTAAGGCGTAGTGCCTCCATGACCAGGTCCCTGGCACTTCGCTCTGGGTCATAATGCCGCCTCAGGCTTCTACAAACAAGGCTAACTGCCTGCTGACTTGTCATGACATCCCAAATTCCATCACAACCTATGATGAGGAACTCATCATCCTCGGTTAGAACCACTTGACGAAACTCGGGCTCTGCAATCAAAGGCGAGGGAGAACCACGAGGAAACTTCATATCCCAGTCCCCAAGGGCTCGAGAAACTGACAAAACCCCATTAAGATAACCATCATCAACATGACCGCCCAATTCCTCAACTCTCCTCCGCTCTGAATGATAAATAGGTCGGTGATCTTGAGACATGTCAATTGCCTCTCCTTTACGACAGAGAACTGCTCGACAGTCACCAGCATTGGCCACCATAAGAAGCCTGCAAACAAAAAGTGTAACAGAAATCAGCAGAAGGTAAAGGACCATAGATCTTATACTATCATGCTCGAGAAGCTCTTTATAAATCAAGGGAGAGAGAAATAGAAAACTGCACGAGAGATCAAGTAAAATAGATAATTAGACCAAGCCACTTGGGGCTAGCTCAAATGGTCAAAGTAGAGTGGAATGCGAGCGATGCCTAAAGCTCAATTCATCCTGATGTAACCCAAAAAAACAGAAAGGGAAACATACACATTTTACTAACAGACAGGGGAACCTAGTATGTACTGCATTAATATACCTTCCAAATATCAAGGCAGTAAGCGCCGTGGTCCCTGATGAGTTGCTCACACTGCAATCATCAGCCAAAGCTGAGTCAGCCAAAAGAAATGATTTTTTGAGGGAGTTCTCTGCCTCTTGTAAAAAAACATTATCAGCTTCAGATGTCTGGGGGAAGCTAACATCTTCAAAGAAGAATCTCATTACATTTTTCTGGATATAAGCTGCAGCTTCAGGTCCTCCATGACCATCAAATACCTAAGTTATTAATTAAGCCTCAATTAAATTAACAACACTATCATGCAAAAATCAGAGGACCATGAAAGGAAAAGGTTGAAAAGATATATACCCCATAGAAGGCACTTGGTTCAGGAAAAGTATATGGTGATCCCATGTGAGAAGACAGATCATCTATCCTTATATGTTCATCTTCCATGAATCTCCGGGGGCCAATGTCAGCAAAACTGCCAGAACGAATGGTGGGAACAAATTGAAGAACAGAAGAATCAAGAGCAGCATTTGATATTCCGTCTGCAGCTTTAATATCCTACAAAATGAAAGTTCAACGCAAATTAAACAACGTGATAAAGAATATTGGAGGTATTGATGCAAAACTTATATCTATTTTCATAAAAAGGGCTCGATGCATTTCATAGTTAAGTATAGCTGTTCTCCTTTCTCTCTTCAATCTCAGCTTGATATGCAGATGAAACTAATTTAACCATACGGATCATTAAGAACCTTAAGTCAGAGGTTTCAAGTTTGGAAAGGTATGCATGATATGCCCAAAATAATGCAGAAGATATGAGAATTTGCAACTATTTGAGGAACTCTTTCTATCGCATAACTGATAATTAATGTCCTTCTTGGTAAGGATTATGACCACTCTAAAATCTACCTCTACAAAGGCCAGGAAAGCCCATGGTAGCACACGTGAACTATGTCACGCCTTCAAAGTAATTTCAACGATTATTTCAAAGGTAGCGATATTCACCAATTGCCGCTAACACTTAATATCTACATAAATATGCAGTAGAATCGAATATCAATACTAACGTTAAACAAGCTACATAGGCACCTAATGGGAGAGTTGTCATTCCTACAGTAATCCGGGACAAATCTAAACAAGCACCATGACATTTTGACATCTGAGCTGATACCTGAACCCTAACCGAAGTGTTCACATGATGCATGAAGGAATCAACTCTACAGCCCAGCCCATCAGAGAAACCAAACAAACTAGTTCCCCCGCCGGGGGGGGGGGAGAGGAGAGAATCTTCCATGACCCTCGATATAATCGAAAAAGGAAAAAACAAGCAGAAACAAAGATAAGGAAATCAAGGGTGTTGGGAATCTCACTCCTTGTGAACTGAGTAACTCGGCAGACGCTAATGGAGAAGCGCGAACTCGGTCAAAACTCGGATGAGTGGTGGCAGCGGCATCTTCGATCTCACATGTACTTGCTCCTTTAGTAAAACACTGAACATCCAACACAGGTGTGCTCTGTGGATGCATAAGGTCAGCTTCGGCAACCATAGCTATAGCGTTCCTTCTCGCAAGAAATGATGACAAACAAATATCGACCAATCGACTTGGGCGGCAAAAATTCTTATTGCTGAATGATCTTGAAGCAGGGATGTTCCTTATCAGGATTTCTAGGGGATTTTTTTTTTTGCACTTTTCTGATCAAACTGGGGTCGCGAAGGATCAAGATTTGTCGAAAGTCGGAGTTGGACCGCTTATATGTTGGCAGCTTGGGTGGAACGTGGACAAGTGGCTACCGGTAAAGTTGTTAGCGCAACGGACACGTGCACTTCTTCCCACCATAGATTTGGATTCTGAATCTGAAGTGCGTTCGGCCCACGCGAGATTCACCGGCATGTGAAAGTTTTTGGGTTGACTCATGATGCCGTGATCTTTCCACCACCGGGAAGGTCGCAAGCTCGAAAGGACGTAAACACCCTTCATGAATCTCCTTTGTATGAGCTGTCCGTTTGACTATGAGTTGTTCAGGAATTGAGGTCGGGGCAGTGGTAATATGGGAAATTCGCTTACAGCCGACCGAATAATTTAACTGACTTCTTTTGGGTGTTCAATTTCATATGTCCAAAAAAAAAACAAACAGGTGTACCGACGCGTATGCCATGAGATGAAAACCCATCTAATTTGCTGCTGTTTTGGGGGTAGTAGGCTAGTTTGTCGATAAAAACCCATTATCCAGCATTCATTCTTTCGTATGGTTATGGATTAGACCTTCATATATTACTTGCAAGCCATCTCCAGCAAAACGGATCCAACCAGCTTTTGGAGGTTCTTTTCATGGTTTGCAGATCTATTATTTGTATCCTTCCTAATTTATAGTAGCCTTCACGTTGCAGGTTGTTTGAAACGGACACTGCAAACCAACTTTTGTTCCCCGAGTTCTTGTTAAGCACTGAACTACATCGGCACATACTCGCTATAGTCCAAGTCGAGCTCTAATGTCGGAGAGCTAGAACATGTCTCACATCCCATGCAGAGCAAGCTCATTTTTTTTTTTTCTGCGCCATCTACCTGATTTCTTTGATGGCCGAGATTTGCTTCGTCGTCACTGGAGGCATATGAAATTGATATGCAGCTGAGGTTTTGGTGTTTAATTAAATGGTTGATTATAGTTAGCAATATGGGTTTATGCCTACTGAAGATGATGACGCAGCCGCCTAATTCTCTGGCAAAGACGTAGGAACAACATAAGTCGAATAAACAGAAAATAACACCGGCTTTAATTTTGATTCCAGAGTGAATGGTTCCCTTTCGATGCCAGATTTTTAACTCTATTCCTCACAAACAAGCGGAACCTTGATCTTTTTATTTCCTCAGTACACAATCAAATCCTGCTGGAGTGTAAGACCGAGAGACTGCATAAGATGCTTTTTATTTGCCCTGATTAGTCCTCTCAATAGTTTGCTGATACTCGTTGTTTGTTTGATTCACGAGAATGTTTACCGGCCTTCAGTATCTAGAAGAATCGGATATATTGCCATGTTACCCTATTTTACTGTACATGGCACGACTATTTATCTAACATCGTTTTTAATTCTCCTACTCTCATCCACTAAAAGATTTCTCAGTTGCCTGTGGATTATTGCGTGGGGGGTTACTCTTGTTAGTATTAATATTAATCCCTACAAAAGATACAGAAGCCATATTATCCATAAACTGTAACAATATAAGCCCTTATTATAAGGACCTATTGCGGTCTCATAATATAATAGTAACATTTTTATTAAAACCATTAATTTTCTTATATAGTATATTCTTGAATAATTATAAAACTCTTTCTGACCAATTAGTCTAGATTCTCCAGCTGATGACTTTTATTGAAGGTAATCACAGAACTTTCTATCTAAATAATTCATTTTAATTTACTTCTTTGAGTGGCGAGAATTACTTAATTTCAATTTAAAAAAAGAATATGATAATAATTTTATTTTAATTTTCTCATATCGAGTCACCTTGAGTATCGGGTTCAGAGTCTGATCAAGCATCGCCGCTGCTAGAGTGCTCGTGGATTCATTCGTGTTTGATATTGATGACGTATGTGGACAAAAATTTTAAAAAAGTTTATAAAAAAAATCTTAGTTAATTTTTAGGAAAAATTTAAAAAAATAATTTTAAATAAATGAGTATTTAAATAATTATTATTATAAGTAATTTTATAATTTAAAAATTATTAGAAAGAATGTGATTTTATTAAATATATGAGATATGAGAAAAAAGAGAGGGTATAAAAATATATGATAGAAGAGAGAGTGTATAGAGAAAAGATGATATAAAAAATAAAAGAGAGAATGTATAGAAGAGATATAAGAGAAGGTATAAAAAAAAGTAAGGATAAAATAGTAATTGATTAATTTATAAGTTATTTTATTATTATTTAAAATAATCTTAATAATTTATCTAAAATTTTAATTTTAAACAGTAGCTTAATTTAATTTTTTTAAATTAAATTTTTATTCAAAAAAAGTTTTAAAATTAAAGTTTAATATTTTATCAAACACTCATTAAAGTTGAATTATATATATATATATACACACACATATGACCACCTCGTTAGCCTCAAAAAGTTGTTAAAAAAAAAGAAGAAGCAAAGAGTGGTCAAAAGACACACTTTGAAACGTCGTTTTAATTTTTTTTTAATCAACTTTATCTTTTCACCAAATGGTTCTTACATTTATTTTAACAGAATTTTGCTACTAGGCTTATCTGTCTTTTTATTGGGTGGGTGTTTGTTTCATGGTAAAGATCATGTGCTAGCATACACTAATTACACCTTTTTCCAGTCTCATTTTCTAAAACTCCATTTTGGTGAGCTACTGGCGTTCTTTTGCTTTACTTGCTGTTAGCTGTTTTACATTTTGACCCACTCGTGTCAAACAACCCATAGAGTGTAATGTTAGATTTTTAAGAAATTGATAAATACAACAATCAAATCAAAGTAAAAGCAGAATATTACCTAATAATGGAAAATATCTGGAATATTGATTACTCATTATTGCTAATTATCTGAAATATCTAAAATATTAATTACCTATCATCCCATATCTCATTAAATATATAATCAGTAATATAATTTTCTATTGGTATAAGAATTTAGATTATACAATATTCCTGTTATCATGAGTTCTGTGGGTTATTTATTTATTTTTATAAAAATTAATATATACGTGACACTAAACGTAAGTATCTAATTTAAATCTTGATTAATTGTATTGTTATTACAGGACTAATCTCTGTTAGAATAATTTTTTGTCGGGTGATTTATTACTATATAGAACCATGATGGACACTAAGGATATTGTTTTATGTAAATTTGGAATAAAAGTAGAATAAGGATGTCAATCAGGAAAAAGGAGGGAGGAGGGGGGGTTGAACGGTCAAAAAGAAGAGACTGTAGAAAGCGAAAAAGAGAGGGAATGAATGATTGAGGAGCAGCAGAAATACATTGGGGTCTGGGCCCTGTGTTGACCGCCATCTCATCACACTTCCACCACACGAAATATAACCAAAGAAGAAGAAGAAGCTACACACACCACCACTTTCCAGCATTCTCACTTCTCCCTGAATCCTGTCCACACCGTAGATCCGTCTCTGCTCGCTTCCCTTGCATTTCCCCTTTCATCGGTGAGTTTCTCTTCTGACTTCTCCCCGGCATTTCAAACAACGGGGTTTTGTTGCTTTCCTTCTCTTTTTCTATCTGTCCCTGTATATATTTTGCGTTCGATGTCAGTTAGGTGTGTTCTTTATTTTGAGAATCAACTAAATGTCCTTAACCTGTTCCCCAGTTGGTCGTTTCGTGGCTCTAGCTACTCCTTCTGAGCTTTCTCATTTCTTCGTTTTCTTCATAACAGGCTTTTCAGGTGTTCATACTTGAATTTTATGTCCTCAATTAGGCTTTTTTTTTTTTAAGAAAAAAAAACCCTTGTTGATTGTCTAGAAACTGCAGTGGAAGCTGAGTTCCTGGATTCTGAGTTTCAGTATTGACGGTTGTTTACTTCTAACATTTCTATGGTTGAGATGGTGAGGGGCAGTCTGATTCTCCCGTGCCTTAAGTGGGTAAATGAATGTTTGCACTTATAGCTCGATATCGATCAATCTAACCAGTTACTGCTTTATGAAATTGCATTTTAACGTGTCATGAATTCCTCTCCGTATTGCAATTAAGCCCACATAAAATTTGTATTCACGGATATTGGTCATATGGTCCCCTAACTTTATGCTAAGAATTCGAGTCTTCAAGCATGTCTCTGTTTGACCAACTCGTTATCGGTTTCATTTTCTTTCAATTTTACTGATGTTTTGTCATGTATTACAGATTAAACGTTAATTCACTCTGCAAACTGGAAGTCCTTAGGCTGCTCCTTACACGTCATTTTCCCTCTAGTGTTCTCTATGACCTATTAGCTAGTTGAATCAGCAAGAGAATCTACCTGATCTCCTTTCTCGAGTTCATGGCGTCAGGGGGTGTACCTCATGCTCGGTTAACAGATGTAAACGCAAATACAAATGGCATTGATAGGTTGCCTGCCGAGATGAATGACATGAAAATTAGGGACGACAAGGTAAATACAAACGGTTCAATTACCTTCGAGCAATAATTCATTCTATTCATGTTAAAACTCGCATGAACAAAATATTCAGGAAATGGAAGCAACTGTTATAGATGGAAACGGGAATGAAGCAGGACATATAATTGTCACTACCATTGGTGGTAAAAATGGCCAGCCAAAGCAGGTAAATTTATGGCATTTGATCTGTTCTACTGGACAGCTACATGGTTTCATTGAACCCTCAATGAATATGAGGAAAATCATATTCCGTTCATGATGCCTAACGCTTACATTTTTACCATCACTTGACTGTAGACAATAAGCTACATGGCTGAGCGTGTTATTGGGCATGGATCTTTTGGAGTAGTTTTCCAGGTTGGTCCTTTATTCTTCATCAGTTGGTTGGTACCTTTTAATTGGTTATCATTGGAACTCTGTTTTATCTTCTGTTTTGACATTGTTACGAAGGCAAAATGCTTGGAGACGGGTGAAACTGTGGCTATAAAAAAGGTTCTTCAAGACAAGAGGTACAAGAATCGAGAACTGCAAACCATGCGTCTTCTTGACCACCCTAACATAGTATCTTTGAAGCATTGTTTCTTTTCAACAACTGAAAAAGAGGAGCTTTACCTGAACTTGTTATTAGAGTATGTTCCTGAGACTCTCCATCGGGTGACCAGACGCTATAACAAGATGAATCAAAGGATGCCATTGATATACGTCAAACTTTATTTTTACCAGGTATATTTCACTCTAATATATAAAATTGTGTTTATCTCTTCTTCTCTCTGTGTATATAACTATATATTGTAGTGGGTCTGATAACTCCTTTATATTTTCCAAATTTATAGATATGTAGGGCACTTGCTTACATTCACAACAGTATTGGAGTGTGCCACAGGGACATAAAACCTCAAAATCTACTGGTATGCCTGTGCAGTGCAACTCCTATCAGTGTTCTTTAATGTCTACCTTGGTTTTTCTAGTTTGTCGATGTTCTAATGTCTCCTTCCATGTGTTTTCTCGTAACAGGTTAATCCTCACACACATCAACTGAAGCTATGTGACTTTGGAAGTGCAAAAGTGTTGGTTCGTATATTATAATCTAAAACAAAGTTATTTGTTCTCATTGGCTATCTAATATTTTCTCATGACTTAATTTGGCGTCAATTTGACAGGTAAAAGGTGAACCGAACATATCATATATCTGTTCTAGGTACTATAGAGCTCCTGAGCTCATCTTTGGTGCTACTGAGTACACCACTGCCATTGACATCTGGTCTGCTGGTTGCGTACTTGGTGAACTATTGGTTGGTCAGGTATCCTGCTTCTTTATGTGTGCTTAATTTGGATAATTGCGTGCTCATATCTATACAGACACTAACCACACTGGTAATTTCTGGCAGCCTCTCTTCCCTGGCGAGAGTGGAGTAGACCAGATTGTTGAAATTATCAAGGTTAGATAAGTTTAGATGAGAATTTTTACTATTTTAAAGTCCTGGCTTTATGATAGTGCTATTTTGTCTATTTCCTAATAATTAATTCATTTCATTCTTTCGCCTTGAGGCCTTTAGCCTTCCATCAGTTACGAAGATCTGTGGGATATCCATGTAGGTTTTAGGTACTCCGACAAGGGAAGAAATCAAGTGCATGAATCCTAATTACACCGAGTTCAAATTCCCGCAAATTAAAGCTCATCCTTGGCACAAGGTACTGCAATGTTATGTTGTTCTATCTATTCACAGAGATTTATTCATAGCAATTCATGAGAATAAATTCATTCTCCAATATTAACGCATGTGAACATTCATCATCAGGTCTTTCACAAACGCATGCCATCTGATGCTGTGGATCTTGTCTCAAGACTACTGCAGTACTCTCCCAATCTTCGAAGCACAGCTGTGAGTATAATCATACATGACACAAAATCTGCTTGTTTCCTTCACCACCAGAAAAAAAAAAAGTGATTCTATTCAAACTGAGAGGATAAGATCTAGTAAATCTTTTCCGGTTGACATTTTACAAATCATATTAACATAGGCATTTCTATTGAAATTGAACTACATGTAAGAGAATTTTGTTTGTGATTTGTGAAATACAGTTGGAGGCTCTTGTTCACCCGTTCTTTGATGAGCTGCGTGACCCAAACACTCGGTTGCCAAACGGGCGTTTCCTCCCCCCACTCTTCAACTTCAAGGCAAATGGTAAAGAGTTAATTTCCAGATGAATTTTGTGGTGTCGTACTTTTGTGTAGAAGCGGTAGAATAATGCTCTGATGTACTCCTTGCGGCTTATGTGACGCAGAGCTCAAGGGAGTGCCTGCTGAGATGATGATGAAGCTTATTCCACCACATGCAAGAAGGGAGTGTGCATTGTTCGGGGCATAATGCGGCATCTGTGATTAATATCTCAATCTGTACAAAAAATTGTTCACTTGGTTTTATTCATTTGTAAAAAGCTATATGATGAGGAGCTTCACCTTCACCGTAATATGGTTTTAGGATTGGATGGGTTTGCTAAGCCTCAAAAGTTTGGCAGATCGCTTCGTGGACAGTCATCCCTTAGGTCGTGGTAGAACTTTGCAGCGTAGACTACACTTTTACTCTGAAGAAACTGGTGTATATATATACAAGGAAGAAGATTGCAGCGTCATGCTCAACTAGTGAAATGATGGTGGCGAGCATTATAGATCTATGTACCTAGGGAAGGAATTATGCAAAGCATGCCTTGTGCTTTTTTCTGGGGGAATGCACTTTTCTTCTCTATTGCGGGATATGGATTCCATTATGAAACAGTTTGGAATTTTCTTTTTCGGTAAAATGGAGCAGCAAGTGGTAAATCTTGTGTGGCATGAAAGCAAAGGGGCAACTTGCCAGCCCAAAAGAGAACACTCAAAATCGCAGAGCCGCCGAAAGCGGCCACATTAAAAATTGATCCAATCCTCACGAAGCAGACATCAACATCCTGAGGCCCATCTTAGATTAAAGAATTTTTATGAATTGTTTCACATGCTGACGGTTTTGATTAAATGGGAGGGAGGAGGGAATGTCAAAACGAGTGGCTAAGAAGCGAGGGAGAATAGTGGCCTCAACCTGGGGCGGCGCAAGCAACATATCTGTGCCGCAAAAATCCCTACTCTGAACTTCTACCCTCAGTGGCTGGGCGGTTCGTCGTCTCTCCTTTGATTTTAATATTTAAATTTAACTTCCTAGTCCCTCCTCATTTCTTAATTATTTCGCCGGCCCACCCCAACCGTCTATTATCACCGTTCCCCACTTTTTGTTTTCCCACGCCCTATCCTCGCGAGTCGCAACTGCGTCCCGTCATCACATCAAATTTGAATGAATCAGCATCAAAATTAGACAATCTAGACTTAATCTTGTTTCTTTTTTTATCTTCTCATTTTAATTTATGCACTATTCAAAATAAAGATATTTTTAACTGCCATTTTTTAATTAAATTTATTATTTAGAAAATTACAAATCCAAATCTTTAAATTTAGATAGTTTTAATAATTAAAATCTTTATCCTGAACCCATGAAGGGTAACATTGGGTTTTGCCCTCCCTTTCTGATCATAACAGAAGAAAAATGAATTTGTTTTTTTTTATAAAAACTATAAATAAATAGGCACATAACTTTAAATATTTGAAATTGAATTCAGCTACTTAAAAATTATAATATAATTCAAATAAAATAATTTTATTTTTGCGATTATGAAATGAAAAATTGGATATGTGGAGAGAAATATATATATATGCGTGCACGCGCGCGTGTGGATAGGGTTGAGTATCGGGCTGTAAAATATAATCTATATTTTTTTTTGGGTAGGACACCGGACATGGGTGTTACCCTGCCCATGAACACCCCTAATAAATAAGATCCGAGTATTGTAACGTCCAGATTCCCTTCAATTTCCTTTGTGGTTAAACCTGCTTCTCTGGAGGGTTTTATTCGGCTTAATTTTTATTAATTCCTTTAATTAATGTTTACGTATAAAAGACAATTCCCACCTCCTAATATATACTTTTCCATTCGAGGAATAACATATTCCTCAATCTCTGATCTCGTGATAAATTATTATTTTCAAATTTCAACCTTCGAAGTAGTGATGGTTTACTAAATACCATTTAAAACCATTTTAAGAAGTTCGAATTGAATTTAAAATTGAGGCAAAATAAATAAATAAAAAGGTGAATTCAAGGGCATTGATTACTAACTTTTTTTTTAAAAAGAAATAAAAGGTACGTGACCTTCCATTTATGTCCAAGATACGGGCCGAATGGATCATATCTTTCCGTTTCACCAATTTGAAGTCTCAAGATTAATCATAATTTGCTCTCTCACAGCTAAATCATCATTATTCATCGGACATCAGCACGTGAATTTAAGTACAATCGTTTGTGAATGATTTATCACAAAAGCTTTACTTTTTTGGGCGGTAGTTGGCTATCATCACGAGAGACCGCATGCAAATGAAAGTTTTGGAGAAAATAAGCGCATCCAAATGTAAGTATGAAACCATCCAAAATCTGTCATTTCTATATGCGGGTGAAATTCTCTACAAAATTCGCCTCTGCTTCAGCATCAAATCTCCAATCTTGATTTTAATTAAGGCTGGAATGGGCAATATATTTATTATTCACAATGACGCAGGAAGAGTGTTGAACTGGGTCAGGTGTTAATTGGAAAAACCAGGAGAGAAGAATGGCAGGTTGTGGGAAGAACATGGGAGGCTCATGAACTGGCCACCAGTCATACTGATTTCTCGTTCTTCCGTTCTGCTCTTTCTCAGAGACCACAAACAGTCACTTGCATACTCCTTCTTATTATTCTCTAAACAAATCGTGCTCACTCCCTATGTGGTATTTGTCGGTTCCCACTTCTTAACCCCTTTAAACTATTCCTTATCAAACTTTAGCAGACTTTCCACTATCACTTGTCGTCACACACTCTCACCCATATATATATATATAAGCCTGCCAAGGCCTACTCATTTTGCATGTACTCTGCTAACCTAATTCTGTTTCTACAAAGCAGCTATCTTCCAAGTCAGTCATATTTTCTAATTTCTAGCGACTGGAAACGCCACACAAGTTTACACATTACTCCTCTCTTCCTTAAAAATATGCTTAAGATGAAGCATTCCCATATCTCACTACTAGCGCTCTGTGTATTTTTACTTTTTATATTTCTTTGCGCCCAAGCCAGACATCATTCCCACTCCAAACACAGGCATTGGCATTCTCATAAATCTTCTGGAATTTCTATTCCTCCCGCTTCAGCACCCTCCCCTTCTTCCCCTCCCGATGATGCTCCTAGCCCTCTTCCATATAACCCCGCTGGTTTTTTTGATGTGCGAACATTTGGGGCCGTTGGAGATGGCGTATCAGATGATACAGAGGCGTTCAAGATGGCATGGGACGCGGCCTGCCAAAGTGATGCGGCAGTAAATGTCATCCTTGTTCCCAGTGGCTTATCCTTCATGATTCAATCCACCATATTCACGGGTCCTTGTCAAGGTGGCATCGTCTTCAAGGTAATGCATTTACCGACTCCGTAGCCTGCATATATACTTTGATTGTGTGAGGGTGATATAAAGCTCACTGATATGCTTTGCGCGCTGTTGAACATGGTGAAGGTCGATGGCTCCGTTATGCCACCCGATGGACCAGACTCGTGGCCAAAGAACAAAAGTAAACGGCAATGGTTGGTATTTTACAGAGTCGACGGCTTGTCACTGGAAGGAGTTGGGTTAATTGATGGCAGGGGACAAAAATGGTGGGACCTTCCCTGTAAGCCTCACAAGGTACTCATCGTCAATTGAGAATAAATGAAAAACATTATCACAAATTTAGCAAAATACAACAGCTTCTCATATCTATGATCATTTTCTCTGCAGGGACCTCATGGGTCTACATTGTCTGGACCTTGTGATAGCCCAATTGTACGTTCACCAAAATCCCTTTTTCTACCTACTACTTGTATTCCCATTCTATCTGCTTTATGATTGAACATACTTGTTCATAAATTATATGGTGCAGGCAATAAGGTTTTTCATGAGTTCCAACTTAACTGTGCAAGGACTCAGGATCAAGGACAGCCCCCAGTTCCATTTCAGGTTTGATGGCTGCAAACACGTCCATGTCGAATCCATCTATATAACATCTCCAGCACTGAGTCCCAATACCGACGGAATTCACATAGAGAATACCAACGACGTCAAAATACATAACTCTGTTATTTCAAATGGTTAGTTGCAAACTCAAATTCTCGCTAATCAAGTCACTGATAACGCCACCAACAACCTGTTAACCAACTTGATTTTCCCCAGGTGATGACTGTGTGTCCGTAGGGTCCGGTAGCTATGATGTCGATATAAAGAACATTACTTGTGGACCTGGTCATGGCATTAGGTAACTTGTTAATTAACTTTCATGTATTACTTGACTTGTACTGATTCATAATTCTCAAGCTAATTCATAGTTTCATGATCTTGTTAATTAACTTATCAGCATTGGTAGTCTGGGGAATCACAACTCCAAAGCCTGTGTTTCAAACATAACAGTAAGAGACTCGGTGATAAAAATGACAGCTAATGGGGTCAGAATAAAGACATGGCAAGGCGGATCAGGATCAGTATCAGGAGTGAGCTTCAGTAACATTCGCATGGACAGAGTGAGAAACCCCATCATAATAGACCAGTTCTACTGCCTCACTAAGGAGTGCACCAACCAAACCTCGGCAGTGTTTGTATCAAATATAGTTTATACGAAAATAAAAGGAACGTATGACATAAGGAGCCCACCTATGCACTTTGCCTGCAGTGATTCAGTCCCATGTACCAACTTAACGCTCTCAGATGTTGAGCTTCTTCCTGCTCAAGGAGATATGGTTCTGGATCCTTACTGTTGGAATGCTTATGGAAATCTGCAGACACTAACCATTCCACCAATTTCTTGCTTGCTGGAGGGAATTCCTCAGTCAGTGCAAGGCAATGACATAGGTCATTGCTAAGTTCAATGTGTGTATGTTTGATGCTGTATATAATAAATTGCTAGTGAAGTAATCCAGGGATTGATGAAGCTTGTGTTGTGATTGTTGAGGAGGAGTTGTGTTTTAGATGCTCCTCCCTTATTGTGAACTTGTATCTGAATTATCCAGGTTTGAAATGAAACTGATAATTTGGACTTGTTCATATCTTGTGCATGGAACTGAATTTATCTGTGACTGCTACAATTGTATCTCCAAATAACTGGAACCATCTTGTCCATCCATTACATCTATATGGCGATCATAATGCTGCAGATCCTAATTAGATGATTATGATACACACACACACACTGAAGAATAATATATTGATGACATCACTGACACCTAGGTCATTAGGTCACTAACCGTTTCTTTCTCATGGAAGTTATTTATTTTTTGGCACTGAAATTGAGTTGTTTAACTGTATGGATGATATGGGACACAGTTTTAGCAAAATGAAGTCCAACTATATATATATATATAATCGGCCAAATTTGATTATAATTTGTCTATAGAAGCTAAGATAAAAGCTTAAAGAATTAATGCACATAAATTGTGTCTGTCGTACGTGAAAAGATAATGATAATTTGTAAGAATCAGGAGAAAGTCATAAGATTCTATAATTTCCTTGGCATGCGTGTGTGTCTTGAGAGATTATGAGGAGATGATGATGATAATATAAAGTATAATTAATATGATATAGTAATAAATAGAAAGGGAAGGGAAACTGGAAACGAAAAGGAGGAGGGGTTTATTGAAGAGGATTAAATTTAGAGGGGCAAGTTGTTAGTTTGAGGGTTTGCACGCGCAGTGGCCACTCTTAAAGGATGGGTCACTCAGAAGTGTGAAAATATAAAATAAAAGACGCAAAATATTTGTGTTACACTTCATGATCTCACTCACCATACCTTCATAAAGTAACAGTCTTGCACCACTTCCTTCCAAATGCTAACCCACCACCAACCACGCCTTTTCGTTTTCTTCGATTCCCATATATTAATACAACTACGTAAATATATACTTTCACTTGAATAAACAACTTCATTTCATTTCATCATGAACTCAGTCACAAGAACTGGAAAACTAGACATGCATATATATATATAACTCGATCGGATCAAAATTCAAGATTAGCACCAGTGCTACTGGAACACAAGGGGCGGTTACTGATATCATCACTTCGCAATGGGAAACAACCGTGCATATATATGTTGTGATTAAAAGGTGTGGTTCTTTTATAATTTAAAAGAAATGGAAGAGGAGTGGTGGATGATACATATAATAGAGGGAATGCTTTTTGTTGGCAGCTTCAGGAAAAGCAAAAGGCGCGCGTGTAGCTGCTACTGCTAAATCGTTAATGGAAGAATGTCGCATGAAGAATGATGGGGGCATGGAAGACGATAAAGAGACAAGGGAATCTAGGCCACTAAATGCCATCCCATTTATCCACTACCCATTTCTTGCCTCTGCATAGTAATATATTATTACTTTTTCCTCATAAAATAACATCGTAAAGCTATCAACTTGCACTTTCTTTATCCATTAGGTACGTGCTTCCAGTCACCGGCCGGTTGTTCCTGAGCATAAAAACAACCAACAACACAGATAGCTTGTCCACAAATGAACAGCTTTCCTATATATAAAAATACTTTTGCCTTTCGTTTCTTCATGTACTTCTGATCTGCTTTTTCTTCCCTTCTCATTTCTCAAAATCAGACCCTGAATGATCTTTAAGCACGCCGGGCCACTTCTTTGCCCTAGCACCTCTTCAGAAAATATTAATAAATCCATTATATCCAGATTACTTTTCTTGAATAGCTTTCTTCAACTTTCAACCTTCAAAAATGGTGGGGGGAAAAGCTAACCTTTAAGTATTTTAGTTCTACTGTTACTGCTGTGGATGTGGTCAAGATTTCGCTAGCGATCATGGCGTATGTAACTGTAATCCAATTCCTTTGAAGTCGGTCTTCTGAATTGTAAGCCGGTGTAATTGTAACGTTCCTTGCTATGATGAGTTTTGTTTTTTTATACACTCCTTACTATGATGAGTGCATTTGGGGGGAAAAATGTGAAATAGCTAGAGGAAAGAAATAGACTCTATTTATAGATAATGAAAGTTGATCCAGATAATAAAGAATGAGCTTGTAAGATGTGAGTTTAATTCTCATAATTGTTATGAAGACTCATTTAATAGACGATTTTATAAATTTTTTATAAGTATTTTTTAAACTTTAAAACTGTATATTATATTTAATGAGGGATTAGTATCAAATTCATTTAAACTTATATATATATATATATATATATATATATATATATATGTAAAGACTCTATTGAGCTCACTCTCTTATTTTGCTTTTCATGCCTTTGAACTGGGTCGTTTTAGCGGAGGATTACAATTGGGTCATTTTGTGGGCTTCCTTTAAAAGCCTATCTGATAAAATATCTAAAACAGTATTATTTTGGGCGACACTAGATATTTGCATAGCCTCGTGTAGGATATATACCCTTTTACCAACTGAGTTAATCTGAATATTAAATAATTTAATATAATTTAAATAAAATTTTAAATTTAAATTTTGATATATATAAAAAAAATTATTAGAAGACTCATATATCATAACTAAATGTATGACACATGTGAAATTTAAATATAATCAGGATAAAGTTTAATTAGATGGATAACAAAAAATTATATATCTTTTTATTTCTTAGATTTTTAATGGAAAGATTAGAGAAGAATTATATAAAAGAAATACCAGGCTGATTAATTAACAAAATTTAATATAAATAGTAGATAGTTAAATTTCTTAAGGATAATATTCTAGTTTATTTCAAATCAAGATTACATTATCACAAAAAGCATGTTTGGTTGATGAAGTATAATTAATATATAGTAATTTTATCATAGAGTATTTTCATATTTAGAGAGGAAAATGTATAAAATTCGAGGTTTATTAACAAGGAAGGAAAGTGTAAAACAAGTTAACAAATAAAAAAGTTGAAAGGACGTAAATGTTCTGACCGTTGCTTCATCATTGAGTCAAGAGCAAAGGGACCACTGCCTCAAAAGTCAAAAGGCGCGCCGCTTAACCTCCTACTAACTCCAGGCGTGGACGGAGTCCAAATCCATTACAAAAAGCAACCCTCATGTACGTGACGTAGCCAAACGACGTCACTCCGTGGAAGCAATTAGCATTCACCAGCGTGGGACATTCCGACTTATTTGACATTTCATTTTTAAAAAAAAAGTTGAGTCATTAGACTTATCTCACTTTTTTTTAAATGCCAAGCATTCCTTCCTTTTTTATTGGCCCTAGCTGTTCGCGTAAAATTTGTTTTACCAATATTCTATGCAAGTTTTAGACTTAAATTAATGGTAGAGTATTGGTAAAAGTGATTCAACATGATATTATAATTTTTTAAAATAAGAAAATAATTAAGCAGAACAAAAGAAGGACCAGGCTAGCAGAGCATCAGTGACAAGAGTTGATTTGACCTAGTCAATCATGTCATGTTACTATCTCCAGGCTCCGGCAGGTACCCACGAAGTTACCCAGAAACTTCATGCTACCCCTTTTTATTTTAGTTTCCGAACTGTCTTCACTTTTTCCTTAGCAAAACGCATTCCGTCATCGATCAATGCGTTTTAAGCTATATGGCTACTAGCGGCATCCGCAAGAGGAAACTTCCCCACCATGGACAAGACGAAGAAGAAGCTAAAGTCCAGAAATTCTTTGCTCTGCTACAAAACATTCGGGAGAGTCGTGATCGATGGATCAAAAAGAACAAGAACAGCAACAACGTTGAAAATAGAGTTGGAGTTTGGAACCCCACGTTTGAGCTTCAAGACTTCGCGCAAGACGAAGCTCTGATCCAAAACCCTACTGTGACCTTCCCCGTTGCGTTTCCTAGAGGAGCAACCCAAGAAGACCACGCAGAGAAAGGCTTAGACCTAAAGCTCTCCCTTTGATTAAAGTGCAAGCATCCCCATTTGTGATCTTCAACTGCTTTTGTACCATATCTGATCTATTCGACAGTTTGGTGGCTGGGGATGTCTGATGTAGTCCTCCTGTCCTAAGTATAAGACTGGAGGAGTATAAAGTATTCGCTACTTATCTTGCATTTCGCAGTTTATCCTTAATGATATCTATGTATGGCTTAGCGTTGCTGTTTTAAATGATCGGTCTCCATTTTCCTTTCAGATTCAGCTTCACCTATCTCTTAAGTTCTTACGTTCGTACCAACTCAAGTTGTAGTGTAGTATGAAAATGGACACATTCGTGTAAGGTAGAAGCCCCCAGTGACTGAGGGAGGAAAGCAGAGAGTAAACGAAGCAAAGAGGAGCTTTCCCCCCCTCTTCACATCATTTATTTTGTGATTTTTTATTTAAAAAAATCTATTTTATGTGTTTTTTTTTGTACAAACAAGAAAAAGATTTTTAAAAAAATATATTTTATGTGTTGATCCAGACCGAAACAATCCAGGCAGGGATAGGCATTCAGGGTGTGTTTGGATTAGCTTTTGGAGAATAGATTCTGGGGAGAATAGATTCTGGGGAATAGATTCGGGGAGAATAGATTCTGGAAAGAATAGATTTTAGGAAGAATAGATTATGGAGAATAGATTTTGGGAAGAATAGATTATGAGAAGAATAGATTTTGCAAATAGAGATGTTTGGATGATTAATAGTAGAATCACTTTTTATATTAATAAATTACTAAAAAGGGTATGATTTGATTAAAGTATGAGAGAGGAGAGAGAGAGGAGAGAGGAGAGAGGAGAGAGAGAGGAGAGAGGAGAGAGGAGAGAGGAGAGAGGATAGAGAGAGAGAGGAGAGAGAAGAGAGAGGAGAGAGGAGAGAGAGAGGAGAGAGGAGAGAGAGGAGAGAGAGAGGAGAGAGAGGAGAGAGGAGAGAGAGGAGAGAGAGAGGAGAGAGGAGAGAGGAGAGAGAGAGAGAGGAGAGAGGAGTGAGAGTATAAGAAAAAAATAGGGGTAAAATAGTAATTAGATAATCTATAAGCTCTTTTACAGTTCCAAAATCTATTGAAAAATAGCTTCTTCAAAACTATGGTTTCAAACCGAGGTTTTGCCCAAAATCAATTTTGGATGAAAATGGCTGTTTGGCAAAAAATTTTGTAAACCGAGGTTTTGTTCCAAAATCAATTCTGGACAAAAATTGATGTTTGTGTGAAATTTTTTCAAACCGAGGTTTTGCTCCAAAATTGATTCTGAAACGCTATGCCAAACAGGCCCTCAGTCGGTTTGGAATCGGCTTACTGCGAGCTAGGGCTGTGCATAATGCCCATAGCCCGCTATGTTCTGCCCAGCCCGCAAGTAAAATGTCCTGCCCAACCCGATTTTTACCGGGCAGGGTCGGGCATCGGGCTGCAAAATATAGCCCATGCATTTTTTGGGCTGGGCACCGGGCATAGGGGCTGCCCTGCCCTGCCCATGAGCACCCATTCTTTTATTTTTTTATTTTTTCTCTATCTTAAAAGGAAGAATATGATAGTTACTGGTGACTATAAGGTAATTTTAAAAATATAAGTAGGTAAATTGTATCTTTTAATATTTATAACTATACTAATTTTTTTTTAACTTTGTTAATTATCATATGATTACATTATAAATTATAATTATTTATTTTATTTTTTTAGATGCTTTATCTTTATCAATATTAGGGAGATTGATATAAAGTTATAATTACAAACTACTTAGATTTCAACACTTATTTTTTATATGCAATGGATCTCAAGATTTTAATTATTATCTTTGTTCTCTTATTCTTAGTAAATTATAGATATTATTTAACTCTTAAAGACACATGAATATGGTATTATTTTAGAAATTCATAATTACAATTTTTTTCACAATATGAGCATGACATCACAATTTGGGCATGCCCAGCCCGCTCATGCCCTGCCCAAAATTGTTCGGGCTTTTACCGGGCAGGGCTGGGCATCAGGCTGTAAAATGCAACCCATGTATTTTTTGGGCAGGGCACCGGGCAGGGGGCTGCCCTGCCCTGCCCAGCCCTGCCCATGCACACCCCTACTGCGAGCCCATGTTTATATATATATATATATATATTTTGGTACAACAGAAACCAATGTCTATATAGTAGAGCTAGTAAAACGGGCTCAGCCCGTTTTAGAAGAAAACGGGGCGGGCTCGGGTTGGATAAAAACCAACCCGTTTAGTAACGGGCTGCACAGCCCACCCCGCATCATCCCGACACAGGCTGGCCCACTTTTTTTTATTTATTTAATGTATTTTTTTATTAAAATCAAAGGCAATTAGGCAAAGCGTCGTCTCTCACTCAGTCACTCTCACTCTCTCAGCAAAGCGTCGTGTGCCCTAGCTCACCGCTCGCCGCTCGCCTCTGGCCTCTCGTCGCTCGCCTCTGGCCACTCGCCTGTCGCCTGTCGCCTGTCGCCACTGGTCGATCGCTTCTCGCCGCTTGTCGCTTCAGGTTCATTACTTCACTGCTTCAATCTTCTCTATTTCTTCCATATTCACTTCTTCTCTGTCACAGTCGCTAACTCAGTAATGGCTTTCACCAGTCCAGTCGTCGCTGAGTCACCATGTCTCTCAGTTTGTCTCTCAGTCTGTCTCTCGATCTGTCACTTACAGCTTCATTGCTTAACTCGCGGCCTGTCTCTCGGTCACTCCAGCCTCACACTCTGATTTCACCAGTGCAATCATCGCCGTCTCGTCGCTAGTCCCAATCCCCGCGTTGTTGCCTCATCTGCTGAATCGACTCCGCGAATGTTTGAAATTACATATTCTCTCTATATTTTTGTTTTATTTTTGGTCAATTTGATGTTTGAACAATTGAACTACTTGATGCAATGATGCTTTGTTTGGAATATTGGATATTTTTGTATTATGATTTATGAATGCCTGGACGCTGGAGTTACAAGCACAGGGGAAGATTTTCCTGCTCAGTTACAAGGAACTGACTACTGAGGCTAGAGTTACAGACTCTCTCATCCATAAGACTAAAAAATACGGCATTAATATAGATTGCCCTGTCTCAATTCCATATCATAACTATGGAAATAGATTTAATATAGGAGTTAATTCAGAAAAACCTCATGCGATCATAAGGTTTTTGAAGAATGATCATAATTTCCATCTAACCTATCATAAATGATTTTGAATAAGACGGTTGTAAAATATAATTGGATCATTACGCACTTGATTAGATAAAATACTAATGCAAATCAGTATGAAAGACCTTTTAGAATAAATAGCAGTAGTGTTGTACCATATGAAGTTTTTACCATCACATCACAATAACTTATCAATGGCATGTCATTATTAATAGGGACAAGTTAAATTGATTATAGTGTTGAAAAATTGAATGCTATTATCGTGAGTCTGCAAGTGGGGCAATAATTCTCCAAATTCGGAGGATCAACTAAATTTAGCACCTTTTAGAATTGGTTATTGCCTTTCCATCATCTTGTTCAAATTTATTGTCCTTTATTTACCAGAATTTCAATGTTCCCAACATCAAAGTTTATTTTGTTTTTAAAAAGCTATATATTTTCTTCTGGATGCTCTTCAGAGTACAATTTATTTAACCGTTAGCTATTTATATTTAACATTCTTTGGTTCCTTTCGTGTTCTTTTCTTTGTAATTGGTTAGTCTTGTTGCTTCTCAGTTCTCATGTATCGATATTTGCTGCTCAAGTGCTATGTTTTCTGCTTTTTTGATATTTTCTGCTTGGATTGATTTATTCATAGTAATGCTTGTTTCCATGTTTAGCATAGCAGACTTATATCAAATTTGCAAGTTCTAAGTTCTAACTTCTATGCATACATACAGGAATTAACAAATAACAAGTTATTTATTTGTAGTAAGTAGATAATTAATGGGTAAAATAATTAATATATTAGATGTATATATTAGAACTCATACCTTTTCAGTTCTTGTGAATTAATGTTACAGATTGAAGTTAAGATGGACTCAGGTAATATTGAGGAGCATAAAAGAAAGAGTGCTAATGATGCAACTAGTATGGAAGTGGAAAACCAATCAGGACAAGCTGAACCCTCTATTTCTGTTGAAGGCAATGTAAGTAAAAAAGCAAAGAGAAATATCTCTGATGTTTGGAACTACTTTACTAAAATAGGTAAAGTAGATGGAAAAGAAAAGGCTGAATGTAAAGGGTGTAAAAAATCATATATTGTTGGAGGTAAGGATTATGGGACTTCACATCTTCGACATCATATAAATATTTGTGCAGCAATCCCTAAATATAAAGATGTGGGTGCCATGATGTTAGATCATGAGGGAAATGTTAGAGTTAGAAAACTTGATCAGAACAAAGTTCAGGATTTGCTAGCTTATTGTATCATCAGACATGATGTTCCATATTCTTTTGTTGAGTGGGAGGCAGTTAGAGATTTGTATTCATATTTAAATCCTGACTATAGGCCAATTACTAGAAAAACTGTTACGGTTGATGTTATGAATTTCTATCTTAAAGCAAAAGAGAATTTAAAAAATCAGTTAGCGAGGAGTCCTGGTAGAGTATGTTTAACTGCAGATTGTTGGACTTCTTTGGCTACTGAAGGATATATTTGTTTGACTGCACACCTTATTGATGAGAAATGGAATCTCAATAGCAAGATACTAGCATTTGCTAGGATGAAGCCTCCACACTCTGGTATTGAATTGTCAAATAAGGCACATGATATCATTACAGACTGGGGCATTGAAGGAAAAATATTTTCTATTACATTGGATAATGCTTCAGCAAATGACAATATGCAAAATTTGCTGAGAGATAGATTAAATTTATGTAATGGTTTGATATGTAATGGAGAGTTCTTCCACGTAAGATGTTGTGCCCATATTTTAAATCTTATAGTGCAGGAGGGGTTGACAGTAGCGAGTTCAACTGTGCAAAAGATTAGGAGCAGTATTACATACGTGAAACACTCAGATTCGAGGTTGACAAACTTTAGGAAGTGTGTTCAACAGGTTGGAGGAATTGATAGTTCAATGGGGTTGAGATTAGATGTCCCCACTAGATAGAATTCGACACGTTCAATGCTCCAAAGTGCAATCAAATATCGTCGTGCTTTTGTAAACTTATCTTTACATGACAGCAATTATAGACATTGCCCATCACCTGAAGAGTGAACTAGAGCAGAAGTGATGTGCGCATTCTTAAAGCCATTTGCAGTGATTACAAATCTAATTTCTGGGTCATCTTATCCGACTGCTAACATGTATTTCATGCAAATCTCTAAAATTGAGACACTACTAAAACAACATGTGGAAAGTGATGATCTTTTGATCCAAGATATGGCTGAGAGGATGCTTCGCAAGTTTGATAAATACTGGGGTGATTGTAGTGTCATTCTTGCATTAGCAAATATTCTTGACCCACGGATGAAATTTGATGTTGTAAAGTTTTTTTATGTAAAACTTGATCCTATAAATTATGAAGAGAAGATTGAACACATTAAGAGAAAGTTATACTATGTGTTCAATGAATATAAAAACTTAGGATCATCTTCATCATCTTTAGTTCCTTTTGTCAGAGGCGAATCAAGCTCTAATGTCAATATGACACCAACAATGTCTTTCCTACAAAGTGGTGTTGAGTCATTTACATATGATGAAAACAACTATTTAGATGCTTTTGAAGTAAGTTTGAGATATTTATTTATTCTTGGTTCTTAATTTATATAATTATCATGTTATCGATGTTAACATTTAATTTATATGATGTAGGATTTTTTTGAAGCGAAGAATAAAGATACTGAGGTGTTTGAAAAGTCTGAACTAGACCTTTATTTGGAAGAAGCAACACTTGATCCTAGATTATCTGTCAAATTTAATTTGTTAAGTTACTGGATGACTAATGCTGCTCGATTTCCTTATCTTTCAAAGATGGTATATGACATACTATCTATTCCAATCACTACCGTTGCAAGTGAATCCGCTTTTAGTATTGGTTCACGAGTTCTTACAAAGTACCGGAGTTGTCTTCTTCCAGAGAATGTTGAAGCTATTATTTGCGCTCGCAATTGGATGCTGGGTTATTCATGGGGTGACAATTTAATTACATATTTTTTTCCCATTTTATATTTTATATTTATATATTAATTCTTTTTTAAAATGTTGTGTCATGTGTTATGTGGCAGATGAGACAAAGGAAGAGGAAGCTGCTTATTGTAGTGCTGATGATACTATTACAGTTTCAGATATTGTTTCAAATAATACTCCAAATATTGCGGAGTAGCAAAGACGGTTATTGTTCTATTTGTCTTGATATTTGAATGATTTTGTGATGAATTAATATTATGTTATTAACACTAATTTATGTTGTTATGGATTATTGTAAATTTGTAATTGTAGTATTTGATTATAATATTTTTTTTAAAATAAATATTGGCGGGCTGGCGATATGCCAGCCCGTTTTTATGCGAGCCACAAGGCCCGCCTCGTTTGGCCCGCGGGCTGCGACGGGCTGGCCCGTATTACCAGTGCTACTATATAGGTTACAAGTAAATCAAACCCATTTCAGGCACAGAAAATTAAAGACCTTTACTCCTCTTTCAAAGGGACTGCCCTACTGCCTAGCCCACCTTATTAAAGCTTGATAATGCTTTACGTGTTTATCAAAGAGATTAGGTTTAAGCTTAATCCTTAAGTATATCAATTTATATTTAAAGATAATATACAACTTATCTTACTTAATATTATTATTATTTAGAAAAAAAATGATATTTTATCTTATTCTTAAATTATGAGTAAGTATAACCATTTTATAAAAAAAAGATATTAAATTTAGACATATTTAAAATTATTATTATTATTTAAATATCTCAAAAAAATTTCTAAAGCCTCGACTACAAAACTGTAGGCCTAGAATATTTAATTATATATAAATTATAAATAGATTCAAAACCTATTTATAAGATTCTATTTATAAATATATAAACTTTATATAAGTTTTAAAGTCTATTAAGAATCTATATAAATATAAGTTTTAGTATATTTAAAATCTACTTATAATATTTAAACCTTAAAATATAAAATCTTTTTAGAGGCCTGTATTATAAATAAATATTTAAAAAGGCTTTAGACCTAGTAAGCATTTTAAACACTCAGTCTTTTAAGTCTAAAAAAATATATATATAAACTTAAATTTTATATTATTGTTATAAACTCAAGTCTATTTAGCTGGACATATTTCTATTCCCAGAATGCACCCACGCCAATAACTTAAACCTAGAGTAATACTACTAACTAATTAATTAATTAATTAAGCATTTAAAAACAATAAAAACAGAGCGCAGAAAATGCCCTGCGGGGTGTGCGGGATTGCAATTAGCAGACGTTTATAAAATAAGATATGTATAATCAGCAGTAGCTGATGTTTTTATCTGTAATTTTTTATTGTTTTTATAATTTGTTTGTTTATTATATAATCTGGATTTTTTATTTATTACAACTCTCCATCTTAATTTTTTTTCCCCGTGTTTTGCCTGTCAATCTTACATCTTATATATGCCACTCCTTAAAGAAATATTTGTCGGCTTCTCCCACAAGGAGCAGGAGCCACTCTGACCTTAAACTTCGAGCCGGTCAACCAAGTATTGGGTTCTCCTGAAAAAAGTATCAGGCCCATGGGCCATGACTTCTCCGTGATCATCCTTGTAGGTGTGCTCAATACAAACATGCCATTGGCAGGTGAATCTAACCTTTTTTTTTAAAAAAAAAATTATACAAAAAAAAAAGTGAATATGCCATTCAATCACACAGGTATGGTTTAATAGTTATGTTATCTGGTCTTTTAATCAAGTGATGGGGTTCGAATATCACCTTTGTAATTAACTATTGACCTTTAAGTAGAGGTCCTACATATTTGTCTAATATATCATCATTTGTTTAATAAGGATAAATGCGTATATCAGATGAGAGCATGGTCCTGGGTTTGTTAACCCCGTAAATACCATTCACGCGACACCATTAAATAAAGAACAAACAATGTTGCGTATTTGAATGAAAGTTGTTCATTATCACATTTGCCAAACAGCACCACGACCACATCAGCTACAATTAACGTTGGCGCTGGCAGTGGCATTAGTTCCAATCAGGTTATCCTGCAGCTGCTACATTGGAATATACAAGGATTGGTCCAAAGAAAGTGCCATTTTTGTATTCCTACAACATCATCAATCCCTTCGGCATTAACACCAGTGACAGCGACACAGACACAGACACAGAGCTCTTGGAACATGAATCTGCTCTCACTGAATGACAAAAGCATATCCCAAAAGACAAACGAATAATTCTAAAAGCACTTGCTTTATCCTCCTCATCTCACAGCCATATACCAAATTCATCATGAGGCTTTCGTTTTGTGGGTGAAATCAATCGGTGCAGGGTGCAGAGTACGTGTGGTTCTTTTTAATTAGTGTCATTAACTGTGTGAGACAAGCAAGCATGCGTTAAACGTCAATCTCTCTTAATTCATCCATCCTGGGCTTGAGTTTCTATTAGCTTCATTATTACCACCCTTTCTCTTACCTGTGACTTGGTTTTCACGTCACATAACCAGTGAGCCATGGTGGAGGGATTTTGCTCATTTCTGGAAAAAGATTTGTTTTTCGAGGCCCTGAATTTTGGACAAGGTCACTTTCAAAATGATTGTCCACATTATCCGCAGAACCGCTAGTAGTGGTGCATCATGCATGGCCACCCGGGTCAACTAAAGTGTCAAATCTAGAATCATCTGGGATAGAATTTCCACGCCCTCATTAACAATGAAGACTTTGCTGATTTTGTCTTTTTTGGAAGTTGTAAATCACATCTGATGTTGAGTTGTGACTTTTTGCACTTTTAGCCAAATTGTACACAAATTACAGAGATCCTTCGGAATCATTAGACAGAGAAAGGACCTCTTCAAACAAACATGATGAATCAGGTTACCCCACCATGGAACAAAAGCCAAACCTCTATTCTTTCTCCTCCTGTGAATTATAATGCACTAGTTTGGGACCCCCCATCTCTTCTTTTTCATTCAAGTGTGCGGTCACAAAAATTCTCTCTTCACTCTTTCTTCTTTTGAAAAGATCCTTTTTTGAGTAAACTCTTACTCTGTCCCCAAGTGCGCTCTTGTTTTAATGTTCTCAATAATGGCATTGTTGAATGTTGATCATCAGCAGGAAGATCCATCTTCTTACCCTCACGCATTCTAAAATCTTTCACGTCCACAGTAAAACCACACAACTAGCCAACAACGGGTCACTATATCCATCTCGCCAACCACAAAATCCAAATCACAACTGCTTTTATTTTAAAACAAGTCGGATGGAGTATTTATTATCAGTCTAAAGTCTTAATCAATCAATTAGATACTTTAACAAGTCACATTACTCAAGCCATCAATTGATTTTTATTATGATTTCAACCTCATACTTAAATCTCTCTTACAAAATAATTGTTGTGATATCTTGAGTAACTATCATCTGTCATATAATTTGTATGATATCCTCCGCAACAACAGCAACTATGAGACTCAAAACAATACAGAATCTATTAAAATAACCTTTTGATGATATACAATTGCACAGATAAAATTACAACCATTAGTACATATAGATATATGTCACAGGAAAGCATCACACTTAGTTTACAAATCTCGTAGAGTCTGTTTCATATGGTGGGATCCATATGGAAAAAGACTTTACAAGTTACAACCATTCCAAGCAAAACAAGAAACTAAAATGGAAAAGCAGCAGCAAATTAATAAGCCTTCTGAAGCCTCTTAAGTCAGGGGGGATCAAAGGCTGTGAAATCTTAAACTTCCTTTTTAATGCCTATCATGCGTTTTCGATTCTGGGTTGAGAGGGCTTTTCCCCAGAGGTGATTGTTTCACTTCTCTGCTCTTTGGGCTGTAGGGACCTCTTGCACCTGATCGAGGGCTGCGCTCAGTTGTAACCTCGCCCATGCGAGAATTGAATGAAAGACGTGGACTCTGATGCATCATCATATCTTTATTTGGTGTTGGTGTGGAACTTGTTATCTTTGGACTGCTCGTGTGCCTAAATTCCCCGCGGCTTCTGGTGATAACTTCATCTAGGATTTCACCTTCACCAATCGTAGAAGCACCTCCACCAAACTCTGATTGCTGTTAACACAAGACACAGCAAAGGAGGATGAATTCTAAGCATAAAATATGAAAGTTATTGTTTGAGAATTAGAAGGACATAAGTTTGAAAGTGTCTTAATTAGAAATATTACAGTTGCAAGATTGTATGGTAAAGCAGGTTGCTCCTCGTACGCTGCTGCGTCCAATTCTTGAAGATGAGCTCCCTTGAAGAATCTGGGGAGGAAATATTGCCTTACGGGAACTAGCAACATGATCATCATAGGGAACATAACCCCAGCAATGGGAATCCATGTTAGTCCAAAACATATAAGCAGATAAACAGTTTGGAAAATGGTGAATGTCGCAATTGTCTTGAAAGGCACAGTCTCCACAAAAGCAGCATGGTAATCCTCAAGCACCCTGCAATAACAAGTCAAAGAGACATTGTGATTATGTATTATGTCTTTATACTTGAATACGGCGTAGGTATATGTAAATAAGGCGTGTACATACTTAAATCTTCTGCTGGGTGCAGTGAAGAGAAGCAGGATCCTCTCCCAGAACTGGTTACCGGGAAGACTCTCAATAGCCATGAAGGCAAAGTAGCCCCAAAGGACGGAGGTTGGAATCTTCTTGAGAAAAGGCATAGCTGCAACACATCCTCCCACCATTGTAGATTGAAGCAAGTTACTTAGGCGTTGCTCCTTCACTTCAACGGGTAATAGGTCGTCTATTTCTTTCTCGACATCAAAAACTGTCTCATCCACTGGGGCATCTATATTTCCCATACTTGTAGCTGCTTGGATGGTCGAATCTTTTAATTCTTTAAGCCCATGTACCTGATCATATATAGCCTTATATGTTATACAGAATATGTAACGGTGTAGATTATCTAACTATCTGATCAAGAACTGTACTTACTCGAGCTGAGGGGTCTTGATAAACTAGAGGTGTCTGCATTTGATAATAGGCTTCTTGCATACTGCCATATAATTGTCCTAAACTAGCATTCTTCCCAATACTCTTTCGTGCTGTTGAAACTAGTCTGTTACGAAGTAACTGTACCAGAAATTCTTAATTTTAGGGAGGGCACAGATGTTCTAATTACCAACGTAAGAACATCTTTTAATTTTTATACCTGGTGTTTAAGAGTAGCCAGACTCTTGGTGTGCATTGGTGACTGTGGTATGACACCATTTGAGGGAGGGATCCCAATAAGGCCACACATTAAGGTCTGTCATCCAGAAAGATGGAAATTGGCATCAGAAGAGGAATGAAGAACGAGTTGAATAAGCAAGGTTAGAGCATGGAGAACTGGAATAAATACCAGAAACCCCAAAAGGAGCAAGTCGTAATGGTAAGAAGATGGCTTTCTCAAATTGAACTCTTTCTGCTGGGAAAGTTGAGATGCCACACTATGGTCAAAGTAATAAAGTACAGCAATCATGGTTGCCGGAATAAATGCTCCGATTATGTAGAAAATAGGAACGTGCATCATGTCCTGTCGCCACAGTTGATAAGGACCACATAATGTTGTTAGAGACTAATAATAAAACAGTGAGAGAGAGATCGTGATGCAATAAAAATATGCATGCCTTAATAACAGTCCAGTTTTCATAAGCACCAGGTGACCATGGATTTGGGCTGAAGAGGCGCCTTGGAATACCATGTGGAACATTTCCAGATGGTAAGTAGGAGACGCCCGTCCAGACAAGTACCATAAGCGGCACACCATAATCCGCTATTAGGCTGCGAATCCAACCTGCAACATCTCTCACGTTTATTCTCCTGGCAATCCCATTGATTACTGAAAGATGGATGCATTAGAATTTGCACAAACTCTTACCAGATCCATAACGCCATGACCTAGCCTTTCTGCTTTTTAGAGCAGTGAGGAGAAGGCCAAATGAAAGCACTAAAGCAAACATCCCATTAGAAAACCTCCATGAAGGCATAAACTCTATTGATTTTGGATTTTCTCGCTGTGGTATGCGAAACTCATCTACTAGTCCCTGCACTCATACATGAAAAACCATACAAAATATGGTTCCAGTTGTTTAAGAAAATGAAGTAACTTGGCCTCAGTGCGTTAGCGTTAAAACTGAGATCATAATTCATAATCTATGACAAATGTGAAGTTTTTTATAAGCAATCTTACTTTGATAGCTTGCTGCATAAAGAGCATGGCAATAAGCATGCCAAACAGCTCCCCTGCAATTCTGGTAAACCTGTTGATTATGGAGCAAGCCCCCAAGATGGACATTAAGAACAGCAACAAGGACGTCCACACGCATACCCTATAGCATTAAATAACAAAACAAAAAAAGATGACGTTCAGTCACCACCATATGAGAAACCTTTAGTTAAGGAACTTGTTAGAGGAAAAAAAGCAAATCACCATCCACTCCATGCTAGAAACAGATTGCGACCCAAATCTGGTCTCTCTTTAGCAAAGTTGAACATGAATGTGTACATGATCACAGTAGGCTCTGCAACCCCTAGAATCAGTAAAGGTTGACCCCCTAATATCGAGTGTATAATGCCACAAATTGAAGTGGATGCCAAGGTCTGAACAGCTGTAAGAACTCCATCTGCAGCCAACAGGTACTTGTCAGCATTTTTTTTTTTTTTTTTTGCGCAAGACCAGATCTATGCCAAAAGAAGAAAAGAAGGACCAGCATTGAAAAGCAACATAAAGAGTATGATCCTTTCAGATGAGAATCATATCATGAATCCCTTTCCCAGGAAAAAGAATAAGTAGTTCATGTTTGATGAATATTCAATAGTTAATACCAGTATTTCGCTCCAATTGTTCGCCAAATGAAATGACAGGAATCGCAGAAGCGAAAAATATGTAGGTGGTGGGGGCCAAGATCCTGTAAAGAGAAGCCAAGAGTGACATATAAATCAGTTACCTACGGTTGAAACTAACGAGAAATTATAAGATTACAACAATAAGAGCATATACCTTAAGCCTGCTTTGAATCCGCCAGTCCAGTCTTGCTTGTAGCACATTAACCTCCCTCTGAGGTCATTCTTGATTCCTTCAAAAGGTACAAAAGTTTCTTCCATGGTTGATGAGGCCTTGTTGAATGAGCTTCAGAGGATGAACTGACACTCCAGGGAAATCAATCTGGGGAGTTTCTGAAGAAAGTCAATTACTTTGATGCCATTGGAATATTCGGTGTTCAGAGAGAAACAAATTAGTTTACATGATGCGACTGGTCCTATTTGTTTTAGACTAGAGTTGATTAACAAGTGAAGCGATTAAGGATGACAGAGGAATAAGGAGATAGATTAAAGAAAATAAAGGATTTTGAAAGATGCAGTGTGGCTTCAAGAAACATATGGGAATGGAGGATTGGATGCCGTGGATACAGGAAGAAGCTAGCTGTGGCAGAAGCAGTATTTATATGATTCTTAAGTGCTTGCTCTTAACAATGTGGATGCAGAGGAAGGGTATTTATAAAGGAAGGGAGACAGAAGAAGGCTCATCTGAAGAAGACAGAAGAGCAGCGAATCTCACTGTAACTTGTTAAATGTCAATATAAAATAACTCCGATCTTTGCCGCTTCATCCTTGACCATGGCCCTCCAGTTTAATTTGCTTTTCCAAAGGCAACAGAGTCACAAATCCTCCGGACCCACTAATTCAATAATCCATTTTTAACAACATAAGAAAGCAAATCATCACAAAAATTTAGACTGTTTAGAGAAATAAGAACGAGTTCGTGTTGTCTATGTCAACTCTGTGTAAGATACAGGAGTTGGGTGTGTGTCTTTCTTTCTACCCATTAGGCCGTGACATCAAGCAAACCACAGGATTAAGTTAGCACTAAAATTTTTGAACTGTTTCATTTAGCTTTTTAATAAAGCTATAAGACAAAAGTTATGTCGGGTTTAGCGTCTTACACCCGTGTTCATCAGTTGTCCATACTCCATGCACGATAACATGAAGCATTTGATATTGCGTAGCACTGAATCATTGTCAGTAAAACAAGTAGTATGCCTCAGTTTATATGGGAAATTAAGCCAAATTACCATGAAAGCCATCTTGATTAAAGGCCAATCCATTTAGTTGAACATCTTATTCATTATTATTATTTTTGGATTATGCGACTTGCACATGATTTTGACTTCATGTTGCAGTTGCTTAGTGGGGAAAAAAGCAACAGCAAAACAGAACGCGTTGCACGTTACTAAGAATTCATGCTCCGGAAAAAGCAGTGAAGAAGATGATTTATAAATTTCTGGGGAATTCATTTCTGGGAAAACGAACAGAATTTTCAGTATGCAGGCTTTGTGCTCATTTCAGGTGCGAAAGCAGAGTCGAGAGCTAAAATAAATAAAAGCTGAAACTCAAAAGACCATGTGCTTCCAAGATTGACAGCTCACGCATAGATCACCAACCCGGATTCTGTGTCTACGAACCAGGCTTTAACTAAATAATAATTAATTATGTGCATGGAATAATTATATTTAAATGGCCCTATTTCTGTCCTTTGCAACTCGTAGTATTATATATGGCTCCTGTCGCATTCTTTCCCGCATTTGCAAGCATTATATTCATTTGAACGCCACAGCTTTGTGAGAAAAAAACTCGCGCCAAATATTATAATAACACATATTGTTGCTGGCATTTATATAATGCTTCGCATCCCCTTCCATTTTTTGCTCCCTGTTTTTCTCCACCCTCTATATATGAAACATTAGATTAAAATTGTAAATTTCATATTTCATATTTTTATCAAATTATTGTCCATATTAAATTATAATGGGAAAAATAAATAAATCCAAGCCAGCAAATTCTCATTTAAATAGCATATACAACTACAGTAGACTAAAAGTAATGTAATGTGTGTGTTATGCATAATTAATATAGAAAGGTACATTTCAATCTTTTGTTTTTTTTTTAATAAAGAAACTAAACTGCGTCTGCATTAATCGCTGAAATTGACCAGTATTTTAAAATAATAAATGCCGTAGATTTCGGACTCACAACATGTGGAGACTTGAGAAAGAAAAACAGAAAAAATGACAGAAATTCTCGGGGTACGTTGAAAAAGTCAAAACCTGGGGGGTGGTTGGGAGTGATTACAATTTACAAGTAGTAATTGCCAAACAGACAATTCGAAGCCCAGCATCAGTGAATGCTCTTCGATCTTCATCATCAAGAGCGGCCAAGCTCACATCCTCGTCCTCGTAATTTAGTAACTTGGTCTCACCACTCTCGTTTTTCTTGATATTTGATCTGATATATACCAATGACAAGTGGGGATAAAATTAAAATATAATAATTAATAATTTTTTATCCATTTGTTGCATGGTGATGGTAATTCACATAATCTTTTTTTTTTTTTGCCATGGTATATATTCATCCTTCAATTTTAAATATAAAATTTATTTTATAATATAATTTATACTATAAATTATATATTATATTTATAATTAGAAGAATAGTATTTATTATTATTTTTATCAACCAAACAAGAACAATTGAAAATACTCATTGTTTGTGTTTGAAAAGAAAAAATATCAAAATTTTAAAATTATTTTTAATCTAAATCTTAATTTATATAAATTTTAAAATAAATAACGATATTAATCTAATTTTTTAAATTAAATTATAATTTAAAATTAAAATTTTAGATAAAATATTAAAATTAATTTATAAAATAATAAAAAGTTATAAACTAATTAATTATTATTTTATATTTTTTTACACACTATTTCATTTTTTCATCTATCATATTTTTAATAAAATTATATATTTTTTAATATATTTTTAATTATAAAATTTATTTGATAATAATTATCTAAATACTTATTTATTTATAATTATTTTTTTTATAAATTGTTTTCTAAAAATTATTTTTTTCATAAATTTTTTTTAAAACCATTATTTAAATAGGCACGTAATTGGGTACGAGGCACTAGTTTCATACACGTATCGAACCCATCGTAATTAAGATACATTAATTGTCCAATCACTCTAATTCTGGAATTGTTCAAAATTTCGGTTGCCCCTTGCCAGCGCGTATAACATGGCCGTCTCCGTTCCTTCCTTCACTTGGCTCCGTCTATTACTCTATAATCGAATACAATGTAATAATCTGAATCAATCATTTCTCTTCACTTTTTTTTTTTTTTCGCTTTTACTATGGCCACGCTTTTATACATTTGTTTCCACTACGAATCCACTATACGAACCCTCCACATCAAAAACATTATTTTTCTATATGCGCTACACAAAATTAAACAATTATCACAAAAGAACATTAAAGCTCGGTTTCCCACCACTTGTAACTTCAATATCAATAATCTGTTTATTTGTGGTTTCTTCTACGTACAATGTGCAATAATTCTAGTACTCCTAGGAGTACTTGACCCAGCATCAACATTAAACGACTAATGGTAATGCAGAACAGGAGAAAAGCTGGTCTTTCTTTAGTCATAATTATAATATTTAAGTAATTTTTTTAGATAGATATAAAAAAAATTATAATTAATATAAAAGTATATGATATAATTATTATTTTATTTATAAAGTGAAAATCAATACAATATTTAACGAGTATATTCCATGCCCTTTATAAAAAAGGCTAAAATTGACTAATAAAGAAGAATAAACCCCTCGCCATGTCATTATTGCTCACACTCACACGCCTAACTTAACCAGGGGAAGCGAACCAAGGGACGGTTCAAAAAACTTGCTCGCCAAAGCGGCTTTCGTCCCATGATATCCATTGCTATAGCGTCGAAATGATTTTGTCGAGCACATAACTTAATCCACTCTCATTATTCAATGTTTCTGAGGTAGCTAAGGAACGATCTGTCATTAAAGACAATCGCACTCACCCAGTTCTTGAGAGTGGTAGGCCCATTGGTGCGTTGGTTTGCGTCTCCCTTTCACATTACATCTTGTTGTTTTATCACAAATATATATAATCCTCTAACCACTCTTCTCCCCCCGCCAATTATGCTGCCCCTAGGACAAATCAATCGTTATTTTAAGACGGGGCTTTAAATTCTTCCACGATATTAGTCCAAGCAAAGCGTGCTAGACCATTACTCAGGAATCATAACTCATGACACGGCTCAAATAATGACAAGTAAATAAAGCAAAATCAACAAGACTTTAGTCAAATATCATCGGATTATCTTTTTTATTACAATATTGCTTTCGGGGTAACTTCATTAATTTATGTGCATGATTCTAATTAAACAACGAGAGCTTTGTTAGACTTGAAGAAGGTGTGCTCTGGAATATACATACCAACTTTCCGGAGCTTCCACTAATAATGAAGGGCAGTGGGAAGAGTAGTTGGAGGATAGAATAGTATGGAGGGATGGATGCCGCCACCGGAGGATTGGCAGCTTAATTCAGTGAAATAAATTTGATCTTGAGGAACCAGGCTGGCCGTATCTAATCACTTTAGCATTAATTGTACTTTCTTGGAGACCTTCATGCCCACATTAATCAGCTCATGATTGCAAATTCTTGAGAACCTATTGCCCACCCAACAAAAGCATCTCAACATCACTGGTTATTTGCTTTTGCGCATCTTCTTTACAGAGAAAACTCCATATTGATGAAAATCAATGCCATCTACTTGAGGGATGTGGCACAAATTCTTTAGTTGCGTGCCCCATTGATCTGCGTTGCGTGTTTATTAAAACCCGTTTCCCCCCAGAGCGGGCTTTCGCGTGGTTTTAATTAGTGCTTTGGTAATAATCCATTAGTTCATTAAGTTTTTAGCTTGTTTGCTGTCCGCAAGAAACGAATCATGGTAATTAAAGTGGCGTGCTTAATGAGGCTGTGTAAAGTGAATGGCGTTGAGGTAATCATTTGGATTTGAAGGCATAAAATAATCTTTGTGGCTTAGAACGCACTCGGAAAAGAAAGGGAAGAATTATGTCAAGGAGAAAATCATTAGGGGGAGGCAAAGTGAGGTCACAGGAGATAAGATTCCCGGCCCCGGGGAAAGGGAAGGCCAGAAATCAGTGCTGTTGCAGTCTCGGAATGTGCAATGAATGAATGAATGAATCTTCCAAGTTAAATGCTTATGGGAGGAATCGAAGAAGCATATACTACTCTCAAGTTAAAAAAAGAAGGAATAAAAATAAAAGCTATACAACTTATCCCAAATCCTACACAGTCCCATCTCTCTCTTTTGACCTTCCCTATAGCTACCCTACCACAGAAGGGTACGTTACCCCACTTGATTTGATTGTCCCCCGACTTCCTGTACCCGGGGTTATAATACTGCCTGTTCCATGTCACATTCTAAATGACATTATATTCTTTCTAAAATTCCACTACATTCCAATTTCAACGCAGACATCCAAAAGGAAGTCCTCACATGGCTACAGCCGAGAACTCCGTACACTGCAGTTGTTAAAACGAAACGTGGGGATGGAATAAGCAGCTGATGAAACAGTAATAACTGGACTTAATTAGGGGATAATATGGTGATTAGATGTTGAGGTTTGGCACGGTTAGGTTTAACTGCCTAAAAAGAGAAGGCAGCGATCAAAGTACACGTTTGTAGGGCGTTTTGTTTCTGCGTAAGTGCTGACTGATTCTTGGCAAACATCATGTAAAAGCTTGGAATAAGCGAAAGATAAAGGGTTAGTGGTATTATAGTGGGACCTCTGCCAAGTTGGAGTCAGATGACACGAATGGAGAAGGGTAAGGCACACTCCCCTATTAGGAGTTGCCTGATTACACATGTGTACAAAAACTCAGCGTAAGGATGAAATCGTGGCGGCCATCCCCCCTCATTGGCAGCTTTATTGTAGTCAACTCCATCCAGCAAATGCACCTGCTTTAATGCTTCAACGTCATAATAAAATAGTCCCACAGATCCTAATCGTGACAGATCATCGTGATTGGTGTTTGCTAACTCGTTACAAATTAAAATTTCCTAAAGCCGGATTGAGAAAAATCAAGAAAAATGATCCGTAGAGCTGACTTCCGAGGCCTTTGTGTTCGCCTGACTGGGGGATTCTCGACCTGCGCTGCGATGGAGGATTCGACCCGAGCTTCATGACTCAGTCACTCAGCCGAAGAAAGGCCCTTCAGCCCCACAAGAATTGGGTGGGAATCGAACTTAATCACCCAGAGAAGAAATGGGCATTCAGATCCAAAGAATTGGTCAGGGAAACTCTTTTTAACCAAAAAAATTGAAAATACGAGGCCAGGCAAATAATGGGCTTCAGCTCTACGCCCAAAGTCTCTGAGTTATTTCTTGTTGGGCTTGGCCCGCTTTCCAACAGAAAGGTAAAAGAGAGGGAAAAACAGCAAAACCATGCGATGGATTGAACACACGACCTTCAGATCTACGCTCTCCCAACTGAGCTATCCCCGATGGTAACTATAGGATTTTTTTTTTTTATAAAAAGTAACTATAGGATTAGATCTTATAAAACGTGTTTAGCCTATTTTATAAAAAAAGGTGGCTCGTTTCGTGACAGACTGCATAACATGTTCTGTCTAATTTAATTTTTTAAATTATTAATATTATTATTTATTTTACTCAAATATTATTTTAAATATTTCTATTACCTAATACTAATAAATATAATTACTTATTTATTTATATGTATTAATATATTGTAATTGAATAATATTATATTAATATTTATTTAAATTTATAGTTATAAAAATTAATATGTTTTTATAAAACAGAATTTTTTTAAAGTATAATGTTAATAATTTTTTAATTAAATTAATATAAAATTAAAAAAATATTAGTATTTTAAAATTTTAAAAATATTTTTTTAAAAAAATATTAAAAATTTAATAAAAATACCAAGCTAAAATACTAACCTATTTGGTAGTAGATTTGCAGGCTATCTTGTTTTCTGCTCTATATAGGATCACTAGTATGTCTCATGTCTAAAAGTAAAATGGCATCAACTTCAAGAGATGACTCAATGTGTATTTAAATAATGAAAGAGTAAAATATATAATTATTTAAAGTATATTTAATATCTAAAAAATATCATTTTATTATGATATAATTACAGTATTTAGAGAGACATCATAACTCTTAAATGTCTATATTTATATATGAGGGTAATATAAAGTTCACTCTTTCAATATTAATATTACTTAAGAGAAAGAGATATTTCACCTTATTATTAGATTATAGGTGAGCCAAACCTTTTTAAAAAAAAACTTCAAAAAATGGCATAAAACAACCTAAAATCTCAGAATCGAAATATCGTGCATACGTTTTTCAATATTATTTTTCCTGGTTTGAGATTTTCTCATTAACGTTATCCTTTTTTTTTCCTGCCACCAACGTTTTCCTTATATTTATTAACTAGCCTACGCTGTGATTTTGCTTAAAATTTGATTTTTTTAAAAAAAAAGTATTTAAATTTTTAAAATGTATACTAATAATCAAGAGAATTCAGTAATCACATCATTAATATTCAATAAATAATACAATGTAATAACAATGCCCACTCATTTTATTTTTACGTTAAGTATTTATCCAACGACACTTGTATTTAACCAATGGGCATAAGGATTATCATGAGTATTAGGGGTTATGTGACTACTGCAAACATTCTATATAATCCTTTTTGCCAATTAAGAGTGCTAGAGTAAAATTGTTATCAAATTATTAAAATATGCGGAATCACACTCTTGTTTTCCTTCTTTGTTTTTTTTTTAAAAAAGGGGATTACGCTAGAATTATCTGTTATTTTATGCAACATTTGGCTTCATGCGCATCACAACGGATAGTGAGCTTTGAACTACAGCAATATTTTCCACTTCTACCCAGATTTGGATATTAACTACGAATCGCAGACCCTGAGTTGCCCAAAAGATGCAGCATATTGCTCTTAAAATTAACAAGAGGGATTCCTTCAGTATTTTATGCACAACAAATTAGGGAAGCTTGCTGTTCCTTAAAAGGCTTGTTTGTCACCGATGGAAGAACGTACTGCGTACAGGACATAACCTGAGGATTATAGCCAGTGACCAGTGTGATCAAATGCAAATTGAAAATAACAAATGAAAAGTCAACTATCCTTTCTTCGAGAAATTGTATGAAAAACTCCCAATATCAACTCAGATTTATCATAACTCTCATGCTCGCTCATGCAGACTAGGCTGCATTTTATAGGACCCTCATTACCCACCAGACCTTCACTCACGCTGGAGCTTCTTCCTTTTAGCCACAATATTCCTACTTCTTGCAGAGACACGCTGACGCAATTCAAACAAGCACGAGGGAACAACTAAATCGCAGCTAATGCTCCCCTGACTTAATCATCACTCAAATGCATCAGGTACGGCGTACAGAAGCAACTAGCCTCCTGGACAAGGATAAACATAGAGGATGCGCGTACAAACCTTTTTAGCATCAATCTGGAGCAGGTATAGTTCCACTTCGGTGTTTAAGAAGAAGTTTTGCAGTGTTGACTGAACCTGCGCATAAAAGCGCGATGAAGATTTAGTTATTTATTCCAGTATCAGCAACAACTTCAAAGAGAATATATATTTAAGCATAATACTCCCTTACATCCATGTATCAAACAAATCGATTGACACAAACAAGCATCAGCTGTTTAACAAAGAACAAAACACAAACGAGAAGGAGAACGTGAACCAGCTTTGCTGAGATGGATGAAACCAGAAGACCTATCAAGCTCTCCACGGAAAATCGATCCATTCTTCTGCAACTCTTCCCACTCTCCTGCTGTACTGATTCTGTACACGAAATCGCCGACCTTCCCAGCCATCAATGATTTTTTCCTCCTCCCGTTTGACTTCATCCCCAGCATGCACGGTGTTGACTCCAATAATGGGCTCAGCCCTCGTTTACAAACTCACAGTCTCCAGCCCAAGCCCACTTGTTTGGTGATGCCCATTAGGGATCTTTGACGTAATCTTCGGTTTATTTGCAGGTATGAGGATGACGGTGCTGGTGATTAATTGACTTAAGAAACTTTTAAATATTAAATAGTGAAAAGCTGACGAGAAACTTGCTGCCTGCTGGGTTTGAGGGGAAAAACAATGACTACGATCGCGATAACGCACTTGCTTGGACCTCTAAAAGGGGTTGAATTTGCTTTTGCAGGTCCCTGTTGCTGCTCACTTCCCAAGTACTTTGGATATTCTCAATTCACTCGTCGTAAGCGCAATGTGGCTCTAACCCCCCAACGGAATGCTTCGGTTCTTCCCAAAATCAAGGCCCAGAATTCCCTCGGTACGAATGAACACTCTATCCACCATTACTTAAATTGAGTCCTCTCTGCTGCTAACACTTGCTGATCTCCCAGGTTATTTTTCCGATTCCAACTTTTACAAAGTGGAAGCGATTCTCAGGTTTGAAGCTTTATCTTTTATTGTTTCCTTTTCCTATGAGAGGTAGAGATGACTGGTGTTATACTGCACTCTTGGAAATTTGTTTTTGGAGTTAATTATCTTACTTATCTTCGTGGTTCTTCTGATAGGCCATGGCGAATCCCTCACGTGTCTTCGGTAAGGCCTAACCTTTAGCATTGTTCGAACTCGTATTGTTCTTTCTTTCTTTTCCACTGTTAATTTTGAAAAAATGGCTTTTTTGCTCAAGAAGAACTGACTTAACGGGTAATTGATTATTTAATTAGGATGATACTCAGTACTTACTATGCAGATTGAGCGGTGTGTGACGAAGCGTATCTTTTGTACATAATAATTTATTTGACCTACCCATATTGATGGGTGCTAGTTAGCTGGACAAAGTTTGAGTTTTGATTTGTACTGGCTATATTGATCTTAGCTATGCTGATTTAATTAAGTGTTTAACCACATTTTTTTACTCCGCTGTATTGTATAGAATTCCGTGGCACCGCACATCGCAGGTGCCTATGGATTTTAACCCTGTCCCATTAAGCGGATTTGATGTATTTGGTGAAAACTCAAGAGTACCTGTTACTGCTAAATTGCCAACACGCACACACACGGTGGGTCAATTCATTATCTTGACCGACCACATATGTTTCAACTTCAGATCATTGTCCCGCTTCTAATAATGCTAGTAGATGGCACTTGGGAGTTGAGGCTACCCAAAGGATGAATCGCATTTCTCACCGAGTGGCTATAGAATGAAGTCATGTCGCTTAAAATTGTGCTCCATACTCTCAGACTATTGGCTTAATCAATATATACTCTTTATATAGGATTTGGACCGAGTAGTGTAGTGCTCAAACACCTTGATGACTAAGGTCAGTAATACCTTTTATTTTCCTTAAATTGAAGGCTTTGCTGAAAATGGGAATCCGTGGCGTCACAGTATCTGATGTTAAGGGGTTTGGTGCTCAAGGTGGTTCAAAAGAGAGGCATGGAGGTAAGATCAAGTCTGTCTAGAAATGAAGATACTTCTTTTACATTATTGCAATCCCTTCTTTCACGCCAACATCATTGATTAGGTTAACCAAGTTAAAATGTCAAAGAGTCCCTGATGGTTTAATTAGTTTATCCTTGTACCCAATATATATATATATATATCTTTAGTTTTTACTAAACCAAACAATGAAACACCTGTACTTGTAATACTTATATAAGGTTGGATACATGTTTATATGCTCACTGCTCACTTTTATGATTATTCTTTGTTGACATTCTGTTCATTTCTCCACAGGCTCTGAATTTTATGAGGACAATTTTGTTGCCAAGGTTAAGATGGAAATAGTGGTGAGCAAGGACCAGGTACGTATGGAGGTAGCATTGTGCAACTTTTATTGATCCAGCACGTCTCTTGTTAAAGATGATTAATTTTGTGAAGACTGAGGCAAAATGGAAGATTTCCCACTTCTTGTCATTATTCACTCTAAATAAGCATCTGATTTGCAAAACTTGTGTGTGTGCCTTGCCCCAGAAAAATAATTGTGATTGCAAAGTCGTGGTTGACGTTTTAATGAACAGTGCTTTTTCTAAAGTTGGATTCTTCGTTCACTGAGAAATAATGTTGGGATATCACAAGATTATAATTTTGCTATGATTTTGGGTTGAAGACATTTCGGGATATAAAAAGATTGAAACTTATTTAAGAAACTTATGTATCCGTTGATTAGTTAGATATCATGCTTTTTCTATAGGTCGAAGCAGTAGTAGACAAGATCATGGAGGTGGCAAGGACTGGGGAGATCGGTGACGGCAAAATATTCTGTAAGGCTTCAACATACCTTTTGCCCCCCTCCAATCGTCAGGCTTCGAGTCACTTTATTTGAGAGCAAATTATACAATTTGCTGGACTGCGCTTTATTTATTGTGTTTGTGGTTTGAGAATTAAATAGGAACCCTTAGCTAGCATATTGTTTTCTTGGTTATCTGTATTATGGGGCTCCTCATCATTTTGCACCAAATCTGCACAATTAGAATACTTAGAAGCACGACAAACTCAGAACTATCAGGATATTGAAAATCTAAGCAAGTTAGCCTGATGCACATTTCGTGTGAATTAGGAGAATTTGAAGATGAAGCGATAATTTAAAAGGGAACTTACAATTCAGCAAGTGACTTGAATTTTAGTAGCCTGGAGCAGTGATCATAGTTCTAATAGAAGCATTGATTGTGCAGTGATACCTGTGGCGGATGTTATAAGAGTTCGTACAGGTAACATTTATATTGCTGAAATTGTCCAAATTCAAGTTATCATTTGTGAAGTCGGCATTGGAACTGGGGTTTCTAAATACGAAGCTTTTCAGGTGAGCGTGGCGAAAAGGCCGAGAGGATGTCTGGCGGACGAGCCGACATGTTTTCCGTTGTATGATTGGTCGATGGAAGTGGGGATGCCGGAGCATCTTCAACTTCTCCCTCTTTCAAAATTGCAATGAATAAATTGTCTGAGAGATGAATAAATTGTGGGCAATCTAACAGACTTGTTACGTAGTGAATAAATTTGTGTGGCAATTACCTAATATTGTTTGTTATTACATATTAGCTCCTCGTGTTGGATAGTGGATGAGTAATAACAATTTTTACAATCAAAATCTTTAAAAGAAATGTTAAGTTTATCTATAATCTAAATTAAGACGAAATCTCCTATTTTCTTGAACAATATTAATTATAGGTAATATGAACTATCTATTATCTTTAAATATAAATTTAGGTATTTAAGAGTTAGCATGTCTCTCTAAGTATCGTAATTAAAATTATAACAAAATGATATTCTATATAAATTAAATACGTGTAAAATAGTTGTATATTTTATTTTTTTACTAGTTAAACTCATGTAATTGCTAGATCTAATATAAAAAATCACTTTCACTTAATTCTTCTCTCCCATAGCCCATAATGCACGACATATAGATGTAGAATTAGTATTTTATTGACCAATGAGAATTGATATAGAAGATAAAAAATGGATTTATATTTCATAAGAATATGAGTTTGATTCTCATTTTTATTGTGAGTATTTCTTTAGTATGCAATTTTATAAGTTCTTTGTAAATGTTTTAAGAGCCTTGAGACTGTATCCTAATTTTAGTAGAGATTTATGTGAAATTTATCTAAATTTTTTTTATAAAAGAAAAAGTATTTCATTAACTTATATGTTTGGTATCAATATAATTAATATTATTGTATAATAACATGTGCTAATTGTTTGTCATAAATAAAATTCACGCGAGGTGTGATGTATGAGATAACTGACCTATTCAATAGAACTAGCAAACACGGAGTTAAATTGGAACCGGCAAAAACTAATCAAACTTATCGAGAATTATAGATTCGAAACTTTAAGCTAAATATTAAAAAAAAAAGTATTTTTATGGTTTTCCATAAAAAAAAAAAAAAAGGAAAAGCAAGAAGAATAAGAAGGGGAAGGAGGGCAAATTAACGACGTTAACCCCTCTTCATACTAGTGAGTTGGGTCCGTGTTTGTATAAGGACGCGAGGGCCGCGTCGACGGTGTAATAACGGGAACGGCAGAGGTAGCTCCCTCTCTTTTTCTGATTTTTGGGACCTTTTACTCAATTTCGCTCCATCCTTCAAGGTTAGTTCTCCTGCACGCTTCTCTTCTCTATTTGAATTGCGTCTCAGTCTTCTTATTTTTGCCGGTTCGCTCTCTTTTTCTGTACAATATGTCACATTTTCTCTGATTCGAAGATTAGTTTACGATTTTGTCCTGTCTTTTCTCGATCTGCATCGTGCGCTGCGAGATCGCAATTTAAATTTAAAACGACGATCCTGTTGATGCATATGATATGTGCCTTTCATTTCTTGTTTCCCGTTCGAGTCGGCGCCATTGTAGATTGCATTGCTCTTCTTCGTACTCCCCCCCCCCCTTCTTTTAATCCATTTCCTTCTTTCGGAAAGAAAGAGCGATATTACGTTCGTTTGTCACGGTTAAAATTCAGTTTAAATGGATCGATGTCTTGATGCTAAAATTTGGATTCAGAATACTTGAAAATGGGGCTGTCTTTCACCAAGCTATTCAGCGGGCTGTTTGCCAAGAAGGAGATGCGTATACTCATGGTTGGCCCCGATGCTGCGGGTAAGACCATCATTCTGTACAAGCTCAAGCTCGGAGAGATAGTCACCACTATCCCTACCATCGGTAAGCTTCATCAATTGGCGAATCATTTGTACAGTTTTATATTAATAAATGGCAAAGGAAACAACCATAATTTATCTCCAGTTGTTTGTGACGTCCTCTGGGGTCGGTGCCATGGTTAATGTCATAAGTCACCATATGTCTCAAATATCATCGTACCTCTGCTAATGGAATTATTTACAATTATCCGTTTGCAATTTGTACTAATATATCATTTATTGTGGGGTTTAACGTGGAAACTGTGGAATATAAAAACATTAGCTTCACTGTGTGGGATGTGGGTGGCCAGGATAAGGTACATATTTCCTGCATCACCTGTCTTTGTAAAGGAAATGGATGATCTAGTAAGTAAGCGGAAATGCTTTTACTGATCTTATAACAAGATCATTGGCTAAATGGCTTGAACAAGACTCTTTATGTTATGATTCCGTTTCCCCTTTGGAGAATAGGCCTTAAGTCATGGCCAGTTATTTAGGCTGGGCAAATGAGATGTTGATGTTAACACATGGATGTGCAATGATCATGGGTAACTCTCTTTATACTGTCTGTTTATCTATCTTATATTTGTTGGTTCACAGCATCCGCTGCTCTCATTTTATGCCTGTTACCTGGATTCATTCAATCTGTTACAAATGTGGCTTTATTATTGAATCACGTACTCATGAGTAGATATGGAGTTCTTGTCTGAATTTAGAAGTGTTTGGCACAAATCGTTTTACCTAACCTCTCGTTATGTTATTTCCTGAATTATTTTTTAATGTAATCAATATTGTAGTGATCATTAATATGTTTCCCCCCTCTAGATTCGTCCTTTGTGGAGACATTACTTTCAAAATACACAAGGACTCATCTTTGTGGTTGACAGCAATGATAGGGACCGTGTAGTTGAAGCTAGAGATGAGCTGCACAGGATGTCGAATGCGGTCACAAAAACATTTTAAACGATTAAGGGCCAGTTTGTTTAAGATTAAGAAAAAAGTGATTTTAGTTAAGCTAAACGAGAGGGAGTTGTTGGGAGAACCTTAGGCAAAAATAAGGGATGTGTTGGAAAAATTGTTTTGAGCTTAGTTGTACTTGGTTTTTGTTTTAAAATAAATAAACTAAGTATGTTAATCAAAATAAACTGAAAAGGGATTTTTTCCAACAAAACTCTCATGTTTAGCCTAAGAGTCTCCCCCAACAACCCCCTCATTTAGCTTTAACTAAAATCACTTTTTTTCCCATTAATCTTAAACAAATTGGCTCAGAATGTCAGAAGTGGCTTATTTCAGATGATTTAGGTCCCTGGCTATATAATCTTGAATACTTTTTGGATGATCATGCTCTTTCCCTGGCAGGAGGAGTTGAAGGATGCTGTGCTACTAGTATTTGCAAACAAGCAGGATCTTCCAAATGCTTTGAATGCTGCTGAGATAACTGATAAGCTTGGTCTTCATTCTCTCCGTCAGCGTCACTAGTAAAACAAAATTTTTGCTTAATACTATCCTCTTAATTTCCTGTCTCCCCGCATCCTCCCTTTCTTCCCATTCTCATCTTCATGCTCTGTACAAGAACAGGTATATCCAGAGCACGTGTGCCACACCCGGTGAAGGGCTTTATGAAGGACTTGACTGGCTATCAAACAAGATGGCCAACAAGGTTGTTACATCATAACTATACTCACACAACTATAGCGACAGATTCACCATTTTAAAATGCATCTTGATGAAATTTACAAGCTGATTATATATTATAATGATTTCCCCCCCGTATTGCAGGCATAGAGACAACTCGTTTTGTGTTGCAAAAAGTTGAGTGTATTTGGCAACTATGTACTGGAGCGTTTGATTTTTGTTTCCTCTGTTAGTGTTCACTGACCCTGGTATGTCACGATTTTCCTTCGTAAAAGAACAGCTGTCGATTTACTTTCCTTTCAGGGTTGGGTTTCATCTGGAAATTTGAGAAATGATGGAGGGTATTTTGGTCTGAAAAAGGTCTTCCCAGGAAGGGTTGGGAATTCCATAAGGGGGGGTTTGGGAGAGAGAATTCCATCATTTTGATGGTAAACTGCCTTCCCAGGAGACACACTTGCAACATTCCAAATCCATCATTTTAGTTTTTCCTTCTTTCTCTCCCCTCTCATCCTTCAAAAATATCCTGCGTAGCAAACGGACCGTTAGAATGATTTTAATTTTTTTCCTTGTATAACATTATAGCATTGTTTTTTCTCTTAGGGTTGTCAAGTCAGTCGAGTCATTGAAGATGATATATGTGGTTTACCCTAGAAAGTAAAGAGTATATGTTGATCTTTTAACTAATATGGGCCACGATGAGTCACTTCAGTTATTACTATGCTTTCACAACTCTGATTTTTAAAAATATTTATAGTTTTTACCTTGCTCATTTTATTACAAGCCACAAGGTATATAAATTAAGCTGGACCAACTTTTATTGTCCATCATCTATTATTTTAGACGATACTCAATTGGGTCTAATCTATGCGCCTGTTATTCAGAAACTTCACCGACTTTTCATTTCATTTTAACTGACTAAGACTCTTCTCCGACGGGTACCATAATATATACTTTTTAATGAATTATGTAATTCGTTTTCTGTCGGATTACATATGAATCTCTTCTATCATAGAAAATATTTGTGTGTAGGATGGGGGGTTATTTTAAAGATTCTGTTTTTTTTTACAATAAATTTATGTGAGTTAGGGTATAATTTCAAGGCTCGAAAGGGTACTAGGAATATAACTTGCGTCTTATGGGTAAAGATTGTGTTTTTTTTTTTTGGTACAATTTTTTGTGTTGAAATATCGTTGATTAACCTAAAGCACATATTTATGGGCTGGGTCTGGTGGGTCAGTGGTTTAGATCCAATTGAATAGACAATTCATAGGTGGGTTTCTCTACAAATTATTCTTTATGAATCTTGTACAAAAAATTCTTTATGAATAATCTGTAAGTGAATCAATAGTTTTTCTTGTGCCAATGAGACTTGATACATGTGGTAAGAAATATATTTATATCTTATAATTATACGAGTTTGATTTTTATTGTCATTATAAAAATTTATTTAGTAGGTTATCTGTTAGCTACACCTGTGCTTTCGTGGTTTACTGCTATGCCTTTAAACGGCGTTGCTCACGAGTTAGGATACCAAAAAAAAACTTCAGTAGGCAATCTTATAAATCTATTATAAGTTTTTTAAATTTTGGTACTGTATCTTAATTTTGGTGAAAGATTGATGCCAAATTCACCTAAATTTTTTTGTACCATAAAAAAATAATTTTTCTTGTTATAGGGTTGAAATTAAAACATTTTATCTCTATACGGAGAGAGAAATGAATATAGAAATTTGCAGATTATTTTGTTTCAAAATAAGACCTGTTTTGTCAGATCATATCTCATCCCATGGCCTCGAAAGGGCATGGAGGCTGGAGCTTTTAAAGAGCTGCTGTTGAACATCATCGTGGTCATCAATTCTTCTTCTCAGCATGGCCATGCAGAGATCTTATTAAAAGCTCAAGAGCTAGCTTCATGGGTCCCCCGGAATGAGTTGGTGATCAGTTATGGCGTTCTTCCATGTCCTTTGCTTTATCTTTGTTGCCGAATAGTATATACTCCTACCCTTTAGAACTTTAAGCCTTGTCGAGTTTGATAGCGTTGTAGCCTGTTCGAGATAAGACTCAAGTTTTGGCTGGTCTTTAAAAGGTTGACTCTCTTCTAGGCCTTCTGGTTGCAGCTTTATATTTTCATTGTTGTCTGTCCTGTTTTTTTCCCGGGTTGTTGTCTATTTTAATGTTGCATCCTTGTACTTGGGTCTCCCGAGATCTCATTTCCATGGGTTGGTTAGTGGGGTCTTTTTTTTTTTTTAAATGTATCCTTTTATCTTATGTAATAATAAAATTATCTTTTATATAACAAAAAAAAAGAGGAGCAAGAAGTTTTATTTTCACGTGGAATTTTATACTGATGAAGTAGGCTGAATTCCGTAGATGGCGCCGCATTCTTCCCTCACCCTACGATGTAGAATTGAAGTCGCAAGTAGAGGTGGGGTCCACCTATATGCTTTAACGTGGGTGGGATAAAATATAATTCCTTGATTGTCCCTCAAGTCTTTGAAGAGCGGTCAGGCTCAGGCACATTACAATACGATATGTCGAAGGTGATTTCTCCCTTCGGGATTTTGCAAATTAATCCCCATGAGTTACACGCGCACAATTTACTGTTCCATCATTTTTGGGCTGGCTACTTAACACACAAATGAAATACACTTAATATTTTAGGAATACAGAGTATATAAAGTAATATCTATTTTATAAAATAAAAATATTTTAATATAAGAATGCATAACTAAAATAATTAGATCTGATTTAGGTTATTTTGTTAGGATTATACGGCATAGTTTCATTGGAACAATGCTTGGGGGGCACATGTGGTTATCGACCAAACCTTTTCTTTTGTGTTGGCTGCATTGAATTCTAAAGCAAATAAAAGGAGTCTGACATATATTCTATGTAAATAAGGGGATATATGTGGGGGCTTTCATAGTCCAATCGAACTCTTAAAAGAAGACGAAACAACCTTGACACATATTCGGTATATTTGAGGGCTTTCATAGTCTTCGTGTTACCCAATAATATAATATAATATATTCAAAAAATTAGAAGATCCAGACCATGTAGTATCAACTGAACGTTCTAAATGAAGTAGATACGTGTAAATAAATGCTCCAGTCGCCACATCCATTATGTGGAACCAGTGCTAGTAGCCCCCCCGCCCCCCCTTTTTTTTTACAAAAACAATATAACAGTGATAATAATGTGCATTGAAGACTGGCTGGCTTGTTCAGAAGTGAACATGTCTGGGGAATCAGTTGATATGAGAGGCGAAGCCAATAGAGAGATACGGATCTCTAAAAAGGTGTCTTAGCTTTGACCACATTGCGATGGATTATTAAGATTATCATATCCATGGCACTTCAATTGGGGATAGAGTATCGATCGGTCCTGATTCTTGAATGACTTGTCACTTGATCTACAAATTAATTAGATGGCCCAGTGTAAGAGATATGCTATCAGTTAATAATGTCTTAATACGAAACCATTCATAATTCATTCAAGTTATTTTAACAATGGAACGAGCACGTCGTTTCTTGCCCCTCTAACATGAGTTAGGAAAAACCTTGTTTATGCATTCCTCTCTTGTTTTGCTTTCTCATCTCTCCCTTCGTGCAGCTACAGCCATCCTTACAGTTACAGGTGCTTCAAGGAGTTCAAACCAAGAATGGGGTAGAGTACTTGTGCATGTAGTTGTAGTGAAATCAAAAATCATAACGATGTATGGTTGAATTGGGTGTCCCTTTTTCATTCCAAAACTGGTGCCATCACCTAACCCCTGCAATTTCTCTACAATTATCTCTACCTTGCTCTTTCCTTTCTCACCATCTCTCTTCATTAACCCCACCCGTAACGACAAATTTAAATTGAGATTGCAATAATAAAGAACGGCATATGCCTGATTGTAACTAAAATGGAGGAAAGAAAAGAAGGGAATTTGTCTTGTTTTGTAAAAGCAATTCAAAGGAAAAGGAACAAAGTCCAAAGTGGGTGCATCACTTCCAACGGTTCAACCACGACAGAGGCAACTCCAACTGAACCCCACTTTCTGTTGCCTTTTATCCCTTTATCTTCTTCTTTCTTAGTTGATATTTATTTTAAAAAAAAAAAATCAATCTTTCTTGTTTTTGAGAAGAAAGAAGCTTAGAACAGCCGCCCAGAAATGAGTCAAGTAATTTGCAAGGCAGATATAGCTGACCTGAACAGGAATGTAAAATCACATAGTGCTGCTTGGGCGCATCAATCTGTCGTCACCTTAACTATACTTGAAGTTGAACTTCTTCGTCGTCCGTCCATTCTTTGTATCACTATTCCCGTCACTAATTAACTGCTTGCACTGTTATATCAGTCTCAAATCACAACTCTAATTCCATATTGCATTGTGAGAACTTAGTATCGTCGTCAAAGCTGCTCATGAATTAAATTGATGCATCCGCACTCATTATTAAACCCACCAAAGCGACTCAAAAGTACTTGCAGTCCCAGTACGTAGTGGCAAGTTGTGCTGGCCTGAATTAGAAAAAAGAGTGCAAATGGTTTGTAGAAGTAGGGCGATGTGGCTTCATCCCAGAGGCATTGACCCGTCTTTGCTTATATTTACACGCTTCATTGTAATTGGCATCATTCGTCTTCCCGTTCAATCTTTATTTGAATCAGCCAACAACTTCACACTCTGCTTATGTGCTCTGTTTTCTGACACGCAACCTCCTCACCTTTTTCCTTTAACAGTTCACTTTAATTAATCGCGGCCTCGTCACCTTTTTGATTGCTCTCCTCACTCGCAAGTCATATTTTATTAAATTACGCAGAAAATTATACACATTTCAGCTACAGTCTCTTTCGCATTTGATCCCAATGGCGTGTACGGCCGAAATTCTTATCAAGTAGGGTCGAACAAGCTTGCCGGGGCACCGGGAATACTCTTATTCTCTCTCTCCCCCTGTTTTTTTTTTTTGGGGGGGGGGGTGTTTCTGCATTTCAAACCATACCCTGCCCGAATTGTAGGCTTTGTTTCACTTAGTCTTCGAGACTTTCAACAAAATCTCCTCATTTGGAGGCTGTTTGATGTTTTGTTCAACGTGTTATGAGAATTTTCCCCCCTTCCTGTATTGCACCGGTTACTGCGTTGAAATTTATTCAAGCCAAGTCCAATTCGTCGCCTTTTCCTTTGACTACTTGTTCTGAGAACAAAAATTCTCGGCCCTCTTACATATCACTGACCTAATAAACGTTGAATCCAGAATTAAGAGAGTCTTCTGTTAATGTGCGGATCAGTGATTGTTAATTATGAATTTTGCCTCTCATTCCACGGCCCCTCCCCTTCTTCCTTAGTGGGCAAAACCGGGGACCCATCTCTGGTTTTTTCCCTATGTTTCTTGGCCAACAGTTAAAACTCTGTTTACAGGCGTGGCACAGCGTTCCCTCTCTTTCCATTATTTAATTCAAGAAGGAAAAAGAAAGGAAAGAAAATGAATGCTTTAGCGCATATGTAAATCTCACCCTTTCATGATTCAGAGCAAGGAGTATCAGAATTCCAGAATGTTATGTATTTTTGAAGTGTCTGGTTTAATATATAAATGAATGGAATAGAATAAACCAAACCCACGAGATTGTTTAATCTTTCTCCCCGTACCACCGCTTGAAGTTGAATTAATATCTCCTTTCTTTCTTAGCACGTGTCTCGGAGGGGATAAGGAAAAGTCCACGGGTCAAACCATAAACAGCGAGCTTCTTTCTTAATACTCAAGCACTACTCAATTAATTGAAGAAGTTACTGTCATTAATTATAATAATTGCATAATTTGAGAAAAACGAGCACGGTGTGCTCTCTTTTTCAATGGGAGTCATCATTTATCATATTTAGAATTAGAATTCCAAGCGACCTTATTCCGATCTCATCCTATATATATAATTCCACGTGCCCCAGCAACTTAAACCAACCAAGCCCAAATCCCATATGCGCTTTCTTCTTCCCCTTCACACCGTTTCCCGCAATATTCTCACTCTTCTTCCTCTCCATTAACGCGCGCGCGCACACTCTTAAAGTGTCACAGACAGGGAGGTGCCATATCAGTGGAATATAAATGAACAGACAGGGAGGTGCCATATCAGTGGAATATAAATGAAGGTGGAAGGCGAGATTAAGAGGACGAAACATGAGAGTGAGGATGCGATGGGCCTAAGGAAGGGTCCATGGACTGTGGAAGAGGACAACATTCTGGTCAATTACATCGCCATCCACGGCGAAGGTCGCTGGAATTCCGTCGCCAGCTGTGCCGGCACGTACTCTGTTCGTTCTCGCTGCATGATTGCGCCTTCAAAGTTGATATCCCACAGTTTTGTACATAAACAAAGTAGAGATTTTCGATTGAATGTGAAGTTTGGAATTTGCAGGTTTGAAGAGAACGTGCAAGAGTTGCAGGTTAAGGTGGCGGAACTACTTGCGTCCCGGCGTACGGCGTGGGAATATCACACTGCAGGAACAGATAGTAATTCTTGATCTGCACTCTCGGTGGGGAAATAGGTACGTTAAGGAACGAATAAAATATCTCATGACTTGTTTTAATCAAAATAGGGAGTCAAATAATGGAGATGGATTGATTTGTTGGGCACATGCATGTTGTAGGTGGTCGAAAATAGCGCAGCACTTGCCAGGAAGAACAGACAATGAGATTAAGAATTACTGGAGGACGAGGGTGATGAAGCAGGCGAAGCAGCTCAAGTGCGATGTCAACAGCAAGCAGTTCAGGGACACCATGCGTTACGTGTGGATGCCCCGCCTGCTGGAGCGGAAACAGGTGGCCGCATCCGACCACGCCCCGAACTTTCAACCCATCCCCGTCAACCCAAATCACTCCTCCGTCACGCCTCTCGATATGCAGTTCCACCAAGCCCCCCCTACTCCATGGGAGGTTCGTCATGTTTCGGACGGCTCCCCAACCGGGTCGGAAGTTTGCCCGCAGGCCGTGTTGGAGCAGGGAAATAATGCCCTGGGTGGTGGTGGGGAGTGGGCGGAAACAGTGTGGAGCGACGACAGCATTTGGTTTTTGCAGCAACAACTTTTCCTAGATGCGTGAATGAAGAGACATGGCAACGTTGCGTCACGCTTGAAGGCTAAAGGCTTCAGGGGTGCACTGTAGAAAATGACAGGCGAAGGCATATATATTTAGAAATATGGCAAAAAGAGAGAAGAAAAGTAGAGATTACTGGGACTGCGATAGAGAGAGAGAATGGGACAAGTGTATGGAAATGGCTTTTGCTTAAACGAATGAAGTCAAATTTGTTTCCCCAAACGATGTGGTTAAATATAAGGTGTGAGATGGTAGCCAGTAGCCAGTAGCCAGGAGAGGAGGTAGGATTTGCTTGTACGTTTTGTGAAAACATGCTATTGGATTGCAATTTAACAACGGCAAGAGTTTGTTAAAAGCAAGCAACGTGATCGTGATACCTCCGATCGGATAAAGGAAATAACAAAATGTACGTTTGTGTGTTGGTGGCTTTGCTTCTAAAATTGCCACCTCAACTTGAATACCATCTCATAGCTTCTGGAAGTCGCCCTCAACCGATGATTATTTGATCAAATATTTATATTAGATTATCGTAAAAATGGTATGCGTGGGAGGAGATTCTCGTAAAGATAGGCTTCCACGGGATCGAGTCCGCTAGATCCACGGAATTTTATGTTTGTAATTAATTATCATTGCTAAAAGCGACTAAAAAATTGAACTATTGTTTTGCAGTTAGTCATAATAATAAAGCGTAAGCCAGGCCAACATGGAATTAAAATAATTGCGGATGATCAATTATTCAACCAAATTTTAAAAAAAGAATATTAATCTAACTAAGGGATAAACTAACCTCAAAATTTTGAAAGATAAATGCTTGAAAGTTGCTGCCCCCTCAACTCTGCAGACGCGTGGAAATTAAAAGCAAAAAAAGGCTTCTACTGAGTCAACCAGGGAGCCATTTCGCCGGGCCATCCGTTGACTCTTTCACGCTTGCCAAATTTTTTTAGTGTTAAAAAAAAATTAAGCAAAACTCTAGTTTAATTTTTTTAAAATAAATAATTATATTTATCTAAAAATAATTTTGGCTAAAATTATAGTTTTAAATAAGTTACTAAAAATATTTTTTAGAACAATAAAATAACTTATAGACTATGTAATGATTATATTACCTTTATTTTTTCTCACGCATTCTCTCTTATCTCCTCTTTCTTCCCTATTATCTCTCATACTTTTAATTAAATTATACTTTTTTTAATAATTTATATCTCTATTTTTAAAATTTATTATTCAGAATTAATTTTTTAAAAACTAATTCAATAAAACTCTTAATCGTAAAAATGTCTTAAATTAATTACACTATATGTGGAATGCATTTTGCGGAGAGCACGCATGAACAAAGGGTGTTGGGGGCATGTTTTATGTGTGCCAAAAACTAAAGATTGGTCGCCATCATTATATATATTAGATGAAAAATGGAATAGATAAATACTAGTATTACTTTACCATTTCTTTATCTTTTTAGTCCTTATTTTTCTTTATCTTTTCCTCACGCCTCGTGTTGTTGATTTTGAAAATTACTCCTCCGGAATTAAATATAATACAACTTACAATTATTTTTTAAAATAATTCTGATACAAGTATGTATTCAGGACTCAGAAGTTAAGGCAGAAGTTTGCCTTCCTTCAAGTTAGAGCTCAGACAGTGACTGACAGTGACCCGGGAGACTTTCGCACTCGTTACATCAAGACTGGCCACATTCAACGCCCTTCCTATATTTCTTTTTATATTTCCCCTCCTTTGAAACGAGGAGGCTGACCCGGCAACGTTTGCAAGCAAACCAGTAGTTGACTTCCAATAACATCAAATATTGTTATTCTATTCCTACATTTGTCGAGTATGCGTGCGAACGAAGTCAGCAGGTCAACCCACCCCAAGTGCCCTAGTAAAAGTCCAAGGCCCCAAAAACATTCCAACATAATTTAATTTATTAATCCTATGAAATCAATTAATTAACAATTTCTGCGGGCCGCCGCAGAACTCCAGCACGTTACTGGCTTGTTTATTTCAAGATGATCTTAATCCTTAAGTGCATCTACTCCTAAAAGATGCCATGCCACCCTCGACTCGTCCCTATATAATCATCCTTCTTGTCTACCACTCGCTGACAATCCAAGCGAAAGCATTCATTCCCCAAACTACCTCTCTCTGCAAAAAGGTTCTATGGAACATCAAGTGTTTGGCTATCATAAGATGAATATCAAGTATAGTGGTGGTGAGAGCGCGGGAAGCATGTCAGGTTGTGGGTCATTGGGAAGTGAAGAAGAGATGGGGATAAGGAAAGGGCCGTGGACAGAGGAAGAGGACGCTATTCTGGCTAACTACATATCCCTCAACGGCGAAGGACACTGGAACTCTCTCGCTCGCTCCGCAGGCATGCTCGCTCGTATCCTTTAATTTTAACTTGCTTTCGATCACCTTTGTAATTCTTTTTTTAATCGGTAATCTTACGGGCTGCTTCGTATCCTGACAGGTCTGAAGCGAACGGGGAAAAGCTGCAGATTAAGATGGCTGAACTACCTGCGTCCTGATGTCCGGCGTGGCAATATAACCCTCCAAGAGCAGCTCTTAATCCTCGATCTCCACTCCCGATGGGGCAACAGGTATTTCACATATCAATCAATGTTCCGTCTATATATATATATATATATATATATATATGCATACACAGATGCTGATGAATATATATTTGAATAGGTGGTCGAAGATAGCGCAAGAGCTGCCTGGGAGAACGGACAACGAGATAAAGAACTATTGGAGGACGCGAGTGGTGAAGCAGGCCAGACAAATGAAATGTGATGTGAATAGCAAACAGTTTAGAGACGCCTTGCGTTTCGTATGGATTCCTCGCATGGTGGAGCGCATCCAAGCCTCGTCGTCTCAAACGGCATCACCCTGCCACTACAACTCAGCTACTTCTCCCTCTGATCGTTCAATAATGGAGGCCAGTGGTGACGATAGAGAAGCCTGCAGCTCTGGTAATCATCGCTTGGAATATTCGCCAGAATTCCAAGCATTTGAAGAGGGCAATGCAGATTTGTGGACCTACGAAAACATATGCTTCTTGCAACAACAGCTTGCGGATGACTCGGGATCCATTTTTTTTTGCTAAAATAAACAAAGTGTAATATTAATTGTCTGCTTCTTCGACGATTAGACTCATCTTTTCTGACCCTTGTCAACTAGCTTATTGTAATAACACTGATCAGGAATTGAATTAATTAATTAATGTTGCGTGTGCACATGCATACTTGGGTGGCGAAGGTTTTGACTTCTGCAGTGCTCCGTCATATACATATACATATACATACATCTTTCCGGTTGCAGCAGAATTTTTGCGTTATAGGCAAAAATCACTAGTAGAAGAACAAGTAATACGAAAATTAAGGTGGTAGATATCCAACCAAGATTTGACATTAAGCTTAAAGTGAGACAAGGAGAGCATTGTGGTTGTGTGATAATATATACTCCTTGCGGTTCTTTCTATAATAAGATCTCATCAGACTACTCTCATAATATTGGAGAAAGTAGTTATAATTAATTAGATGTCAGAAAAAAGTTTCAACTTTTCAAATTTATTGGTATGCTTAGTTAGTTGGTGAAAAAATAGATAAGGACTAATTTTAAATGGGTGATAAATGTTTCTATAAATTTTACGAAGAAACTTGTATTAAGGACCAATAAGTGAAGACTTAAAGTAGAAAGGGAGAGAGAATATGTATGGTTAAAATGCCAAGGGTTTCTCATTGGAAGCACTAACGAAGGGGCCGCAAGGTTTGAAAACTTTATGGGTTTTACTAGGTCAGTGGGGTCCTCGGGTGCTTACCCGTAATTAGGCAGTCAACGTTGTCCACCTATATGTATATTCAATTACACTTCGTCCTATCATATGCTCCTGATTTTTAATACGCTTGCGGGGGCAGAGGGGGGGGGGAGAGAGAGAGAGAGAGTAAATATGAATAAAAAAAACTGCTTTTTGATTATATATTGATCACGAGTTAATGATTTAATAGTAGTCGTGGCATTAAATTAAATTTAAGTAATAAATTAATGAAACCAACGGAGTCTGGTCTCGCATACGAAGAGCGTATTTCAAACTCGCATGAGAATCAACGGACGTGTCTTAAAAACTTGTTTGTTGTTTTTGGAGACAGAGTAGAATCACGTTTAAGCGAACACGACATAAAACTGTATTTGGGAACGGGTGAATATGGGGAGGAGATCGATGTGGAAGAAGTCGATAGTGGAGAGGGAAGGTGGCTTTGGTGGGTGTGGAAAAATTGGAAGCTGATTGAACCGTAAAGACTATAAACGACAATTGAGGGGGGCCCGTATCAAATCATTTTCGTAAAATTATATTAAAATAATAAAAACTATTTCAAATAAAATTCGCTTCCCACGTACAAATATATGAAGCCAATAGAAACAGGGGAGTATGAATTAGGATGTAGGACGCTCCTCATTCCACACCGTGCCTTGCACCAACCGCCCCTACGTCACGCTCACATCCCGATATCGATGCTCTCTCTATTTATTAACACAATTTTTTTTTATTTTGCCTCATTTGATTTTTTTTGTTACAAAAAAAAAATTAAGTAGATTGTGCACTAATTTCTTACTAAAATTAGTGTATAATTTCAAAATTCATAGAATATTTATAGAAGATTTAGAAAATTGTTTATTAAAAAAACTCTCATAATAATAATAGAAATTAAACTTATATCCTTATAAAATATGAGTTCATTCTTTATTATTTATACTAATTTTTATTGGTGTCTCCCTTTTTTTTATACGAACAAATGTTAAGTGGATTTAGCACCAATTTAACAATTTTAAAATTTAAAAAATATTTACATAAAATTTATAGAATCATTTATTAACATTTTTTTATAATAATAATAATAAAAATTTAAATTCACGGTGTTTTTAACATAGAGTCTATTTTATACGTTAACTCTCGGCCCCACTTGAATTCACTTTCACACTTGTTCATATGGATCCTAAATTATGTTTGGTTTTCTATGTAGGGGGCCGGTAGGACTTACGAGCTCAGGGTGGAATGTGGATGGCTAAAAATTTAGCTGCCCTAACTCTAAATCAACCAAGGGCCTGCCTTTTGGGCCGTTCTCTTCATTTACGCCAATTTTAGTGTGAATAACTATATTTGTTTAAGTAAACTTTTGAACTAATAAATAATTTAAAATTAAAATTTTAAATAAAATAGTCAGAGTAGTTTATAAAACAATAAAAAAATTTATGAACTAACTAATTACTATATTACCCATACTTTTTCTTATACACTATCTCGTATCTCCTACATTTTCTTACATACTATATTTTCTTCCAAAAGTCATTTTTTAAAAGTGGCCTAAAAATTATTTTTTTTATAAGCTGTTAGTCTCATTTTTGTGACAAAATATCCAAGTGGACATATATAATTATATATGGGGAGGGGAAGACATGTCTTAATACGCTGAACCTAATGATCGGTGCGAACAAAATCAATCCTCCTTCATGCCAAGTGCTCTTACTCGTTCTCGTCAAATAAAGTTCCTCTGACCGATAACTTAAAAATAAAATGCAAAAACTGCGTGAGTAAATGGGAATAACGTTATGTGTGGCTTTCATAACGCAATTAGCACACTCATTCCCCTCATGGAAGTGGATAATTTAGATTAATGCCCAGGAGTTAGGTTTTTAAAATATTTGAATTAAATTGTGCCAATGAGTGATGGATATGCTTGGATAAGGCTGACGTAATAAGAGTCGATCGTATTCCTTTTGATACAAAGAAAAGGGTACGTCCTGGTCCATTAGAAAACTTTATGGGAATGGAATACAGCTTCGAGATGGAGCAAAGTATTGGTTTCAAGCAAATGCGCATTGCAGATTGAGGCAAGTTTGTTTGGGGTCCCAGCTATCTTCCCTCTTCCTCATTTTATATCACCAAAAATACATGCATTGGCATCCACTACATGCTCTTGTTCCTCCAACTTCTTCTCACGTGTCCTGCCCGCCAGATTCTATGGTTCTACTTCATTCAGCTGCTCCATTAACTCAACACCATAACGTGCCTCTCCATGTTTCTCTTCCGTATGCACTTTATATATACATAGCCTCTCCATCTCCTGCTTAGGCGGCCTCTGTTATGCATTTTAAATTCCTGCAGCGCAGCCATGCTTGCCAAAACTCGCGTCCAATTTATCCTGCTGCTTCTTTCATCTTTGTGCGGCTCTTGCAAGCCTTCCTCTTGGAACTCACATAAGCGCTCAGATTATGAGGATTGGATTTCTTGGAACCTCCAGAATTACCGGAAGGTGAAGCTTATGAAGACCCAATGGAATGTGAAAGCACCTGATCTGAAGCTGGGGATGGCTGAGAGTAACAGAGTTAATATCACTGTTCGCCAAGACGGTACCGGTGACTTCACCACCATCACACAAGCGCTGGATAGCATTCCACCTCGCAACATCAGAAGAGTCATAGTTTCGATTGCACCGGGCTTTTATAGGTACGTTAAATAGAATATCTCTCTCGCGTTTGTCGTATTCAGTGAATGCTGATACTGACGGAAAAGTTAAATTTATCTCTCAAGTGGAGCAATACGTATATACTACTACTAACTGGGGATGATCAACACAGGGAGAAGATTGGGATACCCAGAAATATGCACTTCATAACATTGTTAGGGGACGCTACAAATCCGCCAACTATTACATGGAACGATACGGCATCGATCATTGGGAGGGATGGGATGCCATTTGGCACATTCCACAGTGCCACCGTTGCTGTGGATGCTAACTATTTTGTTGCCGTCAACATCAAATTTGAGGTACCCTGCTTCCTCAAAACTCACATGGATATATATAGGCGTAAACCAGAGAAAGACAAAAAAGAAAAAGAAAGAAAAGGCATGTGGAAAGAATTGGTAATGCGGAGCTGTTGAACTCTGTGGTGAAACAGAACATAGCATGGCACGAGGTAGGAAAGGCGGGAGGGCAAGGCGTGGCACTTCGCATCTCAGGGACCAAAGCAGCATTTTACAACTGCAGCTTCTATGGGGATCAAGACACGCTCTACGACCACAGAGGACTTCACTACTTCAACAATTGCTTCGTTCAAGGCTCCGTTGATTTTATCTTCGGCTCCGGCAGATCCCTTTACGAGGTGATCTTCTTGGGTCTTGCTTCTTGCGCCGGCCATTCTCGACATGGACTTGTTCTTCTTTTTCGTCTTCATCATTATTATCTAAACCCGTAATTAGTTTTTGAATAAGGCTGAATGGTAGAAAGTAAGTTGCTGATTGGGGTGAACCCATTTAACGCGCAGAACTGCTATCTAAAGTCAATAGCGAAGAAGGCGGTGTCGATCACGGCTCAAAAGCGCACGAATGCGTCGTTAGAGAGCGGGTTTTCGTTCAAGAATTGCGTGATAACGGGGAGTGGACAAATTTATCTGGGAAGAGCCTGGGGTGATTATTCCAGGGTTGTTTTCTCGTACACCTTCATGGACAAGATTGTTGTGCCCCAGGGCTGGAGTGACTGGGGTGACCAAAAGCGCGACTCGTGAGTTCATTCTAACAAATTCTTAGTTACGAGTGTATAGGCATAATATATGAAGGGGTGAATGTTACGTTACGTTACGTTGCGTTGCAGGAGAGTGTATTATGGAGAATACAAATGCAGTGGGCCTGGGGCTAACTTGACTGCAAGAGTGGCGTGGGCTCACATACTCACCGACCAAGAGGCTCAGCCCTTTCTCGGTGCTCATTACATTGAAGGCGACACTTGGCTCTTTCCCCTCACCGTTTGATTCCTGCTTCCACTTACCCTCACATTTGCCTCAATGTAACTCCCAGTCTCCCAATAATCTCTTTATATTGAAGTAAGTTAAAATCAGAGTCCTTACTTTGCCATATTCTGAATCTTAATATGATCAAATAGATAAATGTTTTAATTTGGAGCCGTATGTATGTTTATGAAGGTCATCATGGATGCATGTATGTTGATTATTATTATCACATCACAAAACTTTGACCCTCCCCCCCAACGATGGGATTCGGAGCTAAATATGCCCGACCAAGTGTCTTCAAATAGCAAACGTCTTTCTTCTTTTAGTTCCTTGTCTGGGTAAGGTAAACCAGAAGCAGGTTCCTGCAGTCGTGCTGCTCATGAAACAACAGCTTCACCCTCCAGCAGTCAGCACCGTCAAATTTACTCTGTCTGTATGTGTGTGTGTGTGTGTTCTATATTTCACGCCTTCTTTTTAAAATCTTTTTGAAAGACGCAGGATGCATATACAAATAATTCCTTACCACTGTCAGCTGTTTTAAAAATAATATTTGATTATAAAATAAAAGCATAATTTTTTAAGAAAGTCCGGACCTTCTGCTTCTTTAGCAGCAGAGAAACCAGGAAGCAGTTACGATTTCAGATCCATGTTTGTTAAAGTTGGTAAGATGGACATTGAGAACAAGCAAATTAAACTCAAATTGACTGACTAAGACGAGCTTGGTTGTGTTGTGGACACGAACTTGAACATGAACAGCTCGGGAGTACTATATATATGGGCAATGGCATGGCGACGACAAATTTACATAACAAGACCCCATCTAGGAGGTAAAATTTACAAAAATCCAATATAGTGGGGGAGACGCTAAAAGATATAAAAATGTAGATAGTAGATGGGCAGAAGGGAGGGATCAGGGAGAGGCAGAAATGAGGAGGGGAGCATCTTTGGCCTTGAAGAGATCGAGGCGAGTGTGTCGGAGGGCGAGAAGTCGGCAGCATGCTTGTACTGAGCCCAGGTTAAGGGTTTATACAGAGGCTGCTGGTGAGGGGAGAGCAACACGGGCAGCGACATGATCCAGGAATTCGGTGACGGCGCTCCGAAGTATATCGTCGACATTCTTGACTTGCTCCCGTTTGTGACCGCCCTGTGCCTGACGCTTCTGAATCTGCCGTTCGTCAATGCCTGCCTTGTATTTTCCAGGGAGAACTAGTACTAATTAGGGGTTGAATCAATTAAGAGAATGATGGGGAGAGTTGATGGTTGTATTTCTACCTGGAGGGAATCGCCGACCATGACAAAGAATTCATTGGGGTCGGGGGGTACGGGGATCCAGAGGCCGTCGTGGGTGCAGATCTGGAGGCCGCTGACTTCGTTGGAGCGGAGGACGGTGAGGATCTGAGGGTCAGAGTGTTCCCCAAACCCGATGCTATTGGTGGCCCCCGCTTCATCATCTTTGTCCGTGCTGGGTAGTGATTCCGCCTTAGCATCGAGTCACTGTGGGGGTCCCTGATTAGCCTGCTCAGCGCCAACTTGTCCCCAGTCCACTATCCCTCTGCCACTAGCCTAGCTCCAATATCTCACATGCCACTTCTTTTGCTGCTTCTATATACTCCTTCATCGCACTACTGCACCACCATACATTTCTAACACTCTTCAATCCGTCTCTTATTTCCAATCGAACCCGTCTATTTTATGTATGATTCAATTAACCAAGGTCCAACAAACGCAGTTTCTTCAACCTAGATTTCCTAAATGACGCAAATATATAGACTCGGGAGTGTCCTAAGTCTACGTGTGCCTATAATTGTTCCCTTGTTCGTGTACTGCTTGATCATGATTCGATCCTTCATCTAAAAAGTTCTCGGGGATGCCTGCCAACACATTAACCCGATATGAACTGTAGCTGTAGCCCACCACCCTTAGGCCGTAGCCCCACGTTCCCAAAACCATTCATATTTACATTGCCATGCAAGTTTGATAAAAAAAATTAGGCCACTGATTCTATACATGGCGACTTTCCCCACCCCAACCAAACCGGATTGAAGTCTTGAGACCCTGCGATGCAAGGCAGTGAGCTGTTCGGTTTGGACAATTCTTTTTGTGTGGGAAATGCACGTCTGCACGTGTTCCTTCCTACGTACGTACTTTTCCTTCTCTAATATTCTTATTTCATTCAAACAAATTGCCCCCGTTTCCTCATTAAATGGGCATTAATTAAATCGATTGGGTATTGTTAATCTCACAAAGGAAATATGCGTTTGTCTAGGATACCATTTGTGCGCATAGACAAAATTAATATAATATGCAGTTTTTGTTTATGCTGTCATAGGGAACACCTATTCACTGGTTCGCATTTGAGCGATCCTTTTTCAAACACTAAAGAAAAAAAAAGTGATTTTAGAAACTCAACGAATTTTTAGCCGATTATATGATTACTATTAAAAATTCTAATATTTTTAACCACATTTCTAATAATTCCACACCAACAGTTATAAAATAGAAAATATGTCAACGTAATTTTTAGCAGTTCTATTCACAACCATTAGAAATATTCAATGTAGATGGAAATTTAAATTTTAAATTTTAAAAGGAAATAGGAACACGTTTCTAGCAATTAGAAATTACTATCAATAATTTATTTATATACATAAATTAAATATATATAAATAAATTAAAATTAGTTCAATCTTTTAAAAATTATATTTTTTATATTTTATAGTAATTTAGAGAACCACTAGAAAATATCCAAGTAAAAACAACTGCTATAAAATATACAAAATTGCTAAAAAGCATTTCCAAGCCTTTATAAATACTTTTTCACCCTTTCATTCATCTACTCCCACATTTATTTTTCTTTCTTTCCTCTCATTCATCTATTTCCTTAAAATTCTTTCTTCTCTTCTTCTACTCTTATTTTTTCTTTATATGATAATAATTTATTTATTCCGTAGATTTTTATTTATTCTATTTATCTTTATTTATAGTTTATTAATATATTTATATTTTTTTTCTTCATCTCAACCAATCCAACCACTTATTCAACTTATGAATTAGAGTTCAACACTATAAACTATTTCATCTCCAATTCTTACATCTCTAACTCAATTGTCTTATTAAATTATATTAAATTCATATAGTATAATCATAATTTAATTACTCATTATTTATTACAATATATTTTTATATATAACATGTAATATATTGATAATTACACATATCAATATAACTATATGATATAATCTATTTTATAGTTTCTTAATTAATATTATCATATTTTATAATAAAAAAATTGGATTTTTATTTTTTCACTTTGAATAAAATTTCTAGCAATTTTGTAATGGCTAAAAAATAACAAATATGAGGAAAAATTTACCCAAACTCAAATTTTAGACCCTAAATGCTGAAACTTTTTTAGTCAAATTCAAATTTTGGGGCCACATTTTTAGATGTTTCTAACCCCTAGAGATTACGGTGTCATGCTGAAAATTTCATTTTTTGCCAACGAAAATGACAACTAGGAAACTTTTCAGTGATTCTGGGAACGCTAAAAATATTTTTAAACTGTTAGAAAAAATTGACTGAACTGCTAGAAAAATTCTAGCGTTTTAACTTATAAGAGTAGAGATTCTTCATAATTGTAGAAAATATTTTCTAGCATCTAAATTTTTTCAAAAATTATTTTTCTAGTGGTTAGAACTGATATGAACACCATAAAATAATAGGTATAAAATATTTTTTTTTACACTGAAACGCTGTGACTATCACCAGAAAATGAAGTATTACCTGAACTGGGAAGGGTCTCCGGAGATGGTTTTGGAATTCTGAGTAATGGATAGAGGATCGGTGTGAAGGAGGAGATACTCGAGGTCGCCCGTATCGCCGTGGGAGCCAATGTTTCTGGAACAGTAGCCGAAAGGAGTGGGGGGACCGGCTCGCAGCTTCTCGGAGACGGGTCTGGAGAAGAACCGATTGCCTTCCTCTTCCAATCTCAAAATGACCTGCTTTGGCACCCCATGATTTACCTCCTTGAAGATTCCATATTTCTCGCAGGCTTTCACCACTAGTTCCGATAGTAAAGGTCGATGGTCGAAATCCCCAAGGCCGTTGTTTTCTTGCTCCGAATTGAAGGCACAAACATGTCTGCAATGAATATATATATATATATATATATATATATATATATATATATGCATCCGAATTGTTATCGAAGAAAAAAAGAAAGGAGGGATGTGTGATGGTTTGAGAAGTTGTGGCGGGTGAGGGATATAGATAGTGGAGGCGTGTGGGGAGGGATAATTTTTCCTCAAAGAAAGGGGAAAAAAGGGTGATAGGGATATGATAATTAATTCAGAGATAGTTTATTAGGAGAACCTTTGTGGTGAGGAAGTGAAAGAAAAATGAGAATGGAGAGAGGGGGAGGAAATGAGGGTGCGTGCATGAAGTGACATGTGGATAGATAGATTAATAAGGATTAAGGAATGTCAAGATTGATTTGCCACTCTGCCCTGCACATTCTGAACCACACCTACGCCTCAAAATGAATCTGAATTTGGATACACAACTTGGATCTGTAATTGTTCTGCTACTCCCTTGTGTTGTAGCTCTACGTAAGAGGATGCACATTCAATAACCACGCACTATCCTACGCGCGTTCACTCCAAACCGTATGTGGATCCCTCGCTTTTTCCCACCGTTGGGCCCAGCGCGTGTGGTTCCATCTCCCCCCACCTCCCCTTCTAAGTTTACGTGCCGGTTTTGACTTCTCCCAACTCTGACTCATCTGCCCTGTATACATATTGGGTCCGCCTTCTTCTCCGCTCTCCCTCGTAATCTGTTTTTTTTAAAAATATAAATAAATTTCCCTTAATTTCCTATTTCGCTGAATATATGAGCTCTAGAGTCTAGAGCAAGAATTGACGTGCAATAATATCATGTTGAAATTGAATCCAAGGGCTTGGATTTCGGTGTGATGTATTGTGATTTAGGAGTTACTGGAATATTGGGATGAAGAGAAATGTGGTCAAGGCGTAGGTGTATGGCGGGTCAAAAAGTGGGCACACCGGTTATGAGATTCAGAGAATGTGTTCTCAAACTATACGGAGCTAGGAATCTGATCGATCTGGAATTTCAGACGACACGATGTCGGATGTCCTTTTCTCAGCGACGGCTCTTGGTCAAACATGTTCCCGGCCACTTGAATATATTTCGTCTGTTGCTCTACTAATTACCAATGATAATTATGTTTTGTATGGAGATTGTATTATAATCCTTGGTCCATTAATAATTAAGGATTAGCAGTCATTCCGTGGACACAGATGTCGGTGGGAGTGTCATGTCGCCGTTAATAATAACCAGTTTGGGTTGACCACGTCATTATATGAGTCCTCCCCAGTTTTTTCTTCTCTTTTCACCCAGCCATTGATTTTCTTCACTTTTTCTTTCTTTCTTTTTATTTACACAAAAAAAAACTATTAGTCACAAAATGGAAAGCAGTTGGAGTCACAGCAGGGGTAGGTTTCAGGGACAGTCGCGAAACGTCTTCTATTGCTTTGTTCTGTCTCCCTCTCACGTTGTGACAGAATGGAAAGAAATGGAGAATACTGATTTAAAAACATAGAGGTGTAGTTCTGTAATTTTATGAAATGTTGAAGCAAAAAAATGAAAATCTACAAGTACTAGAATTCAAACCCGGTCCTTCCACTACCTTCAACACCCTCAACTACCAACTACCAACTTCTCTTTGCATCATATTTGTAAGAATTAATATATATCATTAAAGTAGTATTATTTATTTATTTTTTATTTAGGGCCATTACAACGGGAAGGGGCGAAGATACCCAATAATCCACATTAAATGACAACCCGATTCACAACAACCATATATTATTGCAGGTTAACAGATATCTTCAGCAGCTAGAGAGAATGAACATCTGCTCAAAGACTTTCTCAATCCGTATAGAAGAACTGATAATTCACAACATTCTACACTATTTATTTGCAGTGCTTGACAACGAATTATACTACTGGATATCGTGTAATGTGGGTCACACGCCTTTCTCCAAGAAACGCATCAACATCCAAACCCCAGCGAATTCGGATCATGTGTGGGAATTCAACTACCTTCAATTTGCAATTCAACCTTCTCCGCATGACGACGGCCCCAGGCCTTTCTCCTGTGTCTTTTCTATTAAGTAGGACCGATTACATGGTAAAATTAAGACATATTATTATTTAGAGTATGTTTGATCTTTAAGAAATATAACTTTATTGTGATTTTAGTCACGACATTTGGGGAGACATCTTAACTCTTGAATACCTAGATTTATGCGTTAAAGTAATAGACAACTTATTATGTCTAACATTAATATCACTTAGGATAAATGGAGACTTCGCCCTACCCTTGAATCATAGGTAAGCTCAACACCTTTCTAAAAAAAATTATAACAAAAAAAAAAATTCTATTCACACACCAAGCCGTGGAGATTTATTTGAGTAAATTCAAAGGATTCTTTATTACTCAATTCCCCGTCTTACCTCTCATGTTCCAATAAATCTCAAAGGAATGTTGGCATTACCATTTATTAATGACTCATGTGACCCGGCCAGTTGATGGGCTAAACATGAAAATAATATAATAAATAATATATGAATATAATCTTATAAAAAATTAGGACCACAAAATTAGTACCTATATTAAATGGTAACGTGATACTAGTACTATTGATATGTCATGCTACTGGATGATGGGAATAGCTTTTGCAATTTGCCCCATTAATGGTTAGTTTGACGTTATCTATTTATTTTAAGTAACTAACGTCCAACGGTGTGGTAGATGGGCCGGTTCAGCTGCTATATAATGCGGTCTACACAACCCTGGGAAGGAATGCTGGCATAGATTATATGGGATCTGATTAAAATGATTTAAGAGTGAAAATCAAGATTGCTATCGGTTGCACAAATTCCTTATGAGTAAGGAATTTAGCAACAGTGAAAATTAATGACAAAGGACTCGAAACGAAGCCTCTTTGGAAGGCGCCTCTACCGCATGTCAGTTTGAATATTAATTAGATTAGATATTGTCTGTCCTGGTATTCTGCATGAACTCTCAGGGTTATATTTATGAGTGTAAGGAAATGGGTGATCCACCCATGGTGGATCAAACCCGACCGGGAAAACAGAGAGCCGTTGAAAGGGAAAGTTTGAATTTGAAATGAGGGAGTTAGATACGGTTATCTAACTCCCCTCCCACAGGCTATATATATGTACATACACGGACAGAAAAGTGCGCATGACATTACATATACTTCTCTGTTTTCCGTCGCTCTGTTTCTGCATTTTCCTCCGGTGTATTTGCTGTGAAAACAAACCAGAGTCCATATAGGGTGCTCCGGTTACGTGTGGGTATCTAGTGTGTCGAGAAAAGGATTCCAGGTACGCCCGAAAACCTTCAGTGGTATCAGAGCCTGTTTATTCGCTTCCGCATGCTTCTCTGTATTTTCATTTTTCTGGTTATGCACTGTTTTTTTGCATATATATGTCTTAAAGTGATTGTTTAGTAATAATATGCATAGAGCAAGCATTTAAATAATAAAGAGAAGCATTTTCAACGTAAAATGAATTGAAAATTTCGTTTTTTGAAATTGGGTCATTAGAAAATAGAAGATTTAAGACTTGAAAATGATCCCATTGTGTAGAGCACGAAAAAATGATGAAAAACGACTCCAAGAACGTTAAAATCGGACGTCAGACGGAGAAGTTATGGGTGAAAAACGAGTCGGGTCGTCGGACCCGACCCGTTTTCCAGTCGGGTCTGTGCAGACCCGGCTGGAGGTAGGGGATAACACTGTTCATCCCCAAAATGACTCCGTTTTGCCTCTTAAAAAAAAAATTTAAACGGGCACTGTTCACGGCAGACTGGGCTGCGTCCAGCCCAGTCACGAAAAAAAAACAAAAAAAAAAGAAAAGTTTTTTTTATTATTAAAAAATTATTTGTTGGGGGAATTCTGGTGGCGACACGTGGCAGTGACACGTGGCAGTACCAGAATGGCGCGTGTAGTACACGCGCCAGAGCCGAGAGTGGGCTTCGTTCAGTTTTTTAATTTTTTCTGAATTTTTCCTTCTTGGGGCGCGTGAAGGAGCGTGGGACCTCCGATTGAGGTGCGGTTTGCTCCTAAAAATCCCTAAAATCAAGATCTTTATTTTGACATATAATTTGCCTAATTTGGGATCAATTCTGGACCTATTTATGAATATTCAGTGTATTTTCTGGCATTTTTTTGGTGTTTAAAAATTCCAGAAAATTATAATAATTAATATGTGTTATTATTTAGGTGAAAATGACTTCATCTAGCACTGAATCTCTGGGATATACTTTAAATGATGATATCTCATTTTTGGATGAGTTCAATAACCTAGAGGAAAACCTTCAAGAGGATCCCGAGGGGGAACCTGAGACCCAAAGGAGTTGATGGAGGAAGTTCCACAAGAGGAACCAGAAGAAAAAGATGATTTCAGACCGTGCTCGGAAACATTATTCCCCATCGAACCACTTCCTCTACAGCCTTTAATGGTGTCTTCAGATTTAAACTCCAAGATGGTGTCTACTCTTAACGGTGAATCTCGAATTGAGGATGGAGATGAAGTAAACCAACCTCTTACCCCTATTTTGGCCATGAACATAGCTGAAAGAGATGCAGCTATGTTAATAAACATGAAAGGCATTAATGGCTTCATTGGTAAATACATTGAAGGCATGACTGATAAGAAGCATACTAAATTCTACTTGAAAGTCATAATGGAATTTATAAGAGCTACAAGAGTTAGAGGAAAGCCCAATTCAGGACGTATCAGAAAGAAAAATTGGCTTACAAGAATAGAATTCGTATCTAACCTTAAGAAGCCACCTCGTGAGCTTAAGAAGCTAAGAAAAGCAATGTTAGAATATTGTAAAACTCATATCAAATGATGTATGTTTTTACTTTGATTTTCATTGCTTTACTTTGTTAAAGATATATTTTATTACTCTTTCTTTGTAAAGACTTATTATTACTATATGCCTTGTATGCAAGAGAAACATGTTTCATTTCATTTCTTTATCTATGTTATGATTCATGTATAACTTTTTATAAGTGGGAGCCTTTTTTTAGATGATGAGTATTCTGAAAAGCAATATTTGATGAGACAAGTACTTATATTAATTTTGATAGAGAATGATGGCGTTGCTAGTACTTGTGTGATGGGAGGTACAAATGTATTCTTCTGATCATGGGTCTAGTGATATTATTATTTTTTGATTAAAATTAATAAAAGTATATGACATTGTATACTTTATATGTGCTATATATATATGTAAATTCACTTAAATGTTCTATGGTTCAATAAATTAATGTGGGAAAGGTTTGTCACAGAACCAATATTGAACAATGGCATCAAAGAACATTATTACTGAATTGAACAAGGGGGAAAAACTCAACGGGGACAACTGGGATATTTGGCACCGAAAGGTCCAATATATTCTGGAAGAACAGGATGCTATTGAGCCATTAACAATGGCCATGGTAGAACCTGAGGCTGGCAATACGGCCCAGCACAGGAGAGACCAGGAAGCTTACCAATCCTGGAAAAAGAAGAATAGCATTGCAAGAATCACTCTATTGAGTGCAATGGCTGATGACTTAATGTGTGAGTTTGAGACACACATAACGGCACAGGCAATGTGGATTGCCTTAAAGGATAAGTTTGGAGGAGTGTCCACAACTAAGCTTAGAAGGTTGACGATTAAATTCGATACCTATAAGCTAAAATCAAATAATCCTATGAGGCAACATCTACGAGAGATGTCCACAATGATCCGTGAACTGAAGGAAGTCAGACATAATCTATCTGACGAACAGCAAGTGCAAGCTGTCATCAGATCGCTCCCTGCCAGTTGGGAGCACATGAAAGTTAATCTAACCCATAATGAAAATATCATTACTTTCAGTGATGTAGCTAAGTATTTGGAGCTAGAGGATGAACGTCTGGAGGCTTATAAAGCCACTGGACAAGCCTATTTGACCGAAGGTGTTAGTCCTTCCCAATCAAAGCCTGAATCAAAAAAGGGTAAGAAATCTCAGAAAAATGGGAAGAAAGGCGGTCCTCCACCCAAGAAGGGCAAGCAACAGTACAAGAAGAAGGGAAAGAAAGGAGGCAAGAAAAAGCTAGACCTAAAGAAGGTCAAATGCTTTGCCTGCCAGAAAATGGGACACTTCGCACGTGACTGTTCTAAACAGGCCGAGAGCGAAAAGGTAACAGTGAATTATGTGAATTCACATGTCTCATTTGTTTCTAGCACTGTTTTTCTGACAGAACCTATTTCTTTTTCTTGGATTATTGACTCAAGCTCCACAGACCACGTAAGTCGAGATCGAGGATCTTTCGTGGAATACCGTCGGTTGCCATATCAAGGATCAAGGTTCGAGGCATTGGCACTTGCAAACTTGTTTTGCGTAGTGGAAAAACCTTGATACTGCATGATGTGCTTCATGCTCCTGACATCCGACGGAATTTAATTTCTGTAATTTACTTACTAGACTTTGGGTTTAATGTAAACTTTCATGATAAAGTTGCAGACATTTGTAGCAACTCAATATTTTATGGTTCAGCTTTTCGGTTTCAAAGCTTCTTTATTTTGGATCTTGCTAATGATTTTAATGTTCATGATTGCTTTGCTATTACTTCAAATAATCCTGATATGAATATTTGGCATGCTAGACTAGGACATATTAATCAAAATAGAATGATTAAACTGGCTAAAGAAGGCTTGTTGGGGGTGATCTCTAACATGGATATGTCATTATGCGAAAGCTGTCTAGCCGGTAAGGCTACCAGGAAACCATTCAGTAAGAGAATACGAGCTGAAAACCCATTGCAATTAATCCATTCCGACATTTGCGGTCCAATGAGTGTAAGGGCAAGACACGGAGCTTGGTATTTCATTACCTTTATTGATGATTTTTCACGATATGGTCATGTCTATTTGATTTCACATAAGTCCGAGGCACTAGAGTGCTTTAGACGATACATGAATGAAGTAGAGAATCAAATGGACAATAGAATCAAGGTATTACGCACTGATCGAGGTCGTGAATACCTTTCAGATCAATTCAAACAGCTCTGTGAAGAAAAAGGGATTATCAGGCAACTAACTATCCCTGGCACACCTCAACAAAATGGAGTTGCTGAAAGAAGAAATAGAACTCTTCTAGACATGGTTAGGTCTATGATGGCCCAGGCAAACCTTCCAATTTCACATTGGGGTGATGCTTTATTGACGGCAACCTTCATACTTAACCGTGTGCCCTCAAAATCAGTCGCTTCCACACCCTACGAGTTATAGACTAAACGTCAGCCAGATCTAACCGTCCTTAGACCTTGGGGCTCGGCGGCATACATCCATGATAATTCTCATAGACATGGAAAACTAGGTCCTAGAGGGAAGAAATATATTTTTATAAGATACTCTGAACCCTCAAAAGGATATGTATTCATAAGTGAAATTGAAGATGGAACAGTGAATGAAACAGAATCAAGAGATGCTGTATTTATTGAGACAGAGTTTCCCAGTAAGGGAGATATTGACCGTACTGTATCTCTTTATGAGACTCAGGAACAGGACAGTGCAGAACAAATTGACAACCCAGAATCGTCTAGGCATGTCAATCTGAGTGGGAGCCAAGAACGGTCAACACAAGGACCGAAACAAATGAGAAAAGATAAGCAAATTGCTCCTACCAGAAAGAGTAACAGGGAAAGTGTTCCAAAGAGACGCTTTCAAATAGAAGGAGAAGCACTCTTAGTTACTCCAGAAGGGGATGATGAACCCCGCACTGTTCATGAGGCCTTAGCAAGTCCTGCAAAGGAGGAATGGAAGAAAGCAATGAAAGAGGAAATGGACTCAATGATGAAAAACCAAGTTTGGGAATTGGTTGATCTGCCAAAAGGGCGTAAAGCCATTGGGAACAAATGGGTTCTCAAAATCAAAAGAAAGGTAGATGGATCAATTGACAAATTCAAAGCTCGATTGGTTGCAAAGGGATATACACAACAGGAAGGTATAGATTATGAGGATACTTTTTCACCTGTTGTGCGCTTCAATTCAATAAGACTTATTCTAGCAATAGTAAACAGTTTAAACTTAGAGTTACATCAGATGGATGTAAAAACCGCATTCCTGAATGGTGATCTGGATGAAGAAATCTATATGGAACAACCAATAGGTTTCATTGAAAAAGGGTTTGAACACAAGAAGTGTAAACTCAAAAGATCTATTTATGGATTAAAACAGTCATCCAGACAGTGGTACTTGAGGTTTCATAAGGCGATTACCTCATATAACTTCCAGATGATAGAGGAAGACCACTGTGTCTACGTTAAGCGGTTTAAGGGTAACTTTGTGATATTATCCTTATACGTAGAGGATATACTATTAGCTGGAAATAGTTTTGACTCTGTGATAGCTATTAAAGAATGGCTTTCATCAAATTTCGAGATGAAAGACATGGGTGAAGCAGAATACATACTTGGAGTCAAGATTCGAAGGAATCGTTCCAAGAGAATCCTCACTCTTTCACAAGAGAATTATATCAATAAGATACTTGAGCGATTCCATATGAGTGAATGCAAACCCATGGATATCCCTGTGGCTACTGGAGTGGCCTTGAGTTCTGACATGTGTCCCAAAACTGAATCAAAGAAAAGGCAAATGGAAAGAGTTCCATATGCCAGTGCCGTTGGTAGCCTGATGTATGCAATGATGTGTACAAGACCAGATATTTGTTATGCCGTAGGGCTGGTTAGCAGATTCCAGTCCAACCCTGGTGAGAAACACTGGAAAGCAGTGAAAAGGATCTTGAGATACTTAAAGGGCACAGCTGACTATGCATTGTGTTATCAAGGAAGCGATCTACGCCTAATCGAATATTCCGATGCTGATGTAGGCGGTGATGAAGAAGAATGAAGATCGACTTCAGGATACACCTTCTTGCTTAACAACGGCGCCATATGTTGGAGTAGCAAGAAGCAAACGTGCATTGCTTTACACTCTATGGAAGCTGAGTTTGTGGCATGCACTGCAGCAGCGCAAGAGGCTGTTTGGCTGAAGAGATTTATCGAGCACCTAGGATTTGGGAACGAGAGTACCAATCCGGTGTTGATACACTGTGACAATACTGCATCTATAGCCTACACTAAAGACCCTAAGTATCACAGTAAGACCAAACACATTGATATAAAATATAACTTTGTGAGGGATTATATAGCACAGAAAATTGTAACTGTACAATACATTTCAACCAAGTGTATGGTTGCAGATCCCCTAACCAAGCCAATAGGCAAAGAAACATTTGAGAAATATGTAAAAGCCATTGGCATGTTAAAAATGTAAAGTTACAGACTGTATGTAATACTTTTGTTTTTATTAATGATATCATGTCATTTATTATTACTTATATGTCTGGGTAAAAGTATACAATGTCTAGTATGTCGTATAGGTTGAAAGAGGTAGCTCTCTCACACGAGCAACCGCCTTTGATGCTATAGAAGCATTCAAAGATGAGACATGTGTTCACCAATAAAACAGCAAGAGTGCTGATATGGTAGAGAAGAAACACAATAAGTGTCGCCTTGGCTTAAAAGTGCAGTGAGTCAAGATGAGATCCATAAGTAAGGGTATGGATCGAATAATGGATACCAACATCCATAAAACCTGTTGTCAGATAACAAATTCTTCAAAATTGACGTCATATTATGTGAATATAATTGAAGAGTTTGGGTTTAGATACTGTGAGTGTCTAGACTTAAGTCTGAACGGTATGATTGATAGAATCAAAACGACGTACACTCTTTAAGGATAAGAGGAACACCGTAACATGTGATTCATACCACATGTGCTAAAGAACCGCAAATGGAAAGCAAATGAATCAATCCCTGCTTTATTGTTGTGTGAGTTTCAGAAAGGTATAATCCTTTCATTAATGTCCTTTGACTTTGACAATATTATGGAGGTATGTTTCAGCGATTGCTACTTTGGTATATGTCCTATGGTTAAAATTATATATGAACCAAAGGTATTATGCTAGGAAAGCGGTTGATTCATATCAAAATGATATATGGGTGAAAGAAAGATTGCCAGAATATACATATCCATGCTAGTGTCTGTGACCGGTCCCTTGTGATATTATTTTGTTAATTTCATAAGTGTGGATACTATGCATAAGTGGAAGGCTATCTGAGTTATAAACTGACTCAAGAGGGATTAGATTAGCCATGAGAAAAGTGTATACGGGCAAATCTAGGACATTCAAGGCACTATAATTTATTTGATCGAGCTGCACTAAAGGGTTGCTTTGTGCTGGTCTCTGTAAAGGGGATTTCTAGTACAAACGCCCGAAAGGTGACGTCATGCCTACGCGGTCACAGCAAAGCACCTAGTATGAAAGAAGGAAGAAAATGAGACTTGAGCCATAATATCTAATCCACCATGTGTGAGTAGGAGATGTAAGGAAATGGGTGATCCACCCATGGTGGATCAAACCTGACCGGGAAAACAGAGAGCCGTTGAAAGGGAAAGTTTGAATTTGAAATGAGGGAGTTAGATACGGTTATCTAACTCCCCTCCCACAGGCTATATATATGTACATACACGGACAGAAAAGTGCGCATGACATTACATATACTTCTCTGTTTTCTGTCGCTCTGTTTCTGCATTTTCCTCCGGTGCATTTGCTGTGAAAATGAACCAGAGTCCATACAGGGTGCTCCGGTTACGTGTGGGTATCTAGTGTGTCGAGAAAAGGATTCCAGGTACGCCCGAAAACCTTCAATGAGGATTAAATATTTTGAGGGAGATGGAAGAGGGACAAAACTTCATTAAAAGACTATCTTGAGTCAAAGATAAGTTTGGTAGGTAGAAAGAAATCAATTACCATCAAATTCAGTCTTCAAAAACTACATACTAGCAAGTGATGTAATGTGCGGATTGGCATTATTTCTAATGTAAAACAGACTTTTAATATTTTACATAATGAAGGCTTTGAACCCTAAACCTCTTTATTCACAGTATTCCATCGTATCCTGACTACTTATGCTAAAGACTAATTATTTTAAGAAAAATGGCATCTAAATATTTATATAACATATAGTTATTTCAGAAAGGAAATGGTAGGTTCATTCCCTGTGTAGATGAGCACGTGCATTAATTAGAACTGCGCTGTATCCCAGGACGTCATATAAATTCTACCACCAAACAGGAGCCGATCATCAATTCCAGCTCTTTTTCCTTTTTTTTTTTTAAAAAAAAGGGGGTGGGGGGTGGGTGGGGAATGATATATACATCCATCATCAATCTGTTTATCCGTTATCCATCAACCAATCTTTAAAGATTTGAATCTGAATCTGTTTAATCTGTACTTCCCTGCCCGGGTATCCCCATTCATTGAGGGCAAATGGAAACCCTTTATCTTTGCTGCTCCTCTAGTTGAAGTCACCATCCCGATCGCCATTCATTCCACATCCACCCGTGACCCCGTCTTTATACTCTAAACAAAGCTGTTATTATCATTTCTGTTTTTAAACAAGAACAACCGGTTGGCTTGGAGCCTCAAAATCTTTCTTTTAAGGATTGGGTCCATGTAAAGTATCTCTCAATTGGAGCTATAAACTGTTAATCGATTAATTAATTATACTAAGAGTTAATTAAGTATTAGGATTGGTGTGGGATAAATTCTGTCTGTCATGGAAAAGGAGAGAGACGTCTGGTCAGGAAGCTTGTATAGGGCAAAAGCAATAAGTGGAATTGACTTCGAGGCGCCCACCACGCATTCAACTACCTCATTTGCATCAGTTATTACTAACTGCTGTATTTCCTATTTTCCTATGAAAACATTTCCTTTTTACCTTTCCATTTCTTCCGCCAATTCTATAACAACACGTTCACTCGTACCAGCTCCTATTGCCCGTATTGCCAGTTGCTTCCGCCCCATCGTCAGAGCTTATCCTTTTGCAGCAGCTTATGGCCTGTCTCATGCTGTTCCGACTCTATCCTTTATGATCGTCAACGTGATTTTTATTTCTTCCCATAGTTTTGGATCTTTTGGGCTTTTAACTCTTTGCGTTCAAGTTGGTTGGTTGGCTGGCTGGTTGTTCATGTTTTGCTTTAATACTGCCGGGTAAATTTCAAAGGTTCAAGACAAGTATTGTGATGCGTATGGGTCAAATCATACTTAATTCCGGTCACTTTCTTTGGTATGGAATTCAGAAGTCATTCATTCACAGCATGTAACTTTCCAGTTGGCCATCACAGACCGGTAACACAAGCGGCTCAATTATCAACTTATATTTATTTAAGCGAGTTATAGCTTCTCCTTCTGTCTCTCTGTACAAGTGCTTGGTGCCAAGTGGACGCACATCTCTTGTTCAGGTTTCGTACGCGACGGAGAATGAAGATTTTCTCAGCCAAGGTGGAGGAAGGAAGAGAAGGTCAAAATGGGAAGCCAAGCGTCGGTCCCGTATACCGAAATCTGCTCTCCAAAGATGCGTTTCCTCCCATGGATCCTGATATAAACACCGCTTGGGATATGTTCCAGTAACTTTTTTCCCTCCCTCTCTTACTTTTTCGTATCTTATTATTTACACATTGTAGCTTTAAGTTAAACTGAGCATTTGCTTCATGATTTTAGTCTGTCTGTGAAGAAGCACCCCGAGAACCGGATGCTGGGATGGCGTGTTTTCGTGGACGGAAAGGTATTGTTCGCGACTATTTTTATCTTCTCGTATTCTTGTAAACATGAGTAAAAGACGAGTAACTTGTTGCTATAGATAGGGCCTTATTCCTGGAAGACGTACGGGCAGGTTTATGATGAAGTTCTGGCCATTGGCTCCGCTCTACGAGCATCTGGCGCCGAACCCGTAAGTAGTATCACAAGTCCGTTATCATACACTGCCTACAGTAGTAACAGTACCGTATTCTAAAAGGCAATTCTTCTCGACATTGCTTTCTTCGTTTAGGGCTCTCGAATTGGAGTTTATGGGGCTAACTGCCCACAATGGATTGTGGCAATGGAGGTTCGTCACTTCCCCAAGTTTTGTGTGTTCTTCAAATTTTGAACTTGTGTTCATCCCAAATGATGCCATCATGAGCATTAAGATTTTATTTATGGATGTAGGCTTGTTGTGCTCACAGTTTAATCTGCGTGCCTCTCTATGACACCCTCGGTAAGCTGCTTCTATATTATGTCCTGAGTGCTTCCTCTGTTATACTTATCCCTGAACCTGAATGAACTGCGGCAAAACCAACTCCCTCCCTTCTCTTTTTTATGATCCTACTATTCATACGTACTCTCCGTTGCCATTTTTCATTTATTCATTCCTAAAAAAAAAACATTTGAAATCAGTTATTAACATCACCTGCAGGGCCTAGTGCTGTGGATTTTATTATAGATCACGCGGGAGTAGATTTTGTTTTCGTCCAAGATAAGAAGGTTGCAAAAGTAAGAATCAATTATCAATCAATTTCTTGATCTAAATCTTGTTGGATTTCGAATTTGAGGTGAGATTTTTTTGGGGGAAAATTATTAGAAGTCTCTGACCTGATGCATTTATTTGCTTCTGCAGCTTTTGGATCCAGGATGTAAATCTGCTCAGCGACTGAAAGGTAAAAGTATAGCTACTCTGATATAGCAAGAATGTGTCTGAGATGAAGAATATGTGATGATTGAGTTGGGTTATGGTTACAGCGGCGGTGTGCTTCACTTCATTGACGGAGGAAGAGAAAGATAAGGCAGCCAACATCGGAGTGAAGCAATATTCATGGGACGAGTTCTTGCACATGGTTGGTGTTTGAGGAATTTGTCTTTATAATTGCTACTTAATATCAGAAGCGTTGTAAGGTTGTGGAGCTACCTACTGGTTGTTCCTAAAAGTCATGGTTAGGTTTGAAATTCTCTGTACTTCTGGTTAATATCCAAAGGGCTCATTATTATGTAACAGGGGAAAGAAAATCCATCAAACGTTTCACCCCCTCAATCGCATAACATCTGCACAATAATGTACACGAGTGGGACCAGTGGAGACCCTAAGGGAGTTGTTTTGACGCACGAGAATATAGCAGCATTAGTAAGAGGAATGGATCTGTTCATGGAACAGTTTGAAGACAAGGTAATTAAAATCTCGTGCCCCAGAGTGCCGCCTATTCATTATGATCGCCCATGTTACATTACATCCGTTGCCCACAGTAACATGACGACAATTTTATTATTATTATTATTATTATTATTATTATGCTTCTACATGCATTAGAACCATTTTCATGCGAGAGAACAGTTCAGGTTAAATGTAACATGTACTGAAAATTAACCAAAATCCCCAATAACAACAAAACATCACATGTAGAGTCTCTATTTTAATCCAATTCTGATAGCTCTTCAGCTTCTCTGACGGGTAGTTTTTACTTGGTACAGATGACAGTGGATGATGTGTATTTGTCTTTCCTCCCATTGGCTCACGTCCTTGATCGCACAATTGAGGAGTACTTTTTCCGTAAGGGTGCATCTGTGGGATATTATCATGGGGTATAAACATCCTAAATTAGTTGTTATTACTTTATTTAAAATCACGACTTGCTTGACTTTTATGAGTGATAATAAGAGCGAAGTAGTACTTCACATAAAGGACAAAACCCCATGGCCTTTTTGCTTCCGTACGTTTAGTGAGTGGGTAGATACATAAATCAAGGGAACGGAGTAATACTTGCTTTTCGGTATGGGCAGGTGAATTGCATAACTGCATAACACGATACGGTAAAAATCGATGCGTTAAGATGATTGCATTCTACTATATATTATCTGTAGGCAGCTCATAAAGAAATGGGGAGATGATTGTTACCTACAGTTTTCCAACTCATACTTGTACATATGATGTTTACATGTTTCTGAAATTAAACGTAAGTGTATGTATATGCATATATTAAAATTGAGGGATCGTGAGAAATGATCTGTTATGCATTTGGATCTCATGAATTACTTGCCCCAAGGATCTTAATGCGCTGAGGGATGACTTAATGGAGTTGAAGCCCACACTGTTTGCTGGGGTCCCACGTGTTTTTGAAAAAGTCTATGAAGGCAAGTTTATATATATGTGACGACAGAAAATCCTCCTCGTCGCGTGTTTAAATTCAGTAAAACTCAGTCAAATTGATATTTGTGGCAGGAATCAAGAGCGCGGTGGCAGAACTGAATCCGATTAGGAGAACAGTTTTTGGCTGGCTCTACAATTAGTAAGCACATAGTCTAATATATTTCCATGCTTTCTCTGGGGGTTATGAATATGATACTGATGATTTGCACTTTGCATATATACCGGGACACAGCAAACTCGGTTGGATGAATAAAGGATACAAACATCGTGAAGCGTCACGTTTGGCAGATCTCTTAGCCTTCAGAAAGGTTGTAGACACAAATCATTATAAAACTAATATTACGTTGGTAAAGTTATTGACATTGAAGAGCGATTTAAGGTTAAAGCTCGGTTAGGGGGGCGTGTTCGGCTTATAATATCTGGAGGGGCAGCCTTGAGCAGTGAAGTCGAAGAATTTTTGCGCGTTACTTCTTGTGCCTTTGTATGTCAGGGCTATGGTAATCATTTCCCTTTATAAGCATTAAGTCGCTCATGAATGGTATGAGAATGTAGAGAATAGATTAAATGTGATTAATGTGGTGAATTGTTTCAGGGTTGACTGAAACATGTGGGTGCACTACGCTGAGCTTTCCTGATGAAATGAGCATGATGGGCACCGTTGGAGCCGTAGCCGTATACAATGAACTGCGGCTGGAGGAGGTTCCAGATATGGGCTACAATCCTCTTGGAACTCCTCCCTGCGGTGAGATATGTATCAAGGGCAAAACTGTATTTACTGGATACTACAAGAATCCCGACTTAACCAGAGATGCCATTCAAGATGGCTGGTTTCACACAGGTTTCTCTTTTTTTCTGATAAATTATCAAGTCCCTTTTCGTTCGTTTTCTTGTTCTTGTCATCACTTTCTGGTGTGCTCAGGGGACATTGGAGAAATGCTTCCAAATGGCGCTGTCAAGATTATTGATAGAAAGAAGAATCTTATAAAACTGTCTCAAGGAGAGTATATAGCCCTTGAGCATCTGGAGAACGTTTATGGAATCACTCCGATTGTTGAAGATGTAAGCGCTTGCATCCTCGCCAGTTCCTGCCATTTTAGTCCTCGCCTGTGGATTAGTTCGTCATTAACTAATTGTTGGTATTTTTGTGTTTATAAGATATGGGTTTATGGGGACAGCTTCAAGTCAATGCTGGTGGCAGTCGTGGTCCCAAATGAAGAAATGACCAAGAAGTGGGCATATTCAAATGGCCACATGTCTCCTTTCTCAGAACTCTGTGGTCACGACCAACTGAAGAAACACGTGCTATCTGAGCTCCATTCAACCGCTGAGAGGAACCGGGTAACATCCCTTTGGATTTTACAATAACGTTTTGTCTTGTGGGTATCTGTCCTTGTGTCTTGTACCCTTAATTTTTGTCTTCTGTCAAATTAGCTCAAGGGCTTTGAACGAGTCAAAGGAGTGATTTTGGAACCCCTGCCTTTTGACATAGAGAGAGATTTGGTGACTGCCACGTTGAAAAAGAAAAGAAATATCATGCTTAAATATTTCAAGGTGCACTTCTTTTAGCCAATATAAATTACGCTGAAATCCACTTTTTCCCTCTTTCATTAAGTGCAATCCTTACCTATCCACAAAATGCTCACGATGTCTTCTTTTCATTTACCAGGCGCAAATAGATGAACTATACCAGAGTTTGTCGGGAGATAAGAATAAAATATAAGTTTCAAATGGACTTTGGATCTTCTCCCTTTGTTTTTTTTTAAAAAAAAAGAAACATCTGTGAAGGGAAGAAGGCAATTATATTAGACTAAAGCATTGTGCATTTTTCTTCGCTTTTTTTCAAATCCTGTGAAGTCAAGAAGGCAATTGTACGAGACTAAATAAGCCCTATGCAGTATGCACTTTTCTTTTTATGTCAGATAGATCAAATTATGTACTAAATTCTCTTAAACTATTTATGCATTGCGTGGAATATTCGATATTTAATCTATCAAACCGATCCCAACATTAGACTAAAAATTCCCAGGTCGAGTCCCTGCAGCAAGCGGGTGCACTGGCCTTTGATATGGGAGATGCACTAACCTTGTGCTTAGAAATAGCAGAGATTATGACATTTATTGTAAAGGAAGTTTCTGCTGTATTTGTTAATACCGCCATCTTCCTTCCAGAAGAGGTGGAGCTGAATCCATAGAGAATCCTAACCCATGGAGTTAAATAAGAAATTACCATGGTATACACTATAAAGCAGCTCCACCGACGTCGTAGCCCAGTTTTTGTCAGTTCCTACTCCTCCTTCATGCAACATGATTAAGAACTGACACTTGTAACTCAAACAACATAGGAAAAGAATTGGCATTGCAACACACACGCGATATCAAGTTCAGCAAACAGGGCCAATTTAATCAATATCCATCAGTCACTGTTGCCACAATTAACCTAAATTCATTGCCAAACACTTGAAGTACACGCGATTAGAGATTAATCACAAGAGTCCTGCGATTAATGCAGAACTCTAATAATTTAGATATAGGATGAATCCAACTCTTTTTCTTTGTAATATTAACCGCATCCTGTTATTAGGTATCTTAATTTTGTGGTGAATCGAACTCTTTGAGAACAGGATTCAAATCCCTATGACGTCGGGACTAGGGAGGTTGGAATGAGGTATCAGTTATGAGTTATGGCGGGCATCACAAGGCGAAGAAAAGACTCCGAAACCATCGATTAATGAGCCCACTATTATTTCGTTCGAAGCACTGAACTACAACTCTCCATCTGTGCCCATGGGTTGGGGTTGAAGCCAGGCTAACCGACCATCGGCGTTAGACTCATATGTTGGGCCTGAACTACTCATTCTCGAGCCCAAATAGCCGTCAGCCTTTCTTATGCTGATCTAGCCCAATTAGAATTTTAAATGGACCGATATTGTTATATGTGAAACTTTGGAAATAAAAATAACACTAAAGCCAATGAGATATAATATAGATAATAAAAAATAAATTTATATCTCATAAAAATAAAGAAAGAAAGAAATAACACGAAAAGAAAAATAAGTCTATAAGATCTCTTTACATCTTAGAGATATGTCCTGACCTTGTTAAGAAACTATTATCGAATTTATATAAATTTATATATAACAAAAAAATAAAGAAAGAAAGAAAGAACACGAAAAGAACAACTAGCTTTACCAATGACTAATCAAGTTAAATAAGCCAGCCATACTTTGTGGCCTACTTTTTCATTGCTGGACGGGACTTTATTGAACTTCAGTCAAATTAAGCTTTCAGATTACCATCGGTTCTTTCCTGGAAGAAGAAGAAGAAGAAGGAACTTAAAAATTAATGGGGATTGGTTTAAGTGGTAAGTGGCTCAGTATCGTTTAAGCGAGGTCTCGAATTTGAGCTTTGGGGTATGCAGAAAATTCTCGTTGAAAGACTCACTCACCATAGGCAGATGCGAGATATGGGTCAAATCCGAATATAATCAAGATAAAATTCTAGTGAATTTAGTGGTTAACAAAAAAAAAAGGAGCCTAAAGCATTCCTTCCGTATTTTATGCTACTCTTTTTGCAAATCTATGATGTTATAAAATATTTCTAAATATGCGCTAATTAATATTTTTCCCAACTCTTTAGTGAATGATTAAACTATTGGTACATTTAATTAGGGGTTGATTTTGAAATAAGAAGGAAAATTAGACATAGACAACTTCCTTGATTAGTCTCCCGAAATTTGGTAACTAGGTACTGTATCGAGGAATCAAGGGACGAGTATGCTTTATGGTTGAAAGTCATGGAGTATTTAAAACGTTTTTCCTTTTTTTAAAAAAAGTCATAGCGCACTGATAAAATCCTGAGCTCCCATCACTAATCTTATTCAGGATAATATTTAATACTAAATATAGACATCTCTTATAATAAAAATATAAATATTGATTCTTTATATTATGAGGGACTAGCTAATTCTCTTACACTCAATACATAATACAAAATTTCATAAGAACTATTTTATTGAACCACCATGATCCAAGTATAAGTCAACCCTGGAATGTGTGTACATATGTAGGCCAGCAGCCTTCGAGTGTGTAGGCGGAATGAATGAAATGAATTTTGTTAGGCCAGAAAAGATAATGAAATGGATTTGAATTCGAATGCTGGCCCGAATTGAAACACGAGTTCGCTGTCTCGACTGAATTTGTTCCTTTTTACTGCACTTGAATTTGACTGAAGTACTCTATGTTGCAGCATGGAAGGAAATAAAAGGAGGGGCGTAGGTATTAAAGAGGGTGTAACAATACAAGCTGAAACGGGGGCCCAGGGGCAGTGCCGTGGGTTGCCAACTGCACAACTAGTTTCCGTCATCCATAAGCAGACCGCTTTATATGGCGGGCAGCCGCTGGCGGGTTTAAATCCATATCACTCCTTTTGTTGGGGGTTCGTCCAATTCCCAATCTCTCTTTTCCTGCTTCCTCCCCATCATCCCAAGTCCCACCCCCTAACCAGCAACTACATTCTAATTCTATATATATCATCATGACAGCCCCGTCCATATATACCAATAATGCACGTGTCATCATGGCTGTTTTGTTTATTCATTCATTAGTCTATTCCAATCTGTCGGAGACTCGGAGTCTATATATAAATGAGGATAGACGGGAATTTCTACGTTAAACACGCTTCAATTAGAAAACAACATATGAATCAAATAGACGTATATTTATATTTAATTTCCTAAAGTGGTAGACAGATCATATCAATTATTTGCATGCGACCACAAGCTTCATTTTGACGTGAGTTTAGAGAGATGATATCTTTTCGTCCAGGAATGTAGACTATGACGCCTCTGACCCAGAGAAAGAATACTATAACATGGATGGGATCCACTGTGATATTTGTGGAGCAATAATATCCATGTAAGATTTTTTTTCTATAACTATCCTATTGAATAACATGTGAGTAATGTAGACCCGGAGCTCTCATGTGACTCTTTCTTATCCCAATGTCCATAAATAAACAACCTTATTTTACATGAGTTCAACGACCCAATTTCTCAATGAAAAGGAATTCAATGACTTTAAATTACCACGACAGATTGTTTTGCACAAAAGTTTTGGCGAATTGTTTCGGGGATCAACAAGGTTAGAGGATAACTTTAGGCTCTTATATATACAGTGATACTTTAACAAATGTTGCTTCCTAAAGTAACTTTGCAACTCATTGCTGTAACTTTCAAAGATGAGAAACACTGAGAAACGGTTTATTGATATAGCATGTCGTCTTACGCGCCATGTTCTTCCAAATAATTCAAGTTAAACTATCACTTCATTCATCCCAATTAAATTTGTTCGTTTGTTTTCTCCACCAATGGGACCATGGGAGCCCTCAAAAGTTACTAGTCTGGGGGACCATCTGTAAACTGCTACTTTTATATATATTTCATGTATCAGCAGGCCACCTTGGAAGACTCACGTAGTGAAGCCTGGAACCCAGCTGGCCAAACATACATATTGTGCCATCATATATCATGGCATTTTCAATCGAACTTAGAAGTCAGAAAATCTGGTTTCGTGCGAGAGCTTTTGCGTCATGCACACATAGTATTCACACGCACACAAACATGGGCTATTAAGCCCGCGCGAATAGTGTCAGGCAGGACAATTCGTATATATTAATGGCAAGACAAGTATATGCAAAACCCAACAGAAGAAATTAATTAAGTGAATAGAATCGGCATTGCATATATTACAAGACAGGGAGACATATAAACGTGCGGTGAAAAAAATATCAGTACAGGAGAAGAAAGGCGTTTTCTCTCTCCCAAACTAAACTATATATCATGTGACGGCAGCTATATGTGGTATGGGTAAATGTTACAGCGCATGCATGACTATGATTTAGATTTAGCATCGGCGGAGGTAGAAACAAGGCCGTCGTTACCGGCCAGAATTAAGTATTTATCTTTTCTTGTAAGCATGGTGCACTCAAATCCAAGGGCCTCCCCAATCTGTGACTGCACGTGATTAGCCACTTCAAATCTATCGCGAGTGGTGGAGGAACGGGACACCTTGTCCAGCAACCGGACGGAGTAGATGGGAGAAGGATTCATGAGGAACAGAAGTGGGTCCAAGCACTTAAGTCCTCCGGCAGTCGTACCGTGGAACATGCTGACGTGGCAATCAACAGCAACGGGAGTTATTTCATCGCTCATTTCGGAGAACAGTGGGCTGAACCGCAACAAATATGGCTCTCTACAAGTGGTCCCTTCGGGGCACACCGCTAGGTCCCCTTGTTTCAATAGACTCTTCATCATCTTGGCGTCTTCATGGCGATCCCTCGTTAATCTGACGGTTTTGATTGGTGCAAGTATCTCTGACATTCTGCTCAAGCTGTATGTGACGGCGATCAAGTCTCTTCTTAATGCGAACGACAGGTAGAGAGGATCCAGTAATGTTCTGTGGTTGCATACGTAAAGCTGATGACTCCCTTTACCACATTCGCCATCGTGATCTTTGTTGCACGTATTGGGCATTGAAGTCGTAAGACGCAGACCAATGAGTGCCAGAAGAGGAGTTGATATGGGATACGGGAGTGATAAAGCAATAATGATCCTAATAATGGCAAGGATTAACCCGTATGGGAACCAAATTAACATCACTACAGCATTCATTGGTGTGGGTCTCATGGCCAGTCTACCGTCATGGAATATCAGCTCTTTCGGATACTTCTCTCTTGGCAGTGTTTTCCAGCTTCTCTTCTCAGCTTCCGTCACTAAATACACTTCCTGTTTTTTTTTTCCCAAGGCAAAGCGGAACGTGAGTTTCCAAAATTCCAAAATAATTAAAAATTGCTCCACAGAATGAAGCAAGTTGAGCTAATTAATTAATACTACGTTCGGGAAAAATAAGACTGACTAAAAGGACGGACCTTGCAATGAGTTAACAATTCGGAATCAATAGAATTGTTGGGGCTGCAAATGCCGATGGCTTCAGGAATTCCTTTGTCTTCCCGAACTCGGTTCAAAGCATGGGACACGGAAACTTTTCTGTCCTCCATCAACCCAACGTAGTATCCACAGAACACTTTAAGCTGTCTTCCCACAACAAAATCAATCTCCAGATACTCTCTCAAGAAACTCTCCACCATTACTTGAGGTAAATTACTGATACCCATTTTCTTCCCACCTCGGTTTAATAATTCGAATATTTCTGAACCAACGTTCTCCAAGAAGAACTTCGGCAGGACGGCGCTTCCCGCCCTAAAGCTCTTTGCTTTGATCCCGAAGAAGCATATGATCACCATTATATTCAGACCCATGTCGGGTCCAGCTAAGCAGACGAAAGGGTACAGCAGAATGAGGACGAAGGCTCTTATGAGCCCTCCAGCTTCGAAGGCCACGAGCATGAAGTGGGGGAAGAGGGAAGGAGATTTCAGCAAAGCTCCTTCTACATCAAAGAGTAAGGTATGGTCAGTGAGGTCTGATCTGTGAGCGAGGGAGTGGTACTTTTGGTATTTAAATTGGGACGGAAAGGCATTAGTGGCTATAGATCTGTGGAAGCCTAGCAGGTTCTTAAGTTGCCTGAGAAGGAAACGGTACCAAAAGAAGAAAAGGGATTTGAGGAAAAACGCTCTGAACATCTTAGCCATCGAGATGTGTGGGTTAGGCACTATATGGTGTGGCCTTCGCGAACGTGAGTATATATAAAACAACCCATACACCATTGCCCTTACTCTTTAGTTTTATTACGATAATGGCGTATCTTACTGGGTAAAAGCTGGCTTGACGCCGTCCATTCTCTCTCTCTCTCTACTCCTCCTTCCTTCTTTTAATCAGTTGACCAGAGGTAGGGAAAGGAGATTCCATCAGCTCGTGTTGACTTGAATCGTTGTGGCAATTGGTCAATCCTTTAAGTCGGCCATGGGAGTTTTTTTTTTTTTTTTCCATATGGACTTTACAATCTCCTTCTTGTTAATAACGCCCGCACTTTATTTTACCATATTATTAATTTCCGACAGCGAATAAACATATATTAGTGTTCCTACATCCCTCTCAATATTTTGTTTTACTTTCAGTTCAGCATAGGTCTAGTTTTTACGTAATTAATTGGAGTCATTAGTGAAGTCTTAAATCAAGTAATATATAATATAGTGTTGTCCGCACAAGATTAAATATTTAGGAACGTTATTGTGAGATTGTACTCATTCATGACCCGAAGTTTTAAAAAATAGGTGTAACACCTTCATATTCATATCATATTGGCGTCTCTAAAGAATTAGTCGTATATAATTCAAAACGCTGCATATCCGCAAGTGTACATGTATGTGGCCATATGTTTCTTCGCAGCAATATCATGTCTTAAATGCACGCGTCACCAAAACATGACTCAACTGTTAATAGTAAAACAGTGCCAAAGGATCATGTTTACGTGCTATATTGATTTTTTTTAATAAGAAAGTAAAATTTAAAATGAACAGAAGATACTTGTTCGTCAGAACTCAGAAGTGCGGGCATGTTAGTGCATGCTTTTCTGCGGCGTATGCACAGGAAGCCTGTAGCGTGATCATCAAGTCCATTATCTTGGTGGGTATAGTTGCTTTCTTTTCTTTTCTTTTTTGTTAAGACACAATTAATTAAATTGTATTATTTAAAAAGTTGATCAAAATTGGTTAAAGACAACAAATGTATAAAAATATAATTTTCTGTCAACAATATCGAAGAGAGAGAATACGTAATTAAAAAAAAGATATTTGAGAATTAAATATAACGATAAGAGTGACATAGGTAATTTAATAATGCTAAAATGGAAAATTAATGCAAAAAATTGGGACATGGAAAAACACGTTATACGGAAGAATTGTATATTTTATAAAAAGGTAGGGAGTAGTAATTTGCAGCGTAAGAAGTGGCTGGGTTAAATTCAAATGAAAAGTGGTTTTAGCGAAGGGGAGGAGGGGATAAGGAGTGTAAATGTGAGGGCGTGGGGCGGACGTGGGAATTGACGAAGATAACCCCGGATATACAAGGTAAGGGGCGCACATGTTGAGTCTCCACTCTGGCTCACTCCTACAGACCCCGCCACCATTCCCACGCACATTCCCGCCTTCTTTCACTCCCTCGCCCCTCTCCTCCAAATACTCAATACGTACTACGTACCTTCACCCACGACATTTAATTCTCAACATTAGATATCACCGTGTCAGAGAAAGCAAAAGAAGGAAAATATTTATTCACTTTTTTCTTTTTTTCAATTTGGCAAAATCCAGGCTTTCAGCGTCATTAATAGAGCGGGGGACGGGAGCTAACTAACGTTGTTAAATGCGGATAATCCCACTTTGGAATTAATGAAGAAGATGAACATCCTTTTCAGTTCCCCCGAGGATAGTGCTGTTCGCGCTGGTGATCATGATCAACTCTGACTAATTCACCAGCCGCATACTTGTGAACTCCCCGATCACATCACGATCTCCGTATCTGCACTCCAACCTCCAAAAGTCGTTAGAAGGGGACGTGCAGCTTCGTAATACTATAATATTTAATAATTGAACTTAGCACCTCAGCTTTATGCGCATTAACTCCTGCCGTACCATATGCAGCTGGAACAATTAGTACTATTCAATTGTTGATTCGGCTTCAAATTGGTGGCGGCATGGAGTGTGAAAATAGCACATTTTCATATAATCAAGACCGGTTTTGAGTATGACCACATTTAAGTAACGCGCATGTTTGGGTGCAGCGAAAATGCTGAGGGGCTCTGGATCTGAATGGTAAACAAGTAGCTAGAAAAGTCTCGTACGTAAAGTGGAACCAAATCAGGGAAACGGATCATGGTTGGATCTGTACGTGAAGATGTCAACGCGTCACGCGCACAAAATGAAATGAAGGATTTGAGCTATGAACCGACCACGCAAACTAGGAAAGCGAGGTATATATCCGTGTTCTGGATAACCCCATGCATACGAGCGGCGTAAGGCCATGCTGGTTTTGAATACGACCATATTAATTAAACACCTCCTTTGCGACATGGCTGGGCTTCTTCTTACATTTGACAACAAACTGCGATTCCCTTACCCTCCTTCAGATTATTAAATGTATTGCACTATAAATGCGGAGAAGTCTTCAGCTGCTACCATGGCTGAATAGCGAGGTTTACTGTTAGAGAGATGGGCACGAGCTATTTAGTGGGAGTAAACGAATCATCCGGAAGCCTCTTTTTTCAATTTCAATTTCAATTTCAATGGCCGGTTCATGGCAATCCTATTAGAGCAAGGCTCAATCCAATGATCTGTCCTCGCTCAGTCCTGCCCATATTAACAATGAACCCTGCGAAATATATGTCAAGTCACATACAAATAGTTAGCCTTATGGTCAAGATACTGTCAACCTTACGGCAGTGGACCATCACACTCAGAGAACGAAAGTGGAGTACTGTTGACGGACTAACTGCTGTTCTTGCCTGCAGGGCACTGAGCAGAAGAAATTTATTAATCCGGGCTCATTAATTAGTACAAGGTTAATAAATAGAAAGTGCCAGAGGAACTCTAAAGTTAAGCTATAATAAGCAGCAACTTTTCATCAGTTTTCAAACTCAAAAGCAGAGGCTTGGCCTTGTGTAGGCTATAGAGAGTTGGTCCTAGCGACTGTAACACTTTAACATCCTGCCGGAAGAAATGACCCTCGTACGGGAAATAAACGTGCTTCCGCACTCTCAGCTAATACTTAATAAATATCAGCTTGGACTTTCGAACGTTTGTGCTTCAAATGATCATGGGAGTTGTTTGCAACATGCACGGTTAATTATCACAAAGCTAATTCCTTTCTATGCTTAAAATCTTATCGATCTTCTTTCTGTCACGGATTTCCACAATTATATTTCGGTGAAGGAGGCGACCTGATTGACTCAGATGCTCTTGATCCGATACTTCTGGCGTTCAAATCAACGAAATAGGGCATTTGGGGCAGAGATGCCGATTATTGTGATGGACCCAATGGACAGGGGTCTTCATGTGTCACTTTGAGTTGGATTGCCTGGCCATGGCCATGGCCATGGGCTATCCGTTATTTTAGTTTTGGGCTTCAAGTATTTTGTTAGCCCATTATATATATTCCTTCCAAGCCCATTCTAATTAGTTATTAAATAGTTTTAGAACAAGTCATTAGTATTAATCAATATCCACAAATTGACCAATTGACTTAGTAATAAGCAGGTGAATATCACTTAAATAAAATCTTAAATTTGAGTCTTGATGTATTCAAAAAATTCACATTGAGAGACTCACCCACCATAGTTAGGTACGCGATGTGGGTCAGATCCGAATATAATCAGGGTAAAACTTTAATGAACAAGGTGGACAACTAATAAAAAAAGCCACAAATTGGATTGTTATGACTAATGGAGGTTAGTTCAAGTGATAAATGGCTCAGTATCATTTAAGTGAGGTATCGAATTTGAACATTGACGTATATAGAAAATATCCGTTGGAAGACTCACTCACTATAGTCAAGTGCGCGATGCGGGTCAGATCCAAATATAATTGAGGCAAAACTCCGGTGAATTGGGTGGATAATAGAAAAAATTAGATTGTTATGATTATAAATTATTTAAAATATTTGTTTACCTTCAACTTATCTAGTTTATCTTAAATTCTATTTAGTGGGATATAAGTAATTATTTAAATCATTTGATTAAGTAACGAGCAATTTCAATATTGTTTGATTGAAAAAAATTGATGACTTATATATTAATTAATAAAAAATCAACTTACATCAAACTGTTTTTGCCCCAACCACATCAAGCTATTCAGTATTGTCAAATTGGGTCAAGTAAGAATATCCAACTCTGTCCCATCATAATGTCTTGACTCTATCCTATACCCATTATAAGAAGGACTAGAATGGGATAAAGGAAAGGGTCATGATGGGTCTCAGTGTGACTTTTGGGACTCCTATCCCGTCTCAACCCTAATTTTTTTTAAATAAAAATATATATTATATTATCTCATATTTTCTACTTTGTCTATTCGTTTCAGACTCTCCATCTTTTTTCTCTCACGCTTTGCTTACTCACGATCATAGGTCCCACGAATCGTCACTTTCATACAAATATTTTTATACTCATATTTTTATTATTTCTTACTGTTATTTTCCCTATTATATATATAAGTTATTATTTTATATTAGAGATGAATGTTGGTATTTAGAATAAGTTATCGTAGTATTTTACATATAATGATTTATTGAGATAATTTTATTATAATATTTAAAAAAAAATTGGGATAGAGAATTCTTGTTCCATCCCCGTCCTGATAGGATCGGGATAAATTTAAGACTAGACACCAGACATATTTTATGTCCCATGTACTATATCGGGATAGGATACTGGATAGATTTATCTCAATCTTAACTCATCCCTTGAGCACCCTTAAAATCAAGTCTAATGGAGATAGACACGTGTGTCTATTAATGAAATTTCGAAATATAAAAGTAAGGGTCTATTTGGATAGGATTTTAGAAATAAATTTATGAGAAAAAATGGGTTTTAGGTAGCTTATAAAAAATAGATTTTGGAGAAGAGTTTATGATTTTTTTTTTTGAATAAATGGGTGTTTGAATAATTATTTACAGAAATACTTTTATTATTGGTAAATTATGAAAAAAATGTACGAGTATTAAATGAGGAGAGATAAGAGATGAGAGGAGAGAGGAGAGAGGGTATAAGAAAAAATAGGAGAAATGGTGTAAAAAAAATAGGAATAATATAGTAATTAACTAGTTCATAAGTTTTTTTACTATTTCATAAAATATTCTAACTAATTTATTTAAAATTTTAATTTTAAAATATAATTTAATTAAAAAACTCTCAAATAGATATAACTGTTTATTTAAAAAAAATTAAATTAAAATTTTATTCTAAAAACTCTTTGGAAATAACGTTCCGAAAGTTTCAAAACACACTGTACAAATTGTGTCCATGTAAATTACATTATTTTTTTAGTATATTTTATGGTTTTAGTCTTAAAACTTCAATGTTAAATGGTCTCCATATAAATATCTTATTATTTCCTCCAGAAAATCAGCAGAAGCTCTCCGCCGGTATAAATTTTCGGAATCTAGATTATACGATTCATCTGAAAGTTTTCGGCTGAAGCAAGTCTAAATCGGCGAACCTTCCCTAGTTTAGTTGTCGAGGACAATCCGGCATCGCAAAGGCTAAAGCTCGCTACTTTCCTCTTCCTAAGGTCAAATCGGCTGTAAGTTCAAGTGTTTGTTTATTTCACAGTTTACAAAGCTGGAGAATCTCAATAACCACCCGGATCAAAGAGTCCCCGGAAACGGCCTCCCCCCTCCCCCTCCCGGTCACCCAATGCTCCCTCATATCCATGAACCGTTTTTCAGCCACTGCACCTTTCAACAGCCGAACGGCCACGATCCTCACATCCCCGGTAACTTCACTTACCCCCATCCCCATCCCCATCCCCATCCCCATGTCCCTGTCCCTCCCCCTGCCAATGGTTTTGCTAACCATAATCAACCTTATAACCACTTTAATCCCATGAATGGCGAGCCAAACAACTCGTTCAGTGCTGGAGGACCTCCCCCTACCAATGGCAACTCTGGATATGGTTTTAACCATTCCTTGCCGCGTCCGGGGCGAAAACGAGGTTGGCATCTCTCTACCCAAGGAACTCCTCCAGGTGCGAGCACATTTCTTTTGTTATCACTGATATAAAAGTTCTGGCCAAGTAAATAATCGAAACCCGGAATCATTCTAGGCGGTTGGAAATACGGTTTATATTGTCGTCAGTTATAACGGCTTTTCTACTTTTGATTTTGAATGCTGTTTGGCATCAGCTCCTGATATCATGGTCCTGATATCTACAATCACTTTCACTTCCTCTTACCCGCTAGTATGACCTTAAGTCAGTTATGGTGAGTCTAATTTGATGGGAGATACCAATAACATGTTGACGTTATTCCTACTGAATTCCGTTGTAATTTTAGGCGCTGGGCACCTTAGGACCTGCTCATTCTTGTATAAAATGATGATGAGATAACTACACTGAACGGCGACGGATAGTCAACATAGTCTTGTAGCTTTTGGACCTTAGGTCTGATGTGTTTCTTTTATATTGCTCTTTCGTTAAAAGCCCATCGCCTCACAAAAAAAACATCAAAGAAAAAACTCCGGTTCTTCTTTTATGTAGTTGCATTCTGATCAGGTGATCAGGATTTTGCATCTAACCTACAATTTTACGTTCACACATCACTTTTTTGTTTTTCTTGCTGCATGAAAAGATTTTAGTTTTTAGAGTGGATGATACATTTATATGCAAATTTGTCGCCATCACTAGACTCAATTCTTTCCTAATTGCCAGATCAAGTTGACGGTGCTTATAATGTGAAACTTTACATTGCTCCAGTTCCAAGAACATCGACAGAAAATGATGTAAGTCTTTTTCTTTCAGAAATCATACCCTGGTTGTATATGGAATGTCGAATGCAAGAATACTTTTGGTACTCGGAAATGTTTATTCCATTTCTGTTTGTGGTGCATGGGAATGGCTATTCCTGTGTTTGATTTTTATCTTGAGAGTTCCTATGTTTGGTGTGAAAGAAGCCTTGGAATCACAATTCCATTGTAGGCCTTGATCTTGCGTAGACTGGGATTAACATTCGCTCTTAAAAATATAAGAATGGTGATTAATGGCGACCTACTCCAAAATCTAATCTAAATATTCGTTGTATGCCCTTATTATCATCATTTAGCTTCAATAGGGATTCCATGCATGGAAACCACATGTGCCAAAAGCAGACAGTTTGCAGTTGGCTCATTTTATTCTTTATACTACTGAACACTGGAACTGAGATGGGCATTCCATTTGCCATCCTCAGAAAGAGAAACGTGACCGAATTATCATATATGTCTTTCTCCAGTACAAAGTTCCAGTAGATTCTCCTAGATGATCCCACCCAACCATGCTTCCTTAACAAAAATGCATAACCATATAGGTTTTGTTATTTTCTTCCATAATACGGTCATTTCTACTGTAGTTATTACTGTTCATGACATTTCACTGTTGTCTATATATATATTGTGTTTGTTTAAATCAGATCCGCCTTGTGTTTGAAGAACATGGAACTATTGTTGAAGTCGTTCTTTTGAGGGATAAGAAAACAGGCGAAAGACAAGGTACTATTTTGCTATTTTGCATTTATTTACTGTATGTGCATCTGTATTGTTAAGTTCGATATCTTTTAACTTCCTTAGGGGCTTTCAGGAATGGTGAGTTTAACATTGTGCTGCCTTTAATGCATGTAACACGGTGTGTCCATAAGTAATCACATCAGTTAAAATTTTGTTTAACTCATGCAGGAAGTTGTTTTGTAAAATTTGCAATGTTAGATGAAGCTGAGAGGGCTATCAAAGCCTTAAGCAATCGATATACTTTTCCTGGGGTGTGTACAAATCTTTCTGGAATGTATTAAATTAACCCTTTATTGCTTCCTCTAATTCTATCAGTTTAAACAAATTTTTTTGTTGTGTACATATTTAATTTTTATAGGAGTCATCGCCCATTGTTGTCAGATTTGCGGACCGAGAAAAAGAGCGTCTTGGTAATTCTTTAAGAATCTCCTTTTGACCTTATTCTTGTAGTCGTATTTTAATATGTCTGAACCAAATATTTGCTTTAAGCTTAATATATGAAACAATTTCCTGACAATCCAAATCCAGTCCATTTGGTTATTTTTATGGGATACTATGCCTTGAAGTTTGCACACTCAATCATAATTACTTTTTATGGTGGACCATGTTTATGATGACTCTGTAGACCATTTGTACCTTCTGGGATAGTTGCAAACTCTCAGTTTAGGTTTTGAAGATTCTTAGATCAATGACTATATCTTTGAAATTGCTTTCTGTTAGGTTTGCTGAGTTTTGTCCATTTGCTTACTAAACCTGGCATTTTAACTTCTTGGCTCTGACATTTACAAAGAAATGTCAAGCTGCTTTGTTCACTGTTGCTCATGCTTGCTAATTGATGGTGATTCTGTCCTTCACTACGGTCTAATACTATCTACTGCAGAGTAAAGCTAGAAAGGGAGAAAGGAACAATATGAATGCAGAAATACTGATCGTTTTCCATCATAGTTATTTTAAGCATGTGTGATTTTTTAGTGATAAATCTTAGAATGATGAGTGTCTGTCTTTTTCTGTAAACGAAGCAGGATGCATAGCTTTTCCCAGAAAAATGAAAAGGACCTCAGATTGTAATTACTCTACAAGCAACTTAAATCTAACAATTAGTAAGGCATTTAAGATGAGGTCAAGCATTTATACTGATTCATGGAGAATATTAGCTTTCGTTTTGAAGATTCCAGGATTCATACCATGATGTTCAAATTTTAAGTTTTATTGATGAAACTCATAGGATATACAAGAAATACTGTCACATTGACATGTATTTGTTTGAAAGTAAAGAAAAGGAGATTGTTGAATGTTCTCAGCATCTCAAACTATAGTGGAGCTTCTTCAGCGAGTAATAAGCAATTAAAACTAAAAGCATCATGGTCTTTTGGTATTAAGTTTATCGTTTTTATTCTTTTGACAGGGATTCGAGGGTTCCCCCAAATCATGGATAAAAAAAATCCCTCAGAAGGCAAGCTGCTTCTCGCACTCAAGATAGCCTATAAAAAAGCATCATGGTCTTTTGGTATTAAGTTTATCGTTTTTATTCTTTTGACAGGGACTCGAGGGTTCTCCCAAATCATGGATAAAAAAAGTCCCTCAGAAGGCAAGCGTTTTCTTGCTCTCAAGATAGCCTACAACCTTTTATGGCCTCACTGATGGTCTATCTGTTTCTGAATATATTATTTTTAATATTCTTGTTATTTATCTCTACTCTTTGTGTGTGTGTTTCCTAGCTCACTCTTGTCTTTTGTTTTGATATTTATTCTTAGAGGTGGTGGACAAAGTGTTTGTTGGTCACATCAACAAAGAAGCTTCAAAAAAGGAAATTGAAGAAGTATGTCTTACCCAGCTGTTTATTTTGATTATACTGCGGAATATCCTTCACAATCCACTTGCATGCAAGGTGCATCTTATCTATTAGGTTCTATTTTGTAAATCTTTGTATGCATATTTTGGACAGGTATTTTCTCCTTATGGACATGTGGAGGACATCTTCATTGCACAATCTCGCGGTTGGTTTATGATCTTATGTTTTTTGTTTTAAAAAAAATATCTTTGTGGAATTTAAGAGCGTATTGATCTAAGTTACTTGATCACCGTGTTGCTTCCCTCATTTTCTCCCTCAAAAAAATTTCTGTAGTAATATTAGATGGAACTTAGTCATTTCTCCCCCGTATAATTAAAAGAATTTGCACTCCTGATGACTTAAACTACATGAGATAAAGTGGGATGTTGTAGCTGAAGGAACTTTATATATTTGCCTTTTGTCCTCAATCATTTTTATTTTCTCAACAAAATCCCCCAAGTGGCTAGGGATGGCTCGGTATCATGTGAAGTAGTTGAAGTTAGAATGAGATAGAGAACTGCCTTTTCTTCTATTGGGTCTCACATATTGGAACAATCACCATGAATAATAAGCCAATATTGGCTATATACTTTTAGCATAGGAACATTTTGTTATCTTGATTTTGATAAGTATTTCCAACTTCATCAATTTATTATTCATATTTCACCTTTTGCCTAACAACTTGTCACATGTATATCTTTCTTGAATTTCAAGGATACTGTTTTGTCAAATTTTCAAACAAAGATATGGCTTTGGCAGCAATTAAAGGGCTGAACAATGTATTCACAATGAGGGTAAGGCTCTTCTTGTTTTCTTTTCCCCTTTTTTTTTCTAATTGATATATATTACTTGATGGGCTCTTGTGAAGGCTCATTAAATCTTCTTAATCAGGGCTGTGATCATCCATTAATTGTTCGTTTTGCGGAACCTAAGAAACCCAAGACTGGGGAACCCAGGTACTTCCTTCTTTCCCTTTTATTTTCAGATACAACTCTGATGTGGCATTTCTAATGAAGGAACTTCAATTCTTGTTTCTGAATTCATATTTTCTCTGAACCGTGTTCTGTTCTGTTAATTTTTTTTGGTACAATGTTCTGTTAATTGATTAGCCGTGTACCTTGGTACATATGCCTTATTGAGGCTTACCGGTGCATACTTTCTGTTACTCAGTATATGTGTGTGTTTGGTTTAGGTCCCAAACCATGGTTTTGGAGACAAAACCCTGGTTTGGGAAAAAGCTACCCAAACACCCTCTATGTCCGTAAATTAGTGAACAAAATTTGTAAGCAAGGAATTTATGTTCGTATCTTTACTGTCTCTCTCTCTCTCTGTAGGGTCAACCATATGCCTGGGGGTGCATTTGGTCCATGCTCTCAAGAACCAGCAGTCTGGTTGGTTTTGTTTCGTCTTCTCTCTCTTCCCCCCTCTCCCCCTCTATTGCAAGAAAGCTCAATACATTTCTTCTTAATTGAGTTGTTTCAGGCTGCCACCGAACTTTGGTGATTCCATTGGAGGGAGTAATCTGCCTATGGCCCCACATCATCCCACAATTCCACATCCACAAGTTGCTCCACATATTCAAAACTGGGAACCTGCTAATACTATAGTGCAACAACCATTTCCTTCCAAGCAAGCACACCCACAATTGGCTCCAATGCCCTCCCAGTCCATGCAGGCTCAGAAGTTATCTTCTCAACCAGTTATTACGGAGATGCTGAAGCAGTCACATCCAACAGATTCATCAACTCAAACTATAGAGCAGCAGCTAAATTCACAGGTTAGTGGCTAACAGGTAATACATTAAACAATCATTATTTAGAAGCTCTTCATTCAGGTTTTTGTTATCTTAAAAATAAATTAGGCCTTTTAGGTTTTTGACTTTAGAGCATTTCTGAACGTGTTCCAGGCACCAGTACCTCAATAAAACCTTGAGATGATTCTGGATTCCTGCTTTTAATCTTTGATGATGCCTCAATAAAATCAACCTTAATTTGGTGGGTTTAGGTTAACAAAACTACTGAACATGCCATTCACTTGGTGTTGGGCATAAGTATTATCTCTTATTACCATACGTTGACTAGATTAATCTGATTAGATGCGAGGTCAGTTTAGGCTATCCACATTTTTATTTGGCCAGCCTGAATGGTGTTTTTAGTTTTATATTTTTCCTTGTAGCCTTCCCAGGCCGGAGGCAGTCCTTGTGTTGGTGCTGGCAGTACATCACCAGATATTCCAGGAAGTTCGGATGACGAAAGTTTTCCAGATTGTGACTGGAGTGAACATATCTGTCCTGATGGTAATAAGTACTACTATAATTGCGTGACTTTTGAAAGTAGGGTAATGTTTCTCCCTTACTGAGTTTCGAGCTTGTTCCTGCATTTTTTCCCTTAATTTTATTGAACCAAGTTCGTGATTCTTGCTCTGAATGTTGCTGCAGTGGGAGAAGCCTGAGGAATATGCCTTGTATGAGAACAAACTAAAAGAGGAGGATCGTGGCTATCCAAATTCATAGTTGGCATTATCTTCCGGACAAGTTGCTTAAACGCACCAGGTGAATTCTCAAATGCATCTTCCATTAACTACGGAGCCAACGGCGTATCTTCCCCCTTGTGTGCATGACATAGAGAACATAGTTATATATGGGGTCTCTTTGTTAGGTGTGGAATCCGACGGTCGTTCTACACGTTTGATGGGGTATTCATATCATCATGACATAGAGAACATAGTTATATGCGGAGCGGACTAAATATATACTGATTTTATCATATCATTGTTGGTTGGATCCGTTGGCATGTTGTAATTGTGCAGGAAACAAGTAGTGGTATCACATCTCTTCTTTGTCTTAACGAGGATCTAAAATCTGAAATCACTATAACTATTGGAAGGGTTTCCAGTATCTGAAGATTTGAACCTCCAAACGGTGGACTGCTGCGGCTGCATGCATACTTTGCAATGGCTATAACTATCTTGTAATTTTATGTTTTTTGTGGTGGTGGGTTGTTCTGTTGTCCTCCTACCGTGTGTTTGAGATTGATATCTTGTGGGCATTATGTTGCGGGCGCCCGGCGGAGTTTTAGACGACAAACGGCTGGACGATGTTTTTTTCTTTTAGAAGCAGGGAAGTGTACAGGAAGCTTGAAACTTGTTATAATACCATGTTTTCTAGGCTCTCTCAAATTCAAATATGCAGTCTATGTTCTAAGTGAATTTCAAACGAATTATGGGGGCTTTACGAACAAAATAAGGTAGATGTAGAGAGGGTGAACAAATCCCAATTAAAAGGAAAGAAAGGAGGGAAGTAATCCCTGCTTTAAGCCGGAAGCCATGTGCAGGTGTGTTAATAGGGCTAAGAAATCGTGCATGTCTAATTGGAATAGAAGGGTCCCATATGTTGAACCCCAATCTTCAGTGAGTTGGCCTGCGCCCATACTATCAACTTCAATTATTCCTGTACCACGATAGTCTCACCTGCCCATTAGAACGCAACATAAGCAAGAACATGACACGATATGTTCTGGCGTCTTCTTAAATAAAAGCTAAAACATGTCGTTATCAAGGATCTATTCCCTCCCTCGTAGAAAGCAAACCACTCTCCTTTCTTTACTTTCTCACAGGCGCTCTCATCTAGCCTCTCTCCAATGTATCCAATTCATTAATGGATCACATAGCGTGTGGGTTAAAGATTGGCATTTACTCAACATGCTCGAAATAGAGTGGTAGAGGTTGAATCGACCTTCCTATTTATAATATCGTGCCCATATAGGGACACTACTTTCGCCATCAGATCCTCCAAAATCGAAAACATTTTCCTGCAATTAGTTTTGTGTGGATTCCTGGACAAACCAAAGGAAGGAAGCTTCCACACCGATTGTTCTCGTGCCATTGAACCCCAACCTAATAATCTCTACTCCTGCACCGCAGTAAAATCGACGTACATTCCTTCAACAAAAAGAAACAAGAATACAACACAAAGGAGGAGTCAGAATATTCAAAGCGGGCAGAAAGCTTATTTACTATTTTGTTCCTTTGTTATCATTCCCACACAGACCAACCCACGCCTACTATAACTTTCTTCTCCACCTATTTTTCTAAAACAAAAAAAGAACATATGGAAGCTTGCTAGAAGAAGCAGATGTAATCCTTGCATTGGTTAAAAACCAGAATAAATGATAAACGCCAGGGCTATGTGCAGACCTTTAATTGGGTTTTACATTTAATTAACTGGCAGGACTGGAGTTCACATCCGTCTAAGTCTACTATAAATATTAACGTCATCATTACAAAGAAATTACATGATCACGCAGTTAATTAAGGATCGATGGCCTGTCTACTCTTCTTTCAACATATGGGAAGGGATAATGTCCTGGAGAAGCCCATGGTCCCTTAAAAAAGCATCGGTCCCTGGATTACAAGGCATTCTGTCCTGAGGAAAAGAGGCAATATCATTCTTTGAACCGCAAATGCGAGGAAAACCCAAAGACGACAATGTGTTAGCTAGGAATTGACGATCATGATGTTGGAGCTGCTCATGATACTGTTGAGATAAGTTTCCCGATATTACGGCTGAACCACATCCGGCGGACACCACCGCTGGGACCAAAGCTCCGGCGAGAGTCGAGCGAGGCATGAGTGGGCTCGGATGTGTGTGTTGGCCTTCGTAGGTCGTGACAACAATGCTTGGATCAGTGAAGGATCGTTCCACTCGTTTCTTCACATTACACGATGCACAGGTGCAACGGTAGTAGCTTCTATTGAAAATTTTAAGAGCGATATTTAAAATTCATTTTAAACTAGAAAGAAAAGAAGTAGCAAAGCTAGGTGCGGATGGGTGAGAATGAGAGATATACAGCAGAAATTGAAGCACCACCTGGGAAAGGGGCTGTTCTTTACAGCTTTTTGACCGTACTTTCTCCATCTGTACCCATCATCCAGATGATCCACCTCGCTTTTGGTCATGAACGCGAATCTCGGTTCCCTCTGTTTCTTCTTATTTGTCTTCTTTGCCTTCAACCTATACCCAGCCAGATCCAAGAAACCATCAAATCTTAGAATGTCGGTAACATCAATTTGCGTTGTAGAAGAAAAGATTAAAGCATACCACACTCATTTCGTACTTACTTGGGAACATATATATGGTTCCAGCAATCGAAGCAAAAATAATTTAAAGGAAAAAGAACACGTACTACATTACACAACACCGCCCCAAATTATCTCCTTTCGTCCCATTATCCCCTGTATTAAATTAAAAGGGGAAAAAGTGAGATGAATAGAAAACCCACTGGTTCTTGGTCTTTGGCGGTTCATCTCCTCGTTGAACTACAGTTTTAGCGTGTTCATCAATGACTGCCTCACTGGACGCAGATGAAATGGATGAAGAGTTTGGAGTGGCAGGCTGTTGATTCAACGGCTCGCAGAAGCTTTCTGCGGCGGCACACTGGTTTTTGAGGTCATAAGGAAATAGTTGCGGGGGCAAATCCAGCGAGGAACCATAGTCCCGCTCCCGCACACCCAGTAATTCCATAAACCCTAAAGAGCTCTTTTCCACTTCATGAAAGTCAAAGACACTCGAAAGTGGGAAACTGTTTGAATTATAATCCTCAAACGAAGTGGATCGAGCTGCTTCCTCCGTCTTGACACGCATCTCTTTCTTCTCCATAAACCCGCAGATTACTCTCTCATGAAAGAGCCTAAATCCTTGGGCCTCGACCAGGAAAAGTGGAACTTGGCGACGAAGAGGGGGGTGTTAGAGATGGAGAAAGGTAGGGTTGATCTGGTGAGGGAGAGAATATTTTTGGGTTTGAAGAGAGAGAGAGAGTCGAGAGAGGATGGGGATGGCTAATAATCGGAGCTAGCAGGCAAATTAATTAAACGAGTTTTGACCGGCAATTGTAGGTAATTCACGGGTACGGACAACATGGTCATGACGAGGCGGGGGCATGCAATGAATGGGGAAGGGGCCACGGTCGACGCGTTCCATACGTAGAATTTCACAACTTCAGCCGGTGCCAGGTGTGAATGGTGTTACGGGTATCAGCTGGAGCAGTTCACGTTTTGGATTATTCTGATAACTCCTTTAAGTTACTATGGGTGGATATAATATTCGTTGTAAATTGTTGAAGTCTTGCCTGGCACGAGAATTTGCACGGAAAGTCACATTCTGCTCCATTTCTCTTGATTTAATATCTACCTTCTGCGTGCAGCTCTAATTATAATTTCACTCAGTAGAAGGTCAAGTCGTGCGTACGTAACTGGGGCACGAGAACTATTTCAAGCATCACGTAAGCATGGCCTGAATATAGTCACGCCAGTTTAAAATCGGGTTACAATTTATACATGGTCCATTAAAGACCCAATGAATTTTATTTGGTAAATAAAGGTGGGGAAGTGATGATTATCATTCCAGAGAGAGAGAGAGAGAGAGAAGGTGGATTGTGATCGATGAGAAGATGGAGAGGAGGTGCTTAATTAATGGAGATGAAGAAAGGCACAGAGAGGGTATTTAGGGATTGGAGAAGAGCAAAGAATTTAGTTGTTAAAGCTACCAAAGATAGATGTATATATCAAAAGAGGCTGAGATTCGTAAGAGACGTGCCTGGATATAGGCTTCCTTTAGCCCCTCTGTGGGAGGCTTTTATTGCACTCTGCATCCCACATGGACAAGCAACACGCCGTCGTAGGCTTGGCATTCGTAAGGCAACCAGAACGTGAAAGAATATATATATATATATATGCATGAGTATATATATAAATACATACATACATATATATATAAACTGATAAATGTATATATGCATATATAGGAGATGTTCCCATGGGCTTTGGTGAGAGGGGGAAAGGGTAATGCACGTGAGGATAAGATGGCACACGAGACGCATGCTGACATAGTTTGGGTGTAAGTACTTGGTACCTACCTGGCTACCCATGCATCCATCCGCGGCCCCTTCTTCTCTTTCTTCCTTTCCATAATTCCATCCCAATACTTATTTTCTCACTCCCAACCACTCATTCATTATTTATTATTCATTTCCTTCTCTCTCTCTCTCTCTCTTGTTGTTGCTGTTCATTGTCTCATATCCGCCTTATTACAAATCCAGGGCCTTTCTCTCTCGATACACATATACTTGCCCCGCCGTCTTATTAATCTGTCTATGTTATATGATGATGATGTCGAAATGCTCACTCCAGAAAGCTGCCCATTCGCAGACTAGTTATAGAGCAAAATGTAATATACATGCCATACAGATCATAATTGTGCTCCCCTGAGATTCATAATTGAAGAATCTATTTTCACAGTATATAAAACACATCTTTAACTTCAATACATGCACACTGGGTATAAGAGATTTTTTCGGGCTTTCACCTTACTGGATTCATATCCATATTCCTCTTCTCGCTTGCCGTTTTCTTAGTTTCCATTATCAGTGTAAAGTCAACCTTGAGGGATATATATGTTTCTAATTTCTCAATTCTGCTTGGAATGAGGGGCGGTCTTGGATCAAATCATCAAATGGTAAAAGAAGGGCATGACTCATGAGCTTGAGCCTTGTTTGACTTTTACCGGAGGTTGCTTCTGGGATGAGTTTGGTGAGCTCAAGACCGGAAAAAGAAAGAAAACGTAGAAACAAGATTAAAAAACGTGCTTTGTCTGGTCGCGAAACGTCACCATATCTCCTTGGAAACCCACCAGGTCACGAGTACACTATTTATTTATTTCTTCAATCCATAGCAACTAGGCACCTACACAGCTACTCGATCGATTAGTGAAAGCAGCCCATAACAAGATAAGTAATTACCCATGTCGGCGGTAATTAGCAAAAAGGATTACTCTACTTAGATGAGTCAAGGCTAGCTAAGTTGACTTGCTCTTTTAGTGAATTTTGCATTTATGTCATGGGAAGAGAACAAGAACGCGGTATTATATCATCTCATGTTTTAAACAACTTTTTATGATTTTATTGTAAAGTTAATTTTTTTTGTACAAATATTCATTATTAGAAGTCATTTTGTTGACTCTCTCTTTAGAAATTATGCTAAAATTTAATGAATCTGAATAAGGACAGATTTAAAAAGTAACCTTAATTTTAAAAAATTTAAGAATATAAAACATTTCTTTTTCAAATTTGTGCAATATAATAAAAAATTAATTACATAAGTAAGGAATTATATAATAATAGCGAACGCTTTGGGTTGGGAATTTGACATTGATGAGGAATAGGTCCATCCATGATTGCCGGCGGGTCATAGATATAAAATGCTAGAAAGCTAAAGCTATACATTGTTGAAAGCCTCATGATTTATTCTATATTTGATATGGATTTCTTACCCCACCAAACCGTTACTTTTTATTACAGGCGACCCACTCGGGATGGCGAACTTATCCCTTTCATGACCCGACTTAATTATAATTCATTAATCAAATCTTTATTGATTCGCCGGATCTGTGGGAAACACCTTCTAGAACGTTGACATCATTTAGCTTTATTAATTAGGGCTCCAGCCAACTCGTGATCCTGCATCTACATGATAAACTAATAATATTCCCGTCGCATATATAATATATATACATATCCTGTAAATTACCATCCAGCTGGCATTCCAAGCACAGACACAGAACAAGTTTTCAGGACCAGTCGACCTTAAATTAAGATTAAACAGCGTTTTGAGTTTTGTTGGTTTGTGTCTATGTTCAACTTCAACCTACACAACACACACCCTTCAACACGGATACGATCCATTGCATACACACACCTACGACAGTGACTCCTGGGTGGGAGTAAATAGAAAGAGACGAATTAACATCCAAAATTTTATATAAATCCCTCAACGGTCTACTTTTTTACCTATATATATATATATATTATGGAATCCAGCAAGACAACCCCACTACATATCTTTCTGTGTCTTTTTGCACAGATACAGTTCCTGTAAAAAGAGTTTTTTAAAAAAAGGTAAGATTCGCATATATATATATATATATATATATATATATATATAATCACACCTCAGTTAATCTGAACCGTCAAACTGCTCCTGGTCCTCCTTTATAAGATAGGTTAGGGATGGAATAAAGGCGGAGACACTAATGAATTTCAATCAAATAGAGCTTTCAGAGTTGCTATAAGAGAGTATACATGGGGGAAACCAGCACGTAGTATAAAAGCATGAAAAAAGAGGAGCAGCCCATACCTCGGCGTAGCAACGTACGAGTGATGGTCTGGCAATTACCTTTCTCGTGCACGTACTTCAGCATGGTGATGAGTGCCGGCACTGTTGTAAATTTTCAGACTGCAATATTCTCACCCACCCTTAATAAAACTTAATTTATCTGCGAAAATACATCATTTACGTGTATATAATATTTCATGTTTGATCCGCAGAATGTTGACACACACGATTGTTCTTCCTAGCCCACGCATCATCAATCATCAGGAGACAGGCATATAATTTTATTTTATGGTTGATATAATTATAAATAATAGCTGGGAATTGAAGAAAACAATAATATGGAGTGTGTGAGACATGTTTTGCTTTACCTTGTGATGAAAACAATATATTCGATTGGGTTTGACTTCTCATCGAGCATTAAAGATATAATCATGATGCCAGTTCCCACTTTAAATGCTGCCATTACAAAATCTATGGCTTTTAGCGATATGAACAAAACACAATACTGAAATCCCATCAAGTGATTGTCAGGAACACTTTAGTTAAGCTTAGATTTAGGCACCACTCCTCTTTTTTAATACGTTGAATTTGATATTAATACTACATATGTAGGTCTTAGGGTTTTAATCTTTCTATTTTGGACGAAGCACTTTTACATGGGGTCTCTGGACCTGCCATTTCTTACCAGAAATGCTTGTTGTTTTCAGAATCCAAATCTCTCAACTAGATAATTAATCCAATCTCAATCATGCCTCATAGCTGGAACACCGCTTTTCTCTCCAACTCTTGTTCTTAATTCTGTCGCTGAATTACTCAGTAAATTATTTTCGAGCTTTTAACATAGTCATCGATTCTTTTTTTCAAAAAAGAAAGGGAAACAAAAGAACGTAACAAAGAGGAATTGCAGAATTCCAAATGCTTGAATGTGGAGAAGCTTGGAAATCTCAGCCAACCTATAGTATTTTGAACTCAGCATCAGTACCTTTTAAGATCAAGACCGCTTATTTCAAGCATAAAATATTATAGAGCGTCTGAATTCTATCATTTGGTGAACAGACCAAATGTTCGGATTTCCCGTATAAAAAGTATGAGATTTTTCTGCCCCCTTCTACTGTGCAAAATAGACAGGTTGAGCCTGCTCGATGGCAGAATCATTGAATAAGCAGGGGGATTCTTAGAGAAGATCCTTCATAGAATACGCCCAACCACATTGGGCTTTTCTTAGATTTCCCTGATCTCACCAAATGAATGGTCTTATAGTATGTTGCCCATGCTTCAAAAAACATTACTTCCCTTCTGTGCCCCAGAATCCACATCACAGCTTCACTAGTTTCGTTAATTTTTGTACAAAAAAAAAACAGAGTTTAATTTCTGACAATTTTTGGCTTGTTCGGAATTTCAACCAGGAGGAGAAAGGCTCAGTAGAGATGATTAAAAAGGAATAGTGGAAATTAAGATATGTTGGCGGGTCATTGTGAAAGAGATTGGAATTGAAGTAAAAGCTAACGCGGCAGCAGTGACAATCCAGATGTACACGCGAACTCTCCATCTCTCTACAATTGTTTACAGCGGTTAGTGGATTATAAATTTAGTAGTGTTTCAGGAAGTCAAGGATTGGTAGTAGTATTCTTCTTCTTTCCTGCTAATTACCTTTCGAGTCTCCTTAATTAGGGGCTTTTATACATGTTCGTTGTAGTAGTTAATTATGGATAAATTGTAATGTCAGTTGATATACTACCTCTCAAAACGAAATATTATATATGCAGCGCGTATGAAATCAGGATCATCTATTTACATCCTGACATATATTGTCCAAGAAGCATCCTAAAGAATGTCAAATTGATACGGAACAGGAAGCGATTTCATGTCTCGCGATCCTGTACATGGCAAATACATCATCATAAAGGCTACCTTCAAGCTCAATCCCAACGGAAATACACAACTAATTGTAACAGTGATATATATGAATTACAGAAAGAATTGTAATGAACCAGTACTCGTTTCATCTTTCCACGCAGCGATTATTTGAAACGATATATATCCCCATGCTGTTATAAATCTAGGCAATGGGAGGCGAAATTAAACATATCAATCTTCTTCTCCTGTCTATAGCATGTCCCTCTACAAACCACAAGGGAATTCAACAAAACCTAATTAGTCTTTACAGATGACTCAGATTCACTCCCCAGAACCTGTCAACACGTCCACCATAATCTGCATGACTCTCACCCTCGTTTGTAACGACAATATGTACTCGGCTGTATCCCTGAAGAGCCCATCCAACCCCATCGCCTCGCTGTTAATTCTGGGTATAAGCCTCTTCAAAGTTCTGACCCTCGTCTTAATCTCCGTGGCCCCTCGTCTTCTAGAACCTTCTATCACGCGAGCCCTCCGCTTCATTAAAATCTTTCTTGTCGTCCCACTGCTCCACTTCTTCTGCTTCATGCCTCGACCTGCCATCACTCTGCTCCACATATACCCATAAGATGAATCTCTGTCTTCTTGATCAGCTTCTATAAGCTGATTTTTCAATGACAGGGAAGGAACAGGGAAAAAATGCTGTGACGAAAGTCCCATGGTTCTAGAGAGGCGTTGGAAGCTGTTTCTGGTTTGCTATTGCAAGAACGACAGACAATGTGCACATTTATTTATACTCTATATGATATAGTTGGCGGGTGAGCATTTTGGATGATACGAGAGATATAATTAGGAGGTGGGGACCACGGACTACAATTTCAGAGAAGGCCCCCAAGGGAATGGGATGGATGAATAAGAAAGGGACAAGTGTAGAAGAGTGAGGTGTCGTTTGCTTTGAGCATGTTCTCCAACTCCATCCTCATGCATCCACATGATTCTTCTTCACAGCACCAAATTCAAACCCCTCTAAACCACCACCTTTCATCACACACACACACACACACACACACACTCTCCTCCGTCTCGTAATACCACCCTGGATTATTCCTCCCCCACCACTTTCCAAATTCAATGCATTTACAATATGTGGAATTAATTATAATGAGGTCCTTCATCATCTCCCCACCTTCCAGCTTAATAAACATGGCCTTCTGTATTAATAAATACATGTAACGTGCTCAATTCATGCCGGTTTAGCTCGTGTTTCAGGTGAGGAAACCTCCGTAAAATAATATTTAAGTGCAGGCAGATCGGCGCCAGTCATAATGCTTATGTAAACAAAAAGAAGACATGGATACTAATGTTGGGATAAGGTGGGGTTTCCTCTGACATTCATGAAACAGTCTTCCAATGAAGTGATGCATGATTGAGTTCTCTGAAATAGCCATCTTTTTTGGGGTTCCTAGGCACCGAGAAGCTGACACCTCGACAATGTCACAGACAAAGATGCATACATCTTGATTTGTCGCACTGATAATACCTGAGCGGGCGAGGTTTAAGGAAGAACATGTACCAGAATCTTTTCCTTTACTTGTTTCAAGGGGAAGCAATCACATATGGCTTTTTTTATTTCCCCTAGAACATTCTACACCAGCGTTATATTAATTCCTCACGCTTTTAGAAAGAGGGGAATAAATAAATAAATGGCTGTTAGTTTGATAACATTTGGAGGTGCATGGAAGCAAATAAAATGAAATGCATGTGAAGAAGGTGATCATGGATAGTAATTTGAAATTGATGAGGATATGTAGCTTTTGGAGTGGCGAGAAATTGGTAGAGAATTGTTTTAGGTGATTTTGGATACATATAAAAAAGATTAAGGGATACGCCAGTAAAAATGATGGATCAAATAGTATAGACTCCGATTAAAAAGAGTTGAGAAATATTAAAGAGAATACTCAACGAGACCATTGAGCGGGATTTCCTAATCAATAACCTATTTAAGAATTTAATTTTTGATAGAATACAGTGATATAATATGATCTATGTAGTTAATTCTTTTTAATAGGATAAAGTTTGTTGTTGTGGTTATTGAATGTAGCTTTTGGGGGTTTCGATGGAGCTCGCTTTTTTCCCCTGGTTATGAAGAAGAACATGCTTCCACGTGCTGCCTTAGGCTTATAGTAAGTGTTAAGCACACGGAAGATGGCAGAGACACGACCCATCGTAGCTCCCTGCCCAATATTCCTTTCGAAACTCGTCTATCCATATACTAACAGCCACCTTCGACGATTATAATCGTAAATTCTTATATTTTTACGCCTATATTCAGAAGGTTCTTTTACTTGTTCTTTCGTTAGACCAGAAATCTTTTAAATTTCAACTGTTAGATGACCACAATATTTTAGAACAAGCAGCAGCTTTAACGGGTCACCCACGTGGTCCCGCAAAAAAATAGAGAGAGAGAGAATATACGAAGCCTTGAAAATTGAAATTAGTTGTAGTCCTGGTGGCCCATTAGAATCCTTCACGGTTCACACTCAATACTTCACTTTCAATCGTACGAACCCAACAACCATGGCATGTTCCTTGCATGTGTTGAAAAACTATAATTTGATTTCTATAATAAAAATTGAAGGGTTCGAAACTCAATTTATTTTATTTTTTTTTCAATTTTTATATATAATAATATAAAATAAAGGTAATTTTATGAATATTAATTTTTAAGAAAATAAATTTATGATTTAGAAAATTTAAAATGTTTTATTTTAACCAGTTAAATTAAATTTAGATCTCCAGGCCCAAAAAAAAATAAATTTAGATGATGAGGATATATCAAGCTTTAAATGGCCCAACAATGTTAGAAGCTCATAACACATGGGCCTACAAAGCGACCGAGACAATTGAGGCCTATAGCCCAATCTCAGGAACCAAGCATCCGTGGGATAGAGTCGGCTAAGTAAAAATCTAGTGAGGGGAGGCCTATAGCCCAATCTAACAGGAACCAAGCATCCGTGGAATACAGTTAGCTAAGCGTTTGTTTGGCAATCGATTATGGGAATAGATTATAAATAAAACCATGGTTTGAGAAAATGAATACCAAACACAACTTTTTTTTTTTAAAATCGATTATCCACGCAAACCATGGTTTGAGCCTTCAAACCATGGTTTTCAAAAAATTTATTACATAGCGGCTTTTCTGTGTGATTGTTGGCATCATTCACTTCTTTTCCTTTTTTTTTTGTCAATTTCTGTGTAGCTTTTCGGTCCAAATTTTTTTTGACATATTTTAAAATTTAAAATTTCAGTTCCACTGCCACAGTAATTTTAAAATTTAAAATTTTAATTTTTTATTTTAAAATTTTGAAAAAAAAAAAGATGAATTTACCAATAAAAGTTATAATCTTCCATACTTTTTGACAGTCATCTAGATTGGTTAACTCTAATAAAATTTTTAGTAGGAAAAAAATTAAAATTCAGGTGAATATTGTAAATTTTTACCTTGCTCAAACAATAATGTATATGTATTATTTTTTAATCACTTAAATCAAAAAATTTAAAATCAAATTTATTCTTTATGTAATTATTATATTAGTTTATGTCTTTTTTAGTAAATTGTCTATATAAAAGTGATTATATTACTAATCATCCAAACATCTCCAATTTTGAAAATTACTTTTTCCCAAAATCTATTCTCCAAAAGCTAATCCAAACACACCCTAAGTAAAACTCTAGTGAGTGTAGTAACCTATCATTTGAGTTCAATTGGTAAAATATATAATTATTTAAAATATATTTAATTTTTAAAGAATATTAATTTATTATAATTCTAGTCGTGATTCTTGAAAAAATATCATAGCTATTGAGTGTTTAGATTTATATTTAAGGATAATAGACGGTTCGTCCTACCTGATAGTAGTATCGCTTAAGAGGAAGGAATATTTTGTTTTGTCTTTGGATTATGGGTGAATCTAACCACTTTCTAAAAAAATTTATACAAAAATATCTATTGAGTATTTAGAACATATTTAATGCCAATCATTTTTTAAAAAAAATTTGTATAAAAAAAATAATGTATTAGATTTAGTTTTATATCTTAGGATAATAGACAACTCGTTCTGCCCGATATTAGTATCGCTTAAGGGAAAGGGAGATTTTGCTTTGCTCTTAAATCATGGGTGAGACTAATCATTTTCTAAAAATTTTTATATAAAAAAAAGACGTATTTAATTTATGATAATACTATTTTATTATAGTTACAGTCGTAATATTTAGGTAAATATTATAGTTTTTAGGAACTTTTTAAGTTTATATTTAAAGATAATTAATAGCTCATCTTATCTGATATTAATATTGTCTAACAGAGAGATTTTATCACTGTAGATAAATCTAACTCTTTTTAAAAAATATTTATAAAAAAAAAACAGTAGAGCGAAAATATAAAAAGAAAAAAAAAAGAAAAAGAAAAGAGTGGTGTCGGAGTTTATTCTGAAGAATTCCAGCTAAAGGAATGCAATTATTTTGGGAATCTGACCCCAACGCGTTGCCCACCAAATGGAGCACTTGCGGAATCGCACAAGCACAGCCCTCGTTTCGGGTGTAAGAAAGATGCCGCACCATAACCTTTGAATTTTTGTTCTCTCTATATAATCCCATTCATTCTCATCCCCAGCCTCATCTTTGCACAGCACTTGGCTACCAAGAGGGAAGGCAGATTGCAGGTTTGTGCGTGAATCTACTCAAAGACTTTGTCCGCCTTAATTCCCATTTTTTCCCCAAAAATTCCTCAAAGTCGGCCGAAGTTTGCCGTGTTAGATTCACGCACAAACTAGCGATCTGTCTTTTTTCCACGAAAACCAAAACATGATGAGTAGGAAACTGCTAGTTTGTTGTGTTTGATTTCAGATTACGATTCAAGGGGAGAAACCTGCGGCTCTGCGTGCGGAAATGGAGCTTACTCTGGAGAACTAACGAGGTATGACGTCTTCCTTCCTATTTTTTAGATATTTGTCTTCAGCTGAGAGAAGATAATTGCTTGGTTCCTAGGAAGTATGAGGGAGGGAGGAACGTAAGAAATGATTTAATCCATTTAGCAAAATGCTAAGCACAAAACACGTACTTAATATTAACAGTTATGAAGTAATTTACTTATTGATTAATGCTGATCTCCGCGTAATCATAAAATCTTTGAACAAGCTCGAGAGACACTACTATCTGTTTTCTCTGGCAACTCAATTTCTTGTAACTCTGTTGCCGTCCACAAATCCTTTTTCCAATGATATCTGGTTTAGAGAGCTTAATGTATATTCTATTAGCGAAGAAGGCCGTCAGCGAGCCTAATGTTTATTTTAGGTATTCTATTTTGGCTTGCTCTCTCTGAAATGAGCTTAATATATATAATTTATCATGTACATTTCTATAAATCTATTAATCTGTCGCCTAGGGAGATTACTGAAATCAATCTTCGCTAATAGTGAAAGGTATTACGGGTCCTTTTAAAAGAAAATGTAAAAATTTGGAAATCCTAGAAGTAAAAGGATAAGTCATACATCCCTCCAGCGTGTCGGATCCAAGGAAGGTCAAGGGTCAGTCTGGCGTCAGGCCGCCACAGGAAAGGAACATAAACACCGTTTGGTTGACACTTGTTAGGAATCTCACTCGAGTATGCAAGGAGTTGCCTCCCCCTTTAACCATAACCCTGGAAACAGTCTGAGCCCCATGCTCCACGGACTCCAATTCTTGAATAGTTCCTCCAGAGTTGAACATGTTTGTTAGCCCAGTCGGTGCGAATTTCACGCCCGCACTTAACTTGTGAACAGGAATGAAGCTGAAGAGCTCGAATGCAGAAGGCATGAGCACAATTGGGATTCGTTCAGACTCGGCTGACATGACACTCAGTTTCATAGCCTCTCTGGTACACTGCGTACTCCTCTGCCTCGCCCATATAAGCTGTTTCTGTCTTACTGTGCCATTCAACCTCTCATGCGTGAAGCGAACCAGAGACTAACTTGTAGCAATCAGGGAAACCCCTTATGCACTTGCCCTCTGGGTCCCAACCGGCCACTTGACAGTTGAAAACACCAATCACCCCACCATACTGTTTCAAATTATTGGTCACCTTTACATTATAGTATATTCAAGTTAATTTTTTTTTAATTTTAAATATAAAATATCAATTTATTATATATTAGATTTTTAATATTTTTTTAAAATATTCTTATATGATTATACGTATATTAAAGAATATATATTAAGAGATAGTTTTAATATATATATATATATAATAGTGTAGAGTATTTTAGAAAAATTAATACTCAATTATTATAAAAAATTAATTTAATTAATTTTTAAATATATTTAAATTAGTTAAATTTATTTTATATTAAAAAAGAGAATATATATATATCAGTTATGATTTAATTAGGAGGGTACCTTGTTACGATTCTAGATCTTCTGCTCAAACGTAGGGCCCTTGAAAAGGCGGTCTCTAGTTGGAAGAGGGAAGTGAATGCACTTGGGGACGGTGCCATCAGGATACACGAGCTTCTTGATGACACCAAAATCGTGAGAGCCGACCGGATCACTCAAGTAGATCGGACCACAATAAATGGCTCTCGACGCTGCATGAAACATATCCCAGTCAGGCTGAATCAACTGCCGTTTATTATGACAAAATAGAAAAATTTTGTAAAAATTCAAGAGGATAGCTTAATTAATCATAACACTATCCTGATTTCTTTTTATTGACAACTTCCACCTAAGGGATGGATGAAAATAAATGTGGATAGATCTGTTATATCACACCATAATAACGTAGGGTATGGTGGTATTATTAGAGACTATTTAATAAAGTAGATTGTTGGGTTTACAAATAGATTAATTGTAATGAAAGTAGAGCAGTGGGTAGTGTACAAAAGTTTAAAGCTAGCTTGGGATCTAGGATTTAGAAAGATTATTTTTAAATCAGATTATAAGAATGTGATTGATTTATTATCTAATAAGAATTGTCATAGATACAGTTTATTGCATTTACAAATATAAAACTTTTTATAACTTTCTTGGGAGTTAAAATTGCGTTATATTCTAAGGTGTCATAATAAAGTGTCTGATATTTTGACTAGGGATAACGTGACTACTATAAAGACTCTATATTATTGTCCCCTATATCTAAAGTATATTGTACTACAAGATAATTTGGGATTTGATCTCCATGTGATTTAGTTTTTTTATGATGGGTATTTAGCTCTCTTTTATATATATAAAAAAAAAAAAACCTGCCCCATCCACAGGCTGTTATAGGCACTGTGAATCATATGTACACCTTGCAGCCAGGGAAGATCCCATTGGGTCATTTGGATCGTTGACCCAGAAGTCATAGCCTACAGTGCCACCAAAACAAACGAACATCTCTAAAGAAATTTGTTTAAATAGTAAACAATTTGATATCACTTAAATAAAATATTAAGTTTAAGTATTGACGTATACAGAAAATTTCTATTAGAAGACTCACGCACTATAGCTAAGTGCGTAATGCGGATCAAATCTAGATATAATTAAAATAAAACTTGAATAAATTGAGTGAACAATAAAAAAAACAAGCCAACAAAATAGGAAGAGAGAATTTATATGTGAGAGCCTTCATTGAAAATTGAAATAGTGAACACTGATATGACGGCTTATACTCACCAATTCATCCCGTTGCGACTTGCTTCGTCCCCAGGAAGAAAAAGTCATTGCACTGTTGCATGCTAGCGATGACTCCACAATTATTGAAGTTCTTCACAATGGAGTTTGTCAACCCGCTATAGTAAGCCTTAGCAAGATCGACTCGGCCTCCGTGTTCATCACACATACTCAAGTGTCTGCGTTTTAAAAAATATGTATATGTAAGGGGAGAAACTGTTTAAATATAACAAAAACTAAAATAAATCTAAGGTTGGTGGAGAGAACTCACGAGAATGACATCCACTTTAACTCCTGTAATCCCGCATCTGGCAAGGTGGGAAAGCATAGAGTCATACAAGTCATGGGCTTGATCGGGATGAACAAGCCCAATTGAGCCTTTGGCAATGTTGAGGACAGAAAGATCATGCAATGTGCCGTCAAGGCCAGGGGAGTGTTGTCCCAAAAAAAAGAAAAGGACAGGGGAGAGTTTGCATGGCACCATTCTTGAATTGAGATGGGCTCTCTCGGTCTCACACAACCACATTCGCCACAAAGGGCGTGACACACATAAATATCATCCAACGCTTTGAATTTGGTCCTCAAATCCCTTGTGAAAGCCTTCATTCCGGAGTCCTCTGTTTTCGAACATTCTTTATTCCAAACCCTTCTTGGCCCTTTCGCAAGAGGATCATCGATATCTTGTTTCAATTTTTTCATTCTCAAGTTGGTCTAAATAGTAAATAGTTTGATATCGTTTAAGTGAGATTTTAAGTTCGAGTCTTGACGTATGTAAAAAATTTCTGTTAAGAGACTCACTCACCATATCTAGATGTGTGACGCGAGTCGAATTTAACTATAGTTAAGGTAAAATTCTAATGAATTGGATGTGTAAAAAAAAAAATTCTTCATCCTCAATTCAGTCTGACAGATCGGTACTCTGACGTTGGATGGCCTCCACGCGGCTCTTCAAACTCTCTAGTTCAACCCCTTTTGTGAGCAGCTTCTCAGTCTTCTTTGGGTCAGAAGGAGGTGCATTGGAACCTAAGACCAGCTTTGTTTTTTTTTTTTTCGCCTTCTTCAAGCCTTTAAATCCTTGCAGCCATTCGTTTTCCACCCACGGTGAGATTTTGGGCATCCTCATTGGGGTTATCCTCATCCAAATCGATGCTTTGCCAGCCATCGTCGATGATGAGAAACCTCGGGGCCTCACCAGCCTTGGCAAAATCGTTCAATCCGTGCCAAACTCTGATAGGGTTTACGGTTAAGTAGATGCCATCCCAAGTGCACCAACCAAATTTGTCAATGACGTTTTGCAGTGTTTTCTCTTCTAGGAGCCTGAAGGTGTTGAGGTGAACCTCAGGGCACTGAATGCTTCTTTCATCAAGTTGTAGGGATTTTCAGACTTGTGAATATATGCTATAGCATTGAAACTGGACGTTTTCACTAGAGTGGAACCACTCTCTGAGCAAATCATGACGTGCCCATCAGAGCCAGGATGGAGGGCAGACCTAAAGCTGCCTTCAATTATAGGAATGATGATAACGTAGGACTTGATTTCAGGAAGATCTAAGACAACCCATTTGGTTTTCATTTGTAGGTCAGAGCCAGAATTTCCCACCCACTGGGTAGACCACCATGTTTTGAATCTAAAGATATTGAGAAAGTCCCTTCCAGTGAATCTACCCAATGAGTTCATCAACCTATCAGAGGGCTCTTCTGGAAGAAGCCGAGGAAGCCACCCTTGTGAGACAGGGCAAGCACACGAAGAAGCAGAGTTGTCGGAGCATCAGATTCAAAGGAATGACAAATGGAAGAGAAAGGAACCAAAGATACATTTTGTGGAACTTGTGTCAGCAATGGCTCACCTCTCACGGTAAGCTTTCCATCACATAAATCAAATATCTTTCCCAACGGTTCCGAATGGTTTAAGGGGATGGATGGACTAAGGTCATTTGGAGAAGCCATAGGGCAAAGGAAGGGATTATATTCACAGCTTTGACAGAGAGGAAGATCTTTGCATAGCATTGAGGCGAGAACACTCTAATGGTAACACACACACAACGACTATTGGGATATGCATTAAGTGAAAGAACATAAAAGGAAAGTGTATCAATATTGGGATATCCAATACTTAATGCATATGACTAACATAGCCAGGGAATTAGTTATTAAGACTTAGAGATGCCAAACCAAAGAGAAGATACGACATTAAAGGATATATTTATGTTCTTTCACGCATGAGAAATTGATATAGTGTGTGTTTGGGTTTATCCCAAATCTCAATTTTAAAAGATTTTTTTGCCCAAACTTTAGTTCTGAGAAATTTTAAAACAAACAGTTATATTTGTCTAAAAAGATTTATGGATCAAATTATAGTTTAAAACTATGGGTTTAAATAATATCTTAGGAATAGCTTCTGAAATAGTAAAAGAGTTTATTGACTATTTAATTACTATTTTATCCTTACTTTTTCTAACACATTCTCTCCTATCCCCTCTCCCCTCTTTCCACCTTTGTTTGTCCGTTGATGGTGGTCCATCACTGATGGAGCATCGCTGGTGGTCTGTTGCTAGGTGAAGTATTATTGGTGGTCTATCGAAAGTATTTCAGTCTCTCTGTCATCTTCCTTCTTCAATCGCTGTACGTTGCTAGATCTAGAATGTCGTATTCTTTTTCTTTCTCTTTTGTCAGCGTCTGCTGTCTCTCTCTCTCTCTGTCTTCTTCTTCCTCTTCAATTTTTGTCACCATTGCATCTCTCCTCTATATCTTCTTTTTCTTCTAGAGGCGACGAGAGAGAGGATGAAGAACAGTAATAAGCGTCTTAATTTTTTTCTATCTCATACTCTTTCTGATAATAACCAATCAAACACTCATTTATTTAGAATTATTTTTTTCTATAAATTCTTTTTCAAAATAGCTTATTCAAAAACCGTCTAGAAGCTTGTTTTTTTTTAAAAACATATCTAAACAGGCCAATTGAAATTTTATAAAACAATTCGCATACTATATGTCACATTGGAATTTTATAAATTTATAAATATTTGCTATATTTTTTTAAATAATTGAAATAAAATAAATTAATGAAATAATAAGAATTATTTTTCCTTTTCCATTTTTCGAGACTCCCCAATAGCTAAGAAGTGTCAGTTTAAGATATATCCTGATTCCTTTTTGTGGCCTTTCCTTAAACAGAACCTCGTTTCTATTTTCCTTTAATTTGAGGATTTTTATTTCCTTTTCTGGACCATTGGATGAGTGAGGAAATTATGGGAGAAAATTGTTACGCGAATATGTATTGTATAGACTCTCTACCTATAAATAATCATCATCTCTTGTCTGCCCTTACGAACTATTTAATCGTTAACAAGTATATTTCATTGCAATCAAGACAAAATATGATGTAACAATTACTCTTTTGATTAAAGAAACATTTAAAACAATAATATAGATAAGTAACCATATATAAGGAACAAAATAAATTGAATATTTTTCAGTCATATATTGAGAAAGAAAGAGAGTGCGCCCTATGTAAAATCAATGTAGTGGATAGGATCAAGGATGAATCTAGAGCTAAACACAATGGGAGCCAAAATGAAAGGTGGGTAAATAGATTAATAGGGGGTTGTAATTCACTTTAAATGGGAGCAGTAATTAGAACTGTAATTTTGTCTGCCTGACAATTAATTTAATTTAATTTAGAATTTACAATCGAATTTCTTGAATGATACAATTTGGTCGAGACGAAATCCGACTAAATCAAGTTGTTTACATTAATTGCTGGTTAAGATTAATATATTAAACGGGTGGGAATTCCTCTCCATTCAATCACTTTCCCCTCATTTGCAAATCAATCTTTGTTCTTTCATTATACCATAATTAATTTAGAAAGCACGATAATTCCCCCATCTATCGAATTTCGAATCAGATTTAGTATTTCTTAAGATAAAAATTAAAGGGTCCAGTTTTAAATATTTTATTTGATTGATACCTAACCTTTAGCAGAAAAGTTTCTATTTTAATAGACAGATAACAACAATCAATTTAACTATAAAAGAAGAAACATTTGATGGGAACGATCACATCAAAATTGATAATCCTCTAATTAGTACGATCAGTTCAAATTTTATCCTTTAGAATCAAAGGGAAATCCTATCGAGGGAAAGTAAATGTTGTCAAACTAGTAAGATTGTTTTTTGGGCCAACTTTACGTAAGATGACTTGAGAATATAGCCAACTTCATCTTCTGTCCAATCCTAACTGTATTTTTCTTATTTTGAAACGTGAACAAAATGAGAATGTTTTATGAGATGGAAAAAGTATTTAGTATGTCTTCTTTCGTGCCATTGGCTTCCGCACTTCCCTTTTCGAAGTTGCAGCAAGTCCTCCTGTGGGCATGGGCATGTCTAACGTGGCTTGATACAAATCCTTCAGTCTTCATATGGAGATGGATGGATGGATGGATGGATGGAGGGGAAAGAAAGTTCAAAAATTATACGTAAGAAAATACCGCAAATTGGTGCCATGGGTAAATATGAATATAAATATAATTGAATCACTTACCTCGGCATACTAAGAAATAGTATGATAACTAGAACTCCAACTATAAGAGGAAATACTGGTGCGGGTGTCAATTCCTGAAGGGCACAGCAATGAAGAACATTATTATATTTATATACTAAAGCAGGAAAAAAATGAGAAGAATGTTATTATTGCGAATTTTGCTACATGAAGGCTGAAAAGAAAGACGGAGAAGAAAAAAGAAACCTGCTTCAGCTCATCTTCTTCAAATCTGTATCCCAATGGACCCACATGGACTTGAGCATTTTTCTCTAAGTCAACCTCAATGATATCCGATTCAAATTTGAGGGAGCTTGAAGGAAGACCAGAACGAAGCCGCAGAAGGTATCTGCCCTTAGGTAAGTCCTTCACCTGGAAGAAGTTGGAAATTGGTAGGGGGAAGACGGACTCTATCTTAGCTGCGTCACTAGCTGACTTTATTTCTACTATTAGGTGTTTCCTTTGTTCCTCCGTACTGTTTCCTTCAACGTCACAACTCATTATCGTCATTTCTGGCTCCTCAAAAACTATAAAATCCAAATCCTTCACATCCTCAGTTCCAACCTGGGAACATTAAAAATCGAGCTTAAAAGTTAAACCCAAGTCTGAACTTTGCACATAAATAGCTGAGCTAAAAAAGATAGCTAGCTAGAATTAACCTTGACAGAAATGGAATCAGGAGAAGCACGCTCTATGTTAGAACTCCCCACACCATCTCTTTTAGCCACTTTAATAACATAGGTAGTATCAGGCAACAGCCCTCTCAGACGATAATTTCCAGAGGAGTCTGCCACTGTTTCTTCAAAATAACCTTTTGACACCGACCGTGCTTCAACAGGAACCCCTCCTTTTGGTTGGCCAGATAACAGAGTAACTCTACCTGTAGCACTGCAAAGTTGATTTGCCTAAGCATCTTCAGGAGTAATATTTCCTTAAGTTGGAAAATGCATGCAAATCACTACGGACAGTTGGATTGAGCAGTAGTAAGGAACTCAAAACTCCCTACACAAAGGAGTTCAAGCATTGTGGCTTTTAAAAGAACAGGAAAAGCGTGCAGCTCCTAGTCTTTGGTATGGCTATCTCAAGCGAAGATGGCAGGATTAGCCGTGAAGATTCTGCTTTTAGGACTATTAATGAATTATTAATTTATAGTTTGTGTCTCCAACCCATGCAAGACATATTTGGGTAACAAATTATTCGACGTCAATCTATTGGGCGAACTACGGGCTCAATTGAGTTTACAACTTAATGAAAGGAAAATAAGATAAATGAAAGAAACGAAGTGGGTTAAGTAAGAAAATAGAACCTGTAAGCTACACGGGTGGCTTGGAAAATGACTTCTCTAGATTCGCCAGCTCCAAGCTCTATTGACTGTGCTGGAGGTGAGAAAGCAAACTCCTAGGGTATAAAATAATTTATCTTGGGTAAGGCAGTTAAAAAAGAGATTCAGCAAAAAACAAAAACACTTAAAAAAATTCCTCATACATACATACACTGCAACTTTCCTCACTCCATTTTTAATTCCCAAGCAAGCAGAAATTTTCAAGATCTTGATACAAACATAATGATATGACTATTAAGACACGGAAAGATAGATTATGGAAGGTTTTGGATGAGCAAACTAAAAAATAAAGCTACTTGGGAGCTTGTTGATTTCTTCTTTCTCAAACCTGACCAGACAATTAGGAAAAAGAAGACTATATATAAGTAGCTTGCAATATATCAAAATTTCTGTCCAGTAAGCTACCTTCAAAACAGGACGCAGGTAGAACGTCCCAGGAAACAAATTATCAAACAGGAAAGTTCCACTGGCCCCAGATACTGAGTTGTTTCTGTAACCATTATCACCACTCAAGGATAACAGGACAGAAGGAATGGGCTCTTTAGCATCATCTTTGTGATGTAAGCGTACTGAAATTTGACTAAGCTTCTGACAGCTGAAAGAATTAGGCCCAACTTGTTTTAAATAATAACCAGGCTGAAAAGAGGAAAGCAATCAATCAATCTAAGGAAAGAATGAAATGAAGTCACAGGAAAGAAATACAGAAAATGGTTATCTGCAGTCCGTTTTCAGATTTATTGATCATCCCATGAAAATCTAATGCAGGTAGAAAAAAGGAACATTAAAAGCAAATTTTGAGATTGTGATTCGCTGAGATTTCATTGTCAACATGTTGAATTGCTGAAGACAGCGCAACTGGAACTTAAAGAATGCATACGGAGATGCACACCCTTTATCTATTTAATAATGCATTTATTTTATCCAATTTGCAATTGAACTGAGAAAATGACTACCTTTGAAGCCTCGACATTGTAAGTAACATCATCATATAGAGGACCTGCTACAAAGGTGCCATCAGCCGCAGTGGTAGTTTCACGTACTGATTCACCACTTTTAAGACCAGTGATATGGCTATCACCAGCCGCAAGAATCCTAATACGAACGCCAGAAAGAGGAGGTGAAACTGATCCTTCAATATATAAACCCAGTCGACCCAAAAATGTAGGAACAGGGGCTTGACAACTGCCATCTGTCACTAAGACCTACGAGTGAATTTTTTAGATGAAGCTTCAGTAACATTCCAAGAAAGACATCAGTGGGTAAATTAACCCATTACTAGTTACTACTTACATGACGTTCCCTAGGATAAAATAATGTCTTCTTCTCCCCATCATTCCTGTAATAAATCAAAAGAACAAGTCAAGAGTATCGTACAAACCAGACCGCAGAGCTTCTTCAACCACTTCAATGTTAAGTCCAGTAATCATATTCTTAACAATTGTATGCAGCATAATATACTATAAAACAATATACAACTGATTATTATAAAATTTGTTCAAGAGTTCAATTCTTAAAACATACTCATGTTTACTATTATCACTACTTTGCCTGAAAGTGGAGTCCATGACTCCTCAGTAAACTCATAATAACATAAAATATTTTGATAAAAAGATGTTATCCAGCTGACATAGCGAAAACAAACTAGCCAAAATAGCACACCTTAAGTCCTGAGGAATAAAGCTAAGCTTTTCTCCAGGATTAGCCCACACAGAATACTCATAGATAGCAGTACTTGTTTGATCTTTCCCATAGGATGAGAGTGTGGCCTTGGCAGTATCAATAACACTAGCTCCGCCATTCTTAATATCCACAATCATATTCTCAGGCAATTCATTTAGCGAGCTGGACTCTACATTTATTTGTCCTTTAAGAAGGTACTTTTCTCCTTTCAGATAGATGGGCTACCAAAAAGTTATTAAACAAAAGAGAAGTCAAAAAAATGAACCAATTCTTTTTTTTTTTTTTTGGGGGGGGGGGGGGAGAGAGCGTCAAGTGGAGGTCATTTATGTTCATGTAAATCCTTCATACCAATAAATTAGACGTATCAATTTTCACAGCTGAGCTCCCAAAGAAGATACATGAGTTTTTAAAATGCAATTCGTGCACTCCAGCATATTCTACACATACTTGCTGGGAACCTTTCTGCAATTCACACAAAAAAAAATGATGAATTTTGAGTAGCTGTCGCATTTCTCTGACAAACTTTCAGTGGCTATAACTGGCATTAGGCAGATTAAATTACCTGAATCTTCAAATTCACGTTTGAACCATCAGGTTGAGTCATATAACTATCAACATCATGAGTGGAAATAATATTGACCCAGTAGCCTTTTTGGACAAATAAAACTCCTTTTAAGTCCTCTGCTCCAACATCTACCTCAATGAAGCTCTGCTCCCAGCACCAGTCATCTTCCATGGTTGCTGATTTTGATGACTTATGATTTACCTAAATCAAAGCACTACGGTTAACGAGCAAAACTGAACTAAAAAGAGTAAAAAGAAAAAAAAAAATCATAATGAGAATGTTTAGGAAAAATATTTCACAACAATCATGTGTTATACTTAAATAACTATAGAACGGGAATGCAAGACAAACCTCGAGCCTGTACTTTCCAGGAATAACGTCTGAAAAATGAAATTCACTACTCTCATCGGTCAAAACAGTTGTCTTTCTCTCTTCATTATGTTTATTGAAATATCTCACAAGAGAAACAGATACCGATGGACCACATTTCTCTCTGCAAACTACGGCACCATGAATGTTGACTAGAGCCTACAAGCATGCGGCACAAGAAGATATCAGAAGCGAACATTTTCCGTTATAAGAAGATTGTAATAGCATAAATGCTGCTGACCTTATGCAAGGATGGGGGCAAAAAAGACCCCCTATGAACATAAAAAAGGAAGGAAAGAAATTTAAAAGATTCAGATAAAATTTTAATTATTCTTCGCAAAACATGTGAATAATAATCGAAGGCCTAAGTTAGTAATTCTACTCTAACCAAAATTAAAGCCACCATCATGAAATCTGCATATTCTTAGTGCTGAACAAGACATGTAACCATAAGAATGATAATTATCATGCTGAGCAAATGCCAATAAACTCTATTTGCAGGTTTTATGATTCCAAGGACTTCACTTCAGCAAGCATCTGGTGGAAAAGATTATATAAATGAAAATGAAAGGCTCTAAAATGTAGAGATGGACATATTACCTGTGAAAACTCAATATCCAACAATGGACTTTTGACAACAACATCGATGTAAGATGGCAAAAACATGAGTCCAGGAACACTCTCAGGAGTAGCAGCAATAGCTGACAAGCGATATTCACCAGGCAAAACCTAAACATTATTAATTAAAAGAAGGGGGGGAAAAGTTAGACATCATTTGTAGGGAAGTAACAAACAAAAATTTAGCGGATACTTTAAAATAATCCCAAAATAAAGAAGAAAAAATCCAGAAATATTTTCCACTTAAAAATAAATTTCCTGAGCGAGAACCTATGTCAAAATATTGATCACAATTTGCATGGTTATTAATTTAGGAAAATCCTATCAAAGGTTTGTGACTCAAGAATATAGAATATAAAAAATTCAGATAAACATTTTTTAAAAAATAACCAACGTTAAAGCTGTAACTTGTAGATCCCATTGTTTTATGCTTGACATGTTACTTTACTTCTCTTTCAGTTTAAGTCAAACAAGAAGACATAAGCAAAAAGGGAAAAGAAAAAAGTGACTAACATACTTCAAAGCAAAACTTTCCATTTGCATCTATCTGTTTTTTTTGTGGTTTCACATTCTCGGGTCCATGAGTCAGAGCCACCTAAAAACAAAAGATTAGCTTCAGTTCATATGGCAAAAATACTTGACAAATTAGAAGAAGCTAGAAGCATACCTTTGCTTTAAGGCCACCACTAACCATTCTAACCACACCACATAGATCATAGGAAATGGCATTGATTTCCTCAATTGAAGCCATATTTGGCAATACCTGATCAAATAAACAATGTTTTAAAGGCATCGCAGCACAAGGTTCATTTTTAAATCAATTCAAAAGTCTATTCTTATCCCAACAACAATATAATTAGTAATAACTTACTAGCGACACATTATAAGACATACATATATTTGACTCAAATGTATATTTTACCATATAATTTTCCAACTTCTTGAACTTGAAGTGCTCCTTTTTGGCCTCTATGGTATAGTGCTTGGATGTAACCTAAAAATAACAGCATGAAGATTAGACGAAAATAAATAGATTACAAACAGTTAAGATAGCCTTAGCACAATGTAAGATAATCAAAGAAATTCCACAAAGATATTATTTTGGATAAAGGAAAATAACATAAATTAATTGAGCTCAAGAAATTTATATCCTTGATATAAAAGGGAGGCTCTCCAATCAATGCATTATGCAAAGCAAATCTACAGAGGCTAGTACCTGGTCAAGTTTATAATATCCATGCTTATCAGTAATAAACCTTTCACGACCATCCACTATAATTTTAACGCCTTCCACTCCCATCTCATTACCATCAACTACACGACCTCCTACAGAGAATCCAGTGACCTGAAATAAAATATACCGCATTAGAATAACATAAATATAATCACAAAACCAAAAATAAAACTGAGAAAAATGATTGTTGTCAGTATTAATTTCACTCATCCTTTTGAGGCAATCAACTCCCAGGTGCCCTTCTGTGGGCAGATAACAGTGAATACCAATTCTCACAGTTTTACCCCTATAACATACCTGAAACTTTTGAGGAACAGTTACATGTTGATGCTTAACATTGACGGAGACACTGGAAGGTGAAACATCAAAAACTGTATTTTCACCCTTGTAGTAAGGCACGAGTTCATAGCTTCCTGTAGAACCAAGCAATGAAAAGAAGCACTTATTCATTGAAGGCATAAACAAATACTCAATACAAACACGTTTATAAAGGCAAAATGGATAGTCATAGTGAACTGTAAAGTAGGCATAACTGCAGGAAATAAGTTGACAAGAGAAACTGAGTACAATACAAACAAAAAAAAAAACAGAAGAAAAGAAAAAAATAAATTGCAAGAATATGGCAAACTAAGCTAATCTCTTTCCATGTGTATAAATTGGACAAGGCGCTCACTCAAAAATTGATTAAATAAACTCCTAACAGATGGTATAAAAGAGCTGGGAAAGAAATTACTTTCTGTTGAAACATATGGGCACCGGAAATTCAAAACAGCCTGTGGGAGGGAGGGAGAAAAGGGAATTACCACAAGGTATTGAAATGAATGTGAACTTTCCATCAGCATCTGATACATCATGACATAGAGCAACACCTTCCTTAGGGCCACTACCAGGACCTTGCAAACATTTTACCTCAGAGACGTCATCTGAATATAAGTAAATGTGGACTCCTAATATTGGATTTCCCTGGAAAAGCGAAGCAAAACAATATAAAATAAAAGGAAAAGACATTTAATCTGGTAGTTAAGTTTAAATTAATTATTTTGAAAGTTTAACTAGGAGGAAAACTAAAATGACATCCCTTAACCAATTCCTGTGACCTCAACCCAGGATGCAGCAAACAAAAATTTATTTTGGACTTGATAATTTACAGATATAAACGGATATTTTCAATCAATTATTAAATAAATTAATCCAGAGAGTATACTGTCCCTTTAACAAATATTACCTGAGCAACAATATGGCCATTGATGCTATACCCAGGGACAAAGAAAACATCATCAACTACCCCATTTCCAAAGCCCAATTCCACCTGCAAGGAGCACATAATGAAAAAAACAGAATGCGGAATATAAAATATTGTTAATGTTACATATAATATGAGTGCGTGTGTTTGGAAACCTGTTAGTTTTGGATAAAACGTGATTTTGACCAAAGTATCATGAGAATAGCTTCGCCTAAAATGTTGTAAAAGCCCATTTCCAACGGGTTTCCAAACATAGACTTAAACTTACAGGTGCTCTAGAAAAAAGATAAGGTTACGTATAATATTGAAACAGCTTAATACTGATCAATAATAAGGCTCCAAACCTGTGTTGAACCCTTAATATCGACTTTCAACTCAGGATGTGATGCACGTAGTTCATATCTCCCTGAACAAAGAGTATGGCCGTTAAAAAACAAAAAACCATTTGTTTGAGCAATTTTGAGAAAGGGGGAGTTGTGAATAATTATTATGTGTTGAATCCTCTCTTCCAATTGTCTGCAAATTATTTGTATCATCCAAGCCCTTCATATATAACATGGTTAATTTCAACAAGATCCACTGCTTCAAATAACAATCTTGTAAAGATAGACTCAATACCAATCAATCAAATACAATAAATCTGATATTCATTAGTCTAAGACGACTACTTATGTTGCAAGAAAAGACGTAACGTTGCCACAAGAAATGATGGATGCAATTATTCGAACACTTTTGTAGAAATAAATTGGAGCTTTCCTACCTGGAAAGATATTAGTGAACAAGTAACCCCCTGATGATGAAGTTAAGACAGAAGAGACAAGATCACCGGCAGGAGATAATAACTCGACCTCCACATTTGAAGGACCACCGTTTTTAACTAAACAGCTTTCTCCACCGACAGCCCCCATGACTCTACCAGATATAGTGAACCTACATAATGCAACCATCAGCTGGTAAATTTAAAAAGCAGAGAAAGTGGGAACAAATGATTCAGAAGGATGCAAAGAAATATGAAGTCAAACAAATATCCCACCCGGTGAAATGAAAATTTATATCTTCATTCCCGTTGCATCCATTATCATCAACCAAAACAGGAACCTGTAAGACAGAAAAAAAAGGGCAAAGACATGTCAGATTTCTTAGGAACTCCTTTTCAGATAAGCAGATCATGACCATGCCATAACAACGTAATAATTGTGAAGTATATCAATAACAACATAATAACTACAAACTGACCTTTTCTGGATCCCACGACCATCCTTCAGGTCCATTAATTTTAATTACAAAAGAACCCTACAATAAAAACTGTAGCTGTGAGAAGAATTCAAGAGTGCACTCAAATGTAAGGTTTAAACCTAGCCACCACATGATGAAACCATGAATATTTCCAAAACACTCGTAAGAATTTCAACCTAACTTAATCCCTTGAAAAATACATCAAAAAGAAAAAATCAAAGACTTTGTTGATGATGGATTAAAGAAAAGGTTAAAAAACTGCTCTTGAAGCCCCAAGCCCCCAACTGAATTTTTTAAGCTGTTGGGGCAACAAGTGATTTAGTTTAAGAGGTGGTGAAGACATCTGATATAAAGCCATGTATGCGCACAAAAAAGTTTTCACCATTGTTTTTCCCATAAACTGATAATCTGCGTATACACTTGGGGATGAAGGAGACTTTAACTTACATAACAGCAAATGACAAATCCTTTCTATCCCAAGACAATATACATGATGGAAAAATACTTAACAGAAAAAGTCTCAGTATCCCCCAAAAAGAATAGATAAGAGCAAAAGGAGAGTAGGAAACTATTAACAGGACATCATCAGAGCACCATACAGAATGCAGATCATCTTAAGGAATAGAACGGCCTTTGTTATATTTTCAACTCACAACTTCAACAACAGAGAATGCTTTTGTGCAGTAAGTCATGAAAGTTTTACCTTGTCATATACTGGAATAAAATAGTATCCATTTGGAGCACATTGCGTTTTGTCCTTTACTAGCCCATCAACTGTGAGAAGCTCAACCTAAAAGTAAATTTTTCAACACGAGTTCAAGTGAATGCGTTGTTTCTAAAAAACAACAGGAAATCCCCTGTACATGCAGCATATAACATGCATAATGCATCAGCATTTTCCCCAATAACAGATCAGGAAAAGGTGAAAATAGGACATGAGGTGGATCTTTTACTCATGCCTTGGTTTTCCCTGTTTATAACAGCTTCAGAATGTTGAATGTTTCAAGCCGATAACTATTTTATAAGCATTATTCGATAAAGTTTCTAACTACATATCATCATTTTGTCTGTTTGGATATCATCCGTACGCACACTTTGTGAGTACATAAACAAGGGACTGGCAAATTTCCAAAAGCTTTGCGGAGAAACCAGTTACTCGGATAGTCTAAGTTCAAAAACATACCGTGATATGAGAATAGTCCAATTTGGCATCAGTCGGCTTCCTTGACTTGATTAGAGATGAGCTCGCCTGCGGAATGGAAATTCATGATCAAGTAAATAAACTCGTGATGATATGCGTGTGCGCGTCGCGCGCATATATAAGCATCTGACCAAATAATAAAAGAGGAAACAGAAACTTGTAGTAACATCCAGCGGCGAGCTCACAAATTGACCAACAGCCCTTGCCAAAACAAATAAAAAAAAAAAATACCATTCTCATGTAGATGTTTCTATCGAAAAATATTTATTTAGCGAGCTAAATGAAAAGCAGGAATTCACAGATTCTCAGTGAGGTAAGAAACCTTACGTTTCTAATTCAACGCTGAAAAAATAAAATCTCACAAGCATGGTATAGTAACCGCAACCAAAATCGGCCATTGCAACGCTTGCAAATCTTTCTACTAGTTTCACATAAAGACTAGAAGATTAAGACTAGTTTACCTGGACGAAGCCCCCACAACCATAAATTGAATCAGCCCCCCGAGAAGCTGAGATCGAAGATGTTACAATCAGTAAGAATAGAAAAGCATTTCTAATCGACATTTCGGGATCGGGATTCCCAGGTTGCCGATGATATCAATTGTGGTAGAGTGGACAGATCTGGATATTCATGTGGGAACCATTTGCCGCTTAATAATAAAAATCCCTGCGGTAGTCGGGACTGACACTTCCCAGACAAAGGGGTTTATGGGTTTAGGTTAGTCGCAAAATCGTCACACCGATGGGCCGCTCGTAGAAATTCAGCCACATACTGTGATTTTTTAAAAAAAAAAATTGCCGGTAATAATATTAACACTTTTAAAAAATTTGGCCCGCAATAAAAATCGTTCTGACCGATTTGCCGGTAATATTTAAACTTTTAAAAAGTAAAAAAATTGAAAATACGCACATAAAATATAAAATAAAAATTATAATAGGGTAATGAATGACACTTGGTAATCATATTATTGGAAGATTGATTTGTATAAAAAATAAAAGATTTGTTGTAAATTATTATATAGTGGGTGGCGAGTGGTAACAAATTTTCTTCAAACTCTTGAAGCGAGTACTTTCAAAGTTTATGCTGCCATGCTTAAATTTGACACTGGCAGGTAAAAACGATTGTAGTTAATGTTTCAACTTAAGACATTAAAACAATTTTAGAAGTACCAAATCTTAACATGGAAAACTGATAGTCCTTCTTGCGGATACTCGAAACTCATATCTCATGAGTTATTATTAGTTATATAATAATTTGTGGTTAAATTTTAAACGTTTAACAAGTGAAATATTTAAAAAGTAATATTTTTATTATTAAAATATTAATTTATTTAAAATTTAATCCTTCAATTATAACTCCATATAACTTAATAAACTTAATTCATATATTTTTATTATTTTTAATAATTTTATCCTTATCCTCTATAACTCAATTCAAATTATCATTTAGGGCTGTTTAGATTAAATTTTAAAAAATAAATTTAAAAAAATAGATTTTTGATAATAGATTTTAGGAAGAATATATTTTAAAAATTGATATGTTTAAATTATTAGTAGTATAATTATTTTTTATATTAATAAATTATCAAAAAGGGTATGATTTGATTAAAAGTATGAGAGAGGAAAAATTATAGATAATAGAGAAGAGAGAGGAGAGAGAGTGTAAAAGAGATATGAAATATAAGAGAAGAGAGAGGATAGAGAAGAAATATGAGAGATAGTGTAAAAAAAAAGTAAAAGTAAGATAGTAATTGGATAGTTCACAAGCTCTTTTACTGTTCTAAAAGTTAGTTTCAGTAAGTTATTCAAAACTATGATTATAAACTATAGTTTTGACCAAAATTACTTCTGGACAAATATGACTATTTATTTAAAATTTCTTTAAACTAAGATTTTGTCCAAAATAACTTTTCAAAATAAATAGCCAAACACATACTCTTAGGGCATATTTGAATTAGCTTTTGAAAAATATATTTTGGGAATAATATATTTTAAAAATATAGATGTTTTGATTATTAATAGTATAATCACTTCTCATATTAATAAATTACTAAAAAGAGTATAATTTGGTTAAAAATATGAGAGATGAAAGATGATAGATTGTAGATAAGAGAGAAGAAAGAGGAGACGGGGTAAAAAATAGAGAGATGGGAAATGAAAGAGGAGATAGGAGAGAAAATAGAGATGAGAGAGGGTATAAGAAAAAGTATGAATAAGATAGTAATTGGATAGTATATAAACTCTTTTACTAATTTAAAAACTATTTTCAATAATTTATTCAGAATTATAGTTTTAAACCATAATTTTGGCCAAAATTACTCCTAAATAAAAATAGATGTTTGTTTAAAAAAAAATAAGCTAAAATTTTATCCAAAAATAATTTTTAAATCAACAAACAGGCACTTAGCCATCTTGTGTGGCAAACAAAACACCATTAAACTGCCAACTCCGGTCCTGGTGGATTTGATGGATAACTGGGAAAAAATGGTGCGGGAATTATTATTATTAACTCCTCACTTCACCCTTATTCCCCTCACCGACGAAATTGTTCTGATCGAGTTTCTCTTGAGTTTCACTCTCGTGGTTAACCTTAGTAGTTCTAATCAGTTTGAGTTGCGTAAGAGAATGGAAAGCTCAGGTGCTGATCATCTAGAGGCTATTGCATTGCTTAGATTATTTCCTTGAAAGCTCTCTCTATGCCATTTGGTGCGCAGATCTTATCTTGCGTGACTACTACCAGACTTCTTGATGAGAGTGGCATTACTTAGCTAGTTATTGTTCCAACTTCCTCTTATATTTTCTTTTTCTATTCACTCACTATAGGCCCATTTAGATATAATTTTAAAAATAATTTTATAAAAAAAATAGTTTTTGAACAGCTAAAAGGGTTTTTAAATAAGAGATTATAAAAAAAAATAATTTTGAATAAATGGGTGTTTAAATAATTATTTTCAAAATTACTTTTATTATTGGTAAATTACGAAAAAGGTTATGAATATTAAATGAGGAGAGATAAGAGAGGAGATGAGAGAGGCTGTAAGAAAGAAAAGAGAGAAAAATAGGAGAGAGGAGAGATGGTGTAAGAAAAAGTAAGAGAGATGATGTAAGAAAAAGTTGGAGAGAGGAGAAATAGTGTAAAAAAAATAAGAGAGAGGAGAGATAATATAAAAAAAGTAGGAGTAATATAGTAATTTGTTAGTTTATAAATGGTTTACTGTTCTATAAGCTACTCTTATCAGATTATCTGAAACCTTAGTTTTAAACTATAGTTTAGTTCAAAAGTCTGTTTGAACAAATATGACTGTTTATTTTAAAATTTCTCTAAATATAAGTTTTGAGCTAAATCTTAGTTTTAAACTAAGATTTATAAATTTTCAAACAGGTACTATATCTGATTTCCCCTCTTGCGATACTCCCACTATGTCGAAGGTCGTCGGATTCTCACCGGAGCCAAACGTCAATCTCACCATTCTCCTCTTCCTTCTCGCCAACGGTGTGTATGAGCTTCAGTTCATCTTGCCCCCTTTTTGTCGAAGAGAGAGAAACTCGCTTTGGATTCTGTACATTTAAGTTTGCAGCATAACAGTTTTGCCTTAGGTTTTATTAGGTTTTATTTGGTTGAAGAGTTTTAGATTGAAGGAAAAGAGAAGGGAGAGAAAAATATGTTTGGTTAAAAAAAATAGAATAAAAGTGAGGGGAGATTTTTTATTTTTTTATAGTTATCTCCTCTCTAAAAATGAGAGTTTTTAGAGGGGAGAGAAACTTTTACCTATTTTTTTAACTAAACACCTTTAAACTTTTTTTTAATATTCCAATTATATTCTTAAATTTATTTTTATATTTTTTCTAATTGTATAATAATTATAATAAATTATAATAGAATATAATAAGTATAATAAAATATTTATATATTATATTAAAATATATAATAACTATAAAATTAATAATAAATAATATTAAAATTTTAATATATTTTTTCTTTTTTTAATTTTATTATATATATAAATGAGATAAAAAAATTTAAGATTCATAAATTAAAAAATAATAATTTTTATATAAATATTATAAATAAAAAATAAATAAATTTAAATAAATAAATAAGAGTATATTTCTCAACTTTTAATTAAACTCTCTTCCTTTTCCTCCTCTCCTCTTCTAAATCAAATAAAAAATATTATTTATTAATTTTTTTATCTTTTTCTATTTTTTATTAAATTAATTTAATCTACTCTTTCTTAAATCAAATAAAGTCTTAAGGAGAAGGAGGGTGGAGCGACTGCGCAGGGACGCCCTACTTTTTTCCCCCCAATTCACTGTCTAAGCCGCCGGGGTGTTTTTTGCCATGTAAGATGACTCAGCATCACTTTGAATGGGTTATAGATGATAAGGATACAATTATACAACTATTAGAAATAAAAAAAAATAAAGACCAAATTTTAATTAAATCAAAAGTTAAAAAATTGAGCTATACTAAATAATAATTGAATGACTGAATTTTAAGTAAGTTAATAATTTAAAAATTAAAATATTTATTTTCCTAATATTTGTATGGGAAGGGTGATTATATCATTTATATGAGTTTTAAGGATGAAGGTTCTTTAGCGAACTTTTAAATATTTTTGCTTTCAGCCGGGATTGAATTATTGGCAAACTGCCATTCCCCAGTTATAATACTTGATTATGACTGCCTCGTCCTGTGGTGTTTGAAAAATAATCAATAGGAAAAAATGAAATAGCCAGAGTCATTCTCTGGACTCATACTGTGAGTCTTGATTACTCGTTCCAGCCATAAGGCTGTGTCATGAAGTTTACTCAAATCTAAAATGAGATGTATTAACTCACTGCTTATAATTTATTTTTAATATTATTCCTATTAATTACATGCTGAATAATTAATGGTTTGAATATGAATGACTAAAAGTATTTTTAAGAATCAATATACAATTTGTTATAAATAATTAGATTAATTAATTTTTCAAATACTTACTAATTCATATACTATGCACAATTAATTTATATACCACGCATGGGTTAACTTTAATGTATCTAACGTATTTGGAGTTTAAAATATCGTAACCAGCCAAACATTAGTATTATAATTACAAAAACTATCATTAACTCTTTTAAACACGGCCTGCAACTGTTTTTTACATGTCCAGTTCCCTCCACCGTAACAAGTTCTACTTTCATTCTCTCCGTCCTGTTTAGACTGTTCATAATAACTACTAGTTTTTAAAATTGAACTGATCCATCTGTTTCGCATGGCCTACTAAGCCATGGCGTAAACTCAACTCATCCTACATGATCACTGCACATTAGGCCATGCCATTGCACATCATTTATTTTTTAAACAATTAGATTATTTATGTGAGTTTGTGAAACAATTCTTCCAAAATTATATTTAAAATGAAACTTATAATTATTAAGTCTACTATCAGTCATTGCGTTTTTTTTTTCGTTAGCGCTAGTGATTGAACAACGCTGAGGCTCAAGATTTGATGGACATAAGATAACCTACTATAAGTTTCATGTAGTACCCGTTGTATTGATTTGTTTGACATATTTATTTACAATTTATATATTTTTGTGGAATCACGTACGCGAGTGGTCAAAATAGATCTGCACAGTGCACAAGTTAATGGGCAAATACACGGCATAGATCAGAATTATAGTTTAGTTTATATTTCATGATAAAATAAAATAAATTGTATTTGCTACTAAAATACAAAAATTATGAATATTTTGTCATTGACCAGAATGCATTAATGACTCGTCACACTAGTGACACTTTTTTTTTTTTCCTGCCAGAAAAATCTGTGACGGTAGACCGGGATATTCACGAAGGAGGCATAAACAGGCGCACACGGCGTAATTTTGAACAGAAAAAGAAAACAAAGAAATAAAAAAAGAAGAAGAAAGAGGTAAAAAAAAACCAAGAAGCGCTATCCTTCCTAGTTGCTACAGGGACACGGGTGGCGGGTCAACCTGAAATAGGGAGGGAGATAACAGATGAACCGATTTACTCACGCCTCCCACGATCTCGTAAACCTTTTAATTTTAACTCACAATGCTGCACACGCTCTTTCTTCTACTTTTCTTGGCCTCCGTCTCAATCGGAGGGGTACACTCACACGAAGAGTCAGGTACGTGGAGCTGCGATTATAACTCGGAGATCCGACTCCAGGTCGACTTTAAACCTGGACTTATTACTCTAGACGGCCATGCCGACGATTGGAAGGACATTGATGGCTCCGACTTCTCCCTTCTCCCCGCTCTTGACCCAGATGCCGACAGAGAGTACAAAGGCGGGAAGATCACTGTTAAGGTACTCTTCATATTTATCATCCAACGTTATTATCTATAGCCAATATGTGTGTGTGGAATCATCATGCGTTGCATAGCTGCCTGTGAATTATCTTTTCATCATTTGTTCCCCTCGTTTTCACGCCACGATTGCGGTGTATTTCAGACTCTGCACGACGGCCGCGATATTTTCTTTCTGCTTCAAGTTGATGGTGTCTATGCTTATTCTAAAGGGTAAGCCATGGCGTGCAAAGAAGATGTATTCGAGTCCACGAGTTGTATTTATTTGCTTAATGCTTAAATACTTAATATGTTTGACTGTCATAACGATGTTTTCCTAATAATTCTTTTATGCTCGTGTTATAGCGGTCCAAAATGAATGAAAAAGAGAGAACGTTTAATTATCTTTACGCCTACTAGTTTCCTTATTTCTCAATTATGACAAACTCTTGTCCAGTTGATATATTTTTGTCAGCGCAGAAATAGCAAAAAATGTCCATCTGTTGCTCTCATGTTTCAAATTGGGGATGTTGCCTCTTATCATAATGTAAGAAAGTCCACTGTCTACCGGTCTAATTAATTTAAAATCTGGCAAAGCTTTTGCAGTTCTTGTTGCTCTCAATCTATTTTCAAGCACATTAAGAAAATCATAATGAAATATTAAATGATAAATTTGTGTCAACTTTATAAGATGGGTGGCTGTGAAGAACATGCAAGCTCTTGTACAAACAAAACCTGCAAAGGTCATGAAGTCGACATTATGCACTTCTCCATTGGCAATGCTATTCCAGGAAGGCTATATGGCGGGAATCCTGTAGACAACAGGGATGGAAATGGGGGTGACAGGTGATAAACTGCAAAATTTTAGCGACTTTCACTTTTAAGTATTATGTCCAAACGAGATCGTCTGTCTTAGAGCAATTATTATAATAGACACGTTAATTCAATTGTCTATTTTCATTTGTACAGGTTTGGCCATTTGGTGGATCTTTATTCCTGGAACCCCCACTGTAGATATTTAGATGGATTTGGTCCTTCAGGCTCAGGTATATATGTATATCATACTTCAAATAAGAACTTTGTATTTATACGTTTAAAGAAAGAAAAATGGATGAGGCACAGATAACGGCCATGTGATCTTACAACTTTCCTTTTAGGGTAACGCCACAGGTTCCTCCAGAGAACTTTTAAAAATTCAAATGATACTTCTGTAGTGTAAACCCTTTAACTACCTTACAATATTTCTCAAATCGTTATTACTGACTTGAAAGTAGATTGAAATAGTTTGACTGTTTCATGCATGGCACACTCATGCACGCTGGAACATCATTTACTTTTACCCTGCTGTCTCTTCAACAACTGAAGCAGTGTTTTCCTTGATATATTTATGTCTTTTATTCCAGTTTTCTTTTATTTATGTTTGGTATTCATGATGTTGAAGGATTGACAGACAAAGGGGATAAGAATGGAGTGGGAAATGACCCTAAAAAAAATAATGGAAAGGGGCAGAAACAGTTAATAAAGCAATAATATCAAGAACAGTAGACAATGCAAAAGTCATTAATGCTTGTGATTCCATCTCCCATTACTTTCCTCTCTTCCAACCAAGCATTCCTCTACTTGTGCGGAAAAAAGTTTTATTGTCCTATGGATGTTTTGTTTGATCATATTGTTTGTCATTTTCCTTTCAAAATCTTGTTTTCCTTAATATATTTTCTGATGTACAGAAAGGATGTTTTATTTGGTATCTCTCAAATAATTTACCCAATTTAAGGTTATGTTAAAGTTCGATCTTTTTTCCATTGCCAGTAAATGATTCTAGTGCACAGAATGATTGGAAGGGCGCTTGGTGGCACAGCAGCTTCACAGTTCACTCAGGTGGTTAACCCCTTTCGAGACTTGATGTATAAATACTTTTCTGATTAATTAACAATAGTTTCAAGCTTAGTTCAGACTTAAGACAGAGACATCCTAAAAAATTATATACTTTATGTAAGTATATGTCCCCACACACACGGATTTAATTGCTCATAGGCATTTGGCATAAGGATTATATGTCAACACTTCATTGCCAGTTGCTTTTGTGAATTATATGTCGAAAATTAGATTTTGATTGGTGCACCTTGGTAGAATTAATCCCCCACTAAGTGAGAAAGTCCACGTTGATCTATAAAGGATAATTGATTTTTTGTCCCTTATTGGGAGGGGGGTCTTGCCATATTATAGTTATTTTTCTAAGATAAAGTATATTTTGGCTTTTATCTGCTTGCACATGTTTCATTGTTTTGATCACTCTTCCTTTTACCTTAACGTCTAGCTATTTTATGTCTATGTGGCCTAAACTAACAAACCTTCGTGCTTGTTCATAGCTGGTTTTATAGAGGATGAGAGTCCATATGCAGAAAATGGCAAAAAAGGCACATACTTTTTTGAATTCTCGAGGCCCTTGAGAACCATGGATCATCTTCAACAGGTTAGAAACTACTAACATGCTGCCTTCAGAAGTTTATACATAGTCAGAGCATGTATTGACCTGTCCAGATATTGTGTTGATAACTGAATTTGGGTCCATAAGTTGCCTCTCAATTTACGTCTGGATTTCTTGTTAAGTCAGGAGGATTTTTCTAGACTTAATGTTTGAACTTTATTATTGATCAGTTTTGTTAGCATCACCATGCTAAGTGCTGAGTTGATATAATTGAAGGGAGGTCTATGATTAAACAATTTTGGTAGGGGGGACATGAAAGACAGAGTCTTAGGAGGAAGAAGAGAGAAAGAAGGCAGAGTAGGGATTGAACTTACATATATCAAAACTCCTGTCAATTATCTCCAAAAAAGATGCCACTGAGATGCCACTTGATCTAAGGCTCTTTAGATGATTGTTGTAACAAGTTTTCATCATCAATTTCCAGCCAGCATAATTCCAGTGACCAAGATTCAGCCACTTAGCTGTGCCATTGGTGTTACAAGTGGCATCATAAAATGTTCTCTCACCACAGTTAGTATCATTGAGACTTGAGAGTGCTCAAAACCTAACAGTTTTCTTTATTACTGAAAGATTCTGAATTCTTTCTACGTTGCTACAACTAAGTAAAATGGTGTACATTACCTGGTGGTTGCAGGATGCACAATTCACTATTGGTGGATCCAGTAAGATGTCTGTTGCATTCTGGTATCCAGTTGATGATCAACCATGGCATGGTTCTGGACACTATTCTGTTGACTGTGATTGGGTGCCCTTTGAAATATCGCCAGGAAGTTCTTTACTTGGCAAGTCAGCAGCAACTGGTTCATGGAGCGCTGCCAGCGCATTTTCTCTATTCCTATCGGTAGCAGCACTCTGCGCAACTGTGTTTTTGGGTTATCATGTACTTTTGAGACCCAAGAATGTCCCTTTTACACCTATGGAGGAGCTTTAAACCTAGCCCAAGCTGCATGAGTTTGGTATTGTACTATTCATTGAAGGTTGTACTGCCTATGATTGTACTGTTTAGTGCGCTCACTTTATTCCATTTGTTTAGTTTAATTTAAACATTAATTTGGGTTTAATCCAGGAAGTGATAGACAAGTTAGGTCCTAATCGGCATCATGAGTTCCATATTGGGCTCAGTAGATTATGCGTGTATGTGTATTTGGTTAGGATTTTAGAAAATAGCTTATGAAAAAAAAAATTTTAGGTAGCTTTTGGAAAAAGGGTTTTTAGAAAAGATTTTATAAAAAAAATGATTATGGATAAATGAGTATTTAGATAGTTATTATTAAAAGGATTTTTCTAATTAGAAAATTACCAAAAAGTGTATAATTTTATTAAAAGTATGAGAGATGAGAGATGGTATAGAAGATAGAAAAGAGATGAGAGATAGTGTAAAAGATATAGGGGAGAGGAGAGAAGAGAGATAGTGGTAAAGATAGAAAAGAGAGGAGAGATATTATAAGAAAAAGTAAGGGTAAAATAGTAATTGAGTAGTCAATAAACTCTTTTACTGTTTCAAAAGTTACTCTAACCAATTTATCTGAAACCATAATCTGATTAAGAAGCTTTTTTAAACAAATATGGCTGTTTGTTTTGAAATTTTTTCAAATAAAGGTTTTACCTAAAAGGATTTTTAAAACCACGATTTTTATAGAAACCAAACGGGTCCTATAATCTGTATGACCGTTTGTCTTTAAGCCCGATAAATAGCAACGGAAAACTTCATTCAGAACCAAGGAGATTGATGACTGAAAATGACAGTTGTCGCATATGGTAAGGAACATGCTCATATCTTGTAAGGACGTGAGTTTAATTCCTGTTGTCGTTGTGAGGGTTCCTTTAGTAGGTGATCTTGTAAGTGTCCTCTGAGCCCTAATGCTGTGCCTTAGCCTTGGTAAGAGACTGACGCCGAACACATCTAAATTTTTTGTATAAAAAAAGGAGATTGATGACTTGTTATAAATATAAGTTGATATTGTTCAATTCTTGAGAAGTATTATTTTGTTGTGATTTTAGTCTCAGCGCTAGGGGAGACATTCTAATTTTTAAGTGTTTAGGTTTAAATTTGAGAGTAATAGACGGCTCATTTTACTTGATTTTGGTATCGTTTAGGAATAATATAGATCTCATCCTGCTTTTTGATGGTGGGTGAATTTTAAAATTTTTTTGTATTAAAATAATAATAAATATAAGCTGATAAAAGACGGTCTAGATATCTTGGGTATACCTCTAGCGTCTAGGTTCTAATTTTGTGACAGGTACGAAGATCATATTGGTGAATAGTCCATTAGTGCTCAAAGGTATGTAAATGCCGTAAACATTAACATATGTATTGGACATGGAGAATAAAATGGCACACCATCCCCTTTCTCCATTTTTGTTTTTCTCCACTTCTTTTTTTACCCTTCTATTCCTCTCCCCAGCCACCTAAAACAGATGTTCCCATTTATGAGTAGCTTTTTATAAACATATCCCATGTATGAAGCTCTCATTTTTTTTATAATCATAGGTATAATTTGAGTAACAGTATAAATAAGAAATTGGTCTTCAGATCAACGATGGCGGCTTCAAGGAAGATGTGCCAAATTTGGAGTAAATGGTTGTCCAAAAAGAATAGAAGGGGTAGACATGAATGGGCGAAGAAAAACATAAGGCCAGAAAAGGATGATGAAAAATAAGGGGGGAAAAAAGAAAAATAAGAAAGTGAGCAAATGATGATGTGAAACCGTAGAAAATACACAGATGAACCCTATAATTGTAATAAATATAGGGATGCGTTTAATAATTTTAATTGGGACCGATAGATTGATTTTTACTCTGTAATACGCTTCTTTGTCAAAAGTTAATTAATTTTTTTTGTAAATTAAAAAGTTAAATAAATAAATTATAATTAAATTTAATTGATTAATTTAATTAGATTAAAAAATTTATTATATAAATTTGTTAGAATTTGAATTTGATATTTTTTTAGTAATTTATAATAATATCGTTGAAGAAAAACCAGATAAGGCAATTCTCGTGCAAGCCCGCGCACGTTTCTGATCGAATGGAAGAAAAAGGGTGAAAACGAAATATTAGCAGTTAAAATGTTAGCAGTTAGAGCTATGGAGTATGCATGACTTCACAAACTACTGGATAATCGTATGGTGACCATCCGGTGAACTGCTCACTGCAATTGCGCAAACAAGTTCACGTAGGGAGAAGCTTATAGAGGAGGAGTGAAATGAAGCCGCTAGGCGTTGTTGGGGCCCCTACCATTTCTTCTTTTGCGCCGTCGATTTCCCCTTTCCTCCCCAAGCGCCTTCAAAGCCGTCGTTTTTGCGTTTCCTGCACTTCTTCAGGATCTAGAACAGTGCGCTTCTTTAACTTTCTTTTATTTTTTGGGTTGCAAAATTCCTTCTGTTATTAATTATTGTTATGCACACGACATGGATTAATCAGGTAGAACATGCGAAAACTGCAGCTTCAATTCCAGAATACAAGGCCGGTGTATTTGATGAATTGTTCCTCAATTTGTTCCGCAACAAATTAGTAGCGGTATATCTACTAAGCTTTATAGCTTCTTCCCCTTTCTTTCTCCGAGCATAAATTTTCCTTCCTGAGCATAATCGGGGAAGGAGGAAAGAGAAACAAAATTGTGGAGCAGAGGGGTCTTCTTTATTGTCAATTAGCTAATTTATGGTACTAAGATTGTTTATATGTTCTGAAACTCTACTAGCTGGAAATTGTGGAACGGAATGCTATTTATTTCTATTTTTGCGAAGTTTCTGTCTATTTTATTGTTGCCGCGTTTTGTCAGAATATGGTGTTGGAATATCATTTCACGACCTGGTTTCAGGAGGTTGGATGGGATTCAAACAAACCTGGATATGATGGACTTATTGAAGTTGCGAACCGTCTAATGATGAATGGCAGAACAAGAGCTGATACGGTTGAAGCTGCGGTATATCAGTTTACTGTGCTCTCTCTTTAGTTGCCTATTTAGCATCAATATCCATAAATATCAATATATCAATATCATCATTAATATTAACATTTAACATACAATATAGAATTTATATTATGTCGCAGTATTCACAAATCATGAACAATACATAGACACATCTAGTTTCATATGAAACAAGTGGGACAATAAAAACTTATTAGACCTGTGTTGTGTAAATCTCTACTGCCACAGAATGAGTGAACTTTTTGATATGCAACAGAATATAATTCATGTCTCACAGGATTAAATTGAAGTGTTTGGTAAAACAAAAACCAGCTTAGAACTGTTTGACTTAGATTGGTATTGTGATTCTATAATAAATGGAGAGCAGGGAAAGTTTTGGTTCAGACAAATGAAAATTTGGTAAAGACAAACATTGTAGAAGATTTAGCTTGAACTATTTTTGACTAAAAAGTTGATAAGATAGGAATTGACGTTTCTTCCCGTTTAGTTTTTAGTATAATTTGTCCTTTTGGGTTTCTTATGAATTTGAAATGGCGATGTTTGTGGCAAACTTAGTTGACTATCTGTTGATGGCAGATACGGGTATTGAGGTCCTTGTTTCCTCCATTTCTTTTGGAGCTATATAAAATGCTCGTAGCTCCTATAGGAGGGGGCAAAGTTGCTGCTATGATGGTCGGTGAGTACATCTCATTTCTATCATTAGAAGCCAAAAACATGTTTAAATATTCTAAGAAAAATATTCTATTTTCAAGCAAGGGTTACTGCACTGACCTGTCAATGGCTAATGGGCCCGTGCAAGGTCAATTCTGTCGACTTGGATGATGGAGCCTCCTGCAGTAGTGGGGTGATCACCTTTACTGCTTTGTGTTAGATCTAATATGAATATTGTGAAGCTTGGGCCAAAAAGAATGACATGACTGAATGATAACATTTATTCTAGAGTGACATATTTCTCAATTCTTGTAGGTTTACGTGGAAAGATGCAAGTACCTGGAAGAAAGCAAATGTGCCAGTATTTGCATCAATACTTGTAAATTTCCGACACAGGTTAGTGGTTCGTCAAAATACTTCTCTGCCATTCATTATGTTGCTGTAAGAGATGAAAGTATTGTGCACTTATCAGTAATTTTTTTTTTTGGCATTCTTCCAATGTTTTTTGACTTTCATTATATCCAATTTAGACATTCTTCATGGATCATATGGGAGTTCCACTGCTAATGGAGCCCAACTTCAGTGATTATAGTTGTCAGGTAATATTTGTACTCTCTTATCTTTGATATCTGCCCTTGGGAAAATTACAGTCACTTTGGCTTGCAAGGAAAACCGCGCTCTATTATATCTGTTGTCTACTCACTGCCAGCCACAAGAAGTTTGTTACCACCGCCCTTGTTGATAATTAAGCATTTCCCGCTTCCGTAGTTCACCAGAACATTCCTTCAATCTGCTGATGGAATAATTTTATGGATCCCGATTCTCTCTATTTCACTCTAATCATGAAACAGGGGCTGTTATTTCATACACTGGCAGTGGACTGAGGCTCCACCAGCCCCATCCTTTGACTTGATGTAGTGGCCTTTCCTTCCAGATTTTGTAATGCTGTCTAAAGTTTTCATATTTGTTTCTTTCCATTAGACGCGCTAGGTTCAAATATTGAGTTTTATCTTCTTGATCACTTTCAGTTCTTCTCTTCTTTCAGATTTAAATAAATGGTTGAATTTTCCAAATTTTATTTAGAACAACACATAGCACGTTCAGGAATCGATTCCAAAATGATCGGTTTCAACCTTCAATTCCTCCGCCCCTCGTTGGTGGCCATTTGCTACTTTCTTCCACAGTATTCTTATTATTTTTGGTAGAAACTCGTATGGGTAGTCATCAACCAACAGTAATGGCATTCTTGTCGAGTTCTTGCTGCTTTCAAAAACCAGAGATTGAAGTCCATTAGGTTTTCTTTGTCTTCATTGTGATCTATTTCAAGATCTCTGGGACCGTTAGAAGATAGAAGCTGGAGGCATCATTGGCATATAACTAGTTTTCCAGGGTTGACCTCCGATTGGGGCTGAAAACTGAAATTCTATTAGCAATTAAGGAGCTAAACGGAGTTAAAAGTTGACAGTAATTGTGTCAATTTCTGGTGTCTTCAAGCCGCAGATGTTGATAGCAAATAATTGCATAACCAATATCTCTAGTAAGATAAACTGGTGCCACAAATTTCTTATCGTTGTAAAACACTTAAATTTCAGTTCAAATTTGGAGTCCTTCCACCACAACCGGAAGATGACGGCGTCCTGAAAGAGCCCTGCCTGGTGGCATGTCCACATGCTGCCAAGCGAAGAGTAGTTGCCAGAAACATGGATGAAGCTCCGTGTCCCAAGAGTTGATTGTGTTTTGACTGTCAGAACCAACCCTTTGAAGACGCAATTTCTAGGTATAGATTTTCTTCAGTACAAAAGAGATGTTAATGTCACTATATGACTTATTTGTATATGATGGATTTGATGACCACACACGAGTTCACTTGTTTAGACATCCCGTATTAATATCATCAACGTAAAACATAACAATATAAATGGTCATGAACGTTATGATTTATTTTAAATTGTGTCAATGTATGGGCTTATCTACTTCAACCCAGAATCAGGTTGAGGTAAAAAAAAAAAAAAAATACAGAATCAGATTCTCTCAGGCACCTCTCCTGCAAAAATTAGAGCCTTGCAATAAATTCAATGGCTCAGAAAACTAAAGCTGACAAACTAAAGGAACTCACTTCATTGATATTCATAAAAAAATACCTTCCCCAACTCACTTTTTTTATGGTACCAAAGTAGAAAGAAAGCAAGGACTCGAAGCCTTCTGCATTCTTTTTAATATTTTTAGCTTTGATGTTTTGTTTTTTGAATAATTATTTTGTCTCATACCATTTTTTTAGTTAATTTATACCTATTTTATTGTCACTTTATTTCATATTTACGAGTTATAGATAATACTATTAATATATATTAATATGGATTTTAGATTTCGTGTAAATATACATGGCTCATTTTAGATATGATGTAACTACTGAAGCGATATTCTATTATTCTCTATTCCTGGGTTTGCCTTTTGTCTCATACCATTTCATTTTTTGTATAAAATTCATTTATTTTATTATATGATGATATTTTCTTCAATATTTAAGTATTTGAGGCAACATAAGGTCACCGAATATATACGCCCCAAAAAAGTAAGTAAATATCCGAAAAAAATCAGCAAATATAGTAATGTATTAATATAAAATTAAAATATTTTCTTTCAATTTTTAATTCGTTACATGCATATTTTTTTATTAAACTCTTTAATTTTATTCAACATTATTAATCTATATAACTTTATTTTTTTAGTATTGTTAACTCTTATATAAAAGTTCCTTATACTATTAGAACAAAACTAAAAGATTTAATAAAATAATAATATAAGTATTAAATTAAAAATTAAAAAAAGTATATCTATATCTAAAATAGTTTCTTTAAAGTGTAAATATAGAACGAACAGTATTTGTAAACCACTATTTCCGGCATTATAAGGAAATATATCTATTTTTATATTAGTTCTTATTAATGAGGATAGACATAGGGATATTGAGGTAAAAAGCAAAAAATGACATAATAGGAATATTGATTTGTCGCCAAAAAATTGTTATCTATTTTATTACTTTAATTCAAGGTCAAAAAAATTCAATTAAATCTATACAGCCAAGAAAACGCAGGTTGCAGGAGGAAAGTTACCGCGAGCACACGGACAAAGCAACTTTTTGTTGTATGTTACCGTTGATCAACGTCTAGATTCTGATGACCAAGAAATAGCACTGTACTGACACTATACAGGATTGTCTTCATGCTTCGCGGCGAGGCAATCCGAAAAGCGAGGTCCTTTGCCTTGACTGTCTCTCTCGTATTTCCCTTTCACTCCATAGCCACTTACCATTAGTTGGTTCTTTCCGTTACAACTAGTGACCGGCAATTAACGCCCGCGTGCGCGTCTGCCCTCACACGCGTCGGCAACCAAACAAAAAACGCCGAAAAATATTTAATCCACTTTTCCCAAACCAAACAAACGACCTTCTCCGTCATTGGCTCGTGATAACAGATCCCCGTATCAACACCAGTAGTCACCTTCCGTTGGCTCTCCAATTCAACTCAGATATGGATTCTTGGACTCGGAGTTTACTACCTCAAGTTCGGATTACGGCGCTTGTATTTCTGCTTCTAGGTCCCCCTTCACTGGCTTTTACTCGTGCTCCTTGCTCCTAGTCATAGTGTCGCTTCTGCTATTCGACTTTTATCCTCATCCCCGCCGTTGATATAAACAAAATCCTATAGATCTGGAGCTTCAAGGGCAATCAACGGCCTCCGAGATGTCGTTCCTCCCAGTTTCTATCTCAATCGGTAATATACAGATTTCTAGAAGTCCTTCATTTTGCGTTCACTTGCAGTTTCATATGCACTTTTATGACTAAGTAAACAGGAAACAATGAAATGGACTTGAATTCTGCTCGCATGTTAGTATAATTTGGCGTTTAGAATCAGGCCATTTGAAAGTCCTTCGTCAGATTGTTCTCATATATTTATCGTGTAATCTTCGTAGCGAGAATTTATCTTACTTTGGCTCTCTACGTTTGCTGGTTACTACCAATATCATATTGATATAAATTGTTAAAATTGTTCTTAATGATCTTAGAGCTTCTTGTTTAATTAGACGTGTAGGATTTGCTAAGACGGTTCTTTTCTTTTTATCCATCATCAAACATCATTCAAACATGAAAGCTGAATTTCATTCCTCGTAGCTTCGCACCCTCAAGCGTGACCTTGGTTGTGAAACTCAGATGAAACCCATATTTTAAAAACCTATTGAGTTGGAAAGCGGGTTCATTTTACTTGGTAGGGTCTGTGGAGTTGGGTTTCAGTTAGTGGTGCCTGTTTATTAAGCCACCTTGAACCTTTGAAGGTGAAAAAGACAATAGAAGGAATTCTAATCATGACCCTTCTTTTTGTGGGGAGGGGGCTGCTGGGCTTTTTTTGTATATGCAGGGCGATAACTTATTCAAATTATCATATACTTAGGGTATCTGAGGCAGTTGTACAAAGCTGACATAATTTTCTTTAGAAGAAATATTTTACCACTTAGCTTGACTTGAATTTTAGCTTTCAGTCTATGCTATGATTCTATCTTTGAAACCGTCTTGAGGCTCAGGCCATGTTATTAAATAATCATAAACTATTGTTCTATAGCTATGGAAAGTTTAGTTCAACTTATGTCAGTGTACTTCTTTCCTATTTTTTATCATCAAAGTTGAGTTTGACTTTTTTTCAAATAATGCAGGTGCCTTAGAAGTCATTTACTCTCTGTTGCTGAAATGGTTGCTTGTATTATCTTGCTCAGTATTAATGGCTGACTCTAGTGCATTATCCCCGGCTAGACTGCCTTCTACTACTATGGTGGTTCGTGATCTGCCCCTACCAGCAAATCTCCATGGGCAAAAGCATCTACCATCCCATGGTGGACCAAGTCCAACACCATCACCTACCCATCCTCCTTTATATAGTCCATCCTTGAGTACAGGTAACCCCCCGGCAAGTTCACATTCATCCAAGCCATTCATTAAGGGCGGTGAATTAGGACCTCATGTTTCTGGTTTCGGAGATATTGCCCCTATTCATTCATCAGCTGGTGCGATTCCTTCTGGTTTGGCTCAGCCACCCTTATCTCCTTATGTTTCCTGTAAGTGACCATTTTTTGGACTTCTGTGCTTCTTGTCGTCTTTCTAGTTTGCTGGATGGAGCAATTTAGCCTATATAGTTTTCAAAAGAGCCTCTCTAATGTTATTGTTAGATCTGTCAAGATCTTCTACTTTCATTTTGAACAATCTTAATAAAGATTCTGTTTTCTCTTCATGGAAGTTAGTTATTGTGCCACTTAATTATTATTTTAATTACTTTAATAAAAAGATTGTGGAGGGATAGTATATTTTTAACCGAGAAAAGGGTCTAAACTGTATTGATAAGTCAACTAGAGGAGACAACACAGTTTGACTTAGAATAAAGGAGCTAAATCATTTGATGAAAACTAAAGGGACCAAAATGAAATGAAGCGTTACATATTTTGTAAATAGCCTATTAACTTTCAGTTGAAGCATTATACAATCTTTTATTAAAAAAAATATGAGCTTTGGAACCTAAATCTGACAATGACATGTGTGTTTATGTTTAATTCTACCAGATTGTTGTAAACAAAACATGGTGTTGAAGCGTGGGAGCAAGAGTTGTCACTGTGTGTATCCCATAAAACTAGACCTTCTTCTTTTGAATGTCTCTCAAAACTCTAATTGGAATCTTTTTCTAGACGAATTAGCTACCCAACTTGGGTTGCAAAATTCTCAGATTGAATTGGTAAATTTTTATGTACTCACCTTATCAGCATTAAATATATCAATGGATATCACTCCACATAAAGGGACCAGTTTCTCTACTGATGAAGCATCTAGAATAAACTCTTCGCTTTCAATGCATAAGATTCAACTAGATCCTAGATTGGTGGGTGACTACAAACTTCTCAATTTGACGTGGTATGAGCCTCCACCTGCATCTCAAGGTTAGTCCAAATCATATACTTTGGTGTCCTTGACAAGTGAAACTTGCATCAAGATGATTATTGTACAGATGACATAGCTAATGCTTGTATTCTGGTAATGAAGCTTCAATTGCATGAAATTATTGTTAGTACAATTTTATTGTTGTTTTAATATACAAAATTTTGCATTTATTGTTGTCCTTTTGTTTATTTCACGACTGCTGCTGAAGTTGTGAAAGTGAAATATATATGTACATTGAGGTCTTATTGTTTGCTCATCAGCAAACGCAGAACATAAAACTTTGATGTTCATGAAATCGTCTTCCTCCTTTCTGTATAATGTGAAAGATGCATTTTCTTTCATAACATTGCCTATGCATTTTATCTTTGGTTTCTGTGAGTTTATTTATGTAATTCACTTATTAATTCTGTTGGATGCTTCCAAGTTAATTGTGTTTCATCATTGTTTAGAGATGCCTTGAGAAATATATTTGATGACCTGTCCTCATTTTAATATTAATATGCTTCAAGTTTCCTTGGCCCCTCAAACTAAGTTCTAGACCTATATCTGATATAATGCCAAACTAGTTGATGGACAGGTTATGAATGAACAGCTAGGTGTTTGTGTGAAGCCTTAGTCCATTGTTTGAGTATTAACATATTGTTGGATGTTAGTGCAGCTCCGAAGTCTGTTGCATCACCTATGAAAGCTCCTAGTTACCATAAACCATCAACTTCAACACCAAGTTCTTCAAATAGGAGAGGACATTCAAGTTTGTATGCTATTCTTGGAATTGGTGCTGGCATACTCTTCATTGCCATTATATCTGTACTCGTACTTTGTTTATGCACATTGAGGCCTAAGACCAAAGGGCCATCAATAGATGCTGGTAGATATCTTTAATACTAGCTCCTTTATTTTATTTACTTATTCATTTATATTTTTTTGCCTTTAATTTGTACACATCCTTATAACAACTTATGGCACAAGCTATTATGAAAAATATTTTTGGTCTCCCTTTTGTAATGCAGATATTGTAAAGGCGGCAACTCATTTAATTCTAACAATTCAATAGGGGAATGTTAGGCCCCTTCTTTAAAGAAAATCTACATGTCATAGGGTTGGTTATTAGTTAATATATTTTTGTGGAGTTGAACATGGAATTGTCAATGAAACTTGGTCCAGCATACAATTTTATCTGCAGAATCAGAATTAGAAAATTAAAATTGCTGATCTTTCTGTTGGAAAGTATTTTGTCTTCTTAACTTGCTGAAGTTTGCAAGTGATCAGATGGCTCCCAGCCTTTCTAGATCAAACGAGCAAAAGCCTTACCTTACTTAGAAACTTAATACTGCTCTGACGCTTTAACATTTCAACCTAGCTTGTTCTAAGTTTTTTAGTAACAAAAAGTAGACTGTAAGATAATAGACATGTCAGACTCAAAATGTTCAATTTTTTCACTGAAATGAAATCTCATCCATTAATCAACCCTAGAATGAATGGAGAAGAAATTGAAACTTGTGCTATTCTTATCCATTGTGGCATTGATAGTAATCTTTCAAAGTTGTGTATCCTTGGTAGCTTTATTTTACATTCCAGTTTTGATAATAGTGTTTTCTCTCGGTCCTATAGAGAAGCCAAGGATAGAAGGTGCAGTTTCAGCAGCAGGGTCTTTTCCTCATCCTACCAGCACTAGATTTATTGCTTATGAAGAACTTAAAGAAGCAACAAACAACTTTGAAGCAGCAAGCTTACTTGGAGAAGGTGGGTTCGGTAGAGTTTTTAAAGGCGTCTTAAATGATGGTACGGCCGTAGCAATTAAGAGGCTTACTAATGGAGGGCAACAAGGGGATAAAGAGTTTTTGGTTGAGGTCGAAATGCTTAGTCGGTTGCATCATCGTAACCTTGTAAAATTGGTGGGATACTATAGCAATCGTGACTCATCACAAAATCTATTATGCTATGAGCTTGTTCCAAATGGAAGTTTGGAGGCGTGGCTTCATGGTAATATGATCTCTCAAATTACAAGTTTAGCAGTATCTTTTGTTTCAGAACTGGTTTTATGCACACGATTGAAATTGGTACTATTTCTGCAACAGGTCCCTTAGGAATAAATTGTCCTTTGGATTGGGATACCAGAATGAAGATCGCACTTGATGCTGCAAGAGGACTTGCCTACTTGCATGAAGACTCACAGCCCTGTGTTATACACAGAGATTTCAAGGCGTCCAATATATTGCTGGAAAACAACTTCCATGCTAAAGTTGCAGATTTTGGTCTTGCTAAGCAGGCACCTGAAGGCAGAGCAAATTACCTGTCTACTCGTGTCATGGGCACATTTGGGTTTGTCCCAGTCTCACCTTGCTTGGGCTTGTTATTTCCATATAATAAGGTTCTTAATAAGATGTAATGAAACTGTTATGTAGGTATGTAGCTCCTGAGTATGCCATGACAGGTCACCTACTTGTTAAAAGTGACGTTTATAGCTATGGGGTTGTCTTGCTGGAACTGCTGACTGGAAGGAAACCTGTTGATATGTCACAGCCAGCTGGACAAGAGAACCTGGTTACTTGGGTTAGTTCTGCACCTTGATCAATTCCACAATTTTCCTTCCTCATGAAGTTCAAATCATAGTCATCTGGCCTTTTGTGTTCCCTTGGCTGGAAATATCTCAACATTGAAGGTGTTGAGATAACTTGTGTACTTTAGAGTTTTTATGTTGATATCATAACTTGTTATGTGGGGGTGGACCTGTCCCTTATCATGCTTGTTAAATCCTCAACGTCTGTCCTCTAGAGTGATTTTTATGTTTGATGGACAATATTCTTACAAAATTCCACCTTTCAGGCAAGGCCAATCCTAAGAGATAAAGACCGGTTGGAAGAGCTTGCTGATCCAAGGCTGGGGGGGAAATATCCGAAGGAAGATTTTGTGCGGGTTTGTACTATTGCTGCGGCCTGCGTCGCTCCTGAAGCAAGCCAACGACCCACAATGGGGGAAGTGGTACAGTCACTTAAAATGGTGCAGCGCATGCCTGAACATCAGCATTCCATGGTGGCCTCCTCCAATACAAGGACTAACCTAAGACAGTCCTCTACCACTTTCGAGTCCGATGGGACGTCTTCTATGTTCTCTTCAGGTCCCTACTCTGGTCTAAGTGTCTTCGACAATGACAACGTTTCTAGGACGGCAGTTTTCTCTGAAGATCTTCATGAAGGAAGATGACACTTGGACATGCAAGCTAACCCACAATGGACATCCATTTCAAAGTTCGTTACCTCAATCTAGAGCAGTTTTCTTTCCCATGCCCGAAGGTTTCACAAGCGGCGGCATTTTTTAGTGAAGGATTGCAGTTGTCTAAATTTGGTTGTTGAGGGTGTAGATTCTAATTATCGCGTGTTAAGATCCTCTGGGCAAACGGTCATCTTGTTTTTACCCATTCCCAGTGGGGGGGATCAGTTTTTGTACATATATATGCATTGTAGATTTTATTTACTTAATTTAGTCGTTTTCGTTTGAAATTTCCAGTATTTTTAACTACAAATAATCGCGATGAATCGCTGATTTTGCTGCCTTTCTTTTAAAATGGTTTTATCCAATGATTTTTGCGCGGAGAAATGGCAGGCAAAGATTGGACAGAAATCGTGTCACGTGTTTAGATTTAAAATGTTTTATTCTCAAATTTTTAAAAATCAAACTAATTTTTAAATAAAAAATTGAAAAATGTGTCTAACTTTAGCATAAACAATTAATCGAGTTTCATAACAAATAATAATTAAATTGCTTATATAAAACTGAAATAAGTTGGTAATTTCTTGTAGGTTTATTTTTTTTATCAAAGTCTATTTTAATCGTATGGAAATAAAAAATATCAAAATTTCGGTATTAAAAAATGAAATAAAAATTTAGGCCGTGATTGGATCAAACATGGTATGAAAGGAGTTGCGATTTGCTTAGCCAATTTTGGGGCGACAGGTTGTCAAGATGGTGGTGCTTGTAGGCATTACTGGAATCCGACCTGAACTTAACGGACTAGATTTAAAAATTCAGGTGTAGATCAATTTAGTTTCAGAAAAGTATTCAGGTTGAATTCGAATAAACATTAATAGAAATCCGATTTCTGCCCAAAGCAGGCTAAAATCCCAAGAATATAAGCCTCACTTCATCTCTCCAAGGCCGGCGACGCGTCTCTCAGCAAAGAAGAGAACGAACAATGGATTTTAATGGGAGGCTTGTCTTCATTATTACCCTCTCTCGTCTCCTCTGCATCAACGCCACTCCTTTGAACGTAATCCCCGCCTCGGTCCCTTCCGAGCTCACACAACTATGCAAAGACGCAGAGAGCCCAAGCCTCTGTATTCGAACCATTTTGCCAAGACTGCATAGTCCTCTGGATCCCTATCAGGCCCTCATCACTGAAATCGACACCACCGCCCGCTGCACCAGGAGAGCCCTTAGGATGATCGACGGTCTAATGGCCCAGCCAAACAACCCTAAAAGCTTATCTGCTAGCCATAGCACATGCAAGGAACAATATGGAAATATCCTGGATTCTATTCGAACTACATTGGGCGCAGTAGCTAAAAAAGCCATGGATGATGCTCGGCTGTCTATTAGTTCGGCGATTTCCTACCAACAGACTTGTGAGGATACCTTCAAAGAATCAAGAGCCGACTTACCTGTCGCTCGTCAATCTAAACACATATTCCACTCGCCGGCAATAGCTTGGCCATCATGCAAGCCTTGCAGAATTAATTAATTAATCAGCTGCGAATTGGAGATGGAGAGATCATTGTTGCTGTTTATTTCTGGATTTTGGTTATGCAGAACTGTTGCTCCACCCACACAATACAAAAACTATATCGACACATTAACGTCGAATGCGTAATTTATTATAATATTTTATTTCTGTGGCAAATTGAAATCGGAAATAAAATAATTCTACTCTTTTAATAATTTATTTTATTAATTTAATTAATATAATACATATTTTTAAAATATTTTAACTATTTTATTTAATTATTGTTAAAAAATATAAATAAAAATAATTTAAAATAAATAAATATAAAAAATATTTTATATTTAAAATTAAAATAAATTTTTTAATTATATATTACATTAAATATGGGATGATTATATCTTTGGAGAAATACTGAAACTACAAGACTTCCCTTTTCCTATTTTTTCCGCTTGTGCCCGGCGTATTTTATTTATTTTCATTGATGCGATTTGTATTTTTCAGTAAATCGAGTCTAAGAAAATCTTAGAAATTATGTTTGTTTAAAAAACGATTTAGTAAGTATTTTTCTTAAGAAAATAGTAGTTTTTTTTAAAAATTTATAACGTTTATATATATAAATATTATTTAATTTTTTTAATTGTCAATATGAATAATGATCTCACTCTTTTTTTAAAAAAATGGTAATTAAAAAAACGAGATTAAAATCACAAAGAACACGTGTAATAATACAGAGACGAATAAACAAGAGGAGAGGAGGATCTAACGTACGCCGGGGAATGCGCACACGCTTGGCATGCGCATATAGTTGCAGCATAACGGCGCGAGCAAAGGAGTAGGGGTGTGCATGGGCCGGGTTGGGCAGGGCAGCCCCCCTGCCCGGTGCCCTGCCCGGAAAAACCATGGGCTGCATTTTGCAGCCCGATGCCCGGCCCTGCCCGGTAAAAGCCCTAACCAATTCGGGCTGGGCATATGCGGGCTGGGCATGGGCGGGCTGGGCATGCCCAAATAGTGATGTCCTGCTCATATTGTGAGAAAAAAATCTGCTATCATGAACTTATAAAATAATATCATATTTATATTTTTAAGAGTTAAATAATATATATAATTCACTAAGAATAAGGTATCAAAAAAATAGTAATTAAAGTCTCAAAGTCTATTACATATATAAAAAAGAAATATTAAAATATATAGAGGTCGGATATTTGTAGCGTTATTGCAACACAAAAAATTGAATACTTGGCAAGTAAAGCAGAGGAGCAACTTTAGTATCTACATAAATATAAAAGTTATATTTAATATTTTAAAAATGAGCAAGGAGAGTTGCCAGTTAAAGTGAAAAGTGTAAAATTACAAATAAAATAAGTTAAGAAAAAAATTAAAAAAATAATAAATATATATATATATAGGGCCGGGCCAAATGGGCAGGGCAGCATGCCCTGCCCGGTGCCCGGCCCGGCCCGACAACTGGCCCGGCCCGGCCCTGCCCAAATATATTTTGGGCACTTTTTTTAGGGCCGGGCCGGGCGATTTTTTACCGGGCTCGGGCGGGCGGACCGGGCCACCGGGCACCATGAACACCCCTACAAAGGAGGAGGGAAATAAAAAGCGGAGGGAGGAGTAAGAGGCTTGGGCATGAGACAGAGACACAGAGTGAGTGAGTAGGATCGACGAGTCCGAGTCGAGTGACTGCATCAAACAAAAAAAATAACACATAGGTGGGTTTGGGTGTGGAATTAGCAAAAAATGGTGAACAAGGAGATAATTAGTCCTCTCTCACCTTTACCACCAGCACCACCTCCACTCTCTCTCCACTATTCCTATTCCTATCCAAGTTCTCTAACCCTAATCCCCAAATTCATCTCTTTCTTATTCCCTTGTCTTTCTTTTTCCCCTCGCTTTTTCACTCCGACTTGTCCTTCCCCTCCGCCTCCGCCTCCGCCCGACATTTTTCTTTAAAGCACTCTGCTTTTCTCTTCCCTCGGTTTTCCTCCTTTGCATTCCTTCTTCTTTCGTGTATTCCGATCTTTTTCATCGGGGACGGCCATCCTCTGAGGTAATAGAAGATTTTCTCTGTTCTGTTTCGGGTGTTTGTTGGGGGATTAGTTTTTATTGGTATTTCAAATTTCAATGCCAATTCTTTCCCGCGTGTTTTGTCCTTGATGTATTCTTGGCATTCTGTTTTATTGGACATGTTTTCTTTACATTGATAGATCGTCAACCTTACCCATGTGAAGGGTTGTTGATTCATCGTAGTTGGATTTTTATTCTTTTTTATTTTTTTTCTTCACAGATGATAATGTGTGACTTTTCATTATGTTGGGCTTGCTTGTGACTTTGGTCTCTTCACTCTTAATGAAGTATGGTTTTATACGGGTTTCTACCTCTTGATTTGGTTTTCTAAATCGTCATGTTATTTTAGGATGATGAATTTTCTTCGAACTCCTTTTCTAGAACTCTTGGCGCTTGACATGTTCTTACTTGTGTTGAATTCGGTTCCTGGTTGCATCTTAATTTTCAGTGTAAGTTTGCTTTAGCGCCACCTCTTTCAATCTACATTATTTGTGCCTATTGCGAGTTATCTTGAAGAGATTCTGTGGTTCCATCGCGTCTGCATCAACATCATTGGTCTTAATAGTTTAGACAATAAAGTGTATTCTTGTATGCGTTAAATTATTTTTCAAGATGACTAAATTAATAGAAAATACGTAGTCTTCACTTTTCCCTTTGCCCTTATGTTAGTTACTCTGGAAAGAGAATTTTTTGTTTTGAAGTTACGGGGAATGATAGTTCCATAATAAATTACCTTTTCATGTAATTATTGATAAGTGCGTGGTTGTAATGATTTTCCTCAACTTACCATCATTGCAGTTGTGGAAGAAGCAACAGAAAAGCTGTGCTATCATAACAATTCTCTTATGGAAGACTTAGGTGGTACACGGTTTGATGGTATTAGCAATGCTGTAAGGAAGAGAAGGAGTCAAACTTTTCGCAGACCTCGGCCTGATTCACAACCTATTTCTGAAGGACATGATCTGTACCCCTTGTCATCTACATCACCTTCAGATGATGTGGCCAAGGCTTCTAGTGATGAGAATGCTGTTTGTGATTCTAATTCTAATTCTAAAAGAAAAGAATTTAACCTTAACCAATGTTTCTCTGGAGTTTCCTCTTCCACTGCACTCGAAAATGATAAGTCCCATGAGAATAATAAAAATGGAGGATTCCATGCGTTTTATAATAATGAACCTAGACAGAGTGGATTATCTAATAAACGCTGTAGTGAAGGTGTCCTCGCTCCAGCTAATTGGAAAGGCTCTACCAAATTGAACGATAGCTTGGAATCAGAATCAAAAAGTGGGGACGCGAATGGTGGAAGGAATTTGGAGTGGCTGAATTCAGAACAGTTAGGAGTTCCTCCGGATGAACTAGGGAATGAAAGCAAGGTTAAGAAGGTTAAACTCAAGGTTGGTGGTGTGACGCGCACTATTCAAGCCAACTCTTTATCTAATGGTGCCGCAGGAAGTGGATTGACTGTAAAGAGCTCTCAGACATCTGATTCTTTCAAACCACGTCCAAGGCAAAGGGTATTTTGCTTTTGATTTCTTGATATTAATGAGTCATACCTTATTTCGCCAGCTACATGTCTTACCAACTTAGTTTTAAATCTTACTTGTATGGAAGAGCATCTGGTGCCTTGATTTCTTATTTATGAAGGTAATAATTACCTGACTTTTTTGGCTTATATCATCTAATTTAATTTTTCCATTGATTGGTGTTGTTATAGGGAAATTCAGATGACAAGCATTCTTCTTCAGATAAGAGGAGTGGCCTTCAAGGTGTTCCATGGAAGGATTTCCCTAAGGGTGGTTTTGGTTTTGGGAAGGATGATTCTGTGATGGGGAAAACTTCTGGGAATAATGCGTCAGGTAAGCAAGGGGATAGGTCCGAACCAGTTCGTAAGAGCAAGAGAGTACTCAAGAGACGTGCACTTCATGGGGAATTTAGTGATGAGGAGGAGGAGGATGATGAGATTCGGTACTTGGAAAAGCTCAAAACTTCAAAAGTCTCTGCAGTTTACAGAGATGATGAAGAAGTAAGCAAGAAACATCGAAAACTTTCTAGTGTCTCTGATATGGAAAATGCTGCCTCATCAAGGTCAGGCAAAGATGATAAGAAAAGGTGCAGATCAGATAGGATTTATGAGGATGCTGATTACGAGGAAGAAGAGGAGACTGGGTCTGATGGTGAGCGGGACAATAGGAAAAAGAAAAAGCGGAGGAAGGAATCTGTTGATGTCTTGATGGAGAGTAAAAGAGAAATAACTCTTACAACTCGCCAACGGGCTCTTCAATCAAGCAAAGATGCCTTGGCATCTGGCTCAAGTTTAATTGAATTTCCTAATGGATTACCACCTGCACCTAGGAGTGAGAATTTTTTACCATATTATTTCTTATTTGAATTTCATACCACATTCATCAGCCATGTGACTATTTATATTTATATTGTTACTTCACAATTGCAGAGCAAAAGGAGAAGCTTTCAGAAGTGGACCAACTAAAGAAGGCAGAGGCCGCCCAGAGGCGAAAAATGCAAGTAGAGAAAGCTGCCAGAGAATCTGAGGTTTGTTTTTGTTCTTTCTAAATTGCTATGTGCTTTTTCATGTCTCATTTCACACGGAAAGACTCATGAGTGTTTGGATTCATTTTGTAGGCTGAAGCTATCAGAAAAATACTTGGTCAAGACTCCAGTAGGAAGAAACGAGAAGAGAAAATAAAGAAGCGCCAAGAAGAACTGGCACAGGTTTTACAGCATTGAAATATTTTTTTTTCTTGCTGTTTATTTCAGTTTCCTGTATAGATACGGTTTTCATTGAATTATTCCCCACAGGAGAAGGCAGCCAACGCTCGAAGGCTTGCATCAAACACCGTCAGATATGTGATGGGTCCTGCTGGGACTACTGTGACATTTCCTGAGGAGATGGGCCTCCCTAGCTTATTCAACTCCAAACCTTGCGGGTACCTAACTTTGATAATTCAATTATTTCATAAATTCAATGCACGTTTATTGTTTGATTGTCATGAAAATTGGTCTTGAATTGAGAAACGGTGTGTGAATGGATACTCCCATAAATTTTATTCTCTCCTTTTTTCCTGTTTTATTTGGTCATCGATCATAGGGTTATAAGAAATCCCTTAACAGAGAAAAGAAAAGCGGTGTAAAAACAGAACTTAGTCCTGAAGGAGGGCTCTCCAATCTGTCTGCGTGAGAATTTGTTTGGCTCCATCAATCATAAGTTAGATATTGATGCATATAGATTTATTCAGCAGCTACATGAAAATGTTCTCTTTGCTGGGTGTTTGGACAGGTATCCTCCACCGCGAGAGAAGTGTGCGGGGCCATCTTGTACAAACCCATACAAGTATCGGGATTCAAAGTCAAAGCTCCCACTTTGCAGTCTCCAATGCTACAAGGCAGTCCGGGAACAGATGATGCCTGAAAATACCTGTTGACGTTACCAAAAGTCCCTTTATCGTCGACTTCTGCCAGTTATATATGGCATCCCCAAGTGTTCATAACTCTCCTAGGTACAGATTTAGGGTAGAGCGATTAGCATGTGTTGAGTTTTGAGCCATTGCAAGAGCTCATGTTGCGGATTGTTCATTTGCTGTATCATGCATCTTTTTGGGTGATGATATAAGAAGTTAAATGAAAATGAATAACGTTTACTCTGTTTGCACGTAACGTGATGATATACAAATTAATGAAGCAGATTAATGATGCTCCCGAGTTTCTAGCCGATCCAGGGCAACTATGTAAATGAGTATCCAAACTACTTAAAAATCACTTTTTAAGTAAAAAGTGGTTTATTATGACTTTAATCAAACACAAAATGAATTCTGATTTCTGATTTTTCCAGAATTCTCATAAGTTAATCTTTTTTAATAAAAGTAAACTATCTAAAAATAACTTATTTTTTCATTTATAATATTAATATATTTTAATTTTAAAAAATTGATAGAAAAAGATATTAGACAATGATAAATGCCATGATACGATATTTTTTAATTACTATATTAATATGTATTATTACTTAGTGGTGTGAGGTTTTCTACATAAAAAAATTGTAACAAATAAAAATTTATTTTAAGAAAAACAAGGCTTTGGCTATTCATATCATGTTGCGTGGTAAAGTCACATACTCACATACACTGAGGACGAACGCAGCTGAGAGGTGCCGTTTACATAAAATTTAAAAAATCGTGCTTATAAAAAAAAGATTTTTTATACAGTTTTTAAAAAAAATTATAAAAAAATAATTTTAAATAAATATTTAGATAATTATTTTTAAAAATATTTTTATTATTAGTAAATTATGAATAAATATTTAAATATTAAATAAAGAGAGATAAGATATAAGAGAAAATGGGATATAAAAAAATAAAGGAGATAATGTATAAGAAAAAGTAATAGAGATGAGAGAGAGTATAAAAAAATAAGAGTAATATAATAATTAATTAATTTATAAATTCTTTTACTATTTTATAAGTTACTCTAATCAATTTATCTAAAATTTTATAATTTAATTTAAAAATTTATTTGAATAAATATAATTATTTATTTTAAAACTTTGTAAAATTTAAATTTTATTAAAAATTAAATTTAAATTTTAAACTTATATTTTGTGTGTGTTCCAATCGCACACTAAAGCTTTATTTGGTTTACCATAAGAGAGGGTATATTAAGTTAATTTAAGGGAGGGTAGGAAAAGGTAAGGAAGGTTAATGAATGATATTTTTTATTTGATTCATAAGGAAAGGAGAGGGGAGAGGAGATAGGTTAATTAAAAGTTGATAAATATACCCTTATCTCTTTATTTAAATTTATTTATTTTTTATTTACAATATTCATATCAAAATTATTATTTTTTAATCTATGAATCTTAAATTTTTTTATCTCATTTATATATATAATAAAATTATAAAAAATAAAAAATATATTAAAATTTTAATATTATTTTTTATTAATTTTATAATTATTATATATTTTAATATAATATATAAATAATTTATTATATATGTAATTAAAGAAAAAATTATATATAAAAAAATAAAAATTAAAAATTAAAAGTATAATTAGAATATTAAAAAAATTAAGGATATTTTAATTAAAAAAATAGGAAAAAATTTCTCTTTCATCTAAAAACTCTCATTTTTGGAGAGGAGTAGAGGGAAGAGAGAAGAAGACAAAAATTCTCCTCTCCTTTTTCCTCTATTTTTTCCAATCAAACATACTTTTCTCTCCTCTCCCCTTCCCTCCCCTCCAAAACCCCCCATCCAAACAAACCCTAAGCTACTCTCTGCCACGAAACACTCTACTCGCTGTTGCTTCTGCCCTTCGTTCATGCGGATACGGCCTGCCATAGCCCCAAGTTTAGTGAATTCCAGACCATAGTGTTGAAGCAATTCCAGAAATGGCTCATACGTGGGTCTCTACCCAGGCATCCTCTCTTAGATCCAACCCTCTTTTTCTTTCGTCGAGCCATAGTTCTTGTTCCGACACTCAGAAGCTTTCTTTCGCCTCTGACCCTTTCAGGTCGAGGTAATTTTCCCTAATAATATTCGGGTTCTATACTTGTAGACCGGAAATTTGCAATCTTTTTTCTCCTTTTTAAATGCCATACTCTATGATTAAAGCGTTTTTCTGGATGAATGCTGTAAGTTTTATACTCTCAAGAGAGATCAGGGAAGGATTGATAAAAACAGCGACTTTAAAATTGTTCTGGTGATAATGGTGAGATTGGACGATTTTGACTATCGTCGTTGGTTTAGGTTTCGAGGGGAAAGATGAATTAAAAGACAACTAGTTCTTGAGTACCTCTTTGTTGACTAACCGGATTTTACTAGGAAGCATATTTAATGAGAAGGAATGCCATCATGTTATGATATGAACGAAATTGCTTCCGTTTGTCAAAGCTGTCAGATTTCTTCACTGAAGTCAAATATCTAATCTTGGGTTAAAGGATTTAAATTCTATTGTTAATTGATTTGTTCGAAATGAAATATTATGTATGCCCCATATTCCCATATTTTGTTTCTTCTTTTGCAACTGAGCCTCGAGGTGAGGAGAATATCGTCTGTTATCCCTGTTAGTTATATCTATACAGAGGATGAAGCTTTTATGACTCGCAGGAAATTAAAGAAATTGGTGGGAAATAAAAGGAATACTCAAAGCTCTCCTGTGAAGGCTGCGTACGCTAATGATTTTTGGGCACCTGAGGGGAGTTCACGCCAGGGTATTTGGTCCATAAGGTATAAATTTCCTTTTTTCCCCTGTTATTCGTTTAAGCCTTTCTATTGATCTTCTCTTAAAATGTTCTTGTAGAGATAATCTGCAAGTGCCATCTTCCCCATATTTCCCTACTTATGCTCAAGGACAAGGTCCGCCCCCCATGGTGCAGGAGCGTTTTCAGAGTGTTATAAGTCAGCTTTTTCAATATGTAACCCAGTTGTTGCTCTTCTAAATGCTACTTAAGGTTGACTTTTCAGTTTTTGTTCTTCAACTATTGATTATAAGCTTTGGTGGATTTAGAGAATAATCCGTTGTGGTGGAGCAGTTGATGATGATATGGCTAATATCATAGTCGCTCAGCTTCTTTATCTTGATGCTGTTGATCCTAACAAGGTCTGTTCTTCAATTTAATCACTAAAAATCTGGTTTTATCTTCTCACATCTTAGTTTATTTAAAATAATCCTTTGCATTTCTGGAGTATGACATCAAATACTAATATGTTGGTGTTTCGTCATTTTGATATGATTATTACCTTGAATCTGTCTTTGATTCTTTCTAATATGTGCTTACCTTCAATTTTTCTTATGCTAGAATTCTTTTCAACTCACTGGTTTGACATTTTTTGTACAGGACATTGTCATGTATGTAAATTCTCCTGGAGGATCAGTAACAGCCGGTAATGGCTCTTGAAGTAGCTGTCTTTGTGTCTTTTGTTATATATATATGAAAAATACCATGATTTCATTTTCTTTTGGTAGGTATGGCGATATTTGATACAATGAGACATATCCGACCTGATGTTTCAACTGTTTGTGTTGGACTAGCAGCTAGGTAATAGTTAATCCTTCTTTTGGATGGGATCACCTTAATTCTTACTTGATCTTAGTATATGTCTAGATCAAAACCTGAGTGCTTCTTTTGCTATGGCTTTGAAATTTGTTCTTACCAGCTATTATCAGAGATGCACCATGGTGTTTGAATTCATGATGTTTTCAACAATTGTCATCCCTGTTGATTTATGTTCTGGTTCTCAGATTCATCATATTCCCGGTTCTTCTGAAGACTTGGCCTATCTTTTTAGGGAAAGTGATTGTTTATGCCAATGAGATAAAATTCAAAATACTTATGAGTTTTGTGTAAGGAATAGTTCCTAGAATTCAAACTCCCCTTTAATATTGATAATTTGTCTCTGGGGTGATCCATAGTTGATCATGTGCTTGTTTCTTTTGGCTTTTAGAGATGTTTCCCCCATTAATGTAATAATATCTATGGCCTTTTCTTGAGCAGTATGGGGGCTTTTCTCCTTAGTGCTGGGACTAAAGGTAATGATTCCTCTATCTCGTAATCACTGCATACTTTTGCCCCTTTTCATTCCTTTTATGGTAGATCTCGTTGTCATTTGTTCTCCAAGGAAGAAGCATTCTTCTAACCCCTTATCCCTTTTCTTCCTCTACACGTGAAGGAAAGAGATACAGCTTGCCTAATTCGAGGATAATGATTCATCAACCGCTTGGTGGAGCTCAAGGAGGCCAAACTGACATAGATATTCAGGTAGAGATCCTGTTTTTGTTGCACAGGGTAAATGTACAAGTTGCTTATATAGCCAATATTCAGAATTTGGCCCCGAGTATGTTTTTGTGTGTGTGTGTGTGTGTGTGAAATCAGTTTCTACAGTCTGGATTTAGAACTGATTTGTTTGACATATGTGGCATATGGCATTTCAAACTTCATTTTAATCAGAATCCTTGAGATGTTACCGTGGTTAAGCAAGCGTAAGTGTTCAATAGTAGTTTAGGCTGTTTGTTACATCTTAAGTATTTGGTTCCAGACTTGCTGATAATTAGTCAACATTCAACAAGACAGGTTCTGCAAGTGATTATTGTATTGATTTCGTTCCGTAAGTATCATAATCCTTTCGGGAGAAAACTGATTATTTTATCATAATCTTTCAGGCAAATGAAATGCTGCATCATAAGGCAAACCTGAATGGATATCTGTCGTATCACACTGGCCAACGTCTAGAGAAGATTAACCAGGACACGGACAGGGATTTCTTCATGAGTGCAAAAGAAGCCAAAGAATATGGACTTATCGATGGCGTCATAATGAATCCTCTCAAAGCTCTTCAGCCATTAACTGCTGCTGCAGAGGGCTTGGATCTGGCTACTGTCTGAAGTTTTTGAGTCATGTACCTTAATGCGGACAATCGTCTTAGTGCAAAACTAGAACAATCATTTTGGCTGTTCGTTCCATCTGCATTGCTTAATTTATACGGCGTTCATAGCTTTCCAACTGTACAATAAGGTGTTGAAAATTTCGTTTTCCGATTTGCTTTATACGGAGAGAAGCGGGAGCAATAGGTTCACAGCTTCATGCATTTTAATTATGCTATGATGATTTGTCATATATTTTGAAGTGATTTTTTTCCTCTTGGCTAACAGTTTTAGCTGAATTTGTTATATGATAGGTGAGTTTCAAAAATGTTATGTTCCAACTTGGTGATGGGAAAAAGTTATAAATATTAATTTTACTATTTTTTTTATTTTATTATTTGAATTGAATTGAAGATGTAACCATATTTTTCATCTTTAAAATTATTAGTTAATTTTTATTTAATTTAATTTTACACACCAAGTAGCCTGTTAAACAAATCTCAGTATATTTTTATCGAACTTCCTCACACTGACACACTGTAAAATATATTATATTGAGATTAAAAATAGCAAAATAGCTAAAAAAAGTCTACCATAAGCAAGCCTTGATAAAATCAGGCTGAGGGGGAAATCGTAACATATATTCCAGTTCGTTAGGTTTAAATGGCAAGGAGTAAAATATATTACTGTTCGATTTTTAAAGAATAAGAAAAAGAAAGATTTCACTATCTCATTAAATTATAGGTGAATTTAATCTCATTCTACAAAAAAAAAAAAAAAAAAATCCAAGAGCTTATCCATATCACGAGTCCTTCGGGTTTGGCAAAGAAACTGTGACTTGCAATTCAAAGTGGGGCAGCCATTGATCATGATGGGGCAAGGCCTATGCCTTCCCCCATCATAAGGATATCTTGTTTTGTCATTTTGTTCATTGGAATCTCTCAGCTTTTTCAATGCCCTATAAACCACTGTATCCAGATATTGGAACAGTATATATTAGTTATGAACTATGTTATTTATGACAACTTTGTATTATATATCCATTATTCCTTGATTAATACCAACAGAACATTACCGAATTGGTTCACGAAATGAACTTCTCCAATATCATCATATCCATTTACAGGGGGAAAAAAGGACCGCATTAGGCAAAGATATTTCGCCACTAACTCGGGAATTCCATCTTTTAATGGACAAAAGATTATGGTATAAAGAATATAAATACACCCTTAAAAAATATCATTACTTATTGTTATTAATCTTATTATTTTAAGGTAAGCACCTTCGTCTTGACAAAGTAGAAATTTAAAGGTTGTAACTAAACGATGAAACTACCCTTCTACAGTTCCCTTCCAAATGTGGGTATAGCGTATATATGAACATTCATCCTAGCTATATTCTTCTGGGCAGCAAGCCCCAACCAAAGGCTTTAATCATGAAGGGGCAACCGGAATCCTTTCCTCAGAAAAATTGTTCCTCATCATGTTCCACAACGACGGAGACATGGGTAACTCTTCAAGCTCGTCGAAGAAGTCGAGTTCCTCCGATTTGAGCTTTGAGGGGCTCTTGAGCTGAGAATAACAGAGCGGCTCTTCCTCTAAGAGAAGATCTATCCTATTTTGCGTTTTCTCTGAGTTAAATTTGAAAAGATCCTCTTGGTCAATAATAATGTCTTCAGAACAGCCTATCGGCGATCGCAGGTAATGAAAATTTTCTTCATTTGCACATGTTGCAAGTTGAAGATATTTCTTCTCTTCCTCTCGGTCTTGCTCTTTCTCCTTTGAAGTATTAGGTGTGAGATCTTCGGTAGCTTGAGTTTTTGATTCTTTGAATTCTGGAGCTGGATGGTTATGGGAAGAAGTATAGGTAACAATGAGCATGGAAGCATCTGTTCTGCACCTCTCTACTTGCTTTTTGGCCGAACAACCTTTGGATGTGCTACACTTGTAATAGCCTCTGAGACAGACGATGGAGTCAATTTGTAAGAGCAACTCGCAGTGATGAAATCACAGGGCATGGCATTAGCTTAAATTTCAGTTTATTTCTAGGACGTGGGAATTAAGAATGTAAACCTTGGATAAGGAGACCCTTTAATAGGTTTTTGTCCATATTTCCTCCAAGACCATGAGTCCGATGGTAGCCCTTCATTCTTCAGTTTACTAACATTTTCTCCAACTTTCACCCCCACAACTGTTCTCTGAACAATTTTCCTGCAACATGCACTTGCTCAACAAACAGTAAAACCAAACATCCCAAATTTGGAAATGGCCAAAGATCTAAAATTCTGGCTTTTCATTTCATTTCTCCCAAGCAGAAAAAGTTAAACTAACCTTTTTTTGGATTCTTGAATTTCTGGCGTGGGAGCTGGAGATGCTTCTGGCTCAAGTTTAGGCGAGGTAGTACCATCCATAGTAGCGTATTTTACCTTCCTTTCTTTCTTTTCTTTATTTTGGGTGAAAGCTTAAAAGACGGATATGGAGTTCTGATGGAAGGGAAGGTACTGAGGGTAATGAGCAGAAAGGGATGATTGATTAGAGAGAGAGAGAGAGAGAGAGAAGAAGGGTCGAGAAGAGATGATGACAAAAGGCTCAAGTTGCTGTCTTTCGTTCTTTTCACTCATTTAATTTAAAGCTAAGGAGCAAGTATGCACATATCAGTGCGAGCCCACCTTGCAATATAATAAACACTTAACAACCGCAGCACCTGTTTGTTTAGAGAGATTATTTTTACGATTGGCTGCACCTCAGCGTGGTCCAGCTCCCTTACTACACTGAATCCTTTACTGTGGAGCCATGAATGTCCTTGCCCAGTGTACCTTGCTAAAACTACTCCGATAACCTAGCAACTGTGAGAGGAAACATACAATTGGGAACTTCCAAGTACACTTGAATTGCTTGGCCTTTTGGATTATTGTGGAATGAATGACCGTGTCTTGAGCCACGTTGGGGACTGTTTGCTTATGGTTAGTCTACAAAAATAAAAACTACACATAGTTAACATAACAGAAGATATCACAATTTCAAGAGGGTTCTATTATTCTCTCTTCATTTGGAGTGAGCCAACAGTCATCGTGGAGACTGTTTGTGGGCATGTTGAGGGAATTGCAAATTTTTGTTGCCGGGTAATAAAGACCAGAATACCAAGCATAGCGGAGTAGTTTGATTCTCTATGGGCTTTTTAGAATGAGTCTGAATGAATCCGAAAATAACGTGGGCTCAACATTCAAGGCAACGTTTACGGGCCCATGAAGACAACCCTGGAAATAACAAGAAAAGAAGAAAGACAAAACAAGGACGTGGCACCTTCGTTTCTATATGTGATTTGATATTATCTCTTCCCATCATCAATCCTTTCTTTTCATTCCCCTTACTACGCTATTCATTTCCTTCTCTCTCTTCTCTCTCTTCTCTTTCCTGTTTCTTTCTGTTTTAATTTTTCAACACAACGATCCTATTTTTCTCAAGCAAAAATACAAACTTAAAACGAGCGTATTCTGTGGCTTGTCTCGTACTAAAAATATGCAGTTTGATATTTTAAAGCCATATGGCATCCATGAGTGGGTTTTCTCCCTCCATGTTTTATAAAGTGAGCGCCTGTTCTCCGCCATTATTATCTTACTAGCATATGTACTTCATTCGAATTTAAGTTTTCTTTAAAAAAAAACAACACAAATATACGGATTACGTAACAATTCAAATAAATACTGAATAATTTTGCAGGGGATCCGATACATATATGTGGACCGAAAAGGTCAAATGCGAAGGACCAGAAAAGTGATCAAATAGCATCCAACAACTTCGGTGGATCGGGTAAAATCCCACTGCTGGTTAGATTATATACCACTTGCTGGGAGGCAAACGTTTGTGTTTACTTATTGCCGTTTTTAGGATTCGTCACTTGTGTGGATATTGAGTTTCACCAAAATATTATAGACCTTGTGCCTTTCCGGGTCAAACACATCCTTCTTTACATCAAAATTTCCTTTTTATATTCTAAATTGTGCAGTTAATCACTTGATTGAAAATTTTCAACTACGAGAAGTAAAATTGGAAAATGGAAGAAAACCAAAACGCTTTGAAATTTATTGCAGAATTTGTGTAGCATGATTATCCTGACTTCATGACATGACATGACTGCAGCTGATCTTCTCGCATGAAAGACCTCAGATAACAATACTAAATATTACTAATTAAATTACTAGTTAGGAGATAACTAAACTCATAGTAAGTGAGACGTCTTATTAGATTATGTGTCACGCGATCATCTGAAATATCTTGTAAGCTAATTATCCAAAAGTTGAGTATAACAGATGTAATAACCCATCACCTGTTTTGCAAGGCAAAGTCTGGGGGAAAAAAACAGGAAGGAATAAAAACACGAGAGAAAAAGAAACGAGAGCTCAACGCCGAACGCTAATTAGTCAACTAGGATAATATATACCAATGTTGGATTGTTCCTGTCGCGCTATGGCATGAGAGTTTATGCTTCAGCACCGGACGTCCCAATTTGCAATTCTATAATTAATTACTCTGAATTCGTTTGTTATTACCATACACCGAAGATCAGGTGATCTACGTGCTTGTTTTGGTATTGAGATTACCTGTTTATATAGATTCTTATTCGGAAAAGGGAACTAATATGTGTATCATAATCTTCGTTCAATTATCCAATTAATCTACAGATTATCTCCGTCCAATTTGCTGGTTGCAGTCAGACATGCCCATCGTTCAATATATACGGCACAGATTTATTTAATTAATTGATAATTGATTAATGGAAATATTTATAGCTTTTACACGAACACCCCCCAGCCCAGCCCATGTCATATATAAAATGTCAACTAGATAAACAAAGGACGTGGCAACCACTTCAAGTTCCTCTTCCAAAACTAGTTGGGGGGTCACACGTATAATTGGTAGACACAGACCTCAAGTTCGTTCATGTTCAACTTTCCGTGGCTTGCGAATAAAGGGCTCTTCTTAGTTCGGCTCAAATCATCACTTACTTCAATATGGGGAGGCAAAAATGGCAGCACAAAGCTAAAGAGCTCTTGAAAAGCTGTGCCTCGTCGTCTCCGACAGAAATCTTCTACCTCCTCACCCTCACCATCCTCAGCCTCCTCCTCCCTCTCTCCTTTCTTCTTTTGGCCAGACTCTCCGGCGCCCAATACCATCTTCAGTCCCTCATCACTTGGTATCATTCGCCAAAACCCATTCCCTATCCCTTCTATCTTGCTCTCCATGTCAACCCTGCCATTCTCTACGTTCTCGTCTCATTTGTTAGCGTCGCCACTTTCATCCACGGATTGACCGGCAAAATCACCATTTTCAACGACTCGCCTACCTCCGTTCACCGGCCTCGTCTCTTCACCGCGTGGGTTCTCCTCTGTGCTTTCCAGGTTTGCGTTGGTCTGGGCATTGAGGGTAGCATAGCGGCGGGACTTTATGACTCTGATTCGAGTTTTGGGGTGGAGCGGAGTTTGCTGAGCAGGGTGATTTTTCTCATGGGGTTGCACGAAACGATGCAGCTTTGGAGCAGGGAGGTGGTGAAGCCGGTGGTGGATGACACGGTGTTTGGCGGCGTTGCCAGGAAAGAAAGATGGATCGAGAGGGTGATAATGGCGGCGAGCCTGGGTGGCTTGTGGTGGTGGAAGTTGAGGGAAGATGTGGAGTCGTTGGTGGTTATGGCGGAAGCAAAGAAAGAGCAATTGATGGAAGTGGGGATGGCGGATTTCGTCGGATGGTGGTTGTATTATCTGACCGTTACCATTGGGATGGTGAGGGTGGTGAAGGCTCTCACGTGGATGGCTTCCGTTTGCCTGCGCGGAACAAGTAGATCGGAGATTGCTCCGGTTGAATCCCGCGACAACGATGACAAGGTGTAAGTTAATTTAATCAATTATATATTTTTTATTTGTTTTCTCACATTAATTCTTTATTGCCCATTCGCATTTGACATCCTTCAGTCCGGGACATTATAATATTGAAATTCGCTTTTTCAAATTTGCATACAATCGTGATTGACTCTCATTTGGAACGTTCAGTAGCACATTTTTCCCTTAACCAGATAATTTAACGAGTTATTGGATCGAATATTGTGCTGATTTGTTCATTTTCCACTATTTTTTCTTTAAATAAATAATTTATGCAAAAAAATTTAAAATAAATAAACCAGAATGATGTGTTACAATACAGTCAGCGCAATTTGTAATGCCGCGTTGACGGTGTCAAAATTCAGAAGTGCGTCAGAAATTTGGACCCCAGCAAGCAAATACTGATTTTTACATGCCTATGTCTCCCTATGAATGACGGGATGAATTAATATAAGTTGAAAAACATAAGATATTGGAATTCAAAAAATTACAAGATCAGATTTAGTAAGTGTCTTTCTTCAGACTTAAGCCATATTAAAATATCAAAACAACAATTTTGCTAAGCAATGAGTTGAACTGAAAGTATACATGGATTAGACGCCCATAGTCCGGGCCCTTGAGGATTTATTAATACACATCGGTTTTAAATATAAAATCTAGTGATTAATGCCCCTTGAGGAGTTCAAAGCAAAGAGTATTATTTTTTTTTTTGGGTATAAAATTTTTGGAAAGGGGTTGGGCTCACCCACGATCCAAGGGCAGGGCGAAGTCTCCCTTCTTCTTAGGCGATACCAATGTCGGGCAGGGCGAGCCGTCTATTACCCTCAGGCATAAACCTAAACACCCAAGAGCTAGGATACCTCTCCAAGCGCTGCGACTGAAACCACAACAAAGTGATACTCCCAAGGGTTCGAACACACTTCAATTAGTAGTATGTCTTATCCCTTCGCCAGCTAAACTCACAAACGATGGGTTAAGCAAAGAGTATTATAATAGAACGTGTTAAAAGCAAAACGGGAGCCGAAAAAGACCATGTTTAGTAAGCCCAAAGGAAAAATGGGACCTAGCTAGCCCACAGTTAGATTTGTCCTGGGTCGTTAGACCCATTGGTTTATCTTGTTAAGCATAACCATCACTAGTTTGATCTATATCCACCCCATTGTTTCTGATCGTAACAAGCCGTATGCATGTCAGACGCGGGACCTCTATCTAGGCAGTTGATTTATCGATGCGAATTGGGTATAATCAAAAGGGTTAATTATTTATGCCCGTTCTGATTTTGCTTATTGTACCACCGGATGACACGTCAAAACAAATTCTGACAAATTAAATAATTCCCCTTTTTATTTCACCGGGGTATCTCCTAGGATAACAGCCAACATTATTATATATTTGCAGAGGGATGACCTCGTATTTGAATAACACATTAATCAGGTGGCGCTTCATGCTTCATTCTTCGGCAGATAGAGCCATTTTGCTGCTGTTCCTGAACCATACCAAAGTTGTTCAATTTCATTGGAATTTTGCAGCTGTTTCAATTACGACAAACTGAGAGGTTCCATATCCACGATCCAATCAGTATTTTTTTAATCACATTTAATCGCTTCCTGACGAATGTCTAGAGGATTGCTAGATATGACCATCAAATATCACGTTAACCTTCAACAATTCCTCGTTATTTTATTGGCAATGAAGTTTCTTCAATCATATTTACCTTAATTCCCTTGTATCCGACCATGAGTAACGAAACTGTAGGTAGTTCCGTGCTGATCTAGATGTAGACGAGGACACTGTCCTGAGTGCTAAATTGCTAAAACCACTTCTGGTTTGTCACAATCCGACATGCGGAACGATACAGTTTTAAATTTCAATGGAAGCCCGGGCGGTCATAAGTCTGCACAAGAGGAGGCTATGTTCCCTGACATGAAATCTAAAGAAGAGGTGGATGCTTCCCTATCGAAAATCATGAGAAAGAAACATATTCATTTGAAAACGGAAGTCATCAACCTAAATTTGACGACATGATGCTGGAAGAGTTCAGCTTTGACTCTCTTCTGCAACCGCCACAAGCGTTTGAGGAAACAATTGAAGGAGTGGCAAGTTCTGAATCAGTCAAGAACGACAATAAGCCAGTCCCTACGAAGTCCTCAATCTTGGCTTCCTTGGAGCTCTTGAACAAATACAAAAGCAGGCTGACGAGACTGAAGGGGCAAAATATCAACAATACGACCAAAATTGATTGCTCAGTGGGTAGCCGGAAGTTGTCGACTGAGGAAATAATAAGACTCGGAAAGTTATGCCCAATTCTCTGCCAATTGGGAGACGATAACATTTGCATGCCTATGCATCCATACGGGTTTGGTCCAGTTGATCTGTCCGACGAAGAGAACAGAGAAGTCGAACTTGCTCAATTTCTTCTCACTGCAGCCGAGAGGGTAGGCTGCGAACAATACGAACGAGCAAACAGGATACTTTTACACTGTGAATCGAATTCATCCACTTGTGCAACCCCGGTTCAGAAAATTATCTACTATTTTGCTCTAGCACTGCGAGAGAGGATCCACAATGAAACAGGAATGTTGACAACACTCGATGGATATAAGAAAACCGAAAGGTACGAATTATTTGGGAAGATCGATTCTAGTTTACCGTTTGTATCTACGTGTTTTCGAAAGATTCCATTCAGTCAAGCGCTGCAAATAGCCGGCATACAAGCGATAGTGGAGCACCTTGCGTCAGAGACGAAAATCCTTGTAATTGATCTCTAAATCAGAACTGGAGTGCAATGGGCGGCTCTGATGCAATTGCAAGCCCTGGCCGATCGTCGTGAAAGGCCTCTTCAGCTTCTCAAGATAACCGCTTTCGGATTCGGAGGCAGAAACGAGTTAGAAGAGACGGGCAAGTGTCTAGCCAATTTTGCAGAATCCTTAAACTTGCCGTTCTCGTTAAAGGCAATTTTTGTGACGGACATGGTCGAAATCAGGGAAGAACACTTTGGGATCAAGGACGTCGAAGCCGTAGCGGTGAACGCTCCCTACGTTCTGGCGACGATGATACAGAGGCCAGAGGGCTTGGAAATCTTGCTGAGCATACTAAGGAAAAGGAAACCACGTATAATGATAGTAATTGAAACGGAAGCAAACAATAACTCGCCGTTCTTCAGGAAGCGCTTCGTTGAAGCACTGTTCTTCTTCTCGGCTTATATGGATTGCATTGAAACATGTTTGAGAGGTGAGCAAGAGATAGAATGCAGAATGGCTCTGGATGCATTATTCTGTGAAAGGATAATCGACGCCGTCGCGAAAGAAGGCAAAGAAAGGAGACGGAGGCATGTGAAGGTGGATGTTTGGAGAAGGTTCTTTGCGAGGTACAGAATGGTGGAGACGAGTTTTAGTGAATCGTCACTGTACCAAGCGAACTTGGTGATAAAAAACTTTGCGCACGGCGACTCTTGCACTCTTGCCAAAAATGGCAAGAGTCTAACGGTTGGGTGGAAGGGCACCGCAGTTCACTCTGTTTCAACTTGGAAATTCCTCTGACTAAACAAAATAACCTAATACGACGTTGACCGCTTTCATCAGCTGTAAACTGCAATAATAACATTTCTTGGTATATATATAGATTCCCAATGATTGCTTGTGCATTCTCCCAGTAAATAAATCTTCGGAAGGCATAACCCTGTGCTTCCGAGTTTCAATGTAGGCAGCGGATAAAACTATAATTTTTAATTTATTATTATTAATAATTTATAAAATAATAAAAAAATATAAATTATTTAATTATTATTTTATTTTTATTTTTTTTTCTATTCTCTCCTCTCACCTCTCTCTTTTATCAATAGTCTCATTTGCTAGCTGTATTAACTCTTTCCGGTATGGCAATGGAAGAACAATCATTCATTGCCATAGAAGAGGAAGAAGACAATGGTCTCTAAAAAAGAGAAAAAATAATTGGTTAGTCTCTTACGATAGAAGACAGTGGTCATTGATTGTTGAGCTGGAGAGAAGGAAGATAGTGATTGAGTGTTATTGGTCATTGATCTCTTAGCATTATTGATTATCATCAAACAACGTCTAGAATAGCTAGAGAAAAAAATAAAGACGAGTTACAATAAAAAAAAAAGAGTACATATATAGGGGATAGTAAGTTTAAATAAGTGAATTTTTTTAATCTCATATTTTTTATAGTATTTTATTAATCATAACTTTTTTTATAATAATAATAATTCAAATACTCATTTATTTATAAGCTATTTTTTATAAATTTTTTTATAGAAAATATTTTTTAAAATATGTTTAAAAATCTATTTTTTTTATAAATATTTTTTAAAAGACCATATATATATATATATAAACAAAAGATTGAAAGTTAAATTTGGGATCATCAGGTCATGACGTGGCTTAAATGATCTAGGTTTTTAACAAAGGTATTATGATTTTTTTATTTTCTTTATCAGATATAAATTTTGTTTAATTATTTTACGCGACCAGTTTTGGTAGTTTGGATCAAAGATGGGCCTACAACAATTGTGCATGTCTTGGCAGGCCGAAGACACTGGCCGGTTTCATTATCATTCTATCGTATTTTTTAAAATTATACTGACAAGAGCTAATGAAGATTAGTTTAAATAGTAAATAATTTGGTATCGATTAAATAAAAATCTTGAGTTTGAATCTTAGTATATATAAAAAATCTCCTTTAGGAGACTCACCCACTATAACCAGGTGTGCGGCATGAATCAAATCTGGATATAATTGAGGTAAAGCTCTGGTAAATTAAGTGGGCAAAAAAAAAAATTATAGTGATGATCAAATAATAAAAAATATATCTTTATATTATAAGGATGTGAGTTCAATTCTTACTACTATCATTATGAAGCTTCATTTGATAGTCAATTCTTTAAGTTTCTTTAAACGCTTTCTAAATTTTAATATTATACTTTAATTTTAATAAAGCATTGGTATCTATCGAACTCATCTAAATTTTGTTTATAATAAAAAAATTATTATAGTGACTAATATAAGAAAATTATTTTTTTGGAGACCATTTATATCTTTTCCTTTAATCGGGCCTTCCCCCTTCAAATCACCCAACCATTTTAATCGCAACAACGAATTGAACTAGAGCGAGAGGCATTGCCTTATTCAATGTTGGGCATTGGGCCAGGCCGATCTTATAAAGGTTCTTCTGTTCAGCAAAATTATGATTCCGCTAAAGATTAAAAAGGATATTAATAGAATAAATGCTTCGTCCAAAATCAGTTAATGGCTTTGTTTCATTTTTTCCCCTTACGGCCTTACCTCGAGTTAATAGCTTAACATACAGAGACACACAATTCGCCCAATAACGCATGTGCTGTAGAAGACCCGCAGTACGAATTACGGAAATGTGAACGCAATGAACGAGACATTTTATTGAGAGAAAAAAAAAATTCTGTCAGAACTACCAAACAAACACTGCCTAGTGATTTCCGAGAGTGGCCCTGCGAGCTGCGTCCAACGTAAATGCCGCATAAAACGGTCCCAGAAATTACGTTGAGTCCCGCGGTAGGCCATGTCACTTCTCACTACCTACAGCAAACGTGTCAGTCTTTTAAAGGTCTATGGCGTTACTTTCTTGCATACTTGAGTGTATCTCGCTCCCTTCCCTCCTTCATCAACTCGCATAGCAAAGCAGAGCATCCATGGTGTCCAAAGCAGCAGACTCTGCGATCAAACTAAGAGTCAGTTTTTCTCTCTCTTCCCTTATTTTTCTTTCCATTCCTTGAATTGTATAATTGTTTCGTTGCTTTGTTTTGTTATTTGATTTTCTCAGAACTGGAATCATACTGTTATCTCAGAATTCAATTCAGATAATCACACAAAATTCTCAATATAATCTGATAGTAAAGTTTGATACTCAAAAGTTTTCCTTTTCCTGTAATCTCTATCTCCAAAAATTGAGTTCAGGTGTAGGGCTTCCCCATAGTGCTTCTTAAATCCAGCTCATGATTAATTTGGATAATTTCTTTGAAGTAAACGGATAGTTTTTCTCCGACATCGTTTGAGAATTGAACTTTAAACACGTTACCTGCAATTTTTGGTTGGGCAGCCGAACAAGTTATCTGAGGGACAGGGGAAGCTTTTTTAGAATCTTTTCATTCTTCTGTTAATTTTTGTTATGCTCTGCTTTAGACCAAAAAATGTTATTGCTATTACATTTTTCCACAGAAATCACATGGTCAGCCAGCAAATGATGCTGTTGGAACCTTGCCATGCAAGATTGATCAGCTGGAAAAGGAAATCCAGGCGGAGAGATTTGTATCAATTAAAGTAAGTTGCCCAGTGGAAAAAGGTCTAAGGTGAAATGTTGCTTTTATTGTAGTACTTCTGCTGATGTGCTTTATGGTAAGATACTTCGTTATTTATTCACTGTTAACGGAGGGAATTTGCACTGATCTTCTTGTAATGTTTACTATTCCCCTGCAACTCATTCTTGTTGAATTATCATTTTTCAGTTCGGTTGTCTTTTGAGATTTTCTGGGGTAAACTGGACAGGACCCAAGCTAAATATGACTTGTTAAACTACAACATGCAAATCAACTATGACTTGTGTTGAATTTATTGACCATATTTCATATGTAGGTTAGGACTACAGCCTTATTTCTTGCACAACTGTGAAGGCCTATTTCTGTATACTTTACAATTTTGCTCGCAATTAATTCTTGATTGTTAATAGGAAAAACTATTGAGGAATGGAAAGAAGGTACAGTGTCATGTTTCCGAGGTTTTCTCAGCAATATCAAAAAGGGATTCTTTACATGCACAGGAAAATAGGATTAATCAGATGCTTTCCTCAAGAATTGACCACCCTCTATTTAAGTTCAATGCTATATCTCAAGGTTCTGGTGACAAAGATCTCATCAACAGCCTAGATGTAATTTTTACAACAAGTATCAAGATGCCTTACACCGAAAGATTACCACCATACACATCTTGGATATTTTTGGACAGGTACGTATCCTTATAAATTTCATTTATTTCCTGCCCTGTTGTGCATAATGTGGATTTGTGGGTAATAGAAATGCCTACTTCTTGAGTCTGATTCCTCTTTTGGTTAGAAGTTTGGATTATAAAACCTTTGCCAGTCCATATGCAGATAGTATTTGTTTCTTCTGCTATTTTACAATCTTTCACTCCGTACAGAAATCAGAGAATGGCTGAAGATCAGTCTGTAGTCGGCAGAAGGCGTATCTACTATGATCAACATGGAAGTGAAGCGTTAATATGCAGTGACAGTGAGGAAGAGCTAACAGAACCTGAGGAAGATAAACATGAATTTACTGGTGCTGAAGATCGAATTTTATGGTAAGTGAAACTGGAGATGCAACATTTGAATGAACAGCAATTGTTTTTGGAGGACCTGTTTTAAGTGCGTATGGGTTTGCAATATGAATCCTTTATTGATGCATCAAGTGATCTTATTCTATCATGAACGCACGAAGTATTCAATTCTGAATATAAGTCCACAAGTGTGTCAAAAAATATATAAAAGTTTCTCCTTTCCATAATCACTGTCTAACTCTCTGATATACTAGGATGGCATTTGAGGAATATGGGTTAACTGGGGAAGTATTGGATACTGTGAGCGAGTCTGTTGGAGGTACTAGACAGGAAATTCAGGTGATTCTGAATAACTCGTGGACATGAATTAAAGCTTGGTGGTTGTTGCTTTTAATTAGTTATTGGGAAAAGTATTGTGCCAAGTAGTCACAAATATAACAAGTATCCCTTCTTATTTAAGAAAAATGTTTTCATGATAATATGCAGGATAGGTACAAAAGTCTCAAGGAAAAGAACACCGGGAGGCAGGACCAGTGGTCTGAAGGTTCTGGAGATTATGAATCTCGGATTGGCATAAGTTTGGAGGAAAGCCTGAGTACTGCTTTAGATTCTTTTGATAACCTTTTTTGTCGCCGGTGCATGGTACATGCTAGATTGTTATTTCTTTAACATTCTGGACATCGACATAGTGTGTAAGATGATCAATTAATATATTTTACATCTTGTTTATTTTTGGGGCTTTTCTTCAGCAGATATTTGATTGTCGCTTGCATGGATGTTCTCAACCCCTAATATATCCTGTAAGTGAGAGCACTATAGATTTTTTGCTACCTAAACCATAGATAGTGCATCCATAAGTAAATTTGATCGTTTGCTTCACAGAGTGAAAAGCAGCCAGTTTGGTTTGAACATGAAGAGGACAGGAAGCCATGCAGTGATCAGTGTTACCTAAGGGTATTTTTCTTCTTTGTCCGAGATGTCACTGACTTTTCTTCTTTAGATACCAGAAGAAATGAAACCACATACTTATTTTGATTTCAAAGAGAAGAGGAAGAAATGAGGTGTGGTAAATTAGTTTTTCTCTTCTGGCATTCAATCTGAAAATTGTTTCCTTTGTCAGTGGGTATATAAGTTGAACAGAATGGTGGCCTCTGTGTTAAGCAATTTGTTAATTGAAGTGCTTGTAAGTCTCATAAAAACGTTTTTACAAGGCATGTGCACATTCAAATAGATCATTCAAAATGACATTGCCGAATTGCCTTGATAAGACATGCTTGTTACTTAGTAATTGTAGAACCATTGTATTCAAGTTTTCATTTGTGGGTAAGCTTTATTGCCAACTTTTGGACTGAGCTATAAAGAATGTCACCGCTTTTTATCAAACATCTTCAGTGTTCCGTATAAGGTTTAAATGTAAATCATGCTTGATGGGCAAAATTTGTCTGACTGCATTTTCTTTTGTGTCCAGTTAAAGGCTGAGAAAACTTCATCAGATCCAAGGTGTCTGCAGGGAGATAAACCCACAACTACGGAGGAGGGAGTATTGACTTTGGCACCCACGGGTGCAGCAGAGCCAGGAAATCAGAGTACTACAACTACCTTGGTGGATGAAAGATGCAATTCTACGAACACAACACCTTCTCCAACAGAAGTTGCTGGATGTAAAGATCTCAACTTAAATATGCCTGTTGCAGAGAGTCTGGGGAAACGGAAGACCATAAATCAATCAGATAAAGCGATGTGTGACTTAACATTGCTTCCTGATGATTCGGAGAGTTCTTGTAAAAAGCAAAAGAAAATCACAGATAATGATGTAGTCACTGTAATTAATGATTTTAACAGAGACCTAAATGTCAGTGCATGTGATGAAAAATGTGTTATTGCTTCTGAATGTTTAAATGATTCTGTAGAGCATACTTCTAACAAATCAATACTTTCTGGGAGCACTTGTCATGGTGAACATGGAAATGTTGAGGATGGATCTAAAGATGGCATGGCTGAGGCAGAATTCAATGAGTCCTCCAATTTCATGAATGAGCATGTTGAAGGGATGCAAAGTCTTTCAGAATGGAAACATCTGGAGAAAGAGTTATACTTGAAGGGAGTAGAAATGTTTGGGAGAAACAGGTATGTGGCTTTCAGCATTGTCCTGCATTCTTACCGAAGAAAACAGAGACCATGTTTGGGCGTTTCCACTATTTTTCATAAAGAATACTCCCTCTGGTCCTTTTTATAACAAACAAATAACTAATTCACAAGGATAAAAAAATGTAGTTAAAGTAGTTGAATTCAATAAATATGTTTCAAATGTAAAATTCTTTCCCCAAATGTCCTCATTTAAAGAAAGCAAGATTTAAAATGCTTGGACTTGTATTTCTTCATAGTTGGATACCATGCATCTTAATTTATGTAGGAGCTGTGAATTTGAATCTGTCGGATTTGTGATCATGTGCAACCCATGCTCTGCAGTTGCCTCATAACAAGGAATTTACTTTCTGGCCTAAAGACCTGCATGGAAGTAGCTACTTACATGCATGCTGGTGGAGCGTCAGTTCCCTACAGATCTAATGTTCCCCCAAATTCACTCAGGAATGACAATGGAAAAACTGATGCAGAATGCCCAGTGAGTTGCAAGCTTTACTTTCCCAGTCTTCTTTAATATTTAGGAATGACAACTAATTTTGCACGGAGGAGAATGGAGATTCCCTTTCGTTGTCTACTCTGACACCAATAAGTTTCTTCTGTACTCATTGTTAGGACCAAGAGATGCCAACAAGAGCAAGATTGCTACGGAAAAGAGGCAAAACAAGGAAATTTAAATATTCTTGGAAATCTGCTGGCCACCCATCAATATGGAAAAGAATTGCAGATGGAAAAAACCAATCTTGCAAGCAATATACACCCTGTGGATGTCAATCGATGTGTGGAAAGCAGTGTCCATGCCTTCATAATGGAACTTGCTGTGAGAAGTATTGTGGGTATGGCATTTTTCTGTCAATAATTTAAGTTTTTTATTAACAAAATGCACAATGAAATATTTGTCTGAGGCAGAATTTATTTCTCTCTGGCATTTGGTTAAGGCAGCCAGAAAATTAAAACACATTTCAAACTTTGTGAATAATTTTAGGGACTTGTCCAAGATGAAAATTTTGCCTCAAGTTATTTACTTTTGTTATTGGCCAGATCAAGCTACCTGTTATTTTTTTAAAACAAATGTCTTGAATTAGTTCTTCTACTTTTAGGTGCTCCAAAAGCTGCAAAAATCGATTCAGAGGTTGCCACTGTGCTAAGAGTCAATGCAGAAGTCGACAATGTCCATGCTTTGCTGCTGGACGCGAATGTGACCCAGATGTTTGTCGAAACTGCTGGGTTAGGTAACGACTTTTAAACATTTGTATGGTGATCTTGACTTTATGACTTGGGACATTACGCATCTGATATCTTTATTTTGGTCATAACTCTGTTATCTCCAACTATAGGGTAGGTTATTTGGACCTGGATGTTTTTAATTTAATCTTCTACAATGGCACTGAATATCACATTCTTTAAACAGTTGCGGCGACGGTTCATTAGGAGAGCCACCTAAACGTGGAGATGGTCAATGTGGAAATATGAGGCTTCTTTTAAGGCAACAACAGAGGGTTAGTAGTAATTGTCATCTGAATCCCCTCCTCTTCTGTGCCCCATTACGTGGGACAGGGAATGACAACATCGTAATTATATGTTCGTCTCATAGTGTTTTCCGTTTGTTTCAGATTCTGTTGGCAAAGTCTGATGTCGCAGGATGGGGAGCATTCTTAAAGGTTGAGACTTGCGATGCCATGAAACTTGTTTATTTTCTAGTTAGTGTCAACCTTTTGTCGTCACTAATTGATGGATTCATTTCAGAACCCAGTTAACAAAAATGATTACCTAGGAGAATACACTGGGGAACTCATCTCCCACCGAGAAGCAGACAAGCGTGGAAAAATATATGATCGTGCCAACTCATCATTCCTTTTCGATTTGAATGACCAGGCAAGTGTTTCAATTTCTGTGTTTGGTTTTGGAAGCTGCCGATTTTCACTCTTCCCTTAAAGCTGTTACTTGAATCTTCACAGTATGTTCTGGATGCTTATCGCAAAGGAGACAAACTAAAATTTGCGAACCACTCATCAAATCCAAACTGTTATGCAAAGGTGAGTTCAGTAACTTCAAATTTTTGGGAGGGTTACAAGCATGAACTTGATTGTTTAATCTCTCACCATAATTTGATGAATGTGTTGGTTGCTTAGGTGATGCTGGTTGCTGGGGATCATCGAGTGGGAATCTTTGCAAAGGAACACATTGAAGCGAGTGAGGAGCTGTTCTACGATTATCGTTATGGTCCAGATCAAGCACCAGCCTGGGCTCGCAAACCTGAGTCTTCCAAGAGAGACGAATCGGCAGCTTCTCAAGGAAGGGCCAAGAAACACCAGTCGCATTGATTACATATCCATTCTTCATCTGGCGCTGGCTTGGCTTCTACTCGTATTTTATTATTATTATTATTATTATTATTATAATTATTATATATATATAGCATAGTCCTGATGAGGGAAATAATAATTCGAAATGCACATAGTAATTCCTAAAAATGTTCAGTAAAACAATAAAAATGGGCCAGTGATGGAACACTCTAATGTTAATAGCGAGAGTGGCGATATCCTTTATGTTGATTTTAACAGTAGTATTTGTTTAATTCGTGGTTGCTCAATGGTTGTTGCAATAGCAGATTCGTATTTGAAGATGCTCAGTGATCCATCATGTCAACTGACTTTTGAGAAACGGCTTTCAGTTATGATAGATTCTCTTATAACATTATAATAATGTTTTGATCATGGGCCTCATCTAACAGTTCAAAAGAAGATGCTATGAAATAACCTTACATTTTCTCCAAAAGAAGATAAGATTAAGATACCGTAATAATAACGCCAAGATCAAACCTTTGATATCCTAGTTTAAAATCTGACCTTAACTATACCAGTCGAACTGAAAATGGATAAATCTCGTAAATCGTAATAGGGTTAATGTCGAATTAAATAAGGAAAGGAAATATGTTATGGAATAAAAAAGATATAATAAATACTATTGTATACCTTAGTTTATCTTATCTGAAAAACAAAATTATTTTAACTACTCTCGTCTCAATCCAAATAATTACCTATCAGTTTAATTAATATATGGGCCATGGATCTTTAAAATATGCGAATCTTGCGCGGATTTGCGGGATAGAACAAGCGGTGCGTATGTCTGAAAAGAAAGTCAAATGAAGATAGGCTATAAATTAGAATGAGAGCACAGGTTTAAGTGTGTTGGTTAAAGGTACTTCTCATTTAAGAGAAACTCGAGTTTTTCTGGTATTGATGTGCTTGTCAACCCATGAACCCAGAGATTTCCTGAAAGCTGTTGAGACGTTTAGCTGCTAATGAACTAGGCTTCTTTCCTGATAGTGATTAATCCTGTTGTTAATACAAATACGTAGACCAGACAAGATTAATAAGTAATTCAGCTGTGACTGATCATTTAGCAACTGCAATCATTCATCGACCCTACGTTTAACTTCAAGACATGGAAATTTCAGCAACAGGGAAACGCGTTTCATTTATTCTTCTACGCAATCTGAATCCACTTTTCTAGTAGAAGTAGCCGTATATGTAACTTCAAAGGTCTAATGATTGAAGAGTCTGATAAAAGAAAGCGCTCTGCTCTCCCAGCTTTTGTTTTGTACTGTGACCACCAATGTGCTGTGTTAAAAACCAGAATATCGGTCCCTCTCCATCTTGAGGAACCGCGATCAATGGCGTCAATTCGCAAGCTTGGTCTCCGTTTCGGCAATATTATCCTTGCTTTCGTGGACTAAGAAATGAGACGCATAGAATTCAACTGTGCATTGGTAATCCTGCGAGGTGGGTGGTCCAGCAACTTAATACACTTGCACGGGCATACGAACACAAAGTAAGATTCAGCAGAAATTAGAATTACCAGAAACCTTAAACTGTAATTTCCCTTCTCTTTGGTAATCTTTCGCCCATGGGTCTCGTACACTGTTCGGATCTCTGATAGCACCCATTAACATGCACAGCAGTGATTCCCATTGGTTCCGATTAATCGAATCTCCCACAAACACTAGTCTTTTCCCTCTTATCAACTCCAGCATTTTTGTGGCATTGAACCTATCATAAATCACACCAATACTTCAATAGTCGTTCCTATCGTCAAACTAAACATGCGCTTGGGCGAATCATAAGAAAAGTAGAGAGATTGAATTTGATAGTACCTTGGAAGGTCACAGTCTTTCGGTTGCCATCTCCCCTTTAAGGGGTCGCTATCTAATCTTCCATTCCCCAAGCAATCGAAAACCTCGTCTATGAAAGGGCGTGAATCCTTCGTATACAGAGGATAGCTTTCATCAAAAACCCAACTCCCTTTTGTTAAATCACAATCTTTGACTGTTTTCTGCCCAATCTTCTTCCCCGTTAGAACTTCAATCTTCTTGGGCGAAGCTGCTGTACTAAACTTACTTCCCATTACCATTAGTTTTCTCATCTGAACCAAGAATTTTATGCCCCTGCTTGTATCTAACCACCCCAGATAGGGATTCATCCCCAACGACATCTCGCATTGCCGTGAAATTAGCACCTGAAGCACTAGCTTCATGTCCTCCATATTCCGGCACAGGAGTTTGCCGAAGAATAACTGTCAACATCAGGAAAGTTATCGGACCGACCGTGACGATTTTCTATCAAAGCAGGGATTTTTACACCATCTACCGTAAAGTTTCTAGTAAAACCGGTTGAGTTCTGAACGGCCAAAGGTATGCGACCCCAACTGAGAGATCTGTTGAACTGTACTTGAGTCTGCTGGTGGACTGAAGGTGAGAACTTTTTGACCCAAAACGTGAAAAAAGTGAGGAAGACGACAGAGGAACAGATGGTGAACGAGAAAACCAGAAGCCTAGTGGGTTTGAAGGATAAGCTTCTCCACCTCTCCATAGATAAAGCTCTACTTCAAAAGAAAACAAGGACAGATAATTGAGATTATGTGGCTCGCATATGGTTTTGTCACGGCCTAACGCAGGATTAGATATTGGAGGAAGAAACAAAATCCCTATAACAGAGTAGAGACAGAAGATAACGGGGACAGGCTGTGATTGAGGAGAATGATAAAAATAAAAACAAAAATAGGAGGGGAGAGCAGGTAGAAGAATCCGGAAGCAGATAGATGGAAAGGATTCTCTATCCTTAAAACGGCGACGGAAGGATATTTGCATATCTGGCCACCTGATAAGAAGTACATCTCAGGGCAGCGATCCACCGGCCCGATCTTGTCTCGAACAAACATTTATTATATATCGGGATCTAAGGATCTCAGGAGCACGAGAACAAATCTGGGTTTAATCCTTTAAATGATATCAGACAGTAGAAATCATAACGAGAAAACCGCAGACGGGTTTTCTGGGGTTCAATCTACTCCGATCAGTTCTCAAGATTGTCAACTCAAATTTGAATTGAATTTGGAAGGGCAGCGCCAAAAGTCATTTTCGTAGGATCGCCTGATCTCATTGAACTTCAAAGAAGTTAGCATGTTTTTTTTTTCGAGTTGTCTAAACTTCAAAGGAAGTAAATTTGCAAATGGACCCCCTGGTGCATTGTCTCCTGGCTACCACAACTTTTTTCTTTCAGGTAAAAATAATATTTTTTTTATTTTACAGACATTTTTGTAATTGGCTTTTCGCTCCCCAAAGATGACGCAGCATTCATATGCCTCGAGTGAGGACCGAAATAAATATTTATCTATTTATGGTCTGTGAAATACTTCTATTTATGGTCTGTGAAATACATTGGATTATTTTCTTTCTTTTTTTCCTTCTTGCTTTTAGGCGAAACGCTGGATTCCAAATAGGGCTCTCCTAACCCCATGTCAGTTTTCAAAATAAGATGTGAATAAAACGACGCCTGTTGCCGTAAAATTATTTACCTCCCTCTGGTTGCAAGTTAATATAATTATTTAGCTCTCTCCTTACAAGTAAATCACAGTGCCACAGCTCTAGTGCATACTGATTGGCTTGCAAGACACACGAGTTTGTTCTTTACAGTCTCAGTGGGCATGGATTCATGTTATACCGTACTGAGATGTTTTGAAGAAGCCAGTAGCATGGTGTCAAAAGTTGGCAGTCAATCTAGCTTTTCTCCGAATATCATCTCAGGTTTCCTTCCTCGTTCGTGAACAATATTATAATAATAATAAAAAAAAAAGAACATTTCCCCATGGCCATTGTTTTGTCCTGTAGTTGTCCATGTTACTCGTTAGGAGAAACTAGAAAGTCACCACTACTATTTGGGTGTGTTAAAAAACGCTAAAAACTAAATTTTAAATTTAAATTTTGATAAAATTTAAATTTTAATTTTTTTTAAAATAAACAGTCATATTTATTTAAATAAATTTTTAACTTAAATTATAGTTTAAAACTAAAATTTTAGATAAATTGATCAGAATAATTTATAAAATAATAAAAGAGCTTATGAACTAACCAATTATTATATTATTTTTACTTTTTTTATACATTATCTCCTATTTTTTCTTATACAATTTCTTCTCTCTCATATTTTTTCTTATATTATCTCTCCTATTTTCTCTTATATCTTATTTCTCTTCATTTAGTACCTATACCTTTTTTATAATCTACCAATAATAAAAATACTTCTAGAAATAACTATCCAACTACTCATTTATTTAAAACTATTTTTTTTTCATAAGCTCGTATTCAAAAGCTCTTTTCTATAAGTTACATAAAAGCCCATTTTTTTTATAAGCTCGTTAAAATCTTATACAGACACATATTTAGTGCCTGTTTAGTTGCATAATTAGAAAAATAATTTTAGCAAAAATCTCAATTTGAGAAAATTTGAAACAAATAGCTATTTTTGTCTAGAATTAATTTTGGTTAAAATTATTGTTTAAAATCATAATTTTGAATAAACTACTGAAAATAACTTTTAAAACAGTAAAAGAGCTTATAGACTATACAATTACTATCTTACCTCTACTTTTTTATACCATCTCTCATCTCTCATCTCTCCTCTTTACCCTATCTCCTCTTTCCCCTCTCTTCTCTACACTCTCTTATCTCTTATATTTCTTCTCTACCCTCTCTCCTCTCTTCTATTTATTCCCTCGCTCATCCCCAAAAGAATTAAAAACTCTTAACAGTTCTCACTTCCCTCTCCCTACTGATAAAAAAAATCATACATGTGTGTTTTTTTTGTACAACCTTTTTTTTAGAAAATAATTGGGTTCATCAATAATCTAAGAATAACATAAATAAAGTATATTTCTTATTAAATAATACTAATATTACATAAAGTGAGTTATCAATTACTTTTAAATATAAATTTAGATACTAATAATAAAATAACACTCTCTAAAGATTGAATATTAGTATATTTTACTATTTTACCAACTGAACTTCAGCCCATGGGTTACATATGTGTGTGTGTGTGTATATATATATATATATGTATGTATGTATGTGTGTGTGTGTATATATATATATATATATATATATATATGAAGAGATCGTGAACCTAAAAGCCCACAATAGCCTGCCCTGTATCTCAATCATTGGCCCATTTATCCAATCGTCCATATGAACTGAACTGAACTGAAAAGGCCGCACTTGGCGAATCTTTGGTCCCCACCCGAAAGAAAAATTCTCAGGTTGGATTCAATACCCCAGTTCGGCCTCCTCTCGCCCTCCAGCATCCAAATTTAATGCAGACAGTAGTAGAAATGAAATAGCAACAAACACAACTAACAGGATCAATTATCAATCACTCCAACGATAAAAATTAAATTGTGTGTCCTAAACACCAACACAATTGATTAACGGGCACCGGACCCACTAACCATACAACCAAAGCTAAAGTAAAAGACCATCGTACGTCTACGACAGATTTCTTTGGAGTTTGAAATATAAAGCATACATCAGTCATTCTCTTCTGGTTTTAAAACTTTGCCTCAACCAAAGCATGCTTCCTTCTAGGAGAGCCCATTCCGATCATATGGTTAAGATAGACCTTACCGTCCTTCACGGTGGCTGCAGTGGCCAACCGATGCTTAAGCCCCCAGAATGTTGCTGCCACAGAAGCTGTTTCCCAGCCGTCGGAACTCTCCACTAATCTTCCTGAAGGATTCCCGGCCACCACCAGCTTGGTAGGGGACACTAGTTCTAGGCCATCTCCGAAACTAAGTGGCCCTCCCTCTACCTTTATTAGTTTCACTTCTTCCTTGCCACTTGACAAGTCAATTTTGAACAAGTTGCCGCTAAATGTGTGAATCACTATCAGATATCCGTTAGGGTGGTAAACAATGCCGTTTAGTGCAACCAAGTTCTTGTACCATTCTTTTGAAACGAACAGTGGGTTTCTTATGATTGACATCAGCGTCCCTTCCGCCCCAACCTTCCAGATCTTGCTGGCTTTGGCATCTGTTACATAAGCATTACCATCTGCATCCACTGCAACGTCGTCTGGTAATGATCTCTCGTCGCCTACATCCAGTGGGGGAAAATTATTTGTCATCAACTATAATAGACTAATCATGGAATGCTATCAAAATTCGGATTTGGTTTCAGTGTTCCTTTTTAATAATCTTGCTACAACTGTTCACATTAAATTTTAATGGTACAGATGTGGAGAAGCCATTTCCCGAAAATTCATTAATGAAAAAGACTAAATAAATATGCAGCAGAAATGATTGCAAAAGCAAGATTAACCAACGTCTGAACCTGGTAAACTACCAGCGGTCGCATACCAAACTTCAAGCTAACACAATTTAATGTCAGTTGCTTGCTCCACTAAAAGGACAACGCGTTAACAAATGTAGATATTTTCTTTTACCGGTAAAATACAGAAATTTAATCATTAGTCCTCATTTGTTGTTACCCAATAACTATAATTAGTCCTAATCTTCAACAATTCCTACACAATATTGGCCAAAAAAATCTATAACAATCAAAACCTTGTAAGTTATAATATCAAACACCTTGAAGATGAACAGAGGATATGGTAAATGGAAAGGGTAAAGACACGAATATGAAGCTTACTTGGGCCACTGAGCTGGGTCAGAAACAATCGTTTCCAGGTTGACAAATCGTAGGCTGCAAGTGCCCCGTACCGATTTCCCATTGCGTCTGCATGAACTGCTAGCAGCCGATTCCTCGGCCGGTCGATGACGATTCCGAGGGATGCGTTGCCGGCCAGGTCAGCGTCTTTGACCACCGGTATCTCCTCTAATATCTCGCCCTCCGCTCCCGACACCGGAATCTGACCGATTCCTCCTTCGAAGAAAGCCACGATGAAGCGCCGATTTTGTTCATCCCACTTTGCACACTCTCTAAACCACCCCGTGCTGTGGTAATAGTAAACGTGAGTGGGGGGTTTTGCTAGCTCCATGGAGATGATTATGCCGATTGGTATGGCTGAGAGGAGCACGAGGAAGACTAGAAATCTAGGGGAGCAAAGCCTCGAGGAAGCCATTGGAGCTAGACAGAAATAAGAGAGAAGGCCCTGTGACTAAGACTGAGAGCGCGGCGAAGAACCGGAATTGGCCGGAGTAAATGAGTCGTGGATTCTAAAAACAAAAATTCAACAAATGGCAATATTTAAATGGGGTTGTTGGTACATCTGAGAAATTCAATGATTCTTCGAGGAAAATTGTTTTTTGGTAGGAAAAGTTGGGTGAGGGAAGCATATCCATGCTCTGGGTGCATGACATAAAAAGAAGCGTCATAGCCGAACAAAAAATGGAGGAGAAAAATCTGGTGAATCTGTGTGGAAAACGGAAATTCACTTACAGCTTAGAACATTTGTCATTTACTCGTTTTATCCATATATCAAAATATATATGTAATATAAAAATCGTCGCAAGTTACGTACGTTATTATATAAATTATACACTATGATTTATTTCTTACATTTTAGAAAATACATGTACCTATTTAAGATTGGTGGCGCACGTTGGGGGATGCACTTGACTCAAAAATTTTAAATAACGAGAATTACATGAATAAACAAATTCCGCGCGTGGAACACGATGCGTCTAAAGATATCCTAAATAATTATTCTGATAGGAAAATATCAGTATCAATCAATTTCTTTTTTTCTTTTGCCATAATTCATTAATAAATTTATTCAATAAGAACATATTTAATTTAACTTTTAAAAAAAATTATAAAGAATAAGTGATTTAATATCTTTTTTTTAAAATAACTATTTTAAAAAAACTTATATGAAATAAAATAAATATTTAGATAATTATTACTAAAATAATTTTTATGATTGATAAATTATTAGAAAGAGTATAGTTTTACACTAACAAAATAATTTCCATTTTTCTTTTATTTTTTTCCTGTTCTCTTTGGTGATAGCAATGAGAAAGCGGCTTCTCCCACTGTTACTAATGCTACTTACAAGGATATTGATACTCCCACTATTGCTAATGTTGCCAATGACTTCAAAAATATTGAGACCGACAATAGTTGACAGAGACAATACGGTACGAGACAAGCTTCCTCCTCCTACTTCAATGATAATTGAAGACAGAGTTAAAGAAGCAACGATAATGAAAATATGAACGAATATAGTGACAAACACGACAGAGGAACAAGAACAATGTTAACAACCGAGTAGATCTAGCGATGAATACAACAAAGAAGAAAATGATGACAAAGAAGAAACAATAGTAAAATAGCGACAATATTGATAGAGAAGACTATCAATGACATCGATAGTCAAGAAAAAGCGAAGAGCATCAATGGAAAAAAGGAGACAGTGTATAAAAAAACAGAAGTAAAATAGTTATTAGATAATTTATAAACTATTTTATCTACCTAAAAGTTACTTTTATCAGTTTATTCAAAATTATGATTTAAAATTATAATTTAGTATATATAAACTCTTATAACTATTTGAATATTGTTTAATTTTTGGACGAAACCAAAATCTTTCTCAAACTAAGGTTTAAAAGGTTTCCAAACAGGTCACAACAACAATAATAACCGATGTAACCATAGGCCAAAAAAACCAAGATAACCGCAAACCAGGATGGATTAAGGCCGCGTTTGCTCACAAAACTCTGATGCTATAAAAAGGGCATGGGCTTTTGTACTCCAAAGAAAAAACCGATATGGGATTTCCATTACTTAGCATGACGCCACGAGCATTTTAAAGAAAAGGGGCATGTTTCAATAAATTAATTTATTTAGTGACAACCAATGTAAAATTAATCTAATGGTATAAAACCCTATTAAATTTCTTTAAATCTCAAATTCAATTCCTAAAAAAAATATTTATACTGAAAATAACAGCCACGAACCCCAAAACAGGATATATGATAATAGGATCAAGACATGAAGGTTACCCAGTTAATTCGCCAAAAGTCAATTAGTCAACTTTAAATTTAAAATTAAATGCATAGGGCGTTTACAAATACTTCCTCAGTTCCTCCATGCAATGAATCCAGACATATTTATTGATTGTCCATTTGTTTTTATGTTTTACAGTCATTTTTCTGCTACTGCTGTTGACTCTTTGGTTGATTACTCAAAGGATACAATCGCTTCTTCCTATTCTCTTGATTGCATGAGTTAATGAATGTGTCTCGAAAAGCTCAAGACCTGAGCTATGAAAACGTGTTGCTTCGCTGCGACCTGTAAAGACGCAATGCTTCACCTTGTCGGCCAAAGATTAGCCATCTCTTCTACATCATGGAAAGCTCATCGTGAAAATTAGCGCACTAAGCATAATCTATATTTTGTTCTATTATTGTTCAGGATATTTTCATTAAACATAGATCTAATTTGGAGAAGTAATAGATATTATATATAGCACTCTAAATAATGTTGCAAGAATGTCCATGTCTGTTGAGTAATTTATTGAAAGCAAAATTATCATATCAAGATATATTTTCCAACATATTAACGAGGCTGAAGAGATTACCACAATGACGACCTTGGTATAGAGTGAAATCCTTCATACTTGAGATCAAATGCTTCCGTGCTACCACCTCCGCTGGGAACAACCACCTTGATTTCAGAATCTTTATTTCCTTTGTCAGCATTTTCTTCGACTAAGCCAGAGCCCTGATCTTCGTCTGCATCAGAACTTTTGGATACACAGTACTTATGCAGCCATCTATCTGTTTCCCAGAGGACATGCATGATGCTTTCTCTGGAAGCATAACCATGGCTTTCATAAGGCAGAATCACGAGTCGACAAAGAGCACCATGGCCCTTCAGAGCATTAAAAAACCTATCTGACTGCATAACCGGAAAGTATTTACAAGCGGGAAGTGAACAAGTTAGTTGGATGGCCCACAGGGAAGGGATTGTTTCTATCAAAATACTGCAACGATCAAATAATTACAGGAAACTTGTTAGGAAGGTTGATTGATTAACAGGGGCTATCTTACTTGCATGGTTAATGTTCCTGGATTATTATCTTCTTCCCCATGCACAAGCAAGATGGGCTTCTTAATTTTATTAGCTGACATGAAAGGACTCATCTCTACATAAGTATTCGTGGCGTCCCAAAGAGTTCTGTCTTCATTCTACAGAAAGGAAATGAAACATAAGACTAAAGTCTTCAACTTCTGCAAAGAATAGTACGGTAACATCTGGTGCTAGAGAATAAGGTATGATATATGGAAAACATGATCATAATATAAAACCTCAATTCATGGTATTTAAGTCATATTTGATCCACACATTAATGATCTCATTCTTGTCTCGATTCCATTGGAATGAGGATTCTATACTCTATAGTTTGTTAGGAAAGAAGACATGGATTTCCACTAAGGGGCCAGGGTCTAACTTTCATCTTTTTCTTGATTTATCTTTATTCATTATAGTTATCATTTCATTTCATAAATATGCCGCGTACTATACATAAGAGGGAATGGAATCAATGTCATCCCATCCCTAGCTAAACCAAACATTGAAATAGTAATAGTCATTCTATTCTTGATCTAATAATAATGTGAACCAAATGTGCCCTTAACCACTGGAGCCAAAAATCAAGCCCTCGTTTGCAGTATACTACCTGAAAACCAAAAGGAGTGAGCGTTCTGTTGTAAGCACCAGACCGGGCAATTCCACAGCAGAAGAGATGAGATGCATGTGCCAGGAGGTTAGCAGTCATGAAAGCGCCATAGGAATGTCCACCAACAGCTATTTTTTTTGGATGAGCTACCTAAATGTGACACCATGAATAGGTTTGACTTAAACCATATTTGAAATCTGTTGATAAACTCTATATACACATTAAAAATAAAGCATACCCCTCTCTGGATAACTTCCTCCACAGCAGCCTCTGCACTTGCAACTAATTGTTCTACGTACCTGATTGATTAATACTGTGTTTATAATTAGATATAACTAAGGCTTTACGAATTACAAAGAAATACATGAGAATTCAAATATTTGAAACTACAAATTTATGGAATAAAGAAAATGAGGACAAGACCAATGACCACAGCACTCAAAGCATTGATCCTCCCTGGGAAAATCACTCATGGTCCTTAAGAACATGTTGGTGATAAATATGGGGCAAACACCCTTTGGCAATAACCATTCAATTCCAACTTACGTATCATTTGCCTCCACATCACCCTCACCAATAATAGGAATAGTAGGTCCTGATAGAATGGCAAATCTGCAAGATTTAAAGTAATCAAATAAAAATCCAGCTCATGGCACAATTCACTTTCAAATAAGAGAAAATAACACTGAATTAGAAAGAATTAAACCACACAATGAATAGGAAAAGACAATCCACACCTTCTAGCCAGCCAAAGAAGGGCTGATGTAGGACCTATGCCTGCAAATTCATTAGGAGAACCACGAACTTGTCCAGCAGCATCTTTGCTTTTAAATTCCCCTGGGTATGACCAAACCAGACATGGCAAAGGGCCATCTGTTGACGGATTATATCCTGGTGGCAGATATAATGTAGCTGTAAGTTGAACTCCATCCTTTCGTTGATATCTGATCATCTCTTTTTGCAATGATGCAAGCTGAGGATATGGATGAGGAAAACTTGTAATCTGATATGCCTTTCGATCTGACCAGGTGACAATATAATATTGAGCGTTCTCGGTCTTTGACTCTTTCGAAGTCAGTATTTTAAGCTGATCTAGATGCAAATCGCCTTCTTCCTGATCAGACATTAGAGCAACAACAGTCTCATAATACTTTTCTCTATCACTCTCCCAGATTCGTTCTTTGCTACCTGTATTACTGTAAGGTTTTGGTTTAGACCACAACACCTAAGTAAGAACCACAGGAACATACAGGAAACAAGTGATGTAAGACACTTACATTTCAAACAGATCAATGAATGGGATGTTCCCTTCTGGTGTAGCACCAATTCCGTTTAGTAAAATATATCTTCCTTCATCACTTGATTTCTTTACATTGGCAATAACATATGTCCCAGCTTGAGTTCTCCGCAGCATGGGAGAGCCAGGATCAGAGTAGACATCTTCTGAAGATCTATCAAATAGGATACGGGGATTCACATCATCATCTTCAGGAGAGATTACCCAAGTTCTTGTTCGTCGTGTTTTATACCATGATTCATATACCAAAGCCAGTGAACCATCACACCATGAAATCCCTCTGAAGAGATGAAAAAGTGTACATCAACCACTATTTTTGGTTTTCCTCAACACAAGTCACTTGGTCAACACAAGAGAGACTGATAAGTTAACCATAAATATAGTAAGGAACTTTCTTTACAACTGCTACAGACATGCCAAAGACACTTGATAGACATAAATGCTCATATTAACTTACATGCATTCTTTGCCCAAAAGTTTATAGTTCAGATACGAAAGTGCATGCTAACATTACCTTAGTCATGACAATCTAGCACATAAATAGACATGAATGAATTAAATGTACAATCTAAGCATTGGTAATTAGTCATGACAATCTAGCACATACATAGACATGAATGAATTACATGTACAATCTAAGCATTGGTAATTTGAAAAATGGTCACCTATAGCCCTTGGTACCATACATGAAATGATAACAGACGATTGACTGGGGAAAATGGTCCAATAACATCAATATTATGGCACAGACATGGAGATAGAAATAAAGAGAAGAAGTCAATGTAGACCATGCACATACCCATAGCGGAGATCAAGTTTGTGCAGTATAACTGCCTGCTCACCCTCCAGTGTCTCAGCAGGTTGTGTGTAAATTATATCTCGTGGAGAAACCTCCACCTTCGCATCACCTCCATCTTGAGTTTCCACCCTAGAGACCTCAAATGAAATAATTTGTACGAAAAAAGAAATCACATACCAATTTTTTTTAAGAAAACAACCATAGAATGGTAAAAGTCCAAGAGAATTGCAAAAACAAATAAAAATACATATTGAGTTTTTTTATGCCCTATGGTTGCATTTGAAACCATACATATCTATAAATGGGGGAACAAACAGCACGGTATACTTGAATAATGTAAAATTTAAGTATAGCAGTGAACAGAGGTCCGAGGGAATTACAAATAGTGACAAACCAAAGAACTAACCACTAAAAATTTATTTGTTGAAAGTTCATCCTATAGATCTTTTTTCCCTTGGGTACTCGATGCATTTTGAACTTTCCATACTGAAAGCACTCTCAGGATAATTGTTATTCAACAATTAAAAATTTGAGAAAAAATAATTCAAGAAATAGCAAATACTTGATTAAATGATGTTTATCAGAGAAGTGCATGTCATTTGAGTAAAATTCAATCCAGTAATTGTAATGGTTCAAATGTTCATGCCCTAGCAGAAAATATAACCAAAAACTCGTGTGTACCAGTAAAGTGTGGATGGCTTATCAGCTCTCCAGTTAATGGACCGCATCCCTTTCCGCACACTGTTGAAAGCAATTGGGATGTCCTCAGCCAGGGGTAAGTCACAAAGTTGCCTGACAAATTTTCCATCAGCGCTCCATAAATCTACCTTCTTTGGAAATCTTCCACAAGGTACGATGAAAGAGTATGGCCTATGGATTGAACTAATCAAAATGTATTTATGATCTGGGGATGGGTCCATTGAAGTATAAACAGCTGGTGGGCCAATATCACTTGTTGTACCATCCAGGGAAGCTAAAATCAGCTGTGAAGTTGTATAGTAGTCAAACAAATCTTCATCATATTCATCCTTCAGCAAATCCTGAAAAGTTCTTACTTGAATAACGTTTTTCTCTTCATTAGACTGAATTTTAGGGCCAAAAGGGACCATAGGCTTCCTCGGTGGAGCTCCACGAGATAATGGAATAGTGCAAACTAACAGTTTAGAGTTATCTACCCATACATGATTGTCAAAAATCGCATTTAAGTATATTTCAGGTGACTGAAATAAAGGTCTTGCTTTCGCTGTTTCAACATCAGCAATCCATACTCTGAGTTTACTACTTTCATTGTCCTCCTCATTCCCACGAATACTAAAGGATAAATGCTGGCCATCAGGAGACCATGAAACAAAATTGATCTTGGAACCATCAGGGAAACCATGAACTTCTAACTCTGGCCCTAATGTGTTGTCAGGAAGGATTTGATGGATTCCTATGCCAGTGTAAAATGACATGCGACTCCTAGTATTGCAGCTTCCATCAATGCGTATACCAGCCAACTTTTCCTCCGGTCTTGCTAATTCTGCCAGTGGTGGTAGAGATCTTCGCTTGAGAAATAGAATTTTGTCTCTATGTGGTGAAAATGACAAGGCAGGCACTGGTGGAGCATCCACGATATTCTTGATCTCAGGTGGAGGAACGCGATATGCTACTCCAACAGTTGACTCTTCTAACAAAAATCAATCAACAAAGTTGCCAGCATTTAGAGACATTGTCATGGTATAAATAAGAAGATGCATGGCATTGAGAGTTAGACAACTGTATTCATATTCAATACTAACCTCAAAAGATATATATGACTCTTAATGAGGAAAATATTGCCAGTTCATGAATAATAAATGACAGAAAAAGATATTCAATTCAGTCATCACAGTACAGTAGTGAAATCGATTGTTCTGATTACAGCTCCAGCGTTTCAATTGCAAAAATAGGACAGACTTCTTATGCACACAATTTCGGGAAGATGATTGAACTAATGTAAAAGCAGTACTCTTTTCAATCTTTTGACTGCACTATGTATGAAACTAACAAGTTTAGTGTTCAAGGATACTAGCCGCTTCCAGACTAAGGTGTTTTACGTTAAAGCCAGTCAATACAGCAACTTTCTCACATTCGAAGGCCAAAACATCGGGAAAACTGTGAGGAAAAAATAAAATCAAGCTCTTTTCAGCTCACCTTCATAATCACCGGTAGCCGTGGAGGAAGAAGCAGAACCATTAGAGTTTCCGCCCCCACCATCTTCAGTAGCCATAGCACTAAGAGGAGCAATATTGCGAAACCGGGAGCAACCCATTGAAGTGATACTATTAAAATTAGCGGTAATTCTGCGAGGAAATTTGAGTCGTGATGAATATGGAGGAATTAAAGGAAGAATACAAGGATTGGAAGGGAAGGAGACTGGGGAGAAGGGGAGAAGAGAGAGGCGATGGGATACTTTGTGTAGTCGCATCATTGGATTAAAAAAATATTCCTGCTTGATATTTTTTAAAGACTGCACTTTCGCAGCTTGCAGATGAGTGGTGGTGTAGCCAATCAGGTTATCTATTTTCCTTTTGAGAAAAAGGAAGAATTATTTAACGACGATGGAAAGGGAATATATTACTACGTCCGAGCCGTTCTCGTGTCTTTTCTGGGCTTTTTCAAGGATGGAAATAGCTAGCTAAGGGACTCCTTTCTCTTTTCCTAGTGTTTATTTTTTCAGCCTATTCATTAAAATTTTATTTTAATTATATTTAAATTTAATTTATATAATATATTTAGCTATAATAAATAAGTCTCTTAATAAAAATATTTTATATATATTAAAATTTAAACTCAATAATTTATTTAAATGATATTAAATTATTTATTATTTAGATTAATTCTCTTAACTTTTTTTAGAGCTTTAATTGATTTGGAAGCCAATACGTATATTATTCAGTGTCAACATATTCTACACGTGAAGAGCCATCTAAATATTGGTGTTTGGAGATTATATTCCTTAATTGGGTGCATAAAGTTACTTCTCTCCCTTTAAACATGTGATACTTCTCAATTAATCTTTAACGCTTTATTTAGTTCAATTAAAAAAGAGAGATTAAAAGAAAATATATGAGATTATTATTTTTTTTATTTAAAAATAAAGTATAGAAAGAGAGATTAAAAAAAATTAATTAAAAGTTGATAAATATATTTTTATATTTTTATTTATTTTTTTATTCTTTTACAATTATACATGAGAATTATTATTTTTTAAAGTATAAATATTATAAAACCTACTAAATCATTTATATATGATAAAAATATTTGTATACACACTTCAAATCATAATTTTATTAATTTTAATATATTATTCTATTAATTTTAAAATATTATAAAATTAAGAAATTATAAAATATAAAAAAATCTTAACATTTTGTCATTAGTTTTATAATTATAAAACATAAATATATTTATAATATATACATGTCATTTTTGTCAATATACTTAAATTAATTATATATAAGTTTATATAAGATTTTTTTTAATTTAGATAAATATTCTATAGTATATATCTATCATAACTATTTTATCTAAAAGTAGTAAACAAACACAAAAAAAAGAAGTAATACTAATATAGAACAAAAAAATAATTTTAAATTAATAAGATGATATTAAAATAATAAAGACATATTATAAGTATTATTATTAAGGCTATAACAAAAATTTCTCACTTGCTAAAAAAACTTTCAATTTTAGAAAAGTGGAATTTTAGAAAAGTGGAAGAGGAGAGGAGGGGTATAAAATGAGCAAATTTTAAACCTCTCCTCCCCTTTGACCAAACACCTTTACATCTCCCATAACTTACCTTCCCTCCCCCCTAAACAATGCCTAACAGATGAACTCTAATATGCTTGGATTGAAAAACCGGACCTGACCGAACGGTTCAGACCGGAATCAGATGAACTGGTTATGTGGGTGATCTGGTTTATTTGCAAGCACCCAATAACTCTACTGGAAAGAAGAAAAAAGTTTCGGAAAATAGTGGAAGAGATACAAAATAGACTTACCGTGTAAAAGAGCTCCTGAAAAATGAAGTGAAGAAGTTTTTAAGAGTTAACACGCAGAAGAAGAGGAAAATTATGATTAACGAGAGGGAGGGAGGAAATCCAAGTAGAGAGAGAGACGGGAAAATAGAAGGAGCAGTGAGCATCTTAGCACCGACGAATGGAGAGGCTGAAATGGAAATTTGGAAAGAATGTGAAGGGAAGGCTAGACGTTTTGGATTACTGGGAGCTGATATAAAGTCGCGTTGCAGGTGGCTTGGAGGCTAGAGTTTAGAATTTGTTCTTTCTTAAACCCAAAAAACAGTATTTGTTCTTTCTTTTCGGTTTCCTGAGCCTGGCTGCAAGTCATTCCAATCCAAATAATAAAATATTTATATTACACAGGACATCCTCCCATATATTTATCTTAAATGGAATCCTTTTGTAAATTTTGTTTAAATCACGGTGAGTTCATATTCATGTGTTGGCGTGAAATAAAAATCATATTGACTTATTATGGATATACAGAGGGGAATGGAAGACTAAAAAGTCCTCCATTAGAGCTACAAGGAGGGTGAGATAATAGGTGAACGGTGGATTCTTTTCTCCTAATTCCTTTCATTTTATTCTCCTCAATCCATCACCATTCTTGAATTAAAATTAAGACCAAAACATGCATTTGGTTTGCATTAAATTTTACCATAGTCATTTAAATTTTAAAAATATACTATTAATTTGTTATATTTAATACAGCCAACCTCACTAATTGACTCAATCAATTTCAAATGACTTAACAATTAATTATAAAATATTCTTAAGTAATTTTAATTCTTTGACATAATTATTTTTACATTTTAAAGTTAAAATCATCCTTATACAAATACAAAAATATATAATTGTTACGTGTATATTTATATTAAATATATTTTAAATTAAAAATTAATGAATAAGTATTTAAATTTTGAATCAATCTTTTTTATTTATTGACTTAATATATTTTAAATCATTAAATTTTTATTAATCAAATTAACGACTTTAAATTTAAGAGATTTAAAATATGTTTTTTAAACATAAAGGATTAGATGACACTTATATAAACATAAATTATTAAATATATACTTTAGACTAAAATTTAATAGTTGAAATTTAACCATCTTATAAAATTGTTATTATAATATTAAAAAATTAAAATATATAAAATTTTATTGAACTTTGAGTCAGTTATATATAACTTACATAATATTTAAAAATTTAAATTAAATACTATAACATTTTATATTTTAATTTTTCAACTCCTACTATTAAAATTGTTATTAAAATTAATAATTTTTGTTATATTATAATTTTTATATTTTTATTATATATCATATTATTTAAGAAATATCACTTTGATAATTTATATATAGTTTTAAATAATTTATATTTTTTATTTAAATAATACATAATAAAATAAATATTTTAAAAATTTTTAAAAATTTTATATTTTAAGTATTTAAAAATCATTTTAAATTTATTTTAAGTATCAAATATTTTTTAAATATTTTATATTTTATAAGTAATTTATTTTAAATATTTTAAAAAATATAAAATTATACGTTAGGTGTCAAATATTATTTTTTTAATTTATAATAAAAAATATAAAAATTATGATATGATAAAAATTATTAACCTTGATAAAAATATTTTAATAATTAAAATATAAAATATTATAATTATTAATTTAAATTTTTAAAAATTATAAAGAATATATTTAACTGACATAAAATTTGAGAGTTTTGTACATTTTAGTTATATTAAAATATTATAATTTAAGGGTTCAATTTTCCGTTTAAAATAAGAACAAAATTAAAAAGAAAATAAGGAGAGCGTCCGAACATATTAATGGACTCAAAACTCCAAAAGTGCAAAACATCACGATTTTTGCGATGTCCCACCCAGATCCGACGGCTCAAGTTGCAAATGTCGTGATCCCTGAGCTCATTGTAGAGTCATTTGGACAAAAGGAAAATCAAAGAGGGATTCTCTTTTTTAATGTAAAATATCTCAAGGTCATCTCGACGTGGAAGCTTAGCATTGGCCGCCATCCGATAAGAAATATGTGTACACAAATCTTCCCCAGGATCGGTTATATATCCGCTCACTTCTTAGCCCCCATTTCTAAATCGAACTCATCTTATCTTGAAGTACGGCACCGATCGAGGTGGATACAGAAGGTAACCGAGGAGAGGAGGAGGAGGAGGAGGAGAGATGGCAACCATAGGTGGTCTGAGCCTTTGGAGCCCTGGTGTTTTGATTAGGACATCGGAGTCAAACAAGGTCCATAGGATCAAGTTTCCGGTACTGCTAGGCCAAAGATTCGGATCGGGTCGCATGATGGCAGTTCGGCCTGTGGGGGCAGCGCCGGATCGCATATCGGGGAAGGTGGAAGAGAGCATAAAGAAGGCAGAGGAGACGTGCTCAGACAACCCGGCGAGCGGTGAGTGCGTGGCAGCATGGGATGAAGTGGAGGAGCTAAGCGCGGCGGCCAGCCATGCAAGGGACCGGAAGAAGGAGTCGGACCCACTGGAGAACTACTGCCAGGACAACCCAGAGACCGACGAGTGCCGCACATATGATAACTGAGAGGGTTGATGTCAAAAACTGGACAAAAAGTGTGCTCTTATTGTTTAGCTTTCTATGTTACGTGATATGAATGAACTGGCATGTTTAAATGGTTAATTTTGAACAAAGCGAACCACCCCACTCGTCAGTCGTCGCCATAGATACAGAGTAAAAAGCCTTTTTTAATTACAAAAGTAACGTCCGAAGTTTATTTAATTGAGTTTACTGGATCTGATTAATAGGTTTTCCTTTTGAATCTTGGATTTGATCAATACACGTGGAATGACTTGATTAGCGCATGCGTACTTGGATGATCAATGACTGGCCTCAAGTCTCATTTTGTTATGGCCTTAATTAGCCCTTAAGGGGTGCCTTCATTAGCCTGCCCTGTTACGTGATTCTAAAGCATAGTTTATTGCAGCTTCCGGTATCCAGAACCTGATCGCAATGATCTCTGATTGTGAATTTGGGATCAGCAATGAAAGAAACGTTTTCCCTATCATGTACATATTGAAGATAGTAGTATTTGCTTACGTAAACCCTCACAAAAATATAATTAAAAAGTAAAAATTTTCTTTTGTGGCCTAATTGCATGTTGCTGAAATTCCTGTTCTCACTCGCGCACACAGGGTAAACCACGTTTTCACACTTTATATTTTAATTTTATACATTTTAGTTCTGTTGGCAACAGAGATGCGTTTATTTAAGCTTATCTGGATATGGATACTTATCTCATGCACCCTGCGATTTTCTTTTTAAAATGCCGACTGTTTAGAAGACGGAGATTAAGGCAGAGAGAATCTCCCACTACTCGGAAAACCTTCCTCAAAATGACACGTCAAGCAAGAAAGAACTTCTCTCGCATGACGCCGAGTGCCTTATTAGAAGGCGGGAACCCTCTTGCTTCCCTTCCTTAGATCCCAAACTTAGTCGATGAGAATTAGGGACTTGCGATAACGTACGATAGTAAATCAGTAAATAAAATTTATTTTAATATCATTTTAGGTAATAAATAGGAGTATAAAGCTGGAATCTTTTAAGAATATAAAATTAGACTAAGATTTTTAAATATAAAGTCTGTAATTAAAGTGAATTAAAAGGGAGATTTGGTATTCTGCTGTTATAATTATTTTATTTAATTTAGTACAAAATGGCTAAGATTTCAATCGAAAAGAACACAGGTGCCGCCAATTCGTGGTCAGTTTTCTCATTCAAAAGCGTCGAGAATCAAGTAGCTAGTTCGAAGTCACGATAATTATCGTTTTGAACAGTCGCAGGAAATCTACCAATGTGAAGATTTTACAAGACGAAACCATTGATTAGAAGACACAAATACGAAAGCACTCCATTCAATTCAATCAACACTACACAACCACAAACTGTTTCAAGTCTAACAAAAGCACTCACATTATTCAAAGGCGCAAATGACAGAGGACACCCAGCAGAGAAAACTAAACTAGCAAACTCATTAGACATAAATAGAGTTTAACTATACTATAACCACCATACAAAGAGGGTCGGGGCAGGGGATCTGGCAATAATAAGAAAGGCTTCTATTACATCAATGCATTATCATGTCGACCGCGGACGCCATGATCGGCTGCATTGGAAGAGGAAGCACCCATGGGTTCAAGAGAGTATCTGGTATCTCAGGGATATCAACAGAAAGCCCACAGAGCTCTTCAGCGATCTCAAGGATAGAGTTCAGAAAACGCAATCGATCGGTCAACTCCTTAGTCTGAGCCCTCAAGACATCGTTAACGGATTCGATCTCAACGTATGCTTCCTCCTTGGCATTTATGCTCTGAAATATCTTACTGTTTTCAACTTTAAGTCGGTCGATTTCGCTTGTAAGATCTTCGACTTGCTTTTGCTTCTTCATCCTGGATCGCCGCGCCGACTTACGGTTGGACAGCATCCTCTTTCTCTTTCTCTCATCGAAGCCAGCATATCGTGGGTCTACCCCTTCGGATCCCGAGCTTGCAGTGCGTTGAACCGAGGCCATCGTCTTACGACACGGTAAGGACAAATTTGATTGGATAATGGTTAAAAATTAAGGAAATAAGATTGAAAGTCTAATGGTTAGAGCAAAATAAATGAACCAGCGAAGGTATCGTTCATGAGAAAAAGTAGAACCAGTATAGAAACGCAACCGAGAAGGAGTGCAGCAGATGAATTCGACGCATGGGATTGGCAGGGGTCATAGGAATTCCGAAATCATTGAGGTTATTCCTCTCAAACCACAAATCAAACCAAAGCCCTAGATCTCCGAGAAGACGCGAGCTTGGAAACGGACAGGGGTCAAGAGCTAACGGAGAAGAAACGGATTGAGAGAAAATACTTAGCTGTGGTGGAGGAGATGAAGCAGGAAAAAGCCGGAAAGATGAAAGCAAATATTGGAACTTCGGAAGGGAAAAAGGATAAATGAGGGCTGGGTCGGTGAGCATTTTATAGGCATGTTTGGAAATTATGGTTTTAAAAATTTTTTAGGCAAAATTTTAATTTAAAAAAATTTAAAAATAAATAATTATATTTATTTAAAAAAATTAAATCAAATTATATTTTTAAATAAGTTAATCAGAATAATTTTTAAAATAATAAAAAAAATTATAAATTATTTAATTATTATTATTATTTTTAATATATTTTTTACTATTTCTTGTCTTTTTTTTATATTTTTAATAAAATTATATTTTTTAATAATATTTTAATTATAAAAATTATTTAATAAAAATTATTTAAATATTTATTTATTTAAAATTATTTTTTAATTTTTTTATAATTTTTTTTAAATCCTATTTAAATACACACATTCGCAAAACAAAACGCGCGAAACTCCCCTGGTTTTAAGAATCCGACAAGGCTGAGGCTTGAATTGACCGCTTCATAGATGGCGTCCAGGCTGCGACAACTATTGAAATGGAAAATGAAAAGCGCATTTACGATGAGGAAGGGTCAAATCAATTGCTTTTTTAATAACTTGTATTTTATTTTACGCAATTGTTGCCCTTTTATAAGTAATCTGAGGTAAGTCATGGAAACGTAGAATCGCCGGAAATTAAAAGCTATCACGACTAATTTTTAATCTTTAAAATCTGTGATTTTGTAAATCTCTTCTATTTTACTTTGTCTGATTTCTCCGTGTGTATGTGTTTTTTCCCCCGTAATTTTCTAAAAAATATTACAAAAACTTACTCACCTTTGATCTCTTTGTTATTCTTGGGCCGCAATAACAAAAGCTACACGTTATCAAAGTTACTGGTCAGCTTTTCAGTGCCACTAATAGTCTTCTTGACAAATAATCGTTTCTTTCAAACTATTTGGAAGTGGTAGAGTACAGGATTCGAGTTTTTATATAAATAATTATTAATAATAGATTGTCAATTAATATTTAGAAAAATAAGTAGTTCTCAAATTTTGATTTTTATCCAACCTATAACTTAGCAAGGGAAAATACTTTATATGTATTAAGGGATTATAGTTATGTAATAAATATTTGACTTAAATTGTTACTTCTTGATCAACAATATATTTTATTTATTACTCATTTTGTTGAATTGTTTGCTTTAAATTTTAAGAGACCATTGGATAATATAGGCATCAAGTGAAAGCTAATGTAGAGAGTAGTTATTTAGAAATTTTATTTTTAGTGGAATATAATTGTCTTTAATCTATATGTCATGACACTTGAGCAACTATAATTGGTCATCATATAAGTATAGAAAATATATATGTAGGTTATTGGTAAAATTAATTTGAATGATTTGTCATTGATTAACAATTCAAGATGGCAATCGCCACTTATAGGTTGACTTAAGATTAATGTAGATAGTACTATGACTTTAACGAGTAATAAAGCTATATGTGGATGGTGATTATGAACCATAGTAATGTATGATTACATGAATTTTTCTTTTTTATTGAAGTATGTATTGCTAGCGAATAAGAGAAATGGATCACCCTCAAAAGGTTTCAAATTACATAGGATAACGTATGTAAGAATGTTATTCTTTAATATAATGCAAAATTTATTATTGATATGTTAATATAAACTAATAGCAGGCAAAATAACAGCCAATTAGTTATACAAATTGAATAGTTAAAGTGTAAACAATAAAATTTACAGCTATCATTTATTTTGAGACAAGCTAATAGAGTTGTAAATGCGCTAACAAATAATGCTCTTTCTAAATCTGCTATATTTAACACGTGTCATTTATATTTACAGCACTTAGTAGATTAAGAGTAAATAAAATTAAACTTCTTAATAGTATAATTTTTTTAATGACATTGATTATAAAAAAAATTATTCGTTAGATTTTTCAGAAAAAACTGTAGAGGAGTGTAAAAAATAAAAATAAATAGTAATTAATTATTTATTATTATATTTAAAAATTTAAAATATCATAGAACTAGTGAATAATATTACTAATTAGTTATTATTATATGCTCAATTTTTTTAAAAAATTAAAGTGATTTATAATAATTATTATTATAACTCTAAAATATTATAGAATAAATTGATGTGAGTGTCAATTAATTATGTTATAGGGCTAAATTTTTTAAAAAAATTAAAGTACAATTATTTATTAAAATTATTATTTGTAATTTTAAAATAAAAATAAATTAAAAATATTGAATCAGAAGATTTTTTTTGTTCTTGATACAAAGAGGTAAGCCCAATACAACTATACTAGTATTCTACCCGGTACTAAAGTCCCAACCGGATCTTGTGGTAACAGCTCACGGAATTCTCTAGGGGAAGTCTAATGCATCTGTTCCATCGGTTGATTTCTACTTATCACCCTTACCTAAAATTATTTTTAGTTTAGTTGAGTATTATAAAATTTTAAAAATAAAATTAGTTAATTGACGATATTGGTCACAATAAACATATTGCTTGCTTAATGTTCTATTATTCTTCTTCTTGTTTTTTTTTGAGAAAAATAACAGTACCATAATTTATTAGATGCTTTTATTTGAAATTGCAAAACAAAAAAAAACTTTGGTTACAATAGATAACTAAATTCAAAACTTCGATAAACAACTAAGGACTGTACAAACAACCTGTAAAAGGAGAACTCTGTAAAAATTATTTATGCTAAAATTATTTATAGGTTATATATCTTGTGTATAAAAATTTGTCTATTTCAAGTCTTCCTTCTAAAGTTTCCAACAAAACTACTCTTCTATTCTTTATATCACTGCACGTATCTTTTATGGGGGTGCTGTGCATGTCATAAAAACATTGTTCAATTTAGATGAATAAATATATCTATAGTCAATATATATATAAAATAAAATATAAATAATAAATTAGTTAAAATAGTAAACGATTTTATTTTATAAACAAATATAAATATAAATTTTGATAATTTATTAAGAGATGTGTAAATTATTTATATATTCTAAATATTAAAAGAATTATACAATTGATTAAATAATATACATGTAAGAAAAATTGAGGCAATATATATTTATATTATCTTTAATATATGATATAATTAAAAAATTAATTTTAATATTAAATATAATAAATCTTTGTTATAGTTATCTATTTATTCTTAAAATATTTCTATTCATACTCAATCAATGATACAATTATATTTCTTATTATAAGTTACTTAAACTACAAAAATTTATTATAACATACAAGTCACTCATAGAAAAATTAATTACTATTTTTTTATTTTATCTATATTGACTATAAAAAAAGAGGAGAGAGAAGGGTATAAATGTAGAAGATATAAATGAAATAGGGGAGACAAAATTTGTAATACCATTTGTTTAATAATGGTAAATGTATATATATTTTTAAATTCAATGCCTTTATTGGTGTAGGGTAGAAATAATTTACAATAAATAATAGAGTGGTAATAAAGTAAGAGTATGAGGGATGAAGAATTAAAGAAGATAATAAATGTGTTTTATAAAATATATACTGTATTAATTAATTTTTAATATAATTAAAATAGATAAATAAATGGGATATGAGGTATGTGGAGATAATAAGATTTATAGGTGGTTGTCTATTTCTAGCACGAGTAATATTATTCCCCTGATCCTTACGTGCTACGTACCAGCAAGGCGGGGCGGAAAGTTCCAGTCCGATCATGGAAGGGCTTCATTCGCCATAAACTAATTAAAGCTCATATTCTCCAATTCACTGATCAGATCGGAGGAGCATTTGCTCGCAAGAGATCGGGGAAAAAAAAGAGGATCGGAAAATGGGGGCGGACGAAGTACAACTAGACGATAAAGCAAAGAGAATGAGAGATCTCCTGTCCAGTTTCTACTCTCCAGGTCCAATGTCGCCCAACTCCAGGAACATCTCCAATTACGCTTCGTTCGAAGACATTAACTCCACCTCCTTTGATCCTGATCAATACATGAATCTCCTGGTAATTCTTGTTCAAAATGAATCACCCTTTATTTGTTCGTAGTCTGAGATAGACTTTTATGACATTCTTTCGTATAAGAGGCTGATGAAGAAAGGGAATAAGATTGCTAAGGAAGTGTACTAGGCACACAACACCATAATTATGTTGAAACTTACTTCCGTAGTGGAAGACTAGTTTGAATTTGGAAAGCAAACGAATAATGGAATTTCTTATTGTGGGTATCCATAAATTATGAAGGCACAAAAGACGAATCTGGAAGGACTACTCCAGAGGCATGTTGACTTGGCCGCTGAAATAAAGAATCTTGACACTGATTTGCAAATGTTAGTCTACGAGAATTACAATAAATTTATCAGTGCTACAGATGCCATCAAGAGGTATATTTTATCAGTTTCCTCCCTTCGACATTGTCAGCAAAGCTTTTACTACATCAGATTACAGTTTCAGCTTGCTGGCTGTCACACTGCCGTAAAAATACTCTTTAAATTCGTCGAATCCTAATGTTCATCTTTCTAATGAATATGTGCTTTAGAGAGTACCTCGTTCACCTCCTTAGCTTAATGCAAGATAAAATATACCTGACTTACAGGATGAAAAGTAACATTTCAGGGATGGAGGCAAATACGGAACATCTTCTTGAGAAGGTAAGCTTCTCATAAATCTATCAAGTATCACTTGTTGAAATTTATGTGTTCCATAAGCTTTAAAAAAAGTAACAATAAGTTTAGTAGGAATTCACGTCCCCCCTGCCTTTCAATGCAGATATTATCTGTACAGTCAAGAAGTGACAGTGTCAACACTTCCTTAGTTGAGAAGAGGGTGTAAGGAATTGGAAGACACGCAGCGGAAATAAACTTTAAAAATTTTCCATTCCTTGCCAGGATCTGCCGTATGTGTTTAAGTCAAGTGGAAAGAATCATTACCCTTAGTGTTGCTCAGCGAATTTCACAGCTTCTCTACGTGGGTGGTGATCTCTTTCTGATCGCAAGAAATCGATGGAGTGTTCCTCAGCGACCTTCACAAATTCTCTCCGCGGACGGTGGTCTCTTTCCGATCACAAGAAGTCGACGCCTCAGGTCGGCTTCCTCTACTGGTATCCACACGAACAGCGTTCCAACCACGAACGACGTGCTAGCGTCTCCTGTCCCTCCAAGGCTTTCACAAGTCTCCGTCTCTATTTCGGCAGTTTCTTGTCTGCAAACCTTTTGCAGATTCCGTTCGGCCTTTTGTGTTCTGTGTTACTTTCAAACGTAGCTCCTCCAATCAGATATAGAGGATGCTATCCGTTTTTCCACTTGACCTAATTGGATTTTGGAGTTAATCTTATATTAATTCCGAATTGATACAATATCATATATTGTATAATTTTATAAGAAACTAATTAAATAAAATAATATTAAATCCGTCCCACAGATTTAATTACTTATTTATTTAACTTTAAATAAAGATGAGACTGAGTTATATTTGATTTATTCCCATAAATCAAATTTGAGATATCCTATCAATTTAAATTTCGAATTTCAAACGTGATAGAGATTTAATTTATCCTTATAAATTAAATCTTATAAATATCTCTTATATGAGATATCCTATCAATTTGAATTTTGAATTTCAAACGTGATAGAGATTTAATTTATCCTTATAAATTAAATCTTATAAATATCTCTTATATGAGATATCCTATCAATTTGAATTTCGAATTTCAAACGTGATAGAGATTTAATTTATCCTTATAAATTAAATCTTATAAATATCTCTTATATGAGATATCCTATCAATTTGAATTTCGAATTCAAACGTGATAGGGATTTAATTTATCCTTATAAATTAAATCTCATATATCTCATATATATAATATATATATATACGAATTTATATATATACGAATATAAATAAATATATATACATTCACCTGGATCTTTCATTGAATCTGGACATGTCTTAGATTCAATGAATCTGGACATCATAGCTCGTGTTGGGCTATTTTGTGTGCGACCCTGTAGGCCCATATGAAGTTGGCAGTGGGCCATTTGCTATACTAGCCCACAAGTCGCAAGCGGTCTCTAGCAAGACATAACAACTACCCAAATCATATGAGGATCGATAAACGATGTAACCTTTTATACAACCATATCATGTCCCTTCTGTCACGCGATATTTTGGTCATGGATGAGGCATGGATAATGTCATCCTCCTATTCCCGACCGTTACTTTCTCGATCCCTGAGTAGTCTGACTATAGAAATGGAACTACCTTTCCATTACAGTATGGCCATACATTTCTCAGACTCACTCATCGAGGGGCCCAGTAATATCTCTCCACGAATGTGAGGGACAAATTCCATCTTGACCATTCACATTCCTCCGCATGAAAAACCACTAAGCCCGAACATAGTCTTTATGATCACTCGGTCAAAAGTGACTTTTGACTAGGTCAAAGCTGAGCGTTTTGTCATGTAGGAATCCATGATGATCTCAGGTCAAAGGGCATATTGACATGGTTTGTATATGAGAGAAGCTTATGACGTTACCCATGCAGTTCTCTCATAGCGGGTCGGTCCAACACCCTGTACTCTTACATGTGCTTATGACTTTGATTTATATCTCTATACATCTTCAAAGTCATACTGGTCTTATTTCATCTGTGCTCCCACATAGATGATCGACCAGGGACATTTAGGATAATATCATGAATTATCCAAGGATGGTCATCATAGTAAACATGCAAATAATATGATAACTCAATTAATAAATTCATAAATCAATAATGTTCATAAGACAATGATTGGCCCCTAGGGCACGATTTCCAACAACCTCCCACTTGCACTAGGTACAATCATTAATTTGACTAATTCCCATTGACCTAACATGACGCTCATGCTTTGCCTGCACAAGCGGCTTTGTTAGAGGATCAGCAACATTATCTTCTCCTGCTACTTTGCATATTTTTATATCACCTCTATCGTTGATTTCTCTGATGAGATGAAATCGCCTGAGTATATGCTTGGTCCTTTGATGTGACCTAGGCTCTTTGGCCTGTGCAATAGCACCGCTATTGTCACAGAGCAAAGTTATTGGATCTGAGATGGTAGGTATCACCCCTAGTTCTGTGATGAACTTCCTGATCCAAACGGCTTCCTTAGCTGCATCAGATGCTGCTATATACTCAGCTTCCGTTGCAGAATCTGCTACAGTGCCCTGCTTAGAGCTCTTCCAGCTTACTGCTCCATTATTGAGGAGGAATATGTATCCAGACTGCGATTTTTGGTCGTCCTGGTCAGTTTGGAAACTCGCATCTGTGTAACCAGTTACACAGAGCTCATCATCCAATCCACCATAGACCAAGAATAAGTCCTTAGTCCTTCTTAAGTACTTAAGGATATTCTTGACAGCAGTCCAATGGCCCTCACCAGGGTCCTGTTGGTATCTGCTAGTCATACTTAAGGCAAACGAGACATCCGGTCGAGTACATAACATGGCGTACATGATAGATCCTATGGCCGAGGCATATGGAACCTTACTCATGCGACCTCGCTGATCAGATGTACTAGGACACAGATCTTTGCTGAGGTGAGTACCATGAGACATGGGTATGAAACCCCTCTTTGATTCGTGCATACTGAACCTATGCAGTATTTTGTCTATGTATGTACTCTGACTGAGTCCTAGAAGTCTTTTAGATCTATCTCTATAGATCCTGATTCCTAGGATGTAGGTGGCTTCACCCAAGTCTTTCATCGAGAAAGACTTTCCTAACCAAGACTTGACAATCTGCAAGGTAGGAATGTCATTCCCAATAAGTAGGATGTCATCGACATAGAGTACCAAAAACACAACTGTGCTCCCACTAACCTTCTTGTACACACAAGGTTCATCAATGTTTTGAAGAAATCCAAACTCTTTGATTACTTCATCAAAACGATGATTCCAACTCCGAGAGGCTTGCTTTAGTCCATAAATGGACTTTTGAAGCTTGCACACTTTACCAGAGTCCTCGGAACGCACAAACCCTTCAGGTTGTGTCATGTACACATCCTCAAGGAGCTTTCCATTAAGGAAGGCTGTCTTGACGTCCATCTGCCATATTTCATAGTCATAATATGCTGCAATAGCAAAGAGGATTCTGATTGATTTGGCCATTGCTACTGGGGAAAAGGTCTCATCATAGTCCACACCATGAGTTTGAGTAAAACCTTTTGCAACCAGTCGTGCCTTGAAGACATTTACATTGCCATCCATGTCAGTTTTCTCTTTGAAAACCCACTTGCACCCGACGGTTTTTACACCTTCAGGCGGGTCGACTAAGGTCCAAACCTTATTGTCGTACATGGATTGCATCTCAGACTTCATGGCACTAAGCCATTTTTCGGAGTTTGGTCCCACTATAGCTTCTCGATAGGTAGTCGGCTCATTATGCTCAATGAGCAACACATCACGACTATCAGAAATCAGAAATCCATATCTCTGAGGCTGAAGTCGTGTCCTATTAGACTTTCGTGGACCTTGCGTGACTTGAGGAGTCTCAACAACTTGTTGTGAGTCTTCTCTATTTTCCATCTGCAGTTCTGTGGTGTCTTGTAGCTCTCGAACTTCTTCGAGTTGTACCTTACTCCCACTGGTTCTTTTAGAGATAAATTCTCGTTCAAGAAAGATACCATTTCTGACAACAAACACTTTGCTATCAGCAGGGTTGTAGACGTAATATCCCTTGGTTTCCTTAGGATATCCCACAAAAAGGCATTTTGAGGATTTGGGCGCTAATTTGTCTGAGGCTTGTTGCTTAACATAGACCTCGCATCCCCAAATCTTGAGGAAAGACAAACTAGGCGTCCTCCCAGTCCATATCTCATACGGAGTCTTTTCGATTGCCTTAGATGGAACACGATTGAGTGTGAACGCAGCTGTCTCTAGGGCATAGCCCCAAAAGGAGGGCGGAAGATCTGTTCGACTCATCATGGATCGAACCATATCTAATAGTGTTCGATTTCTCCGTTCAGAAACGCCATTCCATTGTGGTGTCCCTGGAGGAGTCAATTGTGAGAGTGTCCCACAATTCCTAAGATGATCTATGAACTCTTGGCTCAAATATTCACCACCCCGATCAGATCGAAGGGCTTTAATTGTTTTGCCAAGCTGGTTTTGTACTTCATTTTGAAATATCTTGAACTTTTCAAAAGATTCAGATTTATGTTTCATTAGATAGATGTACCCATATCTGCTGAAATCATCTATGAATGTTATAAAGTACGAATAACCTCCTCTGGCATTTGTGTTCATCGGTCCACACACATCTGTATGTATGAGGCCCAATAAATCAGTGGCCCTCTCACTGTGCCCAGTGAAAGGTGACTTTGTCATCTTTCCTAACAAGCAAGACTCGCAAGTGTCATATGATTCAAAATCAAATGAGTTTAGAAATCCATCTTGATGGAGTTTGGAAATGCGTTTCTCATTTATGTGGCCCAGACGACAGTGCCAGAGGTATGTGGGATTCAAATCGTTTGGTTTGACCCTTTTGGCGGTTATGTTATAGATATTTCCATGATTGGGTTGTTCCAAATTTAATATGTAATGATCAACATGCAAATCACCATGAGCATATAAAACATCATTACGATAAATAGAACATCTACTATTCCCAGCAATGGAAGTGAAACCTTCCTTATCCAAATAAGAAAGTGAAACAATGTTACTACTTAAAGCAGGAACATAATAGCAATTGTTCAAAACTAACAAAAGCCCAGTGGGCAGAACTAATTCATAAGTGCCTACAGCTAACGCAGCAACCCTTGCTCTGTTTCCAACTCGTAGGTCAACTTCACCCCTTTTCAGCTTCCTACTGTCCTTTAGTCCCTGCACATTCGTACAAATGTGAGAACCACATGCAGTATCTAATACCCATGAGGTGGAAGTAGAAAGATGAATGTCTATAACATAAATACCTGAAGCGATAGCCCCGCTATCCTTCTTGTTCTTTTTCAGATCTTCGAGGTAGAGTTTGCAATTCCTCTTCCAATGACCCGGTTCATTGCAGAAGAAGCAGACTCCTTCCTTCGGAGGCTTTGCCTTCTTTGGTGCAGGCTTGGTTTCGGGCTTGCCTGACTCTTTGGTCTTACCTGATGAGCCATGACCCTTCCCCTTGCCTTTGCCTTTCTTTTTCGTACCCTTTCCTTTCTGAACCATCAAAACACTACTGGGTTTCTTCTTAAGACTCGGCTCAGCAGTTTTAAGCATCCCATGCAGTTCAGAAATAGATTTCTCCATGTTGTTCATGTTGTAGTTCATAACAAACTGGTCATAACTTTCCGGGAGTGAGTTTAAGATCAAATCTGTAGCTAACTCCTGGCTCATGGGAAATCCAAGCCGTTCAAGGTGATCAATGTACCCTTTCATCTTTAAGACATGAGCACTGACTGATGCGCCTTCAGCCATCTTGCAGGAATGTAAGGCCTTAGTGGTCTCATACCTCTCTTGCCTTGCCTGTTGCTGGAACATTTCCTTGAGATGCACAATCATCTCATAAGCCTCCATGTGTTCCAGATCTCTTTGGAGCTCCGGAACCATGGTGGCTAGCATCAAGCATCCCACATCGACAGAGTCTTCCTTATGCTTCATATAAGCATCTCTCTGAGCTCTGGGAGCATTGGCGGCTGGCTCCTCAGGAATGGGTTGATCTAGGACATGCGCCTTTCTTTCCTGCTTGAGAACAATTCTCAAGTTCCTAAACCAGTCAAGAAAGTTTGTCCCATTGAGTTTGTCCTTCTCAAGGACAGATCGCAGCGATAATGTAGCAGTATTACTAGTCGTCATGATTCTACAATTAAAATATGCAATGTAATTAGTAATCTCCCACTAAATAAACAACCCTCAATGCAATAGTTAGTGGGCTAAGATCCATATTTGGCTCAAACTTAAGTCCGCTTTGGCAGGACGCTTAGATTAAGTTATTTAGGTAGGTAACACCTTTACCAATTACATCAAATGTAACTCTTAGATATTCATGGGATCCTATCATCATATGATCTGGCATGTTCTAATCCCATCTAATGCCTTGAGATCCAAAACCGTTTTGTTAATCTCAATTAAGTCAAACAATAATGAACCTATGAGAGTAGCACCATTACTCTTTGCTTATCTCCCCAAGATAACTCAAAAGCACCCACTTTGGTGGAGTCCACAATTGAGCGATCAAGGTTTTGACAAGTGTTCATAAATTGACAGCATTATGACTTAAGATTTCTTTTAGAGGGCTTAATTAACTATCTGTTTTTATGAGGATGCATGTATCCCAGTTTGTAACTCATACAAGTAATATGCATGTGCTGATCTAATCATAAGATGCATAATTCAAACGTGATACAATATGGCTCACCTATCCTAAGTCCCCTCAAGCCAATGAGAGGAGCTCTCTAGTAAGAAAAGAGAAATTACATATAGAAACCTCTTTTAACATTCGAGGGGAGTGAGATGAGAGGAGAAGGTACATTGAGAGTATATAGAGGAAGGCACGACACGCAGGCCGTATTTTTAAAAATTACAACACTTGCAATCTAGAGCCATATTGTTCACCATACCCAAACATTCAAGAATCAATATTCAGATCTAATCGAAGGGCAAAAAAACATTTACAAAGTAACATTTGTTACGGTTATGTTGCGCTACGAACAGGTAGCTACGGCGGTCCCGCTAGCCGGTTAGCGGGCGGCTGTCCCGCTAGCCGGTTAGCGGGCGGGGTCTCTGGGGCAGCGCCCCGGAAGAAATTTTTTTTTTTGTTTTTGTTTCATAAATAATCACGAATCTGAATTCGGTTTTCACAAATAATCACAAATTCGAATTCGGTTTTCTTAGACCCCATCTATGCGGATTGATCAAATCAAAAAGCATCACCACCGATTTCAATTTCCTTTTAGATTCCTTTTATGTCATACACAACAAGGATTCCATATATGTCACACATCAACGCTTATTATATGATCGGCTACTACTAACATATATCATATAAATCACAAATCAAGCCTAACTTAAACACAAAACAGCATGGCTCTGATACCACTGTAAGGAATTGGAAGACACGCAGCGGAAATAAACTTTAAAAATTTTCCATTCCTTGCCAGGATCTGCCGTATGTGTTTAAGTCAAGTGGAAAGAATCATTACCCTTAGTGTTGCTCAGCGAATTTCACAGCTTCTCTACGTGGGTGGTGATCTCTTTCTGATCGCAAGAAATCGATGGAGTGTTCCTCAGCGACCTTCACAAATTCTCTCCGCGGACGGTGGTCTCTTTCCGATCACAAGAAGTCGACGCCTCAGGTCGGCTTCCTCTACTGGTATCCACACGAACAGCGTTCCAACCACGAACGACGTGCTAGCGTCTCCTGTCCCTCCAAGGCTTTCACAAGTCTCCGTCTCTATTTCGGCAGTTTCTTGTCTGCAAACCTTTTGCAGATTCCGTTCGGCCTTTTGTGTTCTGTGTTACTTTCAAACGTAGCTCCTCCAATCAGATATAGAGGATGCTATCCGTTTTTCCACTTGACCTAATTGGATTTTGGAGTTAATCTTATATTAATTCCGAATTGATACAATATCATATATTGTATAATTTTATAAGAAACTAATTAAATAAAATAATATTAAATCCGTCCCACAGATTTAATTACTTATTTATTTAACTTTAAATAAAGATGAGACTGAGTTATATTTGATTTATTCCCATAAATCAAATTTGAGATATCCTATCAATTTAAATTTCGAATTTCAAACGTGATAGAGATTTAATTTATCCTTATAAATTAAATCTTATAAATATCTCTTATATGAGATATCCTATCAATTTGAATTTTGAATTTCAAACGTGATAGAGATTTAATTTATCCTTATAAATTAAATCTTATAAATATCTCTTATATGAGATATCCTATCAATTTGAATTTCGAATTTCAAACGTGATAGAGATTTAATTTATCCTTATAAATTAAATCTTATAAATATCTCTTATATGAGATATCCTATCAATTTGAATTTCGAATTCAAACGTGATAGGGATTTAATTTATCCTTATAAATTAAATCTCATATATCTCATATATATAATATATATATATACGAATTTATATATATACGAATATAAATAAATATATATACATTCACCTGGATCTTTCATTGAATCTGGACATGTCTTAGATTCAATGAATCTGGACATCATAGCTCGTGTTGGGCTATTTTGTGTGCGACCCTGTAGGCCCATATGAAGTTGGCAGTGGGCCATTTGCTATACTAGCCCACAAGTCGCAAGCGGTCTCTAGCAAGACATAACAACTACCCAAATCATATGAGGATCGATAAACGATGTAACCTTTTATACAACCATATCATGTCCCTTCTGTCACGCGATATTTTGGTCATGGATGAGGCATGGATAATGTCATCCTCCTATTCCCGACCGTTACTTTCTCGATCCCTGAGTAGTCTGACTATAGAAATGGAACTACCTTTCCATTACAGTATGGCCATACATTTCTCAGACTCACTCATCGAGGGGCCCAGTAATATCTCTCCACGAATGTGAGGGACAAATTCCATCTTGACCATTCACATTCCTCCGCATGAAAAACCACTAAGCCCGAACATAGTCTTTATGATCACTCGGTCAAAAGTGACTTTTGACTAGGTCAAAGCTGAGCGTTTTGTCATGTAGGAATCCATGATGATCTCAGGTCAAAGGGCATATTGACATGGTTTGTATATGAGAGAAGCTTATGACGTTACCCATGCAGTTCTCTCATAGCGGGTCGGTCCAACACCCTGTACTCTTACATGTGCTTATGACTTTGATTTATATCTCTATACATCTTCAAAGTCATACTGGTCTTATTTCATCTGTGCTCCCACATAGATGATCGACCAGGGACATTTAGGATAATATCATGAATTATCCAAGGATGGTCATCATAGTAAACATGCAAATAATATGATAACTCAATTAATAAATTCATAAATCAATAATGTTCATAAGACAATGATTGGCCCCTAGGGCACGATTTCCAACAGAGGGAGCATATCGAGAAACTGCATCTCACGTGCAATCTCCTTCGTAAAGTTCAGGTATCAAAGCATTGATAATATGTCATTGCGGAACATCATTGATCACCCAAAAATTTTCGTTTTTGGTTGTCATCCAGTGATACAAGTTACGAGTCTTTTGCCTGATGGAGCCAACAGCGATGATGTTTATTCTTATGTTTTTGACATAAGTAATTTGCTTTTTTATCATGCAAGATAAATCTAACTCTATATATTTTGGCCATATGACGCACGCACTTTTTACTCTTGTGAAAGAGCAGTTCATATATGATCTACCTGACAGACTTAGAAAGTGCATTAAGTCAGAGGCCTATGCAGATGCAGACAGGTTTTACAACGGAGCAATGCCAATTTTTAAGGTTGTGTTTGGATGACACTGTTTCAATGTCTTGGCTAGCACATTCTTTTTCACATTATACAATGAATCTATACATCATGAGAGATAACTTTCTCATCTTGTTATTTATCAGGTTTATGGGGACACGTCATTTCAGGATTGTAGGAGAGCCTCCGAAGAAGCGAAATCTACTGTAGTAAAAAACTTGCAGGTCTTCATTATCATAACTGACTGTTTATATCTGCTTTCTATTTCTTAAAAGTTTATGATTTGCAGTGCCCTTGAAAACTCTGATATCATGCCGTCTAAATAGCTAGTATTCATATAATATCTGAGAAGCTTGTTATCATGAGTTCACTACATTTTTTTTCAACCAGGCAAAGCTATTTTCAGACAGCCAGTCAATGCAAGCAAGAGCTGAAGCTGCAGTGCTCCTTAAGCAGTTGAATTTTCCAGTTTGTACTGATTTTCTTTATCTCAGAATTAGACTTCGTATAACTTTATTTTTATTCTGAAAGTTTTACTGTAAAAAGGTGAAAAATATTCTTCTTCTATGAAATATTTTTGTTGCCTGCATTTTCTGGACAGTTTTGGAGATCGTTCATATCAGGGGAAGTAATATTAAATTGCATGAAGTGTTATTCTATATTACTTAAGTCATATGATGATAAGTTTTTCTACTGGCAGGTGGAAGACTTGAAGGTAAAGCTACTTGTTAAGTTGGAAAAATCTCTTGCAGGCATTGAGCTGAAACCTGAAGAAACAAATAATGCTTCTCTGGATCCTTCACCCTTTTCCTCAGTTCATGAGGTAAGACAAACAAGTGTAAAATCAAGATATAGGCATTGATCAAGATAAATATGGGAAAGCTATGTTAGGTGATGCACGCATGAGGAAAGGAGCACAAGATAGATGGATTTATAATAAACATGTGGCAAGGACAAGGGAGAGTTTAAAAACGCATATGGGATTTTGTGGCAAAAATAAATATAATACTAGTAGTTGCTCTGATATCCATTATTAATATGTCAAATGACGAATGTAATTTTTATATTTCAAAAGATGACTATTGCAATTCAATTTAAAATTTTGGCTTTCTTTGTGCGATGCTGTAATTTTACTTTCAGTGTTGCTTAATTATGCGTTCTTAAGTATCAATGATTATGACATATGAGACTGATGAACCAAAAACCGTTTGTTTTCATTTACTTATCATAGGCTACCATTCATGAATTTGTGGAGGCCATCCGTGCTTTTCAAGTAATATTTCCTGATTCAGAAAAGCAATTGGCGATACTCGCTCAAAACCTGATTACCAAGTTAGCATCTTCATTCACCGAACTTACTGTCTCCCTCTACCCTATGAAGATTATTCAAATGTGCTTTTACCCACCTTTTTAATTCTTTTAGGCATTTCCTAACTGCTGAAGAATATGTAAAGAAACGGATTTGTGCAGCAGATTTGCTTGGGGTTCTTCGTAAGTATTTTTTTATTTACTCGATTTTATTCATGAATATGCGTAACTATCATTAATCACAAAAAGACTGTATAGACCAGAATATACAGCAGAAACAGAGATAAACCTTCAATCAACTCCCCCTTTCCAACTATCAAAGCAGAGGGTGACTGTTTCTCTTAATTTTTAAACCTGGCAACTCCTACTTTGACCCCTACTTTTAGTATGAGTCAATCATATTTGTGATTTCGTATTGGCTTTCGTATGAATGATTATGATTGTTATTTGTCATATTTAAATTTTATATTAATATAAAAACTTTTGCTTTAAAATTTATGGTGGGTTTATAAACACCATTAATTAATACTTTGAAATCCCTATTTAGTTGCTAGTGTAAATGTGTTTTCCAGCAATATTCTAAAATTTAATTTTACACCTTTAACAATCTTGCAATGATTTAGCAAAGTGCTATTTCAAACATGGGGAGATCTTCTCACGTGAAATTATCATGGCATAGAAAAAAGCTTAATTTAGTTTTGTTTTTCAATAGCAGGAATCACTCTATTATTTCAATTGGTTCTTCTTACTTAATTTGAACGCAGGAGTTATTTGGAACGATGTGCTCCAGATGGATGAAGTCTTACAGGAAGCAGATCTCTCTAACTATTCTCTTGAGGTCCTACTGTTACCGGCTGAAATCCTATTTATTCCTACAGCCCTTCTCCCTGTTTTTCTTCAGAAAAATTATCCGTATTAAGTTCATATCTCCAAGATGGATTTCAGTGATTAACCCTTTATTTTCAGGCTGCCAAAGTTGCCATCAAGTTGTATGTTAGCAGAACAATTTCTCATCTTCTGCAAGACGTCTCAGGTTACTTTCATAATTATCTATGCAAAAGGCTTGTGAATTCTAGTTCTAGCAAGAGGTTTTGAGTACCAACCCTGCGAGTTGCGACAGCATAAGAAAAGCAAGAAAATGAACTCCTTAGAATCTGTTATGACCCTCTTCTTAAATGAGACAATAATAATACAAGGACAGAAATAAACAACAAGAAGATGGAAATAATTAGAGATTGATATTGCTATTACAAGGAAAGACACAATACCTTCAAAGATGAAACCTACTCTGTTATACGAGACTAATATACCGTCACTGAATACAACACCACAGATAACAATGAACAAAGGATACAAGTTACACACTTAGGCATAACACTCACAACAACACAGAAACTCTCAAAAACACAGACACAACAGATTTGCCAAGCTTTAGAGAGGTTGGCACTCTCCACTCCCCAAATGGCCAAGCCAATTCCAAATTCTTCCCTGCCCTTCTGCTTAACCAAAGAGAAGATTTATAGACCCCAAAAAGTGACTCTCACAGTCCCCAACATGACCCTCCCATAGACTTTGACCTATAGCAACCCTATATCTACTCTACTTTTCTATTCCTTTCTCCAAAATGGTAAGTCAAAGTTCTAACCAAAAACAGATTTCTTTCCTTTTTCATGTATTATCTTAGGTTTCCAAAAAGTGGTCTTAACGGAATCCGTTTGTAAGAAGGTGACTGTTTGTGAAATAATCAATGAAACAATATAGAAATCATTAAATTGTTAGGGACTCTACGCTAATCTAGATAGATGGTTAGCATGTAGTTCATGTTCACCTGATTTCCATAAACGGAAAAATGTATTTCGTTGAAAACTTTTTTGATAACTGCAATCTGAGTTTTTTGTTTGGTAGATTCCCTCTTGAAGGTTCTGAAAAAAGATGGAGCAGAGTATTCTCTGGAAGATGCTTTAGATGCTAGTTCAAAAGTTGTTCTTGAAGGCAGCAGGAATATCTTACTTGTACGCACATTTGTTTGCTTAGATGGATGTAGTTTGCATGTATTTATGTGTGTACATAAAATCCCATATTTAGGTTTTCTTATAATTATGTATTTGGGTTGGGTTTCATATAATTTTCTTTCTTCCTTTTTTTGTTTTTGCTTTTGTGGATTGATCATTCAGGACTTCTGCAGAGTTCTAGATGACGACTCAGGCCTCTTAGTTAGACTAAGGGAGTTGATTGTGGATTTGGTTAAAGAAGGATTTCTAGACTTTTTCAGGCAACTCGAGGATCACTTCCATTTATTTTCAGAAAGCAATAATTCTTCAGCTATTCAAGATCATAGTTTGACTCAGGGAGCTCAAGGTGACAAAGCTTTTGCCGGTCTTGTCCTTGTGCTAGCACAACTTTCTGCTTTTATTGAACATACTGCTATTGCAAAAATTACTGAGGCAAGAATTCAACTTATGAGCTTAGATTGGATTCCTGAAAAGACAGCAATATATGGTTAATTTAACTTCAATAGCCTCAGGAGTATGAAATACAAATCCTTGTATTTTTCAGGAATTAGCAGTTTCCTTTTCTGGTTATGGTGTTAGAGGCCATGAGTATGAACCTGCATTTGTTCCTGGAGAAATTTGTCAAAAGTTTCGGTCAGCTGGTGAAAAATTCCTGCACCTGGTATAGTTTTAATTTCATAATTTAACTCAATAGGCCTTCAATTTGCATGGATCACTTGTGTAAATCATCCTTGTTCGCTTCTCTAATTTCGATCAATACGCACGTACAAGTTAAGCAGCATTCACATGTCCTTTATTTTATTCTTTTCAGTACATAAATATGAGAACTCTAAGGATTTCACTTCTCTTGAAGAAGCGGTTTACCACGCCTAATTGGGTGAAGGTCAGTCTGGTATATGTCTTTGTTTCAAATATGAACTCTGAGTGCTGAGTTTTTAAAATAGCTTGACAAAGTGTTTATGTGCTTTGCACAGCATAAGGAGCCTAGAGAAGTTCACATGTTCGTGGATTTATTTCTTCAAGAGGTTGGTATATCTGTATTTTTAGTCACAATATTTTCGAGAATTGTACTTGTATACTTGTCATTAGTCATTATCTGAAACACATGAGCACAAACACTTCATGAGTCTGTAATGAATAATTTGACTGCAGTAATTAATAGAAGTTGAAGCAAAATAAATGATCTTTAATCTTAGTTCTCTTGTATTCTTTTTCAGCTGGAACTTATTGTCAGTGAAGTGAAGCAACTTTTGCCTCAAGGTACCCGCAAACACCGTGGGCCAGGAAGCAATGGAAGTAGTAGCTCATCGAGGAGCAACGCCTTGCGAGAGGATAAATTTAGTCGGTCGTATACTCAGAGGGCAAAGAGCCAGCTTTTGGAAACACATCTAGCAAAACTATTTAAACAGAAAGTTGAAATTTTCTCTAAAGTAGAGTATACACAGGTATTGATTGTGTAATTGTCGTTGAGGTGACTTAAAAATTGAATTAACTGGTTCCAAGCCATCTCATATAGTTTGCTCGCAAACTGCAGGGATCCGTTCTTACTACCATAGTTAAACTGTGCCTCAAAAGTTTGCAGGAATTTGTCCGACTCCAGACTTTTAACCGGAGTGGATTTCAGCAAATTCAGTTGGATATTCAATTCCTAAGGACTCCGTCAAAGGAAGTTGTTGAAGATGAAGCTCCTATAGACTTCCTGCTTGATGAGGTTGGAAAAATAATCCTGCACTAGATTCTAGCTTTTCACGTAATTAACTGTCTTCTTGGTGCCCTCCTTAGGTAATTTTTTGTGGTGAACTGATGTATATAGTTTTGTCATTTTGGGGGCACAGGTTATTGTTGCTGCTGCAGAGCGGTGTCTTGATCCAATACCTCTGGAGCCCCCAATTTTGGACAAACTCATACAATCGAAGATGGCAAAGACACTAGAGAGCTAAACTGAAATGTCGCCCGTTACATTTTACAGTAGGGGAGGCAGTGGTCAATTTTCATCGTTCCATATCTACTGCGTCTGCCATATTTTCCTTGGATTATGCTATATTTGACATCGACGATATAAGGTGGAGGTCAAGAGAAGCGGCACTCGCCGTAGTTCTGGAGTAATTCATTCATTCATTCAGTAAACATTCTGGTTTTGGCTGCTAGTCATCTCTTGTGGAACCAGTTCTATAGGTCAGCCACTTTTGTGCTATGCATCACTTTGACATCTCAAGGCTGTTTGGTTCAAGGGAGAACTAATACCTCAATTCTTATACTTTCATCTAATTTTTTATAAGGTCCCTGAAGTTATTTTCCATTTTACTGCATCCTCACTGTTTCAGCCATTTTAGCCGTTTGTCCTTATGCTTGAGAAACGTTAGGCAGGGGTTAAGGCCGTTGAAGGGCGATCCTCCATTGCTCTACTGCAGAACCTTATAATGCAGCATTTTTTTTACAGTGGCGGTGCACTATATATCAGTGATGGGTGTTTTCTGTTAAAATAAAGGGACTGATGTTTAAGATTTTATAATTTGTTTTTCGAAATCGCTAACGGCAATCGATACACATTGCCGACATTACAGCTATATATTTGTCGATTGAAAACCTGCTGAAGAAACAAATCACGCACTAAGCATTCACCCTCCCACACAAAAAAGAAAAAGCTTCACTTAAAATGTCTGTGGCCAGTTCACTGAAAGGACAGCTTCTAATTTTCTTTTAAAAATAATTATTTTTAAAAGAAAATTATAAGCATTTCTTCAATCTGTTTGGTTTGGAAAAAAGAAGACGACTCAAACCATATTTTAGATCTAAAAATACTCAAACATCTATGAAAGTATTCAAATTGATTATAGAACAAAATCATAGTTTTCTTCATTCAAACTATGGTTTTTCAGTTTTTTCAGATTCTGTGGGAAATAGTTTTGCCCTTTTAAATTTTTATCTCATTTCTTTTTATTTCATATATTTTCTGATGATTTATGTATAAAAAATAATATAATAACAACTATCTAAATATTTATTTATTTAAAATTATTTTTTATACAAAATATATTTACTAAAATTATTTTATAATCAATTTTCTCTATAATCTATTTTTTAAAGATGAAACCAAACACACCTCAGTTAAAACCTTTAATTTCCTATTCACACGATTCATCGTTATTAGTATTAGATCAATGTGTGTCACACACACACACACACACATATATGCCATGCCTCGCCTTCATGCTATTTTGCCCATTCAATTGTAGCATGATATTTATAATCTTATTAATTTTTCACTTTTAATTTTAATAATTGTGTTCCCTAATATTGAATAAAAAAACCCAGCGAAACTCTCCTCGAATCAGACACTATGTTATTTTTTTATAAATAAAATCTGCGTAAGAGTTACGTATTGCGCAGACTTAAAATGAGCTGTACTGTAGCACTAGCATTACCCATCTCCGCCTCCAAGTTACCGTCAATGAAGATTTCTTTTTTTTTTGGGAACAGATTGACCTTTGATTGTGGGATTCGGATCTGGGCCTGCGACATCGTGGTGTGTCGCCGACTCATTTCAGTGAGGCCATGGGCCTTTGCCTGACCGGCTCTCCCAAACTGGCGATTCCCGGGAAAAGTAACGTAATTTCCCGCCAGGTTTCAGGTTCTTTATATTGAAAAGCGTTCGCCGTTCAGTTTCTGCTTCAGTTCACCACATAGCCTCACTCTTCTTCATTTGCAATGCCTTCATCACGCCCTCAGAGCGATGGCGGATCGCCACTCGTCAATCCTCAGCGTCAAATTACATCCTTCTTTTCTAGAACCACTTCTCCTTCCCTTCCTGCCCAGCAAAAAGCTAACCCTAACCCATCGCCACCCTCCATTGTCTCCGAGCAGAAATTAAGACCCAGTCCAATCTCAGACCGAAAACCCAGTCCTAGTCCCAGCCCTTCTACACCGTCCCCTTCCAATCCTAAATGCAACAAACCCCTTCTTCTCATTGGCGCTTCATCACCCTCCTCTCCATCTCGCCCCACCCCCTCTCCTTCACCATCATTGGAAAGCCTTTCGTATGGCCAAGAGGTTATCGGAAGAAGGATCAAGGTTTATTGGCCTCTGGATAAAACCTGGTATGAAGGTCGTGTCAGCTCATTTGATAAGCACACTGGTAAGCATTTGGTTCTATACGATGATGACGAAGAGGAGTCATTGGAACTTGCTAAGGAGAAGATTGAGTGGGTTCAAGAGACTGTGAACAAGTTCAAACGGCTGCGTCGTGGCTTATATGCTTCGAGGCAAATGGTGATTGAGGACGAGGGAGCAGAGAATGAGGATGTCAGGGCAGAAGAAGGTGGTGGCGATGATGATTCTAGCGACGAGGATTGGGGGAAGAATGAGAATGCGGATGACGCTGGTGACGCTGATGAAGACATGGAGCTAGAAGACGAGGAGGATGTAGCCGAGAGGCCTAAAGGTAAAACGTTCGAGTCCACAAAGCGGAAACCTAGTGTGGGAGAGAAACCTGGACCTGCAAAAAAGAGCAAGATCGCAGTAGAATTGGGGAAGGGAAGTTTCAAGGTTTCAACGCCGGAGCTTAAAAGTAATCCGGACAGTAAGTGGCCAAGAGTGTGTTTTCACTTTTTCTATTGTGGTAGGTGTTGGAGGGCAGGGTTTACATGTTTTGTTTTTTTTATTTTCTTCGTTTCACCACTTAATTATTCTTGGGATGGGGTGATTTAAAGGATCTTTATCTTTTGAAACACATTATCTAACGTTGAGGGGAATGTCAATTAATAGCAGGTCTACCTCTATGGTTTATTTGCTTCATCATGGGAATTTCAGATTTATGAGTGAACTGCATATAGCGTTTGTCAAATAAGATAGTAATCAATGAGCAAAATCAGTGAGCAAAAGCACTGCTTAGCGGGTAGCGCAGCGCATCTCAAACGGAGACCAATAGTGTATAACGGTTAAATTTAAGACATCTTTTTGCAGGTAAAAAGGCATTTAATGAAATTGACAGTGTTGCAACTGGTGATGCATCTGAAAGATTTGCTGCACGTGAAGCCCAGAAATTGCATTTCCTCCGAGTGTAAGTGCTGGCAAGAATACGATAGTGCTTTCCTTTAAGCAAAATTTATGCTTGCTTTTTGTTAAGTAATATTCATGCTTGAGCAGCAGGACAAAGATTGGCCATCATTATATGGTTTGCAGCCTGCCTTATCTCTACAACAACATAAGAATGCAATGAAAATAATATGCATTTATAAGAAATTACTGCTGCTGCTTTTCTGTCCTTTTATTTGTAGACTTTTGTTCTAATATTTTTAGGGTTCTCTGTATATTACATTGGAACAGAGATCGAAAAGATGCCAAACGAAGGCGTACAGGAGATGAAAATTATGATCCAAAGACCCTATATCTGCCTCCTGATTTCTTAAAGAGTTTGTCAGATGGGCAGGTAATTTCGTCTAAACTAGTGTAGTAAGACTCTGAAATGCTTCCTGTGGAATATTATTAACAAGGTTGCCTGATGAATATAGAAACAATGGTGGGAGTTCAAGTCGAAGCATATGGACAAAGTTCTGTTTTTTAAGGTATCTAGATTAGCATGTCTAAGGCATATCATATGTGGTCTAAAAGAAAAGTTTTTTTTGGTGCCATCACTCTGCATTCTAATAAAACTTCTTTTTGGTTGGAGCAGATGGGTAAATTTTATGAACTTTTTGAAATGGATGCACATGTGGGAGTGAAAGAGCTTGACTTGCAGTATATGAAGGTCAGTATGAGTACTAGAGTTCTATACATTCTTTAGGACCTTCAGGTGCTCCATTTCTTTCTATTCTTTTTTAAACACGCATTTTAATTTTGGCCCCATACATTTGCTCACTAACATCATTAAATTGTGTAAAGAAAATCATGAGATCCTGTGTAAAATATGTCTAAGCCCTGTAGTGCTTGAATCTAGTCTTATTTGTTTACATATATTTTCAATTTTAGGGGGAACAGCCTCATTGTGGATTTCCAGAGAAGAATTTCTCAATGAATGTGGAGAAACTGGCTCGGAAGGTTTGCCTTTTTCGTGCCTTTGTTTCTTATTTTATTTCTTTCACTGAGCTTGAGCATATTAGTGAGCCAACTTGCAACTTGTGGAGAAACTTACTAGAACTCCTGTGGCAGAGCAGGGCTATAGAGTTCTTGTTGTAGAGCAGACTGAAACACCTGAACAATTGGAGATTCGTCGCAAGAAGGGTTCTAAAGATAAGGTCCAATTACATCTTACAGTTTCCTGAAAAGTGAAAAGTCACTTTCTGTTTCTCAGCATCATTGTTTTTTTCCCGAGTTCAAGTTGTAAAGTGATCTCCATGTCTGTACCTCATATTCCTTCTCTGCTCCTGTTTTTATATAGTTTTGTGATGAACCTGGTTAGATACTCCTCTTGTTGATATCTTTGGGTTCGTAAAGGAATACTTTTATAATCTTGACATAATGCTCTTTCAGGTTGTGAAACGGGAAATCTGTGCAGTGGTTACAAAAGGCACATTAACTGATGGGGAGTTGTTGTCAGCAAACCCAGAAGCTTCTTATTTAATGGCCCTAACTGAGTGCCACCAAAACAAGGAAAGGGAAAGTTTGGGACGTATTTATGGTGTTTGTGTGGTTGATGTTGCCACAAGCAGAGTCATTCTCGGCCAGGTTTGCCTCTTTACAGTCTTAGTCAATGGCTTGATTGGTTTGTAATGTGAATTTATTTCTTGGATGGGTCCACGAGACACCATCAAGGTTAAAGAATCTAATCCTTTATACATGTACCTATTCTATTAATCTCTCAGTCAATATCTGTTTAAATTAGGGTTTACCTCTGTGTGACAGTTTGAGGATGATTCAGAGTGCAGCACCTTGCGCTGTATTTTGTCTGAACTTAGGCCAGTGGAAATTGTAAAACCTGCTAAACTGCCTAGTGCTGAAACAGAGAGGGTACTGCAGAAACATACAAGAAATCCTCTAGTCAATGAATTAGTTCCTAATGTGGAATTCTGGGATGCTGAGAAAGCTGTCAATGAATTGAAGAGATTTTATGGGCATTCTGGTCTTTCTAGTGTTGAAGGTGATGGGATAGGATGCATGCCGGATGTTTTGCTGGAGTTGGTGAGAGCAGGTGATAAGGGTAGAAGTGCACTTTCAGCACTGGGTGGCGCTCTCTATTATCTGAAACAGGCTTTCCTTGATGAGTCATTGCTTAGATTTGCGCAATTCGAGATACTTCCATGTTCCAATTTCACTGGGCTTGCTTCAAAGCCCTACATGGTTCTTGACGCAGCAGCCCTGGAGAATCTTGAGATTTTTGAGAATAGTAGAAATGGTGATTCTTCAGGGTATTGTCATCTGACGATGAGCATTCTGTGCATTTCTTATTTAAAAATGATAAATACTCCCCCGTTATCTTTTACTGAAGTGATGCATCTCCTGCAGCACGCTTTATGCACAATTGAACCAATGTGTTACTGCATTTGGAAAGAGACTGCTGAAGACATGGCTAGCGAGACCATTATATCATATAGAGAAAATCAAGGAACGACAAGAAGCTGTGGTTGGTCTAAAGGTAGGCTTCTTAAATATGTAATCTTCTGATTTTAAAATATACTCAAGCTATGAGACATCATCTACTATGACTAACTAGGTAAATCAAACAGGATTTTGAAACTGAAACTATCAGATTTTCTGTTTGGGTGTTAACAATACTTATTTTCTGCTCTACTGATTTTTCATATGGTATGTTGCTCATACCATCTTTTTGTATTCTGTTTGTGGACTCTTAGGTTTAGCATCTTAGACAGGGATTTTACTTATTTGCTATAATTACGGCACTTCATCTCATTGACACACATGGGTGCTCATGCAAGCTTATATGCATGGTTGAATTAATTACTCTTAACTTGTACGTCAATGTGATCCTACCAGCCCTCCCCAACTACTGGATGTAAATCCTAGAGTTAACAGTTCATTTGGCTTTTTTCCAGTTAGTTGGTGTAAATTTTAGCTACTGACTTGAAAAGTTTAAGATTTTCCGTATATTTAGTCCTCTTTTTTTATGTGTGGTTTGCTGTTTAGGGAGTTAACCTACCTTCCTCACTAGAATTCCGGAAAGCATTATCAAGGCTACATGATATGGAGCGGTTGCTAGCACGCATATTCTCTAATAGGTAAAAGCAGCATTTACAAAAAATGTGCATCAGTTACATGTAATCTAATGCATAAAAAATGATGGTTCTCTCGATTATTTCTGCTCCTCTACTTTCATGAATGCAGTGAAGCTAGTGGCAGGAATGCTAATAAGGTGATTCTGTACGAGGATGCTGCAAAGAAACAACTGCAAGAGTTTGTTGCAGCATTGCGTGGCTGTGAACTAATGGCACAAGCATGCTCATCACTCTGTGTCATTTTGAACAATAATGAATCTAGACGACTTCATCATTTGTTAACACCTGGTGCGATAAACCTCAGTGAGGATATTTTTTCAACTACTGCGGAGTGACTGTTTGACTCATTTATTTTTGTCATGTGCAGGAGAAGGTCTTCCTGATGTTCATTTGCTTTTAGATCACTTCAAGGGTGCCTTTGATTGGGTTGAAGCCAATAACTCTGGACGTATAATACCTCATGAGGGAGCTGATTCTGAGTATGACTCAGCCTGTAAAGTGGTTGATGAGATTGAATCCAGTTTATTGCGGCATCTCAAGGAGCAAAGGAAACTACTTCAAGACAATTCGGTAAGATCTCTATGGGCAACGTTGTTGTTTAATCATTTCATAGTGTACTAAATGCATGTCCGAATGCTGTCATTTGGCTGTTTCAGATTACTTTTGTAACTGTTGGAAAGGAGGCATACCTGTTAGAAGTGCCAGAAAGTTTGTGTAGAAATATTCCACGGGATTATGAGATGAGGTCATCCAGAAAGGTAATAAACCAAACTTCTGACAGTGGAGTGGAGTAGTTTAATGCAAGCTGTGTAATCTGATTTCTATGGTTGAGTCTACGGTAACGTTATATTGTCTGGTCTTGTCTAGCATGGTGGCCTGCTAATTCTTGAGCATTTCTACAAGTGTGGTTTATGAATTAAAAATAGGGAAAACTAATGCCAGTCCCTATAGTTTTAATAGATTTTGAATTAGATCCCTCAAATTTTATTTCTTTTTATTGAATCCTCCTAGTTCACTCTGTTAATGAAGTAGGTCCTTCTTTAGTAAATGTTCAAACGCTTTTAACGCATCCTCGTAGAAAGTGACATGGCATTAAAGAAACTGAGCATAAACAAATCAGTTCGATACTTGTATAGTCTAACAGAAAAATATTCGTGGCTCTCTCTCATCTTTCAGGCCTTTAGCGAACAGTTCACCACCTTTAACATACTCCACGATGAGATTTTTCCCTTTGTAGACATGGCTTCTTTCAGCTCCACAATGTTTGGGTGTCGGAACAATCTCATTATCAAGACTTTACGCTTGATCTGCTTCATGAGTCTGAGCTTCCCGCATTCAAACTGATCCTTAATCTCCTCAACCACAACACTCTTGTTGGTCACGAGGTTTCTTCCATAGTAGACCTTGGCCAATTTCCCTTGGCTTAGGAGCCCTCCGATCTTGTACTTGACGAAGTTGATGCTCCTCGCTTGTCTCTGTTCCTCCTCAACAAGTGAGGTGACAGATACAACAGTGGATGCGGAGGCAGCAGCGGCCGGTGACGATGACCGGATGGTGGCACAATCAGTTATTTCAAATGATCATTTGGAAGTGACCTAGATTGAAAAGCATTGAAATCTTCATATATGTAGGAACAGAGGATAGACAGGTTGGGATTGAGGAAAAAGAATAAGGAAGATAGACATAGGAGCTGGATTCCGATGAACTGGCTTCAAATGTCATCACTGCTGGAAAAGATATAAGAAAGATGAGAGAGGGAGAGAGCCACGGATCTTTTTCAGGGAGAGAGTCTCTGCAAGCATTGAACTGATTTGGGGATGCTCAATTTCTTAATTCCACGTCACTCTCTATGAGGATGCATTAACGGCGTTTGTAACATGTACTAACAGAAGGACTTACTTCATTAACAGAGTGAAATAGGAGGATTCAATAAAAAGAAATAAAACCTGAGGGACCTGATTCAAAATCTAGTAAAACTGTAAGGACTGCCATATTAGTTTTCCCTTAAAAATATTAACCATTATGAGATTATTGGTTAATCATCAATAATTGGATTTTAAGTACTCCAGTTAGCATAAATTGCTTTTCCAGATAAAGTAATTGGTCTTTCACTCTTCCATCTTGTACATGCAGGGCTTTTTCAGGTACTGGACTCCAGATGTTAAAAAGTTAGTGGGAGAACTTTCCCAAGCAGAACAGGAAAAGGAGTCCTCGTTGAAAAATATTTTGCAGAGATTAGTTTGTCATTTTTGCGAACATCATACAAAGTGGAGGCTGTTAGTGTCTACTACTGCTGGTACATAGTTCTACCCAACTGTCTGTTCTTAATGATAGTGCAATAAAACAGTAGGTGCCTTGGATTCTTGGTGGGTATATTGTACTGCAATCAGAAGTTTAAATTAGAACATAGTAAGATCAAGCAGTCCAATCTATGACTTCCCTACTTCCCTTGGAGGATATGTAGTAGACATAAATTAGCATCTTTTGCCCACTTATAAGGTGACAATGAGATAACCAACGAGAAAAAAGGTATAATTGGTGAGGTGCATGTCTTGAACACATGCTCCCTAATCAGTCCTTGTATAATGAAAATGATTTTACCTGATTTGTTGCATGCCATGGTGTTTTTTCCCAATTGAATGGAATATCCAAAAGCTTTTACATGTCTCAAAATAGATGTCACATGTTGCAGAGCTGGATGTTTTGATCAGCTTAGCTATTGCCAGTGACTACTATGAAGGACCAGCATGCCAACCAAGATTCCTAGGTTCGCTATGCACAAAAGAAACTCCTTGCCTCTCTGCTAAAAGTTTAGGACATCCAGTCCTTCAGAGTGATTATTTGGGCAAGGGCACCTTTGTGCCAAATGATATAACAATTGGTGGTCCACAACAGGCAAGCTTTCTACTTCTAACTGGCCCTAACATGGGTGGAAAGTCGACACTTCTTCGCCAAGTTTGCTTGGCAGCGATTTTGGCTCAGGTTAAGTTTTCATTCATGTTGCTTCATTTTGTTTTTCTTAATCTTATAGGGGAGATTCTTTTATATAGGTTGGTTTGTGCCCTAGCCTAGAGTGACCGAATTATTTTGTTAAAAAAGAGTAACAGCATTATAAACTCGAATATTTTGAAACTACCGCACACTGGGACCCCAATCTAACATATCAAAGCAATTAGCATTTTCCATTGAGCCCTTGTATAACCTAGATTATACATGATGCCAACCCCATGTAGTAAAATAAGGCTGCTTGTTATTGTAGTGGAAAAGTAGGCCTCATTGGGTTTTGTTAAAAAGGCTTCTCTTTTAACTCTGAAGTCACTCATTTAGTTCCTTTTGCAGGTAGGAGCTGATGTCCCAGCCGAAAGTTTTGATTTGTCCCCTGTAGACCAAATTTTTGTTCGAATGGGTGCTAAGGATAATATCATGGCTGGCCAAAGTACATTTTTAACTGAGCTTTCAGAAACTGCAACTGTGCTGGTGAGACGCCCTTGCGTTAGCAATGCTATTGAATCTAATCAGGATTCAATTGGTTTATTACAAATAATGACACAGGATATTCTTACTATTAATTTGTAGTTTGTTTTTTAGGATGCTCAATAAATTACTTGATGGCTCCCGCCACAAAAACTACACAACTATATTTTGAAGGCTGTTTCTTCTTTAGGACATGAATGGATTGAATGGATAGTATTAGAAATATCTCCAAAACATAATAATCAACGAGCCAATGACATTAACAGTGAGCAAGAAAATACTTGCCCTATCTTTTTTAATCAGAGTATCCAGAATGTTCCCTCTCTGATGCGATTGATTACTGTGTGCGCAATATTCTGTCTTAAAGCTTTTTAAACCCTGTTTCGAATGCTCATTATGCATGATATATCAACTATTGAGTACTCTTTTACTTCTGCATATCTAATTGGTCAATACAGTCATCAGCCACTCGTAATTCATTGGTGGCTTTGGATGAGCTTGGGCGTGGAACCTCAACATCCGATGGACAAGCCATTGCGTAAGTGTCTGTAATAGGATTAGATGCACATATTGTCCCCAGTGGTTTCAGTTTCCATGAAGATTATTCAACTTCCTGATTTCCATCTTCGTTTGTGCTTTGTGTTTTTCAAATATTTGTCAGGGAATCAGTACTTGAATATCTTGTGCAAAATGTGCAGTGTCGTGGAATGTTTTCTACTCATTATCACCTATTAGCTGTTGATTATCACAAGGACCCCAAGGTATGCCTTGGTTTCATCCTATAGAGTTAATTAGAAGCATTGCATCTATCATCATATTCTATAGCCTCACTTTCTTTTTTGGCTACTGTTTCTGGCTTTCTGGTATTTCAGCTCATTTCCAATCATGTTTTCTGTGCATTTGTTGTCAAGGTTTCTCTCTGCCATATGGCATGTCAAGTTGGTGACGGAGTTGCAGGTGTGGATGAAGTCACATTTCTTTACAGGTTGACACCCGGTGCATGCCCTAAGAGCTATGGTGTTAATGTTGCTCGGTTAGCTGGTATGGTCATTTCTTTTTCAGATTCCCTGTTGGCGGCTGTGAGATTGTAGGTTACTAGTTAGCCCGTGTTAGTGTAACACCCATATTTATGAGGAGTTTGCTTTGATATGGATCCATTAAGCATAGAACATATGGACCTTAGTATTTACATCATTTTTCACTCAGAAATGGAGCCTGAACTTGAAGTTGACATTCTAGTAATATTCATGTAGACACAGGTTTGAGTGATAATATGTCACATCTGGAAACTGAATCTTTGAGTACAATATTAGAAATGAAACGAACTGAAGAGAAAATATTCATCGTTAGTTAATTGTTAGTGAGGTGGTACTTTTAGGGGGGAAAGATTTTAGAATGTTATGACTTTGTTTTAGCTATTCAGTTTGAGAATAATGTAAAAAGAATTTTAGACGTAATATTCTCATTTCAACTCATTCTTTTTTGTTCCTAAACAAGTCAATTTTTACTTTATTTCATTCTTTCCAAAATTCCTCCCTTTGTTTTCACCTCTATATTAATCGGAATGTATTTGCATGGCTAGGCAGATTACACTGCAATATTAAATCTAGTTTTAAATGATTTATCCCATTATTAATTATTTCTTATTCTAAAGAACAGCAATTAACTTTATCGCAGGACTTCCAACATCTGTTCTTCAAAAGGCTGCTGCTAAGTCTAGAGAATTTGAGGCTGCATATGGGAAACACAGAAAGGCGTCTCTGCAAAACGACACTTCTAATCAAAGCCGGGCTGATGAGATGGCAATCATTAAGAAATTGATCAATGCCGCTACAAATTTGAGTTTCCAGGAAAACTTCTTTGATAGTTCCCTCGGTGAACTTCATAATAAAGCTAGAGAACTACTGCAATGTTAAACCATTCCAAGACATTTTTGAATATTCACTAATATCAAATGGCTAGTCATTGCTGGTTTTATTATTTAAGTTATAGTTCATTCTTCCATAGCCAGCCATTGTTTATAGCCATGATTATGTGTGTATCAATCGTAATAGTTTGGTTCCCTGCAAATGATTGCAGTCAGTGAATTGATCCAAGCTCAACTGATACTACTGTAGTGCTTCTCGGACGAGTTTGGCTGGCTATCTTTTTTACTTGTGGCAGAAGTGAATACTGTAGGTGAATTCGGTTGTTGATTGTACTGGCAAGTATTTTGTAAAGATTCAGTTTCTGGTGGGTGGGGGTGGTAGTAGAGAGAATGAAAATGCATTAGTATTTAATTTATGGATTCCATTACTTTTTGCCATAAAATTAATGTCACATGGTGTTGGAACTCATCAAGAGCATCGGCATGATGCTGTGAAACAAATGAAAGCAAAGTTGAGTGCTTCTTATGTGTGTCTAAAAATCACATCACGCAGTGGCCCGGTTTCGTTGTCATATCCATCAGATATTGCTGCGCCATCTTCAGAATCCTGAATGTGTACAATAACCATCGCGCCATCAGTCGCGAACTACAATCAAACAGTAACTGTGATAACAACATAAAAACTAATGAACCTGATAGTGACGTTGAACTATGTTTTGAAGCGCTCCAATCAGTCTAATAATTATGAACATGGGTAGCACAATTCCGCCAGCCCTTAGCATTAAAACCTGGAAAAATAGTTACCACCACAAAACTTCACTTTTAGGTGGGGTTCAAAAAGCTTGTTCTTTAACAATTACCGCAACATATTTTGGAAATAAACTACTTACAGTCAGAAGTGTAAATGGGTAATCTTCTGCTCCACTCGTAAGCACAGCGAGAAGATGTCTCACAAGCATAAAGAGTGTAAACTGCCAATTAGAGAAAAAGAGACATGCAAATTTTAGTCAAGTCCTCAGGCATTGTGCATTGATGCAGGAAAGTTGGAAAATTGAGCTACCCTATCAACTAGTCTTGCAATGCTTGACTTATGGTATGGGAGTAAGTTTTACATGAAATATGGGGGAAAATTCCCCAAAATCAACTTATGGGTATTGTCTTATGATAACGACAACGTAATTGAATGAATCTGATTAATTAAGAAAAACATATGCTTACTGCCAAGGCCAGGAATCGGCAGTAAGATGCACTTCTATCTGCGGCAGATGTGCATTCAGAGTAATCACTTTCTATTGCCACTCTTTCAACTATTGCCTCTAATCTTGCATTCAGCGCTTCTTCCTCCATTCTTGAAAATTGCAGGCTATCTCTGTAATAATGCAGTCACTAGTCAATGGTTCACACTTCACACCATGATGCTGTCAACTTTTCTATAAATTATTAAGAAAAAAATAACTACGAAATGGGTCCACATTCAAGGACTGTTGAAATGATTGCGTTGAATTATGAGTTGTAAGGCACATTGGAACAAATTTTGAGCGAACTGTACACGGGAATTGAGAGGAGATGTAATAAAGCAAATCAAAAGCATTAGTAAAATTATTTATACTTATCGGGAAACGTACCGAATGGTCATTGCTTCATCATTTAGCTGCAATTTCTTTGGAGGAGGAGCCGTGTAACCAGGTTCATATTGCTGCGAATAAAGAGCCAAACAGATATAAGTCAGGTGTAGCAGAAGCCTTTTAGAAAGAATAATAATGCATTAAGTTCTTGGAAGAGGATTCTGCTCATTGAATGAATGTATACAATCACATTTCTCCACAAACATTCCAAACAAAATTTCATTAGACCATTCGCCCGTCGAGAGAAAATGATTGGCTAAGCGTTAATTCAGAACAGGGTGAGATAGACTTCAATATTAAGCAAAGGAAGCAAAAGGCCGAGAAAACAGAAAAAAGGGAAGAAAAAAAGGGGAAAAGCGAGTGAAGAGGAAGAAAGGAAATTATCATGGTTTCTAAAAGTCACTATCAGAATGGACAGCCGACCCAAATTTGTATAAGGACACCGAAATAAATTGATTCACACAACCAACTTCTTTTCCCTTTTCTCGACAAGAAGATAATTCATTACTTTGTTTAGTAAGAAATTTATCAAGAATTATTCGAATTCATTGAAGCAAAAGAAGAGAAGAGGATTGCAGATTACAAACTAAAGGAATGATGAATGATCAACATTCATACCTGGAGACATATTTCACAAATTGTATTCCCCTTCTCATTGCACCATCTCTGTATGCAATCTCTGTGAGCAAACTGAACAAGAAAACAGAGTTGGTAATTCTCAGAACACGAGGAAGAGAAAGTGACGAAGAAAATATGGGTGGAGTTATATGTATCTGAGATTACCTTAACGGTCCCAGAACAAGCACAGGGAGCTTCAAAGCTTTTTGAGCTCTCAAATTCTTCCTCATGACATATTCTACATCGAGAAATCCCAGAAATAGATTTCAAATCGTCAATAAACACAACAACCTCTCCCATATTTGGCAATCCCACTGCAGTTGCTCCCTCTGTTTCTCTTCCTCTACGGTTTTCAAATCTCTGTTTTGTGTCACTCTGTTTGTCTCTGCCTCCTGGAATGGAGGATGGGCTCCATTTATAGAAGTAATGCAAGTTGCATAGACTTCCAAAACCACCCCTGCTCTCTTTTTCAAAGGACGTCTCACTTTTTTTATTTTAATTGTGGTCAATATTTTCCATCCTCGTATTTTACCAAACAAATATTTTCCATCCTCGTAGCTGATCAATCTATTTTCATGCAATTATTTTACTATATTAAGTACACTTCTGTTTTTTTTTTTTTAATTAACCTCTATGCACCAATGTCTTTCACTAACTTTAATATTTTTGTTGATTAAATGAAACTCTGAGGAGTTTACATGCTTACGTTAAACAAGGGAAAAAAAACGCACTTGTCACTAAAAGAGAAATAAATTAGTGTCGAACAAAACTTCGTTTTAGCTTTATCCGAAGGCTAACACATTAATTATTATCAAAACAATATATAATAAGAAATAGAAATATTATTATCTCCCAAAATGTTTTCTTTTCTCCCAAAAATACTTACCAGAAAGCAATTTACAAGCATCTAGTCAGAAGTTGGAAACAATTCACGTGGAAATCTTACGGACCTACTCTTACCTTCGTACTAAACAAACTCATTCCCCCCCCCCCCAATAAACAGAGACATATATAACTATATTATATATATATATATATATATATATTTATAGAATAGGTCAATACGGTAGGCAAAAACAGAAGACCACGACGAGGTCAATATTTTAATTTGGTTATTACTTGGCAGAGACTTTTTTCCCCTTTTGGCCAGTACTTGGCTGGGAAATGAAATTAAATTCGAAGAGCTATTTGTTTGTTTTGGTCAGAAAGAGCTTAAATAAAATCAAATGAGTTCTGGGGGATGTCTCTGACCGTTCATAATCGTGTTCCGAGATTCAGATGTGGGACCCTCAATCCCTCAGCAACGGTAATAAACGTTCAAACAAACCTCAATTTGAAATCATGGGCCCCATAAACTAAATCCCCTGCCACGCGGATCGGGGAGCCCTCTTACAATCTACGGGATCCAATCGTCCATTAGAATCTATATATAACGCAGATGTAATTCCACACTCATTAAATTATTGCAATTTGAAAAATGCGATTTTTTTTTTGGGTGCATAGAATTGGGAGTGCAATCGCATGGCATTGGCATGCTTTGAGAGGTGATTTGAGATTGAATTGTCTTCGATATAATAATCACAATTATATATGATATGTCATTTTGAAAAAAATTAATGAACTATATTTTAAACAACGTTCAGTTAGGCTTTATTTGGTTCAGTTGAGGGGAGGGGAGGTTAGGTTAATTTAAAGGAAGGTAGAGAAGGTTAATAAATGATATTTTTTGTTTAGTTCAGAAGGGGAGGGGAGGAGAGATGGGTTAATTAAAAGTTGATAAAAATACCCTTATCTCTTTATTTAAATTTATTTATTCTTTATTTATAATATTCATATCAAAATTATTATTTTTTAATTTATAAATCTCAAATTTTTTTATCTCATTTTTATATATAATAAAAATAAAAAAATAAAAAAATGTTAAAATTTTAACATTATTTTTTATTAATTTTATAATTATTATATATTTTAAAATAATATATAAATAATTTATTATACTTATTAAGTTTTATTATAATTATTATGTAATTAAAGAAAAAATTAGGTGTGAGAAAAATAAAAAAAATGTTTAAGGGTATAGTTGGAATATTAAAAAATGCTTGAAGGTAATTTGGTCTAAAAGAGGCAAAAAAATTCTCTCCCTTCCAAAAACCCACACTTTTAGAGGGAAGTTAAGGGAGGGGAAAGGAGCATATAAGGATAAGAAAGCTCCCCTCACCTCCCCTCCATTTTCCCTAACCAAACACATTCTCCTCTCCCCTCTCCTCCCCTCCAAAACCCTCCAACCAAACAAACCCTTAAGCATCTCGTGAAATACCATTTTTTTCTCATTTGAATAAACTACTGTCGCTCTCTCTCAAAGATTATCATATTTTAAATATTCACTTTTTTAATGTCTGAGTTGTAAATAGTTGTGAGAGAACAACGAGCATGTAGTTGTGGACTACGCTTGCAACCTACGGCAATCCTACTGCTGTCCACTTCTTCCCCCAACCAATATCACATTACTAATCAATAATGGATCTTTTAGGCTATTTGGATTTTAAATTAAAATGGAACTCCAAAAAAAGATATAAAAGTAAAATCATGATTGTTGTAATCCATAAAAATATTGCTTTCTTTTGATTTGATTCTTTAAATATAAAGTCTTGCATTCCTTTCTTGAAAGAATGCTCTCATTTCAATTTTGTTATTTTTTTATAGATAAAAACTTTTAGTTTAATATTTCATTTTTTTTAGTCAAAACAGTGCTTAAAAGAGAACCACAAATCCTTCATGCAGGGATCATTTTGCTCGAGAAAAGGTATTTAGAGGAATTAATTGGAAAAAAAATACTTTTTATAGAAGATTAAATTAAAAGTAGAATAGTGTTTCAGGGGTTAAATTATTAGTTTACCCTGAATGTATAATGCATGTAAAAGATGTCTAGAAGCTATTTAATTTCTCATTGCACTTGTTACAACAACAGCTACTACAAATGATTAATAAATATATATATATAGGTATAAAATGTTAGCAAAAAAGAATACTAGCATGAATATATATATATATATATATATATATAGTGTCTTATTTTAGATAAAAGATATTACAAATGATTAATAAATATGATGCATGAATTAGTGCATGACAAAGAACTAATATGATAAAGGGTCTGTGGTGCGGATATTTATCTACGAATATAAATCCCAAAGAAATAATAAATGAGCACATATTAAAATGAATAAGAAGTTAAAAGAGAGAAATAAGGGCAATGATTAGTATAGAATAATGGAGAGTGATAAGTTAATTAGGTGTGGGGTTGATATCGGATGGGGAAGTTGTTCCGTTAGAGGAAGGTAATGGTGTCGTTGTTGAGTTTGGTGTAAGCTATGAATTAGGTTTAAGAATATCATGCAACGACGCCATCCATTATCCAATCTTAGGATAAAATTTCCACTCTGATTAGCAGAACTCCAACTATAACAACTACAACCCTCCGCATGTTGTTGATTTCTTAGCTTCTAAGTCCATGTCAGCTTCTCGCATTCATTCGTGTCAACCTTTTTCAATATGGTGGCCCATGAAATCTCTTCCATTACTGCTCTATTCTTAATTTGACTCTTCCCCTAACTATTACACATCAACCTCTTTTTCGTATTGCTGTGTTGCCTCTTCGCTTAACACCTGCAGGAATTTAATTGATATGGATCTTGGTGAACTTTTCATGTCATGTTTTCTGAGAGCTAGGTAACATGTTCTATGTTTAGGTGTCCTCTTATTATTACCAGAGTGGCGATGCAATTATATATATCAACTCAAATCTCACTGCACCATCAGCACTACCTTATCTTTTGCTTCTTTGTTCGTTCGATGAACTGGAGCTGTTTGGTGTTACTGGCTAGTAATTATATTGCTTTCTGATATATACACTCAGAGATTGGTAAACATGTTTGCTCAATCTGCCATCAGTACCAACATTAACCCTAACAAAAAGTAGATTCTATCTATCATTCTATTAGTGCTTTTCTTTTACTTGTGTTTATTTATGTAAGCAGGCTAGTTTTGGGTAGATTGCCCAAATGGATGGGTTAAAATATTAGCCACCACGTCGCAAAAACAGGGTACGCACACTCAAGTTGCAACAGCGGCGGCGCCAGATGTTAATTAATCTTTCCACTCTACTCAATAAATTAATGACTAATTAAATTTTCCAGAGCTTCATACAAAATTACAAAGACGTGCGGGTTTTGCGATACGAAGGCGGGCCCTTTCTTGTCTACTTATTTGGGCTGCGACCGTGACACCAATGTTGAATCTTATCCTAATGTCATTAAATATTAGGCTCCTCGAGTCCCCTCGAAGATGTCAGGCTTATCAAATAATTGACTTAAAGAATCCAGAAGCAGCTGCAGTATATACTATATGCGTGTGTGTGTGTGTATACAACACATGCAAGTTTGAGCATTGTAGTAAAAAACAGTAGGTCATGGAAACGAAGGAGCGAAAGATCGTGGTGACTGGTGGCGGTGGATGAGAGCAAGGAGAGCATGCATGCACTGAAATGGTGCATCACCAATCTACAAGCTTGTGTTTCACTATGTCAAGCCACCTCCTCCTGCTCTTTACTCTTACTTCGACGCCGCAGGTTCTACTTCTTTAATTTACGGCTGTGTCAACTTAATTAAGGCTACACTTTTACCTTTGGTTCGACTAATTAAGGGCATATATTTGCCGGCGATTTTGTCCTGGCTATGGACAAGTACGGCAGGGAATTGGCTAATTCAGTAATGGAAAGAGCTGAAGCTATTTGCAGGAAAGTGAACACTACCAATGTAATCGTATACATGCATGCTCCTTAATATTTGTTCATTGAATGTCCTCCTTCTTAATTGAAGCGTGTTCTCTGACCAAGTTTTCATGCATGCAGATAAAATATGTAGAGAGTGGTAGGGGCTGGAGACGCAAAGGACGTGATATGCAGTACAGTGCAGAAACTGAAGGCTGACGTCTTGGTCATGTATTCTTCAAGCGGCCGGTACCACTAACTGGATTCCGCTCCTCGTGGGCTTTTCACATGTTCATATCTCAAAATTGGGCTTTCGGGTTGAGACCCAATCTTCTAGAGATTGGGCTGTCGGGGTCTTACTTGGTCTGTACCAGTTCAAAGATAAATGAATTGGAAGGGCCGATTCAACCCCATCCATAATAATCTAATCCAATCAGGTGATGTAGTTGTAGTTGAACGGTTCGTCAGATTCACTGCGAAGTTAGGCGAATGGACTCATCTAGAACAATCTAAATTCATTTCAATAGATCGATTCCAAATAAGTGTAGAGAGAGGGGAGAGGCAGGATATGCGGAAGTCAAAGCATGAAGTAGAGGTGAAAGTGAAAACTCAAAGGTGAAAACAAAAAAATGAAAGGAGGCAAGGCAACGACCGGCCAAACCAAAGGTTAAAAACGCTACCAAGTCCACCATAATATCCCTCCCAAGATGGAGCAGTTTAACAAACATCAATTCCTATTACGTACGTTTACTCTCATCCCAACCCCACTTGCCTCTTTCTTATATATATAACTCCCTTCCCTTTCTCCTCTCCTCAGTCGTACCTAGCATAAGAATAAGAATACATGGGAAACTTCACGTCTTCTGGTCGAAATGGGAGGGGCAAAATTGTTCACTGGGATGGCTCGGTTCAAGAATTTGATAAACCGGTGACGGTGGCTGAGCTCATGCTGGAGCACCCTCAACAGCTGGTGGTGGAGTTCCATTCTGCCGTCAACCAGAGAAGGCCGAGTCCGTTACCTGCCGATCAAAATCTTCAGACCAACAGCATTTATCTGATGCTCCCCATGAGACGAGGGAAGCCCCTCGGATTAAACGCTCAGGACAGTCGTCGTTTTCTTCTGATTCTCAACTCCAGGTCCCTCCTTCCTCGTTCTTCCAGCAGATTCCTTCATTGGCTTGCTCGCATGTGCCACCATCCCAATATAGTAGAAGCAGGTCATCTCACACAGAAAAAGCCCCAAATGTCGGAGAACGAGGAGACGGCCGAGATATGCAGGGACGTTTTCCCTGAGAATATTGAAAGACCTGAATATTTGAGTCGTGAGCTTTCGGGGAAAGGATGGAAGCCCAGCTTGGACACGATCACGGAGAAGAAAATCGAAACAAAGATCTCCCACTGGTTGTTATTCAAGGCTTTCTAGCGCTTTCACTCACCCTGGGCATTGTTTATGCATGCCACGCTGCCTTACTTTGATTATATGTAAATATCTGATCATGATACCTCACCCTTAGGTTAATGTCTTCGTTAAAAGAGATAAACATGATAAAGCCAAATATTGTGATGTGTAGGCCCTTTGTTCTGTTGTGATTTAGTCGTCTCAGATTAGAGAGGCTTGAGTAGTTCTTAAGAAATCCTAGTTTTGAAGTGACGTGTCAAATTGAAGTGTATTAAAAATTGTGTCACTTCAGTTATAATTGATACTTCTTTATATCGCTAGGGCTTTCGGGTACAGTAACTATCCAATTATATTATTTTATAATACAAACTAGTTTATATATATATATATATATATATATATATATATATATATATATTCATTCTTTAAGCGGCACATGAGTATTGACTTTTAATAGTAATAATAATAATATCAACCGGTCTTAATTAAAGGCTAGCATGAGCGTAATTAACAAGTAACCTAGTTTCGTTGACTTAGTTAATGTTGACTTTATGTGGCTCTTCCTTGGTCAAACTTATAGATACCACGCCCTGCGCTCTTCGTATATGAACATGCAATCCATTTTCTATATATATCAGGTCAAACCCAAAAGAGAACATGCTGGGAGCTTTCAGTACTGATTTTTATGGGCAGATGTGTATAGTAATCCCTGTTATATTATAAGTGGTTTGTGGTCACCCCGCACTCCTGCCTCGGTTTCTAACCCAAATTTAAAATTATTGGAGTTATTTAATTGAAGGCACGATCACTTATATATCAACCATGTCTATGTGTTTGGGATCAAATTAATTTATTAACTAATGGTGAGTCCGTAACCATCACTAGCTGCTTTTATGTCTTCTGAAAAGAGAGAACTTCTGTCCATTTACTCCATCAACAATAATGAACGCGTTAATTAAGAAGCAGTTCTGTGTTTTTAAATAAGGTCATGAGTTCAAGTATGGTCATGGCCGCGTGTTTGAAATGGATTTAGGAGTCAAAATGCACTATTTTCGACCTTATCTTGTAAGGAAAGCTACTGTCGACCCACAGCAAGTGCTGCCCCTAATGCATCCCAACTGGGTTTTGTTAGGGTGCACCTGACTCCACCCCTTGTTTTGTTGTGTCTCCGGATCCCCAGTTTTTAAATTGATCAAGTCCTCCTCCATTATGTGTCTTACATTTAACCTCTCAACGCACTCTCGCACTGTTTCGGTTTTCGTCCGTTTTACAAAATCTTCACTCCCCGAAATTAACAGCTTAACTGAAAATTAGTTACAGCCAACATTGCCCATGAGTCCTCCTGTTAATAACTACTTCGACAAACCCATCGTCCCTCCTCTGACTTATTCTTCTCCAAATCATCATTATTGTCAATTTATAACCACCATCTCACGAGGTTAATTAATTATCGCCCCGATCTAATGTCATACGAGCACTTCGATATATTACTTTTTTTCGCTATAGCTAAGCATCAATTAACAGAGCAAAATAATTATTCTCTCTCACTCATTGAAGCCATCCTTATGAACGTTCAATATTGTCACTTGGCTTCAAAACAAGGATGTGGCGTTAAAATTATATATATATATATATATATATATATATATATATATATATATATATATATATATATATGCGCCATGCCCTATCCTTTCTTTGCTCTCACGATAGTTTGTGCCCCAAAAAGGGGAAAAAGGATAGCTTATATATAAACTAGGAAAGGTAAGCACTGAAAATTTAGAACACAGACCAAATAAAGTTCGACCACACTGGATTTATCTACATTCTATGAACCAACTTTATTCGCACCTCACCAGACAATTAAGCTGTCTCATCACTTCTTAAACCGCCAAAAAAAGGAAAATGCAATCAGGAAAGGAGTTCCACCATTACATCGAAGTACAGTGATGTCACCCATAAATGATATATATATAGCTGCCTCTCAGCAGAGTCATTCATCGATTTCTCAAGGCATTTCCAAATTCCATAATGGCTTCCTTCTCATGCATCCTGATTATCAGTTTGATGCTTCTGGCGGTTGTGGGCAGGACGTGATGAATTTGCATGCGACCCCGAAAGTGGCTAACACAAGTACACTGGCCTTTTCCCGAACATCGCTGTCAACAACGGCAAGAGTGAAGGACCTGATCGGAAGGTTGACGCTGCCAGAGAAAGTAAGGCTGCTGGTGAACAATGCGGCGGGGGTTCCACGGCTCGGGATTAAAGGGTACGAGTGGTGGTCCGGGCACCAAGTTTGTCGGGCCATTCCCCGTCGCCACCAGCTTCCCTCAAGTCATCACCACCGCTGCTTCATTCAATGCATCCCTGTGGGAGGCTATCGGACGGGTTAGTTTTTCTTAATATGTTCACTGAATCTATGTCTTTAATTGGTAATGTGGAGTAGTATAAGTTAAGGAGTGGGATATATCATATGGAACAGGGAGCCAGGGAGTGTCAGACCAAGCAAGAGCAATGTATAAGGGAGGAACGGCGTGGTTGACTTACTGGAGCCCAAACGTGAACATATTCAAGGATCCCGGGTTGGGACGTGGACAGGAAACTCCTGGAGAGGATCCCGTCGTGGCCGGTAGATATGCCGCCCATTACGTGAGGGGGTTACAGGGAACGGATGCCAACCGGTTGAAGGTTGCCGCTTGTTGCAAGCATTTTACGGCTTACGATCTTGATAATTGGAATGGCATGGATCGCTTCCAATTTAATGCTCTAGTTAGCAAGCAGGACATAGAGGACACGTTCGACATGCCATTCAGGATGTGTGTGAAGGAAGGGAATGTGGCGAGTGTGATGTGTTAGTATAATCAGGTGAATGGTAAACCTGCGCTGACCCCAACCTCCTGAAACGAACAGATCGTGGGCAGTGGCATCTTAATGGCTACATCGTCTCCGACTGTGACTCCGTCGGCATCTTCTTCTCCAACCAACATTACACGTCATCGTCTCCTTGCACAGTATACTCAGGTCGCCATCAACAAGGGCTTACTCACCCAAGCCGATGTCAACGGAGCCCTTGTTAATACCCTAACGGTCCAAATGAGACTGGGCTTGTTGGACGGAGAACCATCGGCTCAGCCATATGGCCACTTGGGTTCGAAAGATGTGTGCACCCCAGCTCACAAGGATCTTGCCCTCCAAGCTGCCACCCAAGGAATCGTGCTCCTTAAGAATGATGGTCCTACGTACTTTGCCCCTCTCCCCACGTCGTCACCGCACCGTGGCTGTCATTCGTCCCAATTCTAACGTCACCGTTACCATGATCGGTAACTATGCAGGTAACACTAAAGTTTTTTTTCTTTTTCCTTCGACCCTGATGAGACCAAGCACAAATCATTCTCAAAGTTTTTTATTCAATTTTTGTATTTTTACCCTTTCTGTTAGGGTATTGCTTGCAGATACACCAGTCAGTTGCAATGAATAGGGAAATATACGACAACTATTCACCAGCTAGGCTGTGTGAACGTGGCTTGTACTGATGACAAGCAGTTTGGAGGGGCCTTAGACTCTGCCAGTCCAGCCGACGCAAAGGTTCTGGTGATGGCCCTGGATCAGTCCATTGAGGCTGAAACCGTTGACAGGACCGGCTTTCTTCTGCCTGGCCATCAGCAAGACCTCGTATCAAAGGGGGAGGCAGCCTGTAAGGGGCCAACTATTTTGGTCTTGATGTCCGGAGGCCCCGTTGACGTCACTTTCGCCAAGAACGACCCACGTGTTGCCGCCATCTTTTGAGCTGGCTATCCAGGCCAACCGGTGGTGCCACCATTGCCGATATCTTGTTTGAAACTGCAAACCCAGGTTTGTTCCTTTCCCTACATATCCTTTTCTAAACTCGGCCATGCATTAAAGCTAAACTTGCTCTGCTTCTGATCTATCTCTACAAGGTGGCCAGCTGCCAATGACATGGTATCCACAAGATTACCTCACCAACATGCCGATGACAGATATGGCAATGAAAGCAAGACGGTCCAGAGGATATCCGGGAAGAACTTACAGATTTTACAAGGAGCCGGTGGTATACCCGTTTGGTTACGGATTAAGCTACACCCAATTTGTTCACACATTGGCTAGAGGGCCGAAGGTGGTGTCGGTTCCGGTGGATGGGCACCGCCGTGGGAATAACACTAACATTTCAAACAAGGCGTTTGGAGTGACACATGCAAAATGCGGGAAGCTGTCCGTAAGCCTCCACGTGGATGTTAAGAATGTTGGGTCCATGGACGGCACTCACATGTTGTTAGTGTTCTCGGCACCACCTGCGGGCGGACAATGGGCACCGAACAAGCAACTGGTGGCCTTCGAGAGAGTGCACGTTCCGACCAAAGCTGAGCAACGAGTGAGATTCAATATTCACGTGTGCAAATTGCTGAGTGTAGTGGACAGTTCTGGGATTAGGAGAATTCCCATGGGCGATCATAGCCTTCACAATGGCGATGTCAAACACTCCATTTCCCTTCGAGCACAAACGCTCGGGATTATCAAGACCTGACTTATGCATGCTTCTGATAAACAACATATATATATATATATATATATATATATATATACAGTCTACAGATCGACATTTGAAAGGCTCGTCAACTTTCAACCACAGCTCTTCTAGGACTTAGTAACAAGTGAATCCTCCATTCTTCGATTCAAGTTAATTCAACAAAATAACATAGGATTGGTTGTAATTTTAGGCGAGAGCTTGAGAAAATGAACCGATCTTTCGGTTTTTCTTTGTTTAGAATAATACTTGAGTGTTTGTATTATGATACGGCCTTGAGAGCTCTTTTCCAATGAATTAATATATGATTGGAATCCGGCCGGGTCTTTTTCTTAACATTGGTGATGATGTCAACAGGGTTCTACCTCCATGACCATGAGCGTCCCCGTAATTGTGTCTCTCTTAAAAAGTTGATAAATCTGCGTCTGCTAGGTAGTCGCTGGGAGTGCGGTTCTATTTATATATATGCCTGCAAATATACATTTTAATACCTTGTCACGTTGCTACTTCAAATAGCAGGGAAAAGGAAACGTGAGTTTTTTTTGGGCAAACAAAATACAAGAGGTTTAAATGCAAAAAAAATCAGATAATTATATATAATTGTAAAAGAAAAAAGGTCAGAGAATATCGAGCAAATTGATTTGGAAATTCAGAGGACGCAAACTAACTAATGTAGTACTACCTTGTGCGGAGAAAGTCAACAGAGAGATCTCTAAGAATGTGCCTGAAGCTTTGAAAGGGAGAATTAAGGGATGGCGTTGGTATATATGCAGATTTCTGATGACATGGGTAACTACTTTGGCACGGAAAAATATCAGTACATAGTTGATAGAGTTAAATCAGGGCCAGCCAATTGGAAGAGTAACTTTGGCAGAGTATGCCTTGATCACCGTACCTTTAAGTCGCAAAAATAACTTCATATCCTTTGTAGCAAAATAATGATAATGCTTGATGAGGTAGTACCTCTGTTATTGGATGAAGGGTACAGACTACAGACAACTACATTGTCTTTCTTGGTACAAAAATAATTCAGTCAGGCAATGTACGAAATCGAAATTGAAATTGAAAACAGAACATGTGCTGGACAGGGTAACAGGTTGTTTTGTACAATATAATGTGAAGTCAGCCTTATTTTCTAGACAGATTCATGTGATATTTGACATTGTATCGACAAAATAACATCTATTTGTCGATAATTTATGATTATTGTTTAAGTTTCCTATTATTGAAGTAATGGGTTTGCTTCTTTTTGATATTGGAGCATAGCGTTTCGTCAAAGTTCCAGTGAGTATGATCATATGATGCAATCATGCGAACAGGGGCGCCTTGACCATAACTCAAAAGTCAAACTTCTCAGAAATCATTGATGGGCTACGGAATGGCCGAATGGATCCACCACGCTCCTCATTTTTCTCACATGATCGTAAGTTGTGTAGCTTCCCGGTTTTTTCCCTCCTTTTTTGGGCCAATGTCATGCTACCCTTGTTCTGAAAGAAATTTAAAGAAATAAGATTTAATAAAAATTAGAATAGTCTTAACCGACCAAATCATCAGGTAAATATAATATTGAGATGGACCAAACAAGGTGTAACTCTCTGTATTGTGCTTTGAAGGCAATCAACAATGATCCAGTTGTGAATCAAACCCCATGTATTGGTCCCAAAGGCCACGCCCAGTCAATACGAACTACTGTGGAAAAAGGGGGATAAAAAATTAATCGTTGCTCAATGGCCTTCAAACTGTAATAGTGTCTCTAAAGTAGTTACAGAACCCAAAACAATAGAATCTGGATCTGTCCAAGAGTGGGGTCATATGGGTGAGTCACGTTGAGCTCTGTTTCTCTGTTTTTTTTTATTTGTTTGAATAACTAAAGATTCATTGGCTAGAAGAATAGCAAGGAGGGTGAAAATATCAACCCAACATAGAATATCAATAACAATAAAAAATGCAGATTTTAGGCATGTTGAAGTATATATCCAGGTATTTTCAGATGAGAGGAAACACAAATGAGCCAAGTCAATGTTCTATGATTAGTGTTAGGAAAACCTGAATTAAACAACCGGATGCATGAAACATGCAGGAACTAGAATTTGTACTTAAATGTGATGCTTGACTTTGAGTTCAAGTTTCTGCCTTGAACTACTCCACTCGAAGATGGGCAGTGACGATCGTGCCTTAAGAGGGGAGGATTTGAAGGAATATCTTTCCCGTAAACAGGAAGGGGAAAAAAAACAGAGGGTGGCAGCAGCAAGTAAGCTACGTGAGAAAAAAAAAAGAGCTTTGCTTTTGCCATGGCACTGTTATTCAAAGCCAAGAAAACCTTTAGCAAAGGCTAACTTATTGGGACGGCCTTAAAAATAAATAAATTATCGATAGTGCAGCACATGAGGCATCGATCACTTTGCAGTCTGTATCTTCACGTCTACTTTTTCCATGCCAATAATTAGAACAGCGCCCTTGTAGTTCTATCCACATTATTCCCTCATGGGATCGCCCTTATGCCTCAGATAGATGAGTTGACTCGGTTTTGACTCTTAACATGAACAATGTTTGAATTCCCAATTAATGATTGGCAATAAGTGGGTTGGCTTCAGTTTTCAGTGTGGTTGAAAGCACCTTTCACGTACTAGCTACCTCCCATTAATGTTTTAATTGGTAGGGTATGAAGTCACTCATCTGTCAGAGACTGCAAATGAACCTTGGGATGTGAGCAATGGGTAGCTTTTAAGAGTATAGGCATGTTTGTTTTCATTATAAACTATAGTCTTAAAAAAAATTTAAATAAAATTTTATTTATTTTTTAAATAAATAATTATATTTATTTAAAAGAAATTTAGATTAAATTATAATTTTAAATAAATTAATTAAAGTATTTTTTAGAATAGTAAAAGAGTTTATGAACTACTTAATTATTATTTTATCTTTATTTTTTCTTACATAATTTCTCCTCTCTCTTTTATCTTTTCCACTATCCCTTATCTCTTTTCTATTTTTTTATACTATACTCCTTTTTTCTTTTATCTTCTCCACTCTCTCTCATATTTCTTATATTTTTCACACTCTCTCTCCTCCCTAATCTTTTTAATAAAATCATATTATTTTTAATAATTTATCAATACAAAAAGTCATTTTAAAAATAATTATTCAAACACTTATTTATTTAAAATTATTTTTTTATAAACTTTTATCTAATTTTTTTTTATAAACTATCTAAAATTTTTTTTTTAATAAACTATTTTATAAAATCCTATACAAACACAACCTAATAAAATTTTAAGACTAGTAATATGAAAACAAGAAGGAGGGAGAGAGAGGGGGGTGGGTGAATTATTGGGAGCTTCATTAGAGGAAAGGGGCGGAGTGATTAAGGTGGCGATGTTGGAGATAGTGGGGCAAAGAGCAGCAGATCAGTGGCACATGGGGGCGAGGGGGTGGTCATGTGCACGTGAAATCCCATCCACAAGACACGTGCTGCCCACAGAGCTTTGCCCACAATCCTCGAAAACATAACCCCCTCCTCCACCTCCTCCATTGCCTTGAACCAATTCCGCCAGCATCTTTGGCAAACATATACTTCTCTTCTCTATTCTGCCGCCAAATAAAACCCTGTTTCCATATATATGTGTGTGTGTGTGTGTGTGTGTGTCTGCATTAAACCTTATCCAAGCGTAGTAGAATCTTTAGGACTTCACGTCACTCCTCTGCCTCCTTATCCATAACTGAGAGGACCGCTTCCCATTGTGTTAATTACTAATAAACTAATTAACTCTTCGTTTCCTAATATCTGAGTGCGGAGGGAAGTTTCACTTCGTCCTACACCCTAGCAGCGTAACAACTCTGATCATATTCCCCTGCCAACCCTTTTTAACGTTCAATAAAGGGTTTTAGTTAGTGATGCCGGCGGCCTTAATCTCGTGGCGTCGTTACGCAATTATAAAGTAGTTGGATTTTTATGTCATTTTCTCTCCCGCGAGGGGAATGTTTGGTGGGTGTTGGCATATGAAGCCAATGCCTTCCAATCAGGAATAAAGTTGTCCTCCTTAATTCAGGATTTGGACGTTACATATAGGCCTCTAATCATGGGAATCGCTCTTAATCTCCCAATCATGCGATCGACCTTGTATAACATAGAAGCGGCATATTCATCAATCAGCATCACACTTTTATGTGGTCCCCTTTCCCCATAAAGAAGTGAACAATAACCCAGTAATTATCAGTAGCAGAATATTTACCAACCGATCGACAGGGAATAGGAATATTAATATGAGAGAGATGTGCGAAGGCAAAGGTAAGAATCTTGACCCCTTTTTTTTTCCTCTTCCACTCTAGAAAAGAGTTATTCGTATGTGTCAGGTCTATCTGCATCAATCCTTGCTCTGTGGAATCCAACAATCATGCGATATACATATGAAGAGAAATAAGAAAAACAAAATGATTGTGAGAAAAAGGATTAGGAGATTTATTCAAAAACAAGAATGCTATATATTTAGACAGCTACCTGGGAAGGACATGGGACCTTGCATGTGGATAGACAATAATTGGCAATAATAGGCTGCGGGAATGAAAACGAAATAAGGGTAGATCCAAGAGTCATGAATTTGGCAGGATAAAAGGGGAAAATGAAAAGAAAAGACGGGACCCATTTTGTATGTGTTGTGTTGTGCCTGCACGATTATTAAACAGTGTCCAAGAATATACAAGGGCATAAACTTTTCGCAATAGGAAAAATGAATTCACATACATGTTCGTAAACTAGTTATGCAGAGCATGTGTTGGTGACTAGACGACTTGGAGATGGTCCTTCGAATTGGTGTCCTATTTTCATACAAGGAAACAAACACGAACCTCATAACAGGCCTACTCAGAATCTGGACATTGGCATCCCTCTCAATGAAAAAATGGAGTCCGAGAGGGCAAGAGCGACTATTACCACCCAATGCAAAGTGGGCCCTCCCCTATATAAGATTTCTACCGAATAATTAAAGGGAGTGGGGGGTGGTCTCCATCACAGTAATATGGGTCCCACCTGCTTACAACTGGAGCCCCTTAGCTGTTACAGCGTAGAAGTGTGGCTGCCATGTTGTGAAAGAAACCGGCTCTTCTTTGTAGTCCCTGCCCTGTCCTTAGGGGCAAAATGGTCCCAATACCTACATGGGAGCGACCTTCACTACGACTGCATCCATACGTTTGCTTCTTGTGCCGTCTCTGTTACACTTCCCTTCCTTTTCTCTTTCGTGAATCATGTTTATTCCCCACAGTTAAGTTTTTAGAGATGAAAAATGTCACTTCCTTCTTGCTTGTAATCGCCAACTTTTGAATGAGACATGTAAAACGAGGCGGGTTGTTCATTGAATATGTCAATACTAAGTTTTTTTTCCTGCTCTCCTTCAATTTATGGTCCCAATCTGTAATATTGTCTTCCTTGTGCCACCATATCTGTGACATAATTTGAGCCTGGTCCCTTTTGGGAACAGATAATTAAATAAAAGAAACGGATGAAATGTAAGAAAACATCCCAGTGATTGACAGAGTATTGTTGAGTTTGAAATTTGGGACTCGTCCGTGAATGAATAAGCGGAAAACTCAGTGCAGCAAGTTCCCGGATCAGAAGAAGCAACGGGATAATTGTTGGGCAAAATTAGGTTCAAGACACTTGAGACAATTTAGATTCCGTTTACATTCAGGAGACTCCACTTTTTGCCTAAAGATGTATTTAGTTGGCGTTAAATTATCAGCCTTAAAGGTTTGACAGAAAGCGATTATTCCGCATCATTAATCAATAAATACCTAACCTTATATATGTGAATGGACAAATTATTTGGCTCAATCAGTGTAATGTCAAAACCGTTATTAGTCTCTGTAGCTTCAAAGTTGTTCCTTTCACACCACTTCACTGCCACCATTACTCCGTAAAGGAAAGATGCCGCTTTCAAGTTGCCGATCAGTAAAGATACAATAAGACAAGATGGGGTGTTTTTCTTTGTTTCGGCAAGAAATTAACTCAACTTAATTCGATTGATTAATGTAATGAACAGCACTCGCAGACAGGACTGTGGATCTTGCTTAAATCTGTGCAGGTAAGGATAAAGGATTAGACCGTGGAGAGGTGACTTGACAAAGAGCAGAGGCATGTGGGTGTGGATGATTAAAGGAATGTTGAGAACATAAAGGAAATGGAGGGAGAAGAGACATTAAAAAAAACAGATATTGAAGGATCAGGACGGAGGAACTGTTCCGAGGTTGATACATTGATGTTAGAAAAGCAGAGAGGGGGCTATCCTGGCAATAATGGAAGCGGTCCGAAAAAACAAAAGAAACAAGAAACAGAACCACAAGGACAAAGTCCAAAAACTGAGGCTTATCTGGATACGAGGGACCCATGCACCATGAATGCCACGTGGAGACAGGCTAGCTTCGGTAGGGATGACATGGCAAGACGCAGAGTGTTTGGATAATTTTTATAAAAGAGTTTTTAGATAATTATTTATTAAAAAATAAATAATTATTTTTATAATAATTGATAAATTATTATAAAAGGATGAGATAAAGAATAAATTAACAGTAACTATTTATTATCTCCATGACAATAGCGAGCAATGACTCACCATGAGCGGCAAGCAATGTTTTTTTAACAATAACTTCTTCTCTACACAATCCACTAAACTTACCCTTTTTTCTCTGACCAACCAAATCTAAAAGGTGACTCATGGAGGTGAGTAGGATGACAATTTGTGGAGAAGAGTAAGATGGGGATACAGATTGGGGAAAAATAGATAGAAGATGAGTGAGAATAAAAATAAAATAAAATAATAAATGAGTATTTTATAAATTTTTTATTAGTTTATAAATTTTTTTATTATTCTATGATTTATTTAAAATTATGATTTAGTTTATAATTGTTTTTTTAAAAAATATAATTATTTATTTTAAAAAAATTAAACTAAATTTTAAATTATTTTTTTAAAAATTTTATTTTAGACAGAATCTAAACAGGTAGCCAATGGAGAAAGTGGGGGCAACGGAAAGGGAAGTTAGAGAAGCTTTCAGACAAACCCATCTGGCAGTCTATCCAAATTCATGTGCCTTCATTAATCTGTGGCCTCAAGATGTTATGAAAAGCAGAGGAAGAAGAAGAGGAACCAAACCCTCCCTCAAAGAAAAAGCACGATTCCTGTTCCACCTCTGCTTTCTCTCTGCTCCTCCATTATTACTATCTCTCACCTTCCATTCCTCTTTTCACCATTTTATTTTACCTCCTTTCCTTTTAGCTCAATTTACGGACCTACCTTCCGGTATCTATTGCGAACTTGAAAGGCTAATTGAAGTATCAATGGTAATCATTAATAGGCAAAGAAGATTAGGAGGCTAATTCTACACGGGGTTAGTCAGCGAGTGGCTGATTCATTCATGTATTATATTGACCTGGTTTCGGTTCATCGAATAACTAAAGCCCCATGATTGGGATGTAAAATCTTGCACCATTTACCGATTCATTATCCTGCGACCTCACATGTGCGGCTACTATTTCTTTGCCCCCATGGGCAAACTAAAGCCATATAATTTAGTATTCAAAGATAAATCCAGTCAAATCACATACATTCACAAGATATATAGCCATTAGCCAGCCGCTTCTTTTCACGGTGTTGACTGCTTAAAGAAACAAATATTAAAAAAAAAAAACACGACTTTCTTTTGCCCCATCATGAAACACTTAAAATAGATTACTAAATTAATGGAGGGAGTGTGGAATCCAGATCCCCCTCACACAATAAATGGGACGCGGTGTGGTTATTGATTAATATATTTTTGGAAGTTTTCCGTCTAGAGATGGTACTAATAATCTTGATTGCAATACAGTTTATGGCTGGTTTTGTTTACTCGGTTTTTATAGTTTAAATACCAGGAATGACGCCAGTGAACTAATAACGAGTGAAGGTCATGCAAGCTGGTGGGGTGAGAGTGGTCAAACTCAACCAAGGGTTAATCCGTGAAATTTGGATAGGGACGTGGAATGCATAAACCCCCGGGGAAGGGTTATTTCTGGAAATACAGGGCACTCCCAAGTTGGAGTGATTATGAATCCGTGATAGTCATTATTGAAACAAATCTGTCACGTTTTATAAGATTAGGAGGATTTCAAAGTTTTTCTTTCTTGTTGCTGCGACTCGGTGGCAACTCCTCGGTGCAGGTTACTTTTCCGGTGGTTGCCCCGGAGGACCCCTGTGGGTCACCGGCTATAATCAGTCACCATCGCCGGTCACATTCCCAGAATCTCTTTACTTTAAAGAAATTAATTTTTGTTTGCTAAAATTGTCACAAATATTAGGGACAGTAGACCTTATACAAAAGCCACAGCCTGTGGGAGAGAGAGAATCTATGGTGCTGCCAGCTATGAACTTGAATTAATCAAAGCTTTACATAAGGGTCAAAGCTGTCCATTTTTCTCAACCCCCTCTCCTCTCTCTCCTCATAGGCTTTACAACCTTCACCCATACTTTCACGAAATCTACACTCATTTAAAATCCCTCCTTTCTTCCTCCATCCCTCAACCCCCTCACTTCTCTTCCTCATTTCCGTTCTCTCTCTCTCTCTCCCCATTTCTCGCATAAAATATGTGCCTGCGTTTGTGAGGGGAGGGAGGGGCAAACGGGTTCATTCTTCGTTTGATGGTTCAACCTTGAATCTCATACTGCAACCCCCCACCCACATGACAATGGCCGTCGCTACTACCTCCTCTCTCAATGCTTCGGAAAAGAAGTATTGGTGGCTCACCCACCGAAAGGTAATGCTTCGCTTCCTTTAGATTTGTTTGCACGATTTTTTCATCTTTGCGATGCTTTCATTATCCTACATTCATATATATATATATATATATATATACTCGCGTGTTTGCCTGTATAGATTGTTGAGAAATATATCAAAGAAGCTCGCGTCCTCATCGCCACCCAAGAACAGAGCGAGATCGCATCGGCTCTGAACCTTGTAGACGCGGCACTGGCCATATCCCCACGCCTAGACCAGGCGCTCGAGCTAAGAGCCAGGTCTCTTCTTTATCTCCGGCGTTTTAAGGACGTCGCCGATATGCTTCAGGACTACATTCCCAGCCTCAAGATGGCGGTCGAGGACTCGGGCTCTTGTTCTTCGGATAATTCGTCTCAGCAGCTCTCGAGGGAGGGAGTGAAGCTGCTCTCGTCTTCGGAATCGTCGTCGCCGGATCAGAGTTTCAAGTGCTTCTCCGTCTCGGACTTCAAGAAGAAAGTGATGGCAGGGCTGTGTAAAAGTGGCGAGAAGGGAGGGCAATGGAGGTAAATTCATCAACTGCATTATTCTGTTTCATTGGTTTCGCCACCTGTTTCAGTTTCTGTTTCCGATTCATACCGATGGTCCATTTTGAAATGGACTTTGTGCATTTCGGGCGCTCCGCTTTTAATGTCTCCATTCAAGATTGGGATTGGATCGGTGCATACATAAATGCTGGTGCCACCCATCCTCAATTGGTTACCATCTTTCTACTTCTAAAATAATATTAAATTATCTCATTTAAATCGGCATTCAAGTCATTTACTGTTGTAATTTTTCTCGTGCATCAGCATCACTGTTTCTTTGCCCGCTTCCTTTTTGTCCGAGACCGAATTGCTTTTTTCTTACCCAAAGATTTTCTTGCGTATACATAGTTCAAGTTAGATGTTTCAGAAAATGTGAGCTTTCCTGTTTACTCTCACCGTTCCATTTTTACGCTAGATGCTTTGATGCTTCTAGAAGTAGATGACTATGAAATATAATAAAGCAAAACCTTAGACGTCATTCGGATTTAGCTTAATTTGTTTCCGTTATGCTAATTACAGATACTTGGTGCTGGGTCAAGCATGTTGCCATCTCGGTCTGATGGAGGATGCGCTGGTTCTTCTCCAAACCGGGAAACGACTTGCCAGCGCCGCCTTCCGCCGCGAGAGCGTTTGCTGGGCCGACGACAGCTTCTCTTTAAACATTCGCTTCTCCGGTGACGCGACCCACCCCCCTCCTACCACTCCACCTCGAACACCTCTTACAGAATTTGAGAGCGTCACCCAACTCCTCAGCCACATCAAGCTCCTCCTCCGCCGCCGCACTGCGGCCCTCGCAGCCCTTGACGCCGGCCTCTATTCTGAGGCCATCCGCCACTTCTCCAAAATCGTCGACGGCCGCCGTGGCGCTCCGCAAGCCTTTCTCGCCGAATGCTATATGAAGAGAGCCTCTGCCTACCGTTCTGCAGGCCGAATCGCAGAGTCCATTGCGGATTGTAATCGCACACTGGCTTTGGACCCCAGTTGCATTCAAGCTCTTGATACCAGAGCTGCCCTTCTAGAGTCAATTCGATGCTTGCCTGATTGCCTACACGATCTTGAACACTTGAAGCTTTTGTACAATACAATCTTGCGGGACCGTAAGCTTCCAGGTCCTGCTTGGAAGCGTCATAATGTAAGGTACAAAGAGATTCCTGGGAAACTCTGCGCTCTCACGACGAAAATTCAAGAACTGAAGCAAAGGGTGGCTTCAAGGGAAACTGGTAATGTGGATTACTACGCTTTGATTGGATTGCGACGTGGCTGCTCTCGATCGGAGTTGGAGAGGGCTCATTTGTTGCTCTGTTTACTGCACAAACCGGATAAAGCTACCAGCTTCATTGATCGCTGCGAGCTTGCGGACGAACGAGATCTTGAATCGGTGAAGGAGAGGTCAAAAATGTCAGCATTGTTATTGTACAGATTGATTCAGAAGGGTTACACGAGTGTGATGGCTACGATCATGGATGAAGAAGCCGCTGAGAAGCAGAGGAAGAAGGCGGCTGCCGCCTTGCAAGCCGCACAAGCAGCAATTCAGGTTCCGGAAAAAAGTGGGTGCAGAACGGACTATGAGGGGCAGAAATCAGAGAAAACAGTATCTTCATCGACTGTAAACCCTTCTGTATTCCAGGGGGTGTTTTGCCGTGATCTTGCCGTCGTCGGGAGCCTGCTTTCTCAAGCGGGATTCAACCGTTCTATTCCAATGAAATATGAGGCATTGAGCTGCTGATTTGTTGAAAGTGTTCTAGTGTAGTGTTTTGTGTTTGTACGGGCAATGTGCGAGAGGGATTCAATCTTAACCTATGCATGTATGTACAGACACGAAGTAAGAAATGTTCTCATGATCCATTGGTACAAAAATAGAAAATTTGGGGACCTTGGAGATATTATCGACAGAGGAATCTCGTGATTATTCAATCTGGCTCGTCCACTTGATTGTACAAAAGAAAACTTAGGCTGCCGGAAAATTTTGTCACCTTTTCTCTTTATCTCTGCTTTATCAGTTATCTTTACTTATCAGTTGTACAGAATATCAGTACGGAATGCTCGAATGCTCGCCTATTGATGAATTTGAATTTGGCCCTTCCCTTGGCTTCTAAACTTCGCATTCATAACGTTATGGTAACCGGGTTCAAAATATGGAGACCTCGGGTCGGGAAATATGGAGTCTTTTCTCCTTAATGAGTACATGGAAAATGTGGCATCAGTGTTGCCGCATTGTTGGGGCAATGTAATTGGTGCTTGCCTTGGATTTTTCCCTTTGGTTCATGTGTGGGAGCATTTAATTTTTGCCTCGTTAGTTTATCCAAGAAACTGGCTTTTCTGACATTCCATTGGATTCTTTATACTCTGTTTTCACTTTCAACTACTCTAATGAACTCGCTGTCATGGATGGCTTTTTGATCTAAAACCAGTAATGGTTCATCTAAATGATGACGTAGAGGATGAAAATAATAACTGGGCGTGGGTAAAAGCATAGTGTCGACTTTGGTAACAGAGTCATGACTTATGAGTTTGTGTGCATGAGATGAGTTGAACGTGGGCAGATTAGAGTGGAGAGATCTGATGAAGTCGGGCACAGGGAAAAAGAGCTTGTCAGGGTCTTTTCTCAGCACAGGTCTCTCTCTCGGACACTGTATGATCGACAAAAGCAAAGCAAAAGGGGTTTTCGAAGCTGCACTCAATACCAGAAAACAAAATGTGATTAAAAAGGAAATGTCGAATCAAATCAACTTTTTCTTTGGCATCATGAGCAAGAGTGTTTTCCCACACTAAACCATTTGTTGCCCACTGCTATTTTCCCTTGCCACACCCCGTCCCTGGTAATGTGACTTGTGATTACAAGATTTCCAATTTCAATTATTTCAAGATTATCAAATAAGAAATTAACTTTTTCTTGTGTATTTTCAAAGCGGGGGGGAAGCCTAAGGGTATGTTTGATATTCTGTGCAAATGTTAGAAAGAGAAATCTTATTTCTCCTCATTAAAGTTATTTTTGTATAATAGAAATTATTTTTATTTTTATTTATAATATTTTAAGTTATTTTAATTCTATAAAAAGAATTGAAAAATAAGATGGTAGAATTAGAAGTAGAAATAAAATATTATAGATTATTTTATTTTAAATTATAAAATTTCTAGAAAACTTTAATACTTATTAAATTATAAAAAAATATTTTAAACTATTTTATCTCAAATTATAAAAAAAATATACATCAATTTTATATTCATTTATATTATACTAAATAAAATTTTAAAATTTATTTTCAATTTAATTCAATATTTACTTCTATTCCCATAAAAAAATCTTTTTATTCTACCAAAACGTATTGTAATAATGGTGCATGGCCTCTCTGAAGCGTGACCTGTGATTTTGATAGAAAGGGAAGGGGGGAAAACCCTGCAAATTACTGTCCACTTAGAAAAAGGTCCATTATTTTGTTTTCTCAATGATTCTCCCCTTGTCCCTTTGCAACGAGCATCCAAGTACTGTTGCTATTCGCTAGCTAAAGTTTTGAGAGTACTCCCCAATTTAGTTTCTGTACTGCCTTGCACTGCTGGGGAAAGAAAAAGAAGGAAAAAACCATGGGCGCTGCTGAGATAAACAGAGTAGAGCGTAACAATGGTTTTAAAGCAAGTGTCTATTATGTCCTTTCCCATGTGTGAAGGTCTCTTCATTATTATCATACAACATCTATCAAAGTGATTAACCGTAGTTGAGTGGCCCATTAATATTAGTTAAAGACACGTGTCATATTTAATGCTGAGGTTTAGTGTTTCCATTACCTTTAGCCAGCCAGTTACCCGAGATTAGCGATTGTTACTTTCCCTGCAAGTGTGATTTGCTGTCCCTTTTCCTTAACAAGAAAAAAGAGAATAAGATTTGACGTCCCTTTACCTCTGAATTTTTCCCACCTCTCTCTCTCTATCCTTATCTCTGGGTTATTAACTCCAAATCATCTAACCCCACATAATTGGGTCAAACTTTCGTACAAATTCCCTTCGGGTTTAAGCAGCTTAACATCTCCCAGTCTTTATAATGAAAGAGAGATATGTATACAAATAAAGACTGACTAATTATGCACTTGGTTTTATTTACTATAATCATCAATAATGCCAAATTGATGATGACACATTGACACCCCACCTTCGTTGTTAGTCTATGACATTGCTCTGTTTTGGTGGCATTTTTTATTCTCTGATTCGTATCTAGATTAACTGTATCATGGCATGACCGTTGCACAGCGCTTACTATACTGAGATTTGAATGCTGTGACTATTTTTTTGTTAACAAAAAAGATATTAGGAAAAAAGAGGAAATATTACTTATTTATTAATTTAGTAGCTAGTTTTGGAGTAGTGAATGGCATTGAGGGAGAAGTTGAAAACATGCCTTGCACATCTTCATCATTCACATTATACAAAACCCGTAAAAAACTCTGCCCAAAGGCGTATGGATTATATCACTCATCAGCAAATTTTACTGATCTGACACAGTATTGTTATCTTATTCTGAACGGGTCAATTTTTAAACCTTGATCTTCGTATTAGAAGCATAGTTTAATTATCGTCTGGCGAAAGAAAAGGTGCACATCACGAGGCTATGAGTTTCCTTTCTTCTTTTTAAAATGCTTACTTTATTCCATAGTCAGAGACTTCAGAGCATCTTTCTAAGACTCTATCTGTACTCCTCATTAACTGTGAAGAACACATGATATAGTCTTCAGCAGCATCCATTGAACGAACAGCCTAGCTTCACACAAGAGGAGGGCAGGCAAAAGTTTAATTGAAAAAAGTTGGGATAATTGGGGTGGAAACAGGAATATGAGGAGTTAAAAAGAGAAAAAATGGCTCGTGATGTTTGAATGTTGGGGACATTGGAAAGAGGAATGGTGGTGGCCAGATATGATGTCAGTGACACCATGTGATGCTATCATGTGCCCTCTTGAATCTCTAATGTGCCTCTTCACACCCACTATGATCGATTATAGTGTCTCTTTATAGCTCTATTCAGAACTGGGGTGGCATATTTGGCTGCATCAATTCTTATTTTAATGCCTTCATTCTAGTTATGCAATAGGCACAAACGAAAATGTGCTAAAGACAAATATGTTTTCTTCTGACTAGTTTCGAGGAATGTTGCAGTCAGCCAGAAAAGCTGAAGTATGGGGTTTTCTTTGTATTGAGATCTGAGTCTGCAACTAACAATCGTCTTCGTTTCGAAGGGTGATGAGTTTAGAAATTTGCTTCAGAGTATTTAAGGAGGATCCGTCAAAGATTGGTTAAGATTCGTCAGTTTCAGCAGTATGCTGTGTAATGTAGTTGATTGGAATGTACATGGGCTCAGGCTAGGACGAATATCATAATAATTGAACCATCTAATGATAAGGGGGGTTGTTTTCAAAGTTTCCTGTGAATGTACCTTTAAAAGGTCGTATTTTGCAGGAGGAGTGCGTCCTTGAAAAGGAGATTGGCTTGGTTGCGGGTATTTTCTCGTCAAAATTATTCGAGAAAACTTGAAAGTGAAAACAGTTGGCACAACGATAGGCTTGTTATGAACTCGTACACGCTGGAGTGGAAAGATGACAAACATTTATATAATTTGGATGGAGGAGTTTAGGCGGGTGGCATGGGTGGTTGAATCTTTAGGGAGCATGGGTTGGAAAGGAAACTGGATATTGAATGTTTTTGTTTTTTTTTAATAAAAATTTTTAAAAATGTGTTAGGCAATGCACACTCAAGAATAAAAATATGATGACCTCTATTATTCTTAAATAATACTAATGTTGAGTAGAATTAACTATCTATTATTTTTATATATAAATTTAAATATCTAAAAATTAGGATATTTTTCAAAATAATCTGATTAAAATAACAATAAATTAGTATTTGTTAAAAATCAAACACCCTATATTTTTATTAGCAAAGTTGACAGAACCCAAGGGCCGGAGCATAATAGTCCAAATACAAAAAGAAATAAATCGTCATGTACTAACATAATTCTTAAAAAAAAAAGGGATGTGCAGATATTTCTTACTGGCCCATCTATAGGATCCGTATAACAACCCGACCCAGGCCCATTTATCCATTGTGTGTTTGACTTCGTGGTAACGATTTTTTGGCCAAGACTTCTCAGGGACGAGTTGATTTACTAGAAGTTTCCAATTTCGACCCGATAAACAAACTACGTTGAATGTAAGCGCTGCATTGGTTGTGCACCTGCCCGCGGTGACGCACAATTTGATAGGTGGTCGACTAGAGAAGAGGAGGAGGAGGAGAGTTTGTCCTTCGGCGTCTGAGATGGCTTGGCTCACTCGATTCTTGGCTGCTGTTGGTTTCTTAGCCATCGGAGTTATATTCTCCCCTGAAATCTTTGGATCAAAATCGGACGCTTCCAATTCCATCAAGCTGTCCACCTACCTCAAATTGGCGCATCTCCTCAGCTTCTCCACGGCTTTTGGTGCAGCTCTGTGGGTCACCTTCATCGGCGGAATTATTATGTTCAAGTACGCATTCATTTACCCCCGCTTAATTACATGCTCATATATGCATAAGTTTTCCGAACTAAGGATACTACGACGGTTTTATTAGACTGAAATGTTGTCTCAGATTGGACCCAGATTTTTCGCTGAACCTCAAGGGCATGCTTGAGAACTGAATAAACTTACAAAACGTGATTTCCTTAAATCATTGAAAATGCTATGCCCTACAAGTTCTATGTTTTAATATGCTTTGCCTACCAGGTTTCTGGATTTGAAAATGTGGTGATTTTTTCCCCCAAATTCATGATGACTTCAACAGGAATCTCCCGAGGCATCAGTTTGGTAACCTGCAAAGCAAGATGTTTCCGGCGTATTTCTCAATGGTCGGTATCTGTTGTGCGATATCGGTGGCGTCTTTTGGGTATCTACATCCTTGGAAATCTTCGTCCACTGCTGAAAGATACCAACTTGGCTTCTTACTTTCGTCGTTCGCATTTAATCTTGCTAACTTGTTTGTCTTTACACCGATGACTGTCGAGGTAATATTCATGATTTCCCAATTTTTTTACGAATAAATCATCAATTCTGGAGTTATATTTAGAATGTTTTCTGTGGTTATTGAATCTTATTTCTTGGCCGTCCGTGAAATAGTTTGAATAATTACCCCCCATGCCTCAAATTTCTAAGATATTCAAGCCATCTTTATTCCGGTTATGACTTTGATATCCTTTCCCAATTGGGTTTGCATAGTTAGAGTACGACTCGCGTTAAGAAAGATTTGATTGGAAGGATGGTTGAGAGTGATGTGGGTTAGGGTGGAGTGGATTCGTTGGGTGTTTAAATAATTTGAAAACAGTTCCTAGTCATCTCACATTTTGGGTATAGTTTAGAAAACTAGACCAGTTTGACCGGTCTAAACAAAAAATTGGTGAACTAGCCAGGAAGTGGATCACCTCCCGTGAGTGTAAATTGCAAGGATTTCATCAGTCAATTGCATCCTATGGCTCTCATTCATTCACATCTAATGTTATAAAAGCTTAAGCTTTCTATCCCAACAGTTTTGAAGGCGACCCAAAAAAATAACTGGCGAAGAAATGACACAATTCATGGGCACTTGATCGTGTGCAATTGAGGGGATCCACTTCCGAACTAGCTGTGGTCTGGATTCTGGCCCAAAAACTAGTCAAAAATTATAATAACAGCCCAGTTTGGCACCAAACCAGTCATTGCTTTCTAAATCAGTGTCTTGACACTATGCAATAGAAATTTTTAGAATGTTTAATTGTCTCTATTTTTAGAATGTTGAGATAGATGTGTGGGTATATAAGAAAAGATAAGATTCGTAATGAATAAATACGGAGAAGAGTTGAAGTAGCACCTATTGAAGAGAAAATAGTAGAGAACCGTCTTAGGTGGCTTAGACACGTGCAAGGAAGGCCAAGGGATGTGCTGGTCAGGAGGGTAGATCAAACAGTATGTATACAGATTAAAAGGAGTAGAGGAAAGTTAAAGAGAACGCTCAACGAGATTATTGAGCGAGATCTTCTGGTCAATAACCTATCTAAAGATTTAGTTTTTTATAGAGCACAATGGCGTCGTTTGATCCATGTAGCTGACCCCATTTAATGAGATAAGGTTTATTGTTGTTGTTGTTTAATTGCCTCTATTCAACCCATTTCATATAAATTTGTTGTCCTATGTAAATGAAATGGCATTGTGCATTCATGTATATCAATCATCCGAAATTTGGATGCTATGAAGCTTCCATAAGTTACGAGTGTGTAATGTATTGTCTCCCTGAATTTTTTTCACACAGAATTTTAATTGTTTGTGACACAGTTGATGAGGCAAAGGCATAAAGTGGAGAGAGAAAATAACATTGGAGAAGAAATTGGTTGGTCGAAAAATGTTGAAGTCGCAAAGAAGAATCCAAAGCTTGCAGCTATGAATAAAAAGTTTGGAATGATTCATGGACTATCTTCCCTCGCCAATATCATGTCTTTCGGCGGCCTTGCCATGCACTCTTGGTACTTGGCAGGTAAAATGGATCTCTGATCCTGTTTCTTCTTCCCTTTCTGTGGAGGCTTGTCATGCTTATAGAGCTTGTTATTTTGACTAAGCCACGATCCCAGTGTCCGTTGTTTGTGAGTCAGCCACTGCTTGTTTTCTGGCAAAATAAGATGGAAGATCTAGGATAATTATGTAATTTGTGAAAAATATACTGTGGAATTATTACAGGGCATTGCTTCAAGGAAATACTGTAGCGTTCTGTAAACGCACTTGAATTGTTCGGCTTCGCATTGAAGTAAGTAATGATACCATCCTTTCAGCAAAGGAATAAAAGGAGTTTCTTCACCACCCCACCCCAAAACAAAAAAAACAAACAAAAACAAAGGCCTTTCTTTTTTTGACATTGCGCGGAAAGTTAGAATAACTTGGTACTTGGGGATTGGAGACCTTGATCTAGGTTGTCTCACTTCTGAAGGATGGTATTTGATTAGCAAACAACAATATCGAGGTTTGTGTTTATGGTTTCTCCAACCTTGTCTTGGGGATTCACCTTAATGCTCCTTGGAAAAGCAAGTTTTCTATTTTTTTAAAAAAATTATGGACGTTTGCACGCGATAATGAAGGTTCTGTGCAAACCTGCACTTTTGCACGCGACTCTGGTGGCTCGACTATCTAATTGTGATTTGTTGCTGAGGATCTTGTTTTATCTACCATCATTGCACACGATATTTTGGGGAAGCCTTCTATCCTAACAAAGTCGGAGGAGCCTGGGGATAGTTTCTTTCAGACTTGTGTTCTGAGACCCTTTAATTATTCCGTGAAAGAACGTTGAGAGGGTTTTCCGAACGCTCACGACATTCAACGGTCTTGATTGATGATTTTAGATGGATCAACTACAAGGCAACTGGAGGAAAAGGTGAATGATATTTGTGGGAGTTGTAAGGATGATATGGCCAATTGATGGGGCTCCAGATCCATATTGCCCTTGGTTGCGACGACCCACAGCCCCCGTTACTGATTATGATTTTATTTAAATATACTACAAAAAGTATGTGAGAGATTAGTCTCTCAGGGGTAGGAGGATACTCTAGTATATAAAAATATATATATACTGCAAAAAAAAGTATATGGATGAATTTCGTTGGACTTTTGAGTAAAATTCTAAAATGGTTTTTGAACCTCCAATCAAAGTAAATACATAGAAAAAAAAAAATTTTTTAAAAGAACAGCACGAGCATAAAGTTAGGGTAGCTGAGATGAGGATGTTGAGATGGATGTGTAGGCATACAAGAAAAGATAAGATTTGTAATGAACATATACGGGGAAGAGTTGGAGTGGCACATATTGAAGAGAAAATGGTAGAAAACCGTCTTAGGTGGTTTGGACACGTATAAAGAAGGCAAAGGGATGCGCTAGTGAAGAGGGTGGATCAAACAGTATGGACACCGGTTAAAAAGACTAGAGGAAGGCCAAAGAGAACGCTCAAAGAGGTCATTGAGCAGGATCTCCTGGTTAATAACCTATCAAAGGATTTAGTTTTTGATAGAGCACAATGACGTCGTATGATCCATGTAGCCGACCCTATTTAATGGGATAAGGCTTGTTGTTGTTGTTGTTAGTATTTAAATCTATAAAAATATGAAGTAGCGACACATCCATCTTATATTTGTATGGAATAAAACTGAAACTTGAATCACTAAGGAAGAAAACATCACAATTTTATGTCCCCGTTAAAGATAGTTGGAATGAGGCTAGGTGACACGGCAGAATATTTTACGGGTGACCCACCCCTGGGAATTGGAACATGCCTGCCCCCGGAAGGGATCAAAGCGATAACCACAAAAAATGTTGTGAACGCGGTGGCCATCACCCCTTGTTGCTTTAAATGATCGGATCGTCGCCCAACCATCTTAATCACTCGTCATTTAATTCTGGGCCCTGTTTCAATATTACAACCCCCGATTGTACATTCATACCCTTCAGATGGTGGAAATTGGCAGAGTGATTTCATTTGTTTAAATTTTAGTTGGAATTATACTTTTGGAGAAGCAGTGGGAGATGGGCGAGTTAGGAATAAAAGGAAGGAAGATGAGAACGTGGGTTGCTTTGTTGGATGGATAGGCATTTGGGGCTGGGCGGGCCTATTCCTCTTGTCCGCTAACGAACGTGGTTCCGATTCAAAGTTTTGTCGGCTTTCACGCCTACGTTGGATCTGCATGTGCATCATATGACTAATTACGCTCCCATTTCCTTTTCGCTTCTGTCTCTCCGTTGCTTGCCTTCCTAAGTTACAACTTGGTGTTCTCGTTTCTCAAGTTACCCCCCCAATCATTCCCTAAAATGCCCAAACCCTAATTTCGTATCCAAAGCCATATCCTATTTGATACTGCCTCATTCCTACATCCCATACTACTTGCCAAACTGTACCAAAAGCAACTCTCATATAATCCCTTTTCCCCAATTAAGTAGGCCAAATATTCCATAAATGAGCTGATGAAATAAATCACCCAGGTTTTCTTTTAATGACAAAAACAAAGATAGGAATCGATCTCCTGGAATCACGCAACTAGTTTTGCATAATTGATATTTGAGGAATAATTTTTCTACAGGTAAACATCATTTCTGAGGGACACTTCACTTTTCACTATTGAAATCAATGAATAAAGAATCACCTAACTGGCTAACTGTCCCTATATCCATGTCCCCTCGCCCTATACAACCGTCCTGACCATAACTAATGAATTATCGTCATCTGTTCAATGGAAATTGATGGTGCTCGGGAGTAACAAGAGTGCTGGAAACGGGAACACCACAAACAAATGCATGTGCTGGGATGCAACTAGCCTACTGAACCTTTTCAATGACTCTCTCCCTGTTTTTATGAATCCTGCGAAGGCTGACCCCTCTTCACTTACATTCATTGATACCACCGAACTCCTAACAACGGAGCCTGCATCAATCCCATAGGGTGCCAGTGCCACCAGAGGCAACCACGCCTTCCGCCTGTGCTCTCTCCTCCTCCTTCGGGTTCTTTTAAGTTCGTCGCGAATCACGCTTCTTACAGATTTTAAGTAGGAATTCATGTCATGATCCCTTTGTACAGTTCCACCTGAGCCATAAGCAGATCGGTCACTTAAGATCTCAAGTGGGTGTGGTGAGTTCAAGAACACCAGCTGTGCAGTTAGGAGCTGCCCGTAGAAGTTCTGATTGGATCCTGACGAAGGACCACTCAAAAGATATAGACCACAGCCTGCCGGAAGGAGGTCATGTCCCGGGGAAAATTTCTCATCTGGCTGCAGAATTAGCAGTTCACCCATAGGTGTATATAAGACCTTCTGCAGTGAAAGATTCAGAGTGATTTAGAGGGTTAATGATATAATATGAAGTTCTTTCTAAACTTGAGACTTCTTTTAAGCAACATTACCTGGCTATTAAGACAAGGATGATTACGGAAGTTTCCATTAATAGCCTTTAGCAGCTCTGCTACATGATTAGGATAATTGCAAGAAAAGGCTCGTGGTACAATGTCTCTGTGCATTGTAACTGCCTGAACATGACTCCGGGGCAATCCTAGCTTGTCCAGCAGTCTGTCACCTCCACACATGATGGAAGGGGCACCGAAGGTTATAACAGGAAGCAGGGAGGAGACTGGCACTTCTTCTCTCATCAGCAGCATGAGATTTACGAGCAATGCCAGACTTCCCCCGAGAGAATGCCCTGTGAAACGGAAGGTTGCACAAGAACCTTGAGATTTTAGGTGTGCATGAACTTCTGGCAACATCTTTTGGTAGATCCCTTTAGCAGCCTCATATATACCTCTATGGACAAGAATATCCAGCCCCTTGAAGGAAAAAAATCATAACATCTATCTCATTTTTACCAATTTTAAGAAATTTTCATGATTGTTCGTTAACAAAAAGTCAGCTTAAAAATTAATAATTACCTCAAATTGAACAGGCTCAAAGAGTAGGTTTGCTTGCCAGGATTCTAGGGACTCAGAACCCTGCACAATGAAACAATATTTTATTTTGGGAGAAAAGCACACAACCAACAAAAATCCAAATGTGGCAAAATAATCTAATCACATGCAAATGTGAAACATAACGTGTTACATTACACAACTACCTATTGAGAACTACGGTATTTCTACTACGGTCTTGGGTGTTCAAGGTTTTACTGCTAACTTTCAGCATTTTTTAATTATATTAATTAGAAGCACATCCCCAATTTACCTGGATGACGAAAAATCTAGTCCCACTCTGGTCATCATCACATATGTACCATTCACAGGGTGATGAACTTGTTGAGTTCAAATCATCTGCAACTGCCTGCTTCACGTCCTCCTCTGCAGCCACTACTGCTGTCACTGAATCAGTAGTCGCGATCAAAGAAGCTACCTCTGTGTTTACCATGTTGACACCATCAACACTTTCACTGCCTCCTTCAAGTGAACCTTCACCAACCCCATCTTTTGAGGATCTAAATGGAATTATGCTCCTGGTCTGAGCATGGAGGTAAGAGGCTGCAGAGGCAGCAATCTCATAAGCAGCCAATGCACTAATCTTGGGTCTACTGTTCTTCCGTTCCTTGTTTTCTTCTCTGTCATGTACATTAGTTTCTACTTCCTGAGTTTCAGTTGACACCTGATTTTTTTCAGCCGTTGTAGAGGAGCCTCTTTTGTCTAGTGATGACGTTACAAAACGCAGTCCATAATTTTTCAATAGATTCTCTGTCTGAATTAAAAAAGCCAAGATATAAATCAATGACAGAGCTTTATAAATATGTCTCTAGATTATACATTGCAATGGATTTTATACAAAAGATCATGAATCAACCCACATCAAACATTGATATAAGTAGCTGTTCCATAATAAATCGGCGGAAGGTTTGTTAAATGTTCAATATCCCTATCCCTGGCGGAAGACAAAGCCCGCCCACCAGGGGGCAAAAGAAATTTCCACAGCAAGCACTCACAACGTGAAGAGAGTAAATTTCAAAGAACTCCAAGACAATTTTTGGCTAATCAGAGATAAAATGAACAACTAGAAAGACATCAGATTTTCAAGCAATGCGAAGCAAACTAATCATTCAGATGTCATAATTAAATATTTTACAACTTTCTCAGACTTCGAGACGGCAGAGGAGATAGGACGCCTCATAAACCATTAAAGGAAAGAACCGCCCCACGTCCTGCCCAATATTGCCTTTCCCCAAGAAAAATGGAATATCCAGTCATTTCTTGTACACGGCATTGCCGAACTCCGATAAAAATAAAAGGAGCAAATATAAGATAAAAGAAGAACATCGTACCTTCATTTGGGGGATACAGTATGCCAAGCTTCCCAGGTAGGACATCTGAGCGTACAGTCTGGCTTCAGCTAGCGACACCCTCCGAAGCATCCTCAAAAATGAATTCCTATCAAACTGAATCTCTTTATCATCGTCATCATCAATCTTGCAAGCATCACATGGCTCCTCATTATCCCACTCCGACCCGTTTATTTGATCGTTGGCAACATCCTCCTTCTCTTCGATTTCCGTATCTTCATCACCACCGCCATGAGCACTTTTCCCCTGTTCACCCCTCCAGATAGATTTAACATGCAAAATCTTCAAGACCCAGCTCTCATTCTGGCCCTCTGGACTCGTTATTCCATTATCCTTGTCTTCTTGAACGGCTTTTTCATCCCTCTCTTCAACCGATACGGCCTCGTCGATGGCCAACCCATTGTACCTGCTACTTCCACTTCCGCCGGGCCAGAGAGATTTCAAATGGTACTTAAACGAGAATCTTGAAAAGACGGATTTGTGCGTCGATTTCTCCGTCGACGACCGCCCAACCGCGCTTACCTGAGATAGGTTTGTCCACGCATCCAAGGGCCCGTTAATGGAGATCGCTGGAGGTATCCCAGTTATACCACGTTTAAAACACAGGGCATCCATTCTAGCTTTCTCTGGTTTGCCTCTTTTTCGAAACTTCCTCTTTTGGTTTATGTAGAATGTTAGAGAGGACGGTCAATTGCAGTGGACGATTCTATCAAATTATGGGCTATCGCTAAACACCAGAACACTTGTAAATTCCCAGAAAGTGGGCTTGACTTTGGTTGGCTACTTAGCCTGATTCTTTTGGTTGTGTAATATCTCAGAGGAAGAGAGAAGAGTGTAAAAGAACAACGAGAGATGAGGCGTGCTAGTATTTAAAGAGAGATCATAGATGTATAAATTATTAAATATTAATTAGGGCGTTTGTCAGGTCCCCAACTTTCGTTTCCCCCGTCAAATGATTTCTTTCTTACCTGTTTCTTTATATTTTATTTCAAGTATTTTTTTTAAAATCAAAATTTTAAGCCTAAAGTAACGACGTCGTTTCTGTTCAAAGGGGGATTTTGTTGTTGGGAATTTGGATTGAATCTCACGTGGGTAAAGGTCACTCTGTCGGTTTGTGCAACATTGATTTTTCTTACGAAAGCGGGTGGTCGGACCCACGGCCAGCCTCTGACAGTTGCCGATTTGCCCAAGGAAGTGCCACGTCAGAAGTTTAGGCGACTACCGAGTACTGACGTGTTCGTAAAGCACGAAACCTCTGCCTTCCTATCTTTGGGTAGAAATTAGATCCCACATGCCCCACGCGCTCTTGTTATCATTTGATCCACTCGCTTTGGAAAAGCCCCACCTTTCTCCCACTCCAAAATGAACGATAATACTATTACAGCGTATGTACAGTTTTTCAAGATGCCAATTTATGTGCAACAGGGAGGCAAACACACGAACATATCTAAATAAAGGATTCGGTCTTCTTTTCTTTTCTCTCTTTTTCACTGTTTTGACATTCAGGATCTGCTCTTCTTGTTTAGGGAAGAGTCTATGAGCAATTTCTTTCTTACATACTCGGGAGACACAAGTCATTTCTCGGTATTTAGAATTACAATTAGATAACCTCCAAATGTATGCTAAATGCTAAATTGTAAGCCTGAAATAACTACAGACTCGTCTCGGTTAGGGTGCGTAAACTTATAATTTGGACATTTCTACACCAAAAAATTCGTACAAGCAAAATAGTCAAAGACGCATACAAATGAGCTTTTTTTTTTTTAATTGAGATTATATAATTTTTAATACACAATTCAACTTTTTCGGGGAATGCATAATTACACTTGTTTCAAAAAATATATTCAATTGAATATATTACTGTATTTGTTGAACAAAATATATAAAAAATTTTGTCTGCGTATATATACAATGTATGATTCAATTGAATTTATTTTCGAAATTCGAAGCTCAATTTATCCCGTTAAGTCCCGCCTGTCAACTGTCAAGACTATAGCAGCTCAGAAACCCCTCCCGAACCTTGGCTTAATAGAGAGGAAGAAAGAAGAGAGATTTTAATAGAGAGAAAGAAGAGAGAGAAAAAAAAAATATTTTATTATTATTTTGTTTGGATTAATATTAAAGAAGGGGAAAGGAGTGATTTTTATATTATTTTATTTAGTTTAAAAATGAAAGAGAGGGAAAATATTTTTATATAAATAAATTTATCTTATATTATTTTATAAAATATTTTAATAAAATATAATATAAGGATAACATTAACATATTAAAAAAATTATGAATATATTAATATTATAAAATAATAATACCATATTTTCTTGGAGGGAAGGTAAAGTTAGGGGGTTTCCTTCCCTTTCTAAATATTTTAGTGAGCCAAACAAGGAGAGAGAAGCAAAATCCCTCCCCTTCTCTCCCCCTCCTCCCAAACCTCTCATATCAAACGAAGTCTTAATGCCTTGACATATTTTTTTTTTAATAAGATGCAGATCTTATGATTTGTCCGTGAGAACGACTTGGTTCCCTCGCTACTTTATTTGCTAAAAGCCTAAAACAACTGGCCCATGTTTTATAAAAACAAGTATCCGAACTTTCATTCTGAATCATATACATTAATTTTAGGTAAAATTAGATCTTAACCCAAATTTTGCTTTCATGTAAAATGAAGGGAATATAGATTTTGTCCTGACGATCGAATTCAAACCTTGTCAGCTACTGCTATCTCGGTCCCATCTTCATAGTCTCATCGCTAAGTTCAAATGAGTAATTTACTCAGGCATAGAGATAAGGCATCCAGCTACTATCACATTATAGTCGGGAAGACCGACTTCAAGTCCGCAGCTTGCGGCCCATATGGAAAACATGCCCAATCTTTGATCCATCTCTATCTTGGGTATGTGCAACTTGAATAATACGCAGACTGGTCAACGTTTGTTTCCAGAAAGAACAATCAAATTCGTCCACGAATTTTATGGCTTATGTTACTGTTGCATCACAAGATAGGGCCTTCACAAGCAGCAATTTCAAAGAGGAAGGCTACAAAGGCTAAGGTTCCATGTTTTGTTTCAGATTGTGTTGGACTTTCCTTTCGTGTTGACAAAAAATAGCACTTCTAAAAGGGCAGTGTAGTCTCCAGGATTACAACACGACATCTATGACAGAGAACCATTACCCACGCGTCAACTAACCAGAGAGTGAAGCCCCAACTAAAATTTCCCGTAACTACCTAATAATCAAGTTACATTCAACAAAATCGCATGTATCACTTATCCTAACCAAGAATTGCTTTTATATTCGTTTTCTGCTCTTCCGGAAGCGACGTGGGGACCAAAACCTCAAAAGTTACGTAGAGGTCTCCTTTCTTTGTGGTCATATGTAATGGCATGCCCTCTCCTTATAACTTTCTCACTTCCTTCGGGTTCTTGATTTTCTGGGTGGTCAAAACAAGTCTCTCAGATATTTGCCTTTTCATTCTTTTTTAAAAGCAATTGATAAATGGAATGAATATCACCTTTGAGCTGATGTCCACCAGATGCTCATCCAGGTGTTTAATGGTCTTCTCAAAACCTACGAGAGCTTGAACCTGAAGGAAATAAACCCAATGAAGTCTTAACTTTGAGGTTCTAAGTTCAAATGCTAATGAAGCCGTATATATATATATATCCAACGCAAAGAGAATTTTACACTAATAAGATGGGCACAGTTATACACAATGTCTTCATTACATTCTGCTATTTAAAGTGACACAATTGGTAGGTTTGTCCCCCACTTTGAGCTGAACTAGCATTTAGTAGTTTAATTTAATACACATATCAACAGCTGAAAAATAATTACCAGGGTTACAGTAACAGTGGTATGCAAGTCACTCCCTTCCCTTCTGAAGAAGTCATGGGGTGCTGTACGGATGCGAAACTATCCAAATTCCAAAATGTAGCATTCAACATCAAGAACACAAATATATACAATAGCCGATAAATAAATACACAATAAGTAGTTACTAACTATCTCCAGATTCGCCAGCAATCATGGGCTCTCCATCTTCATAAAATAACACGTCCTGTGAAGGGACAACAACTTGTAACTCTACATGTCAATGATACATCATCCATTTGCAATAAAACAGAGAAAAGCACACGAGAGTGTAAGCCGTCCAATATTCCAATTTCCTAGTATCCACCCCACCCCGGCATACACTATGTCTCTCACTATCCATTTGCTGTCAAAATAAAATCTAAACCCCAAAAGTCAGATGAAACAATGTCAGTCAAATGAATCCAGCTCTCCAGCAAATTATTATGGCAACCAACTCCATCTTCTCTTGTTCTCAATTCGTAAAATTTTTCAGGGAAATTTCTCATGCTTTCATCTGAGAATGAATTTGGCCAAGGATGGAAAAAGAATAATGGGACTGATATTATCAATGAGGTGGGTACTTCGTTGTAAATCAATAAAGCCATCAATTAAGGCGTAAATTTGAAGTGTTCTTTATTGCAATTTGCCATCAATAATTAAAATATGTCCCGGAGTTATAAGTAATCAAGGAAACAAATCATAATCAGTTTAAGGTTATAAGCTAGATATTGTTTATAATTTAAGATTCTTTTTGCCGTTTCAATAACCCAATCAGAGCATTAGTGTCTTTAAAAGCTTTCTCATAGCGGAAACCGGAAAGCATATGTGAGAACAGCTTATAAGACGTAATGATATAATACTAAAGATAACAGCTTTGAAAGTTTACCTGCCCATCTTGCATGCCTTTCTCAATATCAACAGTGGTGAAATACCCCTCCCTTTCATATTTGACATTAGGACATTGCTCACAGACCTGTAAAAGTAGGTTCAGAATCATAGGTGAAATTCTCCACTTATTTTAACCACTTGAACAAAATAAACCTGCAAAACCCTAAAAAAAATCACAAGACGATGACACAAGAATTCGCAAGTCTGCATTCTAAATAAAATATTAAAAACTAAAGTGATAAGTTCTATCAACATTTTTAGAGAGGCTGTTCACCTGCTCTGTCATCTGTTAAAACATTCCAGGACCAATTTGCTTGTGGTAAACCTCATTTCTACAATTACAGCGCCTCTTCCCAGGTGCTGGCTTTAAAACATTCTTCTCTCTCCAAACCTGATGAGTACAATATAAAATACAGAGTGAAGAAAATCACATTAAACCTCAGAACTTCTAAACTTTGTGTGCCAGGACCTGAGCACGATGAGTTAGTACCTAAACTGAATGTCACTATGATTCTTTCCAAATATCCCTGGTTTGACTATGTTGTGCTTCAAAATAATTGTATATAATGGTATAATACGATTTGAGATAAAACAGAGAAGGCAATACAGAACGTGGTCCGGGAAATCAAATTCATGATGGCGTGTGGAATATGTGAATTGGAATTTAGATAGCTGAGCCTTGTGCATGAACAAGTATTAATAAATAGCAGCTACTTAACAAGTCTTGCTTGGTAGTTGTTATTAAGTATGACTTAGCTTAATAACAGTACATGCTATTGTTTATATGAGAACCAATTTGATAATTTCAAATTTTATTGCATCCAAATTCTTGTCATATAATGTCCCAAAATATGAATCTGATATCATTTGCAAATCAGCAGAAACCCTGCATCAGTGCTGAATGGATTTCATCAATCGATAAAAGGTTCTATTCCATTTAACGAGAACAATTGCTGTACACGACTGTACCTTCAAGGAACCCCCCATGTACAAAGCTTCCAGGGTTGCATCCAATTCAACAATGACATCATCACCTTTTACAATTCTCTCTTCCTCCTCCATTGAAACTCCACCAAAGAAACTGAAAGAAGCACTCTTAACTTGTGAAACAAACCCCGTATTACACACATCGAAGTATATCAGAACAAAATAAGTCTTATTGCCAGCAAGGTCAACCAACTATTGGAATCAGTTAGAAAATTAGAATTAGAATAGTAATGTGTGCCTCAATTCTGCTCGGGTTTCATGCATGTGGACTCTCGGTGATGCAAGAAGAAATTGGGCATAAAATTTTGTAAATAGCTTTTCAAATATTCACGAAGATATTGCGTAATCAAATCTTAGCCTTTTCAATTCCGCAAGCCCCAATAGGTATGATGACCATACAAATTGGACTTACGTGCTGAAAATGTCTTGGAAGTGCATTCCCATTCCACCACCTCGGCCTCCACTAGCAGCATGCTGTTTCAAGCCCTCTTCACCGTACCTATCATAAATACTTCTCTTCTCGCTATACAATACTTCATATGCTATTGCATTATCAGTCAAAAAAAAAAAAAAATAGAACCAAAACAAAAACACAAGCAATTCCAATACAGAATGAACCAATCCACATATACCATTGTTGATCTCAGCAAATCTCTTATTAGCTTCTTCGTTGCCCTGATTCTTATCGGGATGATACTTCAAAGTCAGCTTCCTGTACGCCCTCTTTATCTGCTCGTCGGACGCACCCTTCGACACTTGAAGTATATCATAATAGCTCTTTCTGCAACCGGCAGAATATAAAGCCAAGGTGTGATGTCAAACGTATGCATCGTTGATGGGAGAAAACAGAAAGAATACCCGGCAACGACGTTTAGAGAATAGCACAGAACACATAAAAGGAACAGAAGCTTTTCTCTTCGATGCGCCATGAATGTTAAGAAATGTACGGATAGGGCGAGAGAGTTAGATCTCTCGAAATGCAAATTTAATGCCCCACAAAAGATCTCGGTTCAAACTTCGAAGTCGAAGCATCAAAATTCGGAATTAGTTTTCTCAAAGAGAAATCAAATGAAAAAAGCCTTGGATGATTGAATCGATCTCGAATTCTGTTCCTTCCTCTCCTGTCTTGTTGTTTGGTTCTGGCTCAGATTCCTTTTCTGCTCGTTTTCCACTCTCTCCCAGACCGACTCCTGAGAGTGATTCGGACGATCCTAGATGGCAACGGCGGACTCCACTATGTAGAACTTGACCAATCTAAGTAGCGAATGGCTGATTGAACCAATCATAGCACTACACGTGGATATGGCCTTTTTTCCCCTGACTTATGAAAAAATTAAAATAATAATTGACAGTTATACACACTATAAAATACAAAATTCATTGAAGGAGGCACATGAGTAGCCATGAGGCACGATTCAAGGACATTACTAAGAGGTGTGGATCGGAATTTAAAAAGAATCATAAATACCTTTAATCCTTTTGTTTTTATCCTTTTTTTTTTTTTTTGAGATAGAAGAATTATAAGCCAAGAATGAAGACTCGTCTCCTTGAGCATAAAAAACGAGAAACCGCTTCAAACAGATTTTGACGTCAAGAATTGAACCCTCGATCATTTATTTTATTTGATGAGAGCACTGCATTCATTTCCTCCTCCTCCTCTCCTCTTCTTCTTCTCTGTATATACGGGCCAAAGCCCGAGCAGAAACTAAACAAAACGATCAAACGGGGGCATGTAACGAACAAGGAATTCATATGCAATTGTGTAGTCCAAATCCCTTTATCTACTTACGGATAGTCCAAAACTTTTATGGGAAATTAAGAAACCTCGTTTGTTTGTACTAAAGAGTTATTTTGTCCGCGTCCCTATGCCTTTTTTGTGTAGCCGGATAGGCCCAGATTCATGAAACTTGATTATCCTATTTGGATCGCTGACTCTTGTGTAAGCTCATACGTTCATACGCAATAATATTGTGATTGTCTGATACCTATATTTAAAAAAAAAACAATAATCGATACTTTGTCGTCTAGATACCGACACGTGAGAAATATAGCACGGAAACCGACTTTGTCTTCTGATTTAGATCAAAAGATGTGAGATCGCCTTAATGCCCTTGCCTCTATCTTTTCCCAACTCAGACACTCAACCTCCTTATATGTTTCCAAATCCTTTGACGTCAGCTCATTATGATAAAGTAAATCGGCACTTTTTCGTAGATACTTTTATGTTATAGGGCGTGGGCGCAGATGCGGGCAAGATCGATCCCTAACTTGAGTCCATTTTCCAGCGATCACAAGAGAAACGAAGTGCTCAGTGTATAGTTATATATGGGAGTAAAGGGCCATAAAATACCGGTTGCAATTGAAGATGTGTCCAAGGGGCCAACAAGGAATTAAGTGTGTCAATAGAGAGAAACTAGATCTGAATGAATTATTGAAGAAAAATGGAGGGCCAGAGATCATAGGCATAATCACATTAATTCAACTAAATATTTGGTAGTGCAGGAGACTGCAGAAAAAATCAAAGATTATATGTACGCATCTTCAAACACACATATTATAACGTAAAAGGGAACCAAAATATTTAACACTAGAGCATATTTAAGAAGTAGCATGTAACGGGGAGGATATGTGGATGTACGTGGAAGAGTGAGAGCATGAACGTGGGCATGGAAGCCCCGCAAAGAGGTATCGACGGTGGATGAGCCACGATGGTATTATTCAGACACAGGAAACGTGGCACTATGTGCCACCACACGTACACACACTCCTATTCCCTTTTGAAGCTCTATAAATTAAATGCCTTCCCTTTTTGCCTTTCCGCGCCAGCTCCTGCACCCATATATGACTCAGACATTGTCTTCTCTGGCCCCTCATCATTATTACTTACAGTTGGAGCCTGAGATATGGGAAGAGCACCGTGCTGTGAGAAAGTCGGCCTGAAAAAGGGAAGATGGAGCGCTCAAGAGGATGAAATCTTGACCAAGTACATTCAGGCCAATGGGGAAGGCTCTTGGAGGGCTTTGCCCAAGAATGCTGGTATACATTGCTCAGTTCTATGTATATTCACTCATTTTGTATCCTTGTATGTGACTTTGTGTGTGTGTTTTGACTATTTTGTTGCTTTTTCCTTCTGGAAGGGCTTCTGAGGTGTGGCAAGAGTTGCAGGTTAAGATGGATCAACTACTTGAGATCTGACCTTAAGAGAGGCAACATTTCTGCTCACGAGGAACAGCTCATTATTAAACTACATTCTTCTCTGGGCAACAGGTTGATATATAGTATACATACATATATTACTGCTATCGCATTACGCGCTCATCTTATGAAACAACTAAACCTAACCGACACACACCTCGCTCTCTTCCTAATTTGTTTTTCATTATAATAATTAGAAATGGCTTTTTTAAGGGTATTAATTCGGCTCAGTATGAAGTTGTTCATTTTTTTAGTATTATATCCCGTTTTATGCGAAAAAGACTTCGGGATAAGAAAACAGCTGAGCTACAATTACATATACATACAGTAATTAAATATATGCATAGGTGTTTTCGAATCTGCATTTGTTTTCTTAATACATAGCTTGATATATATACTTCTCCAGATTTCACAGTAAATACCGTTTAATTTTCTTTAAAAACATTAGAGCACGATATTTTTTAATGAGAAACGATGGATAGTAAAGGAATAAATTAAAATACATTAATAATGAAAATTTATTGTTTTTAAAAAAAAATAAATAGTTGAGCCGAAGTTGTTGGCGAGAGGATCAGCTCTTTTAAGGTGTGAAAAGTGTAATAACTTTTCGCTGTCAAAACCTGTGTCACGAAATAATATCATATAATTTTCTGATAATATCTTGAACTGTGGGAAAGATTTAAACGAAAATAATTCTGTGGAAAAGTTTAGATGATTCATGTGATTTTTTTTTTATAAATAAATTTTTAGAAAAAATTGAGTTCATCCACAAATGCATGAATAACTGTGCATTCAAAATATCTATGAAAATACTGTACTGGAGAAAATCCACAAAAGTCTTGTTGTAGCTGGAATATGAACTCAGATAATTGAAATACCGCTTAATTGCAGGTGGTCCCAGATAGCGAGTCACTTGCCAGGAAGAACAGACAACGAAATTAAAAACTACTGGAATTCTCACTTGAGCAGGAAAATCTACGCCTTCAGGAGGCCGGCTAGTACGGATCAGGCCGAGCAAGAAGCGACGACCATGGATTCAACCACAGCCAATAATAATAAAGCAAACAATATTACAGCAACCAGGCGCAAGCGTGGCAGAACCAGCCGTTGGGCCATGAAGAAGAACAGAAGCAGCAACACCCTGCAAGAGTCTACGGCGGTGGAGAAGACGAATCACAACAGTACTGTAGCAGCAGTTCCGGTACCACCCACGCCGGCGTTAGAGAAGGAAGGCCTGTCCATCACAAGTGACGATGGCATAGACTTTGGGGACTTCATGGTCCTGGAAGGTGACGACAGTAGAGAAGACAAAGCAGAGAGATCAGGAGAAGCGGGTGAGTCAAGTAATAACAATGGAGAAAGAGGCGGAGATGGTTCGTTGAGGCCAGGCGGAGGCAGAGAAACAGAGACGACACAGGAGGATCATGAGCAAGGCATTGATGGTGGTGGGGAGTTATGTCTGAGTGACATGGTGGACACTTGGTTGCTGGAAGACGAAGGGGGTGGGGTTTCAAGTTTAACTGAAGAGAGAGAGAGAACTGCCGAGGTGTCTTGTTTTGATAAGCCAGAGTGTACTAATAATACTACTCAAGACTCCATGCCTTCCCTATTTGAATGCGATAATTACTGGGATAACTGGGAGATTAGTGCGGACGACGACCAGTGGATGAATCATGACGAGTCGCAGACATGGTGGGAGGACAAACAAAACCTCTTGTCTTGGCTCTGGGAAGACGATGATGATTGTCAGATTACTCATGAACAGAATGATCCTGACAAACAAAATCCGAAGCTGCCTCTGATTCTTTCTTGACCTTCTTCGTATATGTTCATATAGTATTCTGTAACAAGGAAAGCTGTTGCTGTGGTGGTTTAATTAATGGTGACAATAACTTTTCTTTGGTGTCAATTAATGAATTAAAGGTGATTTGACTTTTATTAACTTTCGATTAATCATAATACACTCATAATATTTCTCCCCCCTCTGGCATGGATGGCGAGGGTCCTATCGTGAACAGTACATAGCGTGGAATTGCTACCACAGGACTTAATAAGGCTCCGTACATGAATGCTTAACTGGAGTACCCTACATTCTCTAGATGCATGAAGATTACCCCAGGAAATCTTCAGAATTAATTATATATATATATATATATATATATATATCTTGTCGAGTTAATACGTGTCTTTTTCTTTTAATAAGCAGACTATTTTATGCCGGCGTACGTTAATCCCACATAATTCCAATATACAGACTTATACTAGACATGCTTAAAAAGATTGTGATGATGAATTAAATAATTAAATGTATAGTAAGAGGCGTGAAAGTTGGAAAATGAAAGGAGGCATGGGGGGCTCCTGGATTGGGCGAGTTATTGACAGTGGTCTTAATGGCATTGGTTTGGCATACCTCTGGTTGGTGAAGGAAGTGATGTCTGAGGCTCAGCCATTAACAATACGACAAATAGTCCCAGCAATGGCACGCACCCACAACTGCAATTACGTACAAGGCCCTCCTCATTTTCATTCACCAGTTAACTGTAACCCTAATTCACAACATCAAATGATATCAGTATTTTTTTTTTAATATCACTACTATTCCAAATAATCATCTTTACTATTTTTATTAAAAAATTATGAATTTGTTAAAAAAAAATCTCTCATTGGATCGATATCCCTCTGGATCCAGTCCAAATATCAATGAATTTAATGGTTGAATTAGGGACCAGACAGTAGACACGACCGGAACTCACCAGCAACATCCTTCCAAGGATTCAGCTCTCACCACACGAGTTTTTAATACAAAATGCGTCTCTTCAACATCCACAACCATATCCCAGGTATGTTTGCAACAAACTTGAATCCCCCATGCATCCCATGAAGTACCGGTTTCCTTGTTCTTCTTTTCTTTCTGAGTCAAATCAAACCATTCCAAACACTTGCAGTACATGTGTCCATCATAACAAAGCAGGATAACAGTGTTGATAACCTGTTTAACTTATTACTACTATTTATCATGACCTTTTTTTCCCTAGACATTGTTGACCCTTTTACGAGAAGAGCAAAGTACCATGCCTGAATGTGTTTAGGGGGCCTCCTGGTTACCGAAGCGTATTACATGATTGAGGTGGGGAAAAACGTATTAAATGATATATGAATGTCAATTTTTACTTTTCTGGGGTGGGTCAGGGTCACAGAGAGAAATGTATTAAATGGCACAGGAACAACTTTGAGGCTTCATATGGACTTAGTTATGCCGCGAATATTCGGGCCACAGAGCTAAGCAACTTGGACAAGATGCAACTTTAATTTATTTCCACGTTCCTGTTTGTTGAGAGTGTTGACTTGTTTTGAATCCGTGATGTGAGAGCTAAGTATATCTGCAGTCTGCACATCAAGTAGTGCAGTCATGTATGTCTATGGTGTGCATTGAAGCATCTTCCTAGATGAAATGGAAGATAATTACATGCGTCCCTTAAATATAGTTAGACGATCGTATGAACAAAACCTCTTTCATTATTTCTCAATTTTATACTATACTTATTTGCTTGTTTCATCTTATTTTTACTCTTTCCTCTTTGTCTTCGTGCCAATGTCAGGATTTAAACGGATTAAAAAGAGGCATATTTTATCTTTTGAAAGATAAAATGCTTTTTAAATATTAGATATCGATCGGCGAGTGGAGGTTGAATTATATTATAAGTTGATTGAGACATGGTACGTATATACGCACCATGCAATAGATATACCCTGTATCTCCTGATCGACTAAGAAAGCTAATAAATAATATAAAAAAGTGTTGCAGGATATAAGCATATCTTCTCTCCAAAAAGAAAACAGAAGAATATGATGATATTTTAACAAAAAAATTAAAGTAGCACCTTCTTAAAAGCCAATATGATAGTTATTTTAGTTAAAAGCCAGATCTCGGCAATTATTTTGGAATGGAAGAATATTGTCATGTATTATATTTCTTGGTGGTGATCATAGTGCTGTGCCTTGTGTGGATATGGGATGTGAACTGCACGTGGATAGTGGTTCTACTACGTACGTGTCACCCATCCATACGTAAATCACAAGGCATCAGATTGGGATCTATATATAAGCCCATATGAATATCGCAATATGAATATGAAGAATAGTTCTGTATTGGGCATGATTGAATGTATGGTCTCTATTTGGAAGATGAAGTAAAATAGTAGTAGTTGATGATGTATGTTAAGATGCGCATGCACGTCACTACTCCATCCAAGTGCAGTTCATGCAATGGAATGGACGAAGTAGCTGGCTAGCATAACACCACCCCAACAAAAGCAGACCGTAGGCACTCGCTAGACTCGTTGGGCACTCGAGGGTTGAGACTCGAGATATAGAACCAGACCGACGTCGCTTTATGCTACGCCACTCACCATAATCAATTCTCTCAATTCCCAATCCGGGTGCTCATATATATCATGGGCAACTATCACATCTGGCTCCTCCCATTGGGATCATTCGCTTTCCCTGTTCTATCTTCCTTCGCCCACGACGTCTTTTTGCTCACCCAGGAAACTTTCGACCTGGAAGTCGGCCGCCACAGAGGAGCCTTTGTTCAGTTCTATGGCCCCTGGTACGCCACATTTCCCGTTGTTGCTTCCTCCACATCTTCATGTTTCATTATATAACGTCAAATCCCTAAGGTGATATTTTTATGTTTGAAGGGTTCGAATTATATATTTTTCCTTATTCGTCTTAGCTTTTGTTTTTAAAATGGATTTTAGATGATGCCATAATCCCCGAATTGCGTTTCGATCGGTTTCAGATATTCCTTCTCGTATGCTTTAGGTTTATTGTTGATGTGTCACGACGCATTGGTAAAAGTTCGATCAGTTGTTATTCGGCCACGTAAGATGCATGCCTATATGCTCTTTCCATTTTTCACTTTGGTGAGAGGTGTGGTCACTGTAAAAAGTTTGCTCCGATCCGGAGTATGGAAAGCTAGTTACCAGCTTCAAGAAAGCGAAATCTGTTTTAATTGGAAAGGTAAGCACCCTGGTGCTGTTCTGCCTCCATTCCTTTTGGACAGTGTATGCATCGCCCCTTTTCATCTGTTCGTGATTGTTAGCTTATTTTAGTTGAAATCTTCAAAAAAGTAAACATTTCATCGTAAAATAAATTATCTTCAACAAAATTGAGCACATCATCGGAAGGAATCATTTTTTTATATAAAATAATTAATAAACAATAACGTATGGCAATTATGTGGCTGCGTGGGTGATACATATATAACCACTGAATAACTGTTAGCACTTCTATGTTCTCTTGTTCTCTTTTCTTGGCTTTTTCCCCCTTTTAATTGGGAATCCATTGAGGTCTCTCCTCTTACAATGTTTTCTTGTGTTGTTTTAACCTGCTGCAAGTGTGATCGACACGAGTTTGTGCCAAAAATATGGGGTTTCTAAGTACCCAACAATTCAATGGTTTCCCAAAGGATCTCTGGAACCCAAAAGGTGAGTAATCAAGAAGTTCAGCCAGTCGAATGATCTATAATTTGATTAACTTTTATATCTGGCTGCCTAGTTTCTTAATCATTTTGTTTTCATTTTTCCTCTTCCTTTATCACTTGGTAACCGATTTAGGAAAATTCCTCAAGGTATGAAGGACAAAGGACTGCAGAATCTCTAGCTGAGTTTGTAAATACAGATGGAGGTACTGGCACTGCCTGACTCTTTTGAAGCCACGTGCCTTGATGTCTAATTATCGCTGAAATGTGTGTAATCTCCAAGGAAATATATAGTATTTGGACTGAAGCATATTACAAACGAGCCAGCTTGAACCAGTAATCTTTAAATTTTAAGAGTGACGGTGATATTTTACAAAGCCACATAAATAGATTCCATGTATTTGAACATTGGGAACTGCACATATTTTTGGTCTCAATTATCATCTTACCTGGGGAGTGGAGTAGAGATACGTGACCAGAGGATTGGCTTAATTACAGGAACCAAGGTGAAGATTACTACAGCCCCATCCAAGGTGGTGGTACAAACATTTTTTGGGGCTGGTCCAAAATTTCAAAAGACACCGGCTATGTTTTGTTTTCATATTACTTCATATTATTATGTGATTTTGAGTAGAATCTACGTCAACTAGTAAAACATATCAGACAATTTTTGTGATTTTTCCAGGTGCAGACATTGCAGAGAACTTGCTCCAGTAAGCAAACATCTGTGCTAGCTGTTATACTCGTATATTTTATCAATCGTAGGCAGCCTTTAATATCTGTAGAATTAGTAAACGTGAAATTTGATTCTGCTCTTCCTTTCAAACTTATGAGAAGGTTGCTGCAGCATTTAAAATGAAGGAAGAGGTAGTGATTGCAAGCATGGATGCTGACAAATATAAGGATCTTGCGGCGAAGTAAGATGAAATAGCTAATCCACATTGTACTAGCTAGGGGACAGTTCAGTGTTGAGAGGTCAAAGAAAATCCAAATTAAAGGATGTGAAGTTTGTTTCAGAGATTAATTATATAATATAATAATGCAGGTATGATGTAAAAGCATTTCCTACATTGAAGTTCTTTCCAAAGAGCAAGAAAGCCGGTGAAGTGTATGGGGGAGGAAGAGATTTGGATGACATCGTAGCATTCCTCGATGATAAATGTGGTACAAGGAGAGAACGAAAAGGACGGCTTACTTCAAAGGTCAGTGATTTTGACAGATTCAGAATGCAACTTCTCATAAAAAACAAGTTTGTTGCAATTAATAATGTTTGCTTATAGGCTGGTATAGTTGAAAGCTTGGAGGCCTTGGTAAAGGAGTTTGCAGTTGCTAATCACGAAGAGAAGATGGCCGCGTTTGCCCGAATAGAAGAGGAAGTAGAGAAGCTCAACGGGACTGATCTAAGGTTGTATGTGCTTTCTATGTACCCATAACATTAACACTCTTCTAGAAGCGCCGGTCAACTTTTGTAACTTTGAACATATTAGGTACGGCAAGATCTACTTGAAAGCTGCCGGGAATAGCAGGGAGAAAAGTTCTGATTATTATGCCAACGACGAAATCCAGCGCCTGTAGCGCATACTTGACAAAGGCAATATCTTGAGATTATTAAAATGTATATTGAAGCGATAAAGTAAGGAGACTGAAATTCATCTAGTAACACTATGTATTGTCCTCTGTGAAATAGGATTAAGGATTGACGAAAATAGTCTCGAAAAGGGAAGGTGGATAAGTGTCTTTTTCATGGCGTGAAAGAAAAAGCAGGTATATTTTATTGTTAATTTTGAGGCGGGTTGATTTTGTCTTTTTCTTTAAAATATACTATTTGATATTAATCTTTAATTATCGGTAAGAGATTTTCACAACAAAAAAAAACCTCCAATTATAAAAAAATATTAAGATTGCGGAATTTCTTTTAAAAAAAACACACAAATTGGGACGAATGGGATGGTGGAGTTAAGTAGCTAGCCAAAAATAGCTCAAAAGGCAAAACCCACTGGGGAAGAGATGATTATGAATGAGCCCATGTTTGGTAGGACTTGCAAAATAAGCCAACGCTATTCATAAGTTGGATAGACAATACAATCTTTTGCAAAAAAAAAATGTAGTTATAATATATGCCGATGCTTATTCAAATTCTCTCTTCTTTTTAATATCAGATGTTTTTATATTTAATATGGAGGGGAATAGTAACAAAGGGGTGAGGAATGGTCACCAGGGACGATTCCCATAAAAGAACGATTATAAAAGAAAAGGATGGAATACGTTCCTCCTCCAATAAGCAGGAGAGGGGATCTCACGGCGCAAAGGAATAAAATGTGTCCATTTTTTCGGAAAAGCAGGGAAGAAAAAGTACATCCAATCGCTCTTAACAGCCCAAAAAGGTATTTTTAAGAGTTTATGCAGCTGATTCATCTTAAGATTTATATGGATGGGAGATTTCGTCTCACTATTAAATTATAGGAGAATTTAATTATTTTAAAAAAATTCTTATTAAAAAAAAAATCTTACGAGTAAATTTATTTGGCAAAATCTGTCTTACTAATTCACATTCCGCCCCCGCTTAAATATAGTTAAATGAAATAAATAATAAGTAAGCCCAACATTTTTGCCGCATTCAATATCTGATATCGCTAATTCACATTCAAGCGTCATCAAACCACTTAAGTCAGACTTGTTTATACAATGAAATGAAGGGAGGAACAATTAGCGTCCAGCACAGAACAAAGTCAAAAGTTGCCATGTCGTGGTATGATTGGGTAGAAAGAGGTGCGAAGTGGGCAGTTGTAAGCAGGAAGGCCCCAAAAATGGGTCTAATAAATTCTTTTTTTGATTGTCCACCCGATTCACTAGAACTTTGCCCCGACTATATTTGAATTTGACCCGCGTCACGCACCTGGTTATGGTGGGTGAGTCTCCCAACGGGGATTTTCTACATACGCTAAGGCTCGAACTCGAGACCTCGCTTAAACGATATCGAACCGCTTACCACTCGGATTAACCCCCCATTGGTGGGTCTAATGAATTCTAAAAACGGAGGGGGATGCATGATTCGGTAAGGCCTAAGACCCGTTTTTTAATTAGGTTTTTTCCTTTTTTCCTTTTATTTTTAATTAGATTGGATTAGAAGGAGACCTCCGGCTTCATCTTCAACGACCCGGAGGAGTGCTGCTGACTTCGCAGCTTCCCCGTTATCAACTTCCACCTTCCCGCCCTGATATTAGCACAAACATTTTGGTCCCAATTCTGTACAACAACATACACAATACACTATACCTCTGATAATGAAGTACGTGTTGATCACTGGGGGAGTTGTGAGTGGCCTGGGCAAAGGCGTGACGGCGAGCAGCATAGGGGTCGTGCTCAAGGCCTGTGGTCTTCGTGTCACTTCCATCAAAATTGGTTCTCTGCCTCCTTCCTCTTCTCATTATTTATTGTTCTGCCATTGCTTGCCATACAGTTCTTTCGTTTTGAATCATTGCCTTCATTGTTATTTTGATTAGTTTGAATCCCTTCTTTTCTTTACCGTGATTGAACATTAGTGTTTTTATAACCTGTAGTCAATATGATTCGTGGGGTGTCTCTTTTCTTGAATAATCTTCGTCTCCTACTCCTACCTTCCTATATTGCTTATGTGCTTATTGAGGACGTTCTGTATGTAGTCTATGCTCCAGAGTACTTTACTTTTATTCCACTGGTTTCCTGTCAAGGCCGTTCTGTATGTACTGTTTGCTTCTGTCTGCTCTTCTTTTTGTAATTCTCATTATTCGTTTGTTTCCCCATAGGGATATATAGGCAAATCAAATAATTTGCAACTTCCTTATGCGTCTGGTCTCTGTACTATTTGCAGATCCATACCTGAATATAGATGCTGGTACCATGTCTCCTTTTGAACATGGAGAAGTTTTTGTTCTTGACGATGGTGGAGAGGTTTCATTTCTTCCATAATATATCTGTTCGTACCTGAATGTACTAAGGGAATCTAATATTGACTAATTATTTTGTTACCTTTATTGCTTGTTTTGGAAGGTTGATCTGGATTTGGGAAATTATGAGCGCTTCCTAGATGTCACCCTTACAAAGAATAACAATATCACTACTGGAAAAATATACCAGGTGCTTCTATATCTTCCATGGATAAATACTGGACTGTAAAATGAAATTATTCCATACTTCCATAACTTAACTATCATCCGTGCTTTCCGCTCAGTCTGTTCTCGAGAAGGAACGTAAGGGTGATTACCTTGGAAAAACTGTTCAGGTTATACACATGTTGTAATTGCTATTTTGTGTTGCTCACACACTCGTCTTGTATGGATGAGGAGTAAATTACTGAGTTTTGGGGATGTTGATACAGGTGGTACCACACATCACAGATGCCATTAAAGATTGGATTGAATCAGTTGCTGTGATTCCCGTGGGTGGGAAGGAGGGGCCAGCAGATGTTTGTGTGATTGAGCTTGGAGGCACTGTGGGTAAATTTTTGTGAAGTAGAGATGCTTCTTTTTCATCCATGTTATCCAGGTCAATTCATCACATGGGAGTATATTTTCTTTCTTTACAGGTGACATTGAATCTATGCCATTTATTGAGGCTTTACGGCAATTGTCCTTTTCTGTTGGTAAGTTCGTTGTATAATTTACTACTAAATTAGTGTCACTTGTGCACTAACTTACTGTATGCATACTACTTTGACCCATGGATTTTTTTGCCAATATTAAGTATAACCAAAGATTCTTCGGTTCATCTTCCTATAACATGAATGGGAGAGTGTATTTGATATTCTTTTAAATTCTGTTGGCTAGTGGAATATATTGAAATAAGACAGATTTTTTTTGGTTTTTCATGGACAATATATAAAAATCAATTATACAAAGGTAGGTCTGAGTAAGCTTAGTGCTACAATTTTTTGATGTCAATCTGCTGTGTTGTTCAATTATGTCTTCATTTGGTTTGCTCCTTGTTTATGGAATTTTGTCATTTTTTATCTAAGGACTAGACTTATGGGTAAAGTATTTTTGTTGTTTGCTTTTTCCCAATAAAAACATTTAACATGGAATAACTTTTCTGAAAGACTCAATGATATAGTTCTGAAATGTAAAAATATCCACTTGCCCTTTTTTTTTTTTTAATTGGAGAGCCTACTAACAAATATATAACAGCCAACCTAAGGTTTCTTTATTTTCTATTTGGATGTGAAATGTTTTAACTTGTAGCATAATATTTTCTTTCTTTTTTATTCCTTCTCAGGGACCGACAACTTCTGTCTCATCCATGTTAGCCTAATACCGGTGTTGGGTGTTGTGGGAGAGCAAGTAATGTTTAATTGCCTGTGTATTATAGTTTCCCACTATTAGTATTAATGGATTATTTTTCCTCTTGTTTGGCTACTACATTTTTGGTTATAGAAAACAAAGCCTACACAACACAGTGTTAGGGAACTGAGAGCGTTGGGTTTGACTCCTCACCTTTTAGCATGCCGATCTGCTGAGGTATGTTACTACACCATTTAGTACCTAAATGAACTTAAATGACATTACTCTGGAAACATTGGTTAACACTTTTGTTCCCTTCATGCAGTTTAGACATAGATAAGCTGTACTAGTGTTTTAGATTATTTGGGCTTTCTAGATAGCATTAATTTATATTTAGTTGATGAAAACTATGACTGCCATTTTGGATGGAGATTTTAAGCATTTAATTCTACCGTTTTATTTGTTATATTGGCACTTGCGCACACGGACCGTGTTTATCTTCAAAATTGGTGCATATACGTAGTTTGGAAAAGGATTAGAAGATGACTCAATCTTGTTTGTTAAAACTTCCCATTGCATCATCGGTTCTTTCATTAGACTGCAATGATATATTTTATTTCCTCATGCCCAGTTTTTGTTGTCAGAAGAACTGGTGTGGAGTCTTTTGTGCTTTCGAACTGCATCCTTCAGTTTCACAATTATGTCTCCAATGTGTGATTTACTCTATAGTAAGTAAAATATTTTGATATTGAATGTGGCAGCCTCTTTTGGAAAATACAAAGGATAAACTCTCACGGTTTTGCCATGTTCCGGTAAGTTGTTGGTGGATTTAGCTTGTGTTTTGCCATTTGCTAAGCAAGGTTCATTTTCTTAGTTATTGATCTTATATTTGCCTTAAAGTTATTGATCTTAGAGTTTTTGTATGGTCTCCACAGATTGATAATATTCTGAATATCCATGATGTCCCAAACATTTGGCACATTCCTCTGTTACTTAGGGTGGGTTTTCTAAAATTTTTTGGGCTATTCTGACTCTTGGCTGCGTTATCTATATACTGTCTGATTATCTACTTTATGATTGGCTGATATTTTCAGAACCAAAATGCGCACCATTCAATTCTGAAGCAGCTTGACCTACTCAGGTGAGTCTTGCTTTGCCCTTTATGTCTATTGCTATAAATGCCAAAGCAATTAATCCTAGTCTGATTTTTCCTCGATTAACCAGGGTTAGATGAGATATATACATCATTGTGATTATAGTTGATGATGCTATGGCATCTCATCCAAGATTTATTCTTAATCACTACATTGACACCATACAAAGCTAAGGTTTTCTTTTTCTTTGGGATATCAATTTTATGACTGAGTATGCTAATATATTTCATTCTAATGTTTTGTTTCAGCATTGCTATGCCTCCTGACTTAAGGAGTTGGACGAAGATGGCTGAGACTTATGATAACATTACTGATTCTGTCAGTACCATGATGATGAGTTTGCAATGCTCTTTCTGAATGTATTTTATATCATATTGTGCATTAGAGTAAGAGCATTATGACATTTACAGGTGAGAATTGCAATGGTGGGAAAATATGTTGGCCAACAAGATTCATATTTATCTGTCATGAAGGTGTGTTATACCTTTAATTTTGTTTTTAACATGAGCAAGAAATTGTAAATAATTCTAGTTTTGGGTTTCAGCCTGTTTATTTAGCTACCAAACTATTTTAATCAGAATAACTTATGATTGGTTTAATCTTTTTGGATTTGAGCACGATGATTTGTGGGGAATGAGTTTTGTCTTTTGCCATCCACATGTTATGGTTCAATAGAATGGACTATCAAGTTTCTTGGTCTCTTGTGTAATTGCAGTGTGTAAATAGTCTTGGTTATGCTTGATCTGCTTACAGGCTCTTCTGCATGCTTGCATTGCATGCTCATTGAGGCCATCAATTGACTGGATTGCAGCTTCTGACCTTGAAGATGATACTGCAAAATCGGTAGTGATTTCTTTCAAATTGCATCTGAAGATATTTGGTAACTGTCACTCTGCATGTAGTCAGCTTTATTTACTTTTTATTTCACTCATTTAGCAACCGGAAGCATATGCTGATGCATGGAAGACTCTGAGGGTAAGCTTTACTTTCATATATTATTCCCCTCTCTGCCTCTATTCCTCTTCTTGCAATGACCATTATATGCTTCTCTTTGATACTGTTTTCTGAGGTGTTACTTGATTCCTGGTCAATGGTAAGACTGGCATAAAGTGACATGTGTTTCTTTAATGTGACATCTTTCATGATCACTTTGAAAATTTTCTTAGGACTTTTTATGCAGCTTTCCTATATTTTTTAACAAAAATTGAATACCAGATCTGATTGTTAATGATTGAATACTACAACTTTTTCTGTGAACATATTATCAAGAATCTATGATGGGCAAAATGCTAAGGCGTAAGGGTCTTTAGTGTGCTTGAGTTTATATTTTGGTCTGAATTTTTGACTTTGTTAGAACGGTTGGGTTGCCTTTGAAATTGAATTTAAAGAATTAGGGAAGAGGTCTTTGGTATTTGAGTCTTAAGTCACATCTTGTTTTGGAAATTGATACTTGCAGAGCGCAGCTTGTGTATTGATTCCTGGTGGATTTGGGGATCGTGGTGTGAGGGGTATGATGCTAGCTGCCAAATATGCCAGAGAGAACAATGTTCCATATCTGGGAATTTGCTTGGGAATGCAGATTGCTGTGATTGAGTATGCAAGATCGGTGAGTAATATTTCTGTATATGCTGTGTTTGATTCTGTTTTACCATATGTTTTTATATTGTAATTTAATGGTGGTTCTTAGGTTCTGGGTTGGGAAAGGGCAAACAGTGTAGAGTTTGATGCCCAAACGCAAAATCCTGTTGTGATTTTCATGCCTGAGGTACGTATTGGTTCATCCTTTTCTTGCTTCTGCCAATTTCAAAAATATTCCTAGTCACCACTCACTAGGATAGTTAGCCAATGGATGTCGTTATGATACATGTTCGCGTGCAGGGTTCACGAACACACATGGGAAGCACCATGAGGCTAGGATCTCGTAAAACACTATTCCAGACACCTGCTTCTATTACTTCGAAGCTGTGTGTGATGTTTCCATCACCCTCTGCAGTTTTAATGATAAACTTAACCCATTTCATGGATTGAAGAAAGGGCATAAAACATACTTCTAAGCTGAATTTGCTGTAGTATATGTGCTTTCTTTTACCCATATTGTGAGAGTAAAAAACGTTCTCAGCACCCTTTTTATGCTTGCTAACATTATTATGTGCCTAAACATCAGGTACCACAACTCACAGCATGTGGATGAGCGGCATCGGCATAGATACGAGGTTGGCTTTTGTTTTATAAGAACATGACGAATGTAGTTTGTGAATATTAATTCAGTGATTTCGTAATGCAGGTAAACCCAGATGCTATTGGAACACTAGAAGAAGCTGGGCTAAAATTTGTTGGAAGAGATGAAAGTGGAAAGCGTATGGAAGTAAGTTTTAGAATCGGATGTTGTTTGGATGAGAAGTAATAGTAATTTAATTATGTTGCAGTTGTTATCCCTGCTTGTTATGTCCCATGTAATTGGTGATATCAAATGACGATGAAATCCTTTCTTTTGAGCAGATCCTAGAGCTTCCAAGTCATCCATTCTACGTAGGCGTGCAATTTCATCCTGAATTTAAATCACGGCCTGCTAAACCCTCTGCTTTATTTCTAGGTACTTGTTGATTCTTATGCTTCCTGTGAGTTAATAATTGCCAGCTCGCAATAATAAACTCGAAGCGATTGTCATGTACCTGTAGGTCTGATTTTGGCGGCAACGGGGAAGTTGGAGGCCCACATCAATGGTTATGAAAATGGAAGTTAACGCACAATCTTGTGCTATTTTCACTATGCCATAGTATTTTTGGTTAGGATATTATGTTTTTTTTTTTGGAAAAAAAAATAACAAGAGAAGGAGAAAGGTAGGGGTGAAGGGATTCCCCGCAGCCGCGTATATGTGCAGCTGCTCCATATTCGTTTTAATTGGTTCCAAAAGCGTGTCCATTGTAACGATATTTGGACTCTTTTACTTTCACACTCTGTGTCTAAGGTTCAATAATTTAATCAGTAGATGTAGCGTTAGGGTCTTTTGATTATGATGTAACCCGAAAGAGCTGTGTTAATGTCTACTGCACTGTCTGTCAGGATGTTAATTATAAGATTTAAGGTTACCCTCAAAATCCTGCCTTTTTCCATATGTAAGATTTAGGTGCCAAATTAAGTGATCTGCTTTCCTTGTTTGCTGCATTATCGAGGTGGGCGCAATTTTTAAAATATTGACCCCACATTTTCCATCTGTTTGTATCATGTAAATTTGTTAAACAACATGAAGATTTAGATCGTACAATCAACGCGTTCTTGTTCCGATCTTGAAATTTTGGAGAATTTTGTATTTATTTATTTATCCATTCCATCTTAAATTGCTGTCTCATTAATCTAGAAAATAATCCCATATTACGTTTAGCTGGCGTCCCCGACTATCTCTCCATCTAAATAAAAAGCAAATAATAACATGCAAATCTTGCACTGTTTTTTTGGGTGCTTATCGGTGAGAAGAGATGTGTACCTAATACCATGATATTTCGTACTAAATCTACTATAAAACAAGTGAAAAGCACTGTTGGCAGCTCTTGAAAGGAGAAGCACTCGCCTCTGCCAAAAGAAAATTCAGTAATAATAACATCATAACGATTCCAAGTCCAACACCACATTCTCTTTTAAAAGAATTCAAAATTGGAAGGTTGATATTTATTTGACTGTGATATGAAATATAAAAACATCGCTAAAAAGAATGAAACGTAAATACTCGATCTCCGCCGTAGCTCTGGGTATCTACAAAACTCCCGCAAAATGTGCGGACTCCAAAATTCTGAGACACGAATGAATAGCGCAATGAAAGAAGCAACGTCAACAATTGAGTCTGGTGGGTGTTTCGTTGTACTGTAGATAAGAAACCTGTCTTTGGAGCTTCATCTGCTGGTAGAATTTAGCAATGAACTCCTCGGCTCGCACATCAATCCCTTGGTCGTCGTCTTCTTCTTCTTCTTCACATTGATAGCCGTCTTCGCCGTTATCATAGCGGAGATCATCGTCTCCGTCATATTCAAAATCAACACGTGGATTAATACAAGGGATGTGAGGCAAATGGAAGCGCATGGAGGAGGGACGATTGAACATAGGGGTCTCATCGAAGGAGAGCTTGCGTTCGCCGTAATAGATATGGCTGGGCGGTGTGGCGTGGGTGAGGCGTCTCAAGTACTTGGGAAGAAGACGCATCTCCGTCACAAGCCTGCGCTTGAAGACGCCACCTTTGCGAGCCCAGAGCAGAGCCAGCCGCAATATCTTCCATGCTCTATCAGCACCGTGACGGCTCTCAATGCCCATTATGAAAATGTGGAAATCAAAAGCTGAGAAGCTTGCTTGTAACTGTGAGTAGGAGCGTGGACGAATGATGATGATGGCGGTTGGGAGTAGCGAGAGACTTGGTGCTTTTATATGGGGGACGGGCATTTTGGACGCGGTCGTGAGGGAAGGGAGCAAGGGCAACATGGTAAATTCGGGGTATAGAAATGTGAGCCGCGGGCGGTGCCAATTTGTTTGATAATGTTTATGGACACACGGCAGTACCCTTTACGCGGGTAGATCAAGCTGGATTATTTTTGTTCGCTGCCTATTCTGCCCCTCGTTTCGTCTAGGTGATTTCATCAACTTGCAGTCAGTATATGGTTTACAGCTAATATATCCCAGAAATTATCCGTTTTGGCGTTTATATCAGTCTGAGGAATCCATATTTCCTAGTCTTGTTTATTATGTAGGATTGGGCAAATTTGGTGCTCAATTTCTAGCATCTGAAGCATTGCTCAGTTGGAGGATTGAGTGGTGAGCTGATGAAAGATAGAAGCAGCAGAAGGGGAAGGGGAAGGGTCATTTTGGTCATATCAGGAGAAGGGGACCCACGGCCACTTGAAGGAAGGCTGGGAGTGGTTGGAATGTAGGGATAAGTTGTCAATCATAAGGCAGGAAAAAGATGAGGGGCTTTGTGCGGCGAGCAAACGGCTGCTTAATTGTGCCAATATAATGATTACGGGGTGGGGCCAATCTGAGGAAAGCGGATCCAAAGCTCCCCATTAAAAATTAGTTTCGTTGAAACATGGAAGGGAGGTGCTCTCGTGCCACATCCTGATTGGTTTACCTTCGTTCTCTATTTTCTCCGTTTGAGAGGTGTACTTGTGATGGGTGCGATTGTCAATTAGGAGAAATCAGAGTCCAATTGTGAAAGGTACATGTGAACAGGATTTCATCTATTCGTGTTCACATTGGCATTAGGGGTAATGAGAGTGATAGCATAGGGGCGAGGTCAACGGCAGTGCACATGGGGAGCGGAGACATGAGAGGTTTGAGGCGCAACCTGAGTTCATACGGAGCGGTCTCTGCAAGGCTAGGCAGTGTCAACCTCCAATCATATGTTTCTTTTTTGTCTAAAACCTCCGGTCATATAAACCTCAGATTCTTCGTTATCCTAATTTATTTACCGCTTTGGAAAGAGGTTTCAAAGAAAGTGCGATGATATTAATAGTGTGTTTAGAAATCATGAAAACATAATTTTCAATGAGTTTTTAGATTAAAATTTTAATTTAAAAAAATTAAAATAAATAATTATATTTATTTAAACGGATTTTTAGATTAAATTATAGTTTAAAATTAATATTTTAGATAAGTTAATTAGAATAACTTGTGAAATAGTAAAAGAACTTATGAACTAACTAATTATTATATTATTTTTATTTTTTTTTATCCTCTCTCATACTTTTTCTCTTTTTTCTTTCTTATACCATCTCTCATCTCATCTCTTATCTCTCCTCATTTAATACTCATATTTTTTTCGTAATTTATCAATAACAAAAGTACTTTTAGAGATAACTATCCAAACACTCATTTATTCAAAATTATTTTTTTTTTCATAAACTCTTATCCAAAAGCCATTTTCTATAAGTAGTCCAAAACCCCTTTTTTTTATAAGTTTGTTTCTAAAATTCTATCCAAATAGATCTTAAACTTTTTTCTGATAACCACTCCTACCATTGTTTTCAAACGGGGAAGATTCCGGGCTACTGCCTTTTCTTTTTTATTTTTTTTATATAAAAATATTTAGAAAATAGCTAAGTTTACCTACAATTTAAAAATAAACTAAAATTTTATTTTTTTCTTTTAAGATGATACTAATATAAAATAAAATGAGTCTTTTTTTCACTAGGTGAGACTGTACTTTAATTGCCTATCCGGTGGGCTCAATGGGCTCATGCCCCCACACTTCAGCTTCCAGCCCACTATCGAATCTCTTGCCATTTACCCATCGTTCGTGGGTTCAGCTGGCAAAGGGGTGAGACATGCGATCATTTGGAGCGTGTTCAAACTCTGGGGAGTACCATTTTATTGTAGTTCTAGTCACGGCACTTGGGGAGGCATCCTATCTCATGGGTGCCTAGGTTTACGCTTGAGGATAATAGACGACTCACCCTGTCCAACATTGGAATCGCATAGGAAGAAGGGAGACTTCGCCCTACCCTTGAATCGTGAGTGAGACCAATCCCTTTCTAACAATTTTTTTTACCAAAAAAAAAGAATCTCTTGCCACTTTAATATAATATCATCCGAAAATAATAAATAAGTCTGCTGTAAAGAAAATAAGTTTTTTGAGTTTAAAAAATGACACACAAGTGCAAAGGCAGTCATGAGTCATGGCCAACACATCCTGGTGGACGAAAACGCCTTTACTCAATCGCCAACATAAGATAGTTTTAAATCTCTATCTCTATCTTATACACGGGTAGTTTTAAATCCCTAAAGATGAGATGTAAATAGTAAATAATTGAGTTTTAAATATAAGGAAACGAGTTTTAAGAAGCTTGTTCTTAGAGCATATGATATGAATCTGGGGGGTAAATTCTACAGGATTATACGCAAAAACAGAATATCAAATAGTATCCATTGATTGTAGTTTTACAGAGTGTAATACTATAATTCGTTGATATTTACAAGTTAGAATTAACTCACTTTGATATCTGATTTATCAAGGCAAATTGTATATAACATTCTAGGTCGACTGCTTAGTTAAGTTTTGAAGCAGTTTGAGTTAATAGCTAACCACGAATCACACCCCAAGCGGCAAGCAGTATAATTATAATCTGCATATAAAAACAATGTCTAGTTATAATCGTCAGGCGTAAACTAATGGTCATTTTGTTCCCATGCGTTGGCATTGACGAGCGATGAGCGAGTATTTTAAGAATGGTTTATAAGAGAACTAAGTGGAAAGTGGAAACAGAGAGAGTAGTTGGTCGGCAGAAGAAGTATGAACGGATCAGCCCGGAGCAAGCGCGTTTAATTTGCGATCCAGCATGAAGGATCATTATCAGCAACCCAGACGGCACCCCAGTCTCTCAATCATCCATGATGGTTTGATTAAAAGGGACAAACCATGAAAATGAAATGAGGAAACGTCAAAATCAAGAGGGAAGGCGAGAGTCAAAGTCAGAAATTGTTTACAATATATAGTCCTATATCTTTGAATTAATTGTTGCCACATCAGCATCCATCCCAGACTAACAATGTGCTCGCTTGACGTGGCATGATTGGACCGGATGGAGCCGCTCAGTAGCCATGGACGATCTGAGAACACTTGTTCTTGATCCACCGCAGCCCCTTCCTGAGCGATGTCTTCACCTTACCTTCAACTGCGTACACCTTGTACTTGGCAATCCTCTTCTTCCTCTTCGCCTCCGGATCCTTGAATCCCCAGGGCTTCCCTGCGCCCTGACTCCCCCCGCTCGCGCTCCCCGGAACCGCTACCCCACCGGGCGAACCCGGTCGTCCCGTGTAGCCGCTGTTGGAGCCGTAACTTTTGCCGCTCACGATGCCATACGGTCGGTGACCCGATCCGGATCCTTCCATGGCGCCGATCGGAATCAATGGCGAAGGGAGGTAGGAGGCATGGGGGATGTATTTAACGAGGCAGGGAAGGAAGTTAGGGTTTCGAGAAGGGGAGGGGTAGGATGGGGAAAATATATAATGGAAGCAAAGCAAGGAAACGTGTCTTGAGGGAGAAATGAGCAAATGGTTAGGAAGAGGAGTGCGGCGCTGGGAATTTGGGGTTAAAGAAAGAAAGGAGGAGCGTTTCAAATTGTTTTTATTGAGAGTCTTAAAAAGCAGAAGCCATTTTGAAAGGCGACTGGCAAAACTGTCTGAGATTGAGGGTTTGGCTGGGTGGACAGGCCCTCGTCTGCTGCCAACGAGAAATTCGACGCCTTTGTCGGTTATGCCCATTGTGCATCGCATAGCATCATTATTTATTTATAATCATTTTAGTGAAAGAGAGTGTTAATGATAGCAATAAAGAACGAGTGAAGAATGTTTTTGCTGAGTTCTTGACCCATAAAAGGCCGGCCAACCAAGAGGCACTGGAAAGTACGTAAAAAAGTAAACCACGATCATCACTACTCGTCCGGTGCCCTCAAAAAGTTCAAAAGCAAGACTTTTATAGAGGAGTGACAGCCCAAGTCTCCATCAAACTCTAAAACCCATATTTGACTTTTCTGGGGCTGGGAGGATTTGCAAGCGGGATGTAAACCAGTTAATATAGGCCGATTATTTAGCGGTATAGATGAAGAAAAGAAGGGGAGAAATTAAACTGAAGGATGAGCGTACTGTTTTGTTTGAATGGGGTGGCGTGCAGAAACAAGAATCCGATGTCATTCCTAATTTCGCTTTTTGGATTTAATTTGGAAACGCCTCCCCTCTTCAATGGCCGTGCTCCCGCATTTCCTCCCTATTCCGTTTTTCTCGGGCTTCCGTTGCTCCAAAGACAAACAGATCTAATTTGGCAGTGAAAAGGGAGGGGGGGGGGGGGGGATATACGATTATAATGATCAAACGTGCTATATAATTCTAATGTACCACCACACAATAATGGACCGAGGAGGGTGGCAAATATTGATGGATGACCCCTTCCCTACGTACGAACGTAGACAGATATCAAGGACATATGTTCGGTTTCCTATGCTAACGCGTAGCCAATCCAAGATTCCACGACATTATGAAATTAGTCATGGCTGAAATATCTTTATGTACGCTTCAGAAAATTTCACTTGGCCAAGACGCGTGTTACGTTAACGCAGAGCTAAATGGCTGTATGTATGTAGCTCTAGCAGGAATAGCAAGATTCTAACTGTGGAGTACAGATTCATTTGAATATTAAAATCTCTTGCGAATTGTCAAGTTGTATCAGTCAAAGGATCAGATAATGGTATTAAATTCCCAGGTGGTGTGATGAGCGCGAGCGAAGTAGGGAGGAACATGTACATGTGGGGATTCTATTTTTTTAGGAAATTTGAGGATGACGAGGAGATGCACTGAGACATGATTGATAGCTCAAGGCCCACCGCACTTGTCAAGAGTCATCGTCCTGCAAAACACAGAATGAGGAGCCTGCTTAATTGGCCTTCCATGGAGGCTTGTTAAGTTCATGCCAATGCCCGTCGTTGTTGCGATATGCATCTCTGATGAGCAACCAAAAGGCCCACTTCAAGGGAATGCATGGCAGCATTCACGTACACCCAATGCAATGCCCCACTCCACGTTCTTCTCTGCCTACTTCTGACTTTGGATTTCACTTTTCTGTCGACCTCCTCTCTCTTGATTATTGCTATTAAATTAACGCTTCGTCTCTGTCAACAAATAACTAAATTAATGCTACTGCCATTTTAATATCTGCCTTCCTATACTTGCTTGTTAAGTTAACATCTGTTAGACGGTCACTATCCATCAGCGTTAGATCTAAAATTCATGAAACATTATACCATTCATGAACTAGCTAGGAGGAATACCGTGTAAAATTAAGTTAACATGCGTTATACTGTCCCATGTGGTGTTATTTTATTTAATTTTATTTTTTACTTTTATGGTGTCATTTAATTGGCAATATAGTCTTTTATTTTTTTTTAAACTTTAATGTTTTTATTTGATTTTGTACACAAATTTAATAAATGTATATATTATTTTTTTTATTTAGTTATTACACTATTATTTTACTATTAAGTCTAATTGTTTGATTTTTTTTTCTTACCCGATTCATCGGAGTTTTGCCTCGACTATATCCGGATCTGACCCACGTTGCGCATTTAGCTATGGTAGATAAGTCTCCTAATAGAGATTTTCTGCATACGCCAAGGCTCGAATTCAAGATCTCACTTAAGTGATACCGAGTCGCTTCCTACTCGAACTAACCCTATTGTTTAATTAGTTGAATTTCCCTATTGTTTAATTAGTTGAATTTTAATTGAATTAACAAAAAAGCGGGGCAAACCATAACAACAGAGTGTTACAGTTGGGAACTGTGTGGAAGTAAAGTAGAGGATATAAATAAAGAAACAAAACTAACATTCTCCAACAAACAAACAAAGCAGCTCAACGATCGGCAGAGAAAAGAAAAAGAAAACTCATCGTCCTAGTTCCTCACTTGCTTGTAGTTGGGTGTTGGTTGAAAATACACAAAGAATATAAACTTTCCTTTATAAAAAAGTTTAGATAGATTTAATATTAATCTTATAATAAAATTAGGGCATAAATTTAGAGTTTAAAAAGTATTTATAGGATAAGAGTTTGTTATCGTATGTGATAACTCTGAGTGGTGCTGTTGGGTCAATCGATGAAGGAGAAGGTTGCTGCCTTGCTGGGCCCAACGAAAAAACTGCATGAAGCGTCACTAGCTAGAATTTAGAAGGCCCATCTCTATTTGAGAACCCAGCAGGTCCATATCACAGCGATGAGCTCAAGATCTGAGTTTCGTTTCTTTTCTTTTATTGGTGGCGAAACCCTCCATCTCGTTCCAAAAGAAAAGCTAGAAGGTACTCAACTTTTGGACAAAGTGCAAAGCCAAGTTTAAATATTAAGAATAAGCATATAAACATGCTAACGATATAAGTGGTCTAATCTTACGAGTGCATTCCCACATCACACGCACAAACAAGCGCAGGCACATATATTTTTGTGTGTGTGCGCGCTTGCATATGCCACAAAGGGAGAATTACTTCTTAAGAGTACACTAGTTTCTGTTGGAAAAAGGAACTGAAAAGTGGGACTCTAAGTATGGTAGGTGTGAAGTATAGAGGTTAACATTTTTGCTAGTTGTGTGCTTGATCGGAAGCCATGGAGACCTTGCTGAGCCTGCTCGGTGACATTCTGGCAGCATCGTTGCCTCTTACGTTTCTGCCGCTTCCTCCGCCACAACCATAAACCGCCCTGTATGCCAGTGATTTTCCCAAGTGGCAATTCTCATAGTATCTCTTGTTTGATGATTGCTGAACAGCACCGTCTTGAACGTTGAAACCTACGGTGTCTGAGAATTCCCCGTTACCTTTCTCACTTGACATTTTCTGACGACAATGCAGCAACTAGTAAGCCGGCTGGTCTTATATACTGTGGGAAAAAGAAGGAAAAAAAGGGAGTGGATAGGGCGTAATCATCAAATCTGAGCTACAAGCTAGATTTAAAGATGTTGGAAGACTCAGAGAAAAGGGATCAGCTACTAGATCTCTATAGCTCTTTTCCAGCTAATATGTTTCTGTTTTTAATTCTCTTCCATCACAAGAAACCCAATATACCAGTTCCCTCGTCTCATCCCAAAATTTTCGTTTATCCGCATAGTTTCTGGGAATCTTATTTTGAAGCACACTATATAGAAACTTGTGTTGCCAGGTTTTCGCTTCTAAGCGTAGTTACATGCCATCTCAAGAACTACAGAATAGATTTAAGCATCGTGCCATTCCTGGCTAATTCATCGGAAGTGTATTTTTCACACTATTGAAGTAAATTATAACACAAAACCACGGCTCAAGAAACTGACTGAAATTGTTTTGCTAATTTAAAACAAATTTCATCTTTAAGAATCCTTTAGAAAATGACTTCCAAGTTAGACACCCTCGACTGGTCACAGTCCAGTAGCATTTTAACATATAAAGAGAATGATAAGACGAGAGGGGAAAAAGTGATTGCGTGACTTTGAAACAATGCTATTTAGTGTATGTTTTCTGCAATTTGAAACCTACTTCGATCTCATAACCAAAATCCTACAACTGATCTCCCTATTTATCCTCTCTCGGGTTGAACTTCACACGGTGATGTCGATCAAAGCATTTTAACCTAGCAAGCAAGGGAGGTAAGAAGTAATCAGCAGAATTCAAACTTGACTGTGTGCTGATTAACCGGCGCAATTGCTGTTTTAAGAGGTTCAGACAGCAAAGATCATCAACAAAAATACCGACAAGCTTATATTAAAAGCTTAGGAATGGAATATGATGCGTGTTTCAATGGAACATGTCCACAACTAAAAGAACGCATACGTCGTTATCTGTGGATGATTTTGTTTTGTTTTTACATATAAACAAATGCCTTTCTTGTGGATGAAAACTTGTCAAGGGCCCCATGTTACAACTAAACAAACATTCCAGTGACCGTGCACCCTCTACAAATCTTGACTTGTTTACGTCTCATGGTCTTTTAGGGCCCGTTTGGATTAGTTTTTGGAGAATAAATTTTAGGAAGAATAGATTCTGGAGAATAGATTTTAAGAATAATAGATTATAGATAATAGATTTTGGGGAGAATAGATTTTAAAAATAGAGATGTTTGAATGATTAGTAGTATAATCACTTTTTATATTACTAAAGAAGAGATGAGAGATGATAGAGGAGAGGGTGTATAAAAAAATAAGGGTAAAATAGTAATTGGATAGTCCATAAGCTTTTTTACAATTCTAAAATCTATTTTCAATAGCTCATTCAAAATCATGATTTCAAACCGAAGTTTTGTCCAAAATCAATTCTGGACAAAAATGGCTGTTTGGTTCAAATTTTTTTAAACTAAGGTTTTGACCAAAATCAATTTTGGACAAAAATTTATGTTTGTTTTAAATTTTTCAAAATCGAGATTTTAACCAAAATTAATTCTCAAAAGCTGTTGCCAAACAGACACTTAGTATAAGATCTTTTTTGTTGAAATGACTTGTCCCTTTTTATAAGATATTTTTTGGGTTTATCTTCATATTAAATATATTTTTACCTATTTTATCTTTAATTAATATACCCTCTCTCATTCTCTTTTTCTATATATCTTCTCTCATCTCTTTTTCTCACTCTCAATCACCCTCTTATATTTATAAGGGTATATTTAGAAAAAATAGAATATTACTTATATATTTATTATTTTTAACTAATTCTAACAGTTTTTTCTAATAACATAATTTGGTTAGAAGGGTCTTATAATAAGGGACAATGGGAGTATTATCTTACACTGAAGGAGGAAGCTTGATCAGTCCTAAGTTATAGTCACACACTCATCCCCTCCACTTAACTTGTACCATCATATCATCAAATATCCCTTCAGCCAATTCAATGCAGTACACTAAGTCCCCCAGCATCTAAAATCTTACCAAATCTTTCTGCAACTGCAGCTAAAGTGGCATCGCTCTTACAAAAAGCAAACCCGATGTATCTCTTATGATAGTTACAGTCTTCATCAGAAGTTTCTGAGCTGGAATGAAAAAATCCTTGTCGTGGTACAGCCACCACCCCACCCCTGCTTCTACTATTAGTTTCTTAACAAATTCTACCTGAAAACCAAGAATGTATTTGTTCCTACAACTTTAGAAACAGGACATGATAATTTAAATATTTCTCAAACTAATTTTACCAGGAGAGCGAAGAATGCACATACATCAGAATGGGGGTAATCGTCTGGAAGCTCAGCAAATAAAAAGAAGGAACCTTGAGGTTTGAACTGTATCTTTAAACCAATTCTAGCAAGCAAATTGATGATATAATCTCGTTTTGATTCATAATCCTGATTACAAAGTAAGGAACACAAAAAGATGCATGAGAAAGATAGTAATGATATAGTTATAAAATCTATTGCAAGCCTCATTATTCACAAATTGTGAACGGAACAATTCATTCGTCAAACCCTTAACAATTCATGAAAGGCATCTAGTTGTTATTAGATTGACCCTTTCCCCCAGGGTAGTACTATGATGTAAATTCTAGTTGTTTGGAACATGGTCATATTGAATGCTGTATACTCAATGAGAACAATTAATTATATCTTGGTCTCTTACTTTTCTCATTGACTCAGAGTACTCAGGGCGGCTCCTCAAAGCAGTTAGAGCAGCTTCCTGAAAAGGTGCAGGAGCAGAATCCGTGATTCTGATGTGAATATTTCTGATTGCAGATGCAATGAATGCTGGGGCGAATGCCCATCCAACCCTCCAACCTGTTCGATGTTAGACAGTCGATAAAATTACGTTGTTCTCATAAAAAACATGTGAAAATTTAAAAAACAAGAAAACATTTTAGGCACAATTTGGTTTCATGCAGCATTGACCTGTGACACTGTATGTTTTAGATAAAGAAGAAGTTATAATAGTCCGTTCTTGCATCCCTGAAAATGAGGCAAGGGAAACGTGCTTTGTATGGTCATAAGTTATATGCTCATATATATACCTGCATAAAGTATCAGGAGAAAGCATTATGTACATGTTAGCTAGATAAGTTTTCTTTATCTAGCAATTCAATAACGAGAGGATGAGGCAAGGAAGCCAATAAATAGTTAAAGTTGGGATGTCGATGATAGAATGAGCACACATCACCATGAAAGCTTTAGCACTACGACAAAATTAATGGTACAAGGCATATTTCTTCTTGTTATACTTAACAGCAATACTAGCATAAATAAAAGGGGCATCCTACTTCATCTGTTATAGCCAGACAATATTGGCTGCAGCATGCTCCAACAATAGCCTGAAGTTCGCCCTTTGTGAAAAATTTGCCAGTTGGATTGTGAGGACTGTTTGAACTTTGTGTTAGTATTTGCGTAAACCATAATCTGAGGATATGCGCATCCTCTTAACATACAGATTCACAATGAAGCCAAGGACCTTTTTATAATATTACACTCAGTTGCTTTACACTCTTCGGGAAAAAAAAAGGTTTAAGCAAGAGCAAAAAGTCAAAACAGGGAACAAACACATTCAAAGCACAACAAGCTCCTTCAAGGATTGCGAGTTTGCAACTAGCCTCAAACAATTAGGGCAAATCAGAACCGGTCGGATTTCATTTTCTTGAAGATGAAAAAATAACAAAGATTGAATGATGAATGTGTCAGCAGAATACATAGAAAGGATTTTAAGAAACAACTGTAATGTTCACATGGCTAAAAGCCTAACAAGTTTGAACTGAAGTTGAGGCTTTCATGACGAGGATAGAGTCTGCCTAAAGTTCAATATAGCTAAAGTAATTTTGAACCTGTTCAACACAATGGTTTCGTTCTTTCAGTAAATGAGTTCAGGAATTTGGTCGGATCCAGGGTCCATTGAGGCAGGTCAAGTTGCACGTGTACCTGTGATGCTCATAAAGTTCACCAAAACCAAATAGACGGATAGATAATTAAAGTTTCAAACCAGCCAGTTTAAAACGGGAAGCTGCAACACCAGACTGCAGGCTTTATGATATCTGCCAAATGAATTAAAACCTTACCGGGACTCCCCCAGCCAAAAGAATGCAAGCTTCATAAGTTTCATAAGACGGGTCGAACACAATGACCTCATCGCCCGGGTCAATTACTGTTTGAATTGAAACATAGGATAAAAGATGATGTGGTGAACTAAAGAAAAAAGGGCCAAAGTATCTAATCAACTCATGTCTTGATGCTTAGGAAACAAATAAAAAGATATATTTGCAAAAATTGCTGCAGCGAACGCCTCAGTTTGACCACAGCAAATAGCTACATCAGTAAGAGGGTTGATGTCTAAACCATGCATTTCCTTCCCTAGTAGGGTATATACAAAGGGGCAGGGGAGGGATCTATACCAAACAAGCACACATGCGATCTAAATACTAGTACGATATAACTTCGTTTATAATGGTAATCAAGATGTTTGTTTGATACCATTTCTATAATAATTATAAAAGATAGTTGATGTTTTAAATTGATTAAAAAAATTAAATTAATTAATTAGTTGTTATTAAATATAATTTTTTTAAATAAATTTATATTACATATTAAATAATTCAATTAACTTTTTATTAAATATTTATTTAATTTTTTAAATTTATTTAAATAAATTAATTAACTCTTATAATTATATTAGTAGTAGGTAACACTTCAACCGTTGCAGAAATTTCACCTTTTAAGTCAGAAACAATGGCGGAAACGGCGGCATTTTTTATATGGGAAGTCGGGAAAGCCCTTGGCGAGGTTGATGGTGTTGCATCTCTGAGCAAGGTATGACAGTTCTTGAATAGGAGACGGCGCAAGCTTCTTTGCAGAGCGGGACAGCTTCCCTTCCATTTTCCTGCCTCTCTAAGCTCGCCTTGGTCAGTTGGTGCCTTCACCTTATCCTCCCCTGTGCTACACCAACCCGCTGTCGTCTTCTTTCGACTACGTTTTTTACAAGTATCCGCACAACAAAATCCAAATGTTGTTCTTTATTGTATATCTTTCATTACGTTGGCAAAGCAGCGACTTTTTCTCGAAAACAAATTCAGCGAGAAAAAGTCAAGCTATTCTTAAACTGTTAATATCTGCCATCCTTCTTTAGATGAAATACATCATTTAGATTCCCTTTCATAATAAACTCATGAAACACTTTTATATATTTTTTCCTTCGGTTTTCCTTCTTCAGCTAAATTATCTCATAACTACTGATGTGTTTATGGTGAGCCATTTGTGTTTTTGGTTACTTCTAGTAGTTTAACGGGTTCTAATAGTCAACCATTAGCCTTATAAAAGCAAACAGGCAAAATTATAAGCAAATGCTTGAAGTTGTTTAGTGCATTTGGACAAGATTCTTCGGGTCGGACTTCGCCTTTTGTGTCATCTATTTCTAGCGAGTCGTTTTTATATTTGTTCGTTTCTTAAAAACAAAATTGAGACTCATCTAATTTGGACATCATACAACCGGCTCCATAAGATTCTGGCCCTCTCTAGCACTCCCACCCCATATCAACGTGTGCCCTATGATAATTCACAAGCCGGTGGAGCTCATGAATTAAGAGGAAAAGCATTGAAGCCTCGATCCTTCAACACAAGCCTGGTAACAACTACAGATTATGAAACAGGGTTGAAGATGAAGCAGAAGGTAATGGACGTTAAAGCAGAGAAAATCTGCAGGGATTACCACACTCGTTCTACACCACTATGGAGAGCGGGTCCAGATGGGCCAAGGGTACGCCATCAACTGTTCCATCCCTCTCATCATTCATCATCTATATTTCTCGAATTATCACTTCTTTCTTTTATCTCTGATGTTGAATCCTGCTATTTGCAGTCTCTCTGTAATGCATGTGGACTACGATTCAGAAAGAGGATGGCTCTTGTGTCACAAAAGCGAAGGAAGAGGACTCCCACTGGAAGAAGAAACGGCCATATCTCTCGTGGCTCTTTCTTGTGGCTCTGTCTACCTAACAGAACGACACTAGAACCCAACAAAGAAGCATATATGTGTTTGTGTATTCATTTAGCCATTCCATGCAGTGTAGATCGTTAAATGCTCTTCTTTCTATACTTTAGCAAGAGTCTGCAGTATACTCTTAACTCTGGTTACTATAGTGAAAACCACTACCATTCCTTTCGCTAGAGTCTAGAGCTTTCTCCAATGTTCCTCGATCGCTAAAGACAAGCCACGGGGCGCCACCTTCTGCTCTGTTTCTAGAGGGGTCCTTTACCAATGGGAAGCTGACACACAAAGCACACCGTTACAACAGAGACGCTGCCACGTCAAACTTTTCAAACGTGTCTAGTAAACTCGGGAAAACACCTTGCGCCCTATTTCTACGTCCACTCGCTTTCCCGTTTCGCATGCTATGAAGTCCAAATTTAAGGATTACCAGTCTTGAAAGCAGGATAGTACGAAAGCAACAGAATGCAGTCAAGGTTGTTGGATAATATAGCAAGGACTTCGACTTGTGCGTTATCTACGGTCTGTCGTCGCCATCTCCAGAGGCGATTTTGCGTTGCCTCCAGCGGTCAAACCGTCGATCCCACCATTCATTCCGGTGAACGAGAAGCCCGCCCTGCAGTTCACAAAGGAGAACCCCAGGTAACCATTTGATCCATTTCCTAACAATATGATTCCCTCAATTTTCTATCTTTTCGATTGTGTACTGAGACTGTGATGTCGATTGTGTCTATGAGTATTGTAGGGAATCAAGAGCAAGACAAATACCAAATTTGCAGAAACAGAGCACCTGCCCAAAGAGGACGAGTTTCTCGAAACTCCCAAATCTCCGTATGAATCTTCGGCAAAACTGAAGAGCAACGGGGTGAACCAGCGATTGGATCCTTTGTTTCAACAAAAGCGGAAGCAGGGATTTAAAGCTTTTGAAGACGTGAGCTGTGCGGGTCTCGATGGAAGCCCCTGGCCGGAGGACGGTGGAGAGGATCAGACGAATAGAGCGGAAAAGCTGGAGGATGAAAGAGAATACTATGAACATCACAAAGCGTCACCCTTGTCGGAATTAGAGTTCGCAGATTCTAGGAAGCCTATCGCTCGTGCGACGGATGGGACCGCCGACTCTGGAGCAGGTAGGGAAGTGATTGGTTGGCTGCCGGAGCAGCTGGACACGGTGGATGATTCGCTCAGGAGGGCTACGGAGATATGGAGGCAGAATGCTATGCGGGGTGACCCTGATGCGCCACATTCAAGGGTTCTTAGGGCTCTTCGGGGCGAAGATTTTTGAGAATAATGTAGCGCTCAGATGGATGTAGATGTCGTCGGTTTTAATATGGAATTTTACCTCTCATGTACAGTTGAATGCTTTGATCTCCGTAGATTGAGTTCTCTCTGTTTTTTTTTTTAAAGTAAAAATTTAAATGGGATGAGCTTTGAAAAAACAAAATCCAAGGCATCGATCAACAAAAGAAAATATGGGAAAGATGATTGCGACAGCACAAATCCAGCGAACCCATAGCAAGTCGAGAGATGGAGCAAGTCTCAAGTGTGGAAGGAAGATCTACGTAGGAACGAGGTGGAGGAGGAAGAAGGACGGCAAGAAGGAATGGAATTACTGGATTCACTAAGTTTTTTTTTTTAAGTGATATAAATATTGTATAAATATTAAATAAAGTGAAATATCTATTAAATTTAAATATAAATTAAAATATTTAAAAATAAAGATATTTTTAATATTATAATTAAATTTATAATAAAATAATATTTTTTAAAATTAAATATATTTTTAATAATTATATATCTTATTTCTATTAATTAATTTTTTTTTGTATAAGTGGGGGCAAAAATGCCCAAAAATTAAAGTCTATTCTATGAGGGGATTAAGTTCCCAGCATTTATTATGCACAATAGATCTCAGTTGTGGAGGGCTAGAGTATAATATTGTTGTTTTATTCAAACTCTCCTTTGCTAGAGCATCAGCCAGTTTATTTTATTATCTTGAAATGTGTTGGATCCTCACACACCATGATCGATCTAAAAGGCTCTTTATCTGTAAAACTAAGAGACTGCACATTCTAATTGTGGGATTAGATATCATGTGAGCAACATCCTTGGCATCCGTTTCTAGAATAATATTTTTATATCCTAGATCCCAAGCAAATTTAAGACCTTTAAAAATAGCTCATTGTTCTGCTTCTAGCACACTACAGTAGCCTAATTGATTTGAAAATCCTGCAACACAAGTCCCTGCATGATCTCTAATAATTCCGCCACATCTAGCCTTGTTATGTCCAGTTGTAACAGTACCATCAACATTTAATTTCAGCCATCCCAAAGGAGGCGGTTGCCAATTAGATGAAATAAGTATCATTGAACCATTAATCAAAGTTTCATCTAGTCCTTGCACAAAACTCCTCCATGTTTACATAATAACCATATAAGGATACAAAGGCTTCAAGAAATCTTCATCAAATGTAGCCTTATTTCTCCACTTCCATAAGAGCCAAATCGAGACTCCCCAAATCAAACCCCAATTGTTCATACCATCCGACCCTAAATCCTTCCTGAGATTTAATGCAAACCAATCCCTCAAGGGAGCTCTAAAAAAACAGCATAATATCTGGGTTGAATTAATAGGAACCAAATCTGCTTAGCGTAACAACAATCTCTGAGAATATGTAAGATATCCTCCCTATCTTTTCTGCAGAATTGACATATTGTAGTAGTTGATGACCATTTGCTTCTTCAATCATTAGTGGCAAGGCGATTATTGAATGCAATCCACATAAAGACACGAATACGTTCAGCACCCCTCCGCTTCTAAATATCATTATATATAGAGTTATATGTATTGGTAGATTGTGACTCAATAAGAAAGTATGCACTTTTAATCGTAAAGGTACCCCCACTTGTAGTATTCCATACTAAAACATCATTATCCGCTTCCGACATTGGTGGTATCATGCTTATTAACCTCCTAAAGGCATTACTTGGAATAGTAGTTCCAAGTTTTTGATAATCCCAAGATCCTGAAACAATCCAATCAACTACTTTGCTATTTTCTGCCTCAGTTGTCAATGGCCGGAGACATAATTCATTTAACTTCATGTTAGGAAATAACCAATTATCCGTAAAGAAATTCACTAATTGCCCATTCCTGATATGCCATCTTGTGCCTAAATTTACAATGTCCTGCTGTTGAGAGATGAACTTCCACAGCGGAGAGTCTCCTTTCCTTGCATCTAGAAGATTATCTTCATTTCTCAACATATATTTGTGTAAAAGCACATCAACCCATAGACATTTGCTCCCATTAACCAATTTTCAGGCTACTTTGGTTCCACAAGCACGGTTAAAGGATGATAATTTCTTGAAACCAAACCTACCATGAAGTTTAGGCATAAAAATTTGACCCCACCCAATTGGATGGAATCCATGAGATTGGTTGCTTCCCCATATAAAATTCCTTTGCAACTTCTCTATTTCTTGACAGATTGAGATTGGAATTTTAGAAACAAGCATAGGATATACCGGTATAGAGCTCAATACCAATTTTGACAAGGTGATTCTGCCAGCCATAGAGAGTGTATTCTGTTTTCAAGCAGCAAGTTTAGACTTAACTCTGTCCACGATATACTGAAAAAATTCCTTGGGTTTCCTCCCTCTGATGATTGAAAACCCTAGATATTTCCCTATATCAGCAGAAACATTCATACCTGTAGTATTACTTATTCTTCTTCTTGTATTGACATGTACCTTTGGAGAGAAAAAGATTGAAGACTTGCTCATGCTTATTTTCCCCCTGATGCTAAGCAAAATTTATCAAGGCAATTCATCATGCATTTAACTTATTTTTCAGTAGCCACTCCAAAGAGCATAATGCCATCTGCAAACATAAGATGCGAAATGGCAGGACCACCGGTAGTAACCCTAATTGGTTTCCAATGACCCTCATTGACTGCATCACTAATTAAATGGGATAACCTGTCTATACAAAGGACAAACAACAAAGGTGAGATATGATCTCCTTGACGGAGACCTCTTTTAGGAGTAAAAAATTCTGTTTTAAATCCATTCCATAACAAATTATAAGACACAAATATAACACAAGCCATTATAAGTTTTATAAGAGCAGATTCCAAACCAACATCAATGAGAACCTGTTGAAGAAAATCCCATCGAATACGATCATAAGCCTTTTCTAGATCTATCTTGTATGCCATGAAACCAGTTTTCCCTCTGACTTTCTTCATTATGTGTATAATTTCTTGACAAACTATAATGTTATCCTGTATATTTTTGCCCTTTATAAAACTTGATTGAAAAGGAGAAACAATTTCATCCATAACATTCCTCAGTCTGTTAACAATCACTTTAGTGATACATTTATAATGCACAGTACACAAGAAAATTGGTCTAAAGTAACTAATCATTTCAGGTTGTTCCCTCTTTAGTATGAGAGAAATCAACGTCTTGTTTGCATTGCTCTCGATATATCCTTTCTCAAATGCAATTCTCACAAAATTACATAAGGACCTTCCTACCCTACTCCAATTCGATTGATATAAGATTGGGGAGAATCCATCAATACCAGGCGCCTTATAAGGCCCAATAGAAAAAAGAGAGTCTTTTATTTCTTTATCAGTAGGCATATTACTCATACTAATAAGAGAATTATTAACTGTAGATGGAAAATTGCATTTTGTTTGTAAAATACATGGTTCAGTATCATTACAATCATATAGATTTCTAAAGTAATTTATAACCATCATAGTCAACTCAGATTCATCCTCAATCCAATTTCTGTTATTATTTTTAAACATTATAACTCTATTTCTTCTTCTTCTCATTTTTGTTTTCAAATGATAATATTTCGTATTCCTATCCCCTTTAGTGTTATCTAGAATGAGTATAAGCAGGAGATATTTGAATACCACCTAACCTAGCCAATAAATCTCTTTTCTTTTTTTTTCTACAAACCCAAAAACTTTTTTATTCCGGTCAATAAGAGAAATACCTAGATCTTCCAAAGACTTATCAAAATCCTCATTCTCAATCCATTTATTTGAAATAAATTCTTTAAAATTTTCATGAGTAAGCCACATAGCTTCAAATCGAAAAGGTTTATTTTTACCATAAAACAATTGATTAGAAAAATTGCAACACAATAGGATTATGATCTGAAAATTGAGTTCTAGTAAGTACCTTCAATATGCAGTCGGACATAAGATCAAGAAAATAGGAGTTGGCAAGCGCTCGATCCAATATTTCATAAAGACGAAAACACCCATTGATCCTAGGTCCCTTCCAAGTAAATTTTGGTCCTTGGAATCCCATGTCTGAAAGCCCACAATCCCTAACTCTGTCTTGGAACCAATTAATTCTATTGTAAGAACAACCAACACCACCAATTCTTTCATTTGAATGAAGAATATTATTAAAATCTCCATACACCATCCACGGGATTGAAATAATATTTGACAATTCCTTTAACTCATTCCATAATTCCTGATGAAAATTAGAGTGAGGGATTGCATATACTGCTGTCAGTAAAAAAGAAGGCCGTCCAACCATCTCACAATGGAGGTGAAAAAATTGCCTATTTTTAATTAACACTAAAACTTTGATGACATTACTCTTTCAGACTGCTACTAATCCTCCAGACCGGCCAGAACTAGGAATTACTTTAAGAGAATCAAATCCCCATGAATATAGAAAATGAAAACGAGCTTCCCTATCACACTTAGTTTCAGTCAGAATAATAAGACTTGGCTTTGATCCACTACACACAGTCTTTAGATTTCTAAGGAGCCCCTTATCACAGGCTCCTCTTATGTTCTAATATAAAAGACTATCCATAATAACTATGAAAGATGTCTCTACCCATATATACACTTATAGTTCCAATTGAGACCCATTTAATAACTAGGTTTCTAGAACCAAATCTCGTTCACTTTCTTCCATATTTCCATTAACTAAAGGTATTTGGGTTATATCCATTAGTCCAAAATCATTTTGACCCTTAGTTAAGTATATTACACGTTGCTCACTTACAGGCCCAATGTTCAATTCTCCTAGATCCAGTTGATGTTGCAACCCATCCTTATTTAATTCAAGAATCCTTTCCTCCTGGGCCTTATCTTTTTCCAACATGTCCTCCACTAAATCCATACCTTCATTTGGCCCATCGTCCAACTTTTTCATTCTACTCCCCTCTTGTTCAATTTGCCAGCCCATCACACATTTACGCCCAAAATTCTTCATCTCTATGTCAGTTCCATTACTCACTTTTCCTTCTTCCATAATATCTCTCTCCATATCAACTATCCCCAACGTTAGCCTCGGTATACTCCCGCTATCCTTCTCTCTCCTCATTATATCACGCCTCCTCTTATCACTCCTATTAGCTCCACCTTGTTCCTTCATCCTCACACCTACTTGTTTCCCGTTGGCCCCATCCATATCTGTGCCAATTCCAAAGTCGCTGACATGGATCTCCTTTCTCCTTCCTTTTGCAGGTCGTCTTCTACTGTCATTTCGAATAATTGATGTTTGCGGCGCCTTGTCACTTCTATTTTCCTTTCCACCACCTCCAGCGGCCCCTGCTTGCTCCGCCATGTCTGCCAATATCCCAAACCTTAAACCTGAACTTTCCGGCTGCCTCAGGTTTCCTCTAGCCTCCTTTACTTTCCTCTGTCGTCGAGACTTTTGAACTACATGCCACTGCTCCTGAAGGTCCCCAGCTGACCTCTCTTTATCTGCTTCATAAACCACATTATTCCTGCCTTCAGGATCTTTTTCTTGATACTTCTCATTCTCCTTCCTCTTTCTCGGGCACCCCTCAGTTGTATGTCCATAAACTCCACAATGGTTACATAATAAATGCAATCCTTCATATTCAAGGTAGTAGTCCTCTCCATCTAGTGAAAAGCCAGACATAAGCTGTTTTCCCAAGTTCACCAACACACATATGCGTGCATAATGACCCCTCAGCTGACATGAGGTATTCATATCTACCTTGATGGTTTCCCTATTCTATTTCCAATAAACTTTAAATCTTCCTCATCGTAATATTCTAAAGCAACTCTGGGCAGTCTCACCCACACTGTCACCTTATCAATGGTTGTTTTCTGAGGATTGAATATGGGCTCCCAAGGTCTTGCCGTAACGTAATGATCATATATCATCCAAAGACCTCATGTAAGTGCATTAAAATAATCTTCTCTACTTGTAAGCTTGACAACATAAAATCCATTGCCCACATTGATGAGAGAGATCACCCCTCTCTTTGCCCACCATGCCTGCAGTCTCATATATAAAGCTTTAAAACCAATATTCTTATCTAGTAACTTGACAATAAGGGCTTTTCTCCATGCATGATACAATCTTTTTTTTAAATCTTCCTAGAAAGGTAAAAGTTGAAAAGTTTCTTACTGTATCTTCCACCACTTTGAAAGATGGTTCCTCTATTTCCTGCTCCAAACCATTTGCCGATCCCTCCGACATCGTATCTTCAAAATTAGATGATAATTCCTCATCTGATTCATCACCAATTTGTTCGTCCCTTCTATCTATTCCTTTGAGTTTATCAGCAAAAGTTTGTCTAGAAGTACCCTCACTTTCTTTCCCAGTAAGTTCAGGCCAATGCCCTTGTAAAATATTATCCCTACTACTCTTACCTCCATTCTTAATTTTCTTGGAACTCCTCATTAGTTGATCATCTTCCTCCTGAGACAGAGGAACCACTGATTGAGCATTTCCAGAAAACACAAACATCATGAAAGAACGAGAGGAAAGTCGAGAGAAAGCTTGTTTCCTATTAATTAAGTTGATTCCGGGAAAAGGATAGTTTTTCTCGCTACAGCCTTTCCTTGCAATTATGACAGTTTGGATGAAGATATAGGTAGAAGTTGAAGCCCAACTAAAAGACATGAGATTAAGTGGGCCTATGGCTTGGACAGAGAATTGGATCTGAAAAATTGCGTTGAAGCCCAAAAACAGTAGCCGGGGAGCATTTTGCGCTAAAACTGAATACAACCATATAAATTGATCCCGCTTAGGAAGGAAGGAAAGAAAGAAAGAAAGAAAGAAAAAGAGAAAGGAATTGACGCATCTTCTACACGCCTGGGTGTTTAATAGATGATGCGTTGTTTAGACATTCGGATGGTATATATGTGTTATGGTGAGGGTGATGGAGAAGTATATATGGGGGAATCATGAAGACTACTTTGCAAGATCATGTGAATCTACACAACCATGAAGCCTGAAAATGGAAGGGGGGGGGGGGGGGCAGGCACAGAGAGAAGGATGGAACTAGAAAGAGCCGCATTTATGGACATGACGGGGTTTAGGTGCCTTTCACCCCCAGCTCCTACACACCGCGTGATCTCTCCACCTTCAATGTCAAACTCCCTCCTTAATCATATGTTGGCCTCTTAATTAATTCATAGCTTCCCTCATAAACAGTTGTAATTAATCAGGGACTTTGAAAGCATGAAGGTAGGTCGATTCTTTCAGTAGTTAATATAAAGAGTGGGTAGGGGAGAGAGGGTTGGAGAACTGCTGTTTGCATTTATCTGACTGTTATATTTCACTCACCATAGTCAAACTATATACAACCACCAACAGCCGCGGAGTAATAGAGGGGGGCACAGCACTCGTATCTGCTTGCCCACCTTCATTGATCGAATGAACAGCGAGTGACTTGCCTCCGAACATGGAGTAATTAATTAATTAAGAAAGCATATAGTGCTAGCATATAGAAGAAGCCAATGGATATGGACCCACCTCACCATTGTAATTCATTAAACTACTATCCTATGCCAACCAAACCTACGATCACGTCGACACTGAGAGTGAAATCCTACCTACACGCCTCCCCTTCATTCATTGCTACGCCACCGTAATTTTTAAGCCATATAAACACAAACACCATTAACCCGGACTCAACATATGTTGGGGACAAAAACGCCATGAAATTGAAAGGTGTTTCTGGGAGCGTGGTGAAGGGATGGAGGGGTTACTGGAGCAGAACAAGGTACCAGAGACTGAATGGAAGGAGGAGGAGGCGGTTCTGGAGGATGAGGCCCGGCCCCAGGATCCGAATCGCCCGACTCTCCGGCAGGGCTAAGAAGATGGTGGTGTGGCTGAGGGACGCTTACATGAGGATGATGATGGGACTGACCACGTCGGGAGTTAGGGGAATGAGCGGAGCGGACGCCGTCGTGGGCTTCGGCAACCCCTCCTTCAAGGAGTATGACTACAACATGATCCTCCACATCTACAACTCCCTCCTCCTAGAGATGATTTAAGTTGCCTTGACAGCCACGCTTGCATGGTTGGTGCTGAGCTTACTTATTCTTGGGTAGGGTTGTCCGCCTATGGCCCGCTATGCCCTGCCCAACCCACAAAAAAAATATCCTGTCCAACCCAATTTTTACCGGGCCATGCATTTTTCGGGCTCGATACCGGGCATAGGGGCTGCCCTGCCCTGCCCATGAGTACCCATTCTTTTATTTTTTTTATTTTTTCTCTATCTTAAAAGGGAGAATATGATAGCTACCGGTAACTATAAGGTAATTTTAGAAATATAAGTAAGTAAATTGTATCTTTTAATATTTATAACTATACTAATTTTTTCTTTTTTTTTAACTTTATTAATTATCATATGATTACATTACAAATTATAATTATTTATTTTATTTTTTTTAGATACTTTATCTTTATCAATATTAGGGAGATTGATACAAAGTTATAATTACAAACTATTTAGATTTCAACGCTTATTTTTTATATACAATAGATCTCAAGATTTTAATTATTATCTTTGTTCTCTTATTCTTAGTGAATTATAGATATTATTTAACTCTTAAAGACACATGAATATGGTATTATTTTAGAAATTAATAATTATAATTTTTTTTCACAACATGAGCATGATATCACGACTTGGGCATGCCCAGCCCGCTCATGCCCTGCTCAAAATTGTTAGGGCTTTTATTAGGTAGGGCCGGGCATCAGGCTGTAAAATGCAGCCCATGTATTTTTTGGGCAGGGCACCGGGCAGAGGGTTGCCCTGCCCAACCTTACCCATACACACCCCTATTCTTGGGAATGAAAGCTAGGTTAACAATGCCAGGAATATCAGAAAATAAAGAATATACATGTTTCCCAATTTCATGCATGCCGTAAAAAGTTAGGCATCTAGTTTAATCATGGGACAAGCTGACCTTACAAGTTTCGTGTATTAGGATTCTTGCTTTTGCTACTCCTCCTTAAAATCTTCCGAGCCAACAAACGTGATTAACACGCTGCAGCACCTAAGTAAGAATTTGTGTTTTAACTGCTTGTCGGTTTCTATTTTTTAAAGTTCATTCTTTCATAAATGCAATTGCTTTATCTGCTAAAAAGCATGGCTTTTATTGGCTTTCGAGTCCGTGAAACGAGCTCATTTATTATTATGATATTCTCAAATGTCAATCCTCATTCGTTTGATCTTTGATTTGATATTGTGAATTGATTGGTCAAAATTCAAAAATAGATTTTTTAAAAAAATTAAATAATATTTTAATTGATAATTTATAGACTAATCCTCTATATATATATATAGATATAGAGACTATTAAAATAGATTTTATCTTTTTTAATATAATCTTTTTCATATATACAATTTAATTTAAATCTAAAATAATTTTGATGTTGTCAATTTTTGATTATTAATTTTATTCTTATGCTGAGATAAAGGCCTATTAAATTAGAAGTGGGAAAAGATTAATGCAATAAGTGATTAAAAAGCACTAAAAATGCACTAAATTTATTCCCCATCCCAACCCCCCACTGTTAACGTATCTTCTCCGCTCATTGTTGAGAAGCCATGTCTTACAATAAACCCTTATATTGATTCGTGGAACAGCTTTAAAGAATTCTCTGAGGCTTTAAAGATTAAAAATGAACGTTAAAGATTAACAAGAACGGAGTAAATTGGCAACAGATTTCTTCAATATATAGACAGCGGTCTATTTTAGACTGTGGCCCACACACCATCAACGGGAAAAATAGCACAAGGTAAGATATTACTAGGGAGTTAATACAACATAACGTCATCTACGTGGATATTAATAAAGAATGGTGCACATTGGCACAAATGTAGAGGAACTTGATCTTCCTCCAATTTAAGGGAACTGGAATTTCGTGTAGTCATGTACTCCAGGGGGAGGGTTTATGTACACCCAAAGCAAAGAGATTATAATTGAGAGCAATCCAGACCAGACATAAACAATGGTCGGAACCTTCCCTCTCTTCCCCATCAACCCCTTTGCAAACGGATAGAGATGGCACAAAACCCAGAAACTGAAGAACACGCCTCCTACCAGTCTGCTCCATTGTGGGAACGGGCTGTACATAGTCCTGGCCACACCAACAGCAATAGCAATCATGTTCACCATCATGATTGTGATTGGAGGAACCATTAGGAAGCTCCACTTCACCATATAGAGATCTGCAAACTCATCGTCTCCATCTTCTGGTGTGGCAGACTTTGAGGTCAGAGTGAATGATATGTCTACTCCTGCTATCACCTTCAACAAGCCTTGTAACACAGCAGCAGGATGGGCACTCGTCCCACCAATTAACCAGAACTGTTCATTCCGCCACCAGTCATGTAAAGTGATTCCTGACCATTTGATCTCCAGAAGTGCAAGCAAGCACAGTGTCAGTGTGATGGCCAACAAGAACACCAAGAAGGTTACGCTGAGGGATTGCACTATAAACTGCCCCGTAAAGAGAGAAATTGCAGGAAGAAAGCAATAGACTAGCAGAAACATGGAGGTGAAAGGGTACATTCCCACGTTGAAGTATGCCACCCTCTGCAGAAGCTTCATTCTAGGACTTGCAAATACGGCGTTATTCCTTGAGAAGAAGATCTCAACAGATCCTGTGGCCCATCGGAGCACTTGGTGGAGCCTGTCTGTCAGATTGATTGGAGCTGTTCCACGAAAAGCATCCCTTTTGGTCACACAGTACACAGATCTCCACCCTCTGTTGTGCATACGGTAACCGGTCACCACGTCCTCTGTTACAGAACCATATATCCATCCTACTCGCTTGCCCCACTCAGTTTTGTCCTCATAGAAGCAGGATACCACACTTATTGCCTCTGCAACAGTCGCAGCATCTAACGGTTCCCGTGGCACCGCAAGAGAACCTGCTGGCCTTCCCTGAGTTCCTCGCCCTTGCAACTCTTGAAGTAACCTGCCCTGGTATTCTGCCACAGGGATGGATGCAGCGAGAGTAGTAGAGTTTCCAAACCTTTTGGGAAGAAGCAGAGACTCAATATCCGCGTCTTCATCATTGTGATCACCATTGATTGGGAGAGCTATTTCATCATCTTCCTTCTTTGACCTCTTGGGCTTTCTCAGAAACAATTTAATCTTTTTCCTGCCTAGCCATCCGTGATGTTCGGTAGCTCTAGGAGGGCTAAACCCATAAAGAGCTGTTCTTCTGAAAATGCAGCCTGTGCCCACGTACATTGGACCCTGTAAGCCATCGAGAGCTCTCATACTCACATCAAAGAACACGGTATTGTGATTTGCATATCGGTCACTGGGGTCAATACCCTCAAACCTCTGTGGGAATTGAACGTAGCATATCCTATCACCGCCCCTGTCAAGCATAAAGCACATGCCTTCTCTGAGAGCCAATGAGTTGTGTATGTAATGATCACAATCAAGATTCAGAATAAATGGTCCATTCGACATTATAGCACTAGTGCGTACTAGAGCATTCATGGCCCCAGCTTTCTTGTTGTGATCATATCCTGGCCTCTTTTCACGAGACACGTAAACCAGCATCGGCAACCTAATATCAACTGCTGTTGTATCGATTAAGTTCTGTCCATCTGCTTCTGCACCATATTCCGGCTCTTCATTTGGTGGAGCTAACATAGCCTGCAGAAAGAGATGAAGTTTAGTGGCTTTATTATGTATAACGCCAAGCATTATGTAGATGAGCTATAAAGAATTTAAAAACTACCTGAATTATACCGGCATGGTCCCCCCTTGAGTGATCCGGTTCTGCTGATGTCCAAGTTCCTGGCCAATGAGAACCATCGGACATCCATGTTGCCTTAGGAATCTTAATGGGTTCGGAAACATTGGTACCCAATTCCATCTGTTTCTTTTTTGCTCGCAGCTCCTCGTGAGCATTGTAAGCATCGGATCTTCTCCTTATTGATTCTGGCAGAGAATTTATTCTCACTTTAAATTCATCATATTCTCTCTTCACCTTTCTCCTCTCCCTTACAAAGTCCCGCCGTACCTTGTTCTTGAGAAAATCACCCCTCTGCCCGAAATATGCTTCAGGATTTCGGGGTTCTATCTGGTGCTTTCGACAAAAAGGAACCCATGTTCTTGCAAAGCTGGCAGTCTCAGCTAGTGCTTCAAAGGTCAACAGAGCTCCACCGTCATCAGATAAGTAACATGCAAGCTTCTCCACTGGATAATCAACAGCTAGGATTGAAAGAATGGTATTTGACGTGACAAGAGGAGGCTCCTTTTCTGGGTCTGCTGTAGAAACAAAAACATCAATCCCGGGAAGATCAGATCTCCCTTTAGGGTTACGGAGGTTTGGGGACTCAAACCTCTCCTTCAGAACAGAGAGATCAGTAATTCTGTTCACAGGGCAGAGTTTAGGAAGCTGATCAAGTATCCATGAGAATGCAAACCAAAGCTCACAAGTAATGGACATTCCCCACAACCACATTGCTTCCCGGTTGGGATGGCGAATCCTCCAAGTAAGAAATAAACCGAGTGCAGCAAGACGCATCAGAATAAGCAATCTGAAATAGATAGGTTGCATACATATGAGCATGACCAGAAACTAATTATGCTTCACTAGCATTCTTTAAAATGAAATTCAGGCTTCTCAATATAGGACCCCAACTTTAAAACAAAAACATAAATACAATTGAAGTATTAACTGCTACATTTGAACTCTACTCAAAATAAGAATTGTCAAGAAAAAATTGAAGTACGCAAAGAGCTAAGCACTGGAGTCACCTGTATGGACTAAGAATCGCAGCTGAAACTCCGACCTTCCTTGTTAAAGGCTTCCTGGTTTTTTCTGCGAAATCTGGTGGGTTCTCAAATCCGTTAGCACCTGATCCGGCGCCATACCCGTCTTTGGGCCACACAGCATTTCCATACCCATATGTTCCCTTTGTTTCAAAGAGCCAACGATTGTGATCAAAGTCAGGGGGATGGTTCTGCGCTTTAAACGATTTCACAAGCGAAAGCCTCTTACCCAACTTGAACTCTGCCATAGAAGGTAATGGCAGAGCCTGGTCTTCTTCCTCAGATGCCTGCCTCTCTTCATCGTCACTTATATACCTAAAAGGTTCTTTGCAACCAGGACACCGACCTCCTCCATTTCCAGCGCACTCCAAGTAACAATATCTGCAAATCTCAAACCCACACTCGCAAGGACCACCAGACTTGCCTTTCATTGCTTCCTCATCGCAACCTTTCATTCCGCAAACCGAGCCAGACTTCACAGGCTCCTCTCGTTCCATAGAGCACTCAATGACATGCCCTCGGGTCACCGAATTGAATCCTCCTGTGAAAATTGTACCTGAAATGTAATCGGGCTTTCCCAAAATCTTGGCGTCCTCAGTAAGGCTAGTCTGTGAAGATGACAAGGTCTGGCGCTCAGGGGTGGGAGGAATATGAACAGTGTATGTGACATATTCAGAACTGATTTCTTCCATTGCATCGTCTTTCGACATTGAGCAGCAATTTCCACCGCCTGATGCTCTCCTTCCGCCAACTGAAGCTCTGTTTGCTCTGCCACTAAGAGGGGAATTTGGATTGTTCGACACTGAAGCACGTGGAACAGGACTGGTTAGACCCATACTTCTACTTCCACTTCCTTTACCCGCAGATGACACAGTTATAGTCACCGGGGAGGAGGAAGGAGAAGCAGGGGTTTTGACCATCTTTGTTGGAAATTGTCTCCGGGTTCAAAATAGGAGAGTGAATGGGTGAGAATAAACAAAATGAAGTGATGATAAAACACAAATCGTCAATCAAATACCCATCACGAATTGGTGGGAATTCTGAAGTGAACGATGATCGATGAGAGAAGGGAGGAGAAAGGAGGGGGGAGGAGAGAGATAAGAATAGCTTGTGAATTGTGATATGAGCAACGGTAGAATTTGAATTTAATGGAAAAAAGGTCGCATGCGATATCATTGCAACGTTCAACTGATCTGGACCGTTGATAGAATGAGATCATGGAGAGGCTTTCTGATGGAAGATGTCCGTTTGTTTTATGTAGTCCCTGCACATCACGAGCAAAGTCAAAAGGATATTTAACTTCAACGGTCTAATAAACTGAACGAACTTCGATGATTTTTGGGTTTTTCCTTTTTTTGAAAAAAAAAGTTAATAAAGACTGTGCTTGATAATTAATGCATTTGGGCTCTCCGCGTTGGCCGTTCCGCTTGCTTATTTGTTTTACTTTTTTTTTCTTTCAAAAAATTGTAGTAAAAGTTAGTACTCTTTGATTAAAGTAAAAAAAACAATGCTCTTTGATTAAAGTAAAAAAACAATGTGATTCCGTCTTTTGATCATCGGATTTTTTTTTTTGGTAAGCGATCATCAGATTATTAAGTGCTAAAGATGAGTAGTGTTTAATAATCACACGTCAAATTTGAATAGTAAGTGAAGCAGCAGGTGTGTTTTATTATTATTTTTCATGAGATGCCACCTTTTAATCCGATTGGCTCACTTCTTAGCATGACAAATGTATCTCTTACCGATCAGGATTCAGGATATCGTATGTATTTTTAGCATCCCGTGGTGAGACTAATGAATATGAAATTCAAATTTGAAATGAGAGACATATCTTGAATTCATTTTCTTAAAAAAAACGGCACATTAACAATCTGCAGATGGACTGTGAATTTCAAACAGATCAGACAGCTATATCCTCCTAACCTGTTAAATTTCAAATATCTACGCCTCTAAATCAAGCAGCACATAACATATAGATGATTTTAAGCCCCCCAAAAAAAACTCATGGATGAATTATCTCAAAATTATAAATATATCCCCGGACACTGAATTTGGTTTGTCTGTCACTATTCAACACTGTGGAATCCGACCTAAAAGCAATATGAAGAAGAACAAGGTTTGAGAAAAGGAGCAGCAGTTGTAAGAGATTAATAATCATAGTAATGATAATGATTACGACGACATTATGTCAGAAACACATAAACCCAGACAAGTACTAGGTTAATAATGCAGCAACGAATACAAGGACTTTCTGAACCCTTCGATGACCATGCATGTTACTTAATCTTAGTTTCAATTTTACCCCCCAAAATATAGGTATCGCTAAGGAGGATATATGAGCCAAACCTGTTAGAAAGGGCATGGATAACAATGCTAAATACTATGTGCTTGAAAGAAGAGATGAAAAGGCATGGGGCCACGTGCTAAGCCTACGAACGAAGTTTCCTAAGCAACCATTTCTTTCGTAGCTTAACATCCAATGCTAGAAAAGTTGCTTTCTTTTCATCCTCCAGGAAATCGCAGGCATCCAAAACCAGATCTTCATCCATATCAGGCATTGCTTTTACTGCTTCTATCACAATCTCTATCGGTACTGAGTTATCATCACTCTTTTTTGTTGACACAGAAGAAACTGTAGTCGCCATCTCCTAAAGAGTAACAGCCATGCCTTGTTCATCGTCCCTTAATCTTTTGGGGCAAGTGGAATCGATCTCTAATTGGCGCTTGTGTTTCTCACTAGTATGTGTTAACTCCCAGTCGTTACTGCCATGGTATTCAATATAACTAGATACTGCTGGAGATAGACCAGTTTCAGATTCCTCCATACTCTTATCTTCAACTGAATTTCGCTGAGCTAAATCTGGACGCGGAGATTGTTTTTCATCAAAAGTTGGATCATATATGACCCACAAATCCTTAAAATATAGCACAGGTCGGGTCATAAACTGCCGCACATCTGGTTGCACCTGCATGCAATCATTTCAATGGTCTTTAAACCTTGTGCAAATAAAGACTAATATATTATCATTATAAGCATTATTGGCTAACATTTGTCTTTCATTTTCATGAAGAAAATTTAAGTAAAAACGCACTGTCAAGGGGAATGGAATCAGGCATTTTTGCTATGTTCCTATTTGTCAACGTTTCTACCCCAGGACACTCCATTCCAATACATTTCCACCTCTACTAACATGCACACCCTTGGAGCTTTTCATTTTTCAAAAGTTGGTTTTACGCTGTTTGACGACATTGCAAGAAAAAGCTAACAGAATAATAAGAACGAAGTACCTAGAACCACAGAGTTGAGGCCTTAGTAAATTGCCTTATTACTGAATCCAAATCCAATAGTATCATCAAAAAAGGGAATTGATAAATAAGACCATGCAGATGATTCTCTATGCCAATATAATCATTTATTGCTATTCCTAATAGATTTCTCTAGTAGGTGTATACCCTGAATTAGATGACCCATTTGATTCCTTATCATCTAAGATTCATAATCACCATAAATCGGAACATATTTCAGACCTTCTAAGGATCAAGCATAGGTTATATTAGTCCTCAAAAACAGTAACAGCAGAAAACAATTACTGAATTACCTTTTTCTGCAGTCAGTACGTGTCCCTAAATAGTACACAAATCACCAAAGTAGGGAATGCTTTTTATTCTATATGATCGGGCATCCGGATGTACCTGCCATTATCAAAGTAAAAGATCATTATCGAAAACCTTTATAAGATTAAGATAGAAAAAACTAAGCACAAGTCAAATTTTCATTACTCTGACGTATTCATCCCAAGCATTGTTATCAGCAGTCACCATTTTTCGCTTTTCATCCCAGCTAAACCCTGTATGGGCGAGAAGTTTTGTAACAGTCCTATACAAATTCCTTAATGTTTTGTGCCGATCTTTTAGAACGTCTTTTTCATACTGAGATTTGAACTTCGCATTGAACATTGAGGACATGTGCTTCCATGCTCGTTTGGTGAACAGATGATCATCAAATTTATTTCCTTTGCCATCCTGCTCTAACATCAGATAAATGAAATACTGATCCATTTCAGGTGTCCAAATTGTTCTTAGCAGTTCGTTACCGTTCTGGGCTTGGACGCCCATACTTCTAGAGCGCAAGATACAAAATAAGAGTAATTATCAAACATTGAAAGTGAAAGTTCACTAAAAACCATAAATTAGTTAAAAATTTCAAAAATTTTAATCAATTGGTTTAAAGACAATGGAAGACTTTGAAACTAAATTACATAGGTATTCTTTGGCATCAAATTCATTTTATAGATATAAAGTTGAAAATGGAAATCAAGAAATAATCAATGCTAAAAGTTCTGAAGCAAGTGTGCCATTCAAATACCTTACACTGCGAAGAAAAATAGTCATAAAGCCACAATCGGAGACTTTGAATCGTTATCTGACCATAATTATCATGCACAAGATGAAACGCCAAGAGAAGACCTCAAATTTAGTCAGAGAATATAACTGTTGGATTGTAAATAAACTAAAACAGGGTTGCAGCGGCTTCTCTGCACAACGTTTATTTATGCATCCCGCATTGCTCCATAAACCACATTACTACATAAACACTACATTAACAATCTCTTTTCCAGAAACAAAATGTCACGTATTATGTAACAGCTTAGTTCTTCAAATAAACTTCACAATCTACGCAAAAACAAGTGCTTAATCAATTACACTATGTTATAAGGTACGAAAATTGCACGTAAATAACAGCCTTGCTGAACAAAATTCATTAATGAATCAATATGAGGTTGGGAGATAGATAGTCTCACATTGTTGAGTTGATAGATTTACAATTGTGATAACTTATTAGTCAATCTTGCCATTACAACGCAACAATTCAATGAGATTCCCCGATCCTGATCGCTAGACCAACGACAGTATTCAGAGGGATACGGCTTATCTTTTATACGTCATTTCCAACACATCCTAATCCGACTTAATAACATGGTAACCTCGGATACTGTAAACTCAGAAGACAGCATATCATGTCTCAACTCTTCAAACAGGCCTCTTCTCATTTCGCCCCAAGTGTAATATAAGCAATCTGGCAGAAGAGGCGAAGAGGAGTAAAAAGATAATAAGCGCATTACTTCCCATTTGTATAAATTTCTATGGTTCTTCTCCACACAAGTGTCCATTTGAATCTGGATGTAAAACTTCACGCTTACCGCTGTTTAACAACTCCCAGAAAGTAAAGACTAAAGAGTTATTTCCGTTCGTGCGCGCCCTCCATTTTAATTATGTAAACAAGTCGTACACAAACGTCAAAATCCCTAAATTCTAAAAAACAGCACGAGTATTGATTCGATTGACACGGAATATTGATAAGCTATGGTGGCCAAATCAAGTTTACAATGAATCAAAGAATCGGCGCCAAGCGTTGTAGGGAGTATCGAGAAACATCAAAGAAATGTCGGGGAGCGAATGAAAAGTGAAAACTGACAAGGGAAGGCCACCTTGGACTTAGAGTATAGAGACTTCTGAATGCTGTAGTTTTCGCCTTGTACCGCAAGTTTGGGGATAAGGTTTTCCTGAACAAGGTGGGAACCGATTTGTGGATGGATTTTTTTGTTCAGTATAAAATTTTTTGAAAAAAAATTAAATTTATTTACTATTTAAAAATAAAATAAAATCTTCTTCATTCTTAAATGATATTAATATACAATAGAGTGAGTTATTTATTATTTTTAAATATAAATTTAGATATTTAAAAGATAAAATATCTCTTATAATTATAACTATAATAAAATAATATTTATTAAAAATTAAATATATTTTAAATAGTTATATATTTTATTTTTTTATCAATTAAATTAATAGGTGCTTTGTGGATGGATTGGAATAGGAAATACTACCTTAACCTTATTCCGGTTATCCGTAACAAGGGGATAGCTAATGGCCATTGTCCACCTCTAATATTAATAATTTAATATACTCCATACCCAAAATCAAGGGTATTTTAGTAAAATACTCAGGTGCGTCCATCTTTATTTTATCATAATATATTAATATTAGCATTAATAACTCTTTAGAAAAATATGCAAATCAATTGGCAGCTTTTTTGTGGGTGTCTAGTTTCACCTATCTTAAGTAATTTTACATCGTGGAAAATAAACAGGGGAAATGAGTTTTGTCATGTGAATTGCAAAAGTGATTTTTTGAAGGGGTTGCCCCAAAATCCCGAAAATACCCTTCGTAGAAGTACATTAATCACTATTGAAAAAGAGTACATTAATCAATCTCCCTCTATAGACGGATGACTCCTGTGTTTAGTTTAGTGTGGAAGATGTACTGAAACTCAGTCTAGATCACTTGTTTGGCACTTGTCCTTACTCCAGGGCCCTTTGGTATGGTTCTAGTTACTCAGTGAGTTCTGGTTCCTTCAATTTCAATTCTTTCACAAATTAGCTGCAGGATAATCTCGACTCTAGGAACAGTGAAGTAGAACCCAGCGGGTAAAATTCTTTGTAACATACGAAGGCATCTAAATCAAGTAATTATCAGTCGCAGGGAACCTTGTCCTGATTCTATGCTCCAGCATGCTAGAAAAATAATTTTTTTATTAGATGCCCGCGAGCAAGATCTTTCTTTTTTCAAATTCTCATCACCAGAAGAAGATACCTTTCATTCCTTGTGTTAACATGATGGTTCAACCAATAACTGGTAATGTGAAGGTCAGATGCCGAGCCATGGGATGAGAAGATTTGGATTGGACATCTTTCTATCTAGCTACACCCTCCTTTGACAGTTGACACTGGCCAAAATATTTCCATTTATATGTGGACTAATAAGAATGTTACATGTTATCTTGAATGACTCGGACTGATTGCGTGGCATATTAAACGGCATAAATTCATTGCCCTGCCATTTGATTCCCCTACTACCACCACCTCCTCTTGTATAGAGCATCAGAGCTTCTGAGAAACACCTCGTGTTACATGTGGGGGCGAGTGTACGCTTCAAAAGGTCAAGAATACTAAGTATTTCTTAATTTTTGTCACCTTCGCCAAGTTTCAATGTAAACAAATCGCTGAACACAGAAGATAGTACAGTCATAGATTCCTTATACCAGGACTGTGTACGTTTGAACTGCCCCAGGCAGAATAAAACAGAGGGGCCTTTAAAATATCAATGTTCTATAACAGTTATATCATGCCTGGATCATTAAGCAAATAATATTACTGATTTGTATTGCCTACGAGCCTTTCACGTATTTCGTAGACTCCAATATAATATGGTCGGATAATCAACTGACTTTAAATTCCAACCAATGCTATATAAGGAAACTCTTCCCATCCTCTGTAGTAAACTGCAATTTTTAGCAAGAAACCTACCATAATTATAAGTAGAGGCTGAATCAATATGGTTAGTGAGAGGATTTCAAGCAAGACAGTAAGTTTTCAACATATTTCATCCAACACCACCACGGGTTTCTCTGAAATGTGGAAGAACTTTTCACGTCATGGCCCCCTTGTCATCTCCATTGAGAGCTATGGCTTATAAAGTACTGGAAATCAGGAAGTTTAACCTGCAAACGCTGCAGCCAATTGTCAGCAGCCTGCAACAAAGAGTTCACTTGCTGCCACTCAGAGCCTCCGTCAGGAGTGAAAATTGAACCTCTCAACTTTAAGGAAGCAAGGGCAAAAACCGGAAGAGAAACCTTTGCATTAACACCACGGACCTTCTTGGCACTGGAAGCATTAAATTGTGGTTGAAATTTGCCTGCACCGGAAGACACAGATTCAAGTGTAATAAAAGGGAATTTCTTCACTGACTGTGAATTTGTCAGAATGAATGAGATAAACATACTTCTTGAAAGAGTTGATAAGGAATGGAAGGTCAGGAACGACGCATCCAAACTTCTTAGCGTTGAGCCAACAGGTATTCTATAAATTGGATACCTGAACCCATGTTCAATTCATCAACAAAACGAATAACAGACACGGAAATAACCACAACAGGAACAATAGAACATCATTAACACCTACCAAGCCACTGAAAACCAACTTGAAGGCAATAGATCACAGCTTCTGTACTTCTTTAGATCTGGAAAGTGGGAGGCAAGACTAGTAACCTAAGGAACATAAAGAAATCAAAATTGTCCAAATCAGAACATAGAAAATAATTAAAAAATCCATTAAAACCTTGAAAGAATGGACTTGCCTTGTCATAAACAGGGGCACGAAAATGTGGTTGTTCTCGTTCAAAATATTCAAACACAAGCTGCCCTGGATAGTTGCAGACCTCAGTTTCATCACTCGAAGAACTCAATGGTGGTCTCTCTCTCAAACTTAGTCTGCTCAGTCTCTGAGAATTAACATTCATCAGATTGCGCTGCATCCATGTACCATCAACACTCCCTCTGCCTCGCTTTTCTGTTTCACAATCGCTGCTACCAGCACTGCTTGTCTCCCTCGAAGACTCAGCATCACTGTTCTCACCAGGCCTCCTGATATAGTTTCATAACAATAATTCCCACATATTTAGCATTGCAATAACAATATAAAGATATCCATTTCAGAAAGAGTTAAGAAAACAAGGCAAAAAAAACAAAGTCCAATGAGGCTACAATCAAATTGCATAATCCTGGTTATCAGCCTTATAAAAGAGCATGTGATATGATATCCCTCCACCACAACAAATTTAAAGAGAGAAGATGTGAAACAGCCAATATAGTTCACAAAAACTAAACAAAGGCTCATCATTTGTCAAATTGTTACAGGTTAAAGCAATCCACATGGGTCCTTAAAAGCACAAATCTTATAAACTGCCTAAGATGAAAAATGGCATTTTACTAGTCTAAACAAAGCATGAACCCTTATCCTGATCAGATCTTATCATTTCCGGTATCTCTGTTATAAATTTTGCCATCACTCAAAGTATGTAATAATTTCTTGAATGTATGCCTAATAACATTGCTCTTATAATCCCAAGCACAATATGCTTCTAGTTAAAAGACTCGATAATAGAAATACCAAAGAGATTAAATTTTATCTAAAGATACATTTCTGTTCCACCAACAAGAACTTGAGATTCCATATGTCGATGCACAGACAAGTATTAGAGGCCATGTTAAGAATTCATTCATCTTCTAGCACGTCCATTAGTCATTTATTCTCCACAATCGATAGCCTTGTAATTGAAATACCAGCTTACGAATCGACTCAGTGCCAAATTAATGCAACTTCCAAAATGATAGGAAGCAGTTTCTTATACCATAATCACCCATGTCGCATTTGACATAAGTTGAACAGAGATTCATTACCCAAACTCTAGGGAAAACAGATAATTATTAACCTTGGGACTTAATTAGAATTAGTGCATTGAATACAATTCGATGAATGCTAGAATTGTAACTCAGAAGAATAACTGGAAGCAAGGTCCATAATGGGCAAGATAAAACCAAAGAAAGAAAAAATATCTAAAACAAAGTGCAGCGACAAGCACTATACCCAAATAACATTTTTCGTCACCATCATAATTCCATTAAGAAAGACAATGCTGTGCCTTATCAAAAGACACAGGGCCTCCACAACAAAACAATTAGTTGAATGCTTTGCATTTCAAAACCTTAAAACCCATAAAAAGAATCTCAATTATGGTAAAATTATGTGATAAACATACTGTATTATAATAATCTTTTAGGTATTTCTATATCTCCTTTTTCCTCTTCAATGTGTGACAAGCTTCTCCAATCCTAATAATAAAATACAACAAGGAGTAAAAGCATGTTCAACACTTAATATTTTGAATCTATGCTGCAACCAAGATAAAAGCATTGGCGTGGCCTTCAATTGACATCTCTAATATATTTTCAGAAAGATGGTCCTATAAAAGAAGAATAACTGTGTTATCCTGGTAAGCAAAATTTGATAAAATCCAATTGTAATTAGTTCCAACTTTTCATTTCAAAATTTGATAGCACAAAAAAGATCAATTGATATGAAGTTATTTTTACCCTGCAGGTCGTTCCTTTCTCAACAATCAGGACTGACCTGAAGTTGAGGTGGAATAAAGACTTATTTCAACAATTTTGCATCGTGTGTTGATGTAGATGTAGAACTCAACAATAAAACCAACCAAAGATCAACTTATAGAGGAAAAGTGATGAAAAGCAGATTATCATGGAATTTAACCATTGATTGATCACTGCAAAGAGAATGAAAGTAAAAAAGAAAGAAAAATAGATATAGAGAAAGAGTGAGGGTATACAAAACGGCTGACCTTGGCCTATGCGATTCAACATATAATTGAATGCCTGACAAATATGGGATATAATACTGCTTAACAGAATCACTCCCATTAAGTAAAAGCGGCACTTCTACTCCATAAGCACTCCATTCTCTAAAAGATTCCCAGAGATCCCCAAGTAAAAAGTATAGATTCCCATCAGCTTCAGTTGTCCTCCATCCCCTCTTCTTTGGCTGTAGATTCCAAACCCCAGCAGTTAAGAACATAAATAAGAAAATTTGAAACCAACAAGAATGCAAAGAAGCCATAGAAAAACAATAGACATGACTTCTCTTCAACATCAAATGTTTTTATTTGAATGAGAATGGTTGTAACAAAGTAGGTAGCGTCAAAATAAGAAAATCTGTTAGGGAAGAGAAATTGTTTCATTTCCCAGTGTCATTTACGAATTGTACTTGCAAAATGGGTGCATGATCAAAACACTGGTACCAACTAAAGCCTGGCAACAAATGCAACCACACATCATTTTCCTTTACAAACAATTTAAATGAAAATAGCTATCAAGAAGTTAAATATCCTTCCATCTTATTAATTTGAATTACGATGCCACCCATTTACTAGCAACATTAATCCAATCATTACTGCAATGCTCGAAGTATTCCTTGAGAACTTGAATTTAAAAGATTATATAGCTTTATTGGTCACCATCAGCTAGAATCTGTATTAGCCACAGAATTTTAGTCCGACCATGACAATCTCTGGCATTATGATTATCGCACCAACATAAGCCAGCAGTCAGTTGTTCTCATCTTAAACTTAAAATTAGAAAACAGCGTCGATATATTTTCAAATATAAGAACTTCATTCCACTTCACTCAAAAACTATTTTGCTCCTCCGTCACCTAATGTCTGGGCCAAAGGCAATGGAGCCAATTATAAACAAAGTTCAGATAGGAAGGTCAGAGTTTTGGTTGCTACAAGATAAAAAAAAAAACAGAAATTTATCACGCTTCCCATTATTTCTACAGAACAAAAAGTCATACAGTACCTCGGATAAGAACTGAACCGGAACCAGGGGGATGACTGACTCCATGAGGCGGTCCAAGTTAGTCAAATTAGCAGTTCTCGGTGGCGAAGAAGAGGAGACCGAGTTGGGCATCGACAATGACGACTCGTCGGAGTCGGTACGCGTCTCCGCCTCGACCGGGTCGACTGGGGCAGTAGACTTCAACGGTCTTTGCAGCTGCTGCTGCTGCAGTACCAACTGCTGGTTTCTCCGAACAGCCGGAGGGTTGTAGAAGCGGTCAGAGCCGTGAGTCCGCTTCACGGCATAGCCCCCGGAGTTAGACATTATTGAAATTTACGGAAAATTGCAGGGCGTGTGATAGTAATAGAGGGAGATTAAATGATAAATATATAGAAAGAGGAATTTGTATTGAAAATTTAGATAGTGAAGGGAGTCACGAGGGGGTTTAGAAGGGGTTTTAGGGCCAATTCTGTGTCGGATGAGTATGAATAGGCATGGAAGTAAATCAATAAGCTTTGTACGTAAGTTGGGAGGTTGGATTTGGAAGAGGATCTTTTATGCAATTGAAGGTGTTCAGGAAATAGGCCTATTGTTTTTTATGTTCGGGACGAAGTCTGCTTTCCCCCGCCGTAACTCCCTGTTGCCTTTGAACTAATTTTCTCGCTTGAATGCCCTAAATGCCCTCCTACTTGCAATTCCGCTTCTACCCTTCCATGCATTTTAAGTTTATCGTGCTTCACTATCTTTTTTGAGCCAGGCCATGGATTTTATCACAAAAAAATATTATAGGAACAAAGCAATAGCTTTATTTTAAAAAAGTTTACTTGAGAGTGAAAATAAATTGAAAAGATTTTTCCTTTGGATCATCCACGTCATGAATTTAACCTGACAATAATAATGCCTGAAAACCGCGTCCTTTAATGCTATTTTAAATTTTTAATTATAATTTACGGGATGCAATTAAGACGCTGACAGAGGCGGTGAAGGAAGGGTCGGTTGATGATGGGATTGAAGCTTCTGGAAGTATGAAGATGAATTCTGAGTCTACCAGAACCATAACCTTCCTAACCTTGGGGAGCATTTAAAGACTTTACTTTTAATTTAAACTTTAATTAAAAAAATTAAATAAATAATTATATTTATTTATTAAAATAGAATTTTAGATTAAATTATAGTTTAAAATTAAAATTTTATATAAATTATTAGAAATGACTTCTAAAATAAAAAATATATAAAATATTCAATTATTATTTTATTTTTAATTTTTCTCGTACTCTCTCTCATCTCTCCTCTTAATTTCTCATATCTTTTCTCTTCCCTTTTTTCTCTCGTCTTCTCTCCACTGTCGATTTGGTCATCTGCTCTCAATTGCCGTCAAGCTTTCGTCGCCATCTTCTATAGTTGTTGAACAAAGGTTTCCCTCGTTAGTATTCAATCACTGTTGTCACCGCTTGATCAATCAACGCAAGAGGAGCTGGTCTCTAGCGCTAGTTACTAATCTGTAGTAGAGGCATTAGGACGCTGGACATGGAGGGAGAGATAATAGGAAGAAGAATAAAACAAAGTGCCTGTTTGGTACCTCGGTTTGAAAAATTCTTTTGGGTAAAATTTTTATTTGGACAAATTTTAAACAAACAATAATATTTATCGATAAGTGACTTTGGCCAAAATTATGGTTTTAAATAAGTTACTGAAACTAATTTTTAAAACAGTAAAAGAACTTATGAACTATCTAATTACTATCTTACCCCTACTTTTTCTTACTCTCTCTCCTATCTCATTTATCATATATCTTCTCTACCCTCTCTCCTCTCTCCTCTACACTCTATATCCTCCCTCCTCCCTCCTCTTTCTTTTTTACTCTCTCTAATCTCTCATACTTTTAATCAAAGTATACCCTTTTTGATAATTTACTAATATGAAAAGTAATTCTACTACTAATCATCTAAATATTTTCATTTTCAAAATATATTCTTTTCAAAATATATTCTAAAAAATATATTCTTCCCATAATCTATTCTTCACATAATCTATTCTCCAGAAATTAATCCAAATATGCCCAGAGAAGTATACAATGTATCACATAGGTAGCAGAATATGACGATGTACGCATAAGAAGACAAATAATTTTTTTCCTTTTTATATCCTTTTTAGTAATTTATCAATCACAAAATTCCTTATAATAATAATTATCCAAACACTCATTATTCATAACTAGCTTTTTCCATAACCTCTTCTCTAAAATCATTTTTTTAAAAGTTATCTATAAGCTATTTTTTATAAATTATTTTTAAAAAAAGCTTATCCAAACAGGCCCTATATTGTATATTATCCTCCTTTGATTTATCAGAAGCAGACAAATCTCCTATCTCCCATCTTTTTAGGCATCATGCTGTTTGGATTAACATTTAAATAATATTTTATAGGGAGCAAGAAATTTAAAAGTGATTATATATAAACTCTTATGGAGAAAAGTTTATTAAAACAAATATTCTAAATAAATAGGTGTTTTGATGATTATTACTATAATGAGTTTTATAATTATTAAATTATTAAAAATAGTAGGAGATAAAAAATTAAATAAATAATTATGTACTATTGATCATCATCATCCTCACCCGTTATTATATCATCTCCACTGTTCTTAATTAATTATCATCTTATCTCACCCACTCTTCCATCACCTTTATTATCCTCAGCCATCATCATGTTCCATCCTCTTTGGTTGGCTATCTCTATTCCAACACAGCAAATGATAATGGCATGGATGGAGAAAGTATAGTTAAACGGAGGAGACACACGACAACTACAAAGGCGAACTCAAATCTGGACGACAATTATTATCATAGATAGAGGCGACTATAAAGGTGACAATGATTGAGATAATCCCAAAAGAGCAACAGAGGTGACAACCACGACAAATTGAAGAAGACATTGAGGCGGAGAAAAAGTAACATAGAAGATAAGAGATAGAAGATAATATGAATTGTGTCAAAAATATATAGGTAAAATAATAATTTTATAGTATATAAATTTTGTTTTTCTCTTATAAACTATTGTTATGAGTTTATCTAAAATCATAATTTAGTCTCTAAACTATTTTAGGCATTTAAAACCTATTTATTTTATTTTTTTCTTAAATCATAGTTTATACTAATTTTTTTTAAAAACTATAATTTTAGAGTTATTCAAACAACAACATAGTCCAAGTGCAAAACAGAACTAGTTCACCCTTAACTCTTGACGAAACCCCAGTTAATTTTTGTAATGAGTTAGGATTTTTTTTTCAATATTTATATTTAATATTTGAAAGTATTTTAAATATAATTATTTTTAATAAAAAAAATACCACTACTTTTAGAAGAAAAAGAAAACTCTTCACCGGACCTACGCTTTTCCTCTTCTTCCTCCCTCGCTTCAATCTATCCTACTTTGAAAATACAAGACCCAAAAGTTGAAGTTTACTTTCTTGCCATCACATATTTTAGTGCCTGTTTGGAAGTAAGGGAAACGGTGGTTTTATAAATCTTTTTAGACAAAATTAAATTTAGAAAAATTTTAAAAGAAATAACTATATTTGTTTAAATGGATTTTTAGATTAAATTATAGTTTAAAATTAAAATTTTATATAAGTTAATCATAATAGTTTATAGAACAGTAAAAGAGCTTATGAACTAACTAATTACGGTATTAACCATATTTTTTCTTACATCATCTCTCATTTCTCATATTTTTTCTTATATTCTCTACATCTCTACTATTTTTTATTACACACTCTCTCATCTCTCATACTTTTTCTTATATTCTCTCTCTTCTATTTTCTTATATTATTTCTCCTCTCATCTCTTATCTCTCATCATTTAATACTCATATCTTTTTATAATTTACCAATAATAAAAATACTTATAAAAATAATTATTAAAATATTCATTTATTCAAAATTATTTTTTTATAAGTTCTTCTCTAAATTTTTTTTCTATAAATTATTTAAAAATATTTTTTTAAAATATATTTTTAAAATTCTATTCAAACTATCCCTTAATCTAAAATTAAAAAAAGCATGACGGTTTTCCAAATGCGGAATATTCTGTAACAATGGGGACATTGTACCAACAGTTTCTTGAAATAGTTGGTGGGACCCTAATTTCTAAGCCATTGACTTGACAACACTTTTGGCCTTCGTTTGCTCTCTTCCCCGTCACACCAGTGGCTTGCGTCCACATCGTTACTGGGCAATATATATCGGATTACATCGTACTAATTTATGTTGCCATTTGCTAACAACTATTTGGTGACAACGACTCTAGGCATTCAGCATTATTAAAGCATACATACCAACAGTGGTAAGCGCATAACTTCAAAGGAAACTGAGATTAGCAAGACAGGCAGGAAAGTAAAACGCCTTAAAATGTTTTGAGTTCTGGTGTTATTTAATTATCTTGGCCTCAGCCCTCAGGCTCTTTCTTTGTTTTTTCATTCCCAAAGTACATGATTTCCCCTTTTCCTTCAGTCACACTCATCATTTTTCCAATCTAGATTGACATATAAAACCTGAAACTTAAAGATGGATTCTACATTCTTAAAATCTGACGTTTGAATTTAGAATTTTATAATATAAAACCACCAATTAAATTTTAATCTTTGCCGAAAACAACAGGTAAAAACAGACTAAAATATTTGTTCACCAAACATAACACTTAAAATATAAAAATGCCAAATATTTAGAAGGATAAATTATAGTTCAATTTAGGGGTGTACATAGGCAGGGCTGGGCAGGGTAGCCCCCTGCTCGGTGCCCTGCCCAAAAAATGCATGGGCTGCATTTTGCAGCCCGATGCCCGGCCCGACCCGGTAAAAGCCCTAACAATTTTGGGTAGGGCATGAGCGGGCTGGATATGCCCAAGTCGTGATGTCATGCTCATGTTGTGAAAAAAATCTGTAATTATGAACTTATAAAATAATACAATATTCATGTGTTTTTAAGAGTTAAATAATATCTATAATTCACTAAGAATAAGAGAACAAAGATAATAATTAAAATCTTGAGATGCATTGCATATAAAAAATAAGCGTTGAAATCTAAGTAGTTTGTAATTATAACTTTGTATCAATCTCCCTAATATTGACAAAGATAAAACATCTAAAAAAATAAAATAAATAATTATAATTTGTAATGTAATCATATGATAATTAACAAAGTTAAAAAAATTAGTATAGTTATAAATATTAAAAGATACAACTTACCTACTTATATTTCTAAAATCACCTTATAGTCACCAGTAGCTATCATATTCTCCCTTCTAAGATAGAGAAAAAATAAAAAAAATAAAAGAAGGGGTGCTCATGGGCAGGGCAGGGCAGGGCAGCCCCTATGCCCAGTGCCCAACCCGAAAAATGCATGGGCTGTATTTTGCAGCCCGATGCCCGGCCCTGCCCGGTAAAATTCGGGCTGGGCAGGGCATTTTTCTTGCGGGCTGGGTAGGGCATAGCGGGCCATGGACATTATGCACAGCCCTAGTTCAATTTAATACATAGAACGATGGCTTTTCTAGTTGTTAAAATTCATATTTTATGATTTTAGAGATAAAATGTGATAGTTATTTTTTTTTTACAGAAAAACTTAGACAAATTGAGTACCGGGGCTTAGCAGGGACAATGTATATATCTAGATTTAAAAAAGATGGGGTGGATATTTTTTTTTATAAGAGAAAAGTTTATTTATGTTCAGTATCAATTTTTTAATAAAGTCACAACACAGTTTTAAGGCTTAGAAAACGCTTATAAAAAATTTATAAAATTATTTACTAAAGGAGCATTCATAACAAAAATAGGAATCGGACTTATATCCTTATAAAATATAAATTTATTCCTTACTATCTATGTAAATTTTTATTAGCAAATGACACTTTTTTTGGTACAAAGAGAGGGTTCGCATGCCCTATATTAGAAGAAATTAACCTATAAGAAGATCAAATTATAAATACTCTTTATCCACCTTTAAATGAATAGGAAGCAAATGACATTTATTTATTTACCCGATTTATCGGAATTTTATTTTAACTATATTTAGATTCGATCCACTTCGAGTACCTAGCTATGGTGACTCAGTTTTCCAACGAAAATTTTTTATATATACTAAAATTTAAATTAAAAATCTTATTTAAATGATATTAAACTGGTTATCATTTAAACTATTTTTGTTACTACAAATGGTAATTATATTATGCAGGGATGTCTTCAAAAGATGTCCTTGAATAATATATTTGACCCAGAAAAACTATTGTAAGCCCAAAATTAGGCCCGATAATTTACCGAAAACCGGAAGGCATCCATTTATTTATTTTTACACAGGAAGGCATATTTTCTTTCCAGTTTCGGCTGCAAATGATAAAAGGGCGAGGCCCATTTCGCGAACAGGGCGGCGATACCTATATAGATGCGTTTTGATCTTTGGTGCCTGGTGATGCAGGGGAGGGGAGAAACGATGCGCAATTCAGCTACCCATCCGTGACAACTTCTCCCGCTTTGACTCCCTGCAACATCAAAACATGGACCACCAGGACCTACCCCCTCATTCTCTTCGATCTCATCGAATCCAAATCTGATCTTCTTCCCTCGAACCAAAACGGATCCCGAATTCTTGATTTCCCATCCATCCCCCATCTTCTCTCCCCCAGCTCAGCCTCAGGCCATGCAACCCTGCTTCTCCGCCAACGCCCTCCGGAGAGAGGACCCTTTTTGTGCCCCCAGAAATTTGGCTTTTTTACAGTATACTATAGACGAATTCACCTGCTATGGGCGCTGATACTCATTTCCCTGCTTCTAAGGTTATTCTCTGCAATGCTGGGGCCGGTGCCGCCGCCGGTACGTGCCCTTTTCCGATGCATCCGCATACATGACTTTTTTAATTCTGTACATTCTAGTGGTTTTCTTATTTGCTTTCACCGGACACGCCATCTGAGTTATTCGATAAGAAAACACAGTAAATGGATGCAGGAGTTATTGCCGCCACATTTGTATGTCCTTTAGACGTCATCAAAACTAGGTTTCAGGTTCATGGGCTGCCACAGCTTGCTAATGGAAGTATTAAAGGTATTTCATGTCTTGTACTAATTTTCATTCATAATAATCATTTTTTTTATTAATTAGCAAAACAAGAGATTGAAAGGCGTGCCGTATTTTGTAGATCATTAGGAAGATTTGTCTTGTCTTTTCCTTCTAGAATATCTGTTTTGAGCAATAGTTCTTAGATTCGGTGCGCAGCTTACCTGAATTTGTTACATAATGAGAGTACCTGCCTTAAGAGTCCCACTGCAACTTATAAGAGCTTGTTAGTCGAACAACTGGAGTATATTACTTGCATTTCGATGTTTCATCTGAAACAGATTGGGCGTTTATGTTGTCAGGCAGTTTAATAGTTGGTAGTTTGGAACAAATATTTCACAAGGAGGGGTTTCGTGGCATGTACCGCGGTCTGGCTCCAACTGTGCTGGCACTACTTCCAAACTGGGCGGTAAGTCTGATTCTTTGTCTTTCTCAAGAGCTTATTCTCACCCGCTGATTTGTATGATAACTAGTAATTAAACAAATTTTCCGTCCAACAAATACTCGAGGCTCACTCTGAAATGTCTAGGTTGTTGAGTGAGTATATACACTAGCAATTTGAACTGAAGTTGCTGAGTCATGAAGATTAATATTTAATTAATGATTGCTGTAGTAGCATCATTGGTGGCTTCGTATTGAGTTAAACTTCTATATAGAGTACGAAGTCTAATCCGGCCGATCTCTGATTAATGACCGTTTTGATGGATTAAGTTGATAGAATTCCTGAGTTCTTTTTGTTTTTGTGTGCATACATAATAGAAGATCCATGGGTGCATAATCAAGCTTATGCTTGCTGCATATATTTCCTGCACTAGATTGGCTTACATTTGCACCATAGATTTTAGTGACCCCACAAATCTCTTTATGCTACTGATGTTGAGCCCGATTCCACTGTTTTTGGGAAATTAGAATACTGATTTTGGCAGTTTGTATTTTATTCGTTTCAATTTGTGAACTTTCAGGTTTATTTTACCATGTATGAGCAGTTTAAGAGCATTCTCAGTTCCGATGGTTAGTCCTTTACTGGTTACTTTTCTTTTCCCGTTGGAGTTAACAAGAGATTGTTTAAATATTATTTTCTTTTGACAAAATACTTTCTATTATTCTGTTCTTGAGCTTGCAAATGTGCTACAAATCAAATTAATTCATTTATATTTATGTGAGTGGTAAAAGGCCATGTTGTGTATATTTGCAGATGAACGCCATCATCTCTCAATTGGAGCTAATATGTTAGCTGCTTCTGGTGCTGGGGCTGCTACTACCATTGCTACAAATCCACTTTGGGTTGTCAAGACCAGACTTCAAGTGCGTCTCTTCATTTTTTGCTGCAACTTATCATCAATATGAATATCCTATTACATATGAACGTTTCATTTGTTAAGCAAGCACCCGTTCCTATAGTAGTATTTGGGGTGTCAAGTATGCAAACATTCCTATAGTACATCTGTGAACTTTATTTTGCTTGCATGATACGTGTGCTGGATTCATAATGTGCCACTAAGACTAAGGGTTGACATTTTCTGTACCCTGCTTCACATCAGTGCATGTCTTTATATATCTATTATAATGAATGTGCTTTCCTTTCTTCTTAGTTTATTTTTTATTTTAATGCAGACCCAGGGAATGAGATCTGGGGTTGTGCCTTATAGGAGCACACTATCTGCTCTGAGGAGAATTGCTCATGAGGAGGGCATTCGGGGGTTGTACAGGTTGGGCATGGTGAATGCAACAGCACGGTTGATGTTTATGGCTTTACAGATGGTAATCTTATTTTATGATGTCTTATATTTTCTTAATCTTGTACAGTGGCCTTGTACCTGCTCTTGCTGGTATCACTCATGTTGCCATTCAGTTTCCAACATATGAGAAAATAAAATGTTACTTGGCAAACCAAGGTAATTTTTCTAGCCATCTATTGTCCTTTTGTGAGCACTTAAAAGTTGTGGCACTTACTTAATGGGATCATTTTTTTGAGTCAGATAACACAGCCACAGATAAGCTTGTTGCACGTGATGTTGCAATTGCGTCATCAGTTTCTAAAATTTTTGCATCGACCTTAACATATCCGCATGAGGTATGCTGCTGAATCAGTGACGTAGTTGAATTTATTTATGGATTTACATGAGGAACTTCTAATTGCCTAATCTTGTGGCATGATGAATAAAAGGGTAACAACGGAGAGTCATTGTCTAGAATCCTTTTTCAATGTTTATAGCATAATTGAATGTGCTGATTTTACAGTATACTTTCAGCTATTTCTTGAATATTTTCATTTCATCATCAACTTAGAAAGGCTTGTTTCTTTGGTTTGGGTAGGACTGATGAAATCATTATTCTGGATCTAAATTGGGTATGGGAATGGCTGATAAGTGTCCGAAAGTAACATTTTTCTATTCTATTTACAGGTTGTACGATCTAGATTGCAAGAGCAAGGATACCACTCAAAGAGGCGTTATTCTGGCATGGTTGATTGCATTCAGAAGGTGTTTCAGCAAGATGGCCTACCTGGATTTTACCGTGGGTGTGCAACAAACCTGTTGAGGACAACCCCAGCAGCGGTAATCACGTTCACCAGCTTTGAAATGATACACCGGTTTCTCGTTTCACTCTTCCCTTCTGATCCACAAACTCACATATTGTGATGAAGGATCACGGTCAGCTTGTGCAACGATAGAATTGTTCCAATACACAAGTTAGTCCAGCTGGCTAATTGTTCTTTTATAGAAGTGAGAAGTCCTATTCTTTTTGTATTGTAATTGTTTTATGCTGATTCTAGCATAATCTGGATTAAAATAGAGGCTTCTCCCTCTTCAAGGTGGTGCGAAATCATTGTCTTAGCTGCTGGACTGAAAGATGATTATACGAAGTGATAATGGCGATAAAGATATGAGTGGTTCAATTACTCCCCCCTTCCCCCAAAATAAGTTCATCTCGAATATTATTTATCACTCGCTGCCTAGCATGCTGAATTCTGTAGTCACAGTTCTAGCGCTTTCATTCCAATTGTCAAACAATTGTTGGTCGGGGTCAGGTTCTGGTTTTAACATTCTAACGGAACAAGGAGTTGGGAATCTACCCAGCTCGTCGTCCGCGCCATTTTTGGCATTCGGATACTGAAAATACCAAAAATTGTCGAGTGGTCGAATCTGAAGCAGAAGAATGTTTTTAATTCTCAGTATTTGCTAAAATGACGGGCTCGAAAATATGATTATCGCTAGTTATTTGAAGAATGACATCTCAGAAATTAGGTCTCGTCTATCCGCATTAAAATGTTGGATTTGACGAGCTGTCAACCACTCAAATACCTAATCAATTGTGTTTTACATATCCTCAAATTCAGTTTACTAGTCATCCTCTCAACTGTCAACCTTATCTTGCCTTAGGTGGCCCTCGTTATTCTGGGCACCTCCCTCTCCATTTCCCTTTCCCAGAGTTCTCAACTAATCAGTCACCAGTTTCAATTACAAAATCTATAACAAGATATAGTATTTTTGTATTGTATCCTGTGGAATTGCCTAACTCAATCTATGACTAAATGCAAGCTAATGTCACATATGATAGCCCTTCATGTCCTACAACTCCCCCATCACAATCCTTGTTTTCCTTTCCCCCCTTTTTTTCCGGCGATGGTCTAAGCCATACACGTGAAGCTAACATCCATCAAACAAATCAGAATTTGGAACTGACAAATAGAATTGAACAGGAAAATCAAACCTTCATTTTTTTAAAGAGATTTATGGGAGTGGTAAATCAAAGGCAGTTGAGTTGTCAGAATCAGATAACTTAGAACGGGTAACAAATTGTCCAAATGGCAAGTAAAGTTTTTATCCAACAAGATAATGGTCTCAATCAGCTTCCTTGCGAAGCATGCAATCTTTTTCAACCAGGGCGGGTTCTGTTTCCTCTTTAGAACACTCAATTATATGTTGTTTAAAGTAGACCCCATATCAAAAATACCAAGCTTTTCGAATTTCCTGGTTAAAAAAAAAAAACTTTTGAACTTTAATCCTGGATCTCGATTTGAAAACTCATCTCCCCTCTTCCCCAATGAGCATGCCAGTTAAGGGCTGCAAATTAAGGTCATCATGCCCCATAATTGGACAACTCATTATTGAGCTAATATGAATGGTTAATTGTTAATTACTACGAAAACTAAGAATAATGACGCTGTTCCCATCATATCTTGATACAAAAAAGAGACACATATGATGCTTTTTGCAAGCCAGTGTACAACTGTTACTTTCTCAAATCAATGACTTGGACTTGGCATTTCCTTCGGCATCCAATGTTGAATGAAAGAACATTTCACCAGATAAGACTCGTGGGAATGGATTCCTCTGCCAAAGCGATATCATCTTCAAAATTAAAGAACAAAAGAAAGGAACAATACAAGTATCTGATATCTTTATGCTCCAGAAAAAAATATTACTGTTGCTTTACTTCTATCTGGGGTACATTTTTCGTTCAGTGAAATTAAAGGACGTAAATGAGACCGAAACAGGGAGGTTCACTAAAGCAAGATATTTTAATTTGTGAAGGGTTGATTGAAGTGACAAAAAATCAGCTGCTGAAATATAGAATATGAGTGGGAGGGGAATATGAGAAGCAAGAGAGAACTATTCTTTCACCTTTCATCATGCTTTGGTTGGTCCAAAAAGTCTTAAAGCCATTAAAGGACCCAGGAGTGCCAATCTGTCATCATTCTTTTTTTCTGTAATGCTCGTTATTCCACCTGCTTTACAATTCTCTCTAGAGAGAGAGAGAGAGAGTTAGCTAGTTGTGTTGCTCTCTTCCCTTGATAATCTGAAAACCCCATTAATTAATTATACAATCAAACGAGTCCTCACAAAAAGTCCGATCCCACCTTCCCGCAAATTTTGGTAACATAACCGACCAAATTAATAATTATCTTTGAAGTTAAGGTTAGGCTTCCCTTTCCCAGTTTGCTTGAAAAACATTTTCATTCCTCTAAATTAAACTTGAGTTCTGTACAATAAATTTTCAAAAGCGTATCTTGCACAGTGGCGAGCCAGTAGAAATATAGTAATTATTATACACACATATCATAATGACTGGGATGATGAATTGTTTTACTATCTTGGGGATCCCGAGGCCCAAAAAGTTATCCTGTAGAAATCACTGCTATGATGAACGCAGTGAGTGACAGACAGCTATCTTTTTATCAGCTGTGGCCAACAAGGGGACAATTGTGTGCTTCAGGATCACACAGAGAGATGAAAAAAGCCATGAAACTTGAGGCAGAAGCTGTGTGTGTGTGTGTGTGTGCCGATTTTGATTGTAAGTAACAAGAGAAGTGGGTTTTGTTTTTACTGGAGAAGTAAGTTTAGGTAGATTTAAGAGTGGCTTTAGAAGGAAAAGAGAGAGTGGGATGAGTGAGTGCATGTGCTGATGTGCACTTCACAAGTTAATCATATTGTGCTGGTGGTGCTGCAGCAGCATCTGGGCTCACTTCACATGTGAAACTCTCAAAAAGATAAAGCAAAATGCCTCCCAACTTTTTTTAACTTTTCATAATAATAATAATCTGTAACTAGTAAGCTTCCTTGGATTAGAATTCTCAATTATGGCTCAACTATTGATATTAATATTAATTGCCTTTTGGATCCTGACTTTCAGAATGATAATCAACTCTGCAGGTCCCATGCACCACTACCATATTCTCCATTATTCTGGTTTCCACTCTGCACAAAATGCTAACTCTCGGATCCCCTTCACAAGGTACAAATATCCCTCAACCATTCATTCACTCCTTTCTTATACAGCAGAAAATTCAAGGTTAATCTCTCTATTACTCCTTTTTAATAGCGATAGAATATAGTTTTAATGGAAGGATCGATTTGCTTGTATTACAGATGTACTTTAAAGTTTATGGAATCAAAATATGAGGTATATCATTTATTATAAATTTTATACTGTGTATTTGGTATAATAACTAGGCTGTACAAGAAGCCTAGAGCCCATAAAGCCCGCGTCAAATATGGCATGCCCAGCTCGATAAAAAGTGGCCCAATGTAAAATGCGCAATTTCAGGCAGGGCTAATATCCGGGCCAGGTTGAGCATCGGCAAAGGTTGCTGCCCTACCCAGTTAATTATTTTTCCATATATCATAATTTATAAATTATATTATTTTACATAAAATAAATATGATAGATATTAGTGATTAAATGATAATTTTATAAATATGAGTAGTTAAGTAGTTAAATGTATCATTTAAAATTTATAACTAAATTAATTTTTTTCTTTATTTTTTTTAAACTATGGTAACCGTCATATATTTTTTTAAATGCTTTATCTTTATTAATTTTAGAGAGATTGATGCAAAGTTACAATTGTAAACTATTTAGACTTTAATATTTTTTTATATGCTATGGATTTTAAAACTTTAATCACTATCTTTTTATTGTCTTATTCTTAGTAAATTTTGTATATTATTTAATTATTGAAGACATATGAATATAGTATTATTTTATAAGTTCATAATTATAGATTTTTTTTTTACAATATGAGCAGGGTATTATGACTTGGGCATGCCTAGCCCGCCCATGCCTAGCCCAAAATAGTTAGAATTTTTACCGAATAGGGCTGGACATCGGACTACAAAATATAACCCATATATTTTTTAGGCAGGGTATTAGATAGGGGATTACCCTACCTAATCATACCTATATATACTCCTAATAATAATAAGGGAAGATAGAGCTTTTTTTTTTTTTTTTGGCGGGGGAAGATGGTGCGCTTTATTTATGAGAAAAGCAAAGTCGATTAATTGATGGGGGTGAGTCACGCGCTCCAGGTGACAGCGAGTGTAATATAATGATAGAGGGTGGTCACTGGTGAGTGGTGACAACCAAATGGAAGGTGCCACGTAGAAACCAAAAGTGAGAAACTTGCTAAATGCCCCACACTCCCTGTCGTCTTCTTTCAACCCTCTTCTCCCTCCAATAATACTTTTTTTATTTACTATTGAAATTCATATGCAAATGTCTTCCTATTTCTCGTGGAGTTGAGGTGAGGTCCCCTCGCCCTGCTACCTTGTCACGCGCTACACGGGACTTACCATCCCTCTTTGCTTCGGTTCCGAACCCCTTGTTTGAATATTTTTGACCGTTACGCGTCGGCCTCTGCGATTTGTCAGTTATGCCCTTCCCTTGGGCTTCTCCCGCCGTTTAACCCACAATCCGTAGCCCGCCATAACCGTTCCAATTCCTGTTGTTGTTGTGGTTATATTTTATAGCTTATTTTTCATTCTCATAACTTTTAAATAATTGTAGTATTGAGTGTGCTGCACGGTGCACGGTGAAATAATTATAACCATTTATGTAATAAATAAAAAAGATATTTTGTCTACCATTCATTTTCTAATCAGCGCATTCAATAGATCTGTCATAAATATTTTAAAGAATAAGTATGATGCCCATTTCTGTCTAATTCAAGAAAACTTAACAAAAATAATTTTAAAATATAGTTGCAGTGGTTGAATGACCAGATTTATGTTTCCTGGGCCAGTAATTGAATGAATAGGATAGATAGTATGAAATTATAAGTGAATGTTTGCTTTCGACCTTTTGTACCCGTTGAAGTCAGTGTTGGTAGTGTCTCGGTGCATTTTCTTCACTTCAAAACTTGGCTACGTCCCATGGATCAGAAGGTGGACCTATTGGAACACTTCCTTTGGCTTCAATTATGGGTTGTACGAGGACGATGCAGCACCAATAATCCTTGAATTCAACAAATCTTCATTGGATCAGGTCGGCCGCATTAACCACAAATGATGCTTACTTTGACCGTGGCCGCGACTAGACCAGGGCAGGGTCAGTTCTGTCATCTCACCGTCGCAGCCATAAAGCCAAAATCCAGCATCTTAGCACCAGGGGGGATTAAGATTTCTCTTCCATATCTATATCTATCTCTTTATTTATTATATATGGGGAATAAAAAAGAACGAAATGACTGTAAAGTACAAAGTGGAAAGATTGAGCAAGTGTCGCGTGTTGTTTTGTGGACGAGCATTAACGAAGACGACAAACTCAACCACCCTTCGACTTCCCTCGTATTATTTTAGATCCCTACCCCCCCTGGGGGAGATAAAGAAAAAGGAGAGATTTTATTCATTTTAGAACCCGGGGGGGAGGGGGGGGGGGTCACGCTTATGAATTAAGGAGGATTATAGTATTCCTAGTAATGGCGACGATGAGTGGTCGTCATCATGTCACGATTCTTAAATTATAATTTTCATTAACCATAAAAAGAATAGGAGAAGAAAAGAAAAGTATCTGAGATCATGTTGCGAGTGGAAGTTAACATTATTTACACGTCGAACGTCCATATCTTTCATTCTTGTGTTAATGGCGGATCATGCTAAATTAGAAACTTGGAATACAAGAAAACAAATCAGTCTCTGAGGATATGTATCATAATGACAAGCTAGTCTTCATTCATGAGCCAAAGCTGGTTTCCCCCAAAAGCCGGTGGATGAGGGGGGATGTCCTTTTCTTTTCTTTTTTAAATCTCATTGAAGAGTAATAATCAATAACTAATGAAATCCAAGTTGGACTTTATGGTGTTCATCTCTGTTCATCCCATGCTTTTTTTCGGGTATGCCATCATCAGGTGATTTCCTGACATTTCAGCAAAACCTAATCCATTCATACGAGGAATGAACTATACATTAAATCACATATTTGTTGAAGAAAAGTATACTACAAGTAAGTGAGTTTTAATCAGGTTTAAACAAAATTAATCATTATAATAACTCATATGTTAAACTTTTATTTTTTTTAAAGTCGGCGACTAATGTTTTGTTGTTATTAGTATGCCATAAACGTGTGGAACTTGAGACGCGTCTGGGGCGAAGTTGGTTCTTTCGCGGCGGGATCATGACAATAAATAATACTCGTAGATAATTAATTATTTCATGTGCATATTTTAAAAAAATAAATAAATTAATTACTAACTCCCGTAAAAAGGCTCAGGATTACAGGAGGCATAAAATTGCCAGCTTTAGACAGTTAGTTAGGGGAGTAGGTTCGGGATTGAGGTATGGGAAAGAGATAACCAACTTAGTGGGAGTATAAAGCGGATGATACCAGAGAGAGAGAGAGAGCCATCTGTGGGAGTGGGAGCACCTGCTCATGCTTTGTTAGAGATATAGAAAAGCAAAAGGTAATGGAGAATGTGAGTGTTTGAATTTGGTAACACAGAAAAGAAACCTCAAAAACACTCAACGTCACCATCAATCAATAGACCACATTCCCCCCATTTTTATTCTCTTCTCTCTTTCTCTTCTTTATTTCTCTCTCTGAAATCGAGCTCTCCGTCTCTTCAAGCCGCTCCAGATATTAATCAACCAGTGCTTATTCCACGAATGATGTTGCACGCTGTTCACCAGTTTAATTGTTGAGTTTGGTTTTTGGCGGGGGATTGCAAGGTCAGCTCGCAGTTTGATCAAGTGCTTAGTGAGGAAACGATGGCAGCAGAGGGAACATTATCGTTTTCGGTGGCATCGGTGGTGGAGGATGTGCTTCAGCAGCACGGCACTCGGCTCCAAGATTTTGATTTAGAATCCAGGAAAGCAGAGGAAGCTGGTGATTACCTCTCCTTTTTCTTCTTCCCGTTTTTCACGAAACTCAGTTTAGGAATTGCGAATTATATATGCATTATCTGGTGCCGACTTTTTCAGCTGTATATGGTTCTCAGCATCTATAATTTCGGTCTAAACCTTTGTTTATGACACATGTTGAGAGAAAGCTTCGTGGAGGTTATTATTCCGGCTCCGATAAGTCTAGCGCCCTTTGATCCACTTTCATCTTTTTTCCATAATATTGTTTTGTTCCACTGAATGTCAATGATGCGTACTGATTTCTTTTAAATGCAATCTACGCGTTGGTATCACTTAACGTCAAAAAGAAATTCTAAAATGCAGCATCAAGAAGATACGAAGCGGCAGGGTGGCTGAGAAAAATGGTTGGAGTTGTAGCGGCTAAAGATTTACCAGCAGAACCCTCTGAGGAAGAGTTTAGACTTGGTTTGAGAAGTGGGATTATCCTCTGCAATGTTATTAATAAGGTTCAACCTGGAGCTGTGCCTAAGGTGAGCTACATCTTAATTTACTATGCTCTATTTTATATGCTAATTCCAATTTATCTACTAATCGCACTTCTTTGTAGGTTGTGGAGAGTCCCGTTGATTCTGCAATGATCCCAGATGGAGCACCATTGTCGGCATTTCAATATTTTGAAAACGTGAGGAACTTCCTTGTGGCTATCCAAGAAATCGGACTTCCTACCTTTGAGGCATCTGATCTGGAACAAGTATGTAAAGGACTAGAATCTTATTATTTCACACTTCCTGTGTAAGGATTTCAACCGCAGGGAACTTGATTGCAATTAATACCGGATATTTCATTAGCATATTCGCATTCTGGTTGTTTTAAAAAATCCTAGTTTTGGTTTTCTGCTCTTGAATTTATTATTTTTCAGGGGGGGAAATCAGCTCGGATTGTGAACTGCGTTTTGGGCCTTAAATCCTATGGTGAATGGAAACAGACTGGGTCAAATGGAGCATGGAAGTTTGGTGCAGCTGTTAAGTCCACACCTTCTGGAAAGTCTTTCGTGAGAAAAAATTCAGATCCCTTTACTGGTTCCTTGTCAAGGAACTCATCCATCAATGAAAAATCTGCGACTGCTTCTCCCTCTGACGTTGATTCTAGTAAAATGGTTGGTAAGCTTTAATTTTTTGCCATTATATCTGCTCGTTTTCTCTTGTATAACATGACAATTAAATAGAAGTTTTGACTTCTCATACTTTTGCAGTCTGGCTCTCATTCTTTGAGTTCTCTCGTTCATGCAATTCTATCTGATAAGAAACCTGATGAAGTCCCGATAGTAAGTAGATATGCACTTTTCTGTGTCCATGATAGACTTTTAATCAAATCACACATTACGGAATTCAAGTATGCTACATTATCTGGGAGCCTACTGTTTGGTATCATTATAAAATGCTTCTCAATTGTTGTGGTTTACCCACTCATTTCTTCTGTTTGAAAGAATGTTAAAACGTGCATTCTAAATGCATATCAGTTAGCATAGCACCGTTACTTGCACCAATAAGACTATGAGTGCCTTTTAAACTGCCTGTTAAGTTGTATTATTCTTCTGCATGGAGCAGTTGGTGGAATCTGTTTTAAACAAGGTTGTAGAGGAGTTTGAGCATCGGATTGCACGCCCCGGTGAACAGGTACGATATTCTTCACCTTTTAGTATTGTTATTTGTTCTTATGTTGATATTTATGACAAGCTTTTCTTATTTCTTTGTTTATCATGTAACTCAGACTAAAACAACGTCAATAGATAGTGTTTCTCAAGGCAACCGACCTACACCAAAGTTTGTGGTGGGAGATAAAAAGGTGACAAAAACATGTGTTTCACACATTCCATGAATTCTAAGACGATGATGACATTGAAAATATGTTTTAATCCGTAGACTTACTCTTTTGCAATTGATCAGGCAGAGAACAAGATTCCAATGGTAATAAGCAAAAAGGATACAATTCATAGAAACTGCGTTGCTGAGGAAGAATTACAAAACCAACTTCTGAAACAGCAAATGCAATTTGATCAGCAGCAAAGACATATTCAAGTAGGGAGCAGCGGAGATAATATTTGTTCTACTAACTTTGCCTTTTGTTAATCTGATTACTAATATTTTCTCTTCATCTTTATATTTTTATAGGAACTAAAGCATAATCTTCACACCACAAAAGCTGGCATGCAGTTCATGCAAATGAAATTCCACGAGGAGTTTTCAAATCTTGGTAAAGATTTTGAGGTGGAATTATTTTAGTTTTTCGCCATGGGATTGTTGGATGAGACATCTTATTTGATCTTGTGCTTTTCCTTTATAGGGATGCATATCCATGGGTTGGCTCATGCTGCTTCCGGATATCATAGAGTTCTTAATGAAAATCGTAAACTATATAATCAAGTCCAGGATCTTAAGGGTATTAAGATTACTAATTGTCTTAAGATTAATTCCCGCTTAAGCTTTTCCAAGGATTTTGATCCTGAAGGATAGTTATTTATTTAACCAGGAAGTATCAGGGTGTATTGCCGAGTAAGACCCTTCTTACCTGGACAATCAAGCTATATGAGCACAGTGGAAAGTATGGAAGAGGGAAGTATCACAATCAATATTCCATCAAAGAACGGAAAAGGGCGCAAAACATTCAACTTCAACAAAACCTTTGGGCCATCGGCAACCCAAGGTTAGTTTGGTGTATAAATTAAATTTATCTCCAGGATTTTTACATCTTAATGACTGAAATTGTTTCTCATTGTGTTGCAGCGGAGGTCTTCTCTGATATGCAGCCACTCATTAGATCTGTCCTTGATGGTTTTAATGTTTGCATATTTGCATATGGCCAAACAGGATCAGGAAAAACTTACACCATGGTAGGATACCCTAAGTTGTCCCCAAAAGTTTGATAAATTTAAAAATTTATTGCTGATTTATGTTGTTGACATGCAGACTGGGCCAAAAGAGATAACAGAGAAAAGTCAAGGTGTAAATTACAGGGCTCTAAGCGATTTGTTTCATTTAGCCGATCAACGTAAGGACACTTTTCGCTATGATGTGGCTGTTCAAATGATCGAGATTTATAACGAGCAAGTCAGGGATCTTTTTGTTACTGATGGAACAAACAGAAGATATCCTTTTACTTGCCACTTTATCTTCTTACGTGTATAACATAACCTCCCATTGATATGGCTGTAGAAGATTAAAACCTCAGAGGTTAGATAATATAGCTGACCTGGACGGCTACTTTATTCTTACTACTTTGATTATTACTGTTATTTTCCTTTTCTATATTGTTTAAGCTTAAAATGAAACAGCTTTGAGCGGTGATGTTTGGCCTTAATCATTGATACATTAGAAATTCGAAGTAGTTCTCATAAGGGGTTGAGTGTACCAGATGCAAGCCTTGTCCCTGTATCATCAACGATTGATGTTATTGATCTAATGAATCTTGGGCAAAGGAATCGGGCAGTTGGAGCAACGGCCCTTAATGACCGTAGCAGCCGCTCTCATAGGTATATCCTATACATTTTCCTGGTATCACTGCCTCTTGTTTATGTAGTGGTGTATTTTGAATCATATATTTACTGTTGTCTCGAAATGATCAAATTGGCAGTTGCTTGACCGTTCATGTTCAAGGAAGAGACTTGACATCTGGTACCATCCTACGTGGATGCATGCATCTGGTTGACTTGGCTGGAAGTGAGAGGGTTGACAAATCTGAAGCCACGGGAGACAGACTCAAAGAGGCACAGCATATTAATAAATCTCTCTCAGCCTTGGGTGATGTCATCGCATCACTCGCTCAGAAAAATCCACATGTCCCATACAGAAACAGCAAACTCACTCAGTTGCTCCAAGATTCACTGGGTAAGGTTTAAGAAATTCATTTGTTATGATTAAAAAATAAAAGAAAGAAATTCATTTGCTTATCGGTTATATGTAACCATATTGCTATAAAGAATAACTCTTTCTGACTTCTAAATATGTCGATTGGGTTCATTTCAGGAGGACAAGCCAAAACACTAATGTTTGTTCACATAAGTCCCGAGCCTGATGCCGTAGGAGAAACAATTAGCACCTTGAAATTTGCAGAAAGAGTTGCTACAGTTGAACTTGGTGCTGCTCAAGTAAACAAAGATAGTGCAGACGTAAAAGAACTCAAAGAACAGGTTGTGATATCGTTTAAGGTTAACATTCGTAGAAAAATGCCTCTTTTCATTTATATTGAGTGTAACTTCTGAATTTATATGTAGATCGCGATCCTTAAGGCGGCGTTGGCAAGAAAGGAAGGGGAATCAGAACTGGTTGTACATTCATTTTCTGGCAGCAATGAAAAGAACAGGACCAAGGGTGGCGATCTATCACCTTATCCTATAAACCAGCGGGGTGCAGATATAATTGGTGATGTAGGCAGCATGGGGGTATGTATAATTCTTTTGCTAACGATGTTTTCGAAATGATATAAAACAGGTGTATGATCTGAGGAAGTCATTTATCGTTTCAATTTTCAAGAACCAACAAAGCAAATTACTGCTTAGCATTAGCTGTTGAAATATTTGACGAGAAGAATGTATTTGGTTATTAATTTTTCTTAATCCTGCAGCTTCATAGTAAAACCAGGAGGCAAAAAACACAGAGCCTTGATTTTGACGAGATATCCGCAAATTCACCACCTTGGCCCCCTGTGAAGAGTCCTGGTCAAATCTACGGGGAAGATGATAAAGAAATTGGACAGGGAGAGTGGGTTGATAAGGTGATGGTAAACAAGCAAGACGTAAGCAAAATTGAGAGCCCCTTGGGAGGTTGGGAGACAGACAATGGACAGTTATCTGAGGTGTTTTATCAGAAATATCTCCAAGATTCTTCAAAAGTCTACACAGAACGATCTTTTAATAATATGCTCATGGGAGGCAATCAGTTCAACCTTGCTGGTTCAGATGACATGGATGATCTTGACGCTGTAACCAGCGATTCCTCCGAACCTGATTTACTTTGGCAATATAACCATTCCAAACTCAGCAGCGTGGCCAATGGAATTGGCTCAAAGACTAAGCGGTCAATATGCAAGCTACCCAAAAGCCCCGAGTTGAGGTAATGTAAACATGCACTTTTAGCAGCTAAATTTACTCATACTTCTTACTTTTTATGCTTTATAATATTTTTTTTGGTTTTATTCCATCCTACAGCAAGAATATGAATTCTTCGCTGGTTCCCTCGCCTTCCCGGAAACAGCCAAATGGAGTAGGGAATCGAACTGGTAGGCATGCAGCTCCTGTTGACATGAAACGGAAAACTGGAAATAGAAAGTGAATATATATTGTGTATTAGACAAAAGGGTGATCTTTTTTTTTTCTGATTTGTTGTATAAATTTTTTAGATGGGAAATGAGAGGTGTTGGCTATAATGTTTAATTTCTTTTGGTCTGTAATTGTTGTAATTTGTATTACACACACATGCTGCAGCAATGATGCCCGTTGCTTGAACATTGACATTCTTTTATTTATTTTGTAGCTACCACGGGATGTAAAGTTTTCAGACAGTTGCATTTGCAACAGTTTGTTCGTTTTCTTTTTCTTTTTTGGGCCCCGCATTTGATGCGCACCTTTTTGTTCAAGAAACACTTGTTGGTTTTACCAAAAAAAAACAGAAACACTTGTTGACTTGAATGACTAATCTTTCTTCCATCTTTCGTATTAGTCTGATTGGAAGACTAAGCTATACCTAGTTGAATTTAATCAATCTACATCACACATTATATAACTCCATTACATAATTTAAAACGAGGTGTTTCGCTAAACAAAATTAATGCAGTATTTTATTTGTGATTAAAAAAAAACTATGCTGACTACTAAAATATCTAAATGATATAATTTCAAAGTATATTTTACAATATCATTCATTTAACTAAATTTAAATACTCATGCGGATTCAAAATACGAATCAGCTGGGGTGGAAAAACATATCTCATGAATATTTATAACTATTTAAAAAAGAATAATATCTAATAATTACTAAAATAATAAAAAAATTGATTGTGATTTAAGAAAATAAACATACAATATATTTTTTAAAAATAAATATTGTTAAAATAATTACTACTTTATTAATGGAACTAGAGTATATGTTACAATTTATAAAAAAATTTATGTATGTGTAAGTACGAAATGACTTTCTCGAAATTTCAAATTTATTAAACAAGCCAATTTAACTAAATCAGTTTTTATCTAAAACTAATATGTAACTAATTAATTGGTTTTTTTAATTATAAGGTCATATCAATGCACAAATTATCCAAAGTCTGAAGTGGGGAGTTCACCTAAACAATTGACTTAGAACATGTAGCCCTGTCAATGCATAATTCACGTCAAGTTTTAGTAACAACACTTGGCATTGTACATGTTACAGAGTCTGAGAGTTCGATTTCACATGGTTGCACAAGATACTTGGTTTTAGCTCAAATCATACATTAAGGTGATGAGGTTGTCCATGAATATGATTGGCAATCTGGCAACATTCTGGACAGAACTAATCCCAAGACAATGTAAACTCGATTGAATTGTTGAAGAGAAAGAACCTCCTTACATCAAGAATTTTCTTTTATTGGAAACTTGTGTTGAAGAAGCGGAACATAAAGATCTGTGTCTCATGTACAGATTGAATGAAACGAATCACTGTGATCTCTTTTTGTCTTTTGCAGCGATTACCTCATAAGCTCGAGACGCAAGTTGATGGATATGTGGAAGAGGCAAAGCAAGAAGAGGAGGAAGAAGAGCTCTGGAGATCAGGACAAGGCTCAGGAAGTACCTCTTCAGAGAAACCTTTGACGTTAGAGCAAACCCATGAAGGAGATGATGACTCGGAACTAATTAAAAAAGTCACATTTGAAAGACAGATTGATTGGAATGGCGAATCAACTAATCCCGAGAAATTGCCAGCAACAGTAATATTCCCACCAACCGCGTCATTATAAGTAATGCCACCAACAACAGGAAGCGCACTCCGATCGTAGTCCTCATCAGGATGAGAACCGTAGAACGCATCGATGCTGAATCCTAGATAGATATTTTGCAATCGTGCGTCTGAGACGAGAATGTCTCTGACATAGCCACCCCTACCCTTTGTTGTCTTCACTTTGATGCCGACATAGGAATCGAGTACGAGGAAGTGCTCCGCAATTACGTTGGATATGCCTCCAGACATCTCGCTTCCAAAAGCCAAGCCAGCACCTGATGATGATTGAAGCCTCACACTCCTTATGTGCACTCTCGACGTCGCTTTGCCATACGACATTCCATACTCATCCCAACCACTCTTCAGCACAATCGCATCATGGCCACTGCTAATGTTGCTGTTCTCAATGCATATGTTCTCTGAAGAATCTGCGAGTTTCACACGTTATGATGATGATGATGTTCGTAAAGGGAAAAGCAATACAAGAGAAATATATATACCTGGAACTATACCACTGGTGTAAGGGGAATCAATGGGCGCACGAGCTGTAATGTTGTGAATCCGAACGTTGCTGCATTGTGTCAAAAAGGGAATGTTAAGACGGGAACATGAGTAATGGAACTTAACTTTATCGATCAGACAGGTACCTGCAATACACTGGATGGATGTCCCAGGCAGGAGGATTTAAAAACGTTAAATTCGAGATAATGATGTCGTCAGAACCTATGAATTCCACGAGATGTGGTCGGCTGTAATTCAAGGAATGAGAATAGAACATGTCCCACCAGAGAGCACCCTGGCCATCAATAGTCCCATTATCACCTGACACATTCATTGCTCATGCAAAGTTAAGCAAAGGCAACAGTACTGTAATCCTCCTGCTAGCTGTAAATCAAGTAAAACAAAGGACGGTGGACCTTGCCTGTAATCACCACGTCGCTCAAGTTCTGTCCGTAAATTAAGCTGCGATATCTCTTTCCCAGAACTCCACCATACGAAGGCAGGGGATCCACCACACTCCAGTGCTCGATATCCTGAAACCGCATCAGCAAAATTGCTCACCGGTTATATTAATGACATGACACAAAGAATTCTGCAGTTTTTAACTGGGAAAGGGTTAAAATTAAAACCTGGGATGCAACAATGGTGGCACCACGAGCAAGGAAGAGGGTGAGGTGGCTGGTAAGGTTGAAGCTTCCGGTGAGCCATGTTCCTGAGGGAACATATAACTGTGCACCACCTTTATCAGCAAAGGACTTGAGATAGAATATTGAATTTTGGAAGGCGACCGTGTTGAGCTTTTTCCCATCTCCTACTGCCCCAAACTCTAGAATTGAGACACTGTGAGGCCTCACATCCAATATTCTCTGCTCGCATGGTCCGCCATTAATACTCTCTACAGCAGTGCTTAATGCCAGAAGAAGCACAGCCACCTGTAACAGAGGAGAATACTTAAAGTCCATCGCCACCTTCATTAAGAAAAACAATGGTAATTACGCACTGGGTCTTTTAAAAAAAATGTTCTGTTCTGTTCTGTTCTTTTGCCTGTTTTAAATAATAGTGCCTCTGACCTGCGCTAAAGAGGACATTGTTTGAACGAAAATAACTTTAGGACAAGAATTGGGCGGAGGAGGAATATGGGATTCGAACCAGCGAAACGAACCGCTGTAATGATTTCATATTGGAATTACAGTTCGGCGATATTGTGAATGGACAAAAGCAATAAAAAAACCATACAACGTTAACTACAAAATGAGATCTTTTGATCAGTTTTAACAGACAAGACAGATCTATCAAACAACCTATCTACCATAGCCACCGATCTATAATGCACTCAAAATAGAATTTTCAGAGAATTCTTCAAAATTATACACTTGGAAAGCACCGTACACATCAGAAAGAAAAACAGACATGAAGATGAATTAGAGTGAGCCGGAATAATCCAAATGAGAACTTTTTCTAGCTACAGGAGGATCAAAACTCAAAACCATCAAACTGGACACAACCAATGAACAGAGCATCGTGTTTTAACGGGGGGCAAAAAATAACAAACAGAAAAAGGCCATTTTTTTCTCCGGTAATATCATCGAACGAAAGATAAAACAACGTACTTACTAGCCTCTTCATGGAGGTGTTGTGGTTGCTTCAAAAGGCGCAGCCAGTGAAGCAGTGGGAGGAACAGAAGTGAAGACGAAGTGAGGAGGAGAGAGCGAGATGAACAGAGGAGTTTTGTATATAATGCCAAGCAAGTTCTCCGCAAGGAAACAAATCAAAGGTCAGGTGGTAAGAGAAAACGACAGCTAAAAGGTGGAGCCAGCTCTGCGTTTCATTTCCTTGTATTACTATAATTTTAATTTCCAAGCATCACGCAAGTCAAGGAGAAGCGCATCATTAAAATATTACTATAATTCAATCAACTTAATTACTATTAATCGATTGATTTACCATCAAATCCTCGATTAAATCTCTCATTTTGCCGACCCCAAATTTCAACTTCTGTAGGAGTGTTTTCACTCGCACTCTTAAACAACGGGGTCGATGTGACTTTTAGGTCAAATTAATATTTTTATACTTCCTTGATTTTGATAATACAAGAATATCCATCAATCAGTTAACTTATTTGGTAAAAAAAAAAAAAAATCCAACCGGTTGAGATTGGCTTGACGGAGGGAAGGAAAGGAGAGGGTTTTTATTGAAGGGGAGGGGAGATGGAGAGGGAAGGGGAGAGAAATAAAGAGATTTTAATAATTTTTTATATAATTTAGGAGGGAAAATATAAAAATTAATAAAAAAAATAACTATTTTAATTCTTTAAAATTTAAATAAATTATTTTTTATAGTTGTATTATTATTGATCTAATTATTAGTAAAAATAACTAAATGAAAAATTTAGCATTGACATTGTAGTCCCATATTTTAAAAAATAATTTGCACATATATAATAAAATTATTTGAACATAAATTTAAAAAAAAAAATTAAAACCCAACAAATATAGTGAAATAAATTTAAAATAAAAAAAATACTTGATTAAAATCTATATTCTAAGAGAAAGCACAGGAAAGAATAGCATAAAGAGTACAAAGTTATAAAATATAAAGAATAAAAAAATTATATAATTTTATTAAGGGAGATTAGAAAATAAAAAGGAAGGAGTGCCTCCCCACTTTAAAAACATTTGATCTAAGGGATTGGAGCAATTCCCCTCTCTCCTTTAAAAATTTTTTAAACGAAGAGAGGCTCTCCTCTCTAAAAACTAGAAACTAAACACAGTGTAAAAATCTGTGTTCTAACTATTTAAAAAAATCTCAATATATATCACGTCAAAAAATAATGCAAAGGAAATAGTTTGAAACTTGTGGGGTGAGGATGACTCTCTTCTTCTCTCCTAATTTTAAAATGTCTATCAAACAAAATTAGTATAAATAATAATTAAATTAATATCGTTTAAATAAGATTTTAAATTTACTATAATCAAATACGTGATGAGATTTAAATCTGAATATAGTCGAGTAAAATTTTGATAAATTAAGTAAATAACTAAAAAAATTTTGAAATGTCTAATAATGTATTTTATTATTTTAATCCTGAATTAGGGAGAAAAATAATCTCATATCAGTTGAAAGTATAATGACCAAAAAGTTCTATTTTATCTCATTCTTCTTCGCTCTTTGTTTTATTTATTCATTTCAAACCTTTTTAGGGGAAACCAAACATCTCAACGAAATCGACTTTTGTGAAATGTGATTTATACCTTTTTTTTTGTCTAAAAAGGTGCATACCTGTCTTTGGAAAAGCATATAAAGTAAGACTGAACGAAAATAAATAGATAGTTGGCGATAAATAAATAAACGGATAGATAAATAGCTGGAAGGCTTTTTCCAGCAAGGATAATAAATGACAGAATAATTTGTGAGCAGTGACTTCAAAGCAATATCGGGCGGATATCAGAAACATAGAATCCCGTTGGGACACTCACACTGGGGATTAGGAAATTTGGATTTCGAACGGGGGGGAAAAAAAGGACAAAGGGGAAGGTAAGGGGATTAGGACCGTGGGACCCACAAGTTTGGCTGGCTAATCCATTGGATTTGCAAGGGTGAGATTTCATACAAGTAAAATGGCATCCGTTGGATTTAGTCGAAGGTCTTAAGAAAGTTTAGATTGCTATAAACTAGTGATCAGATCAATTATTTTAGCAACTAATTACAGTACGCAATAGGGGTTACAAAGGCCAGCACTCTTGAGCATATATGACTTATGAAAACAACTGATTAGCATATACTTGTTCGCTTTCCTCGACATATGGTATTTGTAAGAGTCTAATTACACGGAAGGAGGTTTGAATATGATAATCCAACGGACCTTAATTCAATCAAGAATGCCTATCCATTTTTAGTTTCAAGCCCTACTTATTCTTCTGGACGCAGTTTCCGTTTTCGGCCTAAACGTCTAGAATTGGATTAGCGGATCCCATCAACGAAGTGTTCAAACGCTGATTGTAATATTTCGCTGAGTCCTGCATGACACTCTAAACATGACTGATATTCTTATTTTCCACATGCCTTGCGATTAACCCGTTCAAATAAGGGATTGAATTGAAAACAAAGACAGCACATTCATCCATGTACGTGAATTCAGCAAAAAAAAATAAAAACATACTATTATTTAAAATATATTTTGATACTTAAAAATATTATTTTATTATAATTCTAATAAAAATATTTAAAAAATATCTTTAACTTCTAAATATTTAGATTTAAGCTTAAAGTTAATAAAAAAAAATTCTTACCAAATATTAATATTGCTTAAAAAAAACGATTTTACTCTACCCTAATCATAAGCAAATCTAATTTTTTTTTAAAAAAAAACAAAAAGACTGCAAACTCTTTAAAATAATTTTTTTTTTGTACCAACCAAAAATAGAGAGACTACACCTTCAAACAAGAAGCGCCATTTAGTCATGATGACGATTGTACCAATTTTAACATCTTAGAACGACCCGATTCGAATAACCTCATAGAGCTATAAAGTACTGCAATCATTAAGTAATGCCAGAAACGAGGTGTGAATTAATACCAAAAACAAGATTAAACAAAGAGTACATGGTATACTATAAACGCTTAAACTTAGGATACTGTTCAACTGTTAGCAACAAAAGCAGACTCCAGAAAACTAATTCAAAATCTTATAAATGCACAATAACTGAGGACGTCAGGGCACTTGATAACTCAATCCTTCTAACCTCCGAATATGTGACTATGACTTACTTCTTCGATTTCTTCGATACTCTGCATACAAGGTATATTCAGTTAGATACTCTAAAGAAAAGGTCCCGGCCAATATACGTGCATATATAAAGGTACTACAGGAAATCTGAGCCACGAAGTAGATAAAACACAGTGTAACACTCACTGGGCAGGCTGGGAAGCAGGAGCAGGTGGCGCTACTGGTGCCTTTTCTCCAGGACCCTGAACATTTTACAAAGAGCAAACCAAATATCAAAATCCCGTGTCTACGAAAATCCAAATTGTGCAGGCATACAGGTAAATAAATTCTAAACCGTATAAACTCACCTGAGCCAAGCGCTCCTCTCTCCGGGCAATTTTCCTTTCCCTGCTTGCCTTGTTCTTTGCACGCTTAGCTTCAAATTGGTCAGACAACGTTTTCTCTCTTGCCTTCTCAGCCTTAGACTTGTGTATGCTCTCCATCAAAACTCTCTTGTTCTTGAAAACATTACCCTTCACTTTCATGTACATATCATGGTACATGTGCTTGTCAATCTTTTTGGATTCCCTGTACTTGCGAAGCAGGCGTCTGAGCACACGCATCCTCCTCATCCAGAGGATTTTAGTGGGAAGCCTTGCCTCCCTTGTACCCTTACGCTTACCTAACAGCATATAGGCGAACCTTGTAAATTAATGATGCTGCATCTCTCCTTTGAGACAAAAAAGCAATGCATTGAAATAGTTTTTCTATGACCAAAACCAGATGTTGTACTGATCATGGTCCGCTCAGAAATGTTTGATATATATTAAGTATCTATAACTCATGTCCTCTAAACTATGCGGTGTCTATTTTCGAAGGAAGATGATATGACCATAATATCTAATAAACCATTTGAACTCAAACGCTACCAGTGATAACGTCCCAAAATATGATTCCAAACTAAACTAAAATTATCTCACGTCACGCCAATCAAGTCGAGAAACAAATACCATATCCAGAGTGACGTCCTTTTCTCTTGGCCTCCTTCATACGCCGAGCACGAGATCGAGAGTGAATTTTAGTTGGCTTCCTGATAATGAATCCATCCTTCACTAACTTCCTTATGTTTTGGCCTGCAAATGTAAATTCAATGAGTAGAGAAGTATAGAAGATTAAATATTCATATATTAGATACATTTTTTGTTAAAGGGGAAAATGAGTGTATAATTTCTCCGCTTATTGATATTTATAATACAATCACATATCACGACTCGTCCAAATGGATATTAAAGAAGCACAAGCTTATTTCTGATTTCCCTCCTTAGAATAAGGCATCCTAAAGAGGCGGTGTTGTGATTCTAAAGCTACGGCGGCATAAAGTCTATCAGTACCAATACAAATAAAAACAAAAATATGGTGTTTAGAGGATCAATAAAGATGAGTATTATCAAGAAAGTTTATTGATGGAAGATTTTCAATTGATATGCACCAGAGACAGATCGTATCCATCAACCGATGATGCCTCGAAAGTGCTCCCAAATATCCAGAAAAATAAAAGAGAAACTAATAATAGCCAAGCCCAGCAGAAGCTACAGTTAAGTCCCGATTCCAGGGAGCTTGCGCTACCGCTTCCAAAAGTCATCGGCAACCAAGCGATGCTAAGGGTATTAAGAAATGAGACAACAAAACAGAGATGACGGCGAAAAGATAAGCCATCTAAGGAAGAGCAAGAGCATACGAGAATTGGCCATGGAGATTTCATTGACTTCATTGGGATCCAGCCAAACCTTGCCTCTGCCGCACTTTAAGACACTAGCGGCGAGCCGCTTCTGCAACTTGAGCGACACCATCTTCCTCTCGCCCGGTATCTGCTGCAAATGCTATCGTTCTGAAGAGACGATGAGAATCTATGATCTTATCGAAAACCCTAATGCTTCTCCCACTTCGGGTGTGGATTGGGTTCTATTGTGGGCTAACACATATGATGGACTAGACTCAACACTAATGTTGCAATGGAAGTCAGTTATTGGGCCTATTGGTCAACAGTAGTCATCCGCAAGCCCACATCGTATAGGTTTTTGTGTTTTGGGCCCAACGAGTTTAGTTTATTACGTTGATTTGATTGGAGAAGTAAGGGTGCAGAGAACTAGCATCCTTTTGGTTTTTGGAAAGAACTTTATAGAAAGGTGGAAAGCGAAGCGGGGAGGAGTGGAATTCAGGGAGCGCCAATAGAATGAAGGCACTACCACCTCTCTCTCTCTCTCTCTCTCTCTATCTCTCTCTCAATTCCAAAACGCAAAACCTGCTGCGCCCCCGTCTTCCACCTATCATTCTTCTCTTTCAAAGTTCAATCCCCCCCCCTCCATATTTTCCTATAAATTTCGTACTCGCATATTATCCTTATTATTCTCAATACATTATGCGCCTCCCCTTCTTATAAAAGATACGACCACATAAAATAACAATCTGTTTGTCGGGGAATTTTTCATTACTCTGGCAAATCTTTCCAGTTATTCATGTTTAACTTTCAGATATAAGATGAATGAATGCGAACCGCTTAATCAAATCCCACGAAATTGAAATTAATAGTTGCACACCAGAACCCGTCGTAAGCAAACAGCAGTCGGGATCGTCAGCTCGAAGCAATTTCATACAAACCACAATCAGAAACCAACAACGTCATCCTAATTCTAGATTCCCACATAATAACGAACTTGCAACTAAAATCACCACTTCTGCCCAATTTACATGAAACAAACGGCAAAACACCCCTTCACACGGCGGACTACGTCACGCATGCCGGAATGCCTTCATCGTCGAAGCTCCACAGGTCCACCCACCCCGTTCTCCTGAGCGCCGTTTCGTGTCGCAGATTGGCCGTCGTAGTATGGGATCTGATAAAACTTCATGTAATCATTCTCGTACGCCATCAGCTCCTCCGATAGCTCCCCTACTTGGTTCTCTTCTTCCTCCCCTTCTATGCACACCTTCTTCGTCTTACCTCCCTCGCCCCCCTTTCTCTGATTCGACCCCAACAACTCCATCGTCGAGTAACCACCCTCTGAACCTGACACTCCCCCGCGGGAAGAACGAGTTACCCCGGTTTGGTTCAGATCATAACTGAACTCCAGATTCAGACTTCTCGGGGAACCGTCGGAGTGTTGAGGCAGTGGGTTGCGACGTGCTTGAATGGAGCGATCATCGTTTTCGTTGGGAAAATTTACCTTGGCTTTCTTGCCGCGGATTTGACGAGCTTCTCTGTCATAGGCCCTGGCAGCTTCTTCCGCAGTGTTGCAAGTGCCGAGCCAAACACGAACCCCTTTCCTAGGATCGCGAATCTCCGCAGCCCATTTACCCCGCGGACGCTGCCAAATCCCTCTGTAAAGGTTCTTCCTCTGCCACTTGGCGGGCTTCTCAACCTGCTCAGGTACTGTAGCAAGAAAATCTCAAATATAAAGTCAGGAGGTGTAAAAAAGAGGGTAAAACGAATGAGTATTAGTATGTGACAGAAGAATTACCTGTGGAAAGTTGAGGGTTTTGGAGGGGATCGGAGTGAGAAAACTCCGAGTGGAAGTCACTGTGGTTTCCGACTGTGTCAGGCCAGATGTCGGAGGGGGTAAGGCGGCGAGGAATGAAGTCAGCGATGATGGCACCTCCACACATGCTTGATCCACCTTCGGAGAGATGAACAATGGATTTGAAAGCTATGACGAAGCCAATGCGTTAACCAACCAAAGAGATCTTTTAGTGTTGAAAATGAGAGGGGAAGAGGCCTTTCTGTAGTTGAAAATGAGAGCAGGCGGCGCGTTGCTCCACCTCGAAAGTATTACTATACAAGCTAAATCTAGATTTAAAATTAAGATTTAATTTAAAATTTAAATTTATTTTTTTAAAAAATAAATAACTATAATTATTTAAATAGATTTTTAAATTAAATTATAATTTAAAATTAAAATTTCAGATAAATTGGTCAAAATAACTTATAGAATAGTAAAAAAATTATGAACTAACTAATTATTATATTGCCCTTTTTTTACACCATCCATCATATTTTTTCTTATACACCCTCTCCTACTTTTTCTTATACTCTCTCTATTTTATTTTTTACACACTCTTTCTTTGATCCTCTTATCTCTTATCTCTCCTCATTTAATACTCATACTATTTTTTTTAATTTACCAATAATAAAAGTGCTTCTGAAAATAACTATCCAAACAGTTATTTATTCAAAACCACTTTTTTTTCATAAACTATTTTCTAAAAACTATTTTCTATAAACTGTCTAAAAATTCTTTTTCTATAAATTTATTTTTAAAATAATATTCAAACAGACCCTATATAAGTTTGATGACTTGTTTTGAACTCTAATTTATTACTGTGAATTTTAACAAATGATGAAAAACTTAGTGTGTGTTTGCCTCAAATTTAGAAACTTAAGATATTTTTTTAAATATGATATATAAAATTATAATAAAATAATATTATTTAAGTATTAAATATGTTCTATATAGTTATATAGTAATAATATTAGTATCACATTGAGATTTTTTTTTACTCACCCAATTTATCAGAGTTTTACCTCGATTACAACCAGATTCGATTCATATCTCGTATTTGGCTATAGTGGATGAGTCTCCCAATAAAAATTTTCTGTATACACCAAAGCTCAAACTCAAAACTTTACTTAAATAATATTAAGTCATTTACCAATTAAACTAACTCCCATTAATGTATCACCCGAGATTTATTTTGGCATTAAAATCTGAACGTGGAGAAGCAATCCAGTTCTTGGAAATTGGGCCGAATCAGAGAAAGCCCGTTTTAATTTTTGGGCCTCGTGTACCAGCATTGCAAGCCTTACCTTGAAGCCTCCCTTTCCCTTACAGCGCCCGGCAATGGCATACCCGGGGCCTGCCTCCTTTTCGATCGTATCCGTGGGCCCGTCATCTTTGTTAAGTAGGAGTAAAGCAATGGTCTATTATCTCGTTGTCCTGTTCATGTGCTATTCTCCCATTCCGTTTCTCTGCCGTATACATAAACAGTTATCTCTTAGTAGTGAAGTGTACGGTGGCCCAAGCATAATTAAAATCTTATTGAAGTTGCAAGAGCAATAAAGACTGTGAACACGAAATCAGGATTCTAGAATGATAGATATTTTGAAAGGGAGTGCTGATTAAATTAAAGTAAATGACCAAAACACTTGAGAACACAAATAGTTGGACTCGTGAATTTTAAATGGGGAAGAGTAGTTGAACTATGAAAACCTTGACTATGTACGAGAACTATGATAAAGAAAGGGGAAATAGCAGCCACATGGATACTTATGTAATATTGAAGGGGTAGCGCGTAGGTTGTCTATTCACAAAGTTAGCAAGAAGAGGGTTGGTTAGAAGCAGGGAATCGTTGGTTGTGGATGACTTCACAGCAAGGAAAGTAGGTAAAGCCAAGCAGACCCGTCAAAGTCCACTCTACTATTTTTGCTTTTTCATTTTCATTTGCGTGTATTCATTATTTACCAATTTACGGCTTCAGATTATGAGTGATTGAATGGTAAGGGAAGCGAGGAGAGTAAATTAGCATTAGGCGGCAAATGCATCATGGTAGATGGAACATGAGATTCCCTAACACGTGTATCTCAAGTTAGGAAGGTAGAGAAGTCCCAAGTAACGAATCCAACCCGGCCCATTTGCACATCACCTTCTCCTCTCTCTCTCGTCTCTTCCATCTTTCGCTCTTGAAAAAATTAAGAGTCAACCGTTATCGTTCGAGTTTAACCTCTTATATTTGCGCACAACAATCTAGGAGTGATACAGAATCATCAAAAGCCAAATAAGAGATGGAGCCGCCCAAAGGCCAAGGGATCACCAACAAGGAGCAGCGCAAGAAGACCTTCAGCGCCGGGACAGGGGGTGGTGCTCTTCCGGGGCTTCTCGTCTTTGGTGGAGCCTTGGCCGTCACCGGTCTAATAGCCGTCGCATCTTTTGTCGCCAATCAAAATAAGGCCAAGGCTCGTCCCCACAAGCCCCGACAATCTGACGACGCTTCCCAAGGCATCCCCTCTCCTCAAGATTCTACCACCAATCATGACCATGCATGGTATTACCCAAATCTTAATGACCCTTTAGGCTTATTCTTGTCTCTTTTGCATGCCAGCGTCCGCGACCAGATGCGACTCTGTTTGTCTTTTGTGTTGTTCTATTGGTTCATCACTTAATTTTTGCTGCTCCACCAGCTATGAAACATCAAATACGACAAAGGACCAAGTTCATTCCTGTGAGTCGACTTTGATTCTGGTAATACATTTCTTCTCTATCATCGTTTTTTCTTCCGCTGAAATTATATGCGGTCCTGTTTTTGTGGCTTTAAAAATTACGTTGAATAATTCGCCTGATTTTGGTTCAGGAGGACAAACCTGACCTTAAGGTTGAAACCTGCGTCGAAGAGGAGAGCGCGACGAGTCTGCATCAGGAGATCGTGCTGTCTGATGATTCTCCCCCAGAAAGTACGGTGTCCTTCAATGATAACGGGATCGGGGAAGAGGTTCTTGGGTCTTCAGCTGACAGCCCCTGTTTCAAGGAGGTGGATCAGAGCGAACCCCAAGAACCCCTAAAATCCGTAGACATTAACGAGGGGCAGCATGACAGTGACAGTGCAACGACTGAAACAGAAGATGATATCGTCGAGGGAGACGACGATGTCGCCTTTGGGGCAAGTGAGAGTGAACCCCAAGGACCCCTAAAATCCGTAGAGATTAACGAGGGGAAGAACGACAACGACAGTACAACGACTGAAACAGAAGACGATATTATCGAGGAAGACGACGATGTCGCCTTCGGGACAAGTGAAAACAGCTCAGAAGCAACGGGGAGGACTTCCCTAGATTCCATTGAGGCAGCAACTTGGCAGGAACCCCAACAAGTTAAGGGAAAGATGGTCATTGACCAGAGCGAAGCTGAAGGAATCGCCAAATCAAACATCTCTTGTACGTATGATAAGAGTCAAAGTGGTGCCAATATTTCTGAATTTTCCGGGTATGCTGGGAATGAGAGAGTCATAGCGTCAGCGAAAGCGAGTTCTTCCGAGAAACCAAATTTGTATATCGCGCTGAATTACCATCTGTCTGTATCCAAATTCAAAACCTGGGTCATCCTTTTGCTTCTATTTGCCATATTGCTTCTGGTCGTGCTCACTCGTCGCAATCGCATACCTGGATATCCGATGGTGGCAATTCCGTAATATCCCCTTGATCACCGTGGATCAGATGTTAAAGCGGTCTCTCGGACAATTAGGTAGCTAGCACCATTTGTATTCACAGGACCACATGCATTTTGTTATGGCAAGTTTGACGAGGATCATCTGTTTTCTGTTTAGAGGCTTTATATAAATCAGCACTTTCGAGTCCCGTGTTGTAAATGATGTCTCTATCAAGTATCAATTATAGTCATAAAAAGCAAAATTAGTTCCGATATATCAATATATGCTATAGAATGGAAATGGGGGTTGCACTATTTTTGGATCACGAGTGTGAATGGAGCATGGCTATATTGAATCTGAGAGTCACTGTTAATTAAGTCATCGAAACTCTGATCCCGAACTGCATGATCCTTGCAATGTTGAGAGAGCAAACTCTATAATGTACAGAAAAATGTGTTACTTATACGCCTTGAATGGTGTCATTTATCACAAACTCAAAAATCTATATAATTTCAGAGAATCACACCAGTCCCACCACATTGTGAGGAACCACCTATTGTCAAAGTCTCCAGATCGTTTTAAGGAAGAGGTCAGCACAACCTTCTCATAAATCATGAGAGAGCGCAACTATGTATTGAAGATTCGTTTATGCACAGGGACCTTTACAGTTCACGACTTCAACCTCCCTACCACTCTTTTCTATATACAATGCCTTGAATTTTGAGTATTGGCTCAACTGGCTTCTGTTGGTTTATTTAGCTATAGTTGGAACAAATATGAGAATGAAACTACTTTGGGAAGAACACTGCGGACAAAACTTTGCTCCGACCTATGCAATGGTTGGGCGATGTAACTGCAGTAGACCTTGGCCACTGCCATCAACAAACATTGGAGAACTTATAATTTCCCATCAAGCTTGGCCAGCTGCAACCAGTAGACCATCCCAAAACACCCACTATCAGATCCACTCTTTGGCAAGCATTGACCTGCAAAACGTTGTTGTATGGTATGAGTTGACCAGAAACACGACCAAACATACGCAAAGATGAAGCACTGAAAGTAATAACAAAGTTCTGAGACACGATACAGTACCAAATTCTCCAACTTCCCTTCAATCTGAAATAACATGACAGCCAATCCCCTTCCGTCATCCATCTCAGCCTGGTCATTTATGAGTCGAGTTTTACTAATAGCATATTCAAAAATAACACCGCAAGCATACAAGTCAAGGTCAAATATACAAGGAAATTTAACTCTTGCTTGGACTAAGTTTTACCACACACCACACAAGAACATATGGATATGCTTGCAGCAGCCAATGCAGTAGTGACCTCAGCCATGATGCCTGAAATCATTGTTTCCCAAGTTACAATCAAAATAGTGAAGTAGGCTGTATGTCAGGGTGTCAGATGAGACAAGTCATTGCCTGAAGCGGAAATGCAGGAGTCTAACAAAATTGGAAACAAGCTAAGGATATTTTTTCTAAGATCCACTCATACCCAAGGCATCACAATAACCTAAAGTATTCAAAGGGAGTGCTACAAGGTCGAGACATCCATATCACAGGTATGGATACCATCTATACTGGCACAAGATGCGGATTGAATTGATATATTAAAAACAAAGAAAAACTTACCTCTTCGGTCTATGCATACTACACCAAACCATTGGATGGAATGCCCTTCTATATTGTGCCAAGAGGCAATTTTCTGGGCCTGCCAACTTTCTAAACCTGGCAGAACTTCCTTGTATCTTGGAATGTTAAACTGAACCATCTGGGTAACATGGTTTCCGTGCAGCAGCAACTCTCCATTGCCATTCAAACCGACATGCTTGTTGTGCTTTCCATTGACCTTGGGGGTCCAAACGCTACCATTACTACTTGGAAGGTCATCTCCAGAGGATGATGTTTCCACACCATTCATAAAAGTCTTCCCCAGCATTGGTTTGAAACTATTAAAACCATCTAATGGATCTTCAGATTCACTACCCCATTCAGAATCAGCTACAAAGTCACTGACTGCTTCTGTAGTGATATCAACAGCAGAAAGTGAAGCCTGTTCCCTTAGAAACTACAAGATACAATATGATCATTGTTAGATGCTTAGAGCGCATCTTTTTCAGGGGCAGGTAGTTCCAGCTCCACATTCATGATCACTATATAAATGCCTACCTTCATTATCTTGTGTCTTGCACTACGTGTTTTAGCATGTTGCAACCATTGCTTGTGCCTCTGAAAAGCTGATTTACTAGAAAGTGCCTGGTAATAGCAAAGTTCCAGAATCCAATGAATTTGTACAAGATGAATATATGGTAACAGTAGTGCTGTTTCTTTATTTTTTTAAAGTCATTCAGCCCAAAAAAATCTGTAGTTTAAATAGGAGTAAATGCAGAAAGGAATTCCCTAACTGACAGTTTAAAAAGGGCAAAAAATCATCAGTTGATTTTAACAATTAAATAGACTGATGGAGAATCTTCACGCCAACCCTCATTGCAAAGTAAATTTTTTATTATCACATATTTAAGAAAATAATCACTGTTCATTTACATCATAATAATAATCAAACAGTAAAGAAAATCATTGGATCGGTTGAATACTAACATCATATGTGATTATCTCCACCACTTCTGCATTTGCAAGTATGTGAGTAGGAGAAACAAGATTACCATTGACCTGAATTAACACCATACTAGGAGTCAGTAGCTTCCTTTTATTGTCATTTCATGACTGAACTTATTTTCACAGAAAACTACCATGCAAATAAGGGGGGAACAATACCTTTGCAGCTACCATCTTGTTGCCAATTTCAGTGTGTATCATATAAGCATAGTCAATGACAGAGGCACCACTCGGAAGATTCTTAATCTGTTTATGATACAAAATAAGTGTCAAGAAACTAAGACCAATATTCTGCCACAATCTTGTTGATAGTCCTTTTCAGAGAAAATAGTGAAGGGAAAATAGTGATCTAAATATAACAAACAAAGTAATCCTCCCTTACCACTCCTTTGGGTGTAAAAACAAAAACACGACTGCCCAACAGATCTCTGGTAATAGTGTCTACAAATTCCCTAGAACTCATGTTGCCTACGAACTCTTCTTGCCACTCTCTAATAGCATTGAGCCAACCAATCTGCAGGCAAATAGACACCAACAATGAAATCACAAGCAAGGACAAAATCTAGCCAAAAATATGCTAAGAATTCTCTTAAAGGATGATGTTCATCATAATGGCATACTCTGAGAGCAATGTTTGCATTGCTAAGGCAGACAGTCTTTCCCCTTGAGCTTTTACTAGTAGGCATTGCACTTCCAACCAGACCACTTACAGATTCTCTCCCACTATAATGAGCAGCAATCCCCCTCTCAGCTATCAAATCCATCTCCTCCGTTCTAATCTGCCAATAATAAATAGAACTTGCTATAGTACGATGCAAATGATGTAAGCATTCATACTTAGTTTTTCACTTTTTGAAAAAGAGAGATAAATGCAAATAGATTCAGCGAAGTTAAGGAACCCATGAAACTTTTGTAAATGAATCTCTTGGATGAGCTTGAGCTCCGTTTCTTAAAAAAGAATGAAAATAAAAATCATTACCTGGACTTCTAGTCCAAACATTCTCTGATACAAAAATGGAATCACAGTGGTGTGGAGACTCTGGTAGCCATTAGGTTTGGGAGTTGCAATATAATCTTTCACCTATAACAGAACAGACAAAATTCACTATGAATTGAAAATTTGTTTCTTTTAAACTAAGCACTCTCATATAGGAGCAGAAGCATACGCACAGATCTAGGAATAGGTGTCCACATTCCATGGACTAGCCCCAAAACATGGTAGCAAATCTGCATAAAACATGACAGAAACAGAAGGTCTTCTGTTATACCAAGTGCAAGGTGGAGCGAATGTAGATGGCAAATCGCTTGAGAATGGGCAATAAATTACCTGTTGTGGACTGCACAATGGCCCAACTCCAACGCATGCCTTTGGTTTTATGATTATACGAAGCTGGATATGTTTCAACAAACAAATTTAAGGTTTTCTGCAAATTTCCTTACAACACATTAAGGCTTAGTTCAAGGCCAATAAATAGTTAAGAATAACCTGCGCAATTTGGTTAATCTTCTTGATCGAACCGTTTGATTTGAGAACAGCCTTATAGATGCTGCACATGACCAACAAAACTTCTTAGAGAACATCCAATGTAGCTCAGAAATTTTACCACAATATACAAAAGAAACGTAAAAATAAAATCACTTTTCACAAACAGTTTCAAGAGTACAAGAACATAATGGTCATGTGTGAAAAAAGTTTAAGCACATCTATGTCGATTATCTGAAGAGTCTCAACATGGTAAGATTTTTGTTTTATTTCAACACCCCAACAGTAATGATTTGCAGAACTAATTATGTTACAAACGAGAAGTATGTAGTTGATTCGCTAGAAGAGCTATATATATAGTCCATCAGCAAATTCTAGAGATTAATTTGATAATCTAATGCTTAAAACATAGTGTGACATTCAAATGAACATGATATATTCATCATCAAACACAAACAAGTGGGCATATAAAATGGAAGCTTAGAGCTTTGTGGCTTAACCTGTAAGGTTCCTTACACACAGCATGAACTTCAGTTTTAACAGTCAGAAGGTCTAAGAACTGATCGTCTTGGATTCTCTTCACCAATATTTTCTTTGCCTAATTGAAAAGGGAAAATACCAATCAGTAAACTTGCACTGATGTAATCTAGAAAGTTTTCAATCCTGACATTTTGGATTGGGCATCTCAAGCATGTAGAAATAATACAGCATGCAGGGATAACCTTCCTACTGGTCTGTCTAAACAACATTTCCAGATGGGATGACCAATTTTACCTCCAAAAGTTCTTTCTCATGTTCTTTATAGAGATCTGCAGCTCTTCTCTTGACCTTAGCATAATCTTCAGCATTCGTGTACATGAATGATAAATTTTCTAGTTCTGACTGCATCATTAAAAAAAGCTCTGATATAGAAAAGGATCTTTCATAATTTATTAAGTAATCTGCATAAACTTCATAATTAGTTTCTAACATCAGCTCTCTCTAGATAGAAGCTTAGAACGATTATGGGATAAAATATTAATAGTTCCCAAGAAATGTGGAATTAAAGTATACCTTGATTTGATACATTCCAAGCAACTTTGCCAAAGGGGCAAATACCTGTAATGTCTCCATCGCAATGCTAGTCTGTGCACGCAAACTGGTGTTAGAAAAACAATTCAGAACCTGCCTTTGTTTTCTTTTTTTGCTTTAGAGAGGAAGCATTATAACAGGACAAGGCGCTACACTCTCTCAAACCATAATTTCAAAATCACATCACTCTCTGACACACGTAAACATCTTAATTGTTCTTTATCAAGTTTTAACAGGATCATAATCTTCTTAAAGAATCAAATTCTGTTTTGGTCAAGTTTAAAGGCAATGGGCATTTCAGAAAGTGAACCCAAATTTATGGATCTCGATTTCAATGATAGAGAAAATAGATGTTCGTCATATGCATTAATATTATTAAATTCTCAACTTTTCTTGATGGACAAAAGTGGCAGGGGGATCCCATCACTCAAACCAAAAGGATGGCAAAAATGGAAAAGGATCGCCAGTTAATTATCCATATCAATAGCACAGACCTGCTTGTGTGGAGGCATATATGATAGAGTGCGCATGTTATGTAATCTGTCTGCTAATTTGACAATTATAACACGGACCTGCAAAGAAAAAAAGAGTCTACAGACAGATTTCAACAAAGAATATACTGAGAATTGACCAACATCTAACATATTCAGCAGGTTACCTCTTCTGTCATGGCTAGAAACATTTGGCGCAGATCCTCTGCTTTCACATCTAGAACAGAATCATTCTCGTTTTTATACTTCAACTTTCCCAGCTTTGACACCTAATAAAGATGTAGAACATAATGAGATCAACATACAACTTAAGCCAAAAAAATTGCACACATATCCAAATGCATTTTTTGGACATTTGCTAAATGTCACACCCATGCTATCAAGAATTATAGCTACTTTATTTGTATATTACAAACAAGTGTGACAAGCACCTTCGTCTCTCCTTCAACAATGTGGCGCACAGTAGCACCAAACTCCTCCTCAATTCTTTCAAAAGTAACAACATTCGTATCCTCAACTGTGTCATGCAGTAATCCAGCAGCCAGAGACTCCCAGTCAAGTTCCTAAACAAGCAGTTAGCTCCATTTTGAATTTTAGCTTGCATGAAAAATAATATCCAGATCAGGGAACATTATTTAATTTAAAGTCCGCAAAACTCACAAGTTCTCCAAGGATACGTGCAACCTCAACTGGATGAATGATGAAGGGTTCGCCGCTGCGTCTCTTCTGACCATTATGAGCTTCAAATGCCAACTGTGACGATCAATAAAAGAAAAGAAAAGTAAGTTCTACCATCTTGGAGAAATGGATTTACAAGAAAGGCATGTTAAGAGTTCTGCTTCATGCAGACTGCTTACCATAAGGGCATTATGGACCAACTCAAGTTCTTTTGGTGAAAGGTATGAGATCACGGGTTTAAGATCCTGTGCCAAGCAGATGATAGACAGTATGACTCAAATACTTGCAAAGAAGATATCCCTGCTTCCAGAAATTATAATTAGCACTAGATATGCCAGGTTCAGTAAAAGCCAGGACTATACCTCCCACAACCTTTCAGGAGAAACCTCGCTTGTAGTTTCCACAGAGGAAGATGACAGGCAATAGAGCCGCCAACATCTAGTGGCAACTTGAGATGAGATTGATCTAGAGAATCCCCCAGGAAGTATGATATCAAGTGCTTCATCTGAATATGAATATGCTATACTAAAGGGTTTGCATCTCTGTCAACATAAGAACGATAAGTATCCCAAATAGCAATGATGATGATGATAAATAAATTGAACATAAGTGAGATGAGAAAATCAATATGTGGCTATTCTAGCTGATAAGAAGAATCGGTAACAAGTGTCATCTCCACATGCCATAAACATTCCAGCCAGAAAAAAGGAAAAAAGAAAAGAAAGAAGAAGAATTGAACAAATATAGTCCATGCCATACATTTGCTCAAGACTCCTCAATGTAAGTCAAAAACAAAAAAAAAACATCTAAATTTGAATATTTTGCTTTTTAATATTGAGTTCAGAATGGCGCATGCCAATAAGTATTAACAGGGGTTTTTATAAAATGTTTGAAAGTGTAGTGAGATCAACTTTTCATGTAAATAAAACAATTGACTTTTGGGTCTAAATGGAGGAGGCTTCTAAAAGTTGGCCTGAGAAACAGCCTATTATACAGCTCTCAGTTTTCTAATTGCTGAAAGTTGAAAGCTTGAGTGACATCTGCTATAGAAAAACAATCTATTTTATAGCTAAAGTACATTTGCTTTTTTTACAAAACGAAGTTCATTATTCTGAATGCAACCAATGTTGAAGAAGAAAGATTCTCTTCCATTTTGGGGCACATAATCACGGTACGCCAAGAAGATAACGAATTTAAAGGCACCCCTAGTCTGTATAAAGAATTAGCAATTCCAAATGCCAATGCTCCAGGAGAAACTTAAAAAACTTACAAAATTATACCGGTTCCTTCTTCCATTTCGTCCCGACGACAAGGATGACTGCGCAGGGTGCGCCGTGCTCGCAAGATATCCTGTAAGGACCCTAGGAGCTTTCGACGCGCATGAAAGAACACTGCAGTCATATCTTCCGCTTCCCTCGCCTCTCAAGAACTTGCACGCATTCACGCATTCTAACGAAACTAGAATATCCGGAAATACAAATTCACTCGAGAATTACACTTCCAGATAGCTTTAAATGAATATAAATGAATTAAAAAGAACATTCCTTAAGTTATTAGAGAAATTAGAGATGCTGCAATTGATTGCATGTAAGCAAATAAAGGGAAAAGGAATCTTCCGCAGGCAACAGGAAACAACATAAGTTCAACCTAGAAAACCCACATAGCTGACTGGCAAAGTTCACTAATTCTTCCTTCGCCACACCCAGATACGAAAACCAAAATTCGAGTTACCGTATATGACACTCCTCACATTTTTTGGCAACCAAAGTAGACCTACCTGACATCGAAGGAGCAGAAGCCATTTTTATGGAAAGTGAGAAATCTCATTGAATACAGCTAAGCATTAATCTTCCCATGAGCAAACACTCCGGTAAAGCTCAAGGAGTTCTCGAATTGAGAGCGAATCAACGATAGGTTCGTCGATTTTGGGGAGGAAGAAGGGGATAACGATGGGCAGAGCAAAGAAATGATTAAGAGTGGCGTCGCTCGTGATTGCAAAGTAATCCCCTGAGCTTTTGAAATGCTGTTTTGGACTAATTATCGACGAGATTGGGCTGACGAGGAAGACGAGCACAGATAACAGAGAGAGAGGATATCGAGTTTAGCCAAGGCCACACAAATACCGTCCGATAAACATATTATTAATATTATTACTTATTACTCCCTTCATTGTTTTCTTTATTCTCTTCCCTTCTTTTTCTTCGACCAAAAAAGCATATTTGTTTCCTCAATAACAAAAACAAAATCACACTTGTTCCATTTAAGCGTAACTTGTTTTCCCTATTCATTTTTCTCTGGAATTTTTACCAGTTTATTGTCATACATTTTAGTTTAATACACGTCATTTTGAGAAGTGAAATTTCTTTGATGTTATTTTATAGATTAAATTAAGTCAAGAACAAAAATACCGTAAACATTAAATAAATCGATCTAATAAGATAATTATCGACATATCATATGAAAAAATAATTAAAAATAAAGTATCAATAAATACACCTTATCTCTAACTCAATTAAATAATTTTCGTAAAATTGTTCCCTCCAATTCTTTTATGAGATTTTATTTATTTTTTAAACTAAAAAAATTAAAATTAGTTAGATATTAAAAAGAATTATCACTTTTCACATAATTTATTTTAATTTTTTAGAAATAAAATCACACTAATACTAATCAATAAATGTCAATGATATGATTTAAAAAATAATATAAAAAAATACCAATACCAAATATAGTCAAAGACAAAAACTAGGCCAACATATTAACTGATATGGTAAGACGATCATGAGTATATCAATTAAGTGGCCATGAATTCTAAAGATAATTAACAAGTGGCCACGAATGATTGGATCTATTATGTGATCCTCCATTCTTGTCAGCAGCCGTCCGATCGAATATTTGGACCAGCCAAAAAAAAAAAAAACTGTAATCGAATGTACCTTCCCACTTAGAAAGCATCCATAGGCCATCCAGAAGAAAGCATCCATTGAATCACAGTCGGTGCTGCGCTTTTGACATAATATTCTATTCATCAGACGGACAATAATCCAAAAGTAAAAGTCCACTAGCTTGTTCTTCTTCCCTCTCTTGGCTATGCAATTGAGCCAAACGCCCATTTTTGCTTCCCGCTCCTCCAACCAAGCTCTTCCTACTTTCCATTTCTAACGTTAATTTTGTCGTCTTGGACTCTTCCAACTCTAAATACCACACAGCATATTCTGCATGCAGCTCTCTCCTCGATTGGACAGATTAATATAAGATGAGTTTTTTTGTCTTACGATGAAACCGAACACTGTCCCAACTCCAGTTAATCGGCCCTCTGAACCAGAGTTTCATACTATGTAGTTCATCAGGGTTTTGATAAATGGTATCTTTGACAAAAGCCGAATGGACTCACAAGTCGGTGGCCAAAAAGGGAATGAACCGACAGGTTCAACGTGTTATTGTAACGGATTTCTTTAAGAATTATATTCCAGAACTGTAGAGCGCATAAAACGTATGAAAGGGTCAACGGATAAATGCCTCAATAATCACATGAGGAATTTCCCCCCTCCCCCCTGAAATCAGAATATGATATCTGCATTAATTCCATGGAAGCCTATAATGTGAGAATAATGCAGGTGTCTGTGATCATCTTCATAACTAAACAAATAAGGAGTGTGAAATGTAAGCCATTTCCAACAATCAGAGCATTAAGCATTACTGCTTTCTTTTTTTAAAGCGGCAGTAATGAATTCTCACCCTGCACCGTTGAAGGCAGATCTTTGCACTATAGCCTATATATTCTTGGTCCAAATGAAGTGAACAGGTTAATATCACTATAGTCTAGTTAATTAGTTAATCATGAAACGGTCAATTACAAAATAAAGAACACCGAGTATTGGCGACTGCTAAGAAGAAAATGCAGTGATGTTTGGCGACACACCAGAGGAAGTCAAAGAGGCGCGCGTTTTCTGTCGAGCTCTTTTTCCTGGGTTAAAGGATACTACGTTGATCCGTTGGCAGTGAATTAATTATTTACCTTCTAAATCTTGAAAGCAGGACTTAGGTTTGAAGAAGTTTAAACTCGGCTAGGTTTATGTGATGGTTTGAGCCGTATAATTAAAGAGAATAATAGTCTCAGTACTCTGAGCAAATTACTGCCAGTGCTGTCTATTCTCTAATGACTTCACGGAAACTATTCATCATATTTTAAAACTTGTGTAAACATTCATTTTCATAGCTTGAAAAGTCTTGTCTAGCTCTCGATGTGAAGGACCATCGCCTTATATAAGCATGTGTGCGGCGGCGGCCCTTCTTTCCATATCAGAACTATGTCCAGATCTTCTTACGGATCAAATCACATTAAGAGACGCAGAACTGTTTACTCAGTATTCATATATTGCAGAGGATGTAGTTATGAAAAGCTAATTTCGCCACAATCTGCACCCATTTTTATAGTCAAAGTGAAAGTGGAAAAGGGGTAAACACACAGTGAAATCAAAGGTGTTACTGTTGTTTTGTTTGGGGTTCGTAGTAAAAGTAGTTTGCCTGGTCATACGATGCATTATGTCACCATACAGCTACTCATGAGACGTATTTCGCATTCTTGCTTATCTACCCGACAGCTTCTGCAACTGTTCGTTATATTAATTGCCATGTTTCAAACTATAAGTCTTTAACCGCTTTCTAATTCTATCTACTTCACCTCAGATGCTGAAATAGTCATTGATATTCTTTTGAAAGCTTGTTTCTAAAACAGATCCCTGTTTTGTTACTGCATTTATGCTAGATTTCCCCGATATTCTGCTATTAACGCAATATCTTCATCATTTGCTTGTGACTCATGGAATTACCCAATATAATATTTAGAACAGAGTATTTTTCACAACCCTGTGTAATAATGTATGGGGATGGTTACTTGCCGTCTTACATGATCCAAGACGTTTTTCAGTGCTGTATGAAATAATGCATAGCATCAGAATCTTATCCTTGCTTATTCTGTTGGACCTTATGTTCTGGTCTCTTTGTAATATCCATTGTACAGAGTGATTTTAGTTATAAAATTATAATATATCATTGTTTTTTTATGATACAAAAAAGAACGTGAGTACATTTTATAAAAATATATTTTAGGATAAACATCAAACATGATGTATAATAAAACTTTCACGTGTAAAGTAAATATGACAGCCATCTTAAACTTGCATGGCTGTCTTACAGGAATAATTTTCATAAATTTGAGTGTTTTTTACTTTTTTTAACATAACAATTTATATTGTTTTTAAATATTAAAAAAAATTTCATAAATTAAAGGTTCGGGCTGCAAATCTGGAAAACATGCTATATTAAATAATACTATTTATTAAAATCTATATATATTATACATAAAAAAATATATCTTTAATAATTTCTATGAGAATTTTTATAATATACATATATGAATTTAAGATGGATATGGGGTATAAATTTTCATTTTTTTAAATCATCAGCAAAAAACAAATTAAAAAATTTATACCTATCTACATATAATATAAAAAATTAACAATCATATTATTTTATATGAGTAGTGTAAGTTTTTTTTTTTTTGTTTTTTTTGGTTACATACGAGACAGTGTGATCAAGAAGGTAACTTTTTTTGTATCTTGTTTCAACAAAGACCAGAACCAAGTTGGTTTGTTTGGGCCAATAAACCAAGTTGGGTACTGTAACTCCTACAGGTGACAGCTAAGCTAACCTGGTCCTGTCCTGGTGACTGCCAGCTGGAAACAGAGCCAGAAACCCATCCCCATTTTTTTTAATTGAAATGAAAATGGAAACATCTGATTTCAAAATTCAAAATTCTCTCCTCCTACTATAAATGCCATCCAAACTCACACCACTTCGCTCATTAGGTTTTAGAAGGAGGCGTCTTGATAAACACCTTCGTTTCTTTCTTTGTATTTCCTTTGTCCCTTGCTCTTTCATTTTCGTTCTTTCATTTACATCATCTGCGCTACGGAGATGAGAGAGTGTATCTCAATCCACATTGGTCAGGCCGGTATCCAGGTCGGAAATGCCTGCTGGGAGCTTTACTGCCTTGAACACGGAATTGGGGTGAGTATCTCCTCATTCTCTAGCTCTATGCTCTTAAATGTCTGGATCTGGGTCTTATCTTCATGTCCGTTGGCTTTTCTATCTGGAACTGAAATTTATCGCATTTGTTTTGAATTTATTGTATGATTCTTGTCTCAAAGTGTTTGAAACGTTGAGTCAACAGATCTGGGAATTTCAGGTCTCAACCGTTTTGTTCTTGCTTAGACCGAGTTTTATCATTCTCGTTGTGGCTAATGGACGGTTTGTGTTGAAAATGTTTTGATCTCTAGAGTTTTTTTAACTTTAAATCCGTTTTTATTCGTTTCTGCACTTTTCTTACTTCAATTTTATAAATAAATTATAATCAAACACCATTAAATTTATCATATCTGTTGATTTCATCATCCGATTCTTCTTTAATGGTTTCTGTTCTCTTAGCATGTTGTTTTCTTCCTCTTAATTCTAATGCCCCTACTCACGTAAAATTTTTCTATAGCCTGATGGCCAAATGCCCGGTGACAAGACCGTTGGCGGCGGCGATGATGCTTTCAACACCTTCTTTAGCGAGACTGGTGCTGGAAAGCATGTGCCACGAGCTGTTTTCGTAGATCTTGAGCCTACTGTCATTGACGAGGTGCGAACTGGGACTTACCGCCAGCTCTTCCATCCTGAGCAGTTGATCAGTGGTAAAGAGGACGCTGCCAACAACTTTGCCCGTGGTCATTACACCAGTAAGTTTTAATATTAACATTTCTTTTTAATTTTCACGCATTCACATGTATGATTAATATCTTATTTATGTGTATTAACTGTATCCTTTCAGTTGGGAAAGAGATCGTTGATCTATGTTTGGATCGCATCAGAAAGCTTGCCGACAACTGCACTGGTCTGCAAGGATTCTTGGTTTTTAATGCAGTAGGTGGAGGCACTGGCTCTGGGCTGGGTTCGCTGCTATTGGAGAGGCTGTCTGTTGACTATGGAAAGAAATCGAAGCTTGGGTTTACAGTCTACCCGTCACCTCAGGTGTCCACCTCTGTCGTTGAGCCCTACAACAGTGTTCTCTCTACCCATTCTCTCTTGGAGCACACTGATGTGGCTGTACTTTTGGACAATGAGGCTATCTATGATATCTGCAGGCGCTCCCTGGACATTGAACGCCCCACCTACACAAATCTCAACCGTCTTGTGTCTCAGGCATATTTCTCCAAGTTAAAATTAAAATTAAGTTAAATCAGTTAATTATTTCTCAGGACATGAATTAGTTTTGGTCAATTTCTCCGACGATCATGTGTTGTTAATCATTTTTCTTGTTTACTCAGGTCATTTCTTCTTTGACTGCCTCGTTGAGGTTTGATGGTGCCTTGAATGTGGATGTGACCGAATTCCAGACCAATTTGGTCCCATATCCTAGGATCCACTTTATGCTTTCCTCTTATGCACCAGTCATCTCTGCTGAGAAGGCTTATCATGAGCAACTCTCAGTTGCTGAAATCACCAACAGTGCGTTTGAGCCTTCATCTATGATGGCCAAATGTGATCCTCGCCATGGTAAGTACATGGCATGTTGTCTGATGTATAGGGGTGATGTTGTGCCCAAGGATGTGAATGCTGCGGTTGCCACCATCAAGACAAAGAGGACTATACAGTTTGTTGACTGGTGTCCTACTGGTTTCAAGTGTGGTATTAACTACCAACCACCAACGGTTGTTCCTGGCGGTGACCTTGCCAAAGTCCAGAGGGCAGTTTGTATGATTTCAAACTCCACGAGTGTTGCCGAGGTGTTCTCTCGCATTGACCACAAGTTTGATCTTATGTATGCTAAGCGTGCATTTGTACACTGGTATGTGGGTGAGGGTATGGAAGAAGGGGAATTTTCTGAAGCCCGTGAAGATCTTGCTGCTCTTGAGAAGGATTACGAGGAGGTTGGTGCCGAGTCAGCTGAAGGTGAGGATGATGAGGGAGATGATTACTAGAATCTTATCCTTGTTTTTATTACCTGTGTATTTCGTTTCTCCGTTTCTGTGGATGTGACTTCCTCGCTGTTGGTGAACTCTGATTCCTGTGTTGTAAGTGGGATTTGATCGAAGCTTTTAAACCGTGTGATCATTTGCATTTTATTGTTAGTGATACGGTGTGGTGTTTATTAAATTTCAGTTCCGACATATCCCTACGCATGTTATTATTTCGCGCAGACGCTTAACTTTGAAGTCATATAAAAATAACTTAGCAGTAACCTACAATGGAGAGCATTGGCGAATCAAGTGAGCTATTATTGGGTGCTCAGGCTGGTTATAAGTTCTTATCATTTGGTTTGCCGTTGCAAAATTCCAACAAACATGTTGCAAAATTCCATTATGCTGTTATAAGGGCGAGATTGCAGCTGGCGGTGGGTGGACTTTTTATTTTCATGTTTTAAGATAAAGTTAGATGAAAAAATGCCTTATGTCCCAGAAATAGGTAAAAATACAGATATTACTGAAGTACTGAATTTTCAATTTAGGAAAGCAGTTTTTCTGCTTTTTTTCATCTTACTTTTACTAACTTCTTCCTTAAGGAGAAGAATACTTCAAACAAAAAAACATTTTTATATAATAATAATCAACTTAATTTTTTTATCTCGGTGAATTATATTTAGGAACTGATGGAGTATGTAGAAGATTAAAGAATGCCAGGCGCGTTGTGTCACCTTCAATAATAATTTATTTACGTAATTAAAACAGTTATACCTCTTCAAACCCAAGGTCGCTCGCTACGTTTTTAACTGCGGCTAGCTAACAACCCTTTGAGAGCACAATCCTTTGTGCGTTACTCAGGTTAAAAAAAAAAGAAAAAACGTTACGTGTTCGGACGCATGCCTGGGAGTAAAGGTGTTAATAAAGCCCGCGGCCTAATATATCCACTTGAACTCGCAAAGAAAAAGCTATGCCCAACCCGATAAATATAGGGCAGAGTTAGGCATCGGGTTGTAAAATGCAGTCCATACTTTTTTTGGGCTGGGCACCGGGCAGAGAGATTGCCCTGCCCATGATCACTCATTCTTTTATTTTTTTTTTTTACTTTTCTCCCTAGATGCTACACTTGTAAGGGAGAATATGATAACTACTGGTGACTAAAGGATCATTTTAGAAATATAAGTAGTTAAATAAGTAAATTGCGTCTTTTAATATTTATAACTATATTGATTTTTTCTTTTTCTTTAACTTTACTAATCATAATATGATTATATTATAAATTATAATTGTTTATTTTATTTTTTTAAAATGTTTTATCCTTGTCAACATTTGGAAAGTTGATACAAAGTTACAATTACAAATTACTTAAATTTCAAAGCTTTTTTTTATATGCAATGAATTTCAATACTTTAATTATTATCTTTTTGTTGCCTTATTTTTAGTAAATTATAGATATTATTTAATTCTTGAAGATATATGAATATTGTATTATTTTATAAGTTTATAATTGCAGATTATTTTCCACAACATGAGCATAATATCATAATTTGGGTATGCCCCCACGCTCAACCCAAAATAGTTAGAATTTTTATCGGATAGGACCGGGTATCGAACTGCAAAATATAGCCTATACTTTTTTTGGGTAGGGCGCCGGCCTTGAGTTTCACTACCAAATTTTGTTTGGTTTATTTTTTTCTTCAAAACACTCATTTTCGTTTTAAAAAATAAAATATATCTATGTTTTTAAACTATAAAAAGTAATTTGACCTAATTTAGGAAATTTGAAATTGAACTTATTATCCTATTGAAAATGCCAAAAAAAAAAACGAATTTACCTTTTAGGAAAACAAATCAATTTACATTTTCTTGTAAATCATAAAAACATTAATGTCTTCACCCGAAAAAAACATTAATGTAAGTTTCAATACTTCTATTTTTCTTCTACATTCCCTTCCAAAAAAAATTTCGACCAGACACGACGCAGCGAATCTCCAGCACATGACTGCTTCTTTTATTTGACCTATGTTTTCTCATGCTATGAATTCTGGCTATTATGAAGGAAACACGTCATAATTCAGTTGTTACAGTTATTTTGCATATTAAGAAGCACAATATCAACTCTGATCTGATATGGCCAACAAAATCTCACACTTCGAGAGAGAGTGCCACCGATAAGACCATCTTTCTGTTGGTCCTCTGGAAGAAAGTGCCACAGAGAAGACCACCTTTTTGTAGGGAAACAAGAACATAGCCTTCATGCCTCAGCCCAGGCTTACCCGAAATTCCAGTATCAGAAACCACGTAGAGGATGTCCTCAATGCTCACCGGAATGAACTCGTTTCTTTATTCTCCAGGTTCTTCTCATCATCCAGCCCACTCTCTATTATCCTTTCTGGTTTTCTTCTTACTTGATCAAACCCCATTTCTTTAGTTTTCGTTTGATTCAACAAAGCCGGAAAAAGAGAATCCCGATTTAATTTACTCCGATCGTTTGATTCCCTTTTTCTTCTTGAAATCGAGTGCACTGTTGCTCATTGTCCACGCATTTCGTATTTCTGAACTTGCAAAATTTGGTGTTAAACTTAAGTTCATTTCGGTTTTTGGCTTGGAAGAAGACCAAGTAGTTTATGACGATTTCGAAGTTATTTATTGTCGTCGACATTACGTTTAAAGGTATCTGGAACAAGGGAAAGGTATCTTGCAACCCCATAATTTGATTGATGAGCTCGAGAACATCATCAGAGAAGGTCAAGCATCGCAGGAGCTAAAAGATAGCCAATTTTGTGAAATCCTCAAGTCCGCACAGGTAAATTAACCTATTAACATATTACATAAATTATTATTAATTTTTTTATATGTCAACGAGCAAGTTAATCTTAAATGTGTGACAGGATGCAATAGTTTCGCCTCCTTTTGTGGCAATAGCAGTTCGTCCAAGACCAGGTGTTTGGGAATATGTGCGTGTTAATGTTTTTGAACTCAGCGTGGAGCAACTTACCGTTTCAGAGTATCTTCGCTTCAAGGAAGAACTTGCAGATGAAAGGTATGGAATCCATTGATTTACTACTTCCTGACTGTGAATTATATGATCAAATGATTAATGACTGCTTGCTTTTTATTAGGATTAATAACCATTTTATGTTGGAGCTTGATTTTGAGCCTTTCAATGAAACATTTCCTCGTCCAACCCGCTCTTCATCCATTGGCAATGGTGTTCAGTTCCTCAATCGCCACCTTTCTTCAATACTGTTTCACAACAGAGATTCTATGGAGCCACTTCTTAATTTCCTCCGAGCTCACAAGTATAAAGGACATGTTAGTTTACTTCCTCTGTTCTGCACAATTTACCTTTGTTCAAGTGGTTATACTAAATTGACAACAATTATAGTTTGAAAGAACTTATTTTTTACTCTTCAATAATTATGGTTTAGACACTCATGTTAAACGACCGTATACAAGGCATTGCCAAACTTCAGTCAGCTTTGTCCAAGGCTGAGGATTATCTTTCTAAGTTTGCTCCTGATACACACTATTCTGAGTTTGAATATGTGTAAGGTCACCTTCTGTTCCTGCATTTACTTCTCTACCCTCTGCTGCTAAATTTTTTCATTTTCGAGCTCTTCTTCTGTGATGTCCAGATTACAAGGAATGGGTTTTGAGAGAGGCTGGGGTGATACCGCGAAACAAGTATCAGAGATGTTGCATCTGCTCTCAGACATTCTTCAAGCACCTGATCCTTCCACACTAGAGACTTTTCTTGGGAGAGTGCCTATGGTGTTTAATGTTGTTATATTGTCTCCTCATGGCTTCTTTGGGCAAGCCAATGTCTTGGGTTTGCCTGACACTGGTGGCCAGGTATATTCTTATTTTCCCATGTACCACAACTGCGTATATAACATATGATATTTGTAAATATTGTCCATTGCTCCCTCTACCTTTTATTTTGTTACTCATTTTTCATATGTGTTATAGTTATTTATCATGTAAGAGCACCATTCACTGTAAAAGGTTTTAATCTGCAGGTTGTTTATATTCTGGATCAAGTGCGTGCTCTTGAGAATGAGATGCTTCTTAGAATCAAGAAACAGGGACTTGATGTCACTCCTAGAATTCTGATTGTAAGTGTATCTTATGGGGTCATTTTTTTTTTTTAATTTTGAAATCTCTCTTGATTGAAGCTAACGTTCTTGTCACTTTATAAAAGGTTACCAGATTGATACCTGATGCAAAAGGGACATCATGCAACCAGCGGCTAGAAAGAGTTTGTGGTACTGAACACACTCATATTTTGCGAGTCCCTTTCAGATCAGAGAATGGAATTCTCCGTAAATGGATCTCAAGGTTTGATGTTTGGCCTTATCTGGAGACTTATGCACAGGTAAATAAATGTCTTAGTAATATTTATAGAATGAATGCTTCCATGATTATGAACTAACTTTTAGGTCTTAATGCCTTTCAATATTTGTTCATACATGGAAATGAGCTCTGAAATCACACAATTTAATCTAATTTGTCCTTCATGTTGTATGTTGACGGTTATGTGTGTGACAGGATGTTGCCAGTGAAATTGCTGCTGAGTTACAGGGACAACCTGATTTCATCATTGGAAATTATAGTGACGGGAATCTTGTTGCCTCTCTACTAGCTTATAAGATGGGAGTTACTCAGGTACGTGCTTGTCGTTCTTAATCTGTTGTCTGATATATGCTATTCAAAGTGCAGAGTTCATTTTAATTATCTTCTACTGCGAATGTAAGTCACTGGTTTTAAATGTTGGTATTTTTAGTGTACGATTGCACATGCGCTAGAGAAGACAAAATATCCAGATTCAGCTATATATTGGAAAAATTTCGAGGACAAGTACCATTTTTCATGTCAATTCACTGCAGATTTGATAGCCATGAATAGTGCTGATTTTATCATTACCAGCACATACCAGGAGATTGCAGGAACGTAAGTATCATTATTTGTCATAAAGTGTGGTTTCTAATCATGCTAATGCAACTCATGACATTTTATTGACTTGTGAGCTTTCTAACTTTCAGGAAGAATACCGTTGGCCAATATGAGAGCCACACTGCATTTACCCTTCCGGGGCTCTATAGGGTTGTCCACGGCATTGATGTATTTGATCCCAAGTTCAATATTGTCTCGCCCGGAGCAGATATGAGCATATATTTCCCCTACTCTGAAAAGCAGAATAGACTCACGGCCCTACACGGTTCCATTGAGAAAATGTTATATGATCCTCCTGAGAATACTGATGAAGATTGCATGTAAGTCTATTTCTTTTTCACAAGCAGTTGATTGCATTTGCATTTAGTTGACAAGTTTGGTTTGCTTTTGATGTTTATGGCAGTGGTACGCTGAAAGATCGAACAAAGCCCATACTTTTTTCCATGGCAAGGCTAGATCGAGTGAAAAACATGACTGGTTTGGTGGAGGCCTTTGGTAAGAACAACAAATTGAGGGAACTGGTGAACCTCGTTGTGGTAGCTGGCTTCATCGATGTAAAGAAGTCCAGCGACAGAGAAGAAATTGCAGAAATCCAGAAGATGCACGATCTCATCAAACAATATAAATTAGATGGTGATTTCCGATGGGTTGCTGCCCAAACAAACAGGGCGCGTAACGGTGAGCTATATCGCTATATAGCAGACACAAGAGGCGCCTTCATTCAGGTACTGCATATATATATATATATATATATATATATGAATGCCAATGTCTCTTGGCTGATTGATTGAGCTTGTGAACATGAATGCATGAATGTTAACTAAGTTCTTCTCTTGCTTCAGCCTGCTTTCTATGAAGCTTTTGGTCTCACAGTTGTGGAGTCCATGACTTGCGGGCTGCCCACTTTTGCTACTTGCCACGGCGGTCCTGCTGAGATCATCGAGCACGGCATCTCAGGATTCCATATTGATCCTTACCACCCAGACCAAGCTTCTGAGTTGGTGGTTGATTTCTTCCTAAGATGCAAGGACGACCCAAGCCACTGGAATAAAATATCCGAGGGTGGACTTGAAAGAATTTATGCAAGGCAAGTCATTTTTTTCATTTTATTTTATTTAGTGAAGACTGGTGGAAGGCAATTCTTGGCATTACACTCAATATGAGTGAAACGACATACAGGTATACTTGGAAGATCTATTCTGAAAGGCTGATGACCTTGGCTGGAGTTTATAGTTTCTGGAAGTATGTCTCCAAGCTAGAGCGACGTGAGACTCGAAGATATCTGGAGATGTTCTACATCCTCAAGTTTCGCGATCTGGTGAGTGATTTCATTCCCTCACTATTAATAATTGGGACATGAACGTTGGAATTAAAAGCGCCATGAAAGTCGGTGGGAATGAGATTGAAGTGAATTTTGGGGTGTGCGTGTTTTTGCAGGCACGTTCTGTTCCTATGGCAAAGGATGATGCTAATTAAGGAGGTGAAGAGGTTAGCCGCTAACTGCAGAGAATAATGGTTTTGAAGGAAGCAAAGTTGTTTCACTGGCGTCGCTTAAAATTTGATCATGTATAAGATGCTGACCATTGCTTCTTCAAATTCTGTTTTTATTTCTTTTGCTCTGGCCTGTTGGATCAAAGTTGAGTAGGCCCAATAAGATACTGCCAACTTTTCAGACAAAATGGAAGATGAATTCAAAATTTTGATTATTCGACAATTTTATTTTTCAAAGTAACAAATCTTAAAAGATCAGTATCATAAAAATGGGATGGGGTGTGCTAGGACTGCCCATAAAGTGGAAGTGAAGGGGATAGCAACTAACGAGTAAAGCAGGTAGATTTATGATTTTTCCGTTAGTCGTTAAAGGGAGATAGGATGTTGGGGTTGGGGATAGCTTAGGGTTCTTTATTCCTGTTGTTGACATATCTGACACAAGCCACAGGCTTTCAGCAGTTGAAGCGGCTTTTTTGACCGTACCAATCCCCTCACACGCCCCTCCATATATCCTTCATCGTTTCAACAACCGAAGTCAAATACTCCTCTCTCCCGCCCACAAAAAAAAAAAAGGTTAACTAGAAAAAAATATTGAGTATTTGGGGATTCCAATGATTCTAGCTTCCCTTTCTTAGCCACGATTCCCAATCAATTATATTGACTCCCACTCCCTAGGAATTTCACGGGCCGTATGCCTAGCTAAACTAACTGATTCAAACCCCAGCCCCAACTAATACGCCGGAAATATGGGCTTCACGCTTAACTATTGGCGCACACAGCAGAGATATAGGCAGTTTTGTGTTGATAAACTATAAAATTTAGTTTTAAAGGTTTTTAATCGAATTTTAATTTAATAAAATTTTAAAATATATAATTATATTTATCTAACAAAATTTTTAGAATAAATTTTTATTTAAAATTATAGTTTTAGATAAATTATTATAATAGTTTCTAAAACAGTAAAATAATTTATAGACTACACAATTACTGTTTTATCCTCTCTATCCTCTTCTCTCTCCTCCGCTCCATAAAGTCGTCTTGCTAGCAGCCAGAGTTACCATCTAGATCTACCATATTGCTTGACAAGAGTCGTTGTCCATGTTGTCGCTAGGAGTTACTATCTACGAGGTGTCGCATTCACATTCATTGTTTAGATTTGCCATCTTGCTCTCCAAAAGTTGCTACTCGCCATCTCTACTCATTGCTCATCCTCGTTGGTCGTGGATGAAAGAAAATAGAAGAAAAATGAACAGTATGAGTGAATACTACATACATTTTTTTCTCATAACTTTTATGGTAATTTACCAATCATAAATTTTTTTATAGTAATAATCATTTAAATATTTATTTATTAATAACTACTTTATTTTTATAAGTCATTTTCTAAAAAAAATTCTAAAAATTATTTAAAAGCTATTTTTTCTATAAGTCATTTTTTAAAAATCTATCCAAACATATGTATAATAGTTTTTAGAAAAAAAAAATTGATTTAAAAAAATTAAATATTTAGATAGTTATTATCGAAATAATTTTTTTATAAGTAAATTATAAAGAAATACATGAGGTAAAATAATTAAAAAAAATAAGTAAAATGACCATTAAACAGCATAAAAAGCATTTTTACCCACTCATGAGCTAATCATATAAATTTATATAAAATTATGATTTTAGATATAAAAAAATAGTTTAATGCATAAGCATTTCTAAATATTTTTTTTGTTTGACGATTTTTAGCCCAAAAATACTTTTATCCTGATTAACCAAATAGGCATGCATACATGAAAAAGCTTGGGGCTCTCTCATAATTAGGGGTGTTCATAATGCCCGTCGCCCGGTTCGCCCGCCCAAGCCCATAAAAAAATTGCTCGGCCCAGCCTTAAAAAAGTTGCCCAAAATATATTTGGGCAGGGCAGGGTCGAGCCAAGTGCCGGGCCGGGCTGGGCACTAGGCAAGGCAGCATGCCTTGCCCATTTAGCCCGGCCCTATATATATATATTTATTATTTTTTAAATTTTTTTCTTAACTTATTTTATTTGTAATTTTACATTTTTCATTTTACCTGACAACTCTCTTTGCTCATTTTTAAAATATTAAACATAACTTTTATATTTATGTAGATACCAAAGTTGTTCCTCTGCTTTACTTGCTAAGTATTCGATTTTTTTAGTTGTAATAACGTTACAAATATCCGACTTCTACATATTTTAATATTTCTTTTTTATATATGCAATAGATTTTGAGACTTTAATTACTATTTTTTTGTTACCTTATTCTTAGTGAATTATATATATTATTTAACTCTTAAAAATATAAATATAATATTATTTTATAAGTTAATAATGACAGATTTTTTTCTCACAATATGAGCAGAACATCACAATTTGGGCATGCCCAGCCCGCTCATGCCCAACCCAAAATAGTTAGGGTTTTTACCGGGTCAGGCATCGGGTTGCAAAATGCAGCCCATACTTTTTTCAGGTAGGGTTGGGCAGAGCTGCGCTACCCATACACACTGCTACTCCTAATATTGCAAATCTGTCACGGGTGAATGAGCTTATACAAAGATGGGCAAAAACAAGAAGAGCTTAACACAAAGCGTTTACTATAACTGAGCTTCGAGGTTCGGGGGTTGTGCCATGAATTATACTTGTTCCCTCCTCACCTCGAGCTTTTCCAAAGGAATACATGCAAAGCAAACAAACATAGGGACGACAAACTGATAATACTAGTCCCTCTAGGTACATTACATTAGAGTTGCCCGAATGAGTGAGCCAGATAAGCCAGGGCGCCAACAAGGGGAGCGTTCGTGTATGTCGCTGGTTCTGATTGCTCGTAATCTGACCGTTCATCCGGGAACCTATCGTTCAAGTCTGGCCCACCAACCACTGCCCCAACGAGTACGTTGGGATTGGGGCTGTGCGAATTCATGGCGGTGAAGCCTGCGGAGCACTGGATCTTGGCGGGGTGCCCTGCAATGGACGGTAGAGATGAGCCCCTGTGGTGTATCCTTCGCGGGTAATTTTGGCCGTACCCCACCATGTACGACATCTTCAAGGGGTTATCTCCCAGCAAGTAATCAACCTGCCCCATCCGGTAAAATTAATCCAAGTCAGACTTATCAACAGTCAAAACTACCAACAGATTTACAATAAATGAGATTTGACTTGGCACCTGTTTCTTGGCCATACTGCGAAGAGTCTTTGGGGTAACAGTGCTTCCTCCACAGCTGACAGACATGTGGGCTGAGGTCAAGTACTTGGCATAGGTTAAGAGCAGGAAGGAAGTGGACGTCACGTACTGCATGTTGCTATCCCTCATCTTGAACAGAAGCCCACCTGCTTAGTTCCTCAAAACTAGCCGTTACACATTTGGGACCATTTGAGAGTGATCAGTTACAGATTAAGAACGAATAACGGTCTCACCTGGGGTATATTGGGAAGAAGAGAAAGAGGTCCCAGGAACTATGGAACATATGAAACTGTCTGCGTGAGCCTTGTAGTCTTGGAGGGATCGCACTTTTTGAACAAGGAATGCCTAGAGTCCAGAGCGCAAAGCATGATCAGTTTAAAACCAAAGCCAATACCAGTACAGAGGAAATGTGATCATTATAACTGGACCTTGGAAAGAAGGATCCTTGCTCCAACGTGCTTGTTATCCCACCCAAACATGTTATCGAACTCTGCAGCCCCAAGGGTGGGTCCATTCTCTTGAATGTAGTTTAGGTACATAGGCTTCCGAGTAGCCTTGTGCAGCCAAGCAGCACCCCATAACAGCTCATCCTGCCATATTTCCAAGACGTCCTCTGAGTTCACTTCCCACTTGCCACCATAACAACTCAAATGGAAAAGGAAAAATCAAACAACTGAAACCTTACCTGATAACCAGAGTAAGAGCAGTAGAAAGGGCACACAACGGGCTTCAGCCCATCACTGTAAGATCCCCTGTATTTATCGGCAAACTCAAACACCTATATCCACAAGCAGATAAAGACTCAATTTTTTCACAAGGGAAACCATAAACATGTCCAAGGAGTGATTTTCATTTAGATTGAGCTGTCTATATATACCCTTGTAGCCCTAGTGACCAGAGTTTTGGAGTAGGCGGGGTCACTTTTTTTGAAAACCAAAGAAGCCGCTGCTAGAGCGGCTGCAGTTTCGGCGGCCACTTCTGAACCAGGATTGTTCTTATCTATCTTGTACACATTTCTTGGGGTATCCATGTCCTCCGGTCTCTCCCAACAAGCGTGATCACTCCTAGCATCTCCCACCTGCAAATTCAAACTACTCATCCTCAGAACCATCACACGTGATAACTATGTTAAAAGAGGGGCTAACAGAAGAAATCTCATGTTAACCTGAACATAAATGACGTCCGGATGTTCAGTAGCCTTAAGGAGATAATCCGTAGCCCAACGAATCGCTTCTCTAGCATTCTGCAATTCACCCTTCATCACACCACCAAACTCAATAACACTCCAGGAAAGCATAGTGGCTGTGAATGCCATTGGAAAACCAAACTTGACATTGTCCCCTGCATCGTAGTACCCTCCCGCTAAATCAACCTGCATTGCAGTTTTACACCCAAATAAGCAAAGGCAGCTTGCTTTTAAAACACTAAAAAGCACAAGTAATGAGAAATAGGGCTAGGGAATATACATGCATGGCAGAGCCGTCTGTGAGAGCAGAGTTCCCCCTCCATGTCATCCTCTGGTTGGGAGGGAGTTTGCCGGACCTCTGTCCTTCAAAGAAGAGGATGGATTTGGAGAGGGCATCTCTGTAATCGTGAGATGCAAAGCGACGGTGGTGGTGGTGGTGGGGAGGGAAGGCGTGAGAAGCAGAAAAGAGGGAAACGAGGAAGAGGAAGAAGAAGAAGAAGAAAGTCATTGTTTTAGGACTGTCCAAACAACGACTGGTGACCTGCCACCTGCAAGCAAGCTGCAGTTCGTCGACTCTATTTATAAAGCAAAAGTGCATATCAGGCCACAGATTCTGCGACGTCTTGTTTCGTTAAATCAATAATTATGTCCACATCCTGATTCCTCACGCAGGGGTTTGGCTAATTAATCCATGTTGTGTGTTTGAATGTGTGCTTGCTGTCTTGTTTTTCCGCGCAAGACACTGTATATTGGCTCATCAGCCAATCAGGGCAAAGTTTTATTTACATGCTTCCCGTTGTTAGAAAATTCATCATAAGAACTTTCACTTTTTTTCGTTGGCCTAAATGGCAATGCAGAATAAAGGGACCACTTTTGATAACTTGATACTCAAATAATATTTTTCTTTTTCCCCATCCACAGAAAGCTACTACTATTAAATCAACTTCTTAGTCTTCACATTTAGGAATTCAATCCGAAGCTTTAATCTAGTAAACACAGAAGGATATTGCTCTTGAAAAGGAAAAAAAATCTCGGCTGATCTATAAGATGCCCTTGAGAAGTGAAAACTATCACAGGGGCATAGAGAAGGGGAAAACGTCTTATTTTTATCTGAAAAATATACACGCCTATTTGGCCCTTGATGAACATCATATTGATAAAGACATGATGTATGTTTATTGCTGTAGTGAGAAGCTTGACCCTAAATAGTACATTATTATTGAGGAAGCAAAAGCTGGACATATTAAAATGTGCATCATTTGAAGGGAAAACAAGAGGGTAAGATGGGATTAGTTTAAAATGAAGGGTGTGATTTGGGTGAGAGCTCCAAGATGTAGGGAAGTAACTCGAGAAAAGTGGCTCTGCCCATAAAGAATTGAAAATATTCAGAAGCACATTATAATGCGTTGGTATGAGAAGTGAGAAAGCTGCTGTCAGTCAGAGTCCGTGAACAAAGGAACATGTGCTCTGATTAAAGAGATGTCGGAGAAAGTAGGTGATCACGAGCATGGCCATACCCTCCAATGGAGAACTCTTTTGGATAAGCCACACTCACTTGGTCCTTTGGGTTCTTATCCAACCTCTCCCCACCTTTTCTGCTTTGAATTCTGATCGACACTTCCCTCGTATCATTGAGGCGCCATTTATAAAGAGCTTTTTAATAATTGAGCTGAAATAATGGGAGTATTAAATCGCATTTTTCATTTGTTGAATTCTGACCCTAATCTATAATTGTCGTCAAATGTGTGTTGACAGAAGGTTATGTTCTTTACAAAGTTACAAACATCTCTGAGAGCGTTTCATAGCTTAAGACGGATTTCAACGTAACATAACCGATGGAACAGTAATAACGTAAACCAGAATGATGGAATACAGCAAGCACGTTCATTATGTGGTTGAGCTGGTTCATATCTTGCTTAGTGTGATGTTACAGAAGAAGAGAGCGGGGAATGAAGGGGAAGAATGGTTTCATATATACGTGTTTCCGGTGTGGCAGATGGGTGAAGAGATAAAGAGGAACAAGTAGGACCCCAAAGCACGATGGTAGGAGATGAAGTGGAGGAATAATTGTGGGAGAGATACCCCCATGAAATCTGTCTTCTGGGAAAAGCCCAAGAACCATTCAAGTAGAGAGAATGAAAATAGACAGACCAATGAGAAAGAGAGAGAGTGATTCGAGTGCCCAGACATGGCCACGTGTTTTATGATCATCTTGAATTATGTATTTTTTCACATCATTATTAGCTCTTCCCTTGAGTTGCTGTTCATTGTCACGTCCTCTTTATATCCCCGCCTTCACCATCACTCGCTTGAGGATCATCATCAGATATTGCAATTATCAGTCTCGTATTGGTTTTATACGACTATGCTATATCTATACTGCTCGAGTTTTGCCAAACTTAAATGAGAATCTTACTATGTATGACTTTTTTCCATCTCGATGATGAATAACACTTACATTTTTTTTTAGGTAAATTTAAATTATCCACCGTTAAAAATAATGTCTAATTTTCTTACAGTATAGACTTCTTAAAAGAGACTTTAGTATTTGACTATAATACTCTCTCTATACAAGCAGTTAATAATTTAACCTTTTACTATATTCTTAAAAACTCTAACTAAATCTTAATTGTATTAGGCTGTATAGTTAAAACACCTGCATTTTTTTGTGTGTGCATCGATTATATGATTTCGTACCCGAACTTATGTCCACATATGTTTCAGCCGAAGGAGGAAACCATGGGACACAAGGCAGCTAGTAATACCTGCATATTTGTTCCTCGATTCTATTGCTTCTCATCAGTTGAACCCAATTTTTCTTTATTGTTTTTTGTTACGAGAACCTGATCTTATTTTGTTCGAATCAAATGGCCGATCGAATTGAGAGCCGTAGGAGTTAGGGTGAGAACAGCAAAAGGCTGAGCCCACCCCATAAATATCCATAACTGTTCCAAATTAAAAATAAATAAATGCATCCAACCGTCCATAATTATGACGATGATCATGACCCTTGACTTAAATCTCAGGACTCAGAAGAGCCTTGCCCTCAACAACTACTGTTGAATTGAAGTATGTGACTCGTTTTTTTTCCCGGTTGGCGGGGAATAATTCATTAAGAACAAGAATGGGTGAGGTTGGTAAAAACTAGACAGGAAGCAGAAGCACGGGGATGGGGCTCATAATGGTGGTTGACAATGTCAGGGACTAAGACCGGGTAAGAAAGGAACACCGGTGGAGTTCAACCACTCGGAGCCCTGAATGAATTGGGCAACAGTGAACTGAGAAGCCTCTGTGGAGGAATTGATGACCCTGTAACCTTTCCAATTCACTCTCCCAGTCGTATTGGAACCTGGACCCCTGTTCTTGTACTCACCATAATACAACGTATCCAAGGCAAACGTCCCGTTCCATTCCAGCCATCCCGCCGGATCAATCAAATCCTCCATGAAGCATCCCGCATACACCGTCCTCGAGTACTGTTTCCAAGGCCTCCCCAGGTACGTCGGGAACGATGACTTCACCGGGATTAAGTCCGAAGCCGCGGCCACCTTGGAGTTGATTATGGAAATGCCCGTATTCTGATTAGGGTCCTCTCTGCCTTGAGCCGTGAACAGGTTCTTCTGCTTGTCATTGGGCTTGCGCGCGTACAGGTTACAGTTTTGGAACACGGAGGCGGCATTGCCGAAGATGAAGTCGATGGTGCCGTAGATGTCGCATTCGCGGTAGAACTGACGGAGGGAATGGGCGTAGAGGGTGTCTTGGTAGCCGATGAAGCTGCATTGGTAGAAGGCGGAGAGGTCAGCGCCGTTCCTGAGGGCTACTGCCTGGTGCTTGCTGGGCCCCGCCGAGTTCTCTATGGTGATCCCTATCGCGATGAATCCGTCTCCTACCACCGCTGATAAAAGCAAGAAACCCCACCACCGTCATCATACCAATATCATCATATTTATTGCCAAAAACAAAAGAAAGAAAGCTTTTTTTTGGGGGGGTGGGGGGGAATGGAAAAATGGGCATCATTTAATGGACGTCAAAAGTGGATGGGTTAAACAAGCGGGCCCAGTCCATTGACCCACCTCAGCCCACCGTGTATGATCCTTTATTATTTTCTTTTGTCCTTTAGAATGATAGTGTACCGTAGCGTCGGCAACTCCCGAGAAAAGGTTAAGTGACTTCAACTGACTATAAAAAATAAAATATATAATTATTTAAAATTTATTTAATTTTTTAAAAAAATATTATTTTATTATAATTATAATCATAACACTTATAAAATTATTATAACTCCTTAATATTTAAATTTATATTTAAAAATAATAAATAATTTATCTTATTTAATATTATTATTATTTAAAAAAAAAGAAATTTCGTTCTAATGTGAAAGTTTAACTCATTTTTAAAAATTATTATATTAAATATATATATACATATTTGTACATATTACTTTCCCTATAATTTTTTTTAGTTGGATAAAATAGTATATAATATTATTTTTTATGTGATTAATATTTTAATTTTATTTATAATATAATTTTATCTATAATATTTTTAATATAATGTAATTTTATTTTTATTTTTTTTAATTTAATATAATTTTATCTATAAATAAATTAAAATTATAAAAAAAATTATATTATAAATAAAGTTATGATATTAATTGTATATTAAAAAATAAAATTAAAATATTAAATATTATTTTTTTAGTATTTCAAGAGTAATTGCTGCTAACAGCAATAACTACCATCCTGATATATGCAAATAGAAAAAAAGGACAGATCCAGATCGTTAGAAAACATGAGGGCAGGGTCATCTTGTTAAGATCGTACAGCCAAGACAGCCATTGCGATTCCGTTCAAATAAAATAAAATTGGAATATGAAAATGAGACTTAAATGTAAAAGTAAATGTCAGATTGGAGCTTAAAGTAAATAACTCATACTATGATAAAATTAATTAAATATTCTATAAAATGAAGGGGCTGAAATTATATTTTTATCCATGAACAACATAAACTCTTAATTAATTACCATACTGCAATTTAAAAAAATAACTAAAATTGGTCTAATTTCAAAAAGTAGCCTAATTCCTTCAAAAAGTAGTCTACATTTTAGCTTAATAACTGGTTTTAGCAAAGCAGTATGGGGCAGAAGGTTGGCTTGTCGGATGTGACATCCAACTGCACACTGACCAATAGGCAAATAGGACACAAACATCATATATTGACTGAACAGCAAATCCTCGAAAATCTCACAAAGACTCTCTGCCCGTCTAAGATTTAAAACCAAGTTGTGCGTCTGAGTCTCGCGAGCAAATATTATTTTAGAAGATGGGGCCTCAGAAGAATCTATCTACATTACTATCTGTAATAATTGTCGTTATTATTATTTTAAAAAAAATTAGAAAAATTATACACAAAGGCAAAATCTCTCATATTTAGGTACATTATCAACTATTTTTAAATATAAAATTAGATATTTTAAAATTAAAATATTTTTTTAAATATTATAACTAAAATTTTAATAAAATATTATTTTTTAAAAATTAAATATATTTTAAATAATTATATATTTTATTGTTTTATACGTGGATATTGTTTTGTCAGCATTTGCTTCCCATATGATTAATGGGTTTTCTTTTCAAATCACGAGCGTGGGATCATATCTAACCTAAAGAGGAATTGCCGGATCCAAAGCCCTTAAAAGAGGTATAGCTAGTTGCTACATTAAAGAGCTGGGATCATATATAAGTTCCTGGGTTCACTCCTAAACAAAGCGTTGTTCGTGAATATCTTCACCGTTTTGAATGTTGCATTATTCGTCGACAAATCCGGTGCAGCTCGTGAATGTACGTTTGTTTTTATACGGATGTCTGACATGTCTTGTGCTTTTTTTTAACGCATGGTAAACCAAGATAGGAGAATCATTTACCACTCAGTACCTTTTCCACAATTATCTTTGAATAATAATAATAAAACTCTTTATAAAAAGTGCGTCTTTTTTAAAATTCCAAAGGCTCTGGACAAAAAAGTAGTACTTAAATATTAGAAAGCAAGTAAGGTGATTGGAAACGCACCTACAGTAGCGGATTGAAAGGTGGTCCACCCATCCACCACATTTCTACTGGCTTTCACTATCGTCTTCCCTATCCCATCTCCCACGAACATCAGATTGGTCTTCTTCCTGATCACCTCCACGTTCTCGAAGTACGCCCCAGCTTTTATGTGTATCACAAACCTACAGCATCACATTGATTTATATGACAATGAAATAATAACGAACCCCACAGAATTTAATTAAGTTGCAGCATCACCACACGAGAGACATAACAAGGGCGGTTAGATATGTACCTGGTTTTGGTGGAGTTGGGGGCCGCGGATACTGCTTCCCCGATGGTGGTGAAGTTGCCGGAGCCATCCTTGGCCACCACTAGATCGAACCTGGTTTCATTAACAGCAGCTTGAAGAAGCTTCCTGTCTTTGGAGGTGAGCCAAGATGGGAAGCCGTGCTTCATTTTGGCTGGGAATGTCTCGGACGGGGATTGTTTCTTCACCCCCTTTATTTTTTTTAGCATAGCCAATGAGTTACTTACGTGGTGGCAAATCCGATACAAGCCATCCTGGACGAGGCGTCTCACGTGTCCATTGGTGTCGCCGTCGGCAAAGCCGTCGAGGCACGTGTAAACATTAGTCATTGCGCCGCTCAGCAGAGTTTGCGAGTCGTGGTAGCTCTTGGAATCGATCTGTGACTGGGAGAGATCTGCCAAGCTGGTTTTGAATTCCTCCTGAGTGTAATCAAACAGCTGGAGGCAATCATCGAGAGCTCTCCGTTGAAGTGGGTTTAGGCTTCTGAGCTTTCTTCTGAGACCGGTACAGTTAGAGGAGGAGGATCTGACCTCCTCCATGGTGTGGTTGACAAGGGAGCAGATGACTTGGGGAACAGATTTAGAGGTAAGATCCGGGAAGGACGCGAGCGTTGAAACACAAAGTTCAGGATAAAGTGTTCCTTGGCAAGTGGAATGAGCTACTTGAAGATGTTTCTGAGAATGCAGGTGCGTTATTTCTTGTGGGTCTGTTGCTTTGACGAGGAACAAGAGTAGGGGGAGAATGGCCAGTGAGAGAGTTCTTCTCTTGAGCTGCCTCATGGTGGACATGGAAAATGCTGCCACCAAAAGAGAAGAGGGAAAGAATAGTGTGGGAGGGGAATGGCATGGATATAAAAATAAAGGTTGAAAATAATTCACAAATCAGTATAGGGACTTAGTATATATGTATTAATCAATCAAGTGGAAACGCCCACCGACAATGGTTGCCCATCCATCTCACTGTCACGGTTAATACTTCATTTTTACCCACCCCCTCATAATTAGGTGATATGTGATGTATGATACATTATTTTATAGCAGTTATAAGAAAAATTGTGACTGAAAAAAAAGGCTATATATTTTTGTAAATAAATTTAATTTTAAAAAATTTTAACTCTAATTTTTATAAAAATTATAGTTAAAAGTCTTGAGGTGAGATTTTTTATAGCGATTTTTTAGCAAGATTTTAAAAATTTTATATCCAATTTTAGTTTCAATTTTACTTTTTATAACCGTATATAGTCTTATTTTTTTCCCTATTACCATAAACTTTGACGAAAATTATTTTATGACGTTTTCCTTTAGTTTTAGTATCAATTTTAGTTATTAATATCGTTTTCTGTCATCTCCATCATGAAAGTCATAAATTATCATTTAACTTTTTTATTTACTCATTTTTTTTGATTTTTTTTTGTTGTTTATTGTTTATAAACTATAATATATCATATAACAAAAGCTGATTGTGGTGCTTCTTTATTTTTTTTATTTATAAATAATAATAAATTAGGAGTTTAAAGAGTTTTAATAGTAAAAGTTTTATAGATCTTCAATATTTTTACTAGATTTGTAATTTTTTCGCCACATCTTCAACTTTTTAGTGAGGCTGACCGTGGTAGCTAACAATTGATGTCGGAAGATGAATCTTATTAAAAGTAGCTCGAAGAGTTTTAATAGAAGAAATTTATAGATTCTAGTTTATTCACCAGATATTTAATTTCTTCTCTCCATGTCTATTTTGATGTTTTTAATGAGCTTGACTAAAGTGGCTAATAGTAGATATATGTGCAAATCGAGGAAAGCAAGAAAAAAACATAAAGGCAATTTTTTAAGAACTGCCGTAAAAGTTTATCTTTAAATGTGATTATAAAATTGCTGTTAAAAGGTACACTTATAACAGCGATGAATTTCACTGCGCACCTAAAACCATGGTAAAATGTCAATTTTAACCACTGTTATAAACTTTTCTTTTAGTAGTGTTGGCTTGGATAATAATTTTTAATAATTTCTTTTCTGTTACCGTACCCTTTTTATTCTAGTGAGGATAGGTTACCATGAATTATATATAGTATCCATATCCTCTTAGGATCCTCCGTCCTTGTGTCCTTGTGGTGCGTGTTGTATTTGCTTTGCTTGGAGTTATGATGGAAGATTAATAAGATATGTATTTTTATGAGTGAGGACCGGACGACTAAAGCCTTCTGCGGTGCCTTTCTGTTACTCTGAATTTGGTCTCTCTCATATGGGACGATCGTGGCCAAATTAAGATACTTGCTCACCTTGTTTCTTTGTTCCATTCTATCAAGTGGAAGTTGAAACCTGCAATTAATGAACGAACAAAGTGATAGACTACAGAAAAAGACATCTCGCAAAGGATGTAAGATGTATCTGATATTCGATTGAATATCAAATTACATCCACGCGTGCGTTATACATATCCAGGACTGGTAAAACACTCCCCCGTTATCATAATTTCCTACAGCAGCATGGTTTATGAAAATAAAAGTCTCATCAAATCCTGCATAGCAAAAGCTATCCATGCAATATCACCAGCACTCTGAAAACTAAACTATCAAAAGCAGAGAAGGTCGGAGTGTGACAGGGGTTGAGATGGTGATGATTTTGATTCCAACGAAGTGGGGACATATTTGGCATATTTAGGGTGAGGGCGCAAGAAGGGAGCATATGGAAATGGGGCAAAGTAAGTTGGTGGTTGGAGGGTCCATTACATAATACGCTTCCATATTCAGCCAAAAAGATCTTGTTCTATATAGGTGCAGACCATTGGGACGAATTCCCGTCACGATCTCGTATTCCTTTTCCTCATATCAGTAGGACATACATCCCCGATTGTTTGAACTTTAAAATATTATATCATCAACAGCACCTTCCGAAACATGTTGTTCCCCAATTTTTAAATACAAACCTAGCAAACGACGTTTCTTTTTTCGTTTTTTCAAAGAAAACTGTTGTTGAGTTAGATGTCACAGTTTAACGTAGAGTTAGTCTTAAAGAAATAGAGTGCACATATCAACACCAAAATTCAAACCCATGTTTCTTGTCCATACATGAGAAGTATATATATTCACTTACTATTACCAGACGTGTCTCAATCTTTCACTGATCTTTGCACGTCTGCCTAGAAAGACAAATTAATACTTGTTACATCTTATAATTTTTTATTCAAGTGAACGAGTGAATACTGAATAGGAAGGATAACGTAAATAATTTGAAATTAAAAGCATGATTTCAATTTTTTTTTTAAAGAGAAAGATTGTACTTTGAAACAAGAGGCGTAATGAGCAGCACATATGTGAATTATAAGAACCCATAGGGAAATTGCAGGGATTTTGTGTGATTGTGATTGATTTGAAATTTGAATAGTCTTCTTCTCTTCGGCTTTCTACAGGCTGGATGCAAATTAAACGGCACACGATTAATTCGAATGCATTGAACGGTCCATCAATCAACCTTTATTTATTCTCAGTCCACGGACGAAAACTGCTCCAGTCCGGTGACCAAAGTGTGGAGATCGACGACATCGTGGTTGTCAGTCAGGACGGAAGCGGAAACTTCACCACCATCAACGAGGCCAACAACGCTGCCCCTAACAACACAGCTTCCGGTGCAGGTTACTTCTTGATCTTCATCACCGAGGGTTTGTACCAAGAATACGTATCCATACCCAAACAGAAGTACTTGATGTTAGTGGGAGATGGAAACAACCGCACCGTCATCACCGGAGACCACAACGTCGTCGACGGCTTTACAACTTTCAACACAGCGACGTTTGGTAATTATTAAGTCATGCGAGACTTTAAGTTTTGATTACATGCATGTTATGTTTTAACGGGGCAATTTCTTACACATGTGAATGTTATTTGCAGCCGTGGTGGCAGAAGGATTCGTGGCGGTGAACATTACATTCCGTAACACGGCGGGGCCGAGCAAGAACCAAGCCGTGGCCTTGAGGAGCGGAGCGGACCTGTCCACGTTCTACAGCTGCAGCTTCGAAGGGTACCAAGACTCCCTGTACACACATTCTCTGAGGCAATTCTACAGAGAATGCGACATATACGGCACAGTGGACTTCATATTCGGAAATGCGGCCGTGGTTCTACAAAATTGCAACCTGTATCCCCGGCTTCCGTTGAGCGGTCAGTTCAACGCGATCACGGATCAGGATCAGGATCGAACGGACCAGAATCAGAACACAGGCACGTCGATACAGAATGCGACCATAAAAGCAGCCGCCTATTTGGCTCCGTCAGTAGGGTCGGTGAAGACGTTCCTGGGAAGGCCGTGGAAGGAGTACTCGAGAACGGTGTTCATGGAGTCATGGATGGACAGTCTGATCAATCCTGCAGGTTGGCGGGAGTGGAATGGCGACTTTGCATTGAGCACGTTGTACTACGCAGAGGATAACAACACTGGACCGGGTGTTGACACAATGAGAAGGGTGACGTGGCCAGGTTACCACGTCATCAATGCCACGGATGCGGCTAATTTCACGGGTCCAACTTCCTGACGGGGGATGCTTGGTTGCCTGAAACTGGAGTTCCATACTCTCCCGGTCAACAACAGTAGCATTCAAATTCATATTTACAACAAGTTAAAATTGGTTGTCGTGTTTGTTTACAATTATTGCTTCCTACACATAACATGGTCTTGATGAAATATTAGCACACAACTGTATCTTTTCTATGCTTCTTTGTTCCCACGTGGCATATTATATTAATTAACCAGCTCTCAATAATTATCGGGATTGGTGCTTGGACACACAAAAACTTATACATGGACGCATTTGATACATAGAGCATATAAACTGATTCATTTCCTTTGGTTATATAGAGCATATAGACTGATTATTTATGAAACTCAAGACTCGTTTTAACAAGTTTTATGGAATTTATTCATGCGCAATACTATCAAGAACAAAAACTAGTGTCGTTACATGGAGAGGATTATCGCTTTTTAATCCGCGTAAGTTCCTATAGTGACCCAATTTGCTCATCTGCAACATATTCTATGTTATATTTAAGAGACATTGCCACGACATGTAGTGTGCGAAATTGATTATAGGTGCTATCGTCGAGTCAACTAACAATGGAAGTTATAGTTTGCTATTCATGCACATTCAGAAACTAATGAACCATCCATGGGAGCTGCAAGTTCGTCATATACCAAGGGAACATAATAATGTTGTTGGCTAAAACCGATATTATTATTATTATTATTTTTAAATTAAAAAAATTTAAAAGAGGATTAAATTTATCTACAATAAAAAGACATCATCAATTCTATTTTTAGATTCGTGCTCACACTAATTACGGGCCCTGCTATTTTTTGTTGGTACAATAATTTTTAAAAAGGGGTTAGTCTCATCTACGATCTAACGGCATAATAAAGTATCTCTTTCTTCTAGGTGATATAAATGTCGAGTAGGGTAAGCCATTTATTATCATTAGGCATAAACTTAGATACTCAGGAGCTAGTATGACTTTCCAAGCGTCTCGATTGGAACTATAATAAAATAATATTTTTTAGAAATTGAATAAATTTTAAATAATTATATATCTTATCCCTTCATCAATTAAATTAACAGACATAGATATTACATCCCCTACTGTTCGAGACGTTTTGGTATTCAATTTCCCACTAGACAAGTAGTTTGTATTTGGGCTTTAGCCCTTCATTTCTATCCAAAAACCAAAAACCCAGAGGAACTAACCGCTCCATTGAATCCGGCCCTCAATCTTTTCTGGCCGAAAATCATATCTTATATATGCATTTAGATAAATGTATAATGTCACTCTTCATGAGTTTTATTTTTTTAAAAAAAAAATCATGTACACAGGATTACCCTGGTAGTGAATTTATATATGAGAACGAAAACTTTCTACAAAACCCAACAAGTTAAGGCAGCCTTGTATATTAAATTGAATATGAGGAGTAATTCCTATTTTTTTTTTTAATAAAAGGGTTAATTTCATTCAAAAAAATTGTACAAATACAAGAATTATTATGAAAATATAATTTAAAAAATCAGTCTAAGAACAGAAAAATTGTTTTAAGGTGTGCTCAACTATTGCACAAACGTGTGTTAAGTCCCCTGTATAAGTATGTGGGCAAAAAGTAACTCCCATAATTTATAAATATACTTTAAAATTTAAATAACATTTATAAATATATTTATAGATTATTCACTAATAATATACTTATATTAATATCAGAATTTAAATTTATAATCTCATGGGTTATGAGCAAATTTATTATTAGACAAAATGCCTGTTTGGCACTAAGGTTTCAAAATCTCTTTTGAGCAAAACTCTAGTTTAGAGAAATTTTAAATAAATAGATATATTTATCTAGAAGTGATTTTGGTTAAAACTATAGTTTTGAATAACCTACTGTAAATAACTTTTATAATAGTAAAATAACTTATGGACTATCTATTACTATCTTATCCCTACTTGTTCTTACATCATCTTTCTTCTTTCATCTCTCTTTTTTACCATCTCTCCACTCTCTATTTTCTCCTATTTCTTCTCTAACATCTATCATCTCTCTTACTTTTAATCAAATCATATCATTTTTAGTAATTTATCAATATGAAAAGTAATTATATTACTAATTATCTAAATATCTCTATTTTTAAAATATATTCTTTCTAAAATCTATATTTTTTAAAATTTATTCTCTAAAAATTAATCTAAATATGCTCCAAGTTGGCATCACGGTATGACTTGCTATGCATAATGGATTCTGTATTTGATGCGCTAGAATGGAGGGAAAAAAGGGAGTATAAAGTACATGATATTAATTAGGAGGTCACACTTCTTTTATTCTAGAAATAAAAACACGGATGAGATATCCACTATTAAATGACTTGAAAAAGGATAATTACTTGTTTTAACACTTCGTGACACCTTTATATGACGTGTTACGTGCGGAAGTATTTGAAATTAATGACATTTATGAAAGCACCCGAAAGATGAAAAAAATAAAGCTTCCCGGTCGCCACCCCCAATCGACCGAGACCGATCGACCACAGAAAGCAAAGCATGCGAATCATCAACAAGTTAAAAAAAAAAAAAAAAAACTACTAATTTGGAAAGGAAAAGGAAATCGCAACAGTACCGAGTAGAGAAGGGAACAGCAAGAGGAAATTAATAAAGTGAAAAGAAAGAGATATGAAGCTACCTTGAAAACTAAACCTTGTAAAGCTTTCATGCAGTAATTGTCTTCGTCTGCTTGTGGGTAACAGCTATCACCACCGGAGAATATTGGCCCATGCAGTATGTAGTAACCGCCGGTTTGGCCTCTTCTTCCACACTTTCTTGTATTACAAGTATATATCTCTTCTCTTCGCAGCCTCCCGTTACAAATTAGGAAGCTTAATTTTCAATGACTTTACAGTTAACTTTGATTTTTTTAATTCATTTCCTCAGTGGATATGGAGTGTACTGATTCCGAAGTTCACATTACAAAGATTCCTCTTTCTTCTCTATATAAACTCATCAACCAACATACTATCAAGCCCATATAACAATGGCCTTCGTGATTCTCCTCTTACTCTTACCTTCACTGGCTTTTGCAGAATCTCTCTCTCCTGCAACTCTATGCCAGCATACCCCCGAACCTTCTTACTGCATGTCCCTGCTTCCTCCCCAAAACGCCACCTTCCATGACTCTTGTCGCTTCTCTCTCCTCCACTCCTTAGTGCGGGCCCGCAAATTCTTGAACTCCGTCGACCAACTTCTTCGACGGCGCTCTTCTTTGTCCGCTGTGGCGGTCGCTGACCTTGAAGATTGCCGGATGCTCGCCGACCTGAACATAGATTTTCTCTCAAGTTCGTTGCAAATCATTAATAAGACGGCTGGGTTTCTCTCGGATATCGAAATTGACAGTGTTAAAACCATGCTCAGTGCCGTTTTAACCAACCATGAAACCTGCTTGGACGGCCTTCAAGACACTGCCGCTTCTTCTCATCCGAGATTAGTAAGAGGGCTGTCCTTCTCACTTTTTGATGACGATGAGAAGCTTTTTGGAGTCTCTTTGTCCCTTTTCACGAAGGGTTGGGTCCACGCGAGTAAACAAAGACCCGAATTATCGTGGCACCAACCTCCGCAAATGCAAGCTGTATTCCGAAATGGTAATTTGCTTCTTGCGATGTCGAACAGAACGCGTGCTATCTTCGAGGCTGCTAGTAATAGAAAACTAGACCTGGCTTTTGAAGCTCCCTTCGTGGCATTTGTGAAAGACATCGTGACGGTGAGTAAAGACGGAAGAGGTAACTTCACCACCATCAACAGTGCCCTTTCTGCAGCTCCCAACACAACTTCCTCTTCGAAAGGCTACTTCTTGATCTATGTCTCAGCTGGAGTTTACGAAGAATATGTTTACATCCATAAGGAGAAAGCCTACCTGATGATGATCGGAGATGGCATCAACAGGACTATCATCACGGGCAATCGCAGCCATGACGATGTGTGCAAAACCTTCAGATCTGCAACATTCGGTAAGTAATTGATTCACAAACACACACACATATCTAATGCCAAAATTATGTACTCTTTAATTTCTTAATGAACTTGAGAATTGTGAATGCATGTAGCTGTGCACGGGAAGGGATTTATGGGGGTGAATATAACATTTCGCAACACAGCAGGGTCGGAAAAGCACCAAGCGGTGGCAGTGAGAAACTCAGCAAACTTGTCATTGTTTTATAGCTGCAGCTTTGAGGGGTACCAAGACACTCTCTATGCGCATTCCATGAAACAGTTCTACAGAGAATGTGATATATACGGCACGGTAGATTTCATATGCGGGAATGCGGCGGCCGTCTTCCAGAACTGCAACATCTATGCTCGGAAGCCCATGGGGAAGCAATTCAATGCCATCACAGCACAAAGTCGAGTGAGTGATGATCAGAATACCGGCTTCTCCATACATAACTGCACAATTCGAGCAGCCGAGGACCTGGTGGGGACAATGACGTACCTGGGAAGACCATGGAAGCCGCTGTCGCGGACGGTTTACATGGAGAGCTTCATGGATAGCATCATAGATGGGGCTGGTTGGCACGTGTGGCAAAATGACAATGAGAGTCGCCGGAACAGCTTGTATTACGCAGAATATAAGAATTCGGGCCCAGGCTCCGATGGCTCAAACCGGGTCACCTGGAAGGGTTATCATGTCATTAACTCTTCCATTGCTGCTGATTTCACTGTCTCCAACTTCTTGTATGGCGATTATTGGTTGCCCCGCACTGGTGTCCCCTACTCTAGTCACTTGATTAACTCTTCATTTCCTCCATAATTTGTATCTCTCTCTTTTTCCCATCTATCTTCTAGTTTTTTGAATCGCGTGTATCCTTATAAATCTTATATTATTTATTTAAAAGCTTCCCGAGCTACCTTGTGCTATTAACATTGGACACAAACCTTAATCTTTTATATATATAGCAACCATTGTATATATATATTTGGCAATTCACGAAACAAAGAATGTAAGTGCATACATATTTAAACTCAGATCTGCTCTAATTAAGCTCTAATCCCTAAGCGGGACCATTCTAAAATGGAAGAAATTAAAACGTTGAAAGTACCATCCACAGTAATCGATCAAAACGTACATCAATTTCAGGTGCAGAATATTCCAAACAAGAAGAAGAAGAGCTAGAGCTGGTGGCAAATGTCGCTGGCAATGACGCATAAATCGTGGAAGCCATTGGTTTTAGCCAACATGACTTGCTCGTTGCCTTCAAGCGAGGCCTTGCAGAGATCGGTGGCATCGGTGGCAATCTGGAGCCACTTCTCACTGTCAACCGAAGCATTCGTATTTATTGCAGTAAGTGCAGCTTCAATCTGATCTCCGGCATCCACCATCATGTCTCTGCAATCTGATAGGCCCTCTTGAATCTGAGGTTCCAGCCTGTCGTCTTCAATCAGAGTCTTCAATTCATATACCATCCCCGTCGCATTCTGCGATGCCATTCTCAGAAACGATATGGCCAGGTCACTCGCCGTCATATTCCTCCGCGCATGCAACACCAATGGGTCAGCTTTTAACGTTTTCATACAAACCTCCTTCGATTTTGTCTTCCCACATACCTCCTCGATTAACTCCGTAACGTTCTGCTTCCCTGCGCTCTCATCGCCTCCGCCTTCTGTTGTACGAGGCACAGTTACCAGGCAAATAACCAACACGACGTGAAACGAAACGAGTTTCATTTTGTTTTAAATTTCGGTGTTACTTTGCTTGTGTGTGTCTCTCTCTTTAATTTAGATACAGTAGCGTGCTTAATAACTTGGTGAATATAATGTGTTCAAGTCCCGAGGATTAGAGTAGGTTCCAAGGGGATGGAGAGAGATGCTTGCGCTTCGCCTCTCGTCAATTCCCTAATTACTCGCATTCCTTGAAACCAGGTCATTTGACTACTTTCATGTTCGACGCTTCATTTTAGTTTTATTTTTACATAGTCCTATGTATGTCCTATTATCCAAGTAAAGTAGCACACTAGTCCCAGCTAATTAATATGTGGATCATCGCTCCTTCAGCTTAGGTTAATGAAAATTAGTCGGGTGTTTTTGTGTTCATTAATAATTAAAAAAACAAATAAAAGCTCAACTTAATGAATTCACGAATATTAAAAAAGTGGTTAAATAATAATTATGTAAAAATATGTATGACTTTATTTAAAATATCCTATTGTCGAATCATTTAAATCTGACGGTGAAGTTTTTCACTAAAAAAATAGATTAATTATCAAATGTTATAAAGTAATTGATTAAGAGGACTATAAAAAGAATAATACGAGAAAACAATATTTAATAACAAAATAAAATAAATTAAAATCTTATATTTATAATATTCGTCATGTCCACTTAAGAATCAACGGCATCTGGTCCTGTGCATATGGCCTATTTATGGACATCTAGATTAAATTTTAATTTCTAGATGTAAGTGCATTGTTTTTTATACTAAAACATACAAACATTCTTTAAATTTTAGGTCTAAAAAATTAAATTTAAATTATTAATATTTTATATTTTAATTATCAAAACTTTATCATTAAATTTATCATTTAAATTAATAGCTTTTACCATATCATAATTTTTATAATTTTTATTATATATCTTATCATTTAAAAAATAATATTCGATAATTCATATCTAATTTTAAATTTTTCTTAACTAATTAAAATAAAATATTTAAATAACACTTGATACTTAATATATAATTTAAAATATTTTTTAAATATTTAAAAATATAAAATATTTTAAAAAATATTTTAAGTATTTATTTGACTATGTATTGTGTAAATAAAAAAAATATAAATTTCAGGTAAATGGTTAAAGTGCTATTTTTTAAAATAATATAGTACATAATAAAAAATATAAAAAGTGTAATATAGTAAAAATGGTTAATTTTAACTAAAATTTTAATATCATAATTAAAATATAAAATATTAAAAAAATTTATTTAAATTTTTAAAAATTAAGAAGATTATGTGTAACTTGATTAAAAATTGAGAGGTTTCATGTATTTTATTTTTTTTAACCAAAATGTAAGTGCATTTAAAAATAAATTTAAAAAGTAAGATTTTAATTATTTTATTTTTAATTTTGTGATTTATATATAAATCATTTTAAGCCATTGTGTCCTGATGCTTGAGGGGGAATCATAGTATTCATCTCGTACGAAGAGGGAGAAGATATCGGGGTGTAGAGATGGAGAAAATCGATCACAGTGTGCTAACGAATGGGATCAAAAATGCACTTGGCTTCAATTGGATCAGGCCCTATAGTATTAGTCATTTTGCTTAACGATTTCCCTGAGCTCTGGTATTGCTGGCGTCATCAGCTCCTCTCCCTTGCCTCCCTCGGCTACCGGGCCATCGCTCCTGACCTTCGTGGCTATGGCGATACTGACGCCCCGCCCTCTCCTACTTCCTATTCCGCCTTACACATCGTAGCCGACATCGCCGGACTTCTCGATGCCGTGGGCATTCAACAGGTATTTTTGGTCGGTCATGATTTGGCGCCGTCTTGGCTTGGTATTTCTGCTTACTCAAGCCCGACCGTTTGAAGGCCTTGGTCAACTTGAGCGTTGCCTTCAGCCCCAGGAACCCAAGAAGGAAGCCGCTTGAGAGCATGAGAGCCTTGATGGGCGATGATTGCTATGTCTGCAGGTTTCAGCCTCTTCTACACGTGTTATGATTGCTTCTGTGTGCTAATTTCCGGTTTAATTTTATATATTGGCTGTCGCCTTTTATTCCAAGGCCGAAAATTTGATCAGTAACAAGCTGGATTAGATATTAGAGTTGTTGCATAGTATAAGAGTACTTTGGATTATCGCTTCGAAGCATGCCATGTCAAAAATTTGATATCGAATTTCTTCTTTCTTTTTCAAGGATAATTCTTGTCAAAATTTATGGCCATAAATAACATTAGTCACTCCTACGATGAATGAGTTAATAATATTGACCAATATTTCTTGACTTACGGATATCGAACTACACATGGGGGTGTATGTTTCAACTTTCTTCTTACTCTGCTTCATGATACCTTATTTAGAATGATTTTCTGATTAACATGAAGCATTACTTTGCAATTCAATCTTGTCCGACTGTTCATCTATCTGTTAATTTTAATTGGTAGTTACTCTGCATAGAGGTTGTTAGCAGATAAACTAATGTCTGGGATCCGCTTGTCCTGTAGAAACCTGTGGAGGTTGAAGAGGCCAAGAGGGGTGTGGAGGTTGAAGAGGAGTTTGCCCATGCTGGTACTGCAAGAATGATAAAGAATTTTTTAACATCTAGAAATCCACGTCCACCTTGTGTCCCCAAAGAGTTAGGATTTGGAGGTTCACCTCATACTCCAATAACTTTGCCTTCTTGGCTGTATTATGTCAGAAAAATTGAGCAGAAGGGCTTTACTGGTGGTTTAAACTACTATGGTGTGCTAGATCTGTAAGTTTCTGTCATTCTCTGTTGGGAAAAGCAAGCGTCTTGCATTAAAAACCCAATTTTTAAGATGTTCAAACATGACAAATAAAACCTGATGAAACTTTGTATGTTGTCAATGCCCTGCATGATAGAAATTTTATGATCTTTTTTTTCAAATGTCAAACTCAATTGTTTTATAAATATAGTTCAAAGTCTTAAAAAAACTTGAATGCTGATGTATTAAACGTTACCAAAAATTTCAGTTTGTCTCAACTGTTGAGCGTGATCACTTTCTCGGTTTCTTATCCCCCCACCGATTTGGTTTTGTTTGCAGAAGCTGGGAACTGACAGCGCCATGAATGCCATGGACTGGGTTACAGATCAAAGTTCCATTCAAGTTTATTGAGGGGATCGGGACGTTACATATAATACTCCAGGCGATAAGGAATATGTACATAATGGTAGATTTAAGAGAGATGTTCCATTCTTACAAGAATTGGTTGTTACGGAAGGAGTAGCTCACTTTCTAAACCAAGAAAGGCCAGAGGAGATCAGTGCTCAAATCCATGACTTCATCAAGAAATTTTACTCTGTCCTTCACAGGTTTTTACCATAAGACTATATATCACTACAAATGCCCACCCTAAGGTCAGAGTCTGCAGAAATTCTTGACCCATCGGCTAGAGTTTCCTCTTTTCTTGGTTTTCAAAAGTTACGAGGGATTTGTGAGAGGCGTAGTTAATTGAATTAATGGTGGGACTTTGATTGCCGAATATTTCTCACACAAGTTAATTGAAAGCTTGTAGGCACACTTGGGGCTAGACATACCAGTATGCAAGTTCCCTCATGGTGAAAAGGAATGGCAACCACTCCACCTCCCTCCAAACCAACTGTTAGGAGTCACATGCCACACAGATCATGAATGCTCTAATTCTTTCTTACCAAACTCATTTTTGTTTGTTACAAAATTTTTTTAAAAAAAGTTAGGCTTACCTATGATCTAAAAGTAGAATGAAGGCTCCATTCCTCCAGTGATATTAATGTCAGGTATGACGAACTGTCTAATATTTTTAGGTATAAATTTAAAGACCTAAAAATTAAGATACTTCCCTGCGTCATGACTAAATTATAACAAAATAATACTCTTTAAGAATCGAATACGCTCCTCTAAATGATGTCATGTCCACCTAACTTTTTTTTTTTAATTGTTTACTCATTTTATCAAAATTTTGCCTTAACTATATTTAGATCTGATTTATATCGTGTACCTGACTTTGTATACATTATAAAAGCTTCCTAAAGTGGGCTTGCTGCCTTCATCATTATTTAGTTAGCTTGAGCTTGAGGTTTTCAATTTTAAGTCCTATCCCTTCACTTGACAATGTTTTTACATATTCTACTTTGATGCTCTTTCGGCTGAAATCCAGGGCCACCCCGAAACTTAATTATCGTTGTTCCAAAAACTTTGTGACACATATTAAAATATTTTTTGCCATTGAAAAATATAAAAAAGTTTATTTTAAGTTTATCTCGTATTCCTATTTTCAAAACGATGTTAGTAATTGATTTATCATTTTACTTTGTACATGCTAGATTGCATAAAAATAACCATGGGTAGTCCATTTTTCAATTAAATTTTAGTATATGAATTTTTTTAATAATAAAAATTTATATGGGTATAATTTTAAAATTATGTTAGACTATCATTGATAATAAAAATTATATATAAAAGGATTTAATTAAAAAGATAGAGCTAATAAATATAAGTAAATGAATTTAAATTTTATTGTTATTATTATTACTGTTACTGACAGAAAAGTCCAGGTCCTGTTCGGGTCCCCTCAAGTCTTCCTCAACCTATAAGTTGTAACTTGGAATATCAACCTTGTAATGGCTAATGTATCCTCACAAATTGAGCTACGAAGTAGAAAGTGCAAACAAACGACCGTTTCATACCGTGGTGGCATTTTGGTCATTACATTACGAGCCGTCGCCACCATCCTCAACTCCGGGCAGCATTTTTCTTTATGGTTACACGAGCGACTCTTATGCTTTGTCTAAATAACCGTCCAATCGCTACTAATCTGATTCCTATATCCCCTCCTGTTTCGTCGCCTCCACGGTCACCGGTTGCTTCGAATTGTTACGATGCAACCTTCCAAACCCCGTCGGAAGGTTGTGCCGGCGAACGGTGAAGACTCTGCTGACAAATTGGACCAGCTCCTTCTCTCTTCCGCCATCTGCAACAACGAAGACTTAGGGCCATTTGTTCGCAAGGCTTTTGCTTCCGGCAAGCCCGACTCCCTTCTCCACCACCTCCGTCACTTTGCTCGCTCCAAAGAATCCGAGATCGAGGAGGTCTGCAAGGCACACTACCAGGATTTTATCCTCGCCGTCGATGACCTCCGATCCCTTTTATCAGACGTGGACTCCCTCAAGTCGGCTCTGTCTGACTCCAACTCCAAACTCCAGTCCGTTGCTCGCCCACTCCTCTCTTCCCTTGATGCCTTCGTCGAAACCCGAAACGTGTCTAAAAACGTTAATCTCGCACTCGAATCTGTGCGAACTTGTATTCAGTTGATGGAAGTTTGCTCCAGAGCCAACCGTCATCTGTCCGGTGATAATTTCTACATGGCTTTGAAATGCGTCGACACGATTGAGAGGGACTATTTGGACAAGACGCCGTCTTCTACGCTGAAGAGGATGCTGGAGAACAAGATCCCGGAGATTCGTTCCCATATAGAGCGGAGGGTGAGCAAAGAGTTTGGGGACTGGCTGGTAGAGATTCGAGTCGTGAGTCGTAATTTGGGACAAATGGCGATCGGTCAGGCCTCTGCGGCGAGGCAAAGAGAAGAGGATCTCAGGATTAAGCAGCGTCAAGCGGAGGAACAAAGTCGGCTTAGCGTGAGGGATTGCGTTTATGTTCTGGAGGAGGAGGACGAGGATGGACTCCCTGTTGGCGGTGGCGGGATTGGAGAAGAAGGCAAGGATGGTTATAACAATGGCGGAGCCGGTGGAATCGTAGGATTTGATTTGACACCGTTATATAGGGCTTACCACATACATCAGACATTAGGACTAGAAGATCGGTTTAAGCACTATTATTTTGAAAACCGAAAGCTTCAGTTGACGTCGGACTTCCAGGTGTCGTCGATGACTCCTTTTCTTGAATCCCATCAGACCTTTTTTGCACAAATTGCGGGTTTCTTTATAGTTGAGGATCGGGTGTTGAGGACAGGTGGGGGTTTGATATCAAAAATGGAAGTTGAGAACTTGTGGGAAACTGCTGTAAGCAAAATGTGTTCTGTGTTAGAGGATCAGTTCTCCCGAATGCAAACCGCTAATCATCTCTTGCTCATTAAAGACTATGTGAGTCTACTAGGAGTAACCCTGCGAAGATACGGGTACCCCATTGACGCACTGCTTGATGTTTTGAGCAAGCACAGGGATAAATACCACGAGTTGCTGTTATCCGACTGCCGTAAACAGATCGCCGAGGCGCTATCAGCTGATAAGTTTGAGCAGATGTTGATGAAGAAAGAGTACGAGTATTCCATGAATGTCCTTTCCTTTCAAATACAAACATCTGATATTGTACCTGCTTTTCCTTATGTAGCACCCTTTTCATCAACAGTGCCAGATTGTTGCCGTATTGTGCGGTCTTTTATTGAGGATTCTGTGAGCTTCATGTCGTATGGTGGGCAGCTAGAATTTTTTGAAGTTGTTAAGAAATATTTAGACAGACTTTTGACCGAGGTTCTGGATGGGGCTTTATTGAAGCTTATTAGTACATCAGTTCATGGTGTCTCCCAGGCGATGCAAGTAGCAGCAAATATGGCTGTCTTGGAGCGTGCTTGTGATTTTTTCTTCCGCCATGCTGCACAGCTTTCAGGGATTCCCTTGAGAATGGTGGAGAGAAACAGGAGGCAGTTCCCTTTGAGCAAAGCCCGTGATGCTGCAGAAGAGACGCTCTCTGGACTGCTTAAAGCTAAGGTTGATGGATTCATGAGCTTGATTGAGAATGTAAATTGGATGGCTGATGAAGCCCCTCAGAGTGGGAATGAGTATGCAAACGAGGTCATAATTTATTTGGAAACTCTAGTTTCAACAGCTCAGCAGATATTGCCGGCTCATGTCCTTAAAAGGGTCCTCCAGGAGGTTCTTTCTCACATATCGGAGATGATAGCTGGGGCTTTAGCAAGTGATTCTGTCAAGCGGTTTAATGGGAGTGCTATCACGGGGATTGATGTGGATATCAAGCTTTTGGAATCATTTGCGGATAATCTGGGTCCCCTTTTCTCAGACGGTGATATTGATCAGTTGAAAATGGCACTTGCTGAGTCAAGGCAGTTAATCAATTTGCTTTTGAGCAATCATCCAGAGAACTTCCTGAACCCGGTGATCAGGGAGCGGAGTTACAATGCCTTGGACTACAGGAAAGTAGTAACCGTGTCAGAAAAGTTAAGGGATCCTTCAGATCGGCTCTTTGGAACCTTTGGTAGTCGGGGAGCGAGGCAGAATCCCAAAAGAAAATCATTGGATATATTAATAAGAAGACTTAAAGACGTTAGCTGATTGAGATCAGAGTTGTATGTAAGATCCTTACACTTATTATTTTTCCTTTCTGTTTCAACCCATTTTGATTTTAATTTGAATTATTTAATTACTAGTTATGCCCGAAATGAATTAAGGATAAAGCTTGCTTGTTACTTCCTCGTGCCAATCTTGTTTGAAATATTCGATTGTTGTGTTCATTGTTTGGGGTTCATGGAGACAAGTGCAAGTCATGTAATTGGATTTGTTATGATCGCTTACCTTGAGTTCATTGGGAAAAATTTCAAGGCTGAAATAAGACCTGCCAGATCCAGTCAGACTTCTACTTGCAGTAGTTTATTGTCTTCATCTGTGCGGGATTGTAACCAGATGCATGCCTTATGTGTAATTGCTGGCGCACATTCAAGACTCTAGGCTCTTGCGGTAGATATTGGAGATTAGGTTGCAATAGATTTCTAGATATGGGGTAGTCATAGTTTGGACAGTTGCCGCTTCCTTAATCATGCGATATACCATTTTGTTTTGTTTGTCAACCTTTTATCAAAACAAACAAGATTGAAGAATTTCCTGTGTTCTAACTAGTGCTTTTTACATTGATTGAGTTCGATCATTAATGAGGATCAAGGGTAGCGAGATATATTGAACAACTTAAAGTCAACTCACTTTGAGCTCTCTAGAAACCGTTTTGATTTCACTAGGCTAGTGAAATTCAAATAGGCTTTCCTCAAATCTCCGTCTATAATTCATGTAAAGGCCTTGTTTGTGTCGAGCATGCTGGTAAGGTTTATAGATAAACGATATGTGCTCGGAGACTTGCTTTTGATAATAGCTACGTGTCACATGGACTAGTTGAGTTTTAATGTTGTGTTTGCTTTCTACCTTTTTTGGCTGGTATGGATTCTATGCTTGTAAGCAGTTCTGGAGGGGAAAAAATAAATGAAAGAGGAGGAGGAGGGGGGGGGGGGGGGGGGCGGTTGTCTTAGTAGGAATGGAAAACAAAGCAAGACAGAGTACCAAAAGTAGCAAGATTCCTATATTGTGCTGTTCGCGTCCTCGTGTCGGGTGAGAAAGTAGATTTAATGGAACCAGACTAATAGGGACTGAGCTGAATTTTTTTTTACCAAGCATTTAACAGGGTTGTGTATTTTAAAAACTCAAGCTTGAGAGTTGTGACCTCTAATAAGTTGGTGTAACCACCCGCTAGTTGAACCAATTTTTTCTATACAGGGAGGGTGAGGATGTGAGATTAAAAATAATTTTTATATAAAAGTTGTACATAATTATTTTAATAATTATGAAAATTCTAATTAGAACTTTGCATATGAAACTCAATTAGATCATGTAGAAACATTGTACCCAAAAAAAAAAAAAGATCATGTAGAAACAAGCTCTCTTTTATGCTTCGTCAAAATCTATACTCGATTCTCAAGTCAAGTGAACGGCATTGTCTTTCATGTAATCAAACAAGACACGCAGGCGAGGGCATCAGCTAAGAAACAAAACACCCGCAAAACTTTTTTCCGACAGTATTGTCAACTGAACTTAAGTTTTATCTATTCCGACTGAACGGTTCACTCCGAGTCGTCTACAGTTTGAAGTTTGAATATTGGTTTCAACTTGTTCCCAAAATTTTTCTTGATATTAAAACCCCCATCCCTCAAACTCTGAGCTCGCCGCGCCATGGCTCTCCCCAGCTTGATTCACTCCAAAACTCACTCTCCCCTCTCCCGATCCTCTTCTTATTCTACTTGTTGATCTCCTCCTCCGTCGCATCTACCTCTAACGACGACAACTTGAATGCTTACCAAGTTCTTCAGCAATACAACTTCCCCATTGGCCATCTTCCCAAAGGTATTCTAGGCTACGAATTAGACCGCTCCACCGGCAGATTCAAAGCCTTCTTAAACGGTTCTTGTAGTTTCAAGATCGAATCTGACGACCTGAAGTACCAGTCTACCATCCCCGGAGTCATCTCCCAAGGCAGGCTCTCCAACTTGCAAGGTGTTAAGGTGAAGGTCCTTATTCTGTGGGTTAACATTATCTCCGTCACTGGCGTCGACGACGAGCTCCAATTCTCCGTCGGCATCGATTCTGCAGATTTGGCCGTCAGTAACTTCTATGAGAGTCCCACCTGCGGCTGCGGCTTCGATTGTCTGTCTATGGTTTCCAACCAGACCCGTTCGCATCAAATCTTTTAGGTTTGCTTCTTAATCCACTGCATCCTCTTATTTCAGAATTATGGTGTTTGCTAAAATAAGATCCATGGGTTTGAACTTGTGATATATGCGGGGACGAAATATGGAAGTGGGTATTTCTAGTTTAAAATAGGGACAATCGGAATGAACTCGTCTGTTGGCAGCTAGGTCGAGGAATAAATTGGATGGACTCTCGAGTTCTCAGATCTACGTACTCTGATATTTAGTAATAATAATAATTAGTTCGATACTTATTTAGTTAATTGTGAACTGTTGGATTCTGTGAATCTGGAATGCGATTTTTCCGACGTCTCGTCTGCGTTGAAAATGTAGAAGACGAACACAAATTATGGAAGTAGATAAGAATTGCCATCAACGTCCTGCACAAGACAATACCCAAAGCCGGGGGGAAATTATTCATTGATATATCCAACCGGAAAATGTTGATCTTAGTTAATAGAAGTAAGACTATCAACTCTTCGAGTCGGTAAAAATGGCATCCACACGTCTTGCCTTTGAAATTTGTTGCGACGTGCGTCACCTTTCCCACTACCGAGACTCACAAAAAGTTATCATAACATGATGTTTTCTTTGCGTTTGGTGTGTTTGCTTTTATTGTTTTCGAATGAATATTCGCTATGAGAAGTAGGACTGACAAGTTAACGAGTGTTCTGGAGTTGATTTTTTAGCTCGGAAATATTCTGTGACGAGATTGGATGTATCGCTAATCTGGGAAACAAGGCGGTGGCACTGAGTTTTATGTGTTCTTGGTTGTTATTCCCGTCATTTGGTACGAATCGTTCCATATACTGCTACAATAACCCAGGGAAGCTAGTGAGGACCGTTGCATTTCTTTTTTTAGTATAAAAATTAAAAAAAAAATTGAGTTGGTAAAATTTTATTTTTTCTTAAAAAATATTAATATTAAATAGGATAAACTATCTATTATCTTCAAACGTTAATCTAGATACATAAAAATTAAGATATTTTTTAAATATTATGATTAAAATTATAATAAAATAATATTATTAAAAAATTAAAATATTTTAAATAATTATATATCTTAATTATAGTTACATTTTTATTTCTAGAATTATTTTACTTTTGACCTCAATGCCGTGCCCATTCTCAACCATCATGCGTTGCATCTATCTGCTAGCTGTGGGGAGTTAGATTGTGATCCTGCCTTTTTGTGCCGTCTCTTGAGCTTCCCTAAAATAGGATAAGTTAAATCGCCATAATTTCCTTCCAAATGATGAGAGCCCTTGTCACGCAACTTTACAGAACTCATCTTCTAGGCCTCTAAACCCATTCTCTGTGTTTGTTTTTTTTTTAAATCACCTTCTTACAAAATAATGCGCAGGAAAAATTGTGGGCAACTTTTTACCAGCGTGGGCAAAGACTGTGTGATGTGACTTGGGAGGCTGGATTGATCATTATCTCGGCCCCCCGTCTTTGTTTATGCCTCAAGATTGGGACTGACCTTGAAAAGAATTATTAATTTTTTTAAACAATAGTGAATTTTATTCATTAAAAATATATAGTTACCTCCATAAAAATATATTTTTTTAGGAAAATAAAATCATAATCAAAATTAAAATTTTCTAAAATTACAAATACTCAAAATTATACCTCATTTTTAAACATGATATAAGTTGAGAAATCAATTTAAAATTGTAAATAAAATCAAAAGATTGAATTTTAAAAAAATTCACGAGGATCTTAAAATCACTTCATTAGATATGTTGATGTACCATGAAAAACAATCACGTGGAATTAATAAATGTTCATCACTATATATATTCAAGACCGGTGGGATGGGGCATTGACCTGGTATCTGCCCCACTCCTGTCTCTTGGCCCAACACCCTTACAGAGCCACTGGTTTGGTTGAACACCCCTGATTTTTACTTTTTTTTTAAAACTATGGACCTGTTTGGATAGGATTTTAAAAACAGGCTTATGAAAAAAAAGGGCTTTTGAACAGATTATAGAAAAGGGTTTTTGGAGAAGAGATTATGAAAAAAAAGTGATTTTGAATAAATGAGTGTTTGGATAGTTATTTATAGAAGGGGTTTTATTATTGGTAAATTACGAAAAAGGGTATGGGTATTAAATGAGGAGAGATAAGAGATAAGAGGAGAGAGGAGAGAGGGTGTAAGAAAGAAAATAGAGAAAAAGTAGGAGAGAGGAGAGAGGGTGTAAGAAAAAATAGGGGTAATATAGTAATTGGTTAGTTCAAACGTGGTTTACTGTTCCAGAAGCTACTCTGACCAGCTTATCTGAAACCTTGGTTTTAAACCATAGTTTAGTTCAAAAGCCCGTTTGAACAAATATAACTGTTTGTTTTAAAATTTCTCTAAACTTAAGTTTTGAGCCAAACCTTAGTTTAAAACCAAGGTTTGGCACCCTCCAAACAGGCACTATGTTGGAAGAGATATCAAATGAAATTTTAATAATGTTTGAATTTGATTTAATAATATATAATATCAAATAATTATATACAAATATATATTAATATTTTAAATTAAAATATTTTATCCTTAATATATGATTTATTTAACTAATTTAATTAGATTAATAAATTATTTAATATAATATATTTTTTTAAAATATCTTAATTATTTTTAACTCAATTTATTCTTCTTTTATTTGATTATTATATTAATAAAGTAATTTAAAAAAATATATATAAATGTATAAAATATTTTTTATATTTAATTATAACCGAGATAAATTATTTAATTAAATTTTATATTAGTAACATGAGTATATTTTGCACATCTTAATTATTGGTTTATCCAACAATGTAAGGCTGGCAGAATACTCCTGACATTTTTTTTAAAAAAAATAGGATTTATATTTTGTTACTTGCGGAAGAAGCCCGCGGAATCGTGCAAAGCACAATTTAAAAGTAAAAATTACACGTTGTAACGGCGCCATTTATCAGCAGTCTCCCTGCTTCATACTAGTAGTTCATAAAATCTCATTCCCTCCCCAAGGACTCTCGAGTTTCGGAAGCGTGCTCAGTACTCGATGGCCACTAAAATGAAGGTGGAAGAGCTGCGAACCGAACTTGCTCAACGTGGGCTCAGCACCACCGGACTCAAGCCTACTCTGGTATTAAATAAATCTTCTTTCTTTCTGCTCTATCGGTTTTGATCGGATAGTTCTTATCACCTATTGTTTGTGGGCTACTTCCTACAGGTCAGTAGGCTTGAAGCCGCTCTTCGTGAAGAAAGTGGACAGTTAACAGACGATGGTCGTACTTCATCTCGTCAAAAGAGAGAACGGGAACCGGGAAATGAGGATTTGGACAACTCTGATAAAATCACGGCAATCGAGAAGTTCCGTGGAATGGGCATTCATCAACTGCGCGAAGAAGCTTCCCGGCGTGGAATTTCCGTGGTTGGGTCGAAGAAGCAGCTTCTGGATAGGCTCTGTCAAGAATTAAGGAAGGGTTGGGAGAATACTCATGAAGGTATGAGCTTCTCTCTTGCCTTTTGTGACCCCCAACTGAAGGGAGCTCTTAAGACTGTTACGGATGCGCATAATTATTCTCCAAACTTGCGTAGTAGAATTGGAGCATGTACTTAGAGAACTTTGTTCTCACATATAATGTGGATACGGCGGCTGCAGATGAAGCTACAAATTGTGAAGAGAAGGAAAAGATTGTCACAGCAACCAAGAAAGGTGCGGCTGTTCTGGATCAATGGCTTCCAGATTACGTGAAGACTCAGTATCATGTTCTGCAAATGGCAAGTCTGATAGAATAGTATTTTTCCAAGTAATTGCATATGTTTTCGATGAGATGTTATTTTGAGCCTAAAAGCTTTTGTACGGTTCGGTTTCAGCCTGACATGACTATATAATGTAGGCTGGTGAAATCTACGATGCCATGTTGAACCAGACAAATGTTGGAGACAACAATAACAAATTCTACGTGATTCAAGTTCTTGGTTGACTCTCAATCCCAGCTATATGTTGATGATACAATAATATCAATCAATTTATGAAATTTATAAGTCGTGGGAACATATATCTTGATAACCATAAGTTTTCTCAAGGGGCCTCTAATATTTTTTTTTATTTTTGTCAAATACGAGCTCCAAGAGAGTGAAATACGAAGAAGATTGTTTATTAAAAAAAAAAGGTTAGGTTTATCAAGAAATTTTTTTCTTTTCCACTGTCTTTACTCACTGTCTATCTCCAATTTTTTTACAGAATCGGATGGTGGTGGTATATTCCTTGTTTACAATAGATGGGGAAGGGTAGGTGTAAAGGGCCAAGACAAGATACATGGCCCTTACACTTCTCGTGAGAATGCCATCCAGGAGTTTGAAGATAAGTTTTTTGCCAAGACCAAGAATCATTGGTCTGACAGGAAGAGTTTTGTTAGCCACCCGAAGAGTTATGCTTGGTTGGAAATGGACTACAGTGGAAATGATAAAGAATCTACGGTGAGTTATAACTATTATTCTTTTCTTCATATGACTTGATGAGTACTAAAGATTCCTACGCGCCTATTTGTTATTTTTTGCCCTTTCTCTCTCAAGGATCAAATAGTTGACTGTCAGGAAGAAACTACTTTTATTTTTCATTCTGAATTGCTTTCAGGCCACAGAAAAGCATGCTTGTGCATTAGAAGTGAAACCTCTGGAATCAAAACTTGAGTCGCGTGTTGCAAAATTTATCTCTCTCATTTGTAACGTGAGCATGATGAATCAGCAAATGATGGAAATAGGTTAGTTTTTCTTTCCAAACTTCCCTGTAAGGGTGACCCAACTCATATGATCATAAAGTATGCCAAATATTTAATTGAATTCACTTTAGATGATCATAACACAGATAACAAAATCAGAACCGATACTTTTTTGGCATGCATTCAAACTCTCTTATGGTATAGCTTCATTTAACATCCTCTATATTGTTTAATCTTGGGATGCTTCTTTTAGGATACAATGCTAATAAGTTGCCTCTTGGAAAACTTAGCAAATCAACAATTTTGAAGGTTAGTCTTTCTCTAAGTTACGCATGCCATTTTGTCTCATTTGGTGCTTTTTTGATATGATTTTTCTTTAAATTGTTTATAGTATTAGACTTCCTTCTGTACCTTTTCACGCTATTGATGGAATATCAATAATCTACAGTATAGTAGCATTTCCCTTAGTCTCATGTACTTTTTTCCCTGTAGGACGGGGGTGGGGTTGCATGTGGATTCAAGAATGCATCCTTTTATATAGTTTGTCAGCTGAAATAAGAAAAATAACACCACTTTGATATATCATGATTCAGATTCCTTTTTTCATTTACTTCATTCTTACCAAGATATTTGAGGTTATTACATCCTGATGATAGTGCACAGATAGATTCCCTTGTGTAATCACATCTCTTGTTTTTGTCTTGCTGGGTCCAACAGTTTTAAGTTTCAACTTGCTTTCTGTGCATATCCTCTCCAAACTCATGGAAAAATTGACTAATTATATTTCTAATTTCTAACCATATACAGGGTTATGATGTTCTCAAAAGAATAGCTGATGTGATTAATATTTCTGATCGGAAAACTCTGGAGCAGCTAAGTGGGTAAGATATTCCTAAGTTTTTTTTTTTAAAACATAAAAATAAAAGGATTAACAAATATTTATTTATCTGCTTCTTATAATTGATTCCAGGGAATTCTACACTGTTATTCCTCATGACTTAGGATTTAAAAAAATGCGTATGCTCTCTTGTTCTCGTTTTTAAACTTCCAAAATTATGAAATTTTCATGATATTGCTTGAGTGTAATGTCAGAGGATGCTAATGGATTAGCATGGAAATGTAAATAATTGCAGGTGAGTTTGTGATTGACACAACCCAGAAGTTAAAACGCAAGTTGGAAATGGTACTCCTATTTTCCAGTTAGCATCTGGTTGTTCTAGTTGCTCTTCGCTTCATATTTTCCTTTTCTTTTCTTTTGGGTGGTGGATACCTTTCTATGGGGCGTTCCTTCTTTGTTTTCTCTTTTTTCTGTTCCAGCAGCTTCATCTTGATGAATTACAATGCATGCTTTCATTCTCTTACTCAACTTCCTCCAGTTTTGCAATTTTTTTTGGAGAAAGAAAAATGCGTTCACCTGATGTTACTTAATAGTGACATAATTTGATTCCTTCAACAAACTAAATAAAGGTTGAAGCTCTTGGTGAAATCGAGGTTGCAACAAAACTATTGAACATCGATGCAGGAATACAGGTACTCTTTGTTTTCCTTTCTCATGGCTGAGGGATAATATCAGGACAGTTTATGTCATCCTTTTTACAATTACAAGCATCGCCATGATACTCGCATGGACTAAAGTTAATGATGTAAATTTTAATTAGTTAACATTAAGTAAAACCAAAGGTTACATAAGGATATATTGATTCATTCCTTGGGTCCCCCTTTTTGTCGCCCCGTTTCTGGTTAGGCTTATGTTTAATTTATCATTTTGGAATTACTGTAGGATGACCCCCTGTATGCTCATTACCAACGCCTTCGTTGTGAACTGATGCCTGTTGAAGTTGACTCCGAGGAGTTCTCCATGGTATGCAATTGTTTGTTGATTATGGCGTCTCTCAAGTTTGGTTATGCATATTAAAATTAAATATATCTGAATGAAAAGGAAGTGAAAGAAAAGAGAAAGAAAAGTGGGGCTAATGTGTCTTATCGTTTGATTCGGGAGATCGATTTGTTTTGAACATTAAGACCTGTTACTAGATCTTTAATTCTGATTCTGAACCCTTTTCTTTCATCACTTTTTGATGTCACTAGATTGCAAAGTATATGCAGAACACTCATGCTGAAACACATTCAAACTATACTGTGGATATAGTTCAAATATTCAGGGTATCAAGAGAAGGCGAGGCTGAACGCTTTGGAAAGGTGAGTCACGCATTATAATTTAAGGATCTTGGTCTGTAAATTTGTCATGTGCCGAAAATCTAGTTTTGTAATCCCAAGGTCTGAGTTTTGTTATGAGATGTCTTTATCTGTAAATATTCACTGAATTGCATTGCACTTCAACAAACAGTTCTCTCGCATGAAGAATAGGATGCTTTTATGGCATGGTTCGAGGCTCACAAACTGGACTGGAATTTTGTCGCAAGGTTGTTCTTTTTCTCTCATTTGTTTAGCTGCTTCTTTAGGTGCACAATGCTTAGATTTATCTTGGTTAATACAATAATAACTGAGATGAATGCATCATCAGGTCTGCGCATAGCTCCTCCTGAGGCACCGGTGACTGGTTACATGTTCGGCAAAGGTGTTTACTTTGCTGACATGCTCTCAAAAAGTGCAAATTATTGCTATGCTTCTCGCACAGCTAAGGATGGAGTGCTTCTTTTATCTGAGGTTGTTTTTTTGTTTCATGGCGGCGTTAACTGTAATACTAAAGCCTAACCATTAACTTCACCACCTGGTATTGCTTGTCAATCAGAATTTGATAATTAAAATTGCACAAGTTGGCAGTTATTTTGCATTCAACATCGCATTATTTTACTAAGTTCTGAAAATCTTCTTCCAAAGAATCCATTAAGAAGAATGGCTTGCTTTGCGTTTATAATTGATCCTCATCTTCAGGAAGTACATGATTCATAATAATTTATATATAGGTTGCGCTGGGTGAGATGACTGAGCTTCTATCTGCAAAGTATGATGCCGGTAACTTGCCCGAAGGAAAGCTGAGGTTTGATTCTTTAGTCCATTGTAATTCGTTGTTGTTTTGCCTGTATTTACACAATGCAATGGCTTATATTTTTTGGCTGTGCGGGTGTGCTTTGGTTACTCTTCTCTTCATCAGTCAGCTTTTGATATATATATTCAATAACCCCCTTTTTACTACTTTTTGTTGGAAAGCATAAAAAGAAATGTATCACTGCTAAGGTGTGATTTATACTGCAGCACAAAAGGAGTAGGAGGAACTGCACCAGATATGTCAGAGGCTCAGGCACTTGAGGACGGACTCGTTGTCCCCCTTGGGAAGCCCAAAAAGCTTGCGGGAATGAAGGTATGCACTAGAAGTATGATTTTCATCAGCGTGGAAGTATGTTTATGAATATTCTTTACATAAAGGTGCCATCACTTTGTTTTGCAGGGTGATTTATTGTACAATGAGTACATTGTTTATAATGTGGAGCAGATTAGGATGCGCTATATTGTTCATGTAAATTTCCATTTTAATCAAACAACTTGGTAGCAAGATGTGATTGATAAAATAGTTTTAGCGACCTTTTCTTGTGTTATGGGTGTATACTCTATATATGCACAAGGAAAGGGGCCGGGGGTTGGGAGTTCATACGTTTTGTGACAATCTTTAGAAGTTGATTTCTGAAAGGATATCAAGTCTACAATCTATGAGGAACTATTACGTCTGTAGCCTCTTGTTCGTTGTGTAAATAACGCGAAGTTGGTGATGTAGACATAGAAGTCGGTAATATAGACAGCAATTTGGATTGCGCACCATCATTAGTCTGGTTCAATATAGTCTTAGCTGTGTTTTGCATAAGTTTAGCCTTGTGTTCACCCACCTATGCGACAATATTAGATTATCTTCTGATCCAAATTCAATATCTTACTTTTAACATTGGCTAATTCTGTGTACTGTTTTTGGGCATTGAAAATACTTTACTTAGGAGCGACTTGTTTCTGAGGAAGTTTAGCATCGGTCGGTTCCATTTATAAACCACAGATTGTATGCTGACGTGCAGGCTTAAAAGCGGTAAATAAATAAGAAAAAGATAAGGCTATCTTAGCCCCATGCTTGCAATTGATGACTTCTAAATGGCATTTGATTTCATCATACTGCAAGTGGCACAGAATCAGCGGAATGGGGATATTTTTTCTTTTTAGTTCCCAAATGCAACGCACAAGGAAGAGAGGGCCTTTACGTAGTGTTACTGTTCTGTTTTCCGAGGCGTTGTCAAAGTGATACATCGAGTGCTGTAGAAACTAGAAACTTTAGGTGCTTGGGGGCATGATTGAGGTTGGAACGCCTTTGAAAAACATGGGTGTGTGACCAAATAAAGCATTTACTACTATAGATCAAGTGCAAGATGCACACGCCAATATTAAAGTCCTTAGATTTGACAATGACATCATCCAGAATCTATGTTCTTCTCCTACAAGATAGAGCATGCCCATATTAGAGTGATAACAGTTCCTACCTCTAATAAATGGCCCCTTTTAATGCATGGCACGCTAGCAATTCTCATGAATTAGGTTCCCATTGTGACTGTTTTTAACCTGTGCCCCATATTTCAACTTAGGTGGCAGCCCTGAACGATAGCCATATGTTGATGATGGGTTGTGCAAGTGTGACATATGTTGTAGACACTCGTAATTAAGATTTCAGCCATTATCGCACGCCACGGATTCTCTCATGCTATGCACTAGACTTCCCTGTGTTAGATTACCCGCATTTTCCCCCCAAGAAGATAAAATCCTCAAAAACAGGGCACATAAACAAGACCTTGTTCTTGAGTTTAAATACTTCGTCTGGATCCTAGTTCCGGCCATGGAAGTTGCAATTAGTTTTAATTGTAGAACGCAGACAAACAAGCCCAAATCTGATCTGAACGCGGGATGACAGAATAAAAAGAAGGGAAAAAAACGGAGAGATAAATGTGAGAGTCTAAGTATGGGGTGTAAAAAACTAGTTTGGGATTCTTCAAGTTAAAAGAGCAACCCAAAAAAAAAAAACACTCAAAGTGGGGGAAAAGGGAATGGGTCTAGAGCATATAGGGAATGATATCTATGAAGGCTATGTTTCTCAAAAACAGAGAGTGGCACACAAGCAGAAGCCATACTCAAACTTGCAGGCAACACGCAAAGCCTACGTGCACTCATATATTATTCTTCTTCCCCTGCTTGCACCATCCAATTCTTCGCTAGCGAAAAAGGCAACCCAGTTTAGAGGGCCCAGAGGGTCCCAAATTGGTCGTGGGGCCCAGCAAAAGGCTGCCATTTGTACGGAGGCAGAGGAAGGAGGGACTTATGCTTCTGAGTTCTGAGCGTCTGCTACAGTGAACCTCTCAGAGGAGCCTAGGCCCTGTTCGTGGCGTTTTTGTGAAATTAAGGCAAACATGACTCAATATTTCCCTTCCTTGGATATCCCTCGTTTGAATTTGTGCCTGTCCTGAGAGATGATGGCATGGCATGGCTTCCCTTCGCTTTGCTTGCCTGAGTTTTTTTCTCCACTCAATCCCCTCTTTTTACTCATTGCTCCTGTCAGCTTCTTTACAGATCTCTCTCACTCTCTCTCTCGCGCCCACCCACATCCTTACCTTCAAAATCGCACTTATAAATAACTGCTTGTGTCCTCCGTCCAAGTCAAGTTGGTGTCCAGGGTGAGCAACTCCTTGTTGGAGAAGCAGGGCACGTGCAAATCTTTAGGCTCTCAAATGCCTCTTTGCACGTGGTCTCCTTCTCCAACACAGGTTCCTCCCCTTTCCTATCATCTCCATCTGTGACTCCCTCACTTATCTGGTAATGCTCTTTCTTCCCCTTGGTTTACACGTGTCATCTTTCCAGCATGCAATTTCTTCGACAAGCACGCGGCAACATAGTTTCTAAACAGGGGAAGTTATATTGCTGACTGCCCAATTAAATGCTTGGATTTTTACTGTTGTCGTGTGTGTGGACCATTTTTTTTGTAGTTAGAAGCGGAGTGAAGGTTACTCTGTAATCTGTGAGAGTGCAGCTTCTGGAGTTGGAGTCGTATCGGTTCTCGAATTTTGAACCGCAAGTTAAATGGTATAATGTGACCGCAGCACCAGACAGAGAGCAGAAGCAGAGGAGGAGCGTAACACAAGAAAATCTCAACGAGCTAAGCAATAGTTGGTGTGTATGATATTACTTAAAAACTAACGTAGCACTTCACTTTTTCTTGAGATGGATAACATAGTCAGAAGGTTCCGTGAGCACTGTTCCCCATGGAATTAGAAGATTTCTTTGTGTCAGTCTTTTCTTTCTCGGAAGAAAATGACAGACAGAAAGCCAGACGTTGTCGTCGCTGGAGTGCAGTGCAGTGTTCCATTATCCACAACCCTTAATTGAATCTTTGTCTCTACCCGTCTATCGTTCTTGCTCCGTTTTTATTTCCCCTCTTCAAGTCTTGCGCAATGAACTAATGAAGTAAAGTTTCGTGCTTAAGGCAAGAAAATTGTAGCTTCAACCTGAACTTCCTTGCACTTCTAGGCGTTCAAGGACTTCGCCAGGAGGAAATCACATAAATTAGCGAAAGTTCCAAAGCCAAGACGCTTTATGTTTCAATAACATACAAAACACAGTTATGAACTGATAATTGAAGGGAAATCATCTGAATTTAAAATTTTAAAAATATCCCTTAAAATTTCAGAGACATTTTCCCCGCTGGTTGTGAGATTTCTCCATTGAAGCTCCAAAATAGAACAAGAATTGTTTCGTTTGACTCGATATTTAATTCTGTTAAACAGCCCCATAGGCAATAACTTGTTCATGCCTAAGAATCTTATTTATTTACGATATAACCTAATTTGTCAAAAGATGATCATCCAATGCATGGGCTGCATAAAATCAAGAGGTGACAGGCTTCTTGTGATTTTGTTGGGATAACTTTACTTCCAAGTTATATCTGGACTCTGCTCTCGCACTAAATCTTTGAAGTCGTCATCGTATGTAATATATTAGCACGTGGCAAGTACTGAATGGTCCTCATAACCATTATGATTGCGATATATTGTAATAAAATTATTTTCTGTCCTGATCATTTGATTTGGGAGGTTTTAAATATCTTTTGTCTTCAATCTTTGATGCATGCATATTTTATCGTATGTTGGTTTGAATCAGAATATGAAGAACTTGTCGTGCTGATGCTTCCGTTTTCTTGATGGATAAGTGAATGAAATGACATTATATCAACATGCTAATTGTTCGAACGTTGACTTATTTGGACACGAATTTATAAATCACAAAATACTATAATGAAACAGGGTCAAACTGCAAGGCATTGAACTATATATGCCACGTGTTTAGAAGTTTCAATATGATTTAACTGGAAGATCAATTAGCTAACTGGTGCATCACATGTGAAGAATAAATCCCAAAATAAAGCTAGAAACTCAACCTGTACTCTGTTTAAAAGATATTGGACTATGTGAGCCAGCAAGAAAACTTGTTTTGGTGTCTCCCTGTTATGTTTTGTTTTGCCAAATGATGATTCCTGAAACAAGCATACCAGATGCAGCCACTGTTTTCCTTATTTGAATGGGTTTTAATCATATGAAAATTCCTCGAGGAAAAACAATGACATATAATGGCTTTTGCGAGCCGTACTTAACAACATGCAAGCGCCAACTTGAGAAAATTTAACCACCAATATGCAAATTCTGTTTGAATTTCGTTTGTGGGGGAAGTTGTCTTCTTCTTCTTGTTTTTTTTTTGGATATACTGGAAAGGAAAACTGTCGAAACTAGAAACACTAAACTAATCTCCTGTGTATATACGCATGATGCGCTTCACTTCCTCAGGTCCTAGGATTTGTAGGCCGTAGTCGTTCGCCAGAGCACTCTTTGCTAAAGTGTCAGCCATGCTGTTATTGTCCTTTGGAGTATATTGGAGATCCACTCGCCAACTACGCTTCAGCATATCAGAAACTTCCATGATCACCGTCAAATCCTCATGCAAATCAGAGGGTTCATTTTGTAGCAGCTTCAACACTTCTTGCGAATCGCTTCTCAGGAGAATATTCCTGAAGCCTCCATCCCACGCTCTTTTGAGGCCCATTAGGCAGCCCCAAAGCTCCACGGTCAAGGAATCACTTGTTTGAAGTTTGGGGAAAGAGCCACTTGCAATATGTTTATCATCCAATGGGTTGCAGTTAATTAGGCTGAAAGAGTATGGGGACTTAGCTTTAGAAGATTAACCTCGCTCAATAGTGCTTATAGTGTGAAAATTGCTTAAAATTTACTGTCCGGATCCAAAAGGTTGTGGGCTGATGTCTTATTGCATAAATATATGTTAAAGAATAAAGAAAATTTGCTTCATGCTCAAAAGGGTAATTCTAAATAATGAAAGTTTGTGTCACAACAACAACATGTGATTGCAAAATGAATGAAATGGAATATCAGAGATAGTTTTCTGATTAAATTCTTCTCTGATGTCTAGTTATTCTTTGATAAGAAAATAAATGAGTTTTATTTTAGAGCTCTCACAAGAGATTAAAAAATAGTACTATACTTGACTAGGTAAGATATGGGACTTGAGACTTTCAAAGATTAGAAAGTATAGTTATAAGTACTGCATTTCAACATTTGATCTCAACTTTGCCTCCTATGTACATGTTGGGTCTGATATTATGACTTAAAATGATATTTCAACTAGATTATTTTCTATTAAAAGTGCTTACTCTTTAATAGAAGAGAGTAAGATAATTATAATCTCTTATATAAAGACATCTGGAAATAGTTGGGGCTGAGAGAACTAAACTTTTTATGTGGATGGCCTTCAACAATAGGTTTCCCACTAATATCTGGAGGGAGCAAGTGGTTATTGGAGTCTGAATCTTGGCTAAGTTGTAATGATGAGGATGATGATATTTTGCATATAGTGAGAGATCGTTCATATGTTAAGGTACACATAATATTTATTTGTTGCATCTCTTAAAAACTTATTTGTATTTAATCTTAGGAGAGATCTGGGTAGAGTTGAAGGAAAATGGAATATTATTTAGGGAGTTACAATTTGAAAGCTCTAGTTTTAGAGGAATATCGTAGTTGTTAACTATGGTGAAGAGAAATCTATGGAACTAAAACATGTTATCTTGTAACTTTTGAAATCTTATGCTTATCCTACCCATATAAATACGGAGCAAACATGTTATAGAAACTTAAAATGGACTCCCCTACCAAAAGGATAGTTTAAACTAAATGATGATGGTGCCATGTCAAAAACATGTATTGCGGGTTATGGTGGTATAATAAGATATTCTAAAGGCAATTGAGTGATAGGTTTTATACATGTTATTGGATCGTGTAATGCTTATGATTCTGAATATCTTGAAAGGGCTTCTACTTACTTGGGATCATAGCTACAAAAAGATTATCCTTGAGTCAGATTCAATATTCATTATTGATATGTTGGAAAAGGATAATGATACTCACATTGACAGTCTATATTTTTTTACAAGTTAAGCAATTGATTAATAGGTTATGGAAGATGTAGTTAATATATATTTTTAAAGAGAAGAACAAAATAACAGATGTACTATCAAAGGAGAACCTCTCCAGATCTTTAATATATACTACATATCAATTCCATTTAAAAGAACTACTTGATATTGAACATTTGAGATTAATTTTCCATTAGTATAACATATTTGTATTGAGCAACAGCCCTCACTTCTTATAAAAAAAAGGTTTGAATTGAAAACCTTCCATAATAGTCCCACTATTATGCTTGGTTACCCCACCACAAGCTGTGCTTTGGGTAACCTGAGAACGGGGGAAGTTGTCTTCAACCATAAATGATATTATACACCAATTCTGCAGGGGTGATCCTCAATTAAAGTGATTATCCATTTGATTTTCTATTCAACATTTTTCTTCAATGTGTTCTGCTCTGACTGGTGTAGCCGTGTAGGAGTCCAACAAGAAATCAAACAACGCCCTGCAGTTCCTTGTCTGAATGAACAGTAGAGAGTTCAAAGTGGCTGGCTTGATGTTCTCTGAGGTATTGCTTATTAGTGACCTTTCGTTGAGTCAATTCCTGCCTTGACTTTGGTATAGTCTAGATTTATGAGTGTTGAAAATTTGTCCCATTTAATATTCATATTGTAAGAGAAATTTTTTTTTACTAGATAATAACCTATTTTTAAAAAAAAAATTATCAAAAAAGAAATAATCACGCCTTCACTTTGAGTTTAGTAGCCATCTACTTTCCTTCATTTACTGATTGTGAATTTCTTTTCTTCTGAAAGTCAGTTGCGCTTTGTGCTTCTGGTTTAGTTGAAAAGTAGATTGCTCTGTTGCCTCCCAGAAAAATAGAAGAAAAGTAGAACGGTCAGTGTTGGGGCGAGCAAATTCGGTAGGTGGTGAATGCTTGTGCTCAGTCCCTGTCGTTGTATTACATTTATAATGCACAATCATTTTGCATTAGCAAAAATTGGAAATTAAAAAATAAGCAAGGGTGTTTTTGGATTCTCAGGAAAATCTACGTTGGAAATGAATTTTCAGAGTTTATTGGATCCTCATTCGTAAAAGAAATAATACTATATTTAGTGTGAGTTGGCTAAATAGTTTGTTGGTTTGTTGCAGCATTTCTCTACCAGCAATTGCTGATTGAGCCCAATTTATGAAAATTTTTAATTTATATTACCCCTAAAACTACAGGATCTAAGACTATCTAGGAACAGAATAATCCTGATCACATACCAGAAAGTTGACAGAAAGGTAATGAAAGTAATGAACTTTTCGAGACGAAAGAAAAGAGGAGAGCGATGAACTTTTTTTTGGGACCATAATAGCCATATGCGTTTTGCGTTTTGGACCGAACGCTAAGCATATGCGAGTTGACGTTACAGGAGAAGAGGTTAGGTGGAGCTGGTGAGTCGCGACTGGTGAGAATATCGGCTGCTTAAATTACAAAGCACTCTGATTTGGAGATGGAGCTTCACATAACCGTTCCTTTCTTCAATCCCATCTATCTCAAGCTCCGGCGAAATGGATTCCGATCGCCAGATACGGGATAACGAAGACCTCAAATCCGCCGAACAGCAAAACCCACTCGCCATTGTGCCCTCCAAACAAACCACCTTGCCTCCATTTGCTACTGCTTCCATCTTTCGTTCTCTCTCTACGACTCTCTCCTCTCACTCCTTTCTGACACCCAAGACCTCTGCTTTATTCTCGCCGCAACCCAACAAGGTCAAAGTTCCTACCCAGGCTTCGTCTCTCACTCATCTTTCTATTTCCACCTCTTCTACTTCCCCTTCGAAAATCTCCTTCAAGTCCACTATTTCTGCTATTCCTCTACAAAGACCTCTCACTTTGGGTCCCCATCGCCCCTTAGATCCATCTAATGGGGCTGCAATTCGTCGAGCTTCCATCGTTTGGTTCCGCAACGACTTACGGGTTCGTGACAATGAATGCCTCAATTCCGCCAACAACGAATCCATGTCGGTCTTGCCAGTTTACTGTTTCAATCCTAAAGATCATGGAAAATCTTCGTCTGGGTTCGATAAGAGCGGGTCTTACCAAGCCACATTTGTTATCGAAGCGGTCTCGGATCTCAGAAAGAACCTTCAGGCAAGAGGGTCTGATATTGTGGTCAGAATTGGGAAGCCTGAGACTATATTGGTTGAGTTGGCGAAGGCAATTGGGCTGATGCTGTGTACGCCCACAGAGAGGTTTCCCGCGATGACGTGAAGGCTGAGGAGAGAGTTGAGGCGGCAATGAAAGAAAAGAACATAGAGATGAAGTGCTTCTGGGGTAGTACTTTGTGCCATGTTCATGACTTGCCTTTCAAGTTGGAGGATATGCCTTCCAACTATGGAGGATTTAAGGACAGAGCCCAAAAGTTGGAGATAAGGAAGACAATCGAGGCATTGGATCAGCTAAAGGGACTGCCATCTCGAGGAGACGTGGAACCGGGGCAAATTCCCTCTTTGACGGACCTTGGGCATAAGCCATCTGCAACAATGGCACAGGTTTAATTCTTGGTTTTGTTCAGTCATGCAAAATGCTGTCTTTACGTAAATTGGTAATTATCTGCTGTGCTAAGAGGATCGTGTGCCTCCATAAGTTTATGCTTGTATCTTTTGGTTACATCTGACACAAAAAAATCGTGATGACTTTTAGACAATTGATAGAAAAATTGGTCCAATCATGCCGGTTAAAGTAGATTACATAAGTTTGTGGTGTTTTTCCTCCATCACTTGCTCTTTTCTTTTCTGTCAAAATGATTTTGTAATTCTGAGTAAGCCTGGATTAGTGCCTCTGTATTAATGATCATAGTGTTATAATAATAAGAGCTAGTGTTCTTTGCCTTTGTATTGAAGACTTAGCATTGAGGTTCTACACTGTTGCTATCCAAATGACTGCTAAGCTGGCTATTAGCCCGATTGCGTAATTCTTGATATTGAGGTGTGAGCATATATCAAAATGAACCTGTTAGTAAAACATACAGTAAAGACTAGTACATGACTGCCAACATCACATTTTGCTTGCTTTTGCTTCACATAATTACATGCTATCTGAGTTTTGATATCAAGGTTAAAATCTCACAAGTATGAGAACAAGACATTTACTAAACTTTTTTGCTTTGCATGTTCTTTAATTCCCATAAATGTGGCCTGAACTAATTGACTTGTTTCACATATTTTTGCTCAAATGGTACTCGAGGGAAGGATAATAGATTGTTCATGACAAATTCAATTTAGTAATTAAGAAAGTTGGACTCGACATTTAACTAATACATTGACTGCGATGCCATCGTCATCCTGTAGGATGGGAAGCAAGCTGCCAACACTTCTATGGTAGGAGGGGAGACTGAAGCACTAGAGAGGCTCAAAAAATTTGCAGCTGAGTGCGAAGCTCAACCACATAAGGGGTTTAATAATGGCACTCAAGATAGTATATACGGTGCCAACTTTTCCTGCAAAATCGCTCCATGGTTGTCAACAGGATGTGTCTCCCCTCGCACAATATTTGATGAACTAAAGAAAACTGCCAGCAGGTGAGCCCTTCAATGATTTATCTTCCTTTCGTTGGCATGATAATTTTAGTCACAAAATAGATTTTGCACTTGCTAATGAATCGTTCCAATGATGATAGGACTGTTTCTGCTTCCTCAAACCAAAATGATGGTGACAGTGGTTCAAATTGGTTGATGCATGAGCTTTTATGGAGGGATTTCTTTAGGTAACCTTGTTTAAAATTATCAATGGGAATTGTTCAATGCTGAAGTTGTGGGTTATATGGCAACGATTTGTGATTTTCTTTTTTAAATTGTGAGGGCAGGTTTATAACCAAGAAGTACAGTTCTCCAAAGGAACAGGTGGAAGCTGCACCAGCGCTGGCCTAAGCTACTATTTGCGAGTTCAAGTAATCATTGTAGATGCGAATTGCTTCCTTGTGGATGAGAGTTGGATGTTGCAGTGGCGGGACGTACTCGAGTAAACTTTTGTTCCAACTAATAAATCCTGGGAATATGGGAGCTTTGTAATATGTCAATGATGCTAAATGTGAGACCTACTAATATCACTCGGTCGGGTATCTGCTAAGCAGATTTGAGTCCAATTCTCATTTCTCTTCCCTAAAAAATATTAGACGTTGAAATGATTTTATTTTTTGAGAAATTATTGAGTGTTCTGTGCTTGTGTTGTGTTCTTGAAATGAGGAGAATTTTGTGTCTTGGTTGTTTGGCAAATTGCAGTGCAGCTGATTCTTTTTTCTTCTTTTTTTTTTTGGCATACGAGGGCAGAACCGAAACTAGAAATAAGTCCCCGTGTTGATTGAAGACTAATTTATATGACACGTCTGCAAGAAATAAAGCCCAGAGGCCCAGATAGATAGCAAGGAGGCCCAAGCCCATACTTTTTTTTTATTTTGACTAAAGCCCATACAAACTAGTCAAACTACCTTCGACACTCTTACCCATTCTCTCCCTCATACCATATTGTCATGGCAACACTTCTCTATGCACTGTTACGGGTGGGCAACCAAAAAAAACAGTTCTCTATGCAAGTTATATATTCACTGTTACCATATCGTGTTTGAATATAATCAAACCCAGTTAAGAACAATTCTCACAACGATAAGTAATCAAATCCCTTAACAGAACACATTTTCCTATTCTGAACAACCTTTGAATAGCATGTTTTGAGCACAGACCAACCCAACCGCTACTCTAGCCTATTAAGGGCACATAGTTTGGGGTGGAGTCCCAAACACACTCAGTTAACTTCCCTAAACCAACTTCACTGGCACTCCTAAAAATACAAGGGAAAATACATAATATTTTCCCAGATACCAAACCATATTTGATCCATTTCTCGGGATCCTCGTGTTATGAGACGTCGCCTTAAATTAAAATTTTACACTCCTCATTAGAATTAAGATTATATAAAGTGGGATGTAAGGAACAAGATGGGCCAAAAAAGTAATATTAATATTTTACACTCCTCATTTCTCAGGATCCTTATGAGACGTCGCCTTAAAGTAATATTAGGTGCTTAAGATGCTTATGATCCCTTTTAACTTAAACAAATAAAATGGAATAAGTTTTTTTTAGATATTTTTTTAAAAAAAATAATCGAAAATTTAGACTAAATATCCATTCTTTTTAAGTAATACTAATATCAGGTAGAATAAATTATCAATTATCCTCATGTGTAAACTTAGATACTTATAAGTTAAAATAACTCTCTAAATATCGTAACTAAAACTATAATAAAATAATATCCTTTAAAAATCGAATATACTCCAAATGGTGGTATATATCACCTTTTCGCCAATTAAAGCCAACGATAGGTACAAGTAAAATTTGTTAACCATACTTAATCTCTCTAGAAATCTGAAAACCCCAAATCCGGCATCATTTAAGGCCTGAAAATTAACGTCAAGCCGGGTCACTAATTGCTAGAACCCTCTGTAAACATATATGCTCATTCAAAACCAGTTTTAATAAAGAACCTCGGCGATCAATGATCACTTAGTATAAAACATAAACGAGCACAAAATTGGTCAACAAAAAAGGAACGCAAGAATATTAATTAACCACTAAAAGTTAATACACTAAACAAAGACAAAGGAAACACCACGATGACACTGACTAATTGACAGCGCCTTAATGCCCAGTGACAGACTCAGACCTCTAGTCTTCCTCCTCTCCCTCGTTCTCGGCGATGTTGAAGTATCTTAACTCGTAGACATTGCGCTCCTTGTTGGACGCAATCACACGAAGCCAATCCCTCACGTTATGCTTCTTCAGGTACTTCTTTGTCAAATATTTCAAATACCTAAACAACGGCAAAATTACGCATCATCCCCGAAGGACATCTAAACGGCAGAGTAAGGCACCACATTCTTCGTTTCACGCGTTATTAACACAGAGGAACGAATCTAATGCTTGGGGAAAGCGTAGGATTTATGAAAAACAAAAAAGAAAATCATGAGAAGTAGGCTCAAGAAGAATGACAATAAAATATCCGCCAGATCCTAGTAACTGCTCCTGATCCACATTACGTCGGCGAAACAGCGGCAAAAGGATAGACTTTTAGCAACAAGATGAAAACTTTCAATGGAGAAAATTATGACATCGTGAACAAATATACCTCAAATCATGTTGTGTCTCCCCTAACAAAGCCACTACTATAAACGTTTAAGAGGTACATATATGCCCCAAGAGACCGACATAAAAATATTTGCAATGTTGACATTGTATTTATGCACGAGACAGGCTCTTTCTAGCTTGTTCTAATTCAGGTTTAGAGGGGCATAAACTTCAAACCAAATTTTTACAGCAATACAAAGGAAACCCATAAGAGCAAAAGCTAATCCTCACGTTCAAGGACCCAGCAAACCAGTAAACAGATATACTTCATTAATTTCAGGTTCAAAGTAAGCTAGAAGACATAGTTAACAATCTATAAATATTAAGACAAAAACATCGCAGTGTCAGTCTTCAATAATTTAAAAAAGGCAGTGTAATTAGATTAAAAATATTCCCTTTTCATTGCTTTATTTACACTAGATCCTCCTAAAAAACTTCGACTTTAAAAATGTATCGATTCAGATAATTTCCGCAAAACCAAAATTAGATTTGAATCCCATCACGTTGTCAACTAAGGCTTCGTTTGGTATGAGGGTCCTCTCCCCTTCTCTCCCCCTCCTCCCAAACCCCTTATATCAAACGAAGCGTTACACTATATTTGACTTAATAGAGGGGAAGAAAGAAAAAAAATTTTAATAGAGAAAAAGAGAAAAAAAAAATAAATTTTTTATTATTATAAAAAAAAAAGAAGAGATATTTTTATATTATTTTATTTAATTTATAAAAAAAATATTTTTATATAAATAAATTTATCTTATATTATTTTATATAATATTTTAATAAAATATAATATTAAAATAATATTAAAATATTAAAAAATTATAAATATATTAATATTATAAAATAATAATTTTATATATATATTTTTTAATTTAGAATAATATTTTATAGAATCAAATAAAGAGCGGGAGTAAAATCTTTCCTTTTCTTTCTACTTTTCTCCCTTTCAAATTCTTTATACCAAACAATGCCTAAAGGGTCAAAATTTTCATAAAAAAGATGAAGGATCTAGTCAGTCTCTGCATTTCAGCTAAGAAAACGATGAGATGAAGGGCGAATAAATTTACATTTTGTGAAGAGAACTAGAATGAATAAGGAATAATAAAGGGTTGTAGAAATCCATAACAAATGGAAAAATCATCATTAGCAATAGTCGAAGAGCAAAAGCAGCAGGAGAAACGAAAAGAAACAAAATAAGAGTACCGTTTAGAGAAATTGCTGTCGGAAGTAACGGCGATCTTGTTCTTGTCACGAGTGACAGTGACGGAGTCACCGAGTGCACCGGCCTTGCCACCGACCTTAATCCTCTCCTGAAGGAACTTCTCAAGCGAGGCGACTTCCATGATCTTATCTTCGACCGGCTTCGAACAGTCGATGACGAAGCTGACTCCCTTCTTCTTGCCCTTGGCCCCAGTTGCTGCCCCGCGGTTCATCTTGGCGTCTCTGCAGAATCGCACACTCGCAGAGGCTTTCTCTTATCTAGGGTTTCCGACTTTTTTTTTTATATTAAGTGAGGGCTATTGTTTAAACTATTAGAAAAATTAATCCTAAATATTTAAAATAAATTAATTCTCTTAAATAAAAAATTCATATAGTATATATTAAAAATTTAAAAATATCTTTTTTAATTAATATATCTATTAATTTATTTTTCTCTCTTAAAATATATTTTAACTGTATCTTTTATAATTTATTAATTAATTGTTTAATCTGTAAACAAAATTAAGTTAACAATCTGAATATTATTTTCTCTTTTCAATATACTAAGAAAGAGTATTAAATTTGATTAAAGGATAATTTTTCTATAACTATGATCTCATATAAATAGAAATTGTTTTAAGATAACATATTATTCAGAATTATAAATATTATATAATCTAATAAAATATATAAACTCTATCAATCAATTACATGTAAAATCTCTTATTATTTTTCTACTAATAATATGACAAGTTCTTAACATATCGCTATCAATATTTAGTGTATACTATGCTATTTTGGTGGGAGATCCATTTTAAGTTTACATGAGATGCTCTAAACACACGCATTGTTGCGGTCTTGGTTTCCCGTGTTTAAGATTATACAAGGCCAAGTGTTATGGGCAAGAGAAAACTCTTGTAGCACGTACTTGTTATGTGCACCGGATAAATCAGAAACCTTCACTGGCCTAACTATATGGCCCATATGACCCTTCTTGACCTAAATCCACAAAAAGGAAAACATATATAAATCAATGATATGTGAATAAAATAAAGAGAGAAAAGAGAATTGTTTAAAATTCCGTGTTGCGTGTCTTGGTTGTATGGGAAAGGGGCCCCACTTGCCTGATGATACGTAATGGGCCGTTTCCCACCCCACGCTTTAATATCAATTTTTGGCCTAATCCCTTCTCTCTTTTATCCTTGCCTCAGCTTTCACCTCATAATCCCACTATAAGTATCTCTTATAGTTTCATTCATCCTCACTTTTCTGCCAATCTCTCTCTTTTCCTCCTCGAAGCAATTGTTTATCTTCTGTTTCATCATGGATTTAGAGTTTGAATATGAACAAGTAAGTCTCTTTCTCTCGCTCGGGATATAAATTACGTTAGGGATACAGAAGGAACTCCTGGGGAATGCTGCTCTTCACCTGCAATGGTTGCCGCTTTCGTCTCCCAAGGCTCTTGTTTTCCTCCGTCACGGTACACTCCTCCCTCTCCCTCTCTCAAGTCTCAAGTGGGTGCCAGTATATATATATTGAACTTAATTTTCATTACTTAATGGTTGCAGGGTATGGTATGGAATGCGGTCGCTCCATTCAAGGTATTAATAGATAGATGTTCTTCCCTTCATCTTCTACTTGTTATTCTGAACTCTTCAACCGCAATCATCATTCGATGCTGCCTAATCCCGCTACCACTTCCAACCATTTTGAATATTGGTGGACACGTCTTCACTACACATTTTAAACTACTTTTTTATTTGACATCACAGCGGAAGTTTATTTAATATTATTTAGCGGGCAAAAAAAAAAGAGGCAAGTATCAGTTTTATTGAGGATTATGTGCAATCCCTCAATTATTGACGACCCGGAGGATAGGAATATGAGTGGAAGTCTAGAAGATAGTGTTGAAATAGGAAAGCGGAGCAAGTTATTCCGAAAGAAAGAAGCTTGACAAATAGCGTAGCATGGAAAATGACAAGGTTGCACATGCCCCGTCTTAAGCTTGTAATTAGATCCACAAATATTAGTTCACCTACCCATCGCTTTGCTAAAATTGTTTACCAATTCTTGCTTCCTTGTTAAGCATATTCCTCTCTATCACTTTTCTCAAAACTAACTCCTTAAAACCTCCAGTTTGGTTAGGTTGAAATCGAATCTTAGTTATAAAAAGTATGGACAATTCACACACGTATACGCGCACATATATATGAAGCATGCCACCTTTTTTCTAGCACTAAAAGGGTACCAAATCTTATATTGATGGCACGTCGCATCCCCCAACCGATCGCATTTATTGTTTTAAGGTACTCGCATACTATGTCCTGTAATTAGCAAATAACAAGGCTGTCTTTGAGGTGACGTGAAATCATATTTGGGACGTTGGCATAGCTGGAGAAGGGTAAGGGACTATTTAAGCATATAGATGGGTCAAACTAATTTTTAGGTCCTAAAATACTAGCCTTCCTAGCTGAACCGGGGATAAAGAGGAAAACATGAAGAGAAATGGTTTGATATTGATACGTGTGGGAGAAGGTAAGGATTCGGCAGCCTCCTCGTCTCATCGGTCACTATTCACTACTCCAAATCAATGCGGTTTGATATTTCAGAGCTCCAACATTATAAAGGCAAGGGCAGGTTCTTGTATGGAGAGTCCATGGGAGGGAGGGGCAGTGGCCTTACTCTTGCATAAGAAGGACCCCCTCTTTTGGGATAGCACTGTTCTCGTTGCCCCCATGTGTAAGGTACGTCCGTATTCGTATTCATTCGATCGAATAGAATCTGGTACATCGTTAATGGAACTAACGATCACGCTATCTGGCAGATCTCGGAGAAGGTGAAGCCACATCCCATGGTTATACGCATTTTGACAAGAGTGGAAGATGCTATACTAGCATGGAAGATTGTTCCAACCAAAGATGTCATTGATTCTGCCTTTAAAGACCCTGCAAAATGACACACCGTGAGAGCTCTCTGTTGTCTTTTAATATTAAAAAATTTCAACAATTGAGCAATGATTGAGTCCAGCAAGTGTACTTGCTGCTGTTGCAGATAAGGAGAAACAAGTTGATATATCAGGATAAGCTGAAGCTGAAAACAGCATTAGAAATGCTATGAACGAGTATGAATCTGAAAGGAGCTTGCACAAGGTGACTCTGCCGTTCTTTGTGTTGCATGGAGAGGCGGACAAAGTGACAGATCCAGAAGTAAGCAGGGTATTGTACGAGCGAGTCAGCAGCAAAGACAAGACCATCAAACTGTACCGAGAGATGTGGCATGACCTCACATCTAGGGAGCCAGACGAAAACATCGACACCGTATTCTCAGACATCACAGATTGGCTCGACAAGCGTGCAAGCAGTGCCGTTCAAAATCGTAGCGCTCTTCAACCATTTCATCACAGTCGCACCATTCACTATGGCGTCAAGAGAGCCACCACTGCTGCTTCACCAATGCCAAGCGGTGAAACACCGCGTTTACCAAAAACATGACCGCGTCCAACCTATTTTTGTGGGTTGAAAGGACGACTTTTCTTACATCACTCCGCAATGTAGAATCATTGTTTGTGACCTTCTAGTTTCATTTGGTTTAAAACTTTCCACTGGTTTTATATATGAGCGCCTTCTGACACCCAACTCGATGCTTAGAAGATCATATGTTGATCTTGAACCTAGTTGGAAGAATCAGCGATCTTAGATAGATTATTCAGAAAATCTTCTCAAAACTACACAAAGGGTATGAACTGAAGGGGAGAGGGGTAAGGAAGCGAAACGCCACACCACTCAAGGTAATGCATGATGATAACGATGACGTGAGAGGGAAATAAAATGAAAAAGATTATCGGAGGCTACCAATATTAATTTATGAAGAGGATAATAATAAATATAATAATAACAATAAGAGTTTCTTTTTTTTTTGAATAATAGAAGAAAAATTTTACAATGAACGAAGAGAGTAAGCAATTTTAGAGCACTCGGTTTCAACAAGTTGTCATCCAAAGCCAACACATTATTCGATACAAGAAACCCAATCATGACTGATTAATTACTAAGCAGAAGCCCACGTTAAAGATTCACTGCCGAGGATCGAGCACCAAAATTGGAGATAAAGTTGGGATTTGAAATCAAAGAAGCCCAATCTGACGAAACTGGTGCCGGACAAGGCGTGGAGATTCTCTCAAGAGCCATAAATAAAGAGCTATCTATACTCAGTGTATGTGTTCAACTCATAAAAAAGTAAAATATATTATTATCTAGAGTATATTATATTTTTAAGTAGTATTAATTTATTGTAGTTCCAGCCGCAATATTTAGGGAGGTATCCTAACTCCTGGGTACCTAAATTTATACCTGAACGTAATAGACGATTCGCCCTGCCTAACATTAGTACCGCCTACGAGGAAGGGAGACTTTGACCTGCTATTGTATCATGGGTGAGCCCAATCCCTTTTCAAAAATTTTTATACCAAAAAAAATAAAAAAAAATAAAAAGCTATCGCCAATTAGAGTTGACATGGATGATATGAAACAAACTCATATCTTATAAGGATACGAGTTCGATTCTTACTACTGTCGTGAGGGCTCATTTAGTATGTAATCTCATAAATTTTCTATAAGTATTATTTGAACCATGGGGCTGTGCCTTGACCTTAATAAGGGACTAGTGCCGAACTCACCTAAGATTTTTTGTAACAAAATAAATAAATAAAGAGCTATCATTTCAGCATGCAAAAGGTAAGATATACAAATATTTGGAACGTGTTGGATCTTTTGAAAGTATTACTTTGTTATGATTCTAATTGCGGCGCTTAGAAAAATATCCTAACTATTGGGTACCTAGGTTTAAACCTGAGAGTAATTGATAACTCTCTCTACCCGATATTGTTATCATTTAAGATGAAGGAAGACTTCGTCCTACCTTTAAATTGTAGGTGAGCATAACTCCTTTTCAAAATTTTTTATACAAAACAAATAGTTATTTTTACCTACAAAAAATAGAGTTATTAGACAAATTTTTACATTTTATTTAACATTTCCGTTATTTGAATTTATGCTTTTTATTGAAAAACCCATATATACTAACTCAAGTGGCAACAATGTATTATTTAGGTGAAAGCTGATATTTCAAATCTTCACTCAAAATAAATATATATATCATATTTATATTCTATTTAAATCATTTAATGTAAATTCCTTAAGAAGCATTTTCTTTTTTTTTGTTGCACAAAAAAATTAAGTGGGTTCGACACTTATCTTCTACTAAAGTCAATGTATAATTATAGAATTCAGAGAGCGTTTACAGGATACTTATAAGATCGTCTATCAAATGAGTTTTTATATTGGTAACAAAAATTGAACTCATGTCTTGATGGTATACAAATATGTTCCTTACCATATATTTTTTTTTATACAATGTTCCTTAACATATTTGATTATTCTCATGGGCGTTAAGAAATATTGACCGTACAATGGATGGTCATTACATAATACAGAGCACTGCATGAGTGGTACACTGTGTATTGATCTCCCTCTCTCTCTGTTTTTTTTTTTTTATGTTTTTAACATTTGTAATCTAAGACAGTACTGGGCTCTGCGACATGGGGCTAATGGATCAAGCCCAAACTCATTTTACAAAGGCCCTTCTACAGAACTGCCCAAAAGTTGTCATGTCGCATCCCCTTGCTTCAACCCCGAATCCCTTGAATTAAACAAAAAAAACCCCATCACCCATCGTCCGTTGGTTCAACTAGTAAAGAGGTGAGATATGCTACTATTTGGAGCGTATTCGAACTCTGAAAAGTATCACTTTGTTGTGGTTCCAGTCGCGGCGTTTGGGGAGGCATTCTAGCTCTTAGGTGCCTAGGTTTACGCCTGAGGGTAATAGACGGCTCGCCCTGCCCGACATTAGTATCGCTTAGGAGGAAGGGAGACTTCGCCCTGCCTTTGGATCGTGGGTGAGCCCAACCCCTTTCCAAAAATTCTTTTATCAAAAAAAAAACCCCACCAATCCCATATTTTGTTTTGTGAATAATAATAATAGTACGTTTGTTTTTACAAAATATGTACCATTAGCCCCTCAATTTTTGGTATTATTGAGAGAAATACTGGGCTGAATACTCAACAGTCAAACAGTTAGAAGTGTTGCTAATGCTACCTAACTCAGATGTCTTGTCATATAGATGTCTCTTTCGCTGAACCAATTCAATCCAAGTTAATAAACCAATGCTCTCTATTTCCACGGTCAATCAGATGTCATATGTTAAAAGCCCTTGAGCGAAACAACATTGGAAGACGAGTTCTTAGGATTATATGATAACACCAGATTAGTACATTAAAAAGCAACAAGTATATTGAAGAAATCAAACTAACAGTTCACGGCACTTCCTATATCATACATCTTCGTCTTCCTCCTCAGAACTACTATGGACCAGTGACGCTATCCAGACCCGTAGTGGCAAGTTTGTTGACAAGAGCAAGAGCGTTGCTGGTTATATAAGAAACTTTCTGAACCTGACTCTGCAGAAATTTAATCTGCCTCTCCTTTTGGCCTTCAAACCCATCGAGGCAAGTATCTTCATCAGTGAGAGCTGCACTTATCCATGTATTGAGATCATCCATCTGGTCACTGAACGTGTTTCTGCTTAGCCTTCTGAGCACTCCAAGGGATCTGTGAAGCTCATCGAGCGCATCTGTGAAGGTATCGATACAATCTGAAAGAGCGGCCCTGTTTCTTCCTCTGAGACGACGGTATCTCTTCAACTTGGCAAGATGTGCTTGAACATTCTTAACCTCGGATATTGTCACCGACACTCCTGCTCGGGCCCACTTGCTCGGGCTGTTTCTGGCCGCGTTGGAAAATGATGCGAGTGAGTGGATACACAGGTCTGGGTACATAGTCACTGAGCATGCGTGCCTGACATAAGTGTTCCCTCTCGCAGACACCAAATTTCCTGTATCTGTCAGGAAAGAAGGAAGCAGCAAGAACACAAGCAGAAGAAACACGGGATATGATGATATTCTGATCATTTTATAATGAGAAAAGTTTTTGGAAGATGATGAAACAGGAGGTGTTAGTTGAGTACTCAATTAAGAACACTGGAAGATATAGTTTATAGCAGAAAAAGGTGTGAAAGGGTGAAATGAGCTCAGGAGGTAGGCTCCTTAAATGCATTAGCAGGTCTCATACTGGTTATATGGTGCATAGTGGAAGGAGAAGATGGGGTTGGTTGAATAGGCAAGAGAGAAGTGAATGCATTTAAGCAAAGGATTGCGGAGAGTGGACATGAGATAGGTGTATTGAGTCTAATGAATAACACGTGAATGAAAGGTGGGTCACTCTAATACCTGTGATGCTCATTTTCAGACTTGCGTTTCAGGCAATGAAACCACGAATTATAATTGGCTTTCAACACTCATAGCTTATTATTCATTTCATTGAACAGCCGACGATATTATTAGAAGCCATCTTTTGGGAAATTAATTGCTTGCAGAAGTACGTTTTCTTTCTAAATTCTAATATGACAAGTTCTTTATGTCCCTTGTTTCTTCCACCACTAGATCCTAAGTAGAAATTATGCAGCAAGATCATTCACATGACGTCGACTTAACAAGAAGGGGAAGATGCCTTCTCGACAATCGCGTTATCCTTAAAGTGTAATCTCTTTCCAAGTAAAAAGTGGAAATGAAAAGGACAACACGATTAGGTAACTGAATGAGACCTTAAACTGATAGGCAACTTAAATCTCATGTTGGGTTTTGGATTCATGAAGTGTCCTTCTAGTGTCTCCAGATGAAAATGAGAGCAATTAGTTAGAAAATGACCAAAAAGGAAATGATGATGGAGCTGACTAAAATGCCCACAAATGAGAGGCTTCGATCATACAAGTGATCAGGAGGTTTCGATTATGCCACTCAAAGTTGGCCTGTTGCTGGCTTGCTGCTAATTCGGCTCATTATTGAGTTGGTTCCATGCATTTGTCCCGGAACATTCATTCTGAGCTCTATCTCACAATAATTTCATTAATATATTGAAAGAGAACCCTTACTTAATTTACCAATTATCAGTATTAATAACTTTAAAGAGACAATTCGTAAAGTTTTTTCTTTGTTACATTCACGTCTTAAATAGCAGATGACCACCGTTGTCAAACTGGTGAATGGGACCGAGAGAGTGGACAAGGATCGAGATCGGAACTGTTGGAGCCCCGGGGCATTGACTGTATTACAGTGAATATATATATATATATATATATATATATATATATATATATATCATTTGCGTAGAATCTTAGCTCTAGTGTGTGTTTGGCATTTGAAAAACCCTTTTTAGGTAAAATTTTTATTTAATTTTTTTTAAACAAATAGCCATATTTATCTAGAATTAATTTTGACCAATTTTAAATAAGCTATTAAAACTAGTTTTTGGAACAGTAAAAGAACTTATGGACCATCTAATTACTATCTTACTTTTACTTTTTCTTATACTCTTTCCTCTCTCATATCTCATATCTCTCATCTCTCCTACTTTTAATCAAATAATACATTTTTTAATAATTTATCAATATAAAAAGTGATTCTACTACTAATCATTTAAATATCTCTATTTTTAAAATCTATTCTTCCCAAAATCTATTTTTCTCATAATATATTCTTAAAAAACTAATCCAAACATCCCTTAAAAATATAGACTTCCAAAAATCAAGAAAACATGGGGAAAAGGATCGTAAGAATAAAAATAAATGCCTTCTTCATTGTGGGAAAAAATTCCTTGAAAAAATATTTAAAAAGATAAGTACGTATAAAATGAAATTAATAAATATAATAATTAATATTTGTTATGCTACTTAACACTTTACGCGTAATTAATTTATATGTATTATATGATTAATTTTGAGTAGATGGGCATATATTAACGTTCATGTTACGTGGTATGTTTCATTATATTAGTTTTATCGCTATGTTTTTTTTTCTTATTTATTTTAGATGTTTTGCAGAATAGTACTTAATTGGCGGGTCAATATATTAAATTGATTGAACGTGCCTTCAAGGCGCCAATTAGATTATTGAACAAAAATTTAGTGCTAAAAGAAAAAGAAAGGTCGAACCCCAGATGTCCAGCCAAAGAAACAAATATAGTTTTACCTTTACATCTTGAAAATTTCCCAAAAATCAATATGCCTACATTTTATTAACCTTATCGTCAATTAGGCAACATGTGATAATCAGCACTCTGCAGTATTACCTTATCAGGTGCACTTTTGGGCGAAAACGTTTGGAGTCTTGAAGCACAAGCAGAATTGAGGATGAATCTTTCAAGGCAATCACACAACAAAAGAAATCAAAATCATCAATACTGATGGTTAATTTAAAATTTATATCAATATGTGATGAAGGTTAACAGTCAACTAGTTACGAGTTTGTTTCCTTGTCAAAAGAAATCAAGTAGATCTTACAATTTAGCAAAGCCGTATAATAACAATCACAAATTCACCTGCTCAACCTGCTGACATGCTCGGTATCTTGTTTTGGCCAAATATGAGCGTATGACGGGAGTTTACTTCAATGCATCAACCATTCTACAATCTTGCTTCCTACGTCGGCATCTATGATGGACCTTGTGATCCAATAGGTTGTTCTCCCCAACTATTTCCATTCTCGAACCTACATTTGGTGCAATGGATGCAAAGTTAGTCTCCATTTTTCCATTTGAAACGAAAAATGGAGCGAAAGGTTGATACCATAAACGTAGTCAATAAACTTTATAATCTTATAATTCTTCAGCTGCCTTGTGAGTATTTCCATTTGCGTACAAGGGTATCTCAAGGAGCGAAATTGATTATAAAAGAAATCATATAAGAACCCAAATATAATGCTCAACCTATGATATTTTCGAATATGCACAATAGAGGATCAGTGATGATTTCAGGAAACATATAACAACTAATCCAAATGAAAACCCAAAATACAAATGTCCATTTAATCAAGCACGACCTCCTATTGATTACATTCCAAATCATTAAGAATTAAGACTACACTAACAATGAATAAAGAATAACAACTCCCCATTAGATGCTGACAATGAAACCAATCTAAAATAAACCTTATCCCTCCTATGAAGACTACACTAACCTCCCACTGTCTTGGTGCTTAAATAAACTGAAGCATTATTATCTTCACAATATTTAATTTCTTTGCTTCCCAAAGGTTATCATCAGCACTGCATTGTCATTTTTCCATATGAACCCCCTCCTCATCCCAAAGCCAGAGAAAAAAGATTTTCACATCAAATTCACCGTAAAAAGCTATTTCTTAACAATTTTTGCAGGAGACATCAGGCACAAGGTACCACCCCACAACCCCCAAAAAAAAAAACAAAAGAAAGGGCAAAGCCCAAGGATCCCTCTTTGAATATGGTAAGGGATGATAAACTATTACCCACTTTGCGCTAGGACTCACGAGTCAATTACATTCCCTTGGAGTATGCTAAATAATCACTTGCCAATCCTTCCTCAACAAGGTACGATAGCAAGAATGACCGAGTTAGGGGGTGCACATACAGGATGATCAGTCAGATACTTCACCATATTTCGATCATCTGTTTCTGCCTCCATGTATCAGTATCTGACACCAATCAAGTTTGATAGTGCAAGAGGAAAGCTATTGCCTGACTCACAATGATACTATCCTGCCCCATACATAACAAAACTAGTTTGATAGGGCAAGATGAAAGAGTCCATTAACAGTAGCAATAGCCCTTATGCTACATTGCACAGAGAAATTGGCCATAATTGAGAGATATATTAGCGATCACCGCTCTTAAGAAAGCTGCACAACTTTGCAGGCAGAAATTGGTAATATATATTCACTAACGAGCTATTCTAGCAAGGTTGATCTATCATATTACGCTAGTTGAAACTGAAGGGGGAATGGTCACTTTCTATCGAATACTTGATGGTAATTGAGAGATATGGCCAGGTTGGTCCCTTTTCATAGTCAATGCCAAGAGGGTTTTTCAAACATATATTATGCTATTACATTTTCATGTCAGATTTTAACTCTTCAGGTGGTACACTTTTAATTTCAGACCTAGGTCCAGCCACGAAGACTGGAAATACCAGTGAATTACTAAGCATTATCACACATGAATAATAAGAGGGTTCATCAAAATTTGAAACCCTAGGATGATGGGAAAAAAGTAAGCTTCATGCATGGAAATACCTTCCCAGTACCGTATCAATAAGTAATAATTGATAAACTCAAAGTGCTCATGATTCATAATTTTTCTAGTAGCCAAGCCTAAAAGAAGGTTGCATTAGCGACTCCCCAGGCCCAGGCTACATGCCTATATGCCACATATCTCACTACGATCACCAAGCTCACTTTAGCTCACTCCGATCACTTACCTCTAAAAATACCACCCAAACAAAGCCACAAGTTCATGATCACACCACATCACTAGACCAGTTTTGGATCACAGAGAAGCAAAGGGTAAGCATAAAAGTATACATTGCCACAGGGAAAATGAAGCTCATGCACGAAAAGAAACGACAGAACAGAGTAAAGGTATTCAAGGAGCCAAATCCAAAAGAAAAGGGAATAAATATACCTCCAAATTGATCTCCCCAAAATAATAATCGCGTTTCGTCCTCTTCCTCTTCAAGCTCATCTCCATAACCAAACTCTGCATCCCCCCGATAACCCGGTTCACTTCCATAACCAGACTCATTTCCGTTAGCATCAGAACACCCAGTTACACCGAATCCCAAACCCAAATTCTCCTTCTCTCCACTACCACCTTCCCTGTCTCTGTCCTTCCTTGAATTCTTTGCTTCACTCACATCCGATGACCAATTCGCATCACCGTTTCCAAACAACTCCCCGCTTGAATCGGTACCCATTGCCACAGGAAAATCGGAGCATGTCCCGTATGCTGCGGAAGCCCCAACTGAGCAGCCTCTACGGGTCCCGCTACGATCGCTGCTCCGACCCGATACAGACCTGGACCCCCGGCGTCGCCTCTTGCGAGCGATTAAACGGTAGCTTCCACTTCTGTAGTCACCAGCTGCAATCGGCTTATCGTCGTCAATCAAGCTCAGCTTAGACAGATCGATAGCTTCCACAGAGAAGGACGAGGTGGTGCGGTCGGAGAGGCAGGGGCGCTTGGTATGGATGCCATTGGAGGAGGAGTAATAAGGTCTAGGGTTAGAATTAATGTGGGAATCAGAGTCTAGGATTTTGGTAGGAGTAGTTTGGGATTGAAAAGGCCTCCAACTATGGAGCTGCAACATACAAGAATCTATGGAGTGCCGTGAATCAAGAGGCTTGCGCGATTGCGAGGTGGATCTAATCATTACAATTAGGATCGAGGTTCAATTATCACTTCTGACAAGAGTTTTGGAAATGCAAAGATAACGGGACGGAGAGACGGTACACTTTGTTGGAGTTTCTTCCGCAAGCGAGACCAATCTCAGGTGTTAGTTTCCCTCTGGGTGGTGGGGCTCTCAGGAACCTAACACGAAGTGATATTTCACGAGAAGCCTCAATTATAATAAACAACGTGCTTATACTTGAGTTTAATTTTTTATTGTTATTAAGAATTTTTTTTTAGTAGATCATCTTTTAAATTCTCTAAAAACATTCTTTCAATTTTGAGTTGTACACTGCTTATTTTAGGGGGAGACGATATTAAATTTATTTAATTTTTTTTATAACAAAAAAAATTATAAATAATTATAAGTAACAACACAATTACATAAATTATAAGAATAAAATAATATATGAACCATTTTATTTTAGCTTAAACACTTGAAATTTAAAATAAATATCCTTAAGTCGATTAATTATGACTTTTATCACTTTTATTTGTCTTAAAGCACTCTTGTCTAAATAATTTTATTGGACACTCCATTTTCGCGATTTTTGCCATCTTCTGAAATAATCCTCATCCAAGACTTTCTTTTAACAATGTCACAAACCAAGAAATATTAAATATGTAAATTAATTTTTCTTGGAAAAATATTAAACTTTCAATATTCATTATGATTAAACAGTTACATCAACAAAGAAATTATGGATCAGAGAGATACAAATTCTCTATACATACGTGGCGGAGAATGCACACGCGTGAAGGGACACGGGCGTAATTGTGCGTCATAAGTCAAAGTACTGCTAAGATGTTAAATAGCAAAAACTATTCGAGGATTCATTGAAGTTTCATCTTAAATGATAGTAAGTTTTCAGTTTTGTCTCAAGACCTCCTTGAACGTGCTTGTAGCAAATCTAAACAAGCACAACATAAATTTACAAAGCCATATCCACAAATGAACTACCAGGCCTCCGGATACCGGTAGCCGATGCCTAATTTTTCTGAAATTCCTTCAGACGCTTCTTAAGAGTAGCTATATAATCACCAAGGCGACGATCTGTAGGGCGGTGCAGCACAAAAACATATGATATGGGCCTTGATGCCACCGATGGCTTCTTAGTGGTAACGGTGTCATGTACTGCCCCAAAGCTGAGTTCGTCAAAAGCAAATGATTCTTTCAGGCAGAAAAAACAGTCTCTCCCCAATTTTTCTACCTGCAATAGCCAGCATTCTGTTAGATTGGTGGCATCATCAATAGAGGGAAGAATAAGTATATGAAGCCCAGGCAAAATCACCTGAAATCGGGAAAATCTGAGGTTGTTCATGGTTATGATAACCAGCACCTCGTGCAATTCATCAGCCAAAATTCGAACGGCCAGATACTCAAAGAAGTTCTGTAAGAGCTGCTTCGGTCCATCCAAATCTTCACCGAACCCATCAAAAGTAGGAAACCATAGCACGCATTGAACTTCCTTCCAGGGGATAGGATTTTGCCCTTCTTTGGCAATAATTGTCTCGTATGGGTGACATAGCCCCCATAAAATTCTGACTCCTGGCAATGATGGTTCACATATGGTTATTTCTGACAAACAGGATGAAGAAATTATTTTCGAGGGATCATATAAGCTGGCAAGATGAGAGGTGAAGTGTAAATTAGTGTCATCCAGTATAAGAATGGATCTGTCGGAAGATGCCGGAAATAAGTCAAGAAGAGATGCAGCATTCGCGCCATTATTTTCTGGCAAGCAGTTGTATGGCCTAAATGATGGCACTGAATCGCCCACATCATGTGAAAAGTTACAAGACTCTCCATTTCTACACCCCTGCAATATATAATAATCAGAATAAAACTAACACAAATGTCACCATTAAGTCAAAATCACCCATATAAAATACCTGCAAGGAAAAGAAGAATTTGCACTGGGGCCTCTTAGCTTGTAATGAGTGAGAAAATATACAACTATTGCCTCTGCTGCATGACCCATTAAAGAAAAACACACAAAGAGGAGCCTGCTCATTTACACTATAATGACCGACATCCACATTTTCCTGTTGATGGCCAGAAGCGTCGTCTGCATATTGAGCTCTGATCTGTTTGATACAAGAATATAAAATCCATCATACCTCCTTATAGAAAAGAAAGCCGATCGTCACAACAGGGATTATGTGCATTTTTTTTTTTTTTTTGAAAAGACAAAATGATCATTAAGCTAGCATAGTCTTATACAGAACAATATGAAATAGAGCTAAACTGAAACAAAAAATTACAAGAAATAAACCCTAAACAAGGATTATGTGTAAAAATGACTCCAAAGGGTGATACCTCTTTGATAATAGTAGCAAAATTCTTTGCCACATCATTAATGTAAACGTGATTTGAAGCAACAAACGGTGCTGCAATGCATTCCTTTGATTCGTTTGACGGCGCGTGGCCTTCTTCATTTGCAGCAACTACATCTGCATGCTCATCTGGCTGATATTCAAGACAGCATGTGTGTTTGAATTGATAAGGATCGGTAGAACATGGTAGGGCAATAGATGCGCTCAAAAATTCAGGCCGAAACCTATGGACTGAACTTAGTATATCCTCATCTGTAAAAATTAGATGGTAAGAAAATTTAAAGGAGCGGTCAAACAAACTCTTATTTTTTGATACCCAAAAAAAATCTCAAAGATATGTATTTTAAGGTGATAATAGCCCAGACACGTACAAATTTCTGACACCTGATGTAGTGATGACCGCAAAAGATAATGGAAAGAACACCATTCTTGTTCAAGCTCAGCCATTACTTCATTCAGGAGTGTGGCCGGATTTACCTCATCAGTCTTTGGAACTTGCATCAAACGGTTGACATTATATGGATCCTGCAAATGAGAGAAAACTTTACCATGAAATCCATATGAACTGTAAAGCTTGAACATTATGACAGAAACATAAAAGACAAAGCTCCTAGAAAGTGGCTGCTTGAAGCCGCCCTGGAGGGTGTGACCCAGAAGAAAGCCTCACAAGGAAGAGCCATAAGAAAACAGCCCTCTAAATCGGGGAAAATTATTTGCACATGCTGAATAATGCTAACATATTTGGAATTTATAAGCATAATTAACAGATAATGTACCTTGAAAACATGCTGCCAAAACTGAAAAGCACAGAAGTTACCCATGAATTCTCTCTCCTTTCGAGCATTTAAGATGGTCTTTTCACCGTAGAAGCATTCAATGTACTTAGCAAACTGATGAAATTAAAAATATTTAATTAGAGGATGAACACAGGCTAGGAGGCATTGCCAAGCAATTAGGCGCATTAGAAAATCATAAAGCTGATTCAGCTGATAGATATTACCAAAGCTTCCTCTCCGAATGGATGAAGAATGGGTAGAGGTTGTGTATCCATCATTATACCAAGTAAGATGCCTTCCCGCAACATCCCTATTTCTCCAAACTTAAGCACTAGAACAGAAGCATCAAAAGACAATGAAAAACTAGCAAGTAACCGTCCATAGAATGAAGGCTCATAACGGCCCCTAGGAGGTGTTTTGCTCAGTGCATTCATCTGAACAAGCAAATTCAATGCATCTTCAACAACTTGGGTATCTGGAGGATCCAGAGCTTTTCGTAACAATACTGGCATGAAATCCATCAGTCAGGACAATTTGCTAGAGCCACAGGCTAAACAAGCTCATTATATTATACTTTATTATCTCAATATTCACAAGCATCTTCTCATTGTGAGGAAAAATTAAGAAACCCAAGGCTGTCCCATGTGCACCAGTCAAGATTAAGTTAAATCAAAACTATCTTTAAACACTGTCAAATTTCAAGTGATCTTCTAAAGCGCGCAGATATCAATCCAATAATAATGCCTCTTCAGTATAAATCATTACTGTACAAAATTGTGAAGAGAGATCAAATTTGCACTATATTCACAGGAAATCACGGTCATGTAAACTTACCCTTGGGATCGTTTATAGCTTTAGATTCAGCACAACAGATCAAAAGGACTTGAAGCCTCAAGGATAATTTCAGAATAGAAGGATGTTCATGATCCTCAAGCCCATTGAAAAATGGCCCGGAAACCAACCTATAAACTTTGCCATCACAAGTTCGACCAGTTCTTCCCTTCCGCTGCTCAGCCTATGATATCTCATAAAATTAAGAATAATGAAATAATAAATCAAGTCACTGTAGAGCAATAAGATTATATTTACTTGAGACTTTGAAGCCCAAACAAGCTCTGCAGCTTCCTTTTTCAGGCGCTTATTCCAATAGACTTGTAAGGATCGGCATGAATCAATGACAAAAGCCACTTTAGGTATTGTCACAGATGATTCAGCAATGTTGGTGGCCAAAATTACCTAACAAAATATTAGATCATGAATATTTGTTTTATAAGAAAATCACTCAGTAACAATTCCCTAGCTGCCAAAATTATCATAGCCGGATATCGTTCAAACTACTTCTAACAATGTGAACAGCTATTTAAACACCTGAAAACTTGAAGAGACAAATGAGAGACCCTATTGTGGAAGAATTACATGAATAGAAATAAAGTAATCACCCGTTGCCTATAAATGTGTGAAAGCCAAATTACACAAGACAACTTATATTGGATCCTTTCAGGAAGTTGAAGCAATTGTTGTGGCCTATAACTTATATTGGATTCTTTTAGGAACTTGCAAAATCTTAATTACCATTAGCATGATATAGAATTTATTATCTGATTATATCAAGTCATGATGCTCTAATCAATAATAACTTCCGCTACACCATTAATAACACTAAACCATGGTGCTATCCCCTCCTAGTTTGAAAAGAAGCCTATGAATGACACCACAACTGGCTGACTTAATAACAAAGAAGTACCTTACGATGAGATTTCGAAATCTTCATAGCCATTAGAGCTTGTTCAGTATCAATGCTGCTATGTAAGATATGAACTTTGAATGTTGACTCAAGAGGCTTCATTAAGCGCCATTGCTGCTCCAGTGAATAGTAGGTTGGAAGAAAAACCAGAATACTTTTCTCAATATCTGGCTCATTCTCATGGATATGCAACACCAAGTCATGAATAAGTTTGTGCAATTCAGCCTTAATGTTAGCATTGGCCGTGGAAGGATCTGGACCAGGACATATGGACTGCACCAATTCAGAACTTATCCCAAGAGACTTAGCTACCTGCATTGAGAATTAACACTATTGTCACATACATCCTATCCATGAAACGTGAGTCAGAAACATAATGACCAAATGACGGACAATCCTCACCAGCAAGAATTCAGAACTACCCCAGGCAACTTACAGATGCCAAAAACTTCAGGCGCTTAAATGTTTTTCTCATTTAAAATACCATTGATTATATACTCAGGTGTGATGCAGTTATAAGTAGAATAACAGGTCCATCATTGATGCAGTAACTCGCAGATTTTGGTGATGCAGGTAATTTTGGCAAAAAGGACTTGGCTTTCACGTGCAGGATATGAGAAATCAAATGAATCCAGAAAGTTTAAAATGTTCACATTTTCTGTTCAAAATTATTGCCATAGTTTCCATAAACTTAAAACCGTTACAACAGTCTAACATAAACCGTTAGATAAGATATACAAAATGTAGAAGTTAAGCTAGGAATGAAATTCTATTCTAATGGAATCCATATGCTTGCCTGCTCAAGGTATGTAACGCTGCACTGGAAAATAGTTTTTTGATTGGAGCTGGGGATTGCAAGAACTTCAACTCGGTCACCTCTACCGAGGTCTCTAAAGTACTCCTTGTATCTTGAAATATCTGCAGTTGCAGACATCAAAACAACCCTGAAAGGATATTATAATGTTAGATCCTCATGCCAACTATTTGAATTGAATGGGACATGCAAATCAGAAAAAATGCTTCCAATCAAGCCCAGAGTGGCAGTCCGGATCCCTATCATTTATCAGGTGCATTTCTAAGCCAGACTGCCCATTAGAAAATATCCATCGATTGGTTTTTTTTGCAGGCTCAAAAAATTTACCACTCCATTCCCCCGGTTCATCTTTAAAGCCAACTCAAATGGCCCAAGAAATTTATTTGTCACTCCTATATGGTTTTAACATCTGTACACATTGAGACAGATCCTCAACTCTAAATAATAGTACAAGTTTACAGCTATAAAACTTCTCTATGAAAAAGGGAAGACACAAAATATGATTAAAAATAATTGACTCACGTTAGTAATAAAAAAAGGCACACGGGACCCAACCATGAAATTCGGATGTTTACCTCAGATCTTTGTTTTTTAACAAAAACTGCTTCACACAGACAAGAACGAGATCAGACTCCACAGATCTTTCATGCACTTCATCGAGAATAATAGCCTTGTACTTTAATGCAGTCAAGCCCTTCTCTCGCAGTTCATCTAGCAACACTCCAGCAGTTTTAAATACAATCTTTGACCTGCAGTAATGCAAGTGAAAGCATAGGCGCACAAGGTTCAAATGCAACCAAAACAATATAATTATAGGAATATCATTTTAAATGTGTGTGTATAAGAAATGCATCTTCAACAAAATGGCATTCCTGTGAAAATGTGAGAGTTTTGCAACACCATAGGAGTAAAAAAGTAATGGGATAATTTTTGTAAGAAAAGCATAAATGTCAGTATGATAAATAGGTAATGAGATCATTTTATACTTTCAAATGCATCCACATAAATAACAACCGTATGGGTAATAAGATCATTTCGCATCCTTTTCAGACAAATATTGCCATAGACAAAAATAGAAATTTCGTTGTTATCATGCCTAACAATGTCGTGAAAATTTATTTCAAACAAATGATCCCATGCCTTTGCGACGACAAAAGCACAATCAAATGAGTGAACGACAATCACATTCAACAAAAAGTTGAAAGCCTAAAATCCCAAAGGAAGCTGGTTTACTAACTATACATGTGAATTACCTTTCAGAAAAGTGCCTTGAATGTCCAATGTGATATCCAACTTCTCCTCCCAAGTCACAATTGCGAGCTTTTGCTACCATTTTAGCAACAGTGACAACTGCGAATCTCCTAGGCTGCGTACAAAGGATGGGTGCCATGTTTTCTTCCAAAAGAAACTGCGGAACTTGCGAACTTTTCCCTTAGGATGAAAGAAAGTGGCAGTATCAACGACATGAAAGAAAGTATAATATATTCCGCTTAATGTAAGGTCTTTTGAACCAGCAGTTCTATTAAGGCCTAGGTGTACGCAAGAGGAACAAGTGATCAAGATGCTTTCAGTAGCACAGAACAATGTGACTTTATTTGACCAGGAAGGATGATCTCACAGATAAAACGTCCAAGACCAAACATTAAAAAAAATGCTTACATTAACAAACAAGAATCCACCAAGAGGAGAATGAATGCAGGCATTATTTTTCCTTGGTATCAAGTATTGTAGAAAACGGAAACAACAACTTCCCCTTACATGTTTGACTTGACCAAAAATAAAAAGCATCCAAATGAAAATTAATCAGATTGGCACCCAACAGTTTCTCCGATATGATCAACGCAGTTGGACTGAAACGTAATGAAGCAAAAGAAGACCAAATGCCTCAAGCAAGTGAACTCGCGTAAAAGCATACCGCAGCCAGTCTCCCCAACGATGAGGGTGACGCGATTTTCAAGAATCTTCTCGACAACCTTCGTTCTGAGGGACATTATGGGAAGAGAGGAGAACGGGGAAGAGCACAAAGAACTACATGAAGATGTTGGAGACGACGACGGAGATGACGCCATAGTAAAAAGCTCTCTCGCCTTCGCAAGACGCGTTCCGACGAGAGACAGAAACTTTATGGGTAATGCGGGATTAGAAATAAAAGGTGGGGCTGCTCGCTTGCTTTCTCTTCTGAGAATGGTCAGTAGCTCTGTTGCTGCTAAAGACTAGAGGACTGTAGTGGAGGCCCCCACGCGTCGATACTCCATACCGCCATTTTCCTGCAAGAGCAATAATAAGAGAAGGTCGAGTGTCAATGAGCTCAGGAATGCTGCTGCTAGATTGACCCGGGTCAATGATACTAAATTGATTTTGACCGTTCATTTGCAAAACGCAATCACAACACTGCTAGATAGGTGGATAGCCTACGCGCAGGTGTGTGTGATCCCTCTCCTCGATCCTTCGCTAGCACGTTGTTGCTTTTCTCGCTCAATCTTCGCAAGCACGTTACTTAGAGGGGAAGGAGCAGAGTCTCGCGGACTGGAATTTCATTGATTTATCATGTAGAACAATGTCAACTTATCTAATTATGTAATTAGATTTTATGTTTTACATTTATTTTGTTGTGACATTGTATAAAGAGCGTACATATCTTTTGTATTTAAAAGTATAAATTATACTACATTTTATTTTGGCTTTTGATCCGTATAAAATCATATTTTTTTTATTATTTACTCAATTTATTAAATTTTTATTTTGACTATATTTAAATTCGAGTATTGCATATCTAATTATAGCAGATAAATTTTTCAACAAAATTTTTTTATATATATTAAAATTTAAATTCGATATTCTACTTAAATAATATCAAATTATCTACTATTTATATTAAATTTTGTTAGTCCCATATAAAATCATAAGATTATGAGGAGTATTATCCCACATATATCTTCCATGCCCATTATCATAGAATCTGTAAGCATGGATAAGACTGAAATTATACAATTGAACCTATAAATAGAAGGCACGTATTAAGTGCTGGACACTAATTATCACATTCTTATTTTGACTTTTGCTCATTTGGCAGTAGTAGTCAACGGTCCTATATATGTCAAACTAAGCAAATTACGGTATCAATGTCTTTCAGGAGTCCGTTGATCTGGGTACCCGATTGATTGATTGCCTAACTAAGCCAGTAAATGTCCCAATAATCAAACAATTACAATCCAAAAGATCAGTTAAAACTGATTCCATGGGTTATTGGTAAATCTGGTTTAAAGTCGAATTCCTGAAGATGCGGATCGCACCAATTCTTTTCTTCTACCGGGATTCTCAGCCATTATTCCGTTAATTTCTTTCTAAATAAATGCCAGAGATGAGGCGATATGCTGGATGAGTGGAGCAGGGAGTACAAAAACTCTCAGGGAGTGTACGCCGTATACTGCATACATTTTTCCCTGTGTTATTTTGACATTTGCTCAAAACATAATTTATTTGGGCATTGACAATTTTTTGTTTGTACAAAATTTTTTGGAGAGGGATTGGGTTTATCCATGATTTAAGGGCAGGGCGAAATCTCCCTTCCTCTTAGACGATACCAATGTCGGGCAGGACGAGCCGTCTATTACCCTCATACGTATACCTAAACACCCAAGAGTTAGGATGCCTCCCCAAGCGCCGCGATTGGAACCACAATAAAGTGATACTCCCCAGGGCGAACATATTTTAAATAGTAGTATGTCTTACCTCTTCACCAACTAAATTTAAGGACAATGGGTATTTGGGCATTGACATTGTTTAAACATAACAGGCTAGTTTCCTTGAGATTGCGTCCCTAAATATGACAAGTGGTTTAGAATTTCACGACAAAAAAAAAATACTGGTATTGCATTCTTTAATGATTTGTCCCTCATCCTCAATAAATGGTCTCCTCGAAAATGCTCATATTTAGTTTAGTTCCACAGTTGGCCCGTATGAAGAATACAAGCGGGGTGCCATGGAAGGGAATAGAGCGCGTGCAATGACCTTGCCATACATACCTTCGTCAGTCATGAAATCAACAATTAAGGGAAATTCCGTCATGGAATCTTCAACCTTACAGCTGAGCTAGACGGTTTCCCCCAGCAGAAGCCTTCATCACAACGAGGGGAATTCGCACCCGAGATCTTCAAACTTGAGGGAGACACAGGATGAATGGTCGCTAGTAATACTAGAATATTTTCGACTGGACGCTGATGGTTCAGTCAAACACACAATGACATGCAACACGTGCGTGAAAAAGGAGGATGGCTTATGAGATTTCAGAGAAATTGGGATTTGCCCACCCTTCAACTTGTGCAAAGTTTAATTCTCGTTTTACTGACCAGGTAATCTCCAAGTTTGTAAGCAGCATAGTAGTAGCCTTGATAAGATTTTAGCCTATATAGATTTCCTGAAAACCATTTAGCTGATAATGATAGACGTCAGAACTAATTAATCATCCGTTTAGAACAAGAATAAATGAAGTAAGAAATGTGATATACTTGGAACTCCGCGGTATGTATGTTCTTAGCAACCACATGCTATATAAAGGGAGGGATGAAGTATTATTATTACTATTATTTAGCAGAGGCATGCGAGGGATCATCATTAAAAAGCCAAGTGACGATTGCCATAATGACAACAGGTAGTTACAAAATAAAAAATAATTAATCTAATATTTATATTATACATATCCATATATGGCAGACAAGGGTGGGCAGACAAGGCCTTATCAGCCGCCCATCCCCAAGCCCATAAGTTTAGTCTCTCCTTTTGGGCTGACCAGTCGACAGACAAAATTGAGCCAGTCATGAACCCTTTGGATATTTTGTAAAGGATATTTTGTAAAGGATATTTTATTCTATCTTTAAAATTATGGATGTGATTAATACTTTTTTTAAAAAAATTGTAAACAGAATGTAGCAGTGGATTATAAATTATAAATACTAAACAATAAAAATAACATGAGCATCCGTTCATGCTTTAACAGTTTAACCTATCAATTATATGTAAATTTAACTAGTAAAAAAATGAGATATACAGCTATTTAAAATATATTTAATTTTTAAAAAATATTATTTTATTATAATTTTAATCATGATATTTAGAAAAAATATTATAATTTTTAAATATTTAAATTTATATTTAAGAATAATTAATAATTTATTTTATTTGATATTAATATTAATTAAAAAAATAATTTTATTTTTAAATTATAGGTGAGTTAAAATATTTTTTTATTTTTTTGTAAAAGAATAAAGTTTAACCCCTGATCGGCTAATCCACATTGCACAAGCCTCGGCACAGACTGGCATTTTGGTAATTTCGCCTCCACGTCAGCGGGTCTGAACTCTGAATTCCGAACCGCGAATCACTCTAACCATCGCGTTCAGCCGCGGAATCAGCAATCTACAGCGAGGGCTGATACTCACCGAGGGAGACTGAGATGGCATCAGGGTGGGGAATTACCGGGAACAAAGGTCGCTGCTATGACTTCTGGATCGACTTCAGCGAGTGCATGTCTCGCTGCCGAGAACCCAAGGACTGCGCTCTTCTTCGCGAAGACTACCTCGAGTGCCTCCACCATTCTAAAGAGGTTAACCTGCCCATCTCTCTATTATTGCACAAGCACACGCATTTTCCCTCTAGATTGATTGATTGCGTGAAGTAGCATTACTCAATGTCAACTAATTTCCCTGGTTTCTGACAACCCTAGTGGATGTATAAAAATGGTCTGCCGACCCGATCGAATTTCGTCGTCATTGAATAGGATGTTGATTGATTACGGTTCATTTCTCCCATCTACTAATTCATGTCATCGATGCACTCATTGCATTATTGTATGTCGGTTTTATGCATTGGTTTGAATTACGTAAATGCATGCTATGCCTGGGCTCTGGATTGTAAAATTATTGAAAAGCATCAAAAGTAAGAGATAGTTTTCTTGAATAAGAATACATTGATTTTACTCGAAGAAGCATAGTATATATGAAGATGGTGAACTTTATCTTCTATACCCTGACGGCAGAGGAAACAAATCTTTTATACCCTGAATTCTTTAGTTACGCCCAATCGTGTTTAAAATGAATAAGACCCCGGTACTACAGAATCTATAGAGACCATAAGACCATGACAAATAATGATACCAAACTACTACTGGAATATACAATAAAAAAGAGCCTACAAACTGTTAATTTGGATTATACTAAGCTCCTTACACTCTGTTGCCATTGGCCAAGGAGCTAGTATATCAGTTATAAATTGATGCACGTATAGTGATAAGGGTTCGATCTCTACTTCCATCATCCGTGGGGAAAAAACTTTGTTTGCTGAATAAACGTTGATTCTCTGTTGGGGGGTGATGTTGAAATTTAACAGCAATTTACAGATCTTTTATCTGGAAACGTCGATTACCTGGTTTGGGGTACTGTCGAACTTCAACAACAATTTACAGATCTTTTAGTTCCACTTTTTCTCTTTTGGGGAGGGGGCGGAGTTAAAAGTCCTCATATCTCAAGATATTTGTTCGAAAACAATTTGGCTGGGGCGTTCTGAGTTCCGAATGTTTTTTTTTTTCCCATTGCCATCCGTTTACATTTAATGGTGTTTGCTTGTGAAATTCTTAGTCGCAGCCTTTCTCATGATCAGTAAGTTGGTCTCTTTTAGTTTATTTATCGTTTTATTTGGTCCCTTAAAGCTTGCTTTGTGTCACATTGGTCCCTTTAGCTTCTAATGCGTATCATATGTATTCTAAGCTGTCAACTTCATAGACATGTATAATGGCGCGATCTAACATCCTATGTGTTAGTTAATTTAGTAAATGGAGTTGATGACTTTTGATATACATTTTATGAATTAGAAGCATATTTTTGAGAGATCAAATTGAAATAGTAAAGAAACTCGAGACTAAAATACTGATTTAAACTTGTCATTTTGTGGCACATTCGTTATCCTATGGCTAAACTTATGTGTCAAAGGTGAAGGAGATATCAATTACTGGCTAAATTGCTTAAAATCATCCAAGGTCCTTAGATTTTTCAAGTAGTTTGCCTTCTAGGCATAACTATTAGGTGTCCAGATGTATAATGCCTTTGTTGACAACCATATTATGATTTGCTTCTTGAAACTAGACACGTTTGAAGTTGAATTGCCACCGTGTTGACCCATCCTACTCCTTTGTATGCTTTAATTTAACATATCATACTATTTAATGATATTATCAGTACTTAGGTTCTTTCATATGGACTGTTGAACTCCTCTTATATATAGTTATGTTTGTGGTTTGTAAACTTTTGATTACAAATATGTAGACGATATAATGGTATATGATAGACCAAGACACTTGTAGTTATCGAAAATGACACATTTGAAATTGTTCTGTCAAGTGGTTAAAGCCAATCGCCTTATTTTGTGAAGCTTGTATTTTCATTTGGTATGCCGTTATGCGGAGACATCATGCTTGAATCTTTTAAAAATTTTCAACTTTCGGTGGCCTATTCAATTTATTAAGGTTATTATATCCACAACACAAATGTTGCTCTGACAATAGGATGTACATATCTCGATATTCTAGGAGCATTCATTGGAGGAACGAAAATCAAGGGCAAAAGTTTATTAGTTGTGATGGTTTAATTGACAAATATAGATTCTTGGCAAGAATGGTGATGTATTGTTTATATTGATTTTATTGCATCTCTGGATCTTAACTGCAGTTCCAACGAAGAAATCGGATTTACAAGGAGGAGCAGCGTAAAATAAGAGCTGCTGACCGGCAGGGTCAGGAGGGTGAAAGTGTGGGCGGACATCACTAGCGCTAGGGATTAATTGCTGTTTTAAGTCTCTGAATAAGTTGTGGCGAAAGTGTTGTTATTTTGATCGAATTGGCATTCGTGCATGTTATATGTGCTTTGTCTTTAACTTCCTCCGTTGTTGATGGCCTATTTTCTATTTGCAATAATGCAAAATATGGACAATGCTCGCTGAGTGAATGGGTAATGGTTCATGCCTTCGTGTGCCATGTGAGCGACATAGGAATTCGAGCTTTGTTTTATTACTGCTATTTTGAAGTGTAAACTAAAATTTTGAAATTGTGAGAAGGAAAAAAACTCGTAAGCTTCTTCTGAACATTTCTATCGTTTTACTTTTGTCGTGAAATCGACTACTACATCAAACTAATGGTTATTATGTTTTAATTATATGTGATGAGAATTATGACCTCTTTCTACATCGATGAGTTTATTCAATTAAAAGTCTTGTGGGAAACTGAATAATTTTAAGATTCTCGGGAAATTTTAGAAATAAAATCCTACGAAAAGTGAGTCCAATATTTTTGGCCCACGAGTCATTGAGTTTTAAATTATTTATAGGAATAAACAAAATTGTAAAATAAATTTCTGAAAATTTTAAAATTTATTGTTTTCAAAGTTAATTCAATTTGTTTTATTATATTATTCAACCACATAAGCAAACCATGTCATTTATGCTAAAGTAGGAGCTTGAAATCATGATTAATCCGAATTCTAGAAAAATTACCTAAAAAAGAAAAGAGGGTGTTGTATAATCATTTTTTTAACCTCAAATAGATTCCATTGATATACTAAACAGTCACTAAAAGAATAAAAAATCGCTTCTGCTCTGCATAATAAATGCTGCGATGTGACAGAGGATTTACACACACGCATAATATATTAAAATCTATAATATTAAAGATTATTTAATTAAAATTAAAAGAATAATATCTTTTACAAATGATAATGATTGAATTGGAATTTTTTTTATTCAGGTCAAAATTTGAGTTTTTATAACATTAAAAGCATGATATAATTAAAGGAAGAGGATTAGAAAGGGGAAGCTAGCGCATCCTGTCACTGTGTAACAGCCACTAGATTAGTTAGTTATACGGAACTCAACGACTTAACGGGGACCGCAGAATCGTTTCAGCGAAATCTCGTTGCTTCGCACCTTCAAAAAGAAAAGAAAAGAAGAGGAAAGAAATCCCATTGCTTCCATGGCGACAACAAAGAAAGGGATGCTGGTGGCCATTGTTGAAGGCGAGAACAGCTTGGACGCTCTCAGATGGGCTCTCGATCACTTTTTTACTGCAACGATCTTCAAGATCGTCTTGATTTATGTCAGGCCCTTTTCTTTCTTGACCCTCCGCATGGACGCTCCTCGTACGTATCCATATTCTCCTTTTCTTTCTTTCTTTCTGAATTCCTAATAAGAAACTAAAAATAATGCAATGCAATGTCTGCAGGTGAAGAATTTTTGCCCGACATTCATGGGAGATTTTTGAGGACGTCGGCCAATGCTATTGAGAACGCTAAACGACTTTGCAACGAGAGATGGGTAATATTGGATATCCCGTCATTTAGCCAATCTACCTCCTTTCTTCTGCGATTTGTTCTTTCTATCAATTGGAGCGAATTAGCGATTCTAGCAAGGTTTCACTATCATATTTTACAAGTCGAAACTGCAGGGGGAACAGCCAACTGATCAACCAATTCCAGTTCCGTTGCCTGATTATAATCTTGAGCATGATGTTGAAGAATTCTTTTATTGGATAGATGATTATAAGTTATAAAGACAAAAAGATTATACATATATATATATATAGTTTTATTCCGTGTTATTTATTTTCAAAAGTTTATATATTTTTTAAAAAAAAATCCTTACACAAATGTCTGGTTATTTAATCATCTTAATTTTGGAAAATTTGATAATAATTTTTTTAAAAAATAATTAATATATATAAGTAATATCTAACCATGCATGCATGGGAACAATCACTGCCTCAGCTACAGTAATCTTAGGAAAACTTAATTAAAACGAACACTTCTCTACCTATGCTTAAATCTATATATATACACTCTTGATATCTCTCTCTTCTCTCTCTCACTAAAATGCTAATAATCAACAATGGAATACTTGATGTTAATTTGAACTTTGAACCAGAGGTAATTAAAATTACATGGATGTGTATCAGATATATGAATTAGAAAGTGAGGTGATGGAAGGGGACCCAAAACCTTGTCTCTGTGCTGCTGTGCGCAAATACCATGCTTCCACATGGGTTATGGGAAGTGGTAATGCATCGAGGAGCAAGAACAGGTGCTCGTTCTCTGAACTTGAATGTCAAAATGTGATATAATTCATGTTGCTTTTATGTTTTCGTCCTATATTATATTGATGAACTTGTGTGGTTATTGCAGCGGGTTCTTAGGGAGCGTGGCTGACTATTGTGCTCGTCAAGCTGATTGCAGTGTGATGATCGTGAAGAAGCCAGCATCCAGCCTTGAACTTATGATGGCATCTCAAAACTCCGAAAAGAAAGTGATGCTGGTCGCCATTGATAAAGGCGAGCCCTTATCCGCTCTCGAATAGACTCTCAATCACTTTTAAGGGCAACGATCTTCGAACTCTTCGCCGCTAATGTCAGGCCTTATGCTTTCTCCGGCCTTCAACTGGACCTCCCCCCAAGTATCCATATTCTACTACTTTCCTGTCTTTCTTACCTTTCGAATTCCTAAGAAACTAAAGATGCATAGTTCGCTCGCAGATCGTGGAAACCATTGGCCCGGCATTGACAATGAATATATTAGGAAGGCGGTCACCACTCTTAAGAAAGCGGAAAGACTTTGCTGGCAGAAATCGGTAATATATATTCACTAATGAGCGATTGATCTATCATATTACACAAGTTGAAACTGAAGGGGGAATGGTCACTTTCTATCGAATACTTGATGTATGTGAATGTATGTGTATCAGATACGTCGAGTAGGATTTCAAGTGTGGTTAGGGGATCCAAAACATACGCTCTGTGCCGCTGTGCGCTACAACCATGCTTCCATATTGGTTATGGGAAGTCGTAGTGCATCTGGCGGGACCAATAACAGGTACTCATTATTTGCCCTTAATTAATTAGAACTATAACTCGAAAGTCAAAATGAGATCCCTCGAACAATTAATTGATGAACTTGTGTGGTTATTAATGCAGCTGATCCTTAGGGAGAGTGGCTGAATTTTGTGCTCGTCAAGCTGATTGCAATGTGATGATCGTGAGGAAGCCAACACTCACCCTTGAACTTACGTGGCCCCTCAAAACTCCCAAGAGGCCTCCCGATAGCCAGTCTCCAAAGGCAAATCGGTCCTGTTCCAACGACATTCCATGTTGTGATTTCGGAGATTATCAGAGTTGGACATTTTCTTTTTCTGTTCCAAAACTAGACTCCGATTAGGATTCCGTATATCGGAGGAACCGCCAGTATTAAGAGAACAGTGAGTCAATGACTACGTACATTGTGCATCAACACCTATGCATGAATTGAAAAAATGAAAGCCTAAATGATTGCCATTTTTCTCAAACTCGAATCGAAACTGAGTTCGTGACAAAGTTTACCCATCATCATCTTCACAAGTTTTCATTGGTTTTAAAGCAGTACAATTTATTGAAGGGAAAAAAAATAGTGAAACATGATGTACAATTTATTGAAAGGAATGGCGAAGAGGAGGCAAGGATGGATAGTGCTCAAGTGGGATGCTTCTGCCACCTTTTAAAAAGGAGGAATACCAATAAGCAGAGAGCTTTGGGTACCTCTTCAAGTGAGGGTCATCCCTATCCACATAATAGAACCCAAAGCAGGATCTGTATCCATCCAATAACTCGAACAAGTCTAAGAAGGACCATGCAAAGTAGCCTCTTATATTTGATCCATTCCTGTACAACAAACACCTCACTACGTACACTAACATGCAACAACACACACTTTCCTTATTAATTAACACATACCTCAAGGCATCCAGCACTCCTCCAATGTATTCCTCTAGGTATCTCACCCTTGACACGTCTTCCAGTGATGAATTGCTCGCTGTCCTTTGACCTAAACAATTCATTTCAAAACTAATGAATCCGCGAGTCTGATATCAGTAAGTTTACTAGGGTGAGAGAAAGAAAGTGACCATTTTCATATATGTACACCGGAGGGTTGCCATAGAGGAGCTTGAACTTTTCCAGCACTTGTACTAGACCCCATGGTGCCACTGTGTACTGATCCATTCATCAAAGTAAAGCCAGCACTTAGCCATACATTTAACACATTCATCATTTATGTTTCAAGCCTCTTACCTCTTCGTTTGAAAGTAGATCCTGTCCATCTGCCAATACAATTAATGAAATGCAGTCATACTTCCAATACCTTCTATTGAATTTGCTGCCCTTAAAACATAACAAAAGGACTTACAGATGATTATTGCAGCCGTATCTGCAGCATAATCTCTCATCTCGTTCTTTAGGATGTCGGAGTTGTCTGTGACGTTAACAACTGTGTAGTGAATCACTCCTATAAAATCCCATGAACTTTTAATTTGTTTGGATTCTCTACTTGTGAAGGTTGGAATTCTTGAGCCCGCATTTCTCTTCATAATATTGGGGTAGTCTCCGTTCACCAACGGCTCCATGACCCTGCAAACAACAAAAACAATATATATATAGAGAGAGAAGAGACAAATAAGATCAACCGAGTAAGTATAGTGTCCGTATTGTAACTTACCAACCAATAAGAAATTCATGCTCTCTTTGAGTTGCTATCATGTCTTTTTCTGTATTTGTATGAGGACGTAACCCAAATGTAAAGACAGTGATACCAACAAATCCACGCTGTTTGTCCTGCAACCATGCACAGTATCACTAACGTTCTCTGAAACTAAAATCATAACATGATCATTCAAAGCTTTAAGTGACATACCTTATATTTTATCCTATACAATGTCGCAGCTGAAGCGTGTGCTAACAAAATATGATGCATTGCCAAGTAGGGTTCAGTTGTAGAGTTGCCTTTAGTGCAACTGTTTATGCCAAATGGAGGAGAACATCGAGGAGGTGGGCATATTCCTTGATCATAACCACCTACAGCAAACACGTTGGGCTCGTTGATTGTAGTCCAATACAACACTCTGTCACCAAACTCTCTAAAACACACATCTGCATAGGCCGTGAAATCTCTTCTGCATTCACATTCATCCATATCACTTTTTTTGTAAGCACAAGAAAACAAAAACACATGAATTACTGTAGAATATGGTCTTAGGACGTACATGACTTTGCGACTAACCCATCCACCATATTCATCTTCAAGTGCCTGTGGAAGATCCAAGTTGTGTAATGTGACGTGGGGTTGGATTCCTGCAGCAAGGGCAAGACTATACATAATTACTGTGGAAATATCCTAATATTAAAATATCCTAATATCTAAATCATTAATATTAGGATATTATTGTTAGAGATATTATTGTTATTATAGCATTAATATTAGGATATTATTGTTAGAGATATTATTGTTATTATTAGAAATATATCATATTTGATTTAGGTGTAGTTATTAGAGATTTGATTTTATCTTGATGTATCTCATTTGATTCCCAAGAACTGTGTATATATATGAGGCATAAGCCAAAGCAATGATCATCGGACAATTCATATTCTAAAATACCACATGGTATCAGAGCCTTCAGTCCGATAAACTTCTTGTCCAACGTCCTCTATTCTGTTGCCTCTGTGAGCAACAGAGTTCTGTGTTGTTTTTCAACCAACAGTACTGAATCGCTACAGTGACCGCGTCGCAACAGTATCGAGTTGCTACAGTGATCGCGATGCGCAGTACAGAGTTACTATAGTGACCGTGTTGCAACAGTACCGAGTTGCTACAGTGTCTGGGTGCTACAGTATCGAGTTGCTACAGTAGTTGAGATTCTGCCATGTCATCTATAAGTTCTGACCAGCAGAAGCACCACGGGTTGAGTACAGGCTTTGATGGGGCATCCAATGTTCCTGTTTCCATCATATCTGACAAGCTCACCTTGACAAATTATCAAGACTGGGCTCAGGCAATAAAACATGCAGTTGGTAGGCGCGGGAAACTTGCTTATCTGACTGGTGATGTTAAAAAACCAGCGAATGAAGCGTCCCCTGAGATGCAACAATGGACCATCGACAACCATTTGGTTTCTTCCTGGTTTATCAACTCCATGTCTCCAAACATCAAATGAAGCTTCATGTATCTACCTACAGCACGAGACATTTGGGTAGCTGTTCGTGACTCTTACTCAGTCAACAAAGACCATTCTCGCCTATTCAACCTCCAACGTAGTACATGGCGATGCATTCAGGGGACCCGTGGAGTGCACGAATACTAGCTTGACCTCGTGGCATTCTGGCAGGAGCTGGATCTTCTTGACGAAGATAAATGGGATACCCCTACAGACGTCATTCGAAATCAGAAAAGGATTAAAAAGGGGCGAATACTTCTTTTTCTTGCTAGTCTAAATGCTAAATTTGATGCTGTAAGGGCCATAATTCTCAGCAATCCATACTACCGTCACTTCTGGAAACTTATGCTGAGGTGTGCAGAGAAAAATCCAAGAGGGAGACTATGCCTGTTGAATCCAAACAACCTCTTCCTGAGTCTACGGTCTTTGTTAGCAAACATAACAATCCTGATGCTTCTGGTAAGGTGGGACATACTCGTGAAAAGTGTTGGGATATCTATGGCAAGTCAGTTGATTGGCAGCCTCGTAAAAATAAGCCACGAGCTTACCAAGCCTCAAATGAATCAGCATGTGCACCATCCCCATCTGAGCCATCCACATCCTTCAGTCAGGAGCAACTAAATCAGATTACACGTATGTTCAAAAGCCTTCAAGCTGAACAACACCCTCACGGATCTGCATCCATGACTCATAAAGGTATAATTCTCATTGCTTTACATACCTCTCTTCCTCCATCACAGTGGATTGTGGATACAGGGGCCTCTGATCACATAACATCAAATGAAAAAATGTTTGTCACCTACCATCCCTTAGCAGGGAATAAGAAAATCACTACTGCTACCGACACTACTTCACCCATAGCTGGCATCGGTTCTGTAACTATCTCAGATTCTTTACATCTTGAATCAGTACTTCATGTTCCTCATTTGGCTTGTAACCTGCTTTCTATTAGCAAATTGACGAAACAAGCAAACTGCTCAGCTCATTTTTATTCTACTCATTGTGATTTTCAGGATCTCACATCGGGGAAGATGATTGGTTCTGCTAAGGAGTATGATGGTCTTTACTGTCTCGACACATCTACCGTGAGTGTATTATGGTCCAAGATCACCACCTCTACACCCAACCCCACCTCTGATGAGGAGTTTTTTCTATTATGGCATAAAAAACTAGGTCATCCTAGTGTTCATTATTTACAAAAGTTATTTTCCCAGTTATCTATCAATAAAAGTTCTTTTGTTTGCGATACTTGTGCTTTTGCTAAACATCACCGTGTTTCCTTTTCTCCTGTTCCATGCAAACCATCTTCTCCCTTCTCCATTATTCATAGTGATGTATGGGGACCCTCTAAGATTCCTAATCGCACTCGGACCAAATATTTTGTCACATTTATTGATGATCATACTCGCATGTGTTGGGTCTATCTTTTAAAAGATAAATCTGAGGTCCCTAATGTCTTCATTGAATTCTATGGTTTTGTCCAAAACCAATTCCATATCTCTGTCAAATTCTTTTACACCGATAATGACACTGAATACTTCAATAACTCCCTTCACACTTTCCTGTCTGCTAAAGGAATTGTTCATCATAACAGTTGTCCCTATCCTCAGCAAAATGGGATTACGGAACAAAAAAATAAACATATTCTTGAGGTTGCTCGGGCACTCTTATTTCAGTGTCATGTTCCTTTATTTTATTGGGGGGATGCTATCCAGACCGCTATTCAGCTCATTAATCGTCTTCCTAGTCGTATTCTTTCCTTCACCTCTCCTATTGCAGAATTACAAAAAACTCACGATGTCTCTCACTTACAGTCTTATCTTCCGCTACGTGTCTTTGGATGCACTATTCTTGTTCATATTCATCATCCTCCCTCCCGTGCCACTAAATGTGTCTTCTTAAGCTACTCCTCCTCCCAAAAAAGTTATAAATATTTTGATCATGTGTCCAAATACCTATTTGTTACCCGTGATGTCACCTTTGTTGAGCACCGGTCATATTATCCCGAGTCTTCGATTCTGGGGGAGAGTTGGAATGAATCTCAACTTGTGCAACCCATTGTACCCATTTCCCTCACACCACATGGACCCATTTTCTTCATACCACATGGACCTTTACAGCCTCCAGAAGGATCTAAACAACAAAGATGGGGGAAAATATACTCACGCCGACATCATAGAGGCCACAACCATCATATCTTTGAGGTAGAACCAGTTCCTGAACTGTTGGTAGATCCTGAACATGGTGAGGCTAATCTGGAGCTTCCTATTGCATTGAGAAAACTACCACGGACATGTACGAAGCATCCTATTGAAAAGTTTATTTCTTATGCTGCTCTTACTCCAAGTTACCATGCTTTTGTAACTAAACTTGACAGCATCAAGATTCCTAACAATGTACATGAGGCCTTGGCTGTCCCAGAGTGGAAACAGGCAGTGATGGAAGAAATGCAAGCCTTGGAGAAAAATGGGACTTGGAAAATAGTGCAGATGCCTTCAGGAATAAAACCCATAAGTTGCAAGTGAGTGTTCACTCCCAAATACAATGCTGATAGTACGTTAAACAAGTTGAAGGCAAGATTAGTTGCTCAGGGGTTTACGCAAACGCATGGTATTGACTACAATGAAACCTTTGCACCTGTTACGAAGCTCAATACCATACGAGTTCTCTTCTCCATAGTAGCAAATCTAGATTGGCCCCTAGAACAACTTGATATTAAGAATGCCTTCCTCAATGGAGATTTAAAAGAGGAAGTATACATGACACTCCCACCAGGTTTTAAAGCAGGAAGACAGAACCAGGTATGTAGGCTGAAAAAATCTATCTATGGGCTGAAACAATCATCGCGTGCCTGGTTTGACAGATTTTCCAGTGTTCTCAAGGTTGAAGGGTATCAGCAAAGTTTATCTGATCACACGATATTTGTATCCCGTCTTAATGACCTCATCACTATTATCATTGTCTATGTGGATGATATTATTGTCACAGGAAATAATACTAAGGAGATTGATTGAATCAAGGTAGCCCTAAACCATGAATTTGATGTCAAAGACCTTGGTAAATTGAAATATTTTCTCGGTATGGAAGTAGCAAGATCTAAGGGTGGTATTTATGTTTCTCAAAGAAAGTATATCTTTGATCTACTCAAGGAAACAGGAATGCTTGGGTGTAAACCTAGTAAAGTCCCTATCAGCACAGTGAAACAAAAGAAAAAGCAAATTGTGGTGGAAACTGACAAAGATGAGAATAAGCAGAAGAAACGAAAAATAGATGAAATAAGAACAGATAAAGGAAGATATCAAAAGTTAGTTGGGAAACTCATTTATCTCTCACACACACGTCCTGATATCGCCTTTGCAGTGAGCGTTGCCATTCAACATATGCATGATCCACGGAAGAAACATATGGACTCGACTTATAAGATACTACAATACTTAAAAGGTACTCCTGACCGTGGGCTATTCTTTAGAAAGAGCACAAATAGATCGGTAGAAATCTACACCGATGCTGATTGGGCAGGGTCACAAGAAGACAGTAGATCAACCTCTGGCTATTGCACATTTGTATGGGGAAATCTTGTCACTTGGCAGAGTCAGAAACAGAAAGTAGTGGCTAAAAGTAGTGCAAAATCAGAATTATGAGCTCTTGCTCAAGGAATCATGGAGGGTTTATGGTTAGTAAGAGTTGCAAAAGAGGCTCATTTGAAGATAGATGCTCCATTAAAGTTATTTTGTGACAACAAGGCTGCTATAAATATGGCTTTGAACCCTATCTAGCATAGCAGAACTAAACATGTGGAAATCGACAGACACTTCATTCGTGAGAAAGTAGAGGATGGGATTATGTGCCTCACCTACATACCTACAAGGCTACAAATTGCAGATATTCTCACCAAGGGACTACCAGAAGAAATATTTGAACAGCTCCTAGATAAGTTAGACATGGTCAATATCTATGATCCAACTTGAGAGGGAGTGTGGGAATATCCTAATATTAAAATATCCTAATATCTAAATCATTAATATTAGAATATTATTGTTATTATAGCATTAATATTAGGATATTATTGTTAGAGATATTATTGTTATTATTAGAAACATATCAGATTTGATTTAGGTGTAGTTATTAGAGATTTGATTTTATCTTGATTTGATTTTATCTTAGTGTATCTCATTTGATTCCCAATAACTGTATATATATATATGAGGCATAAGCCAAAGCAATGATCATCGGACAATTCATATTCTAAAATACCACAATTACATATCAGTTCAAGAAGCAAAAAAGAGATTTCAGGGCATGGTCTCTTGTTTAACCATTGCTGATCAGTTCATTGATGAGATTATTGTAGTATTGCAACCCTTTTGGATTGACGGCTCCTTTGCCATCTGTGGACAAGAAAAGTGCAAAGGCGTTAATGAAGTTTTAACGTGAAAACAAAAGGGAAATTCCAATATGAGTGGCGCTTATTTATTCAGGAAATTGGGGTCCATGATATACTGGGTATCAATCTTGACCAAGAAATGGATAATCTATAGGCATCAAGGCCCGTTTCCACCATAAGCTGCACATCTTCCTGCAGGATACAGATATTCAAGGTAAATAAATTCTTAGTACTCCTTAACAGAGATCTGCAAACCATAAGTATTTCAAGACCTCGTTACTGATCAAAGGAAAATTGGTTGATGTTCACCTTATATTTGTGGTACCCATCGCAAGCTACATCCCCATTGTCCCCGTGCACATATCCTGATTATCATTCAAGAATTCGCTTTGAGATCATTTCTCTTATTCAAAAAGTGGTTGCTCACCTTTCTTTTCTGAACTACAAAATTAAGCTCCCAAAATTATGAATGATAATAAACAAAATGGTGATAAACTTACCGGCATGGGCAAAAGTATCCCATATGCTCGGAGTTCTTCCATCTTTGTCTGCTGCGCCTTCTACCTTCGCTTACAGAAAATTGATAAGGTATAAGAAGCACTTAATTATGCATTTATATCTGTTGGAAAACGAAAGAAGAAACACGAAGTAAATTGAAGAACCTGATAAGCAGAAGTGCCGGAACCAAAAATAAAGGTCGGAGGGAAGTCAAGTCTACTATAATTATGAGCACTCAGGACTACTACAGCCAACCAGAGAAGCACAAGTAAGGGTTGAAGGCTCCAAAAAGTGACTACTCTCATCCTCTGTAATCTCTCTTATCTTCTTGTTTCGCTCGAACGCATGTTTTGCTTTTCCTGTTATGGAGTTTGTGCTATTTATTTATCTCCGAAATGAGTATTTGTTATGCTCAAAGATTTTATGGACTTTGGAATAAAATTTATAGGAGCCTAGGACGTTATCGGATGGATGAAGAAGGAGTGGTGAGAAATCAGTTTGGTAACCCATTAAAACTATTTGGTCCTATAATTTCCCTTTTGACAATCAATGGCTATACATTCAAGTGGTCCTCATGGCTCACATGAATTGTACGGCTAAATTTTGAGATTATAAATATATATTGATATTATATTCTTATTAAAATAACTTAAATTAATTTCATCCAATTTTTTTAACATTATATATTTTTAATTTTTTTAATTATTCAATATAAAATTATATTATAATATTTTATCTACATTTAGAACTGGGCTTATATTTCTTTTTTTTTAAATTTTTGAAAATTTATGTCTATAATCTTTATTTATTTTTTTTTTGTCTACGTTTATATTATTTTTTTAGTCTTAGAGACCTCAATTCTATAATTTTTATTTTTTTTATCTTTGGTTGGGCTTGTATAAGTTTTTAAGTATCAAATGTCACAAGTCTATAATTTTTATTTTTTATTTTCTCTTTATCTAAGTTTATATTAAATTTTTTAATATCAAAAACTTTAAATCTATAATTTTTATTTTTTTTAATTTTTATTTTAATATTTTAGATCGAAAAACTCTGATATCATGTTAACTTTTGAAAATATAAATATATATTGAAATTGTATTTCTATTAAAAAATTCCCTTTCTAATATAATATACTATTAATATCTTCAATTATTTAATATAAAATTTTATTCCCTCTTTCATTACAAGTAATATTTTTGAATGTTTTACGTTTGTATTAATCTTGAAAATGCCTCTAAAAGATAAAAATAGAATTACTTGACTCTTGTTAACTTGATTCATTACACATTAAGAGAGTCCGCGATATTCAATGAGAGATATACTTGAAAACATATGAATGTTTTAAGGATATTAACTAATTATGTTAATATATGTGGGTGACTTAAAAATTCCTTCGTTTCCTTTTAATAACAGAGAGCGAGGAGAAGGAGCCGGGGGGGTGGGGGGTGTGCTTTTTTTTTTTTTTTTTATGTCTCTTTCTTGCAACCCCTGCTCTGCCCCGCTCCCCGCTCAAGTTCCATATTCCGGAAGCCAAATGCGACCGCGATCTTGGTGATCTGGAAATCTTCCTCCTTTTACGGGAAGAGAATTTCCGATCGACCTTGACAACACCTTTCCCAGCCTCCTCACATAATTGGGGTTCAGGACCATCCTTGGATTCAGAAGCATTATATACGGTATCATTATACAGATCATTGAATAGAGATCAGGAACAATTAGAACCATAAGCGCCCATATCTGAAGGATGATTCAATCGACTGGTGAAGATTTCTTGGGATGATGTGATTGCTTGTGGGGAAAACGATTGCTGCTGGCCCTCATCTGGGCCGAGCTCCCGCTTCAGCCCGAAATCCGAGCTCTGTAAGAGAACCCCGGCGTGAAGGAGGCCGGGACAGCAGATGGCGAGCTTATGAAGGGAAGCCCAGCCGCCGGGCGGAACATAAGAATGGGAGAGAAGATCGGAGACAATGGACGGGATGGTATGGGAGCACTTGATTTTCCAGCAAAAATTGAGAATCAAGGAGGAAAATTTGGTACAGAACACTTTTTTTTTTTGGTAATCTGAGAAAGAAGAACATCAATGTAGGTCGCTAGTTTGCACAATAATACAAGTGGCGACAACAGTAAACAGAAAATGTGAGTGGTTTAAAAAGTTAAAAAAGAATGGATAATATCGATGGGCGCAGGGAATGGCCGACAAATATGAGTGGGCGATCCACTCAAAGCAAAATGGCCTTGTTTAAGCCGTCAAGAAGATTCTGTTCTCCTCCGTATTCAACCACATTGGATTTCCCCGAATAAATAATGCTGGCAAGTGGAGGCAAAGAAATCTCTCGAGTCCCATATGTGATTCTGTTATGATGCAGCAAAGATTTAAAGAGTTGGTTTGGCACGAAGGAGCAAAGCAAAGCAAAGCAGAGCGCTTTCATACGCCATCTCCGCCCATTTGGCTCGAATCAAATGCAACTTATAAGTAATTGGGTGGGGCAAACTTCTTATATCTCCAGATAACATAAAACACCTGTGGTCAACAATGAGGCAATTCTATGAAGTTATTTAACTATTTTATGACTCCATTTTGTCATTTGCCTTTTGGCTCGCATACCAACTTCCTTTTTTGGACAACACACCTACCAACTTTCATACTTCTCCATTTAATTTTACTTAATTGGTGGTTGGAAAAAAATCATTTTGTATATATCAATTTTCATTTGAAATACATTTCGTCCATTCGATTTAAAAACACCTAAATTCGCTTATTTCTGCTTTTCAATTTCTTGCAGCTTTGCCTAGCATAATTCTGGCAACTTCTTTACAATAACGACCGGCCCTTTTTAGCCGGGAGGAAGAATTCAGATAAAGAGCAGCCACAAACCAAGCTTCTCTCTCCGTGACAAACCTTCAAAGTTAGATCTCATTCCTATTCAGTGTCATCGCAATCCGCGTATTAGCTTCAGGGGAATTCATTACTCGAACGAATTGGAATCGCAGAGTAGACATTTTTGCTTGTTAAAATATGAAGTTCTGCAAGAAATACGAGAAGTACATGCAAGGCCAGCAGAAGAAACTTCCTGGAGTTGGTATCAAGAAGCTCAAGAAGATATTGAAAAAATGCAGCAGAGACTGCCGATCGCGCAAAGGTCCCAATGAAGCCATTGGAGTCCGAACCTGCAGCGACCAATGCCCAGGTAATTGTCTAATGCTTCTCTTTCTTTCTCTCATTCACTTTTTTCTTCTCTTTTTCCTTCCAATTTGACGCTTTAAAAGCTTTGATGAATCCGCTCTGTTGATTTGTTGCATTTTGTTGCGAGACTAGTCATCTCGTCTCTCCCAAGTTCCTCGTTGAAAGGAATTCAAAGATTTTAAGACAAGTATCCTTCTGGCTCAATAACAAAAGGCAAACGTATGGGTTCTTCCATTTGGCATCTTTTTCACTTTTAACTTTTGAAGGTTTATATCTCGATCATATTCGTTCGCAATGTAATAACCAAAATACACGGTGAGAATCAATAACAATTGTTAGCGATTTGATATTCCTTCTAGAACCTGAAGTTCACGGATTCTCTCGAACTCCTTTTTTTCTTCGGATGTTTGTCTTAGTCATGCATTGCAATCAATGTTAAGAAGATTAGAGGTTTTTGTCTGCCACTGTATGTATTGGACAGATAAGCTTGTCTCTAGGCCTGATCTTTGAATAATAAATGAAGCCTGAAACTAAAGTCTTAGAGAGGGAAAGCATCAATTTCCTGTTGCTTGCTTTTGCATCCATGATATGCTTATTTCTTATAAGAAGTTCCGAAGGATTTTAAATCCTGTTATCAAAGATCCGATGATCTAAATGGGGAGAGAGTGGTTTATTTAATGTTAATTTTATTGACAATAAGCTAATCCAATACAACTATTCAGTGTGTGATGGAAGCTTCTTCCCTTTCCTTCTCAACGGGATGACTGAAGTAGTAGGTTGCTTTAATGAGCGTGCCCAGCAAATGTTGAAGCTACATCTTGCTTCTGGCTTCAGAAAGTACTTTTTCTGGTTCAGAGGCAAATTACCTGGAAAACAAACTGCCCTCGTTCAAGAAGGCAAAGACCTGGTTGTTTATGCTCTAATTAATGCCATTGCAATTCGAAAGATACTCAAGAAATATGATAAGGTATGCCTATCCCTGCTACTTTCAAGTTTTCAAAATTAAGGTGAAAATTATGGTTGAAGTTATTTATTTATTTTGGCTGTCGCTGGATGTTCTTTATATTTTTTTAACTATCACTGTCAGTGCAGATTCATTATTCAAAGCAAGGACAATTATTTAAGTCACGAGCCCAGAGTATGCACATGGAAATTCTTCAGAGTCCCTGGCTTTGTGAGCTCATGGCCTTCCACATCAATTTAAGGGAAAGCAAGAACAAATCAATGAAGAAGCCACCTGCTTTCTTTGATGGATGTTCCCTCACATTTAAGGATGATAAACCATCACTTACTTGTGAGCCATTTGATTCCATCAAACTTGATATTGACTTGACTTGTTCTATATGCTTAGTAAGTTACTGGGAATTTCATCCATCACTAGCGTTATGAATGTCAAGCTTGGACTGAACATCCATTGAGGTTATTGATTTGAATATATCTGCAGCACAAATAAGACAATACTGGAGCAAATTCTTCTGAGTGAAACTTGGAACTGACAATTTAGTTTACGTTTCTGCAGAACAAAAAACTAATTTATCTAAGTAGCTTATTTCTTACCTTATTTTAAATATCTTAGATGTGTTTTAAAATCCAGACCTCCTTAATGGTTACCAATACTTTTCATGGCTTTCAGCCTTTGTACTTTGGACTTGAGCTTCTCAACATCAATATTTCTTTCAAGTTTGTAATAGGCAAGCAATATTTTTATGTTGCACTACAATTTCATCTTTCATTGATGATATTAATCTGGCTCGTGTGACAGGACACGGTATTTGATCCAGTTAGTCTTACTTGTGGCCACATATTCTGCTACATGTGTGCTTGCTCATCGGCAGCAGTAACTATTGTTGACGGACTTAAGGCAGCAAGTTCTAATGCAAAATGTCCTCTATGCCGAATGGTAAGCTGTACGTCATGTATTAGTGAGTCCTCCCACATCTCCGTTACTTGCGACGGGGATATATAAAGACAGGCGATTTCACTTGATTATGAGGGTATCATATGCTTGTCCATTACTGATGATTTCATCAATTACTGATCATAAGAGCCAATGGATGCTTATTGATGTCAAGTCTATTCACCGAAATTGTTGTATTTGAATGCCATATGATTAACTCTCTTTTATAATGGCCAAAAAACTGCAACTGGCTGATACTTTTGGCTCAAGTTTAAACCAAACATTTGCAATTCTCTGTTGTTCTTGAGTTAGTTTATTTTGATCTTGCAATGATTTGCTTATTTTTGGAATCATTTTGTCGCTATGGTTGGATCTAATCTTAGCTCCTACCATAAAATGGGAACTGATTGGGAATCTGCAAATACTGTCTATCATAGTTTTATTTTCCTGTCATTGAACCACTCATAATTATTGGACCATGGGTAACATACAGGGTTCTATTTTTTGTTGATTTCAGGGAGGAGTCTATCAAGGTGCCGTGCGCTTGGAAGAATTAAATATTTTGTTGGGCCGAAGGTATGGTCCCACTTGCTTTATACTTTTATAATTTATAGTCATACGTTTCCATGGGTGGGACTAGCGAAAGTGAGAAAGTGGATCACTAAGAAGGCAGCTTAACTGCAAAGTGTTGGGTGGTGTAGCTCCAGAAGAATGAGGCTCTTGTAAACCTTTCTCGTCACCATCTTGATTGAAATTGCTTAACTTCATTCGTATATTTTGACAGCTGCAAGGGATACTGGGAACAAAGGCTTCAGACAGAGAGGATCGAGAGGGTTAAGCAAATAAAAGAGCATTGGGAATCGCAGTGTAGGGCATTTGTGGGGGTCTAACCAATGGCTTGTCTGTACCGAAATTCTAATGTTAATCTAAGGCCAAAGCCTACATCATAATCATGGTTTTTTGTTTTTTTTGTTGTAAATAACATTCAAGATAAAGTAACTTAATGTATGTTCAGAGATCTTGATGATCGAAGTTTTAATCGATTCATGATCACAGAATGACTACCAATATTGCGGTAAGTACGTAAAACAACTGAGGAACACATCGATTTATGAATAGCTATTCAACTCACGGGGATGATGCTAGAAAATAGGGGCTCCTGTCCATAGAGCAGGACGAGAAGTAAACTTACGTATGCGATGCCCGAGAGGAAGTGAACCACAGCTGGAAACAAGCGTTTTATTTACCCAAGGAGCAAAGAATATTGCTACCCTTTTTCTTGCGTCCGCCTCACCAATCGTCAGAAAACATTAATGATTGTCATGTATTCTTAAAGTGACACACTTGTCAAGCTCTAATTAAATAGAAAATTAAGATGTTTCAATAGAAGTACAGTAAACATAGTATAAGTTTCAACTTAATATGACCTGTCCATGTTTAGTTACACTACCAAGATTTTCCAATGGGAAGAAGAATCGCATGCTTTATCTTCGCGCGGGCGCACAAAATTCTACTTATACCTAATATTGATTATTCGATTTCGTGATAACGCAGTAGCATTTGAAATATTCAAAAGATTGAAAAATACATAATAATGAAAAAGCCCGTCCTCTCTGTCACAATTTGGCTGATCCGAAGCTAAAATAGCCTCCCCATATCCAAGAGCAGCTGCAGCATGTCTTCAATGGATACACTTTCCAACTTTTTAGTCATATCGCTAGTCCAGAGTATTTAAGAATTAGCCACAAGCAGGGGATTCTTATTTTTATACATATGGTACCTCTCACAGAGTTTCTGTAGAGTCGCAATTGAATGCTGCATGGGATTTAGCTTCATATCCATGAACATACCCTGGCCAAGAAAAAAAACAGGAGGATAAACATGTAAGCCCCAATATTTCTCTCAAGCTGTAATTTTCTTGAAATAAAAGCATATATCAAACCTGATAATCATCTCCATATTTATCTATCAGTCGTCCAATATGAAGTCGTTGCATTGTTGTCAAGGGTTGAGGTGGTGCACTTTTTCCATCTCTTCGCTTCTTTCCTAAGGCTGATTTCAAGTCTACATGATTCAAAGAAAAGATATATAGGCTCAGAAAACCATGCATAGGTGCTTCTTAGGTTGAAGGGCAGCTTAAACTTCAACTAAATAATGTTTCCATGAACAGATTTACTACAGGTGGGCTGAGTGGCAGATTAAAAATGGAGACGGATCAAATAAGAATAGGTCATAATTTTTACACATCCGCACTTGGTAGAGAGAGGAAAATGAAAATATGGCACATAAAATACAATAGATTCAAAGAGTGACAGCCATGTGGTTACGTAATAGAAGGGGCAAGAAAAAAGTAATAATTTTTGCAATGCTTATCATTCCTTGTTCTTATTACTAACCATACCTTCCTTATTATTATTTTTTAAGTACGATATGGGGATTATTTCTCATCCATTTCATTCCCGTTTTTATTCTCTTCCTGTTTCTATTCTATAACTACCAATTTTATGTACTAGACAACCTACAAAATGAGCATCCAAAATTTTCAACTTAATGGTTGCATCATCTCATTTCAGCTTTTGCCAAGCAGGTTCCAAGGGCAGTAATTAAAATTATCTCATCCTCATAAAATATCCAGATTCAAGGAAGATGCCCTGAAATTTATAAGGTCTTCAATTGTACTAAGAGGAAGTAAGGATCTTTGGTAGCAATTTAGATATTTTGTAATTTGTAACACTTAATAATGAGAGAAATTAAGCTTATGAGCTACGGCAATCAACAGCTGTTAATTTTGGATGGTGGATTAGAGACCTCTACAAGGGAGTAAAAAATCTCAGTTTTCCTACACTGCAGAATTTTAGCTTAAATATTACATTTAAATTCTAGAATCCTCAAAACTTTAGTATAATCGCTGCGGTTGAGAAGAGACGCTCCAGCCCCTAGCGGACTTCTTAAAAATAAGTTAAAGTTTTTATGGAGAAATCATAGTACTAAACTTATACAATTTTATCTTTACCAAAACAAATGGATTTTTTCCCGTTCACGAAAATAAATACCTGTTTACACCTGAAAAATTGGGCATATTTTGGCCGCGTTGATCGGTTATCCATGATTTAACTATTTGATATATGTAACTAAAATGCACAAACATAATGGGAGAGCGAACCGTGGTTTTGAAAAACTAATAAATAATATGTATTTAGCAAAAGAAGTATCCGACTGACCGTCTTCTTCCAGGTCGCTACCAGTATCAAGGAGCTCCGACTCGGCAGGAGAATCATCGGTGGCGGCAGAAGGAAGGGGAACCTGAAGGGAATCGCTTTCCACAATATGGGGAGTACGAGATCGAACACTGAGCAAGTTGGGATTGGAGACGACGCCAAAGGACTTGTAATTGTGAATGACGCTACCTTTGTCGTCCCATTTAGGGTCTTTGTCAGCCAAGGAATGCAAAAGCTTGGGAGGAAGACAGAATGCAGGCTTGAATACTCCTGGCTTCTTCTTTGGCAGTCCCACCTGCACCTTTGGTTTCGATCGCTTCAATTTCCTTCGCGACCCTCCCATCCTCTCTCAGTCCTGATTTGGGAGAAATTAGAAGCAAGGGCTTATCGCGGGTTTTAGGGTTAGGCATCCTGCGATGTCGTTTTTGTCCTCGTTAAGCGGGACCCATTCCATTATAATTTGAATATAATACGAGTAATTATTATCGACAAAAAAGATATGATCAATATTTTTTTTTTCAATACCAAATATGGTAACTCGCTGAATTTTTAAGCATAGCCAAACTAATGCTGGGGATAAATATTTCATTAGTTTATTATTTGTAATGATAACTCAAACTTTGTATTACTTTAATTAGAATGAACTCGTGTTACCATAAATTTCTAAAACAAATATATAACTATTAATGCTTAATAATTTAACTTATTTAATGATTAATAGTTATGTGTTTTTTTTAAGGATCATTTCTATAATTTATAATTTCAACTATAATATTTATTTAATTTTAAAATGTGGATTAAGTCTCATATAGACAGAAGTTATGATCCCAAACTTGTGAAAGGTGTAGAGAATCAGATGCAACCCGTATGTTCTATTGGTTTTCACGTTAAAAATTTTAATTAATTATCTTTCAAAGGTTACGCATAAAAATCAATTACCAATAACTATATAATTTTTTATAATAAGTTTTTTTTATGAACATTTTTATAAGAAGTTAATCACTTGGGATATCCGTAGGATTTGATAGATACAGCTTCATGGTTTTTTTTTTCAAGTCAGAGAAAAAGTCGTCGAAACCAAATTAACCTAGATTGGATCGCTTAGCAACCCGAACCAAACCGTAATCTTTAGGCTGAGCTCCCTATCAGCCGTGTTTATGTAAAAGCAACTCAGACATTCCTTAATGCAACTTACAAATATATATATATATAACGAATTTTATGTACATAGGTGATGTCGCTTGTCGTTAGCGCTCAAATTAATTACTAGTTTTAACCCTATGTGTATAGGAGCTAACCCTAGGTCGATCTCAAGGCGGAGTCAATGCGTAGCTTGATTATGATTAATTAAAGTGATTAAGGAATAAATATGGGTAGAGAAGAATATTCAGTGATGATTGCAAGAAAGTAAAAGAGTTAAATGATACGATTACCAGTAAGTCGAACGTTCCCAAGGATGAATGATGTCGGCTATCATTGTTCAAAATAATATCAGAGTTATAATAGTTATATATACTAAGTCCTATTATACAGAACCTTAGACAATCGTCTTAGTCATAATCATAAAATCAACAATCATACCTAGATCTAGCATATAATTGCATCAAAGATGATTATTTGAAAGCACCACTTAGCATGTGAATCGATCAACAATATATTATTAGTCCTCAATCATGGGTATTCAATCGAAACCCTAAATATACCTATACATATTAATCTAAACATAATCATGCAAGAGAAGATATGCATAGCTATATGAGGAAGCAAAAGATATGAAATGGAAAACTCTAATCATAACTTGAATAGCAAAACACAAAGGTTTGATCACAAGGTATCTCAACCGAAATCCTAGGTCAACCTATACAATTTTCAAAACCTAAATCTAGGAAATCATAAAATTGCATAGAAAACGAAGATCAAACGAAATAAATAGTATAACTCCTAACATTTAGCACAATGAACTCAAGCCTTAGACATCCATCCTCAAGAACAAGGGAGGACTAGCCACTCATGGGGCTAGATGACACCATTGGATGTGGAAAGAAAGCAAAAAGATGAAGAAGAGATGGTGGGTGAAGGAATGCCAAGTTGGCTTTGAGAATAGAAGAGATGTGTGGAATGAGTTGGTGTGTTGAATAGAGGAGCCTTGGGGTCCTTTATATAGCCTTTGGGAGTGAATCCTATTTGATGTAAGTCTCTTCACTGATTGGCTCTTCAAAGGATAATGATAATCTCCATTTATCTTCAATATCCTTTCAAGCTGTCATCTTTTCTAATATCTCCAGAGATAATATTTTTAAACTCAAATATCCTATAAACAATTCAAATAAAAAGTAATAGGATAAAAGAGATAAAGCAATTAATAGGAAAAGATAACATATTTATCATTATCCTCTAATTAGATTCAAATGTTAGATATTGATAAATTATCTTTGAATCAATTCAAATGATATATGATATAATATAAGGAATCAGAGATAAGATATAATTAATATTTATCCTCTTTCTTTGAATCTTGACTTGTGATTGGCTCCTCTTTTCTTGTAATTTGAATTAAATTTCCCTTGGATATTCAATCTGTGAGATATGTTACCTGTATCTAGATAAAAATATCTTCGTGCATACCAGTGTGATAATAAAATTAGTAAAAATACACGAAAATGACCTTTTTAGTTATTTAATTCATATAGTCAACTAAGGCGCAAAATAACCATAATTATTATAATAATATCTATTAATCATGATAAATCCCCTGAAATAGATAGAAAATAATATGATAAAATATGGATTCATCAAATTCCCCCACACTTAAACCTTTGTACTCCTGGGCAAAGCAATGAAGAACGTATTGATAAACATTGAAAACAAGTAGAGCATCCAAACAAATTCGAGCATGAAAGTGATAATTAAATCAATCAAATCCTTAAAGTCAGCCTGGTCACATAATAACAAATGCAACGTGATCAATCTCTATGAACACAGTTAAGACAGAGGAATAGGATAGAAGAGAGCATACTCAGGAATATATTCTTTTCACTCATCTCACATTTTACGGGTTCTTTCACTCAATCCTTCCTATACTAGCCCCTACCATAGGCTTGTAAAAGTTCTAAGTCTCTATCGTCAGTTACATGTGCATTCTTTAATCAAGAGGACTTTATAAGCTTGTAATATCGGAAATAGGCCACGTGAAATGGAATATGAAGAATAGAAAGTAGTATATGCATGTAATAATGAATGTCTATCATGAATTCATGTCATAAGAGATGTATAAGTAATAATTATGCTAATAAGATGTGATAATAGTGCATTCTTCATTCCTCTTTTCTCTTTTTTTTTTTCTTTTCTTTGTTTTTTTTTCTTCAATTTTTCTTGCACTATCTTTTCTCCCTTTTTTTTTCTTTTTCTCTTTTTTTCTTTTTTTTTTCTTTTTGCACCTTGTATATAAAAGATATAGCACAATATTTCAATAATAATGATTTTTCTGACATGAATAAAAATTTTATTTCAAAAAGATGTTGATGCATATATGACTTTCTATGATGGAAAAAGAAAAGTGATGGGCTCAAAGGGGGTGACTAGGGATATAATATGTAATGGGCTTGTGTTTGGGATAAAAAGGGTTTAGAATATGATGGCCTCAATCATTTTAAAGAATTGCACATGAGTTAGACAACAGATAAAAGAACTAAGACAAGTTCTGAAGAAAAATTAGTATAGGAGGTACTCACTCAATTTAGGAATTTAAGGCTGAGAATCCTTCCAATATGGTTATCTCTCTTCATTTCTATTCACAGAGCCTCACTGAAGACTTCAATTGTTCTCAATGCATTACATTATATGTTTCTAGGATAACTCTTAGAATATTAATTAACTGAATTATCACAATCAGTAATGAAATTGAAAGATTCATACTTGTATCAGTGTAATCAAGATGATATTTTAGTTTGAAACATGAGTGTTCAGAAGTATAAGTGTGGAAATTTTTTTGAAAAATAGGCATATTCAAGAGTTCTCAGACAATCAATCAAATTCATTCTCTCCCCCATACTTAAATCATGCGTTGTCCCCAACGCAGCACTAAGGCATATATCAGAGGAGGCAGGGAGATGGTTAAAGAGTCATGTGCTAAAAGGAATATTTATTCAAAGAGAAACTAACATAAAACTAAGATTTTTTTTTTAAAAAAAATAAAAAATAAAATAAAAAAATGCGACCTATTCTAGGAAATCTATAAAGTGCAAACTACTATACTCCTAAACTACTAGAATGGTCCCTCCCCCACACTTATCTCAAACAATAAGCTCAAAGCAAGGAAGAGAGATAAGAGAAGAAAGAGACAACCTGAGTATCAAGGGGGTTGTGTGCTCTCATGATAAAGCTTTAAAAGGTGACCATTTATCTTTCTTGTCAGTCCAGTGGCATTGTCTATGATCTCTACCATTCCAAACTTATGGGTTTTGATAACAGTGAAAGGTCCTTCCCACTTGGTAGTGAACTTGCCAGGTTTTAACTTGAATCTAGCTGCAAACATCAACACTTTATCCCCTACTTGAAACTGCTTCCTTAAAATGCCTTTGTCATGGAGCAGTCTTGTTTTCTCTTTATAGATGCGAGAGTTTTCATATGCATCTCGCCTTATCTCATCCAATTCCTCCAGCTGTAGCATTCTTTCTAATCCTGAAGCTTCCATATCCATATTGCACATCTTGATAGCCCAATAAGCCTTATGATCAAGTTCTACAGGGAGATGACATGGCTTACCAAATACAATCCTATATGGCGACATCCCTATAGGTGTCTTGAAGGCTGTCCTATATGCCCAAAGTGCTTCCTCAAGTCGTAAGCTCCAATCTTTCTTATTGGGATGCACAGTCTTCTCTAAGATATGCTTTACTTCTCGATTTGAGACTTCTGCTTGACCATTTGTTTGTGGATGATAAGCAGTGGTAATCTTGTGTGTGACCCCAAATTTAGCAAAGAGTTTAACTAGAATCTTGTTACAGAAGTGGCTTCCTCTATCACTTATTATAGCTCTTGGTGTTCCAAATCTACAGAAGATATTAGATTTAATAAACTTAGAGACTGTCTGAGCATCATCCTTCCTTGTAGGGATTGCTTCCACCCACCTAGATAGATAGTCAACAGCTAAAAGGATATAAGAGAAACCAAATGAAGGAGGAAAAGGCCCCATGAAGTCAATTCCCCATACATCAAAAATTTCACAAAATAGAATGGGTTGTTGTGGCATCTCATGCCTCTTACTCAAACCACCAAACCTTTGACACTTATCACACACTTTGCAAAAGGAAAAAGCATCCTTGAATAAGGATGGCCAGTAGAAACCTGCTTCTAGAATTTTTCTAGAGGTCTTCTTAGCACTAAAGTGACCACCACAGACAGCAGAATGAGAAGCTGTCAGGATGGCATCAAACTCATCCTCTGGGACACACCTCCGGATTACCTGATCATTGCATATCCTCCAAAGGAGTGGATCATCCCACATGTAGTACCTAGATTCCCTCTTTAGCTTCTGTACCTGAAAAGGAGACATAGAAGGGGGGATTACACTGCCACTAGATAATTCACTAAGTGTGCATACCATGGTTCCTTCAAAGATAAAGCAAAGAGGGTAGCATCAGGAAAATCATCACAAACTAAATTAGAATTATCCACTCCCCTTGCTTCATCGGGAAGCCTACTTAGGTGGTCAGCTACATTATTCTCAGCTCCTGCTCGATCTTTGATCTCAATATCAAATTCTTGTATAAGGAGCATCCATCGCAATAACCTTGGTTTAGATTGAGGTTTCTTGAAAAGATACCTTACTGCTGCATGATCTGTAAAAATAACAACTTTGGAGTTTATGAGATATTGTCTAAACTTATCTAAAGCAAAAACAATAGCATATAATTCCTTCTCTGTAGTTGTGTAGTTCTCTTGTGCTGCATCTAAGGTCTTCGATGCATAAGCAATGACCCTTGAAATCTTATCTTCCTTCTGTCCAAGCATGGTACCTACTGCACTATTAGAAGCATCACAGGAAAGCTCAAAAGGTAAATTCCAATCAGGTGCAGTTAAAATAGGAGGGGATGTGAGACTGTCCTTGAGTTTATTAAAAGCGTGTATGCATTTATCATCAAAAATAAATTCAACATCCTTCTGCAAGAGTTTAGATAATGGTAAGGCAATCTTGCTAAAATCTTTAATAAATCTCCTATAGAATCCAACATGGCCTAAGAAAGACCTAAGTTCTTTTAAGTTGGTTGGATAGGGTAAGGTAGATATTATTTCAATTTTAGCTTTATCGACCTCGATTCCTTTGCTAGATATTAAGTGTCCTAGGACAATTCCCTGATTAACCATGAAGTGACATTTTTCAAAATTAAGGACTAATTTCTTATCAATGCACTTAGCAAGAACTTTATCTAAACTATCCAGACAAGTATCAAATGACTCACCATAGACTGTAAAATCATCCATAAATACATCCATACAATGCTCAAGAAAATCAGAAAATATACTCATCATGCAGCGTTGAAATGTGCCTGGGGCATTACAGAGCCCGAATGGCATCCTTTTGTAAGCATATGTTCCAAAAGGGCAAGTAAAGGTAGTCTTTTCCTGGTCCTCTGGTGCAATAGGAATTTGAAAATAACCTGAAAAACCATCTAGAAAACAATAATGGGACTTCCCTGCTAAACGTTCAAGCATTTGATCAATAAAAGGAAGGGGGAAGTGATCTTTCCTAGTGGACTCATTCAATTTTCTGTAGTCAATACAAACACGCCAGGAGTTTTGTACTCTAGTGGGAATCAATTCATTATTTTCATTTTTAACAACAGTGATCCCACTTTTCTTAGGAACAACCTGTACAGGGCTTACCCATTTGCTATCTGATATTGGATAGATAATACCTGCAGAAAGAAGTTTAGTGACTTCCTTTTTTACAACATCTAATATGAGAGGGTTCATCCTTCTTTGAGGCTGTCTAACAGGTTTACAATCACTATTTAGAAGGATCTTGTGAGTGCAAATAGAAGGATTGATTCCTGGAATATCACCTAGTGTCCATCCTATAGCAGCTCTATTCTTTTGAAGAACAGATAATAGCTTCTCTTCTTGCTCTGAAGATAAGGTGTTAGAAATAATCACAGGCAACTTCTCATTTAATTCAAGAAAAATATACTTCAGATTAGATGGAAGCGGTTTCAATTCTAAAACAGGTGGTTGGACAATAGAAGGAATCAATTTGGATATTTCTGTAGAATTAAGAGTATTTCTTTTTTCTTGGTCAATGCTGGCAATTATCGTGTCAAGTTGTGTCAAAACATTAGAGAGTTTGGTAGCTTCTTCTTCTCTATGCTGAGACAAGATATCTTCCGTGTCTTCTTCTTTGTCTGATTTATGCAACTTGAAGGAATGAGATGATAAAGTAGCTCGTGGTGAGGGTGAGATACTCATGTCCTCAGTGCTTATCGTGCGTTGAATACCTACAAGAATAGAAAGTAGCTCCTCTTCGGAGATGTCAGGCATAGAATCATGTGAAAAAGAGGGACAATCGTTAGCTTCTTTTAAACAGATAGAACAACCAATTTCTCTATCACAAGTACAAACGGTATAAGTAGATAGATGCATATTAGTAGGTGGCTCGTGGCAATTTAGTTCATGTTCTTCTGTTACTTCTTCGATGGTTAAATCTATGGCATTTACACCCAATAGAGAGTAATCTTCATACGGGTGTTTCATCGCTTCATACATGTTGAAGGTTATCTTGTCCTCCCCTATTTCCATGGTGATGGTTCCTTCCTTCATGTTGGTAACAGTGCATGCAGTTCTTAGGAAAGGCCTTCCCAGGATGATGGTAGAATCTTGACGTGACACCTCACTACACATGTCTAGTACATAAAAGTCTGCAGGAAAGATTAGCCCCTTAACCTGCACAAGAACATCTTCTAAAATGCCATTTGGACGCCTCATAGTTCTGTCAGCTAACTGCAACACTATGCTTGTGGGTTTAATACTTTTCGTGCCAAGTAAAGCATAAATGGAAGTAGGCATAACATTAATAGCTGCTCCTTGATCTAATAATGCCTTATTAATATGTATTTTCCCAATAGTACAAGGAATTGTAAAAGCCCCTGGATCTTGGCATTTAATTGGAAGTTGAGGTTTAAAGAGGGCAGAGACATTAGAAGAAACTTGGACTCTTTCATTTGGTCTAAATCTACGTTTATGGGTACACAGGTCTTTGATAAATTTAGCAACTCTAGGCATGCCTTTAAGTAATTCTAACAATGGAATATTTACCTCAAGTTTGCTAAACAAGTCATAAATCTCCTTGTCCTGTTCTTTATTAGCGGTTCTCTTACTCATTGCATAAGATTTAGGGAAAGGAATACTTACCTCTTTACTGATGGTTGTGGGAGTCTCTACTTGAGTAGTCTCATCTTTCTTGAGTAGTTCTTTCTCTTTCAGACTTGCTGATTGCTTGGGTGCTTCAGGGATGTGTTCAGTAATGTCTTCCACACCTTCAGTGGTGTGCTCATGGATGTGTTCAATAGTATCTTCAATGATATCCTCAGTAGTGTTTGTCACATCATCATTTTCTAAGAATCCTACCTTTTTGCCACCTTTCAATGTGATAGCATTTAAGGATCTAGGATTGATGACAGTATTGGAGGGGATGGTCCCTCCATTCTTCGCTTGTTGCTCATTTATAGAGTTAGCCAATTGAGTCACATAAGTTGATAGATTATCATACTTACTATCTAAGGTAGCACAACCCGAAGCTAGCTTGTCAAGTTTGGCATCTGTACTAGATTTCTCTATATCAAATCGGGATGATAAGTTTGAGAGTTGAGAAGTTACCCCTGTGACAGCAGAGGTGAGATCTGATATACCTTTAAGAACTAATGTCATATCATCATTCTTGTTAGAAAGGTCTTGGATTGGCATAATTGCTTGAGAAGGCTCTCTTTCCTGAAAACGATTTTGCATGGTTCTGTTATCTATGCCTCCATATCTGAGATTAGGGTGATTTCTCCATCCTTCATTATATGTGTTAGAGAAGGGGTCTCTTTTTTGAAATTGATAGAGATTACAACTAGCAGCCACTAGGGTTTGACATGAGTTTCCTTGCTTGGTTACATTACTCATCTGTTTAGTTAATATTTCCATGTCATGGGCAAGTTTGACGAGTAATGGGTCTCGTCCAGTACTCATCTCATGTACTGCTCTGGCGTTAGACAGACCATATTGGTCTTCATTTATTGCTATTTTTCTGATCAACTCCCACGCATCTTCAATGAACATATCATCTATGGAGCCTTTTGCAGCAGCATTTAGAATTTTTGCATCCTGGGACAAGAGTCCTTTACTGAAGTATAGGATCAGAAATTCATCTGGAATTTGATGATTTGGACATTTGTCTATCATGTCTTGGAAGCGGCTCCAGTAGTCGTAAAATGACTCCATCACATCCTGCTTAGCCCCATAAATTTCTTTTTGCATGGTAGATATTCTAGATAAAGGGCAGTATTTCTCCAGGAATGCACTCTTCAAATTTTCCCATGATTGGTAGGCATTAGGCGAGTACCTAGGTAGTGACATGAACCAAGTCATGGCTTTTCCTTCTAAGGTGAGGTGGAAGACCTTCCATTGGACGTCATCTATGTTGGCTCCGGGTGGTTGCATGCTTCTACATACCATAAAGAGGCTCTTTAAGTGAGCGTAGGGGTCTTCACCTGTAGCACCATGAAACTTGGGCAGATTGTGAAGTAAATGTCCCTTAATTTCAAAATCAGTGGTAAAATCAGGAAGAGCATTATTAAAAGGAATAAAGGTAGCATTAGAAGTAGTTAATTCCTTAATAGTGCGTCTTCGATGGGCCTCTTCATTTTGTGGGACATAGTTCCCATGCCCTTCTTCAGTATTAGGCCCGCCTCTTCCTCCATTGGGTGGTATATTATCGTCCATGATATTGTTATAAACTTTTGTGTAGTTCTTCACTGCACTTTCACTTGTAGGTCTTGTAAACAGACTAGCTTCAGTACTAGTTCTGTCGGGTGTCTGCTCGATCTTCTCAAGAATCTTCTTTCTTGTCTTCAGTAATTGTTCAGGATCAGAGTAAGCTGGCAGTAGTCTAGTATTCTTGCTCCTGGTCATGTACAAGAAAGATAGCAAGTGTAGATAAAAATATAGAAAAAAAAATCACAATAAGAAATCAAGAATCAAGGGAATTGACTCCCCGGCAACGGCGCCAAAATTTGATGTCGCTTGTCGTTAGCGCTCAAATTAATTACTAGTTTTAACCCTATGTGTATAGGAGCTAACCCTAGGTCGATCTCAAGGCGGAGTCAATGCGTAGCTTGATTATGATTAATTAAAGTGATTAAGGAATAAATATGGGTAGAGAAGAATATTCAGTGATGATTGCAAGAAAGTAAAAGAGTTAAATGATACGATTACCAGTAAGTCGAACGTTCCCAAGGATGAATGATGTCGGCTATCATTGTTCAAAATAATATCAGAGTTATAATAGTTATATATACTAAGTCCTATTATACAGAACCTTAGACAATCGTCTTAGTCATAATCATAAAATCAACAATCATACCTAGATCTAGCATATAATTGCATCAAAGATGATTATTTGAAAGCACCACTTAGCATGTGAATCGATCAACAATATATGATTAGTCCTCAATCATGGGTATTCAATCGAAACCCTAAATATACCTATACATATTAATCTAAACATAATCATGCAAGAGAAGATATGCATAGCTATATGAGGAAGCAAAAGATATGAAATGGAAAACTCTAATCATAACTTGAATAGCAAAACACAAAGGTTTGATCACAAGGTATCTCAACCGAAATCCTAGGTCAACCTATACAATTTTCAAAACCTAAATCTAGGAAATCATAAAATTGCATAGAAAACGAAGATCAAACGAAATAAATAGTATAACTCCTAACATTTAGCACAATGAACTCAAGCCTTAGACATCCATCCTCAAGAACAAGGGAGGACTAGCCACTCATGGGGCTAGATGACACCATTGGATGTGGAAAGAAAGCAAAAAGATGAAGAAGAGATGGTGGGTGAAGGAATGCCAAGTTGGCTTTGAGAATAGAAGAGATGTGTGGAATGAGTTGGTGTGTTGAATAGAGGAGCCTTGGGGTCCTTTATATAGCCTTTGGGAGTGAATCCTATTTGATGTAAGTCTCTTCACTGATTGGCTCTTCAAAGGATAATGATAATCTCCATTTATCTTCAATATCCTTTCAAGCTGTCATCTTTTCTAATATCTCCAGAGATAATATTTTTAAACTCAAATATCCTATAAACAATTCAAATAAAAAGTAATAGGATAAAAGAGATAAAGCAATTAATAGGAAAAGATAACATATTTATCATTATCCTCTAATTAGATTCAAATGTTAGATATTGATAAATTATCTTTGAATCAATTCAAATGATATATGATATAATATAAGGAATCAGAGATAAGATATAATTAATATTTATCCTCTTTCTTTGAATCTTGACTTGTGATTGGCTCCTCTTTTCTTGTAATTTGAATTAAATTTCCCTTGGATATTCAATCTGTGAGATATGTTGCCTGTATCTAGATAAAAATATCTTCGTGCATACCAGTGTGATAATAAAATTAGTAAAAATACACGAAAATGACTTTTTTAGTTATTTAATTCATATAGTCAACTAAGGCGCAAAATAACCATAATTATTATAATAATATCTATTAATCATGATAAATCCCCTGAAATAGATAGAAAATAATATGATAAAATATGGATTCATCAATAGGTTAATTCTCAGATGAAGGATTACAGTACAAAAAAAAAAAAGAGCTGTAAAATGGGTTAAGTCTCTGGATCGCAAATTGTAGAAGTTCCTTGTGAATCTGACTTCTTATAAATTGTGGTCAAGTCCACTAGATGACGCATTGTTGGCCTGCCATGGGGACAATGCCATGGAGATCTCAGCTCAGCCAAATGCTCCAGAATCTGAAACACATAGAATAACCGATTTTCATGAGCGAAGGAAGCTACAAATCTTTAGCCTGTCAGAGTGGAAGTTAAAGTTGAAGGTTAAAATATTTCCATATTTATAATCAGCTAAACTAATTCTTCTTCTGCATTTCTTCTAATGAATGTGCCTTCTGTCTTAGTGAGGGGGAAGAAGCTGAGGCGATGATTATAGGAATGCATTTTACTACCTTCCGCATTTCATTTCTTCCAAGTGGATCTCCAATCATAACGGATGATCGACAACTCTTGGAGGGCAAATAGAATCTGACGCGTCCAGCTAATGACTGCCGGAAATGGAGCAGTCCCCTTGATCATCAGCCAACGTAGAAATCAGGTCCTTAACATCTGTTGGAAGAAACACAGATCAATAATCACTAAAATACACCATTCGATGTGCAAATATACCACCAATATAGAGTAAAATGAATACTTTGCGTAATCGATCTTACTGTTGAATTTCTTTTCCTTTTTATTTTGATTAATTAATAATTAATTTGCTCTTTTCAAATTCGTACTGTTGTCGAAAAATTTTGAATTCATGTACAAGCATAGGAGATTGGTTTTAGTTCTGATATAAGCAAAATCTTTAACGTGCATAATCACGCGTAAACAAATACCAGATTATTGTTAATCTTAAGATCAAAGCTCAGGCCCTGAGCTGTTTTCGAGATGGAAGAAAAAATACATTTTGGTACCAACGAATAACGGGGCAAAAGTTCTATTTAAAGAGTATTAGTAAGTGCATAATGATTTTCAAGGCAAAGTACGCATGACAGTTCTTGAACTTGATTGGAGTTGAGGACAGTACCAATTGGGGCCACGTCCACAAAAACAAAGACAAAAATAAAACCGGATTAAAGAAAAAAATGGAGAATCAAATACAGAAAATGATGCATCTTTTGCACAAGGAGGTTATTTCCCTTGACATACCTTAATCATATAAACCAACAGAATCACTAGAAGTAAATCTAAAATCAAAATCAGTAAAATTCAGAGCTAACTACCTTCACTTCCAAAGACTATGTTTTTACTGAAGGGGACAGCCTTCAATTTATAACGGCATCTAGGTGGAGCATTTGAATCCTCTTCCAATGTAAACCCATTCTTTCTGGAAATGGGGATAAAGCAAAACAACATCAACAAGATTAAAATTCAAATATGGTTATTTTCTCATATCGTAAAAAATGAGCAAGTAAATCAGAGCATATTGGGAAACACTTCTGTAATGAACAAAGCAAACTGGACAAAAATAAAATTTGCTTGGTTCAAGATTAACATTACAATATCACTATAGATATCTAGTTTCTGACAATAACCTGAAAAAAGTCGAAGTAATACATATAAATACTTTAACAGCAAGGTGCCATTTATACCTGCTTACGTCCACGTGCATTGAAACGACTATTTAGTCTTGAGGGGATAAAAAGCAGAAGAAGGGATGTTACAAAGGCAAAGGGCCAATACAGCTTTAAATTGCTGGAGAGTAGGTGATGTTTTTGTGATGCATCCATGCATAAAAGGTCAACAATAAATATCCCAGTAATACTATTACTAGCAATCCAAAACATCAGTTTGAAAAGAGCATGGGAATACAATTAATTGCATCATTGTTCGAGTCAAAGATCCAACATGTGTGTGTGTGACAAAAACCAGGTTAACTTGTTAAAAAATGTATAATGATCCTCACTACAAGATCGAAACAATCATTTTTATCTAAACTATTTCAGTATTCACAAATAAATTGGCATAACAGAACAAATCTTTTGGGGAGTGGGATGCGTATTTAAAGAGTGTTCTGGCCTGTGCATGTGTTCTTTTTTTTAACTTTTTATGCTAAGAAGAAATTGCATCGAGTGAAAGAATCAGAGAGTATACATTCACTTAACCTTGCAATGGAAGGGATACTCACATTCAATAGTGAAACTAACTTTCCGTATTCCTTGCGTATGTTACGACTAAATTCTTTACTTCGGACTGGTAAATTGGAAAATAATTTTTTAACAGTGACGGTGGTGCCAATTTGACGTGCAGTTTTCCTCTCAGCTACTAGTAGACCTGAATGGTCAAAAGTCAAGTAAGTAGCAACTAACTCATTCTTTGTGCTTGTTTCAACTGTCAAACTCTCCAAAGCACAAAGGGAACTCAATGCCTCCCCTCTAAAGCCAAATGTGGTTTGAGACTGAAGATCAGGAAAGTCCGATAATTTTGAGGTGTAATACTTAAGCGCCAGAACCTGCAATAATGTTCATGTAATAATAACCTGTTATAAATTGTACGACCATAGAGTACCGGAACTTGATCAGCACGTGAAGCATATTTACTGATTTCCTGATTAAGAGAGAGCATGCCTAAGGTCAATTATCTATCATCTCAATTACTTTTCACACAAATACGCAAACAATGTCCCTTACAATCACATACATTAAATGAATAAAAGATGGTGAAATCCAAGATATCGATACGAACACTCAGAACTTCTGAGCTATACATGTGTCAAACTGAGAAAGTCATGCCTAGGAACAATAATGTAAATTGAGAAATTGGTCGTTGTGAGACTTAGAGAGGCGAACGATACTGTGTAGAAGAGAAAATAAAGAAATAAACGATAAGTTCTAGACAGATTTCTACAAGGTACAAAAATTGTACTTACAACGCTCTTCCTACCTGATTCAACCTACTTACTACCAGCTACCCCATTAGGTAGCAGATAACAGGACTAACACAACCCCGTGGAACAACGCTACTTATAACCCTCCTCGGAACCAATTCGGCCATGCCAGCCCACTAATAGTACCAGTACAACATTCGAAACCTTAATTCTATGATAGGGTTAATATACAGGTGCAACGTTAATCAACCACGGCAATGAGCTCAACTAAGCCACTGATTATGTTTGTCGTACTATATTTCTGGTTTTGGTGATATCGCCCTGCTACATTTACATGCGAGCGTTCTCTCGGACTCTGACGAACCTAAAATCAAGCCAACACATTTCATTTTAGTGTGATAGAATGCCTTGAAATTATTGGGTGAAATACCACACCCGTTATCGATGACCTGGAACCAGTCTTCGCCATAATCTTTCAAAGCAATTTCAATGATAGTCGCGCCAGAATCCAAGCTGTTTTCGACTAATTCCTTAAATGCAGAAGATAGGTCCAGGATCACTTGCCCGGCACGGATTCTATGAACAGACGCCTTATTTATAGGCTTGATAATTGGCAATTCAACTGGCATTGCCGCTTGCCCAGAAACCCAAATCAATAATCCGTCACCTTCTCGATCTCTGCTGTATCAGTGGTTGGTCAATGACCCAAGTGACAGAACCCCCAGATATAACTAGTATCACCAGCAGGCAGGCCTTGGGGCTTGGTTTGTGAGAAAAATAAGAAGCTTGTAGAATTTAGCCCCAAAAACAAGCGGGAATGAAACCAATTGCTTACTTCGGGAAAAATAGCCGGTTAAGCCAAACCTTGGAATTTTTCCGACCAAAACTGCCCGAGGGTTTGGGTTTGATAATTTTTAGGGAGAAAGATAAAAGAAAGTTTATTTAAATTTTTAAAAGATAAATTAGATTTTTTAATATTGAAAAGGATAGATTAGATAGGAGGCGTAATTTATCATTTATAAATTTATGTATAAATACCAAATTACTCTTCACTTTCTCAATAGTATTTATAAGTTTGACAATACGATTTATAACTTTGTTAATAGTATTTATAATTCTGACAATGATATTTATAATTGGGAAAAATCTAATTTGAGCAATTGGAAGAAACATTGTAACTGACACTATAGCTTCAACTAAGTGGAATTGTAAATCCCATTATAAAAAATTGTAAATCTTATAGGTGAAGTTAAAAACTCATTTGATGAAGTTGCAAATCCCTTAGGAAAAGTTGCAAATCCTATTGATAAAGTTTCAAATCCCATTAAGAGAGTTACAAATACTATTAGTCAAATTGAACACTAAAATACGGCTGTAAATCTCATTCTTTAAGGGAACTTTATAAAAATTGAATATTGAAAAATGATTAACTAAATCAGAATATCAGTCAGTCAATGGTTTAAGTTATTACAAATACTATTGCTTCTTCTCTATTGTAAGAGTTGTAAATATCATTGCGGAAGTTGTAAATATCATTGGTAAAGTTAAAAATCCCATTGTGAAAGTGGCAAATACTATGAGTTATAAAAACAATTGATAAACTTGCTAATACTATTAGCAAAATTGTAAATACTATTGTGAGAGTTGCAAATAACATTGACAAAGTTGTTAATCCCATTGACAAAGTTGCTTATTCTCTATTATGGGAGTTACAAATACCACTGCGGGAGTTGCAAATACTATTGGTAAAGTTATAAACACCGTTGTCAAAGTTACAAACACCATTGTCAAAATTACAAATATTATTATCAAAGTGATAAATACTATTATAGGAGTTGTAAATATCATTATAGAGTTATAAATATTATTGGCAAACTTGTAAATTGTATTGTCAAAATATTAGAAAATTGAAGGGTAATTTGGTCTTTACACACAAATTTACAAATGACAGATTGTGCCTTCTGCTCAATCTATCCTTTTCAATATTCAGAAACCCAATTTATCATTTTAAAATTCAAATGTTCTTTTTTTTTTCTTTCTCCCTAATTTTTAATCTATCTCATGAATTTTAAAATTGAAAATTTTCATTTATTATTTTACTTAAATTAATCTATTTGTTGCCATTAGAATTTATCCCTTAGAATTCGTTGTCATTAGATGATTTTCCATATAAGTAAACACGGGATAACTTTAAGGTTATGGAATTAAATTACGCGTAAGGGAAATATACTGAAACAAGTCATTAGACCCAAACAAAATGTAACAGTGTCGCGAATGTTATACTTATAGATAGATGCCCATAATCTCCTACAGATCATCTTGTAGGATTTTATTTTACTCTTACTAGTCAGTAGCATGTAGATGTATATCGCATGACTTCCAAAATGAATACCTTCTTAAGATTTGTTGCATGATTATTAAATTTCAACGGATTCATAAAGTTCATACTTATATCAATCTAACCCTTCGTTGATATCCATATCTGAAGATATATAAATGGAAATTGTTTACTGAACATTTGGAGCCCATGTCAACAAGAAACGCTCCTTTTGCTCCTCCTCCTTAAAATGCTCTCTTTACATTTATCAAGTTACTTATATTTTCATCGTTAATAGACTTGCAACATTAATAACTACCGTGTTCTATCAGTTTGCATTCCAGATACGGAAAATTTGAATCATAACAAAAACTTTCATTTTCTGTTAGTTTGTTTATTTCAATTTGGACCACAGAAAGTTGGGTAATTCGCTTCTCGTTAAAATACATTTATCACTCTAAAATATTTTAATAGTCCAATTTTATCATTAATATATTAAAAATAGATCAATTCTACCCCAAACTAACAGACCCATTAATATCCATTTTCTTTTATTGATAGACAGACATTTGCTTTTTTCAATAATGAGAACCCGAACGTAGCTTCCCAAATAAAAAATGAAATCCCAAGACTAGTAAGCGATAGAATTTCAACATTCCATGACCTTTAAAAATCAATTAAATACACCTCCCGTTATACAGAGAGTTGATAACAAGATAAGGTCGGAAAAAGAAATAGCCTGTAGGATTCATCTGCACAGGTATAATAGACCCGAAAGATCACACGTGTCCTGAATCATCTTAGGTACTAGGGCTTCTTGATAGAAATTGTCCATAGAAGATCTGAGTCAGATTGTACTGTGACTACATCTCCTTTTACAATATTCGATGTGCTTACTAAACCCCCAAATTTCATCTTCGCGTCATCTGAAACGGATAAAGTAACAGGTTACGTATTAGATTCCTGACACAATAGATAACAGCAGGCTGAGGATGAACTGATAAAACAGTGAAAAGATGTTGCATCAGAATCATCTGTCCCATCAAACCCTATCATCATATTTGCACATTGCGTGTTCTCAGAAATAAGTCAGTTAATCACGCATAACACAAGATGGGTGAATACTCTTGGCACAACATAAAAAAATCAATTTTTCATGGTGGAACCTCGCAAGCAACAGTTATCGTCCCTTTTAATAAGTGTAATTCATCACTCAGAACACAGGATAGGAAAATCCTTGCCGAGTTGCAGTGCACTAACTACTACTGCCATATAAAAAACTCAACTTTTCGTTGAGCAATCACGCAGACAATAATTGCCATTCCATTCATGAAATGTCAAGACAGGCACCTTCTATTTAAATTCAAGCAAAGCTTAGAAATAAAACAATCTAAAAATAGCAATCATGTAATAATAATGGATATCTTATATACTTACTGAGATCCCACTGGAGTCCAGTGGTAGTAGAACTTCCAGATGGCATCCCAATGGGGATGAGTCCACAATGTGAACCCTCGACAGAAGATTGAATATAGATCTTATGATGGTAATTCATTGGAAGAAGATGAATGAGGCAATCGTCAGATAGAAGAATAATTCGAGTATCAGAGAAACGGCACAGGACATTTATATTTCCCATCTCATGGTCAAATCGCCCACCAAGTGCTCCAGTTGCAAGAATCCTTAGCTGCCATGCATTACAAGAAATGAAGAAATTAATATTAAAAAAAAAAACAATTATGCCCCCTAGAGCATTCATGGCCAAGTCTGCTTTCTTAAAAACTAAAGCAAAAATGCACAATTAAATACACATAATAGTTCTTAACTATCAAAACTTAGATCAAAGAAATAGAAAACAAGAAGTTTGAACTGATTTAACTTACTGATGATTTATCCATATCTGAATTGCAGTCACGTATGTGTGTAACGCATTTGTGTAAATCTGTGGTGTCCTGATCATGAGATTCATCTATTATCTTAGTTCCCTGCAAGCAGCAAACAAGCATACATGATTGAGAGGCTGCATGTTAAGAATAAAGCAAATGATAGCAAGGCATTGACAAGAAAGTTGAACTCATCCCTTCCAGTTTGGACATCACACACATAAACCAAAACAAAGAGAAGAAAAGCCTGGGCAAGCAGAGAAATAAAGCCATACCAGAACTTTATAGAAGTCAAGTACTTCAGCTCGTATTGAATCCATGTCACCTTTAATTGCATCTGGCACGTACCTGATAGAAACCTATCAAGTTATTGTCATACTGCCATCAAAACAAGCAACAGACTAGTCGCCTTTAACACACTAGCTAGAAAATCAAAATTGCATTATCTAATCCAATCCTCCAGCAACTTGACTCATTAGATCAAAAGGGGAATAATGAGATGACTAAATGACAATTTCATCTAAATAGCTTATACCACTAATATTGTTTCTAAAATCGAGACGTTCCGTCTACAGAAACATGTAATGAAAATATTTTATCCAGTCAATTCACAGGTGGTCGACTACAACTTAAAGAGGACATATAAGATGGATTGCATATTTCTGTCAGTGAAACAGTAAGCAAAAGACAGATTGCATTATCTATAGAACATTTGCAGCACCATCACTTTCTTAGATGATAGTATGGATAATGTTTTTTTTGGTACAACAATCAGCAAAATGATGCAATATGCGCAGCATAACAGCTTCTTAAACATCATCAAGTAATAATCTGCAACAACTAGGGCTGCAGAATTTTTTGGAAGTTAAAAACAACATCTCTTCTAATCTTGCATTCCAATTGCATTTTCTGATTCCATCACCTCAAACATTAACAGTACCAGTAGCATTTAAGAAAGCCTCCGCAAGAATAGATACAAAATTTCAAATTCATACTAACAGTTATTTCCAAAACTCTCAGCAAGTCACTGATTAATTTATCAATCACAAACATCGGAGGGCTATGTATAATGAATTTGTTATAAGACTTCATAATGCTTGGCCTTTTTGTCCCACACTATGAAATTACTATATCCCAATCATCATTTGATCATGCTAAAGAGGTTTCAGCATAGTATCGAAACCATCTTATGAAGAAAACAACCGTCCCAAAATATTCTTTGGTCAGAGAGAGAAGTAGAGAAGAAAGCTAAAAGTGGAAAAATCCAATCAACTGAGAGAATCCAGGCATGGAAAACTAACACCAAGAATACAATAACATTCAAGAAATCTGCATGAGAGGATTCTCAGGCTTTTTATGAATCAAGCCAAAATTTTGATGTCAGTATCTTAGATGTGTACAAGTTAACTGGTAGATTAGTTGAACAAGAAATAACGTATACGTAAAATATCACTCCTATATATATTTTTCTTATTTCTATTCTAGGCTTTTGAATGTTTTCTCAATGTACAGCCATTTCAAGTATGCAGGTATAGGAATATGCACAAGACAAGTTAGGATGTATTTACAACTAGTATCGTAGGTTAACCTAGTAACTAGGAACCAAAATTTATAAATGGAATATGCAAGGTGCAATAAAAACATGAATGCAGATGCAGTGAGAAGACCAAGAACTAAGACTTTTAAAAAATAAAGACTAAGGAATAAAATCAGCTTTCTTCTACTTCCTTATGAATAACGCAAGTCATAGCTAATGTTAGGCATCTTAATCCGTTCACGATAGCAAATTCTTGAGGTGTTGGCTTTCAGCTTTCCAAGGACCTAAGGCAACCAATCTGCCTTAACTCAGTAAATCCGGAAGGTACCTTATTTGGGAATGCATTTAAGACTTAACTTTATAAATTACTTAATGATTACTAGAGTGATCTACCCTTTAGTCAATGTATTTTCAACATCTGGTTCCTCACTAGACTAACCCATATTGGCTATACATGTTTTTACAGCCCAATTCCTCAAATTACAAGAGAGAAGCCCCTAGTATAGTTTCACTTCTCCGTCCCTCGCTGCATGCAAGATTCCTCATGCTAGATAAAAGTGATTAAAACTTCATTACAATATTCCCCCATTCTCCTCACATCATTCAGTAGGAAAGACTAATTGTTAAAGCACAAAGGGACATATTCATGAAGGAAATTAAAAAAAAATGAAAAAGAATCCATTAGATATGCAGGACAATCGCTCAAAATACGCCAGAAAGTTCACACTATCAGAAAAAAGTAGAACAAGAGTGACGAAGGATTGGACACGCAAATGTCGTGAAAATTATTTAGTTGAATTAGTCATTTAGCTAAGAAACTATAAGAAGTTGAAAATGAACCTGGTTCGAACATGTGAGGCATCTTCATAGGGCAAGAGCAGAGGCATTTCATCGTACAACCGATTGGCACCTCCATCAGCGCAAACTCGTATATGTGCTGTGGTACAGAAAAACACAAAACAACAAGGGAAAGAAAAAAAAAATACAATAAACCTCAGAGAATTTAAACTGAAAAGAAATCAAACTCCATCCACAACATAAAAGGGAGAGAGTTGAGGTGCAGGAACAAAGTACCGTGCTCCCAGAGCAGAGGAGCGAATATCGGTATGCGCTGGTTCAGAATAACGAGTGCGTTGGTTAAGGAAGGGCGGTTCTTCTCCGGCGGAATGACAGGCAGAAGAAAGGTCGAAGAGTGAGACATGGAATCCATAATCTGCGACGGAGACAACGATTAGCATCAAGAACGGTGGTTATTGAAGGTGAATGGAAGGGAAGCTTTAGCTTTAGGAGCAGAGAATCTGCCTTGTTCGGTTATTTATTTGATGGTGCTGGCTGATTGACGTCCGACGCTTGCTGTTATATTTAATATAATAATTATTATAAAATTATTAAAACTAATATTTCCACTAATGACGTCGACCATTTCTATAAAAGTCAAAACCACAAGAGCTTCTACCAAAATTGACAATCGACGAACTGCGCCTCCCACTAATGACGTTCACGTCTATACTTTACGTTGTCCGATATTTATCAGCATTGATAGCGATAGCGATCTGACCAATAATAACTTAAGAATGAATCATCCCCGGGAAGCTGCCCTCACGCAACAATATTCGCTCATATCTCATCAATTCTAACTCAATTCTGACTCTGATTTCCAATTATCATCGCAAAACCAGGGATGGATCCTGGATTTATTTAATGGGGGCCCAAATTAGGAAAAGGATTAACGTTGTATACGAAAAAAAAAAAATTGTCCAAAAATTTGCGTGTGACACGTTATTGTGTATTTATCAGAATTCTTTCACGTTATCAAAGTTACAGATAAATAAATTTATATTAAGCTTTCTAGAATTGCTCTTTAAATTTAAGTAATATTAATTAAGAAGGAATTATTGTTGATTTTGTTCTTGATTTTGCATCGCGTGTATGAGATTTATAGGTGAATGTATTTTTCACACTTAGCTGTAAACTAAAATTAAAATTAAAATTAAAATGGGGCTATGGATTATGATGTATTGGATATCTTATAAGTAAGCGTGTTCGTACACTAGCTGAGCTACAAATCAAAACAGTATGATCACTTATAAGTCTTCCTTCGATAATATATAACTAATTCACTTATGAATTACATATACACAAGTTAAATAGTAAATCTATGATAAGATTTGTAAATATTAAAAGTTCACCTGTAAATTATGTGTGTAGATAATATTAAATTAAATATCAATATTATAATAAAATACTAGTAAAATAAATATAATATTTTTTAATTACGCACCAACTTCGTTGCCCGCTAATGACATTTCGACAATCCTCTAATAGACGGTTAAAGTGACTGATTAGAAATAATATTACTCTCTTGAAATTTATTTATAATTTTTAGATTTGATTGCCATTAATTTTCTTGGAGAATATTTATTTGTAAATTACAGAGCCTTTTAAGTGTTAACGAGAGAACAGATAAAACACCACCGAATACTGTATATTCCTTCTAGAAAGTAACTACTATCATCCATATCCATAGCCTACTAAGCAGCATAGAACTTCTGTAAAAAGAGAGTTCGTTGGCTCCCTATTCAGAAAACAAAGGGCACAAGAAGCGCTTCGCAGCAGGTTTAGCATAAAGGAACCTGGTTCTTAATAAACTACTACCAAATTCGCATAGCTGACAGCTCGTTAGTGTACCGCCGAGGAGGTTCCTTCACCATTGGCTGAAACACCTGGGCTCTCCTCGAAGATTTTAGCGATCCGATCCTTCGGAATCAGCGGCAGATACGTTGCCGCCGTGTAATCCCTTGATGCCATATAGGAAACAGCCCGGTTATACTTATCCGACCAGTACGCCGCCGTGGGAATGGCAAGTTCAGCCACTTGTGGGAATAGCAGAAGCCGGTTCAGCGTGCGCCAATTCGATACCGCATAGTACTCAGCCATTGGCTCGTACTTCGAGTAAAGCTCCTTAGCCGCTGGCTCGTACTTAGTGTAGACATTCTTCGTTATGCTTTTCGTGGCGTCAAGCACCCCGTCGCGTCGCATTTCCGATACGATAGCTCGAGCCACATCAGGAGCCATCTGCGCCACAGTAACAACATGGCTCGATGCGTTCCTTAATAACGAGGGAGCACGGCGCTCCAACTCGATTACGGACTTGTCTACCTGCAAACGTACAGATCGTGATCAGCAATAAATTCTCCGGGAAATAAGGATTCAAGATCAATGGAACATTACTAACCTGACGATCAGCAAAAGTCAGGATCTTCAATGGAACGTCATGGAACTTCTCATTAATCGGTCGAACCACGGTCTTGACGGTACCTTCTACAGTTTCAACTCCCTGCTTTAACGGACCAGAATTTTCTTTGGCATATTCATAGAAGTTTGAGAGGTAGACAGTGGCATAGATCGATGCCACTAGAACGAAATCTAGATACTTCAAAATTTCCTCTTTTTCTTGGTCCTGAGACGGGGGATACTTTAGACAGAGAGAAGAAAAAAGATAATCGTAAATAGAGATACATTCGACGGTGGTTGATTTGTTTGCTTCAATTATCGAACTATGTTACATGAGCATCATTGGATATAAAACCATAGTTTCATTTCTCGACGCTTTAACTCCGTAAATGCAAAAGGGCAAACGACAACAGAGATTCCCGGAATGGAAAAACAAAAATGGAGTAGAGAAATATACTAGATCAGGTCGATTGCCTTCCGATTCCGCCATGTTTTGTTCCCTTGTTACAATCGCTTATATGACTTTCTTGGAAGATGCAGATTTGAGGATTTGTGGAGATTCAGAGATGGCCAGAAATGGGGCGGATGAGAGGAAGTACGACGAGTTCGCTTGTTTATATATCGATCCCTGGCCTGGCGATGATCTGGAGGGCCATGGAGAAAGGCTACGTGGCAGTTAAGCGTGAATTAAGAGTGCAAAAGAGTCAAGGTGGGGAGGTGCAATTCTCCGCCTCTACATGTTGATGGGCAAAGGTGCCATGGGTGCCACGCTGCCACCTGTTATTGAATGAGTGAGGGGCTCAGTGACAAATTGAAACGTGGAGCTATTGGATCACAGCCTTTCTTTTTCTTTGTTTTTTTCTTTCGCTAGGGAAATCACAAGCTTTCGTTGCATGTCAAGTTGAGGAATGGGTATTGGATAAAAGCTGAACAAGCATGGTCTATGGCACGAATCTTAAGATGGTTCGGCCTATTCTGTTTTTTAATGTTTATTTATTTATTTATTTTATTTAAATGGAAATGGAATTTAATAGATGAGGATCAGAAATCTCTACCTCTAGCTTTTTTCGGGAAAATTTGTCATTTAAACGGAGTGGCGCAATAACAAAGATGTGTGCTTGTCAGCACCAGCGAAGAGCCGAAGACCATACAGGTATCCGTCATATAGTCCAAGAGTGGCATGTTGGGCCTAGATATTTGCCTCCAACAACCAAAAAAAAAAAAAGAGAACAATAGTGTTCTCTTATGTTGTATTAGGCTTGGCCCAAGGGAGGGGAAGATAGAGAGGGAATTGAGAGGAGAAGGGAGTGATTTTAAACATCACTTTGTTTTTGATTAATTGGGGGAAAAAGAGGGATAGATTCTAATAATTCTAGGAGGAGAAGAATATAGGTAAACTGATAAAAATTTGATTATTTTAAGTCTGTAAAATTTAAATATATTATTTATAATAATTGTATTGTTATGAATCTAATTATTAATAAAAATAATTAAATAAAAAATTTAGTATTATTACTATAGTTTAATATTTTAAAAAGTAATTTAAATATATATAATAAAATTATATGGATATATCTTAAATAAATTAAAATCTAATGAAATATAGTAAAGTAAGCCATTAGGTACAAAAAGTATTATGTTATGAATTATAAAGGATAAAAGAAAAATTATAAAATTTTATTAAAATTAATATTATAAAATCTTTTTTCTCATCTTCCTTCCAAAAATTCTACTTCTAGAGGGGAGATCAGATGTATGTTTGGCTATCACTTTTAAAAATAGATTATAAAGAAAAACCATAGTTTGAACAAATGATAGCCAAATATTATTATTTTTTTTAAAAAATTAATTTTAAGACTCAAATCATGATTTTCAAAAATTGAGCGCACAGCAGTTTCTTGATTTGCCACCATTGCTACAGTACATTGGTGGGTTTATTAATAATTTAAATTTTATTTTAAAAAAATAAATAATATTTAAAATCTAAAATTTTAATTTCTTTTATTTTAAAATTTTGGAAAAAAATAAATTTACCAATAAAAGTTACCATCTTCTATATTTTTCGACGATCATCTAGATTAGTTATTTCTAATAAAATTTTTAGTAGAAAAAAATTAAAATTCAGGTAAATATTATAAATTTTTACCTTACTCAAATACATATGTATATGTATTATTTTGTAATAATTTATTATGAATATTTGTATATATTCTTTTTAAATTATCTATGAAAAAGTGATTCTACTACTAATTATCTAAATATCTCTAATTTTTAAAATTATTATTTTTTAAAAATTTATTCTTTTAAAATTTATTTTTTATAAAATCTATTTTTTAAAAATTAATTCAAACACATCCTGTAAAGAAAAAAAGAGAGGCTTGGAGCCCTTCCCTTTAAAGCCCCGTACACAGCGTCGGAGTCGCTCGAGACTCGGATTCGAAGTCCTTCAGCTTTCATGGCAGATACAAAGATAGATTGGGACGCTTACATGTCACAAGTGAGTTTCTTTTTGGGCTATTGGCCGAACAAGTGAAAGAGTCTTTTTTGGGCTTGTCTGTCTCTCTCTGTTTCCTTACAGATGAAACTCGGCAGTCAATACGGCGTCCAGATGGATTTTAAGTAGCATGACTATTATTGAGTGTTCAGTCGACTTTAAAATGTTCATTTCTGGTTAAGAGACAATGTGGGCCTAAAATTTGCAGTTTCCTGCATTAAGTCCCCAAGTTTTGTGGCTATCCCCGGAAGTTTTAATTTAATTACCGGGTTTACTGAATTTGTATTATAAACTTGTAGTCCAATGTTGCTCCATCAAACAGGTTACTGGATTTCTTGGAAGGGGAAAGAGATTACAAGTACCTGAAAGGTGATACTGGGCCTCTGGTCTACCCAGCCGAATTTCCATCTATTCTGCCTTACAGTATCTTACTGGAGGAGAAGTTTATCCAGCTCAGGTTATTGGATATGCCTAACACTTTCAGGATTATATTTCTTGTTAATTATAAATTTACTTATTTCATATTGCTTTGCTGATGCACTATTTCCATAAAAAGGGATGTGTTGGTCCGATATGGACAGCTAAGTGCTTGCTTGGGTACACCGCCCCGGGGAAAAAACCTCCCTCTCAGTGATGGCTGGGGTTTTCCTCAGTCAAAACGTACTATAACATCTTCACAAGAAAAAAAAAATTTACTATACCAAAAGCATTCCCTGCATTTTGCTAGAAAAGCCAATCAAACCAGTCATTATGTTTCTCAGGCCCAGCATTTATCCCTTCTTGCGCCCAATTTTACTGGGCATGATGCTGAAATTGGTAAAAGGCACAGGTAACTCCTCATGCACGGAGCCTTTTATGTGGCTTAGTTCTAAAGAATGCCAACTATATCACTGATGCAAAACTCTTTCCTTGTTACTGGCCTCAAGGAAAACAAATTTAAGGAAGTTGAACCCTTATAATGATTTTCATATGAATGATTAATGAGTGCATGAAAGAATTATTGAAGGAATCGTCACATGTTTCTCCTCTCATTGCAGATTTTGTTCTCATTTTTGTGTACTCTTAATCTGGCGATCATTCTCCTGTTATATGTGAAGACTGATGTGGTAAGGAAGTCTATCTGAGGACTGATTTATGTTATTGTGTTTTGCCCTTAAGATGTGGCTGTAATCCATTGTGTTGAACAAGTGAAATCTTCAACCTGTTCTTGTTTTCAATGGTATTTAATGATAATTTTAATGCTTTACATTGGTTCGTGTCTTGCAGAAATTATTGAAATTATGCATTGCCTTTCTCCATGCATGTTATCTAATTTGTAAAACTCAACCTGTATAATAACTTTTGTGGATTTTAGAATGACCTTTGCTGCTAGTTCCCCCTGACCATCATTGGTTTTCTTTCGCACAGCATTGATGACAGTTCTCATTGTTCTTGAAATGTCTAACAGGTTCCATGGTGGGCCCTTTGCTTACTTTCTCTGTCAAAAAGATTGCACTCTATTTTTATCCTTCGCCTCTTTAGTGATTGTGTGGCCATGACACTTCTTCATGCTGCTTTGCTCTTAATCATTCACCAAAGGTGGCATCTTGGTTTAATTATGTTCAGGTAATGGTTCCTTTCCTGAACTTGTCTTCCTATCTTTTAAAATTTTACAAGGCTTTTCATATTCATTTGTTAGTGGGTCTGTTTCGGTGAAGATGAATGTGCTTGTTTATGCTCCACCCTTATTGCTGCTGATGCTAAAGTTACACTATATACAGTTGAGTATGGTGTATTATTCTCTTGGAATTTGGATGCAGAATTTTTCAATTAACATCCTTTTCTTCAAACACATGCAGGCTATGGATATCATCGGGGTGTTATGGGCATTAGCTGGTTCAGCATTGGTTCAGGTGGACTCTGTTGTTTGATTCACTCTGTATATTTTATAGTGTCATAATCTTTAAAATCTTATGTGGCAACAAACTTTCTCTTCTTATACTACTAGCTGTTGTTTCTTTCCTCAAATATCGTGCTTTACAGAGTGACAAAACTTTTATGAAGATTGATCTATGTCTTTCTTTAACATTTTTTTTTCACATTATTAAGTGAGTTGGACTTATTAGAGTTAAAATGCAATTGGTGCGGAAGAGTGATCTCTGCGCAATATTAGTGTCATTTGTTAACACCTAAGTAGTGAAATGCTGCTGCAGATATTGTTGGGACTTCCTTTCCGAGTTTCATATTCAGTTGCATGTATATCAAGAGTCTTCAATCTTGGTCTTGTCTTCATCCATTTCTGGTACTTGTTTCTGGAGTTTGTGTTTTGATGTATGCTTAATAACTGTGAACCTTGCTAGCAAATTTAACCTTAAACTGTAATTGAGAAGGCTATTTGAGTCAATTGTTGATCAGTGGAAGAGGGGAATCAAGTTGATTCAAATCTTCATTTTGTACAGAGATTGTTAGCAACCTTTAGGTACAATGGAATATATTTACATAAATGCACCCAGATTTTCGCTGAAACAATACATTAGCAAATAAGCTGAGAAGTTTGGTGTCTTGAGTGGCAAATGAATTGATGCTCTGGTCAGTTTTTTACTCTCAATCTTGTGGAAACTGGAAGTGCTAAAGCCTTCAATATAAAAGGGACCCTTAAACATTGTTTACATGTTTTTCTTCAGGCTGCATAATTTTGAATATCTATTCCATTTCACTTTATGTGATCATGCCTCTATTCATCTGCGCGTTTATATTTACATGCATTTCTTTAATTGATACAAATTGATGTTTCTCTGATATATAATTTTGATTGCATGTTATCAGGTCCGTTAACTTCAAGTTCATGCCTGAACCAGTCTTCATATCCAAAGGATTTGCAATCCTTTTGCTGGCCACTCACCTCATATTACTTGCTTTCTTTGCACACTGTAGATGGTGCAAGAAAGTATAAAGGCCTCCCCCTCCAGGGGGAAAAAGGAAAATTAGGAAAGGGGCTGTTGCATTTGTATTTGAAGAACATACTTGTAAGCTCTGAATAGAGAGGGCTGCAATTTTGATAGTTATCGTGGTCAAGCTATGCATTTTATTAGTTTTTATGCTTCTGTTTACTTGAGTGTAGCATGTGGATGTGGGTTGCTATTTTATATTATGTTCACGTATTTAATTTCTTGCAGGCATGAAGGGGGACTTCTCAATTTTCTGCATTCCAGATATGTCTCTATGAGGCTACGGTCCGTGCTTTTCTTTTCTTCCTCATTCAAAAAGCTTGGCAAGACCAATTCGTTATCTTTGAAGGTTCTTACTAAAGAACGTAAGTAATTAATCTCAGAAAATTTAGTGAGGACTAGATTAATTCTACTTTTGACTAAAGTTGAGCTGCGTTCCTCCTCTGAATTCCCATTTCTCTACTTCATGCTCTTCTTTTAAATACTAAACTTGCCTTACTCAGATATTGTGACGACTATGTTTGTTGGAAATTTCGTTGGCATTGTTTTTGCAAGGTCGTTGCATTATCAATTTTATTCATGGTAAGTTCTGCTGAGCATGATCCTTGCCTAATTTTTGCTATAAGCCCTCGATGCAAAAGTTGCTCGCCTTATTCCTAACTTTTGTAGCTTGTTAGATAACTTTCGTACCAGTTTGTTCCCCTTATAAAACTTCTTGTAACTGGATTGGTATTTCATCCAAGAGTTATTGCGTTTATCATTTATTATGCTGATACATGTGAATTATCTGTTTCACATTGTTGGTCAATTAGTAATCATCCAATAACCTAGATCATATCAAAGCAGCAACTCCTAGTTTCCTTTACTTTGCTAAACCGAGTAAAAATATTATGAAACATGATGCCCAACAAAAATAGCATCTGTCAAGTGCAAGGGTGCCAGTTAACATAACTTGGCCAATAGTACGTGGTTACAGGTATTTCCATAGCTTACCTTCTGTGGAGAACAAATTATTCCACATCCGCGGACTTGCTAAATTTTTCCTTGTTTTATTTGCTACATGGAGTTCATAACAAGATCAATTTTTCTTAATGGAGCAGTTTAATTTTGTTCATGGGAGTGGATATGTGCTGGAATGTATATCCTTCAAATAGCCTTTCGTCGGGGGTGCTTCTCTGCCTCCACTTAATTATACCGTGGGGTTTGTTGTCTGCTCAACCGGATTATCCCTATGTCCAAGATAAATCATCTACACACAAAGACAGAAATAAGTTCTAAAGCCTCCTGTTCCTTTTATTTCTGTGGAGGAAAGGGACGAACTACTTCTCCTTCTCGCCTCCCTTCTACTGTATTTTTTTTTGTTTTTTCTCACTGTTTTTTAATCTTAATGTTTCTTTTTGTTTAGGAATTCTTATATGTCGCATATGGGCCTGTTAGGAAAGCCATAAAATCTAAGTTTTAAAAAGATTTTTTATTCAAATTTTAATTTAAATTTTTTAAAATAATTATTTATATTTATTTATAAGTGGTTTTGAGCTAAACTATGGTTTTAAATAAGTTTTTAAGAATAATTTTTGTAATAATAAAAAATTTATAAATTATTTATTTATTATTTTACCCATATTTTTTTCACTATCTCCTCTTCTTTCTCTTCTATTTTCTTCTCTCTACTTCTCCTTTGTGCGCCCATGTGTTATTATTGTTGGGTTGTCATTGTTGCTCAGAGAGAAACGATAGGTCATTGTCACTGCTTAGAAGTGATAGGTCTTCATCGCTATTCTCTAGTCGCCAGCACTCTTCGTAACTCGTTGCTAGAGCTAGGAAAACGGGCCCAGCCCGCGGGCTGGGCCCGTTTTCCCTCAAAACGGGTTTGGGGCGGGCTGTGCAGCCTGCCCCGTCCCAGCCCGCCAGCCCGCTTTTTTTTTTTAAATTTTTTAAATTTTTAATATTATTATTTATTTTACCCAAATATTACTTTGAATACTTTTATTATTGAATACTAGTAAAGATAATTACCTATTTGTTAATATGTGTTGACATATTATAATTGATTAATATTATGTTAATGTTTATTTAGATTTATAGTTATAAAATTTGATATTTTTTATAAAAAGTAAAAATTTTTAAGAGTATAACATTAACTATATTTTAATTATACTAATATAACATTAGAAATTTTTTATTAGTATTCTAAAAGTTTAATTTTTTTAAAAAAATATTAAAAAAAAAAAAGATGGGCGGGCCGCGGGCTGGCCCGCCCCTAAAACGGGACGGGCTATGCCAGCCCGTTTTGGGCAGCCCGCCCCATCAAGCCCACCCTCTAAAGCGGGCTGGCCCGTTTTTGGCGGGCCAGCCCGCTTTCCCAGCTCTACTCGTTGCTCATCACTTGCTATGGGTTGTTGCACGCAATGGGTTGTGGGTAATTGCTCGTTGTGAAGATGATGAATAGGGTTTATCATTAATTTATATTTTTATATTATATTTTTTTAATAATTTATTAATACAAAAAATTATTCTAAAATTAATTATCCAAATACTTATTTATTTAAAATATTTTTTTTCATAAAACTCTTTTCAATTTTTTTTAAAAAATTATTTAAAAGCTATTTTTTAAAAATTTATCTAAATAAATACTATATGTTGGTCAAAATGTTCTAGTGACAACTTTATTCGTATTAAAACCTCTCATTCACAACTTCTTGGTGAAATTACACAAGAAAACTTAAATCAAGCCAATGATAGAAATATCTCTTGCGTTAATATTCTTTATAGAGGAGAATTATGTCTTTTGGTCCGCAAATTATGTAGGGATCAATATATGATTTTTTAAAAAAATTAATTTTGCTCTAGTTAAATACTTTCCTAATGTTTTTCACATAAATGTAAATTATTTTAATTTTATAGAGTTTAACTTACCCATCTAAATGAGGCAAAAAAATTAACATTTAATATTTTAAATAATTTTGTATTGTAGTAGAGGTAAGTATGTGAGGGGTTTCTTTAAATTGTGTGAAAAATATCTTTTTTTAATTGATTTGGGGTTTCCAAACGGACAAGTCTATTTGTTACATATTTCGATTTATTTTAGTTTTATATTATGATGAAAATATATTTCTTCATAAAACTGAATTAACAAAACTTATTAAAATTTAAAAATTAATGTTAATAAACAGAGAGCATTCTGTCTCGCTGTAAAGGGGATGGCATGATGATCGCGCCAGTCGCCAGCCCCAGGAAAATTTAAATTTGAATTTTCACGGTATGGAATAATTGAATATTGAATAATATTAAAACAAACATTTGAATGGAATGCCGCGAATTCTGAATCACATCCTCTTACTTTATCGAATGACCAAATTACCCATGAACTATAACTTCAAAAACTAACATGGTATCGTCAAAATAATATATAAAAAAGGTATATGATATATAAAATTGTAAACAGAAATTGATTCAAAATAAATTTCACTTTAGATTTTTTTGGGATTATAACTCTCAGGACAAATCGATAAAGTGGGAATAGGTAAATTCACAAATTTCACAATTTATGAAAATGCGTAGCATAAAAAAAAAAAAACTAGTGGTTGTTTTGTAATTGCACCTGACCCATCGGGCCCCCGGGGTTCGTTACTGCGAATCCGATATGTACTCACCGAGTCCTCTCGCTTGTTTCGTGACCTTGGAGCTTTTTTGTTTCTGTGGGGTTCGGGAGCCGTTGTAGAAATTCCACCTGCATTGATCATGGTTTGGGTTTTTCCCCTGATTTCACTTTGTTACCTGATCTCTTTCCTGGATCTCTTCTTTGTTTTTGTATTGTAAATCCTGATAGCAATTAGGGTTTAGACAATTTATGAACAATCTGAATAAATACATGCCCCTTGAACTTGATTTTCGATCTTGTTGATGATTAGAGACTAAGCAAGCATTTCAGATTTTTTATGTCTGTCTTGATTAAAATGTTTCCTTGTTGGATCTTTGGGCTGTTCATTTTTCCCCCTTCTGTGCGGCCGCTGCTCTATTTGTAGCTATCGCAAGGTTACTTTGATTTAAACTCTATTTCACTAGTTAAGTTTCTGCTCGTAATATGATCATTTTCAATGAGTGACGAGTTTTGTAATTCCATTTGGGCTGTTTTTTTGGCTGGCTTTCTAACCACGGTCCCCTTCTTACGACAGGACGGACACGACTCCGAAGATCCAAAACAGAGCACTGCAGATATGACAGCCTTTGTAAGTTGTCAGCTCTACAATTTGAAGGATTAATGATTTTCTATAGTTGCATTTGTTAATGTCAATTCGATTAGTAACTGATATTTTAACACCTGGTATTTCTCAAACTGGTTTATTTGGCATCTCAAGCTATTACTAATGAGGGATTGTCTTCTGGAAAATTGGTGTGTTTGATGTAGAAGTGGGATAGCGTTTGCTTACATTATTTATTTGAGTGTTTTTCATGTCAATGGGTTCTGACTTTTGTCTGGCTCTTTTTCCCTTCAGGTGCAAAATCTTCTTCAGCAGATGGTGAGCTATTTAGTGTAGACTCTTATTGTTGGTTATCAGAATATATTCACCTATTGCTAACAGGACTTCTTTTTCCCAGCAAACTAGGTTCCAGACTATGTCAGATTCCATAGTCACAAAGAATATCCTTTTTATATCAGAATATACGGTAGTCTACGTGCTACTTTGTGTGGGGGGTTTTGTTGCTGTTTTTCTTGGGTGCGGAAGCTGTGCTGATTTCTCTGAACTTTGTAATTTCTTGCCATGATTTTCCAGAAACAATATTTGAAAGAGATTAGATGATAGAAGGCTATAGGAGGTCTTACATTTAGCATAGGATATTTTTTAACAAAAATCATCAAAACTTTGGTTCGAACTTAAACCGAATTTTTCTGTGTTTGATTGTGAGGTATTGATATCCAAAGCAATAGCATGTTGTCCTGTATAACCAATCGCAGAAGTGATAAAGTGTAACTGCATGATTACAAAATTTGTTGCATGAACTTCCTATCATGCTGAAATGTTTTCCTTGACGTTAATGCACTTGATGAGATGGGAAACCGTATAAACGAGTTGGAGCAAAGCATCAATGATCTTAAAGCGGAGATGGGTGTGGAGGGCTCACCATCACCCGCCGCCCCTGGTAAGCCAAAGGAAGAAGAGGGATCTGCTTAAGTCACGTTCTTGTTAAAATGCTTTTCTTTATTTTCTTGCATTACATCCGGATTTTGGTATTATGGCTTCTAGCTCTGTATGCACAGTGGTTCATTAAGCATGTGCTTACTAAAAAAATGTGGCTAGAGTGCGCTCCTTTGTATCTAATTAGCTTGCTGTACGAAACACGAAACCGGTTTTGCTGACCAATTGGTTGTATTTCCCATTTGAGATGGGCTTGATTGCGTACTACTCGTGTGGGGTTGTGTGTGTGTGTGTGGGGGGGGGGGGGATTAAGGATACTTCATTAGCATATGTTGCGATTATCTTGTAACCTGTTCCAGCAAGATACGAGCTATCAGTGCTTGTGTCACTTAAGTTGTTGAGTTCTAAATTACTCGACAAATTTATGGGCCACTGATATTTAGAGGTACTATGCATAAAATTTGAAGATCGTAACCTATTCATTGGAAAGAAAAAGCACCCTATTAGCCTTAGTGTATTGGGACTGAATGAGGTACCTTGTGAAGATCGTCATTTTTTTGACCAGAAGAGAAATCGTTCAATTTGCCTAGCGGATGTGATTTACTTGCGTGTGACTGGGCTTTGGTAACATCGATCACAGAAGCTCCAAGCCGAACTATACATTTATCCCATGCATGGTGACAGAATGGTGCTTTGAGATAAAGTTAAGAAGCAGGAGTTGAGTACTTAGACTTAAATATTTAAGATTTATTCTCGTCAAATCATTGTCTTACTAATGAGTAATGGCTTTCTTGTATGCATGAGGGTGAGGATTGGAATTCATACCTTTATGGAAGTTACATTTCTACTGAGCTTCTATTGCCGATTTTCATAACTAATGTTTTTATCTTGATTTTAAATTTAAAATATGTATGTTTTAATTTGATTTAACAGAAACATGTGAAGCGCACAAGTTTAAGTACTAGATTTTTTTTCGCTTCATTCACCAGGGGGGAGTAAATTGCTTCAAATTTGAGACCTCGCACGCTGAATAATTCTTCAACATTCCCATCGATCAACGTATCTCTTGTTTTTTTTTTTCCAAATTTGTTGAGAACGATTTCTCAACAAAATAGATCACTCTCTCTCATCACTCGAAAGCTCAGTACGTGATAAAACCGTCACATACACATCCTGGTCTTAGCTGAAGTTTAATCGCCAGTAAGCCGAAACTCAGCGGAATTTCCCATCCAAGCTTTGCTGTTGCTTACGGAGGCCAGGTGATAGGAGGGATACGCTTCCGGCTTCCTTTTATCATCATTTGAGAAAGTTAGTTAGACCGGACTCATTTCTGCCCATAGGTTTCGCAATCGAATTTGTTCCTTAAAAGCTGCAAATGCTCAATCGTTATTAATTATTGATTAAGAAATTGCAAGATAAGGAGATAACTCCAGAAACACAAACAAGGGGGATAAGAATTAAAATAGCTTAAGAAAGGTCAAGGGAGCAGCGCACAAGAGAATTAACGGCAAGATAATATAGAACTGCGCACATAACCTTATACTTTAGAAGCTACAACTCCAATTTACTACTCTAGAATCCATCATTAGGCGACAAGCCTTTTTTTATTGATTAAATATCCTGATTATTTGGGTAGGGCATATACTATACACTATACAATCAATTACTTGAATGAGGCGCCCGTGCCCGTTAAAGCCTGATAAGTATCTTTACATCATCTGCGGCGTTTATTTGAACATAGGCTACACCGTTTGCTAGGGTTGTGTTTTTCACATGCAGAAGCATCCTCCAATTTTCACTTCACTTGAGAGTTTCTAGAAGAAGCGGTTTGGTTTTGATGCTGCTTCAAGTGTGACTCCAAGATCCCAAGAACATCAAGGTTCTAATCGGGTCGTCCGCACGTGCACGGTGGCTCCATCCTCTTCTCTCAGTTTGATTACGCAGAAGCCTTGTCTGCTTCAGAGAGTCGGCGGTAACAGCCAATACGGCGGCCTCGTAGACTCGTCGGAGCCTGTCGCCGACAGATTTGGTGGAGTCCTTGGGACGAGAAGCTTCGCCGGAGACAGGATGAGGTTTCATCGTAGCCGTCGTGATCGGTTGCGAATATGAGGCTGGGATATTAGAAATGGAGAGCGGAGGCGTGGGGTCTATATATAACGAAATATCACGAGATGCCGCTTAGTGGGCGGGGCCCGATTCCTTTTGTATTTGGATTACAGATCATCTCCACTCTCGGTATCATTATTGGCGACATTATGGTTATTTTAAGAGATCTCTCTCTCTCTAATATTCCTTCCCATCCATTCTCAATCCAAACATAGCCTTAAGGAAGATTTGCAACAGTTTTATGACAAATCCCATTTTGTCCTTTTTGCCAGTAATCAACCAAAAAAAGGGAGTTAATTTATTAGATTCCTTTACTGTCTACTTCAGTCCACTTTAAAAAAATTCCATTCCGCGTAATGACGAAATATAAACTAAAAACTCAGGCAGAGTAAGGGGGGGGGGGTTTGAATTGTGCCAACTAAGAAATGAATAAAAAATCAGCATAAATTCTTTAGATAAAGCTGTCCAATGCCATCAAACCACTTATCCGCTAGGCGCAACGTTATAATCTCCCAGTAGTAGCTGTTTCTTATTTAATGACAAGACCAATAAAAAGAATCTTCCAATAGCTAATTGCTGCGCGGCTCCCTTCAAAATAAAGAGGGAAATCAAGTACTTGTCAAAAATAAGAAAGGAATATATGCACAGAAGTTGAGTGTAGGATACGTTAGATTGGATACACACGTCCCCATCCTCATGTTTGTATGATTCTGTCTCGCATGTTTTCTCTGCTTATCTAAAACAATTGATTGCACAATTCTTTTTATTATTTTCTAAATAAAATTGAGAAGAGGAGGAGTCTGATAGTAATTCTCATTCTTCGTTTTTTTTTTGTTTTTGGTCTGGGATTGAATAATAACTCTTCTTATCTGTACCCGAAGAGGCCAGATCCTACGTCAGGGAACGCATACTGTTGGGCCAACACCAAAGCAATGATGCGGATTGCGGGCCAAAGATCTCATGATGTAGCCCATTAATCATGCGGCCTAAGGTCCATCGGCCGAGTGATTTGTATCACTTTCAAAGGACCCGTCTGTTCTGAATCTAGTCCAAACAGTTGCCTTCCAGTTATACAACTCACCTTGTTTTTTGTTTTTTTTAACAAAATATATTAATAAAATTGGGCATAACTAGTAGTTGGTTGAGTAAACTCTATATTTTAGAAAGATTAATTTTTAAGCTATTAATTAGGAGATATCGCCTAATTTTTACAAAAATATATATATAATTTACTTTGAAAACCTAAAAAAAGGAGACGGCTTTAGAATCCCCCGCTCCTTATTTTTAGAAATAGAAAATGAGAACAGTTTTAAAAATCAGTCAAATATAGAATATTAATTTAAATGAGTTTTTTTAATTATTTCAAAACTTAAAAACAATATTTTAAAATGTAAATCAAACTGTCCCTTTACCTTTATCTTCCAAGAACCAACAACCGGCATAATAAATTTCATGACTCAACGAATATTTAGAAAAATACTAACAAATTACCCTATTACTACGTCAGTAATATAACACAAGCCTCCGTGACTTGGAAGTATAACATATATCTTTATCAAACACAGAGAAAGCTTCATTGGGAAGGGGAACTTGTGTTGCTTTCTTGGATTTTTTGTTTGATTCTCTTGGGGTCCTTTTAATTTTACCAAATGAACTCAACTGTGCATAACGTCCCAGTTCACTCTGTTTTTTTTTTTTCAAAAGACGACACCTCTATCTTCTTGTTCGTGGACCCATTCATATATTCTTAAATCGTTCCACTTGCACCTACTGTTGTTTTAGTCCCAGCGGATGAAACTCCAGATGCTTCTTAATCGTCCCACTATGTTAATAGGAATTCTACAGAACAATCGATTAAAATGTTAAACTTGTATATATAATGGTAACCAGAAAAAGAAGAAAGGAACCCAGTCATTCATCTGGCATCCATTTTGCATCTAAAGTGCACATAAAAGACAACTTTTGGAAGCCACTTTTATTTACTTTTTGAAGGAGAGAAGGAAAAATAACAGAGGTTATTGGGGCAGCACATTGTCTCCTTAGCTCTTAAGTTAAAAACCTAATGCTGATTGGCTACATGCATGCATGAAATGCTAATCAAAATGGCACGAAAGAGTAAAAGAAAAGGCATAAACTTTGGCACACAGGAATCTACTTTACACATACGGCTGAAAGGAAAAAGGAAAATTTAAGGTCCTACACATGGCAGATCACTAGGGAGCTAGTGGCATTTCTCAAGCAAAACCCCAAAGACGTGCTAAAGGGGGAGGGGGGTGGTGGGGTGGGGTGGGTTGGGTTGGGGGTTGAGAACACGATAAATCAGGACAAGGCATTAAAGATCCTCCATACCCTGCACCTATCAAGTAACCCTACCTATTTTTGTTCCCAACTTTTTACATTAATAGATCTCCTTTATTTTTTCTTCAGCAGATATATTACGAAACTTAAACCCCCCACAGTACCCCTCAGCATTAACGCTAATACTATACGTACTATTCATATCCGCCACCTTGTAGCTCACAACTTCACATAACGAAGCATCCACCTTCATATTCATCGACGTCATCACTGTGGCGCTTGATCCAACCAGGCGGTGGCGGCAGAGGCGGCGGAGGGTAAGAGTACGTAGCATAAGCATGCATGGGAGGGGCATAATACAGAGCACTAGAACTGGGGTATGTTGTGTTATGGCTTAAACCGTATACTTGAGGTATTGCAGGAGAATAGTACCCCGGTGGCGGTGGGTATGATGGATAGGCATGTTGAATCGGAGGACCAAGATCCATGGAAGCCATAGAAGTAGCCAAGTTGGGGATGCTTCCGGCTGATTTACTTGGTGGTAGGGATGTGGCCGAAGCATCAATCAAAATTTCTCCACCACCTCCGTTATTGTTGGGAGAATCACCCTTGGTTTGCCCCTTTTTCTTGTTCTTCTTCCTTTTCTTCTTCTTAGCGTCTCTACCATTGCCATTGCCGCCGCCTGCATCTGCTCCCCTGGCATCCTCACATTCACTGTCTCCTTTGTATGACTCCGTCTCTTCATCAGCAGCCAAACAATCTTGTTCAATGTCATCGCCAAGCGGTTCACTATTCTTTTGATCTTCCTTTTGCTTATCGCTTCCCTTGGATTTCGACCTGTTATCTTTCTTCTGGGCCTTCTCTGAAGGCCATAGCTCTGCTAATTTTCCCGATCTGACAAGCTTCTTGATTAGAGTGTTAGCATCCACGTTACCAGTCACCGTAACCTTGTGTTGTTGAGAATCAACCTCAGTGGTATAAACCCCTATAATCAACGAATGACGATGTACATGTCATAATCAAGACAGTAAAGAGACGAATAATCACGAACACATGGTAAGATTATTCTTATAAATATTGCCGCACTACCATCAATTCCCCGAAGAACTTTGTTGACTTTCTTCTTGCAGCCTTCACAGTGGATTAAGACTTTCAAAACCCACGTCTGCATGATAGAGTAAATTATACAAGGGAAGTTCTAGTGAAATTAACGAGACTGACGAAAGAAGAGGTACATGCATGTAAGAAAGAGGATTTCAGAGAGGAAGGTTGTGGTGTTAATTATACCTGGTATTTCAAAACTGCTACTGGAGGATCTTCTTCAACTGGCTTGGCTGCTGCCATATGGAGAGTAACGTAAGGGACGAGAAGTTTCGCGGTTGTCTATTGGAAGCGAAAGGTTTAAAGAGAGAGGCCAATGCAGTAGAGCCCCATCTCTTCCGTACCTCACAGAGAGAGAGAGAGAGTAAAAAGATGCTTTGAGAGTGAAGGCAAAATAAGGAGAAAGAGGCGAGTTAAAAGGTCCATGAGAAGTATGCGAACGTGGCGTCGCACCACACCACCTTAAATTCCTACTAATTAACTAACCAATAGGTTTATGAACATGATTCATCAGCAACGTCACGTGAGCACTAATAGAATATGTGAGGGTGGGATTGGCGAGCTTCTAGCATATGCACCCACCCAAATGAGTTTCTACATCTCCCAAAGCATCCTGAGACTGATAGACCGAGGAAATAAAATCAAGCTTTCAGTTGAGTGTTTGATTTTCACGTCTTTAGTTGCGTAGGATGTGAAAAACAGGTGAGGAGTTCAAGAGGCCCTTAGCATCAACTTCTATGGCATCTTTTGCAGCTACTTCTGTCATTATCAGAGGGTTTGGAGGGCTTCATCAATTTTGGTACAGACTCATTTTTCGCCTCCTAGCCTCCCGCATGGGGTCCTCCTCCATGGCCCTACAATCCACCTACCAGCTCATCAGACTCATCTAATCAATATAAACCCGCATGCTCAATATTAAGCTTCAAGTAACAAGGGTTAAGAGCCATGGTTATGAGCTCAGTGAAAAGAGTAATGAAGCCCAAAAATATGAGTCAGGATGTTTTTCATTTGACCAATTATTCTACACTACAAATGAACGAGTTGAGCAAAAAGTATCAGCTGAAATGTGCTCCTACTTAACCTCTAAAGTTACAACTGCCTTTTATTTGGGCAAGAATCTGGTATCTGATACCTCTAGGTATCAGATTAGACCATTGGTTTTGAATTTTTTTATATGTATATAGTGAATCCCAATCTGGCATCGGTCAGGTTTCATATTTATAAATACTATGCAGACGAACTTTAAACGGAGTAAGGCATAGAGTTAAGCCAAAATGAAGATACATACATCAATTTTCTAAGCTTCAAATCACTAAAAAACCCAATCATAAAATTTAATACGGCTTCTGCACGTCATGCCCGTTTTTAACTATATCATGGTACTTGCCTGGTGATGGCCTGGGTTGAGTGTACAAAAGCATCTGAATCCTGAACTTATAATAGCCGCAGCGACGAAGGAGCAGCCTTATGTAACTGTAAAGTTTATCACTTTAAAATCCAATTCTGTTAATAGCTTTTGCAATAGCCCATGCCTACTTTCAGAAGCAAAATGCTTCACTTGCATCACGGGCTCAAGAAAATCTGAGCAGAAAGACAACCCTGACTACGATATTCAATTATGGATTATGATATTGACGACACTAGCAACTTTTCTTCCATAATGAGCTCAATCTGATTTCAAATGTTCAGCTGAAAATTTGGCAATGTAAATTCTGATTTGTTTTTTAAATAGCTGGACTTGGAGTATTCACACGACTTAGAGTTCAAATATACATGTATATATTCCATGACTGGAAGCATTTTTTTTCGCTCAACTCAATACCGAGTAATTTGACAATTTTCAAGGGCGAGTTTACATTTGCCAATTGGATGTACCTAAAAAGGAAAAAACGTATGCCTATTGGAGCAACGAAAGAAAAGTTCAGCAGAGAAAAGGTTGAATGGCCAAGTCTCTCGTGGCATTGCAATTGGTAAAATGCCCCTAAATGCAAACGAAACCCTAACCAGAAACAAACGAGTTTATGCATGTCAGTAGTGGACCTCTTTAAAAAAACATATAATAAAGTGTGCTTGCAAGAGATTATATAGTTTAATATCTCAAGCTTTAAAGGAAAGAGAGAAAAAGGAATTTAATCTAAAGTGTAGCAGTTGTAATAGGCTGTCTTCAGACCAGTAAAATAGATATAATATTCAACATCAGTACAAAGTACGAACCCATCCATATCACACCGCATAATAATGGACACTCAGCCATCGCCAACTATATGTTAGGGAAGTGCCTTGTGATCTTGAGTCCTCTCTTCTGGGTCATCCTTATCTAATTTCAGAACTAGCCAATAATCAATCAATCCACAAAAGGGATGAAATATAAAAGCTAAAATAATAATGTAACCTCTAACCTCAATGTTGACTAAATAGACCACAGAGGTTAATATTAAAACATTTCAGACGGCCAAAGATCTGTGACAAAAAATCTTCAAGAACTAAAGGTTTCCTGGCATGAGCTATTCAAAACCTTCACATTTTTCATTGTTTGAACTTACCATGAGCTAGTTTAATCTAGGATCTGACCATCCAGAGCATCTCAAATTTCAAGCATGTTTCTCCACAAGGTAACTTGATAAAATATACAATCTATAATAACTTCACAAACAGTCAATAGTGTGATCTATTCCTCAAATTTCATGCAATTAACAAAAAGAATATGTCTAATTATAAAGTGATAACGTGATAAAGAAAACAAATATCGATGCCATTTGAACACACTGACAGTTTGTGTCACCATAAAGATAAATAGATGCACAGTATGTTTAAAGAATGAGAAGGCCAACACATCCCACTTTCCATAATTTGTGTCACCACAGACAGGATCGTGCACTGACTCTACTTGTAGAAACAAATAAGGCATATATAGAGTTGAAAACCTCCCTCAGAGGCATAACATCTCCACCATGCAGGAGATGTGAGAATAATATATGATAACAAAACGAGAAAAGAAAAATTAAGCATTTCACAATTATTATTAATTTTAGTCAATTTCATAACATTTATGTAGTTATATGAAATACACTCCAAAGAAAATCGTGCCGCTACAAATCATCACTGTTTAATGCCTTTCTGCATAAAAGAACACCTAAGGTGACTACAGCAAGAGCCGTCAATGCTCCCTGCCTGGAAAGCCAGAACTCAGTCCATGTCAAGGGTTTTGAGACCTCCAATAAGACCTTCTGAAATTGTTCATTCAAGTCATCCAGCGAACCAGAGTTATCTATTATTATGTCTGCTTTACTCCTTTTTACATCCAGTGACATCTGAGCGTTTATCCTATTCCTTGCATCCTCTTCGCCTGTTCTGTCTCTTGCCATGAGTCGCTGAATCTGTGCTTCCGGATCAACCCAAACAACAATAATGGGCTTTGTCAACTTGTCCATCTTGGCCTCAAATAACAGAGGGACATCAAGAACAATAATCTTATGACCCTTCATCCAAAGCTTCACGATTTCCCAAAAGATTCCAGAGGATATATAAGGAGCCAGCAATCTAGAAAAGATCACAATTGAAACTCAAAAACTGATTCCAATGCACCTTGAGAAATAAAATAGTTTCAAGGGTTTCTCCCCAAAATCAAGGTAAGACATGTACTAAAGCAACTGGCATAACGTAGCAATCAAAATATAAATTGAACTTTGCCCTAGGACCAATAATTGATCACAAAATATAATTTACACAACCACCTATGCAGCAATTTGTTGCATTGAAGTTACTAGCTACTACTGCTCAATAAGGAAAAAGTATAATAGCCTCCTTCAACACGAAAGTTCTCACTCAAGGATAATAACTCTATCTCCCGGTGTACTGGTAATATACATGGATCCTTTCAACACATGAAATCAGAGAAATCCGAGGACTGAGGCCTCCAGTAGGCCATGAAAATGCAAAAATCGATTAAGGAAAACAAGATTCATATCAAATGCAAAAATCGCACATAAAAAGCAACATTACCGGTTAAGAAGTTGGCACTTGTCGGGATCGGAAAAAACAATTTGTCCAAGTCTTGGCCTATTAACTTCTCCATTATTCAGTAAAATTTCCTGACCGAAAGCTGCAACAACTTTTTTCCACCCACCGGTGCCCTTATCTAATGCAGCCTGTAAGTAACCACAAACAAATCCGTATACAATCATCTCACTTCAACTCAGAATCGCTCATTCAGTCCAAAGAATAGAAAAATCAGAACTATTAAGACTTGATCTCTTTTCAATGCAGAGAGCAACGAAAATTTAGTTTCAAGGCCCATCTAAAACTTAAAACGTCCATGAAAGAACTAAACATACACGGGCAACGACGTCGGCATCTACAACAGGAATGCCATGAGATTTGAATAGATTAGAAACAGTGCTCTTTCCTGAAGATATTCCACCGGTAAGTCCAACGATTCTCATTGCCCCCGTCGATGAGTCCTTGATTCGCTGCGGCTGTGTCTCGCCCTCTCCCTTTCCCTCAGCAGCAGTCAGCCCTATCCTACTGCCCTAATTTCATATCACTCGACACTCGAGCTCGATCCCACCCTTCTACGCGCCGCGTCTCTGGTCTGCTCAGTGCTGACTCGCCTTCTCTCCGCGCCTTCGCCTCTGGTTCTCCTCTGCTCTCATTTCTCAGTCGCATTCAATAATGACCACAAACACAACCCCCGCCCAATTTGTAAAAGATGTAATGTAAATTTGTAAAATATTAAGTGATACAGGTTCCAACAAGCGCATCTGGTGTAGTGGTATCATAGTACCCTCCCACGGTACTGACCGGGGTTCGATTCCCCGGATGCGCATTTTCGGTACTTTTCCTCGCTTCCTTTTTCATTCTTACTCAGATTCCCTTTTCAGTCACTTGCATATTTTCATTTCTATTCCTTTTCATTCATTCTACCGATCGGGCCTTGAAGTTCTCCTTATGCACGTCGAAGCCATTTCATTCGAGTAACCTTCGGAGATTAGTTGCTTATGACAATGAGGCAGGTTTCTGAGGTAAGTGCCTTCACAAATAGAATTGTTGCTCTGCTAAATACTTGTGCTTCTCGAACTCAACTCCATCAGATTCAAGCCCAACTGATCATCCATAATCTCCATTCATACAGCACCATTGCTTCCCACTTCGTCACTGCATGCCAATCCGTAGGCCTTCTCAACTCCGCTTTTCTACTCCTCACCCTTCTTCCAAGAGCAAGTGTTTTCGTTTACAATTCTCTCATTAGGGCCTTCGCTCACTCTCACATACCTCATACCCCTCTTGCCATTTACTTTCATATGCATAAGAATTCTATTCACCCTAATCACTACACCTACCCTTTCCTTTTCAAATCTTTATCTGACTTCCGTGAGTTTAAACAAGTTCAATGCATTTACACTCACGTCTTAAAACTGGGTCATCTTAATGATATTTATGTTCAAAACTCACTTCTCGATGTTCATGCGTCTTGTGGTCGTATGGACTTGTGCCGACAACTGTTTGATGAAATGCTTCAAAGGGATGTTGTTTCATGGACAGTGTTAATTATGGGTTATCGAAATGCTGGGAGGTACGAGGATGCGTTGATTGTCTTCGAACAGATGCAATATGCTGGTGTAGTGCCTAACAGGGTGACAATGGTAAATACCTTAGCTGCTTGTGCAAAATTTGGTGCAATTGAAATGGGTATCTGGATACATAATATCCTAAAGAAAAATGGGTGGGAACTCGATGTTGTACTGGGGACTGCGTTAATTGAGATGTATGCGAAATGTGGGAGAGTTGAAGAAGGGCTGGATGTTTTCAGAATGATGAAGGAAAAAAATATATTTACTTGGAATGCACTTATTAAAGGGCTAGCTTCAACTAAAGGTGGCGAAGAAGCAATCTGGTGGTTTCACAGAATGGAGGAGGAAGGAATAAGTGCTGATGAAGTGACTTTGGTCGCAGTCCTTTCTGCTTGTAGCCACTCAGGTCTGGTAGACATGGGACAACAGATTTTCAGTTATTTGCTCAATGGGAAGTATGGATTTTCGCCTAATGTCAAACACTATGCATGTATGGTCGATCTCTTAGCACGTTCAGGGCGCGTAAAAGAGGCTTTTGAATTCGTGAGACATATGCCTTTTCAGCCTACGAAAGCTATCTGGGGATCCTTATTCGCCAGTTCCAAATCTCAGGGGGAATTGGAGCTCAGCGAGTTTGCAGCCAGAAGACTAATAGATTTGGAGCCACATAATTCTGCTTATTATATTCATCTGTCAAATCTGTATGCGGAGATGGGAAGATGGTGGGATGCGGAACAAGTAAGGGGAATGATGAAAGATAGACAGTTAACCAAAGACCTGGGGTGTAGTGCTGTGCAGATTGAGCCACAAGAGCACGCCACTTTTTAGTGCTGTTATCCTCATAGCATTTAGATAAATGCTAAGTAAGACGAAATACTTATGGTACGATTAAACAAGTGTTAAATGATGACATATAGGGGCTGAAAGACGGTGTTAGCTGGCCCTTTTCGTTGAGGTCTGCTGTTTTCCGCTATATATATGTATATATATCTTGATTATTGATGGTTAGTTTTGGAAGTTAACATAATTCGGCATTTGCTCCAAAGACTTCATTTTCTGCGGAAGTAACTTAAAGTGAGTAACTGAGAACAAGGGAGGTTAAAGTGAGTAACTGAGAACAAGGGAGGAAAGACTCTTCTTTAATGACACTAATCATTTTACATTCAACCCAAGTACCCAACACTACATGCTTTCTCTGCACTGCATTGAAGCAAGCTCGAGGAGAATATCGTTAGTAAAGGAAAGGAATTCATCCGAACCTTTTGTTTTATTATTTTTCTTTAACTCCATTCGGTTTTCTCTATCTTATTTTTCACGCATCCCTTCATTACATTTTTTATTTTTCAGTTTTTAATTTTTAATTTTTCTTTTAAATAAATTACCCCCTCTAATTATTATTTTCATAAGGGGAAAAATCTAGATGTTTCGTAAAACATGATCTTGTGGGCGGAGGATATTTTTATACGTATAATGTATTGTATTATATTATAGATGTTTCAGTGGAAGCAACATGGTTGAACGGGCCAACATTACTTACACTTTAGCCTACATTTCAGGTAAGAGTGTAGTCAGTTGAAGTTAGAAATTTACATTTTTAAGTAGAGACACTATAACTAAAGGCTGAAACCACAACCATTGAAATATCGTCTTGAAACCACAGTACAGGTTTGAGGCTTGCATCTCATATCGTCTTGAACGCTGTTTCGGGCTTTAAAAAGTTGAGACATTCCAGATGAGTCATTCCTCCACCCCGCACTGTGTCAAATTGACATCGATAGAAGCTGCATAACACAGTCCATAGGGGATAATCAACATTGATATAACATAAAAGCTCCTTATAATTTTAAAACACGGAGAACGAAACAAGAAAGGTTTTCTCTGAAAAGTAGATTAAGGCTCAGCGCAATCTGTAATGCAATGACCAAAATGATACGAGAGAGAACATGTGCTTTCATCTATATTCTCAACTAAACTAATGTAGATATAATATAGAGTGAACGGTATGGCGCCTCGCTTCAAAATATCAGCTCAGCAATAATCACGAGTGACCAATTTTTCAGACGTATCAGACAAATAGAACCATTCAATTCATCAATGAGAACCTTAGTATCTAAGAAAAGTAGAGCACCTATAACTACAGCCCTCATGTAAGTGAAACTGAGCAACTGAATGCTCTGAATTGAAATACTTAACAAGCTTAAAATGAATAATGGATTCAATTAACCTTTCTCTCTGAGAAAATATAAAATGAGAACTCCAAACAATTAAAAACATAGAAGACATAGTATAAAAAAAAAACATAGAAGCAATAACAAGGGGAAATAAATATGGAAGGGAAGAAAACCGGGTGATATTGGTGGCGGTCAACAATTATTTCCAACATCTTAAGCTCTTAACATTCAAACTCCTTCACAATTCACAGGTTAAGAAATAAAACGGTCCCGGCAAATGGTGGAAAATACCAAGGTTAGAATAACTAAGATGTTTTACCTTTTAAGTTCTTGAACGTGGGAGATGAGCTAGATGGCGTAACGGCAGCATCAGAATTGGAAGTACTCTGTAACTTTTCATGCTCGGGCCCACTAGAATTAACCTTGAGACTGAAAACATGGACAGTTCCCTTGTCACTCGAAACTGCTAGCCACTCAACAGTAGAAGAGAATGCCAAACTATATATCTCCGCCGCATTCTTACCTATATTTGTTGTTCCATAAATGTATTAATTAGCATGAAAAGCTATCAAGTTTAAATAGACAGAGTTTTTTCCTTCACGGCCATATTAAATAGATGAATTCAAGCTTCCAAAGGAGACAAACAATTTATTCACACCTCAGACAAACAGTATATGCTGGATGGTAACAGAGAAATACGCAAGAGTTAAAAAGCATGCATGGATAGCAAACACTACAGGAAGATCTGTATCATCAAATGATATGTCTAATCGAGCCACTTGTCTACTATAGGAAGGCGTACACTCAAATAATTGACTCAGCTGGAATCATCACAACCCACTCTATACTCCAATCCCGTGAGCATATGAAAAGCATTAATTATTAAGAATCAGAAAATCCACATACTTCTTGAAGCAGAGTGCCATTAGCTGTCTCAAAAATCCTAATCAGCGTCCTCTTGGTGCTTGCGGTAGCTAGTAACAGACCATCAAGTGTGAGAGTAAAACAAACTATTCAAGAATCATGTGCTGAAATAAATTTGGTTTTCTGCTGCGAATAACGCTCTACTCGAATCTGGCCCTTTTGCAAAGCAGGGCAGGCCAGTACCAGAGAATCGGCCAATTGCGAAACTTCGCAGAGCCCCTTCGGGTTCGCAACAGTCGCAATCTAATGCAGCAACTTGAGGTCCACGAAATTATACACAAATATCTTCTGCTCCGTGACTACAATAATTCTGTCTCGTCGAAGCCGGACTCCCCGAACAGGAGCTCTGAACGACAACTCACCAATGCACCAGCCTTCATGGTCGTCCCAGATCATCACCTTGTAGGAGGGTATTGCGGGCGGGGACCACCTCCGATGAGTGCCAGAATATTACACCGAAAAAGCATCTCCACGTGACCAATCCCACCGGCACGGCCACCACCACCGTCGAACTCTATGAGAAAGTGCCCTCGGAAAGGGTCGCAATCGTAGATACGAAAACCGTTATCCGTGGCCGCGGCGAAACAGGCTCGGTCCTGGTTGAAGGAGAGTTGAACCAGCGAAGGAGGGGTGGTCATGGCAGGGGAATCAGGCGAAGCATCGTTAGAGTTGCGATGAGAGATGGAGTGATTGTGATTGTAAGGCAGGGTTGACTGGCGAAGCATAAAGGAATCCAAGTCTAGCGTCTGAGATTGATCAGCATGAAAACTAGGAATTGAATTGGAATCGAGATTAGGTCTCGGCCATGGAGGAGAAGAGGAAGTTGAGAGAGTGGCCATGGATCACGGAGTATTGAAAGAGCGGATAACAGCTTCTCATTCTATCCCTCTCCAGACTCCGACGAGCAGTCCCAGTGAACAAGTTCCTTTCATTCGGGAAGGCGTAAACAAGTCGATGCAGAAATGAGAACAGGATTCTCAGATTTTTCTACAAAATGACTATTTTCTTTCTCCTTTTCCCGATGATTGTGATGGACGATCGCGTCGTCACTTATCCAGTGCGGCCCGACTTGCATGCTCTCAGATATTTTTCCTCTGCATCGTCAAAATCATTTTAATTTAAATATTTTTAATCGTATACATGCTCGCATAGGATCCTTTTCTTGCGGCCGCTTTGCTGCATACCAATGTGCCGCCCTATGGTCTACCATGGAAGGAAGCAAGGTTTCACAGGGACAAACTTCTCACGCAACGTACGTTATATATACAATAGAACCTTGATGCTTTGCCATTTGCATAATCTCATAGACATGCTAGCATCCAATCTTTTTCCTGTTGCAGAAGAGTCTTGGCGATGAATTGAACACGGCATTAAAAAACAGAGACTTCCCGCTCAAGGTGGAATCTTTGAGAGGCTATTAAGCCCAAAGGGTCCTTCGGACAACGACCATCACAAGTCACAACGCCGTTAATCTCCCTCTTCCAAGCACCCATGAAGTTTTGTACCTGCATTGCATTATCTGTCAGACCCATGAATGGTGTAGCACTCAAGACCCTTAGGCTTTTCTGTCTTCATGTCTTTACATTTTTCTTTCTGTCTCCATGTCTGTATATCTTGAAGAATCAAATGTACTGATTAATTAACGGTTTTTTTTTTTTTTTTGCTTTTAGGAAGAAAGGTTCCGCCTTGTCACTGCTTATTCAAAATTGAGTCCTTCTCGTTGCTTTCAAATGCTTCAGTAGAAAATTACACCTCAGAAGAGTTGGAAGCAGGGGGCTACCAATGGCATGTTCTGATGCTGATCTTTTTGCATTCAAATTACTTCAACTTCTTTTGACATATCATTATTATTGTAGGACTCTGTCCATATATCCAACTGGCAACAAGAACAAAGACGGGCAAGATCATGTCTCAGTATATTTGAACTTGATGGTTTCAAGCTCAAGCTTATTTCCTGTTGGTTGGGAGGTCAACGCCATTGTAAATTTCTTTGTATATGATTTTCTTCGTGACGAGTATTTTTCTTATCAAGGTACGTACGTACAAGGTTTTAACATGCCATTTAGCCTGACGTTTTATGCCTTATTGACTGATCAGTCACTGAAAATGCAGACGCAAGCACAAGGCATTTTCATAAGCTGCAAACTGAATGTGGCGTGTCAAAATTCATCGACCTCATCTCGTTCAACGACCCTTCAAATGGATATCTAATTGACGATGCCTGCGTTTTCGGAGCCGAGATCTTTGTCATCGGGCCTCCTTCCAAAGTAGAATACTTATCAATGAAAGATGAACCTCCTCCTCTTTCTTATAGGTGGAAATTCGACAACTTTTCAAGAGTTAATTTGGAAAAGTACGAGTCCGAATTTTTCCTTGCTGGAAACTACAGATGGTATGAAACAATGCTTCCTATATAACTTCATAGCCATCATCACCTACTAATGTTACTGTTTTAAATGCATGAAGTAACGTGCTTTGGTTTTGTTTGATGCTTAAGGAAATTGGTTTTCTACCCTAATGGGGCAGTTGAGGGGAAGGGCAATAGTATCTCACTGTTTCTGACCGTAGACGCCTCGTCAATTCCACCTAACACTAAATTATACGTGCACTGCATTTTGCGTGCCAAGGATCAGATCAAGGGGCAACATGCTGAAACAAAATGTGAGATTATCGTACGAGTAAATTTGTTTTAAATTGGATACTTCGACTGAGCACATGTTTAGAATTCTCAACGTATGTTCATTTGTTTCCCCATTTTCCAGTCTATAGGCACTTCTCCAGCTCGAATCCCACATGGGGATCAAGAATGCTAGTGCCATTGGCCAGACTGAAGGACCCAAGTAAGGGCTTTTTAGAAGGAAATAGCTGTGTCCTTGAGGCGGAGTTTAAAGTTCTGGGCTTGGTTAAAGCTCCTTGATGATCAAGATCAAGCCGCAGTTTATATAATAAGAGAATCTATTGTGACAGTGTGAAATAATTGCATCTTGATATCTGACTCATTGTAAATTTCTGGTAGATCATGACTCTCTCGCTGTAACATACATATTTACATTATGTATTTTTTTAACTTAATAGTTTAAATTTATGTCACAGTCAAGTTTAAGCAAAAAAGTACTTCTGCCCTTGTATTCATATTTCATTAGAAAATGATGGGAGTGTAGTTTCATTCTTATTTAAAAAAAAAAAAGTCTTTGTTTAAAGCATTTATTAGTATAGTTTTACAGTTATGACCTTGTTAAAAAGAAAAGCATAAACAAGTCAACTTGTTCAATTTTTCTAATTAAGAGTATTATTAAAAGAGTTATATCTATTACTTATTTAAAACTTATAACCAAATTTATCTTCTTTTTTTGACAACAATTTAACTATTTTATAGTATTGAGAAAGTATGTATTTTTATTCCAAAACAGAAATAACCTCACCTTCGTAATATTAAATAGTGTCTATATTAATACATTTTTAATGCTTTAAAAATATTAATAAATATTTTTTAGTTCTCAGGCTTTCGTGTAAGTAAGACCCCGGGGTGCGATCACATGGAACTTTTTATTTTAAAAGTTAAAATTAAAAATCCTTACATCCTAGGTGGCGTATGCGCAGGGCGCACCAGTTAAAGAAAAAACCGACAGATCTGGGGCAGTCCTCGTTAGGAGAGAAGCTTACGTTGTACGCAGCACTAAACATCAGCTCCTCCAAACGTAGTCGTTTAGAACAAGACTGATCCAAGCGTAGACACGAATCACTGGTTTCTCGTTCTGAAAGCAACGGTGGGGATTCGACGTTGACTCCACCTTGAAAAAGTGGAAAACCCGCGCAATTTGAACATTTTGCGATGCCTTTTCCCACTGAAATTATTAAATTATTTATCTTCTTGCGTAAATAAATACATTTAAGAAAATTAAGATTAAGACGCTCAAAAACAACGAGGGGAGAAGCAAGGAGAGGGACGACTGTGATTGATCATTGATGAGGGGGAAGAGATATGGGAGGAGGACCGGCAGCGGAAGACGAAGTGAGAGTAAGGAGGCGACCAAAATGAAGGGACCACTAGCTAGGCACTTGCAGAATCAGCTAGGGCAAGTGTCCCTCTTTCCCCTTCACCAACAGTCATCGTCTACCGCCGTCCCTCGCTTCCAGAACCTTCTTGAAGCCGAAGCCCGTGACAGCAATCTTCCATCATCCTCTCCTCATGCTCTGGATCACATGGTTGACGCCAATGTGGACGAAAAAGATTTAATTCTCAGCCAAGATTTCTTTTGGTACACAAGTCTTTACTCATCTACATTGGCTCTTCTACTTTTCTGGTATTCATAATCTGCCGTCAACGGAAATCCAAATGATTTTTAATATATTTGTCTCCTCTCTTTTTTTTATTTTTTTGTTGCTCTTGGCAGCACTCCAGATTATATAACCCCGGATAATCAGTATATTTTTAACGGCTTGGACTGCAACAAGGTGAAAGTAATTCAAAAAGATAAAGCCTCAATCTGTTTTTTATATAAGCCTAATTTATAGTCCTCTCTCTTCCTAAAACAGGAGAATATCCCATGTCCCAAATCACCGGAAAAACTAAATACTACAAAAAGCAAGAGATGCCGATTGGGTAAGAGTAGCTATATCTTTGATACTTCAGTTCGCATCGCTGCGCTTTGGAAAGTTATATTTTCCAGGCCCCCACCCCAAAGAAAAAATGGAATAATATTGGTTGTGGAGCATCTAATTTGGTCTAGCTATATTCTGAGCATTTATCTCAAAAGGGGATAATTGAACTGATTGATTTCTAATTTGCGATGAAAACTAAGATACTCAGGAGAGGCTTGAGATCTTTGGTAAATAGTGGCATGATTTTATCATGTGGTCGTTATGTTGTAAAAGCCTGTAAGTTACAGGCATGTACTGAAGAATTAGGATGCATGTGCTCTTCAACTCAAATATGTGCGTTTAATTATTCATTGGAGTCCATAATGAGTGTTTGAGGAGGTTAGAATTGTGTTGAAAAAGGTTCCAAAATTATGTTGAATGTTATAATGCATGACGGTTGATCTTCTTTATCTCCCAAACACTCAATTCATTTAATTTCATTTTGCATAGGTGTTTGCCTACCACATGAAAATGACAATAGCAATCTTTTAATTTGCTAAAGCATCTCAAACTGATATACCATTCATATTCAACGTATTTTTTTACTGTCAATGTGTACTTTTTCATAGACGGTATCTCAGGGAACCCTCTCAGCCCTACTTTGTCTGGTGGCCATCAAGCTGTGGAGCTTGGAACTGAGTCTGGCGCAGATGAAGCAGATATTGAGAAACTGATTCCCACTGGCAAGCCAAAAGCTCAAAATTATATCTCACATTCTGTGGTTACCTTGCGCTCCAGGGCCATACCCCCTCCTTGCATTAGGAACCCGTATTTGAAAGATCATTTGGATAAGGACAAAGATCCCTATGGGAACCAAAGATCAAAATATGCAGGTACATTTTTGGTCAGCCCTCTTTAGACAAGCATGCACTATAGGATATCTGTTGGCTGTTTTCCTTTCCAAGTTACTGCTTTTTAGAAACCATTTAATGCTAGAATTGCAGGTGTGTTCCCTGCAATTACTGGCGGTGATGGGCTTTCACGCTATCACACTGACTTCGTTGAGATTGAGGTATTACGTTTAAAATAGAAATTTTAATTCTCAAGGTTTTAAATGGCTTGAGACCTGAAACCTTTTGGCTTCTTCCATTAATATTTCACTTTTTGTCCTTTTTTCCTCAGCAAATTGGTATAGGAAACTTTAGTAACGTTTTCAAAGTTTTAAAGAGAATAGACGGTTGTTTGTATGCCGTGAAACACAGCACAAGAAAGTTGTGCCAGGAAACAGAAAGGTAGCCATCTTCATCTCTTTTGGATTATTCTTGACTTAGGTTGAGCCTTTAACTCAGTCTTTCTGCATTTCAGGAGAAAAGCTTTGATGGAAGTTCAAGCACTGGCAGCCTTAGGTTTGTACAGTTATATTTCCCTTATAGTTTCATTTTACTAAGGATTTTTATACCAAATTTGTTCTATCATTCTCTTTAGGATCCCATGAAAACATAGTGGGATACTATTCTTCATGGTTCGAAAATGAGCGGCTGTATATTCAGATGGAGTTATGTGATCATAGCTTATCCATAAGCAAGGCCAATACAATGTTTACAGAAGGACAAGTGTTAGAAGCACTGCATCAGGTAAAATTCCTTTCTTGACCATTTCAATTGAATATCGCTGTTGATAGTTACTATTGCTATCTAGGAACCTTTTCCTAATGACCTTTTACTAAATATACGCTTGTTTATTTTTCATATTTTGACAACTTTGACATGAATTTTTGTGAAGGTTGCAAAGGCACTGTTGTTTATACATGAAAGAGGAATAGCTCATCTTGATGTTAAACCTGATAATATTTATGTCAAAAATGGAGTCTATAAGCTTGGTGATTTTGGCTGTGCAACTCTCCTTGATAAGAGCCTGCCAATTGAAGAGGGTGATGCACGTTATATGCCCCAGGAAATCCTGAATGAGAATTATGATCACCTTGACAAGGTTGATATTTTTTCTTTGGGAACTTCTATTTTTGAGCTCATTCGAGGATCACCTTTGCCAGAATCAGGATGTAATTTTTTCAATCTGAAAGAAGGCAGGTTGCCACTCCTGCCTGACCATTCGTTGCAATTTCAGAACTTGCTCAAGGTACTATACATTATTTTATCTCTATGGCAATGTGTGTGTAAAAAAGATACTATTCCGTTTTTCACATGCCTTGTTTTCTACGTTGGAGGCAATAATTGGTAGTTGCGAATACATCTGTTACCTGTGCTATTAACAGTTAACTATATTCTTCTGTAGCTTTGTATTATATTTTAACTATATTGTATTTTGCCGTGGAAACTGATGTGTGACTGTGGTTCATTTAGGTCATGATGGACCCTGATCCTGTTAAACGACCTAGTGCAAGAGAGTTAGTGGAGAACCCGGTCTATGATTGGGCCCTAGGAAATGCAAAATATTGAAGAGGCGTGGTTTTTATTTTTTGGGGCTTTTGTATGTATATTGCGTATGTAAGCATCATTCAACAGAGCAAGTGGTTGTGGCCATGGTTATATGCCTGACCAATTTTGTTACAAGTCATATGTGCGCCAGATTTTCCCGCAGCGTGGTGCAAGCCTGATCCTGCGTCCCACTTATGCTCCTGTTGTACAATGGACTCAAGTTATCAAAACGGCAAGGTGAATCCCTTCAATCTTTCTGTGGCCAATTACTGTGGCTAATTGTTCTCATGATGTTAATGCCTTATTATTATCATACTGAAAAGATGCCTGCTCTCCGTAGTGAAATTAAGCATGGCTTTTCATTGCAACGCGTTGTAAGTCACAACACGCTAATCAAAAGTTGAAGTATATGTTTCGTATGGCCAAAAATGAAGTACCAGCTTAGATACCTGTGGCTCATTGGCTTGATGTTCAATTATTGAAAGACCTATGACAAATTTTGTAAATGGGGAAAAATTGTGGCAATGCCAGACAAAAATCTGACTCGGAACGATTTCTACAAGGTATGGTATATACTCTTCCAATTCCAAACGTGAATTCACCCATATTGGATATTACAACTATGTCAATAAAGACAGTTTAATCAAGACAAGCTTCCTGTTCACATTCGTTTTGGGACCGTCAGCACTAGGGAATTATTGCTATGTTTATTTTAAAATATTCAAATTATTGCTTTGACACATAGCACACGACTATTATACTATAATTAGGTCCATTTCCTTGATTCATTGAAAGGGTTTGTCCTCTCGATATTATATACTCCACCGGGAAAAAATTACAAGTCTCAAAGTGGAATATATTAATTTTATATCCATATCCGATACTGGAGAATGAATTGGAAGTAATTATATCTATATATAATATAAGTTTTATAAAAAGTTGTGCCATTTATAAATTCTGAATAGGACAATTTCTTCAAACTCCATATGAATAGTAACCGCTTTGAACATATTCCTTTATGAAATATATATATGCGTTCCCTTCCTAATAATTAGACAAATTTTCATGGGTTTTAGTATCGTTTCTTAACGTTAATGCCATGTCTTATGACATTTAAGGGACAATCTCAAGAATGTGCTTAGAACAAGAGGCTTGTTGGTTAATGGAATTGGGAGCCAACTGTGCCATGACCGTTCTGAAGATTCCAAACACGGCATTCAATTGAATGAAACTCCCAAAAGCGAAGATGAAGGGTATTGTAACTGGCGAGTTGCGCGTGAACGCAGACCCCTAGCGCACTAGTCCCGTGACCTCCGCCCACTGGAAACTTTAGTCATCGCTAGAAGTGGAAAGTGGAGGGAAAAAACGACAACGGCGACTTTCTCGCACGACTAGTTGACCCAGCCTATTTCTTCGACTTGCTTGCTTCGCAGGATATTGGATGCTCAAACGGCACGGGGTTTTCTGTTTAATGCAATCCTAATTTATTATGTGAAAAGTGATTTCCAATGAATCTTAATCAAAATGAAGAAAACATTAATTCAGCACTAAGTAACACGCACTATTGTATCCAGTTTTAGAAATGACGGCTTGTTCTTATTATGAATCATGTATATTTAAAAATAAATTAGCATTTTTTTGCCGTCAAATTAGCATTTTTAATTACTGGGTGAATAAGGTTTAAATTTTAATCAATATGACGATCTTTCATTTTAAATACTTTTGGGGAAAAAATATTCACCTCGTTTATTAATAGCATATGGAGTTAGTTGAAATGATCATCACATACGATGAACTCGAGTAAAAATTAATTTGTATACGCGTATCCTACGCGTCTACATGAGAATACCTAAAAATGAAGACACCAACACCATCACAAGACACATGCATTATGCAGAGTGGGAACTGGTAGAACGGGCTTCTAATACATATATAGATAGATAGTCAAGGTATCTCAAGATTCAGGTTTGTGAATTACAAGGCTGCAACCTTGTGGGAGTGGAAGGTTGAGTTTCGTCTGATGTCGCCTCGTTTCCTTTATTTAAACTATTCATACTGACAAGCTGGTTCACACACACCTCGAATTGCACTCTATTAATCTCTCTTTCTCAGGTTCTTCTTCTTCATTCCACTTAGAAGCATGTCATCGGAGCAGAGTGAACAGCAGGAGGAAGCTTGCGATGCTTCTGGGCACCTCACAGGGAAGAGGCTGTCATGGAGAAAGTTACCCACCAGACATGATTCGCTCGACATAGAATCTCGAACCTACTCCAATCCCAACGCTCGTCATCGTTCCTCCCAGGTTAATTAATTCCATTTTTCATTCATAAATAATAATGATGATAATTAGTTGGGTGTAAACCTGAAACTGAAATTAATACAGGATCAATCGATGTGGGTGATGATGCAGCTGGCGTTTCAGAGCATAGGAATAGTGTACGGCGACATCGGAACGTCGCCGCTCTATGTGTATTCAAGTACCTTCGCCGATGGTATCAACCACAGCGACGACGTTCTGGGAGTTCTTTCCATGATCATTTACACAATCACTCTCATCCCTCTCATTAAATACGTCTTGATCGTTTTGAAGGCCAATGACAACGGCGACGGTACATATGCATCTTCTTCATTCATCCTCCCATATTTAATTAAATTGCTAGCAGTCATATTCAGTATACGCTCTTTATATTACGATATTTACTAAAAAAAGTATTTATATTACTATATTTTACGTCTTTTTGTGGGGGATATTCTTCTGTTACATTTGGGCTTCATTATCTGACCCCTTTGTTCACTGAAAACAATATTTTTAATTAAGAAATAATTTATAAATAATAGTTAGCATGTGGGTGTAATAAATCCGTAACCCGCGACATAGGAAGTAAATGGCGAATCCTCTCTTTCTCTCCGTGCTTGTATATAACTTTTTCAACTTCCAAAAGATTTATCTTCAGCGCCTAAAGTTGGTCAATAAAGGGGAAACAGTGCCAAAAATCTCTATGGACCGGGTTTATATGTTCCAATATTAAAATTATGTTTAAGTCAAGGAGTTTCGTTTTGCCGATTGATAATGAAGCTGAATAACAATATTAAATTTAGATTTCATTAATTTACGTAGGAAAATTATACATGCGCGTGTGTGGCATTTGTAAAGGAAAAATAAATTATGGTAACGCTCTTGAATTGTTTGTGTTTGGAGGGTTATAATGTGTATAGTGAACTATATGTATAGGAGGGACATTCGCTTTGTACTCTCTGATATGTCGTTATGCAAAAGTGGGGCTTATTCCGAATCAGCAATCGGAGGATGCAGAGGTGTCCAATTATCAGTTAGAGTTGCCTAATAGCAGAAGAATGAGGAGGGCTTCAAGGATCAAATCTAAGCTTGAGAATAGCCACTTTGCTAAGCTTTTCCTTTTGTTCACTACTATGCTCGGTACTTCTATGGTCATTGGTGATGGTGTTCTCACTCCCTGCATTTCTGGTGTCACGTCCTGAAATTTGGACCGTGACCGGCACAGAATATGAATAGTTTCATATTCCGAAAGCCTAAAACCTCAAATACAACGTTTAAAGTTTCCATAACATTTTTCAAAATAACACAATCTTTTCTAAGGTCTAGGTGGAGCATTTACCTTTTTATCAAAATAACACAAGTACTTAATAAAGATTAAAATCGATCTTGTTCAAAAAAAATATTGCTTCGGATCTGCGACGAGGCTCTTCACTGCTCAGCGGGAGGATTAGGGTCACCTGCACTATCTGAGGCCAAATAATCTACTCGTGAATAACGTCCCAAAAACATGATTTAAAGAATGCGGAAAATAAACAATGCATAAACATGTTTCAAATAACATTTCACATTTCGATGCAAACTTTTCCGTAAACATTTTCTTCCAGGGAACAATTCTGAAATAAACCTTTCAAAACCAATCAGTTAATAGTAATCATTTCGAAACCATAATCTTTCCGTAAACATTATCGTTTCAGAGAAACAATTTGAAGCAATCATTTCAAATCAATTGATGTAAAACAATCCTTTCAAAACCATAGTCTTTCTGTAGGACTTCAACAGAATGAAAACAGACGTGGACACACAGTCCACGAGGGTAAATAACCAATCTAGCAGCTCAAGGCCACTAGCCGTCGCGAGTACGAGACCCACGTAATAATCTGGTGGCTCGAGGCCACAATCCGTCGCGAGTACGAGACCCACGTATATCCGTCGCGAGTACAAGACCCACGTATATCTGTCGCGAGTATGAAACCCACGTATATCCGTCGCGAGTACAAGACCCACGTATATCTATCGCGAGTATGAAACCCACGTATATCCGTCGCGAGTACAAGACCCACGTATATCCGTCGTGAGTACAAGACCCACGTATATCCGTCGAGCTCGGGTAACCAAGGTGCACCATGGACTAACAGTACTGCTGTTAGCAACCAGCGTTCTGTATTCCGTCCTAAAACATTTCCATCATGCGTGGGGTTTATTTCACATGAAATAATCTCAATCGTTTCAATGTCATAACCATTGGTAAAATCACTTTAACTTTCCAAAAACCCCAGCATGTACATTTGAAATCAAATTACTGTGAAGATATAAAATTCGCAAAATAATATATTTCATGAATAACATCAATGCAATGTAACTTTTGCCAAACTCTTTTCAAAAGCTTATTCATCCATTTTCATACATAATCATAACTCTTTTATAAACCAATCGAAAGAAAATCATTTCTAACGATTTAAACCATACTTTCGTAAAAGTTACTTTTCATAAATTTATATTTGAAATTCAACATTTGAAATGACAATGCATTTGAAAACGTAAATTCTTAGGGAACGTTATTCACTCACCTGGAATTCTCTAATATAACTTACTCTTGCTCTAAGCTTTAGAATAGCATTCTCCCTTCTTTTCCCTAAATCCCGAAAATAAAGCATTCCATGAGCTAACATACAAAAACCACAATTTGAAAAATTTCAATCTTTGCAAACAACCATAATCATTCACTAAAAGTCTTATCTTTATTTCTTTTTTCCAAACTGTTAAATTCCATATTCCATCTAAGAGTGACATTCAGCTCTTTTATCTCACAGTGCTTTTGATTTAACACAACCACCACAAGTCACACATATACTTGTTAATACTTGAATATTCTAAAAATTTTACATTATCACCTTCTCCATTTCTTCCAAAGCAGCAAGCTTTCGCACAAAATATATAGTTACTTCCAAAAGTAATTTGGGTTTGTAACATACACCATTCCTCAGTAACAGCCCCAAGTTCAACATAAAGGATCTTTTATACAATGTAACTTAAAAGCTCATTATTTCCAATATAACCTCAATTCCTTTAAACTTGTGTTCATCTCATAATTGTTAAATCCATACATCTCTTTTATGCCAAATTCATATTCTTCACTTCCATTCAACACCCACGCATACCCAACATCATACATATATATATACACACACATACACACCTATATATATCCATCCTTATTAACACTCAACCATTACAATAATTTTCCTTATCTTTTATTTCCAACAATTAACATCTAAAACAACAGCACCATTCTTTGAACCCATAACCACAATATCTCATATATATACATATATATCAAGCCAAAACAACAGTATATACGTATATACATACACCTATAGCAGTAAGCTCCCAAACTCTTCCCTACTGGCATCAATTACACACAACACAAGTAGCACAATATATCAGTATCAACACAGCACAACAAGCAGAAATACCCAGACATTCACTCGAGTGCACAGTTTCAGGTGCCACAACTACTCCCTCTCATCCATTTCCATTTCTTCCACCCTTACGACTTGCCAAGCAGAGCAACATACAATATCATACACCCACATCCCTTATGAATGTTCAAAAGAAAGTGACTTGTACTTACCACCACAACCACCGTAACACAACACGGCAACAGAGGAGGAAAGTGCTGACCACCATTCACCACACACAGCAGATTCAATGGCGGCAAGTCGACGGACACTCCTGAAACAGAAAGAAGAAAGCCCAACGGAGCTCCCACGGATGCCAATCAGCAGAGACAACGATAGCAACCCAAAGCAAACCAAACAGAGACGGGGAAGAAGCTCGGGGTACTGTAGCTGTTACAGTATCCCAACATACACCCACTGTACTGCAAACAAAGCGACAACGACAACGGCAAAACCAACCCAAAACAGAGAAGGAAGAGAAGCTTCTGGTTGCACAACCATCGACAGAAACTATGGCTCAGGCGACAGGAATCTCAGCAGATGCCGAGCTTGACACGGCAAAAGAAGAGCACCACGACAGCCACCCTCGCCGGCGTCAACGCAGACAACGCCGACGACATGTAACGGAGGAGGAACCCACGGCTGCAGACCCAAGGACCCGTGAACTTCTCTGAACTTTCTCTGCCTCCAACCTCATTGACAGACTGAAAATGGCGGAAAGGAGGCGTGCTAAATGAATAAAAAGGACAGAGGGCAAAATGGTAATTTCACGTATCAGAAAAACAAAAATAACTTCTCCCATCTGCAAGCGCTGGGGTTCGAACAGGGGACCTCACGTTAAACTTCTCCGCCCTGAACCATTTTGCTAGCATGTTCCTATTGATATTTCCTGCACCAAATATATACATATTCATTTCCTAAGTTGATTTTATCTATTAAAATTCCAGGCCATAACATTCTTCCCCTCTTAAGAAAATTCGGTCCTCCGAATTTGAAAATATTCTCACCTTAGTTCGAATAAGTGCGGGTACTTGATTTACATCTCACTCACCAATTCCCAAGTAGCTTCTTCCTCTTAAATGATTTCACCATAACACTTTCACTGAATAAATCTCTTGATCTTAATTTTTTTTTTTTTGATATTCCACAACATGAAGTGGATCATACAAATACTTCCGTAGCATCGATACATGGAACACTGGATCAATTCCTGATAATTCTGGTGGTAAGGCTAATCGATAAGCTACCATGCCTACTTTATCCAAAATCTCAAAGGGACCAATATACCTTGAACTCAACTTGCCCTTCTTCCCAAATCCCATGACACCTTTCATTGGTGACACCTGCAAGAACACTTTATCTCTGACCATGAATTCCAATTCCTTATAACAATGATCCACGTAGGATTTCTGTCGACTCTGAGCTGTCAATAACCTTTTAACAAGATGAGGCAACCCCACGATGAAATCTAAGGTTATGTTTTCCCCATTTTTACTTAGGTATTTCCAACCATTATAACAGTCCCACAGGCTTTTGATGTTCTGCTTTAACTTGTTAACACACCAAACAATGTGCAACAAAATCTGTCATGTCATTCTTCATACCATGCCACCAATACAATTGCTTCAAATCTTGGTACATCTTAGTTATACAGGGGTAAATTGTATAAGTAGAATGATGAGTTTCTTCTCGAATTTGTCTTCTCAACTCCTGGACTTGAGGCACACAAATCCTGCTCTCGCATCTCAAGACACCTTCCTGATCAATCGCAAATTATGTATTACTCCCATCTTGGACCGAATCTCGCAACTTGCACAGCTTCGAGTTAGGGTACTGAGCTTCCTTAATCTGATCACTTAACGAGGAACGGGCTTGCAAATGAGCTAAAAATGCTCCCTTATCAGCAATTTCAAACACAACTCCCTCTTATTCCACTTTATGAATCTCCTGTACCAACGGTCTTCTTTCAGTCTTTATATGTGCTAAACTACCCATAAACTTTCTGCTTAGCGCATCAGCCACCATATTCGCTTTCCCCATATGGTACATAATCGTACAATCATAGTCCTTTAATAATTTCACCCACCTTCTCTACCTGAGATTCACATCCTTCTAATTATATATGTACTTAAGACTTTTGTGATCAGCGAAAATCTCATAAATTTTACCGTATAAATAATGTCTCCAATTCTTTAAAGCAATCACCACCTCATCCATCTCTAAATCATGAGTTGGATAATTCTGCTCATGCGTCTTAGGCTTCTAGAGGCATAAGCAATCACCCAGCCATTCTGTATTAACACATAGCCTAACCCGATTCGAGAAGCATCATAATACACTATATACCCTCCAACTCCTGAAGGTAAACTTAACACTGTAGCAAAAGTCAAAGAATCCTCCAACCTCTGAAAACTTTCTTTGCACTTATCATCCCACACTAATTTCACATTCTTAGCTAACCTCACCATTGGAGTCGCTATACAAAAAAAAAATCCTGTACAAAATGGCAATAATATCCTTGCAAGGCCTAAGAACTTTGAATTCCGATGACCATAGTAGGTTGCGACTAACTTTTGACTGCCATAACTTTAATATGATTAACCTGAATACCATCTTTCTACACCACGTGCCCCAATAAAGTGACCTCAATCAACCAGAACTCATACTTAAAAGGCTTAGTACATTTTATCCTTTTACTTGAGTCTAGCCCTTGCGCATGGTAAAACATCAAAACAGTGGTACTTTTAAGTTTCCATACTTCCAGATTTTCAGATTCCTTCCATGCAAGCAATCATACAAATCGAAGTAACATTAATATACACTTAAATCTACACTTGGCCATATTTATCAGACTTGTTCCAATTCCACGATATAGACTTCTTACTCAAAAACTTCCCAAATCATGTCCTAGCTTCAAGTTCAAAACTCAAGCTTCCACATTACCCAACTATCTCAACATTTAGACATCTAATTTTCTCAATGACCACACTCATCAAAGTAATTTATACCGTACATCACTTTTAAATTTTATTTATTTATTTATTTTGATATTCACTAAGCATTAGTACCCTTTTAAATACACTTACAACGCATGTTTAAGCATTAAAACACAGGTATCTTCAACCCTTTACTTCTTTATTCTAAATTCCAAGGCATTAGCATCAATTAGCCAATTGTAATATAAAATACGCAAACAGTGAGTATTTTACATTTTTGAAAGGACTATTCCAATCATTTCTTTAACACCCCAATAATTAACTTCACAATAACAACAACAAAAATCCCTTCAAAATCCCATCTTAAAGCTTTAATATTTAAAATATGTTGAACACTTCACTTCAAATCTGATATCAATAGCTATTTATCCCAAACCATTTAACCCATATTTCAGCCTTAAATAATAAGGGGTAATACATGCTTTATAGCACTAAACAAACATTTAAACACCTTCATTCCACTCACTTGATATATGTATTTAAACAAATTTCATTTCTTTTAATTTAACAACTTAAAACTTCTTAGGGTTTGAAATCAATTTCTAAGCTCAAAACTCATGGCCTTTAGCATTCCGAAGTACTTCCAGGAGACCCGAAATCACAATAACCAAAACACTAACTATTAACTTGATTTCATCTAATCAAAGCTTCAAAATCCACTTAACAAGTTTATACACCTCTTTTTAATGCCGTCTAACAAATTTCATAGGTTCCTCCCTAGAACAAAAACCTGTGAACTTAAGAAGATCCAACTTAATGCATTCTAATAACTTGACTAAAATATTATCCGTTTCACTAATGTCGGGTTTCTTTACAAGTTTTATGCCTATATAATATAGAAATAACTAGGGATAGTGGATTTAATGATTTTGTTTTAAATAAGATTCATATAGAATTCTAAGGGGTCGACTTTCCCTGACACTTAAGTCCCCTATGACCTTGTCCTCTCCCTCTATGGGGCAATTCTCCTTGCTGAGCAGAGCCTCCATCCGAAGTCTTATCACTTCTAGAGCGTCTCCTAACATGGTGGACGTCTAAGCATCATTTAACTATACGCCAACAACATAGAAAATATTCAATTTCTGAGGAAAATATAGTTTCAAGATCACAAGAAAACCAAGACACTTTTAAATTTTCCAAAGAGATCTTCAGAAATGCCTCAACTATGATTATGCCCGGGTTCATAACGATAATTGAGACCCCACCAAAGTATCTCTGCTCCACTTAGCCATAGAAAAACTTTTGGCTCTGATACCAAACTGTCACGTCCTGAAATTTGGACCGTGACCGGCACAGAATATGAATAGTTTCATATTCCGAAAGCCTAAAACCTCAAATACAACGTTTAAAGTTTCCATAACATTTTTCAAAATAACACAATCTTTTCTAAGGTCTAGGTGGAGCATTTACCTTTTTATCAAAATAACACAAGTACTTAATAAAGATTAAAATCGATCTTGTTCAAAAAAAATATTGCTTCGGATCTGCGACGAGGCTCTTCACTGCTCAGCGGGAGGATTAGGGTCACCTGCACTATCTGAGGCCAAATAATCTACTCGTGAATAACGTCCCAAAAACATGATTTAAAGAATGCGGAAAATAAACAATGCATAAACATGTTTCAAATAACATTTCACATTTCGATGCAAACTTTTCCGTAAACATTTTCTTCCAGGGAACAATTCTGAAATAAACCTTTCAAAACCAATCAGTTAATAGTAATCATTTCGAAACCATAATCTTTCCGTAAACATTATCGTTTCAGAGAAACAATTTGAAGCAATCATTTCAAATCAATTGATATAAAACAATCCTTTCAAAACCATAGTCTTTCTGTAGGACTTCAACAGAACGAAAATAGACGTGGACACACAGTCCACGAGGGTAAATAACCAATCTAGCAGCTCAAGGCCACTAGCCGTCGCGAGTACGAGACCCACGTAATAATCTGGTGGCTCGAGGCCACAATCCGTCGCGAGTACGAGACCCACGTATATCCGTCGCGAGTACAAGACCCACGTATATCTGTCGCGAGTATGAAACCCACGTATATCCGTCGCGAGTACAAGACCCACGTATATCTGTCGCGAGTATGAAACCCACGTATATCCGTCGCGAGTACAAGACCCACGTATATCCGTCGTGAGTACAAGACCCACGTATATCCGTCGAGCTCGGGTAACCAAGGTGCACCATGGACTAACAGTACTGCTGTTAGCAACCAGCGTTCTGTATTCCGTCCTAAAACATTTCCATCATGCGTGGGGTTTATTTCACATGAAATAATCTCAATCGTTTCAATGTCATAACCATTGGTAAAATCACTTTAACTTTCCAAAAACCCCAGCATGTACATTTGAAATCAAATTACTGTGAAGATATAAAATTCGCAAAATAATATATTTCATGAATAACATCAATGCAATGTAACTTTTGCCAAACTCTTTTCAAAAGCTTATTCATCCATTTTCATACATAATCATAACTCTTTTATAAACCAATCGAAAGAAAATCATTTCTAACGATTTAAACCATACTTTCGTAAAAGTTACTTTTCATAAATTTATATTTGAAATTCAACATTTGAAATGACAATGCATTTGAAAACGTAAATTCTTAGGGAACGTTATTCACTCACCTGGAATTCTCTAATATAACTTACTCTTGCTCTAAGCTTTAGAATAGCATTCTCCCTTCTTTTCCCTAAATCCCGAAAATAAAGCATTCCATGAGCTAACATACAAAAACCACAATTTGAAAAATTTCAATCTTTGCAAACAACCATAATCATTCACTAAAAGTCTTATCTTTATTTCTTTTTTCCAAACTGTTAAATTCCATATTCCATCTAAGAGTGACATTCAGCTCTTTTATCTCACAGTGCTTTTGATTTAACACAACCACCACAAGTCACACATATACTTGTTAATACTTGAATATTCTAAAAATTTTACATTATCACCTTCTCCATTTCTTCCAAAGCAGCAAGCTTTCGCACAAAATATATAGTTACTTCCAAAAGTAATTTGGGTTTGTAACATACACCATTCCTCAGTAACAGCCCCAAGTTCAACATAAAGGATCTTTTATACAATGTAACTTAAAAGCTCATTATTTCCAATATAACCTCAATTCCTTTAAACTTGTGTTCATCTCATAATTGTTAAATCCATACATCTCTTTTATGCCAAATTCATATTCTTCACTTCCATTCAACACCCACGCATACCCAACATCATACATATATATATACACACACATACACACCTATATATTAACACTCAACCATTACAATAATTTTCCTTATCTTTTATTTCCAACAATTAACATCTAAAACAACAGCACCATTCTTTGAACCCATAACCACAATATCTCATATATATACATATATATCAAGCCAAAACAGCAGTATATACGTATATACATACACCTATAGCAGTAAGCTCCCAAACTCTTCCCTACTGGCATCAATTACACACAACACAAGTAGCACAATATATCAGTATCAACACAGCACAACAAGCAGAAATACCCAGACATTCACTCGAGTGCACAGTTTCAGGTGCCACAACTACTCCCTCTCATCCATTTCCATTTCTTCCACCCTTACGGCTTGCCAAGCAGAGCAACATACAATATCATACACCCACATCCCTTATGAATGTTCAAAAGAAAGTGACTTGTACTTACCACCACAACCACCGTAACACAACACGGCAACAGAGGAGGAAAGTGCTGACCACCATTCACCACACACAGCAGATTCAATGGCGGCAAGTCGACGGACACTCCTGAAACAGAAAGAAGAAAGCCCAACAGAGCTCCCACGGATGCCAATCAGCAGAGACAACGATAGCAACCCAAAGCAAACCAAACAGAGACGGGGAAGAAGCTCGGGGTACTGTAGCTGTTACAGTATCCCAACATACACCCACTGTACTGCAAACAAAGCGACAACGACAACGGCAAAACCAACCCAAAACAGAGAAGGAAGAGAAGCTTCTGGTTGCACAACCATCGACAGAAACTATGGCTCAGGCGACAGGAATCTCAGCAGATGCCGAGCTCGACACGGCAAAAGAAGAGCACCACGACAGCCACCCTCGCCGGCGTCAACGCAGACAACGCCGACGACATGTAACGGAGGAGGAACCCACGGCTGCAGACCCAAGGACCCGTGAACTTCTCTGAACTTTCTCTGCCTCCAACCTCATTGACAGACTGAAAATGGCGGAAAGGAGGCGTGCTAAATGAATAAAAAGGACAGAGGGCAAAATGGTAATTTCACGTATCAGAAAAACGAAAATAACTTCTCCCATCTGCAAGCGCTGGGGTTCGAACAGGGGACCTCACGTTAAACTTCTCCGCCCTGAACCATTTTGCTAGCATGTTCCTATTGATATTTCCTGCACCAAATATATACATATTCATTTCCTAAGTTGATTTTATCTATTAAAATTCCAGGCCATAACATCTGGTGTCTCTCTCTCTCTCGTCTTCTTTTTTTCTTAATTTCTCATAAAGAAAGTTAATAATTAATTGTGAAATGTTTCATTTGGCTGCAGTTTTATCAGCTGTTGGAGGGATCAAGCAGGCTGCTAAATCCATAACAGACGGTACGTACGTATATCCTCTGTTTCATTTACTATGGAAACATCGTAATAAAAAACGCCTATGAAACACAATGAAAGATACATTGAAGAGTTAGATTTTATGAAAGGTACTGAATTTTTTAAACCTATTGCCTAATTCATGCACAATTCTTTCTTTGGCACACAGATGGCGTTGTTTGGATATCCGTTGCAATTTTGGTGTGCCTTTTCATGGTCCAAAGATTTGGAACTGATAAGGTGGGTTACAGTTTTGCTCCCATTATTTGTGTCTGGTTCACCTTCATTGGAGGCATTGGTATTTACAACTTTATCAAGTATGATTCAACAGTCCTCAAAGCGTTAAATCCCGCTTACATTATACACTATTTCAAGAGGAACAAGAAAGAGGCTTGGATTTCTCTTGGGGGCGTCGTGCTCTCCATCACAGGTTTCATGTTGTTAATTTCAGTGAAGTAATAAAGTTAATTATTTACCATATCCCATTTCTAACTCATAGACTTGATGTGGGGGACAAATGAATTTGCAGGAACTGAAGCAATGTTTGCTGATCTTGGACATTTCAGTGTTCGTTCTATCCAAATCAGTATGTGTTCTGTGACATACCCTGCTCTTGTATTGGCTTACACCGGGCAAGCCTCCTTCCTTCGCAAACATAACGATCTTGTTGGAAACACCTTTTACGAATCAATTCCAGGTACGCTAATGCAAAACCTCAAAACCTTCAACATATGGAATAATTGTTAATTAATTAGAATCTGTTATTGGTTAGTGCAGACCCTTTGTACTGGCCAATGTTTGTGATCGCGGTTGCAGCAGCGATCATAGCTTCTCAAGCCATGATTTCTGGGACTTTCTCTATAATCCAACAATCCCTTTCACTGGGTTGCTTTCCTCGTGTGAAGATCGTGCATACTTCTGCCAAGTACGAAGGACAAGTTTACATACCTGAAATTAATTACATCTTGATGATAGCTTGCGTTGCCGTCACTCTTGGATTTAGAGACACCACAAAAATTGGCAATGCCTACGGTAATCATTCTCTTGTACATATACTCAAAACTTGTAATCTGCTTGCTTAGTAAATCTAAAGAATAGTTTCGTTCGTGTTTATATATATGCAGGCATAGCTGTGGTTTTTGTGATGACACTGACATCGGCTTTACTTGTGCTTATCATGACCATGATATGGAAAACACACTTTCTCCTTGTTATAGGTTACGTTGTTATATTTTGTTCTATGGAGCTTGTCTATTTAAGCTCAGTGTTATACAAATTTAACCAAGGAGGGTATCTTCCTCTTGCCTTCGCTGCGGTGCTCATGTCCATCATGTTCATCTGGAACAACGTATACCGAAGGAAGTACTACTTTGAGCTGAACCACAAGATTTCTCCAGAGAAGCTCAGAGAGATTGCTTCTGACGCACAAGTTTCCAGAATTCCTGGTTTGGCCTTATTCTACTCTGAGCTCGTTCAAGGCATTCCGCCTATTTTCCAGCATTATGTCACAAATGTGCCTGCACTTCACTCCGTCCTTGTCTTTGTCTCCATCAAGTCGTTACCTATAAGCAAAGTTGCTGCAGAAGAACGATTCCTGTTCCGAAGAGTAGAACCCAAAGAACTTAACGTGTTCCGTTGTGTGGCGAGATATGGGTACACTGATGTGCGCAACGAGCAAGAACCTTTTGAGAGATTATTGGTTGAAAGGTTGAAGGGGTTTATTTCTGGAGAGGTTTGGGTGTCACAGGGGGTACTGGTACATCAGAATGTTGAAAACGGGGAGGAGAACTTAGAGGTTGAAGACGATGGTGTGCAAGAATGTCGTGGGGAAGAGATCAGGCAACAAGAGGCAGTTAAAAGAGAGATAGAAACAGTTGAGAGAGCAATGCGAGCAGGTGTTGTGCACTTGATTGGTGAGAGCGAGGTGGTTGCTAGCAAAGGAGCCAACATAGGGAACAAGATTTTGATCAATTACGGTTACAACTTTGTGAAGAAAAACTTGAGACAAAGTGACAAAGTGTTTGATATTCCACATAAGCGTTTGGTCAAAGTTGGTATGACTTACGAGCTTTAAATCAGATCGCACCCACTGTACTACGTTGCTGTTCCACAAGCTTTCTTTGGTAGATCTCTCGCGTAAAGATTCATCTATATTATTGTAGTGAAGGAAAACTTGCTTAATTAATTAATTAATTAATTAAACTACTTAGTTTTATATTTTATTATATTATAAGCTGTGTAATTGGTGGGGTGCAAGCAAGTGGCAAAAGTTGGTAGAAGATATGGCTGAGTTTTTGTATGTGGTATTTATGCCATGTTTGGTTGGTACGAATCTCCATTATCCGATGAATAAAAATGAGAATTTTAAGAAATAATCTTAATTTGTATGTTTGATCTGCAGGATAGGAACGCTTTCTTAATTATTACCTCAGTTCAAGTCATACATATGCAAGGATGGGGCGGGATTCCTTCATTAATCATGTGATGGAATATACCATATAGGAAGTGATTCTGGAGAATCACAAGAGATCATTGTCCAGATGTCAACTTGTTAAAACATACACCACCACATGTGGCTGAGGTTTCATATACGACAGGGAGGGGGGGACTTGTATACAGAACATCTAGCCCTAATTATTACTATTTTGTCTGCTGATAATTTTGTCTCGGAGCATCTTTAATTATATTATTCTTCTCCCCTTTTTATATTTTGTCAGATTAAGAGAGAAACAAACACAAATAACCCTAGAAATGCTAGAATTTTTCAAACATGTGCATCCGCAGAAAACTACCAAAATTTAGGGGCACAGAGAACTGAGAAGTCATGTTGCACTAGGACATCGAAGTCGATCATTTTGAAGGCATGAATGTCAAATTACATACGACAAAAACCATAAGGGACGAAGGTAGATCCACAAAAAAACGTGGTCCCAGGGGATCTAGGGTTTTGAATTCAATTAGAGACAAACGTTGCCTGCTAATCAAGGAGATTAGATACCGGACAATTGATGACCATTCCCACGAGTTTCAAGCGACTGAGACAAAAATGGCTATGCCTAACAATCAGTTACATCCGAATAGCTAAAGGATCAGAAGATCTAAAACTAGGAAAGATATCAGAGTGTAGTATGAACAGAATGGGTATATGTATATATGCGTTTTATCACAACATGAATACAAGTTAATTTAAATTATATTAGTAGAAAAATGCACAATCAAATGTAAATACGCTTAATAAAGCATTATAACTGTCGTATTTCCCTATACGATGAACCAAAGTACTCTCCAAGCTTTTAATTTGTTATCATACACTCTTTCTGGTACTAAGATCTATTTTATAGTACAATTGCTAATATAGGAATAAACTTCCCCTTAATTAGTTGAAAATGGAGCAGTTAAAGGAAAGTGGACATAGTGATGAATTGGTCCATATTATTGTCTAACATTGTTCACACACAAACACGCCTAATTATATTTATAACCACTAACCAGCATAACTTGCTATAACATGAACAGATATGAAAAAGAGGCATAGGAACTCAGAATTTCAATTTGCCGCGTAAAATTGAAACTCTTGTTCCAAATTATGTATAAGATGAAATTAATGATCCCTAATATTTGTTTCTATCTTCATAAATAGACATGATTATGTATATATATGAGACAAAAGGCTGAAAAGAGGGGCCGGCCGGGAAGCAATTGCAGATGGTGGTAATTACATGGGGAAATCCAAAAATCCCATGGTTGGTTACGAGCGATATAAAGTCACAGTGGGAAAAGGAATATATATAGATGGAAATACGGAATTTAAAATTCATGAAAAATATTATATTGGTTAAAAACTTATATACCAAACAGACGGGAAATTGAATTCCTTAAATAGATCGTCTTGAGGGAAATGTCAAGAAATACCTTTATAACCAGACAGTGCCTATTGCCTATGCCTCATAGGTGCTCAATATATTATTTTTAAGTTGAGACAATTAACTCGGACAGATGCCCTCACAAGAATTATTATTCATGGATGATTCAAGATATTTTGTTTTAATTAATCCACCGTTAAGGATAAAAGAGTTCAACTTGCCGGCACAGATGCTCTCTTCCAACCAACAGTTATCAAAAACAAGAAACTCCAATTTATATCTTGATCAACTGACAATTTCATCAAAATTAGTAAAATTTAAGAATCGTCACTACATAAGTTCCAACCAACAGTTATCAAAAACAAGAAACTCCAATTTATATCTTGATCAACTGACAATTTCATTAAAATTAGTAAAATTTAAGAATCGTCACTAGATAAGTTATAACTAAACTCTTCTTCAAACTCCCAAAATTAATTAGAAAAAGTTGTGCAAAGATTAGCTATATATAACTCACATAATCCCCAGCTACTATCTGTTAATATATAGAGTCATACCCAGCAATTTAGTTAACCCTAAACAACAAATTAGAAGTACCATTATTACACCAGAATAAACATATATTCATCATAATTTGGGGAGAGAAACAACTAACTAGAAGTTTGAAAACTGGTGTGAGAGAGAATTGCCATTGAACCTCATCAAGGAGGTCCCAGAACCAGAGGAAGCACTAGTAGTGGGGGCTCTCCTAGCTGGAGGCTCACCTCCATAATCAGAAGCTTGATCAGAGATATTAATATCATCGCTATGAATATCGTTACCCTTATTTTGGTTAGATCTCTCGCCTTCTGATTCCCTAAACTTAAGCAAATACCTCTTGAGTGGGTCGGCGTAATCATCAAACCCTAGAGTGGCGAGGGCCCAGCAAATATCGTCGCCATTCACTGTCTTGCGCTTCTCCTTGTAACACTTATCAGATGCTTCCCCAGTGACGAAGCTTATGAACTCAGAAACACATTCTTGCATGGTTTCTTTCGCTTCTTTGGAGATTTTTGCGTTTGGAGGCAGAATTTGCTTCATAATCCTCCCCACATTAGCTATTGGAAGCAAGCGATCTTGCTCCTTGATGATTCCCCCATCTTGATGATAATGATGAGAACCTGTTGTGTTGTTGAAGTTGTATTTATTAAAGCCTTCTCTCTCTGAGTTATCACTCATCTCTCTGTACCACAAAGCGAGATTAACTTTAGTCCTGTTAAACAAAGACACGTTTCTGGCTCTCTGCACTGGTCAAGTATCCCTGATATATATATTTATAGACAGACACAAATCCAAGAGCTCCCATGTTTGTGCAAGCTAGATCATATGGGCATGTGTGCGCACCATTCATTTAGGAGAATATTTTGGGTGAGGAGCATCGATCCGTATGTGTAGCTAGCTAGACAGATTAATATCAGCCATTGATTTAACAAGATCGTGAATAAACTTATATAGTTTTTTATTTGGAAAATACAGTTCATGATCGATGATAAATTCATAATGTGATCAATATATTTGTATATTCAGCAAGAATCTTGAAGTTATTTGACTTTGATGACGAGGCAGGTCATGAACAGGACCAACTCAGATTCATTGGGGAACACAGTGGCAGGCAATTCGTTTTGTTGCTATGAGTTAGGTTTATATCTTCTTTATGTAACTGTATCCTTTTTTATATATATAGTTCGTGGTGCAGAAAACTTACCTAGCAGCTTTAAAGAAAGGGACTCAAAACTTATCAGGTACTACAAGGAGAGAATGGTCCCATTCCCTCCTCAGGCTTTAGCTAGTCTCTACTTCCTTTCGTTACTTTATGAAGTCAATTATTTGATTAATTAATTAATGTAATTAATGCTGTCCATAATTTCCAGCTAAGTACAGTAAACAATACTATAAATTGAATTTGTGGACGATATGAGTGCACGTCGCTTTGTTGTGTTGCGCACACTACCAAACTAAGACCTAAAAAGGACCGACGAGGTATAAATTATTAAACTCTTGCCACAGCTCACCATTTCATCACCTACTATTTACTTGCATCGGATGAATTTAGGGGTTCTAAAATTGCAGTTCAGAAATGGTTCATTGCCACCTTTTACACAATACAATTGAATTGAATTACTATTCACTTTATGAATTCTCTATTATGACGTGTATTTGGGCTTAGACATGCAAGATTAGCACCCAATTTTTCTCCTCCAAGTGTATATTCATGATTTGAGTCTCTAATATATTGGAATGGCTGCTAAAACATATTGCAGCCTCTTGAATTAGAATATTTTATTTTGGGAATTCCTCCACTCGACCGGCATATAGTATGCAAAGTGACAAAATTTCCCTCCAAGTTCAATATGCTGCACTTGAACAGTACTAAGAGATGTTAGAATTGCAAGGGATCCAAATCTTTGCCCTGATTCTCTGCGAATCAACGAGTTAAACAAATCCACCCGGTGCGTATTAATTGATTAGTCATAATCTTCGTTATTATGCTTCGCTAACCCGCTTTTCACATTCCATATACACCATGAAAAGGACAAAACGCTTTACAAAATATAATCCCTTTACATTATATAGGTTCAACTCAACGCTTGAATCTAGTCCCCTTTCATATAAACGAACCAAACAGGCACTTGATGTTTTCTCACTGAAGCTGAAACGTGAACAATTGAATGGAAAAAGTGAAGTTTTATTGGAGGTTTAGGATCTCAAATGGTTGGACTGGGACCCCCGCAAAGAGTCATCATAGTTGAGCCAGTAATTAATAAAAAGAATGGCAAGTGGGGGATAAAACTGATAATAGAGTTTCTAAATTGGGATATTAGTTATAATTTAATTAGTTGACAGTAAATACACTGTGATGGAATTTAAATTAGAATCTCGAACAGGAATAGGCTTTGTCTCCTTGCAACAGGTACGAATTCATTCTACACATATAATATGCTTGTCTATATGAAACTCCGAATATATAATACGGTACTACGACACATGCGCACACCAGTGAGAATACTACATCTTGAGGCATGTTCCAAGGTCATCGCAAGTCGTGAAAGGTAAACTAGGTTTGGCCAATCTTCAAAATGAAGCTACTGTAGAGAGAACATGATTTGTGGTCCTGAATATATTCTTATTGGTCCACCTTCTTTAAACAGTACAAAGCTTGAGTAATATACACACATCAGCTTCATATTTTTATTCCACAAACCATACAACACAAAAGACACACTTATTGCCCTCACTTACCACCCCTTTTATTAATTATTACTAACAGTTCACTTTATATGTATATATCTAGCCATGGACATATATATATATATATATATATATTTCTACAGACACATGCACGTACGTTTAATCTCTCCTCTTTTAGTTTCCTGGAGTTGCAACTTTACTGTAACTGTCTATTAGTAATTAGTTTTCGAATCGGAGCTATAGACATATATATATAGGTATATATATTTCTACGTACAGACCCATGCATTTACGCTTCTTCTCTTGTAGTTTTCTGCAGTTCAAACTTTACTGTAACTGTCTATCAATTAGTTGTCGAATCGGAACTGGCTTAATTCGTCACTTGTTGTTGAAGATTTGAGCCTAAAATAAAAATGAAGTTGTATGCATTATACGTACAACATATATACTATGCTTAATGAGAGACTACGTACTTAGTGTAGAAGCTGTTTTGATGCAATGGCACTTATAATTAATTAATGAGAGTGAACAAGACTAGGTTTGTCCACGAGGGATTCTTTGGGACAAATTGGGCAATAAACAAACATAGATAGGCAAGCGGGTGGAGGCACATAACTGGGAAAGAGACTTTGACAAACCCAAAAGGGCTAATAAAGTGTTATTATCGTTGTTGGAGCAAGAGAGATGGATCTTAAGAGGGAAATTCGTACGCTTACTTTATTATTATATTTAATTCTGTGGAGAGGCCACCTTCCCACTTTTGTAGTGGGCATCTTTTGGTGATCTGATATATTCAATATATTTTCAGGGTCGTATATGCATTTATTATTACCCTCTGATCTCCCACAGTTTACTCTCACCCACGCCACTTGTTCAAAGAAATTAAAGCTCCGAATCTCAAGTGTTCAAAAGATTGTTCTGTTTAATTTTCTTCTGCTCACATATATAAATGGCGCCATGCGAATAAAGCTTACGCCGTACCATACCTGAATTTACTATCAAATGATATGAGACTTATTAGTTGTTGTTAATTATTATATATAACTTATTTATTCCTTAAATGTTCTGTTATTTACAAAGTGACCTCATCCACACATAATTAATTTCCCAAAGAGGCATACAATATTTCCACTAACAACCACTTGCGCTCTCTCTTGATTTTTTTTTCTTTTTGTATAAAAAGGTTTACGCGAGTTTAGTATCGATCTCTCACTAAAATTAAAGTATAACTTTATAATTTAAAAAACGTTTACAGGATACTTATGTTATCACTTATCAAAATAATCCTTCTAACGGCAGTGGGAATTGAATTCTCATTTTTTTAAGATACGAGTCAATTTTTTATCATTTATGTTAACTTTGATTAGCTATCTTGATTGTTTTTTTTTTTTGTACAAAAATTTTTAGAAAGGGGTTAGGCTCATCCAAGATCTAAGGGTAGGGTAAAGACTTCTTTTCTTATAGGCCATACTAATGTCGGGTAGGGCGAGCCGTCTATTACCCTCAGGTATAAACCTAGGCACCCAAAAGTTAGGATGCCTCCCCAAGCGCCGCGACTAAAATCACAACAAAGTGATACTTTCTAAAAATCAAATACGCTTTAAATAGTCATATATATATATATATATATATATCATATTTTTTATAGTTGAACCCACGGATGGATGGATGATGGGTATCTCTCTTGATTATTTATGGTCTGACAGAGATCTGAATGAATGCTTAATCACACAAAGTACAAAAATGCGTTTTTTTTCAATAACGAGTTTTTTTTTTTTACTTTTGGGTAAAAATTGGGCTAAACATTGGTTCTCGGGTCCTCGCTGATCACAGCTGTACCGCCCAACATAAATACGGCCCAAATCTGACAGGTAATTTGCTTCATTCATTTCCCATATAAGTAGGCCCATTCAAATTTCAAGCCTAGATTCTCACGTTCTCCTTGTCCATACAATACAGTAACGCGTAACGTAATGATACAGAAACCATGTTCCTAAGATTATGCTATTCGTGGTTACCGAAAAGCTCTCTGAAGAATGGCAATTGTTCTCTCTAGCTTTCTGAAGAATTATGTACCTCCTTCACGAGAGGAAGATGACTTGCTTTTTCTAGCTCTAAGAAGGTCAAGAATTATGGAAACAAAACTGCCAGGGACAATGTGCTTCAAGAAAATTGGCCAATGTTAGGTTCAAAAGGTTCAGTTTATGAAACTGGTGGACCTTCATTTGCTGATAAACTGAAAGGGGTGAAAAAGAACAATGATCTAAAAGATGATATGGGTAAAGATGATGGGATAGAATCATATGATAACATGGATGAATCACTAAATCAAAGTATGCAGGAGGATGAGGAGCCTTTATGCAATACCATTGAAGATCCATCTAGGAATTTCCCTACTTTTGCATTTTCGGGAAAGATGAAGAAGAAGCTATACAGAGCATGGAACAAAGCAGTGATTGTGAAATTGCTTGACAGAGATATTGGCTATAAAGCTTTACAATCTAGATTACAAATGATATGAGCAAAGAAAGGGGTTATCAACTTAATTGATATTGGCTATGGGTTCTATGTAGTGAAAATGACAAATAGGGAGGATTTCTTCAATGCCTTAACAGGGGGACCATGGTTAATATATGACCATTACTTAGCAGTGAGATCATGGGAACCCAATTTTAGACCTGAGAAAGCTACAATTAACAAAGTAGCAGTATGGGTTAAAATACCAAAATTATCTTTAGAGTACTATGATGAAGAGGCCCTTACTGTGATTGAAAACTGAATTGGTGAGACGGTGAAAGTAGATATCAACACATCAAATCAATTAAGGGGGCATTATGCGAGAGTATGTGTTCTGGTGGATTTGAATAAACAATTGATGTCTGGTTTTGCTCTGGACGGAGAAGAATTCTATCTAGAGTATGAAGGGCTTCATATGCTATGTACAAACTATGGTACCTATGGTCATCGGTTTGAAAGCTGTAAAAATTGAAGAAGTGGATCTGAACCAAAGGCAATGAGTCTAACGATTAGCAGGTACAACAAAGCAATATGGGAGACTCAAATAAAGAGACTTGTAATAATCAAGAGCAGTGGAGGGTTGTACAAAAGAATCGTAGAACAAGGAAGTTGAAAGAGGATAAAGCCGAGCTTATGAGACAGGGAAATGGTGGTTCCAGATTTGGGGTCCTTGCACAAAATGAGGATTATGAGGGAAAGCAATATAGTAATAAGAAGAATAGTAGAGATGTTGTTTATGAAGCAGAGCATGAAAATGTTGTCCAAATAAGTAAGGCTACCGGACGTCCGGCGAAGGTATGGCGGAAAAGTAACATGAAGAAGCACGATGAGGGGAGATCAACGGGAAAGAATGGGATGATGAATGAAGTGATGGATGATGGGAAAGAAGTACGAAAAAGGAGTGAAAAAAGGGGTAGGAGCGGTGGACAATTAATGCTAACATTGGATGAAGCAAGGGAGGATAGGTTGGAAGGAGTAGACATTGTGAGAGACGTTGGGGATGAAAACAAGTTGACTTTGGGCCAAAATAGTGGATCAATGGAAGCAAGAGGGACTAATACGCAGGAAGGCCAACAAAAGGATTTTGGGCCAAGTCCAATTCAGGTACATAGTCATATTAAGCCCAATGTTATTCGAATAAAGGAAGTAGATCCTGGGGAATTAGAAAATGAGTCTATGGATATGGGTTAATGTCCTATTATTAATGAAGTTAATGAAGATTTTGAGGAATCTATGGTAACTAAAACTCAATTCTCATAAGATGGATAATTGGGCTTTAGGTTTTGGGTTAAGAAAATATCCTTTATTACATCTTAATATTATGGATACTTTATTTTATTGGAATACAAGAGGGGCTTGTGCTAATGGGTTCCCTAGAAATTTAAAAGCAGTTTGCAATAGTCTGAGACCAAGTCTAATTATTTTATCTGAGACTGAGTGTACAGATGAGAAGGGCTTCCAATTTCTTCATTCATAGGGTTTTGACTTTATTAAAGTTATACCTAGCTCAGGTCGATCAGGGGGTTTAGTTGCAGCTTGGAGGAGTGATGTAATTAAAGTCTCAACTTTATTAGAAAATAGACAATACTTCCATTTCAAATGTGAAATTGCTGGACGTCCTTTCTTTTTATTGACGGCGGTTTATGCAATTCCTCATTCTAACTTTCGCCAGATACTTTGGGATGATCTAAAAAATTTATCAGATAATATTACTATGTCATGGGTGGTGTATGGTGATTTTAATGATATTCTCCATTTGACGGATAGAATTGGAGGTGTTGGGTGTTCTCATAATAAAATAAGATGATTTCAAAATAGAATATATGAATGTGGCCTTTCAGATATGAGATATCAAGGACCAAAGTTTACATGGAAGGGTCCTAGATTGGCTGGATGCACTTGACTCTATGAAAGATTAGATCGAGCTCTAGCTAATGTACAATTTCTCAATAACCTATCATATTGCATTTTGAAGGTACGTCCTAGAACTCAATTTTCTAATCATAATCCTATTATGTTATAATTTATGAATAATTCCAATGATGGTAGACATAAACCATTTCGTTTTGAGGCTATGTGGCTTAATCATGAAAACTTTAATGATTTCTTATCAAATACTTGGGATAGTTTAGAAGATTTCAATAAATCACTAGAGAATTTGAGTATCTCTCTTACTGACTGGAATAAAAATATTTTTGGTCTTATTGAAAAGAAGAAGAAAAATAGTCTAGCTCGTTTGAGTGATATTCAAAGCTCTCCTGCTTATACTCATTCAAAATTTTTAGAGTCTCTTGAAAAAAGGTTGCATACTGAATTGGAAGATATTTTGAAGTTAGAAGAAATTAAATGATTTCAAAAAGCTAGAACTGAATGGATTACAAAAGGGGATAGGAATACCCGATATTATCATTTGAAAACTAAAATGAGAAGAAAGAGGAATAGGGTTTTGACTCTTAAAGATGATAAAGGGAATTGGATTGATGATGAATCTTTGTTGAAGTCTATGGTGATAAATTATTTTAAAAGTCTTTATAATAGTCATGAAACAAATTCTTGTATTATTAAAATTGAAACAAAATTTCCCTCTGATGTGAAAGGGCGACTTAGTAATATGGGTTTTATTCTAGAGGATGAGGAAATAAAGGAAGCTTTATTTTCTATGGGGGGCTTATAAAGCTCTTGGTATTGATGGCTTCTCGCCTATTTTTTATCAAACCAATTGGAGTATTGTTGGTAGATCTTTATGCAAGTTTGTCAAAACTGCTTTTGAGAAAGGGCTAATTCAGGATGGTGCAAACAAAACCTTAATTTCTCTTATACCTAAAAGAGATAATCCTGAGGTTATTGGGCAGTTTAGACCTATCACCTTATGTACAGTGCATTATAAATGCATTACTAAGGTGATTGTTAGTATGTTGAGAAAGTAATGGATGATATTGTGTCTCCTTTTCAATCAAGCTTTATAAAGGGTAGACGTATACAGGATAATGTTGTGGTGGGTCAAGAAATAATACATACTATGAAAAAAACCTAAAGGAAAAAGTGGCTTAATGGCTATGAAGATTGATCTTGAGAAAGCTTATGATCGGATTAGATGGGATTTTGTTAAACAAGTTCTTATTGATGTTAGTTTGGATATTGTGCTTATTAGCCTTATTATGGCTTGTGTTACGTCAGTTTCATATAATGTGTTATAGAATGGATCTCAAACTGAATTTTTCTCCCCTAAAAGAGGTCTCCGACAAGGAGACCCTATCTCACCTCTTCTGTTCGTTCTATGTATAAACAGGTTATCTCATATTATTTTAGATGCTGTGAATGATGGCCAATGGAAACCAATAGTAATTTCTAAAGGTGGCCCGTCAATTTATCATCTTATGTTTGCAGATGATCTTCTTTTGTTTGGTGTAGCGAATGAAAAGCAAGCCAAATGCATGATGGATTATATGGACAAATTTTGCATTGCTTCAGGAGGTAAAATTAGTAAAAATAAATTTTCTATATTTTTTTCACCAAAGGTCAATATGAATACCAGGAGAAGAATTAGCGATATTACAGGAATGGATGTCTCAGCGAAAATAGGGAAATATTTGGGTGTTCCAATCACCAGAGGGAGTAAACCCAAAGATACTTTTTACTACATCATTGATAGGGTGAAATCTAAACTGGCAACTTGGAAGGAAAATACCCTTACTATAACTGGTCGAATTGCTTTGGCTAAATCTGTTCTTAGTTATATTACAGTTTATCCTATGCTTATTTCCAAGATTCCTATCTCAGTTTGTCAGGAAGTGGAGAGGTTACAAAAAATTTTTATATGGGGGAATAGCCAAAAGTCTCATAGTTTTCATTGTGTAGGTTGGGATCAAATTGTTAGACCAAAGTTAAATGGTGGCATTAGTTTCAAGAAATTAGCTTCATTTAATCGTGCTTGTGGAGCTAAGTTAGCATGGGATTTAATCAATTGTGGGAAAGGTCTATGGGTCGATGTGCTGTTACATAAATACATGCTAAGGAATGAAGAGAATTTCTTTGAGGCAAGAAAGGGAGATTCGGTGTTGTGGTATATCCCAACAGAGAGAGATAGTGGAGATAGGCACAAGATGGCATATCAGAAATTGGGAGATAGTAAATTTCTTTACTGATAACTAGTTGTTTCCTAACATAAAACTGAAAGATATATGTCTTAGGACACTGACAATGGAAGAGGAAAATAGTAAAGTTGTTGACTGGATTGAGTCTGGAAATTGGAATTTCTAAAGACTTGCTGAGATTATTCCTAGTAATGCTTTTCAAAGATTATTTAGTATGTTACCACCCAAGTTGGAAGCAGGTAATGATGTCATGGCATGGAATGCAATGAATGATGGATCTTTTACGATTAAAAGTACCTACTCCCTCATTGAACACCAACAACCTAATACATATAGTTCTATTTATAAAGACATCTGGAATTGGTACGGGGTGGAGTGTATTCGTGTTTTTATGTGGATAGCAATTAATAATCGTTTGCCGATGAATGGTTGGAGGAGTAAATGGGATTCAACTACTTCTAAATGTGGATATTGCAATAACGATACAGAAGACACTTTACATATTCTTCGAAATTGCAGTTATGCTAGATAAATGTGGCTGAGATAACTTAATCCCAGATATTGGTCTCCTTTCTTTAAAACCCCCTTAAGAGACTGGTTTGCTCTGAACCTTAAGAGGGAGTTGGGATCAGATGGTATAAGTAATTGGGGCTTACTTTGGGGAGTGGCAATTTGGAGTTTATGGAAGTGGAGAAATCAAGCCACTTTTGATATAAATTTTTTGAAACCAGCGGACCCGTGTTCAATCATCTTACAAAAATGGGAAAATTTGGGACAGATTAGACATGATCATGTAGTTAATAATTTCAGTATACAACACTCACATACTTGGCAACCTCCTCTGATGGGATGGTTTAAAGTAAATATTGATGGAGCCGTCACTACAGCAAATAGTGTGGCAGGGTGTGGTGGTATTATATGTGATCACTCAAGCGATTGGGTGGCTGGCTTTACATGCAAATTGGGATCTTGTAGTGTAATCGAAGCGGAGTAGTGGGCCGTGTATAAAGGTCTTCAGCTAGCTTGGGACCTCAGAGTTGGGAAGATTATTATTGAATCGGACTCTAAGAATATCATTGATATGCTGTCAACCTTAAATACTGAAAGATGCAGTTTATTAGTCCATCAGATATAGAGTTTCTTACAGCTAGCGTGGGAAATCAAACTACAATATGTTCTGAGGAAGCAAAATAAAGTTGCAAATGCCCTAATTAAAGAGGGTTTGACTTCTATAAGGAGTTTATCTATTTGTCCTCCACATTTTGAGTTAATGGTTCATACTGATTGTTTGGGATCTAATCCCCTTCTGATTTAGTTATATTATTTTGGGCACTTAGCTCTCATATTTACCAAAAAAAAGAAACCATGTTCCTTTCTAGGCTCTAGCTCGCGAGAAGGGATTTATAGAAATTTAAATTTCAGATTCTAATTCTGATTAATCCTAATTTTGGAACTGAAATTGAATTATTATTTATTTTATTATAATATCAAACTTGATTATTTCAAATATTTAGCACAGTTAAACATGTACAATTTCGCCAGTCAGAAATTGGCGTCGATCACGATATGTACAAGAATAAAATCGTTTTCATGATAGTGAATTATTCATCTAAAGAAGCACGCCCACATCAACCCTAAACATTATCTACAGATTCTCTTGTCCGTGTCAATTGGTGAACAGGTCAATTCCTAAATTATGAAGCAAATTATAAATTCTGGAAGAAGGTCATTGTAAATTGGGTTTGACATATAATAATAATAATAATAAAATCAACATTTGTGATAGAAACTGGTATGAACTTGCTTGCTTCGATCTGTCATTACATTGTTGTGAGTATGCATGCTTAATTCATCAAATATATCGATCTTGATTACATCGATGATTTCTAAAGTCACTCTTCGTCGTAATAAATTACGAGTAACTGCAGCGTTGAGAATCTCCTCGCATTTTTACCGATTGCATGATTTTGATTATATGTTGGCTCCTGCTTAAGATATATCCTGGTTTCTACCTGTTTCTTGTTTTCCAGCCCACGGGAAAATGGGTTAACCTCGTGGGTTAAGAAAACGGGTTGATAAAATATTAGTCCGTTATTTTTTTTAATATTTTTAAAATATTATTTTTTAATTTATAAAATATTAATAATTTTTTTAATATTATATTAGCATGATAAAAAAATTACTAATATTATATTCTTAAAAATTCATATTTTTTATAAAAAAATATTAAATTTTATAATTATAAATTTTAATAAACATTAATATAATATTAATCAATTATAATATGTCAACATATATTAATAAATAAATAATTATTTTAACTAGTATTTGATAATATGATTATTTAAAATAATATTTTAATAAAATAAATAATAATATTAAAAATAAAAAAAAATAAATAGTTTTTTATCATTTTGGCAAGCAGAAGGTAGGGGTTAACATTTTGCTAACTTAAATAGGGCCCTATAAATTAGACCCCGTTTTACTAATTCTAGTCCACCCCATGCCAACTACAAAATATAACATAAAAAACGGACAGAGACATTAATTCCAATTATTTTCTTTTCGTACTAAAATGATAATGTCTATTTGTTTGAAGTGATACTAAGTAAACACGTAGCAGAGTATAAGGGTGGATCAAACCGTCGCAAGAGATATCTATAGAAGAATAACTTGCTATTATATTAAATGGAAAATCCATAAAGTGTTTAGGACATTTCCATCATAATGCCAACAAGTTCAATTTGGAGCATATGAACCTCGAACTTGTCTTCAAACAAGAACATATTTTGGATATATATTATTATTGATCTCGGGGCAACCATAGCTTGCTCATTCTTCAACTGAAACAGAGGATAACTCCCTTGGTTTCGTCTTGCTCCAGTGCTCTACAGCTCAGAGGGTGTTGAAATATATTGCAGAAAACACAAACCTAGGCTTTTACACAGAAGCTTCTTAATTACATCAGCTTACAATTTTAATTACAGTGCCTGTCTTCGTGTTCGAATGTCAAACATTTCAGGTGACGAAGCAAGTTTGTCCTCAGGGGAACAGCAACAAGACAAGCACTTGCATGGCTCAAGCTCAAGACCTTCCCACAACAATGCCTCCAGTGATCATCAAAACCAGCTTCAATCCACCAAGAAGAAGCGAAATCTCCCGGGAACTCCAGGCAATTTCAACTCTACTCCGATCCTCAACATTCGCCATATATAGCTTCTTTTCATGTTCCTCTTCTAACTCCATGATATCACGTCCTGATGGATTAGATCCGAATGCTGAAGTGATTGCTTTGTCACCAACAACATTGATGGCAAAGAACAGATTCGTGTGTGAGATGTGCAACAAAGGGTTTCAGAGGGACCAGAACCTGCAGTTGCACCGGAGAGGTCACAATCTGCCATGGAAACTGAGACAGAGAGCGTGCAATGAGGTGAGCAAGAAACGAGTTTACGTGTGCCCAGAGCCTTCATGCGTCCACCATAGCCCAGCTCGAGCACTCGGAGACCTCACCGGCATCAAAAAGCACTTCAGCCGCAAGCACGGCGAGAAGAAATGGAAATGCGACGAATGCTCCAAAAAATACGCCGTCCAATCTGATTGGAAAGCCCACCAGAAAACCTGCTGTACCCGCGAATACAAATGCAATTGTGGCACCATTTTTTCCAGGTTAGAGACTCACTCTCTCAGATTCTTGCATATTCCATATACCTCAAACATAGCAGACTTTGTATGTGATATCCATGCATGTTATTTCAATTGTGCAGGAGAGAGAGTTTTATCACTCACAGAGCATTTTGTGATGCATTGACTGAAGAAAACAACAGGGTGAATTCTGCAGTATCTCTCAACACTCATTCCAACACAGCATCTGAATTAAACACAATGGTTCCTCAAGAAATTCTTGCAGTGTCATTCAAGTCGACGAGCACGAGCATGTGGGGAGGCATGTTCACGACCACTTCAAAAGGGTTGCCTCCTCTTCCTCTGCCTAGCTCCCCTGTTTTCAATTCCGTCGTCCAAGACGGCCGGAATGTTTCAGAGTCAGCTCAAGCGTCTGCAACGGCTTTACTACAGAAAGCAGCACAAATGGGGGCCACCGCAAGCAATGATGTCGGTAACTATGGCATGGTTCAAAAAGGGTATGTTACTTCCATGGCAGGTTCTGATTACCAGCCTGAACCCAACTTGGCTGGGACTAGTGGAGGTGGAGAATTCAGCAACCTATTGTTTCAGAAAGGTCCGCAAGAAATGTCGCAATCGTTTGGCTCTTACAATGATATGGAAATGTTGAGCCAAATGGTGATGGGACCAAGAGATGGAGTGGAAAGTGAAATGACCAGAGTTCATGACTTCTTGGGCGTTGGGGGACTCAATCCTCTGGCGCCGAATTCGCACGAGTTCCACGGTAGCATTGGCTATAACGGAGATTGGAGTTGGAAGCAATTATAAGGCTCTTAGACTCTGATGCGCTAAGATTAGCATGTCATTCTTTCAAATCGGATCATTCCTTGGTTCAGATTCAATTGCTTTTCTTCCAAAAGTGAAGTTCTTGTTTTTTTTTAAAAAAAAAGAGTGAAGTTCAATTCCATTATGCTTGCTGATTTTTCAAATAAAAGACCTTTTTTGTGGTTAATTTCAAAGGATAACTTTAACATTCCTTTTGGTGGAAAAAATTGCTTTGTTTTTTAAACGAGACCAGATTTTTTTTAATCAGTAGCCGTTTGGATTAGGAGTGAATGAGCCAATGACCAAACGCTGCTGTTTTTTTTTTTTTTTTATAAAGCTAACCCAACCTCCCGTCTAATTTCAGTGAGTTATGCAAGACAGTATAATGTACAAGTCTAGTGTCAATTAATCTTAAAAAAAAAAAAAGATAGTACTCCTCGTGTAACTATAATCTAATTAAAGAATTAATTTTTATCTTAAATATAATATATATATTTTTTATATTTATTAATTTTTTTAAATTATCCTTATTAATATTTTTCAATAATAATCAAATAATAGATGAATGAAATATCTAAGGAAGATTATTAGAGATATTTTAAAAAAATTATATTAACTAAATTTATTAATCTAATTAAATTAGTTAAATAGATCATATATTAAAAATTGTATAAGTATTAATTTTTTATTATTATTTTCAACACAACATATTTTTCATACCCAAGGATAGCCACGAGGTAACTACTAGTTTCAGTCCGTTGAGCAATAAAATATAACCCTTTTTTTATTATTTTTTTTGTACAATATTACCTTTTGTTTTTTTTTGGTATATGAATTTTTAGAAAGGGGTTAGGCTCACCCACGATCCAAGGGCAGGGCGAAGTCTCCTTTCCTCTTAGGCGATACCAATATCGAGCAGGGCGAGCCGTCTATTACCCTCAGGCGTAAACCTAGACACCCAAGAGCTATGATGTCTCCCCAAATGCCATAACTAGAACCACAATAAAATGATACTCCCTAGAGTTTAAACACGCTTCAAATAGTAACATGTCTCATCCCATCAGTTGAACCCACGATATCTCACCTCTTTTTAGTTTGATCAATGTTTGTCAGTCATCCTTTCTAAGGCCCAAAACGCCATATCAAAGGCCCATTTCTCAGAAAGGACAGCGCTTTGGTCATTGGCTCATTGCATGTGGAAAAACCCTAACCCTAATTAGATCGCTTCTATTTAAGCCTCTCGAATTCCTTATTCTAAACTTGATCGTTTAGGTGCTGTCCTCTTCTCCATGGTTTGGTAGTTTGCCTATTAACGTTTTCTTCTGTTATTACGTTTGTCTTCTATTTTCTACTCTTCTCTTGTGAAGGCAATGATGTTGTGAACTACCTATTTTATGAGGGAATTCTCCCTTGTGATTACAGAACTACCAATGGATCCTTCTGAGCCTTTACTCTTCGTCTGGTCATCTCTCTTTCATACTCTTTTAGCATTAAACTCCTTTTCTTCAGCAAAAGAGTTAGACTCTTTTTCTACACGAGAAATACGAGAATACCAGTATTGGTAACAATGTTTAAGATATAGCCACCGACATGATGATAACCTGTTCGAAAATTCAATGTGTCGACTTACAAATTCAGACTACAATTATTTATTCGGTGGCTTCTTTATCGCCCCAAAGTTTTTCTCAAGATTTCGATCTAGTTCATATTAATTGTAATAGGCTATAAGAACTAATAACAATTATGAATACTCTGTTCAAGTGAAACTAGTCTTGGTGTCGTTCCCGTAACAATGTCAGACTTGAAAAAATTTACACAATGAAAAATTAAGAATTTGTTCGACTTTTTTTAAGGAAAAATTTGGGTAAAGATTTATTTTAAGAATACTTATTTATTAAAGAGATAATAAAAATTGTAATTATTTTTTTAAAAAATCCAATATTAAAATATAATTTTAAAAATACTTAAATTGCGTTTAGTTCAATCTCATATATTCTACTATTCCTTTAATAACATGACCACGTATTTGACCGTGACTGATAATTGATAAACAGCTATTGGTTAAAGTTCATAAGTATTTTTTCGATATTACAATTTTGCCCATAAAGAAATAAAATACTGTCACAGTGTCACGCAAAACGGTGTTTAGACTTAATGCAATCGGTCACATTCTGATCGAAGTAATACGCTTCAGAAAAGCAGCCATTAGAGAAAAGATGGTTGTAGTTCATATTCAACGAGCCTGGGTTGATCTGCATATGCAAGTATTGTCAGGCTTTTACCGTGCCGTTTTATCATCTTGTTTTCTTTGGTCAAAACAATTTATAGATTATCTAAACTCATATTAGTTTACAGCACTTGGGAGGGGCTCCAGAAAGCAACGTTATGTAATTATATATTACAAAACAAATAAAAATGTCGGTTTCTTTATTGCTTCAGCTCTGCCCATTATCCCATGCAAGAAGCATGCATAGACCGGGGGCATGGAGTAGTTAAAAATTTCAACTTGGTTGACTATTTCTATGAATGATTCAACTACGGAATTGGTCTCCCTAGTCGCAGCTGAATGCTGACATGCGTAACATCCGAGACAGCCTTCAAAACTTCTTTCTCTGCATCCTCTGCTACTTCCATTGCATTTCTGTGTATAAATGGACATAAACTAGCATGAGACAGCAGCATTTAGATTTCACAATATTCACCAACGGTACGTCAAACTCAGGCAATGAACTTTACCGAATTTGCATATCAGGGGGCATGGAAACCTCTATTTGAAGAATAATTTTTCCTTGAAATGTGTGCCGTGTTACCCGCTCCACCGACATCTGAAATCAGTGATAGATAGTTTACATCATTTATAAAGTCTACTACCATGGACAATAAAACATGCTTTCAGGCCCTTCATCTTAATATGGAAGCAGTAAAACTAAATGAAACACGGCAAGATAGAGAAGCCTGGACTTAAATGATAAATTGCTAATAGGATGTCTAATAAACAAAACCTGGTTTTTACATAAAAATATCACCTGTACGAAGTTTGATGAGATGATGTCAGAAACAGTCTTATCAATATTATCATGTCCAGTAGGAATGATGCAGTTTTGATCCATATCATCGCTCCAAGTATTTTGCTGATCTGCAGGATCTACAAAGGCATATAGAATTCCAATTGAGAGAGTTTACAGATGCAAAAACGTAGCACAACAGTAACCTCCACTACAAAAGTGACCTAGAAAGGGTATATGATTATAATGAATTTTTGTTTGAAAAAAAATTAAGACTAGCAAGAATACCGATGTGTATAAAAATTTCAGCCACTGCCGGATGGGACTTGTGCATATGATGGCGGACATTTTCCCCAATGTCATGTGCCGCACTCACACTAGAGAAAGGATCAACCTGCAGGCAAGAATGAGAAATTAACTCTGAGAAACAATAATAAATATGTCACGTGATAAAGATGAACTAACCTCAATATTCACATCAAGATATAAAGATGAACCAGCTCTCCTTCCTCTCAAGCGATTGCAACCCTGTACAGAAACTCAAACAAAAAAAATGACAATAGAAAACAAAACACATGCTGAGTCCAAGATGCCAACAACAAATTAAAGACTCATCATAAACTGAACCACTGGCAGGGTGTTTTACATGTGAGAAAAAAAAATACCTTGACACCTTCAACTTGCAGTATTGTTTGTTTAATGGGATGCAATTGCTGGGATGGAATTGCAGCATCCACCAGTTCCATGATGCTACAAATTAATACAAATGTATTAGAGCCAAGGATTATGGTTAGTCGCAGTTGATTATAAATATTTCAAGATGAGGAAAATTATCTTTTAGCCATAAAGGTTTAGCCAGAATAAATTTAGCTCTATTGGTTACAGAATCAGATCACATTGGAGGGTCCGTGGCAAGTGACTATATGGTTACTTAAGATTCCAACAGGCATCTGATATAGATACATTAGAGTGAACATAACAGGTGGTGTAACCAAAACAACAGTTGGTTATACTCTTGCAGATCAACAAGAGCCTTACGAGCAATATGAGTTCAGGTGAAACAGAAAAACAGTAAGGTACCACTTTTTATTTTTCAAATAACAAGATGGATCAGTCTATAATGTTACCTTTGGTAACCAGTTTCAGCTCCAGCTTTTAGAATCATGCCAGAGACAAGAAGTCCTGCAAGCGGATCTAGAAACTTCACGCCAAGGATGGAGCCTCCTAACAAGGAGATGAACAATCATGGTCAAAGAATGTAAACAAGACAAACTTGAATCAAGTCATCTGGAAAAAATATTGTGCAATACCCAGAGTCGCATTTCATAAAGACATATCCTCTTGTCAGCGGCCATGTTACAATGGCAGCATAAAGATACAGAAAATCTGACAACACCCATACTCCTCTTATGTGAAATATAAGTTGATTTATCATGCAACATGTATTAGAAATTGGTATCATAGAAAATCATACCAAATAAACAAACTAAGCCATATTTCAAAAGACATGTCCCTTACCAACTCCAATGAGAGCAACTACAGATGAAATTGCATCGGCGCGATGATGCCATGCATTTGCTTTCATCAGCCCACTGCCTTGCCTTTCACCAACTCGCTTTGTTGCCCAGTAAAGCCTGGAGATTAAAAATACATGTAAAAGAAAGGAGCCTTCAAGATGGAACACTATTCTAATTCCCTCCACGCATGCATGCACAAACACCAAAAAATGAGGAACTTGAAGTGCACATGCTAATACAAGTTCAGAGAGGAGCTTAAATTATTTCCTCCGTTGATAGAAGATGAATAAAGGCAGAAGTTCAAATCAAGCGTCTACCAAATAAGGAAAAATCAAGGGGGTGAGTAGTCCCACGATGAAATGGGACATAGTTGACTAGAATTGGCATAAGTAGCACTAAGACCTTTGCTTATTCTGGCATGTTAATAATATGAGTAATTGCAGTACCCTTCTTTAATACATATAGACACAAGAGCCATATTCAGAGCTAGAACAGGGTGATCCATGTCAATTCCATGATGATGTCCACGATGCTGGTGGCTATGCAATTGCTCATGTGCCAATAACTGGCTAACCATTTCAGGACCAGAGGAGTACAACCCCTGCACATGAATAAAAAAAATGTCTTTTTAAGACCCAAAAGAAATGACAGGAAGATCCAGATTAATGTGTAGTCTAAAAAAATAAATATTCCAACTTATATTCAAATTATTTTGTTCATGTGAATAAGTGAAACGATAAATAGATCGAAGATAAAATTTCAGGCTGTACCAGCAGGATATCTATAGCGTGCCATGCAATGCCACCACCGGTCGCCAGAAGCATACAAGAGATTCCAAGAGCTCCCAGAGTCTCAAACTTACCATGTCCTGGGATATGATGAGGAAGAAAGATAAGTATAAAATACATAGAAGCCTTTTAAACAGAAACCGTTCTATAATATATTAGAATAGTATGTTCATGAAGAGCGATAAACGGAGTAGCGTGTAGATACAAAATCAGAAGTGACCATATGGGTGTTCGTTATCTTTAGGCGTCTTGGCAACTTTGAAAGACCACAAAGATACGCCACTCAGAACCTGTTGCATACAAGAAAGGCGTTATAATAGGGAATTGAATAAAATACATCTAATAAGGAATGCGAAATCACATCTTATTAAGGTAGGCGGAAAAAACCACACACGCACGCACGCTAACAACGAAGATACCACATCAGATATGGAATGAGCAGCATCAGCGATTATGGCGGTACTTCCAGAAAGATAACCGACAAAGGCCTTTCCCGTGGCTAAACCAATGTCAGCGGCCAGACCCAATCTAAAAATGTTCTCTCCTTCCTTTTGAAGGAGGAGGTGCTGATGTTCATGATCCCCATGAGAATGCCCCATATGCCATCTCCTAGTAATTTTGACTACAGGATGATTAGAGAATAACAAGGAAGACTCAGATCGGTGAAGATTCGCAGATAACAGAAAGGGAGGCAGAGCTTTCTCGTAAAAGCGTGATGAGAGCCTTGTGATACAGGTTCTATATACGGGATTGAGATTGCTGAATCTAAATCCCATGATGATTTAGACTGCCGCACAGGTCTGTATGGGTATTGAGATTGCTCCAGTTAGCGCTTTATTGCAGTTAAGAAATGAGAATACGATGCCATGTCCAGATGACAAGCTGCCAAGTGCTGTGAGAATGTTCAATTACTTTTCTTAATGAATATATTATTTCTTAATTAAATTAAAGTATTACTAAAATGTTAATTAAAATACAGGAAGTAAATAAATTTTATAAATAATAAGATAGATGTATAGTTTTTTTTATATTATTAAGAAATCTATTCATCGCATTTTAGTTGAAAAAAATGACTATGTAAAAAATAAATATGAATCTTTTATTAAAAAAACTAAAAATTTACAGGAGAACGTTATAACATGCTCATGTATCATTAAATTTTGAATGAATCTAACATTTGAAACTGAAAAGGACCCTCCAACAGTACAAGCAGACTTAATTAATTAATTCCTTGTATTTTACTTTCTCCCTAATTTGTAAACCCTGATATAATTGAATAGTTAAATTACTTCAATATTCTACACTTTGACGGAACTTTTAATTCACTGTTGGATGTTTAGCTAGGGTATTTTACCAACAAAGAGCTAAGCCTACACAGATGAAGAAAAGGAAGAAATAAATTTGTTTAGAAGGAAGAAATTTGCTTTGAGACTTTAGATCATTTTCATATTTTGAAAAGCAATACAAAGTCAAGACACTGCAGATAAAGCAGTTGCAATAATTGTAATGTCATTGTCTACCATGCCTGCAATCATCTAGATGAATATCATTTCCATCGGAAGCCGCCTCTGTACATGTGAAACTTGCCCAGTAAGGAAACCAATCATCCATCATACCAAATCAAGCTGAACACTAAAATCATCGTCTCTGATCGTTCCACTTCCTGCTTCCTTGTCTACTAGGATCCCAGTAACCAGAAGAACCCCGTTGTCTTGACCATTCAGGCCTATAGTTCCTCCCAGGGTTCATTCTGGATTCAGGGAAATTCCTTCCCCTAATATACCCATTATTTCTACTTGGACTATTATCTGGACTCCATGATTCAAATTCTCCTCCTCCTCCTCCTCCTCCATAATCATTTCTCTCCCAAGAAGAACCAGATCGCCTGGATCCGTCAATTGATGCGTTATAAGTGTCCTGATTTACTTGAGAATGATAACTGGAGGATATATCCTGCCTAACTCTCCAAGACTCTTGAACATGAGCTTGTTTTTCCTTATGAGGGTAGGAATGTAGAGAGTTGTGAGAGGAACGCTCATAAAAATGGGACTGCTGCGATAAATGGGAATGCCTTTGTGGGGGTGTGGCTGAACTTGATGATGTTGGCGTGGGTGATGGCAGCTCATAAGATTGCAGATGTGAATTAGACAATCCCTCTTGTATTCTCAAATTAGCTATTGGTTTTACATGACTACCGATACTGGTGCTATCTACCCACATTGCTAAAGTTGAGTGTGCAGCGGATAAGTTAACAGACGATGCATTCGCAGGGACTATGTCGTTCATCATGGTACTTAAACCTATGTTTGATGATAGCATTTGTGTTGTCGGAGAATTGGTAAGCAGAGATGGATGCACAGAGGAAAAAGCAGAAACAACATTAGGTGCTTGAGACAGTGAATCAGTTTGATGTTGTCGTACTGCGATGCCAGGGGATGATGGAACCTGCGGCAATACCATATTGGTTGCAGCTGCTGGAAAGCTGATACTTCTGTCAGGCACCGAATTGTGGCGCGAAAAAGGATTCTTTGCAACTTCTGACGTCCACCCACTCTGAAAAGTCCATAAATGGAAAATATCAGTTCATGCAACAAATCACTAATTTTTTTCCCCATATCTGGCCGTGATTTAAAAATTTTAGCAGGCTGACGAATAAAGACGAAACCGTGAAGGGCCCTTGTAACCCAGTTGGCTCCTTGCCTTACCAAGAAGGTCCAGCCCTCAAAATTTCTCCAAGGGAACCCGATCATTGTTATTACCAGGAAAATTGTGATTAAATCTGACGACCAAATGGACTTCTTAAATACAAGGATTTCACGTGTGACTATTTACTTGTTTTTTCTTTTCAAAATAAGGGGGGCAAAAGGAGAGAACTTGACCATTCACCAATCTCCGATGGGGAATGTTGGCACGCTTATTCGAGCTCTCAATTTATGCCACCAGTGAATCAGAAACCCATTTCCCACAATCACATTAGAAAAAAATTCAGTAACAGTAACACTAGATGTTGGATAACCACTCCTCACTCTTAAAGGCATACACGAGCCGGCAAGGCTGAAGATGATTCTAAGAGACATCGACAAGACCTTTGATAAATAGTGGCAGGATAAAATCTCAAATCACGCACCGTTCTTGGATCATTAGAAGGTGTTGGAGAAGGAAGAGAAACTTCCACCTTCTCCCGCGCTTTTCCACCACTGTCAGCCAAATTGACACTACCTTTTTTGATCACGTCAAGCAGTTTTACCGTTTCCTCACTCGGTATGCTACCAGCTTGCCCAGAAGTCAAAGCAAACACCAACTCGGGATTTTTAAGAAGTACAGCAAGCAGCTCCAGATCAGGCTCAGCAACATTTGCATTATCGTTGGAAGATGAAGGGGTCGCCACTTGAAGACCTTCATTAGCGGGAGCTGGTGTTTCTGCTCCGTCAACATCAGGAAGCTGTTCAATAGGAATTGGTGGGGTCAATGTGTCATCGTAGTCCATTTCGAGGTCCCATGGCTCGTGGGGATTAAGCGGTATCTCCTGGATAGTCCGATAAATTATCTCTTCCCCTCTCCGATTTCTACTTTTCTGAACATCAACCTCTTTGCTGTTTTCACCAGTACCAACTCTCCAGGTATCGTCAAGTTTCACCTCTGCAAAAAGGGAAGGGCAAAAAAGACTGAGAACCGAATAAAATTTGATTTAACATTTAATCAGATTACAAAAACCACCGGAAACCAGATAAACGGAGAGAAAGTGCGAAATTTTCCTAAAATGGGCAGAAACTTTTCGATAACTAGTTTCCTGGTAAATATCCAAAGTTAGATAACGTATCTCCAGATCATAGCTCATTTCTTTCAAATTGCAAGGTTTACCAATTCTAAAACAAAGATAATGATTTAGAGTCAAGACCCGAGTAGAAAAAAGAACGACATTGATTTAAGAAAAGTGGAGAAAAGAACAAGGGAAGACAGACAGTTACTTGCTTTATGTAATCTCTGAATCTTATATCCTACCAAAATATGATCATATGCGCTAAGGTAGGCTAAGGTCGGAAAGGGTGATGGAACTCCAGGGCATCACGTGTTATATAGCATATAAATCCATTGGGTTCTAACCCCATAGCTATTCTCAATAATTGCAAATTACTGTGCATAACTTAGGCCGCATTGTAGGATATGGCTGCCATACAAATCTGAAATCAGGGATTAAAAGAAAATGAATATTGCCGACAGATACATGACCATGTTTGGAAATTACAACATAAAACCGCCACTTCCAATGCCATGGACTGGGTGCCTGGAAGCACATGGAGGAGAAAACCCCATCTCGGGGTTCAAAATTAGAACTTCAACTCGTTTTAACCGAGGTGATATTGTTAAATCCGATTGCTGATTAGCCAATAAATTCCTCATCCTCAGTCTCCGAATTCATAACTAGATTTTTGTTTTGGCCATCAATTAACATCTAGAGTTTAAGAGGCCCGATGGAAGAAGATGAATTCAACTATTGAAACTTCAATATATTCTTCTGATTAATCATCTTATCCATGAGAGAGGGTGCAAAGATAAAACCCAGTGACATATTAAAAAAAAATCAAAATCAAAATTTTTCATTATCTTGCATTTGGGCCGTCACACCTCAGTACTTGTCAACAATTAAAGCAGCAATAACTCGTGGATTGATGATCCCTGGGAAGCTTGGAACTCCCCTGTTTCTTTGCTCGTTTTAACAAGAATGTGGTAACATGGAATAAAACTTGCCAAAGTCATCACTCTGTGCCTTTTGGGGATATGTACTTTGGAAAGGGTTAAAGGTATAGAAGGCATCCAATTACCACGAACAAGCCACCATTCACATGCAATTCAAATGGTAATCTTCATTGTTTCAAAATGATAATAGAAATGAACTTGATATGATCATAAACTGATCTTCGCCTTTGCCCTCATCTCATCCATTTATAGTAGATTGGAAATTCAACCCACAAAATCATCAAATGAGACGGTTGAAGCCCATACCAGAGAATTAGAACTGTTACACCATTTGACATAATTTTGCCAACAAAGCACGAGAAACATGTTCAGTAACAAAATAAATTTTAACCGCTGGATGATGTTTGCAGAAAACAGAAGACCCTTAAATTCTCAAACAAGAATCCTAGTATGAGATTAGTAAAAACAGAAGACAGATTTGAATAACAATCTTTATACTAATTTTTAGACTGTAATAAAAGATAGTATATTCAATTGCCCAGTCTGCCCAAGTTACTTAAAGAGCAAGCGTATAGACCAACCAATTTAATTCTATTTATATAAGCCAAAAAAACTATTTACAAAAGGTGAAGCTGCAAAGAAGCATCTGAATCATCCTCCAAGAAAATTTGAGCAGATTCAATTATGGTATATCTCTCCCTACCCAACATCAAGAAACCTCCTAATATAGGCTGCAATCTTTTACCCCTCTTTTCATAGTGAAATGTGTTTGGCTATCAAAGATTCACCAATTTTTTTCTATGCTACTATTATAGTCAGATTATGGATGGAACCAACAAAAGTTGCATATGTACCTGCTGGCGTCTTCCACAGGATTTGCACCTGCTTGCACTTCTCCCAGAAAGGTTCCTTCAAATCCATTCTCAAATATGATTCAGAAGCATCATTCATATTAGAAGTTTTAGAAGGAAGCAACAGAGGTTTGCTATCTTCATCAGTTTTGGTTGATACAGGAGCTTTAGATAAGGAAGCCCCAAGACCGGCCTGATTTGTTTGAGGTTTATTCAGACCATCAGTCTTTGTATCTTTATTTCCTTTAGATGAAACGGGTTTCCCATATTTGCTTTGCATAAATAAAGCACGCATTTTTGCTTTCTGGATATCATCAGCAGACATGGGACGACCTTGACTTACAGGCCCTACTCTTGCAGCTTGAGGACTTCTGCTCACCATCTTTTGGCCTGGCTGCTCCACTAACTGCACTTTTCTGCGCTCCCTAGTCTCTGATTAGTGGTCAAGGAATATATAGAAAAATATGGCAATTTCACAGGTTGTGGGAACCATTAACTATCATGAATTTTTTTTTTTCTTCAGCCAGCTAGTTTTAACTAAAAAATGTTGGACAAAATAATAGGTCGTTTATGTCCTTGGTCGTTTTGGCAAACACTCAGTGCCCCAAAGAAGCCAAGGAAATAGTTGCAACAGAGATTTACTCTTCAAGGGCCAACCAATCAATTTTCCGTTTTACAACGCTTTATCTACAGCAAGTAACATTATACTTGGTAGATTGTAAATCCATCAGCATTCTTCCAAAATTAAAAGGGAACAGTGGACAAGATGGAATCAACTCAACAAAATCCTCCAAGGATACGAGACATTGATACACCTAGGACAGACTTCTTAGTAGAATCATCCGAAGAAGCTGTCAATAATTTCACAGTTTGTGGAGCTTCTGGTTTCCTGAGCAGAAAGAAAAGGAGCCAAGCTTTTTCAGAACCAACCAATCAACTCATAGATAGAGTAAAAAACATATAATCTCATACCTGAAATCATCTGAACCTTCATTTGAAAGGGCAAGAATGTCCTCCTAAGAGCAATAAAGGAATGTTAAGACACATTGCAGACTGAAAAACCATCACCAGCTGATGGGTACAAGTTTAAGAAAAGCTATAAAACACTTACAGGAATATCGACATTTGAATTCCATGATTCAGAACCCATAATTTGACAAACCCTGAGACAACAAAATTATAATTATAGTATTACAATAATTAAGAAAAAAAGTCAAATAAAAAGCATGGAAAGGAGATAAAGATATTCGCTTGCCTCTGACCAACCATCTCCTTTTGAGCCTCACTACCAGGTTTAACACCAGCAGTTTTCTTTATTGCTTGGTTCTTTGCTAATAATTTGCTCCACTTTGATAACAAAACCCGTGCCCTGTTTGATATGCCTGATCTTCAAATCAGAGATTCATTATCATAAGGTCAATTGAGTCAACAAATACTACCATAAAACACATTCAACAAAGATGCAAACAGGAACTCAAATGACATTAGGTTAAGCGACATCAAATAACTTTCCTTCAAATTTGAGACTTTATGACTGCTTGAAGACCCAAACAGATAATGATTAAATATCACAGAAGTCAAAGAACTATAAAAAGAGGAAAAAATCAAATTAGGATGGGCAGCATGAAGCTGTAGTTAATAAACTTTTAAAAAATGGACAGTTGTGGTAGCTAATCAAATATTGCAGGAGGCTTGCTTGTAAGAAAATTCCAGAATACTAATCAATAAAAAAAAATGGGACTAGATTCCAAGTTGTGAGTTAAGGGGCAGTTGCACTGAGGGAGGTAAAACACACCTGGTGTCCTGTGAAACCGAAGTCTATTAACACACTGCAATGTAGCTGAAATATGCGTAGGAAGGACTTTATGCAGAGGCAAATGGCAAAGGACCTGAAAACCAGTCAACCAGAATTTTGGATTAATTATAAAGCTGAACATATGCACCATACATTAATCACCATGATCCAGATTTACCTTTAAAATCAGAAGAAGAACACTCGTTTGCTCTTCAACAGCTGCTTCGTTCAACCACGCTGCTAAAATCATCACACCTCCACATCCTAAAAACCTAAAAGAATACACCAGGAAAACTAAGCCAGAAAGGAAAGATGCCAATAATTCAACAGATTACCCAGCTAATGAGGGGGCCAGTAAAGTACCAAATTAATACTGAAGCATTCTGTATCTTCAATATCCACTCCAACAATTTCACCTGGCCCGAAAAAGTTTCCTCTTTCCTCATTAAACTAAAAATATTATCAACAAAATGTTTCTCTGAGCCATTTAGGTCAGAAAATGAAGTCTCCTGTGTTGAACAAGAAGCTTCATCTACGTTGATGGGACAAGCAGAGTTTAAGGGAGCTGGATTAATTGGTATCATAGAATCAGAGTTTATTGGGAACCCATCACGAGGTTCTTCACAGAAGTTAGATCTTAACACCCTTTCACTTGACAACCGAACTTGTCTTCTCACTCTTGAACGTTGACTATTGAAAAATTCACGAACCTATTACCAAAGTGCAAACAGAGCCTTATAAAATGTTCCCCTTCAATCCATAAAAGTTTAAGAAGTTTAAAGCATATGCAAACTAAAAAAGAGTAGTAACAATATGTGCATTCAACACCTAGATTATACAGATAATTTTATAAGAAATAAAATGGGGACAAGGAGATTGGTAGAGGAGGGAGGGCAAAGAAAATATTTAAACAGGAAGTGAAACAAACTTAACCTGTGTCACTGTGACACCAAATAAAGCACTGATCTCACGAGATTCTTTCTTACTGATTGCATCTTTAATGGAGAAAACTAATTGCATGTAATTTACAGCTTTTGGATTTAACAAATCCCTGGGTCTTTTTCCTGCAAAATTGTATAGTTAGATAGATTAGACATGAAACAAACCGAAACAGGCAGCACAAAGATTTGTAGCAGCCACAAAGTTGCATCTTCACCCAAGGTGCACTCAGTGCTTCATATAAAGACAGGCAATTTTGAAATATTAAGATTATTGGAAAAAAAGAGTAAAAAATTAAACCTAAGCATTAGATAGTTATTGAGCATGTAAACTATAGCAGTTTAGAAGTTCCATTAAAATGTGATGCTGTTTTGGCGACGTGATTTGGATGAGATAATGCGAATCATGCATAATCATATCAGAAATAGTTGGACAAGTGCATAGTTAATGGCAATGAGCAGTTGTAAAATATTTAAAATTATAAAAATCCAATTAAAAACTTTTAAACTGAGTGCAATTTTGGGAGCGAGCAGCATAATTCAGTGAAATTAACACTATAATGAGAACTGGGAAATGAACAAGGCGTCTTCAAACAAGCCGAGGAAGAGGCAAACTTAAAGTACCCATACACATTGTCAATTATTGCTTTTAAATAGAAGTCGAACAACCAAAGCTTACCAATTTTTATTGACAGAGCGCCAGCTGCCTGCAAAGATAACGTCCAAAGTAACCCAAAAAATCAAATCAAAGGGTTGATTTCAATAAAAAATAATATGAAAAGAAAGGGGAAAATGAAATAATGTAAAGCTTCAAGTACAACATGAAAAAACAGCTGAGACAAGACACAGTAGCCTGTGATGTTCTTGCCCTTTTGCCTTCAGCAAAATTGCAACAATTGAAGTTGCAAACAAATTATAAACTTTAAAGCATGAATATTATTTCCGAGACAGTAATCGTAATAAAAGGGCTACTAATCTCGATTTAACCGTAAAATAAAGAGGTTTGATGGATTTATTTTCCCAGGGCAAAAAGAACGTATACGAGATGGAGAGGGGGGAAAATGTTCTGAGAGGGACTTGGGAGACAACATGCGAGCGCATAGAAAACACACCATTTCTTGAGAGAGAGGATTGACACCAGTGAGTTTGCATTGCGTAACGACGATTTTCTGGAGCTGATCGATCTGGCTATGAAAGAGCTCCCTTTGTGAAACCAGAAATTTCTGGAACGACTCCGCTGAATTCCCAATCTCTAGCTCTGAAAACTCGTCTTTCAAAACCTCCATCATTGATCACAAGGGTTGAAGTTTCCTCGCCTCAATGTGTAGCAGAGCGATGCAGGGGATCGCATGTTAACGAACTGGAATCCCCCTTAATTCACTCCGATCAGGACTAGTTAGGGTTTGAAGCTACAGGCCTCCATCGATGAAACTCATAAACGCGCGAGTGCGGCGAATCGGACGAACGATAAAAAGATTTTACGTGTAAATACACGTAAACGTAGAAAGAAAGTATATATTTTCCCCTTCCCTCCCCTGACTTCTCTTATGGTTTGTTTGGTTGAAGGATTTTAGATGGAAAGAAAGGGAAAAAAAAATATATTTGATTAGAAAAAATAGAGGAGAGAAGAGGGGAGATTTTTTATCTTTTTGTGATCTACTCCCCTCCTTTACCTCCCCTCTAAAACTAGAATTTTTTAAAGGGGAGAGAAAATTTTACCCTCTTTTGACTAAAATGTCCCTAAACTTTTTTTAATATTTTAAATATACCTTTAAACCCTTTTTATTTTATTTTTTCACATCTATTTTTTTTAATTGTATAATAATTATAATAAATTATAATAAAATTTAATAAGTATAATAAATTATTTATATATTATATTAAATTATATAATAATTATAAAATTAATAAAAAATAATATTAATATTTTTTATTTTTTTATTTTTATTATATATGCAGATGAGATAAAAAAAATTTAAAATTTATAAATTAAAAAATAATAATTTTAAAAAGAATATTGTAAATAAAGAATAAATAAATTTAAATAAAGAGGTAAGGGTATTTTTGTCAACTTTTAATTAACCTCTCTCCCCTCCCCTTCTGAACTAAACAAAAAATATCATTCATTAACTTTCCCTACCTTTCCCTACCCTCCCTTAAATTAACCTCCCCTCTCCTCCCTTATGGTGAACCAAACAAAGCCTTAAAATTTTATTTAGTTAAGTTGAAAGAGGGTAAATTAAGTTTATTTAAAAGAAAATAAAAAAATAAAAAATTAATAATTAATTATATTTTTTATGTAGTTCGTAAAGAGAAAGGAAGGGAGGAGAGTAGAATTAATTAGAAGTTAATAAAATATATTTATCTCTTTATTTAAATTTATTTACTCTTTATTTATAATATTTATATCAAAATTATTTTTTTTAATTCATAAATCTTAAAAATTTTTATCTTATTTATATAAATAATAAAATTAAAAAAATTAAAAAATAAGTTAAAATTTTAACATTATTTTTTATTAATTTTATAATTATTATATATTTTAATATAATATATAAATAATTTATTATGTTTATTAAATTTTACTAATTAAAAAATAATTAATTGTGAGAAAAATAAAAAAAAAGTTTGAGAGTACGATTGAAATATTAAAAGTTAATAAAAGGTAATTTAGTTATAATGGGATAAAAAATTTCTCTCCTCGGTAAAAACGCCTACTTTTAGAGGGGAGGTAATAGAAAAAAAATGAAAACTAAATGATAAAAAATCTCTTCTCTCTCCCTTTTTCTTTCATTTTTCTTAACCAAATATAATTTCTCCTCTTCTCCCATTCAAAATGACCCAATCAAACAAGGCATTGTCAAAGTGGGAAGTTTAGATTAGTTAAAGAAGAGTTCTACATATTTAATATTTATTATGTCGAATAGGATTACTACTCATAAAATAATATTTATATTTAATAAAAAAATTTAATTTAATTATTTTTAAGAGCTTCGGCCGCTTTAGACCTGACCTGCGAAGGCCGACCCTTTTTTTAAGCTCTAGCCATAGGCATAAGTGAAAAGAAGTCGGTCTAGATTGTAGTTGTCCATTTAATGAGACACTCGACATTTGTGAGCTTTGCGAGGGCCAAGAACACGACTTCAAACCTCTTCTGAACCACGGACAGATATTAGTTTAAATAATTTAATATTATTTAAGTGGGATCTCAAATTTAAACTTTAATATATATAAAAAAAGTATTAAAAGATTTATTTATTATAATTAGGTATCAATTAAAATTCTTACAAATTAGATACAGTGGACAACTGAAAAAAATAAAACTTCTTACGAACGAAGCCATGATTCATCGCTTGGCGAGTGGGTCCATTGTAGGGCCAGTTGACTGTGAGATTGCCCTTGACGAGCTCCATGTGGGCCAACTAAGTGAAGGGAAACTTATCTATGGTCCACAATTTAATTAATAAAAAAATAAAATATATAATTATTTAAAATATATTTAATTTTTGAGAATTATTATTTTATTATAGTTTTAATCGTGATATTGAGAAAGATATCCTAATTTATAAATATCTAAATTTACGTTTAAAAATAATAAATAATTCGTCTTATTTGACATTAATAGTATTTAAGAGTAAAGGAAACTTCGCTCTATTTTTAGATTGTAGGTGAGCTTAATTTTTTTTTAAATTTTTGTAATAAACAAAAAAAGTGAAAGGAGGTTTAAAAAGAGTTCATATAGATTTCAGGCGAGCCTAATTTTTTTATACAATTTTTTATCATAAAAAAATATAGACCAAGGGCAAAATGATAAATTAGAGTAAAATTATTGAGAAAAGCTTATTGTTGCACTCTGAGTAGACAGGACTAATTTGATCATGAATTATCAAACCTTCGTTTCCAAAAAAAAAAAGATTAATCGTATCAAAAGATCATTTAATTCACCGAGAGTGTGAATTGAGGAGTAAGCGTGAGTTATTCCTAAAAGATAAAATACGTCCTATCTTCATAAAATATCGTCGACTGAACCTTATAGATAGAGGGCGTCTTCTGTGTCCAACCACTGATTGAATTTCATGTCTCTCCTTTTTCGGCAGACAGAAACCAGGTGAAAAGTTGGGTCATTGGTGCAAATTTTAACGGGAGAATTACTTAAATCCCAAATAAGGAACCTAACGAGGAGCTAACAAATAACAAATGTAAATTTCAGTACATACATAATTCCCCAAAATTTAAACGTCACCGCTCCATTAAATTTATGGGATAATATTTTTTGCTGCTGCTGCTGCTGCTGCGGCAGCTGGTGGTATTATTATTTTTTGGTAAATGATGAGAATAAGTGCAAGGCTAGCGTACTTATGAGGCAAAATGATATTGAATTCAGGGGCAAAACAATAGAATATAGGCATAGCGATTTCATTATCAGGATTAGAGGATACAGTGGGTATTAGAGCAGGAGCCACATGGACTTCATTTTTACATAACTCCCCACCGTCTTTATTTTTGAAACAATTTTTCTACACCACTTTGAGGTTATCGATACAATCTCATTTCATCAATATTTATGATCCATATATGCCAGGCCAATCAACAAAACTAGCTCTGCATATTGGAGCTTAGAGAGAATAAAACAAATAATGTGATGGTCAAAACTGAATCATCGCAGGAAATTCTCAATTTCCGTTGCCCAATATTTGCTACTGGAACAGAGACCCACGTATTGCAACTGCCAGTTATGGAGCGGGCGACCAGCTAAGAATATTTTATTTTGCCTCGAGTGCTCAATCTGCAACTGCAACCAACATGTCATGCTATGTAAGGAGCTACTAATCAAACATGACGCAATTGGAATCAAAAGAATTGCGGTCCTGTATGGAAGTTTAGTTAAAGAGAAAAAGATTGAACTACTTTAAATTAAAAAAAAAAAAGTTTCTCTCTACCTTTTTCTTAAATAACATTTTCCCATCAGTCTCATTCCATAGTGCGTACTTAACAGCGGCAAGGATATAAATATTCCTGAACCCGGCCGCCATGGACACGGAATAATTACTATAACGGTAATATGGTTACCTGTCAGATTCCAGAAAAGGAAGCACAACTCGATTGTCTCTGACATAAAATTGGTTATGTAATAATATGTATAGTCCACTTCCTTCAGGAAAAGAAAAACAAGAAGAAATGTAATATAGGAGTTAGAGATGCTTTGTAAATTAATTTATCAACGGTTGAACAGAACTTTTAAAACTAGGGAGCACTTGAATACCTTTAAGCTAACGACCTATTAGCAGCAAAACAACTTGGGTCCCGTATAAATAAATTTCCTGCTAGATATTCTTCATAATTCTTATTCTTTCCTTTCTGCTTCTTGTTACTTCTCCATCAGCAATGTAGACAGGACATAGATGGTCCCTTTAAAATCCCAAAAAAAAAAATGTGTAGGAAAACCTGCATATAAAATTTAAACTCAAATTAAAAAAAAAAGCCAGTGAGAAATAAAAGTTAGCAAGGAAAACACAAATTCACGTTCATGAAATTTTATTTTATATTATTTTATTTGGGATATGGGGTCGATAGCTTACACACATTCTGATTCTGGTTTCTCTAGAGAGCTTGGATCAAGAGCGGGAGTGAAATTTCCTTAGGCCGAAGGATAAATAGGTTTCATGCTAAGTCAGAAACTCCCCGTCTCCAGAGGATAGAAATTTGCAGATTGACAAGATAACAATTCCTCTAATAGAAGACAAAAGAATGACAAGTAATATCAAAGTCTGTTGTCCATCCATATCTACCTTCAACTATCATTTCGATGCAGCATCAATCCACATAACAAAAGCAGCTCCGAATTGTTTTAGAGAAGTTGTCTCCAGAATCCTTGTGCCTCCACATTCAACACTATCATGAGAATTGCCATGGCATTCATCCTTGAACACATCAAAAAGCAACTGCGTCTGCTTGAATGTATACTGAAATTGCCATTTCATCATCTGAGGCAAGAATGTATAGATTGGCTTTGCAAGATTGTAAGAGTTCTGCTAGCAATCTTCAACTTTACCGCTCATAATACAATTGAGCCATTTTCTTTTTCTAACAAAGGCTTTATACATGCCCAACAATCATATGTTCTTCCCAGGCCAGAATCCTCCTTACAACAAATTGGAACCTTCATCGACTAATGGCCTCCATGGCAAGCCGGACTAATCTCAGCAACCCCTCAACATCTTGAAAGTGGAAATCAATAGCCTTTTTAACGGAGGAGATGCCTTCTGCATGCTTCCCCTCACTTAAGCTTGAATTAGAAGCTGCAAAAGCAATTCGGGATTTCCTTGAGGCCTCCATGGCAAAATTCACATCCTGAGCCTGCAATCATTAATTAGATTTTATCTTCATACTGATGAAAACAACCAGAGTCAAGCAAACAGGTAAGCTAGAATTGCAGTTTTTGATAATGAAAACTGATGAATTGACAAGATGGCGCTCTTGCACAACAACACTATCAAAGAGATAGCATTTGATTCTACCAAATTTTGAATTTTTCCAAAGTGAAACTTGTATATATGAATTCTCCATCACTGGAGCTCCTATATTAAGGTTCTGATCCCAAAATAGGAAAATTTTGTTAAAAAAAGAATATATATATATACTTACAAAATCAAGCAATCGCTTAATGTTTGAGCGATTTCGGCCAGGAATGACATGGGTGCCAGCAACTTGGGGAGAAGTGACACCCTTGGGTAAGGCAAACTTTTCTGCTGTAGCAGAGTTGTTAACATTGTCAATATCAGAGGCTGATGAGGAGGGTGACTCACCTGTCAAAAATGAAACAACTTAAAAGATTAAAATATAGAGATCATATTCCAATGCATGCACTCCAACCCATCATTCGTTGCAATATTAAAGAATTGGCAAAGGTAAGAAGGAGAAACAATGGTCCACAAGATTTTAAACAACCTTGAGGGCGGGTACACCAGTATTGAAAACTCCTGACAAAAAAAAAATTGTGAAAAGTTTTAAAGCTCAAATGAATTATTTCTAGATCATATATGTCATTACCAATAGGAACAATTTGCAAAGCTGTCTGCAGTTCATGCCGATCTCTGCTTGCCCCATAGTGTGAGGAATATACTACCCTCATATATGCTACCTCCATGCATTTGTAGGCCAGAGCAGCAGTAGCCATGTCCTTTAATTTCTCATATTCATGGGCACAAAACCTACCAAACGGAAAATATCAGGAATGCAAAGCCACTAAAAGATCCAATATCCAACCTAACGCCTGTGATTTACTACACGCAAATCAACTATAGAAAGGTCATGCGCGATCCATCATTCTTTATGAAGCTGCATTGTTCCAAAGTAAGCTCTCACATAGCAAAAATTACAACTTAATAGTCCTATTACAAAGAAAGCAATAAAAGATTGATTAACAAAGTTACAGAGACAGTAACAGGATCTGGTTTCAGACCTGTTTGCATGGGTTGAGGAAACAGATATAAATACTAAGGATAATAAGGCAAAAGAAGAACCAAATGTCACTATTATCACAGCTGTACTCAATTACCGACAGTTGGAAGTGAGAGAATGCATCCTAGGTCTATAGGACACTAAAATGTTGGATTCACATGACTCACTATGTTAAGGAAATAAAATACATGGAAGGAAAAACAGACACCATGATGATAAATCCCTACCTAAGGCCTATATATTAATATGAATATCTCACTAATTAAATGCTGAAAGTGCTAAGATGAGACAACAGTTTATGCATGTAATAAAAGCGTGATTAAGAATAAATAACGCTTACTCGCACAATTTTGCTGTGCTACTGTACATTTGCTTTGATTGAATCATCTCATTATGTTTAGCATTATTATCATTATTGCCAGATTCTAATAGAGAAGCTCCATGAAGAAACTTCAGAGCTGCCTGGAAGTAAAGCCCAGTGCTCTCAGTGGATCCTGAATTCTGCATAATAAACCCCAAATTTCAAAATTAAGGGGGCCAAGGAAAGCAAAAGATAACAAACTGAAGAAGACAATATATGTAAAAGAACCTTAAGACGGTCGGCCAAATGCTTCAGATCTTTAGCTTCTTTCACAGCATTGTTGGCAGCATGAGTGGAAGAATCCCTTCTAGTTGGACTAGGGGCATCAAGCTCCTTAGATTTGCGTACATTAAATGTGGGATGTTTTGAGCCAAAGTGCTGAGTTCCATTTTGGTGGTCAGCCTTTCTGATTTGCTTCTTCTGCAGCTTTGCTGCATCATCAACTTTGGAGGGGTCAACAACCAAATCTCCACTTCCTTTGTGGAAACCAGAAGGTTGTGGGCAACGAGCCACTGTCTTAACTTGAGCTCCTCCTGCGCGTGGTATTGACAGAGACTTCTCTTTCCCAAGTATTTCTGGATCAGTTCTTTCTGAGATAGAACTCTTTGACGATCTTTCAGAATCAAAGTCCAGACTATGATTCTGACTATGGGAGGGCAATGCTTCCTGTTTAATGGCATCCACACTAACCTCTTGAAATTCTTTCCCTCTATTTAACTGATTCTCTTTTCTGCTACCATCATTCCCTGTACAACCTTTATTACCAGTATGTACATTCCCACTTTTGTCAGATTTGAACACAAGCTTTTCCTGCAACTTAGTTTTATTATCCCCATGGTTTGCCTCAGATGGAAGAGATTGGTCTTGTAATTGGCCTAGTGAACTAGCATTCTTGACCTTTTCTCCCTCGGACTCTGATTTACAGCTTTCATTGTTGTCTTTTGAACACGATCCTCTGCTAGTCTTACTTCGAAGAGACATGTTAGCACCATAAACATCAGTTTTCTCTTCACTTTGGCACCGATCCTTAATTTGCGACCTATCAGGGTAGGTTCCATTTGGACCTACAGTGTCCACATCACCATTTGTATAACGGCTTGTTGCTTTGTCTGGAGACAAAGTTTGAGCTTTAAATTTAGTTTCTGACATATGATTGACATCCTTATTTTGGGCATCAAGCTTGGAAGATCCATGAGACCTGCTATGGATCAAAGTCAAAGATTTATTCTTCCTAGCTGCCCCAAATCGATCACTTCCACCATCATCTTCTCCATCTGAACATCTTGGACTACCCATGGCACCAGCATCAACAGAGTCATCTTTTCCCGTATTTGTAAACTTATCTAGATTTAAAAGTCTCATAGGTGATGAAGAAACTGATTCCACTGGTGAGCCTTTCACCTCCTGGAAGCCAGCTTTGGTTTTATGTGAACCAGAAACCTTAGAAGAGCTAGAAGTGGCAGCAACAGTGGCCTGAACTGAATCTAAATCCCCCTTCAAACAATCCATACCATCCAAGCTTCGCTGAGACAGATTGCTCCCTGGATCTTGACTGAACTTCTCGTGCTTCATCTGACTCATTTTTTTCTTTGTCCTAGTACTACCTTTACTAGCACTTGACTCTCTACCCTCAGATTTTGATACTCTAGCCTTCTTTTCCTTTCTAGAGGCAATAAGCTCATCCTGCGTGGAAACCATGCTCTCTTGTACATGATTACCTGTGCTACAAGTTTGAGTATCCTGATACTCCCTAATATTTCTCTTTTTTCCAATAGAAACTTGCAGCCTATCTTTTCCATTGTGTTTTGAGTCCCTCGAAGAGAAGCTATCTTTCTGTTTAGATTGATCCTTGCCACATGATGTAGTTGTGTTGCTGCTATTCAAGCCATGACCCACTTTCCTAGCAGTCCTACCATGGTCTGGAATCCAATCTTCATCCGTAGAAAACACTCCATCAATCTTACTTTTCTTGAATGATCTAGAACAATCTTGATCAGGGTCCCTTTTGCTTTTCACCTTCAAATTCTTTGTATCGCCTGTCAAGACATCTCAAATAATTAAGATATTATACAGCAAAATTTAACATCTTGCAAGTCAATATATCAAATATTGGGATGAAAAGCATGATGAATATCCGGTTCAAACTACCTATATCAGAATTGTCCTCCAGTATCTTATGTTTAGTTTTATGCTTCTCAACAGGAGCATTGAGAGCATTCACCGTAGGAGATTTGTTCACATCATTTAAACTCCTACTTTTCGCAGAGGAATGCAAACCTTTCTTTACAGAAGATAACAATGGAAAGGATCCATCTTTAGTTGCTGCATTTGACATCTCTTTTGCAAATTTTTTCTTTCCATTGGGCAATGTATGCAGACTATGGTTCAGCCAATGTTGGTCAGAGTGCTGAGAATTTGATAATGTTCCACCAACAAAACTTCCAAATGCATTTTGCAAATTGCTTTGTCCTTCAGGAGGTGGGCCTTGGTACAGTGCAATAAGTGCTTTAGTGGTTTCATCCTCACAAACACTACATCGATTCATGTCAGGCCTGCAAGTTTATATGCACATTGTTAGAGATTTAAATGGAAGCATTTAGGTACTTTATATTATTCAATAACATAAGCAGATCTGATTACATATTACTAAAGTACTCAAATTACATGAGAAATTTTGCTACGAATTTTTTTTTAACTATGTGTAGTCACTCTATTGAAACTTACAGCCAGTCAAGCATGCTACAAAGCCACTTTTCAGGTAGATGATCAGGATTTGTGCCTGCAGGAAGGAGGCGCCATTTCTGGCATTGATCACATTGTACCCAATTATCTTCAAAGACAACAGGGGTTGCAGTCACAGGAGCCTCTTTACCTTTACCCATATCTGTGTCATGCCCATTAGCACTGCACTGGACTAGATTCGTGGCTGTTCTAGGATATACATCAGATGATAATGGCTTAACAATTTTATTAGCACATGATCTCTCTGTTGCTGCAGAAATACTTGCAGATGTTCTCCTCTCAGACACCTCAGAGTCCTTTGATTTATCAACATAAGGAGCTGCCAAGGAATCCAATCTATCCTCCTCTTCCTCAAATTCCCCAAAAAAATCTCTGTAAGCATCCCTAGCCTTTCCATGATCCTTTTGTACCCTGACACCTTCATTTTCATTTTTAGATGTAGCAGCATCATCAGAACTCTTCTTTGTTTTAGGTGGCAATAGGTTGCTGACCCTCAAGGTTTGTTTTCCCCCTTCTGGAGCCATGGCGTGAGGACCTCCCTTTGACTTCTTGCCCTTGGGAATGGGATGTTCTCTGACAACAGGTAATGTCATACCATCCTGTTCACGTATCTGAAAAGCGTTCTCAGGAGGCTCTGTATGTTCATAATCTAAAGCTGTACTAGCTTTAGATTGAGTTGTTATTGAGTCACAAGTTTTTCCTCTGTGAGTCTTGTCTTTCACTGTGTAAGCAGATAAATCATCAACAGAGTTGTAAACCTTATCTGCCACAGTTTTTCTTCCTGAACCCGCCTGTCCCTTTTCAACAAAACCGTTCGCTTCAGTAGATTTCGGATCTAGTTGCTCCTTTTGTGCATGATCAGAGAAGACTTTCTCCCTCACCACACTCTCACTAGCTTCCCTTGATTTATCACATAGTTCACCTACTCCCTTTACTGTTTCATCACAGAATGAACTGGATAAAAGTGGTAGCTTCAAGATCTTTGAAACAAGCTTGTCAGAAGTCAACGCATCATTACTGTGCTCCTTCCTGGATAAAACTCCATTTTTATTAATACCACCCTTAAAGTCCAATGAAGATCCATATCCCTCCACAGACTTCATTTTCTTCCCTCCTAACAATTTTCTGTCACCCCGTACATTAATAGATTCATTTAGTAACATGCCAAAACTTTCTGACTCCTCCACATGAACATCATCAGGTATACCTTCTTTGGAATCTGTTTCCTCTCCAATTAATTGAACAAGATCATCAGGAAGAGGAGACAACAGCATAGGAAGGGATGTCATAATCTGTTTCAAGACACCATCATAAAACCTCTAATCTCTTCATGCAATATATGATGAAGATAAGAGAAAATTAAATTTTGAGCAGACAATTCACCTGAAGGATGCTAGATGGAGGTTCAAAAGGTGCATATTTAGGCCCACGAGATATTCCTTCACCTTCTGAGGGGCTGCCATCCAATGACGATGATGGTGACACATCAAGGCCAAGTCCACTGTAGATTGCAGCATTTTCTTGCGTTGGCAAATTATCAGTACCCATTTTGATTCGAACCTTCAGTGTCTTCTGATCTGACATGCCGGTAGATTTCATGCCTATAGATTCATATTTAGAAGTGATTGCCTCAACACAAGTGGTAGTCGGACAATTTTCTTGGCTGACTCCATGATTCAATGAGGGCACCTTGATTGGAGGAATCTCTAAGGAACTAGTAGAATTTGGCCCAAGTCCTGATAAATGAGTTGCAGTTGAAGCATGTACAGCATCCCCTTGCCCAGCCTGTTTGTAATACATTAGATGTTTTTAACAAAATCCAAAATTAAACCCGGTCAGGTCATAAAAACTCATATACAATCAATTTAATTACAAGTTCAATCACATTTTTGCCAGCCTCATATCAGCAGAGTGAATGTACCTCCAGTTGTGAATTATTTGAACAGTTGGGCGTATTTTGACTATGAACTTTTGATGGAATCCTTGGATGAGACCAAACAGGAGAGCGCCGATGCATAGGTAAGAATGATCCATATCCACCAAATGTTGCCCCTATTAGATTGGGTTATTTACCAAATATCATTAAAACAAGAACTCTAGACTTCGTAAGCCGTCACTTAGAAGAAATAATTGTACCAGGTCACAAGCAACAACTTACCCAGATTCTCTGCAGAAAACCCCCCTTCAAAATCTTTCTGAAAGTGTCCCAGAACATCTTGAATTTTTTCATCCTTGGAAAAACAAAAGTCCAGTAGTTCAATGTTAGAAGAAGTAGAAGGACCAGTTACCCAAAAAAAAAATAATCAACAACAATGAAGAGGGTGAACACGGTTATAATGCAAAAACGACCCTGTGATGGGTCAACTAATTATCTCACTGGTGGCATAATTTTCCAATTGAGAAGCTTCCTCTATTCACAAGACTTTCAAACCCCAAACGTTAATATATGCATTTCATGCTCTCGTAATTAATCTAGAAAACGCTGGCAAAACAATTTCAATATCTTGCAGTGTTCACTGGACGTTATTTATACCTGCCTAAGGAGAAACCGAATTCTACAACTGTAGACAGGGGTTCACATACAAAAGCAGCCCAAAATGAACAATTTGCTTCCACGTGCATAGACAAAGGGAAAAGGAAATTCATTTACACAATCAGGTTCATTCAAATTGCGTTTCGATAAGTACTTAATCAGGCAGGCTAAGCAAAAATTAAAAATTTCTTCATTTGCCTAATGCTCCTAGTTGAGATCACAAAATTAATCTTCTTTGACACCCTCTGTTTAAATACATACATTCATGTGTGTGTATAAGACATAACATGTTTAATAAAACATAGAATTCAGCACTGCACATCTCCAAATTAATTAATTTTTACCAACCATGGAAACATCAGACACCTTGGATCTAAGATAGTGCAACAAGTGAACACCAATAATTTGGCGCTTCGAAACCATAATCAACTAGAAAATCAGAGAGAAACAACGTGAAAATCCTTACAATATAAGAAAGGGCAGCATCGGGATCGATGCTCCCCTCATCATATTCATGATTCGGGTATGAGCATGCTTCCCCTTCTTCAAGGTCGGACTCGTCCATCTCAGTCCTCCCACCACCAGCACTACCAAAGCCTAACCCTAGCCCCTTTCTTTCATCCCTTCTTCCCACTGAAATCATCCACAAAAATATGCTAAAAACACAAAAATCACACCCTCCAACTTAAACCTCCACATTCACAGCCCGACATCCAAATCCATGTTTCTTTTCAATCCAATTCCCAGAATCGAAATCCCCGAAGAATTCGCCAAACAATGTTGAAAATCTACACGATCGTGGACTCGAGTAGAAATCACGAACTCGAATTGTATTTTCCAATCAACAAAATGCACAATCTTCCGACAGGATTCTCTAGAATTATAAGAAAAACTTTGAGGCTTTGAATATTATTTGGCGTCAGTACTATGGCTTGGATGAATCAACACATAGATTTTGGTGAACCAGTTTCTCTGTCTCTGGCGCTCTGTTTCTGGTTTTCGGTGAATACAGCAGACGCGTTTTTTATTGTTATTTTTATTTCCTTCTTAATTTTCGTATTTTTCGTCAAAAAAAAAAATATAATCCCACGGCAAGAAACACTCGTTATTAACAGAAGGAATGCATAGCATCGTACCGACTTGAATAATCAATTATATTTTTTATGAGAATAATATGATTTATTATATATTTAGTAATAATATATTTTTTGAGGTTTCATTTTACCTGCCATGTTGAATAAATCACCAATCAATCGATTATAATATATAAAATATATGATAAATTGTATTATTTATAACTCAGTTTTCACTTTCAATTTCATATAAACAGTATATATCAAACCGAAAGAATCATTTTGATTTTTCCAAACCCTAAATTACCTCCTCTTCTTCCAAAGAAGGCTCTTTCGTAGACCAAAATATGTCCGTATCTGAATTATTTATTATAATTATAAAGGAAATAAGATTAATTATAATAAACTACCAGACGGTTGTTGATTATCGTTCAAATCAAGTCACGTAGCAAAGCACCGTTTGAAATCAAACGAGAAACCTTTTTTTTTTTTAAAGACAAAAAATCGCCTGAAGTCACTGGATAAACCATTGCGGCTAACTGCTTTTATATCCAAACGCCTGAATTACACGGGTAGGTATTACCAAACTAACAAACATTAACCGAGTAAACCTAACCGATATCGTTCCCCGTAGAGCAGCAATATGGGTTATTACAGAACTAAGATTCCCATAAATGTTATATTTAATTCGTTCAAGGAGAAGTTTCAATAAGAGGTTACAAAATGCCAGAGAGAGGTTCTGCAAATTTAAACGACGCTCCTAAAATCCACTTTCATCTCGTAGACACTCCACAATTCAGGCACATGATGCTCATACTTTTTCACGAACTTCTCCACAAAGCACTTCTGATCCGGCAACAACACGGTATACAAAATCAGAGTCGTCTTGATCAACCCCTTCAATCGCAGAGCCTGAATAACTGAACACCTCGGCTTGATTCTCTTTTCCAGGCTGAAAAACATTTCGCTATCATCCCCGAAGGCCAACCCATCTTGTTCACGAGGAAGTCCATTGCTTTCGTTATTTTATCCTCCGATAGAAGCATACAATTCGGATGCTTTCTGAACGACATTAGAATCTCATCCTCCGACCAGTCCCACCTCTGGTATACCTCGAAACAGCGATTATATATCGATTTATTACCTGCCATTACATGAATCGCTAACAAAAATGTCGACTTGGTTGGATTGAATCCCATTTCCTTGATCTCTTCGACGATCTTTACAAATTGATCGTTCTTTTGAATTAATGTCTCAGGAAAATGAGCGAGCAACAATGCAATGCATGATTCTGGCACACCTGTTGCTCTCAGAACGGAGAGATTTGGTAAGAGCTTCTTAGAATGGTCTTCCAGGAAAATCCACGACGTGCGCTTCAAGGCAGAAGCGACCTTCTCATCAGACAGCAACACACTTTTGAGGAAATTATAAGAAGGAATTATCTATTTCTCCAAGCTTCTTGTCAAAACGGTAGGGTCTGCAGCGAGGATTCTCTCCAGGTCAGACCTGGAAATCCCTATGGAGTAAAAAAATTCAAGCTTGGGCAAAAGGGTATCATTGGCATTAGCTAGAAGGAGCGATGGACGCTTCCTGACGGCATTTGAAATCTGGGGTTTTGAGAGGCCGTGTTCTCTGAGCAGTGTTAGATCAGAGTCCTGTTCTCCCTTGAATGCAGCTGTACCTTCTGCGAAGCTAAATTAGCAGCTTCTGGATACAATCCACAAGAATCTACGAGGTAAGAGATAGTGAAATTGGAATTATTTGCTTCGATCTTGACGGAGACTGGTCTGGGAGGTGATCGGCACAGAAACAAGAACCGTGCATTTGAAACCCCAAAATTGTGCTTGGATTTTCCGGAAGGAAACGAGCAAGAAATAGTTCGATTAACCATCCCAGGACTCTGGAACTGTAATTCTTCCATCCTACAATTATTTACTTTCAATTTTCAGTGACTGGAGAAAATTAGCCTCTTTTTTTTGTAAATTTAAGATATCAACGACTAAAGTTAATTAACCTTTTCTTCTAATTAATGAAGACTTGAGGGAGTACACTAAATAATTTACATTTGTTATATAATACAACCGCTACCTTTCGTATGTTACACACAATCTGAAAACTTACTCATGCTGCCGATGACATAACTTATCATAAATTTTCCCATTTATTAGACCTTTGTGCCTGACCGAAACCATTCGCTTTAAGAATACGCCTCAAATGTTTTCCAGTCGGAGGAACTTGACCGAAACCCAGTTTCTCCATTTAAATTGAAGATGATTCTTTCCATTTCGATCCTATAATTTTATGCTACAGGTAAAAATTTTGACGAATTTGACTGAACTTAGATATGCTTCTACATTTAAAAAAAAAAAAAAAACTGGGCGGTGGGGAAGGGGCATCCGTAGCTGGACCCAAATCCGGCTTCCAAAGAAGAGACGGAAGGGAAGCCGCAAAATACTTATGAACCGGTCACCCTGTACATATCAATGAGGAATATGTACCACTTCTAGTTGATACTAATGAAAGAGACACAGAAACAATAGCTTCCGTCGATAAATAAGATTATTAGGGGATAGCTATCAGTGATATTCCCTTTTATAGCCAGCGAAGTGAGCTCAGAACCCCGCCTATGCAGATGAAGAGGAGGGTCTTTTAGAGAGCAGAGCTCCGAGGGAAGCGTGATCAGTCACAGGCGGGCTACAAGTGAAGTTTTGGCAAACAAGAGCTGAAACCTTGTCTGCTGCATAGTTATTCTTCGCCATGACAGCAATGTTGCTGTTATGTGCTTCCCAAAATTCCATCTCTTTCTTGTTGTTGGGATCAATGTGAATAACCTGCCATCAACATAAACACAAGCTATAAGACACAGAAAAGAAAGAAAATGAAAATACCAACGTCCCAAGCACATATTACACTTACGGTTCTGTTAGGGTCATATGATGCGTGAGCTGTGGCAAGCATGCTTTCAAATTCCTTCGAAGTCCTTTCACCCACCAGAACTACTTGCTTGCGGGAAGGTACACGCAACATGTCTGCTGCACAACACATTAAAGGCACTGCCATAGCCATATCGTTCAATCTATTCTCAAACACTGCCTGCAAGGGTCGTGCATGGAAATATTAGTCAATTCCAACTTATCCTATGGTCTAGTAAGAGACCCTATTTCTTATCCCACTCCACCCATTGTAAACATAAAAAGCAGAGGGTAGGGGCAAACCAGAAGATGTTCTGCGTTTTGCCTATAATACTCAGCCTTGTTTCCAGCAACCATGGAAGCCAATCTAATTAGATTGATTGCAGAAACCGAGTTCCCAGAGGGTTCAGCCCCATCATGATCTTCCTTTACACGTAGAAGAACTGAAGGATCTTCTCCTGCCGTGTTAAAATAAGCTCCTCCCTCCCTATCAAGAAACAAAGCATCCTGCAAGCCGTTCATGTCATGAGTAACTTAATCTGTGTAGTGTGTTCTGGCAAGGCAAATTACTGTTACAAGTCCAGACGTTGATCTTCACCTGGGTCTCTTGCAGCTCAATTGCCCACACAAGCCAGTCAATTACACCACCACACTCGTAAAGATCCAGCAATCCAGAAACCAGAAAAGCATAATCATCCAAAAAACCAGGAGCTTTAGATGGACCATTTCTGAAACTATGCTGCAGCCTGCTTGTCTCCTCATTGTGAAGTTGCTTCCTAATAAAGGAGGCTACTTTTTCTGCAATTTCCAAGTACGCCTTTGGCTGGAAGTTGTGCAACGAAAAAGATCAAATCAAATACTATTATCAATGACTGTAAAGAAAATATCAGAGTTGGCTGCAAGTCTGGCTCCAACATCCTCACCCATCAGTACCTTACACCTTTCAGTGAAAAGCAATTGTATTATTTATAGACTATTAATCGGGCAACAAGAGTTGTGATCAATAGTATAAAGTTGTACGTATATGACAACAAATTATGGTCTGTTCTACGGGTGACATCCAAAGAAAAAGAAAAGGAGGGTCCTATTTTAACTCCTAAATGCAGTGACATTTAAGGATCACTAGTCATTTTGTTGAAATCACATCCCAAAACCTTCATCAAATTACACAGCTATATAAGAATGAGTAAAAACTTACTTCAGTCCCAACAACAGGAAAGTTGAATCTGGTTCCTTCGGCTTCAAAATTGAGAATCTTAGAGGCTCTAGCAAAAGATGAGATCGCAAGCCCATTCCAGGATACAATAACCTAGTAGCATACGGTCTTTTGAGAATGCATGCAACTTGAAACCTAGACTGGTATAGCTAGTTCCTATACGAGTGAGGAGAAATACCTTATCATCTAAATGTGGTCTTGGTCGTTTTGACCTCACTTCAAATAGCTTTTGCCTGCATTCTCCGAGAATCTCAGAATATTTCTCAACTGACATACCATATTTTGATGCCAATTCAGATAGATCCTTTCTCTCTATCAGGACATTCTTTCCCTTGAATTCATTATGAGGATCACTCATTCTAGTAAGGTCACAATTGCCTGAGGGCTTTATGTAGTAGTGCTCTTTGAAAAGATCTGCATGCTGTCCAAGTATGTCTTCAACCTAAACAGAAACAGTTCAACTTAAGAACCCAGAGAGAGAGAGAGAGTGACAAACCAACATCAAGGGCCAATCACCACACAAAAATTAAAAATTATTCGCCAACCAAAAAAATATGATGTTGCAGAAATAATCATTAGTCCGCAAAACCAAGTCAAAACAACAAGTACTCAAATAGCTAATCATAGTTAGAAGAGAGCTGATTCAAAAAACATAAACCAAAGTTATGTTTAATCAGATTTATTATGTAGGAAAATACAGTTAATGGCATATTTGAAAATGAACAAGAAGAAATTTCAAGGTAAAGATGAATTAGGATGTTTCAAGTCATGCGCTATAGATGCGGTTTGCAAGTTACTATAAGATTTTTTGATCAAATTAAAAATGTGCAGGTAGGTTATCCCGAGCAAACTGAATTTTAACCATCTAAACAGTTGGAGATAGAGATTGCATGGCATTTAAATAACATTAAATACACATCACTTTATGCATAACAGAAAATGGTTGAGAAATGGATGAGAAAAAACCAATTCTGGCACAAAAAATGTTTGGTAAAGACCTCTTTGCTGGTCCATATATAAAAGGCCCCTTCTTTTTTCCTTGTAGCTCCTTCAGTTTCTGCACTGTCAGCATCCTCTGCTGAAAAGATTTCACCTTCTGGACCAATCATGTCTCTCCTCATATAATCAAGGATATCCCGTGATAAAAATGAATAGAAGGTATCTTTTGTGATAGAAAAGGCATCCAAATAAGCATTAGCAAGCTGCCCTTGATCATATAGCATCTTCTCAAAATGCGGAACTGCAATCAGTATTACAGCTCAACGATTTATTCACCTTAACATTTCATAACAGAGAACACAATAGCAAATTGCAATAAATAAAAACTAAAAGATAACATATATCTACACCTCTTCAGAGTAACTGAGAACTACAGTGAATAAAAATATCAGATACATATCAAAGATTTATTAACTGAAATGATCTTTGCCAATATAAACTTACCGTGCCAACACTCATCAACACTATATCTGTGAAAACCCCCTCCAATATGGTCATGAACACCCCCTCTTGCCATGCATTGCAAGGTAAATAAAACCATTTTTCGATGTTCTTTAGCTCCACCCAAATTCCCAGTATCCTCCAATTTTTTGGAATAGTAAAGCATCAGATTGAGCTCAACTGGTCGAGGAAACTTTGGTGCAGATCCAAACCCACCAAACTTAGAGTCATAGCTTCCAGAGAGCTAACAGAGGAAATGATCGATTAAATAATTATCAGGACCTTGCGACCCTTAATAGAAAGAATTCAATGAAAAGAACCTCTGAATATATAAGAACTTTGTTTAATCATAAACAGAGATGCCATATGTTCTTTCAATGAGAAGATCTTACAACAATGATTACTATCTGCCTCAAATAGCATTATGAATAAGAAGACAATATTTCTCTGTCATAATAATTTCCCCACTGCCTCACAATTCTCATAAATAGGAGAGAAAACAAGATTAGCAGCAAGATCTTCTTATGAGGGAAAGACTTGACTGGAAAAAATATGGATGAACAAATCCTTACTTGATCTGAGCATAAACGTAGAGCACCTTCAGAAACTCCATCAGCCAATTTATTAGAATCTGCACCAGCAGACAGAGCCTCAGAAAGCTGTTCAATTGCAAAGGCTCCACTCTTAACTAGTGTATCCCTCTGATTGTCCCAAGCTTCTTTCAACTTTCTGGAAAATGTAAGAAATTATTATACTATATAAGCAAGATCACGGAGAAAGAGCATTAATTTTTTTTAAGCATTGAACCAGGAGTTTCTCATTCAACGATTTGGGACATGAGAAAAGGGGGGATGGGCTGAAGTTCATGATTTAACTTGCCACATTCTTTGATTCTTACCTAAGTAAAGTCTTAAATCCAGGTCGTCCATACTTATCATCAGGGGGAAAGTAGGTTCCACCCATTAAAGGTTTCAAGTCAGGTGAGAGGAATACGCTCAGTGGCCAACCTCCTCCTCCATACAAAGCTTGCACATAGGTCATGTACACCTGAAACGACAACAAGAAAATCTTTTAAGCGCATCCCATTATGTATGAAACATGTTGAACATTCTCTACACACCCCATTCGGAAGACAGGGAAGCAAACCCCACAATCAAACTTAAAAAAAAAAATTAAGAATAAAAAGGGAATTCCTAATGAATCAAAGAAAGATGTTTATTGAACTCCTTAACATAGAACAAATTACCTTATCGATGTCTGGTCGCTCCTCTCTATCCACCTGTGGCATTGACATAACAAAATTGAATGGAAAAAAGTAGAATGCGTTCATTAGAGGTCTTCACAAAATGGCCATAGTTAACAGATTAAGTAGAAGACTGCTACAATTCAAAATAGTACAGACCAAAAAAATTAATGTAGACGAACGCCATTTGAACTTACCTTAATGCTAACAAACCAATCGTTCAACAACTTGGCAATCCCCTCGTCTTCAAATGACTCAACCTCCATAACATGACACCTTACCAATAATAGTTTATCAATCAGTCCATTATATTCTACCATTCCACTCTGCTCCAGAGATCAAAAGTCTACATAACCAGTTGAAGTTATCATACCAGTGGCAAGTGCTGTACCCAACTTCGAATTGAATCGCCATTAATATTATAATACCAACCAGCAGTTAATGTTATCAGCGAAATTTTCAAAAATAAAGAAGGGGGCAGCAGCGTATAAAAAACACAGAGAAAAAAAGAGTTACTTGATAAGAAAATAGGTACATCTCTCCTTCGTGCTTCAGCGAAAGCTTCTTCTCCCCATGGATACCAATCAACCTTCAACACGAAGTCAGAGATTAATAACAGCAAAAAGCAATGAAAAAAAATATTAAATCGAACAATCGAGTCAACCCAGCAAGATTTCCGAAGACCGACAAGAATAGCAGTATCATGCAAGGACAGCAAAACAAGCACTAATTTTTTTTTCGCTGTATCGGCACTTGACATAAAAAACTGTTGCATGGTTCATCTTGGCTCGCATCCTTTGAACGCAACCATCAAACAACTAAATTCAAGGAAAGGATTTTACCCACCGGATTATGGGCGTGCTGCAGCAAGTAAGGGCTGTGCTCAGCAGCAAGTCGATTGGTGTGCTTGTGGGAAGAAGACGTTGAATGGGTGGGCCTTTCAGCCATTGCCAAAAACTTGGGAGCGAGAATGCGTCGCGATATAACAGGGGAGGAAGGGCAAAGAAATGAAGGGAAGTGAGAAGCGGGGTACGCGTATTTTGTAGGCGAAGATAGTTTTGGTTGGCGAGGAAGAAGGCAATGAGAAGAGGAAGAGAGGAAGAGCCTGCGGAGCATAGAAATGTTGAGGAGCAAATAATGTGAAAGAGAAGGTTTAATTAGTGGGAGGAGTGAGGAAGATGTCGGAATTGCCATATGCGGGAAGGTGGAGATCGGTAGGAGATGCCATGTGTAGCTCTCGAGCATTGTACGGGTGGAGACGCTCCACGGGGGACGGGTGGCCCATCTTCCCGGTCTTGTTATAATCAGAGTCTGATAATGTTTGTACGATTAGAAGAAACAGAGTTTAGTTTTATAACCTTGTCATAAGCAACACATTCATATATCATATTATATTGAGTTGGACTTCTATAATTATTATATAAAAATTTAATAAATAATCATATAAATTACCCATAAATTCTTTCTGAATCTTAAAATTATATCCTAATCTTATTAAAGATAGATGGTAAAATTATTTAAATTTTTTAATATAAAAAAACAGACAAAATTTAGTTTTATAGATAGATCGAATAAGTTTCAATTGTTACTTGTCAATAATTGCATTGTGTGTGTTTGGTTTCTCCTTAAATCTAAGTTTAGGTTTAATTTTTTTTAAAAATAAATAGTTATATTTATTCCAAAAGATTTTTAGATTAAACCATAATTTAAAATTAAAATTTGAAATAAATTGATTAAAGTAGCTTATAGAACCGTAAAAGAACTTATGGACTAACTAATTACTATATTACCCTTACTTTTTCTTATATCATCTATCATCTCTCTTATACACTGATCTCATCTCTTTTTTCTTTTCTATACTATCTGTCATCTGTCATCTCTTCTATATTTAATAATTATATCATTTTTCATAATTTATCAATAATAAAAGTACTTATAAAAATAACTATCTAAATACTCATTTATTTAAAATTATTTTTTTCATAAACTCTTATCAAAAAATTATTTTCTAAAAATTATCTAAAATTTCTTTTTTTATAAATATTTTTTTAAACTCTTATTCAAACAATAATATTACCTAGAGCTATGAACAATTTGGGCAGAGTCTATAGCCTTGCATATCATCAACGACATTAGTTAATTACCAGACAGCCTGACAACTTTCAGTTACCGTCTCTCTGTTCCTTTTTTCGGCATACAACCTTCAGCTACTGATTTTGTATCTCCTTAATTAACCCACGTGTTATGAAAGTAGACTGGCTCGCCTTAAAAAAATGAACAGTGTGGCTCTTAAAAATTTATGCAAAGCTTTTTTTTTTTTGTGACTTCAAAAAAAAGAAGACTACCCAACTTTCGGACGAGGTACCTCAAAAAAACCCAGGTTCTGTTGCATATGATAGTCATCGTCGAGGTTGTTGCAGGTTCCTTCAGAACAAATCGCATTGCTTATAGCTTTAAACTTGGGAGGTTATTTTACATGACTTCTATGTGTTTGCTAACGGATCGCAGTAAGAGCTGTCGGCAATTAAGTTGAGCCGAGAAGCTTGTGAGGAACAAGCTCCTCCGTGATTGCAAGAGAAACACCCAAAGCAGTGAGCCCAAAGTTCAACAGTTCATAGCGTCACTTTACACGACGATACAGATGTCAATTTATCGACATGAATGAGGTCTTGTATTCTATATTGTTACAAGTATAGTGTCTCTTATCTACACATGAATGATCAACTCAAGATGTTGCAAACTTAGAGATGTTGAGACTCATTCCAGAGGACAATTATAGAGCAGATCTTCTGTTCGTGACAAGTATTTCGTCAAAACTTCCTGCATATCTGGTTTAAGAAGGTTTTCCTTCCCAATCACATGGACAATATCAGATCAGCCAGCTGTAGTACCAACCGATTCGGCAAGTTCTTCCAGGAGTTCCTTTTGCTCCATCGCAGAGCAAGACTGCAGGAAGAAAGGCTCATTTGAGTCCTCATAAAGCATTTTCATTGGACACGCGGGAAACAACAAAACAATTTTGAAAAAAATCCAAAATATTCATGCAAGATAATATACCTGAACAGCACTTTCTATGTCACCTACAAGAAAAGAGGTGAGCTCAAAGTTGACCTTCAATCTGTGGTCAGTTACCCTATTGTCCTAGATTTAAAAAAAAAACAATAGCGCCATAAGTTGCCAGTGGACAATCATAAACCTTCAAGAAACAAAACTTCGTATAGCCATTAACTGTTTTTCCTCAAACTGCTGTTCTATGACGAACCACTTACTTAACTCTAGGTCACTGAATCTCAATAATTTAATTGGATAAATGAGGTTATGTAAAAGAACAAGTTGCAATTTTCCTCAAATTTTGAATATTTCACCTTACAAACAATTAAAAAAAGAAAGGAAAGAGAACAGCACATGATCATGATATGATCTTCCACTTCTGGATGATGTACGAGAGTGTGTGAACAGAGAATGGAGACAGCAACAAAGAATACCTTATAATTATAAGTCCGAATTTTTTCAGCACGGGCACCCGTACCAACCTGTAAATTGAAACATAGTAAAGAACAATCTATTACAATAATGTAAATTGCAAAGCTTAAAAAACAAACCTTTTATAAACATATTTTTTATATTGATCAAAGTAGCACATTAAACACCCATAGCAACTAAAAGCACACCTGAGATTTCCTTTCATTTCTTATCGACTCTTGCTGCTCCCTAACCTTCATCTCATATCTGTAACCAACACCGTTATGATTTTGTATGCAACAAACTAAAGCAAAGGATTAAAGAGATTACTCAAGAAATTGTGTGTGTGCTCTTAGATCATTTGGTTGATTTTTTCATAATGATCGAAGTATCTTTTAGTTCCTATGTATAATAATAATATGAACTTAAGTAAATTTGAGAATATTTGTCTCAAGAACATTTATATGACTGGTTGAGGATGAAAAGTTAACAGAACAGTAGGGATAAGTAGAATCCAATAATAAAGCCAAAGCCTGCGAAATTGAAAGGAGTAATTGATGATTTTTGTGCTTACAGTTTTGCTCGGAGCAACTGAAAAGCTCGATTCTTGTTCTGAAGCTGAGTTCTTTCTTCAGTACAAAAGATTCGGATTCCTGTAGGTTTATGGAAAAGATCTACAGCTGTCTCCACCTTATTAACATTTTGTCCTGCAAGGTATCTTTGCTTGGTAAATGATAAGGGTGTTGAATCTAGTTATTAAAAATGGAAAATTCAATTTCATGATATAAATAGTGTCATCTTAACAAATCTGTACCTCCAGCACCCCCAGCACGTGCAGTTGTAAGTTCGATATCTTTTGGGTCAATTACCACCTCTACTTCATCAGCCTAGATAAAAATTTTAGCATCAGCATGATGGATGTAAAAATTTAGATGTTCATACAAGAATAAACGGAGAAAAGCTACATCATTGTATATTGAAGGAAGACACATACTTAGTGTACCAGCTTATTGTCATAACTAATAAATGAAACTCTTGCAGAGTTAGATGCTAAAGACCCATGCTCAGTGTAAACTCTACCTCTGGCATTATAGCCACTGTTGCAGTGGATGTATGTACACGGCCCTGTGCTTCTGTTTGAGGAACACGTTGAACTCGGTGGACACCTGACTCATATTTTAATTTACTGTAGACACGTTTACCTTTGACTTCCATCACATATGTTTTGAATCCTCCTTTTTCAGCCTGAAAGATGAAAGAAATTACGCAAATTACAAAAGCTATTTGATGTCAATTTTTATTGAGTCTGAGGGAGGAATACCTCAGAGCTTGAGACAAGAGAGTACTTCCATGAGTTCCGCTCACAATACTTTTGATACATGCGGACCTAATCAGACACCAATAACCATAGTGTTCTTAGATATGAACTTCACAATAATGGCTCATTCACTAAAAGTGTAATCTTTAGGCATCCAAAAAAAGCCTGTGAAAAGGTAGGAAAAGTTGTAAAGCCAACTAAGCAATTCAGAATTCATCCAGTTGACTAGGAAAATATGTGTGCTTTAACCATCCACCTTTGTTCATTTTCCACAATGTACTCAACAGTGAAATAGGTAGGTCCATTTTAGTACCCAGGGATTAGAAAGGACAATTGCAATGTGTACCTACAAGATCACCAGCCCATATTCCAGCCTCATCACCACCGGTTCCTGCTCGTACTGCAAAATTGAACCGTGCCTACCCTTAGAGTTGGAAAACTTGAATGAAAAGTAAGCAAAAACAATGTATTGACATGGAGCAAAATCTGAGACACAAGAATACAAAGTAACACCCATTAAACTATTAGAAAACAGGCAACACAACATTACTTATATTTTAAAGGAGTGAGACAATAGTAGCAGAATGTTAAATGACCCCATACAGAGATAACAGAAAAATGTTAAGTAAAGCAGAGTTAATCAGAGAGTTTGGAATTCTGCTTCAGGGAGATGTAAATTACAAAAATGCAAAGTAACATTCAGAACTCAAATGAGTGCCAACTGCTCTGATTAGAAAATTCAAACGCAGCAATAACAATCAATTTCAAACCATTCAGTTAAGTTCTCCCCATAGGCCTGATCTACAAAAGCTCTATTAATTCCTCTCTTTTGTCAACTATATTTTCCGTTGTTTGAACAAAAGTTCCCAGCATGATACATTCCATCAGGCCTGAAAGTGAAATACTAGTCCAACAAAGCAATTTAAATAAAGAGACCATTCACCTTCAAGCATTATGTTTCTTGCATCCAAAGGATCACTGGGAAGCAGTAGCATCTACAGTAGTGTAATACAACATTCATCAGTTCAAATTAGAGAGAAATGTGAACATGAAGGAATAAAGACTACTTAGATAGATAATAAGAGAATAAATAAGATGAAAATTATGAGGGCACTGATATTTTGGATACACTGATCGGTTTTGGCCATGAAATGAGCTAAAATTGTTCTTTGTCTGATAGGGATAGACAGATTGAAAATACGAGCGATGACAGAATGTGACATACAACTGAAATTTGTGATGCAAAGTACAGACCTTAAGCTTCTCTTCAAGCTCTGCCAGTTCCCTGGAAAGACTCTCAATTTCATAACCTATCATCTCTGCCATATCCTCATCGTTGCCATCATCCTTAGCTAAAGCTGACATGTTGATGAAGAAGAGTCAGACTAAATGATTTTCAAACAACCATTCATTATCTGAGGAACCAGGGAAAGGTTAGAAACTGAGAGCGAACCTTTGGTCTCTTCTACCAGCTTCTCACATTCCTTAAATCTCTTGTAAGTTGCAACGACCTAGTACATTTAAAGTGGTACCAATATGATATCACCAAAAAGGTTTATTTAGACATAGGCATGAAAAGGAGCAAATAAGTTACAGTACCTCATCAAGTTCAGACATCGATTGCGCTAACTTTTGGTATTCACTTGGATTGGATACGATGTCCGGATCAGCAAGCTTGACCTGCAAGTATTGTTATCTTACTGATTGTCCACGTAATCATGAGTTTCAAATGCACGATATGGGAATACAGACGAGATACGGAAGGAATTGTAATGATGAATCCAGAAACTCCTTCGGATAATGTACAACAGAAGTGGACCAGAGGACAAAGGGGAATAACGTAGTTAGTCTTAACAGGGTGCTAAACAGACATAAATTTTGACGGTGGGTTGATGACTTTTATGGCCTAAAATAGCTACAACTAAAACTTGTAATCGAAAATTGTTAACAATTAATAGGAACACACGGGAAAAAAGGCGCATACCGACAATTCTTTCCATGTCTTCTCAGCGGATTCCAGCTTCGTTATCAAATAAGGTTCCTACAATTAAGAACAAATGAGCAAATAAAACGTCGATGTTATGAATCGTTTGAGGAAAATACCCGGGAAAAAAATAGAGAGACGGCAATATTGTCCCCAAAAAGTTTCCCGTACAACAAAACAAAGAGTTTCTTTTGCTCTTTTTCCTTGGGCATTAGTTGCGTACCGCCATGCACACGATTCTTGGAGCTCTGCGTCTAGTACTGGGTAGAAAGGTGACGCATCTTTTAATGCATCGTTGAAGGGGACAATGTCTTCCGAAGGCTAAGTGGCAGCGTGTGGAAATTATTCGAGCTGGGAAGCTCGCCATTAAGCTACTCATGCTCGGAGCTCGGGTAGAGGAAGGGCGCCAAGAAAGCAATGCGATGAGATAAAGTGGCAGGAAGGTGTTTGGATGCGATAAAAGTTGTGTTTCGCGATTAGGTTGCGTCAATCTAGTTAACTCATAGTATCTTTATCCTTAGTTTGCATACGGTCAGATTAACTGGAGCCAGCTGGGGTCATAACTAATAAATTGAAGTCGGTTTACAAGAGAAATTTATAGCGTAATTACACCGCCTCATAGTTCATAACTAATATGTACTAATTTTATTAATAATTACTTAATATCTAAAAAATTCACTTATAGTTACTTAATGCGAGTATCTAACATTATATATTACAAACTATTAGTAGCGTGTTTATGGCCCCAAAAAAAGAAAAAAGATAATAATGTCCAACTTTGGATTATCAAAATATTAGAAACTAGCCCAATCCTATCATAAATTGATTCCATGGCCCAATGGATAAGGCGCTGGTCTATGGAGCAAGAGATTCAGGGTTGATGCCCAGTGGAGTCGTATTTATATTTTTACAATTTTTTTCCTCAGAGTTATATAACATAAATTATACTAAATAAAAAAATTATAGATAAAATTATATTAAATTAAAAAATTATGAATAAAATTTTATTAAAAATAAAATTAAGATACAGAAAATATAAAATATAAAATATATAAGAAATAATGTCAAAATATTAGTATTATATAACTCTTTTTCTTTATTTTTTTTCTTAAATTTTGCCCAAGCCAAACGACGTCGTATTAGTCAACCGATCCTATGACCCTTACCTTGAACCTGCTTTCTTTTTCTGGTAATAAATCTGGGCGTAAAGCTTTGATGTTGGCTCCTCCGCCAGTCCGCCTGACTTGGGCACAATTCATCTAGCTTAACTTTTGCACTGTTTGCGTGAACAGGTACGGGAATGCGGATATCCTTACCAGGGTTTCGATGTTCCTTGCCCTTTTCAGGGCTAATCAGGTGCCAACCTCAGGATTTTTGTTCGCCATCATCTTTCGGGTTCTTTCAATTTTGATTTCTCCCTTCTTCGTCTTTCTGGATATTTAGAAAACGCACCCCAAATATCTGAAAGATGGCTATTTGGCTTGTGGATTTCCTTTGTTAATCGGTGGCTGCTGGCATTTTGATATTTTTGGCTGTTGAGGCCATTATTGACATAATCCTTAGTTCCTTACCTTGTAAATTCATTCATTTGTGCGTATAAATTAACGAATTCGGTGTTGTGACTTGTTCGACATAGCAAGTACCCACTCTAGTTAGGACTGTCTCCTACTCGTCTCTCTAACTGCTATCTGAATTATGATGGATAACGTGGTTCAACAAGCTAGAGGAAAAGGACCGACTGGCACTGAGAATTCCTATTGAGCATCGATGGAACGAATTCTATTCTTACCCAACTTCTCCTGCTATGGATGAGATTTGAACGTAAGGTGTCCAAGTTGAATTACCCCAACTCATCCACTGGAGTTACTCTTCGAATATCGTCACTGCCTATTTCATTGCATTTATAATATACAAAAGTTCTTTCTGTTGATCATTGGTTAATTTCTGTAATTGAGGAGTCAATATAATACTACATTTTACGGAATTAGGAGAATTACTTTTTTATAAGCAATTCGGCCTCTTGGCCATGTAATGCAGTCAACAAGAACCTTAAGAGCCTCGTCATAGTTTATTGTACATTTTCTATCTTCTGATTTCATATGGTGGCCCGATTGAAATCAAGGCCAACAACTTTATAAACTTTTGGTAAATTGCACTTTATGTGAAAATAACGATTATAATATTAGATGTATCTTATGAGATTTTCAGTTCTTGACATTCCTTATGCAATATTTCCTTCTATTTCTCACAGACAATTTGAGCAAGAGATGGAGACTGTGATTAACGTGCTGCAGCCTGGACCATTGGGAATCATAGAACATAAGTTTTCGGCTAAGGAGATTAGTGAGGCTAAAGCTACAGTCCATAGAGCTGTAGCAAATTGGAAAAGAAATGCTAGCCTAGAGGAAAGAAACATTGGTCTGAAAGACTGTACTCAGATATGAAGAAATCCTGGTTCCATCGGTGTATTGTCTTCAAATTCTCTATTTTATTTCTGGTTCTGTTTCTTTCCTTTTCTTCCCCTAAATTGTTTTAATGGATTGTGCAAATGATTAGTTGATGATAAATCTAATATTACCAGGGGACTATGTGCGTTGGTTTTGTTCGTTGATATACGTGATCTGGTAGTCTCCTGCATCTCCAGCCTCCTTCTATCTTTTCTTTTAGAGCGAGCTGAAACACTTCCATTATATGTTATTGTCCAGTCTTGGACGTATATTCACCTGCCTATTGCTGAGAAACACATAACTGACTAGAGAAATCACTCTCTCTGATCTGTAGTTGTAGACAATGGATAAATCCTGAGGATTCTGGTTTTACTAATTCAACTATGATTATACCAGCACAGATGAACATTTGATTCATGTCTGCATTGCTTTCCAATTGTGTAATTTCTTATGAGCGAATTGATATTGGAGCAGTGTTTGATTTTAAACGGGATATTCTTGTAAAATATTTTGCAGATGAATATGAAGTTACGCTTGAAGCATAAGAATAATTATCTTCTTAGTTTCAATAATTGACACTCCAACTAAAGCTTAAAAAACACTTACCCTCCATTGCATTATTGGTATCAATGACTGTTCGTTGGCATATGCGTCTGGAGAACTATGATAAGACAGGAAGGTGCGGGGTCAGTTCTTGGCATCACCTAAGTGGGGATTTCCTAACGATTCCCCCACAACTTCTCCTTATGACCATTTTTTTGTCATTTACGATGTCTCTTGTCTTGTATAATATCCTAGAGTAGCATATTTGTATTGCTATTTTTTAAAGAAAGACGATAAGGAATGAAAGGTAAAATATATGAACTAATAAGGGGCATTTCATTTTGAGAAATCGCTTCGTGCGTGGATTATAGAGGATGCTCGCGTTTAATTCCTGAAGCTGGTTTTTAACCTTTTTGGCGGACCACGTGGGTAGGTATTACATGCAGAATCGAATTCTCCATATTTCAGAAAATCGGACGAGCTTTGCGGAGCACACTTGTATATGGTCATGTAACCTGAGTTGTCTATTTTCATATGTTTTGTTGTTGGATACAAAATTGTAGAGTGCTTGAAATCCTCAAATCGACTTTTCCCCTATCCAAAAGCTTTTAGGAGCTTCGGTGTTCAACTATTAAAAGAAAACAGAGAGAGAGGACGTGGTTTCAAAAACACGCGTATAGTCAGCTGGGTTCAATAAGGCGAGCTCAATTGAAATCGCCCAAAAAAAAGGAACCGATTTTGAGGAACCTCGGACGATTTCGCTACCAATGCCTCGCGCAGCAGTATTTATTTTGTAGAGGAACCTTGTATGGATCATTGGATTGCATATATGCGCATGCGGCCGCATACCATGTCTGCCTCTTCTAGAATCGCCATTTTAACTCAAGCTAGCGTAAATGACGTCTAATTCCGAAGTAACCCGGGACAAATTAATGCTAATGAAATGCTCCTAAGTCATTAATATAAGATCTATAGAGTTAATTTTAATTATAAATATAATAATATAAGATTTATTTTTTATATTTATTAATTTTTTTAAATTATTCTTATTAATACATCTTAACAATAATCAAGAGATAAAGATTATATTAAATAAGATAATTAGGGTGTTTTAGTAAAAAAATATTATATTAAATAATTTAATTATTTTTTTTAATTTAATCAATTTAGTTAAATATATTGTATATTAAAAATAGGAAGATAAAATTGTTTAGAAATTTCATGTGGTCAAGTACATATATATGAGCAGTTGAATTACTAGTTGCGGTGGTTAATTTGAGATTGCATTATTTTAACGACTGCATTCCCTTATATTTTACCAACTTTAAAGAGACGGGCTCCTCTAATAACTTAATAATGCTTTAAACAAACGGTTAGTACGCAGAATAGCAGGACCCCCCCATCATAGATATGAAGTCAGAAGTAAACCTCAGGCTCGCATTATATATAGCAGACATATATATGGTATACCGAAGTTTCTCAAGAGAGACGTTGACGATACAAAAAAACACAAGAGGAAGGGACACTGAAAAAGGGGGATGAGAAAAGTGAGCTGAGTGAGAGGCATATAAAAGAGAGAGAGTTAGACAAAAATGGCTCGAGCCTTTAAAAGCAGCTGGTTAAGCTTGTTTTGAACGTTGAGACTGATAACTTGGGCGGCGCCACCAATGAATTGTTGGCCTATGAAGACGGCCAGCACGCTCGGGCTGCAACCCAACTGGAGGAGCGCCGCCTCCACCTGCTCCTGCTGCCCACTTGGCAATTTGTCAAGCTCTATCACTGTTGGGTTCGCTCCAAAGTTGCATATCAGAGCCTTCACCGTGTGGCTCATGCAGCAACTGCTCTTGCTGAATATCACCACCGGCTTGTCTGCAATCAACCTCCCCACTATCTCCATATTATTATATAACAACGCTAATAATCCTCAGGCTCTTTTGCTTAATCTGCTCTGTGTAACTTTGGCTTCAGAGCAGGTCTATTTATACTAGTTGCCTCGGTTTATTTTGGCATATATGAGATTGAGCAGAGCTTCCCCACGTAGAATAACATCTCTCGGAGAGAATAAACCTTGTAAAAGTTCTGTCATCTTTGGCTTCCAAAATTGCCCTTTCATTAGGAGTATAGCTCATGAGCAGAACATGCATTGACTAATGTATCCGGCCCTTGGTATTGACCAAGTTAGGGTTTCCCCTTTACTATTTGCATTCAGGCCATCCATCATATGAATACTATCACATTACTTGGCAATGTTCACTCTATTTTCTCATCATGGAACGTAACTCTGCCTCAACTATACTGTGTTTTTGGGAGCATCTATGATCTGGGTCAGTTTAGAGAGAGAAGATGGGCATGGGCTTATCGTTCGGCGACAAGTAGCTGCTTTTTATGTCTTGTCAAGATTCGCATTGATTTCAAATCCATAATACTGAAAGCTGAGTGATGAGAAAGAGAAAAGAAAAGATGCTTATTTAAAGGCAACACGGAGAATTTGACTTTCTGGTTAATCTGGCCCTTAATAGCATGAAAATCCACATATATCTATTGACCGTACAGGAAAAGCTACCTAGACCTCAAGTACCCACCGAATTTCCCATTCTACATTGTACCACGCTGCTGGGGATTGGAGAAGACGCCCAGAAGATGTTCTTACACATTATAATAAGCTAGCTAGTCAGGCTTCTACACCATATTCTAGGCGTTCCTTAACTTTTTAGGAATCGATTGGCAGCTTAGCATTACCATATATTCATAATATGTGTTGTATCAATGAATCTATATTAATTAGGTATATAAAATATCTTACATACATGTCTTTTGATTAATATGTAGTTCTGGAGGTCACCTGCACCATGTAAGCGAATGCTGTCACTGATTTTAGTTAGTGAAACACATGGAAATAAAGAAAACTGAAAAGAAGAAATTCCTTCACTGTTTGATCACAGGAGTTAAAAAAAAAAAATCCGAGGGTTCAGTATTATATATCTCTAATCGATTAAGGGGTGGCTTTGATTTTTGCGTCCAATGAGATCTTGCTTTTTTATCTTTTTCAGGACATTTGATAACATTAAAAAATCACTTCATCATTCCATATCTGATCTTCTATGTTTCTAGCGACAGAATTTTCCACGTGCCTGCTGCTTGCAAAAGCACCCCCTTCATTAGTCTCAAAGGAACGTTTTATCTATTCGCACAAACGGCTCAAACATAAAGCAAAGGGTCACTTGAGTACGATCATCTTGTCCTTACAACGTTTTCATTTCAACTACTGTTGAAGCATTTATCTGCCGACTCGGAATTAACTACATCTTTTTATTATCATTATTTTTGTGAAATAATATTACTGCTACATACTACTGTAAGATTTTCCAGGGCAACAAGAGGATATAAAATTTAAATGGAAAAGTATTTTGAGAGAAATATTCTATCGGTATATTATATGGAAACAACTAATATAGATGCCTATTTCTTTACCAATGCCATTAACTTTATAGTGAGTGCACGTTGAAGGTTCCACGCTTTTCTCTTTGGGTGGTGGGGGAATGGGGGTTCAGCATATCTAAAAATCCTTTTTATATCCCCACCTTTTATGAACGAAGAGAAATCCTGAGAAACTACTACTGCATGTAATCGTTTTTTGATTAATATTAGGCATTTTCATTAAGAAAAAAATCTATTTTTGATCGAATATTGTTTTGTTATTGGGACTTGCCTTTTGAATTAATATATTATTAGCAAAGAAAGTTTTTTCTTAAAAAATCCTAACTTACGTTTATTGAATAAAATATAAACCTCATATATAGGCATACAATGACTTATAATTAATAAAAATAGTAAAAAATATTAAATAATAATAAATAAATAAATAAATAAAAATGAAAAAGTGGGAGAGATAATCAAATTATATGTGATAACAAATTTGATCAATTTAAACTAATAAAATAATAATTAGTTAATTAAAGTATTAATCAACACTCTCCTATTTCAAAGATGCACACTCCAAGTAATCACCTGAAAAAACAAAACTTCTCATTTGATAAAGGTTTCATCAAAACATTAGCTAACTACTCTCATGTGCTACAATATTCCAATACTATCCCCTTCTTTGCTACCAAATCACAAATGAAATGATGACAAATATCAATATACTTGGTTTTGCAGTAAAATGTTAGATTTTTTGTCATAGAGATAGTTCTATCACAAAATACCTTGTTGTTCCCTTTTGTTCTTGTCGAAAATCTACTAACACTCTTTTTAGCCAAATAGCTTGACAAGTGGCCGAAGTTGCTACATAAAACTCTGCTTTTGAGATTGATAATACTACAATAGCTTTTTTTGTTTTTGAGCTCTAAATGATCACTCCTGAACTTAGAGTGAAAATATTTGCTGAAATACTTATTATATCTTTCAATGAGCTTCCCCAAAATTACTATCTATATACCCACACAACCTAAAATTAAAAACTTTAGAGTATCAAATGCCATACTCCAAAGTTCTAGCTCTATAATGAAATGTTGAAGGTTGTAGCATAAACCTAAAAACAACGTTAATAGAAAATGCAATATCAGGTATAGTATGAGTAAGATAAATTAACCCTCTAACCAAGCTTCTAAATCTTCATTGCTCTCCTCCATCTTCTTGTTGCAATTTTTTATTTATTCATACGGGTAGCTACAGCTTTACAATTAAGCATGCCAAATTTGTTGAGAAGGTCCTTAATGTATTTCGTTTGTGATAAAAATATTCTATCTTTAGCTTGAGGAACTTCAAGCCCAAGAAACTAGTGCAATAAACCCATATCTAACATTTCAAACTCATTCATTATTTGATATTTAAATTCATCAACAAGCGCAATAGAGGAGCTACTATAAATGATATCATCAACATAAAAACAAATAATGATGAAATCATTACCTTCCTTATTTATAAACAAGGTGGGCTCATTTTCACTTTTAAAATACCACATTTTCTAAAAATATCCATTAGTCTTATTATACCAAGCTCAGGGAATTTGTTTCAAACCGACATATCAAATTGATATCAACTTGTACACCTTTGTCTCATTACCTTCTTTTATGAAACCATTTGTTTGTACTACATAGACTTCTTCTGGTAAGTCACCCTTAAAGAATGCTAACTTGATATCAAATTGATAGATCATCAATTGCAACTGTGCAACAAAGGTTAAAACAAATCTCACAATTTCAAATTGAGTTGCAAGAGATTTTTTTTTTAAAATTAACATCATATTGATGTGTCTAGCCTTTTGCTACAAGATGAATTTTTTGCTTTTATAAGCATCCATCTGCAGTAAAACTTTGTCTTAAATATACATTTCAAACCAATTGCATTTTTGCCTTTTGATAAATCCATCATCTCCCATGTTTCATTTTTTTAATAAAATTTAACTCTTCTATCATTGTTTTCTATCCTTCTTTATTTTCAGCTATCTCTTCATAATATAATAAATCTAAATAGTAAGAGCAAATTAACAGGAATATGTCAGAAGTATATTTAGGATTTGACCTTTTGACTCTTGTTGATCTTCTCAATGTTTAGCATCAAACTCTTAAGGAGCTAATAAAGAGTTTTCAATAGATTGATTTTACTGTAAGTAGTGGCTCTTGTCATTCTTCTCATAGAACCTCTATAGAGATCTCTTGTGACACTTGTTTATCACTCAAATCTCACTTTACACCTTCATTAAAACAATAGCCAATAAAAATATATTTTTTAGATTTCTCATTAAACTTGTGAGAATGAATCTTTATCAAAGCATAAGCTATACAAGAAAAAATTTTAAAGTCTCATTTGGTGTTTTATTACGTACAACTTTTGTGGGAAATAAATTTAGAGGGTATACCACTATTGCAATAGTTTATGCCAAAAATAAATAAGAAAATATTTCTCTTACATCATGCTTGTGGTCATCTTTATTACAGTACAATTCTTTCTTTCAGCCTAATACCATTTTGTTCTGGCCTGCAAATTCCATTTTCCTCACAAAAAATCTTAAAGTCAGTTGAGACAAATTCTAAAAATCCTTTTTATATTCCCACCTTCTATGAAGGAAGAGAAATCCTGAGAAACTACTACTACATGTAATCGTTTTTTTTATTAATATTACGCATTTTCATTCAGAAAAAAAATCCTCTTTTGATCAAATATCGTTTTGTTATTGGGACATGCCTTTTGAATTAATATATATTATTAGCCAAGAAAGCTTTTCCTTAAAAATATTATCCCCCCTCTTTTTCACTCATGCTCGTATCTTTTGTTGTTATCAGCAGTTCTGCTTCAGCACCTCGTCTCCTGCGACATGAACTATATCAGTTTAAAGTTATCAGGTGAGCTTGCTGCAGGATTTCGTTTCTGGGTTATGAGCGTCCCACATGTAACCATTACCCATTTCATGCATTTTCTTTGTTCATGCAAAACCACTGTCCTTGATGAGCCGATCGATCGATGCTCATGATAATGTTAGAGATGAAGAACACAGAATAAAACAAGAAAACAAGACGATGCAATTGAATAATAATATCTTACACTGTCAGAAATTCAGGCATGCATTATTTTTTTAGAAGAGATTAAACCACCAAGATTTTCATTTGAATACGACGTACGACCAGAAAGAAACTCGTTCATGCTCAGGTATATATATATGATACCCTTCAACTGTATATCATATATTACTGATACGGGACACAGAAAATTAAGCCTCTTATTTGAACTGGAAAGAACGTTTTCGATCGATTACTTTCTTTTCCAAATCCAAATAGCTTTAGCATTCATGAGGAGAGGGACAAGCTCATTGCGGAGATGGAGGCTCATGATCTGATTAGCCCCACCAATGAATTGTTGACCTATGAAAACAGCCGGAACACTCGGTTGGCATCCCATTTGAATCAATGCCCTCTCAATCTGCTGACCGTTAGCCATTTCATCAACCTCGTACACTGTCGGGTTTGCCCCAAAGCCACTTATCAGTTGCTTGATGGAGTGGCTCAAGCAACAGCTGCTCTTGCTGAATATCACCACTGGTCTCTCACCCACCATGTTCGTGATCACTTCCATGAATCCAAAGGAATTTATATATATTAACGTGTAGTAATAATTGATTTCGATCAAGGTTGACTGTGTGTAAACTAGGGTTCATTAAAGGCCTATTTATAAACTGGAAAAAGAATAAGATCGTATCGGGAAGTTCTGCTTTCGGTCTCTGAACTGCACGTGTTGTCGTTGTGGATAAACAAGTTGCCTGCTAGCTAGCTGGTGTAAGGTCAGTCTAATGAGTTTCCAGCACCTTTCCTTCAGGAATAAGATTCATGGTTATGCAGAGAGGCATCTTTTTTTTGTTTAGCAAATCCATACCTGATTATGCCTTATCTTAGTTTACGACAATAGATGAACCTATGGGCTTTTGTCATTTTGCCAATTACGGAATTTTCTCTCTGTTTTGTGCCCTCTCTCAGTTCCGGAGCACCTACTTGGATTTACCTATCAACTCCCTGGGCCTATTCATCCTAAGATTAGTAGCCCACAATGAACTCATAAAACTTTACAGAAGCTTGTTAAAAAGGAATTTGATTATTGGGTATTCAAAAGCGAAAGATCATGGGGCACGTACAACGTACGTACATCTATACATGTGTTTACATAATGAAGTGCGTACCTACTTATAACTACAGTATGTATATATCTGGCCCAAATGAAAGTATATCCGAGTCGTCTTTGCTTAATTATTTCTACTTTGCTCCGACCTCTAGAAATGAAGATAATGTAGGACGAGATGATCGTGAGTTGATAAGAGGAATATATGTGAACAGATAAGAAAGCGACAAAGATTATAGAAAGAGGAAAAGGACGAATATTGATATTATAATTATAATGATAAATAAATATAAAATTTATTAAAGTGGAAGGGAGTTTGAGATAAAGAAAACGAAGACGGTTCGTGGCATTCAGGCATCATCGATAAGAGATGAGAAAAAGTGATTCACTACAGTGAACATATGAAAAATGTTGCGACTCCGTACAAAATCAAAATCTCAAAGATATATATTCGGAGATTGATAGATCACAAATATATGCATGTCAGTTTCAGTGGATTCTCTAATTTGAGTGGAATTTCATCTTTGTTCATGCTGTTTCACGTGACAAAGTTGACTCCCACAATGTCATTGGTGAATTTGTAAAGCATTATAGAAAATCGCTGTCTACTCTTATTGTGGATAGTCATAACTGATGAGACACCTCTGATCTCTTATTACACTGCCTGAGAACGGGTTCCTTCAAACTTAAGCGAATAATGCAGATGGCCCATTAATCTACAGTCACCCTTGTGTGATCAATTTTCGACCATTTGATCAATCCAATGGTAAAGATGCCACTTGACTAAAATAGCCCTGTCCTCTTGGAGTCTTCCTTAACCCTCTTTAATTATGACTGCCTCATTTTGCCTTCTGCAGTCCTGCTTGAAGATCTCCATTTGGATGAAAAACGAGAAGAGATGGAGAATGCAGAGGCACGCATTAGTGTAAGAAGCGGATGCAAGCAGCAGGTTCGTTGTTGGAAGGATCATTCTTGAATAATTATTGCTGCGTCAAATGTCTAGCATGCAATTTAGTGCAGATGTCTTATATGTATAGACATTTGCTCACTATATCACTGGTCGAGTTAATTAAGAATAGCTATATTCTTAACTGGTCGAAATACGGGCCTGCTACTAAAAAGCCTTATTAATTGTCTCACGTTCCTTAACAGTTTCCATTTTCTGTAATTCAGCCTTGTTCGACACCATTAAGTACCCTTCGGCCTTCTCCTTGATTTTGATCGCAGGAGCAGAGAATGACAGAGAGGATAACGTCGGCGGCGGTGGAATGAGTGGAGCACGGGGTTTACCCTCCAAATTGATCACGTTACTGAAGATAAGAGACAGGTAATCAATGACTTCTAAGTATAGCTAGCTAGCTAGAGTTGAGCTTTCTCTTTATTCATTGCTTTCTTACATGAAGATGTGACAGATAAACCCATGTAGCAAAAGTACTTAAAGGGTAAATTCATAAACTTTATTTTCGTGACTCAAATCTTAAAGATGATGATGATATTTCACGAGCGTACAAGAGAGAAGGACCGCGAGAGAAGTTAGATTCAACCAGACAATTTATTATCGGTTTTACATTAAAATTAATTTACTCATGCAGCGCTTTGTACGACATGCAAGTAATGAGTCCTTCTTATGATTTATAAATTGTTCAGCTTAATTATTTTAAATTTATTGTCCATATTGAAATCTTGACATTAAATATTAATATATTATATCGATGATAATATATAAGGACTACTAATCTGTAACTGTCATACCTATTTAAGATATTTGGGAGGAAATAATAAGTTTAGTTACAGCTAAGGAAAAATGAGTTAGGGCGATCTGTGTGGATTGTGGACCGATGAAAGGTCTGTGTGGAGCAGATCAAGAACAGCGCCGTTGAAAGAAAAACCAGAGGCCCAATGATTTTTTGATTGGGCCAAGACCATATAAAAAAGATCTGTCCATATTCAATTCATATGCTAATGGGAAGTGGACATGCATTGGAGGAACATATATTTCAGTGAATTAACCCCATCCTTCTCCTAGGTTCTTACGTTCAAGTCTTCGCCATTAGTGGAGATACTTTCAGAACAGTGAGAAAGAATCTCATGCGCTAGGGGGACATGCTTACTAGGATTGTCGCTAGGCAAGCCGACTGATCATCATCATACAGACGGAATCTATACCCTTGGAAGTTGGAGTTTGAAATCATAATTATCAAAATCAACCTCTACGAAGAACTAGCACTGGGATTTGATTTTTCGTGACACACACTCACTGTGCATGTAATTTTGAGACTAAGCAAAGAATCCCTTCCACATCCAAAGGGCCAAAGAGCAAAAGTCTGTATTCTGTGAATCTGATGCGGGGACCAAAGTGTGAAAGTGGAATTGCACTGGATAAACATAAACTCTTATCTCTCCCCACATCAGCCATATACAGAATCAAGCACATACACCAACTTACACAATATGGCAAGATGGTTAATTAAAGCTTCTACCATAATCATCTTCCCTCTCTTCTTTTCTTACGTTCGTCTCTGTTTCTTGACCTTGGGATATTTCCTTTCTTTGAGAGTTTTAGTTAAGCACGGTGGCTTCTCATGTCTTAAACAAAAATGACACTTGGGCTTCTTCTTCTTCTTCTTTTTATTCCGGGGCTCTTGACTTTTTGCATGATACACATTCTAATTGGATAATGGATTCCATTATAATGGCACATTTTGTTGACAGCGCAGCACTGGCTCTGTCCCACCTGCCTCGTGAAGCTTGTATTCATTGCTATAAAGAATAATTCATGGATGCTGCGAGCTAGGGCCGAAAGAGTTTTTCAGTTGATAATTTACAACATTGTTCTTATTCCACCACAGACTGCTCTTGTACGGACAAAACCCCCCAAAAGACATTTATTTGAATAATTGTCATTTACAGTGTGATGCTATATATAAATTATTATAAATATGCTACAAGCACTCAACTTGTTTATGGCAGGGTCACCATCGACCAAATGATCAGGAGGGGGCATTCCCCTTATCCGAACAAATATCTTAACCTACTCTCCCCCCCCCCCCCACCACCAATCCATTTAACTATAATTAATTTGTTGTCTGTGCTTTTCTATAATTATGTAATGCAATCCGGTGATCCACTGTCTTCAACCCAACCACTATAAATATCGGAGATGAAATCCCAAAGTCCACCACAGCAAAACCTGAGATATCAGATTACAATATCCTCAAACTTCTCAGTCTCATCATCATCTTGCTCATTTACCCACCATCTTTCTGCTCAAAAAACATCTTGTAGCCCTATATATCAAATAACACTTGATCGATCCCGAAGCCGATATCAGCAATGGAGAGAGTAAGAGATTTGGCATCAAACAGGGCCGCTGTAATATTCACAAAGAGCTCGTGTTGCATGTGCCACAGCATCAAGCAACTGTTCTATGAGCTGGGAGCGAGCCCAGCAGTGCACGAGCTGGACACTGATGCATATGGGAGAGAAATGGAAAGGGCTTTGAGAGGGATGGGTTGTAACCCTTCGGTTCCAGCAGTGTTCATTGGAGGCAAATTCGTGGGCTCGGCCAAAGATATCATATCCCTCCACGTCGATGGTTCTCTCAAACAGATGCTTATAAATGCCAAGGCCATATGGTTTTAGGCTTTTATTATTAGCTATAGTCTCTCAACTTCCAACAAGCTCCCTGTACTACATACAATCACACGTACGTGATGTGCTACACTAGTATAAGAGGAGTGGACTTAGATCTGATGCAAGCAATTTAGTCTCACTGTTTTTAACTTTTTATAAAGGGACTCTCCTGCTTTTTCATCAGTGTTCCGTTATGCAAATCTAGAGAATGAACAAAGTGTGTATAAAATAGCCTTCTTTTGGCGTGTTTTCTTAAAAGCTTGGCTCAAATAAATCGATCACTGCTTCACATACATAGTTGATGCAGCTTGAAACTTTGAGAGATTCATATATATTATTTATCAGTCTCTTAGAGTTAGTGAAAAAAGAGGCTTCAACTACACGCCTTTTCCAGTCTTACCACTAATTTTAGGAGGATTATATTTGCACTGATGATCGATCAAATCAGTATTAAAAAAAATGGTGGAATGGGCATGGCGTGAAATTAGTAGAATCTGCTTTTGTAATGAATAACACAAATGTTCTCCATCAAAATCACGACCACTCATAAAAGGATCCAGCGTCATGAAAGCCACTATATTACGTATATGGCTATTATATTCACTTTCAAAGACAGGTAGGCGATGATTCCTATCACCACACAAATTGCGCGCACCTCTCTCTCTCCATAGTTCTTCCCCCATTCCCCATAGGCCATAGCCATCAAATTATCAGGAAACTTTTTCATGTCTGACTTCTATGTATACGATCGTATGCATGTAGACCAAACTCAACACTCATTCTTTCTGTTGCGGAATATAATCCTAGGGCTGGCGCGTTAAATATTTGTTTATTAGTCAATAGATAATTAAATATGTCTGTCCGTACATTGGATGATGTTGATAATTTATTCTCCAGTTAATAATAGAATTTATTTAACTAATTTAATTAATATTTTTTAAATTAAAAATATTAATTAAATTAGTTAATATGATATATTTTTTAAAAATATTATAATTATCTTTCTTAACTACTTCCTCATTCCCTCTTACTTGATTATTATTGAGGGAGTATCAATAAAGATAATTTAAAAAAAAAATATAAAAAATAAGTTTTATATTTATGAATAAAATCAACTCTCCAATCAGATTATATATTAAGGAGGATGAATAAATTTGTGTGTATATATAAGGTTAAAGAGTATTTTTGCCTTATGAGGGGTAGTGGTACCCTAAAACTTTTTTTTTTAGGTAATGTTGCCCGGTTGTTATCTAAGTTAAGTTTGATCATCAGTTGATCAATATGTTGAATTGACATGCTGACATGACATCCACGTCATCTTTTATTATTGGTTAAGGTGTAAATTTACGCCGGATGTTTTTACTTAAGAGCACTAAGTACCTAGAAGTTTTTTTGGTTTCAATATTACCCCAACCTTTATTCATATTCAATTTGAATATTAGTTTAACTAAATATATTGAATTGACTAACTCACGTGCTATCAACTTCATGTTTTTTGAGGTTAAATTTATAAATAAGAAAAACTTAAAAAAAAATACATTCCTCTAAATCCTGTCATTAACAAAGTATCATTATTGAGATATCATACTTCATTTTGGAAAATAAATCTGGTCAATATACATGTCATACACTTCATTTTTTTTCCTAAGTCATATTTATAAACAAGAAAATATTTTTTAAAAAAATGTATCCCTCCAAACTCTATTGTTATCAAAATATTGTTCTTAGCACATCATATTCTAAGAACTTCTCAAAAAATAATAAGTTATATCCAAAATGAAGTATAGTCTCCTGATAATGATACTCTGTTAACGACATGGCTTTGAAGAATGTATTTTTTTAAGTTTTTCTTATTTATAAATTTAACCTCAAAAAAATAAAGTGGATAGCACGTGAATTAGTTAGTTTAGTATATTTGGTCAAATTAACAGTCAAATTGAACATAAATAATAATTGAGGTAATATTAAATTTAAAAAAAACTTTTGAGCACCAAGTGCACCTGATGGTAAATTTACACCTTAACTAACAGTAAAATATTATATGGATACTATGTCAAACTTAACTTTGAATAATAATTAAGGTAAAAATACTATATTTTTAAACTTCTAGAGTGATATTATCTTAAAAAAGTTTCAGAGTGATATTGCCTCCCATAAAATTTCTAGAGCGTATTAGCCTTTTGCTGAATATTTCTATGGTAAAATGCTCTTTTAACCCATATATATATGTGTGTGTGTGTGTGTGATTATATGGTTTGATGTGGAATTTATATATTTTATATTGAATACTACTTTGATTTTTCATCTACCGTGCGCATCTTACTTAATGTTATACTTATACTAAGTGTCTACTAGACGTTCTCAACAATAGAATGTAAAGTTAAAATTTTATATCTGACGAAGAGTGGTCAAATAGATCATTAGGATATATTTTTTACCTTATAGTGATGATGTGTTGTCTTTCGATACTAGTGCAAGGATCTTGTTAGCATGTGAATTTTAAGTATTTCTGTAAGTATTTTTTTTAATAATAATACACTACTAAAAAAATTTTAATTGCGATTAAAAATATATTTTATAATAATTTTAAGAGTAATATAAATTATAACACCATTATAAATCTATCTTTTAGTAGTATTTTTATAATCGTCATTAAAAATAATATTTTATGACAATCTTTACATAAAATTTTCGTGAAAGGGAATATATTTCTCGGCGTTAATTACTTTATTTCTATAGTTGTTTTAGCTCACATTACTCATACTTATTAAAAGTATAAGATTAGATCTAGAGAAAAGTAAAAGATATGGTAAAAGAAGTAAAGATTCAAAAACTTTTAAAATTAGATGAACTTCTTCTAACAAAGTCAATCTCTACAATTAAACCTATGTTTAGTCTTACTAAGAGTATTAGAATAGATTTAAAAAAAATTATATACCTAATAGAAAAGTTGAAAATATAAAAAGATAATGAATAAAAAATAAAACTTATAAATATTTAATATAAGGGTTATTACCTATATATATATATATGATATATTATAGTTTATAAATAATAAATAAAAAAAATAAAAAAAATAGTAAATAATAAAATTAAATGATGACTTATAACTTTTATAATTAAGGATATTGCTTTCACGACAAAGGACACTGATAGAGAATATGAAAAATGACGAAGATAGGTATTAAAAATATAAAAAAATATTAAAAAATTATCTTCATACAAATTTGCTATGGTGAGATAAAAAAACGAGACTTTAAATAATTATAAAAAAAATTATAATTAGATTATAATTTTTATCTTTTTTAAAAACTTTTAATATCAATTTTATGCACAACCATAATTAAAATTCCACTTTTTAACAGCTACTTTTAAGAACCGCCCTTAAAAAGTCCTCACACAACTCGGGGTTATGGATGAAGATGGTCACAGGGTCTGACAGGGTATTCTTGCCCACCTCTTCACATGGCAGCAAAAGAGAAGTGAAGTCTGGTTGACCGCAGTCACATGGCAGCAACAGAGTTGTCTCGCCACACTCATCATCAAATGCAAGCCCATGATATGAGTGGTATCGTCATCTGTGCATTAAACAATATGCAAAGAAAGAAAAGCTGTTTTATGGGGAATATTTTCGTAACTTCACTGTTAAAAATATCTTTTTCACGGTAGTTTTTATAAAAATTACTGTAAAAAATATTTTAAAATAAAATTTACTTCTAAAAATATCATTGTCTTTTTTCATAGCAATTTTATTTATCACTATCATAAAATAATACTATAATAAATATTTTTTTAATAATAAACCTATATACTTTCAAATTTTTATCACATAAATTTTTATTTTATTTATTTATTTACTTATTGCTAAGTAAAATAGGCATCCCATATTAATTTATTTAAATAAAAATAAAAATATTAATTTATTAAATTATGAAAGACTAATCCTTCCGTTAAATTTAATTTATTAATATACATTTTTATTATATAAAAAAAAACCGTGCTCCATGCTAAAGTCACCGAGATCTTTTCTCTATAGATCACCGTTTATATGCTATTGAAAACCTTTTTTTTTGTTTTTGCAGCTTTTATAATGATAGCGATACATATAGAGCGTGTGATATTATTGGTTCCAAGACGAGAAAAGATGACCCCTTAAAACTGATGGCATGAATGTTTTGAAAATCCGAACAAGTTCATTGCATCTTAAGTTTTTAAAGCAAATAGCCTCAATCATTCTTGTACGTTGAAATGACTAGCGTGGGAAAATGTTTGTTACTCTCAAGAGCTATACATTATGTATATTTTATCTTTGTTATATTTTTTTTTAAAAAAAAATTAGATTCATTTATAATCTAAAAATAAAATATTTTTTTTAAATAATATCAATATTAAATATAACGAGTCATCTACTGTATATATCAATTATTTTATAAAAATGAAAGGTTGATGAGTCCAGTAATTGGGGATCAAATTGCTATATTTGTCAAGAAGGACCGCCCACTTCCTTCTAGACTAAATGGGCTGGGTCAAAATTGGCCCATTTTAATAAAATGTTGCTAATTAAGTGGGCCAGTCTACTGGATCGGGCTCATATGGAATCTATATTTGATTTTTTTTTGTGGGTTGTTTAAAGTGCTTTCATGTCTCAGAGACTTAATAATCGTGAAATGACTTTTATTTTTGCTGTTTATTAGTATTGCGTGTATATATTTCTTTGTTTTTCTTTTTTTGATAATGTATATGTTTCAATTATAGTGCTATGAAAAAGAAGTCGTCATAAAAAAAAACACCAAACGTGGCTCGAGCAAGGACCACTTGATGAGAAAGATGCGCAGTCAATTGCATGCGTTTTCAAGGTAACAGGTACTTGCGCAGACGGGAATATAGCGAGTGCATCCATGCATATATTAACATGATCTATATTAGATACACCCACAACGGGTAACAGCTATTATCATCAAATTGAAATCAGCCCAGAAATTAAAAAAAAAAAATCAAATTGAAAACTAACACGTGTATGCATATGAGCAGGCACATCACAGCTTCATGAAAAATATGCGAGATTCTGCGCTCTCCCAACGATAAAGGAATGGAATCTCGTTGGCGAGCTCTTTTGATCTCGAAGACTATGTATGGTACACGTGTGAGACTACTGTGAGTCCATCGTTGCCGCTCATGTCCACACGTGAGTGCCAGATATATACAGACAGAGAATCTCAACACAAAGAATCAGAGCCACCGAAAGCCATATCGGTCGCGATCTCCTTCTTGTTCATGAGATTCTAAGCAATAGATTGCGAGAATCCGAGTATAAATTGACAACCCTCCAGTTACAGCCTTTCTCCTTTTCCCATAAATTCTGCCCAAGTTTATTAACAGGTGGTCATTCCAAGATACGCCATTTTCATCTGTCATTATTTATACCGCTATAAATGCTCTCGCACGTACATAGTACAGTAGCCCGTCCATGGATTAATGGAGGCTTATGCTAATGCAACTAAATCAATGGCATCATTTCTTCTTCCAACTTGTGTGAACCCAGTGTATGTGATAATCTAACTGTGGTCTTTATCTCCCATGGGTTGCTTTATGGTTGGGCATCTAAAAAGCACAACCTCTTTTCTATGTGCTTTGTTCAAAGACGCTGGTCTCTATAACCTGTCCCTATAAATAGTCTAGTACACTAGCTCATCCCAAATGACCTTAACCATCATCTAATTTTCTATATTACCTATTTTCCCCGCTCCTGCTAGCTCCTTAGACATCCGACCCCAAACACAAACCATTGGATCGAATTCAGCTCTTGGATTCGGTCTGATGGTTTTGGAGTTCCAGTGAGTCTAAGGTAATCTACTATGAGCCCAGGTTTTCCCCTTTTCTCTTCTTTTCTTTCATTTTTTGGTTCTCTGTCTTTACCTCTTTTGTGTGTGGAACAGAATAATATTTGTACATATTTAGAAAAAGGAGAAGAAGTACGTAATAGTAGAATAAATTAAGATGGACAAGGTGACGAGGTTGGCGTCAGAAAATCGGGTGGTAATATTCAGCAAGAGCTCTTGTTGCCTGTGCTATGCGGTGAAGATTCTGTTCCAAGAACTGAAGGCCAACCCTGAGGTTCATGAAATCGACCAAGAACCAGAAGGTAGGGAAATGGAGAAAGCCCTAATGAGGTTGGGTTGTCCTGCGCCTGTGCCAGCCGTTTTCATCGGAGGGAAGCTCGTGGGGTCCACCAACGAAGTCATGTCCCTCCACCTAAGCGGCCAGCTCGCTCAGCTCCTCAAAACTCCTCAACCTATCTAATCTTAACTGCAACGTAACACATCCCGGGCACGTTAGTACAACAATAAAAACCTTCACTAGCCTAATCTGATATATATTATATGTGTCTGTATTATTCTTAATGAAGTTTGATTATATTTATGTACTTTCTATTGATTTCCCGGTGAAATGATTATGCTATTTCCTGCATATGTTCTGCGCAAATGGCATGATAAAATCTGCAACAACTTGTACTGTGTACAGTCAAGAGGACTGCTTTTCGATTAATGTGGTTTGATAGCCTCAAACGTGATGCCAAAAGCACAGTTTGCCACCCAAACGAAGGTTTTACTCTTAAACGTACCTACGTATGGGGTCCATGTCGCTCCATCTATCCTTTGCCTATCTCGTAAGGCAAAAGATTCTCACAAGACATATATGTAAATCCGGTCATGATTAATTAATTCTGACATACCATAACTGAGGGCCATGTTTCCCGTGTGCTGGATTTGAAGGGGGGATTAGCTATTAGCTAGGGCTTTTTGGAGTCGGGACCAGAAAGTGAAGTCTGAAACAAAAGTAGTGACATCTTTATAATTTAATTTCATGGGAGAGAAGAGAATATATATGGAGAATGGAGATTACACAGAAAAAAGAGAAGGCGTGCGGTCAATAACTTGATGCAGGGCGTTTTAGCTTTGTCCGTATGTTTAAAAGAGTGGACAGGGAGGAGGGAATTCTCTTTTGCCCTCTGATGATATATAGTGCTGAGGATTCTTCAACGTTATCCCCCAATAAAGGAAGGAATTACATTCCTTACTTTAGAAAAATGAAAATATTGCATTTGCCTTTATTCTTTTCCTTATCCCCCACTAACTAACTAAGTGAGTGAATATAAGCTTTTTGCAAATCGCGCGTTACGCACGTTTTTCCCTTCGTCCTATTATTCAGCTTTTGGGATAAATGTATGTGTGGCTCATATATAATAAGCACCACGTAGGAATTAGCAAGTGCTTAACTACAGCCCCTTTTTTTTTGTTCGTTAGACTTGACACCCTTGTGATCATTCGTATCTGTTTTACATGCCATGTTTTGTTGATGAGGAACTCAGTCTCTCTGAGTCCTCATCACAGCTCCTTATGATAACATCTGGATTTATTACAATGGAGAGCGATTCACATCAGAATTTGATTATTTCCCAGTGTTGGAGTCGTGGGCGTTAACCAATGGGGGCAAACTTTTTTCTTTTTTTAAACTAGTGGAGCCATGCTTTTGTAGATGCTATGCTTGATAAGAACATATTAGTAATAACCACGCTATCATTCAATAATAGATCAAAATTGTTGGCGGAAAAAGAAGAAGAAAGCACAATGATTCTGTGATGATAATACAAGTTTTTAATTGCCAGTTTGTGAGAGAAATATATTTAGATAGTGACGTCCCCGTGATATTGGCTTGGATTGAAGTGCCAGGTCCAATAACTCAACCAAACGCTATATATGGCCTCAGCTTGTATTTTTTTTTTTCAATTTTTTTTAATTTTCAGCATCTACGTTGATTTTAGAAATATAATTCTTAAAAATATTAATGATAGTTGTATTATGAATATATCAGTTAAATAATCAATATTAACCAGCAGTGTCGTTTAAATCGTTTGCTTCAGGTCGCATCTAAAATAAAACGGTCAAGGAGGAGTAGGCAGAGTTTAGATTTTATAATACACATGCCTATATTAAATACATTTAATATAAAATATAAAATTTACGTTAATAAAATCATTTTAATTCTTTTATCTATCTCGTGCCCCTATTTTATTAGTGTTAGAAGGCGTCAGACGCATCTCTTCATCTCCTGAAGCAATACTGCAATATCATGCCACGTCAGGCCAGAAGCGTAATGAAGGGCATACTGGTCATTTCGTGACCTCCGCTCGGGCCAAAAATAAGAGTAATTTTGTTTGCAAATATGTAGACGTGGGGGCAGAGTATAGTGGTTTACACAAAATAAAAAAAAAAAACAAATAAATAGATCGTGGTCGCTGAGTTCGGCAGCAATAACTCTCTACTGTTAGACCCTCTCTGAATCGGAGGGGGGAAGATTTTTACCAATCGAAGCAGCCATAGCTTAAGAGTGAGAAAACAAGGAAAGAATAGTTTCACGAAGAGCCGCAACATCTAGAGTAACGATAAGATCTCTATCTTCCCAGGGCACTGTTAGCCCTATCACTTGTCCGCTCACTCATCCTCCATCAATGGCTTCTTGATCAGGTAATATTCGCCACCATCTCTGTCGCTCGTCGTGCATTTCTAAACCTCGGCACTATACTTCATTTTCAAAATTTTAGTGTTCCGTGGATTCTTAGTTCCTATGCTAAATGTCTGGATTTTCTTTCCAAATAAACTCACGATGTTCTGTATGGCCAGTAAAGATGTCGCATTGCTTTTGGACCGCGTAAATATGAGTTCGCGAGTCGTGACCATTGTGATTTCGGTTTTTCAAGTTCGTTGTGTATCTAGGGTTTGATTTGCTTTTAAATTCCTAGAATCGCATTCTCGGTTGAAAGTTGTAGGCAATCGAACAAAATCAGAATTCGTCAATTTCTCGTGGTTTTATTTCTATGGTATTGCTTAGTTCGTATGGAATAAATTCTGATTGATGATGTAATTGGATTGTGATCTCGGAGAATCCAATCTCCTTTATCTTAAGATTCTCTATCTGGACGCAGTGACATCTCTCATAAAAGATTGTATGAAGAAGCAATTAAATCACATGGGGTGTTCACTTGGTTGTACTGGTACTGCGGCTGTAAACTCAGATGTGCAATATATGCATGTTTACAATGATAAGGAAACTGGCAGATTCAGAGGTTAGTTATAATTTATAAATGATCTTTTGATAGCATATTAGCTTATATATTATATTCTTCATTTTCATGTTTTAGTAGTTTGATTTCTGGTCTTTGAAAACGAAAATGTTCCATGTTTTGCCAAGAGTTGAAAAGTTGGAACTCGTAGTTTCACCGTTAACTATTGTGTGTGTGTGTGTGTGTGTTTTTTTTTTTTAAGGAAGGTTCAACTATTGTGTTCTGTACGAGAAAATGCATCACTTTCTATTCCATGAAAGGTCGTGTATTAATTACTTGATTCCTAAAAGTTGTGACTTATTTACTCATTAGCCTTTAAAACATATACATTTTTCTTTCCTTGTTTTTTTTGCACTATTCTTGAGTCCAAACTTATAAGCTGAGTCAAACATCCTTTTGAATTAAATTTATAATTCTAGGATTCAGGGCTAAATAGTTCAAGTATGTATTTATTTTAGGACCAAAATGTACATGTCCTCATTTCTCATTTTTTCAAGTTTTTTTCCTTTTTGAAGAATCGACCTGATTGGTGGACTTTTTATGCCAAAGTCTTCGCTATTGTTTTAAGGGCTCACATATAATTGATTGTAAATGGACTGAATTTATGGGAATGGATAGCAGGCGAGTAAGGTGAGACAGAATTCTCTGTTCGTAGAAAGTGCAGTTTTGCTGTTATATAAGCTTGGCATAGTTGTAAACACAAACTATGGCTGAAGGAGATGAGCAGGTCGAACTTAAATTCCGCATATTTGATGGAACAGATATAGCCCACAGTACTTATCCATCGTCAACAACAATTGGCAACCTTAAACAAAGGGTGGTCGCTGAGTGGCCTCAAGGTTAGCCATCTTATTCTGCCATGCCTGTATGAATTTCTTTTTGGTTGAGTTTAATAATATATACAGCTAATAATTATTTATTTTAATCGGAGTTAAGTATATATAGTTCAGGCCTCTTGAAACAAAAGTAGCATTTGTGTAACAGATCCCAAACCTTCTGGGCCCATTGCATTTGGATCTGTTACAACTTGCTATATTGATGATAAGGTTAATAGCTGATAGACGTTGCCAAATGGTACGCACACAATATTAGAAACATCAAATTCTATTATACTAGTGCATCTGCACTGCTGAAATTTATAGACACATGATATTTGGTTTTGTAACATATTTTAGTTTGAAACTTTAGGGACTAAAATTAAAATGAGATAAAACTTGAGGGATCAAAGATTGTATTAACCTTTTAAAAAATCTCCATAGATACTGTATGTCTTCCTCACCTTTTAATGAAGTCTTTGCATTTACAGGAAAAACGATTTCGCCAAAGTCAGCTGGCGATGTAAAGCTTATTCATGCCGGTAAAGTTCTGGAAAACAACAAAACTCTAGCTGATTGCAGGCTAACTCTCGGTGATGTTCCTGGAGGTGTTATTACCATGCACGTTGTAGTGCAGCCGCCTGTAACTAAGAACAAGACAGGTTTGTTCCATGTGCTTTAAATGAAGTAAGCTAAATCTTGTGAGTTTAGTGAATTCACCTGAGATTTGTTTGGAAGTCTGTGTGCCTGCACCTGTTTCTGAATCACACTTAATTTTTCCGTTTCGTTATGCAGATAATAATCAGGAGGACACTCGAAAGATGAATTCATGTTCATGTACCATCCTTTAGATTATGAAGCACAAGTACCTTGCCGCTGCCGTTGAGTACAGCGTTGGATTTTTGGGTGGTATAAGCTTGATTGGAAGGCACCGAGCTCTTCAAGACAAAACAGACGTTTGGCCTCACCAAATCGTTTTTCATGCTTCCATTTGGGTTCGATTCATTTTCTAGTCGGTGTTTGGAAAGAAATCAGATATTTGCTTTGTAATACTCGAATCTCAACGAATACAAATTGGAGTCCTGAGGGCCACAAAGCATGCGAACCTTTACTCCCTAAGTGTGACATCATTGAAGTAGAGAATCATAGCTTTTTCCTTTTTTAAACATATATTTTGATGTACATGTACTGAACGAATAGAACAGGGCAAGTTGTGGTCGACACGTGTGTGTGTGTGTGTGTGAGTGGGTGAGTTGGGGTGGGGGGAGTTATTATTCACAAGTTTCTTGTTGCACGTCTTCCCGTATTTTTATTGCCCCTCTTCTCCTCGCGAATCTAGTTATTAATAGGCAAATTTGGTTGTTAACCACTCATTGACTGAGTATTGTAAGTTGTTGATGAGGTCAAAATTTCTCTCTGGATTTAATGATTCGATTTCCAACATAGTCATACTACTGGTATTTTGCTTTTGCAGAGTCCAGTTAAAAATTATTTTACATCATTATCATCCTTTTCTTTTATAATACTATTTAAGTAGGTTAAATTTAAGCATTTGTTAGACTTAATTAAAAGTTTTGAGTTCACATAGACTTAAACTTAATACTTAAAGGACTAAATTTTTTTCCATTAAGACTAACGTTCAGTCATCTTAATTTGCCACGTAAATTGCTACAAATTCTTTCCCATGCGAATTTCACGTGATATTGTGTAGATTAGGATTCTCTTCTATTGCAAAGCTCGAAGTCGCTCTCCAGTCCTTGCATTTGCAGGGAAATTAATTTCTAAAAAAACTATACTATTTGCAGTATTAGCGTATATTACAACAACGAGAAGATTTAAGTACTGAGTAATTAAGGTTAGATATAAATACAATTGTAAAGGTTGATCATTGATGCAGCTATAGAGTGCCTGGTCCACAGGTTTGGGTTCTTGATCAAGCTAAAGAATATCATATGAATTAAAAAAAATGACAAGAATATACACAAACCCGCAGGTGCAGCAGAAGGATATATGGTTTTGTGTCAGAGGTGATACAATTCCTTGAAGAAAGGATTGGGAATCATGGTGACTTGTTCGTCGTGAGGAGGTATGCGTCCTTCATTGGCGTCTATCAGCTGCTGCGCGAACTTGCGAGCCCAATCCCCACACTCCTCCTCCTCACTTTCTTGACCATTCTGACTCTCTTCCTCTTCCCTCTTCTCACTTTCTGTTTCCCCTTTTCCTCTCCTTTTCTTTTCATTCTTTATCTGCTGCTTCGCATTTATGGCCTGCAATTATTCAACTCATAAAAGCCTGCTTCCTACTTTTAGTGTGATGAAATAGCTAGGTTCAAATTTTAATTCATGAAACCAAGAAAATGTGAAAAGAAACAGAAAGCGGGTAAGTCGAAAGTTACAGGAATAGCAAGAACGACGATCCTCTTTTCTTGGGGGTCTTTTGTTTGGGGAGCATCCGTAATCTTACGTGTACCAGAATTTTGGCGGCCCTGAATCAAGAATAAAGGAAAATCAAACAATATCTGAGGAAGGCACAAGACAACTAAGACTCACTGGTAATGCTGCAAAATACAAACAATTAATTAAAGCATACATACAAGAATTAAACCGCACAATGCTTACAGATGGATGATGATCGCTTGAGTTTGAAGACATGGCGGCGACTCCTAGTCTCTGATATTGCCTTGCCAACGAGAAGAACGAATGTGAAGATAGATTGTTTAACTTGAGGGTCACGAATCAGAAATCTGAATTATAATTATGATAGTGTCAAACGGCCAATTCATCCAGCATCTTTTATATACTGAATATATTGGTTGCATGAGAAATCCTCCTTCACATCGCATAATGTGAGATATTTTTATAATTTATCCTTACTATATACTTTTAATATTTTAACTAATATTTTATTTATCCTTCCTTTTTTTCATGAATCTACATGTCAACCTTTTTATTATAATAATTAGTCACACCCACAAAATCTAATAAATTTTGACCAAAATTTTACTTCATAAATTTTAAGCACTCAGATATGAATTCATAGATTATGGAAACTAAATTTAAACAAAGTTGAATGAAAATTATATATATATTAAAAATAAATTCTAGCACAATTTTTTATTTAACTGATTGTAAAATAATCAGTAGACAGTATATATGTTAATATGCATATATAAACAGGCACCTATTTTTATATTATTTTCTAAGAAGTAAATCTCTATGAAAATCTATGAGGAAAAAAAATCTAAATCTATGCAGATTGATTTAATCCATAATGGGGAAACCAAATAGGAAAGGAAGCAACCTTGCCTTCACCCTAAAAGTCCAAATCGTCAATATATGGTCAAACTCCCATTATTAAATGCAACAAGGCATGATCGTAACAGCACTCATGACAATCAATCAATATAATATAAATTTGGATTGATAGCAATCAACGGTTAAGGGATTCGGATTCTCTTAATTAACCATCACATCAGATTAATCATTGCTTGTTGATCCCTTACTTCTACATCCATCTCTAATTGCAGACTTCATGCACAAGAAAATTAATTACTCCACCAAATAAAATGTAATAATAATAAACGTACAACTAATTAACCAGTAAATTTTCTCAATTAAGAACAATTTAAGTTAATACTACAGTAACTCCTAAGACATTTGAATGTGATATTTTTTTTCCCATAAGAAATTAAAATTCAAACCCACCAATCAATAATGCATCAAGACAAGGGGAAGACGCACACTCACAGGGCATATAATGCCATGAAAAGTTATTTTATATAATTTTACTAAACGAGGCGAAGATACAAATATATTTTTTATGGGAAAAGAATTTTTTTTCTCTCTCTTTCGGGATATGAATTCAACCGTCTCTGGCACAATCGTGGGGGACAAAATGCAGCCTGCTGGAGAGAGTATCGTATATGAACATGTGATTCACTTGCTGATACGCACCCAACGTTGTCATGTGCATGATCTTATCTGCCTCTATCATCATACAGAACAACTCTTCTCCTCCTTGTTCTTGCCTCCAGAACGTTCCTTCCGCGCTCACATCCATCCTCGCCCCTTCTTCAAAATACCAGTTCATTCCTGGTATCTTGTTGAATCCTTTCACCTGCCTCCTCAGGTAACACAACTTCCCTTCCAATCCCCCGTACCTTTCGAATTCATGCAACCCTGAAAAGTACTCCTCCATCTTCTTCTCCAGTGCTTCATAAGCTTTTTCTGTCACGAAGGAATATGATGAGCCTGAATCCACCACGCTCCCGCCGCTCCCATCACGGGCTATCCGGAACTCCCCTGGATTAATACCAAGTTCTTCCCCGTTCACCCCGAGGTCACGTAACCTCACATAGTACGCCTCATTTCCCCCATTCCTCAACAGATCGGTTCTTCTCAAATTTCTCGGCCACTTTATGTCTGCTCCGAACCTCAGATACATTCTCTGATGAGTCTGCATGGTGTTTGTCAGACAGTAGGAGAACTTCCCGTCGCTTTGTTTTTGTATTTGCTTCACGAAAGAACGACCTCCCCAACCTAAACCGAACACGCCAGTTATTTCGTACTTGTCACTTCCCCTTGAGTCAAAGCTCTTGATTCCACATCCGAATACCACGTCTGCGATGGCCTCTTTTCGGGAGGTTGAAGTGGAGGGGAAGGAGAATGTCTCTTTGGCTAGAATGCCGGAGGAATTGGCTCCATCTGCATACTCTACAAAATACGAACAATGGTCTCCAATGCACTTGTTTCGCTCACAAAGACGGTGTTTGCGGCATGGCAGAGGGTCATAGGTTTTGGACTTCTTGTTTGGGAAAACAGGTTCCATCTGCATGTAACACGAGTTTCCTGGGAGATTGCAATCCTCACACTGAGTCCAGGTGAGGGAACTTCCCGTGTCCAATATTAGGTAGTAGGATTTGTAGTGAGACGCAGAAGGGGATTTTGCGTCAAACGTTCCGATACCAACTTGAACGACGAACGCTATTTCATATTGTTGAATGGGAGGAGTAACGATGAATGAAGCGTTAATGGGAGGAGCTAGGGATTCGACGATGCTTGCATGGGATGCTTGGTTTTTGAATTTGAGAAGAGGTGATTTCGGTGAGAAGGAAGGAATGAGCTCCAGTGAGAAACCATTGATGCTACTGTGGGAAGCTGGCAAGCGTGACGACAGAAGAAGAAGAAGGACAAGAGACGCCATTATGGTCAGTGTTATGGAGGCCATGGGTAATTAAGTGGTGTGAAGTATTCCAACAAAGAGGAGCTGCTTTTATAGTGAAGAGAAGGTGAAATGGGATCCAGCTGTGTGATCCTTTAATTAGTTATTTTCACATTACGAGAAAATAAGTGAAGAGCTGCAGCTATTCTATGAGGCCATAAACTTCTCCCGCAATCAACTATGGGCAAATCTGGGTTGCTAAACATTTCAACACAGCACTGATCAGAAGCACCCCAACACGATAGAAGCACTCATCAATTGGCTTCAGCTTTTAAGTTAGTTTTAACCCGAAAGTCATTTTAGGTATAAGCTAAAACCTATTTGTTTTGAATCCATAAGAACAAACCTTATCTTAGTAGATAGAGTTTTAGCTACACATATCATACGGCGTTATTATATTCTATCAAAAACCCTTTGAATATATTGTTGACCAAAAGATCCCGCTTAATAACCTTGTTAAGGGTTCTTCTTAGTCTTCCTATACCTTTTAACAAAACTCTGTATAAAACTCTATATTATTTGATCCATCTTCTTCTTCAGCACATCCCAACAAACTTCTTAATTTGTCCTTGTCCAAATCACCCTAAGCTAATAACCACGCCGGTTGGTTTTGTTTTTATATTTATTAATTTATTTACTTGTGGCTAAACTGCTAATAATAATAGCTTTTGTTCGTAGTCGAACTTAATTATATTTATAGGGACTTGTTTACTTATACTAATTAAGCCTCCACTATTTCATGCAGAGACAAATGATCGAAACTTCTTTTCCTAATGGGCTAATCATCTTTATATGTATTATTACCAATCAATCATAAAGATTAAGAGTATATATATCTATCACGCCAAGAAGCATTATTACATTAAAAAATGCTAATTACAATCTTCACATTTATTACATTAATTAATGCGCCCCCAATTGCTGGCTGAAATAGGAAAGCTTGAAACTACCCGTTGCATCCACCCTTTTCCTTCCGATGAATTAATATTATTGCCTCCACCCTTTACATATAGATTATAAGGCAAACTATTTTACAGGGATTTCACGTAACTGCAATTTGTTTATATAAAAAATAATATATACAACATGTGTTCGTGTAATCTAATTATGTGATATTATAAAAGTTATAAAAAAAAAAATTATATGATTTCAATTTAAACCACGCTGATAACTGATGACGCCGGCTTTGAAGAATATAAACTGCTAGAAGGCTCTCTTAAACGTGGATTTTTAAATATGAGCCATATATAGTTCATTTATTTATTTGTTCTATCCAATTTTCACTAAACTCTTCACACCTTCCAGGCTGCCCTCACTGTCTCTTTATTTTCTCATTACTGTTAACCCCAATGATCCCATTCGCTAGCCCGTTTCGGCCTTCTTCTTGATCCATATTAGGCCCAATTATTTCATACATCTTCAAGGTGGAGATGAGTAATTAACGTGCTGATGAGTGTATTTGAGAATGCATTATCATCACAACGAGAATGGGTTTCTCAATTTAAACAGATAAACCATATATTTGATCAAAGATACCATGAAATGCAGAGGAGAGATCAGAACAGAAGTCGCAAACTTGTAATCATAAAGACGAGGATACAATTGAAAGCCTCAAAGTGAAATGAAGATCGGAAGAATAAGATACGGATTATGTATGTTGCATATTGGGTGAAAGGAGGAGGGAAGCAAAGCATGAGGTAAAAGAGAGAGAAGCGAGAGCAGCGATAGAGAACAGGCCTTCTTGAGGAAGGAGGAGAGTGAGAATTATAAGCAGAAGCATGCCCAGTTTCGTCAAATCGCAATTTCGATCACACGATACCGGGCAGATTGTGTTTTCCATCTTCTTATATCCTTCTCAAGCTGCAACACAAGATATATCTAGAGTTAAGTTTGGATAATATTCAAATCTAGTATCTAAACTTAACCCTAGATAACTAAATAATATCCCAACAAATATACCCAACACCAAGAACTCGTCAATGCTTTTCTGCTCAATGCCTCCCTCCTTCCTTCTTATTCCCCGTCACTCCCAGGCTTTTGGTCAATGCCTATGCTTTTCTCTTTTATTTAAAATAAACAAATAAATAAATTGGTTGGTTCTTATAGAATTGGGAGATACAGATCATAGAATGACAAATCCGCGATAATGGTAAATAAAAGAAGGGCCATGCTTCCGTGTATTTCACGCTATTTGTCAAGTGGCACAGACAGTCAAATGATTTTCTTTTTTCTTTTTGGTTTATGGCCAACTTAAGAGAGAAAAGAATAATTAAATGGTCTAACCATGGAAATGGACGAGAGAGGGGAACATGAGAAAGAGGACGACAAAATAATTAAAAATTATTATCTCTTTTTCTCTAATTTTTTAAAATCGGACCTATTGAAATTTTCTCTCTTTTTCTCACACAGACCGCTAAAACAAAATAATTTAGTGTTCGCCCCGCCATTTTTTACAAAAAAGCAAGGAGTATATAATCTTCATCACGTTGTGTACTTGTGTTCATTTAATTCGTTGACTTTTGAGTTACATTAAAGAATCGTGTTAAGAAAATGTCACGTTGGCGTTTCACCCAGAAAAAGTTGGTGCAAGAGCTATAGGCCGGATTTTGTTCCAAAATAAAATAAAATTGAGGCCCTCTTTGATATCACGCGCATGCAAGGACGGATCCAAACGGGCAGTTGCGGGGACCGAAATTCTTCCTAAAGTGATTAACATATATACATTTGAATAGAAATCTCTAATTTAAATCTTGATATATATAAAAAAAATTTATTAGAAGATTTACTTATTATAGTCAATATGCGACGTGAGTTAAATCTAAATATAATTAGAGTAAAGTTCCAATGAGCCTGATAGACAATTAAAGATAATAGAAAAATATAACTATAATAATTTCTTAATGTAATTTTACCCAGTTAATCGTCGTTTGATTTCAATTCTTTTCTTTCTTTCTGGATATAATGAATGCCATGGCCTTCCACCCTTGTCAGCTGATTGGGATTCCCTGATACGGATACTGTCATCTGTAAATCAAATATGAGAAATTTTTGAATAAATTTATTCAATCTATACATTAGTAAATCAAAATCCCATCAAAATTCAAAAGTAAAGGATCATTATTTCTCCAAATGGAATCTATCACGTGATCACTCTCTCTCTCTCTCTATCTATCTATCTCCTCCCCCCACCAGGCGCGCATGGAGCCCAATTGAATGAAAAACCACGTCACACCTGAGGCAATTGACCGAATCATCCTCGATGTCGTTGTCATAAACTTTACAGGCAATACAATTTGTTCATAATTATAATTAGTTTTTACGTAGGTATTCATGTAAAAGAATACAAAAAACTATTGCAGAGTACGTTAATTGCCTCAACCCGCGTGAGCATAACAACACAATCGTTTTCAACAAAACAAAGAAATGATCTTCACTCAACATTTTAGAACATTAAAATTTGTTTATAAAACATTAAATTTCTATAGCAAGTGACATCCGCGTTAAAATAGAACATTCAACAGCAATGCCGTCACTGGGTTCTCACACGTCGGAACTGGAAATAGAAGGCTCATTTTGGCGTTCCATTCGACCCCGATTCAATGGATTGAACGAGAACGCGCAGCTACTGTGACATTCGCATTGTAAGAGACCCACAATCGCTTGAATATGAACTTTATTGACTAAATCACAAAGGATTCCACAATATCTTACTGCACCTTATAAAGGTTGCGACTAGCGAGCATGAATTAAGCGCAAGTCCGCAGAATATAACTTGACAGAAGAATCATATAACCCCATCACATGCCCTTACAATAACCAAAATTCAGTCGAATAGAATGGCAAAGGAGCACGAGAATGGCAAAGTAGTTATTAACTACCTTATTAATAACTACCCAAGATCCCATAGCGCAGCCAGAGTGTAAAATATGAATGCCAAAGGAGCACGAGCCCATATCTTCCGGCTCAAACACCAACTATATCCATAACTGCACCCGTCTGAGCCAGGCAACAGTCAATTTTATCACGTGACCGGCTTACCGAGTATGTACCTGCCATTGACGATTCTCACCAGATGCGCCACCATTCAATCTACTCCACAACCACTCACGAAACTCTTAATGCAGAATCACCTTCCATTCGCCAAACAAAACCAGGCATGTCCATTCTCGGTCCTGCTATGGTCCTGTATATGTATAGTTTCTCCACGGGACAACTCTCTGGCCTTGAATCTGGACGTCCCCTTTCATCAATGACTTCAACATTGAGTCTAGGCATTTTCTGACCCAACAGCTTACATGCTCCAAAGCTCACGTTGCAAGAGGACATCCAAAGGGATCGCATTGTCTCCAGCTTTGCAGCATTCGCCAGGAGGGCCTTGTCACCAAAGGGGCAGTCCCTGACCTCCAGCTTCCTAAGGCTGTCACACCCAGACAGTACATAATGAAGCCCCAGATCACTATCTCCAGCAAAAGCCACCGAAAGCATCTCAAGCTTCTTCCCATAACTTCCAATGTACTCAAAAACACGATCTGTAAGAAGACCAGAAAGGGACAGGCGTCGAAGGTCCTTGCAATGCTCTACAATTGCTCCAAAGCCAGCATCCAGTGGTTGAAGAGTAAGGTAGTCAGGCTTTCGGGGCTCAATAATACAAAGGCGAAACCGAGTCATGTTAGGCCGGTTCCTGGCAATTGTAACTAGGGCAGCATTAGACATTTGGCGACAGAAATAGAGAACTGACTGGAGCTTGGGGCAGCCTTCAGACACCAAAACAAGGCCCCTTTCTGTCAATGCAACATTTGGTTCTAACCCAAATGGTTCAGATGGAAACACCCTCAACTCCCTCAAATCCTTGCATGATGCAGCAAGGGCTTCCAGGCCAGAATCTTCTATGAAATCCAGCACCTATTGAATTGGACTTAATAATAAGTACAAGAACTCGAAATAGGACTCAGAATATTGCATCTAACAAAAACATATAAATGTAACACAAATTTAATGGCATACCCATAAACGCTGCAAATTCTGGCATTCACTAACAAGCTTGATGAGATAGGGGCTCTCAGTAGTAGCATAACTCAAGTTTAGTGAAGTAAGCCTGGAAGAGATAGGATAGACGGCTGGAAGGTAGTATGGCATTGCATCCCAAAAGCCAGATAAGCTCTTCAGTTGTTTACACCCTACAAAAGCTCTGGATAGGTCTGAGAAGACATCAGGTTGCATCTCACTTGTGTAAGTTCCTGTGCCTAACTCAACCAAGTTAGGTGATCGACCAATTAGGTTGACTAGCCTTTCAAGGGGCACAGATCGGTTGAGGCGAAGAGACTGCAGGTTGGGACACCTAGCCAGCAGGCGCTCTAGGGCACATATACTCACCTCAGAACCTAAGCAGGAGATGTTAAGGGAAACTAATGATGTGAATGAATCAGGAAACTCGCTTAGCCAATGCCCACTAAGGTCATCGACTTCGCTCTCCCGCAAGTCCAACTCCCTTAAATTCCTGCAATGTATTAGGAGCCAGTAGATATCTCAATGATGCTATCAAGATGCTTCACAAACAACGGTCTTTATGTTTCTGCTAGATAAAGAATGCAGTAAACAGAATCACATCCCCAACCAAAATTTATTGTCAATGTCACCGATGATAACCCTGCCATATTTAAAACTATAAAATAACTTGCTAGAGCAGAGAGTACAATAACTGGAAACCAGTTCTTTCTCCAGCGGTGCAGTCGCTCTAATTATCAAACAATCTTTGATAAAAAGTACAAAGTTCCTCTTCAAAGTAGGAAAAAGAATGCAGCTTGGAAAATAATGATACATCGGGAGGAAGTACAACAGAATTAAAAATTCCAACATTAAGAGAAATCAAAATAAGAAAATCAATGTAAAGAAGAAGCAGCTCACGACCTTGGCCGCGATAGCTATTTAAGAATAAACAGTACGTCCCTAGTTCTACATCAGAAGTAAAATAGATAGCCAGAACTATTGCACAGCCTATAAACCCGCACCAAAAAAGAGCCATAGATACAGAGATAGTAAATGTACGCGAATTGTCGCTAAAATAGCAGCAAAACGGAAACGATACTGAAAAAAGTATATTATACAACCAACTCGAATAGAGGAAGGGAACACCCGCTGCGAAACGCGCCAAATACAACATCGCTGGGTTGTACGGGATATAGTAAATAGTTCGGTCCCTAAAGTGGCATAGAACTGGTGAATAAAAATGAAGAGAACGATATGTTTGCCAGATTCACCAAGACTTTCAAATATAAGAAGCCATCAAGCAGCATGCTGGATATAATTCCGATTCTAAGTTCGAAATGAAAAGAAATTTTCCGAAAGTATTCTTGAAGGATGTGGCTAGAAGATACGATATCCATCACTTTGCTAGACTCGAACGAAAAAAATAATGTCAGCCCAATCTGACCAAATCAGCGCAATATTGGGAGAAGCCTCATCATTATTCCTAAGAAAGTAGAACTACAACTACCCAATAGTTCATTCTAAACTTATTGTTTGTCAGTGACAAGATAATAAGTTAGAAGCCTATTATTGGTTAAAATCCACAAACTCCATCACCAAAAATAACTATTCTAATTAATTATTTCGCTTGCCTCCGCCTCACTCCAACAAAGCACGAAATAAATATGAAAAACTTAATCAAGTTCAAAAAGTTGAAGTAGCAAAAGCTGGAGAAAGAATGTAATCACCTGCAATTGGCAGCAATGGAAGCCAGTCCATCCGAACTGAATCCCTCACACGAGGACAATACCAAGACTTGGAAGTTTTTGCATGATTTAGAAATGAACTCCAAGCTCTCGTCCGTTATGACCATCCTCTTGAGCCGGATCTCCTCTAGCCACGGATAGGCACAAGCCATAGCTTCGATCCAAGGGCAGGCATAACCACCCCAGTCCTCAGGAACCAAATTGAAGTCCGCAAAGTGAGGCTTTCCTTTGAGCGAAATGGATCTCAGCTTGGGAAAGCGTTTGACCACCATCATAGGGCTAACAGCATAGCAGTTGCCGACGAAAATGCTCATCCTGGACCAACGTTCGATCTCGTACCATGACTTGCAGACCAAGGAGATGGCGTTACGGTCCTCGTCGGAGTGAATGAAGGAGAAGACGTGCTCGAGGACTTCCTCGGGGAAGGAGTAAGCGATTCTCCGCATTTGGAAACAGCGAGAAGTATTCCCACGAGGCGAAGCGGTTTGGGGAAAAGACGCGGATGGGAGGAGTGGGGCAGAAGCAAAAGGGCGGTACTGTTAGATCTGAGACGCCATAGAGGAGGAGGAGCTTGTAGTTGGCTGGGAAGGAGGGGAGAATGAGCGTGGAAGAGAGCATGAGGATTTTATTTTTGAGCCGGGGGGGGGGGTTAAGGTTAGGATTTAACTAAGGTTAAATAGGTGGTTGAGTTTGGGAAGAGAGTGGGATGGGCAATTATAGAGGCGACACGTGGAGAGAGGGAAGGGAGGACGATATATTGAGGGGAAATTATGGCGAGAGGAGGGGAGATACCGACAAGAGAAATGGCGGGGGGTATGATAAAGTGGGGATGATGCGCAGGGGAAGGGAATCTCATGATTCGGAATGCACGGCCGGATGTGAGGAGAAGGGGGAGGATGCAGTGGGGACCACGTGGGAGGGAGAGAGAAGAGAGAAAAGGTCGGGGTTAGAATATTAGGGAATGATATTGAATCATGAAACCAAGTGTAGAAATCATGACATCATGGCCGTCCAATCATGTGCCCCTGTTTCATCCAAGCAGTCAGACTCGGGCACCGTCTCCCCTCCTCCCCTCCCCTCCTACACTCATCAACTCCCAATCCAAATCCACCGTTAATCTTTTCTTAATCATCAAAATAATAATAGTAGTGAGTATTAATTTCTTTAATTTCCTATATTTTTTCGCTGACACCATTTTAAGATGAAACCGGTGTTGTGCGTGTTATATAATATTTAATGGAAAAGATGTTCTAAAATCACGTTTAGAATATCTCAAAACCCAAGTTAACATTGCCCTTTAAATCGTGTTACTTGTCCATATTGAAAGCTAAACTTCAATTAAATGGCCCTTTTAAGAGTTGACCTCGGATTCCATTACTTCTGGGTTCTAATAACATGAACAAATTATATGACACTGTATTTAGTCTGTTGAGGTTGGTAGGGATATACATATCCTTCAGATATAATTTTAATATTTATATTAATTATGAATATAAAATATATTTTTTATATTTATTATTATTTTAATTATTTATATTAATACTTTTTTAATAGTAATTAAATAGGAAAATAATAAAATAGATAATTAAATAAGATAATTAAAATATTTTTTAAAAAGATGTATCGTATTAATTAATTTTTTATTATAATTATATTAATTTAATGTTATATGGTAAAGATAGAAGGAATATTATATACAGTAAGGGAGTAGTATAAAAAGAATCCATCCACTAGAAGCTAGTTTAGGAAGAGGGTGAGGTGGCTAATAAGCAAGGGAGGAGAACATGTTTAACAAGGCAAGTATCGGGGAGTTAATTTTCATCCACCCTGATGTCTAATATATTCAGGACTCTCGCACAAGGCAGAGTTATTTCATGCCATAAGTTACGTACTTCCGTTGGAAATAAATAATTTAAAAAGCCAAAACACTCGCTCCTTCCTTTATCCATCTATTTCTGTTTTATTGGGACCAAACAGATGTCATAGTCTGCGGGATTACGCGCCATTCATTCGTATTCGTAACACCTTCTGTACCTCACACTTATCCTGTAAATTTGGGCTCCACCGGCTATGTCCCGCAGCGATTGGCACCTAATCAAGTCTACTTAAACTGGACAATTAAGCATGCACGTATTTCTTTTTTCTTTGGAGCTGAGAGAAATTAAAGAGGGGGAAATGAAGGGGATGCATGGTGAGAAGATGAAAGAGGAGAGGGAAAGGGGAAATGGTAAAAAGGAGGGAGAATTGATGAAAGAAGGAACAGTGCGGACGTTGCATCTCAATCAAGGGCATGCTTTTTTCTTGCTTTGACAGCGTACGGTCACATGGTTCCATCCCCCTGTATCTCTTTTTTTTTTATTTATATATTTACACGTACGCAACCCCTTCCAAAAATGTGATCCCCCCCTTTTCACCCACTCTTTTTTTATCAGGATATCCTATTACATATCCCGTTATTAGAGAAGACATTGCATGTCTCTTGTCCCATCTAATCTCGAGTTTATCTCTCTCTTGATTGGGATCGGTGCAGTTTAGGATGGGAATGAGAATTCCTGAACTCTTTAAAAAAAAAAAACTTAGCTATTATCATATCGGGTACATTGAGTCTTCAAGAGCTTGTGGATCCAGTTCTTCAGGACATCAACCCTTCAAACCTCTGAGACAATTGATGCTGTTGAAGTGCCATAGACAAAGCTTGAAGATGCAAAGCTTTCTTCTATAGCTAAGAGGTTGAAAAATTGGGAAAACTATAGGGAAGCAAAGGCACGGATAACATTGCCTTTCTCCTACAGATAGAGTTATTTAAAATCTTTCTTTGCGCTTTGTCTTTTTCCTTTGTCGAGGTCTAAAGACTAAGATTTGTTGAAGAAAAAAATAGAGTAAAAGCGACAGTAGCTATTCAGAGTCGACACTATCGCTTGCGACTTCAAAGATGATGAAGAAGAATCTCCAATACACAAAAAGCGCCCCCCAGCGCTCGCTTCTTCCTTGCCACTTCTGTCCAAGAAGAAGAAAATAAACTAAGTAACGGTGATTTATAATTACTTTTCTCGTTGACAAAGAATAAGTGTGAACAGTAATGTCCCCAAGCGTCACTCTTCTCCAACTCTACAACTCATGGCCACAGATAAAACTAGTCTCCGTCGACTCCTGTCGCCCGTCCTTGCTCTGCAATGTCGTCTCCTTTGGTTCATCTCAGTAAAGAAGGGAATGAACAATACTCTCTGCCCCCTAGTTCGTGGGACTTTTAGGTCTCCAGTTCCCCACCTTCAAAATTGGTCCTCTCTTTCAAACGGTAACGCCTTTGTTGCAAAAGAAAAAAATAACCTTAGGATAGGATGTTTTAAGGGTCAAACAAAAATATGTAATAGTTTCCCATCATAAAACCATTATGAGCGGGTTAAAATAAATGGGAAATGACATATTTGACTACCCCTATATCAAACGGTAACCTACGACAAGTTTCAAAAGAGAAATGCCAGGTCAGTGTCATTACCAAAATTATTGGGCCACCTCCTGTCGATTTGACCCATTTGCCCTCCATCATTGCAGGGGCTTCCTCTCAAGGGCAGGGGCAGTATTGTCAGTGTGGAGAAGGACGTGGTATGATGGGGTCTCCCTCGCGGGACATCCAGTCCATGGGAGCTGTCCCTTTTAATGCGCCAAGGCTCCCCCTCCTATCTCCTCCATTTCTCTATTCCCTACTCAAGAAGTTGATATTTGTGTGTATACTTTATCCATCCTTAACACTCGTCTCAAGAGTCACAGTATATATAATTTTTGCGAATTACAAGGAACCACTGGTTTTAATCAATTTAGTTAAAAGAGGGGGCTGAGTTGTCTCGTTAGTACAGTGCATCTTATATTTTAGAATAGCTCCAACCCCCTGTTGCCATTTCAAATTTATATTATCATCTCCCATTGTTTATCATATCCCAGCATCAATGCATCCCTGTTTTAGTTAATATCAAGCCCCCCACACGCCTCTCTCTCTCTCGTGCCCTGTGATTGACTCATAAATCTGGCAATAGGTAGCATCTGTTCTCAATAAAACAGCTGGGTGGTTCTACTGCTACAAAATAATGACAAGCCCTTACAGAAGTTTAAGCGCACGTACGATTTACACGCACATCAGGCAAAATTTAGTGATTTATTTTATTTTTATATACATAATAAATTATGGCTAAAAAATCCATTAGATTAAAACGTAGCGTATTAGCGTTGCTTAATATTGGGTTTACCGATGAAATCTCGTTTTAAAAAAAAAACAGCAAAGAAGAGTGGAGGGTGGAAATAGACATGGTAGTGGTGGATAATTGGAGGAAGGGATGATGTTATAATTAGTTTAGTAGCTCAGCTGGATGGTAGAGATTAGGTGCACGTGATGGAAAGCTACGTTGGTTTATTAAACCAATTAATAATTAATGTGGAGTGGCCTTTTCATTAGTGGAAGGGTCTCCATCTTATCATTACTGAAAGTCTAATCTCTTTATACTCTCTCTCTCTCCCCCCCCCCCTCCTTTCCAAATATATCATTATATATCTTCCGTGGAAGCCTACGTATGTCCCTCCTAATTTTCTCCCAAATGGCATTAATTAAATTATACCTGAATCTTATCCCCTTCATATTAATTCGTCCATAACAAACAAAGACCCCCGCGGCAAAAGGAATGGCTCTCGTGAGCATCCAACAGGACCCCCACCTAACTTCTTTTGACCCACAAAAACCATCTCCGCTCCCATCAACAGCGAGAGAAGCGAATCTTGCCATTCATTATTCTGGGAGATGGCATATAAGACGGCAATTAGCCTGGTTCTAACATCATTGACCACCGTATTACACCACCTCCACTCCCCGGATTCTTTACACTAATCACGTATCATTGACTCATTACCAATCATTTCATTTGAAAATTACAACCTTAAAAAAAAATAATATCCCCTCGCGATAACAAGATTAGAGATCCGTCCCATCATTTTCCTTTCTTTTGTTTCTCTCATCCGCCTCCTCCCCCTTTTCCCCCCGCAGTAAATCACCAGTCAGTCAGTCAGTCTCTCTCTTCACTTAATTACAAAAGAGTTTTGATAATCACCGTGAATCGATAAAAGACGTGTCTGTGCAGGAAACTTTGGAATCGAGGAATATTTTATATGCTTTATATTGGGAGAGCACACCACGTAACATAAGCGTGTTCACATCACTTCTTTTGCCGAAAAACAACTGTCACGATGAATTTCAGAATAACAATCTATTCCGAGATGTCAGAGAAAGAAGAGGCGTCGGTTTATAAGCGATTAATTATAATAGGAAAGAATTAATAATCTCTGGGTGCGAACGTGCTTATTGGGTGGGTAAGTCTGGAAGGGAAAGGGCGAGTCATCACTGGATGGTTAGATCTGAATGCGCAATGGGAAGAAGATCGAGACACGTGGCACGGGAAAAGAACCCGTTGCCACCCTCTCAAGAGAGAGAGATAAGTGAGAATGATCAATTTTGCCCTTTACTCTTAACTCCTCGAACAGGATAAATAAATAATTATATTTTTTAAAATAAATTTTTAAATTAAATTATAATTTAAAATTAAGAGTTTAGATAAACTGATAAGAGTAATTTATGGAATAGTAAAAAATCTTATAAACTAACCAATTACTATATTACTCATATTTTTTCTTACACCCTCTCTCTTTTCTTTTTTATACACTCCCTCATCTCTCGTTTTATATCTTATCTCTCCCCATTTAATACTCATACATTTTTTCGTAATTTATCTATAATAAAAATACTCTTAGAAATAACTATCTAAATACTCATTTTTTTAATTTTTTTTATAGACTCTTTCCAAAAATCCCTTTTTATAAATTATCTAATTTTTTTAATAAATTTATTTTTAAAATTCTATTTAAGCGGGTTAATATTATAAGGTAACAAAAGCGCGTATAAATATTATCACGTCCCCTCACACAACCCCAGTTTTTTAATGAGGCTGGTGAGAAATGAGGAATCGTCTCAAACTGGCAATTATCGGTGGAATATTATATACTTATTTAAAAAAATGACAAAACGTATCAGGGAATATAAATATTCTATTTAATTATTTATTCGGATAAGGGGGAGAAATTTAAAAAAACCACGTTAAAAACTCTTAAAAATAATAAATACTAAAGTAGGATATTGTGTTAGTAATACTCAATCTATAGTCAGTACTATTTGATATATTTTTTATAACTATCCCACAGTAACATTTATCATTTTCTAGAGTAGTTTTCTGTCATTTTTCTTAAGAATTATTTTTTTATTTATACATTATGTTAACAATTTTTTTATATGAATGTCGTAGTGGTATCCTATATATATCTTAAATAATTATCTAACAGCCCACTAGTCCAATGGCCAGATTACAGATTCAAACCAATTAGTAGTATGTGTGAATATGAGCTTATGTGCTAATATATACTCTCTATCATATTTATTATACGGCATTTCAACTAATTCCTATGCACTAAGAAAAATATTTAAATGTATTAAAATGGTTTTGCAATTTAAATAATTTTTAATATTACTTTTATTAATTACACTAAACTCTATTATTATATTAATTTTTACTCTCTCCCACATTATTATTAAATACGGATATGTATAAAAAAGAACAATTAATGTTAATTGAAACAAAACAAATACCTTATAAAAAGGAATAATAGCACTTATTAGTTGGTGTTTTATAATAAGAATAATAAAGAGTGTATAATTTAATCTAGCCCTTATCCAAAAAAAAAAATTAAGTAATTCTCATATCCAAAAAATATTAAATAAGCTATTTAATATGCATTATATTAAATTTTTAAAAAATGCCCTTATTTAAGAATGAGAGGCACTATTTCAACTTGAATTAATCAATTTTTTATTACACTCAATAGTGATGAAATTATAAGACACTTATTAATATATTTTTAGGTGAATTTATAGTAAGGACATAAAATTTCTTTTAAAATGAATTTATATGTAGGAGTAGTTTACATTTAATTTACTATTATTGACTTTAATCTCATTATTATTACGTATAATATATGTTAAATAGAGATTAATTTAAAAATTGTTAACTTTTAACTTAAAATTAATGAATTAATTTTTTTTATATGTATAAAATACTTTGAGAACGATATTATAAAGAAGAGTATATTTTAAGTTATAAAAAGCATATTATTCAGATGACGTGTTAGTTTGAATGGGATAAATAGTAAAAGCGTATTCTAGTAGATAGATGAACAAGGAGGTGGGACCTAGTAGCGAAGAAGGCGAAGAGCATAGGTGGAGAAGAGAAGGCAGTGCGGTGTCTAATCAAAGACGCGGAATTAGTGTAGAGTTGGTTGTTTTGTTGTGGGGGATGGTGGGCGGGGGTGCTTTGACGGCATCGTTTTATATGGGAAAAGGCTGGGAATTACAGTAATCACAGAGAAAAGAGTCTTCCAAAAAGCCGGAGCACAGCTGGTCATTTCACCGACACCGACGAACTTCTCTCTCTCCCTCACCCAGCTCGCGGGTCTCCTCCTCCTTTCATCCCAAACCCCCTCTCACTCATTCACAACACATCGGATCCTTCTTTTTATCACATTTGATTAAACGTAACAACTAGTTCGTGTGGGGGGGTGTCTCTATATTCTATATATTTCCCAAGGCTGGGGATGTTTTACTATTTGCAAAGGAGCTCGCTGTTGGACTGTGCCCTCCATCTCATCACGAGTATGTCACATTCATATTTCCACAAGTTTACACGCCCGACGCATGAAGCAGATGCTTTTAAATATTTGCTCCACCTTTTCAGCCGGGACGGGATGGGACACTTGTTGGAATTGTGGGCAGAATCATCAGCTACTTTAGCGAACAAGAGCTACAATTACCGAGCGAAGCAACCGTGAAGTGAAGATTAACCTTGCGCTATGGTGGACTGTTTGAGTCTGGATGCACTGATCTCGTGAGTGGAAAGTGAAAGACGTGATTCATCTAAGCCTATACATATATCGTCAAAAGAAGGTGATTCAATTGAGGGGCAATAATAAGCGAGCGAGCGAGCGATATTTTTTTTTGGGGGGGGGGGGGGTGGCTAGATTTAGTTTGACCCCCAAAAGCAGTCCAAATTAGATAGGCACCGTGATCATGAGTCAGTTTAAAAATACATTTGTCCTATATGGAAATGGGGCGGGGCGGGGCTTCGATTCATGATTTCATTCTAACTAAAAGTAGAAGCATCCCCCATATGCTTTCTAAAAGGTCGGGCTACTCCTGGAGCTACTCAAAGTCGGAGCTCCTGTGCCAGATTGCTACAAATAAATATATTCAAACCGGTCTGATTTCCGCATCATCAGAAGTTTATTCCTTTATATATACATATATGGCTCCTCCCACTACCACACAAATTCTAATTGGTCACGTCTGTTGTTGCCATTCCCATCCAAAATGTATACTTGCCGCCTCTGCTCTTCATTTCCCGTTTTGTTTGGCAATCTGGATCAGCCACGCCTTCTTTTCTTCGCATATATATATATATATATATATATATATATATATATATTCCCATCTTCTCAGACCGTCAAAATAGAATCCAGGCGTTACTTTAGTTTCACACCGCCGTACTCATTTCAGAAAAACAAAATTAAGCTTCTTTTTTAACATATGCAAAATCTCTTCTTTCTTATCATACCTCGTACACGGAATGGAAAAACGGGGTAGTTAGTTATACACTTATGGAAACAGTCGCATATGGCATACATAAAGGAAACGCAAGTGGTGTGTTGAAAGTAATATGAATCTGATAATTTAAAAACAAAACAAAACAAAACACCGCAAGTCGTCGTTCGATGGGGCAAAAAAATAAAAAAAGAAAAGAAAAGAAAGAAATCGAGAGGTTGACACGTGGGCAGCTGTTGTGGGGGGTGGGGATTAAAAGGCGGGAGTTGTTATCGGGGGTGCTGGGTCCAGCTCGCGAATAGCGAAAGGTTGAAAACTATCGGGCGATCCGTTTCGGGGGTGTGAAGAAACAAATTAGTGGCAATTATATGGAGATGACAATTGGGAGAAGATTGATTCTATGGGAGGAAATAGGATTGAATATCCGCTACCACCGAGTGTGTGTGGTACACAAGTTAGTTAGTGGGTAACATCATTTGTTATAATTGTAAATGCATGGGACCATATATATATATATATATATTGAAGTATAGGTGACACTCAGATCCCCCACCCCACCCTCACTAACTGCAAATACAAGAAAAGCTGGGGGCTTCGACTAATCAATGTCGTGTGTGGATTTTATGTTCATTTAAGGGCTTGCGTGGTCCATAAGGTCCGAGCCTGAGGTGGATTGCTGTGACTCATAGACTCGGCTACCTTTGGGCATGAATGGACCACTTCGTTTCTCCAGGACCACTCGCACTCCTCTCCCCTGGGACCAGATCCCTCTTGACGTCGACACCTTCTTCGTCAAGGCCCAGTTTCAGCTTTCCTCCTTCCCAGATGTAAGAATGCATGAATAATGCGAGATCGGAATGATTGATTGAAGTGAGATGAGGGCTTTCGTTTTCTGTATCCGCTTCGATTGCTTTGGTGTGTTTAATAATGAGGGCGTTTTTACGGTGAATAGGCCCCTCCCACATCCCTTTCTCTATCCTTAAGACCACAAGTGGTGGTGGGGACGAGCACGGTAGACAAGTCGGTTGTATTCAGAGTGAATAATAAGAAGGGGGGGTTTCATTATGGGAGGGGCATTTAAGATTCTCAAAGAGACTTTGCAAGTGCATTCATTCTCAGTGCTCAACATGTCACTAAATGCATGTGTTGCTCGTGACTTGAGAGATGAATTATCGGATGAAAGAGGGATGCCATAGGTTCTCTCGGCTTTCCTCCCCACGCAACCCTCATCAACTCCAGCACCCCTCCGTAAAATATTACAACCGACACGCTGTCAACTACTGGCCACTTGTGCAAGAAAACGACTCTGCCTTAAATTTCTAATTACATCTACTCACGCATTTATTAGTTTAGATCTCCCAGAATCTGTCCTGCTTAACAGTGGTTCCATCTGTTTCCTGTGGATCTATTAGTTCCTTCTTAACACGAGAGTACATTGCATGTCTTCTTTTCCCATCCAGCTTTTTTTTTTAAAAAAAAAACTTTTTCTTTAAACAACTGCAGGGCCAGGGCCACAGCACTTCATTCAAGTGAATTTTTCTTTCCCATTCCAGACAACTACAACTACAATTACACGCCCAAAGAAGTCGCGGGATCGGATGTGGGACTTTCCCTCTAAAGAAGGATTTTCCTGCCGTTATAACATGTTAACGTGGGCCGGGGACCCCGTTCATTGTTCCTCTCTCTCTCTCTCTCTCTCTCTATTTTAGTAATACAAGAGAGGAATTAGGCCCAAAGATTTAGGCCTCCAGTTAAACAAAAAAAATACATCCCTCACCATTTTCTCATTTTCATCTCTTAGTTCAACTGAAAAAAAGTGAGAGTGTATTCAGTTATTGAGAAATATCATTTTGTTATGAATATAATCACGTCGCTTGAAAAGAAATTTTAAGTCTTAAATATTTAAATTTATACTTAAAAATAATAGACAATTAACTCTATCCAATATTAATATTATTTAAAAAAAAAGAAAATTCTGTGCTTGTCTTGCTTTTAGATCTTGATTGAACCTAACCTCTTTCTTTCTATATCAAACTTCGTTCCTATATATTTCAGTTCACAGTCTCTGGGCCCATATAAAAACTGGGCCTGAAAAAACCGAACCGGACCGAATCGACATAAAAGATGGTAGCCGGAGGGAAAAAAGAAACTCCGTTTCACCGTACAGTTTAATGTGGTTTGTATCCGGCGTGAAACAGCGCGGTCAAATATAATGTTACAATCAGAAGAATCCCAGCAATACATGATGCCAAATACACACAAAATTACATCTACAGTTAAGTAGTTCAGGATATCGTTATCACCACTCTACTTCTTACCCACAACAACCGCTCATCACCCCCAACTTTCCCCTCCCTTCACAGAGAAATGTCAAATCACACTTTCGCCCAGATCCAAACCAGCACAGCTTTGGATCTCTCTGGAGGTTCATTTAGCATAAAAAGAGGTAAATTGAAACAAAATAAATAAAGGGAATTAAAAGAACGCAACTCGAAATATCGCAAACCAATCGCAACTGAGGTCGTCTACAAACTTGAACACAGAAACACAACCTAGAATCTTGGATAAGTACACCACTCAAAAGCATCTTCCACTCGGGTACACATAGGCGGAGGGGGCGACCTTCATACTCAAAATTCAACCAAGGTTAAAAGTCGAAACGCTGTTGCCAATGTCTCATCCGCATGTGCACTTCCAAGTTCCAACCAGCATAGCAACGTTGGCTAGCATCTGCCAAGACAAGTCAGCAGCTATATATGTCTTAAGCATTCAAACTTCAAAGAGCCACTTCTAATCTCATAATTGTGATCATATTATGGCAGCATGATTATTATAAGTAATCCCAAACCAATAATTTTGAACAAAATAGCAACAGCAAGGACATCATCGCAAGTCACCAAAGGATTCATAAATGCTTGTCAAAGAAAGCAATAATGAACAACGGTCAGACACTCCCAAAGCATTAAATGCGCTTATAAACAGTACATTCAGCACACCAAAAACTTTTCACGAGCAAGTTGAACCAACCCCGTGAAAACGCTTGAAGACACTCTAGTTCCGAGTAAGGATATTAAGATACTGCCTCTTAAAACATGTTATTATATTAGGAATAAGATACCTGTGTAACAGTCATTCACAAGCAATCTTGGTGTCAAAGCTGCTAAGACATATTGCAAATGCTTCAAAAGCGGAGATTGGATACTGATAATCCATCGTGAACAAATCTTTCCCCACTTTCCCAAACTGAAGAATAACATTTTCCTGAGCCTGCTCTGAAACCCCACTCTTTGGAGAAGCAACCAGCTGGAAATTTTTGACAGAAGCCACAGTCACTCGCCCATTGAAGTTTAGACACCAACATTGGAGTTGCTCATGCCACCTGGGGGACTTGTTTTGTAATACCAGCATTCCCCTGTTGTGGGAAGGCAAAGGTGCTGATTGGAAACTTTCCAGGCGAGTTGATTTTGATCTAAAGAAAGGAATAGATGGAGAAGTATCAATTCTGCTATGCAGGAATTGAGTTTGTGTGGGGGCCACACCTCCTGGCTCAACAGCTGAAGCTGGGATGGCATCCATAACACAATGCATTATCCTTGGGCCCCTGTAAACATTTTCCCATCTTAATCTTAGCTATGCTAGATGTGAATTTGATAGAATGACAAAGCAACGGAATCACCTCCTAGAAGGGAAGAGGGGAATTTCAGATAACCCAGATAAAACAATATTATGACTTTATGATTCCTGTCCACGTAATTCTCTTTTTTCATGAGACTCTTTAAATAACAATATCAATACCTGGAGCCCAGGACATTCAGATCATATGAGACATGTGCAATGGGATAGTTGCCAGCAGGAACTCTTGGAGACACTTGCTTGAGACTAACTGGTCTAGTCGAACGAGATTTTGTCCCTTTGGCACCACAAATTGGAGGGTGCGCATCATACACGGTGAATTTGGTACCCAGAAAGTTTGACCTACCACAAATGAAACAAGAGAGCGATTTTAGGACTAAAACATACTGCCGGGTCAGTCATGGCCAGTATCAGCTAAACTTACCTCAATTTTCCAATGTAAGTGCTACTCCCTCTTGATACATCATCGCAGTTTATAGAGATGATATAGTCTGTATGGGTAGGACGTCGACACTTGCGTGCAGCAAGAAGGAACTTGCAATCATCGATTGAAGCTGTAAGACTCAACATTAAATTGCATCAAAATATATTAAACGAAAAAAAAGGAAAGAAAGAAGGAAAGCAACACATGTAGGAAACCACTTTTCTTCTTTGAATATTACATCAGCACAAGAAAAAAATAGACCGCCACTAATCCAACTTACATGTCATAATATCAGATGCAACCAACCACACAGATTACATTTAATGTCTATTAGCGCTTACCTTGGTTTAGACTGAGGTACAGATAATATGTTTGATTACTGCGATTCCGTTTAATATAGCACTGAAGAAGAGAGTTCCTTGGACCAGGCTGCACAACAGCGTTAAGAGATCAAAATAAATGTTATTTAATTAGAGGTATGAGACCTTCCTGACAATAAAATAGCCACCAACAATAAATTTACTTGAACTAGATGTGAAGTACATTCAACCAAAGTCATGTCAATGACAGCAGGAAATGTATATAGTGCCAATTACATCATGGGAGAATGCCACTTGGGTAACTCATAAGAAAATTATTGACGCATTAGTACCTTAGCACATTCGTTTACAACTACTCTTTTGAGATTCACATCTATGTCATACCATATTATCAACTATCCTTTTGAAATGGGTACCAAAGTGAAAATATTTTACTTACAAGGTACCCGAATGTTATTCTACCTTGTATCATTCTCAGTCTCTCACCCAATGTTTGGGGTAGGTGGTGGTTGGGAATTCGCCTCACCATGAAGGGATAAACAAACCTAAAGTAATGCTACTTTCCTATAAAATGCTCACCCATCACATAAGAAACAATTATGAGCTTTATCAGCTGTAGTAAAATCTCGTGAATAACCATGTAGCTTGTTTGATTAAAGAACATCAAGCCATTGCAATTGCAATTAATTAATGTACTTGTCCAACTACGTCACTCGTCAATCTGCCTCTGATGTTTCATTATGCGTGCGTTTGGTTTCACTTGAAATCAAAATTTTAAAAAACCTTTTGATCCAAACTTTAGTTTAAAAAATTTTCAAAACGTACATTTATATTTGTCCAAAAGAACTTAAAGACTAAACTATCGTTTAAAATCATGTTTTAGTTAAGTTCTTAGGAATAGCTTCTGCAATAGGAAAAGAGCTTATGAACCACCCAATTACCATTTTGCCTCTATTTTTCCTCTCTTCTCTCTCTCCTCCCTTTGTCTCTGGTCTTCCCACTAGCTTCACCGTCCATCAACATTGGCATCACTAGGTCGTTGGTCTGTTGTCATCCTCGCTTCAGATCTTCTCTAACTCTGTCGTAGTCGTGTAGATCGCTGGATCGTATGGGTTGTTGGCCTTCGTCTTCTTCCTCTGTCGTTGCTTCTCGTCTTCTTCCTTCATCGTATTCTTCCTCCTTCGTCTTCTTCCTCCATCGTGTTTGTCGGAGATGAGAAGATGAGAGAAGATGTGTGATGATGCTGATGGGACAAGACTTGTGATGATAATTTTTTTTTATTTCATATTCTTTCTGGTAATTTATCAATAACAAAAGTCTTTCTAGTAATAACCATCAAAACACTTATTCATTCAAAACTATTTTTTTCTTCTTCATAAACTCTTATCTATTAGAGCTTTTACAAAAGTTGTTAAAAAGCTTTTTTTTCTATAAGTCATTTTCTAAAAGTCTATCCAAACGGGTCTATGCCTCAATCAAAATTTGGGAATCAAGATAACATATACAATAGCTGAACATTGGCATGCTGCTGCATGCAAGTACATTGCTGTCAAGCAAACTAAACTTCAGCTCAATGAAGAAGAAGAAGTTGGCCGAGTTCAACTCAAAAGGCCAGAAACTGAGCACAAGTAAATGGGCATGAAACTATTTTGTTTGAGAAGACTAAATTGCAACTTCAAACTAAAACCTGTGTGAAGTTATTAATAACCAAATATAAAATATGTATAGAAGGGCACCACACATACATCTAATGCTAGCATGAATTGCGAAGGCAGTAAAGGCATGCACACTAGTCATACTCATACCTGCTTCAAGGAGATTGGGAGTGTCAGCTTGCCAGATAATTCAGGAGATTTCACAATTTCTTTCATGATTTCTCTCCAACTGCGGCAGACACCAGCACAAGCAATTACATGTTTTCGGGCAGGCCATCTATCTTCAGAGGCCTCGATCCTCATTAACACATCCCTCAGAAGCTCTGGGGGCATATTAGCCCAACAACTCTGTCTCAGACCATCGGCAACGATCACATGATCCCCAGCATCGCGGTATGACTGTGACCGCGATCTCACCCCATACCCAAACTTCACCTCAAATCCTTTCCTTGAAATACTCCCAAATTCACCCCTTATATCCTGGATGATACTCCTAAACGACATCGTCGCCTTTTTAAATATCCAAAGCCATTGCCAATTCCTCCACTCCAAATCCCTTCTTTTTACAAAAAGCAAGCTGCCAATCGATAAACAAAACCCCAAAACATGGAAAGCTTGAATTTTTTTCCTTTTTAACGAAAGTTACATCACAACAACGACACGGTTTCCCTTTCCAAGCAAAAATCAACTACTACAAGCATACATACAGAGTGGAATATAGGTTCAATACGGCAAATCGAAATCGAAAACCACCTAAATTGAACGCAACATAAAGGCAGCACCCAAAAACACAAAGTAAGAGCCGATTGATCAAACACGGAACTTACACTAGAGCTTCATAGCTTCCCCTCCCTCTCTTCCTTTCCAAACTACCTCCTGTTCACATTTTCGCAAGCCATTTTATCACAGGTTGAGCAAAACATGGAATAAATTGAAACACCAAACATGGAATAAATAGAATAATAAAGAGAGGCCCTTGAATAAAAAGAAAACAATCAGAATGAATTCAACCCCCTCGATCACGTAGCGGGGGAGTACTGTGGGACTGGAAGGAATGAAGAAAGCGAAAAGGTTCCGGAGGAATCTCAGCTCACCATCCGGGTTGACCAGACGGGTTCGGACACAACGGCTTTATCCAAATGGCCTCCTTTTTAAATTATTTTGGTTGTCCTCACAATGGATGGGGTTTGGTTACGAAGATTTACCCGAATTATACTGTTTGGAGCGCGAACTTGTGGGCCGGACAATCATTTGGTTGGATGAAAATGACCGTAAGTATTGTATCAGAAAATAAAAAATGACCGTAAGAAAACTGATAGGAGACTATGTTAAATTTATCTAAATTTTTATGGAAAAAAAAAGTATAAAAAAAATGAGGGATTGAGATATTAAAATATTTTTATGCTGTTTGTCCCTTAACATGATTTACATTCGGGCAAATATATTTCAATTAGTTCAAATAAATATAAATATATTATTAAAAATATAGGGTATCTATTATTAAAAAAAGTCACTAATTTTTTTATACTATAAATTTTTTAAAGGGGTTTTAGTGTTGATCACAAGTGTCTCTCTATACAAATAATTCAATTCTTAATTCATGGATATTTAAAAAAACACAATTAAGTACCAAATATGCTAAACAAGGCTGGAACTATAATCAAATTTCTGCGCCATGACAAAAGAGAGTAACCGCAATCAAATTTTTATTGTGCTCTCTCTATAAGACACTCTAGTATTATGTTTTAAAATGAAGAACACTGTAAAGAACAAATTATCAAAAATAGTGCAGATAAATAGTAAAATCGTATGCTTTTTAAAAGTTTTCCATTTTAATATTTTTTTTTTCATTTCCCCCTCTATTCAAACATAGGTAAAGGTGTGGACGTCGGTATTTTGTCTTAGACATCGTGAACTACTAGAATGTCAGTAATATATACAATAAATACTGATGTAAATTGTTGCCTTTATGTCATTTAGTTCATGTCGTCTGCTTGAGTGTTAACATTTAATGAAGTGCCGGCATGGTTACAGGAGAGGGTAAATACAAATTCAAAAAGGAAACACATTTCGCATGGAAGTGTAAAAACGATATGCTATCCATATTGGATCAGGAAAAACATATAAAGAAAGGATCTGGCCAGCAATTTTTTCTTTTCAATTACATTGTCCAGTTACTAAGAATCATATTAAGATTTTACATTAAATTCCAACAAGTTTAATTTAAAACAAGTGAATTTAATGAAAAAGACAACTTTTTTTTTAAAAAAAAAACAACCCTTTCTTCAAAAAAGTCAAAAGAGATGAGCATGTTCTTCACTTGGAGGATGAGCCATTGATTATACACTCAACCACAATAACAACAATTTTATACTTCCTCAACAATGTTAGATATAAAAATTAGTTAATGGCTTGTTTCAATTTTTTATAAAATAAATCAATTTATTTTATCCATAAAGTTAGAATCTTTTATTAAACTATTCATGCGACTACACGTGTTAAAAGAAATATCTATCAATCAAGGCGATTTTAATACAAATAATTCAATATAGCATGTAAAAAAATAAATATAAACTTTTTATAAATAGTTAAATTAACTAATTTTGTTGGCCTTTATAAATTTAATATTTATTTTTAATATTTATGTTTGGAGGGATATATGAAAGTCTACTGCTTTTATTTTGTCATGAGACGGGATAGTGAGAAATAACACAGTGAACAAATAATTTATGTTGGGAAGCCTGAAAAGTTTTATTTGGATATAAGATTTTGAATTGGCAGGCCATCAAAATAGCATATGCTTAGAAATGGACAACAAATAAATTGAAATGGAAGTTCACGAGCCACATTTCGGACCGTTACTGCGAAATCAATCCTGGCCTCGTACTCACGCTCCCTCGCGCTGTCATGTTCCCAATCCCATCCTACTCAGCACCCATATTCCCGTTTCATATTCACATTAATTCACTTTCTGATTTTTTGCTTTGCTTTTAAACATTTTCTTATCTTCATTCTTAATTAAGTATTTATTTGGGTGTATATTTTGAAATTTTTTGTAGGTAAATTTTTAATTTAAATTTTTTTAAAATAAATAATTATATTTGACCAAAAATAATTTTAACCTAAATTATAGTTTTAAATAAAGTACTAAAATTAACTTTTTAAACAATAAAAGAACTTATAGACTATATAATTATTATCTCACATTTATTTTTTCTTATATTATCTCCAATATCTCATCTCCACCCTATCTCATATCTCCTCTCTCTTCTCTACATCATCTCCTCTTTCTTCTTTTCTCTCTCTCATCTTTCATACTTTTAATCAAATTATATATTTTTTAACAATTTATTAATATAAAAAATAATTTTACTATTAATTATCTAAATATCTTTATTTTAAAAATTTATTCTTCAAAATATATTATTTTTATAATTTATTCTAAAAAACTTAATCCAAATAAGCCATACGAATCCAGTAGTATATTATTTTGGCAAAAATCCGCCACCTAATACATGGATCTGGAAATGTCTTAAATACCCTTACGTCATTAGATAATTGCGAGGTTTTCAGCAGCAGCCGGTGGTAATAAAGGTGATGGTCAGCTGCAATTCGGTAAAATTGGAGAGTTTGATTCCCCCCCGTCTATGAAAGAGACAAACGAATTCAAAACCAGAAAGCACCGTATTTATCATTTATTCGACGAAGGGAAAAGATTAGAGACAGAGTGAAGCGCAGTTCGGGGGAGAAAATAAGAGTCCCTGTAGAAGCGAAGCCGGCACTCTACATCAGCCGGAGACGAAGAGGAAGACGAGCTAAACGACTCTCTTCAACAATTTGAATCAGGTCCTCCCTTATTTCCCCCTTCTGCTTCTCTCGCCCCTCTCTCTTGGATTCTGTGCAATGGGCTTATATCCGAGTTCCACTCTTTCCGTTCTTCCTCTTCATCGTTCCATCTTTCGAACTCTAGAAGAAATTGTCTTCCTGATATTCTCATCTTTGTGGCTTCAGATTTTTAAGGAAGAAGAGATATGGCGCAAAGTTTGTGCTTTTAATTTAACACAGGCTTAGCAATTTTTTTCTTCTTCTGGAGTATTGTATTCCTGTGGTCTGTTTTGAAAGGATGGGAATGCCTCTATATGGCTTTTACGATGCTTCTGCGGTCCTGTTTTTGTTAATAACAAAGAAGTGGCATCAATCTCTTGGTCGGTGCACTTGATTACGACCCTCCATGGAAATAAGATAGATTTGTTGCATTTTCAATTTATTTTTGTTGGTATCTTTTAGATATAAAACATACTACTTATTTTGCTGCCTTAAAAATTCAACGTTGTTTTGTTGTTTTGTTATATCGGTTTTCATATATATTAGCCTTTGGTGATAATTAAGAGAAGTGCGACGCAGAAGATGGCACGAATGAGGATGAATCAACCCTCCCACTGGTGGTGGCTTGACGATCACAGCACCTCTAAAAGGTCCCCATGGCTCCAATCCACTCTCTCTGGTATCATTTTTCTTCCTCTGTAGTTAATGTTCCATTAACTTAGGTGTTTACTTTGAACCCGTGGAAAGCTTTTTTTGGGTAGAGTAGAAAAGTTTCATTGTTTCAAGCCCTGCAAATTCTGGAAAAAATATCTGCAAGTGAGCAATTCGCTCGATTGGGAGCATATGTGCTAAGTTGAACAGGGTGACGTGTCTTCGTGGTTATGGTTCATGGTCGGTATAAATTTAACGATGCGTTAATTGCATGAGGATCCCACTAATCATTCGTCTGGCTCTCTGTTATTGAGCTTTCAAATTGTCCCTAAATGTTGTGCTCGTCTATGTTGAAGTTTTGGGCCCAGTGGGGTCTTCCCGAACGATAATTGATTTTTCTTATGGCATATGATCTATAAACGTATGCACTTAGAAAGCTCAAACCTCTCGTTCTCAAAAGAGTAAAGAGGAACGTAAGTGTACCGGTAACAATAAAAGGTTTTGGGCCTATTTTAAGAATCGCTGTTCCTGCTTGTTCCTTCTGAAATTCTTTTCTTTTTCTACTTTTTGCCTCTAGATTTAACCGTTGCGATAATCCCTTTTTCTTTGTGAACATATAGTGGGTGTTACAACGGCTAATGATTTTAGGAATGAATGGAAAACATGTTGATATTTGGCTCTGTTTCTGTGTTTTATGGTTATGACAGAGCTAAATGAGAAGACAAAGGCGATGTTAAAATTGATCGAACAAGATGCGGATTCCTTTGCGCAACGTGCAGAGATGTATTACAAAAAGCGACCAGAGCTTATTGGCATGGTTGAAGATTTCTATCGGACTCACCGCTCTCTGGCAGAGCGCTATGATCAAGTCAAGCCCGAATCTGGACTTCGCCTCCTGATTTCAGGGGGATCTCCTTTTGCCTCGGCCAAGTACCAATCAGAGAAATTCATGACTTTCACCGATCGTAGTTACGATAGCTTCTCTGAGAACTGCGATGGGGAGGAGTCTGTGGAGTCTGAAGTTGACGATCCTGAGCAAGAAGAGGAAGCTGAATTAGACAACTGCACAAAAGGGGAAGTTCCTTTTGTGGCCGTGAGTGAAGTCAAGAGGTTAGGTGAAGAAATCAAGAGACTTGGAGAAGAGAACAGGGTTTATAAGGATCAAGTGAAGCAGAAAGATGCCATGAGTAATGAAGTAACGATTTTGAGGGAAGAGATAGAAAGGCTCAGAGAAGAGAACAGGGAACAGAAAGATGAACTGAAGAAGAAGAAAGATGCCACGAGTCATGAAGCAGCGATGTTGGGGGAAGAAATCGGAAGACTGAGAGAAGAGAATAGGGCACAGAAGGAAGAACTGAGGCAGAAGGATGAGGAGAAGATAGAGGTGATAAAACACCTGAGTTTGGCAATAGATGTGATAAAGCAGGAGAATTCAAAGATGAGGAACTTCATTGCTAAGGACTGCAACAAGAAATGGAAGCATCCCTTTGAGTTAGACAAACTCATGGGAGCATTGTCGGTGAAGCTGTTCCACGGATATCCATGGAATCAGCCCAGTGTGGTAGCTCTCTAGACGTGATGTGATTTACAAGTAGGCACATGGCGTACACTAAGTAGAAAATAGTTTTATACGTATATGTATGTGTCAGAAAATCCATATTAAGAATTCCCCTATGGAAGCTTCATACATTTTAGTTCTCGCCTTAGATATCAGTTATGTAATTTTATATAGGTTACCTTGTAGCAAAGAAAAGCCAGATAGAGTATTTTAGTGGCCCTTCCTGCATATTCCCATAGTCGCAATTTATTTATTGTTTAACCCACTACCGTTTTTTCTCCCCTCGACTGTGTTTTTGTTTTCTTATTGCAAAGTGCGCGCATCAGTGGCATCAGAAAGCTCTCGGAGCAACATCAAAGTGATCTGCGGTCCCTCACTCTCACTGTGGGTCTGTCAAACGCGAGTGGATTGCATTTCACAAGAGTTAATAGCCAATAGGAATGAAAAAACATTAAAAGAAAATTTCCACCATGGCATAGTGTGCTATTAATGCATTGTTTTTCACTCGAAAAAAGGGTCATTGGAGCAACATCAAAGTGACCTGTGGAGTGTGGTCCCTTACACTCCTTCACCCTTACTCTAAGAAAAGAAAAAACATTAAAAGAAAATTTCCAGCATGCATAAATACAGACAGACAGTTAAAATAGTTAAAGATAATCCTTGCCAGCCTAAAAAGACTATTGATATTAACCTGGAAGCATCATTCAACAGTGCCTCACACAATGTACCAAAAACAAGATAACAAAAGGGAATGCTCTAATAGCGACAAGAACAATAAAGCGGAAACAGCAGCATCCACTCAGAATCACATGGCATGAAGCTGCAGCAATAAGCAAATTACCAGTGAAGCCAGGAAAGAGATGAGATTCAGAGGGTGAGATGAAGAGTGTGAAGCAGGGGCAGGGGCTGGCATAGACTCCAATGGAGAGAACGCCGTTACTGGCCCTGGAGTACCGAAGGCGTCGGGATTTGGAGGGCTGGGGCTCGCCGGAATGATGGGCAACGAAGAATCAGACGGAGAGAAAGCGGCTTTACCAGGAGAGGGAAAGAGTGGCTCAATATCTGGAGAGAGAGGAGTAGAGACCGGGGGAGCACCGGGTAAAAGTGCTGGTGCTGCTGATATGGAGGAAAAACGCACACTCGGTGGAGAAGCCAAGGAGGATGCTATAAAGGCCAGGAAGATTGCGGTGAATGACGAAAAGGAAGCCATAAATGATAACAGAATCAGATATAGATAGGCTCAATGATGGCACACTAATTAATGTGTCTGCGAGAGAGAACCAGAGACACAGAGGAAAGTGTGGCTGGAGAACCGAGGAGGAGGAGGAGGAGGTTCATGATTGACGCATTAAAAGGGGCCTTTGAGGAGTGGGGGTGGGGTTGCATTGGTGAGTGGAAATTGATACATGGGAGTCTTTTGAGATCACACCTTCGCATAGTGTGCTACAAGACAAACTAGGTACGTGAATTCCTTTTGGACCACATGACTACTCGCTGTCCCACTTTCTTTGTCTTTCCTTAAGAGATGAAATTACATGCTGACTTGTTTATTCCCATTCCCCTCTCCAATCCTCGTTACCTTGGTAACGATAAAGAAAAGTAAACTTCAAGCGAGAAATATAATAGTGCTTTGGTCCATGATATAGGTCATAGTTAATGAGTTTACCTTCATCTTATATTATTTTTAATTATATTTATTAAATTTTTTTCAAAATTTAATACTCTCTTAATAGTAAATAATTAAAAAAAAGAGTTAAAGGGAATAATTATAATATTTTAAAAATAATATGTAATATTAATTAATTTATTTTTTTATTAATATAATTAAATTAATTAAATATATCTTATACTAATAAAATTATAAAATAGAGGAGATGAGAAAAGAAAGATCAATAGATAGATAGGTCATTGTGTGCCGTTCTTACCCTCTCGCCTAACACTTTATAGAAATTTTATTTTGTATAAAAATATTTAAAAAGGGGTAGATTCACTCAGGATCTAAAATTATGATAAAATTTTTCTTCTTTTTAAATAACACTTATAGCTTTATGAGAAATGTTTAAATTACTCACCTCTCCTACTCACACCAAACACCATGCCCTACCAGGCTTCCTCATGCAATAGATATATTTTTTTAATAAAAATAGATTAAAATAACAGAAAGCGATTTATTCAGGTATGCTCATTATTTAAGAAAACATGGCTTATCATATTTTACTTTCATATAAATTTACTAACTATAAAGTAACTTTTCTTCTATCACAACAATACAAATATAAAGAAAAATCCTCAATCCCAGGGAAAATGGAGAGCAGAGCTCATAAAGAAATGGACCATAGTATGGGTAGAAATAAAAATTTGAAAAATTTAAATATTAAGTTGAGATGGCCGAGTTGGTCTAAGGCGCCAGATTAAGGTTCTGGTCCGAAAGGGCGTGGGTTCAAATCCCACTCTCAACAAAATTGAATTTTACACTATCCCACAAAACTGGTCTTGCCCAACTCAATACATCTTCAGTGCCCAACAAAATTAATTTTGCCCAAGCCCAAGCCCAAGCCCAAGCCCAACGTAGTATTCCTCGGATGGTTGTGGTCGAAAAGGGCGTGGGTTCAAATCCAATCCTCAACAACCACAGTTGATTTTTTGGCTATCCAACAAAAAACAAAAACCAGTTTTCGCCCCCAATCCGCCCAATATGTACCGTACACGCAAGGTTCCTGAAGTCCCTGGATCTCCTATATCTGAGTTTTTTTAATGACTCAAGTTCTTGGACAAAACTCCATAAATTATCCCCCGATCCGTCGTTTTACCGGCTATGCAGGAAGCAGCTGTTATAGTTGTGGGAGCTGGCACTTCCGGCCTGGCCACCTCCGCTTGCTTAACCCGGCACTCCATTCCCTACATCCTCCTGGAGAGGGAAGACTGTTATGCTTCTCTATGGCAGAAATATACCTACGACCGGGTTCATCTCCACCTCAGGAAGGAAGTTTGCCAGCTCCCTCATATGCCCTTCCCTCTTTCCTATCCCCCTTATGTCCCCAAGAAACAGTTCATACACTACTTGGATGACTATGTCAATCACTTCCATATCCGCCCTTCCTACCACAGAGCCGTCGAATTAGCCCACTACGATGACGCCCATCACCTGTGGAGAGTCAAGGCTAGGAATCGAAACTCTGGTGAGGCGGAGGACTATGCTGGGAGGTTCTTGGTGGTGGCCAGCGGCGAGACGGCGGAGCCTCGCGTGCCTGACATTGAGGGTTTGGACACTTTTAACGGCAAAGTGCTTCATTCTACTGGGTATAAAAATGGGGAGGAGTTTAAAGATGAGCGTGTTTTGGTTGTTGGGTCTGGCAATTCTGGCATGGAAATTGCATTAGACTTGGCCAACTATGGTGCCCGACCTTCCATTATCGTTCGGAGCCCGGTAGTTAACTATATAGTACCTGTCGCCAATCTGAATTCTCTGATTCTTTTTTCCTTCCAAATTTGTTAATGGCCGGTTGATCTTGACATATTAATATATTATGATTCGTAGGTTCAATTTCTTACTAGGGACATGATGTATTACGCCTCGCTTCTGTTAAGATATCTGAAGCCGAGCACTGTGGAAAATCTTCTGGTGATGTCGAGCAGGATCGTGTTTGGGGATCTCACCAAGTATGGGTTACCTTGGCCTAGCGAGGGTCCTTTCACCATGAAGATGAAGTACGGAAAGTTCCCTATAATTGATGTAGGAACCGTCCAGAAAATCAAGTCTGGAGAGATACAGGTGTGTGTGTGTATGAGTGTGGATCTACCTCCTTTATTATTGTCCCCGTTTGGATTGAATCTGGTTTTGTCATTTTGAGTAATGAACTAAAAAGGATGCTCTCCGGTTGGAATCCATTTGAGGAATTTCAAACATGTTTAGCCATTGGAAGACTCAGAACTGAACTCTATATATATTTAGCAGAGCTAGTTAGCTATTAGCCAATAGGATAAGAAAACATATTTGTATGATTAGTTTATGCTTGCATAACTTCAGATAAGCGTAATGATGGGGTGTGCATATGTATGAAGGTGTTGCGGGCGGAAATAGAGAGGATTAGAGGCAACGAGTCAGTTTTGTTCAAGGATGGCAAGTCACTCGCGTTTGACTCGATTGTGTTCTGTACAGGGTTCAAGAGATCAACCCACAAGTGGCTCAAGGTAAATGCATGAGTAGTGATGGATGAAACCTGAAGAAGAGAGGGTAGGATATGTATTGTTGACAATTTGGTTGTGATTGAACAGGGGGGCGAAGATCTTCTGAACGAGGATGGGCTGACGAATTCAAGATTCCCAAACCATTGGAAGGGAAATAATGGTTTGTACTGCGTGGGACTGGCGCAGAGGGGTTTCCTTGGAGCCAGCCGAGATGCAGAGAACATAGCCAACGACATTGCCTCTCTTTTGCAGTCACAAAGCACCGGAACAAATCCTTGATTGTCGTTTTTCCGCTTTGCGTGGGTAAATTGATTACGTTACATGCTATCCCTCAAGTTTGTACTGTTTGATGTAGATACAGGAACCATATATATAGTGGATTACGTGTCCATGTCGAATCCTCCACCTCAAGTTCTTCGACATGATATTATGGGATTGACTAGAAAGTTCCAGCTCTTCTGGGCCAGCCACCATGCCTCCGCTGGCTTCCTTTTGTATACTCTCTCTCTCTCTCTATATATATAAATATTACCTGCAGTTTTCTCCTTTTTAAATTTTTAATTGCCAATCGCTTGGACCTTTTTCATAATTCAGCCATAGTTTATTGCGCCGACAAGGCAGAGCTGTTAATGTAGTATGTTCATCCCTGAATAGCAGCATTTTTCTAACTTTTATTTCATACAAATATATAGACCTTCTTGAAGATTAACCAATGTGATTGGTTACTTCTTTAAGAAAAAAATGTAAATATCTATAACTTAATTATTTGAGATCCCGAAAGTTCTTCATCACTCTCTGAATCCGAAGAAAAATGTCTCAATTTTTTTTTTGTACAAAAATTTTTGGAAAGGGGTTGGGCTCACCCATGATCCAAGGGTAGGGCGAAGTCTCCCTTCCTCTTAGGCGATACCAATGTCGGGCAGGGCGAGCCGTCTATTACCCTCAGGCGTAAACCTAAGCACTTAAGAGCTAGGATGCCTCCCCAAACGCCGCGACTGGAACCACAACAAAGTGGTACTCCCTAGGGTTCGAACACACTCCAAATAGTAGTATGTTTTACCTTTTCACCAGCTGAACCTACGGACGATTGGTCTCAATTTTTTAGTGAAGTGGGATTTCATTCGAAAATAATGCCATACAACAACGAATCTGGTGGGCCAAAAACCAGCCAGATTCCCAAACTAAAATCAGGAGCAAAAGGCCACAAACAATCGGGCCCCTGAATTGGCAATTGATTAGTTCTTGCAAGTTCCAATGAATTACCAATTATTATTTGCCCATGTCCGTGAATTACCTTCTGTGGATGCCTTCTCACGTGTCAATAATTCCTTTGTATGGCATCCTTCAACGTTGATGGTGCCATGTTTTCAACCAACAAGCGGTTGTGACGGTGTGTTAAGAGATGCTAATAGTTCCTAGACAAACGGTTTTACCTTTGCTTTAGGAGATTGAAGTGCTTTTGAAGCAAAAGAAAGTGCTAATTTAAAAAGTATTTCATTAGTTTGCGATTTAGGATTCATCAAAGTAATTCTTATTGAGTCTGATTCAAAGAACTTAATTCGCATACTTTTGAGTTGCAGTGACATTACTACTTTTGGTTTGGCTTTTATCTAAATATGTGAATTGATAGATTATAACTATAAATTGCAATTAAAATAGAGTTTAAAATATACTTGCTAATGCTCTAGCTAAGTTTATCTCCTTTTTTTTTTTTTAATATGTTGGATGTGTATCCATCTCATTTTCTGATCATGTATGATAAAAAAAATATGGGATTTGATCCCCTATGCAATTTTATGTCGGGCTAAGTACCCTCTTATGCATATAAAAAAATGTCCCAAGTTCCAATCACCCAGGTATAATCTGTTAAGAAATTATTATAAAGTGTATTATATGAAGTCCACATTGAATAAATTTAATATATGTATAACAATATTTGTTTGTCTAATTATTTTATATTTTTATTAGAAATTTTATAATAACATAAAATAAATATAAATATTTAGTGATATATATATATATAGTTTTTATAAACAAAGAGATTGAACTGTATCAGACAACCGACAAAGACATAAATTTGTACAAACATTATACAAATCTTGGATTTAAAACTTTTTAAGGGAATATATTTGTGGCAAAAAATGAAGAAACTTTTGAGGGATAAGTGATAAAATAAAAAAAATAAAAGAAGCATGGGGTGGAAAAAAAAATTATGCAGAGATATTTGGGTTATTTTGTCGTCATCAAAGAAATATCTGATGTGTTTGGGGATATAAATTTATAAAATTGTTATCGAATTATTTATTAGGGCAGATAGGCTGCGTTGAGGCTCATGGCACGAAGATGATAAGCTTGAGTTTGGGTCAGCTCTGCGTCACTCCCGCTGCTTCCCCTCTCGCCGTTCGCTTCTCTCTCTTCCCCTCTACTTTCCCTCTCGCTTCTGTCTCCATTCGCCTTACTTCTCCTCCCTCTCGCTCCCTTCTCAGACCCCAATCTGCTCCCCATTCTCATCAACTTCCCCAGAATCCTGATGACGATGATGAAGACGATGCCCAACTTGAAGCCCTTAGGGTTCCTCCTCACTGGGTACTCCCACCCAACGCCTTCCAGGTATTCCTTCAAATTGCTTTCCTTTTTGTTCATCTTCATTACAGTTTCCCCACTAAATTGCTTCGATTTATATGTAACTCCCTCAAGGATCCATTTCTTCTGTAATGCAAGGTGCTTGATTATACCTTTAGAAGAAGAAGAAAAAAAAATCTCTACACGTATTCTTATAGTTGGGAAATTTCATATCAAAACTTGAGCTACTTCACACTAGTGTCTCAATTCCCCTTTGGTCTGCTTCCCTTGCTTTGACATTGCTTCTGTGCGAACCGAACACATGGCCTATGCACAAGCTTGGTCTTGTCTAATTGACTTTTCCTTTCTTTTGTGTCTGTTTTTCCTTCAAGCTTGCTAACTTGCCTCTGTTATTCAGAAAAAGAAATCAAAATCTTGATACCGTGCTTGTCCACTTTGAAGGGAGAAAAAGTAATCAAGTTCGCGAGAGGATGCCTGTACACTTCAGTTCTCACTTTGGTCCAAACTGACATGATCCGGCGTGTGTTTCAGGAATCAGAGTGGCTGAGGGTTACGCTGCATAAATGGTTGGATGACGAGTACTGTCCAGAGGAGACCAACGTGGAGATAAGCAAAGTGGCGGCCCAATCATACTACAAATCTCTGCTAGAGAAGCAAACAGACCTGGGTGAGATTTTATTGAAGATGGCCAGGGAGCTGGAGTCTATTTCTTATCAAGAAAGCTTTCATGGGGCTTTCTCATCTGCGAATGCGGCAATCAATCTGATCGCCCAAAGAATCGAAGACTCCTGCCAGTCAACCTGAGTGCTCACGTCTAATAAAGCTTAATGGATTTGATTGCCTGGTTTAGTCGCTTGTCTGTTGGTTGGTTTGGAATTTGCTTCATCATCTTTATCTCCCACGAAATCCTGTAAAATCTTGTGATCGATTGGTTCAAGTTATTAGCAGGGTACTTGAAGGTCAAGAATTGATTCATTAATGAGGAGGGCACTCATGAAATGGGTTTAGTTTCTTAGATTCTGATGTGATTGGGAGGAGGCGGAGAAGGTGGATTTCGCAGGGAAATCTCCATTCACCAATTACCGCCCCGGAAGGCACATAGTTTTCTATCAAGGAAAGATTATTAAGATGGGAATTTTAAATGGAGGATACATTTTATGATTTAAAAACTTGTTTTAGCATTGGGTTGAAGATCCAAGGGGGTTGGACAGATCCCGAAATCCCCAACTTCCGATTTTGAATCGATCAAAATCATTTGTGAAACGATTAATGGTCCCCCCTGTCTCTCGCTCATTGTTTATGGTCCCCCCTCTATCAACGATTAATGATTGTTTATGGTCCCATGGCCCATGGAGTCGGGAAGTGAGAGTATCATTTGCAGTTTCCACCAGCTACTGCCTACGGGCTTATTTGCAATTTCAAATTTAGTTCATTTTTCTTTTTCTGGGTTCTGGAGGGGCCTAATCATTATCAAACCAAACAATAAGCCCACACCATTCTTGATGGCCACGATGGACGGGGACCTTTAGCCACCCCTCTCAGACTCAGCTTCATGGATGCAAAATCGTGAATTTCAAATTACTCCCGTTTGCATGCCCCTTTTCTTTTTCTTTTTTTTTGGGTTCACGAGAAAACATATTAGTTTTAATCTCTTGATGAAGTTTTTCATTTTGACTAAGGGGTTAGTCCAAGTGGTAAGCGACTTAGTATCGCTAAAGTGAGGTCTCAAGTTCGAATCTTAGTGTATACAGAAAATTTCTATTAGGAGATTCATTTACTATAGCTAAATATGTGATATATGTCAGATCTGGATGTAATTGGGGTAAAGTTCTGGTAAATTGGGTAGGTAAAAAAAAAGTTTTTCATTTTAATATGCATATTTCTCACCTCTATTCGGAATGAATAATACTAAAGAATTTAAGGGGCCCTTTATAAGGCATTAATCGTGTGAATGGTACGACTCAGTTTAAGCTAAATACAATGAATGCATTAGGCCTCAAATTTAATTTAATATATCAAAAAGGAGGGGTACGACAATTGATGTTGAAGCGCTCTGCTTAGACGTACCATAAGATACAATTCTCCCCTGTAAGCATCACTCGTAATCGTAGAGAAGGTGTCGATGACATCAACAACCATGTGTTGTTTTGAAGAAGAAATTTTAAAATTATACTAGTCACCCAATTGCGATGCAAGAACTGGGTGCGGAAAATAGGGGAAAAGCGTCCTGCAGAAAACCTGTGGTTATGCAATGGTCATTTAATCTCTTTTTAATAACGCCGCGGTGCAATCAATTAATACGCGTCCATCAAATAAAATCCTAATGTTTATAATTGAGCCTTATATAACAAGTCGCGGCATTCCCAATTCAGTACAAAATAGTTTGGTTAGCACTGCTCATTTTTTATCAAATAAGAACCATTGTTTCGTAGTGTCATTTCTCCAGATTGATTGATTACGTGCAGTGCCAGTTGCTTTTAAAACGTACATGTATCCTCTATATTCACACACACAAAAAATTAATGTAAATAACACGTTTATATAAATACACACACACACACACACACACACACACAAGGTGATAAGTCTCACGCCTAGTGCCGTCAGAATATTAAATTTACATATATGACACGTGATTTTTACATATATAAGCGATGAAGCAATCGCATCCATGGCCAAAGTAAATCTACTTGTATCCCCCATGCCTAATGATAAGACGTGGATCCCTCATATAATGCATCGAGTCATTCGTTCTCTCCCCTCCCATATGCGCGCGTTCTATACTCATGTTCTAAATAAATAGAAAGGGTCCAAACTCCAAATCTTAATTGCCACGATTCATCACAGGGCGTGGCCTTTTATGGTCTATTATTGACCATTTTTAAATAGGCATATACATTTGAATATTCTAATTTATTGATGTGGCGTTCGTCAAGTTGGATGAAGTCAGGGCACCCTTTGGGAGAAACCCACCCCGTATTTGGAAAAGAAAATGGAGGGAGGGAGGAGTGGATGTGGATGTGGGGTTGAAAAAAAAAAACCGTGACGTGGAGAAATAAGATATTTGTTGGGCCTAAGGACCGTGAAAAGAGGCACTTCGTTGAGTCATTCACTCATTCTCTATTCCCCATTCCATCTACAAGAGTGGGTAATGGCGTGGGCATGCCTTGCCTGTCAAGCTTCTAGAAGAACGTCACCCTCCCAAGTTTCAAGCTCCTCCTTCTCCTTTATATTAGTTTTATTCACCCTGCTCGCCAGGCCGTGCTTTTGAAACATTTCGTCTCCGCCTCCCTCTAATCTGTCAAACAAATACAGCCCCCAGCCTCTGCTTTTCATTTCACATTTCCATCTCCATCTCGTCTCCGTTCACCGGATGTTCTCTTCTGATTCCTAACATAATACTGGCAGCATTCCGGAAGACATCAGCCTCCAAACTCGATCAGAGTCGTTTGTGAGAGGTTCTAGTTTGATGGATATGAAGCAAATGGATGTATCTCGGTTCATGCTTTTTGAAGCCACCGGGGATTCCGAGGTCGATGGCGACGCTGACGCCATCATGCATGAAAAATCTGCCGGAGCCGATGGGGACGACGACGACGACGACGCTGAATCTTGCAGCCACGAGGGATCTGAGAGTCGCGATTGGGATCTGGGCGATCAACGGCTCATTGGGCATAAATCTTGTGTTGTTGATGCTGAGTATGAGCATCTTGACGGGAAGAAAAATGATGAAGAGGAAACCGGTGCATGTGGAACGTCGTATTGTGATGATGATGAGATTCAGAAACGCCAACATCGGTCAACTTTGTCGGTGGACTCAGGGCCGCAGTTGATGGACGAGATGGAAAAGAGCAGGCGATTCTGGGAAGCTTGCTTGGCATCTTGACTCTATCTTCTTCTCTTTCAGAATCCTTAAACGCTCGGTCGTCTTAATTCCCATGTAATTTAAGCCTTGTTACCAGAATTCGATATGTAATTTCCCCCCGCTTGTTCAAAGAGAGAATCGGGCGGTGGTTCAATTAATTAGCATTTAATTGTGCATAGTTGCTTAAACTGATGATGCAGATGACTGCTCACCTCTCTTGAAGATTCGTTATCGGTGCGCAAGTCATTCTACACTTTCCTTCCTCTTGTTTTGAAGTTATAATTTCTACAGTTCCTATTGTAACAGATCGCGGATTATTGTCTTCTTTCCGAGTTTAACTGCTCTCTAGAAGATTTGGTGTCTTTTCCTTTAATATCCTTTCAAATACAGATAATCACAAGCCACCACCAACCCCCACTAGCGCCAGGATTCCCTCACAATATACGCAGTTCATTCATTATTTGATTTACAACACTCCTCCAATCATATGGAGGAGCTAATTTTATCAGCCATACTCTTCCAAAGATTTTGAGCAACAAAGATCATTGACACGGCTTTAAAATCTTTTATTAAAGATTAAAGTGGAGTTAAAAATCTTCTAAAAAATTAAATTTTAATTTTTTATAATATTTTAAATTTTTTAACTATAATGAATCTCTAATTTATTTTTAAATGTAATACTTTAAATCATTTTTTTATTTTTTTTAAATTATCTTAAGAAACTTCTATCAATAAGTAGTTTGGGACATACAAAGAAGATAATTTATTGAAACCAATTATCTAGGTACTGTATTTAAAATTGGAAGGAGCATTAAATTCATGTTAGGAAACTAATAATAATAACAATATAGTTATTTCATTAGTGAGAAAGAGGGAAAGAAATTCAGCATCAAGGTAGGATAGCAAAGCGATCAAATCTGGAATCCATTAAAGCCACATAAGCCTAGAAGACAGAATGCCTATGAATTTTGAGGTAAAAAACAAAAGCCTAGTATTTTCAACCATGTGAAATATGCTCAAGAAGCTGCTTAATATGGCAGTAGAGTATATCCCCGTCTATGGTGCCTACATATTTTATCGATGGACTACTTGTGTCAACACTAGATCTCACGGACATTTCTTCGCATGAACAACTGGAACTGGATTTCCTAGTTTCTCTTTCAGTGAATGACACAGCATATTCCTCTCACATAATGATTCGGCTTCCTCTTCCCTTCCTCTTCGCCATCACGAATCTCCGTTTCTTCTTCACTTTCATATTCATCCTCGGATGAATGAAACGACGTGGGTGAGCCTGCCGCTTCTTCTCGTTCTGTGAGCGTCTTCATTATAAGAGTCATGAGCAAGTTCATCACTTGGACCGCATACATCAGAGCAGTTTCAGGGAAAGCAGGGGTTTGAGAAGAGATACAATAAGTGTTGCAGGTTTTTTCATGTGGAAGGAGGTGAACAAGTACACGACATATTAATGACAAACCTGAGTCATGTTTGGAGCGAAAACCATGGCAATATTTCTTGCATTCATTTTGTTGTGTTGTTCATGTTCAACAACATCGGCCATGATATCAACAGGCCAGATGAGCAAGGCAGCTTCGGTGGGCTTTAATTGCTTTGCAAGTTCAACGTGTTCTTCTTCTGTATTGCAGTTAAGAACTTGCTCTGGAGAAAGTCCATCTAGAATTCCCGAAGGCAGCTCTCGAAACCACGCCTTGATTATGCCTGCCAGACAATGTACATCAATGTCGTCCGGCACAATCCCACTATTCAACTGCTCCCTCACATTGTCCTCTTCGCTGTTCTCTGGGTTTTTGTAATCGTCTACACATGTATATACATGTACGCATTTATAACTATAATTAATAAAGCTGGCACCTTTAGGCCTCCCTGGAAGTATAAACGCTCCTGCATTAACAACAGAATAGTTGGGATACTATTCCCTTTTGAATCATAGGCATTAACAACAGAATAGTTGGGATACTATTCCCTTTTGAATCATAGGAACACTGCATTGATTCTAACGAGACGCCAAACACACTTGCACTGCAATTATAAATGACTGAGAGTTACAACTTAAATGCATTAATTGAACATTGATGAGGTTATCTAGGGAAAATGAAATTCAGAGAAGGTATAATCTGGTTTTGCCGCTTTAGTAATAGCTGGGGCGTTTAAATAGTTTACAATAATTTTGAAGCTCAAAGTTCAAATCTTTGCCCAGGATAATGCAGAGGGAACCACTGTTCAGACAGTCTATTTCGTGCATATTTGATTTTGAGGTAACCTACTAACCTTTACACTTATCCGAGTTCATTCCGAGTTAACTAGGAATACCATGTATATATGCCCTAAACAATCACAGCAGGGTCACAGTTCAAAGAGAATCCCTCGGTTGACCCAGTCGTGACAAATTTACAAGAGCTTGTTTGCGACCCTTCGAGAAGTTAAGGTTCCTTCAAAAGCAATTAACAACACTGGTTTGTATGGATGAAATTCGCCCTCTTTCTTCTCTTTCGTTCTCTCCCACGCATCAAATAAATAAACATCTAAGATTTGAAGCAGATAATGAAATCAGGGGAAAGTGTAACAAAATGGAGAGAAAAGAAAGAAGCAAGAACCTGGCGCTGGGAAACCGACCCGGAATCTCGAGCTGGAGCTCGGCAGGCAGACCCAGGAAGCCATTGGAACGATCGAAAGTGACGTGGGTGATGTGCTGAACGTTGGTGGGCCATCCAGTTTCGAAGTCGTGAGGGACCGCCGAGATTACATCGGCGGGTGGATGCATCGGACATGACACCCTTGATTTTCTCAAAGCACTCAACAGCAACGGGACGATTGAGTTGATGTGGTCTTTGTCTTGTTGGGTCATCCTCGCTGCTCTGCTTCGCTTCAAAAGTCTTTCGCACCCTCTCTCGACACTGCTCCTCAGGTTTTGTTGCCTTTCGCACTCCCAACGGTCACTCTTTTCAAATTCTGTTCGGATCCCCCTTTTCTAGAGTCCGTTACCACACCTGCCCCTCCGTTTATTACTATTCGCCTTTATTTTTATTTTTTTTGGTAAAACTTACCGTTCGTCATTTAAATTCCCGATTTTGTTTCACTTGATTAAAACACTGTAGTTGCATTATTCATTATTAATGTTCAGTTTCAGTTGCCTTCTTAAAAGAGCCTCGGTGCGAGAAAATGAGGAATTCTTTAACCTCAAGTATGTTTTAATGATTGCGGTAAGTGGGTTAATTAGTCTCCGTTGAAAGAGAGGCTACGATCCATATCCACTGACGTTAACCTTTAATCGTCCTTTTTTTTTGTGGTAATTAACAGTTATTATTGTTTGATACTATTCTAATTATATTAATAAAATATCTATTAAATTGATTAAAATAAAACTTGTACTCATATAATCAGGCAATTCCCACTAACTTACACCGGTTTAATTTATGCTGCGTAAAACACGTCACTATAATACTCTTTTAACATTAGACTTACGCATCCATTTCAATTCACTTTTAAAATTTAAATTTACGTATTATTCAGAGAAAAAAAAATATTATTACTTAAACTATACTTCAGTCTTTTTAATCTGAGTAAAATATGTGTGCTCTTTATCTATCATTTTTTGATAGGGAAATACTTTGTATCCATAATTGATCTTATAAGTAACTATTTTATTGATATTTATAAATTTTAATATATATATATATATATATATATTTAAGTACCTAAATTCTTTACTCTTTCAGATTGCAAAGTAATATCTGTAAGTTAAGAATTTCAATAAATTTACGTACTAAATACTGCCCCATGGACTCATGAAGTCATGATCTATTAAGCCTGGAAAGAGATGTTCTGATACACACACATACATATATACATACATACATACATACATACATACACATATATATATATATATATATATATATATATATATATATGATGCAAGGTTCTGAAATATATGCTTGTAGCGGTTTCAATATTAAGGACGACCGTTCCCTAAAAGCCATGTTGGGGCTTGGTGGTGCGCCTTCTTCTTCAACACATTCTTGTCCGATTGCCCTTTTTTTTAATTAGGTAAATAGAATTTCTCTAAAATTAGATAATAAACAACTCGATATTATTTAAATGAAGTTTAGAATTTAAATTTTAGTGTATACAAAAAATTTCTATTAGGAAATTCATCCATCATAGCCAGATAAGCGACACAGGTATAATTTAGATATAGTTAGGATAAAATTCTAGTGAATGGGTAAGTAATAAAAAAAAAAATTCTCTTACCATTTTATTATAATTATAGTCATGACATTTAAGAATACATATTCATTTTTAAATGTTTAAATTATATTTGAGAATAATTAATAATTCACTTTATCTAATACTGATATGCATAAAATGAATAGAGAATTTACTTAGTTTTTATATTGTAGATGAGCTCAATTATTTTTAAAAATTTATTTATAAATAAAAAGAAGTCAATTGAATTAAACAATTTGCTTGTTTTTTTCCTACAATTAACAATGCAAGAAATTGCATCAGTAAAATACTGTATATGATATAAAACAGAATTTATATTTTTGTTACTTTCAGAGAAGTCGAATCCTCTATTCCTCTTTAATATTTTATACAATAATTTTTATAAAAGAGTTTAATTTACCTATAATTTAAAAATAAAATGAGCTATTAATTAACTTAAAAATATAAATTTAGATATTTAAAAGGTATGATACTTTTCTAAATACCGCGACTATACCCACAATAAAATAATATTATTTAAAAATTAAATATATTTTAAATAGTCATATATCTCACCCTATTATCAGTTCAACAAAAGGACAAAGCGGTATTCTTCTTCTTCTTCTTTTGTTTTGGTTACCCCCGATTTACTAGAGTTTTATCCCGACTACATCAGGATCTGACTCATATCACATATCTGGTTATAGCAGGTGAATCTCCTAACAAGTATTTTTTATATATATTAAAGCTTAAATTTAAAATCTTATTTAAATAATATTAAATTACTTACCATTTAAATTAATCCGCATTAGTAAGGCGATATTCTTCTTGAATTGGTTGCCCGTCACCGATTTTAATTCCAAAATCCAAAAAGAGGAAAGCGCTATTGGATCCTACGACTTTAAAAAAGATATGAAAAGGGCCACTGCCACATGGGCCGCCGCCCATTTACCAGGTTAGGTGGTATTCTGTAACAAAAAAAGAAATACTGATAACAAACTAAACCAGGTTTATCAAAGGAACATTGAAGCTGTTTTGGGAACCATTTTTTAATGTCAAAAATAACCCTGGACTGTGTAATTTGGGACAAAATTGCACCGTCCTCATATTCACAAGTAATTCTGCATTCCAAAGTTTATAGCCGTGTTCTATTTAATTTATTTCTTCATACATATAAAACATACTTTTTAATAAATAAAAAAAGCTTTTATTTCAATCTATTTACCTCCCCCTTTTCATTTCCATTACTTCTGCATAACCCAAACAGGGCTTAAGCTTCGTCTTTAGAAAAGATCATAATCGTTAATCAATAACCGGCCAAACAAGTAAACAACTTGCTTCGGTGTTGACAATCGCTTTTAAATTTAAAAACACTAATCTGCTTTATGTAAGCCATTAATCACATTATACCTAAACACTGTTATGCGTGATATTAAGCCTTGAGCAGGCCATGTGCAGTGCAGAGGCCCAGCCCGACTTTCATGTCGTCAGATGCCCTCTCTCGCACAAAAATATTGACGTTGTGCTTCATGTTTCTCTCTTTTTCCTTGTTTTGAAACAATGATCAATGGTCTTTTTTATTTTTTTGGGTCGTTCTTGAAATCTTGGTGATTGACCCGAGACTTCGTTACCCTATATCATAAGCCTACTATTTGTGCACTTGCATATATCATGTTACCGTGTTATTGGTAATTAGTTTATTTTTGGTCAAATTAAGGTGGAATAGTAAGCATCAATCTGATGAAATGAATAAAATGTTATTCTATATAACTAGGAGTTGACTTACTTATAATTAATGCTACTTGATCGCTTTGATTGTTGACGAAGCTACGAGCTTTGCGGCCGGTTTCCGCATTCGAATCTTTCCGTATAAATAGATTCGTCCTACATCTGAGGCACGTTGAATGAACTTGTTTTCTTTGTTTACACAGATCAATAATTTTTTCAAAGTACAATAATGGTATATAATATAAGTTTGAACCTTGGATTTCTTAGAAAATATCCTAACTTCAGAATCCTCACTTTTCGGCGGTACATCTTCGTGCATTAATCAACTTGTTCGAGTTAAATGATTGAACATGAACTCCATTGATGCGGTAATCATGATCCAACTTTAATAGAATAGTTCGGGTTGGGCAAAAAGGAGGTCTTCATAGTTTTAAATCAATCCGACATGTGAAGCAAACAAAATTTTCAGCTAAGCATATGGCTATGAAAAGAATCCGCGCGCAATGGCAAAAATGGCAAAGTAATCAGTTAATGGATAAGAAGAAGAAGAAGAGAACACACACATAACTGGATAAAACAAACGAGAGAATACAGATACGTATTCAATTAATGCAAAATAAACGTCCTTCATATAAGCTGTCAGGCTGTTGATAAGAAATGAGTTAGTGTTATTCACGCATCAATAACACACTTTGTTGAAGTTTTTATATTATCTTTATCCCACAAACAACACATTGCAAGCAATGAACTGGAAAAATATAATCCATAGCTCGCAACTAAATAATGCCATGCTGAACTGTATTTGCTTCGGAAAGATGACACAGAATGGCCATAAAAGGGAGGCAGTGGTCTCGTAGCCAAATGCACGTAGTGTATTCCATTTCCACAGTTTAAACATGGAGACCAACAAAATGGTGGCATTAGCGTGTGTAATAGTAATTGGTGTTATTGGGGTGTGCGAAGGAAGGGGACTTTGTAAGAACTTTTACAAGAAAACGTGCCCTAACGCCGAGCAGATTGTGAAGAGCATCACAGAGAAGCGTGTGTTGGAAAGGCCTAATTTGCCTGCCAAGTTGCTGAGATTGCATTTTCATGACTGCTTTGTCAGGGTATATATATATATATGTTAAACCTAACATCTCGTACAATGTATATCTATCCCTGCGTGTCTTTATCATGATTATATTCATGAATGACTTATCTTATATCAGGGTTGTGATGGGTCGGTTCTGCTGAACTCCACAGCTAACAACACCGCAGAGAGGGACGCACTTCCTAATCTGAGTCTGGGAGGCTTCGATGTCATTGACGAAATTAAAACAGAAATGGAGGCTCAATGTCCTGGAGTAGTCTCCTGTGCCGACATACTCGCATTAACTGCTAGGGACGCTGTTTCCTCCTCCGTAAGCTCTTCAACCATGCTTTCTTCTCCATTTCCTCAATTCCTATGTTTCTGTTTCTCTGTTTGATGCTGATAACAATGATGTCAACGAGTGCAGTTCGATAAGCCACTGTGGCGAGTGCTCACTGGTAGAAGAGATGGCACAATCTCCAAGAGCGCAGAAGCCTTGGCCAATATCCCCTCCCCGTTCTTAAACTTCACTCAACTCAAAGAAAGCTTCGCCAGTAAAAAGCTCTCAGTACATGATTTAGTTGTCTTGTCAGGTAATAGTAATACACCCACACACACGTGACAATCATCTGTAATGTATATGTTTGTGTGTGTGTGTGTAAACAAATGAATGAATTAAGCTTTTTACATAATAATGAAGGTGCACACACAATCGGAAGGGGGCATTGCAACTTGTTCAGTAAGAGGTTGTTCAACTTCAGTGGGAATGGTGACCAAGATCCTTCATTGGACTCCACGTATGCTGAATTCTTGAAGACCCAATGCCGAGGCCCCAATGACTTCACCACAAGTGTAGAGATGGATCCCGGAAGCTCGACCACCTTTGACACCAATTATTATTCTATCCTTCTTAAGAACAAGGGTCTGTTCACGTCGGATGCCGCACTTCTGGCTGACCAGAATTCAAGGGCCATGGTCACCCACTTGGTTCGACGAAACCCGTTCCTTAAACAGTTCGCAGCGTCCATGCACAAGTTGGCAGCCATCGAGGTCCTCACGGGCGAAGCTGGCGAAATTAGGACAGCTTGTGGCCTTGTTAATCCTTGAATTCTCTCTTCCTTTTCGCCTTTCATTGCTGTTAATTAACTATAATCGACCGCATTCGTTCTTGAATAAATGCTATTTTATATGGTGTGTGATCTTTTCTAGTGATGAATAAATATTAGGGTAAGTGTAAAGTTTATGCAAGTTCGTGAATGATGTGAATTTTCTTTTCCAGTGATGAGTAAATGGATACTGCTGTCAATATACGGTTTGTGGTAACCCCGTTAGGGATCCAAGGCGAGACATTAGCAGTAATTTGTGTAATGATTGGAATAAACTTGATCGCAGAATCATGTGGGGAACACTCAAGTCACCCCAAGATCATCTTCACCCGACAAAATTTATGATAAATTTATCAACCTATATTAATATAATTGTCGAAAAACAAAATATTCAATTCAATGCATTAATAAATTCTGCGAGCCCGTGAATTTGGGAAGAGTAAGCTGCCATTATCAGCTACTATTATACTTCGTGCCAATTAAATGCCATCATCAAGCGAAAAACAATAAATAATAATAAGTGCCATAATTTTTTTTTTATAATTTTAACTTGTATTCCTTTTTCTTTTCAAAATTTTAATTCGGCCACTGCCTTAGGCCGCATTGTATTAATTATTATTATTATTACTCGAGTCAATATTTTTCTAATAACATTATTCAGACGCCCAACATGATCAAATTTCTAAAAGAAAATCATAACCTGCGGAATAACGAGATATGCTTATTTGCCAAATATAGCAATTGTCGGCTCGTTCTCTTTCTTGGAATATGAATAAAGCAATTCAGACTTGAAAGACGCCTTGATCAAATGTTATAAACACCATGCGACGGCAAAGTTGTATACAATCATCTGTATTGCAATTTACAAGCCAATCGACCATATTTCCTCACTATTTCGTCAAGGCCATCTCGAGCAGAAGATAGTTCCCATACATCTCGAGCAGAAGATAGTTCCCATATCTTCCACCTCCAATCTGAATTCAAGTGTCACTCTAAAGCTTTTTGTACACTAAACGGCCAGAATTGATTTTTCCGCCACTACAAAACCAAAAACAAAGAACAATACAAAAATACGTTGTATGATACTGTAAACCAGTGACTATACATATAGGAGTAGTGGAACATTGGATCAAGCCTTGCCAATAAAATCCCCACTTGCTGCAAGCCTAAGTCATCGACAATGTCATATGTATGCCAGTGAACTGCGATCATGGTCCGGCTGGGGTCGACCCCGAGTAGGGGTTGGGGGCCTCTGAATATTAAGCTCCTAAGAAAGTGAAGAAAAAAAATAAAATTAGCCACTCAACAAATTCACTTACCTGGGTAATATTGGAGTCTGATGAAAGAGAAAAACTCACCTGCATCCATGTCTCCTCCATGACACGCTCAGGAGATGTTTCAGGAGACTGAAGGGGAGGGGGCAAGGGATGAATTAATTTAGGGACCACAACCAAGCCCCTTCCAACTACTAGTATGGCTCCAGCATTGTTAGCCGTCCCTATATGCAAAATGCAATTACGTACAAGGGAAACCGAAATAATATCACATGCAAAAACAAAAGCACTGATGAAAAATTGGACTCACCACAATAATTAGTTGCAGAAAAAAGAGTGATCAACTGTCCCTGGGCAAATCGCTCAAAACCATCCATGACACACTCGTGAGCTCGTAAAATGAGCTGTAATTTATTTTTCTTGCAGAATTCAGTGACGCGATCAGGCTGCGTATTATAAGAAATAAACAAAAGGGTTTAGATGAGTACCAAAATCAAAGTTTTTAAATCCTAGAATGTTTGGCTATCGAATTACTATTCAGTTGTATTATTGTATAGTGGTGCAAGAACATATTGAGATCACTCTATTTTCTCAATAAACAAGAGTAATTAAATTTGTGTGTGACATTTTAGGATCTTAAATGGCACCTCCACAACTGTAACCTTCAACCATTTCTGTCATCCAATGACAGCAAAAGCTTGTCTACTAAAATTTCCATTACTCAAATTTTTTTAGAAGGATAAATCATGCATAAGATCGTGATTCCATCACTCTGATTTTAAGGGTAGCAGAATGACTACTATATCCAAATAGAAGCAAGCCATTGATTAATTCCATGATTCCATCTATGATCACACGGGGGATGCCCGTAAAAGGAAAAAAAAACTGGGGAAATAAGAGTTAAAACAAATGTTCTCTTTCAGAGGACGAGGATGAGCTAGTCCTCCACACAATACTGATAGTAAAACAATCATCAACCAAGACCTATAATTTCATTATATTGTCTACAGTCTAAGCTGTAAGCATGAAATTACATCTTCATACACCATGTGAGGGCGAGTAGGAAGAATGAGTCCACATAACAGAACCACGCATGTAATGAATGAATCATACATACCCCAAATGTTACAAGGCCTGGCCCTCTAGCGTTTGGTCTCAAACCCTCTATGCTATCATTCTCAGTGGGATCAGACCTACAAGTAAAACATTAAAACTACTTGGACAAAAGCAACACAAACGTGTATATATAATATGACTTTCAGAAAGGAAACGAGATCAAACCATAGAAGGTCCATTAAAATAATAGATCCTGCATCCATTGTTATGGGCCTTTCAAGCTTTTCTATCTGTTCTACTGAATCGATAGACCTTCCTATACCACCATGCATACATATGATTTTCTTTTCAATGAGGGCAGCAAGAGGAAGATAGTTAAAAAGTTGATTGAATCGTGTCCATGCCCATATTCCATCATTTTCTCCCTATAAGAACATAATTAGTTGCAAAGTTGAACCCAAAAACTGAAGCACAGCTAATCCATTCATCCCTACCATTCTCTCAATGCACTCAATGCGAAAACCAAATAGAGCATTTATGTCAGCTGCTTCATGGTTTCCCCGTATCAAGTGAACATTCTCAGGATATTCAATCTGCATAGTCACAAGGCAGTACAATGTCAATTATTAAGTAGAAATGAACACCAAGTAGAAAGCTAAAACCAATAGAATAGACAGTAGCCTGCCTTAAGAGCAAGAAGCAAGGTGATGGTTTCCAAGCTGTGCTGTCCTCGATCAACATAATCCCCCAAAAACAGGTAGTCGATATACCTGAAATATCAAATGAGTGGCTCATCATTAAAACATCTCAAACAACTTCTTGTGCCTAGTTTATAGGAAAAGCAAAGCAAGAGACTGAATGCCTTCAACACATCCTCACTTAACCATTAGCAAGACAAATGTGTTCCGACAAAAGACAAGAATGAAGCAGGCCAAAAGGCCAATTAAACTATGCTTCATATTAACAGACAGTTCACACTTGGATAGACCGTCAGAAGGAAGGAAGGAAGGAAGACCCACAAAACTGTTGGGAGAGAGAACTGTGTTACTGAATCTCTTCTTCAACCACTTCTGCAGAAAAGCAGTTCTATAATGAGTGAAGATGCCAAACTTACGTTATGTCTCCAGCAGTTGAAGGAAATCCATATTCATCAAATAGCCGCATCAAATCACCAAACTGCCCATGAAGATCACCAAATACTTTGACAGGAGCTTTCAGCTGTAGAACAGTTGGTTCATGCATGAATATCTGTTCAGCAGCATAACACAACTCATCCACTTCATAAGAATCCAAGAAGAACCGCCTATTTGCAGGAGCTTTCCAGTTGCGAGGCCTGAGTAGAGTTGAAATTATCTGGGAAGAAGGTGATGAAAACAAGTGAGCTTGACTAATATGATAAACTTGAGTTTAGAATGACATGCCAAAGGCAGCAACAATTCTTGCCTTTTTATGTAAGCCCTGAGGGGATTTCTGCCTGGTGAACTTTTTTGCAGAATATGGCATATCATTATTTATGGGAATCATCCTTCTGCTCTCATTTTCAAATTGATCCAGTGATAACTGTCTCACCATTCCCCCCAGGTTACCCACAGCCTCTTTAGCAACTACAACCTGCAACAAGGTTCATATAATTTTGCAGCCATTAAAGGAATTATCAGTTATAGATTAGAAATCCAGGTCCATACAGCTCTAGGATGAAGGCGAACATCCCCCCCTACGTCACTGCCATCTGAAGCTGTTTCTGCAGCTTGTGAGTTGTCATCTGACACGGATGTTTCTTCAGCTTGACTGCTTGATACAGATTGTACAGCTTGCCAGACAGCACTTGCTGCCTCAGCCTCAGCAGCAGATGCTTCCCTCAGTTTTTCCATGGAGTTTTTGTCCATGGTGCTGAAGATAAATATTTTCAAGTAGTCATAAATATGAAACAGCCAAGGATTAACATTAAGGTAGAAGCACGGACTTTCAAAAAAGCAATAAATAAAATACCCCATGCCACCGGATGAGTGAATGTCTGATCCATCACCCAAACCTAGTGTTTTCACGTCATAATTTAAGTTAGATTGGTTCCTGTTGGGGCTTGCAATAGTTGAAGCCGTTAAAACAGGAGAGTTAATTTTAGACTGAGGTTGTGAATTTTCAGCCACTACGAAATCATCTAGCAGAGTATCTGCAGTGGATAACATGCTTGGATACATTAGATATGGTAGAAAAGGAACACACATTTAATAATATCTAAGTTACACATGCTAAATCAGACTAGCAATTCAATGGGCCACAGTTGGTTTTCAGTATCAAAATATGCTCTCAATCAATGATGACAACATTTCTCAACTGTGCATTTTGAGTGTTTACCTCCTCTTAGACCACCATAAATATATATGCAAGCATCAACAGCAGCTGCTGCATGACGACAACGACGCATAAGATCCAAAGAAGGGTTATAATCATAACCTTTGCTTGTGCGTGAGGAGGTGGTCACAAGTCCATTTCTGTCCAGCCAAACCCCAGCAGCGGTGTCCAATACTGTCAAATGAAAAACAAAATACAGGTTACTATAGGAAATGGCAGAGTCAACATTGATATCAACACATGCAATGATACAATACGATAAGCCTTAATTACCTGCAATGGCGGCTTCACCTTCCACTGCACGTCCACCCTTGAGAACACCTCCTGTAACATGCAATCTTGCACCTACAAAAACCTGAGCATCCAAAAACAGATTCAACTTAAAAAAAATGAAACAAAAAGAATGGTAAAACCGGGTGAATAGAAGAAAAGGTGATTTGATTCCCAAATACCATAATTTCAAATTTGTTGTAGATATATCTAACTTACCGCAGCATGTTGATACCTTGGGGAAGGAGAAACTCCAGGTGCAAGAGTCCATTCCCACTGACCATTCCTATGCATGAGCAGTCCATAGGCATCTCCTAGTGCCTGAGAAGGATACATTTAGTAAATCCATGTGTCTCAAGCAAGATGGTTATGAATATGAATTTTATGAAAATACTATCTTTGATAAAATCAATCATTATTCATTAAACACTGACCTTAAAACACAAAAAATGTTATGCCAAAAATCCAAGAAAGCATAATAAATTATCACTCTCCTAGTTCACTAAAAGTAACCATCATAATGAGCTGCTGAGAAAAGTATGTAGAACATACTGCTCCAGAAGAGTCTCTTCCACCACACAGCAGGAACATACCATCTGAGCGGGCACTAGCAGTCGTGTACCTGTTTAATGAGATAGCATAATGCAAAATTTTCAGTCTGATTATGTTGAAAAACATAATAGACCTTCATTTGTCAAGAGACAGAACAGACTTACATTCTAGCGGAAGGTCTGTCACCTTCTGGGTTCAACTTCTGCCACATGTAAGGTTTTTGAGCAGTATCCAAAGCCCAAGCATCAGACAGAACTCTTTTCCCTATGACATGATTAAATATAATAAAATTATTGCTATATTGCATGACTCATGAATAACAACATATTCACAATTTTTACAGGTTGAAGTAAGCTTGATGTGTTCAATTGTTATCCTTACCACTAAGCCTAGTCCCCACTACACATGGACACGCTATGTAGTGGGGAGAAATCTCCAGTACCAAATTAGTAGCTTTTATTTTTAGCCTTTCAACACGAAGTCAGAATTGTATAAAGAGAACAGGATTAAAAACATTAAAACTTTGATATACTGAATCAGACACTGATTCTGTTATCAGAACTCCCTAATGTTGACAAAAAGAACCCTGAACAACAGGCAACCTACATGCTTCTCTCTCACAAGCAATAATGTCTATTATTCATATACAAGTTACAACATTTTGCCTATTCAGTTTCCAATTTTAATTTTTAATAAGAAATCTAAACAGCCAAAATGATAATCAAGTCTGAGTTACACTCACCGTCATTCCCGCTGACAGTGACGAGATATCTTTGAGCAACCAAGTCCATCACATGACCATAGCGAGGCCCAGGTCCTTGTCCTTGCACAACGACTCTACATTAACGTCAATTGCAGGATTGACTAAAACTACAATTTCACGAAACTGGGAACATCAGGAAGGAAAAAGCTTGGTTAATTAAGCTCACCTGTGCCACTTGAATTTATCATTGGTCATGTCAAGCACATAGAGATCATCTGTTGAATGCCCGGCTGGACCTATCCCGCCCTAGACACGCAGCATCAATTAATTATATCATTATACTATCCAAAACCCACCATCATCAAGTTACCCACAACGGGAATCCCCCAATTCAGTTCTAAATTACCTGGAAAACAACCATAGTTCCAACAGCAGCGGCAGCATGAGCAGCCCGAGGAGAGGGCGGCTCGCCAGCGGGTCTTATTCTGGACATTCAAAACAGCAAAGATCGTCACTTCAAACAATTCAACCACCAACAGGAAACAACAGAAATGAAGCAAAGTTAAAAAATTTAAGATTGATAATGGGAATTACCTGGTCCATTTTTTTGTTGCAACGTCGTATGAATGAACTGAATTTGTGACTCCCGCTAATCCTATAGAACATAGCAAACAAATAAAAGGAGGCAGAATTCAGGTATGAATGGATAGAGAGAAAGAGAGAGAGAGGAGGGTTTGCAGTAGAATTAGTTCAGTACGAATGCCGGGGGTAGAGGAAGAGCCTCCTTCGATGGCGGTGGCGCCCCCGAATAAGATAAGGCGGGGACCGTGCGTCTTGGTGGCGGCAACGGCTGTGAGTGTGTGGCTGATTCGGGGACCGGGGGCATCTTCATCGGTATCCCAGTGAGTATTTAGAGTTCGATAAGTCGGAGCCGGGTACAGCCACGGCTTGGAGCCCATTCCACAAGTATCCCAGATTCAGCGGCACAGATCAAACAAACTAAAATCCACTAGATTGGGAAGGAAAGACGGAATATCACTGAGGAAAAGGCATACCGGATAAATCCTGGACCCATCACCCAGCACAAGATGTAATATTTTAGTTGAAAATAAAACCTTGATTAACCTAGATAGCGGAGTGTGGATAGTATCGGGATCGCAGGCGGGGTCGGAAGATTCAGGATTGCGATTTTAACTGGGGTTCCCTGAGGAAGGCACCCTCCAACTCACGCCAATCCTATTTTAACTGTCACGGTCTGCACGCATCTCCCGATGGAAGCCGCCCTTCCAGAATTGTAATCGCACGTCAACGACTCAAACGCGCCTAGAGATGACACATACTCCCGCCATCCTTTTCTGACAGACCATGGCCTAATACTACGTGTCACTGCATCATTTTCTTTTCTAACGTGAGACTAAGCACACTGACAAACAATCAATCCTTTCATGAATGGCGCTGATTATTATGAATTTTGATGATGATTTGTCTTGTTTTTGTCTATATTATTAATATAGTGTCTCCCATTTTCCTTTTTTATATTAAAATTAAATGATTTTCTGAAAACAAATCACTGTTGGAAGCTATCCTTTGAAAAAAGAACACAAGGATAGTACAATACAGGTCACAGTTTTCGCCGAGTCTCGGGAATAATAGTAAGAGAGGAAGAAGGGTGAAAGTGACAATCAGACAATTCAGGAATTTTCTTGACACGTGTTGGAGCGTATTGCTTAATAGCTGTATCGTTTTTCCGGTGAAAGCTAAACTTCTGTTGATTTTTTGGTGGGAAGGAATCTCAAGCAGATACTTTTGGGAGGCAAGCTTCTTCTCTTGTCCCACCTTTGCGCCTAGCCATCATTTCTCTGTATGTTCCATGATCATGCAGATACGGGAAGCATACAGATTAAAAATCCCTGAAACCCCAACTTTCATTTGCACTGTGGATGCAATACGTCGTCACAAGCTTCCACATTTCTACTATATCTTGTTCGCGTCTAGGTTCACCCTTGTATTTATCTCATTTCAATTTCAATTGGACATTTGGGTGTATTAATTTATCAGACGTTCGACATGAACCATTTAGGCCCCTGTGGTTCCCGCTTCAACATTTAATTAAACATCTAGATGATAAAAATCCCCCAAAAAGTGTATTTTTGGATTATAGCATTACAAATCTGACGTTTACTGATTGAATTTTAAATGAAGGCTACATTATTAACATGTTAAACGGCAATATAGCCATGGAAGAATGACGTGGGCGAATCTGGCATTATCATCTCATTGCAAAAACAATCCTCCCTTTTTAAGATAATGTTTTGGGAGCAAGATGACATGTTATTTAAATTAAATTATTCTATAGGACCGATGAGGATAAGAGTGATGAGACTACACTGTAATTGATTTATTCCCAACAGATTAAATTAAATTATCGTGGGACCTGACTTTCTATTTTGTTTTTTTACCTTCCGTTCAGTTTTTCATCTCGGCGATTATAATTAGTTTAGGTGACATTGATTTGCATTATATTCGGATAAAAGAATAGAAAGAGGAAGAAAGCCATAATCATAATTCTAGATTGGGAGGTGTTTGAATATTATTTCTTTTTTCATTTAGCGTGCATGAATATTATTGGTAGGCTCTTGAATGTAACAAAAAAAAAGGCCTTGTTTAGGCCTAGAAATTGGGATTTGTTATAATCCGATAATTTATAATTTCCTTAAATTCACTGACTAACGTTTTTTTTTTTTCCAGTATGGACATTAAGTAAAGCATTTCTTTGATTTTAAACTGTTTATTAGTTTTATTTTCCATAAATGAAATAAAATTATGTCCTTTCTATTAATTTATGACCTGTTAAATTATAAACAATGGATGGGTTTATAGTGGTAATTATGCCATAACTTTTATTATCAGGAAAACAAGTTTCCATGTTACAACACTAACAAACTAGAAATAACATGAATAAATTTTACTTGTTAGTGTATAAATTAAAAAATAATAGAAACAACCTGTTTTTCTTTATTTAGTTTTTGTCCCCATTGGGCTGATCAAGCCTTTATTGTCATGATAACAAATTTATTATCACGATGGAACCAACCTCTTTTTAATTTTTTTGTTATCTAAAATACTGTTTGAGTGGAAAGCAAGAAAGCAATGGGAAGCTGCGCTTCATGCCTTCATTGTCATGACAACACGAATGCCAAATCAGTAATTGACATATTCATTTTTTTAAAGTCAACTGTCCAATTCCATTTGCTGTAGTTATACAAATCGGAAGGCCAATGTTCCCACTTGACTTGAGCTATGTCTTCTATTCACACCAATCCCGCCTGTTAGGAGACCAACATTAATCTGAGAAGTTTGAAGAGGAAGCCAGCAACCAAGAATCAAGGTCCAACTCATGTAATAACTGGTGAACTTACTCAATATTACAAGAATGTTATTTAGCAAGCTGCTTCTAATTTGATAACCAAAATCTCTCATTTTGCGGGAGGATGATGATGGGAAGTTTAACCAAGCACTACAAGAAACAATAGAATTAATTAAGGCCTCTACAACGCTTCAGACAGTCTTTTACCCTAATCCTTGACCTTATTCACATGCACAAAGTTGGATTAACGATACAAAGTTAACAAAATTCCTATTGAACAACTATATGTATAGTTTCCCAGGGAGAACACCACTGCCCCTTGTATCTATGTTTCATTCCATTAACAACCATCTACAATCTCCAACAGGAACTATACAAAACGCAGGGAAGAAAGGGGAAGACGTGTCCTCCATTTAAGCTTTGGTTCTCTCTGGATGCAAAGATATGTCAAGAGGCATATGTTTACTGAAAGCTTCCGAATTAAGAAGAAGAGCACCTTCAAAGCTCTTGAGATTTACCCGAGAGCCGCGAGAAATGAAGAACAGAGCAAGTTGCAGATGCCCTGCCTCCGCCGCACAATGAAGAGGAGTGTAGCCGGCATCGTCCACAGCATCAATTTCAGCGCCATGTTCAAGCAGGACCTTCACGCTCTTGATTCGGCCTTTGAATGCGGCCCAGTGTAATGGAGTCCACCCATTCTGATCCTTCCTATTTACCATCGCTCCTTTTGCAATACAGCTCGTCAATCCATGAACATCGTCGAGTCTGGCTGCTCGAAGCAACGCGTCCCCCCAATGCAGAACATCCAGCAAGTGCGAGTGCCCGTTGTCCACTGCAAGAGAAAACGCTGTCTTCCCTTCTTTGTTTACTGCGTATTTCACGTCAGAGCATTCTAACAAACACTCGACGGCCTTCAGATGACCTCCTGAAGCGGCGCAGTGGAGCGGAGCCCATCCGTTATGATCCACCAAGTTCGGGTTCCCGCCAATTGAAAGGCAAAATTGAATCGCTTCAACATGCCCGTGAAGCGCCGCCATGTGAATCGGAGTTCTACCTTCGGAATTGACGGAATTTATGTCCATATTATCGAAAGTTTGAGATAAAGTCTCCAAAAAGTCCACCCGGTTCATCGCCGCGGCTTCGTGCAAACTTGAATCGACCGAGTGATTTGGACTACAACCGGAGGCCAGTAAAATTTGTAGAACGTCCATTTTCCCGGCCCTAATAGATAAGTCTATGAGGGATATCCCATTTGAGTCCCTCAAATTCACATCTCCTCCGGCGTCAATCAAAGCGGAAACAGCATCTTCGTTTCCACATTCAATAGCGGGTATAAGCAACGCCGTGAGATCAGACTGAGCGCACCGAGATATCGCTGTCTTGAAAAGGGAGCCGCTTTCGCGAGTTTGGGTATGGTGAGAAATCAGAAACTCGGCAACATTTGGACCCACGAAAGATACAGGTAAAACGGCGTCTCTGAAAACGTGGGGTCCCGGTTTGGAAAACAGGCGGCGAAGATCGTTCTGGTGAGCCTTACCGGTGGGAAGCATGGCGGTTCGGACGGTGATGACGTCGGAAGTGGTGGAGAGGGGAGGTTGCTCGGAGGGCCGAGAAAGGAGGAGGACGTATGAAGACGAAGAAAGTGGAGGGATTATAGAGAAGGGACGGTTTAAGGAGAATAGAGAAGGGTTTGTGGTGGAAAGAGACACGGCCACAGACATGGTGTGCATAAGATTGGTGAGCTTGAACGAGGCGCTACATCTCTGGCCCTTCTTGAAGATCACCTCCGCTTCCTTCTCCTCTGCTTTCACCAGTCGGTCCATCGGGATTGCTGGTCCCTGCGACGACAGCGAGTGTCAGAGCGGAGGCTATCAGCTCCTAAATGGTGTTCATATATTTCTGTTCCCAATTTTCTATTTTATTTGTTAGACTGGTTTGGGTATATACTTGGAGCGTGATTGTTGGTTTATGTACGCTGACTGCGACGGTTAGGCGGGGCCATTGACTGTGACTGGTGAGAATGAAGGAAGGCTGCGACTGGTCGCTGATGGCTTCATTTGAATATGAAGTAACTCCGAGCGATGACTTCATTCATTCAATTTCGGCCTCTCCAATTGAAAAGGAGGACAAATTTGCAGGGACTTCTTCAATAAGACGATGGTGTCATGCAATTTCCTAACATATATTCTTTTCTTTTTCTCCAAGACTCTAGGCATCACATGATTTAATATATCCCTGCTGACACTTAACCACTTTGGCCACCAAAGATATAGTACGTTTCACCCCCTTTACATGGCCATGTGTGAAAACGATTGAACATTAGAAGAATGCAGTGGTTGAAACTTCAGGAATCGTCTTTATACCTCAGGTTCTCCAAAAGATTGGTGGGCCTCAAAACAATGCTGCACTGAGTAATCTTTGGTTGAGGGGACCAAATTCAAAAGTTTCCCAGTTACTTGTCTCGCTCCCCGACTGCTCTTATCACGGAAGACGATAAGGAACAACTGTATTATGTCTATTTCTTGCCCTGAAAGTAAATGTTCACCCCATGTTGTAGGGGTGAGGAGCCAAAGCTGCAATGAGAAGCATAGCACCTTTCACCGTTCATATTGGTTAATTGGCGGCCTGTCCTTCCGTTTAACTCTCCGCTTTACTTTAGCCAGGATATTGGGAATGTTCACACGCAACAAACAGTAATGCTCCTACTTTTAGTTTTCATAAAAATATTCTGATTCCCTAAGGTATAGGCGGGGGGAAATGCCTGCCTATGTCAATTTTGTCTTTATTGGGATCCACTCAATGCCCTGCCAAACAGAGGATCCAAGTTGTGCATTTGCCCCGTGAGCAAATGAGATTCGGTGGTTAGACGAAAAGAGCAGAGGGAACGTTAGCGACTAGAGTAGAATGAATAAATTAATATGACGTCCACAGGCCACTATATTTTTTTTTTGTTACCGTCCACAGTCCATTATGTTTCCGAGACATTCCCTGAAAAAGAGAACAGGCCCAAAATTGTGGGCCTCATGGGACATATCCCGACCCACTGAAGCCAAGATGTCCACAACCCATGACATTTATGAGTCCACCAGTTATTGGGCTATGTAACCAGAACTGGACTATGACCCAGCTAATTTTCACCTTCTTTTGCAGTTTGGACTTGCCCATTGGACCCTATCCCCCACCCCAACAAATTTACCCCGTCCCCATTTACTTGTTATTTGAATCTCTATCTTGCCCCTATGTATGTATGTATGTATGTATGTATGTATGTATGTATGTATGTATGTATGTATGTATGTATGTATGTATGTATGTATGTATGTATGTATGTATGTATGTATGTATGTATGTATGTATGTATGTATGTATGTATGTATGTATGTATGTATGTATGTATGTATGTATGTATGTATGTATGTATGTATGTATGTATGTATGTATGTATGTATGTATGTATGTATGTATGTATGTATGTATGTATGTATGTATGTATGTATGTATCACATTACAAAAGGTATAGTTATTACATGTTTCCAACAGGTAGCACTCCTGTTAAACGAATTGCGTCCAATAAGGGTAGTTCAGATTTAAAATAGCGTGGTGATACAGATGAAGGGCAATACTGAAGAGGACAAACTAATTCTTACATAGTTTATTGATTTTGCTTTTTTTCCCTTGGTCTCTATATGTTTTTCCTCATGGGGACAAGTAAATAAGGACGGGGCAAGTATGTTTATTACATTATCACGGATGATGTTTTGATGAAGCCTGACAATATCAAAATAAATGAAATATGGCTTTCAAGATATCATAAGGTTTGTTTTTTGTGTCCGTGACGTGATGACGTTAAACCATTATCACTGATTTAAAATGGATCAAGACCTTAGTATTGCTAATTAAATGAATAGCATCGTTGCCGAGGGAAACTTCCCCGGAGACGAACGTGTCGGCATTTGAATCCAAATATTCTGTCCTTTGGATCATCGAGGTGCGTTTACTACGAACGGGAACAGTTATCATATACGTGTGAAAGTAGGAAATGGGAGCACGAGCATTGATTAAAAGGCCGGGGGAATAAATTAAGGGTCTGGAAAGTGATTGCCAATACCAAGCAAAGGGCATGTGCAGCGGAATCATTGCGTGGCGATTGGGGGGGGGGGGGGGAAATAACAAGAGAGCATCATGATAAGTTATTCATTGGTGTATGCACGTAGAGACTTTATCGTGTTCAGCCGCATGGAAATTGAGAAAGAACAAAGGGGAGGAAATAAAGAAAGAATAATAGCGTAGGTAAAGCGGAGAAGCGTGTTATACTAAATGTGTGTGTGTAGATGCAAGTTGGAGGGCTGGTCGTCAGGAACACGTCATGCCGTGGTGTTCTTCTCTTTGAAACTCTGAACGAAGTAAAGCCGCGGTGGGGGTCATCGCCCTCACCCTCCAGCATAACAGGATACAGGAATCGAAACTAAACTTTAAGTTGGACGGATACACATGTAGTAAATGAGGAATTAGGATACGGGTGGTACGTTGTTGGGAAGGGATGTTAATTACTGATGTAGCGGGAGTGAAAAATAATGGGTGAGCCAGGTATAGGGCGATGGGTGAATGATGAGAAGGGATGTCGTGACGTCACTGCTGCATATATATTATCAAAACCTGCCACCCATCCACTCTGCTTCTCCATTATTACTACTGCCTCCCTTCGGTCGTGTTTGGGGTTGGAGGGTTTGGTGATGCGGTTTTGGCAGAATATGATAGGACTGTGCAAGAATTCTAGACCTAAAGAACTCATTTAAGTCAGCATAAAAAAATGCTCTGTTCGGCATAATAAAAACAAACTTAATATAAAATAAATAATTTTAAGTAGAGTCAAATATTAGGGTGAGGTTATTGCACAACCCATTTAACTTTGACTAATTAATTATTTTTTTAAATATTAAAATTTATAAATTATAGTATTTTATATAGAACAAATATGATAGATACTAGTAATTAAAGGATAATTTTATAAATATAAGTAATCAAGTAGATAATTGTATCTTTTAAAATTTATAACTAAATTAATTTATTTCTTTATATTTTTAAACTGTAGTAATCATCATATATTTTTTTCAAAATGCTCTGTCTTGGTCAATTTTGAGGAGATTAATATAAAGTTATACTTACAAACTACTTAAATTTTAAATTATTTTTTATGTCATAGATTTTAAAACTTTAATTACTATATTTTTATTACTTTATTCTTAGTGAATTATGTATATTATTTAACTCTGGAAGACATATGAATATAATATTATTTTATAAGTTCATAATTATATATTTTTTATAATATAAATAGGGTATTAGGACTTAAATATATCTAACCTAAAACAATTAGGATTTTTACTAGATAAAATTAAATATCAAATTATAAAATATATTTTATATTTTTTTAAATAGAATATTGGGTAAAGCACTATTCTGCTTAACTTTATCTATATACATCCTTAAAATATGAAATATGAGAAAGGAATCCACATGGCACGGGTGCAATGCACCAGGGGAGGGGGAAGAGGGAATCCATGCTGCCACCCCAAGGGAAGGGTATGTTGAATAAATTCTTAAGGCATCCAATTTAGGGCTTATTTAGATAAAATTTTAAAAAATAATTTATAAAAGAAATTTTTTAGACAGCTTTTATAAAATAATTTATAAAAAAATAATTTTAAATAAATAAATATTTAGATAGTTATTTTTAGAAGTATTTCTATTGTTAATAAATTATTAAAAAATATATAATTTAATTAAAAATAAGAGATTATAGAGGAACTAGTAGAGAGAAGATAAAATAAAAAAAAAGATGAGATATGAGAGATGATAAAAAAGATATAAGATATAGAAGAGAGAAAATAAGAGAGAGGAGAGAGTGACAAAAAATATAGATAAAATAATAATTAGATAGTTTATAAGTTATTTTACTATTCTAAAAATTAATTTTAATAATTTATATAAAATTTTAATTTTAAACTATACTTCAATCTAAAAAATATTTAAAATAAATATAATTATTTATTTTAAAAAAATTTATACTAAATTTTAATTTTTTTTAAATTTAGATTTATAGATTTAACAAACATACATTTATTGTCGTTTTGTTTAATACGAGAAGTAAGGCAAACAACATGTGCTCCCCATTCTTAAATTTGCCACTTGTAACACTTATTTTACTACCATGTCACGCATGACTGAGCACATCCCCTGGCAGCTAGCCCACCTCGCATTTATTCCACTTACCGCCCCATGCACTCCCTCCCTCCGCACTGAAATGTGAATATAACAACGGACAGGGAATCAGTTGAAAAAATGGAAAGGGGAAGGCATGGGAAAGAGAGAGAGACACGCACAAACAAGAGGCCGAAAGCTGTTCCTAGTTGTTGACCTAACGCACTACACGACAAAACCCCGCGGTGGGCCGCACGTTATCGATGCCCAACTCTCTCTCTCCCCCCTTCCTCCCTCCCTTTCTTTTTCTTTTTTAATAAAATTAGTGGCTTATCCTACCACTATTCTACTAATTTATTCCTTCTGCTCATCTTATCCCGCTCCATTCAATAACTGCCGCTGCCACCCGCAGCTTGAGCTCTCCCCGCCCCGTTCCTCATGAGCCCGGCTCCCATCTCTCCCCACTTCGTTCCCTACAAAACTGATGTCCCATCTCGTTCCTTTGACGATGTGTTTAATTTATTCTCTTATCAAAATACAAAAGACACAGTGTGTCGATAATTATGAGAGGGGTCCGTGTCAAGGGGACCTAAAAGGGAATTTAGATAAGGGGGGGCTTCCTTAGTACGCCACTTGGGGGATTCAATCCGATGGAAGCAACGGGGCAGCGTCCGCTGAATACGACAAAATCCAAAGCCCCTCGCCCCTCCGCACCTTTCGCCAAAGGAAAAAAAGGAGGAAAAGGCGAAGGAGCTTGGCGCTTTGCCATAGGACAAGCCACATGGCGTCACGCCAGAAACCCCCACTCGCCCCTCTCCTCCCTCTCCCGCAGCTACCACACGCCTACCCCTTCCCCCCCTCTATCTCTTCTTGCATAGTTTGATCCTATCTTCTCTAATTGCTACAGCCCCCTTAAGTCCTTCCCAATGGAGAAAAAACATAAATAAATTGGATTTAATAAAGGATTGTGGGTGTGGGTGGCTGCGATGGGGTTCGTCCGCATATGCCTTGCCTCCCACCACACGACGCCCATTTGTCCTCATTCCTTCCCATTTTCCATATAAACTGATGTGTTAATAGGAAGGGTCGAGTCAATACTGGATAAACTCGTCCCATACTTCGTTTCGATATAATATATATGATCATATTTTATGTCCTATGTCCTGTTTTTATCGGGAACAACATAAATTTGAGACAGACCAGAACAGGACGCAAATATCTAAATCCTAAATTTTCTTTTTTCTTTTAAAAAAAGGTGGACTACTAAATATTCTTGACATTTTCGGTCTAACTAGTTGTCTACGTCATAGGTGTTCCATCTCACTTTGGTCTTAAAAGGCCTACACTTTTAGTTTATATGACCCCTTCAGAAGAAGATGATGAGAGTTAAAACCATATTCTAGACCCACTTCTGTCATCAGTAGAACCAGTAAACTCTCAATTCCTTTCTTCGGTGTCTAAGAGAAGTTTATGGTCAAAATAAATAGAGAGCCTAATTTTATGTAAAGCCTACCTATCAGGTTAACAGGTCAAAATAAACAGAGAATACAAATTTGCTTCTACAGGATAAATTAAAATAGATTAAAACATAAAAACAACGCAAAATCAAATTCTAGTTTTGTCAGAGCGCACACAGAGGAAACATAAGAGCATAGACTCAATAAAATAGATGAGTATATTTATGTTCGTTCATTCATCATCATCATGGAAAATATAAAGATCTACGAAATATGATCAGACAAAAAACAAGGAAATGAAGCCACTTTGTGCCTATATAAACGAAGCCCCAAAAGTTAGAACACAAATTTTGCTACAGAACTAAATCAATTGCCAAACCATTAGAAGAACACGCGTCTTGATACTCTAATTAGCCAAGAATAAAGTAGCTTTTAAGGGTAGAAGCCTCGTGCATAGTTAAAATGATAAATTGATTGAGCACATGGTATTGGTGGAACCTACTACACAGAATATATATCCTACTAATAGCATTCAAATTCGCTAATGATTTTCAGCGTTCAGGTTATGGCCAACAGAAGGATGGATTTCAACAAAATGAGAAACAAGAACAACAACACAACACTCATCTAAATCTCTCATCATATGCCTTTACTAGAGTTGGGAGTTTGATTAAAGGCCCGAGGTGGACTATTAAAAAGCTAAACAATATATGTAAACAAGTCTAAAGTTGTAAGAAAAGCAGAAGGAACAGCTAAACTTGTTGATAAACGGCGCGCACATTCATGGATGTCCTACATAAGCCAATCCTCATTCCCATATAAACAGTAATAAGACGAGAGTTTTCTCGTTGAGCCTATATGCGTTTTCCCACTTCCATCCATGCATGCCCATCCACAGATACAGAATGAATTGTTTCTCGTTGAGGCTATATGCGTTTTCTTTACATTCTTGGTTCAATAGCGGAAGCAGCTTACACGCTCACCCTATGTTTAAGAAAGGTTAGAGACTTACCTCATATTTAGATATTTGGATGGTAAGAAAATTATAAAGCAACGAATAATAACACGGAAAACTTTAAAAGATAATATATTTTTTTATTTTTTAAATATTTTCCCCTACTATTTCCTCACCCCACTTTTCCTCCAATCCTCCTGTCCATCCAAACGTATAGGGTTATTTTTATAACTATTACTGCTATTCATTATACTTTTATCAACTTTTTCGGGCGTAAGCTTTTTTTTAATAATTAGGGTACGAATTATTAAAAAAAAAATCGTGACACAGAGGAAGAGGAAGGAACCGAGGAAATTAAAGATCCTTGAATCACTTTTGCCAGACCAACGACACAACTGAAAATATCTCTTTAAACGATGACTTTTGGCTTTGGACGCAATTTAATTTCTTTCCTATTTATGACAAATGCCTGTTTTGTTAAATTTTTTATTTATTTCATTAATCATAAATGTTCTCGCTGTCTCTCCTCTTTATAAACAATGCCAAAGCGGACCAGCCAATACCCATCGACCAACCAAACTTGCAAGTCGCTGGTCATTTATCACTCTCTCAATCCGCCAGCCAAAACACAAAACCACGTCCACAACACCATTCTTAACGAAAAATCAAGGATACCCAAAATCTTTTTATTGGCTCTAAACAAACGCTATAATTATCCATCTCTTTTGTTTTATATCAGTATAATTAAAAAATATTTTTTTATTATCCATACCATTGTACTCCACAGACGAGATATAATCAATACCTCGTACTCATCAATAGAGGGATGATTCTTGCAATATTAAGAAACCCTGGATTGGTTAATAAAATATTATTTAAGCGATAATTTAAGGGGAAAACTTGTTTATATTTTAATTCTTGGAAAGAAGAAACAAATAGGAAATGTTGGCCCCCACATAAATAGTTTAATCCGGCCGCTCGTTTTGTCGTCCCTCTCGTCTCCGTCCATCCCCATCGTTCCCTTGTGTCTGACCCTCTCAACTTCTCCCTCCTCTGTCCGTTTCTGCCTTCACTACCCCTTCTTAACCTTCTCCCACTTCATTCTCTCCTTCTCCCTTCTGATATCTGTGATCTTCCTGCTTCTCTGAGGTCCCTCTGTTCTCTGTTTCAGATACAACTTCGTCTTCTTATTCGATACTTTAAACCAAGAACTAATCAGGAGAGGCTCACGACTCACTGACCTTGGAGAGCGAGAGAGAGAGAGAGGGAGGGGAGAGACGCCCATCAGTTCTCTGCTTCCTCTCCTCATATCACTTGAAGGCTTTTCCCCAATCTTTTCTCTCCCCCTCTCCATGTCTTCAAATTATTGTTATAAGGCAGCATAAAAGGGCGTTTCCTCTGAGGATCATTCTCGGCTTTTAGGTATTTTATTGGTTTCGGTTCAAATCTTTGCCATATAAACGACAGCGACGAAAGATATACATGGCTGGTAGCAATGGAGTCAACCTCAATGAATCCAAGGTACCTTCCTTCATCTGGCAAACTTTTGGGGCTGTCTCTATGGTTTCCCGTATTCCTTGCTTGCTTTCTTTTCTCCACCTTTCTAGTTGTGCCGTATTTTGAGTTACGAGTTTCGAGTTTTTGGGAAAAAGTTATAATCTTTTACTTCAATTGATGGTCAATCTTGGATTAGTCACTAGGAATTATTTTTTCCCTTTCCTGATTCTAGTTCTGGTTAATAATGCAAGATTTTAAGAGTTGTTTTGATTTTTCTTGTGTTTTCTGTATCTTCTACTTAGGCTCCGGGTTTTCTTGTTCTGGTAAGTTGGAACTTCCGAGTTTGACTTGGTGCGCCGAATTGAAAACTTCTTTTATTTTTGAAGATTTGTGAGGTTTTTTAGCCGCACACTCGTTTTTTTTTTTTCTCTTCCTTTTCGGCTTTGATTTTTCTTTGATATTTTCAGCAATTCTCTGTTTTTGCGAGTGGTAATAGTCTAGTGCCTCCTCTTATTTAGAACGGTTTCTCTGTCAAGTTATTAAGGACTTGTAAGGTCCTCTGTCTCTTAGCATTTCTATGATTTCATATACGCAAGCGTTCTAAATTCTTCAATCTTGGTGCATTTTATAGAGTGTCGTCCCGTTGAATACTTGGGTTCTTATTTCCAATTTCAAGCTGGCCTACAATCTACTTAGACGCGCCGATGGAACCTTCAATCGCGAGTTGGCCGAGTTCCTTGACCGGAAGGTACCCCCCAATACTATTCCGGTCGACGGGGTATTCTCTTTTGACCATGTTGATCGAAACACGGGCCTCTTCAATCGGGTGTATCAACCAGCTCCAGAACATGAGTCCCAGTGGGGCATTATAGAGCTTGAAAGGCCCTTGAGCACGGCCAAGATCGTGCCTGTCATAATTTTCTTCCATGGTGGAAGCTTCTCTCATTCATCTGCTAATAGCGCGATCTACGACACTTTCTGCCGGCGCCTCGTGAACATATGTAAGGCAGTTGTGGTCTCTGTAAACTACCGCCGATCACCAGAACATCGATATCCGTGTGCATACGACGACGGATGGGCTGCACTTAAATGGGTTAAATCAAGAACGTGGCTTCAGAGTGGAAAGGATTCCAAGGTTCATGTATACTTGGCCGGCGACAGTTCAGGTGGCAACATCGTTCACCATGTGGCGGCGAGGGCTGGTGAGGAAGATATTGAAGTGCTGGGTAACATCCTGCTTCATCCATTGTTTGGAGGAGAGAAGCGCACAGAGTCGGAGAAGAGACTGGACGGGAAGTACTTTGTGAGATTGCAAGACCGTGATTGGTATTGGAGAGCTTTTCTGCCAGAAAGAGAAGACAGAGATCATCCGGCATGTAATCCATTTGGTCCAAGAGGGAAAAACCTTGTAGGACTCAAGTTCCCTAAAAGTCTTGTCTGTGTGGCTGGTTTGGATCTTGTCCAAGATTGGCAACTGGCATATGTGGAAGGTCTCAAGAATTCAGGCCACGATGTCAAACTTCTTTACCTAAAGGAGGCCACAATCGGGTTCTACTTCTTACCGAATAATGCTCACTTCTATTGCCTTATGGAGGAGATGAACCAGTTCGTGAATTCTAACCTTTAATACACCAGTACTACTTCCACTTAACCTATTACCTAAACAAGGCTATACATGACAAAAGCTTGACCATTCCCCTTGGGTGCTCATTTCTTTCTATTTTTGTATCCACTTTTTGCTATTCCCCTGCTTTTGTAGTGGTGATGTGTATTTATAAACCTGTGTAGCATTACGTCTTACTGTCGTAACATCTGCGGTGGCCAACTTGAGAGAGTTCTGTTACTCATGAGCGTTGATGTCCTTTGAAGCGGGCTTGAAGAACCAGAACTGTGTTTTCATTTGTGGGGTTTGGCTGAACCACCGTATACGAGGCTCACCCCATTTTTAACACTTTGACCTCATCTACAGGAGGGAAGATAGAGGATATGGCTTCATTCATCACGTTGAAGTGAATGCAAATCCTGTGAACTGCAGCACATTCATTTATGAATGTGAAACTGCAGCAGATCCCTTTCTGTTAATGAACTTGTATGTAATACCTGTGTTCTAGTTATATATAAATGTTGCTTGTTTGCCCTTTTGTTTTTCAGTTGGCAGAAGCAAATGTGTATTAATTTTTCTCTGCCGCATTGCGATATAGCGTTAATGGCCAAAAATGATCCAACGAAGCTGAGTTGTGACTGACATGAGGAAGGATCACTATCAACAGTCACTAGGTTCTGAATAGTTAATGCTCTTGGTTCCTTTTACGTCGCAGATAGGCATGTAACACGATATTCGCATAAAAAAATAGTAGGGGCTAAGGAAAGCACTAGTTGGACGAGAGGAAAAGGATTATTATGTGTGCTTTGCTTAGTCATTGGTCACAAAGGAATGAGCTAGAGCCTTGGCGAAGAGGACCATCCCGATTGCAGAAGGCAAACCCCATCCACTGAAAACTTGGATAGGAAGAATGATTGGCAGGAGAGTTTGAATCATGATCATGAACTTGGCTATCTTTCAACATCAAATTGATTCATTCCTGTCTTCTAGATAGGTCTGTTTTGGAGTTTGGGGAGACAGCAAAAAAAGGAATTTGGATTTGTTTTTGATGCGGGGGGACTATTATACTAGTAGTTGGGAACTTTGGACGTATTCTTAGGCTTATAGGGACCACTTTTAGGGTGCCCACAAACTTCCAAAACTGGAATTAAAAATATTAATCTTGTTGGGATTGCTATGAAGTGCTTAGTAATCACTAAGTGGCAAAGACAGCTAAGCTCGGACAAGGACATGGAACCCTGTCTTTTGTTGACTTTATTGGCCCCCGATTTAAAAGTATTTTATATTTTGAATTTGAGTACTCGGGTATTATTAGGATTTTGTCGGAAGCTTAAATTTTTGACAACCTTTCTTGTGGCAGATGATTTTGCTTTTCTTCGTGTCTTATTATGATGTGTCCCTTGCGAATTAGCTGTTTATGCCTAGAAATATTCCCTAATACGACAAGAGGGGGGAGGGGGTCATAATCAATAAATGGGTTCTCCTTCAATGCATATTAAGGACAAAATAAACGTAATTTGCTTGGTCGGTATTAGCATGCCTCTTTATGAATTAAACTATTTTGGAGGAAAGTGGGGGGGCGGTCATTATTTGTGGTCTTGCGGAGACAATTCTCTCATTCAGTCGTCACCAGTGATTACAATTCCGCTCTTTTATATTAATAGGTATAATAATCAAATTCCCGCTCCTTTTGCTCTCAACTCAGAACCTTTTGCTCCCAGGGAGATGGTTTTCCGGAGAATTTGATTCTCGCTTCGCTGGAGAACTGAATTCTTAATTCCTCGGATCCATGAATGGAGTAGCATTACATGTTCAAACACACTCAAAATCAATGGGCTTTGGTCGAATCGATGATATGATTAAATATGATATTGTTCGTAGGTTTGAATGCTTGTAGGTGAATTGGGGCCCGGCCACGCCAACCTCTCTCTCATAAAAGACATAGTTGTCAGGCTTTGCCACTTGGTAATAATAATAATAATAATAAAATGAGGGAGGGAAGTCAGTGGCATCTCATGAGTTCGTGTTTAATTAAGGAAACGAATCTTCTATGAAGGAGCTGACATTTTGGCGCAGAGGGGAGGAAGAGGCAGTTGATGTAACAATAACATGGATGGATGTTGTCGTGGGGTGAAGAGGGACAAGGGGAAACAAAGGAACAGTGAGTTTGGAACAAGTAACTTGGCTGGCTGGCTGGCATTACCTGATGAAGAGACAAAATCAGGAAACAGGTCGCTGGTGTGTTGCTGCATGGGTAAATGAAGCTGGGGCCCACGTATCCCTTTCTTATTATCATCATCATCGTTTTCTTGGCACAGCCAACACGCTTCCAAACCTCTTTCTTTCTGCCTTAACCAAACACGGCACTTTCCATGCATATATATATATATATATATATATATATATATATGCATGCAATGTTGCTCTACCCGAATCGATTCCTCTTGTAAATCGCTTTCTAAGCAATGCATAGCCGTAATGTGATACATGAAGGGATGAAGGGGGTTAATGCTGCGGAAAGTGTTCAGATTTATAACAACCCTGCGTACTACTATCTTCTCACGCGCCAACTAATTGCTTCATAATATACGTGCCCTTCTTATCAAACGCAGACTTTATTAGTGTGTATTAATGAATTAATTAATTATACAAGATTTCTTAATAATTAATATACCCACGGTTTATGTTGTTGCTCGTCTTCCCTTTCACCCGTCCCCCAACCCGATGATCTAAATGTATAATGCCAGGCATATAATAAAATATATAGCGTCAAATAATTAAATACATTATTAAATTGTTTCATTTACTACTTTCGCGTGTCCCCCACTCGACCTAGTTCCACCTTTCCAACCATGTTCTCTTTTTCGACTATATAAAACCAATACAGCTCATTATTGAATCGTAATTTTCAATTCTTGTCTCTTTTTATACAAAAAAAAATTTAAAAAGTGATTAGGTTCACTCTCTATGTAAGCGTAAGGTGAAGTGTCCCTTACTCCTATGTGATACCAATATCGAGCAGGGCGAGCCGTCTATTACCCTTAGATGTAAACCTAGATACCTAGTAGTTATTATGCCTTCTCATGCGCCACGAGTAATTTTCAATTCTAAGTTCTAGATATTGTGGTTAATTATATCTCAACATGAGACGCACTGGTATTAAACTATTCATGTTAAACAAATCCTCACGCCTCTGGTAAAAAAAAAACAAAATCAATAGCAAGGCCGTGTGCCAGATCTTGAAGTCCAATTAGGATTGGCCTTATAAACAAATCCTCACGCCTCTGGTAAAAAAAAAAAAATCAATACCAAGGCCGTGTGCTAGATCTTGAAGTCCAATTAGGATTGGCCTTATAAACAGCAACGTATTTTAATTCAGACCTTTTAGCCCGTTTTTTTCTTTGGACGTAGTTGGGCTTTCCGTTTTCCAAAACAACATTTACTTTAGTCAGGTCCTTGTAATATGCCAAGGAGACTTTTGGGCATTAACCTCTTCATTATCAAAAAAAAAAAAAAAATATATATATATATGTTAAAAAGAATTAATACATTAGTAAAGAATCCGTATTAAACTCTTTTTTTTTTAAAGGTCCTTGTAATATCCTCAAATTCTCTGGCAAAAAAAAAAATCCTCAAATTCTCCAACCAGGTCCTGTATAATTGATAATTACTAATTAATTATTATAATATAGGTGGCAAAAGAAATTATTATAGTACCAATTGGCTTTATAACTTCCCCTCATAATCCTTATTATAGTTGGCCAAAAAAATACTTGATTATAGATTTATTGTCTGTCCTCTTGTTGGGAAGCCATTAGAGCGCTGCCGCAACGCGGAGACTTACTAGCAAAACATGGCTTACAATCTCTTAACGAGTTGGCCGAAAAAATATATCTTAACGAGAAGAAAACTCCGAATGGCGCAGCGCCATTTGGGGGGAGATATTTTAAGTCTTTATGGGGAAAAAAACTGAAAAACAAAAAAATCACAAACTGTGAATGTCATGGTTACACGCTTCCACCTACTCTTCACATCGCACTGCGTCTAATCCTCCAAGTAAGTTGGTTTGGTGCTGGGCCAAAGAAATCGTTACTAGTTAGTTTCGTTTCTTCAAGAAAAGCTGCATAAAAAAACACTGGAGTACCCAGAGACTACGAGAACTAAACATACTCTTATCCTTTTTCATATGGAAACAAGGCCACTTGGAGAAGGTCTGTAATAGTATTTTAAATTTCAAAATAATTTATATTGAAAAAACCTGTTTGTACGAATGAAATCACCATAGTATAGTTTCCTTATGATATGATAGATAAGCGTTCATATAAATAAATACTGAAAATAGCAAAATAAGGCATGTAATTGAAAATTGAAGAAATGTGCAAGAGCTGCTTCCAGACATCCGTTTTCCCCCTTTTGGTATTTTCGAAGAGACAGGCAACGCACAAGCCGCAGGTGTAGGCAATCTTCTTTACCTCGACCGGCTTTATCGGTTTATCCAATCCAAATAGACAAATAATATCCTTTGCAAAACTCCATTCCTCTTTTAGCTATTCGTAATGCTCCCTTCTATATTACTATGCCAACAACCCCAAAAGCACAAAAATCTGTTAAATTTTACCTTTTTCCTGGTCGCATGTTAATCGAAGAATCTTCGTTTAGGACAAAACAAAAAAAGGTAGATTCTTTGGCCATTCAGCTGGCAGAGGTATGATTTTCGTAGTAATACTTGTCATATATTTGCAGATTTATAGTTTTTCCCCTTCCTTGTTAACCGTATATTTTATCATCTCGAATCCTTCGGTTCCACAAGAATTTCCTCTGTTCAGTATAAGACTGAGGTTTCAGTTTCAGTGGTCTTACACGTCATTGAAGATATCGTTCAATTTTCGCCTTACTGAGAACTGATTCAATTTTAAGATGATTCGCTGGGTGATATAAGGTATTGGGTTTATGATTCATATGTGGTTCTGCGCCTCAATTACTGGTTGCTGAACTTTCTCGGAGCAAGTAAAAGTTTCGGGTGCAAGCTGATACTGGGTGATCCTCCAAAAATCACTGAAGAGACACGAGGGTTATACCTCAAACTTAAGGATAGAATATTTGCTGTATTTGTAGAACCTGTTGTTAGAAGACGCAAGATTATGGTACTCCTGTAAATCTTGTGGCTCAATGTCAACGAGCCACTCCGCCTTCCATTGACGACTAGAGTCAACGAAGAAGCCATCCTTCATAAATGCTACTTTTTTTTAGATGATTGGGGCAAGCAAAGAACTTAATTGCTGCCAATTATTGCATTAAACTTCAAAATCAAGAATGAAGTAGATTATCTGAGTGTCAATTATTTTGGAAAATGCGTTTTTAACGAGAAATGAATGCTAAGAATGCACTAATCCTTTGTTCTATTACTTTTTTAGGATTGACCTTCACGAGGAAGACATGAAGGCTCTATAGCATAAAAGATGCCAAAGCAATATGAAGTTTTCCCGGTTGCTGTGAATAATAATGTATTCGATACCAGGTGCAACTTACATTGAAGAAATGGGTTATGCAATGAGTAGACTGGAGATAGAATCTAACCTTTGTGATGATGGAAATACCATCCATGAAGGTTGTAGTAGCCGACAAACTAACAAACCAATGAAAATTGTAGACAACGAAATTGCGCAGATTACAAAGTTGAAGTCAACACCCCATCATAAGCTAAGCCGAGTTGGACCTGGAAGGCCTCAATTGCCGGTTTCCCCTGTCAAAATGTTGGCAGGTCGGGAATCTAATTATTCAGGCATGGGAAGGTTTTCAGCAGCCGATCGTTGTCATATCTTGAGCAGGTATTTGCCAGTCAATGGTCCCTGGCTCGTTGATCAAATGGCAACTCGAGCATATGTGTCTCAGTTTTCGGCTGATGGCTCCCTATTTGTTGCTGGATTTCAGGTAAAATGTTTTCTACTTCAACTTTTTAACCCTTAGAGTTGATATTCCCTTATATAATCACGTTGCATATAATGTACTTTACATCCTCGACTAGAATAATATAATTGAAATATGAAATAGTAACCATGAATTTCCATCATTGGGAAGTGTGGTGCATGTCTCATTTATGGCAGAGTTTGTGATCTCTTATATGAAAGAAAAGAGGAGAAAATATGCATGAAATAGTTTTACTGAAAATAAGAGCATCTATTTGCAGGGAAGCCACATAAGAATATACAATGTGGACAAAGGTTGGAAAGTTCAGAAGAATATCCTAGCCAAAAGTTTGAGATGGACTATCACTGATACATCTCTTTCCCCTGATCAACGCCATCTTGTGAGTTTTTGCATTGCATTGTGCATGAAGCATATACGCCTATGCCTTTACAAATTGCAATAGTTATTTCTCAATATTAGCGCTCTGCATATTTATGCGTTTGTTAGCCTTTAGACAAATATCTATTATTCTTTTTAATTTCAGGTTTACGCTAGCATGTCTCCTATTGTACACATTGTCAATGTTGGGTCTGCTGAGACAGAGTCCCTGGCAAATGTTACGGTACTGACTTGTGACTGCTAATTCTGCTTCCTGGTTTTTAAATTTTCTCCTAATTGCAATTCAATAAATAGTGTCCTTTTCTCTTAAACTAATGAATATATAACAGACTGCATCAAAGATTACAAAATCGAATCTTTAAAGATGTGTGCCAATCAGAGTGGTATTCTTATCATAAATAATATGTTTCATTTCATATGGCATGCAGGAGATTCATGATGGTTTGGATTTTTCTTCAAATGATGATGGAGGATACTCTTTTGGAATCTTCTCTGTGAAGTTTTCAACAGATGGGAGAGAGTTAGTTGCTGGAACTAGTGGTGATTCTATATACGTATATGACCTTGAAGCAGATAAGGTGTCTCTACGAATTTTAGCACACGGGGTAATGTTACTAAGCATAAACACTTCATTTGTGTAACTTAGATTTTAAATGACTATAACAGGAGCTGACTTATAAGATGTCCTGGCTGTGTCTGCAGTAAAGTTTTTGGGGGTCTATGTTGGGGGTGGGGTGGATGCGATATGTTCCTTCATTTTTGAAATCATTGAACCTCCTTTTAGGATTATATATTGGTCTTGAGGTAATAGAAAAACATTCAGACACACATGTGCAAAACCAAAACTGTTTCAAACCCTGTGGATGGATTTCCTTCATCCACTTTTTTTTCCATTGATAAAATTTTTACTTATATAGTGATTACAATGTAACAAAAAAATTTTACTAAAGGAGGTTCTAACATTCGATATATTTTTTTATGTTGCAGTCTGATGTCAACACAGTATGTTTTGCTGATGAAATGAGCCACCTTATTTACTCTGGAAGTGATGATTCTTTCTGCAAGGTATGTCCAACACCACTAGATGAAGTTCAATTAAGATGGTTTTTGTTATTTTCTTCCAGTTGAGTTTAACAACCTCTACTTGTGTATTGAAGTTACTGGCATCTATAGCATAGGAAGACATTTTAAACATCCTTAACTTTAAGACGTAGGTAATTTAAGAGTTTTTCTTAGTTTATTTGAGTTGATATTTTTCAATTCTTTATTTAGTTATCATCACTTTAGTCCAAAATTTCCATATAAAGTAAGACATCTACTTGTGTATTAAAGTTACTATAGAGTTTCACAACCTCTGCTTGTGTATTGAAGTTACTGGCATCTATAGCATAGGAAGACATTTTAAACATCCTTAACTTTAAGACGTAGGTAATTTAAGAGTTTTTCTTAGTTTATTTGAGTTGATTTTTTTCAATTCTTTATTTAGTTATCATCACTTTAATCCAAAATTTCCATATAGAGTAGTTTGTGAAAGGCAGCAATTTTATTTGTCCTTTTTGTCTTTTTTAATTGACACATTCTAACGTAGAAGTTTTATTTAGGTATGGGATCGACGTTGCTTAAATAATAAAGGCAAGCCAGCAGGAGTTCTGCTGGGACACCTTGAGGGAATTACATATATTGATAGCCGTGGTGATGGACGCTATTTCATTTCAAATGGTAAAGATCAGACCATCAAACTTTGGGACATTCGCAAAATGTCATCAAATGTTACCTGGTATGCCCATCCATCAACAACCAACAATGTTATATATTGATGAAGATATTCTTAATTAAACTCAGTCTTAAAAAGGAAACCTAGCAAATCATAATAGACATGTAAGAACATAAAAAATGAGTCAGGTTGAAAATTCTGCCTGACATGTTTAAATGTGCGTTCATAATTGGATCGATTTATCAGATCTATTTAAGAAATTGTCATTCTGATGTATGTATTGTTCATTAAAATGGAAAAACTTGATTCGATTTGATTATATGTGATTTCTTGAACAAATGGGGGAAATTACCATCACATGAACTGATAATGGAAATTTGAGAGGGTATCATGATTCAATTTTTGATGCTGTTTTGTCCTTGGAATAAACCGTCATGGTATGTTTTGCTGATACACCATTAATGAGTGTCACTGATGAATAACAAGAAATCTCAGGCTCTTTAATGCCGAAATTTTAATGAGGTATTGAATTGAAATGCTCATGCTTGTGAAGTGCATGTCCTAGTGTATCTTTCTGGGAGGGTGATAATATTTATATAGCCTCTAGATGATTTATTACTGTTGCATCGATGACTACAATAAAATTTTCTCTTCATTTCAGGAATCCTGGGTATAGGAGTTACGAATGGGATTACAGATGGATGGATTACCCACCTCAGGCAAAAGATTTGAAGCACCCATATGATCAGTCAGTGGCGACATATAGAGGTCATTCTGTTTTGCGTACTCTTATCCGCTGCCATTTCTCCCCAGCATTTAGGTGAGTATTGAGTCAAAATCGCCATTTTTTTGCCCCTTTTCTTTTTAGCCAATCGAGTTTTCCCGGTGAGTCTGAATCCAATTTCTGAAAAGTCTTGGTTCGTTATAGCTTGATGGTTTGCCTATGGATCTTATGAAAGGAGGAAAGAACAAAGGGTGGGTCAAGATAGACAAATCTCCACCCAACTTGTTCACCTTGATCTTAATCATAGTAGCCAAAATAGGTTGATTTTTCTCGTGCTCATGCATGTTGGTTACTTTAATTGATGTCTACTTGTTCAAATGTGCAGCACTGGGCAAAAGTACATCTATACTGGATCACACAACGCATGTGTTTATATATATGATTTGGTATGTAATACCAACACAATACTGCTATATGTATGATTCACTTGTCTGGTAAAAACGTAGTGAAGGAAGTGTGTTGGAACAGGTGAGTGGAGCACAAGTTGCAGCACTGAAGCACCACAAATCTCCAGTAAGAGACTGCAGTTGGCATCCTTACCAAACTACGCTGGTTAGCTCTTCGTGGGATGGCGATGTTGTGAAATGGGGATTTCCTGGGAGCAGTGAAGTTCCAGCCCCTTCCACTGGGATGAAAATCTGGAGAACTCGCTTTTTTGAGGACTAAAATGAAATAGCGTCTCTCGGTAATCAAAGTTTGGGCACCGTGTTTGACACATTATGATGTTTCATATCAACTTCATGTTCCAAATGTTGCCTTGTGTATAAATAATCACGTTAACAAGTTGAGTTCATGTATGTATTCTTGCATCCCCTGTTCTGTAAATCTGCCTCGTAGGCTTTTAACTCTTCGACCAAGCTTCTGCTTGTGTGCTAATAATTATTTTGAAAATATTTCATAGGATAAAAAATAGAGCCGAATGATTCTGGGTTCTCCTTGGTGGCGCATTTCTCCCTAACGTTACGTAATCTTTTAACTTGAATAGAAATAACGACAGTTGAATAATTAACAAACTTAGGTGCGCTTCGCTGTTGTTTCTGTATTTTGACGCTGTTAATGTGAGCGTTTATCATTGGAAGGGATGGGGCCTACCTGCTGCGTAACTTGCTGTAGTCATTTGAGCCCTCGTTGTCCGGTAATGATCCAAAAGATGTTGGGAACTGAGATTATATTATGGAAAAAGACTGTCATGGCGCATTCATTAGCGATTAGAGACTCAATAAGATACTCCAATAATTTAATCAGAAGTTTACGTATGTCATTAATCCTATAATCCAATCTGGCCAAAAATAAATGGAGAACATCTAAATATATGCGGAGATTGCTATTTTAGAAGATAAAGATGGAAGTTGCATGGAAATCTTATATTTTGTTGGCAAGTATGATGCTAAAATAACTTAAAAGTTGTCAGCAGTAACAGTCAACAAGGCAACAATCCGAGACGACAAATGAGTTAACATAGTAAAGCATGGGTTTAGGTTGTTAGACCATGTTAACATCACCTAATCCCCGTTTTTGACATTTGTTTTCCTTTCCCGTCATGTGCTTCCTTTCTCCTTTTGTCCCCACAGGGAGACAATAAGTAGCTTCCAATCCAAAAGTGGCACCGTGGGTTTAACAAAAAGTGGCTTCTCCATGTAAGCAAAGCTTCAAATAACTGAGAAACAGGTATCTTTGTAGAAAAGCAACAACCCAGAAATCATTAGTTCTGTAATCGACAAATCGGGGCAGATATTGAACCATCGTAGTAAAATAATGTATCACATTAGTAAACATTACGTAATATGGAAGATCGATTTGCAGCTGCGGTTTCTTTCTCTATTCACAAATCTTATTCACTCCATTAATTCTCATCAGTAACCACAAAAATTAAATAAACGAATAAAAAAAGCAAAAAATAAATATAGAATGTAGAAAAAACTGTATGATTTGAAGATTCGCTTAGCCCCTCCATTGCCCGCACTGAGAAGAAGGCCTCGATATCTGTTTCCCTGCCTTCAAAGGGCAAGTGGTCTCTATGGGTGGGACCATGCAATTATACTGTAGACACAAGGAGCTGCTTAGAGGTATCTCCGCCGTCGGACTGATCGCTATCCCCGTCAGAAAATTGTGCTGTAAGTAGAGGATCTGTATGGTCGCATCCAATAACCGATCCGCGAAGCTGCTCGGAACCTGACCCGTGAACCGGTTGTTGTTGAGGTATAGATTCTGTACGGTCGAGAACATGGGCGACACGTGGCCCGACAACCTGTTGTAGCTCAGATCAACGGTTGGGATTTTCACCTGATCAACCGGTTGGACGACCCCCAAAAATTCATTCCTTTCTAATTGTAAATTGGTGAGCGGAAACGAGAATATCCGACCTGGAATGATGCCCGAGAACTTGTTCAGGCTAAGATCCAGATAGTTCAGTTGGTCCATCCGGTTCAACAGCCGATCCACTGGCCCACTCAACTGGTTCCATGATAGGGACAGATATTGGAGGGAGGCCGGGAGAGAATCGGGAGCCAGCAAACCGGAGAGAGCATTGTGCTTCAGGTCGAGCCGGGCTAGCGTCTCCGATGTAAACTTAGGCACCGAGCCGGAAAGGCGGTTGTGGCAGAGGATCAAATTGTTCAACCCCGTTAATGCTCCGATGGAAGGAGGAATGCTTCCGGTCAACTGATTGTAGCTGAGGTCCAGGGTTTTGAGATTGCGCAACTGACCCAGAGTTCCCGGAATCTTGCCGGAAATGAAGTTCCGGCCGATGCCGAGGAATCTGAGGCTCTTCAAGTTAGATAATGTCAGTGGCAGAGAGCCGTATATCCTACCCGGAACTACGGTGAACTCGGCGAGAGCAGATAGCCTGCCGATGGCCGGGTCGAGTTTGCCGGTTAGGCCAGGGGCACCGGCTCTGGGATCCCCGAGATTGAGAGCAATGACCTTATCGGAATCACAGTAAACGCCGGCGAATTTACATGGGTCGGAAGTGAAATCCCAAGAAGAAAGGAAACTGGATCCCGGCATGTCTTGCAGAGCCTTGCGAATGGATTGCAGAGCCAAGAAATCAACAGGGTCCAAAATGGCACGCACGTATAAATGACTTTGTATCTGTATCAAGCACATGAAAAGCAGCACGTACGAACCAAGGCCACACCATGATAAACTTTGATCCGCCATGGAGGGAGAACTGAAGCTCCAGTCAAAGAGAGTAATGAAAGTAGAGGCTGTCAAAAGCGTGTCGTGAAAGAAGAGGGAGAGTTGGATGGATTTTTATAGGGGAAACGAATGGAGCTTTTTGGAGGGCAGAGAACGCTTTTCCGTGAGAAGAACCTACCGATTTCTCGTGGGAAACGGCGTGAAAGCTTTAATGGCGGAACTATCAGCATCAAACACAAATAGCGTGGGCAAAGATTACAGAGGAAGAATCGTCGTAAACACACAAGATTATACAGAGAGAGAGAGAGAGAGATAGGAAGAAAGGGTGATAAATGGATGGCTTGAAAGAGAAGCAAATGCTGAATCTTTTTTCGCTGCGGTACCACCCTCAATCGCTACGCATTTTCATTATTTTGGCTTCTCAGAGAAGAAGCAATGACTACCCCCGGGCGCTGATACTAATCCGTCTCTCTTTCTCCAGCTATATATCAGAAGCAACTCCAAGGGTGAGTTCCGGACAAATACTAATACTTTAATTGTGCAGTAATTTAATGATGTCGTATTTTTTGTTTATTCATAGGGCATAGGTTCGGCTCAAACGGTTGTCCGAGCCTACGTGCGCTCATAACCTGAGGTCTGGACGACAGCTCATACGGTTCCATACGGTTGTTCGGGGGCAGATCACGTGCCGACGCGGGCTTGTCTCTCCAAAAGGCTCAAACGACGGCTTCCCTCGAAATTTTAGTGGGGCTCCGTCTCGGTACCCGGTATTCGTAACCTTCCCTTCCCTACCATATGTTGATTTTTAGTTTTTTTAATATTTCATTTATACCCAAATGCCACATGTTGATGGCACGTGTCAGATCCTAGCTTTTTTCTTATTTCTTTATAAATACGGGGATTAGGCAACGTTGTAGTCGTCCGGTAACCACTAATATTGACAAAAGGAAAACAATATTAAAGGCAAACGTTTACTTATTTGTTTTTTATTGAAAGAAATAAGCTGTGGTTTATATTATAAGAGCAGAGTTAAATGAGGACAAGAAGTAAGGGAGGTTTGGATTTTTTGAGGTGGTAGGGAAGGAAAAGGGGATTGGGTAAGAGACAGCTAGCGATGCTGTAAAAGAATAGAAAAGGGAGGCGTGGGATTTGTTGTGTTGTTCTGTAGTAACTTGTGTGGAGTGCGAGCTCTGCGATTCTCCTTTATGTCGTCACTGGTCAATGGACCCATTTCACTCACACACTTCTTGTGCATCTTTCTCTCTGCCAACCCTCACTCTTTTAATGCCCCTCTTCCTTTTCCTTATATCATATTTATAAAGCCAAAAAGAAAAAAAAGAAAAACCAGAGGAATTTTATCATTGGTATCATTGCAGGGTAGTTTGAAGCTGAAGTTAGGTTCCAATAGATAGAGAGGAAAAGCTGTGTCGCAATTGGGGTCAAAGATATGGATCGTTGAAGCTTGCCTGTTGCCGATTCATACACTTTGACACTGCCTTGTGTCCTTAACCAAAGTTGGTTCCATTTCCATCCTCTTTTGACACCTTTTTCCTTCACTCTTACTTGCTTCCACTGTCATAGACGTCTCCAACAAGCCAGCTTGTCTAATAATTCATCCTACTCTCTACTACATCTTTTGCTCCAACAGAGCCGTAGCTACTGTTACTCATAACGACGTGTATGATCCTATTTCTGTCAACTCCTCCAAACAAACTACAGGGCTTCTTTTATGAAGTGAGGGTTGTAAGGAATTGGAAGACACGCAGCGGAAATAAACTTTAAAAATTTTCCATTCCTTGCCAGGATCTGCCGTATGTGTTTAAGTCAAGTGGAAAGAATCATTACCCTTAGTGTTGCTCAGCGAATTTCACAGCTTCTCTACGTGGGTGGTGATCTCTTTCTGATCGTAAGAAATCGACGGAGTGTTCCTCAGCGACCTTCACAGATTCTCTCCGCGGACGGTGGTCTCTTTCCGATCACAAGAAGTCGACGCCTCAGGTCGGCTTCCTCTACTGGTATCCACACGAACAGCGTTCCAACCACGAACGACGTGCTAGCGTCTCCTGTCCCTCCAAGGCTTTCACAAATCTCCGTCTCTATTTCGGCAGTTTCTTGTCTGCAAACCTTTTGCAAATTCCGTTCGGCCTTTTGTGTTCTGTGTTATTTTCAAACGTAGCTCCTCCAATCAGATATAGAGGATGCTATGCGTTTTTACACTTGACCTAATTGGATTTTGGAGTTAATCTTATATTAATTCCGAATTGATATAATATCATATATTGTATAATTTTATAAGAAACTAATTAAATAAAATAATATTAAATCCGTCCCACAGATTTAATTACTTATTTATTTAACTTTAAATAAAGATGAGACTGAGTTATATTTGATTTATTCCCATAAATCAAATTTGAGATATCCTATCAATTTAAATTTCGAATTTCAAACGTGATAGAGATTTAATTTATCCTTATAAATTAAATCTTATAAATATCTCTTATATGAGATATCCTATCAATTTGAATTTCGAATTTCAAACGTGATAGAGATTTAATTTATCCTTATAAATTAAATCTTATAAATATCTCTTATATGAGATATCCTATCAATTTGAATTTCGAATTTCAAACGTGATAGAGATTTAATTTATCCTTATAAATTAAATCTTATAAATATCTCTTATATGAGATATCCTATCAATTTGAATTTCGAATTCAAACGTGATAGGGATTTAATTTATCCTTATAAATTAAATCTCATATATCTCATATATATAATATATATATATATACGAATTTATATATATACAAATATAAATATAAATAAATATATATACATTCACCTGGATCTTTCATTGAATCTGGACATGTCTTAGATTCAATGAATCTGGACATCATAGCTCGTGTTGGGCTATTTTGTGTGCGACCCTGTAGGCCCATATGAAGTTGGCAGTGGGCCATTTGCTATACTAGCCCACAAGTCGCAAGCGGTCTCTAGCAAGACATAACAACTACCCAAATCATATGAGGATCGATAAACGATGTAACCTTTTATACAACCATATCATGTCCCTTCTGTCACGCGATATTTTGGTCATGGATGAGGCATGGATAATGTCATCCTCCTATTCCCGACCGTTACTTTCTCGATCCCTGAGTAGTCTGACTATAGAAATGGAACTACCTTTCCATTACAGTATGGCCATACATTTCTCAGACTCACTCATCGAGGGGCCCAGTAATATCTCTCCACGAATGTGAGGGACAAATTCCATCTTGACCATTCACATTCCTCCGCATGAAAAACCACTAAGCCCGAACATAGTCTTTATGATCACTCGGTCAAAAGTGACTTTTGACTAGGTCAAAGCTGAGCGTTTTGTCATGTAGGAATCCATGATGATCTCAGGTCAAAGGGCATATTGACATGGTTTGTATATGAGAGAAGCTTATGACGTTACCCATGCAGTTCTCTCATAGCGGGTCGGTCCAACACCCTGTACTCTTACATGTGCTTATGACTTTGATTTATATCTCTATACATCTTCAAAGTCATACTGGTCTTATTTCATCTGTGCTCCCACATAGATGATCGACCAGGGACATTTAGGATAATATCATGAATTATCCAAGGATGGTCATCATAGTAAACATGCAAATAATATGATAACTCAATTAATAAATTCATAAATCAATAATGTTCATAAGACAATGATTGGCCCCTAGGGCACGATTTCCAACAACCTCCCACTTGCACTAGGTACAATCATTAATTTGACTAATTCCCATTGACCTAACATGACGCTCATGCTTTGCCTGCACAAGCGGCTTTGTTAGAGGATCAGCAACATTATCTTCTCCTGCTACTTTGCATATTTTTATATCACCTCTATCGTTGATTTCTCTGATGAGATGAAATCGCCTGAGTATATGCTTGGTCCTTTGATGTGACCTAGGCTCTTTGGCCTGTGCAATAGCACCGCTATTGTCACAGAGCAAAGTTATTGGATCTGAGATGGTAGGTATCACCCCTAGTTCTGTGATGAACTTCCTGATCCAAACGGCTTCCTTAGCTGCATCAGATGCTGCTATATACTCAGCTTCCGTTGCAGAATCTGCTACAGTGCCCTGCTTAGAGCTCTTCCAGCTTACTGCTCCATTATTGAGGAGGAATATGTATCCAGACTGCGATTTTTGGTCGTCCTGGTCAGTTTGGAAACTCGCATCTGTGTAACCAGTTACACAGAGCTCATCATCCAATCCACCATAGACCAAGAATAAGTCCTTAGTCCTTCTTAAGTACTTAAGGATATTCTTGACAGCAGTCCAATGGCTCTCACCAGGGTCCTGTTGGTATCTGCTAGTCATACTTAAGGCAAACGAGACATCCGGTCGAGTACATAACATGGCGTACATGATAGATCCTATGGCCGAGGCATATGGAACCTTACTCATGCGACCTCGCTGATCAGATGTACTAGGACACAGATCTTTGCTGAGGTGAGTACCATGAGACATGGGTATGAAACCCCTCTTTGATTCGTGCATACTGAACCTATGCAGTATTTTGTCTATGTATGTACTCTGACTGAGTCCTAGAAGTCTTTTAGATCTATCTCTATAGATCCTGATTCCTAGGATGTAGGTGGCTTCACCCAAGTCTTTCATCGAGAAAGACTTTCCTAACCAAGACTTGACAATCTGCAAGGTAGGAATATCATTCCCAATAAGTAGGATGTCATCGACATAGAGTACCAAAAACACAACTGTGCTCCCACTAACCTTCTTGTACACACAAGGTTCATCAATGTTTTGAAGAAATCCAAACTCTTTGATTACTTCATCAAAACGATGATTCCAACTCCGAGAGGCTTGCTTTAGTCCATAAATGGACCTTTGAAGCTTGCACACTTTACCAGAGTCCTCGGAACGCACAAACCCTTCAGGTTGTGTCATGTACACATCCTCAAGGAGCTTTCCATTAAGGAAGGCTGTCTTGACGTCCATCTGCCATATTTCATAGTCATAATATGCTGCAATAGCAAAGAGGATTCTGATTGATTTGGCCATTGCTACTGGGGAAAAGGTCTCATCATAGTCCACACCATGAGTTTGAGTAAAACCTTTTGCAACCAGTCGTGCCTTGAAGACATTTACATTGCCATCCATGTCAGTTTTCTCTTTGAAAACCCACTTGCACCCGACGGTTTTTACACCTTCAGGCGGGTCGACTAAGGTCCAAACCTTATTGTCGTACATGGATTGCATCTCAGACTTCATGGCACTAAGCCATTTTTCGGAGTTTGGTCCCACTATAGCTTCTCGATAGGTAGTCGGCTCATTATGCTCAATGAGCAACACATCACGACTATCAGAAATCAGAAATCCATATCTCTGAGGCTGAAGTCGTGTCCTATTAGACTTTCGTGGACCTTGCGTGACTTGAGGAGTCTCAATAACTTGTTGTGAGTCTTCTCTATTTTCCATCTGCAGTTCTGTGGTGTCTTGTAGCTCTCGAACTTCTTCGAGTTGTACCTTACTCCCACTGGTTCTTTTAGAGATAAATTCTCGTTCAAGAAAGATACCATTTCTGACAACAAACACTTTGTTATCAGCAGGGTTGTAGACGTAATATCCCTTGGTTTCCTTAGGATATCCCACAAAAAGGCATTTTGAGGATTTGGGCGCTAATTTGTCTGAGGCTTGTTGCTTAACATAGACCTCGCATCCCCAAATCTTGAGGAAAGACAAACTAGGCGTCCTCCCAGTCCATATCTCATACGGAGTCTTTTCGATTGCCTTAGATGGAACACGATTGAGTGTGAACGCAGCTGTCTCTAGGGCATAGCCCCAAAAGGAGGGCGGAAGATCTGTTCGACTCATCATGGATCGGACCATATCTAATAGTGTTCGATTTCTCCGTTCAGAAACGCCATTCCATTGTGGTGTCCCTGGAGGAGTCAATTGTGAGAGTGTCCCACAATTCCTAAGATGATCTATGAACTCTTGGCTCAAATATTCACCACCCCGATCAGATCGAAGGGCTTTAATTGTTTTGCCAAGCTGGTTTTGTACTTCATTTTGAAATATCTTGAACTTTTCAAAAGATTCAGATTTATGTTTCATTAGATAGATGTACCCATATCTGCTGAAATCATCTATGAATGTTATAAAGTACGAATAACCTCCTCTGGCATTTGTGTTCATCGGTCCACACACATCTGTATGTATGAGGCCCAATAAATCAGTGGCCCTCTCACTGTGCCCAGTGAAAGGTGATTTTGTCATCTTTCCTAACAAGCAAGACTCGCAAGTGTCATATGATTCAAAATCAAATGAGTTTAGAAATCCATCTTGATGGAGTTTAGAAATGCGTTTCTCATTTATGTGGCCCAGACGACAGTGCCAGAGGTATGTGGGATTCAAATCGTTTGGTTTGACCCTTTTGGCGGTTACGTTATAGATATTTCCATGATTGGGTTGTTCCAAATTTAATATGTAATGATCAACATGCAAATCACCATGAGCATATAAAACATCATTACGATAAATAGAACATCTACTATTCCCAGCAATGGAAGTGAAACCTTCCTTATCCAAATAAGAAAGTGAAACAATGTTACTACTTAAAGCAGGAACATAATAGCAATTGTTCAAAACTAACAAAAGCCCAGTGGGCAGAACTAATTCATAAGTGCCTACAGCTAACGCAGCAACCCTTGCTCTGTTTCCAACTCGTAGGTCAACTTCACCCCTTTTCAGCTTCCTACTGTCCTTTAGTCCCTGCACATTCGTACAAATGTGAGAACCACATGCAGTATCTAATACCCATGAGGTGGAAGTAGAAAGATGAATGTCTATAACATAAATACCTGAAGCGATAGCCCCGCTATCCTTCTTGTTCTTTTTCAGATCTTCGAGGTAGAGTTTGCAATTCCTCTTCCAATGACCCGGTTCATTGCAGAAGAAGCAGACTCCTTCCTTCGGAGGCTTTGCCTTCTTTGGTGCAGGCTTGGTTTCGGGCTTGCCTGACTCTTTGGTCTTACCTGATGAGCCATAACCCTTCCCCTTGCCTTTGCCTTTCTTTTTCGTACCCTTTCCCTTTTGAACCATCAAAACACTACTGGGTTTCTTCTTAAGACTCGGCTCAGCAGTTTTAAGCATCCCATGCAGTTCAGAAATAGATTTCTCCATGTTGTTCATGTTGTAGTTCATAACAAACTGGTCATAACTTTCCGGGAGTGAGTTTAAGATCAAATCTGTAGCTAACTCCTGGCTCATGGGAAATCCAAGCCGTTCAAGGTGATCAATGTACCCTTTCATCTTTAAGACATGAGCACTGACTGATGCACCTTCAGCCATCTTGCAGGAATGTAAGGCCTTAGTGGTCTCATACCTCTCTTGCCTTGCCTGTTGCTGGAACATTTCCTTGAGATGCACAATCATCTCATAAGCCTCCATGTGTTCCAGATCTCTTTGGAGCTCCGGAACCATGGTGGCTAGCATCAAGCATCCCACATCGACAGAGTCTTCCTTATGCTTCATATAAGCATCTCTCTGAGCTCTGGGAGCATTGGCGGCTGGCTCCTCAGGAATGGGTTGATCTAGGACATGCGCCTTTCTTTCCTGCTTGAGAACAATTCTCAAGTTCCTAAACCAGTCAAGAAAGTTTGTCCCATTAAGTTTGTCCTTCTCAAGGACAGATCGCAGCGATAATGTAGCAGTATTACTAGTCGTCATGATTCTACAATTAAAATATGCAATGTAATTAGTAATCTCCCACTAAATAAACAACCCTCAATGCAATAGTTAGTGGGCTAAGATCCATATTTGGCTCAAACTTAAGTCCGCTTTGGCAGGACACTTAAATTAAGTTATTTAGGTAGGTAACACCTTTACCAATTACATCAAATGTAACTCTTAGATATTCATGGGATCCTATCATCATATGATCTGACATGTTCTAATCCCATCTAATGCCTTGAGATCCAAAACCGTTTTGTTAATCTCAATTAAGTCAAACAATAATGAACCTATGAGAGTAGCACCATTACTCTTTGCTTATCTCCCCAAGATAACTCAAAAGCACCCACTTTGGTGGAGTCAACAATTGAGCGATCGAGGTTTTGACAAGTGTTCATAAATTGACGGCATTATGACTTAAGATTTCTTTTAGAGGGCCTAATTTAACTATCTGGTTTATAAAACGCATGTTTCTCAGTTCGTATCTCATACAAGTAATATGCATGTGCTGATCTAATCATAAGATGCATAATTCAAACGTGATACAATATGGCTCACCTATCCTAAGTCCCCTCAAGCCAATGAGAGGAGCTCTCTAGTAAGAAAAGAGAAATTACATATAGAAACCTCTTTTAACATTTGAGGGGAGTGAGATGAGAGGAGAAGGTACATTGAGAGTATATAGAGGAAGGCACGACACGCAGGCCGTATTTTTAAAATTACAACACTTGCAATCTAGAGCCATATTGTTCACCATACCCAAACATTCAAGAATCAATATTCAGATCTAATCGAAGGGCAAAAAAAAAAAAAAAAAAAAAAAAAAAAAAAACATTTACAAAGTAACATATGTTACGGTTATGTTGCGCTACGAACAGGTAGCTACGGCGGTCCCGCTAGCCGGTTAGCGGGCGGCTGTCCCGCTAGCCGGTTAGCGGGCGGGGTCTCTGGGGCAGCGCCCCGGAAGAAATTTTTTTTTTGTTTTGTTTCATAAATAATCACGAATCTGAATTCGGTTTTCACAAATAATCACAAATTCGAATTCGGTTTTCTTAGACCCCATCTATGCGGATTGATCAAATCAAAAAGCATCACCACCGATTTCAATTTCCTTTTAGATTCCTTTTATGTCATACACAACAAGGATTCCATATATGTCACACATACAACGCTTATTATATGATCGGCTACTACTAACATATATCATATAAATCACAAATCAAGCCTAACTTAAACACAAAACGGCATGGCTCTGATACCACTGTAAGGAATTGGAAGACACGCAGCGGAAATAAACTTTAAAAATTTTCCATTCCTTGCCAGGATCTGCCGTATGTGTTTAAGTCAAGTGGAAAGAATCATTACCCTTAGTGTTGCTCAGCGAATTTCACAGCTTCTCTACGTGGGTGATGATCTCTTTCTGATCGCAAGAAATCGACGGAGTGTTCCTCAGCGACCTTCACAGATTCTCTCCGCGGACGGTGGTCTCTTTCCGATCACAAGAAGTCGACGCCTCAGGTCGGCTTCCTCTACTGGTATCCACACGAACAGCGTTCCAACCACGAACGACGTGCTAGCGTCTCCTGTCCCTCCAAGGCTTTCACAAGTCTCCGTCTCTATTTCAGCAGTTTCTTGTCTGCAAACCTTTTGCAGATTCCGTTCGGCCTTTTGTGTTCTGTGTTATTTTCAAACGTAGCTCCTCCAATCAGATATAGAGGATGCTATGCGTTTTTACACCTGACCTAATTGGATTTTGGAGTTAATCTTATATTAATTCCGAATTGATACAATATCATATATTGTATAATTTTATAAGAAACTAATTAAATAAAATAATATTAAATCCGTCCCACAGATTTAATTACTTATTTATTTAACTTTAAATAAAGATGAGACTGAGTTATATTTGATTTATTCCCATAAATCAAATTTGAGATATCCTATCAATTTAAATTTCGAATTTCAAACGTGATAGAGATTTAATTTATCCTTATAAATTAAATCTTATAAATATCTCTTATATGAGATATCCTATCAATTTGAATTTCGAATTTCAAACGTGATAGAGATTTAATTTATCCTTATAAATTAAATCTTATAAATATCTCTTATATGAGATATCCTATCAATTTGAATTTCGAATTTCAAACGTGATAGAGATTTAATTTATCCTTATAAATTAAATCTTATAAATATCTCTTATATGAGATATCCTATCAATTTGAATTTCGAATTCAAACATGATAGGGATTTAATTTATCCTTATAAATTAAATCTCATATATCTCATATATATAATATATATATATATACGAATTTATATATATACGAATATAAATATAAATAAATATATATATACATTCACCTGGATCTTTCATTGAATCTGGACATGTCTTAGATTCAATGAATCTGGACATCATAGCTCGTGTTGGGCTATTTTGTGTGCGACCCTGTAGGCCCATATGAAGTTGGCAGTGGGCCATTTGCTATACTAGCCCACAAGTCGCAAGCGGTCTCTAGCAAGACATAACAACTACCCAAATCATATGAGGATCGATAAACGATGTAACCTTTTATACAACCATATCATGTCCCTTCTGTCACGCGATATTTTGGTCATGGATGAGGCATGGATAATGTCATCCTCCTATTCCCGACCGTTACTTTCTCGATCCCTGAGTAGTCTGACTATAGAAATGGAACTACCTTTCCATTACAGTATGGCCATACATTTCTCAGACTCACTCATCGAGGGGCCCAGTAATATCTCTCCACGAATGTGAGGGACAAATTCCATCTTGACCATTCACATTCCTCCGCATGAAAAACCACTAAGCCCGAACATAGTCTTTATGATCACTCGGTCAAAAGTGACTTTTGACTAGGTCAAAGCTGAGCGTTTTGTCATGTAGGAATCCATGATGATCTCAGGTCAAAGGGCATATTGACATGGTTTGTATATGAGAGAAGCTTATGACGTTACCCATGCAGTTCTCTCATAGCGGGTCGGTCCAACACCCTGTACTCTTACATGTGCTTATGACTTTGATTTATATCTCTATACATCTTCAAAGTCATACTGGTCTTATTTCATCTGTGCTCCCACATAGATGATCGACCAGGGACATTTAGGATAATATCATGAATTATCCAAGGATGGTCATCATAGTAAACATGCAAATAATATGATAACTCAATTAATAAATTCATAAATCAATAATGTTCATAAGACAATGATTGGCCCCTAGGGCACGATTTCCAACAAGGGTATGGTCCCAGCAACACAAACAAACCATCTACCATTACTTGAACTGCTCCATCCTTAATTTGGCATAATAGAAATCAACGAAGGCAGCCCTCAAAAACAGTTCGATTGCCCCCCATCTTCTTCATTCAAACGAGTACGGATATGTGTAAAGATCACTACACCGACTCCAACAAACCCAAGCACCCACTTCTTTTTATTTCCCCTCCTATTGAATGGCCTTCAATTATGGAGTTTGAGGTTTCCTGATGAGAAGTCATTGCACTAGATATGGATTTATTTATTTTTCCTCTCAGTCCCCCACAAGATTCATCGAGCATGCGTATTATAATTTGAACTGTTATGCTGTCTTTTTCCCATTTGCTACGCTACCATGATCACGCACGTGCTGATCTTCAAGCCACTGTAAAACTACTCCGCCATTATCCATAGTTGGTGTTTTCCTAATTAAGGTTCTTATTAAGATTCCAAATTGGACGCATCAAGTAACGAGGTTCCTAATCATTGAGTTGCGTTCCAAATTACCACCGAGAGGATTAACAGATACAGACCTGGTGTACATTATATTTGTAGTGCCAACCCATTATTCCCACCTGTTTTCCGTAAATGCCACTCAGATCTGCAAACCTCTTGCCCATCTACTTTTATGCATCTCAAGTTCTACGGAAGTGAACTCACATAGGCTTCAAGTTACTAACTTAATACCATATGTAACATAATACTAAGAAAACAACTGCACTCTCTTTTCTGAAGAGAAGTCCGAACTTTCGTTTTTGCCAATAGAATAATTTTCTTCAGCAACTCAGACTACTGGATTACTTATTCTCCATAATTTCTAAATTCACATGAGATAGCAAGGATCCTCCTGTGTTTAGATTTTTCCCCCTTTTTAAAAAAATGGAAACTTAGAAGGTAACCATATTCATGGAATGGTTCTCAGCAATAGCCAGTAAACTTGATCACCTCATCGGGTAAATTTCTATGGAGCAGAAAACGAGCTAGAAAACTAATGGTTATTCACATGAATAGCCCCATTCAGAAACTGGAAGCTGCATTAACTCCAGAACTACAGAATTATCTCTGTACCATCACAAGCTACACTTGTGTCCAGCGTTTCACTAGTCAGCAATTACTCCGTCGCGGAAATTGAACCGCCCAGCCTGGATTTCTCTCGCTGCAGCTATCAATTCAGACAATGTAGTAAAGTACTATCGGTTTCAAACGGCTTTAAGGATAATCATATGAACAAAGACAACACTTGAATCCTAAACAAGTATTGAGGATTATTCTTCAATAGAGGGCAGTCCCATACTGGTGTTTATTCTTTGGATGCACCCGCACACCCAATATACAATTATACATTGTCCCCGTCACACCCAATATTATTTTTTTAAAAAAAAATTCATTGATTAATTAGATATGTATTTCCTGACACACACACACGCACACATATTGACAAAAGGGGAAACATTATAAATTAATTGGGCTTTCAAACGGCAAGGCTGGTTTGTTCTCCTAAAATCGGCGGCGCAAGGAAGCCATTAGGCCCATACCCTTTATATCTGGAAAAGTTGATTAGTACTAGTATTGCTACAACGATTGACTTGAAACTTGCATGTAATTCAATTTACTTGAATTAGCGAACTCATAATGAACTTGGGATGTTAAACAGCAAACTTTTACATCCGATTGTCTTTCTATGGACTGCTACTCAGAACGGAGGAGCCCTTCCTCTAATAAGACTTTACGAACAAACGAGAGCCGAGTTTTCTTCATGTGCTTACAGCTGCTAAGGTTGCCGTTCAGAAGGTGCACAACCTGCACCAAACGAGTCTCAACGTTTGTAAAAAGCACTAAACTTGGTCATATATATAAGATGTGTTGAAATTTGAGAAGAACTTGCCTGTTTCATGGAGGGCCGACGAATTGCGGATTGTTGGATGCATAAAGAAACTACCAAGAGCACCAAATGAATCTGACAGCAGTCATAGTCTTGGCCCAGTGAAGGGTCAATCAACTCCTTTATATCATTCTTTTTCAGCAATGGTCTTGCCTGAAAACAAAAATCGCTCATGGAGTCAGTATTCTATTAGAGCCCCGTACGAAGAGGCAGATTTGCTTTGAAACTGGATAACATACATACCCACAAAACAAGGCTTTGCTGCGAATAATCGAGCGCTCGCCGCCCTGTGACCAATTCTAAAAGCAATACACCGAAGGCATATACATCTGTTTTCTCGTCTACTATGCCGTGAAGTAAGTATTCTGGAGCAAGGTAGCTGTCACAATCCAGATTGGAATCTCAATTTAAAAATCATGCTTTGTAACGGGCTAAAGAGTTGTAATTGGGAAGGTCACAAACCCAAAAGTCCCTTCAAATTTTGAAACGGTGTGATGAGCCCAATTCTCTGGCAGCCATTTTGATAGCCCAAAATCACAAATCTACAATATCATTTCGTAACATCCCTATCAAATTCCGAAAGATTAATCTATGGCAGTACTGCATTTTTTTTTTATGCGAGCAACGTTGATTCAACTTCAAGAGTAAAATATATAAATAAATCATGCCGAGAACGTGCCTGAGGTTCAAAGTCCTCCGTAAGCAAGATATTTGCAGCCTTTATATCTCTGTGGATAATTCTCCTACGACATCCTTCGTGAAGATAAAGTATACCTTTGGCCGTTCCCAACGCAATTTTGTGCCTTGCACACCATGGTACTTTCTCCTTCGAACCTTACGCAAAATCCCAAAAGAAAAACAAAAAATTGAAATTAGAAAGGTGCATGAACTTGGGTCTAAGATTTGGTAACAGAGGAAATTCATGAACTACGAATTGTCAGCATACCATATAGCACCGTAGTTAAGCTCCCCTTTTCAGACAATTCAAGAATAAGATGCATTCCTCCTTCCACTCCATAGCCAACCAACTTAGAAGTATTGGGGTGGTTCACATGCGCCATTATGCCCAGTTCTGATAAAAAATCAGCTATGATCTCATCTGGGGTTCCCCGAGTAAGCCGTTTAATTGCTACCAGCTGACCATTTCGCAAACACCCTTTGTAAACTTCGGCATAACCTCCTTTTCCAATCAAATTCTCTGCAACAAATAACGTGAAGTTTTAAAAAAGAGTGTTTTCTATTATTAATAACAAGGATAATTCATAAGCAAATTACATACTCTGGCTGAAATGATTGGTTGCCAGTTGAATGTCATGGTGGGTAAAGATCTTGCAGGTTGATCTGCGGAGGGAGGAATCTGCATCAGTGTGATGATTTGGCAGTATAGTCTCTCTTGTGCCACTGCTGAACCTCTTGGAGAGCCTGAGGACACTCAGAGGATGCAACGGGGCTATAGGTTTCTTTGATCTCGTCCTCAACAATTGAAGGAAACGAGGCCATCTAGAAGCAGGTTTTGACTTGTCATCTTCAGAGCCTGAACCCACCGTGGGTTCTTTGGAATTGGAACAACTAGTTTCTGACTCCGGACTTCCAAAATAGTCCTCCAGAACCCCAACAGGAGAATCTACCTTCTCATTCATTTTTTTTTTGTGAGACCCAAAAAATAAAAAACCTACTCACCACCCTGAGTTTGGTTTCGAAGACAGAACAAGATGAGGAAGTCGAAGCGGCTCATCAGACGGAAACATAGAAAGGCAACGATCTATATTGTGCGAGGAAACTGAATAGAGGGACACACCTGAGAACCGTTGCATTCGAGGAATGAAATACCACGAAATACAAAGTTCAAGTTTAAGTACTAAGGCAACGAAAGCGTACCAAACTCTAAAGAGACACGGAGCAAATAAATGATGAAGGACGAGAACGAAGAGGGGAACTGGGGAGGGCATAGCAGCAGAAAGCAGAGGACAGAATCAGGGACGTGGACGTGACAAGTTCATTGCTTGGCCTCCCCGCTTCAACGGACAACAATCACTCTCCTTTCCAAACATGTAAAAGGGAACTATTTGGGTTAGTCTGGGATGAAAGATGGGGCTATAAATGTGCGTCGGCGGAATAGAAAATTAGAAAGGAAAATAGAGTTGGGTTGTGGTGAGGTCATAAATGTGTGGTAAGTGTCCGGGCAGGGGTGGCTCTGTGTTCCATTGTGAGAAAGTACGGTTCTTCGCTATGCTGACACTTTGCTTCATCTCTCAACATGTGTCCTCTGCACGCTCAACCATCCACATCATCTCCCGCCCCATTCAGGCACCATAAAAAAGCACAGAAAAAGGATTTGAATTTCTTGTTTTTATTTGTAAATGTAGGCGACAAATTTTCGTAAGCACGTACATGGAGCCGAGAGAAAAATTTTCAGAACCATGCATATGCATACATTTGGTCCCAAAAGGGAAAAAAAATGCCAAGCTCGTAGGAGCACTTAAGTTCATGCAATACATCAAAATCGTCATTATTAGTGATATTAATTATGCGAATATCCAAATTGAAATCAACTTAAGGGGGGACCAGAGTTAATCTCACAGTGATCAAATAATCGCACCTACGCCTTATATATAATTCATCATCATCTAATCGAGCGTCTCTGCTTTTCTTTATGGATGGAAGGTAGTGTCTTTTTCTTGCACAAAATAATATAGAAGATAGTTTGAGATCACTTCCATAAACTAGAAAGTGACCTCCAATATATGACGTGGGATAGGTTGGTGTTTAAGCACATCGTCAACGTTCATTTGGTATTTTGGTACTGGTTGGTGGTTCTTACCCATCTCACCACGAAAAAAGCCAGATGTTCTCGTGTTCAGTAGCATGATCTTGCCTGCCACCTAATTCCCTGAATTCCATTTTTCTCTCTTCATTGTCAAGGTTGGTTGATAATCTCTATCAGACTTAACCCAACGCTTAACGGTTTAACAACCAATAAAACGATAGGATTCCAGTTTTAATATTTCCCTTTCTAATGAACTTAATACAATTATGAATTATGAATTTTAATCGAAACAGCAAAACGTCCTGGTTTTTCGATCATGGTTTTTTTTTTAATAATTTGTTTGTGGATCAAACACAACAAACTGATTAAATAAGTTTATTTAATTTTTCCCAATAGCCGCGAGCCCAGAAAGCGTACGTACTGCTAAATTCTACGAATTCTACTAGCAACAGTCAAGCAATCTCAAATTTCCAGTCCCAAGCAGATGTCGTCTGCGTGCGGTGCCATGAGGAGATAACGGTGGTAATTGCATTCGTATAATATTTTGTGCATGGCACCCGAACATAAAAAATTCCTCTTCTCCACCATGCCTTGAAAACGAAAGTGAGCATTTGGGTGTTTGGTTTAGATTCTATAAAATAGATTTTAAAAAAATTGATTATAAAATAATTTTAAAAATAAATGTTATATAAAAAATAATTTTAAATAAATAAGTTTTTAAAATAACTGTTATAAGAACTATTTTTTTATAAATAAATTATTAAAAAAAGATATTCTGTAAAATAATTTGATATTAAAATAATAAAATATTTTTTGGTATAAAAAATTAATAAATAATATGCATACACATATATATTATTAGAGTAATTAATAAATTATATTTATATTTGACAAATTTGTCGTTTTGTTTAAAAATGCATTGAAAAGCTAATCTCATTAGCTTTTATAGAAAATCACAATTTTAAATGTAAGAAATTATAATTTTTTATAATTAATATTAATTTTAAAATAAATATTTGAGTACTTTTAAAGCCAAACTAAACTTATAGTGAGGGTTTAATAGTTAATATTTTTTTTAACACACACCTACAGTAGAGTTGGGCATCTGATTCTGGAGCAAGCAAAGCGGTGTTTGAAACGAGCGAGCGAGATGAGAATAATTACTATTCTGTTATTCCCTGAATCCCTTCGTGCATCGATCTTTACATTCACTTCTTAGAGGATCGGACGAGAAGAAAGGTCTTGGGAGGTCAAAACACCATTTTTCCAAGGTCTATGGTCTACTACTTTTGGCAATTAGGGGATAAGTGGTGAGCGCCTCCTCCTCCATCGTCAACATGGGACAGCTTCTCCCACTCCATCTCTCTTCTTCCCACCTTTTCAATTTTAGACTCCCTCTCCGACCAACGCCTTCGCTATATTCATTCGGGCCGTCCGACTTATTTGACTCTGTAGCGCCTCTTTTGCAAAGGCATCATCATCAATAATGTCTCTTTTCTTCTTCCTCGTCGTCCTCCTCGCTTTCTCACGGCCTTACCTCTCTGCAGACAGCTCGCTTTGCCCCCTCGAATTCACCATCCTCCGCGATGTCACCGGCTGGCTGAGACTACCTCATGATCCCGCCACCCACTGCCAGTGCGACGCCCTTCATCTTGTTCAGTCCGATTACCTCCGTCGCTCTGGCTTCTTCCTCCCTTCTCTCAACTCTGCTGACTCCTGCTGGCACGATTTCCACTCTCACACGTCAATTTGACACCAAGTTTGATATTCGCTTCTCTTGTGGATTCCAAACCAGCTGGGTCTCCCGGGGATGTATGAATATCACTACCCAACAACAATTCGAAGCCTTTGTTCCCGAGCCAGTTCTTCAAGATTTGCGGTCGAATTGCAGTCACTCGCTTGCGCATAAGTCCACTTGCTCTCTTTGTATCACCGGCTTGTCCAACTTGACGGCTTTGTACTTGAGGGGACCGACGACTGGGAACGTCTCCATTTGCAGGGACTATTCATCAATTTATGCCTCTGCTTTCCTAAATCAGTATGGGCCCACTGACCCTGGAACCGCTAAGTGCTTATTCTCCATGGATCTTGAATCTGCGAACTCCAGTAGTAGGATGGAACATATTGCTATTGCACTTGCTTTCGTCATTTGTGTGTTGGGTATGTTATTCGTGATTGGTGGGTTCTGGCTTTGTCGGAGTTGAAGAAGAATAATGGGATTCTGAGGAAGTACAACATTAGCAGAACTGAGACGGGGTCCGATTCTGGGTTGAATTCCTCAATCAGGTTCACATTTGACGACATAAGGAAGGCAACTAGGAACTTCAGCCAGGACAACGTGATTGCGATAGGAGGATATGGGAATGTGTATAAAGGGGTGTTGCCCGACGGGAGTGAAGTTGCAGTGAAAGGATTCAAGATCTGTTCGGCTGCAGGGGATGCGAGTTTCACTCACAAAGTTGAGGATTCAGAATCATGAGGGTATATAACTATACTCCACGTGTTGGTTTCACTGTGAGTTTTTTTTTAAAAAATATTAACATTAGATTGCTGGTTGCCGGAAGCATTTTAACAGGTATGCTCTTAGAACTCTAATGGAAACAGAGTGGGCTCTTTCATTGTCTGTGGTCTTTGCCTGGGCTCATTAATTTCAGAGTTAATCTATCATTTTAGTAAAGATTTTCAATGAAGGCGTTCACGCGGGTGCTCTGTTTCTTACTTGCTGGTCAGGAAATCCAACTACTGTTCGAGTGTTGTCGCATAGTCTACAAACAGTACAGGGTGGAAGCTTATAGACGAATAGGCCTAGAAGCCTAGAACTAGAAGACCGGCCAATGAACATGTCCGTTAAGAATGGGGCTTATGATTTATGTTTGGGTCTATTATTTATTTATTTTAAATATGGGCTTCTATATGTAGTTTTGTGTGGGCTTCTTTACCAGGGAGGTCGAGTTGTGGGCTAGTCAGAGCAAGAGGGTGGCCCCAGTGAAAAATAGCTTTTCTGAAAGCTTGAAACGAATATTTATCTATGAGCATTTAAAGTTGAAGAGATCGAAAATTAGTTTAAATGGTAAATGATTTGATATTATTTAAATGAGGTATTAAGTTTAAACCTTAGTATATATAGAAAATTTCCATTAGGAGACTCACCTGCTATAGCCAGATGAGCAATACGGGTCAAATTCTGATATAGTCGGGGTAAAGTTCCGATGAACCGAGTGCGCAACTAAAAAAAGATTGGGTAGATCTACCCATCGTTCGTGGGTTCAACTAACAAAGGGGTGAAATATATGACTATTTGGAGCGTGCTCGATCTCTAAAAAATATTATTTTGTTTAGTTATAACCACGATATTTGGGGAGATGTCTTAACTCCTAAGTGTTTAGGTTTAAACTCGAGGATAATAGGTAGCTCACCCTACCCAATATCGATATTGCCTAAGAAGGAATGAAATTTTGTTATGCTCTTAGATTGTAGGTAAATCTAACTCTTTTTTAAAAAATTTTGTAACAAGAGAAGAAAAAGTTATGGAGATCTAGCCCGCTGCAATGTTAGTGGGTCATTTCATCCCTAGCCAGTGACCTAATAAAGCTTACTTACGCAACACCCCTCATCTACCAGCTCATCAAGTAGTAATAAATAATTACCCATTGTCTATAGATTTAACTAGCGAAGAGATGAGACATACGATCATTTAGAACATTTTCAATTCTTAGGAAGTACCATTTTATTGTGGTTTCAATCACAATACTTGAGAAGACATCCTAATTTCTAGGTGCCTAGATTTATGCTTGATGGTAATAGACGACTTATCCTACATGATATTGATATCGTCTAGGAATAAGGGGGACTTCACCCTGTCCTTAAATCGTAGATGAGTCTAACCTTTTTTCAAAAATTGTTGTACAAAAAAAAAGTAATAATAAATAATTGTACCAAAAAAAAAGTAGAAAGAAATGAGGAGTTGAAGCTCATTTAATTAAAGATGTACTACATTCGAATCCCTAACGTTTGGTGTAGACGGAAGACGATGCTGTTGCATCCAGAAGAGTAGCCATGAACATAACATTTGGTTAGTTGTGTGCGGATGCATGGAAATTTAAGTTGCAGAGGACATCACGTTCTCAATGATTCGGCCATCAACTGATATCCGTTACATTACAATGATCATATGAGGCTAATTCAGGTGGCAGAATCTCTCCCGTTAGGAAAACAAACTTACACAATTCCACTCCATCGAATCTTTAATTGTAATATTAAGAATTTTGAAAAAATATTTTCTAACATATTTAAAAAAATTTTGAAGAAGAATTTATAAAAAAAATAATTTTAAATAAAATAAATATTTTTATAGTTATTAGAGTTTTATAATTAATAAATTATAATGTGAATAAATAAATAAATATTTTAGGTTACTGTTCATCACTCTCCCTCGTCCACATAAGCGCACCAACAAAGGCACTTCTTCCTCCTATGGTGACAATGGCGATGAGGGAGATAGCGACAGCGAGTACGGAGTGATGGCAGCACTTTATGGGGCGACAATGGTGACGAAGGCACTTTATATTTAATATATCAAAATTTGGTCTTATTTTTTCCGACAATACTCCTCCCTTGACGGTAGAGAAAATAAGCATATCTAATTTAATAACTTACTATTTTTCAACATATAAGGGTAGCTTGGAAAAAAAAAAGTTTTACAAATAGGACTTGTATACATGCGGCAGTAAAAATGAACGTACAGCACCTTGCGTCATATTTATGGGGCGTGACGATGTTGTCGGAGAGCGAAGAACTCAAAAGGGATATTGCTTGCCAAGTTGCGGCTTGCTCTGTCATGAAAAGTAAATTGCCTCTGCTTCCACAATCGCAAGGCTCCTTGAAGTGGAGGCCATCTTTTTACCCCATCAGAAAACATGGATCAAGCACGTAGATATCACATACAGAAGCTGAGATGGGAATCAGAAAGGACGTGGAGGGTGGTGTACGGCGTGACATTACAGATCCGCTGGTGAGGAAACCGAAACTCGTTGCTAATGAAGATACGGGTGAGACTGGGCAGCCATGGATAGTGTTATTGGGTACCATTGTCGCTGTCTGTGGATCCTACGAATTTGGAGCTTGTGTAAGTGCTTACTGCTCACCAATCAACTGAGCTCTCTACCCCCGAATACAGAAGAAAAATCTTTTAACAGAAATTGAGATGTTTTGTCATGTATGGCACTGATACATGATTGATTGTAATGTTTGCAGGCCGGTTATTCATCGCCTGTTCAAGGTGAGATCATAGAGGATCTCAATCTGTCTTTGGCAGAGGTAAGCCATGGCCACTGGATATCGGGAGGCTGGCAACAGGATATGGAATGGGAGTATTTTCCTATGTGGTATGTTTTAGTTTCATTTAATGAAACAATTCAGATAATGACATATGACTACGAAACCTATAATGTTATTTTTAAGAGACTGACTAGGTCTTCGATGACAATAGGGTACCAGTCTTCATAGCAGAAATTGCTCCAAAAGAACTCCGAGGAACGCTCACTACTCTAAATCAGGTAGCTTTTTTGTTTTTGTTTTTTTCAGAAAAAGGGGGAAATTATGGTAACTTTCTGAATCGTTGAAACCATATCAACAGTTGAAATATCTGAAGTAACTAATAAAGGCGGTAGTTGACATCAAAACTCTTGTATTTTGTTTTTGTTGCTGCAAGTCATGATTTGCACAGCGGTATCTGTGTCATTTATCAGAACAGAAATTTCATGGAGGCCTTTGGCATTAACTGGTGAAATTTCTGCTCAGTTTTACATTAATTTATAAAAAGAAAAATGGAAAAGAAAATATACCTGCAAAGTAGAATTTCCAACTAAGTGACAGCTTAGCTAAAGGACTAACTAGGGAAGTGACTGCAGGCCTTATTCCCCGTGCTATACTGCTTTTAGGTCTCTTCTTCATTCCGGAGTCTCTTTGATGGGGGTTTATTGATCCATGATAGTAGAAGTAGGTCTCGTTAACATAGATCCATAACATAAAATATACCAAATGATGATTCCGGGCCAGTAAGGGAAGAGAACATGATTTTGTGTCTGCGCTGAGAAAATTTCCTGGCAAGGATGCTGATATATCTACAGAGGCAGAAGAAATTCAGGTTTCGATAGTCTAGTATAATATTTTATGATTGAATTGTCAATCAAAATGTGACACGAGGCATTTTAAAAAGTAGTGTGATCAAGGGCATGTTTGGAAACCTAAAATCTAGATTTTAAAAAGGTTTTTTTTGCTCAAATCTAGTTTATTTTTTTTTAAAAATAAACAGGTATATTTGTCTAAAAAAGCTTCTAGATCAAATTATGATTTCAGATAAATTAGTTAGAGTAGTTTTTAGAACAGTAAAAGAGCTTATACACTACCTAATTACTATTTTACCCTTATTTTTTTATACCCTCTCATCTATCTTTTTCACTATATCTCATATCTCCCCTATCTTTTCAAATATGTCTCCTCTCTCCTCTCTTTTATATCTTTTCTACTATCTCTCTTCTATCTTTTATATTATCTCTCATCTCTTCTCTACTTTTCACTCTCTCTACTCTCTTATACTTTTAATAAAATTATACCCATTTTAATAATTTTTTAATTACAATTTTTTTAGTAATAATTATACAAATATTCATTTATTTATAACTATTTTTTTATAAACTATTTTTTAAAAAAAAAATTTCAAAAATTATCCAAATGTTTTTTTCATAAACACTTTCTTAAAAATCTATCTAAACACATACTAGTAGTTTATGTCTTCCTAATTCACAGGATTACATGACAACTCTAGATTGACTCTCAAAACCCAAGCTGTTGAAATTGTTTCAGAATAGATACTTGCGTTCGATCACTATAATTAAAGTATTTAAAAAATTTAAGTTATATGTTAAGTATTAAATGTTATTTTTTAAATAATATAATATATAATAAAATATAAAAATTATGATATAATAAAATTATTAATTATAATAGGATTTGATAATTAAAATATAAAATATTAAAATTTTTAAAAGTAAAAAAAAAATTATGTGTAATTAATTTAAAGTGAATGGTTTTTTTAATGTATTTTAACCTAAATTTTGTATTAGAAAAGATTAATCTTGGTGGTCTTTATAGTTCACTCTGTGAATCAGATCCTTAAACTTTTTCTTTTCTTTTTATTGGGTCTTTTTAACTTAACGTTAACTGAGGATATACGGTGTTAAAGTTTTCCATTAGCTACCCGCTGATCTTCTCCTCCTTCCGTCTCATTCCATGGTAACCCTAAATCAAAGTCCCAGGCCAAGCTCTCCTCTCCCGTTAGCTGATTCTTGAACATCTTCTCCTTTCCCAACAGTCCTGATCCAGTTGGCGATATTGGTTTGGCTCAAAAGAGAGATGAAATGAGAGGTGATAGATGAGAAAGTGTGTAGGAAAAAAAAAGAAAGATGGTAGAAAAAAAATAGGAAAAATGATATAAAAAAATAAGAAAAATGAGAGAGAATATAAGAAAAAGAAGAAGTAATATAATAATAATTAGTTCATAGGCTTTTTTATTATCTATAAATTATTCTAACTAGTTTATCTAAAACTATAGTTTTAAACTATCGTTTAGTCTAAAAATTATATTGAATAAATATAATTATTTATTTTTTAAAAAATAAATTAAAATTTTGCTTCAAAGAATTTTTAAAATCATAGTTTACAATGAAATCTGGCCCTTAGTTTTTCACGAAATCGCTTGTTTTACCATATTTTTTTTTTGTGTTTTCCTTTTCTTTTGCAGGTCATATCCACTTTATTCCTCTTCCTTCCATGGCGGGGAAGAAGACGATGTTCAGAAAGCTGTAAGTCTAACGGAAAGTTTTTAACCTTGTTTATCATTATTTAACGGTAACGGCAGATAATTAAAGGACCCAATAATAAAAAAAAATGATCCAATAAAAAGAAAAAAAAAAGCATAAAGACCTGATAAACTATAAGGACCCAGATTAGTTTTCCCTTTATATTTATTTAACTAGGTGCTGTACATCAAATACCGATGTCACCAAGACAGCACCAGTAAATGAAGATTATCCTCATGCTTTTATTTTTGTTAATTGGGACATTAGATCCATATTATTTTACTCCATGATCTCTCCCCACTCCCAACTCCCCAAGGATTCTGGATTAGTCAATAATTTGCTAGGACGAAATGTATAATAGGCTGTAAAATCAGATAAACCGCCGTCATCTGTCTCCGCCTCACCCTAGAGATATTACTAGAATGACGTACTAAAAGTTTAGCCGTTGATGGATATAAATATTTCGCGTTGACAGCGATTCACTCCCCATTTCCAACCAGGGAAAGCCATAAATATGTTTTCAACATGCACTGGCCAGTTACCAGCAAGCCTCGAGTCAGCAAGAGAGGTAGTGGGCTTGGGGGAGTGTGAGGAGAAGCCTAAGCGGCTGAAAATAATACTACATCGCTACAACTAGATCGAATTACCTGCATTTTACACCATTTACATGATACAATTCAGAACCAATCATTTAGAATCATAATCATAAAATACGGTCGTGATATCTTATTCACCAATTTGCGAATGCCTTCAATGACGCTCAAGTTGCAGCTGGCAAAGAATATGACCGCCGTTGAGGCTGGCTGTAAAAGCCTTCAACATGGAAAGATTCCTCCAGGCAATGATCATTAATTCATTATATCATCAACAAAATTTCCACTGCTTTGTATTTCTGGACAGGCACTGCTGCTTTGTATTGCTCCATAAAAACTTAAACGGTGCCCATCGATATGCAGGGACGTCAAACCATACTAGTGCTTTAAGCCTTTTTAGTCGTTAGTAACCGAAAGGGTCTTAGTCTGGTTTGGTGTACTCAAGTAGCATGTGAGGGGACCTATATATCTTCACCAAGGTCCAGTATAGTACCTCTTCAACTCCAAGCTCACCCTCAGCCCTTGCTGCATATATATCCTCGCAGATGGCTATCAACCTGCATTAAATACCATGCAACAAGTAATATTTATAAGTGGATGTCAACAATGCCCCTGGCAGAATAAAGCCTCTAGAATCACGTTGAACTAGTTCGACAACTTGAAGCAACAACCGAAAATTGTTCTCTCACATCGTGTACTGCCATCTTAAAAAAGAAACTAAACGGTACCTGTCACATGAAGGTAGGTTCTCATAGGGAATTCTCATCCTTAAGTCAGAGCACTGAAGTCTGATAAAACGGCCAACAGCAAGAACAAAGGTTATGTAGAGCCCCCATATGCTAAATTTGCTTAGAGTGTCACCAAGAATACCCTCTGCACAGTATTATGAGATACTTTCAGAAGCCTTACCCAAGAAAATAATTTGGCATTTATACACGAAGTCTCGGCATGTACAAGTGAGAAAAATCTCATGGCCAACTTACGTGGTGGTGTTTCCTCGGATATTATAAATGCCATAGGTCCTGTCAAACCTCCACATCCACTTGAATCCGTTGAATTTATATCATGAAAGGACCACCACTCATATTTCTCATGATTTATCATGAGATCAGCACTCACAGAGTTATCCTGAAAGTCAAACTTCAGTTGTCTAATATGTTTAGAAGCACAGGTCAAAACTCTATATTTACAGTCATCAGAGAGACATGAAACTAATGCAGTTCAACATCAACTCTCCTATATCTTCCCCGTGGTCTCATTTAAATTCCTTAGTAAATCTTATCAAATGCAACCAAGAAGTGGTATAGGAAACTCACAGAAGTAAGTTAAATAAAGAGAAAAATGCTGATATATAAGCAATTGAAATATAAAGTTCATAATAGTTAGTTTAACAAACAAACAAAAAACAGCGACGATAAACGATATATACTTGGAATATGATTACCTCTACTTCCAGTGGTCGAACATCACCAGAACCAGTGACCCGGAAAAATCTTGGATAGACATTGTAAATCCTAAAGCTGTTCATAGAGCCATTAAGAACCTTTTGAACATCTGACTCTCTTGGAAGATTTTGTGAATCAACTGGCTTTTCATATTTCACTAATTCTTTCCCCTTTGGCCTGTCCCGCCAAAGTAACCAGGTAACATATATTTCCATCTCATTAGATGATCTATACCGATCCAGTGAATGGATCAATCTGGTCCGAACAACAGCTGGAACAAGCCACAGTGTACTAGCATCAGCTTGGCAGCATATCAATTGGATATCATTCTTATTGTATGTATTTAAGTAGCCACGAGGATCAAGATTGGCAAAAGACTCCAGATTATCCCATGGGGTTTTCTCACACAGGGTAGTTTGATACAAATTCAACCTTCCACTTACTGTCTTGATATCAACCTGAAAACTGGCATCTTTGATGGGGTTTGCAATGTTTGTTGGGTTACCGCTGCTGTACATCTGTTATCAAAATTAAGATTATAACTGGCACACGTTGTTTAATATGTTCTGATCGGGGGAAAACAGATGACCAATAGTGTGAACATAATCAGGCATAATTTTGTATCACATTTAGAATTCTTGAATTATAATTCGTTGGCTAAATGCATAGTTGTCAGTCAATTATATAAATAACATAGACATAAGGACCATAAAGCTGCCTTAGATTCTTTGTTTTCACCTGTCTCTAGGGCTTTAATTCTTTGTTTTGAATACTTGTCACGTTGAGGTTAGGTCTTGCTACGAGTTTGTTTCTCATTACAGGTGAGTTACTTTGCATTGAGTCTAGTATTTGTCAGGTCTGTGTACTTTTCTTTAGGCTTCTCTGCTATGAGTGGATATATTGATAAAACCTAAAAGTACTATTCTCCTCACCTTGGAAAAAGGACCATAAAGTTGCCATAATCACTGTTGAGAATCACAAATATTTAAGCTGTAGATCTAGCTTGAGGAGGAGTGTTGAGATGTTATAGTTTAGAATTAATTATTAATTAATTAATATTATATTTTGTTAGTTTAATTAATTATCTAACTTTAGGTTTAAATATTATTCAGGATCAGATTTGAATATTAAATTATCATATCTTAGAAGAATAAATCTGAAATATTAGGATTATGATAGATTTTAGATTTATCTTATTAGTTTATATTTTTGCCTATATAAAGGCCTATTTGTATTCTTATTCATTCAAGGATTAATAATATTTTGAGGCTTTTTCCCTCTACTTTCAATCCTTCAAATTTCCACATGGTATCAAAGCCTGAAGAAGAAGAAGAAAAATATTAAGCCTGAAAAGAAGGCACACCTTCAAGTGAAGATTAGTATGTAAACCCAAGTGGGTTACAATGGAAGAGGGTAACTTGGGTCTCTTCCCACAAAATCTCATAGGTTATGAGATTAGTTTATCTATCTCAAGTGAGGTTAGATTAATGTGTAAACTCAAGTGGGTTACAATGGAAGAGGATAACTTGGATCTCTTCTCACAAAATCTCATAGGTTATGGGATTAGTTTATCTATCTCAAGTGAGGTTAGATTAATGTGTAAACCCAAGTGGGTTACAATGGAAGAGGATAACTTGGATCTCTTCCCACAAAATCTCATAGGTTATGGGATTAGTTTATCTACCTCAAGTGAGGTTAGATTAATGTGTAAACCCAAGTGAGTTATAATAGAAGAGGATAACTTGGGTCTCTTCTCACAAAATCTCATAGGTTATGGGATTAGTTCATCTCCCTCACGTGAGGTTAGATTAGTATGTAAACCCAAGTGGGTTACCATGATTCTATAAGCATGTTGCTCTTGAATAATACATATGATGGAAGATTATAACTTTGATCTTTTCCTACAAATTCTCATAGGTTATGGGATTAGTACATATAATTCTTCATCAAGTTTTTTTCTTGCAAGTATTCTTGTTAAGCCTCTAACATGGAAGTTCTTCGTCAAGTTCGTAACTTTATCTTAAAATACAGATTCAAGATCCAATCAACTTCAGTTCAGTAGTTACTACTGGTTTAAAGATTCAAAGTTCTGGTTCTTTTATAATGATGTTGCTCACATCCAAACTGCCTCCCAGCTTAAAGGGGAGTGTTGAGAATCACAAATATTTAAGCTGTAGATCCAACTTGAGGAGGAGTGTTGAGATGTTATAGTTTAGAATTAATTATTAATTAATTAATATTATATTTTGTTAGTTTAATTAATTATCTAACTTTAGGTTTAGATATTATTCAGGATCAGATTTGAATATTAAATTATCATATCTTAGAAGAATAAATCTGAGATATTAGGATTATGATAGATTTTAGATTTATCTTATTAGTTTATATTTTTGCCTATATAAAGACCTATTTGTATTCTTATTCATTCAAGGATTAATAATATTTTGAGGCTTTTTCCCTCTACTTTCAATCCTTCAAATTTCCACACTCACCTTTGGAAATAAAAGTAAGAAATGCACATTAAAACTTAAAACATACAAAACCATGCATGAATGAAATTATTACTCTTCTGTTATCAAACTCAATGGTTAAGTGCGTGTCAGAAAAACGTTTAGCAAGGAACAAGCGCAAGAAACATCATTTTGGCAACAATACAAAGAACATCTAACATCGCTACAAGCAATTCCATGACATCAAAGACTAATGAATTTTATTTACCAGCATAGGAGCCCATATAACACAGATTAATATGAAGAACAGGCATATTCCATTGCAGCATTTGGTCAATTTTGTTTGCTTCTCTCCTTGTTTGTGTGTAGCTCTATTCAAAAGTGCATCACATTTTACAAGGTACAAACTTGCATTTATGTCCTCCAGCTGAAAAGGGCAAGAAAGATGTAATTATAAATTTTGTATAACAAGTCTTATAGGACTAGGTGGAATTGACTACATGAATCGTGCGATGCACATTATACTCTCAACAATCAAATATTTTGATAACGTATTTTTTCCCCAAAAGTATTCATGGAGGAGCCATGGTAATTCTAAAGAAAATTGTGGGATAATGTAGCACAAAATCTTTCAAAACCGATGTAATATTACTCTTTTTTAATAGTCAATGTTAAGTTAACTGTTAGTGCAGGCTGGGAGACTTTTCTCATAAATTCACTTTTGGAAATGCTTTCAAGGCAAGCCCAACTAAAAGCAGATTTCTTATATCCACTATCAGTGCCACTCAATTCAGTATTGCAACTTGCAAGCAGTCGATGATATCTTTTAACTATGTTTCCATGACTGAAATATGACGTTGAAATTATAATTACTATTGTTACCAGAAATATAATTCAAACAAAAATTTTAGCATGTTATATTTGAGATTCAATTACCTGAGAGCAGTCTTTGCAATATAATGGTAATACTTACAATAAACCATGGGTTTTAATAATTTAACAATTTCCATAAAGACGAGTAAACTCAAACAAATATGATGATTAAGTCACATTGTAACAGAGCCTACCTTTAGCCAGTCGTACATGGTCAAAGATGTGGTTGTGCATGACCAGTCAAGCACACATCGTAGTTCATAAAGGAAAGGTAGAGCACGATAAAGTCTATATCCTAAATAATTGATTCGTGAAACTTCACTGGTCAAAAACTGCCGGTACAAAGTGCTCTTGTGAGGGATGCCATGACGAATTTGTACAGCCTGTAGTGCAAGAGAAACTGCTTTTGCAAAATATATGCCACGGAGAGCAAGCCCAGCAGCATGTTGCTGAAAAGGCTCCAATTGCCAGGCATACTCTGTAACTGAATATGTGAAGAGAATGAGGTTGAAAATATAGAAAATCACTTTCCCTGTGGCAAACGAACAGAGGTATATTATACGATCAAGCACAATCAGGAAGAAGATAACCTGCATTGAAGAATTCACTATCGTTAACAGTCCAGTTAACATGGCAAATAATGTCAGACCAGTAAATGCAGAATGATCTGATCATTATAGCTTATATTAAATGAAATAAATTAGTGACAAGAGCCATAAATATACTGACAGGGACCAAAGCAGGATAGAAATCCTAAATCCCATAGTGATATAAACTGCTTAATGGATACTTAACTAGGATTGTTCTCCCACCTCAATAACTAGCTTTGTAGAGGGTTCCCCATCTTGCTTAAGTCCCTATCATCTAGTATCAGATCTAATGATTGGAACTAGGAAGCCCTAGAAAGAGCCGCCTGCAGAGGATTCTAATTGTTGATAGGTCAAGTTTTGTAGGGTGCAGCTGGAGCCCATCAACATCCCAAGAGCAGCCAACTGATAGGAATCAAGGTGGTGCGAGATATCTAGCTCCACTAACAAGCAATATGGGCTGGTCAATGGACTACTTAATAAAGGTAGTTTTCCTAGCTCAGCTGCTAGCTTATGTGCCTATCATATAAAAAGCATCACAGCTTGGTTTTGTAACTTTGAACCCCCACGAATTTGTTCTTGGAAAAATAGGGGGGAATGCACAAATCCATCTGGAAAAAATATGCAAAACTGAATCATGTTGCCAAAATTCTGGAACGCTTTCTGGTATGAGAGATGTGGGGGCCTGCACAAGTATTATCGCACTTGACCTACTTCACGCACCCAAGAAACAGGTTAAACTTGTGCAGACATGATCCAGATTAATCTAAGTTTATAAACACTAGTGCAGTATATACATATCCAGACCAGTTGAACATGTATCGACATACCATTAAAATAAAGACAAACTCTTTCGGAAACTGATCTTCAAGCTGATATACATCAAGGAATTCACTTTTATTTTTTATGACAGACTGATAGAACATGGCAACAAGAAAGAACACAATCAAATCTGCACAAAATATGTAGGCATACAGATCAAGTTCCCTTTTGCCTCCACCAATTACAGACAGTATATGGTAAGGAAATCCCCAGTCTTCCAAAAAACCTACTTGCTGCGCTTCGAGAATTTCCTTGGCTACATCAGCTGCAGGAGTTAAAGACTTGTACCATTCTGCTGAAAAGCACCCCATTACAGGAGAGGCATAAACTACCTCTAAGACAACCAGTGCGACATTGGGATTTCCTAGGCTTCTTTCAATGCTTTGAACATGAACCCTACTAGCACCAGGGCAGAGATTGGGGTTCTTTTCCTTGCACCTATTGTTGTGGACATTTCTGAGCAATTGATTAATTCCAGACTCAATCCTCTCTGGCTGAATCCCATCTTCAGGCCAGAAATTGACATCCATAGACACCTGGACAAAATATGGAGGAGATTCTGCTCCTTGCGTCAGTGATTTCCAGTACCTAAAGAAGCTTCTGATTATCAGTTTCACCATATTGGTTAACTGATTTATCAGATTCCATGCTCTATCATGCCAGTTATGACTAGTGGAGGCATCTTTGGCATAGCGACCATTTCTATTAAAAAACTTGAAGTCTGTAGAAGTCATCCATTCACCATCTTTTACAGTTATGGAGCTCTGAATGAGGGTAAATATGTAGACAAGAAATAGAGGAAATGAACTGACAACAAAGGATGACGTAATTTTGTCTGTGGGGAAACCTAATTCACGTAATAAGTGAGAATTAATACTCAACCCACAATGCTGGATGATGATTTGGTACAGATACTGAAGTAAAATATAAACCTCAGTATAAATGAGCATGATAATCCAGAAGATGTAACTTGGGCCTGTATTTACACACAAAGCATACAGGAAGAGAGCTGCAAGATAAACCATTGAAAGCAGACTGAAGTTCCATAAGAAAACAAGAACAAAGCAACAGTAACACACAATATCATTATTGGAACGCATTTGAGACCATATATGACGGAAGATCCTTCCTAACTGCAGACTTGCAGCATCAGAACTCTTATCAGATTGAACAGATGAGGAACGTTCCAAATACCCATGCCGGGTCTTTTGACTCTCAATATCATCATATATCCCATCCTCCATAGATGTCTGCTCATTCACATTAGATTCTTCTTGTGCAATGTTCAAAAAGCTCACCAGGTTATTGACTGCCTGATTTCCAATGGACTGTACCTGGGAAACACCATCCCCTATCAATTGTACAGCAGATTTTAATGGGTTTTCTTTTGCTTGCCCTTTAATTTTTTCCTTTAATTCTAACTCTCTAGAAGTATCATCCTCTATTTCAGTAATCTCACACCGAGAAGAATCCACCAAATGCTTCATATACTCTTCTGCTAATGGAGTTTCCATATCCATGTTAGCAGATGATTTGTGCAGTTCAATTGGAAAAACGGAATTCTCTCTTATAGTGTGGTCTAGTTTCCGTAGAATATGCTCTTCTTTATCAGGGGTTCCAATGTCATTATTTGATGCAAGAGAAGAGCTTCTCCTCCTTCGTAGACCTTCATTGCCATGAGAAAATCCATCACCACAATTAGTGGATGAGTTCATGCTGTGGAGTTGTAATTGGAGGTTGAGCATTTCAGATTTCATCTTTTCCACCTGCATGTTACGCTGGCGTTTTTTCTCCTGAGATTCACGAATTTGTTGCAATTGTTCGGTTTTCCAAGCAGCTTTTTTCTCTTGCTCATGTACAATCGCGCCAATTTGCTCTGCTTCCAGATAGCGAGACACGTAATCAAACTCTTGAGAAGAAAACATATACGACTGAAGTGATACCAGCACAAAAATGATGATCTCAACTAAAGCAGATCTTGCTGTAATCCGGAAACCATAATCATATTTATAAAATCCAATGATCTCAAAAATGTAGTTTGCAGTTGCACATTTCCCCGCACTAAATCCCCCAACAAAAGGAGACTGATAAGCTAGAGAGAGAACAATTACAACAAAATTATATATGCGCAAGAACTTGAATATTTTATTCTTCTTCTTCAGTATTTCAAGTCTCATGCGAAAGAATACCAGAGCAAAGGCAAGATAACCAAGATGTAGAATGTCATATTCAAGTGTTCCAGTAATCAGTATTAGTATTAGCACCAGATCCAGCAGATGGCAATAGCAGTAAAGCCTCAAATAGTCAAGAAATGTCCACATGCTTTTAGTTTCAAAAGAGAGATCTCGCCAAACAAATGTGTTCTTACGTTGGGACATAATCTGACGATAAGTTGAAGACCCTGACAAACCAGGATGGCTATCAGCACGAAGTTTAAAACAAGCCAGCATGAAGACCGCAAGATAGCTTACAAAGATCCGGGGGTCATCAACAATAAGTCCTATAAGAACAATGAAAGGAACATGTCATTCAAATTTGAAGGCTTCAATGTGCATGATAAAACAAAACATATCATTCATACATACATATCAACATAATTAACATGTGTTAAATTCATTCAAAAAGATTAACGTGTTAAAAGGAAGCCCTTAATAATTTAAGAATCGATGTCACCAGTTTCCTCAAGCCAGAGAGAAAAGTAGTCTAGATTGTTAGAAAGTGAAACAGATAATTATAGTATCTGAAAAGGATAAAGAACTTATGAGGCCTAACGCTTATAAAGAGAACTATACAATACCCTCAAATACTGGACTACTAGAACCCATGTAGAGGCATTAGAATTCCTCATGAATTACATTTTAAATATGGAAGAGAGTACTACCGAGCCAACACTTTTTACAGTAATGGAAATCCTTAGTTGAACTTCTCGAGCAGTCATGGCAATGAATCTCACTTGGGACTTGTGAATTCAATTTATCCATCCAGATGACAAAATATTCCAGGATCAGAATGGAAGCAAACAAGAAAACAAATATGGGCCAGACTTTCCGTATAATTCGCCAACTTAAAAGAATGCAAGCAGCAAGCAGTGCAATATACAAAATTGATATTGCATTCAACAAAGCAAAGCTAGCTAATAGCAATGCTATCATGTTTATCTCAAGACCAAACAGATTAAACATATTCTCCATCCAAAATTTCAGATATATTTTTAAGAGACTCTTCTGTGTTTCAAATCGCTCCTTTCTCAAAGCAACAATCCTCTTCTTGTTCCACTTGTGACTCTCCTTTGTGCTACCCCAGATAAACCCAAATGAATATTTTCTACTGTCAGAACCTCCTGGTTTAGAAGATGTAGCATCAGCTATTTGAGAAAAGCTAGAGGAAAAAATCTGCGACGAATTGTTCAAAACCCCTTCTTGTCTTGCAGACGGAGGATGTGAATTATACAATGGTTTATTTTCATCATTGCATTCTTTAACATTACTGAATGCATCTTCTGGGGAAACAAATAATGGACAAGGTTCTTCCCACTTTTCTTTGTTTAGAACTGCATTTGGCATCCTCTCCAACCAACGGAAGACATTGTACTGAAGGGTACAAGCTGCAATCACCAGAACTTTTCCTCTCAATCCTGATTCTAAACCCCAAAAGCCTCGCTGGAATACACGGAAACCCAAAAATAGAGATATATCATAGTGCTTCTGCCCGGGAAACATTTGAACCTGCTTACCCCACATCTGGAAGAGATATTCAGCTGCTACTAGAAACCCCGTGTATGCTAAAAATGATTTGGACGGGATCCTAGAAGTTTTTGGTAAAGTGGAGCATATGAGAAGGCCAAGAAGATATAAAAGTCCAAATGCACTAATTGGAGAAAAAGATGCATAAAACAATGCAATAAATAAGATCTTCTGACTGTGCCAAATAAGCAATCGTCTGACAAACCCCACAATCCCTGACTCCAGTTTATCAAAGTCATCCAGTCTATTATACCTGCTCTGCCTCCTCTCATAGCTATAAAGTTGCATGACAATTAGGACTGCCAAGGACTCCCAAATATTTTTGAGAGGTGATGCCTTTGAGTCATATCCCAAATAAATATAGAGCTCAATTAATTTAGACAACCACTTCTCGAGGCTTGAGAAACTGCTCAAGCTATATACAAAGATATACACCAAAATTGCATAAACTTTTAATGGAAACCATAGCCGTCTTTTGGTTCTCTCAACAAGTTGTCTTCCAATAATCCACAGAAGGAGAAGGAATATGTAGCCAAATGATACACAATTAGGTCTCACCAGGTATACTGTGAGAAGAATAGTCAGGAAAGCAATGTAGGTTCCACATGATCGATAAATAGATAGGAACTTCTGCCCAATTGCACTGAGATATGATGCTATTCTTCTCTCTGTAAAAATAATACATGAGAATGAAACACTGACCATAATCAAGAATGAAAGCAGTGGCAACAATGGTAGAAATGCAAAGATTCTTCTGGTGCATAGTTGCAGAAAAAACCAGTACTCAATACTAATGTCTAGTCAACTAATTTAAACAGCATACAATATTCCTATTGTCTCCAGTTTGTATCAAGTAAGAGAAGTTAGTTGAGTAGTTAAGTTGTTAGCTTCCCTAATTACCTTTAACAATTATTAACTCCCTCTTAACGAAGCTATTAACAAAGTAACAGCTACTTCCTTCCTGATTCTTCTTATCACAGGCATCATTTAGTTTCTCTAGTCATGGTTCAACATGCAATTATACATAATGCGAGTATGTATGTTAGCATTGTCAGTTTCCAAATTACAAATTCATAATTAAGTTATTACAACTTTTCCACCATCCAATTAGAGGCCATAAGACCATGAGCTGATCCTAGAATAATTTCCCTACTCTCAACCACAGGACCAACAAGAATTTGGCATCAAAAAGGATAATTGTAATTGATGTCACCTACGGTTCACATGCTTGACGACTTTCTAGGGTTTATCTCCTAATACAACACCTAAGAGAATCGGTATATCATATTAATTCAGGAAAAAATAAAATTTTTATCTACAAATCATTTTCTTGAAATAGAATGAAAGTTGATCAAAAGTGACAGAATAATCTCCATTCACTAATTCAACCGAAGTATACAACTATATATGAAGAAGCAGCACTAAACCCTAGAATCCTCGAGAACGCTGCCGCTGCATACTAGATTGCCAGAAACTAGGAATCTAAGATATTAAGTAAATCATGACCGTAAGCATTTTAAAGTCTGGTCCTAATCTGTTTGCACAGCAAAAGATAAATAAACGATAACAAACTTGATGGGCCTGAGGCCCAATAAAGCCAAGCACAATAAGCCATAAATAAATGAAGCATAAGATTCACCAAAAAAATGTACCATAAGAGAAACTGCCATGGCTGGATCTCACAGAGGAGGAGGCATATACAGACAACAGAACTGATTTGTTTAGACCAGCTTTTAATATACTGAATCCAATAGGAGGGCTAGGGGCATGCTGCACAATTGCTGAAAATGAAAATAACATCTCAAAACCATGGTTATGAATTGCACAGAAGCAAGCAAGTAAAGTCACTTCCAAGAAATCCCAAGAACTATCTTCTTCAAGGAGACCTGCATCAATCAATATGTCCAGTAAGACTTCTCTTTTCCTTATTACTTCACTAGTGGGATGGCAAGTAAACAACGCATCAATATAATTTTTAATAAACAAACCTACGGCATACCTAACTGCATTAGGACTTCCATACTGATAGAGCCATTTTTCTCCAAAGCAGAAGAGATCAAATTAATTTGAAGAATGTACAAAAGTGCAAAGTGAACTTCGCAAAGAAGTATCAGAGCCTGCCTCATCTTTCTGCTGATGTTGTGACTCAAAAGATATATCAAGAAAAATATCACTGCATAGTAGACATAACAGAAAGCAATCAGTAAGTTTACATTAAGTCTCATCATATGACATAGTACATTTATCTAATGGCTTAAAAGAACAAAGGATAAACGATTTTGTTCTATCAATCAGCAATAAAGATAAAAAGAAAAGTGATCAAGGGTTTGATAAGCATACTATATACAGCATGGATGAAACCAGGTTTAATGGCGATGAGAAAGATCAAAGTCAGCATGATAGCTCTAGAGCTTTTGCGCAGACCCCATGCTATTGTGGCCACAATCAATACCTTAGTCTCTCCCTCCACTGTTATTTAACAAAACAATAATAAGACAACATAATAGAGAAAGATATACTATATATTCAGTTGGCAAAAATTAATTTGGTTAAAAAATCAGATAATGCAAAATAATCCAACCATAACAACTGAAGAAAAGAAACAAACAAGGGTGGTGGATAAAACTATAATTAGCCATGTAAGTCAGGTTTGACGGTTGATACACATAAGAGTGTTAAAATTAACAAGTAAATAATCACTGGTACAAAAGAATACTCTATTCCTTTGCTCTTCTTCTATGAGGATTTACAAGTCTTCGGTTAGGTGTTCATCCCCCAGTCTTCACAGATTCTTTTATGCTACATATAACATGCTCACCTGTCTTCCCTTGACTATTCCATACGAGTGTCAGAGGCATTATTTCTAGCAATCCAAAAAAAAAAATGAATGCAAACATGCGTGCATTTGAGTTCAAAATGCAAATAAAAATAAAAAGGGGAATTGCTAGGCATAGCTATAAACTAAAGAGGGTCATCAAGTTTTTAAGTAACAAGCATGAAAAGATGGTAACTATTACCATTCTCAGAGGAATATTCATTTGAAGAATTCCCATTATCTGACAAGCAGAGGAATACAGAGTTGTTCACCAGATTACCCAAGGCAACCAATATTCCCAGACAAAATTGTGCAAGCAGAAAAAATCCAGGAATTGGATAGTGCCACAGACCTACCATCTCCCATATTTTCATGTCCTGAACACATGTATGATGGAACAATTATTTAAATAACTTTTTGATATAATCAAATGGCAATTTTCAAAGAGATAATTACCCGTCCAAGTTTCCAATTCAGGAATGCAAATGCAACATTAAATACATAGGTGCTAACAGCCCATAAGAGAATGAAGACAAGAAGCATCCCATTCAATCGGTGCAAGCGAAACAAAGAAGGGAAGGCATAGATGATGTAGCCAACATAAGCAAGTAGCCCAAATGCACATAAGCTTGCAAAATGAAAACTCCAAAAGGAAAGAGCAAACAAGGAGACCTGTAAAAAAAATCAATAATTTATACACCTTATTCATCGAAATAAAAAAGAAAATTCATAAACAAGTTATTTCATCAGAGAAAACGTAAAGTAGATTATACTATGTTTTCAGGAATTTATACCGGGAAACCATACGTGAAAAAGTTGATGCTGAATGTTCGAAAAACAGATCCTCTGAGTAAAACATTTGTGTGCTTCACACCAGATCTGCACGGTTAATTAAAGACCACATAGCATATTAACAAAGATAGGAAAAGAAGGAAATAACACACACAAAAATGAGAAAGTTTGTGCAAAGTATTCACAAGAAGCACATAACCTGGTCCATCTAAACAAGATTGAGACAAAATTATCAGTGACTTTTTTTTTAAAAAAACATCTGCTCCTGCATCATCTCAAAGAAGGGGTTCCAATCTAAAACAATACTTGTTAACTGTCATTCGAGCAAAATAGAGCCTTTCAAATTGGACATTAACTCTAACTAGTTATATTATGATACAACGGAAACAGATATATCTCCTTGAAATAAATAAAGAAATAATTTTATTTTTCTTTCCACAAAATAAATACATCATCGATTTATAAGCTTTTGACCATATCGTTGTAATAGACGCAAAAGGCAAATCAAACAAATATATTTTCATTCTATACCTTGATTCACGAATAAAAAATGAGTGCTTAGACGGAAGAAGTTGCTCAGTCAAGCTACTCCCTGTCCCAGACATAATGAAATCCATCTCCTCCAAATCAGATTTGATGAAGGACAGCTGCATAGAAGGAAAGAACTATGAACAGAAAACACTCTTGGAGACAAACTTAAGTTGCATATTACGACATGTATAATAAGGATAACTGCTTGCAGTCACATATCACTACTTTCCTTGTTGCAAGTTAAATAAACTGATGTTATGCACAAAAAAACTAAAAGGTGCTGCATCATAATACAATAGTGCAAAAGGAAAGAAAGAAAGACTACGGCATCCATAGTTGATAGTTGAGGGGCAGCCAAGTAAGGTGGAGAGCCCTTCCTTAAAATCCAATTATTGAAATGAGATAATCAACCTACTTAAGTACCCCCATGGAGCAACTCATACTACTCAATATGAGATTTGGCATCTCATACGACCTTGATCTCCATAAATAGGCTACCCTTAAAGTCAAGGTTGCAATGGCAGCACTCTACAATACTTCACTTAACTTATGTTGATCAAAACCCTCTCTAAGTAGCCCTTTCTAGAGCCCTCAACCATCAGCTCTGATATCAATCCATGAACACCCAAGTGGGGCAGAGGACCCCTCCTTAAAAATTAATTATTAACTATTCAAATAAGAAGCAAATCATTTATTGCCCTTGTAATTCTCTTTATTTCCTTAAAAAAGTTTCTTTTTCCATCCCAAAAAGAAAAAAAATTGCTATGCTCTTTCGACCCAAATCCATAGAAACCAACAAAATCTTGAAAAAGATACATACCATCATATAAAAACATATGAGAGAAAGGCTGGAACAAATCTTGGGCCACTCAGAATTTACAGATATTTTAAAGAGACCAATCAAATCAGCCACTCTTTCAACTATACTTGGAAGTTCCACAGGAAGTTGATATACGTAAAGCAGGAAAATATTGAAACCTGCATACAGTTGAAGAGTCCTCCACCACCTACAGAACCAAATACATATGCAAAAGCTCAAAGGAGACTAAAATGATACAGTAAAATATGGCCTAGAGAGAGAAAAGAGCATGATGAATAAATGTGTTAAGAAATCACCTGAAAAGTCCAAGAAAATTGCTTGTTAAAGACCAGTCCACAAGACCAACACAGCTACCAATGAAAAAAGGTAATGAAGCCCAGGAAGGATGGCTAATTCCAACAACTAGTTGGATAGCAGGTAACAGCAAGCAAGAAGCAACCTGAAGATGAGTACCTTCAAGATGGCAAACAGAGAAACTAAATGAACTGAAAGAACTACAGTAAAAAATGCTTGACATCACTTACATCAAGCTGGAAGTGTCAGAAAAAGGAATCAATATCAAATTAACACTCTGCGTTATAAATAATAGTGTTTAATAGGTCATGACAAGAGGTACATATAATGAAGAGCTTATAAGCAGCACACAAAATTGACCTTATATATTACTTTCTGATGCCATAATATTTTCCTGATTACTCGGTACTTTTTTCAAATATCTCAACACACAAACATAGCAATCAACACGACTAATTTGATACATTATCACGTCTTCATACCCAATCAAACACGTAAAAAGTCTGTTATATACTATACAGAAGGATTAAACGCTGCAGTAGATCCTCACCAACTTCAACTTGCTTAACATGGTATTTGTAATATTCAACCATCCTCCACTACACTACACACACAGTTCATGGCTATCACCTTTTACGGACTCGTGTCCTGTTTCATCAAGTATAGCCGGAATGAAGAAATACAAATAATTTCCGAATAATACAGTATGCATGCATATTATCAACCAAAAAAAGTAAATGAGAACAAGGGCATGCATGGATATGGCCACATAACATGGACATAAGTGTATGTCAACTTCAATCACCCAAGAAGACACCGTTTGTTTTCATGATCTCATCACAAGAAATTAAAAATAGATAAATGAACACACTATCCAATAATGGACATTTCATATTGTAGACAAGCAACAGGTGTGAGAAAAAAGTACAGCAACCAACGGAAACAAATACAAGAAAAAAACATTTTAACCCCACTCCAGCAAAAAAAATAAAAATAAAGCCTAATTATAACCTTAGTACATCAACTTTAAAATGTAACGAAATCTCCCCTTTTAAATAAAAACATGCACTGTTAGTCTCATTAAATGTGGGGAGTTTTGTGTTTTTTCCCAAATGCAAGGATGTACTTCAAAGTTGATGAGCTGAAGTTATAATTAGGCCTTAATTCAAAGAGGCAAAATCCACTTTTCCCCACAAAAAAGAAGAAGAAGAAGAAGAAGCAAGAGGGTCAAATGAACTACTTACAAACCTAATTGTTCAATAATTGATAAGAACTGGCCCCAAGATGAATCTTGCCATGTTGCAAGAAAAAGTTTATTTTTGTGTATATCCACTAAAGCTACAAAAGTTACAAGGATTTGCACGGCCAAGAAATAAATTACATAAGGGGATCTCCATGATTGAACTCTGCAAAAGTAAATTTCAAAAATAACAAATCAGTATCTCACAAAAAGAGCAAATCAGTCAATACGTGAAAATGAAATCCATCTCACATCATAAGTCCAATCAGCTTTTCCCACCAAACACCGGGTATACTCCATGAGCTTCCTTCAATAGCCCATATTACTAGATAAGTCCCTTGAGAAAGTATGACTATTACAGAAAAGACAACTATTGACCACAATAGCAACAAATGCCTGCAGGAATGAAATCCTACAACAAGAAAATAAAAAAAAAATATGTTAGTGGCAGAATAATGAGCTAAACCACAGCATCCAGCACAATGGTAAACAATTGGTGCATTTGCAGCATGCATATTAATACCTTCAAATCCAAACAGAAAGAAATAGGTACGTACCAATTTTTGGTGCATTAAATTGAATGATGAGAAAAGCTATCAAATCAACAACAGAAATCAAACTCCAGTTGATTAGAGCAGCTGCAGGAAAGGAAAGCATATAAAAGTCAACGCATGCTTCAGTGATGGAGTAAATATCCATGTGCGTCCATATAAAGGAAGTAGCCATTGAGATGTGATTAAGTTGTGAAAGACAGTAAAAAGCAATTCGTAAAGATATAAAAAGCGTATATTATTCACTCTAAGTATTAAAGTTATCATAAAAAATCATACAGTATGGGTCAGTAGACTCTTACATGACAACAGCTATTGGCTACTCACTCTTAAACTTTAATTTTCCACCATCGCTCTTGTTTAAGGAGTACCAAAACTAAAGATGCATTCATAATAAGACATGCCTACCAAAAAATCCACTATAAAATATATTAAATTTCTGCTAGAAGCACGCTATGGTTCGAAGTGGCAATTTTTACACAAATCAAAGGACTCAACTCCACATTTTTCTTTTCGAAAATCAATTGAACCAGAGCGGGCACCATGTATTTGCATGGAACACAAAATGAGTGGCACAATCATCTCCCTAGAACTTTTTTATTATCTATCCATATTGATTCACCATAGGACATTATGGATCTGTATATGTAGGAAATCTCTCTCCCGTAAGGGGTAAATTTGATTGCAATCAGAAACCCAACCAGAGGATTTATTCCGCATCTCAAGCTCCATGTCTGCCGTAACACTCATTTAATGCGTATACTTTGTTAGACAAGCTTGTTTTTTCCTCACGCAAGCTGATCAGCTTTGGAAGAGATAAAGAAATGGTTAACCAATAAAACAACCCGAATTCAACAGTCATGTTCAAAAATACACCCAGCACAGCCCTAGATTTGATAGTCCATAAGTTACCCAGTTCAACCACTTCAGTTAGCATCATCTAGTCACTGACACATCGAAATAGTTCAAATTAGGGACAAAAAGGAAGAAGAAATTTCTGTCAAAACAGAATTGCAATTTTACCAGCTAAAAGGAGCACAGGCAGTACGAAACCACCAAGAAATTTTCCCATTGGAGACAACACACGATCACTTCAAATCCATCAGCATCGAGACAACAAGAAAAGAAAAGGACCTTCAATATGCTCCCGAATCGCGACGAAACGTATTTCCCGGCTAAAACAAAACTCACCGGAAACTACCAACTCGCAGTCTGAAATTAAAAAAGTGGATTACCTCTTTTCTTCGCCGCAAAAAGAAAATTAAAACAAAATCTGGTCATGCACGACTGCACGTAATATAGGTAAATGTAATCCCTACCAGCTCTCAAACAATCTTGAATTTAGAGGTTTAACGAACAACCAGCACAAACTAGTCTGCAACTGCAACTGCAAGTCATCATTATTGGAGCATTGGAGAAATATCGCGTGTGTTCTGTTACAATGTTACATTATACCAATCGCTCAAGCCACAGTAGCGTGTGCATGACGCTCTTTGGTTTTTTTTTTTTTTTTTTGGCTATGGCCAGAGTAGCACGTATACATTAGAGGCCCTTTTAAAAAAAAAAAAGAAAAGAAAAATAATGCATATACGACGACGAAGTTGCTGTGCTGCGTTTCCGCCAATGGTCCACCTGGCAATTACTATTTTTTGCCGCCAACGACCTTTTAAAAGGGATATGGAGGTTTTTTTTTTTAGGGAAGATTTGCAGGTTTATTTTATATGCTCTATAAACTGTATTCGGCAAAACGTCGTCGTTGTGCATCATGCCCTGCTCCGTTCTCTGCCTCACAGTTCCTTATCCCTCTCAATTATTCGCATTCCAGTTTCCGATGGAAAGCTGAAGGATTTCGGACAAAATGAACATGTTAATCTCAACTCCTCCTGGCAACTGTCATCCTTCGGGGCTCCATTTCGCTTCTCCAGTTCTTACGAACAGAAAGTTGTTAGGATTCTATTCCATCTCTTCATTCGATAGAACCAACTTATCACACTCTCTAGTTCGCAACAAGGTATCTCTCCGTGCCACTTCCGATGAAACAAACACACAAGCAGTTGGTGAGCAACTCTCGGAGGAGCTAAGAGCGGAATCCATTGAGGAAAGCACGCTCTCCAGTCGACCCACCTCTTCTGCTTCAATCGACAAGGATATTAAAAAGGCTAGTTTTGCTCCCCGGACCATCCTTCATGAGCAATTTAATTCGATTTTCGGAATGTCTACTTCGTATCAGTAATTTGTTTGATACATTCTAAGAGTTTGTACTTCAGTCAGGATCATATGGAGACTGGGTACTTGGGCCCTTGAAGTTTCATTTTTATATTTGATCCATTATGTCTTGATTTTTAAATCGGAAGCCTCAATTCTATTCAAGTAACAGGGATGCTTATTAAGGTATAACTAGGGCACTGACTTTGCTTACGTGAAAAGTTAACCTATGATACAAAAAGCAAACACGGTTATCGCTCTACAAGTTGTCGCGGTTTTGGTGGATTTCATAGTGATGTTTCATCTGCTTTCCGCGAACATCACTAGGATCTAGTTAATTGTGGATAGTGCATGCATTTCCCTTGAAACGTTGTACAAATTCCCGGGACTGAGAAGAACTGAAGAAGGCATTGGTTACCAGACAATTAAACTGAATTTTATTTATATTTGTATGACAGGTTGTTCAAAAGACTGCCTCAACTTTTGCACCAAGGGCTTCCACGGCCTCAAAGAACCCTGCCGTCCCTGGAACTGCCTTGTATACTGTTTTTGAGGTTCAAGGGTATGCCTCAATGTTGCTTGGTGGAGCTTTGTCTTTTAACCTCTTATTCCCATCAAATGAGCCAGACATTTGGAGGTTAATGGGAATGTGGTCCATTTGGATGTTTAGTAAGTTCACTCGTACCATTTTCAGTCTTAATAGAAAGTTTCAGCAGTCTATCACCCCCTCCCCCCAAGAAAAAACGGGGAAATTTTCAGTCGTCAGTGAAAATTTTCAGAACCTGCTTTAGATTGCGTATTTCTGGGAAACAGTGAGTTGTCCTATCTTCAAGTTCAATTTCCCTGCATCGTGCAGCAGTATCTAATACTACATGTTACTACGATCCGCAGATCATGCAAAATTTTATTGGCCACGTTTCATTGATCTAGTGCAAAAATGTGTATGATACTCCTTATGGCTCCTTTTTCTATGGGTCAGAAGATAATTACGACTCTTTAAACTTGCAGCAATTCCTTCACTAAGAGCTCGAGACTGTTCAAAAAATGAGAAAGAAGCGCTGAACTATCTGTTTCTTCTCATCCCATTGCTCAATGTTGCAATCCCATTCTTTTTGAAGTCCTTTGCCGTTGTCTGGACTGCAGACACGATAGCTTTCTTTGGAATGTATGTATGGAAGGTACATACGTCACCTAGTTTATTGAAGCCTAAAGTTTTCATTAGCTCCATTCCCTCTTTACTTATGTGAAATGCGCTTTTCTACAGCTTGGATGGCTGCAGAGAACAGACTAGGGAAATCAACTTGGTTTGCATACTACACGCAGTGATGATAAATTGATAATCTCATCTCCTAGGAAAGCAAGATACCATAAACGTCATCCCTGTCAAATAACGGAATGATAAAATATCGGTTGTTTTTGACATTTTACATTTCGTTATCTTGGAGTCTCAGTATTTTATTTGCGCCGCGGGTTTCACAGTTTGTGTGGATGGCGAGAATGTGATGCAATGGCAAATGATAAAAAGTAGGAATTCATGAAGGAAAAAAAAAGGAAGAAGTTCATTATAAAAGCTTTTGTTGTTTCTTTTATAAGTCACTTGGGAAAGAACATAGGGCATAATAGTTTTTGTTTGCAAATTTACCCTTAATGCTTAATAAGTCGCCTTCAACTATTTCACTCTTTTCAATAGATTTTTCACTTTTATAGGAAATGCAATTGGCTATCTAGAGAAGACGAGTAAGGATAATTAAAGGGGAGAGATTAATTAATGTAATTGATGAATTTTTAGAAGTAATTGTTGGTCATTTTTTAACATTTAAACTTACTCTTAAACTTTCAATAAAAGTATTTCGCAAAAGAAGTAATTTCAAAATATATATATAAATTTAAAAAAAAAAGTGATTATTGAATGGTTATTATAAATAATTTTTTATAGATAAATTATTAAAAAAGATATTAAACAAATAATAATATATAAAAGGATATAAGAGATAGAAAGATAATAAAAATTAAAAGTTTAAAATGTTTATTTTTTATATTATTATCTGAAAATTATTTAAAAAATCAGTAATTTTTGTTTATTTAAAACCATTTTAAATGACCAAAACTTGGCCAACATCATTTAGCACTTTTTTTCCCTAAACCAGGCACAATCTTTGTGATTGGACGAATTAAGGTCCCGTGCAAGTCACGCGTTACCGTCACCTTATGAGGTGGCTGGCATCTCTCTACACTCGGTTACGAGAATTGGTTCGAAGATGGTCGTGTGTTCTCTCGCCGTCTTCGTTAGCTTCTTCGCTTTTTCTGCAATCGCTCTGGCCTTTCATTGCTCTATAACAGGTTAGCTATGCTTATTACTGCTATGCTCTTAATTTTGTCACTTCGAAATTTGAATCCTCGTCTTCTATAGTCCTTTTCCTTCCGTTTTTTAAATTTCTAAATAAGCATGGAAAGTTAATTTTCTTCATATGCGAATGCTCCTTCTTGCATCGATGATGCTTTGATATGATGGGTCAATGTAAGCAGTATCTCTTGCTCATTCTGCTTCGAATAGTCTGCGTTCGACGATTGTTCTCCCCATTACTTAAAATATTACCGGGTGACCTTAACATGTTATGTCGGCAAAAGGCATCCAATCTATGAGTTTCTTCGTCTGTACTTTTACTTTTGTTACTGGAATGGGTATTTGATTATGGGTGAACTTATTCTTTTTTCTTCATGGCTAAACTTATTCATGATAAATCAATGGTAAATATACCCCTTCCTGCTACTAAGCCGTTGGCAGAATTAAATAACTAACTACGCACGAATAGTGTTTTTTATTTTTGTTTATAATTGACGCAGATATCTGTTCTCTAGTTCTGATTGAATAAATATGTTGTACGCATCTTTTCCCCTTGTATGCTATTCTTCTGCTGCGCTAACTTGCTCAGCATTTGTTCTCAAGTGCTTAGTCTGGTGTAGACTATGTGTTAAATTTGATTAGAATGGTCCCAATTACAGGAACTACAAGCATGAACGCTTTGGTGTTTTTGAAATTTCAAGGACAGGGTCTTTGGCTGATCAATGTCAGTTTTTGTCAACATCTTTCTTGCACAATGTATAATTAATCTTTTGCTTTCTTGATATGCGAATATGCAGGGTTACCGCTTGTAAGAAATATCAGTGACATTCCTCAGGATAACTATGGAAGGGCAGGTCTTTCTCACATAACTATTGCACGTTCAGTCATGCATGGAATGAGAGAGGTATTCATCATAATATAATTTATCATTTTCATTTTCTTTAGATATATTAAACTTGCTTATATTCTGATTAGATAAAAAATATCATCAGAATTATAAAAGTTCTTGCAATAACAGTGAGAGTTAAGAAAATGCCTCAAGTTATGACCATCATTGCACAAAATGTGAAGTTAACTGGAGAACCAGCTTTGTGTTAATGATGACTGATATCTCCTGTTTATTAAAAAAAATAAATTGGGATGGTGTGATCATATTGTTCACATTTTTTAACAGCAGAAAAAAGAATGAAAAATCATAGTCAGGACCTGTCAATTTCTTATCGGTAATATGCCATTTACTTTCAAAAAATCATCCTGTTTTAAAACAGGTTGAGGTATGGCTTCAAACATTTTCACCAGGATCACGCACTCCAATTCACAGGCATTCCTGTGAAGAAGTTTTCATTGTCCTCAAAGGGAGTGGCACTCTCTATCTAGCATCAAGTTCTCACGAAAGATACCCAGGAAAGCCACAGGAGCACTTTATCTTTCCAAATAGCACATTTCATATTCCAGTTAATGATGCTCATCAGGTAAAATTCTCATAGAATAGGGTGAGAGTTGCATGCTCAAAATAGGAAGCACTCCTTTTTTTGGGTTTAATTGGTTTTTTTTTTTGGTGGTTGGGGGGGGGGTGTTTGGACGAGTGGAACATTTCTACAAATTTTTAAGTTACTGAAGATGATCTGCATTGCAGTTATGGAATACCAATGATCATGAGGATTTACAAGTGCTTGTTATCATATCAAGACCGCCAATTAAAGTGTGCGTAACCTCTATTACCCATTCTTTTATATGCTTCACGGGGAAAATTGATGTTTGGTTTAAAAGGTTTCTTCCACCGATATTAATAAAAATATTATCAAGACCGACTGTATCATAGTGTCTGGGCAAGGAAATGCATCATAAATATATTTAATTATTTATTAAGGAATCATATTAGCCTCAAATTTAACTGCATCTTGATCCCTGCATCCCGTGATGGGCATATTAGTACGAATTTAATGAGAAATGATAGTTAATTGAAGACTCAGTTCAAAATTTATCCATATTTTCGGCCTCTTATGTCCCATTAAAACTCATCTCTTGTATGATACGAGGAAGTTAGGTGGCATATCGTTTAATTGAATTATGGTGTTATGATGCAGATGCTTTTGCTTATTAGGTTCTTTTCATGTTTCCCCTTTTTCTTATTTATTGTTTTCGTTATCTCATTATTCATGAAGAGTGTTTTGACTCTTGTTTAGGTTTATATATGAGGACTGGTCCATGCCTCATATTGCAGCAAGATTGAAATTTCCTTACTACTGGGATGAGCAATGTTTTCAAACACCTCTAAAAGATGAATTATGATTGAATCGTGCTTGATTGCCTTATGGCATTTCCTTTACAACTGGAAATATCAAAATTGGGACGAGTTTTCCTTTTTATGTATTGTTGTGTGATGCCTTTTGAATGAACCGAACCGGTAAAACCGGATACTTCAATCATGTATCATGTTCGTATATTCAGAAACCTTATTTTTGAGCCTGTTTGGAATATTTACCAGAATTGGATTCGATTGAAAGGGATGGAGACGGCATCTTATTGACAAATAACAATGTATTATATATCAAATTTGATTGTCAAAGTACATAGCAACGATCACTTAGGGAAATGCATTAAGGCCTTCAGGGCGGTTGTCCCTTATACCCCAGGCTGACTCTGATTATTCTAGTCATTGATTGTTATAGATTTCGGTGAATGTTGCATCGTCGTGATAAACGAGTGACTACTGTAATTTTAGTATTTATTTACTTCTTGTCATTATAATAACTATTTATTTTCCTAAACAAGACTTTTAAAAGTTCGGCGCGATTTTAAAGAAAAAAATCATTTTCATTATGACATTGCTTGGATCAACAATTCCTATTGTTGACGAGATAACTTTTGGTTTTTGGTGTCTCATTTCGGCCCAGAGAAATTGTGGATCATATGTTAAGGGAGCCCGCTTAAATGCTTCCTCATAAATCAATATGGCCCGTGATATCATTATTAACCCAACTGAGGTCATGATACCTTATTTTACAGTAAGTCGGTAAAGCAGATTTGTAATATCAAATAATCAAATAAATAAAATGAACGGAAGATAATATTACAGACTAAACAGAAGATGAAAATCGCCAGTTAAAAAGGGGAAGAATTTCACAGGATCACAGACCAAAATTTGACAGAAAACCAACAATCAATAAAATAAAAGCATGCTCCCACAATTCAGGCACGAGAGGAGGAGAGTATATAGAAAAATCCTGCGTGGAAGGAAAATATATTAAACATATTAAAATGAAAATAAATAGAAAAAACTTGAGTGAGAAATCGAGGGGATTGATTGGAAGAAAGATTTAGAGACGCAGCTTATTTGCGACAAATATAAATAAAGGATAAAAAATAATGGGAACATGGTTGAAAGAAGAAAGCAGGGAGGCTCCGAGGATTGTTCCCTTCCTTACAATCCCCACCGACCTGCTTTCCTTCCGTTTAATGGAATGAATCATAATGAATTGTGGCCTTTGTCTCAACCACACTAACAATGGCTTCCACGATCTAGCCTCTCTTTCCTCCCTAACCTCCCCTCCCGCCATTTCCCACCTCCAGGGACAGGATGGCCGCCTATTGCTCTTCTTTTCCGGCCCTAACCCAACAACTCATCGGCCTCCTGTCTGTCCTCCTCCTCCTCAATGCCGCCGCCGCCGCCTCCACCATCCGCCTTGGCGTCGTCTTGAAGCCCACCCCTGATGTCCCCAGTTTCCGAGAAGCCCCAGCCTTTCGCAATGGGGAAGGCTGCAATGCAGAGAAGATACACATTGCTATGACATTGGACTCTAACTATCTCCGAGGCACAATGGCCGCCGTCTTCTCCATCTTGCAGCATTCCACCTGCCCTGAAAACATTGAGTTCCATTTCCTCTGGGCGAGGTTCAAACCTGAAGTCCTTTTCAGCATCAAAACAACCTTCCCTTACCTCAAATTCCAAATTTACCGCTTCGATTCCAGCAGGGTACGTGGGAAAATCTCCAAATCCATCCGCCAAGCACTGGACCAGCCTTTGAACTACGCAAGAATTTACCTTGCTGATATGATCCCTAGTTACGTGAAGCGGGTCATATACTTAGACTCTGATCTCGTGGTTGTGGATGACGTTGCCAAGCTTTGGGAGGTTGACTTGGAGGGCAAGGTGGTGGCGGCGCCGGAGTACTGCCACGCCAATTTCACCAACTACTTCACGGACCTGTTCTGGACAGACTCAATTCTGTCTCGCTCATTTGAGGGTCGAAACCCATGCTATTTCAACACAGGGGTCATGATAGTGGACGTGGAGAAATGGAGGGAAGGGAATTATACTCAGAAGGTAGAGAAGTGGATGGAAGTGCAGAAACAGAAGAGGATTTACCATTTGGGGTCTTTGCCTCCTTTTCTGCTGGTTCTGGCCGGTGACATAGAGGCCGTGGACCACAGGTGGAACCAACATGGGTTAGGAGGGGACAACCTAGAAGGCAAATGTAGGAATCTACATCCTGGTCCTATTAGTTTGCTACATTGGAGTGGAAAAGGTAAGCCATGGTTGAGGCTGGATTCTAGGAAGCCCTGTACCGTTGATCATCTCTGGGCACCTTATGATCTTTACCGTTCTGACAGTCATTCTTTAGAGGAATGACCCTGGGGCTTCAAGTGGGAGGAGCATTGCTGGGTGGAGCTTGGCTTAGATTATTGGAAAGACAACAAGAAAAAGGGGAAAATATCTTAACTTTAAAGAATGCGTGAGAGATCTAAGTAACAATAATTCATTTGACAATTCTTATTAAAGTAGGGCCATATGACTTTATTGATCAGAGGGTTATACTCAGCATTTTGCAGTCTGGTGGGGGAAGAAAGGGAGATCAAGTAATGGTGGTTTTTTTTTTTTTCTTGTAAGTCTTTCGTTCAAGGTACTCCAAAAGTAATGGATAATTCTTTGGGGGGGGGGGGGGGGGGGAAGGAAAATGTTTTCTGTCACTCTCAGTCTCTCTCATTGTTTTTGATATAGAAAAATCATGGGCATTTGATCATGGACATAGCGGTAGTGCCATTTTGCATTAGTGACTGCATTGTCATGTTCATGAGCACGCCCTGATTTTTCTCTGTCCCTTCTGAGATGTTATTTCTATATCTATCCTATTTTATTTGAATATCTTGATAGATTGTACATTCTCTTCAGCCCAATTGCAGTTACAGAATTTTTCTCATCTGAACTCTCCTTTCCCCACAGGAGGGAATGTCTTTCTTTCACTTTCATGTCCCACAAATTGTCTCAACTAACCCAACGACGATAGTCTGTAGGAGTATTTATCAAGGAAATACACAATCTTTTTACAGGATAATGTACCATCACCATGCATGATGTATGATTAGAAAATCTCAAGTTCAAATCATTACATTCAATATCAATATCAGTATCAGCTAATCAATGCCCCATTAATATTAATCAATCAATTGATATCAAATATAAAATTTCATAATAAATTTAATTATTTCCAAATCCTACGTAATACAGTACAATTTATTTCTCGAATTCCATGTTTTTTAAGGCTCAAATCCCATATTACTTAGTCAAACTGTAACTATAAGAAGTTCTTTTTATCCGGTCTTACCTCAACATTAATATTGGTTAGAAGTTAGAAGTTATCTTAACAGAATGGTTTAACAATTTCTTTTTAAGAAGAAGAAGAAGAAGAAGAGACGCTCAAATTGTTGAACCCTATTAATAGCGCTAATCAACAACGGTTATCTTGTTTCAAAACTTCATTCACAGAACGACCCCGTCATGTATGTAATAAATAGGTAAGAGGGAACTAAATGGTTATAACTACGCATCCTCACCATGATTTGGCTTTTCCCAAAAGGAGATTAACATAAATTACAGTTCATACAAAATTCTATCCTCTAAGATGATTCACGCTAACTCGAATTTGAAACCCCGATCACTACTCTTAAGCTCTCGCTGCTGCAATTGACATCCACTAAGAAGAAAAACTACTATGCGATCATCGATACAATCTAACTTAAAGATAAATTAGCCGGAAGAAGGCAGAAAAAAGAAATGAAAGAACGACACTCCTCAAAAGCAGCCGGGCGCAGTTCATGCCTTGCTGAGCTTGAAGCCAAGGCTGCTGCTGCTGCTGCTTGAAACTGAATTCAAGCTGGTGGTTCAGCAGTAATGGTGGGGTCAGAAGTGGACTCGTCCATGTGAGAGTGAGACTCAACTGGGGGAGGTAAACCCAGAAGGCGTCCTTTCTGGGCACGAGGAGGAAGATGCTTGGCATGTTTTCTGGAAGGAACTTTCCAGGGTAAGAAAACCCCTGTCCCACCACCACGAGGAAGCTTGCGAGAACTCAACACCATAGGGCGCATAGGGGTTAGCATGACCATCGGGGCACGGATTATTCCAAACTTGGGCATCATCATATCCATGGCCCCATCATTTGCCAAACCAAATGGTGTTCCCATTCCAGGTTGCCACACAGTCATTGCGGTTGCCACGGAAGGAATTGGTGTTTGGCTTTGGTTGGAGTCTGGCCTTACCCTGAAAAAGGTGAAGCTCGCCCTTCTGTTTGGGGATGGGCACATCACATGCCTTGCCATGTCAGCACTGTTCCCTCTCATCACTATAAGAGACCTGCAAACCTCAAATATTAGTGTCATAATGAACGGTGATCTTAGATGAGAAAGGGGAGTTATAAAACCATCAGGCAAAAAAGAGAGTATTTATAAGGTTTTCAATATAATACCCATTCTTGGGTGAGAGCATGAGTGGCCCTTTGTAGTTCCCTTCACTGTCGCTGGTAAGGGTACGCCCAAAAGCCATGGTTGATTCAGAGAGAAGCAGAATAGACACAGGTTGATCCAGATGAGGTGGTTTAAGGAATGGCTGAGAATATTCACCCTGAAATTGATTTTATAGAATCGTTATTTTGTCGCCCGTAACAAACCATAGAGTAGGGTATGCAATACTTACCTCTTCAAAAAAGTTGATGGTGCAACTATTTGGCCTTTTGTACTCTGGAAGTAGTTTCCACTGAATAAGATGATCGATGACACTTTGAAGAAGAGCTGGAATTGGCTCTATGTTGCCTGTAAACCAATTTTCAAAGAGAAAATAAGAATTACAGAGGAATCGCTAATGTGATAATTACAATTTTGTAATAGTGGTAAAGACAAACTTGAAATCGTTTAATTCCTACTTTTTGCATCCTCCTTGATCTGTCCAAAAATTGGAACACCAAGCTGAATCAGCTCTCTCTTGTTGCCCTTCATCTGTTTGTTGAACAGTATAAAAGTTTCGCCTACAATTGCCCAATAAGATCAATTCAGTAATTTCTTGGAGACTATGGTGATTCCCTTCACATTCTAGAACAAGAATTACTCGTCAGCTGTGGTTGGTTTACCTGAGAGTTCTCCCTTTTGGCCAGCAGAATGGATCTCATTGACGAAATCATAGAGCTTGCAGAGTTCTGAATCAGTGAAAACGTCCTCATATAACTTCAATCCTTTCACTACATTCACCTGCCAATTCACCAATACCCACCTGCTTCTTATTGCATAAACGAATCCAAGCTTCATTACTAAAAATAATGCATTTGAATTTTGTGAAAAGATAGAACTTGCCATGTGCCCCTTCACCGACTCCTTTGCCGAAAAACCTTTTGTCAACTTTATCTGGGCACCACGTTCTTCACATTCGTCGTGGTCGGAGCATATACAGCTGTTCATCAAACTGGCTTGCATTTCTTGAGATCCTGCCATCCCAATACAAAGAAAACACCATGGTACATTCAGTGCTCAGCCAACGAAGGACTAACCACAAGACACATTAAAAAACATTTTCATCCTACAACTGCGATGATCTCAATTGGTAGAGTAGTTTATGAGACATGTTTGATTAATCATGCATATATTTGCCGTCTTCCAACAAAATCCTTAATGGTAATTATGCGTCCCTTGTTCAGTAAAAATGCCAAAAGGCCACCCCCAATGCATCCAACAGAAATTATGAAACATGAAAAATGTCCATATTTGCATGCGATAAATGCATTCTTTAACTGATTTTTGCATCTTTTGTTTGTTCACTATGTAATAAATAGCCCATTGATTCCTTCCGCCAAACAAAACATGGCTTATTGATTGATGGGATCTCCAACTAACAACCAGGACAGAGTTGACCTGCCGTCTGGGACAGGGAGTCAAATTAAATTCATATAATTAGCATCGGGAATGGCACCAAAGTTGTAGAAACCCGACCACCCGCCCGATTACCGGCATCCACGAAGATGGAAAACAGGCAGGTCACTTCAAGGAAAACACGAAGATGAAACAGCTCTGACTGGCCAGCCTGTAAAGCACACGCCTCCAGGTATACCCACTACAGAACGTTGTGGTGATGCCACCCTTGCCGCTATCTGTATTCTGTACCACCTAATTTATTTTACATATTTTTTTCCAAAAAAAAAAATCTTCAGATTTTTTTATCAAAATATCAACCTGACGCTGGCGGGTTGCACGTCAAATTTCTAGAAACAGCAAATAATTTTTAACAGTTTTATGAAACAGACCGGATATTTTTGAAAAAAAAAACAAAGAAAGAAAGCAGTTCCATCTTTTTATAAAATCCTGTGATAGACACCTTCGACGGTTTTCTTCCAATACATTAAGCAATCTGTGAACCCACCACCAAACAAACCGCTTTGGAAGTCTTATCTAACCCTTTCCGCTGGCCAAAAAAACATATGCTTCTTTCCCCATTTCAAGGAAAATGGTACCCAAATGAAGCTTCATTTAAAAAAAACAAGGAAAGCTCGATTTTTTTTTTTTCAAAAGCTTTATAAAATGTAATTTTTATTTCAAAAGGTAAAAAGGAGGCAGTAAAAAGAGAAACGGAACGCGCCGCTGTTGGCAAAGAAAAAAACGCCGTGAATGCCGAATCAATCCAACTTTCGTGGTGGCTAGCTGCCCATCACATGCTATCCCGGAAATTGAATGTCGAGAAAACGGGGAAACCTTTGGAAGCTTATCAATGAGAACCCAGAAAGAAGAAATGAGGAATATTATTAGTAATATGTAATTACCTGAATCAGTAATTTCACTTTCCAGTGAATCATACTCTTCGGAAGCCTCGTGACCGCCATTTCCGTCACTGTCCATTATTTTCGGATTGATTTTCTTGTTGTCTTCCGAACAAGTGTTCTCGTCCTCACTCTTCCCGTTATCTTGCCTCTTTTCTCTAGCCTCTGCCTTCTTCTCAGCGACTTTGCGAAGCTCCGCCGCCACTTCAGCTATTGAGTGATACTTCTGCATTTGTATGACTGGTATCCAGTTCAATCTCCGGCAATGAATTGCGGAAAAAACAGAATCATAGTCGGAGGCTCCAGTGGCCGAACTGAGCTGAGCGAGGTGGCCACAGAGAGCGTCAATAACTGCGTTGGCGGCGGCAAATTCACTGCGGAACCAAGAAATAATAGTATCTTTAGCAAAGGAGTCCGAAACCATAATAGGTGCGGATTGCAGCGGCACCATGGTAGGTCCCATGGGAGGAGCATGATCGGTCGGCAATGCTAGCCCAGCCGCCATCGGCATTACGGGGATTTGGAAACCAATTCCGGCCTGAGTGATGAGGATTTCGTAGAATGGTAGGAGAAATCAGGTGGAATGATGTTGGGGAGATAAATCTGGATCCAGTGAAGTCGGGTCTGGAAGCTGGACTGGGGTTACTTACAGGGGAAAAGAACAGAGGTTTGGTTTTCACATGGAGAGGTTAGGGGTGAGTTGAAATATATACGCGTGGAGAGCTCGACCAAAAGGGGGGGGGGGGGTGTTGTCGGGGTGCTCTTCCGATTACGTGGCAATATTAGAAGCATGTTTACGTATGTGAGTTTTTTTTGTTTAAAGGAGGTTTAGTTAGCTTTTTTTTTTTACAGATTTTTTTAAAAATAATTAGACTTATTCATTATCTAAAATTAAAATAAAAATTTCCTTTATCCTAAATAATATTAATATTGAATAAGATGAATTGTCTACTACATTTAGACATACATCTAAATACTTATGAATTATGATATATCCTCAAATGTAATTATAATAAAATAATAATCTCTAATATTAAATATATTTTAAATAATTATATATTTTATATTTTACCGACTGAAATTTAAAAGTTAGAGGGGCCGATTCTGATTGTTAGGGGCACGCATGGCTAGGATGGTTTCAGCCCCCATTTGATGGGAAGGTGAGCCAAGTTACTAAGATGGGCCTCCTGGTCATATTAATAAAATGAGCGCACGTGAGGATATTTGAGAATAACAATATAGCAGACTAAATATGTCGAGATAAAAATATTACCTTTTTTATTCAGGACGGAAAATATTTTTTTCATTTCTTATCTCTCTCTATCTCCCTGTCTTTTTTAGTGTTGGAGGTTTTTTTTTTATCCCGTCCAACATGTGAATGTTAAAAACTTAGCCTTTGGAATGTTCCACAGCCCGTCTAAAATCACAACATGAAGAATGAAAGCGTAGTTGGAGGTTTTTTTTTATCCCGTCCAACATGTGAATGTTAAAAACTTAGCCTTTGGAATGTTCCACAGCCCGTCTAAAATCACAACATGAAGAATGAAAGCGTGGTTTTATAGGTGGTTTACTCATTTCCACATGCATGGACTTCATGTGGTTAATTAACGAAATGCGAAATTTCAATTAAATGTTAAACCCTAATTATGGCCTGATTAGGGGGGGGGGAGTTGTTGATGCGTGGAGGAGTACGTACGTTATCGTGGATGCCAGGTAAAATAAGTACATAATCAGAGCTTATTACACCTTTCTGTATTTGGGGCACAGACGTGTTTGTTGTCTTGCGGTTAAATCAAGTCTAACAAACAGGGGTCATCCCTTCTTTAAGGAACATCATTACTTGTAATTATGTCGATTAACACCTTCGAGAATTTCCGTGGGAAGTTTGTCGGTGTATTTAACCCGAATCGTTATTGCATAATGCGATGCCAGAAGAAAAGCACGCACGCAGCCACAGATGTAGTTCTGCTCACGTGTACGGGGCATTCCATTCCAGCAATTATTTTTTGCCTTTTCAAGCACAGAGAATAAAATTACAAAACACGACACAAAGCGCCCTCTCTTGTACATTATGCAGAGATGTCAGAGTCATATGTGGAAGGAGTTTTATTTGTTATTAGAGACCCAACCAACCAACCAACCAACCCCAAATATAGACTAATTGCCGATATCGATCGAATATCATATCATATGACAGATAAGGAAGAAAAATAAAACAAAAGATGCTTGGGGTGATGTAGAGGTAGGAGAGAATATGATAGAAAAGGATGAAAGGAAAGAGAGAATAAAGAAGATGAGGAAGAATAGGAGTGGGGATGCGAAGGGCAACATGAGAAACAGATGAGGTGGCGGAATAAGTAAAGTAAAAGGGCATGTGAGCGGGCCCCTTCGGGAATAGGAGCATCCCACGATCAGTGAAGACCAGGCGGAAGCCGGTGACAGTGGGCCCTCTTCATTCTCAAGGTCAAGTCTTGGCAGACGGGATTCCTGGGAATGAGGCTACCCCCCCTTGTTCCCTTTGTGAAGCTGAAGCTTGGCCTTCAAATTAACACACACACTTTTGATCAATTCCCGCATAAAGGCTTCGTTTGGACCATCGCTTTATGCCCTGCCAACTTTCCCTTTTCCTTAAAATTTAACCATGCTATTCTATCAGTAAATCTATCGTGAAATATAAAGTGACTATCCTTAAAATTAATGAAGGGTAATTTCGTAACAATATAGTAGTGACTATAAATTGATTGTGACGAGATTTCTTAATTCAGGCAAGATGCAGCCTAATTAACAAACAATAATGAGATTTAAACTCTCCGGTGCAGCCAATTAGCTGGTTCTATAGCACCAAGTGTTTCGTATTGCTGGAGGAGCGTCCAGTGTTTTTAATAAACAAGGGTACTTACGAATGAGTTAGGACACTAATTAGGGCTAAAAGTTAATATTCGTTACTAGTTTTGGATAACCTCATATTCGTTAGTAATTAGGTTACTGAGGATAGGATTTCGTTCAAAGCATCCAATGTATTGTGTACGAGAGAAATCGAATCAAACTGAACATAATATCTATTGCCTAACCAAAAAAAAAAATACGGGTCACAAAAAAATGACGACAAGGCACGTCTTTTTTTTTTATTATTATTTTAATAAACAAAACTAAGGCTTTTCATTCCCCGACCCTTTAAACTTTATTAGATTCTTTTTTACAGATTATTAATGACAAACTCTTTATTTAGATTCTTAAATGGCCGGAATAAAGAGGATAAAGGAATAACAGTCCCACTCATGGCCAGCCTTGAGAAATGAAAGCAACCTCCCCATGGATCCTCCGCCTAATATTTTAGTTCTCACCCGCGAATTTCTTTTTTATATTTTCCGTTGAAAACATATCTTTTAAAAGGGTAATGATTAAATATTTATTTTTTCCAGTGGATCAATATACATAATTGAAAATGATTGAAGCAGTGTGTTTTAAATCCGGAACAATCGTGTGATTAATTACCGTTCAGTAGGCTCCGGGGTCCACTCCAGACCAGCCCCTTGCTGTGGGTAAATATGTATTTTTTTTTAAAAAAAAACAAGGGATCCGCCACGAAATAGGCATGACCCGATGTCCTACGGAAGGTAAAGTCAAGGGGGGCCCACACGAGAGGCTCCTGTTAAAAGTGAGCTGCCTTTGATAAGAAGGGCAACTTTTTTTTAATCAAAATTTAAAAAAAAAATTTAATCACAATTTAAAATAAAATCTCATCTCTTTTTAAATAATATTAATATAAAATAAAATAAATTATCTATTATTTTTAAATATAAATTTAAATATTAAAAAATTAAAATATTTTTTAAATATTATAATTAAAATTATAATAAAATAATATTTTTTAAGAATTAAATATATTATAAATTATCGTATATCTTATTCACAATCATAGGATACACGGCCATTCCTATGCCCGCAACCCCAAGATCTAAAACCCCCATTTTTCATTTCATTCCATCATTTCTACACAAGTCAATTTCTCTTTGCTCTCTCCCTAAAAATGAAATACTAATAGTAATTTATTTTGTTTTTTTTTTAAATTTTGGGGCACCAACGCAAAAGCCTCAAAACTCAAAGAAATAATTTCCTGTCTCCGGCCTCACATATATGGCCAGTCACTGTGCACTTATGACGTATCCCAGGCATTACTCCCATAACTTCTACATCGCCCAGGGATGCATGTTTGTGTGCGTATCGTTCAAAATGACCGTTCTGTTTTTATTTTATTTTTTTGTAGAGGACTCAGGATTCCGTATTTTTGTGAATAAATTGAACTCCCTTCTCTTTCAGTGGAAAAAGATGGAATCTTTCCTCACCCAAAAAATAAAATAATAGCCGCCTAAAATTCCTAAGGAGAACCAGCCCAATTTTACAACGTCTTCTTAGTTTTCATCTCCTCCACCAGCCCGCCCACTTTTAATATGCTCATGCCAACTTCTTCGGTGACTTTTCCATTCAGAGAATCGTGTGGATAAATCCCAACAAAATAAACCCAGCTTCTTTCTTAAAAGTTGATGTTATCCATACCCCTCGATTCTTTCTATTCAAGTTTCAGACTTAACAACACGCGCACGCGCGTGTATTCAACTTACATAGCCATTCTCAGAAACAAACAAAAAACTGCTTAAGTAGAGGTTTATGGATTGAGATTGAATATTAAAACGGGTTTAAAATGCGGGGGGACACTACTTTGTTAGAAATCCTGAATGGACCATCGCAAGCGGTCCCTCTCCTTGGCCCCTGAGGCCACAAAATGCCTTGTTGACTTATCACAGCCATCCGTAATCCGTTGAGGATCACCTGGCGTGGAACATTACGTGTGATGGAGACATGCTCTGCCTACTTAGGATAAATTACAATCACATGAATATATAAAAGTGTGGTTTGTTTCTTATACATTTTCAAACCCCTGGTTTTGTTTTGCATGCGTTGTGCAATTCCACGTCATTATAGGGAGGGAGGCATGCTTAAAGGAATAATAATATATTATTGGGAGTCGCAGTTAGTGTGACCGGGCCTGAGCCGGGCAATGTGGCCCGACCTTTGCCACAGCAAAGGGAAACATATAAAATGACGAGTATAATATTTGCCATATTTCAACGCCTGGCTTTCTAAAGTATAGACATATACTCTAAGTCGACAATGTCATTTCTTTAATTCTCATCTGTCTCCCGTTACAATAGAAAGGATGCAATCACGGGGCAAGATTGATGGCGTAGAGCCCCAAGTCTGTGATTTGGGGCTAATTTATATATCTATTTATGACTAATAATCGAGCTGGCCCTCACTTGGTCTTGTTTTTTAGGAAGAGAGGAAGCCCATTTCTCAAACCCTGCAATATTTATCGTTCACGATGGACCTAAATAGAAGCCCTATAGAGTGAAAAGTCTGAAAGTTGGTGGGTCCACCCACAGGCACCTTGGGCTCTACCAACATGAGCCCTAAATCTGTTGGCTTCTTTGCGGCCTCGCCAGCCCAGAACACGAGCGTCCAAACTTCACTGATGATAGCAGAGGTCAGACTGGTCTCCGTAGTAATTATTTAATACATATATAGCCAATACCTAAAGGTGCGTTGCTTTAAAATTCAATACTTGAAAAAATAATACTCGTAATTCAATAATGCAAAAAAATAAAAGTAATTCTGAAAAAGGAATCTTGGAGCCGCAAGTTTTTTTGTTTTTGTTTTTATTAGTATTCAGATCATATAAACCAGAATTGTGCTTCGTGGGGGTGAGAAAAATGAGATTAAAGATGTGGTTTAACAATATCGTTATTTAAACAGCTGCATGCTGTGGTGCTGAGGCGGCGGGAAACTGTATTTGCGTGGAAGTAGGATCGTAACAAACATTAAATTCTCAAATATTTAGCCACCATCCCCTCTCTATGACAACACTGAGAAACGCATCCTCAAATGATAGAAATTACAATGTGCAGCAACATGGAAAGGAATGGATCGACTAACACGGTGAATATGTACACGAAGCAACCGCTAACAATTATTTAATACAACCACGAATTCGTATATCCTTCTCTTTTAGTCCTTACAATCATTATATACAAATCCATTCCCCCAAATCAAACATCAGATGTCAAACTCCACAACCTCAAATGAATAGAAAACCATAGAAATGAACATCACAGAGCCACGGCAGGGCCTTATTGATCAGCACAACGAAGATAAATGCACAAACCACATAATGAATACGATGTCTTGAGAAACAGATTTAGTATCTTACCACCTTCTCAAGGACTCATTCTTTCCAAATCGAATACTTGAAGTAGTTCTGATCTTCTTCTTAGTACGACTAATGAACTCAGAAATTTGATCTTTGTGGGTATCCTTTTGCCTGGCGACATTCATATTAGCCTCTTCCTGTGCAGGCTTGCTCTGATGCGCCTTCCCAATGTTGGACACAGTTCTTAACTTCTCTCTAGCCCTTTGAATGAACTCACCGAAAACATAATTCATATCCTTCTTCTCATGTTGATGCTCAAATTCCCCTGCCGTAGACCTGCCTTTCTCTCCACCTCTCACAGAAGCATAATGTGGTTCTGGTTCGATCCTAGTAGCAACTTTGCGAGCTTGGGCCTGCCCGATGAAAGTCGGGTTCGGGTGATGGATGAACTCGATGGGAATTGCTCCATTTCCTTCGCCATTATAATTTCCCCTGATATGTCGAGGTGGAGGCAACGGAGAGCCAGAAGGTTCTTGGTGACGATAGTGTGACATACGATGAATAGCTCGCACGGCGGAACTGTTCGCCAGTGCTTCGCGGATCTTCGCGCACCTGGTTGGGGAATGGTTTGGGGGGTTGTTTCTCTCCATGTAGACTGGAAGGCTTAAGGCAAGAAGGAGAAGATCATGGGCTGAGTACAACTCTGAAGAAGCTTGTTAGCTGTAATATATATAGTGTTTATCCAAAAGAGGGTAAAGAGAAAGGCGATCGGAGAACAAAAAGATGTACTTTTGAAATTTGCAGAGATTCCTAACGAGGACTAAGCAGGTGGCTTTTCCCCATTTTTTCCACGGATTGGGAGGGATCGATTCCCACTTGGCTACTTCCTCTATATTATATTCTACGCTTAAATATCTCAAACTAACGATTACAGCTATTATATTATGGGCTGTTATATTCTATCTTTCTAATTGCTGTTACATGTTTCGTTCGGCAACAAAGTCATTTTAACGAATGCCCAAGTTTGAAACTTGAGGAAAAGCGATGGGGTATCAGATTCAAGCAAGACTCGTAGGACTAAAGAAATAAAAGAAACCTCTATATTGCAGATGTGGGCTTCCACGTAGGAACGCGTGATTCCGCTGCTCATATATTTATGTCAAGGTAAGAATCATACATAGCTTTCTGGGGGGAAACCAATTACATATTTTTATTGAATTTACTGTTCCTCCATGCCCGACCACAAAGATCGCAGAATCCAAGCTGCCTTACTATTTACTGCCAGTTTTTTATTCCTTGTTTCCTTTTAATTGACTCAAATTCCAATCTTACGACAAATGATGAGAGACCCTGTTACTGTTCACTACCTTTTTCTCCTTGTTTTCTCTGAATCAGCTCAAGTTCCAATCCTACAATATATGATGAAAGACCCTGCAGGTTTTTGATATAGAGTTTCGGGTACTTGGCATATATGGGGCCAGTTAGAAAACCTTAAAAGTTATGGTTTTAAAAGGGTTTATGAAATAAATTTTAATTTAAAAAAAATTAAAATAAATAATTATATTTATCTATAAATATTTTTGGGCTAAACTATAATTTAAAACTAAAATTTTGGATAAACTATAAGATTAATTTCTAAAACAAAAATAGAATTTATGAACAATTTATTTATTATTTTATCCTTATTTTTTCTTACACTATCTCTAATATCTTATTTCTCTTCTATTTTTTACCCTCTATTCTCTTTTCTCTCTCATATTTTTAATAAAATTATATTCTTTCTAATAATATTATAATTATAAAAGTCATTCTGGTAATAACTATCCAAACACTTATTTATTTAAAATTATTTTTTTAAAAGCTATTTAAAAATCTTTTTTTTTATAAATTATTTTCCAAAATTCTATCCAATCATAACATGCGTCATTTGCATGATTCACGTTTTGAGGATCATCTACGCTCTAACGAATTAAATTGTGGGAAGCGAACATGTTCGGTTGTGAAGCAGGGTGAGAGGAAAAGATGATATATTTTCCTTGTGTGTTGGGCAACGATGCGGAACTTCTAATGTGAACCAAACTCCAAAATTAGGAAAAGGTAATCAACTACCAAGTGAATGGAATACAGATATGATTTTGATTGGCTTGCGGTGTCAGGTTATATATATAGATTTTTTATGTCAGTAGATGTTGCACAGGAAAGGAAGATTTGGTTTGGAGGCAGTGATATGGAATATGCTGTAGACCATAATATATATGATGCTCAAATTGATTAGGTGAGGCCAATGTAGCTTATGGAAATCAAAATGTGGAGAAGGGCGGATTAAAGAATGAGAAAATCCATGAGGGGTCTAGTTTCTAGAAAACCAAGCACTCCCAAAGCCAAGTATTTGGTCCTTAATTGGATTGTTTTGTGGGCAAAGATTCCCCATTTTGAAGTTCATGCATTTTCTACAAAAGCATCTTACATACTATTATCCTCATGAGGCTCCTTCCCACAAACGAAAAGGATATATGCCAAACACAAGAAAGCCATAAAATTATGTGATTTTCTTTACACATCGTGCAATCATACTCCACTCCGTACCATTTGTCCATAAAACTAACTGATTATGAATTTTTTTATTCCAGTTTTAAGAATATCACCTCCTCTCTCTATAAAGAGTGATAAGCAGCATAAACACTAAGACGCGCCTAGATATGTTCTATAAAAAAGTGAATTTGATAATCTTCTTTATACCAAGAGAACACCCACATTCTACGCATTGTTGTCAAACACAATTTCTTTAAAATCAAATTGATTTCTGAATTAATAAATATTTTATAATTAAATTGGTCATAAATAAATATATATATATATATATATTAAAAGTTTCTATATTCAATTTTTAATAAAATGAAAATAAAAATGAACTTTTAACATCTAAAAAATTATTTTACACCCCATAAATCAACCACATGAAGGCAGTTTCAGATGTCGCTTCCTTCAAGTAAAATACTTTAGCCATTGTGAATCATTTTTCAACATAAAAACTGTATCAATGTTAAGGAATGGATAACAATAGCGTGCCTCTGATGTTTGAAAATTCTGCAATGTACGATACAGCAACAACTTTAGCAATTGTACACATATTTACAAATCGAGATGTCAAAAGCACCAAATGTCAACAAGAAAGAATTATGCCCTTGAGATATCTCTGAAAGCTTAGCTTATTTCAGATTCTCAGGCCGAGCTCTGGAAATTGGCTGGTGAGCAAGTAGAGAAATTGTATCATCGCAGTTGACCCAAATGTTTATTTTGAATGAATCAGAATGCCACGTGGGATCATCTACTCTCGGCTCCATCATTTTCAATGACGATATGTCTTCACGACCTGCTCTATCCGCCGCCGGCATAGAGGACAGTTAGTTAAGTGGAAAGAACAAGTTGTACAGCAGCACATATGCCCACACCTGAAATTATAAAGGGACTTTAGTATCAGAGAAACATATAAAAGATCAACAGCCCCAGCAGTTTAGAACATTCAGGTCAAGCAAGAAAGATGACAAGTTCAGTAGTAGCTTACGGAACAAAAACAGCATTATACTCATGCTCAAGGCATATTACACATAAATCTGGCATTACGAGATCTCTTTTTGCACCATCTGGTGAACTGTCAGCCTTTTCGCCTGAGAAGAAGTCACAAATTTTGCGTACCTATCAAAAAAGTCACAGCAAAATTAAATAACATGGGCTCTAAGCAATGTACCTTCATTATCTTGTCCTGACCTCTTAGCAGCTGCAGCAAGAACCCTACATAAACAGAATAATGAAGAAATGAAAATTATATTTGAAATTTTGAATAACCGCAATTAGTCTGATTCTTTTTTCCTAATTCAATTTCTTGCAATGGTATTCAGTTTTTCAATACTGATGAGAAGGATCATGAGGTGATGTATACTTCTTTTGAAGTTCACAACCGCGCCGTCTTTCCAAGATGTACTGAATAGCATGCCTGGCTATTAAATAAGCACCAAAAACGGTCAAGCCCACAGATGCATACTTATACCACCTAACAAGAACGTTTCAGTCAATACAAAAAGATGTACATCAAAACACAAAATAAACATCTATGCTGCTATAAAGCAACCTTGCCCATTTCCCGAGATTCGCAATGAGCTGATCAATTGTTTTTGGAGAGACATAAAATGGCCCTTTGTGGGGTCGTTGAATTCGGATGGTTCCAATGTCATCTTTAGCAGCCTGATCATACAGTTCAAAAGCAATTGCAAAACAAATTATGAATTAGTAAAACATAAAGAGCTTTTGTACTAAAGAAAATTAGAAAATGCATACCCCTTTTCTTCGTAAGGATGGGCTACTCTTTCAATATCACTTGTAATTCATATGGGAGTCCCCGTTCAATTATTTCCATATTTGTAATGCATTTGACAACAACTTCACCCCCACCACATACCTCACCAACAACTGTCAAGGATGTGCCAATTGGAAGTACCCGTTCAATTCTCTTGACTCCAAGCATCTAAAAAGTGGTTTAAAGTTTGTCAATTCATAAAAGCCAGGGAAGTTCCTCTTCTCTAATCTAAATTCAATCATGGGAAGGCGAGAAAGAGACTGTTGGGGTTGGGGTTGGGGACCATTATAATGAATTAACAGCACTCCCACCTTGAGACCTTGGAGACAATCTAATGTTCCGCGTACAAGTGATCGACCTGACTCTTCAAATGCTTCGCTCCCAACAGGTAATACAAAACCAGTAGCACCCCGAGCTCCAACCACGTGAACACGACTAGTTCCATCATCCTAACATACAAAAATGAGGAGCTGTGATATGTATATAACTTGACCATTCACTTCAAGTGAATTTGGTTGTCAAAATAGAAAAACGCATTCAGTCAAACACTTTTTTGGTTCTTTCATTCATCTCAATGAAAGGGGATCATCACTCCATAAATTTAACCAATAGTTAATTACTACGTTTAAGAGGAGGGAAAGTATCCACACCAGATACCAAGGAACTTCTTTGCTCATGGATAGCATTAAAGCAGAATCTTGTATCCACGAACCAGCATCGTTGTGTTTAAGAAAATGTTGCGAAAAGCACAACCATGATAAACATCAATGAACAAGGACCCAAACAAGATAGGCAATATTTTTCACAGAAAAAAGACTATTCAAGCTCTGTAGATGTTATGGCTCATATACCGTTTCTTCAACTATTACACCCCTTAAACCACTGAATTCACAGTTAACTGGGGTTTCAGAGCCAACTCTTCCGGAAATTGCAACAACCAGAGGTGATATTTCAGCATCAAACAGTTGCGCTAAAAAGTGAAAAAAATACAAAATATGATTAAAAAGATTGCACCATTAAGCACAACCAAGAGTTATTAAGCATTCAAATAAGGTCATTCTTAGGGCTAAGAAGCTATCTTTCAGACTGATGCCACATTGCCACCAAAATTCAGACACCAGAAGCTAGAACTGAAAAATAAATCAAACTTTAGAAAATGCTATCAGTATGACGATTTGAGCTAAGTTAACCGATAGAACTGCATGGTCTGTACAAGCGGTGTGCAGTGATGTTAAATGGAAAGTGATACTGGGATTGTTAACCGGGTGGAACAATATCTGTAATTTTCAGCAACCAGTATTGATATGATTTTTTTTTTCCACGTAAATAGCAAACAGCAGTAGTTGAAAAAATGCCACCGATTTAAAAATTGCGTTCAAAAGAGAAGATTATACTCAATTAGTTGCAACACAAGCAACGAAACTAGGCACATCTACGAGCACTACCAATACAAACCTGCATTATGCATCTTTATGATCTGAGACTTATACCATATATAAAAATTCAAAACTCCCATAAGTATAGTCTTACCATTTTATGGAAGCATAAAAAGATTAAAAATCTTACCAGAACGTTAGTCTAGGATTCTGGAAAAGACACATACCTAATTCTTTTAACCGATTGGCACGGGTAACGGATTTAAGAATTTCGGCATCTCTGTACCACAAAAATAGCTTCCCATGTTAGAGAATGCCACAACGAGTCTAACCCAAATATAGATTACGCACATTAGTCATCATTCATAGCTTAATATTGATGAGTGAATATAGACAACGATTCACTTACCTGCCACTACTTCTCCCGAGAAGGTAAAGAGCAGCCGCACTCAAACAGCAACTGACTCCGCCCCAGGGAATCATCTTCAAGAAGAGCTCTAACGATGATCAAACTGTCTTCCGATCAACTAAAGGCAATGCTTCCCATTCGTTTACACGAGAAAGGCGGTCAAGTCGTTTGTAAGAAACCCGAAAAAGTCGAAATCGATCAAAAATTCCAAATGTAAAGCACTATCGAAATGAGATGGCAGAGCTAGAAATGGATTTTCGGTAAAAGGAGGAGCAGGGACAATCAAAGTCCTGATTGTGTTCACCAAAGTTTCTTTCTTTGTAAGAGAAGTAAACTAAAAATACAAGGGGGGAGAAAGGAAGGGAGCTTGACGAGAAAAATGGTGGGGAAAGGGAGAGAATTCGATGCAAAGAGTAAAGGGAGCTATAAAATGAGCAGAAAAGTGAACCGCTGGTCCAGTCCTGTTGTTGGTGTTGTGAGTTCCCTCGCTGACCCGTCGCCCACTCTCGAGCCTAACCTGGGCGTCGAGAAGTTATCGCCCCTGTCGGCCAGAAAATATAGAGTTATTACCCCTAACCCGCATAAATATTATCTATATGAGTATGACCTCGTTACCATTATAATATCCTCTCGCAAAATAAAAAAAGGACAAAATGTTCCATAAAATATATTTTAATAAAAAATAGTTGCCTAACGTAGAACAATAGATTGAAAAAAATAAGGGAGAATAAACGATGGAGTACACTAAGAAAATGTGTAAGATATAGACGAAACAAAGGGACAGAGGAGAAGTCTAGTGAAAGAAATAAATATCATTACTTTTATTCAATTTTCCAAGAAATATTTATAATAGAGAGAATTTTTACTTTATTTATAAATTTCTATTTAAGTTAACCTAAACCTAACTTAAGTTTAAAGCAAACAGAATTATAAAAATAAGAAACTCTGTTAGATAAAAATAATTTCATAAATATAAACCTAATTCATCCCATTCTTTTAAAAGAAAATACAAATACTAATTAAAATTCCAATAAATATAATCATAAAATCATGATATTAATTATACATCTTGTTGATCTATGGTAGATTCTAATATGGCCACCGGTTTGTTTGGTCGGTCCGCTATTTTTAAGTTCACCATACACACACAATACATTATTAATTAATATTATCTTTAATCTTAATTATAATATTTTATTAATTTTTTAAATAAATTAAATAAATTATTTTTTATTAAATTAATTCACTTATAAATTATTTATTTTAAAAAGATTACGTAACCTATGCTATAATTAAATAGTTTATTTATTTTTTTTAAATTAATAGAATTTTATAATTAGATCGTATACAGTATTTTGTAAACGGGGAGGGGCCCAATGAAGATAAGTTTGGAAATATTAATTAGTATAATGTTCCATATAAATTATTCTTTACTGTTTTATTAGCAAATATTGGTACATCTTGATGTAATGAAAAATCAATCCCCACATTTAATGGACGAGTATAAATTACTCATTAAGCTAAGTTGTGAGAGTCGATCTTAACACTTCAATAATGCAGGAGCTTATGGTGATTTAAAAGTATAATTCTGTTAGAAACACGTATAGTTCTAAACAAATTCCTAACACTAGTAGGAGGGACATCCAACTTGTGAAAATTAGCAATCCGATCAGCCTCCAGGTCCGATTAATGAACTTGACTTTGCTAACCAACGATAGTATGAGAGTTTCCAAAATCCCACCCATGCGCGGGATGGCGAATACTACAGCCATGAATAAGCTGATCACAACAAGTGCATTAGCACGAAGAATCAAATTCCTAAATTAACATCAGTCCCAGAAAAGCATCAATAGCTAATCACCTCCAAAATGTTCGGGTAGGAAGAATTGGGCCCAATGGGTCGGGTAGTGCGAGCCGGATGGACATTGCGTTGCAAGTCAAACCCTCAGCGCTTCTAAAACCCCATTCCTGTAGAGAGCAGTTTTCGCCTCTCAGCGCTGAGGCTCTGCATTTCCCCCTTCTAGGGCTGATACTTCATTTTCAGCTCTTCAGCATCGACTTCTTATCTCTCCAATGGCGTCGTTGGCTCTCAGAAACTGTGCTTCCAAACGCCTCTTCCCATTTTCTTCTCAAATCTACTGCTGTTCTCGAGCATCACTCTTTTCCCTTTCCCAGCTCCCTGAGTTGGTCTATGGAAACGAGACAACCTCTGCTTCCAATCCGTGGTGGAGGTCCATGGCTACTTTCACTCGAACGTAAGTTCTGCCTCAATCCGTTTATTACGTTCCGAGCTACTACTCGCTTTTGATCCATACGATTGGGTGTCTGTAAACGTGCGCGTCATGGAATTAGACATTACGAATATATCGGTGGTAGACCTTCTGCTCAACATTCTGTGTGCCAGCATCATACTGCATTTAGTACTTTTTAGTCTTGCTCACTTGGATTCCTTTCAATCACATTTTACTGTTGAGAGTATTTGTATGATGACACCCCCCCAAAAAAAAAAACCAAAAGAAGATTACTGTTCTACGGACATAAAAATTCTGGCGATTTATTTCTTAGATTGCCATGCCACCGAATTAGATATTTCTGCTATGACATCGTTCGCGGTAGATTGTCTGTGAATCAGATGCTGACTCATCGGTAGTTAGTTGTCCAATTCCAATCTAAACATAAGGTGAATTCCTTTCCTTAATGATGTCAGGATTCTTTATTTGTGGTCGATCATGACATCCTGGATCCTACACAGTACTTTTGTCTATCACGAAAATGGCTGATTCGCTGCTAGTTAAATAGCCAATTCCAATCTAAAGATTATAATAGAAACATAAGTTCACATTGCTCTGCTTAATATGTTTCAATTTCGTGAATGGGGGAAGTACTCCAGATTGCATGATGTGTTATGCTTTCCCCTTTTCCCTTTCCTCCTTCTCACCTGTCGTCTTCACTTGCTGACAGAAAACCCCATGTTAACGTGGGGACTATCGGGCATGTTGATCATGGGAAGACTACACTCACCGCAGCAATTACCAAGGTTTGTACTTATTCAATCTTTTCTAGATCCCAACCTTACAAATCAATGTTTTACCACGAATCAGGAAGCATTCACTCTTGTAGCATCAGGACTTATTTATTTGGCCTTTTGTCAGGTTCTAGCAGAAGAAGGAAAAGCTAAGGCTATAGCGTTTGATGAAATTGATAAGGCTCCTGAAGAGAAAAAGAGAGGAATCACGATTGCAACGGTTGGAACATATATTACTTAATCAATCATTCTAGCAGGCTGTTTTGTTCATGCAATAGATTACTGCATTTTATACCTCACTATTTTGAGATTATAATAACTCATTTTTCAGGCACATGTGGAGTATGAGACAGCTAAACGACATTATGCACATGTAGACTGCCCTGGACATGCGGACTATGTTAAAGTAAGTTTTAACTTTGGTTCTGCCTCTCTAAGATTTGCTTTGTTAATACTTTAAGGCAACCCTGTGGAGAAGTTGTCACAAACGTTGGATCATTTATCTCTAGGCCTCTTTTCCTAGTATGCAAAGGTGGCCGAAAGAAAGTAAGAAATGACCCAAATCAGTTAGTTATTGTTATATAAATATGCTTTATTATTAGTTTTATTTTTGCTTGTATGATGCCTTCCAATAGTTATACTGAATTTTAAATTAAAAGATTAGAAAAAAGCATTGCTAGTAGTATTTTCTTGCCAAAGAATATCCAAGAAAAATCCTATTTTTTAATGCATGCCTTGTATCTAAAAGTACAATTCACTAAAGCATCTTTTTGTAGTGTCGTAATATCCAATGAAGTTATATCTTTTGAATGTGTGCTTTTGTGTTGCCATGAATCGATTTACAATTGTATTTTTTGTGCAGAATATGATTACAGGAGCAGCGCAGATGGATGGCGGTATTCTTGTTGTATCTGCCCCTGATGGACCCATGCCTCAAACCAAGGAACACATTCTTCTTGCTCGCCAAGTAGGTATTCTATTTCCAATTTGGTTTGTACACCATCTGAGCATACTTTTAAGTCTAGAGTTACCTTAACTTGTGGTTTAATGTACACATACTCTATGCATCATGCAGGTTGGTGTGCCATCTCTTGTGTGCTTTTTAAATAAAGTTGATGCTGTTGACGATCCAGAGTTGTTAGAGCTGGTTGAAATGGAGCTTCGTGGTAGGGTTCTTTGGACTTCCTCTTCTTCCTTCCTTTAGAAAGAATACAAGTTCATAGATTTTCTTAGTTTGTTGCGCTAATTTAATGTATTTGGCAGAGCTTCTAAGCTTCTACAAGTTCCCGGGTGATGAAATCCCTATTGTTAGAGGTTCGGCATTGTCTGCCCTACAGGGTACAAATGATGAGATTGGCAGGACGGCCATTCTAAAATTGATGGATGCTGTGGATGAATATATTCCTGACCCTGTTCGCCAGCTTGACAAGCCTTTCTTAATGCCCATTGAAGATGTATTCTCTATTCAGGTAAAAAGGAGTCTGACTTCTGATCTGGATCTTTTGTAATGAGCGCTAATTGGTTACTGTGAATATATGAATGTTATGATATTCTAACATTACTTTGCATGTCCTGTAATATTTTCAAACATGTTTTCACGGAATGCTTAATGTTTAGATGATCAAGTGTGAAGTTTATTTAATTTCAATAAGATATGATACTCTAAAAGATAGAGCGCTGCTACCTTTATTTATTTATTTATGGGTTGGATATCAAGTGCTTGTAAGTGCTCACAATCTGCGTTGGTTGCCTCTTATTTTGAAAAGGCATATTGTAAACAAGTGCAATGATTTCCTGGAATGCCATTACCTCATGTTTTTAATTTATGTTGAAGGGACGTGGAACAGTGGCCACTGGCCGTGTGGAACAAGGAACCATAAAAGTTGGAGAAGAAGTTGAGATTTTGGGTCTAATGCAGGTGTGCTTTTAATTTATGTTCTTCCCTCTGATCCTGATGCCATGTCATTTGTTAAAGTCATAACTCTGAGTCTCTTTATTCTTTTTTGTTCAGAATAAATGATTAATGAACCCTTTTTACCTTAAATATATCAGACATTTTGACAAACTCCTTTAGCCATTCTATTGGGTCTTAATGCTATGATTTTGTTTTGGTAGGGTGGACCCCTGAAAACAACAGTGACTGGAGTTGAGATGTTTAAGAAGATATTGGATCAGGGACAAGTGAGTGGCTGGTTTCTTTATTCTTTAGAGCTATTGTCACTGCATATATTCAACTAATTTAGAGATTCTCCATTTTCTTAGGCTGGTGACAACGTTGGTCTCCTTCTACGTGGTCTGAAAAGAGAAGACATCCAACGTGGTCAGGTCAGTGACTCCATTTAGCATTTCCATTGTATTGGACCTTGTAATGGGATTTAGGACAACCTATTATATTTGGGAGATTACTTTGCTGACAATTTAATCGTTGAAAAAAGGTCATTGCCAAGCCTGGTTCTCTAAAGACATACAAGAGGTTTGAGGCTGAAATTTATGTTCTCACAAAGGATGAAGGTGGGCGACACACTGCATTCTTCTCAAACTATAGACCTCAGTTTTACATGAGGACTGCTGATATCACTGGAAAGGTAGAATTGCCAGAAAATGTTAAGATGGTTATGCCTGGAGACAACGTTACTGCGGTGTTTGAGCTGATTTCACCTGTTCCTCTCGAAGCAGGTCAGTATCACTTGATTTTCTCTACTTTTTTGAACTTTGCAATCTCGTCTCTGCTACGGGACTTTCTTTTTCTTTCTTTTGCAAACTGTTGTGCTCTTTGTGCTGGAAATGAGGATGCTTTTATATATTGCGTACTATAATTTTATAGGACAAAGATTTGCTTTGAGAGAAGGAGGCAGAACAGTTGGTGCGGGTGTGGTGTCGAAAGTACAGCCCTAAGATGCATGCTTTGCGATTTAGCCGAGTCCTCACATTTTCGAAAGGGTTTCAAAGCCCTGAGACCTGACTATTCTCTTGAAAATACACATGCCATTTGGCATTCGGTTTAATACGTAGCAGTTGTGTTGGATGGAATTGAGTAAAATTTTATAGAAGCTCATCTTCAATGTTACTTTTGTAGCCCAGAATTTGTGAAACATACTCTTGGTCACTGCGGACTGTTTATTTGCCATAAATTGAAAATAATTTGTGAATCATGTTGATATGTTAGCTAGCCATGCGTGTTGGCATGGATTTAGGATTGGTCATTTTTAATAACAAATGCTCCATTTGATTGAAACTTATATGCTGATTACTTATATCCATCTACTGGTTCCTAATATTATTAGACGAGGGAAGCAATACTAGCTGTCTCAGAGTTTGCGATGTAACAGTCACCCCAGTTTGAAACATGATGGGCAGAATCTGGAGTGGTAACTGTATTACACGGCTGATTAATACAGCGCCGGAGGTTAAGAATAGGATCAAGTGAGTGATATTTTGTTTGGGATCTTCATTCTTTATATTAGGATCCTTCAAATTCTTACATTCACTCTTGACCCGGCATCACTCGTCCTCTATTTTATTATTGAGTTGCATTATTCATTTTCACTTGAAATTTTATATCAAGCATGCAAAATCTTGGACTTGGATTAGTCAATGGCAGCAAAGATAAATCTTTTTCAAGAGATGAAGGCAAAAGGAAACCTCTTTCAATTAAGTTTGCTTTCTATGTAATAGTGGAAAAGTAAATATACCACCATTTTAATAAGAATTTATATTACTTATGCCAACTTAAAGTTTAATATTGAGGTTTTTTTCTACCAACGAATTGTGCTGAAGTCCTTAGGGGTGGGCGTTACCCATCATAGTTAATTTTAATGCGAGAACATTTGCTAAATAAATGCGTTCTTTCACGGTTAGTAAAGAATGCAAAAACCCTTCCTATTGATCCCTCTAACTACAATGATGGCAAAAGCTTTAATGGCGACAGCTAGTTTAACAATGATGAATCATCGGTAATGGGTTCAAGAACTCCTGAATTTTTTGATCCCTCCTACTGCGAATGCGTCAGTCTCCCCCTTCGGATTTCGTTGACTTCCCTTCCCGATTCACACAATGTATGGAGACAGGACAAGATGATGGCTTGTGTTGGGTGGAGGGGATGTAGAAGCTGAGCGGTGGCGAGAATGACATATGAAGATGTAGGATTATGAATGTGCAATTTTTATTATTCAATTGTATATATAAAAAAAATTATTATTATTATTATTATTTTTTATATATCAAGTATATGTATGCAACACTTTAGTTTAGTTCTCTTATTCTTCTGGCCAAAAAAAAAATTCTTTTATTCTTTTCTCTCATAATCCCCTTGTCCGTTACTATATGATGTTTATATTAAATACTCTTTCCGACCATTAATATAGTTTCAATTTATTAAAAAACACAATGTGTTTCAGACATGTTATGTCGTCGGTAATTTGTACACTTAACCGACACGTGTCTTGAAAGAAAGAGAGTAGGCGAAGGCGGACAAACTTGCATCAAACGGAGTCCGTCTCTCCAATAATTTTATTTCTAATTGGAAAAAACATATAAAGGCAATTGAAGATAGTCCTCTCTCCTCTGTCATCACCTCTTTCTCTCTCTCTCTGGCCTCCCCACCCCCCCTCATCCGTATAGAAACCCTAGAAATTCGTTTTTCAGAATTGCCTCATCGGAACCCTAGATTTGCTCTCCGAACTTTCATCTTCCCGAGATAATATTCGAACTTAACTCCGATGTGTTATTAAACTCCATTCGGCACCCGAATTCGCATATAGCAGATCCTAGATCCTTGTCCGGACATTTAAATTATCCTATTCCTAACCCTCCCGCTTCGATCGGGTCAAGTTCGCATAGTTTCCCTAGAACAATTGGCATTTGATCGTGACTTGCGCATGGGTAGGGTTCTCCGAGAAACGTCTAGGCCACCCTCAAATTCTTCATCCCCATTCCCATCTTCGGCACCTGCAACCACCTCATCGTCTTCGATAACCGATACTGTAAGGGGTTCTCACCAGTTCAAGATCTCGGGATATTCCTTATCAAAGGGGATCGGGATCGGCAAATATATAGCATCTGGCACGTTTTCAGTCGGTGGGTATGAGTGGGCGATCTACTTTTACCCGGACGGGAAGAGTGTCGAGGACAATGCTACTTACGTATCACTATTTATCGCGCTTGCCAGTGAGGGGACGGACGTTAGGGCGCTTTTTGAGCTAACCCTTTTGGACCAGAGCGGGAAGGAGAGACATAAGGTTAATAGTCATTTTGAGAGGACGCTGGAAAGCGGGCCTTACACGTTAAAATACCGTGGCAGTATGTGGTAAGTGGCATTTATATGATTTCTCGTTTTTTCTTCGTATCTCAAGTAAACTAAATTTCCTCACTTACCCTTCCCCCTTAATTCTTTGGTCTGGACGTTCGGTGGATAGTCTGAAAATATGTTTATTTTTTTGGGGAATAAAAGCCATTACTCACTGAAGAAACAGATTACAAACTATTAGGGATTGAGCACCCTATTCTATCGTTTTCCAGAACCCTGGAACGAAAGAGGGGGAGGGAACGGGAAACAACAAAAAATAGAAGGAATATAGTAGGCCTTTTGATCTAAATGAATATGTGTTCGATGATCTGCAGCTAAGTTCTGAACGTTAATATTAAACTTAGAATGCTGTGTTTTGATGAGAGAAGTATGAGAAAGCGCTGCATGAATGGCTTTGGATTGTTCAGATTTGACAGTTTTTTTAGAAACTACGAATTAATATCTAAATGGTTCAGAACTTTGGAGGCATAGGCGCATGTGCAGTGGAGAGAAATATCATGAAAAGAAATCCTGTTCTGGGCTGCTGGAACAATTGGCTTTCCCTGAATAAGAAGCTAATGATAGCCCTCTCTTAGCATTAGATTTTTCCTGAATAAGAAGCTAATGATAGCTCTCTCTTAGCATAAGATTTTTCCTGGCGATTGGGGTTGCAGTTAAAGTGGTGGACTGAACAAGTTGGAGCTATTTATTGGAAATGATTTTGTTGTAATAATGCCCTTTCTTAGCATGAAAAGGATAGTTGCTTACATGTCATGCAGGACATCTTATCTAAGTGAACAGATTATTTGTGTTTTATTTATAGTCCTCCGATTATTTGTGGGTTCTGGTTCCGCAGACTGTGTTATGTCATGGGGGGAACAGATCGTTTTGTGGGTGATTTCCTGACAAGATTTTTCTGTTTCTTTTCTTTTTATTTTTTGCACGTACAATTTGTTTTTATCCTATAGTTTTTAGCCTGATTTTTCCCGTTGGTTTATTTGGGCACATATGGCAGAAAATTCTGATGTGAGATCTTTTATTGTTCTTGGCTAAATTCTCTACAATATATCTGAAACTATCTGTGAGAAGATAACGGATTGGTAATGGCTAAATGATTTGTATTGGATGATTCAGGGGTTACAAGCGATTTTTCAAGAGAACAGGTCTGGAGACATCAGATTACCTTAAAGATGATTGCCTCTGTGTTACTTGCAGCGTTGGGGTTGTGAGGTCATACACAGAGGGCCCTAAAATCTACTCCATACCTATACCGCAATCTGACATAGGCCAGCAATTTGGGCGGCTTCTTGAAAGTGAAAAAGGAAGTGATGTGAACTTTGAAGTTGGTGGTGAAATTTTTTGTGCTCATAAATTGATATTAGCAGCTCGTTCTCCTGTTTTCAGAGCCCAACTTTTTGGACCTATGAAAGATCAGGACACTCATTGTATAAAAGTTGAAGACATGGAGGCTCCAGTTTTCAAGGTTTGAATACAAGCTCTTTGGGTAGCCCCTTTGGTTAATCTGGTTTTTAACCGCTACTCGGTTATTTTGATTGTTTCCATTTATGCTTTACATATACTACATATACATTGGGCCTTTTTCCTCTTTGGCTTTGTTTTATTCTCTTTTCATAAAAGAAGATTGGTCAGAGATAGTGATATAATAAAGTCAGGAAGGATTATAGACGATATCAGAAATAAAAAAAAGGGAGCTCAAGTGGTCTCTATTGCTATTTTTACTTGTGACTGATTAATGATCGGTCTTGTGCGCAGTTCTTGGATTTTTGTGGACATGTTGTCCTTAGATGGGTTTAGAAGATATTGGTTTCAGTGGTTCTGTCTATCTATATCTGAGTTGTGAGAAAGGAACAAAAATGTTTAGGTTTAGATTTTTATTCACAAGAAATGAGCAGTTGCAGTTGGATGCTTAAAGTTATTGGATTCTATTTCATGCCTTTTCTTTACAATAGGACATGCAATTTCTTATTATAAAGTGCCAATTATTGGCTTGATAAAATGAAGCCAAGCAATGTGAATTTGAAATTGTTCGTTACTTGAATCCTTCCTACTACTCTATTTTGCAGGCATTGCTTCATTTTATATACTGGGACTCGCTGCCTGATATGCAAGAGCTTACAGGGTTGAACTCGAAATGGGCAACAACCTTAATGGCTCAACATCTGCTAGCAGCAGCAGATCGTTATGGCTTAGAGAGGCTTAGGTTGATGTGTGAAGCCAATCTTTGTGAAGATGTTGCGATAAATACTGTGGCTACAACTTTAGCCTTGGCGGAGCAGCATCATTGTTTCCAGCTCAAAGCAGTCTGTCTCAAATTTATTGCTACACCTGAAAATCTTAGAGGCGAGTTCTCCATTTCTGAACTGTAATTTTTTTTTCACTAGAGAAGATTTTCATACGACTGCTGCCTCTTGTTCTTTTGTTTCTTGGGTGTGGGGGAAGGGGGTTGTCAATTTGATATTAGGTTGATCTAAAATTCAGCATGTCATGGCAACAGAGGCTGGAGTTAAATCTGTTGTTCAGTTAATGCTTATCAAATGATATGGCCTGTGGTCTGAAGTTGAACAATAAGATGCGAACTGAATATGAGAGACGTGTTTTGGTCTGATGGATTTTTCCAGTTTATTACGCCATTTAGGAGTTCGATCGGTATCTATCAAATCTGATCCTATCTGATGGTTTTATTTCTTCATCGTCAGCTGTGATGCAGACTGATGGTTTTGAGTACCTGAAGGAAAGTTGCCCACCTGTTCTGACTGAGCTCTTGGAGTACGTGGCTAAATTTACTGAGCATTCGGACTTCATGTGCAAGGATAGGAATGAAGCAATACTTGATGGCAGCGACATAAATGGTAGACGGGTGAAGCAAAGGCTCTAGTCCGAAACTGAATAGCTCTCTGTACACACAACCTTCCTCTTTCATCTCTCAAAAAGATTAAAATCTTTAGTTAGAGATTATAATCACCTTAGGACTAGGTGCAATTCTTAGTCTCTTGTATTCGTGTCTATGATAAGTAAATGTAGTATGCTTTGTCGGCCTTTCCATATAGATTTCAATAATATTTTTTTATTCCCCCTGTTAAGAACTTAAGAGGCCTAAAGGTGTTGATCGCTGCTTAATCATTGTATAAACTTGCTATTTTCTCGCGCGCACTCCCTACATCCCGCCGGAAGTTCAGTCACTGGTGGTGCTAATGAACAGGGACCTAAATGTTCCACTCTTTTTACTTTGCTGAAAACATATTTCAGTTTCTTTAATTTAACGGTAATGTAACTATCTGTCTGGGTTTGAGCGGCAAGTCTGTGTTGCTTTCTGAATTAAACAGTAAAATGTTTGATAATCTGCGGGCAGAAGGTCAGGGACGGATTTGCTACGGAGTATTGACTCGTCTGCTAGATTTGTACACGTGTACTCAGCCACTTCGGCAGAATGCAGGTGGCGAATGCTCTAATGATTGACGAGTGTTTTTTTTAAATATTAAATTAATGAAACAATTTTCTTGGCATTACAATTATATCATTTATTATACGGAAGCGGAAGCCCTTGCTTAGAAGAATGTCATGAGTGGCCAGTTGTGATTGGGCTTCAATAATTGGGTGGCGTGTGGGTATTTATTAAGGTGGTTGGCAGCTCGGTCATATGGGAGTTTTGAAGATCATAAAGGATTCGTGACTTGGCTCATCAACAACCTGCCTTTGAGACCTGTGACTTGCCGGTGAGAGTGCTACACTCTTCTCTAGAAAGCCGCGAGTTCGAATAGGCAGGGACTGAAAGGAGTATATGATAATAATGTTCGCGGATTTAATTGTACAATAAAAATATATAATTAGTTAAAGTAGGTTAAATTTTTAAAACTATTATTTTATTATTGTAATTCTAATTTCAACATTTTAAGAAATATTTTGGTTTTTGAATATTTAAATTTATATTTAAAAATAATAAATAGGTTAGTATATTTAATATTAGTAGTGATTAAAAGAAAGAGAAATTTTATTCTATTTTAGATTATAAATAAATTTAATCTATCAATAAAAAATTTTATAAAAAAGAAAGAAAAAAATGGGGCCTCGCCACTTGCGGCTCCTACCTTTTCTTCTCCCAATGATCTCTGTTCACATGCACCCTCACCCTGCCAAAAAGGAAAAGGTCGCCGGAAAAAAAAAAGCCTTTGACTGCTCGTCATCTCAAGCGCGTTCGCCGGGCTTAGAAAATTGAAATAATAAAAACATATGTATTCATCCATTTATTATAAAAATGAAATATTGAATGATAGGAATAACTATTTCATTACAAAATTAAAATAGCAAAAGTATTAAGTGAGATTAATATTCGTATGGTACAATCGCCAAAATTGTTTCCCGTAACTATTGCATTCTGAAATTTAATTATTTATTATAAAACTGTAGAAAAGAAAAACTGGTATGAATGACGGAGAAGGAAGATGTTGCTCTGTCAAATCAGTCATGCGAGGCACGTTAATCCATCCAGATCCAGAGTGGAATGCAAGAACAGCCAACATGTTGATGGCATGGATATTTCAGAAATAGAGTAGTGCTAAACATTTTGTGGCGTGGAGGAATAAAATATTGGTAGTTATACAAATCAGATCAGTAATAAAATATTGTCAACCGTAGGTAGATCTAAATATCTGTATTTTTTTTTTTTTGTTAATTATGTAAATATTTATATACACACAAAACATGACTATAAAAATGTCGAAGAATACAGGAGCTGTGGCGGCAATAGACAACGGGGCTTTTGGGAGAAGAGTACCTGAAGAGAGAAAATGGGCGCTTCGCAATCAGTCTCACAAAAAAGCATCCATGAATTCACTGTCAAGGTATTCTCGTCTCAAGTCTCAACCTCTCTCCCATATTGATGGATTTATAGGAATTATTGTTCATTTTTCTGGGTGAACTCTTCACAGGATGCCAGGGGTGGTGATGTGGACCTCGGCATCTACAAAGGGAAAGTGCTTCTTGTTGTTAACGTCGCTTCTAAATGGTTATTTTCTTTCCCTAATCCAGCTCTCCATGCGTCTTTCCATTTTCTTTCATCTACAACTAAAAAAAATTTCATTCTCATCTATACGTGTTAGCTAACTGAATTCTTGGGTTTTTCACCCGAAAAAACAGTGGATTTACGGATTCCAATTACACTCAGTTAACTGAGCTTTACGGGAGATACAAGGATAAGGGTATGTTTTGTGCCTTTGCAGCTGCCGATTCATTGTTAACTGAGTTTGAATGATGGATTGTAAAAGATTTCCCTTTATCATGGTTGAGAAATTTTTGTTTGGTTGACTCCAGGCCTTGAAATATTGGCATTTCCTTGCAACCAATTCCTGAAGCAAGAGCCGGGGACAAGCCAAGAGGCTCAAGAGTTTGCATGCACAAGATACAAGGCTGAATATCCTATTTTTGGAAAGGTATTGATGTTGCAGTTTACGTTGGCATCTGAATCCTTTACTTAGATTATGATTAACTTCCTCTTTTTCCTGTTGGATTCGTGTTGATTAGACATTTTTGAGCTTAAGTGGAAATAACTACCATATAGGGTGAGGATAGAAAATACCTAAGTGAATGAAAACGCTATCACATTTTAATTTCTTGGTCTGGATTCTGACCGCGTTTTTTAATTGACTGCTTGATCCAGCTAAATTAATTTCTAATGATTATAATTGACATTTCAAATGTTAGGAATGCATATATTGTACACGGATAAACTGCTGTTTGTAGTCATGAAGTCATCATCTACGGTCCATTAGAATTATGATAAAGAGTCAAGGTTTCTTATTCCATAAAAACAAATGAAGATACATAGATGAGTCTGTTATGCCTTTAAAAGAGAATAGTGAAGGCATACGTAGCTCCGGCTTCCTAATTGTGTTCTCGTAGCATTTTATGTTTCCTTAAGTATGATTCTCTCCTGCTTTTGATGGATGCTGCAACATCACAAAACAAAACAAAAAGAACCCTAGGCAGGATTTTAGAATCTATTTGCAACATCATCCATAACTTCTTTTCTAAGCCTGACTGTTTATACTGGCCAGACTTGCCACCGTGCAAGTTCATTGGTTGCAAAGGACATCTAGTAGAAACTTATATTGCGTTTGAAAGTATTTATGTAGCTTTTTCCATTTTTTCTGCATACATTTGATGTTTTCCGTCGATTCTTGTTTTTCTTTTTCACAGTTTGATTACATGAACGAGTTTTTAAGGAATAGACTACTTCACCTGAATAAAATGATTCTTTATCACCAATCTATTACATACAAAATGCAAGTGCATTGTTAGATATTCTTTTCCTTTTATGGGGGCTTAGGGAGGGAGGCAGGAATATTGTTGGTTGATAAATTTCCTTAGTGGGTAGATTAATCGCTTTCCTCCCCCCCCCCCCTCTTCAATTTAAGAGCATGCTAAAAATGCTGCTTGACTCTATATAACATATTTTGGAGCCAACACTTTTCATTTTCTGATAATTCTACTTTTAACATTAATTCAAGCATAAGAAGGTTGCTATGATCTATCTGCTTAACTTGATGCATACACAGCTAAAGACAGCTGAATTGAGCTAATGGAAATTGAACTTGAGCAAGAAGCTTAATTTGCTTACTTGCATTTTATGTTTCCTATAGTCTGATTTACTCCTGTTTTTTTTATGGATGCTGCAACATCACAAACACACAGACACATACACAAGGCAGGATTCCAGCATCAATTTCCAAAATATCCGTTAGACGATTTTTCTAAGCATGAGTATTTATACTGGCCAGACTAGGCTTCCTATGCAATTGGATTGTTTACAAAGGACATCTAATAGTAACTTATGTTGTATATTTGAAAGTTTTAGCATTTTCAAATATCCTTTCTCATAAATTTGTGATATGCAAATTTCAAGTGCATTTGAGCTTGTGTTGTATATTCTTTTCCGTGCATGGGGTTTTAGGAAGGGAAGCTGGAATATTGTTGGTTAATAAATACACAGAAGACAGCTAAATTGAGCTAGTGGAAATTGAACTTGAGCAAGAAGTTTAATATGCTTCTAAAGATAATAAGAATCATCATCAAATATGATATACTATACGGCTTGTAATATACTTCACTCGAGCATGAAGATAAAGTGATGTTTATTCTTTGTAGAATTTTAGTTTTCTGAAAATATATAATGTCATTACTTTGGTTCACAAATTTCTGGGGAGTTGGGACACTTCTAGCGCTTTTCATTTTCTGAAAGAAAAAACGCAAAACAAAAGAGGCGATGATGGGCTTGTCAAATCAGCTTTAGTGTGCTTATTAAAAGATTTAGCTAATGTACACCCTATGACGAGAATTAACAACAAAATTCACTGTGAAGTTGTTGAAGCTTTTGAATGCGGTTCATAATCTTTCATCTGTGATTTGAACCAAAGGTAAAATAATGAGGGGAAGCTTTGTCTCTGAACACTGAAGAAGAAGCAGTATCTTTCAATCTGAATTTTCTTGCAGTTGAGAATTAAGCATGCTCTGAGCCTCAAATGTTTGGTTGGATGAGTAATAAACTTGTTCTATTGGTGTGTGATGCATCCTTTGATATGCGATATATTGTTTTACTATATAGGATTGGTTGTTAACATACTCCTTTACACATGCAGGTACGTGTGAATGGACCAGATGCCTCTCCGGTTTATAAATTCCTTAAATCAAAGAAAAGTGGGTTTCTGGGTTCCAGGATAAAGTGGAATTTCACCAAGTTTTTGGTTGACGAGGAGGGCCATGTGATCCAGCGTTATGGCCCTACCACTCCACCATTTGCATTTGAGTTATTCTTCCACTTTTTGATTCCCTGGCACTTCTTTCATTCTCCGTATGTGTTGTACTAAGGTTGGCATGCAAACGTGCTGAATCATTGATTCATTGTTCTTTCACAGAATGACATCAAGAAGGCGTTGGGGGAGGCTTGAGAGAGTCCAGGACTAGAAACCGGTGATCGAGTTCAAGATGTCTGTAACAAAGCAATGTATATTTGATAGATCTCGTTTCTTCTGTTGATTATTTATGCATATTTTACCTCTGTTCGTGTTCATTGTTTTATCAGAGTTCTGTTTTGGCTTTTGTGATATATCAGTTCTTATTTTGAGAATTTGAGTCATGGATAATTTGACTTGAGTTTGTCATGTGTTCCTGTAGATGTGAAGTGGAAATAGTTTGGCTGTAAAATGCAGTGATAAATTGTGCTATTATTTTAATTCAATGATATGGTGTTTATATGCAATCGAGAATAATCATACTGACATTGCATTGACGAAAATATATCCATTTAAGAATAGAGAAACCTCCTTTTTTGGGGGGGCCAAAGGAGAAGTCTCCTTGTTCAAGAATGAAACAAAAATACATAGAAAGCTCACTGGAAGAAAGAGACGGGAAACAAAAATACACAGAAAGCTCACTGGAAGAAAGAGACGGGAAACAAAAATACACAGAAAGCTCACTGGAAGATCCCAATGAGTAAACTAAAATTCATACGTAAACCTGCAGGTTGCAGCAATCTCCGATCACGTCAAAAGGTAAAGCCTAAGTGTGTCTTTGGATCATTTCTATTCTTAAAAAATTTATAGTCTAAATTTTAGTTTGATAAAATTTTAAAATAAATAGTCATATTTATCTAAAACGATTTTTAGATTAAATTATAGTTTTAGATAAACTCTTGGTAATAATTTCTAGAATAGGAAATTGGTTTATAAGTTATTTAATTACTATTTTACCTTTATTTTTTCTCTAACTCCTCTCTATTTTTTGTCTCCATCATCTATAGGTCATGGAGAGGAGGCTAGATGCCATCGTCTATACATCATGGAGAGGTGGTCCGATGCCATCATTTGTGGGTCGTGGAGAGGCAGTCATATGTGGGTACTAGAGAGGAGGTTTATCGCCGTCATCTGTAGTTCTGGTGGAGGTGGTTGTTGTTAGGTTCGTCGTTGGAGCTTCACTTGTCCATTGTTACTGGTTGGTGCTTCTCATCTTTGATGCTTGTCGTTGGTTGGAGATGTTGCTCGTCAATATCATTACTGGTGAGCTTCGCTTGAAGTGGAGAGATAATAGGAGAAAGAAGAAAAAAAGAGATGAATTATTAGTAGAGAGAAGATAATTATTTTTTTTATCTCATCTTTTATGATAATTTATTAATAATAAAATTTTTTCTAGTAATAATTATCTAAACACGTATATTTAAAACTATTTTTTTCTATCAGCTCTTAATCAAAAGCCTTTTTTTTAAAATCTGTCTAAAAACTATTTTTTTATAAATTATTTTTTAAGAGTCTATTTAAACATAATCTAAGTTGGATATTATAAAATTTGTAGACTATAATTGATAATTGATTGACTGATGATGATTGACTGATGAGGAGAAAAAAACTAAATTTATTTTAAATACCTTTACAACAAAACTTGGCATGTTTATAGTGAAAAATTTAAGCATTTTATTCACAATTATCTTTTAATATAATATTTATATTATGGTATTTTATAATTAATTTAACTATTAGTGATTAGATATTTATACGCATAAGAGAAATTAATTATTTATTAAAAGTATAATTTTTTTAAAAAAATAAATATACATAAGATAAAAGCTGGTTAAATATTTTCGGCTATATCTTATTTTGAAGTTCAAATTGATGATTGATTTAAGGACTCAAGGTCTGAACTCTGAATACATGGATAAGTATCTAATGGTGAAAATTTTGAAATTTATTTAAGAAAAATATAAAATATTAATAATAAGAAGATATCGATTTTATTTTATTTGAATGCAAAATGTTAATGATTTATTTAATCATAAGGCATTCAAATTCAATTCAATTGGTCATTAAACATTGTAAAATAATGTTTAAAAAGATGAATATTTTTAAAATAAAAGGTAGTTAATAATTTTGTATGATATCAAAAAAAAATTATGATATTTTATTTTGAACTTTGATTATATGAGATACGCCAATAGATCATTTAACTTAAAATTATATTAAATCTTCTTTATCTAACAGATTTGTGATCATTTAACTTACAATGAATCTGTTTTTATCTGGAGATACGGATATAGATATATCAGATATTGTTAATGGAAGTAATAATAAAATTAAATGTCTAGTTTTTGTAATTTAATTTCTGTGGTACTTTACGTCGTTGAATAATAAAAAATAATTTCTTTTGTTGAAAACTATACTAATTATAAGAATTTAAAGAAGGAAATATAAAAATATAGGATTCAACAAATGGATTAAGTTGGATAAATTAAATCAAATATATATATGTAATCTAATATGCTAAAAGATATCTTAGGAGAAGATTGAGGAAATCTGGATATTTCTAAAGCACAAAGATCTTGTTAAGATTAAGATTAAATTAATAATCACTTAGATAGGGTGTCTGACTCCTATAAAAAGAGAATGAGGGAGGCCCAGCCATAAGGAAATCGTGAAATAAGAAGAGGGTTCTATATTTTTAACCTTAAATTCTCAAAGGTGCGTAGGCGTTGATGTTAATTTATTTTAATTTAGTCTTTTCCATAATATTTGGCAGCCATGTGTGTAACGGCGCCCACACCACACTTTTGTTAACTTTGATGATATCGCATACAATAATGATGTTTAACGCTGCCCCTTTAAAAGCATTCTTTGTTTCTATATAATTGATGTCGTAAGATTATTTGGATGACCCCATGAATATCCCTCCCACATATAATTGTGTCTAAGATGATTTTGAATATCCTAAATTAGCTAAGGTGTTGCTTTTAATATTAAAAAAATAAATAAATAATACCTACTTTATTTATTATATTTATTATTATTTTTAAATTAATAACCTGATATAATATAAAATATTTATCTAATTCTTAATATATAATATATTTAATTAATTTGACTATAAAATATATAATTTAAAATAAATTATAAATGTATTAAAGAGCGTAGAGATATTTAATTTAATTAAGTAATTTATTTAATATATCTATGATATATATATATATATATTAAAATAAATGACTTATTCCAATCCCAATTTCATGTTACAGAATGGATACAGTTACGGTCGCAAGGAGAAGTGAGGTCCCTTCTTACAGGGACGCTCGTCGCGACTATTGGGTTGCAGGGCGACACAGCAATAAGCCCTCCAATACCACTGCTTATCGTAACAAGGCTCCTAAGAATGAAGCAGATCCCAAACGCAATTCATCTCAAATATGCAAATACTGGATCAGTGGAAACTGCGTCCACGGCGATCGCTGTTGGTACTTGCATTCCTGGTTTCAGGCCCCTTCCCTTTCTCTACTCACTAAGCTCCATCAACACAAGAAGGTATGAATTTTTCCCCTTTCTCATGTGCTGGGTATCTGTCGTGTGTTTTTATACAATATCTTTTTGCTCAACAACTAAAACTTAAAATTAATTATGACTATAGATTGTCACCGGGATCACGCTTCCGGTTGGATCAGACAAACTTTTTTCTAGTAGCACTGATGGGACACTTCGGGTGTGGGATTGCCACACGGGTCAATGTGTCCATGTAATAAATCTGGGCGAAGAAGCAAGGTCTTTGATCAGTGCTGGTTCTTGGGTTTTTGCCGGCTTGCGCAATGCTATCAAGGTAAAAGCTCTTGCACTTGTTCGTGTGATTGCGTTTTGTTGCGTCTGTCTTTCATCTTTTATGTGAACCGGAATTGAAATCGGTCGCTTGGTTTTGGTTAATTATGATTAAGGCGTGGAACTTTCAGACGGCTGTTGAGATCACTCTTGATGGACCTAAGGGTCCTGTACTTTCCATGGCTATTTGCAACGACACACTTTTTGCTGGTGCCATGGTAATTGTTTGTGAAATGTTGTTTTACTACATTAATATTATAACTCTGATATATATATATATATTTAATTTGATCTAATATGTTGTCTTCTTTTATGGTATTCATATGATAGGATGGTGTTATTTATGCATGGAGATGCAGTTCAGAAGTGAATTCCCCTTTTAAACCGTTGGCAACGTTGAATGGCCACACCAGAGCCGTTTCTTGCTTGACTGGCGGACCTGGGGACAAGCTCTACTCAGGTTCCATGGATCATAGCGTCAAGGTATGAGGGGAGGATTTCATTCTCTGCTTTCTAGCTCTATATATGTTGTTGTTGTTGAATTTGAGAGGAGGATTTGTGGATTGCTTGTGATGTCAGGTTTGGGACCTCGACACATTACAATGCACGATGACGTTGAAAGGGCACACTGATGTAGTGACATCCCTTATTTTCTGGGACCAATACTTGTTCTCAAGTTCTTTGGACGGCACAGTAAAGCTTTGGACTGACACTCAGAAAGGAACTTTGGAAGTGGTTTACACTCACCAAGAACAAAGTGTGAGTTTATTTAGACAAGAAATTCGGATGGATGCATGTTGTTATATGCTGTGGGATCGAAATGCCTCTAATATAGAAAGTATTGGTGATGTTGTTACAGGGTGTGGTTAAAATCAACGGCATGATTGATGCGGAAGGGAAATCCGTTTTGTTTTGCTCGTGCAACAACCATTCTGTTGGGCTCTATGAAATGCCATCGTGAGTACACTTCCATGTTTCCACTTGGTCGTTTAATATTGTGAGTTATCACTCATGCGGCCTTAATGATATATGCTCCTTGTTTGGCCAGGTTTGCTGCAAGAGGAAGATTATTCTCAAAACAAGAGATTCGAGTAATAGAAGAAGGCCCCGGCAGACAATTCTTCACTGGAGACGGCACTGGTTTGCTCACCGTCTGGCAATGGCTACCTCACTCCTCCGAGCCTAACCCCACATCTTCATAGATAGACGTTGCACCTTCCTCGTCTTGGACAAGATCATCACAAGATGTTCAACCTATATATGTTCCAAATTTTGTTTGTATAACATTATATACATATGTTAATTCAATTCCAATTTTAGCTCCTCACTATGTAATCAACCGTTTGGTTGTGAAACTTCTATACATTCACTCTGTTCTATCAATATCAATGATAAATTTGTATAGATTTATCTTAATTATTGCTTGTGATTCTTTCTATATAGGTCAACTCTTTTTATTCTTAACATATATTTCTCCTTGATTGTCTCGTGAATCTCTTACATCTTAACTTTAACCATATAAATTGAAACTTCGTATATATAAAAACACTAGTTTGAAACAATTATACATATGCAGTCAGAATTACATATTCTTTTTCCAGTGTGATGGATATGAGACATAAGAATTTAACTTCTTTTTTTTTTTTAATTTTATTGATTCTTGAACGTGGCCTGATTAGAAAGTTTTATTTGGTTGGGGCCTTGGGCCCAACTTTGTGAGAAAGTTCAGTGAACACTCCCAAATCCTAGCAAGATCATTATCATACGAGGAGATTAATAACTATTTTTGGTGATCTTAGGCTTACAAAAAAACATACATAGAGCTACTTCTTTTTGAGCCTGTTTTATTTATTTTTTGCCGATCTTTTCTATCAAGATTGGAAGATTGTGTATAATCAGATAGGCTTTCATCCCAGAAATGTGGGCTATTTATAAAAGTTTTAAATTTGCTTGGGATCTAGGACTTAGAAAGGTTATCCTGGAGTCAGATGCTAAGAGTGTGATAAACATGCTGCTTAACCAAAGAATTAATATATGCAGCCTGTTGCAGTCTGAGATATAGAGTCTTTTATAACAACCATGGGACTTGAAAATTTAGCATATCCCAAGAGCACAAAACAAACTGGCGGATGTTCTAGCAAAAAATGGTTTAACTACCACGTCAATTCTAAATTTATACACTTCACATATGACATCTCTTGTAACTAATGAGTGTTTGGGATTTAATCCCCCAATAGTTTAATTTTATTATTTTGGGTGTTTAGCCCTCTTCTGTACCAAAAAAAAGATAGGCTTTCATCCTAATCATTATCAATAATTACCATGATAAGCTGTTGATAATCATTGGTTGATGACTCAAAATTAAAAGATCATATGATAATTACCTAATGATAGAATTCAACTAAAAAAGTCTTCTCGTGTTGCATAAGGAGCAGAAAAAAAATCATAATTAATTAATTATTTATAATTATTATGAATTACTATTATAGTTAGAATTTTAAAATATCATAGAATTAGTTAATATAATTACTAATTAATTAATATCATGGGATTTGAAATCTTTTAAAAATTAAAATAGTTTATAATTATTATAAATTATTATTATAATTAGAAATTTGAAATATTATATAATTAATTAATAGAATTACTAACTTATTATTTATGGGCTCAAAATCTTTCAAAGATCAAAATGAGATTATTATTAATTGCTATTAGTAGATAAAGAAATTGAAAATATCGTTTATCAGATTGACCTAAACCCATTTTTAATTAAATGTGTGTTTAGATAACTTCTAAATCATAATTTTAAAAGAGATTTTAATATAAATTTTAATTTTTATAAAAAAATAAAATAAGCAGTTACTAACAGTTGGTGGGGTAGACTTAACACTGCTGCACCACAAATATCTTATCCCTTGATCTTTTACCAGTCATTAGTCAATTCTGCAGAGACAAGGCTATGAATGAAAGCTTCGTTTACCCCAAAGACACACAAAACAGAAGTCATGAGAGAAAGCTCCCTGTTGCAATCTCTAGCTCCAGCTTAACCCATAATGGAAGTCAGATGGGCCAAACAGCAGAGACCCCGACTTGCTCTTGTGGTGTGGACAAAACCCAACTTCATAGAGGTGGGTCCCACCGTGTCTGCTGATGGACTCTCACACAAAAGAAAGTGGGGCCCAGTTCTTTAACGTTGGAGCGGCCTCTCTGAAGAGAGTCCCCAGGAAGCTTCCGAATAGAAAGGGTTTTGAGGTGGTCTTAAAGCGGCCGGCCATTATAAGAGGCCGGGATGTTGAACGGAAAGCGACACCGTTTGGGTTGTGCTTTACAGAGGCACAGTACACGTGACCGTGGACTATCTTGGGGGCACCCTCTGGCCCTTCGTCTTCTTGTTCCATTCACTCTTCATGATTGTGGCCTCGTGTGCAAAAGCTACTTCTTTAATCAACCATCACCTGCGCGTGCTCTAATCTCAATTAATGTAAGTATACATACATTTATAAACTTCCAGAAATTATGTGAATTCTAATTCATTACTTGGAAGCTTGTTGGCCAAATCACTTCAAGATTTTGAAAACTATGTGGTACACCAAATTTCTCGTCAAATGAGTGTGTCCATGAACAGTCTTGAATGTCGCCCTTCCTTTCCTTTCCTGGTTCTTCTTTTTAGTTTTTATAAGGCTTTATTAACTGCTTTTCTAAGATTAAAAAAATTCATTAAAATTAGTTAAATACTTTAAAAAAAAAATCGTAACTTTCTAAAACTACCATTGATCAAATGGAAGTCATTTTTTAAACTAAGGGTCATATATATTTAATTAAATTTTGTAAAAGGTCCTATATTAAAATATCAATACTATTAAAAGAAGATGAAGAGAATTCTACAGTTGCATCAGATATTTAAGATATCGGTGAAGATGTGCATGGCGTGGGAATTGAGTTAGGCTTTGTTTAGTTTAATTGAGGGGAGGGTAGCTTCGATTAATTTAAGGGAGAGTAGGAAAATATAGGAAATGTTAATTAATGATATTTTTTATTTGGTTCATAAGGGGAAGGGAGTTAATTAGAAGTTGACAAATATACTCTTATCTCTTTATTTAAATTTATTTACTCTTTATTTACAATATTCATATCAAAATTATTATTTTTAATTTATAAATCTTAAATTTTTTTATCTCATTTATATATATAATAAAATTAAAAAAATTAAAAAAATGATAAAATTTTAACATTATTTCTTATTAATTTTATAATTATTATATATTTTAATATAATTTATTATGTTTATTAAATTTTAGCAATTAAAAAAATTAAGTGTGAGAAAAATAAAAAAAGATTTAAAAGTACAATTGAAATATTAAAAATACATAAAGTTCAATTTAATCATAAAAGTATAAAAAATTTCTCTCCTATCCAAAAAACCTCACTTTTGGGGGGAGGTGAGCGCTAAATGACAAAAAATCTTTTCTCCCTTATATTTTTTTATAACTAAATACACTTTTTTCTCCTCTCCCCTCCAAAACCCCTTAACTAATAAAAACCTTAATGCTATGTCATAAAAAAGTGGGGAGAAATGGGCAAATACAAGGCGACAAATAGCATCGCATTTCTGAGTCAGCTTCTCCAAACCGAATATTGGATGTCTGTCTGTCACTCGGTTATAAATCATAAGACTAACTGCAGCCCCACCTCCGCTTCTCTTTCACATTATGTTCCCTCTCACCATTTACCAATACCCACATAGGTTGAGCCTATTTGCTTGTGCATGTGCCTATGAGCCACCTCTATGATTTCTTTTGTTTTTTTCCCTCAGAAAACACAAATTTTCAAGAGATAAGGTTGTTGGCCTCTCTGAGAGTTGTGTAAATATTATTATCATCAGATAGAGAAATACGTCCGGATGATCCAATACATAATGGAGTCTGAGAACCATTTTCTGGATTCAACTGGAGACCGGCTAGTATCATAGAGCTTTATCAAAACAACGTCTCCTGATGAAAAGGCTGTCAGGGAGATTTGTATTATTTTATGTCATGAAGAACTGCTTCAAAAGCTCAGCAGCAGTTTGAACTTGGAACTTTGCAGGGCTGGGAAGGGACATAGCCACCACGTCTTGGTTGGGTTTATTAGGAGCTAGAACTCACCTTTAAGACAAAGAAGCAGGCCTGTGTTGCAGATAAGGGTGTTCTGTGATTATCAATGAAATATTAAAGGAAGATAACAAGATGGTTGTTCAAAGGACGCATCCCCCAAAAGGTAAGGGGGACAAGGATGACCCTCAGTTAGTAAAAGTGGATGAGAAGTCTCTCTCAGACGAGTTTTAGCAAAGGAGACAAGATAATAGGTGTCACTTTTATCATCTCAGGTGGACTCTTGCCATATGCAACCATGGGCCATAACATGTCCTCCACCACATGTGGTTTGTTTCATATCTCCCACCCCTTCTCCTTCTATATATATGTTTGGAGTTTGGAACATTCAGGTCACAAAACACAGCAGCTTCAACTTCAAGTAGTTCAAGCCTCCATTAACTATAATTTTTCCAGGAAATCAAGCTTCAAGTAGTTCAAATGGCAGCAAGTGTATTTCCAGTGAGGAGTTCTTCAAGTTCAAAGCTTCGGTCACAGTCATGGGAACGCTGTTCGAAGCACATAAGGCAGCAGAGAACTCGCCTTTACATTATCTGGAGATGTACCGTGTTGCTTTTATGCTGGCATGACTAATCTATCTCCCTCCACCTTTCCGTCTGATAAGCAATATCACTAACCATACCCCTGAAGCTTATGGGCTTTGAGAAATAGAGGGGTGAGTAGTGTAAATTGTGTAAAGCAAGATTGAACTAGCTATATATTCTATGTTCAGATGTAAAAAGAAGTAGATGAAGCAGATGCCTGTACATGTGTGTAAACTGCAAATTAGCGTGAAGATGGAGTTATAAACACCACGCTTTCGTCTACTCAGTTTCATCAATAGTATTTTTTTGAAGTTATTTTATTTTATGAACGCCAGCTTCTTCACAAAGTTCAGTCTTCGCTCTCCCAGTTTTATGCTAAAACAAAGCTAGCACGAAGCTAAAGGAGATTGTATGATCACATATAAATAACTCCTAAATTTTCACCTCATACTTGTTGTCTTGTTCAGAAAGTTGGCCGCTGCAATTTACCATCATGAACGCTCTTCATAAATCTAAGCAAAATGAGACTTCCAAGTATGTGATGGAAATGAATAGCCAATTGGAAAACTTGGGTTTGGAATCACTGTACTCTCAACCATTATATTAACACTAGAAGTTAATGGATCATGGATGGTGAATTCTTTTAGTTACTAAGTTTTTGTTTCCTCAGCTTTTCATTCGGAAGGAAGCGGGCTGAGTTGATGGGAAATTTCTGGATTTGGGTCTTTGACAATGAAAAGAGGGGAGGTGGAAGTCTTGGATTTACGAGAACCAAAGACGGGTTCGCAGGGTAGTGTAGATGGATTTTAGTCATATTTTGTCTTTTCATTTTCATCTGTCTATCCAGTTCTCGACATTTGTCAACTTGCTATATTTTTAATTTATATATTAAGATGGTATGATTATGAATATTTGTTGAAGATAGATCTTGTTTCCCTGGGTATTATGTCAAGCATACAAGGAAGAAGGAAGTTAAAAGATTCTTCCGTTTATTTTCCCCCTCCGGCGTTAATAATAATGAGGGCACAAAATGAGGTATTTTTAAGTAATATTCTAAAATTATCTTTCCGTTGTCTTTTCCAGAAAATTTTTAAGAAAAAAAAATCTCCCAAAGGTAAATTAAAATAAAATAAAACCAAAAGAAAAGCTATCCATCCCCGGATCTCAGAGATCTCAGCCCCCAAATATTTTTAAAAAGAAAAAAATGGAAAAGGGGAGGTAACAAAGAGACACATAAGAACTAAAATCCAAAATCGACCCTCCTAAGCCCAACAAATTTATCCAAGCCCAACGTCGAAACACTTAGGCCCAGGGGAAGGATCTGTGGGGTTTATTGGCTACGTGGATTAATCTGATGCGTTGAATCACGAACGGCTGCAGTTGGACTTGGCAAAATACCCGGCGTAGAGGATTTGAACGCTTTCTGCAAGGTGTGGCGTTTATGTTGTTTTGTATCGCTATCTACGATGCCTAAACTTCCTTCGAACCCAGGAGTTGAGTTCTGAATCTTTGAAGCCGTGTTTGTGATGAGCGTTTCTGGAAAATCACCCCGCGTCAGAGGCCAAGCTTTATGACTCGATGTGGTATTTTTTTGCTTCATCTTTCTCTTTCGGAAGCCTACCGTTCTCAACAAATATCCGAAATGTCTTCTCAGCAAAGTGAAAATTATAATGAAATGCGTTTCCAATTGCGCAAAGATCACAATCACTCTAGTCAACAGCATAATATATGACGAAGCAAACTCGTAATGCTGATTTCCAGCGAAACAGAGGTCAAACAATCACATTCTATTATTAAGCCAAGAGCAACACGGTGCATATCGTTTCTCAATAACAACAGAAAGTTCAGGGACAAGAATGAACAATTAAGACTGCTGCCGGGGGCAGAAACTTTATTTTGACATCAAGCTAATAAATTTTCTACTACTGTTTTCAGAGCGGCTTGATCGTATCTAGCTAGTCTCTTGATACTAGTGCAAACTAAGTTCTTTTTGGTTTAATCAACTCCAAAAACATATGCATGTTATCTAAGAACAAGCCTTGCTTTTAAACTTGTTGATTGAGCCATTTGCATGCAGCTTAGTTCTATAGATCCATTGAACTCCAATCGCCCTCCTGTTCTGAATTCTTTTTACCAGCTGCCAGCTGGTTTGAATCATCTCGATCATTGAGAGCTCTTCTATGGATTCATTGTTTGACACCGCAAGAAAATAGGATCATTCAGAAAACCCTAAATTTTGTCCTCCTTTCTTTCTTCTTGTTTTTTTTTAAAGTTAAATAATGAACATATCGCCTCACCGCTAAGAACATCCACATACCTGTGTTGAAACTGGAAAAGAAAGTGAAAATATCCAATACCATAAAAAATTACTGGGAACCGAAAACGGAGACGACATTTCTTCTCGGCTCTAACATTCTGTTTTATCTCAGCAATTCTTTAGTTACAAGTGCAATGCAAGCATTCAAATATAAACATTTTAGCATGCCTTTCTTTTATTCTCTCACTCTCTTTAAAATCTCTTCTGGTTGCCAGACACGTGCTTCAATTGTTGTCACGCTACAAAACGTCTGCTGCATACTCTTGGCATTTCCCCCACGCTCTTGGAAGGCGTGTAATTAATAAATTGGAAAAAAAGTCTCGTGCGGTTCAGGAACAAGGTAGTTGATGCAAAGTGCAAACCCCATCAAGAATAGTCTTGCACTTCACCTAAAAAGTCATCACGCGAATTGGATGAAACTTGGCAGAATAAACCCATCCTCTTGGTAATCAAGAAGCCTATGACTTTGTAAGTATTTAAGTAGCTTTAAGGAGGCCATATATGAAGTACAAACACTAAAACTCTTCCTTAATCTGATGCATAAGCGCGAGAGAGAAAGAGATTTGAGATGGAGAGAGTGAAGATTATAAACTTAATAACAATAGCAGGATTGGCATTGCTGGCATTAGTGCCCAAGATGGAGAGCCTGCGTATTGGGGCACCACCAGCAGAGCCTAGGCCACTTTGTGCATCTCAATTTGCACTTGCAAACTATGCTTGTTCAAGGCTTCCTTTCACTCCGGGAACGCCGCCGTCCCCTCCGTCCCCGGACGAGGAGCATAGCCATCGACAACGACACCGACACCGACACCGACACAGACACGGGCACAGACACAGACATCATCATCACCACACTAGTCAAGAAGATGATTGTTGCAGGTGGGCTGGGGAAGTGGATAGCCAGTGTGTGTGTGAGATTTTGCTTCGCTTGCCTCCCTTCCTAGTCAGGCCAGTGCATCAGTACACAGTCACCGTTGGAGATTTCTGTAATACTACTTATTCCTGCGGAGGACCCATTTGATCAGATCTTAGCCGCCACGAAAAGTAGTCTAATAATATGTATGTTGTGTTTGATTATTGAGGTTTAATTTATGCTCATCTGTCTTAATTCCTTGCTTATATATCTCTGGTTGTTTAGCTGCTGTGCCTCTGCGGTCACTTCTGTGTCCTCTAAGGTTGAGATCATTATGGTTTTGTTTGATTATCTCCTCAGCTCCTGAGAAGGTTAAAAACTAAATAAAGTGGTGTGGGCTTTTCACATGACCAGATTTACCCGAATTGATCTGTGTTTAACATGAAAGAGATGAACAAAAAATGCATTAACAAAGTTTCTTGTGGGAATAAGACAATTTATGAGGTGATGTTAAGAATTCAAATTATCATGTTGTAAGAGAGAAAACTAAAATTAATAAATAAATTAATCATGTAAATCCACGAGTGGAGATTACATTTCTCTATGTTTATTTTACTCATATGATCAACTTTAAGAACTTGCGAGCATATGATGATTTGCATGGTATTTAAGGTAAATTATACCATTTCTGATTTTTAAATAATGTCATTCTCAATGAATTTTATATCATATAAAAAAATAAAAAATCTCTAGTTGAAGAATTCAGAATAATTTTTATCGCAACGAAACCAAATACGCTGATCGTCCTTCGACTATTTAAATGGTAAGTTTTATACACCCCCACGTCAAATAATATATTCATACAATTATCATACAGTGATGTGATTTCTAAGTTTATTATAGATTTTGCGTAAATACACATTTTACAAGTTTCAAAATTATTTTGGGTTAAATGACAAATAAAGAGAATGATCTAACCTGAAACCAAAAAAAAAAAAAGATTTTGGGTTGGATTATGGTTATTGCTTATTATATAGATTAATCAAGTACGAAGAAGTTCGGAGCAAATTTGCATTTGACCCGTTGATTTTCAGGGATTGAAGGAGATGGTGGGACCACGACCTTTATTATTCCTGTTTGGTCAAATACTCCCCCGAGGTTTTGAATGGTCAAAGGGGGGAGGGTTAACTGGCATCTTTTGGACCGATATGGGAATCCAATCTAACAAAATGGGTCCAAAAATGCAATATCATTGAGGAAAAATACAAAAAAGCATTTATGCATTCATTAAAACAATGTTCTCCTTGGACCATTCACTTATTACTCATTTTTCTTATAATAATAAATTAAAAATTCAGGGTTTTTTGAAATGGGTGTGTTTGAGACTGGGTTCACCATCAAATGTGTTACAGTATTTATTAGGCAGTTAATTTTGATTTGTTACTGATGTGTGAATCTGGGAGGGGCCCTCTCCCACTTTAGGTATGGGAGGTCATCCCTACACCTCGTCCTCGTCCTGATATGAAAACAAAGTCTTGCGAATATGATCCGTTCCATCTGGAAAACGCTTTCGCTGCATTTATCTTTTCAAAGTCCAAAGTTCAAACCCCACTCCTCTTTTCGTTTTCCTGCAGATCGTCAGCTTGATGCCTCATTCATTCACCTTTTCTTCATCTTCTCTCACCGTTACCGGTCTTTCGGAGGCTCACATCTCTATCTTGAATAAGCGCTGGGAGTGGGGGAATGACATTTTATTCGTCCTAGTTCGTCCTTCCAGAGATCAACCTAGCTAGTTTTAGGTTTTATCTCCTATAATATTATATAATTATGTTCTCAAGCAAAAGATAAATCATTTAATCCAACAAATGCTGCTTTTTATGTTCTCATCACTGTCCGCGATGGATCGTGGATATACGTCGTGGCAAAGGATTAAATGACTTTAACATGCATGATAGGTGATATTGAAAGCGTGTATTATACCATGAGCGGAGAAAATATATTAATCTCTACACCCGAATAAGCAGATTGGACGAGTTGCTGTGAGCACTTATTACTGCCAATATTGGTTTGTAATTAAATAGGTAGATGCTTTTTTGACCTTATTAAATAGACGCTTTCAACCATTTAAATCAAAATACATCATTTGATTAATTTATAAGCTGTAAATGGATCATCGGGTTGGGAGAAAAAAGTAAATGGATAGATCACTCCATTAGTAAAAATTTTATGTTATATATTAATATTAATATGGAGAGGTGATTCGCATTTATTATAAAACACCTTATTTTGGCAAACGAGTGTAAATAATGTGTGCCATAAATTGTAAGCACAATAGACAGTTATATTGTTGTTTGGTAACCAACAAAATCATAGTTTTATAAATATTTTTAGCTAAAATTATACTTTTACAAAATTTTTAAACAAATAACATATTTTATTAATAAGTAATTTTAGACAAAATATTTGTTTAAAATTATAATTTTAGATAATCTCTTAATAATAATTTCTAGATGAAAGAAAAGAGTTTATAAGTATCAAAATACTATTTTGCCCTTTATTTTTATACTTTCTCTCTACTCTCTATGAATAGGTTATATCTCGTGCATTCTACTGTCACCACTAACACTGAAACTCTAGTATGTTCATCTTTATTGTTATCCAGAAACTCTTTTCTCTGTAATAAATTTGTCATTGTCATCAACCTTTCTGTATTTTTACCTTCGCCATCTTCGTCTAGATTTGGATTGAGAAGTAGACAATGGAGGAAGATGAAAAAGGAAAGGAGAAAGATGACGGATATGCATCATCATAATTGTCGTGGGCTCAGCAACATCAACATCATCAACATCAGTGAACTGTGTGCATCGTGTCATCTTGCTGAAGAGGATAATAAACAGTAAATAAAAAATAATAATTAATAACAAATAATTAAAATATTTATTTATCCCATAATTATTATTTTATCTTATACACTTTCTAATAATTTATCAAATATAAAAATAATTATAATAATATATATTCAAACCCCATTTATTTATAATTATTTTTTTTATAAATTCTTATATATTTTAAAAAATAGAATTTTATAAACTTTTATCTACAAAAAGCTAATCCAAACAACCAAATCAGAGGCGCGGGTATTCAGCACGTCGCCGTAGCCATGGCGCTTTCCAGGGCCGATGATGCTGATGAAGATGTCGACGGTCTAAGGCTAGCGCCAACGCTCGCAGTGGGAAATTCGTAAAGAAACCTGGCTACGATCATAGCACTTGGCTCTGCCACCATCTTCTTCCATGCCTCCTCTGCTTCTTCCCCATGGTTGCGTAACACGGTTGTCGCGTCCAGCCGCTGAATCCTCCATCTCTTCACATTGCGAAGTCTCTGAATCTTCCCCAATTGTTTACGTGCCAATTTGTACGTGTTTTTCTTAATTTCATTCACCGCTTCTTCCATTAACCTCTGCTTGATTCCTTCATCCCTAATCAACGATTCGTTTCGAAAATACTGATCGAACTCAGGAACTCCGATAGCTTTTCTAATCCCCCCTGAGTAGTCTCCTTTTGGATTGAAAAATGGTCTCAGTTCATCCACCATTCCGCTCTCCAGCATTTGATCAACCCGCTTGGCCACGTAATGGTCGAGCACGGGCATTGACACGTCTACCCAGAGACAACATAAATCATACCTCGATCGGAATTTATAGTCGTAGTCGTCGATTAGTGCCTCAATATACGAGTTGGATCCTCCCACGATGATCGGAAGCTGTCCGCAAGACGTAATTGACTCGATGGCGAGTAAAGCCGCGTCACGGAAGTGGGAGGCCGTGAACTCTGAGTCGGGGCTCTCTGTTCCTAACAAATGGTGAGGCACCCCTCGTCGGTCTTTGTTAGCGATTTTGTTCGTGGCTATGTCAAGGCCTTTGTAGACTTGCATTTTGTCGGAGTTGATGATTTGTACGGGAAAAAGGGTGGCGAGGTCGATAGAGAGCTTGGACTTTCCGGCGCCAGTGGCTCCCATGACCACCACCACCTTCTCTTTCTGCCGCGGAAGATTGATCTGATTCAATTTTCTACCGCCGGAAGGACTATTGGTTAGGGGTTGTGTAACATTCCTGCTCATCACCATAGAGATTCTCATCATGGTGATCAGCCTACCTCTGGTAGAGATGGAAGTCTAAAGAGCAAGAAATCAAAACCCGACTAGAGAAGAGCAGTAAGGAAGCTAATACAATAGTGTAAGAATGAGATATGTATGTGTCCTGAAAGCTCACACGCAGAACTCAAGTGGTAGTGAATTTGAGAATGGGAAGAAGCTAAACGGTGAAGTATTTATAGCAGCAGGGAGGGCGGAAGAGGTCAAAACTATCAAGTTGATATCTGATCTGCCTATCTGCTCGGGTGGGTTGTAAAGCAGAAAAGAGGCCACTGGTGGTGTTGCGCGATATTCTGATAATATTTATCTGTCCTTTTCTTTTCTTTTATTTATTTTTTGGCCTTGCATTGTACTATCATTATAGCTTACTCGTTATTTTCACTGGTCCTCTTGAGGCTGGAGGATAGCTGAAAGGTTTTTTGTGTCTTAAAAGCCAGTGGGCACGGCGGTTGCAGGAGCAGCAAATTGCACGAGAGAATATGACTATGATAAGGCCTTTCCAATTATTCCCTTTTGTTTGTTCTTTTATATAGTGACTAACACAACTCTCCCACGCCTCCTTCATATCTGATTAACAGGATTGCCTTATAATTAATACGTAGTATTGATCTCATATTTGTCAACTGCAAATCTCAGCAACTATGTGAGTGTAAGAAGCAATATATATAAAATCCAAATTAATTAGCGCGGGAAAAAAGCTAATTCTTAGTTATATATGCGCGTGTTGGAAGGCAACTCAAATAAGAAATGGGCAGTGAAGATAATTAGAGGGAAGAGTGGGAATGAATAGGTTGAGGTGGGGATGAAGAGAGAAATGATTAGTGGGGATAATGGGGGAAAAGAAGGATGACGTGAGGAAGGCATATGTTCGGAGTACTGGGAAGCATAAAAGGAGAAAGAGAATCGTCCGTGCATGAGAAAAAGGAAGGGTGGAGATGGCATCAAGGGCGACTGGACAGGGGAGTGATAGAACTTAGTATGAATTGAAAAGGTACTTTTCCCCAAACAAATTAACACCTCACATCTTCTTCTTCCCACGCGAGTGGATTCCAACTTTCATTTTCTTTTGTTTGCCATGGGCCCACCATCCCATTTCTCTCATCAGTTCAAGTGATATACGATTGATCTTTGATTACATGCTTGTAGCAACTAGCAATATCAAGCACCGGGTGACAGTAAGTCCGTCCGGCAGCTTCCGTATTGACATTGCCACGCCGTAATTCCTACAAATTAAAGCACAGGCAACATTAATACTCAGTCTGTTGGCTATCCTTGTCTTGGGCTATTGGCTGATAAACTCAAATAGCAGGCTTTTATCTGCGGGCAAAAACCTTTTTATTAATTGGGAATGGAATTTTTGAGTCAAACGATATGTATAGTTTCTTGTTATCCATCATTGTGCATCTATATCTATCTATCTATATATATATCTGCTCGTGTGCATTATAGGATCGAGGGGCTCCCAGCATATAACCTATGTTGGAGTATGTAAGACTGAGACGGTTGAATCTGGCAATATTTCCATGTGGAAAAATAGTCGAGATGATTATTACGCGTATAAGTATGGGTAATGCTAGTAACCATGATTACGGGAATGTTGTTATTGGCCCCTCAAGCCTTTTTACCATAACAACGTTGGGTAAGATAAGGGAGAAATGGGCAAGTAATGAGCAATTAAAAGCTTTAAACATGGAAAGAGTCGCATCAAACAGATTTTTTCCATGCGTCCAATCGCGCGAGTAATCTAATGCTTATCATCCCATGAGGCCCACAAAGCCATGTTTAGTGACCTAACTATTTTTTTCATGCGTTGACACTGTACGGGATGAGCTCTCTGTTCCTCGTTGCCATCAGATCAAACCCGAGAACTTTAGAAGGAAAAATCGTCCACGCGCTGTCCTTGGATTCCAAAAAAAATAATAGTAACACTACAATTCTCATTGTTATGATGATTCCCATTTTGCATCCTGGCAGAAATCTCGTCTTTTTGAAACGAAGGCAGCCCAGCGTGTTCATTATAGACCTATAAACCCAATAGCGTTGAAGCGAATGGATTTTAGGGATATGATAGAATCTACAAAGAAAATTATAAATGATGTGGCAGACGATTATTCTTGGCATTCAAGTGACACCACTCTTGGGCAACTAGGCCTCGAAACTTTTCGTTTTATGTCGTTTCCGTTACAAGTGAATCCAAATTTTAGGCATGCGGGGCTGGATGTGACGCCAGAGCCATGTCCCAGTACCGATCCATTAAAGGCGATAATGTAATGAATGATGATTATGATATTATTATGAGATTTTTTTCCTCCCTGTGCTGTGAATCACACATACGTAGATCATGGGCTTTCCTTTATATATTTCTCCAATTCAGGTTTTCAGTCTCCCTCGCATCATTCCTTACGCCCTTCTCACCCCACTCGCCTTTTGCATTCATATATACTGCCTCCAACTCAGTTTACTTCACTTATATCATTGTCACGTCTACATTATCAATTGTTCGGAGGGAAACGAATGAGCCTTTCACCTTTTCTTGTGTTTCTCAGGAATCTGTGCTCTTACGTTTGACCAGATCTTGGCTAAGGATACGTAAAAAGACAAGTGCAGTTTCAAAGATTTCGTGGCAGTACTGGTGAGAGTGAAAGGGGGGAAATATCTGAGTGGTTTGAAAATGATATGCATGCTTACACGAGTAGAGATAAAAGACAAGCAAGTGCGGCTCTCCCCTCTGGGTAGATGCTTTTCGACTAGGAACAGAATATATATGTACATATTCATTTGGGTGCCTACCTAGTTAGGCTCCACAGCTATTCTACAACAATATAGATAATGATAAATTCTACACGACTCATATATAAAACAAACAGTCAGGCTCATTGCGATACTCAATTTAATAATTCATAGTCATATAATTTCTTTTGGATTTCATGCAATTCTTTTCATTCTTTAAATTTACCCCCATACATTTTATTGGATCTTGCATGATTTTTTTTATTCATTTGATATTTCTAATAAAATTTAAGCGTTAATATCATTTTAAAAAATTAAGTTCACATTTGATAAGTAACACTAGATTTTGATGGATTAGAGTTGAGAATAGGATATGACTGGGAGTGGGTATGGGAATGAGCCTTTAAAATTATATTCGGTATAAAGTAATATTTGAAGAGAATAATTTTATTAATTTTATTTTATAATTAGCTATTAATTATGAAAATATGATAGTACCATTTGTCCTAAGCCCTAAAATTCATTCTGTATATGGTTTTGTTCACCGTCTTCCCAAAATCAAGAGCAACGGCAGCAATGGCTGGAGAAGAATATGATTAGAAAAAGACGGGAAAGAGCATAAAAGGAGAGTCAGAGGAGATTGGAGAGAATGGAAGATCAGAGAGAGGAAGAGAAGGAATTGAATCTGTATACGTCCGTCAGAGAAGTGAAGTACATAATGGTGGAGATGCAATGGAAGAATGACGCCACTGAAGAAGTGAAGGACATATATAATGATGGAAGAATGACGCCGCTGGCTGGAGATGAGAGGATGCCAGAGCTGAGGGAGAAATGGGAGAGGGATGGGTTGAGGGCATTTAGTTTTTAAAATTATCAATTCTATTATTAAAAATGCAATACTGGGGAAATGGTATTACCTAATCCCACTTATATGGGATTGTTTAATCCTAAAATTTTTCAAATACTATATATCAAACGATTCAATTTAATTTATTTATTGTCCCTATGTCAATTTTAAACCTTCAATATTACGTACCAAAATGTAGCACAAGTTATTATTACATATACTGTACTAGCAAGCTTATTACTAAAGAAAATTCTCTCTTATCAATTGGTTCGTGACGGGCCCCTGAAATCAACCAAGCATATGAAAATGGCTGATAAAGGATAAAGCACATCACCTCTGGTGTTTCCAAGATTGCTATGCTTGGATTCATAGATTGTGCGTGAACCCGGACACGGACCCGGACCCAACTCAGAACAAGTCAGCTTTAAATGGCTAATTCAGGCTCATCCCATTCCTCCAGTGAAAATAACTAATTCACGATTTGTATATGATAATTTAATTTTTAAAGGCTATATATTTCATTCATATAACATTTCAAATATCTATCAAGAACTTAGGCAAGAAATTAGAATTATTAAAAATAAAAGAAATTTGGTAGGGCTAAATCGCAGGAAATCTTGAATTTTTGAGACAATTACAGTTAAGAAAAAATTATTTTTTTTATTATAAAAAAATTTAAGTAGATTCAGTATTGATCCCTTACTAAAGTTAAGGTACATTCACAAGACTCAAAGAGTACTTATAAGAGACTTATGGGATTGTCTGTTAAAAGAACTCTCACAACGATAATAAAAATTAAACTTATATATTTATAAAATATAAGTCTATTTTTTTTATTATCTATCTTAATTTTTATTTACAGTTAAGAAAAGTTTATGACCCTCATTGAAGTGACATTTTTTCCCAAAATCTCCAGCTATTGTCTTTTTGTGTGAGTGCAAAGAGTGCTGAGCCCAAATCTGTTTTTTCCCTAGCTTCCCAGCCCAGATCCTGAGGGAGCCTAAACTAAAGACACACCAAACCATCCTTCCTCGCGAGAGCGAACGCGGTGCCTACCAAGAGACGAATTGCCTTGTAACCGCGCCTGTGGAATCGAAGGCGTGTGTTTTGAGTAATATAAAATGACCAAGTGGCGATTAACGATGACTCTGCAGGGGATTCAGGCGTTGACTCTTCCTTCTCTCGATCGAATAATCCTCTCTTTCTCTCGTCAATGGCAATGAAACCCGTCAAATATTCGTTGGTATGCTTCTAATTTCGCTGTGTTTATGCGTTTGTTATGCATTATCCTGAATGGCCTCTCTCTGTATTGATAAATAGGTGGACGCGTTCGCCGAGTTACCTTTCAAGGGGAACCCCGCAGCAGTGTGTCTGTTAGAGGAAGAGAGGGATGAGAAGTGGATGCAAGCGGTGGCCACTGAGTTCAATATCTCGGAGACCTGTTACTTGACTCGAATCGCTGAGTCAGAGGGCCAGGCCAACTTGATCAATCCCAGCTCTAATCCTCGTTTCCGTCTCAGATGGTTCACTCCCGTCTGTGAGGTAAGACTTCTATGTCACTGTAAAATAGCTCTTCGGTGATTGCACGTGCGGATTTGATATGGGAAATGGGAATAGTCTCATGCAGTTAACGATTCCTCTATCTCATAGTAGTAATCTGAGCTTATTCACGTGTCAATTTAGGAATAGCTTTGAAGACTGAATTTATTCAGGATCATTGATCGATGGCTTTCGTTTCAGCAAGTATCATTTGGCATCCTTTGAGCTACATGATTCATTTAGCATGCTATTCAAACTTGTTTCTGGATTTTGTTTAAGACAAAACTGTTCAAACATTAAGCACGACTTGCGGCATATCTGTCACTCACGAAGTGCTTGATGGGGAGTTTAGCATTAATAAAATTGGTGCCCTTTTGTAGGTTCCACTTTGTGGCCATGCTACATTAGCTGCTGCACACACGCTCTTTTCTTCTGGTTTAGTGGCTTCCAATATCGTTGAATTTGTGACGTTATCTGGAGTATTGACGGCAAAAAAAGTACCAGATATTAGCACCGCATGTGCCTCTGACTTGGAAGACGGTGAAAATCAAGTTCAAGACAGATATTACATTGAATTGGACTTGCCTGCTGACCCTCTCACAGAATTTCATTCTATTGAGACTTCACAAATTTCGGCAGCGTTAAATGGTGCTTCCATAGTTGAAATGAGGAGGACATCCATCGGAGGTGACCTATTGGTACGTCCTAAATTTGTACTCTTCCCTTCTTTGATAGCATATTAATCATAGTTCAATCTTTTACCATGTTACAACGCATGGTTATGACAATGGCTTAATACTGCCATAACTTGTAACCGTTGACTTAATTGATAATTGCAAAAAATGCATATCTCATGATACTCTAATTAGGAAAAGAACGAGTTTAGTGTGTGTGAGTAATTCTTGTATATCAAACATGTTTGGTTCAAGGCTTCTCATGTCTTGTAGGTCGAAGTCACGTCTGGGAAATCTGTCGTAGAATTTAAGCCACAATTTGATGCTATAGTGAAATGTCCTGGAAGAGGGATAATTGTCACTGCAGTTGCTCCTTCAGGCTCAGGATTTGACTTCTACAGCAGATTCTTCTGCCCAAAATGCGGAATCAACGAGGTAAATAGCTGAGATATAACTATACCTATAATAGTTCTACTCATGGTTTTAGCTCAAAAATAATGATGCATTTTTTCTTCAATTGCCCCCCCCCTCCTGTTTTGATTTACCGCCTCATAGACGTTGCTTTGCTGCTTGTCATACAGTTGGCGCCTTGTCTGATTTTGGCCCTCGGTTAGCATTAAACATGTTTAATTCAAAACGTTGAATCAAACTTTGCAATAATTTTCTACCTAATACTGCAATATCTACTATAGTATTTTGTGATCTATATAACTGATCTTGCTTAGTGTAATAAAGTTTGTTATTATGATTGTTGTTACTGCAATATCCACTGGTATTGGTTAATCTACTAAAAAGGGAAAATTACATAGGAAGGAAAACCTAACATCCATTCGATTCTTAGATAATAAAACAAAAGTAATGAGATAATGGCATGTCAATTTTATTTCCTTTCAGGATCCTGTTTGTGGAAGTGCACACTGTGCTTTAGCATCTTATTGGAGCAAGAAACTTGGCAAGTTTGATTTCAATGCTTATCAGGTACTCTTTATTCTTTAGTTCTGGGGTTATCTTTGTGGGTTTTTGTGTTGAGTCTTTATAAAATATCTGAGCAGGCTTCACCTAGAGGCGGAGTTCTCAATATTCATCATGATGAGCAGAACCAAAGGGTGCTATTACGAGGGAAAGCCGTTACAGTGATGGAAGGATTTATTATAGTTTAGTCCTGATGTTGGCATTGCAAATATAATTAACATTAATAGATGTATCGGATAACAAGACCCACTGCAACTGAATTTGAACTTTTTTATACCCCTTATGTTTCAGCAGTGCCGTCGCACAAGAATCCAATGGATCATGTTATCATTGAACCCACATGAATTACTACTTGTCTTCTCCACATTTTTAGACCTTGTTCAAAGCACGATGTTGTTTTGAGTGATAGTATGGATCATCTGAGGTTGAGAATTTATATAGGCACTGAAGTTTGTCTTTTTAAAGGAGAAAAAAGGTAAGTTTTTTTTTAAATGTTTCACCAACAAAATAAAATAATGAAAATACTCCTTTTCAGAAAAAAGGGATAAAAAATGCTGAAGAACATAAAGTTATAGAAATTCGCGGATGTCAACGTCAGATGACTCCTTTCGCTTCTTAAATGGCCGTTTTTCATTGTCTTATTATTAGTTTAAGTTTAGATTTATCCTTCTATTAACCTTTCACTCAAAGTAGAGCGGTATATAAAATATGCTGTCTAATATGTCTTGTTTAACTTATAATAAAAATATCCTATCCAATTCAATAAATATAGGGTAGGATTATATCAAAAAAAAAAAAATATAATATAGGGTTAGGTATCGGGTTATAAAATACAACCCATATATTTTTTGGGTTGGGCACCAGACATAGGCGCTACCCTACTCTGCCCATGAACACCCTTTCTTTTATTTTTTTTTTTTTTTCTCTATCTTTAAAAGGAGAATATGATAGTTACTGGTGACTATAAGGTAATTTTATAAATATAAGTAGTTAAGTAGGTAAGTTGTATCTTTTAATATTTATAACTATACTAATTTTTTCTTCTTCTTTTTAACTTTGTTAATTATCATATGATTACATTATAAATTATAATTATTTATTTTATTTTTTTAAATATTTTATCTGTCAATATTGGGGAGATTGATGCAAAGTTATAATTACAAACTATTTAGATTTCAACGCTTATTTTTTATATGTAATGGATCTTAAGATTTTAATTATTATCTTTGTTCTCTTATTCTTAGTAGATTATAGATATTATTTAACTCTTGAAGACACATGAATATGATATTATTTTATAAGTTTATAATTGCAGATTTTTTTCACAATATGAGCATGACATTACGACTTGGTCATATCCAGCCTAAAATTTTTAGGGTTTTTACCGGGCCAGGCTAGACATCGGGCTGCAAAATATAGTCTATATATTTTTTGAGTAGGGCACCGGGCAGAAAAACTATCCTACTCAGTCCTACCTATACATACCCCTAACTCAAACTAATAATAAATTAGATTTATCTCGATGGTAAAAACAAAAACTATATTTATCTCGTATCTTGAGATTTGAGAAAAGGAAATATACGAGAAAATCAAGTCAAAGAGACAACAAAAAATAATATCAATTTCTATCTTAATTATAAGAATTAATTAATTTTTTTATATATATTTAAAAAATTAAATAAATTAATTATAATTAATATAAAAAATAATTAATTAATTTTAATAAATTACGAGAATATAAATCCCTATGTATCATTAACGACAAAACTGGAGGCGTTGACTCCATTTTTCGACCGAATAATCTTCTCTTTCTTTCCGTCAATAGCCAAATATTCGTTGGTATGCTCCTAATTTCTGTGTTTATGCGTTTGTTATGAATTATCCTGAATGGCCTCTCTCGGTATTGATAAATAGATGGACGTGTTCGCCTGAGCTACCTTTCAAGGGGAACACCGCAGAAGTGTGTCTATTAGAGGAAGAGAGGGATGATAAGGGGATGAAAGTGGTAGCCACTGAGTTCAATGTCTCAGAGACTGGTTACTTGAGTCGAATTTCTGAGTCAGAGGGCCCAGACAACTTGATCAATGCAAGCTTGAATCGTCGTCTCCGTCTTAGATGGTTCACTCGCGTCTGTGAGGTAAGATTTCTCAAGCAATTCGATTACTTAATATAAGGCATTCTTTTAGTCGTTTAAGCCAAAATTGGTCAAAAATTAAGCATGATTCATGGCATATCTGTCACTCACAAAGTGGTTGATGGGGAGTTTAGCGTTAACAAAATTGTTGCCCACTCGTAGGTTAAATTTTGTGGCCATGCTACATTAGCTGCTGCACACACTCTCTTTTCTTCTGGTTTAGTGGCTTCCAATATAGTTGAATTTGTCACGTTATCTGGAGTATTCGCTGCTAAAAGAAGTACCGGATGTTATCACCTCATGTGCCTCTAACTTGGAAGATGGTGAAAATCAAGTTCAAGACAGATATTACATTGAACTGGATTTTCCTGCTGACCCTCCTACAGAATTTCATTCTATTGAGACTTCACAAAATTCGGCAGCGTTAAATGGTGCTTCCATATTTGAAATAACGAGGAGATCCATCGGAGATGACCTATTGGTAATTACTAAATTTGTTCTCTTCCTTTCTTTGATAGCATGTTAATCATAGTTCAATCTTTCACCCAGTGACAATCATCCCTCTTCCAGGAGATATAATTATATCCACATTGGTTGTAGACTTCTACTCCTGGATAATAAAACAAAAGCAAGGAGATCATGGTGGGGCACTTGCATTATGTTTCAGGATCCTGTTATCGGGAGTGCATACTGTGGTTTAGCATCTTATTCTAGTTTACTCCTGCTTTTGGCATTGTAAATTAAATATAATGAACATGAACAAATGCATTGGATAACGAGCCACTGCAACCGAATTTGAAGTTTAGAACTATTGTAATGCTAGAGATCTGTATGATGGAGCTTCTTCTCAGAATGGTTCAGATCGATGAGGACCGATAGAGTGGCTCACAATCAAACCACTCTGATTCTTGTGCATGTCCTTCTCCTACTCGTAAAATGGAGGATGGGTTTTCATGATTGTATAAAATTCTATTCATTAAACCCCTGTCCTAGTTTTTATCTTTAAAATTATACTATATTTGCATTACTAATTATAAAGACTAGACTATATAAAAAAATTATTTTAATTATAAATATAAAATCTTAATATATTTTATCTTTTAAATTTATAATTTTTTTTTAATATCTCTAATTAAGGAGTCTCCATCAAGAGGAAACTCTAAGCACTTGTTAGTATAAGATATTTAAAAAATAAATATATAATTATTATTAATAATTAATTTTTTAATTTATATAAATTAATTAAAATAAATTTTATATCAACGATACGATAGAAGGGAGTATAATTTAAATTCCCTAGATGTGCATCGCGCGTTGCCTCGATGAGTTTGACTAAAAATGCAAGTTGTCGTCCGTGCAGCCCCGCATCTTTCTGTTTTTGTACGATCTTCAAAAGAGGCAAGCCCTATAAGGAATACTAAATTATTATTATTGTCATTATTTCTCAGATGAATTTAGCTTGCTTCCTCTACTTCAGCCGCTCCACAGGGCCTCCAGCTTTCAATACCTCCTCCTCCTCCTCCTGCTCTTCATTGCTCCTTCTTCTTTTGCTCAACCCTCTTTCAGACCCAAGGCCCTTGTCATTCCCGTCACTAAAGACGTCTCCACTCTCCAATATGTCACTCAAATTCGCCTGAGAACCCCACTCGTCCCCCTCAACCTCGTCCTTGATCTCGGCGGCCAGTACCTCTAGGTCGACTGCGACCAGAACTCCTCCTCCTCCACCTACCGCCCTGCTCGCTGCAACTCCGCCCATTGCTCCCTTGCTGACGCCTCTGGCTGCGGCGAATGCTTTTCGCCTCCCAGGCCAGTCTGCAACAACACCACCTGCGGCGTCATGCCGGACAACACAGTTACCCTCACCGTCACCGGCGTCTAGTTCGCCCAAGACTTCTTGTCCGTCCAGTCCACCAACGGTTTCAACCCGGGTCCAAACGTCGCCGCTTCCCGTTTCATATTTTCATGCGCACCCACCTTCTTATTGGACGGCATATTAAAAAATAAATATCTCAAAAATAATACAATCAATTCAAGTTATATCATACTCAAATATAAATACATATAAAATATAGTGAAAGACTTAAAATTACCTCTTACCATTAGCTTTATTGATCTGAGAAGAACTAAAATTCTAATAGTATACCTGTCAAAAGAGAACACTGTCAGATAAACAACAGGTTCTTCCAACTAGTAATTAGGCACAGTGATGACAACTTGTTTACAACCGTTACCAGTGGGAAACCTTCAGAAGCGAGCAGAAAACAGGGTTTCACTCTGAATTCAGAAAAGAGATCTCACACTCGATGAATTGTTAATTTCCACCATCAGAAAATTAACCTTAAATAAATTAAATCAATAACCCTCCTGGACTAGACCCAATAACTATAGGTCACACTCAAAAATATTTATTAATTATCCTAATTAATATATAAATAATTTATAATAAATACTAAATATCTAACAGGTGGCCAGTGGAGTATTGGGCATGGCCGGTCTCGGTAGAATCAAAATCGCTTTTCCTTCTCAATTCGCTTCGGCTTTTAGCTTCCGCAGGAAATTCGCCATATGCCTCGCGTCCAGCTCAAGAGGTGTTGTTTTCTTTGGGGACGGCCCTTACGTTTTTCTTCCGAACGTCGACGCCGCTCAATCGCTCACCTACAAGCCACTCATTGTCAACCCAGTGAGGACAGCTTCCACTTTCACACAAGGACAGCCTTCGTCTGAGTATTTCATCGGAGTCAAATCCATCAAAATCGATCAAAAAGTCGTGCCCAAAATCAACACCACTTTGCTGTCCATAGACGAAGAAGGCGTTGGTGGGACTAAGATAAGTACGGTGAACCCATACACAGTTTTGGAGGAGACGATCTTCAAGGCGGTGACGGAGGCATTCATCAGTGCTTCGGCTGCTAGGAACATCACCAGGGTGGGTGGAGTTGCTCCCTTCGAAGTGCGTTTCAGTACGAAGAACGTGGGGAGCACGCTGTTGGGTGCAGCGGTGCCGACCATGGAGCTTGTGCTTCAGAACAATGTGAGTTGGTTCATTTTTGGAGCGAACTCGATGGTGTGGGTGAAGGACGATGTGCTGTGTCTTGGGGTAGTGAATGGAGGCGACAACCCGAGGACTTCAATTGTGATAGGAGGGTATCAGTTGGAGAACAATCTTGTGCAGGTTGATTTGGCTTCTTCCAGACTAGGATTCAGCTCTTTGCTGTTTGGAAGGATGACTAAGTGTTCGGAGTTCGCCACGATCAGGGGTTCAGACTTTGAACGACACCCGCATTCGGATATATCTTTCCTCGTTTCTGATGATATTAAATTAAATAAACTTCCGTCAATAAGTGCCTTAACTCTGTAGCCCCGGAGTTTATATGCTTCTCTTCAACGATAAACAGGTGTAAGGTGTTCTCTCTGTCTATTAACGGTAGGTTTATGGGTAGAGGGAAAAGGGAAGGAATGAGAATGAATTCACGCCTTAAATTCATTTTGTCCTCTACGATTGATTAATTAATTACGTGGAACCACTCCCGTCTAACTAATTCACGTTACTTAGATTATTGACATGTGTACGGTTTCCAGAAGACACGTTCTCAGAACGGAAATTCCACCTTATCATCTATTCATCTTTCTTAAAGAAAATTTACTTGTTATAAATATCTCATAAATTAAATAATTAAATTAAATTAATGAATATAAAATATTTTTTTAAATACTCTATTATACAGCTTAATTCTTTACCTTAATATTTTATTTTATTATTGTGAAAAAAATATTAATAGGGATAATTTAAAAAAATATAATAAATAAATTTTATATTTATAATTAATATTAATTTCATAATTAAATCTTATATTAAAAAAAATATATGATTTTACAACTTGCACAGCTATCATGATTGTATAGAGATCACGACACTAAACACCTTCAATAATTTTGTATCATATTTCAAAATTTCCTCAAATTCTCCAGATAGGGGTTGGAGAAGTACTCTGTCAATAGTTTCACAACTTTTATCTCTGATGACGTGTACAAAAGTTATTGTTTACTCAACGCATCAAACACATTCTCCTCATTAAGAGTCAATAAAAATTTTAAAATATTCTCATAATACTACAAATAACATATTTTTTATATTTATATATATTTATTCGAGAAGCTTTATCACTTCCATCTTAAAAATTGATTTTTAATCAAAGATTAAACTAGTAAATGCCCCATTAAAAAAACTACGAAACGCTGTCGTTTGTTCCATCCGCCTTAGCACCGCGTCGGCTAGCCGCGCGATCATAAGACCTCATCTCCCGCAGCTGTTCGAGGAAGCTCATCATCTTCGTTACAGCCACCATGAAGCTCGTCAGGTCTCACCCTCTCTAAAGTCCTTTTATATGTCTGTAATGAGTTTGATGTTCCTTTTCCATTTTTATTATTAGAAGCTCAAAAGCTTTACCTGAAAATACGAGCAGATTTTTGATGAAATTAAACAACGAAACTGTGTCAATCGAGCTCAAGAACGGCACTGTCGTCCATGGAACTATCACAGGTTTCTTCTCTAATTCTCTTTACTCTTTCTCCTTCATAACTTTCATTTCCCCCTAATTTGATGACGCTGTCATTTTACCGGAGTTCCTGCTAAACCCTAGACCTTATGATTTGTGTTTATGAAAAATACCTATCTTTTGTATTGGAGATTTTATTCTACGCCCGGAAGCGGCACTTACTCCTAATAAAATAGTGACGATGATATATTACAGGATTCAGTGGTTTTGCATTCGGTCAATATATTGATGCACCCTTTAAACATTACCGGAAGTTAAAATCTTGAGGCTATGCTTGAGAGTTGAGGGTTTATGGGAGAATGGAATGGAATAGCAAGGAGTGGGATAGCAAGTCAGTTGTTCTGTTGTTTGTGAGATTAATCAGAAAAGTGAGGGAGTCATTAATGAAATGAAATGGTATATGGATTGTTTTTCTAATATTACCTTTACAAATTTGTTGTACTTGTATCCCCTGTTCGCTTCTTTCAATCCTTGACCCCAATTTAGAGGCACTCAAACATTGGGGTTTTGGATGGCCGGGAACGGTTTTACAGGGATCCCTTGCCATTCCATTCCATTATTAGAAGAACTCCCAGACGATGACCCAAATCACTTTAACTAATTCATTTCATCCATTGCGATCCATTTCATGGCTATTCTGGGAATCTCTGTAGTTCTTCTCGTGAGGCTAACGTGGGAAGCACGGAATCCCCTATGCCGTGTCACGTTCAGAATCTGGGAAGCTGCTGTGTTATGAGATATCAGATACATACTCATGGACTTCAAAATGGCCAAATAACTAGATGCCATTGTGTTGTAGGCGACAAGTTGCACCTTATATGTTGATACTTGATGCTATATTTGTTACCTTTGGTTTATATTAATAAGCACAGTCCCCACTGCTCTTTTTTATCTTTTCAATACTTCATTTGGAGAAAGCGCGAATGTTTTTATGAGGTTGAGGATCTTCTTATTGAAATTTGACACGTAGTATACATAAAGTCTGGATGAACCTCCCAATCACTTATAACTAGAAAGAATATTGTCTCATTTCTGTAAATAAAGTGCTTGACCTAGTCTCCGAATTCTATAGGTTCTAGCTGACTAGTTGATCTCTGGACTTATTTTAACAGGTGTGGACATCAGTATGAATACACATTTAAAAACAGTCAAATTGACATTGAAGGGGAAAAACCCTGTCACTCTGGACCATCTCAGTGTTAGGGGAAACAATATCCGTTATTACATCCTTCCTGATAGCTTGAATCTTGAGACTTTACTGGTTGAGGAGACACCCAGGGTGAAACCCAAGAAGCCAACTGCCGGTACTGTATATTATTTGATCACAACATATTCAATTCGGACACTTGTTATTGAGTAAGTTTATGGTAGCTGGTAACTAGTGAGTTATGGTTTTCAATTATCATTTTGCTTCCAGGAAAGCCTTTGGGGCGTGGTCGAGGGCGAGGGCGTGGTCGTGGTCGAAGTCGCGGCCGTTGAATTGCATATTCTTGATCTCTATGGCTTGCAGTTGTAAACCTATGTTGTAGGTAGAATTTGTGGCGAGTATCATGGATATCAAAGGAGTGTTAGTGCTAATTCCTGGTGTTGAGTTTGTCAATGTTGCTATTTTTCACGGTAAAAAAGGGGGTGGGGAATGGTTCTATTTTCTTTGAAGTGCTTTCTGTGTTATAGGGGATAATTCCTTCCCGTTGACCTGCGTTGTTGAGTAAATGGGGAAACTTCTGTTAGAGTTGGAGAGGGTCGTCAAAGTAACGATATACTGGCCGTCTTGCCGAGAGAGTAATTGAGATGCTAACAAAATGGGACTAAATTGGGGGAGGATGGAGGCGAGGGAATAGGAGCTGTAGCGCAAGGGCGTTGCTGGTCATAGATCTGCTGATCATCATCAAACAAACACTAATTATGATTTAAATATGATTACAGTCTCAGTTAGTGACAGCTAGACGGCACCCTCCGCCTTCCTCCCCCTATTTACTTTCTTCTCTATGTTTCTCGTTTTCCCACTCTGCATTTTCTCTTATATTTCAATTACACTCTATTTTTTTTTTTAATAAAAACTGTTTACTGTGCTGTTGATATGGTATACGATGCGCGCCAAGCCTAATTAACTCGCCTACTCGTTCCGGTGGAAACTCATGAGACTTTGCTTCTCCCTAACGAATAATTTGATGAACTGACTTTACGCCAAACTTAGCTGGGGATTTTGGGCTCATTTCATTGACTGTGAAGTGTGAGGGAGATTAACAAAAAGGTACGTATAGCTCTGAACACCAGAATTCCAAAGTGCTCAAGAATTCGATATCACTCCATCACTCCAGAATTCACAACACGGTGGTTTACCTGTTTTACTTTCCATGTTTACGCCAACATTATATATACATGAATTTTATCAAAATATTATTTTATTGTAATTTTAATTATAAAAAAAATATCTTAATTATTGAATATTTAAATTTATATCTTAAGATAAGAGAATTGATGTTTGTCTTGACTTTGAATCATGTGTGGGATTAAATTTTTTTCAAGATTTTTCGTAGGAAAAAAATGTTTCTACTATCAAATTATCCGGGCACTGTCAACGATCTCGCGTCATGGGATCATGCTGATGCTCCTATGGGTGTTGAAAAGCAGGGTGGAGTCGTGCATGCATCATCTCAGCCGACAACCGGGCTGGGTTACACCAATATCAAGAAATTAATTTCTATCTATTCTTTAAAAGCAGGCCATACTCCATATAAAATATGTAGAAGTCGCATTACATATTTATAAATACTAATATTCTTCAAAATTAAAGAAGTCACAACCTTTTAATCATAGGCCCATGGGAGATTAATGCAGATCAGCTGTCTTCCTATGCGTTCCAACTCCAACAATTTTAGCTGCTACTTTTCTTAGATGGACCATAAGCGTGGACGAATAATAAATAAGTAATACGAACCCATCATTTCACTCACAAACCAGACACGTATTACGGGAATCTAGCTTTTATTCCTTTCCTACAATAGATATTGCCATCCATTAAGTAAGGCCGTCCCATTTGCTAGTCTTACCCTCTCTATTTCACGCTCATTTTGATATAAAAATGGGGACCATCAATGATTGTAATTTATACCTTTTAACATTCAATATCTGTGTGTGGGTGTGTATAAATACATACATACGTACGTATATATATATGTATATGTATATGTGTGTATAGCTTTCTCATTCTTCTTTTGGTTGGCAGCTAGCCTGCTGAGACCCCTGGGAGCATCCCCGCTCGTCCAGAAAATAAAATTAAAATGCTTCTTTTCTCTTTCCTCTGTCACCACAATCCCACGATCACAAGGCAGGACGCTCGAACCTCTCTTCGAGCTTTCCAAAACCTAAAGCTGAAACCATCGTAACTGTTTGGTTCATTTCATCAGTTCTTCATTTCATGGCCAAATTCTTCTTTTTCACCCACTGTTAGATGCCAAACTCCAAGTCCATGTAGCACTGCGCCTCTCTGCTCTTAATGCATTCTTCTTCCTGTGCTTCACTTCTTTATCCCTCGTTCCAACTCTGTCTCTGAAGCTTCAAAATCTCTCACCATCTGTACCCTCTGCCAACCCCCATGAATGTGAGCAAGAGTGCTACATCGGAGGACTTGGGCGACACTGTGACCCGCATGGACTTGCTTAAAAAATTTAAGCTCTGCGACCCTCTCGAACCTTCTTTGGGCATAGTAAGTTTCTTCTTGCTCGTTGTTCTCCTCGTTAGCTGCTTCTTTTACCTTGACTACGGTGTTTCAGTAAGGGGGCTACGCTCTCGGGGAGTTCCTTTGCTGGGATTGCATTTTTCGTCCTCATTTTCTCCTTCGCCTTTGGATGGGAGTGCGCGGGTTGAATTTCTGGATGAAGAGGGTGATGGGTGTGATATATTCGATGGGAATTGGATTTGGGATGAGAGCTATCCACTATATCATTCCACAGATTGTTCGTTCTTGGATCAAGGTTTTCGCTGCTCTGAGAATGGTAGGCCCGATAGCTTCTACACTAAACTGCGCTGGCAGCCCAAAACCTGCAACTTGCCCAGGTTCTTTTTGTTCTTACTTTCAGATTTCGATTCCGGTTACTGAGGAAATGACAAAATATAAGATTATAAATTTTATTATTTTCTTTTTCCATGCCTGTTTGGCTACTGGTGTTCTTCTGCGAATGAATTACTGGGAATTTTTATTTAGCTGAATGGTCACAGCATAATCATGAACGAGGTTTTCGCTCATTTTCGTTGTACCTTGAAATCAATTGTTTGTATAAATTACTCTTGTTTTCAATGCATGATGTGATCGACCAGTTGATTCTAAGGTTTAAATAAATTTATAGTAAGAAAACAGTGGGGCTATAATCCAGAACTCAAGGAAATTATGCGTGGCAAATTTACTCCCACACCATCAAGTGAAAGAAAGCTTTTCGTTCTTTTATTGATGCTCAACTTGTCTCTGTCAACTCTCGGCTGTTTAGGCAAATTCCTTTTTTCTTTAGTGGATCAGTCGAACTCAATCGCGGATTGCTCCACATCGCTTGGAGTTTTCTATACTTTCCCATTTTGTTAATTCCTGCTCTTAAACGTAAAGTCTGCTTCATTATTTTGTAATTTGCTGGATTGTGCTGTAAGCAGCTGCATCATCTGCTCTAGACTTGCATCTTTTACACCGTTTAGGTTGTGCTATGAAAGGCCTTCAACTTGTTTATGATTTTATTATTTTTATGTCTAGTGTCTTTGAAGTGGATCCATGGGCTTTAATCAAGGTTGGTAATAGACTTGTGGCAATCAAGAAACCTTAGTTTATATACTGTTGTTTGATTTTTAAACATTTTAAGTACTTCTGAAGTTTTGGTTTTGTTTTTGGTTTATAATCTTAATGGGGTTTCTCTTCACTCTTGTAACAGGTTTGATGCTAGGGAGATGTTGGAAAAGCTGCGGGACAAGCGTCTCGTATTTGTTGGTGATTCAATTGGAAGGAACCAGTGGGAATCACTCCTTTGTATGCTCTCTTCTGTTGTTTCTAACAAGAGCACTGTTTTTGAGGTTAATGGCAGTCCAATCACAAAACACACAGGCTTCTTGGCATTCAAGTTTGAAGACTTTAATTGCACTGTGGAGTACTACAGATCTCCATTTCTAATAGTGCAGGGACGGCCTCCAGCTGGAGCTCCTAAAGAGGTAAGAATGACTTTAAGAGTTGACTTAATGGACTGGACTTCTCCCCAGTGGCGAGGCGCAGAAGTATTGGTTCTTAATGCTGGACATTGGTGGAATAATGAGAAAACTATTAAAATGTAAGTACTTTCCCCATCTGCTTAAGTTTTTAGATGAGCTGGTTTACTAGTCTTACTAATCCAATCTTTGAAATGCCCCTTTGTTGGTCGCTCGCAAGGATCTGGTCAAACAAGGTATTAAGCTTATACGTTTCTAGCAAAACAAGAAAATAAGGTATATGCTTAATATTGAAATTGCAGTAGATGAGACCTGCATCAGCAAGAAGAAGGAACCGAGCATAAGAGATATACTTGTTTGTGTTTAGAAAATTAGGTGCAGGCAATTATTGTAATTGCATTGAGAAGTTATGCAAATGTTTTTTGTCAATTCAATTAAGATACCTTGCCCACCGGTACAACTACAAATATCTGGGTATCAAGATACTGCCCTACTAGGGAAACTATTGGGGGACCAAAATTCTTCCAAGGGCCATCAGTTTATTTCCTTATGGAAGTAAAGCATTAAGGACCTGCATCAATTGATTTTTCTTTTTTAGTTTAGTGATATGTAAGAGTTTGCAAGAACAATTTGATGCCTGTTTTGGTTAGCTGTCTAATCTTTAGGATTGTTTTGTGTCTTTAGGGGCTGTTACTTCCAAGTAGGGAAGGAAGTGAACATGGATATGACTATAGGGGATGCATTCAGAAAGTCAATGGAGACAGTACTCGACTGGATTGCCAGTGAAGTAAACATGAACAAGACTTACGTTCTGTTCCGAACTTATGCACCTGTGCATTTCAGGTTTGCTTAAACTTAGATTGTTCATTTCTTGCTGATTATTATGTTTTTACAGGCTTGATATTTACATGAATAAACTTAGTATATGATTTTGTTCCTGACAGTTAATTTGTGACTGATTTCCTCGTTTCTTGGAACTCATTATTCATTGATGAAATGTCTTTATGAGCTAAGTCGCTCGTATCTGTATCTGCAAGTGACTGTAGCAATCATTAACACCTAGAAAAAAACAAAATGGCCGGATTCTAACCCATAGGAAATGATGTGGCAGAGGTGGCGACTGGAATACTGGTGGCAGTTGTCGCTTGGAAACACTTCCTGATTTAGGTTCGTTGCCTCCATTATCTGACAATCATTTCAACATTGTCATCGATGCCTTGTCAGAGCACTTGAAGAAATCAGAAGCGAAGAATTTGGACTTGTTAAATGTGACCCAAATGTCACTAAGCAGAAAAGATGGGCATGCATCTATTTACTATCTGGGGCCTAATAAAACTATGGCCGCTTTGCAGAGGGAAGACTGCAGCCATTGGTGCTTACCTGGTGTCCCTGATTCTTGGAATGAGATTCTTTACGCGCTTTTGCTTAAGCGGGAGACAAATCGCACTCTCCACACTCGTAAATATTTCTGACTTTCGCTGTGAAGTCAAATTCAGAGGATCAGTGTGGCTGATACATGTGAGAAGTTTGCCTGGACTTCCATGCGGAGCTGCACCTAAATTTTCCGATCCTAGTCACATTGCTTCCTTCGTTGTGATTACCTGAATCTCTTTACTGTGATCTGCCATTGCAAGTTATGATGAACTTCTCCACCGATTGATCAGCACAGCCTGGACCCTGGATTCCATATGTCGGGCGAATGTTGGGGATTCCACTTAACATAAATTTACAGGCAAACTTGACCGATTAGAAAAGACAAGCAGCGCGGGATTTATTTATTTTTTAAAATTGCATACTGTAAATCATTAAAATTCCTTCGTATTTATGTTTGTATATGATAATATCATGGCCAATTGTTTTAATATTTTTCCGGAAACTGGGGAGTAATTCCCACGCATAGTCCTGGAAAAATTCTGCGATAGTCGAGTAACAGGTTTTTCGGTTCAATTATACACGGCTTTGGGGACATGAGGACCGTCGTCCAGCTGAATAGAGTTTCTGCACTAAGCCTTGCGTCAAAGTTGCCTACTTTTCCACTTCATATTTAGCAGTTGTTTCGTGATGTTGCGCAAATTTTAAAATGATGAATAGATGCACATACTTACAGTCATGAATTTGTTTCTCTGCTTTTCTCGTTTAACTTCAATTTGGCTGTCGCTTCTGGTAATTTTGATTAATTACCTTGAGTTCCTCTCGCTGCTTTCTTGAGATAGCGCATTAAACGGGTAACTCTGTGCCTTTCAACTTGAAGGAATGTAATTCTCACAATATCATCGCACTACTCCATGCCGCTTGTTTTCGAGTTTGACTGATCAAGTTGCTTTCAAGAATGTTAAAACAGCGCTAAGAATTCCGACGTCACAGATACCTTGTTGTTGCACGCAGTCGATGAATTACATGAGACTGTTACTAATATTATACAAGTGCCCAGCCAACAAAACCATAGAAGTGGAACGAGTCTAATCGTCGAATGGGTATTGCCCATACCTAATTGTACAATCACGGAGCACCACCCGAGCCCCTCTGCATTTCTGACATTCTCCAAACATGGTCGTCTCAGCAACACCAAGACGTGTTTTGTAGTCAGAGGCTGTGAGATTAGGATTGCAAGCAGCGTGTCCATAGGCGAAGGCATTAGGAGGAGAAATGTTGTAGTGCTCATGATTTGGCCGTGTTGCAGTGAAGCTCTCCAAATCTCCAACAACTTAAGCCAAACTAACGTCAATGGGGTCGCCTGATGTGTACTTCCCCTCGTTGCAGGTAACGCTACTGATGTTGGTGTTGGCCACACGCTCAACGATACTCCACAGACAAGCCATGGTAATCGCAGTTCCTGCCAATTTTGGAGGCACCACCGCCTTCATAGATTCCTGGATGTTTGTACCAAAAAAAAAGGAGAGAGAGAGAGAGAAGATTCCTGGATTAAGAACAGGGTTTCCTAGACTTCCGTTCCTGTTTTCTTTGGATTGAATAGTATAAGGAGGATATAGTTTATCCTTGCTAGGCTACGTTTTGTCTTGAACCGAATCCTCTGGCAGTAAATGCTGAGTGAGAAATTCACAAAAGAATCCAAGGGGAGAAAATGTAACCAAGTGGGATTCACGTGTGTGAATCCATCTCCCCTCTTTATGTTTGTCTCCTAAATTTCTCTTCATTTACCCTGAAGGATTTCAAATTTATTCCAGAGAATATAGAATATCTTGATTCGAATACGATCCATATCATTTGATGAGTATGCGAAGCTTGAAAAGTCAATTTGACAAGACTTTTAGGTAACGCGAAGAGGCCTGGAGATGATCATAGTCGGGGGCAACAACTTTTTGGGGTTTTTGGTGATAACTTGTAATGATAAAAAGGCCACAAGGCCACTGAAGCCCAAAAGGCTCCTTCAGATGTATTGACCCAAAAGGCCCAAAAATATTTTGCAGTTTGTTTTGAGGGTGGCCTTATTTATTAAATGAGCGTGGGTGGGGGGGACGAGGAAGGAAGATGTCAGAGAGTTGAGTAGCCGAGGCAACTGAAAGTCAACATTCAAGCAGCAACAATACTACTTCTCCCACATCTTGCTAGTTTGTTTCTTCTTACATGAAACCCACAAATTCCGGTGCTTTATATATAATTAAATTCTGAGGCGCGTGTATGTGGCTTAATATGAGGCTTACTGTATTGATCAATTGAATGTTAGCATTTTCAAATTTAATCCCTTTCTCCTCATCATGGTCGCCATGTTAAAACATGCTCTGCAATGGCAGCAGCACTATCCCAGACGCAACAGGACAAAACTCCACTGGTGAAAAATATCTCAAGCAACCAATTGAAACGGTCAAAATGATTTTAAAAAAAAAATGCTCGATAACCTCAGTGGTTTAATTTTTTTATTTTAATTTTTGATGAACACTTCTTTTTTTACATGTGTTGTTTTTTAAAAAATAATAGTTAAAAGTCTACCACTTATATTATTAATCATAATTTGACTTTAGAAGATTATATCAAGAGCCGCGCATGAGAAGCCACAAAGCCCAAGGATTGAGTTGGTAGGTTCATAATGGCCTAAGGGCAATTAAATTGTCTCCAGATATATCAATCGTGGTAAAGAAAAAATTGAGGGAGATGAGCAAAATTCGATTCGAATTTATAATGTCTAATTTTAAATATTTCTAAACAAATTAACTCATTTTGACTAAATGTTTTAAAATGTTAGTTAAAAGTGGTTTATATATATGAGAACGAAAGTAATAATACAAGAGAGTCAACCTGTGATAGTTATATTATATCTGTTCTTAATAACAAAAATTAATTATTTTTTATATAAATATAAAAAAATAAAAAAGTATTATTAAATTTAATTTTTTAAAATAAATTTATATTATATACTATTTAATTTATATAAATTAATTAATTAATTAATTAAATTATTTAATCTTTTAAGTCTATCTAAAACATTAATTAACTATAGGGTAGATAATTGGGATGAAGTCAGGGAGTAATTATTATTGTAATTGGAGGGCTAAATGGGCAGCGCAGGAAAAATTAAGAAAAAAGCAGGGTGTTTGCGGCTTGACAGCTGCCACCTAATACTGCCATTCCCTCACTCTCATAAACCCCATACGGCAACCCACGCTCTCCTCCTCCTCCCTTCTCTCCCACAACACAACTACCAAATCAGCCCTCGGCCGCCACTTCTGCCTATAAAACCCCGAAAAACTGTCTGGTAGACCAACCAGTCAATCACTCCCCAAGCCTGCTGCTTTCATAACCCTATTTTCCCACTCATCTACCAATTAACAAACCTTCTTCTCATCAGATTCCTCATCTTTTAAACACCCTCCAACGTCGTTTCTTGGATAACTCCCGCATCCACCTCAAAGTCACACCCGTTCTTAATATCTGCGGGTCTTTCTTTCTACCCTACGTCCCCTTCTCTGCTTTTTATATGATCCTCATAAGGGGTTGATTTTCAGTTCCCATCCATGACGACTCACCCACTTCTCTATTTACTTTTCATGCAAACCTACCTCTCACTTTTCGATCCCGTCATCATCATTCACCTTTCCCTGTAATCTCTTCACTTGCCCTTTTTCCCCCAACAATGGCTGCTCCTCTTACTTCCAGGCTTCAGACCATGCTGCAAGCCGCCGTGCAATCGGTTCAATGGACTTATAGTCTCTTCTGGCAACCTTGTCCCCAACAAGGGTACTTCTCCATTGCTTCATCAATAATATATGTAGCAGATTAGGATTGATTTGAATTGTGAGTTTATTTTTGTTGATTTCGTCAATCAAGGATACTGGTGTGGGCGGATGGTTACTACAATGGGGCAATTAAGACTAGGAAAACGGTTCAGCCAATGGAAGTTAGTGCCGAGGAAGCGTCTCTCCAGAGAAGCCAGCAACTTAGGGAGCTCTATGAATCATTGTCTGCCGGAGAGACCAACCCTCCGGCTCGACGGCCTTGTGCCGCCTTGTCGCCCGAGGACCTAACCGAATCCGAATGGTTCTATTTGATGTGTGTCTCTTGCTCCTTTCCTCCTGGCGTCGGGTACGTATGTCCTCAACAATTTCACTTGCTAGCTAGCCATTTAAGCTATATCAAAAAAAAAAATCCTCAGTTAGTTAAGCTTTAACACCATTTCTCATTTAAACTATAATTTATTTAAAAAGCTATCTCCAGATGCGAGAGAATTTTATCTGGTGAGTCAGAGGTTGTTTTGGGAGTTTGAATGCGGTAATAATATCAGCAATTAAGAAAGCGGCAGCAAGAAATAATTAAGCCATACGTACGAGTGGAATATTTTTAAATAGGCTAAACAAACACTCATGATGAGATTTCTGCAATGTAATTTAGTAATTTACTCATATTTTGTCTCTGGAATCTGTTACGGTGGAAGCATCCATGTCCCCCATTGAGAAAGAAGATTTGGTGATGCAGAAATTTTTTTTTATGAAATATCAATAGGAAGCAAGACACAGTACAAGTTCAAAAAAGTTGGTCATCTAGCTACTCTCAAATTTTCTCTGCTAATGAGTTTGGTGAGAGTCTTTATGTGTTTGTCGCAGCTAGATTCGATAGTTTCTGTAAAGATTCCATAGGAGAAATTTAATGAAGAAAGCAGGTCCATGTGACGACCTTGATAGAGAGTAAGTTGGCTAATTAGAATGCAATGAGGGAATAGATTTGGGAGGATTAATTGTGTCCAATAACATTTTGCCCGGCTAGTCAATTAATATATATCAGTTGCGCATTATATGCTTGAATACGACGGGTGCTATAGGCGATCTGCTTCTTCCAGAAACCAGACAATCTAATGCGTTCATCACTCGAACTGCGAAAAAGCTGCCACTACTTGCTACCATGCCGCATTAGGAAGCTTCCCCTATCCCAATGCTCGATCCACTTCTCTCTCACACCTTGTTTGTTTCTAGTTTCTTAGACAATGTTAGGGCTCACTGCTTAGATCATACGTCCGTCAATTGTTGTTTCTAATACTTACCTGGTTTCTGTACCCACGTGCTTGTTACAACAAGTTAACCCATTTGATTCTCGATTATGCAAGAGGTACGTAGGATGATGATTCAACTAGCTATTGGCTAGCCATGTGGGTAGATACACTCCTAATAAGTATACACACTCAATCAATCTACGACAGGTACTTAGGAATCTGATACTCGATTTATCTACACGTACTATATATTTTGGAGAATAAAACAAAGAAAGTAAGTTAAGATCACATATATGTGGTGTGGTTTTGGAATCGGATTAGGGGATTTTAATGGAGTTACCGCCCATACAATTAAGCAAGTAAATTGTATTCTTCAGGTTATAATTTATGATTCGCTAAATACGAAGCTGCAAATTGCAATGACATGTTCGAGATACTTACCTCATCACAGCTAGCAAGACTATAAATGGTGTAGCTGCCAAAAAAAAAATAGATGGTTCATGCTAAAGAGAAAAATATTATTGACTCTTTAGCTTGAATTGAACGATAAATGGTACATTTTTATAGGTTGCCGGGGAAAGCATATGCCAGGAGGCAGCATGTATGGCTTGCCGGTGCAAATGAGGTGGACAGCAAAACGTTTTCAAGAGCTATTCTTGCCAAGGTCCTTCCACGACCATTTTAATACTAAATATTGTAACTAAATTTACGCATTAATTAATTTCCTCACCTCATGAAAAGCTAAAAGGCTACTTTGGTTTTCATTTGAACGTTTAGCATAATTAATCGATCATTTGGCACGCATATATATATGATCGATCCATAAACTTTTTACTAACTTTCTCCTCATCTTTGTGATCTCTTGTTACTTCACGTCGATGATTTGAAATTTCTTTCCCGGCCTGCAGAGTGCTCGCATACAGGTAAAAATCTAACCTTCAATTCCTTACTGCGCAATAATTTCAGACTACCTAGCTAATTCACAGGCAAAATGTGACCATATTATACGTATATGTTTGCCATGCAAACGACAGACCGTGGTGTGCATACCTCTGTTGGACGGCGTCGTAGAGTTTGGCACAACAGATAAGGTAACCCATATAGTAATTTCCTTTTCATCTTGCATGTCTTTGTGAGTGAGTACACACAGGGTTTGCTTTAATATATGTATGTCACAGGTTCAGGAAGACCTTAATTTTATCCAGCATGTGAAGAGCTTCTTCATAGATCAACAGCGGCAGCACCACCCTCCTCCGCCCAAGCCCGCCCTCTCTGAGCTCTCAACCTCCAACCCCACAACCTCTTCCGACGACTCCCGCTTCCAGTCCACTCCCATCCCCGTTGCCATGTACTCCGCTGTGGACCCATCACCAGCCGCTCCCAACAACCACATGAATGAAGATGACGATGAGGATGATGAAGAAGAGGCCGAGTCCGACTCCGAGGCAGAAACCACCCGGAACAGCCGACCAACATCTACGCCAGAGGCGTCAGGCGTGGCAGTTGCCACTGCAGCAGAACCAAGCGAGTTAATGCAGCTGGAGATGCCTGAGGATATCCGGGTAGGATCACCGCCGGACGATGGCTCCAACAATCTCGACTCAGATTTTCATATGCTAGCGGTGAGCCACCCAACGGATCACGAGCGACGAGCAGACTCGTACAGGGCCGAGTCGACCCGGAGATGGGTCAAACCAGCGCTTCAACTACCAGCTTCAGGTACCGTGATAGTTAGTTACTAACGTAGATAAATGAACAACTGGCATTGAATGAGAAGCAAAAAGCAAATATCGGTCGTAGCACTGTACTCGAACTACACTAGCTGGCATGGCATTAGCGTACGAAGGGAAATCAGTCTCGCAATTGAGCAATTGAGTAATAATGACTAATAACAGTAGGCAGGAAGGAGTAGGTTCACTCAGCAATAAATTGCGCTTCCTAAACAGGGCTTTAAGGTGGGACCGCTCCTCTCTGGAGTCACAATCATGAACCACATATCCACTTTTTAGGTCTTCCAAGTTCCAAATTTGATCCTGCCGAAACCCCAACGGGACATGCATACGTAAAAGTGAACTGAAATGAAAAGTTATAGGGCTGTCCTACCCCTAATAGATAGTTGTAAATCCTGTTAGACCCACGCCTCCATTACTTTTGTCCACTACAGAGAGATCCATCTGGATATCTTGATATTCGTATATGTAATAGTAAGCAATTTAACACAAATTTCGAAGGAAATGTTAGGGACTTCAGGTGGTTCAAGAATAATATTCATATGTTCTCTTCCCTTTTTTTTAAAAAAGAAAAAATCTTACACGTTGAACCTTTCTGAATTGTGAGGCATCACAGAGTATTTCTGGTTTCATATAAAAGCCATAAAAAAAAAGACATTATTTTTGGTGAAAAAAAAATAGATTTTTGTTGTTTAATATCAAATCAAACACACACGTATGTATAAAATCAATAGTGCTATATATAAAAGCGTGTGCGTTGTGGCCAAGAATACACGGCCTACCAAAATTCTGTGCCTTGAAAGCAATACCTTAAAATTCGTTTAATTCCACAGCTAGAAACGACCCGAGTCGTGTCGTTATCATCATTCATTCATTTAGGAGCAAAAGCCATGATTTCAGAGGTTTTTGACTAAATTGTTAATGTGCTGATGGCATAATGCAGAAGGCGCTCAACTGGAAGACCTCACCCAGGAGGGCACCCACTACTCTCAAACAGTGTCCACCATCCTCCATAATCAGTCCAGCCGGTGGGCCGAATCACCCTCCCTCGACTACATTACTTCCTCCTCTCAATCGGCTTTTGCCAAGTGGAATACCCGTGCCGACCAGCACCACCTCTTCGTCCACGTCTCCCCCGACGGCACCTCTCAGTGGCTCCTCAAGTACATTTTGTTCACCGTTCCCTTCCTTCAGGCCAAGTACCAAGACGACAACTCGCCCAACCCCCGAGAGGGCACCGATCCCGTCACGCGCCTCCGTGGAAAGGGAACGCCGCAGGATGAGCTGAGCGCCAACCACGTACTGGCCGAGCGACGCCGCCGCGAGAAGCTCAATGAGAGGTTCATCATACTTAGATCGCTCGTGCCCTTCGTCACCAAAATGGACAAGGCATCCATATTAGGGGACACCATCGAGTACGTGAAACAGTTGCGTAAGAAGATCCAAGATCTGGAGGCACGTAACCGCCAGATGGAAGCAGAGCAACAGTCAATGGAGCAACAGAGGAAGATGAGGATCGTGGAGGGGAGCGGAGGGATGAGGAAGCCGAAGCCAGTGGACTCGTCTCCGCCGCCATCGCCGTCGGGAGTGGTGACATCGGTGCAAGTGTCGATCATAGAGAGCGACGCACTGTTGGAATTGGAATGCGAGAACAGGGAGGGTTTGTTGCTGGACGTGATGCAAGTGCTGAGAGAGATGAGGATAGAGGTGACGACGGTGCAGTCGTCACTGAACAGCGGGGTGTTCGTGGCAGAGCTGAGAGCGAAGGTGAAGGAAAATCCGAAGGGAAAGAAGACGAGCATAGTGGAAGTGAAGAGGGCGCTCAACCAAATCATACCCCACAGTGATTGACTCTGTATATGTAGACTAATATAATATTTTACTCCTGCGGGATTCGGATTAGATAAGTGTTTGGTTGAAGAACAGATGAAATTGGCAAGCGTGAAGGTGTAGAGGCGGAAGTATATTAAAGATGCATGAAAGAACAAGGAAGACGATGGCTCCTGGAAAAGAGAGGGCCCCGAACATGAAGGCGGAAGTGGCCAATGCAGATTAATTTAGGTAGGTGTTCCCTTCCCTAACAAAATGTAAATCCTGACAGCCAGAGCATATTTTTAGTAATTAAGTGCTTCTCCAATTTCACATCCTTCCCCTACTGATTGCCCGCGGAAAACCAAAAAAGATTCGAGTGCTTCTACTTTCAGTCTTGTAGTTTTGTTTCCTAGCAAACGGCGTTTCTTGTTTTTGTTTTTGGGGTGAAATAAGTGAAGGCTTAATCCTGGGAAACATATTCTGAGAGTAATAACTATTCGTCATTAATTTTATAAATATGAAATTCTTACCATTTTAATAATTGTAATATATAGTATTACTATCGCATCTATTAATTACACAAATATTAGAGCCATCCGAATTGATCACGCTCTCTGGACTTAGCCTCTTCAACCCATCAATTTTTATGGGTTGAGACAAGCTTTCACTTCATTCATTTATTTATTTATGTGTTTTCTATGGAATATGATGAAATCAACCAGACGTTTTTAATTTACAGGTTGGCCTACCCAAAAGTTTGATCTTTCGGGCATTAGCGTGTCTAGCCTGTACAATATAGAATCATTTTAATATAATAATTATGATAACTGTGAATTTAAAAAAAAAAAGAGCAATATATGAAATCTCAACTATTCTATTTATTAAATATGTGACTATACTTGAACTTTGTAAGATATTAAAATGCTCAATATTAAATTAGTTTTCTTGCTTTACTTCAACGATTTTTTTGTCTTATTTTAGCTAGATGAATAAACCCCCTCAACCCATGAATCGGGAGCTGACCTAACTCAGTGGCTCAAAAAATTTAATCCGCTTTTCACTTCAACAGAAACGAAATTACTTATTTTGAAAAGTAATAATTACTAATCAAAATTACTATATTTTAAACAATAATTTAACGCATAGTGTATATTAATCATCACCCACTCAACAAAATTCATACATCTATCTGCAAAATTCATACAGATGCTTAATTTATCTAAACACCAAAATATTTAAGATACTATCCAGTTACTCTTCTAAATCTTCCCCACACCACAATCAGATGTACTTTCTCTGTGGCTTCAACTGCATCATAAATCACAATAACGACTCTTCCACTGGGAATTACAGGAACGAACTAATTCGAACAGGTCATGCAGGCCGAAGACTCAATGCAACATATCGTTCATTTTACCTTTAACGATCATCTCCTCCACGTCTTGCTGGGATAATAGAGTTTTCTGGCCACTACCCCCAGTCTTATCATACGGTTGTGCCATCTTCCGAAGAAACTGCATCCAACAAATAAGATAAATTGGCGTTACTTACTCATTATCACATCTACATGCAACTCTAATCATCTCGTTCCAAATAAAACAGAAAAGAGATATATATGCAGTCTATTAAAACTGTTCTCATAACAAGTTTGCCACAATTTTAACCGATTAAATGATGTTCTGCAAGCGTCCATACCTCATTCCCTCCTAGATAAATCAGGATCAGCAGACACCCATTTGGATGAAATAACATGGGCAATCAACTGGGAAATATCCGACAGAAGAGGGAAAATTGTCTTTTCTTTTAGGGTTAAAGTGCAATTCTACTTCTGAATTATGCAGCAAATCGCAATTGCTATCTTTAATAAGTATTAAATGGCACAATGTTCTTCCCCATGTTTTAAAAATGGCGCAACGTTGCCCAAATTTAACAGACCCAACATTTGACTGTTATTTTAGCATGCCCATCAGATTTTTTTGCCAACTCAGACTTCCAAGTAGGGTTTTGTTTAGGGGGGGGAGGGGGAACAAGATTGTGCACAGACCCACATCTACTAGATGCTAGTATCCTTAGCATATACGAGATAGTTTGCAGTTATGAAGACAAACCTCACGTGCGATATGCAAAGCCATATCTGTGCTTAAGTTCAGGTGAGCTTCACGTAAATGGGACAGTATCCAACCAGGCAACTTGGAACGTTTGTCGTGACGACTATACCTGCAGAGTGTAGGCAGTTATACTCAACAATTCAGATAATGCTATAAATTTTGTCCAAAGACATATTTTAGAGCCAGTAACATATATGGAGCAGCCATCAAAGAAAGGTGTGCTAATTCAGATCTTGGGCAATCACATAATAAATAGTAACCTTTTGTCTGCGAAAATCATCATCCCATAATCAGCCTTTGACCGAATTACACGTCCCACGCATTGAGCAGCTTGTCTCTGCTCCAGCCAAAAATAGTGTTACAAAGGCTTGTAGGTACACAAATCACTAAGATTAAGAGTCAGATAGATGAATTGATAGAAGCGATTGAGTCACAGGCATGAAAAAAATACACAGAGTGAGGGGCAAGTCGTACCAAGGCGTCAAAAGTTAGAAAATCTCCTTCCTTAATTTGAAAAGTATCCCGTAGATATTCTAGACGGGCTAGCAAAATTCTGAAATTAAAGGAGTCTTGCAATCAAGCAACCGGTAACATAATGTATATTGGAAAGGAAAATCAATCATGATCAACTCGACATATAGTGATGGTAACATAGAATGCCCTTATTTAGAAATTTAATCCTGGGGAACTCACTTGCTTAATGTATATTGGAAAGGTACGCCAAACATGATCACAAGTCTGCCATAATGTCGATCAAAATCTATACCTTCAGCAACCTTCCCCCTGCAAAAGGTACATGTATTATTGAATTCAGAATTCTCATTAGCCTTGAAGGTACGTAGATAAACAATCAATATGGTAGACTGCCCATTGCCCAATAAGTTAGCGAAAGCAATAAAGTTGTTACTTTGTAAACAATCAATATCACAATTCCGTTATAAGTCTGCATATCTTAAAATAAGAAATCCAAGTCATAAGATCTTATCTATCTCAACAAAGAACAGATGACGGACTTTAAATTCTGACATAACAAAAAAATATATACGACCACACAAAGACAAAAGCCATAATACACTACTAAACTATTTGTCTATTTAAGCCAGAGTTCTTGTCATGAAATGCTATTACAATTCTCTTATTTGCAAAGTCATGGTGGGAGGGAATACAACTGAGTAAAGCATTAGATGGATGAATACCATGTAGCCCACAATTTGAACATCCTATAGGTCAGCTGGTGCTATTAGTGAAGGCCAAGGGAGAAAAGGAAAGAACAGAACGAGAAAGAAGAACATGAGAAGAATGGAGAGACAAGTAGAGAATTTGGAGGTGAGAGTGCTGGTAAATAATCTCAATTCAATTAGCAAAAGGTTTACCAAATGAGAAAACTCTAGGGCCATTTATCAAGTTCTAGATAAAGGTAATAAGATGATAATAATGACTTAAAATAAATTAAACCTAAATAAGATAAGATAAAGCCTAGTTCACAATTAATTAAAGAAAACCTGGCTTTTCAAATAAAGATCACTATTAAAACATAAAATAAACTTAATTAAATTGTAGATTTTTCTACGCCAAGCACAAGTCTTCAATTCTCCTTCAGCTATATTTCTCTTTTATTGTATTAGCACAGAAAGACTCATTTCGTTTTTGGTTCAACAAAGCATATTGTCTGATTGATCTAGTTAAGAGATGGAGAGTACAGATATCCAAAGGGATATATTTTTTGGTGTCATACCTAGCAACAGAAAAAAAGACAGCACCTCTTCCACAATCACAGGCCTTGCGGTAGTTATCAAGAGCCAATGTAGTTTCTACTACGTCTTGAGTCTCAATAAAAACAAGCTTGTGTTGCATTATGTCCTGCCAAAGAGATGCCTTTAACACCAGCAGACAATAAAACAGAAGAAACCAGTACTAGCATAAGAATAGCAGAAATCAAAATAACATACAAAATGAACTCACCTTCAAAATTCCATTTTCATTCCAGCTATTGACTATTCCATCCATATATGAGTAACTAACAAAGAAACATACAATTCCGTCTGGAACAACTGAAGCCATCTCCAACAGGAGCCTCCCATAATTCCTTACAACTCCCAGATCACTTCTCATATCAAATTTGGTACTGACTGGAAGCTGGTCACTGAAATAACACATTATATTGTTAAAAAGAAGCACAAAAAAGGGGAAACAAGAGAACTTCAGTGACTCAGTGTCCCACTCTTAACAAATATAGAAAACAGGAAATAGAAAATGCAATAAATAGGCGTGCTGAAAAAAAAAAGACAAAATAGTTGGAATACCTGCCCCGCGTAAGAACCATAGGGCATATGCAATCTCTTGTTAAGGACATCGTAAAACTTCGACTGACGACTGGGTTGAAATTCAGAAGACGAGGGTAGAGATCTATAGGGCTGAGTGTGCCAGATGTAATCACAACTGACTGAAACCGCTCAAAAACAGGCTTTATTGCAAGAGAAGCATCATGGCAGCAAAGCTGAAATGTCAATGATGAAGAAAATAAGAGGAATATAATGAAAATACATCCAATAGTGAAATTTTCCATACATAGCATAAGAGTGTAACATGCAACAACGATATAAACACAAATATTTTGTTTGCCAATTCTCAAAAGCAGTTAATAAACAAATAGTTTATAAGGAGAAGAAAGATCACATGATACATTGTACTATGTACATTGTCAACTGAGTAATTAATACTCAACAACTTAATAGTAACTTTGAGATGTCCAAAACAGTAATAGTAAAAAGACATGTCAGAACAATAACACTAACCTGCAATACAGGATCAGGAATATGTGGCATTCTCTCATCAAAAGGTTCAATTATAATGGAAAAACCACGAGCATATGTGCCAACAAGTGTGGCAAAATCACATATGGTTTGGATATGTAGAAATTCATCAGTGTCTGTAATTTCCAACGTCAACATCAATGAATGCAAGCGATCATAACAGAACTTGAGCGTTTTTTGGTCAATTCCAGCATGATTCAGAATAGAGGTAACAAAAGCTATAGGGCTTTCCTTCTCCAAATTCTCAGTTTCTAGGCGCCCTTCAAGATATTGAACTAATCTACGTAAAACATGAACAAAATGCTCGGCTCGGCGAATGTTGCCAGGTACAGCCTCCTTCAAAATATCATCAGGCAAAGCTGGATTTGCAAGCCAGCCATCCGTAGCTACGCAAAGAAAACAAGTTTAGTTAAGAAAAATGAAGCACCTTTTAAATATTAGTAAAATATTAACATTTTACCTACCAGGTAGGTCTCCTCTTAGAGCCAAACCCTCAACAAGCCTATTGTATTCAGCACGTAGCCTACCCGCGTCAGTGGCCTTGAACCTTCCTACCAAGTCAAACAGTTAAGACAATCTATATCAAATATCCACAATGGCAACAGGAGAAAATGGATATAAGCCCAAAAATGTACTCCAGCAAAAATATACAACATTGAAGAGGCAAGGCATTAGGGACTTCAAGTGCACTCGCACAGAATTGAAAAGCCTTTACCCTTTTAAATCAGAAAACCAAGCGGGGAAACATTTAAATATAGCGCAGAAGTCATAACAGTAAATGTAAAAGCTAGAAACAGAGCGTACTTGACAATTTCCTGATTTATCTTATGGAGATTTCTTCTAGCGCCCTCAATAGTCTGCCTCCTGACACTCACGCTAAGTGCTTCAATACAGACATTATCAATATTGTGAGCCTCGTCAAAAACAACGACGGACTCTCTCTGCATCTCCTTAGAAATTATGCTAGCCACCTTAGGATCAAGTAAATATTGATAACTGTAGACAACGACATTTGCAAATTGCACCATATGTCGTGCCAAAAAGTATGGGCACCACCCCTTCTCCTTCCCAAATGCTCTCAGATCCTGCAATCATATAGATCAAAAGAAAAATTAATTATATTTATAACTAAACAATACGCACAATAGGGTAGAACTAAAATTAAAATTTACATGACAATAAGTTCACGCTAACACTATGACATAACAGGCTGAATGTGGTTTAGCCTAAAACTCCTTTTGAAATAAGGTTTTGTTCATCATCAAATATATCTAAAAATATAATAACCGATCAAGTTTTAGCTACCTGTAAGGTATATACACCAGGAGGCAATACTGCAGAAGAGCCGGCCCTCTCATACTGCTCAAAGAACTCACAAGTGGCGATTCTCGGGTTCTCAGCCGCCAACGCTCTGACCCAGCTCGCAGTCAATTTGCGACAGCCAGCATCAACCGAGTCCCGATTCTCCGCAGCCAAAACCCTGGGATTGATACAGAGATTCTTCCTCGAAGACAACCCCACAGCCAAGATCTTCGCAGAGGGACCCAAATGCTGAAGCTGGTAATTGTGGAGTAATTTGAGTTCGGCGAGAGTCTTCTCCATCTCGTGGACAGTGCGAGTACAATAGATGAGCTTAACTGGGTTCTGGGGTTTGGAGAGAGTGTAGCTGGTGATCAATGAAAGGAGGGCAATAGTCTTGCCTGTACCTGTTGGCATTTCAAGGAGGCAATGGCCCCTGGCATCAAGGGCTCGCTTCAGCTCCAGCATGTAGGCATATTGTTCTGGGTAGATGTTATCATAGGGGAAGTACACCGTAACGTCTTCGATCGGGAACTTCATCGTCGAGGTGCTCAGAGCCCGGTGATACGCCGGAATCGTGCTAGTGTTTCAAAAATCGAATGCCCAAGCCTTGTACGCTCCTCTTGCCTGTTCTGTGTCGTCGAACTAAAACGGAGGCACAGCCATCGAACTAGTTGTCACTATGGGAGGTAACATTTTTTTTTTTTTTTTACAACTATGGGAGGTAACAGGTTGCAGCTAAAACGTCATTCTCTCAAGCCGCCTCATTGTTGTTCCGCTCCAGTTGGGCTTAAGGGAGGCTATTAAATGAAAGGTCTGGCCCAATATTTAGCCCATTGGTCTTGTTGAAACTTGGTCCAACACTTATACAGGGGAGATGCCTCACGTGCCGTGACCTTCATCTACCTGCAGAAAATACATGCTCCTAGTGAACTGCTTCGTGAAAACGTACACAAACTTGAATAAACAAAGGATGCTGTAAATTTATATCTTGTTGAATTGTAGAGTGTATAATATACATAGTTTTTTTTTGTACAATGTATAATATACATAGTGATAGTGAAGACAATGTCACGTGATACATGAGAGCCTAATGATAAAAATAAAAAAGAAATGCTGTAAAAGAAGCCCAATACTGACGTTTGAAGCATTGGACTTCTCTAGTGTTATGGGCCTTTAGAGTCCATTTTGGGAGTTAAGGGACAAACGGGTTATAATTCGTATCCTGGGCTCTTCTATTCATTGGATGTTGACGATAGTTGATTGCCAAAAATATTATTCGTGTATTTACTTAATAAAAAAAATAAGATATATGATTATTTAGAGTGTATTTAATTTTTAAAAATATTATTTTTTTATAATTTCAGTCATGATATTTAGAGAGGTATCTTAGCTTTTAGTACCTAGATTTATATTTAAAGGTAATAGACAGTTTATCTTACACGATATTAATATCTTTTAGGAAGAAATAAGATATTGTCCTACCATTAGATTAAATTATATATGAGCTCCACTCTTTTTTAAAAATTATTGTACTAAAAAATAATAATTATTTTAGTTAATAAGAATTAGTATAAATAATAAATTTATATTTTATTATTTTATTGTGATTGGAATTGTATTTTAATTTTGATGAAGAATCATTGTCGAAATTACCTCATTTTTTGTTAAGGAAAAAACAATCTTTTTGCATTAATAGGAGGGACAATGACGTAAATTTCTTTGTTTTTTTCGATGGTTCGAAGCGTACAATTGGTGAGTACTAGGATCCATAGGTAAAAATAGGTTAGACCTTCTAATAGGATAGGAGCTTACAACTTGGCCTGTTAAAACTTGTTAAATAGGCTAGATTTTTTTCGAAAATCCATCCTACAAATCTATAAGTATAGCTTATTTAATTATATATGAAGTATAAATAGATCCAAATTCTATTTAGATAATTATATTTATAAATATATAAATTTTTTAAATCTACTATAAATTTTAATAAATTTAAAGTTTATAGCATTCAAACCTTGAAATAAAAAGTTTTTTAGAGGTCTATTTATACTAAATAAGCCTCTAAAAAATATTTAAGTCTTTTAAAATTTCAGACCTAAGTCCAAAAGAATTTATATATAAATTTAAATTTTATATTTTTGTTATATACTCAAACTTATTTAGTCCAAATATGAGCAAGTATGACCTAACTCCATTTAAGCGATCAGGAATAATAGACAGAATATGCCCTTGGGCTCCATTTCAAAGGGTGCGAGTATTCATATTTTTTGACGTCGTGATTGGCCCTGGTCATCCTGGACTAATGGCAGTTATGTAGCCTTCAAATTCGTGGGCAACCAGGTGAGTTTAACTGGGATAAAATATATAATTATTTTAAATATATTTAATTTTTAAAAAATATTATTTTATTATTATCTTAATCATAATATTTGATAAAGTATCCTGATTCTTATATACTTAAATTTATGATTGAAGATAATAAATAATTGATCTTATTTAATATTAATATTACATAAAAAATAAAATTTTATCTTATTTTTAAATTATGAATAAACTAAATATTTTAAAAAAATATTTATATAAAAAAATTAATCATCGGGAAACTCCTACCCGTGTCTTTTACTTGTAGACCCGTGGGAATCTACGAAAGAGTTAATGTGCGCATTTGAAAAGTTTACAAGTCCAAATTTTAAATTTAAATTTTAAGAAAATTTAAGTTCGGATAAAATTTAAATTATTAAAATTTTTAAAATAAATAATTATATTTATTTGAAAATATTTTTAAGCTAAATTATAGTTTAAAATTAATATTCTAGATAAATTGGTTAAAATAGCTTATAAAATAGTAAAAGAACTTATATACTAGTCAATTATTATATTACTCTTATTTTTTTTACCTTTTATCTCATGTATCTTTTATTTTTTATTACACTATATCTCCTCTCTCATTTATTTTCTACATCATCTCTCATCTCTCTTTTATTTTTTATATTATCTCTCTTCTCTCCTCTCTCATCTCTCATATATTTAATAATCATATATTTTTTCGTAATTTACCAATAAAAAATATTTCTAAAAATAACTATTCAAATACTTATTTATTTAAAACAATTTTTTTCATAAGCTCTTCTTTATAAGCCCTTTTATAAAAGCTATCTAAAAATTTTTTTTCTAAAATCTTATCTAAGGTCATATATATATATATATATATGTATGTATATGTATGTATATTTTGCTCAAGTTCTTATACGTGAGGTAATTAGCTTCGCTAGATTAGTGGGTGCGGTGACATCTAGTGTGTGTGTTTGACTATTTGGTTTAAAAAGTTATTTTGAGTAAAATTTTAATTTTGAGATATTTTAAACAAATAGTTATATTTGTCAATAAATAATTTTAACTAAAATTATGGTTTTAAATAAGCTACTGAAATTAGCTTTTGAAATAGTAAAAGAGCTTATGGACTATCCAATTATTATCTTACCTATATTTTTTCTTATACCCCCTCTCTTGTCTCTTGTCTGTTATCTCCTCTCTCATTTCTCTTTTCTACCCCCTCTCATCTCTCATCTCTACACTCTCTCCTCTCTCATCTCTACACTCTCTCCTCTTTCTTTCTTCTCTACCATCTTTCCTCTCTCATACTTTTAATCAAATCATATCATTTTTAATAATTTATCAGTATAAAAAATAATTATACTACTAATTATCCAAATATTTTTATTTTTAAAATATATTCTTTCTAAAATATATTATTTTTAGAATATATTTTTTAAAATTTATTTTCTAAAAATTAATCAAAATATACCTTTACTTTGAGATGAATTAGAGCAACATGGCTGTCCTTTTATTTTCAAAGAAATGGAAGTAGGGGATCATACCCTCTCCCAATGATAATCAAAGAAAATCAATCATTTCATGTTGATCGTTTTAATTTAATCAAAATTCAATACCTCAACTCTTATTTAGAACAATCCTGTCCATAAAATTTCAGTTTATTATAATTTAATTCTTATAATTACAATTAACTATTTAAATTGATAATTAATATATTTTAAAAAATAAAATTATAAATATTAAACTTATTTTATAAATTGAAGAACTAATGTTATAAATAATTAAAATTATAAAAATTTAGTTATATTAAATTTAAATTTAACAACACAATTTAAAGTGAATATAATTTTTATAGATTAAATTGTATTAAATTAAAATTAGATAAACGAGTCTAGGGGGAAGAAATGATTAATTTTTTCATTTGAGGTGTTATAAGTATATACCATGTATTCGCATCTATGGTCTTCACACTCCTTTACCATTAATTTTCCTCTATATTTTAATGTATACGGATGCGAGTATATATTATATTTCTATATTAGTATTACATACTAATATCTAATATGGTGGAGGCCAAGCTTTGTGGGGAATTTAGAGGGCAGGGGGTGGGCTTTTTATAAGGCTACGCATCTGTCGAAATGTGATTGGAGGACACTAGTTCCATCGCACAAGATCATACCCCCTGCCATACCCACACATGATTCTATCAAATCATCTCGGCATGTCAAAAATTCCTTGTCGCTATCCGTGCGTCCTTTTCTTACCCGAAAAAATGAAGATTTTAAAATAATAGTTTATTTATTTAGTTTAAATTAATTTCTGTGTTCTATATATGATTTAATGAGATTTAAATTGATAGGAGTTTAATCTAATTTAAATTAAAAAGCCTCTATGTCCTTCGTTTCATATTTTTAAGCGTTCGTCGTATCCCTTTCACCTCCCAAGTCCCACCTTCTTGTCGTCAATCCATCACCAACCTGACATCCCCACTCACATTTCACCCTTTCTCCTCTATTGTGGAACCTGCAAAAGCAACTTTGCCTCAACCCCCATCCCCACTGTCGATCGTTCGTCTTATATTTGTGCTCTGTAATTGATAGTGGTTATTGATCCTCTCCACGCCACACGCTGCTCGAGTTTGCTCTAGTCTTATTCCTAAATCTAATAGGACACGCTGTGAATTTCCTCTGTCGTATCTTTATTACATATGCGTTTTATCCATTTAGGTCTGAATTCTCAACTCCATTGAGAATATATTCTTAAAAGTGTTCCGATACACTATTCATTAATAAAGTCTTATTTACGACATCCACTCAACCCAAATATAATACCCACCTCAATGTTCCCATGTCTTGTTTTCCCATGCGGACGACGAAGCATCGGGAACACTTGCGTGGGGATGATGTCAACGAGCTTCTATATATCATGCTCCCGCTAGCAAGCCAGCATGCCTCCATTTAATTATGCTTAAGCAGCCAATCATATTTACATTTGTTTTAATGAAATTCTATATATACCATCGTTATTATATGGTCATTTGAATTTATTCTCGTTAGAAATATCTAAAAAAATAAAGTTATATAGTGCTAAATATCTTAATCACATTTCTTATATATATATATTTAGTATTTTAATCCTATTTATGATATAATTTTATCCATAATTTTTTTAATTTAATAGAATTTTTGATATTTAATAAATAAGACTAGGTATAAAATTGTATTAAATTAAAAAAATTGAAAGTATAATTATATCATAAATAATATTAAAATAATTGATATATATAATTAAGATTAAAATATTAGGTATTATATAACATAGAAAAAAATATTGTGTTCGCATTTATTAAGAAAGGGAATAATGAAAATAGAAAGGAAAGAAGCAGCCACTTACGGATATCCTTGCTAGATTTGGTGACGTTACAAAACTTTATTTATGAGATCCACTCTTGTCTATTATCATACAGTTGACCACAGCATTACGTTTTCAATTAACTTTTCATTCATTCTCTCCATGTTATATATATACAAATATATATATATATATATGTTCAGGACTTTAATTTTACAACCAGAACATACAACATATATATATGTATGTGTGTGCGCGTGTCTCATTGCAAGAAGGATTTAAAGCAACACCGACAATGACTCGTTACTCCGGTACGTACGTGGATCCCAAATCCATTAGTGGCTTACATGCTAATGATGTCGAAATCCCGTTGAAAACGCCAGTTTTTGTCAACCACCGGCCACCACCCACCAGTCATGGCCCTGTATCTTTTCTTCTCTCCCATAATTATCCTTATAACCTAGATTTACGGGTCTCCTCTTATATGATTGTGCATGATAATGTCTTTTACGGGCAAGCCATCCTATTTCTATATATATCCTGTCAACTCCACCGTCATATTATATTGGTTGTGGCCATTATTTAGCGATTTTGGAAACAAAACTTGTGGGAGAGAAGTTGCTGGTCATACACACACATATAGGTGTGAGTGTTTAAACGGGCCTCCATAACAAACGCCATTACATTAGACGCTCTTGTCTTGTGACCGTGCCCTGCATGTCTCACCTAATATATATATATATATATATATATATATATATATATATATATAAAGAGAGAGAGAGAGAGAGCAGCTAGCATATATAAGACACACAGCCTATAGCTAGGTAGAGGGAGAAATGTCTTTGAGAGTGACAAGGATACTGGTCACCCTTTTGTAGCTGGAAATGGCGCTCTTATATATATAGCTGTGTCTCCATCTATCTACTTCTTATACGTCCCCTCCCATTTTACCATGCACGTCGCGATTATTATGTTCTTTTTTTTTTTTTGTCACACATCAATCTAAGTTTCCTTGCAAGTTCATGATATATAATAAACTTGTGTGGCCTATTAGATTAGGATAGATATATAATTAATACAATTTGAAGAGAAGAGCAAGTATTAATTTCCAATATGCATGGCAAATTGAGGGGTGCATTGGAAACATCCCGAATTCGTGCCATATGCCGAATGGCATGCATCATTATTGTCAGATTATGTTACCCACCTACTGAGGGGCAAAATCACCATCAGATGCGAGACAACGGAAGACCGGTTAGTCAGACAAGGTATTTAAGCACCCCTATAATATATAAGATCCCAGACACCACACTTAGACAGGAATATTATTTTGTTCCCCACTTGCCCTCTTGTTGTTATACCAGTTAACCTAATTTATGCCTATTTCCTATAGTTGCCAGTCTTCTCAGAATTCGACAATGCAGCTAAAACTTAATCTCGTACATATGTTTTAATCCGATCTGAGAACACACAATACCACTTTTAACATAAATATACACATCCTCCTATCCCCTGCAACATATAGTATATATGTACACTCGCAGTGATGTACAATAACCCTCGTAATCAGAAAGCCTAAAGGCGAGTGCCCGCGAGCATGTTCATTTGCAAGGAAAGACACGGTACACCAGTTATATAAAATGGAAGAAACATGCATGCATGGGTGTTTTGATGCCCCAGCATGTGATAACTAGGCTACTAGAGTTGGTTTTCGGGAGGTCAATGATTTAAGTGATTGACTTTACACCAGGTGATGCAATACATGCAATATAACATGAATATCAAATACTATATCACATGTTGTTAATTAATTTTTTTATATGGATTAGAAAACTTAAAATAGATCAATTAATTATAAATAATATAAAAATTATTTGACTAATTTTGATAAATTAAATAGTATATAACAAATTTATTTAAAAATATTATATTTAATTTTAATTAATTTATTTATTTTTTTTAAAAAAAGTTATCTAACTTATTTTATATTATAGTATTAAGTACAAGATGAGGGTAGATTATACAAGTACAAGGGAGAACAGTTTCAATGTACAAATGAACAAAGCAGGGAATAGTTGCATCTCTTGGGTACGACGGATGGAGCTGAGAAACGCGGGAATGGGATGGGGGAAGTGGGAAAGTCAAAAAGGCATCCGAAAACAGAAGGCGGTGTACAGAACAGAAGAACGTAACCAAGCAGAAATCGAAACCCGGATGGCGGCGGGGGCAGTACAAGGTAGTCGTCAAACAAGAATCGAATCCTCCCTTTCAGTGCCTTTCATGAGATGCCCTGCCTACTACATAACACCCTCATCGCCTCCTTCATAATTTAATTCGCCCCTTTCAATTAATACTATATATTACTTAAAAAATATATAATAAATAGAAATATGTGCTTATTCCCCCCCCCGGGGAATTCTAATTTATTAATTAACGTACGTGGCATAATTTTTTATTCTTCCCAATATAAATATGATAAGTCCAGATCGATTAATTGTTCTTTTTAATTTTATCATGATGAGGCATCAGCATGTGTGACGAGAGTTATAGTTTTCAGTAATGCTCTGGCGAGAGGGGAAAAAAACCCGTTTAGAATAGGGTCCATGCATGTAATAACGTGAGCAGTTTGGATTATAGGTGTGGAAATTAGGGGAGCTTAAAGAAACGGATTCTTGTCGTAACAGATTCGAATAAATCTTGCGTTGGTAACAACCAAAAAAACCAACTTTGCATGCAACCAAAAAGTCGCATTTGTTTGCTCAGTTTAACCGATCACATGGCCGACTTCTCTTCTTTGAAATAAATAAAACAGAGAAAGTGCCTCGCAGTCACGACCACATGTAAAACAAAAAACGCCCTCGTCATCAACACCCCCCCCCCCAGTCTGACCTATCAATCACATGACAATCCCCCAACACCCATCATTATCAGAAGATCGATATATACATTATATATTCCTTAAGTATATATAATAAAATCTCTAAAAAAATAAATTTTGAAAAAAAGAATCGGACAAAATATAACACAATTTATGCTCGTGAAGGGGAAAAAACAGGGAGGCAAGTACGTGAAATGATAGGGAGAAGAGGGGAATATGTGGAGTGGAGGGAAGGTCCTATATACCTCGTAAAGGGCACATGTTGGAGAGCCAGAGCCTAGTGGTGCATGTGCTCGTTTATGAGATCGCAGTCCCTACCTCCCTACCTCCCTCCCTCGTCTTGCCTAACCTCCTTCATTACCCATTACTACCACAACCACCTTCTTAACCCTCTTTTCCTCCTCTCTCTCTCTCTCTCTCTCTCTCTCTCATCTCATATCACTTGAACAAAACAAAACATGGAACTTTTCATTTCAAAGCACATGCACCAACGTTGGTGATGTGCTCAGTCCATGTTACTGTTTGTGCCATGGGTCCCTCACTTTTCTCTCATACTTCCCCAGCCTCTCCCCCTCTGCTTGCATGTTCCACTCTCGCTCCTTCTTCTCTTGTCCTAAATGGAAAACGAAGACTTTGATTTACTTTATTTTCTACTCTCCTCCGTGAAAATGGAAGCATATTCTTAAACAAGGGATGCCTTCCGGTTCTTTTCATATCTACCTTTCCGTGTTACCTCATTCAGAAACTCGTGCATTTTCTTCCATATTCAACCACTATCCGTGCTGCTCTAACTCTCAGTTCACCAGCCGCCATCTCATTTCTCTAATTCTTAAGCATTCTATGCTTTAATTTTCACTTGTGTTCATATAGAGAGTTCTATCGCGTTAGATCCACTGCCAGATTGTGATCTTTAATAGGAAGCTCTGCTGTACGGTATCTGGTTTGTTGATTATGCACTTTGTGTATTCATCAGAATTGATCTATTCATTAGAAAAACAACAAAGAAACAGAAAGCAACTTCCCGCACCACAGTTGAGGGATAGTGAGAGTATTAGGACCTCGTCCAAAATAACTAAAAACTATAATAACTGTCATAAATACAATTTTATATAGCAAGCGCCACTCTTTCCATCCCAGAGGAGCTGATATTCGTAATTGAGATAAAAACGGGAAAATGAAAACGGAGATGATAACGACAACAACAGCAGCAGCATTAACGCACAAGAGTAGCAGATTCTTAGAGAAAAGTTGCAGTTAATTAATCAAGTAGTCACCCAGAATGGCTCCCAATCAAGCATTTGGTTGCTCATGCTCCCATTTTCACTGCACCTACTTGGCCTTGGAATCTTTCTCATTCCCGTTCCATCTTCCTCGTTCTCATTATTCTCATCCCAGTACTCTTCCGCCTCATCAGCATCTTCTTCTTCTTCTGCTTCAACTGATTCGCAGTCATCACAGAGAGAATGGTTGAAGGTGGGCAAGAGTTGAAGCGTAAGCCTGCCATTGCTACGCTCTGCTTTGAAACAATAAGGTTGAGAAGGGATAGGCACTGCTTCCAAGATGAGACGACCATCTTCCCGACGAGGCCTAACTTGAACCCTACCATTGTTACTCATTGAAGACAGCGGAGGAGGAAAGTTAGAAATACTTCGATTCGATCTTTTTGACACACAGATTCTGTCACTCTCTGGAGTAGCCAAAGAGGGCGTGTTTCCTTCTAATGAAAACAGAGCAATGCCATCACTGCCCGTCTCGCATCCCAAGCTCTCCGTGCACATCTCCAAGCTCTTGGCACTCAGGGAGGAAAAGGAACGCTTCACCAGAGGGTGGACATAGATTTTCTCCGTTTCAAACTTGTCAGTTTTATTGCAAAGAGACTGAAGAAAAGACCAGCCACCCATGTCAGCATTTGGGTTTTTGTCCTGTTTCAAGTCTTTTTCACAGGTGGTGTTGGGCGGGGTAAGTGGGTGTGTCTCAGACTGTGAAAGGGAAGGCAATTCCAAGGATGGAGCCAATTTCATCAACAGAAAACGAGGTTCCATAAGACATGATTGCAACCCTTGGTACACACTTGAGGAAGACATTTTAGCTATCTCAGAGCAAAATAGAGGAAAGAAGCAGGACTCAGGACAAACTTTTTTTTCCAAATTTCAGTAAGGAATAAGGGAGGTTTTTGGGATGATGACTCAAGAGAACAAATATGGGAAAGCCTGGAAAGCAGAGAAATGACCAATAGTAAAGAGAAGAGAAATATAAGCATGGCATGGAAAGAGAAGGAAGCAGAGGTCTGAATTTATAGTTGAGGCTTGGGTAATACAGTAGTGCTTGGAGCTTACAATAAAAGGAGTATAAGGTAAATTCAGCCATAGATTTCCCTGCCCACTCCTGTACGAAGACCAATGACGCTTGATTGCATGATTGCGCTCTACTAAACCTTTAGTCTAAGTACTTTCTCAAGTACACATAAACATCAACTACCTAAATCTTCTTAAAGCACTGCATTAATTAACTTCCTTATTTGGTTCCATAAATTCTAATTGGTTCGCTTCTGTATAATTGTAAACGACCATGTGAAGGAAACATAGAAGCACGAGACTCTAATTAATTTACAACAGTGCGAATAAGAATACATAGAAGAGTGTAATTTATTTGGGACTTTTTTGGAACGTCGTAGATTGGTATATACGCCAGCTACTTAACCTACTTGCCGCCACAACATGAACAGAACCTACAGGGTTCTCTTTCGACAATGTATAGACAACAATGACAATCTCAAGCATAGTTCTTCTGTGAAAGTTATGGACATGGAAATACGTTTTGCTACAGGTGTTCGTTGCAGAGAAGACGTGGAGCTCGGACCTACTTTCCTTGACTGACATCGTTAGTCAGTGGCAACACCTTCTTAATAAGATTTTAGGATTATTTCCGTGAACTCTTTGATTTCTTTTTTACCTCACTCTTTGCACATAGCTAGAGAATAGCTTAGTTATGTATTCTCAAGAAGATTTCTCCAACTCATATCCTCCCCCCGTTTGAGAATGAAATCCCAATTGAAAGACAACAATATCCCTCGTACAGGAAGCGAAAGGACAGAAAGAATGAATGATCTTGTGTCCTAGGGGATGCGGATTGTTGTACCTACAAAAAGGGAGTTGGCTTGGATATTGACCATAACACGTATCGTCACCGCATTGAAGGGATGCATCTCCATTGGCCAAAAATGGAAAAGGTTCATATCTTTGATGTTTAATGCAAGAGAAACAGGGAAGAGGAAGGAGATTGAGAAGAGAAATTAAAGAGGGGACACGAATATATGCACCTTTCATACATTCTCTAAATCGGTCAGAACCCTGATCATCATCAAACCTTGATTGAATATTACCCTTTTGAGTTTGTTCTTATGCCTCGTTGGCCAAAAAACAAAAATATTCTAGCTAGTTATAATAGAGTTTTAGGGGGGAGGGGGGGGGGAATGTAATGGATTCTCTTTTATGTCGAGTAGGAGACGTCACCAACGGACACTGGTATAAGGGAATGGAGGAGCTATAACGTCTTTTGCTGCTTTTAATGCATGCATTGCTATATGGCCTCATTTAAAAACGTAGTGTAAAAGAAAGGGAGGGGGTATGTCTAAACTTGAACAAAGATCAGAGGAATAGAACTGTTAAATTCAAATGTCAGTAGTGAAATATGAATAACTGCTGTTTTATGTTATTATTGATACAAAAAAGGACTTAGTCGACCTTCTCACTAAGCTTGCTCCGTATGACTTGAATACTTGGTGGTAAATGTGAGCAAACGTGATACATTTTTACCTACATCTATAATCTATTTCACCCTGCTGCTACCAAGGGTATATAAAAAGTCTAATGGATAGTATTGGAATTCTTGAACGACAAAAATTTTTCCACTGGAATTGCCAGTTATACAGAAGGGAAAAAAGGGACGAATTCCTCTTGCTTCCTTACTCAACTGCAGTGTTATATACAAATCAAAAAAGGAGGTCATGACACGTGAAGATTTTGAATTTCAATCTGTAGCGTTCCAATTTTCTTCTCAACATTTGATAATTCTTCTTGAATCTCTGACAGCCTGTCAAGTCTGTTCTGAGCTTGATCCTGGTAAGGTTTGCCAAGGATTTTAACAAAAGTATCCAAATTCCTTGTAGCTTCAACGAGATCCTTCTTCATGGCCTCTTCAAGTTCAAGGGCCAAGGTATCTGCTTTTCTTTTCACTCTATCAATCACACTCTGCCTACGAGCTGGGAAATTTGAAATAGCTAGATACCTGTCATAAAACCAGATCTCCCCTTAGCAATTAGCAAAAAAATGAATTGTACAACCATTTTTTTAATCACTGTAAGAAATATGTTTACACTCAAGTAAGGCATATTACTCGCCAGCAGAACAAAGGCCAAGAGCAAGAAGATCTTCCAAAGTGGTTGGCAGCACAGATGTCAGAAGGGAAGCGGATAAACCCGCAACACCTAGTCCACCAAAAGCACCTAAGAACTAATGTAAATGGAAATCATTTTAGATCAGATTGTTTAGAGACAGTACAATTGGATATAATCATAGATATTCAGTAAAATAAAGATTTCAAATTGTGGGGGGGAGGAAAGATAGAAGGTTCCCCAGAATCACAATAAAATTCAAACTTACCATCTCACGGACTTCTTGCTCTAATGACTTGGAAGCGGCACTGCTGCTGAAGTTTTCAATCACTTCACTTCCGGTCTGGTCCACTTTCTTTAACAACTCATAGGTCTCAAAATCCATCTGATTATTTGCATTCATCAATGATGGCCATTGTTTTTCAAAAGTTTGCTTGTAGAGTCTTCCTTGATCAGTATTTTTGGATTTTAACCAATCTTCGTATTCTTCTAGTATTTCCTGGATGTCAAAATGAACATAAAGGAATTATTTTCAAAACACAGGTACCTCCAGGCATAATATGCTAGTCATATGGTCCAGGCTTAATATGATCGATGGTAATGTGTGTGTCTCAAGCAAAAATTAAAACAAGAAAAAAAATCATTTGCAATACAATCTAGATTCATAATTCAGCTTAAGTCCTTGATAGGTCAAACTTTACATCCAGCTACTAACCTGAGCAGCTGCCACAGCAGGAACAATCATGTCATTCTGAATTCTTGAGGTAGCAGGCATGGCATAACTTTTACCTTTGAATACATATGAAGCCACGATGTCAAGATTGGATAATTGCAGAGAATCTTCAACTTGCTCCACAATCTTTGACTTTGTAGTCTCAATCTGATAATTCGTGCCAGGTTTTATCAGAAAACACAATGCATGAGAGGAAATAAATAAATAAATTTGTTTCAAACTAAAGAAAAACAAATCTTTAAACTTCTGCTTAACAAACCAATGATGAAATTTGTCTTCTCCAAGAGATGCTCTCACTTTCTATCCTCAGAGCAAAGTTATCCATACTATTAATAACATCATTTACTGCAGCCAAATCCTGCTTGGCATATCCATAGTCTTGTGTCACAAGAGTATTACATGCTGAAATTAGTCTATTTGCAATTGTAATTGGAGTTTCAAGTTTCAGCTTCATTCTCTCCAATCCTGGTATTGTTGAACCATCCAAGAAGCTGTACAAGAACTTTTCAAATTCATCAAAGCCCCTGGTTCTATAATAAGAATCACCATTAGAGACCAATAGTTCTCCATTATGCTTTCCAACATCAGAGGTAGCCATAAGTTTTGTTTGCAGTGCAGATCGTGCAGACACGGGATACAATATCACATTTTCGGTATTCAGCAATTTTCGAACATTGTCCTTGATGAACAGCACCGCTTCCTCAAGCTGCAAAAAATTGCCAATGTAATTACAGTAAAGCATAAAGTTCACTCAGAAACTTAAACCATAGGATAGACCTGTCTGATAATTTCACAAGATAATCATTTAAGATTATATGAAATTATCTATAACCAATACGTCACAAGATAATCATTTAAGATTATATGAAATTATCTATAACCAATACGAAACTTAAGCCATCGTTGAACCTCATGAGTTCTCTGATATATGTCACATTTATTTAAAACAAAGACAACTTTCTTTTTCCACTGCTGAGAATATTGAAGAAAAGCAACCTGAAGCACAACTATTAAAGAAGCAAATATCAGATTGCTAATAGCACAGGATAATACACGTTAGACCTCTGCAAGAACAATAATCACCAGTACCAAACAAAAAAACACCATGTTATGCCCCTTACTCCCTTAGCATGGGTAACTGACCATACCTCACTTCCAGTTAAAGGACGATCAGCAGAAATAACAAACACAAGTAAATCTGCACGTGGTACAAATTCTTCAGTAAGACGTTGTTGTCTCCGGAGAATCACATTAGTTCCAGGTGTATCAACAACAATCATCTGTTTTCAAAAGAATCCGAACACTTTTGAGAGTACAGATAATTGCACTCAGAGAAGAGCAGCAAAGATGTAACATAAATTAAATGCATCTGCTACATATAAAAAGGGCAGGGATATATCATAACTAAAATAAAAAAAATAAAAACTTGATTAGCTTACTTCTTTAAGAATTGGAGAAGGAAGTAGCATATATATTGACCATCTGGATGCCTTTCACAACGTTGTTCTTCTGAATCTAAGTCAGTATATCGTAAAAACATAATTTCAATGGTTGTTGGAACAACTCCTTCTTTTAGATGTCTTTGCCCAAGAGCGCATTGATGACAGTGGATTTACCAGAGTTGAATTCCCCCTGATAATGTCATTGATTCAAAACAGACAAAAGGGCATACTATTTTAAAAACTTCTGCAGCATTCTCATGAAGTCCCCAACACAAAATCACAGTGAAGTTAGATAAAGGAGAGGATTTTTTTTTTTTAAATAGCATTTCTTAGTCAAATAATTCTTAGTTAAAGCATGATAATAAGATTTTTCTTGTTTTGAAATTTAGAGCTAATACCAATGTATATTCCAGGAACCAGAATTTCTTGAGATTCAGCGCACAATTACCACTATAACCAGTAAAAATGGCTCATCAATCTGAGAAATTGCATCATTGAGAAATGAAACCTCCTCCATCTGTCATTTGAAATCAATACCAATTCAACACAAAGTAAAAAGATATCCAGTTCAACATACAGGATAGTGAGAAATACAGTTACTTCAAATACATTTTATAAAATGAAAATATCAACAGTGGTGCAGCTTTGTTGATAACTTGCACAGCTTCATTTAATATTGATCTCTCTGTTTCTATCAATTGTTTTTCTCTGTCTTTCAGTTTGACAAATCTAGCCAAGAGCTCCTTTTCCCTCTGAAAGTCATCATCAATGTCTAATAACTTATGCTCATCGACTTTGCCAACATGATCATTTAATGTTTTCTTATCATTTGTATACTCGCTGTCAAACAGTGTGTGCAGAAATTCATCATCAAATGAACCAAAACTTTCCAAATTGATAACAAAACCACTTGCACCTGAAGCGAACAAGTTTGATGCATCGGCATAGGAAATATCTTTTCCATATGAAGAACACATGATGAAAAGAGGTATCTTCACGTTCTTGCATATCGAATTAACCTCCAGATTGACATGTTCCACTTTAGCACTTCCATATACGATACAATCAGCACCTTCCGATTTAGATGCATTTACAGCATCATCTAAAGTTTGCGCAATTCTAGCTACTAAGGGAAGAACAACCGATTCAGATTTGGAATCCAACATTGTATTTCTCGCAACGACTGTAGGAAGGCCTGCATGAAATGGGAGAAATACATAATCTGTCAGTTCCTGAAATCATCAACTTTAGGGGGAGGTGAGTTCACTGTGAACAATGCAAAATGGAGGGCATGCGAGGGATAATGCACAGCAAGAGACATGACAAACAGTCCAGATGTTGAAAGCCTTAAAGTCAGCTTGGATACATCTTCAAATATCTAAATGAACATATTGCTTTTAACTTGGTGACCTATTATTGCACATTGGTGGTTCACCATTCAAGCTCTTCATTAATTTAGGAAGGCTGTTAAGAATCATAATTGTCGACAAAGTATGCACTTTTCATATTAACGATATCCAATTAAATAGGCAAACGATCAAGCAGACAAGCAAGGCCTTTTCCCCTCTCAAGAGATGAGACAGTCTAGTTAGTTAGAGGTTGCTTTTGAATAAAAGGTTGAGTAGAGAGAATAAGAATGAAGCGTCTTGATCATGTTCTAGTAATACGAATTATAATGACCTTGATCAGAGAGCAGAACCTCGCTTGCACCAGCAGCAGCAGCAATATCAACGCGCTCAGAAACCAACAAATAGGCGCGGTCCTGAACCACCGACTTCAACGTGCAAGCAGCCTTGTAGAGCCTTCCGCCACTGGTTTCACTGCTAGTGAGCAACCCAATGCCAACTTCGACACCGCCTTGTCGATCAAATCAAGGGTGTCAGCACCGCTCAAAACCTAACTGGAGAACGAGACTAGGGACTTTAATCTCGGGCCTTTTGTAACCTCCAGGGAACAATGTTCTGGGCTGAGGCTGCACATAAGTACGATTCACTTGTTGCTTGAATTGGTCGAATGCATCGGAACTATTTGAGACAGAATTACAAGTAATTGAATCATGTTGCCGCCGAAGGAGGCGGGAACGGGAGAAGTGGGTGTGACGGCAAACCAGTGAGGCCAATTGTGAAGAGGTTAGAAGGGCGCGGTGGGTGAGGAGAGGTACCATGGAATTTCGAATGAACGAAGAAAGGGGGAGGGGGGGGGGGGAGAGAGAGGGAGAGTTAAGAACTCAACAGAAAACGGCTTAGGCCTATCGGCAAGACCGTCCACGTGTAGTTCGGCACAAACAACAGTAAAAAGGAGTGAGGGACAGCGACCTGCGAATATCTAAATTGAGTTTCAATTAACAACTAACAAATAGTATTAACTATGATCCTAAGCTAATAGTATTGAGATCAACAAATCTATTTAATCTTAAGTAATATGATATGTTAGAATAAAATTGATAATATATCTTATTACTTGAAATTTATAAATTATAAATAACACGAGTCTCTATTTAACTCTATTTTTTATATTATTTAGTAGAATAATTTGTAAACAATGCGAGTTAATTTTGTATACTGCATAAACTGCACGACATCCAATGTCAAGTTAAACTGGAGCTTGTTAAAATCTTATTAATTTTTGTTTTGTTTTGAAAATTTAAAATCAACATATAAGAACGTCAATACTGTTCCAATTTTTAAATTTATTTTTTTAAAGTTGGAAGCTTAATTAAAAAGGTAGAATTACTCATAAATTTCATGAAAAAAATTATTATAAAAAAATCTTACTAAATTATCAAATAATTGAAGAGAATTTGAGATAATATATTTTATTTGTATATTTACTAAATTATTTTTATGTATAAATAATAAATTATTAAAAATATAATTATAACTTAAAATAATAAAAATAATAATTAGGGACATACAATAACAGCTCTTTAATTATTATTTATGTTATATTAAGTTATTATTATATTTTTTAATTATTATTTATAGTTATCATCCGCATATTTAGTTATCATTTATATTATTTTAAATTATTATTGTGGGTTTAAAAATTTATCATTTATGTATAATAGTAATTTAATTATTGTATAAATTAAATTTATTATCTCTAAATTTTTTAGAACTATTTAATTATTTGATAATTTTATATAATTTTTATAATAAATTATTTTTCACATGATTTTTAAATAATTTTTTTTAGAACAAATTAATCTTCCAGTATTTATAATTTTATCTTATTTTTAATTAAGTTATTATATATTTTTTTTTATTTAAAACTTTTCACAGGTGTAAGTGCCAAACCTTCCCTTAATTGAAGAATGTAACGGCGTTAGTGAGTGCTGATTAGACTGTTAAAATTGCCACATAGACTTAAAATGAAAAGAAAAGGAAAAAAAGGAAACAAGCACCGAAAATAAGAAAGAAACGAGGAATGAGAAATCCAATTGAAATCAAAACAGGGGTGGAGGCGGGTTCAATATTCACACTATTAAGGTTAAAATATGCAAAAAGGTGGCGGAGGGACGAAGGTTCCAGGTCGAAGAAGGGGAAAGATAGAAGCAGAAGCTTTCGAACAAGTGGGTTACACCTACCCTCTGAGATTCCATCTCCTTCTTCGAACAGGTGGGTGCAAATCGAGGAGATGGAAGATTTTGAATGCGTCGTGGAAGATCGAGGATCCGCCGCCATCAATGGTAGATTGAATCCTTTTGTAAATTTTCTTGACTTGTAACCTGAAGATTGAATCCTTCTGCCATTAATTTCGAATTCGAAATATCCTGGGTTTATGCATTTAATCATGTCTGCACTACAACTTCTTGAGAGGAATCTGGATATCTCAACCTTGCAAAACCGGAAGAGAGAAGACCTTCATTTGCAGTCCTTCGTCCCATGAGGAAGAGATAGATTTGTGACGGCAGTGGGAGAGGAAGAGAGACAAGTTGAGAGCGATGGAAGCTTTAATGTCGCCCAGGACCTTCGAACCCTCTAACCTTTGGTGTGAACAGCGGTGGGCGATGGAGCCTAAGTAGATGAAGACGGAGGGTGAATCGCATAGGGCTAACGGCCGTGGGAGATGTCCCGTCCCAAAATTTGGATCATAAGTGACATAAAATATCAATAATTTCACATTTTAAAAGCCTAAAACCTTCAATAAAACATTCAAATTTCCCATAATAATTTTCATAATAAACAAAATTATTTCTAGGGACTATATAAAACATTTACCTTTTTATCAAAATAATATAAGTACTTAATAAAGATAATTATATTAAAATTAATATCGTTCAAAATAACGTTTCAGATCTGTGACGAGATTTTTTACTGTTCAGTGAGAAGATTAGGGTCACCAGCACTAACTGAGGCCAAATAATCTACTCGTGAATAATATCCTAAAAACATGATTTAAAAAAATATGAAAATAAACAATGCATAATCATGTTAAAAATATATTTCATAATATTTCCTAATATGATGCAAATATTTTCGTAAATATTTGTATTTCAGGGGAAACAACAATCTGAAAGAACCATTTCAAATCAATCTAAAATAACCATTTCAAACCAATAATTTAAAAATAATCCTTTTAAAATCATGATTTTTCTGTAGGACTTCAATAGAACAAAAATAGACACACAGTCCACAAGGGTAAATAATCATGCATAGCACAAAGCCACAAAACAGACGTAGACACAATCAACGAAGATAATTAACTAATCTGGCAGCTCGAAGCCGCTAAATGTCGGTGGCTCAAGGCCACTAACCTTCGCGAGTACAAAACTCACGGTGTAATCTGGTAGTCTAGCCACTACCTTTCGCGAGTACGAAACCCACGGCGTAATCTGGTAGCTCTACCACTACCCTTCGCGAGTACGAAACCCACGGCGTAATCTGGTAGCTCAACCACTACCCTTCGCGAGTACGAAACCCACGGCGTAATCTGGTAGCTAAACCACTACCCTTCGTGAGTACAAAACCCATGGCGTAATCTGGTAGCTCAACCACTACCCTTCGTGAGTACAAAACCCACGGCGTAATTTGGTACCTCAACCACTACCCTTCCTGAGTACGAAACCCACGGCGTAATCTGGTAGCTCAACCACTACCCTTCGTGAGTACGAAACCCACGGCATAATCTGGTAGTTCAGCCACTACCCTTCGCGAGTATGAAGCTCACGGCATAATACATCGAGCTCGAGTAACCAAGGTACATCAAGGGCTAACAGTACTGCTGTTAGCAACCAGTGTTTTGTATTCCATCCTTTCTAAAATATTTCCATCATGCATGGGGTTTATTTCACATGTAATAATCTCAACCGTTTCAATGCCATAACCGTTGGTAAAAACCACTCTGAATTTTCCAAAAACCTCAACATGTACATTTAAAATCAAATTATTGTAAAAACATATGAAATTTGCATAGGAATATATTTCATGAATAATATCAGTTAAATGCAACTTTTGTCAAACTCTTTTCAAAAGTTTATTCATCCATTTTCATACATAATCATAATTCTTTTGTAAACAAATTGAAAGAAAATCATTTTTAACGATTTAAACCATACTTTTGTAAAATTTATTTTTCGTAATTCATATTTAAAATTCAACATTTGAAATGACAATGCATTTGAAAATATAAATTTTAGGGAACGTTATTCACTCACCTGCCACGCTCCTAAACCTTTACTCTTATTAGCCAAACAACTTTCAAGAATTTCTCGCTTCACAATTTCCTGATATACCAAAAATAATGTATTACAATTAAATTGTATTCTTAATAATCTAGAATCGTGTCACCATGCCCAAATTATAACACTTTAAAATGAACTCAAACTTTAATCCTTATATATATGTATATTTTTTCCAATAATATGATTATCCTTTCAAATGATAAAAGGACTTGCCATTTATAGATAACAAATCAAATCTTTAAACTCTATAAATTTTCCTTCTCCTTTCCCTTTTCTTTTTGACAAGTTCAAATTCAATACATAGATAACTTTGAGCATATAACACTAAGCATTAGTGTAACCATGCTAATTTAAGCACATATTCTCAAGTTTATCTATTTATGAATTCCAACAAAATCACCATGGCATCCCAAAACAATTATTAATTTCATATCACCTTTACTATCTTTATACTTTTAATTCTCATATTTTAATTCATAACACACTATTTACCATTCCATCAAATATTCAATGCAAGAGCTCCTAAATCATCAACCACTCACTTCCTTAACCCATAACACATCAAAAAGGCATAATTAGTGCCCTGCCTTGACTACGACCAAATTGATTAAAACCCTTATTTAGTTATAACCTTAACCACAAAGTCGACTTTCCTTCCCATCTCAGTATGAAAATCTTTGTCCTCAACATCACATGTATTTACCAATTAACACTTATATTTCCAAAACCCTTCCATAAACCTTAAGAACATATGAAGTTGGATTTAGTTTAATAAAATTTTAGATTCATAAAACATACATTCACCTCTTTATACCTTATACCGTTGATTACCACATTTTTTGCGAGCTATAAACATCCCAAAGATTCCACCGGTTACTAAGCATCCTTTACTCTGTTCCCCAAAGAATAGAACCCACTACACAACAATCTCCTAAAACAGGGCAATCCATCACACAATGCACATACACACATACACATATAACTATATTGATCAGAGCCCTTTCCTCACGGCATAACACACACTCTCAACAGAGACTTGAAATCCCTTACACACATCTAAGGGCCACAACGCATGCCTAAATACAAACACAGCAACTGATTCCCATATTCATCAAAATACATACATATATATATATACCCTTCAGTTTGACATACTTCCATCTTATTTCCAAAACCATGAAATCACCTACACGAGACAATTTTTTTCTGGTAAGATCACAGAACAAGGAAGAAAATGGGATTTACCACACAAAACGGTTCACCCAATTGCAATAACATTCAAGGCTCAATCAGAAAACAAACTTAATAGAACAACCCGACAATTTGATTCCCTAACCCCACCCATCGTGGAGGAACAAGTGAAAGGGAAGAAGCAAACCTCAAAACCACCGACAAAAGCTTCTTCATGACAGTTCAGTGATCGAGCAACATCGCGATGGATGTGAGTAGATTCACGGTAATACAGTCGTTGGATCAAGCAAACGGAAAGGAAGAGGCAAAAGTTCAAGAATTTCTACAGTACTCAATTCTTGAAATGAGACTGCAGCATCACATCACGGTGGCAACAACTCGGCAACAGAGGACGGCGTCAACTATCCAGCGATAGAGAAAGGAAATAAAGTTGATCACTTACCACCGATAACCACTGACTCCACAGCCCAGCCTCCAACGTCACGAGCTCAGGTTTTCTCCAAATTCACCAAGGAAATCCTTCGGCGATTACTGATGCTGAAATCCTAACCTCTAATCTCACCTCCTCAAGCGACAGCTTTCAGTTTCACTCTGGTTTCTCGGCTTCCCATGCTCACTCGCTCTCCCCTTCCTCTCGCCTGTTCGCTCCATTTATCAGACAAAGACAGAATTGAGTGAGGCGACGACTCCAGCGGTGACATCATGACCAGGGCAACTGATGGAAGCAACGTCTGACACACGGCAACAGCTTCCTGTGGCTCGCCGCTTTTGTCGCTGCTCACTCCTACCGTGCCAACGTGAGGAACCAGAGGAAAATGAAAGAAGAGGGTACGGATTTAGAAGAAAGAAAAGGCAATAGGGGTAATTCTGTAACTTCGCATGAAAAAAAACCCTTATTTTTGCTATCTTCAAGACTTGAACACTGGCCATTGACATTCAATTTTCACCTCCAGAATAATGACTCTATTGAAATATTTTAAAATGAATATATATATATATTCTTTGCTAATTTTTTTTGTTTCTTTAAACAAATTTTTAGAACCATAACAGGAGAAGCGATCGTGGAAGATGAAGATGAAGCGGCATTGAGATGGTATGGAAGGTCGATGAAGAAGAAATAGTTTCCCAAAAAAATATGCCACCTGGATAACAGGTGTAAATGGGTAAATTTAAAGGACGGTATGGACATAATTTAAGGCTTGTTTAAATACATTTTTTTAAAAAAATTATAATTTTTTTTTGAATAATTTTAAAAAAATAGTGGAAGAATTTTATATATAAAAATATTTTAAATAAATGAGTATTTAAATAATTATTAATAAAAATATTTTTATGAATAGTAAATTAAAAAAATAGTATAAAATAAAAAAAAATATTAAGTATCAATTGGATACTGTTTATAATTATTTATCTATTATTCATGATACTGTTCACATTTTTCTTCCACTTCCATTACATCTTCATCATCTTCATTTCTCTACTAGTGATGAAGAAGAGTGAGTACATGGTGAGACAGTGGCATTCTATGATGACATCTTCTTCTATAGTGAGACTAGTATCTGGTGATATCTTTTCCTATGATGAGATAGTAACTAGCAATATCTTCTTTCATGGCAAGATGCAACTACCTTTTTTGTCATTTCCTTCTTTCGAGAGGAAAAAGAAGGAAGATGAAAGGAAATATAAAATAAAAAAAAATTAGAGATAAAATAATAATTTGGTAGTTTATAAACTCTTTTATTATTCTAAAAGTTAATTTTAATAACTTATCTAAAATTTTAGTTTTAATCTATAGTTTAATTTAAAATTTTTTAAAATAAATATAATTATTTATTTTAAATTAAAATTTAAGTTATTTTTTTTTTTAAATTTAGATTTAAAAGAAATCCAAGTACTCAAAACATGAATAAAAGGGCAGGAGAATTCATTTTTCCTTCTCCTTAAAACGGCCCAATCATAAAACAAGAGCCTTATATCATTGGCACGCGGGAAATCGGGGTCCCCATACCCACACAGGACCCTCTTACGTGTCGCGCCAGTTTACCGGGGCGGCCTCTATTCTGCTTCTTTCCTTCTGAGCCCGCTGCTCCAACTTCCCACTCGCGCTTCCCTCTTCACTTTCAGCAAAGCCCTTTCGCTTTCTCCGACGGCACTTCTCGTCTTCTTGAGAACGGATCGAAAACGCAACGCTTCCAAGCTTCCCGCCGAGTCTCCCATGGTAGACCCACATGAGATTCTTTGCTGTTCCCCCTCCTTTTGTTTATCTGGCCCTTTTTTCCATAATGCCGGACCGCCGGTACATTATTTTATGCTACTCCTGTAGTTTCTATGTGCGCATCTTTTTTGCATGTATTCGCCATATTACGAGTGTTTCTATCTTTCATCTATGCAAAATAGTATCACTGTTCTTCTCTGATATGCGGTTTGCTGACGCCCTTAGGGTTGCGCTCTGTTCTGGGTTTTGTCTTGGTTAATTGAATAATTGTTTCGTGTTTAATTGTTACTTTTGACTCCTTGGGGAAAGTCTGGGTTTTGCTTAGCATGGTTTCAGTTTTCGAGTTCTCTTGCTTAACACGCCATAAATGGACCATTTTGACGATTCTGCTGCCGGAGATGTTATCCTTTTGTTCTGTTATTTTTTGGTGGAAGTGTGTGGATGCGGTGATGGTAAGGTGCTTGTTGTAATAATGCTCCGACTTCTGATGTTAAACATATCTTAGCAGACCCTTTTTTGCTTACTGATTTCACATCGTGAGTAAGGAATTTATATTACTGTATTATAAGAGAACCAAGAAAGCTGGTCGTTGATTTAATAATAGTTTTGTTAACCATAATTCTTACTTTGCTCAAAGCGCGAAAATATGAAACCTTCTTTGGGGAAGTCAGAACCAAGTCCAGCTCGAGAAGAAGAAAAGGGAAAATCTGAGCTGGAGCAGAAGTCTACTTCACGTGGGAGGAGAAAATCGGAATATTATCCAACTAGTCTCAGGCGATCACAACGTAAAACACCTGCTTTGGTTACCTCTGATCATGACATTGAAACAAATGTGGAAGACATCATTGTTAGTGAGAATGCGAATGACAAAACTGATACTCAAATGGAGAAAGTGTGGTCAGAGCCGGACGCAAACCTGGGTGAACAGAGCTTGAAAGAAAAAGTTGAGTACATATTACAGCGATTAGAAGCTCTTGAAAAGGTTATAGAATCGTTGCATGCCAAGGTATTAAATAAATCAAAACCCAAAAGTACATGTTGATGGTGTTTTTCTTGCGATTTACTGGCTTGTTTCATGAGCTTATGTATGGAATATTCAATCAGGTGGGTGAAAATATCGACTTAGGTAAAACCCCACCTTCAGCATCCGCTGTACACAGGATGTACACAGACTCCCAGAAACAGGTTCTGTCTAATTTAATATTTCACTTACTCTTTCAAGCTATTTTCCTTTTCTTTCTAGCCATTATTACATCTATGTTTGTAATTTCACCTCTGGAGACCCTTTTTTGTGCGTACACATGCAGCTTGAAGCTTCAAGAGAAGAAAATCGGCAACTTACTGGAAAGTTAGAAAATGCTTTGGGCAAAGTTGAAGTGGTATGTACTAAAGCTGCTTAAAGTGAAACTATGCTACATTAGTATGCTTTCTTTATATTATTTAGTGGTATTATCGCACAACTTGAAACTTTTTACTTAGGATCACCTACTTCTTGCTGGGTTTTAACCATGCAGTTAAGTGCTTATATAATTGTGACATCAGCCATAAATTGCGGTTGATATTGAAGGAATAATACCCCCCCCTCCCCAACACCCACCCCAAAAAAAAAGCCGATTGATGGATCCGTCCTACCAGTATTCCTTGTTTATCACAGTAACGTACAATAGTAACCAACAAGTGATTAGAAGTATGTTGGCATTGAGTAGATGTTGACGAATCTTATTGGGTCAGAATGCAATTTGACAGAGCTCCCTAACACTAATTTCTGGTTTGCACCCCTGGTTACTTTAACTGTTTCAGTTTATGATTTTGTGCAAAATGTTTACATCATTCGAATCTTGGATTTTCCTCCTGTTGATTTTTCCAATGTTTTCAAGGAGCAAGAGAGAGAGCTTTTGTTCATGATTGTTGTAACATGTTTTGATGAGGGATAATGAGGTCAACTTCTTTTCCTATCCTTCATTCCTGCTCTTTCCAACAATGGCCGAGATTAGCGGATTATATTTAATTTCCTGTTTTCTGATATTGTCAAACTTTCCAGTTGTCAAGAAATGTCTGTCAAAAATTAAATTACTTTAGGGCTGAAAACAACAATCATGATGAGTATTCTTATTATATTGCAACGTAGCTTGAAATTGATGGTTTTACGGGTATTGATTCTATTGAAACCGAAAAGAAAAACAGGACATTGTACTAATTAAGCTTTTAGTGAAGTGTGTTGGGGGCGCGGTATTGATGTGGTTCTGACCTCTAATTATTGTTGATATTCTTTATATGCAGTTGGAGAAGCACAGTGACGTGTTGGTTGAACTACTGGAGAAATGGAAGGATGTTGTGATGATCTCCAATTTGTCCAAAGGTACTGAAGCTGCTGTGAATGCGTCAGTACAAGCAATCCAAAATGCTTGTGCGACTTATGGTGGTAAAAGAAAGAGACACGCCTAAAAAAGCTGAAAACACTGATATTTAGCCTCTTCGGAATGCTATTGTAATATAGTCATGTTGTGAACACACTTATGTTTGTATTTTGGTAGACTGGAACTTGTGTTGCTTACGTTGGATGTCATAGGAACATGTTTAGAGTCTGGAAGGAATGATATTGTGCTTTGGCGACATTCGGTGAGCTTTGAGCTGAATTTCTAGTACTTTCCTGGGGATTGAAGAGTTTAACTTGGAATGGCATGGATATGAATTTTATTACGCATGTTATAATTCTAATCCAAGGATACTAGAAATGAATGTACTGTAATATTTAGTTTTTTTTTTCTTGCCCATCCGGTTCACCAGAGTTTTACCTCGACTATATCTAAATTTGACGCGTGTCGCGTACCTGGCTATGGTGAGTGAGTCTCCTAATGGGAATTTTCTGCATATATTAAAGCTCGAACTCGAGATCTTGTTTAAACGATATTGAAGTGTTTAATCAACTCCTGTTGTTACTGTAATGTTTAGTTGAGACTTGAAAGTGAAACTCATCGTTGGTTGGGCCCGGGACCGTAGAATAATGGATAAGGGTATTTCAGAGAGAGAATAAAGGAATTGAGACGTCTACGAAGTATGTTATGACTGTCTGTCTGTCTGTATCTGTCTGAGCGGTATTGGCGCGTTGACACGGAGCCGACTATTTTGCTCCGGCCCCGACACTATGCCAGCTGTGTCTCTGTGCATTGTTTGTCTTCTTCGGTGCTCCAATAAGGATTTTGATCGGTGTAAATATATATAATATTTTAAAAATGTGGTTTCCCTTTTTTGAAAATAAAATATTACTTTAAAGCTATGGCATATGCCATATCCCTATGCTCGCGTTTATTAAAAATCTTTTTATAAAAAATTATTCAATTTTTTTTTTAAATTCTTATCTAGCCTTATAACTAGTTCAAATCATGCTTAGCATCCTGGCGTGTCGTGATGTTGATATAAGAAGAATTATATTCCTGTGTCATTATTTGACTATATGCGACTTTGTTGGAAAGAATATGAGTGGATTTTAGATTCAATGTGGAAACTAATATTGTATTTTTAGTTTTGATGATTACAGCTCAGGATGCTTTTTCAATGGAGAACGACAGTCAAAGATAATTAATAGGGCACTCACTACAGCACAATGTATATGCATTAAGGTGACTCGGCAAGGGCATTATTTGTATTAAAACCAAGAAAAATAACAGCGCATTCTTTAACCCTTCTATTGGACACACATCTTTGGGGTCCGAATTAATTTGAAAATGTGCTGTTTTTATTATTATATTAAAAGAATTTGATTTTTTTTATTATTATTATCTATCCTTATCACTGAACTAGCATTGACTGTCTTATTTATTTATTAAATAATAAACTTGCGTAAACTGTAAAGACCACAAAAGATTTCAAAAATTAATTTGGTCTCGTAACAATTTTGAAATTAATAATCATATTTTAAATCCGAGATCCTCGGATGAATGTCTTTTTTGTCATTTCCCCTCTAAATAAAGCATTCGCTTCTTCTCAACGCGTGAGCGCCAATAAAAGAGAAACAACCCAGAAGGATGTCTGGGTAAATCATGATTTCTCTCTCTCTCCATCCAGGGTTCCTCCTTCTCGCCTTACCTTTTTTGTAGAAGCAACCACCAGCGCTTCGCTACAGTCTCCCCTTAACTCCGTTAGTTTCTTTCTCACCTCCATCTTTCCTTTCTTTCTTATCTGTATGTGTAACTCGTTCCTCTGTTTGCTTTGCCAATTGCAATGGAATTTTTTCCTCCCTCCTGGATCCAGATATATATATATATATATATTTTCTGTTGGCCTAGTCTTATTACGCGTGGCTTTTAATTCTGATTCTTGTTCATTTTGCCGACAAGCTTGCATTTGTTTCTTAATTTTTTTTGAGTTGGGGAGGGTTAAGTACGCCGGATGTCATTTTCCTATCCTACAGTAATTAGCAATGGGGATTAGCGGGTAGCTTAATTAAGTAAATCACGGTCAATCTTTCCCGCTAATTTGGAGGTCTGGAGCTGATTCTGCGAGATATGGTCATAGTGGCGTGCTTTGTACGGGTAAATTGGGTATTTATTCCTTTTCTGGAGAGACGACTGCGACCGCGTGATTTTCTGTCCAGAGAGCTTGTAATGCTTGAGAGATAGAAAATACATTGAAATAGAGTGGAATGAGCCCTTGAAGTTGGCACGTTGTAAGGCACGAGAGAGCAAAAGGAATAATCCGTTTTTCTGTTCTGTAGGTAGTGTTTACTTAGATCTAATCCCACTTGGGGACATATTGGCTTGAACCATACTTATATGCGCAAGTTGAAGAGATTTTTGGATGGTGTTTGGGATTGGGACCAGACTGGCAGCACGTAAACTCACAATGTTCGCATTTCTTCTTTTTTGGTCAATTTGATATGTATGTTTTGGAAAGGATTAAGTATCGATTCTTTCAAATCTTGCCATGATGAAAAACAAAACTTGTGTTACAGAATCATCATGTGCATTCTTATGACATGCGATTGAACATCATAAGACATATCATACTAATTTTGGACTTGATCTTCCAGCAATGCTGAAAATGGTTGTTCATTGCTCTGCAGCTTGCATATGGGGACACTCGTGCTGGAAAGTGAGGACAAAAGCTCTGATCTATACCTTTCATTGGGGTTTAAACAATTGGGTAAAAGAGTTGTAGGTGTTCCACGTGTTTTATCACTTGTCTCTTCACTTCTTGAGAGGTCAGTTTTGAGGAACGAAGAGCTATTAGAGGCAAATCATTTAAAAGATGTTACTGTGTTTCATGGTTTAAGAGCACCAACTCTAGGTGTCTGTAAGTACGTCGATCGGATCTTCAGATATTCGGGTTGCAGCCCCTCCTGCTTTGTTGTTGCACATATCTATGTGGATAGATACCTTCAGCGCACAGAAGCCATACTGACTTCACTTAATGTACATAGGCTTCTGATTACTAGCATAATGCTTGCAGCAAAATTAATGGATGATGCGTAAGTGCTCAATGTTTGTTGTTTCTTGTAGTGGAAAGTTTGGAACTCAGTAAAAATCAAATTCTCTGTGCATGGTTTCGCAGATTCTTTAACAATGCTTACTATGCAAAAGTTGGAGGAGTAAGCACATCTGAGTTAAACCGGTTGGAGAGGAACTTTCTGTTCAGCATAGATTTCAGCCTCCAAGTTAGTTTAGAGACATTTGGAAGATATTGTTCACAACTGGCGAAGGAAGCTGCAGAATCTTTTGAGATCGAGCGGCCCATGCAAGCCTGTCGAATTAAAGAAAGCTGGTCAAGCAAAGATGATTCTGCGGGCGCTTCCCCTGTTGCGAGATGAAAATGAGGAAGCGCTTCAATTATTGCTGGAAATTCCTCAACAGGCGGAAAGAGAATCAATTTTGGAGTATTCAAGCAAAGAAAGATTGCTAGGCATTCAATATTTTAACGGAATGCGAACTTGGTATGATTGATTTTATTTTTGCCATGATCAATGAGGACTACTGAAGAGGTGATGTCTATCTTTGTTCTATTGAAGCTTGAAGGTGTGATTTCCAAAAGTCGTCATCAAGGATGGGGGGGGGGGTATCCATGGTGGCATTTTCTTATTTGCCAAATTTCGATCCCTTAGTTTTTGTTGTGAAGGAAAAAATTGTAGTGATTGCCACGATTTAATGTAAGTTTTTAATTCTAATGTAATTTTCTTTTTTTTTCTCATCCATATGTTCAATTCAAGCTCAGTACTTTAGAGAATACAATTTTTTCTATGTTATTTCATTTTTGCAGTCCCAAACAAATCTATAGAAAACAAACGAGGACTAGGATGATACTTGGCAAATATCTCCGAGGTACTATACTACTATTACAAATTGCAGAGCGAAGAAAGCGGAGAAATGTTCGAAATATCTGACCTTGTTCAACAGGTTTTATGCTATTGGTGCAGGAACAAACCCAGTACCATAATACATTAAACACAAACCGTGGTGGTCCAGATTAAGATAGATGACAAAGAAGTCTCGCAAATAAATATTTATCTGCTTCACTACTTTTTCCCCCCCAGTGGATTGGATACATTTAATCGACCTCCATGGCTAACTAGTAATTAAAAGCCAACTCATTGTCTGGAGATTTAGCTAATGAATGGGTGGATTTAGTTAGCAGATAGATGAGTTATATGATTATTTGAAATATATTTAATTTTTAAAGAGTACTATTTTATTATGATTCTAATCGTGGTATTTAGGGAGATATTTTAACTTTTAGATATCTAGTTTTACGCTTGAGGATAATTAATTGTTTATTTTATCTGACATTAATATAGCTTAAGAAAAAAGAGAGATTTCATTCTACCCTTAGATCATATGTACCATATTTTAAAAATTTGTGTATAAAAAAAAGTAATTAAAAATCAGGGAAAGAGAGCACAAATGGCTGAGGTCCCCCACTCATGGTCATTAGATTCCAAAGGAAGTTCGAGGCATATTGTTAATGGCAGTTGTGAGCTTTGTGTTGGCAAGTGTCATTATCACCCAAATTAATGATAATGAGGTCTTGTGAATCGCTCTGCTTCTACCAAACTCGCGGCAAACTGTCTCGCACTCACCAAAAGGGCCACGAGAGAAACAGCAGGCCAACCCCATGACATTAGTGACGTGGATATTATATATGTGCATTTTTTTTCTGTCGGTATGGTGGCATCAAGCATTTTTGCTGCGCGATTTCTGAAATATGTAGCAGAAGAAGGACCATAAAAAATTGTGGGGATACAAGTTATGCCTTGTCTCGCTCGGCCCGTATATATAGAGCTTACTCGTTGTGCTAAGCTAGAATATTTCACGCTTGGGAGATCATTGCACTGGAATGAAACGTTGCCTGATGAAGAGGATTACGACTGAATAGTGAATCTGCTGAATATTCAATATTTTCTCAATTTTTACCGTTGAACGAGATGCGATGATAATTGCAATGACTTTAAACTTTTTTTTTTAAAGAGATTATTTTAACAAAAAATTGATTTGACAGTTTTTATGTATATTTTTGTTTTACTCTGACGGTGTTGTGTCAATAATGAGTGACGTTCATGACATGTCTGACATCTATCTTGTGGATATTGCATGATGGACAACTCTTTTTTCTCTTGAAAGGAACAACATTCATTTTCTATAGAAAGACAAAGCTGCAAAGTTAGTTGGTTCCTCTCAAGAGTGCTGTTGGTAATCTCTGTTAGGGCTACCATGCTCTTCTTTGATCCAAAATCCAGATTTAGAACACAAGGGCGTTCCAAAAATATTTTTCTAAATATTAAGATTTTCAGATATTACTTCGTTCGACATAATTAAAGCCACTCAGAGATACTTTCTACCGAGGCTAAATAAGAATGAAAGGCTGAACTGAAGAGGAAACACGTACAAGGGGAAACAAGTACGTGTAGTTTTTTGAATTGGAAGTTTAGGAAGGAGAGAATCTCGCGAATGAAAAAGGCACGTTGCAGAGCTATTTTGTTACTCGCAGTGGTCCAGCTCAACCATCTGACGTGAGAACCATTCCCTTTTCTGGCACGGGAAGATTTGCTGCTGCTAGCAGTTCTGCAATTTGATTTCTGAAAAGTGAAAATTGATGTGGCAACCCATATATTCATATCAAAACCGGTCTGTTCTTGTTCCTGAGCATTGGAGATCGATCAGAAATCATGAAGGGTGGAGAACACTTCACTGTGCTATTGTTGCCGTACACACACACACACACACACACACACACACACTTGTCTTGCCTTTTAACAAACAACACGATGAGCTCTTGCAAGTGCTGTTTCCGACAATACATTCAATATTTGGCCGCACTCACAATGAATATCCGTTCACTTTTATAACACGCGTGACCGCTCTTACTAATTGTAGAGACCATGCATGCACATTTTTCAAGAGCTCTTATTAATTCTATTAATTAGCCAGCCCTTAATTTACAGATCTATTAATATTCCTGCGGTTAATTGCATGGACCATGAGTGACATTACCCTCAAAATAACTAGGGTTTTTGTTTTGGAACGGAGCCTGGTGGGGACCCCACAAAACAAGCAGAAAACACGGTAATTACCAATTAATTAACAAGGTTGTGATCGTCAGTTAAATCCACCATGACGCGAATTGGCAAGATACTAACCGTTTCTATCGAGTGCTGGTTGACTATAACTAAGGGCATGGTAAAAGCAAGAACGGAAACTTTGAATACAATTAACTGACACCAACATGATCAAAAGATAAAGAACTAACTAACTGCCACCGATAGGGTTAACGGTGGCTGCGTTGGCAGCACTAGGCAGGGAGGTTGGCCTTTTCCGAAGCGACAAGACGCTGCACAAAGCTATCGATTCTGTGTCCGTTAGTCTCCTTCAGTAACCGCTTCCCGCCAAACGGTAACGACTCCACGCCTTTCTCCTTCAGCACCTCCTCCTCACTCCCAAAACCCCACGCCTGCGAAGAACCACAGTTCGAAGCTCAGAAACCGATCGCCAAAATCAAAACATAATAAGTAACTAAGAGGGTTTTCTCAACTCATTAATCTTTTACCTGGAGTCTTACATAGTCCGTACTGTTCCAACAGAAGGCATTCCCCAGCATTTGGTCAATGGTTTCCGACACACCCTCCACCACAATGTCAACCATCGACGACATCGAACACAACGTCTCCTCCTTTTCACTCACCTTCCTTACCGAAGCTCCGATGATCGACGTCCCATTGCCTATGGAGAGGACCAAGAGATCTCCCACGCCATTCACCGACGGAAAATCACGCTTGTTGTGCAGCACGTGAATCACGGCTGCCGCCGTGGGGTTGTTCATCACCAGTCCACCGTCGATGGCGCGGCAGGAGGTCTTTCCATCGACGGAGGTCAACTGAAAAGGCTTGAAGAGGCTTGGCGTGGCCGAGGTGGCTCGACATACTTTCCATAGCTCGAAGTTGAAACTGGGCGACTCGGACGCGTCTGCGCGTGAGAACACAAACGGAGCTGCACTCCTGAGGTCAAAGCAAGGTATCAGCAGTGGCCTACACGTGTCCTTCATGGTCAACAGTCGTCCGTCCACTCTTCTCCTGAACACTTCCTGCAGCACCCTGTCCATGCTCTTGGAAGAAAACCTCCGACGCCAGCGTAGAACTCTGGGGAGTTTAGGTTTAAAGAGTTCAGAATTCCTCTGTGTGATGATACGCACGGCATCTCTTGCAGTATAGAGGGGCCTGCCGGAGCCGTCGTCGGCAATGATCATGGCTGCCAGGATGGCACCAATGCCGGTCCCGGCTATGATGTCGAAGAAGTCGGCGATTTGAGCTTGGGGATCGCGGGTCTGAAGACGGATCTGGTCCTCGAGGCGAACCAGGGAGGCGCCGGCAACAGCGGCGGTTGTTCCTCCGCCGTCAATGCAGAGAATACGGGTTTTGTGGGCGTTTTCGCAGCGAGAGAGCCATTTCTGCTCGAGTTTGGAGAAGATCTCTAAGGTGACTTTGCTGAGTTCCATTGGCTCTTGGGTCTCAGTGGTTGGTGTTGCCACTAATGAGCTTCATTCGAGTATTCAAGTTTGGCACTTGGAGCTTTGCTTCACGGGACTCGTATGTTATCCACTGCACACCATTTAATCACTTACTTCCCTATATATGCGTCTTCACTCTCTCCTCGCTCAACTCATATGGTCTTCTAAAGTCAAACCCACTAGTATTTGCATTAATTACGGTACTCAGAGGCACTAGTCTTTTAATAACCGTGAATAGTGTGGTTGGATCCGTGAGTTAAGTGGGATAGATTATTAATTTGCACCCCACCACGAGTTGCATCGAATCCCGCTGCACCCTTCCCGCATGCATGCCACGTGTCTCTCTTTTAGTCCTATGTATGTACGCTGCTAGCTGCACATAATTAAGTATTTTTTGCCCTTTTGGTGTGTGATTATTTTCATCAGTTTTAGTAAGAGCTTCCCATATCTGTCCTTGCTTTCTAATCTCAACATTTTTTGGGCCTCTGGAGGTCTTATCTTCGCTTTAAGTGTTTCCACTTTTATTATTCCGTCTTCCTTATTAGCTCTATTGAGCTTCCAACATTTGGATACCCATTAGAGTAAAACAGATTAAACATGTTGATGGACGCATTACCCTAACCAAATCACGAGTAAATAATTGTGGGAAAGGTTAAAAAGAAAGGAAGGTGGCGGTGGTGTTGTTGCTGGATGGATGGAACTTAGTTTAGGGGGAATCTCTCGTGACATACTGGCAACTGATACTGCAAATCCCAACTGGGGAGGAGTATAAATGTGGATGTTTGGTTGGAGGGTGATGGAAAGCAACAAAATGAGGACTACATTACCGAGCTCCTACATCTTCATGGATTTTAGTTTGTCTTGTGTCAGAGATTCCCCCTAAAATGGCAACTTTCTCTCCCTTCCGTCACTTTCTTCTTTTACTGATCTCTCTCTCTCTACTCAACCCCCACTGCCACCCTACCTACAGACTTGAGCATAAACTCACTTCAATTATTTGCCAAAATACAATGTGGTATGCTCAAGCTGCCATCCAAGAGCAATTAATTCTAGAATTTTATTTTTATTGAATTATAGTCTAATATCTATCTATCTATCTATCCATCCATCCAAATGATAATAAATACGGGCAATGCAGACTTAGCCTCTCCGCCGAAAACGAAGCGCACCAAGAGAAGGTTGCAACTACTTCAACCAATGGACCATCATCATCCAATGAGAAAATATTATTTAGCTTAAAGTACTCCACATGTACGACCCATTAAATCTTGGAAGAGCCCATTCATTTGGGATGGGATACTTCTCGCATACGCCAAATCAAACTCCGATACCACGGATCAAAAGCCAAGAGCGAAGCCTGAAACAAGAAGAGAGAACAAAAGGATGATGAGCACTGAAATAAACACTACATCTTAATCTAAAATATTGTAAAGTTTGAGGTTATGTTATGGGTCAGTCTATTTTATTATATGTTACTTGTTGAGCTCACATACGCATACCTCCGATGTGAAACTTACTGCTCACATCGATTCGAATCAACTGAGAGGCATCCTAACATATAGTTATATATTCTTTTAGTAATTCCTAAATATATGGCTCTTGAAAAATGCAAGGCGTGTTTTCGAAACAAATTTAAGTGGCTACGGCGAATGAAAAAGGTATATTAAATTGTTAGTCGCAATCTAGATATAGGGTGTGTTTGGAAACACCCCAAACTATGGTTTAAAAAGGGCTTTTGGCCCCAAACCTCGGTTTGGGGAAATTTTTTATCAAACAGTAATTTTTGTTCAAACGGGTTTTTGGACTAAACTATGGTTTAAAACCAAGGTTTCAGATAAACTGGTCAGAGCAGCTTATGGAACAGTAAAAGAGCTTATGAACTATCTAATTACTATATTACCCTTACTTTTTCTTACACCCTATCTCCTACTTTTTCTTACACTATCTCTCCTCTCTCCTACTTTTTCTCTCTTTTCTTTCTTACACCCTCTCTCCTCTCTCCTCTCATCTCTTATCTCTCCTCATTTAATACTCATACCCTTTTTCGTAATTTACCACTCATAAAACCCCTTCTACAAATAACTATCCAAACACTCATTTATCCAAAATCACTTTTTTTCTATAAGTTCTTCTAGAAAAGCCTTTTTTTATAAGCTATCTATAATCCCATTTTTTTCATAAGCTAATTTGAAATTTTTTTTCCAAACACACACATACTAACTAAAAAAGCGCGCGCTCTGTATCAATCTAACGCGAATCCAGGAAAGAGTGAAGCATTTATAGCAAATCAAGCTTGCACTCGCTCTGTGTCAAAAAGCCACATTCTGCTTTCTGTTCCATCGCCCATTTCTTTCGACCCCTTGGTTTAATTACTCGTTATATACTTGTATATCAACAAGTTTTGATTGCGATGCATAAATTGTGATTCTTTAATTATTTTTTTGACTTCCCATAAAATACATGAGAAAAGCAGTATGGAGCTGTTAAAATCACTGGGAAGCATATGCCGTGTAGCTGAAAATATAAAAATGCAGCACATATAGAATCATATATATAGGATTTGTCGTGGAATACGCGACATGACAAAAGATGCGGTGTCTGTAGCAATATCCCGTATGTCTGTGCATGGATGCAGCATTAATTACGTCCCCAACCGTCGACACATAATAGACAATGCAACCGCGATTTGATACCTAATGCATCCTTCATCACTTCGTAAAAGAAAAGCACTATTTTTTTCCTTTTGTTCTTGATATGCGAGTGTTTAATAATAATTGTCTACCTGACGAGAAAAGGGAGTGGTATGTAAGTGATATTTTTAGATCATATAATATTATGTTTTTTATGAGCGAGTTGGATAAATAAGAAACAAGAGTATGTAGATATAGAAGGGAGAGTTGGATGTTGTACACGGTGTGGCAGGAAAAGGGAAGGGCACATCAAGTGTAATTGCTGTGCTGTGGTTGGGCTCCTTCAATGGTAGCTCAGCAACAGTAAATAAGATTGTCAGAGGATGGCATCAATGGAGTTACCAACCCGCCATCCACACATGCTTCTTCATAAATTAAAAAGCTAAACGCAGTAATTCCCTTCCTTTTCTTAATTAAACCTCCGTCTTTTTAATCATTAGGTAAAGTGTCCATGTAAGAGCCAGTGAAGAGAAGCTTTTGAACGTTTGATCTCTGCTGGCGAGCAGGATTCATGTCCACCACATCACGTTAATTGGCTGACTCAATGTAATAGTTGCAATTATGATTAATATAGCAGAATAATATAACGACGAAACTAATCAATGGTTGAACATAGATATGTGTAGGAAGCAATGCAATGGAAGGCAAGCAGCGCCCATTTATGAGATGCACAGTTTTTTTAAAGCAGAGAGAGAGAGGGAGGGAGGGACTAAAACACATTAATAAAAAGGGCTGAACTTTGTACATGACAGTGAATTGACATACGTGATGGTGGTGGGGGAGTGGGTGTTGAGATCAATCGAGTATGTGTTGAAAGAAAGATTAAAGGAAAGTGCTTTACCAAAAGAGGAAAGAGACTCTCCTTGATTAAGAAGCCATTAGGTAACAACCATCTGCATTAATGAAGAAGCTAAGTTTGTCACTACTATTTTATTCACCATTTCTCTGAGCTTTTAGCTGAGAGAATATTGCAGAAGAGAGACATGATTAGGAAGAATAGGCACGTGCGACTAGAGGGGAGGGAGGGAGAGGGTGCATGAAGCGCAAATATCGGCTTTAGAGTAGCAGGGGGGATCGTGCTGCCTCCTGTTTTTACTCAGACTCTGTTGTTTTCTCAAGTCCTGAGCTGACCATCTACTCACCACCACACTCACTCATGCCCCTCTCCTTCTTCAGAATTTCTTCCCAACGAACTCGGAAAAACTTAAATTACCTAACTCTAAACATCTGATGCTTCATCCATCAAAGCCCACCAATGAAACCAATCACAAGTAGTTGTCCACAAAAGAATACAACTATTTCATATACAACAATACCTACAATCCAAGGCAACTATTTACTAACTGGGTTTTGAAGCATATACAATTTAATATGAATCATGAAACATATACAATTTAATATGAATCATGAGACCTGACATAATTTGGATCTACTTAGATTGTTTAAGTATCTAGTCAGATATTCAATTCTTAGCTTATGTGTATAGAGAGAGACTCGTTCCTATGAAAAATTTATAGTACTAGCGATTAGTTACTATTTTAGCTGTGGATATCTAGGTTACCTACAAAAATATTGGATAAAAGTGCATTCAGTACCCCAAACTAATTTTGGAAGAGCAATTAGCACCCTAAAGTATTTAAGGGTGCAATCAGCACTCAAAACTAATTTTAGAGGTGCAACTGGCACCGTAAAATATTTAAATTGGTGTAATTTTTCCCTTCACTAATAAAAACACTAACTTTCATTTGATATATGCCACATAAACTTTTTATTTTGACATATTATTATTTAAAATATCACATTTATCATATTATTTTAATAAATTGTATTAAATAAATTATAAAATTTCTCAATTTTCACATATGAATTCTATATAATGTCAATTTTAGGTTTATTTAATACTATTGTTTAAATAATATGGCACATATGACCTTCTAAATAATAATGTGTTAAAATAAAAAGCTCACATGACATGGATCAAACAGAAATTTATGGTTCTGTAAGTGAAAGGGCGAAATTATATCGATTTAAATATTTTATGATGCTGGTTGTATCTCCAAAATTAGTTCAAGATGGTAATTGCATCCTTAAATATTTTAGAGTGCTGATCACACTTTTAAAATTAATTTAGAGTACTGATTGTACTTTTAAATATTTTAAAATATTAATTATTTTTTTAAAATTAGTTTGAAGTGTTGGATGCACTTTTCCCCACAAATATTGATGAGTTTCTGCTTCCAAAAACTAAGGCTCAAGAGGTCGCCCTTAACACTTGCAATACGAATTATAACCCAGTCGCCCTTAACAGGGCCCGTAGTTCTTACATGATGGATTAAAAGGCCCATGACAGTGTCATCTTATGCTTCAAACTTCAGTAATGGGCTTCTTTTGGAATGGCCAGCAAACGGATTGATAAAATGAAGGAAAAAGCTTAAAAGGGTTCAATTGATAAAAAGTTAATATATATAATTATTTAGAATATATTTAATTTTTAAAAAATATTATTATATTATAGTTTTAATAGTTGTTCTTGTGAGGCATCCTAACTTTTAGGTACTTAAGTTTATGCCTGAAGATAATAGACAGCTCATATTGCCTAACATGTATCACTTAAGAAGAAGGAAAATTTCGTCTTGAATTGTGGATGATCTCAACCTATTTTGTATAAAAAAAAGAAATTAACAGAGGTTGATTCGAGTAGTAAGTGATTCGGTATCATTTAAGTGAGATTTTAAATTTGAGTTTTGACATATATATATAAAATTTTAATAAATTAGATGAGTAACAAAAAAAACACATAAAGCTTTGTAACAAAAAAAAACACATAAAGCTGAACTCATTATTTTATTATACACCCGGTTGGCCCAAAAAAAACTTAGAAATGTATTGAAATAAAAATGGGGGAAAACTTACTAGTTGACAAATAAATTTATATTTTATAAAGATATAAGTTAAATTTTTATTATAAAATTTATTTAATAAATAATTTTATAAATTTCATATAAGCGTCCTGAATCCTAAGGCTAGTATATCTTGGCCTGGATAGACATCTAAACTTTTTTTTGTATTAAAAAAAAAAGGAAAAACTCAGGAGGCAGAAATGAAAAGACGAGAAAATTCTTATCCACATAGTATCTTTCCGCGAACATTCAACCGGGTCAATCGTCCTAGCTCACATGGCAACGTCCTTCTCCTCTGCTACCCTCGTCCGGTCCATCGTCAATCGCTACCAGAACCCTTCTAAAAACCTCGCAACCTTTAGAGGTGCGTGCTCTCATTATACAATAATGCGCACTATCTTCAATTGTGAAAATGACTTGTTTTAAGAAATTCTGCAGAATCATTCCATGGATCCTCGACCTGCGTAAGGTACTCCGGGGAGTTCTCGTGGAGCTCTGCTGCAAGCTCTGTGACTCTGAAGCTCGGTGCTCCCTGTAGATTCTCTAGCAGATTCATTGTTCCTCGGAGGTCGTTGCGGAGGTGAGCTCATCGTTCTTCTCTATGGTCAGTGAGTAGCGTGATGATTGGGGTGCGTCTTGTCAACCCTATTGATCCTTTTTTATATATCCAGGACTGGAATTGTGAGGGCCGCAACTATTGAAGAAATAGAAGCTGAGAAGGCCTTCATTGAGAAAGATGTTGTGAGTGTCTTCATGAAGATTGATTTTAAAATATACTGTGGTTAAATTGATCGAATTCCGTGATAAAATTTGGTGCTTCTATTGTACCGGGATGGTTACCCTGACAGTGTCTTCTTACCATTTGTCTTAGACAAATCGGATGGAAAGGGCCATTGAAACTGTTCGTTCAAATTTCAATTCCATAAGGACGGGGAGAGCAAACCCAGCCATGCTTGACAAAATAGAGGTACGAATGTGAGAGCTGGCTTATGGTGTTGCTTATTATTAAATACTATCTTTCCTAGAAAATGCATGGAAAACGTCATTAAGGACACCAACTGTGGTTCAAAAAGTGTTGACTCCGTTGTTTTGTTTTTAATTAATCTCTTGCATTTGATGAAGAATCATATAGTGATTGTGAGACTGGATAACTCAAATCTCTGCGACTGTTAGAATCTATCAGACGTTTCTGTTTTCCGGTCTCAAGCTCTTCTGTCTAAGTCAAGCTAAGCCAATCAGATTTCCCTTCCCCTAGTCTAATTGTTCTTAAGCGTATTCAATCTTGCCATCTACCTCATCATTATCCTGAATTCTGTGTTTTATTATCCGCTTTTTCTTTCCCCACTTCTTGGATACATCAATTAGTTCAGCTAGTTTTACTATTTTTTTTGGTTAATTTTTCATCTTATTTTTACATTGTTCTTTCATGCTACTAGATTTAAACTTTTGTATAGTTTTGTCCTGTAAATGAGTTGTTTCACTGTGTGCTTGTAGGTGGAATATTATGGAACTCCAGTTAGCTTGAAGAGCATTGCTCAAATTAGCACTCCAGATGCCAGTTCTCTTTTAGTACAGCCATATGACAAATCAAGGTGAGTTATAGTTGTAAACTAGAGGAGGTGGAGGAAATTGGAGTTATCAAAATGATCCTATAAATGTTTTTTGCATACTATTTAACACAGCATGTTGTTGTCTTTAGCCTGATGTCTCGATTTTTCCCTATGTGCTAGTATCATGTCAAGCATATTACTATCATTGACTACAAATCTTTATGTTGCCTACAGAATGTGTCTTTATGGTATCTTATCTTGCACTAAATATGTTTTTGGGAACAAAATCTTGGTTATTCATATTGCCTACGACATGTTTTTCAGCCTGAAGGCTATTGAGAAAGCCATCGTCACCTCTGATGTGGGCATGACTCCAAATAATGATGGGGAAGTGATCCGATTGAGTATTCCAACATTGACATCAGAAAGAAGGAAGGTATTCTCTCATTCCCTCGAGTCTGGAGTATGTAGGTTAAATTTCTAACTTTCGCAAACTAAAAGTAATACCCATAATTGATTATCATATCTGGCATGGGTTATAAAAAAAATCCTATAGCATCCCCTCTTACCTAGCCATAATAAGAATGAAGAGTTCTTTGAGAAAATGTTTACTTGATACTCCAGGCAATAATTCCCATAGGGTTATTTAATTCACCTGATTATTCTTTTTACAAGATGAGTGTCTATTATACCATACCTGTGCATGTTTAGATGCTAAGTATCTTCTGGAAGTATAAACGAAGCTGTGGATTTTATCTAAAGAGTTCAAATTATAATCTAATGACTGGATTACTTTCCAGGAACTATCAAAAATAGTGGCTAAACAAGCTGAAGAAGGCAAGGTACATTTGTGACAATACCTTATCTTTGAGATAGGAATTTGCTCTTTTTTTCCCAATTCAGGGTGAATCTTCTTGTGACTTTTCTTGAGGGTTCGGAGGGAATTAACATAAGCCAAGTTTTTGAATTGAAAGTGTTTTTTTTTTTTCAAAGATACAATTTCTTCTATTCTGTCCGAAAATTATAAATGGATGAAATAATAGATTTGCAATGATCGAAGAACTGAATTTGAGATTTATATTATTCTATTGTTGGCTCTACCATGTTTGTAGGACAAATGTTTTGGCGGAATCTTGGTCATATGTAACTTCCATTTGAATGATCAAGCTTGATCTAATGTTTATAGGTAGCTCTGAGGAATATAAGAAGAGATGCATTGAAAGCTTATGAAAAACTTGAGAAGGTTTAGATTTCCTCTCCTTTCTTTTCTCTCTTCACTAGGTGTTTCCTTGCCTTTGGTTCCCTCTTTTCCAATGATTTGTCAATCATTTTGTTATAATTTTTCTTACAGGAGAAAAAACTCTCAGAAGATAACGTGAAGGACTTGACAACTGATTTGCAGGTAAACTGATTCTCGATGCTGTCAAATAGGCAGGTCCATGTGAATCTGGGGATTGCCCATTACTATGTATATTCCATTTCACTTTTTATCCCTTTCCAAGAGATAAAAACTGTAAGAAGAAAACGAAATTTGTTCCCCAGGAAGCAAGAGCTTACTAACTTAATTACGAGTTTCTGTGTCAATAGTTTGATCAACATCAATCACTAATTGGACGCAGCAAGGACTTGGTCGGGTTTCTCGTATTTCTGAGATTGATCATTATATAGAATTGATAGTTGTGGTAATGGGGAAACCCCAATTTGTGTGAATGCTGCCTTTCATTTGTTCTCCATTTAATTATTTTATCTTTATGCAGAAATTGACTGATGAGTATATGAAGAAGATTGACAGTGTCTACAAACAGAAAGAAAAGGTATCGTATGTTTTCTACTTAACTTAAAGCATGCATGAAGCCTCATGTCTAAATCTATTTGAATAATTAGTATCAATGAGGAAAAGCAGCAAGGAACTCAGTATACTTGAACATGTAGATTCATCGGGTGCCCCTTAACTTGGGCAACCTTAATTACCTTTCTGTAACCATACTTAACGAGACAGCATTGATTTTAGAAGCTCTATATCCGTATTAAGTGATGTGATTTTTCTTGTCTTTCAGGAGTTGCTAACCGTTTGATGCTTGGAGACATAAATGTAAATGTTTCGTCTCTAATGAAGGTCGTCAAATTTTGCCTACTCTTTGTACGGAGTTGGATGGTTGATGCGTGCGTCACGTTTGTTACCCAAGACAGCTTTGAATGAGCATTATGCTTTTTTATTTTTCCAAAAGAAAAAGAAGAGAAGAGAAGATGAATTCATGCTTGTGAATGAGTATGTAGATTGATGTGCCTGATCCCCGTATGTACTTTATCAATCTTTACACGGACCCTCCGTTTCTACTGGTGATTTTTCTTGAGGGGGTTAGGGAAACCCAATGGAAGATTAACTGAAGTTTAGTTAGTTTATATATATATATCTCTGAAATGCGGATGTAGGGCATAGAAGACACGCGTAAATGAAATATAGATACTAAATTCTCCTATGCATCCAAGCGGGTCCTCTGGTTGCTCCACGTGGCGAGGACCTGTCTTCCCATTCAGGAAATCTAACCAAATATATTACAGCGAGTAGAGAAGATGAGTTTAGTTGTTGTCTGGTTGTAGAGTTGAGCACTTGAGCTTGTTCATTGATATAATTTTCAAGGGAAGCAAAATATTATTAGTTAATTATAAGTAATATAAGAGTTTATTAATTTAAATAAATTAATAAGTATATAATATAAATTTATTTTAAGGGTTTAAATTTTATTATAATTAATTAATTTAATTTTTTAACCTATGTATATTAGTTAATTATTTTTTATATTAAAAATAAGAGTAGTCATATTTAAGAAGGGTTGCTCCGTGAGCTTGTTGGAGCACAGATATATGACTCTCTCTCTCTCTCTCTCTCTTGTAAATATAAATAGAGCACAAATATAACTGGCTATATGATAGCTCACTAACAAACATTGACAACATGTAAGTGCAAGGTGTATACATATTAAATTAAACAACCGCCATCACCGAGTAATTACACGACTGTTAAGATATCGTCGAGACAATCTTGAGATTTCACAATAATATAGATAACATGGTTATCGTGGGCAAGTTTTGAGACGGTGACGAAAGTGGTGATGTCAGGGTCACGTTTCATATTTGATACACAAGTTTGCTTGCTTGCTTGCTTGTTTGATTAAAAGGAAAATGAATGAATGAATGAATGAATGAATGAATGAATGAATGAATGAATGAATGAATGAATGAATGAATGGATGGATGGATGGATGGGCATCCTGAATGTTGTATGGTCAGAAAAATATTTTATGATCGAGGAGAGGAACTTCCGTTTCTAACGTATCACCAAGACAACTGGTAAACACAGTTTGTTCGAGGGGAAGGGAAAAGAAACTGTTTGGTTGAGTGGGAATAAACTCAAGAGCAGGTTCATCAATGACTATTAGAATTCGGTGACCAAAATGGTGATGTAACGCTCTCAACAAACGTGCTCCCTATTATTCAAACTTATGTTTCCCTCCTTATAATAAGAGAGAGTATGCATGGCATTGCGTTTAATTAAACTAAACAGTACCAGAGCATGAAAGCCATACAGGGGAGTGTGACACCATTAAATATGAAGGATGAAGACATAAAGGGAAGAGGGTGACGCTAGAAAAGGCATCTATGTGGGGAGTTTGGTGAGGATTCCGCGATTAGAAGGTACCGCAGATCACATTCAAACTAAGGATAGGAACAGCATGTCTTCCATATATACATACATACATACTCGTGGAGGCTTATCCCCTAATTAAACAAGCTTGTCTTTTCCGCCCCCCACGCTAAACATGTTGTCGCCAGCATTCTTTTATTTTTTTAAGCACACGGTTGGAGACGGAAGGTAGGGAGAAGAGAGAGCCCCTCCTGGTTCCCAAGCTTATTTTTTAACTGGTTCAACATGGAATTGAAATTAAAGCCTGTGGAAGAAATTGTTTAGATCACTACTGGGGATCTTTAGATTAACAATGTTTTCAGTTACAGGGGAGGGATTTTGTAATTTTTCTAATATATATAGAGATGAAAATATGTTAGAGAATAATTTTGTAATGCGTATATGCATGATTGTGGTCCTATTTATCCTCTTTTAAGAATATCCAAATGCAGTAATATGTGCCAAGAAGCTAAGAACAAACGATATTGATTCAAATTAAAATCAAGCTAGAAAAATACAAGTCATATCGATCAGCACTACAAAGAATGATCCAAGAATACTTTTTGTCAACATCACCACATTTAAAAATTCTGCTCTGACCACTCCCTAGACGTACAAATGTGAGGCATGCATGATGTGGCACTTGTTACGATATTTATATTCTGACCAGTAATTTCAGTTAAGAAAATCAATAATTGTTATCGTCAATTTAAATATGTATATTCTTTCATGATTATATTGCAGTGTTTTTCTTTTCACTTCGATTTTATTTAATACTTTGACATTATAAATAATTTAATTATAAAAAAATCTCCTAATAAATGAGCATTACCGAGCAATATTACAAAAAATAATGCTAGTTTTATCATAAATTCTTTTAAATGATTAATTTATTTGTACAGAATTACCCAACAATTCTGGAAGTATATGTAGTGATGTATATGAATATGCATGTGTACGTGGTCCCGTGCAGAGAGGCATGATTCATGGTCGCTATCAGGCATCAACATTATATGGTTATTGTGGAATGCATGTCTGCCTTTGTGACATATTTTGACTATATTAATTCATATCATTTTAAAGGTTTTTATATGTTTATTAAGCTTACTTTGCACATATCATGAGTTATTTGTGATTTTATGATAAAAATAATATTTTTGTCATTGTTTTGCATTTATTCGGATTGGTCCATTTTAGGATTTTTGATCATACATTTAATGGTTTTGATTTGTAGGAAATTTTGAGAAATTTAGAGCTTAAAAGAAGATTTCAAAATGTGAAAAAGGTCCTTAAAATTGCAAAAGATCGAACATGGAAGGACCTGTAGCGAAATTTCAGAATGTCAGATAAAGACTAAAGTGAAGCTGTGAGTGAGTTTTGCTGTGTACTTCATCGCAACAAAACATACCTTAGTCGCGACAAACCATAACAAAATCACACAAAAAATAATTTTTAGGCTAAGATTTCATTTTAGATCTGACTCTACCCTAACTTTCGTCGTAAACCCTCATGATTCATCCATTCATTCATGGTTCATCCATCAATCTACACAACTCCTTCACTCCCCATTCATCCCCATCTCTTCTCTCTCCATCTCATTTCCATTTATGCACTTTGCTCACCTTCTTCTCCATAAAATTCTTACCATCTCAACTCTTGAAGATGGTGAAGTGGGCTTGAGTTCATAATTAAGCTTGAGTGAGTAGTTTAATTTGTTATAAATCGTTGCTATATTCCTAGGAGATTTATTTGGATTATAGTTAGTCTCTCTTATGTTTTTAGGCTTTGAGGATTTGTTTGAATCTATCTTGAATTTGGAACATTGTAGTTGGATCTTATTATGTCTTTGTTGGTTTAATTAGTTAATATATATATATCACTTTGATTCCTTGTGGCTTACTATGTATTATTGGTGTTGGCTTGATTGCTTAGAATTGTGGTCTTGATTGGTATTACTAGAGGGCCTTGCATCATTTGATTTTAATTACAAAATTAAGTTGAAAGAGTCAATTCTTGGTAGATTATGGTGGGATGATTGATTTTAGGTTGTGCATTGAACTTGATTGTTTGATTAAGTTATTTCCCATTAGACTTAGTTAAACATAATCTCCCATTATTCTATTTGAACTATGATTTCCCTAAATCCATTTTCAAGATATTCATCCATTTTCCATTTATCTATCCATTTTTATCAAAAACCCCACAAATATTTACTTGTTACTAATTTGGATGCAATATTATGAACTCACAATATTTTGAAGAAATACCAATTTAGTTAGGAATTAAACAACAAGCTCCTTAGAGATGATCTAAAGTTATGGTTTTATACAATCCTTAGAAATTATAAATTTTCTATCGGAAACCCCTAAAGATAAAGCATAAAAAAAGTTTATCTTCATGCACCTTCCCTCACCCCATGCAACGCTAAGCCTATGAAATGGGGTGCCTTTCATGTCTCTGTGTCTTTTTCCGTTAATACAGTTCAATATTATTTTTGTTTTCCTGAAATTTCTTAAGTGCATGCATGACCAAAAATCTCAATCTCTATCTTCTATTTTACGTGCTTTTATTAATTATTATTTATTGGAGCGGGCTCTGCCGCCGTGTACTGTGGCAGAAATGTAATTTCACATGCACAGTGTTTATTATTCCTGCTCCCAAACAGGAAAACCTTTCTAAGTTATAACTAGACAATTCCAATAGTTTTTTTAAATACTTGGATGGTATTTTTATGACTCGTCTATGTATTATTCAAGATGCTGATATCTCAACTTCACAGATTTCTGGGTGCAAGCCTCCCGAGATGGTTCTGTAAGCAAGAGAAATTTGAATATTTCTATCCATTAAGGATTATGTTTTGTTTTTTTGCCTGATGAAATTAAGTAATATGTTTTTTTTCTGGTTATGGTAGCAGATATAGAATCATCAAGTTTTGGATACCCATTCCTGGCCTTTGTCCCATTCTTTTACCATTCCTCAATAGTTTTACTTTAATTAAATGCATCGATTGAAAGGCAGCTAGCTGCAGAGTTCCGTTCCAGAGAATAAATAAGATTGTTTTATTGAAGTTAATAGTATTATATTTTAAAATAAACCATGATGTATGATGATTGTCAGTTAGGAGTCGCTCTCCTTTCACACTACTATTAAATTCTGAAACTATTTTTCTTTATTATAAATTTTTTTTTAAATAAAGTTAGTATTTTTGTGGGATACAGACTAATTTTTTATTATATATATTAATTATTATTGACAAATTTCAAAACTATTAATATTTCTAATGGTATTATATCATATTTATGTTTTATAAGGTCAAAATAGACTCTCCAGCTGATCTCCCTCGTTTAATAACGATGAATAAATTCTAAAATCATGAATGCATATTAGTTAGAATGTTGTTGCTAAAGCTAGTGCCAGGGCCATTAATTAAAATGGAGTAGTAATTAAATGCGAGTAAAATTTATATGCAATTATTTGCAATGATTATTGTTATAATATATGGCGAAACTTTGTATAAATTTTATATATCAAACAATGATATACAAGGGTGAATAATATAGAATATAAATTGATCCCAATTAAGTAATGCTATTTACACTGACAAGTTATATTTGAAGTTAATGTAACGGCCGGGGAGAACATGTTTTTAAATATAAAATGTGTATAATTTAGGGGTATATATTGTTTTATAAGAAAGTTGTTTGCTTAATCCCTCTTATAATTTAAATGATTAGAGTTTGTTTTTTAATTTTTAAAAAATATAAAATATATATATGAAGAACAACCTCATGTAAGAGGAGAGCACTAGAAAGAAAAGGTATAAAAATTAATAATAAAATTTACTATTTTTTTTAAAAAAATATTTTTAATATTTGTTATTTGTCTATTTTTTTTTCCTATGCAAGAGATGGTGAGTTGGGTAATGTTTCAGATGGGGGGTAAATAGGGGAAGGGGCAAAAAGGGAAAGGAGGGCATTACGTTGTGGAGATGGAAAAGAGTTGGGAGGATCACGTGGTGGAAGGGAGAGGGAAGGATCTTAGCTACGATGGCTGGAATCTCTTCTCTGTCACCTTTCTCTTTAAATGCCACCCCCTCCCCCCAAACCCCTTCCACATCCTCCTCCTCCTCCTTCATCATCTACCATGTCTTCTCTCTTCCATCTCTCTCCTCCTTCCCCTCTCTTCCTCCCTCCAGGTATATTGCTTTTCTCCTTCCTCTGCCGCGATTAATTTCACTTTCTCACTCTCTTTCTTCACTGTACACTCTTATGCCAGCCCCCACCACAAATTTCACATCACGTTTTTTATTCTCTTCTCACAATTATTTCATCATTATTTATCTGCTCTTGTCCCCCCGAAATGTGATATATTCATGGGATCCTTTGAAACCCGAAAGCTATCAGTTATTTAGTACTATGTATCACCCGTACTTCACCTGACAATGAGTATGTGAAAAGGTTGTGTATATATCATTTCATGCAGGTGCTCTATCATCGGAGTCCAGACACAGAGAATTCATCAGCTTCCATTCTCGCCTCAGATGCCGTGCTGTCTCCGGACCTCGAAGTCAACGCATGCACTCTTTCCTTTTGTTTTGTCTTTAATAACTATTTCCAGTCAGACCATATAACAGAATACTGTATATGGCTCCTGTGCAGGATACACGGACTCTGTAGTTCAGGGAGGCCTGCCAACGTTAAAGTGGCCGGAGATTGTCCAGGATGACATAGCCGAGGACCAAGCTTACGAGGTTCTTTCACTTCAAACACTTCAAATTAATTCAATGAACGTCCTCTGTATTATATTCCTGTCTCTCCTTGTTGTTTTCGTGCTCACGGACAGAGTCACGACATTGTATATATTAACAGGACTGGGTGACCGATCACGAGATCAAACAGCGAGTTGACGCTGTCAGATCGATGTTGCGTTCCTTGGAAGATGGGGAGATTACCATATCTGCTTATGACACTGCATGGGTGGCTCTTGTACCAGATGTTCATGGAAGTGGTGCTCCCCAGTTTCCTTCCAGTCTTGAATGGATCGCCAACAATCAGCTACCAGACGGTTCCTGGGGGGATGCTCAGATATTCTCAGCACACGATCGACTTATCAACACCTTGGCCTGCGTTATTGCGTTAAAATCATGGAATATTCACCCCGAAAAGTGCGACAAAGGTAAATATTAATTGATAATTACTGACTAATTAATTTTAGAATATTAGTTCTATGCTACTGCTATATATAGTTCTATATGATGGATGATTTGGGTAACTATAGGGATGGCATTCTTTAATAAGAACCTGGGCAAGCTTGAGAATGAGAAGGCGGAGCATATGCCGATCGGTTTTGAAGTTGCTTTCCCTTCGCTTCTAGATCTAGCCACCAGTTTGAACATTGAAGTACGAGACGATTCCCATGTCTTGAAAGAGATATTTGCCAAGAGAGACATAAAGCTCTCAAGGTACGTTGCCTAGCTAGGGACAGAGAACAGGGATAATAAATAACCTTAAAGCTTTAGCTGTAAAGAACAAAATGTTTTTTCTGGGAAAAAAGTACAAGGGCTTTAATTTTTCCCAAGTCATGTAAAGTTATCTAACGCAGTGTGTGTGTGTGTGTGTGTCGTGCATCATCTAATTATAGAATACCAAGAGAGATGATGCATAAAGTGCCCACAACGCTGCTTCATAGCTTGGAAGGGATGGCGGGGCTCGAATGGAGGGACCTTCTAAAGCTTCAGTGCAAAGATGGGTCTTTCTTGTTTTCTCCGTCCTCCACCGCATATGCCCTCGCCCAGACTAAAGACCCAAATTGCCTCAATTACTTGAATAAAGCTGTCACCAGGTTCAGTGGAGGAGGTACTGTTCTACCTCTTTTGGCCACTCCACACACTACTCCTTTTCCCTTCCTATCTATGTCATCTCATTAATTAATTACTATATTTAATTTATAATTATGTCCTTATTGTTACTTACTCATTCTCGTTTAAGCTTGTGCCAGTTCCCAACGTGTATCCCGTGGACTTGTTCGAACATATTTGGCTGGTTGACAGGCTGCATCGCCTCGGAATTTCGAGATATTTCCAGAACGACATCAAGGACTGTATGAGCTATGTTCATAGGTACGCTCATATATGGGACATGATCAGTGGAGTTCCTACCTCAGTATTATCATTAAACGCTTTCTTTTTTAATTATTTTTTCTTTCATTAGTAGATATTGGACTGAGAAGGGCATCTGTTGGGCAAGCAATTCGTATGTTCAAGATATTGATGACACGGCAATGGGATTCAGGTTACTGAGATTGCATGGCTATGAAGTTTCATCCAGTGAGTTCCATAGATAAAATACACAACACGCATATCATCATTTGTTAATTGATGGTTGATCTTTTGTTTGAATTAATTTGTGATATATATATATATATATATATATTGAGAGTAGATGTGTTCAAGAACTTTGAGAGAGATGGCGAATTCTTCTGCTTTGCGGGGCAGTCAACGCAAGCGGTGACCGGAATGTTTAATCTATATAGAGCGAGTGAGGTGGCGTTTCCGGGAGAGAAGGTTCTTGAAGAAGCGAAGCAGTTCTCAGCCAAGTTTCTGAGAGAGAAACAAGCGGCGAATGAGCTCGTGGACAAATGGATCATTATGAAGAACTTACCTGGAGAGGTATACATATCCTTCAATGAATGCCTGCCACGAGAGGATTACGAGATTATCCGCATTAAGTAATTGACTCCTCGAGAACAATCATAACCATATAATAGATGTTGGAGCACTGAGGTAATTAAATGTGGCCAAGCATGTAGCTTGGTGCTAATAAACAGTGAATAATATTGCAGGTGGCCTACGCATTGGACATACCCTGGTATGCGAGTTTACCTCGAGTGGAGACCAGATTTTATATGGATCACTATGGTGGTGACGCTGACATTTGGATTGGCAAGACTCTATATAGGTTCTTCTCTCCATCTCTCCCTCCCTCCCTCCCTCCCTCCCTCTCTCTATAATTTATATCCCAAATCAACCCCTCTGTCCCGGCCCAATATCCCACCCTTCAATCTGTATCCATTAAAGTGAAGTTTCCTAAACTGGCATTTTTTTCGCATCAAAATTACATACACAATTGTACGGCCCAAAGAAAATCAACTAATAACCATTTGAGGTGAATCAGGTCACGTGGTAGGAGTGGACTGAATCGGTGAAATATGACGATTGGTAAAGATTAATGTACTCGTACTTTAATTGGAAAATGCAATTTTCTTACCATTAATTAAATATAGGTCATGTAAATGATGATCAGACTAAGCACTATTGTAGTTATTATATCTCCCATCATGAAAAAAGATAATGGAGGCGAGAGTATATTAGATTTTTAAATGAAATAAAATACATATGATTTGAACATTTTGAATAAAAAATTATTTATTTAGGAAATAGAATGATTACATTCTTAAAACCTTTACATGCCAATAAGGTATAAATGGGTGTTTCATCATATGGTTAAAAGCATACTTATGAAATTAAACCTTCAAATCCTTATACAAAAATAAACCTACAAATTAGTTGACGAGAATGTTTAGTTAACCTCGAGACTGAGGAAAGCTTAAACATGGAAGGAGCACAATTTGTCCTTATCTGCCTGTCATTCTAAATTCAAATGGATTTAGGGGAATCCAAGGCGTGGCAGTGGCACACAGAATCATATGTGCTTCGTTTGCAATCTTTCCCCTTTAACGGTAGGCTGGCGATTATGGACTTGAAAAAGAAAAAAGAAAGAAGCTAACACATATATTTTTGATGACATCAAAATAGGTTATCAATAACAAGTGAATGGATTAAATAACTGGCCGGAAAAAGTAATCAGATTATTATGAAATTCGGCTTTCACAGAAATGAATTCGTGTTCATGACAGGATGCCGTATGTGAGCAATAATAATCATCTGGAGCTGGCAAAATTAGATTTCAACAATTGCCAATCACTGCACCTAAGAGAATGGGCCAGCATTCAGAAGTAAGATTGAGCTTCGATCTATTATTCAAATTACTCACGCTTCAAGAATGTCTAGTGTTTTTTACCCCTCTCTGTTGCACTCAACTTTGCAGGTGGCACTCAGAGTGTAGATTGGGAGAGTTTGGATTAAGCAGAAAAGATCTTCTGTCTGCTTATTTTCTGGCAGCAGCCAGCATATTTGAGCCTGAAAGGTCCCAAGAGAGGGTTGCATGGGCCAAAACCTCTGCCTTGCTTCACACCATCACTTCCTATGTTAAGGACCAACCAATGAGGAAAGCTTTTGCCAATCACTTCACCAACTGCATCAACGAACTTGATTATTCCACTGTCTGGTATATTACAATATACCAACTAATTAGTTATCATTCTCCTTATTCATTTTCCAAATGTCTTCTTGTTAATTATCATTCCTCCTCCTTCTATGTTTGAGCGCGCAGGAGATTAAATAGGAACACAACAGAGGAAGGGCTCGTGGGAGTTTTGATTGGAACCATAGATCAGCTCTCGTGGGACATACTTGTATCTCATGGCCATGAAATTGGCTATGATATGCACCATACCGTGAGTATTCATATTTTTCTTCTCTGGCATAAACGATTATTCGGGATTCTTCTGACGTGATAGCAACCTATTATAATGACGTTAGCAATAGATAATTTGCAGCGGAACTCAACGCTGACTTTGACACCCGCTGTTCATCAGCTTGGCAGATGAAAATAAAACATGAGTGGTCTACGTCAAACAATGAATTATGTTTCATGTTCTATGTTTTCTTATGATTTTACTGTAATGTGATATATAGTGGGAAACATGGCTATCAAATTGGCAAAGTGGAGGGGACACTTGTCAAGGACATGCGGAGCTTCTGGTAAAAATAATAAACCTAAGCGCTGGATATTGTATTTCAGAGGAGCTGCTGTTGAATCCTCGTTACCAACAACTCATTGGACTCACCAACAGAGTCTGCAATAGACTCCATTGTTACCGAAAAGACAAGGTCAGCGACAGGACAAGCATGATAATGTTCATAACGAACGAAACCTCAAAGTTTGAAATGTTGGCTCCATTATATTGACTAGTCTTTTTCATATTCTCCAAAAAAATCAACTTAATATCTATCTTAAAGTGTGGTGCACTCTGTGAAATATCGTCAATAATTTTCTCATTATTTTTTTTAACTTTTTTAGGCACATCAGAGTGTCGGCAGGGGCGTGCAGACACACCGCATCCCCACCTCAGAAGCACAGTCAGAAATGCAGCAACTTGTGCAGTTGGTGCTTCAGGAATCTTCTAACAGCATAGATTCCAGTATCAAGAATACTTTCCTTATGGTGGCAAAGACCTTTTACTATGCAGCTTTCTGTGATTCAAGCACCATCAACTTCCACATTGCTAAAGTTCTCTTCGAGGAAGTCACTTAAAATTGTCTCTCTCTTTCTGCCCTAGTCATCTCCACCACTGTCCATAGTAGCCCGTAATGTATAATAATCCCAAATCACTTCCTGTGAGTGAAAGAATGGTTTGCCGTTTTAATTAGATTTGCTGTCGAGAAAAAGAGTAGAAATCAATATCGTCTGTTCAACTTAAATTCAAAGTAGCAGTAGTTGTGGCATGTTATATACCCAAGAGAACTGCAAATACCTAACGAAGGTTTGCACAAATTTAGATAGTGGGAAATTAAATGGAAAAGCACGTTAAGATAAGAAACCTTTAGAGCCAGTGGGTCTCATAGAGTCCTGCTAAATGGAAGTAGAGTACTAAAAACGTCAGAAATGTCTACATGTGCGGTGAGGGTTAAGTGAAGCTCGGTCAAATTCAACATGTGCCTCTATCTTAACCATGTGTTTGAAAACATAAAAGAGCGAGAAGCACAAAAGCCCCCACTATACTAGCATTATCCTTTTCACCTGACCTACTTGGCTAGGATTGTAATTGGATGAAGGAGGTTGCTCAACTCACCTATTCGCTGTTGCCTCGTAACGGGAATGAGGTGTGGGACAAGACACTAAAGACATCTTCTTAAGAAGGCTAGGGAAAGTGGACAGGGCCTAATTAATCAAAGGAAGATAAGCAGATAAGCTCTCAGATCATGTCGGCCGGTAATACACAGTATCCGTAACAAATAGGAGAAGAGAGCAGCTAGTAATACAAATAAAAGACTACTCTGAACTGATGAATCAAAGCGAATTAGACAATAAACAGTAGATGAATCAGCTGCCCACTAACAGCTGATCTGAAAGGCGAATATGGATGAATGACATTTCTCTCCCCTTCTCCCCCCAACAATCGTGCTTTCTGCTTGCTTTTCTTGTATGGAAAGCGCGAAACATGCAGATGACACGCATTAAATGTCTGGGCGAATTCGAGAAACTTAATCTTGACGCAGCGTACTAAATTAATACGGAACCGCGACGTTTTCATTTTTTATAAAAAAAATTAAGTGGAGTTGGTATTGGTTACTAATTGAGTATAACTTTATAAAATTAACTATCAAATAAATTAATGAGAATTAAATTTATATTCTTATAGGATATAAATTCGTTTCTTATCATCTATATTAACTTTAAAACTTATATTTTTTAAAAGTTTAGACAAATTCGACACGATTTTCTACTAAAATTAAGACACAATTTTAAAATTGAAAGAATATTTATAATAGATTTATGAGATCGTCTATCTAAGAATCTCTCACAATAATAATAAAAATTAAACTTATATTTTTATAGGATATAAATTTATTCTTTACTATATATATCAATTTTTTTCCATACTTCTTCAAAACTGCTAATGCAAGCAAGCCCAAGGAGAAACCGGGAAAAAGGTGAAACAAACGGGATTAAAACTAGTTTGGGCTCACTGTAGATTTTTATTGATTGGATAAGAGGCCCGCAAGGAAAGGGTAAGGGCTTTTTGGGCTAAGCCCACGATTGGTCTTAACGGGGCAGAGAAGCCCAGTGGGCGCGGGTATGCTACATCCACTCACATGTCTCCATCTGTCTGCCCCTTTATTCATTCCCTTGCATTATTTATACGTGGTAGCATCTTGATCTGCATTTTGTACCGTCTACTTTTTCTTTGATAGAAACGAACAATATTCTTTTTTAAATATTCTATGGGCATTGTGATTTTCGTTGCTATGGTTTACATCATCTTATGTTCGCATTTAGCTTTTGGATTTTCATCCGACCATCGTTTTGGATTTTCATACACGGGCAATGTGCCTTCTTTTTTTATTTTTTTATTACCCATTTAATTTATCAAAATTTTATTTTAATTATATCTAAATTTAATCTGTATCATATATTTAATTATAATAGATGAATCTTTTAATAATTTTTTTATATATATTAAAATTAAAATTTAAAATTTTATTTAAATTATATTAAATTATTTATCTATCACACACACCTATGGTGGACAATATGTCTTCTATTAACTGTCTTTCTTTCTAAATTGTTCGGTCCATTATTAACTTCCCAGCCTCTCTGCCGGATTCCTTTCGTTCACGCGCTCTGTCCCCTATACCCTCAAAAACTTAAAAGTCTTTAAATTCAGAAAGTCAACAACATTTTGATAAAAATGGAAGAACGAAAACTAGAGCCGTTACTTTTCATCGAAGCGATCATAGGAGTAATATAGTTCTCGGTAGAGCCATTGTTTCTTTAGAATTTGTCATTAAAGCCAAGATGGGAAAACCGAAACTGACTGGGAAAAATATAATTGCAATTAAGCCAAGATGCTGGGTGCCATCAGAGTGGGGAAAAGACAAAAGTAATGCAACACGGCTTTACTAATTTCACCGGAGAGAGTAGGAAAGTGAAGTGACGTCAAGCAGATTCGTAGTGGCGCGGGCGGACAAACAGTTCAGTTGGGCCTCATCGAAGGCATTGTTGGATGGATGAATCTGGGAATCTGATACATTATTATTTATTTTATTTTATTTTTATTATTGTTTTGGTTTTGTTGGGTAAGGCGATCCTTTGTGTGTAACTCTGCTGTGTGTTGTTGTGTTGTGTTGTGTTGCTCTCCAGTCTCCATCACCCGCTCAAGCTATGGATACCCTGCTCAACGCTTCCTCATCAATGGCCAAGCGATCTTGTCCCTCCCAAAACCCTAGATTCCAAAACCTTCATCAAGTGGACCATCTCCTCCAAGCATTCCTCGCCCTTGCCGAATTCCCCTCTTTCTCCTTTCATCTCTCCTCGGACAGGCTTCTCCACTCATTGCCCGCCGATGCCGATCAGACCCTTCTCATCGATCGCGCCCTTAAAATGGGTTCCCTCCTCCTCGACGCCGCCAATCACTCCTTCATAAAGCGTGCTTCCTCCCACAATTCCCTCGCCTGGCCTCTTCCTCCTGACCTTACTATCAAGGTCTGCCCCTACTTATAGCATTTAAGTCTCTCCACATTCATTTTTCTTATTCCGTTGGATGCTAATCTTTTTCTCTGATTTTTATTTATTTATTTATTTTGCAAATTGGCAGTTTGTTGCCTCTTCTTTTTTCTGTGTGCTTATTTCTTATTTGATCTTGTCAATCCCCTCCTTCCCCTTCGCCCGTGAATCTGACAACATTTCCTTCTTGTTGCATCTTGATGTCATTTTTCTCTGTGACTGTGGATGTAACGTAGTGATGTATTTTTCAATTCACCTGATGAGATTAATAAAAACCTCGGGTTCCGTCTGTGGCTCAATGATCTTTGCAATGCAATAATACCCGTGCTTCAGCCCCTGGCGCCTGGTACATCAGTTCTGGCTGGAGTCATTTTCTGTATACTTCGTTACCAGAAAAAGCTGAGTCCGAGACCATTATTTAAAAGCTTCTTATTGCTGTTCATAACGACTTCAAAGTCATTTGTATTACTCATCTCTTCCTCTGGTCCAAACATTATTTCCCTATTTTGCGTGCCTAAGTCGGTGGATATGTTGGCTTACTGCGTTAGTTTATATGTCTAGATACGACTTCTCTGCGTCTAAGCCGTAGAGGTGCCGTGGGAAAACATTTGGAGAGAACACTTGTCTAGTTGTGGTAACACTTTGGGGCATATAGTCTTCTTGGAGAGAATCTATCTACCGTTTGCAACTTCATTAATACATAGACATGGCTTTGTAAGAAAGCGAGCTTTCTATTATTGATCCATTGCCATGATTTGCAGGTATTTTCAATGCTTGACACCCAGAGTCTATGCTATGCTGCAGCGACCTGTTCATTCTTTAGCAAATGTGTTAAGGATCCTTTGTGCTATGCAAATCTTGATTTGACAACAACTGTTCCAAAGATTAACAATGCAGTAGTTTCCTCATTGATTCAGCGAGCTGGAATGGCCCTACGGTATGGACTTTTGTGCCTTGCTGATCCTTTATATTGCTATAGTTACCTTTGTTCCCAGGTAAAATGTAAAAATTGAATTGACAGCACAGCTGATGATAATGGGACGTAATTTGTATTAGATATAGTTGTTTACCTTGTGAGCTGATCCTGTTTATCCCATATCTTTGATTTTTTTAAAGGCAAAGAAATGAATGTTTGGATGGATATGGATTATTTGATTTGAAAGGTCTACCATCCACTTTAGAATCCGTAGTTTATGCATGGCTCATCTCATTTGATGCTTCACATGCAGTTTCCTGTAAAAAAATGCAAATGATTTTATGGTTTTACTGAAATAATTTTCCCTTATTATTTCAGCAAAAAAAAACTAAAAAAGGATTTATCATTTATTTTTTCCTGCAAAATTTCTGAGTATGCATTATAATGGTACTCTCTTTTTTATTCCCCCTCAGTATCTTTCCCTATGCATCTTTTTTAATTGGCAACAAGGTCTCTTAAGCTTGGGGTGGTACCTTTGCCTGGATCTCAGTCATTGGCTTACACCATCAGAAATACTATTGCAGAGGTATCTAACTTCTCATGGAATGATAAGAGATCCCGACAAGGGAGAGAGCCATCCATTCTTACAAGATCCTGTTTAACCCCTTTAAATGGGGCTAATTGTGCTCCAGGGTATGTTGTTCTTGGGCATTTGATCATTGCAGATGGATGGCTTGATTTTATATAAGCATTCATATTTTCATTTTGTAGGGTTTTTTTGAGAAAGTTGCATCTGTATAATATTGAGAGGATGGATAACGCATCCCTCGCTGGGGCATTATCAGCCTGCCCGTCTCTCCTTGATCTGGAAATTGTTGGGCTGTATGTTTTTTACACCTCTTGTTCTCTTCTTCTCATTAAAAGTTATAGGATTTAGGGATGAAAAATCCTTTATATTCCGCACAGCATAATGTTGTACAAGTAGCCTTACTATAGGCAAAGAAAAATAATAAATTAAATCGTATCCTATCTTAATCTTTATCATATCTTAATATTAAGATAGATAAGATACAAAATATAAAATCAAACCAACACTTAAATCTGAATAATATTTAAATCTAAATAATCCTAATCTAATCTAAATTAGGTATAACAGATTTATTCAACAAAGTATTTATCACTGCTCTTGGATATAAGAATATCTTTGGTTGATTGTTGTATTCGTGAGGTAAATGTATGCCTTTGTTCAAGAGAGGTTTGCCTTTTCTTTTCTTTTTTATAAATTTAATCTTGAATAAACTCTAGAATTCCATTTGTCATATCGTGGTAGGATTGTCATAGTATTTGTTGCTTTCTTCTTTTAAAAGTTGTGCACAAAAGATTAAAATGTCTAGTCTGCAGTTATTCTTTCAACTTTTCAAGCATGCAATATTATGCATCAGCATCTTTGTCGTCCTCACATATATTCCTCTAACTCATGTAATCTGATAGATTGTTTTCCAAACAATTTTTTATTGACTTTTTTCCTAATCTGTCAGTCATGTGGAACTGGGGCAAACATTAGTGTCAATAAGTGTGAATTGCCACTTGATTGAGCGGCTGTTTTTTGAGTCTTCAAAAACAGGTATGCTATGATCCCATCTGCAATGTGAGTTTAAAGGTTATTTATGCATAAACTTATCTATTTTCAATTAGCAGGTAGGGATGACAGTTTGAAAACACCAACGTGCATGGACCTTGTAAGCAAGTGTCCTCATCTAACTTCTTTATCAGTAAGAGGTTTTAAGCTACATGATTGTAAAGTTCGCATATTGGTTAAGGTATGCTTAAAGGCTTCTGTAAATATAGGCAGACTGTGATATAAGCACAGAAACTATCTTGTTAATATTTGTGTATGTCAATGCAGGGACTTCGGAAACTGAAATATATTGATCTTTCAACATCCTATTTTATCACGGGAAACTTCTTGAGGTCATTTATTCCTAACAAGAATTTAAAAGCTTGATATCCCTTTTGCATGTTAAGCTCATCTCTTGAAACAGAATTCATTTATTCCTCAGAAACCTTGGAAGCGGTACTAATGGGACTTTGCTTGAAGTCTTAATTTTAAGGGATTGCATGCATCTGAAAGAGGTGAGGATTGTAATGACATGTATTTAATTGTCATATTCTTTCCATACAACTCATTCTGAAACTCCAATGGCTTGTGCAGCTGGAAGTTGCTAGGTTGTTGACGGCAATTCTTGCTGGCGATTTTAATTCCCTTGTACATCTTGTGGGTACATAAGAAATATCCATCAGTTTTGCTTTTTTTTCTTCTGGAATGAATGGGTAAATAGTTTTGTTATTATTTCTCAATACTATTGCCTTTATACAGGACATATCCAATAGGGAAGGTTTAGCATCTGAGGCTGACTGGTATCGTAGGTGCTACAACTCTAGGTAATGATTTTCTTTGTGGACGTGATATTTTAACCTTATGGATGGCTTATGTTTTGGGCTCCATTTTGCTACTGCAGCATCATGCCAATAAAGCAGGTTTTGGAAGCAAGGTCTAATATGTGTTTGCTTGCTGAATATCCGTCAGAGGGAAGGTTTGATATTATATTAATTATTGTGTTTTGGACCAAGCATCCTGTGTGCGACTGTGGAAATGGAAGTATTTTCCTTTTTCTTTTTTGATAGCCACCACTTTTTGAATTTTTCTATTGTCTTGCAGTTATGTTGAGCCGTTTGATGTTGAGTTAAATAGTGACATAAGTCTACCATCGCAATTGAGTAGCCATACTTCAGATGGATCGAATTTTACGAGTACATCTGAGAGTAGCTACAATAGCGATCAAGGTAGTGGCAATGAGGATGGTCAAGATGCCAGCTATGTGATTTATGGGGAAAGTTCGGATGAGATATAATATTTTCCTGTGTAGGGGATGCTCAGCCTATGGCAACTATTTAGTAATTTTAGTACCCACTCTCCCCCTCCCCTTTCTCTCTCTATCTCTATCTATGGAAAATGAATTCTGGAAGTTTTTTTCCTTCTATTTGGTAGTTCAAGGGAGCCTCCTTTCTATCTATTAAAAGGATTCACAAGGATAGGTTAGCTTTGCATCGTAGGTTGACTGTGGGCCTCATCTATGGAAGGCTTATCAAGGAATAGATAAGATGTTTTGGGATGCCTTGGCTGACATGTGACAAGTTGCATATAGTGTTTGCATATCCCATGCTTATCCCCATAAGTAAGGTGTTCGGAAGCTTTTTTCCCCAGGGAAACTAGTGATAGTACTTCATTTCACCTGCGTTATCAATTATCGAGAATGAATGGTACAACGCGATGCTTTAAAATCGGCTGTATTGTTTGCTGTCTGTTTTTCCTTTAGAGCTCATTCAATATCGGTTAGATATGCGTTTTTCCCACATACTGCAATTCTAAATGCCCGTGGTTTATGTTTTAAGAACTAGGTATGCTGAGGAGAAGCAGGATATTGACTTGTGGACGGGATTTTTCTTCAACTTCCGTGTTCTTCTGGGTCTTCACTGAAGTTAACTGCTGGGGACTTTGGAATCTGCAGGAAGCTTGGAGGTTGGGTTACGTTTTTGTAGTTGGCCTATTTTTCATGGATGAGGATAGCAACGGTCAGACCCGCTTGTGGCCTTTTTAGTTGGTCAATTTTGCCAATATGTTGGCACTTTTGAGACTAATATCCTCTTTGTAACAAAAAAAAAAAAAATCCTCTTCCTCTGCTGCCTGCGAAAATGAATAATAAAATAATTTTTCCTCTGGATTAGTTTATATAACTACGGAGATCGTCAACATGTATGGCTGTGTATCTTCATCGTACTGGGAAGTGCATGAGCAGAATCGGTGGGAACAATTATCAAGTTATCTATTCCTAACTAGAGATATAATCCCTGCCAATAGAAAATGATGGGATTGAATAATGAGGATATATTGCCTAGGGTACAAGTCATACTGTCTCCGATTTGTGAACATAGGTAGTACTTAAAAGTCTAATCAAATATAAAATTATGATTTAACTTAAATCTTGTAGTCGCCTCAAAGCGTTTGAAGTTCTGCTGGCTTCATGTGCAACAGATGACAACCGTAACATTAAATATTTAAACTTTTTTTATTTTACAATTAAATTGAGGCATATGCTTTACATTAAATTGAGTGCGAATTCGTCAATACATTGGCTTTTATATAATTGAGAGAATAATATTGAGTATATATTTATATTTATTCTAATTTGCATTTAAGCGTTAAAGGATATAAGAATTTTATAATAAAAAAGTTTAAAAGATTTAATTTACATTAGTGGACAAAAAATAATTAAAAACCAATATTCCAAGGCTAGTTAATTGCAGGAATATATATTAATTATGTCGCATCATAAATATTTCAGTTCTAGTCACTTTGTGGGGCACATAGGGACTCGTCTATTAATTATGAGACAAATAATCCACTTAATCCAGATAAATTACTATGATCATGTATAGGTTGACTTGCTCCCCAATTTTTTTGTGTTTTAAGTTTTAACTCATCAACACATCAAATTGTTTTTATTTTATTTTTTTAAAAAAGGGAAAATTTCTTGGCACGAGGAATCCGCAAGAGGTTTTGAAGTTGTACGATGGATTCTCTTTTGCTTATCGAAGACACACATGGCGGCCCCTGGGGAGCTTGATATGTAGCTGTATGAATGAAGGTCAGAAACTTGGAGTGAGAAATATTTAGCGGAAAATGAGGACGCTCGCCCCATTGCCGCTTCCTCTTCTGGGCTTCCCCAATCATCCCCCGACTCAAAATCACGTCTTCTATCCCTTTCGCTATCCCCGTTCGTCTTCCACTCGCAATTCCCCTAAAATCCCCAACAAAACCTTGGTGTTCGGTCTCAATCCCAATGACCCCAAAGAGTCCCTTTTCTTCGACGAAAATGGCACCGTTGACGACATGGAAGGCTACCTCAACCAACTCTCCCTCGAGTACGACTCTGTCTGGGATACTAAACCATCTTGGTGAGCCTTCCCTCGTCTTCCTATTCTATGTTTATTGTCCCAGTTCTTTATTGGAGCTTGCGACGTTTGGTGCTTTACAGATACCATTTGTTTAAGCCAACCTGATTGACTTGGATATATTAATCCTTGGTTTTTCAGGTGTCAGCCCTGGACAATAACGCTTACAGGGATCTTAATAATTGCCACTAGCTGGTTAATTTTGCGCTCTGTTGCTGTCACTTCGGTCATCTTGTTACCGATTTGCGCTTGGTGGTACATCTTTCTTTATTCTTATCCAAAGGTAAGGTATTAACTCACTATTTCTGTTACTTCCAAAACGTGGATTCTTTGACATGTGCACAAGTTAGTATTTTATGTTCAAAGTTAGTTCTGAAACTGACCTCTCCTTCATTCTCTGGCTTATTTACATTACATCCGAGAGGTTTTTGAGATCACATTGGATTTATATTCCCAGATCATTTCTCATGTCTAATACGTTGATATGGACATGGTCATGGAACATGTGCAAGATGTCTGTGGCAAGAAAACATTTGAAGTGCTTGTTTTTGTATGTATGCCTTCCCACAGGCCTCCAAGATGTAGTATTGCAAATGAAGTATTTCTAACATTTTAGGCAACTTAGAATGAAGTGTGCAATCATTCATTTCTTGTGTTTCTCCGAATCACAAAATGAGGGACAATAGTGCCAAGGATATTACCGTAGATGCGTATGATCAGTGATATAGAGACTGGAAGTAGCTTCTACAGCACTTTCATTCAATTAGAAGTTAAGACAGCAGAAAATAGAAAAGTAAGCAAAAGAGTTTATCTTAACGAAGCTATATTTATTCTTTATCAGGCATATTCAGAAATGATTGCTGAGCGGAGAGAAAGAGTTACAAGTGGTGTAGAAGACACATTTGGTCGTAAGAAGCAGTGATTTGGATGATTCATCGTTGTGATTTTTTTTCCCCTCCTTGTTGCTGTCTCTGCCTCTGCCTGTATTTTCCTATTCAAAAACAACATAACAGGTGTTCAGGCATTTATGCACATCAATGAAAATTAGCCTAGAAATCGTACCATTAACTCATTTCTGGATACTTTTCCTTGTCTTCACGTGCTTTGGGTGGACATGTACAGCTTCAGCATTACTTCTATTTGCTTAGTTAAATTGCCACAAAGAGTTGATTTTGTGTATTAAGATTTGGATCCGAAGGAGAGAAGTTGGGGATGTGAAGTCAATGTTTCCAATGGAATATTGGTTTGAATTTTCATATAATAAGGAATATTGTCCAACTTCAACAAAATTAAACCTAAGCTACAATGTGTTTGTTACCTTTTTAAATTTCTGGAATAAGCTAGCAAGAACCTGTGCAATTATGTGAAAAATAAAATAAAATCACGTAACGTAGAGCCTTGGAGGGTTAGAAGCCTCTCTCTTCTAACAATATTGATTTTGTGATTGATAAGCGCGTTCATGTAAGGGTGAGACAGAACTCTTCTATACGCTTATTTTATAAATAGTAAAATTACAATTAAACCTTCAAAATTCCCCCGCCACCATCCCTCCCTTTGTAAGGAAGCTATTATTATTTCTGAGGAGCTATGTCTTGAATTATCTCGCTTTCCTTCTCCATATATGATTGCTCCTTATTGACCTTATCCGATATCAGACTATATATTTTTTTAAATAGCTTTCACAAGTGATGTAACAGAATTTTCAGTCTCTTTAGTATAGACTAATCAGCAACCAGCTGCTAGCAGCGGCAGCAGCTCCGAGAGAAAACCGAATTTTTGAATTGGTTTCTCTTGCCGGAGTTCATCACCAACATCATGTACAAATGTAGAATAGAATTCAACAGTATAAAGCTCATGCTTAAGCAGGCTATGGAATTCAAACATGAAAAATACTACATTACTAAATTATCTTAGGACTGAAGGACAAAAGAAGGGACGTATCATCATTTAATGTGATCACATCATAATTGAAAATCTATGCCTGCTAAAATCAGGTTCTGACACTTGAGAACGAAAATATAACAACTCTCCCTCTCTATATGTATGTATACATTGACTAATCATTCCTCCAAGCATACAAAATGAGAGAGAATCCAAGACCTTGCAACTGGGAATCCCTAAACTGTTGAGAGTAAGCCCATTTCAAGACAGAAGGATCGGAAACAGATTGGCCTGGCCACAGCTTCTCAGTGGGAATGCAGCTCTGAAACATAAACACTGCATTGCCTATAGGATTCCCAAACAGCCAGTTATGTACATCCCAAAACACTTCCACTGGAACACCATCCACCAATATGGTGTGGTTTCCTCTGAACTTCCACTTCAGTCTCTCCACCTGCATCACCGTCTTACTATCAATTCGTATCACCAAACAAGGATCTTTAAGTCCCACTGTGTCGCACTCTATCGTCACATCGTGCACTTGCCCCTTATCGCAAAATTGAGCCTTTGCTCCGTAAAACTTCTTACCAAAAATGTGCTCTCTCTTTGCTATGAAAACAGCATCGGAACGAGCGTAGTCACTCTCAATCTTCCTGTTTGCTTCCTTCTTCAGATCCCCGAGGAGTAACACCGTCTCGTGATTGAATACAACTGCTAGGTAAAATCCCTCCAATGGCTCTGGCCCTGAACCGAATTTTGCGCAGCTTATGTCCCAGAATATGTCGATTTTGCTAGAATCGACCTCCAGATTCTTGGACCCTTTTCGTTTTAAGAACAACCATGGCTTTATATCGACCTTACACAGGCATTGGTTGCCTAAATCATCTATTCCAACACTCAAACCTTGACCCATCAGGTTTTTGGTCCATGAAACTGTGATTAAGCAGGAACGGCCGCTAAATTTACACTGGTAAACACAAGTCACCACATTTTGAGTTGCTCTTGAGGCGGTGCTTGATGAGGATGAATCAGCGACCTGAACACCATTTTCACCGAGGCAAGAAGGAAATTCCCTCATGGTAAGACGCTCAGGAAATTCGTGTCTTTCCTCTAATATAATTTATTCTCTCTAGTTTCAGAGAGCAGCAACCTGATTCTGAATTTATGATCCTTTTTTTTTTCTGCCTATAGAGATCAAATAGAATATGTAAACAGAAGGCGCTCCTACCTCTGCCGATTCGAGTTGAACTCAAGCCACCAGATCAGCGCCAAAAATCTTCATTTTTTTAGCTGGGTATCTATATCTTCAGAGTGGGATACGAGAGAGAGAGAGAGTAGAAAGAGAAGGCGAAAGGTAGATTTGCTCTACCTGTCAATTCTGTTTGTGTGGGGAGACTAGCTTGAGTCATAACTAAAGTGAGAGAGATAGAGAGAGAGAATTGCAGGGAAGACAACGTAATGGGCAGTGAAAAGAAAACGGAGGAAAGGTAACTTTAAGCACATGGGGGGATGAGACGAAGGAGAAGCCTTGAATTGGCTATGCATGAGGCGAATTCACAACATGGTATTTGCTGGAAAGGCTACTATTTTATACTCTTTTTTCTGTGTCCTTTTGTTACTTTGAATAATTAATTAAAAGGCCACCTTTTTTATATAGAAAATGCTAATTCTGTCACTGCTCTAGATAATCGTGCGAATATCATGAAAGGGTAAAATTAATTAGCTGAAACATATCACATTCCCTGGTATCCGAATTGGTTCAAATCACCCGTATATCAGTGAAAAGAAAATTTACGCCCTACCTTCTTAACTTACTGGGGAAAAAGAATGATTTCAGAGTGAAAAGCAGGTAAATGCTGGGTGGGAATGGTTTTGATCAAGTGAGCCACTCTTTGAGTTAATCAAAACAATTAATAATGAAAATTACTTTTAAATTATAGAGTCTTTGGTTGCTTCAAGGGGAAATAATCTCATTAAGTGTTTTTTGGTAAAAAAATTTAAAAAAATATTAAGCTCACCTATAATCTAAAGATATAATAGAATATCTCTTTCTCTTACGATATTAATATCAAGTAGAATAATTTTTCAATTACTTTTAAATATAAATTTAAATATTTAATTAAAATATTTTTATAAATATTATAATTAAAATTATAATAAAATAATATTTTTTAAAAATTAAATATATTTTAAATAATTATATATTTCAGTTTTTCATGAGTTAAAATCACGTATGAGGGGTATAATCTCATTAATTAGTTATGATCTTGATCCATTCATTGCAACTGGCTGCTGGCCCATCTTGGGCTGTATTAAACCTCCTAGCTTTGAAAGCAAAGTTGATCAGAACGAGGTGTTTGCAAAAGGTGTGGTGGCAGAAGGCAGGCCGTTTGACCATCATGCTCAATAATGAAAATCATGACACGGAATATCACCTCTCTTTAACCAAGCAATATTAGGTTCCCCCGCCTAGGGGGCAATCACCTTGCGTTTGGCCCCACTCCTTGATGCCATTCTTTGACTGTTCAACCCTTTTTCCCTTCCCTGTATGAATAAAGAGAAGAAACCTTTCGCTGGCCTTTGTGGTTTTGCAGGTACTCCCTCTGACACTCTTGTATAACAAAGTACTTCATCTGTTGGGGGTGGGTGCTCGTCTTTATGGACGTGGCTGTCTATCTGGACAGTTCAAATTCGAAAATGTTATCTTACGAATTACAAGCAGTATCCTTTTCGGTTTCGTTAAAAAGGGAAAAACAGAGTGCCAAAGTGGGATAAGTGAAGTCAACAGAGGAAAGAAAGGTGTAATATTGTAATCATGATTCATGAAGTCGTTCTGGATGGAACAAAGTTTAATAATGTAAGAGTGTATCACGGGTAAAATGAATATGCACCCCAAAACAATGGAGTGTGAAACACAAGCTATGGATCGCAGGTCACGGACTGGCTTCTACTTCACTTTTGTTTCACATTTCTTAGCACTCCAATCCTTAATATAAAATGCAGAAAGGAGCAATCCCTTTACATAGATGAAAGCCTTCATCACTTGCACTCAGAAAAGGAACAGTGGATCAGAAATTCAACCTTTGTCAGCATAATGAAAGTTGAGAGGACCCATTAGCTAGAATTTAATGAAAGGCGAGGAACCATTAGAAATAAGTCTGGAATCTGGATGAAGAACGAACGAACGATCTGAGTATAGCCATTAATTGGGAAATTACAAATTCATTAACTTTAATTCGGTTTCATCTCTACCGCTTAACAGTGCTTGGTAATCTTGAAAAGGCTCGTGCAAGAAAAGGCAATAGATTCGAAGTACATGGAAAGAATGTTATGGGTAGAGGGAATGGAAAAGTGGGTGAGACAAAAACGTTGCTTGAGAATGCAGGTTAATGTTACATTTGTGAGTGGGGGGAACAGTAGTCACTGTCCTCCGAGGTGGAGGGGGAAAAGAATAATGTGAAAGGGTTAAAAGCAGAGAGCATAAACAATGACCTAACTGGTCGAAAGTGGAAACCAAGATCTGCGATCACTCCTCCATGCTTCCACACGTCCATGTGATGAAAACCCCAACTCATGCATTGCCAAGGTACTTGTCCACATTTAACACCACATTCACAAAAACGTGTAAGGTGGGGATTCTTTTTCAGGCACCCAACTTGCATAAAATATGTTCTGCTTCTCCACACTTCCACCCCTCCTCGTGGCCCCTCGCCATTAATTCTCAGTCCCATCAACACAATATATGTACTTTTCTGCATTTGATCTCTTTTTTAATTTAAAAGGTATATACTAATAATATGAAATTACAAACATAATCGAATACATAACTTTTTATTTATGATATAATATCAATGGGGTCATAAGGGCATCGATTTGAGTTGATCATTATAGTATGTCTCATATTACCTTCACATGAGGTCTCACCGTGAATTTAGGAAGCAGGCTACATAAAACAAGTTCCTTAATTAAAGAAGAAAATGGGAAAATAACTATGTTTACTGGTTAATCTTCAGGCGAGTCAAACATGCAACAGCCACAAAGTAAACATCGTACGTCGAGGTCAAGGAGAATTTAACTTGATAAGAGAGAGGGTCACGGCATGAAGACAACCTTACACTTACCTTTTTAACAGTATCTGTCAAAATCATAGAGGCAGATCCTAAATAAATAAAGTCGGTTTGTTGGTATTTCCACATATTCGCTGACGTTGTCTCCGAGATTTCAGGTGAAACCTTAACTGTGCTTGTCTGCACATTTCAGCTATTATTCCCCTCACAAAGGTATCGACGGTAAATTTTAAGTTACCTTTCGCTATTTTCATCGGCATCCCCTGTTTTTTATTATTTTGAAGTTATCTTCTTTCCCCTGTTATGAAAACTGGAGGAGATTATCAGTTTTGCTTCGCTGGAATTTCTTCTTTATTTTAGTTCTTTTAACTTTTAAGTGTGACTTTTAAATCTAGTCATTCAGTCATTTACTTTAATGTTTCATTCATCGATTCAGATAGATGATGAACATAATTCTCAAGTCAGTCTTCTTAACAAGATACGAAATATTTCAAAAGTTTCTTTGAAAGTTAACAAATTAATCATTTTTTAACAGGATACCCAAGTTAATTTTATAGGCATTTCCTACTACTAGATGAGCTTATTTTCGACTTATATATAAGGAGGTTCTCTATGACCTGCAGATGAGAGGTTAAACTTAATTTTAGAGGCATTTTAACAAACGCCTATGTGAATGCAAAGGCTAACATAACCATGAGATAAGTTTCATAGCACATACATAAATCACGTTCCTAGCAACATCTAAGCACCCTTTAATCTGCACAAGGCTTCCAAATCATAAAATTCACCTATCAGATTAAATTTCCTACTTTGAAGTTCCTCTAAAGATGTCAAAAGGGAAGAACAGTAAATAATCCCTCTTATCAATATATTCAGACCCAGATGTTATAAAACAATTTAACAGTGGAAATACCTAATTAGAGAGGGTCATAAATCCTGGAATTTCAGCCAACAACTAAAACCCCTCATTAATTTCTCTTTCAAATTTGAACCTGTCAGACACATGAACACCAATCAGGTTCCATGATCAAACTTGTCTCTAGCATTCGATTTTGCTGAAGAGATTGCAAGATGTCCATCGCATCTCTCCCATGCGCCTCCCCAGTCCAAATTGCATCTCCTGACACCTCTGAAGCCTGAACACACGCTAAACTTCAGGTGCTCGAAGGAAGCAGCTGACCTAAACCCCTAATTAAGGTAAAAGGACAGGCTTATTTCGCATTCAACGACTCGAATTCCATGCTTATGACCGTGGCGTCGTTTGGATCTGAGCCCAAATGGAATGCGGACGCCGAAACCAGGCCTAGAATACTCTTGAGTTGAAGACGCGTTTGCCAGGCTGTGGGCTTCGGCACCTAAATTGAATTGCGATTTTGATTCTGTCCACTGTAATGGCAGTTTGAAAATTGCACGCGAAGGTCCTTCCCGCCAGAACGGGGCACCCGTTAAATAAAAGGCGGCTATATTTACCAACTTCTGTGTCGGACAAATTATTCTATAATTATGTAGGATAGTTAAAAAATTATGATATTTATATCTCATCCAATATATATTGATTAATAAAAGATCCATATGGATACATTTGATTTATCTGAAATGTGAAAAAGGATTATTCCCTACTGTTTAAGCATATTTTCCAGTTTATATTTAATTGTTAAGACATATATAAGTGTAGCGGGAAATGTGCATAGAATGTTCTATTATTTGGCGAAGACATTTCAAAAGGGGCTTGGTTTAACCATTGCCAATCATCTATGTTGCCCAAATCTAATTAGCTCAAGTGGAACGGAACTTGATAAAGTCCAACATTTTTTTCATGCTAATGGAGGTTAGCTCCTGTAGCGAGAGGGGAGCCCCGAGCGGGCATGACGATTTCCAATCATCTATATTATCCGCTAAAATCTAATAGAATTTTATCATAATTATATCCTAATCTAATATACATCATGTATTTAATTATAATCAAAAAAATTTTTAATAAAATTTTTTTATATACACTAACATTTAAATTTAAAATTTTATTTAAATGATATTAAATTGTTACCACTCATATAAATTAACATGTGTTTTTTTTGCATGACCCACTGAAAACGAGTTATGGGAAGCAGGAGTATGTAAGCTACTCCTGTTTAAGCAAGCCCACTGCCCACCCTCCCAACTTTTAAATTGGTCCCCCTATCCACCTACCCCTCTTCTGACATGGGTTGCTTTCTGTCCCTCTTCAACCCCTTGAACTCGAATAGGCTATGAGATCGTCTCCACTCAACCCACAGAAAGCCTGTGATTACGAGCTGCTTATGGATCAACAAATCATGGTTCAGCGGCGAAAGCGCCTTCAACGACCATGGGCTCTTCTGCTTTAGATTTGCTTTCGCCCCCTTGGTTTCCTCTAGAGCACTTTCAGTGAAGTTTAAACACTCCTCCAATTGTCAAAATTACCTCTTAAGCATAGCCTTGTTTTATGCCCATTCATATATCAATTTAACAAAATACTCCCTCCACCTTTTGTTTCAAGGTCAATTTTTTGCACTTTTAAGCTAAATTAGGTCTTTTATAAGTCAAATCTTTTAAAATTTTTTTTTTTTTAAATTTTCTTAATTAAAACGTATAGGTAATTTTCCTTAAAATATAAAATTTTAAGAGAAGAGTCTACTCACTCTCAGATTTCGTGGGTATTCTATCGGGGGTCAAAAAATAAAAAATAAAAAAATCCGCAGGTAATTCACTACCTTGTCATACGCACAAAACACAACTTTAATCGCGTTCGTTGGCTCCGCTGCAACCGGATCCGTCCTGTCTGTGTTATTTATTAAACCCCTTCTTTAGGCTGGTCGCTTCAAAACCTCAATTTCCTAATCCCAACACAACGCTTCAACGGCAGGTCTCTTCTCGTCGACGGACGCGTCTAATTGTTCGCGTAACTTCCTAGGGTTTATAGAGCTTCCTGCATTTGGTGAATTGGTAAGCTACAATTTTGTTATTGCTCGGATCGCTCTCTCCAATATTCATCTGCTTCTCTCCACTTTTCTATTTTTTTCTTAAACTGCATCGTTCAGTTCCCGAATTCCATGTAGTTCTCCCGGAAAATACGTTTGGACTTGCCGGATGAGTTGCTTTGACCCGCAAGCTCTCGATTATTAATAAATGGGCGTTTTATGCTTCTGGTTTACAGTTTGACTTCTGGCAGAGCCAAAACATTATTTTTAGAAATAGGGTTCCATGAAAAATGAGGGAGGGGCTTAGATCTCGCAAGCGATTGGAGAAGCCGGAGACAGACGAGGTTCGTGGAGGGGGAGTATTTCGAAAGAAAGGAAGCATCAAAAAACAGGATGCTCCTAATTCCGGTGGTGTTGATTCTTCGCATGAGAGAGAGGCTTTGGACTTGGAAGTTGCGAATAAGGAAGTGAACAAGGTAGTAAAAGAGTGTGAACCGGACTGTGACATGGAGACTGGGACGAATGTTGTGTTAGTTGAGAACGAGAACAAAATAAGGGCTTTAAATTGTGGGAATAACACTGAGAGGAAGGTGAAGAAGGAAGGGCACTCAAAAGTGCAAATAGTTGGTCGAGTATTGCGCTCACAGTTGAAGAGGGCCGATGGCATACAGGTTAAGGCAGAAGAGGCAGAGACCCATGAATGCGTTAGTAGTGGTTATGAGGAGAAGAAGATTAAGGAAGGCAATGGCAAATGGAAGTTGAAACGAAAGCGTGGGAGGCCCCCCAAAACAGGGATGACAATGCAGGTTGGTGAATTGCCACGGAAGCTAGGGAGGCCACCCAAGGCTGGGCAAAATCATAAGCTTATCAGAGTGAGACGTAGTAAAAATAGAAAGCTGGGCTTTCATAAAGATAAAAAAGGTTTAACTATTAGAGAGGGTGCCAGTAGAAGTCCAACTAAACTATGCTCAAAGAAGAGATCCTTTGGGAAGAAATTAGAAGATAATTTTTCTCCTCTCAAATCTGAGAACAATTGGGGAGCATCACCAATGAGTTCAAAGTCTTTAAATGTTCATATTGCTAAGAAAAGGCAAGCAAAGCAGCTGGTGAGGGACCAGATAATGGAACTGCTCATGGCTGCAGGCTGGACAGTTGACTATAGACCTCGAAATGTCAGAGATTACAATGATGCAGTGTATGTTAGTTTAGACGGAAAGACTCACTGGTCAATTACCTTGGCCTACAGTAGGCTGAAGAAGCATTATGAAGATGGTGATGGCGAAGGTAAGGTGTATGGGCCAGGTTTTAAATTCACACCCATACCTGAAGAAGAATTTAAAACATTAACTAAGGTGATTAGCAAGCAAAGAAAAGACAAAAAGAAATCAAAAAAGAAAGGGGTAAAGGATGGAGGTAAAGTTAATGGAGCCAATAAAAAAGCAAAAAAAGAAAGACAAGGGTCCATTTCAAGCCTGGGTAAGTCAATGAAGGGGAAGAAGAGGAAACAGTCATTTCTCGAGGAGGATTATTCTGATGTAGCATCGCCTAGCAGAATGTCGATTCTGGCCAAGGATCACAAGCGACAGAAGAAGCGTTGTGTTCTGTTGGTTCGCAATGTCGAGAAAGAGATAGATTCAGAAGTTGATGGATATTTTCCTTACAATGGAAAACGTACTCTACTTGCCTGGACGATTTATATGGGAATGGTCTTGCAAAATGGTAAGGTTCATTACACCAATCATAGAAGTAAAGGTGTGGCATTGGAGGGTAGGGTAACAGGAGGTGGCATTCACTGTAGCTGCTGTAATGAAATCATAACAGTATCAGAGTTTGAAGCCCATGCAGGAAGCAAACTCTCTGATCCATTTAGAAATATATATACAGAGGGAGGAACTTCTCTCTTGCAATGCCTGCTAGACTCGTGGAATAAACAAGATGAATCTGAATGTAAAGGTTTTAATTTCGTTGATGTTGCTGGTGAAGACCCTAATGATGACACTTGTGGTGTCTGTGGAGATGGTGGGGACCTGATCTGTTGTGATAGTTGCCCATCAACATTCCATCAAAGCTGCTTGGGTATAAAAGTATGTCTCTTTGATGCAAAATCATATGAACTCTGTAAATTTATGTTCATATAATAAATTATATTGTGACGCATATCGCTGATCTTGTGGTTATGCCTATTACGTCAAGTCTTACCTTTGATAAAGGTGCATGCAAAAGATTGATGGCCTTAATATTCACACTGAGATATGATATATCTTGTTTTCTCCTTGCAGAAGTTTCCATTTGGTGATTGGCACTGCATTTATTGCTGTTGCAAATTTTGTGGTTTGGTTGGAGGTGACAGCAAAAGGGATGATGATGGTGATATTACTGAGTCCGCATTATTTACATGCCATTTATGTGGACAAAAATGTAATTCTTTATGGAGATAACTTTTCTGTTTAAAAAAATAGATGCTCAAGGCAGCTATTTTCTCTTTTCACTGAGCATAAAGTGAACTTTTATCTTTTGTAGATCACAGATCCTGTATTGAGGTGGATTGTACCCAGATTGATCATTCCTGTGATGCATTTTGTGGAAGCAGATGTCAAGAGGTGTGATCTTGCTTATAAGTTTTAGTTGGCTTACTAACCCGATCTTTAGTTATTCTAAGCACTAATCTGAGTTTTGTCAACTGTCTACTAGCACTTGAAGAGTTTTGTGTCATATCCTTTGTCTCAAGGTTCTAGTACTGTCATTTGCATTAGTAGTGAATTAAATATCTTGTTTCTTTGGGTTTCGTATTTTATGTCAATCAAGATGTGGCTGAAATCCTGTCTTTTTCAATATTTATTGTCAAAGCGGTAAAATTTAGGTGTCCATATATTGAAATGATTTGCAATTTAGAACCCCCTCCCCCCAGAAAAAAAAAAAGGAAAAGAAAAAAACATAATGAAGACCTTGTTCTTTAGGGCATCTCCACATTTGCAGGAATCCCTATTAAATAATATTGTCAAATCTGCGTATACTTGCTGTTTATTATGATGTAACTAAATCAAATTTATCTTGTTTATGGTCCTGCCAGTTACATGAGAGACTCAATATGCTTGTTGGTATCAAACATGAAATTGGAGATGGATTTTCCTGGACTTTAATTCAGCGATCTGATGTTGGCTCAGATGCTTCTAAGATTAAATCTCAGATGGTTGAGTGCAATTCCAAGCTAGCAGTTGCTGTATCGATAATGGATGAATGTTTCATGCCCTATATTGATCATAGAAGTGGGATTAATATGATCCACAGTATTCTTTATAATTGTGGGTAAGGTCACATGGCTTCTTTTGAGTACTTTTAGCCAATCATCCTTGGCTGTCCACATGGCAGAGTTGCACTAATAAATTTGCCTTGACCTCTTCAGTGGATATATTTAATGACTAATGTTCCTAAAGTATAAGAAACTCTCTCGTATAGCTTCAGAGTTAAATTAATACTATGTCCCACAAATGTCAAATGGTTTTCATAGTTCTTGTATTCACATCTGAGCAATTAATTGATTATATCATAAAGATACATGTTCAAAAAAAAATCATAGTACAGGTTAGGACTTAAGTTAGAAAGTTATTGTGCTTACATATTTTTTTTAATAGCTAAATTCTGATGATCTTTGTCATTGTCAGCTCAAACTTCAACCGCCTGAACTATAGTGGATTTTTTACTGCCATTCTAGAGAGGGGAGATGAAATTATCTGTGCTGCATCTATTAGGTAAACGTCTGTTAATTTTTACCTTCTCTAATCCTCTATTAATTGCTATTTAGCCCCCCCCCCCCCAAAGAAAAAGAAAAAAAATCCCAAACATATGTTGTGGGTGTGCTGGCAAGTGTGAGCAGCAAGATTTTTTACTGATGCTTAATTTTTATTAATTGATCAAATAGGATCCATGGGAACCAACTAGCAGAGATGCCATTTGTAGGGACCCGCTCTATGTATAGGCGGCAAGGAATGTGCCGTCGTCTTCTAAGTTCCATTGAAGATGTAAGTTATATTACATTGAGCAAGCACAATCGGATAATTATGCATTTATTTGGAAAATTTTGCATATGGTTTGATATGGCAAAATTATCTCTCCATTTTAGAAGTCTTGGGATGCTTATCTAAATGATATGCTTGCAATTTTGTAGTCATTCAGACAGATGGAGAACTAAATTTTATTAAAATATGTAAAGGCGTTTGCAACCTGATAAGGAACATTCAAATGCAAAAGGCCCAAGTAGTTAGGTGAAAGCTCATAATTGAATTTAGTTAGAGCTATATGGGTTGGGTGTGGACTGAGCTTAAGTTCACCATACCTTGTATACTGAATCAAGTCATACGATGATAGATGTTATTAAATGTGTTACTGAAGCACACATATGTAAAGTGACATTTATTCATTTACCTTTTTTTGTTCATTTTATTGTTGGTTCCCTTTGGACTTCTCATTTTGCTCACCTCAAGCACTCTGTTTCTCTGCATTTTTTGGCAGGCACTGAGCTCTCTGAATGTGGGGTTATTGGTAATACCAGCGGTAGCAGAAGTCAGAGAAACTTGGACTTCAGTTTTTGCGTTTGAGCCACTTGATCCGACAAGCAATCAAATAGTAAAGAGCTTAAATCTGTTGGTTTTCCCTCGTGTAGATATGTTACAGAAAAAGATACCGAAACCTAATTCTGCTGAAGAAAATCTGATCCCTGCTGAAGGTAAATGTCGGTAGACTCTAGACAGCTCTATTCATGTAGTTGTGTATGCCTGCGCCATAAATAAACAAGTCCTTTTTCTAATCTCGGAAAATATAAACTTATTTTTGCGCAACACTACTTGCTGCAGTTTCCAATCGTGAACTTCCCAAGAATATATGTCATGAGTTGAACTCTTCTGGAACGGAAGCGATCGTTTCTTCTGGGGTTTCTCCTTCAGATGCATGCCAGATAAATGATAAATACATATCTATTCAATCTGGCCCTCAGCGTCCTGAGGGCTCATTCATTGACTCACCTGTTTTTGATAGTGACACTGTAAATGGTGAATGTTCTGAAGTGGTAAAATGTCAAGTGATCTGTCAGGCTATGTATTCTAATCTGACAGTGGGAGACAAAAGTGCTACAGAAGGCCCTGATTATGTGAGCAAAGCTGATTATCAAGCTGAACACACAAATAAATGTCCGAATACTAATTCTGGTTGGACCATCCCAGCTCATAATGAGAAGACGGTAGATTCAGATAACCCATCAAACCATTGCCCAGGGTCTGAGAAGGGAAGTCAATATCTCCCAAAATCAGATGAGATAGTTAAGCATAGCATCGGTGCTGAGGATTCTCCACGCCTCTCGTCAGAAAATATTCCTCACAGATCTAAAATTGTGTCTTGGATGCGGGAATCCAAAGATTCTGATGAAATCGCATATGATAATTTGAAAATTGTAACCCCGTTGAAAGATAATGGTGGAACTTTGCATCCTGAGTCTCGGGAATTCCAGCTGGCTGAATCTGGTTTTTGTTCACATAAAAATTCCAACAGTCGTCCAGTGTGGTTAGTGAGCTAAATGCTGATGAAGTTTGTGCAGCCAAGACATCCAATCTCCAGGCCGACACATTGTGGACATTGCCAATCCATACAAGTGGCCTCAGGTTCTGATATTTTGAATGGTGTCAACGTTAACAGCGAAGTGTCTAGTGTAGCTGAGTTCAATTTTCTTCCAGCTGATAGGAAGTTAGTTCTCATTAATAACCCTTGGACGGACCACTCTTCAGAGCTGCGAGATCCTGGTTTACAGGTTGATAGATCTACGCAGCGTAATGGTTCATCCCTTTGTATCCCAAAAACTGCTGGCGTGGCTCTTCCCCGCGCATCTGCTGGTGGTACTGAGGTGATAGTTCTGTCTAACAAAGCCAGTTGATTTATTTGGTCCATTTGCAACCCTATTACAATTTACACCAGAGTAGTTTTTTTCCTCCTCTTCAGAAAGTTTGGAGAGGGTAACGGGGTTTGATTAACCTAGGGCATTAGACAATGCAATTTAGGATAGAGGTAACCCAAGCTGTTTTTGTAGATAATTGTATCTTAACATGGAGATTGCTGTTAGAGAAGATGGGCAACCTTACCTTGATAGGATATGCATTTTTATGGTCAAGAGGATTGGGTATTCTCTTGCTCGTTTTAAATTGAATACAGGCGCGGTGATGCTTCTGTTGTGAGTCTAACTGAATAACTGATATTCTTTTAACTTCTCGGCCGAGTGGTTAATGGGCTGAAACTTGAAATGTTAATATTCTTATATTCATCTTGCTAAAGGCCTTCTTTTCCCGGATATCCTACCGCCCTCCCTCAGCTGCTTCTGAATTGTAGTTCTCTGGGTTATTATCGGTTAAAAATTAAGAGGGAAAAATAATAATAAAACAGGCAAATTGCGTCGCATAATTCGACGTACGTTAATTCAACTTCATGCATCTGTGCTTTATAGAAAACACAGTATGAAAGATCTTGTAATAGCAATTTTCTTTTTAATACAAGTAATCAGACGTATAAATACAAAGCTGGTCTATCTTTTAACTCCTTCCACGTGCTGCCTCTGTTTTCACGGGAAATTCCGGCAACAATAGCAATTTTCAGTGACTGAATCTTTTAGTACGGAAGAGGAAAAAAGGACACACTCGACTCTTGGCCTTATACCCACTCGTCAGATTGAATTAAAATAGAATTAAAAGGAGACTAAATTGAGATACCCCGATTCTGTCTGCGTCTGCCTGTGATTATATTTTTGTTCTGTATCTGACTTTTTGCTAGCTATGTCTGAGCATTCAAAAGCAAAGCAAGTGGTAGCCTTGTTCTTGTCCGTGCATAATTTCACTACCGTCCACAAACCGATTATAAATAAATCCAACCAATTAATAGCAGCTTATTCCAAAAGCTTTACATTTTTAATTAAGACTCAGGATTTTAATAAAGGTGATCAAATAATCACAAGCGAAGAACTAAGAGATTGGTACAACCCAGGCTCAAATTGAAAGCCAGACCAGAACAGAAGAAGTTTGAGAAAAGAAAATGGAAATGCTGGAGGACCAAGAGTTTGAGAAAACGACAGGGGATGGATGGGGGTGAGGGGTCCAAGTTTGAGGTTCCCCACATGAAAATAATGGGAAGCAGCTTGGACAATCATTATCTGGCACCCACGTTCCATTTTCATTGATATCAATAGACGCGTATGAACAACAACCTAATCTAACATCCCTCACAGCCAGCGGCCTCATCCTCCGGTGACAGAGTGAGGGTGACAAGAAGATCTGCGAAAGCGCCCACAATAAACTTGTGGGTAGTCCTCGGATTCAGAACAAGATAGCAGAGGAGAAGCTCCTGCAACATTTCCCAATTGGATTTCACATCCATCAGCTCGGGACGAGCCTCCACCATTTCCTGCATAGATCGTCGGAAGTCTATATAAGGGTCCGGCGAGTACGTCGGCACGGCCACGCTGTTTGTGAAGAGCTTGTGGGGGCTATGGCCATGGGGGTGTTCAGGGGATGATGGTGATTGGACGATAGAGTTGGAGCGACCAGGAGACGAGAAGAAGAAGCGTTCGGAGGCAAAGGCGGTGGCCAAGTCGGCCGGTTCAGCTTCGGGCTCGTAGGAATCAAAGGCGTGATCATAGAGCGAGTTGAAGTTCTTTATCAAAACTGACGACGAGGATGAAGACGACGAGGAAGAAGATGATGATGATGAAGGGCGATCATCTGGGTATGACTCAGAGTTAAGGCTGGTAGGATTATTAGGAGGAGATTCGGCTGAAAATGATCGCATCATCTTTGAGAAACACAAGTTGAGCTTTCTTCCAACAATGCCTCGCATTTTATGACTTCTTTTTTTTCTCTGGATACTCGTACACCACCAAAGTAATAGGGCTGTCTCTTCATATATACCCGCGCGTCGACATAATAACCTGGTGTTAATCAAACTTATGGTGTGCAAGGGAATGAGATAAGTAGAGAAAAATCAGCTGGTCGTGATGCATGTAACGTTGACTCACTGGACAATGTGAGTAACGCCCCCACGACTTTGACTGGGTGTACCTTGGCGCCTGGTGATCTTTACTTGTTTAGCATTACTCTGTTTTTATAATTAGAAACAGTAAACCCCAAGGAAGTGAATGTGTTAGATACAAGTGAGTAAATATGGATTTGAGATTAGGAACGTACATATATATGTAGGTGGGGTAGGAGGAGTGCGTAAAAGGAGCAAAAGCCAAGTAGCGGCTGGTTTCAGGTGTAAGCAAGTTGCACATGGCAACTGTGGGGGTGCATCAGACAAGAAGCAAAGCACAAACACCTTCAACCGCAACCCCTCACTGTAAATCTGAGTCAATCGCTACCAATATAAGATCACCAGTGAACATAATTTTTTTAAAAAAAGAATGGATTCCAAAGTGCTATGAGACAATTTTATAATGGAGTGGCATTGTTCATCATTGGTCCACTCCACACACACACACACACACAAGAAAGTGATTCATCATATGGTTGGCGTTTCATCATTCATGAGACATGATGTGGCTGTGAGGACTTGTCCTGTGTTGTTGGGTCCCCCATCCAGTTTTTAAATTCATGCATTTATATATAAGTTTTAAGCAGATGATTTTACACACATCCGCATCACATCGTTATCTATTATCTGTTCTTTAAATAATTGTCCTTGTTGCTTTGATCTGGAGAATACTGGCTTCAGTCACCAACTGAGATTTTTACCCTATGGCACCCAAAAAAACGACTTGACGTGTAAAGAAAAGGATTTGAAGCACAGAAGAGAGAAAAGTAGGTGGAGAAAAAAAAGAATAAATAAAAAGAGGACAATGAGATGCGGTTAGAGAGGTATAAGGATGGCCCAACCAACCTTGCAACCATCTCAGGCAGCAATCACGTGTGTTTTGGTCCATTATGGCCAATGCAGAGGACGAGCTGTTTTGCATCACTTTGCGTCCAAAATGTTTTATTTGGTTAGATTATAAAGCATCGACCATTTCAGTTGAAGGCACGCAGCGATGAAAGCAAGTGTGTGGTTCCAAGTTTCCTGGTCTTGTTATCTACCATTATATCATTTCGTGAAGGAAATCATGGAACATTCATTTTGCGATTTCTTGTAGAGTTGGTGGGATGGTGTTTTCAAGAGCCGAGACAGTTACTGTGTAGGGAAGAGAAAGATACCTTGCGTGGCAAATCAAAGCATTTGACAGATCGAGAGTAAGAGATCAACATCTGCTGAGCCACCGCATATCTTTTCATTCAAGTTTTCTGCACCATCCATCTGTCACCTTTGCAATCTTATATTTATATGCTTCCATGCTTTGTCTATTCTTATTTAATTTCAATATCACGTACTGCTACTTCTCTCCAAATATTTTCGTTGCTTCTGTTTACATCAGATTGCCATGGGAGGAGACTTTAATTGATACGCCACAGAATCATATATAAATTAAAGCTGTATGTATGCTCCTGTGTCCCGAATATTTTGAAGATTAAATATGACATGATTAGGAAATGAAATGATGGAAGAAATCAGGGGCAGCCCAGTGATGGGTAGATGCTTATTTGGTGTCAGGTTCAGCTTTATGAAGCATATGAGGCCATTGATCTTCCTCCAAAAACTTGCCCATATGGTTTGGTTTTAATTCTCTGGATTTTAGCACATGTTAGTTAGAAGTATATGGTTCCAGTGTCGTGAGAAGTGAGAAGTGAGAAGGCAGCAGCATGTATATAAGAAGAGAGGCCATCTCCAGTTTTGGAACAGGGTCTACAGAATTGGGAAGACTGGAGAATTGGGAACAGGCTCAATCCCCATGTTCTATCTCTTTTTTTTTTTTGTGGTCCTATTATTGGATTGGTGCAAGAACGTGGGGCTGGGCTCTATAATCATTAATCAGATCAGTTGGGAAGAGGAGAGCAAAATGTTAAGCCCGTTATTATGGGCTCCTAAGGCCCAACAAATAATATAGCCGTTTTTGGGCCAGTGATGAAGAAGACATTTAGCAAACAAAGTAAAAGGAATTCAGCCCAATCCTTTCCAAAAACTTAAAAAAAAAGTAAAGGGAATTTACCAAAAAAGTTGGTCCGAGTGATAAGCAGTTCAATATAATTTAAGCGAGGTTTCGAGTTTGAGTCTTAGCGTATATAAAAAATTCTCATTAGAAGACTCACCTACTATAACTAAATACGCTACACAGATCATATTCATATATAATTTGGGTAAAACTATACTGAATCAAGTGGTAAAAAAAAAACAAAGTAAAGGGAATTCATACCTTTCGGCGTGCCCCTTTACCAAGCAAAATAGGAAGGCCATTTCACTTTTCTGTATCTCTTATTCCAAGCAAAGCATCGTTTTCACAGTTTTTTTTTAATAAAAAATTGAGAATAATATAATTAAACATTCTGAAACATTGTGTTGTGACAGAGAGGAATAAAACACTGTGCGGAGCTGAGTCAAATTTAAAACTGATTTAATTCATACATAACCTCAATCCATACTCCACTTCTGTAAATACAACTTGTGTTAGGGAATGATGATGATTTTGATATTTGATTTTGAAGGTCATGATTAGGTTACAACCCAACAATATCTGATTTTGATATTTGTATTAACCATGAATACACAAATAAGCTATTTCATTTTATTTTATTAAAAAATTAGGTAAGGGGGATGTGGAAACTAACTGGCTCAAGATTTTTATTTTATTGTAATTATTTTAAAAAAATTTAAGCATATAAAAAATATGATATGATAAAAACTATTAATTTTAATAATTAAAATATTAAATATTAATTTTTTTAAAAATAAAAGAAATAGATGTAACTGATATAAAACTAAATTTTTTTTTATATATTTTAACCTTGTTTTTAACCGTTAACATTTAAAATATATATATATATATATATATATTCAAGAGCAGTTTAATTTTTAAATTATTTGCCCTTATTGTAAATAGTGTAAAAAGGAGGCCCACTTTCCTAAACTGTGGAGGAGCACGGAGTTGCTGAGCGATATAATGCTACTGTGATGGTCCCTCCAGATTCGTCAAACCCTCTTTGGGATGCATTTTCCTTTCCATGGCAGTTTGGTGAAAAAGAATAGTATTTATATTCGAAAAAAAACACACGCAGCTTGAAGAAGCGGCAGCACTGTTGTTCGATCCCTTCATCGTTCTGTTCTACTTCAGATCTACATCGGGTGCTCCATTTTGAAAGTTTCTCTGGCGTTCTCCGGTAATTTTTCCGCTCTCACTCTTTTACCCCTTCAAAAAGTCTTAATGGCGACGACAGGGCAAGTTTCCCCTTTTCAATTGAACACATCCTATTTTACTTTTTCGTTGGCGTTAATTTTGAAACCCTATTTGTGATTTTGGCTCTTAATGTATGCATTTCCTTTTCCCCAGCACGAGAGGGAGTTCTTTTGGCTGTTGATTTCTATTCATTTCTCGGAATTGGGTAGATTTAGTTTATCTGAATCGGGGAGATCGATGCTCTGGGCGATTCAATCAATGATGGAGGACTTTCAACTTCTTGTACTGTTCGGTTAGATGGTCAGTTTAGATCTGCTGGGGAGGAACTCTAGCTGCTTAATTTGCAAATCGAATCGATAAAATTTTGTTATTCTAGCTTGTTTCTGATAAGTTGGACTGAGTTGTAGTGTTGAATCAAGTAGAATACTCCTTGAATCAGACTTACTCGGCCTCTAAGATACTGTCGAATCACTTGTTATTGCCATGGAAACCCTTGTTGTGGCGCAGCACAGGAACCAATACTACGGCAAACCTAAGACTCACAGTCCTGCTCGATTTGGGTCATCGTCTTCCAGGGACTTCAGGGGGATCGATTGTAGGACTTTCCATTCCGGAACGGGCATCCTCCCAACCCCATTCAGATCTTACGGCTCCCCTTTAACTGAACAGCCCTACCCATCTTGCCCAAAAACACCATCACCGCCAGCCAATTCAAACTCCGATAGGAAAACCCACTGTAACACCGCTCCCCGAAGCGCACCAATTCCAATTAATGCCAGGGCTTGTGACAAAATGAGATCCTTCAGTGATGAAGTCCCTGATGGAAATCTGTTCTCAGAACTTTGGGCTGGCCCCACCTACTCAAATTCGCCTCCACCGAGTTCTTTGCCAATCCCCAAATTTTCTGTGCGACCAAAGAGGACCTTGTCTCTTGATCTACCTAGTTCCTCCCCTGAGATCAAAATGCACCCACTTGCTAAGTCTGCACCTGCATCCCCTACTAGAGAGCATTCCCCTTCTACGAGAGACCTTTTTGGTAATACTGATTCTGCAACTAAGACTCTGTGTCGCATTCTCAACCTTAACATAAAGGATGACTAAGGCTTGTGGGGCGCTGGGCTCCTGTAAATAAAGTCTGCTTTTCAACTCTGTTGGTGTTAGATAGATGTATAGAGAGATCGAATAATATTTGTAGCCTGAGTCAGTTTGAGTTCATTTGTTTAGCTTTCAGTGGTGGTGGTGGTGGTGGTGCCTTTGATAATTAGGGTTGGGGTAGGTCAACAATCTCCAGAGGAATTTGGATCGAGCTTTGGCATGGAGTGGGTAATGAAGTGTAAACCTGTGATATCCCTAAGAGCAGGGCTTGCTACTGGTGAGGTGGGGCGGACAGAAGGTGCAAAGAAATGATTGGGAAGCAGAGAAGTAGTAATCGTAGGAGTGGTACAGAGTAATCTTGGTTGACTGTTATTTAATCCATTGGGCCTGAAGGAAGCTGCATTAAAGTTGAATCTTCAAGTTATGTAGTTTTAGCATTGTCTCCACATAGAATGGTTAATTTCTTTTTAATCTTACTTAATGTTTAGGCCTCTTGCTCCAGATGCTATGTACATACTGTAGAATCTTCAACTTATAGAAACCCAACCCACTCTTAACCCTTTAGAGCTCATTTCGTTAGTTTTCCTTTCCTCCTTTCATAATCTGATTCATGTATCAATCAAATTCTCTTCAACATTTAGCAGCGTAACAACGCTGCCCTACTTTCCTTGATGATTCCCTGCATGCTCATTGCTACCTTACTGAACCGTCTTCTGTCCTAGTTGTATTTCTTTGTTCCTGTTAAGGCCTCACTTCATAGCAACCCTCTGAACGTTTGTCCCTTCTGTATCTTTTCTGCCTTTTTTACAAGGAAAAGTTGGAAGGGTTTAGTTACAGTCCTTTTTAAGCGTTTGCTTCAATCTGTAAGGTTAAACCATGTCACACTCCTCCGAAGTAAGTTCCAAACGAACTGTTAACGCATCTGTTCTATGTCTTGGCCTGGCTCTATCTTCCTTGGATTGGAGAGTGTTGACCTTGCTTGGCTAAATTTCAAGGTAAAATCTTGCTGAACTCTTATTACCCTGCTTTTTAATTGTTGTTACTTGTTACTGATAATTGTTCAATGTGTGTATCAGGAAGCTGTAGGAGAAGCTTAATGGAGTCATAAGATGTGGTCATTGTCTTCTGCGTGGTCAGTCATGTTGCAAGATTTCCAAGTCAGTTTTTGGTTGTCAGTTATGTTGCAAGATTTCCAAGTCAGTTTTTCTTTCGAGTCATTTGTGATTCACAAATCTGCCCTTTGTTTGCTTTTTGTGTTTTGTTCCCCTCAACTTCTGGATACTGTAGTACCCGCTGAAATAAATCAAGTTTTAGTGACTATTATCTATATTATATATTCTTATCTTGGTCTCAAATATGGTGTCGAAGTCATTGATTAGCACTCCTCGCAAGCTATGACGCTATTGCTTACATTTCGTTGATACACTTTAATTTCTCATGTTTCATGTAGCCCCAGCTCTCAATGATGATTGGAAATTGGACGAACTATCAAATGAAACTCTTGTATTTACAAGGAATATGTATAATGGAATTTTAGCGCTTTGCATTTGATCACTACCCGCATCACACTTTATTTCCCAAGACAACAGACACAACTGCGGTTACGAACATTCAAGTAATCAAAGATATAATGTCAATGTAGTACACTGTTTCTAAAATTATTCAATAAATAAGTTACTCGTACCTTCATCAGAAGATGTACGGCGATGATCTTCCAGTCAGAGTGACTTGATTTTGATTTCGATCGTTTAGGGTAGGCTAAATATTTGCTAGTTCATTGTGGGAGGCTTTTGGGAGGTTATGTGGGGATAAGGGAATTGACCTATTTATCTGGTTCAGAGTTCAGACATGGGGTTGCTTTCGCCTACATGCGGCTTTGACAAGTGTTATATGCGATGAACTGTAGTGGTGGTACATGAGTGGCCATCTTTGGGGTTGCTTTTTTTTTTTTTGTCCTTTGTTATGATGGATGGGGAGGCATCTTAACAGATTAATATGCCGACTTTTTTGGTTGGGAGAGGTATATGAACCAAGTTAGCTATATAGAAAAGAATTTTGTTAGAAAGAATAAAATTTAATTTAATAATCTTTATATTTAAAGAGAATTAATTTTTAAACTATTAGTGAAGAGGTATAGTTTAATTTTTACTAAAAAAGGTTATGCCCACTTTTTTATGTTTGTAATGCTTTGTTCTTCACCCAAGCCTCCCTCCTTAACAACTCCACCCCCAAGTGGGGTTCGCCGTTTGCTTCCCTTTCTTGGAATAAATGAGATAGACAATTATGTGATCTTTTCACTCTTTTTTATTTGTATGAAAATATTTAAAAAGTGATTGAGTTCACTTATGATATAAAGATAAGACGAAGTCTTCTTTTCTTTTAGACGATATTAATGTTGGGTAGGACGAGTCATCTATTATCATCAAACATAAATCTAAATATCTAAGAGTTAGGATATTTTTTCAAGTGCCGCAATTGAAACTACAATAAAATAGTATTTTTTAAAAATTGAACATGTTTTAAATAGTTGTATATATTATCTCTTCGTCAATTGAACATAAGACGATAGGTTTTTCACTTTCTTGTTTCTTATTTCTTATACTCTTCACTGCTTGTCTTGGTTTTCAAACGAATTTGACCCTTTTCTCCTCATGAATTAAAGTATAGAGTTCTTATTTCTATTAAAATATATATTCATATTTAATATTTAATAATATTTTAAATATAATTTATTTATAATAATTTTTTTACTTATAATATTTATTATACTTTAAAATAATATATAAATTTTCACTATTTCTTTTACTGAAGATATTTTTTTTAAAAAAAATAAAACACTTGATGACTTTAAAGGGTGCAGAAAAAAAATAGCAATTGATTCTAATGGAATGGACACGAAATTAAGACTTGGACTTTTGTAAAGATAAAAAAAGAATTAGAATACCTATACTTTTGATTGGTTTGACAATATCTAAAACTAACTTAATAACATTGGATATCAAATAAATAATTTTTTTTTGTACAATTTTTTTTTCTTCAAATAATTAATTTAAAAATAAGAAATGCCGCGGAGAATCGTTTGGGTGGACATACAGCCCATGTATTAGACGGAAATTAGCAATTATTCACCGATTACGAGTGGCAATACATGGTCTTTGCTCCTTTGCTTTGGGCTTTTCTTCCTTTTGTTCTAAGTTTATAGCTTTTTTATTCCAAAGCAAATATCTTTTATTTTTTTCTCGAAACATAAGTATTTTCCTATTTAACTTTAAATACTGCGCAAATATCCTTCTCATTAACATGGCAGAAAGATTAGTGGAAAACGATCTTAACCAAAACCTTTGAAAATGGGGATTCTCTCTGACTGTTACATACGCATCAGAGTTTCTAATCCATACCTAATATTCAAATATATGGATAATGAAGTAACGGGTCAGGAAAATGACCTAACCATTAAATTCTTATCTGTCATTGTCTGTTTTTTCCATCATTATTCATTAAATCAGTTTGCTTCATTTATTTATTTTTTCCCCTCAGCGGAGAAACAACAGTAAGGATTCTAATAAAATACAGGGAGGGAATCTCGACGAGAGAAATAATTAATCGGTCCCCATCTTTAATAATATTCATCCTCATCAAAGTCATCATCAACCAGGGAAAGAAAAGTGGAATTTTCAGAACTACATGATCCTCATCTACTTCAGCCGAAGACAATGGAGGAAAACAAAAGGCCCTGCTCTTAACTCTATTTTGCAGTGGAGAGGGGAAAAAGACAGAGAGAGAGAGAGCGCAATGATGCAATCATTTATGTCCTCACTCCCATGAAACGGAGCCTGAGAAATTATCAAGAATGGAAGGGGTTGACTGTTGTTATTGTCATCCTACGCAAAAATTTACAACTTTTGCGGCACCACAGCTGGGAAAGACGCAAGCAAAAGGGGCTTCAGACTGAAACAACATCACCAATTACTCTCAAATTCTGAAATATCTGCTCCGTCTAATATCATCTCTCTGTATCGGCATTCTCGACTGCAGAAAGCTCTCTCGCCTCTGTAAAACAGGACAATGTTAAATCAATTATCTTCTTAATCTTTTTTAACTAATAAACTAACACAACATCAGACAAATTTCAAGTTCACGTTGATACCTATAAATAAAGATGTCCTTGGCGTGATCGAGCCACATCTTGCAGGAGTAACACAAGCTGAGGAAATTAGTCCCGGAAGCAGAGTGGAAGTCACGATGGGAAGAAGTCACAGAGTTGGTGCTCACGATGTAATCCTCGAATATATGGGTGGTCCTTGGATTAGGCCCATGGGATTTCACACAAGTATACTCCTCACAGAGCACCATCTCACTCAAACACACAACACCCGTATGAATTCCAGAATTCTCATACCCAGAGGAAGATGGAACTGGAGGGGTAGGTGGGATCTTTACCCTGAGCTTATTTCCAAACAATAAATTTCCCTGAGCAGAGTTCTGATCAGTGTTACCATTCCCAGGTGCATCCAGGAGAGCAAGGCCAACTCCTTTTGAGTCTATCTTGTCCTTCAGAGACGAGCTTTTCTTTGGGGTAGAGATAGCTTCGTATCCGAAGGGTGTTAGTGCTCTGGCGTCCAGGATTGAAGTTGGGCTTCTTAAAGCCTCTGTTCCGGAGACACACTTGCCGGTCAATTCTCTGATGAATTTGGGCGAACCAAATAAAGATGGAATAGCTCTCGCGTAATTTTGTTTTGGAGATGGCTGAGAGCTGTGATCAGCCATCAAACCTGTCTTCGTCACTGCTCTTGATCTGTTCCTCAGCAACATCCCTCCCTCTTCTCTCTGATCTTGGCTGAAGAAACAAAGAGTTAAAATTCAAAAAATCGAAAACGACAAAGTGATGCAAAAACTTACTTGAGAACTTTTCAATTAAGAACTTACTCAAATTGGATAGATTTATATGGAAAACTATCGCAGACAAGATTCTCTCAGAAATTTTCGATTGACATGATTACAACTTCCCAAAAACCTTTCAGATTGAAAGGCCAACGAGGAGTATTTATGGGTTTCTGTATATAGAACTGCCAAGCGACGCGGGATATCAATTTGTGGAGATTATAAGAGCAGCTCTACCATTTACAAAGGGGACTACTACAAGAAAAATCACGATCATAAGCTGGCTTTCTGTTCGAGGCAAGTTCGGCCTTGCCATCAACTTTCACTTAGAGGCTTGCTCCGTTTTGAGTTTGCATGCTGCAAGTCCTGCCACTTTTGCTAGCGATCCATCAGAAAGAGGAGAGAAAGAGGAGGAAGCTTTCGAGTTACAAGAGAGGCAGAGAGAGAGAGAAGTGGCGTATGGATATATGCCTTTTAGTGTGTGTTTGACAATCAATTTTAAAAATAGATTATACATAAAATTATGGTTTGAAAAAATTATTGTTAAATATTATTTTTTTTTAAAAAATCGATTTTAAGCTTAAAATTATGGTTTAAGTTTTTCAAATCATAGTTTTAAAGAATCGAGTAGTGTGCAGCTTTTTTAATCATTTGTTACATAAATCCACTGGAGGGTTTACATAAATCCATTTGAGCAATCTAATTTTAAAATTTAAAAAAATAAATAAATTTATTAATAAAAATTACCATCTTCTAATATATAGTTAATCTTAATAAAATTTTCAGTAGAAAAAAAATTAAAATTTAAGTGAATATTATAAATTTTTATTTTACTTAAATACATATATATATTATTTTGTAATCACTTAAATAAAAAAATTTAAAATCAAATTTATTTTTTATATAATTATCATATCTGTATATAGAAAAGTGATTCTATTACTAATTATCCAAATATTTTTAATTTTTAAAATTACTTTTTTTTATAATTTATTTTTTCTAAAATTTATTCTTTAAAATTTATTTTTTTTTAAAATCTATTCTCCAAAAGCTAATTCAAATAAAAGAAGAAGACACAAATCAAAAGAGTCGTGTGCATGGAAACCAAAGCTCACCATTTTTTTTGTCGCGATTCTCTTTCCCTTTGTAAAACCTAACCGTGACATTGAACATGCTGACTTTTGTCTTTTCTAATCATTTCAGTTGGCTTATCTTATCCTACCCATTTTGCGAAAAAAGATAAAAAGATGATCTCTCAATACCGCCCACCTCGCTTATGAACTGGCTAACCAACTTCCTCTGTTACTACAGTACAAAACCATGGATACGGCCCATATTTACGTCGTACATGTTTTAACATAATCGTAACCCGGGTTGAATATTCAATATATATATATATATATATTTGTTGACATAATTTGCATCTCTTAAATTACATCACAAGATATCTAAAATCGAAGAAATAGGTACGTAATAACTAATAAGTCACTTAAATAATAATCAATTTTTATGATGGGAAAGAATGGGAGGCGGAATTATTTAATTGACGCTCATTAAATTGCAATTAGCGGGAATGAAAAGAGGAGGAGAGATAAATATGGAATGGGAGTGCTTAATCTGAAATTATCAGAAGGTCGGTGTGGGGTCCATGAGAGGGCGAGGTGGGGCCACTGCCTCTGGCCCACCTAGAAACACGTCATTATTATAATACCGCAGTCCTCATCCACGTGGGAAGGGGTCCACTTCTTCCACCACGTACTTTTAGGCCCACTGTGGGCCCTACCCAGGCACAGTGCCACCGCCTCTCGATCTCCAGTATTAAAACAGAAGACTCTGCAGAGTTATCGTTATCACAGTTGCCATATAATGAAGGTATAAAATGAGACGTTTGTGAGTGTGAATTAGATTTGGAATGTAATTGTTGGTAGATTTCTGGTGCGGTTAATTAGAAGCAAAACATGGCACATGGGGCTGTGTATCTAATTCTGGCTGAAATCTATAAATTATTGGATAACAAACAAACATGGCCTCTGCTTCCACATATCTTCATTTAATAAACCATTCCACAAGTTAACAGCGGAGACCAAACTTTTTATTTGAAAAGCATCAACTGATGATCCACGCTTGTCTTCTCACTCCCCTGTTTTTCCATGGATCATGAGAAAGTCATGCAATTACAGAGGACATTAGACATTATACTTTGTCATGAATGGGCCAGGTAATAGAGAAGAAACGGCCCATAATACATGCAACCCAAATGAAGACATCAGCAATACATCAAATACAAATGAAGAGAAGAATATTCTGGAGGAAGTGGCTATACAGACACGTAGAAGTAACCATTTACGCAGGACCACATTGAAAATGCAAGAGATGGAGAAGCATAAGAAGGAGAGGAAAGGGACGGAAAAGGGGAGCGAAATTTGACAGGAAAGATTCTTCTCTCTGTTGCCTCTGCAGTTTGTCTCTTCTGGTTTTCTTCTATCTCTGCTATCAGTGAACCGTTACCATTTTCTTTTCGAGTAATTTTGAGCATATGTGATCAAGGATTCTCTGTAACCATACGTTTATTTTGATTGAGTGATAATACAGAGATAGATTACAGTTTTTTTTATCAGTTTATAACAAATTGGTGCTTTCATTCCCCTGTTTTCCTATTATGGCTGAAAACACACGATTGCAGACGATGAATGCTGAAATTCGCAGCTTAACTGAAGCATTGGCAGCTTCTGAACGTAATCAGTCGACCAAACTGACAGAGTTTGAGACATTGTTGTCGGCAAATACCACTAAGCTGGAGAGTTTTGAACATTCTTTGGCTTCGTTATCTCGTTCAGTGGATACGATGGTTAGAGGTTTTGACACATGGATGCAGCTTCATGGTAATGGTCCAGGATCTTCAGGGATATCAATAACTGCATCTAATACTAATACTAGTTTTCCGATGGTTGGCCGACAGATTAAGCTCGATTTCCCTCGCTTTGATGGTACCGATGCTCTGAGTTGGCTATTCCGAGCTGAGCAATATTTTTCTTTTTATCAAATCCCTGATGCGCAACGTATTACCGTAGCTTCTGTCCATTTTGATGGCTCTGTTGTTCCTTGGTTTCAATTATTGTAGAAGATAAACCAAATTCCATCGTGACGGTCTTTGGCGTTGGCGATAGAAAAACAATTTGGTCCTTCCCAGTTTGACAATCCTCGAATTAAACTTTTTAAGATGTTACAGATGGGCTCCGTAGTGGATTATCACACCCTATTCATGGCAACAGCAAACAGTGTTGATGGACTATCGGAGGATGCTTTACGTGATTGCTTTTTGAGTGGGTTGAAACCAGATTTGTTGACTGAAGTATTGGCCCAAGAACCATTTACGCTAACTAGGGCCGCATCGTTAGCTCGTTTATTTGATGAAAGATACAGTTTGCAGGGTCATTCCAACAAGCCCAGTTTTCTCTCTAACACTAGTCGACCTTATGCGCCCAGACCTTCTTCTAGTATGGTCTCGTCGGCATCATCGTCATCATCTCCAACATCCACTTTGGGGTTGTTACCCAAACCCCCTATAAAGCCATCGGCGCCGATTAAGAAGTTGTCTGCAGCAGAAATGCAATTGAGAAGGGAGAAAGGTCTTTGTTACAATTGTGATGAGAAGTTTACATGGAATCATAAGTGCCCAAATCGTCAATATTTGTTTATTCAAGTGGATGACGATGGTTCTGCACCAGATATAGTGCTACCTACGACTGAAAGTTCAGCTGCTACTGACTTGAGGTGCGATGTAGACTTGGTACCTCATGTGTCTTTTCATGCTTTTCATAGATTTTCACATCGATCAACTATCCGATTCTCTAGGTCAATTAATGGAACTAAAGTACAGGTTTTGTTAGATGGAGGTAGTTCTGATAATTTCATTCACCCTCGGATCGTTTCACATCTTAAACTGCCTTTGTCCTTTGCTACAGATCGCGTAATGGTAGGAAATGGAGAATACATGCGTGGTGAAGGGATTGTCAAGGATTTCATTATTAATATTCAAGGCCACAATATAGTGTTAACTGCTTATGTTCTACCTATTGCTGGCTCGGATGTAATTATGGGTTCCTCATGGCTTGCTACATTAGGTGCCCATATTGCTGATTATAGTTGTGCATCAATTAAGTTTTACTTAAATAATACTTTTATTACCCTTACTGGAAATCAGTCTTGTAACCCAACATCCTTGCAATATCATCATCTGCGGAGGATTCAGGATACTAATGCTGTATTAGAATTTTATTCTTTGGTTTGTTTACCAACTGAGGATGATGTTAGGATATCTTTTCCAGAGACAATACCCAGAGACCTACGGGAATTATTGCAATAGTTCGCAGTTGTATTTACTACACCCTAAGGCCTACCTCCGTGTCATTTTCATGACCATGCTATTCTACTGCAGGATGGTATTCAAGCAGTTAAGGTTCGACCTTATCGTTATCCCTTTAGTCAGAAATCAATTATTGAGAAGATGGTTACCGAGATGTTGGAGCAAGGTATTATTCAGCCAAGTACTAGTTCTTTCTCTGCTTCTGTTTTATTGGTTCGTAAGAAAGATGGTACATGGCAATTTTGTACTGATTACCGTGCTCTGAATGCTGTTACTATTAAGGATTCATACCCTATGCCTACAGTGGATGAGCTACTGGATGAATTGAAGGGTGCACATTGTTTTTTCAAAATTGGATCTTCGCTCAGGATATCATCAGATCTTGTTAAAGGAAGAGGATCACCACAAGACTGCTTTTCGAACTCATCATGGGTTATATGAATGGCTGGTGATGCCATTTGGCCTTTCTAATGCTCCAGCCACTTTCCAATCATTGATGAATGACATTTTTTGGCCTTTCCTTCGTCGATTTGTTCTGGTTTTCTTTGATGATATCCTTGTGTATATCATGGATTGGAATTTGCATTTATCTCACCTACAGCAAATTTTGGAATGTTTGGTTAATAACCAACTCTTTGCCAAGCTTTCTAAATGTTCATTTGCTTGTGACAGAATTGAATATTTGGGTCATGTTGTTACAGTTGCTGGTATGGAGATGGATCCTGTAAAGAAAGATGCTTTTATTTGGTCGTCAGATGCACAGAGTGCGTTTCAAAAGTTGAAGCAGGCTCTAACTTCTGCACCAGTATTATCATTGCCGGATTTTGCTTTACCATTTGTAATTGAGGTGGATGCTTATGGATCAGGGATAGGGGCAGTACTTAGTGAGCACAATCATCCTATTGCTTATTTTTCAAAGAAACTCTCTGCTAGAATGCAAGTCAAGTCAGCTTATGTCCGAGAATTGTATGCATTAACCGAGGCTGTTTCCAAGTTCCGACATTACTTGGTAGGTCATCCCTTTGTTATTAAGACTGATCAGCAGAGCCAGCGGCATTTGTCCAATCAGGTTATTCAAACTCCTGAACAGGAGGCATTTCTACCCAAATTACTTGGGTATGATTATAAAATTGAGTACAAAGCGGGAAAGACTAACATAGCTACTGATGCATTATCACGTTCTTTTATGGCTATTTCTTTCTCTACTAATGAACTATTTACACAGATTCAGGTTGCAATTGCTGGCTCATCTGGGTTAACAGAGCTTCGTCAAAAGGTGCTAGATAATCCAACTAGTTATCCTTTTTATAAAATTCTACATGGTATATTATTCTATAAATAGGGTCTAGTTATACCACATGAGGATAAGGGACTCATTAGGCAGATTCTTACCGAATTTCATGCTTCCAAGGTTGGGGGACATTCTGGTATTGCCCGTACTCATGCCAGAATTGTTGCAGAATTTTGGTGGAAAGGGATACGTGCTGATATTAAGAGGTTTATTCAGCAATGTCAAGTTTGCCAACTAGCTAAAACTACACAAGCAACTCCATATGGTTTATTGCAACCATTACCAATTCTATCAAAAGTTTGGGAAGATATTGCTATGGATTTTATAACTGGTTTACCTTTGTCAAAAGGTTTTACTGTGATTTTTGTTGTAGTAGACCATTTATCAAAATTTGCTCATTTTTTACCTCTTCAAACACATTTTACTGCAGAATCTGTGGCTGCCAATTTTGTGAAACATATTGTAAGTGTGCATGGTATTCCAAGAACAATTGTTTCAGATAGAGATAAAGTTTTTACCAGTAATTTTTGGAAGCAACTTTTTAAATTACAAGGTACTTCACTTTGTATGAGCTCCGCCTATCATCCACAAAGTGATGGTCAATCTGAGGCATTGAATCGTTGCTTGGAAATGTATTTAAGATGCTTTGTTCATCATCAACCTCGGTTGTGGGTACAATATTTACCTTGGGCTCAATATTTCTACAACACATCATTTCACACTGCTGCTGGTATGACACCTTTTCATATTCTATTTGGTAGGGACCCCCTACTATTACTTCGAGTGGATCACTCTATATATGCTCCTTTACCACTTAAAGCTCAACTGGTAGCCCGTGATGCTCTTCTAATTACTCTTAAAGATAATTTGTTTCAGTCCCAGCAGCGCATGAAGTTTTATGCAGATAGAAAGCGAACTGAAATTGATTTATGTGTAGGGGAGTATGTTTTTGTTAAACTTCAGCCGTACAGATAGAACTCCTTGAAGAATTCTAAGCATCAAAAACTTTCTTTAAGGTATTATGGACCATTTTTAATCATTGAAAAAATAGGAACAATTGCTTATAAACTCCAACTACCTGCTGAAGCTCGGATGCATCCAGTTTTTCATGTATATTTATTGAAACGTTGTTATGGAGATCCCTTAGCTCAGTATCAACCGTTACCCTCTAACACTGATGAGGAAGGGCCGATTATATTGCCTAAAGCTGTATCAGACTATAGAAAGGTGAAGATTAGAGATACTTGGGTCACACAGGTTCTGGTTCACTGGGATGACAATAGTACTGCTTCATGGGAAAATTTAGATGTCTTTCATCTTCAATACCCAAACTTTGACCTTGAGGACAAGGTCCATCTTGATGGGGAAGGAATTGTCATGAATAGGCCAGGTAATAGAGAAGAAACGGCCCATAATACATGCAACCCAAATGAAGACATCAGCAATACAGCAAATACAAATGAAGAGAAGAATATTCTGGAGGAAGTGGCTGTACAGACACGTAGAAGTAACCGTTTACGCAGGACTACATGGAAAATGCAAGAGATGGAGAAGCATAAGAAGGAGAGGAAAGGGACGGAAAAGGGGAGCGAAATTTGACAGGAAAGATTCTTCTCTCTGTTGCCTCTGCAGTTTGTCTCTTCTGGTTTTCTTCTATCTCTGCTATCAGTGAACTGTTACCATTTTCTTTTCGAGTAATTTTGAGTATATGTGATCAAGGATTCTCTGTAACTGTTCGTTTATTTTGATTGAGTGATAATACAGAGATAGATTGCAGTTTTTTTTTATCAGTTTATAACATACTTATCCAAATTGATCAACTGTTACACAAGCATTAGATGAAATGGGGAGGAGGGAAGTGGTGGTTTTGTCCTCTACTTGTTGCAGGGTTGTGTCGAAACAAACTACTACTGATTAACAGGGGTAATGAATGGAGAATGAGAGCCACCAATACTCTTACGCATTCGTCTTCCTCACTTCCACGCCATTTACGTCTATCTTTATCTTTTTAGCCTGAGTCCATTCACATTTCATCTCACCAGATTTTCAAGTGAATACAACCCATTTGACACAAGGCAAACCTGGTTACCTTGTCTTCAGCTTTCACATTCATTAGAGGGTCTCACTTGTACTGCTGGTGACGCAAGACAATCACAAACGCAAGGGAAGGCTGACCTTGACACGTGTTGCTTCTTCCCTAAAACTTCTGCACATTGCATGCTGTTTCCATACCTTCTGCTCCTGCTCCTGTTGCTAACAAAGTACAAAACATCATCATCAACAGACGCTGTTCCGCCCAGGCCCAAGCCAATTAACGCTGCCACGTTAATTACAGAACCAAACTTTAACCCTCTTTCAAAAACATCCTTAAAGAAATCATTCTCAAATAATGTTTACAGGAAAAAAAATCCACATGTCATTTAAAAATACAATTTAAGGATCATCGAGTTAATTTAAGTGATAAACAGTTCAGTATTACTTAAATAAAATTTCGAGTTAAAGCCTTACTATATGAAAAAAAAAATGTTAGTAAACTTACCTATTATAATAAGGTGTATGATACAGATTAAATCTGGATATAGTTAAGGTAAAATTTTAATAAAATGAGTGGGTAAAAAAGAATACAATTTAAGGCGATAGGAGCTAAAGACGTAAACAATTTAAGGTGATAGGAGCTCATCATTGGCCCAACAAATGGTATCTGCGGAGAAAAAGCTGGCTTAGGAACGCAGGAGATTTCAAGGACTTTCTTGGGCGGACCTTCTTCAAAGTACAATGAAAGTCCAGCCTAAGCCGTTGACCAAGGTTGGTGACAGTCATTGCCCTTTGAAAAGGCGCATGTTTCAATTGATGCCCTCCCATTCCTTTTATACGAGACGCGGGACTTTCTTCCTTCCTCCTCCTCTTTTATTTTATTTTTTTAAAAAGGAGTTACAAACCTTCGGAAAGTGCCGGATGCCCTACCTTATACTGGCAAGGGAAAATGAGAAGGGACGCGAGTCTTGACCACACGCGTAGAAACTCTCGATTTTCAAATTTGTATAATGCAAGCGGTATAGTACTTGAACATGAGAAACCGGAGTTAATTCAATCGTCGTGTGCCCAAACCATATAAAATTTACGGAGCTTATCAATCTGAGCATGTAGGTGCGGAAAGGAGCAGTTGATAGATATTTGCACGACCATGAAGACAGTCCATCAATAGGATTAGTAATTCTTAACTGGTAATTGACCTCGAATGTTTTGTTCGATCCGTGCCTCGCTTCTTGATCGGCATAAATTTATAATCAACACAAAACAAGGGCAAATTTTATGGCTTGCATACAAAACAAAGAAGCCACCATACATCTCATTCTTTGCCTCCAGTTCAAGGGACTCAAATCCCTCGATAGAAGCAGAGTTACACGTACGCACAACAAGTGAAGGTCTAAATTCTCAGAGGTGTACAGCCGAGGATAGTACCGCGGCATCGTGTCATCTGAGCTGCCGAGCGCCAAGTTGGTCTCTCGGTACCAAGTGTGAGAATGTCGACATCAGATAATGGCTTGATGTCCCAGTTCCACCTGTCAGGACCAATGAAACCTCCAATCACATATAACTCATCACCCAGCCCAACCATCGCGCAACCTATTCTCTTTCGAAACTCTGATGCGGAACAAACCATCTTTCTCACTTCTTTGTCCTGCTTAATAATAATACCATGGCTCATCACATAGAGGGATCCCCGAACAACTGCCATTGGACCTTGAAGCCAGCCCCATTCCTCGACGGTCCACGTCCACCCATGCCCTGCATTGTCTAAAACTTGAACTGTTGGCAAACCCTTGTGTAATACATGCAACTTTCCCTCAATCACTACCCCTGAACAGGCTGAATTGTGGGTACGATGAAGATCGGGCATTGGTGTCCATATATCCTTCTCAGGGTCATACATTTCTGCCTGAGATATAGATTTTCTACAGCTAGTGAAGCCCCCAGCCACAACAATCTTTCCATTCAATACACAGCATGCAAACATAGAACGGGGCACAAGCATTGAAGCACATTGGGCCCATCTCCGTGCTACAGGATCATATGACCAGACTTCATTTGTTGCAAAATTCCCGTCTTGGTCACCAGTCAATGGATCAACTGCGTCACTTCCTCCACCAATCACAAATAGCATTCCAATAGTGGAGACAGCACCAAAGCGGGAAAGTTGCCTGATAGTTGAGGGAAGAACAGGAAGTGTAATCCAGAGATCACGTAAAGGGTCATACAACTGCCATAAGTTCTCTGGGTCCAAAGCACAGACACACAATAGATCCTCAGATGAACCAATCTCCTGTCTAGCTTTAAATAGCTCACGGCTATGAACGGCTTCTCGCCAAGAACGAGAGACAAGCTCTAACTTAGGATGAAGGAAGAAGGGAACTCGTGCAAGGCACCTAATTGCAACAGCATCCGGAAGTCCTTCAATCAGTTCAGACATAATAACCGCTGTTTCATCCGTGTCTGGTAAAATAAAATTTCTGAATTCGTGCTATTTAATAGGAGGAGCACCTACATTAAAATAAAAATTCAGTTACATGTAATAATGGTTCATATCCAATATCTTAAGTTTTGAAAAGGGATGGTCACTAATATGGCGTGTGCATAATTTGAACAAAAATAGTAGTCTGTTAAGCATAGGAATATTGACAATTTATTATGGATATTGACTCCAAACAATCTTCCAATTTCATGAGACGAAGAACAACTGCACCCCCTTTCCAAAAGAAAAAAGACAATATACAACAGCAAGTATAATCAACCAAACCTGAGCTGTTCAATTAAATTTATGATGTTCTTGCTCCCTTGATAAATGATTAGTCATGGAAATTCCTCCACATTTAGGAACTTGAAAAATCATACAGGCACAGAACCAACAGCATTTACACAGCTCAAATTGCACTTAAAAGATGCATTCATGCATTCTACTTTTTCCCTCCTGCATTAAGTCTCCCTTAAAGATGCATAGACATAAAAAGGGTTTCAAATAATTGATTCATGTGTCCACCCAAACACAGTCATGTCAAGAGCATTTATAAATTACGAAACACATTCTTGCCCACATATGCACAAAAAAATAAACTCAGTGTAGCACAATAGTTGTATTTCCCAGTTGTATACTTGGCAACTTAAAGAGTGATAACAAACGGAAAAAGGATCTCAGCATTGCAGGAATAAATCTGAAGAAGCATCAGCCGCCTTTTCCATGCAATCATTCCCAGCTTGCAATCCTGGCATAGCATAGAATGCTAGCAGGATAGGAATGTACAATATAGAGCAATGTTCTAAGCCCAACGACAGAGCAGCAAAACACAGAAACAAAGTAAAAGGATGTCATGATTCTTAAATTAGTCCCAACAGTAATACAGTATATAATCAAAAACCTTTTTTAAACAAGCATAAAACTGCAGCCAAACATCTCTTGACTATTTACAGTACCAAATTTGTGAAGGGAATAACTTAAATTTATCCTCTGGATGTAATATGAAAGATTCTACGAGAATCGATATTCATTGGACACTTTGTGCCCAAGGGGGACATATCTAAATTAGCTTCATTATCATCATGGACCCACGCAGAGCAGAGATTACCAAACCCAAAGTAGGAACAAATAGAGAGAAAGATTAGATATGATCATAATTTGGATAAAGTAAAAAAGTTGTGAAAAAAAAAATAGCAGGCTGTTTACGGATTCAGCTATAGAGATGGAGCACGAGATGCGAACAAAGGGAAAAGAAATTAACTGTAGAACAAGCTTAGTTCCTAATTATTAAAGCATGACCAAAGGCTACTGAACTAAAATATCTTAATTTGTTGGTTGTTTTTTTTTTTTTTGTGTGTGCGTGGGGGGGAAGAGATTGGGGTCGAGAAGAAGTCCATAGGTGCCGTCTCAAGAATTTGGGCAAAAACAGGCCAAGTTGTAAGGAAAATTTTAGAGAGAAAAATCCGTAATCACAAGCAATGAACTTATCTCCTATACATCAACCACTTCATTCACAAGCAGAAGAGTTGATCAATTCAATTTAGGATCCCAAACGCAAGCATTGCGCAGCTAGAAAACTACCGTTTAACGGAGAACAAGGACATGGAGAATTATGAAGTTCTAACACAAAACCCATTTCGAATCCAACATAACAAGAAATAGCTAAGTAATCACGACCAAATGAAACCAAAACCTACGCAATTCAGCATTATCCCGTAGGTAAGATTCGAAAAACAACAGAAAGGAAGGAAGGAAGGAAGGAAGGAAGAAAAATCGAGTAAGTAGCTAAGAGATGAACCGTAAACGCGGATGGTTTACCTGAAAGCAGAGACGAGAAGCGAAGAAATGAGGGATAGATTCTTTGGAGAAAGCTGAGATGGATGAAGGAATTGGATTTTGCCTGCGAAGATGGCTTGCACGGCTAAGGAAACGCTCGGCAAATTTCAAAGGGTTTTATTTTTTATTTTTCTTGGGGCCCCTCGAGTCATTTATTCAAAGGTGTATGCGAATGCGTGTGATTTACTGGTTTAATTGGGTGGCTGACGTATGAGAGTCATGAGCACGATAGACATCAGAATGGGAATACAATTTTGGTAAAATTCCCCAGAACTCCTCATACAAAAAATTTATTGTTTAAAAGGACCTCCAATTAAGGACCCAGGTCCTTGATTGTAATAAAGTTTAATCATAAAATGACCAAATTACCCTTAGTAACTGAAAATGGAAAAAGAGCCAAACTCTACCCTCAGGCATTTCTTTCTTCTCCTTCCATTCTTCAGTCGATCATCGTCAGTTAGTGTGCAGCTCACGGTCGTTCCTGAAAAGATAGGAGTTATTTCAAAAGTACCCAATCCCGTGGAGTCTCTTCTGTAAGTTTCTCTACGATGGTTCCTCCCTGACTAAAAACGAGAGACCATCATGATAACAAGTTTTCATTTATTGTGATTGAATAACATATAACTCAATATATATACTAAGGCATTTACCTTAGGATCATCCCAAAAGCCTTTGGTGCAATATTGCTGCCTGTGGTAAAGGTCTCAGACAACTTCAAAACAAATTTCAATTGACGAGAACTTCAATATGCAAATGGTCCTTCCTTGTGCTAAAAAGTACAGAGAAAGGATCAATAAAACTTGAAAATGGCAAAAATGGCACTAAACTGTTTAGGAAAAAGATCAATGAATCAGTAGTTTCACGATTTATTTATATAGTCACAAATATCTGCTACAGAATACTTAGAGATTTCCATCCACAGAGTATGTATTTCCAATGCTTGTTTGCCCATAAGCAAGTGTATATATATATACATATACATATATATATGCTTACTGAAAGAATATAAAGATACATGTCATCAAAGCATTAGGGGGGTTAAGTGGAAAGCAAACTGTAACTAGCCAGTAAAGAACATATGCTTACAGTTAATGCCACTAACAACTGAAAGGCTACTTTCTTAAGCTTCTTCCTCATATATCTACTCTCTGCAGCAGTCGCCATGGAACACACTGTCTACCTCCAAATTAATAACCAAAATTAAAAAACACTACGTCCAACGGCTAGTGTGAAATCTTATTTATCAGAAGCATTAAAAAAAATTAATATTTCATTGTAATTTTAAATGTTCCAAGATATATAACCTAAATTTCAAAGTACTAATGATTTTTAACAAAAATAAGATCAGAATATAATTAAAATTAGTAATTAATAAAAATGACATGTAAATATAAATATGTTTCCGAAAAACTGTTGTTGAAAAAAAAAAGTGGGAAATGTGTCAGGCATCTCGCTTTCAGTGACCAGAAAAAATGGAGGTCCATTTCAATGATTAGGCTTTGAAGCTTATCTCTGTAGACTTGGATATCACGATTTCATGAGTGGAGTGGAGTTTGGCACTAGTTGACCCATCGGACCACAATCATTCGACAGTAACAGGTGTTGAACCCCTTGTCAAGTTGGAGGCTGACTTTCCATCTTCAAATCACGTAAGTTTACGACTTTTTTAACTTTGATGGGTAAACTTAGATTAATTATCAGCATGCATTTTCCATTTAAGAGTGCAGTACCTGAACCTTGGGAATCCGCCGGAGCCGGAGACCCCACTGAAGCTGTTGCTGTAGCCGTCGGTCCACTATATTCCCACCTAAATTCATGCCTTCAGAACAAACGCATTAATTTAGCTTAGCCTCCTGTCCCATCAACTAGACCCACCGCCATTAATGCCATTACTTACGAAGACGTCTTGGTGAAAGAGATAACGCCGTTCTTGCCAGGTTTAACTTAGACTTGTTGATTTCTTGTGAGAATTGAGACAAATCCATGGAAGGTTCGTCGGTTATATTATAAAGAGCGAGCGAGGCTGAAGAAATGACCGGTCAATATAGATCACCCACTCTATCTAATTAAATGCCCTTAACACCAATAAGGCTCTCCTAATCAATGAAAGGGAGTATTGAGACCTATCCGTTTGTACTTTGCACAAGTTAACTATCTTCCTTCTATATTGTCCGGAGAAAGAAATGGCCCATGTTCTATCCAACCATACCAAACTACATATAACGAGGGCGATGATAGATCGATTAACAAGCAAAATTCTTTTACCATACATATGAGTCCAATAGGTAGTTGAACTGCAGAATCATATTCCCACCTATCAGTTGTCTCCTATATATGGAGTAGCGTGTATAAATTTGACGGGGCTACAAACACCGATCACCGCAAAATCCTTGCAGCATAGTGTGAAACCTAGAGTCACGTAGTGATGGAACGGCTCAGAGGTTGTCAGGTGACTGTGATATTAGCAGTGTTGATGGTGATATTAGTGGGGAATTCAGTGAAGGGGCAGATTAGCACGCCATGCACGACGTCGATGATAACTAGTTTCACGCCATGCGCGAATTTGATTACAGGAAGTACCAATAATAACGGTGGTGTGCCATCGAGCACATGCTGTGAATCATTGAGATCTTTGGCGAACACGAGTGTGAATTGTGCTTGTCTTCTAATATCTGCCAATGTTCCATTCCAACTACCATTTACCTCAACTCTCGCCCTCTCTCTCACTCGAGCCTGTAATATTAACGCGCTGCCTTCCCAATGCAAAGGTCCATTATATTCTCTGCCTGCAGTATTTAGTTTTCATCACCCTTCTCCATTTCCCCCTTCTGTTATAGGTTTAACAGTTTACGTTTTCATATTGCAGCCTCTGGCACTCCTTTACCAGCTCCAGGTATTCACCATCGTTTCTTTCTCTTGGTTTCATGTTTCACAGCCAAATTATACATATTGTTCTCTTGGCCTGGTTTCATGTTCAAAATTAATGAGATGGGGGTCGTTGGAAAATGACATGTGATTTGTTATATTAATAAAAACCAATATAATAATATAGAATCTAGAATATAAAATATAAAAAATAATATATATATATATATATATATAGGAATATGTATTAATGTTTACCAGTCATAAATATCATGTAAATTTTCACGAGTTTCGTATGACATTTTGTAGAATTTTCAATTTTATCAACACAGTCCACCATCAGTTCCTGTGCATTTTTTTATTCGTTCAGTCTTTTTCTACATATTTTAATGAAAATTAAATATTAAAAAAAATCAATACAGCCTTTGATGAACTTCTGATCCGAGCGCATCATGCGGATATACAATACAAGTTTGAGAAGAAGGAATAAAGTAAAAGATTTTAAAAATCATAATAAAGTTAATTATTAGTTTTTGAGGAGCAACTCTTAACAAATAGTACTTTTCATGTCAGTGACGGCTGATGAATGATGATCCTCACAAGTTATAAAATAAAAGATAAACGAGACTGTACAAAAGCTTTCAGAAGTAATAATATTTTTTTTAGTATAAAAAAATGATACGTACTAAATAAAAGAAATTAATTAAAAAGTAGATTAAATTCTAAATATTCATGGACTACAAGAACCCTTAAATAAGAAAGGCGATACTTCCATAATTCTCATCACATCCTTCCCTAGAATATCTGCTAGCCATTTCTTCTCTCTCTCTCTCTCTATATTGAATTTTCAGTTTCTAGCAACAGTAGTAATAATTGATTGCATGTGCAGGGCCAGCTGTGCTGGGAAGAAATGAGCCAGGACTTGGACCCATAGCTGCATCTCCCTTAAGCCCTCAAGGTAACAAAAGATGCTCCCTACCTCGCTAATTAGCCTCTAATCTTATGGCTTTAATCCCTGAAAATGTAAATGAGGGCATGCAGGATTTGAAGATATGGGAGAAGCTAAAGTAACCAAATTTATCAATCCGAGATTAGCACAGACACAGGCACAACCCCCGGCTTCGGCACCCGTGGACATGGAAGTGCCCGCCGCCACAACTACTCCGAGAATTCGACCAGTCGTCACCCCACACTCCTCTTCCTCTTCTTCCAATTCCCCATTCACGTTTCTCTTCATTTCACTATCACTCGTGCTTGCCGCCCTTCACTAGTTTTGTTCCAATGCTTTCTTTGTACAAGACATCCCCCGTATCCCTTCAATAACAGTTCATCACTTGCAATTGTATTTCAGTTAATTGAAAATGTGTCCATGACTAAATTGTCCATTACTTCTTCTTGTTAATTGTCTTGAGCAAGCAAGATCGATGGAGGTGAAGGTACATGTATACATGTTCATTGCCAGTTCCCAACTTGTCCGCGTGAAACTAAGACAAATCTCTTTAGAATTTATAATAATAAAACCTTTTCTTTTTTATTCTATCACCGCGGAATGGAGCATGCTCTTTTTAACAGGACTTTCTTAATTGTTTTTATTCCTAGCCAGAGAAGAAACTGAACTCATGAACAAGATAAAGTTTTAATTATATTCTTCACCAATAACAAATTATTTTATATACTTGATATTGACAAATAATTTATATATTCTATTTCTAAAATAATATTATTCAAGTTAAAATGCATTATTTATAACTTAGCATAAATTCTCATAAAATAATATTATTACGTGAAATATAGTATAATTGTCATCCGATTTCCCGGTGGATCAAGCTAACGTGGTTTTGCCAAGGAGTATGGATCCCTGCGCAGAAACGGCACCGGTTTGCTGGTTCAAGTTAGCCCTCCCGTACCTTCCCGGGTCTCCACTCCGGCTCCGCCACAGGTCGCAGTGGCTTAAGGCAATCTCTACTAGTCATAACTGTTCACAGATTCAGGAACCCCAGAGTGAATCTTAATTCGATTTTAACTGAAGGTTTTGAATCGTAAGTGCTCTAGATTATCCCTTCTGAATTTACCCGCGAACCGTAACGAATACGCTTCCTTGCTCATTTTTGCTTTTGTTCAAGTGATTAATATTACTTTTCCAAGGGCAGATTCTTACTTAACCCTATTTCTATTCAAGGGCAATCCTAGACTTATCTATTGAAATGGGTTGCAAGGCAGCCGAGAAATTCGTCAGGGATTGGAAGATTCTTAGAGGGGACAATGTAAGCTAGTATTATTTCTTTCGCATCCTTGTTATGCCTTTTGATATTTTTTCTTATCATTTTTCTTTGAAGGGATTTATTGTTGTCATTTTTTGTCAGGTAATGATTATACGGGGAAAAGACAAGGGCGAGAGTGGGGGGTTATTAAGCGGGCAATCGGCTCTCAGAATCGTGTTATCGTCGAGGGGGAAAATCTGGTGAGGCTAAGTCTCGATTCTGCGTCTGTGACATCCCATAAGATAGACTAAGTTTAGCTTATGTGACATAGCGAACGTGTCTCATCGCTGTTGCATCCCATAAGATTCAATAATTTATTTCTATCTTGACAAGTGTTTGTGCATGTGCTCTCATAGTTTCACTAATGCAGTTTCTCGTGAAAATCTGAATTAAATGGCGCACTGATCATCTTGTCTTCTCTACATGCATGATAGATTTTCACTTTAGTGCTTGTTACTTTATTTTAGGTGAAGAAACATATTAAGCAAGGACAAGGTCATGAAGGGAGGATCTTTACCGTTGAGGCCCTAATACATGCCTCAAATGTGCAGGTTCTTGATCCAGTGACGGAGTATGCACATGTTAAAATACTGAACTGGTGGTTGCATGCGAAGGGGTTCAAGTTAGATAATTTAAAATCATAAACTTTTTTTTTTTTTCAGGAAGCCTTGCAAAGTTGGGATGAGATATCTTGAAGATGGTACCAAAGTCAAGAGTATCAAGAGGTATAGGAGCATCTGGGTCCATAAAACCCCGGTCTGAGATCTTAAAGGTAAGAACTACCCCAAGACCTACAGTCCGTATGCACCTAAAACTCACGCTTCTTTCTTGTTCAACCTCTTTTGTTTCCCTGTCAAAATCATATGTGTACCTGTGTTCTTCACTCTATCCCCATAACGTGAAGAGTAACACTTACAGCTGACTTTAAATTGTCTTCATGTATTTGGTGAGATACGCATTGTTTTTTAATACAATGCGTAACACTTACAGCTGACTTTAAATTGTCTTCATGTATTTGGTGAGATACGCATTGTTTTTTAATACATGCATAATACACGGATGGGAACTGAAGGAGTGAGGGTTATTTGATCACTTTCAGTTTAAATTGTAAACTTGCTTCTAGTTATCGTATGCATACAGGCTAGATTCTGTTGATGGGTATATATTCAATTTATATGCAGAAAAACAATTGCAGTGTTACATGGGTATAGTGTAAATAATGGATATGACTATATCCAAATATTAAATCTCGCGTCTGATGCTGTATCCAGGGCAATGTAAAACCCTAATTTTCTTGTTCCAGCTTTGGTCGGGGCTGCTATATATTCTTAATTCTGAATTTATTTGTAAGGACCGTCATTTGCTATTTTGTTATACACCAATGTCTCTTACAGCTAATTTGCCGACACCTCAGTTGGAGAGAATGTGAACAAATATGAATGTTTATATATAGTTTCGGTGAACACTGGTATTGATTATCTGAATTTAATTTTTTTAAAAAAAAAAATTGTAATCATCCTGGTGAACATCAAACTTCATATATTATTCTTTTTTGCAGTTGGTCCCAAAGATACTCCGATGGATCTTGTGTTGGAGAAGACTTACGATGCCAAGGCAGGGAGGGGCATGCCCGACCTCTGAAGAGATTATGTACTTTACGATCACAGTGATTGGTGAATTGCTTTTTGAATGACTATGGCCTAAAGACTTGGCCTTGTTGCTCCACTCTCATGCTTAGACTCTAAGCAACAGCACCCAGAAAAAAACTGTCAGCTTGATGTAGTTATGGGAAGTGTGAAGTAAAATTAAGCCAGGGTTTCTCCTCGGAGTTATAAATTATAAATCGCACCTTAGTTGTCAAATTTATGGCCTTGCTTGTGGGGTACATGAAATAAGTGTTCCAACATTTTGAAATTTTAATGTAGCTAGCTTAAATAGATAAAATGGCATCATTTATGGCAATAGACTCTGTATCCTTGAAGTTAATAGTTTATTCTTGTAAACATGGGGGATAACTAATATGGGGGGTTGGGGGAACAGTTGGGCCTTTTTGAGCCGCAAAACTGATTATTTAGCATAACGTTTCTCATTTTTGGACCGAAGTTAAAGGAATAGCCTTGTCCGTTGAGGAATAAAAGCACTCAGATAGAGTAAAGCCCAAACAAAGTTTGATTGTTCTTCCTTTCAATTCAGTGAACTGAGCTTCGGCCCTAAACCCAAAACTACGGTTTTTTTAAACGTCTTCTCAAATCTCGGTTTCACTTGTCACTTATGATTATTTTATAAGCAACTGATAGCTGCCTCTGCCTTTCAATCCTGCTCAAAATCAATTCTCTAGCCCTAAGCCAAATGGCCCTTTATATTTCATTCATACTCATCCATGCTTTTAGTCACAGGTAAATAACCGAATAATCCCAAGTAATTTGATAACAAAGCTTTCTTCATCAAGAACGAAAATAACCAATTATCTTGAACATTGCCGCTTAGAATTTCTTAAAATCTTAACAAAAAAGGGGTAAAATAAAAAGTAACAGAGAACATCAATAGTATTTGATAAAACGAGGGAGTGTGATAAAAGCCAAGAGAATAGGCAGGCGTTTGACCAGGAAGGAAAATACATTGATGAATGATGGCAGTGGCAGCAGACATTGAGAAGCGACAAATACAATAAAAATAGAGAGAATATCCCAAATTCAGTTCCACCACACCGCTTGACGATGATTAAAGCCGTGACGTTATTCGTCATCAACTGGACAGCCCAGAGCAAGTCCTCATTCAGACACAATAATATCTCCATTCTGCAAGTAACAATCACAAGCACACCTAACACTAAACAAACCAGTGAAACTTGAATTGCTTCTTGTAATAGTAGAGCCTACCAACAACAACATAGAAAAGCTTCTGCAAGTAAACAGTAATCCCACGCCAACCATGATATCACTCGCCCCATTTACTCACTTAACTCACTGTCTCTGCCACGCTCAGTAAGGTTAAATAGAAGCCAACCCAGTCTTCAATTTCAATTTGCCTCGTTCACGAACCCAAAATGGCCCAAGTTGACTCAACTTTTAACATATGAGTCATTAAATTGTTAGCCTGGCCCCTTCTGACACCCTCGTCCTTGTTTAACAAGCAATAACCGCGCAGAGACTTGATCAGTGTCGTGACATCACCTGTTCCATTAATTAACTTTATTATCCTTATTATGGCAATGCCTTCTATCTACTTACGTCCCTTTATGACCAGTAATCATGCATCGGCCATTATTTTGCTGATGCATGCTTATCCTTTCTGATATGGGCTTTTGCTGTTTCCATGTTATTTACTCAGTATCTTTTCCTGAGCTACAGTGGCAGAAACCAGTGACGAGAATAAGAATGGCTTTGCCACGTTGGCTTGCAGAGAATGTAAATGTTCAAGAATCAGCAATGGGGTGTGTGAGAAGGAGGAGAGAACTAGAGAAGAGTGAAATGATGGCGTGGGATGAGATGGGAGTGGGGAGTGGTCAGACTTAGAGCTTTGACGCCTTCCAAAGCCAATGAACTTTTTTATATTATGCTTTCAAGGGCGTGCATGCGTCAACATTGTCAGAATTCTCTCTGCAACATGTGCCTGTCCCTCTCAGTGAAACTTTGAACCAACACCCCCCCCCCCCAACAAAAAAACCTATTACAAATTCATTAACCATTTCCGATCGGTGTCCTCCCTTCCACTTTCAACACTCTCAGTACCTCGATTCAAAATTCAAATCATTAATAAATGCTCAACTAGAAGCTCTGATGCGTAAATCGAAGGCTGTACCGTCAATTGAATCATTAATGCGGGGTGCGTGTGATTGCATTTATCAGCAACAACTTGATTAATTCACTGAACATAATTAGGAGTTGAAGGTGCATTTCTCAGCAGTGTCCCAGCGTCCAATTCGTATCGATTCCAATGCAAAAATGCAATGAAAATTGATTGCTGAAGCTGTCACTTAGCACATTAGTTATGATTAAGCGGTCCACTCCTCAAGTCCCAATCAAAATACGGCTTAATTATGGAACCGTGTATGTATAATGACACTTTCAAGATAATCGATTAATGGTGGCTGTTGATCCCCCTCGTGGCCTCGTTTATTGGATACACATATAAGGAAGCCACATTCAATGAAAGGATGTGTAATTCGTGTGTTACTATTACTTTACCAGTTACTAACCACCATCCCCACATTCTGAGATAAGAACCAAGAACGAATTCTATATTCTTCACAGAGGATCATGCACTTTAGTCTTTAACCTTTTGTTTGTTGTGTGAATCAGATTGAGGGACCATTTCAGAGAGTGGTCCTTGAAGGGCTAGGAAGAGATCAAAAGGGATAGATAGGGTGGTAGTTGCAGAATTGAATTGGTTAAATTTTAGTGGGAAAAAAGTGGGGATTGTATGTGAAGACCCTTCTCGGATATAGTATGTGGGAACTAGGCGGTGCAAGCTATTGGATAATTGGAAATTACCTTTGAGGAATTTGGACGTTGATGTCAGATTTATTGGACACGTGTGACTTTGAGTCTGAAGATATTGCGCCAAACAAACAAAATCCCAACATTATCGTTCAATCCCTTTGTGTGCTGCGCTGGATGACAACCCTTCTACGTTAGGAAACAAATTTGACTCATCTTTTATGTTGGCCTCTTGTTTCAAGGAAACTGATCTTGAACCGCCATGCTTCCTCCTCAAGTCTCATCCTCAAACTTGTCAACTTAATAATAGAGCAATTCCCATTCCTTATTTGGACACAGTCATTCTTTTCAGTGTAGTTGAATTGAACATCCAAATTGAATGGAATAGTACATGACTGTTTAGATCCTTGGGGAATCGAGCCACTTACTGCTACACTTTTGCTTTTGGTTTCTTGGTTGATATGTGTGTTCTCGTGTCCTAAAAAAGCAGATTGTTTGCTTCGCTAGACATAAAGCATTGTGCCATCCCAGCATCCCCACATGCACATTCTTTGTCCCCTCACATTCCTTTTTCACCCTGGCAACATTATTTGGACTATAGTCAATTTGTCATACTTCCAAATTATTTTGAAATTTGAAGATAAATGTCAAGTTCCAAGACAAACTAACTTTATCATGTTGTGGGTTTTTTCTTGTTGGTCATATATGGTATGCCTAATTGGCTATTATTACGTGGTTGAATTGAGGATCTGATCATGGCAAGCAAATCAAGATTTGACAGAAAACTGATTTCCATTGTCCAAAAGAGCTGTAAAATCATTGGTGCCTCTTGTGAAATATAAAGCCCTTCATTAACAACGCAGCCTATAAGTTACGACAAAACTTTTGTCCCTCTTCTTTTTAAATTCATAATTAATCAGACAGCAACCAAACACACCAATGATTGAGCTCTCCCATCCCATATGAACTCCATTTCCAATCTTACAGTTTTTTTAAAAATAATATTTGTTACTCATAATATCTATTCATAAATCAATCAGATAAACTTTTATTTCCAAACTTGCCATCCACTTTCATACCAAATCTATATGCAAGTGGACAATGATTAGGCTTAAATTCAATTACAACTTAGAGTACGTATGAATAATAACATTAATAATGTAAAAATAGGGAAAATAGGGCGTGGTGTACAAAAAAGAGAGGGGAGAAGTATCAGAGAATCTGATTGGGAGCAGGATTTGTTTGGGTTTATTTGCGACTTTGTATTTTGCAGGTTTTGGGAATTTAATTTTTACCATGGAGGAGTTTCAAGTTTGGATAAAAAGTGAATTGAAATACGAATTGAATTATGGTATGCTCCTTCAACTCCGTACCCACACCTACGTGTATGGTTTGGTCGCCTGCTCCACCAACATTTTGACCCCTCCCTCTATTCACAGAAACAAAAAATATACTACAGTCCACGTATTATTACATCACTGTAAAAATCTTGATTAATAAATGTTTCAATAAGAGAACTCTATGCGCGACCTATAGGTATGAAATAATCTTCCAAGAACCAAACCAATAAATTTGGCTGACCCACTTAAATGAATGGGAACAGCGCCCCATTAAAGTGGAAAGGAAAGAAGAAAACAGGGAGAATCTGGGAAGACACACTGGTTACAATGGAATCACACGTTCATGAAATCTCAAACAGATATATACTGTGTGCGAGTACTGAGGGATAATATTAAAGAAGTCAAAAATGCGCCATAAATACAGAGGACAGATTCAAAGGTAGATGGTTGTTGAGGTTGTTGCTCCATAACTCTCATGTAGTAGTAGCAGTAGTAGGGAATTGCTAGCTTGTTCATAATGGTCCGAATTTTCAGGTTTGACAACTTAAATGACACCTCATTAAATATCTTCTCTCCCAAAAGGATCAACATTGGTCTATGAAATGAAATCCACACTTTGCCCCGTCTCTTTTTTACCCTGAGACAATCATGGCTCCCCTTTAATATGCTTAGCTTTTTCCATATCATGCAATTTCAAATTATTCCTTTAAAAAGCATGGGGGCTGTAGAAAAGTTGAAAGTCCTTGAGAATTTATTTATATGGAGGACAACGGTGACTGTAAAAAGCCATCCATGCAGCCCCTCCAAATCATGCTAATATTAAAGGAAAAGAACGACTTGTTTAATTTTGGAATTTGGTACACAAAACAAATAATGACTTACTGCTAAAAGCCAATAAAGCCGTCTCACTTGTGCGCACCCCCTTTTTCCTTTTCGTTTATGATTTCCATCTTATTCAGAATAAATAGAAGAAGAAAAAACAGAGTTGTATATTTAACATGATTATATATACATTTACTCCTTAGCTCTCTCATTCTTCTCAGTGAAATCATTAACTGCTACGAGAAAAGAAGGTTCACATACGTCAGAACTTGCACGTCTCTTTTCCTAACAACGGCAATGAGTAGCCATCCCTTTTGTAAATTCTTTTTATGTTCCTGACTCAGACCAAACCTTATAAATGCTTCACATAATTTCAAATGGGTTTATTCCTACTTTTTCTTAAAGAATAATCATAAGCCAAAACGCTCCGAGTCTTCGACCCTGGGTTGCCAACTTGAGCTCACATCCTGCAAAATCACAACGGAATAAAATATGACTTTCCCATAGAGCTGCACTAAATCTTCCTCTTTTTCACAATCACGATTATTGATTAGCAATATTCTCATAGAAAGATAGAAAAATTAGAGAGAAGCTGACTGATGAAAAGAAGGGAAAGGTGAACCTTGTTTAGTAGACTGAGGGTATTAGTATGTCTCCATCACAACTGGGGCTAGCGTCTCTCACACTAGTGCCCACCTGCAAAATGGAGACCAACCCAAGGATAAGAATAAGACAGGCACGAGATTTCGACAAATGACTTTAACATCGAGGGCAGACAAGGTCAATTGCATTACTATCGAGAAATTTATAAAATAGTACAAATTCAATGAGCTTTTGCAGATTGAGGATTGAGTCAACTAACCCAAAATGTTGAATGGTGGCTATGAAACGATAATCCTGATCAACTACTTATTCCACTCGTTTAATTTGACCCTTGTTGGGGGTTAATAATTACCTTATGTTGATCACTTTTCCGTTTCAGTTTTCCTAAAATCATCAGGTTGATCTCAGAGAATAAAGAGTTGCGAGGCATTCAGAAGAGATTTGGCTCGATGTAACTAAAACCATGTGGATGCGGCAACAACTCTTCTATTTCAATTCTGGAACTAGCATTCTTTCTTGTTCGGCCCCGGCTTACAGAATCAACCTCTGCCAGGAATATGCTATAAACTGGTCTGTGATCAGAGAATCTTGACTCTCCCCGAACATAAGATAATTGGCGGAGACCTCTTCCGTACCACAAGATACGGTCACACCTTCATGAACAAAAGTTAATCAGCTATAACTACATAAATCATAATATAGTTTCGACATAATGACATAGCACATTACCATGCTGGAGTTCTTCGTTTTTGTTTTGAGTGTCTTTCATCACCTGCATATCTGTCTGAGTTATTTGAATACTTGTATGTGGGAGGGAAATATATCCTCCCCTCATTCCATCCTTCAAACACACGACCTTGTCTTATCTCTATACGCAACTGAAAGACAATTTTTCGTGTTGTTAGGTTGTTTAAGAAATCAAATGAGAAAAGAAGCAAACTTTTCTGACATAGGAATCACTTGTAAGGGATCAAAGTATCATGCCTGGTCTTTCTCTAACAAAGCCTTCCAATTCCGCATCTCAACGAGAGCTTTTGCCGCACGGTATGAAAGAGCTATCCGATAATTTAAATCCCCCAGCCAAATAACCCGCCTACACCAGTTAAACCAAAAGTTTAGGTCTTCACAATACTCCATGTCAAAAGAGAATGTTACAACGTTGAACAAAGATTTCATGAACAGAGATGAAAAGCTTACTCATGTTCCAGAATCGTCTGAGGAGAATTCTCATCGCCTGTACCATGAACCTGCGGAAACCTTGTCTTCCTGAGGATCTCCATCGCATCAGAATTTCTCCTAAGCTCATCACCCTCCTTTTGTCCAGAACTCAAATGACTACAGACGAAGCAAAAGCTTGTTTGGTGCAAGGACATGCTAATTGAAATTGAACCCTGAAACATCCCAAAAGAATGAGATTATCTCCTGTGCTGGTTCAACAACAAAGAAAACTACTAACTACACTAATATTACCTTATTTCCAAGATAGCCCATCAATCCTCTGCCAACACACGAGACTTTCAAGTTATGAACATCATCTCTGATATCACTTTTCACCCAAACTGTAAGAAATATCCCAACCATTTGCTTGCTGGCAACCAAACAGTATCTTGAATGCCCTGTCTGCCTTTCTCTATCCCCCATAGAGAAAGCACCATTGTATGGCAGCGGAGAATATTGTGTTGTAACTGGGGAATCACCACCTCCAATTTCATCATCTGAGGAATTCCATCTATAATTAGGGTCATAGTCACTTGTCCTATGACCAAGGATCATTCTATCACAGACACTCAGGCGGCGATCAAGGCGTACTTGTGGCAGTGACATATCATAGTCCATTCTCATGCTACGACTCAGGGATTGGAAGGACCTCCTATGGAAGAAAGAGGTTTCCTTCCGCCTCATTGATCCCTCAAAATCAGCATCTAACTCTACAATAGGATCAGGGACTGGTGAAGGAGTATGGTATCCACCACTTGTGCCAGGGAGACTGTTCAGTGTCTTCCTGATAAGAGCTAACCATTTTCTAGCAGGGCCATTGTCTTCTGTGCCCAAAACGTTACCAGCATTAAGAGGTACAATTTCTTGAAACCTGAGTGCAATACGAGGAAAAAACATATCAGACTGGACTTTTAATAAAATATAAGGGATAAATGAATGACATATTGTATGATCAGTAATTCACCCGAGAACATAGATATCAGACGGTGGAGAAGTGTGAAGCCAATCTTCAAGGTTCAGATAACCAGGAGGAGATTTCCCAGCAACGTTCCAAGTAGCAACAAAAATTCTGTATTCAAAACAAAAACACGCATGCGCATAATGGAGATGCAAGTTCTTAAATCTTATTGGCAACAAATATGAGAGTAATTGAGTAAAATACAATGACAAATTAGCATACCTATAAGTATTCACATCTGGAACCTGAGCCGTGTCATGGTCAGTCATACCTCGCTGCATTCTGTCCAAGTGCTTCCGGCTTGATCTCTCTGTGAATTAAGGTGGAGATTATGTTTTCAGAGAGATTACAGGGAAGCAAAAAAGGAAAAAAGGGGCAGCAACAGAAGGTTTCATAAATTAGAACATAGCTGTCTTTTAAGATTCTTTTTTATCTTTATCTTGGTGGGGTTTGGGAATGGTGTGGTCCTAAGAAATACCAAGGTGTCTGCTACTGAACCTGTTTGGCTTTTCTTAATAGTGCATGCCTCCCACTCTGAATAGTTGCTCCTCCACTCTTCATCAACACCTGAAAAAAGCAATATCTTAAAGTTATTAAAGCTGTGCTCTTCGCACCGTTAATTTATCCTTCCACTCAATCAAATTAAACAACGAAAAAATCTGGTGGAAGAAGGTGAAAACCACGAAATAACGAGCAGGCTCGTTGAACCCAGGAAATTGGTGCAAGCTTAAGAGTAAAATCTGGATAATTTAATTACATAGAGGCAGGAGAGGTATCAATTTTTTTTTAGAGAATCAACATTCCAATTCCCAGAGCCTAATTACATCAAAATCATGCGAAAATTGGACAATCACCTCCATAAAGGACATCGTCTGCGTGAAAGTCCTCGGTTTTACTCTTGATATTGAACCACTTCTTGACCAATATTTTGGGCCATGAAAGCTTCAGAGAAAACGTAAGAATCAGCAACGGCAGGACATAAACGGAAGGGAATTTTAAGGAGAGCTGACATTTTCTCAAACCTTGCTTTTCTTCGAGTTCTCATCTCCCATTGTTGGAAGAACTTCATATAGCTATCTCTGATCACTGAAACGACAGTGCTTGCTATTCCTTCTGCAATGCCTTCTCCATGTTTTCAAGGATGTAGATGAAACGAATTTTCGTCCGATTCCTGGCTCTGTTTTTGTCACTGACAGAAGTGGACGAAAAGATAATAACACCCTTGGTGATCAAAACAAGGAGATGGAAACTGAGCAACCGACCAGAGCGGAAAAAGACAGCAATGGAGGAAATCAATGCTTCTTAAATAATGCAGAGAGAACATTAATGAGAGCAGAGGAAAACCCAGTTTCTCGGCATTCAAACCAATGTGATACCAAACAGAGTCAGAAATTGAACCCCACTTGGAATTTTCACTGCTCCTTCACTCGCACTTGCGCGTTTCAATCTATTAATGGAGAGAATGGAGCGACTAGGAAGGAAGAAAGCAAAGTAAATTGCAAGGTAAGAAGGAGAGAGGGCGGAATGATACGTAGAAGTAAGAGAGTGGGAAGGAGTATGAGAATCTGGGGATAGAAGAAGAAAATGCGGAAGACATAAAAGAGAGGACAACCTCGTTGTGGGTACAGATACAGAGCAAAGTATCGAATTTGAAGGGAATAAAGTGAAGGCAAGCTTCGCTCTCTCTCGAGGCTTTTTACCCCAACTCCCATGCCCGCCGCACAAGCATGGGAACTCGCTTATATTGGCCACCCACTCCACCCAACAATCTTCTCCGCCTCTCTCTCTCTCTCTCTCTCTCTCTGTGTGCTTATTTCCTTCTCATGAGATTTCACTCCTCAATTGTAAAAGACGACTTTGTTCTCACACTCTGCAGAATTTATTAGCCTTTGTCCTTTTCATGATTCGGGTCAGGATTATTTATTAAACTTGTAGTAGTAATATTCACCGCTTTAAGATAGGACTTAGAATTTAGAATGAAATCGAAACATGTGACAGATGAATTCTTAGTGTCAGTAAAATTTAAACTCTCACTGCACAAGTAACTGAAACTTCCGTTAATTTTTTGACCAAGGCAGTCAGTCAACTCATTATTTACCGCGCCCTCTCTCTCCTCCTCTAACTTGGACGACACAAGGTCAGCAAGTCAGGTTTCGATCCAATTTGGAAGAAACAGAGAGTATTAGTAAGGTTAAGCGATCTTGCGTTGGGTGTTGTAGGGTTGAAAAGCCGTTTTAGAAGACCAAAGAATCTGTAGCCGCTCTCTCTTTCCAGGAACTCCTGTGCTTGACCGCACGAGAAAAGCGGTTTGATTAATGATTTATTTTTTGGCTGGGTGTTAAAAGCCTATTAAGTCTACCTCATTAACGTATCTTATCCTAGTCATGAGCCTCGGTTAGACTTAGACGGTTTTTAAAGGGAATGTTTCATCACTTTCACATCTGAAACACAAGAGGCCACTTACTCCGCCGTTTCAAGTCACCATTTGTAATTTCAACATAGACATGTCTCTGTTTTCTAATCTGCTTTACGCACTCTGAGAATTTTTCCCCTTATTTACAACACTTCAAGCAACAGAGTGCAATACTTTTATTTATTGTTTTTTAGAATAATATATTAAAAGAAAACCGTGCAAACTCTGGTTTGCACATGGATTGATGTAGTATTATATAGTTTACTTTAGGGACGTCGTGCAGTCCAACAAGCTGTTTCTTTATCGTTCCCCGTAAAAGTGGGCGCTTGTTTGGCCATCAGGGTTTCCAACTTCTATTCTCACTTGTGTTAAGCTCAAGCGATCTGGGTATGCTGGGAACAAAATCTTGGAAATCATAGTTTAAGAACAGGACCTGATTATTGAGGCTCCTTCTCAGCTTAGGCTCCAGGGTTCGTTTGTGAAGGCTTGTCCGCAAAAAGACCGTCTCTGGCAACTACGTGTCAGCCTGCAGAACAAAAAATTGCTGAGAGGGAAGGACATAGTTCATTATAAACGGCTTCTGAGCTACACCAATAGGTTATAGCTATCTAATCAAGCGCGGAGAATCGTATATTGTAAACTTGATCAAGTGGGGGCCATGTTCTGCATTTGAATGTTAATTAATCCTCGATTACTATAATTGCTTGTGCGTTCTTGGCCATCCTGGGTTTAGCTTCGGGGTAGGGCAATGGGTTGAAAGGTATGTGACGGACAAGTTTGGATAATGCAGAATTGCTGAGTGCGTGTATGTGTGTGTGTGTGTGTGTATATATATATATATATCGGAATCAGAGGGTTGGAGATTGCCCTGACGCAAGTGCCAATGATGGGAGGAAGAAAGGTCAGCATCAGAATTAAACGTGGAGTGGGTCCCGTGGGGCTAATTAATTAATCCGATATTTTCTAATATTCAGATGTATCATCCATGGGGACACCTTCCCTATCACATCAACTCCTCAATGCTCATCTGCTCTTCCATCACTTGGAGTCATTGCCACATGTTCACTAAACTATCCCATGAGTGTGAGAAATCTAACCATTGTCACACTTCCTCAGTTATTTATTTATACACACAATTTATAATAATTACGATGTCTTAATTTGTGAATATTATAATTTATTTTTAAAATTTTATTTAATTTAAATCTACAAAAAGATATATATATTTGATAAAAATAAACATAAAATTTGACCAAATTGAATTATGCTGAGTATAATATTTTACAATTTTTTCTGGCATGATTTGACTTTTTGGATGAAATTATATTTTTAATAGTTAAAAAAAAAAGAATAAAAATGCAAGAGTGTGAAGGAGTAAAAAGTTTGACTTTATTACTAATGGAGGGGATGCTCAACTTCTGCAAGAGTCTCCATCTAACTCATCCCATACTGGGGAGCAGTTATTTGTTTTAATTAAAAAGGGAAAATTTGAAATGAACTAATATGGAAATGCGTGAGAAGATGGTTAGAGAGAGTAACGAGGCAGTCAAAGGGTGAATCTTTAACTGTACTTGTGGTGTGGGTTTTAATTTTATTTTGTTTCTGAATGGCTCTGCTTTTTCGACCTCCGATTGAAATGAAACCCCTCTTGTGAAGCCACTCCTTTTCTTCCGCACTCTTTTGTTAACCGTTTGAATCTCTTTTCTTTAATTTTCTTCTCTTCCATTCCGTCCAATGGTTTTGTCTATCTTTGCCTTGTCGTTTATTCTCTCTTCACAATCTGGCAAACTATGCAGTTCTCCCTCTGGCCCTCTCGCACACTCGTACTTGCTGTGTAGACTCTCCACTTTTTCCCTTTCCTTTCTTTCCATTTTGTTATTCCTAGTTCTAATGGCGCATACGTATTTGACCCTGGAATAACATCACGTACCTATTTCCGCACTTCTCAAATCATGCTCTTGGACCAACACGTAAGAAAGATCATAGTAGTAAGAAATTTGATTCAACATGCAAGTAGAGCTAAGAGGACAGTAGGTGAGGTGTGTGGGGACATGAGAAGCTGCTTGGCTTGTTTAGCGTTAAACGACAAATGGAGAATTGATACTGGGATGGGTGTTGCCAATTCAAGTTACACAGGAATGAGCAACTGTTTGTGTAAGAACAGGACTTGACTGCGTGAGAGAGCAAAAGCAGAAGCCTGCTACGTTGATGTGAAGCTTTTCACGATGGGGTTAAAAAATAATGACAAGCTGTGAGTGTGGCTGTCTTTTCACTTTTTACCCAAGCGGCTTTGCTCTTTCGAGTTACTTTAATTTCCTCATTTTTAGTTTGAGCTTGGCATGCAAATTAAAACACACCTTGTCACTGTCTATCATTTTACCATCTTTACTTCCTTCACCCCCTGTAGAAAAGAAAGAACAGGGCAGCGTGCTAGGGCTATACGGTTAACCAAATTGAAGTTCAATTTCAAAATATGATGATGGACCCAGTGGGCAGTCCCTGGCTTTGTATCCATACAAATGAACATCAGGGATGTATCTTTCGGAGCGAGGAAGCAGATCGGTTCATTATTAAAGGCACTACAGAATGTCATGTTACTCGCACCTTTATATCTCTATCCTGGCAGTTGCACGACATAACTACGCCATGGAATTCTCTTAAATATTGTCAACAATCTTAATAATGAAATGCAACAAGGACCAACTATATATATATGAGCATCCAAACATAAATGCGTGAGTGTCGCCTCGTTAGATCTTATGGACAGACCCCAAAACATTACATACGGAGTGTGTGTGTGTGGTGGAGCAAGACCAGGCATATATGTTCGGTAGCACGCAGCACATCCTAAAACAATAACCATGATCTATAGATGAAGAGAATTGGATCAACCAGGTGCAGGCAGGCGTGTCTAACTTTGAATTTGGTGTACGTAATATAAAGTCCTTCGATGACGTGATATTCCCTCTGCAACATGCGAAAGTATTACTGCCCAAGCAACATTTGGCGACTACTGCCATTCTCTACGTCTCCTATTCACATGCAATCACATGCCAAAGATCGGTTTCTCTACCTCCGGAAAAACCACGAAACTTTCACGAGTGATGACCAAATACCTTGCTTGTAGTAAATATGACTCAAGCCTTAGCTGAAAAACCTCTTCCAATCATAGTAAGATTGCCTTCACCATGCAAATCTATTAAATACTCCGTTGTGTCTATTTTCAAGTTATTTCTTCAGATTTTCTTCAGATTTTATGACTCCTCTTTCTCATTCTTTTCACCTAACGTATTATTTGCAGAGTTTTCTTCCCCTTTTTATGATGGTTTATATGTCTTCCTCCACAATTTTTTACTTTACAACTTATCTTTATTTTTTACAAGTTCTTCAAATTTTATTAATGCATTTAAAAATGTTTCTCCCATGTTTACAAGGCATTTCTTTAAATTTTATAAATTAATTCTTCATAATCTAAAGGAATGCGTCACAGTTTCCTTAACCGGACCTAATCATCTACCCTGAGAATAACCAGACTTGTATATTTTATGTATAGACATTGATAGCGACGCCAATACTTATATAACATTTTCCATGGCCCACCACCCAACAAAACAATGAGGATAACCTTAGAATAGATCCATAGCCTGTCGTGCAAATAATTTTGATTTGATGACACATGTCAAAGTTGGAGTACACGGGAATCGGAAGCTCAAACTAATAATGTACTCGTGCAAACTGCGCACCGCATGTCTGCAAATAACTAGAAAGGGCCATATAAACTATCTCTATAATATTCATTAGTTAACTTCATCGCTATTTTCACCTCCGAGGAAAAGGAAATCGTTAAAGAATCATCCGACCATGGTCCTCTTTCGTCCTCTCTGTCGCACTACAAATTGTGAAAAACAAATGAATCAAGTGCCTACAACGGTACTTATAAACAGTCTTAACTTGAAACAAATAAGAGGGGAAGTCTCACCTTGGGCCAGCTTGTTGAATGTGGATGACCATTGCTTTGACGATTTGCGATATGCTGCGAGTATCCGGTCCATCTATACAGAAAGATTATAGTGAGTAATTAATCACTTGTTCATAACATAACATCTATTCAAGCACAAACTAAATGATAGCAGAATTATGGTGTTCGCTTCATCAGAAGGATTTTTACCCGATCGGCATGAACTTGTTGGACAAGTCTCGGCCTCTGAAGCCGAAGGCATGATTTGTCAATTTTTCTTTTGCCCATATTTTCAAATATAGATGGGTAAAAAATTAAAGTTCAAATTTGAAGGTATGAATATACCAGAAATTCAAACGTTTGAAGGCTCGCGAGATAAATTTCTTTCCATTTTCCTCCCCTTTTAAGCGCTATTCCTTCGGGACTGTTCATGTCCCTCTTCTAACACATTCTTTTAGCATTATCATACCCATCTTCAAACCGTCAATTTCTAAATCTTCTTTTGCCCTGAAATCCTATTATTTGCTGCTGCCTGTACATGTCAGCAATTCAATATGATCAAAAGTCCCTCCATTATTAACCTCAAGACCCTATCTTTCATTTCAAGTCTATTTACAATCTTTGGAACCCCTCAAATGACAGCGATTGCACAATTATTATGTCTATCCTGTGACGGTCTTTATCCAGATTCATTGACAAAAAATGATGTGAAAGACATAAAGCAACAATGTCATTTATGAAAGTAGGGGGAAACTAGGTAGCCAGAAGAAAATTTTTCCGATAACATTTTGCTTTTCTGCATTCTCAGTACTTATGACTAAAGAGTTAGCCTCTTAACGTAATACAGACCATTTTGTTATAAACACATTACAGCCAAAGTCTCAGTCCATGCATACAACATAAAGTAAGGGAATTAGAAGGAATAAAGATCCTATGGAGAACACTCCAACTGGAATTATGATAAAGTAAAGATATAAACACCTCTCTGGATTACCTCCATAAACTATAGCACCTAAGTTAGTACTAAGGGTAAAAGGAAAAATTGGCGTACCACATTTCCACATGAAGAGTGCATTGAAAGAAGGAGCTCTTTCCAAAACATACAAATCAACAGCTTTATCTTCCGGTAAAGTTGAAGTGAAGCTCAAACCAAAGTCAACGAGGACCTATAAAAATTGCAATGGACTAGATTCTCATATAGTACATAACGTAATTCTAATGAAGGCACTAGCCCTTAGAAGATATGAATAGAAAATGAACTCACCAACTGATTGGTCCCATTCTTCAGAAGCATATTAGAGGTGGTCAAATCACCATGAATTATGCCACCATCATGTATTTTTCCAATTGCATCACCAATTTGGGATGCAATATCATCCAAACGCTTTTCATTGACACCATGTAACCCAAATTCAGGAAATACATGTTTCACCGAAGGTCCCTCGACAAATTCAAACGTTAGTGTGTGTGACACAGGATCTACAGCATACAACACAGGAGTACAAACCCCAAGCCGTCTTGCTTTGGTCATGCACCCGGCCTCCTGCTCCAGCAATTGGTGGAAGATAACACTCCATACAATGAACAAAATATTGCTAAAAAGAAAAATTTAACCAGAAAAAAATGAAACTTCATTATGAATCTCACAGCATTTAAGCGCTTTAGAGTAAGTTTAGAACCCAAAATTGGACGCCTGTACTTGTTTGAGAAGCGCTCTTTGACAACAGACCTCCTTTCCACAAAATCAGACTCAAAAACCCTCTATCAGGAAACAACAAAAAGATTTACAAATTATGCAAGTTAAAGGTAACCAATATAGAAAAACGAAAACACAAGGAAAGTTGAGTGTGGCTTAATCAACAAAATTATTTGACAAGGAAGTTGATAAAGAAGTTAAAAGAAAGTGCGAACAACAATTCGTGTACCAAGGAAAAAAGAGATTGATCATTGTACATAAAGGGTACAATAACAGTTAAATTTTCAGCTTGTCCAGGCTTTAAAAATGTAAAACAAAGCCATATGAAGAAACACGGTTGACTATTAGCTAGCTCCTAAAAATTCACGGGATCACACTTACGGCTTCAGCTCCTTGCTTCAGCAGAATGTGAGAGCTACTTCTTGTGTCCGCTTCAATCTCCATAAGGAAAGATCTCTAGGAGATGTCTTCTAGTTAAGCTTCTACAACAATCATGTGTCAAAGGGGCTTGTTGGCATTTGTCAATAGATAAACTGTATTCCAAGCAATAATTAATATTGAGCTAACATATGTCCAAAGAATTGAGGAAAAAAAAAACATATGTGGAGATCGATGGGCTGAACAGAAGAAACCATTTAAAGCAGGATGTCATGTATTAAAACTTTGAAAGGGCACACGTTAATCAAATAAAGTTAAACCAATTATACAACTTCGACCGAACATAAAAACAGACACTAAGAAAGGTATAGCTCTTGTGGTGAGGTTTAGTTCTTAAATCTTTGAAATTAAAAATATCTTGGCATATATTTAAGAATTCATCAGAATTATTATGATATGTCTTAATAATTCAAAGAATATTTATAAACATATTTAAAGATTACGTATTAACAAAATCCTAGTGCTAACTATTTAAAGATATGCCTTTCTAAGATATGAATCTCATTAGTGCATATTATATCAACCTTTTGTTACTTACCAAGTCAGATTTGTATTAATATAAACAGATCATTTTTATTTAAAGATGTCCCTATCATGGTGATTAATACATAATGATATATTAAATGGTGCCATCTAATTCCAACGTAGAAAATATTATAATATGTGAGATGGTTGGATTAAGATTAATAATATATTAAGTGCCTACTTATCATCATTAATAATATATTAGAATTATAGTTTGCATGTGATCATTGATGAGTTTAATAATAGCAAATTATTCAAAGTGTTATGGCACAAGTAAGTGTACTGTAATTGAATTCAACTTCACGTAGTATTTGCGGGGCGGCGTCATTTGAACAGATCCAACAGTCAGCGAGGATGCTCTCGTCAACTCTCAGATGCTCTGAATATAGTCAGCAGAGCCAAGAAGAGATTGATGATATCCAGATACAAGGAGACAGCAGCCCAAATGCACTCATCGTAGGAGAACCTCTTGATAAGGTTGTCCGTATCATATACGATGTAACCACAAACTATAATTGATGCCAGGCACCCATAGACCATCACCGATATCTTACCAGTTGAAATAGTATCTGCAACAGCCAACAAATCAAATTCTCTCAGAAAATGGGATTCTGAACACAATTCACTAGGCCTGAAAAATATGTTTGAGGATCATCATACCTGAATCAGAGCAAAAACCATGAGAACTAGCACAGCACCGAACAAGAAAGGGCCAAGAAAATTAAAGTCGTGGCCTCTCCTCACGGCCCAAAATGGGTAGAGAGTCAAACTGACCACCACCACGGTTGTCAATATCGCAGATTCCAGTCTAACATTCCCTGTTTCCATTCATCCAAACTTTTAGAGCCGTGATGAAATTGGCCAATTCCAACATTTCAGCCTTAGCGCTTAACAATTAAAAACAATACGCTACCCATTGCCCAATGTTCGCCAGTATATTGAATTGGATTTCCCCGGTGATTTACGTCCTATTGCCCGATAAAACCTCGTAGTCAAAGATTGCATATATCAGCTATCCTTTGTATTTTCAACGAAAGGATGCTATGAGAAAGAAAAGGGAGAGTATAATTGCTCCACAACGTTTAAAAAACGAAGATGATACTCTGAAGTAGATATGATGTAGTTAGAGAAGAACAGAGAGAGCCAGTGGCAAGGGCCACAATGGCATCAAATCCATCCTCATTGTCCCATGGGTGCGCGTGTGCGTGGTGTGTTTAAAATTGTCCCAAGAAGAACAGAGAGAGAGAAAACAAGACCCAGAAGTGCAAAGGGGACCACCGCTTTAGATGAAAGAAATCGAAGAAACTTCATTGGCGCAAAAAATAGGGAATGAAAAAGAAGATTAATCTTACCGCTAGTAAACACACAGGTGAGTCCAACAGCGAAAGCTAGAGAGATTGTGAAGATTCCTAGGAGGAGGTAATTCAGCGGGTGCTTCTGGTGGTAGTAGTACAGCGGGCATAACACTGGAATGTTTGAAAGCCGTGAGAGAGAAAAAAAAGTAATAATAATAATACGAGATAAGAGGGAGCTTGAAAGCAAGGAAGAAAGTGCATACCGATAAATGGGGTGATTATGAGGACAATGTAGAGGGCCAAGCCAGCGGCGGAACTGACGAAGAAGTGGGCAATGGGATGGACGAAGACGACGACGGAAGCAATGGCAATGGTGGCGAGCAAACTGAAGGGTAATGATGGAGTAGACTTTGCGGATAAAGGACCAGCGGAGCTCGGGGCTTTCGAGCATCATAGGGTAGAAAGGCGCAGGTCGGGCCTCCACGTCAGATTTGCGGTAAGGCCGGTTCCACATGGCGGCAGAGGCAAGAAAACAAGAAGGAAGGCAGGGATGGGAGATGAGGGGGCTAATGAAGGTCTGGATATGGGAGATTCTTGACGGGAGGGAGAAGGGAATTTAAATAACGGAAGAAGGAAGTTAGTAGAAAGAAACTCGATGCAACATGGCGTAACCATGGACAACTCATGCGCGAGGCGCTCGTGTTTCGTGGAACGTTCTGAACTTATCTCCAACCCACTGGGTCTTGTTCGGATCTTTCCCGCATACTTTTCTTTTCTTTTTTATTTTTTGAAAAAAAAGAATCCTGATTGAAGAAGAAGGAGTCTATAAATCCTGGAGGCCTGTGGGCTTGCAACATCAGCCCAACACTTCCTCCCAGTGATAAAATGAATCCGGTCATGACCCAAATAAAAAAGAAGGTGTCCTGTTAAGAAGTACCTATACGTGGTTGAATGTTTGATCCAAAATAATCACATAGGTGAGGTTGCTACTTCGGCTTCAAAGTCGTGTTGGCATAAACATTTGGAGGTTATTTGATTGTTCGGAAGGACTATTTTATCGTATGATATTTAAAAAAAATATTTTAGTTAATGAGTACTTATATTTATGTCGGAGAGTAATAGACAGCTCATCCTGTCTAATATTGGTATCATCTAAGAGGAAGAAAAATTTCATCTTACTTTTATGCTTTTAGATTGTGAGTGAATTCAACCCCTTTTTAAAAGTTCTTATAATAAAAACAAAAAAGACAACGTTCGCATGCGTAAATAGAAATTAATTATTGTCACCCATCAGTTGGTGAGTTCAATTGATAAAAAATAAGATATATAACTATTTAAAATATATTTAATTTATAAAGAGTACTGTTTTTTAAAGAGTGTTATTTTGTTTAATTTTACGTTTGAGGATAATTGATAGTTGCCCCTACTTAATATTAGTATCACCTAAAAATATAGAAAATTCCACTATACTTTTAGATAGTATATAAGCATAATACTCTTCTAAAAAATTCTTTATATAAAAAAAAGAAATTAATTATTGTCAGTAAAGACTAAAAAATGTGTAATAATTTCAGCAGTCAATTTTAATGACTCCCTAGACTTCAATGAAAGATATCTATACTTTTTTAAGTCGGATTCAACGGGAGTAAGGGTTAAATTTAAATTGTGAAGTCTGGAATCAGTTTGGGCGCTCATGAGCACCAAAGCTTATTTCAGACGGTCTAAATTTAATTATTGTTTAGCTGACATTTTTTAAATAAAAAATGATAGTTAAAAGATTATTTTTATTTTAAATTTTATATCCATTAAAATATTTTTAAAAAAATAAAAAAATTAAATCTAAACATAGGAAAGGATAGATAAGCACCCATACTGATTCCGTTAAATCTGGGTCATTCAAACTTTAATCCAATGACAATGAAGGGAAAATGAGAGTAGAGAAGTGGGCACCGGAGAAAAAGCCGAATCCCACGTGAAACACTCGCTAGTTCGCGACATTAACGTCCTTTTAGTCTGACTATACTAGAGTGAAATTTTGAATTTTATTATCTGACATTAAAAGAATAAAATCAAGGAGCCGACCGAAAACGTCACCTTCCCCCCCCCCCCCCCCCCACCCCTTATTTTGTGGTAACGAAACTTGGCCTCCGAAAGCGTGGTATAGATCATAAATAAAATCCAAGCTCATACGGAGGCATCGTTGTTCTAAAGGCAAAAGCTCATAAATGTACGTGGGGATGGGTAATAACGATGAAGGCCGTCTGAAATGTTGAACTCAGATAAACGCCACTGATTCCTCATTCCAGAGAACAATGGCGTTGTTGGAGGCTCAACCAGTTCTGGCCACCACAAACGTCTTTGAACTTGGAGACTACATCGCATCAAAGAAGTCATTGAGCACCCCGCAAATGGATTCCCATGCTTTTCCAATATTGTGAGGTTAAGTGTGCTGAAAAAGTAGGGAAACTGGTCGATAGCCGATAATCTTCAATCTGTGCTTCCTGAGAACGTCCTAGCCAATCTAGAGGAATTTTTGATGGCGGGGCACAGTAGGGGTGGGAAGACAGCATTTGCCGTAGCTCTTAGGCATGCCAAAACCAAGCTCAAGCTCAACATCAGGGTGCTTGTAGGAATAGACCCTGTGACTGGCTGTTACAAGTATTGCGAAACGTGTCCCTGGTTGCTAGTCTTTCAAGCTAGACATGCCCGTTATGGTAAGTGGGGCGGGCTTAGGCCCAGAAAAAGGTCCATTGCACTTTGCCTGTGCTCCTGAGGGTGTGCATCGTGAGAACTTCTTCTGCGAGAGAAAACCTCCTCGTGCTCATTTTGTGGCCAAGGAGTACGGTCACATGGACACGTTGAATGACCATCCAGAAGGAAGGCTTGGGAAAATAGCGAGCTGTATGTGTAAGAATGGGACGGGTTATACGGACTGCATGAGAAGAACAGTTGGTGGCTTAGTCGTTGTCTTCTTGAATTAATTTGGATCGTAACACCCAAGACTTCGATGCTGTTGTTGCCAACCCTACTCTTGCTCTTGCCACGCTCCATCCTGCTCACTATATATAAAAGCAACCTAATTCCTTCCTTCGCTCTCTTGTCTTGTTCCAAATTTCTGTCAAAGTTTAAATTCCTGATTCAGGTTTGAATATGAAGCCTTAAAGATTTGAGTATCTGGGGGCGGTGTCTTTTTCCGTAAGTTTTCAAGCGTTACGTTCTTTACAGATAAATTAATATGATGAGATTATCAATCAGTATTCTGATGATGGCCCTACACGGTGCATTATATATGCGATTGTACAGGTTCCTGACGATTTGGTCTAAATGGTTAACTTTATTGGGACCCCATCTTTATGCGTAAACTGTGTTGTTTTTGACTATATGCCGTATATAGAAAGGGTTCATGAACGTTACGAAAATAAAAGAGAGAAACCCGTCTGGATGGAGACGATGTTTTGGACGTTTGGGTTACATCGAACGTGGTTCTGATCCATCTCCAGATACATTGCCCGGCCGGAGACTATGTTTATGATTAAGGGGAAAAGGTTGCAGATTAAGACGTCATCTCCTAGTAACGTGAAAAATGAAGATTAAACATACAGTGTTTCTGGAGTGCACGAAAGGGGAAAAAATCTTTTTCAGAGTAGGCAGGTGGGAAATCTAATTGAATTGGGGATAAAACTATAGCATGGACTTGTATATGGGATGCACTTCATTAAAAATAGCTCCAAGGACAGCCAGCCTGCATTTGCTATGGCCTCACTCTGGCAGCACATTATTGTTTCTCTGTCTCCCATCTTCACCGCACCCTCTACACCCAAAAATTATTTCTTCGTTTTATTTTTTAAATCCATGGTTGTAGTTCTGTCACATGTATGTATATATACAATTGAACAGTTGTTTGCTTTAATTACATTTGTGAGCTGATCCGCTCAAGTTTGAACTTAGTGCCTATATATCCAAAGAGGATATTGACAAAAGGAAGCTTGCAAAAATGAGACATCTTCATGGATCTCTAATCTTCTCGAATTAATCTGCACAAGTTGATGCGTACACAATATATACATTGACCAATTAACTTCCATTACCAAAGGTAAGATGAAGATTGCACGCCATGTGGCGAAAATTACAGGCTAAACATGGATTGGTATAGTAATAATGCTTTCATTTGAATTTAGTCTAAACATCATGGACCTATTTAATAAATAGGTTTTTAGAAAGAAAAAAAAGGCTTGTAGGACAAAAAATTTTTTATATAACTTTTGTATAAACTCTTTTATAAATAAGTGTTTGATATGTATTACTATAACAATTTGTTATGATTAATAAATTATTATAAAATATATAAAATAAAAAAATTATTATTATTTATCAGTATTTATATCATCTCATTTCTCATCTCTAACTCTATAATACTATTGTTCACTTCTTACCTTGTTAATTCTAGACCTTAAGAGATGACAACAGACACAAACAAAAATGAAATAGTGTGTGCCCTGACCGCAAAGCTTCAATAATGGCAAAGCTTAAATGTCATCATGAGAAGTTTTGACAACTGAGGATAGAAGAAAAAATTAGGAGAAGGGAGAGAGATAAGAGAATATGTTAAAAAAATAAAAATAAAATAATAATTAAATAATTTATAAATAATTTTACATAAATATAATTATTTATTTTAGAAAAAATTTAAACTAAAATGTAGATAAAATCTCGTTTAAAATTTAGATTTAGCACTAAAAAGGGGCAAGTATCTTTTAGGATAAGGAATGCTTAGACAATCGAGAGCTGTGTCGGCAAAAGCCTTGTTTCACGGGCAATTATTATATGCATGGCCAACCAAAAGATTGATCAGCATACGACGACAATTCCCATTTCATAAAATTCATTTAGCCAACCGCCAACAACAAAAGGCCACTAAAATACAATTAACGAGTTGGGGGAGTACGAAGAATATATCGTTTCACTAGAAATAAGAAATAAAAAAAAACAAACAGAGAATATATTGCTTGTCAGGCTACATATAATTTCGGCTTGTACACTGTATGTGCTGCGCTCAACTGCTGTCTACGGTCCATGTATGGGATAAATAAATTAATTAAAAAGAAATATGAGCGTTTTTCTGAGTATAGTTTTAAACTTTCAAGAGAGTTTTTTTTTTCTCAAAAACTTTAAAAATAGTTTAGACCCATGATCCAATCTAAATATAAAATAAAATTTTATTTTCTCTAAAATAATACTAATATCGAATAAAATAAATTGTTAATTACTCTTAAATATAAATTTAGCTATTAAAAAAATAAAATATATCCCTAAATACTTTAATTAAAATCACAGCACTATATAGCATTCAACATGAGGAAATATTGAATTATAGAGTAGAGTGATTTTAAAGACATCAAGAGGCCAAACGCCTTAAGCAAACCATAAGGACCTTGACGGAAATCCCCATCATCATCATCATCATCTTCTGCAATGATTGTTTTTGTCTTCTCGTTTTAATTTCCATTGCTGATGTCTACTCTTGTTCTACGCACTGATGAGGTTCATATCATCACTCTTGAGTTTAGTTGATCCCTTTTCAGATCTGACTGACTTGTATGTATATTTACAATAGATTTTCTATATATTAAATTAAATATTTTTTTGCATTTGCAAAGACATTATATTAGGTCTTTTTTTAGTTTAATCTATTCAAATATAGAAGTGCAAAAATTTATTTTAATACAGCTATTTTCCTATTCGAACCAAATATTGTTTTTTTGGAGGGGAGGAGGAGAGTAGGATGAATGAAGCTGGTCCGCCCGCCCACGATCCACATCATCGTACTATTCAGGGAACAAGTGGGTGTAATAAGGTAGGGGACAAATTGTAGTCACAAAATAATAAGCAGATAATCCTATGTAACGGTTGTTTAGATAATAAAAACGGTCCAATCTGACAGCGCTGACGTCTTTTTGTTGGTTTGTAGGCCTGACCGGGTTTAATTTAGGTAAACCTTTATTAACCTATTAAAACTGATAAGACCATAATTTTAAAGCCGCTATTTGGGAAGATTATAATGGACAGATATATATATCCTGGTACCGCCACCGGCCGCTTTCAGATGAATCAGATCGCACTGGTTTCTCCATTTCTCGCCCCCATTTTGAAACCACGGCAAGCTCCAGCCTTCACCTTTTTGCGTTTCAACTGCTTCGCCCTCTCTCTCTCTCTTTTATCTGTATTTAAGTTTGCTCTCTTTTTGGGTCCAGTTTATTTTTTTGCACTCCCAACAAACAGTAGCTGCAATTTTTATGGTCTCCAACGCAGGGAAAGCGAGAAGAAAAGAAAAAGAAAAATTACTTTCCCTTTTACCAAACAAAAGGAGAAAGGAAAAGTTAGTTAAAGTCGGAAATTTTCAATTTGATTCCCTCTCCTTGATCTCCAGGCCTCTGAACTTCCGCTCGTAATCCATCACCTGCGCCTGCAGATTCAAGCCTCTCGTCAACTGGCTCTCTCTCTCTCTCTCTCTCTCTCTCTCTGTTGTCTTTGGCATTTTGGCATTTCCTGTGTTTGTCTGAGTTAGCCCCAAAAATGTGGTCATTTTTCTGGTAAAGATCTTTCTTAGCAATTTCCGTCTGTTTGCTCCTCACTAGCTTATTGCTTGTTTTATAAATCAAATTTCTCCAGACTAGGTTGAATCGTTGAGTGGTTTTTTTAAGGAAAAATATATTAAATAGAAGCTTGATTTGGCTGTCGCTCATCGGAATAAACAATTGATTTTTTCATGTATCGATTCGTTCAAAAGACCGTTGTCATAGGTTGAGTACTTCCTTCTCTTTGATTGTTCTGTTTGTTCGGAAGGGGGGAAGAGGAAAAGTAGCAGTTGCTTACTGTGGATGGAAATAAGTTAGCTGATAGTGGAATGTGACGAACAGGCGGGGGTGGTCTTTATAGTAGTTATTCTTCTTCCTTTCTCGCTCCAATCTGTAAAGGTTGATTAGCGCTATTGTGGAGATCTGGGAGTTGTTTCGTGTCCTATGCCCCATGAGGGCTTTCTTCGCTCCTGACTTCTGTAAAGAAGTGCAACCAAATGTTTTGAATCCACAGTCCTGGCTCCAAGTTGAAAGAGGGAAACTTCCTAAACTGTCATCACAATCCTCTTCTGCATCAATGTAAGTTATCTTCTCCACAGTATTAGCCTGAATTTATATATTTTTTTTGTCCAATTAAATGATTACTCTCTTGTCTTTGGGTTGGGGGGGGGGGGGGATGATGTTAACTATTGTAGCGAGTCTCTAATCAAGGTCCCAGAGCCATCTATACAACCATTCTTTAAACCTGTCGATTATGTGGAAGTTCTAGCTCAAATTCACGAAGAACTGGAGTCATGTTCCCCACAAGAGAGGTCAAACCTATATTTATTGCAATACCAGGTCTTTAGGGGCCTTGGGGAAGTTAAATTGATGCGTAGAAGCCTCCGGGCAGCTTGGCAGAGAGCTAACACTGTTCATGAGAAGATAGTATTTGGGGCTTGGTTAAAGTATGAGAAACAAGGGGAAGAGCTGATTGCTGATTTGCTGACAACTTGTGGTAAATGTGCAAAGGAGTTTGGGCTCATAGATGTGGCATCTCATATTCCTTTTAATGTTGATGAAAGTTTGCAAGAGAGATTTTGGATGAATGGGAACGACATTTCACAATATGTTATTTTTACCATTGGAAATGATAACATAATTTGTGACAGACATAAAATGTCTGAACTTTCAGCACCATTTCATGCAATGCTAAAGGGATCTTTCAGTGAGTCACTTTCTGAGACCATAGATTTGTCTGAGAACAACGTCTCCCCTGCAGGCATGAGGGCAATAAGTTACTTCAGTCTGAGAGGCAGTTTATATGACGTACCTCCCAATCTATTGTTGGAGATATTAGCCTTTGCTAACAGATATTGTTGTGAAAGACTCAAAGATGCTTGTGATAGAAGACTAGCGTCTTTAATTTCCTCCAAAGAAGATGCTGTGGAACTCATGGATTATGCTCTTGATGAGAATTCTCCTGTCCTTGCCGCATCTTGTTTGCAAGTCCTTTTATGCGATCTTCCAAACTGTTTGAATGACAATAGTGTGGCAGGGATATTTACTGGTGCTAATAGGCAGCAGCTGGCAGTCATGGTTGGGCCTGGTTTATTTTCACTTTACTGTTTATTAAGTGAAGTTTCTATGAACCTTGATCCTAGTTCAGATATAACAGTTCAGTTCCTGGAACGATTGGTGGATTTTGCTAAAACAGACAAGCAGAGACTGCTGGCTTTTCATCAGTTGGGATGTGTAAGACTCCTAAGGAAAGAATATGATGAAGCCCGTTGCCTATTTGAGGGTGCCTTAAATGCAGGCCATATTTATTCTGTAGCAGGTTTAACTAGATTGGATTTTATGAAGGGCGAGAAGCTTCTATCTTATGAGAAGCTCAGCTCAGTAATTTCCTCTGTCCCCCCAGTGGGGTGGATGTACCAGGAAAGATCACTATATTGTGAAGGCGACAATAGGTGGGAGGACCTTGAGAAAGCAACCAATCTAGACCCTACGCTTATATATCCCTACATGTGTAGGGCTGCCAACTTAATGAGGACTCAAAATGTTCAAGCTGCCCTGGCAGAAATCAATAGGATACTTGGTTTTAAACTTTCATTGGAATGCTTAGAACTACGGTTTTTTCTCAATCTAGCCCTTGAGGACTACAAAGCTGCCCTCTGTGATGTTCAAGCAATTCTTACTCTGCGTCCTGATTATAGAATGTTTGAGGGCCGAGTAGCGGCATCCCAATTCCGTACTCTTGTACATGAGCATGTTGAACAGTGGACTACAGCAGATTGCTGGGTGCGATTGTATGATTGTTGGTCTGCAGTTGATGATATTGGGTCTCTCTCTGTTATCTATCAGATGCTTGAAGCTGATGCAGCAAAGGGTGTCCTATACTTCAGACAGTCATTGCTTCTTCTTAGGTATGTTATGAATGTCTGGTCATTCATTGTTTCTATTATCAATCATTGAAAGGGTTTAAATTCCACCTTGCTTTCCTATTGAACTATCAAGTGTATTAGGAAATTTGAGGGAACAAATTGGTTTTTATACATGCATGATATACTAGATATGTATTGCAATGATTAAAAGTACATCAATTTCTGCTGCTTTCAATGTGCTGGTTATATATAATTCTTGTTTATTCCATAGGCTAAACTGTCCTGAGGCTGCTATGCGGAGTTTACAATTAGCTCGCCAACATGCATTGAGTAAGCACGAGCAACTTATATATGAGGGGTGGATCTTATATGATACAGGTCACTATGAGGAAGGGCTCCAGAAAGCTGAAGAATCTATTAGTATCAAAAGGTCCTTTGAGGCTTTCTTCCTGAAGGCCTATGCATTGGCTGACTCTAGTCTAGATTCATCATGCTCTTCAACTGTAATTTCACTTCTGGAAGATGCATTGAAGTGTCCATCAGATAATCTTCGCAAAGGTCAGGTATGGCTCTCCTATTGTGCCGATTTTGGAAATCTTTCACAACTGAATTCAAGGGAATGGTAACAAAACAGCTGACATTTCAAGTGCATTCTCAATTTTGGGACTTTGAAATTTGAATGTTTCTCCGCATTGTATTGTGTTGATTGTAACCTTTTTTGATAACTTCATTAGTTTTGAGCATGCGAACTTAGAAGTTCTGATGTTTGGGCTGTAGGTGATCCTAAATTTACAGTGATAACATACAGGTATAAGAAAAGTTCACCACTTCAGAATAACTTTTTTGCCATTATATAAATATGCTGGAAAATGTGGTATGACATTGGTAGCATGTAATCATGCAACTTTGTGCACAATTAGTTTCTAGTTTTACTATTTATGCATGTGTTAACTTATCAGGCCCTGAACAATCTTGGTAGTGTTTTTGTCGACTCTGGGAAATTAGACCTAGCAGCTGATTGTTACATCAATGCCCTTGAAATCCGGCATACCCGAGCACACCAGGGTCTTGCTCGTGTTTATTTTTTCAAAAATGGCAAGGCTGCTGCTTACAATGAGATGACCAAACTTATTGAGAAGGCAAAAAACAATGCATCTGCCTATGAGAAGAGATCCGAGTACTGTGATCGGGAACTTGCAAAGGCTGACCTGGAGATGGTGACTCGGCTAGATCCACTGAGAGTATATCCTTACAGATATCGTGCCGCAGGTAATTTGCTAGAGATATGGTAAATGATATACATTATGCGCTAGATGGAACTATTCTGCTCGATTCTTTTTGAATATAGCTTGTGCTTGCAATGCTTCCACCAACACCGACTATTATGATTTGTGTGTGCAGTGTTGATGGACAATCACAAAGAGGAGGAAGCCATTGCGGAACTGTCGAGAGCAATAGCATTTAAAGCTGATCTGCACCTCCTGCATCTAAGAGCGGCATTCCATGAACACAAAGGGGATGTATTAGGTGCCCTCAGGGACTGTCGGGCAGCGCTCTCGGTGGACCCCAACCATCAAGAAATGTTGGAACTTCACAGTCGAGTGAACAGCCACGAGCCATGAATTCTGTGAGTGAGTTTAGTACATTGAAAACAATTTAATGCCACCGTCAGAAATGGATAACTGGCAGCCATCAGGTATATGCGAATGAGGTCTATAGAATGAATGGTTAAATTGTATGATCACTGTCTATAGTAATGAAGGTGTGCATTCTACCTTCTCCTCCTCCTCCCTTCTTTACTTTTATAAGGTGGCGGGGCAGCTCCAAAATTTTGTAATTTTTCTTCTCTATTTTTTGGGGGTATATTATGAATGTCAGATATGTTATTGTCTGTCTTCCATTTGTTTCATGGATCAATGATATGGTGAGCAAGGGGGCATATGGAATTATTTATTTCTTGCTGAACGGTCGAATCGTAAGGAAAACAGGTATACTAGATGGAATAAGAGAGGGTATAGTGTTTAAACAAATTAAACTTTAAATGTTTCTCGTTCGAAATTTGAATTTTAAACTTTCCGTTAAAAAATTTGGCCCAAACACATTGCCGTTAAAAATTATTTTTTATTTTTATTTGTAATAAAACAAGTCAAAATCAATACAAATCCAATTCGACTCAAACTCCCCCCAAAAAGAACAGAAGCGCAGTACGCGGCAAGCATACAAAAGCATAATCAATTTTGGCCTACAATATGCAATGCCACGATCCTAATTTTTCCTCCATATATATTCACAAGACTATTTGCTTCGTTTGAGAAACAAAACTTCTGGAGGACAATTTAAGAAATGATTTTGGCACCTGTCATCTGCTTCGATCGGAGCCTGGATTTAGTGATGCCTGCCCTAAAAGTTCCAGGTAATTAAGATTTTTGGTTCCCACTCGGTAATTAAGATAGGGGTGCTGCAATGCCTCGTCAACACTCGGTCGATCATCCTACAATTATTTAACAAAAGCTTTTATTAGACTTGTGATATTGTAAAAAAGTATTCTTTCAATTAAACAGTGCTAAAAAAATTAGGAAGTAATGCAGATCGCAAAACTGACGAGACATCAAACTTAATCAGGAAACCTACTGGGTCTCAGAGCAATAGATGACGCACTAACCGTAGAGCCCCAGATGTTTGAAATCCTTCAATAGTAAGAAAAATTTTATGACAAACAACAGAAGTCTCCAAGATTAGTTCACATACCATGAACAAAAAGCACTACGAAAGCATCAAAACTCAGAAATCTGCCGACTAACCCTAATTTAAGAGGATCCCGACTCTTCATTTGCTGCGAAAAGAAATCCTCGGAGCATTTCCATGATGCAGGAGGGACTCCAACCTAATTCACAAATATGAAAGTTCCATTAGGTGCCATATATATTATAAAGCAAAACGTCAGATGGTAGACTTACTTGGTTCCCTGTGTGATACTGTTTGAAGGAACTACCAGAAATTCCAGGGACTAAGATGCACAATCCCAAGAACGATTTAAGTCTGTCAGAAGAAATATAAAACGACAGCTAAAATTATCGGTCCAGGGATAAAAGAGAACTAAAGAAAGTTTAATTCCTTCATGGACAAAATCAACCTCACAAGTCCACAGGCAATCATCATACTAAGGCTAAACCATTATAATCTATACATCTTATCAGCGCATGCTTCCCCGAGAAGCAAGTTTCAAACAAATGGTTGCCTGTCTATATATTCAAGGAGACTAGACAAGCTTTTTAATTGCTAAAACACAACACAAAACCTAAAAGATTGCGGAGAATAACCTCTGGAGTTGGATGTATAATTTATGTTAGACAAACTGAAATGCAATTTTAAACAGTGAGAGTGGCGCGTGGCGAGCAGTCCCAGATGCTCCATACTGAATTTCTCCGGAAAAAAACCACCTCAGCTTTTTTCTTTTATTTTTTTTGTTGCCTATCTATTTACTGAAATTTTAACCCGACTACATTCAAATTCGACTCGCGTCACACATATGACTATAATGAGTGAGTCTCCCAATATAAATTTTTTGTATATACTAAAGTTCAAACTTAAAATCTCATTTAAAAGATACTAAACTGTTTATTATTTAGATTAAATCTGTTAGTTTTTTCTTTTTGTTTTGATAAATGGAAGATAGAAAAGGTAAGCAGCCCAAATACCTAAATAATGGCAACATTAAAATTCTTGATTGTACATGTGTTCACATGTGCGCATCAGCTCTGAAGAAACAATACGTTTACTCTTTTGTTTTGTATAATTTTTTTTAAAGAGTGTTAACCTTATTCATGATCTAAGAGTAAAATAAAATCTTTTTTTATTTTAAGTGATATTAATATCGAGTAGGACGAGTCACCTATTATTCTCATATATAAATCTAAATATCTAAGAGTTATAATATCTCCTTAAGAATAATTATTAAAATTATAATAAAATAATACTCCTCATATATTAAACACATTTTAAATAAATAATTGTATATTTTACTCTTTATTAGTTGAATCTATAGACATGTGTAACAATACGGTTACTTTTATCACGACAATCAGTAAAAATTCAATATTATCACAAGAGAAGTGAGATACCGAGATGGCCCAGTAGATCCATGTAAGCGCTTCCGTGTAAATTCATCAATTCCACTGTCACCTATCGTCTGTGAGTTCAACTGGCGAAGGGATAAAACATACTATCATTTGGAGTGTATTTGAATCCTAGGGAGTGTCATTTTGTTGTGATTCCAGTCGCGGCGCTTGGGGAGGCATCCTAGTTCTTGAGTGTTTAGGTTTACGCCTGAGGGTAATAGACGGATCGCCCTACCCGATATTGATATCGCTTAAGAGGAAGGGAGACTTCACCCTGCCCTTAGATAGTGGGTGAGTCCAACCCTTTTCAAAAAAATTTTGTAAAAAAAAAAAAATCAATTCCACTGCCAAAGTCAATGATACGCCTGAAAGAATGGGAAGAAAGCATCAGAATTTTATTGGGCATTAGAGATAAATTGCATGTAACGTAAAAGGCTCAGCGAAAGCAATAAGATCTGTAAAACACAAGAACACATGCTTGGATATCGAGATCAATCGCCACATTGCGCATGCAATTTCGGACTCCAGTCCGTTGCACATGTTAAGTCAAACTCATATTAAGATCATCGTATGAGATGATGGTTAAGATCAACTTGAAGAGCAAATTACCCACACACGCATGGATACGTCTAGAAGGATCCTCTATTCTCCGAGTCGACCAACGTCTTTTCTTTTTTGTCTCACTCATAAAATTCAAGAAAACTAAAATTATTGGCATCGGCAAGTATCGTCTGTCGCAGGATGGGATAGAGGCCGACCGTGAAAGGCCAGCCATTAGAAAAAGGTTCCGGAGAGAAAAAAAATATGATCGATTTATCCATGGGAAATAGAATAAACAAATAAAAGAGAACCACCAATAATTAGCGTAGCAGATGATAGGGGTAAGAATACAAAATTCTAGTAGCTTCCAGAATGTTATAGAAACTTCAATGGAATTCATTTCTATAATACTATATTCAATCTATCAGATTTGTTTTTTTGGTACGGGCCGTGTTACAGTAGAGCTTGTGGTGTCTTGACTGCCCTCAAACAGAGAAACAATAGAATATGACAATGTGACGAAAGTTAAAACAAATCCAACATTTAAATTATTTTTTTAACTCTGAGGATAAAAGCTAATAATATTAAATTGGAACCCGGTAGCCACAAAAATGATACAGCTCCCACCAATTCAAGAATAGGCAAATGCAAGTTGCTCCAAGTGGAATCCCCAGATGCTTCTGGGCTTCCGCATCCACCATCCAGTTCCACTATAGCTGACTCTCTTACCGAGACCGTGGGAACATGCTGACGTGCCTTTCCCGCCAGCAAAATTGTTTTGATTAAATTCAGTTCATTTTTTATATTTACTCTAACTTCATTCCATTTGAAAGATCATGTTTCCCATTGGGTCTAGGTTGATTTTTTTTTTTACACTTAAAACTATATCTTTAGTTAATAACTAAAAATTAATTCTTGAAGAAATCAAAATAAATTTTATTTTTTAATAAAATATATTTTTATGTATACGATTTATTTAAATTTAAAATATTATATTAAAAAATATAATTATCCACTATCTAAATTATGTCAGGTTTTATTGATAATTTTTTTTATTTTTTGTTTTAAATAGGAGACAATGTCAATACTCACACCCCGTGGATTCCAACCTAGGATTTTTCTTACATCCTTAACTCGTATAATGTAAAAGTATTTTAAATAGGTGAAAAATAAATTAATCCAAATAATTAATAAGAAAGTCAAAGAGGTGGAGCGTCCAAAAAAAAAAAACCTTGCATGAAAATTAACTGACTATGATCAAGTGGGACTGCGGGAGCTCACCTTCAAAACCCCCCGCCCAATCAAAACGGACTCAGGAGGATTCATAATGCTTTGCATATTCTGTGATCTTCTTTCTAATTCAAACAGCGTCGACTAATAATTGCAGAGAAGTGTTTAGGTTGCAGATAACTGATTAAATCAAATACCATAATAAATCCGTATTCCGCGCAGAAACGCCTCTTTGGAAACATCTAATGGCCCATCCCTATACCAGGGTGCCTGCCTCTTTAACTTCCAGAATCTTCTAAACTGAATGTCTTTCTCCCTCGCTGAATTGCCCGATGAGGAAAGCTTTCAATAAAATAATTCAATAGTGCTCCCTAGATGTATAGAGCTTTCTAAGTTTCTCCTATTTAATTCTTCTAACTAAACGCCGTGCCTTCTTCGTATCTGGGCGTCGAGACTTCCAAGTGCTCATGTTAACTGCCTGAATGACTTTCCGGATAAGGAAACCCGGATTCTTCATCTTTGCTAGGAAAGAAGAATCCAAAGAGTCGCTAATCATCACTCCCCATCTCTCCACCCAATCCCATTTCATTTCCGCTGCAGAGTTCCCACTTTTATTATCAGTTTTGTAGATTTTTTTCTCTCCCCTGTTTCTAGATTTGACCTTACATCACAAGTCCAACCGCCAATTTCCTTTCAATTTGTAGTTTATTTCCCTTTCATGACCTACATATTGTGAGCTTATCCAGTGCCAAATTCTTCGTTAGTTTTGTATCTGCAAATTTCGCGTTGAAGGAACTTGCGTGATATTGACTCGACGCCTCTTCGTTAGAATACACTGTATCTAGGTAGAAAATAGAACGAACCAGAAACGTCTGAATCATCTTGCGAGGAATTTGAGGATGGATTACCCGTATCTAGTGAAAGAAGAGTACTTGGAAGCGACTTCATCTCGTTCGGGACGTGAAGCATCGACAATTCCCCCTCCGCTGCCAATGGAGGGCCTTCACGAGCTGGGGTCACCACCATTTCTGACCAAAACATTCGACGTGGTGGACAACCCAGCTACCAATCATATGGTTTCTTGGAGCAGAGGGGGCGCTAGTTTTGTGGTTTGGGATCCACATGCCTTCTCTACGAGTCTCCTTCCCTGTTACTTTAAGCACAACAATTTCTCAAGCTTTCTCAGGCAGTTGAACACTTATGTAAGTATTCTCTTCAACCGTGGTTTCAACCAGAGCTTTGTCTGCGTTTGATTGTCCTATTTTATGCGCACAAACCGATAAATGGACAGTGTATTCCAATGCTTTCTTCGAATAAAGGAAAAAATAAAAGAAAACCATCTTCGTTTTTTCAAAATGCTTTCTTCGAATAAGGAGGAAAAAGATTAAAGGAAACCATCTTCATTTTTCAGAATGCTTTCACGGGGTTGCTCCTCGTGATGTTTCCGCTTTCTCTCTCTCCTCATCACGGTGGTACAAAATGTTTTCATAGGTATTTGTTTATCTGTTGGTTGTATGCCATTCCCTGTTTCCCACCCCTATATGTCGATTAGAATCGTATTAGTTATTGGTAGTATTATATAGCATTTTTGTTGGATATTTATTATTATTATAACGTATTTAGATATTAATTAGGATAATTAATAAATATTTCTGAGTGTGGCCCGTAGTCATTGGGCCCAGTCCAGGAGGGTTATTGACTCAGTTTATTTAAGGTTAATTTCCTGATGGTGGACATTAACAACACAATTCATTTGAGTGTGAGATCTCATTTTCTGAGTCCAGAGCGAAACCTATTCTCAGCTCGCTTCTGAAGGTTCCCCACTGGTGACGGCTAATAACAAGTTGCCATCACTGTGCCTAATCACCAGTTGGAAGAACCTGTTGTTTATCTGACAGTGTTCTCTTTTGACAGGTATCCTATTGGGATCTCAGTTCTTCTCAGATCAATCAAGTTAATGGCAAGAGGTAACTTTAAGTCTTCCGCTGCATCTCATATAGGTTTATATTTGAGTATGATATAATCTGGATTGATTATTGTGCTATTGAGATGTTTATTTTCTAACATGTGGCATCAGAGCCTGGTTTGAGATCACCTCTGTCTTACTTATTGATCTTTTATGTTCATAAGATGAATATGGGATATCTACATATCATAATTCATTTTAATATTATTATTATTTTTGTTTTCACTGTGTTCCACGGTGAGAGGCGAGAGAACCACCGACGGCGGGCGCGAAAGAGAAAAGGGAAAGACAGAATGCACGGTGGCGAGAGACTGGTGAGAGCCGGATAGTTCCCCTGTCGCGAGAGGGCCATAACCGCGAGAGCCTGCTGCCATGGTCCTTTGATCTGTCAGAAAGGAACCCCAGAATCCACAGTGGGCGAGTCGCCATGCCGCCGCTGGAGAGCAATCACCGTGAGTCTCTCAGATCGCCTTTCTGGAGATGACGACTACCAGAAAACAATCCTCTCGCGTCGCCGGCGTTCAGTGTTGCAAGAGACAGTGTGTGGCGTGCTGCAGAACAGGGTCGCCGGCGTCCATAGCTCGGGGAAGGAGTAGCGGCACGGGTTGACGATGGCTACCGGATCGTGAGTCGGGTTAGGTCAACCCGACTCACGTAGGTGATGCCCCGAAACGCTGAAACGCATCGCTTTACTTATGAGCTCTGGGCTGTGATTTAATAATAAAAAAAAAAAAAAAAAATCGCGTTTTGGGCCAACAGTTTTGGGCTGCACAGTATTCTTTTCGTTTTCCTGCTGGGTCGACGGAAATTGGGCCTTTTTCTGTCTAAAAAAAAAAAAAAAAAAGGTTCTGGGTCGTACTGTTTTGGGCTGCCAGAAATTTTTTTTTTCCCCAGAACACGTTTTGGGCCTGATTTTGTGTTTTATTTCTGGAAATTATTTTGGGCCCTATTTTTGGACTTTTGTGTATGGGCCACTTGGTTTTATTTCTAGAAAATTAATTTTTGGCCAATTAGTTTGATTTTTCCAGAAAATCTTTTTATTACTATTTTATGCACAGTAAATGTTTAAATTAATTTCTCTATTATTTTAATTTTTTGGGAAAAGATATTTACAAATTTTAATTTTTATGTTATTTAATTGCCTATTTTGTTTTTAATTTCTCCCTTGGCAATTAAATTAACGGTTTAATTTTGTAAAAATCTTTTGAGTTGAAATTAATTGTTAGACATTTTTGGGTGTATGAAATAGTGGGAGAATTTTAATATTAATTTATTAAATGCTCCATTGTGTTGTGCATATTTGGATTTATATGCACGTTATTGATATTTGTGATGAGCATGCAGTTTTGTGAGGAGTAGACACAGCATCCTCATTTGTTTGTGTTGCGTGCATTAATTAATCACATATGGATTTAAAATATCAATAATAATTAAATGTATAGTTATGATTTATCTTTACCCACAGGTAGATATATTATGATTATACATTTAATTAGGGGGAGAATTAATTTCTCTATTAAATTGTGCATATTTGGATTTTCAATGCACTTGAATGATATTTGTGATTAGCGTGCAGTTTTTGAGGAGTAGCCACAGCATCCTTGTTTATTGAATCTGTTGCATGCATTTATTAATCACATCTGGATTGGAAATATCATTTGTAATTAAATGTATAGCTATGATTTATCTTTGCCCACAGGTAGATGTCTCATAATTGTACATTTAATTAGGGTGGGAATAGAATGGCCTCGTTATTTTCTAATTAGCCCACAGGCATTGGGAAATTACGAATGCGTTCTAATTCTACCATTTGAGATAAATACCTGGTTATACTAATGTCTTTGCCCACAGGTAGACATTGGTGATACGTATTTATATTGGTTGCATGCTACATTTGAGCTAAGCGTGCATACGTGGCACAGTGACTTGTGATTGCTTCAAATTACTAATGTGAGCTTATTTGTGTATTTGTCTGTTCTCATTTTGCAGATCCAATTGCTGCTCCCAGGATTATGTATGATGTTAGTGACAAAACAGTCTTAGATGGCAGCATTAACTATGTTGACTGGAGAGACGATATTTTGTTGCAGCTTGGTTTATTGGACTTAGATTATGCCTTGAGGTTTGATAAACCTCTGAGACCTGATGATGCCTCCAATGATAGAGAGGCAAAGGAAAGGTATAATATGTGGGAGCGGAGTAACCGCTCATCTCTTCTGCTAATAAGACAAAGGATCTCTAGGAGCATTAGGGCAGCAGTCCCTAAATGCGACACAGCTAAGGGATACCTGGAAGCCTTAGACAAGCAATTCAAGCTAACAGACGAGCAAATGGGTGGTGCCATCACGTCTGAACTATGTGCTGTGAGGCTTACAGGTATTGGCAGTGTGAGGCGACATATTATGGAAATGAAAGGTATGCTTTCATCGTGTGTTACTTTTGAGTCTAACTTTTCTAGCGTTAATGATGACACTTGGTGGATTGACACTGGTTCAATGATCCACATTTCAACTACCATGCAGGGCTTTCTGTCAAGCAGGTCTCCACATCCCAATGAGGAATCTGTCCTTTCAGGCAGTGGGAGAGGAGATCCTGTGAAAGCTGTTGGAACCTTTCGCATTCATCTTTCAAATCAAAATATTTTGGAACTCTATGATGTTTTCTATGTTCCCTCTTACAAGAGGAATTTGATTTCTATGTCAAAGCTCATTCCATTTGATCATCATCTAGTTCTTTTTAAGAAACGTATGACTTTGACAAAGAATTCAGTTTTGATTGCGAATTTGGTTATGATTGATGGCTTGTTCAAGATTGTTTCTGATTCGCCTCAATCTCTTTCTGTTACGCATGGTACTAAGAGAAGTGTCATCGATGAGAATTCTTATAGCCTGTGGCATAGGAGATTGGGTCATATCTCCGTTGACAGAATCAAAAGGTTAAATAAAGAAGGAATTCTTCCATCTTTAAACCATTCGGAGTTTGATTCTTGTGTGGACTGCATAAGGGGAAAGCAGACCAATAAGTCACATAAGGGGGCTAAAAGAAGTTCTGAATTGCTAGAAATTGTACACACGGATATTTGTTGCCCTGATTTGACTGCACATGGTCAAAAGTACTTTATCACCTTTATTGATGATCACTCACGATACATGTATGTCTACATGCTTTATAATAAAAGTGAAGCATTAGATGCTTTCAAGGATTATAAAGTAGAAGTAGAAAAACAGATTGGGAAACCAATCAAGATTGTGAGATCAGACCGTGGTGGTGAGTATTATGGCAGATACACTAGTGAAGGACAAGCAGCAGGTCCATTTGCTGAATTTCTTCGAGAGCAAGGTATAGTGGCTCAATACACTATGCCTGGATCACCTGACATGAATGGTGTAGCTGAGAGAAGAAATAGGACTTTGCTGGATATGGTTAGGAGCATGATGAGTAGCTCCAAACTACCGTCTTCTCTGTGGAAGGAAGCACTCAAGACAGCCACATACATACTGAACAGGGTTCCAACAAAGGCAGTGTCCAAGACACCCTTTAAAATCTGGAAAGGATGGAAACCCAGTTTAAATCATTTCAAGGTATGGGGTTGTCCTGCGGAAGTAAGAGTGTATAATCCACAGGAGAAGAAGTTGGATCCTAGGACCATCAGAGCTTACTTTGTAGGCTATACGGAGAGGTCTAAGGGTTATAAGTTTTATTGTCCTCCACCTTCTACAAGGTTTGTAGAGTCTAGGAATGCCAAGTTTCTTGAGAATGATGTGATTAGTGGGAGTGGTTGTCTATCAGAGAATCACATAGAGCGAACCACTGATATCATTCATGAGGGGATGTCAATAGTCAATGTTTATCCCACTGTTGAGATTGACATTGAACGTGACGTGGACCCTGTGGCTCAAGTTGACGGTGCTGAACAAAATGGACACATACCTGATGGTCAACCTATCACACAAGTGGAACCACCACAAGCTGTGATAGAGGATGTCATTGTTCAGCAACCTGGTTCAACCCAAGAGGTTGAATTAAGGAGGTCAACTAGAGAGAGAAGATCGGCATTACCTGATGACTATGTAGTGTATTCTGCTGAGGTTGACTGTGATGTAAGTGTTGAGAATGATCCTTTGTCGTTTACTCAGGCTGTGAGGAGTGTGAACTCCAAGTTGTGGCATGATGCTATGATTGATGAAATGAATTCCATGGCAAACAACCATGTTTGGGAACTTGTAGAGTTGCCTAGTGGGTCTAAGGCCGTTGGCTGTAAATGGGTTTACAAAACCAAGAGAGACTCACAAGGTAACATCGATAGGTACAAGGCTAGGTTGGTTGCAAAGGGATTCACTCAAGTGGAAGGAATCGATTACAGTGAAACATTTTCACCTGTATCCAAGAAAGATTCATTCCGAATCATCATGGCGTTGGTTGCCCATTTTGATCTGGAGTTGCACCAGATGGATGTTAAGACTGCTTTCCTCAATGGTGAACTGGAGGAAGAAGTCTACATGAAACAGCCTGAGGGTTTTGTTGCAGAAGGTAAAGATCAATTGGTGTGCAAGCTGAAGAAATCAATATATGGTTTGAAACAGGCTTCACGGCAGTGGTACTTGAAGTTCCATGAAGTGATCACATCATTTGGGTTCGTTGAGAACATCATGGATGATTGTATATACCACAAGGCTAGTGGGAGTAAAATCATATTCTTGATTTTATATGTGGATGACATACTACTTGCTACCAATGATCTGGGACTATTGCGTGAGGTAAAACAGTTTCTGTTCAAGAGTTTTGACATGAAAGACATGGGTGAGGCTTCTTATGTCATTGGCATAAAGATCCATAGAGATAGAACCCAATGTCTTGTAGGTCTATCTCAAGAGGCTTACGTTGTCAAAATTCTTGAACGATTCAGGATGCAGAACTGTTCATCTAACGTGGCTCCTATTGAAAAAGGAGACAAGTTTAGTCTAAGTCAATGTCCTGAAACCGAGCTTGATAGGAAACAGATGGAAAGGGTCCCATATGCCTCAGCGGTAGGAAGCTTGATGTATGCGCAGGTTTGTACAAGACCTGACATCGCTTTTGCTGTGGGTATGTTGGGAAGATTCCAAAGTAATCCTGGGGAAGCACATTGGACAGCTGCAAAGAAGGTGTTTAGGTACCTGCAAGGCACTAAACACTACATGCTCACATACAGGAGAACAGACAGTTTGGACGTGATTGGATACTCAGATTCAGATCTTGGAGGATGCGTAGACTCCAACAAGTCTACATCTGGCTACATCTTCCTATTGGCAGAAGGAGCTATATCGTGGAGAAGCGCTAAGCAAACTCAAACAGCTCCTTCTACCGGTGATGCTGAGTACATTGCGTGTTTTGAAGCAAGTTCACAAGCTATTTGGATAAGGAATTTCATTGCTGGGCTTAAGATTGTGGATTCAGTCTCTAAGCCAATCAGGATGTACTGTGATAACACAGCTGCGGTGGCCATAGCGAACAACAAAAGGAATAAAAGTCGCAGCAAGTTTGTTGAACTTAAGTTCCTTTGCTTGAGAGAGAGGGTTCAAGATGGCCAAGTTTCAGTTGAGCGTATCAGTACATTAGACATGTTGGCTGATCCTTTGACGAAAGGGTTGAAGCCAAATATCTTTGTCACACATGTGCCTCATATGGGACTTCGTCCTACTTTTGATTAGTGGAGGTATGAGCAATGAAATTATATTTTGTGGTTTATCATTTCAATTTGTGATTGTATACATTTGTGTTATTGAATTGATAAACATTGAGACAGGAACCTATGAACATTGAGTTCATGTATATTGTGATACCCATTATGTGATGGTGCTACATGTAATACTTGGAAGGTAATACCCGATAAAAGGGGACTTATCGCCTTGATTCTTGTAGTGCGACATCAGTTTACCTGGACAGGGCGATGACATTGAGTATACGGGCCAAGTGGGAGAATGTTGGATATTTATTATTATTATAACGTATTTAGATATTAATTAGGATAATTAATAAATATTTCTGAGTGTGGCCCGTAGTCATTGGGCCCAGTCCAGGAGGGTTATTGACTCAGTTTATTTAAGGTTAATTTCCTGATGGTGGACATTAACAACACAATTCATTTGAGTGTGAGATCTCATTTTCTGAGTCCAGAGCGAAACCTATTCTCAGCTCGCTTCTGAAGGTTCCCCACTGGTGACGGCTAATAACAAGTTGCCATCACTGTGCCTAATCACCAGTTGGAAGAACCTGTTGTTTATCTGACAGTGTTCTCTTTTGACAGGTATCCTATTGGGATCTCAGTTCTTCTCAGATCAATCAAGTTAATGGCAAGAGGTAACTTTAAGTCTTCCGCTGCATCTCATATAGGTTTATATTTGAGTATGATATAATCTGGATTGATTATTGTGCTATTGAGATGTTTATTTTCTAACAATTTTCCCCCCTTTTTAAATGAAATATATTTAATTCAAACAGTCTTCTCGTTTGCAAATACGAAGGATGCTTCCTGGGGGTTCTCGACCTACCCACCTTATCGTTCCAGTAACGGAAGTAAATTATTGATTGCGTCTTGTACATAGATTAGTAAGTCTTTCAATTTGGCCTCAATCTTTTTAACTCCCACTGCTGCTGCTCTCGCAGTTTCACCTTGTTTCTGTGATTGCCTTCAACCTTTATTCTGTCTTCTACAACTGGAGTCTTCTGTTAATAGTTGGTACCCCAAGTACAGAGGGGTTGAGACAGTAAAAAACGTGGTTCAATTTTACTTCAACAATTGCTTTTCTTTCTTTCTTTGGACTACTCTATCTAAAGTTATGATTGGTTGAACACTATTTTGTTTTCAAGCTATCCGTACTTTGGTCTTCGATATTAATTGTGGGATTCAATTTTGTAGGGATTTAGGAAAATCGATCCAGACAGATGGGAGTTTGCAAATGAAGGATTTCTGAGAGGCCACAGGCATCTCCTGAGGAACATTAGGAGAAGGAAGGCACCTGCTAATTTGAGTCTTTCCCAACAAGTACAACAGCAAGGTCATTGTGTTGAAGTAGGAAGGTTTGGACCAGACGAGGAAATTGACCGTTTGAGGCGAGACAAGCAAGTGTTAATGATGGAGCTGATGAGGCTTAGGCAGCAGCAACTGAACACTAGATCATACCTTCAGGCCATGGAACAAAGGTTACAAGGCACAGAAAAAAAGCAGCAACAGATGATGGCTTTCTTAGCCAGAGCTATGAAAAATCCAGCCTTTCTCCAGCAGCTACTTCAACAGAAGGACAAGAGAAAGGAGCTTGAAGAAGCTATAACTAAGAAAAGAAGGAGGCCGCAAGGACCAAGTTGTGTTTGGGAGTCAAGCAGTGGAAGTGAAGCAATGAACCCTATAAAAGCTGAGCCTTTAGAATTTAGTCACTATGTGTTTGAAGTGTCAGAGCTAGAAGTGTTAGCTATGGAAATGCAGGGTTATGTTATGGGGAGAGGAGAACAGGAGGCGTCAGAAGAACCAGAGGAGAGGCTGGGAAAAGAACTGGATGAGGGTTTCTGGGAAGAACTGTTCAGTGAAAATTTTGAGGTTGAAATAGACATTCCAAGCACTGACGGTGAGGATGAAGATCTTAATGTCTTGGCCAATCGCTTAGGCTACTTGGTTTCGAGTCCTAAGTGAACCACTAAATGAAGAAGGCTCAGTTTTAATCATGAGGGATCTTGATAGGCAAGTTCTTACCCTATCTATCTATGCCCTCCAGTATAATTTTGTAAAACCTCAAGTTTCTCACTTTTCTCAATGTTGATTAGGTAGGTTGCAGTTGGTGATTGCGCAAGAAATCTGTGGTAGTGATAGCGGTCATAATATTGATCTCAAGGTTCAGTATTTTTAACCAATAACATCTCATGTTGTAATGCATCAAGCCACATATCGTAGCTGCCTCTTGTAATTTTACGTTGTTGGACCATCTAGGGAATGTAGATTATGATCAGGTGCTGTGAAGTGGACAAGAAGTAGCTGAACTCCAAGAACCAGTCATAACTGAATGTTGCTTTTGAATCCTGAGCTGGTTGATCATGGTTGACTTGTTGGTTTGATTTTTCCCCCTTCTACATTTTTTTGTTTTGTCCATTGGCATTGTGGTTCGAAATGAAAAGGGAGGCCACAGTTTGACAAATTTCATGATGTTACGTTTGGGCATGGGGATATCTTCCTGTCTCTTCATGGTGGGCTTCTTATCAATATTATTAGGGGGCTCTCTATAAAAGACGTGTCACCCTGCAGAGCATGACCAAATAATGAGAGAAATATCTTGTTTTTTTTGTGTGTGTGAGTGTGTGGTGGTTTCCTTAGCTTAGAAAGATATTTAATAAAGATATGGAATGGAAATGATATGTGTGAAGTATTCCATATGGCCAACCGGTTTATTGTTGTTGTTGGTCTCCTAAGGCTTACACCACCGAAAGATTGCATAAACCTGTAGAATGGCGAACTTTAAGTACAGTTTATTTTACACTCCTTTCTGTGTACTACATGGTGCTTTGTGGGGCTAAAAGTGCAAAGCAATGAAGAAAAGGAAAAAGGTGGGAAGTCAAGTGAAGTAGTCGAATGAATCTGGGATTTCTGAATCCCTAAAAGGGAAGTCGTGTCAAGTCGTGTAGGTAGTAATTTGAGAAGAGTGAAGATTATGAGAGGGGCTTGTTAACATATCAAAAGGGCATTTCAAGCTTTCCAAGATGGAAAAGGGCTAATTTTTGTCTAATTCTAATTCCACTAGGGGAAATAAAGCCCACATTGCATATGTCTATGAAATGTTTAGTATCTGTTTGAATTTCTAGTCAAAAGCTAGACCTTTTACTGCTTTTCTGTTGCTTAATGACATTTCCTCTGAACTAGCAAAGCTGCAGATTCCAGGTGAAAGACGTGGAAATATATGTACTGATGGTTTTATTGAGGAAGGTTACTTGGTAGTTCTAGGTTCGCATAATTTGTGGTTTTGCCCCACATTCACTTCCTACTTCCATAATTCGCCGGTAAAACGGATAATATTTTTGCTAATTAGTTGATTACTAACACAGCAACTAACGAAGTTGTGTTGTTTTGTAGTTGATGGCGGCATCCAAGAATAATACTGTAAGATGGCAAACCAGAGAACAAGAAGGGAGCAGTTAATTATTGCGGATTTTGATGTTGACCTTAGTCTATATTTTCCTTTCAGTACCACATCCATTCTTGATGCTGGGTATGGAGGAGCGCTTCCTGACTTGTGCAAGACGATCCACGAGTGTTATTGCTCTTATTACTGCATTTTTTTATACTATTGATATTGATTTTACTTTTTAGCTCCTTCATGTTGTGCGGCCATGGGCAAAGACATGGGATCAGTTCCAATACCTCATCTCCCTGTTCCAGCTGGAGACATTTGATTGGTGAACAACTATCATTTTCTATGTATTACATGGGTTTTACTGTTCATGTGCTTCGGCGAATTTTAACTATTGAAAACTAAACTTTCTACTGTATACGAGACTATCATATAGTTGAATAGAAAAAAGGTGTGAGAAATCGTAATATTTTTCTTGTCGGCGAGAAAAATATTATGAGACGGAGCGGTGGATGGGAAAATATCCGAAATTGATATTTTCAAGAAAACTCATGCCCACTAAAATGAACGTGGTAGGGTGAAGTTGACTGAAACCTGGCGACCTAGGCGGCCCCTTGGAGAAAAAGGACCACAACAGGAATGCTTCACTGCCCTGTTTCAAATCCTGTGGAAACTCACTTCACTAATATTATTCGATGATGAAGTTATCATGAAACTTGTAAATAAAGTCAAAAGTCAATAATGTGATGCTATCCATCAAGGACCGGTCGTCTGGGTAAGGTTGGTGACATTTTGTAGGAGGCGCCATTCTGGTCAATCAAATACAGCTCGTGCGTGGGCTAAGCGTCTGAACCCATACCACTACTACTACTTGTATTTTTATTGGGCCTCGCAAACACACTGTAGCTCGCTACCCTGTGGATGGCAGTGAATTGTAAATGTAAAATGTTACTGGGGCGAGGGAATTTGAGGGAGCGATTAGGAGAGCTCCCTAGTGGCTCTTAAAAGCACATAAATGAGGGAGTAGCTTTGAGAATTAATGGGGAGTTCGATGAGGATGCCAATTTGGTCACCATGTCTGCCCACAGGAAGAAATATGTTATGACTCTTCTGTTTTTGTCAATTATCATAGGTCCCATAGGTCTACTATGCCTATACTTCTTCCTCCCATACATTCCACTAACCACTTGTTTGTTTATATACCCACCACATCCCTTATTATAAGGTATATTTTATAGTATAAATTATATTAAGAACCGGTTCTATTATAATAAATATGTGCATCTTTCTCAAATTCCAGTTCCCTCTAATGTAAACGGGGAGATTCTACAGGTCCATTGCCGATATTCATGAATTATACTATTAGTACTTGTCTATCACGTAATTCAGGTCGGACCAAGGGGAAAAAAGACAAAGCTATACTGTAGTATATATATGCTGATGAGAGAGAGAATCTGGGACTAGAGAGAATAGCGCGTCATCCCTCGCCGATAGCCATTGTGTATATCTTTGTGGCCCCCATCCGGACACACTGCCATGTGTTATTATTCATTTTTTTTTATGTTATCACAATTTTTATAAAAAAACATTCATTCTTCTTATACTAATATTAATATTAAATAAAATAAGTTATCTATTATTTTTAAATAATATTAATAATTATTAATACTCTTTGCTCCATCTGTTCACTCTTGAAGACCATGGTAATATATTTCAGTAACATTTGCTTCTTTTGAGTATATATATATTATTATTATCTTTTATATTAATTATAATAATTATTAAATTTTGTCATATAAATATATAAAGTTAAATTAATCAATTAATAATAATTAAATCTAATATATTAATATAAAATTATATTATATAGTATTTAATATATTTAAATTAATTAATTAGTTTATTTTATAAATACATTTAAAAATAATAATTGACTTTTATAATTATAACTGCATGTAGTATCTTACTTTGCCTTGTTATTGTGAAGCTTGCTAGAAACGACAGCTCTTGAAGCATGATTTAATAAGAATTTTCAGCATTTGTAATTGTTTTAGTTCCATGGGCAGAAGATATTCAAATTATTTATTTCTTGTCTTTTATTATATCGGCAACGTTGCTTATAGCGTGCTATCGTGAAGTTCCGAATTTTCTTCACGGCCAAAGTTAGGCGCCCTCGTTTAATTAAGTATATAACATTAGTTGACTAGTCAAAGAGATCTATATTCTAGACCCAGCGTATCAAGACCACTACACGTTTTTTTATCATTGTCACCTCTTTAATTATCAATTCCCTGCCACGTAATTTCCTGCAAGATTAATTTTTTTTTACTCCTTCAAAAAAAATCAACATGTCAGATTATATTACGAGACGGAGTATATTTGAACGATACCAGTAGATTTCATAATTCTGTCGGCCTTTCTTTTTTTATTTTTGTTATATAAAAAATTTATATAAATTTAATATTAATTTCCTACTAAAATTAATATATAATTCTAAAACTAAAAAAATTATAAAAAAATTAATTATTTATTAAATGAGTTTTTATAAATATATTTTTTATTATTTATGCTAAAAACATGCTTGAGAATGTTTAAAACCAATCGCTGAGACATTCCTCGTACTGGTGTCCAAGGGTAGTTTTAATCATTTGACTCTAAATTTTAAAATATTAATTTATAATATTTAGATTCTTCATTTAAAATTTATAAATTTCTAGAATTCTTTTTAAAAATTCCCCTATTTTTATATGGATACGTTTATAATATTTTACTTGTAAAGACATTTTTCTTCATTTCAGTTCGTTCTGGATAACAAATAACCGGGGGGTCTATAATTGACCAGTAAAAAAAAACGAATAAACAAAAGCCTCCAGAGTTTGGTGTAGGCCTTGGATTAAATAGGTTAGGATAAAGATACATCCAGTGCCTAAACTAATTTTTAAGAAATAATTAGTAGTTTAAAATATTTAAGAATATAATTAATTTCTTAAATTAATTTTAAAAGTGTAATTAGTATCTTAAAATATCTAAGGATACAATCAACATCCTAAGTTAATTTTGGAGGGATAATTAATACTATAAAATATTTAAATTTATGCAATCTTACCTTTTCTTAGCAAAAATACTAATTTCCGTTTAATATATTTCATATAAACTTTGTATTTTGATACATTATTATTTAAAATATTGTATGTACAATAATATTTTAATAAATTGTACAAAATAAATTATAAATTAAGATACATGTGATTTTTTATGATGTTAATTGTATTTTTAAAATTAGTTGAGATATTAATTACTCCTCTAAAATTAAGGGCGCGTTTGGATAAGAGTTTAAAAAATGGCTTATGAAAAAAAATAATTTTTAGGCAGCTTTTATAAAAGGGCTTTTGAAAAATAGTTTATGAAAAAAAAGTTATTCTGAATAAATGAGTATTTAGATAATTATTACTATAAGGACTTTTGTAATTGAAAAATTATCAAAAAATATATTATTTTATTAAATATTGGAGAGAGGAGAGAGAATATAGAAGATAGATGAAAGAGGAGGGAGGGTGTAAAAAAGAGATAAGAGGGGAAATAAGGTATAGAAAAGAGAGGAAGGATGAGGGATAAGAGATTAGAGAAAAGATATGGCGTAGAAGATAAATGATATAAAAGAAAGATGAGCGAGAGTATAAAAAAATAGAGATAAAATAGTAATTAATTAATTTATAAATTTTTCTACTATTTTATAAACTAATTTAAGTAGTTTATTTAAAATATTAGTTTAAAACTATAATTTAGTTTAAAAAATTTTCTAAATAAATATAATTATTTGTTTTAAAATTTATCTAAATTAAAATATTTTTAAGAAAAATTTTAAAACTAAAATTTAATATTTTACCAAACACATGCCTAATTTAGATGCTAAACATTTACCCTATAATTGGTGTAACGAAAGGTTGGCGGATCCGTGTGCTTACCGCGGTGAATATTCGCCCCCTGTTTTAGTAAAAAAACTGTTACAAGTTTCACCTTGTGTTCACTATCCAGTCAATACATCATAAAATGTTCGGCCAAAAAATATAATATAAAATGTGTAGTAATTTACCAAGAGAATTCATAATGAGTGACACGATAGTACGGTTCATTACCCGGGATTAAACGAGACTGGTAGTATACAGTGGCGAAGTACTTTTGACTTTTACATAGGATGTGGATGAGTAAGATTAGACGTACTATCTTTTTATTAAGAGAGAATATGGGATGTAATTAAGACAACTCCATCTTAAAATAGGATATATGATATATTTTGAGTTCTGTGTCCTATCTAATATTGAATATATCCCGATTCCTTTTAGGATTGGAATAGGTCGAGACAGATTCAAAAATTTTTAAACTCTATTTAAAAAAATTACTAGATATTTTATATACACCATATCTATTAGTAACATATAATTAAAATACAAAATATAATAGAAAAAATTAAATTTTCTTTAATATAATTATCAACTTAAAATAATAAATATCGTTAATTATACTATAAATACTATTATTTTTTTAATTTTTTTAGTTTTTTTAGTTTACTAACTGAAATTACTGCTTCATCTATAAAGAAATAAATATATATAATAAAAAGAAAAATACAATCATATAATAAATAATATGGTATAACAAAAATCATTTTTTATTTTTATTTTTTATAAAAAACTAAATAAATAAAAATAATTTTTATTTTTTAAAAAAATATTCGGGACATGACGGGAATCTCGAAAGTCAGACTGAGATTTGTACCGTCCTGACCCTTGCCCCCGTCCCATCTCGAGATGTTCAGTCCCAACCCTACACGGGATGGACGCGTCTTAAATTGCTCGAAACTGGGTTGGGATAACTCAGGACAAAAAATTTTGAGCACCCCTACTCTCTACTAGGTGTCCTACAAAAAAAATATAGATTATATTTTGTAGTATGATGTACACCTTATTTAATAAAAGGTCTAACTATATTAGGTTGGGCATAGCAAGAGGGTGTGGGTAAGTTTGTATACCCAAATAGTAATATCATGTTCATGTTATGGGAAAAAATCTACAATTATAAACTTTTAAAATGATATTATATTCATATATTTTTAATAGTTAAATAATATGTATAATCAACTAATAATAAGGCAATAAAAAGATAATAATTAAAGTTTTAAAATATATAGCATATAAAAAAAGCGTTAAATTATAAATAATTTGTAATTATAACTTTGTATAAATCTCCCAATTATTAACAGGAATGAAGCATATGAAAAAAATAAAATAAATAATTATATTTTGTAATGTAATCATATGATGACTAGCAAATTTTTTAAAAAAATTAATATAGTTATAAATTTTAAAAGATACAATTTTTCTATTTAACTACTTATATTTCTAAAATGACCTTTTAATTATCAGTAGATATCATATTCTTTCTTCCATGTATAACATTTAAGGGAAAAAGTAAAAAAAAAATGAAGGGGTACTCATGAGTAGGGCAAGGTAACCCCCTGTCTAGGGCCCAGTTCAAAAAATATATAGATTATATTTTATAGCTTGATATCTAACCTAGCCTTATATTTTTTTAGTTGGATAAGATTTTTTTTTATCGTAGTTCAAGTGAGCATATCGGGCTATAGATTTTATACACACTTCTACTTTTACATTTGATGACTTGAATTTGTGTGTATCGATGATTTAACCATCACAATTGAATAAATTGTTACTACTTAGCCAATAAAAATTATCATATATGGTAAAAAACATATTTATACTTTATAAAAATATAAGTTTAATACTCTTTGTTGTTATAATAGTTTATTTAATAGGTGATCTCGTAAATCTTTTATAAATATTTTGAGTCTTAGAGCCGTATTTTAACTTTAATAGAAAAATAATATTAAACCCATATAAACTTTCTTATATAAAAAAAATTGATAGATGATAGCGTAAGTCTCTTATCAATATTTTATAAACTCTAGAGTTGTACTTTAATTTTTGTATAAACTGTCCCTATCCACATAAACTTTCTCATATAAAAAAAATTGTTACCACTTTCAAAATCACAACTACTTAATAGACAATAGTTAACTGTGATCAGGGAATCTACTTGTAACTAGCCCTTCGTTAATTTCAAGCACCAAATTAAGCAGGAAATGAATCTATGTAAGCTGAAGTCAATTAATGAATCAATCGTGTCAGTCATGGGGTTATCTATCTCCACCAATTCGCTTAGGTCACACAAGTTTTTCTTTTTTTAATTATCCCTCCGGCTTCTCCTCTTTATTTGAAAATTTTGATTTAATATCAGAGGAAATTGTCGCTCTCTCTTAAGCCATGTCATGAGCATGAACTATATATCGATCATTTTTTTCTTGAAAAAAAAAATCATTAGAAGAGAAAGAGAAGAAGAAAAGGAAAGGCAAGTGGAATCAAGTGAGGCTATAGGATGCTTCCTAGACCTTGCTCCTCATCAATCATCTTCATCTCTCTCTCTCTATAAGCTTCTTAGCCTCTTCCAATTACTGTGTTTTACAATTTGCCGCCTCTTCCTCCATAGTCTTATCATCATCTCCCCTTAATTGGCATATACACACACAGACCTCTATATATCCTCATGTAACTGCCATCTCTCTCTAAAGACATTAATAGTTATATGACTAGAAGAGAGAGGGGAAAAAGCAAGGGGAAGGTTAATGGGTACCATAATTGAGCTGAAGAAAAATCTCGCTAATATCTGTTTTTCCCCATGTTTGATTGCATGTTGGATTCCGTAGGGTGCTGATGAATACTAGAGAATATATATTCTTCTGAAATGATATTGCAGAGTAGCTCAGACAAGCAATTCATGGCCTAGAAAGAAAGCGACTTGGAGAATAACCCATCATCACCATCGTCATCTCTTCACGAGACTAGTTTTGCTTTTTGGCATCCCCCAGTGAATGATTCCTTTCTCTGCCACCTGTTCACTACATACCTGCTTAATTGTTTGTGGGCAACGCTAGGTTTTCTCTTCGTTTCTGGGGAGTCGCCTTCTTAGTTTTGTTCCGAGGTGCAAAAGTAGACTACAGGATATCGCATCTATTACCTTTTCCCCCTTTTGCTTTGGAGTTTTCTGCAACAAGATATGTTTTCTGCAGCCATGTCCAATTCTGCTTCCTTGTCTGAAGAAGCCACTGTCTCTTGTGGTACTAGAGTCCAGAACTTCACTGCATCAAGTCATATCGTTTCAAATACCATCCCTCATCAGCAGCCTCGAAAGATAAAGAAAAAAAGAAGCCTCCCTGGAAATCCAGGTAATTGTTAGTTAATTCTTTAGTTTTTTTCCTCAAATATATATCTATTACCAGCTATGCGCCTCAGCTGGTTTTCTTAATTTATTGTTTCAGACCCAGATGCTGAGGTGATTGCGTTGTCCCCAAAGACCCTTCTGGCCACCAATAGATATGTGTGTGAAATCTGCAACAAGGGTTTTCAGAGAGATCAAAACCTCCAGCTACACAGGAGAGGGCATAACCTTCCATGGAAGCTGAAGCAAAGGAACAGCAAGGAGGTGAAAAAGAGAGTTTATGTTTGCCCCGAGCCTTCGTGTGTTCACCACAATCCCTCGAGAGCTCTGGGTGATCTCACAGGTATCAAGAAACACTATTGCAGAAAACATGGAGAGAAGAAGTGGAAATGTCACAAGTGCTCCAAAATATACGCCGTTCAGTCAGATTGGAAAGCTCACTCCAAAACCTGTGGAACTAGAGAATACAGATGTGATTGCGGAACCTTTTTCTCCAGGTAATTTAGTTTCTCATTCACTTGCTCATGGATTGAAGTTGACTCAGTTTTCTCTTCCTAACTAGTTTTTACTTTAGAGGCTGAGCCATGGGCTTGCTTTTGACTTCACCACACGGCCTCTTTAATATTTGTTTTCAAGTGGTTCTCTGTTTTCACACACAAGAATGGTAAGATCTACTCTTGGAATATATATCTGTTGCTCTGATGCAATATATAGCAGGTTGATGAAAGTGGAGACAGCTAATATACAAGTGTCTGATGCTGAGGGTTAATTATAGTGCGCTATATATATATATATTAAAAGAAAAACTGAACAATCATCTGTTCCTGAATCCTGAAACTGCCAAATGAATGTGCGGCAATCACAAAAAGCACAATCGACATGTCCGTCGTTTGTTTGCTTTACTGTTTTGCCCGTGAGTTGTGGCTCATTAGTAATTTTGTTTTAACCTAACCTTCCAATGGATCCATGCCCATATCCAAGTAAAATATACCAATTTAATGTTGTAGACCACATTAGAATCATTTGGGGTTCAGATTGTGTTCAATCATGGTCAATTTCACTCAGGCCAAGAAACATAAAGAAAGTATGCCTAACTTCTTTGTAAGCATCTCTTCCGCGTCAATTTCATTTCTCTAGCTATATAATTGTTAGTTAACCCAAAGAAGTAGGCGTATATACGATAGTTGAAGGATTCTGAAGAGTTATATTTCTCTTTTTATATTTTACCAGAGAATGGCATTATTTTCTGAACATTGTCTTCGAGCTGTTCATCATTGTGATTTCTGATAAATCTGCAAAAATCTGACATGCCAGTTGCTTTCTTGTTGCTTCATCAGTACAGAATAGATATATACGTATGGGTTTGTTCAGTTTTTCAATTACACACCTTCGTGACATGAATGAACTCTTATTTCTAAAGACATTTTCGTCATTATATATAGCAATTCCCCCAATAAATTATCAATATTTGAGACATGCATAAAGCAAGAAGCATCCGTCAATGGCCATTCTTCTGTCTCTCCCATACTTTGAATTTGACCCTGCTATACAAAATATATTTATTATGGTTTGTCTCAGCATTTCGACACCTGAATCCCTGTGCAAGATTTCCCTCACCGTTTACGAAAACGATACGTAATAATATGTCATTATATTATAACATTACTATTGTTTGTAGATGATTAATCTAATTAAAACTTTGATTGCGTGTACAAACCGCAGGAAGGACAGCTTCATAACTCATAGGGCATTTTGTGATGCATTGGCTGAAGAAAGTGTAAGACTCGCCGCTAATCAACTAGCTTCCACAAACACAATGTTATTTCAATCTCTCTTCCCTTTCCAGAATCAAATAATGATGAATCCCTGGGACCCATCTCAAGGAAACCCTAACCCTAGTAGTAACATTGATGGCGTCCAAATCAAGACCGAAGCTCAGTGTTTTCAGGTCCCATCCCTCTCTTCTCCGCCATCTCTTCTACTGCAGCAGCAGAATCAGAAGAACATGATAAACCCATTCTTGGGAACTCTCCATGTGCCCTCAATCGCCGCCACGTCGGCCCACCTGTCAGCCACTGCGCTCCTCAAAAAGGCTGCAACCGGGGGCTCCACTGCTATCACAGGTCCAGGTGCTGCCGCTGCCGCTGAAGGTGGACCACAGTCAACAATGGCTCACGTGACTCGGCCAAGCACGGGCGAGTTTGGACTTGCTACTCAACAGATCAACTCAGAGGGTCATGACTACATTGGAGGGATCATGACCCGGAACCAGAGTCAACGTCTAACCAGAGACTTCCTCGGCCTGACAGCCGATGTCGACGGCGGAAGAAATGGTGGCTCCGTGGACGTTGGCCTGAACGCGAAGGATATGCTGATGTTCACCGGGGGGTTAGAGTATGATCAGTATCTTCCATACGATCACCATCATCACTCGCTCTTCACGTCCCAACAAGATTTTGGATCCTTCGGGACAGTCACTGCCCCGGAGACGATGTGGGGTAGCTCTTGAGACAAACGAGAAAATACTTCCAAAACATGGAGGGTAAAATGGCCAGCCGAGATTCTGCTTTTTCTCTAAACTTCTCCTTTTTCGTTTACTCAATGCGTCGTTTATTATATTTGGATATTGGTGATTAGTTTTTTTGTTAAGCAAGTGTAATGAGTAATTAGCTAGTTATGATCAGCTTCCCCTTAAATATATATATAGAGAGAGAGAGAGAGAGTGAACTACGAATAAATTTAATTGGAGTCTTAATATAAATCCAGCGTTGCGCAATATATATAATACAGATATATGGCACGTATATATAGAATGAATCTGTCAGTTCAATCAGAGGCAGGAGGAGACTGTGTATGCATGCAGATTGAGGGTACTTTCATTTCTAACAGATGAAATGTCACATGCAATATTATGATGATGAATTGAATCCTTTCGTTGCACCGCCGATCTGCCCTATATATTCATTACAGTTTGGTTTTTAGTTTGCTCTTTTTCATTAAAGTTGAAAAGTTTAATCATCTCTTGGAGCTAGAATCTAGATGCCAGAGTGGCAATTCGAACCAGCCATGCATAGCTCCTGTGTGTGAATTCCGAATCCTAGTCCGTGATGAGGCCACGAACTTATTAATATAATATGGTGCCCACCACCACCAACACATCTAAACCGTACAAGCTGTCTATATATCATATAATGGGCCCCTTATTGAAAAAGGTTAGAAGGTAGTGCAACTTGAAAAAATTCATCTACCTATATTAACGGGGTTACGTTAATCATTTTTGTTACGTATACTTGCATGAATGTGTTCTTTCGTCGAAAATCTTATACTCCTAGCTAATTCCTCTTTGAACCATTGACTCTGCAAAGTCCCCAACAAATATGGTTTAGCAACCTTCTGAAATAGTGGACATACTTTATATACCCCAGAGCATTATATTCAAATTCCAATAATTTTCTTTTTCTTTTACGAGGGGGCTCAACAAAAGTAAAGGGAGCCTTTTTCTAAAGAGGAAGCTGTGTAATTCAAAATTGCTATAAGCTAAGCGTGAATGGAAAGGTTTGATGGTTTGTGTGTATTTGTGCCGAGTGTGAAGGTGGTCCGACGCTTGTATATACAGTGGCAGTGAACCAATTAGAAATAAAGAAAAATGTCAACGCGTACGGTCATTTAAAGAAGCTCAGTGAAACTTAAAATCAATGGACTGCATTTCTTCAGTGTCGTGTGTGTGAATGTATGCTTTATTAAATTCCGTGCACACCACCCTCATCGTAGCCTTATTCATCTGGTTCCACAAACGCTCTTCTTTTTTATCATTAAACTAAATATGTTTACCACTAAATACGTCTTAATAATTCAGACTCTGTATATATAGTTGCTTATTATATGCTTTTTGCATGTTGCCACTTGATTTTGATTATTGTGATGCCCAGAGAGGAAAGTGGGTGACAAAACCCAGTTGAGCTCCCAGGCTCAGCATCTTTGCCTACCCAAGAATAGAGAAAGAGCCTTGGGATTAACAAAAGAGATAAAAGGAGATATCCAAGCTTTTCAAAAGTACATTTATAATTTAAAATCCATAACTAGCTTGACCGCTAAAAAAAGACTGCTTCTTTTCATATATTCCTCTCTCTCATAGACAAAAAAAAAAAAAAGCCTCTCCTCTCTTCCCTCTTTTCAGCATGCTTGCTTATGTCGTCATCTTCCACTCCTGTCTCATCTTATCTTCAAATCAAGGCGTCAACTTGGTATCAATCACCAATCACTGATTATTACATTTTTTTCGTTCATCTTAGTTTCTCGTTTGTCTCTAAAGCATTAGTTGCATTAAACGTTATCCAGACTTACAGGTAAAGGTAGACAACCTTTAGAAAAGAATAAAAAAGCTTCCCTACAAGTTAGCTATTTCCCTTGATCACACCATTAGTAATTGTCGTATATTCCTAGAAGTTCGATATCTTGAATAATTAGCTTTATTTCTCGTGGTAATGAGAGTGCATATCATCTTGCTTCAAAACAACAAAAAGAAAAAAAGTCATGACCAACCCGCATTTGAATTATGTCTCATTTCGTGGTCTTGATTAATGCAAACGACGAATGGTGAAAAGTAGAGACTCATGCATGCCCTGAGATGGCAACGATGATACAAAAAATTAAAAAGAGAAAGGTTTCATCGTTAAAATGTTGGGGGGGGGGGGGAAGAGAAAAAAAGAGCATTATAGTGAAAATTCTCCGTATCACCTGATAGTTATGAGAAATGAAGAGCATGTACAGTTTGGTCAGACGATCATAATGAAATTTGGATCCAAATAAAATGTGACTGTGTAAAAAGTTGTCATACATATTCTCAAAGGCCTCAATTTCTACAAGTTTCCCAAACTTTCTTTGTAAAATTGTTAGCGTAATTTGAAAATTTTGAAAATAAATCGGCTCGAGCTAACTGATAGGTGTATAATTGGCCATCGGAAAGGGAAAAAAATCAATTTTTTGCCGGTGAAAAAAAAAATCCTATTTGCGTTTAAACTTTTTTTTAAAAGACAAAATCGAACATCTTTAAAAGAAGGAGAAACGCGAGTTTATAGTTATGGAGCAAAAGAAGGAGCTATTTGAAGTGCTCAATCCCAGAAATTGAGCCATCCTATTTTAGCACTCGATGACTCAGTCCATGCATTTTCTACACAGATCTAGAGAAGAAGTGACTCTGAAATGGATAGAAGGAAAACGTCTTGGTTTTCAACGATCTACAAGCTGGCACTGGTGTTCCTGGGAAACATAATCCGCCAAGGGTAAGCCCTCTCAATCAGCCTGATCGAAATGGAATGCGTATCAGAGATCGTTATACACGAAGGCGACACCGTTTCTGGGAATTTCGTCGTGATAGACCATGAAATCTTTTGGAGCTCTGACCATCCTGGAATTGAATTCACCGTAATTCCCTTTCTCCATAGGATCATTTAAGAATGATTTCAGGTTGATATTGTTAAAACAGGCGATAGCTATGGTGCTTATGTTTGAATTGTACGTAGGCCACAGCTTTGAAGGACACATCGGGGGACAAGTTCGAGTTTAATGCCGAGAAAGTGGAATATACAACTTCTGTTTCAAGAACCCCTCTTCAAGCCCTGAGATCATATCCTTCTACATTCACGTCGGCCACATCCCTAATGAGTCGAACCTTGCCAAACATGGTCGCTTCCACTTCCCCCTCTCAATTAATTATTACAGAATTATTTTATTATATATATATATATATATGAATTGCCTTTAAACTTTGTCGTATATAATCGCGTGCTACTAATCGATTGTGGTTATGAATTCAGAGCATCTAGACCCTATTCAGGTGAAGATTGCGGAGTTGAGAGAGGGATTAGAGACTATTACAGCGGAGCAAAGGTATTTGATAGCACGTGAGGCTAGGCATCGACGTAGTAAGTTTCTTTATTTCATTCTCCCGCACTAATATCCAATAAGCGTGGTACATGAATTTCGAACATCTTAGCTCTGCCATAATTATTTCCTGGTTCGATTAATTTGAAATTGCAGCAAATGAAAGCACTAGAAGACGTGTTTTCACCAAGTCCTATGCTTACTACCGCGTGTAGTCAACTCTTCGTCATCGATCACACCCTTGTATTCTCATTTTGCCGTTTCCGTATGATGTCCCGTTGAATTTTTGGGTCGAGTATTTTGACCAACGGATGGTATAGCATGGTTCCAGTAGAACACATTTTCATTCGATCATTTTTTTTCCTTCAAGAGGAATGTGGATGTATATGTAATTCGACCACATCGAGTTACACTTTTTCGTCATCCACGTGTTTTGGTTTTGGTGGGAACGTTATTAGTATAAAAAGATTCCACGTGTCAGGCAGGAACTTTGACATATTTGGGTCCAACTTTTGAAGTCTTGTCATCCTCATAGAATGAGTGATTACATGACGGAAGAATGCGCGTGAAGAGAGGGTAGTAGAGAATAACAGAAAGGGAAGAGCCACAGGGGGAAAGAGGAAGAGATTTCTCTCGCCTGATTAAAACCTCGCCTATTGAAAAATATGTTACTTTAAATAGGTTAACCTTTTTTTTAAAGGCTTAATCTACAAGCCTATAGGCTTAGTCTATTTAATATTATTTATACATATATATATTTTAAATAGCATTTTAGCCTATTTAAAATCTTTATTTATAAATATGTAGGCTTATAATCCTATTAAAAATTTATATTTATAGATTTTAATTAGTTTAAAGTTTATTTATTGCCTTCAAGCACATGGCCTTGTTAGATATCTATATTATAATATTTATTTAAAAAAAACTTTATGCTTATTATGCCTTCTGTATGCTCAGATCCTAAAAATAGCCTGTATACAAAGAGTAAAGCTTTAGAAACTTGTTATAGATTCAGACCTATTTAGCTAAAGCCTAACTTGATCTTGTTTTTTTTTATCCACCTAATTTACCGGAGCTTTGTCCTAACTACATCTGGATCCGACCTGCGTCACACAACTAGCTATGGTGAGCAAGTCTCCCAATAGTAATTTTCTGTATACGCCAAGGTTTGAACTCGAGATCTTGCTTAAATAATACCGAGTCATTTATTACTCAGACCAACCCCCATTGCTAACCTGATCTGACTTGTTTCTTCTGTATGTTTCACTTCTCCTAGGTCCAAGGTGGCAAGCCCATTATCCTCTTCACAGGCCAAGCCCACGTTTATATTAAACTTGTTACAAGTTACTGAACCACATCTCAATTCTCATTACTGTGGGATGGGCCCTACATACACATGGGCCATGTTGTACTTATCCACTGTTATTTAGGTGATATCGTTTCGGCCCATCACTTGGCCCGTAGTTTAAGAATCTTGAGGTTTTAGTTCATGCGTGCCTAGCGAGAGCATTAACATGAAAATCTCATAATTAGGGGGGGCATCTTTTATTGTTGGGTGGAGAAAATTGAGCAAAAGGTCATTCTTGATAAATGGAGGTTTGTGGGATTAATGAATTAGCGAATTGAAAGAAATCAGACAGTTGTTAATACTTAATAGCCTTCCATTGGAGATGAACTCAGTTTATGGTCAAAAACTGAGACCGTGTCAAAGCCACCGTTGTAATCTGAGAAGGATTCAATGTCAGGGCAAGTACGGTTGTTCAAATTGGAAGGAGTCATTTTAATAAGAACAATAGCATGCTGTATTAAGAAAAACAGTCTAATGCCATGAATTTGATAACTCAAGTCCCTTTTGGTGTGCTCAAAAATTTTATGGCCAAACAAGATCTTATTTTTGGCCAAAAGTAAATTTGCAATAAATAATGGGGCAAAAAGGAAAAGGGGGGCGATTAATTGAAAAGCCAGCGGTTGGCTTGATCCCTGGGGAAGGAATGGAAAAGTGAACAGCATGATCAAGAATCAGAAAAGAGGACAGAAACGGAAAAAGCGAGGGGGGGGGGGGGGCCTACGCAAGTGCCGCGAATTCCCAGTTTGAAGTTTGAACTTCCATGAACATCATCAGATCGTCGGATGATGGGCTCCGGGCCCCACCTTCAGGCGCTTCCTCTTTCCACCACAAGGGCCCACATCATGATTTTTCCAATTAGTTTTTAAAATTTAAATTCAAAATAATAGTAGTAACACAGATAATTCTAAATATTTAATAAAGATTCTCATGGATCCATGTCATAGAACACAGATAAATGGGATTTTTTGTGTCCTGGTTGGCCTGAGTGGATCTATGTCATAGAACGAACCATTGCTGGTGCTTGTCGAAGGCTTGATGGCAAAGGTTTGGGTTTGTTGGGCGTTGCTTTCGGGTCGCCACTTCATTATCGAAGCAGTCAATTTGACGCGCAAAATATCAGATCCTCGTTCCCACCTCCTTCTCAGATTTTTATTTAATTTCAATTATGGCCCTCGTTACCATTTATTAATACCCCAATAGCATTAAGAAAATTTAATAATATTTAAAAAACACTGAAAAGGGACTTGTTTTGGAGGGAAAATGGCATGAAACCGAAACTGGTGCCTTGTTTAGTTTCCAGGAATAGATTTTAAAAAAAAATAATTTAAAAATAATTTTAGAGAATAAATTTTATATAAAAATAATTTAAAAATAAAGTATTTGAATGGTTGATATCAGAATAATTTTTTATAGAAAAATTATTAGAAAAAATATAAGATAAAATGATAATTATATAAAAAAAATAAGAGAGATAGGAAGATGACAAAAATTTAGATAGTTAAAATTGTTATCTCTCATGTTTGAATATTCATATTGCTGCTGCTTAAATTTTTTTAGATACTTCGACTTCTTTTGGTCAGGGACAATGGAAGCACAGCCAGTTACATCCCCAAACATAATCTGGTTTGTCATTAGCTTTTAAATCTGATTTGTTTAAAGAACTCCCCTCACCACTGTAATCTTAGGCTTTTGTTTGTACTATTATCTGTCAGTTTGTGTTCAACATAACTGATGCAATGAACTGCACTGTCATTTATCATTTTCTCCCAAGATTATTATTTTATCAGGCTTTTGCTTAAGGGTTGGGGCAATGTAGATCTGGGATTTGAATATTATGACAAAAGGATCCCCATTTAGTTCACTTCAATTTGTCATCTAATGTCAAATGAAAATATTTAGAAAAAAAGTAACAAGGATTCCTGTAACATTATTGCCTCGTATCCTATGCACAAGACATCCGTGAGATGTGAAGTATGTTTTGTAATAAGTGCAGTTTTTACCCCTTTTTATATGGAACTGCCTATAAGAACAGATCATCCTATCTATGAACAAATTTCAAGCTGTGTAAAATTTAAAAGGACAGTCTCATCCGAAATAAAACAAAGACTTATAATTTAAGAACAATCCAAATTGTTCTGGATTGATCTGCTTTTCTTGATCAATTTGGGCATCGCTCAAGGAAAGGACGGGCATTATCCGATGTTGTAGTTATTTTGAACTAATGCGGTATTATGCATGAAATCTTAATTTAATCATTTTAAAAGTCATACAAATATGAGTGTATAAATTTTCTTTTGCTTAATTAAATAAAGTTTAGAAAATTAATGTTTTATTTGTGAAGTTGTTTTTAACCAACATAGACTCCTGCACCTCCACTGAAATTGCTCCCCCATAAAATCGACTATTGTGTTAAATGATTCTTATTCATTAAAAGTATCCCTTTTCCACTAGGCATGTCAGCTGCTGCTGCCATGGCACTCATATCAGTTAGCCATTGCATATGGCTTTTAACTTGTACCATTGTAACGTATTGGTGCTATACTGATTATGATTTATAAAGTTCATAGCATCTTTTTAAATATTTATCATTATTACTTTTTATTGTTCTCTTATTTTCATGCATATTTTCCATGCAGATTAAAGTGCTTTTATTGGCTGTGAAAGATTTTGACCGTGATTCTGGTGATTCTGCCTATACGATGGGCATTGTTGAATTGTTACTTGAGTGCGTGGAATTGTCAAATATACCTGATAATTAGCTAATCAGTTTGTTCCTGTATAACTATTATGTAAGAGCAGTGAATACTTTGCATATTTATAAGAAGAAGCTAGTGGAGCAATAAGTAAGATTTTCATAAATTTAAGACAGCGATCACAGTTTTAAATCTTGTTGGATATATTTTACTTTAAGCATGGGCACCCCTAGTTGAATTTTAAAGATTTTTATTCCCAGATTCCCCCCTCTTTGGGCAGTGCTGATTTCTTGTAAGTTTAAAATGTAGATGCTGGTAGTTTCAGACTGAAGGAGGATATACATAATGCCCATGGATACCAATCCCTTGTTCAATTTGCCCTAACTCTATCCAACATGGCAACAAGTCGAGGCTTTCACTCTTCTCTGTCCAATTCATTTTCTGACCAAGATGTTGCTTCTGATGGTTCCCAAACATTTAATGATGGAGGACAAAATTCTGGTGAACAGGAGAATGCTACCCTGCAAAGTCTTTCACCCACATTATCAAGGTTGCTTGATGTTCTTGTTTGTCTAGCACAAACTGGATCAAATGAGTCTTCATGTTCTTATGTAAGTAAGGGTTCTAAATCTTCCCAAAACAAGCCTAGTGGTTATAACAGAAGTCATACTTCATCTTTCCATCGGCTAGGCGATGAAGCATGGGATAAGGACAATGATTAAATTAAGGACCTTGAAGCAGTCCAGATGTTACAAAATATTTTCCTAGAAGCACGCAGGTGGTGAATCACTAGAATAGGGCTGGCTTGATAGAACTTAAGTGTGCCAAAGGAGGCATGAGGACGTGATGCTAGGGCTTTGCATTTGCATTTGCATTTATAATATTCGGACATGTTCTTAATATGTTATCAATTATATAATGAAAAGAAAAATAAATAAGAGTATATGTGAAATTTGATCTTTCCCCTCATCTGATGTATCATATTACTTGAACTTTTTCATTAGGTATGAGAGCTGGGATGATCCAGAGGTTCCAAAGTTTCATTATGGATCACATTATTCTAGTGCTGGAATTGTCCTCTTCTATCTTCTCTGCCTTCCCCCTTTCAGTAGTCTTTATGCTTCCTATTATTTTCCAAAGAGGGGAAAATAATCTATACGTTTAGCTCCAATCAACCTTCTGTAAAATATAAATTAATAATCATTCATCTGGATCCATTCTGTTGGTTGTTTTCTTGTGCTCTGAGTTCCTAAAGCTTAAATATTTGGGCTATAATAATCACTAACCTGCTGCTACCCATTGATACCTTGGCTGAAACTGTTAATTTTTATCATATTAATGTACTGGTAGATATGCACAAGTGAAATGGACATATATGTATAAATATGCAAAATTATGAGAACATGACCAGGTTAATTAGTATGTTCTCAACCTATGTATTAGTTTTTTTCTTTGTTCTTTTTTTGGCCGTAGCCTACGTATTTGTTTGCCATCCATTTATCAATCCAGGAATATATCTTTTCTTCTGTTCCTAATTCCTTTTCTTGTGCAACTGAAAAGCTGCTGAAGAATCTGTCAACGTGTTCTATCATTACACATATGAAGGGAGCGTGGACATAGACTCAGTTACAGATCCAGCATTGAAAGCATCCATTTTGGCCCAAATTAATCATTTTGGACAGACGCCCAAGCAGCTCTTTCCCAAACCCCACGGGAAAAGGCGAATTGACAGAAAACTTCCTCCTCATCCTCTCAAACATTCAACTAATCTTATACCATATGAAATTCGCAAGAGTTCTTCACCTATCATGCAAATTGTTGCTTTGAATGATAAAATTCTTGTTGCGGGTTCTCACAAGTTGCTTAAACCAAGAACATATACAACACATGTAGCATGGGGTTTCCCTGATCTTAGCTTAAGATTCTTGAGCTATAATCAAGATAGACTTGTTTCAACACATGAAAATTTACATGGGGATAACCAGCTTCGGTGTGCTGGCGTTAGCTATGATGGTCAGATTTTGGTTATTGGGGCTGATTATGGGCTGGTTAATGTGTGGAGAGTTTGTAGGTTTTGGGAACTGTGCCTCACGGCGTTTGCAGTTGCAGAAGACACTTTGTGGGCACACGGCCAAAATTACATGCCTTCAAGTTAGCCAACCATACATGATTATTGTGAGTGGATCAAGTGATTGCACAGTTATAATATGGGATCTTAGCTCCATGGTATTCGTTCGGCAGCTCCCAAAATTTCCCGCACCAGTTTCATCAATTTTTGTCAATGACTTGACTGGAGAGATTGTTACTGCTGCTGGAATTCTTCTGGCAGTTTGGAGCATTAATGGGGATTGCCTTGCAATGATCAAGACATCACAACTGCCTTCTGATTCTATTCTCTCAGTGACAAGTACTACATATTCTGATTGGCTGGACACGAACTGGGATGTGACCGGTCATCAGAGTGGAGCTGTCAAGGTTTCGCAAATTGTTCGCGGCTCTGACCAAAATAGCTCCCCTAGCAAATCAGCTTCTTGCATAATGGCGGGTTATTTCATGCGAATTTGTATGCAGAAAGAAAGACGACTAGTCTTTTGTGATAAATATTTAGATAATTATTTTTATTTATAAGAAAATTATTAAAAAAAATAAAGTAAGATGATAATTATATAAATTGATAACATGATAAAAATAGGATAAAATAGGTTTTTTATATATTTATAATTTGAAAAAAGTTAATGAGTGATACTTGATAAAAATTATAATTTTAATTGTCTAAAATATAATCTCTTTCTCGTAATCACTTTTGTAGATATAAAATATGTTTGATTACTTGGTTTGAGTCTAATGTAACCAACACAGGTAACCAGTATTTTAAGGATGTTTTCTCTTCCGCCCCTACGAGGAAAAGACTTCAGTCAAAGCAAAACATAAAAACATGAAAAAGTCTTTTTTACCCTCGAGTAAAAATAAGAGACCAAAAAAACGTGAGATACTCTTAGACTTATGGAGCAATTTCATATGGGCTTGGACGTTATTGGGCTTCTCGTGATTTGATACACCAATGAGTTTGGATTGGTCAACTAACGGAAGTTAATATGAGTAGTAAACGGTTTGATATCGCTTAAATAAAATCTCAAATTTGAGCCTGAATATATATAAAAAATTCTCATTAGGAGACTCGTCCACCATAATCAGATACGCGGCGCAAATCAAATTTAGATATAGTCAAGATAAAATTTCAATAAATTGGGTGAATAAAAAAAAAGAGTTTAGGTTGATAAAATTCGGGTGAGGGCGTTCAAAGAACTAGGTCCCAATGTTTGATCTATTGAATAATAGTGAAATTGATATTGAACTCACATCAAATTTTATATATAAAAAAATATTATTATTATTTAATCAAATATGCACCAGATTTATGTTGTCATGTCCTTTGCTATCTTAAAGAGAATAATATGATTGTTTTTTTCCCAGATGGGTTATTCAATTGATTATTGACATTAAGGCAATAAGTAACACATGGCGGAATAATGCCTTTTCATTTTGTAGGCGCAGCCCATGAATTTTAATTCTCTTTCTCTGATTTTGTTTCCGAGCTATAAGTTGAAAGGATATAATTGCGGCAAAAACAAGGGGGGAAAAACAAGTCGTCAAAGTACTCACGACATCTCATGTATCAGGATGGATGACAATTGACGAGCCTGGTGGATGGATTTTAAATGCATAATGCAACTTTTTATACTCCATGCATTTAAAAACGCTTTTTATTAATTTCGTACACATCCAAATCCTTTCAATCTATAAATCGATCCTAGCCATTCATTCTTTTAAGTTTGATTTCAGCTACTTACTACTGAGAGCTTCATATGTACCCACCGTTAATGAAATTGATAGATACACCCACACCCACACACACACGCTGCTTTTTTGCTATTGGTTGTGCGATGCATGCCAAGTGTAAAACACGATTGCTGTTGCTTTCATCAAAACCAATACATAAATTAGTTTATTTGGGAATTTTAGATAATCTGGTGATTAAACAAAAGTGGTGTAATGGAGAGAGAGAGTTTACAAGAGAATTGAGAAGATGATATCTCAATATATATTCTCAAAAGCATCAACCGCGAGGGATTCTGTCATTCAAATCTCTAACAATCGTCTCTCTCTCCCTGCTGTCAAGAATATTCCTCAGCATCATCATCATCAGCAACTCACGATAAAGCAACTCCATTATAATTATCATCATCGAATTAATTAAACCCAAATATTATATTTCTGACAACCATGTCTATTTATATATATGTGTGTGTGTGTGTGTGTGTCTTAGCTAAAGTGAAATGCACTTTTCACAACAATATAACAAAGTACAGATGCAATAAGCGCAACAAAAACAAATACTACTTTCCAAGCCAAACAAGATTTTCAAATAAAAAGCCAAACCAAATTCGTGAATCACCCATCGTTTCTTTGCTGGAAAAGACATAAAAAAATACGTGGATGACTAAGATAGATATTGAAAATGACCCACAATGTAATACTCAAAGGCAGATAGCATCGCAGACACAATGAAGCACTATTCACAAACCCAGACAACATGAACTCAACTGAGAGCTCATCGATCGAGTGATGAAGATACGTAGAATATATATGAAGGAGTAATGATATGTGTGTGTGCGTGCCTGTTGTTCGTTATACCATCAACAGGTGAAGCTGCCATATGATCCGATCCTTCCTTGAGTGGCAGGAAAGTTTAGATCATGCTGGCAGCTTCAACTGTTACTGGTTGACGATAACCACATATCGAATTCATTCAAATTTGAGACAGAGATAATAGAGAGAGGGAGGGAGGGAGGGAGGGAGATATATTTTTGAGTGTGCATTAGAGATATATATAGAAGGGAGGAGTTATATATATTTATAGAGTGCAGAGAGAGAACCCTCCGAGCAATGACTGAGAGAGAAGGTATAATAAAATAAGTGAGGAGAATAGCAGAAGAGAACAGGTGGCAGTGGTCCAAGGTAGAGGGAGATTTGAATAATAGGATAAATAATTAATTAATGAAGATTAGGATAATTAATATTAATGAATGAGCATGTTTCCACCAAATTACCAAAGGCATCTCTGTTTGTGTGTATGCATTCACCAGCAAAGAAAAAGTCACAGAGCACAAGGCTTATGGGGGATCATGAATGCATGGCTTCCTCCAAATGCAACATCAAAAGGAAGTCATTTGACTCTCTTTCTCACCCACCCATCATCATTCCTCTATTCCTCATACATAACCTATATTATCCTTTGTTCTTTTAGAGAGAGAGAGAAGGGAAGGGGGGATGACTTTAATTAATCCAAAGATGCTGGCTGTCAGAGGGCTTAATCTCGCCTGATTGATCTAACCTTGTTACCGGTGTCAGTTGCACATTAAAAGTAACTCATGGGTGTCTTCAAAATATTGATGCATGGAGGTAACAGGAAAAAGAGGGCAAAAAATACAGAAAAAAAGAGAGCATAGAGGCAACATATACTCTGAGAAAAGTTGGTGCGATTTTGACACCTGATTTAATTTCGACTTGTTCTCTTTAGTAGGTCTCGGGTAGATAGAAAGGAACCAATGCACACATGGTGAGTCATTCTTGACAACAGTATCACAGATTCTTGTTCCGCTGCATGTCCATTATATGTATTATCTTCTATATATTTAGAGTAAAAAGTCACACCAAATAAACCAATTAAGATACTTCTTTCGGGTCTAATCACGTCCAATTAACTGTTTACCCCATCCTTGTTTCTTTTTGCTCTTTATTCGCTACCAACTAAAGATGTGTCTGGATTGAAACTTCATCCTTCCATCAGATACAGCATATCGTCTGCGTGAAAAAGAGAGAAATCACACGATTAAATCTTTCCCCTAGTTGTGTAATTAATATTGTACGTAGTTAGTTGACAATAAAATATATACGAACAAAGGACACGTTACCAAAAGATAGTGATGCAACTGATGAGATAGCATGAAACTTGTTCAGGTGTGTTTTTTTTTTTTTGCCGGCAGGAATTCATCCAGTCTTAGAATAAGAAAATCAATGAGTAGCAAGAGGAATATGATCAAGAATCGAATCGATGAATTTAAATTTCTTGAAAAAAGGGAAAGGAAAAAACTGGAAGACACGTTTCGATCATGGGGTCGACAAAATAAAAAAGAGAAAGGAAAATAAAAAAAATTGTCTGCCAAATGAATGTAAAAAAAAACAGGCATGAATGACCAAAAAAGATAAATCCTTTTGTGACATGGCAGACATTCTGTCTTCCAAAAGATTGGATAAATCATTAATTATTACATGTGGGGGTAAAAACAAATGTTTGGCGGAGGTTTTCACCAAGCTTTTGTGGTGAAAACGCTATTAAATAATAAAAAGCGATGGTGAAAGCAATTTTCAATAGCAATATGGACTACCTTTACGTGAGGCTGGACCATAACCTTCACGAGATCATGTTACCCAGTTTTACTTTTCTTGTAAGACTGAGAAATAGCAAGCTCATTTCTTGTAAGGCCCAAATACAGGTCACATCAAGTCTCATTTTGACAATCATGCCTTTCCTAACCATGATTTCCAAGGTAAGTAGATCCTTTTTCTCTTCCATCTCATTTTAATTTACTGCCCCATCCCATTCTTTCTTGTTTTGTTTCATGCTCCGTGAACTTGGCCCAGGGATTTCTTCAACACCTATCTTGTAAAAGCAACTATCAGAATATAGTATTTCCTCCGTTTCATTTTAAGATTTTTGTAGTGATTTGATATCTCATAATATAAAATGCTTTGAAAGAAATAATAATACATAAATGAAGTTTATTTTCAAAATTACTTCCCATTATTTCACCCTCTAAATTCTCTCTCTCTCTCTCTTCCTCCTTCGTTAGATGAAAGATATTTTTTAAAAAAGCTGTTTTTCTGAAAACAAAGTAAAATTTCAAACTACATTTAATCAGATTTACTAATATTAACAATTTAACCAAAGAGAGTATTTACAACTGTTATTAGGTACAAGTTTTAATTTCTTTTTTTACACAAGAGGGTTAATACTCAAAAATAAAAAAAAAATTAGACCACTAAAAAAATTAATATTATATATTTCGATTCCACTAAGTTATGCTATTTTGCAGGTCTCAAAAGTGACAGATCTTAAAACACTTTTTTTGACAAAGCTATCTATAACTTAATTAATTTCTCTTGATATAAGATACAATTATAATTCCCATTGTTGCTCATATAATTTTCAATGTGCACTGGTAACATTATTTTCCCCCAATATTTAAACAAAATATTTTACATCTGACTAAAAAATATAATATTAATATAACCTAAAAAAAATGAAACTTCGTTTTACTTTTAAATCTTAGATAAATTTAATTTTTTTAAAAAAAAAATTATATAAAAAGAAGAAAGAAACTCATAGATGATAAAATAATGCAAGTTGTTATTATCATCCCCTGCAAATAATTTTTCCACACTTGTAGAATCGCATTCTTGCCATCTGAGTTAATACGATCAAATTTCATCGAATTTTTCCATAACATAGTTTCCAAATAATCACTCCCTAGATAAAATTTTAATTTGTTCCTACATTACCCAATTATCTATCTAAATTTAAATCAAACCAACCAGAAATAGATATTAAAAAAAAATGAATAGTGTTGTGGTGCTAATAGCTTAATAATTTTTTTATATAACAATTTAAAAAAAAATAAACTCATCCTTGATACAAAGATAGAAGAGAACAAAATCTCCTAATTTTTTTTTCTTAAATAATATCAATATATAATTTAATTATTTTATTTTTTTTTATTTTTGGTTAAAGAGAGGGCTAAATGCCCAAGTAAATAAAGAAAATTAGACTACATGGAAATTATTTTCTAAATACATATTCACAATCAAATGCCTGAGATGCATAGGGCATGAATGTAATATCTATGTGGAATTTAAATTTTCTTTTACAAGAGTATTTGTCACTTTATTATGATTTTTGAGAATATACTATATTTTCAATTCCCATAGAGATTACAGTAGAGTATGTATTATTGATAAAAATAAACTGTAACTGTCACCTCGTCAGATTTGAGTATAATCCTCTTTATTTTTAAATTTAAAATTAATTTTAATTTTTTTATAAATAGTCTATTGTTCTATTTTTAAAATACTACTCAATTGAGTTGTAAATTCAGAAACTCAACTTTCACGTATAACTCCGCTATAATCGCGTATAACTTTCAACTTAATTATTTTATAAACACTCATTACTGCTCCTTCACATGTGGGCCGCCATTGTTTTTGTATTTGTTAAACCGGTCTACACTAACATCCAAACAAAATTTTAACCACTAAGAATTATGATAACTTTTCTAATAAACTATCTCATAAATCTCTTTAACTTAAACTTCTTCCATAATTCACCTAAACTCTATTATACTAAAAAGGTCAAAAAAAAGAAAGAAATTTTGCGTCAAACGATCCGATTTTGTCGTTTTAATTAATATTAATAATTGAAAATCATAAAGAAGGAATAACAATCTACCGAAATGGGTTGCTTTAAGTATTTAGGCCGAGTTAGAGTCGCCTTCAAATTTTCTTTTTCCTTGTATTGATGATAGTAGTTAGGTCCTAAATAAAATCACAACTCTTCTTTCTTTGCCACTGTACGCTACAATGAAGAAATTTAATACTTGTACAAACCACGTTCAGAAGGATTACTCCAGAACAGCTACTGTGAAATACAGAAAAATGAACTCTGGAATTTACATACTAGAGTCAAAATTTCTGATACAATACAAGGGAATTCACAATACGGCCTGAATGATTCCTGAAACATCTCAGTTAGCATGTCCCTTGTTATCCACCAACATCGGTCATCTCTTGTTTGATGATGATCGAAATTTAATTAGAGTTACTTGCAAACTGCAAAGTTTACTTCACGCAGCAAGTTCTCTCTATCGAGTTCAGAAGCCAGCCAGCATGATTCTTTAGACAGGTCTAACCACATCGATCCAGATCACCTCAAGAATATGAAGTGATCATAATCTGCCAAAACAAGTAACCAAAGCACAGTATAACGATGTCGCCAAAAAAATAAAGCCCAGTTTAACACCCAGTTCCCGAGTTATAAAAATTTATTTTGCTAAATCAAGACAAATGGTTGAGAAAACCTAGGGATAAAAATCACCAGAACAAAATATGTTACTCACGTAACTATTCTGCGCTGAAACTGCCGACTCTACTATACATTTGCTGAAGATCCTGGACCTTAAGCCTGGAAACTCGGTTCCTATCCAGGATCCAAGCGAAGGATACGACTAGAGTCATTCTTTTAAATGGTTTGATGGATTTGAATCCAGAAAAGGAACTGCTATCTACTTAGGATACCATTACGACTGGTGTACTTTCAGTTATAGTGGTTCATGTAACCTTAGGGATACATGTGGAAAAGGAAAGGAACCCACACATCTAGGTCCACAGAAGCCGATAAAACGAGTTAGACATGAAAACCATGGTAAAAGAATAAAAGAAGCAAAAAAGGAATCAGACACGTTAAAGTGAAAAAGGGTAAGGATCGCACGCCTGGCGTAATAGAACTAGCAACTCTCAAAAAAGGAATATACTAGCATGCGAACAGCGGTTCCTTATACTTGCCTTTACCTTTTAAGCTCGAGCGTATGAAGATGAAGGGCAGGAACCGAGTCCCCAAACAGGAAAGAGTGAGGCTGTCACAGCATGACCTAGACAGGATTAGCATTCTTCATCTTTCTCACTAACCAAAGCTAGATCATGCTGGCAGCTTCACTTTTTCCTTTGTGAACTTCTCGTATATCTCATCCTTTCTTCCTACGGTAGATGAGAGAAAGAACTATTACAAGGAATAAGGAATGCTCACAACAACACATGGCTTCTGAAATGGTGGAGCAAGGGGGCAAGAAGAACATGTGAAGTAGAGAATATAGAGAGAGAGAGAGTGGGAGACCCGATGAAGGGTTAGGTTATTAAAAGACAGAAGACACCTTGAGAAGCAGTAAAATAATCACATGACAGTGAAGTGAAGCGAAGGAAGAGGGAAATTAAAGAAGAGCCAAAAAAGCTGAGAGATATGGAGAGGAATGATGTGACTGATGATGAGTTGTCATAGGCTCAGAGAAGATAGACTCATAGGGCGGCATGGCAGTGGCCATTGGGTAGGAGGATCCCTTCCCCTTCTCTCTCTCTCTCTAGCCTTAACTATTTAATATGCGGCTCCAATCCCAGGCTCTCATCATGCCAAATTGCCAACCTCTCATTATTAGTAAATATTACCTATTAATTCACGAATGATGTTTACTTAAAGTAAATGGGAAGTTATATTAATAAGTAAGATTAATATGAATAAGAAGAAACATTAGAGAGGTGGCTGTGGGAACAATAGAAATGGACTGTGGATGCACAGAGTCTACAATTATTGAGGTCCCCACAAAAGAAAGAAAGAAAGGGGATGGGAAGTGAAGGCGTTGGTGAGAATTTCCATGCAAGTTTTGGACCCCCCAGTCCCTGGTCAATTCATGTTTCGGGGGACTTCAATGGAATTTCCCAGCCATTGAGCAGAGACATCTCTCTCACGACACAGACCACATACTTTTTCTGTTGTTTGAAAATTTTGTTTAGTACAAAAAATTAAAAAAAAAATTTAATTATCATTTAAAAATATAAGGAAATTTCTTTTCATAATACTAATATCATATAAAATAAATTATTTATTATTTTTAAATATAAATTTAAATATTTAAAAATTAAAATATTTTTTAAGTATTATAATTAAAATTATAATAAAATAATAATTTTTAAAAATTGAATAAATTCTAAAAATTATATATTTTATATTTTTGTGTATGTTTAGAAAAAAAATTTTAAATTAACTTATAAAAAAAATGGGTTTATAGACAGTTTATAAAAAAAGGTTTTTTTATAAGAATTTATAAAAAAATAATTTTAAATAAATGAATATTTAGATAGTTATTTGTAGAATGGGTTTTATGATTGGTAAATGGTCAAAAAGTGTATGATTATTAAATGAGGAGAGATAATAGATGAAAGGAGAGAGGATGTAAGAAAGAAAAGAGAGAGAAAGTAGGAGAGAGGAGAGAGAGTGTAAAAAAAAATAGGAGAGAGAGTGTAAGAAAAAGTATGGGTAATATAGTAATTGGTTAGTTTATAAATTTTTTTACTGTTTCACAAACTATTCTGATCAATTTATCTAAAATTTTGTTTTAAATTATAATTTAATTTAAAAACTTATTTAAATAAATATGATTATTTGATTAAAAAAAATTTAAACTGAGAATTTAGGTTTTAAATTTAGATGACCCTTTCTAAGTTAAATTACGCAGTGTTGTATGAAAATTTGAAACCTTAACTGAGCCTAGGCCTTCTCCGGCCTCCCCTGTACTTGAAACACCCCCTCTCTCTCTCTCGCTTTTTATGGTCAACCAAGGCCCTAGTCCTATCCCATCTGTGACTTTATTATAAATAAATAAAGCGGGGATGAGTTGTTTAGGTGTGCGTTTGTGGTTTGATGCTTTTTTGAAGAATCAGAAGGGGATCGCAGGGAGGATTCTTTTTGGGTAGCATGCGTTGTGAGGGAGGATGTTTTATGTTTTTTTTAACAGCCAAGTTCTGGGGGCTCTGATTCAGGCTCTTGCAAGTATAGGTTCCTAGGCCTGAAATATATGGACAACCCATTTAATTATCCAGTTGGCACCTTACCCTCTTGTCTCCCCTCCCATTCAATTCACTTTCCTAACAAAAAATAACAGCACATTTTCTAGGGGGAAATAACCTGTTTGAGATCCAGAAACACATACGCGCATATTTCTTTTTCATGAAAGATCACCACTTACATTGTTTTATGGTAGCACAGACGAATTTATATATAAATAAATGCGTGTTTATCAGTGGCAGCAGGGAAGAGTCAAGCGCTGTTTCTAGTTTGCTTCGGTTTAGAGGGACCTCCTATTTGGTATGCCGGAAATAGATATCTGAAACTGAGCAAACAGTGAGGCTGAAGCTATGGTTTGCCTTCTTGTTCGGAAACTCATGAAAATGCACAGACGCCAAACAAGGCACTGCTTTATCCATTGGCTTCATAGCTGTGCTCTGCTCAACCATATACTTGCAAACGAATTGCTAATTCCAAGCAGATTCAATCTTCACTTGTTCGCTTCTGTCAGAACGGCCCTAAGGCCTTGTTTAGTTTAACTTAATTTAAAAAGGAATAGGAAAAATTAATTAATAATATATTTTATTTGATTTAAAAGGAAAAAGAGGAGAGTGAAATTAATTAAAAATTGATAAATATATTATTATCTTTTTATTTAAATTTATTTATTTTTTATTTATAATATTCATTTTAAAATTATTATTTTTTTAATTTATAAATTTTAAAATTTTTTCTTATTTATATATATAATAAAATTAAAAAAATTAAAAAATATGATAAAATTTTAATATTATTTATTATTAATTATATAATTATTATATATTTTAATATAATATATAAATAATTTATTATGTTTATAAAATTTTAACAATTAAAAAAATTAGGTGTGAGAAAAATAAAAAAAAGGTTTAAAGGTACAAATTAGAATATTAAATAAACATTAAGGATAATTTAGGTATAAAAGTGAAAAATTTTCTCTCTCCCTCTAAAAGAGGAGGAGAGGGGAGGGGACCACAAAAAAAAAATCTCTACTCCCCTCCCCTCCATTTTTTCCAATCAAACATATTTTTCTCTCCCTTTCCCTTCCCTTCTCGAGAACCTCTCAACCAAACAAACCCTAACCGTTCATCACGACTCGCAAAAGGATCAATCACCGCACATGTAACTGTTAGTTAACAACAAAAATACAGCTTTGCTACATAGCTTCCTTTTTTTTGTTTTTTTTTTTATCTTAATGGACTATAAGTTAGTTCAGGCGGCATCTAACTGACTAACCCTTTGAATAATGTTTATCAATTAAATTACCCAGTAATTTCGCAATTAAGATATTTAGCCTTTCAAAATTTATTAATGCTCCCGATTGCCGAAAGGAATGAGGCTGTGGGTGCAGCTTCCTTTAACATACCATGTTGAATTCCCCACCAGGATGCCTTTAGCATTGATACCATCCTATCATTTCCTAACAACAGCATGCGTGACGTTTCTATATCATTGGAGCACTTTGCTTATTTACTTATTACAAGTAACGTCGTTGCTCATCGTCTACCGACAATCTCATTTAGGATTTGCGAAAAGGCAATTGGGGTAGCTTAGATTTCATTAGGAATCTGACTCATTAGCGATTATTGCTACCCCCTTATCATATACTACATTGAATTAATCTTCAATTCTAACAAGTTTGTCCCTTTTCTTTTATTTCTCTTCCCGTTCTGTGCCAAATAGGTGCAAGAGCACAAATTTGATCTGTAGAAGCCTACAGAGTAGGTAGCATTTCTAGCCCAAGCCCATCTCCCCTTGCTTTTAGTGTCTAAAAAGAACTACTTATCTAATTCCTTAATTTTTTTTTTTGGTTATAATCTAATTCCTTAGTTAAATTGTCATAGTAACCCTTAAGGAAAAAAAGGAATTAATTGCACCGAAAATAACACACTTGACAACACAGCTTAAAAAATACTGATACAGATTATCTGCTGATTTTGACAATCAAAGTCATCCAAACTCAAACAATGAACTCTCCACCAAGAAAATTTAATATCGTCATCTCTCCATAAACACACTCACTATGTAAATATCTCATATCAGAGAGTAAATATGCCCATTCAAATTAGAGACACGAAGGGTCAAAGGTAAAAATGGAAGCCTTTAGTAGTATTAGAAGGAAATTACACTCTGGAATGTAGAAAATAGCTTCCTTACAGATGAATACCATATACTGAACAAGCATTGACAAGACAATCGAACAAAGTTGAAAGTCTTGTACCAATTACAATTCATACAAAAGAAAAAGGTCAGGAAAGACGAACTTGTAATTACAAGCCAATGTCTACTTCGAAATGATAACCGAAGAAAAATCCATCTTCAAAGGCAATAGAAAATTTCTTGACTACCCTTTAGCATCAATAAACAAGCCCTATGCTACTTTATTCCGCATGCATAACAATGAACTCTGGCCAAGTTAGTAACTAGTAACTAGAGGCTTTGGAAGTGATACCGTGGTCAGTATAATCTGTATGACAAAAAGTTATGCTGATTGTGCTTCCACGTTCAAAATAAAGCTACAGTTCTTTGGTCCCCAGTTGCCGCTCGCCCAGGATGCACTGCACATTCTGATCCGAGCCAATCAGTTCACTTGCCTTGTAATTGGTCGCCCCCAATTTTGCACTGTGAGACAAGCATGTGGAGGCTATTTGACTCATCATCCCCAAATTCCTTTCGGGCAACGAAGCTAAGTGAATCAATTTCAGAGCTTCCTTCGAATTCAACCGTCTTTCCCTAACTGCAATCCGTGCATCCATAAAGGGAGATAAACACTTGTCCCTGGCAAACCCAATACATTTCTCCTTCGCAACAGCAAAGCAGCTTTCCATTTCGCGCTCTTCGCATTGCTCTCGCTCTTTTAAATAGGTAGGTTTGGCACCCATCAGGGCCTTCCACCATGGAGGCTTACACTTGCTGGAAGCGCTGATAGCACACCCAATCCTGGCCCCATCTTGACATTGCATGATGATTTTGCGCTCGCAGGCTCTGTATGAGGAAATCCAGGCTTGTGAGTCTCTGAATGCAAGTACAAACGGACCGGCCGATGGGTCGTCAGATGGACCGGCCGGTAACGGTCCACGTAACAAGGGTATCGGCCTGTCGAAGTTTATTACAGTTGAAGATGGAGCGTAGTCGTCGAGATTATTGGTTGCGGATGCATCCATTCTGAGCATTTGAGACTTTTAGGGTTTGGATAAAGTGGTATGATGTCAATTTAGGGGGGGAATCTCAGATTGCCCCAGAAATCAACTTTGAAATTTAAAGTTCGGCGGTGATGCATATCTCCACGGGCTCGGTCGTGCGAAGCGCCGTTAGACAGTGGCCGCCGCCCAGCCACCTCTATGTTCTCTGATTCTAATCGGGCGAACCGTCTTCAGGTCGTGGTCGTCCGGAGCCGCGCGAAATGATGCTAAAATGTAAATTGGTCGGGAAAAAATTATTTAGGTTATATGTTTTTAAAAAAATTATTTAATACAATTTGATATTTAATAGTAGTATGTTTTTTTTATGTGTAATTTTGAATGTTAAAAAAAATGTTCACCCCGTAAAATGTTACAGCATAATAAATGTATTTCAGTCGAGATTTTTGCTTTATATATATATATATATATATATATGCGCAAATCTTAAAGGTACATCTCTCTCTCTCTCTTTCAAGTAATAAGCATATTCACCCCAAAACCATGGGAAAAATTGCATCCGTTATTCAAGAGATAAACTTATCGGTTTTAAAATTGTATCATGATTAGAATTTGTTTAAAACCCTCTATAGCTAATCGAAACTTAATATCTAAGTTATTTATTTTACAACACATTTTTATTTAATGAAATTTTGGAGTCACTGCAGCAAGAGAGGATCCTCACAGAAATGAATGAGGAAGGGGGAATAAAGTGCTTTCATTAGCAAACAATTGACGAAGTATGTGTATTATGTTTGTCTAAATGTCAATCTTTATACATGTTACAAATAACTGAAAATTGGGGTCCCTGCTCCCCATGATTTTGAAATGGTATAAATTGAGAATTTGCTCACGCAAAGATAATCAGCAGGATGGATAGCACCGCAGTGGAACTGTGTCTTATATATTGGTCCTTAAGTCAGAGGACAATGTTAACAATTCAGCAACATTAAAGTGATAGTATGGTACGGGGAAAAGTAAGTAAGGATTTACAGAATAAGTTGGTGGGGCTGGTTTTTCCGCCAAACACAGGTTTATTTCAGTTGGCCATCATCATCCTTGCAAATTCTTCATAGCTAACCTGACCATCCCCATCCAAATCCGCCTCCTTAATCATCTGTTCTGCTTCTTCATCCGTCAGCCTCTCTCCCAGATTCATCATTACGTGCCTCAGCTATCAGACATATGCAAAATTTAGTCCTCTGCGACAAACTTTGTCATTATTAAACAGGCCAATGTTGTATGCCATGCTTACCTCGGTGGCGGAAATGTATCCGTCCTCGTCTCTGTCAAATACCTTGAACGCCTCTTTTAGCTCCTCCGTCATATTTTCCTGTCGGAACTTACAATAATCTCATCAGCCTCGACCTTGTCGAATAGTACAAAGCAGTAATTGACCAGTTTTGGAGCTTACCTTCATTTTCCTGCTCATTATAGTCAAGAACTCCTCGAAATCTACACTCCCATTACCATCAATATCCACTTCACCGATCATTTCTCGTATTTCTTCTTTCGTAGGATTCCCATCAAGTGACTGCACAATGGTGGCCAACTCATCCACTGTGATGAATCCTAGACATCACCGCCAAATTCAAATCAGCAAAACAAGTCCTGTTCTTTCAAACCGTTAGAAGAAGAAAGGGGAAAAGAACACGCACCATCAGAGTCCCTGTCAATGAGGCTGAAGGCTTCCCGGAAATCAGCAACCTGATCCTCTGTGAGTGAATCTGTCATCATCTACTCTTGATCCGAAAGAAACAGGAAGAAGAAATTTGGTGTATAGTTTTTGTGGAGCTTGCTTCGTTGGCTTTCTTATAGGCACAGCTGGTAATTCAAATAGTCAAAATACAGGCAGGAGGCAGAAATTCTAAATAAAAAAGCAAGGAACTTTTCCAGGCCCCGAAAGAGCGTCGCCAATTAGCTATTGAACAAGGAAAATTTCAATCCGACTCTTTGGTCCGGTCCCACCATTTATTGTCAAAAGTCAATGCAACTATGACTTTCAGCCTCCCCACCCTCCACGTGCCATGCAATTGATCCTCGGCTTCACCTCCATCTCCGAGAGATTGCACATATACAAACTCTGCTCTCTGGTGCCTGCCTTAATATGATATTCTTAAATTAGAAACTTATGTCGCAGTTACAACCTGAGTCAGGTGACGAGGCTAAGCGTGTTGAATGTTGTTTAGGTGTCAATGTTAAGCTTTGACCAGAGATTTTAGTTTACGAGAAAGATGCCGTAGCATACAAGCAAGATTAGCTTTAATTTATGTTGTCTAGACGCATCGATTTTACATGATCTAAGCGCCGACGCGATCTATTACTGATTTTCTTTATGATATGAACGAATAAGTACCATCCTTATTCTGATGCCATGAGGGCTGAAAAAAGAGCGACAAGTTTCTGTCATTTTCACATTCCGAATTCGGAGGTGCCATGCGTCTTGACTATGGACTGTTCTAACCAATGTTGGCTGCAAATATACTTACTAACTCCCCTGTTAATTATAATCTTTAATTGACTTTTTTAAATATAATTAAAAAATAAAATAAATTAATTAATTATAAGAATTAATTGATTAATTTAATATATTAAAGAGTATAAAATATGAATTAATTTTAAGATATTAAATTTAATAATAATTAATTAGTTTATTTTATTTCCTATATCTATTTTAAAAAATTAACTTGTTTTTATAATTAAAATAGGAAAATATATATATATTTGGTGGAACAAGTTTATTATCAAAGAAATTAACATTCAAATTATCTGTCGCCACTACAGACGTCATGAAACTGGTCAAATGAATGTAAAAGCCTAAGAAGAGCTTCGTTCTACAGTAGTGACTCCATTTTATGTGACTATGATAGTCAGCGCGCAACACAGGCGAGAGTCGTTTTTGTTTGCGACAGTATGTCGCTGATTCTCGCGACCGTCGATGAAATATTTCTCAGACTTGAACGGGATTTGAACGAATTATATTTCTACTTCTCTATAAAAACTCTTCAAACGTGGCATTAAGCTTGAGGAATAAACTCACATGGGGAGTTTGGGATTGAATTTGATTGCTAAAACGATGTCCCAACTTTAGTTGTGGAGAACGTTGAACCATACTTTACCAGAAATAATTTATTTGCTTGACAGACACGCATTTGTTTTACAATTCATCAAAGTGCTATACTTGAAATTTGAAAACGGCAAATAATTTTTTTTCTGTATAAAAAATTTTAATGAAAATGTCAAATAATATTTTTTAGTATTAAAATTTTTAGAAAATGATTAAACTCACCAATGATCTAAAGGTAGGGTGAAATATCTATTATTCCTAAGTGATACCAATGTATAGTAAGATAAATTGTCAATTACCCTTAAACTTAAACACAAGCACCTAAAAGTTATGATATTTTCTCAAATGCCGCTGGAATTACAAAAATATGGTACTCCATAAAGATTAAATACATTTTAAATAATATTATATCTCATCCTTTCGCTAGTTAAATCTACGGACAAGCTAGCTAAATCTACGGACAATGGGTAAACTTCAAATAATATTTTTTAAAAGTAGTTGGACTTACCTATAATTTAAGGGTAAGGAGAAGTCTCACTTCCTCTTATGCGATACTAATATTGGGCAAGTAAGTTGTCAGTTACCCTCAGGCGTAAACTTAAGCACCCCAAAGTTAAGATACTTTCCCCAAATACTGTGATAAGAACCACAATAAAGTGATACTATTTAAAGATCGAACATACTTTAAATAGTTATATACCTTAATTACTCGCCAATTAAACTCATAGATAATGCGTAACGTCAACTAATGTATACTTTTTTTATACAACATCAACTAATATTTTTTTATACAAAAAAATATTAGAAAAGGGTTAAACTCACTAACGATCAAAATATAGGGTAAAGTCTCATTTATTCCTAGGCAATACTAATATCTGATAAGACGAACTGTTTATTACTATCAAGTTTAAATATAAGCACCTATGAGTTATAATAACTCCTCAAACTCTACGACTGAAACTATAATAAAATAATACTTCTCAATAATCAAACTTGCTTTAAATAATCATATATATCACTTTTTTATCAGTTAAATCTATAAAAGTAGGTAATATCAACTAATATTTTTTTAGTTATCCACCCGATTCACCAAAATTTTGTCTCGACTACATTCGGATCTGACCTATATCGCGTATCTTGTTATAGTGAGTAAATCTCTCAATAGAAATTTTTTACATACGTTAAGGCTCTAATATTAACTAATATATTTGTTTTTGTTAATCACCTAATTTATTGAAATTTTATTCTGACTATATATAAATTTGACTTATATAATGTACCTAACTATAGTAGTTAAGTCTTTTAACAGAAATTTTTTATATATACTAAAATTTAAATTTAAAATTTTATTTAAATAATATTAAATTATTTATCATTCTTGATCAATTCGTGTAGGTAATATCAACTAATATTAGTTCAAGGAAAAGTCTCTCCATATTTGCAATATGGGTTAAAAGGAAATATCACACTGGCCACTTCAAATGATGCTGCTATTGGACTGGGTCCATCATGAAAGCTACATCACACTAACTATTCCATGTCATGTCCCAATAACTCCCAAAAGGCTAGAGCGATGTTTTTAAAAAAAAACTATTTTTTTTACCTGGGTCTTCGGAACTACATTCTCCATTGATATTTTTATAATTCTCTCTTTTTATTCTTAAAATATATTATAAGCAACTAATTTATCATTAAAAAAAATCTGGATTTCGGTTTGTAAAATTACTCAACCTCGGTCCTCTCGGTCTCAAGGCAAACGGCACCTTTACGCTGCCGCCACCTGAAAAAACTTCTGTGGGATTTGTTTATCAATTGTTAATATTTACAGAATTTTAGTTCAAACAAATAAATACTTTAATATTTTCTGCCATGAAAACATATTTCTGTTTAGAGGCACTCCTCCCATAAAGTAAAGGGAAACTATAATTTTACATGCAATATTGTCAACTAATAAAGATATCTATAACATGTTCACTATGAAAAAGGACTCATATTAATAACCATACTATTTATTAATAATACGATTTAATATATAGTTAAAATGTTTAGAAAAATGATTCTGGAGGTTATTTTTTATTTTCTAAAGAAAATAACTTAATTCCAATTATCTAAAAGAAATCGTGGAAACAGATCAAAGGCTCGCATTTTCATACAAAGAAAACCGGCTTTCGAAGAAGAACAGAAAGTCAGGTTTGTAGCAAATACGCTGTATTTTGCTTTTGCTTTCCCCTCTTTTCCAGCCGTGTGTATGTGTGAGAGCTAAGCGCATTCGAGCTATATTTCATCTCGTAGGAACACGAATTCAATGTCGAGTGTTTGTGCTTAAATTTAGGCTTATTGGTGAAAAAAGAGGAAGATGTTGCTGGATGAGCCTACCTGGGGGTCATTTGTCGCAGTCCCAGTGATGGCGTCTGAAACGGTGTCGTCGCCCGCCGATGAAACTCCGGCAGCAGTGGCAGGGCCTGATAAAAGAGGCAAGCATCGGATTCTTGCGGAAGTGAAGCGTCTTGAGCAAGATACCCAATATCTTGAAGTGATCTTTCTTCCTCAGTTACTTCTCATTCTATAATTTTTTTTATACATATATCTTTACATGTCTGTATTTATCAATCTTTTTGTGTAATGAAGCCTGTTTTGCTACACATGATGTGTCGATAGACGTCCTACTGAAACTTGACTGTTCTTGGGCCTGTTAAAAGTCATCACTTTTCCCGAATAGTATGAGTTTCGACGGAATAGATTCCTTTTGTTGCCAAGTTAAGAGCTTGATAGTTCTGGTGTTGCTTATGCTTGAAGCCCAAGTATTTCTATTGAGTGAGCATTTAGGTGGATAAGTCTTGGACTAGTAGGGTTCTTGGAAGGGAAAGGGATAAAGTAACGTGCAAGAGCTTCTAGAATTTGCTCCTTAAATAAAGATGTAATTATAGGAATTCCCAACTTAGATTACGTTGTCATTATGCATCGTATACAAAAGGTTGTTAAATCTTCTGGGATTTGGATGAAGATAAATTTTTCAACGGAATTTATTGGTTTTTGGCGTGAAATTATGAAGTTTCAGGCTATTGTTGGTTGTGCATTCTGATTAGGTTCCTGGTTTTTCGTATTAGGTTGAGCTTTAGTAAAGCATACATGGCCTCCCCAGGACTCGAAAGAAGACAGATCCAACAAGGACCTGGTTATGGCTATTAATGTTCATATCATGGTCGAACAGGGCGAAAGTTGAAACAAACAATCTACTAAAAGAGATTTTAAATCTCAATTGATTACACCTCAGCATCTTGCGGCTACCCTCCGGCCTCCGCAACTCTCTCTAACTAGGCTATGACATCTGACTTGTTAGTTAGACAAATCCCTGCTAGTTTGTTTTGAAATTTTAAGTTTCCAGTGTCATCGGAATGACGGGTCTCTTAGGAATCCTATTTATTTCAGAAGATACATTTTCAAATGCCAAGGAATCCTCATCCCAGCTGTTTCTTTCAGATGTCACGTTCTTCATAATGTACTGTAGAGAACTCTCAATATTTGATACCTGTCTTTGGTGATTGAAATGTAAAATTGCTGTTCTTAATATTTTTACTATATTACATACCCATAATCTTGCATTTTGACAGAAGGGTACAGAGAAGGAATGTGTGATGATTCACAGCTGGATACTCTATGATGATGACTAAATTTTTTTTTAAGAAATATCGTGCCTGAACACCATATGAAACTAGCATCACATCTTAATAGTTTCAGATCTTTTATATGCGGTTGTTTTTCTTATCTGGGCTTGCATACTTTGATGATTTGAAGACTTAAATGCTATTTTCAAAATACACCGGTTGTAGGTACCGTTTATTGAGGTGTAGAAAGAACCCACATGGTGTGTAATCCGTGTATACAGGAATTGACAGGAAAAAAAAATTCTTGAAATATGTATATATAATTTTTTTTATGATAAGAGATTTCAAGTCCTTTTTGGTTCCCATTTGAAATGAAAATGGATAGGAGCATAAAAGATTATCTGTCTAGTATCTGCCATTCGATGTTAATATGGGTTATCTCTATTAAAATTTAATAATAACTATGGGTCATATTGCTTTGCTGCACTTTTCGAGTTGCTTAATTTAATGTCAAGACAGGTTACTAAGTTGACTGTTTTCTTTTAGTATATGCCTCCACTTAGCTTCTGCAAAAAAAAAAAGCCTCTTCTCGCCATGCATCATTTACTGCTTTGGACAATCCTGATTGGTTGTGTTATTCTTGTATTCTATCCAGGAAGAACTGGAAGTGCTTGAAAAAACCGAAAATGTGTCAACCATATGCAAGGAGTAAGTATTGAAAAGACTGTTCTCTAACATGAGAATATTTCTTGTTAGGATTAATTGCCTAACTTGAAAAAATTCCTGTTAGCTTTGCCCACTCAAGTGGTAAATCTGAGTTTCTTAGTTGATGAGCCTTTCCAACTTGTAGCATGAACGCTCCTCACAAAAACGTTTCATTTAGTATGACAATAATTTAGGATGCTATATTATCGCAAGGCTTATATTGTTCCTCTTGACATGGTGCAGGTTACTGCACAACATGGAAAGTAGGTCTGATCCGCTACTCCCAGAGTAACTTCTATAGCCTACATCATCACTTCGCATTCTTTCTTTGTTACCCTGATTGCATAATCATAATTTATTTCCTTTTCTTTTTGAACAGAATTCGTGGGCCTGTGAACCTCTTGTGGGATAGATGGTTTGAAGGGCCTCAGGATGCCCAATCATGTAGATGTTGGATACTTTGACAGGAAGCAATTTGACTGCATAACATAGACTCTGTAACTCGGCTCTGCCTGGATCCATTAAAAAAAATCTAGTGTAGCAAAAAAATAACATTAATTAATGGATCCCTTAGTTATTACAGGAGATGCTGCTTCGAATACTGGTTTTGTAAATCACATTCATTAACTGAAATGTAATGATTAGAAGGATCAATATTTGTGCTTACCCCAAGCCAACTGAGAATGCACACAAGACTCAACATGGGTGTGACACATTTTGAGAGCCTTCAGCCTTAAGAGGTGGCATTAGGAAAAGTTACACGTGGTTTAGACCAAGTCGTAATTAAACTTGAATGACCCGGTGTGAAAAAGACATTAGAAAAGCAAAATGAACCCAAGCGAGTAATAAATCTTGCAGGCTGTAAATATTGCTGGCGCTTTGTTACGAACTGGGAAGGGAGATGCGATTTTCTCCCGTTGTAAATATATTGACATATAAATTATCTTCTTGACAGCAAGGTTGGTGATGTTTATGACATATATCTCTGAGAGTGAATATAAACAAATAAAATTGGAACACCTCCGTTACAACTTGAATTTTAAGCAACCCTTTAGACACGGGAATCGAACTGGGCTCTGATGCATAAAAGTTTCTTGTGTCGTTTTCACCTGTTAGCCTCTATCTTAAAATTCAAGATTGAGGATATTTCTGATCCGAAGAAGAAGACCGACATGCTCGGCAATAATTAATTGCAGTGCATTCCCATCGGGACAAAGAACACTAGTCAGAGATTGAAAATAACCGCAGGGAAAACGGTGGCCGTTCCCCATCTTCATTCAGCAAAAAGAGAACAAAATGAGATAAGAATATCTGATTTTAGTTTTACGACAAGTTGACTGAAAGGAAACAAAGACCGTTGCATCATCATCGTCAGCATTATTGAAGTTAAAAAGTTAGGCTTACGAATGAATACAATAATCCCATAAAAATCATGGGAAACGGCAACACATGATTATAGTAGTTAGCCTGTGTCTGGGTACGAAGTATGAAGCCATGTTGTTCGCAGGCTCCGATGAAGTCCCCCAATAACTAGGCAAAGACCAGTGTGAATGAAAGCATGTGAGAATGGCTATTACCGAAGAGAAAGGCCTTTGCTTTTGCCTTTTAGCCACCATGGGTACGCGTCTCCAAGTAAATTATAAAATTGAAACATCCCTCTCCCCCAATCACCCATATGCATCATTTTCTATTACTTTCCCCTTACTTTCACTTAACTTTGTCCTCCTCTTGCCTCTGTGCCATAATAACATAATTCAAATTTAGGGTTCTATCATGTTTTTTAATCCTCCTATTGCATTGAAGAAGGAGCCGAACGAGCATAACAAGCTCCAGCTACAGCTAGCATTATTATAGAATAGATTAGTTTAGTAGCTTATTGCAATTGGCCAATTAATTGCCTTCCGTTGAAGGAAAACACCTGCCGTAGATATGTTTACACTAATTAATTAGACTTCATATTGTTCCATCCCTGTTTTGGGTTAAAACCTAACCCTAACTCTAACCCTGTAATGTAATGTAATGTAATGGCGTCTTGGCTCAACACAACCATCCTCTTCGCTGCCACATTTATTATCTTTCTCCTCTGTTTCTATATAAATGATCTATGCTACTAGGCTAATCAAGCCGATTCTTCTACTTTATTTAAAATGCATCTACTTAAACATAGCTACAAATTTATAATTATTAAGATGATCAAATCATGCTGTTTATAATTAGATTATTTACCTCTAACTGCCATTGAGGATCAATAAAGTTTACCCCCCCCCTTTTTAATAAGGTAGTAGGCTAAAACATATATCTACAACCCTACCTGAGGTAGCTTAAGATTGACCTTCTATTCGTATATTTAAATGGCCTGTTAGTGGTAATTTCGATCTTGTTTTTTATGTAATCTTGAGCAATTTGGAAAAGATTACTTCATCTAATCAGTGTGTTTGGGTAACAGCAGCTGAGAAATTGAAATTATGGATTAAGCTAAAATTGTAAGCCTGCAATAAATGTGAATTCAATATGGGGAAAGTGCTGCTAATTGCCTCAATTAATTAGTTTCTTATTTGTGGTAGCCTAGCTGTAGAGTTGATATAGGAACAGGAAGATCTAACACGAAAAACATACTGATTTATTGTCACCTCACCCGCATATCATGTGCATAGACTTATCTTTTCTTCTTTTTTCTTATCAGTTATCATCATCTTTTTGTTTTATTTCTCTCTTTCATGACAGAGAGAGACTAAGGAGATGCAAACGCATGTGATTGATTGGATTCTATATACCTTTATTCCTCTGGGTCTATAATCCCAAATCAGCCTCTCTTTTCGGATTTATAAGCTGTGCATGATTACGCTATGCATCTCATAATGAATAACTAACTGGGAGGGATCAACAATATCATTTGATAGCAGTTTCAAAAAGACTAAAAGAAAGAAGGGATTAACCTTCCCCGGAATACGACAAAAGATGCCAAGCATACATTCACATTAACTCCTCTAAGCAATTCTATATTCATTTTTACTTCATCCACAAGAACATGGCTTGATTCATTCTCTTTCACATATAATCGTCCTTGTCATATGGCACATTCTCTTCTTTGACTTTGACTACTCTAGTACAACTACCGAAAAGTTAGACTTATATATATATATATAGTTGAATCTTCAAAGAACAATTTTCATAACATAAATTGTGTATCCACAAATGATTCCTCATTGGCTATTGTCTGAAACATTAGGTAAGTAGAGGTTTTAGTATGGTTGTGATAATTGATTCCTGATTGGAATGAACAAACAGCATTGATTTGGCAACACAGCCAATTTAATACATCAGGCCAAAGTGCAAAAAGAAATAGCGATGGGAGTGGCATTAAAAAGATACCAAAGACAAATAAATACAAGGAAATTAAATCAACAATTTTTAGGAAGTCGGTATATTTAATTATTCATATATATGAAAGAAACAAATATTAAAAAAAAAAGTGCATGTGAATGGGGGATAGGAATATAGCATAGTCTTCAAGAAAGTGGTCCAAACCCAACTAGCGATTACTGAACCACAGAACAGATGGAGGAATCAGAATCCTGTTACCCCCTTCATGACTGAATCATTTAGAATTGCCACATCCAATTCTGCCGATCACCACAGTTCTGCAATCAATATCGATATACCCAGAAAAGACTCTGCCCACCAGCCATATGGGTATCTTGGTGGATTTGCACACTTGCCCTTAAAATCATCATCACTATTATCTGCATTATTTCCTCTTCCCTGCAATGGATTAATGATATCTTTGTGAAAACACCCAACTTGAGATTTGAGGTATAACCAACAAGTTGGCATTCTCTTGCAAGTCATTTAATGCCAAAGTTATCTTTTCTCATGCAAAGTTGAAGATTTTGAATGGAAGCAGATGGTTCGGGGATCAGGGGAACATGTGAAGTAGATGAGATTGAGAGTCTGAGAATTTGGGATCTGATGAGCTCCCTTACCGAATTCGTATAACCAAGTTTTACATGGGAAATTGAGCAAGATGGGGACATCTCATACATAGTCGTACACATATATAATACTTCTGCGGTGCTGCCCCTTTGAACCTAATAAATGACAGTTTGTGAAAACAGTAATTTGGGAGGGCGTGTTTGGATGGAGTGGGATGAGATTTTTCAGTTACGATGATATATATATATATATATATACGTAGTTAAAAGTGTTTGGCAGAGATCTGGGACGCATGTGATTTAAGAGAAAAGGGGAAGCGGGAGCTCTTCTATTTCACAACAATCATAGTTAATAATAAAACCAGGAACAGTGAAGGATTTGAACGATAGTGGGAGAGGGTAGGATATCACGTGGAGCAATCAGAGAACAAGAGCTGATGGGAAGACAATCCACATGGAATTTGCAGCTTGACCCCCCATTTTTATTTATTTTCATATCTTTGTTCAGCAGCTCCTTGTATTCTACCGAACCAAACAGTTGGTCACAAGAGGGCAAAACGACTGTGCTTTTCCTCTTATATGGTTGATTGATTGCACATAACGCTGAATAAGCCGTTCATATGTAGAGACTTACTTGGGATTATCTCTTTTTGTCGTTATTACCAGTTGGAGAGCCCTCGACTCATTCGTTACTTTGATCTTTTTTTATTAATAAGACGGAGGGGGATCAGTTATTTAGCATCTCGAAACATTTATGTATTCATGTGGGAAATTCTCTCTGCTGCAGAGATACGGAGTTGGTTGATAATTGATAAGAGTTACTATTATTCCTATATATATATGCTTGCTGTTTCAGGAACACGGTCCTAATTAATATATTGACAGTGATTAATTAATGCGGATGCTGAGTTAATCATGAAAATGGGATTTTAATATTTCGATGGTTATCTTGTGTTGTGGGTGCGGATGCACACGATCACACGATGGAGTGGGGAGAAAATTGAAACACAAGCAAGATAGATATGATAAGTGAAGTGGAATGGAACCTCTTTTGATTTGTTGATTGAAGCAGAGTACGTACGTGCATATGTCTGACTCAACTGAGTCCGATCAAACGTAACGGATAAATTTAGTGAGAGAAATAGCCTATACAGGACAGTCATCGAAAGGGTCCTACTTACTCTTTCAGATGAAGATTCTTTTGAATTCACGAATAAATATCTGAATGGGTCTCATTCACTCATTCTTTTTTATTGCTATTCAGATGAACAGATATGGTTATAATTGAATCATTCATATGCGTGATATGCATGCATGCACGTTAAGAGATACTTATTACGTATGATCGATCACTATATACTTGTATAACCAAAATAGCCTAAGTAGAAGCACAGAAAATTATATATAGGTTAGATTGAGCATAAAAGTGGTAGTCTTGTTGGCAAATTAGAGAGGGAAGAGTTAAAGTAATGATAAACAATCTAGAATTACAATTGTAACGGAAAGAATTAATCTCTCGTAATATAATAAGTCAATATTTAACTCCTCATAAAGAAAGAGTATTCATATTGGCAATATTTAGGATAAAATTATTTTTAATAGAAAAATAATTAAACTTAGAAAGAAAGAATAAACAGCAATGAAGAGGACGATAACGAACGATAATGAAAGAGTAAAATATGCACACGGTTTGTTTTGTTTTGGGTGGAGAAATTGAGAATAGTGAAGGTGGCTTGTTCCACTAGTACAAGTTACAACCATCCACAAGCGGTTCATCTTGTCCTTTCCTATTTCCTTCCACCGCTTCTCTGTTTTTCAAAACATAACGGAATACCGTCCCACTCCAGGTTCCGTTTCAGGGAGGGACCAACATGATTCAATTTCGTGGCTTTGCGTTGGTGGAAAATAAGATGTTTTCAACCGTTGATGTCAGCAATCTAATCTCAATGAAGGGCCAGGATGTGTTGTGACTGCATACGCCATGTGTTCCGAGGCTCAGAATTCAATTCATTATGGGGACACGTAGTCGTGGAAAGAGCACAGCACCTTCTTCCCTTCTAAAAAGTTTTGCTGCCACTGCCCCGCGCTTTTCTCTGCGTTCCTCGCATTACACCCAATTATTAAATACCCTCCACCAGCACACGTTCGTCATTTTAAAAAATTATCAAGGCACTCTTGTCTTTTCACCCCTCACCCCTTCATGCCCTTTAATTGATTGCGCCACCTCCCCTTTTAATGACCCACAAAAGCGGGGGTCTCAGAATACCCCCTGCAACAAAGCGGAATGTGAACATGGAGGCTTCACTGTGACGTCTCCAAGCTTCTCTCAGTCACACCCCCACCCCCTTCCAACACTAGCAATCACCATCCGCCAAGATGACTACGGGGATCGGACACGACCAGAACCTCGAGAAACAGTTCGAGAGACAAATGGGTTGCATGGCTGGCTTCCTTCACATCTTCGATCGCCCCCAGATACTCAACGGCAAGCGCATCTACTCTGCCAAGCGACTTCCCCCCTCCGATGTAATTATTCCTTCTTCTCTCTTGTTTTTAGTTCCTTGCTTCTTTCTACTCCTGCGTTCTCTGACCGCGTTGAATCTTCCTTTATTGAATCGTCCCGTCCCTTGCAGGTGCCGAATTCGTTGCCGGAACCGCTTAACTTTGTTGGCTCCCCTGCCAAATGCAGAGAAGTGGAGGCGCAGCCGCCAAGATCAACACCGTCCCCCGACAGTGCGAAACAGAGTCCCTCCAGGGAGCCCCAGTCTCCAGCAGCCGAGTCTCAGACCAGCACGTCTCTTCCTCTTCCCGTTTTTGAATTCAAGGAAGGCACGAGGTCTTCGTGGAAGTTCGCCAGAGAAGCTCCTAGGCTATCATTGGACAGCAGAGCAGTGGTGGACGCCAAAGGCACACTACACCCCAGGGAGATCCGCACGAGTTCTGCAATGTTATCGGCCAATCGATGTGAGAATCTAGCTGAAGCAGCAGACAGTGATAGTGAGAAACAGCGCCGGTCGACCAGCGTGATAGCCAGGCTAATGGGGCTGGAATCTCTACCGGATTCGGATCCTGAGCCGGTGAAGAATGCTGAGCTTCGAAGATCCGCTTCTGAGTCCAGAGTTAGCAGATATCTGTTCCCGCATCGTTACTTTGACTGTAACAATATTCAGCGAAAGCAGTTACTGCAGCAGTCAAACTCTCAGGTTAACATTTCCAGCAATCTAGGCAGGGACAATCCAGCAGTCTTCGACAATCGTCGTGTATACAATATCAGGCCTTCAGATCCAAAAGAATTTGCTGTACGAAATGGCAAGACAGAGCCTGCAAAAGCTCCTCCCAGGGGAATAGGACAAAAGAAGAGTTTCTTTGATTCCGCTGACTTTTTCCCCGAGCCAAAGCATACCGTGTCAATCTACGGGGAGATTGAGAAGAGGTTGAAGATGAGAGGAATCGACGAGCCATCTAAGGATCTCGAGACTCTCAAGCACATCCTCGAGGCTCTGCAGCTCAAAGGTCTGCTGCATTCCAAGAAATCCTCATCTCAAGCTAACCAGAGGAACTTCGTGTTCGACGGGGCTGCCTCAGCGAACGAATCCCCGATTGTTGTGATGAAGCCAGCAAGATCTCCGGCTTCATGGAATCGACCTGGAAGGGTCGGTAGTGACTCTCCGCCCTCGAGCTTTCGATCAAGTCATCGAGCTCGGGGTAACCTGAACCTTGCCAACGAGACTCTTCCAACGGTGAGCCCCAGGCGTGAAAGACCTGAGTTGAATCGGAATGCACGAAATCAACCCAGAGTCAGAAACTTGAGCTTGCCCACTCTCAGCGAGAGCAGTGTGAAAAGCCCAAGCCGGAGTAGGCTAATGAACACGGAGGAACAGAGGAAAGGGAATGACTATGTTGGTCAGAGAAGAATCTCTCCAGTTCATTCTCCAAAATTAGGTTCCAGAAGGAATGTACCCCAGCAGCAAGTGACGAATAGGTCGCCGAGAATGAGAAAACCGGTGGCTGAGACTTACGAGAAGGAGAGGGAGTTGAGTGTGGCAGAGGATGAATCATCCACCATTTCGGAGAGCAGCATTAGCACATCTTCGCAGAGAGATACCGAGGTAAAATTAGTGAGTACTTATTCACGAATTGAGTATTGTCATTTTGTGGTAAAATGCGGGGTCGAACTGAGTTTAGATGGGTAATTTATGTTCGTGCAGAGATGCAAGTTGGAGGAGTACAAGGAAGGGAGAAATCTATTGGAGAGGTGTGGCAAGCTGCTGCACAGCATTGCCGAAATAACTGCGAGCGAGTTGCAGCCGAGTCCAGTCTCAGTGCTGGACTCGTCTTTTGACAAGGACGAGTGTTCATCGCCATCTCCAGTCATGAAGCGGTGCATTGATTACAGAGGTGAGTGAACTCATAATTGCTTTCTTTTGTATTTAAAATAAAAAAGCGTTAAATTACTAGATTTTGCATTTGTCTTGAACTCTATGGTGACGTCTGCTACCCCCTAGCCTGCTCCCTGCTAGTTTATTTGCTTCCTCTTTGCCTTTTCCAGGACAGAGCTAGACCTACGGTCCACTTTACTTTTCCGACGTGGGGGATTGTGGTTGGTTCATTGACCACGTCAAAATGTGAGATGGGTGGTCCTCGTAACCCCACTCAGAAGTCAATGATCGAATTAATTGGAAGCTACCACTTCACATGCGTCCTGTCATTGTAAATTTGTAATTGTAATTCACTTGTGTAATACAGGAAAGCAAAAAACAACTCGTAATAAGGAATAAAAAAAACCCAGTATATCATGCATAGTAATAACTGTTACTGTACAAGATAAAACAAGGGCGATTGACACTTGACAGTAATATACTAGCTGAATGTGAGCATATTTGGCCACTCCAATTCTATGCCAAGCATCAGAGTATTTTCGTTTGGGCACTGTCGGTGTTGTTAATGCCATTGCTCTCTATTCATTACAGAACAACCGGCGGAATCAGAGGAAGACATGTGGAGTGCAGCCATGGGTTCCATGGTAAGAGCCAAATCGGAGGAGACATCAGAGGATTACGACTTCGTTTATGTGTCGGAAATCCTGCGAGTTTCCAATTACTTGCCCGAAGACAGCGACATTTTCCTATTACTGGAGAAGCAGCAATATCTGAAGGGGAAGGACACATCCAAAGCTTCGACGCTTCAAAGAAGGCTCATCTTCGACACCATACACGAAATCCTGAAGCGGGACAAACAACTACCGCCGTGGAAGGCAATTTCGTGGATTGGACAGACACCTTTGTTGCAGAGAATATGGTCGGAGTTCCAGCGGATCCGAAGAGAGAAGGAGGAATCAGAGGACTTGTTCGAGGTAATATGCGGCGTGTTAAAGAAGGACCTGGCGGAGGACGGCATGAATGGATGGGGAGAATGCCCGGTGGAGATGGGAGAGGTTGTTCTGGACATAGAACGTCTCGTGTTCAAGGACCTCATCGGCGAAACCATACGAGATCTCGCCCAGTCATCTAACAGGCTCTCTGCTCTCCGTAGGAAATTGGTGTTCTGAAATCAAATTAGGAATGCGGGGAATGAAGAAAAGCAAAACCCCCAGAAAAAAATTCCTAAAAAAAACAGAACAGAAAAAAGAGAGAAAAGAAATGGGGTCGATTTTGGTTGCGTTGCTCGTTTTTCCTCTGCCTAATCATTTTTTAGGGAAGGAATTAGGAATTTGGAAGCTGAAATCTAGGCACATCGAAGGATCACTATTTTATTTGGGTATAAATAAAGATGGCATTTACTATACATTTATGGGCAGAGTTGTTGGTAATTTGTCAAACTTGCGACCCCCTTGTCTCTCGCCTAATATTCCTTCCCAGACGCTTCCATTTCTTAGCCTTGCATGAGAAGTTTGCAACAAAATTCCGAAACGTTATGTCGAGACTTGAGACTAGATTTATTAATGCATGTTCACATATTCATTTTTTTTACCATTTTAACATAGTCCGCCCTGTAGAATTTCATTATCATTCTGACTTTCCTCATTGGCCAATTAATTAATTCATCGAATGGCTGATAAGAAGTTTCCATTTTTACAGAAGTTTCATTTCATTTTTTACATGTAATTTCAGCTCAATCATCATCAGAAGTTCAGTCAAATAGTTCATGACCCCACATGGCGGATTGCATTTTTCACCCAACAGTCAAATTACTTGGGCGAGTTTCAGTGCTCTCCCAGCGTTAACCATCATTTGGTAATTAAGTGGGGTTTTTTTTTGTTGGGGGTAGGGGTGGTTATTTAAAAAAGAAGAAGGACTTGCTACTTTGAGAATCGTTTATGTTGCGTGATTTATAAATTTTTTGGTTGAATAAGAGAGAGAGAGAGAGAGAGACATAGGCGGGTCCCACAAAAGAAGGAAAAAAAGGGAGCAGCAAAGGCACTCGAGCAATTAATTGTAAAGAAAAGGGACGCAGCTGTTTATGAAGCGTAGGTTGCTCACTGCACTTGAACCGTCAGAAGGATTTCGTTTCCTTTCGTTTCATCTAATAATCTGCTTCCTTTGTCAGTCAATAAATAGCTCTTCACATCTCTCTATGATCTGTCTCACCCCTCCAAACCCAAGAAATGAATAAACAAGGTCTATGCTAACACACTAACTAAATATCAAGACTGAGATATATAATGATGAGATTAAGAAGATCGCTTTCAAGAGAGGTGGGCACAGGGCACAAGGCACAAGGCACAGAACAAGGAATGAATAGTTAGTTACGGTATGGATTGCGGAAAGATAAATAGCAAGAGAGGCGTGGATAAGGATTTATAATGAATCTGGGTCCTTTGTGTCTCCCCAGACCCTACTCTCCTTGTCAACATGTCATCGTTAACAGGTACTCCTTCTGCTCCATAAATGGTGTCTATTCATCCTCCCAAGCACGCTTTGAATTGACCCCCACATGCTCCTTCTTTACTTCTCATACGCAGATCATCAGTTCGTTATCATCTTCCTATCCTCTCTCTCTCTCTCTCTCTGTCTGCCTGCAAATAACACACACACACACACATATCTCTTTCACCCCAACTAATATATCCCATTTTATTAAAACAAACAAAGCAAGCAGTTGAATTAGGTGGAAAATGCGAACTGGTCCATAGTTTGCATGATTGGTACCAACGACCGGTTTAATGATGGGAATGGGATTCACGAAACCTCAAACGGGGTCTTAGTGTGGTATGAGAAGTAACACTTGACGGATACCCAATAAATCATACTGCTACTACTAACCTATCTATCTTCATCTTTTTCTTTCTTTCCTCAATTATGGGATTAGATGCTGTTGTGGATTCATTCTAATCTCATTCATGTGCACAGGCAAAGACTGGGGTGGTGGTAGGGTCTGTTCCAAGAGAGGACCCCCACACAGTTCCCAGAAAAAACCAAGTGAGTTTTCCTGAGGTGGGTCCGAAGGCCCATTCATGGTATTATGAATCAATCCCCAGCCATTAAAAAAGCAAAAGAAGCTAAGCTCGTAAACAAGAGGGAGAGGGGTCGTCTGTCATCCGGAGAGGGCACAAACCTAGCGAAGCATGTGTGTTTTCCAGACGTGGATGGGTGAAGTTGCAGAAGCACATGCCTCTGCTCTCTCAATCCCTAAGAGTTGGCTCCCTCTTCTCTAATTACTCATTTAAATCTGTCCAATCCTTGTCCTCGCTGGCTCTTTAATGGGGGACGCCTCTTACGTCATGCTTAATTCAGTAGCATATGGGTCATTCAATTCAATCATGGATGCCCTCTCCAAAACTTGTTTTTTTTTTTATGATTTCGACGCGAGCCTTTATTCCCAATGGAGCCTCTTCGATTCAACTTAATACGAGATTGAAAAGACGCCGTGCTGGAATTGAAATGGCATAAATCAAAGACGGGTATGATCCAAATATAGATGCTCGGTTCGAAGCGATGTTTTTTTGAAAAGGACAGGTAATTTGGATCTATATGGGAACGCAGAAAAATGAAATGCAAGAAAGTTCTCTACTTTGGGCCTTACCGTTATGAAACAAACAAGTCGGTCTTTTTCGGAGAAGCCTAACATTGGCACAAGTAATAAGATAAGGTCGTAGCTAACGTTGTAAAGATTTTTAAAGACGATCTACTAGAATTATATTTTAGTCTTGATGAGAACTAATTCTAACTCTATCTAATTTTTTTTTACAAAAAAAAAAAACCATAACAAATCATTCCTCTTGTAATTTTCTTTTTCCTTTTTCTTTTGCCAGAATTTTCTTTTTGCTCATTAGTTGGGCTTTCGAAGAATTCAAGGTTATTAGGCGAAAATTTGTAATTTTCTCGCTGAAGTTAGTTTAAGCTTACGTGTACAGACAGTTGAATATAAGTTTCCAAGATTAATTGTACATTTAGTCAAAGCCCTCGGGCATATAAACAGTGTAAAGCTTCATTATCAATACAACTCTCAATGTCGTTTAAGCTTACGTGTATTAGTTGGCATGAAGTAAAAGGAGTTCATGACCCACATTTAATTATACGACATGTATCATATTTTCATTATCATTACTCTTATTTACTTAAACAAAAAATAAATAAATTAACACCACAGTTATCTACTCAACTCATAGAATGCGAGTAAAATCAACCAAACAATAGCTTCATCATTCGGCAACCCAAGGAAGGAAGCCTCTGGCGAGCCCTTGGACTCAAACTTACCAAAACACCCCCATCCTCCTTGCGTTCCATGTATTCCAAGAAAGAAGTTTAACGCACTGCGAAGATTATGTTAACCACGTTCAGGACACTTCCTTAATAATAAATAGCACGAATAGCACGCGTATCAGTAAAAGGAACAATTCAAAAACCATTCATCATTCAACCGCATTCCGAATCTCCTCCAGACCACTTCATACAGCAAAGATAAACATATCCAACAATACCATATACATTATAACATTCAGTTCTGATCAAAACAGTTAAGTTACCCTACACAGCAACCACTACTACCTAACAGTGAAACAAGTCATACAAGATAGCCCCCACATCAGTTAACATGCATATGAAAGGAGAAGCAAGGCACTCATTCTTTGCCAGTTTTGTTGATCAAGGATTTGTGGATATGTGGGATAACTCCTCCACCAGCAATGGTCCCTTTGATCAGCGTGTCCAGCTCTTCGTCTCCTCTTATAGCCAATTGCAAGTGCCTGGGCGTGATCCTCTTCACCTTCAGATCTTTGCTCGCATTTCCAGCAAGCTCAAGAACTTCTGCTGTCAGATATTCCAGAATTGACGCCAAATAAACTGCAGCAGTGGCACCAACACGACCATTCGCTTGGATCCTTTGTTTCAGCTGCCTATGAATACGACCCACTGGAAACTGAAACCAAACCATGCCAATTTCACAGACTTGAGCAAAACAAACATGAAATCATTCTTGTTTAAATTTCATACTCTAGTTTAACGCTGCCTCCATATTCTCTTAAAACAACTTAGTTTTGTTCTTGTGTTACATAATTCATCCAAAATCTGATGTCGAGTTTTACAATCTACGATAGTAATTTATATATCCGGAACCATTGCCTTGCCCTCATTTGACATCTAAGCGTGCATAACCTGAATTCTGGCATTTAACATAGGATAAAAATGTGCAAAGTGACTCACAATATTGATAGTTTTGACACAAGACAAATGAAATTAAAACTTAGATTAAAAATGTAACTTAACCCTACGATAATAGTGTTTCAAGGAAGTAACCTTGAAAGAAAAATATTCTACGCCCGAACACAAAAAGGATTATTTCTCTAAATGTAGCTTGCGTTGGCCAACGACAGACCAAAATTTCTTAATTATTGGTAAACTCTAGGCACACTCACGTTCCTCTACAGAGGAAGAGCAGCAATTGAGAATGGGACAAGATGAAAAGGTACGAAAGAGGATAAGGAAAACTAGATCTGGCTCCGTGGACAAAACATAACCAGTCATTTGAACACTACCAGCCATTAGCAACAATTAAATCAAGTTGGCTCTCGACGTCAGCGATTTATTATAATATAGACATCCAAATAGGGTGAAACAGTGGGAGCGATGTGGGTTACCTGGATTCCGGCACGGGACGAACGAGAAACCGGCTTTTTCTTATCCTTATCTTTGTCCTTGCTAGCGGCTGTGGTTTTTGCAGCAAGAAGACCCTTCCCACCTTTTCCCGCCATTTCCTACCTGCAGATTAAGTACTCAGGCCATTTCAGGACTTGGAATGAACCGAACTAAAATAATAATAGTTAAGAAAACACGGCAGCATGAGTAGATATTGGGGGGAGAGAAAATGAACGAGTTATAGCAGCACAGGACTATAGCGAGGAATACAAAATACAGAACATATAATTGATAAGGTGTTTACTAAATAATAACTCTCCAGAGGGAAATCACAGAAGGAAGACTGGAAAAAGACCAAAGGAAAGAATCAAGGGAAGACGGGAGATAAACATTTCGAAGATTCCTTCTGGGTCATATTTTAGGGAATAGTGAAGTGACGACGGCCGGATGGAAACGCGAGTGTGATGTGACAGCCCGGAATAGTGAATGGACAAATTTTTTTTTCTTAAAAAAAGGGGGGTGTTTGACAACCAACCCCCCAAAGGCATGTTTCTTCGAAAGAAGAAAGTCTAAGAAGCAACAAACACAGAGAATCGGAGCAATACCTGTGAGTGGTGGGAGACGAAAGAGGGAAAATGGAGCGAACAGAGGGAAGACTGGGCAAGAAATTTAAGGCAATTGGTACGTTATGACTATTGCGGAATCCGGTCGCAAGAAAATGGCGGTCACTTGCGTGGGAATTGAACGTTTCATTACGAATTTTAAAAAAAAACAAAAAACAAAATTGGTGATTTGACGCTTTTGAATTTTTTAAAAGACTGGGCTTTTCCTTTGCCTCCCAGGCCCATATAAGAAGCCCAAATTTTGGACATTAGGGTCCTGGAATAGCAATCCAATCCATTGTTGGGCTAAACCCAGGCCCAGAGTTGATCCATGGATTAGAAGAAACCCTCCAAAGATACCCAGGGTTCGTTGGAGATTGGTTGCCTTGTGTGTTTCAAACTTATTTTGTAGCCCCATTGTTTGTTTCGGGATGCATCATTTGTTTGATACATGGAGAAAGCTTCTAAACAATAGGGGGAAAAAGAGATGCTCTCTTCAAGATGAAAGGAACGCGGAGACTGAGGCTAAAGCACCTTCAAGCTGACGTTAAAACAAAGCATGCCTTATCGTTTAATTTAATACGAGAGGGTGCATCATTCTTAACGACAGTAACAATCTTATTGTATTGGATGAGGCCACTTACATACACCTATAATACTATCATATCATCCTCTATTAGTAACAAAATCATTGAATATATTGTTAATAAAAATATTACGTTCAGCAACTTCACTTTGATAGACGTTATTGGCTATGCATCATTATACTTTGATATCAATATAAACGAAGCATCCTAAAAACAGCAAATGTTTCGGCGAGATTGTCTGCACAGTTTGAATGAATTATGCTGTGTGGCGAAATGGACAACAACGTTAAAATGGGTTTAGGGAATATGCCACTGGAATCTGAGCATGGCATAAAGACGGGAACTCACGGGACCACACTATGCAGTCAATTTATCCAACAGTTCTCCTCCTCGGGAAACTTGCCAAACTTTTCCATTTTCCACTCCCACTCGTGAATAAAGCAGCTTGAATTTAGATGCTTTTTCCATCCACTTTGCTTTTTAGCGAATAAGCTTTCACAAGCAACCACTATGCTTCGTACTCACATGCTCTACCTACAAGACTTGCAAAAATGAACGATCTAAGCTCAACCGCCAACTTTGTTTCTGAATAAATACATGGGACCAGCGCTCATTTTTCGACCCAATAACATGTTGCTTTCAGCTTTTTCTTCCCATGTTCCTTTCTCATTGCCCTGTTAGATTCTCATATCAATCTTACTAAACAGAGCAGATAAAAATAAAAAAATTTTGAACGCGTCGTCACTTTGTCCTCCATAAAGCCCAACATATGCTCTCTAATCCTTTGCTTTTTGTTGCCGTCGATGGGACACTTACAAACGCGTCTAAGTCTCACTTCTCATCCCTGGCCCCCGCCGGTGCTAAAGCATGTTGAAAAATAAACCTCTCATGTTTCCGTCGTTTTCTTTTTAGATTAACAAATACAATTTAAGTAGCTTTTCCGGCATTTTGATCCAGTAGAAGTCATGCGTCGTGGTGAGTTAGTCAATTGAAAATATGATGCTAGTCTGGAAAATTGTAGAACTGAAAGCGACACAGAATGGAGGTGGATTGAGGAAGAAGACTCGAGGCTAATAGACGAAGTGGGGGGGGGGGAAATGAAGAGATTTCTCCTTAGGGTCCAAAAGAACAGTGATTGATTGATTGATGTTTCCCTGACAAGATGGCTCGTCTCGAGCATTATATCATATTAGATATATATCCAGATGATAATCCAGATTATGGATAGCAACTGAGCGGAAAGTAATGGTCCTAGTGCCAGGAAGCTAATCGTGACTGAGGATGGAGAAGAACATTACATCGTCAAGATATTATATCTTTCTATTTTTACTTGAGAAATAGTCAATTCAAATAAATCTTGAAAGAACAGGTTAAAAGAGAGTGAAAACTAAAAATGTGACGAGATGGAGATACAGCGATCAACTTCGATCGTCTAGACTATTGTTACTCCCTCCCAAACTTCCATTATAATAGATAACAAAACTGCAATCCCTAGCACCTACTTAAACGAATTTGTTTTGGTTTTAAATTTTAAATTAATTATATTTGATTTTTAAAATTTATAATATTTTTCTCATACCATAGACATTAAAGGGGGTTTCCATGAATAAATCTAATTTTAATGCAAGTGATAAAATAAGTATTTTTTTAGAAAAAATAACACATGCTTCTCAAGGAAAAAACTAACTAAACTATTTTTTAAAAATTTGTGAATTGGTCCTCTAATAATTCCCCCTTATAAGAGAGAATAATAAAAAAAGAATACTCATAAGAAATTGTTAGAATTGGGGGTAGAGATATTTACAATGCCTATAGCCCAGTCTGTCTGTTCGAGCTTGTAAAAAAATTATCCAATCTGACTCTAAAAAAATTGCTCATTTGGACTGGGCCGAGCCAAATTTCGGGCAGGACAGGGCATTGGGCAGGGTATACTGCCCTATCAATTTGGCCTGACCCTATATATATATATTTTTTTTTAATTTTTATTTCTTTTATTAACTCATTCTATTTGTAATTTTACACTTTTTACTTTAGCTGACAACTCTCCTTAATCATTTTTAAAATATTAAATATAACTCTTATATTTATGTAGATATTAAAGTTGCTCCTCTACTTTACTTGTAAAGTTTTCGATTATTGGTATTGTAATAACACTGCAAATATCTGACCTGTATATATTTTAATATTTCTTTTTTATATATGTAAGAGATTTTAAGATTTTAATTACTATATTTTTGTTACTTTATTCGTAATGAATTATATATATTATTTAACTCTTGAATATATAAATATGATATTATTTTATAAGTTTATGATTGCATATTTTTTTCTCACAATATGAACATAATATCACAATTTGGGCATGCCCAATCCGCTCATGCCTAGTCCACTTATACCCAGCTCAAAATAGTTAGAGTTTTTATTAGATAGAATCAGATATCAAACTATAAAATGTAATTTATATTTTTTTTAGTAGAATATTGGGCAGAGATAGTTCTATCTAGTTCTATCTATGTATATCTCTAATTGGGATTGGAATGATGAAGGAGAAGAAATAAGCGGATGTGCTATTTAATTTGCTTTTTGGAATACATGGGGTGAGTAAGTATTTTCAATGTTGGGTCGGTGGACTTTGTTAAACGGCATTAAATGTTATCCTGGTCTCTCTGAATTTTATCAAATCTTACGCCAATTTAGATTAGACTAGAGGCTTTGTATTCGCGTGCGTTTTTCTTCAAAACCACGCTCAATCCACCCTCTGCCCCACAAAGCAATTTGCAATTTAGTGTGTGTTTGAGATCACTTTTAAAAATAAATTATGAACCTAAATCATAGTTTTACAAAATATGAGTTAAATAATATTTTTTTTTAAAAATCAATTTTAGAACTCAAACCATAATTTAGAGTCTAAAACCATGGTTTGAGAATAATTGGTCACAAAATAACTTTTTGATGCCTCTTGCTATGGTGAGTTTTTTATTAATTAATAATTTAAATTTTATTAATTAAAAAAAGTTAAAATAAATAAAATCTAATTTAATTTCTTATTTAAAAATTTTATGAAAAAGATAAATTTACCAATAAAAGTTACAATCTTCCATATTTTTTTATGGTCATCTAGATTGGTTCTCTAATAAAGTTTTTAGTAGAAAAAAATTAAAATTTAGACAAATATTATAAATTTTTACTTTATTCAAATACATATGTATATATATTATTTTATAATCATTTAAATAAAAAATTTAAAATTAAATTAAATTTATTATCTATGGAAAAGTGATTCTGCTATTAATCATTTAAACATCTCCAATTTTTAAAATCACTTTTTCTCAAAATCTATTCTTCCCAAAATCTATTTTCCAGAATCTATTCTTCCCAAAATCTATTCTCCAAAAGCTAATCCAAACACCCCCTTATTCACTGCACCCTCCTATCATCCACGTGTGTGTTAGTATGTCCATTGGATCTGCGAAAAAAGAGCCCACGTTAGTGAGTGTGTGTGTGTGTGTCCACTCTAAAAGAGAGTTTATGTGTGCGTGTGTGTTGCGAAGAGGAATACTTAGCTAAAGGCATGCATGTAATCAACTGTAACTGTAAATTTCAAATAGAAGCCACGGATGCTCTTTAAAAAGAAACGGGTCACCATATGGGGTCCCGATCAGTCAGTCGTCAGGTAGCCATAACTACGCATCTAACTGTATCAGACATCAGGCAACCATGTTTTGCCATGAAATATAAAACAAACTAAATGTGTCTCCCTATTTCTAGTCGTTCTCTGGGGACCCACCAAAAAAAGCTCCCGTTCTTGATTCCTCGTGGGTCCCACTCCTTTCTTCTATTTCCCGCTCATCAAATTCATATCACAACCGCACATCTCTTAGGATACGTTTAGTTTAGTGGATCTTTTGTATGAAAATAGAAATAAAAATAGAATTAAGTAAAAATTTATTTTAAAAATTTATTTATTATAATAAAAATTATTATATAATTAATATTTTTTTATGACTTAAGATTAAGTTGTCTAAAATATTTTTTATAACTGGATAAATGATTAAAGTTAATAATTTTATAATTAAAGATAAAAATTTATTTTTATTTTTATTTTTTAGTGCCACTTCCTTGTAACCAAATATATTGTTAAAGAGAGTGTGAGGCCCGGGTTTGGTAAAATGAGAGGTCCTCATACAGTCCCAAATACCTGTAGATAAAATCTGAGCTGCTTAAATTAGATTTTGAATGGTTTGGATTTATATTTTTTACATAGTATTTTTTATTGATAAATTTATTTTTAAACAACATTTATTTTAAAATGACATATATTAAACAAAACAATTATTTAGAATATAAAAAATGTATTATATTAAATCTGGATGGTAATAGTGATGAGGATACCGTGCTCTTATCAAAATGATGAATATGGATATGCTAGCTAAAATGAGAGGGTGAATGTTACCATGTTATTTGTATGCATCTATTCATCACCGATTGATGTCATAATACATTTATTTTCCATTACGTATAATAACTACCTCGTTCCAAAAAAGGAACACCAATTAAAGTTTCCTCACACGTTTCGATCAACAAGAGACTAATTGAAGTTGTAATTGATTCCGAATATACTATTATATTGATTGTCGCGCGAGGTGTAGTATATGAAATTAAAGCACTGTGGAAAACACTGGGAAATCGTAGTACAGATCTATTGAAGCATGCATGCATTCATGCACGGCCTCCACAATCGTCACCATGGAAGGAAACAGGGATTAAAGAACACGCATAAATCAGAAATATACACGCACTATATATGTATATTGAGTCGTCTTATTCGAGTTTTAATAAATAGGATTCTATTATCTGTATTCAAAAGATCACTCTCTTCCCTATATCGTGTTTACTTGATATACATCTCCATTTAGGAAAAAATAACGAATCCTAAAGATGTGTGCGTAGAGGGTAGAGATGATCCAGGGTCACCCTTGTCTGTCAAATTGCCTCACAACAACTGCTCATCCTCAGCCCTTCCGCCACTTTCAAAAGAACAAAACAGTATGTTTACTCTAGCACAGGAATGCGGGATGATGTCTGAAAAAAATACTCATCAATAACTACAGTGAAATATTGCACCGGCAACCGATTAGTTTAACTAAGTCCGCGAGTGCTATAAGATTAGATTAAGTGGCAAGATAAGACATGTACGAGTGACTTCCTGCAGAATCTTTAAAAAGCAGTATCGATCTCTCATTATTTCATTCAATTTTCACCCTCTTTAGCTTTTGGGTGTTGACCTTTCCATGGAGGCGTAATTCCAGGTGACGACGGCCTAAGTTCACAGGCAACATAATTATAACTAAAGAAATATATGTATAATACTCAAGAAAAATTTCACAGATAAGAAACTGATAGATAACGTGTACCCCTTCTGCTGATGTATAGAGGGAAAGCTTAGGATTTCAACATTAGGGGATGTAGCTCTCCAACTGAACCGTTTTCAAAGTTTGAAATCAGGCGCTAATTTGAAATAAATACATTCTAGTTTAATTGGGCCTTGCAGTAATCAATTAAAGATAGACTTCTTAATTATAAAGCCAGGCCAGCTTCTAATTCCCACGAAATCAAGCGCTGATATAAATTTATTGGCCCAGATCATCAGTGTTCAAACGCAAAAACTTGCCATAATTTTTTATTTCCCATAATCAATAAATCAAACACACGCACTACTACAAAAATACGTTTATACCATCGTCAATTTATGTCAGCTTTTATGTAAAGCACCGTTAAAAAAAAAAGACGGTGTTATTTTTTAGAATAAGCTATGGTTGATATAGATATATTCCATTACATATATGTATGTTTATACACACACATATAAACACATGAAATTATTGACATGCCATCAATACATAAATATAATATTCTTGAGTAATGCATGGAAGGAGATATATTTTACAAAACAATATGTGAACTCACAAGTTTATAATAAAATACAAAAATATAGATAAAAATACAGCAACCGCCGTTTTAAGTTTCGGTCACCCAACCCCAGGCAAGTTAGATATGGCTACAAAATGCGGATTACCTGGGAGTTCGTACAATTTAATATTACTGTACTGCCCTCATGCTTACTTTACCCCTTGACCCATATGTTGGCTCCAGTTGAGTATACGCATGCAGAAAACTGGGGGCATTTTCGTCAAGGAAGAATCACTTGCAGTAGCGTCATCCCAAACGGATGGGAGTTCCATCTGGGCCCTCTCCACTCCATGCCCCCACCACGAGCCTCTTTCCAATTCGTCCGCATCACGTGGGGTACTCTCTTCTTATCCTTCGCCTCATGCGAGGGCATTCTCGGTATTCAAATCCCCTAAGACGCTAACGTTAACTATCCCCATACCGTGGCTCTGTGACCCTGCATTCTCACGCCCGTTCTTCTTGCTGCTTGCCACGTAGGTTCATACGTGGCAGTTTCGTCCCTGTCATCCCATTTCCCATTTCCCCCTTCCCTTCCTCCCTCGCCTTTAAAATGTCGCCTCTGCCTTCTCATCTCCTTATCCTCCCTCTGGAAGAAGCCATCGCCATAAACAGTACACAGTCTAGGCCCTCGATTCAGGCTTCCCTTCTCGCCGAAAATTTCGATTGATGCAACTGCTGGAATGGAGGTCCCGGTGATTGCTGCTTCTTTGGATTTCCAGAGGAACCACCTAATGTTATCGTGCCGGCGCTTTTTTAGGAGCTTTAGCCGTATATGGTAGAAAGACTAAGCAAAAGCGACTGTACTTGCTTAGCAGAGTTTTCAAGTTATTTCATCCTTTTTGTCGCAAACCTGAGGCTGATTATGGTAGTATTCTAGTCGTAGAAAATCAGAGACACTTGCTTTTGATTATTTCTTCCTTCCCCACCAACCCCCCACCCAAAAAAAAAAAAGTTCGGTTCTCAGTTAACTACTTGGTTCTTTGTCATCAAATCGGGAAATTAGAGTTGGAGACGCGAGAAAGTTTTTTCTTCCGACTTCCGATAAGACCGTAAGCTCGGGCTTTGGAAATGGTAGAGGCGAATTGAGGAGCCCCGATCTGGAGTCATGCCCTTCCATACTAAAATTCAGCCAATCGATTCTAGTATCTCTGTGGAGGTACCTGGGCTCGACCAAGTCAAGCCGGTTGTCAAGTCACGCCTTAAACGACTTCTTGAGCGCCAATTCCCTGGCGTTCTGAGGAATTCGGCTGCGGATAAAATTACCGGAGATGAGCCGCATTATGTCAAGGACGGATTCAACGCCTCCAGTGATTTTGACCCGAATTCCGTGTGCTTGGCGAAAATGGTGCAGAATTTTATCGAGGATAATCAGGAGAAGCACTCGGCTTCCGTCAGGTGTGTACGTAACGGCTGCAACTGCTTCAACGGAAACTGTGAAGATTGCCCTGACGACGAAGGAGACGCATTCGGTGAAGCTCCTGGTATCCTTAAGGTATGATCAGTTTCAATCAGATTTAGTTATTGCCGCTCTTTAGAATAAATGAACTATGTTGTGGTTTTCGCTCTTGAATAATGTTTTTCTAACACGTTATCCTCACTGTTTAGGGTTTGGTGGCCTGTACAAGTGTTTGCGAAAGGAATTTGTTGGCAGAGACTGCTAAGATCGTTGAGAAGAATAAGACCTGCAAGCGGAAAGATTGCCTCTGCCGAAAGATTGTTACTGAAGAGTTGTTGGCTCTGGGATACGACGCCTCAGTATGCAAATCTCGCTGGGAAAAGTCCCCCCTTCATCTCGCAGGTAATTTCTCTCTTGGATCATTTTTTACATCGGAAAAATGTCTCTTGAGCTCTGTTTGGTTCCTGATGATATGTACATGGGCAGACAAAGGGCGCTAAACAACCCGGGGAAAACGAATTGATAAAAAAAAAAAAAAATTATCGGCATGGTGAGGAAGAAATGGTTTTCTGAAACATCGTTCTTTCAGCTTTTCAGTATATGTATGCTTGCCAGGGACTTCGTTTAAATTTTAAACTATAATAAAGATTCATGCGTGTGTCTGAATGCTTTATTTTTTTTATGCACAATCTTCTACAGGGGAATATGAATACATTGATGTGATCATCGAAAACGAACGGGTGATAATAGACATCGACTTCAGGTCAGAATTCGAAATTGCTCGATCAACCAAGTCGTACAAGGCGATTCTCCAAACCCTTCCGTACATATTCGTCGGCAAGACCGATCGGTTGCAGAGCATTATAGCTATTGTATCGGAGGCAGCGAAGCAGAGTCTGAAGAAGAAGGGCATGCACATTCCGCCATGGAGGAAGGCCGAATACGTGAAAGCAAAGTGGCTCTCCCCTCATGCTCGAGTTACTCTGCCAGTACCTTGCTTGCAGGAAATCGGAGAGACGGGGGAGAAACAGCAGCCTTTGATGGGCTTTGCCGGTGGGAATTCGGAGGGGTCGGCGTTGGTTTTTCCTGAGGGTTCTTCCGAGCAGGATGAGAAGGGGAAGGAGGCGATAGAAGGGAAGCCGCCTGATCTGATTCATCTCAAGCCCAAGATTTCTGGGTTCAAGGGCGTGACTGGATTGTCAGCTGTCTTGGATTAGCGCCCATAAAATTTTGCCCCTTCTTACAAATTTAGAGTTCACAGTCTTATAACTGGTGGAGGCTATAGCAGCTACCATATTCGCCTGTGTTTTCACTTCCCCCTTTTTTTGTCCTGGGAATCCGCTGTCCTGAATCTCCCTTCTATTTTTAATGAAAGGGACGGAATTATCACTGATAAGTATATATGAATGAATGAATGAAGTTGCAATAATAGTTATCGAAATGAGAATCTGATATTTAGCGTTTGATGCTGAGTTGCACTTGCGCATTTAGTGGAGCTTCCAACGTTGAAGATGATCGTGCTTACTGTTGTATCGAAACGAAAGACTCCATGGAAATAACATTTAATTACCTGAAAATTTATAGTGCAGAGTGTTTAAAATTTGTTTTTCGGTTGGAGAATGAGAAGCTGTGTTGTTGGCGGAAACTTACGTCCCCCTTCTCCAGAGTCAACATAATGCAGATAAACAACAGATGCTACCCCGGTCCCCAACTCACAAGAGAGAGCGCAAGGCAATGGTCATTCCGTCTATGTTGCGCGCTAAATATTAAAATCCCACTGTTCCGTACATCGTGTATTCTTAAAAATTGAAAATCAGATTAAAAACAATTTTTAATGTGAAAGACCATTGATATAAATTATAAAATGAATATACTCCATCTAATTTAGTTTTTATGACTGGCCTCTCAAACTCCATATAATTTATTAGGAAAATATTTTGAAAACGCTATAGTTATCTTCATTCTTCTTTCCGAAACTGCGCACTTGTCCCCTCTTGATGAGGGAAGTTAGTAGTATTTGATTATCGTGGGACTTTGATCCGGGAATGGCTTTCAGCATTTTACTAAAAATAGAATAGAACGGGGCGAAAACAAGATGCGAAGGGATGAGGCTGGTTGGTGTCTGCTGATCATGAAACCGTGCTTTTGTCGTGTGCGAGCCTCGTGCCAACACTTGTGGCCACGAAGAGTCTTCGAAATTGCGCATTGCTTTTCCGTTGCCTCAATTCTTCTAATTTGTTAAATTAAATATTCACTACAGTTAATCACCGTGCATCAGTAGTATTGCCACGACGCATCCCACCCCTTGGCACCACGTTCAAGGGCGTCATTTTATCATTTGGATGATTCTAAAAGGGCAAAAAAATCTCATGCATCGGTGTATCATTGCAATTTATCTCGCCACTTTGACTCTGACCTTTTTTTTTTATGGGCATCAATATAAAATACAAGATAGATTATATATTTTTTCAGTCCTTAATAAATCATACAGTTAGAATTAATTAAAAGAATAGAGTGGTCACTTGGCACTATCCAGTATCCACTGGGCCTGTGTGGCCGTTAACAACTTTAAAGGGGGGAGTTGTAACGGTAAGAGAGTGAGAAGTATAAAAAGGAAGTTTGTTGGGGCGTGACTCGAGCTTTAATTCAATTGCGTAGGATTGATGCACTTGTTTTGCGTCTCGGAATCAGCGTCCAACCTGCTTCTCCCAACACGTCCCTTGTTAAGTTTTCAACCTCGGCGTCTTGCGGTACCTTGCCAAGACTGCCACTTCTTCTTCAGTCTTTAACGACTAATGAAAATTTAACTGAGATTGACACTATTTTTTTTTTATTAAGGTTAAAGTATGACTTTAAAATTGAAAGAATAATTACAAGCTTCTTTAATTTTTAAATTAAAAGTGAAAGTGATATATTATTACGGTTGGGCCTTGCAACTTACAAGTTTAAACGTGCAATATTCTCAATTACGTACTAGGAGGCCACGGCGTCATTTATCGAGCCCATGCAAATTCAATTTATTTATCTCAATGAGTTCCCTTTCACCTGGGGAAAAAAAAAAAGACAAACGGGACACGCGTGGTGCCAGTATTTCTTTTAGGCTGATTCGTACTTCCGGCGACAAAAACTTGGAGGAATATAGCCCTATATGGATCTTACTAGAGAAAACTATTTGTTTAATCTTTATTCTATGAACATCAAATGTTTCACGAAACTACATACCCCATAAAGAAAGTTTTTTTAGGCAGAAATCAGGTGTTATCTCTTAATCTACAGTTTATAGACTAATAATTTTGATATGTAGAGGTCAACAAGTGAATATTGCCTCCCCCAATAAAGTCCTTTCTATATGCATGATTTGATTTTAACATTGGACATCATGCTTCAATAATTCAACCATGGACCAACTGTCAAGTTTCTTGGTGAACAGAAACAAAGTTGCACAAGAGGGATCTGTGCTAGATTGGCTTCTTACAGTATTTCAATTTCAAAGTGGCATGGGAAAGTTTGTCAGAATCTCTTTCTTTCACATCCAGAAAAAAAAAAGCCAAACTCCATAATTATTTGGAAGTCGCTACTTATTGAAAGCAAGAGGAGGCATGCACGTATCTTGGCCTCTTTCGAAAGGCCGAGGCTGTACGTGATGAGTAGCTGCTGGCCTGCTGCACGAGTCAATAATTTTTGTCTTTTAAGCTCTGAACCGGCCTCCCTTCCTCACCTTGCGGACTTATCTTCTGATTAATGCTTTTCTCTCCTGAGTTCTTCCTCTTCTTGTCCTCTTCCCAGAAAATGCCCAAAAAACTTCATAAACTCCTGTGTCTCTGGAACCTACAGAGAATCAATTCCTTCGTAAAAGTCACGGATAATGATCATATGGTGAATACGGTGGCTAAACAAATAGGCCACTCCATCGTTATTATATCTGAATTGTCCTGTACGTACCAGGGCATATATACATTCACAAAGTGGACCCCAGAACCAGAGAGGGACCATTCTCGAATGTTACAGTCAAAAAGCGAAATTAGGAAGAAGCGAGAAAGAGGAGATGAAATAAAAAGGAAGGATTCGTGGAGACTTTTTTTTTTTTCCTTCCAATTTTTGAAATGCTAAACGCGAGCGAGGATTCAAGTTTTGTGTTGTGTCGGTGCAAAAGAATAGCCGACGATGGATGGATCGAGTGGTTCGTATTCGAGTGCTTCGAACACACACCAGGACGCCATTCATCCAACTCGTTCACGTACGTTTAAGTTCCTTCCATTGCATTTATTTAATTTCTGTCTATTCCCCGCCTTCGTCCTTCTTCCACTCATTTGCCTTTTCATACATCTCATCGTCAACGTTTTGTTCTTCTTTTCTGCCCCTTGAACTCTCACGTCAGTCTGCGTGGCGTACGTATCACGCATATAGCTGCATGCTTATGCTTATTGGCTTCTCCTGCTTCTAATTAAAATCACCTCAACCCAAAACTATATGTATTTTACTCAACCATGCATACATATAACACACTCATGTTTGTCGTTTTTCTAGTAAAACAAACGCTGCTGAAACTCGCATCTCGTTGGTGCACGATAGCTGGGGTTTAGTTATGAGGAAACTATGTCGACATATAGTGCAAACTTTGTAAGAACTATGTAAATTGTTTGTCACTGCTTTACATAAGTTCCTACACCGATATAGTATTATACATCCTGGCCTTTGATATAAAAGAGTCAATTTATTTATTTAAATAAATTAGTTAATTATATATAAGATATATTTAACTAATTTAAATAAATTAATAAATATATAATATAAATTAATCTCACTAGATTATATTTAGTTATAATTAATTAATTAATTTAATTTTTTAATTTATAAAAAAATTAATTAATTTTTATATTAAAATAAGGAGGAATAATAATGTTTGTAACCGAAAGTGTTAGATGATTTTTACAGAAATGAATATAGCCGTGGAAAATCCAATTAATATATGTGCATTTTGACCCCCTTTCGTTCCAACATCTTGAATTTTGGGCCCTCCTTTAGGAGAATCAATGTATTTTTCAACGGAGAATGGGCTCTTCATTTTTGGTTCTTTATGGGCCATCTGTTCGTGAAGTGGCTTGGACATGGACTTGAAGTATGTATTTTTATTTATTATCCAAAGAACTGGATAAATAGAAAGACCAGCCCAGAATGATTCACATGCTGGGTGGGCCTGAAGTTGACTCTTTGCTGTGTTTTTCATGACAACCCAACATTAATAGTAAGTAACTTAATATCATTTAAATAAAGTTTTAAATTTAAATCTTGACATAGATAAAAAATCTCTATTAAAAGATTTACCCATCACAGCCAGATATATGATATGAGTCAGATCTGAATATAATCAAGATAAAATTTTAATAAATTGGGTAGATAACTGGAAAAAAAAACGTCCAGATTGTTTCTTGCTGCTGCTTCTTCTTCTGATACGTCCCAACGAAAAATTCAATTTGTTGAATAATTACAAATAAATTATTAAAATGGAGATTGAAATAAGAGTAATTCTAGAAACTATAAGACAATATTGCTGTCAAGAATGAATCAAATAATAATAAATACATAAATAAAACAAATTATCCATGACAGCGAAAACACCTCGGCATCCACAACAGAGTGGATCTGATTATATTTTGTCGTGGCCTTTTGGTCACCTTGACGACTCGAATTGGCATATCGATGTCCAATCCCACAAGATGAGTAAGTCAATGAGTCCAGTTGCAGAACTTTGGCGTGGTGATTGTGCCATCCCTGAGCCTTAAATAATGATAGAATAATCGGCCATTTTTTGTGGGGCAGTCAATATTATTGAACAATTGAGTTTAATACAATAAATATCTAGTTACTAGCAATACTGTGTTTAATTTAATTGATGTTTGACTTTTCCTTTTTGCAAACTGCTCCAAAAATATATCACCAATTAAATATTTATATTTTATAAAATTCATAAACTGAATTAAAAATATAAAATTAATAATAAAATACTCATTCATAATTACATTTGTGCCTAAAAAAAGTTTAATTTAAATCTTCATGTGTATTCTTTCAAGCAATATTTTAATTTGTTTGTAATTAATATAAATATAATATTTTACTGATTTGTGTAATATGAAAAATCTCCTTGTTCTTTCATAATTATAATTCTCCGCAAATTTATAAAAGGACATATATCTTGTTTTAATTATTTGGAATGGCCATTTCAATAACTTACCGAAAATTGTCCAGGCCAGTTTTTAGTTCTGTTTCCGTTGAAACAAGAATCAAGATCCATTTTCCTGTAGGCTATTCTATTCCGTTCAAGCGACCCACGGAAACAAGGTGTGCCAAGACCTCTCGGGCCATTTGGCTTTCCGAACAATTGTTCAGCACCTGAAAGACTCAGAAAATCCTCCCCGTCTCACAGCCAGACTCAATTCCACGTATTCCATGTGGGTGCATGATTCTTAACGTACACCCATCTCGAGGATTTCCTTCAGATCCCATTTTTCTTACGGTTGCTCTCAACACTCGCTCCATTTATCTCCCTATGATTGCTGCGTCTCTGCAGCAACAGTCCCTTCACCTTCTTAGTTCTTCTGCGTTTGGCAGATAGGGGGTCTTAGCATTCCTGTCATGGACACTCCTGCTAGGTTCCTGGTTGTTTTGTTGCTTCTCTGCCTCTTCGCTCCCTGGTCTTTATCGATTGAGAATTTTCATCAAGCGTAAGTGATTCACTTCTGTTTGCTTTTATAAAGCTTACATAATTCCGAGATCTAGTCGCCTGTGACTTTTAAAGTTCACAAGATTTGGTATTGGTTCTTGTACTTGAAAAGAGTTAAAAAATTTAAAATGTTAGATTCTGGTTTGTCTTTTTCTTTTTCCTTATTGGTTGATGTGGAGTGAACTGTTATTCTATGAGATACAAACAATAAAAAGGTCTTAAACGTTTTGGCCTTCCTTTCTAAGATGTAAAAGATTGAATTCATGTGAATAACATGGAAGAAATGACGATGAAAATGTTTCGAGCCATGTTACGATAATACTCTTGGCCAAGCTAGTCTTTAACTTCGGAAAAAGGGAAGTCAAGCCTACTCCAGCAGCATTATTGCACTTTCCTGGATGCTAATGTGAGCTGGAAGTTGGTCACTAGTTTGAATATTTTTCTCTTGTTTTGCTTTAATGCTTGTATGCTTCAAAAGTAATACTATTAACACAATTCACTTGGGCCTAGTTTAGACCTGATGGTCTCCAAAGTCTGGAGGTAATTTGTGATTTATACAACTGTAGATGAGTGTAGCCTCTGTTTCCCCGAGGACATTATTCTGATGGTTGATACATCAAATTGGATACCCATTTTTTCAAGTCCCCTTATGGTGGATTGGTTTATAATAATTGAAGTATAGCTGTTTAATCAACTACACTGATCAAACTTTTTTAACTCATCGCCAGTCTGTCCTGCAAATGTCACATTATTGGCTTACATCTTACTCTTGAGTTTCTTTTCTTTTGTCGTTTTTTGTGCATGTGTGTGTTTGGGGGGGGGTGTTTCCTGTTAGATTTATGGATAACTCGCTTCTTTTTCTCTTTTCACACTCTGCTTTAACCTTTCCTTATTTCTGATTGCCCCCATTTCTGTGCCCAGCTTTCCTATTGTGGAACCTGATCCTGGTCATACAAAACTTCGTCTTTCAAGAGAAGGGTTGGAAGCTATTGAGAGAATAACAAACCCAATCGCCGCTGTGGCTGTAAGTTTGACTATAACTTTAATGTATCCATTGCATGTAATTTGGGGGTTAGTTAAGATCATGTATTTATGTTATTCAACATTCCTTACATTTAACAAATTTTATATGTCCCCAATCTGTTTCTGACTGCCACTTGAACACTTGCACTTATTTGTTCTTAAAACTTTTGAGATTTCGTTTAGTCAATTGATTAATTAAAGGATGAGATTTTATAAACATAGACTTTTGTAAATGTTACCAATCAAATATAGTTGAATTTATGTTAGGTTTCAATACTTATCAAATGCAGAGCATTCTTTTTCTTTCCTCAAAGTAGAGGCAGTCAAGAATTAGAAAATTGAGACTCAAGAATTAGAAAATTGAGAAGCTAAGTTAAAAAAAACAACCAAAGTCGATGCCCCTCATCTTTCATCAATCATATTACTTCTAGACGTTTCCTTTAACATTGGGTTTCACTTTTTCTCTTTTACTAGAATGACTGTATATTATAAGCGTTTGGAGATATTCTGTATTGGTTTGTAACAGTTACTATTTGAAGTTGAGCATCAGAGTGTGTGTGTTTTCCCTTATTCTATTTTCATGCTGGAATCTCTTGATTGCTCTTCGTGTATCAGGTGATTGGGCCTTATCGCTCTGGAAAATCTTTTCTTCTCAATCAACTTCTCTCTCTTTCTTGTTATGAAGGTGCATCTTTTTTAGCTGCTTGTAACTATCTTCAATGTTAGCGATTTTTGGAATTTTTTGAAGATTTGATAGCTTTCAGTATTTTGATTTAAGTGGTATGTTTGTTTTGGTAGGATTTGGTGTTGGACACATGCGTGACACCAAGACAAAAGGTGGATGGAAATTGACCTTTCCCTCATAATTATGCCTTAATTGATTAGATATTAATTATAATATATCTTTTTCCTTTTTTGGCTTCAATCATACAGGAATTTGGGTTTGGGGAACCCCTATAGACTTGGATATTGACGGAGTAAGAACTTCTGTCTTTTACCTTGATACAGAAGGATTTGAAAGCATTGGGAAGTCAAACGTATATGATGATCGGTATTTCCAGACAGACTGTTTAGTCTTTTTTATGGTTTAATAGTCATTACTATTTTTAAGTTGATCTTTTCTCTTGCAGGATATTTGCTCTAGCAACCGTCTTGAGTTCTGTGCTTATCTATAATTTGCCTGAGACAGTAAGTTACACTTGTCAGCCTCTCTTCCAGTGAAAATTTATGTTCATTGATCTTGTGATGGACATATGAACAACTTTTTTTTACTCTGAGACTTAACTAGTTAGAAAAAGCTTGTAGAGCGTAAACTTGTTGGGCTCTAAGCCTCTAAGTGCCTTTTTTTCTGCTATTACCTAATGTAGGACTCGTGGCCCATATTTTTATCAGACAATCTTAATCAAACAGGAATTTCAGCCCACATATTATTGTTTCATAAGGAGTTAGGCAGTTAATTTTATTTTTAATAATCAGGGAAACTAGTTACTTGATTTATTCTGTTTGGAAAAGTTTTTTTAATGCTGCTTCCAATTCTGTCAGCTGTATTATCTTTTCTTGCTCTTTCAACAGAAAGTTAGCCTCTTTCTTTCCTGGACTTGAAGGGCCCTTAATTTCTGTATTTATTTTTCTTCTTTAGACTTTTCCATAGAATATACCATGTCATTGGCCTGCATGATAATTTATCGGCCTTATTTTGGTTGTGTCTTTGATTAATTTCCAGCATTACAAATTGCAAATTGTCTAATGGAATGGTCATGTTCTGTATAGTCCATGTAGTTTTAGTTATGGTTTAAAAGAAGGGAGACATAAGATTTTCTGTACGGGCTGACAGCATAGTCACATATTGGAAAGTTTAGAGGGTGGAGAAGGGATTTGGGGATCTTCTGGGCTAAAAATCAATTGAAATATACTTTTCTGAAAGTGGATAGAGTTATTTTATCTCTAGTCCTAATGTGATAACTAATTTTTGGTGAGAAAATAATCGTGGTTGTTGGTGTTTTGGCATCTTAGTGGATTTTACAAGGATTTACAGGCACCTCAGTCAGACAAATTACGATGCTGTTATGGAGAGAGGAATAACCTCTCCTATGTTGTATCTAAAAATTGCTAAAAAACTTGGACAAATGTCGGAATACCTCTTGGCTTTGAACTAGTGAGCCCAAATATTTTTTCTCTACCAAGAAATTTAAGCATGGGCAAATTTCCTGGTTTGGAGTCTTGACTTCCAATTGCTTGGTGGAGGCTTTAGAATCTTCAAGCCGATAATAATCAGATATTTCATTTTAAATGATTTTTCAGATACGTGAAGCTGACATTTCTCGACTATCTTTTGCGGTTGAGCTTGCTGAAGAATTTTATGGGAGGTTTGTATCTTGTGAAACTTGTGTTTGTTGGTATCATGGATTTTTTTAGTTTTCCTCATCTCTTCGTATTATTGCATTCTAAAAAACTTCATTGTTTTTTTTTAATTTTTATTTGTTGTTATTAACTTGTTTGTTTGATCTGTAACCTTTGCATGTTCTACTGCGCAATGTTTGTGGGTTGAACAGAGTGAAGGTATATCAAGAACTTTACACTTTTATTTTGATTTATTCTTCCTTCAATAAAATTGTTAATGAATTTTTTTCTTGTTAATTTAATGTTTTGTTGGCTGGAAATTTCATAGGGCCAAGATGTTGCATTTGAACCTTCCAAGCTCTTGTGGCTTATTCAACGTGATTTTCTACGTAAGTTAACAAGTTCTCTCTTGTGATCATATAATAGCAAGCTCTCTGCAATTGTTTTTATCCTTTTTTTCCTTTCTTTGAATCTTCCATACGAAAATCCTTTTAAAATCATATTGATCGCTGATGACAAACACGGGAGGTAAGTATACTGCATCTCTGGCAGCTACCGCTGCTCATCATGGGCACTTGATTTGATACTGATATTTGCTAAATCATCTCCAGAAGGGAAATCAGTGCAAGAATTGGTGCATGAAGCTCTTAGACGAGTCCCCAATACTGATGGTTAGTGCACAGCTAGAATCGAACTTGACATATTTATTATCTAATGCTCCATATTAAAAAAAATGGTCTAATGGCAGCCCCTTTTATTATAAATTGCAGGGGACAAAAATATTGATATGGTATTGCCACTTATGAAACTTAATTTCCAATTTCAATTCAGTCTTTCTAGTCTTAAAGTGAATGTTAACAATAGAGGTTAACTTTATCAGGTTAACCAGATCCGGGACTCGTTGGCTATCATGGGAGACAACAGTACTGCCTTTAGCTTACCACAGGTATGTGTCAGTCCTTTCCTTTACGTTGACGCATGAATTCAAGTGTTATTTCAAATAATAGCTATCCATGCTTTCTTTTCATCTAGCTCCACCTCCCTGTGTATTTATTCATATGTTGGATGTTAAAACAGCCACATCTCCAGCGAACAAAACTTTGTGACATGAAGGATGTTGAACTTGATCCGACATATGTTAAGAGAAGGGAGCAATTGAAAGAGCTTGTTGCTAGCATCATTCGTCCCAAGATTGTACAGGGAAAATCACTGAATGGAAAGGAGTTTGTTTCTTTTCTGGAGCAGGTATGGGACTTTAAATATACAGTTAGTTTGAGATAGATCAGTCCATTAATGAGCTCTTTAGAGAAAGAACTTGCAGCTTCATTCTGTACATCTTCATTAAACCTTGTTTTGTATTTTCATATTTCAATCCTTAGATACTTGAAGCCTTGAACAAAGGAGAGATTCCTTCAACGGGTTCCCTTGTGGAGGTTTTTAACAAGGGTATTCTTGAGAGGTGTCTAAAGCTATACGGTGAAAGGATGGCAAAATTGCATTTTCCACTTCCAGAGGAATCATTGCAGGAGGCTCATGAAAAGGCTAGAGGGGAAGCAATGCTGGCCTTTGATGAGCAACATTTTGGACGTCACCATGCTAAGAAATCAGTCGAGCAACTGAATGAAGAAATTAAGAAGGTAGTGTTCACAGTTTTGCAGTGGATTGAAACGTTGCAAAACATAATCTGCTGAAAAATAACACGTGTTAGAGGCCTCTAGAGCCTCAGGGCATCCATTTGTATTTGTGATTAATTTATGATTTTCATTTGGGTAAATATTTAACTAATAAACATCTTTGAACTGCAATCAGTATCATTATATCTAGCAGCAGCATTGAAATGGTGCTCTTTGGTTCTCTGCTGTCTAATAACTGGAAATTTGAGTATGCCAATTTTTAGGTTATCTCTACTTTGGTTATCATGCAGGTGTTTAACAATGTTGTTATGCAAAATGAATATCGATCTTCAAAGCTCTGTGAGGCATTGTACACCAGATGTGAGGACAAAATGGATCAGCTTCAAGTTCTCAGGCTTCCTACCATGGCAAAATTTAATGCAGGTTTCCTGCAGTGCAACCAAAGTTTTGAGCATGAGTGCATTGGGCCGTCAAAAACAAACTATGAGGAACGCATGATGAAGGTTTGTCACTATAACTTCTATTTGACTTTTTAGCTCTTCTACATTTAAATTCTTGGAGCTTTAGAACGGTGAAAAGGAATGATGTTTTAGTTTCTATTCATCCTAATGGAAATGTGAGTGTTCCCTACACATTGTGAATTGACCTTCTATGTGGTAACTGGTGGAATAATTCATACCGAAATGTGATTTTCCCCCCCTCTAAATGACTATGAAATGGATAAATATTTTAGGTCATAATTTTTTGCCGGTATCCTACTGGTTCGAATGCTTTACACCTCTTGAGTTAACAAATGAATACACAGGTGTTAAAGAAGTCTCGGGCTCTATTTATCAAGGAATACAACCACAGGCTTTTCAATTGGCTGGTGGCGTTCTCTCTTGTCATGGTTGTGATTGGCCGCTTTATTATAAAGTTCGTTTTGATTGAAATTGGAGCATGGCTACTCTTCATATTTCTGGAGACATACACAAGGATGTTTTGGTCGGCAGAGTCACTTTACTATAACCCAATTTGGCATTTTATAGTTGCGACTTGGGAAACTCTTGTTTACAGCCCAATCTTGGATCTTGACAGGTAATTGGAATTCTTTTCTTCTAGCAATTCAAGCAGTATTCACGTATCTGATACGCCCCACATCTTTGCATCTTAGATAATTGTTGATCCATTTTCATGGAATTTTTTTGTTGATTGTGGAATTTGAAACAGATGGGCTATCCCGGTTTGTGTAATGCTGGCATTACTAATTCTTTATTGGCGGTGTTATGGGAAGAGGAAACATGGAAACAGATGGCTTCTGCCTCTATACAATAGCCATAAAAATGGATCAAATCGGTTAAGAACAGACTAATGTATATAAGATACTACGGCACACAAAGTGAAAAGGAGATCAGAGGGCGATTGACGACCGTGGCAGCTTCTGTAACTAGAGCTCTTTCAAAATTGAACGTTTTGTGTGGCCATATAAAATCTATTGATTTTACAAAATGTGTATTACTCAAGTTATTTACGTTGGATTATAGAGTAAATTAGATTTTACTTGGCCTGTTCTGCAGCCACCTTCACATCATCTCGACCTGTAAACAAGTTAAAAGGAAAGCGCGAAATAGAGTTCATTCTTTATTCTTTTATTTCCCACAGTTCCTGGGAATTAGCTGGTCGAAGATAGAATGACCTGCGTACTTACCACCATCTTTTTGGATTTATTCAGTAAAGATACTGTTGACTTGTTTTTTTGTACTAGAAAAAGATACTCTTGACTCGACGTATCTAAACGCTATTTTTCGTATATTTCACTTTTTATTTTCATGCCTCTGCACCTTCGTTTCCATCCCATAGTAATTTTCATGTCTCTGTATTCGTATATGAAAATTGTCCCTCAATTCGCTTGCCCTTTACAGGAGTTAGACCGTTGAAGAGCCTGTATAACGCGTGGTAAATTTTGGGAATACTTTAAGGCATGCTTAAGGGCTTTTGGACAAAATTTTAGAAATAACTTTATAAAAAAAAAGATTCTTGAATAGGTTATAGAAAATAACTTTTGGAAAAGAGTTTATGAAAAAAAGTAGTTTTGAATAAATGAGTGTTTGAATAGTTATTTTCAGAAATACTTTTATTATTGGTAAATTACAAAACATGGTACGAGTATTAAATGAGGAGAGATAAGATATAAGAGGAGAGAGAAGAGAGCGTGTAAGAAAGAAAAGACAGATGGTGTAAGAAAAAGTAAAAGAGATAAGAGAGGGTGTAAGAAAAAGTAGAGGTAATATAGTAATTTGTTAGTTTATAAACTCTTTTACTGTTTTATAAACTATTCTAACCAATTTATCTGAAATCTTAGTTTTAAATCATGGTTTAGTCCATAAAGCCGTTTGAACAAATATAACTATTTTTTAAAAAAAAAATTCAAACTAAAATTTTACTCCAAAAATCTTTTTAAAATCACGTTTCTGTGATTTCTAAATAGGCCGTAAATATCACGATCAAAAGAGGTTACACTTTAACTATTTATTTTATTTTTTTATAATAAATTTAGATAAATTGGGTTTCAAAGGTACAAGGATCCATGTATGGTTTTATATATTAAGATTCTCAATATTTAAACCTAAAATTTTATAGATTATGAGCTGAATTCTAATGAAACTTGGCAACGTTGATTCAGAGATCCATTGAAGGCCATATGAGATCTTACAAAATGAAGTTAAAAAAGACAAGTCTTAAAATAAGAAGGAAAATACATAAAAGAATATACCGGAATTATAGCATATTTGGTAAAATATAAAATGCCGTATTGAGTGAAATGAAATATAGTAGAATATATTCGGACGGCAACTAATACAGAGTTGAAAATACGGCGGTTTCATCGGGACTATAAATCTAAGACCGCAGTTACAAGTGAGTTGTTATAACGGCTAAAGGGAGAGATTTCACTCGCGAAGGAAGCGCGAAGAAGTACTCAGTATAGTGAAGACGTAAAGTAGACGCGCTTAGACCCGCGGCGCTGCCGTTCCTTTCAAGTTTGTTTTTGGGGAGAATATCTTACAAACCTAATTTAGCGGCGGGACACGTGGAGAGACATGATTGGATGAAAGAGAAAAAGGACTGCATGCAATATACCAAGTGCTGCATGAACTTCACCAGTGGCGCCGGTGTCGTTTAAGGAATCATGCATCCTGGCTAACACAAAACGGCTGTCTGCCTCTGTTAGCCAACAAACCAGCGCTTATCTCATTTCTCCTCTTCCATTTAACGTTGTGCTCCGTCCTTCCCTCGCTCACCTTTGCTTTCTCTGATCAGGTCTGTGCGTGTGCGTGCGTGCGCGCAATAGAGAGAGGGAGAGAGAGAGGCTTCTGATTCGTTAGGGCTTTCTGAGTGTGTTTTAATTTCTCTCGAGTTGATTCATTCATATTTTTTTTATAAGTTAATGACTTAACCTAGATTTGTTTCTGTAATTCTGTGTGTCGACTTTGGCAGTGTGTGTTGAGGAATATCAGGATGAGCAGCTCATCAGACGCAAGAAGCACGCTGTTGAGCCACAACACATATGGTGAAACTCGTTAGTGCCCTTGTTTTTAACTAATTTCTTTGTTCGATTTAATGACATTTATTTGATCTGTTTGAACGCAAATTAATGTCCGGGTCTTCTTTTTGGACGTCTCCCTTCGATTTGGTCTTTGTCCATGATGAAAGTTTTGATCTGAGGGTTCTCTGCTCACTGAACTCGTCTCAGTGATGTTTTTCTTCATCTAGTTTATGTTTCGATGGAGACAGATATATAAACCTATAAAACATCCGCACATCCATGTACGATAATTGATTCAACTTCTTGAACTTATCCAATCCCTAATTAAAATTCAAGATATTTTTGAATGAGAGATTAAATGAAGACTGCCATTATTTAAAAGAAGAAAAAGAAAGAGAAAGAGAACTTTCAAAACCATGGATGTTAATCCACACGGCTAGGATCGACCTGTGCCCCAATTATTTTTGGCCGTCATTCGCAGTACCTATAATTACTCTCTAAAAACGAAAGAGTAAGTTGATTGAAGTACTAATTCATTAAGGCACTTGAATATGATAATGCCCTGAATCGCCTTCTTAAAAGGGTTTATGATTTGCATCTTCAAATTATCTTGATATCATATATAATGGGTTCCTCCAGTTTCTTAAGGTCCTTATTGAAACATTAGCCGCAGCCACACTGTTCATTTGATTTGAGTAAATACATTTAAACTCTCATCTAAACTATTTGAAAATCTATATCTAATTGGTACTATATGTTAAGACCAGATTATTTTAATAGTCCTGAACCTTATGTTACAACCCAGTTAGTTCCACGAGCAATAAGTCCTGGAAGAAGCTAACCCATAAAAGGAAATAAGATCAAACAAAGAGGTATATATGCACAATGCCTTGAAATTGAGAGAAACACCACACCACCAGCATTTTTTTTTATGAATGCCGCTAAGAAAAAGCCTCCATGTCCTTGTTTTCTTATATGTAGCCTCTATTCTGTGTTCGAGATGTATTGAGTTGATTTTACACTAGTATATGTTCTGTGAAAAGTAAAGCTATATGTTGTGAAAACTGCTCCTTAATGAATTAACTCATGAACGTTTTACAAGAGCTTTGATGTGCGCGCAGCATGTTTGGGGTAGTAGGGTGCATATATATTGGGCTGTATTGCACTGAAATACGTTGATTGTATCATAAGAGATCGAGGGATGAAAGAGTTCAAAATAAAAAAGATTAGATGTGATATTTTTGGGTGAAATTCTAGTTGTGATTTGCTCTTACTGATATTGAGTTATGGAATAATATGTATGCTTTAATTGAATTTTAATTTACTCCAAGTATATATATATATATATATATATATATATATATTAGCCCACTTAAATCAGATTCTTCGCTTCATCTAATCTCATTTGGCAGTGCATTCAAACAGATTTCTTTCTAAACGAAAGAGAGATAATGATTGTACAGATATACTTATTTGGAGAAGATTAATTCCAAAACCAGCTTCCTTAAAAGTTTATGATGGAAACAAGCATGAATTAATCAAATTATTGTTTCCTAATAAGTATTTATATAGATACACACTCTTGGATGGAATGTTGAATCTATCTATTTAATGATTCGACAACATTATTATTCTGTTTATTGGCCTCTAGAACATGAGGAAACCCTATCCCTTTCTAAGTACTTGAGACAAGCTAGCATATATATATGTCTTGCGCAAATTATTTAAAAAATTATTGATGTGTTCCCCGTAATTAAGCTTGAATTAGGTCTGCTTCATGAGGTTTTACATTGCAGCTTATGATTATTGATGTTAATATTTTGACTAGTTTTTTTTTTTTTATTGTGATTCCCTTGGCTTTGGGAGAAGTTGTTTCATCATCCAGTGATGAAGATCTCATTGTCCCAAATTTAGAAGGTTATAATGCTGCTGAAGGTGATCAAGAAGTAAACCAACCGGACGGAAATAATGTTCAGAATGAACACGCCCATCAGGGCCCAAATCATCAGCCAGCTGCTGCAGTAGTATGCACTTCCATGTTTTTCATTCATGAGTACATATATATATATATAAGTTGAACAGTGCTATTATGGATCATTGTCAATTTTACACCACTAAGCTTTGATTTAATTTATATATATGTGTGTGTGAGTGCGCGTGTCTGTTCATTTTACAGAATGAACGAAACGTGATCCCTCCCGACCCTCGGCGTCATATAGGGTCGATGATTTGCAAGGAATTCAACGGAACCAAGTATCTGGGAAAAGTCGTCGGGTACGACGATGAGAGACAATGGTTCAGAGTAAGAAGTTGTCACGTGCCAAATACATTTATCTTCATAATAGGCTGTTCGTTTTCCTGCACTCTTACGGTTAATTAAGTCGTTGGTTATTGTTTATTGGATGGATGAAGGTTGAGTATAAGGAAGAAGAGTTTGAAGATATGGATGAGGAGTCCGTCATAAGACTTAGGGCAAAGCAAAGCGATATCGATGTTCAGGCTCAAGCCTCAGGGTATATATATATATATATATATATATATATGTTTCGACATTGATATAGCTTGTTGAATCCAGTTCCGGTACATTAATAAATGATCTGATATATGTATATATATGTGTGTGTGTGCGCGCGCATATATACAATATTCAGTTCAGGGTCGAGAAAGAGAAGCAGGAAGGAGGAGGGTTATGTCCCTTTGGCCTTGAGGGAGACCAAGAAAGATGCCTATTATTACTACTAGTTCATTGGACCATGCACCTGTTTCTAGGTCCGTACTAATCCCACTTTTAAAATTAAGCCTTGTGAACGTGTGTGTGTGTGTGTGTGTGTGTGTGTGTGTGTGTGCATAGATAGATATGCTTAATAATAATGGTAGTTGTTCACTTGTTTGTTATCTGCAGGGCCAGGCTGGGGAGATGTATGGAGTCGTAGCAGGAAGTTACTCAACTCCTGAAAATTGATATGTAGCAATTAATTAATCTCAAGGAACCTATTACATATTTTATGTCTTGTGGATGAAATATCCCTGAACTGAAAATCATCGTTCGTGTGTCCAAGTTTATTCTGTTTGACTGTGTCGGCGGTCTTAATTAATTAGCAGGCTTTAAAGTAGCTAGAGACATGCAAACTCTTGATCAATATGTACTTTCGTTGGCATTTATCTCCGTTCATGTGCGTGTACTGTTTGTTGTTTCAAAAGAACAAATATCATTTGGTAATTATAGGGCGTACGTGGATTGATGGCAAAAACTTAAGATATTTCATTTTCTTTAGTGCTACAGTTACTTGGTATGTGATAGTGTGTCTAATTCAGATTCAAGGTATTGATAGAAAACGGTTCATAATATGCATTACCAGTTTACAGGCTGTGTGGCTCGTTTGTTTTAGGTCACCAATGGTTCATATAAAATCAACATACGTTATATAATACTAAATATTTTAATTTTTTTTTTATATAATCAATATTTTAATTTTATTTATAATATAATTTTATTCATAATCTTTTTAATTTAATATAATTTTATACATAATTTTATTTTTTAATATAAAAATTATATTAAATTAAAAATATTATGAGTAAAATTATATTATAAATAAGATTATGATGTTATATTCATATAAAAAATTAAATTAAAATATTATAATGTCCTCTTCTTCCGTTATTATTTACAACTTAAATGAAATTATTTTTATAACTGCAAAAAAGTTAAGAATGACAATCCCACCGTATTTTTTTCCGCATTAAGGAAACGGATAAGGCTATGATACAAATACGAATATCTCGATCAATTTTCTTCCCTGTTAGAAATTAAAAAGAATAATTCCTGGTGATCACTTATCTATCAACAAAAAGGATATATTATTTTCTACATTTTCGTAAACATAATGAATGTATATATATGTATCGGCAACCCTTGCAAGCTTGCTTCCGCGAGTCGGATTCTGAAATTCGGAGGTTTAACGAACACTAGACAATTAAAGTGAAGTCCCTGGGAGTACAATCAAGCATGATTGTTCTGTCACTCTCAATCTAAATTAAAGCAAGAACCAATCAATTGCGCCCGTAAATTGCAGAGTAAATGATGCTGATATTAGTCACTTAAGGAAAAGAAATACGCCAGCTAATAGCCAGTTCCCAAATCGGCGTGCTGATGAACTACTCAGGAGATCCAAGTTAACCTAGAAATGGACACCCACTCGTCTCACGCGGCCGGAACCATTCGCTCCCGTATCTCCCAATCCCCTTCTCCCTCTCACTCTGCTTCTGCATCTGCTACCTCCACCATCCACAAGCGCAAGATGGCGTCTGACGATCACGCCCCTCCCTTTCCCCCCTCTTCATTCTCCGCCGACACCCGCGACGGCGCTCTAACCTCCAATGATGACCTCGAGAGCATTTCTGCTCGCGGCGCCGATTCCGATTCCGACGATGAATCCGAGGATGCCGTTGTTGACGACGAGGAGGAGGATTACGACAATGACTCCTCCATGCGCACCTTCACTGCCGCTAGGCTTGAAAACCCCCCTTCAGCTCCGCGGAATACCAAGCTCCAAAAGGATAATGCGACGGTCAAGATAGAGAATTCGGATGGTGCCAAAGACGGTGCTACCGCCGGGACTACTATCGTGGGAACCATTCCCACCTCGACCTCAGTTCCGGGCATTATGGTAAAGGAGGACGCAACAAAGATTTTTACTGATAATCTGCAGACTAGTGGGGCATACTGTGCGAGGGAAGAAAGTCTCAAGAGAGAGGTAAATCACTTCTTCACCCATGAATATAAGCAAAATTTCTAATGCCTTTGACAAAGGCTTTAAACCCGCATCATAATTTTAATTTCTAATATTAGCATTAGCAATTCGTCTGTGTCTCTGGATTAAAATTTTAATTTCTTGTCGGTCAGTTACTCTGTAGGAAGTAATTGGTTGCATGTGTGACAAGAAGCGTTTTGATTTTGCCTAATCTGTTTGTTTCACATCTTTCCTTTCTGAAGCGTTTAGATTCCTAGTTATGACGATGTTTAAACTTGGAGTCTTTCAGGAAGAATCAGGGAAGCTGAAATTCGTATGCCTTTCAAATGATGGTGTTGATGGGCACATGGTTTGGTATTCATTCATCTTTTCTTAGAATATCCAAGTACCAGCTGGCTGGAGGAGATCCAGCATATTTTCTAATTCTCTGTAAACATTGATAATAATGATGTCATTCTTACTTCTGCTATTGATTGGTTAGGTTGATAGGGTTGAAGAATATTTTTGCTAGACAACTTCCCAATATGCCCAAGGAATACATTGTCCGACTTGTTATGGATAGGTAATGCCAATAATCTTTTAAATTTAAAGCACTAAAACACATCCATAGGCCTTTTTAAATGGATAAGTTCTGAAATCATTTTTCCCAAGTTATTATTCTTGATTTGAGATTGTATTTTGATGCTTGCACTTGCACTTTGGATTTGCAGGAGCCACAAGTCTGTGATGGTTATAAGACGTAATCAAGTTGTTGGAGGAATCACATATCGCCCATATGTAACGTAATAATTCATGTCTATCTTCATAATATTCTTTCTCTTCGTGTTCCTTTTGTATTACAGCATTTTGTTATTGGTTCTTGTGTAAAGAGCAAATGAGAGGTTGTTACACTTTCTTTCGGGGACCTATAACTTAGTCTCACTGGCAATAAATGAAGCTATCGTTATATTTGCTGATACTCTCGTGGTTTATGATTCATAGCCAAAAGTTCGGTGAGATAGCCTTTTGTGCTATAACAGCTGATGAGCAAGTAAAAGGTTACGGCACCAGACTGATGAATCACTTGAAACAGTTTGCTCGTGATGAGGATGGATTGACACACTTTCTCACATATGCTGATAATAATGCTGTTGGCTATTTTATAAAGCAGGTCTAGTTATCAATATTTGAGATCCTTGTCTGGCCGTATTTTTTTTTTTTATAAGATAGTCATGAGATATATTAGTTGCTTTTGGATAGCATATTTACTGAATTTTCCTCTTTGGACCAGCTAAAGATGAAAGAGGAATATCTGGACATCATTAGTTGGTGTAAGAATTATTAATAACGGGACAATCCCTTGGTTTAAACCCCAACCTTCCATCCTTTATTAGAATTTGTACTATTAGGGCACTAAGCCATTGCAAATGGTGTCCCAAATACGGAACAAATTGTGATATCGGTATCCATTCCTATCCAATTGGTCCAATTTTTAGTATTTCTGAGGAATTTTAAGGGGAAAAGGGAGGGGGCACATGGGGTTGGCGTGTTTTAAATATCCCGTTTGTTCAATTAATGGATACAATTTTAGATTTGGCATTGATTTTTGTTTATTTTCCTTCAGGGCTTCACAAAAGAGATTCACTTGGAGAAAGATCGATGGCAAGGGTAATTTTATTTTCATTCTTGTCTGAAATCTGGCAGCAGTTCTTCCCATGGCTGTTTCTAATGAGAAGTGAAAGAATTGTTTCTTTTTAATTTTATTCGTCACTTCAGCATGATAATTAGTTGTGGTGTAATGTTTCGAAGCCAAATTGCAAGGTCTTCAAGTATTTTAATTAAGTTTCTAATTTGTTAACCAATAAAAGTGATTTCATCTTTCACAGTTTGTTTGTTATATACTATCTGTGGGATCATCAAAGTTAATCGTCATTTCAGGTATATAAAGGATTATGATGGAGGAATTCTCATGGAATGCAAGATTGATCCAAAGCTCCCATACACTGATTTATCAACTATGATTTGTCGTCAGAGGCAGGTAACTTAGTATCCATTTTGTCAGTTTGGTAGATTTACTTTCATAATGATTTAAATTAATAAGTTTAGATGAGACGTCATCAATTTTCTTTCATTAAAATTTTATCATATACCTCTGTAAGTGATAAAAGAAAGTTACACACTTTAAACTCATTTCATCTTGGTTTGAATTTTTCTTCCCATATAATAGTTCTTTTTTAATTTTCAAAGGCCCCTTCATAAACACACAAAAACACATGGAAAAAATGGTGAGGAAGAAGTTGCCAAACATGTTAAATCTGAAGAGTTTGGTCAGAAAGAGGCCTCAACAAAGTAGATGTGCATCCCACTCCCTCAAGGGATTTGGATGCAAATCCCTGACCCATATGTGATGAGCATCAAATGAGGCTTTATGATGGGTAGTTGGATTGATATGCCCTCAACTAGTCCAATAGGATTTTGCTCCCTGGAGACATTTTAGAGTTCACACTTCGACATCATTTAATTGGTCAATTAGCATGTGAGTGTAATTATGACCTAAGAATTAAACAATGAAGTGTCATTACATGCATATTTGAGTATATTTTGATGTACAGTGAAGTGCAGAATTAAATGCAGATAGATGGACAATTAGTAAATTAAGTCTGTTAACATAATTTAGGAGGGCTGCATGCATTATTCCTGTTTGTATATAATGTGTAGCATCTGCTGACCTTATTAATTATCTTCTTTACTGTTATTCTGCAGATTTTTCAGATATTTTTTTCTATTTTTGAGAATGATCGTTATTGGTTTTACAATAATAGGCTATTGATGAAAAGATAAGAGAGCTGTCAAACTGTCACATAGTTTATGCTGGATTTGATTTTCAGAAGGTATCCAACATTATCTATTCTTTTGTTCCTTTTTATTTATTTATTTTAATAATTTATTCATGACTTGCTTTAAAAATTTTCTCTTTATGATGTAATTTTCTTTTTAAAGGACATGTATTCCATTTGTATACTTGGTGGAATCTGGCATATCTTAACCAAACCTTTTGCATGGGCTCGCCGTGCACTTATATGGTCTGAAGAAGCTTGCTTGTCTTATAGTTTAAGTGCTTTATCTTTTTGTGGTTTTATTACTGGTTGCTTTGTCTGGTTTAATAATACCGCTTATCAATTAGTTTTATGGGCCCACTGGACCAGAAGCTTCTGAAGTTCAAGCATTTACTTTTCTAGTTAGAGACCAAAGTTAATTTGGATTGTATAATGAGCTCAAAGTAGATTGCTTCTGACAAGTTTCCTGTAGTTTATAGTTTGTGCAAGTCCGCCATTTTCCTTGGTTGTGATATAAGCGAGAAAATTACCTGGCATGTTTGCCCAAGTTGCATGTGCTTTTTCTCCGTTTTCTTTTGCACATACCATCATTAATAGAGAAACATATAACTTGTGAAGTACTAATTTTTATTCCTCCTAATCAACACATGCAGAAAGAAGCCGGTATTCCTAAAAAGTTGATTAAAGTTGAGGACATCCCTGGTCTGAGTAAGTACCTCTTCCCAATCCCAGTTTATCTTACCGTTGTTCTTTAGTTGGGGTGCCTCTGTGTTAAATTATGCATTCCCAATCCCTGTTTCAAAACCTATAGGCTTTATTAAAATTTTCTTTACAAGTATACTGGTCATTGTTCAGTTGTCAATAGAGTTTGCATATGAAGTCCTGTGTTTCCTGTCATTCATGACATGAGAAATTGAGATATTGTTATAAACTGAGATGTCAAAAACTGATCCATAATGTTAATTTCTTTTTCGGGTGACCCCATGCATGGTGTTTAACTTCTGACTACTTACTGTGCATTTAGGGGATTTCATCATCTAACATTGCTTGTATCAAATCCTGGTCATTTTTTCCAGTTTATAGATGCATATAAACGTTGGTTTTTCCTATGTTAAGGAATTCAGATATTGTTTAAAATCTGATTAGATTTTCGTGGTTAATGCAATTACAGGAGAGGCTGGATGGACTCCTGATCAGTGGGGTCATTCTCGATTTAGAAGTTTAAGTGTTTCTACAGACAGCGCTACAAATCAAAAACATTTGACTGCATTTATGCGATCACTTCTAAAGGCAAATTTCTGGGATGCTTTATTACCTTGAATCTAAATTTTCTCTTGTTTAACTTCATTTGCATCTTGAGTATATCAGTTTTTCTTTTCCCTTTCGGTTCTTTCCTTTTTCACTGGCATTGTCTTGTATGCAGTCAATGCACGATCATGCTGATGCCTGGCCATTCAGGGAACCAGTTGATGCCCGGGATGTTCCCGATTATTATGATATCATCAAAGATCCAATGGGTGAGAACTAAGATATCCATATTGCTTTTGTTTGCTTTTACTTTGTGTTTCTTCTTTCTGGAAGCATGGTAACTGCTTCAGCTATAATATCAAATATCCACCTGTAAATTCTCTCCTGTGGAATTTTTTTGACATTTCAAGCTTGAATTAATTGTGTATTTTTCTCTTGTTCTCTTATGGTTCACAATATGGGGCTCTCTTAATTTTTAGTTTGTTTGTTTTGAATATAGCCTAGAAGGTCAATAGTCTTCATAAAAGTTGTCATCTTTAACATTTAATGTGGGTGCAGATCTGAAGACAATGTCGAAGAGGGTGGAGTCTGAGCAATATTATGTTACATTTGAGATGTTCGTTGCAGATGTCAGAAGAATGTTCGCCAACGCACGGACCTATAACTCTCCAGACACGATTTATTACAAATGCGCGACCAGGCACGATGCTCCCCTCAACTGTTTTTCCTTTCCTTTCCTTTCCTTTCCCTTTCCTGTCCAGTTTGATATGTAGAATAGTGAAATAAATAAGATATAATTATTGTTAAATAATTAATAATAATGACATAAATATAGCAGGCATCATAGGGTATTGTGGAATGGAATTGACTTACCTCCTGTAGATATTAACTTTTGTTTTTTATAATTAGATTTTTATAAAAGATTTAGGTTTATCTACGATTTAAAAATAGGAGAAGTTTTATTTTTTTGTAGGTGATATAGATATTAACTTTGGTGTTTCTCACTTTTAGATGTATATGTTGCAGGCTGGAAGCCCATTTTCAAAGCAAGGTTCAATCAGGTCTACAGTCTGGCACCAAAATTCAGTAGGAACACCATAATGCAATTTATCGAATTCCCCTGCCCTCCAGTAATCTCCTCTAATATTTATATTTCTATGTGTATTTTAAAAACTTGCTTTTTAATTTAATTTAATTTTTTGTACAGTTGAGATTGATTTTATTTTAATATAATAGTAAAAACATTTAAGGTGATATAAAGTTCTAACAATTGTATGTGAAAATCTAATTTTGTTGAAAGGAAAATACAGAGTTGGGGACAATTTTTTTTTTTAAATAAAAGTTGGTGCACACTTTTACCTATAATCCATAAGGTTATAGGTTTAAATCTTAGATATAATGCTTTTGTTGATTGGTAATTTATAAATATCTTTGTGGATGTGTTTTTAACTTAAAGATATGCTCTGATTTTGGCGAGTTTTTAAAGCCCAATGTACTTAAATGTTATGGTATAAGAAAAAATAATCAAATTTTAAGGCAGAAAAAAAAGAGAATAATAAATTAGTGCTCAAAAGAAATTAATCAACCCTAAACTCTTGTGTCTTGCATCGCCAGTTCTTGAAGTGCTCTCTTCACGTTCAATGACTGCCCAAAGAGAGGGAATTTTACGGTTGGATTTTGGCTGGGGGAGGGTGTGACCTGTTTGAGACTGAGTTTATTAAATTATATATTTTATATGTGCTGAATTTAATTTCTATAAAATGAAAATTGAATAGATGTTTTTGACAAAAAAGAACTACATCACAATATATTACGTTATTTATGAATATTATATTACCAATATTAATAGTATTATGATATTATCAATATATATAAATTTTATTTGATAAGATCACGAATATATCGCCTTAAATAAATTATAGAAATAGGGAAAAATAGCGCGGCATTTTCTGCAACAGTCATTCGGTTTTAACCTTCGACTGAAATTTATAGGTCGGGGATTGAAATTTTTGGAGTGCTCCACCAGTTTTTGGTACTAGTTTGGCACTCGTGAGTCATTACCGGCTACTGCTTCTTCCCCGAAGACTGCCAAAAATGCACGGAACATTGTTCAGCTCCCGTTCCTTCTCCCTCTCCTCTCATCATCCTTCCCCTGCACCAATTAGATCCGTCGAAAATTAACCCTCAACGTTATAACCCATATCAAAACTCGAACGCAATCGTACCTATAACGCTGAACTCAAATATTTGGTAAGCTTTAGTTATTGATGTGCTCAATTTGTTATTACTTTCTTATTATCAAAAGCTGTATTTGAATCTGTGATCTAATGATCGAAGTGATCGCTTACGAGGTATTAATTTTGTAGATATTTTTATGTTCTCTGCTTGGTCTAGCATAATCGGTTAAGCATTTAGTCAGTTGAGTCTGTTTCTTTCCTATCTAGTGTTTCTCCCCTGATGTTTATGCACTTGACCCATAATTCACAAGACTGGCGGTCCTTTGGGCGTTAAATTGAAATCAAATGTCCTTTAATTATTCATTATATCTGTCAATTTTCCCCCGGTTTTTCTAGAGATACTAGTTATATGAATTTCATGCTCGGATTGCCGTAAGTTGTACAGCCTCTTTCAAGTAACTGTTTATTCCGTTGGTATCTGCTCCCAGACAGCCCCTGTTTTACTTCATCACATTTTGGTTGAGTGATCATCCTTTGGAACAGTAAAAATCATCTCGAGCTCGTTCTAAGTCATTGGTGTTGATTCTAGGAGAAATGGTGTAAAACGATACATCCTGGTTTTGTTCATATCGCCAGAGGTCCACCCAGGCATTAAATAAATATATAGCCAAAGAATAGGATCTAATATCCGGTTTTGTCCTTGTGCTGCCTGTTTACAAGTTGCACACGATTTCTTTCTTTATCTGTGCGGTGTGGACCACTGCATTTTCTTGGGCTAAATCACTTGTTAGCCAATGCTTCTCTCATCATTTTACCCTTTTTTTTTATGTGAAGTCACATCAAATGGCCAACAGAGTACAAACTTCCTCAAGAAATTCAGCACTCATCGCTATGATTGCGGATGAGGTAAGAATGCCATGCTTTTATCTGATGCTTTTGGTGCGTGTGTTTTTTTTAGGGCGAGGTTGTCTTGTAGATTATTAATGTGTTCTGTTAGTGGGACAGCATAGACACTTTACCAGCGAGTGTACCTATATACATATTTGCGACTTATGAAGCTTTAAATGGCTTTTGTGATTTGGGTCTCTGAGAGGAATATGTTACAATGCTGTGATATAAACAGGCAATAGGGTCACTTTTGATACATGGAAGGGGAATTGAAATTGGAATGAGAAAGGGAGGTGGGCCTTCCATAGAATCAATTTACATGTTTGGTATGGATGGAAAAAATAGAAATATTTGAATGTGAAAACATTAAAAAATCAAGTAAATGACACAAATATCCTGTATAAAAAAAGTGATAATTATTCTTAAGCTAGAAAGAGTATGGCTATTTTTTCCCTAAAACTATGGTTTTCAAGGGAAGTGGCATTTTCTTCCTATATTTGTTGGGAGATGGAAGTGAGCTTTCCAATAGAACTGTCACCAAGAGGGATTCTCTCTTTCCTTTTCCCTTTCTTAAAACTCTGTTCTTTTGTACTAGACACGCCCTGGCATTTTTGAGATTTTATTTGTTACGGGTATGCAAATCATCATGCACCATCCAAGACTAGTCAATGAATTGATAGTGCGGGCACCTTAGTGTTTTAAGCTTCTCACTGTATTATAATTTACCTGAACCATTGTGTCGTTCTGCTTGTGACTACTTAACTGAATTTTTCACAGGACACAGTAGTGGGATTTCTGCTGGCTGGAGTGGGCAATGTTGACTTGCGTAGGAAGACCAATTACGTAATTGTCGACTCAAGTATTCTATTAAACTTCAGTTCTTAAATCTTATAATATGACTAGTTATTTCTAAATAACGTGTACAGATTATAGTGGCTACATGTCATCTTAAATGTTGTTTAGATCGTCACATATCTAGTACATGTATTTTGTATCTGCTTTTGAAATATGTTGAGGGCATCAACTGTGAAATTCCTGCGATCAACCCGGGAGAAATTCCCAATACAAGAGCCCTTTTACCTTTTGCTTCAAATTCAATAACAAGTCTATTTGATAACATCACTATACGCATCAGCTTACTGAAATGCTTCTAGTTATGACTGTTATAGGAAGTGGGTGTGCGTGTTATGTCCTTTTAATATACTGGGTACTGTATGGCACTCTATCATTCTTATGATTTATCTCTGCTTGTTTTTAGAAACAACTGTCAAGCAAATTGAAGACGCTTTCAAAGAGTTCACAACAAGGGAAGATATTGCAATTGTGCTGATCAGCCAATATGTAAGTTATATTTGCATCTCGAGACACACACACACACACACACCATTTGTGGGATCATCTGTTTTTTTCGTTGGTTTTCTTGAGCACCGAGATTAATCTTCCTCTGAATAATTGGCTTTATTCAACTTTTTGTTAAAAAAATAAAAAAGAAAAACAAATAACTCCACCAACTTCATCGTACATGAACTCCTGAGGATCTATTTCCATCTCAAATCACTCACCTCTGCCTTCAATGATGAATAATGATTAGTCTAGTCTTAACCTTGGAATTGATTTATGATCCTCTGGCCTTCGTTCATAAACTTTAAATTGTTCATGTTTAATGGAAGACCTTATCTTATATCCTTCATTATCCAGGTTGCAAATATGATAAGGTTTTTAGTTGATAGCTACAACAAGCCTGTTCCTGCAATACTGGAGATTCCTTCCAAAGACCATCCTTATGATCCCGCACATGATTCTGTCCTTTCGCGAGTGAAGTACCTCTTTTCTGCTGAATCTGTGGCATCTGGCAGACGTTGAATTCGAAGCTTGTTTCATTTCACATTGCTCCTTTAATTAGTTGATTCTAAGCTGGATAATTTAGCTCTTGAGGGTTTTTTTCCCCTTCTTTGAATAAATTAGTCTGGTGCCTTTGCATTGCATGGATTTTGAAGAAACAAGACTGATGGTTTATGGTTTATAACTAGTGTGACTTGTTAAAGTACGACTGCTGGAAGCTTAATTGTCAATGGAGACAGATTACTTGCACATTATTTATAAATTGCGAAATAAGACTAAATAAGACTTAGTTCTAAAAGCCAAAAGATTAATTGGCTAAATTCTTTAGTGGTATGTTTGGTAAGTGAGAAGTAGAAATGGAGAAGTAGAAGTAGAATATTTCATTTTTTTTGTTTAATATTATGAAAGTCACTTGTATTTCTAATATTTTGAGTTATTTTAATTCTATTAGAAAAGTTAGAAATTAAGATCATAGAAATGGAAGTTAAATTTTTTGAATAATTTTACCACAGTTATAAAATTTTTAGATAATTTTAACCCTTCTTAAGTTATAAAAAAATATTTTAGATTATTTTATTTTAAGTTATGAAAAAAATATATATAAATTATATCCTCATTTCTATTTTATTAAATAAATATTTAAAATATATTTTTAATTTATTTTTATTTTTATAAAAAATTCTCTTATCCTATAAAATTGTAGGTTAAACGTTTAAATTGGATTTACAATTGTGTCAACTGTGTAAGGATATTTTCATCCATTTATTTTTTAAATCAAAATATTTTTGGATAGTTTTGAAAATTCATGATAATTTAAAATAATTAATTTTTTTTATGGTCCTTAACTTCTCTAACCAGAAAATCGTAAAAGCATGAGAAAAATAAACGAAGTCAACAAAACGTCATATTTTGGGGGAAATTGGCCACAATTCCTTGTTGGGAAATGAATTGGCCCGTGATCCCTGAAAATTGGGAAATGTCTGAGGTGGTTCACAGTAAATAAGATTGAGAGTAGAAATACAAAATTATCCTAGAAAACCAGAAACGTTCTCCCGGTCATTGTGCATCGTCCTCCTCGTCATCTCCTCCAACCTTCACTCTTCAGCAGTTCCAGAATCCAACAAGATACATCACTCAAATAAAAGTATTTCAAAAATAATTTCTCCAATTTCTCTATATCTTTCCTTTTCCCTCAAAATTTCCTCTCCAAATTTATCACTCTCTTGTCTCCCATCCGTCGTCTTCTTTGCTTCACAAATCCTCCTTCCTGCCCACTTCACGTTCACCTCCCGCTTAGGCACCACAAATCCTAAACCTAAAATCGCTTTCCTCTTCCTCACAAACTCCAGTCTCCGCTGCCCCAGCTTCTATTGACCAGAGCGTTGGCATTACCGCCGTCCGTCATCGACCTAAAGCTGGGGCTGGGTTCACGATAGGGATAAGAAGTAAGAACAATTCGAAAGAAACTCCTGAGTTGTTAAAATCGGTAATGTTTGTTGGTTTCTGAGCTACGTTATGAACTTAATCGTCTTGGTCCAGTGAATTCACGAGATTGATTTTCGAATACAGGCTCTTGGTTTGTTTTTGCAGCGAGTGCCGTAATATTAAACTGCTATGCTTTTGTGCGAAACGTTTTGGTGGTATTTCTATTTTGATTGATCTCATGCTTCATTATGTTTCCAACTCCTCGCTTTCTCAGAGGCTGAGGTGCCACACGCAGTGATCAATGCTAGGACTTTCGTCTGGAGAGCTGCTTCTGTTGATTGGAGCTACTGCGGCTCTGATCGGTACTTACTCTCTATCAAGCATTTATCAAATTTATTTCTTAGTGGGATTTATAATTAATTATCCACCAAACGATATACAAAAGGCCCAAAGGATTTGCCAAAGATTGCTAGAATGGCAGGGAGGCTAGCTGGCCGAGCTATTGGGCACGTGCAGTTGGCTCGTAGCCAGTTCGACTCTGTTATGCAGCAAACTCAAGCTCGCCAGGTGCTCCCTTTTTCTCCAGGGCAGTGTGATGTGATTGAATATATATATATATATATATATATATATATATATATATATATTAAACTACCTAATCATATGTTAGACGATTAATGTGCCCCCTTTGTTGCTCTGGGTGCAGGAGACAAAATAACTAAAAAATAGTGGAGAATAGGAAGAGAAAATAAATGAATTGTGGCAGACTTATTCTATGCGCTGGAAAATTCTAGCTATTTATTTTCTGGTTTGGTTACATAATCAATCTCTTTAGTCATTTTGTTCTCTTGTTATGGGTTCCTATAAATAGTCCTATCAATAGCTGTATGTCAAGTTTTTAGACCAGTTGAAGTCAGTTTATCTTGTCAGTGCAATCACCAACTTCATCCCTCCCGCTTCTTCCTTCCTCTAATATCATTCTCTCTATCTCTGCACATCCGTGAGGAAGTGGGGGGTTCAATATAATCTTTCTTTCTTTCTTCTTTAAAAAAAAGAAACAAGATGAGAACAATGAAAAAGCCTATTGTCTTGAATGCATGTCACCCTTTGAATATCTTCAATCAATATGTCAGACAAAAAATTGTTAGGAACATATCTTTATATCTTATCAGAGGATCACCTTTATCCTAACCAACCTTTGGCTATGGTATTCCTTTGCAGAATTCAAATTATTTTATGTTCATATGTTATATTTTCAGGTTCATAAGGAATTGCAGGATACAATGGCCCAGCTAGATGCCATACGGCATGAAATTCGAAGCATATCAATCATAAATCCTGGCCCTTTGACCCGGAGGCTTGTGGATAATATTGACATAAAATCTATCTCAGATGGTATTATCTGAACAAATATTTTTTGGCATATTGTTGAATGTACTAAATTTTTTACATACATGTTTTCTGGGAATCTGTACAATTCTGTAATGCTCTTCTTATTTTATGTAGACAATGGGAAACCAGAAAGCATTAGTCAGGAGAATAACTCAGTATCCGCTCTTTCCAAGGTTTATGTTGCAGCTTCAAATAATTATATATACTGCTTGAGAATCGGAGTGTACTCACATGTCCATCTTTGGTTCCAGGATTCTGCTCCACTACTTTCAGATGCATGCAAGATGCATGGTCAAACTACTATTGGTTTTGGGAATAGGAAACCAGAAAACATTAGTGGAAATAATGACTCGGCAGCCTCTGTTATCAAGGTTTACTTTGGAGCTTCGAATAATGATATTCTGTTTTAGGATCGGAGTATATCACATGCCCATTTTTATTTCCAGGATTCTACACTACCATCCTCAGGTTCATGGAATATGCATTGTCAAGCAACTGCCTATGCCAGATTGGCCGAGTCTCCTGCCATAAAGAATAATCTGCCAACTAGTAATACTGAAGTGAAGATTGACAATGAACTGCAGTTTACTGTCATTCCAATATCTGCTGAAGATACTGGACTGTCACCAAATCGTGGGGGTGATGATCATTTACTATTCCTGTTTTCTTTGGTTGCTTGTCATCGATATGGTTGGCATCTGACATCATTCTTTTTTGGCTACCTGTGGTTTATTTGGCTTACAATTACGAATGATGAATATCGGAGTTAATGCATATCAAAAAGTATAAGTTCATGAAAAATGTGTGGAAGCTCTTTGAATGTATATGATTGTGCGACCAGTTATAGCTGTCTACCTTATTTCTTTTCTTTTTACTTTTTTTGACTTATTTGGTACAAGGAGGGATGTTAAAGAAGTCTCCTTGTTTGTTATAGGTTGATATTTGAACTGAACAACCCCGTGACATGATTTTTTTTGGCAGCTGATGTGAAAGGATCTGACATAGTTTTGGAAGCAACTCTAGAGGCTGAGGTGGCTCATAATGCAAAGGAATTCTTTTCACAGCCCCAAAACCAAATATGAAAGGTATTGTAATACTACAAGATACCTCATTCTCCAAGATATCTGTGCTTAGATTCATACCTTATTATACCAATATAGTGTGCAATTTTTAATGAAGGTATTGGATCATTACTTTATATATATAGTTATTAGTTTTTGGTGTTGATCTGGAAAGATGGCAGTAATAATTTGCAAATATCAACAAGAGATGTGATATCAACGAATATTAACTACTAGATTTTCAGGATAGGAAATGTCTAGGAGTCTATGGGTAGTCTATGGGTTAAAAATAGTTGACTGTTACCTTTGAAAGAAAATATGGGGCTAATATTCCTGGTGACACTATGGAAATTGACAAAGTAGTCATTTATTTAAACTTTTTTCCATATACAGATGGTATGCTTAAAACATGGACCAATCTTAAATGAAACGTTTTAGTTGTTCCCCCCTCAAGATGGATAGCTATTAAGCTTAGAAATAATGATAAGATGGATCTTACTTTTGTATATGGGGGCCCGTTGAAGGTTTTCTGCTGTCTTGCTTCTGCATATTTGAAATTTTGACCTGGTATGTGCGAGAAACTGGTGCATGATGAGCACATGACCTTATATAGCTAGTAGCAACATGTTTAAGCAATCTGAAGTCTGGATGGAGGCAGAAGGAAGCGAGAAGCAATTCTTTATGTCAGAGTTGTTGAGAACTTTTTATTGACCTAGAATCCCTTATGCCGAAAGGATCTTGTGCTTCCCCTAGTTTGGTGTATAGCCGACTTATTCATTATTTTGTCTAAAGTCTTGGAGATTGTTGACATTTACTTGGAGAAATATTGTGCATATTATGTCTTATTATATTGCTTGTACGTTGCAACGTTTCCACACCCTCCAGATACGAATGAAGGCTCTCCTTTTTGCAGGGGAAAGCGAGATATGGAAGGAGACTGCCTCACAAAGAGCCCTTGCAGTACATACAAGGGATTCCCCCTTTTGGGGCTGTAGTAACAGATAATAAACAGTTGACGTTTACCCTTTAGTCAAACGTTGATAGTTGCCACCCTGAATGTCATTGGAGCAAAGCCTAGCCCATTGTATTTATTAGTCACAAGCCTAGTCCATTAATTCAGGCTGCTCAAAGAAGCTTCTATTATTCGCTCAGCCTCATAGTTTTCTATAATTCGGTGCCTCAACGCATGAGGATCCTGGTTCAGAAAGAGCATTGGGATTGCGATCCCCCATGTTTTAATTTTTTTACTTAGGCTTTGCTTTCTTTTGTACCAAAAACAAAATCGGAGTCTTCTTGTCTGCTTATGCGTATCACTTCGTAATAAAATGAAAGAAACTGGAGAGGATGAAGACTTTTCGGACAGGGTGGAATACTTTACATTTTTACGTGTTATAGAACAACTCCCCGTTTTTGCCCTTCTTTCTAGTGTGTGTCTTAATTTCCCGAGGTGGAGAACATGAAAATCTTGTTTTTCTCCGAAGTGAAATTGATTTTTGAAAAAGTAATTATTATTAACAATGTAACAGTAACAGAATTGCGTTGTATAATATTAGAGAAGAACAATTGTAACTTGTGAGGAAGGGTTGTAATCATACTTTTTTCTTTCTTATTCTTTTTCAAGAATCATACCGTTTCTGCATGAAAAGAAAGTGGGTAAGAATTAATGAATTATATTTTAGAAAATAATGAAAGTGGGTTAGAACAACATATTCCATCCCTGCAGACTGCAGGTGGTGCTGAAGAACGGGTAGGTTTTTACGCAAAAGAACGTGTTATAGAACGCAAAAGTAATTGTCCCTTGTGATGGCAAACAAATATCAATTTATTTATTTATTTATTTATTTTGTAAAAATGGCAATAGTGCTCTCTGAAAATACATCTTTTGTTCCTCCAACTCAGGAGGAGGGTGATTTACTGGCGAGAAGTTCGAAAAAGATTAAGAATGGAATGCACGAGAATGGTAAGAGTGCTCTTAATGAACATGGGCCAAAGTTGGGTTCGAAAGATGCTGGTTGGTGTGCTAGTGGTCTGTCGTTTGTGGAGAAACTGAAGGGTATTGATAGACTGAATGATTCTGATGACGAGACTGAAGCTGATGATGATAACATCTGATGATTGTCAGCATTTAAAGTAACAAGAGACAGAAGAACCTCTGTTCAAAACGACTGAGGATCCTCACAGAAACTTTTCAACCTTTACTTTCTCGGGAAGAATGAGGAAGAGGCTGTATAGAGCATGGCGAATGGCGGTGATAGTGAAACTCCTTAACAGAAGTATAGGATACAAGGCTTTGTATTCTCGTTTACCTGCTTTGTGGGCTAAAAGAGGAGTCATTAACCTTATTAACATAGGGTATGGGCTTTATGTTATGAAGTTATCAGAGGATTATTTTAATGCTTGACAGGGGACCATGGATAATTTAGAATCACTGTCTTACAGTGAGACCATGGGAGCGTAAATTTAGAGCTAAGAAGGCTACTATTGACAAGGTGGAGGTGTCGGTTGGACTTTTATCGGTAATCGGATTGGAGAAACCTGGAAGGTGGAAACACTTCATGTCAGTTATGGGGTCCTTATGCTAGGATTTGCGTGTTGGTTGATCTAGGGAAACATTTAATGTCTGGATTTCCTTTAGATAGTCTGCACTTGCCCTGCATAAAATATGATATTTATGCAGGTAGATGAGTCACCCAATAAAAATTTTATATATACGCTAATACTCTAATTCAAAATCTCATTTAAATAATATTGAACTACTTACTATTTAGAATAACTCCCTAATAATAGTTAGTGTTGGTGAAGAGAATGATCCTAGTGTGAATGACAAGACCCAATGGCTACAATACATAAAAGACTTGGATCTAGGAGATCAATGTCTTGGGCCTGATAGTCCTACCCCAGGTATGAGAAATGTAGATGAAGTTGCGTTTGGTGAGAAAATACTATTGTGCCTGAGGCCTAGTTGTCCTTTGTGCTTAGTTGGGCTTCTGAGTTTATTGTCCATCTTTTATATCTTTTATGGGTAGTTTCATTTATCGGAATACTGTAGGAGCTTCTGATAAAAGGCTCCTACAGAATTTGAAGGCTGTATGTGCTGGGCCAAAGCCTAGTTTGATTGTGTTGGCTAAAACTCGATGCGAGAGGGACCGCGTTTTAGTCCTCTGCTCTCTCTGGGTTTTGACAACGTTAAAGTAAGACTGTGTGTTGAAAGATTTGGAGGAATAGTAGCTGCGTCGAAAAGCTCTCTAGTTCGTGTTGATTTTCTTGAAGAAGATCGACAGTTTTTTCGTATGGAATGTGAGTTACCTGATAGGGATCCTTTCTTCTTACGGCGATCTATGGCATTCCTCATTTGAACTTCCACCAAGAACTCTGGGGAAAATTAAATAATTTGTCAGCGTTGATCTTTAAGCCTTGGGTGATTTATGGAGACTTTAATGATATTTTTCTTCCTTCGGAGAGAATTAGAGGAGCTGGCTACGTCTTATTTCAACTTTTTTTTTGGTATAAATTTTTTTAAAAATAGGTTGGGTTTATACGCTATCTAAGGGCAGAGTGAAATCTCATTTCTTTCTAAGCGATACCAATATTAAGCAGGGTTAACTGTCTATTATCTTCAAGCGTAAACTTAAGTATTCAATAATTAAAATATTTTTTCAAACATCTCGACTGCACAATAAAATGGACTATTGTTCCATGATAGGATGTGAGATTATGATCTTATGAATTTGAGTTTTTAGGGCGCAAAATTTAATTGAAAAGGATATGTGGTGGCGGGTTACTCTCAGTAGTTATACGAGAGGTTGGATAGAACTATGGTAAACACTTGTTTTCTGGTGATCATGGATGATATAATTAAATTTTCTAATCACAATCTAATAGCTCTTTAGTTTAAACTTAATAGTGGCAATAAAAGGTTAAAACCTTTTCGTTCTGAGGCAGTGTGGATATGTAATGAGAATTCAATGATTTTATTTCTTCTACTATGATTGAGAAAAGGGAAATAACTCATTCATTAGAATCGCTTCGTGATTCTCTTGTTTATTGGAATAAGAATACTTTTAGACTTGTCCAGGAAAGGAAGAAAATAATCTTGGTTGGATTGGGAGGCATTCAGAACTCAATAGCTTATGCTCACTCAACTTTTCTCCTTAATCTTGATAAAGTTCTGCAGAAAGAACTAGATGAAATCCTTCAATTGGAAGAGATTAAATGGTTCTAAAAGGCTAGGATTGGTTGGGTTGCTAATGGAGACCATAACACTCAATACTATCATCTTAAAACTCAGATTAAAAGAAAGAGAAACAGAGTTTTAGCACTCAAAGATGCTAATGGCATCTGGATTGAGAATGAAGATGAGCTTAGGGTACTTGTTCAAAATTATTTCAAGAAGCTGTATAATGGTAAGGATGATCTAATTCCTTGTACTCTGACTACTTGTACTAATTTTCCCAAGGTACACAAAATGGAAATTTCCAATTTGGCCAAAACTTCTATTAATGAGAAAATATGGGATGCTTTTTCTTAAGGTTTTCTACCAATTTTTTACCAATTTTCTATCAAACAAATTGGAAGACGGTGGGAACATCTTTGTGTAATTTTGTCAAAAAGGCTTTTGAGAAAAGTATTACTTTAGAAGATACAAATAAAGCTCTTATCTCTCTTATTCCAAAGAGGGAGAACTTGGATTGTGTCAGCCATTTCAACCTAATTTCTTTATGTACAGTGTACCATAGGTATTTAACTAAGGTGATTGTTACTAGACTAAGAGGTATTATGGATTATTTAATTTCTCCTTTCTAGTCAAGCTTCATCAAAGGGAGAAATATCTAAAATAACATAATAGTGAGGCAGGAGATAATGCATACTATGAAGAAAAACAAAAGCAATATTGGATTAATAACTTTAAAGATTGATTTTAAGAAATCATATGTTTGTATAAGATGAGATTTCCTCAAAAAAGTTCTTTTTGATGTGGGGTTTGATCCTAACTTCATTAATTTGATTATATCATGTGTTACATCTGTCTCTTATAATATTTTATGAAATTGCTCCTAAATTGAGACTTTTCTACCTAGAAGGGGAATCCGTCAAGGGGACCCTATTTCACTTATTTTATTTATGTTTTATATGGATAAACTATCTCATATGATCAGTGATACGATGGGAGGCAACTGATATTCGTCTATATTGGACCAGGCATTTCCTATCTCATGTTTGCTAACGATATATTCCTATTTAGAAGAGCTACGGTACACCATGCTAAATGTACCATGAACTACATGAATATTCAAGTATGGGGCAAAGATTAATAAGAACAAGTCCTCTATGTTCTTTTCTAGACAGGTTCCTAATGCCATCAGAGATAAATTTGGTGAAGTTACAGGCATATCAATTTCAACTGCTATCTGTAAGTATTTTGGTTTTCCAATTATCAGAGAGAGAAAACCAAATAATACTTTTTGTTATATAGTGGATAAAGTTAAATCTAACCTTGCATCTTGGAAAGATAATAGCATTTCAGTTGTTGGTCATATTACATTGGCTAAATTAGTTATTAGTTCTGTTCATGTGTACCCAATGCAAGTTGTGAGAATACCTTATAATATTTGTACATATATTGAGAGGTTGCAAAGGAATTTCATTTGAGAAAAAACAACAATTCACATGCTTTTCACCTAATTGGTTAGTAGCATATTGTGGAGCCTAAGATGTATGGTGAGTGGGATTTAAGAAACTGTCATATTTTAACATAGCAAGCAGGGCAAAAATTACTTGGAAACATGCTATGGGTTCTAAAGGTTTATGGGCAGATGTTCTACTTTATAAATATATGCTATGAAGTGAGGATAATTTATTAGAAGCAAGACCCGAAGACTTTGTTCTTTGGGAGTTTATTACCCAACAGAAGGAAGTGATTGAGTTGTGAATGAAATGGCATATCAGAAATGGGTGTTATGTGATTTTTTTAATGACTGCTGGCTATTACCTAATCTATCCCTTAAAGATGTCTGTTTACGACCTTTATCGATTGAGGAGAAGAATAGCAAAGTTAAGGATTTGATAGCTTATGGTGCTTGGGATTTCTAGGGGTTGGCCTCAATTATTCTGAGATGTTTTATCTTGGAGTGGAAGTTGTGATGATGTTTTTACTATTAAAAGTGCTTATAAGTTCTTTGGGTACTTCGATACAAGGAAGAATTATAGTCCAATTTATAAAAATGTTTAAGAGTAGAGAAGTGTTGAATGCATTAGAGTTTTCATATGGATAGTATTTAATAATAGATTTTTACACAAATGTATGGTTTTAGCAGGTGGTCTACGATAACTGTGACATGTCAATGATGTAATGAGGCTACTGATAAGTATGCCAAACAAGTATGGAATTTACTATTGAATCCAAAGTATCATTCTTCCTTTTTTTTACTGCTACTATAATGGATCAATTTGCTTTAAACCTTAAAAAATATTTGTGAATATTTGCTTATAGAAATTGGAGCCTTATGTCAGAAGTTACAATATGGAAATTATGGAACTAGAGGAATCTATATCTTTGATGATGATTTTTCAAGGCCAATTAATCCAGAGTAGATTATTCTACATACTTGAAAAAGTTATGTGCAAATAAATGATGTGACTTTATTTTTGGATCCTCCTCCTATAACTCTAGTTGTTTGGTTTTTGCCACTATTAAATTGGATTAAATTGAATATAAATAGTACTGTGATAATATTTCAAATTAAAATAGGATGTGATAGAGTAATTAAATATTACAAAATTAATTAGGTAGCTGAATTCTATCATTATATAAATGTTTACTTAGTTGTGGAAGCTAAACAATGGATAATATTTAAAAATCTTAAATTGGTTTGAAAATTTAGGTTAAAAAATGTAATTCTTAAATCCGATATAAAGAACATCATTGATATGCTTAACAACGTTGTGAATACTAATGATTGTAGCCTCTTCCTACTAGAAACACATAGGCTTGTGAGGAATAATTGGGAAGTTAAACTTCATACTATTACAATAAATCAAAACTAAGTCATGCTCTTGCCAAAGAAGTAATATATATATCTTCTCTATTGCATTTACGAAAGATAATACCAATAAGGTTGAATATAATCAAAAGAATTAATTTTTTATAAAATTATAAATTAATATTATAATTTATGTGTTAAGAGAGATCTCTATATTTAATGATTTATAATATTTTAAATAGAAATACATTCAATTCAATAAGAATATACATGCTCTTGGGGGGGGGGGGGACCTACGTAGGGTCGCAAGATTTTTATACAGCCTTGTTTGAGTTACCTGCTTGAAGCGTCCCCATGTGGACTTTTTTTTTTTTTTTTTTATACTTTTCGGCCTAAGGGACCCTGTGGATTAACTACAACGTACCCTAGAAAAGCAAAAGCAGGGTGGACCTGTAAATTATGTAAAATGAAGCCCCTTTTAGATAAAAGGACAACATTTCTCCTAAAGTCGGGATAAAGCCACCGCTTCCCATTGGTCTCTTCTCCACGCTCTCTGAACTACTCGTACCCCTTCGTAGGAAAGGAGAAGAAAAGCAACTCTGAAAGCTGGAAGAATTCTCTCTGCTTCATGTAGATAGGAATCGGGTCCTTCAATCGCTTGTCAACACGACTCGTCCCGAGTCTTGACTCATGGCCAATATCCCATCCGAGGCTCCCACCGACGACTTCTTCGAACAAATCCTGGGCCTCCCAACTTTCGCTTCCATTGACTCCGGGTTGGCTGGAGCTGATGGTGGCTTGGCCGGTACGACTTCTCCGGCTCCTAAGATGCTGCAGCTCAACTCCAGCGCTGCAACTGGCCACCCCTCCGCCGTTGGTGCTGCTGGCGGTACTGGTTTTCATGGACCAATATACCAGTTAGGCCTCAGTTTGGAGCAAGGGGAAAGAGGAAGTTATTTTAAACCCGAGGAGGCTTCGGGGAGTGGGAAGAGCTTTAGCGATGACGGCGTTGATGTTAGAACTAAGAATGTAAGATAAGATTATTCATTTTTCCACATTTTCTGTTAGTGTTGGCAGAAATTGCCTGGAATTCATCCATAATGATTCTTGCGAATGGATAAATTAAATATTTACTTTTCGTCTCTTAACTGTCAGTTGAAAGTGAGCTTAGCGGTTTAATGGTTTTAGTTTAACAAGGTAGATTTAAAAAACAAAAAAGTTGGTTGTGGTATATTTTTGGTTTCTAATGTAGAACTAACCAACCTTTTATCCTTTACCATGATTTCGCGGCGGGAGAATTGATCATTTCGGTAAAATTAATCAAATATATTAACTTTTTTTTCTACATTTCTGAAAGAACAAGAGTTTTTGGAAACCTTTAAGACGTAATGTTTTAGGCTGTGTTGGTTCATTTCTGTGTAGTGAACCGTAAATAAAAAAAAAAAAAAACGCTTGTGATGGATGTATAACAAGGGGGAATCAGTTGGTAGGATGGGGTTTAATGCTTCTCGTACAATTTGAAACTAACGAAAGTGGGAAGGGGATATTATTCTAGAGAACAGGTAGGAAGTCTTATCTGTCTTTAGTACAGGTCAAGTTTTGACGTGGTCTTTACAGTAAAGTATCGACGTAAAATATAAAATGTATAACAAGTTGTATCATTCATAAGTCATAAAACCATATAACTTGCCTTAAACTTTATGGAATGCATAAAAAAACGTGTCTCGTTGTTATAAATATTTCAGATGGTCATGTTTGGTTCAAAGTACAGCCATCAAATAGCCTTATGGTCTGACAAAGTCATACTTGAATTGGATGAAATTAATATCCATGAGATAGAATAATCTTTGATTTGCAAAAATTGGAATCTTCTTAATAAGATTCTTCTACTGGTTGGCACAATCAAAGATAGTTCTCGTTGTCTCATTAAGTGTTGTGCTGGGAGTGAATTAGTTGTCCTTTGAGGACTTGACTTTTTGCTTATTTGGATATTGACAAAAGTGTCGAAGTATTATAGTTGAAAATATTTGCATAAGGTCTAGATTTTGGAGTCTGACCTATGGAAATCTAAGGTCAACCTTTTGTGTATCCTATTGATAGTGTTTTCTCTAAGGTCAACCTTTGGTGTATCCTGTTGATAGTGTTTTCAATGGAGTGGTTTTAACTTCATAGAATTGTAATATACTAGAAGTTGAGTTACTCAGGCACTTGCATAAGTATTTCTGGTCACATTCTGGGATCTTTGAACCCTAGCACATGTCATCTAATTTGGAGCATATAAGCTTGATTTTGACTGATGTCTAATGGGTAAATAACCGATTTCATAGTATAAAAATTAGATTCTATTAGATTTTACTTAATTTCTTTCCAGCTTTGGGCTGGGATGTTGAATATCTTGATCAGGAAGCATTTTCTCTTAATGATCCAATGAACTGTTTTCAGGTTTTTCATGGGCGGTCTATGCCGTCTACCATTCCTTCTGCTCCACAGCCACCGACAATGCGACCAAGGGTGCGGGCTAGAAGAGGGCAGGCCACAGATCCACATAGCATAGCTGAACGGGTGAGTCTCAGAATATTTGCATGAATGCTAATTGTCAGCTAGTCATGATATTTACATTTTAAGCACGAGGATGATTTGTTGTGACATTCGCATAATTAGTCCATAGATTAAGCTTAGTTTTAATTATTCTTTATGTTATCTTTTGATGACAGTTGCGCAGAGAAAGAATAGCAGAAAGAATTAGGGCATTGCAGGAACTGGTTCCTAGTGTTAATAAGGTAAATGACTTTACTGTTATAGGAAAACGCAGAGAACATTATTATGCTTTGTTTTCTGATAGTGTTTCTGAATATTGCAGCACTGTAATATTTCATTTGAAATTATGTGAAAATTATTTCATTTGTTCTCATATTGTTTGTGCTCTCTTCAGACAGATAGAGCTGCCATGTTAGATGAAATTTTGGACTATGTCAAGTTCTTAAGACTTCAAGTGAAGGTAAGGCATCTTTGGTTGTTGACTTAAATGTTACTCCATGACGGAAGTTATTATTTTTAATGCTTTTTAACACCAATTTCTCTGAATATGTTAAAAGTGTTGTTCGTACATATTGATTGACCTATGATATGATTATATCAAAGCGAGACTCTTCACAGGGTCCACTTTTTAATTTCTCCGCAAAGTGTGAGAAACCCAGAGTTTGGAATTCTTGCAGTGTCTGTTCAATTTGATTCCATTTGTCTTTCAGGTTTTGAGTATGAGCAGATTGGGTGGAGCTGGTGCAGTAGCACCACTGGTGACTGACATCCCATTATCATCAGTTGAGGTATGATTACTATCAAATAAGAAAATAAAAAACTTGTATACAACTCTTTATTCTTTACGGTCAGCTTCTCTAATTAGTACATAACGAGTATGTATGTCTCTAGTAATAACATTTTAGTTTCTATAGATGCCTATAAAATTCCCTATTATTATTGAAAACTATACAGCAGTGAACTTTTAATTGAAAAATTTGGTAGCAAGCATATGTAGAACTTTTCAAATAATTAATCAAATTTAGTGTTGATTAGAAAGATGGAAGTGAAGGTGGAAGAAATCAAGCAATATGGGAGAAGTGGTCGAATGATGGCACAGAAAGGCAAGTAGCTAAGCTTATGGAGGAAAATGTTGGAGCTGCCATGCAATTCCTTCAATCAAAGGCTCTATGCATAATGCCGATCTCACTTGCGTCTGCAATATACCACTCACAGCCACCAGACACCTCAAGCATAATAAAGTCTGAGGCTAACCCTCCTCGATAGAAGACCTCACCCTCCTCCGTCCAAGGCATGACCTAAAACTGATGGGACCCTCCATTCATGGGTGTTTTCAAAACCCCCATGAATTCCAGTCACTGGATGCAATCAAAGTCAGATGCCACAGTTGTATTTTTTTCTGCTTTTTTGTCAGTACAGGGGTGGATGTCAATGCCCTTGAAAATATGACAGGCCCCACCTTGTCTTGCTAAGTTTCAGTAAAAGGAAAGGAATTGTCAAACTTCAATTGATAAGCTCTTGTTTCTTTTTTGTATCAATGGGTGGTGGAGTGGGGGGTAGTGGGACATTATGGGAGCGCTTTTTATAATGTAATGGTTTGTGGGGCCTTGTCACAGGATAGAGTGGTGTGTATATTTATTAGTGGATGTAATGTAATTTATGAATAATGATTGCTTTGAAGAATTCTGGTATTTGCATAGTCCAGTGGAAGATGATGTTACTTTTTGTTTGTTTATTGGGTGGGCGTCAGTTTTTCACTCAAGTCATCAGGCTTATCCCTATTCTCCTCAATAATTATTGGACGATAAGGGTGCTGTCTTCACCAATTCATGCCCATAAAATATACAGATGGGACAAAAATCTCCCATTTTACAGAGCTTCTTCCCTTTTATCAAATATCAACCCAACTCATCTATGTTTGCCGTCTAGATACTGGGTGCTCATCAGTCATCTCTCAACTGTCTTTTAGGGTCAGAAAAAAGAGAAGAAAAACTTCAACTTTATAATTAGGTCCCCTCGAGGCCAGAAAAAAAAAAAATCTCTCACCTCTTAAGAAGGTAAAGATTTAGTTTGGGCTTCCCATACGAAAGTTCACGGCATGAGGGAAGCCCAGAAAAGCTTCCACGCTTTTATATGGACCCAGAAAAAGAAAAACGCCACCATCTTGTCTTTCTGCTGTTTCTCTTGCGTTTTTGTTTCTTGAGAAATATATATCTAGTCATAGTTATTGAGTAGTTTTAATCAAAACCAATATTTTAAAAGTACTTTTAGTTAAAATTTTAGTTTAAATTTTTTTAAAAACAAACAGTTATATTTATTCAAACAGACTTTTAGATCAAAATATAATTTAAAATCAAGATTTTATATAAGTTATTGAGAATAATTTTTATAACAGTAAAAGAGCTTATGGACTATGCAATTACTATTTTACCCTGACTTTTTATCACACTCTCTCTCCTATCTTATCTATCTTATATCTTTTTCTCACTCTCTCGCTCTCCTCTTTCCTCTTTCTTTTTCACCTTATCTCCTCTCTCCTATCTCTTACTTTTAATTAAAGTATACACTTTTTAGTAATCTATCAATAATAAAAGTACTTCTCGATATAACTATTTAAATACTTATTTATTCAAAATCACTTTTTCTCATAAGCCCTTTTCTAAAAACTATATAAAAGTCCTTTTTTATAAGTCATTTTTTTAAAATTTATCCAAATAAATCCATAATTTCATACGACAATATATTTATTAAATATGAAAAATAGTTTATTTCATTAAATTTTACTATTGATCATATCATATTATATCCTTATTAATTCAATTATAGAAACAGTTATATACACTTTAAAATAAGAATCCATGTAAGATGTTTATTTTTTAGTACAAAAAAATGTAGGTAGACTCTGGCATTGGTCTCCCACTAAGGTAAGGGTTTAGAGAGTACTTATAAGAGATTTACGAGATCGTTTATTAAATAAATCTTCACAATAACAATGAGATTATAACTCATGTCCTTATAAGATATAAACTAATTCTTTATCATATATGCTAACTCTTATTTGGTAAATTTATATGAGATGTTGATTTGAACATCATAGCATATAGTATGTTAAAAGTCGACACATGATGAACGGATCAAATGATGTGAAGCCCATAAGTTTTGGGCTTAAAGGATTTACGGCTTAAACTGCTCCATAAAATGAATATGGGCTTCCTCAGACCATTTTTGCATTCTAAAGCCCACTTATATATGTTTTGGGCTTAACCTGCCCTATAAATTGAATATGGGCTTCATCAGACCATTTGCTCCAATCTAAAGCCCATAGCAGTGTCCAACATTATCTCCCTTCCACATCGACGCTTTAGCATCAGCTGAGCTTCGTCGGCCATACCGGCAGAATGAGAAGATGAGTTGCTGAGAAAGACGAGAAGCAATGGGGTTGGAACAAACAGCAGCATCGTCTTCTAGTTTGAGAAACCTGCACATCATCCCCCGTATCCCCAAATCTCCATCTGTCATTCAATGCCCAAACCCGTTCCCTTCCGTCTGTAATTCCTACAGAAGCCACTCGTATAACTGGAATGGTTGCCTCAAGTGCTCCATGAATGATTATAAAGGCCCGTTTTACGTTAATAACGATCAATCCCAGCCTCAGATGTGGTACCCTAAGCCATCGGTGATTCCTTGGAAGAAGGAGCTTTGCAATTCCGTCAATCTAATCGGCGTCGTCACTGTTCCTGTAAAAATTAAGCACTTTCCCTCCGGCAAAGTCGTCGCCTGGACCCGCCTCGCCGTTAAAAGAAATGCCACCCAATCATTCTGGTACTTCACCCGTTAGCTATTATTCGTGGCATTTAAACATGGTTTTTTATGTTTACCTCGTAGTTGGTAATTTGCTTATGGGGTGTCAATTCGTGGGGCACTTCCACGATGGCTTTTTCATTGACTTGCTCTCTGAAATTTATTTACTACTCTTGGAATTCTTTAGTGTCACTCCAACTTCTAGTCAAGAAGGGGGATGGGGACTCATAACTTTTCCCCTAGCTGTTGCTATTTGAATTCATGTCGAGTACTTATATTTTAAATGAGTAACACAGAATGGGAAGGAAGTGGAAAAGTGAATTACCATGGTGGTTGGTCCCCATAAAAAGAACAAAAACAAAGAATTTCGATGCTGTTTATTATCTGAATAAGCAAAATGTTAACTTTGAGTGCTACTGCATTGCATTCCCGTTTACTCGTGTGCAATCGTGTAGTTTCTCTTGATGATTTTTTATTTTGGGTATAGCGAGTAATATACTCTCAACTGAAGCGAAAACGAAAAGTAGCGTTGTGTTTCTGACTATTCCCCCATTTCAAGATTGCTAAAGCACTCTCTTGGGATTTTGAAGAATTATCTTTCTCTAAGAAGTTACTTTTTCCAAATAAAGGGTAAACTTGACATTCTGGGATGAGCTCGCACATGTTGCTTTTCAGCATGTACAAAAATGCCACCAAATTTATGTTTCTGGTCGCCTGGTTACAGATACTGTCCAAAGTGACTTGGGGAAACAACAGACCTACTACAAGGTTTTTTAATTTCCTACTTTTTTTTATGTACATATTTGTTGCCCTACTGCGAGTGAATCACATGTTTTAGGTCTCAAGCAGGTGTTTGTTCAGCAGCTGAATTTCATTGAAAGGAGTCAATTACCAGTATCGACAAACAATCGCGCGTCTCATTCCTTGGAGTCTGATTCCATGATGCCTGGCACGTCATGTATTCAATCAAATATAGTGACCACTGTATTTCAGTGTTGTTTTTCCACTTAATCTCAGGCCCCTTTTCTGCTTTCGTTGCAGATAGAAGAGGGAATTCTGGTGCAAATAATGCTGGTTCTGCAGAAGAATTATGGCAGGCGTTCTTTGCTAAGCCAGAGGAATGGTGGGACAACAGGAAAAACAAGGTAAATTGTTAGTTTCTATCTTTTAGATGTAGAAAAGGCGTGTCTCTCAGCTGTAATTATATTCCTCGTGGAATCTGATGCCTGCTTTAATTTTCAAGCAATTCACTGCCTATTGAATGCTGCAATTGTTTTTTTAATCATTTCTCCCTGAGCCTATATGGCTATATTTTCTCTTTTTGCCTTATTTCCCGGTTCTCATGAGAATTAAATCAATCAATCCCAATACAAAGTCAAAAACCTCATTGATGTCGTAGATTCCTATATTTTCTCAGTTTGCCCCTTTCCACGTTAACTATGACGTCTTTATAACTTTGATCCTTGTTACTTATCTTGCCATTGATCATGAGGTGTCTGTTCTGCATTTTAAACATATAAGAAAACAAGGAATGAAATACTCAAAAGTTTTGCGGTTTGCTTTATATTCATCCTACCATTTATTATATGGATTTAGCTCAATAATCAAGTTCTGGTATTATAATCCAAACAAAAATTATGATGAAGGCAGAAGGCCACATACTATACAATCACCCATCTTTTAAGAGCTACATGAACGGCAACTGATCACCGACCTCTGGTTTGTTTATAATTATTAGGCTTCCATAGTTATTGGAAAGCGTATTTGAATTTCTGGTGGCTAAAGTTTTTGGAAAAATTTGCAGAGGAACCCAAAGTATCCTGATTTCAAGCACAAAGATACAGGGGAAGCTTTGTGGGTGGAGGGCAGATCCAATCCACCATGGGTGAAGTCCCAGCTGGAAATAATGGATGCGAGGATGGAGCTTTTCCCTGATCAAAATGCTAAGAAGTTGCCTGTAAGCATGGCGGCTGCTGATGAATTCTTGTCTTTCTAAACGCTTGTGCCAGCAGCATTTGATTTTGACGGGGAGACTTTGTACAGTTTCTGTTTTACACTTGGAATGCAGATTATAGCTCTAGTTCAGCAACTTGCACTATTGATTTGTTGTGGTAAATTTTCTGCACTGATTCCGCACACATGTATCTTATTGGCCGAATTATTTATTAATGTCAGGAAGGGCATCAATAACACTTTTTTGTCATTATAATGGAAAATGACTATGATGCCAAGTGTGCTAGCTTCCTAGAGCTTGTTCAAGGCTGTTATACACAGACATGCATACATACATACATACAAACAGGAAGTTGTATTATTCATGAGTCATAAATAGTGTAATTTACAGACTTACATTCTAGTTTAAAATATCTTGATGTCGTCTTTTTAAGGAAAACAATAAAACCATCCTCGGTATATTATTTTGAACAAGGAAGTGATTGGTTTTACTCAAATTCGAAGGGAAGTAGTACCCTTGTAAGTTGTTAATACTATCTTAGGTGAGGCCCATTTGGGTGCTTTGGAATGCTGGGATTCGTTGGGTGGAGGTTGAATCTGATGCATTATCATTAGTTCAAGGATGGTGTGTTCTTAAACGGTGCAACATCTACACCTTCTTTATTCAAATCCCTTTTTTTGATTCAAGAGATTCGGTTCTCCTTTTATGGGTTGGACAAGCCTACTAGGCAAGTAGACAAGTGTTATTATTTTGATTAACAAGGCAATAATAATGCCAGCACAGAGACAGAACACAGCGTGTTATGTCAGGTACTGGGTCCTCCATAACGTGGCATCACTGAGTTAGATGGAGGACACTCCACAATTTTGGAGAAACCGATCAAATCCGCTGTCTGGCATTCCCACTTTACTCATTAATTCGGTCTTTTAACCACAAAGTCTAAATTGGAACTTTCCTCCCTCCCTGATACCCTACTTTTTTAGTCGGTATGTGAGGACCAAATGCTGATCCGTTTTCTCCTATTAGAAAGAGTTTAAGATCTGTGCTTGGCATGACTACCGATATCGAACTCTCTAATCACGCGCTCTGTTTCTGCAATACCACTGCACGCAATCCTTTTGTATCTGTGTGCCATGTTAAGCTGTCGACTGGCTCTAGCTTCATGCAGATGTGAAAATTCAAAGATAATGTAAGCGCCCGCATAGGATCCGCCAAAATACCCGACTCTTGTAGCATCCCGTGGAGGTAGTTTTCTAAGTAAAAAAAAAAAAGAGGCTAAAATAATTAAAATCTCACAGCTTCTGGGAACTGATTTTAATTTCTTGTTCTTTCCAAGATTCTTGAGTTGAACGATCATGACACACTGTCCCACCGCAAACAGTGAGTTTTGAAATCATCACTTTGACCGAGAAGTTGATGTCACCCGAAATTGCATCATATCTTCAAAGGATGATTCTTGGTCATGGAATGTTATGAGAAAAAAAAAAGCTTTTTCATTCACGTAAGGCGATCGATCTTGTTGACTGATCCCTACCATATTCGTGCACGAACCTCATCCCTATGCTGTATTGGACATCTTTTTTTTTTACCAAATCTGTATTGAACATCTTGAATAAGGTATTTTACACACACATGCAAAAGGAATTAAAGACTCCTAATATATTTTTGTTTCCGTCCCTTTATCTTCGTAACTTTCCGTAACTTTTTATGAAGTAAGTGGATCGATAACCACAGATATGAATTTTTTCTCATCTACGTGTTTCTGCAGTTGTTGGTAAACTTGAACTCGAGAAAGTAGCCAGGAACATTATGTTATACTATGAAATTTTTTCTCGTAGGATAACGTAAAATTTTCTCGTTTACGTTACACTATTGCGTATGCAACACAGAATTTATCATCATATGATCCTAAATTAATTAGCTGTTAAAATATGTGAAAGAACATCCCACTGGTAGAATATGTAATATCACGAAGCTAGGGACAATTACCTTCCTGTTTATTTGACAACCCCATGTTAATGGCGGGTAGTTATAATTCTTATGAGATATCTTAAACTCATTTCATTATATATATATATATATATGGAATTTATTCCTTCTTTTTGGTCTCATTTCTTCGTATCATTCAATGCCATATACGCAAAATCAAGCAATAAGTGTCAAAACTTGGACATGCATATAAGAAAATTTCTGTCTTGATTTACAGCACAAAACCAACCAACACAACAGTAAATTAAAATAGCTCCGCCTTTTTGCCCTAGTTATAGTATAATATAATATAGCTTCTCGTACAAGAATAGATCTATAAGTGGAAAAAGATGTTTTTATATATATCATCTGTACAATATAATTAACATTGGCGTTTTATCCCTTCAAAAAAACAAAAGAAACAGAAACAGAAGACCACATACGGATAAGGAAGAAGACCTGACATCCGCCAATAGATATAATGGGGAGGGGGGAAACTGCGTGTCACTGTTTCTCAGCTAGGTGTAATATATATATATATATCAGGTTGCCCTATTAAAGTTGATGCTTTAATTTGGACGACCAAAAAAAGGAAAAAAAGAGAACTTCTCTGGTCGCCGTGGATTGTTTGAGGACATAGGTAGTACATGTGTGTATGATATGGATATGCATGCATAGGTCATAGAGAACCCAAACCCTTAGCTTCAGATGCTTTCATGATTTTGAGCCTCTTGCATGAACATATGAACATCTCCCATGGAACATCTCCAACAAGCATCCAGTCACCGTCTTTGTCTTCATACGTTGGAACATATTCAGATCCATTGTATCCCTCCCTTTCTGAATATTCACCGAAAGTGCACTTGAACATATTTTCCAGCGCCTTGAGCACTTCTGGGTAGCTCTTATAAACCTTCACATCTGTCTTCCTCAAGTATGGAGCCCCAGCCATGCTCACTTTCACGTACCTTCCACCCTCTTCTTCCTTCTTTTGTTGCACATTCCTCCTGAAACTTCTCACTGGTGGCCATCCCACTACTTGTGCCCTGCCATTTCCAAAACAACACATCACTGTAAGACATCAACCCCTCCAAATATATATATATAAACAATTCAAGTTCTCTGAAAAATGAAGAATATCGATCGTCACTTACTTTGCCGGTGGGCCGTTGTCTGACTGGTCGTGATCACTTTTAGCATCACTACTCTTGCCTGTTGATTTCTCCTCACGACTTGTTTCCTCGGCTGAATATTTCCTTTTCCTTCCAACAATGCAACGTTTCTCTGTCTCGTCGCTGCCTGGCAATCCCAACCTTAGCTCTGTGTCCTTCAGGTTCAGCTCACCCATTGATACTAATGAACTCTCCATTTCTCTGATCTTCAATGATTATCAACTTTACCCCTTCGATTCTGATTTCTTAGTGACAGAGAGAGAGAGAGAGATTTTGAATTTGAGTTTACAAGGAGCAAGATGGAATGTGGATGAAGATATGAGGTAGCTTAGCTCAATCCACCCAATTTTATAGTCGCTAGCTACAACAGCGAGCCCGGGGACAATAATATCTGGATTCCCTTGTTATCAAGGGGCACTAATTCGGCATAGTAGGCCTACTTTCTATTATTGCACGCGCTTCCTCACCCGCCTATTGAGTGGTGCCAAAGCATGACTTTTACACGCGGGACCCACACCCGCACACGGTTTAGGCAGGTAGCGCGTGGCGGTGGGGACTTTCCCATTGGAGGGACCCGTAAGAGAAGAATAGAGAGTGCCTGAGGGGAGGGAGACAAGGGAGGAACAGGGACGGTCAATGGCATTAAAGAACGTGAACCACCAGCGGACGCCTGATATTCTGTTGGGGGAATTTGCGGAGTGAATCTTGGGGCGTTGGATCACGGGGTGCTTCGCGGAGGAACACGTCCACGTGAACAGGGAGCATGTCCCACGTGGATGCTATTGATTGGTCTGCAATCAGTGAGGGAACTTAATGTGAATGGATCTCTGCTTGTTGCTACATCACATGTGGGATGGTCAGCTCCATTTTTTATTCAACATATTGTTCTTTAATTTAAATGTGTCCACTGAAATTATACTAATTCTTTTTAGACCACCATTTTAATTTGGACGTCAACCATAGATCCGACCCCAAATGAGGAAAACTCAACAGATTCATGGAACCGATACGAGGTCAATGTGGATCAGGTTAAACAAATGAATATTTCTATAGAGCATTAATGTATATGCGATTGAGTTCCTGCTTTGTATATACATTGGAAATAGAAGCATGTGAAAGATGTTACACGGGGCCCCTTTTGACGCCTTGCGTAGAGCTAAAAGTTGATTTAGGGGTAAAAGCAATTAAGTGCGTGCATGATCGATCATTAGGATCACTTGAACAAGTACTTACTTACGTATTATATATTTCAAATTTCAAATGTTATATATTATTTGCTGATATACAAGGGATTCATTTGGACCTATTGAGTTGTCTTTGAAAGGTCACTGGATCAAGTGCATCATGAGAAAGCTTTCGTCAGTGACGTTGATATCAAATAAGCAGTGTTGCACAGTAAATAAAAGAACCCGTGAAAATGAATGATCTCTATCAGAAAGTCAAAGGTGCTTGCTTAGAGTGGAGAACCGAGTAAGAAAGGTAGGCATGTACACGCAAGCGTGCTAAGAAGAAAGAAAATTAATAGCCAAAGGGGCAAGCTTATTAAAACCATGACAAGTGAAGCACTATCTGAAATTATTCACCAAACCAGGCAGGCAGGCATTTCTGTTCTGGACCCAACTCACTTCTCTTGCATCTATGCATCAAACACACTTACTCATCAACTTTTCTCCGATCAAAATCGAACAATAACTTCACTACTCATCATCATAATTTTCATATCACTGTGTAATTACCTTTTGCCCTTTCGCAAAAACTGGCATAATGGAACGATAAGGTACACAACTTTGGATCTATGCGTAATAAAAGAAGCATATAGAGAGGCACCTACGCACGTGGGAGGTGGTTAATGTTGAAGGGTCACATGTGGGCCTTAAGCCACACGTGGGTGATAGAATTAGAGAGATAAAGGAGGTAGGGAATGAAGGCCCCAAAGCTATATGTGGGACAAAAGAGAGAGTCCCCACTCCCACGCCCTCGTTGCTCGCTTGTTCCCTCACTTGTGAAATGTGCTTAATGACTGCTTCTTGGCCATCTCTGTAAATGCTTACCATTTATGAATTCCCATCAATGCACTTTTATTAGCATGTATGTATCATGAATAGTAGTACATCAGCCCCCAACACAGTTAAACAAGGACATCTGATCCGAACGAGTGTTGATTGGAGCTCAACTATTTAACCTAAGGCTCTGTTTGGTATCAGGCTCCACTCGTTTTGAATATCAAATAATGTCCAGATTAAATTGATAAGCTTGCCCCCCCCCCCCCCAAAAAAAAAATTGCTGAACCGTCTATATCTTGTGGATTCATCTATATCTCTTCACGGAAAAATAATGAAATGCTAGGATCTGGACGGAAATTAAGTAAGCAAATGCTTAAGTAATATATATGGTTAGGTTAACGTAGAACCGTCTTTGCGCAATAATGTTGACTTTGACTATACACCTGGCTACATGGGTTAGGGAGGGTGTCAAAAGAACGACAATACCAAAAGGTGGCAGAATACTCTACGCAGTTGGACGTTGGACGTAGTTGACCATTTTATCCGTACCACTACATTGACAAACTAAAGAAGGAAGAATGAAGCAGAGACCCAAACACATATTTTCTTGACAGTTTGTTGCACCAAGACATCTGTGTGTGTGTGTGTGTATAGTTGACCATTAACGAACAATGCTGCTGCTTATGGGCGGTTCTGAGAGATTTGTAATAGATTCTCATGCTTGAGCTACGGCTCTCTTTTCCTCACTATCACACCTTTTATTTCACTTTGCTTAAGATCTCAGACAATTTTGTTCCCATTCCGTTTACTTCTGAAAAAACACGTGCCAGGTAGAAGTCATGTCAGCAAAAGAGAATTTTACTTTTACTTTAATTTGGTGTAGAAGCATCAGTCCGTGATGATAATGGAGACGAAGGTAGACATTGATGGATATATATATATATATATATATATATTGTGTGTGTTACCAAATATAGCAGATTAATGCATGTGAAATAATGAATTAATGAGGGACACTAAATATTTTCATGGCGAAATAGGCCCCTGGCTAGTGGCTGAAGCAGTGGCGTGCATGTGCAGAGCTGACAGGAGAAGTGAATGCGAAACATTGACAAATTAATAAAAGCAATGGATCTACATTTAGTACCAAGGGAATTTCGAGGATATGGCGAAGCCAGGGAACCTTTATTTCTGTGTGTGCACCCGTGGTAACAACAGAATCGAACTTGCATTTTGTCATTGACCTCACAAGAGAATCTGATATTCGATCGCATGTATGTGAGTGTGTGTGTGATCTATTTACATATGCACCAAGATCTGCAGGAAAGAAAAGAAGAATCAATAGTAGGTTTTAACGCTTTATGATCAGAAAAAGGCGCCGCTAGGTTCCTATATACATTATCTCTCTAATGTGTTCAGACTTGATGAGTTTGTGTGAGGAGGCGTTTTTCTTCTGTCATGCTACTGCGTAGGTCCTCCCACCCTCGTCTGACCTCTATACTCATCATTTTATTTTAATAGCCAATTAACCACCGCCCATTGGCTTACTCAATAAAAGAAACACACACACACACACATATCCGATCCATATATATCATTGATCAATTATATTTCAATCAGAATTGATCAATCAGAACAAATGGCAAAACGAACGAATCATTATTGGTCTTTATATATATATATATATAATAATAATGATCGCCCTCAACATTATATATTTATATATATATACAGTACCATACATGTCTGATAAACTCTCTCTCTCTACTTGATAGACACATCTTCAATTTCTGCCTTGAATTTGGGCGGAGTCAAAAACCAGTCATTCCAAGTAGTACGTACATACGTACTCACAGAGGAGTGGCGCATGAGGAGTATATTATTAGATATAATAATGAAGAGGAATCTGAAGCAAAATAGCGAAAGGTTTGGGGATGAAAGGGATAGAAGGAAAGGGGTAATATTGGAGAGGAGAGGAGGATGAATTATAATGGAGATAGAGGTGAGTGGGGTGTCCTTAAGCGGCGCACATGGGATAGGGTTTGACACTTGGGGTTGCATTCCCCCAACAAACTCACATGCCCCTCTTCCCTCTTCCCCTCTACCCAATGAATCTTACCACATGCCCCTCTCTTACATTTGGGCCCCACTTCCTTTTTCTGTTTTGTAATTAATTAATTTCAGATACATATATGAGTATGAATGAGTACATGATGACCGATTAATTAATCTCCTTTAATTACTTAGCTTGCTCCAATTTCACTTTGGTGATCATACCAAAATAAAACTCTGCGTATCTTTAACTTGTAGCGCACGGTGAACGGAAATCTTTGACACACACACACATGAATCTTCATCAGTTTCTTTCTTTCTTTCTTTCTTTCCTCCTGCCGTCCAGTTTGGGTGTATGTTGGCCAGGGACATAATGTATGTAGTGCTGAAGGGGGAGGGTCAATTTAATTTGCATATATATATATATATATATATATATGGGTGAGCGTGGCCAACATGTGTGCGTGCCATTCTCTAGCAACATCGTCGCATGAATCAATACCGCAAATTAAATCTTGAATTCACACCGTAACTAGGAACAGTTGAGTGTTGCTGTCAAATAATTGCACCTCTTCACATCTGCTTTTTCTTCCTACCACCACAATATATCCTGTTGGCGAACCCTGCTTTTACTCAGCACATAGTATGAGGTAAGGGCACATCCCAACATGATCTTTTAGCTTGTCCAGAGAACCACTCTCATTGTAGGCCTACGTCTCGCAACGTAACCCTTTAACTTTTTTACTCGTTCCTGGTTTCTGATCGATCCCATGCTTTTTTTTTTTTTTGATATTAGGGTTAAACTCAACAGAAGCATTATGGTTATATAATTAGATGATCTCTATAACCTTTTATATGTATGTTGATGAAATCGTTTATATGCCACAGAACATGAATCCGAATCGCATGGTTCCAAAAGGGCGACATGTCCTCACTCCATAAAGAACTAACACATTAAGTTTGACAAATACTCCTGTCCATATATTTAGACTCGTAGTCGAGTATATTATATAGGGACCATCAGATATTCTTTTGTTTATCAAAAAGGAGATATACAGAACAAAAATCCTCTTGTCATCACTGATTAATAAGAACCGTCGCTTTCAGCACCATATGCTTGATGTACGCTGTGCATTATGTACATGACGCTGATTGACAATTCGAGCAATTAACCCATCCATCCCGCCCCATTCCATTAACGCTATTAATCTTAAATTCTGAATATGGTTAAGTGGCATTGAACGCGACAGCAAAACTTGTGCAATCATGCGTCCCCTTGATTAATAGCGCTTTTATGTGTGCACCAAAACAAATTATGCAGTGCCTTCAAGTGATTTTTTCCACACTCTTTTGAAAAGCCGAAGATTATTACAGATAGGTGAATAGTTCGTTCGTACACTGTACAGAAAGGATGTGTTGGAAATCAATTCATGGAATTGGAGATGACTTTCTTTTTTCTTTTTGGCTTTAAAGAGTAATAACCGTGCACGAGTCCACTTGGGAAGTGAAAGCCCTTGAGTTTAGGAATATTATTGATCCCAGGCGTGGTGTCATGGATCCAAGACCAATAATTGACCTTCTCAATTATTCTCGAGTTACCGTGCACCATCCATATAAACGTACCTCACCAAAAATGGTTTATGACTAATAATGATTATTGTACAAGCCATCGTCGTCTTGGAAAAACGGAAATTTCCTAGAAATATTACACTTGCATTTTAGAAATCATACATCAGCTCATTATCATAAAAAACAAAGATACACAAAATCTTCATTTCCTCTTAGAAAATAGTGCTTTTCCATTATAATATCTCTCACGTACATGAACTTGAAGATGTGGAAGGGAACAATACATGATTTGGAATGATAGTGGGGAATGGTGGAAAAAATTATTTGGGGGTGTGAATTGATCAAACTCTCTAGGTAGGAGTAATAAAGAAATTAATAAGAAATAAAAAAGTAAAAGGGAAAGAGAGGGTAATAATTATATAAGCAGCTAACATGGGGTGTCCACTTAGGACTAGTTCTTCCACTGAACAATCATAGGAAGATAACATCAGGTGCCGTCAGCTATATCCCAGCAAGCTTGGAAAAGTCCAGCTCACACATTCTGCCAGGTGTCACAAACCCATTCCTCAACACCTCTCCCCAAAAAACAGTTTTTGTAAGAAAAAAAAGGAGACAAGGGGCACCCCATATGTCCTTGTATTAATGCCCAATCAAGGCGTGGTTTCACTCCTTCCCTCTATAGCATAGTTATAGTACCCACTCAGGCCTCCCCACACAAGGGCTATTATTATCGCATCACATAGCAACAAAACACTGAATGCTTAGAGAGAGAGTGAGAGGTATAGAGAGAGAGTGTGGTAAAGCGATAAGATCATCAATTGCCATGGAAGTTATTGGGCTGAAGAAGCAGGAGAAGATGGGATTTGAGGAGACGGAGCTGAGGCTTGGACTGCCTGGAAATGGAGGCTCTGCTGCTGCTGAAGGAGGAGGAGGAGAAGCTGCGAGGAAAAGAGGATTCTCTGAGACTGAGAATAATGGCACCGTGGATTTGATGCTGAATCTCTCTTCTTCCAAAGAAGCTGATCCTTCCTCTGACCAAGCCAACCAGAAGACCCTTCTTCCCGCCGATCCCGCCAAGCCTCCTGCCAAGTATGTTTTCATAAAACTCCTTTATCTTCTACATATGTAACACCGGCCGGAGAGAGGAGAGAGAGAGTCCACTTTTATATTTGTCGCGGCCTTATTTATTTTTCTTGTTCTTGAACTATATATCTGTTATATATAATCGTAATATATAGTATATACACGTAGATTTTAGTTAGGTAATTAGTTATCGCATGGTTAGAGCAAACTGTCAAGCATTTGTGTGCTTATTAGATCATGGAATAAGATGGATAAGGAATAGTAATAGGGGGAAAATGGGAAATAATGACTCATTAATTATTAACGAGAGAGAGAGAGAGAGAGTGTGTGTTGTAGAGATTGAATTAAATGGAATTGAAATATGGTATTCTTATCTCTAACTTTGTCGCTCCAAAAATCCTAATCAAAACAACTAGCTTCAACTATTCAAAATGGATGGAGTTGACGAATTAATAAAATGAAATGTGAAAGGGCTCAAGTGGTGGGATGGCCACCGGTGAGATCGTTCCGGAAGAACATGTTAGCCCAGAAGAAGAACGGAGAAGAGAGTGATCAGAAAAGCAGCCCTAACAATGGAAGCTTCGTGAAAGTGAGCATGGACGGAGCTCCATATCTTCGCAAAGTGGACCTCAAGATGTACAAGAGTTATCAAGACCTCTCTGATGCCTTAGGCAACATGTTCAGCTCCTTCACCATTGGTAATTAGTTAATTAATTAATTCATGATGGGTATTATGCAGAAATATACAATGGTCAACTGTATATATACTAATGATTAACGATTAATTAATTAATGAATAATGAAGGGAATTGTGGATCCCAAGGACTGAAGGATTTCATGAATGAGAGTAAGCTGATGGATCTGTTGAACAGCTCCGACTATGTCCCGACCTATGAGGACAAGGATGGCGACTGGATGCTTGTCGGTGATGTTCCATGGGAGTATGTTCATTTTCTTCCTTATTTCTCTGCTCTTTATCACTGCTACAAAAAGCAAACCCTTTTTCATAAATAATTTCTCATTTATGTGCTCCATTATTTTTTCAACGGTCTTTTTCAATCATGCTTTTTATTCAGACAACCATATGTGCTCTTAGAAAATGATATATGTTCCCGGTTAGCCTTTTTAGCTACAACCCAAAACCCATCATTTTAGTCTTTTCCATCTATTACTAATCACACACTCCCTCTCACGAATATATGCTTAATTACTTTGCTTTAAACCCCCGCTTAGATCCATTATTGCTTCTTCACACTTAATCGTTAACCTGAATTGTCTTCAAATGAACCTGCAGAATGTTCGTTGAATCCTGCAAGCGCTTGCGTATCATGAAAGGAAAGGAGGCTATTGGGCTTGGTAAGTGCATATATATTAATCATGGTGGTTCCATTTCTAGCTACCAATGAATATATAGTAATAACCTGGTTTAATTGGGTTGAATTAAACTATTTCAGCACCAAGGGCCGTGGAGAAATGCAAGAACCGAAGCTAGATTAGGCGTGATATAACTAAGGGTAAAGCTGCAGCAGACAGCAGATGGATGTGGTGTTTGGATTGTACGTAGTTAAATTTCTGTATAATTATGGTTTGTTATAACTATATGATATTTGGAAACATGTTGAGCAGTGAGATACCCATGCCTCCAAGTATTAATTATGAAACACAAACAATAATGGTTCTTAAGTATGTTGCGTGAAACTTGTCTTTCTTATATATTTGCTTGTCTGGTATGACGTTGTCTTTCTTATATAAGGTTTTAACAGTGTGCTTGTCGACTGTTGTAGCTATAAATATATAAATAACGTTGGTGTGTGTTTTTATTTTGATGGGATTATTGCATAGTATTCAAAGTGTGTAGTAGTACTGGAAATGTTCCCTCGACATGTTCAATGAAGGAACAACATCATGTGCTTGATCATGGTGCATTTATAACCATGCCCATCTCGCTCATTGAATGCTATTTCTTAAGGATATTATTGCTATTTGTTTTCCATTATTCTACAATATTCTGGTCACACTTTTATTTAATATATTTTAGTGAAAATTAATCGATGAAACCAAGCGTCTTTATAAATTTTCTCCTCAATAAGATGTGTGAGCCACACTCTATTCGTGCGTGCAAATATTATAATGCCTTGGACGTTTTCCGTTTGGCGATTTTGAGTTAAGCGTAGGAGATGGAGGAATTTGCGCCCTTTTGCCACAACTATATTCTAACCCCCATACCTCTTATTTAAAAATTGAACTCAAAACTTCTATTATATTTAAATTGAAAAAAAAATAAAAAAATATGGAGAATATTAGGAATGAAATTTTCTTAAAATGATAAAAAAATTATTATTTTTAGGAGTTTTCTCTCTTAATATTAGTTCCTCCATAATTTTGTTCCCATCTAAAGATAGGGTTGAAAAGATCTAACAGAGCCTTACACCCTAGATCAACTTTGTATTGATAAGTTATTTTTCAACTAAATTAAAATAAGTGAATTTTAAATTTAAAAATAAGTTAGTTTTTTAAAAAAATATGTTTTGAAAATAAAACCAACTGATGGGGCCTTATATAATACTCAAGGTAATATAATAGATAAAATAAAATAATTAAGCTGCTGGAATTGAAGTAAAAGACATGTTGATAAAAGTTAAGAACTCTTGAGGTTAGTATGGCTATAGAATTGTGAATTTAAAATATATTTGACAGGTGTTGTTATAATAAGAATCATGAACCAAACAAGAATATATATATATATATATATATATATATATATATATAAAATAAATTTGGTGGGAAATAAATTACAAGAATCTGAAAGGAAAAAAAAGTCAAAATAATAATAGTACCACGATTGCGGCTTCTCCAATTGAGGAAGCTGGGTCGAATGCATGATAAGTTGGCAAGCTGTTTATAGAAACCGGATATGAATAATTGGCTGTCTGTTGTTAATTGATGTATTCACGAACGTGGTGACAGAAAGTAAAACGCAACCAATTGCTGGCCGCTGTTAATGTGGTTGGGAGGTTCGCCACTAAATAGAGAATTATAATATTTGGAGTCCATGGCCACTTCCACTAATGCGCTCATATACGATCGTTAGTTCTAAATATTACCAACAAACTGATATCAACCTATGATTTTGAAGAAACTGATGACTACGCAGACGTAGAAAACTAAAAAGTTGGTCAGAATTTCGTTCCCATGAGAAAGTCTCCTCCGTCGTTTTCTTCTTTCTGGGTACGTTGGTTTATATCTTTTCCTGGGGACGGAAAAAAGAAGAGTTTTTCCTCTTGAGGCCGTGATTGTTCAAATGCTTATTCGGTCACTTGCAAATATAAGTAAAAGTTCCATAAAAAAATTCTCATACATGAGAAATTACTGTGTGCACTGGTCTGACCACTTAAAAAAATGCCATATCAATAATTTTAATCTTATGTCAGTTTTTAAATTATATTAATTTACAAATTATAATAATTTAATGTCCAGGTCTCATATTCTCTCTCATCTAATCTGAGGATGAAGACGCAGAGGTAGAGAGATGGAGAAAGTGACGATGATAATGGAGGGGGATAGAGAGGGGTGAGAATCAGATGAGAGAGAATATGAGATCTGAACATTAGATTGTTATAATTTGTAAATTAATATAATTTAAAAACCGACACATTAGCTTACACAAATAAGATTAAAATTATGTGGTATTCTTTTAGGGGTCAAACCACAAATGAAGTGGTGCACTGGATAATTTCTCCCTATACAGTTGTAGGATTTGCTTCGCCTCCATATAAAATTAAATATTAAATATGCCACTGAGAGTTCATGCGCGCTCTTTATTAATTACCGTAGTAAAAATATGGTGGGTGGAGGAGGATTTGAAATATATAACCTTCAATCCTTTCAAAAAGCCAAAACAAAAATAAAAATATTAGTTCAAATGAATTTCACTCAAATGACAAAGGTGAAATAGAATTTAAACAGTTCAAAGCTTCCTTATGTAACTACAAAGTAAATGAAATTCGCGCCAATTATAAGTGGTTTGAAGTCTGATTTGTTATTGTTAAAGAGCTAAAATTGAGCATTACAGAATGATATATAAACCACGCTTTTAAAAAGTGACGTTTCAATATACACACCTACATGAGCAGTTGCCTTCTAATTGAAGGGTTTCAAACCCTCCGAACATAACCAGAGTCCAGAGAGAGAGAGAGAGAGAGAGAGAGAGAGAACAAAATACATTTTCCCAGGGATTATTCTTTCCTCAATGACCTCCTTCTAATACTTTCCTTCAGTTTACCCCAAAATTAAGTAAATAAATAAACTCCTTCAGTTTACTTTCCTTCATAATAAGCTCTGCATTGGGCCGGTCATTGTACTCTATCTGCATCATGAAACCAAGTAGATGATCATCTCTCAACCGCGCCCAAGAATAACTATAGATATTCCTAAGCCATAAGTGTGAAGCTTACTCGATATTTAGCAACGTCCAGGGGCTTGCCTATTAAAGATGGGGAGAGCAGAGAGAAACGATCATGTAATTATAAAATGCATTCTCTTCACAAAGAAATTTGATAAATAATTAAATACTTATGACAAAGTGCGGACCAGTTGATATATGTCTCTTTAAAACTCGTTGCATGGCTTTGTCAATGTCTACATCAATAAACCTTTGAAGATCAGAAAGACAGAACACACATTGATAAAAAAGTAAGGAATTCTGAAACAGCAAAAGCAACTGGCCCCAGACTTTCGTTTCCTTCATGGTCTATACAAATTACCTGTTTTCTAAAGATATGCGAACTGTGGATGCACGCTCCAAACCGTGTACCATTTCATAACAGTATACTACTTCCACTATGACTTTTCTGGTCCCAAGCATATAGCGAAAAATTCTGACTTGCGTGAGCATATTTTTGTGCAAGTCATGAGGATGCATAAGCGCCCTGATGGTTTTTTCGCCTTCATCGTGTTCAGCACAATTTCTTTTTCTTTCTTTTTTTTCCCTCAGTAGAATCCCAATAATAACCCATTAAGAAAATTAGAGAGCATTTATGTGATATAGAAAACATAAGGATGTACCATTATAGTGATAATTTCTTCCCAATGAAATTATTTTATTCTCATTGCTTAAATTTACTATACAATTAATCATTGGATTTGGGTCTTTACCCTTGCATCATGTTTGGTTGGAAGGAGGTGGAAGTGAAAGTAAATCTTTATTTAATACAATTTTTACTTTTAACATTTTAAGCTATTTTAGTTCTATGTGGAAATAAATTTTTTTTGACTATTTTACCCTAATTATAAAATTTCTAAACAGCTTTAACCCTTCTCAAGTCATAAAAAAATAGTTTGGACCATTTTATCCCCAAATTATAAAAAAATATACATAAATTCCGTACTCATTTTTATCTTATTAAACAAACTTTTAAAGCCTATTTCTAACTTAATTCCACTTTTACTTCCATTTCTATCAAAAAACTCTTCCATCCTACCAAGTGTACTGTTAGTGTATCTCCTCACAATTCGCAAGGCCGAAAGAAAGCTAGAGACTCAGTAAAACTAGTAATTACCACTTCTCGTCAAACAAAGATCATGATAACTGCTTCCATATGCCATCTTCCAAAAGCAACAAGTTACCTTCTACAATAACCACTTTGTACCTACGTAAAGAAATGTGCTCAATAATTACGTATTAATAAAAATACGTTGGCGCAGTTGCAACAACTTGGAAATCCAGCTGATTTAGAGACAGATAAAGCTTTTAGAACAGATGAAGAAAAATTTAACAATTTAAGTGCGTGAGAGTTCTCAAATTAGCTTTACAATATTAATATTTCCAATTATAGAACAAACAATTAATCAGTATCTGTCATGGGCTTCGTTTGTCAGAGTCATGAACCTAACAAAACATACTAGAAGATATAATTTTCCATCTTGGTTTCCTTGGTTTTCTGCTAGCCCCTGAATCTGAACATAACTTATCACCATTACTATAGCCTTATGAATAACATTTTGATACGATGGAGTTTGTTATCCAGGCTCCATTTTCAAACAAGCACTTGTTTTCATCCAAAATGCATCCTATTATGCATACTCTGATGATGGTTTATATGGATTCCAATTTAAAAGCTCTACCAAAGTGCCATAGAAACAGCAGACAAAGTAATGTCTTAAAGTTAAGATGCTTACTGAAGATTCACAAAAATATCATCTTCCACAGGGTCCCCATCACAATGGTCAAATGATGGTGCATACACTGATCCCTGAAAATTTTGTTTACCAAAATGTGATATTATGCAAAGCAGATATTATCTCTATCAACATCAATGCCTAGCTGCTTACATAGTGACAGAAACAGAACCCAGAACATAATCCTCAACTTTAAAGAGGATAAGTTAGTCCATTGCCAAGGTGACCAATTCTAGAATTTATAAGCCTAGAAGAAAATTCCAGTAAATTTTAAATTTAAGCACCCTTACCTGACTTCTTAAATTCTTGAGACATGTAAGCAAGCGTGAAGGATTGAATGTCCATGGAGCTGACATACCAATTAGATATCAATGCCTTTCCTGGAAATATGTCTAAAATTGGGAAGTAATTAAGAGGCACCTCACCTCCCCTTCTGGTATGCCCTTCCTGTGGGCCTATTGCACAAAAACATTCAATCAAAATTACAGTTGCCCACATGATCAACAATAAATATGGAATCTGGGTCATGAATATGCATATACCATGCAATCTATTATATAGAAATGATTCAGAAAAGTAAAAGGCCTAATTAAGATAGACAGGATTAATTCAATCTCAAGGCAAAAAAATCAATGAGAAACTTCATGACATGTTAAAACTACAATCACTTGGATTCTCCATCATAGGGGGAAATGGCAAAATTAACAATGAAATCTCTAAAGAATAGCCAAAATAAAGAGCACCATAAGAAAGCTGATAGGTACCCAAACCCTTGGAGAGCCCATCCCCAAAAGCTAGCTGTTAGGGAAGGAGAGCCAAGAGCTTAAATACCCCATCAAGCAGCTCATACTACCCGATGTGAGACTTTGCCTATACAAGGTCCCTATCAATACACCCTCCCCGGAAAGCCGACGTCCTGGCGGCTCCACACTACGGCGCTTCACTCGGCCCTTGGCCGGATCGGCGATTGCCGGTCAGCCCTTCCGCAGGTAGCCCTTTCCGTTTGGTCGACAATAAGCTCTGATACCATTGATAGGTACCCAAACCCTTGGAGAGCCCATCCCCAAAAGCTAGCTGTTAGGGAGGGAGAGCCAAGAGCTTAAATACCCCATCAAGCAGCCCATACTACCCGATGTGGGACTTTGCCCATACAAGGTCCCTATCAAAAGCTAACCTCCATTGCATCTAGTTCAGAACGATAAAGGTGAAAGCCATCCAGCGGAACCACTGTTGCAACATCAGGAGGCTTGACCTGAGAATCTAATGAAGAAGATTTCTCTGGCCATAATCTGTTTATACGACTAACTACTTCATGTGCTGGAGTACTTTTTCCAGCACCAGGAGGACCAGCCAGACCAACCAAATATCTAAGTGGCATCATCATCAAAATAATGATCAACTTGAAAGCAAATGGATTACACCAGATAATCACTAAACCACAGATATACCCAGATAACATTTAACAAAATGCTGCTGCTATTTTACCACCCAACCCCAAAAAGGATGAAAAAATGGAAACATATCAAGCGTATGATTTTGTAAGTAAAACATGACAAGTATACAGTTCAACAAGGGAAATGTACATTTGTCTGAAAAAAATCAGGCACTCATCATGTTTTAAATGGAAAACTTGATAGCAAGGAAATAAGGAGACGCATATAAGCACTTATCTTGCAAAAAATAGTGGCCCATTGGTCTTGTATCAGTCCAAATTTTATGGTACTATGCCTGCCATTGTAATTTTTTAGGGAACCACATATTTATTATGCACAATGGCAGTAGTCATTATAGGTAATTTTAGACAGTCTACCCTGATTTCATAAGCTAGAACTTACTTAAAATTAGAGTTTGATGTCGCTGCTGCTGCTGTAGTTAGAAGACGTTTAGCCAGTGCATCATATATCTCATCAATACAACTGAAAGACAACAGATAGAAGACACAGAATCAACTTAACAAAAACCTGAGAATTTAAGGCACAATTTTTTCTCCAGGGGTGAATAATAAATATTCTTTGTTTAATTGCCTCCACAAGAGAACGTACTGCAGAAAATGCTAAGAATACTGCTTCTCTCAGAAGAAGTCTTTAACAAATCCATGCCAAGAATTCTGATTCATAGTCCTGAAAGGAATATCATTAAAATACAAAAGATGATTACCTGCCCTCTACTACATGAACAACTCCCCTTTAGCCCATTTCACCACGCAAAACCTGAACCTTGAAGTGCGCATCCTTCCTTTTCCAATAGCCAGTTTGCCCAAACGATAGTTGCACAAAATTCTTAGGTCGCCCGATGGATAGTAAGGAAGGATTCCACTCACGCGTCTTAACTCTTCCTCGGGGAAAAGGCCCTGTAGATAGGGAAGAAGTATACAGGCAGCATGCAGCAGAAATGGTAAATTTTGAAGTAAACTATTCTACAAGTACGTGATTGAGAAGGACAATACGCAGGTGAAAATTTAATTACATAAATAAGACGCTATGAGGTCCTATGCCAGCATCGGAAGCCAAGGATCACCTCGTTTACAGAAACAATCTGATTAGCTGGGCAAAGCTCGTATTAATTTATGTTGTTTGGTTCAATTCTACGAAGAATTTCACCGGCAGTTGAAATTTGAAATAAGAAAGGTAGCGGAAAAGAAAAGCGATCAGTAAAGGGATATGGATCATTGAGAAAATGTTTTATGGGCATATATGATTAAAAAGGTGTTATAATGTTCATCATGAAAACGATGGTGCGAGGCACAATACATGAAATCCAGTTGGTTTACAAAGAAAGAGACCTGCAAAAGAACATATCGGACCTCTTCCTGGCGTGATTGAAGTGTATGAGAATTCCATTGTTGAACCCCCTTGGAGCAACTAGGGCACTGGCTTTGGCAAGGCCAGGTGCTGGAATGGGGCGTTGTTAAAATTTATAACCTAAGATTTTATAAAGCCTTAGAAGCTAAAATCAACAAGTCGTTGTAGTATAGTGGTGAGTATTCCCGCCTGTCACGCGGGCGACCCGGGTTCGATCCCCGGCAACGGCGTTTTATTTTTCCTGCTCAATTGATGATTGCCTAAATTTCTACTGCTCTAATTGTACAGTTATATCTCAAGAAGTCCGATCGTTCCTCTCTCAACTTTGTGCTGCGATGGCATTAAATTATTCCCGCAACTCAGCAAGGCTAGAGAAGCCCCAGGCAGTATGAACGTTCCATGAAACAGTCCTATAAGAAATGCGATATATACAACACGATGGAAATCCAGTTGTGGTTTAAAAAGAAAGAGATCTGCCAAAGGACATTGGCGTGATTGAAAAGAATGACAATTCTATACTTGAACCACCTTGGATGAAGAAACTAGGACTCTGGGTTTTGCCAGGCCTGGTAGGTACTGTAATGGAGGAGACGGAGGAGGGATCGACTCTTTTTTTTTGGTCAAAAGGGATCGATTCTAATTTTATTGAAGTAAATATATATACATGGCCCTTCAAGTCAACAAGTCGTTGTAGTATAGTGGTAAGTATTTCCGCCTGTCACGCGGACGACCCGGGTTCGATCCCCGGCAACGGCGCTGTTTCTTTTTGTGATCTCCAATTAATGATTGAATGCCTCTTTCTTTCTTTTAGCGAGCCGAAAAGGGACCCACGAGATTTTTGGGAGCAGTTTGTAATGTGCCGTTCAATAGTCAAGAGAGTGATGCGAGCTTTAATATTATAGCGACAATTTTCAAGGCAAATCTAATGTGAAATTCCAATAAATTATTTCTTACATTTATTTTTCAATATTTGACACTATTTATTTAATGATTTACAACTCATGTTGCAAAACATTAAAAAAAAAAGTTTGTTAATTTATCCATCTAGTCATAGAAATTTGACATTAATCTTACGACATTTGATATTAACTATAGAATAATTTACAATAGATTTGTTAAAATTTAAAACATTGAAAATAATATTAGAAGTGTTTGATCTATTAATCTAACTGAATAAGTATATTGAATCTGACCATGCCTTTCAAGGCATCCAATTACTAGGGGTATAGGTGTATGTATAGAAATGTTTGGGTAGGGCAGTCCTTATTTGATATCTGACTCTACCCGGTAAAAGTCCTAATAATTTTAGGTTGAGCATGAGTGGATTAGGTATGCCCACATCATGATGTCATGCTCATATTGTGAAAAAAAATCTAAAATTATAAACTTATAAAATAATATTATATTCATATGTCTTTAAGAGTTAAATAATATTAATAATTCACTTAGAATAAGATAATAAAAATAATAATTAAAATATTGAGATCCATTATATATAAAAAATAAGCGTTGAAGACTAAATAGTTTATAATTGTAACTTTGCATCAATCTCCCCAATATTGACAAAGATAAAGTATCTAAAAAAAATAAAATAAACAATTATAATTTATAATGTAATCATATAATAATTAACAAAGTTAAAGAAAGAAAAAATTAGTATAATTGTAAATATTAAAAGATACAACTTACCTACTTAACTACTCATATTTTTAAAATGATATTCTAGTCACCAGTATATATCATATTTTCCCTTCTAAGATAGAGAAAAAATAAAAATAAATAAAATAAAAAGTGCTCATGGGTAGGGCAAGGCAGTCCCCATGCCCGGTGCCCAGCCTGAAAAATACATGGGCTATATTTTGCAGACCGATGCCCAACCATATTCTATATTTATCAGATTGGGTAAGATATTTTTATTACAGATTCGGATAGACATATCGGACCGCGAATTTCGTGTACAACCCTACCAATTACCATGTCAATTTCTGTATGAATTGCCTACAACACTTCACCCAAATTATTCCTACAAAAGGTTGAATTAGCCGAGATATAACCAGTTCATCAAGTAATCATTCCAGCTAGCATGAATTTGGCTTGATTACAGAAAAGGAAGAAGGAAAACATTATGCAATATCCACTATAACATTACAGTTTTCATCTTTGTAATACTTTTTAAAAGCAAGCGTACAGGTTTATTTTATTAACAAAAACACATGCTTTATTCTATTTCTTTTTCATTTCATTACGTTGCAATAATAAGATCCAAACTAATAAATAGAAACACCTGAAGCAATTGGATCAAGGAAATCAAATTCCATTGCTGCATAGCATCACCTGAAGCATTACTTGAAAAAGAACGTCCGAAAAAATTAATTTATTCTAATACATATTAAGGAGCCATTTAGAGTAGTCTAAACTGACTGCTGACTGAGGATAATCATGAACATCAGGTCGCTGCAACAAGGATAATCGAGGGCACTAATTCTGACCCAAACAAGAAATTTAACCTATTCGGCATTGGAGACTGGATGACAAGATATTACATATGTATACAGGATATAATCAAGCCCAATGAAAGATCAGTCTACAATCACATTACAAAGCCTTCTCTCAATTCTCCTAAGCTTTCTTTCCTCATCAGGCGACTGAAAAAGGAATAAAACCATATGTTAGGTTTAAAGTTCGTTCTATCTATACATGGAACAGTGCAAGGCACACTACAAGATATCAATGCAAAGTTTTGAATATTTATTACTTAACCCCATTCCTAGGCACCACCTTCAATTCAAGAATATGTGCGCTAAGATTGCCAAGGGCTATATATATACGTAGCATTTGTGAGATGTTTCAGATTCCCAGGAAGAAACTGAGATTTCTTTCTGCTAATCTCACTGTCCACTTCCAGAGACCAATGAAAAAGTTTCAGGAAAACATGATCCACAACATTACTTTTAGCATTACCTCGCTACTGTGGAAATAAGGAACCTGGACCCTTTTGGAGCCATCAGGTAGGCGTTTACTAGGTGATAGGCTTTCCATAGCAGTAAACGCGTTGCTGACCTGCCAAAATGTTGCAAGAACAACACTAGGATGAGAACGATTGTTGTTAAGAATTTCAGTCTCGTTTAGTTTATTTCGAACATAATTATTGTAATTTAAAAAGGAATATAGATCGCAGAAGATTCAACCCATCAAATTTTCTTTTTTGACCTGAAACCAATCCACTTTAAAGAAAAATCTAACATGAACATAATAAAAATGAAGACTCGGTAAATTTCCGAAGATAAGTTGTTACCTGACTTTGGATAACCCCGATTAAAATATCCTGACAACCTGATGCATGCAAATTTACTAAACTGGGGCATTGAAGCAATAGTCTCTCTGAAAAGTTACAGCAAATAATCAATCGTATTTTACCCCAAAAAAATCGTATTACATTTTTAAATTCCTAGATAAAAAAATTTCAATTTCCCCTGTTGTTAGCTAAGGAACAGGGAAATGAAATGACTATACCTGGATGCAAATTTGTACAAGAATTCAGATTCAGATCATCGAGTTGCGGGCAGTTTAAATATAATGCCTGTATATTAATTGGAGGGGGAAACTATTAGGATTAGAAGCTAGAGCAAAGATACGCAATGAACGTCAGAGCCATGGAACTCACATCTAAGCCAGTACAGCCCCATAAACTGAGTTTCTTCAAACGGCTATGTTTGATAATTAACTTCTGGTTTACAAGCGATAAATTAGTACTAGATGTTTTCGGTAATTCCCAGTTTTTATCAGTCATACGATTTTCAGAATTAGAATCACATATGGTCATGCCACAGTCCATAAGTTCCAGATGCGGCAGTTGAGCTGTAGCAAATTGTATGCCACCTGAAACGTAAGAACGGGAGATTGGCAGGTAGAAAAGTGTACAAATATGCAAGCTCGTGAAGCATTTGAATATATAAAAAGGGAGATTACTTGAAGTCACATTTGGGCAGAGAGCAAGAAGCAGTCTTGACAGTGTTAATGGGAATACGTTGCAGATCATTCCAATGCCACTGTCACTGACGCTAGAGCTGTAATAAAAGTGAGCAGCTGAACATATTTTCTAAAGCAGGATAAACAAAGGTAAATAAAAGTAGTTTATTTGAACTTCTGGTGCTTATATTGGACTTCCGCTCAAATTTATTTGTTGCGTGAGTTGCTATGAAATATTTTATTACTCCAACTTGATTGCATTTTCCAGGAACATACCCGCTGAGATCAAGCAATTCTAGATTTGGATAGCTGGAGGTGATTGCAGCAACAGAAGCATCGGTTATTTCAGATCCAAGAACAAGTGAAAGCATTCGCAGACCCCTAAAATAAAACATTTAACAAGCTTCATCAAGCTTCAAAGTTGAGTGGATTTTGTAAGTTACAACCATCTAAATTGCGGCTCACTGACAGTCAGCAGAAACTAATTATACGGAACTAAATTTCTCGTTGCAAGAAGTAGTTTAACACCAAAGTGATTTGTTACACTAAAGAACAGGCAGACGATGGATTATCAAAGCTTAAAGCAATGCGGCTCATAAACTGTTATATGAGGAACCTAAATGTAGATAGCTTTTACAAATAACTGCAGAACAGAACAGCCACTGTGCCAGGATTCTGACAAACCTCAACTGAGCAGCCGTAAGAGCAAGCACAGCAGCATGAGAAAGCCGCGCTGAAGCTATATGTATATTTTGCAACTTCGGGCAACTTCTTGCTAAGCCATCAACAACAGTGGTGAGATCAGTACCATCAATTCCTTGGCGGGAAAATTCCAAGGAAATCTCTCTCAACTGGGGACAGTTAAATACCTAGAGTATCAAAGAGCCAATTAAAAATTAAAGAAGAGTCCATTCTGGATGCAATAACTAAAAGAGCGTATGATCAACTTAGACAATGATCTCATCTTACAAAATTAAAGAAGAAAGGGAAAGTAATCACCATCTTGGAAAGCGAGAATAGATCCGATAGCCAGATTGTGGTGACACTTGACGAACAGAGTACAAAACCCCCAAGACTAGAACAACCTTCCATTTTCAGGCTTTTTAACCTTTGTTTGTCAGCAACAAATCGACCTAATTCTTCCCTGCATTTTCAAGATTATGAATGAACCATGAGCTCAGATAAACGAGGCATTTAATCTAGTTAACCTTGCATAAAACAAGCATCATAAACTGAAACAGGATGGCCCAAAGCACAAAACAAAATGCAGTTGAAAGCGATGTAAGAGGAATATCCATACAAACCAAATCAGTTATGCTTATATGCAGATACAATGATTCAGTAAAAGTTTAGGATACTAGCATGCAAAAGGATAAATTATATAAAATTTATAAAATAGTGTTAGATATATAAGTTTGACAAATGTTACAGAATGCACATTCATAACAGATCTAACATTTGTTATGGATATATCCATTACAGATATTGATTGTAATTCTAATATACGCTAATTCAGACACGAACATGTAGTACACTGATGAGTATGAGTATTAATAGTTTAATACAGAGCGCCCAAGCTAGTTCTTGTGTTTATAATTATAATTAAAAGACTAGAGAAAATCAAATTGGAGGAATATGAAAACATAGGCAAGCGGAAAAGATCCAAAATCACACAACAAATGTGGTTTTGTAAATGATAACTGTAACTCACTCAAATAAAACCGATGTTTAAACGAAACAAACGCCACTAATTTCATATAGATATGAGTTTTTGTTTTTCTTTCTTTTTATTTTTGAAGAATAGATAGACATGAGTTGTTCATTCATCATTGACATAAAAAATCCTCGAAGGCAAAACACTGAAACACGATGTTATCATGTAACTACTCTAGAAATAAACATATCTTACGCAAACGCATAGCACAGTGCTCAAGAATTGAGAAGCTTGTTTTCCATATAAATCTATGACATGGTTCGGAAACAAAGGATAGAATCATGGATAATACCCATTGATCCGATTGATTGCAGCATTAGATGTTGAGATCTCCATAAATTCCAGATCGGGACACGAGAATGCAATACAAGCCAGCATCGTTGAATCGACATTGCTGCAGTATCAATGAAAATGAGTTAGATCAACAAAATCCAGGTGGATATAAGTTTAACATTTTTCTTGAAAAAAAAAATTCCGTGCAGCAAGCAGCCTCGCTAAAAAGCTATAAGTTTTGACACAGTTCCAAGTAAATACTGCTGATTATGAATCTTTGTTAGGAAACGTCTGGTAGTCTCAATCTCATTTTTATTCCTGATTCTTCCTCCTTTACTAACACAGCTTATCCCGGTATCTTGCCGGCGTTGCTTGTAAATAAAATAATTTGGATTTTTTCCATTTCATGTTTATATATTGAACATCGAGTTGTTTTCGATCTTTCATCCCGCATTTTATAAGTTTTGCATCCTGCATTGTTTGACCACTGATTGCCCCGGCGAAGTTTCAATGTCTTAGATTATGAAGTTAAACTTAGTTAACTTAGTTAAACAAAACCGAATCGGCAACGTAGAACTGCAGATCTGAAGAACCGGCGAATCAGACAAACTCCACACCTTTCCATTCTAAGAGAGAGCCTCACAAGACTTGTACACTTCTGCAAAATCGATGCAACAAACCCGACCTGAGCTTTGGCCGGAACCTTAATCCTCAGCTCCTCCGCTGCCCTCCACACCCTTCTTGCCGTATCATTCCATCCTTTACACACGTTAGCGGCTGACAACAGTCCCGTCGGCGGCAATCGCCGCAGCACGTCCCATAGAATGTTCACTGGCAACCCGCACGAATCCACGTCAAAAGAATCCGGATATCCAGACTCTTGATCATCGGGTTCCAGCGGATCGAACCCGCCAGTTTGGTCTCTGGCATCATCAAATGACAAGGCCCGACGGAGGTAGAAATAAGGCTGTCGGAGCGGCGGCTGACGGATTGGGGACTCGGGAACGGCAGAAAAGGTGGATACAGATGAATCAATAGGGGTAGCAGCAGATGGAGGAATAGGACTATTAACGTGACAGTTGTGGCCTTTCTTAGGTAGACCGCAGCGGCCACAGTTATAGCTTCCCCGCTTTTTGCCGCACTTGTGATCGGAGCTGATGGCGAGAGCGGTGGCGGAATCGGGTTGGTGGAGGTGCATAGCGTGAGTGTTCTGGCGGGGATGGGAGGGGATGGGGAGAGTAAAACAATAACGGCATAACGCAGCGCGGGAGAGTTCGCGCCATTTTGGTGACTCCCCTCTGTTCAACTTTTTCTATTTTGATTGTGTCACGTTTGACATGTACATCGGCCTGCCCTGACGTAATAGCGTGCGGAACACTTCGCTTCCAATCGTTGGCAAAGCTAAGTTAATTTTAGTAATCTCGTAAACCCAGTTACAGATACCAATAGCCCGAGCCAAAATGGATAAACACTTGAAAAATACTTATCGTTATCGAACACAAGGCCTCGCAATCAAACAAAACTCACGAGTCAATGTTTATTGACCCAAAACCACATGGACCTCCCTTATAAAACAGAGAGGTTCTAGGTTTTATAGTTCCTGGAATGTCCCTTACCTTCACACAGAGGATAAAGAGGCATTAGACAGACAAATATTTATCTTCAATATCTTGCTCTGCTAAACAAGAGCTTAAACGTGTCGATCCATCCCTCCTATTATTCAGAATGCTATCGATATTTGCTTCTTCTTTCTCTAAGCAGCAATTCTATTAACTGCAGCTCACATGGCCTGCGATGTACGAACATCAGTTAAGGGATTCATATCGTCCTTCTCACTTCACGCAGTGGCTGACTATGTCAAATTTTAGATTTTTACTCGTCTGCTCACCATTAACTAGCTTGCTAAATGAAGCAAAACTTTGTAGTTTGCTATTGGTAACCTCCGCGGCTATGGCCGCCTAACTGCAACTATAACAGCAGCATGGCCAATTTTGGCGGCAATCGTTGCTATTGGTAGGAATGCCTTTTGCTGTGATTATAATCATCGATATAGCAACGAATAACTGATGCTGATTCCTTTAAGCTTTTAATTAAGACCGACTAATTAATTGTTTGTGTTGGTTGACACTGACAACGTTTTCGCACGCCGATTAAAACACCAATGTTTTTTTTCTTTTTACGCAATTTTTTTTAAATTTGTTCGGCTCACTCACACAGTATCTATTATTACTAAATGATATTAATATTAAATAAAATAAATTATCAATTAACTATAAATATAAAATTAAATTAATATTAAATAAGATAAACTGTCAATTACCTATAAAATTAGAATGTTTAGACATTACTACTATTGAACCACAACAAAATAATCTTTAGGTGTATTGCAAAATACATTTTTTTTTATAGGAGATGTATTACAAAATTTGAAAAGCCAGTTTTCTTTTTGGGCTGGGTTTGTGTAATGACTCCGAGAGAATTGGGCTTGGGAGGCCCAAATCATGGACACGTGGGGGGTCAGGTGAGGCAAAAAGTCGTGGACGCTGAGAGGGAGACAATATACCGTAGTATTAGTAATAAAGACAAAAGTGATTATGGAAAAGTGTGAAATAATTACGAAATAATTTCCTCTCGTACTGATAGCTCTGACCTTGATTTTTCTATGTAACTCCGAAAACTCTGACCACCGAATATTGTCCATTGAATTTATAACTGAGTACCGCGAAACATCGTGTGTGAGTTTTGCTTTTCGATCGATCATTACAGCACGATGGAAGAGCGTGCTTTCCTAGAGCTAGCAAAGGACAGGAGAGATCCCATGTGCGCCTACAAAACATGCATCGATGACATATGTTTAATAGTTTCTACCTTAACTCCAAATAAAATTGACAGTGCGTGTGTGTGTGTGTGTGTGTGTGTGTGTGTGTGTGTGTATGCGTGTGTCTCAAATTGTATGATGGCATCTCGGCCTCATGGACTCGCTCCCTACAAATAGTTTATATATATTGCTATATATATATAGCTGTTATATTTTACTATATTCGATCCATATCGATTATCTGATTACAAAATAACCCACGTGATCTTTGCGCAAAGCATAATTTTCATAGGTATGGTCTTCTTCCACCAGTCTCAAATATAGTTGCTCCCCCAGCTTTATTGAAGCTTTGCCCCAACATCTCCAATGGTCACTTCAATCTCCGGCGTTGTCATTCCCCTGTCCAGGCTCCAACTCCAGCCTGACTTCCCATCCTACAACAAATCCCCAGCTCCGTTATCCCTCGCACATAACAAGTCTCTATCTATAGCCACAGAATTACCTACAAGAAAATCTACTATATGCAAGGTTCTGTCCGAATCAAACCCGTCCCTGTCATCGATGATCACCGAGCTCGAGAGGGAACCAGTACGAGCAGATGGAGACGAAGAACAACAAGTTGACCGCCAGGCGCGTCTCAGAGAATCACACGAAGCGGAATTAGCTGATGTGTGGCGAGACATCCACGGCGAAAACGACTGGGCGGGGCTTCTTGATCCCATGAACCCACTTCTACGCTCGGAACTGATTCGCTACGGTGAAATGGCTCAAGCCTGCTACGATGCTTTCGATTACGACCCCTTTTCCAAGTACTGCGGAAGCTGCCGATTCACCCATCGCAAGTTCTTCGATTCCTTGGGTATGACTCGACTCGGCTACGACGTCACGCGCTACCTCTACGCCACCGCCCACATCGACCTCCCCAACTTCTTCAAGCAGTCCCGATGGCCTAGAATGTGGAGCAACAGCGCTAACTGGGCAGGATACGTCGCCGTCTCCGACGACCAAACCACCAAACGACTTGGCCGCAGAGACATAACAATTGCATGGAGAGGAACGGTGACCCGGCTGGAATGGATCGCGGACCTGATGGATTTCCTCAAACCCATCTGCTCCAACAACATCCCCTGCCCGGACCAATCCGTAAAAGTCGAATCTGGTTTCGTGGATCTTTACACCTCGAAGGACGGTGCATGCCGGTTCTGCAAATACTCGGCGAGGGAGCAGATCTTAACGGAGGTTAAGCGGTTACTTGAAATATACACAGACGAGGAACTGAGCATAACGATCACGGGTCACAGCTTGGGGAGCGCGTTGGCTATATTGAGCGCTTACGACATAGTGGAAACGGGGTTGAACGTTAGAGCAGTGCCGGTTTCTGTGTTCTCATTTTCGGGTCCGAGAGTGGGGAACGTGAGGTTCAAGGAGAGGTTGGAGTGGCTGGGAGTGAAGGTTCTGAGGGTGTTTAATGCGCACGATATGGTGCCCAAGTCACCAGGGTTTCTGTTCAACGAACAGGTGCCGTCGACGTTGATGAAGTTGGCCGAGGCTTTGCCGTGGAGCTATTCACATGTTGGGGTGGAGTTGCAGTTGGACGACCACAACTCGCCGTTTCTGAAGCCCAACAACGACCCCATTTGTGCCCATAACTTGGAGGCTCTCCTGCATTTGCTTGACGGGTTAGCACTTATTCAACTATATATCATCCTTGCATCTTTCCATCAAGGTCTAGTTTCTTGCGTGCTCAGAAACATAAACGCGATTCCTCAACCCATATTAGAATTTGATTCATTTAATCCGTCCTAAGTATATGGACAAATATAATTTAGGGCAGTTTTATATATGTGGTAGTTCTTTAGTTGTTCCTGAGTTGAAGACCAAGCTAGAGAAATTAAAAAAAAAAACCTAGCGGTCAAATAAAAGAAGCAGACTAATCGGGGATCGGGATTTCGATGAAATGGAAAGGAAATGTCGTCGCTGTCGCTGAGGACAGGAATGAAGCTAAATATATTACATATTAATATCCCGTTTCCTGCCATGCCATCTGGATTCTTGGATGCCTCCTTTAACAAAAGTTGAAGTCTAAAAATAATATAAAGATGAGATTTAGTCGGGATGCATGCAAAGGATTAAAAGGAATAAAAAAAATTAAAAAGCAAGTTGGAGGTTTGAAAGGAGGATGAGACTTGAAATTAAAAAAATAGGTAGGTAGTTGATTAAGGGATGGGTGGTCAATTGGGCTTTGGTGAATTGAATATGTTGATCAAGAGAGATGACGTGTAGTTTAAAACGATTGTCAATTTGCAGATACCACGGAAGAGGGGAGAGATTTGTGCTGGCGAGTGGGAGGGACCCTGCGCTGGTGAACAAGGCATGCGACTTCTTGAAAGATCATTACTTGGTGCCGCCATGCTGGAAGCAAGACGAGAACAAGGGCATGATCCAGAACAGGGATGGACGCTGGGTGCAGCCTGAACGCCCTAACCTCGACGATCATCCCCACGATATTCGTCTTCATCTCTTCCAATTAGGCCTTGCTTCCTCTGATATCTGAACGCTTTTCCCTCTCATCGTGGTTTCGACTTTTTGTCAACTTTCTTGTGTGTAAATTTCAAACCACTGCCTGCCTCAGTTGATCATTGTACAGTGTATATACCTACCGAGGAATATAATAATGCTTCTGGATCCATCCTGTATCACGTTTATATTTTTTGTTTATACATTAATGGTTGTTGCACTTATCTGAGGTTTCAAGCAACACACGTCGGTTCCTATTTACATGCCTAATGCCTAGTACCTCTCCTGACGTGCAACTTTAGTCTCGGCTTCTACAATCGTACGCATCACATAATTATACATTTAAGTACAACTTCTTCAATCATCAATAACGTTTCTGATACACAGGAAAAAAAAAAGGCATCAAGAGTATACCTAATTATCCAACAACTAGGGATGGATACAGAGAGGTGCTCGTCCGACACTTTTTTTATCCAACTAATGCGAAGTCATACATGTTATACAAAATCCAAAACATGAATTGTATTAATTATGACTTGTTAGTTAGAGGCTTTTTTCTTTTCTTTTTGTTTTTTATCGGGCCTGTTAGAATTTTAAAGATTTATAGGGGTATATTACATGAGATACAATCATACTAGTGCTCGGGGACGGGCTATGAAATTTTCACACTTCTGACTTCTAAATCTGGACAGCTGTGAGCACGGGGCTGATTTGGGGTAGAATTTAAGCATTCAGATTCTAGCGTTGTGCATTACAATATATATTTAGCCCGGAGCTGAAGTAAATTTTATTCCTGATCTCATTTGATCATGTTATTATTATACTAGGGTTGTTATCCTTGGTAATCTATCAAGGTGTCGTTGATGATATTCTTGTCCACTAATCTTGCAAGAACCAAATCATGCTACTCTGACTTGTAACTTTCTTTTCAGGTGAGGGGTATCAACTCAAATCTTTTAACACTCGTACACGGGGAGTAGAAAGATTTTCCTGCTTAAAATATGCGATACGAAGCTGAGAACACTCCCCATGCCAAGCTGCCAGCTAAACAAGCCAACAAACCTACAGACAGATTTAACTCACCCGAGATTCAGGAAGATTCGGCTTTAATGATATTCGATCGTTTTAGGTAAAAATACAGTCGGGACGAATTAGACATATAAAACATAACCGCACCCTTGGGTTTCTGGGAAACGTACTTGCAGGGCATGCAGGATCCTGCTTTCCCTCGATGATGTAATCCCAGTGATTATAATTATAACTTCAGACTTCTCTGGAACAGAACACATCATAAGAGTAGCAAAATACTAACAAGAAAGAGACGAGGAGACGATTTTGGAGTTGAAAGATGAGGAATTGACAAGGTGGGTTTAATACAACATAAAGGGACTCGATTCCCACAATTTCTACAAGGCATCAAACAGAAATTTAGAGGGACAATCCAGATTCCTCATCCTCTTCAAGATCCCCAACGTAGACAAAGTAAAGGGCCCAAATGAGACCAAAGACACCAAAGAGGATCCAACCTAGAGTGTTGTTGCTGAGGCCAAAGGGAAGCCCTGTTCCTTCGGTGCTCAACCTCTCATCCACCAAAGCCATGGCTGGGCTCGTCATCACTGCAGCGCTCGCCGCCGCCATCAAAGATGCCCCCATCCCCAACTTTGATCCACTTTCCTTCTCACAGGGCTTCATCTCCTCCATTGAGCATCTTACTCTTCCCACCTTACCGATCGCCGGCAACCCTATCCAACCATTTTTGCAACATCACTTAGCTCAAATCTCAACAGGAAGCTCTGTTTTAATAATGCCTATGAGAAATCACACGCCGAAACAACTTACCGAGAACGGGAGAGGAAGAGACACCGAGAGGTCGCTTGTGAACAAGACCTGGGCGGCCTATGGACGTGGTTGGGGCGCTGGCGGAGATGGTTGCCATTGTTCTGCTGCAGAAACTTGCTCTGATGAATTGGGAATGGAAAACGGAATGGTTCTTCACAGTGAGGGTTTAGCAAAATAGGTCAAAATTAATATTGCTGGTCCCAGTCACCACATAACAGAGAGAGATTGGAGGCCACTCGTTAGATAGTGCTATCCGCGGCAATCCAATGGCTGCCGCCCACGTGTCACATAATCCATTCCATGATCGATATTTTGTCTCCGCTGACAAGGCCCCAAAAATAATTATATATTAGTGAATTATGATTTATGAGTACGATGGACCTTGAGATAAGGTCATGGATCGTGATGCCTCCTACTCGCTTTCCATTATGACAAGGGAAGTTTTGGATGCCTCTAGATATTGCACTTCAATTAACTTCTTTTAACTACCATCTACCGATACTTCAGACTTACGAAATCTACGTCGTAACATTCAAGGGTGAAACTATCGTGTTCCCTGCAGCCAACTAGATTTCATGCGGCTCTACATCTAGCCCTTATCGTTGTTACCAGAGCCAGGGAGAAGCACGAAGCATAACAAAGTTAAATAAGGACGTGTCTTTTACCATTCCACTTGCAAATAACGATTGTGACTTCAAGTTTTGATTTCCGTTAGGTGTGTTTGGCTGAAAGGAGAAAAATTTTAATAGAAAAAAAAATTATTATTATTTTATTTAGATTAACATTAAGTAGAAGAGGGGAAGTAATAGATTTTCTTATTATTTTATTTGGTTCAATAAATAAAGGGAAATAAAATATTTTTATATAGACAAATTTATTTTATATTATTTTATAAATATAATATAGAGATAATATTATAATATTAAAAAAATTATAAATATATTAATATTATAAAATAATATTATATCTCCTCTTTAAATTATTTTAATTTTAGAGAAGAGATAAAGGTAAGGAGTGAAGAGAAAAAGTTAAAAAAAATTCCTTTCCCTTTAAAATATTTTAATGAGTCAAACAAGAGAGGAAAACAAAATTTTTCTCCTTCTCTCCCTTTATTCCCAAACCCCCATGGCAAACGAACCCTTAGCTTCCCTATTTCAAATCGGAGCAACGATTATGAGTTGAACTTTGAGCTGTTAGACGACGAATTGTGAGCTGATGTATTTATTTGAAAGAGGAGTCATGAAGTGAGGATTGGAGTTGACTTACTGGGTTGTTTTAATTTTCTTCATGGACAATGCTGTATGATTTTGGTCTGATACAAGGGCAAATGCAGCTATCGATGAAATTCCTTAACTATCATCCCTGGTTTGTTTCTAAACAAGTAGCTAGCTTGAAGGGGCTGCTGATCTGACATTTCACTGGATGCTGAAGCTATGCTTAGTTTTCAGTGATCTGATTTGCCAGGCATACGTGCATCCACGTATATAGATTTATTTTTCAAGATCCAAAGTTAGTTTGGTGGAACGCAAGTGCATATATGCGGGAACAGGGTTCTTGATTTTACATGTGTGGCGTGCACTTATATATGGAAGGTGAATCTGTCGAATCACAGGTATAATATCCATCTTAGGTCAAGATTCTGCATGTTGTGCGTCAGAATGAAAAAGTTTCGATATCTGGTTGGGCGATAGGTGTATATTTACTTGATCTACGAGCAAATCAGAACGAGTAATGCGAAGCCCCTGGGGTGCCATCACTGATTCTGCTACTCAGAAAAACCCCAATCCATCAAACTTGCAAGTCACGATTAGATTATATTGGGTGAATTTCAAGATTTCAATTCACGGATAGTACCTTCTATTCTCCCAACAATAGTGAACAGAGGCAGAGTCAAGCCCTTTTTACACATATATGCAGAAAACAGCAAAGACATGGGAAGGGTTTTTCCCTCGTAAAATTATGTCCTCGTCGTGCAATTTATTATTTGTATGATTTTCAATTACGATTTATTTGATAAACTGATGACTATTAAGTAAATACTTAAATGCCCAAGTTTGAAGATTAGTGGAGTTTAATAATTCATTATTGCCTGCAAGTATCTCTTTGAACAAACTAAACAGGTTTCCCATGTTATCTATCTAGAGGGCGACATTGTATGAAGTGTGAAAATCTGGATAGTTTCTTTCTCTTTTAATAAGTAATGAAAAACTAAGTTAATTTACACGCTACATATATAGATTTTATTGATTTGATTCGAGGATGCACGTTTTCTTCATCATTTGACCTTCCTGGTGCGTAGCTCCTTTGTTGCGTGGCAACAACCGCGATTGAGATTTTTTTTTTGTATCCACTCAATTCATTAGAGTCTTATCTCAACTATATATAGATATAACTCGTATCACGCACTTAGTTATAGTAGATGAGTCTTTCAATAGAATTTTTTTACATATACAAAAATTTAAATTTAAAATTTTATTTAAATGATACTGAATCATTTAATATTCAAACTAATCTGTTAGTAAAATTAAAAATAAAATATGCCATGGAGAAGCGCATGCTGGTTGTCTTTTTATCTCATTTTTTAATCCCTTTAATCAAGTCCAAAGGATTTGAAACCCAACGTACATGTAGAACCAAAAACCGTAATGCCGTTTGTTTAAAATGTACTTTTTTAATCAAATTAAGACACATTTTTTTAACTTACTCTTGCTACTAACATATATATTTGAAAATATTAACTAAAGTGGATTCTTTTGATCAGAAGACAATAACATTTAAGTTTAAAAGTATCTAAATTTGTTCATATTCCACATTTCTTTTATTATATAAATCAGATGTAAGTCTTTCTATTATATATTGTTAAGAAAATAAGTCATATTATTTATTATGAATATTTTGACTCTTCATAAATTTATGAATAACCTATACTTATCATCTACTCCAAATCTTAAATCAAGGGGTGTACATTTACTCTCAGGACCCCTGAGCGTATTTTAGACGGCACCATTCCCTGGGGAAATCGGTCTTCCATTACACGAAACCCAGTGCGCATCTTTGAAACTAAAAGCACTACCGGCGCATGTTATCCTCGCCCATAACTCAAGCTGTCGTTAGTTGAATTGTCGAAGGTGTCTAACTATTTTGTCTGAGAACTTCTTAAAGAAAAAGAAAGACACGCACAAACAAACTCCCGATTCATGCTCTTTTGGACGAAACGAAGACGCCCTCCCTCGATTCAGATCATCCCAAACTCCCTCCTTCCAAATCCGCTAAAACCCACGTCAAATCTTCACAAATCAAACCCACCCATTTCACGAGAACGCCCCAAAATTCTCAAGCACCTTTCTTTCACCATCCTCACCGATCTATAGGTACGTTTCTTCATTCTACGCAAGCCTCATATGCATTTTATTCTATGTTTTCTCGTTCCTTGTCCCTCATTATCTTTCTGGGTTTTTGTGTTTTTCAGTTTAATGCAAGTGATTATAACGAGATGGACGTAAATTTTGTCTGTTTTGGAGCGTACCCTTAGCATGCACTGGGTGAATGATACGTAGACGAGAGGGAACTGATTGGGCTGCTAACAAAACGATGGCGAATCAAGTGGTAAAAGTGAAAAGGGAAACGATTGTAGCATGCATGACTTGCCCACTCTGCAACAAGTTGTTCAGAGACGCCACCACCATATCTGAATGTCTTCATACGTGTGAGTCCTTCAATTTTCGCCTTATCCCTGCAAATCCTGTTCCTTTTACATCAATTAGAGGTTAATTTCTCAAATTTTGAATCTTTCCCGCATCTTGTAATCTTCGCGCTCTTGGTTGTCCTTGTTTTTCTCTTCTCGATATGGGAGGTGTTTGGGTAATCAGATGCGGGTGTTTGTTAATCTAATTCCTCTGTACGGCTTCTCATTTTCCTCCACTTACCTCTATGTTGTCTGTAAAGACATGAATGGTAGAAAAAGCCCCCGTGGTTTAAATTAATGTCCAGTGACGCTGTTCCATTACTGTCATCGGTGTAAAGGTGTTTGAACCTTTGGCACTTGAAGCGTTTTGTGTTCATACTTGAAAACATGGATTTTATCTCAGGCTACTCGACACTTGAAATATTCTGTGTTCATACTTGAAACCTTGGATTTTGGCTCAGGCTGGCAGCGAGCAAAGTATGCAATTTCCATCTACATCTTGGCCATTGGAGAATAGATCTCCAGGTGTTTACAATTTATCATTTAAAATTCATTGATGGGGTGATTGGTCATATTCTGTGTTCAACGTCCCGAGAAGCCTCTTCATTGGCGAAGTTATAAACAGAGGAAGCTGTGAGTTTGACTGGGAGAATGGCATTATTGTATTACATTTTGACTAATCCTCCTCTGTCTGGAGTTTTCTTTTTTTTCTCCTACTTTTCTAGTGTGGTTTTAGCTGGCAAACTTCATCCAATCCAAGGATTCAATTTACTTGTATTTTAGTGCTTATTTTTTGCTCAATGTCATAAGGACTTCATGAAGAAACTGCGCCCCAAGGGTTTTCTCACGGAGGTTGCAAAAATATGTATTTAAGAGTTTTGTTATATGATATGTCAAACTTATGTTTCCCTTGATATTACATATGACTAACTACTTGAACTTAACTTTCTGATATTGTATAACTTCATTCAGTTTGCAGGAAATGCATCTATGATAAACTTACAGATGAGGAATCAGAACATTGTCCAATCTGTAATATTGATCTGGGCTGTGTTCCGCTTGAGAAATTGAGGTCAGCCACGTAACTTTGATAATACTCCTAAGCTTCCCTTTACCCTTCCCTTTCGTACTCTTTAATGTAAATAACAATGCACCACCTGTCTTTCACTTCAACATGGGTGTAAATCGTTGAATAAGGTGTTGCTAAACAACCAGGTGTCATTGTATTGTAATGGTTCATCAACATGCAAGAATGAGAACTGTCAATGCTATGATGATGCTATCAAGATAAGATTATGTGAACTATATTAAATTTATGAAAATTTACTGCACAAGAATCCTGTTTCTGCATATGAGTAACTTTCCGTGTATTTATGGTACCTGGTATAGAAAAATTAAGGATGTACATGATGTGTAATTAGTTGCAACCCAATCACCAATTAATTTTCACTTGAATTATTTATTGCTGCACTGAATAAGGAGTATTAGCATAAAAATGGAAAATTTTCTCTAAATTAAATGCATTATCATTATGTATTTGTTAAAGTTTTATGAATCATCGATGACACAGGATACTCTTGTGTCCATCTTTAGATGATCAAAATTTCTGTTTCAAATACACCCTGCCGTGATTATAGACTTGCACAGATTGTTTTTGAGTAACCACTTCTGTAATAAAGCCCGCAGCTAAAACAAAATAAGTAACAGAAAGTGCACGGCGAATGAAATAGATGTCAAACTATGGGCTGTTTGCATGCTCACTTCTAGTCCTTTTGATTATCAGGCCAGACCACAATATACAAGATGTAAGAGCTAAAATTTTCCCTTTGAAGAGAAGAAAGGCAAGAACACCTGAGGCTGTTCTGTCTATAACAATACCAGCAAGAAGAAAGGAGAGATCGCTCTCATCTTTGGTTGTCAGCACTCCCAGAGTATCAACACAGGTAACCATGACTGGGAGAAGAACAAAACCTACTAGAAAGGCCAGCGGTCTGCGAACCCCTAGTTTTTCCATTGAAAAACCTGTTAAAAAAGAGGAATCAGTAGAAGATCATACAGAGAGTTCGAGCTCACCAGACACTTTGAACAAGTTTACTCAGAATATCAGACAGGTAGGAGAGACATTAAGGTTTTTCTTGTTGAGCCCATCATATATGTGTCTGTTTCCCTTGTTTATATTTTTATTGGCTCTATCTATCAATTTAATTATATTATTTTTATTTTCTATTTGGGGCAGAGTTTGTCCCCTCTTGAGTCTAACCGATCCTTACACGCCAAAGAGGCAGACAATAAAGCGGAACCACGGGAAGCAAAATTGGATCTTTGGAAACCTTTGAATTGTTTGGTAGAAGTGGCAAGTAGGAGTAAATCTTTCAAGTCTAGTGTGCAAGGGTCTGACGCTAAGCTAGAACCCGTGCAAATAAATGAGAATGACTCTCAAGTGCAAACACCCAAAAATAAAGAGAATAAGCGCAAAGCGAAAGTTGAGAATGAAAAAGCAGGCACTGATCCTATCTCTTCAAATACAGCAAAGCCTAATAAATCTCGCAAAGTTCGTCGTAAAAGGGAGCCTCTTTTTGGAGAACCAGGCATATCACCTCAAGCTGTTCTGGATGCAAACAGTGCTACATTCAAAAGGAGAACTGGTCCACTTTGGTTCGCCTTAGTAGCTTCTGAAGATCAGTGAGAAAACATAGCTTTAAAGCTTTACCTTATATCTTATGACTTAAAATTTGATGCATACTATAAATGTTATATAAATCCCTATTTTTTGCACATGTTTTTCATGTACTAATTTGAATATAATGTTCAGGGAAGGAGATGCACCCATGCCTCAAATTCCTGCAAGTTATTTAAGAATAAAGTGAGTTCCTTTTAGACTCAATACACCTGCACATTCAAAGGAAGAATTCATTGAAGCTCATATCTTTGATAATGATTTGTGACTCAGATTCTGATTCTATACTTACCATTGTCAATCATCTCTACTCATGCGCGCGCGCGCGAAGTTTACATGAACACATATATACATGCCCAGCTGTTAGTTGTTATGGAATACACGAATTAACTAAATGGTTTTAGATTAGTAATAGATGATGGGAGTAAACGGGTTTTCTGTATATTTGCCACCAGTAGCCACCTCTTGAGATATAATTTAACTAAACTGGATTATGGTATTTGGCCGTTATGACATCTCATGATCTCTTTTGTTTGCCACAGGGATGGAAGTTTACCTGTGTCATTCATCCAAAAATACCTAATGAAGAAACTAGAGCTGAGCAGTGAAACAGAGGTTACTCTCTCTCTCTCTCTCTCTCACTGACATATCTAAAACGATTTTGGTGTAATTAAGGAATAACAAACCTGGAAGTTTAGCCTTATGTTAGGTCCTTATCATGCATAGTTTACAATATTGTCTGCGTCCATTTTTTAATTCACCATTCAAATGTCGTTTAAGTTTTTTTTCTGCTACCTTATTAGTTTATTATACGTTGCATTGCTAAAACCATGTCCTCATAAGTCATATATGTCCTCACATCCATATATAACTTACGCTCATAGAAGTATCTTGCTTAAATGAGAAGATATAGGGAAACCAAATTAAACAAGCAATATGTAAATGTAAACCCTGGGAGTTATATCATAGTCTGGAAACATTCGAAATGCAGGTTTTCAAATGGAAAAGGAGTTGAGCTGCATCTGAAGTGCTTTAATTTTTTATAGGTTTTCAAAATTCATCGCAGTAACCCAAAATCAATTGCCCTTCCATGGTTTTTGGTGCAGCTGAGGGGCAGAAATACCTTGTTATTAATGTCTAAACGGACAAATGATGCTAGTTCGCAAGTTCCATGTTGCTTATTACTCTATTTTGCAGGTTGAGATTAAATGCATGGGGCAACCAGTGGTCCCTACGTGGCAACTATGTAGTTTGGTTGACTTGTGGCTGCAGACAGCATCTACGACACAGCGAATTTCAGCAACAATTGGGTCCTCAGCCAAGGATTTTGTAATGGTTCTAGCATATACACGCAAGGTTCCACACCATTGACCTGCTTCTCCCACTATGTCTACATCTCTAGCATACCTATTCCTTGCCTCCAAATCTTCTGTCACCATGTTGCCAATAGCAGCGGCACTATTATAGTGGATAATATAGGCACCTAAGTTATGAGCTCGTTTCCCGTCTCAACGTACCATCGCATGACATACCCGAACTCTGATTTTTGAACAGTTGACTTTCCTTTTTATTCGCTTATTATTTCCTCCAACTATATGACGATTGTACACTTGACAGCAAGCTATATTGCTTAGGTATATCCGCGTCATAGATACAGGTCTCATACTTGACTGCAACAGATGACTTCTAGGATTTTAACGTTTGAATTCAGAGGATGTTTTTTCCTTTTAAATATGCATGTACTTTGTGTGCGGAATTGAGGAGGAATACTATCACTGCTTTTCTTCCGTCATACTAAAAAAATGTCTGTTTCATACTTTCTTTTTAACAAAAAAAAAATTTAGGTAGGTTTAGCATTATCAATTTCCTATCAAGGTTAGAATATAACTCTAAGGCTTAGAGTATTTATAGGAGATTTATGAGATCACATATTAAAAAAGCTATCATAATAATAGTGGGAATTGAACTTGTTTTGTTATAAAATAAGAATATATTTTTTATTATTTATATTAACTCTTATATACCATCAGTTTCATATTGAAATGAGCACAAATATAACATATTGATATGACCCAAAAAAGAATTGGGTCCAATGTATTGTAAAGCATGATAGCGAACTTACAATAGCTTCTAAATTTAAAAAATTAAATTTAAGAATTAATATATTTTTTCAAGTATTATTACTAGAATTATAATAAAATAATATTTTTTAAAAATAAAATATATTTTAAATAGTTTTATATTTTATTTCTTATGGCTAAACTCATGGATGGTTAGCTAAATCTATGGGTCATAACTCCCAAGTTATGCGGCTGTAACAGAAGGAACGGCTCATGGGCGGGGTGAAGGCATAGGGGAAGTAAAGTTTACATTATAAAAGCCTTTTGGCATGTCAAAATTTATATGCTTCCTCCGTCCTTAATTATTTGCCCTTACAAAAAAACGCAAAGTTGGGAGGAGGGGGGTGCATAAAATTAATGTATTACATAAAAAACTATTTTTGCTTTCCTAATTTTGCCCTCAATTAGCAAACATATATAGTAAGGGATAAAATGATAATTTAAATCAAACAGAAATAGAGAAAGTACTATATATATATATATTTTATTGTCTACCCAATTTACTAGAGTTTTACCCTAATTATATCCCCGCGTCACGTACTTAACTATGGTAAGTGATTCTTTTAACAGAGATTTTCTACATATGCTAATATTCTAACTCGAGATCGTATTTAAGCGATATTAAACTGCTTACCACTCAGATCATTAGTAGTAATATAAATATATTAGAAACCTTAGTATGAACAAGTCTGAGATAGATTTGTATCATAAAGTACCAAGACATAAAATCAAGTCCTTCAGTTTTCTGTATGGCAGTTACAACGAGAAAAATATGAAAGTCCCATAAACTGCACCCTCATAGGTACTTGCCCTGGGGTTTCATTGTAGAACCATGATGTAAAAAGCATTAGCATTTGGTGGCTTTTTGAAAGCTGCTATTCTCACTGCTCCCTTCGCTCCCTTCAATTGCTAGGGCCACCCAAAAACTCACATGCTCTGCCCCCCATAAAAGCACTCCAAATATGATATAGGTCACGCCAGGGTGGAACGTGTATTCTTCCATGCTTTGGAGCAACAAAGGCACTGGATATGCATAATAATGTAGACATCCATACCATTAAGAACCAGAATAATTGACTCTTCAAAGAAATATGGACCTATCTAACTTTGCTCAAAATAAAAAAAGCAAATACCCAAACCCATCCCTAATACAAGAGAGGAGGAAGAATTTGACACGCACCAAATGAATGGGTAATACAAATAAGAGCTAATTGATTCTATCACAAAAGCAAGCCTCTCAAACCAGGGTATACATTGAATTGGAAATCAAACTGCAAAATGGCTATCCTATCCAGACCCGTATATGGAAAGCAACTATAGCAAATTTTTATCACTCGTACTGGCAGGAATGCGCAACACTTTACCCCATTTAAATCGTGAAGCTCCACAATCCAGTGAACCCAAAATTGGAAAAAAGATAAAACTTAAACCCTGGTGTACCCTGTTCGCTTGGGGGGGCTGCCAACAACTGAGAGTAGCCCTCCATCGGAAGCCTCTTGCTCATCCACATACAAATCTTCTGTACTCCTAAACGCCGCATGCAGTCCAACAACTGCAACCCCAATCAAAATTGAAACCAAGACATTCAACCAGACGCCAGTGAGGATCAAGGCCACAATGGTCACCAACCCAAGCAAAACCAGCATCACCCGGTCATCAATTTGGCGATTGAAAACCATCACCGGCTCGTCCCTAAAGAAATAGAGGAAGAACCAGGCGACGAACACCACCAAGAAGACAATCATCGATATCGGGTGCCAGAGAAGACTTAGGAAGAGAATTACGAGAACAGTAAGGGCGTAATTGACGCGGAAGTGACTGAGGTTGCGCTTTATGCGCATGGTGGCTTCTCCAAAGGTGAACGGACGATTGAAGGAGTAAAGAGCGAAGACCTCCTCCCATGGGCGGCGCGTGGCGAAAACGGATTGAGCTGTAGTCATGACGCAAGCACCGAGGTAAGGACCAGCGGCATCGGAGGTTGAAGGAAGCGAGCTGTAATTAGGCATTGATGTGTAATTAGAGAATGAAATTCGAAACCAAAGTCTCAGGCTTGGAAATCAGTTTAGCAGAGACAGATTGGAACCCTAACAAGGAGAAGTTACATCGATTTGAGGGGGCGCGGAAGAAGAGAATGAAGAAGCTGAGGCGCTCGGCTTGGGGGAAGTTCTAATTAACTGACAGCAATTGCCAACTGTGAAACTTGGGGTGACAGGAACGACGTCGTTTCGTAGGACTCGAGGAAAACAAGCGAGTTTCGTTTAGCTTATCGTCGTCGCACAGGGTCAAAAAAAAGCGAAGCGGAGTGGTTCCCACAGTGCCTCTGTCTCAGCGTCACATGTCGCCACTTGGCCAGTTAGTTCGCTGAATTCATTAGTGAAGAAAAGCGATTTTTCTTAAACTTCTCGAAATTAAGTACATTTGGTGAATTGGTGGCCAAAAAAATTAAGTATATTTAAATTTTAAAAAAATTACGAAAAAATATATTTCAAAAACTAAAAGTTAAATTATTAGTCATAAAATACTTCAAAGTAATTTCAATATAGGTATATCCCATTCAAAATTTTGCAACTTCCATATACGACTCAAACAATCGTATCAGAGAAATCGAACGCATTATAGGCACCATAGGATTCCAAGATTTTACAGGTTTCGTCTGTGAGAGAATAATATGAGCACAAGGGGAAGGGAAACAGCTTTCACATATCATGGAAAAACTTGTAGGTGTTGACATCTTCCACTATAAATCTGACAGCTCCTATGCAACCCAAGGCAGCCACAATGGAGAAATAGACAGCTATAAAAATATTCAGAAGCCCCATCAAAACCCTAATTTCTGTGTTCTTTGGCATATTTCCTGCCTTGAGGTAGGCTAAAGCTGGGAATACAAAGTCCAGAGGAGTGAACCCAATTGCCCCACATATTGCCACAAAATCCCCAAAAAAGGGCATAGCTGCAGCAATCAGAGTCACAAGCGCCATATATATACAAGTAAAACAAAGCCTCACAAGGTGACTTCTTACGGAGAAACGCTTTGTAGGTTCATTATTGGGCATCATTTTCTCCTCAAAATAGGCATATGTTGGCCTGCAATATATCTGACATGCAATCAAGGGAATTTCATTAGAAGGGTCTTTTGAACCATTCTAAATTTATGAACTAAAAAGGGGCCGTTGGTCGAGGGCAGTGTACCTGAAAGCATCCTGATATTTGAATTGCTGCAAATAGGTTAGCCATAATGACAGTCCATTTTGGATCAGACAGTGAGGCTAAGATGTAAGGCTGAACTTCTGATCCGAAAGCCCAATATCCAAAAAAGGCCAGCGGCCAGTAACTCAAAACAATGACGCTATATGCTGCTGATATACCTTTGTACATATTCTTCTTCCCTGGTTCTCTCACTGTATTCTAGAAAGGGATAAGTTTTTATTGATCGATCTATTATAATTTGTGCATGGAAGATAAAAATTTGAACAATTTCAGAACTCGACCTCTGGCAAACCAATAGAAATAGATACCTGTATTTCTGGAAGCATTGCATCTCCGAATGAAAAGGCAATGACCCCAAGGGCATTGGTGGCCCTGAAGAATTTGGAGGCAGAACTACCCTGCAAACTGTAACTTACTGATTTTCTGTCAATTTTCTTCCCTGATAGATGTTGAGATCAAGAAAGCTACTGTGTCATTGAATTGAAATTCTGATAGGAAAAGAAAGGAAAGTTTTCATCACCCACGAGCTTAACTCACCATCATAAATAGTGACACCAATGGTTGTAGCAGCAAAGCCAATTGTGCTGAAAGTGCACAATGCATTAACCCATCTGAGCGAGTGGATGTCAGGGAGCTGAGAGAGGACAAGTTCAAAGACTCCAAAGAACACGATAAAATGCTGCAGAGTTAATGTGCCAGCCTCGTGATAGTGTTTGTAAACTGCCTGCAAAATGTACATACATACATGAACTACAATTCCAGAAGCATAAAACCATTTATATAAGATTCATCGCCCACCTTAAGGCTGCTACCAGCAGCAATTTGAATGGCAATGTTGTTTCCCAGAGAAGCTACCTGCTGAAAAAAGGCAATACACCAGTACCCCCATGAACCTTCAAGAATCATTAATTAATAGTATTATCGTCAAAGGCATCACCAGCAGCGAATGTGAATATAAAGCGAAGATAGAATACCAAATTACCAACCAAAAATACTGTGTCCGAGATTTCTGTAGGTAAGGTGCTTCTCCCCATTCCATTCCCATAAAGAAGCGATCAATATACTCGAGTACCATGTAGCTAGTGTTGCAGTCACCAGGCTAGTGACACCTAGTTAATGATTGACAATGTGTTGAGAATGTTAGGCAAGCCAACATGGAAAGCCAATATAATTTATTCAAGGAAAAATATTCACTTGGATTTCGATATGTTGAGAGTTCGTCTACTATTAGATCGTTTAAGATTAGTTTACATAAACTTTGAGAAGACCCAGCCATAAACAAAATTGAACCTTTTGAAAAACTGAGCTTTCTATATATTAAAAAAAAAAACTTAAAATTTACCTTGGCTTAAGGGAAAAAAAGACAATTATTTATTAGATTTTATTGGTTATAAATTTTATAATATTTATTAGTACATTCATACGTTGATTGATGGAAATGGTTAGAAAAGAAATATTTATTTTCCCTGTAGTTAGTTATTTTTTTTCCAAATACAAACTTCAAGTGGGGATGATATTGAGCATAGAGGTTTATGTAAATTATATATATATATATATATATATATATAAGCATAGAGGTTTATGTAAATTACATATATATCTTGTTTCATTTTTAATTTAGTTTTTATCCTTCCTAGTAAAGAAATTAAGAAATAAACTATACTGATAATGATTACATATGTTATGTATATGTTTTTATAATGTACGAGTATTAAATATTGCTTGATCTTCATTTTCATAGCAAGTAAAGTAATCTTATGGTAGTCTCTTTTTATTCTTATTTAAGAACCTAATATCAGGGTGGTAGTTAAATAAAGGACAGGAGCGACAGAGAAGAGGAAGAGGAACTAACCGAGAGGCCAAGAAAGGGAAGCGAGGGCAAAGGGCAGAGGAGCATAAGCGGCAGGCGTCGCAATAGTCGTCGCTACATGGAAAGCTGCGTGCTTCCACGTCCCTTTACTCACTTCTTCTTCTTCTTCCTCTCTTCCTGGGGATCCCATTTCAGCACACCACCTGAATTTTACCTTCTTGTTGCCATTTGGATATGGGTACGATGAGTATGACATACCAATGCTTCTTCTTTTTTTCCTTCTTTTCAAATCCGCAATAAATGCTGTATTCCCAAACGTTGAAAATCGTGCCTGACAGTGACGCCGGAGAAAACGACCCGATGCCAATCTTGACGGTAGTCCACCAAATTGCTTCCCAAGTCAAAACGAAAAGTCGTATGCTGCGACTTTCATCTCTACTGTGGTGGGCTCCATTACGGGCCCGCCCTGGCCCACTAACATGTTAACTGTTCGGCCCAAAGACGATTGTGAATTCTTCCTATCTGGTTTCCGTCATTTAGCTAGAGGAAAAAACTCAAGTGACTGAGGCACAATTATGTATAGTTTTTATTGCCAAGTTCATGGATTTTAGCTGCTCAACATCATGTAACAGTATCTTTTAATGAATTCTAAGCACATGCCCTGTTTTTATTGGAGAATTTGAAAACAGGCAGTGCTGGGTCCGCTCCTGAACTCAGTCATAGTTTCAAATTGAATTGAGGTTTAACTGTAAAAACAGAAAACTATTGAGATTTGCTATCTCTTGTATCACTATCCTTAATGGTGACTGCATTTTCCTGCTTATGACAGCATCTTTTTGTTAGACAATCAACGCCTTTGTGTGATCACTTCATATACAAGTGATGGGCATAAAATACGAATGATGCTGTCCCTAGGAATCTGCAGCAGTGAAGGAATCAATTCAGTTGGCATTATAATATCTTCAAATTCTTTTTTGTGTTCGAAAGAGAGGACCGATAGCAAGTTGACCATTGTTAGTGGTGCCGATCTCTTTCTTGTTGTTAGGATAGCGGAGGATATATATTTTCACCAAATTGAGGGTCCCCGTTGGTGCCTGTCACAAGTTTCTCGGTTCAATGAAAGCAAAGATGTGGCCCCGATCGAGCATCAGAGATATTTGTCATAACTTGCGACTGCCCTTTCTTCTGTCATTTTAAACAAAGAATATCGTTTTTGTCACTTGTATGAAGACCATGAATGCAGAAAGCATTTTTTTCATGCTGCCTCTTACTGTTTAGTTCCTAAAGTTGATTATCGTTGTGTTTCAAAAGTGTCTGAAGTATAAGACGGACCAAGCTTGAGAAGTTAAGAAGATGGAACAGGAAACAGTAACGGATGATTCTGCGGGACCAATTGTTGTCTGTTGATGAATTAGGGACTAATGAATGATTCGAATATAATTTTCTCCCCTTTCCAAACTCTTACCTGATATGTCTTGACTGGATTCGTAGATTTAAATAAGAAAAACAATCTTTTAATTTTCTTACAACCCCAAAGTCCTGCTGATAAAAATTGTTGACTTTTTATTATTGACAGGTGGCAATGACATTTACAATTGTTGATTGTATTAAACATTAGGCATACCACAAGTTTCGATTCTACTGCTACCACAAAGTCCACTGCACATCCTCCCGAAACAAACGAGTTGTTGGATCTGAAGAACATTTTCGTCCCACTTATGGTCATTGGACTAAAGTTTTAAATGATTATAACAAGCCCCGGAAAAAGAAAATCAAATGTGATATTTGGGGTTTTAACAGACATTTTCAACCTTTATGGAATAAGACTGCAGCCTTGGACCGCAGTCAAAAGCACCTAGAAGAATTGACCTTTTGAGATATTTTTATTTTTCCGCGGCCAGCTGCTTTCAAAAACTCAAAAAACGAAGCAAAGGAATAGTTTTTTTGGATTCTCCAGATGGAGGCCTTTTTGAGATTCTCAACTAGGGTTTGAACCTAACTTTTCCATTGGGCTAGCAAGTTGTTGCCCCAACGAAGTAATCCGCACACGCATATTTTTCCCTGAGGGCTCAGCTCGCAATATGAACTTGACCGGAACAAGACGCCAATCCGTTCCCTTCATGGGCACATGAGGGATTAGTTAACAGAGCAATCACAAAGAAACGAATAGTACTCAACAACGTGGCAACTAGGTTGAAAAAAAAATGATTGAATTTTCTTGGCAATGAAAGTGACACTACAGGGATCCCCCGCGAGAGGCGCGGCTCCAGAATCACAGACACTTTCCGAATAGCACGCACGGCTGGTCTACGTGAAACCGCAATTAATGCAGCCAACAAAGACTGATTGTCCTCGGGATATGAGTTCAACGGTAAAAACACTCGGTGGGGTTTTACGTCATTACCAATCAGGACCTCATCTCGATAGGTCAATAGAAACAATCATCTTAACCATAATTTAAGGTTCTAATCATGGACGTACGTGAGTTGCATAGTGTGCTAAACCTGTTAGAGCAGATCCCGAGGTTGCCCAGTCTGCTTTTGCCTGCTTTATTGGTCCATTAAAAAGTTAAAGCGTTTCCATGTGCCATGAACCCTTTCCCCTCCTCCGTGACCATGAAAGATGGTAAAGGAGCAAAGGCTCTTAGGAAAATATTCTGCAATCACTTAAAGCAAAACAGATGGACAGGATGTTATTTTGGTGGGTAATGTGCCAGGAGGACAAAGTGCATATTGTTTGCTTTTAGATTATTGTGGATGGTTTGTTCCAACTTCAGTGGGATCCTCGTCCCTATGCCAACTCTACTAGTATGTTATATATGCTCTTCTTTGAACAACAAGGGGCAAAACGTGTTATCTGGGTTCGTGGACTCTCACTTTTGTTACGTCTGATTGAGGCGAAAAGGAGATAAATTATGGAACTCGAAGGAATTGAGAATCAGAGAAAAAAAGGAAAAGAGGAAATGGAGGGAGGGGAGGGGTCATGATGATTTCCAGTTGAATGGAATGTGAGAGATGCTCGTGTTGATTTTCAAAAGCATACTGATGATTAAGAATATGCCTCTTTTGGCCCCTGCGGAATTAAATCAAGTGTAGAATATCTAATGGTGGAATGTGTGGCAGCCACCTATAGTCTACGGAACAAGTTCATCCAGCAGAAGATTCACGATTGAACGTTTAGCTAATTAAAATGTGCCAGAACATGAAGAAAAACAATGAACTTAGCGTGTTGAACTGATCTAACTTTTCCAGTATTCTTTCTCAGAAGCTTTACCTGAAGTTTTCTTTGGGCCTTGGATAATAATAACCCACGTATATAGATGGTGTATTTACGTACTCGGAAGAAGATTTAATTAAAAGATGAAAGAGGTATGTAAAATTATTCAACCGAAGCAAATAGCATGGGAACAGAAAACTACGGTGATTTAATTTCTTACTTTTGCCATGTATAGAACTAAAAGGGATTTAAGAATGTATTATTATATTATTGGGGCGCTTCTGCTTTGCTCATTGATACACACAATTGTTGATTGCCCTTTTTCGACCGATTGAAAGTTGTAGGCGGGCCATCCATAGGCTGAGATCTGCAATATGACAAAAGTGGTACGTGAGATGGGATGGATTTGTTTCCCCGCGAAATGGAAACTGCCTTGTAGTTCTCAATGCATTATGCCAGCATGTTTGGTTTGGACTTTTGAGGCTCCAAAATCTTTTTCTGAAACAATAAGCTTTTGACAGATATTATTTGATGAGTATTCTTCTCTGTGATCAGAAAATTCATTTCACTGACAAGTTCTCAGATGCTTAGAACTAGCCATTTCCGAAATGCAATCCTACCTAGTCACTTCTAGTTTTTCAGTATACCAAATTTTATTTTTAAAATTTTATTCAAATACACACTGGATAACATAACCTAACCAACACTTTTTATGAATTTTGTTTGAGTGGTTCCTCAGATATTATATATTGTAATATTTTGTTGGTTCGTGGCATGAACCTAATTATGCCTCTCCCACGTTTACCAATTATTAAAAACCTCAACAAACACATATTTTTAACTCTCTTGATCCTCATTCCCCCTATGTGGGCTTCACGTAGGAATCCATCTTATCCACTTTTCTCTGCCACGTCACACCACCATTTTTTTTTAACGAAAAAATCACAATCAAGGTAACAGGTTTAATTGTATTCTGTGAACCTGCGCCTAAAGCCTTTTATTTTAAATTTTTAGTCATCTAACTCGAATCTCTTAAAATTAGAGAATGAGATGCATTAACTCATAACAAAATACTCTTTTATCAATTCATACTAGTAATATACAATTAATTCTACTTGAATACTCATTCCCTCATACCTCTCATTTCATTTTTCATCTGGTGCAGGATGCCCAATTGAGAGTTGATCACGCACGACATGGGCCAATTTGCAAGCAAGAAAGTCAACCAGGTGGGACCTGCTGAGTGTTGATAGACAGAGACAGTGATCCCTCGGCGCATGATAGCGGAGATGGGTTCGTGGCGTAGGTAGTGGCGCAGTCAAACTGGAGCACTACCTTGGGTTGCGAGTCAGGAACTTTGGTTGGTGTTTTACACGCGTCTCATTATTATTGGCCGGTAACGGCTAGTTTGTGGCGTGGGCCCCACTCTTTGGCGGACATTTTCATACATGCCGCAGATTTGATGGATCCTTCAAAGCAAAGCTAATCGCAACTCTCTCTTCGCTTGCTTCTTTTATCTTCGCCTTTATCTTCTCACTAGATTTTATAGCCATGCCATGCGTGTGACATACGAGAAAATTAAAATTAAATTAAAAGTTAAGCAATAATATGTTTTGGTTTATACTATCTCCTCTAACTAGCAAGTTAGCCCTTTTCTAAAAAAAAAAATTAACGAGGAAAAATTATGACGTCAGAAACTTAATTTTATGCTTGATTTATTATTTATTTATTATTTTGATATTGATAGAATAATTGTACAAAATAAATTATATGTTTATATTTATAATTTTTGGAGTTAATTTAATTATATAATTTTATAGAAATATATAAACAAATTGAATTTAGTTTATAAAAATATTTTTATATTTTTTGTTATGAAAAACCTTTTTTAATGTTTATTTTTATATAGTAGAGGAGAATGCAAGGTCGGGAATGAAGAAAGGCAAGTGCAGGTCCTTAATTAAAAAATGGGTGGTGGATATAAGAATGAAAATTAAAAAAAACGGGTTGAGATATGCAAACCCAACCCGCCACTACTAGGGAAGCGTGAAGATTCCCAGGATTCTTGAGGATTCCAGATTAGTTCAGTGCTGGTAGAAATTAATGCCAATGGTGAAGTAGTAAAAATGAAGCTGGTGTTCGGTCTTATAAAAGATTAATCTAAATTGAAACGGAAGAAGGAAAGAATAACAAAGGTCTTCGGATGGGACCCCCGTCAAATCTGCGACAGAGACGGCAGTTTTCTTTTAATTCCTCTCGAATCTTGTGTTTTGCCTTTGCTTATTTAAATTCCGTTTTCTTCCGCCCTCTCTCTGTCTCTCTCAAATAGTTTCCCTTCTCATTTTCTCGCTTTGTTCCTACTCTTATGTCTCTGATTTGGGTATCTACACTTAAAAATATAATATTATTTAATCATGTTGAGGAAACTAGAATATAATATGATTAAAGTTGCAAGCTTCATACTCTTCTGGTGGGTGTGATTTCTCAGAGCGAATCAAAGTCTTCCCTTTCGCACCTTTCAATCTCGATCCGATGGAAGAATCAAGGTCCGTCCTTTGATGTTTTTCTCATTATTTTTCTTGCTGGAAATTGGGGCGATATCTGTACTATCGCAGATTCTGTGTAGACTTCATTTCCCCATTGTTCGCAGTCCCAGTGGATAATTGCTACTTATCTGCAGGTCTTTATCTCCCAAGCCTTTCATGAACTGAAAATTTTCAGACTTGAATAAAAAAAATCCACCGTTTGGCTCGTTGTCTGACGTAAATGAGATTCTCTGTTCCTGGGTCTTATAATTTGGCTCATGTGGTCCGAATGTCTTCTATATCTGTTAACATACTGAATTTTCTGTTTTCCTGATGTTCTTAAGTTTCTGCCCGGGCTTTGAAGAATTACGTTTTTACTTCGATCTTTTTAACTGTTAGATTTAGCTAGAAGCTAACATGGAGGAGGTTGAAGAAGCTAACAGAGCAGCTGTTGAAAGCTGTCATAGAGTCCTAAGTCTGTTGTCTCAGCGCCAGGATCAGGTTCCTTATGGCAAATTAATGGTGGAAACTGGCGAGGCTGTATCCAGGTTCAAGAAAGTTGTTTCCTTGCTCAATAATGGTGTGGGTCTTGCAAGAGTCAGGAAGGTCAAAAAACTTCAAATCCCTTTCCCTCAAAGTATTCTCTTGGACAATCCAAATTCCAAATCAAACCATTGTCACAAAAATCTGCTGTCTCTGCAACCTAGCTCTTCTGACAATTCAATTCAGGAGTTGGCCTCAAAAACTGGAAACTCACTGTCTCTGGGAAAGTCATCTCTGGAATTGAGTTCAAATGGCAAAAGTCCCCTACATCTTACCCCTCCAGCGTCATCGCAGCACTATCACTTACTTCAGCAGCAGCAGCAAAGAATATTGCTACAACAGCAACAAATGAAACACCAAACAGAAATGATGTTTCGAAAGAACAACAGTGGAATCAATCTGAATTTTGATGGCCCTAGCTGCACGCCCACAATGTCATCTACTAGGTCTTTCATTTCTTCCTTAAGCATAGATGGAAGCGTAGCTAACTTGGATGGGACTGGGAGTGCCTTCCATGTAATTGGAGCTCCACACTCTTCAGATCAGAATTCACAACACCATAAGAGAAAGTGTTCTGGCAGAGATGAAGGGAGTGGGAAATGTTGGAGCAGTACTAGGTGCCATTGCTCAAAGAAGAGGTCAGACTTAATTCCTCCCATAAGTGTGCCTTGATTTGATTCTTGTTCCTTTTTCTCCCGAGTTCTGCTATTAACTCCCTTGTATTAATGGCGGTTCCTTGATGGAAGAGTTTGATATTTTTTTAACATTGCTTGTTCTCTCCACAGAAAGCATAGAGTGAAGAGGTCAATCAAGGTGCCTGCAATTAGCAACAAGCTTGCTGATATACCCCCTGATGATTATTCATGGAGAAAATATGGGCAGAAACCAATCAAAGGCTCTCCTCATCCTAGGTATGTTAAAATCCTGTTTTCTCATGAAATTATGATGTAATCATATTGTTGTAAGGTCCCTGAACTGTTTGGTTAGTTGGTGTGAATTTATAATTCAACTTCCAGGCCTTTTAGTACAGACCTAGTAACTGTAATTCTATTCAGTACCCTGTTTATTGAAGATACAAGAAGTCAAGAACTCCTTTCTTGTTGCATTTTGATATTGTTAGCATAGACTCCTGCTCGTTAGGGTTTTGCTTTTTCATTCGCACACATCAATAATGAGAAGTAAGTTGAAACTCGGGTTACCAGTTTCATACTGAACAATTTTATTATACTCTTAGAGCATGTACTACAAGCTTTATTATTATGAAGGAAACTGAGCAAAATCCCTTTTCATGCAGAGGATACTACAAGTGCAGCAGCATGAGGGGGTGCCCTGCTAGGAAGCATGTGGAGAGGTGCTTGGAAGAGCCTTCAATGCTAATTGTAACATATGAAGGTGAGCACAACCACCCTAGAATATCAGCACAATCTGCAAATGCATGATTCAATTTGGATCATGTCGGTGCTGTACATAGTCGTAACTTGTAAGTGGTGCAAGCATGGATTTGGGAAGTCTGGCTGAAGAGCCATCTAGTTAGGAAGTGAAGATAATCAGTGTCCAGAAGGCAGATTACTGTAAAATGGGTAGTTTCAAACGGTAAAAATTATGTCGTTTATCACCAAGCATGTTATGAACAATTTAAGGGATTCTACATGAATGGAATGCCTTTCAAAAAAAAGGGTGATATTTTGCCTTGATTACCATGAAGATGTAGTAATTTGATTGTGAGGGAATATCTTTAGTCCAACATACATGCATCAAAGAAGGCATCTGCTAGTGCGCATTCGGGTCCTTCCCGGCGTACTCTACTCTTAAAGAAGAGTAGAGTTAAATATACAGTTTTCCACGCCAGATCTGATTGCCAGCTATCGCTTCTGTTATAGTAATATCTCCAATCGTAACAATGGTGTTGTTGATTCTGCTGTCTCTGAATCTCGACAGCCAATAAAATAACATAACATCGTAGAGTATGTACGCTAAGTATTTATTTAAACCGACTTAATCAATCTCTTGCCGTCTTGCGTCCTAAGGGAGGATCAATAAATGAGAAAAATTGAATACTGAGGTTATGAGCTGATTGCAGGCCAATTAGCGCATTCGCTAGCCTCTGAAGAAATGTTCCAACACTTGACAAGCCAAGAACCTTCCGATTGCAATGTTTGGATTAAAAATTTGAAATATTATTGGTGGCATACATAATAGATAATGATTTAGGCTTTCGGTGCCCATGAAATCATTTTCTTACCCGTTGCATGGGTTGCAATGGTAGGGCCGGTCCGGTTCTACGAATTTGAGGAGGTAGAATAGGAAGGGGGGCCGGATTCCCTGGTTGCTGCCTCTAGCTTTCCCGCTGAAACGCTTCTCCTTCAAACCAGGATGTCCATTTCGAAGATGGGCTACTGGTAATTTTAATTTTCAAATGACATCTTCTCTTTCCACTCCATTACACTTTCAACCGAACCAATCGGACCTTATATATTTGCAAAAACCTAAGTCCAGCTGCAATATATTTTCGAGTGTAAGTAGCTCAGTAATTTAGCCCTCCGGTCATCCAAAGCTCAACCACCTTACTATAGGCCCCAACAAGCATATAATATAAAAATTTGTTCCAAATTGTGGCTCATTAAAACCGCATTATAAAAAATATAGGTCCTTGAACGGTCTAATACCTTTTTACACACGTTTCATGATTCGATATTCATAGACTTAACTATGGCTCTATTGCCGTTCATTAGACAACCGCCATACAGTATAAATTAGGTTGCAAGATGTGACCTACCCATCAAACGGTTTGAATTTTCTTTACCACATTCAAGCAAAGCTCATAAACTTCGATACTTGTGAAACACTAATTTCATAAAAGTAATAAGAAAATCATCTAAAATTTATTTGGTATTCAGGAAAGCAAGCAAAAATTCTGCCGTAAATGGAAAAGATGGGGACATGTAAAATCTTTCACTTGAGAGGAATGAACCTAGAAGAGTGAGTAGCACCAATACCGGGCCTACCATGCTTAACAGGCTTGTAAGAGATTGAGAACTCGGCTAGATAGTGACCAATCATTTCTGGTTTAATTTCAACTTGATTGAACGTCTTGCCATTGTAGACACCGATAATGCTACCAATCATCTCAGGTACAATGATCATGTTGCGGAGGTGGGTCCTTACTGGTTCCGGCTTCTCACCAGCTGGAGCCTCCCGCTTCTATCTCAATGAAATAAGCCCAACTTGGTTAAACATCACCATGGCACATTAAAGAGGTTAAAAAAAGCGCATATACTGAGAATACAGTTCAAAGATTGTAACAGAGACCCTAAATTCACAGATTATGTAAAGTGACAATTTTATTTTAGCAGGTTAAGTTATTAAACACTAGAAAGAATTAGCAGCTTCTCATGATCAACGAAAAGAAAAATAGATGCAAACAGTTCAGCAAAATCAACCTACAGATACCATCAGTTCAAAAGTAACTACTCAAACCCTCTCAATACCCGTTTTGCCATTTCCTATGACTCAATCGTTACATTGTCCATAGTAAATCCCCGCTATACTCACCCATCCATGTGTTTTCCTCCTCCCCAATGATTCCTGTCACTTCTTTAAAGACCAAATTACATAGGTCATTTTGGGGTAAAACACAGCCTAGATCCGTGTGATGTATAAAGGTTTGCTATTGTATGCAGCCTGTAAGCCACAAGTATTTCAGTTTGAGACCGGCGTAAATTCATAAAAAGATAACCTAAAAAACTCTCAAGTGAAGTTGCCAGGGCACACTGTTGCTTTTTAGATGTTTTCGAAGTCCGTTTAACCACCACTCCCATGGTACCAATATCGTTTCTCAGTTGTTAGCATAAAAAATAGCCATCTATCCATCCCACCACTAATGTAATCATTCTAATAAATCCAACGCATTTGTCAAGATAAATGAGAGCACACATTAAACATTTCACTGAAGAAAAATAAAACTCTCACTCGATCTGATCGCCAACCACGTGATGTCATGGTTCTAGTAAGATTCTACGGTCTACCAAGTTAATACTGACATCTTGTTTTTTTGGGGCAGAGTCAGCACTGACAATCAGCTGGCATAATGATGAAGGAATTTCAACAAAACAACGTACTTTTTTCGCGATAAATGTTCCAATAATGAACTAACAATATATCATAATGGAAAGTTAGTGCTAAAGAGAAATCCAACTTGTTCTATAAAGAATATGACCTAATGAAACGATTAAAACCCGGAATCACACCAGCGGCAGCATAGCCGACCCAATATTGGAACTTCTAACTGGAAGCCGTAATGTCATAGGCAAATTGAACTCAATTATCATTTAAAATCAGCACAAACATCTTACCGTTTTACGCAGCTTCTTGATCAGTGCCATGGGCTTTCGCTTCAGACCGCGTTGGAATCTGAAATCAAATCATCAAATGTAGCATGTGATACCTAGAATTCTCAGATAAGTGTACGATGAACAAACTTATGAACTATATACAGTAAAGAATCATAATCATCCAATCACCTTCTGCGCGCCCGAGCAGGGAAGATTTTGACAAGCTCATCAGTAGACATGTCCAGGAGCGCATCCAAATCGACTCCTCTGAAACTGAACTTCTTGAATGTCCTCTTCTTAGGCTGTCCGGGTGCGACATCTGCTGCTTCAACATCCGCCTGGAAATGCCAGAACGAAGAAGGTGAGTAATAATGCTTAACTACTAGGATATAAGAGCTCATTTGGTTCCAGGGAAACTGAAGGGAAATTTACCAGATATGCCTTTCGTTTCTTCAAACTATTCCGATATTCCCTTCACTTTCCCGGGAAGAGAACAGCTTCTTGAAAGGGATGGTCTCTTTACCATGGCTGTGGCTGAGAGATGAGAATCCAAGGGCGGAGACCGGAGCTCGTTTGGACGACTGCTGTTTAGGGTTTTTAGCGCACAATAAGGGCGCGAATTTATAGTTTTATCAGATTCATAACGGGTTGTGTGAGGTTAACCCGGGACCTCTGCTAGCGGACTCGGAACTAATTCGGAAGGCTTTTCTTAAGGCCCGTGACCAATTTAAAATTTAAAACAATGTTTATAATCTCTACCAAAAAGAGGGGGAAAATCCTGAAGCCATGCAGGGAATCATACTGGGTGGCCCAAAAAACAGAGAAAAGAAAAGAAAACAACAATTTCGTCATTAACCAAAATCACTATTTTTAAAAAGTATTAGCCCCTATTTAAATTAATTTTTAGAGAATAAATTATAAAGAATAGATTTTAAAAAAAAATATTTTAAAAATTGAAATGTTTGGATAATTGGTAGTAGAATAATTTTTTATATTAGTAAATTATCAAAAAATGTATGATTTAATTAAAAGTATGAGGATAGTAGAGAAGAAAGTATAGAGAATAAATAGGAAAGATGAGAAAGTATAGAGAAGAGAGGAGAGAGGGTAGAAAAAATAAATGAGAGATGAGAGAGGGTGTAAGAAAAAGTAAGGATAAAATAATAATTAGGTAGTCAATAAACTCTTTTACTATTCTAAAAGTGAGTTTCGGTAACTTATTCAAAATAATAGTTTTAAATAGAGTTGAGAATTTGGGTTGAGCCCGCCATTTTATGACGGGTTGAGTTGCCAATTTGGCAACCCATTTTGGTGCGGATCTTTTTGACCCGCATCCGCAGAGGGCTAACCCGCTGTGTTGGCGGGTTAGCCCATTTAGCCAATTTTTTTTTAATTTTTATTATTTATATTATACTTTATTAATTTTAGAGTTTTAACCAAATTAAAATTTATATTATACCTAATTTATGTTAACTTTATCTTATTAAATTATTTCTTTAAATATATATTTTATTTTATTATTATTTTACTTGTGATAAATTTATATACGGATAGTGATAAAGTTAAAGAAATAAATATTTTGACAATTTTAGATCATGCTTTAAATCCAATTAATATTGATACATATAAATTATTTTTAAAAAATATATATATGAAAAAAAATTTAAAAAAAAAAATTGGCGGGTTGGCGGGTACCTTGGCTGGCGCGGGTTGATAGTTTATCAACCCGCCTGAAAGCGGGCCAATTAAATTTGATCTGCTTTCAGGCCAACCGATATCCAGCGGGTTGGTCCACATTCCCAGGTCTAATTTTAAACATAATTTTGACCAAAATCACTTCTAAACAAATATAATTGTTTGTTTAAAATTTTCTTAAATTAAAATTTTATTTAAAAGAATTTTTTAAACTATAGTACCAAACATTCACTTATATGATAACTTCGTGTTATTACTGTTAGTTATCAATTGTTAACAATTATTAGAATTTATTAAACATCACATTGTTTACATTTTATTCTATGCAAGTAACCATTGATTTATAATTTATGATTGATAAACAAGAGATGGTTTTTATTTTAATCGTAGATTTTTGTGCGTGCTCTCTCGCCCCTTCTACAGATTGATTCTTTTTGGGCAGCGAGAGCTCTCCTTTTCTTGCCTCTTTGCAAGCACAGCTTACCATATTGAGGGCAATTGATAATTTATTTTACCTTATATTAATATTATTTATTTTATTTATGAAAAAAATGAGATTTTATTTTATTTTTAGATTACATGTAAATCCAATTCTTTTTAAAAAAAGTCAAGATGTCTCTATGTTAGGTAAGTGGACGTCCATTAGTGGACTTTTTAAAGTTGACTCGCATTCCTTTATTCATGTTACATGTTATGCTTTTTTGTAGTGGTGTGTTTTGTACCTCCAACAATAAATAAATATAAGTAATTTACCAATTATCTATAGATTCAATTAGTAAATAGATAAAATATACTATTATTTAGAGTATATTTGATTACTTGAGAGTATAATTTTATTGTTGTTTCAGTTGTGACGTTTGAAGAATTATCATAGTTTTTAGGTGTTTAGGTTTATTCTTGAAGGTAATTGACAGCTCACCCTACCTAATATTGGTATCGTTGGAGAGAAAACCCTTAGATCGTAAGTGAATATAATAATTTTCTAAACATTTTTTGTAACAAAAAAAATCTGATTGATTTGTTTGGGGCAACTCATGATTTAACGGTATTAAATCTCAACCTAACACCTTTGATTTATATGTTTACGGGGAGAGTTGTGTAAACGGGTGTCTCTATCTTCGCATGCTCTATCTCTCAAATGATAGTGGTTAGTTTTGTTCAATGGTGTGAGTTCAAGGCCTTAATGAAGAGAATATGTATCGTCAAGCAGTGTTATAAATAAAGAGGGCTCGTATGCCCTATGACTGGGCAACAATGCCATAAAAAGAAAAAAAGAAGAACAAATTATGACACTACCTGAGTGAAAAAATTGTCGCATGCAGTTCCATTATCGACGTTTGTAATAACACAGTTGAAATAGCGTTGGGGCTAAATTAAACATAACTTCATTGCGTATAATCTCATTAGCAGCCTTCGTTTTTCGGTTAACCAGGCCTTTCTAATTTTATTCTACTCGAGTTAAGCCCAGAGAAACAATAAGCAAGCCTCAATTCAATGGTTTGAAAATAAAAATTTTCATATAATTATATAAACATGATAATATAAATAAATCTGTACCAAGGTACCAATTTGATTCTTATAGGGAATACGGATAATCACGAATTTTAAAACTATCCAAATCTAGCTGATGTGAAGGGAAAAGTATGGTAGAAGTGGGAAATGCATGCACTGGCAGAGCCCCGCTAGGTTAACTCCAGAAAATTCTTGTGAGGAAGCGATAATGCTTCCAAGCAAACTCACCTACATTTTAGAAACACTCTTCATTTTATTTGTCTATGTTTTGCCTCATCCTCACGATAATACCATGTTAATTACTCAGTTTCTCTTCAATCATGTTTCTACAAACAACATGCTGTGAAATCCAGTTCCTATTAGCAATAGCATGACTCAATATCTACCACCACACTTGAAATTAATATATTTAGTCGCCAGTGGCTTGAAGACGAGCACAGATCAGAGGGAAGAGGCAGCCATACTAATAAAGAATCCAATTACGGCCACCATACAAGGAATTAATTCTATCATCAATACAAATAAATTCCCTTAACGATCATTGATTCTGACAAATGAAACCATCCCATTAATGTTGAGAAAGTTGTCAATGACATCCAACTATACATACATAGAAAATTCATGATCCGTCCATCCATCGACAGATACGTTGTACAAAAGCATTTACCATGTACATCAATGCCTACACCTAGATACCTTATAGGCACATTAATTTAACGTTGAACTCTTTATGCCTATATCGATTTTTCAAATTCACCGGGGAAAATAATCAAGTCCAGAAATTTGCGCTATTGAGTGAGAATGGCATCCAAGTTTCTAGCGAGCTTAAGAAAATAATCTGTTTTGCCCCAGTCTTTAACTTGATCCTTCGTTAAAAATTCTGCGTTATTGTTTTGCTACATGGATCATGTCAGTGTAATCCATGTTTTATTTAGAAGTCCTGAGTTTTAAGAATGAGCGAGTTGGGTGATCTGGACATCAATCCCGGATGCAGAGATGATGACATCAATTAATCTTGCCACATGTAATTAACATGGATGAGTTCATGGAGCGAGGCTCAAATAATATAATTTCTTCTATATCCTTACTTGTAACCAGATGCATCCTCATCAGATTAAATTTATGGAAAATTTCATTCCCCCATTCCGCAGAATAGACATATCCAGAATGTTCTCTGCTTATATGTTCATTCAACATCAAAACAATACGGGCGAAACAGTCATAAGACAAAGCGTACACGAGTGGCTGCTTCGTTTTCGATTAGTGAGCTAAGCATGAGACTATATATATTGATGAACAATAGGTTTCTGTAAGCAAATCATCCGAAGGAATCATTAGTTTTATGTAATGGGATTAGTTGCTCTTGCCACCACCGTCTTCACTGTGAATTGTTGAGAACAATTAGGCTAAGCAGCAGACAAGTATTGAACAAAAATGTCATAACTGCCTTTTTCTCTGGGAGAATCGTTGTAATGCCTTTGATTGTGGAATTTGACAGTTGAGGAACGAGCTAATGCCATGGAGAAAACGCAGGTCTATTGCCAGCCAAGTATTGTCCGCTGCAAGTTGCAATAGGATATTCCAGCAGTGGCCTCTGCGGTTGGAACTGGTGCTAAGTTCGGTTAGATTTATACAGTGTAGCTTCTTTCACGTATGAGACAATACAATCAACATCTTCGTTTACATGATACCTCAATTAATTCGTACGTAATGAATAATATCAGAACAGGTTTACTTTTACGCATTTTATATGGCTGTAGGATAAAGTAGTTAATATATATACATATAACTATGTGTGTGACGTATATGAATTCATCAAATTAATGTGTGTCTAATAAATAAATCACATACACATAGAAAACACGCTTGGCATATTGTAGAATTGAAAGACGATGATAAACAGATCAGTAGAATATAGAACAGACAAGTGTAACATAACACCCAGTTTGGCAAGATCTGCACATCAAACTTGTTTCTTGCTATTGGGAGCTTTAGCATCGTGAATGGGAAAATCATACCGTGTTTGCTGGGTTTTATGGCTGAGCAAAATGTCCATATCTAATTCCGTTGATAGCTTATAAGATTGGGTTCTTCACATGAATTGTGATCTAAACATCATGTTCCAAAAGACTGCGTTCTATAAGCACATATCATTGCCACCCATGGTCGTGTCAAAAACATGTTCATCCTTGCTCACTTTCTATCCAATGGTTCTATATTCAAATCTCACCAGATTTTAATGATTCTTGTTGCAATGGAATCCTTTGTTAGCCTATTATAACCAATGATTGATTAAATTTTACCCCACTCCAAAACACTACCCTTAATTTGACAAAAACCTTGATAACATCATAAAAAACCCTAGAGATGACCAATGTGGCTTCAAACCCAAATTTCTTCAAAATTGGGCATCCATTTTATGCGCTTCAGTACTCTTTAGAAAGCTCACATAATAAGCTACAATTTGGAAAAATTTCACTTAAAATTACCGAGTCTTTTTCAAAATCTGATTGAATGAATCAAGCTTAAAAGCACACCTAAACCAAGCCAAACGCCCCCATCCTTCCCAGACCAGCGCTCCACGCCCTCTTATTCGGTGTTTATTAGCCGTGCATATCATATCATCCGACGGACTATATTCAAACTTAAATTGAGTAGCAATCCGTGTCAGTGCATTCTCCACCAATCAGAATTCAGTGTCGAGAGACCGTCTTACATACACATGACTATTTAAACTACCAATACCCCCTCTTACCTCTCACAGCAAAACTTCCAGCGGCAACGTCCTTTCAACGAACGTGACCTCGAAATTCAGCATTGGAGAATTGAGCTCGAGTAGCTGCGAAGCCCTCATCCGATCTCAGGTTATCCCTTTTATTCATCATGGCTACGGAAGAGCCCGCAGTAGTTGTCGAGTCTGTACCAGAACCAGCTGTAGCCGAGCCAGCTGAGGAGAAAGAGGCCGCAGATGCTGGCGGTAAGACCAAGAAAGCTAAGGAGCCAAAGCCTAAGAAGGCTGTTGCTCCTAGATCTCGAACTGCGCATCCTCCCTACGAAGAGGTGTGATATCAATTTCGCTTCCTTGTTAAACTGTGTAATAGTGTTGATGCCATTATCGTGCGTTGGATCTAATTTTGTATCCGAATTGGCTGTTGTAGATGATCAAGGACGCGATTGTTACGCTGAAGGAGAGGACTGGTTCTAGCCAGTACGCGATTACCAAGTTCATCGAAGAGAAATACAAGCAGCTTCCGTCCAACTTTAGGAAGATTGTGTTACACCAATCAAAGAAGCTTGTGGCTGCCGGAAAGCTTGTTAAGGTCAAGGGCTCGTTCAAGCTTCCCTCTGCTAAGTCATCGGCACCAAAGGCATCTGGGAATTCCGCTCCAGCAAAGAAGCCTGCAGCTGCTAAGCCCAAGGCTAAACCAGCTGCCAAGTCAAAAGAGACAAAATCAATAAAGGTGGCAACTAAAGCGCGTCCTAAGCCTAAGGCAGTTGCCAAGGCAAAGCCTAAAGCGGCTGCCAAGCCGAAGGCAGCTCCCAAGCCCAAAGCCGCTGCGGCTAAGTCCAAAGCTGCCCCGGCAAAGCCTAAGGCCGCTGCCTCGAAGCCAAAAGCTGCTGCTAAGCCCAAGGCTGCCGCAAGACCAAAACCTAAGGAGAGACCAGCCAAGGCGTCGAGGACATCGACAAGGACATCCCCGGGCAAGAAGGCCCCGGCCCCTAAACCGGCACCAAAGAAGGCTGCGGCGACCAAGAAAGCTCCTGCTAAAGGCGTTAAGCCCAAGAGTGTGAAGTCTCCGGCAAAGAAGGCTTCGACAAAGAGAGGAAGGAAGTGAAGAGAGACCAGAGCCTAGTGTCTAGGGTTAGTCATGTAAAGTTCCTTGTCTTTGCCTTGTAGATGGATCAACAGATGTCCCTAAAAGTTATCGAATTTCATCAGTTTTCTCCTTTTGGTTGTCTGAATTTTTTTTTTTCATTTTCATATCTAAGTAGACATATGATGTAGTTCAATGAGTTCTGGTAAATGAATTTACAGTTTGAGGGTTTCCTGATATTATAGCATTTGGCACCTGGTAGTGTGATGAGTACATTGATCCGTGGTAACATGATGGTGATGATACTGGATCGTCCTGCTACTCGAATTTTCTGACTTTCGATCCCTGCAGTTTGGTAAATTGTATACATGAATGTAAGACCTAAATGACTAGCACATGGCTGCACTATTGTAATGTATGAAAACGGGTTGCAGTCCATTAACCGGTATTGTACATATGCTTTACGCTTAGCAGGAGCACATTTGTTTTATGATCTGAACCATGTATTATATGTTATATAAACAACGAAGAGTTGAAATGGTAGAACCAATGAAACTGTTTGAAATCATTTATATAGTTTCAAAGTAAGATTTCTTTCTTTGTCAAGGCATACTGTATCTCACACTATATATATCAATAACCTTATTCCATAATAGACATTCAATGAATTTTCTTAGACTGTGTGCTAGATCGCAGCATGCAAAGCAGGGAAAGTTTTATCAAAGATGAAATTGAGATGAAATATGGAGATGGTCGGTTTTGGGAAGGTATCGTGTTGTACATTTTGTTGCAGGGTTAAAGCGCTTCTATTTCTGTATGATAGATATTCTTGGTGTATTGTGGTAAATGGTAATATGATGGAATGGGGTAATTAAATATGGCTAAGCGCCTGTAGTTTTCAATTTTATATCAGGTTTGCAGACATTGGGCCTCTTGCAGTTTTGCTTTGTTCAAAATGTTTAAGCCCCTGTCTGGAATAAGTTGTAGCAATAGCAATGCAGAGAATGAAGAGTCAAGTTATCGCTGCTGTAGGAAGGAATTATCAGTGGCCATTACGTTTGAATTTGTGCATTGTATTGGCATTAATGCCATATTCTACCATATTAGGAATGTTCATATGTTTCACTTAATGCATGCTGTGATTTGCCATCCTCGATCCTCGATCATTTTCTGCTAATCAAACACCAAAGAGCTTGCTTACCTTAATTCATAATTTATCCAAATCATGAAATAACAGGGTTTCTGAAACATAGGAGTGGTAGCAAGTTTTTATCTAACTTGTTCCTGTACATCAGTCCACTTGATTGAACTTCTCTAGTTCATGTCAAAAGGGCATTCGGATGGCACTAGGCTTTTGAGAACAATCTAGGAATGAGAACTTCACGGCGACAAATCTTAGCTATTGAAGTGAGATTCTCAACCCAAGTAAGGTCCAATGAACAAGTTGCTTAAGTTAAAACACTGGAATGGTTGTTGATTATCAGGATGCCTTTGACGGCTCAATCTGCTAGTTGAATCAATAAGATGACTATGTGCTTTGCTGGTAGTTCGAGTCACTGCTGTCTAAGCTATTAAGGGTTTTGAGTAGCACTTCACTTTCTGATATATATTTTATTGCTATGACAAGTTCTTGAATATTTTACATGGTTTAAAATCACTCCTTCAAATAGGATGAGAACTGTGGATTTAACTGAAGGGTTCATGCAGGGAGCAGAGCAGTCAACTATTATCCTTTGATATAGGTTCCTAAATTTCACACTTGCCTTCAGTCAAAAGTGGAAGGTTGAAGTAGTGAAGAGGGTTAGCTGATGTCCCTGCAGAAATTGAGAATTCCAGAATCTTTTGCAAATAAGAGTTTATCTATTTTATATGTTCCTTTTTCTAGTTGATGATTAATGTTATGGATGACCATTTGTGGTGAGTTTGGTTTTAGCTTGTTTTCTTGCAGAAGGATTTCCCCGATGTGTGCATGTGGTCAGTTGTAAGGGATTGTCAGGAGACAAGCATTAGGTATTGGCACTATGAACATAAGGTGACGTCTGTATTTGAGGGACAACTTATTAGGTTTGAGATGGAACCTACTCATCCTAGAAGACCCAATTTCTTAAACCCCTTGGGTAATGGAATTTACATTTACTCATTCTTTATCAGGGAAGGTTATCATTTGTATGAAATGTGGCACCTGCTGCTTTCCGTTTTGGCCTAAATCCGTTGAGAAAATGTGAGATATAAGCCCGAGTAAGGCGGGAAAAGACTGTTAATGTCAGTTTGTGGTTACTTTTATTGCAAGAAAAACTCAAGTGGAATTGGCTTGAACAGCTATTTTTTCTTTTGTTCCTTGAATAGTTAGGTTAGTGATGGCTAATTAAATTCGCACATGAAACCAATGGATATAGAGTTCAAGTGCACTTTGTTCTGGGAAATGATTCCCATATTTTCAATTCTATAAGATGTCCCCGAAGGGACTTGTTCTGAGAAATCACTATCGCAAGAGATGGATCAAGTTATGTATATTTGAGTTTGACCTTATTTTTTCTCTTTTTCTGGAGAAATGTTTGGAGTATAATTTTTCATAATGATTTTTCTGTTTGCCTTGCTGTGCGAAGATACAAGCTGCACATTCGATGATGGCATTGTATGAAATCTCCCTTAAGATAAATTGAACTATCCTCTCCCAAGCATCTTATGCACGACAAATTTTTCTTGGACACGAATTTGAACTTGACGAAGCATTTCGTGCCTTTTCTTTCCCTCCTCAAGATTTTAAATGTTATGCATACTTTATAAAGTCATGTCATAAAGTCATGTTTCAAACTTTCAACCTTTTGGATTGCATATTTGAACTTCTGCTGGATGGTCAACCTTGAACACGATAAAACAATGTCTTTCCATATTGGTATAACTTCAAAAGCTGGGTTAGGGCGCTTGTAGAGTTCATATATGGATTCGGCTTCCTAGTTCAACCTAGAAACCCTCTTCAAACTGTCAATTTCATCTTGATCAACTAGCATTGTCTTGTCTCTGTCTTTGCACCCTATCAACTTTCAACATTGATCACTTCAGTGATAATTGCTGAGTTGACATTTAAAATAGTGATTACTTTACAGGAGAACAGGTTTAAATATTGAAGGCTAGATCCGAAATTCAAGTGTTCTTTTTTTTACATTCTAGTCAGAGTGCCAAAAGATATTGTAATATTGTTTGCAGCTGTCATTTAGAAGAAAAAGCTGGGTTTTGCATCTGACTTTTGATGATATTGTTTTTCTCATTGGGCACCTTGTTGGGTGGGCCTTCCAATTCCAATGCATTTGTGCTGCATAACTGGGGCATTGTCTGCATGTTGAAAGTAAGTCAGAAATGCTACAGCAAATCTCTTGTGGGACTTCACTTTTTGATTTTACTCCGACTCATCTTTTCCACATGACAGCTCTTCTGTTCACATTCAAAGTTATCTGTTAAGAAAATCCATTTTGGATTAGAAGAATTGAGTATGAAACTGTAAAAGGAAATTTCATTCTTGATAATTACCAATTACTGGGAATTGCTATGGTCTGCAGAAAAAATGGCACCTCAAGAGAGTGCGTCATCCATAAATGTAAGAAACTGGGTTTGCTGCTGAAATCTGAAACAACGAGATGTTGAAGGAATACATTGCCAAAATCAAAGAGAAGCTAGAAATTGGTTGGAGATTTTCTTCAGACGAGGTGCTATATAATGGTGCGAAGCGGAAAAATGGGTAGAGACGAATCATTTATAGCACCTTATAATAAATATTGAAAGGGAAAACTCCACAATGCAAAGGACACGTCTTTCTATAAATGTATAATGATGGTCATGATCATTGACGAGCCTGATGTTCTCTACAATATTCTGATAAAAGGTTATTGCAAAGTTTTGAAAATAAGGGTCAAGGGTGCTGAACTGCTGTTAATATTTTTTAATAGAGACGATTCATGAAATGCTACCAGATTCAAATTCTTATAGTAGTTAACACTGAAGAAATCTATCATGATTCAACCATGCAATGAAATCTTGTGTAACTCACTCACTGATGGGTGGCCCAACAGTCAACACAGTGAAGGTGAAGGACAATATTATTTTGAACTCCAAGCAGGATGTACTTGCATGGCGTCTTCCAGAGTTTCAGGGCCTTTATTCGATTTTTTTTGTCTGTTTTTTTTGGGACCAGAGGCTTTTGTCCGTACTAGAATAATCTTTGTGCTGTTCTCTTCGGCCACTTTGTTTGGGTTTGGCCATTTTTTTAATTACACGGAGAGTAGATTTTATTTCTTGGATAAGTAACGAGGGAATTAATACTTAAACAAAGCTGGCCCAAATAATTAAATCTGTGGTAAAAAAGGGAGAATTACAAGCAGGCCCAAATAAAGAAATTAATTATTTGCCCAGTCTTTTATAAGTCAAACTTTTGTATTTATGTATTAAACTTCTGCATTTACATGTAGTTAAGACATACCCAAAAAAATAGAAATAAAAATCCATATAGCAATGGGACTTCGGGGTTTTTCATCTAGTTTCTTACGCTTACTTTTTTCTACTAACGAAAGCCAATTATTACTCTCAAGAGATACTAAAGTGAGGTATAGGGGAACTAATGATGAGACATAGATAATATAAAGTTAGAGCATGAAGAAGTTTATTAGTATGGATCTTTTTACGCAAACTCCAATTTTTGCAACTGATTAAGAAGAAAGAGAAATAGGAGAACGAGGCTCATTGCTTGTGTCTCTCACTCTCTCGAACTGCAAAGAGAGCAGCGCAATTAGAGTTATGTTTAGATTATAACACCAGAGATTTATGTGCTGCCGCCTTGTTAATATATACTTGATGAAAATTGAACTCAATGGTAGCTACAGGCTTGAGCAGGTTCAAGTGGTGGCTGAGCAGGCGATACTGATACAGATACAATAGGCATGTGAAGTGGCAGGTTTGCAGATGGCAGAAAAGCCTGGTACTATGTTGTATATGAGCTTTATGCAGCGTATTGTATTGTGGCCGGAAATTGCTTGGAGAGATGGGTAAGTGATCTTGGAATCTGATTCTATGGAACCCTCTGCCTCTAATTAATCGATCATGCCAACTTTGGGGATCAAGCCAACCAAAACTCTGTTTCTGGTACCCCACCTCCACATCTCGCTCTATGCTGGGCTAACCCTGGTTTATTTCTTTGGTTACTTTGTAGCTTTTCTTTCTTCTCTCCCTTGATCATGATTTCAATAGACTCTTTGTTACTGCAATCACGAGGAGCCCTAAACCAAGAAGATTATGATCCACACACAGTCACTGGTATGAGCATTACGTTAAACGCATGCCTAAGAACTTACACAATGCAAACAAATGAGAGAAAGTTCAGAACTTCTTTTGTTTCCCCTCTGGAAGAAGACCTTTTTGCTCTCGTCTCTGTTTGAGCCGTGTTTTGATCTTTCATCTTTCTGGTTTGGCTAAGAGGTGAACTAGGCTTTGAAATTGTATGGTTTTCTCTTTGAGCCGACTCTGCATAACCATAAAGGCATAAAGGAGAGTAATTGGAGCACTGTTGGGTGCAGCAAGTTCGATCACCGTTAACTGGTAAAGCATGCCGAATAATTATTACTGTCGTACAGGGACAGATTGATGCTTCAGAGTTCAGATATTCCTCATACCTTTAGCTGCAAAGGATGATGTCAAGACTACAACACTCTGTGTTGAAACATGCTGTCATGACTGATGAGTTCTGAAGCTTGTCAGAAGACGAGACAGAAGACTTGATGATAAAAGGAGAAATTACTTGGTTAAAAAACCCCTCAAAACATTTTTCATTCTTTTTGTTTGTTTGTTCAAGAACTGGCTTGCTTCGTTGTCCTGTGAGGGTGCAGAATTCGAATGTAGACATTCAGACATGCAAAATTCAATTCGTACATAGTATAATAATTAATATCTTCTATATTAGAGACCCTTTAAACCACAATTCCATAGTCATTCGCACGTCAGAAATTTGTTAATATTTTGGTCTTTTAGGTTTGATTAAGTAGCATTTAATGACTACTTATCTATGTTTCTGTGTTCTCTCGAGTGACATTAATTACAGTGTTTACTCTTCATTTGTTCTGTCGCGACATTGGAAGCAGGAAACTCTCTATCAGATCCAAATGATTGGATTAGTTGCAGGGAACACCTAATCATTCAGCTAATTAATACTACTATAATTATCTCATTAATACTAATTAAAGATGATCTATAATATAATTAGGATTTCCGAGCTTCACGCAGGCAATATGTAATTCATGATTATGATCCCAACAAAGCCTGTCCTTGAATATTTATGTCTGTTGGCCAGTTTGATTCCGAGTATTATTATGGGGGAATAAAGGTATAGTAATAATAAAAGGCAGGTTTTGAAAATTTTGTGGTAATCTACTTATTACGTCGGATATTGCAACTGAGGATAAATTCCAGAAGTGCCTTTTCTTTCTTCTTTCCTTTCATATTAAACAAGTTCCTAAATGAAGAAAGGTTATATATCTAATTTGCATTTTGTAATCTATCTGAAGGATATGCAGCAAGCGATATATATATGGGGAAGTGTATGATTGAGTCTGATGAATGGTTAAGCACGAGAGCATACAATTTTATGAAGAAAGGACAAAGGGAGGCAGATCTGACCCACCTGAATAATGAGCTTCACGTGTAAATGCAATCCATTTCAGTATATTTTTAATATTAAAGTTGAGCCATAAAGGAGAGAAGAATATGAAATACCTGACCAATAGTTGGACGTGAACAAAAGATAAGCGATGATGAATTATGGAGCAGATTCAAGAACCTGTATGTCCCCTTACACAACCAAAACAAAGCTGGCAGTACCGCAGAACCACAATTATTCATACCATTAGTTCAAGTGCCAAGGACAATAAAACCTAATTATCGACTAGCTAGTTAGTTAATAACGTACCTAATCCCATGATTATGAACGCATTACGCAAAAGATTCAAGAACTCGTGGATTGGAGTCCCAGCCCATAGTAGCTGGTTAATCCATAAAAGCTGCTTGTTTTGTTTAAGGTGGAGAGCAGATACGAGATTATGAGGACTTACCTGGATTCTCATGCACTGCTGACATCTTGTTAAGGTTGAGCGATATGTGGCTGAGGGGAATGAAGCCTGGTCCGAAATCACTCGGAAGAGCTTATAATATTTGCTGGAGAGCTTGCATGAGTGAGATCTCGAACCAGACAACATTCCCCACAACAGTTTTCCCATGTAAAGACCCGGGGGGGGGGGGGGGGGGGGGGGGGGGGGGGGAGATGATATGACTGAAGTGTTTGACATGGCCATGCATTGATTTTTGAGGTGGGTTATATAGGTGAAAAGTTTTGGAGGAGATTCTTTGTTTTGGAGTCCACTTTTCTGCAACTCCTTTGCTTGTCACACGTAGGCAATTTTACCCATAATAATTCCCCATAAATAGTGATGTTCCTTTCATATATATTTTCTCTCTATGAACTCCATCGCTTACATTCAACGCTTCTTCCTTTTCTTTTTCTTCTTTTTAGTTTCTCTGGGCATTTTTCAACTCTCCTTTTCTTGCATAGGGATTATCCTATTCTCTTTGGAGAATGCAACCCCACTAACTACCAACAACCCCTCTATTTTATCCTCCTTTTAAAACTTTACTTCTAATTCATTTTATGAAATCAGGGAATATAATAAAAGGAATTAATATAAGCATGTTTTAATTAAGATAATAACAAATTTGTACGATTTAAGTTATTCAGTGACTTGGGATATTACAATGCTCACAATTATTTCAAAATGGAAATATTATTTAAAAAGATGGCGTGTGCCCCGAAGCACATCCATATTTTGGACTAACATATTTGTATTGGAATATACATATATATATATATAGTTGTAGCGTGCTTTAAATTAGGGGAACTATACTGAATAGTTGAGGTTCCTATTTGTTTTTCCTTTTGTCCATTATAGGTTCCTATATGTTTCTGGGTTAAGTTTCTCAGCCTTTAAGATGGCAGCGATATGCCAATTGCCAAACTTGAGTCTAAGCTTTAACACAGAAAGCTCGTTTAAACTTTAAAAGTGTAAAGACACACACAATCAAATAGTGCGCCGTTTCAGCATACCCTAATTTGTTGTGCCTCTTCGTGCCATCTCGGTTACATGCACATCAAAAGAAGGAAGAAAAAAAGTAGAATTCTTTCATCCTGTAAAGTTGCATTCTGATAAAGTAACGAGAAAAGATTGTTCGGGGCTCTCTGTTTTTTTCCCCAGTCACCTCAGATTAGGTACAGGGGAGACCAGCCTATCACATTTTGTATTCATGTCGTACATTTGAATATTTTCGAATTCAGTCACCATCTTTTCTTCAAATGGATTTTTTTTTTTAAAAAAAAAAGACAAATAACCCTTTTACATAAACAAGGATCTAATTCAAGTAGAGTGAATTCAAGAGAGCGTCACTTTCTAAAGGTATAAGAATTAATGGATATTGTTATGAATATGAAAGTCACTAAATTCAGTTTAGAAACGAAATTTGTAGTTCATTTGAAAGATATGAAGACAGATTTCTGGGTGAAGACGCCTCCTGAGCAGATAAAAAGGAAGATAAGGTAGAATTTGACCTTGTTTGAGGACATGGACGTGAGATCCAGCTAAGAGAAATATGTACCAGCATATATAATCCTCTGGATCGTGAATTTTCACCATTAATGAGTTCATTAATTATCAAGAATCAAATCTATCTGAAATACGGCTAAAACCATGCATGGATGAGAAGGCAAAATACACGGTAAAAAGCCTAAAAAAGGTTCACGGAGGAAAATATTAATTTTGAGGTCAAAATAATGAGCTTTTGAAAAAGGAGGGGGGGGGGGGGACTGCATATGTCCGGAAATGCTGGCAGAATAAAGTTTCGGTTATAAAACTTCCAAGAGCAACAGATAAATCTTGCACTAAACAAACCCAGATGAAAAAGACACATAATCATTACCTCTACGCCATTTTCTTTTTCTAAGAAAACACGTATAGAGTAGAGTATTTTGCTGTAAACCAGCCTAAAGTCAAAATTCCTGTTGGTATAGCATTCTGTTTTCGCGTTTCCAACGTTGTTCTCCTTGAAAAAAAGTGTCTTCACTACAAATTTTGGTCGACGTGAGAACAATTGAAAACATCAATAATAATTTCTTTGCTGGTAAAATTTAAGAACTCTGGCCTTTTGTTCTTCTTCTTTCAGTTGATGAATAAAGTCATTGAGTCGACAAAACTGGAGAATTTCTTATGTTTGCTGGCTTAACAGACAGCAACAGACGGCAACTTGGTTTGATCTTTGACTTAAATTTTGCAAGTTCATTAGCTTGTCTTTGACTTTAAGTTGAAGATATCCCAACAATTCCAAATTCTGTTATGAGAACGATGATGATTTGCTGCATTTAACCTTTATCATTCTGTATGGTTCTGCCCAATCAGATTAGACTTCCAAATTCAACACGCAGCTAGAGTGAATGGCAATAGAATTATAATATATTTATCTATATTAGACTTTTGGGTATTCTTGTCCCCAAATCTTACCTATTAACATCGATAATACAGATGAAAATTTAAAATTGAGTGCAAGAGAGTCAATACTTCTTTTTATTCTTTTTAAAATTAAAAAAGAATATGTTATTTCTATATATATTTTTTTAATGTATTTGAAAACTTGACATCCATGTTAATAATACATGTCAACTCACCAGTAAATGAATTACATGTTAGTATATCCTCCTCACCCCCAGCCGGAATGCGTATCCATTCCGACCTTGTGTTTATCAGTGGTCTATTTTCTTCATTTGAAAAACCGTTTAAATTTTTCTTTTGTAAATTTATAATTTAACTATAGTTTCGGGAAGACATTTTCTTTAACCTCAGTTTCGTGTACCGGTCCTAAGAGACTTTTTTTTTAATAGTGTCCTAAGAGACTAGTTAGGGGGGAAGTGAAAGATCAATAGGTGAGGATAAATATCTCAGTATCATTTAAATAAAGTCTTAAGTTTGAACTTTGGGATCTGAAAAAAATTTCCATTAAAATATTCACCTACTATAACCAGATATACGACACGGGTCAAATTCAAATATAATCGGAACAAAGCTCCAATGAACTGGATAGGTAACAAAAAAAATATGAAAAATAAGGGCTTTCATTTTTCTTAAAAACAGTGAAAGAAAATAATTTTTAGAGCAAAAAAAACAGAAAAAGAAAAAGGCTCTTGATTACCAGGTTGAGAAGCTCTGTATGTATGTGATAAATGGTTTAATCTTTTCCATTCCAATGGACAGGTATAAAAAATTTAAACAAAAAATAATTATTGAAAAATGTATTTCATAAAAAAAAATGAAAAACAATGCAGTCTGGCGACCATGAACCCAAATACAATACTCTCTAGCAGAACATACGATTCAAAATCAGAAAAATGTTACTCATGAACATAAGCTAAATCAGGGAGATGAATTATATAATCCCTATTCAAAAAATTCAAAGTCTCAGCAAAAATTTTCCTTTTCACCGCCAACAATTTTTCATGATACACAGATCATATTATACGCAGTTGCTCCTGGTGGGAGGAATCCATATCTAAGTTCGGATCCTCTGCAGTGGTGATAAATTAGAACCTGCCGAAGGTATTAGAATTTCAGCCCAAAACATCATAAAGGGTATTAGATGTCAGAGCAATATCATATTCCTCGTTTTCAATTGCAGCAATCAGTTAAAATAGTTGATGAGCAGCTAACCACGGGATTTCATATACTCTTACTCAATGCAGCTCCTTTTCAACAACCATTCCAACGCAATCAAGACAGATGATGAACTCTTCTGCAATAATTACTCAATGCAAGGCTTTTGCTAAAACGAAGTAAAAGCAAAAAGCGCTCAGATAATCAAGGTGGGTATTGAATCACTTTTACTTTTAATGGATTTTATACAAAATCTGTCAAGAAAGCACTTTCTCCTCTAGCTGGGGAAATTTGAACCTGTGCAACAATTCAGAGGCAACCTTATTAAAGGAGACATGTTTGAGCTGATTTCTTTTTCCGATGACCACGTCGTTTGACAGAAATACTATTTCCTGAGCATCCACGTTCTTTTCAAGTAGATCAGTCCAAAATTTGTTATCTACGTTAAGGTTTGATGATCGCAATATATCTGCGACTTTATCCAGTGTAGCTACGTTCCTACCAGCACCGCAACCCATGGCAGTGGCAGCGCCAACTGCATTTGCTATTGCTAACGTATTAGCCATTGGCATCTTATTTATAAAACCGTAGGCAATGGGAGCCACAAAACTGTCCCCGCATCCAACGGTGTCAATAACATTGGCCTGATAATATTTTTAAATCCAATTAGTTTGCACCAAGATAGAAAAAGCTGAAGAGAATAAATTATATATTAACATAAAAAAGGACTCTCAAAGGCCAAAAAGAAAAACATCAGAAGACATGAATTTAGTTAAATTTATTGAGAGAAAGACATAATAAATTGAACACAGTGAAAATTATTGAGGAGCATGCGACCATTTAGTTTTGATATACGGTCATACAGTTATTAAAGAAAAAATCACATTCTTTCCTTTATAAAATTAATTTCATGGAAATAGCATTTTAACAGAAAACCCAAAATGAGATAATACCTTGAATGCAGGTGCACAAGCTATACTCGACTTAGATATCAGGATTGAACCTCGGGAACCTATTTTCACAATCACCCATTTTGTGCGGATCCCTCTTTTAAGCAACTCTTGCCCTGCTAATATTGGATTTCCTATGCCAGTTAATGACTCAGCCTGTCATGTCATACATTAATACCAAATATGCAGTTAAATGCAAAAGTACCAAGTGAAACGTCAACAAATAAAGTCCATATATTTTTTAATCTTCCACATGTCGAGAAGATACAGAGCACGGAGCAACCGGTTCAAAATAAGCTTGAATAAAGTGAAATTAGATACAGACCAATTCATAATCACCACTCCAGTAAAAATTCTCTCCCTCCCAGTAATTGGATATTATTTAATCAGCATTTTATGTAATTGAGCTTGCCTACATGATGGATGGTCTATATCTACACCAACCCAAACCCACACATTAGTTGAATGGGCCAACCGTTGAGTTCCATGTTCAACTAGTTTGGACTTTGGACTACAAACCGTTTTAGCTCTTTAACATATCCGCAACAGAGTTGCAAATTTGGAACAGGTTATTATACAAGCAGTTATAAAGAGTTGTTAAGCCATTAATATGAGAAATTGCCACATCAATTTGCATTATGGGACATGCATTTTAGAATGCAGAGAGTTTCTTCTATGCGGTACCAAAGAAATAGAATTCACAATCAAGTAATTCTACAAAATTGTATTACTAAGTTTGACAAACAAACTAAACAGACCCACTCTTAAGAGGAATGTTGGAATCATTACATAAAGTTAAGAAGGTCCTTATTAACACACAATATAAACATGAGACCTCAACATTAAAACAAAAAACTGAGATGGGCATATGTACTTATTTTCATTTTGCAAACAAAAATATGCAGCTCATAAGAATATATATACACGGAGCAATTACAAAACTAATAGGCTGATATAAGAAATATTCAACACATAACAGGAAATGCAGAACAGAAAATACATTATAAGAAGCTAGAAAATTAACTAGATAAAAGCTATCTAAAGGGAGCTAGAAATCAAAACCTCATCAGAAGTTAGAAGAAGAACATCACTCATCCTCAGAAACTTGTAAAGGGCTCTTTGTTCTCCTAGTGTCCCGGTTGAAAGAATCCTTCCACGTGGCCCAGGATCAAAGAAAACTGCTGTGCCAGCTTCAACAGCATATTCCACTGCCGAGAGTATTAAATCAGGAGAGAGCTCATCGAAGCCATATCCATTACAAAATAAGACCTTTGACTTTTTAATAGCCACCTTTACTTCTGTGGACAATTGCTTCATCCAGTGAAATAAAGGCTCCTTGCTAAAATCAGCCGGACTAGCAAAGAAAACATGCTTGTTCAGGTATTTTTAAAGCAAAATATGAGAGCAAACTAATGAAAGCTATTACAGTGACATACAACTTCGATATAAAATTTTACCTACAAAAACCATGTCCTTGTAAAGGATCGACAAGAACCCAGCACAGAAGTGTTTCGTATGAGGCACTAGAGTTGTTGGCAACATCAGCGTTATCACTCATTTGCACCAGCCTAATGCCCTCATCATTAAGCACGTCACGCAAAAACTTCCCATATATCTCATTACCCACTTGACCAATTGCAATGCAGTCAAGTCCCACTCTTGATGCTGCTATAGACATATTGCAGTTCCCGCCAGCTTCCCAGTATTTCTAGATGGAAAACCGTCGAATCCAAGGTGAAACAAAAGATATCAAAACTATAAGAGAATGCATTAGCCCTTCGCATTAAGCAATACATAAAAAGCTAAAGACGTTGTTTTTAATGCATTCTCATTATATGATTAAAAAAATAACTAAAGACGTGTTCCTCAGTGGAAATGGATTGGGCGAACACCAAACCTATAAAATTAAAAAATTATATGCTTAAGATTTTTGTTCGGTCCATGGTACTTAAAATAATTGATGTAAATAATATCTTCCAAACTCGTAGGCCTCACAAATCTAATTATCCAGTTGTTTGTGTTATGTGTATTAAGAGATAAGTCCAACAGACAACGGACATCGTACAATAAACAGGAGTTAGAAGGATCACAATATTCGGTAAATTTGGAAATCTTCTATTCTACACAGAATTGGCATAACCAATCAGGTACACTGCAGTTTCTCCTGGAGAATGTTTTTGTTTCTTAATCCTCTAATTACTTCATTTTTAAACCGATGATTTCTTCTCAATGTTTGTTATATATATATATATGTATATATATATATATATATATGTATGTATATATATATATATATATATGTATGTATATATATATCAATTAACCAAAAGAAAATCCACTATAATCAGCATAATCAGAAGACTGATCAAACTTGCCTTTAACTAACATCTCTATTACATTTGCATGGAATGGAAGCTGGTTTTGATCAAGCTAAAAGGAAGAGGCAGATAGTGGGTAGTGGATCATCAAGAAGTTGAATTGAAATTTCTATCCTCACACACTGGTAACTTCAATAACCAACTAAATTTCCAAGCCCCCGCCCACTCATTTACATAAAACTAATGGAACAAACATATACTTCGGGCGAACATGGATAGTAAAAACATCATACTTTATACAGAAATAAAGCCACCCTGACAGACATGCTTAGTTAATACCAAATAAAAAACAGGAGAACATAAAAGACACCTAAAAACTGAAAGCTTCAGAATTTTTGTTTCTTTTAAATATATTTTAACGTGACAACGGTAACTGGATAAGATAGAGTCGATCGTCAAATTGGCTGCTCAAAGTGACAAAAAACAGGCACATTTTTGCAGTATAATAAAAAATTAAAGATGAATTTAAGGTAAGGTACAGGCAGGAGAAGCTACCTTGTCAGGTGGAGAGGCCGATAACTGTTTCATAAATTCCTTGCGTTCCTCGACTGAGGGAGGCGGCAACTGAGGGACATTGAGCACAATGTCGACACAGAGGTTCCCCAGGGTAGCAACATCGTTATCCTTGATTCCAGAGCTCCTCAACTTCCAATCGTTTTCGGCAGTGCAGGGAACAGAGGCGATTGAGGCAGAGAAGAGTTTGGGCAACAAGATTTGGACGCCGTTGCGGGCGAAAACGGAGAGAGGGCGAGAGAAAGGTAGAATTAGGGAAGGGTTTCGACGACATGAGGGGGGTAAGGAAGGTGCATGGTAGGCAATGGAGGATTTGAGGGCTTGTGGATGGAAAGGCATTCAGCCAACGAAGCGTTGCTTGCGATATTCCAGTGAGGCCCTAGCTGAGAGGAGAGATTAAATTCCCATACGCAGAAACGGCTTGGACGAACGCAAGCAATATTCATTGATTATTGTATTAGCTTATGTAGCTATGACCGGTCATTACCTCCTCCTACTTTCTCCTCCAATAATTATTACTGCCTCCACTTTAACTTTTTGTAAAAATTCATCTAATAAATAAATAAATTATAATTTAATTTAATTTTTTAAAAATAAATTTATATTATATTTTTTATTTATTTAAATTAATCAATTAATTTTTATATTAATTATAATCAATTAATTTATTTAATTATATATATTTAAAAAATAATTAATTTTTATAATTAAAATAAATAATAATAATTTTTTTGGACAGGTATAACTATTACTACTTAGGAGTCATATAACTAAACTACAAGAGTTATAAAAATTTGTTAAGATAATTATTTTTAATAAATACAACTATATTGTTATTTTATAAATTATTTTTATTATTTTTTATGTGATATTTCTAGTATATTTTATAAATACAAAAAAAAAATTAAATTCTATTAGTTTTATTTTAAAATTTAATAATTTTTAATTTTATCATTATTTAATATATATTATATTCTATAAAAATAAGTCAATATAATAATAAATAAAATATAAAATTATATATTTATGTAAATAATTAAATAAAAATATTTATTGTCTCTTTATTTTATAAATAAAATTTAAGGGGTCAGGTAATTTTTTAAAAAATATTTTTTTTAACTATTTATATTAAAAATTATACTATTGATATATAAAGACTCTTTTTAACAAGTATAATCAATAAAATTGTTTAAAAAATAATTATAAAATTATAAAGTGAAAAATTAAAATATTATATTTATAATTGAAATAAATTAAAACTTTTAATTAGAAAGATTATTATTAAGTTGAAAAGTCTGTTGTGGAAATAATTTTAGACACGCCTATACAAACATACATATTAAAATTTTAATAAGGAACACTTCAATATTTATTTCTTTTTATCAACAACACTTCAATATTTATGATTCATTTATATGGAAAAAGTGTCTATTCAAGATTATACATGAAAAATAAGAAACTTGCTACATAATTTAAATTATAAATTGTAGTTGCGTTTAATGAAAATAGTATCATATTAAAATACATGATATACTAATTAATTTTATTCTTTAATAATTTTACAAATTTTTGCTCTTTCTATCCGGTCAAACAATAATTAATGAGAGAGAAAATTAAAAAAAAACAATACGTGATTTAGATCATTAAATCATAATTAATTTTAAAACATAATTTTTGAAAATATAATATATAAAAATTAAAATAGTACGAAATAAGAAAATTATTGGAATATGTCGTTATATCTAGTGGAGGAAAGAAAGAAAAAGGGAGGGGAGGGCGTGAAGAATAAACTCTGCCCTTATGCCTAAAGTCATACTGAGAACGACTCTCTCTCTCTCTCCTAAGAAAGGTCGAGATAGAAAATTATCATGATATGATAGAGGGAAAAGTTAAAACGGTGTTAACCTAACTCTCCAGACTTTTATCTCATATTAATTTTAATTTTTTTAATAAAAACATATATTATATTTTATTATATTTTTTATTCTATCAACTCATTTTAAGGTCTCTTTCCCTCTTCTCTCATATTTTGCTCACTCACGATTACAAATATCGCTAGTTGTCACTCTCATATAGATATTCTTATACATATATTTTTATTTTTTTTATTGTTATTTTTTTCCTTATTTAGATAAGTTGTCATTTTATATCAGGAAGAAATATTGGTATTTAGAAAAAATTATCGTGATATTTTATATAAAATAATTTTATTGAGATAATTTTATTATAATATTTAAAAAAAAATATGATCAGATCAATTTAGAATAGGATAGGACACAGAATATATTTTACATCTTGTATACTTAGGATACAAAAAGAGTTGGCCTAATTTTAATCTATTCTGTGACCACTCTACTCCCACAAGTCTTGTAAAGAACATTGGGAAATTGGTGTTTAAGACCCAAAACAACTAAAAAAAACGCTTAAATAGATACCTATTTATCGCGTATGAACTCGTGAGGTTAATAAAATCGCTTTATCGACATCATATCACTGAATTATTTTTGGGCAATCTATAATTGAAAAGTCTGATGAAAACAAGTTAAAGGAAACAAATAACCAATCAAGAAAAGTAATCCAAAGAAGACTAATTATTAACTTTTATTCTTTTATTTCTTAATACATAATACATAATATATTTAATTAAATTTATCATATTAAAAATTAATTAATATAATTAATATAATATATATTTTATAAAATATTGTAATTATTTTTTTAATTTTCTCTCTTATCTGACTATTGACTTATTGTTGAGGAAATGTTAAATAGGCTACGAAAATCTAACCCAAGTTTTTCTCCCCTTGTTTCATGTTTGTACGTATTGTGAGGAGCTATTTCTGGGCAAACAATAATTAATTCGTCTTTATGACATGAATGGATCTTAGCTCGTCTTTTTATTTTGAATAAGTGATTACTTCGTCGCTATCTGTAAATGCAATCACTTTATTTAATCTTATGAGTTTATAACAATTAAATGTGTGTTTGGTCCCACTCAAAATTTTAATTTTAAATTAACTTTTGAAATTTAGATTAAAAATTAAATAAATAATTTTTAAATATCTATAAAAGTTTATAATCAAACTATAATTTTAAATAAGTTAAAAAAATATTTTTAAATAAAAAAATATATAAAATATTTAATAACTATTTTATTTTTATTTTTTTTCTCTTTCATTTGTGTTTAATAATTTCACGGGTGATCTCCATTCATCATTGCTAGTTGTTGCTATCAATTGTAGTTGGTTTATCGTCATTGCCATCATCTCGGCTTCATACATGTAAAGGAGGCGATGACAACGACAAATTTGTAGATGAGTGGCAATGGTGAGAGGCGATGACATTGGTCACAAAGAGGAAGAAATTGATAAAAAAAAGATAAATAAGGAGATGAAGAAAGATGACTGATGAACAATAATTATAATTTTTTTATTTTATATTATTTTTAATAATTTATCAATTACAAAATTTATTATATTAATAATTATTAAAATATTAATTTTATTTAAAATTATTTTTTATAATATTTTTTTAAAAAAACTTTTTTTAGTTATAAAGACTTTTAAAAAAGGATTAGGCTCATCCACTATTTAAAAATAAGATAAAATCTCAATTTCTCTTAAATAATATTAATATTAGGCAAAATAAACTGTTTATTATTCTCATGTGTAAACTTAGACACTTGAAAATTAAGATATATCTTCAAACGGCATGACTAGAATTGTAATAAAATTTATTTCTTAATTATTAAATATACTTTAAATAATTATATATTTTATCTTTTTATTAGTTAAGTCTACATATAATAAAAAAAAACTTCTTCTTTTATCAATGTGAGCTTCTCCAAAGATAAACCTTTTTCTAAAAACCCAATATCTGACTCTGGTTCTGAAGGCTTGCGGTTACTCTCTCTTTTTTCTATCAGCGAAGAACCAACATACAAATGCGCGTATAACCAAAAAAAAAAAACATACAAATGCGCGTTGTAACAAAAAACACGTACAAATGCGCGCCTTATTCTCTCCCTCTCTCTCTTTCTGTAGTTGTAATTTGTAATATCATTTTATTTTTTTTCCAATTCGGTTCTGGATTATTCTGATTTTATTTCCTATTTTTTTCTGAAGAAGAAAAATAGAAAGAGAAACTCATCACCATCTTTCCTCGTACTTTTGATCTCTCCCTCTTCTCCCTCTTTCTCATAAGCTGCAGAACAGGTACACACGTTTCGCCATGTTTCCGATGCAAATATGCATGAACTCCATGAATTATGGGTCATCTATGATCTCCGAACGATCTTCTCGGGTCCACATTGTAATTGGGATCGGCATTATGTTTGATTCATTGATTTTTCATTGTCCTGTCCTCTCAACGAATTCGGTTTCTTTTAAAACCCAATCATTGGAAATTTTCTATCCTTTCTACAACTCGTGGGTAGAAAATTTATGAATAGAAGAGTTCGGATTCTCGAACTCGTTGTGTTTGGCTTGCCATTTTCATCTTGGGCGTCTGATTCATGTTTACGTATTTAATATGGATCAGCGTAGTTTTTTTATTGATTTGTTTGAGGAGTAAGTTTTATCATCTCCGTTCATTTTCTGTTCTGGAGTCTTAAAAATCTTAGCCCCCTTCGTGGCGTGTAATCTATCTGACGTCTAATTTTTTATAAATCATTATTCATCGTAGCATATACATTAATTGCATGATGCATTGGCTTGGATTTTAATGTCATTCTGACCGTTCGCTACGTTCTTCAGGCCATATAGCCCTGGTTAATTCTGATTTTGACGCCACAATCCACATCAATCATCGCTCTGAATTGGGAGGCTGGCTTTTAACTAGTGACTTGCCCCGGCTTGAATCTCGTGGATTTCTGGATCTATTATGGTGGATATGGCAAAAAGTGGAACCACATTTTTGAAAACACAAAGGATACAGGGCTTCTATACCGTTCTCACATCTGCAGCTTGTGAGTGGTTTTTGATATTTCTTCTTCTCATCAATGCCGCGATATCATATCTGTTGACGAAATTTGCAAGATACTGCGATCTGCAAATCCCCTGTGTGTTGTGCTCCCGAATTGATCATGTAATAAATGGTGAAAAATATCAAAATCTACTTTGTAGCAATCATAGATCAGAAATATCGTCTTTGGTGTCATGCCATATTCATGATAAGGTTTCAGATGGTCATGGGATGTGTGATGAATGCCTCATGTCGTTCGCCCCTGACGATAAAACCCACTCTAAAACTCATAGGCTTTTGCTGGGTAAATTGAGACCAGCTCTTGGTAATCATGGATCTCCAGGCTCATTGCCCAACAGAGATGCGTTTCCCAGTTCTTTGGGCTCAAAGCCATGTAGCTGTTGCGGTAAGTTTTGGAATTCAATGCAGAGTTCTCAAAGATCGCTCCTACTGAAATCTCCCAGGATAGCTGTTTTCAAGCCAGACTTTCATTTGCCAGATATATCCAGAAAAAACTGCCGAAACCACCAGAACAACTTCAGGAAGATATACGATAAACCAGTTTCTTGCCTAGGAAGGTGCTGTTCTGATTCATTGTCTAATTATGCCGATTACACTGAGGTGAAACTTGCCTCTGATTCTGAATCTGAGTTCGCATTTTCTGACGATGACGATTTTCGTAGTCAAAATTATGAAAACATTGAAGCTAGGAACAACCTCATTATGCCCCAACAGACAGCAGGAACTCCATCAAAATGTCTTCCGAGTGATTCAAATCCAACAAAGCCACACATTATTTCCTCCGAAACCGAGCCTTTGATTTTATTTCCATGTGTAAAGCCCAACGTAAGCAATCGCCCTGATGTCAACTGCACGGTTTCTGACGCTGTTAATAACTATGGTTTTGGAGAAATTAAATGGAAACAGCCCAATCAAAAGTCATTGGATTCTGAACTGCCTGAGCTCATTTCACTAAATGAGGTTTTATCATCAGCAGTGGATATTCCTAATCAAGAACCAGAAGGGAGTAAGATTACTTGTCTTTCTCAGAATTCTCTCCCTGCTGCACTTTCTGAGCTTGTAACATCGGATACTCATCATCCACTGGCTGGCACGTCACCGGAAAAATGTAATCCTTTATGCTTTGCAATTCATATATGTTGTTATATTTGAATATGTAGATCTAAATTCTCTAACATTAGCATTGTGAAAATTTTCCAGGTATTGATGATACACAGGCAAGCGATGTTGGATGTTCATCCAAAAACCATGAGGAGGCCTTAGAGGAAACAGTTACAATTGCACGCTCATCCACTGAAACTGACCCATGTGGAAATGACTCATCATTTTCAAGTCGTAGGGATGATGAGTCAAGTAATGTTAATGAGCTCCCTCTCACAAATGAGGAAAGAGAAACACCTGGTTTTGTCCATGAACATCGAACTCCCACTGAAGTTAATGGAGTAAATGAAGAACGGAAGCCATCACACTCTCCTAATTCTTCTCCCCGTGCATCTAGTATGTCATCAGTCGTTCCCACTAACCAAGCTAATGCCCTTGAGATACAAACCAATACTTCAACCTCCAATGGAACTCAAGAACTTCAGAAGGTCGCTTCAATGAGGTCTGTTCTTGAATCTCTTGAAGGATGCAGTGTCAGTGAGATTGAAGGGGAGTCGATTGTTGATCAACTAAAACGACAGATTGAGCATGACAAGAAATGCATCAGTACTTTATATAAGGAGCTGGAGGAAGAAAGAAGCGCTTCTGCAACTGCTGCAAATGAATCTATGGCTATGATCACCAGGTTACAGGAGGAGAAGGCAGTGCTCCATATGGAAGCCCTTCAATACTTGAGAATGATGGATGAGCAAGCAGAATATGATGGAGAGGAATTGGAAAAGGCTTATGATCTTCTGGCGGAGAAAGAGAAAGAAATACAAGATTTGGAAGCAGAATTGGAATTTTATAGGTTGAACAAGGAATATGAACCTATGGGCCATAATATGCAGAAGGAAAGCTGTGATTTGAAAGGAAAGAACATCACGGTACAAAATTTTAGTGTACCTCCCATCACCATTTCTTCCAATTCAAAGTTGGCCGATTTATCTCAAATCACAGATGAATCGGTGGCTCATGAAACTTCATTAGAATTTGAAGATGAAAAGGTGTACATTTCCAATTGTTTGAGTAGTTTGGAAAAGAAGCTTCGTCGAATTTCTGATAATGGTGTTTCCCGCGGCATGCCGAATGATAGACCTGAAAACTTTGAAGAAAGTGAATCTGATCAACATGGATCTTCTAATGGTGATGGACCTCGATTAGACAGTCAACAAGATAATAGTGTCTCGTCCATAAAGAGAGATTATAATACTTCTAACGGTGATGGGTCAATTGCTTCAAAAAGTGAGATTTGTTCTCCAAGTGAAGAAAACAACCATTCAGTGTCTGTTGGACGAAAAAATTCCATGCAAAGAAAAAATGCTGATTTGTTTTCTATCGAAAATGAAATATCAGACCTTAACGAACGGTTGGAAGCACTGGAAGCTGATCATGATCTTCTAGAGCATATATTGCATTCACTTCGAGACAACAATGATGGGCTAGAATTTATTCGACAAATAGCGCATCAATTACACGAGCTACGGAAACTTGGCTCTACAATACGATGGTAAGGTTAGGAGAAATTATTTAATGCTTGTTTTATGGTATCACTGAACTTCATCTTCATTAGCCACAGGGGACATGTTTGGGATGTATGTATTTCAACCTGTTTTTTTTTCTACCTATATATTCTGTATGTCATGAATGAACTCATAAACCACAGGCCTTGGTGTAATCTTTAATCGAACCCTATTGTGCCATCATCAGCTCAGTATCTATGATTCAATTGATTCTATTCTTGATATTCTTGTAAAACATTTTTGTTGGTATAATTGATGTCCATTTTGCAGATGTATCAAGATAGGGATGTTGAAACAGAAATATTCGCAGTAAATCTCTTGCAATGATTGGGCAAGGATGACAATTAATGTTTACGTTTTCTTCTCCTTCTTGGTTTTGCCTACCTTTTAAGAATCAATCAGTCAGAAATAGATCGCGAGACACAGGTATCTCTCTGCACCGGCATCGAACAGTTCCTACGAATACAGAATAGTAGCAGTAACCTTTCTTGCCCCTGTTTGGTCAGTATCCTGTGATGCGAATCACTGGCTTTGCAGCCCTAGCTGACTGAGTTCACCGGTCGTCGCATATGGTTACCAGGTTACAGAGGGAGGACACACCCAATTTTGCAAGAATAGTCTGTAAATTAAATTAATACGGTCATTTTTTTAAGAAAAGGAAAGACAAAATAAAAGAAGGAAGGGGGAAGGAGGTTGAGGCAGAGATTGCCTAATAAATATAGTGCGTTGGTTAGACAAAATGATGTATAACTACATCGTATTCTATTCTTACTATTATTGTTAGAATGATAATTAATTCCATGAAACAGCTTATATGTTCCAGCATTTTTAGTATTTTTTTTTCTTATAATTTTCTTCTTAAAAGGTCAGTTCAGATAATCTGTTTAAACATATGAACTGTGATGTGAAAAAATTGAATGTCGTCACTATTCAGTATGAGTTATGTCAATCATTATCACTCCCTGCGTAACTAATCATATGTCATCGGGGATAGGATAATTTCATAATCCGCATGTTACATGACAGCTAAAATTAACTTTAACATATCTTCTAAGTATGTGTTTCGGATCACTACTATTGAAAATAAATTATAGACTTAAACTATAATTTTATGAGATATAGGTTAAATAAGATTTTTTTTTTAAAATCAATTTTAGAACTCAAACCATAGTTTAGAGTTCAAAACTATAGTTTGAGAATAATTGATCTCTTTATAGCTTTTTGATGCCCCTTGCCATGGTGAGTTTTTTATTAATTAATAATTTAAATTTTATTAATTAAAAAAACTAAAACAAATAAAATCTAATTTAATTTCTTATTTAAAAATGTTGGAAAAAAATAAATTTATCAATAAAAGTTATAATCTTCCATATTTTTCGATGGTCATCTAGATTGGTTCTCTAATAAAATTTTCAGTAGAAAAAAAATAAAATTTAAATAAATATTATAAATTTTTACTTTATTCAAATACATATGTATATATATTATTTTGTAATCATTTAAATAAAAAAAATTAAATTAAATTAAATTTATTATCTATGAAAAAGTGATTATGCTATTAATCATCTAAATATCTCCAATTTTTAAAATTATTTTTTTCTCAAAATCTATTATTCCCATAATCTATTCTTCTCAAAATTTATTTTCTAAAAACTAATCTAAATACATCATAATTTGATTGAAAATGAGGACTACGTGGATATAAAGCCAAGTACTTGAATTTTTCCAATAATAAAACAGTAATGAGATTATTATGTCTGACCGACGTTGCCTTTCGACAAATAATCCAACTTTTTATCCGTTTTGGTCGTTCTCTGGTAAGCCCCTGCAAATAATAATTTAATGCCCTTAAGTGGGCTTGTTTAGGTCGTTCTGATGCGTAGAACATTTAATTCAAGGGATAATGTCACGAATTTAAATATAATTTACATTACTTTTTTTATATAGTTAATAATATTAAATAAGGATAATATTGAAGAATATAATCAATATACTATTAAGGGCATGCTCGTTCCTATTTTTAAAAATAAAAATAAAGTTGTTTGGAAACTTATTTTTATTTAATTATTTTTTTTAAAAATAATTTTTTATTACCACATCTCGTTGTTATTATTATCAGCAGCTAGTTATCGCCCTCGTCGTCGATAGCTTATATAGACATTTGTCAAAATCCATCACCGCCACCCTCGATATCCACTGTCATTGATGACCATCGATGACTATCACCCCACCCATCTAACTATTAACGGCACCTGTTGTAGATTATGACTATTGACCATCATTAACACCACCCCATAACCTATGTCATCGGTGAGTGCCGTTATCACCAATAACTGTCACCAATTATTATTTAAATTTATAATAAAAATAATTATTATTCGCTTGTCTACATTATCTTTTAATCTTTTAACTTTTTATTTATCGTTATTGCATTCTCCACTTTTATTCTCACATTTTCTTAATTCTTATAGTTAATTTTAAAAACAATTGTTCTAAACAAGTTTCTATATTTATTTATTTTCAGAACAATTATCTAAATAGGTTTTTTTAGTTATTTGTTTTCAAAACTTCATGTTTTTAAAAATAGTTTTATAGAATTATTAAAAAAAAACAAAGAATAGAAACAAACATATAATGCAGTTATAATAAGTACAATCTCTGTGGGAAAATGTCTTACATATAACTCATTAAGATAAGATAGAGTATATATTTACATGTAATATATAAAATATTCTGAAGCTCTCTGTTTTTTTTTTAAAAGACGATATCTTGAGGGTTTATACTGTGATTATAAATGTAATTCCAGAGCTTTATACTGATTGCGGAGCTTTATACAGTGTGTTGTGCGCGTGTTTTGGGGTCGCGTAAAAAAAAGCCTTGTTCTTCTACAATAATAATAGTACTAGAATACAGATTGGACTTTCTGGAAGCTCAAAGCACTTGGTAATGATTTTGGGATGTTTCCTGGGTAGGATTGTAGTTGAGTAACATACTGCTCCCTTTTAATTAATATTAAAAAGAGCCGTCATATTTTGCATAACATATCTAGTGACATCAGCAGGGTCGTCAGACTGGGACAGTGATGGAGAAAGCCGAAGACATAAAATCCCACGTGTCAACATTTGTCCTGATGAATTTAATTTAAGGGCTTCTAGTGGACCCATCAGTAGAGCTTGTATGGTTTTGCTCACGTGTGATGTCACGTTACAGCTTCCAGAAGTCCTATGAAACAACTTTGTCTCTGCTACTCCAAATAGACAAAAACCTTCAACCTTCCTAGCATTCCCATTTCTGAAAAGCATCCCTCCTCCCTGCTTTTTGCTTCATCCACTTCAACCAAACCCATCTATAAATATCAACGCATGATTCCTTCATTTACGCACCAAAGCAAATCACACATTGTATATCTCAAAGCGACTGATCGATCCACGTTATTTCCTTTTATCAATGTTCCCCAACATGGCTATACAACTCTTGGCTCCTTTCTTCCTCTTCTTTGTTCTTCCCTTGATTTTCTTTTTACTCTCCAAGGCTTCTTCTTCTGCTACCGCTAACAGCAACAAGAAGCTCGTCCCCAAATCATACCCTCTAATTGGTTCCTATTTAGACGTCGTGGCCAACTCTGACCGCCGTATCCATTGGCTCTCCGATATTGTCCTTATATCTCCCGCCAACACATTCACCCTCCGCCGCTTCCTGGGCCAGCGGACTGTCATTACAGGCAATCCCGCCGTCGTACAACACATTCTCAAGACACGTTTCCCAGTTTATCAGAAAGGCCATGCCTTCCGCCAAACACTCAAAGACTTTCTGGGCAACGGGATCTTCAACACGGACGGCGACAACTGGAAATTCCAAAGGCAAGTCGCCAGCCATGAATTCAACACCAAGTCTCTGCGTAAATTTGTCGAGGACGTCGTGGAGACAGAGCTCAACGATCGCCTCATTCCCATTCTCGCTGCGGCGTCTGCCCAAGACCAAGTCCTTGATTTCCAAGACATCCTCCAACGATTCGCATTCGATAACATTTGCAAAATCGCTTTCGGGTTCGACCCGGACTACCTGTCGCCGTCACTGGGAGAGAGCAAGTTCGCCAAAGATTTCGACGATGCCACCCAGATTAGCAGCAGAAGGTCCAGTAGCTACGCGCTTCCCTTGATCTGGAAAATATTGAAGCTTCTCAACATAGGATCCGAAAGAAGAATGCGAGAGGCAGTTTCCGAAGTGCGTGAATTCGGTAAGAACATAGTTAGAGAGAAGAAAAGCGGGCTCGCCGAGGGGGCTTCCCTTGAATCAGCCGATATGTTGTCAAGGTTCTTGAGTTCGGGGCATTCGGACGAGGACTTCGTCGCCGACATAGTCATAAGTTTCATACTGGCGGGCAAGGACACCACTTCTGCTGCTTTGACGTGGTTTTTCTGGCTTCTTTCGAAGAACCCAGAAGTGGAGAAGAAGATTGTCGACGAAGCAAGAGAAAAGTCGGAGTCCCCTGTGTACGATGAAGTGAAAGATATGGTGTACACACACGCAGCACTAAGCGAGAGCATGAGGTTGTACCCGCCAGTGCCAATGGACACAAAAGAAGTAATGGCCGATGATGTTTTGCCGGACGGAACTGCAGTGAAGAAAGGGATGATGGTGACGTATCACGTGTACGCGATGGGAAGAATGGAGAAGCTGTGGGGCAGGGATTGGGCGGAGTACAAGCCGGAGAGATGGTTAGAGAGAGGAGGAAATGGTGATTCAGAGAAGTGGAGGTACGTGGCGAGAGATTCGTATAGCTACCCAGTGTTTCAGGCGGGACCAAGAATATGCCTGGGGAAGGAAATGGCGTACTTGCAGATGAAGAAGGTGGCGGCGGCGATCGTGACGAGGTTCAAGGTGGTTCCGGCAATGTCGCAGGAGGAGGGGGAACCACGGTTCGTTTCCTTCTTGACATCCAAGATGAAGGGCGGGTTCCCAGTGAAGATTCATTCTGCGGCTTAGACATCATACAAAACTATAATATATATATTTCTTCAAGTTTGCGTTAAGAATTGTGCTTCTCAATAATCTGCTAGCTGGGCAGTGAGAATTGTTGTACTTCCAACAATCGATTAGTCATCCAAAATTGGCTTTGTTTGTTGTGTTCATCTCCTCGTACCATTTAGTTTGCTCTGTTAGCCGTTGAGTTCAATAGGTTATCACTCCTGCTATACGTCGCCGGAAAGAAAAACCGCATGTGTTGAGAGATTAGAGAAGAGATCCAGGAAAGAATACGCTTCCACCATTAAAATTATACGTTTGGAATGTACGTTCGCTAACTTTTCAATTCTTTCTTAAAAGATGCTCAAGAAAACCAGTCAATTTTTTAGGCATGGGGTCGTCAGAGAAAAGGGCGAATAAGCAGCAACATGTTGATGCGATTTTCACTTTCCACCACCATTAAAATCTAAATAGCAAGTACTGAGGAAAATGTAGCATAGAAAAACTCTTTCATCAACCACCACCATTCGACTCTTCATAGATTATCTTCAAACACGACCATGGCATTATATTACATGCCATGTATATCTCTGTCTGTGCGCGCGTGTTAAAGGGAGAGTTTGGTTTTTTACCAGTTACGTTACTGCTCTAAATTAAAAATATCGGGACTTATGGTCATTTGGAGGACACCTGTATTTATCATCCCACCCACGCGCGCACATCCCTCGTGTTATTTATTGTTTAATCTATGCATCTCAATCTAAGTAAATAAAATACTATTTAATAATGAAAGCAGTAATTTATGGTTTATTATTTAGGCATCAAAATTGAAATTTCCAAACAATATATAGTATTTTTTATTGGTGTCATTTTTTAATACTGAAAATATCTCTCACCAAGATCGAGGCATAACCTCATGATTTAGATAACGTTTATAAGAAACTTATAATATTATCTATCAAATAATCTCTCATAATAATAATAAAAATTGAACTCACGATCTTATAGAATACGAGTAATTTCTTTATCTATTTGTGTCATTTGTTTAGACATGCAGAGTCAATTATTTATTTATTTTTTTGATTGCCCATTTGATTCATTTGAGTTTTGTCTCAACTATATCCAGATTCAACATGTTTCACGCACCTGGTTATAGTAGGTGAGTCTTTAATCAGAGAATTTCTGTATACTCCAAGGCTTAAACTCAGGATTTTACTTAAGTGATATCAAACCGTTTACCACTCAGACTAATCCCACACGTAAGAGTTAATTATTTAGAGAAAAGAATAATATACATAAACAGAGTGAGATAGGATATGGACCATTGCCACCAGGCCCAATCAATTTGAGGGTAAATTGAATAACCCCTTTAAAAAATTTATATATATATATAAATATATATATAAAAATTTGATAATCTCTTACTTAAAAGATAACTTACATTTATTAGAGTACAAGGTGATTGACGTGTTGAGGTGAATTATGAGCGTTACGTAGATGACATGAATGCACTATATCTTTACCGTTGAATTAGGCCGAAGAAGTTAGTGTTGTGTCCTCCACACCTTCGTATCGAAGCTGGTCCCAAAGTGACCGCCTCAACTGATGTTAAATGTTTTGTCCCTTTACCGATTATCATGAGTAATAATATAATCAATATAATTACTCGAGGAATTCTACGAGAGCATGTAACGAGTAATCCCCCAATGTCAAATTGTCATTTTTAAAAAATAAAATAAAATTTGAAACTCATGTAAGAATAGCAAATAAGGAACTTAAAGTTTACACCATGCATTCCAGTTAAAACTGTTCGATATGATCATTTATAAATAAAGAACAGCAACCGGAGACGAGAAAAAGCACAGGGATTGGAAATAAAAAAAAATCAGATATTTGTATTTGGTTGGCGGGGTCAACAATGAGATTAGTTAGTAGCAAGTAGGGGTGTGCCTGGGCAGGGCTGGGCAGGGCAGCCCCCCTGCCCGGTGCCCTGCCCAAAAAATGCATGGGCTGCATTTTGCAGCCCGGTGCCCGCCCCTGCCCGGTAAAAGCCCTAACAATTTTGGGCTGTGTATGGGCGGGCTGGGCATGCCCAAGTCGTGATATCATGCTCATGTTGTGAAAAAAAATATGTAATTATGAACTTCTAAAATAATATCATATTCATGTGTCTTTAAGAGTTAAATAATATCTATAATTCACTAAGAATAAGAGAACAAAGATAATAATTAAAATCTTTAGATCTATTACATATAAAAAATAAGCGTTGAAATCTAAATAGTTTGTAATTATAACTTTGTATCAATCTCCATAATATTGATAAAGATAAAGCATCTAAAAAAATAAAATAAATAATTATAATTTATAATGTAATCATATGATAATTAACAAAGTTAAAAAAAAAAGAAAAAATTAGTATATTTATAAATATTAAAAGATACAACTTACCTACTTATATTTCTAAAATTACCTTATAGTCATCAGTAGCTATCATATTCTCCCTTCTAAAATAGAGAAAAAATAAAAAAAATAAAAGAATGAGTGCTCATGGGCAGGGCAGGGCAGGGTAGCCCCTATGCCCGGTGCCCAACCCGAAAAATGTATGGGTTGTATTTTATAGCCCGATGCCCTGCCCTATCCAGTAAAAATCGGGCTGGGCAGGGCATTTTTCTTTTGAGTTGGGCAGAGCATAATAGGCCATAGGTATTATGCACAGGAAGACGAAAGAGTGGAGTAAGTGGCGCAATAGTTCGAAACAGGGAAGCACACCGTCCAACTTTGCACGATTGGATGGACTGTGATGGGCTTGTTTGTGGCTATGAGCAAATCCCCTCTTCTTTCAATTCATGTCCATAACTAGTGTGCTCTCTTTTCCCATATGCCTAATTGATGTAATTAGCCAGCCTTAGTTGTGATTTTACAGTAATAAGATAGGATTTAAATTTATTTTTTTTACATTAATAAAATAACACACAGCATATATGAAAATGATCCAGAGTATATAGGAGGAAGAGCGGTTATCTAATATTGGACTGCGTCGACACTCTGCAGCCGCCGCACGTGGCGCAACTCGATGCATTGTGATTTCGGCGGACGACATCGCCGTTTTTTGAATGATATTGCATGCACAGACGTGTTTTGCATAAATATACGACAAGGGCCTAAATTTCTTGAATGAGATCAACTACAAAATTTCTGTAATTTAGTATGAAATGAATGAAATACGATAAAACACGATAGAACCCTATACATGGATATCGTTTTTTTTTTATTTCTACAAGATAATGCTTATAAAATGTACAATTTCTTTACAAAATTCAAACATGCCCAAATAAATTGAGAAGGTCGACATTTTGTTGCGTTAGCTAGTCTTGGATTCAAATAGAAAAGTTTTGGTCGTTCAAATATAAAATTACGAATTTGAGGCTACATGAATATAGAGAACGCATTTTAAAGAACTACTTCTAATTTACATTAGATATTACAATACTCTGATCTCAAAATTGGAACTGTTTTGCACAACGAATCACTGAACATGGTGGCCAACACGAGAGAAGTAAAAGTACTGCGGAGGGAAACTTTTTGGTGATAAGCAGGCCGGTGCAGAGTCAGGCTTCAGTATATATATAGAGAAACTCACATGTAGATATAATGCATCAGTTATCTTCCTCATATTATTTGTTCGAGGCAGCATGGAACTGGAATTTGGATTTGTCGTCTCCTTCTTTCTTTCGGGACTCGCTCTTCTTCTCTCGTTCTTATCCTCCCGCAGAGCCCACACCACCCACCCTCCCCCCTCCACCGTCATCCCCAAGGCTTATCCTCTCATTGGTTCTGTTTTCTCCATAGCCTCCAACAAACACCGCCGTGTCCTCTGGATTGCCGACATCCTCCACCACTCTCCCTCCTGCACCTTCACTCTCCATCGTTCCTTCGGCTCCAGCCATGTTTTCACCGCCAATCCCGCCGTCGTCCAACATATTCTCAAGACCCACTTCCCCATCTACCACAAAGGCTATACCCTCCACCTAGCACTCGGCGATTTCCTTGGAAATGGTATCTTCAACGCCGATGGTGACACCTGGAAGTTCCAGAGACAGCTCTCCAGTCACGAGTTCAACACCAGATCTCTCCGTAAATTCGTCGAAACAGTCGTCGACACCGAGCTCTCTGACCGCCTCATCCCCATTCTCTCTTCCGCCGCTGCCGGTGAACCCGCTGTTCTTGATTTCCAAGATATCCTCCAACGATTTACATTCGACAACATTTGCAGAATAGCGTTCGGCTTTGACCCTGGGTACTTGCTGCCCTCTCTTCCAGAAACCAAGTTCGCCAGAGCCTTCGAAGAGGGTACTAAGCTCAGCAGCGAAAGGTTCAACGCTGCGATTCCTCTAGTCTGGAAAATCAAGAAACTCTTCAACATTGGGTCCGAGAAGCGACTCCGAATCGCAGTCTCGGAAGTGCGCGTCTTGGCCAGAAGAATCGTCAGAGAGAAGAAGCAAGAGCTTCGAGACAAGGCCTCGCTAGATTCAGGAGACCTGCTGTCGCGGTTCCTGAATTCCGGCATCTCAGACGAAGACTTCGTGACGGACATAGTGATAAGCTTCATATTAGCTGGTCGGGACACAACTTCGGCGGCTCTGACGTGGTTTTTCTGGCTTCTGCGGAAGCACCCAAACGCGGAGAAGGAGATTATAAAGGAAATCAAAGAAAAATCAGACGGCCCCGTTTACGACGTAGTGAAAGACATGGTTTACACGCACGCCGCGGTGTGTGAAAGCATGAGGCTGTACCCGCCGGTGCCGGTGGACACGAAAGAAGCGGCGACAGACGACGTGCTGCCGGACGGGACATTTGTGAAGAAAGGAACGAGAGTGGCGTATCACGTGTACGCAATGGGAAGGTCCGAAAAGCTGTGGGGCTCTGACTGGGCGGAATTCCGACCCGAGAGGTGGCTGAAGGCGGTGGAGGGGCCGGATGCGCAAGGGACGAAGTGGAAATTTGTGGCTATGGATCCGTTTACGTACCCAGTGTTCCAGGCGGGGCCCCGAGTGTGTTTGGGTAAAGAGATGGCGTTCTTGCAGATGAAGAGGATCGTGGGCGGAGTTCTGAGGAGGTTCAAGGTGGTGCCGGCGGCGGAGGAAGGGGTAGAACCCGTATACATGGCGCACTTAACGTCGGTGATGAAGAATGGGTTCCCTGTGAGGATCGAGAAACGGAGCGACATCACCATTAATTAATGCGATGCATGCATATGCAGCTACTATTTTCATATGATTAAAAGATACATATCGATTAGAGACGAGTCTCCTGTCCTGTGGTGATTCAGAAAACCTAGAACTGTGGGTACATCGAGTGCGCTTCATTATTCTATCTGTCCAATGTGCCAGTAATTGATGAAGAACGTGTCTATTATTTCATGGTTCGTGAAGTTATTTGCCTTCGCTAGAAAAGGAGAAAACAAACGGGGTTCTTTGATATTTCGTCCTTGATGATCGTACCAGACTATAATTTTAGACTGATACTTACAACATAACATATCAATTCAATTTAATCGTTTTATTTTTAACTGTTTTCTTCCTCATGTTTGGGAGTGTGTGAAACGGAATCAAATGTTGAATTTTAATCAAATGATGTCCAGTCATTCGGTTTGGTTCAGTGAACTCTTTAAAAATCTGTTATGTTAAATCAATCTGGTCTTCATCTTAGAAGGGAGGGAAACCTACCTAAATATACCGAATCAACACGCACGCACGTTTCAAGTTTTACGGAGCGTTACGGTAAAAGAAGTTGACACTGGTGGGAACTGGTATTAATTAGGAGATAAACCTGTTTATACTGGTGTTTAAGATGTCATTTGCTTTCTGTGAAATGGATTTTATACTACTCTATAAAACGTGTGTGAATTATTTGTGAGAATATTGGAGGAGGATGGGAAAAACTAAGCCTGGGCTCGGGGAAGCGTGCCCCAGAACAATAATTCAGAAATGACAAATTCTGTTGAGATATTTTTAATCTAAATAATGCATGGGAATTGAAGCATGTGACAAATTAAAATTGGATGTGAGACGTGAAGTTGGGGGGCGATGCTTTGAGAAGTCTGGGGAGCAGGAAACGAAGCGAGATATTTACATACTTCAATTCAACCCAAATGGCACTAGTGGCCAGAACAGATCAGGAGTCTCCATTATTAGGAACCCCCACTCTAAATAGAAGCACATGCTTATAATTGAATTATATATGTTGTTTTGAATTGAATATATAGAACTGGGAGTAGTGGCGCAGAGGCTTTGACCGTTAATCTGCATAAGGATGGATGGGGTAGTGGAGGAGAAGAAGGAAGAGGCATATATATAAGTGGGGGAGGGCATATGAGGTGAAATGAGTGGTATTTTGTTAGGGATCACTAGCAACTGTGGAATTAATGTGTGTGTCGGCAAACATAACATGTTTGCGTTGCACAATTGCACTCGCACCCACTCACTCCAAAGGAAACAAGCCATGTATGGATGGGGGTGGCGGCGTCCGCCAAAGGAATGCTCATGCAATTAATTAATGTGCCTTCCGCTGAAGGCGACGTATCAAACATACGGGACAACTCTAAATACGTATCACACATACGGGACAACTATTACCATTGAGCACGATGCGTGTGCTATTGCCTGCGGTGCCCACCCTCTCCATAAATGGCTTCTCGTTGTTTCACATCGCATTGCAAGAACAAAACAACCCCAACAAGATATATCCACATGAGGACATGGTACACGCAGTATAGATATATAGCAGAAATGCAGCATAGGATCACATCCATGGGGCAGAGATAGCGGCTCTGCTGTGCAGTACAGGTAATGTAATAATATGATATAATGTAGTAGAGGATCAGTCTGTTTGTCATCGATATGATCAAGTGACGAGGGATGATGATGACAGGGGAGAGGGAGTGGCCGAGCTAGTGGGAGCGAGTGGGGATGAAGCTGAGATGACGATCCAGAAAGAGACAGCGGGTGAATGCTGTGGACGCCATCGTGGTGTCGGAGGGAACCCGCGTCATTCCTAGTTTAGGTTTGGGTCAGCTCCAACCGCATCGTCACCCGAGTCCCTCACCCTGGCTAATTAACCCCTTTCCTTTCCTTTCCCCCACCCTTTCCCTTTGTAACGCCTCAATAAACATAGATGGTATATGTATGCCCACTGCCCAGGACCATCGGCTCAATCCTAATGAATGAAGTTCCTTCAAGTTTCCTGTTAAAAAAGAAAACAAATAAAGTCCGTTGAATTTGCTTTTCCCACGTTTGGGATTTCGTTTATGGGCTCCAGTATCCAATCGTCTGTCTGTACTTGAAGCCCATGCCTTTTTATTATGCAACAAGGCCCACCACCACCACCACAGCCCATTGCCCATCACGGCAGACAGATATTTATAAATCGTCCATAATTAAACGGGAACGCCATGTTACTTCTACATTTTCAAGGAAGCGTGTGAATTTGCTGAAATAAGTTTAGTTTGGCTCCTTTTCCTCTCCGCGCGAATTCATTTCACTCTGTTTACTTGTATAATACGGCAAGAGTCGGATGATCCGTTTGGCGCCCGTGTTGTCTATTATTGCGACTTTATATCATTTTTATCTGCCACACACCCCATCTTAAATATCTCATCTTTTATCTTCTCTATATTTTAAAAACAAAATTTATATAATTTTTTTTGAATAACTTTTAAAAAAATATTTTTAGATAAATATTTATTTAAAAAAATAATTCTAAATAAATAAATATTTTAATAGTTATTAATAACATAATTTTTATAATTGAAAAATTATAAGAAAGTATATAATTTTATTAAAAATATAAAATAAGGTAAAAAGAGAGAGAGAAGAGGAGGTAGAAACTAGTGAATAAAGAAAATAGATGAGAGAGGAGAGATAATAGAAAAGATAAAAAAGAAATGAGGTAATGTAAAAAAGATATAAGAGAGATAAGAGATTATGTAAGAAAAAATAAGAGTAAAATAGTAATTGAATAGTTCATAAAATTTTTTATTATTCTAAAAGTTATTCCTATAAATTTATCTAAAATTATAATTTTAAATTATAATTTATTTTTTTATATAAATATAATTATTTATTTTAAAAAAATTAAAATAAATTTTTGATCATTTTTTTTAAATGATAGTTTAAAGTTTTCAAATAGCCCTATATTTTGTAAATTCGCACTGCTTGTTATATATATACACATAATATACATAAATTTATAGTATATATAAGTCATGGGATGACTTTACCAGGGTTACGTTTTATTTGAGTCTGGAACCCTCTCAATCCACCCACATGTCATGTCATGTCTGGCACCTTGACCTACGTTTGGTTTGGAGGAAAGATGTCGCAAGGGCGAAGGTTGGGCAGTACAGTGATTAAAAAATCCCCATAATAACTTCTGCATTTCCCCCTTATGGCCCCAAACTTCCATATTTACTATAAAAAAGGTTTATAAAAAAGAAGAAGTTTTGAGCAGTTTTAAAAAAAAAATATTTAAAAAAAGTTATAAATAAAAGTAATTACAAATAAATAAATATTTAAATAATTATTATTAAAAGAAAATTTGTAATTAAAAATTTATTAAAAAGAATATAATTTTATTAAATATATGAGAGAGGAGATAGGAGATATAGTATAGAAAATAAAAGAAATAGAAGATAAGATGTAAAAAAGAAAGGAGAGAGGTGTAAAAAAAAATAAGAATAAAATAATAATTAATTAGTACATAAACTCTTTTACTGTTTTATAAGCTGATTTCAGTAATTTATATAAAACCTTATTTTTAAATTATATTTTAATTCAAAAACTCTTTTAAATAAATATAATTATTTATTTTAATTTTTTTAATTTAAAATTTTTCTCAAAATAACTTTTAAAACCAAAATTTGATCAAACACACTATATCCGTTTTCCCAACCCCCTTTTATCCTCACAACTTATATTTCTTTAATATTTCTCCTCAATTTAAATTCATAAATATGTAAAATTAAAGAATTTAACAAAATAAACTTAAAAAATTTAATGTAAGTACGAGGCATAGGTATATATATTTTACTATATTATAGTTATATATAGTTTTAGTGGTATACTAAAATAATATTATATTTTGCTCTAATATTCATATTCAATTATTATTATTATTTTAATTTTAAATTTCTGTGATTTCTCTTATAGTTTTTATTAATATTATTAATTAAAAATTTTTTACTGTTCAGTTGTTATTAATATTAATTTAAATATCGTTTTGTTATTAATATCAATAGTATAGATCATAAATAAAATAATATATATATACATATTTAGAATTATAATAATCTTTCAATGTTCCATACATCCATTTCCCAGTCATAGAAAGGTAATTTTGTGTGTGTGTGTGTGTGTGTTTGGTAAAGTTTTAAAAAAATTTGACTTAAATTTTAATTTAAAAATTTGTTAATAAAAAATGATTATATTTATTCAAAAAAATTTATAGAGTAAATTATAATTTAAAATAATTTTTATTTTAAATAAATTTATAAAAATAATTTTTAAAATAAAAAAATTATAAACTTCTTAATTATTATTTTATTTATATTTTTTATATTATTTTATCCTTCTTCTCTTTCTAGTTCCAATCACCTTCTTCTATGTTTTGCGTCTCCTGCATCTTTCAATTGCTGTTTCACCTCTATCTATAGTCATTGAAAGTCGTCCATAGTTTAAGAGGAAGAATAGTGGCGTCACAGAGAAGATGAACTATAGAGGATGGATAGACGAGATAGTTACAAAAAACAGATAAATAATGACATCATATAAAAGAGGAACTATAAAAGGGGGATGAAGGAGATTATTTTTCAATATCAATGACGTGATTTGTATAGGTGCATATGATAATAATATTTTATTTTATCTTATATCATTAAAATAATTCATTAATAATAATTTTTTTAATAATAATCAATTAAGTATGTATTTTTTAATAACTATATATTTTTTTTATAATTTTTTATTTTTAAAGAGTTTATATAAAAGTTATAAAAAAATCTGTCAACTTTTTTTATAACCACTTTTTCAAAAATCTATCCTAGACTTTAACTCCTCCATGTCATTACAAACCAGACAATATTCGAGTCTTCCTCTCTCTACCCTATTACTTGGTTCACCTTTCACTTTCCCTTTATCATTCCCTTAAAAACCGTCCTCCCTCAAGGCAAACATAGCTTTTGTAGTCGCTCATCCTCTGCTCTTCCTCACATCGCCGATCAGTCTCTCTCACCCTCTTCCTCGCATAGCCCTCCTCGTGTTCGCCGGTGTTGATCTCCTCCGTGCCGCGCTGTGTCTGGCCTCCTCTCTCAACCTCTTATCGCGTCTTCGCCCAGATCCGTGCTCGGCTTCGCCGCCGCCCAGATCCGCATCATTGTGAGGTAAAGCATCTTACTTCCTGGCTCACGATTTCTGTCTCAAATGGCTATTAGTCTGTCAAACCCTCATTCAGCATCCTGGTGTTCACACCTTCTCTCCTTCTCATCCTTTATTTCTCTCGTCTTCTTCCTCTTTCTCCATGTATCGCACTCATTGAGATTACGGAGAACTTTGAAATTGATTCAAGTCAGCCAACGACAAAGATTTTACTAAAGTTAATGACTTTCATTTTGATGAGTAATAGAACAACCTCGCCCTATTATTCAACTTCATATGAGTTGATAATTGATTCATTGTTTAGGAAAGAGGGATTTCTCCGTTGGTGGCTTTTCTGCTGCTGCAATCTGAAGAATCTGTGAGCGAAGTAGAGACACAGTATATATGAAGCTCGCTTTCTAACTATAAACACAAAATCTTGCTTCTCTAGTCTCTGAGGAAACGTCTCAAGTTTTTTCTTACTATTCTCTTATTACCTTTTTTTTTAATCATCTTTGGATCTTATCTTAAAATTAAGTTTGTGCTTGTCATATATATACATAGACATTTCTGTACTTTTTTTCTTTCTATATATCCCTTATTGTTCGAAGATGCCATATATTCCAAAATTTGATTAAGAATTTCACTCAAATCTTGTAGTTATTAACCTTTCAAGTCTTGATCAAGATTGAGTTTTTAGTTAGTGCCCTGGGTAAGGAATATCTAATTACTAAGATATAATTTGATTAAACTGATGGAGTGGATAGTTTGGCTTATTGGATACTTGGGGTAAAGGTTAATGTTGATGGAGTTATCATAAAGGAATTAGATATATTTAATTCTTTACATACTTTCTAGCTCTTTGTACTTCTTTGGAATGCCACTAAAATACATATGTAAGTGATTTTAAAAAATCAGACATAGAAGAAAAGAATCGCAATTATTGTTTCCATCAATTTCCTTTATTTTCCTTTATTATTACATTTAGTTTTTTTTTTATCATTGGCACACATGCATATGCGGACATATCTCTTTGCAGGCAATTATGTTCTCCTTTTATTCTTTCTCAATTTGTCCGAACACTCTAAACTCTTGACCCAAGCTCACCAATAAGTTTTGAATTTTTCCCCTTCATTTCTTGTTGGCAGGTCAGTTTTATGGAGTAGCTGTGATGAAGAGACTCGTGATCTGCTTCTAAGATTATGCATCAATTTCATGTCTCTCTTTGTCTGTAGTTTATCAATTCCCGACTTTCCTGACATGTTTAGTGAATACATTCTTTAGTTGTGAGTCTAAGATTTATGAGATATATTTTTTTTTTGGTTGGAGGATAAGAATAAAGATGGCTGATAAATTATGCCCAAACGAAGAAGAGAAGGCTATGTTTGAATCTGTGCTGGGTGTGGCAGCCACTGCATTTTTTGTTTCGGCCGTTTCCAATAACGTTTTCTCCGACATAATTGTTCCATCTGGAGGTGACTTGGGTCTCCTTTCCAGGTTGTCCCAGGTTGTTGAAGTGTCCAAATGCACCTATGCCATCTTTTGGCAGGTGGTCGGCTTGAAATCTGGTGGCTCTGCGTTGGTTTGGGGTGATGGATTTTGTCGTGATCCCAAAGGGGGTGATCAGAATGGAGCTGGCCAAGAGGAGGCAAAACGCCGAGTGTTGCAGAAGCTTCGTGCCTGGTTTGGTGGGCCGAAAGAGTCTGATTCTGCAAAATCGGAGAGGGTCTCGGATATGGATATGTTTCACTCAACTTCAATGTATTATATATTTGGTTTTGATTCCCAGTATGGCCCTGGAAGTTCATTCAAGTCTGGTAAGTCGGTTTGGGCTTGGGACTTTTCTCATTGTCTGAACCAGTATGAATCGAGATCGTTTCTAGCAAACTTGGCTGGTTTTCAAACGGTTGCTTTTATACCTCTCAAGTCTGGGGTTATTGAGCTTGGTTCAAAAGAAGTGATGCCTGAAGATTTTAATATTTTGGAGATGGTTAGAACAACCTTTGGAGAACCTAATTCTGGACAGGCAAAGGTGTATCCCAAGATATTTGGACGTGAGCTAAGCCTTGGGGATGCAAAATCTCAGTCCATAACTATCAGTTTCTCCCCCAAGGTGGAAGATGATTCTGGTTTCACTTCAGACTCTTGTGAGGTACAAGCATTGGGGACTAACCATGTTTTTGGGAATTCTTCCAATGGGAGCATAGCCGATAGTACCGAAGCAAAATTGTTCCCCCAACTGAATCAAAAGATTGGTGGGAATTTCAATGCTCAAGCGAGGGTTTCTTGTTTGGAGCTCGGTAATGAAGACTTGTCACATCATCCAGATGAACGGAAGCCGAGGAAAAGAGGGAGGAAACCTGCCAATGGTAGGGAGGAACCCCTAAATCACGTTGAAGCAGAGAGACAGAGACGGGAGAAACTTAACCAGAGGTTTTATGCCTTAAGATCCGTTGTTCCTAACATTTCAAAAATGGACAAGGCATCTCTACTCGGTGATGCCATTACCTATATCACTGATCTGCAGATGAAGATCAAGGTGCTGGAAGCTGAGAAGGGTTTGATGAACAACAAGGACAAGCAGTTGGCATTGCCAGATATTGATTTTCAGGCCAGACAGGATGACACGGTTTTGAGCGTGAGCTGTCCATTGGATACCCATCCTGTTTCCGGGATTGTGAAGACTTTAAGAGAGCATCAAATTATACCTCAAGAGTCCATTGTTTCAACTGCTGATGATAAGGTCATCCACACATTCTCCATAAAAACTCATGGTGGGGAGAATGCTGCTGTACAGTTGAAGGAGAAGCTCGAAGCCTCCCTATTCAAAGACTGAGTGATACTATATTTTCGTGGAGCTACTTAATGCAAACCACCGTAAAAATATTGTATGTTTTGTCTTGTGTGATATTATAGTAGCATATTATTAGCCAACATTGATAGTTGTTACCTAAATTTAAATATGTTGTGGGGCTGGGGAACTCCCTTTGCACCCTACGATGTGGGAAGTATGAGTCGTCAGTCATAGGTTATGTATGTGGATCTGTGGTCTCAACTATGTGGATCTTATTTACAGAATGAATGAATGCATAGTATGAATCAAGATTGAAATGTGTGCTGTTAGTATATTAATTGCAAATGCAATCGTGGATCACGTTGCCTATGGTAGACCTTCTTTTTACAAGTAAAAGATCCTTTTTTCTAAAAAGCACTTTATGACTGAATTTGAGGGAAAACTAAGGTTTTCTAGAAACTTGCGTTTGGATTAGATTTTGGCTATAATAGATTTTAGAAAAATATATTTTAGATAAAATAGATTTTAGGTATAATATAATGTTTAGTTTAGTTTTTAAAATATAAATTATAGAGAAAATTAATTATAAAGTGAGTATGGAGAATAGATTGTGTGAAAAATAATTTTGAAGAAATAAGTGTTTGGGATGATTATTATTAGAATGATTTTTTTGGGAGGTAAATTATCAGAGAAAAGGTGTAGGAAGTAAAATGATAATTTCATAAATTGGTAAGATGATAAAAATATAATAAGGATAAAATTGATATTTTACATGTTTATAATCTGAAAAAAGTTGGTGGGAGATGTTTATTGGAAATCATAGTTTGAAGTGTCTAAACTATAGCTTTCTCCCATAATTACTTGAGCAAATATAAGATGTGCTTGACTAAGGTTTTGGTCTAAAAATATTTTTTTAAGTCTAACCAACTGCACACTAGATTTTAAATATAGATTTTAGGTATAATAGATTTTAAAAAATAGATTTTGAGTATAATAGATTTTAGAAAAATAAATTTTAGATAAAATAGATTTTAAGAGAATAAATTCTGAATATAATAGATTTTTATAAAAAATTATTTTTTTAATTTAAACTATCATTTTAAATCATATAATTCGAACACATCACATTTTACTGAATCAATTTTCATTAAAACTAATAAACTGTCCAAATATTAATGTTGTTCCACAATCCATTTTTTATATGAAAAATAATAAATTATCTGAATATTAATTTCTTTTACCAATCAATTTTTTTACAAAAGTTAATAAACTATCTAAATATTAATTTTTTCTTACAATCTATTTTTTTAACAAAATTATGGATTTAAAAAAGTGAGGTGATCCACTTCTAACAACTATTTTTTTTAACAAAATATATTCTCCAAAAAGTAATTAAGACACACTAATAAAAAATATTGTTTTTATAAAATCTATTCTACTCAAAATTTATTCTCCTCACCACAATTTATTTTTTAAAAACTAATTTCAATACAGTTAGAAGTTGTTCCTCTTAATTTATACTAAAATTATGATTTCAGAAAAAATTGTAGATATAAATTAGTGCTTAGATAATTTATTGGCTTTTAAAAATTAATTATAAAAAAAAATTGATGTTTGAATAGTTTATTTGTTTTAGTAAAAAGTTGATTGTGTGAAAAAATTTGTATGTGGATATTTTATTATTTTTGGTAAAAAAAAGTGATTATGAAAAATATGAAAGTTTGGATTATTTTATCTAAAGACATAATTTTGGAAGGTATCCAAACACTCACAAAAATTTTACTTTTTAAGAAATCATTCTCTGCTAAAATCACTATTTTCACTCTCCATAATATTAATCCAAACACACCTTAAATAGTTACCTTTCTCGTATTCCAGTATGACACCGGCGTCCCAATTCTGGGGATTGCAACTTCAAGCAACGTGAAATAGATGCACATGGAAAAATTGGAAATAAAAAATGGGAGGGTTATGGATCGTGTAATTTGGTTGTGCGGATATTTTTGACCCCATCCAATCCATTGAATAAAATGAACGCATACCAACAAGGTTTAATATTTTGGAGTGAGTTTTAGACTTGTCATGCAAGAATATGCAAAAGCCTCCTTCAGTTTCATGAGTCTATTTCGTTGCTGCTTCCTCGTGCTTTGATGCAATCAAATATTATACCCTTTCGTTTGAAACCTTAAAATATTCAAATGCCTCTCTCTCTCTCTCTCTCTCTCTCATTTGTGATTTTTCTGTTGTTATTGTAGAATTAGCCTCCCACAACCGAGAGTTTGAATATAATCTCCATTCAGAGAAGGTTTACTCTGAATTCCGAATTAATTAAATTACTTAATAGAGAATCTAAATATAGAGTGAAACCAAAAGAAACAGCTGAAGTGGCATTTACGAAGAAGGGAGGGGAGCAGATGTAATCCATTACATAAACAAATTAAAGGCCATCCAACTCACAAAGTATAGAGAGACAGGCATATCTACCCTGCGCACCATCCCTCATTTTTAAATTGTTTATCATTTCACTCTGCTATTGCCACACGTGCTCTTTATCAACATTGCATTTCACTCTAATTTGTATTCCTCTATCCCCGCCGCTATTTCTACTACTTGTGCGTACTTTTGATCATACCTAGTATTTTATTTGTTATGTTTGGTTCTTGGGTTTATATATATAAGAATTTTAATATACTCAATGGCATACATACCCTCTTAAAATTTAGAATATAATGAGTTTTTACCTTTCATAATAAGTGTATTATATTTTTTAATATTTAAATTAATATTCTTTTTTTTATAGAATGAGACTGCTTATCTTCTTAATTAACAGTTTTATTGGTTATATATATACGAATTAATTGCCATAAAATATTGTAGGGACAGGAGATAATTGATGACTCCATTCAACATTAACGTAGTAGAAGTCGTTTTCCAACTCTCTCTGCGTTGTAGTGATGCAACTCGACTTGTTATTTATATTCCAAACCCTTCAAAGCATTATTATGGGTCAACGCTGTGATCGAATTTAAAAGTCACAAAAGGGCATGTTGGTCCATTCCCATGCTTGCCCTCATTTTCTGCGAAGCCCCCCCACACCCCGTACACAATGGCCTATATATATATGTACATGTTACACGCCTGGTTTCCTATCACCAAAGCACCCAGCCCCATCACGTACGTAATACGTATCAACAGCATTAATTAATATTCATGGCTTTGTGTTACGTCAACATGCTCATTCTCGTACTGCTCGTTATCGTCTTCATCGTACTGGTCGGTTCTTCTGAATTTGGAGCAGCGAGGCCACTTGAAGAGGCACTTTTGGGGGCTCTTCCCCGAGGCACCACCCACCCAAGTCCCGATCCAATTCATTCCTAAATGAAGCTACCTTAACTGATTATTGCATTATTTCCTCATCTTACCAGGCTGTGTTCTTTTGGGTTCCCATGCAATCCCTTCTTGTTTCTTTTTATTTGGTCATATTTCCTTGTAATCCCTTGTTTCTTTTGGTCTCCAAATAAACGTGTGTATTCCACTAAAACAAACATTGTCATATAATCATGCTTTTAGCTCTCCATGGCACGTCAATTTACTTGGTTGTCTTCGGTGTCTGGCCTTTCTGGTGGCATGTTACATGCTGAATGTGAAAAAGAGGTGTTAAAACAAAAACATGTGGGGAAAATATAAGACTATATACATATATAAGGAAGAAGTGATATTCAAGACGCGAATTATCACCTTTCTAAAGAATGGTTTTTTGTGTGACGACGGGGGATTACAGATAACTAACGTTCTTCCAAAATAAAACAACCTCTTGCCACTCGTCATTTTCTTAGCATCTCTTGATTAAATCCTCACACATATGTTACAAATTATATATATATATATCCAATTAGTTAATAATATGTAATCTGAACGTAAGGCGGCAATATAGTCTAAGGCGTTGGTCACTTAGCTTTAACGCAACCTCATTACCCGTTTGAGTTCTAGACCCTCTGCAATATAATTGATTTAGCTAGCTAGGTCGCGCTTCTCGTTTAATTTTCTGCTTCAGATGTAGCTAGGACCTGGCTTATGAAACGAAGCTATATATTACTTTGACATATTCACACATTGATCACTGGCTAATTCTAGTCTCATAGTAGAATTGTATAAGTGCTTGATCAAATTATTACTTAAAATGAGATGTTAGAATCAATATAAACACATTAAAATAAAATAACATCTTATTTAAGTGCATATCATGACTCCACAATATTATACCACACTTAATTTAAAAAAAAAAAGATTTGATAATTCCGACTTGTTTTTTTTTTGTATATTATAATAAATCACATATACATACATACATACATACATACATATATATATATATATATATATATATGACTGGTTTTGGTCGGGTATACATGTTGTGTACTATTTTTATTCCTCCCTTACCATTTGAGTCGCATGCACATGACCCTGTTTTGCCGTTCTACTTACGTGCCTTCCCTTCATTCTAGAATCTAAACCCATTCAATTTTCTAAGTTCCAACGAAATATTGGCTCGGTCATATCTTCACAAAATATTGGTAAAACCCTAATCTTAAACGCGTCGAGTGATAATATAGATAGTGTGTAGGAAAAAATTCATCTATCAGTACGTCGTCATCATTCCAGCAAGCAGACTTTGGGCACATTTATTTACTTGAAAATTCCCATGTATGTCCCTGGAAGGAAAACGAGGCTATCGCTCTTGATGCATCTGAATTCGTGGGAGATAAAATTAATTACTCAGCTGTTCCAGCTGCTGGTGTCTGACTCGGACGTTCAAAATTCAACATTTTTTCCATTTCTTCCTGTTTCTCTCTGGGCATAGGACATAACTAAATAAATAGGTGTTGTAATTTTTCACTAGTTGTGGAAGATATCTCAAATTTTTTAAGAGACTAAGAGAAAATCTTTCAAGAATATATGATTTCTAGTTAACTCTTTGCCCTTGTCGTGATGAAACCATGTATAGCGTATTGACGGGGAGCTATTTATTTTTTAATTTTTCCTTGTTTGAAAAATGACTTTAAATTATGGGAAGTGATATGCATGGTGCTTATTGTTATAGTAAGTTTGACCAACCATATATTTTATATGTTTTTTTTTTCTTTTTTTGCTGTATAAATGGGGGTTTGGGGTCGTGTTTGATTCGTTCGTTTCAACCTTCAATCCATGCACGGTCAAGTTGGCCAGTAGATTTTTAAACCCCACGATAACAGTATATATCATTCCTCCCCTGCTTAATATATATAAGATTTAATTAAAGAATTAATTTTATTATAAATATAAGAATTATTTTTTATGTTTATTAATATATTTTTAAATTACCATATTAATACTTTTTAATAATAATCAAGTTATTGAAAGAATTAAAAAAATAATTATAATATTTTAAAAAATTATTTTAAATTAATTAATTTTTTAATTTAATTAAATTAGGTAAATAGAGCATATAGTAATATATATATATATATATATGTATTTTCAGTATATATCTTTTTTTAACATTTCGGTATATATCTATACTTAATATATTGGAGGAATTATTACAAGAAGTTAAAAAAAATATTTAATCACCTAAAATTAAATAATCGTGTCATGATAAATTTTAATATAAAAATAATAATAAATTTATATTAATAATTTATTATTGATACTTTAATAGATATATTTAATCATAATTAATTAATTAATTTATTTATTTAAAAGAATTAATTAATTTTTACATTAAAAAAATGGAGTAGTAATTTTCTCTAATATAGTAAAACCAAAACCAGCACATAATTGAAAGATTTGAACTCCACAACTTAAACCGGTGCTTTAAATACACACACAGGAACCATTTTTTTTTTGGCCAAGATAATCAATTTTATTAATATTTAAAAAAGTTCTACAAACACCAATAGCCGAAGCTAAATATATAAAACCACTCAAAAAAAAAAAATCAACAAGTACAAGCTATCACACAAAAACTCACCAAAATAAACCTAAAATACACAAGAGGTTCTATTAAAGAATAAGTAAAATACTGAAATGTGAAAATAAACCATAGCTGGAATGCAAAATAACAAAGTCAGAAACAATAAACAACATAGCTACAGACCTACTGGACAATACCAACCTCGTCAGTCAACTCCAAACCTCTCAGCATTCTCTGCTATACCAAACTCTTCACATCCTACGTACAGAACGTCTCCCTACATTGATATCCTTCTCCAAAATCAAAACCAAAGGAGGTGGCGGCGTTTCCACCCACCCATATTACAACCCTTACCACAGTTTACAGCAATCCAGTCTGATGCTTTGTTACCCTTCCTTGATACTAGGGTACTTTCTATAGCTTCAAAGTAGAGATAACTCTTCCTCCACTTCAATTTGATTAGATCAATAAAATTAATTAAATTATTAAAATGATATAATTTTTTTAAAATATTCCAATCATCTTCTTTAACTCTTTTACTCCTTTTTTACTTTATTATTATTAATAAAATATTAATAAGGAGTAATTTAAAAAAATTAAAAAATATAAAAAATATATCTTATATTTATAATCAATATAAACTATTTAATTATATTCTATATTAAGCTATGGAAGAGTAGTATTGTGGGCTTTGTAGGACGAGGAGTGATCTCACGATGAGTTGATGTTGATGATGTAATTACTTGGGAAACAAGTGGCGCTCAATACTAAACAGCCCTATAATTAACAAGCGAACAGAATATCGGTAAATGAAGAGGAACGTGGATATATCAGAAGTTTAGTTTATGGGCAGATGAGAAGACGACGTGTTTGGCGTCCAAGTTACCCTATTTTGATCGATTGAATATATGGTTTTAATTTTCAGCCTTCAACCCACGTATAGAACGCGTCTATATGCATTATACGGTCAAGCCACCTAAATGACCTTTACTGTTATTATTATTATTATTATTATTATTTTGTATAAACTCCTATACATGAATACCAACAAGGGACCTGGTCCTGTTTTTATTGATAGCTCTTCCTTTGTTTTTTTTTTCCATTTCATAGTAATCTTATAATTGAGTTTGGCATAATTAATATTCGTAACACTTTAAATATCTTCCAAATCCACTAAATCGGGGGTGGAAGCTTGATATTGTAATTAATCAGTGTTTTCTTGTCTCGACTTTTTCCCACAGACGAGAAACGGAGTAATATTATAAAATGCATCATATCACTTTTCCCGTGACTGAAACTACATAATATATATTATTAATGTAAAATTGTTCCCCAATAATACTCACTATGTACCTCGTTTTATTTCAATATCAATAACTTGTGTAGGAAGTTAATGTATCGGTCTGGAAATAGGACCCAGTTTGTATTGAGTTTTGTAGTTCATATCTAAAAGCAAATTACTCTTCTCATCTTATTTATAGGTATTTATAGGGGAAAAAGGAAATTTTTTTAATCCTATATATAAGCGACATGATTAGATTATTCATATTTATATCAATATATAATTTTATCTTTTCTATTTGGTGCTATGATGATTTTGTTATCATGTGATATGATATATATTAAATAAAGATAGAATTAAAAAATTATTAAATTCTAAGGTAGAATTAATAAAGTTTAAATTTTTTTAATCTATATAAAATATATTAAAAATAATTTATAAATAAAAATAGAAGATAAAGTTCAGAAATATTATGTGAATTGAAAAGGCCTTGGACGGAGAATGAGCCCTTTGCGCAAACATATATAGAATTTGAATGCTACCAATGCTTTGGCCATGATATCTTCGATAAACTAACGATTCACATTTGACTGTTTCTTTTCTGTGTATCCATCTGTTTTTGGTCTCATAATTGTATAGTTGCTTCACTTTTGGGGATTGTGATCTTTCCTGTACGGAATATATATATATTATTTTCATTCTTTCTTTTGGTTTAAACTGAAGATTCAGTTTTCTACCATGTCAGGTTCCTAAAGTCTTAAGTAGGGCTTCGTCTTCGTTGAATTAAGTAGCACGTATAAACTAGTTAAACTGGCAACGGGGAAATATATAGCAGTATATCTTCGTAATAAGAGAGCAACAGGTTTTGACCCATATATGAAAAATTGAATATATATGTATATAATAAAGATGTAAATCAAGAAGTTTAGTCGGAACTGCCGTTGGTACCCAAGGGTGGTGGTGGAGTTGATCCGTTCAACGTACCTGTATATATGTAATCTGCTTGATTTCAAAATTCAAACCTTCAATTCAAGAATTCAAATCCCATTGGTCAGTCAAGCCACGCGATTGTTTTAAAAAGCATTGTAGGCACCGGTCAAGATATAAAATATCCCACTCCATTCTCTGTATATATATTCACCAGAGCTTTCATCTCTCTCGAATCATCCTCATCTCATAGCTCATAACATCTTCCACACAATAAATACTTCAAAAGCTTGAAACCCCACATCATGGCCTTCAGTTCCAGGAACGTGCTGCTGACACTAGCGGTCATAATGTTCATCGTCTTGGTTGCTTCTCCTGAATTAGGATCTGCGAGGCTGTTACCCGATGATCAGTTCTGGTCCAGACAATTTGGGATTCTCTTGCCCTCCTTGCCACGTGGCACTAAACCTCCAAGTCCCGACCCAATTCACTCTTAAACCGAAACATTCTTTTGTTTTTTTCTGCTTCATCATGGCAACACAACAGATTGCCTCATCCTTGCAACCTTTCTTCCCGCATACAAGATTGTTTTCTACTGTTCACATTTGTATTATAATACTGATTCAATATACAGAAACGTATATTTACATCCATAATGCAGTAGTAGTGTGCTTATTCTTATTAAGTTTAATTCCTTGCCTCCTCACGCTGGCCGCCAGTGGTGGGAAACAGCAGAGAGAGATAACAAACTCAATAACAAATCAATCAAAGCCCGCTTCATACAAATTGAAACGTACGTAAATTATTGTTTGCGCAAATTAAACTTGTTCACCGATATATATATATATATAGATCCACACAGCTTATTTCTGAAAAAATAATGTATGGTATACGATGGGAAACAAGTAGTGACGTTAGTATCAGAGTGAGATATACGTATATATACTCACTGTATTAAAACCAAAACCAGCACATAACATGAACACTTGAACTACACATACCAGTTAAATTAAAGCAGTGTGCTTTTATGGCTTCATCCTGTAGTGGCAAAGATATTGGTGGGTTTCTCTCGCAGTAAAGTCATAACTTCAAGCTTAAGCTTATGCTCAATTCTATGATTTGTGTTCTCGTAATCTGCTGATCACAGTGGTGATAGAGACTGACAAATGTAGTGACATATAACGTCGTGTTCAATATTGCATTAATCAACACCTACATAAATGACAAGAGACAGACCATATATATATATATAGAACGTTGTATATACTACTTTTCCAGACCGTTTTATGATGCGTGCTACATAGTCTTGTGGGCCTTACAGCCATAGCTCTTGGGAACTCAAAAACATTCTGGGACGCTGGCAGAATCAGGAGGATCTCATGTTACGTATGCAATTATATGCATTGGGTGATAAGTGCTGATTATTAAATTTTGTTCATTGTATTTTAACGTGATATTTCGTAGATAACATAACAATATTAAGAGAACACTAAACAAGCTGATAGGATATATAAGTAAAATATATTGTCAACTCTTTAATATAAGATTTAATTAATTTTTTTATGAAAGTTAAAAAAGTCAAATAAATCAGTTAATTATGATTAAATATAATCATTTAAAATAAATTTATATATATAATGTACTCCTTAATCTGTTTAAATTAGTTAAATAGATTTTATATTAATTATAAATGGATTGATTTATTTAGATTATTTAATTTATAAAAAAATTTAACTAATTTTTATATTAAGGGTAAGAGGATTATTTTTTAAGCGGATATTAGCACTCTCTGCCATATATACGATGTGTCTTGACAAACAATATTTTAGGAGTTGGAAAACATAAAACAAGTATGAAAAAAAATAATTTTCATGAGGGGCCAGAGACGAAGAGGGGGACCTACGGAGGATTTTGTTTTTTTGGGCCAGCATTAAAAAATAAAAGTGCGTTAAAACGCGTGACGCGAGCTGGTTACGTGTAGTCAGGCAAAGCGGCCACGTAATATACACTGAGGGATTGAGATCGCCTGTCTTGTTGAGCACATTGGATATCCGCCACACATAATCCAATTATTTTTTAAACTTGAAATTAAAAGTCATAAATATAAAAATATTTACAACAGTATTTTGTAAATTGAAAGAGTCATGAATTTTGAATGCCACAATCGCTTGGACAAGACTACACATGTTGCGGTATTGACAGCGTGGGATAATCGTGATCGACTCTTGACTTTGACTTTTGCTTCTTCTACGTTGTATGAAGATATTTGTTATTTTATACTATCAAGTAATTAGTATTTAATTTTTTTATATTGTATTACTAAATACCTTAGCATGTAGTTACTCAAGATTCAATACATCGTTTCATCTAAATAAGATTAAGCGAAATTTAACTGTCTTTATACTATATCTTCTTCATTTTATCCTGATATCAACTTTTATAACAGTGTATAGTTGCTTTACTTTTTGGAGTGTTACTTTTCAAAGTTTACTTTTATCGATAAGTTCTTATTCTAAAATATTTGTAGTCTTTAGTTGGCTTAGTCTTCGTTGAATAATTGACTTTGTAGGTACATGCTTTCCACATATATGTACTTTAGTATACATGGCCACAAGGAAAGCGTATTAATACATTCCATCTTATTATTCTTATTATATGACATTTTTTTAAAAAAAGAAATGGATGATTTTTATTGCAAGTCATTTGGCAAGGTATTCACTAAATTTTTTTCAAGATCACCCTTATTTAAAGTTATTCATCATGAGAGAGAATTTAATACGAGTAAATATGGAGAAAATTTAAAATTTATTTTATTTTTAAATTAGAGGTTTCTTTTATTAGGGCAAAGAGGAGTGCTTATATATATATATATATAATATTGCTATATTAGGTACATTTTTTGACCCAGACATTAAAAAGATGAGGTTATATGTATATGATAAATATCCATATAAGTTTAGTCGGGATAGAATTAACAGCGCTTGGTGTGCAAGGTCGTGTAGTTGATCCGTTCATGTTATCAATATGGAATTTCTTGGTTTTGAAAATTCAAGGTTTGAGTTCAAATCTCATAGCTGAGTCAAGGCTAAGGATGTTTTAAAGAGCAATGTAGGCAGCTGTAAAGACTTAAAATCCCGCGCAAACCCCAAGCGCCACCTCTCTATAAATAGCAGGCGCCTGAATCTCTTTGGAACGTCCACATCGATCTCAAAGCTCATACACATAAAAACTTTGATCGTACCCAACATATATATATATATATATATCTGAAAGCTCAAAGCTCAGCAACTTTTCTCTCAAAAATCTTGCAAGTGAGACAGAGAGAGAGACATCAATTGATTAGTCACTCATGGCTTTATACAGCAGGAACATGTTGTTGACAGTTATGGTAATAATCTTCATGGTATTGGTTGCTTCTGCTGAAGTGGGAGAGGCGAGGTTGTTGGCAGGCGAGTTCTGGGCCGCACAACATGGTATTCTGTTGCCGTTGCTCCAACGGGGAACCACACCTGCCAGCCCCGACCCCATTCACTCCTAAACATTAATTCTCTTTGTCATGTTTTCCAGCTGCTTCATATATGCAGGAGCAGAACTTTTTCCTTTTGCACACAATATTCTTTTCTGGACGTTTGTTGCTTACAGATCTCTTGACACGATCAATTGTATCATAAGACTGAAGCGATCGACCTTATGCATCACTCTGATATCAAGTTTATACGTAGTATACCCAAGTTGTGAAGAATAATATTGTTATGAGCACTAGTAGTAGTGTATGCATGCGGTGGAAACTGGAAACAGCACCGATCCGAATTCCCAATGTTGAAGCCGTATGTGTGTTTTAATTTGGTTTGAAGCCTCACGAATTTAAATTGTAGGCCAGCAAATTAAATGGCACGTTACATGCATCATGTGCATTGCCAAGTCTCAATGGCCTGTGAATCGCATGCTTCTCTTCCCTCTGCGTAACGACTAACGAATCAGTCGGACACAACATACAAGTTTCAAGATTGTCCAACTATATACATATATTATCGGGCGTTCCCTTTGACAAGTTGATTTTTTGCGATTTCCGTCATCGACAATAGTTTCATTTCCTTTCTTTTGTTCTTTTGGAAAAAATTTAACAATATAAACGTGCAAAAAAATTGCGTATTAATTTAGCTTTAGCTTTAGCTTTACTCATGAACGGCCTTTTTCTATACTATACTTGACTTTTACATATTTGTTGGTTTAATTTTGGTAAGTTTCATGTTCATTTTTTATGGTCTTTAAAAATCAGAAACAAGACTTGAACAAGTCCCTCATTTTTCAGGCTTCTGACTATTGACTAATCCTTAAAGAAGTGAACATTCAATCCGTCCGCGTAGCGGCTAGCTCCTCTTGTTCCATATCGACGGACGAACATGGTTTTACTATGATTTGGCATTAAATACCTGAAAGACTGCGGTGAGAGCAGGTTCGCCGACAATATAATCAAGCAACATTCATTCTATACAATAATTAATCCTTAAATTTACAATTTAAAATAATTAACAGCTCATCTTTTCTAATATTAATATCACTTAAGAGAAATAGAGACTTTACCATTATTTTAAATTGTAGATGGGCCCAATACTTTTTTAAAAAATTTTAGTATAAGAAAATAATTAATCCCTATTTCAACCTTTACAAATTTTCGTCCTTTCAGCGACAATTGATATACATTATGTACAGCCTATATACAGATTCTGATAATAATCACACATCTAATGAAAAATGAACAACACATTAGTCAAGACTCAAGATGTATGTACAGAAGATAAGCTATCGACATGGAAACATGCGGGTCCAATGATATGAACCCGCCATAATTTTTGCGGAGATTCCTAAACCATACAAATCGGAGGCGCCATCATAGACTAATTGAGCTCAAAAGGCGATTTTGTGACCAGAGATCTCCATATCTTCTTCTTTGGATTATAGATTTGAAAGTATAATGTCCCTCCTCCTCTCTTATGTCGCCTGTTCCTTCGTGGTTCCGCCACATCCACGGCATTTAAATTCGTCATTACATACAGCTCCCCACATAATACCACAAAACCAAATGAAGAGTTGCCAGGAGCTTTTCTGGGTACGCGTGACTCAAAGAGCCAATCATTCGAAGACATGTCGTATCTGCAGAGGGTATACATACATCACACAAAAAATGGTCAACAGAAGATTTCTCAGCTCTGAAATTTTGGAATTTTAAATTACCAAGTAAAGGGAAGAAAGCCATCAAGAATGCCTCGTGCCACATGCCATCAGCTTTACTATGCATGTGGATAGCCAGAAACTCGTGTTATCTGGTACAAGGATTTATTTTGAAGGACACAAATTCAAAAGCGCAAAATCATTCAGGATCTAAGTTTGATTGAATATTATAATAATAAATGGCATCGGTGAACAGAGCTGTCTTGGTGTTTGTTTGCTTGGACTAGCTGTAGATCTCTGTTATCGATAGACTATTTTGCAAGAATTGTCAGACAAAGCTCCAAATACCTACTTCGTACTCAGCAGAAAAAATAGGTTGAAGTTTCTGCGGGCACATTTTTCTGATGGCCAAACAGTATCAGAAAGTGCTTTTGAGTTGTGCCCTAACATGAATAAACAGCCTTGGCTTTCGACTTCTGGTCCACAAGATTATAACCAGCATAATTATCAAACAATGTCAAAATATCTTAAAAATCCTGGTTATCTAAACTGTCACACAACTCCAAATAAAGATGGTTCAGAAAACCGGAAAAGCCAGTACATTGATTCCCTAATGCATATTCAGCGCATCATGATTAGGGGAAAGTTGTATCACATGTTGAAAGTCAATCAAATTGAGATAATACCCCACGCGGCAAGCGTGTAGACTACAAGCCAATAAGAGTTCAATCACAGCTTTCACTCTTTGATCAGGAACAAGAAGAGAGGGGAATGATCAAATGTCAAGGGGAAAATAGAAGCAAAGAATTCACATGATCATCAGATCAGCAGCATCAAACTGTGCCCCCTCCCCTAGACGGCCATAATTCCTCATTAGATGATATATCCTCACAATACTTATCATCTGATAGAAATCAAAGTTAGGATCTCCAGAGATATCACGTATCATACTTCATACAGTTCTACACTGGTTAATCAGTGTTAGGTTTGAACTCCAGCCGATAATAAGTTAATAAGTCAATTCGGAACCTAATCTTTGTCCCAAGTAGCATGTTACAAACACCGCGATTATCCAAAGTATCTGTATACATTACAGTCAGAAGTCAGAAAGTACCTTAATATTTCATATCTGTCATGCATGAAGACCCCTGGCCAGCCTCCATTCTCGTCCTCGACGACAACAAATTTTCCAAATCTCATCCTCTCCCCTTCTCTCCAGATATTCCCAACTTCTCTCCACGTGCCACAGCCACTTCCATTCTTCAATTCCATCACCACTGCATTCTTGCAGTACTCATCCACGGGAAAAATCCCCGAAATGGTTCTGGAACCACCATATCCACCCATCACCCAGAACTCCCTCCTATCCTCTAACCCATTCCCAACTAGAAAACCAACACATCCGGCTCGAAAGCTCGGCAATCCATCCATAGCAACCCACTCGTCCTTACCAATGTCATACCTTTCCACAGAACGTGTTCGACTTCCGGCAGCGGAGAACATTGTATGCCTCGACCCAACGCCAGCCACCAAAATTTGGTAGGAATCAGGCAATGCCACGCAAGCGAAACTGCCGCGGGGCGTGAGCATGCAGGCAAGGCGCTCCCATGAGAAATCATGGAAATTGAGACGGAAAGTCGATGAAGTAGGCGAGGGGCGATCCATGGGAAACGATCGGGTGTCGAAAAGGGACCCTCCGAGTACATAGAGGTGGGGTCCAACTGAGATTGAGGTGAAGTTACAGAGGCCATATATACATGCGGATTACAAGGCATAGTGGGGAGAGGGCGCCAAGCAAGAGAATGGGGGTCAAAGAGTAAAGGGGAAGCAATGGAAGGGTCCTGGGGAAATATACAGAGAAGGTGGGAGAGATGACGGTGGCAGCGGCGGAGAGAAGTTAGAGTAGGGGACGATAGGAAGAGTTTCCATGATTTGCAGGTAGGCTTGAGGCGGGAGTGATGCGAATATGGGATGAAGGAGAGGATAAAGGCAGCGACGTCGTTGGGGAGGCCTGGAATTAAGGTGAGAGTTAGATCAACGGCGGGTAGAATAGGTGGCGGTGGCTGTTCGCTCATTTCAGCCGGCGAAGTCAGCGATTGTGGGTCTGATGATTGGCCAAAGACCGTCTGCTGTGTAGTACTGGAAAACAGTTACGCAATTTATTCAGGGAGCAAAAAATTACAAATATGGGCTGGATATTTGAGCCTCTAGATAATACATCCGATGATATCGAATGATTTTATTGGCCAATCCCAAAAATAAAAATATGATGTGGAATGATGAGACAATAAATTCGGTGAGAAACGGCCACAAATATATACTCACATGCCTACTTCCCTGCAAAAAATATACACGCGCGCCCGATAACTCTTCCAGCAACAGGTGGAGAGAGAGAGAGAGCCAGGGAGGCTAAGGGTGAGAGGGAGGGACAAGTAGTGAGGGGCCTGAGCCACAAGAATGTCCAAAAAAATGGCGATTTTGGAGGGCCTTTGGACAATGCCATTTCTCCAAACCATAGGATCTTGAGAAGGCGAGTCCAAACGCGAAAGAAAAAGACCAAGAAAATTCAAGGGTTTATTCGGAGTTTTTCTTGTTGGCTCTCATCAGATCACATCGTCCAACTGAAATTTGGGCATTTTGTTTCACTGACATTGACGTTGATTTCTGGGGTATGTGATCCTACAAGTGTAGAATATACGCGATTTCCTACTTGAGATTAAGTGTGAAACTGACTTGGGAAGCACGCTACTTTGAGTTAAGGTTCGATGGATAACGACTTTAGTCCATTAAGAATGAACCTGCCTGCTATTGTTGGACTGTTGTTTGAAGAAACATATCTATGCAGCCGAGCTTTGTGTTGAGAAAATGGTAATGGAGCTCCCATATCTTATGCTACCCGAAATTTGATTGAATTTGATATAGAAGGTAGTTAATGGAATAGTTGCGGTGCACAACCATGTTAGCCATCTGTTTGTCCTCTACCTTTTCTGTTTGAATTGCAAAGTTTTTCTTTTTTATGAATGGTAAAAACATTTGTTTGAAATCATGTAAAATCGAGATCTCCGTCACAGACACATTGAAATGCACGTTCCTCTCTAGTCTGCACATGTGCTTTGTTGATCTGTATTGATGCAGAAGGAGTGAGATGCGGTGATTTCCAAAGACCGCTGGTTATCGCCATTCGTAGGTAAAACAGAAGGTCAATACGACTAGATCCCGTCGCTCTATGGTCCACAACAAAATTAATTTACAGAAGGGCTGTGAAGGGCTAGAGGGAAACATAATGTGCTGCAAGATAAAGAGTCTATTTGTGCTAAAAGCCAATATTGATTATTTGTTTTAGGGATTTAGCACGACGTTGATATGATTATTCGTGTCAAGATAATCGTCTCAACAGTTGAATGTTTTATATAGATCTTGAAATGTTTTATAATGGCGTGTGGAGGGCTATCTAGTTGCAAAGTAATGGCCTGAATTCAAATCACGGTATTACGCCTAAGGAATTGTGGGGTTGAGGTTTATAGTTTAGACGAATGGGGACTGATGTGAATGTAATCTTTGCACTCTCTGGCAGGAAGATGTTCAGGTGATGGCAATTTAGAATGATTACTTTGTGTTTTTATGTCTACATTTCTAACCTACTTAGCTTTAACACTTCAGCAAACTTTTAAAATGAAGAGACATCATATATTATATTTTGACAACTCTTATAATGCTTTTGATTTTGAATGTTACAGGGTATTTCGGAAAACATTGTTGTTGGTTCTCACATTTGGGTTGGTGATCCAGAACAAGTTTGGATTGACGGAGAAGTACTGAAAATCAATGGAGAGGAAGTTGAGGTTCAAACTAGTTTTGGGAATAAGGTAATCGACTTTCACATTGATGGCCCTCAGTTTCAGTTGTCTTTGGTTCTATTTTCCTCTAGTTCCTTTGGATCCCCTGGTTGTTAAGAGCTTTAGATATGTCAATTTCCTTCTTTGGATATCATGTTTGTCGTTCAGTTTCAACTTTCAAGAAAAATGTATTCTGTCAATGGCATTTTCAGTTTTCAGGAGGATCTTATCCTTGAAACGCATGGCTAAGGCTGGAAAACCTTAATGTCAAAAGGCATGGGTTTTCTTTGATATTTCCAATGAACATATTCTTGTTTTAAAATAGAAATATAAGCTATCTCATTTTTAAAGAGGGATGGAGTGTTCATAATCTTTATTAATTTGTACTTCCCTTTTTAGGAGGATGGAGTAATGGCTTATCACGTTTCTCTTACATTTGTAAGTGGTTTGAATTTTATGGTTTGAACTTCTTTACTTAAATTCTGATAAGGACCTGGCACTGTGTATGTGCATTGTGCTAAATTCCAGATTAAATAGTATGGGTTACTCAATATCGTACTTATGGGGGCAGTTCTACACCTTATCAGCCATGGTACCTGAGGCACGTTTCCTGGCTGTTCCTTATGCCCATCAATGGGATTTTGACTGGCAGTAAGGTTGATGAAGTGTTGCATAGTATAATTGATAGGATGTCGTCTTAGTCGTCTAGGGGGCATTGATGAGGACCAGGCATTGTGTATGGGCACTGTGCTTAGTCCCAAATCCAGTGGTATGATCTGCTCAATAGTGTATTTAAGGCATGTGGCTAACACCTTGCCAGCCATAGCTTTTGAGGTGGGTTCACCTGCTGTGCCTTGGGTGGGCATCAATTTCCATTTCTGTCCCATCATTTGAAGGAAGCATTTGTTTTTTATGGCTTTACGACCGTAGTAGGGGTTGTCTTCAAGGCTGCCAAAAACAATGGGAAAGGACATTCAAGTTCTCTCTCTATTGTTGTATCTGATAATAAAGAAGGGAGAGAGAACACAAGTGTCCTAAAATGCTTAATATAATGCTCTCAGATAAATGTTGATTGAGCAAATAGATATGGATCCTGGGACTTTATATACAAATACTCACTCTTTGGAAACTATAAGTTTATATACAAATACTCACTCTTTGGAAACTATAAGTCAAGCTTTCTGAAAAAAAGAAGAAAAGAAAAAATGTTTTGAACTTGGAGTGCAGTAATTTGAATACTTATTTCTGTCAATAGGTGTTCATAATGTCCTAAAAGAGTAAATTTACACACTCACAGATGCTATCTTGTAATCTGAGTCAATTATTGCCTTGTCTATTTTATTTTCTTTTTCATCAGGTTGTTGGCTGTTTGTCAAAATTATATCCCAAGGATGCAGATGCTCCTGCTGATGGAGTTGATGATATGACCAAGCTTGCTTATTTGCATGAGCCAGCAGTGCTTCATAATTTAGCAACTAGATTCAAGATGAATGAGATATATGTGAGATTATCCCCACCTTCTTGTTGAATTTAGTTAACGTTCCCCTTTGTGAAAGACAATGGCAGATCAATAGTTTTACGAGGCTCTATATAATACCTCAATATGATGGCAGACTTACACCGGAAATATTCTTATTGCTGTCAATCCCTTTCAAAATCTTCTGCACTTGTATAACACTGATGTGATGCAACAGTACAAGGGAGCTATGCTTGGAGATTTAAGCCCTCATGTATTTGCCATTGCTGAAGCTGCATACCGGTGGGTTAACACTGCCTATATTATTATTAACTTTTCTTTCTTTAGTGCCATTTTTATTGCCTATTGTTTGCATAAATTAGGGCAATGGTCAATGAGGAGAAAAGCAATGCTATTCTTGTTAGTGGTGAGAGTGGAGCTGGTAAGACAGAAACCACCAAAATGCTCATGCGTTATCTGGCATATTTGGGTGGCAATGCTGCAGCTGAAGGAAGTAGTGTTGAGCAACAAGTTTTAGAAGTAAGGTTATCTAACTCCGCATTATGGTAGCTGTTGCTCCGTAAATTTATTGTTGCTTTAAGGGAGAAGTAGTTTCCTTGATCTCAGTAGACAAAAGAACACCCCCCGGGTGACTTTAGGATAATCAGGCACGAATTATGATCAAGGAAATGAGGCTTGTTGAAACAATGTCAAGGGAGAGATTTTGTTGTATAAGGACTCACAATTTTTATTTCTTTACTTTAAAAACGAATTACTATATTTTAACTATGTCTAAGTTTTGGTTGTGGTTACATATTGGAGTAAAATACCCCAACCTTTTCATTTTATTGAAATTACATCTACACTCTGCACTCCTATACACTACAGAAACCTTCTTCGAAACTTGAAAAGATAGTACTACTAAACCCGTCCTATGCATATTGCTAATATTCTTTGCATATGTTCTATTTTTGTCTCTGCTCGTGGTGATTATAAATCCATTTCTGTGAGAACATTAGTTGATAATGAATTCTTGGTTCTAGAATTTGCAAATATAGATAATAAAAGATGTTACTTGCCACTTTTCTAGAATGTTCTGATTAATTTTATCAAATTGTTTAGCTTTGGAAGGCACTGAACTTTGGTTGAAATGGTATTGGTACAGTCAAACCCAGTTCTTGAAGCATTTGGCAATGCAAAAACTGTCAGGAATAACAATTCCAGGTGAGCATATTCTGGTTAGGCCATATGATGCTTTTTCATTTGGTATTTATTTGCATACTACTGTTTCTTGAGCACTCTACTTTCACGTCTTTGAAAATGAATTTTGGTTTATCGTCTAATTTCTTGTAGGTGGTTTGCATATATGGATGCTTGTTCAGACTAAATTATTATTCTTCATGGATTTTGTTATTATTATATTCGTTTACCTGCAAGTGAAAGAGGGCCATATATTTTCATGAGAAAGTTCTATTTGGATCTGTTTCTTCATTTGATGCTTATTATGTTCAATGCAAGTGGGAAATATCTAGCATTATTAAGATGTCTTTTCTCATACGTGATCCCCTGATTGTAAGTAGATATGCACATTCACTTTATTTTTCCTGCAGTCGTTTTGGAAAATTTGTTGAGATTCAATTCAATAAGCATGCAAAAATATCCGGCACGGCTATTAGAACGTATCTCCTAGAGAAATCTCGTGTTTGCCAAATCTCTGATCCAGAGCGTAACTATCACTGTTTTTACCTTCTCTGTGCAGCTCCGCCTGAGGTAGGATTACTGAGCTTGATCTTCTGTTCTTGTTTCTGCATTCCTTTTACAAATTTACACGACATTCTAACTTATGTTTTTTTTATTAGGAAAAGGAGAGATATAAGTTGGGAGATCCTAAATCATTTCACTACCTTAATCAATCCAGTTGCTATGAATTAGATGGTGTTAATGCTGCCCAGGAGTACTTGAGCACGAAGAGAGCCATGGATGTAGTGGGAATCAATCTTGAAGAACAGGCATGGCTATGACCTTGAATAGTGATTCTAATAATTTTGTAGCTTCATCTACTAACAAAATATGTTAGTAAATTTTCTATATAAAATTCCCTGGTCCTTCCTTTCAGGATGCAATTTTCAGAGTTGTGGCTGCTATTCTTCATCTTGGAAACATTAAGTTTGAAAAATCAGAAGAAGACTCGTCAGTTTTAGCAGATGAAGAATCAAAGTCCCATCTCGAAATGACAGCAGAACTTCTCAAGTGTGGATGAATCTTTGTTATTTGATAATAACTTTCCTTGTTTGAAGTTGAATATAATTTCTTTTACTTACTTATTCTTGTTTCAGGTGTGTTCCAAGTGCTTTGGAAGATGCACTTTGTAAGCGTATGATGATTACCCCAGAGGAAGTCATTAAGAGAAGTCTTGACCCTCTTGCTGCGACAGTTAGCAGGGATGGTTTAGCCAAGACATTATATTCTCGGTTATTTGACTGGTAAATTGGTTTTGTCATAGTGAATACGAAAAAGAAAAAAAAAATCAAGGTTGGATTATTGCCATTCATGCGTAGTCATGTTGATTTTCGTTTTGTTCAGGTTAGTCAAAAAAATTAATGTCTCCATTGGGCAGGACCCCAGCTCAAAATGTATCATTGGAGTTCTTGACATATATGGCTTTGAAAGCTTTAAAACTAATAGGTGAGGATATTGACTCTAAAGATGCCACTGTTTTCTTCGTTTTTTTTTTGGTGTGTGTGTGTGTAGGGGGGGGGGGTGTAAGGGCTATTGTATGTTTTTGCATTTGTACAAATAGATACACAAACATATACTCTTATACAAGCAGCAAACATTCATATGAATGGTGTGTAGACACGAATTCTCATCGTTCTAGTAAGCTTCTGTTTTACCATGCCTTGGTGGCTTAAACTCTTGATTCTCTGCATTATGAGTGAGTGGGGTCTGCTCCCTCAATACTATATGATATTGCTAGTTGCGAAGCCAGTGATCAAAATGTAGGCTGTCCTTTGCATTTTGGTACTTTGGTGACTAAGATTTTTCCAAGCTGATATTTAATTCCTTGGCTGCAGTTTTGAGCAGTTTTGTATTAATTACACAAATGAAAAGCTGCAGCAACACTTCAACCAGGTATGAGGTTAGTCTTGATTATTACTACTACTATTTTACAATTTGAGTTATAACTCTGTATTAACATGCAATCTGAGGTTGATGATATTATGCAGCATGTGTTTAAGATGGAGCAAGAGGAATATACAAGGGAAGGGATTGATTGGAGCTACTTAGAATTCATAGATAATCAAGATGCATTGGATCTTATTGAAAAGGTTTTTACACATACTTTGGACTCAATTTTTGTATCTTCTGATACAACTTATGAAATAATACTTTGTAGCTTGGTTTTTGTTAGCAACCCCATCGAAATTCAGGCAAACAAATGCTGATCACATTTGTAGTGAAACTATCGGTCTGAGTTGATGCAACTGCTTGTTGCCTCCTATATTTTGATATAATTAGAATTCAGTCTGTCGGTTGGGGCAAATTTTATCTCGTATTCCACACACACACACACATATCGATAGTCCAGAATTCCATACTTTGCAATGTGCTTGCAAGTTTCATATTTGACTTTAAATATGGCATTTGACCCTTGCAATAAAAAAAGTAAAGGTAAAATTCAGTATACAATGTTGATCATCTATAGATTGATTCCCTTTGATCTTCTTCAGTTCACGTCTTTGGGATGTGAGAGGAGATAGGTGGCTTTGTTATGTCTTTGTATTGCAAGGGACATTGCCGTAATACTTGTTCTGTTTTGTGTTAGATCATGAGAGGATTGCTGATTCTTGTTTTTCTTTATGTTCTCTTTTTGCCACAAAAATTAATTTTTCCTTAAAAGTAATGAAAACGGTGTAAGCTTTGACTCGTGAATATCTAATGAAGTAAGGGGTACATTTATTCTTTTGGGATATACACCAAGTATTTGAGATGCAAGTGTAACTATAATTTTGCATCTAATATATTTCCTACAACTTCCAACATCAAATATGACAACCTTGTTTTTTGGTAGATTTTGTTGTGCAAAGACTTATTTGTTTGCTAAACCCCCATCGTTCACTGCTGTTACTGGTACTCCTTCACCAATAAGTCTTATAATTTGATAAATGGAATCCTCAAGGGGCATTATCTTTTGTCAGCCATAGTTAAGACACCCTGTGTTTTAATTTTTCTAAGCCATTTTATAGTTAGACATGCTGAACGATAGCTTTTCTGATATGAATGGTAGAGGGAAGAAAGAGAGACTTGAAGAGAGAGAAGAGTGGAGGGAGAGTTCAGAAAGTAAAAGGAAGTGAATAGAAGAAAATGGGGAGAACAGAAATGCATTAGTAATAATTCATAATTCTGGCTCCAGTATTCGATGCATACGGGATTTATAAATAGGCAACTATTTTTTATAACCAGGAACTCTAAAATTAATAAAATTTTCCTATAACCCATTCTTTCATAAAGGAAAAAAAATTAGCCGCATAATAAATCCTCGATCCATACAAATGTATTATTTCATACCCCGAAGTTTTCTAATCTTTCATTCCCCCAAGCCACTATTCCTCTGCTTTCACATAACATGATAACACTGCTGGATTTTTGTTTAGGAATATTCATAGACTGTCTGTTTATCATTTTCAGTCTACAATCTATGTATCTGCTTTCATAATGTTACAATTGGCATATCTTGATAGTTGTCTTGTTTTGTAGAAACCAGGCGGAATCATTTCTCTGCTTGATGAGGCATGGTATGATGAAATTCCTGTACTTTTGTTATATTACTTTGTGGCTGTTAATTTGTGTCTGGGAAAGGGAAAGATCGGAATTGAGCAATGGCCGGAGTTAAACTGGTCGTTTTTGCTTATGTGAAATGACTTTATATGACATAAAGCTTGCCAATTCTGGAGCCATATTAAGCCATTTAACTGTGTGCCGAAGGATTATATGTATGATCTGATGCATCTTTTACGTAGTTGCCATGTAATATATTGATGGCAATACGAGGATTAATTTTGACCATTTTCCTTATGATTCTATGGAGAAAGAATGGATAAGTCATGGTGGCTTGCCAATATCCTATCCTGTTGAAGTCATTAATGATATCTTGCAAAACTGTTTGTAGGCCGCAGAAATTTTCAGTGACTGATATTTTTTAATGACGGTCAAAATTGTCTCTTTTTTTGCAGTATGTTTCCAAAGTCAACTCATGAAACATTTTCGCAAAAGCTTTATCAGACTTTCAAAAATAACAAGCGCTTCATCAAGCCAAAATTATCTCAATCAGATTTTACCATTGTTCATTATGCAGGGGAGGTGAGTTTAATTGCTCAATAGGACTTTGTAGGTTATTATTTTGGCCCCTGGGATTATGTTAAAAGTTGATTATGTACTTCTTTTCAGGTTCAGTATCAGTCTGAGCAGTTTTTAGACAAAAACAAAGACTATGTTGTGCCTGAGCATCAAGACATGCTGAGTTCTTCCAAATGTTTTTTTGTATCAGGCCTTTTCCCCCCACTTTCTGAGGAGACGGCCAAATCTTCTAAATTTGCTTCTATCGGTGCTCGCTTTAAGGTATCTTATAGTTGGTTCTTTGCCTTGCATAAAAGGAAATATGTCATCTGAAATGCCCCTAGAACTATTGAATATTGATTACTGTTGTATCTAATCTATGCAGTTACAATTACAACAACTGATGGATACTCTAAAATCCACAGAGCCCCACTATATTAGATGTGTGAAGCCAAATAATGAACTAAAATCTGCTGTGTTTGATAATACGAATGTCATCCAACAACTTCGATCCGGTGTAAGCATAAATTGGAGTTAAGTTGGACATATGTGGTTTAAGCCTTTGCTTGTGCAATCAACACTCATTGGTGATGATGTAGGGTGTTCTTGAAGCAGTAAGAATTAAATGTGCTGGATTTCCAACACACAGGACCTTCCGTGATTTTTTGACTCGAGTGGCTCTTCTTGCTCCAGAGATTGTCAAAGAAAAGTATGTGTACCTTAACTCAGGTTTTGTTTATATGAACTTTTTACCAAGCAGTCTTAATGTGACGCTAGATTCTGACATTTACTTGGTTTCTGGACTTGAAAACAATCCTCATATAAGCAACTGTGATGAGAAAGATTCATGTATAAAGATTTTGCAGAAGATTGGCCTTACAGGTTATCAGGTAGACTTATAATTTTATTGCATGTAAAACTCGTTTTTGCACTCTATTGATTTCATCTCGTATGAAGTAAATGTGAGAATTGTTTATGACGTAGGATATCAGATGCTTGTTGCAATGGCAAAATGGTCCTCTACATTCAAATGCAATATTTCTGATTTCTGCCAATTTTGTAGATTGGGGAATCAAAGATATTCTTGAGAGCTGGTCAGATGGCTGAGTTAGATGCTCGAAGGGCTCTCCTCCTTAACAACGCCGCTGTTGTTATCCAGAAACGGATCAAAACTCATCTAAATCAGAAAAGATATGTTACATTGCAAAAGTCTTCTGTCTGTGTGCAATCTTTTTGTAGAGGTGAGTCTATTTCTTAAAGGACAGGAGACTTGTAGACTCTGGCATGTTTCGTAAAAAATGAGCCAGTCTTTATTTCTACAATAAATTTAAAACAGTTTGCAAGATAGTTAACACAGGAAGATGGAAACATGTAATGTGAAGATCACTTTGCTGCAATGTCCTTAGCATACTTGTAATACTTTAGTCAATGAAACGTTTACATGATGACCTTTTATAGAGTTTTTTTGTGTACCTCTTGTGTTCCCTTTTGTCTCTGACATAAATAGAACTTCAAATAAGAATATATACTTTTATAATTAAGTGCTTGATTGCTGCAAATTTAGGAGAAATGGCTCGGAGATCATATTATCACATGAAGAGAAATGCAGCTGCTGTCAGAATTCAAAGGAATATTCGGGGAAAACTAGCCAGGAAAAAGTACAACCAAATATATACTTCTGCCATTGTGTTGCAGACAGGCTTTCGAGCTATGGCAGTTCATGATGAATTGAGATATAGATCGGAAACTAGTGCATCAATTAAACTTCAGGTTTGAGCTGTCCTAGTAATGTCGTATTTGTATTTTTTATTAATATATATTCTTTCCTGGGTGTTAACTTAAACTAAGCTTATTTAATGACATAACTTGTTTTCTATCATGGAATTCCAGTTAGCAGATAGAGCAGTTGAAATGGAAAGCCAGGTTTTGGAGAAAGCAGCGGAAATGGAAAGCCAGGTGGTAGAGAGAGCAATAGAAATGGAAAGCCAGGCTGTGGAGAAAGCAGTGGAAAATGAAAGCCCTTGTGTGAAAGATTCCGTAAATCATTGTATAGATACTGAAAGCATTCATGCTATCAAAGAATCCTCAAGTTCTTTCCAAGACCCTGAAAAGATTGAGGCTCTTACTTCAGAAGTCATAAATTTGAAGGTAAACTGGTTGAGTAAATTAATGGTTCACCTTGTAAGACAAAACTGATACTTCTATGTGTTTATCATTCTTCTAATACTGAGACTTGGTTATCATTTAAGGAAAATTAGAGTCAGGTTTCTGTCATAGTAAGGCTGTAGTGAGGTGCTTCTACTTAAAGTGCGTCTCCCCCACCTCCGCCGGGGGGGGGTGTTTGTGTTTCTTTCCCATTGTTCTACTTTTCTCTTTGTTCCTGGGCATTTTGAACCTTTACAAATTGTTACCTATATATATGTGCTGCCCCAACATTTTAATTATTCCAATGACAATGAGTTGACGGACCTCAATAAAGTGTTATGTATTTACCCGTGCTTTTCTCTATTGCAGAGGTTAAGATAAAGTTAGATTGAGGTGGAAGATTAAAGATGAAAATGAGTTGGAGAATTTATGAATTAACATTTTTGTGCTTATTTAGAACTGTGAAAGTTGGCTAGCTGTGGTACTTTTTTTAGAATACGGGATATTTGACATGAGATTTATTGAGAGGTGAACACAGCTCATCTCTACCACTGTAATATAATGAGTTATCATGATTAATATTTTATTTGATAGATCAACTGTAATAAAGTAATGCTCTTGTGTGATATATTTCTTATGTGCGTAACATGTTTCACAACACGGTTATACAGTTCAAGCTTACCAGGCTTTATATGATCTGAGCGCTCCACAGGTTATGTTGCATGAAGAAAAACAAAGAGCTGATGATTGTGAAAGGAAATATGTGGAAGCCGAAGAATCTAGAGAGGAGTTACGCAAAAAGGTAGCAGAAACAGAAAAAAGAGTATATCAGCTTCAAGACTCATTGAATAGGTAGAATTAGGATTATTAGCTTGAGGTTTTGTGTAGTTTTCAGAATTATTTACAAATATTTGGAATTAGACTGCTGATTATTCGACATAAGTTTGACTTCATACTGGCACTAAGCCAATAATAAATGTTAAAAGCTCTAAAATAATACCCGATGAAACCTAAACATAAAACTATTCTCAAGTATTTATTTTTGCTGATATTGGTGAAATAGTACAAAACTACTGAAACAAAGCATTCTGCTGCTCTGTGATTTTTCTTTTTCTATTTTCTAGGTTCATGAACAACACTACACTTCTACGACTTTTAAAATTGGTTACAATTTGATTAATACTAGATCTGATCTAGTGTGTCTCAGGATGATATCTTCCATGTCAGGCCAAGTTGCGGAACTGAAATTGATATTAAGTACTTCATCAAGATTAAGTTCAACTTTTCGGCCTATTGCTAGAGTTGATGTTGCTTCCAGCAACTCTGATACTTCATCCACAGATTCTGATTTCACAGCTTCAGCTCCTGCTTCAAATACAACTAACCAGTCTAACTCCCAGCCTAGTTCTATTCAGCTAGCTGTTCAGGGTGTCACTGTAGCGGATGGTTCAGGTCAGTCCAGTTTTGTTGTAAATGCCATTGTCCTAGATATTTTGCCATTTAATTTGCTTGCTGAATTCAGAAAACTATGCATATGTGGAAATCCTGTCTTGTATTCCTGATATTCCTATTATTCGTTGTAAATAAGTATTCACAGCCTGTTTGATATGAAGGATAGAATACAGATCGAAATGGAAAAAAAAAAAAGATAAGCGCCAGAATTGTACTTCTGTAGTGACTATCAGAGGTTTATAAGGTACAGATAATAGGATTCAGTGGCTTCCTATAACATCACAGCTTATTTAAATCTAAAAACATGATTATAGCATTAGGGCTGGCTAGGCTGCACTCAGATTAAGCACCTTCCACCCCACAAAAGCATTGCTTATGTTGGGAGTTAATTGTTATTGTATGTCATTTTGTTATTCGCAAGAGGAGGAATATAAGCTGTGTTTGACCGTACCATTTGTTTTCCTTATTGTTGCACATGCAGGACCTGAATGCGAAAAGGGAGGGGCATTTGATGATTTCTTCTAGTAAATCTCGTATTTCTCCTTTCTGCCTTGATTTTCTTTATTCTCTTCTTAATTGGTGGAAACCAGAGGAAGTGGGGGGCTTGGCATTGTTGTTAGGCTGTCCACTGGTTTTCTCAGATGCACTAAATACACAACTTTGTGGATACGCAGTTGTTTGAGGATCCTGTAGATCGGTCAGCTAAAGCTAGTAAGAGACAGTCTAGAGTGAAAAACTTGTTAGTGGTTTCTTTTTTTTTTATTAACTTAGTAGATATCCCTGCTGAGCTCATTCTTATTTCATGATGTCAAATGGTAGATAGAGTGGAAATATGGTATATCCCTGCTGAGTTCCCCCGTTTTCTTGTCTTTTTTGCGGTCGTCATTGTTACTAAGCTGTAATTCAATCTGGTCGGCTGTTCATTAACCATTAGATAGAATTCGCTAGTAGTGAGTGTAGGATCAGGATCCTCGCAACACTATCCTCACAGTCACAGTACGCTTCCTTGTTTCGAAGAAAATCCTGTTTCGTTACACCGACGCTTAAACTAACATGCGGGAAACATTACTTTTTTTATTGAGTGCTGCATATTGCGCTTGGCTTCATGAGCGATAAACTGTATTATGTACATTACATTTGTTATTACAGGACTTGGTATGGTTGCGTCAATCAATCAGGTTGCTAGGGCATTGCTTACACTCACCTAGACTGTTAAATCATTGTGTGCTTATACGAGCACATCGATTTAGCTTAAATTTTGATACAATCTAATCACAAGTGCTTTGTCAGCGTGTTATGGATTATTATATGATATTTAATATAAATAGCATTTCTAATGTTATCACTTAAGTAGGAAGAGCCTAATGCGTTTAATGTTATTTAGGTGCAAATCTTTGCGGTTAATTCTTAAATTAACAAGACGTGTGTTATGGACCATATGATCAGCATTTTTAAATAATCACACATTTGCAAGCGTTAATTTTAGTAGAAGTAGTCATGACTGTTTAAGTACAATAACTGTCAACGGAAAATATTTTTGAAAGAATTCGCTCCCAACTGAATCAGATAATAATTATAGGAAAAAGTCTAACCAATTGTAATACATATCACGTAGTTATGTCAACATATAATTATATATCTTATGTTACCCATAAAATAGTCTATTTAATTTATTCATTTACTTATTTTTTTAAAAAAAATATTCGAGTATTTTTAGCCTTAATTTTTAAGAAATTTATTAAAAAAAATTGCTTTGTTGACATGAAGCGAGACAATGACAATCCGGTGCAAACCTCTACCGTGTACGTGGAGCTTCGTATTTCAGTGTTGTCAAAAGATTTATGTGTTGAAAATCTTCTAATAAGTTATTTTCTCTTTTTCTAATTTGAAATTTCTGCAATCATGTTGTGATATGAGAGATATGACGATATACAAGAAATAGGTGGAAGCCCATGAGATGTATTACATTTATATATAAACACTTCATTATGCCCGAACGAATACAAAAATTCAAAATAGACTTTGACAAGGTAACAATAACTTGATTATACTGTAATTTGTAATATTTCAATGCTAAGTCTCAACTACCCTTTGTTATTTTTAACGTATAATGATGAAATTAAATCTCAGTCTGATTGGTAGACGTTTCAATTTTTCTTTGCATCTATGTATATAATACCCCGTACGTGATCAAAGCATTGAAAGGTTATAATTAAATTGGTAAGGGTTTGAAATATCAAATTTAACTGAAGCAATGATCGACGGCCCAAGACAAACTCATTATTAATCACTGAAAATCACCTCATTGATTGTTGGTTTGAGACTTTATCAGAACGAACCATGAATTAATTAACACTAGAACAAATTTTGGAGTTCAAAGGTGTGTTTTTGATACAGGACTCATGTGAAGAATTTCTTCTATACTTGCCAGTATACGGTACTACCATACAAACCCTTTTTCAGCAAATGTGAAGATTATATTTTACATCTATAAAAATGAATCTTGTTCTTTAGAAAGTATAAAAATTCAGTCAAAAGTGACTCGAGTGTAAGAATGAGTATAGCTATAAGTATTTATCTGTGGAGGGGGATTTCTAGGATCGGGCAGAAAGGAAATCCACTATTACTCAGTTAGTTTCTCCATTATATTTGCTAAGCTATAACCAAACAGAGTCGCTGCAGAGACAGTGGCAGATGAAGTACGCCTCCTGAGATCTTCACTTTTCTGCCTCAGAAAATATATGAACCCCAGCTTCAATGTGAATCAATTCTAATTAAGTCTAGCCTCCTTTTCTCTTTCTTCTCTCCCTACCTCCCTCCTCATCTCTCAACTCTGATCATCATCTGAATCGTTTTTCTCTAAAGAGATCCGTATGTTCCATTCTTTCATCCTTTTTCTTCTTTAAGAACCCAGTCATAAGATATTTCTATTTTTGATCTCTGCACAGGTAAAAAGGTTAAAGCCTTGATGGAAGGAAACCATGTGAGAAGAGATCAGAAGCATCATGGAGAGGAAAACCTGAGCTTCGAGGAGCATTCATGGGCAAGTTCATGGCCGGCAAGAAACTACGCGTGTAGCTTCTGCAAGAGAGAGTTCAGGTCAGCTCAAGCTTTGGGTGGCCATATGAACGTGCACAGGAGAGATAGGGCAAGATTGAGATCAGGCATAATACCACCCTTGTGGCTTAATTCTGAATCTCTTAAACCTAACCCTATAACAACCTCTAAGCCACCTTCTAACCCAACTTCCTTGTCTGCTCATGAGCGTTTCGATAACGATTACTCACATCGCTCTGCAGTACTCCACCATGCCCCTTCTCTCACTTTGTCTTCTTCCCCGACCTCCTTTGCTTCTGCGAGTCATAAGAAACCACCAATGCTCGTCACGTCTTCTTCCAAGCTCCCTCTTCTGGGCCCTCAAAGCAGGGAAATGATCATGAGTGGTGACAACACGAGGAGTGAATTGAGATCAGTTAACGAGGAATTGAAGGGGTGTGCAAAGGAGAAAGGGCTTAAGGGTTTCGAGAACATTAAGGAGGATAACAGTAATAGTATCACGTTGGAGCTGGGTTTAGGGTTGCTTCAGAACCCAAAGGAGCAAATAGATTTGGAGCTTCGTCTCGGCCATTTCTAGATAAGCTATAGGTATTGTGGGATTCAAACAAGAAAAGGGCGAGCGATGTGCTTCAGAATTATTTAGCTTCTTGCACCACTTTAGTAAATTATATTCAAGCCTTGCTACTTTATGTTATTATATATTATATATGAGCATCCCAAGAACTTTAGTTCAGAGATGGCAAGCTCTTCTTCTAAGCTGTTGGGGATGAGATTGGAATATTCATCGCTGTTTTTGTTCTTCGATTTTAGCCATCAGATTGAAGATCAAGGAGCGTAGAAAAACAAATTATATTGACTCGGAGTGATGGTGAAGTTATATTAGCCATAAAGTACAAAAAAAGAAGTAGAAGAAAATTATGGGTTTCAACTTCATAATATTCTTTCCTATTGTCTCTACTGGCTGTAAAATATATAATTTTATGTTGGTCTGAGACTTAAGCGTTCGGCAGCGTTTGATCGTAGAGTTCATGTTTAACTTGACCAAAATATGAGCGCTGAATATTACTTGTTATTATGTTCACTCTATCTACCTCTCTACAGTCTCCATTAAAACCTCGTATTTCAGATGAACAATCTTCATTATATCAGTCCATTTATTTTCCTGGGTACATGCACCCTTTTAGTTTTCTGAGGTTAGCTTCTGTCATGATTTTTCCTTGGAAACACACAACCACGTTGATTCGGAAACACTGAATGCGATCAAATCATTTACATAAAACGTGATGCACAAGAAAATCATAACTTGTCTTTTAGAGCGGAATTTACGACGAGAATGCTTTTATACATATACATATACATATACATATACATATACACACACACAAGCTCCAGGTTATAGTGTAGTAACCCTCCACTTTATATTTTTAATTTCCATAGTCAATACACTGAAAATGATTTGGAATCACGGAAGTCATATATACGTGGATCTACATCAATGAGCATGTGTGGGTATTTAAATGAATATAGCTCAGTATTCATTTTCTTGTTAATTTACTGAAGAACGCATTTGTAAGTTATAAATTCGCTAAAAGAGTGAAATTCAAAATGGATTGAAAAATAAAATTGGCTGTCGACCGGTGGTGCCCGGTTCTTTGCTTAACCGTTATGATTTTGTAAGGGTAAATTTATATTTATTGAGCACACAGGAGGGTATATATATATTATATGTACCTTCGTTTGTATATATAATTTAACTGTGCAATGAATATATATGCTTGAGTTTGTGGATCATTAGCTAACTTAATTCGCTGTTAACATTTATGTACGCCCGCGCGCATAAAGCAGTAGGCGATATATTGAGAGTATGAGAAGAGTGAAAAGTATATAGGAACCAGAAATGAACATAATAGAGGGATTACATAAGCAAAATATAGAGTGAAAGGGAAGAGGCAGAGAAGATACATGTCAGGAGGAGATTCAACATGATGTGAAATTGATGGCACCTAATTCTCAGATTAAAAAGAAAGAAATGTGTGAAGCACAGAAGAAGAGGAGAACAGGGAGAAAGAAAGGGTCAGAGAGATGATAGAGATATGTTGAATCTGCTACTATGAGTGTAGCATTTATAGGAATAGGTACAGCAACCTCAGATGCTTTTATGCATTGTGGTATGTCATAATTGAAAGTAGGAAGAGTAGGAGTTTGGGTATGAGAGTGAGTTCAAGTGTTTGCATGTTCCCAATGTACTGTGATTTGTGGCTTATATACCATGATGGCTTTTCCAAAACAGGCATCTCAGAGTATGTGGCAGTACCCTCCAAAAGAGGCTCATGTTTGCCTCTCTCTCCTTTTGATTGATCTGTAAAAATCAGTAGCTAGGGTGATTTGAAAAATGAAAACTGAAGAATAAGAATTCAAGTGGTGGTGTAGAATGATGATGATGTCACAAAAGAAATAATGAAATGAAGAAGGTCGAAGAAGAAGATGGACATTTAGGTGTCCAACACAATGCCACCTGCTAAAGTGCAGTTTTTGTGAAAGTAGAAGGCATGGGTTAAAGTCACCTAATGGGCGCACGTCACTTTCCCCTATCTCCCTTCCTATACTCTCTTCTTTTTTATTTTTTTTAAAAAAAGTTATAATTTTTTTATATGTATATAATCTTCCCATTAAAGATAATGATGTTAGAAATACTGTTAAGCACATCTTTTAATAGACATTGAAATTTTATTTCATCGCATTATAAATGACTAATTAATTTTGCTGTTACACCCTGTTAGTAAAAGTTATAATTTTTTTAAACAAATATTTTTTTGTATAATTTTTTTTAAAAATATATTAGACTCATTCACGATTCAAATGCAATGTGAAGTCTCTCTTCTTCTTAGGTGATACTAATATCAAGTATAGTGAGCTATCAATTATCCTCGAGTATAAATTTAGATATCTAAGAGTGATAATATCCTCTTAAGTATTATAATTAAAATCACAATAAAATAGTATTTTTTATATATCAAACATGTTTTTTTTACAAAAAAAATCAAACATGTTTTTTTTTGGTACAAATCAAACATGTTTTAAATATAAATAAGGGAGGGGGAAAAGTAGCTGGGGCCCGAGCAATTCGGAATGGCCCAACGAAGTCTTGTTGATTGGGCATGCGTTGCCATTGTGGGCCTGTTCGAATTCTAGATTTCTTCGTTAAGATTTGTGTTATTTCTCTTTCTTCGTAATGAAAAGGATGACTTGATGTAACAAAAAGAAAAAAAAAAGGATGACTTGAATGGGGGATAAGTTTAAAAATAATAATCATCTATCTAAAATATCTTTGTAGACTTGTTCAGGATATTCCCTGTTTTGAATTTTTTGCCCCATCAACAAATTAGTTTTCGCTGAAACAGCGAATAAATTTAATTTATATGGATGGTTGATTCAAGAGCCGGTTGGGGTATTATTTTGACCATTTAACCGATCTGTTTTAGACTTTCTTCGTTCTCTTTGTCCCCACATACACAATAAAAAAAATAATTTAGCCGTTTCTAACAACAGCTTCAAACATGAAGAACCTATAAAATTGAAACTAAAAGTAAGTTCACGCACTATTTATCTGTAGAATTTGGTTCGAAAGTTACTGGAGAATATTTCTTTCTTTGATATTAACACCCAGAAAACTATTAAGTGATTAAAAATGGCTGCATGCATGCAATAAAGAATTGAGAAACACGTCAATTTTGAGTTGGGATTTGAGAAAATAATAATAATGAAATAACGTGGAAGCAGCTGCAAGTTACATTCATCCTGATTTGTTTTCTTGCTATTACTTAAATGGAAGGATATGTACTAATGGTAATCTTTCTAAACAATTGTCCCACTAACATATCAAGCCTGTCGCTTTTCCTTTGACAAGAAGGGATCTCCCTCTCTATACTGGTAATAATGGGGCATTAAGAAAAGGAAGAGGAAGGAGATATACTCATGAGTATCTCATTTTCAAGGTATATATTCTCTCTGGAGTTGAATGACAGGATACTAGAGGCGAAGAGAGCACAATGTAAACGACCCAGAAAACAAAAGGCCAAGAGCAAATCTACTGAAAGAATGAACCGAGACCACCCACTTTTACAAAACAGCGCAGCAGGCAAGAACAAGGAGGATATATATGTTGTATAATTCAAGACAAACTAGGCAGAGAACTCCAAGGGCTACATGCCTTCGTTTGTTATTAACAAGAGTAGGTTGTTACCTAATCAATTTCATATGCAAGCCAAAAGAATGTAGGCCAAGCATTAATTAATAAAGTGCTGTTTTTGTGGAATGATGATTCGTGTTGCTGGTGACGGATGACATAAAGATGTAGTGATGTGTTGCCACTATCTAATTTCGAGAACAATAAAAGAAGTTGTAGCATATATAAGGACAAGTACAAACTACAAATGGCATGTTCTTGTTCACTCACTTCACATGTTCCTGCACGAAGGTTCCTCCAGTCTCCTATTACGATGGGTGAACTTGTTAATTAATTCCCTTGTAGCTACCTTACAATTTCTGTAGTTTCCCATCTGAGTCATCTCAGCCTCATAGAAAAGCTGACTCATACGTCAAGGGTCGCCTCGGTGAGCAGATCTTAGAGTCTGATCATGAATAAGATGCATGCGTCATGCCTAGGCAAAATCTACGTGGCCACCTTTTTTGACTGTGCGTTTGATTGGTTAATTAGTATATATATGCAGTATATACTCAGGCATGACCCTCAAGAGGCAAAGAATTTAATTGGAACTCCTGATTGTGCAATAAAGTTTGATTAATTATAATTAGGAGCGTCTTGATTACTATGGCAATTTAGTACCATGTGGGTCCACCGTAAATTATGGAACATTCGTACCAAAGAATTCCAAAATCTGGTAGTTTATGTTCCCAACGAAACCACTAAAATGTTGTCTAAAATTCAAAACGAACTAAGAGGACTACTGTCAAAAATAATATTAGTCAAAGAATGATGTTAGCTGGCACATATCCTGATTAACTTGTTAAACATAAATGCATTGTATAATCTATCTCTGGCCTAGTGGGTTGATGTGGACGATTTCCGGCGGACAAAAGTTTTCCCTCTTTTTTAAATTTAAACATGGAAAAGTAGTTGATTAATTTTCATATCCTCAACTCACAAAACATATTTGTTGTGGCTACGGCTTATACAGTTGACGAAAGATTTTATCAGGGTACAAAGTAAAAATAGATAATTTTTTATTCTACTGATATATGTTAACCCCATCAGTATATTATTGTATTCTTAAAATAGAATTTATTACCGCCTACAACGTGTTAATTAATGACGTACGTGAAACTTGTTTGCAAATAGAGGATATTTACGAAGAGCGTAAGTGACAAGGAAGAGAAGATAGTGGAAAGAAAAACAAAAGATCCCAAACAGGAGACAAATCACAATAAAGAATAGAGATATAAAAATTATTTGCGAGTTAGAACAGCCGGCTGACAGAGAATACCTGTGGTAGCAAACTTGTGAAATTTTCTACTTTCCCTCTTGACTCTCCCTAGGTATTGCCTATGTGCTTTATCTGTCTCTTGCTTAAACCTTCTACTTCTATAATAGCCTCCGATCCTCTCTATTCCCACATCAAAATTCGCTCTCATGGAATTCATCAGAAACCCAGAAGAGTCCAGGAGCTCCAGCGACGAAACCGATAATACGACGGGGATTGGAAGATCCTATGAGTGTGTGTTTTGCAAGAGAGGCTTCACTACGGCACAAGCTTTAGGAGGACACATGAATATACATAGAAAGGATAGAGCCAAAACCAAGCCCAGTCTAGCTCCTTCATCTTCAAGCAAACTTTTGGATCTCGGTTTCTATTCTGCACGTCCTGGGAATTACTATTTAACACCTACTCCTGAGGTAGATAGTAATTACCCTCATCAATTTTATGATCCCAGTACAATCAGATCGTCTTCGCATGTACAGAGTGAAGATCGGGACGTGTTTGGACAAGATTGGAGGACCGGAAGCTTGAGCTTGTATACTAATCCATTCTGCGTACACGACAAGATACAAGACAATACACCAGAGGATGGGCTGGATTTGGAGCTTCGACTGGGTTATCAACCATAGCACGCAGATCCTCTATCCACTGCTTTTAATATTATATATTCAAGAGCTTAACTATATATATATATATATATATATATATGTCCACTCTTGTTCCTATGTATTGTCCTTAGTACAGCTTGGAGTTTGTCAGAACCATGTTTCAATATTTCTGGATCAAAAAGAGTGCCGAATCAACCTTATAGATACAATATTCATGATCACCCTGAGCATGATCTGCCTTTAGAATTATTCCTATTTCCTATATATACACGCGCGCGCATATGGCAGGGAATTGGATGCAGACGGGGTCGAAGCGGAAGGTAAAATGAAGTCTAAAGATGGCGTTTCTATGAAAGTAAGGAAGATGATCGAGGAGATACAATATTCCAGGTTTGGATGAAGGTACTCAATGTTTCTTCTTCGCTACTCATCATTTTTGTACATATGCAGCTTCCTTGCTTCTGGCAGTAAAAATTAGGTTATCTTTGCATGTTTGTATGTATGTATTTACTATTGTTAACTAGCTATATACGAGGATTACTTAAATCCCAATGAATCCCAAAAATGTGTCCATGACCAGAATGACGATTCGGCATCATTTCTTCTTTAAGTCTGCCTTGCCTCCGGATCATGAGAACTATATATGTATTTGTAAAGATCAGTAAGAATTGCTATAAAATTACAAAAGATCTAAAGTGATTGATTAGGGAGCGTGCACCACCATGAGTGATTAGTAGGCTAGGGTAACAATTATCCAATCCATCAATTGCAGATGGAAGATTAAATTTTGTGATGCAATCCACACTCACAAGCACAAGCACATACATTAGTGATTAATAGATATGGGTGCAGCCGCTGGTTGAAATTAAAGTAGGTCTACTTAAAATGGTACTGTTTGGATAGTTGGATCATTAGCATTCTATATAGCATCCAGCACTCAGAAAAACAATGCATGATCCTTTTTCCCGGGGAGCGATATGGGGCCGAGAGGTTTTTGAAACAAGCTTAATTATATACACACAGGTTGGTTTGATAGACTTCCCACACTTGTTTTCGATATCTCCGATAAGGCTCTGAAATGCCTTAATTAATTAGGAAGTGAAGCAGACTTTTAATTAATGGCATATATATCCAAGTTATATAAATATATGCTGCATCCCCGAGATTGATGAATGATCCTCCCGTCGTGGGAAGCTGCTCTCTTTGGTTTTATATATAGAATCATGAATTCAATAAATTCATGTGTTTCAAAATCGATAGCAACATGTTTTCCCTTGATCTTGTTATAGGGCTTGTCTTCCACCAAAGAATTGATTATAGATTAATATTTGGTTGCGTGTATTATTACTCGTTTCAAAATAGCTAGGTTTTCCCACCCATTTTTTAATTCTGGTCAAATTTAACATATATATTAGGTCTGGACAACAAACTAAACACAGGTATTTTGTTCTCTCTCTACACACACACACACATTTCTCTCTGTGATATAAAAGATACGTGCCCTTATTAATTATAAAGTGGTATAGACTACTTAAGGTGCAGCCCACCGTGTGTTATATATATTATGAAACGTTCCAAGAAAATATAGGCGTATATACATTCGTGTGCTACATATGTAAGAAGATTGAAGATTGGTGAGAAGACGTAGATGTGTCACCCTCTGCATATAATAGAAGGAATTAAGCAGGCTATGGACGGAGCTTCTCCTTGACTTGGTCTTCCACACACGATATATTGCATAACGTAACATTATGGATTGCCTTGCTCATATATACTTGTTTTATATTTCACACACTTCGTTGGGGCTTATGCTTTATAATCATATACTCCCTAATAGTATTCTACAACTTTTAAGCTCCTTTGTACCTGCCTAAAATCTCTAAAATATTTTATCTAGTGTATATTTAGATAGAATTAAAACTTATATTTTAAAAATATTTATGACTCAAACTTTAATTTAAATAGTTTTTAAAATAAATAATTAAATTTATCTAAAATAGTTTTGGACTAAACTATAGTTTTAGATAAACTATTAATAATCATTTCTGGAATAGTGATAGAGTTTATGAATTACCTATTTATTATTTTATCCCTATTTTTTTATTACCCTATCTCATTTTCTCCCTCCTCTCTCTCTTCTATTTTTCTCTCCGCGCGTGCTCTTCCTTCTCCATCGCCATTAAGCTTCTTCTTCGTCACCGTCCTTTTGCAGTTGCTGAACAGAGGTCATTATCGCTGGTCTTTAGTTGATATCGCTGTAGCTTGGTCAGTCGACACCGGATGAGCTGGTTGTCACTGGAGGAACTAGTCTCCAGCTCTAATTGCTGGTTTACAGTGGAGGTGTTGGAGACACTGGACGTAGAGAGAGAATAGGGGAGAGAGGAAAAAAAATATGAACAGTGCATAGGTAAAAAATAAGAAGATGACGCTGTGAATAGAAGATGGGTATTTTTTTTTATTTTATACACTTTCTGGTAATTTATCAATCACAAAATTTTTTTTGGTAATAATTATCTAAATACTCATTTATTCAAAATTATTTTTTACTATAACATTTTATCTAAAAGTTTTTTAAAAAAAAAAACTATCTAAAAGTTCTTTTTTTATAAATATTTTTCTAAAATTGTATCAACAAGAGCTCTTAATGAAAAACTTGGGAGCAGATCGACCGGCTAATGAACTTCCAAAAACAATTTTATCATCAGAAGTCATAACTGAGCTGATATATGACCTGCGTGGCAAAATGCTACAAATCCGGTTGTCGCCGTTTGGATTTCATTTGTGCGGTTGGTTTAAGTAATCAAATTATATTGAAATTTCATTCCGTGCATGTATAAAGAAGAAACGTCTAAGAAAATGAGTGAACGGTTTGCTTCCTGAGGCATTCACTTTGAGCACAAAGAAGGCTAATAAATTCGGGGTTCTCTTTGGACTCTCCTGTAACATTTGTACTTTAAACATTTTATTTTTTAATTTATAATATAATTATTTTTATTTGAAACAGGCAAAATAATAGGAAAAAAAACTCTAAAAAAATAATAAATATTGTATTAGTAATACTTAATTTATATTTAGTAATATATATTCTATTATCAATAACTCTCTTATTTTAATATTTATTATTTTTTAGAGTTTTGTTTTCTCAATTTTTGAAAGAAAAGGCTAATCATTTTTGGACGAGGAGCAAAAAGGTTTACTTTTACACGTCCAATCACCCACTCCGTAAGGTCATGTCTTGAGGATTTCTGCGCACTTGAGGCTGAGGGCGATTTCATGTAAATGGCCTAGTTTGTCAAGGTTTTCCTCTTGCGATTGGCCAGTTGTTTCTGCGTAAGGTCATGTCTCGTTTGTTTGGACTTTCCTTCAGTGTGATTGGCAATTAAACAAAATTTAAGTTTAATTTTTTAAAAAAATAAATAATTATATTTTTAAATTAAATTATAATTTAAAATTAAAATTTTAAATAAATTAGTCAGAATAGTTGATAGAACAATAAAAAAATTTATAAACTAAATAATTACTATATTATTCCTATTTTTTCTTGTACCATTTCTTCTCTCTCTTATTTTTTTATACTATTTCTATTTTATTTCTTACATATTCTTTTATCTCTCTTCTCATCTCTTATCTCTCCCCATTTAATACTCATACTATTTTTCATAATTTACTAATAATAAAAATATTTTTAAAAATAACTATCCAAATACTCATTTATTTAAAATTAATTTTTTTATAAATTTTTATCTAAAAACTCTTTTCTATAAATTATCTCAATTTTTTTTTTCATAAATCTATTTCTAAAATCTCCCACTTATCTGAATCACCATACAAATTTTACAGCTTTCTCCATCTCACAAAGCCCCTGCTTAATCTCAAGTAACATCAATAAGTTTATATATAGTACAGTTTTTTCCCCCAAATTTTATACAACACACGAGATTGAGATCTAATCAAGTCAGTATGCTCGGTCAAAGCGCTCGGTAAGAAGATCTGGAAATGGGCGTACCAAAAACCCATCCTTGAATCAATTCCCCCCCTAATTTCTAGGTTACTGATTTCAGTTTACGGGTTGTGATTTGTGAAGGGGGAAATAACAAGAAGGGAATAAGCAGTGGCGCTGTTGCGAGAGGTGGCCGTAGGCAGACGGTTCTAAATTCATTGAAGTGGGGAAGGGTTATTTTTAGGTGGGACTTTTTTAGTTGTGGCATCATTGTATATTTTCTTATTCCAAGAACCTTTATTCCTGGAACACCCTCATCTCCGGCTACTTCAAGTTCAAATTTTATGATAATGTTTAACATCTTTTTAGTCGGATGCGAAGTGAGTGCAACGGAGTCGATACTTAGAATTTGCTATTAAAGAGAATAGTCGATTGCTGCTCTTGCAAAATGGGAGATTGTTTCCCTATTTGGCCGCTACATCGGGGGCTTAGAAGGAAATCTATTCATCGTGCCTGCGCTTCGAGAGATGTACGCGGAGGTGGGTCCTCTGAAAGCTGCCCACAAGTAATTTGAACAAATTTCTCAGAGAAGTTCTATCATGATCAAAGGGTGTCCGAAGTTTTCTCAAAACCAAGAATGCTTGAGTTATACTTTAATATGACTCATCATCTTGGTTTTCAAAGGGATACGCTTACAATGGTGGGTCTGGTTCGAGCATGCTCGAATGTCATGGCAGGGGAAGGGAAGGAAAAGCATCACATGGGCTGTGTATAACGAACAATCTCTTGGCTAATGCCTGTTTGTCTAAGTCCATTGTCCATATGTATTAGAAATGTGGGTTTCTTTGCTATGCAGTTAGAGTGTTTGAAGAAGCTAATGATAAGCATGGTGCTACGGAGTACAGTCATAGATGGTTAGCCAGATGTTGGGAAACTCAGTCGCTCCAAATCCGGTAACATTTTATAGCATCCTTCGTACTTGCTCAGATGTGGTTTTGTGAATAGAAACAGGGCTGACTTGGATGTGGTTAAATTATACTTCTCTTACAGACATGTATGCTAAACGTGGATGTGTTAAGACAGCTCACAGAATCTTCCGTTTTATGCCTGAAAAATACGTAGTCTCTCGGACTAGAATGATAAAAGGATATGGAATGCATCTCTTATTTTTGAAAGCTCTTAATACTTTTGATAAAATGGAAAGCTCTTAATACTTTTGATAAAGTGGGATCAGAAAAGCACTTACCCGACTCGGTAACATTTATCTCACTTCTCTCTGCTTTTAGTTGCTCTGGAACGGTTCAAGTGGGATGGAGGATTTTTAATTCCATGAAGGATTATGCCGTTTCTCCAACAGAGGAACATTATGCCTGTATGATAGATCTGTTAGCTAATGCTGGTCAAATTTAGGCAGCTTTATGCACGTGCCTATAAACCCTGGATTCTTTGACTTCTAAAATTCTGATGACTAATTCTGACTTGACCAAGAGTCAAGAGTGTCTAGTATTATAGTCAATCATATGGAGGATTAGCAGAAATGTTGCTGGATTTAGGGTGACACCAAATATTGACTAGACCCCCGACCTTAAATCCAAAAAAATTAGATAGCCACTCAACTCTGGAGGGATATTTTGAAGCTGTATTTGTCAGTATTGATGGAAATCTTAATATCTACAAAAGAAATAGCTTGATTTCAGGGTAGTCTGCTCAAATACTTCACCCTGCACAACTGAACCTAGAAAGATGTTTGTTAGATGATTAAAAGATTATAATTTCTCAGAGCCTTAAAGTCTGGGATGCTCCTGTTTCGCGGCTTTGTGAAGAAGGATTTAATCACATACAAAGCAAATGGCTTAAGCAACATATATTCGGAATATAGCTACGTACACCTGCCAAATCCTCATTGAAAATTCTCTATGTGGTGGTTTTGTTCTAGATAAATCGGTAGACTGTAGTTAGGTGTTACAGGTGAAACCCACAGGAACTTTCAGGTGAAATCCACTTATCAGGCGTAGAATGAGTTTTATATTGAACTTTGAGGTCATGTTATGGTGCAGAAGTTTGTCGTAAACAATACAGGTGAGAAAATGCCATCACTGATTTTAGGGATTTCATGACTTGATGCAAAAAATATTATATATATGGGTTTGAATGTAGATGGGCGAGACTAATTGGGAGCAGAATGGATCAGATGTTATGCCATGCTTTGGGCTGATCGGATATACATTGAAACTGGACGTGGCTTCCTGCCTATCACACCAATCAGGTTCGTTAATATATTTGGTGGAAAAGATTGCCATTGCCAGCGATGAACATGTACGGATCAATGATGATGGCACATCAAGCTTCTCCCATATTCTTCAAGTAAACAGCCAATTTTCTTAGTCAATGATGACGGAGAAATCTCAGGGTTCAGTTACTTTCTTCTTCTTATATCTGATGCCTTTATGAAGATCCTACATAATATACGTATGTGTATGACGATGAACTGTTGGGCACCGCTGCTAAATCACGATTTTCAAGCGACTTTTTTTTTTTTTTTTTTGATAGCGTTTAAGCAAGTTCAGAACATACTCGTTTGTGACTTTCTTTTGCTGCATTAATTTCGATGACATATGGTCTGATTTCGAGGTGTTGACTTCAGAATTCTTAAGTCATTTTAATAAGGAGGTTATGGTAAAATTGTTGGTGTAATTTTTGTTTTCTTTGAATTGATTTCTTATATTATATTGTTGGCAAAAAAAAAAACATTAAAATTCTATTTTTGCTTTTGCTTATTTTTTTTTAATAAAAAATGTCCTATGAGGAGACAGAAGACAATGTTGTAATCGCACTTTAAATTTAATAAATTTTCAAATGGGAAAACGTAACAATATCTTATTAAGCGAGCACACAAATCTCTTAAAGAGGACGTTGGGCAAAATTTTTGCAATGAATTATTGACTCTGTGGTAATACAATAATAGATTGGAAGATGCTTTTTAAAGATCATAAAAGAAATCACATATTATTGATGGTTTACTTACTTGAAGAGGCTCATTTAAGGTGATGGATGAGATGGTCAAGTTTGCAACCAGTGCTACTAGTTAAACAATTGGGGAAATAATTAAAATGAAATGCATAATCAATCATGACGCCCTTTAATTTCTTTTCCGAAAGCGCAATTAGAACAGTGAAGAGGAGGAGGAGGAGGAGTAGTATTAAATTAAATGAGCCAAAAATGAAATGATCGGCAGGTGGCCGTTTGTCGTACTAAGCTTAGAATAAGTGAAGAGTGCCGTATTAAATTAAGGGTGTGTTTGGAAACACCCCAAACTATGGTTTAAAAAGGATTTTTAGCCCCAAATCTCGGTTTGGGGAAATTTTTTACCAAATAGCAATTTTTATTTAAATAGGCTTTTGGATTAAATCATGATTTAAAATTAAGGTTTCAGATAAACTGGTCAGAGCAGCTTATGGAACAGTAAAAGAGCTTATGAACTAACTAATTACTATATTACCCCTCCTTTTTCTTACACCCTCTCTCCTACTTTTTCTTACACCCTCTCTTATCTCTCCTACTTTTTCTCTCTTTTCTTTCTTACACCCTCTCTCCTCTCATCTCTTATCTCTCCTCATTTAATACTCATACACTTTTTCATAATTTACCACTCATAAAACCCTTTTTACAAATAACTATCCAAACACTCATTTATCCAAAATCACTTTTTTTCTATGTGTGTGTTTGGAAAAAAATTTTTAAACTAGCTTATGAAAAAAATGGGATTATAGATAGCTTATAGAAAATGGCTTTTCTATAAGAACTTATAGAAAAAAAGTCATTTTGGATAAATGAGTGTTTGAATAGTTATTTGTAGAAGGGGTTTTATAAGTGGTAAATTACGAAAAAGGGTATGAGTATTAAATGAGGAGAGATAAAAGATGAGAGAAGATATGGTATAAGAGAGAAAAAGTAGGAGAGAGGAGAGAGGGTGTAAGAAAAAGTAGGAAAGAGGGTGTAAGAAAAAGTAGGGATAATATAGTAATTGGTTAGTTCATAAGCTCTTTTACTATTCCATAAGCTACTCTGACCAGCTTATCTGAAACCTTGGTTTTAAACCATAGTTTAATCCAAAAGGCTGTTTGAACAAAAATTGCTGTTTGATAAAAAATTTCCCTAAACTGAAGTTTGGAGCCAAAAAGTCCTTTTCAAACTATAGTTTAGGGTGTTTTCAAACACACCCTATAAATTCTTTTAAAAAAATTCTTTTTTATGAGTTATCTATAATTTTTTTTTTTATAAGTTAATTTAAAATTTTTTTTCCAAACACATATTAAGAATGAGCTGAGAATGAAATGACCGGCAGGTGGCAGCTCGTGTGAGTAAGCTTCTTGAGAAAAACGACAAAGAGCAGCAATTCCCAGGTGCGGCGTTCGGCGCAAAAATATTTGATTTTTCATTACCCATTACGCTTCCAAACAATTCAAAACTCTATCCCATCTTTGCTTCTCGCTCTATCTTTTCTTGTTCAAAGCCATGACCTCTACGTTTTCTTCCCCATTATAAATACATTCCTTTATTACAAAAATAGGGATATTGTAGCATTATAATTGTATTTGTTTCAGTGAAGCAAGAAATGCGTAAAACCATTTAAGTTGGTCCAAGGCGCTGAGGAGAAAACTAGTCGGATATTGCATCTGCCATCAATAAATGTCGCCGTGGAACCCTACACGCGACCCTCCCGTGTCCCCCATTCTCATTTCTTTATAAGAACCCTCCCTCTTCCTTTATGTCCCTTGTTCCCAATGTCCCACTTCCTCTTCCCCATCATCTCCCTCCCAGCTTCTTCTTGCACCATTTTCTAGTGTGCTCGTGTGCCTATAATTTTATTCCCATAACCTCTCCTTTTCACGCGCTTTCTCTCTCATCTCCCATCCATGGCTTCCGCTTCTGCCTCTGGCTCTCCCTGCGGGGCTTGCAAGTTTCTCCGAAGAAAGTGCGCCGCCGATTGCATATTTGCGCCCTACTTCTGCTCCGATCAAGGCCCCGCTAGATTTGCCGCCATTCATAAGGTGTTTGGGGCTAGCAATGTTTCTAAATTACTCTTGCATATACCCGCTCGTGATCGCTGTGAGGCCGTCGTCACTATTGCTTATGAAGCCCAGGCTCGGATTAGAGACCCTGTTTATGGTTGTGTCGCTCACATTTTTGCCTTGCAACAACAGGTACGTCTACATGTTCTTTTTCCTGCAAATGAGGCCATTATATTCGTCAACCTCACTTGTGTCCTTTTCTCATATAACTATGCATCTGGGTTCGGCTTATGTGAGCCAGTCCAACAATGTTATCTGATACTATTAATGACTTCAGACGTGTATATCGTCTTTCGATATATACAAAGTTTCCTGTCACACCGATCTTATATCGTTGATTTCGGCCTACTTCTTAAAGTTCACTTTTTTGGTACATGTAGGTGGCGTGCTTGCAGGCACAGCTGATGCAAGTGAAGGCTCAGCTAGCTCAGAAGAACCTAATGGAAAGCAGGATCCTTGAAAACCAGTGGGCAGGGAATCATAATATTGTGGGTGGTCAAGCAATGAATGCATACAACATGAACCCTATATCTCCTCAGAGCTCTCTCGAGTCAATTGACCACAACATGGGTGATGGAATTAACATGCAAGATATACGAAGTAGAGAGGAATTTCCAATCCTTAAAAGAAGATCTCTTAACAATGATTTGGGTGAGCTCCATCAGCTTGCGCTCAGGATGATGAGGAACTAGCGAGCCTTTATTAATTCCTATAAATATTCTCTTTGTTTTCTTCAAGGAATGCTCTTCTCTAAGTGCTGTATATACTGATGAGTGTCGTCAGCAAGGAAGCTTACCATAACTGATGAGCCTATGATGCTTGGCAATTAGTCTTTTCTGTTTGTTGCTTCAATCCAAGACTAGTTAAAATTTTTGCAGACTAGCATATTCTCTCTTCCTCTCTATCTCTTCTTCTGAGTGAGTTGCCTTGCTTACTCAAACGAGGAAGCGGTGGCTCACTTTTGCAGGGAAGAAAATATAGCAGTTAATTTTATATGAACTGCAATAATAGAGATAGCCAGGACTAAAAGAGGAAGCCTACAAAGTATAGCTAGGGATTTTCTTAAATTAATAAAGTAGAATTAAGCATTCTTTGCCTTGTGTCAAAGTTCAATAATGATGCATGCCTTTGAATAATGAGGTGCCTTTGTCGTCTCTTCCCCCTCTCCCTCCTCCGCCTCGCTCAATGGGATATTTTTCTAACAAAACCACACGCTTCATTGAATTTTTAAATGACAATCCCCGTTGAACCTTCTCTTTTTTATTTCTGATGGAGTACTGCAAGGAATCTCCATCTCTAGGTTAATTTGGACCGGTGTATATAGACAAGCACAAATATATATATTGGACTCAACTGTCGTTATCCCATCTCAACATCTCACGTTTATTATGATTTAGTATTTTGGAGGAAAACAACATTATTAATGAATTCATCACTAAGAGAATCTCTTATAAAATCTGTAAATTATTTCTTCAGCTGATAAGAATAAAAAAAGGGCAAATTTTGGTCCACATGACTTTTTCTCTCTTGATGAATAGTGGGAAAATTTGGCGAAGTGATGAAGTCAAAAGTGAACACGATGCTCCTGTTGCTTAACATGCATGTTTGGATCCAAATGCAATGTTCCTTGGGGGTATTGATGAGACATCTATGGTGCGATTTTACAAAGGGATGCTATTGTTATCATTATATGCAAGCACAACCTTAGGGTGAGTACCTAAACGGACCCACTTTGCCTAGAGCTTTATAGGCAGATTCACCTAACATTAGTTTTCTAATCTAATTGTAATATCAATACGCTGTGATTTTGTATCCGCCAAAGTAGACAAAGTGTCCCCTGGATTGCACGCACTGGCGACATCGCTAGTTTTGATCTTCGCTATAACAAGAAATAGAGAAACCTTAGCGTATATCCTATATATTTTGAAGCATATAGTAAATGCACCCAATGGAGCCTACTGATGAATGACTATCAGTGTGGAACGAGTACTTCTATGAGAAATTTCTACACGTTTTAACGCCCTTTTGCTTTTCCAAGCCCTTGTTGTTCGGTCAAAATTTCTTATTTTCTTAATCTTTAAGCAATCTAGGAGTTTTTTTAACACTTGGGTGAAGATTAACTATACGAGACTTTGACTAAATTATACTAGAGTTATGATAATGTGATCGATCATTTATGGCCATAATGATGATGATGTGCATCATGTTGCGCCGGTATATTCTTTTAGGTTTCAGTTGACTTTAAATCACTGATCAACGTTTCGTCGCATGCCTAAATAAATAATAATTTGAAGGACGCACCGTAGTATATGTACCCCTTATTAAAATTAAATCAAATATGGTAGAAAAAAATACAAGGTCGAGAATTGTGCATACAAGAATAGATGATAATTAATCTGAGTTGAGGAGAAATGAAAGAAACAAGACACTGTATATATGCTGTGACACAAATACTATTCTCAACAATTAAATCATTTAGTCTACACGTTTGGGGACCATGCATACATAGAAACCCTCAATGGGAAGCATAACAATCTTCCTGCAGATAGGGGGTTTCTAATTGACACATCACACTCTCCCACAGTGAGGGAAAATCTTAAGGAAATAAAACTAAGTGCAGGCCGTAGAATTAGTAAGGAGCCACTTCAAAAGCTAGCTAGGGCAAGACGTGGGACCATGAGTTAAAACCAGAGTCAAGCCATACTTGAATTTGATTAATATTAGTATATAATATAATACGAACCCTTGGAACCCATAACCCTGATATGACACATAATTTAAAGCCAGTTTAGTCAAGGGGCCAATTTGTGTTAACATTTGCTTTATAAAAGACAGAGAAAGCCGTGGTATGGTTCGTTTCGTGCAATGTTGCACGGGGCACTCTGATTGATAAATTAGTATGATCAGAGAATACGCGGAGAAGAAAGAGGCTTTAAGAGGGTAGAGTCCGATTGGTACGTGTCCTCCAATGGGCTCAATTACTTGGATCTGAGACAGCAATCATTCCAATAAGACCTTAGTTTAATATACAGTTGATGGGTGATGATTAGCTGAACGTGCTCGTGCGAGAGCAAAAGCTGTCCCATAAAAGTGGAATTATAAATACGGAACCGACATAAAGCAAAGACAAGAAGTTGTAATGGACCTAGTGGCCATTGCTCGTTTAATCAATCGCCAGCAAAAAGAATAATTAGTAGAACCCAGCATATAAATTTAGGTACTGTGGCTACTTTCTTCTCACAAGGATCAGGATCCAGCAAGTTCTTCATCAAGGATTTCGCATATGCTAATGTATTTTATATATGAACAGATGTATATTTGGTTTTTGTTTTCATTTCATTTCAAGAACTGAATGAATTGTATTTTAAACAGGTCAGTTAAATTCTTTAAATGAGCTTATAGTCAAGGTACCGGAATAAATAATTACTACTTTATGAAACTTTAGGTTGGGGTGCACCGTGCACGTGAAGGATGAGGTCAAATGGTCAATGGGGCATTAATTAACTGCCGTTCTTAATCCGTAATTAGAGAAACTGAAAGGTTAGAGGGAAGGAGGTGGGAAGGTGTGGTCAGCCTCAACTCCACCTAAAGATTATTGAGCTGTGTGCGTCGTGAGAAAATAACCACTCGTTTTTTCTTTTCAACCAAATTCATTTAGAGTGTTTTTTTTTTTTTAAAAAAATACTCTTTATGCTCTAATCGATGCTAAAAAAATAGTTGCCCCGCTTTATCCAAGTTTTAATAAAATAAAGGTGAAATGGCCACTATACTTTCCAAAACTCGAGTATTGCCCAGGTCAACTATTCAACTATGACTATATTATTGCCCCTAGTTATATTAAAAATAGTATGTCCTTATAATTTCTTTGAGAAGTATTTAATGAGAGATTTTTTTATACAAAAAAAATTCATATGGGTCCACCATCAATTTACTATTAAGTTTAGGGTGCGGCTCTATAGTTTAGAGAACACTTATAAAAAAATTTATGAAAATGCCTACTAAAGAAGTCCTGATAATAACAAAGAGAATTGAAGTTATATCCTTATAAGATATAAGTATGTTCTTTATTATATATGTGCCAACTCTTATTGGTTATTGAGAGTTTTTTTTGTACAATTGGATATTGAGAGTTTTTTTTGTATAAATATTTTTTTAAAAATAGTTAAGCTTACCCACGATACAAAGGCATGGTGAAATTTTTCCTCCTCATTGATGATACAAATGTTAGGTAGGATGAGTCATATATTACTATCAGGTATAAATTTAAGTATCAAAGAGTTAAAATATCTCTTTAAATATCATAATTAAAACCACAAAAAAAATAGTACTTCACATGATCGAATTGACTATTGAGAGTTGATTCTGTAGCTGTACGATCGTCCGAGATTCAAATTCAAACGGTAATTTGTGGGGTGGGCTGTAGTAATTCTTAAAACTTTTGGGCAGAGAAGCGAAAGAATGTTTGACTGATTATATGACCCAATTCATTGAGCCCAATAATGGAAAACAACAATTGGGTCCGAGTTCTCGAACATTTCCAACTTGAACTGCTCAAACCCCAAAGCCTCTCATTATGGGATAAAAAACAGACACTTGGGAGTCAATGATGTTTGCCATTAAGGTTGTTCCGAATTTTGTTTTTTGGTTAAGCAAGATGTCCCTATAATTTGATGACCAGCGCTGAAAATATTCATGTTACGAGTTTTTCATTCCATTAGATGGGACAGGCTATCTTTTAAGAGATGTGTGCATCAATTTTTTTTTTTTATGATGATTTTAGAAACATTAGCACATGCGTACTCATATCAACATAAAGTTGCCTCTCTCGAATTAGTGAATAAACTATTTTTTTTTTAAAAAAATGGCTTTAAATGGATCTAATCACGATGGACATGGATAGTTTAGGAAGTAACTTTATATTAAATATTAAAACAATTATATAACTATTATATGGCACTATTGATGAATTTGGATTAGCTCAAGAATTATCATATTATGCAGGATATTCACAGAGAAGCTTCCGATTATCCGGGGAGAATAAGGCCGAGTAAGTTTGAAAATAGTACATGGCTCTATTTAATAGAACGCCATTTTATAAATTATAATGAAGCCATTCTGAAACATGGCACCGTCACTCGTAATTAATTCGGAGCCCCTTTGTATATGTTGTCTCCTTTCAAAACCTTTGCTAAAGATTGGTCCCTTTTCATGACCCTTACATGTAGGGTTCACAATTGTTAACTCTCTCTGGATCTTACACATCAACTCCCAAACACATTTTTTGGCGAAGGTAATACCTTTCGAAGATTTTATTATGTTTAGTGAACTTTATGGAAGCCCCATCTCAAATATGTGATCTGAGCGATCGACAGCATATATGGCATCATATGAAAATCCAAGAATATAAGAAAGAAAGGAGCATCATCATCATCATCAATCGAAAAAGGTGACTAATAATAAGTACAATAGGAGAGAATAGTATATTAGGCCACTCCAGAAATACACAAGGGATGCGAGAAAGATCATATCGAACTTGAACAAGCCTGCAGAGCTACATGCATGCTCCCGGGCATGTGATTCAGCTACAGAAGCTCAAGGCTTCCTTTCTCTATAGGTGGAGTTTTAGATTTCATTAATTTTTTACTAGATATGAATAAAGCCTTGGATGAATTTGGGGCCGACTTTATCATGTTTTTTGTTTGAGGACTTTGTTTAAGAGGGGATATATATATATATCAAACCACACACAGGTTATTTCTAAAAAGAAGCTCTATATATATCCATCAGTTTTCGATCATCCCCCCACTCCTTCAACCATCCAGTTCCCTAGCTATTCCTTAGCTTTGAATTCTACTTTAAAATGAAAAGCCATATTCCCAATACCTCTACACATCAACAGCTGAGGATACTGGAGGATAAAGGGACAAAGCATGTTTGTCAACAAACTCATCAAGTTGTTTTCTCAAAATATATATATATATATATATGCCATGGTCTGGAAATCCTAGACCTCTATTCATAATAAACTCATTCGTCAACACAATACAATAGACATCAGGAGAGATCAGAAAAGCTCAGTCAACAGGAAATATACTAACATGTAATAATCACTCAAGTTGGTTTTCCCACTAATAATAAACAAACGTCGTGGAGAGAAGTGATATACAATCTTTTCAGGATCACACATTTCCAAATACTTTATTTTATATGTGTGTATATATATATATCTACCGTATATTGTGAACACACACACCCCACCTGGTTTTAATTTCTGGCCCATGTCATGTGGCTGTCCGGCCGTCAAACAATACATTGTGGAGTGGGGAAAGTAACATATGCGACATATACATCGTTCCCAGCAGCAAACAGGGCTCTTGCCTGCTACCACTACCCATTCAATGGATGTTGCACCAATTATATCATAGTCCCTATACACACTTACACACACACACACTCCCTGGATATTGTCCTTTGCCTCTATCTTTAAGTATTACATATTATTTCAAATACAAAAGGACTAAGCTTCTGTTGTGCATGAGGCTTCTGAATTTGTTAATTAACGGTAATTACTTTGGCATTTGCCCACTGAGTTTCTGTTATTCCGAATGTATGCCACTCAAGATAGGTGAGTAAACATAGAAACACTAGGTGACTGTGTTAGTTATGTCAGAATTTAATTAAGGATCGTTCGGAACCTCATACAAAATCTTCGTTTCGGTTATTAAGAATTACACTATGATTCTACTAATTACCAAGATTATACTAGATTAAACAAAACAACACTATTCGGCCGGAATTCGTTCAAACTTATATATGCATTTAGATATGTATAAACATTTCTAGGCTTCCTAGCTTACTTATTTTAACCACAGATCAGGTGAGAGAGCTGCACGGTTATGCAGCAGCAAGATTCAAAATTAATAAAAGTCTTCACCAATAATTCACTCATGAAGCCGATCGACTGAAACCAAAAGCCACTGACTGAAGGTCATCCACTTCATGAAATCCCCACTGCTTGCTGTTTGCTGGCACGTCATAGGACATGGAATTATTAGAAGCAGTCTCATCGAAGCTTGAGAATGAGATGCTTTCTTCAAGGGTTCCTGAATTCTCGTAATTCCCGATAGGGTTTAGATTCATGAAAAGATTGCTACTACTGCTACTCCCGTAATGCTGTATTGTTGTCGAGGAATCATTATACATGTTTGGAAGAAACTGATGAGGCCCTGCCTGCTTCTCGGAATTTTCGGTCTGGAACCAACCATGAAGATCGTGAGGGAAAGTGGCTGTAGGTTTTCCACAGTGGTTTTCGTTTGGGTTTTCAATGGCAGAGGCATTGACAAAGTTTTGAGCTGCTTGTTCCCTGAGATAAGCTAGCTGTGCTTGTAAATTGACCACCTAAGAACATTAAAAGATCAGAATAGGGTTTCGCCTTTCAATTACAAACAGAAATTTCCAGCGTAATTCATGAGAGAGAGGAGTGATACCTGCTGTTGGAGGGCGAAGATATGAGAAACACAGCCATAGATAGGATCCTGAAGCCTAGCCTGAGCTTCGTAGGAGATTGTGAAGGCGGCTTCACTACGGTCACTCACCGGGAGGTGAGCAAGGAGCTTGGAAACGTTGCTTGCACCGAACACCTTATGAATGGCTGCAAAATGGGTAGCTCCTTGCTCATGGCAAAAGTAAGGTGCAAAAACACAACCTCTCACACATTTCCTTCTCAAGAATTTGCAAGCTCCACAGGGAGAACCAGAGCCAGTCATGTTGATCAAGTGGTTTCTAAAGGGTTTCTCGGTTGTTTCTGGGTGATGATTTCTTCAGCTTTGTGCAAATCACAATCATTAAACACCATCTTTTTATACACAAGGGCAAGAGGAAGGGGAGGATTAGAATAAGGAATAATTAACTACATTAGGTTCCCTTAATGGCCTACACTGTTCATTGTTTTTCCCCATATTAAACACTATCATCAACCATTCTAAATTTTTATTGTCTGATAAATTAGATTCCTCTCAGCATCATTTCCTTAGACGACAAAAGAACTAGAATTAACCAAACGCATTTCTGTTTGCTCGATGATTGGATCTATCTTCTCCTATTCTTTCTTCGATCGATCGAATTATAAATTTACATTGATTGGCTGTAATAGTACCTTAGTGGACGTATGCTTGACCGAAACAAAATAGAATCAAATACCTGGTTAATAATTGTTTACTGATTAAAAGTTAAGTGTTACAGACTTACAGTAAGATAACTCATCATTGAATAATGTATATGTTGATTTCACTCTTTAAAAACATCTTAGGATATCTGCCTCACGCTTGGAAGCAACAAGATTATCCGACATCATGTGCCAAAGGATTATTCTAAGAATACTCCACGTACGCATATGTACAGTCATATCCTACTCAAGAACTTTTCTCCCTTGCCACCTATCAAATATATAAACCATGTGATATGATATTGGTAATATGTATTTCCTCTATTTCAAAATAATCATCACTTTATAATTTTAATGAATATTGATAATTTTGTACAATTTTACCCTACTTCATTGATAGGTGGGGCCGATGCAGTACTATTAAATTCTTAAATGATAATTACTACTAGTATTTTGTAAAGGGAAAGAACGGGACACGTGTTTAAATGTGTCCCATGGGCATGGCTAAGTACATTTTTGTATTGGATGGGTTAGCTAATTTCCATCATAAATTAAACCAGAATTGAAAAACGAGAAAACGATTAAAATGCTTAATTATTCTATGGGTGTTGGCACAAATTACTATGGTACGTGGACTGACATAAAGAGCAGAGTTAATTAGGCCTACAACTTTAAGAGGAATTAATATTGGCATGTCTGTCAGATAAACAAGTTTAACCCAATAATTATCCACTCAGACATCAACTATCAAAGGAAGCTCTCGAGGAGGCTAGTGGGGATCGGTGTTTTCAGTGAACAGACATTGATAATGTTAATTAATAACATTGATTAGAAATTAAATATGCTGCAACTTACAAAGGTTCAACATTTCCTGGTGGGTTCTTGTTGTGAGGATAATAATTGTCCCGTTAGCTAGTCCAGGTAATCAAATCAAAGGGTTTAAAAAAGAAAAAGGGAATCGTCAGATTCCAAATATTGGAAGAAACAAGAGATGAAGACACCAATTTAGAACACGAGAGGGAACTAAGAGAGAGGGCGGGAGGGAAGATTTTGTTCCCTCCACGCCTAAAATTGTTTAAGAATGGGAGTTCGCAGTTGGTCGATGAACAAATTAAAGTATGATTATTCATTAACAAACAGTATGTCTGTGTGTGTATTCTCACATTCATGACTTTCAAGTCACTTTCTTGTGTCTGGTATAAGGATCAACATGTAGACCTCACCCAAATTTTGATGAGGCCCCACGCTCGCAACCCTAGCTAATAATGACGCCCCAACTAAAAAGGGGTCTGGACAAAATAAACGGCCAGAAATATTAAAGGGGAAAACCATTGAGAATACAACCAAATAATTAAGGAATCGGCCATATGCCAATATATCAATTTAAATTGCCCGATAGAGAACCGGTTAATTTAATTTGTTTGATGGAATGCTCGCTGCGTTATATATTCCCGCCTTTAACATTAAAGAGCACACGTTCCAAATCTCAAATTCAACAATGAATAGAGATCGAGCCTTACAATTATAGCACTAGAATTTTAACCAGTCTCTCGCAGACGATTAACAATATTCTACTCAATATGGTTTGCCCTAACATCAATATCTGTATCATATTGTCTAATTAATTAATCTAATTAATTTAATCTCAATTGCTTGCTAAAGGATAGCTGTCGATCATCAAGACCTCTAAATTAGAATTACTATAATTGATTTTGCTTGCCCAAAAGTACCACGGGACCCTGACTCCTTCATCGATATACTTTTTACTTTAATGAACAGTTTTACGGACTTGGATAGTCACACTTTCTTTTATTGCTGCAGGTCTCAATCATCAAACTGCCATCATAACGTGAGATGACAACGAAGGTTATCCAAGAAATCTATCCAGAAGGGCACAAAGTGTTGAGGAAACTTGATCTCATTAGAGCTTATAGGGGGCAATTACGAGGCTGCCCTGTGGGTGACACTTGATGAAATAGATCCGTAAGTACATATCAAACTCGGATTTTAGACCTTGCATTGTCTCTCTTAAAATGGAAAACCATCATCTCTCCGGGATGAGAGGAAAAACTTTTGGCAATCCATGTACTTGTTTGCCACTCACGCATTAGCGACAAGCTAGGGCAAGAGAGACCTAGGCAAATTTACCCCGTTAATTATTGGTCCCTGAATTACTAAATTCTTTATATATTTTCAGTGAACATTAACCAAGGATGGTGCAAATTAATAATACTATTTCAAGAGGGAAAACATGAGAAGTTTCTAATTCTCACTTTGGCAAGTATGATTAATTGAGAATTCCTTATAGTACAGTGGCACACAGCCTTTTGCCTTTGCACCGCACTAAAAGGCTTAACCAAAGCGTACGTGGAAGACAGTTCGCTGTCTGCTTATATACTTTTAATTAGGACCACGTAGCTCTATTCGTTTCTCATGTACAGATGTACTAATAATAAGCGTTTAAATCTGAGTGTTTTCTTAATTCGATGATCAGGAAAGATGAGCATCTTTGTCCTGACATCGCATTTGTTGTGGATTTCATGGTCTTCCCATTCCAAGACACATGAATTCAAAACTACTGACCCAATCCACTTTAACTTATTCTTCTCTTTTCAGGTGTACGATCACATGACGCTCAGTGGATCGCCACAATTCTCATCCATTTAAATATTTATTTGATTGCAGGAACAACTCTTTTCCGATGTTGCAAATTAAGTCATGATAGTTTTTTAAGACGACAAGCAACATCCCAAAACGAAGGAGGAGAGAAATAATATGATTTAGTATTTACACAAAACTTAATGGTTGATGACTCGTGTAATTATACGGTATAATACTCCTTCCGTCCTTATTATAAGGACTTAAGGCATGCTTAATAATATAACATGTTTTATATATTTAAAGCATTATAATTTTGCTCACCTAGTATCTTTACCTAATTAACAAAACTCCTTTAATTAATTACTTTTATTGAGGATAATTTTAAGATTTAATATAGATAACTAATTTTAACTGATTTTATTAAATTACGTAAAGTAGTTAATCGAAACTCATAAGAATGACGGGGTGGTAATTATCAGGAAGACATTTTAATTGAGTGATGATGAGATCAGACGTTGAATAAACCTTAATTATAATGTGATGATACTTAATTAGTAATCACCTAAAAGTCACAGCAATAGAGATAGTTAAACAATATAGTAAACAATAGAGATGGTTAAACATTTACAAAGCTCTAGGTAAATTTAGTTTATAGTATAGGTGCCTTAGTTAAATCGTTGGACAACGAAAAATCAGGGATGAATATATGAACAACATATCAGAAGACATGAGAAGGTTCCATGACCATACGCATATTTATGCCTTTGGCTGGTACACAATGTCCCACACAGGTCATTATCAATATTAATTTGTGTAGAAGATGATTTAATTTGAGACAAACCCTAGTGTATGTTCTGCAAAATTCGTACGGGTAATTGCATATAGCGAATATATAAAGAGAGAGAGAGAGATAGGGAATTGGTGTTGTTGAGTTATTTTGTGGAGTGGCATTAAACTGGAAAGGAGGAAAACGTATACACTTTACAGACGAAGATGTCGTCCACCAGCTCCAGCTAATTTTGTTTTGGCTGTGTCCAGAGAGGCACCCCATTCCTCTGCGGATAAGGCACTGTTTTTTGTTGGTATTATATATAGTCAACCCACTTTAATTATTGCCAACATTATCTTCTGACAGTTTCCTTTCTTTCATTTCTAGTTTTTGCTCCATCATGTTGAACACCGATCTTCTCATTTCCACTGTGATTCAATTACGTGTGTTTCTTTTTCCCTCTATATATCACTGCAAGTCTGCAACCTGACAAGTGGGCTAGATGTGAATACATTATTCATTGGATCCTATTTTTAACTATTTATCGAGTGCAATAAGTTTTCCACATTATAAAAACTAGATGAGATGGGAACTACTAATGTACCGTTGAATCAAGCTTCTTGAGTTCGACGAAGCAATAATAATATAACGTTGTGAGGATGCAGAGAGTGCATGGCCTTGACGCAGCCATGTATGAGTGTTGCTGTGGGCCTTCCTTCTTTATTGCGACATACGATCCGAATTAGAATGTTCAAAATGTAAAATAAAGCCAAAGCTTCGGGTGTAGGTCACGATCACAGTGGAGGATTGGGCCCGATAACACACCCTAAGCGTCCGCCTCACCGCCATTTGCCATTTGCACAGTGCCTGCATTCTAAAATAAACTAGTCGTACGTGGAGTTATCGCAAAATGATAAAACAGGGGTCAGCCTTTCTTGAGTTATTTAATCACGAAACACAACCAATCCAAAATCACAATCATAAAGAAAACGCATAATTTGAACCCTACTCATTCTACTAAAAGTATTATGGGCTGTTTAGTTTATCTGTGAACTAAAGTTTTAAAAATTGTTTTGGATAAAAATTTAGTTTGAATTTTTTTTAAAACAAACAGTTATATTTATCTAAAAGAGTTTTTAGATCAAATCATAATTTAAAACTATAATTTTAGATAAGCTGGTCAAAGTAGCTTTTAGAACAGTAAAAGAGTTTATAGACTATTCAATTACTATTTTACCTTTACTTTTTCTTAGACAGTCTCTCCTCTATATTTTCTACTATCTCTCATCTCTCTTCTATCTTTTCAACTATCTTTCATCTCTCTTCTATCTTTTTCACTATATATCTTCTCTTTTCTATTTTCTATACACTTCCTCATCTCTCATATTTTTAATAAAATTACTCTTTTTGGTAATTTTTTAATTATAAATTTTTTTTTAGTAATAACTATCCAAATACTCATTTATTCAAAACTATTTTTTTCTCATAAACTCTTTTCTAAAAGCTACCCAAAAATTATTTTTTTTCACAAGCCATTTTCTAAACACACACATTATATATATATATTATATATGAACTTGAGAATTGAGAGATATATATAGAGGGAGAGGGAGAGAGAGGCTACCACATGGGTACCAACTTGTATGTAGTTCTTTCATTTGGTGTTCGTATATGTACATATTTGTGTGTGCGCGTATCCTAACTAGGTGCGCAGATTTAAAACAAGCCAACATTGATCTAAGTACTGAACCTGCCTTATATATGCAGCCCTTATAAAGTCCAAGGGTTTTCGGAATTGAATAGTTTTATCATCGTAAATTACAAGACTTCTCAACTTGTTGTTTTTTAAGATGCTCACGTTGCACATATATATAAAGACAAATGAAAGCGGCGTATATAATTAGCCGTGTAGTGATAAATAAATACAAGAGTGTGGAAGTGGTTAGAGTGTAGGCGGCTAGAAAGCTATTCTATGTTATGAAGAAGCTGAGATGTATAAAGTAGCGAATAGATAGTGATGTTTACAATTAGACAGCTTATGAAATACTGAGAATGAGAATGAGAAGGAGGGGAATATTATGTGGACAGATTACAGATGGTGGAGAGACAGGCAGACAGACAGAGACGGAGGTGTGTTATGACTGGTCAAGTCGACACCGGCAATTGCACGTGCATATTACTTCTTAATTCATTAATTAAGTCAATGTTTAATGTGTGCGTGCGTATATAATAAGCAACCTACCTATACAATTAATGTAATTAATCAGATTCTGATGATGAATTCTAATTAATCATTATAAAACCGACGACGCTTCCTCCAGACGTTCAAAATTCAACCTAAGGGCCTTGAGATCTAATAAAAATACCGACTACACAAAAAACAAGGTGTTACTGAATGATTGACAAACATCTGCTAATAAAAGCTTCACTTTCAAGTTCCAAAATAACTAAAGCGCAGGTTTGGTAGCTTAAATAGACTAGTTTGTCAGCGGGATACCTGAATATTTAAAACTAATCGAGTGTCGTTTGAAGAGGGGGCAGTTGTTCAAAGCTAAACCATGAAATAAGAACTAGTTTCATCAATTAATCAGGTATGCTTTTATATTTAATTGAAAGCAAATAATTTTTTGCGCGTGTTTGTTGTTTTGCATGTAAAGGATAGGGTGAAGGCCAGGACTGGGAGTGACATCTGGTTATGTATAATTGAGACAGCCCGTGGGAAGTCTTTAACTGAAGTTTAGGGAATATTATTAATTAATTTCAACGGTCGAATAATGAGGCCTGACTCTCCTGGTGAATACCTGAATATTTCAAGATTCTTAAAAGAGAACATGTGTGAAAAAAAATGTCTAGCTATCTCCTAATAAGGAATTACGCAGTTGCGGTGTATAAAAAATCTTTAATAAAAACAAAAAGGAGGCATTTCATTTGGACTTGGCTTTCGCCGCCCACCTAAGGAATTTGAGGTGGTATAGGCGTATGAGGCCACAAAACCTAAGCCCCACCCACTCGGATGGTTTTACTCACATTCTTCATGAACTTACGATGTCCCTATCATGAACAACGAAAAGCAGAGGGAATCATAATTTTTTTTTTTACAAAAAAATTTAAAAAGTAATTGAGTTAACCCACAATCTAAGGCAAGGCAAAATCTTTATTCTTTTTAAACAATACCAATATTAGACAAGACGACTCATTTATTATCTTCAAACGTAAATATAAATACCTGAAAGTTAAGATACATCCCAAAGCATCACTAAAATCATAACAAAATAATACTCTCGAACACACTCTAAATAATCGCATGTCTCATCTCTTTACTAAATAAACCACAGACAAGGTTGGAAGTCACAATGTTGATTATAAGAAACAGAATTGTTTACTGTAATAATATAAGCTGTGGATTAAACGCTTTTCTGTTGCAAATCATTCCAGCACAATGGAAGCTTTCATTAGATGAGGATGCCAACAGATACAGCCGAAATTCCCACCGCTGTAAAATATAAAAAGTATGTGCAAATAGGTTAGTTCCCTGCCCCTACCAAATAACCTAGGTGACCGCCCATTGTTTATACTTAATTGCCCGAACATAACAACAAAGGCATTGCCTTATTCTTTAATACCCCATCTCTTAGTGGATCCTTCCCAACTTTTAACTTGATCCATAGGGTCTCAATAGTTTATTACCCCAATTCTATAGGATTCATCTGCAGCACTGAAAAGAACATGGGCCTATTTCAAGAACGGGTGCCAAGAAAAAAAAAAATTATCCTCACGGGCACTCCTTGACAACGCAACCTTGCTCTAGACTTCCATGATTTGGTGGAGACAGATAATAATTGTAAAAAACTGTGGTGATCAAAAAGTAATTATGATGGAGATAGGGATTATAAAAGTAAAATGCGGCACCATAAAAGAAGATATTGCATGATGGGCTACTACAAGACAATTACAGCTGTTTCAAGAGGCTCAGGTGAGATTCACCGTCCACTTACACATCCCCTGAACCACATTGTATAAACTTTTCTTCAATCATTTGAATTAAAAAATTTGCCATTTTGTGCAGTCAGATCACTCCATGACAAACAAGCTCAGTTGAAATCATCATCATCAATCTAGCCGAACAAGACAAGCAAAAGTGCATTGTGAACTGTGACCGCCCAAATATATCAACATGATGATTTCATGTTGCCAGTATCTGATCCACTTCCCAAAAACTACAGGTGTACCACATAAGAAACGAATCTCACCAAACAAAGAACTGCATGCACATTAAAATGATGCGCCTGTTGTATAAAAAAAAAAAACAATGATGTGCCTGGAACACTATTTTCGTGCGTGCCATTCTGTACGAGCTATGTTTTGTTAGTACATCCCATAGCTTTATAAATTGTCTACTGTCCTGTGACCTACGGGATATGAGTAGTTAAAGCAAAAGAATAGGCACAATCATCCATTATTCTTCCTTTTTGTTCACATCAATTAACAAACTTGCTATTCTATGCAGTCCCTAACACCTGAGCTGATTTCTGACTGCATGGCCGCAAAGCCAACATCTATATTTTCAAATTTTAGCAGCATCACAAAGAAAAATAAAAAATAAATATTAATAAAGTGAAGAGGTTTGTTATGTGAAAATACCTTCGTCCCCAGACCAAGGCAAACCTTTAAGTACATCTCTTAAAGCATAATAATGGCTATCGCATTTGTGGTCTGAGATCAAGTTGCTTGAAAGGATTATCCTCTGGAAATGCTCACCAGGATGCCTCTTCAGTAGGGTGAAATATTGCTTTGCACCTTCAGTTTGGGAGCCCTTGTTCCTTTTTAGACAGTAAACAATCCCGGGAATGAATAATTCCCCAGGTACTTTAAACTCGTCTCCCCCAGTTTTCAAGGCAATAGAAGTCTCCTTCTGAGTCACACGGGCTCCTGGAGCAACTGGCAACTCCTTGCCAATGGAAGCATCTGTTTACGCACACCAATATAGCTTACATAATAATATGTAATCGCATAAAAAAATTTAGTGCACAGTTTTGATAATTATTGGCAATCTAAAATTTGAAGCAGAATGATGTTTATATAATGTGATAACAAGAAAGACTGAAGATCGCGGGCTTGCAGGCTATTTTAAGTTTGACCACGACTAAGGTTTGTGATGGCAATTATTGAGGTTAATAGACCTTAGGCCCCTTAGTTCAATTAGCGGGAGTGTTGAAGTAGAGCTGGGTATATTTCAAGTTCTAGAATGCCACTCTAGGAAATTGAGCCAGCATAGAAAGGTCAATGGCAGCTTACCAGTTAAACTTTTGTCTCTCCTGAAATTTGCATAATCAACAAATTTGCGAGCTAAATCTTGAACTGACAATACAACCTGCTTCGCATTTGTAACCAAGTCTATAATGCTTTTCCAGTCTTCTTTTCCAATTACACTCATCCTACTCAAGACAAAGTGTGAGTAAATATTTTGCTAACTAGCCGTAAAGCACTTCTTTAAAAAACTCCCTTCTTCAGCATAACAAAACATGATTATTAAAAAAACAGGAGATGAGGAAGAACCCAAATAAACCAAAAAGCTTCAGGTCAAAGTTTGAAAGTGCTAGAGGCTTGTGATATAGTGACAGGCATCCCCCCACAGCCTTTTTTCTTCTTGTGCAGGCACGTGTGAGTACGTGCACAAGGAAGGTAATTATAGCGTCAACATTTAAATATTCCTTGATGGAAAAGCTGCTATTGATTTTTATTGTTCAAGCATTATAAGCAGCAATTAATTCCTTTGTCTTTTTAGCACCTTCTCATGGAGGAAATGGAGGGAGGACCTGCTCGTTATAAGACTAGATGAAATTTTCCTTACCAATCAGTTTGAAGAATTTCATTTCTCAGCCTTGTTAGGGAAGCTACACTTAACCTAGGTATAATGTCATCCTGCATATAATAAAAAACCAAGTAGTTATATGCCAACGAGGACAGATAATAAAGACAAAAACTAGGAAAAGAATCTGGACTCATCTCAGAAACTTCATAAACATAATTATTTTCTTCAAGAATCCAGATCAAACAGTGTCATATATTTGTGTGTGCGCGCATGCGCCAATCAACAAATACCCACCTGCATGACAACTGTTGTTACATAGCTAGAGCAGCTTTCTGCAAGTTCTGCAGAGACGCATGGTGGAGTACCAAATCCAACAGCAGATACAATATCGGGGTTAAAACCCAGCTCCTTAGATGATCTTCTGTGCATCATTATTGCTAATAAGGAAGCTATAGCACCTCCAAGAGAATGACCCACTAGTCTTAACCTAAACCCCTGTTAAAGAGTTGGTCATACTGACTAAAAGAACAGGTAAACCACAAAATCAGCCCCAAAATTAAAAAAAAAAAAGATAATAAAATGAATTATACTAATCTTCCCTAATTTCTTTTAAAAATGTTTCATTATATACATAAACCTCCCCAATAATGTAATTTCATTTGTTCAAGATGATGTGGAGAAGATTAATGTATACAAATGCAAGGAATATAGGCATAGGTTTTATAAATGCCAACAGAGAAGTTCATTGCATAACATGAAACTAGACAAAGTGTAGGTTACACAAACTTAGGGAGAGCAATATAATTTTTCCATAAAAAATTAAGACCATTCCCACCTTATGTTTCTCCAAACATTGCCTTATGGTTCCAATCTCGTGATAAAGAAACCAAAGAGCAGATTCAGCAGTACCAAAGTGCGTAGAATAGCCCTCAAAGGTGACTTCACCATCACTTGAGGAAACAACATCCGTGATAAGGTCAGAAACAGTTTGGGTGCCACGGATGCAAAAAATAACAAGTTTCTTACGGGTATCAACCCCTATATAATAGCCAGGCCTCATAACACTGGAACTTTTAACAAACTTCAAGACATTACTCTCTCGGAGCATGCTGTTCCTTGCAATACCAGCAGCATTATCCTTATAAGCACCTTTAGCCAACTCAAGATAGTATATAAGATCTTGGACCTGAAATCCAACGAAATTTCCTAACAAGAATCAAGAGTGTGTCATGCCACAATGACAAGCTGAGAGTACAAAATAAATTGATAATTATGCCACATGGACATGTATGCTCTCTGAAATACAGTTTTAGAAATTACTATTGATTCTGATAAGATCTGGATGCCTTTGATATCTTCGAATGTATTTCCAGAAGCTTGGCGAAGATATACAAGATATAAGCCAATCGTAAGGTCACTCAAACTCCAATCCTGAATTCCAACCTTGCCTCGTTGGATCCTAGTAATTATTTCCAAAAGAGATCGGTTGCTTGGAGGAGGATTGCTTCCATTTCTGTAATTTCCATCTCCTGTATATTATTAAACATAGACTCGGCCTTCAGTATATAATAAAATGGATTATCATAGACCTGTGTTGTGTGGAGCAAGAGAATAATCTTCTTTTGATGCTAATCAAACTGCAACTTTAATATAATTTAGAAATTATGCCGTCTGCCCTCAATATTATCCGCCGGGTTTGAAGTGCACAGGGGGTGTAAGAAAGAAAATAAGAGTTTACATGATGCATATAATCAGTTATGCTCAATTTTACCAATGCAGTAAACTAAGAGATCTGTCAGTTGAAGATTGTCCATACTCTGCAGATTACAAGATTGACTCGACATTATATAGAAAGACACCAGCAATTTGTAACTATCTGCGCTGTCTAATTTCATGAGATGAAACATGCTCTACAGTTTAACAGACCTGTTGGCAGAGCCCACCTACACAATTGCAGAGCCGGTTCAAGTGCCTTTGTGAGCCAAGCCAGCTCTAGCTTCCACTCACTATCAGCAGGATCTTCACCGTCAGAGCTGTATTTGCTAACCGAGATATTGTTGTCTACCTTCTTCTCAAGAGAAGGTTCAGGTACTTTGTCCATTTTTTTAAGTTCGCCTCCTCCAACCTTATCAGCTATTGACCTGTGCAGTTGATTCCGGCTAACAATGCCATGAATATAGTTCCGATATGGTTCCTCTTTATTCAGAAGCGCTTTAGTACGATCTGCAAAGTGAATTAAAAGAACGTGAATATCCAGAATCCAGATAGCATTTATTAGAAGGAGAACTGTGTGCACATAAATCATTTATATGATGGAAACTTCAGAGCCGAGTCTATTAACTAGTCCGCAAAATATTTGGACACAATCCAATAAGGCATTCAAAGGATATTAGTTCCTTACGAAGCCTGTCAGCAAGATATGTTACAGGATCAAGCTCAAGACAAGATTGATCTTTTAACTTTAGTAACTTATAGAAAGATTGCCCTCTCATTCCGGAAAATTCTGCTATCAATGTGAGGATTATCTGAGCAACCCACATTGCAGCAAAAATATATAGCAAGTCTGTTAAAAAGCAGGGTGTTTAAGATGCCGATGGACCACGTCCCCTTGCAATATTAATGCCAACATGATTAAAACGATTCTTGCAGGGCAAAGCAGCTTTCTTTCCAAAGGGGCTTCATGTTTTCTAATATCACGCATGGGGTACTTTAATCTTGCGGAATTAATCATCCGAGTAACATAACCATTAACCCGAGACTCATGTTCCTGGGGGAAAAAATGAAAGAAAGGAAAAACAGAGAGGATGGAAAATCCTAGTATTAATTAGGCGCCCCGTTAAAAGGTTGATCAAATCACTAAAATTCGGAAGAAAGTCAGGATATTGCTTCCCGTTTGGCGGTCATGAATATTGCTGCTATTAATTGCAGCATTATAAACTAAAGGAACCACAATAATAAAGCGGTGGCACTAAATAAGACAAGTAGGAGAAAGAAGAATGGTGTTAAAGAAGATATCAAGGAGGAAAACAGAAAGTTGAATAAGAGAAGGAAGGTGTTGAAGAAGGGCACGAGGGGCAAAACCAAGAGATGGCTTACATATATTATGGAGCAGTCGCTTCACGTATTGGCCAGTCATTTTCGAAGAGAGGGGCTGACTAAATGGGGGTGTTTGAGAAAGTTTCAAAGGACTAAAGGTGTCGGCCGGGACGCGGGCCGTGGCGGGAGAGAAAATAAGCTGGGCTCATTGAACCGCCATGGCGGCGTTGGGGAGAGCAGAAACAGTAACTACACGCAAATGAACCAAATAACTCGGCCGATGAACAAATATATCAAATACTCAGTGTCGGGTCGCTCTCGCTGGATGAGGCCAGAAGAACCGGAAGATGACTCAAAATATTACAGCGAGTCAGCGATTTAGCGAAGAGGAGGTGTTTAATAGAAAAAATGAGTATATAAATAAATTATTTATATTTTTTTAAAGTTGTAGAAATATTTTAAATTTATTATTAGTTTTAAAAGAAGGCGGTGATGTGATATTTAAAATTCAAAGAACCCTTTAAGGATAAAAATACTTAAAATTTAAATTATGGTTTACTTATATAATTATTTTAGATTTTTTTAATATGTTCTAAATTTTCAGTCGCTATTTTCTTTCAATTTTTTTAAAATTTTACAGACGGGAGGGAGGGCAGAGAAAAATATTTACCATGATTTTTTCCCTTTGGACCAATGAAAGCACACGTGTTTAGCTTCTAAACTACTAGTTAAGTCAGCATATTGCTATATAAAAATATTTATTGTTTATAAATAATGTAACTTTGAACTTTCTATACATTTTATATTTTATACTAATTAATGTTATTAATATTGATTATTTCTTTTTTTATCAATTAACACAGTGTTGAGTTAAAGGGTTCCTTTTTTGTTGATTCATTGTTTATTCAGAAAAATTATAACAAAATATCACTTTAATTTTAAAATCATAAATTATAAATTACTACAAAAATATGTTATTTTTCATTTTCTAGTAGTAGTCAATAGTTTATAAAAATATAGTGAAAATCTGATTTAAAATTTTAAAATTTAAATGGTATTTTTTTTAGATTTTTTCAAGTTATTCTCTACTCTTTTTTTTTTGGGTGGACAATGCTCTCCTTTTCTCTCTCTTTTTTTTTTATAAGAGAGGGTTAATATGCCCTAAGTATAAAAAATTACTTCATTAGGGGATCAAGTCATAAGCATTCCTTTACCAACACAACCTTTATATGAGTAAGGCATGGAAATAATACTTCTGTAAACCTTAAACCTTTATTTATGAGGGTATCAGCCTGATAATTTTGATCTTTAGGTATATGTTATATTTTTAACTTTCAAGATAAATTTATAAGCTTTCGTATATGAGAAATTAATAAGCTGCATCTGTAATTTGTCAAATTCCTTAACACATCTATTATATATTTAACATTCGATTCAAATATGATCTTGAAACTTAATTCCCAGGCTAGTTTTAGATCTTTGAGGATCGTCTATTGTTCAATTTCAACCACACTACATGAACTTATAACACTCATAAGACTCAACCCAATTTTTCAAATAATATCTTATAACACTACCACATCCTATTGTATTGTGAGTTGCCATATGAGCTCAATCAACATTTAATTTCACCCACTCTAATGAAAAAGGTTAGCAATGGATAAAATTGAAAATCCCAAGCTATTAGCCACATAATCTTTATAGATCTTTATATAATTTTTTTATGTTTACATAATAATCGAATAGGGATCTATCAGCGTCAAAAAATCATTATCAAAGGTAGTAGTATTCCTCTACTTTTATAGACTCCAAATTTGACTCAAATTATTGCTGCCATAAACTTTCAACTATATTGTTAGATTTATAGCAAACTTTTTTTTTTGGTACAAGAAATTTTTGGAAAGGGGTTGGACTCACCCACGATCAAAGGGCAGGGCGAAGTCTCCCTTCCTCTTAAGCGATACCAATGTCGGGCAAAACGAGCCATCTATTACCCTCAGGCGTAAACTTAAGCACCCAAAAGCTAGGATGCCTCCCCAAGCGTCGCGACTGGAACCACAATAAAGTGGTACTCCCCAGGGTTCGAACACACTCTAAATAGTAGTATATCTCACCCCTTTGTCAGCTGAACTCACGAACGATGGCTAGCTAGATTTATAGCAAACTAATCATATGGAAATGCTACAAAGAAGGAAGAATGCTCTCCCTTCCTCTATATTCTATATAGACATGCACACATAGAGACCCAGGCCCACAACCCTTAATTGGACCACATTCAATATTAGTTTTTCTCTTCGGTGACCCACTTTCTTCTATGGGCCCAATCTTTCTTTTGTTTTTTTTAATATATATAAAAAAATTTAGTTAGATTCGATATCAGTTCCTCACTAAAATCAGAATACAGTATAAAGATTCAAAAAATATTTATAAGAGATTTACGATATTACTTACCAAATGAACACTCACAAAAACAAATAAAACCGAACTTACATCATTGTGAGATATAAGTCAGTTCTTTATCATATGTATTAACTCTAAGTAGCCATTTACTTTTTGTTTCCTCCTCTTGTTTGCGCCCTACGGGGATCTTTTCTTTGGGTCAGCTTCACGGGGATCAATCTTTCATGGACTTGTAATTATATCATATGATATATATAATACTTTTATAATCCTTAATATAAGATATAATTTATAATATAATATATTATAAATTAGATCATATATTAAAGACAAAGAGGTAGTGTATAATTAAACATGCTTTTTCATATATAATTCAAGATTCAAAGGATGAATTGTATTACCGAGTGACACCATTAAGCACACATTTTATTATATTGATCTTATGGGAATTGATAGAGTTTCCAATTTTAAAACATGGTAGACAATTAGATGCAACCGTGGAAATTACCGACAAAACTCGAGTTCCAGAATCCAAATTACAAGTTAATACAAAATAATTGACTTTATTGTTACTGATATTCTTAATTACAATTTCCACTCTTCCTTTGGGGTAAAATTAGAATAAGGAACGAGAAAAAAAAAAGAAAGGGAGGATTAAGAATATGAAGTGTGGCCAATAAATATATTAATATAAGTTCTGTCTTGACGTGAATTGGATTGGAGTTAGTGTTGGGAAGGGTATCAAATATGAGGGGAAAATGTGATCAAAGTAAAGTACGGATAAACCAGGCGAGAAAATAGGATGAAATATATCTTCCTTTATCTAGACAGCCACAGGGGGGGAAAAAAGGAAAGAAAAGTGGAGGAGAGAAGAAACGTTAGACTCATAGTTGATATGGGAACATCATGTACAATATGACATACAATTGTATAAGAGAAAAAGTATATTCTGTATTAGGAGAGAGTTTGCTAATAAAATTTATATCGTGACGGTCTTCTGGTTTAGACAGAAATAAAAAGCACGGTGGTAATTGGGAAAGGGCATGAACAAAAGAAGAAAGGGATGCATGAAACGAGGACTTGACTTGCTTTCTCTCCACTTCCCATTCCAGTCTTTGGATCAAAACATGCCACAAAATTATTGTTAAAATATGAAATTATGAGATTTCATTCAAGAAAATGTGGAGATTTGCCCCAAGAGACTTGATCCACGCATTCTCCTTAGAATCTTCTTCCGAACGAAAAATAATTGTCTGCCCTATCTATGTTTAATTAATATCAAGCCTAACAGAATTGAATGAACATCCTTCATGCACGGCATCCCTTTTTGAAGTGGGTATAATTAAAAGAGTGGCGCCAGGCGTGGATGAAGGAAGAAGATATAGATGAGTTGCCGGGGGGTGGGGCGGCGCCGCATGCGAGAGAGGGAAATAATAATAATTGTGGGAGGATCTAGAGGATAACATTGAACAAGCAACTGAAAATGATTTATCAAGAACTCACATTTCAGCATACCCCAAATTAAAACATGATGTTGTTTACACATGTATGCATAGTTATTTTCTTTAAAATATTTTAATTATTTTTCTTAACTCTATCTATCTATCTATCTCTCTTTTTATTTGATTATTACCGAGTAAATGCTAATATGGGTAATTTAGAAAAAAGTGGTTAAATATAAAATATAAATCTTATATTTAAAACTAAAATCAATTTTCTAATTAAGTTTTATATTAAACAGTGAAATAGTATAATATAAGCTTAGTATAATATAAGCTGATCACGACGGATGCACAAGGGTTAATACATACGTATATTCCTTCCAAAACCCTCACCCTAATCAGATTCTCGCTTTTACTTCCCACGCTACATTTCAACCTCTATCTTACCTCGTGTAACTGCACTCAACAACTCTATCGTATTCATATATGCCGTCTCTTCCATTATCTTTGTAGCTCCAGGATGTTTCAGTTTATGCTTTCTCCCTTTAATTAGAAACCCCACCCTATCAGTACTCACCTACTACTTTCTTCTAAACCAGCAACACCGCCCTCTTGTTTACTTCCCCTTTCTGAGTCTCGCGGCAGCAAATTAATTAATCTGTTAATAACATTAGAGTTTGGCTCCCACAAATCTAGAACGTCTTCCTCTCGCGATACGCTGATAGTGACACAGCTAATCCTCCTACATGGATTCCAGCTGCTGTCGTCTGTCACTTTTGGCATCGATCGAAACGGTAATAGAGCCAAATTATACTAGACGCCTAAGCTATTCTAATAAAATGTTAGCTTATTAATTACTCTCAACTGTCAAAATCTCCACAGCAATTGCACTCGACAGTAATTTGACAACCACCGGTGGTGAATGAAACATATATATGCCCAATGCGCTGACGTGGGACCGTTATTTTGTGTGTGTGAGTAACTCAGAGGTAAGAGTATTGTCTCACACGTTAATATTGATTTGATACTGATAATTAGCGTGTAATCAAAGCTTAATTAAGGTACGTAGTACGTCTTTGATACGACAGACTGAACTGTAAACGTGATCGTGACTTTGATATTTAAGAAACAAGCGAGACCAACATGCCTGCCCTACATGATTTATTGATTTTGGGCTTTTGCTTGCCATCGCTCCCCTTCCCCCCCGCCGCTTCATTACTCAAACACCCTTTTTGAAAAACAGTAAAAGCGAGTTCGAGTGTCTCAGTTTTGTTGGAATTGCACCGTAACATTCTTGGATACACACACACACACACACACACATATATATCACATCCTGCATTAATTTCTCACTAAAATGTTTATGGGACTCTACCCATCCAACGTCTTTTTGTTTTTAAACACTATCTTAGGTCATAATTAAATGAATCAAATTCCAAAACTCAAACAGCATTGCCTGCATTAAAATGAAAACATACGCAATCACAATAATTCCATAACTACAAACGTTAAAAGTTAATTCCTTTGGTACGTACGAGCGAAACCAGATTTTCTGACCACAAACAATCCTGAACTAGAAGAGGCAAAATCTACCAAAAGCATATCTCTAGATAACCTTTTTTTTGGGGGGGGGGTGTTGTTGGCGTATTGATGCGTGGCTAATTAAATTACATTAAATTAACGTCGAAAGATCGTCTCTTCAAGAGACAAGCCAAAAGTGAGTAACTCACCATACTGGCCTTTCTTTGCAACTTTAACTGCGTTCATGTCAAGATTTAGAGGCATCTGCCCTGCCATTTATCTATTTCATCTCCATTCAAAGTTTGGCATCTTGTACCGTTCATTGAATGGCCTCCTTCGTCTCAAATAGAAGCTTCCCTCTTTCTCACTCATCTCAACCTAGGTTTAACATGGAAGTCATGCTCATGGGAGAAGACGGCGGTCTTGCCTATGATAGAGCCAAGGAAGTGAAGGAATTTGAAGAGACCCAAGCTGGGGTTAAAGGCCTCGTTGACTCTGGAATTGAAAGGCTGCCAAGGTTTATCAATCATCCACCGGAGTCCCTCCCAAACTCCTCCTCCGTTGCTGATGCTGCCACTACTTGCTTCCTTGTGCCGGTGATAGACTTCCAAGGGTATGAAAGCTCTCGCCGGGCGGAGATAATCAAGGAGATTCGTGAAGCATCAGAAACGTGGGGCTTCTCTCATGGAAAACTTGCTTAAAGCCATAAGAGAGTTTCACGAACAAGCAAGGGAGGTGAAAAAGGAGTGGTATTCGCGTGATAAAAAGACACGGGTAAGGTATTTCTGCAACGGAGACCTCTTAGTGTCCAAAACAGCAAATTGGAGGGACACCTTACTCTGACTTCCAGGACGGTCCCCTGAACCCCGAAGCCTTCCCTCAAGTATGCAGTTTCAATAACTTGTTTCTTTGATTACATTCATATGAGTCTCAGACAAGATTAAACGACTTATTTTATGATATTAATATACTGCAGAGAAACGGTGAGGGAGTACATTGAGCAGGTGAGGGAACTGAGAGAGAGAGAGTATCAGGGCTACTGCCAGTGGCACTGGGACTGAGGAAGGACTGTTTGGGAAGCTTAGAATGCATGAAAAGGGAATCAATGGTGTGCCACTATTACCCGCCATGTCCCGAACCAGATCTCACTTTTGGTACCACCAAGCACTCAGATCCATCGTGCCTCACATTTCTTCTACAAGATAACATTGGCGGTCTCCAAGTTCTTCATCGAGACCAGTGGGTTGACATTAACTCCGTGCCTGGAGCATTAGGCGCCAATATCGGAGATCTCATGCAGGTAATAATATATCAGGTTCTCTTTCAAATCTGCATGCGGGTAATTTCAACCAGAGAGAAAATGATTCATGATTCCCTGATACTCCTCCATCAAGATGATAAGATTTATTGTTTGATTCTCACAAAACGTAATCATCACAACTCATATATGAATCGATCAGAACCATAAATCGAGCATTTCGAATCAGTATGGGAGAATCGTACTGTTCTTCAATTGCAACGTGTGTAAAGTAAGGTCCATGACTTGACATGACTATTAAACTAAACTATTGAATATTATCCGTATTTCTTATAAAAAATTAAAATAAAACTTTTATATTGATTATTTATATATTTTTAAATTTATTAATTGTATCCGATGCTGCTTAGCGGATCACGGATGACAATTTCAAGAGCGTGGAGCAAAGGGTACAGGCCGGACGGGTGGGGCCCAGGGTATCGGCTGCATGTCTATTATATCCGAAGGAGAAATGTAGAGCATATGGACCCCTGGAGGAATTTACGTCCAACAGTGAGCCACCTTTCTACCGGGAAACTAGCATCAGTGAATATCGTGCTTACTACAGATCAAAAGGCCTCGCCGGCAACAAGGACCTTCCTCATTTTAGAATTAACCAATAATAAGCTGCCACTCAACAGCTTTATCACGGACTTGTACTAAATGAGTGGGTGGGAGTTCATCCCCATGCAGTTTAAATTTTATTGTAACTGAGCGTATAGCTCTCCCTTTTACCAAAAAAAAAAAAAACAGCTTTGTCACGGTTTCATGCATTACCCATCTCTTCTCTGTTCACAAGTTATAGTTCTAGTTTTAAAATGCTTAATTCCACGCATTGGGATATTTCTAGTGTCAAACTCGTTAGCAAATCATCGTCACAATCACACCCGGCACCCAAGTAAAACAACTGCCATCTGTCTCTCGCTATAAAGCCTCTATATTTTACATCTTGATAAAGTTTTGGTTTTTCTTCTTTTCTTTACCCTACCCAATCATGCTTCCCCACGCAGCTTTATTTTGGAAATGATGCTTCCAACATCATTTCCAAGCGCGTCAACGAGTTATTATTCATGCATTGCACTCTTGGACTGCAGTATTTGAACAAGCGGCCACAATATATCCAACCTGTGCACATTTCTGTTGTTTTGGCCCTGTCACAAATCACTTCTCCTTATCAATCACTTTGACAATAAGAAAATGATTACAATCGTTAAAAGTCGTCCCAAAGAAGAAAAAAAATCGCAATATTCTGATCCTACCTCAACCACAAAACATATCCATGTCTTCTCACTATGAGCTTCTGTCGCACCTTTCAGAATTGTCAGGCCCAAGCTCCTTACGGCTTCTGCTATCTCCAGAAAATGGCTGCACTCCTCACAAAGCATCTGCATCATAAGCATGATTAAGAATACGAATAACATGCTCAGCAGCTGGTGATGGCTACGCATATGGAACACTATCTCCAACTCCTTTCTTTCTCATCGGAGCAGCTTTTTCCTTGATCCCGAGCAATTAAATCTCAAATCAATCATCATAGTACAATAACTCAAAATTGACATACCTCAACAAGCATATGTCCATTCTTACTAAGATTCTCCACTAATATTGAATGAACTTTCAAATGACCGCCTACTTCCATCACCCAACTCGAACCCTGTTCATAGCTAGAGGATCCAGCAACAGCTGATTCCAAGTGATGCAACTGCAAAATAGTTTGCAGTAGGGTGTTAAGTGATAGGAATACAGCATGGAGATGCATTCTTTTTTTTATATATATATAATTCGATTCTTTGGATGGTGGGGAGCAAATCAACATGGAGTCATCACTCAGAAAACTTGCTATAGCAATTAAATAAAGCCATAAAATCCAATCTTGCTATTTACAGTAGGAGTTGCATAAAGACATTAAGGCATTGTTTGGTTGGGAGGTTTTGGAGGGAAGGAGAAAGTGTGTTTGGTTGGGAAAAATGGAGGGGAGATTTTTTGTTTTTATGTGCTTCCTTCCTTTCCCTTAGCTCCCCTCCAAAATGGGGGGGGTTTTGGAGGGGAGAGAAATTTTTTACCCCTTTTTGACTAAATTACCCTTTATGTATTTTTAATATTCCAATTATACCCTCAAGCCTTTTTTTTTTAATTTTTCTCACACCTAATTTTTTTTAATTGCTAAAACTTAATAAACATAATAAATTATTTATATATTATATTAAAATATATAATAATTATAAAATTAATAAGAAACAATGTTAAAATTTTATCATTTTTTTAATTTTTTTTAATTTTATTATATATATAAATGAGATAAAAAAATTTAAGATTCATAAATTAAAAAAATAATAATTTTGATGTGAATATTATAAATAAAGAGTAAATAAATTTAAATAAAGAGATAAATGTATATTTGTCAATTTTTAATTAACTCCCCTCCCCTCCCCTTCTGAATCAAACAAAATACATAGTTAACTAACCTCCTCTACCTTTCACTACCCTCCCTTAAATTAACCTCCTCTCCCTTCCCCTAAGCTGAACCAAACAATGCCTAAATCTAGGTGAAAACTTTTATAAACAGACACACTGAAAGCAATTAATTTGTAGTTTAACCATAGCTTTCAAATCACTTACAAATTGATGGAAAATGTATTGTGGTCAGTTAATTTCTACATAGCCCATGTGGCCAGAAGACAGACAATTGGAATTACTTGAAACAGTACCTTTGTCTTTGAACCAGTAAATTTATTTAGCTTGTCAGCATGCTTAGTAATGCTCTGCAGAAAAAGCATGTGCTTTATAGCGCGCTCCAGTAGTGAATCAATACTACACTGTTCAAGTTGGGGCAATTCATTCAGCCACATGAAACAAACCTCAATAGTACAAAGTCAAAATTAATCCAAACAAATTTGGGAAATGCAGATTAAAGGGAACTACCTTTGCCCCATTTGGCACCAATTCTCTCAACTCCTTAATACGATCTTGGATCAGTTGTCTGTCCCTTGGCCTAGGCCTACCGCTTTCCCCAGGCCTAGCCCTCTTCTTGTTCTTACCAGGTTCAGAAGATCTTTCAAACCGTTCACTACATGAACTAGGACATGATGATGAAGTCAAAGAGTGGAATATGTCCTCTCTTACCAGAGAAGACTCTATTGAATAGCCTTCTGAATTAATAGCAGGGGCAGTGTGCATGGAAGCTTCAGGATTTCTTTCAGATATCATTGCAGACTGCACTGATGCAGAGTATGACAGTTCACTCTTAATGTCATTATTACTATGGCAAACATTGGCTACTATTGCTTCCAAAAGATGTTCCGGACAAGGTTCATGAGTCAACTGGCTACGGCTAATTTTATCTGGCATCTCCATCATTGTAAGATCCTCATTCACATGTCCCTCTGAATCAAAATATCCACTTTTCACAAAAGCTGGTCCAAGGGCTTCATGAAGCTCACAGCCAGCAGGGAATTTCAACAATGTATTTGAGGTACAGTTGTAAGAAGGTGCAGCCTCAAACTCTGACTTTTCTGTAACTTTTTGGGAGCTTGCGTCTGAAGATCTGGGAAGTGTCAACGCCTCTTTCTGGCTAATATTTAAATAACGCAACTTATCACCTTCACAAACAACCTCATGAAAGTCTGAAGGCGAGCAGCCCAAACTAGCTCCAATTTTTTCAGATTGGCCTACAGAGCTCCCTTCAAACTTCTCATTTAGAGGTCTCATATCTACAAATTTCTGATGCTCCACATCCCTCATATTTAATACTGACTTGAGCAAAACCGAACTTTCATCACTGCGAAACTCAGGCCCTCCATATTTGGTCACATCAACAGCCATTTTCTGATAAACAGAAGGAGATGGAAGGTTCTTTGAAGAACATGATGGAAAGGGCATTAAAATATCCAGTTTTTCACCCCTCGTGGTTTCCTCTGTATCATGTAAGCAAGCGGGTCCAATTTCTGAAGACAATGTTGTTGTTGGTACATCTGGCTGAAAAACCAAGAAATCTAAATATGATGATAATTTTCAAAATGCGTATGTCAAATAATAATTATGCCATTGCCTTGCCAGCTATATCAGTGTACAAACATGCACAACCGCAGGCACACAGTATACCCTGGAGACCAGAACCAGAGTGCAAGACACATGGACATATAGGGGAAAGGTGGGAGCAGAAAATTACCGAAGAAGAATTCTTCACACTGCATTGTATGTGATTGGGAACATCGCCTATCGAGTCATATGGATTTGCCAAAAAAATATTTCTGATATGAGTTACAGTTCTCGTATCTTCAATCACCTGCTATCAGGGACGCCAGAAGTAAAGCACACTATTGATTATGAAGTAAATATATTAATAATAAATTCACTTAGACATAAAAGATTGTATACCAGAAATTATGTTACATCCAACACAATTATAGACCTATTATGAGTATTAAACAATGGCCCAATCAACAGGCAACCTATTATCCAAATCAAATGGAGAAAAACTACAAGGCAAGTTATGCTATCTGAATAAATATGATACTCCCAAGAAAAAGCAGGTAATCAAAATTTACAAATCTGAAAATAAAGCTGCTATGCATATCATCGTAAGGGATAATCGACACCTGTCTTGAAAAGAATCAGTGACCATATCAACAAGCAACATGAAGTTTAAGCAAAGCAAATAACTAAAAATAGACTAGGATCATCTTACTTTATTTAAGGAGCCAAGTTGAACAACTCCATGTGGGGTAATAGCTACAACAACAATTGTCTACAAGGCAAAACAGAGCTTTGTTAATGAAATATCTTCATGTGGGGTAATTCTGATTTCAAGGCGAACGTAAAGAATTCTCTCTTTCCGTACCATTAAACTTTAATAAAAGACAAATAAGATTACTTACCCTAATTCCAGCAGAAAACTGAGATTGCCATCCATCAGCAAACTAAAATTAAAAATCAAAGGAGAAGAAATGAGAATGATTGGGAAGTTATAGAAAGAGTACCAAATACCAATTAGAGAGCCTCACCTCAAAGGGCAAACCAGAACTCGTAGCATGATCATCTGCATAGATCCACTGGTGATTCCCAGTGAGAGCTACCTGTCCAACAATACTGTAAAGGAGAGGATCAATACGATAAGCAGATCGAATTTAACATGGGACACATAATAGATAAAGTTAATCTTAAGTAACATCAACTTCTATTAAATTAGCCATACCCTTCCCCTAACGAATATACATGATATGACATCTTTGACACCGCCAAACCAAGAGGGTCGTGACAAAAATACCCACTGTGAAACTGTTCCATGGTCTTCTGGCGGCACTCATTATCTAAAGAATCATAATCATCAGGATTGTCATAGTAACCATCCTCCCATGTTAGGATCCTGTGAGTAAATGCCACAACGAGAAAATAATTTAACGGAATATCATGGTACTTAACTTTCTTACTCTGGTACCCCATAACCAACAAATCATCTGACAAATGTTACATGAAGAACTGGATCATTACACTGGAATCATATCGACGAACAAATAAACCGAGGCGCAGAAATAGCCAACTTGTAGGATAAAACACAAAAGGGCAAAAATTTTCTTCGTAAAATCATTCATACAACTAAAAGTAGATAAATTATCGTGGGCTCTGAATATTAGGAGAAACCCAGCGAATATAATCAATGCCATAAATTGCACCGCACTTAAAAAATGGCCGAAGTCAAATTCCCAGCCAAAAAGTGCAAAGCAACATTAAAACTTGAACTCTTTTTATGACACTTTGTCAGCATCCGAAATATTAATAAAGACGCGAATCAAAAACAGATGTAATAGATGAGCTAAAGAGCAAGGGAAAAGTTGACGTACATCCGACCCCCATGTTTGAGGCTCCAAAAGACGGCGTACTTCCAATCAGTATTTAAACAGATGCTTCTGAGTAATTGACGTATGTTCGTGGCCATCTTCTCAGAATTTTGACGACCCGAAGAAAGGGTTATTGATTAACTCTGCCGAAAAAGAAAAACAATAAAAGCCCTCCAAATCCCGATAATCCCCTTCCCCTAGCTTCCCCTATAAGATCCTCTTCCAGCCTGCTTCCTTCGCAACCCAGCTCGCCGTTTTAATGGCGGTCCAACTGTTGGCAGGAGCAGACGATCTGTACCCATTACTCCCACAAGAAGCACGAAGTCCAGTATCCTCAAGCTTCGAAATTTGCTTGTGAAGGAATTACAAACTCGAGAGGAGAACAATACCCGCCACCTCACAGGAAACGACAACTACAGCGCAGAGCTTGAGCATACAAATCTTGCAATTACTCATGGAAGTGTTCCCGGAAACTCCACAATTTTTAAGGCGAATTTGAAAGAAAACAACAAACGAGATTGTAACGGAAAATGGATGTCGAAGACTCTAGCTTATATCGGACGACATGGAGGCACGGCAGAGTGCGAAAACTGAGAGTATAGAGTGAATTCCTCAGGTGGGATGGGGGGAAAATTGAACGCGACGGAAAAGAAAAGAGGAAAGGTACCGCAAATTAAGAGCTTTAGAGTCAACAGAGAGAATTGAGGTACATTAGTCGAAGAAAAGATTGATCAGCTTCTACACAGCTTGCTTTGTCAGAGAGAAGCAAAATAGTGAACTACAGAGTTTCCAAATGCTGCTCTACTTCACTTTCTTTATGCCGTGGAAATGGTGTAAGAGAAGCGAGTATTATTATATAAAACGAGTTACAAGCGCACTGTTGCGCGCGCAGTGATGTTACCCGCACCAACACTGGCACAAGCTTCTTCCCCCGCCAATCACAATCTATCATTCAACAGAAACACTGCATTTTAGCAAACTTTACCCTGATTAGCCCTTTTCCCTTTGATTCTCTTTCGCTCGCTCCTAACCTGACTAAGGGGATATAGAGGGGATGGGCAAAAGCCCAAGGGCTAAGACTAATGAAGGATTGGAGACTACGCTGGGCTTGTATTTAACGCTAATAACAACTTGCTTAAGCCGAAGACCAAAGGGCGAGAAAGTTAGACAATCCAACTGCGTTATGAGTGCACTTTACAGGTGGAGTTATTTTATGGCCAACAGCATCATGCTCCACAGAGTAAATGCTTCTTATCCTTCTTTCAATTTTCAAACTTTCTTCTATACCAAAATTTTTTTTTTCAAACTTTCTTGTTGTTTTATGAACTTAACCATCTTACTGTCCTTATCAACAATGATCTTATAGCTTTTAAGTTGAGCCGCCTCCACCCCTCGTTTTTTAATTTCTTTACTCCCCCACTGAAGTTTACCTTACGAATAATATATGATTTTTTATGAGTGAGTTCTCATCTGGCTGGTAGCTAATTCATGTTCACTGAATAGAAGCGATGCCCTGTGTATGATAATTGATAGGCCACCAATTCATTCATATGGGAGGCTACCTGTGTGTTTTAAACGTGCAAAAGGTGCATGACAAATGCATTTCCTCGATTATTGAATTTGTTTATTAGCGATATTTATTTGAGAGGGATACATATCCAATATAGTTGCACCGAAAATTTCTCCGGTTGCATGTGTATAGTAGACACACACTTCAATTCAATTCATCAATATGGTGAATTAGCGATATTTGGGATGGATATATATATATATATATATATCAACAAAAGAAATACAAAATCTCTCGGAGTGCTTATGGTTCAGGATTTTCTTGTCGTACCAGGTTAATAAAAATAGGAAACAAATTCTTGCCCCGCACCAACTCAACATCATGTTAGGAATCCCATTATGGGTTTTAACACCGTCATCCAGAATATGATTACAGTCATTGATTTCTCTCATGTTGTCCTCTTTCTTTATTTTTGTTTTGTCTGCATGCGTCTTTTTCATGAGAGGATGATTTCGGAGCCTGATGCCAGGTAATCACAGAGGACAAAAATACAAAACATTATTAAATGTTAAATAGTACTCCTAAAATGATCATCATGTATAGTATCTTTTTATTGATTTAACTAATGTTAACATGAGTAAACAGCGTAGTTTTGGTCGTAAACCGGATTCTATTTGCCGCGAAGTAGTTAAATACAGTTCAATTGCCTCGATCGTTCCCTATAAAAAAGTGCAAGGGATCCAATGATGTTGCCAGATATAATTTATTTTTTCTTATATATGTAAAGAATCGATTATTATTATTATATGCTATCTCTCTCCCAAGGTTTCCTCCATGGTCAATGACGATGGTCATCATGATGTCTCCCATCATCTACCAAAGGAAGGGCAAACTTGATGCAATATTTGACTCCGACGGGTTGAAAATTTACCATATAGGTCAAAACCGGAACAAAATTATTATATAGGTATGCAAAATTTCGATCATTGTTGTCATTATTCTGATCTTTGTAACCGTAGGGCGGAGAATCAACAATCTCTGGACGGCTACTTATATAATATTTTGCGGAGTATTACTTCTTAAAATGTATTTAATTACTACTACTATAAATGGAGATATCGAAAGCGAAGTTGACTCCATGGGGGTTATATGTGAGTTGTGTACGTATTCAGGTGAATGTGCAAAGCCAAGAAATAACAATCTGGTTTCTTTTTGTTTCAACGTCCTTCGCCTTGTTATTCAATATCAAAGCATTAACTCGTATGTGTACAATATATTTGGAAATTAAAGTGATGAAAATACAATTTATATGATGGTAATTAGGACGTGGATTTGATTATTGTGGCAAGCAATAAGGAAAAGCGTAAAGGCAATCTCATCTCATCGTTTGTGGTCTTGGATCTGCGCCTAGATTCCAAGAGCCAGCTTTTATGATGTCTGTGTCTAACTGTTTCTTTATCTTTATCTCGACATGTTTGGGGCAGCCAAGATCATGTCATTAAGATCTTATAGCCAAGCTTTTTACAAACACGTAATCTAATAAGGATACATATCACTCACTAAGTCTGAGAGGTCATGCATATATATATATATGTTCCCAATTCCCCATTTTTTTCTCGTTTTTAATTCCTTCTATCTCTTAAGTCAACCACATCACAGGCGTGAGCGTCGAATATGATATCCACATATGGCTATTAATTACATGCAGATTGAATAATCTTTCTCGATCATATGTCGGTATGTATATAGAGAGAGAGATTTCTTTCTTTCATGTTGCTTTTGGGGAATCTACAAAAGCAAGGGATATAAACCGAGCCGAGGGCATCCAATGAAGTGATGAACGCTAATTAAGACGTTACTATTGAAAAATCTGGTTACCTTTTTTTTATATATATATCGGAGGTAATAAGGCTATCTTTTCTCTTGAGTGAGAAAAGAAAAAAGAGGAGTTATCGTCAATGTCATCCCGTCATTAGTAAAACGTTGAACTATAATATTTCTAACGTTAATAATGAAGGAATATGATACAAATTTTTTTTGTTGCCTATTCACTAGAGCTTTGTTCAGACTATATTTAGATCTGATCTTGTGTCGCACATCTAGTATGGTGAGTGAATCTCCTAATAAATTTTTTTTATATATGTTAAAGTTTAAAATTGAGACCTCATTTAAAATATACTGAACTACTTATTATTTAGATCAATTTTAATTGGTTAATATGATATAATTGAATGTGAAGGATGTTGAAGTCCAATGTTGGGCCACTGAGAATGTTTTATAGCGGTCCGAAATCAAGCTGGCATCCTCAGTAAAAAGGGACATTCCTTTGGGAAGAATAATGACACGATATATTCTTAATCTATTCTGTTGGGTTTTGAACAAGGTAGGTAGTATAAAATGATACTGTTGCGTGGAAAGTCATTCATGATGCTTTTTAAAAACAGATGAACATTAATGTTTGCACCTCCTACAGATTGCTATTCCTACCACCATGAAAAAAGTACAGATCCCTCTGTAACCGCACGTAATTCTCGCAAGGTCAAGTGCTTCAATTAATTACCATAAAAATAGGAGGAAATAATACTATAAAAAAATAAATAGTAAAACATTTATTATTTTTTTAATTTTTTTATAATATTATTTATTTTCTTACTCTTTTTCACATTTAAACATCGGGTTATTGTGTGACCGGGTGTTAGGTGTAAGAGCAATGACAGGCGAACGGAACACCCGCATCTCTATCCCCCCGTCTCTTTTACTTTCAAAATATGTAACACACGGCTTTCGTGTCGAACGGAACGTGGGGGTACAATGAGGAAAAAGGTCGTGGGACGCCCGGGAAGAGAAGTTTGGTTGGCCGTAATGGGCTGACTTGCGGGTTTGATCCAAACTCGTTATGGGCTGGTACCCAAATGTTGAAGACTTGAAGACTTGCAAGAGTCTTTATGGGCAGAAGTTGTAAGTCGCAATTGAATTTAAAAATCCCAATCTTTTTTGTTGGTCACTCAAAACTTTATCTGATTTTATTTAGATCATACCCATATTATATATTTAGTTATAGTAGATAAGTTGAAAATTTTTTATATACACTAAAATTTAAATTCGAGACATCGCTTAAATGATACTGAGTCACTCAGTACTCTAACTAATTTTCATTAGTTGAAAATTTTAATTAGATTGTAGGTGAGTCTAATTTATTTTTAAATTTATATAAAAAATAATTTTAAAAACTTTTATTTTTTTTTAGTAAAAGGCGAGAGAGTAGTTCCCTTTGTGCCCACTCCGTGGCTGCGTGCTATTTTAAAAACCTGTTGAATTTGAAATGAATACTCAACATCAGCCGTTAGGCTACCTGTTGTGAGGATCCAGTGTGGGAAGCCATCTTCGGCTAGAGCCCAATCTGTTTTTGTTGCGAAACCACAAAAGCTTGCCAAAAAACTCCAGGTTTCTTGGCGGCGGCGGCGGCGGAAGCATGGTTCAGACGGGGATCATGACTAATGAGTCGGAAATATCTCGTCGCGTGTACGGATGTGGTTGATATTTGAATGCTTCTGCTCCAGAGATTCCTTGGGAATATTCCGGGCTAACAGAGGCGACGATCCTCCCCAGTTGTTTGTGCCCTGTTGCGGTGTCCTAAATTCCACCCTCCTCTCTCCCTCCATCTTTTTTTTCCCTTCATATATGATCTCCATATCCATTGTTTGTTTTATATTGGAAACACTTTCGGGCATCTAACTTCGTCTCGCGCCACTTACACCTTTAAATGCGATATCTTCAACCACCCATCATTGGAATCTTCTTCCTAGTTGTCATCCCACGCTATGATAAAATCCCAAGATCTTGTGTGTATGTAATATGCCTGCATCAATTACCTGTACGAGACATTTCTTATTTTATGAAATGAGAGTGAAGGCAGTTTGTTGCAGAGGTTGTCGCCTGCGGATGGCGCTTTGACCATGATCTTGGCTGTAAAGGACCGCTGCATTTTGACCGTTTAAACTGTCATCGAATAATCTTCTGGGCAGCAGCTGCTCAAATTAAATGGACTAAATTTAATATTTTACAAAATATTGTTAAAACAAAAGGCTACGTGAATTTAATTCCTTTAAACGATCCAGATTTGCAATAAAAAAAAATATCCCTCCTCTTCGGTCATAAAAAAAATTTGTGAGAGTCTTCATGTCCCGTTGACTTTCGCCCGCTTTCTCGTAATAAGATTTTAAAAACGGTTTTATAAAAAAAAATTATCATATTTTAAAAAAGAGTTTATAAGAAAATAATTTTAAATAAATAAGTATTTATATAGTTATTTTTAAAAATATTTTTATTACTAATAAATTATGAAAAATAGTATGAGTATTAAATAATAAAAAATAAAATATGAGAGGAGAGAAGATATAATAAAAAAATAAAATAGGGTGTAAAAAAAATAAAAGAGATGAGAGATGTTGTGAGAAAAAGTATGAGGGAGGAAATAGGGGTATAAGAAAAAATAAGGGTAATATAATAATTGGTTAGTTTATAAACTCTTTTACTATGTGCCTGTTTGGTTTCTTTGAAACAAAGGTTTTAAAAGCCCTTTTGGGGCAAAACGTTGGTTTGGAGAAATTTCAAAACAAACAGCAATATTTGTTCAAACGGGCTTTTGAACTAAACTATGGTTTAAAACCAAGGTTTCAGATAAGCTGGTCAGAGCAGCTTTTGGAACAGTAAACCACGTTTGAACTAACCAATTACTATATTACCCCTACTTTTTCTTACACCCTCTCTCCTACTTTTTCTTACACCCTCTCTCCTCTCTCCTCTTATCTCTTATCTCTCCTCATTTAATACTCATACCATTTTTCATAATTTATCAATAATAAAACCCCTTCTATAAATAACTATCCAAACACTCATTTATTCAAAACCACTTTTTTTTCATAATCTCTTCTTCAAAAGCCCTTTTCTATAAGCTGTTCAAAAGCCCTTTTTTTCCATAAGCCCGTTTTTAAAATCCTATCCAAACGGGCCCTATAAGATACTCTAACTAATTTATTTAAAATTTTAATTTTAAATTATAATTTAATTTAAAAATTTATTTAAATAAATATAACTATTTATTTTAAAAAAATTTAAAATTTATCTAAATTTAAATTTAAAATTTAGATGTAAACTCCACCCAAACCCAAACACAATTTTCGGGCGTTCTAGTAGTATGAGTCACGGATTGCCTCGTCATTTTCCATACGGCTTTGTCAAATCAATTTCCCAAACGTCAGTGTTCCCACAATAATACCTTATCCGCAACCCTGCTCTTCTACTCGCTCCCATGTATCCACGCTCTTCCACATAGTAACACACCAGCACAACAACAATGATTTCTCAACTGAAACAATAACGCTTCACGTGATGAACAGTAAATTGATAAAAAAGATTCTTAACCGACAAAAATTGATTTGGACAAAATTTAAGATCGAAAAATAAAATCTAAACTAGACAATGGAAAATAAAGACGATAAAAAAGAAACCAAAATAAGAACAAAAATTTCAGTTAAAGTCGCTTCGATCCTTGACGGGGCTCACTGGCTTGTAACTGCAAATTATATATAAAGATGTGCGGGGGAGAAAAGTTGAGTTATTTAAGAAGGATAATTTATTTCTGTTTGGTTTCGCATAGGTTCCATCTTCCTCCACGCAACTTCTCTCTCATTCGGGTCTCACCCTTGGACTATCCTCTTACCTTCAAATCCCGACTTCTTCGGCTCTCAGTAGCTTTTACCGCTATTCTATTATTCAATTGTATTACTTCAGAGCCTCATTATCCAACTCCTCTTGTGTTTTCTGCTTAGACCAAGGTATCATCTTTATTTGTTTCTCTACCTTGTATTCTTGTTCTTATTTTTTCCTTAACATCTTCATTGCAAGCTGAAATCGTTTTATTTCTATTATTTTTTGTAATGACATTCTTTATAAGGAACTGTGGATTCGTGTAGTTCCAAAACCTTTCTGATTCGTGTCTCTCGGAGTTAGTTTTAGCTGCCATGACTAGCTTATTGCTCGTCTACTTTTGCATACAAGTGACGTGCAGTTACTGTGCAGAGTGATCTTTTTCGTTTTGTGTAAGGAAACGGGTCAGACCCGACCCAATAAAAAATAGAGACCCGTTTACAATTAACTGAGAAAAGCAGTTGAAGGGGAATGTTTGAATTCAAAAATGAGAGAGTTAGATACAGTTATCTACCTTCCTTCCCCACAATCTATAAATACACGGACAGAAAAGAAAGTCAGTACAAAAAAAAAAGTTCCCTCCTCCTCTATTTCTCACGTTCTGTTTCTGTATTTTCTTCTAGTATATTTGTTATAAAAACGAACCAAAATCTATACAGTATACTCTAGTTATATGTGGATATCTAGTGTGTCAAGCAAACGTTTCACGTACGCCTGAAAACCTTCATTTTGGATAACGAACGTTTCTTGGAGAAGTCGTACTTTAATGCGCGCGGAGTTATCCGGTTAAACGGTGACGTGTTTTATTGCAATTCATTGTTTTTTTTGGGTGTTGCAGAAGGAAAGTTCACGTGGTTTTACTAAAGAAGTGTTTATGTTAAATACAATTCTTCTGATGTTTTGTCAAGGGGGAGGCTGAGTTCAACAGCTGCGTAATGCATTCCATTCCGCTGCATCCGTTGATTGTAACTGGCTAGTGGATATGCCTCTTGAAAGTTGGGTACATGATTTCTACGGAGATGATACTAACCTTGGGGCATGGACTGGCTGTTTATGCCTATTGCCACGGTCAGTGAACAATGTTTAGCATAACAAGAGGTGCCAGTTCTTTTTGTATATTCAAATCAAAATTTCAAGGTGAATCGTCACTGACATCAGGTTTGCTTATGAGTGTTGATTGGAATGGGCTTCGGAATGCCAAGTGTGGGATGGATGCAGTTGAATCTGGAATCAAACCCTGTGATCTAGCAAAGGAAGCTCTTCGGCAACACCCCCTAACCCCACGGACACTTACTAAAGCTATTATTGTAGGATACTTGGGAATATTTTCCTTCTATTGGATATTTTGTTTCTTAAGGTTCTTTACTCAGCTAAAGGACACTCTTGAAATCCGTCAGTTTTACTACAATAGGTATGTGTAGATAATAAACAAAGCTGAAGCAAATGATAACTTTTGCTTGATAATATTTTTTTTTGTTGGCCATGATTAACCGTGTTTTTCTTGTAGTCTTCATGTAAGCGACAATGAAATTCAAAGCATGCCTTGGGAAACAATCCTTGAGAAGGTTGTTTCAATACAAAGCTCGCAACAGCTCTGTTTGGTTAACGATCTTTCTGCTCATGACATGGTGATGAGATTGATGCGGAAGGAAAACTACTTGATTGGAATGCTCAACAAGGGGGTGCTTGCATTTCCCATTTCTCACTGGGTTCCCGATGCTGGCCCTACAGTGAAATCTGGCCCTAATGGAACACAATGTCGTCTAATGCTTACCAAGACCCTAGAGTGGACTTTGAATTGGTGCATCTTACATAGCATGTTTGATCGGTATAATTGAATTTTCCTTGAACTAACATTTTTTTATATTGAAATTTTACTTCATGTGAATTGATTTAGACTGACTCATGTGGTTTTTCAGTTAGGTAATTTGAATAAGAATGTTATTTTGCTGTTTAGGCTATAACCAAGATCAATGACGTTCTCCTTTAAACATGCTTTCTCTGCAGAAACTTTTGTGTTAAGAGGGACTTTGTGTCTAATCCAAAGACATTAAAGAAAAGGCTTATGGTAGTTGGGCTTGCAATGCTTTTACTTTCTCCATTTCTTGGCATATTCATGCTGGTATATCTCTTTCTGAGGCACGCTGAACAATTTTATAATCATCCAAGTACAGCTTCATCTCGAAGATGGTCAAATTTGTCTAGGTGGATCTTAGGGAGTTCAATGAGGTATCATAATTGTTTTTACCTTGTTTTCTTAAACATTATTTTCCGACTTACCTGTTGCTTGTGTGACCTTCTTGTTGGTATATGAATATATCCATTACACAAGAAAGTTTTAGTCATAAAGATTTATTGGCTAACAATCTGATAAGGATCCATTTAATTATGTGACTTGTGTACCAGGTGGACCATCTCTTCAAGGATCGGATTAATAACATTGTGATACATTCTTCTGAGTATCTGAAACAATTTCCTTCACCTATAATATCTATAATTGCAAAGTTCGTCTCTTCTGTCTCGGGTGGCTTTGCTGCAATTCTGATCATCATTGCTTTTCTTGAGGAATCATTGCTAGAGGGCCATGTAATGGACTTCTACTAGAAAATAAGCTAAACCAAGAAACACCATGACAGCCACTAATGATTGATTTCTTCTGCCTAAAATAATATTGCAGATATTTGGTCAAAACTTATTTTGGTACGGTACTGTTTTTGGAACAATAACTGCAATTAGCAGGGCTGTGGTTGCGAATGAGCTTCTGGTCCTAGATCCTGAGGGAACGATGTCAACGGTGGTTCAACATACTCATTATATGCCAAAGAGATGGCAAGGCAAAGAAAGTATTGAAATGGTTCTCATCGAATTTGGAACAATGTTTCAGGTACTCTCTCTAAGGTATTGGTTTAATACATTTTCATGATGGCATAGGGTTTGTTATTGCTTCCTCTCATGCTGTTATGTTTTCAGTATACAGGGATGGTGTTACTTGAGGAGATGGCCTCAATTTTTCTCACTCCATATTTACTTATGTTTATTGTCCCAAAGGTCACTGCCATACTTGGACATAATCTCTACTTTGATTATTTTAGATTTATTGTAATGTTTTAATTGCTTGTTTTATTCATTTTGCAGCGGCTCAATGATATTTTGCAGTTCATTGCAGATTTCACAGTGGATGTTGAAGGTGTTGGCCATGTTTGCAGGTTAGTATATAATGTAATGACTTATGATTTACATCCTCTTTAAATTCATCTGCCAGTTTTTTGTTGTGTTTATAGCAGATGGTTTTGTTGTTTTATTGTCCTCTTTATTGTTGCAGTTTCAGTGTCTTTGACTTTCGAGAGTATGGAAACAGCAATTATGGTTCCCCGCATAATACACCTCGCAGTCAGAGGAGTTCTCAGGGGAAGATGGAGAAATCACTTTGAGGTATGCTCCATGGCAGAGTTTGTCAAGTGCACGAAAACTGACTCGATGCATTGCTGTTGTATTTCATATTTATTCTGGCTAATGTTACGAGCCTATTGGGTGTTAGATATAGATATTTAGACTAGCTGCTTTGCTTGATTTTCTTGCCTTCAAGTCGTAAGAGCAGTTGTTATTATCAAGTATTCGTGCTTAGGCAATGCCTCTTAGTTTCCATAAAGCATTTTTATTTAATATTTTTAGGTTAAAGGTTTACAAGAAGCCTTTACCACTGCTGTAATGAAACACATATTTGGATTCTGCCCATCTAACACTATGTTTTCTGTTTTGTGATCGCTGTCTGAAAGCAATTATTCTTCAAATATGCTGCCATAATCCAATTCTGAATGTCAATAACTCAATAATAAAGTGGGGAAATCACTTATTGTTGCAGCTTTCAGAGTAGTTATCCATCATGGGCACCAAATTCTCAAGGGAAGCAATGTTTGCTAAATCTTAGAACCTTCAGAGAGCAAAATCTGCAAGGACATGGAAACAGACGTGCATTCCCTCCTCCTAGGTTGTGCAAGGATAGTTCCAACACTAGGAGCTATGGAGGCAGAAACAGGTTTACGTCCTGGGAAATGCCATGTGTATTTGGCAATCACTTGGGTCGGTTGTGGCTGATTGATGCCAACCAAAGTAACCGTCCTTATCTTCTAGATTGGTATTATACATCTCAACCCCATGATGCAACTATGAGAGAAGTTCCAACGGAACCATTTGAAGAAACTGAGTTTCGTTTGGGTGAGTATCCACTGCCCTCCAACTTGACTTGGAACGTGCCTGGCTATGAAGAATACAATGAAGATCGGTCGGCGTCTCATCTTGGGGCTTCCACTTTGGCTCCCATCTTCAGGGAAAGCCTAATTCACGATCATAATTTTACTGATCAGTCCCACCCTATCAGAAATCACTGGTGGGCGAGAAGCATCCCACAGCTTGGACAAGCTCAGACAAGCTTTTTTGAGCCTCCAGATTTTAATTCCTGAACATCATGGAATTATTATGATTAGTCTTATGACAGAAGCTTGGAGGATCCAGAACAAGACTTGGACTGGAGAGACTATCAAAGATTAGCTAAAACAACTTTCCCAGATGACTTAGAGACAAGGGACTTCAAATTTCATTTCGAGGATATCTATAGCAAACCTCAAAAAATGGACACTGTTAAACCCAACGCTGCAAGCTTTTGATTGAAGCATCATAAGGTTCTTGCTTCCCTCAAGCATCTGGAATGAATGAGTTTCTTAGTCATGATTGTCCCTTCCTTTCTAAATGAATCCTGTGTATTCTTTTCTGTATATAGACAGATTCTTTGTTATGATGTCTAGTTGTTACTCAGCCTCAGCTTGAATTTGGAATGTCAGAGGGGGTTTGAGGGGGCCCTAAGCTGCCTTGCATTTGTAAAAGCAACCCCCAAAAGTGTACATATTGTTCCATGTTCTAATTTATCCACCCCTTTTTTTTCACGTATTTTTCCCCCTTTAGTTGGATTAAGCTTCTCTTACTTGACATGGGAAATTTATGGGTTATCTTGAATTACCTTCAGGACAAGGAAAGCTAGAGCGAGCTTTTGTGCTTGATTTTCGTTTCAGTCCTAGAAGCTAAGTTTGACTTGTCAAACCTGTGTTGTAAAATGAGATTATTGGCTAAGATTCTGGAATTGTTGACTGGATTATAAAATTTACAAGAAGAAAAGTAGGATATGAATGGTGATTCTGAATGTTATAGTGGCAAAGAACCCCACCTCATGGCTGTTATACTGCATTTTCCCATATCCATATGATAGCGCAGAGACAAAAAGAAGGTAGAGATGATTTCCCAAAGAGAGGCGTTTCTCATTCATTCATGCTGCTGCTTCTCATGGCTTCCCATTGTCTTCTGGGTGGGTCCCTCTGTTCTGTATTCTCTTCCCAAATACGCATGACGGGAACATGGAAGCAATCATTCGCATTCATTGTGAATGAAGACATACACCTTCAAATCTAAGCAATATGACACTAAAAGCAATGCCTCTATTCCACCGTCCGACTGCTATCATTGCAAAAGCACTCTTGTTTTTTGTGCCACTCCTTTCTAGTAATCCTCCACTTTCGAGATATTAACATTAACAACTGGAAATTAACAAAACAACCCAGAAAAAAGGGAAACAAAAATATGTTACATCACACCTCATTCTCCAGAGGAAGCACTGCGTTTCTGGATCCACGACCGTAACGAAATGGAAAGAAAGACCTTCGACCTCTGCTGTTACTGTTACTGTCTTCACTCCCACTAGCCTCGCTTTGATGCCTGTTTGGCTGCTGCGTAATGGCTCGAACTTCCACGTAAACTTGCCTATCATTTGCGGAATCCATGGAGAAAGATCTCCTAAGGGGCTGAATACAGAACTGTTCATCTTTCTTCCTCGTATCAATACACTCATCTCCCATGATGGACACACGCTGCCACTTCCTCGATTTCATCTTCCTCGTACAGTGACTTGTACTCTGTGCCAAGCTTCCCCCGCTCAACTGATTCCGTTCATGTCGCCTCAGTGATAGTGATCCGCCATCTTCTCCCCCCAATTCAATGACCACGAAGTCTTCATCACTGGCCACATTGGAGAGTAACTGAGAATCCTGAGGAGAAGAGCTCGGTGCTATGATATGGTCCAATGGAGGACGCGTGGTGCCAGAAATGCTTGATCTGCAAAGAGGACAATTGGCGTTGCTCTGAAGCCAAATATCGATACAGTCCAAATGAAAAGCGTGGCCGCATTTGGGTAGAACTTTGAGCATGTCCTGTTGCTGAAACTCACTCAAACACACCACACAACCATACACAGTGCTCAAACTACCGTCATGGTCCTCACCTTTGACGAACTGGAATGTGGGTATTTCTCGGATGATGGAGTCATCAAGGCCGCGATTCCACATGGTGGGTGAGAGAGCTATGAAGGGTTCTTCGCTGTGTCTGGGACGCAGAATGGAGAGCCATGTGAGAGGGTTGAGGTGGTGCCAGTAAGAGCAGCATTTGGTGACGAAAGTGAAGTAGCCGATGAGCAAGAAAGCCGTGGCCAGGATGCTGAGGACAAGGATGGCGAATACGGGTAAAGCAGAGTCCGAGGTAGCCATAAAACCAGAGTTCGCGAACGGGAATGCTTCGGGGGGGCTTCGATGTACGGGTAAATAGGTTTGACTAATGAGTCACACGGGTCTTAGTGCGTGAAGAGGAGGCAGTTCTATAACCAAATTAAATTTTCAAAAAAGCAAATATTATTATAATAATAGTATTAGTAAGAAGGGTTTCGAGTTGAGACCCACCCATCCAATGAATCGGATCAGGAAACGGATGAGCACGTGGGGTCAGGATTTGACTTTGTGCGGCTTTCATTCTTCTTTCTCACATGTTATGTTACCTGCCCCCTCCCCGATTTTGACTATTCCGTTATGAATGGCCTCTTACCTTATTCTGCAGATTTCAATTATTAACAGTGTTACCACAATTAGGGTCCACTAAGCACTCCCCAAAATTTACCCTTTCGTTCTATGTTATGGTCACCATTTTACGACAGCTTGGTTTTTGATATACCTTTCTTACACGGATCATATGTTTGTAGATTACTAATTTATTTGTAAATTGATCCTATTGGAATACGCCAACACCCCCCCCCCACCCCCACAAAAAAAAAAAAAACTTGTCGTGTCTTTCAATAGAATGATTAATTGTGTAGCGCAAGAGATCAAATTATGAGAAATCCATCCATGCGCTTGCTATGGCCTCTGGGAACAATGTTTGTGTGTCAGAATAATGAAAACTCATGAACAGTACTTAACAGTGTATTATAATTCGAGTGGCTACAGAGCCAATCGAATTCAAGATATCTGCAAACAAGGAAACAAATTCAAAAGATAAGGCACATCGGGACGGAAGGAAAGAAAAATTCTCCACGGAGATTTGAAAAATTCCAAGTGAATTCATTAATTCCGTATGGGCAACATGTAGGGACCACAGTCCTTCACTGTGTGCCAGGAGTGCTCTATAATTAAACGCTTATTAGCTTCGCTGTTTTTGGTTCTACCAACATCCATGCATATTCCCCCATGCCTTAGGTACCAGAGAGAGGGGAGGGGGGGGGGGGGGGGGGCTCGTTACTAAATGCTTATTATTATTAAGGTTGTTCATAATACCTATGACCCAATCTGTCCATTTGAGCTCACAAAAAAATTATCTAATCTGACTCTAAAAAAATTACCCAAAATATATTTAGATAGGATCGGGTTGAGCTGGGCACTGGGCAGGGTATACTGCCCTGCCCATTTGACCCAGCCCTATATATATATTTATTATTTTTTTAAATTGTTTGTTAACTTATTTTATTTATAATTTTACACTTTTCACTTTAGCTGACAATTCTTCTTACTCATTTTTAAAATATTAAACATAATTTTTATATTTATGTAGATACCAAAGTTGCTCCTCTGCTTTACTTGCTAAGTATTCAATTTTTAATGTTGTAATAACGTTACAAATATCCGATATCTACATATTTTAATATTTTTTTTATATATGCAATAGACTTTGAGACTTTAATTACTATCTTTTTGTTACATTATTTTTAGTGAATTATATATATTATTTAACTCTTGAAAATATAAATATGATATTATTTTATAAGTTCATAATTATATATTTTTTTCATAATATGAACAGAATATCACAATTTGGGTATGCCCAACCCGTCTATACCCAGCTCTAAATAGTTAGGGTTTTTACCGAGTAGAACCGGGCATCGGGCCGCAAAATACAGCCCATATTTTTTTCGAGCAGGGCATCGGGCAGGGGATTACCCTGCCCAACCCTACCCATGCACACCCCTAATTATTATGATAGGATATAGTGTATTATTGGCAACAGTTAAAATTTAAGTTTTAAACATAAATTTTAATAAAAGTTATATTTAAAAAAAATTAAATAAATAATTATATTTATTTAAATGAATTTTTGGATCAAATTATAATTTAAAATTAAAATTTTAGATAAATTAATCAGAATAGTTTATAGAACAGTAAAAAATTATCTCTCCTTTATTTTATACACCCTCTCTAATCTCTCCTCTCTCCTCATTTAATACTCTTATTCTTTTTCGTAATTTACTAATAATAAAAATATTTATAAAAATAATTATATAAATATTCATTTATTTAATACTCAAATTGCGATTATCATAACATTTTGATGACTGTGCTCGCAAATAAGGTACTTGAGTTGAGGTAGAATTGAACACGAATTCTTTATCATACTAATACCCTGATGATGTGGATGGTTTTAGTTTACAGGGTAAAAGTATTGTAAGCGAAAAGCAACTAAAAGTGAACTGTGGATGAAGATATGTAAAATGCAGCGAGTATTAAGTTTGTTTGAGGGGCAAAATAAGTAAGGTAGAAAATTAGTGAGTCATATAAAAAATAATAAAAAAAGACTAAAAAATGTTTAAAATTATTAAAAATAATATTTTATTTAATAATTTATTTAAAAATTTAGTTATTGATAAGATGTATAATAATATAGTGCAATTTATACAGTGGAGTCACGTGGAGCTCCACCCCTCTCTCTATATCTCGTGCTTCTGGGTTTGTCCTCCGGTAATATGTATAATATTGGCTAATCAATCTCATGTGGGGAACTTCGATTAGACTGATACATGAACAGTATGAAGACAAATCCCAATAACTGATCTTTATCAACCATGCACGTCACGGTAAACAAAGTCCAATTAACTGCTCGCCTATTATCATAGCGACTGGCCCAACAATTCCCTTCAAGTCTTATTGGGCGTTTTTTGGGAACCCTCAAATTTAGATTTTGAGAAGGCTTCTAGTTTAAATTTTAATTTAAATTTTTTTAAAATAAATAATTATATTTATTTAAAAGAGTTTTAAATTAAACTATATTTTAAAATTATAATTTTAGATAAGTTTATCAGAGTAATTTTTAGAATAGTAAAAGAGTTTATAGACTACCCAATTACTATTTTACCCTTATTTTTTCTTGCACACTCTCTCATCTCTCATCTATCTTTTCCACTATCTCTACTCTCTCTTTTCAACTATATCTACTATATTTTTTCTATTTTATCTTTTTCACTATCTATTTTATCTCTTTTATCTTTTCCACACTATCTCCTCTCTCTTTTTCACTTTCTATTCTCTCTCATATTCTTAATAAAATTATACATTTTTTTGTTAATTTTTCAATTACAAAAGTCATTTTGGTAATAACTATCTAAACACTGATTTATCCAGAATAACTTTTTTTAATAAACTATTTTTTAAAAGCCCTTTTCTAAAAGTTACTAAAAAACCCTTTTTTCATAAGCTTATTTCTAAAATCCTATCGACTGAGTGTGTGTTTGGTTTTCCCATAACCTAAGTTTTAAAATCTAGGTTTTGGCAAAACCTAAGTTTGGAGGCAACCATCTATATTTGTTTAAAAGGGCTTTTAGATTAAACCATAGTTCAAAACTAATGTTCCAGATAAGTTGATCAGAGTAGCTTATGAAACTGTAAAAGAGCTTATAAACTAACAAATTACTATACTACCTCTACTTTTTCTTACACCATATCTCATATCTCATACTTTTTCTTACACCATCTCTCATTTCTTTTCTTACACCCCCTCTCATCTCTTTTACTTTTTCTTACACTATCTCTCATTTCTTTTTTACACCCTCTCTCCTCTCTCTTGTACACCCTCTTTTATCTCTTATCTCTCTTCTCTTCTATATTTAATAATTATACACTTTTTTACAATTTATCAATAATAAAAGTACTTATAGAAATAACTATATAAATACTCATTTATTTAAAATTATTTTTTTCATAAACTCTTCTCCAAAAGCCATTTTTCTAAAAGCTACTCAAAAACTTTTTTTTTCATAAATATTTTTCCAAACTTTTATCCAAATAGGCCTTAAGAATCACTAAACACCTATTTTTTTTGGATTGGAGGGTTTCACCGTCAAAGTTATTACAAACGGAAGAAGCAACGATGGTTGATCTAAGTGGTAAGCGACTCGATATTATTTAAACGAGATGTTAAGTTTGAGCCTTAGTGTATATAAATTTTTTTTATTAGAAGACATACCTATCATAGCTAAATAGACGATACAGTTCATATTAGCATATAGTTAGGAAAAAATTTTGAACTTAGGAGGTAACTAAAAAAAATTACAAACGGAAGAACATCATTCGAAATACGTTGGTAAAGTTCCTCATCATTGATGAAAGTTAAAGCTGCAGCCACCAGATCTTTTCCTAGCTTTTGTGCAACGGTTATTCATTTGTATCCCCCAAAAAATAAAATTATTTATCGTAGTAATGTCCATCCCTTCCATTTTTCCATAAAAATCATTGCTTGGTGAATTATTTTTCATGTATTTAAATACGGAAGCATATTTTTCCCTACTTTTTAATTTCATTTTTTCGAAGAAATAATCTCAACATGCCACACGTAACTCTTTAGATGTTTTGGATGAAGGCGTTGAAATCGGAGCAACTAAGTTTAGCATAGAGTTAAGATTCTAAGTTGGTATGAGTGCATCCACATCGGCATTCCCACACACACATATACGAAGGCATTGGGATTTTCTCCGCTTTAATGTGTAGGCTGTGCTCTGTTGCAATGCATCGTGGCGGGGCATTGTCATGGCAAGTTGTGTGACTCGTTCTTCGTCCATCGATCCATTCACAGTACGAATTAACGACTCGTTTTGAAGCTATCTATGAACATTTCTCCCATCATGCTGCGTATTTGTTGCAGTTTTCTTCTCATGACCTAAATTCACTTGAGCACCCTATAATAGAACCGTGCATTACAAACTCACGAAACTGAATTTCTTAACTAAAATCTAGTTCCACATATATTTTAACATTACCCGTAGGTTGTCCAAATGTAAGTAAATTTCAGTCGTTGACTCAAATTTTGAAGATTTTGGGTCAAAACGTGGGGTTGATAGAAGGGGTTAAGGTATCCTATATTGCACCTATACGACATCCAGCTCATTAGGCTACTCCTAGTTGGTTGGCTATGCTCCTTCCGCACATCTCCCTATTTAATTCATTTGGAGCATGCAAATAAGATAAGAATATGAGATCATTTTGCTAGCAAGTTAACAAAATGAGCACATATCTGTTATCATGGATCGTAGTGTGAGTCACATTGTCATTATCATCCGTATCCACTCTTGAATCCATTTTTTGACATCGCATAACCTATCAATCCACATCCAAAAACATTTATCTTTTACTTCGTTTCACATACAACTGATCATTCGGAATTGAGTCATGGAGAGTGGGGATCCGTTCCATACTACAAGAGGTTAACAAATAACGCATTCGAAAGAAGGCAAAGAAAGAAATTGAAACAACAAATTGACGACAATCTGCAATACAAAGTAATTGAGCATGAGGGGAATGTATATGTACGTTCACTTGGGGAAGTTAGGTTGGCCGTAACCTTGTTGTTGGAGGAGTTCATCCAGCAAGTTGTTGTCCAAGTATTCAAACTCCACAGCAAAGCCGTCGGCGACGGGTGGCGGAATGCTCGAAGAGGAAGAGGAAGAAGGGGGCAGGGGCAGGGGCAGTGGCAGTGAAGAAGTGGGAGGATAAAGAGAGTGATGTTCGTTGGGGAAATTGAGAATGGCTCGGTGACCCCTGAAATGAAAAGCGGCGGCGTCGTAAGCCCTAGCAGCGTCCTCGGCGGTGTCGAAGGTTCCGAGCCAAATGCGAGCCCCCTTTCGGGTGGGGTCACGAATCTCAGCGGCAAACTTGCCCCACGGCCTCCTCCGTATCCCTCTGTATCTCACCTCCCCGTTCTCGTTCCCACTCCTCATCCCCTTTTCCATGTATTCTCTCCGATCGCTCTCTTAATCCGTGTGAGGTTAACACTGATGAGAGGGTCACACGTGATGTGGTTGTATGTATATATATATATATACATACATACACGGGGCATAGCTTGACCAAGGGAGGAGGGTCGTATTTGACGGTTTGAAATCCAACAGCTAAACAATTGTATATTGTTAATGGATAAAGTGCGCTGAAGTGGACCGCTTTCGGAGATTCGGGGATTAAACCGAGTGACGAAGAAGGAAGAAGGAAGAAGGCTAGATATGCGTGACGTTAGCGATACGCACCATCGTCGAAACGATATATGATAGTGATTGGAGCAGAGCACGACAAGGGCAATAAGGTCATGTCGTGGGCGCGTTTAAAATAAGCTTCCGGCGTCTTCATCATGAAAGAGAAGCAAAACACAAGTACTATTATTGGATCTCCTCCAAGGTGGAAAGACGGCTTAAATAAAATAAAAAGGGTGGTTGGGATTGTCGGTTCCTTCTGGAACATAGTCGTCGTGACATAGACATAAATAACATGAAGGGGGGGGGTTCTGGTTAGTGAATGCATTGGATTTAAGCTTTTATTTCAAAATATAATGTTGGACAAAGCGAATGTTACTTCAAAACATTCAAAGCGAATGTTATTTCAAAATATAATGAACATATATATATTAATAGGTTGATGGTTCACATAAAAAGTGAATTGTTTGTATGTTAGGCCTCTAAGCTGGACGAATTAATCCTCAAATTGTACGATGAAAGTGACTTCTCAATTAAGCAGTGAGTGTTGGGATCGTTTAGCCCAAATTCTATAGATGCGAGTCCTGAAATATAAAGAAAGTTATGGAAATAAAGAGATGAAGGGGAATTATTCGAAGATCCGCGAGTTTGAAGAAGAACATCACCTGGACAATGCCAAGGAAACAAAATGAAAGGAAAATATTGGAGCCATGACACTGTTCACCTACTAAAATGTTGAAATGAACATGATGCAGCTGATGCGTTTTGGCACGTCATACATTTTAAAAAAAATCCCCCCCCCCCCCCGGGAATATTTATATCCGGCGACTCCCACAACTTTTGTCTTTTTGGACTGGGGCAAAAATAGAGCATGGTCCAAACAAATAGAAACACCCATTATGAATATTAATATGTGGAAGTAAAATAGCATTTGGAAATGGGATTCAAAGGTGCATGAATGGGCTCAATCCATCACAAGATGAGGAGATTAATTAATTAGTAGGTGACTGGAGGGTGGCTTCGGCCTATCATCATAAAAGGTGTTGTCTTGGGGTATGCCAATCATGCAGGAATTCAAACCCAACAATTTTAAGGGAATTAGGCGAGGAGTTGGGGTCAACCCAATACTTGTTTCTTTCTCCTTAATTAGCTATTGCGATCTTATCTATTATCTATATATTTAACTATTGAAAAAATAAAATATATAATTATTTAAAATATATTTAAGTTTTTAAAAATACTATTTTATTATAATTCTAATAATAACATTTAGAGATATATCTTAACTCCTAAATATTTAAATTTACATATGAAAATAATAGAAAGTTTATCTTATATGTCATTAATATTGTCTAAAAATAAATAAGACTTCACCTTATTTTTATATTATAGATAAACTTAATATCTTTCTAAAAATTATTATATCAAAAATAATCTATCTTCATTCTTCGTCAGATAAACGCTAACATAACCAGCGAAAGCTTTTACCTGCACCACCTTTTTCTTTTCTAAATCAAGTCAATTTGCCTCGTTAATACAATTGACATCTTATACTATTTTTTGTATGTTTTTATAGTATACATTTTTTTTATCATACTATTAAGATATACAAACAATAAATTAATTATATTTTGATATTCGTAATTATTTCTCTATCTCTTTTGATACTTAAACTTAGGATGTAAAAGAGATTTAGTGAGACGTTAGACCCAATTCCTTGCCTCATCTAGTCATATTTTATTTTATTTTATTTTTATTTAATGATACTTTCAAACACATTTAATTGAATATTTTTGCACCTAACGATTTAAAACTCTTTGCTAAATTCGAATGATCGGATCTATTTGCCTGAGGTGCGTATGACTATTTCAATATTTACAAACCAGCACTCAATTACATGTACTATTTTTGTCCTAATTACAAAAGTTAAATATAGATTTAATTTATTTTTAAATATAAAAATATAATTTATTTTATCTCTTAAAATCGTAATTTTTTAACAGTATATTTATATTTTATTAAATATATTAAAGAGTATCTATTAATAATAATTTAAATGTCCATAATTAAATATTATATTTTATAAAAATTAATATATAATTATTATAATTAACTAATTTTTTTAATCTATTTAAATTATGTAAGTATATCTTATAATAATTATAATTAGGAACATATATATATATATATATATATATATATATATATAGTATTAAGTATTAAACCACGATAAAACTAACGCAGTAGAAGCATTCTCTATTTTTTTTGTGCACCCAGTTTATCGGAGCTTTATCTCGACTACATCTAAATCTGACTTGTGTCGCGCACCTGGCTATAGTAGGTGAGTCTCCCAACAGAAATTTTTTGCATGTGCCAAGACTCAAACTTAATACCTCGTTTAAGTGATATTGAGTTGCTTACCACTCGAATTAACTCTAGTTGGTAGAAGCATTCTTGAGCATCTAAGACTTCATGCTTTGTTCTATTTGGGCCCGATCTTAATTAATGTTCTTTTTTTATTACCCATCTAATTTATCAGAATTTTACCTTGACTATATCTGAATCTGACCTGCGTCGCGCACCTGACTATGGTGGATGAGTCTCTCAATAGATTTTTTTTGTATACGTTAAAGTTCGAACTCAAAACCTCATTTAAACGATACCGAACTACTTACCAATCGAATTAACTCCCGTTGGTAGAAGCATTCTCGAGCATCTAAGACTTCATGCTTTGTTTTGTTTGGGCCCGATCTTAATTAATGTTCTTTTCTTTGTTACCAACCCAATTCATTAGAGTTTTTCCTGATTACATCCAGATCTGATATGCGTCACGCACTTAGTTATGGTGAGTGATTTTCCCAATGAGAATTTTCTGCATACACTAAGACTTAAATTCAATATCTTATTTAAGCGATATCAAATTATTTACCACTCAAATCAACTCCTGTTGATAATCTTAATTAATGTTCTATTTACGTGTGCGGACCCTTTGAGCGTGACATCGCCTTTTATGACAGTTTTTTTTTTTCCTGGATAATGTATATATGGGAGAATAACAATAGATCCCAAAACATCAAATTAATGAGAGTTAAGTTTATGATAATTTTCTTAAATGGAATATAAATAATGATATCAACAATTGCAAATTTATGAATTTGAATTATAAATAAGACATTTAAGTTTCAATTATATATAACTCTTTTTTTTTTAAGAAAAATGATAAATGGCCACATCAAATGAAAGTAATTTTGTCAAGTATCTGCCTAGTTGCAGTGGGTGCATGCATTGGCCTACCCCCTTTATCTTACATTATTATTATTATTATTATTATTATTATTATTATTATTATTATTATTATCCAACTTGTTATTACTTTAATCACTGCTTTGTCCTAATCCTCTCCTTTCCAAAATAAAATAATTCGTTCAAAGCTTTGGTCCCTTCTCCTTTCTCGGCTTCAATTATTGCAACGCCACTACCCCTTTCGTGGTTTCTTTATTTACCAAGTTATTATTAATATCCATAACCTACGACACAGCTTGATCAATATAAAAGCTGTAATTAATAAAGCAATCTGGGTCTCTGTTATGAAATTTAACTATTTGTGTTTGCATGCCTATAATATATATGTTACCCTAATCATCCAAGGACTCTGTCTATGAGGATTTGAACATACTGAGGGCTCCAGGGGAGCTTAGATGGCCTAATCCATGGAAGGCTATTATTGACCGTTTATTTTTTAAAAGAAATAGTCTCTGTTCTTACGTTAGCCTTCTGTACAAAATTATAATGGAAATTGGAAAGAGCCTCGTTTTTATGAATAGTACTTCGTTACCAATTAAACGTAATAAAACTTGTCTTCTTCATGCCTGATACATGGATACCCTCGTTTTGGAATTCAAAGAACTTGAGGATATATATATGTATATATATATACACAAATACAATTATTAATGTGCAATTATAATTATTCTTTAAAGATGGAGATATATACAATTATATATCCGCACGCATCTTCTTACTGCGCTAAGACACTGATTAATCCCCCTCGTCATGACGGAATGAAGACGATCTCAACTTCAATATATATAATAACACCCAAAACGAAGCTTTCAATATTCTTTGCAATTAAGTTAGAGAAGGTGGTGAGCGTAGGGCTTACGCATGATTCAATTCAATAGAGGTGTAAGTTTAGTCCATTTGGAGCTGCCCACGTTGTCACCATGTTTGACTCACGTGCGAATTAATCAAAGACTATAATATACCCTTCCATTTTTAATTACTTCCTGATCCTAACGCTCAGGGCCCCTGTCGTTTCTATTCTAACCCCTCGACGATAATGACACAAAGCTGAACACATCCTCCCTAGCCAATAATCTCGATTCTCTCTTTCTTCTCCATTCAATAAATCCCGGGTTTCTAAGTTGAGCGATAGTGACCTATATAAAAGGATGTGAGTGGGGGTGTGTGGTCCTTCAAAGCTAGCCACCAACATGGATTCCCTTCATCAGTTCCAAAACCAAGAGCTATCATCATCATCCCCTACAAATTCCAATTCCTCTGTTTCCGAAGAATCATTCAGCTGGGAAGACTTCTTCACCTTCGATTCTGTGGCAGCAATAGAATCTCAAGAAGTCTCCTCACCAGTGGAAGTGGCGACAAACACGGACGCGTACTCATCTATATCATCATCACCACCAGAACACCAGAGTAGTGGGAGTAAGAAAGGGAAGAGGCCGTACAGAGGTGTGAGGAGGAGGCCGTGGGGGAAATTCGCGGCGGAGATAAGGGACTCGATGAGGAATGGGGTGAGAGTGTGGATCGGGACGTTTGATACGGCGGAGGCGGCGGCATTGGCCTACGACCAGGCAGCTTTCTGCATGAAGGGATCGATGGCGGTGCTGAATTTCCCGGAACAAGTGGTGAGGGAGTCCCTCGAAAGCATGGCGAGTAAGCCGTGGGAGGAAGGTTTGTCTCCTGTGTTGGCCCTCAAGAGAAAGCACACCTTGAGACAGAGGTCGTCGTCGTCCTCTAACCTTAAAAAACCCAGAGAGAATATTACCAGCTCCTCCAGGGACACCCATGCCTCCCACAACGTGCTCGTGTTGGAGGATTTGGGGGCTGAATATTTGGAGCATCTCTTGAGCTTGACCTCTTCCGAGTTCGCTTCATAGCAGTTCTTCATCTCCTTCTCGATCACTTTCAATTCTTTCATCACTTGTTCTTAGTCTTCCACTATCTCTCCTCTTCATCTCAGGCATAATGGCTCCAAACCCTGTCATATTGCTCGATTCGTTAAAGAAAAGCCAAGTCCTTTTATATATTTTTATTTTACACTTTTTGTATATTATTCAGATGAATGAGAATCGACAGGATTCGTACAATATTTGAAATTGAAGTTGGTAATTACGATAGGTCCCAGGCAGGAGTAGTTAGTTGTACATGAAGCCTCAATTTTAAACATTCGTCTTCAATGATATACGACAATTTATATCAGGCGATATAAATTGACCTAAGCATCGCTTCTTGTTTTTTTTCTTTTTACAATTTATATCAGGCTATACTTTTTTTTCAAAAAAGGAAGAAATTAAAGGGTTCTTTTTATAAAAATTCGGAAAATTAATTTGTAAATCTCTATAATTCATCAAAATTTTAAATTTCTATTTTAAATTTTTTTAAAAAATAACCTCTATAGTTTGATCCATTGAGTTTGAGTATACCAACCGACGTTTTTAAAATAAAATTAGAAAAAAAAATCCTATTAAAAATTTTATTGGTGATAGTGACATAATAAATTTTTAAACATATAAAGTACTAGTATTCTAATTTAAATCATTCTTATCAAATAAAATTTTCAATTAAATACTTTTTCCCAATTTTTTCTGGCTTTTAATTTATAAAATTCTATGAACTTTATGAAATCTAGAAACTAAAATTATCCGATAAAACAATAAGTAATTAAAGTGATTTTTTTTTCCAGAAAACAAATGAAAGGTGCTTTTGAACTACAAGGGCTTGTGGGAGGCCCATGATCGACAGAATATTAAATTAGGCCCATTTTAGAATCCTGTTTGTATATTTTCAAAATCTTGATTGGATCATAAACTCATATATAGTGTGTGTTTGGATAGATTTTTAAAAAATAACTTATAAAAAAAAACTTTTGGGTAACTTTTAGAAAAAAATTTATGAAAAAAAATAATTTTTGATAAATAAGTGGTTAGATATTTATTACCAAAAGGACTTTTGTAATTAAAAAATTATAAAAAATGGTATAATTTTATTAAAAGTATGAAAGAGGAGAGGGGATGAAAAAGAGAGAGATGATAGAGGAGAGATAGTGAATAAAATAGAAGAGATAAGAGAGATAATGAAAAATATGGAAAAGAGAGGAGAGACAATTAAAAAGATAGAAGATAGAGGAGAGATAGTAAAAAATATAGAGAAGAGAGGATGTAAAAATAAAATAAGGGTAAAATAGTATTTGAGTAGTTTATAAATTATTTTATTGTTCTAAAAGTTACTCTGACTAGCAAACTCTCGTTTTAAACCACAGTTTGATCTATAAGCCCTTTTGGATAAATATGACTGTTTATTTTAAATTTTTTTAAACTAAAATTTTATTCAAAATAACTTTTAAAACTATGTATGAGGAGAAACTAAACAGTCCCATAGATGGGGGACTTAAAGCTGTAACTTATATCAAGAGGTTAACAGGGTTATTGATATTCTATTTAAGGAAGGACTTTATATATATCTTATACAGTTGCAGTATTTAGAGGCTTCTGACTATTTAGGATTTAATTCCTTGTTAATTTAATCTTTTCCCTATTGGACGTTAGCCCTCTCTTATATATTTTTATATATATATAAAGAGTTTGGTTGATTTTCTGTCCACTTTTTAAAGGGACATCACGGAGAGGAGGAGGAGGAGGAGGCCAATATTTGCGATGACCACGGTGCTTCCACCATTCAACGTACCGAAACGATACGAACGAAAAATCAGTCTAGTACAAATTAATAGCTTCAGATTATCTCAACGGTCAACATTAAATAAAAAGAAATCCGTAATATTTAACCAAAAAATCCTCATGATACATGAAACCAGTTCTGTTCAAGTACGTAACAAGGGATCGGAAAGAGAAAAGAAGACAGGAACATGCATGCATGGGATGTTTACTTGTCTTACGACTCCCCAACTTCATAACGATAGCCAATTAGATCACGAAAGCTGGAGCATAATATCTGTGTTCCTTTGGAGTTTCCAGCCGGTACGTACGGCTCTATGCCTTCATATATATCACACACATCTCTTTTCGCACATGACCTCTCGAATCTTCATTTTGCAGCCAGACAATAACACACCCTCTCTCTCCCTAGTACACACACACGTGTGTGCGTATATATGTCCCGGTACACAAAAACGCATGAGATGTACAAAAATATGGAATCAAATAATAATCTCCTTGCCAACTCTGATGACTTTATATATGTATCAGCAGAAGTGACTATGGTTTATGCTTTGATATTTTTGGACACCATTGACCTGGCTTGGTTATTGATCATGGCCATGTATGCGGGGATTCTCATATAAGTCATTTATATATATATATTCAATATATATATATATAGAAAAAAATGGGTGATGAAAGATATATTGAATATATGTGTGTGTGTATATATGATAAGTGAAGAAAGAGGTATACAAATGTGGAGATGTAGGTCAAAGGAGAGGGAAGCGACGTCGTAAATGGAGTATTGACTGGGGCGTAGGGGTGGGGCGAAAATGGTGGGGAGTATATGCCCGTGGAATATCTCAGGAGCTGTTCCTATGAAAATATTATGGCTCTCTATAAATCCATTCCCATTCTTCTCGCTTCTTTTCCCATCCCACTTATTCTTCCCTTCCCTCCCCTCATTACACACTCCTCTCCCTGTTTCCTTGCACTCATCGCGACAGGTACGTTCACTTGCTTACTCTTCCCATCTCGCCTTCTATATATTTATTACGTACCACAACCCCCCCCCCCCCCCCCAAAAAAAAAACAAAGAAACAATGTATGCATTAGTCCCCCATTCACACTTGATCATCATCCACGCCATTATATATGCCTTTTATATGTTTCCCCCTTACTTCCCAATATTTGCATTATTTTTCATTTCAGTTTTCCTTTCTGGGTTTCTTACCTTTACTTGTTACCCGCCAACATGTTCTTCCTTCTATTAAAAACACACCCTCATTCTGTTCTGAAACCAGATCATGCCAATTCCCTAAATCATGAATTTCGGATCTTTTTCCTGGTGTTATCCACGGATACATGTCTGCTGATAATTAAATCTTCACTTCCCATTACTCTGATCCACATCTACTTATCAAGAAACTCATGTTTATGCAGAGAAAGAAACTCGTGACCAAAACTGCCGCTCATGGCAGGAGATCAGGCACAGGTGCTGAATGCACTGGATGTGGCGAAAACACAATGGTACCATTTCACAGCCATCCTCGTCGCTGGCATGGGCTTCTTCACCGACGCATACGATCTGTTCAGCATATCCCTCGTCACCAAGTTACTTGGCCGCGTCTACTACTACGTGGAAGGTTCGCCCAGACCCGGCACTTTGCCTCCTAATGTAGCAGCCGCCGTTAACGGCGTTGCCTTCTGCGGAACCATCTCCGGTCAGCTCTTCTTTGGGTGGCTCGGGGATAAATTGGGGCGCAAAAAAGTGTACGCCATGACTCTCTTGACGATGATCGTATGCTCTCTTGGTTCGGGCCTCTCTTTTGGACATACATCAAAATCTGTGATGACCACTCTTTGCTTCTTCCGATTCTGGCTCGGTTTCGGTATTGGCGGAGACTACCCTCTTTCCGCCACCATCATGTCTGAGTGTTCGAGCAAGAAGACTCGGGGCGCCTTCATTTCTGCAGTTTTTGCGATGCAGGGTTTTGGAATTCTGGCTGCCGGTATCTTCGCAATCATCTTGTCTGCTGCGTTCAAGTCCAAGTTTCCAGCTGCAACTTACGCGGTTGATCCGGCAGGTTCAACTGTTCCACAAGCGGATTTCGTGTGGAGGATAATGTTAATGGCAGGAGCGGTGCCTGCTGTTTTGACATTTTACTCGAGAGTCAAGATGCCTGAGACTGCTCGTTACACTGCACTCGTCGCCAAGAACGCAGAGCGAGCTGCAGCCGACATGGCTAAAGTTCTTAAGGTGGAAATTGCATCGGAGCCTAACGAGGACGAGTCTAATAAGGTTAAACCGTATGGTCTGTTGTCCAGGGAATTTTTGAGACGTCATGGGCTTCATTTGCTGGGAACTACAAGCACTTGGTTCTTGCTCGACATTGCATATTACAGTCAAAATCTGTTCCAAAAAGATATATTCATTGCCGTCGGTTGGATTCCTCCGGCCAAGACCTTGAATGCCCTGGATGAGATGTTCTTTATCGCGAAGGCTCAAACGCTGATTGCTCTCTGCGGTTCTGTTCCAGGGTACTGGTTTACAGTGGCCCTCATTGATAGAATAGGAAGGTTTTGGATTCAACTGGGCGGATTCTTCTTCATGACCGTGTTTATGTTTGCTCTGGCTATTCCTTATGACCATTGGTCACATAGGGATAATAGAATAGGATTTGTGGTGATGTATTCCCTCACCTTCTTCTTCGCCAATTTTGGGCCTAATTCTACCACATTCGTCGTGCCGGCGGAAGTTTTCCCGGCCAGATTCCGATCTACTTGCCATGGGATATCGTCGGCGTCGGGCAAGCTGGGTGCTATTGTGGGTGCATTTGGGTTCTTGTATCTGGCACAGAGCAAGGACCCGAGCAAGACAGATGCAGGGTACCCTCCGGGGATTGGAGTGAGGAATTCGCTTATCGCGTTGGGCGTGGTTAGCGTGTTAGGATTCTTCTGTACTTTCTTGGTGCCGGAGACAAGGGGAAGATCTCTGGAGGAAATATCCGGAGAGAATGAAGAGCAAGGAGGTTGATGAATGTAGAGTACTACTAGGGGATGAGGAGTCTTGTTATTTCGATCTAGCCTTTCCGCTCTTTTTATGCCTGCATATCACATTTTAGCTTTAGACATTAGAAAGACCCTTCGCTATAGAATTTTAATAAACATTTTCCATCACTGTTGTGTTCCCACATTTTCTCTCATAATATTGTTTCTTTCTGTACAAACCCGCTCGGGTTAGAAACAGCAAATGAAACCGAAATAGACCACTGAGTTTTGAAGCATGTACAGTTTGTGACGTTCAATATTGGTAAATTCCACTTCATAAATCCCATTCTCACCCATATTCTTTTTAATACTCTTCACTCTCAGCTAACTTGAACGTCTGAGAACACAAGATGGCCGCGGCAACAAAATTTACTGTTTGAGCGGCATACGTAGCCCACGAACAGACTAAAGGGAAGAAAATTAAGCTGAGAACGTTACATTCTACAGCACCAAACCTGGTGCATCCCAGACAACTTGAGTAAAGGGACTTTAATATCATTATCTGTGTAAACAAATAATCTCAACGGCACATTCGCATTTTCGGCTTTTTTATTCCATTGCTAGTCTCTAAAGGACACATAATTGTGTTTGGGGACCCATTGCCACTACATTCGTTGCCCCTGCTGAATGTTTCCTCGCAAGATTCCGGTCATAGTGCCAAAGAATTTGTTCATCTTCATAGCAGCTAAAAGCCATGGTGCCTGAAATCGGGGTTCTCCTTCAGCGTATGTGTTTTATAATTCATTCATCTTTCAGGTTGTAATAATCTTGCTTCAGTTCCAATGAGCATATTGAGACTACAGGGTTTTTTTATCAAGATTTCTTAAACAAGAGCGTTATATTCTCTTCCTTCTTTAAAGAGTTTCTACGAGGAGTTATACGAATCATATTCTGTTTACTTTGATACAAGTCGTGTGACATGCTGTGCTCAGCAATCATCGGCGCATGTTTGTCTAATTGCTCGTAATGCATAGATGCTACGCATACGCTCAATATATACACTCTGGGAGTTACCACGACGTCTCTTTGCTTTAAAACCAGCCTTAGTTAGGCTTCCACAATTATTCACTGAGGCAAATAAAATTTAGATTTCCTCTTTTTCACTAGTATCTGATCTAAACACCAGACTACCATAATATAAGGCATATTATGTTCTTCAGTGTTGAGTTCAGAGAGAACAGTCAATCAAACTGTAATTTGTAGCAACAACTGACACAAGCCCGGTTTACGAGCCCTGAGGTTCATGTCTAAAGATAATCATACCTCTGCAGCCATATGGGCTATACGCTTTACACATGATAAATCATGGACAGCAACTCACTGCAACAAGTAGCACAGAAAACAGAGGAATCTCAATTTGCACGTTCTCTGAGCACTTCAAGATCCATTTCTGTAGGGTCAGTAGCCTGGATTTCATAGTGGACACCATCTAATTCACGCCTAAACCTGTCTTTAGATGTGGCATACAGCATCTTGGAACGGATTCGAGAGGTTGAAGGGGACCTGATAAAATATCATGTAGTTATTAATAACTAAGGATGATACCTCCATGTTGCAAGAATAAGAGGACGGGCGACCAACCCCAGTGAGATATGCAAATGATGACTGAAATAAACGATGTAGCAAAATGTAGGAAAGTAGTGGGGGAAAATAAAAAATACTATGCAGACATTATAGACAATTAGTCAGAACAGCCTTCCTTGTTGTTTCCACCAACAAATAGGTGGAAACATTTAAAGCTCTATCCTTGAATTGTAGGAACTTGACTCAAACCATAAAATATTTCACTCAAGTTTCTTGGTACTCAACAGCACACAATTCGACTAATAGCCAATGTCTTCAAATTAGGTTGCGCACAGGCCTCAAGTCCCAAGAACAAAGTAGTCATGAAGAAGCCCGTATATTAAGGGAGATTTTGTAGTTGCAGCAGTTACTAGTTATGCTAAAAAATTATAAAAATTCACAAATTTTGACAACTTGAAATTTGATCTTTCAGCTAAAATAACGAACTAGAAACCTTAGAAGCCCTTATAAATTGTATAAAGAAACATTCAAGTCACTCCAAGACGGCCAAGGGACTGAGTGAATTTTATATTAATAATAAGAGAGCTGATTATTTGAGCATGTAGATGCATGCATGGCTTCATCTATGGCTATCTTTTATAATTATGGGCACTGGTAGCTAGTCAACCGCCCTATCTGAGATGTATATGCTTAAGTTCACACCTAAAATGCAGAAGAGAACGATGCAGAGATCAAAATTGCACGCGGGGGAGGGGGTGTTATGGTCACAATCAGAAAACTTGCAAAGAATGCCACTTAACATATATGTGACATAGCATAGCAATTAAGTTCATCCTGCAGAGCACAAAAAAACACAGCCAATAATAGGTCATATGTCTTTATCAAAAAAATAATAGGTCATATCTGCTGCACGAAAATGCCTTCTTGCACAGGGAAAATGCATATTAGATAATAGATCCAAATGTTAGTGGCTATTTCTCCTTAACATCATTAATTACTTTTGCAATTGATGAGAAGGCCTTAAAAAGTTGCACTTCTCCAAAGGAAAGGAAGATAAAGGTATGGGATAAACTAACCATGCAATGAAGAAAATTTTACTCTTTTGACAGTTTTCAGAAGTCACAAAGTCATAGTCATAAACAGCATATCTGCAATCATTCTCGGGCAAGGATGCGGTGAAATCATCGTAGTTCTCAGCTGGACTACCAGTCTTCTCAACCACAACCTCTCTTTTCTTTTCATCAACCTTAAAGATCACATATCGATATACCTTCTTTCGCTTCAATTCCATAAAGGTGTTTTTGCTGTGATCAGCAACACCCATGCCCGATGAAGCATTTGCCTGAAAGCAAAATGAATGTGTCAAAACTACAGGTAATAGGTTGATTTGTAGTAAAGCAAACAAACACCAAAGTTGTATGAGAAGCTGCGAGAACTGTCTATTTAATATGGGATGCTATGAATTAATACAGTTCCCGGATCATTTCAAATTAATTTCAGAAATTGCTTTCCAGTAGAAAAGTAACAAAAATCAAGGAGCCAAGGGTTAAACATAATATCAAATGAAAGGCGAAAAGTAGCCTGACAGGCTGACACAACACTCCGGCTTCTTAAAGTTAAACGATTTATTGTTCCATCAAAAATCTTATAAAGGAAACTGATGCGCAATATGTATAATCTTGCAGCCTTAGAAGAATTTAACGGTCGAGGGAAATCCACCTATTAATTCCCTGAGAAAGATTAGAGTAACTGGATAATGAACAGGCTTAATAATTGTAAATATCTCAGAGAAGAAAACCAAATGATATCTCCAAAGACACGATTTGCCAGAATCAAACGAGCAGCGAGTGCGATGAACTAATAAATAAAAGTAGATATTCTTTACCCGGCTTAGCCCTCTGAAAGACATTGCTGGCAGCAAAAAAAGAAAAGTAGCAAAAGCGATGACGAGGAACAGAAAACTTCGAGTAGAAGATATGCAGAGGAAGAAAAATAGAACTTGGAGAGGTGAGGAAGCTCCCCAGGAAATGACTAAACAATATAAAGAGCCAAGGGAAGGTTTTAACTTGGAAGAGAAAAAAACAGAAAAGGAAACAAGAAAAATCTAAAATACAAATATATCCAGCAATATCAAAGATAGGGACGGTGCGTCGTAGCAACGCAAAGCGAAGTTTGATGCAGGGGAATTGAGGGATGTTGACCCCAAAATAGCTGTGAATCTCTGCTCTTTGCGAGGCGGTGGGGACCATCAGCCCATACCAGTCAGATACGGCCACATATATGATGACATTCCCGATAAACGAATCTCCACCGTCCGTGGGCCCCATTCATCCCCTCCATCCCCATGAGGAGCCCACAACACTGCTACATGGTGCTTCGAGTTCCAGTCGCCGCGTAGCTCAATTTTTTTTTCCTCCGTCGAATAACAAAATTGTATAAGCATTGACGTTCACAAATATTAATACTAATAACATTTTTAATAAATCATTTGTAGACATTTATAGTTGAATGTGTGTATTTAAATTGCACAATATTTCACAATAGACTATTAGATGTTCTGTCAACAATCTCATAACTCAGTGATATAAAAACTCAGGACACAGATGAGAGGAACGAATATAACTAAAAAAACAAATTTGTCTCAACACTTTAGATATTAGGGATTTTAAATCCTTTTAACTAATTTCAATTTCAATATATCCATTTTTTTAAAATTACATAATTCTATTTGAAGTCTACCACATTATTTTATACAAGAGAGAGTGAGGGGATAAAATTAAAGAAATTAAATTATGGAAAAATTAATCCCATACAATCTCTTTTTTCTTTTTGTTACAATAATCCCATAGGCTTGTTAACGGGCATAAGTAAAGAAGTTCTTGACAACCCTTTTGTTTGTACGGATAATCAATCTCACAATGCGCCCTTCTTCCCTCTCATATGGGCCTAAGCCCACTTTGTTTGGACCACGCTGCTAAATGGGGCTCAAAATATTTTATTCCACGTGTCGTGATATGATTGGTTGGTGGGTTGAAAGCGAGAGGAATCGGGTGTAGAAGGACGCATCGGAACACCGGGTATAGGCTGGTGTGGTTTGCTCTTGAAGGGATTTATGTTCTTATGAACCGATCGCGAATTTAGGGCTTTTCCCGCGAGAATGGAAACGGAAGGTAATTGCGCAATAACGGTCTTTTTCATCCTTCTCATCACTGGTTTTGAACCTTCAGTTTTGTTCTTGAACGATACCCGTAATTTCTCATAAATTTATCTTTGATGCTGTTTCAGCGCAAAAAGGAACTGCAAACCCTTCGGCAATGTTGGTTTCTCTTCTTAGTAGGAGAGCTAAGATTCACGAGGAGCTTCGTAACATAGAAAAACAGGCAATTCTCTATCCTATCTAGGGCTTCCCGGCCTTCTCTTATTCCTTCAATTTGTTTCGGATTTCCAAAAAACGAGAGAAAACGTTTATGGTTAAGGGTATCTTTTTTCTACACCCTTATTAGAAAATGCTGATTTGAGAGGGTGTTAAGACCATGAGGATTTGATATGGGGTATTAAAAATCAATTCAACTAACATTTTGCATTTAAGACAGGTTTATGACATGGAGACAAATTATTTACAGGATCCTGGACAGTGTGGCAATGTATTAAAAGGATTTGAAGGGTTCCTATCCTCATCAAAGAACACGGCTCTGTACGGAGCTTCTTCTTTAAAATTGATTTATATTGAAGTTTTTATCTTTTTTGTTTTTTTTTTGTCATTTACTGGTTACTCGAACTCTTCTTTTGGTTCTTAGTTTCTAATGTTGTGATAATATTAAGAAAACATAGGGAGGTAATGCAGGCTCATAGTAAGTCCTAAGTGTATCATCTTTCCATTTATTCATTAAAAATAAAATGATTCTATTAGATTTTTTTTGTAGGGTTGTTTCTTTGATGGTTGGAGAAGGCTGGATCATGAGTTGTGCAATTGTATTGATAAAACAAAAAATCACATCAGGGGACAACTTGTTGGTCATTTTTCCTGATTCATCAGTATTTGGGTCTTACCAAGGTTTCATTTTATAGAATAGACTTGAATGAAATGCTTAGAAGTGGAGTACCTAGGTTGCTTCCCATAGCACAACAGTTATGAAAGCTCTAGTTTGAAGCTTGGAAAAAAAAACTTGTCTTGTATATAGTATATCTTTCCATCTTAAATAGATGACTTGTTTTTCTATTGACAATTTTTTATAGATCAATTATGATAGTGTTGAAGATGCGTGTGTATCATTGCATGGCACGTGTTCTTGTGTTATCAAGTCACGTTGAATTTAGACGTAATGCACTTCATAATTGATTGACATCAGTGAGTCTAACTTCTTCATGGCAGCTTGAAGCGGTCTCGAAAGTTTCAACCTGAAGATAGGCTCTTTTCATTATCTTCGGTGACCTCACCAGCGGTGTGTATTCTGTAATTTTAAATTAGCTGCAAGAAGAAAATAAGGTTGTTTGGTTATGAGTGTGAAATACTAATTGTGGCTAGAAAAAAAAAATTAAAGTTAACTCTATTTTCCTTTATAGTTCAATTTTCACATCCTTGTTAAGAAAACAAGTAATGGTACTTTTATGTTCTTGACTATGTTGATTCTACTTAAGAAAAAGATTTGTTGGGCTAGAAATACGAAACATCAACTATTATGTCATGTTGTCCTTGACTATATGCACACATCTAGAATATTTTTATTGTAATGTGAAAAAAAATGAAGTAGACAACAGGATAACTTGTTTCCACTAATTTGGAAGCTGTCATGTAATTTTTCTTGGTTCTAGAAGTTGGCCTGTCAAACACTCACTTGGAGACTGTGAAACTGTTTTGATCCAGAGTCTGTAGGCAGAATTCAGCTGGAAACTTAGGCAAAGAATGTGAGATTTAAGGTTGCGTCTTGAACAATTTGGAACAGATGCCATTGATAAGCATTATGGAAACAGTTCAATGGTAGCAAAAGTTTATAACCTTATCTCAGATTAAGAGTTGTATGCTCCATCCTATATTTAACGTTTGAAATTAGCATTACTGAGGTTAGTTATATATAATTCGGACTGGAGAGAAATGAAATGTTGTCCTCAGAAGGAGTCAGATTTTTGGATGTGATTTGTCTATGTCATCTCTGTGACTTGGGACTAAGGACTAAATTATTAAAACTTTGAACATAGAAGCATCAAAATCAAAGGATCGAATAAGTAATAACAACCACCTTGGCGGTGGATAGGTTGTATCTGTGTTGGTAAAACCTTAAATATTCAACCAAGGAATTCAGGTGCATGATATTGAAATGTTTTGGCTGAAGTGGTGAACTCAGTGACCTTCTCCTTTTGTCTTACTGGACTCGATCCATCTCTTTTTAAATCTTTCAAAAAGAAAAGTTCCTATTGTTCTATTTGTTTTATTTATCTATAGAGATTTTATGTTTTAAATATGGTAATGGGATCTTATTAAAACATTATTTCTGAATTCTGAAGTTCTAACGTGGATTTTGCATTTTCTTCAACTGTCTATTACAGGCAGAAGAGATTGCAGCTGGTAGAGATGGTGAGATTATTATATAAGCATCCTTCTCAATGATTTTCATGGCATAAATTTGACTGTGTCTTCATCTTTTGGTGTTTATCCCAGATGGAAGGTCAGATTTCGGTCCAGGACGTTCAAAAGGTGGAATTTATGCCAATGGGCAGTAAGTAATCCGTTGATGGATCTTTGATTATGTTCTAAATATTTTAGCAAACACATACACTATACAGGCATTATTTATTTATGAGCTTCAAACATGTACTTGACAGGGGCAAACCGAAGAAAGGAAGAGGTGGGCCTAGAGATGCAAAAAGAGTCAGGGTTTCTAGTGAACAAGATTTTGATTATGAGGACGATCCTGACTTGACATTATGATTATTAAAAGTGCTGATACAACCTTTCACTTAAAACCTGTGTAATCCATAGGCCTCCAAAACAAAAATTGCATGTAAAGTGAATGAATGCCCATCTTTGGGGATCTACGGTTGGGTGCATTGCATTCATGTAGTGTTCAAGTCCAGATGGTTATGGATGTGATTCTTCGCAGTTGAAGAAAGCCCTTATGCTATGTCTCATACCAGAGTGCCTGAGACATTCTGGTAATGGGAAGCTGGCATACAGTTAATGTGTCTACTGCCCTTTTTTTTCTGGTGGGCAAGTTAATGGGAGTTTATAAGACCTGTAAACGTGAATGTAATTTGTTCAGGTGTTTCCTGTAATCAAGTTTGAAAAAGGAGAAAATGAACGGTCAGTTGGTAAATTTATTTTTGCCCCACTTGAATTGTTGTTTTATTCTATCCATGGATAATTGATATTTTTTTTAATTATATCCTTGACAAGTAATTTATGTGTTGTTAAACATAGTGTAGTCACATAAAAATCGGGAGAAAAAAATATAATAAGAACAATTTAGTAAAATTATATTACTAAACACTGGAGGTGAAATCGAAGAAGACTGACGAGGCAGGGAGTGTGAAGGGTGTAGTTGAAGATGTACATCCAACGGTGGCTTTGGTAGGAGAAAGAGCATTCATGGATAACTTGCGCGGCTTTGGTTTTAATGTTCATTTATGATTGAACCATCCAAATCGAGGGTAGACAATCCCATTTATAATTCTTAAATAATTTTTTTTTTAAAGAAAGTAACAATTAGGAGACTATTATTATTTTAATTCTACTTTGGTTAAAATTGCATACCATCAAAATATAAAAATAAAATAATATTAAATCTGAACCAGATCCAGGTTCCGTGCTCATACCATCCCGCGAATGTTTCCAATTAGGATGGCTAACATTGCCGGTCGCTATTAAATGCAGGCATCATCATCCGACGTAGTTTTTTCGCAGCCTTCCTTCTCTTCTTCTTCCTCCTCCTCCTCCGCTTGTAGCAAGGCACTCTTCCAGTGGGGAAGTCCTCATCTGCTGTCCATGAGTATAGAAATTTCCTTTTCGCCTTGAACTAGCTGCGCTTGGGAAGAACATATATTGTCACCAGCAATTCCTCTCGATGGATTTGCTGGTGTGTACTTTACCAATCACACTATCTTGCTGCTTTTCATTATCTTGTATTATTTTCCTGGCTCAATCTATGTTTTCATTTTCTTTTCTATTTTGAAACAAAAAACAGGACACGTTTAAAATGCGCAAGAAGAAGCCAGACAAAGAACCTCAAGTTCCTGTATTCTGGTTCGAAATCTCTGGTTCCGTTTGTCGCCGGTTCCAGTTTGAACCCGATGGCCAGCTCTCCGTACGGTTTCGATTCTCCCAATTTCTCTTGTTCATTTATTTAGTTACACGGACATGAATCTTGATGAGGACCTCGGGGTTTGACTTCCTTTAGTTATACTTTTGAGGAAAGAGAATGTCATAATATTCCTCGTCATTCTAGAATCGGAATCTATTAAATCAACAAGAAATGTTCCCAAATTGTTTTGTTTGTCTTATAGTCTAGGAAGGTTCATCTCTTGGAAGACATTTGTTATGTCATGCATTATGAAGCTTGTTCCCGTATTGAGTTCAATTTGAAGTTTTCATAAACTGTACTTGTTCCTTTTCTTTATGCATGATGGAGTGCCTTTTTAATGTAAATTATCTTCGGAAGTATCGCTATTATAGCAACATTGCAATCTTTCTCAAGTAGAGACTTATTTGGAAGTACGAACAATTCATATGAGATGTTTCCTTTCCTTAAATTTGAGTCGTTGGAAAAATCAGTTGCCGTCCTGCTGGATTCTTTATATCTTATCAGTTCGTTCTGGTTGTATTCTGGTGAATGAAGCGCCTAGAAAGGTGGCAGCGATTGGTCTTGCTGGGTTAAATTTTCTTTCTTATTCGTTTGTAATCCCCCATTATTTTGTTTGATTGTCTTACTTTTCACCTTTTTTAGAACTAAATGCTAAAAACGAAGGGGGAGACTTCATGCTTGTTTTGCTGGAGTCAAATATGTGATATGTTATTTCAACATTTCAGCAGCTGCAATTCTTTTTTAGGAGCTTCACTTCTGAATCCAGCTATAAGCGTTTCCGTTCGTCGTGAAAATACACTGTTACACCATCTTTGCTCATAATTGGATTGAAGTTTTCGTGAAAGTGTTTGTTCAACTAGTTCTTTGCTTTCATTGACCTAACAATTTTCTTTTCCCTTTAGGTAAAGCTTGTAGATGACTCCAGACCAATATATCACAGGATGGTGGAGTCTTTCCTAAATAAATTCTTCCCCTCGGGATATCCATATAGGTTGTTATCTTTCCTAATAGGATGTATTCCATTCGGATGGGCCTGATTGCTCAGACAAGGAAGGCTGATCTGATCTGATGACTTTTGGTGTTTTCTGTGCAGTGTGAATGAGGGCTACCTTAGATATACACAGTTTCGAGCACTTCAGCATGTTACTAGTGCAGCCCTATCGGTGCTGTCAACTCAGGTCTTCTGATGACTACAGAATATCAGTAGAATATATAACTACAGATAATAATATTACAGCGTTGATATAAAGTCACTTGCCTAAACAAACAAGTTATAAGTTTTTTGTTTGTATTTGATTTATTCCTTTTTTTTTGTGAAAAGTTTATTCCTTTTTTATTTGTAAGAATAAGAATGATCTTAACATAATAGAGTATGAAGTGGTTGTCCTTGGTCTGTATGCTTACTCTTCTGCAGTCACTGCTATTTGCTGCAGGCTTGCAGCCCACTCCTGCTCAATCAACTGCTGTTAGTTGGGTAATTTGATATCACCTTGCAATTAACAATTCTGAGACTGGTAATGATAGCATCCATTTAAGATATGTTTTGCCTGTGTTGTTGCTCTGATATACAGATTTTAAAGGATGGAATGCAACATGTAGGGAAGTTAATATGTAGTAATTTGGGTGCACGAATGGATTCAGAGCCTAAACGTTGGAGAATTTTTGGTTTGCATCTTGTCTAGGGCCATTCTTCTTATTATAGCTCATATCTGCTTATTCACAAGGTGTCTGACTGCAGTGAGCCTTGCATTTTACAGCTGATGTGCTGTATGATTTAGGTACTGGCTTGGAAGTGCTTTCTCCTTTATGCCCACATCTTTTTCTTGAAATGGCAGGCCTAGGCAATTTTGCGAAGGTATGTTGTCATAGAGGACCTTTGTGCTCCGTTTGGGTGAAAGACTTGTTAATTCCTATTTGATAATGGGACCGGGGTCTCATTTATTAGTTGTCTGTAAACTTCTTTTTCTTTCAATATGATTTTGGTGTTGGCAGGGGATGGCAGTCGTTGCCGCTAGAGCAACTAGGTTGCCTATTTATTCTTCATTCGCCAAAGAAGGAAACCTTAGCGATCTATTTGCTAAAGGGGAGGCTATTTCAACTCTCTTCAATGTTGTTGGAGTTGGAGTTGGAATTCAGTTAGCATCTACTATATGTACTTCAATGCAAGGGAAGGTATATACCATGCTATAATTTTTCCCGAGCATCATTGTTTATATGCTTTTGTTAAGGTTTTTTTAACCATATTAGGTTTGTACTAGCAAGCTATTTAATTATTTGTTGAATGACACTTAGATCAAAATTGTAGCAACATGTGTGGGGGAGGTAGTGGAGGGGGGGACTGCGAGCTTATTATAGAAATTCTATGGGATTAGACCATATATCGAACAAATCTCAAAACACAGAGCAGTATACTCCCCCAGAAATGAGACATTGTTTGTGGTTAAATAAGGAGGTGGCGATATTATCAAGAGTTAAAAAAAAAAGTATATTGAAGTGACAAAATTATCAAAATATATATATATGTATCGAAGTGGCTAGATTGTGGAATCAATATCCCAGTTTAATTTATTTTTAAGAGATTTAATGAATCTTGTAACTCATTTTAACGAGAAGTATTGGTTTTATTCATGTTTCCCAATTGATGGATTCTGAAACATTTGTTATTAGATGGTTGTGGGGCCTCTCCTTTCAATTATACATGTATACAGCGTGGTTGAAGAAATGAAAGCTACTCCTGTCAATACCTTGAATCCACAAAGAACAGCAATGGTTGTAGCTGATTTGCTTGAGGTCTGGAATCAGGATTACTCTAGTTTAACATACGAATGCTCCCTTGTTTTATCTTTCTTATTTGCACGATAGAAATAGTGTCTGACTGACTGCATTAAGTTCAATCTAAATTAGGCAGGGAATGTATCAAGTCCTGCTGATATTAGATACAGAGAAGATCTGCTATTTCCTGGGCGACTCATAGAAGGTGCAGGAAATGTTCGAGTGGGTAGGACTTTGCACAAGACCATTAAGCCTTCAAGGCTCCATGAAATAAAACAAATATTCCCTGAGGAGAAGTTTCTCTTAAATGTTGGAGGTACATGCGTTGACATGGTGTTGGAGCATGATGCTAGTGGGGAGGATGCATTGAGAGGCTGGTTGGTTGCTGCATATGCTGCACAGACGAACAGGCCCTCTGGAGATCTCAGCGCGGGAACCCTGCAAGAGGCCTATGACAAAATGAACGATGTCTTCCCTGTGTTTCTAAGAGAATTACAGGACAAAGGATGGCATACTGATCGTTTTCTGGATGGTGCTGGGAGTCGCTTTTCGTTATAGCGACAAGTTAATGCTATGTTGGCCCTCAGGTTTCACCCATTTCTGTGGTTGCGTGTGATTGCGTGGCGGAAGGCGTAGGTTTTCAACAATATTTTGTGCAAATGAAGAAAAAAGGAAAACATTTTTGGTCCCTGATCTTGTTTTTACGGCCCAGGTTAAGGCTTAGATTTTTAACAGTATTTCTGATTGAAGCAATTATGAGCTTCTTTGGTCCTCACAGTTTCCTAGAACGTTGTGGAGCTGGTATTAATTCCTGATGTAATATTAATTAACAATCAATCTGTGTAACATTAAGCTTGAGTAAATTATGAGCATGTTGTTTGAAGTGATAAAATCATGCGCAAAAAGTCATCAGTAGGTTAAAGCATGGATGACAGAAGTAGTGGGGGCATTATTATGATCTGCAAATGCAAAGTAAGATCCATGTTCAGATATTCCAATAAATAAATAGGGATGTCAGTTCCTTGTTGAAGTGCCGGATTTGTAAATTAATATCCGAGTGCTTTTAACTTGATAAAGCTATAAGAAAAAGATGGATATTGGCTATATCTTAAATACCATCCGAAAGACATACAAGGCCCCGGTTGACTACACACAAAGCAGGCAGCCCGAATTGGCAAAGCGAGTCGGCTTTTACTGAGTCATAATTAAGTCATAAATTTTTGGAGATCGTGGAAGGGCGCTAAATTATCTTGAAAGGTTGCTACCGCCCGCCATGCTTTCCACCTAATTACCAATTAAAGTGACGTCATCTCTGACAATACCCAATCCTTTCTCTTCTCTTCAATTTCCCCTTCAAAACTCTAATTTATTATATGTATATGTAATATAAAATTCAAACGCTGTTTATGAGCCTGATAGTGACATTTGGAATGATAATTAATCAATTAATCAGAATACAAAAGTGCTTAGGCTTTGATTTGTTGTTCACCAAAAAGGAGTGCTTCCCAATTCATATATAGTTTTTTCCCGTTTTGTCTTTTGTAAAAATAAGACCTGGGCTACCGACTTTGCCACTAGCTAGCCTCTTTCTTTGACCTCTTTCGAACTACTTGATGCGAGGGCATTAGCAAAGCATAGCACGGCTTGAACCATTTTCCTAATTTGTGATATAGTAGTTCCGCTACCTCCAGTCTCATTTGGTTGTGAACAGCAGTATGACTGGAGTTGCATAACATACCAAAATATTATTATCACCTCCTATCTTAAATATAAAAGTTAAACAAATAATTTATCTTAATCATAAATATAATATTTCTATTCACTCTGTCTCTCAATTTTATAATATTTTTCTTAAGCTTTTTTTAATTATTTATACATAGTAAAAGGGTTCTATCAACTAACACATATTTATTATAAATAATTAATTTAAATAATTTTATAATCTATTTAAATTAGTTATCTAACTCTTATATTAAAAAAGATATGGGTGTTGCCCATAAGAAAAATACCACCTGTTACATGCCCTTCCTTGCATTTTGTGTGAGAATATATATGATCGTAGAGTATGATAAATTGAGAATGAGATTTTGTGTCTTCTTGTAATATTTTTAAAAGAAATTCAGTTGAGAGTTGGGAGAAAATTGCCCTTTATCCTCAGTACTTGAAGAGAGACTAGTCTATGTTAAGGGCGAAGTATGTTCCTTATTATAACTAGAAAAATGATTAATTACTGTGGATATTTTTTTTTATATGAAATGAGAACCAATTAAAGATACAAGTGAAAAGGAGACATGGTGATCGTGTGGAGATACGGTGAGAGGCGGCGAGAAGATGGTATGTATGAATGAAGCATCAACTTGAATATGTAATCCAACTATTGCTCCCAAATCAGTTAGGCAATTCGCACGTTTTGTTTGACCCCTCATGTGATATAGCGGCGCGTGTATGAGCTATTCAGCTGTCAAGCACGGTGGCTTGCTTATTGCTGTGTCTATAAAATCATTTATAAATAGTGCAGAGACCTGCGTGTGTGTGTGTGCGTCTGAGAGAGAACTAGAAGAAGAAAGAGGGAAAATGGGGAGAGCTCCGTGCTGTGAGAAAATGGGACTGAAGAAAGGGCCCTGGTCTGCTGAAGAAGATCAGATTCTCATCTCTTATATCCAATCACACGGCCATGGCAATTGGCGAGCCCTTCCCAAACAAGCTGGTATTTATATTCTTAAACAAACACCACTTCCTTCATTTCATTCCATTCCATTCCCTCCCAACATAACCAAACCAGAGATACATCAGCTCCGAATTCTTCTCTCTTATTGTATATATAGGGCTTTTGAGATGTGGCAAGAGTTGCAGACTACGATGGACCAACTATCTGAGGCCAGATATCAAACGCGGTAACTTCACTCCTGAAGAGGAGCACACCATCTTCCACTTGCATCATCTCTTGGGAAACAGGTACTTTCTTCTTCAATTCAACTCTAACCAGTACCTTGTAGTAGTGAAATGATATGGTTCAACTGTTCTCTTCATATTGCCTTGGGCCCAGAAGCACTTGCTTCTATCTTATCTTGATGGCACCAAAATCATGACGATATGGATTCTTCTCTCACTTTGAGCTCCAGCATTTTCACGTGCTCCTCCTTGAGGAAATAAACACCTTTCCCATTAAACTATTTATTCTTTAAAAAAACAAACGGACTAGTGAAAGGCTGGCGCATTGGTTAGTGCATTACGTTATTATTAAGGGAAGTGGCTAGTGCTTTATATGTTTAAACACTTTATAATGATGCAGGTGGTCAGCAATTGCAGCGAGATTACCGGGACGCACAGACAATGAGATAAAAAATGTGTGGCACACCCACTTGAAGAAGAAGCTCTCGCAAAACCAACAAAACCTCCCCACAAATCGGAACCCTAAACACAAAAACCAAAGCCCCGCGACTAGTTCTACCCATGACGACGACCACCACCACGATCACCAAGTGTCTCCCCCACAAAGTTCTATCAGTGTCAGTGATGACTCCACCCTCACTACCAGCGACAACATCCAACGTAGCAGTAACGACATGTCCACAAATGATGTCGACACTCTAACCCATAATATAGAGACTCTGGACGAAGATTTCTGGTCGGAAGTCCTGTCGGCTGATAATTCCGGTGAGAGCAGCGAACTTGCAGGCATGGCTGCTTATGCTGCTGAAACCCACTTCCCATTCCCATTATCTCCACTCACGGCTGAACCAAGTACTTGCGATGGGTTTAGCATCGACTTTTGGGGCGATCATGTTGACATCAGACCCCACGAGTTAACAGAGTTGTTATCACAATTGTGATATTCATTTGTGCTCTGCTCATTCCTTAATATCACGAAACAACATAAGTTTGTTTGTTCTCTTCTCTTCCTTATCTGCCATCTACATGATTTCAACAGAAAAAAATTGAATAACTTTTGACTGAGAACGAGCTTGTGAGGGTTCATTTTTTATTTTTAAAACCATATTCCTTCTCTTTTGAAATTTAATTAGACTTGACAGATTGTATTAAAAATACGGGTTAACATTTTGCTAGATTAGTTAGATTATTATTTATTCTGTTAATATTGACACTAAACATAAAAATAAATAGACATATGTAGAAGTTAAATTAGAAAATTAATATAGATGATAAAAAATAGGTTTATATCTATAAATACACTAGTTTATTTTTGTTGCTGATTGTGAAAACTTCTTTAATAGATAATCTTATAAATTTTTATAAATATTCTTTAAGCTTTAAAATTAGACCTTAATTTTAATTAGAGATAGATAATGAACTACGAAAACTTTTTGTAAAAAAAAAAAGTTAGGTCAGAAATTCATTTTCAGATTTTCTCTCTTCTCGAGAATTCTCTCATCCCTGTCTCTCCCTTGGTATCAGAGAGGTCATTAATTTCAAATATATCAGAATGGGAGAGGACATGTTTTTCAACTGTAGAATCACGAGCAAACTAGGCAGTGTGACATTAATTAAGGATTAATTTCCCCATCACAATCACGACCAGAATGAATGCTTCACCATATCTGTTTCAGTAGCAAATTAAGAAGCATATAACATAATAGCTTGAGATATTATTATCAAAATAATTTAAGACAAAATACATCATCGTTGAAATATAAAGGCAATAATTATACAACAGCCTCTGCAGTTGTTTGATAGATAGAATAAACAAAAAAGCTAGATGAGGGCTCAGATTCCCTGCTGTTGCATCTCTCTGTGTCTCCACATCAAATAAATGCAATCTTCTCCTCTATCTTCTGGTTCCATTTGTTGTAAGGCCCACGCATAATAAACTGTGTGGATTGTGTCCTATAACACCAGAAAATGAATGATAATCGGAAACAAACTTGTGTTTCGTTCACCTCATTCAAATGCTACATCACTTACCTTGCCTCCTTCTGTAATTGATCCATTACTGTCCGTACACAATAGATTTGCTGTGTTTGGAACTGGAAATTCATTCAACAAAAACCCTCGTAGCAAGCTTTTATTTTCATCACCAAGTATAAAAATTGTGAATTAGCAAAAATACTACTTCTAGAAGTGAATGTTTATATACCATTACGATGATTAAGGGAGAGGACCCCATCATCTTGGTCTCCCTCACTTCAACATCGGATACATGCAAAATCTGCATTAAACATCGAACGTTACAAAGGGCACTATGTCTTGAAAGGGGAATGTAACTCAGTCAAGCAAAGAATAAGAGTTTCGCTTCATTTAACCCTATCAACTCTACCACACAAAGTCAAAGTTAAATGATAAGCAAACAAATATACTTAATATCTCACTAGGTATTAACAACTGGGATCCAACGCAAATAATTTGGACAAGAAAAATAGAAGATTCAAGAAATTCGAAATCTCACCTTGTTATCAAAGAAGATACCATTACTATGGTAATCGGCATGCTCCGCTTTACAGCGTTCAATGAGCTCAGGACTACAATACCTTTTCAAAACTTTCAACATCTCCCTGCACAAGAATATTTATAATTCGTCTAGAAAAAGAAATGAATCCACCCTCACCTTGACAACGAATAGATTTTATCATGTTAAAAAATGAACAGCAATACAAAAGGCACATCAAAGAATTAGAATTCCAACATTTCCGCAAAAGTTTGGCACTGACCATGTAAGCATTAAGCACTGGTTTTATTGCCTCCTGAACTTCCCCCACAAATTCTGGTAATGAAAAATAACTAATCCATGCAAACACAACAAAAGGAAGAAGTTAACAAGATTTATTAAAATGCCAGTGACCACAATGAGAACAAAAGGCATGAGACATACGGGTCTCTTTGACGAATTTCCTTGTATGATAGTGCGGCATCTGACTCTTGAAACATACTATCATTGATACTGTAATAGGGTAATGGTAAATTAGCACTTAGCCTATTTTGGAATACGACCAATCACACAGTAATTCTAAGCACAAAGGGGGTGAAAGAGAAACCCGGGCATACTCTTGTATTTTGTGAATAATGGGGCTGTCACTGGTCTCATATCTTCCACGCAAGTCTTCTACAATCTGTCAGTTTTAGCACATAAATCAATGACGATGACTTGGGAGTCAAATATGGACATTCTTTAATAAAATGTCCATCATCTCAAGAGGCACAAATCCTAAGCTTCCAAATACAAAATTACAGGGAAAAGTAACATGTAAAAAGAGATACAGAATTATTTTCTTAAACGAATAAACATTAGGAGCACAACACACCACCTGGCCCTTTGACTTCACAGGGTCCTATATTGAACAAATCGCTTGGATATAGGATGGCCCTTCACCTAAATAGAAGGCAAATAAATAAATTGATGGGGAAATTTTTAAGATTTTCCACTAAATAAAGCACTGCTTGACAAGTTACCTTATCTTTAAATTGATCAAACTTCTTAGCCCACCACGATTGTTGTGAGGGCATGACAAGAAGTTCTGTTCTTGTACTCGTTTCCCCACTTGATTTGAAAGGAACATGCCCTCTCTTTGTCGGATTACTACTTATTTCCTCCTTCACAATATCATATCCTTTTTTGGCTATGTTGACTATCTTTACTTCCTTGAATTTTTGGAAGGCCATAGAAACATTTGGGGAAGAAATAGTTGACTTAAGTTTGCTAAAGAATGAGCCTGCAGCATTAGTAGACCCAAATTGCTGGTGTTTCCCATCCTCGGATGACGTCTGGCTTCCTTGTTTTGCATCAGCATCCTGTTCAGAAGAAGAACCAGAAGATCCTGAAGAATCGTGCTTTCCGATCCCAAAAGTTTCTTTTACCTGAGTTAACGAATATAGTCAACAAACCATCAAGTGTCAACCCTTGCCACTTCCTTGCCTATTAAAAAATTTCAGACAGACCTCCTCAGTAGCAGATGAAATCTTCTCTTTCGCATTTTCAGAAACCTGCAAGAAGAATTATTACCAATCGAATTTTTGGAAATTAGGAACTTATCAGTTTATGTACAATATGAGTGTATTGGCCTTTTTGAAAGATAATGATCATCCTTTTCTGAATCACTTATTTGGTGAAGTGGAGAACCTCAAGATGAACTGTGATTATACCTTCTTTGAGCTTCAGCATCTGTCCACACTTCATCTACCTGTTTGTACAGCTGCTCAGTTTTCTGCTTTGTTCTGCATTCGGCATTTCACCATCTCAGGCCCTCCATTGAAGTGTCCACCCAGCCTTGACATACAACAATATGTCTCAGCCTATTAAGAACTTTAAAATAATACATTGCAATATGATCGACACATATAAGATTTACCTTTCTTTAAGCCCTTCTTTCACCCCTCTCAGCTCCTCTGCTTTCTCCTTCAGCTCCTTCACAGACTGCTGGAATTCTGGATTTCTACGACCGTGGAAAGAAAAGTTAACGCGTACGGCAGCCAAATATTGACGTAAGAGAAAGGAAGAAAACCTCGTGGATAGTCAAATGAAGAGGAGATAGTACAGGCCTTTACTTTTACCCAAAATAAATAAATAAAGAACTCTACGGTAGCTGCTCATATCTTGCCGCCATTGCAGATTTGCAATGCATTGCTAGAGAGCCGATTGTAAATTATAAGTTGTACCGGCCAGGTACAGAATTAGCATGAAAGAACGAATGAATAAATAATAAATATAGTGAATTACCTATCAGCTTCGCCTTTCAGTTTCTTAGAGAATTCATTGAATACACTATATCCACGAAGACTCGAATACCTATCCGCAGAAAGCAAACGCAACCTCGCGTTTGAAGCCTGTGAAATGGGAAATCCCGGCGGGATAAAATGATCGGTGAACAAACACAAAATGTTCGCCGTGGATATCAGGAACAAAAGTAGATTTTTGACGCTAAATGTGGAAACGAACAAACCTGCAGAGACGTTAATTGAACAAAAAGAGATCGCTTGGACAGTAACAAGTCATGCTAGCCATTTGAAGGGCTCAACTTTGAGGAAATTGTCGAGCTTTTATTCTCGGGAAAATTGGGGTCTATTAGGTTGCCTGATCAGTATCAACTACTTTTACGTTTATTGATATTTCTAAGTTTCTAATGTCTAATTTGTAAATTATTAATTTCCCATCTTGAGGAAGAAGAAAGGAGTGAGGACAGAAGAAGAAAGGGGCAGATGCACTCAAACTTTTTTTTTTTTTTGATAAAAAGAGAGGGCTATACGCCCGATTACACTAAGGGAACTAAATTATATAGGAATTATCTCCCTACGTGCCTGAATATCTACCACTCTATTTTTATTTTTAAAAATATATTGTATCTTTAGATGCACTCAAACTTGGCCAATCTTCGGCCTCAAGGGTTGCTCCGTTTAGATCCACTTACCCCTCTTCCCCAAAAGTCAATCAGCCAAAGCTCTATTACCATTTTTTTTTTATTATCCATCCAATTTATTAAAATTTTATTCTAACTATATATAAATTTAATCCCTATTACACATCTAACTATAATAAATAAATCTTTTAATAAAATTTTTTTATATATGCTAAGACTCAAACTCAAGATCTTACTTAAACAATATTAAATCGCTTATTACTCGAACTAACCCTTATTAATAACCCCATTATCATTTTTTTTAGTACAAAAATTTTTGGAAAGGGGTTAGATTCACCCACAATCTAAAAGCAGGGCGAAGTCTCCTTTCCTCCTAAGTGATACCAATGTCGGGCAAGACGAGCGTCTATTATCCTCAGGCATAAACCTAGGCACCCAAGAGTTAGGATATTTCTCCAAGTGTCGTGACTGGAATCATAACAAAGTGATACTCCCTATATTTTAAAAACAAAAACGCCTTCTTTTCACAAATTTGAATGAACCCAATAACAGCCCAACTTCGAAAGGCCCATTAACATGCTCCATAAACTCCAGTGAACAAAAAAACATTATAGATTGTCCACATATCATTTGGATTTACTAAGGACATGTGGGTCATTCGAATGCCCCGTTAATAAGCCCAAAGACCTTGAGGAAACTGAAATTTGAAGCTTTAACTATAAACAAAATAACTAATAGAGCCTTTCGGACCCATGGCTTGATGGTCAGAGTGTTTTGCTTTCACCTCCTAGACCTGAGTTCGAACAAAGGCAATTTCGAACACAGGAAAAAAAATAACTAACAGAGATTAGCCATAGTAAGCGGCTCAATATCACTTAAGTGAGATCTTGAATTTGAGTTTTGACGTATGCAAAAAAATTTTATTGGGAGACTCACCTACCATAACTAGATGCACGACGCCGGTCGAATTCGGATATAGTCGGGGTAAAATTCTGATGAACCGGATGGGTAAAAAAAACTATAAACAAAATAAAATATATCAGTATTGTGAGTTCAATTAGTAAAAGAATAAGATATATAATTATTTAGAACATATTCGATTTATATAGAGTATCATTTTGTTGTAGTTTTAGTCACAGCGCTTGGAGAAACATCTTAGTTATTGGATGTCTAAGTTTACACATGAGGATAATTGACAAATCGTTATACCCAATATTAATATCACATAGAAATAAGAGAGATTTCGCCTTACCATTTAATTATGGGTGAATCCAACATTTTTTTTTAAATTTTCTTATAAAAAAACCTTAGACAAAAATATTTTTAATACCAATAAAATTTAGCACAGCTAGTAGATAACTAGGTTTCTTAATTATAATATATTAAATTTAAATCAAGTTATACGTATAAAAAAATCCGTGTTAAGATAGATAAAATATATTTCAATAATCTTTATAATTCAAGATAATTAATGTCTAAGTTATAATATCAGGTTGTTACCAAAAATAAATATATTCCGTCTCTAAGCTATAGATAGACTACCGCTTTTACTTAAAGCATTTAAGATTTTGAAACAAATTAGATAATTAAGTCAAAAGTTCACACCAAGTTTTGGTACAACATTCCATACCTCGCTAATGGTTAAAAATCAAATTACGGAGAAGATACTTTCTAATTATTTTCATGGATTATTCCCCTCTTCCCAAGTCAATAGTAAGAATTTCAAAATATATATGGTGGGCACAATTTTTTATTTTTTTTTTTTGAGATGAAATAAAATGGCCTGCACATTTCATGAGAGGAAAAAAGCTTTGGAATCCAAGAGCTAAATTGCAGTACAAAATTCGCACAAGACGTACATGATTTGTCTCAATTTGAATAATGTTTCCTTAAGAAAATATATCAAATTTTACTTAGAAGCTATTGACATCAAATATTTTTTGCTCAATCCATCCAATCTTTCGATTGAGTGGCTCATAAAACCTTTAATATGGGTGACGAGTAGGATGACAAACACGCAGAAAGAAGAAACAATTTCAAGATCCGATCGATAACTGAAATGAGTACAAAAGTGAAATGCACTGGATGAACATCAAGATCACTCCACACCAATAAGAGAATTGATTGAAAAGTTTGATATAATGGGATTGATAAGATCAATCACAAGCGAGATTAGCCGATGAGAAGCGCTTGGCTTGAGACGAAGCTGCGGCCTCCGACACCAATGCTTGAATGAGAAGAGTCTTCACCTGCCAAGGTCTGTACGGATACCCCTCTCTGGTGTACGAGTTCAGCAGCGCCGCCGTCGCCTCCTTCACCAGCCTTCCGAACGCGTTCTCCTCGTCGTTCCTCGCAGCCGCCTCCACCAATGTCAGATCCCAACTGTACCGTTCATACGTCCTGGAGCCGAACACCTTCCACACCGTCGATGTCTCTGGTACCATTCTCGGCCACTTCTCCCTCCTTCCGCTCCAGAACCTTCACTTTAACACTTCCGGTAATTTGCGTAACATAATACGAATGTTCATAACTGTATTGAGATGTTGAGAGAAGAGATCTTACTGTGGAGTACATCTTCCTCTGGTCCTGGTATAAAGGAAGCCAGGCCCCTGTACTCGAGCTGCAGCTATTTGCGAATGTGAGAATAATAACAGACCAAATAGAAGAAGAACGCTCATCTTGCAGTACCCCAACCACTCAACTTGGACTTCCATTTGTGAATCAATACTCCATTTTGCGCTTCCCGATATCCCAGTTCTGAGATTGCTTCTTCCTATGGTTTCAGATTTAAACACTGGCGTCTCTCCAGTCTCCACCTTATCGAAACTAGTGAAAATTGATAACTTGTTTGTTTGCTTGACGCCTGTTTCTTTTTATGGACATTTTTACCCTTATTTCTTATCGTTAGAATATTCTTTTTTTAAATTCGAATGAGAGGACAACTTCAAAAAGTTTCAGCCATAGGGAAGCTGGGAGAGAGAGATGACGAGGTCCGTGAAGATGGGGGGCGTTTGCTCTTTGCCGCTAACATGGAGCACAGATGGAGTAGGGAAAATACTTCTGTTTGTTCAATAAATTAATAATTTTTGACTCAGGGGCAAGTTTGTCTTCTCAATCAATCTTTCCTTCCACCCTCTTTCCTACCAACATGGGCTTTTGACAAGAAAATCCGAGTGAAAGAAAAAACAGTTGGGGTTTGCTAATTATCTGTGGGCTCAGTTTCCACAGATATATTGAGATTGCCCATGACATAGCGCGTAAGTATAAGAGCAAGGCAGTTTAACCATTAGCAAAATTTTAACAAAAATGATGAGGAACTTATTAATATATTCGATTATTACTATTGTTATTAAAATTTATTTGATAAATAATTTTATAAATCTCCTATAAATTTTAAAGTTATATCTTAACCTTAATAAAAAATCGATATCCAACCTAATTAAAATTTTTATATTAAAAAAAATGACAAATTCTGGGGGTAACGGCTTTTCATGTAATAGACCTCCTACAATGGGAACTATTGCCAATGACAGATTATATTTTATCAAACTATACAATTTTATATTTCAGATTTACAGCTATTCCCCACTTATTTACAAAATTTTGTGAATTCAATTAACAAAAGGATAAAATATATAACTAACTACTACGTATTTGATCTCTGATAATATCATTTTATTATAATTTATGTCACTATACTTAAAAAGATATCCTAACTTTTAGGTATATAAATTTACACTTAAAGATAATTAATAATTCATCCTAATTCATATTAATATTATCTAAAAGAAAAGAGATTTTATTTTACTCTTAAATAGATCATAAGTGAACCTAAATATTTTTCAAAAATTTTTTGTGCCAAAAAAACAATAATGGAGCAACATGTTTTAACTATTGTGGACCATTGTTTCATACATATTTCAACTTCTGCTTTATCGGCACAACCCTCAAGGATTCTGGCAATCAAATTTCACAAAATTTTCGCAGACCCCGTGTGCCAACAAGGTCAAAGAACTTTCATCATGAAAATTATACTCAATTACAGGAATATTAACTGCATGAAAGAGACAAAAATCTAGATAAATCAACTACATTTCGAGCCTACTTGAAAAATTGTTAAACCTAGATTTAAAATCTAAATTTAGTTTAAAATTTGTGTTTAAAAAAATTTTAAAATAAACATACTTTTATACTAAATTATAATTTAAAATTAAAATTTTATATAAACTGGTTTAAAATAACTTATAGAATAGTAAAAAAATTTATGAATTAAACAATTACTATACTACCCCTACTTTTTTTATACTCTCTTTTATTTTTTCTTACACCCTTTCATTTCTCCGACTTTTTTTCTTTTTTCTCTCTTAGACCCTCTCTCCTCTCATTTCTTATCTCTCCTGATTTAATACTTATACCCTTTTTTATAATTTATTAATAATAAAAATACTTCTAAAAATAACTATACAAACACTCATTTACTCAAAACCACTTTTTTTCCATAAATTTTTATCCAAAAATCCTTTTCTATAAACTACCCAAAAATCCGTTTCTAAAATCTTATCCAAACACACACTTCAAAGGCAAAGCACGCTCATTGGTCATCTAGCTACTGCGTTTTGATTGATTGAACTTCTAATGGCACAGAGCATCCTTTGTGAGAAAGTCATATTTACAAAATATAAGTGAAACTGATATGGCAACTTAAACATAAAATCATGGTGACAAAAGGGGTGAGGCAGTGACATGTATCAGAGTACGAGTATATACAAGAGAAGAATGCAAGTATGCTATTATACAGCAGGTTGGTAATCCATTGCAGCCTATCCATGGAGTTTAGGACTCTCGGTATTTGGTCAGGTCAAATGTCAGAGTTCTCGAACAGCTGTAGAAAGCAAATTATGTGCACCACATCAAATCGGAGGACCATGTGGATTTATGACATCAATATAGTGACAAAGTGATGCAAGTTGGAATTTAAATTCAATAATTGTCAAGCTCACCTTCTCTCAGAGTCACGGTAAACCCCAACCAATGCTTCAGCTTTGTCATAAAAGCTATCTTTCAACGATATCACAATACTTTGAAAGCCACTGCCACCATCAGCATCTTGACTAGCCCTAGCTCCCGCACAAGATTTTGAACGAATAAATCCAGCAACCTTTGCAACATTTAAGTTGTCCAATGCAGCATCAACTTCGTCCAATATGAAAAAAGGTGAAGGCTTGTAACTGAAACAAGAAAATCGGGTTAACGAAACTCAACAAGCAGATCAAATATGCAACTAGAGAGCGTGGCTGCTAGTGCCAGATGTATCAAGCATGTCTCTTACAAGCACTCATGTTTAAAAACAAAAAAGGTCGGAAATAAACTATATACAAGACATTGCAATTCAGATGAAGCTTGGAAAATAACGAGTCAAAGCATGCTTGAGATATGTGTCTATATTTATGGCGTTTACCTGTGGATGGAGAATAGCAAAGCAAGTGCAGCAACAGTCTTCTCCCCACCAGACAGCTGCTCCATATCACGAAAGCGCTTTGTTGGGGGCATTGCAGTGTACTTGATGCCATGCAGAAATGGATCATCTTCATTTTCCAAGTTTAAGTATGCTGTTCCACCCAGCGGATGTGTGCTGCTCTTTGTAAGTTGCTTGTATATTTTATCTATATTACCGGATATGTGGTTGAAAGCATCCATGAACAATTCATACCTGCATTATATTAAATAAATCTGGCTTCATCAGAGGATAGATGTGGTTCACAAACAACCAATACAAAAAACGTGCAAATGGGCTCTATAACAGTAAATAGTAAATGGCACTTGAACGTGAGAAGCGTATTTTCGCATTTTCATCATATATGGGAATTAATGATCCCAATTTTGGTGTTTGAGTAGTAAAAACTCATACGACTTCTTTCATGGCTATCAAAACTGCCTTCCCCTCTTGATCTCAATATACGTTTCTTTTTCTGATAAACAACCATGTATGAAAAAGTCATTTATGACATTCTGAACAACTTAACCTGCACATACTATAAAAAAAAATTAAAAAAAAAAATCTTCCTCACATAGAGATGCCATTAAAAAAAGTACCAAACTGCCTTTTCCAGGTAGACAAAGATGTAAGCATGGTAACACAATGCCCTATTTGCCAAACCAGATACCCAAGTCAGTACAGAATCATTTTCCACCTCATGTTTTCACAAGCAATCTAACATTCCTGATACCTATTCATCAAATTTGTACCATAAAAACTATTGGCTAAACACACATGTAATTGCATAAAAATACCTCTTCTGCTTAACTGCATTGAACCTATCAGCCTTCTCCTTCTCCTCTTTCCTGACGGCTTCAAACTCTTCAGTTACTGCTCTTTCCTTTTCCAGCAGTGCCTCATATTGATCTAATGCCTTCAAATTCGGTGCTGTTCTTTCAATTTCAGATGTCAGGGCATCCATTCTTTGCTTAAAGTCAACCTCAATTTTGTCCCTGTCAGAGTTCTTCCTATCCTTCAGTGCTCTACTTAGTTCACCAAAGTCAAAAACTGGACCTGGTATTGAAGTATCAGTATCCATTGGATCTTCTATAATTGGCAGGCTAAATTGTTCTAGTTCACACTTTTCTACAATTTCTTGCTTCTGCACAATGAACTGCTCAATCTGGGCCTCCTGTTTGTGACCATAAAGATGTGTTCATCAATCTATAAATTATACTTACAAGTTGCACAAACGAACAAACTTATGGCCATCCTAACCTTCGAGTTTATCTGACGATTAAGTTTAGATATGCTTGTTGTGGCTGAAGAAGCACGCTTCTTCCACTCTTGGATATCCTTCTCACAATCTTCTGACTTCGATTTCCACTCTACAAGAACAGAACAACAATCAGATGCACAGAGAAAAACAAATAAATGGGAAGTGGGAGCAGTTCAGCTCCTAACAAGTCCAATGAAACTGTGATCCCATCAATTTCAAATGAGAACAGCGATAACCAGCTTATTTCAGCCTCAGATAACCAAGGCCTCACCCATCATAATGTAAAACCTTGGCCAAATATGTTGTGACGGTATTTTATCTAGGTAATATCATAATGCAAAACCAAGAGGCACCAAATATACCCTGAACTTCCTCCTTCAACTGGTCAATGTCTTGAGTAGCTTTCTCAGCTGACAACTTTGTTTCAGCCTCTTTGTGCTGTACCTGTTTTAGATCATGTTCAAGAGCCCCCAAAGAAGATTCCAGTTCTCTAATTCGTGTAGTCATATCCCGATTTTGTTCATACTCCAACCTGAAAGTTATTTGAAAAAAAGAATATTAATAAATGAATGCATTAATTAATTGAAGAGCAACTAAACTGACAGCGACTAAAGTTAAAACTTAAGCCTCAATTCAAACACAATTTTATAATCAACTGTACTTTTAAATTTTAAAAGATACTCCATCTTCCGAGTATAAAAACGTCCGTGTCAATAACAGCAAAGGAAATAAAAATAATAACAGGCTCAAGTCAAAATACTAATATTGATTCAGAGAAACAACAGCAGATGGCATTTGTCACAAAACTGCTTCCATCACTTCACATTCAAAGATAGAAAAATAAAATTCGAAAGTGCTCTTAGAACTACTGCTATTTTGAAATCCCCTTTGTACTAATGATAGATAATATATTCCAAAAGCACCAGAAAGATGTTTCCTTACAATCCATCTATTTATGCTATAGCATAAGATCTCAGCCTTGAATATGAATTGATGACTGTCAAGATTTTTCCCTTATACAATCACATAACCAAGTAAATATCCAAGTTGATACGGCTTCAATTCAGCACTCTGGCATTGAAATACACTTTCAGTAAAGCATAACAGTAGGTTGCAAGCTCAAATAATATTAATAGAACACCTCCCAGGTGTTTAGGTGAAAAGAACAAGAAAGTGTGAGAGCGGGCGGGGGGAGAAGGGGGAATGAACGCACTGATATTTTAATTTTGACAGCTGGCTGCTCAAGCTTAGCCTCTCCTCAGCTACATTTTGAGCAGACTTTAGTTGATTTTCTTCATACTCACGAATGTTAGCAACCCCAACCGACTTGCTGAAATCTTTGTAAATCCTATCAGTAATTTCATTGATCCTCTTCTCCAGCTTACGTATGTCTGCATTCCTCTTATCAACAGTGCCATTTAACTGCAAAGTGTAAATAATAGGAACCAGTTAGGTACACAAATGCATAATCATTACTAAACTGAGTCATCACAAATGTCACCTTACCTTCTGAAGTTCTGGACTGATCCGTTTGATTTCTTCTTTGATGATCTCTTTCTCTCGCTTCAAATTTGAAAGCTTGTCTTTAATGCTTTGCTGGAAAAATGGAAACATAATAAAAGATGAAATAACTGAAATTCTATTAGCAGAGGCAACAAAAAAGTCATCAGTGTAACAAACGTTCTTATCTATTACTGAATCAAGACTGGCACTTGTCCATCTATTTTTGAGTGAGTGAATTACCTCCTCAATCTCATCATAGTGAATTTTCTTTTCAAGTCCGCTAATTTTTCCAGAGGCTTCAGACTCCTTAAGGTGCATATCTCTTATTGATCCTACCTCTTCCAACTCCAACTCATACTGCTCTTTCTTTTTCTTAAGGCCTGAAAAACAGTGTGGTTATTGCTAAAGCAGATTGGCTTGAATCACATTTTAACAAAAAACAAACCTTCAATCTTTTTGTCATCCCACTGTTTTGACCTCGCCTCCATTCCGCCACTAGTGCCACCAGTCATTGTTCCAGATTTTGTCAGCAGAACTCCATCCACAGTTACAACTAGCCAAAGGACATGTGACAAAGTTTAACTTTAGCATTCTGACCAGCAAAACTATATTAAAAGAAACCAATATAGCATCCTATATCCACAAAGTCAGTAAAAGCTAACATCCTCCAGGAGGAAGAAATATTACTAGATTAAGAACACAGAATCAATAAGGAAAAGTAATAAAAAAAAATGTGACTTCTCAAGAAGGAAGTTTAATAAGAAACCAGACTGAAAAGTCCGTAGAGAAATAGAAAAATTAAATTACTACTTTGTTCTAGTGTTGACAATACTTGACATGAGAGTAAGATACAGAGAACACTTGAAAAATAAAGAGAGAAAGAGTACTTACCTTTGAACCTCTCACCAGTCCAGCTCAAAACTTTGGCTTCCTCAAGATCATCACAAACAAGAGTATTCCCAACGGCAAAGAGAATTGCCTTCTCCAAGGCAGGATCAAACTTGCACTAGTTAAGTTGAAAAGCTTAAAGCACTTTTTCAGTCCATTAAAGGCATATAATTTTACTTGAACGGAAAATATATACAATTTACTGACAAGTGATAAGCAAAGAAAAAGTCAAAGATGTGATGGTTTGCAAAATTCTACAGAATCACAAGCAATAATACATAAATGAGTTGAGGCCAGCGCTTACTAGAACCCAAATTAAAAGCATATATTATGTATTTATTTGTTAGGAAGTCAAAGATTAGACAGAAAGTATGAAGGAATTTTGATGAGTGAAAGCCACAAAAACCATGACAAAATAATAACTCTACCCATTGAAATTCCAACTTTACTTGCCTAAATGAAACACTACTTCAGTACCAAGAGGAAGTTCATCAACAAAAAAATATTGCAAAAATATGAAATGGCTAGACAAAGCGTACACTGAAGAATGACACTTTAGAAAAGTTATAAAATGGAATCTAATGGTGAATGATATATCTAGGCAATTAGGTATTGACAGGGCACAATGGGATCATTAGATCCATTTAGCCAATCTCATTTAGCTGAGATACGGTTAGTTATTGTTGCTAAGTTAACATTCAAATTGTTCATAAAAAAAATGTTGTATCACAAAGGCCAGGAGAAAAGTTCAGTGAGAAAGTGCATGTTACGTAATTGTAGAAAAAAAGGGGAAATAGAGAAGAATATAAGAGAAACTAAAACTATACTGAATACTCAAGGGTTCACATCATAATCAAAACATATCCTCATAAAATTGATGATCACCCTTATTTATAAGTGATAGGTAATCCTAATTCTAATTAAATATCTAATACTAATATATCATAATATCTAATCATGATATATATTATAATATCTAATCCTAATATATCATAATATATATATTATATCTAATCCTAATAGCAAAAGATCTAATACTAATTCTAATAAAATAATAAAACTACTTAAATTATTTATTTATATTTTACATATCAATACTCCCTCCCCAAAAGACCTTTGTCCCCAAGGGTCAAGTACTAAAAACGATACTAAACTAGAGCCAAGAAACATTTTAATCAATTCTCCTTTGAACCAAATCTAGACTAGGAGATTTGAGATCACCAGCGTTATCAGTGCCAAGATTGAAGATATGTTGCAAAGTGTATTCTTAAACTCCTCACGACAGTTGAGACTTAATAATTCATCAGCTCTAAACTTTTGTTTCATCACTTTCTTTTTACACGTTATGCATGAAGGTTCCTGTAAACTATCAGTTGTACTCCGAAAATTGATCTCCTTTGAACATGCTAAACTTCTTGCATCTTGGAGAGTGATAGACTGAATTGTCTACTCTTCCTGAATTGTTATCTGCACCGCATTAGAATCTTGAGTTAGGTTAGGGTTCTTGGGATTTTCTTGCATATCCTTTTGCTTATCAATAGGTGCTGAAAGGGAAGACTCGTCTTTTTGAGCTGCCGGGTACTCTTCTTGATCACTAGAAATGTCTTTTTCCTTTTGCAATATTTTCTGTGACTGCCACATCTTTCTTTACCGACTGAATTTTCTGCAGAAGGAAACTCATCCTGTCAAGATGCCTTACCATATTCTGAAAACGCCGCTCTATATCCATGCTCATTCTGTCAAGATTATTCGCTATATTCTGAAGACACGGTTCTATATCCATGCTCATTCTGTTATTGATTCTTGTGAATGGCCGAGGAACGATTGCTCTGATTCTATTACGTAATTGTAGAAAGAAAAGGGAAATAAGGGAGAATAGAAGAGAAACTTAAACTATACTGAATACTCAAAGGTTCACATCATAATCAAAACATATCCTCATAAGACTGATGATCACCCTTATTTATAAGTGATAGATAATCCTAATTCTAATTAAAGATCTAATACTAATATATCATAATATCTAATCATGATAAATATTATATCTAATCCTAATATATCATAATATATATATTATGATATCTAATCCTAATGGCAGAATATCTAATACTAATTCTAATAAAATAATAAAACTACTTAAATTATTTATTTATATTTTACATATCAGTTCCCATGGACAAGCCGACTGCAGAAGGAAAAATTCAGAGCATTTCTCATCTACATTAACGAACAATTCAGATAACAAAAGAAGTGTCTAAAAACAAAGAAACCAAATTGCAACAGGATTCCGCAAAGCAGTTATTAGTCAAAAAGGATATTGAATAACATCAAAAACAAGCTTTGCTGTGCCACCTAATGTGCGCAATCTTTCAATAATTGGCTTCACACGAACTGATTGCAAAGGAATAAATGTCTGAGGAGGAAGCCTCTGATCTTTCAAATACTGTAGAGAAGCAAGTGACAAGAGTTCCAATTAATACAAATAATATAAGTTACTAATCAACTAAATGAAGGCTATCATTATACTAAAGACAGTCAACTTTTTCATATTATTACAAACATTACTCGATTATAATAAGCAAAAACCAATTCGTAAACTCCAATAAGCTGAGAGAATGATGCAACGTTGTTTACGGATGTATTAACGCATTTGTCTTCCATTCAAAAGCTTAACCCATCAAATGAAGGCCCATGAATAATTATACCATAATATCATATGCCCCTCCCATGAAGCCTTAAGTATAAACAAAGCATACTTTCCTCATACTTCATGCTCAAACTTAATTATAATTAGAAGTTTAGGGTTTAGGGTTTATAGGGTAGAAAGGATCAAACTCTTGGCAACTTGGTCACAGGCTCTAAAACCTGGTCAGCATTTTTTTTTAAATCAAAAGTTTAGATTTAATGAAAGCCTGTGAATACTTTTGTTACAATCTCTAACAAACCAAATAAAGAAAACACAGGTAAAGCACCTGCATTAAATTTAAGCTCTCAACAGCAAAATAAAACTGTATTCTAGAAGTTGACTGACTTAGTCATTCAAAAGGAGATGAAAGAAAGCCAAGGGGAAGAACAGATGCATATAATAAAACCACATTAGCACCTTGATGCACTCCTTTCCAGTCTTTTCATCCTCAACTACAACCGCATCCATAAATTTACCCATGGCAACAGTAACAGCTAGGTTATACTTCTTCTGTGTTGGCCTACAAAGATAAGTCATGCGACCATGGACTCCTTGAAACAGGCGTTTGAGGCTCTCCACAGCTTGAGACAGTTTTGCGTCTCTCTCATTTTCATATCGATCAGCCCTCAGTTCACGAAGTTGATTTTCTATTTCACCAATTTTCAACTTCAAATTTTCATATTTCTTCCTGCACATGAAAATTAACACAGCTTTAAAAATTCAGAAATTCATCACCAGAAAAGTATAACGAATATCAACAGCAGATACCATTTCATAAAGCATAGGCACAACAAAGCCTGCAAAACTGTACGCCCTACCAACCCCTACCCACCCCCTAATAGCTCCTCCTTTTTCCTTGAAAGAAAAGGATAAACATTTTAATCTATCGGGACCTGTAAAGGTACTTTGGAGTAGTGTAGGTTCTAGCCTCTAACCAATACAAAGTCAGGTAAATTAAAGAATAAGTTAAATTACCTGGAATCTCGATGTTTGTCCTGCATCACACGCAATTCCTTTTTCAAATTTGCACGGTCATCCTTATGTTTTTTAGAATTATCAAGAATTTTTTTCAGCCTAGTCCGCATCTGTTCTTCTTGTGAATTCAATTCAGACTCCCTATTCCTTAATTGTTGAAGATTTTCATCCAAATTCTTTTGAGCTTCACTATCTGCATGTTGTTGCCTATCCAGAAGTTCTTTCTCCTCCCTTAGCTTTGCAGTTTTCATCCCAGCTTCCTCTTTGCTATGATATCATAGTTTTCATCATGAATTTCACAAACAAAAAAAAAGAAAAAGAAAAATCATAATAAAGGAAAAAGATACTATGACCTATTAAAGACTTCAGTCAATGGAACTATCTCTTTGACATTAAAAAAACATTTCACAGTTTAAACACAAAAGACTTGTCTCAAACACGAGGCCAAATATATGAATCGACAAAATTGCTTTGCACAATCCTCTTAACACAATTATCTCCAAAACCATCGCAATCAGGCATCAAGCAATTAAAAAGTAAACTAGTTTTGATGCACACAGCACAAAAGGTAGTTCGTATTTCACAAGAGGTCCTGAGCTAAATATTGAAAAATTCAGTTACGGCTTAACAGAATAATGCAAATAGAAAAATAATAAATATTGTCTGACGGAGCAGGCTACAAGGTTACAGGTAACATAATACTCACATTCGAAAATATTCTTCCAAGTCACGGCCATCTAACTTTAGTTCTTCACCAACATCTCGACTCTTTTCCTGTAGATCTTCCAATTTGGCAGTGAGATCTCGTATACCCCTCTGTAGCTCTGTTATATCATGAGCATGTTTTCTCCGTTCTTCCCTTTTTCTGTCTAGCTCCTTCTTCCCTTTTTTTATTTTTGAGTTAATACGAGCCATTTCCTCTTTCAACTTCAGAAGATCAGGTTGCTGCAAGCAGGACAGAAAAGCCAGAGAACAAATTTGTTGAAAAAACAAGGAAAGAAAAAATGAAGATTTGCTTGAATTCATTCTCAAGAGATCAATATGAATACACAACGAGTCTATATACTATGACCCTCAGATAAGATGCCTGAGACCAGAACATTGGGCTTAGCAAACATGCAGAAAGGAATTTTATCATGACAAGCACATCTTGTAGATACCTCTTTCTTCCATATATAATTGCTTCAATTAACAAAGGACCCAAGTATGCCATCAGTATACATAAAAAAACATTATTATATACATCAAGAACATCAAGGGTTCCAAAAACCCATTCGAACAATCCATAGACCTCAAAGAAGGATAGCTAAATTCCAAGAGTCAGCCCAGACAGCTTATGAGAGGAAAACTTAGTCAGGAACCACTTCTGAGATTATCAAACTCACACCAATATCCATGTTATGTATAAAAACGTACATTTATTTACTTCTATACAAGAACTGAACTCAACAGTGATGGAGATAAATATAAATTATCTGTCAAATAGAACAGTTATTCACCCCAAGCCACTACAGGTCCTGAGGCCCAAAATTTATTAAAACAAGTTTACAAGAGTGAAAAACTGAAAACTAGTTCTTTCTCTTTTTCCCTCAACTGCCGAAAAATCAGCAACTTCATCTTCAAACTGGAAATTTGTGTTTACGACTGAATAACAAACAAAAAGTAACAAAGCTTAAAAAAGTAAAGCACTGATCAACCTATGCATGTCACTAACAAGAGATGACAGTAAAGTGCCAACAATCATCTTAACCTATCCTTTCCTCCCCAAAGTAAAAGAGAACTCACATTCCTGTCAAGTTTGTTGCTTTTCTCACCAATTCTCTTTTCGCATTGTGCAATCTCTTTCTGATATTTTGCCTGTTCTTTCTTCTTTTTACTAGCTTCGGCTTCAAATTTTTCCAGTTCTTCCATGACACCTTCACGACTTCTTTTCTCATCGTCAAGATCATCAGTCGTCTTTTCAATATCTCTTTCTATATGGAACAATTGCCACAAGAAATGCTCTTTCTTTATAGTTCTCTGCAAAAAGAAAAAAAAGAAAAGAAAACAAATAATTTTGAGAAGCTCACCGTGAGAAGTCTGTTTAAATTGAAAATGTAAGGAAATGAAAAGTAAAGAAACATTCTGTTTAAATTGCGGAGAGAAAATGTAAAGGAAATGAGAAGTAAAAAAACATTTTCAAACATAAATCCTAATTGAATCTAAAAACACTGTTCAACATACCATTTGATCCTGCACATTCGTTTTATGAATTGAAGAACATTATAAAAATACAAATTGCACAAAAAGCTGGAAACTACTTTTATATCAGTATATGGACCAAACATACCAGAAAAACATCACTGAGACGGATATATTTACCAGTTGATCCTGCAAACGAATATGTTTCTCTGCTTCTTCCTTTTGCTCCTTCTTCTGCTTCCTCTCCATAACTACAGTCTTCTTCTTCTGATAAACAAGGGCTGATTTTTCTTCAGCTGTGGCTTTTTCTTCTTCAAATCGTTCATAGTCTCTCTTGAGCTCGTCAGAGCCAGATATCTGCTCAAAAAGGGCAGTAAGCTCTTTCGGATTTTTCGATGCAATGGATTCCACATCACCCTATATAAGAAAGTTGAATGTTGTATATCAGTAAGTAGCTAGGTACCACCAATCAAGCATAACTATCATGTCTGCCACCTAAGAAACATGCCATGAACACGGCATGAACAATGAAACAACATAAATAACACATTCTGATGCTTCTAACTTTACGTTCCCATTAACATTAATAGTGGGGGAAAGGACAACCAGAATGGAAAGTATCTTACATTATTGTTTATAAAACTTCTAATAGATGAATAGACGTTAAAATTTATTATCAAATCAGTTATGATGAAATAACTACAATGAGTTTCTACTCTCTCATTCCGCTTATTCTCCTGTCGCTTAAACTTTTTTGTTGGCCCATGTCCGCTCAAAAAAGTAACAATTCTGACACCCGGCGAGTATTCTCGTGTCCAGAAGATTCTGAGGCTGGAGATGTTGACATAGAACATAGGACGCCGTGGAGCCATGACTCCACACTCGGAGTGTCCCTCTCTCTCGGGCTCTGAAAATAAGAGAATCTAGACTCTATAGCCTACGACCATTAGAGAGTTCGGAGTAGCTAGAAGTTAAGATATCCCGCAAATATATCTTACTACTAAAGACTGAAATAGAGACCACAGCAAAACATTCACGCTTTATATATGACCTGAAACACGAGGAAATTGCGAGCCTTGACAAGAATGCCAAGTGACTTTAGTCTAGCATTATACGCATCCCATGTTACAAGGCTCCCATCAATCCGGTACTCGCTCGCACCGGCGCTCGTGATAGTCCTAGTGAACTGGATCTCCGACCCATTGACCAGCTGATAAACCAAACGAACGAACGCCTTTCGTCCCTTCTGCTCCTTTTCCTTGTCGTCGTACGCATAGATTAAGTCTTTGAGTTGAGCACCACGCAGCTGACCTGTCCTCACACCAAGCACAAAGCTAATGGCGTCCATAAGGTTGGACTTACCAGCACCATTGGGGCCAATAATTGCGGTGAAGTCGTAGAAGGGGCCAATGACTTGAAGACCCTTGTAAGACTTGAAATTTTCCATCTCCAACCGATGGATTTTCCCAGGAGAAATCAGGGACGGCATGATTCGGTTTAACGAAACCCTAACTTTAGTACTTAGATTTATGCGCGGAATTGAACCAAAATCTCCAGGTAAATCAAAGGCGTGTCTCAGCAACAGCAAGTGAGTCCAGGTGTAAACAGAGGATTAACTTTTCATGAAGTGCGAGAAGTTTCAAACAAAATGAGTGGTCGATTAATGGCACACAAAGTCAGGGAGAGAAATTGGGGATTTCCTGGGGAAGAGAGCAGAAGAGAGATTCAGAAGGGTTCGACTGAATTGAGGGATGGAATTGAAAGAGTATAGAATTTGAGAATTTAGAGAGGAAGACAGGAGAGATTCGAAGAATTGGCGGGAGGTTTTGGCCAATTGAGGCAACATTTGCGGGGTTCTACCAGTGGGAAGTGGCAGCACCCTACTCTTCTTGACTGTAACGCAAAGGCACGACTTTTGGCGCTATGCTCCAACGCGGGATCAACGTGTTAGGGATTAAATCATCAATATCAATTTTTAATAAACTTTATAGCTCCCTCTTCTCATTAATTAATAAGATCTAACTAATTAATTTAAATAAATTAAAAATATTAATTAAATTAATTAATTATAATAAAATATGAGATCATAATTTTAAAATATTTTAATATGATAAATTTTATAACTATTTATAAATTATATGAATTAATTTTATAAAAATAATAAATATTATATATATAATAAATATAATCTTTTAATTAACTCTTGTATACTAATAAGTAAATAAGAGATAATGCTAGTTTATTTTTCCCATACCAAATTGAATTAGTAACAACTATGAAATGTTTTTCACCGTCATGCTCACTTTAAACTAGCAGTAATCCTTTAAACATATGAGGACAATTTCTAAAATGATAACAATAATATGTATGATATTTTTGCATGATATGCATTTGAGTTAATACTGATACAAAATGTAAAATTTATACAATAAATCACAGTAATGTTAAATATAAGAATTATAATAAAACTGATTTTTTTATAATTTATGAGCAATAAAATTTGTATTGATGACTGATTCTTTAACCAGGCCTGCAAGTTTCCTCGGCCCATGACAGGTTAGCAATTTAACTCTCTCCACACGGTTGACTATTAGGCCAAGAGAAGAGTTTTTTTTTTTTTTGTGACTAAAAATTTCGGTAATTCGACTTCAGTCCCTACTAAAACTAAAATTAAAATATATCTTTAAAAATTATAGATTATTTATTAAAAAACTTATAATATCGTCTATTAAAAAAATGACACTAAAACAACTAAAACCGAACTCATATCCAATTATCCTCTTGCTAACTATTACATTAGATAAGCCGAAAGCAGAGTTACATCTTCCATGCAAACTGCTGAAAACCAATTCTGAGCCCAATATCCTATGTACAGTGCGTCACGGGTGACTGTTTTTGTGATTGATGTATTTTACACATTTTAACTCGTCTCAGGTCTGTTTACTTGCATCATCCTTCTGGCGCTTCTAACTGAATTATTACTGTATATCATATTGCCTTTCATAGCCTTACATACTATACGACCAACGAGGCGAAGCTCCTTCGTAAAGGGACTGTCAAAAGCGATTCTCGGATAATGTCTGGTGTTGTGGGTGGAAAATGAGATTCAGATGAAGGTGCCTCTTGTTTTAAAAGGCTGTGTCTTTTTACTTTTCTGCGGAAACTACAGCACATGCCGACGGCTCTCGTCACCAAAAGAATATTCATATGCATGTAAAGGGACTTCAAATTGAAAATTTTAGCTATCAGATTATCTGAATATCTGTATTTATATATGATAATCAAATATTTTACATGAATTTAACATGACTCGACTTGAATAATTTTAAATATTGAGTATCAAATTGTTTATAGTGTCACCAGAAAAAAATGGATGGAGCGACAAGTCATTCATGACGTCTCTAGTCCTTGTGCGTCTGATAATGAGATCATGACGTATTAACGTATACGGCAAATGTTTAATAAATTGACAAGTAATGAAGATCTATCTAACTTGCTGACTTCTGAGATTTTGAAGGGTATGTGGGGAACTGAGAATGCAAGAGTTATTCACTAGAATAAAAACGTGGGGGACGATGTCTCTTGTCGAATAGATGTATCAGCGACGAGGATGGTTAGAATTTCACTGGTATAAATTATTCACTGGCCTTAAAATTAACAGCATTTGGAGAAATTGTACTGTGGGCTGATCACATTAATGCCAAAAATGACAGGTACAGTTCTGCATTTAAATGTGTTGTTCCCGACGGGTACACGGTTTTGCTTTCAAAGTAATCAATGCTTACCAAATATACTTGCGAATGATGTTCAAAGCAATCAATGCCAAAAATATACTTGCGAATTAAAGCGGCTGTCCCATTCGCGCGGTAAATGAATATTAATGCCTCTTTTTCTGATCTGAAGTAAGAAAGCTATAATGTGCTATACATATTCATGCGGGCACAGCAGCTTCTCACCAGTCATGTCCGTGATCAGAGAGGAAAACGCTACAGGGAAGGCAAATTGCCCTCTCTTTTTTTTGTAACTTGTTTCAAAAACCTCGAGGAGCTTTTGTTTACCCTAAATATGCATCATTTGTGCAATGGTGGCTAGCTTATCTCTTCGTCCCGGCGGCCAGCTCAAGGCCTGTTCTTCAAGTGCAGAATTCATAATGCGAATCCACTACCCACGTACCAAACAAAAACAAAGACGTTGTGTTGTGGAATTTCTTGGCCCCTCGTCGTTCTAGTGTAATGAGTAGGTTAGGCAGTAGTATGGACCAATTTTCTGAAGCTCTGGCATTGGAGCTCTAAAGAGTGTGGCCCTCAGTCAAAGGTGTACGTATGCTATATATATATATATATATATATAATTATATATATAGAATCTCTGGGATCTACCCTTCATTTGCTTTATCTTCTTCTGCCAGTTAATTAGTGGTCGTGCCTATTGAGGATTTGAAGGCTGATTGTTATGAGTGACGTGCTTCGGAGCAATCAAAATTTTCAGGTCAGAACAAAAAATCAACTTTCAGATATTTGTTAAAGGCTCGGTCGTAAGCCAGAAAGGGCCCAAGATTACTTTTAAGCTACCTGCTTTTGTTTTGACCTATAGGTCTGCCATAAATCATACTGTCTGTGTTTTATAAATAATGTGATGTGATTTCTACGGATTTCGCATTACATGTATAAATATATATGGATTATTATAGTGTGGATACATTGCATATAACTTTTGAAGACGAATATATAATCCTGTTGACAATTTATGATCACAGCTGAAAAATCAGATTTTGACCCTGAGATATTGGACGTGGCTTTTACCGAGCTTCGGATTATTTGCTGATTTTTTTTTTACCAGGCGTTATGTGTATATATACTGAATAGGAAAGAAATTGTCGCAGTAGCACTATTTTAGGAACCTACGCGGCCTTTCTTTCCCAGAAAACAAGACAAGAAGATTAAAAAGCATATGCGAGCGTGCACTTCTATTCCCCAGGAAATTGATCGTCCTCTGGTGTTAATATATATATATTTATAAAAGCATAAATTGATAATTACTGGGATAGAAAATTTAGATTATCTGTCCATAGATGTGTGTTGTGGAGGCTGGTGGCCCACTGATGCATGCCTCACGTTTATACGAGTACGTATTTGCGACTTCTCTGGCCAGAGTCACGTCTTGTTTTGTTTTGTTCCACACAGCTAATAAAGTAAGAAGGCAAGCCTGTTCGCCCGTTCCTACTTCCAAAAGCCATCCATTCTAAATACTTAATTGTGGACTATTAATTAAATATTCATACTTATATATAAAAACGACACAATCCCTATCAATACATCGACTCGCATTATATTGATCAAACGTGAAAGCATATTAGAGTAAGAGTGTTTCAAGATTAATCAAACCCGATGAGCTACATATTACTTAACTAGATCTTAGAGTTGACAAGGAATGCAATCCACTTTGTCACTTTGCATCGGAAGTTCCTCCCCCTGCAAATTACAAAACTGGCCCATCTGCCTTGACCGGGACGGTGAGGTTTTGAGCGTGGGAGGGGCCCGCTCCATCATAAACATCCAAGGACTAAATACCCTACAGTTCGAGGGTATTTGTTACCTTCTTTTGTAAATTAAAAAAGTTTTGTGGGGAGGGTCAAACATCTTCCAAACTCATGGAGAGGGCCGCATCCACGTGACGCCTTGTAAAGTTGGGTTTTACTTATTTTAAGGGCCGCAAACTCTGAATATAGGCTAGTAAGGAATTAGGGCTCCCAATATCCGCCCAGCTGCCCTTCTTTTCCCTCCATTGGTAAAATCTGGAATAAATACCTTCATTGTACTTTTATCCTGGACTAATTAACTTGTACATCTAATAAATATTGATAATTTATTTAATCGTCACTGCCTAGGATGCGCATGTCTATCGTACACATTTTTATGATTTGTGTGTAAATAAATGCATTTGATATGAGTCACAATTCAACAGCACTGTTGACCAGAGTGGTGCGGGAAAACGCACACTCTTAATTTATTTTTTTTTAAAAACAAACTTGCCAAATGAAAACACCTCTTGAACAGTATATTGATGGAGTGTGAAAGGAACTTAATGGATTATCAAATTATTTTGCTACACTATTCTATGCCATAACTAGAATGGTCCATGGCTGGCTAGTTGCAATATACAGCGCCTTGATAGCTCCTGCAAAATATATATATATATATATCATGTAGCACGAAAAATGAGGTATCCCTATACATATTTAATATTCAATATGCAGTATGAGCTTGTACATAGAGTATTAGTAGGGAGAGTTTTTAATTTAAATTTTAGTTTAATTTTTTTAAAATAAATAGATATATTTATCTAAAATAATTTATAAATTAAATTATAGTTTAAAACTATAATTTTAAATAAATTATTAGGAATAGTTTATAGAAAAATAAAATATCTTATAAACTCTTTAATTATTATTTTATTTTTATTTTTTGACAACTTCTCCCATCTTGCATTTTTTCACCCTTACTTGTCCGTCAATGATATTCCATCTATGATAGAGCATCGACGGTGGTTCGTCACCCCATGTCTATCGCTGGATATAGAACTACATTTTCTTCTTCTTCCTTTTCTGTTAGTGTCCATTGCCTCTCTCTTTACATCTTTTTTTTCCTCCTCAGTTACTATCGCCATCGCATTTCTCCTTTTCATCTTCTTGTTTTAAAGTCGACTATACAAGAGAGAGTATAATAAATAATAATAAATTTATTTTTTTATTTTATATTTTTCTAATAATTTAATAATAATAAAAATATTCTTAATAATAATCATTTAAATATTTATTTATTCATAATTATTTTTTTAAAAATCTTTTATTAAAAGAATTTATCTAAAAGTTATTTATCAATTTTTTTTAAATTTATCTAAATATGTCTTATAACTCATTAGCAATATTATACAGGAAAATCTTATGTTTAAATTAAAATTGTATTAATCAAAATCGCCCGAGTTCAAGTGCTTAATTACCTATGATGAAATCATCAAAATATATCAAATTATTCTTTTTAATAAAATTTCCATCAATTGTTTTACCCGGGGGTAATTAATCAAGGGAAATTAATCTCAATTATAATTTAAAAAAATGGAATCTAATAGTATGATTTAGAGATGAGAGTGATAGGGGTTAGATCAGAAGATGACAGTACAAGATGTGATAGACAAGCCATCAATAATTAAAAAACTAATCGTCGACAAAATTTTCCTTCTCACGCATTCAATTATTCAAGGGTTCATGTACCATCCCTGAATCCATCTTGTCAATCGCTCCCTCTCTCTCCCCCACCTTTCACGTACTAGTACAATTATATGTGCAAAAATCTCCCTCCCGCATCATATATGCCTTTAATTAATTATACTTTACCCGCTTATTCTGCCACCATTCCACATTACATGCCAATATTAATAATTAATAAGTATTTAATTTAATTTATGTGTATTTCTTAGATATATGAGCACTGTTACTTCTTGAAAAAAAGAAATTACGTACCTATATTAATTGCCTAAGCACGCTCATTCGTATGCCTGATAACGAAAGGGCGGGAGGGGATTTGATTTTGGCCCCCACACAGGTTTTATTACTCCCTGTTAGCTGTATTCTTCCTTCCATGATCCCCTGGGCAAACGAAATATTCATTCCTTCATCAATCTAGTCATGCAACCGCCGTACAGTTTTTAAAAATATCTTCAGCACCGTACAGCTATATATATTAGGGGTAGATACATGAAGGAATGAAACTGTGACAACCTCATCCTAAGATTTATACCTCCCGTATTCTGTCATATCTTAAATATATTCTAATATTTTTTAAAATTAAAATAAGACAGGATAGATTTAAAAATTCCTAAATTCAATTTAAAAAATAAATAAATTATTAGATATTTTATGTACATCCTATCTATTAGTAATATATAATCAAAACATAAAAAATAATAGAATAAATTAAATTCTATTTATTATAATTAACAACTTAAAACAATAAATATCATTAATTATATTATAAATACGGTTAATTTTTCAATTATTTCATTTTACCAACTAAAATTACTGTTTCATGTGTAAAAAAATAAATACATATAAATAAGAGAAAAATATAATTATTTAATAAATAATATGATATAACTAATATTATTTTTTATTTCTATTTTTTATAAAAAATAAAATAAAAATATTTTTTATATTTAAGAAAAAATATTCAGGACAGGATGGGAATCTTGAGGGCCAGATCGAAACCTGTCCCTTCCTAACCCTCTCCCCTGTCCCGTCCTGACTCTTTATGAGATGGGACAGATCTATCCTAAATTGTCCAGAATTGAGTTAGGATAACTCAGGACAAAAAAAATGAGCACCCCTAATATATACACATACGGAGAAAATCTATATGAAATTTCTTATTCATATTTTATCAAATTTCTAAATTTCATTATACCACACATATCTTTTAACACATTTATTTAATTTATATCTATTTTAAAAAAATAGTACACATGATAAAATTTGATTATACTACTTAATATAATAAATATAAAAATTCTGATGTAAGTATGGTTATTTATCTATTTACAAATTTATATGATATCCAGCACAAATTAGAAGTTTATAATTATATTTGTAGCCCCACAAACACGCCCGCTTATATCCACATGGAGTGCTCGATTTTGTCTTTATTGTGTGGGATTGCCTTTTGAATTTGTGGTCTGGTCACGGTACGTTTAACATAATCACATATAAAATAATAAAATGTGAAAGAGTCTAATTAAGCCACACCAACTCTTGGCAGACAACACCTTTAATAATTTGTACGAAATAACTAACCATTAATTGATAAGAGGACTTTACCTTTCAAGTGAAGGCACTGTGCTAATCAGTCGTCAGTATAATAATCAGATTACTTACGTTCGGGTCAAACACATACTAATAAAGTAATTTAGAAAACAACATAATAATATAGCGGGTTAGTTTAAATCGTTATATTTTTAAATACTAATTTTTCATACCCCTCTCATTTTTTGTCTACAAAAATAATTTTAATAATCTAATAAAAATTTGAATATTTGGATCTATGAAACTCATTAGAGGTGTAAATAAAAAATTCTAAGATGAAAAATTGGAGAAAGTCCCCATTTAGCGATTTAATTTGTCATAATGACCTGATGTAATTATTTTTTAAAGGCTTAATTATTTTTTAGTTGTATGTGCACTATATCCTCAATTACATGAGAAATCTCGAATACTAAAGTCATTTGTATATAGATAAAAAAAAATTGTATCAGCACCATTTTATGAAAGAAAATATAGAATAAATTAAATGTAAGAGATCAGATTTTATGCCTGAAAACTGAGTTTTCTACTCAAAATTAATTTTGTAGCCTAAAATTGTTTTATTTTTCATTTATCACACATTTAAGTTGGTTTTTACTTTTTCATGATTTTTAATTTTGTTCCTCATACCTAATAAAATAAATGAATTTGATGTTGTTAAGCTCATATCTAAGTATTTACGAAATGATATAGGCTAATGTTTTATATAGGAAAAATTGTAGGGATGAAAAATTATAAAAAGGATCATGGTTAAAATTTGATTAAATTGTAAGAAGTAACAATAATATCAACCTGAATTTAGTGCCGTGATGTGAAATTTAATTTGTCGTTAGTTTGTCATATTTTTTGTTGAAGGTATTAATTAATACGAATTTAAAAATGGTAGCAAAATTTAATAATTAAAAAGAAATCGGCTGAGTGAGAAATAAAAGCACGATCTTTTCATCAAAGGGAGAAAAGTAAAAAAAGGTTGGGGGGGGGGGGAATGAACAGGGAATTATGGGCAGGGAGAAAGGAACTGTCATTCAAGACTCCATGGTCAAGAAGCAGAATCATGTTCCTCCCTTAATTTTACCCTCCAACCTTTATTCTTGTCGGGACTCGGGAAATGCTCTCGCCTAAATATTTTATTTTTTAAAAAAACAAAACCATATCTCTTTAAATCAAACGTTTGTCTCTTCTCCCAAACAAGTAAAGGCCAACTGGCCGGGAATTAAGAGTAAGAAAGAAATAATTCTCTCTCTGGTGTTGACCTTCCCCACCAAAGCCCTAAGGTCTTCCCCGTGTTTCTCTCTCTAGCTGAAGAGGGAAGAATAATAGGAAGAATGGAGGAGTGAGAGTGGAGGGTTTGCTCCACTCTTTTAAGGAAAAAATCAAATCCATTGGCAATCTCAGAAATTAAAGCTACCAAAAGAACCACACACAAAACCTCAGGAGAGCTTCCTCGTCATGCAGCAAACAGGAATAAAAGAGGATCAGTCCACTCACTCTCATCCCATCAATCTGAGCACACTTCCTTAATCATCTTTTTCTGCTACAACTCATCAACCTAACCCATCCATCCCTCTCTCTTTCTTCCAAAAATTGTATGTAATCAATTACCGATCTCCCTTTATTTTCTCTCCTCTCTCTCTCTCTCTCTTTTTCCCAAGGTTGTCGATTCATTAACGGTAAATCCTGAAAGTAAGTGTGTGGGGGGGTCTCTGTGTATGGATCAACTTGGGTGCTCTGATGCGTTGTTTCCCCGAGGTTATAGAATAGCTACTTAGCTAGCAATAATACCGATTCATGATATTCTGAGAAGAAGAATACTGATTTGCAATTCCCACTCTCTCTCCTTCTCACTCGATCTGTGTGGTGGCTTTATACTCAGGAAACCTAGAGAGGCTGGAGCAAGAATTCGGATAGATGAACTTCATTGAAGCTAAGAGACGAGAAGGAGATCCCTCCACCACCACCACCACCACCACCTTCGATCTCCAGTCCCAAACCCTCAAGTTTCCTATGGATTCCCTACAACAATTCATGGACACTTCTTGTCACTCCGAAAACAAACTCCCCACCACCACCACCGGCGCAGCCACCTCTTCCACCTCCAACACCACCGCCAGCAGCAGCAGCCGCTACGAGAACCAGAAGCGCCGTGACTGGAATACCTTCGGTCAGTACCTCAAGAACCACCGTCCTCCTCTCTCCCTCTCCAGATGTAGCGGGGCACACGTACTTGAATTTCTAAGGTAGATACATATAACCTCTTGATTATATACATACATACGCTATTCTAAGTACCAGCTTTAAAGGAGTTAATAAAATGATGATCGCGTGTTGGATATCATGGTGGGATTGTGTGTATTATTTAGGTACCTGGACCAATTTGGTAAGACCAAAGTGCACATACCGATGTGTCCATTTTATGGGCACCCGAACCCTCCGGCACCATGTCCGTGCCCTCTCCGGCAAGCGTGGGGAAGTCTGGATGCGCTCATCGGCCGGCTGCGAGCGGCTTTCGAAGAGAATGGAGGGAAGCCGGAAGCTAACCCGTTCGGAGCTCGAGCTGTGAGGCTGTACCTGCGTGAGGTTCGCGATCTGCAGTCGAAAGCAAGAGGTATTAGCTATGAAAAGAAGAAGCGAAAGCGTCTTCCTCCTCCACAAAAACAGCAGCAGCAACAATCGTCTATGTTCCCACCTCCAGGTGCAACTCATCATCAGTGATCAATTAATTTGTTTAATTCAACCCAATACTCTGCTTCTCTGCCCTCTTTCTCTTAATTCCATCTTCTTCTTCTTCTTCTACTTCATCACTTTTCTTTTTTCCCTCTCTCTCTCTCTCTCTGGGCATAGGCACTGTTTGTCTTTGTATGATGTTTCCTCTGGCAGAAGCAAAAGGGTTAAAGATCATCTGTTATATCATGAATCTGCTTTTGAGGCAAACAGTAGTAGTAGACTGCTAGTTTGCGTGTTTGGGAGTACTCAAATTGGTATTAAGAGTTAGAAAGTGAAAATGTGCATGGAGCTTTGCCGTTCTCATATATCCTTACTAGCAGCAGAAAGAATATGTGCCGTTATTATTATTCATATATACTTCGATATGTGTACTTCAATATGATCTCTTTGTCAATCTTGGACATGAAGGAGATTACTATTTGCATCTTCTGTTTCGCTGAATGATGATGATGTTCAGTTTTTCACGCATATCCATCTGCCCACAACTGGTTCTCTTTTCCCATTTCCTTTGTTTCCGCCAGATTCACTTTTGCTTGCCACAGTCCCCCCTCCAAATATATATATTAATATATGTGTGTGGAGAAACGATGATATATAATTCTTAAAAGCTTCGTGATATATATGATTTGTTTCAGAACTGGAAAGTTTTTTGTTGGCTTATCAAAATCAACACGAACTGCTGCTCTGGCTGTCGTTAACTTTGATCGTGTTGATTGTGATGACATGTTTTTATCTTTTGTAATCGTGCTGTCATTTCGTTGCAGGAAGAAACCGGAATTAATAATGGCAACGAGTTGATGTAATTAATATTCAACCTACCACTTAAACAGTTAGTTATGGTCCTACTCAATCTCATCTGTTTAGGAAGAGTTATAATTTCCAAAATACCCATTTCCTTCAAGAGTAGTTGGATGGTGAGTGGTAAGATCTAGGGATAATTCCATTCAGCCTTTAATTTGAGAGATATATTACACACGATATATATATGTATATATATATATTTGTCATTAGTTTTTTCGCCTTAAAATAAATTAGAAAAAATGGTCTTAACAAGTAGGAGCGAGAGTGCCAAACTAGAGAAAGTAAGGAGACAGATGCTGAGTGTGAAGTTATATATGAAGTTATCTTAATCAATTTGGTCGATAAGACTGTTAAGCGATTGGATATATATATATATATATATAGACACACACGCACGCACACATACATACGTAGAGTAAGGTTCATCCCCTATATATCAATTGACTTCGGCTGAAAAAGGAAGAATTTTTTTGGGCAATCTAATTCCTCTAGTCGACTAGTCGTCGTGAAGAGGCTTCAACTATTATATCCCATTTGTTGAGAGGAAAATACCAACATGATAAGTGCCTGAGAGGGGTTAAGGAACAATCTTATTTTCCCTTTTAAAGAGATTCTAGTGGGAGTTAGTGAGACTACCACTTTGAGACATCCAGTATATGTTCCTCCTCCCAATCCTTAAGGTATATCCCAAGTTTATACTTTATTTAAGCAGTTTTTTTATTTTTTATTTTCCTAATAGTGTTGGTTTAGAAGCTCCCTTGACCGATATTTAGTTTATCAATCAAGATAAACTGAGGTGCTGGTAGCGTCGTACTTACTAGATTTGTAAATGAGAGTAGATAGAAAACTTAGTTATCTTGTCAGAGACCTTAATCTGGCTTTCAACACTTGTTGCTTTCTCTCCGTAATATAAGAACCTCGCGCGATTTTAAAGTGACTCATATCTTTCATCATGCAATCTAGTCAGCTGGTGTTTGTGTATTTCTATTTCTCTGGCTTCCCTTCTTGTGGCGAATATATGCATGCAGCAAGGGCCGCGTGTATATAGATTTTTTTTAATACGTCTTGATGCTTAAGGGTGTTTTGCCCTAATAGCTTTATTTATTATACACATGTTTGCTGAGATAGGTTTAAACTCACACATATCTAATTAATTAGTTCTTAAGTTTGCTTCACTCTGCAATTACGTTATGTTTGCAATGAGATATAGCCAGAGATGAATGATCGTACATGCTCCGTTTCATCAGCGAAACAAAGATATATATCGTAGCTTATGGCTAGCTAAATTATTTCTTTTGCAGTTCTGATTTTGTTGGATTACACATTACCGTTTACTTAGACAGAGGGGGTATATGTCTTTGGTGAGTTATAGGGCAGTTCATGATCGAAACAAAGATATTACGTAGCACTCATCAAACGGAAGACGGTCATGAAAACTGAACTTGTGTATATTTTCCTGCTTGAAAAGAAAGAAAAACTCCTTAGCATGTGATTACTTAGACAGAGTAAGAAACAGCATAATATAGACTGATGCAAAAAATTATAATTTCCACTAATATTCATGTTGAAAATCAATTACCTCCACCCAGACATGATATAATTTTAGTAATTTTCAATATAAAATCAATCACGCTCTCAATAGTATATGCTTGAATGTGGTTTTTCGAAAACCGAATTTCAATTCATGAGATAGAAAAGTTTTACGTTATCAGCCATCCTTGCACAATTCATTAATTTTAAACAGTCCATGAAATATAAAACAAAATTTTCTTATTAAAAAAAACATGCGTCATTGTTATTGATATTAATATTAATAGTAAGATATATCTACGTAATCAGTGGTGGCTATTAGATTGAGTGGAATTAGTTGATGAAAACCTAACTAATCTGTAACGCCTTTATATATAGTCCATAAGTTGACACCACCTTTATTCATTTAATAAATTTACGAGTATTTTGATACATTCACTACTTTAGGATGAAGGGTGGGGCAACTTTGTCATATGTCTGAAAAATAATAAAATATTGATACGCTCAATATAAAGATTTTAGTGGAATTTTAAATTTTATGTGGAGTGCCATATGAGACTATTTTTTTATCCGTTTCAGAGTGTCATAAAGTCTGGAATTTTCCGTACTCATATTCGATACAATTAATTAGTGCGCTTCTTTGTATCATTGTCTCATCAAATCAATGCCATAACTTCTTATTTTTTCTTAAAAAAAAAAATCTCTTGGATTAATTCTCGATAAATAATTGGTTGTAGTTATCAAGGGCAGGCCGACAGAATTGCATGGGGGTGGCCTATCTCTTCGAGCAAAATACGAAAAACTCAATCTAACAAATCTTTTGGAAATGACAGGATACATTAAATTTGTATGGACAGTGTAATGCCCTCAAATAATGCATCTCAGACATCTGTTAGCCGTTAATGGAATAAAATCACGGCCCTTTATAGCTCAGACCTAGGATTCGCCCAAGCTACGAGACGGCGATTTGGGATAAATCGCTGAACGTGGGCTCTACAAATTTCTTAAATACTAAAAATTAGGCTTTGCAATATGCTCGTACGAGTTGGAAGATGTTATTCATATACCTTAGTTTGGATAATTTATGAGGAATATCTTTTATGATAAATGCGACGTGTGAGATGTGGTAGGGTTTATTAGTTGGCCAAACTGCCTCCTCAGTTATTGTAAGAGGGAGTGATTCACTATTACTGGTAAAAAAATTCATTCATTATCTGCATGATCTATGCCTCTCACCTTGCTCTTCAGTTTTCCATGGCTTGATTGGTTCACGGTCTCTTTCAATTGTTCGTATAAAATATTTGGAGCTTATGTAGAGAATTTCATGCTTTACTTGGATGGATGACCTGTTTGAATTAATTTTTAGATAATAGATTTTGACAAAAAAAGATTTTGAGAATAGAGATGTTTAGTTGATTAGTAGTATAATTACTTTTTATATTGATAAATTACTAAAAATGGTAGAATTTGATTAAAGTATGAGAGAAGAGAGGATAGAGAAAAAATAGGAGAGATGGGAGAGTTTAGAGAAGAGTAAGAAAAGAGGAGATAAGATGAAGAAGAGAGATGAGAGAGGAGAGAGGATAGATGAGAGAGGGTATAAGAAAAAATATTGGTAAAATAGTAATTGAATAATCTATAAGCTCTTTTCTAAAAGTTATTTTTAGTAGATTATTCAAAACAATAGTTCCAAACCATGATTTTGGACAAAATTAATTATGAAAAAAAATGACTGTTTATGTGAAATTTTTTTAAACTGAGATTTTGCTTAACATTGATTTTGTAACCATGGTATCCAAACATGCATGAAGAGAGAAATAATAAAAAAAAGAAATATTATTTTTTAAATAATAAAAAATTTTATTATTTTTAAAAGTTTTATCTCCTAATATTTTTTTAATTTTTTCCTATATTTAAGTTGTTGGATTTTTTTCTCTCGTATTATTATTATTATTTAAATAGCAGAATGGGCTCACTGATGATACAGTAGAAGTATGGATTTGGAGTGAATATCTGAGCAGAAGCTTTGTGCTAGCGACGCAACAGCTGTAACTATAAGTACCGGTCTCACTTGATGTGTGACTGTTTAGTAATTACTGAATGGAGCGAAACAAACAAAAACCTGGTAAGGCAAAAACCTTCGGGTTATTGACTGGATCCATCTCAGTGACTGTACAATGAGACGACGTTGTGGAGGCAAGCAAACGCAGGGTTACTGTATGCTGATGGGGATATGTATACAGTGAGGAGGAGGGTTGAAGAGAAGAGAAGAGAAGAGAAGAGAGAATAAAGCTGCAGAAAGGGTTTGGGTTCCCCATAAGTGAGTGATTAGGGCTAGTGACTGCCATTTCTGAAGGAAAGGAAAGGTCCCTCCACTGTGCCCCTGAACTCTGAACACTCCCCCCACGTTATTAACAGTACTTTCACAGATCCAAGTGCTCATTTCACCTCTATTATTATCCCACTTTCCCCTCTCTCTCTCTTATTTTGTTTTATAAACGTCGTCTCTGAAGTCTGAACTCGAGATAACTCGTTTCCCTCACCAACTCACCCCACATGGCCTAACTCTACATAGCATGCAAGCCTGTTTCACATCGTCAGGTCACTTAAGAGATGTACTATGTATTTAGAGATGAGCTTATGAAAAGGACGGGAAACGGAAATGCGTGATGGATTGATTAAAAATATTGAAAGATAATTTTGATGGTTCATAATACTTCTGAGCGAATTGGATACAGTGGTGTTCTAAAGAAGGCGATTATTTTTTTCCTTTGGAAAACATATATACTACTGCTTACTGTAAAGGGCGTGATGCTATTCTGGTGCGTCTGATTCTTTTTAGTTCAGTTCATACGCAGCTTTTGCTCCCTCGCATAAGTCAAACCGTTAAAATATTACATTCCTTTGTTCACGGTCAACTGGATACGACAATAATGGAAAATGTTCAGTTGTTGATTTATATGAAGTTCGGTTAATATATAAGACACCGACTTAAATTACCTTCGTTTCTTAAAAAGAAAGAAGAAACCAAAACTTCACAACATGAGGAACTTCACCACAAAATAAGATCTGCTTTCCATGAAATTCAGTTCTTTTAACATGTAGCCTTCATATCCCAAGCTAGCTAGTTATTCTCATTACGCTCATCAACCATCGTCCAATGGATGCAGACTACTTGTTCATATGATGAAGTTCAGCGAGCAATCAAACACATCCGTTAAGATCGTACCGTGTGGGCCCAGATTATCTATGAGCACATGATCGATCAACTTGTGTAATTCCATGTAGTTGTGTCCATGAAAGGCCACTTGAATTCTGTTCCGCCATTGCTTTAATAGTTGGCTTTATGGTAACGATGTGGAACTAGTTGAGTTCGGTTGTGTGAAGTTGATGGTAAGTACGGGGTGAGTTGGCCTGCCTAGTGCCTACACACATGACACAGACACTCGTAACTGTTCCAGTCCAAAATATTATTATTATTATTACTTTTATTTGGGCATGTCATGTAGGCAACAATAATTAGGGTACGATGAAGGAGCGAAATTAAGGAAGGGGGACGTCATTAGTTGCTGAATTTAAATAATAATGGAGAGGTGAAAACGACAACGGCCATCAAGAAACGCACAAGCACAGACGCTGGCTGCACCTGCAGCTTATTGTCAAATGACTCTGCAGTGCCCAGCCACTCTTCCACATCCACATGGCGTGACTTGGCCTCATTTACTTATTTTAATTACCCTTGTTAACAAAAATAAATTAAAAAACAGCCAGCAAAATCCCAAACGCTCATGCTTATCAAAAAGTTTGTATGAAACTGATATGTTTGGTGGGATTGAAGTCGAGATTAAGCAAAAAAATTAGAAGGAGAAATGGAACTGAACTCTGTTACTTCCTCTATTTAATATTATATAAGTTATTTTTATTTTTATTTTAAATATTTTTAATATATTTGGTTAAAAAAATGAGAGTAAAAATAGAATCTTATATTTTTTAAGTTTGATATAATAGAATTTATTTTTATTTATATTTTTGTTAGTTATTTTAATTTTATCAGAAAAATTATAAATTAAGATAATAAAAATAGAAATAAATATTTTTTAAACTATTTTACTTCAATTATAATATTTTTACATATTTTAACATTTTATAAGTTATAAAAAATATTTTAAACAATTTTAATATAAAAAAATATATTAATTATATATTTATTTCATCCAAACAAACTTTTATTTTTTTTAACTTAATTTCACTTTTAATTTTTTTTACTTTTATTTTTATTAATAAATTAAAAATTAAGATGATAGAAATTGAAATAAATTTTTTAAAATAATTTATCTTATTTATAAAATTCTTAAACAATTTTAATATTTTTTAAATTATAAAAAAATATTTTAAATAATTTTATTATAAATTATAAATATATATATTAATTTTATATTTATTTATATTTAAATAAATAAAATTTTAAAACATTATTTTTAACTTAATTTTATTTTCACCTCTATCCTCACTCCATCTACAGTTTATAAATGCCCATGTGGGTTCCTTTTCACGCTCTACCCCTCTTCTCCTCTAGAGCTGGGAAAATAGGCCCAGTTCGCGGGCTTGGCCCGTTTTCCCTCAAAATGGGGTGGGCTCGGGCTGGCAAAATGCCAGCCCGGCCCGCCCCCTCGCACTGGCGGGCTGGCCCGTTTTTAAGCGGGCCAGCCTGCCAGCCCGCTCTTTTTTTTTAATTTTTAATATTATTATTTATTTTACCCAAATATTACTTTGAATATTTTTATTATTGAATACTAGTAAAAATAATTACCTATTTGTTAATATATGTTGATATGTTATAATTGATTAATATTATATTAATATTTATTTAGATTTATAGTTATAAAATTTGATATTTTTTATAAAAAGTAAAGAATTTTAAGAGTATAACATTAAATATATTTTAATTATACTAATATAACATTAGAAATTTTTATTAGTATTTTAAAAGTTTAGAAATAATTTTTAAAAAATATTAAAAAATTTAAAAAAAAAAAGAGGGGCGGGCTCGCTAGCAAAATGCCAGCCCGTTTTGGGGCGGGCCACACAGCCCACCCCGTAAAAGCCCGCCCCCTAAAGTAGAGTGCCCATTTTACCAGCTCTATTCTCCTCCTTCCTTTCTTTCACTCCCGCTAAACCTAATTCGAACCACAGCCCGGCGGCTTCGGCACCGGTGTCGAGCGCTAAACAGCAGAAGAGCGCGAAGGACGAAAGAGCGGTTGATGATTCCGTGTTATATTGATCTATTTCAAATAAAGCATTGCTCCATAATCGCCATCGACTCCTGGAGTCGCCAGATAAGGGTTAGCAGTCCGGTCTCGGTATTAGTTTCTCTTTCGCGTCATCGGTTTGATTCTGGTCGACTTTTTTTTATGTAGTTTAATTTTTTATACCGTCGAGGACATCTTTTTGAAATCAAAGGATATTGAAAAGGCTCCTTCAGTCCTTCCTCTCCGGCCGGTCTTTCTTTCTTCGGACATGCCATTTTTCTTGGAAATCTACAAGGTAATTTGGTAATTACCATCATTCTAAATATATCTACCCCTGATCAAATTTATTTACGCCTGTAAAACTATAGAATTATTTATTCATTTAGCGAGACTTTTTAATAGTTTTCATAGTAATTTTCTCTCTATTTTTTGAACTTTCAATTTAAATTTTCTTTACATGATCATATAACATTAATTTTGGCATTTTTTATTTTCTATATTTCAGTAAAAAAATTAAATATTAAAACATAGTTTTTACTATAAAGATTTTGAATTTGATTTGATTCAACTTTTAAAATTTAAAGGGGCCCACACGGAAAATTATAACGTGATTAAACTATTTTGAAAGTTTTTCCTTTTGGAAAAAGAAAAGAAAAGAATAAACGGAGATGTTAGGCGTCTCCAACGGTCCAATGCCATTGATTTTCTCCGGTCAACACAGTCCATGTCAAGGAAATCGTCGTTATCGACTCAGTCAGCAGTCACCACATAGTCAGGCCCATAAAGTTGGGCATAGTAATCGTCCCAGTCAGCCGCCACAAAGGCGGACACGTAAACATTTCGTCCTTATCATCGTCCCAGTCATTCGCCACGCAAGTGAACACATCATCATGTCATCCCAGTCATCGTCTGAATCAGCTGCCACTGCTCGAACACGTCAGCATGCTTGCATGGTCATCAGCCCAGTCAACCGTCAAACTGTGGTCGAAAATGTGATCTATTCATCAGTCACGCAAGCAAGCACGTCATCATGTCGTCCCAGTCATTGTCAGAGTAAGCCGCCACTCATTCGAACACGTCACCATTTTGTGCCTTGTCATCATCAGGTCATCTGCCACATGGACGGACACGTCATCTTTACTGCTAGTCATAGTCCGAGTCAGCCAACGCATGAGCGTACAGGTCATCTTTACGGCATAGTCATCATCCTAGTCAAGGGCTGGATCACTGCATCGCCGCCTCACAAGAATCGGGAATAAAGATTGAAAGGAGCTAACGGAAGTTGAAGATTTTAGAGTCAAACATGGAAATCCCGCCGCAGAATGATGGCCAATAACATGGATCATTCCCCACCCTAGCATTCATGGCGCCCTCCTCCAATCTTCTTTTCTCCGGTTTCGTGGCTCAAAAGATCTGCCAGAGTCTCGTCTCCCTCGATCGTGATTCGATCTGCATGGCGACATCGGCATTCTCCCCGATCAAGAGTGCGATATGAACGTGCATTTGCCGTTGCAGAGAGAAGTGGTTTTTGGGGACACAGTGGCTATTGCGCTCATATCCGGCAGAAATTGAAGCCCCAATGTGGCTTTCAATTCTGCAATCGCATGGGTGCATGTGAAATCCGGGGACTGTGTGGGTTGATAGGAAAGGCATCCTTGGGATGAGGGGGCCCAAAATTAAAATAAATCTTGACGAGGAGTGAGTATTTTACCTCTCCTCTTCCTTCGAACAGACACAATAATAATAATAAATTTTATTCATTAAATAGGTTCAATTATATGAGTTATATAATACTATTATATTTTATCAAAAATTAAATTTTTAAATAAGTTATTGACTATAAGATCTCACTCAATAATTTTATTAAATATTCTCTTTAGCCTCTTATACTCCTTTAAACCAAAGTCTATATTGTTTAATCCACTATCTTTATAGGCACATCCTTTAGCCTTTTTTACACATGTTCAAACCTTCTAAGACGTTTTTCTACTAATTTCTCTTTAATAGGTGCCACTATAACTCTTCCCCATATTTGTTCATTACGAATCTTATCTTTTCTTATATACCCACACATCCATCTCAATATCCCATCTTAAAATATTCTCAATAAGTAGTATGCTTTGAATCAGCCTTTCCAAATCTTCCTATAACTTTTCCTTAACATGTGCCTCTGTTCCCACTTAAGGTGCATAAGTATCCCTACTAACAATTATTCTTACAGATATAATTATATCATTAATCCTTTTAATATCTATTATATTCGTCTTTCACTCTTTATTCACAATGATACTAACATCATTCCTTGTGTTTGTTTTATCTTTGTACCAAAATTAGCACTAATTGATTTCCTGAGATTTTTCTCCAACCCATTTAGTTTTATGAAGGTATAAGATGTTAATATTTCACTTTACCATTATGCCCACTACCTCCCACACTTTTTCGCTTATAGTTCCAATATTCTAAGTGTTAAATCTGATCTTTCTCTCTAGCTTCTTTAGCCATCTCCGTTCGTAAGAGAGCGATAGTCCTTGCTCATTTAATACTACATCCGGGCGATGATGCAGCGGCCTTTACTCACTTCTTATTATACTTGAGCCATATAGCGTATTACTTACGGGGCAATGACTTAGTATTAGAGCTAAGATTTAACAATATTTACGTTGGTTATTAGGCCTAACACAACCTTCCTCTTTTACCCGGTCTTTACATGCATAGGTGCAGTTTCTTGCTTGCAACAACAGATGAACAACATAATCTCATTGGGAATGGCAAATGTGCACACAAGAAAAGGGGAAGCAGCAGAACGAACAAATGTTTTTCTTTTCGTGTTTCTGTATCTCAGTTCCTAATATTGAATATTATGCTAATTGGGAAGAAGGGAGCACCTGAAGAAAGTGTAGACAGCAGCTCTGTGTGTTGAGTCATGCATGTTGTAGGGTGGCCACCTCTCTGGAGTCTCGTGAAAAAGACGTAAATAGACCACTCACATTGGTTTCAATTGCTACATTTGTCCGCTTCCACTGAGACTCACCTCAGAAAAGGTTCATCTTACATGGACATATATATGTTTATATAATCATATCTGAAATATTAAACTGGGGCTCCAATGTTGTGGGCTGATGGTTTAAACAAAAAGCTGGCTATGATGTGCCTCGTACGCTTCTTGATCATCAACAAGTGAAAGCAGCGATGAAACAGCTGCCATCCATCCTGCAGGCTACAACTACAAAAAGCTTCTTTGCTGGAATAAAATAATTGCGTTGAGAGTCGAGAGAGATCAGAAAGGCAAAGGCCTAAAGCGAAAAATCAATAAATCTGGCTTTTGCAATCAGACCAAAGAATCTCTCTTTGATTGGACGATTCCCCAATACTTCACATGTCTAAACTAAAAGCACCTCAAGTGGATTGCAGCTGCACAGATAAAGGTCAAAGTATAGCAGAAATAAAAATGAATTATGTTATTCCTTTTCTTTCTCTCTTTCTACCCTTCGATTTATTTATTACTACTAACCATCAAACTCAATCATCCAATCCAATCCAACAATAAGCTCTTCTCTGTCCGTGCACTTTCCTAGTAATTACGTTTAACTTCTCATATATACATACTGTAGACCAGACCGGAAATGAAGCTTCGTCAATTAAGTGGATCCAAGCTGGCTTGCCATCCCGTAGGTGCACATATATTTTATAATACCACGCATGACATTTAATTGAAAAAAAAAAATGAAAATAAAACAGTATGTGAGCATTTTTCTGATACTGATATATATATATATATATAGTGAACAAATTAATTGTACATGAATTAAAAGGACGATCTCTATAGATGCTAATGGGATAACTAAATTACATTAAAGGAATATGAAAAAAAGAAAAATAAATTAAATCTCCAATCGACCTTATACACTAAGCACTTGAAGAACAGTATGTCACAACCTTAGAACATCTTCCACGTTCAAATCAAGCGCCTGACTTGTCTCTCAAAGCCAAACTGATAAACACATATGTGCATTTTTCACAAATCAGCAATTTTTGGTAATTTGCGTGATATGAACCAGACATGCGGCGTATACAGCTAGCGGCACAATCTCAATTATAAAAAAACCATACTATCATTATCAACATCGAATCTCATTCCGTCGAGGTTTGACGCAATGTCGTCATTGTGGTGGTGGATGCTGTTTTCTTCCAGGTCCATGTCCCATAAGAACCCTTCGTCATATCCACCATGATCGCCTTTTTGAATACTTTGACTGACAGCACCATCGTCAGTTTCCCGAGAAAATTGAAGCAGATCCATTAGAGAACTGTTGCGGTTTTGGTATTGGTATCGGTAATCATGATGATGATGAGGTGGCATGGAGGTGAAACTGGTGAAGCCAGGGGGCTCAGTTTGATTGGCTGGAGACGAAGAAGGAAAAGTAAACGAAGGTGCAGTCTCAAACATCTCCTGTGGGCTGAGTTTGGTACTGTTGTCTGCTCTGCTTTTGTGAAATACTCTACACAAAACCCAGTCCTCCTGTGTAATCAACAAAAGCTTGACCTAATTAGCAAAAATTAATGTAAACTCGCATGAAATCAGACAAGCTTTATCCTCACTCCAACACACTAATTATTCTATCGCTGACAGTAGACAAGCCTCACATCTAGTTAATTCCCTTGTTTTTGATTGAACTAGATATTAAATAATTAAGGTGTGTGTGAGTGCTTGTTATTACATCATTAAACCCGTGGAGAAAATCAATCATGGATCAAATAATGGGGAGGACACCTGTAGGGAGGAAATTAAAAAAGAATGATTGTACGCTAAGAGATAGCTAGGGTTTAGGCTTATGGTAATGATAGGGGAGTTTGAAAAAAGGAAGGAGGAGGAGGAATCAAAGCAAACCTTGGGGGGCATGTGTGGGGTCTCCAAGCGGAATTCGTGCATGATCCAACCAGTTTTCATACCATTGGGGGCTCTATTCCTGTAGAACACCAGCGTCTTCCTCATCCCTACAACCTCGCGCGTCATTGGGTCCAGCACTGTCCTGTCCTTCCCTGTCGCTTTCCAATATCCAGATGTCGTCGCCCTATTCGTCCGGAATCCTGTTGCGTATTTGCGGTCCCGGAAGCTGAAGAAATACCATTCGTTTGTGTTCAGCTTAGCCACCTCTGCAGTAATTAACCAACCATTAGTCACTTTTTTGAACCACATCATAAACACAACGAAAAATTATATATATATATATATATATATAACATGAGATATGAACAGTTAGGTTAGTTACTCGTGACGGTGGACTCTTTTTCTTTATAGTAGATAAGAGAAATAGAAGGATACCTCTAAAACGAACTTGCTCAATAAAAAGAGGAAATACCAGTATGTCTCATCCGGTATGGGGAGAATAAATTATGTATATGTGCAATTTAAGAGTAGTAGTGATTGAATCTCGAAGAATCATGTGTGCTAATAGTTGATCAGCTATGTGTGTTTGTGTGTGTGTATATATATATGTAAAAGAAAGTGATGGCGATTATGATGCTAGGTATAGAGATTAGAGAAGTTTGCTATATATGTAATTACGTAAGCCTTCTTCATTTATTCTTTTACCTTTTTTATTTTTCACAGTACAGCTTCCATTATGGTAAGAGTTTGACAACTGAATAATTTACGCAAGAAAGATCAAATTTCATTTTATCTGTACAGAAATAATACTCACTTCTCTAATTCGGAGTACGTGTGTATATATGATTGCTAATTATACATATAAGAATGTTAAGGAGTCAATATCACCTAGATAGGGAGTCATTCCCAATAGAAAGGTAATTTAAAATATGCACTATATACATGTTCTATTAGGAATCTAAGGAAGTGTCCCACCAAAAGGCAAAAAAAAAAAAATCTAAGGAGGTGGCATAGAAGTATAAAAACGAACTTCAGAGATCAAAGGTAAAATTCAGATCAGTACTATATTGAACCAAACGCTGACGTAACGTTAAACTTTAATTATATGCAGAAAACATCTTATACTTAGAGATTGGAAAGCAAATTTATTCTGATGCTGCTCCAATAATTGGTAAATGGAGCAGAGAAGGCAGAATATGATGCATGTGCATGTAACATACCTGGGGATATATGGACCCTAAAGTTTATAGTTAGGTGTCTTATTTAAAAAGCTGTTATGGCATGTGTGGAACCAACAATAATGAAATGGAGACCCTATTAGTAAATTGCATATGAGAAGTTCCCATCCAAATAGGCCATGCAAGTAAAATGCATTTGCTTGATTACAATGAATAATTAAGTTAGAGATAGAGCGAGAGAGAGAGAGAGGCCATGTCCAATTATTGGGACTTCACCTCCCACCGCCATCTTTATATATTTTGAATATCCAGAACATACGATTAATTTAACTGAAGGAAATCGTCTGAATTAATAAAACAACGGAGACTACGAGCAGGGAGAACAGGAGTGAAATAAACTTCGTGGTGATGAGATCGCAACACAATTCAGCTCCATACAAAACTTTAATATAATTAAAGATCAGAGAGATTTATATATATTTCCAAAGAATTCATTAAGTTGGCATGCAATATTCCCTTGCCCATTAAAGAACTGAGAAAACTATATATATATATATAAGATCCCTCTCTCTGTCTGTCATATTCTTCCTCTCTCCTGCTGGAAACAAATTTGTCTGCTTACATATTAATTGCGGATTTGACAGACATTCATATGCATGTCTTCCTGTTATGGAACTTTCATTAAGTGCGCGCTCTGGTTGGAGACCATCTTATCTCAATTAAATACTTCAACACTAAATTATCTGGTTTATGAGACGACCAGGATCATAGCTCAAACCTTTTCCCTCACGCGATGCTCTTAAAATATAAGGAAGACATCACGCGCAGACACACAGAATATAACAAAATATGAATTTAGATAAGAATAAATAAGATGACGAGAGAGAGAGAGGTATGTATGTATATATGAGATATATGTGTTTGTGTGTGTACCTGGAAGCTGCCATGGTTCGCATGTATGCAAGTCAATTTCGACCAAAGTGCCTTTGAGGATTTCCTCATTGGTGATCTTCTTGTAGAGGTAATGACAAACCAGCTCCTCATCGCTCGGATAGAAACGAAACCCAGGAGGAAGTGAAGCCCCTATGTCTCTCAGACCCATTCTTTTGCTCTTTAAATCGAGAGAGAGAGAGAGAGAGAGAGAGAGTTAATAAGGCGGATATATAATAAAGAAGCTTTGAGAAATAATACTTGCTGGGGCTCTGGGTATTTGGAATATATATTATGGGGTAGAGGCAGAGAGCTGGGTACTGCGTATATATATACACACACACACACATATATTTAGTTAGGAAGATAATGTTAGAGACTTTACCATTTATAAAAATTTTAATATTCCAGCAGGGTCATGCTAGCTAGCTTGTGTAACTGGGGTTAGTTATAGTGGGAAGTTTCAAGAAAAACCAAAGTTGCAAGAAATTGAACACATTTGATATGCTCATCATTCATCATTCACATGCGACAAAATCCCCTTCAGCATATAATCTGAGAGAAACCCTCCAAAATACTCCTTTTTTTATTTGTATTATTGATAAAGTTATCCCCCACTCGCCTCTTTTTCTTGTGCTAGAGGATAAACTTTTTATTATATAACGGTATGGTTAATTACAAAACAATATCTTATTCTGCACCATATCACGGACGCGCACAGAATAATATCCACCAATATATATTTAATATTACTATATATATGTAGTGGAAATTAATATATCCCATGACCCAATTTTTGTTAGATATATTTTAATTGCTTCTCTTTAGTTTTAATTGCGGATCGATTGTGTAGGAAATTAGGGCACTGTGATTCAAGTTGTCAAGCTTGTTGTCTTGGACGACTAACCAGTCCAACACTTTTCTGGCTTTATTCTATTCAAGACTTTTAGGTCTCTCCGCCGTAAGGTAGCTTATATATCAAGTGTCCCAAAGATCTAAATCTAGATTTCAATACTTTTTTATCTCTGCTGTCCCTGACACCTTTTGTATTTATTTTCCATCTTTAATTTGTCTGTGACCCTTGAGTGAAAAGGAGAAAATTTATAAAAGACAGGTGGTTCTGTTTGTTAGGTTATCAGCAATTCAGCGCATATATATACCAGAAGTCTCCAAAAGCGTCACGTATTTAATTAAAAGGCTTTGAAATTCTCATCGACATAAACTATGACATAATTCTACATCAGTTATCTTAAATGACCAAAAACTTCAAATGAAAGATTAAGGAACCAGGACAGACACAGAGATTTATGTATGATTTCATCAAGTTAAGAGCTAGAGAAGTGCCCAAGATTCAATTGAGAACGTAGCATCTGATGCATCTGCAGATCCCAGAACATGGATGGTCACATCCCTAAGAAAAAAAAGAAAATAATTCAAGTTGATAGCTGTATATATTGAATTTAAATGCCAATCATGAAGCTGCAAGTCCCATATGTTCCAATTTCCATTGCAGAATATGATAGATTGTAGGGCAGCCAGATTGTCCTCCATCTGGGGTCCCCTGATGATGAAACACCTCAGGCCCATTTGAACTTGTCTACACTTATCTGAGAAAAAAATGTTATTTTCCCACTCCATGATTTCTCTTTTCTCTCATTTCCGCTGTTGGGTACTGATCAGGAAAACAAGTACACAAGATAACCAATAATACTGTAAATAAGGACACAAATTATATTTGTCCCAGCATGCATATATATCATCATGTAAATAAATGGCGACAATAATTAGGAGTGTGCGTGTGTATCGGGTTGTGCTAACTAGGATGATGATGATAATAATAGAGCTCTAAGTTCACTATTTATGTGAGCGTGACAAAAAGGAGAAAAACTTAGTATCTAACATTAATGTGAATAAAAATAAAAGAAATAATGAACACGAAGCAAAGGGATTACTTGTGAGATTGGTCACTTTGCCCATTCGGAGGATGATGGGTCCCTTTCACCACAGTAAAGAAATGAGATATCATGAGTGGTCCCATTTAAAATGAGTTATGTGACAGGATCGATGGAAACGGTTAATGAAAACTACATATGGTATGTCGGAGAGAATCGGGGAGATTAATGTAACCATGTAGAGAGAGAGATTAATTAACCTTGTTGGGACCAGATACGAAAATTAAGGCAGAGTAAGTGTTAATCATTTTTAAACCAAGGTCTCTAGAAATGAATGTCGTAGAGAAGTGAAAATGACAGAGAGTCGTAGGGTGGGGTTGGCCCTGAATCAACGGGACCATGGCACGCGCTGCTGGAGGACACATGTTGAAGGAACACGTCATGGACAGGGCTTGACGTATAAGATTATTCTATAAAATAAAATTATTATTTATTATTATTATAACAATCCCTACCAAAGCAAGAGATTATAAAATATAAATATATGATCGTGAGGGTTAGGGTTTTTGTCTAAACGGATGGAACTTTTGTTAGGTGGAAGGTATTGGAGAATGAGTGACGGCTTGATATTCCTCTTCTCTGTGGCCAATAACTCTCTTTTTCAAGCTTTCCCTCTAATTAATCCTCATTTTTTAGCCCTAATTTTACTTGCATAAGTTATGGCTGATAACAAAACTGCATTATTTATAAGTTGATTTCGATCTGACGTCGTAGCCTGAACTCTCACACTGATATATACACACACTCAGCACCTTTCTTTTTCCAATTTGCATGATTTGTTAGTAATAATTCGCTGGGTTTCGATTGGGGTGGGCCCTCTTGATTAAGGAGTTTTATGAAGCTATAGTGGACCCCACGTGGCGTTCTCCCAATTCTAATAACTTGTTTCATGTGGGGTATGATCATTATGGGCCCACATATATTTATTTGAGTGTTCTTTCAGACTTTTTTAAACTTCAGAAGAACAGATTTCAATAATTATCCTCGTCTGATTCTGCATAACAAGCAAGTTTCACAAACTCTGTTTAACTAACCAGTTATTGGCTTATTAATCTACAGTTCCTAATCACTTGATGATTAATTAATTGTCACTTCTGCATCACTTTCTTTTGTTCCATCGCATTTCTCTCAATAATTCTCCTCCATGCATCCATTATATGTCCTCTGATCCGTATAATGAGCAAAACACCAATGATTATCTGCTTTTTCACTATATCTAATTTTAGGATTTATGATTATATCTCTTAACATATACGTCTTCTCTATGTATCAAATTTGAGACCAATAAAGATCTAATGGGTTTTATACTATATGAAGGTGGGAAATCACACTATGCACTCACACACAATGATATAGAGAAGAGGAGAGAGAGAGAGAGGAGACAAACAAAGAGGGACAAGAGAGGAGGGATTAAGGCTTCTTTATGTGGAAACTGCTTCCGGAATAGAAGCATAGGATTAGCTGTTTGTGTTTGCTTTATAGATTGATACAGAGCCAACGGATTCCGAAATTGTGATGAACCATAATATATTCATGAGATAACGTTTCGAATACAACTTTAGCCATAAATAAATAAATATATATATATATATATATATATATATATATATATATATGGCCATCTTTTCCACTTTGATTCCACAAACACCTTTTACAAAGATGGCTTTCTCTTATTCACTTTATGCGCTTTTTTGAAAAATAAATCCATTTTTCTCCGATTAGATCGTTAATCAATGAGTAGTAGCCATTACTTTTACCCAAACTTTATCCTCTTAAAGTAACTTGCTTTTAGAAGAAAAAATCAGCAAATTAAAACGCCAAACAGTTTTCCTTCTTGCAGCTCAAGAAACAAACTTTAATTTGCACTTTTGTGCTTGATTTAGGTGATTTAGTTATTGAAGGAATTAATTAGAGGACATATCTTATATATAATAGTATTATTATCCCGCAAGCACAATATATATATTAATGGAAAGTTAAAATGCTTGGAACGAACCAGATGCAAATGTTTAAATGATTATTTGCCAGAATTGGAAATTAAAATGACCTTGTTTCGTGGATGTCGACGATCCTTTGTTCATTTTCTTACGTTAATTGTCTCCTCGAAGAATAAAATGTTGGGGGAGTTTATTCAAAAAGTGCTACGCTTTAGAGTCCCCATGGGTCCGTTTGTCAACAAACTAAAGCTAGCACAATTCAACATGTATTATCACATATATAGAATTTCTTATTTTTATGAGTTACAAATCATGTGATTTATAAACTATTAATTAGAATATCAATATATCTAAAAAGTCGTGACATTTATAAACCATAAATAATTATGTGCGAGTATTATTTTAAATTTGAAGCCCATGATCTGATTAAATTAAAGGAACTATATACCGATAAATGAGCATTGGCAGTTAGGAAAACTAATTCCATATTGATTAGTATTAAATTATTTTTTTTTGACCGGTATTATAAACTAATTCAAATTCGACTTTGGTTAAGCTCTCTAAACGGGATATATATAGCTTTCAGATATATTTTTGCTAGCTATTAACCTTTTTCCATTAAAACATGGGATAAGCATCTGATTCCTCAATAATTACTAGTGCACGATCTGATTAAAGAATTATAATTATTTACAAAAACATATGTATGATATTATTGAATGGTCAACCACATGCTAATTAAAACTTTGGCCGGCATAACTAATATTTAATAATAAAAAACTTACCAATGATTAAACTGATACCAAAAAATTAAATTCATACGAGAGAAATAATGAATATTAAAAATAATGTAGAGAGATTAAACCTGCCATCCTAAAGAAATTTAAACAGTGCTGAGGCCTCTGAGATATAATGATTAGTCAGACAGACCCACAATTTAAGACTTTATGTCATTATCGATTTATACAAAAATGAAAATAAAAATGAGAGGAGAAATATACACACTTCAAAAGATTCTCGTGATAGCTAGCTTGAATGCGCAGGAAATTGATTTCTACAAGCATAAGCATCATCTCACGTACAAAGACCTCTCAAATACATGATTGAGTATCACTGGCAAATAACACGAAATATATATATATAAAGACAAACATATATTTTCTATAATAATGAAACTGGGCAATCATTAATTATTTTAATCACCATATAAATAAAAAAATATATATGGATTAAGTCGCGCCATGTAACGTAAGATATTTTATACTTGACCATTGTTAGAGGAACCATCAGCCCATAAAATATAGTTAAAAGCAACCAAACAGGGACACCCAGCTCACTAACAAAATTTAATATAAAAATTGAAGGGGGAAAAATTAATGAACGGAAGGAGATCTTTATGGGAGCGACGTGATCTAAGTGATGAGACATAAATACATAGAAAGCGTGCATTATCTGTTGAAGTTGAGAGAGATGTATCATAGGCTCGTACACAGCTAAAGCAGGAGCTATGAGAGGTTAAGAAAATTATCAATAATACGCATGCAATTGCAAATATACTCATGAAATACCACGAGGAATATTAGTATTTAATTAAAATAATCAGAGACTCCTAAGCCAATAAGCGCCAACATGTGCTTGCGTGGGACTGATTGGTACACTGTACGCACTGTGTAATAATTATATGACCAACGTCTGAATCATTAGGTCATGATGCATTCTGCAAGCGAACCCAAATTTGTCTCTCTCTTTTTTTATTTTTTATTACATGTGAAAAGCAATTGATACCCAAAATATTCCCTTATATATAACACATATTTACTTTCGTGAATATGTATACATATGTACTTATGTGGCATGTCGTATATATATATAAATCATATAAATCCTTCTACTGCTAAATTGTTGAAATTACAATATTACTATATATAACTAGGATGTGTGTGTTGTACAATGGATAGTTTTTAAATTGTGTGTGTGTGTATATATATTCATTTATAATAAGGATGTACAGATTCTCTGATGTTAATAAAACAACCGCGTGATGTTACTGTTTTTAAAGCAGCAGTTCTGGACTATATATATCTGAATTGATCAGAATAGTCTAGATTTTTTATTTTGTTTTTACTATGAATAATTATGTTTTCAACAATTAATAGCTAAAAGATTATTTTTATTTTATATTTTGCATCTTCTTTAAAAGCAGAATATAGGTATACATATGGTGAAACAATAGCAAAAGGGGTTGTATACATATGGTAATAAGTTAATGATTATTCTGAGTTAACGTCTAATTTTATCTTTTTTACATAAGCATTACACGTATACAAACATTTTTCTTGAATCAATATTATCATAGAAATATTAAAAAAGAGGGGATAAAATTGTCCTAATTATTAAAAAACTAATATTAACAGGTAAGAAAGTAACAGTTGACAGTTTAAAAAGGGTAATATTGCTCTTATTTTAACACCATGGAGACAGTAGTAACAATCAACCTCGCTCAATGTATTGATAATCTTAAGTCAAGTAAAAAGATCACAGATTTAATCAAATTTGCAGGATTTTAATTGAAGTACGTAACACACGCGCAGACATGCAGTTTGATGATAGACATGGGATTTCTGATGAGGAAATTTCGTGAATGAATGAAGGAGAAGTTCAAGGGAACAATGAAGATAGATATTGAAAATTATAGGATGGTAAATGATGACAAAAGAAATCATGATTCAGGTTCCAATAATATAAAAGAATAACCAGAGTACGGTAGCTATCAGAAACGGTGACTCATGATCGATCAGAACCCGTGATCCTTAAGTTAGGAACTCATGAAACACTTCATTCGTCTATGAGTACGTACGTTGAGGTTGAATTAGAATTAGAATTAGAATGGTCCCTATTCTGCTCCTATGCATTTATACTCTCTCAATCATATAACCGATTATTATTGTTAACTGTTGGCAAAACAGTTACATCCCGAACACTGTTCTCCAACAAAGACGCAGGCCTCAACTGATTCATACGTTGGCCCGTCACAATATGTAAAATTTGTCACACGTTCTAATCAAAATCCAACGTAAACATGAATGGATATTCCTCCATTATTGGCCCCTCCCTCCTTTTACTCCTTTCCCTTATAGTAGTAACTCATAACTAAACCCCCCACTGTTTCCTTCAGTGGATCTGAGGATTCATTAATTAATGAGATGAAATGTTGTCCCGATTTGACCAGGTCTCCGTCGATTATTGCATTATACGTTGATTGAACGAAACATAACAAAACGACATCACTTGTCTCAATGGGTCATTCGAATTAATCAAGCGCTTCAATCCGAGGAGAGGTCTTTGTGATGGGATCGATGCATTTTAATTAGCTAATTAATAAAGGGATCAAGGGAAAGGATGATAATTACAGAGGCATGCATGTAACGTTTCTGGTCATATGTTCTTTATTACTCTTGGTTTTTATATTGTTGGAGGCATATATTATTAAAAGTATTTACGTTAACAAATATATTCAACAGTACTAAGTTACGCTGGTTCTGTACACGTGTCAAATGCATGTCAGGGATCAAAACTAGATTCAACGTCGTATATATACTAAAATTAAAGAATTGAAACTATTTTAATTTTAATTAAAGCTGCCTATATATAAAGGAAGCAATTTCTCCTCTGGGTATTAATTTGCCTGTATCCAGCAAATTTTATTAGAAAGTGCAGCCAAATTCAATATAATCATTGGTTGGGGATTAACAAAAATAATTAACAAATCATATGATAATAGATATATATTAGATGCTTTGCGTGAAACAAGAAAACTAAGTAAGAAAATGATTAGGATGAAAGTGTTCTTCACCGATTCGCTTTGTTATAGAAAGGATGACAACAAAATTCGAGTAATAAACAGTGTGTTTGAAGCTAATTGGAGTACTAATTAAGCATTTAAGAGACGGGAAAACCAAGGCAGAGGGGGGTTGCTTACACTGATTAATCAAGTAATTAGAGGCGCGGACTTATTTGAAGGAAAAATAAATAAAATAAAATTAAGAAATCTTTCCTAAGTCGCATAAAGATATCATCTTTTTCAGAAATATATAATTTTTAAAAAAGTGAAGATCTATGACTGTAATTTTTCCCGTGTTGTAATCTGATAGGTATAATTGTGGCGGCCACAAGCAATCGATGGAAGGTGGCGTAATTAGGAGACAAATTCAAAGCAACACGTGGACAACGTATCCACCACCAACTCAAAGATAATGAATCCGGACAAACTCATTATTTTTTTTTTCATTAATACTTTTTAAGATATTATTATATACTAAAATATAAACATATATACTAATAAAAATATAAACTTTGGTATGCTAAACTGCTAAAGTGGAGGATTAATCTTATTTATTATATTTAAAATTTATTTTAATTTTTTATTAAATTTCAAACCAAATTTATTTAAACTAATTGTGATTGTATAACTCAAAATCATTAGGCATATTGTATAAAAAAAAAGAAAAAGAAAAGTGAAATTAAGCTAAGCCACGTCCCATTGGTTGATCATCTGAGCTAAGCCACCGTGACTAAACTTCTGTATAATTATATATTTATATGGGGGTAGAAGATAACACTAATTTGATCCATTATGTGTTTTTTTTAGCTAATTAACGTCTCAAGGCATATATTTCCCAACAATAATATATTGTGTTCATTTAAGATTAAAAGAACAATAGATTCTTTCACACAATATGATAAATAAATTATACTATTTACAATTTTACAAATAAAAATGATTTGGTATAGATTTTAATGTTTGTATTAAAATTAATATTGTGGCATTTTTATGACGTGCTAATAGTAACCAGTGATGATAATGCTTTAGATTTGAAGACACTGTCCACTCTGATATTCATTTTTTTTTTACAAAACAAGAAGGTTATTAATTAAATGGAAATGAACGTTGAGAATTGAGAATGGGCATGAAAAATCTAAAAAAAAGAAGAAGGTGAGTGAAAGTGAATGCTCTATTCTGAATAATCAACGCATTTGAATCAGATAATTAAAAAACAGATACAGTGGATAACGCAGTTTAGCAGATTGGATTACCTAATCGAATCTGTTGCAAGCAACAACTCAACGAGGAAACACTCCGCACTTATACATCTTCTTTATCCGAAATTAAATTTAAGGTATCGTCGTCACTTTTAACCATGTAAGTTCCATACATACAATTAATTGGGTCAAAAGGGACGCTGCTCTATCATTGCAATTGTGATTATAAGTTAATCAAATTTCGAGCATACGCACTACGAAATCAATACAGTGCGGAGAAGCGTCCAAAGAAAAAGGGCTCAAAATAAAACTTGGGAGTACGAGAAGCAGAGAGAACTCAAAAGCTTCTTCTTTTTTTCAATTATAGTTTTGCCTTAATTAAACCCAAAAGACTAGAAGGGTATAATTACACGACAGATACCAAGAGGTCAGAAACTAGTAATGAGTGTTAATCCCAAAAATTACATGGCTGAAATAGATGAGGATAAGAGGGGCGAGTCTCATTCATTGAGAGGAATATCCGTTCCATGGCGTGATAAACATTCCAGATAAAGATTCCCAGGTCCATTCAGTCCAGATAAAGATTCCCAGGTCCATTCAGTTTGGATGTTGAGTTTCCATTCAATAATGACAATGAAAGACTTATTGTTTAAATTCAACTAGTAAAAGATGCAATATATAATTATTTAAGATATATTTAATTTTAAAAAAATATTATTTTATTATAATTATAATTATAATATTTAAAGAGACATTTTATCTTTTAAATATTTAAATTGATATTAATATACGAAAAAAAAATTTGTTATACCTTTAGATGATGAATAAATTTAATCTGTTTTTAAATTTTTTTATACAAAAACCATATATGACAATGACAGCTTATAAAAAAAAATAATGACAATGACACAGAAAGATTGTTTGTCGACGCAAGATAAAAATACAAAAAACTTCCTTCCCTAAGGCATCAAGCGAAATCAAATAGGAGCCCCTCCCCAATCTAAAGACCTTCGGTTCCCTGCGTCTTTCTTCGCCCTTCAAGCTTCTTCATCTTTTTTGTTTTTCTTTGCGTTTTATTCAAACTATAGTAAAAGATGCAGCTCACAACAGGATATAATGTCTAATGCCTCCGATCAAACGCAAAAAGCGACGTGTTGAAATGGGTAGGCTAGTGGAGCCAGAGGAAAGCATAGTAATGTTAAAAAGGCTATGCTTACCATAAATAATGTCAAGGGAAGGTAGAACGAGTGCTAAAACACTGGTTGGCCTATCAAAGGTTATTATTCATTGGAGATGTAGCAAAGATCAACGACATTAACTTTTCTCTTCCAATATAACGTAACTATCTTAACTCGCCATGGGCTGATAACAAGAAATGTCCTACAAAACTGGATTAGTACCAATCTCACTTCATGGAAAAACTCATTCTATCGTCATCTCTTATTATATATAGAGAGAGGTTCTTCCTTTTACTCATGCAGACTTCAACTTGGCTGACGTAGAAGCAAGATAGGAAAGACTTCTGTGTCCCACAAACATCAAAAAGGCTCCCAAAAGACCTAGCGCCTTGAGTGTGGTGAACAGGTCCAGCTGCACAAGAACACAAGTGTAGTCAATACAGAGTAACTTCTAGGAAAATTAGGAAGAAAGTTTTAAACTTAATTGCCATGTCAGAAGAACAATGGAACCGAAAAATGAACAGACATTCCACCAATATATGCATCCTAGATGACAGATCAATGTTGTTGGCTGACTAGTCAACCATGACATGTACTAAAAATTACCCTTGTCATCGGGATTAACCACCTCTAACACAAATCACTTTAAACCACCGAGCAGAAACTGACAGAAACATGTTCAACTGCTCCGTTCAGTATTTATATGAAAAGTGGCCATACCTTCAACCAGAAAAGCACATAAAGCAACAGAACTGCAGCAATGCCAAGATGGAACAGAGCAGCATAGAGAGCATTTACTGATGAAGCAGGGAAGTTCTTCAGGTTCACTCCTAATCGTAAAAGCTGTAAATGATATCACAGATAGAATGAACTGTTACAACCTACCCCACAGGAGCAACGTGAACCATGATAAAGCAGGTACCAAAAAAAAATGCAAGTAATTGGAATGTTTCAACAACATTGAACAATCCCTAAACTTCAAAATCATAAGCGAAACAGTACACGGAATATGAAGAACCTGAGCCGAGGAATGGGTTATAAAAATGATATCAAGATCAGACCTCTAACTGAGACCGAGGTTATTTTTTTGGACCAAAGATTTCAAATAACTAGAATTTACCAGCCATCATATTTTGTTCCAATTACCACACACACAGATTATTGAGGATTATAGGACTTACAACAACCAAAAAGCCAATCAGTGGCAAAATGGTCAAAATCAAGAAAGCTAGCGATAGATTCTGGGGTGGGCGCTTTTCAGGAGCCCTGAATAAGTGGTTTATCTCTTCTTTGGGTCCATATCTTGAATAAGGATCAACAGGCAGAGCAGGAGGGCGAGCTCTATTTTCAGGTGGAACTGGAAGATCTAATTCAACATGGCCTAGAGGCCGTAAGAAAGAGTTCTCCTGAAAAAAACAAATAAACATAAAAGCTCGGATGGCCAGTATCAAAGTGAAGGGGAAATTAAAGAGAACTTGTAGGGCCAGACACCATGACGGCATCACCAACAGTCAGCTCAATGTCATATCTGCCTGAGAGATAAAAGAATTTTTCCACCAAGCCAAGAAAATCCTACAAGCCAGAATAAAAACATGTGAGAAAAACAAGAACTATAAAAGTAAATGAGAATAAAGAGATCTTTATGAACAAATATATGAATTCTGCTTATGTACAACTATAGGATGTAACAAATGAAAAAAGAGCACTCAAGAGAACTCAGAATCAAGATAATGAAACATGTAATAAGGAAACTTAACATGAATGATCTCAAACTTCTGGCCGGTGTTCCCAACCACAAAGATGTGTTCAACCTTTGTCTCATGTCTCAACTTAAGAAATGCCTGCAGAACAACAGGATCCTCAATAAACCATGCGTTGAAAAGAATTCATTCAGAAGGTCTAATGTTAATCACTAACCTGATGTGGCTTGAAAGCACGACCATTAGGCATTGTCAATTGAAATGACAAACGCAACTTCTGCAGGTGGTTAGCTGAGAATGACACAACGTTATTTCTGGACAAATCCAACCTGGATAGCGAAAGCAGGATGTAAAAAGCCAATTGAAACCAAAAACCAAAAATGCCACTAAAAGAAAAATAGTACTCCTCTTGTCTTTAACATAAGACCTAGTTGCAGTGTAATTTGCACTACAAATTAGGTCATATATTAAGGACCGAAAGAGTACTTCATATGTATCACATTCAAACATCAAACATGAAATAATGATGAGAAACTGCTATACTTATCACTTATCAGAAATCAGGAGTAGCACCTCGGATATAACAGTTAATAATTTCTTAAACATAACTAGAAACATACGTTTTTTGGGTTTCAACACTTCCGAGATCACTGTCAAGAACAGCAATTTCTGCATTGCCAACTTTAATAATTCCAGTGACATATATTGGCACGTGAATTTGGCCTCCTGTGGTATATACTTTATCATTATCAGTTCCATGAAGCACCACCTACAAAATAGGTTTTACACACATTAAATATGCCCTGATGCAACTGAAAGGAAAACAAATAACTAAATTAAACAAAACGGAATACCTCAAGAACAAACATATAAGTTCCCACATCCACATTCTTTGAGAGAAAACTGAAGACATGAAGTCCACTTTCTGAGTCATACTGGAGTTCCTGTATCATGCAAAAGGTGCAGGGTAATAAGAAAATGGAAAGTGAAATCTTTCAAAGAGGTAACCAAGTTTTCTGAGAGAGGGAAAAAATCTCAAGAAACCAAGCTCCTGGAAATAAGCCATTTCTCACCCTACTCTCAATAATAGATGAATCTTTAGCACCAGTTTTGAATGCTCGAACAAGTTTAACCGTTAAAGGTGGCGCAGCTGAACCAAGCACTGTATTCACCTTAACCTGATTAATATTAAAATGTGTTTGTCAAATTTTGTAAACAGAGAATGACAAGCATCAACATTGCGCAGCTGCAAATCTAAGATTAAAATTGTCAAGAGACCACAAGAGAAATGCAAGTGACTGGCCAAGGGAAAATGTAAAGATGATGACAGGGGAAAATCAGAAGAGCAAGCATATGAGGGGGTGCTAAGAACCAGAATAAATAAAAAACATTTTCCACTGTCATCAGGCTTGGGGTACAGCACCTAAGTGGTTGCCTTAATCATGACATTCAGAAACTCATTAAACCCAAAATTCCAAGAGCTACCTAACTTTCATAAATAAAGTAATATAAAACCAACAATGTAAAAAATCCCAACTCAGTTGCATACCTTGAGCAAATCTTGATTGGTTAATGAAAAAACAGTTTCAGGAAGAGACAGTATCAATGGGATGGCGACCCTACAGTTCCACCATAAGAGATTCAGTTTATATGCCTTATTCAAATATGATGAAGAGGCTAATTAACCAGAAAAGAACAAGAAAATAGACATAAAACCATAAAAATGTAACTTTACAATTGACCTTAAAAGGGTCTCACCTGTTGTTCTCCAGAAAGGCCAGTGATTCTATTTGATTGAAGAAGTCCTTTGCATCTCCTGGGATTCCAATACCCAAGAAGAACTTTGCCAAACCCAATATTTTATCCCCTGGGAGCTGGAAATGTAAAACCAAAGCATTAATAGAACATCCTTCAAAGACTAAGAAATAGAAGTAATCCCACAAACTCCTAGTACATTTAATTTTTCGGAAGTCATGGCAGAAAATGCAGTAAGCCCCCGCATTACTGAAGCAGTTGTGGAAAGAGAACCCTGATACTCAAGTCCACCAACAATTTTCTCATCAAAATAAAATGTCCCATCATCTGAAAATAGACAACATGCTCATCTAAGACCACTGTGATGAAGCATAAAGCTTAGATTGCAGCATAACAAGAAAAATGCAATCACTATATATGGAGAAAAGTGACAGAATTATTGCTCAGATCTAGATTAGTAGGTTGTACTGAATACCAGATTATTAGAAGTTAGGAGGGAGAGGGGCTAGAACTAGAAGTGTTCGCAATCTACAAGTATCTTCTACCCACGTTAAGGCAGTTGATGTAAAACATGCACCAATTCCACACATAACCAACCTTACAAGAGAATTAGAAGTTAATGTACACGAGAAACATCAGTCTTTTAGATACAAGAATTTTAAGAGATCGATTTACTTCCTTCAGCCACCAGACTAGTTAGTTCATTAAAACATAACCTGACCACCAATAACAAGGTCCCATTGCAGAGAAAACAGAGAATGGAAGTCAGGTAAATAGAAATCCCAAAGACAAAAGCTATGGTACCAGAAGAATTTTACAACTTATACGGATGTCTATAATCATAGTTAAATCAACATAGGAAAAGAACGAAGAAAAGAAAAGCTTCAACAAGCTAATTAGATACACATACCATATTTCTCAATGCTGTCAAAAAGCTTCAATATATCATTTTTCACCATATCAATCTGCCAAAATGAAACTAATATAAGATACCAATAAAAGTGTCCAGTAAAGTATGATTACACAATGCATCAGAGAAAAGCAGCAGCATTGGTATGTCATCGATCAAATTACAGGAATGCTACTCTCTACCTTTCATGTCTACACCAGCATTCTCACAGGCAAGCTGTCTCACTCCCCTCCCCATTATCCCTCCCCCTCATGCTTATGGACACACAGTTATTAAGTATGAGAAGAGATTCACTAACACCCGCCCCCCCCCCCCCAAGAGAAAAACACCCTCAAACCAAACAAGCCCTAAAATAGTCAAAAATCATTGCCGCTCAAATTTAACTTGCTAGTACTGCCTGCAAGCATCATCAAGTGAATTTCTGCACAATATATGCAACTTTCCCACGTCCTTGAGTATTAAAATTGCACATTTTGAAGATCCAGAAGTTTACCCTAGACTGATCAATTTCAGAAGATGCCAGTGAGATCACTCCAGCAAACGCTTCAAGTGCTAATCCTGCAACGTACATGTTAAAAACAAGTTATTACTTGTGCGTATAGATTAGCTATGATAATTACCATTGGGATCCCATGGCTCATGCTAGCTTGACTACCTTGACTAAGATAGAGAGAGAAAAATATCAACACATATAATTACCAGCAGCATATGTACTAGACTCAGGGTTATCAGGGCTATAGCGCCATCTTCCATCACTCTGGCTCAGAGCCTGCCAATAATTCATGACATTAACTCAAGTTTCCACAATAAGGTTTGAATTGTGATTGCAGCAAAAGAAAATGATGTGTACGGGTCGCAGTTCTATATCCTAGACTCCCAGCACCACATTAGATGAGCAACAATGATATTTATCCTAATGCAAACATAGATTACATCTCAAAGTAAATATGATAAAAAAAAAAACCTTGATTGACTGAAAAGTCCCATCACCATCAGCAAGAAGCACATCAACATTAGAAGTCCGATCCTGTAAACAATACTGGGAGATCAGAAGCAATCATAGAAAAATATATTACATTGCCACCTGACAACAACGGTACTGAAGAAATAAATATCAGAAGAGAGACATCTCTGCAATAATAGCCAACATGTCTAAAGAATATTGAAGGGAAGGAAAAATATCTACTTGCACAGTTAAATAAAATCCCAATAATTACCTTTATGAGAACCAGACTTCCTATTGAATAGTATATGTCGAGCAACGTACTTGCATCACTGACAGAGGATTGAAGTCTTGAAGCAATATTCTTTACATTTAAAACAAATGCCAGCGTCAATTTTGATACTTAAAACACAGTAAAAGTTTCATAGGCAATAACATTTAAGCTGAAAGAAATAAAATAGTCGACATGACATGCAGGTACCTTGAGAACCTTCACATCAACCTTGCATTTCAATTTGCCATCAACTTTTAAGGCATAGAACACATTCTTTGGAGGAGATGATGACCCAAGAATCTCCAATACTTTTTGACAAGCGGTTGTGCTCACGTCAGGCTTCTTTTCTATGGCAAGAATCTCATAAATGCTCAAGGCCTCATATGTATCTTCTAAACTGATAAGTGATAATGCAATATAATAATTAGTTGCCTATCAAAGTGATGCAAACCAAAGAGATTAATTGTAATATACGACACCTAAGAAGAGCAATGTCCATCCAAAGTCCAAACCATCAGAGAAAAACAAATAAGGATTTCTTTCTGGACATCAATCTCGATACATCAGAAAAATATTGGAATGGCAAAAAAGTAATCTTTTTATTTTTTTTTTTTATTTTTGGTGCTATCAAAATGTAATTGGCGTGTACAACAATCAGCGGCACAAGACTCTCTCATCAATCCCCCGTTCTCCGATGGAAACAGTAGGACGGATAATAGCATCCTGATTAAAAAGGGTTTAATTCACCTAGCATATGATCCATTAATAGGCGCGAAGAGCTCTAAAGCCACAGTTCGATGAGAATCCGAGATCGGCTCGTAAATCGTCGCCGCTTCACAGATCGAAATAGCCAGAAGCAACAAAAGAAATACAGCTAGGTTTCTGGCCATTCCTGCACCAATAACTCAGATAATTTCAATTAGCAGCATGTGAATGACTTAATCAGTAATTTGCATGTGTATCAGTCTAGGTTTGATTGTCATGAAAGGGGACAAATCATACGTGTATGATACATGAGTGGGCTGAGCAGCTCAGTACTTGCACTTCGAAGGCGACGACTTCCACTGGGGGATAGTTCAGGTTTGGGTCCTGAACGTCATAGAACTTGAGTAACAGGCCGATGATGCAATATCACGAGCATAAGACTGACAGAGGCAAGTCTCCGCGCTAAATTCCAATTCCCAAAACTAACCCTGAGTTGCCGTTTAATTACTGTGGCTATATATTAGCTAACTTAAATAAAAGAGAGTTAGGAGAAAAATTAGAAAAAGCACAAACTATTACTGTCACAGGCCACGGCTCATCATTTAATTTAATTAAATATTTGGTAAAAGTATATAATTAATATAAAATATAAGCAAACGAAATGACTTATTTTTCATATTAAATAAATATATAAGAAATATCCTACAAAATTTACATCAAATTACTTTATTTATAAGTTATAAAGAGGTATGAGTATGGAGGTATGAGTATGAGTAGTCGCTATTACCTCCCTCAAATTTATTTATAAAAATAAATAATTAAATTATGTGAATCTATGAAACCAATTATAAATAATAAATATACTTGAGATTAGTTTTTCTCTCTCTAATATTTCCATATTAATTGTTTTATAAATTTCTTTTATTTCTGTTTTTTTTATTATAAGAAGGAAAACAAGTTATAGAACTTTCGTTTCTAAACATAAGAATCTTTTTAAAGTTTTAGTTTAGTTGTTTAATTTTTTTGATATAATTTTTTTAAAAAAATTAATTTTATCTATAATTTAAAAATAAGATAAAATCTATATTTTTTTAAATAATATTAATATCAAATAGGATGAACTATTAATTATTTTTAATTTTATAAATATTAATTATTTTTTTTATAATATTTTTATAGATTTTCAAATGGGCCTATCTAAGTCATAAGTAAATGGCCAGATGCATGCTTTTGTCAATACAGACTTGGGCTACTTGTTTTAAGCTCCATATCGGTATAGATTTAGATTGTAAATGAGTTTTATTTTTTAAAAAAATTATTATTTTTTTTAAATTTATTATTAACTAATAAAAATTAATTTAAATAATAAATAATTTAGTATCATTTAAGTGAGGTATTAAATTTAAATCTTATAGTATATAAAAAATTCTTATTAAAAAATTTATCTACCATAATTAAGTGTGTGGCGTAAGTTAAATATAAATATAGTATAATATTCTAATAATAGGAAATAAACAGATTTTGTGAAAATAACATTTGTCATGGTTGAATTGAGGGGAATTTTTTATTTAAATCCATCACTCCTAAATATAAGTAGGATGCTTGTTTTAAATTTTATTTCAAATTTTATATTAAATACTATAATAAAACTCGTGATCTAATTAATACAACTCCTATTTATCAATGAAAATTATAAAAATATTTTGTAGGCCAACAATAAAAATACTAAATTTTAAGAAACGTATGTGCAATGACTCGCGCAAATGAATATAAACCTACTCGATATTGCGTAACAATTATAATCACATTTAACATATTGGGGTCACACATAGTTCAGCATTGATTAGGATTAACACGTGCACACTTTTGCCAAAAAAAAAAAACTGCCACATTTTCCGGGTTTGAGCAATAAAAACTCCAATAAGCTAACTACGCGATGGGCTTATTGAGTATTCCTTGCAGGATTTTGTGACTCTCTGCAGCTAAAACTATGTTTATGTGGAATCCATGTTGAATATTGATTGATTATTTCTTTAACTTTTTGACTGATTTCTCGAGCTGCCTTTAAGCCCACGCCTCTGTGATCTCCCAATCGATGCCTCAGTCTCACCTTCTTCCCTCTATCGGTAAGCCAGGGCCCTAATTCACATCAAAATTGCCGGGAATTCACTCTAGTCCATTCTTCACAAACAATCCCGTCGTCTTCCCCCAGTTTCCCCTGCTTCATCGTTAGATTCGTTTCAATCCACTCGAACCTTGTACAAATTCGTTTCACATTGTTCCCTCAATTCGAAAACTTTCGCTTCCTCAATCATGTCTTTTGAAGAGGAGGAGGCATTCGAGCACACCCTCCTCGTAGTCCGCGAGGTCTCCGTGTACAAGATTCCGCCCCTAAATACATCCGGCGGGTACAAGTGCGGTGAATGGCTCCAATCCGATAAAATATGGTCCGGTCGGCTCCGAGTCGTGTCGTGCAAGGATCGGTGCGAGATCCGACTGGAGGATCCAAACACCGGGGAGTTATTCGCGGCTTGTTTCGTCTACCCTGGCCAACGCGAGAACTCGGTGGAGTCCACCCTCGACTCGTCCAGGTACTTCGTCCTTAAGATCGAGGACGGTCAGGGTAAGCACGCCTTTATTGGTTTAGGGTTTGCAGAACGAAATGAAGCTTTTGACTTCAATGTGGCATTGTCGGATCACGACAAGTATGTGAGAAGGGAACACGAGAAAGAATCCGGCGAGGCTTCTGAGGAATCTCATATTGATATTCACCCAGCCGTAAATCACAGGTTGAAGGTATACGTATAATACAAGAACGTCTCACTGTTACTTTGTTTATTGGGCATTTTATAACCTTAAAGAACAGAATGTGCCTTATTGAAGAGAAAAAGGATGTGCTTTGATATCCTACCTGCTGAGTTTGAGTAAACAAAGCGTGATACACTGACATGTTTGTCGGATTTTTGGTTACTTATAGGTGGTCAATTCATCAGTGTGGCTATCTATTCCATTCCGTCCGTGTGATTTCTTAGCGGCTCTGTTTTGTATTGCTCTATAATATGGTCGCATTACGTGGCTATTCAGATTTGAGATATTTATATGTTTTAGATGAACATAGAACTAATCTCCTTTTAATGCTCCCCCTCCTTACTAAAAAAACTCGAAAAAAGGATACTGCACTTCTTACTCTTGCTTGTTCTGATAATCTACTCCACCAGTTGGTCTCTTCAAATGGGATTAAGCCCTACGACATGTCCGTTTCCTCATTTTTTTTTCGTTTGGAACCTGTAGGAAGGTGAAACCATCCGGATTAACGTGAAACCCAAGCCATCTTCTGGAACTGGCATGCTTTCGTCAGCTGGTTTAACAGGTGGGCATTCTGGAACTGCGAAGCCTAAAGCGTTGAGCCTTGCTCCCCCGCCAGCTGGAGCAGGAAAAATCAGGTCTCCACTTCCGCCCCCTCCAAATGATCCTGTTGCTGCTCGGAAGATGTCTACCAGTCACAGTACTGATCTTAAAGAATCGCATGATAGTGCGAGACATTCTACTGATTCTATTTCAGATCTTTCTCAGCTAAAGGTAGAATGGTCTTCTCATCCTTTTGTTGTTTCCTTCTTGCATGCAATATCTGCCAATATGCTGGTATGTGTATGGTGAATTAGAGCCTAATCTTTATTTTATTTGACGCAAATAGTAACATCAGCTCACTTGCATCATTGAACTGAGTTTTATTAAGAAGATCACTAGATCCATGCTTCTAGTTCCAGTAGCTAAATTAGGTATTTAACAGAACTTCACCTTGGCTATTTTCTTATATTTACTCTCTACTAATATAAGGCTGCCTTGCTGTCAAGACATACAATAAGAATAGTGACACTGGTGTTTCATCACTTGATAAAAATGTAAGAAATTTTGACCCCTTAATTTATTGAACTTTAGTTTTATATGCTTATTATCAATCTAGATTCCTATGTGATTGAAACATTGCTTGGATAATGAACAGTTTACCTTAACATGTGCCCATTACCTAGTCACCTGTTGGGGGGATTCGTGTTGGTGGTTTCTTGATGTGATGAAAGTCTATTAAGAACCCCCCCTTTCCCGGGGGGGCGAACATATATTGGCTGTGTTTTTTTTTAAGGATTCTACATTGCATAACATGTTTGAGTTACCTGATTCGTGATACGTTTTCCTTTGGGTAAAAAATTAATTTCCTCGTTTTTTTTGCTGACATTTATTTATAGAGGAACCTCCCATCAACAGCGGCGTCAGGATCGACCACTGCATCAGGATGGGCAGCCTTCTGATTGTATGAACGATTTTACTACACGAGGCCTTTAAAATCCCTGAATACATACGTTTTTTGTTATTTCTTGACAAAAGAGGCTGAAGCAGGTGGTGCCGGAAGTAAACGAGTCTGCACATGATACAAGTAACTAGATATATTCAGGAGTAGCCTCCTGCCAAATGTCGATGACCTCTTTCATTTCCTTGGATTGTACCACTAGTTAGATCCAGTATCTATATAAAAGGTTAAAAGAATGACTATTTTTCCGTAAGCTGACTCTTGCTATGATGTATTCCAAATTCTGTTCCAATAAGAGTGTTTTCATGCTGCATTGCAGCTGATCTTAGATAAACCAGTCAATACAAAAAATCACTAATAACTTCTGCCCACGGATATCCTGCAAGAAACATTTTTTGGATTGCTTTTCCATTTTCTTCGACAATCATCCATTACAAAATACCACATACTTGCAACCTGCTTCTAATCACGCATGATGTAAGCTAACTCTACAATCAAACGCAAATTTTTCTGCTGTGCATTGGAGCAAACCCTACCTCTAAAATTGTTATGCAATTTCATTAGGCAAGTAAATTTCAGATTGTTTTACTTCCTTCTGAATACAATGTCAGTTGGGGGAAAAAAGCAAAGAAAGAAGGGGTTAGTTCTTCAACTGGGAAGTACAAGCAGAGGATCTGCTCCTTTGTAACATCTTTATGCTGGGTTAGTTCAACTAGATAAAGAGCGTCGCCATCACTCTTCCATATTGGGAAAAGACCGTTAGCACTAGACACCTATACAAAATCACCCTTTACAGAACAACAAAAGCAGTCCTACTTACCCATTTTTGTCCCTTCAGGATTCACAAAGTTGTGCTACAGTCTGCAAATGTAATATAGGACTACCTTATCAGGTCAAAAATATACATATATGGGTACTTCCTCTCCAGCTGTATCCTACAAAAATATAGTGATCATTTTTTTCCTAGCCACAACATAGTGATCTATTTGAAAAGACCTCTCTCTCCAACTCTCGTTAGTTTCACAGATGTCTTCATCTGAGTTCAATCTACCCAACCTGAATTTAGATAAGAGCAGATTAAACTCATGTATAACCACATATCAGTTTTGAAATAGCACGGGGAAAAAATCTACAATCCCTATAACTCAAAAACTGGCCAAAAGATATCCCCCTTGGCAAATTGAAGAAACAGGCTTCAGAGACTACGCAACGGAATGACCATTCCATCAACACAATTTACCAGTCGAGTGTGACTTGCTCATTATTCTTGATAGTCTGGCTTCAGAATCCAATGTGATCCATTTGATCCTTTTTCCAGAGTTGCTATTTCCTTTAACAGATTCTTGAACAGGGCAAGATTTGTCGAGGGTATCCTGTCCTTAAAATGCTGGACTATGCTGGATGAATCAGAACGTCCACCTCTCTGTTGTAGAAATGTACAGATTTCCCGAATCAATACCTCAGGTTGCACTCCATCTACCTTTTTAGACGCCCTAGAGGATCCAACATCGACAGATCTTGCTTGATTGTATAGGTCAACAGCCCTACCAAACTGATGTTCTAGCCCAGCACCAATGGCTTTTTCTTCGCTATGCCGGATTCGAGCCAAAAGTTCAGCAGAAGATAACGCCTTACCAGATGATGCCCCAGCAGCTGATCCATTTAATCTTCTAGTCCCATCACCAGCTGATTCATCAGATTCTTTGCAATTACTTACCAACTGGGAATTCACGGTTGAACCAAACTTTCGACGAAAAGATGATGGTGCACCAGCAGTTCCTGACTTTCCTGTCCATGTAGGAACAGCAATGCTTTCACGACTTCGGAGCTTTCGTGACTGACGTAAAGCTTCTGCAGCTCTCTGTGCCACCTGGGAAGCTTGCTCCTCAAGCCTCATCTTTTCCTCCCCATTGGCATTCATGATCAAATCATGGTTCACAGCACTCTACGATCATAAAACAAGACAAAGAGGTCAAATATCATTTGCCAAAAAGACATACAGGGGTCAACACAATCTAAGGTGCATATAAAACGATGTCATGTAATAAATATTCTCTCAAAATGGAACATAATCCAAGTGAATATATAAACCCTAATTGAGAATGGTTAAAGAAATTAAATTTAATAGGGATTATTAATCTGGAGGTCCTTATAATTTTCCTCAATTTTTGAATTAGGTCCCTGCGCTGTTTTTTTTTCCTTTTATTGGGTCCTTTGTTAGATCTATTAGTCACTGCTGTTAAATAAACCATAACACCGCAAAGTGGCCCGTTAGTCTCCCTTTATTCCCTTTTCCTCCGTAAAATCACACTCCTTTCCTCTTCAACATCTTAATGAAGAAAAAGAAAGGGTTCTTGATGATTGAGATATGGACACTATGACGAAGTTGAAGATGATTCAGAGCAAGAGTGTGGCCGAATCAAGGTGACAATTCCCAGTGGGAAGACTCCGTCAATGGCTTTGTCACGGACTCCGAGCATAAAGTGGATTTTTGAATCAAGATCTGGAAGTTTTCCTAAAGATTTTCTTAGATTATTGATGATTCATTATCCCAGTAATGACCAATCTAATCAATTATGTTGCTTCTTCTTCTTCTTTGTTTTCCTCACACCATTTTTCTCACTGGAAGTGGTTTCTTGATTTCACAATGCTACTTTGCCTTTGTCTCTGTTTTCAAAATCAAAGCACAAAGCAATGCTCTGTTTTTCTTCCTATCACTATTTACCAATTAGTTCCCTCGCTTAATGATAAGGTTTGTATGAGTCATGATGAGAAACACTGAATGAGTCACAGCCAAAAACAAATGAGACAGAGTCGAAGAGATGAAAGGAATGTGGTTTAATTTTGCTAGTTACTTTAGCAAAGATATTTATCCGATTTTCCACCACGGCAACGATGAAGGAAAAGGGGAAGAAAGAGAGACTAACAGAACTTCTTAACGGTGTTACGGTTTATTTAACAGCCTGACGGGAGGATCTAACGGTAGAAAGTTAAAGGACCTAATAAAACGGAAAAAAACTCAAGGACCTAGTTCAAAATTGAGGAAAACTATAAGGACTTCCAGATTGATTTTCCCAATTTAATATTATGCAACATATGCTTTACTTGTTCCATTATTCCCTCCATTCTCAATTCATCCAACAGTGCAAATTTCCAATAATGAAATAAATAAAATCAAAGACACCTGATAAATTGGAAGCAAGATGAAACACAATGGAGAAGCTTACATGTAACCCATGGGCATCAAAAAGACTTTTCAATATATTTGTTTCCTCATCTGCTTCATCAAGACGATCTGTTTTCTCTTTTCCCTTTCCCTTGACTGATCTTGTTTTTGGCCTGCCATCATTATTAACTACAACATCATCAGAACCTGATTCAGAATTTTGGGGATGTTTATGCTTATCCTGCTTATCTTCATGTGCCCCAACAATATTTACATCTTCAGATATTTGACTGAAAATAGTTGACGTTTCAGTTGACCCACTTTTGTTATCCACATTCAGAATAAAAAGATCTTTCATATCTCGAGCTTTAAAGAATCTCTTCTGCTGTGGGTTCTTCAATATCTTATTAGTAAGAAAATGTTTGTAAATCTGACGGTGATAAACTTTCTCCTCTATAGTTCCGCGAGTGATCAACCTATATACTGTCACATCCCGTGTCTGACCAATTCGCCAAGCTCGTTCTCTGGCCTAACAAAAGCAATAATTATCATACATAAAAAAAAAGATAAGAATTAAAATTGAAGCAAAGCATAGTTCTCTGCCAGGATGAATTGAAAATTTCTTTATAAACAATATTACACAGAACTCTAGAGAATATATACATTCAAACTATTTCAAGACCCAGCAGGATGTATGAAAAAAAATTACCTGAACGTCAGTTGAAGGATTCCAGTCAGGGTCAAAGATAATCACCCTGTTTGCACCAGGAAGATTCGTCCCCAAGCCCCCAACTCTGGTTGTTAAAATGAATATAAATACTTCCCTTGACTCATTAAATTCATCAATTAAAGCCATCCTTTGTTTTATGGGAGTGGCTCCATCCATTCTCCGGTAATTATGACCAGAAATGGTCAAAAAATTCTCAATAATGTCAAGCATTTGTTGGGTTTGAGTAAACAGAAGAACTCGATGACCCTGTTCCTTCCAAACATTAAGCACCTGTGCCACAACTTTCATTTTCCCACTGCGTTCTGGATTTCCATAGTCTGGATTGCTGAATGCATGTTCCCTTTCAAGCAAGTCAGGGTGGTTGCAAATCTTACGCATTATATCAATTCCATAAAGAGAATTCTTCCGTCCATCCAAGATTTGCTCCACTTCAGAGCTTGCCAAAAATGCTCTATAAGCAGATACTTGCTCAGAAGTAAGGCTACAAAATAAAACATGCTCAGTTTTCTTTGGAAGCTGGGCATCCACATCTGCTTTCATCCGCCGAAGAAGATAAGGCATGATCAAATCACGAAGCATCACAGCACACCTGCAAAATGTAAAAATTTAACTAATTATTTGGTGTTCCAGATAATGCGCTAGAAACTCACAACAGTTACCTCCCTAATCAAAATATACCAACAATCCAACTGAAAATCCTTCTGTGTCATTTCTCTACTTTCACATCTGAACTAGAATGAGTGAATATTCTGTTCCTTATTATTAACAGAGGCCAATTCTGTATATGACAAGAAGATTAAAACAGAAGATCATAACCACCTATATGCTGTTGATACTTGTAATGGTGAAGCATTTGCATATCCACCAACTGCTATAGGAACAGCAAACTCGGCTTCAAATACAGGCAAAACACCCAACTTTCCAGGGAAAACAAAATCAAACAATGACCACAGTTCAGTCAGTTTGTTCTGTATAGGTGAGCCAGTCATTATGATGCGGTGTACAGTCTGTAGCTGTTTGCAAACTAGGGTAATTTCAGCATTTGGATTCCTTATTCTGTGTCCTTCATCAAGAACTGCGTAACCCCATTCAATGTCAAGTAACAGGTCCCTCAATATTCTGAGCTGCTCATATGTTGTGATAAGCAATCCAGAATCCGCTCTCATTACACGACTTATCAGGGATTCCCATTTTCTTGTGCTTTTTGATTGAATATTGGTCTCGTAGTCACTGTCACTTGAACTATTACTATCACAGTCTGATTCATCACATTTGGATTGCTCCTTTCTAACATCAGAATCTCGTGCAGAATCATGTAAAAGCTCTACATGAAACTTTGGGTACCACTTTCGAACTTCCCTTTTCCACTGTCGCAAGAGGGTCACAGGACAAATGATAATGCTTGGTTTATACATGCCACTAAAATGCAATGCACCAAGAAAAGATAAAACCTGGATGGTTTTACCAAGACCCATCTCATCCCCAATAATTCCACCAGCTCTTTGGCAATGCAATTCCCACAGCCACTGAACACCAACCTTTTGATAGTCAAATAGTGCATCAAAAATATTATCAGGGATTTTCAGCCCACCTTCTAATGTTATAAAAGAAGGTTCATGATCAGCACATTCAAAATCCTGAGCATCTGTATTTTCACAACTGGAAGAGTCCAGGCAACCACTTGCTTCCTCTGAAAAGCATGAAACAACTGAAGTATGAAAAAAAAAAACTGCATACAATAGCACGAACAAAGAAGTCAAGGGCCTTAATACAGATTGAAATTAGTTTATGGTAATTAATGGTTCATAGACAGTTTGAAACCAGTTTAAGGTAGTTAATGGTTCATAGACAAGTTGCCAACCTTCTCCCTCATCCACAAAAAACCAATATATAGTTTATAATCATCAGCGAATAAACTAACAACAGATTTATTTTTCCTGAATTTTGCTGTAATTACACTGACTCAGGAGAAGTTTGTGTGTTTTGAAAATTGAGTGAAGATACGTTTAGTTTGAACACAATTTAAGAGATGTTTTTGTAATCTAATTTATTTTTTAGGGGATCACGATGTAATTATGCCATTGGATGCCTATTATCTTACTCAAAAGTTTCCTCTCTCTCGTCATAAGAGTAAGGAACTCATACACTATAAGAAAAAGCATAAAACATACCGGTCTCTCTTGAATGTATTTCCTCACTAGAAACACGCTTTGTCCATTTCCTGCCAGGCAAAGGTCGCCTTTTTTGCCTTTTCAAATTATTTTTCTTCTCTAGCTCTCTTTCTCGGGACTGAGGAAGTTTTAGTGGTACTTTGAGTCTGATAAAAGGATGAGAGGGTGCGTCAAGCTTAGGCAGATTTTCATATTCAAGCAACTTGGTGGTTGGGCGAGCTCTTGCGGCCTCAGATATTGATTGGGCAGCTCTTTCAAGACTAGAAGAAGCAAGATCATCAGTCCTTTCTTCTTGACTCGCACGATAACTACTAGATGTTTCTGATTGTTGAAAGCGTCGCTCAAAGCCCTTCAGGTTAGAAAATGGTGTCAAAATCCCTTTCCTTACCAAGTGATCCCTTTCCTGAAAAAATGAAGCAGAAAATTAGCTCCTGCACTTCTCTATCTACCAATAGCATACTTCACATTTGATTCATTCTCAGCAAAGCAACTTATAACATCAAGCAAAATGTATTTTCCAGTCTTATCACAGATTAAGCAACAAGCTAGAACACAAGAATGTAAGTAACTCACTGTCTCAACAAAGCCTGCCGAGGCAGCATCTAAAACTGCATCAAAATCAACATCATCATTAAATGAAACTGCTTTATGCCGTTTCCCTGAGTCTGAGCCTTTCGGTAAACTTTTAACTTCTTTAGGCTTCCTCTTGGGTCTTCGCTCTTCCTTAACCAAATTAAAGATCTCATTCTCCTTCTCCCGATCAATACTTTTGCAAGGCTTCTCCTTGAACAAATCTGAAAGCTCTTTCTCTAGTTGAGCCTTTGTCTTCTTTAGGCTTTCTAACCTATCAGCAGCCAGAACATGTTGAAGATTCAAATCATTGGAGGAAGTATCCTTGGTAGTCCTTTTCTCCCCGTTGTCAGCACCCCCATCAATACAATCTCCATTACTCTCAACATTTCTCACTTGTTGGATAGTGGAAGCAACTGCATTTATTTCAAAATCTACTGCCCTCAACTTATGATAAAGTTCTGCTTTGCTAATAGATGATGGGTCAACATTTTTATATTTCTGAGGAGATTCTTCCTTTGAGCTCCCATCAGCTTCAGTAATGGTCACCACATCATTCTGTGCCTACAAGTTAACATTCTCCGTGATCAAATTTTAAGATTTGGTTTAAAATTTCTAAAGCAAGACAAGTGAGATCCCACATATGCCATATTCTGTTACAATTAAATTTCAACATCAAGTTTCTCATGAGAGTTTTTAAACAACAATGGAGAAAGAACTGGAGTTAGCAATGCTAGTGAAATTTTTCTGGAGGCTCATAGATCCTTATCTATCTTTTAGCAGTAAATTACAAATCACACTTGATAAAATTGAAACTTGAAAGGAATCAAAAAGCTAATGCGTCAGAACCAGGACCTGGTACCTCAGCTAATATGTCTCTTTCAACCCATTCGTGATTGGCAGACTCTACGCCCAAACTACTAAGCAAAATTCTGTCTTCGTCTTCCTCCATAATATTATTTCACACCAACTAAAGCCACCTACAAGAAATAAACATGGAAAATCTCAGCATACTAAAGCAGCATTTGCTTTCTTTGGGACCAAAACTACAGTGTAGTACGGCCAATTTCAATTTTACAGAATTACCAAGTTCAATTGCCAAAAACAAAACAAGGACAAAAACCCGTCTTGCTTCTAGGTTCGATCGGGGTGTCGACCGTTCAATTTCATAAATTATTTTCCAAGAATCAAATTTGCCAAGAAATGAATATAAACTAGACAAGCTTTGATCCGAAACGATGATGTTGTCCCCGCCTCCTCTACCAGTTCGCGCTCAACGCGAGCATGCGACGTCTTCAACTCACTTCGTCTTGGGCCGAAAAACCAAAATAACGCATGAGCGACCTTGCTTCTTCGCAAGGTGTACGCGGACCCCACTTTTCATGTCGTTTTATAGGTAAACCCCGGAGTCGGGGTCGTTTTAATGCATTTTTACCTAACCGACGTCGTTTCTTTTTCTTTTCCCCCTTTTCGTTTGCCAACTTCCTCCCCAACTACCACAAGCTCAGACGTGTTCGACTTGAGACCAATTGGTTGGGAAATTGCCGGGGACGAGCTTTCATTAAAGGAAGGGACCGGTCTGAGCGCCACTAACCATAATGGCCGACGACAAAGGAACTCGGAGTCAGAGAAGCGAAGATAAGGAAGAAGATGAAAATGAAAGCTGCAGAGGAATTAGAGTGCGTGGTATGCAATTCGCCTACGATGGGCATCCGCCTCTCTTTGTCGACTCCAGCATTAAGATCTCTACTGGATCGCGATGCCTTCTGGTTGGTGCCAATGGATACTTTTCCTCTTTACTCTAATGATTTCTTTCCCATTTATGTTCTGCATAAAGCTGTGGGAAATGTCTGTTGGTTCACAAAGAGCTTCAGAGTCAAATGCCTACTGATCAATGCGCATGAAATAATGTACCTTTATGACCGTTGCTGATAATTCGGAAAACTTATTATCGTTGGCGAATGTATCTTGGAGTTGAAATTGATGTCATATTGTTCCTGTGTAGAAAATGCAACTCCACAAGTTTTCTACTGGCTAAGATTAGGCATTTTTTAGGCCAGAGGGAGAACTAGAACGTTACTGATTTAGAATTGCTCCAATCTTCAGGGAAGACCACTTTTGCAGAAAATTCTGGTTGGCAAGCATATGGTCGGAGGAAGAGATGTTGTACGGGTATTAAATTGTTCCGCTTTCCACGATACTCAACTGGTTTGCAATGGTGATCTCGCCTATTTGGGAGGATCCTGGAGCAAAACCGTCGGCTCAGCAGTGAGTTTCCAGATTCTGTTCTCAATGTAATTTCTTATTTTATAGAAGAGTTATTACCAAGATAAAAATGGTACAAGTTTGCCTGTAAGGTGCAAAGCTGTTAAAAGTGGGGTGGACGCTAAGTAGTGAATACTTTCAGATGCACAGCCTCGATATTCTTCCAGCCAGCGTGATTAGATAGTTATTTCACTTGTTTAAACAGTGGTTGCTTTATTGAACAACTGTGCATCGCCAACATGGCTCATGTGATCTGGACTTGGGTACAAGAGTTTGATGCTGATAAAATTTTGAAAAACACAATCAATAATTGAAGGTCTTGAACTCTTGCAATTTTTCATAAGATTTTTATCTTACCGATATTTTCCCCATAACATGCTTTGCTTAATTTGTTTCTTAATCTTGATTTCATTGCTAATATCCAGGGAGAAATTCCACTACAGGGAGACTTCTCAGCTGAACATATAATATTTGGAGGTAGGTTAGAAACTAGTTTTCATTGCTTCCTAATGCATCTCCAATTTGAATTGAGAGGAATCAATCATGCATCTACTTGGAATCCTTCAAGTATCTCTTACTGGGGAGGATGGTATATATATATATAAGGTGTTGAGATCATGCTATGCCTTTTTCTATACTCTGGTTTTGAATCGATGTTCTTCATGATGTTTGCAATTCAAAATCAGAGTGAGTAACTGTTGGATACAGTTGTGGTTAAGTTCCATTGCCACCTTCTTTAGTTACAACGTCTAATACAATATATGTATCCCTTTCTTTTTTAGCAGTTGAGGGTACAGATCCTGAAAGGAGAGATAAGTTGATTGAGTTGCTTGATATAATCTACAGTGGCGAATGCATAAGGTATCTTATGGGCAGCGGCCCGAGTGCAAATTTGCATGGGTCTTCTTCATCCATATAAGGCATTCATTATTAATAATCTAGAAAAATTGGGCGTGATTGCCATGATGCTGTAAATAATTCAGTGTCAGCTGTATGGTGGAACCACGTGCCTTTTTACTCCAAGAATTAGAAAAATGGACTATTGCCTTTCACGTAGCCAGTACTTCAGGTCATATCTTGACTTATAAGTGTTATTTATGTCTATATGGCTTCTCCAAATGATTATTTATTAAAATTACGGTCAGTTTGGTAATAATAGGAACTCTTAGATGACATTTCAGGTTCTCTTGCTGGATGAGGTTACTGTGGACCTAGACGTTGTCACTAGGATGGATTTGCTGGACTTCTTCAGGGAAGAATGTGAGCAGCTGATCACTAAGTCCATATGCATGCTGAACTGGATATGGTTATGGAGAACTGTAAAAGGGAGGACAACTCCATGGGCAACATTAGTTTCCCCTATGGCTGTTCCTTATGGGGGCTCATAATCACAATACAACATAGAAATATTAGTTTTTTTTTTTAAATATCATAGTAATATTAGTTTTTTTTTAAATATAAGTTTCTGCAGATGTCAAACATGTATCATAATGTCAATTACAAACCAACTGTGAAAAACGTACTGCATTGATAAAATATGAAGCCAAGATGTCTGGCTATTGTGCCCATCTTGCAATGGCTTGTGTGATGAGTTTCTGAAAGAGGATCATCAATTATTATGAGCGTTTCTAATGTTTTCTATTGTTGTCAGAGAGGAGCTAAAATTGTGCATGCAACTCATCTTTTTGATGGACTGGAGACATGGGCCACTCATCTAGCATACATCCAAGACGGTAAACTGAGGAGGGCAGAAAAGTTATGCACGTCAGGTTCTGAAAACTCCATGGAGGTTGACACGTGGCAAGCTGCGAACCCAAGTAGAGAAATACGTCACTGAGCCAACTCTCAAAGAGACAACTAGGAACATCACCCATATAACGTTCTCCATGAAACAACAGAAATTTAAATATTAATTCACTATATTATATTAAATTAATATTTTTTATTAGATCTAATTTTTTTAGTCCAATTATCAATATTAAACTTGAGAAAAATTGAACAGTGTAAAAGGAACTAATTATTTTTAAACTATGAAAATCAACCTTATTTATAACAAGGTACACTCAATATAATCCCCATGAGAGTGAGAAATATAATACCATAAATCAATAGGACCTTATACGGAACCAAAATTTGTTCAAGCTTAATAGCTTTTGTTTTTAAAAATTTTGATGTCACGACAGGTGGCGGTAAACAGAAACACAATGTGATTACTGCTAATGCAAAGACTAGTTAATCACATGCAAAACTCAAATTAATTTTTGCGAGGCCACAATTAATATATCACATCAAATGACGTGTTTATTTTTGTTCATGCAAACTTCTTGTTTAACGATATTGTTACATGTTGAGGTTACATTTCCTTGATTTTTTTCTATTTGAAAGATGGTATGGTCAAGATTATAGTCCTTGCTTCCCTGATCAAAAGTAAAATTTTGTATTATAAAAAAAAGAGTAAAATATTGTAAAGATAAAGAATATTAAAAAAATGTCAATTATATATGTGAATAATATTTAAAATTACGATAAAAAGTTAAAAACAATATTGTGAGTTATTATGATTTACGGAAATATTATTCATCAGATGAATTGGGAAAAATTGAAGTCAGGGGGACAGCGGCGCCAATATAAAACCTCGTCGTGCCGGCTTGCTCGCGGGATCCGAGGTAACTAATTTTTAAATGTTAAAACTCAATTACTTGTACTCATAAAAAAACCAGAAAAGAAAGTAAAATACATCTGATGTGTACAAATTATGATTTTTCGAGTCATGTCCTTAATTTATTGTTAGAATTATTTTAAATATTAATCATCATCTCCATAAGAATAAAATAGAAAGGGAAATAAGAGCCAGTTCCAATATTCAACGCCATAGAGAGATGAAAAAACTACATAAAATCGAAGGTCGCTTGCTCTGTCTTGTACGAGTTTAAGAGCGTCACGCGGACAAGTCATTCTAGATTTTCGCAGTGCCGGAGCCAGCTAATCCAGTGAGCACCGAGATTGCTGGTGTCGTTGCCAATTATCTCCCTCTTTAGGGTTTCGCGGACTCGACTATTAATTTCGCGGTAATCCGAATTCTCAGCTTTTCCCACTATCAGCACTTCTGAAAACCATCTCCCTTTGATTTTTTTTCTTCTTCTTTCGATTTCCATTTGATCCCGAACGTTTCTAGATTCATTTAATTCTTGGGTTCTCCCACCTTGCCGAATATATGATATGGCTTTTGCTTTGAAATGCTCTAAACTGAGGAATTAAGGTACCCTGGTGAAAATGTTTCGCGTTTCTGAAGTAAATTTCAAGAAATGTATATGTCCGTCATTGGAATTGGGTTATATGAAAACTCCGAAGAGGTTCGTTTCTAACGACTCCTTTTTGGGAACCGCAGTAATTTTTTTATGGGTGTTATTTTAGTGTGGAAATTGTGGCCGTGTCTGCTCCTTCTATGGATGCAGATTTCGTGCGATTATATTTTTTTTTGAAGTTTCATGCAAGCTAATTTTTAAGGGATTTTGGCTTATTTCTTTTATACAGAAAGATGGTTAAGGATCATTGAGGTTGTTGCTAAACACGTAGTTAAATGGATTCCGCAAGGAGCTGGTTGCAAAAGTTACAACCACGAGATAAAATGAGGTCATCGTCAAAGAAAAAGGAGGATAGTGCTGGAGCAGATTCAAATCAACCGGTAGATGCCGAAGCTCTTTCCAGTACCACGAAACAGAAGGTTGCTGCAGCCAAGCAGTACATTGAGAACCATTACAAGGAGCAAATGAAGAACCTTCAGGAGAGGAAGGAGCGGTATGATTCTTTTTTAAAGCTTCCCCGCGCGCCCCTCTCCTCCCCCCCCCCCCCCCCAAAAAAAAGGGTGCCATTTTTGTTCCGTTAGTCTATGCAGTACAAGCAGTTTTAGTGCTTTGCTTTATTACAAAGCTTCGTGTCTCGTCTGATACTTCCATCTCTATGGCTGATATGGTTGACGACGGATGTTTCTTTTGTGTAGTCTTATCATTAAGTCAACAATTTATGAACGTGTCAAACTTGATGAAAGAATGATCTCTGCTTGAATGTTATGTTGAATTATAATAAGTGCTTTTGAAAATCGATTGCATGCTTAAAGTTTCTAAGCCTCAGTTTTTCTATCAGTCGAATTATCTTGGAAAAGAAGCTGGCTGATGCTGATGTCTCAGAGGAAGATCAAAACAACCTTCTTAAGTTTCTGGAGAAGAAGGAAACAGAATATATGCGCCTTCAGAGGCATAAGATGGGTGTTGATGATTTTGAGTTATTAACTATGATAGGAAAAGGTGCATTTGGAGAGGTATGTATAAGTTTATATGTGATGATGACTGACTCTGCTCTCTTCTTCAAGTTTGTAATATTTTTGTCCTATTAATACATTGAAATGTAATGCTAGGCTGATTTATTTTTATTTTATTATCTGAGTTCATTATTGAGAATCAATTAATACTCTTATATATAATATGTATTCTTGTTTGAACTCTCAATTCATTTATAGGCATATAACGATCAAAGCACTTTTAAAGAGTAGATAGTAGAGGAAAATATTTGTAATAAGTGAACGTGTTGAAAGGATGATTTCCATCTGCAAGTAATAATATGGTAATTAACGTGCACAAACTCACCCAAAAAAATAATTATTTGATTTTGGAATAAAGACTTGCAGTATTTCTCAACTGAGTCTCTTTGTTCTTGCACTTGTTTTTCTGCTAACGGTTTGACTGCTGCCTAAAATTTTGAATTTGATGTAGGTCAGGGTCTGCAGGGAAAAGACAACAGGCAATGTATATGCAATGAAAAAGCTAAAGAAATCAGAGATGCTTCGCAGAGGCCAGGTTTACATTTGTTAGTCTAGCTAGATTTTATCAAAGTGCTTGAGGTTATCATACACATTTTGAGTTTTGTAAATCTCTTCAGGTAGAGCATGTCAGAGCTGAAAGGAACCTCCTTGCTGAGGTTGACAGCAATTGTATTGTCAAACTTTATTGTTCTTTCCAGGATGATGAGTATCTGTATCTTATTATGGAGTATCTACCTGGCGGGGATATGATGACCCTTCTTATGAGAAAGGATACCTTGACTGAAGATGAAGCCAGATTTTATGTAGCTGAAACAGTTCTGTCTATTGAATCTATTCATAAACACAATTATATCCATCGGTATGTGGTTTGTTGTTTATAGTGTCCAGGCAATCCTTTGTTCTCTTTTATATTGAATTCGACTATTGTATATCGGGTTATGTTCTAGTGAAGCCAATATATAGTGACTTACTAAAATTCCAAACCCATCACTGGAAGTACAAATCTTCTTGTGCTTCTTGACTGCTATACATGTCATTTCAAAATGATGTGACACTGTACATGATGTCTAAAATCAAATTAATTATTTGTACAGAATTTGTCTGCAATAAAAGCAGCCTTAGTCAACTGTACATCATAAATCTTTTCAATATTTCATGTTGCAGGGATATCAAGCCTGATAATTTGTTGCTTGATAAATACGGACACTTGAAACTTTCAGATTTTGGACTATGTAAACCATTAGACTGCAGCACACTTCAAGAAGATGATTTTTCAGTAGGTCAGACGGCAAATGGATCTACACAGAATGATGAACGCTCAGCTCCAAAACGCTCACAACAGGAACAACTACAACACTGGCAAAAGAACCGAAGAACACTTGTATGTTTACTGCTATTATGTGTTAGCTACTTCTTATTTATCATGTCATGGTGTGTCAACTTGATGGTTTTAATACTTAGTGTGGTGTTTCCTCTCAACCTTGTCAAACATACAAGTCATGTGCTGATAAAATATAGATGACGAACCCTCCATCTTTTTCTTACATAAATAGAAGAAAATCATGAGTGCTGATACTGAGGATATTCGTAAGGACTGAAGAATATTTGTTTCTTTTCTCAATATGTACGGGATGAATGTGTTCCTTTTCACTTTTGTTGCTGTGTACTTATAAGGGTAAATTTATGGATGTTGCAGGCGTATTCTACTGTTGGCACACCTGATTATATTGCCCCAGAAGTTCTATTGAAGAAAGGTTATGGAATGGAATGTGACTGGTGAGCTTTATGACAATTTAACTTGGTTTAATTTATTTCACTCTGATCTGCATGGCAAGTGAAATTAGAATTTATATTTTAGCATCCAAGTTTATATTCAAAATATTTCATCTTACTTTACATTCTCATTTTATACTTGCCCTTCTTTGTTTTTTTTTAATGGTTTCATGTATTATTCCAATACGCTAATGATTGTTATTGAAATCTACAGGTGGTCGCTTGGAGCTATTATGTATGAAATGTTGGTGGGGTATCCTCCTTTTTATTCAGACGATCCAATGTCAACATGTAGAAAGGTGATACTTCTGATAGAATTGTTTACTCATACAAACATATCTTTGACATAGTTTTTAGTTTTACGAGTTATCATAAGACGCTCGGTGTATTTATAACTCATGCAGTTTGCATTTGATTTTGAAATTTTAGTAGCTATGTTATAATTTCGTTTCAGTGCTCATGATTCATGAATGTCTTGCCTGCTAAAATATTTGGATGGGATCTAAATGGTAAAAGGGAGCGTTTGGTATATTGTGTTCTCAGATGCCACAATATCTTGCATATTTGGTAGATGTCACAGTAAAGATAACTTGGTATTCATGATAACTATATTTGGCTACACCTGTCAATCAATGCTATTTACTTTTTGAATTTCCAAATATACCCTTTGAAACACGCTTCTTACAATTTTTTTAATGATTTTTTTTAGTGAGTTAATGGGGAAAGATCAGGATAAAATTGGTAAATACAAAAAAGAAAAGAAAAACTAATGCATTCTACCTAGTCATGTGAGATGACAAAATATTTTGGTACGTGAGATAATAGGGCAAAGATCACAATACACTAAGCACCTCTTAAAGATCTTATTGAACTAAAATTCTTGGCAATTTTTTTGCTTTTGTATAAGAAAATTGGACCATATAAACCAATGTTCAGTAATGACGAGGCTGACCCATTTTCCCTCTATTTAACCATTTGCAGCGAGTCTGCCATATATTAATTGAAATACATGTGTTTCATGCAGATAGTAAATTGGAAATCTCACTTGAAGTTTCCTGAAGAGGCAAGGCTATCTCCAGAGGCTAAAGATCTTATTAGTAAACTTTTGTGTAGTGTCAACCACAGACTAGGGTCAAACGGTGCTGATGAAATAAAGGTGTTGTATGATGTAGTCTATTCTAAAATCCTGGATTTGTTCCATTATATGTTTGGATATAGAGGTTACCTTGCTGTTGTGTTCCATAACAGGCTCATCCATTCTTCAAAGGCGTGGAATGGGATAAGCTATATCAAATGGAAGCTGCATTTATTCCTGAGGTCAATGATGAATTAGATACTCAAAATTTTGAGAAGTTTGAAGAGGTATTTGAGCCTTTGAGATTACTGCTTGGCGTAATGCCTTTTAACTTTTCCCATCATTCCTCATTTTCCCTTTTGTATTTGCAGGCAGACATCCAGAATCACCAAGCAGCAAGATCTGGGCCTTGGAGAAAGGTAACCTTAGGAGTATGCTCTTCTGTTGGCAATTTGTCTGCAAGATATCAGTATAGTTAACATATGAATAATCTTCTGTTGACTGATATGGTGATGAAACAATGTGGTGTTTCTTTTCATATCAGTGATATGAAATGAAAATGAGCATCGTTATTTGAATTATTCCATATAGAAATTACAATACATCTTGGATGTTCCGAAAATTAACTTCCCTTTCATTTTACATTGCTGTGATTTGTCTTTTGAGACAAGTTGAATAGATCTTTAAAAGCCTGTTAGGCAGGGTCATGGTAGTAGGAAGTATGCTACGGGCTACTGGACTGATTTTACATTCCCATATCAGAAGTTTTCATTTATTTTTCCATATCAATTTTAGACAGTCTGGCTGTTGAAATCATTTGGCTTAGTTTGTTTGAGTTGCTATTATTAGCAGTGAAAACGGACCTGCCTTTCTCCATTGCAGTCTCTGGTTATATTCTTCATTAGCTGATGCCAATGAAATTTTTTATTTAAACAATATATCATGTTATATGGTTCTTGATTTTCTCTCTTGTTTGATCTTCTAGTTCTTGATCTGTTACAGCTGATCTCCCAGGGCTACACATTTCCTCATTCATCTTGTTTAATGGTTGATTTTACAGATGCTCTCGTCTAAGGACTTAAATTTTGTCGGGTACACATACAAGAATTTTGAAATTGTCAATGACTATCAAGTTCCTGGGATGGGTATGTCAGTTTTTCTTTCTTTAATACCGCCGCATGTTAATTTAATATTTGATGCAGGGCTCTATATTGGAACAGTTATAACTTTAATCATTAGAGGAACAATTTTATTGTTTTAGCAAATATTGGAATAAGGATCAATGTTAAAGAACGAATGCTATAGTGAACTTAACTGTAGTTCATATATTTAACTTCCTAATGTGCACTTTTGTGTCTTTCTAGATTCAGATTGGAAATTATAGTCCATATCTTGTATGCGAAAATGCTTTTATGATGCATTATTTTCCTTTAATGCAACAATGGATATTGAGTATCATCGAATCAAACTCATGCACGCACAAAGTAGTTCAGGTATAAATTTTTCCTCTTGCCTTGCAGCTGAATTGAAGAAGAAATCCTCCAAATCAAAGAGGCCATCTATCAAGTCACTTTTTGGTATGCTCTCAAGACTTTCTGACCTTTCTTTTAAAAGAAAATTGGGATATCTTTGGTCACTCGCTCCTGTATACTTTTCTACCTGTTACTTGTAAGTCTTCTCATCTAAATCAAAATGGGGTTGAAACAGAGGGTGAGTCAGAAACATCAGAGGTGTCTGCTTCTTCAGATGCGCCTGCAAGCAATCAATCTGCTCAAGGGAGCTTTCTAAGCCTCTTGCCACCCCGTTTAGAGGTATCTCATAAAGACAAAGAAACCTCCTAGGCAAAACCTGTGACATCCAATCTGACAGCATAGGGAGCCATAACTCATGCCAACAGCGTTAACCTTTTCAATGTTCAATATTATTATACTTAACGCTATTCCATGCTTGGACATGTTCATGTTCTTGGCTACATTAATGGGTACTCGGTGCTTAACTGCATGCTTGAGCAAGGCATGAAGAAAGTTAAGTGCCCTAACTCCTGTAGCAACTGATAAGCCTCGAGCTCGGTTGTTGCTTAAGAGCCACTGACCTCAAATATGGAGAGGTGTGAACCTCTTACTGCATCATGTCGGCACGTAACAAACTGTAAACAGTAATCTGTAAATTTGTACGGTAGTGATAGCCAATTATTTGCATCACTTTCTAATATTGCAGCGTGTAATATCCAAGGGTTTGGTACCAGCATGCGAGTCGTTAATCAAATATAAACAAGAGAAGAACCCACAGCCCTCGTTATGTATCGTCTAATTATCTTGCGTTACTGTAATTATTTCCCTATTTCCATTAGTCTGCTATCGATATGGTTCTTGGGATCTTGTTACACCTTATGCACAGGTTATGAGACTTTGATTCTTATGCAATTTGGAAATTTTGGGAATCTCCCTGTTTTTATCCGTGGTTTTGTATACATTTTTTAGGACATAGTTAGCTGTATTGTTTCTAATAATGACTGAACTTATTATATTTGTAAATATGCTAAGCGGCCCGTGTGACCCTTTTCTATATATTTTACAATTCTAAATTACAAATACGCAACTTTAAATTTGTATAAATATTGATATAGTAGAATCTTCGTCTGGTCAATTGAAAATTCAGTGAGGAAGTGGATAATAATAATAATAATCATAAGTTTTTTTATTTTGATACAATAATCAGAAGTTTTTGTCCTAACTAATTTTCATCATATCGACGCTCTTATATCTTTTGACCTGAAACGCTCTTCCATGAAGAAGTGCTATCATATAAAAATAAAATAAGGGAGGGGTTTGTATCCATTAATTTAGGTGGAAAATAAAAGATTCGATATCCTTAATGAAATTATGGGTATCAAATTTTACAGATTTTTTTGTTTTAAAAAGGTCATGTTTATGAGATTTATCTCCAGTGGAACACCTGCGGCTAAATTTCCTATCTACTTGACCTCTATTATATACTCGAATAGTTATATATGTAGTAAATGGTATAAATTTGACCCTTTTTCTGGCATTTTAATAGTACTTTCATAAAATATTAAATTTGGACATTTCACTGCAGTGAAGATGGAGTTTAGTATCGCGGATGGAATAGGATAGTATTTAATTTAAATTTAAGATTAGTCGGTCATATCATACCGCAGATGGCTGAGAAAAATATGAACAGTTTTAAATGGTCAAATCCTACGATATGAAATAATACCTGAATCCGAGATTGTACTGATATCGAAAGAGACAGGAACGTGAATCGAGCGCCCGTTGATTATAAAATACAAAGAAGCAGACAGGGGTATGCCTAAAACGCGTGGTTCGGTATATCCTGTCCAACTCATAATAAAAATATCTTACTTAACCTAATAAATATAGAGTAAAATTAAGTATTAGGCTATAAAATATAATTAATATATTATTTGGGCTAGACACCAGGTACAAGAGCTGTCCTGCCCTACCCTGCCTATAAGTACCCTTTCTTTTATTTTTTTTATTTTTTCTCTATCTTATAAGGGAGAATATGATAGTTACTGATGATTGTAAAGTAATTTTATAAATATAAATAATTAAATAGGTAAATTATATCTTTTAATATTTATAATTATACTAATTTTTTCTTCTTTTTTTAACTTTGTTAATTATCATATTATTACATTACAAATTATAATTATTTATTTTATTTTTTAGATGCTTTATCTTTGTCAATATTGAGGAGATTGATGTAAAGTTATAATTATAAACTACTTAGATTTTAACGTTTATTTTTTATATGTAATGGATCTCAAGATTTTAATTATTATCTTTGTTCTCTTATTCTTAATGGATTATAGATATTATTTAACTCTTGAAGACATATGGATATGATATTATTTTAAAAATTTATAATTGTAGATTTTTTTTATAACAAGAGTATGACATCACGATTTGGATATATCCAGCTCAAAATTACTAGAACTTTTATCAAATAAAGTCGGACATTATGCTATAAAATATAACTTATATATTTTTTGAATAGAGCACAGTAGCAAAGGGTTATCTTACCTAATTTTATCCATGTACACCCTTAGAAGCAGATGATGATGAGGAAAAGAAAATCCTATCAGACTACGAGAGCAAATAAATTTGACTTGAATAAAGCATGTAAAAAGGGAAGGAAAGAGAGGGAGAAAATAAAGGGGGGAAAAAAAGCAAAAGGAGAAAACAAGAAAAAAGAATAAAAGGTGAAGGGCTAAAGATTAAAGAGAATCCCTTTGATAGCACATAGGGGGCGGCACTCAGGGAGGCTTAAGGTTCAACTTAAGAAAAACAAGATTCTGTAAGGTTTTTTTGGTTGGTAATTTTAAGCTGTTAATTAATATCGGCTCAAAGGATGGAGTTAATAAAAGATTTCTTTTTGGGTCTTTGGGCCTTTTATTAATATTGGATGGAAAAAAGGGGGGGAAAAAGAAGCAGCGATTACTACATAAATTTCACGTTGTACTGTTTTTTTCCATTGTCATCTTTCTCTCTCATCTGCATCGGTTTCCGCCGTCCATCATCCTTCATCCAGCTTTTGTTTTGTGGAACTGCTTTTGTCTCTTCATTGTCTCCTCCAGCGCATGCTCCTCAATCTCCTCTGTTTTTACTATTTTTATTTTCTGTTGTAATTTTTTTTATTGTTCCTGGTAATGTTTGCATAATCTTTTATCCGGTCAACTCGTTCCTGTTTTCTGGAAATTAGGGCTTCTATCTGAGTTCTGAGGTAATTGATTTGGGTTGTTTGCGGGGAATGAATGCCGCTGGAGAATTTGGTTTGACCCTCTGAATAAATATTTCATCCTCATTCCTGGGGATGCTATAAATTTGGTTCGCTTTGGTCTTCTCCTATCTGGATTTACGTCATACGCTGTTTTGCGATCAATTGGATCGCCAGATTGGGATATTTTATTAGAATCGGGTTGATTATCGAAGAAAGCGAATAACCTGATTTGTTGGCCCCTTTGAACTGGTGAGTCCGCGGAGGAAAACGGTGATTTTTTGGCCTTCATGACATTTTGAACACATAGATACTAATCTGGGTGAACATCTGAGCAGAAGAACTGATTACAGTTGCTGCCTGGCGGCGTAGTGAAGGTCTTGTTCTTAATGGATCATGTGATTGCTGGCAAGTTTAAACTGGGAAGGAAAATTGGGAGTGGATCTTTTGGAGAGCTTTATTTAGGTAAGTGCGAATATTTTTCCCCCCTGGCAGCATCTCTTCTGATGTTATGTTTCTATAAACACGTAATCCTTCTCTTATTTTTCATGTTAGCTGTTAACATACAGACTGGAGAGGAGGTGGCTGTTAAGCTGGTATGTTATCTTTTTCTGAAGTTTGTACCCCCATTCTGTGTCTGGTAGGGTAAAAGGGTTAAAAATTGAATCTATTGTGATGTTTTGCTATGTAAAATGATTGCTTAGAGTTTATCACGACCAAATCACTGCTTTTGCCTTGTTGAACTCGTATTCATCTATAATCTCAATATAAAAATTTGCTCATGACATTCTTTTTTGCTAACTTTTAACCAATTTCTTCTGCTCCCTCCCCCCCTCCCCAAAAAATTTCAGGAACCTGTGAAGAGCAGGCATCCACAGCTTCATTATGAATCAAAATTATATATGCTTCTTCAAGGAGGAAGTAAGTCTGTGTTGCTTTTACTCTTTATCTTTTTGTAACTAGGGATTCTTAAAGTGTTTGCTAATGTGAAAGTTTCATTTGGTAATTTTGAAGACACAGATGAAACATATGATCCTTTCTTTTGTATTTGGATTCGGGAGTTTAGTTATACATATGCCCATTGGCCTAGAACTATACTTCGTTATGAACAGAACCATTATTCTTCTCAAAGTCATGCCAACAAAACAAAAGAAGTTGAAAAGAAAAGAAAAGAGACAACATTTCTTTTGAGTTATTGAATTTGGCTTTTCTTCAATGAAGCGGGGATTCCTCACCTCAAGTGGTTTGGAGTTGATGGAGACTACAATGTTATGGTTATTGACCTTCTTGGGCCAAGCTTAGAAGATCTGTTCAACTATTGCAATCGGAAGTTCAGCTTAAAGACAGTGTTGATGCTTGCTGATCAATTAGTAAGTCTACTTGGAAACTATTTTGAATAAGGTGTCTTAGACAGAGGTACTAAGTTTTCATATTATTATTATTGTCATTTTCAGATTAACAGAGTTGAATATATGCATTCAAAAGGATTTCTTCACCGCGACATAAAGCCTGACAATTTTTTAATGGGTCTAGGGCGCAAAGCAAACCAGGTAAAGGAGTTGTGCTTTCTGATGGCAAGTCCAGTTTACACTTCTCTGGTGTTCTTCTTTTAGGGGTTTTCTTTGGTTTATCATCTTAACTTCTGCTGGCTTTAATTTTCGTGTCGTGGACAATTTAACCATAGGATTTCTTGTTTTCCACCGCCTTGCTTTCTTCTCTTCCATATTAAAAAGAAAAAAGAAGTACGTTCTTTTGTCAATTAAAGAATTAAAGAAGTAATAACATGATCATTAGATTCTGATAAGAAAATCTTAGGTGAACGTGAATGCAGAAATTTTAGTTCTTTTAATTATTTTGGCAACACGCTTATCATGGCAGGTTTACATCATTGATTATGGTCTTGGAAAGAAGTTTAGAGATCTACAGACTCATAAGCACATACCATACAGGTGAAATTCATTTTACTTCAGTTGTGTTCTAATATTCTGTTGCATTTTGCTATTTTCTATTTCTTGCTAGCATTTTCCTTCAAAATTGTGTTATGTAAATTAGTGTGTCTTGCATTTGTAGAGAAAATAAGAACCTTACTGGCACAGCTCGCTATGCAAGTGTCAACACTCATCTTGGAATTGGTGGGCAAACGTCTTGTGCTTGATTTATTCCTTTTCATATGACATCCTATAACTAGAAGTAAATCATTGCAAAATTAGACTTGATTTCTTTCAACTACCTGATTTTATTTTATTTTTCTGGCAGAACAAAGCAGAAGAGATGATCTGGAATCTCTTGGTTATGCGCTCATGTACTTCTTAAGAGGAAGGTTGGATACTCATCAGACCCTCTGTTTTGCCCCATAGTTGTTGTGTATTATTTTGATGGCATTCTTAATGTTGGTTTTCTTTGTTATTTTAGCCTTCCCTGGCAAGGTCTGAAGGCTGGCAACAAAAAACAGAAGTATGATAAGATCAGTGAGAAGAAATCATCAACTCCAATAGAGGTATTATGACTAGTTGGATTAGCATGCAACCAATTTACTCGTTGAGATGCTTTTGAGAAATTAATGTTCCTTCTAGATCTAAGTCGTTGATATATGAAATTAAGTTTTGGCTGCTGTGATCTTTAGTGGGATATTATGTATGACACCTGAGGTTGAGAAGTCAGGCCAAGCTTGAGAATCAGCCCTATAATAGTTTGCGCCCATGAATGTGAATATTCATACAATCATAAATACATGGATCTTATGTGTCAGGACTAGTTTCATTTAAACTACTTCCATTGGATATTTCTTGTATCAGAAGGTTGGCATAACTAGTAATTTGCAAATATTTCTCTCGTTCAATCTATCTTGATTTTTATATGGTCATGTTGCTTTATTGTTATTATATGTTGCTTGTGTGGATAGGTTCTCTGCAAATCATACCCATCTGAGTTTGTATCCTACTTCCACTACTGCCGATCATTACGATTTGAGGACAAGCCAGATTATTCGTATTTAAAGAGGCTTTTCCGAGATTTATTTATTCGAGAAGGTCCTGTATGCTTATATTTGATTTGAGTATTGGCGAGGATTTTTTTGTAGGAAACTTTTAGTGGGATTAATGCTAAATTGATCGTGACTTCGCTATTGCAGGCTATCAGTTTGACTATGTTTTTGACTGGACTATATTGAAGTATCCTCAGATTGGTGGCAGCTCGAAAGGGCGGGTTAGTGCTTTTATACCTTGCTTTTGTAGATTTTTTGCTTTCTATTGAAGTCTACTCTTACCGAAGTCTTTCCAATATATCAGCTTGGCAATGGCAAGGCACTTATGAATGCAGGACCGTCTATAAAAAAACCGGAAAAGATCCCAGGTCTACTCCCTTTCAGTAATATAATTTAATGAACTTGGTGTACCCCTAAATCTTAACAAGCCTGACAACAAGTGTTCAGGATCTTTGAACTTATTTCTTGCAGGGTCTTTCCTTTAAGTTTCACAGAAAATGGTGGCCTAAATCATTCAACTGTAGTTATAGTCTGATGGCTTACCTCATCAGTAAATGTACCTCGCTTCTTCTGAATTCCTTACATGATCTTGGTCTTTCAATTTCTTCTTTCAGCTGGGAAAGAGATTCGAGAGAAATTTGCTGGTGGTGCTGAAGCATTTACCCGAAGGAATCCCACAAGTTCTAGTCCTCATGGTGATCACACCAAAACTAAGATTTTCGAGGAGGTATCACGCAGGGATGTGGTAAATTTTCTCTCTAAAAAATCACTTCAAGTTTTTATCCCAGAATAGTTTTGTCCATATAAATATCTGTTTAGTGTCTGATTCTGAAATTCGTATCTATGTGATTTCGTCCACTTGTGTACAACAACTGCAGTTTAGTCGTTGACATTTGTTCTCGATCAAATCTGTGCTTGCCTGTTTGGATGCTTATTTTACTTATATGAATGGATTGTTAAGAAGGCCTTAACATCTTTCTTTTAATTAGCGATTACTGAAATATATTTTGTCAAATGATCAATGTTTGCACGAAGGGTTATTTGTATTTTAAAATTACATTTATGAGTCACGCATCCTTATGGAGCAGTATGATCAAGAAAAGGGGCGCAGTTCCTCTCGATATGGAAGCACCTCAAGAAAAGCCATAATCTCATCGAACCGGCAGAGTTCCTCCGGTGACCATACTGATGGCCGTACTGGCTGGCTGACGTCAGGTGCCAACCGCCCATCTAGCGCATATAGAACTCAAGCTGTGCATGAGACCAAACTACCAAGTTTTACACGTAACGGGTCTTCAAGAGCCAATCGTGACGATACTCTCGGGAGATTTGAGCTGCTCTCTATTAGAAAGTAAACGGGGGCGTCTTTTTGTAAGACCTCATGTGACATTTTTAAAATTCTTGAGCAGCGTAATGCTTGATCCAGCTTTATCCAATGACAATCTCATGTTATGAAGTTTATTTTATTCTGTTCACGAGTTAGTACTAAATCGCCATGCAACGATAGTCACACCATTTACTAGTACTATTTGTGGGCCAAATTGGTCTTGTCACCTGTACGAGTGTATGTCTTGGTTGTTACTACAAAATTCAGGAATATATTCCATCCAGTTCTGTCAAATTCTAGCAAGTACGTGCCTCATGTTCAGTTCCTTTGCTGTATCCGCTGTTGTTGGTTTGGCAATTAACTGTACTAATACATCGTAAAACAATGGCGTAAGTTTTAACCCATGAATGATACTGCTTTATTCTGTCTCCTATTTTTTTAAACAAAAATGGATAAAACGAAAGAAATGAAGAGAAAAGCTTAAAAAATGCAGTAAATTTTCCACAACAAAGCATTTGCTCATGGCTCATCAAGCAATTTCTTTTAATAAGCACCCTTGTTGGTAACTCATTATTTGGGGTCATAGGTCTGGATGCGGTCCGAACAGATCGAGCACTAGTCTTTTTATGAAAATGAATCTATAATCAGGCAAATAACCAACGATATTGGTCATGTGCAAGGGGAATCACTATGGCTATCATCGTTTCATACTTCAGGACCAGTGCTAGTTCAATGGGAGTGCAATCTCAGTTGAGCACACTCTCACAGATAATGAATGAAGACTGCTGATCCCGGGATTCATCAACACCTTGGTACCTTAAGATTTCAATTTGACCAGTATTAGATTCAAGTGCTCCAGAGAAACCATGCATCACTCCGCACTCAAGTTTCATCTCCTTTTTGTTTCGCAGAGGATTTAGATGCTGGGGAGTATCTCTTTGCATTTCGCATGCTAATGGTTCTTTTCCGCAGAGAATTTTCTTTTGTGGATACTTTGTACATTTGGTAGTTAAGGATGGGGTTACTATATCAAACTTAACCGGAATCAAATTTGAGCTTTGGGTCGCTAAGCTCTTTAAAAGAAGACATGATATAGCTTGTTTTCAGCTGATGTGGGCTATGGAATACGATCCATACATCTTCTCATTATACGAGGAGTCTGATAATGCTAGAACAGATGACACCACTCCCTGCAATAAATGACAAACTGTGGAAGAAATATGGCAAGTTTCAGAGAAAAAATCTGCAGACCGGCAATACAGAAGAGAAGCTTAGTGCAGCGCACTATCTGTTTTTCTTGTTGCAAGTGTCCTTGAGATCAAGAATAGGAGGATTTTGAAGGAGGCTAAGGGGGAGGTTTCTCTCTTTTCATTCCTTTGTATAAGATCCAGAAGCCATGTCATTTTACTCGCATGAAACTTTATCCTCAGATAAAAAGTTTGTAATGAGGCATTAAAATTTCAGAACAAGTAATCTGAGCAAGGTGAGTTTCATTGCCTATATTCTATTATTTCAGATGCATGCTCTCTGGCGTATTTAGAAAAAATACAGAGCAGTTTATATGGGAAATGATTGGGATCTTCATGGAACCTCTGTCCTTGTATACTCTCTGTCTTTGGTGGTTCAACACATGCTATTCTTTCTTTTCCTTTGTGTTTATAGCCAACATTTCTCCTTCTCGTTTCTCCACTTGTATTATTAGACTCTAAATTATCGGTGTCATTAGAGAACGTGTTTCCCAATTGAATAATACAATGTCGACTTTCTTTTGGCCTTGCTTAGAATCTAGTTGAGACCATCATTTATAGACTACTGAACCGTACGTTCCCGTGTTTATGACACCATTATCATTTTTGCCTAGGACATTTCAAAACAGACATTTGTATTTTACCGAGTTCACGTTGCTGGGTCATTCCAATTTCATAGAGAGCACATGTTTCTTACGTACTAATAGTACGCGGGCAATGATAAGTGAGAGGGATGTGGTACGACGAGAGTTCATAAATGTTGAGAATTTGTACATGACACGTGTCGACAAATGATGGGTCATAGGATAATAAAGGCACGACCATCACACAGGCAGGAGGTCGGCTGGCGCCTGGCGCAGCCACAGGCTCCTCTGAATCGGTCACACCGTAGGCCTCTGTCTGTCGGGGGGACGACGCGACGTCGTTTTGGCATTCTGCGGTTAGCGTCGTGCCTCGCAGATATCACTTTATTCTAAGGCCAGCTGTTAGGTTAGTTATTTTTGGCAACTGCTACGCCTGTTGTTATTTCCCGCTGTTCCCCCTACTCCTTCGTCTTTTTCATCGCTTTGCCACCAAGCCATGCTCGAAAAGCTCACTTTCGTAATTCCACTCGCTCTGCAACTTCCCACCAAATTCGTCTCTCTGCATGGCGTTGCAGTGACAGTGCCAGTCCAGTGTGCTTCTTCCTTCCCCAATATTACCCTGACATTCTCTGCTTTTTTTTTTATCTTCCTTGTCCTCTTCTCCTTCCCCACCTATTCGCCCTGTTTCAATTTTATTTATTTTTTTCTCTGTTAAACCAATCAAGTCGAGGTATTTATTTAACCCACAATGCTGTCCCATACGTAACCTGCATTTGTGTCTCCGAAGCTTCTCTCTCCTTCAATTGTTCCCATGGCTTCCTCTTTCTTTCCTCTCGCTCTTCTTCTTACCTTCTTGTCCATGGCGCTTCTCTCTCACCAGCAACCTTCTCTCCTTCCGGCCGAGCGTGAATATCTTTTCCACGTCCTTTACTCTATCAACTCTGGTGTTCCCTGGCGTTCTCTCTTCAACGATGATGATCTCTGTTTGTACGCCCCTCACGGCGTTGTTTGCGGCTATCCCTCTGAATCCAGTAACGAAACGGCACGCATTGTGGAGCTCAGTTTCGGGTATGTTTCCGACGAAGCTCCGAACCCTCCTTGTTCTGCCAACGCAACGCTCGACCCTCTTCTCTTCACCTCTTTCAAATACCTCCGTAAGCTCTTCTTCTACCGATGCTTCAATGACTCTCTGGTTTCTGTACCTGAAGTTTCTCCAAGTTTCTCTTCTACTCTGGAGGAGCTTGTGCTCATCGAGAACCCATCTCTGGTTGGGCCTTTGAGCGGTATTCTTCGAAATATCACAGGTCTGAGGAGACTGGTTCTGTCCGGAAACGGGGTTTACGGTGAAGTTCCGCAAGAAATAAGCGAGTTGATCAATTTGGAAGAGATGACTCTATCAAGAAATCACCTCGCCGGCGAGGTTCCTGGAAGTTTGGCTACGTTGAAAAAGCTGAAGATTCTTGACCTGAGTCAGAATGGGTTTGAAGGGTATGTCCCTAAGTCTCTGGGTAATCTCACGGAGCTTCTTAAGCTTGACCTGAGCTTCAACAGGTTTATCGGTGAAATCCCAGAAAGCTTCAGAAATTTGCAGGGTCTTGAGTTCTTGGACCTCCGCTACAACAAGTTTGGCAATTTTGGAGTGCCTCAGTTCATAGGGGAGATTCCCAGATTGAGGGAGATATACTTGAGCGGGAATTTACTAGGTGGAAAAATCCCAGAAATATGGGAAAACCTTGGAGGTGCAACAAGAATAGGATTTTCTAATATGGATTTAACTGGTAATATCCCTGCTTCCATGGGTATTTATCTCAGAAATTTGTCTTATCTTGGTCTTGATAACAACAACCTAAAAGGACCAGTACCAGAGGAGTTTGTGTTTCTGGATGATGTAGATGAGATCAACATGGAGAACAACAATCTGAGCGGAAGAGTGCCATTTTCACAGAAAATTTTTGGAAAACTAAAGTTGGGAGGAAACAGAGGACTCTGTGTGGACCACCAATTGAGCATGCAAGCTGAAAACAAGGGCTGTTTGGGGCAGCTAAAGCTCTGTGACAAGCCAGTTATCCCTAATGCTGTCCTTTTCAGCGGGATCTCTTCCCTGCTTTTTGATCTTCAAATGTTGTTCCCCTCCCTGGGTATTATGTTTGTCTTTACTGTATTATAGAAGCTGTTCGTTCGTACACATGCATCATAGGGCTCTAATTAAAGCAGAGCAAGTGTTTTTTTCATTAGTTTTTGTTGAGATCAGAGAGAAATCAAGTCAAGGTTTCTAAGAAACGGTAGAGAAATATTTAGGCAGCTTTCTTTTTGTTCATGACAAAGTCACATTTTAGTTAATGGATACCTGTTTCACTATTTGTCACTTTACAATTTAAAGTAATGGCATTTTACCAAAAACAAGAAATTTATAATAGTAGCTAGCAAGCAAGGCTCTGAGAAAGGATAAAAAATAATGATGCATTGAAAAATAATGGAGAAGTTCTAGTTTTCAAGTCTGACCTAGTCAACATTCAAACTAATAAATACGAAGTTACACCAAATTTCACAAGAACTCCTCACTCGATCCATTTCCACCCCGTCCATCTACTTCCTTGTTATACTTGGGGACGGGTCCGCCTGGAGACCCAAAACCAGAGTTCGGATCCAAATGTGAGGCTTTCAATCTGGATTTGGAAGGGACACCACCAGAAATTTCCTTCTACTTCCTGCGGCGAGACTTCTTGGGAATGTTGGGTATGTCCCAGCCGGGATACTCACTTCCTTTGTCCCGGGCGGGTCTGGATGATTTCCGGCCCTGCCTTGGTTTGTCTGACTTTTCCCTAGTCGGAGAATCGGCGGCACTGGACGTTAACTGTCGTCTTGATGACTTGGGCAGGTCGGGCAGGTCCCTCTCTTCAGAGCTCGCTGACATTTCTCCAAACAATCAAATAAACAGTTATTTTCATCTAACAAAAATTCTAGTTTTGATTCTTGAAAAATGATGTCTGTTTCATAGATTTTATCAAATTAAAAGATATACGAGTACTCTCGCTACAGCCATAAAAATGATGGTATTGCAATTTGTTTTGGAAAAAATAAGTACCTCGTGAAACCCATTTGGCGGCATTATCAGGCGCCGTCATCTTGATGCTCCCACTGAGACTTAAAGGTGAAGATGAATACGCGGATTGAGATTTGAAATCGTTCATCTGGAGAAGTTATTGCACGTCCTCACAAGATGAGAAATCTAGACCCGTAGTTTTAGAATGCAATAATAAATCTTAATGTAAAAAATATTCCATTGACAGAAAACAAAGAATTACCCAACTAGAAGTATTTACAGAGGGACCATCCCGTCCTATATGAGCCACATGCTTTACATCTGTGGGAACACCAATTTGCATTTCTGGTTCTTTTTCATTATCTGCAAAAGGGGCATGCATATCTTTAATCACTTGTTAAAACTTGCCGTAATTTAATCATAGAAAGGAAAGGTTTATTATTACCAAACATCTGAGAAAGGTATCTAAAGCCTTTAAAGATGCCCTTCCCTTTATGAGTGGACATATTGATCCTCTCGATATAATTTTGTGCCTGGATTTAGATACCCTTTAGTAATCCTGGAACCAGAATTGAACTTTCCGAGTTGGCGACGACATTAACCACAACGCCACCTATAAAAGTTCTCTCCCAAAGCAACATTCAAGAAACCATATGTGCAAGTTAAGTTGAAGAAATGTTGCAGAGAAAACCCTCAAGGTGGATGAAACATGGGTGTTTCAGGTTTTTTTTTTTCTTTCCTTTTTGGTTCTCCGGATATGGGTTACGTTGCCCTATTTCACTAGTCATTTGGAAAACGCAAAAGATATGAACGGTTCAAAAACCGAAGACAGTTCCCGAGGAGCGCGTCATGGAGGTGGCAGTGTTGAGGAAAGGGATGAAACTAGAAAACAGAATCTGTTTAAAGCAGTACAAATTTTTTATTTCCTTGATTCAATGGCAACAGTTGGTTTGTCAATTTCACCCCACAAATGAAAAGCGGGAATATCTCGAAATTCTAGCTATGAAAATGGGCGACTTGAAGGTGCTAAATTTAGTGAATTTTTGACAGGTCAAGTTTACAAGATAAATCTCCAGCGTAGAGAAGGGTGTTGTTGACTGGAAATATGAAGAAGACACGAAGCGATAACAAAATAAAGCAGACCAATTAATATTTCCTCAGTCTTGCTAAAACCCTTAAATATTTATTAATCCCACAAGGGAAGCCTGCATTTTAGTGGTGGCACAGAGAGAACTGAAGCAGCCATGAGAGGAGAAAGGTCAGTGAGACAGCGTGCGTGTCCCGATTATTAGGGGCATAGATCCTCTACATATGCATGCTTGCCCTTGCACTGCTGCGCCCTGGTTTGGCGTTACTTATCCCTTTGATGAAATTTAGATCATTTGGTATCACTTATATGTGTTTTGACCCAAAAAAAAAAGTATCACTTATTTGTGATTCTTAAATAATAAAATTTAGTTTTTAAATAGGGATGATTATAAGAGTATCTTTATTCTACATTCTATATCTTTTAAATTAAAAAGTTGTCTAAAGTGGCATGGTCGAAATCCAATCTAAATAAAAGACCATGATTGATGATTAGCACCCATGCCTGTGGATGTGGTTCCGTTCTAACTTATCTTCACCTTGTTGTCTTTTCTTTTTTTTTTTGGTACAACACCTTGTTGCACAAAAACAATAGCAGAATTTTTTTTATGCCAGAACAAAAAAGATACAGTTAATTTCCACTTCAGTTTCAGTTATTCCGGGGTAATAATGATTAGCAAAGAAAACTTGACACTTGAAGGCCTTGAGCTCCTAAATGATCAGACAACTTTAAATAGAAAGACCATTATTTTCATAAAAATGCAAACGCTTTGTGCATCAACTCAAAGGAACAATTATAAGAAGTGATCCTCGTTAAACCTTAAACGGCCCCTTCTAATGCTTCAACAAGAATCTCTTGCATCAATTGCCTTTCTCCTTAACTTGTTTCCTCGGACGAATCATGACCGAGACAGTGAGTTTAACACAAAAAATGCGCAGTATTGGAACAAATTTATAAATTTTGAACAAAAGCGTTCCTTTCAGTTGTAAGCTGCTTTAACTGCTTTCTTGGCGGCATCATCCAAATCATCTGCCGTTATTAATGTCATGCCACTTTCCTGTTCAACCAATTAAGCATCATTATCAAATTGAAAATATTCATAATCAGATGCTATTTATATGTATGTGGGAGTGAATGAATATAGCAGCTACCTTTAGAATTCTTTTTCCTATATCCACATTGGTGCCTTCAAGGCGAACTACTACAGGTACTTTTAGTGCAACCTAGAAGACAATAGCCAAGGGAAGTTAAGGTTAAATGGCGGATATAAGAGGCAAGATTATTCCTCCTTACACGTAACTATCTTACAAGAGATCAGATATAAACAGAATCGCAGCCTTCTAAAATCATATGGTTCCAGAGAGCACTATCCCTATATTCCCAACCATATGATGATGCCAAGGAAATAATTGAGTGCTGAAAAAAGTGGAGCTTTATTAACCTGTTTAGCAGCATTGACAATTCCGCTTGCTATGATATCACACTTCATTATGCCACCGAATATGTTAACCAAAATAGCCTTCACCTTGTCATCAGCTGTCAAAATTTTAAATGCTTCAACCACCTGCTTTACATCATTGCAACAGTTAGGAATAAAAGATAAGATGGAAATTATCTGAAGGTAAAGCAAGTATCTGCTGATAAACTAATATCTTCATTAAAAGAAAAAGAAACAAGCACAAGCATCATCAATAGATTATCAAAACAAGAGCGAATCAGTTTGATTACAGTAGTAGAGTGAAAACTATAACCATAGTGAGAGGCTGCGAGCAACTAAAAAACTTTATCCATAAAACATTACCTGGTTTTCAGATGCATTCCCACCAACATCCAAAAAATTAGCAGGCGTACCCCCATGCAACTTAATTATGTCCATTGTGGACATTGCTAAACCTGCTCCGTTCACCATGCAACCAATTTCTCCATCTAACCCAATATAATTTAAATCTGCCTTTGATGCAGCAACCTGTTCAAGGATAAAGACACAAAAGGTATGACACATAACCCATGAAAGAAAGAAAGATGGAATGTGGAATGTGTAGCCTTGATTATAAAGCATAAATCGATAATGTGAAAACTGACGCATCCATAGAGCTACATCATAAGCACAAACATATACAAAGAAACTATCAGAAATTATAGGAAATGTAAGCAAACCTCTCGAGGATCCTCTTGAGTTGTATCCCGGAGAGCAAATATCTCCTTCTGACGGTAAGCTGCATTATCATCAAAGTTCAACTTGGCATCAGCAGCCACCAAGTGGTTGTCAGCAGTCTCCGCTATGGGATTGATCTGTTGAAAATGACCCACTTGTCGTTTTAGCTATTTAATTTAAATAACACCTAGAAAATACACTCGGCTAAGACTTGCATATGCTTACTTCCAAAAGAGTGCAGTCACACTGACAAAATAGTTTATATAAATTCTTCACTTGTTCAATTGATTTATTTCTATCTGCCACTTTGGGAGCCAACCCATCAACAACCTTGGCAGCACCTTCATCAGTAAGTCCCTCAAAAACATCAACAGGAACCTACAAGAAAGAACGAGTGCATTAATATATTTTGCAGTGCAGATATACTGCTTCAACAGGAAAATTAACACATGAGAAATGACAATCATAAAAAACCTTTACAATCATGTCAGGGAATTTCTCTGCCAGGTCTTCGATGCTGGTTCCTCCCTTTCTACAAGAAATTATCAGCTGGAATACGAAAACAAAAATAAGAAATCTAATTACCATCCTCTGGATCAGTCGAGATTAATGAAGAAATAAGGGGTAATATGGCATATAAAGTAAGATTAAGAATCACATATTGATATAGGAGAGGGAACTTACAGGACCAGCAGTCTTGCGATCTAAAGTTATAGCAAAGTACATCTCGTTCACGAGTGACAGCTTCTCACACAAGTAAACCTGTGTAAATTAGAGAATTACATGTCAAACAGTGAAGTCTCCCCGAAGCAATAACCCCTTCATCCTCATTGAAATAAATTTAATATGATGCAGTACATTGAGATATATCCTGTAAAGTATCATTTGAAAATTGAAAGCACCATATTATCCTCCATCGAGTAAGTTCAAGTACAAACTTACACGTAATGAGTAAGATCTATTATGAGTTCAGAAAAAAATAGCTTAACTTGCCATCGAAAATCCCAGCAAAACTATTCAAGCAAATGTTACCAATACCATTAAAGGCAAGGATCAAAGCCTTGCTTCACCAGAAAAATATAGTAGCCATATGAATGCATGGTAAAAGAGCTATAGCATATTTGAAAATACAGTCATTGAACAATGTCAGACCTTGCTGACAAGTTTTCCCTGAGGGCCAGTTTGTTTTGTAACCAGTATCTCCCCAAGCATCTTCCCTGAAATAGCGAAAACAATATTGTTATTGCTATTGCTGTTACAAAAAAAGCAAAAAAACCCTGAAATTTAGATTATATATAACTCAATTTGTGAAAATCAGAGTCTGAAGATAATAATAAACATGTTATCATTTACACATCTAGTCTCAAGAACAAGAACATCAGGATTATTACCACCGCAGGATTCAGAAATTACTGGGCAATCATTGAAATAATCTATTGAAAAAATTAAATAAGGGAAATATCAATCTAGGATAAAACCATAACCAACACAACTTAAACTCTTAGAATGAGGCGAACACATGATGAAACAACCTCAGCATATTTAGTCAATGTTCTGTTGTATATGATCTCTCAAGGATCAGAGAGTATATTGGTTGCAGAGTTTAGCGGCTACTAAATAGTATACCAATCTAAATCGACTCAAATTTTCATGCGAGAATGAGAAATCGTTCAAAGCAACACTCTGCAATATAGTAAGACCGAGAGAAACTGAGAACGAACAATTATTCAACTTAATGAATATTAGAGACTGCATACATTACCAGCTATGTCTTCAGCCTGATCGGCCTTAACAATGTGAACTCCACCCTTGAGACCGCTTTTAAATGTTCCCAAACCTCGTCCACCAGCCAAAATTTGACTTTTAACCACCAACTGCACCATAATTCAAGTTTCATGGCTTGTTATCGCTCACAAATTTCAGCACTATGACATTTTTTCCCCTACTGTAGGAGGAGAAAAGGGAATCAAAGCTTCAATAAACATACTGCACAATGCAAATTCGAAATTTATCCTTTCTTCTGTGCATAAAATTCTGTTGGCACGGCTAATCTGATGTAGCAGCACTGTAAACCAATTACCTCATTCTCGTTAGGAAATACGTCCTTGATAGCCTTTTTGACTTCTTCAACAGATGAAACAGCTACGCCTCTCGGAACATTGATTCCGTGTTTGCTCATTAACTCAGATCCCTGATTTCAAGGAAGATTAGAGGTAACTAGCCATGCATATCAAACAATTCAGATAAGCATCTTCCATTTCTATAAATTTATATATAAGGAGCTGCAGACTCAACGGGAACAATCATACATCTGGACCATCTTATGGTCATAGTTTACAAAAATCAAAATCAGTATCTTTATTCCTAAAAAACTGCAACAGCAACGCATTAGTTCATTGACAAAGGCAACTCCTACCGCACTCGATTCCTCTCAATGCATCTCTCAAAAATGGTTGCGTAAAACAGAGAGCAAGAATAGGACCTGGTATTCATGAACGTTGAGGCGGCGGAGCTGCTGTTGTTGCCATTTTCCGGCGAGGGAGAGTGAACGAGAAATGAGATTGTTGAGTGATCCCCGTACCATGGCGCGATGGAATTGAAGATCGGAGGTTAGACGCGAAAACGGAGATTGGCGCAAAACAAACAATTATTTCTCTCTCAGCTGAACTTACAAACCACCCTAGCAATTCCTTTTCCTTCCCACTCTCCCTCTTGGGCCGTGATCATATCTATGGCGAATATTACGACCCATCTAATATTTTCTATTTGACTTGAATATTACTAAAGCGAACTATTATTCGCGACTTAATTAAAAATGTTTATAAAAATTTATTTACTCAACTCAAGCCTCGACATACACATACCTATTGACCCAATACAGAATATATTTAATTAAATAAAAAATTAATTAAATTAAATAATATGATATATTTTTATTAAAATATTATAATTATCTTTATAAACTTATTCTATCTTTTCTTTATTTAATTATTATTTAAAAATATTAATAAAAATAATTTAAAATTTTAATAAAATAAAAAATATATATTATATTTAAAATTAATATTAATTTTTAAAATATTAATTAATAGATATAAACGGGAGTTCGTATGAATATATATATTCAATTGTCTGTTGTTAAGTTTTTTAAAAATACAGGAATATGGGATCCGCTGAGAGCATTTATTGTTATGACGAGAGAGATAGCTTCCGCCTTGAAGGATGGCGCATGAAATCTTATACACCGTGTATTAATTAGTTTTTGGTTAATCTTGTACAAATATATGGTTTTTAGTTATTCTAAATTATTTTTTATCATATTTTTATTTTAAATTTTAAAATTTAAAAAATATTTATAAATAATTTATGACTAAAAGAATCATCCCAATAATAAAAAATTATTTTATTATGTAATATAAATATATTTTTTATTATAAATATTAATTTTTATTTAATAATAATAAATTAGTTAAAAGGATAGCAGATATAATAATTTTTTTATATAAAATTATTACAATAACCTCCTTTTTATTTATTTTTTCCAAGAGGGATGTTTTAGTCATTCATGGGTCGCTGGCATAATTGTAATATCCATGAGCTTGGAGGGCAATCACTAAAAATTGCACCTATAAATAATGACCCCCATTTTCGGTAATCCATTCTGCTATTGTCTTGTCATTCTCCTTTCTCTCGCGGCGTCAGCCTTCTTTCTTCTTCCAACTCTCTCTCTTGTTATTCATCTTTCAATTGCTAAAAAACTAGAGTGGGCGCAACACTTCCCACAAAATCCCAGATTCCGGCCACGATCCGCCTCTGTTCCTTGATTCACCGATTTGTGATTTTACGGTTTTGCCCCTCGTGGTTTCAACATTTTAGCCATTCATTACCAGGTAATTACTTATTCTGGTTGCCGTGTCTACTTTTCTGGTTTGGGAAAAAAAGAAAGTTTAGGTCTGACGTGGCATGCAGACAGATCGCCATGAGTACCAAAACGATGCGTTTGCCCCCTCGTCGTGTCTTGACGCCTACTAGTGGCCCTTCGGCCCCTAATAAGCGCAAAGACAGAGATGACGGTTTTGACCCACCCAAACCCTCAACCTCAGGCTCAGCCACGGCAGAAATGCCGAAGCGGGACCCTAAGCCCAGACGCGGGTCCGAGCCTCCCGCTTTATCCAATCAGCTCTTAGCCGGATACTTGGCCCACGAGTTCCTAACCAAAGGGACTCTCTTCGGCCAACCCTGGGACCCGCCATACCGAGATGAGGAGGGCCCCGCCGAGAAGATGAAAGGGAAGGTCACGGGGAGCGAGAAGGAAGAAGCCGATGCGTCGCCGGAGAAGCGCGACAGATACGTAGAAGTGGCAGACTTGTTGAAAGAGGAGGGGCCCCACCTTCCGGGCATCGTCAACCCCACACAGCTCGGCCGGTTCTTACACTTGTGATCCACCGGAGGAGGTCCACCCGTACACGTGGGGAGATCCCATTGGTTAGAAAAGGAGCGAAAAAGAGAACCCTTTTTCCTCTCGTTTGTTGTTCACAGAATTGAAAAATCTGCCTTTGTGGCTTTGCATCTGCCTGTATAAATTGTGACTCATAAGGAAAATATTTTCTTTCAATTAGATCTCAATCTCCTGGTTCATAAATATCATACTATCTTGCTGTTCCTGCCTCTCTGTTTTTCCCCTTGAAGAATCTTCAAGAATTCAAGCTTGGATTATATTATTTTGACGCAAATTAATAGGTTTTTGTTTATTTTGTGTTCAATGATTGACGATTGATGATTGATTGATAACTGGGGGAAGCATGGAATAGAATTGTGTGGATCATATGAATGATTGCATTTATACGAGGAAGAGAGAGGGGTCATAGTGGAGTGAAGTGTCAAGATTTTTGGAGGCTGAAGCTGTTCACTTTCCCATAGCCACAAGCAGAATCAATCATCAATTATGCGATGGTAGGACTCTGTCTCCCCTTCCCATTCAAATTCAATACACCTGGATGGCGTTATCTTCACAACTGAAATCTTCAGGGCTTCCTAATTTTCCCTATTATTTTACAACACAGAAAAAACAAACAAAAACTGATCAGCTTGGAAACGAAGGATTGCAATACTTTATATAATTGACTCGTGATCTATGATAAAAAATTCCTCAACTGTGCCCTGGATAGATCTCACTTGTTTATTAAATGGGCTCCCACTTCATATCAATGCTTCGTTACTAGTCGAGGAATTAATGCAATAACATTTCAATTTATTTTATTTTTTATATTTATAATTTTTTAAAAAAACAATTTGTACATGTTAAAAGAAAAAATTATAAGGGAGCAGTTTTCAATAATTGAAAGAAATAACATATAGATTTTATAAATAACTTACAAATTAAGTACTTAGCTCAAAATGAGTAATCTTTGAATATATTATTTACAGCTTCGTGTGATAATTTGTTCTTCCATTTCAACAGTGCCATTGAATGGTTGTTATTTGTTTTCGAGTGACGACAAACTAGTAAAAATATAAGTCGATATTTCGGAGAAGCTGATGTTAATTAAAAGTGATTCTTGACTTGTAAAAACTAAAATGTGTAAATTTTTTTAGTACAATATTTTTTTAAAAAAAGATTATATTTACTTATAATTTTTAAAGATAAAACAAAATCTCTGTAATATTAATATTATCCTTAAATGTAATTTTCAAATATATGTGAACCTAGTACTAAAATGTGTACATGTTTAGTAATTTGACCTCCATGTACGAACAGGAAGTTGGTATGGAAGGGAGAGTGGAAGTTTCGTTTCGTTGGGTGTGCGGCCCAATTATTGTTTTGTTTTCTGACCTTGTTCGATATGGTATAATAAGATATTCCTTAGCAAATGAAAGTTAATAATATTTTATAAAGATATGATTTAATTATTATTATTATTATAAGATTTTATTCAATAGATAATTTTATAAATCTTTTATTTTTTTTTTAAATTTTAATATCGAATCCATTTATATTTTTTTATATAAAAAAATTAAGATATTCATTAATAGAGTTAAATCCAACAGAATAAATTATTCTCTTAATACATTGGACTAATATTCTTTTTATTTTTTTTCTAAAAGAAAAAAAATTGAATCCTTTATAAGAAAATACTAATATATAATATTTGATAATATTTTAAATATAATTAATTTTAACTGAAGAATACATATATTTTTGAGAAAAATTCACTGCCCCAAATTTGGATGTTGGGAAGTATTTATTCCTACCGAAATTTACATCATATTTGAGAAAAAAAATTATATTGGCCAATTGAGACCAACGCACTTTATTTGTGTATTTTTTTTCCCGAAAACTGATTATAGAAATACCAAAGAACAATTAGTTTTGCTTTTTTTTTAATTGTGCAAAGAGCTATCTCTCTCCCCAATTCTTACTATAAGAGAAATTTTTTAATTTTAATTTAAAAAAAACATATTATAATTTTAAATTTAAACTCTATTATATTGAAGTTGGTTACAATAAATTCCTATTTGGGATAGTTTGAACTGTTAACTTTCAGCTTTTATTAGTTTAAAAAAGAGCGAGCTAGTTGGACCCACAATAAACGGGACATTTCTTTCGCGCAAAACCTCATATCATGTAAGTGCGTTCCCTCGAATGCTTTATACCCTGGAATTTTTTCTGGCCATCTTTATACCCTGAAACGGCTTACGCTTCAGCTCGATTTTAATTCTTTCATCATTTGCACTCTAATTATGCATGTTACAGAAAATAAATCGCGAAATTAAGGGAAAAAAGGGAAAGCTAAAGAAAAGAAGGAAAGATTCTTGAAGCTTTAGGATGCATTGATTGGAAAAAAAAATCAGTTATGGACGCGGCTGTTTGCGGGCTTTGGGCTCGAACCCTCTGCTTTTCATGCTGGAAAAACAAAAGGTGTTCACTTCTTTTTTTTCCATATAAACAAGTTTATGTCAAATATATATTTGGTTTCATGGCTCCTACTAGTTTCTGGGGCGAACTTACTTCAATTTGTGTATGCATATGTTGTTTATAGTTGATTCATCATGGTTTGTTTAAAGTCATGAAGCCTGCTTTCTTGTCCCGTCTGTTTTCAATTTTATGTGTGGTTTCTAGTGATTCAAATGGGTTTGATTCTGATTGATGTTTATCTGTGACTGTTTTTTATGAGATGTATTGTTTTTGCGTTGTTGGCTCAAGTCAAATATGCTTTTATGTTTCGGAGGTTCAATTCTACTCTATATAGTATATTCTTGATGAGTTTATGGGCAGCTTTTGATTTCTTTTTCGCTTGATTAAAATAAAAAGAATAGAGAGCTATAACTGGTGTGCCTTCTGTTTCTGGTCATATCTCAGGAAACAACCGTTTTCAACATGTATGACTTGATAAGTTAATATTTATACTTGACAGGTTTTTCAGTCAAGATAAAACTAATGGGGGATAGGATCGGAGCAGATAGGAAAGGCCATACCAACAAGGGTGTGCAGAAGGTAATGAAGTGCCTATGCTCAGAGGAGCCGTCAAGAGAAGAAGACGATATGGTTCCTTCTTGTCAAATTGACGAGAAGCCAGATACTAGCAATATCGAGAAAGTTGAATCATCCCTTTGTGGAAGTGATTGTTTGAACTATGAGGTCGGTTTCTTCCAAATTCCCTGCGTTTATGTTTACTGCTATGCTGAATTATCAGTCACTGTATGCTTTACTCTTTCTAATCTAATCTGGAGAAGAGAATCTATTTGCTTGCGTAGCATCTAATCAAGAAGTGACTCCATGTGTCTCTCGGTTCCTTAATTACATTTAAGAAACTGTATGCTTTATTCTCTGCCTCATTTTGTTTTTTATGATCAAGGTGATGAATTCTCCACACCACAGGCTATCGTCATAGCCTCACAGGTTTGTAGACTCATAGGCCCTATTTGAGTGCCTCTGGCTGGAAATATGTCTTGATTTTTATGTCAGTAAGATGTATAATGGCTGGATTTTACAGTTTACATTTATGTATTTAACATCTACACTTTGCCCCATCTTGTTCATATGAAGCCAGCTGATGCATCCTGTTCCTCAATGAACTATATTCAGTTATCTTGATGTTTTTAATTCAGTAACTTTTTCTGGAAACTTACTTTAGGCTTTACATGGATTGAACAAAGTCCATACTTTTCAGTTATTTACTTGTTATAAGCATTCTGCAGGAAGCTAGAGCTCGTTTAGGAAAATATGAATACAGGAAAGGAAATATAGAAGCTGCTTTACATGTTTTTGAGCGAATAGATACAGAGGTTGCAACTTCCATGATTAAAAGTTCTCTTGCCAAAAGGGGAAAGCACCACAAGAGACTTCCCCGGAATTATGCTACGCAGTCATTGTCTATTCGTTCTGTTAGCTTACTGTTGGAAGCATTCTTCCTAAAAGCAATGTGTTTGCAGGCTCTTGGAAAGTTTAAAGGTCTGTTGAGTTGATAATTTGATTCATAACACAGTTGTTCTTTTCAACCTGCACATTGATATTTTGAGCTATATCAATATGAGTAGACAAAGGGCAATATGATGACGTATATTTCAAATCATTCTTGCAGAAGCTGCCCTATCTTGCAAAGTTATTCTGGACATGGTTGAATCTTCATTACCCCAAGGCTTGCCTGAAAACTTTGGTGTTGGATGTAAATTGCAGGAGACTCTGAGCAAGGTGATTGAGTTGCTTCCTGAATTGTGGAAACTTGCAGATAGTCCACATGAAGCTATTATATCCTACCGCCGGGCACTTCTTCATAAGTGGAACCTTGATGCAGAAACCACAGCAAAGATTCAGAAAGAGTTTGTTGTTTTTCTTCTTTATAGTGAAGGGGAAGCAAGTCCTCCCAGTCTTCGTTCCCAAATGGACACTTCATATGTACCCAGAAATAACTTAGAAGAGGCTATACTTCTTTTGATGATTCTTCTAAGACAGGTCTGTTCCAATAGAATTGAGTGGGATCCTTCAATTTTGGATCATCTTTCATTTGCTTTGTCTGTTTCAGGGGATTTGACAGCTTTAGCCAATCAATTGGAACAATTGCTCCCCTCCGCTGTCAATCCAACAGAAAAGTGCCAAACACTTGCTATCTGTTATTATGGAGCAGGTCAAGACTTGGTGGCATTGGGACTTCTTAGAAAATTGTTATGTAGCAGAGAGGACCCAAAATATGTTTTAGCTTTGCTAATGGCTTCAAAGATTTGTTGTGAGAACCTTATTCTTGCTGGAGAAGGGATAAGTTTTGCTTGCAGATTGCTTGAGAAATTAGGAGGAAGATGCGATCAGTTAGCAAGTTCTGCCTATTGCTTCCTTGGTCTTTCACTTTCAGTACATTCAAAATCTTCCATTTCTGATTCTGAGAGGTATAAAAGACAATCTGAGGCACTTCACAACCTGGAAATTGCCTCCAGAATGTCCAGAATGAGAAACCCTCTGATACTCTACCATCTCAGTTTAGAATATGCTGAACAGAGAAAGTTGGATGCTGCCCTTGATTATGCCAAATGCTTGCTAGAACTGGAAGCAGGGTCTAATGTTGAAGGGTGGTTATTATTAGCCAGGATATTATCAGCTCAAAGTCGATTTTTGGATGCTGAATCTATTATCTATGCTGCTTTGGACCAGACTGGGAAATGGGATCAAGGAAATTTGCTGCGAACAAAAGCTAAACTTCAGATTGCAAGGGGCCATTTAAGGAGGGGCATGGAAACGTATATTCAGCTTCTTGCTGTTCTTCAAATTCAGAGCACAAGCTTTGGTTCTGAGAAGAAGCTAAAGAAGGTCTGTTCATTATTTGAACTTGTAAAATTCTGAATTAATATGCATTTTGTCACTTATGATATCTTTTTCTGTTAGATCATTTTCATAGTTTGTTAGTCTTATATTTGTGACAGGACATCAAAGGGGATACCCAGAGATTGGAAATGGAAATATGGCATGATCTTGCTTTCTTATACATAAGCCAGTCAAAATGGCTTGATGCAGAAGCGTGTCTTTCGAAGTCTAAGGCCATCAAACTATACTCTGCTTCTAGATGTCATGCAACAGGTCTAATATACGAAGCAAAGTGCCTTTATAAAGAGGCTCTAAAAGCTTATCGTGAAGCTTTGGATATTGATCCCAACCACGTCCCAAGCTTGATCTCTAGTGCTTTGGTTCTCAGAAGGTGCAGTAAAGAATTGGATTCTGCAGTTCGAGGCTATCTGATGGATGCTCTACGGCATGACAAAATGAATGCTACTGCTTGGTACCATCTTGGCCTTCTTCACAAGGCTGAGGGCACAGTATCGTCATTAATGGAAGCCATGGAATGCTTCAAGGCTGCACACTATCTTGAAGAAACTGCACCAGTTGAGCCTTTCAGATGACTAGCTCATGCTCTTGCTGCAGATTGTCAAAAAACTCTTTTCTGCACTTGGTATGTTGAATCAAGTATAGTTTTTACGTGTTCTTGTCTGAGATATATAGCTCAATCTGAAAACAAAATAAGAAAGGCACGCTTCATGAGATTCTTTGGTTTCCTTCTGTGTGAGCACTGACTTTAGTTACCAATGGAGTGTGACAAGAAGTTTTCAGGTTGTATTAATTGATTGTGCAACGAGTGAATAAAAGATTATGATGACGACGACGACGATGATAAAAAATATAGCAAAGACTGAATTTCTGAGTTAAGTTGTGTCTGTCGAATATTTTCCTTCGATCTTTGAATGGGAAAGAGGAGCAATGTCATGGGGAAAAGGTTTAGAGTGCAGAAAAAGAAGCCCTAATATTACCCTTAGGGTGTGTTTGAATATAGATTTTGAAAAAAAATAGATTTTAGAGAATATATTTTAGGAAAAATAGATTCTAAAAAATATATTTTAGGAATAATAGATTTTGAAAATAGAGATGTTTGGATTAATAGTAGTAGAATCACTTTTTATATTGATAAATTACTAAAAATGGTATGATTTGATTAAAGTATGAGAGAGGAGAGAGGGTAGAGAATAAATAGAAGATAGGAAAGAGGGTAGAGAAGAAATATGAGAGATGAGAGAGTGTAGATAAGAGAAATGAGAGAGTAGATAGAGTGAAGGAGAGAGGAGATAGAATAAAGGAGAGAGGAGAGAGAGTATAAGAAAAAGTAAGGATAAAATAATAATTGGATAGTCCATAGGCTCTTTTATTATTCAAAAATTTATTTTTAGTAACTTATTTAAAACTATGATTTCAAACTGAGATTTTAACCAAAATTAATTCTGGATAAAAATGATTGTTTGTTTTAGATTTTTTTAAACTGAGGTTTTGGCTAAAAGTAATTATGGACAAAAATTAATGTTTATTTTAAATTTTTTTAGATAAAATTTTATCTAAAATTAATTTTATAACTATGCGTTCAAACAGACACCTAGATGTCGCTGTCAATCAGGAAAGGAAACGCAAGTATGAACTTCACGTTCATATTCAAACAATCCCGCGTCACGAGTTGTTCCTGCTTTACTCATATGACAGTTTGTATTTTATAAAGCCAAGAAAAATACAATGATATTAGAATATTTTTATCGCATCCTAGTCAGTTCACATTTCCCGGTCAAAGGCTTGATTTTGATTAGTAAACTATTTATTTATTTGTCAGCTTGTGAAGGAAGCCCAGATGATTACCTTTCGTATAATTGTGTACTCTTAAAACATTTTTAGTGTTTTATACAAAAAAACAGAAGACCTGGAATCGAGAAATTGTTTGGGTTGAGGGTAGGAGTATGTATGGATAGAATTAAATAGTATAATTCTTCTACTTGATGTCCTACCTAAAAAATATATGAGCTATATTTTATAGCCTGATGTCTGACTCTACACGGTAAAAGTCCTAACAATTTTAGGCTGGGTATGAGTGGGTTAGGCATACCCAAGTCGTAATGTTATGCTCATATTGTAAAAAAATATGCAATTATGAATTTCTAAAATAATATCATAGTCATGTATTTTTAAGAGTTAAATAATATCTATAATTTACTAAGAATAAGAGAACAAAGATAATAATTAAAATTTTGAGATCTATTGGATATAAAAAATAAGCGTTAAAATTTAAGTAGTTTGTAATTATAACTTTGCATCAATCTCTCGAATATTGACAAAGATAAAGTAATTACAAAAATAAAATAAATAATTATAATTTATAATATAATCATATGATAATTAATAAAGTTAAAAAAAAGAAGAAAAAATTAGTATAGTTATAAATATTAAAATATGCAACTTATCTATTTAACTACTTATATTTCTAAAATTACCTTATAATCACCCGTAGCTATCATATTCTCCCTTCTAAGATAGAGAAAAAATAAAAAAAAATAAAAGAAGGGGTGCTCATGGGTAGGGTAGGGCAGGACAGCTCCTATGCCTAATGCCTAGCCTGAAAAATATATGGGTTATATTTTACAGCTCGATACCCAATCTTACCCTATATTTATTAGGTTAGATAGGGTATATTAGGCCGTAAGCTTTATACATAACCCTAGTTGAGCGGCCGATTGCAAAAGGCCAAGCAAAGATTGAAGTGTTATTTCTCCCATGTAAATCAAAGTATCCAGTATACACTTTTTTTTGAACTAAGTTTATTAAAGATTTATTCTAACTATATTCTAACTATATTTAAATTCAATTTGTGGTGTCGATTTAACTATAACAAATTAATTTTTAAATATTTTTTTATATATATTAAAATTTAAATTTAAATTTAAATTTTTATTTAAATAATATTAAATTATCTACTATTTAGATTAAGGTGATATATCCAGTATACACTTCTTTAGCAAAACAATGCGCCGACAGAGCTGGGCCAGGAATTAAGGGTAAATGGCTAACCTGATACAGACAAAAAGACAAGGCCCGCACAAGACACAGAAAAAGTGTGTGCCATTATATACCGAGTCCTTCGACTCGGACTCTTTCTTTCCCCTGTTTTTCTTTTGAATATTTTGTGGCGAAAATCTACAGAGCAGCGCAGATACTGAAATATGGAAGGTAAGAGAGCGGAGGAAGCTGCTGGCCCATCTTCTGGGCTTCCCGAAACACGACAAGAAATGCCTGGGAACCCAAATGAAGAGGAAGAAGAAGCAGAAGAGGAGGAGGAAGAAGCCGATCATCATGAAACTGGTGGGTTAGTTAATGCTTTTGTTCCTGCTCCTCTTGTTTCTCTCAAAGAACAGATCGAACGTGACAAGGTGATCTTTTTTCTCATTATCTCCCTCCTTCCATATGTATATCCTTTTTTTTATTTGGGTTTTCTGAAAGCTTAACTTTATGCTACCGAGCATCGATTTGAGAGAGTAATCGGGGTTTGCAGGAGGACGAGAGCCTAAGGAGGTGGAAGGAGCAGCTATTGGGTTGCTTGGACAGTGATATAGCTGGTTTGTTTGAGGATTTTGTTTATACTCTATATTCTTTAGTACTTGTGGTGGTGATGGTTCTGTGTTGAGTTGTGTTCCTTGTTGATGATTAGGGCAAGTAGATCCTGAAGTGAGATTCCATTCCTTTGGAATTGTGTCTGATGATTTTGTTGAAATTGTTACTCCGCTTCCCGTGGATGAAAACCAAAATGGTCGAGTCCTATTTACTCTTAGAGAGGGGTCTCGCTATCAGCTTAAGCTCAAATTTAGTGTCTTCCACAACATTGTATCTGGCCTCGCTTACTCCAACACGATTTGGAAATCTGGGCTTCTAGGTACATCTCTTCTCACCTAATCTTCATTTTGCAACATCACTATCGTGTTTTTCAAATATTAATGGTTCAAAGTTGTTATCTTTTCTTATGACTTTGTTTCAAGTGATAATTTTTTTAGAGTCTGGGAAATGCATATAATGATCGATGGGGTTCAACTTGGAGTAGTTATCTAAGGTCTCATAGCTTGTTAAAGTGAAATATGTCTGTTGTTCATAAGTTTGGTAGAGTCTTGCTTTCTCATGTATTGCGTTTATAATTTGGTTTTAACTGTTTGGCTTTATTATTCAGTTGACAAGAACAAAGGAATGTTGGGTACTTTTGCTCCTCAGAAAGAACCATATGTGCATGCGTTGAACGAGGAGATCACTCCATCTGGCGTGCTTGCAAGAGGTCTTTACTCTGCGGAACTCAAAGTATGGTGAAGCAAAAAACACTTCAAACAATTGATCATGTTCATGATAATGCCTGATGTATATCTAATTGCCTTCTGGTATTATGGTGTTTATTTAACAGTTTGAAGATGATGACAGAAGGTGTCACTTGGAGCTTAAATATTCGTTCGAGATCAAAAACAGGAGCTAGCCAGCCAGCCTGGGTTTTCTGATACATCTTTTCTTCTAGTCTTTGCTTGCCATCATCCTCTTTATTCTTTCTGAACGTAAACAAACAAAGCTCTTTTAGGTGTCACTTGTGTTGCATTTTTGTATTTGTTTGTCATCATATAAAAAATTCGCTGTCTTGCTTCTGCCATGGCCTAATCATGTTCACAACTGCAAAATGATTCCATTCTGATATGTGCTCACAATCTCCACACGTATGGCAGGCACAAAAAGCTTCTCTTTCACTTGAATGGATTACCAACTTAAAAGAGATTTTTTTGAAACTTAGACGCTACAAAACAGTGAAGCTCAAATAATCTAAACGCTCTCGCATGTCTCTCAATGTACAACATGACAGTGACGGAGGTCCCACAAAGTGAGGGTGAGAAGGAAGATGTTCATGATTAGTTTGACAAATTGTTTGCAAACAGAGTGGACATTGCAATCACCTGTTTGAATAAAGGAGCCCATAATTTGATGCGTTGTTATAAGCAGATGTTTCAAGTGGGTACAACTACAACCAGTGTTAGGGGACCAGCCTGCCATTATTAAGTGTGGTGCACTGTAATGTAAGATGCCCATGCCTAACTAGAATGACTGAAAAGATATGTACCTGTTTTACACTGTCATCAGCAATTGGCGCTTGACACTGACTTGCCAACTTTGTTGTTCTACTTGTCTCCTTTTCTCATTTCACTACTGCGACTTCAAGAAGATAATAGGCATCTTAAAATTCTTATCACGGTAAATGACAGGAAACTTTCCCTTTGTTAGATAAAGCTAGCATAAGGGATCTTCCAGGATCAGTTTCAGAAACTAATTACTCGGCTGGGAATTTAGAGGAATTAATCACATGAGAGATACACAGATGGAGGATTTTATGGCTTGATAAGCTTGCAGATTATGATTGCTAGGAATAAGATAATAAGGGGATTTTTGTCTATCTGCACTCCTGCAAAGATTTTTGAATTTTTCTATTCAAAATAATGTTTAAAGTAGGGGTGATCAAATTGTCCTGTTCTGGGGTTGTCCCGACTCGGTCCCAGGTAATTTGGGACAGGACGAGTCTCGGTCTAGCCTTCGGAATTCCCGTCCTGTCCCGAATATTTTTTTAAAAAAATAAAAAATATTTTATTTTATTTATTTTTTATAAAAAAATAAAAATGGAAAATAATATTGGTTATATTATATTATTTATTATATGATTGTATTTTTCTCTTCCTTATATGTATTTATTTCTTTACAGATTAAGCAATAAATTCAGTTGGTGAAGTGAAAAAAATGAAAAAGTAATAGTATTTGTAGTATAATTAATGGTATTTATTGTTTTAAATTGATAATCATAATAAAGAGAATTTAATTTCTTCCATTATTTTTTGTGTTTTAATTATATGTTACTAATAGATAGGATGTACATAAAATATCTAATAATTTATTTATTTTTAAATAGGGTTCAGGAATTTCCCCGTGTATATTCAGGATTGAACGGGACACGGGACGCATTTTGTATCCCGTGTCTTTTTTCAGGTTATTCCGATCCTGTCTCATGCCTATCCTTAGTTTAAAGAATCTTCAAATCGTTTTATTTTTATATAATATATTTTATTACATTTTTATTATAAATACTTCATATCTTATAATATAATATGTTTTGTGTAAAGTATTAATTTTTTCCAATTGATATTATTAACTATAAAACTTTCTAACTAATTATTTGGAGTAGTATATTGAATATTGAAATTAAGATAATATTTAATCTCAATTATTATTTTTAATGAAACAGGTAATGCGGCACCAAAATGAAAAACACCCGAATAGGTTCATAGTTTCTTTGGCTTTCTCAGATACCAAAGTTTCAACTGGGAAAACCAAAGATGATCGTCCCGCAATACGATGGCGAGGGTTATCTACAAATGTTTGATCATATCAATTTCCTGCGTTTCTTCGTTCAAACGATTTCACCTCACGATTGGCGAAGGTATTGCTTTTGCGTTTGTGTTGGTTACTTGCACAGCATATCCCATGGAATCTTCCAGGTTCCACTTCAGAGATCACCAAGAATTTCAAAGTTCGATGCATTCAGAGCCCAGCTCCTTCGTTTCTTCGGTTTCAAGTGACCAAGGAGATGGCGAGCCTGAAATTGAATCCATTACTGGACGGGTTTGAATCCTTAAGCCTCTCTTCCTCTTTGTTCAACTGAGTATTTGTTTCCTTCTCAAAACAAACAAATTGTATTTGTTGATGATAGGGCATCAAGCATCTCTGTTCTGAACTTCTGGAGCTTAAGGCAGCGGCAAGCGAAGAGTTGCAGACAAACATCTTGGCTAATTGTTCGGCTTTTGTTAGGTAAAAGTTTTCCCAAATTTGATTTTCCATTTACCAGATGCGCTTGCCCTTGATCTAATGTGATTGATTGTGTTTGTCGGGTTCAATGTCATGGGCTGAAGGCTTACCTTAGATTTTGCTTCCCTCGTTTCATGTCAATGCAAAAGAAAATTTTCATATTTTGAAATCAGGAAGATCAGCTGTATGGTTTTAGGCTCTTTTGGGAGCATTAATCTTTTAGACGCAACAATTTTGAAATGCTTATTATATTTTGTGATGGGTTATAAGAATATAAGGTTAAGATACGCTCTCATATGTGCAGAATACTAGAGGAAGTGAAAGGAGTTGAAAATGAACTTCTGCAACTAGAAAACCATTTTATAGCCCATCAAAGACTAGTTAAGAATCTCATAGATGGCATATATCCAAAAGTACTATCAGAAGATAACATAAATTCAACCTTTGAAGATAAGATAGATGCTTTGCTATCTTCTCCCAGTGAATTACAAGTTCACATTAATGATGTTTCGGAGAAGCTGGATATTTATCTGTCTGAAAACCGGATAGATGAAGCTTTGGACCTCTTAGAATCTTCAGAGGAATATTTTCAAAATATTCATCCGGAAGACCATTCTCCACAGGGCGAGATCATGTTATACGAGTCTTTGATTACTGAGGGGAAGTCTACCCTTATACACCAACTGACGCAGATAGCTGAGAATTCAAAAACAGCAGGACTGGAGTTACACAAAGCACTATCTGGTATTCGCGGGCTTGGGGACAGTCCACTTGCAGTCAATCTGTTACTTAAACATTACTATTTGCGTATTTCTACCGGAACTTGTAATTTGCAGTGGTCAAGATCATCTACCACTGGGATATACATAAGAGAACTGGCAAGATTTGTATTTTCTATGATTTCACATGCGGCAAGGAGATTTGTGAAATTATGTGGAGAAAATTCTTCTTATACCTCTGAACTTGAGCAGTGGGCATGTGAAGAAACAAAATCATTTATCACCTGTTTGGAAAATTATGTTAAAAGCGCCTCAGAGGTAAGTGGTGGGTTGTCCAATGCCATAATAGCTGTGCAGTTTGCAGTCTCATACTGTTCTTTGTTAGAAAATCACAACCTAGTGTTGCGACCATACCTGGTAAGGCATCTAAGCCCCTGCATGGAGGAGGTCTTACTTCTACATATAAACCATTTCAAGAAAGTGATTGCTATCTTCTCCGCCAGTGATCCTTGGGTTCTAGAGAGATATCTTGTATCTGGACTTCTTGGTGGAGGATCCCCGTCTCGAGCAGTTGGGCAAGAACTGGAATATTGCCTGCTAACTTCCAGTGGCCGGAAATTTATGACACTACTGCAGGTAATTTCTGATTGCTCTATGATTATTTTGGGATTCCTAACTTTTTTTAAAATATGTTTTTTGATTTGATACTTGATAGCAAATGTAACATATTTCAGTCGTCGCGTCTTTTATCAGACCGTTGTAGAAGATGTGTCTCCCATGATTGGCCTTCAAATGGGAAGTTCAGTCATAAGTGGAGTAACGAAACTCTTCTCAGAATATGTTATTATACTTGAACGAGCCCTCACATATGACACAAGCCTAGTAGAGAAAGATACTTCTAGAATCAAGCCAGCTGAGTCAGTGCCACGACAGGGTTCTATTCTGGCAAATCTGTCAACGTTAGTACCGTTTCTCAGTATCATGGGTGAGAGTATCTTTATGAGCAACGTTGACATAGATTCAAACTCAATGGAGAACGTGGAGCTTGATGGTTTTCTATTGTTTATAGAAGAAAGTTCTAATAAGTTGAGACATCAATTCTGCCAGCAGTTCATATTCAGAGTACTGTCTACTCATAGAAGGCATGAAATTACTCTAGCCACTCACGATAACGAACAGTGTGATGCTAACACTATCCCCAATCTAATGCCCTCTGGTGTTCTTCAGGTATGTCTTTCACGTATTTTGTCCTGAAAGTTGAGAGATAAAGTCAAAGTCGATGGGCTGTTAAGAGAATGCTGAGATTACTAAAACTCAAATTCATCTCAATTTTCACTTTTCAGCTCTCGTTGAAGTTTCCTTCTCAAAAACTTTAAAACTATTTTGCCGAAAAAGATGCTGTAACTTGTAAAAAGGGCACAAATAGCTGAAGGAAGTTCAAAAAAACTGCTGCCTGCTTTTTATTGAAATTTATGTAGTATTTTATATTTGATCTGATGTATCTGTTTTCACTGTGGCAAGATTTTTTTCCTAGAACTGAGGAAATTGGAGCAGCTTGCTGAAGGGAACGTGTTGGAAGCGGATTGGTTGATGGGCTTACTGAGAGAGGTGATGGGGTCCATCTTTATTTGGGTTTCCCAAAACAAAAACATGCTCGGAAGTGCAGAAGAGAATACGAGTCAGGACTCCAAACAGGTTTTGATCTTCCCGTCCCCTCTCCTCTCTTAACATGACGTTTTTCTACCATTTGTTGTCTTTAGAGTGGAATGGAAAATTAGTTCTCATGTAATAACTTCAGATTGCGAACATAAACTCGAATCATGATTAATCTAACTAGCTAGTCGTCTATTGAGCAGTTTGTTCTGGATGTGCAATTCCTGATGGAAATTGCAATCTACGGAGGATACTTTTCCAATGATTTCTTGGTACTTGTCTCACTCATGAAATCAGCCTTTCTTTCAGCAGGACTCGATCCTTTCAGGTAATAATCAACCTTTCTTTCAGCAGGACTCGATCCTTTCAGGTAATGTTTTCTCGTTACCAGTGTTTTCCCAATGCAACCTTTCTTCTGATGATGCCCTCTTATTCCTTTTCAGAGATGTTGATAACGATGAATGGGCGATTGATGCTGCTACGCAGACGATCCAAATGCTACTGGAGATTGAGAAAACAAAATTTCCCTCCAAGGAGCACGTGGTAATTACACTTAAAAAGGCTTTACATGAGGTCGACCAATCCGCACATGCTGGCTTTTTTTCTCAGGAAGATGATTCATGCTGTTCAGAGAATGAAATAGATGTAGAAGACGAGGTTACCAAAGATGAGTCTGAAATTGCTAACGATTCAGAGACGGTTTCACCGAACACAGAAGAATCATTAGGTTTTGAAGAAAGGAAGAGAGATTTTGTTGATGAAAACACTCGTAATCAATTGGAGAATACTGAACATGAACAGGAAATAGGTGCTTAAGACGATGAAATATTGTGTCCAGCATCTCCGGGCGCATTTGTGGGTGACGAAAGGAATGCAGGGGACTGAAGATTCTGTTGGGAAAGGAGGTTAAGGAAGAGGACGGAGAGGGTGCTGAGTTGATGTTCAGTGACATAACCAAAAGATAGCTTCCGTGGGTTGAGCAAAAGATTGTGACAGAGATTCAATGCCGTGATGCAGCAAAACGTTGGTCGGTGAACAGAGGCTCCCATGGAAGCTGTAACTATCCGTGTCGGAAGACCAAAGGAATAAAGACCAAAGCTTTAGGCCATGTTATGGGTAATTTAAGGGGAGGATTTTTCTCCCCTTCCCAATTTTACCTCTTTTTTATTGAGGAAATATTAGCGGGAAATATAATATTATTATTTTATAATATTAATATATTTATAATTTTTTTAATATTTTAATATTATTTTAATATTATATTTTATTAAAATATTTTATAAAAAAATATAAAATAAATTTATTTATATAAAAATATTTTTTTTATTGAATTAAATAAAATAACATGAAATTTTTTCCACTCATATCCCTTAATATTAAATTAAATAAGTTAATAATAAAAAAAATTTCTCTTTTTCTTTCCGTTTTACTCATTTAAGATCTTTTCCTTTGCCTCTTCTCTCATGAGGTAAATATAGCATTAGGAAAATAGACTAACCGCCGATTTTGATGTAAAAATTTTTTTAACCCTAAATTCATGTTATGGGCTTTGGGCTCATTTAAACCACTTTCTCATAGATCAATAATATATTTAGCGAGAGTTAATTTAAATGGTAAATATTTTGATATTATTTAAGTGAGATTTTAAGTTTGAGTTTTAACGTATGTAGAAAAAAAATTTAAGAGACTCATATACCATAAGCAGTTATGTGATACAAATCAAATTTAAATATAGTTAAAATTTTAGTGAATTGGGTGGACAACTAAAAAAAATAATACCAATGAATATTGTACCAAAAACAAAAATAATATCAATGGATAGGCAACATGAGTTAGTATTTATATAGTAAAAAATGAATTTATATTTTATAAGGATATGAATTTAATTTTTACTATTAATATAAGAATTATTTTGATAAATGATCTCGTAAATTTTCTGTAAGTATTTTTTTAGGCTTTGGGGTTTAGATCCTTATTTTAATAAGATATTACTGATATTGAATTTATTTAAATTTTTTATATTAAAAAAATAATATCAATGGGTAACTAAGGCACCTTATTACTTATGATTGAGGTTATGTGTCCTGGGGTCGATCTTAGAAGATAGGAATAGAATTGACATATTTGGAAGGGTAATCCTATAACTAAGCCTTTATAGTATTTGGGAAATTAGTATCTCACCTATTAAGTGGGAATATTCTGATATATACTAAACAAAAACTAATACCAATGGATACGTCGATACGATGTTATTATCTCAATTTCCTGCACCAAATAGTACAAATATACGATGTATAGTTAAAACTGAAAAGAACAAAACGATAAAAAAGTAAACCAAGAAGCTTAGCTATAGCTAGAGAGGGAATATCATAAAGCATATGATTGGTCCCACTGATGAAGTGGAAGCGGCGGAGAAAAACTTTTTGGCGACGTCTTTTCACATATGATATGACGGATGTGGGGAGCCTGTCGGTCTCTGACTATATGACATGCTGTAATACAATAAACATATTCAAGTTACTGCCTTACGAATATTTTCGCCCAAAATTAAAAACTGCGGCCGGCCCTTTCTTCCCGTAATGATTCATTAACCGGTTTTAAATTATGGATATGACTTTTACACTAAGCATGACATCATAGTACAAGGATATATATTACTCTTCTTTTAATTACTAATATTTACATATGAAAGGAATTTAAAGTAAATAAATAAAAATGAAGAAATTAGAGGGTCAGTTTATACTTAACCAGTCTTTGTATTTGAGCTGTTTAGTAGGAAGGAAAATATATATCGATTTTAGCTTTGATAAAGATCATAATAGGGCATGCTAAGCAAATTAAGAAATGATTCACACAGTACAATAAGATAAATTTGAAAAGCTAATTTGCTTTTTTTTACATAGCATAAAACAGAAGTTGAGTTTGCCCTAATCGTAGTTGGCAGTCTCTGGCCGTGGAAGCTGCAGGCTTAGTTCGTCCTTGTCCTGAGACGAAGTTTTCTTTGGTGAATCATCCATGTCCACGTCCGTTTTGGCTTCTGTAACGTCAACATTATACACGAATGACTTGGAAACAACCAAAAAGAACATAAAGTTGAGAAAGCTGAGCACGGCCAAGAATGCATAGTAGTAATCTAAATGCGAAACATTGAGATTATCCAAAATCCAGCCCTTGCCACCATTCCTCTTGGAAACATCAGCAACAGTTGACAGAATGAAAGAACTGAGAAAATGTCCAATTCCAATGCTGGTTGAGAAATACGATGTTCCCAGACTTTTCATGCCTTCTGGTGCTTGATCATAAAAGAACTCTAACTTTGCAACTTCCACGAAGGTATCGGCAATCCCTGCCAAACCGAACTGAGGCAGCAGGATGAATATAGAAAGAGGAGTTACATCCTTAAATCCCAGAAGCTGCTTTTCTCTCGCAACACTTAGCCTCTTTCTCTCAACCAAGCTCGCAATCACCATGATCATGGTGTGCAACACAAGGCCAATGCCAAGTCTCTGCAGCATCGTGATCCCTCTAGGGTTCCTGGTGTAGCGTCTTATAACAGGAACAAAGAGAAGGTCATAGATAACAATGCTTATCAGCATGAAAATAGTCACAAATGCAGTAAGACATGCTGGAGGGATATCAAAATGTGGGCCCATACGCCTGTCTAGTTTTGTTCCCTGTCTAACGAAAAGTGTCCCCCCTTGAGCTATCAAAGTGCTTGGAATAAACGACGCAACTAAAATAGGAATCATCTTCATCATTTGTTTAGTTTCTTCAACTTGGGTCACTGTGCAAAGCATCCATGGTGAAGTTTGGCCAGTCATTGTTGCAGCTCTGTCAAGGAATCTGCAGCAAATTTCCAGTATCATTAATATTGAAGATTTTCAACCCAAAAAACAAGTTTATTTACTGCTAAGTGGGTTTACCTTAATGAAGAAGTGTGATCCACTCTGCATCTTCCCTTAGTTGCGTACTCGCTCATGCCTAGCTCATGTAGGTCTTTTGGGTCTTCTGGTACATGAACCTTGCACTTCCTCAGAGAAGCCACGAGGACCTGAGCCATTCTGGTCAGAGGGCTGCCTGAGGGCCATTTGTGCCTATAAAAAGGAGTGCCCACCAAGAACACCATGACTGAGAAAGCGAGACCAGCTGTTGGAAGGCCATAACCAAGGGACCAACTAACGTTGTCTTGTATGTAAACTAGGAAGGTATTGGAGAAAAGGGTTCCAATGAAGATACTGAACATCCACCAGTTGAAGAATGAGAGCTTCTGGGATTTCTCTTTTGGCTCAAAGTCGTCAAATTGGTCTGCTCCCATGGTTGAGATGTTGGGCTTGGTCCCTCCTGTGCCTACTGCTATGATGTACAGAGCCAAAAAGAACATACCCACTTGCAATGACGATGATTTTTGGCAATCTTCGTCGTTGATGACTCCTTTTCCACATGGTGCTGGCCTCAGTGCTGGTAAGGAAACTGTCAGAGTCAACAAGAGCATCCCCTGTGGAAGAAGGAAAAGATAGTCATAAACAAAAAAAAAAACATATATATATATATATATATATATATATAGTTAATGTTTATCCAAGATTTGGAGAAAGTGAATCTCATAATGTTTTATTACCAGAAAGTAAATGACTGATGCAGATACGAAGGTCCAATATCGGCCAAGATATGCATCTGCAATGTAAGCTCCTGCAACAGGCGTCATCCAAACTGCACCAACCCAGTTGGTAACATTGTTTGCAGATTCAACAGTGCCCTCATGGAGCTTTGTTGTGAGATACAACACCAGGTTTGATGAAATTCCATAGTATGCCATCCTCTCAAACACTTCATATCCTATAGTATTATAAACACATGCATATAATTATATATGATGCGAGAATCATTATTCCTTGTTCGCGAAAACCATAACGCTGAAGATGGTATAAATTTAAATTAAACTAGTTTTAATAATTTGGCGTTTACCTACTAGGAAGGAACAAGCTTTCCAGCCTCCGGTCTTAGATCTTAAGACTGGTCTGCCTTTAAGATCCACGGTATCATCTTGAGTGAAATCTTCTTTTCCTTCTGCAGGCCATTGTTCTTGTACCATAGCCATTATGAAGTAGAGGGATAAACAAACTTGAGTTGTATTAGTTAGAAATGTAAGTGAGGCTTTCAGCTTCTTTATGACCTTAATTTATATGGGCGAGATCAGAGAAGTATCTTTTCGATTTAAAAGCCAAATTTAGATGAGCTAACTTACAAAGGCACATGTAGCCACTGCCGAATTACTTTTTGCACTTGATATGCTGTCTTGTTGTACTCATCTCATGTACTTGGCTTCTTTAAAATATTTGACATTTGCCTCGTAAGTGAACATTCTATTCTCTACTACAAGTTATTGGAGGTGAGATAGACATATTCTCACCAAAAAGTGATGTGCCACGTGTACGCAACTTGAGCGAGAAAGAGAAACTCTTGATGGCCAAATTAGTTTTGGTTGTAAATAATTAATCGTTGGTTTGTATAATGATATTGTCATCATCAGTGGAATTAAATAATGAAACTCGCTTTCTCTTTCTCTTTCGCTTTCGCTTTCGCATTGGATCATTTCTTTTACGTAAGAGGATTATTGAGGGGGGAATAAAAAGGCCGGCTACTAATTAGTTACAGTCATTATCAGTCAACAGTGATCGATCAGAAACTTCACACAAAAAATTAAATTTTGTTTGGGTTAGCATGGAACATTAAACAGTGATCGAGGCTGCATGTTGACTGGTTTTAGGCTAAGAAACCGTCAAAAGCAAAAAAGAAGGTCGAGTATTGGCCAAGAATGCATATTAATCTGATGAATAATTCCCAGCGCTGATATATTCACCGGGCAACATTCAGATTATTCAAAATCCAACCCCCGGGTCCCATTTGGAGACACGCTGATATATATATATACCAGCAACGCTTGATCAACTAAAACTAACTGAGAAAATGTCCAGTTCAAAATACGCTGTCCCTGTTACAATACTCCTTCCATCCCAAAATGTAACAACTAACTAATAGTTGGCGGGTTTATTCAAATTATAAATATAAATATAAGACATTAATTTATTTCTTATCTTAAATTTATAATTTTTTTAAAGTATTTTTATTAAATACACATGATAATGAGAATTTTGAATTTTAGAAAAACTACTTTTTTAATATTTAACTGTGTACCAAAATTAATTGCCTTAGTTAATTTTTTTTAAAATTCTTAATAAGTTATCCAGTTCCTTGATAGAATAAAAGTGCTATAATGGGCTAGCCCAAATACAATCATATGCAAAAGTCACTCAAAATGAAGGATGGACCCGCGCTGTAAGAATCTAAAGGGTTGAATTAGTATAGATAATAAAAAATAAATTTATATTTTATAAAAATATAAATTTAATGTTTTTATTTTTGTAAGAGCTATTTTGATAAGTGATCTCATAATGCTCTCTAAATTCTAGATTATAGCTAGTAAAACGGGATATAACCCATAGATTGAACTTATTTTATCATAAAATATGGCCAACTTTTAAAAAAAAATATTAATATTATTATTTGTTTTATTTAAATATTATTTTAAATACTCATTTTATCAAAGAATAATAAATATAGTTATTTATTTATTGATATGTGTTAGCATATTATAATTTATTAATATCATATTAATATTTATTTAAATTTATAATTGTAAAATTTGAGATTTTGTTTAGCAATTTTTTTTTGTTATGTTAATATTCCATCAAGAAATTTTTATTAATATTTTAAAAATTTATAAATAAATTTTTATAAAAATATTAAAAAAATTTAAAAAGGGTGTTGGGCTAGCTCAACCAGCAGGTTATAGTAGACTGGTCCGCAATTTACGGATTGACCCATTTTTCCTCCTCTACTTGAGATCATGCCCTTTTTAGTAGATGACTGGTGTTAAATGTATCTAAATTTTTTATATAAAAAAATAAAAATAAATAAAATAAAGGTTAAAGCCGACAAAATACGAGAGCCCTATTTAATGAGCGAATATCAACAAAGCAGTTTAAATTATTTTGATTACTGATTAATGTCGGGACACTGACATCTCAGAATAATAAGTTATGAGGAAAGGATATTAATCGCCACTCCTCAATTATTGATGCATTCATCAGATGCGCGCCATCGTAACATTGTGTTCGTAATTCGTAAATTTAAGTGGGGAAGGTCAACGGTCAACCAAGAAGACATGAAAATAATCTTGAGAGCCCTACGCTCATCTTTAGATTTATATTCTTCTCATTTGTTATTATAAAAATATTGTTTGAGGCCCTTGAGAGAAATATCAGCAGTATTTTGCTTCAAATTCAATTATTGGTGGGTCAAAAAATATTTTGATTTATATGAGTATTAAGCTAATCTTATTAATATTATCCCCTTATATAAAACGTCCGTTCGTTTATCAAGAATTTATTATTTTTCTAGAGAGATCCATACCAATTAATTTATAATTTCATGTCGATTTGAGTTAGATATGCAGGAGATTACAGGGGTATTTAATTAATACTCCTTTCTATTCTTATATATACATGCTAATCCTGTTATGTTATGCCAACCTTTTAATTTTTTTGGTCGAGATCAACTGCATGCCTACGCACACTATACATATTTTTGCGTATTCAGTTATTTTTACACATCATCATATTAAAATTCAAGTGACAAATTTGCACTGAATAAAAAGTTCGTGATTTTTCTTTTTGGGAAACAAACAACAACAGTATCAGATGTAATTTGATATTAAAGAAAAACACATTTCATTTTCTTCATATGGATATTTTTTTCTCACATTTAAATTAGTAATAATACAAAGCACGACGTAATTTGTTGTTTTACATAGACACCATGTAGGAAACACAGAGAAGTTGGGTTCCCTAGGACTGCTAGCTTTCGAAGTGCGTTATGGAAGAACATTCCATCTCCGACCTCGTTTTGGACTGTGTTAAGTCAGCATTATACACAGATTCTGGAAACGACCAAAAGCCAAACAAGGTTCAGAAAGCTGAGTATGGCCAAGAACGCATAATAATAATCCAAATGGAACATATTCAGATTATCCAAAATCCAACCCTTGTTGTTGTGTCCATTTCTCTGTGTGGTATCGGCCGCAGTCGACAGAATAAAACTACTCAGAAAATGACCAATCGCTACACTGGACGTGAGATATGCTGTTCCTAGACTCTTCATGCTTTCTGGTGCTTGATCATAGAAGAGCTCCATCTTCCCTACTTCCACAAATGCATCAGAAAACCCCATCAATGCAAACTGAGGCAGAAGTATGACAAAACTTAGAGGGATTTCGTCAGATTTGCCAAGATGTTTTTCTCTTGCTACGCTCAGTCTCTTTCTTTCTGCTAAACATGCAATGACCATCACGATGATCTGCAACACAAGACCGATTCCTCGTCTCTGAAGCAATGTGATCCCTCTTGGGTTTGTGTATCTTTGTATTGCTGGAACTATTACTCGGTCATAGATTATAATGCTTATCATCGACCAGATTTGTATGAATGCTGCAAGAGAAGCTGGAGGAATCTCGAAATTATTAGGGCCCATGCTTCTCTCTAGTTTGGCGCCTTGTCTGATAAAGAGTGTGTTCCCTTGAGATATTACAACGGTTGGTATGAGTAGTGTTGCAGTCCAAATAGGTATCATCTTCATCATTTGCTTTGTTTTCATAAATAATCATTACACATCATTCAAATGCAGAAACAAACTAACTGATGTAAATGGAATTGAACCTATATATATTTAACCTTAACGAAGAGGTGTTACTAATCATGTGCCTCTTGTTACTTGAGTACTCTCTTATGTATACTTAGTTCATGTAACTCTGTCGGGTCATCTGGAACTCGTACCTTCCTTAAAGCGGCTACAAGCACCTGAAGGACTCTCTTTATAGGGCTGTCCTTGGGCAATCTGTGTCTGTAAAATGGGGTATCTAAAATCAAGGGACCAGCCTACGTTATCTTCCATGTAAATTAAAAGAGGGTGCTGAGGAAGACTGTTATGACCCTGAAAAATTTAGTAGATATAATTAATTTAACAAAGATATATATATATTGGTTGCAAAAATTTCAATGTGAGTAGGATAGTAGAGTGGTCAAAGGCGTAGGCATAAGCACGAGGTCTCATGTTCGAGTCCCAGTCATCACAGAAGTGAAGGTTTTATTTTTTTTCCAGCGCGTGAAATTACCAAAATTCCCCCCTTCCCTTTTACCCTGTAGAGCCCATACGCCCTTCCTCATTTCTTTTGAACGACTTCTTAGCGGCAGCAAAGGAAGAGAGCACTGGGAAAGCAGCGGGGGAGGAGAGTCTCACGCCATCGATGCCATGTTCCGTCAATTTCTCCTCTGTATTGTCGTGCCAGAGCTGTCAATCTAACCACAGTGCCGACGGTTTGATAAAGGGAGCATATGAGAGTTGGATGCGAGAAGCTGTGGGAGGGTAAGAGAGATAGAGTGCGGCGATTGAGTCGGCAGAGGAAGCGAAGGCCCGTCGGAAGGAAGATTGGAGAGTGCATTCCGGTCACTGTAACAAATCCAAATTCCTGACCTTTTTCTCCCTATCGGCATCGCGGTGGTTTCTTCATCATCTCTGTTGGCGAGAGATAGAGTAAGTGATTGGTGGTCATCCTTCCAGCTACGACAACTAGAGTGCACGGCGAGTCCTTGGTGTCAGAATTCTTCAGTAGTGAGCCTCTTCTGCCTTCCCTTGTCTTCATTGTTAACTTCCCTTTCTATTGAGTGTGTGTGTGTTTGGTTGGGTGGCTTAATTTTCATTGCTCCTCAGGTTGTTGGCGTTGATCAGAAGTGATACGGGTCCTGGGTGATGTTTGTGCTCTGTTTGTGTGTGTATGTGTGTGTGAAACAGGGAAGAAGAGGGTGTGCATGAATGGCGATGATGTTGTGTGGATATTGCTCATGTTGTATGTATATACTGCTACTGTCGGGTTTTGGTGCCTTGGGTTGAATAAGAATGGGCTACTGAGGATAAGCATTTCTGCTGTTTTGAATGATATGTATATATATCGCGTATGCGTGAACTATGAAAGAATATACATAAATATGTGTGATAATGTTGTCACATGAAAGAGGAGACATAAGTATGCCGTAATGGGTTGTATTGGATTGAATGGAAAGAATATATGTATAGCTGCTGTGTTGGTTATTATTATATATATATATGTGTGTGTGTGTGTGTGTGTGTGTGTGTCTCTAAATGGTGATGTGGTTCCTTGTTCAGGAAATTGTGTTGCTATTTTGGGAACTAAATGGTATATATATATATATATGGTGCCGTTGTTAGGAATTAAAATGAAGAAAGTAAGAATAATAAAAGAGGAGGAGATTTCTATTGATATATATATATATATATATATATATATAATTGTGTGTGTGTGCTATGGAATGGTGGAGGCAGGGGGAACTAAGTATGTGTGGGTGTTGGATTACTCTGATAGATGAAAGCTTGCTATTGGTGTTAAGGCAATTCAGACTTTGAAAGTTGGAAAGGAATTAAATCAAAGTTGAATTAGGAACTGATGTTGCTGCCTTTGTTTAACTCAGAGGTCTCTAGAAGTAAAGATAAAAGAGAACAGAAAAGAACTAGATGAAATATAAAGAAGTTTATAGTGAAAATGATAAATTAATGATTTCAAGCATAAGAGCGTGTTTTAGAAAGTTAATAGATTGAAAAGAGTTACCCACTATTTTGCACAACAACATTCTGGTTACTGGGAATTAAGTTGTTGTTTTGGGTTTCTTTAAAGATAAACGAGTAATTAGAAAGTTAAGGATTTTGAAGGAAGTTAACATGCTAGAATCATGATCTTGGGATATATACATATATACATACATATATATATATATATATATATATATATATATATGAGCATGCGTAAGAGTGGGTATAAAATAGAAATTTGTATAATCAAGGACTTTAAGCTCACGGTAGAAAATACAGAAAATAAGCACTATGGTCAGTATATATATAAATACTTACTGTTGGTGTTATGGTGATTAAATGTATTAAATTTGAGTACTAGAATGTAATTCTAAACTTTTAGAGATATAATTAGAATTTTAATATATTATTTTCGGGATACTAGGGAATTGAGAAGTGATTATTATAGAAAGAGATTGGCTGAAAATAGTAAAAGTTTAAGAGTATAGCATGTGAGTGAATAGCGTCCCCTAAATTAGTATTTTAATAAATTGTTATTTGACTTAAAAATGTTAAATTTTAAATATAATTTATGAAAATCAAGTTTTACGAATTCATGGTTTTTAATTGTTAGAAATGATTTTCTTTCAATTGGTTTATAAAATGATTACGATTATGAATGAAAATGGACGAAGAAGTTTTAGAAAAGAATTTAGCAAAAGTTAAATTGAATTGATTTCTATTTAGGAAATATTCCTACAAAAATTTCATATGTTTCCCATAGTAACTTGATATTTGATTTTAAATGTTCATGCTGAGGGTGTTGAAATTCAAAGTAGTTTTATCAAAGATTATTGCATTTGAAATGATTAAGATAAGTACATTTGAAATGGACCCCACACATATTAAAAACGTTTTAGAAAGGAAATAATATAGAATGTTGGTTGCTAACAGCAGTATTGTTAGTCCTTAGTGCACCTTGATTACTCGAGCTCGATGGATATCCGTGAGTTTTGTACTCGCGAAAGTTATTTGTGAGATTTATTCTCGCGCATGTTATTTGTAAGTTTTGTACTTGTGCCTATTATTCGTAGGTTTTATACCTGTGCCTGTTATTCGTGGCTTCAGGCTGCGCCTGATTGGTTATTTATCCTCGTGAACTGTGTGTCCATGCCTGTTTTGTGGCCTCGTGCTACGTATGGTTATTTACCCTCTTGGACTATATATCCAAGTGTATTTTTGTGACTTCGAGCCGCTCCATATTGATTAGTTAACGCCTATTTACATTCTATTGAAGTTCTACAAAAACATGATGGTTTTGAAAGGATTACTTTTAAACGATTGATTTGAAATTGTTATTTTAAATTATTTTTCCTAAAATAAAAGAATATTTACGAAAATGTTTGCATCAAATTATGAAATGTTATGAATTATATTTTAAACATGTTTATGCATTGTTTATTTTCGTATTTTTAATCATATTTTTGTGACGTTATTCACAAGTAGATTATTTAGCTTCAGATAGTGCAGTTGACCATAATCCTCTCTCTGAGCAGTGAAGAGCCTTATTACAGATCCGAAGCGTTGTTTTTGACAAGACTACTTTTAATATAATTATTGTTTATAAATTACTTGTATTATTTTGATAAAAGGGTAAATGTTGTATATAGTTTATAGAAAAGATTATGGTTATGTTGGTAAAATATTACAGAAGATTTGAACATTTGCAATCTATTGTAGGATCATCAGGAGATCGGTTATACAACGACGATTCTGTCGAGATTTCTACAGAGAATTTGCTTTTGATTTATAAAATATAATGTATTATGACTTTCATTTCAAATATTTTATTTGAGGTTTTAGGTTTAAAGAATATAAATTTATTCATATTATGTGCTAGTTACAGCTAGGGGTGTCCAAACATGTCCCATCCCGGGTGTCCCGACCCGGTCCTGATGATTTTGGGACGGGAAATTATCGGGACGGGACAGAGGGAAGGTCGGGACGGGACGGGACGGGTTTCGGGTTGACCCTCGGGATTCCCGTCCCGTCCCGACCCTATTTTTTTTATAAAAAAAATTATATTACATTATTTTATATTTCTCACTTTGTACACTCTTTTTAGGCTCTTCGTCTCTCTTTTCTTACATTTTACTTGCTCCCAGTCACAGGTCTCGCTAGTCGCCACTCTCATATAAATATTTTTACTTACAAATATTCCTATACAGATATTTTTATTCTTCTTTACTATTATTTTTTCCTCTTATCTGGGTAAATTATCATTTTATATTAGGGAGGAATGTTTGTATTTAGAGAAAATTGCCGTGGTATTTTATATGAAATAATTTATTGAGATAATTTTATTATAATATTTTTTTTTAAAAAAAATCGGGAATTCTCGTCCCGTCCCGTCCCGAACCCGTCCTGATCTCATCGGGATCGGGACAAATTCGGGACGGGACACAGGACGCATTTTGCGTCCCGTGCACTGTATAGGGACGGGGTTGTCTCGGTCCTGATCCGTCCCGTGAGCACCCCTAGTTATAGCTCAAATTTTGGGATATAACAAATAAGGTGAACATCCACCAGTTAAAAAATGAAAGCTTTTGGGATTTCTCCTTTGGTTCAAACTCGTCAAATTGGTCAGCTCCTAATGTTGAGATTGTTGGCTTAGTTCCACCTGTTCCTACAGCTATGATATACAAGGCACAAAAGGATATACCCACTTGCAACGACGAAGCTTTTTTGCATTCTCCTTCTCCACATGTTGGCGGCCTCAGTGCTGGTAATGAAATCGACAGCGTCAACAAGAACATTCCCTGAATCATCAAATGGTTGTTAATTATTGGGAGCCCAATGCATAACATGAAATATGATATAACCTTCTTAGTTAATTCCCAACAGATAGATGATTGCCGCAATGAGAAAGGTGAAATATCGACCGAGATGGGCATCTGCAATATAAGCCCCAACAAGAGGCTTCAACCACACTGAAGCAGTCCAGTTGTTAACGTTGCATGGAGTTTGGTTCTTAAGTACTGAACAAGGTTTCCCAAAATGACTTCAAGCAGTGATTAATTACTTCAGTACCATGACAAGGGTATTCAAATATTTTTACCTAAGATGAAAGAGCAAGCTTTCCATCTTCTGGTCTTTGACCTTGAGACTGGTCTACCTTTCAGATCAACGGTACCATTTTCAGTGTTGCCGTCTCTCACAAAGTGCATAACTAGATGTAGAAGGAAAAAAATATATATTCATATTCTCAACTAAAAAATTGACTACTATATGATTGATACTTCAATTGATGCATAACTAGAGGTAGATTAAATATATTGTATGGGATTTGAAAAATAATCAAGTCTTATTATTCATCATTTCCAAATAATGAATATAATATAGTCTACATATATATTGGTTAAATGTCCTTTTTTTTTTTTTTGCTTCTTTTAATGAATTCAGATCCAGTTTGGGTTTTAACGATGATAAGATAATTATTATATCTACAATATATATATTAATAAAACTGAATATAATATAGTCTACATATATATTGATTATTTTGAAAAGATCATCCATGACATGTGACAAAGTGGTGGCTTAACTCAGGCCAGTGTTATGGTCGAGGATTCTGCAACCCAGTTATGGGTTGTGTCGTCTCAGCAACATTATACACAAACAATTTAGAAACAATAAAAAAGAAAACGAGGTTGAGAAAACAGAGTACAGCCAATAATGCATAATAGTAATCCAAGCGTGAAATATTAAGATTATCCAAAATCCAACCCTTGTCTTCACCATTCCTCTGTGTGACATGAGCAACAGTTGATACAACAAAACTACTCAGAAAATAGCCAATCCCATTGCTGGTGGTGAAATATGCAGTTCCAAGAGACTTCATTCCCTGTGGTGCTTGATCGTAAAAGAACTCTATCTTTGCAACTTCCACAAACGCATCTGCAATCCCTACCAAAGCAAATTGAGGAAGCAATATGAAAATAGTAAGCGGTATCTTTGCCTTCTCGTCCAAGATCTTGTTTTCTCTTGCAACGCTCAGTCTCTTTCTTTCTGCTAAACATGCTGTGACCATAATAATGACGTGTATTAGGAGGCCGATCCCTAACTTCTGCAACAAAGTGATCCCTCTGGGGTTGTTGGTGTAACGACGAACAAAGGGGATGAAAACGATGTCGTAGAGTGCAATGGTGATCATCATGAAGATGGTGACAAATGCGATAAGAGACGCTGGAGGAATCTGAAAATGAGAACCTATGCTCCTGTCTAAAGTGGAACCTTGTCTAATGAACAGTGTGTTGGACTGAGCTGCTACAATGCTTGGAACAAATGTTGCAATCAGAATAGGAACCATTTTCACCATTTGTTTCGTTTCCTCAACTTGTGTCACCGGACAAAGCATCCATGTTGATGTTTCACCCGTCTTTGTCGCTGCCTTGTCCAAGAATCTGCACTCATAAAATAGCTAGGTTGACTCATTACGAAGAAATTAAACTAGAGGAAATAAAACATATATATATATATCAGTTTGGTTTTGGCATGTTGACCTTAAGGAGGAGGTGTGTTCAATCTTTGGTCTCTGGTTCTGGGAGTAATCTTCATTGTTCAGTTCATGCAATTCTTTTGGGTCACGTGGAACCCGTACGTTCCCCTTCCTCAGAGAAGCCACAAGAACCTGCAACATTCTGCAGATAGGGCTACCCATGGGCTTCTTGTGTCTGTAAAATGGAGTGCCCGCCAAGAAGAGAAATATTGAGAAGGCGAGTCCAAGTGTGGGGAGGCCATAGCCGAGGGCAAAGCCGACGTTATCTTGTACGTAGATGAGGAAAGTGCTGGAGAAAAGAACGCCAAAGAAGAGACAAAACATCCACCAGTTGAAGAAGGAAAGTTTTTGGGCTTTTTCATTGGGCTCGAAGTCGTCGAATTGGTCTGCGCCCATGGTTGAGATGTTGGGCTTGGTCCCACCAGCCCCGATTGCGATGGTATACAGAGCCAAGAAGAACATACCAACTTGATACCATGTTGCCTTTTGGCAATCTTGTGTTCCTACGACGCCGTCACGGCACGGCGACGGCCTCATTGCTCTTAAGGAAACTGTCAGCGTCAACATACAAAGTCCCTGCAGAACAGAGCCTGTTATTTGAAACCACAACGATCGAGCACGTTAACGTACAAGAGACAATGAAGATTGAAGATGCAGATAATCAGACCAATAGATAAATGAGAGCGGCGATGAGAAAAGTCCAGTATCGGCTAAGATAGGCGTCGGCGATGTAGGCACCGGCGAGTGGGGTCATCCAAACAGTACCCGACCAGTTGGTGACATTGGTTGCAGATTTGACAGTTCCTTGGTGCAGCTTCTTTGTTAGATACAGCACTAGGTTTCCCGCTATTCCATAGTATGCCAATCTCTCAAACACCTCGTACCCTGTCATGATATCAATTTAACTCAACATCATCGTCATGAAACCAAAGACGCGAATATGACTAATATTAGCTTGGTGCGGATATATATATATATATATATATATATATATATTACGTACCCAAAATAAAGTAGCAAGCTCTCCATCTTCCAGTCTTGGCTCTTAAAACGGGTCTTCCGCTTAGGTCCACCGTACCGTCTTCTGTGTAATCCTCTCTATCATTTGCACCCCATTTTTCTTCTGCCATTACTATATTATGGTGGTGACGGCTATGGCCAGTGACTATTACCTTCCTTCTTTGTGCGCGCGCGCGTAGTTATAAACATAACTTTCTCTATCAGCCCTGGTCGATAAGCCTATACCGCCAAGCCAAAATTAGTAATCTCATTTTATTTTTTCAATTCATGTACTTCATTACAATAAGCATCACTTGAATGAATTAATTGTATGACTGTTTGTTTTTTCTAGGATAATGAGAATTTTGGTCCCACAAATTTATTTCAATTATCAATTTGGCCATTAAAATTTAATCTTTATCGATTATGTTCAGTTGAATTACATATCTGATAGTCAATAATAAAATTATTAAATAACCATGGCCATTTGTTATTTAAAAACAATACTATATATAGGAAAAGATATCTTGAAAAGGACCAAGAGAAAAAGGCTCTTCACTAAAAGTCTAAAACTATGTTCAATTTCTTTTGTTTATAATTTTTAGATAAGCACGGTTAATTTGAACCCTTGAGCAAACCTCATGTGACTAATATACTAACGTTGTTTTATTCAGTTAACAGGAGTGGCATATTAGGATGGAAAAGAGGCAGGGCGGCATATCATGAATATTGCTTAATTAATGTAAGACCTCAAAACATCATAGGTTGCTCCAAAACAAAGCCGCATATATTTTAATTTTCCCATTTTATGTAATCCCAAATTATCTACTAAAAAACCTGTTGTCTTGTGTTTGGCATACTCGCCTATCACCCTTGTCATCGACCAACTCCACAAAATAGTCAATTACAATAGTCACAATAATTTTTGAAGGCCATCCATATATATTACTCCCTTCAATTAATTTGTTTGGATAGTATTAAGTTAAATAAATAAATTAATTATGATCAAATTCAATCTCTTAAGATAAATTTATATTATATACTCTTCAATCTATTCAAATTAATCAATTAATTCTTATATTAATTATAATTAACTAACTTATTTAGTTTTATAGATCTATATAATAAATTTAATTAATTATTATAATTATGATTAAAGGTAATATATATATATATATATATATATATATATATATTAACACACACATATTCGACAAGTGATGGCTGCAACTTCAGTTGCAAGTATATTTCTAGCATCAATTTGGTTTCCAGTTGTTAACCTTTCGTAATCTTGAGCTCGTGTGGGTCACGCGGGACAGGACCAGCCTATACTCCCCTGCAACATTCTGTTTGTTGGGCTTTTAGTATTAGCGAGAAACAGAAGGAATTGAAAAGACAAGCCTAATGCCAATAAGAGTTACTATAAATAACCTAACGTTTGTAGATTGCACTATTAAAAATATAAAATATATAATTATTTAAAATATATTTAATTTTTAGAGAGTATTACTTTATTATAATTTTAGTTGTGATAATTAAGGAGGTATCATAACTCATAGGCGTATAAGTTTACGTTTGAGGGTAATACATAGTTTGTCATACTCGCTATTAGTATCGCCTAAATAGAGTGAGACTTCACATTAGCCTGGTGAACTCAATCCCTTTTCAAAAAATTTTATAACAAAAAAATGAGTTAGTATAAATAATAAATAACGGACTTATATTATATAAGGACGTAAATTCGATTATTTTTATTATTGTGAATGTTTATTTTATAAGTAATATCGTAAGTTTTTTATAAGTATTATCTAAACTCTAGGTGGTTGTACTTTAATTTTAGTGAAGAGCCATTGCTAAATTTACCTAAATTTTTAAATTAAAAAAAAAGAGCCCAGGTTTTCTTTTAACTGTTTTGCTGGGTGATATGTTGCACTTAGATATATAAAGACAATTTCAAACATTAGACATCTCGGGGTGGTGGCGCAGTTGGCTAGCGCGTAGGTCTCATAGCTTCTGAGTTATCCTGAGGTGGAGAGTTCGAGCCTCTCTCACCCCAACACCCTTCTCAGTTTTTATTTTTTTTTCACTTGTGTTGCTATGCAGGGGCATCCTCCATGTATCAGAGAAACACGCACGCACGCACATTCATCTTGCTCCTTCATATTGATCAACATTGACAGGTATTAACTTCAAACATTTTGGCCGAAAAGAGAGAAGACTTTGACCTTCCTTACACTAGAGTGTGAAGCGAACCCAAACCATTTGTCAAGGATCTCAAACACTCACCTAACCGGTATTTCTTCTAATTAATAGAGTAAATGGACAAAATCTGGGTGAGATGCGTGCATCTGTAATTTTTTATGAAGCCTTTGTCTGGGCAACTAACGAGGGGTGTTTCCGATCATTAAGGCCTGGAACAAGAAGCAATTGCACTATTGCATAATTTATTTATTCATTTTTACTATCAAGACTTGTCATCAGAATAACCGTATCTATGATGTATAACCTCTTGTCTGAATATCTTCATAAATTTCAAATCAAAACTCCTTTTTCAGCGTGTGAACAACAGAACAAGGAAACTAGAATTTAATTGGTCCAAAAGAGGTATGTTTTTTTCCTGTTTCTTCATTGAAGGCCATCCCTTTCTTGCCAGAATGGATCATTTTTTTGACCAAGACTTTTAATCGCAGCCAATCGAATGGATCTCACTCTCCGTTCTCTCACATAGCAACGACAATTGAATATTTATTATGACCCATGATAACATAATAAAGAATACACATACCTAGGGTTAAGTATTCATAACTTATATTAATGACAAGTAAGGACCGTAAAAATCAGTTTTCTTCTTCAAAGCACCATGAAGTTACGCCTGTATTCTATGAAGTTATAACTCGTTTTTTAAACGTTACAAGAGTATTTTCATTTAGAAAAAAAAATATCAATAGTAAATTATTTCTATGATAATTGAAAATAACTTGAATTTTTAAAATCTTTAACTATCATTTATTTGATTGTAAATGTGTATCAATAGCTTTCTAAAGAGAATAAAAAATAGGCAATGGTCCTCAAAATGCGAAAGTACAATGCGCTATAGTGCTGTAATACCAACCCCACATAAGATGATGAAGTTCATCGTCACAGGCAGAACCTTGCCGAGTCAACTTTAAATCTGGTCAAAAGAAAAAATCTGCAGACCGCGTAAACTTGGGATATATACAAGTTCAAACTGCACTAGAAAAAAAGACACGAGGTATAAAAAAATAAATGAACCGTTATACAAAATGAATTAAGCCAGGATTTGTCAAAGAAGAACTTTGATTAATCTCATTGCATACCTCATAATGTGGACCATCATTGCAGCTTTCTCCGTCTTGTATCCAGATAAACGCCGTGATAGAAAAGCTGGGGTTTGACTATAATCACAAAGAAAAGAGAGAGAAATTTTCTTTAAGACGGCTGAGTAGGCGTGGAAAAGCAGGGCATGTAATCGTTCACTTAGAGAAGCCATAGGGCGAAGCATGACAAGCTTTCACAAGGCTTCTGCTCTATTCTTTCACTTACTCTTGCTCTGTTTTCTTCCATGGAAGATAACTGCATCGCTGAGAACAGAAGCAGAAGCTCTAGTGAAATGGAAAAACAGTCTGTCTCCTTCTCTTCCTTCTACTCTCAACTCATGGTCCCTCACCAATACGGACAACCTCTGCAATTGGGGTGCCATAGTCTGTGACAGCACTAATACAACAGTCTCAGAGATAAACCTCTCTGGAGCCAATCTTTATGGCACACTCACGGGTTTGGATTTCACTTCTCTCCCCAATCTCACCCGCTTGGACCTCGGTTTCAATAGATTCAATGGGTCAATTCCATCTTCTATTGTTAACCTCTCCAAGCTCATTTTCCTGGACTTGGAATACAACTCCTTCAATGGAACTCTGCCTGCTGAGCTAGACCAGCTGAAAGAGCTTCAATATATGAGTTTATACAACAACAACCTTAATGGGACCATTCCCTACCAGGTCACAAGCCTCCAAAAGGTACGGCACCTAGACTTTGGATCAAACTACTTTGTTAATCCTCCTGACTGGTCAAAATATTCAGGCACGTCTTCCTTAACCCACCTCAGTTTGGCTCTCAATAGATTCACTTCTGAATTTCCAAGCTTCATTCTAGAGTGCCGAAATTTGACATATCTAGACGTGTCCTACAATCCGATTATTTTAATACCGGAGTCATTGTATACCCGTCTGCAAAAGCTTGAATACCTCAACATGAGCAATTGTGAACTAGAAGGACACTTGTCATCAAACTTGTCTAAGCTTTCCAATCTGAAAGAAATTCATCTGGGTGTTAACAAGTTGACAGGTTCCATTTTCACGGAGATAGGATCAATATCTGGACTGCAAGTTCTTGAATTGAATGATAATTTACTCCAGGGGGAAATTCCTTCCTCTCTAGGTCAGCTTAGTAACTTGCGGCGTCTTGATCTCAGCCACAATTCCTTAAATTCTACCATTCCTTCTGAGCTTGGCCTTTGTACCAATCTAACCTACCTGTCTCTAGCAGTGAATTCTCTGGTTGGTTCCTTGCCTATGTCGTTATCCAATCTGACAGAAATTGAAGAATTGGGTTTATCAGATAATCTCTTTACAGGTCAAATCCCTGCTTTGTTGATCCCTAAATGGACTGAGTTATTTTCTTTGCAACTTCAAAACAATAAATTCATGGGAGAAATTCCTGCATCGATTGGCCAATTGACAAAACTTGAACTTCTTTTTCTATACAACAATACATTCTCTGGCCCTATTCCTCCCGAGATTGGGAACTTGAAAGCAACGACACAGTTAGACCTTTCTTCAAACAAATTTTCTGGTCCAATTCCTTCAACCATATGGAGACTTAAGAACATCACAAACATAACTCTTGCCTCGAATAACCTCTCAGGAACCATCCCCATGGAAATTGGAAACCTTACTTCATTGACAAATTTTGATGTCAACAGTAATTTTCTCCATGGTGTGTTGCCCAAGACTATTTCCCAGTTAACCAAGTTAAAGATTCTTTCTGTATTCACCAACAATTTTTCGGGTGGAATTCCCAGAGATTTTGGGAAGTATAGCCCTGATTTGAGTGTAGTCTTTCTTTCAAATAATAGCTTCTCCGGAGAACTGCCGCCTCATTTGTGCAGCGGTTTTGCACTCACAGACTTAAGGGTGAATAACAACAGTTTCTCAGGACCATTGCCTAAGTGCTTGAGAAATAGTTCGGCACTAAAAGTGGTGAAGCTCGAAAGAAATCAATTCACAGAAAACATCACAGAAGCATTTGGGATTTACCCAAGTCTTACATCTATCACACTCAGTGGTAATCAGTTTGTTGGTGAACTCTCCCCGAAATGGAGTGAATGCAAGAACTTAACCAGGATAGAAATGGATATCAACAAGCTTTCTGGGAAAATTCCATCTGAATTGAGTTTGTTAAGCCAATTACAATATCTAAGCCTGCACTCCAATCAATTTACTGGCAGCATTCCACCAGAAATGGGAAATCTAAGGCAACTTTACTTGTTCAACTTGAGCGGTAATCATTTGACAGGAGAAATCCCCCAGAGTCTTGGCAGATTGGGCCGCCTAAATAATCTTGATTTATCAAAGAACAACTTCACTGGAAGCATACCAAAAGAGCTCAGTAACTGTGACAAACTAATTAGCTTGAATTTGAGCCATAACAGTTTGACTAGGGAGATACCATCTGAACTTGGCAATCTGTTCTCCCTCCAATACTTTCTGGACCTCAGCAGCAACTTTCTTTCAGGGCCAATTCCTCAGAACCTAGAAAAGCTCATTCATTTGGAGATCCTCAATGTCTCACACAACAATCTTTCAGGGGCAATCCCACAATCATTTTCAAGTATGCTCAGTCTTCAATCGATCGATTTTTCTTACAACAAGTTGACGGGTCCTATCCCCTCTGGGGGTATTTTCCAAACAGCACCTACTGAAGCTTATGTTGGAAATTCTGGTTTGTGTGGCAAGGCAAAAGGATTAATTGCTTGTTCCACAAAATCTTCCCAGGACAAATCTGGAGGGGTCAACAAAAAGGTACTTCTTGGTGTTATTATACCAGTTTGTGCGCTATTAATTTTCGTGCTGATTGTTGTTAGAATGCGAGTGTTTCAACAACGGACCAGACTTCCAGACGAAGAGTCCAGCGATGCTCAAAAGAATGAAAAAACTGTAAGCATGATTTGGGGAAGAAAGGGAAAATTCACATTTGCTGAAATTGTTAAAGCCACAGATGACTTCGATGACAAATGCTGCATCGGAAAAGGAGGTTTTGGAAGTGTTTACAGAGCAGAATTACCAACAGGTACAGTTGTCGCCGTCAAAAGACTCAAAATCTCAAACTCCAGTGACATTCCAGCCGAGAATCTTCGGAGTGTTCAGAATGAGATAAAAACTCTTACCGAAGCAAAACACCGCAATATCATAAAGCTTTATGGGTTTTGTTACACAGAGGAACACGCATACTTGGTTTACGAATATGCAGAAAATGGCAGCCTGGGAAAAGTGTTGTACGGAGATGAAATGAAGATGGTGTTAAGCTGGCCTCAAAGGGTGAAAATTGTGCAGGGGATAACACAAGCAATAGCGTACCTGCACAGCGATTGTATCCCACCGGTGGTGCATCGAGATGTGAAGTTGAATAACATATTGTTGGACTCAGAATTTGAACCCCGCCTCGCAGATTTTGGCATAGCAAAGCTTCTTAGGCACAATTCAACAAGCTGGACCTCAATTGCTGGCTCCTACGGCTACATGGCTCCAGGTACTGACTCTAACCAATTTCATTTTCTGGGATTAAGGAATTCATCAATCATTTTTAATAAAATTGGTTTTGCAGAGCTAGCACAGACAATCCGGGTAACAGAGAAGTGTGATGTTTATAGTTTTGGAGTGGTGGTATTAGAGATAGTACTGGGAAAGCACCCTGGCGATTTCTTGGCCACATTGCCCTCAATGGAGAATCCACAAGTGTTGTTGAAGGATGTAATAGACCGAAGACTCACACCTCCACCAGCTCGATTGGGTGAAGCGATAGCCTTTATAATGACCATAGCCTTGGCATGCACGCGAACGCACCCCGAGTCTAGACCCAGCATGCATTTTGTGGCCCAACAATTATCGGCTATTGAGCAGACTACTCTAGCTGAGCCCTTTAGCACAATCACCCTAAATAGGCTAACAAGGTTTCATAAGTAGAACGATGATGTCTTGTCTTTGTTTTGTGTGCCCAAGCTTATACGCGTGAAACTCACTAGCTAATGGTTGTAGGCATTTAAGTAACATGTTTACAGCATTTGAAATGTTGAGTTATCTTGTATTCCCAGAATTGGAAATTTGAGGTTCGCTCAAAGACAATATAGTCTCTTGAATTGCTCAATATAACCATCTTTTCGTCCTTCAAGCTTACATACTACGTTAATAATGTTCCTGAAATATGTAAACTCCCAATACCATCAAACGAAGTGGAACAACACTACATCAACTAGTCTCTGCAACCTTAACATTCTACCCCACATTGTTTGAGTACTGGACCAGTTTGCTCGGGCAAAAATGGGTCGATCCGAAACCAAAGCAATGACAAAACTGAAGTTACAGGTAGTGACCAAAGTACAACGATGGTAGGAGTCCTATTTTGCTTTCCCATCAGAACTTTGAGGTAAGGATGCAAGTGCACAATAACCCAGAAGGCTAAAAATAGTTTACCAAATATAGGTCCCCATGAGTCATAGCCATTGTTGACGCATTTGAGATTCTCGCTTGCGGTGGAAAAATGGGCTAGTCTACCGCTTGTGGATCAACCCGCCTCAAAATAAACTGTTATTTTGTCAACTGAGCTCTAGTTTGCCCTTTTTTAAATTTTTTTTTAAAAAATTATTTATAAACTTTTAAAATACTAATAAAATATTTTTAATATTATATTAGCATAATAAAAAAAATTTAATATCATACTAAAATTTTTTACTTTTTATAAAAAAATTTTAAATTTTATAACTATAAATCTAAATAAATATTAAAATAATATTAATTAATTATAATATATCAACACATATCAATAAATAAGTAATCATATTTATTAGTATTTAATAATAGGAATATTTAAAGTAATATTTAAATAAAATAAATAGTAATATTAATATTTAAAAAAAAAGTTGGAGGGCTATGTAGCTCACCCAAAAGGCAAAATATCAGTCCAAGCCTAGCCTACTTTTGTGTACACCAAACACATTTCCCACAACATTCAAGATTGCGAGAGTGGTTGGCGGGATGAGAAGGCTAGTCCACTTGAAGAGGTAGAAGCCAATGTGGCTTGTTGTTTTTGCCCGGACAACGAAATCAGTATCTTCTCCAGTAACGACTTCAAGGAGACCTCGAAATACAGCAAACAAATGTGAAGAAACACCTCCAATGATCCAGAGTTGCTCATTGGGCCACCAGTCGTGAATGCTAACCCCACTCCATCGAAACTCTAGCACACAAGTTAAGATGATGGAGATAAAAAGCGCCATTAACCAAATGCTATCAAGATTTGTCAACTGCACAGAATAAAGTTCTGGTCAGTAAAATGTATACGAGGAGCCTAAAGCAGATCAGTTATTCTAGTAATCAGTTCACAAGATACTTTAGTTGTTATGAGATCGAATATCTCATCAAACATAAGCCAAATGTAATCAGTTATCCTAGTAATCAGTTCACAAGATACTTTTGTTGTTATGAGGTCGAATATCTCATCAAACATAAGCCAAATATAATTCATTAATTGCTCTCGTTGACCGAAATATAATTTACTTACTGTTGGGATGACGAACTTTCCTGTCAGCAGACAGACAGCTGGAATTGTATAGTGTACTAGCAAAGGGATAGCAGCGACTGGGTAAACAATAGTATTAGTATAAACCAGCCTCTGAAGCCACTTCAATTTTCCTTTATAGCCATACCATATCGGGCAATGGCGACTAAAGAATATCTCAACAGAAACAAGAGCCCGTCTCAAAATTTCGCATATTGATCTGAAAGATTTACTGGAGCAAATCCCATGAAAGCTGCTCTTTTTGGTTTGCAATACGCTGATTTCCACCCTCTGCAATGCATCTTAAAACCAGTCAAGATACCTTCTGTAACTGAGCCATAAATCCAACCAATCTACAAAGGAAATAAATTTGTGAAGACCCAATTGGTTCGTAATCATGGCTTGTAAGGGAAACTAGCAATTGAAGGGAAAAACTCGTTGCAATAGATGCCATTACCTCTGTGCCCATTCTGCTTTCTCTTCATAATCACAACATATAACAAGAATGGCCTCCTTCATAGCGTTAGCGCCTTCTGAAACTCCACCAACCCCACTCAAAATGGAAGCAATAAAAATCGGTGACTGCTCAAATTGTTTCAAAAAATTTTGCTGTGACATGAGGGATGGTTCCTCTGGCTCCTCATAACCGTCAACCTCTTCTTCACTATGGTCAAGATCAAGTATTTCTTCCATATCCGAACTTTCAAGCGATTCTCCCATGTGATCGAGATCAAATATTTCTAGTTCATCTTACTCTTCAAGATTTTCATCCGCCTCTTCTAGATCAACCGCGGAATCAGTACCACTGCAACAACAGCAACACCGCAAGGGCCACCAATCGCATTTAATCTTTGAGCTTCTCTTAAATGTTTGTGGATCATAGCCATATAAAGCCCGCCTGATAAATACCATCCAGTACCAAAATATTCTGGACCTTGAATCCCATGGAGGCTTTTCATGTTGATCTATAACCAAAGTAACATTAAAGGCAGAAGTTGAAGGGCAGTTAGTGAAATTACAAGTTATTATAATCATGTTTGATAAGTTGGAATTAGGAAAAAAAATCTCTTACATTAAAAATAAGGGTATTATGATTAGCATATCTATCACGGCTATCCATGCCATCCAAACTCAATGGGAATTGGACAAAACAGAGGTCCCTTCCATGGGGGTTCATTAGAAAGCACATAGCCTCCCTTGTAGCCTTGCTATTGTTGATGTAGTGGTCAATTGATGCATGAAACCAAGTACTATTGCGACATGTATGGTTAGCATATATAGAATTATGAGAAGCAAGCCAGTATATAGAATGGTAGGACGACGAAAGCTATATACAAAAGCAACGCAAGGAAAATACATGGCAATAGCAGAAGAAGTTACTCACCTGATGATGAGAGAAATGGCGAAGCTGATGAGAAGCAGGAGGAGACAAGGGATGGAATAAGATGAAGAATTTATAAGAGAAGTAAGTGCATGAACGTTTTACACTTTCCATCAAACCCGTGGGTTGGCATGTCTTTAAGCCATCACCAAGCCATTACTTTTTATTTGCTCCATCACCACCCTTCTCTCTCTTCTACACACACACCTCTCTCTCTCTCTACACACACAAGACATACATATATATAGCTATATGTGTATGTATTGTTTGAGAGTTTTACACACACACAGAGAAGAGGGGAGAGAGAGGAAGGGAGAGGGGAGAGAGAGGGAGGGGGAGAGGGGGAAGAGAGGAAAGGGGAGGGGGGAGAGAGAAGGGGAGAGTGTAGTAAGCATTCCCATCATCATTTGATTGCGTTAATATGTATAGCTACATGTGTGTGCCTGTTTTGGCAGCTTTTCCCTTTTGTCACGGTACCGATCGATATATCCGTATGTGCATGTATCTTACGTGAATATGTCAGGCAATCAAGGGTCAATTTTTTTAAAGTCGGCACACTAATTAATTAAATATTTATATATGATACTTCTTCTGTACTTAACCACTGTTTTCCTCCAAATCTGTTAAAATTAAGGAAGCAATTAACCATCCCATCGTTGTAGGATAATCAGACCCGTTTTACAGGTTTATTCTATTTTGATATATCGAATCATTTTAGGGTCGAATATTTCTTTCTTTGTCTAATTCAGTGCATCATATGTTTGAAAACGATAACCCAACCCATGGAAGTCTGACCACAATTCTAGTTAATCAACAGATCTTATCCTCTCCGATCGACGTAGAAATTAAGTTGGTGTTTACATTAAATAATCAGTCTCTCAGTTTTCTGTGAATGGTCGTCTTTCTCTTTGCCTATTTGTTACTGTAATGATTAGGCGTTTTCTCTTACTAATCTTAACTATTTTGCTTTAAACTGTTGTAAACACGACAACACGATCATCTTATCACGTCCTTCGATTATTTCTCTCTTTCTTTCTTGAAGGACAATTTAGTAATTTACACTTTAGATATAATAAATATTTTTTTTGGATATTTACCACTAAAGTTCATATGCTTAACTCCTCACTCAGCAGTCAAAGCCATAAGTAACTTATACTCCATTTTTTTACCTTTTCTATTTCCTGATTTTTGGCTAACTTTTCTCAATTGTCTATTTCATTTTTAAAAAATATTTAAATTAGTTCATACTGAAAAATGAGTGTTTGCATAGATTCTTTATATTATTTTTTTTCTTATCAAATATTAATTCTCCAAATTGCTAAATTTAAAAGATAGCGTTTATGTGTCAATTAAACATATAATCAATGTTTATCATATCACATAATTTAATTGTTTTACATTTTATGGGAAGAAGTAAGAGTAAAAGAGATACTGTCGTATTTTTGTAACTGTTTTAACTTTTAATTTGAAAGTATATTATTTATACTTAAGTGATAAATCTTTTTCAATATTTGTAAGTTGTAAGGGTAATTCTTTAATTCATTTTGAAGAATGCATAATTGCATATGGCTTTCCCATTTTTCTCACAAAAAAAAGGGATTGAATTTGCATAATTAACGCCTAGATCTTTTACCTCTTCACTTGTTACTTTTGATCTCATCTTGAACAGTACTCATAATCAAACTTAAAAATGTTCGGGAAAGTTGATAAAGATAATCAAGAATTCATATTTTACCCCAAGTTCGCAGTAAGTTTTACTTTTAAAAACATAACTTCCAAAAATTTCCAGGATAACGTTTACTATTACTAATCTACCTTTTTCTTGATATGGGTCCCTACTTACGGACCCTACAAAAATTCAGTATACATTCATATGTAACAAACATTTAAATTATAAAATATCATATATTTAGTTATTACTCATCTATCTTTAATATATAATATATTTAATCAATTTAATTAGATTAAAAAAATTAATTAATATAATATATATTTTTTTAAATATTCTAATCATCTTTCTTAACTACTAGCATCCCTCTCTTATTTGATTATTATCGAAAGAGTATAATAGGAATAATTTTTAAAAAATTAATAAATATAAAATAAGAGCTTGTGTTTAGGTCCTCTTCCCTTGAGAGCTTAATGCAGGGCCGTCATGGCTGCTTCGCCTACACGCAAAATCGGAAGGGCAGGGCTTTTTGCCGAATTAAACTTATTAGATGCAACCGCCAGAAAAGATTAAACTGAAGCAAACACAAACTCTACAGTAGTACCATGTCCAATTGAAACAGAGTGGAAAACACTATCCCTCATCAAAGCCACCTGCAAACATGTCTTCCTGTAAGAGCGACAACTGTACCTGGCAAACACAGAGTAACTATGATAATTTTGAACTTATTTTATTAGTAACATGCTCAATTCTCCGCTGGGTAATAGTTCAGCTAACTGAAGAATCCCATAGTCATCCTCCCATAACTAAATTACAATAAGAAATAAAGGCGTTGATAAATGTCATAATCAAAACTTTTACTCATCCTCTTGCGACTCGCAATTACTCATTCAACACAATAGAGAGGGAATTTGAGTCACGGAGCTCTACTCATCATTAAGCCAAGTCTTACTACCTTAAATCTCTTGTAAATGAGGATTGTGCAGTCAGTTCAACGCTGATCTAGGAGATCATACAGCTTACTCAGTTACTCCACTGTTCTCTGCCTCTTTGAGGCAGGCCCACTCTCTTCACTGGTTTGTTGCTTAGGATTCTCAGAAGCTTGATTTTCAGGGCCATCATTCTTCATAGAGCTTTCGTCAGCTGCAGTACTGCTATTGGCTTGATCGCGTCCTGACTTGCAATCGCCCTCCAATTGGGAGGCTTCCACTTCACCTTTGGCAGGACAATCTTTGATAGCATCTGAGGGCACTCCAGATGGATTCTCTGTGGCAGATGCTGATGATGCCTTCTTGTCAGCGTCAGATTTGCATTGCTTCTCAAACATCATCTGGAGGTACCTTCCTTGTTCTTCTATTCGCAGTTGTAGGTTTCGTTGAATCTGACACAGAAAAAGACAGCAAGAGGGGAATAACTCCATCAGACCACTGGAAAAAAAAAAATACACGACCACCACAGGGAAAACAAGTGCAAGGTCTCGGACAATTGAACAAGTTAAGATCTCAATCACTGTATGCCCGTACCACAAGATTTGAAGAACGAGTTCATACCTCAAGTTGCTCATGCAACCGCTTCTGAACCTCCATCTGCAGTCGCAGAGCTTCAGTGATCTCAATACCACTGTCAACAATGCAGCAATGAAGTGAGAATACCAATACCATCACCATATATGTTATGTCAGAACGTGTCATAGTGTATGAAATATGACCAACAGTTTCGACATAGATAGTAGTTAGAACCATTAAATCATTGGTCCTCTTATTATGACCTTAATCCTGGATCACTGAATGTATATCATTTAAAAGTCCCTTCTTGATTATACTCTTCCAGTCTTGTGGTAGAGTGTGGTTGATAGTTGGGCTCAGTAATTTCACATTAGAGAAAATGCAGCATTGATAGTAATACTACATAACAAAATTCAACTCAGGCAGTTTACTTACGTTCTCAAGTCTAGAGGAGGCATATCTTCAATGGAACTTAGTCGTTTATCCAAGGATCCTGCCAACAACATTTATTAGCTGACAAATCGCAGGAGCAAGTCTCACATTTATGGGAATAGACATAGACTACACTACTTCAGACGTATTCATGGCACTTGGTCAGCAAAAGATTTTATAATCACCCCAAATGGTTGCTTCTAAGCTCTTGCTCAACAAGCTATTTTAGGAGACCATTGAAAGATGATGGAGCTGGGAGAGAAGCTATTTTATTTGCATTTTTGTTTGTCATCATCATATCAAACAAAGGATCCGAAGAAGCAGATACAGGAATTTCAGTGCTATGCTCATAAAGAACACACCTTATCAGGTACACATGAAAACATCCTCAAAATGTAATTATTTTAACCTAATTTTGTTTTGCCTGCAGAAATTTGCTATGGCACTAAAGATGACACCCTTCTTTTCATTAGGGTCTCTAGCTAATAAGTTGGTTAGAAGAATTCCTGAAAATGATAAATTCTAAATCCAAACAATGTAGACAAAACAAAGTTAGAGGAAAACATTGATATGTTGGATACATATCATATGTAGCTGTTACAAGCAACATAAGGGCAATGTTGTGGATACTGGTACTTGCATCAGCACAGATACAACAATTCATATCTTATTTACCTTCAGATGGTTCCGGTTTATATCTAGCAGTCCTGTATTTCTGCATTTCATGGAGCAATATCTGTTTCGGTAAAAAAAAAAAAATATGGCAGCAAACAAATCTAGACATTTAGTGCAGGTGCACAAACCTGCAAGTGACTTTTAACATGATATATCGTTAATCCCTCAACTTTCATGAGCTTCAGCACACCCTTAGGAGTAGCTCCTGTAAAAGGAAAAACAGAGAAAATAGAAAAGGAAAAAAATGAGGCAAGGGTTTCATAAAAAAGCTGAGGACTGCACAAAAAGTGAGAAAGAGAATGAAAATACTTTCACTGCCACCAAGTTTGTTGACAGCCTCCACAAATGCCTCATGAAGCTCTGGCGTCCAACGCATCCGTGGCTTGGCAGGAGCAGAACTTGCCGAGGAAGCTGGGGGAGCACTGAAGCCATTGTCTCCAGATGAAGCAGGAAGTAGCTGCTGACCTTGGGACTGGTTTCCTGGAATATGTGAATCCTGGAATCCCACCTAAGGCAACAGAATAAGATCCAATAACATTTTAGTTCAAGAAATTACTGATCAGATCACTTTGCAATCTAATATAGAGTTGAGTCACAAGAACCTCAACCTTTGGTTCAAGATCTTGAACGTTGTCAGTAAGAAGGTCATTCCAATTAGAAGTCAAAGGGTCATCTTCACTTATAAGCTGGTCAGCCCACTCTTGCCATTCATTTCGCTTACCATACTCCTCAGATGCCATGACATTGCAGGCGCTGTTATCTGCTTGACTATTCTCAATGGTAGTATTTACAGGGAAATCAAGAAAGTTAGGGAGGGGTTCTATATTCCAGGAAGCACTGTTTTCTTTGAAATAATTATTTGGTGTTGAACAAGGAAGCTGTCCACTATTGGAAGAATAAGAAAATGGCAATGAAGCCGTGTTGCTGGATGACTGTGAAATGAAATGAGCACTTGTTGAGTGTTTTTCATGAGGAGAAAGAGATGAGTGATGAAGATCAGTTAAATAACCAGGGGAAGATGAAAACATGTGCCCAACTGCTCCATTGGAATTTAAATGACTCGGCTCAGTTATAGGCCCAGTCATAAGCTCTTTTGCCATGACAGCCGGCTGAGAATCAGAAAACTTGGCAAACGTCTCTCCTATAGGCATTGGAAGGACTGACAAGGATGACGGCAACGGTCCAGACATACCCATATTATTGAGCTGTTTAGTGCTTGATCTTTCAATGGAGGAAGTAGTGCGTGCTGCCATTATTTACCTTAAATTTTAATTAAAAAAACAACTTATCAGTTATTAAGCCAACCGATAAAGCTGAGAATTTGCACTTTTCCTTCTATTGGTAATGCTGACCAGCAATAATACAACGCAAATTGCTTGTTCTTGAAGCCCAAGCCAGACAGTGTGTCATCAATCTTCAGTCTTCACAACTGTGAAAGGAGAAAGCACTCGTGGTCTTTAGCACAAAAAGTTAGCCCAAAGAAAGTGGTCACTTTCAGGAATAATGCCTCTGAAGGTTTGAAAACCTCATCATGAGAATAAGTCAAATATAAAGAGCATAAATTTCATAACCAAGCCCGAACAGAAGTTTAGGCTTTCCAGCAACGCTCTCAATTTCAATGTTACAATATATCACTAACTCAACACACAAGGGTGCTGACAAATGATTTAGGAAACCACTTGGTGTACACTTTGTAATTATCATTTCACCAAAAGGCCCGAAGACCCAACCGTTAATCGAAAGTTTATTGACACGCCTCCCTCTGTCAGAAAAGCAAGGGTTCATTACAGCATATAAAAAGTAGTGCATAAGTTGATGATCATATATATATATATATACATACACACACACATATATATATGTTGCTTATTGATAGCCATCGGTGATAGTCGGCAAGCAAACTGGTAATGATGTGCATACATAAAAATAAATAAAATTGAAAACAGACTTCCAATTTCAACCAACGAAAGAAATAAGCAAACAAGTAAGCGAAGACATAACACGGAAGAGAAGTAACCGAATGCGATATGGACGCAATTAAGATTAAAAACGCAAAATTGAAGGGAAAAATCCTCAGGGCTATTTCTCAATAACAGATGAAGCATCCTAAAATTCCAATCAAGGAAAGAGGCGATATCCTGCAAACTAAGAAAACAGTGTATCATATCCTCACCCGAAAAGTTCGCGGGAAGCTCTGCTAAATCGAAGCGAAAAACTGTGAATCGAATCAAAAGCAGGAATTTGGGAGGAGAACGATGGAAGCAGTTCCTAAAGAAACAGCCGTAAATTCGGTCACCGGCAAGACAAGGCAAGACAGGGAAGTGGACACCAAGTGCGCTTTACCCTGTTGGGCTCTGCATTATGATTATGCATGAGGAATAGTTGCGGAGCTCCAGTGGGGCGCGTGGACGATTCTGGTGCTCCAGTTCCGTGGAAGGGTATTGGCGCATCCCCATCCCACGTACGAGCAGAGAGATGTGTGATTGGTGGACGGAAAATAGATCCAACGGTGCAGAGGCGATGTTAGGGTTTCACCATATGATTAAAGAAATGTTCTTTCGTTTCCCCAAACGCTAATCCGTCTTTCCCAAATGTGTTTCACGAACGTAAACTCGGTCCATCAACTTGTTACTGCCATAATCCACAAATAACAAGTAGCGTTCGTTTGAATGGTTTTAAAACGAATTTTAAAAAGATTTTTAAAAATTAAAAAAATAAATAAATAATTATATTTATCTAAAAAATTTATAAATAAAATCATAATTTTAAATAAAATTTAAAAAATAATTTATAAATTATAACTATTACTTTTTAATCTACCTCGTGTAATAATGGAGCCATATATGCCTGAGGTATAAAATTATGTATATATAAATGTGATTGATCAATAGCAAATCCGACCTTAGCTCAGTTGGTAGAGCGGAGGACTGTAGTGGGCATCAAACCTGGCAGATGAATCCTTAGGTCGCTGGTTCGAATCCGGCAGGTCGGAATTTTTTTAAGTCCCCTCCCCTCCCTCCCCTCTTTGTAAGTATTAAAATTTAGAAAACCTAAACTTACAAGGAGGGGGATATTGGCTGACTCTGGATATTACGTGCCAAAAATGCAATTCAATTCGGGAGGGTCAACTGAAAGTTTACAGGTTTCTTTAATACAAGAAACAAGAAAAATCTCTTGTGAGATTCCGAATATCTTCCATATAACATAATACACACAGCAACTTTGATTTCATAGGCTTGATTATAAAAATGTACACGAGGTTCGATTGAATTTCCATGGGAAGTTTTTTCAACGAAATGCCCATGCATTTCGCAGCAGTTTGCCCGCTGGATGGTACATGGTTTTTTTCCTTCTGCTCAGTTTTGGTTTTGAGAGGTAAGACGGTTTCATTGATTAAACCAGGTAAATTTTGACAGGGCAAATAAAAAACAAAACTGGAAAAGCGCGTCATTGATTCGTATGTTGTCATTGATGACCCTTTTTCTCAACTTGAGTTTTTTGTTTTTTAAATGATTTGAGGTTAGAAAATGAGAGGCTACAAATTCGCGAAATACCTTAGAAAGTAGCAGAGTAAGACATATGCTTGCGTGTGTGCGTATGAAAGAAACAAGAGAATGACATTGGGATATGTTGATTGGCAGCTTCAGCCTTCGAAGAAAGAAAGCAGTGATGTTGATGCTAATATTTAAAAGAGGGGCAGGGGGCAGGTATCAGGAAGAATGCAATTAGAGGAAGTTTGTGGGCAAAAATAGGAATGGATAAATCCTCATCCAATCATTATTATAAGATATATTTAATTAATTTAATTATATTAAAAACATTAATTAAATTAATTAATATAATATATTTTAAAATATATATATTATTTTTTTAACTCTATCTATTTCTTTTTTAGTTTATTATTGTCTATATAATATCAATAGGAATAATTTTAAAAAATAAATAAATATAAAAAATATATTTTATATTTAAGATAAAGATTAATTTTTTAATTAAAATTTTTAAATTTTTTTTATTAAGGATTGTTGGGGGAGGAGGAGAAGGATTGTTCCTTATTTCATGCAAACTGCAACAGAATTTGGATTGCCTCCACTAAAGTAATAGGGTATAGTTTTTTTTTTGGTACAAAAATTTTTGGAAAGGGGTTGGGCTCACCCACGATCCAATGGCAGGGTGAAGTCTCCCTTCCTCTTAGGCGATACCAATGTCGAGTAGGGCGAGCCGTCTATTACCCTCAGGCGTAAACCTAAGTACCCAAGAGTTAGGATGTCTCCCCAAGCGCCGCGACTGGAACCACAACAAAGTGGTACTCCCCAGGGTTCAAACACACTCTAAATGATAGTATGTCTTACTCTTTCACCAGCTGAACCCACGGACAATGGGTTAATAGGGTATAGTTTATTGCGCTCACTTTCACATATGGGTACAATTTTCCCAATATCATGTGCTTCCCTTTACTAACCTTTTCATCTTTTTAAACTTTTTATAATCGAGCTAGTATCAAGACGGGAATCTGGCTCAATTATTTCCCAACCTGACAGATCCATATTTTCCTGCTTCAAATTGGATGAAAGATATGAAGTGGGGGGGGCTTTAAAAAGCTAATATATATAGAGAGAGAGAGATGAAGATGTAGAGGCTAGTCTAGGCATAATCGACGCAATAATAAAACCAAAACAGGAACAGAGACAGAAGGGTGGGGATATAATTAAGTAATTAAGAAGGACTAATTTACCCAAAACCTTGAGTGAATCTTATAATAAGGGATGCTGGACAAGAGAGTGTCGTCAGTATCGAAGTTGCACTTGCGTTTCACAGGTGGACTTGTACTGACACGACGTCGTCTACTCCTGGTCTTGTTCCCTCCAACGGTGATCCTCCTGCTCTCAAACTCGGCCATGGTTGGATCGCAACACAAGATCATAGGAAGAGGCTTGATTTCCCTTACGCTTACATGAAGATTTCGTCCATATAACATATTTATGGGTTTTCGCTTTGAAACCTTCATAATCATGGATTCGCGTGCATATATACGTTATTTATTACAAGTTATATAGCAAATGAATGAAGTGCCATGGCCAATAATTACAATCCGCTAATATCGAGCAATATAATAACCACAAGCGGTGCTGGTGGGTATCTAGCTGGTGGTAATGAATAAACTTGCCATACAGTCAATTATAAAATATAATTAAATTCCAAATTTCTAAATGAAAATATAGTGTGTATGAAGGTAGAGAGAATTGATGAGAGAAATTACTGATCCGACAAGAATGATTGTACCCCAAACATAATCATTCGGCTTTAGGTTGATGGAATTTAGTAAACTAGGCTAAGCCCGTAATCAGTGCCACATGACACGCACTCTTCTTTTTCTTCCAAAGACTGCCTCCTAAAATCATTGCCCTCATTTGGGTTTGGCACCAGCTGTTTTAATTCCTAAAATTCAGGTTAATTTTAAAACGATAAATCTCTTAATTTATTCATCAGTATATATTTTTTATTATGCCGGTAAAAAAATACTAATAATTTTAAATACTAGAGAGAGAGAGAGAGAGTCCCTTTATGGTTGTTAAGGTGCCACTCTAGGCTTTTTTTACAAGAGAAGTCATTTTTATTTGACAAATAATTTAATATTTCTCGATTTTAAATATAAAATTTATTTTGTAATCTAATTATTTAAGAGTGGAGGAGTACTCCGCAGCTATTTGAGACTCAAAGAGTGAGGTAAAATTATAATGTGAAGAAACTTAAGATTTAGATCTTGCTCCAACATATGATAATGATAAACTAGTAATTAGCACTTTTCTCAACAAGGTGAACAATTTGTACTTTTATTTGTCGAATGAAAGCAAAAGGCATATACAAGTTTGCAGCATCTTAATTTGTAACAGAAACGTTTCTTAATTTCAAAACATATTTTAAAACAAAAACAAGAAAATCCTTCCCCTTAAGCAGCACAACCCAAAAAAAAGCTATAAAAAAGTATAAGAATCAGCACTTTAACAGAGAAGATATGGTGTACGTTGTTCCTGATCTCAGACATAATCGAAACTTATAAAGCAATATTCTGTTTAAAAAAGATGTTTAGATATCATATCACCACAAATTATCCAACGCATCACCCTTTAATCTCTGGATTCCCAGATGGTCAACAGAAGAATCACAAGAAATTACAGTGGAGGAACCCAGAACAGCAAAAAAAAAAAAAAAAACCTCAGAACCCAACAATGGAAATGATATGCAAAACGTGTCACCATATATCAGACCCCTTTATACAGTTATGGAATTCGCAAAACATTATCATGTTGTATACGTAGAACAACAAGAAGCCTGCAGAGAGACTTATTCATAATAATAATTCAGTAAAGAAGAAGATCATATTGGTAGAGGAGGAGGGATATGGTGATTTGAAGGATTGTCATCGAAGTTAAGACAATAACTTCGAAGATCATAGCTATAATGTTGATGAGTGGCACTGGTTCGCCATCCTAGAGCTAGCTTCCATCGATTCTTCAACTTACAGATTATGTCTCTCAGAAAGGTGGAAGAAGGAAAACAGGCAAGTGATGAAGAAGAGGATCTTCTCCAGCTAGCATTACCACCAAGTGTGACGGAGGAGCAGACTCTGGTTTTTCTCTGAAACTTCAACAACTGAACTGATCTGTGAAAGCTATAATAAAGCCTCGAGATCTTCATTTTCCTTCTCTTCTTCTTATGCTTCTGCTTGACGACTTCAGAATTCAGATAGATCTGTGAAAGCTCAGCTTTTAAGGGTTTATGATATTTCAGATGGCGTGGTAGATGAAAAGGATTGTCAAGAACAGTGAATTAAATGTTGTGCATGATTCTCTTGCACAGTGATGATGGTCCCAGAAAGGACAGAAGGATTGAGTGGTGTGTTGTCAAAGGGCCTGTTTTAGGCTTTATCTTTATTTTGCTGAGAGACAATCTTGTATAGAGATTTGTTAGAGTGTGATGATTTGTGATTTGCTTGTGTTTTACTCTAAGATATGAGCAACTTTTTGGGGATGTTTCAAACCAGGAATATTAGTGGAATGAGGTCCTCGCGACATTAAGACGGTAAGCTCTGTTCATTCGTGATAATAGGTATAACAATATGAAAGCGATTATATCAAAATTTACGAGATTCTGTCTTCCAAAGCAAAATCTTAGAAAGAAAAGAGAGTTCTTCACTGCATAGCTTTTATGACATGACAATTTCTTAAGAAAATAATGATAATTTATTATGTAAAACCAATTACACTGTAACCTGTGAAGGATATAGGGTCAACTGCTCTACATACAAGAAAATATTCTTATGGCCTCAATGATAAGGCATATATAACAGAGGAGGATCCTCAAGCATCATAAAAAATTAGGGTCGGTCTAAAGGTAAAAGATTATGCTAGTGCGTAGAAGGTCTTCATTCAAATAAGAATGAGTAATGTGGAGCTTTCAGAATTAGTTGTGGCAGTTATTCGTGTAGCATACAGAGTAAGTGGATGACCAATGCAACGAGGGGTGAAGGTATTATTAGTGAAGAAAGAAAGCAGCATATATTTAACCTCCCTGTCTCATGGTTTCAGCTTTGCCACCTTTAGAAGCAAAAAAAAGGCCACCAAATCGAGCACACAGGTGCAATTTCAGAAAATGTTTTGCGTATTATTCAGACCAATTCGGTACTACTTAGTAAGAAATAGAATCATCAAAACTTGCCATCCTATCGAGCCATTTTCGGCGATGAAAGAAGTGTTCAAGAAAAGCTCACTCTTCAGAAAACAGTGCATTAATCACTAAAAAATATGTACAGCCGTACCCTCAAGCTAGCTCCTGACCGTGAAGTTTCATCTGTAGTAGTTTCCACGCATCACGTCCTTGCCCAATACCGATCTTCTATTAGTTCTATAAGATATAACGAGTGTTCTCGGGAAACATCTTCTGTCAAAAACATCTTTTTTATATGTATTCCTTTTTCACAAAACAACCTACAAGGAGGGTTATTGGTTCCATTGAGCATGTTAACGAAGGTTGCAAAATCCCTTGCCCATCATGCCGGTACAATTTTTTTTTTGGAGGGATAATAACATTGACAATACTAAACTGGAAAAGGGAAAGGATATTCCTGCATCTTCGCACTTTCTCTGGTTACAGAGTCAACCGTAGATCAAGAGCTATGAACCGAGAGGTCGATGAATCTATCAAGGTCTTGCTGCTACAACTGATTTGTTTGTGAATCCTTGCTGCCAGGTCGAACCATGATCGCAAAATGCTCTCACCAAGAAGCCAAAAACAAAAAATCGCTATATTCAAAACAAAACCTGGATGATTGCGTGAAAGCAAAAAGTTTCTGAAACTTCTGATTTTGGCTCATTATATTGAAAATATAAGTCAATCTGGGATTTTGTGATTCCCACTTTTCAACCAAGAAAAGTAAAAAAAAAAAAATCCTTAAAATCGGATCTCATAAATGTCGGAAATACAAACTCAGGCGTTTGGAGCACTATTCAAGTAAAACAAAAACTGATAATTTCTGATCCTAACGATAAATCCCTCTCAAACAATTGCGTTGGCTGCACTTGCAATCCTAGGCCACAAATCTGCACACTCCTTACCTATTGGACCGGTGATAGCAGAACCTACATTTAAAAAGGTGTAATCCAAATTAATGACGGAAATGTGCTTAGATATAAATAAAGATCTTGTCGGAAATATCAACAATCTAGCAAAAGATATTACCTTTCATTTCTCCCTTGGGATTCACAATGACACCAGCATTATCTGCAGAAGGTAAACCATGTTAACAGTTGTTCAAAGACAATGAACTTGAGCAAATATAACACATGGACATAAACATTATTAAGAAAGAAATGATATAACAAACAATTTCAGGTAGACTAAATGAGATTCTTGTTACCAAAGCAGAACTTCAATAAAGAACAATCCCACAATTATCGGAAAATCGCTCGGTTCATGTGCAAAGTATACAAGTATTTAGAATTAGAATGGAAAAAGATTATCATCCTCTAAACGAATCTTATCGAAAAGCTAGAGCAGACGTTCAATGAGAGGGAGGCACATCTGTGAACGATCAACAAAATAAAGGGATTGACCGCATCTCACATTCTTCGGGAATGTAGGAATCGCAACATCACACCAAGCAATTTGTCGCTAAGTCAAACAGGAAGCCTAATCAATTATTAGGGTGTTCAAGAGAGTGTCAAATAGCCTAGCCTTACAGCACTTGGAAGCTAAATTATATCAAATTAAAAATAAAAGAAATTAAAGCTTCCATAATTCAATTAACAAAGACAAAAATAAAAGGTAAAAATTGAATAACTAAAGGGAATACGGAGTTAAATTCAATCGACCATACCCATACATGATATCTAAAGAAAAATCGGACAGACAGAAACGTAATTGTATTTAGTAATCAAGAGTGAGGGAATAACCTTCAAAGTACATGTAAACACCATCCTTTCTGCGCCATGGCTTGCGCTGGCGTACAATCACGGCGGGCAGGACCTTCTTCCGGAGATCAGGCTTCCCTTTCTTCACGGTGGCCATGACCATGTCCCCAACGCAAGCAGACGGCAAACGGTTAAGGCGACCCTTGATCCCCTTCACTGAAATGATGTACAGATTCTTCGCTCCAGTGTTATCGGCGCAGTTCACCGTCGCCGCCACCGGTAGACCCAGGGACATCCGGAACTTGTTTCCGGCCGAACCACCGCGACCTGATCAAATTTACCTAACTATTATAAGAACAAGAAACAAGCAATCGAAGCATCTCAGGCAAATCACAGGGTACAATACCTCTCTTCGACATCGTGGATCACTGACTGGTCTCTTCCCTCCCGCTCTCCTCCCGGTCACAGGAAAGTACGAGGAAAATGGCGGCACTTTATTGTAGGGTTTAGGGGTAAATTAAATGGGCCCGTAAATTATTTATACTGGCCCATATCGGAGAAAAAGAAAAACTGAAATATTTGTTAAAGAATGGGATATAATTTCTCAGCAGCATCTGACTTGCGTGATGTTGCAGCTAAGGAACATAACTCCCTGATGTTACATATTTTCCTTAAGTTTATTTTTTTTTTTGTATTTTATGAGATAAGATTGAGTCTTAATAATCAAATTATAAAATATTAAAATATTTAATTTAAAATTATAAAAATTATATACAACTGATATAAAATTTAAAAATATTTTATATATCTTAATCTAGAAATAATATAGTTTGTTATAATTTTTTGTTATATATAGGTAGATTATATATAGATGGAATCTAGATATTTTTTATCATGTATTGTGATTAGCCTATAAAAAAATATTTTACATTATATATTTGTTCTAGCATCATAAAATAATTGATATACTTTAATTTTAAAGGTTAATACTTAATATATATATGCTGGATATAATTATTTTTCCTCTATTAAATTATATCCGTAGATATTAGGGCTTTACTCGTACGAGCAACGGGCCTGATTGGGAGCCCCGATAGACTATACGACCCCCAATCCATGGGCTGAAATCCCGTGAGGTAAATCCAATACACTATGAAAGAGGGGCGAATCAAAACCCAACCATAGACCCCCATCTGCAGCAGAATCCTCTCTCACTCTTCCAGTATCACTTTGCGCTCCATCTCCATGTGCCCGCGCTGATCTATCTGAGATTCGCTCATTTGCTTTCCTTGTTTCTTGGTTTCCTCTCTCTCTCTGACGCATCTTCAGCTACTCAGAAAAAGCTAATTTCGAGCGATTGTTCGAGGGGCAGAGGGCTTTTTGTTGATTCGAAGCCCTACCTTTCCTTGGACATTTAGGGTTTCAGATACTGAGCCTTTTGCTGGATCTGCTACCGGGTTCAGAGGCATCAGAGTTCTATCTGCACTTCATGCTAAACTAGAAAAGCGCAACAAACTAGAGACTCAAAGGGAAGTGAAAATGGCGTATCCCGGCTCTGTTAGTGCTGCCCAGGTATTATAGTTTGCAGCCCTGTTAAATCCATGCATAGATATCCCCGTATGAATACCTGACTCGATCTTAATGGGCGTTTGTATGGGTGGTTTCAGGTTGGGTCGTACTTTGTTGGGCAGTATTATCAAGTTCTTCGGCAACAACCCAATCTTGTTCATCAGTTCTATTCTGAAACTAGCTCTATGATTCGGGTTGACGGAGATTCCAGTGAAAAAGCCACCGATATGCTGGTAGATATTTTGTTAGCTTATTTTTGTCAGATTTTGTCTAATTTTTTGTCTTGGTTACTGCCTAGTTGTATCTATTTCATCATAGATGAATTCGTTTTCCTTAGCTTTTCTTCTATGTATGGCCGAAGGGTATTTGTCCAAAACATACAAATGGGGAAAATCCGTGAGACACGAGTATTCGAACGGACTAAATTCTTTGCTGGTTAACTGATATCTCATATACTCTATCATTAAAGTTAGTTTCAACATTTTTGTCAGTTTCAACGTTTTTGTCCACGCCTGAAATCTTGGAAATCTAATTCTTCTATCTGGGGTCTGGTGTAGCATTTTACAAATTCGTGAAAAGAAACTAAATATTTGTTTGACGAGCAGTCTATTGAACATCCGTTACCAATCTTAGGGTGGTCATTTCCATCAAGGCCTTACACGCAAATATGCCAGGGCCCTTATTATGATATTATCCTCCATATCAAATTTAGCCGGTCAGTTTCAATTTTATTGGGGCTACCTTTTGTAGCCACATGAGAAGTGTATGGGTACAAATAGAAACCTCGTATCCAGTAGAAGGTACGGATGTAATGGGGCACAATTTCAAAATTTCTTACACTTTTTATTTCAATTATTGAATTGGATCTTCTTTCAGTTTGAATGAGAGCCAGCTATTAAATAGGAATAATGAGGGATATTAGAAGTCATCTTTGTCGAATGTGGTGGGCGGATGTGGATAACACCAGTTTTAGGTTATATATTGCCTAAAGTGCAACAATGTATTAATATAAGGTTATGTTATTTTTCAATGTAATATAATGACCTTTTCTTTTGCTCTTAATTGGCATTCAAATTACACTGTATGTGTGTTTTATTTTACTGTTAAGTTCACCAATAGATGACCAGTTTCGTTTCTTCTGTGTAGGACATTCATGCACTTCTCATGTCATTGAATTTTAGTTCAATCGAGATCAAGACGATCAATTCTCTTGATTCTTGGGATGGAGGGGTCCTTGTAATGGTCTCAGGTTTCATCAAGATCAAGGACACCAATGGGAGGAGGAAATTTGTTCAATCCTTCTTTCTTGCTCCTCAGGAGAAGGGTTACTTTGTACTGAATGATATTTTTCATTTTATTGATGATGGAGTGGTGTACCCAAATCTGGCATCAGCAGCGTCAGAAAAGAGAGACAAGCAACTGAATGTATCTAATTCGCTTGCAGAACCACCTGGTAATTGACTACTCAAGTATTGCGCAAATCATTTCTTTTCTGAAGTCCTTTTGCTTTAAAATGTGCTTGTGTAGGTTCATAATGCTTGAATCATATAGAATTTTTATTTATTTAAATAGTTTTCTCAACTAGTTAGCATAGCATAACAGTTTTGCTAGATTATTGGTTCAACTTATTTATACAAATTATGGTTACTCAATACATTTAAATTTTTAGATTATTGATTTTGTCCAATACTTTTTTTTTATAATTATTATGCAAAGCATCTGTTTCTATATACAGAAGAATTTTTTTTTTGGTTTTAATCCTTTTATTTTAACAGCTTCAGACTATGATTTGGAAGAAGAAGCTCAGGAATATGTTAACTCAGTTCATATAGAAGATGATCCTGTGGATAAGTATAGTCTTCCAGAGCAGCAGCATGATCTTCAAGAAGATCTAGAAACTGAAATTGTGGTGGATGAAACTCCTATAGAGGAGGCATTTCCTCCATCCATGCAAAGTGTAGGGCAAGCCATCCTCGAACCCCCTGCTGCTCATGTGGAGGAACCCTTGGAAGAGCCTCCTAAGAGAACTTATGCATCTATAGTATGTACTTTTCTCACTATTTGGTTGTTAGTATGATCTTTTTTGCTTAGTTTTCTGCTGTCATTCTATTCTTCCCTTCCTCCTTATATAACTTCTTATAACATATTCTTATGGTAATTAAGGAAATGGCTGTTGCAATCATTTGAGGGTCTGGTTTTAGTTGAATACATGTGATGTCTTTGAATTAGAAATCGGGTCTTGGGAAGCTCTATGCTTCTGTTGGCTTTTCGTAATGGAATCTTGGATTACATTGCTTGTCACTAAAATTTCAGTTTAGTTCATTGCTTGCACTTGTCTACTGTTGACATCTCATGTCTTCAGTTTATTACCTTTGAGTTTCTAACGTTATCAAGCCTTCCTGCTGTTATCCTTTCTTAAGATGCCAGATCAATTCCAGCTTATGGAGGCAGGAAGCTTGACTTCTCTTTGGTTTATTTCCCCCCCTTTCTTTTGGTCAGAGGTTAATCATATTCTTGATTAATCTTATGGGGTATAAATTATTAGGAAACTAATGCTAACAATCTGTTGGATTTGGGAATATTCAAGAAACAAGTTGGTATTGTGGATGTGTTTCGTTTTAAAATTTTTGGTAACAATTTCTTTTAAGTGCTTAGTTTCATGAAGGACACACATTGGACACATTCTTCAAAATTTTGTAGTTTTTTTGGTGTTTTGTTTTAATTCATGTTGAGGTGAATTGCAGTTACAAACTAAAGGGCAATCTGTGCCATCGGCCATTGCACAACAATCCTTTAAAACGGCCCCAACTGTCTCGGAGTCTAATCATGTAGCACAGCCTGCCGCTCAGCAGTCTAGCTCTGCATCCATCAATGTTCCTGAGTCGGTTGAGGTAGCAGAGGAAGGCTATGGACTAGAAGAAGAAGGTTTAATTATTGATTTCTGCTTCTCCAACTCTTCTCTCTCCTGTGTACCTTTTCAGCAGATAATTAATTGATATATTAGCTCACTGATATGCATTTCCTTGGAAATTGTTGGATCTGTGCATGAGTATATTACTGACTACGTTTTGTATAAATGATGATCATTGAGATTTGACTATGGCGATGTTTGAGTGCCTTTATTCTTGAAATATGAAATTGATTCTGGATCTGACCCCTATAGGTGAAGTAAAATCCGTCTACGTGAGAAACCTGCCTGCTACTGTTACTGAAGCTGAGATTGAAATGGAGTTTAAGAATTTTGGCAGAATTAAGTCAGATGGAATATTCATTAGAGTTCGAAAGGTAATTTTCATTTATCCGTGAAGCTTAATGCCTTTGTGCCTAACCATGAAAAGAGAACAGCTGAAATGAAAATTGTGTTTGCAGGAAATTGGAGTTTGCTATGCGTTTGTGGAGTTTGAAGACATTTTTGGTGTTCAAACTGCACTCCAGGTTTGAACTGATATTTCCCCATTACACCTTTTTGTTTTTATTTGATTGCCTAATTAATTAACTTAGGAAGTAAAGAAGGCTCCAGTAAATTAGATGTTATATTTGTTGGTGATTTGCTTGAATCTGTTATCTCTGTGACACAACCAAACCACAACATTATATCATATTTTCTACTCCATTCCTTTCCTCTAATTATCTTTGTGGTAACCGAATGGGCCCTAAAGCATGTACGTTGGGCAAGTAATGATGAAGGCACTGCTTGTCTTCTGCTAATAAGAATCCACACACCTCATTGGATGTGTGTTTTGGTGGGAAAAGGCATTCCAGATTTCTTATCCCTTTTCTTTTCATTATCCGTTTTTTTTTTCCTTTTCCAAATTTAAGGATACCTTTATGGTTTAGCTTGTGTTGTAATAATGGCTGGCTCTATATTAACTCAATTTGGACTTTATTTGGGTATATATTTGTCTTAATGTAAGTACCTTGTTACTGTAGGCTTCTCCCATACAATTAGCTGGAAGACAAGTATATATTGAGGAACGGAGACCAAACAGTAGCAGTACTGCTCGGGGAGGAGGAAGTAATGTCCCACTTTCATTCAGTATTCATCTCTAGCTCATTCTAAAGCCTCAATAATCTTGTAGTTTTTTGAGATGTGGGTTTTAACTTATAAAGAGCGTTTTCTGTGAGTCTAAAATTAGGCATGCATTCTGACCAGTGACTGAAGTTTTTTTTAATAAAAAAAAATTCCTATCCTTGTACCTTATATCCCAGAAATAGTGTATTTTGGCTCATTATTAGATGCAAGAATGTTGGGATATGATAGTGATTGCAATTTAGATCATTTATGGTTGCTGTAACTGGAATTTCATCATGTATAAGGTGCTGTAAATTTGATGTGGGCTACTGTCGGGGGATGGGGATTGTTTTTCTCTTTTAGTTCTGTCCGCATGGTCCCTCTGAGAGGGGGCTTTGCTGTCAGATGTGAAAAGGGATGGCAGAGCGGTGGTATCATGAGCTTTTTTTTTTGGGTGAAAATAGTATTTTGGTCCCTTTTAGTTTAGTTATTGTTTATAATTGTTACATTTGCTTCATGGCAATGTTGTAATTTTAACTTCCAATTATCATCGTCCCTCTCTTATTTCATGAACTGTATCATATTAGTATAATCATCAGCTAAGGCTGATATGGATTCCTATGTGTGCATATTTTTTGCTTGGTTTTGGCTGTCAATGTTTCGTTATGGAAATAGAGAAAGGCTCGAATAGTGGTTATATTGATAGGAATCTTCTGTATTGACCAGGAAGGGGAAGAGGCAGAGGCAGTTATCAAACAGATGCTCCAAGGGGACGTTTTGGCGGCCGGAACCCTGGCAGGGGAAGTTTTCAGGATGCTGGTGACTATAGTAGACCAAGAGGCGATGGTTATCTGCAACGTGGTTCACGATAAGGAAACTGCTTTGGAGAGAGACGACCATCCGTGAAGATCCTTACAGTTGCTTAAGTCTAAACTTAGATTTGCGATATTGGAAAAAGAACATTTTGGGCATGTCATTTTAAGTCAAAGTATTTGAGACCTAAGATTATAGCTTGTTTTGCGAGTTATATCAGTTAAGCCCCCTTGAATGCTTTTTTGTAATGTCATTCGGGTGGGGAATTTTGGGCATTTGTAGTCCTATGTGAGGGATTGCGAAGCTTTCCAATGGCAGAGAAAGGAATTTTGAAACCATAAACTTCGTTTGGACATCAGTAGTGGTTGTGATGATATGTTGTTTTACGATGTATTGTGATCCATATTCCCAAATTTGAGGATTTGCAATTTGTTTTAGTAGTTACTACCTTGATAGGGAATGCTATATTTATATACTTTTCCAATATTTTTCTCCTAACGTAATTGCATGCACAACAATGGAGCATGAGGTTTTTTTTGACGAACTAGTTGATAGGTTTCATGCATTGAAATATAAATATGTATTTTTATAAATTTAATTTTATATGTGGATGATTAGAAAAACAAAATTTTGATGACTGTCGGTGTCCTTAAATATCCCTTTAAAGCTCTAGCTTTTACCAGTATTGCCCTTGTGATTTTCTCTTTATTTTCACGTGTAGTAGTAGGTGACTTTTACAATTTGTGTTTCTTCTTGAGTGGTTTTATTTGCTCCTTTTCTATATATAAAATAAATCTACGAAACAATGAATGAGAGAAAAATAATGGCAATAAATAATAAACAATTGTTTACCAACAATATTTGGTATGACAAGAAATGTTCTAAAAATTACTTAGTGAACAATAATGTTTTTGTTGGATATAAATAAACCACTTGTGGCCTTAAAAGGGGAAAATGAGAGTTAAGTTTTAAAAGAGTGCATTAATGACAGTTATGTCTCAACAAGTTTTGTTTTAATAAATAAGTTGCAAATATTAAATTAAATAATTGCAAATGCAGCTGTCTTCTTAATTGTAAATAATGCATTTAAATTTCAAACGTAGTTTTCTGTTCGCAATCGTTAAATTTTCTCTCTCAAAAAGTTAACCGTCATTAAATCAGTTTTTTGGACTTAAATGTCAATTTCTTAATGATCTGTCCAATTGATCAAGAAAGGGTTTGTTAAAAAAAATGGGAAAAGGGGTTCGCAGACCAGGGAAGTAATGAGAAAACCCTAAAAGAGAAATTGAATTTAGGGACGGAGAAACACCATTTTGTTCGGTGTGTGTCGTGTCACTCCTAAAATCCGCACTGTGAACAGCAAGAAAATCTCGGGTAGGGGACAGATTTCAATCAAGGTCGAAGGTGAAATGTTGGTGAAGAGGTTGAGTTCCTTCCTCGGAAGCTTTTCAATACCTCAGATTTCCAGGTTAATTCCCTGTGATTCTTGCAGAATTTCATTGTGCAAGTGCTTCCTGTTTCTATTCGTAAATATTGATTTCTTGTAACTGGTTCCAGATATTTGTTCTTTTGTATTGTAAAATTTTGTGTCCTGGTTCTGTTAGAAGCTATATTCATTGGGATGTCAAAATTGATGATTTTGAGTGTCACAAGATAGGCAGATACCCTCATTGTCTTTACCATCACATCTACGCTTGAATCCTGGGTATTAGAACTAAAAAAAAATATCGAACTCTCCAACTTTGTGCTAAGCAACTAGTTAGGGAATTGTATCATATGGTAGTTAAGGCAGTGGACGGTGGAGGAGTTCCGACGGCCACCTGATGTGAGATTAGAGCCATGGAGCTGGGAGCTCAACAAAATTTGTACTTGCTAATTATGTATTTTTGCCCCAAAACGCATACACCACATAGAAGTTGTTTTGGTCAAGGTGAAATCCAAAATTGAGAAAGCTGTTTAATTAAATCCACAACAAAGAAAGTAACATATCGGTTATCTTCTACTATAAAATCTCCCTCAGATGAAATTAACCACACAGACAAATTGAAATTTTTCTGTGAAAGAGGACTTGGCCAGAACCCCCTACTGTTAACTTTATCAGAATTTGGTGATCAATATATGAATGGAATGGTCCTTGATTGTGATTATGACTTTGCAGGTCCGTAAAAAATGTAGAGAAAGAGGAGAGTAAACCTTACGTTCGTAAGGCAGTTTCATTTGTTTTTATTACCATTACTGGTGGAGTTGCTCTAAGTGCGCTGGATGACCTTGCTATCTATCAGGGCTGTAGTAGGTACTTTTTGTTATTTAATTACTTTTCCCAAGTGAAGGTATTTGTTGTTATTTTTCAGATGAATGTAAATTCCTGTGTTTAAGAGTTAAATAAAAGCTACTTTAATCTTATCCATAAGCATCTGGTTGACATGATATGGCTAATAAGAACCGTGTTTCTATGTTGTGTACTTTACAGTTTAGACCTAAGTACAAAATAGGCCTCACAATTCAGTGCAAATAATGATGGCTATCCTCCTACCTTTATTACATTTGGAGAAGGTTGGATTAATATTGATGACTTTTGTAAAAGCAGTATATAAATTCACAACCACCTCTTGTTAAAATTTAAACGAAGGATTCTGTTGGGTAAAAAGTTGTATGCAGTTAAGTTCTGGAAGACTCAGTAAGAAATCCTGTATTATCTAATTTTTCTCTTTTTTTTTTTGTCTGTATATATCGTATGCTCAAGCTATGTCAATAGTTTTCTGTGTGACTGTGTCCCTGAAATTCTGTGAGCCTTAGCAACTTCTAATATTGTTTGTGGGGAAACTTTGCAGCAAGGCTATGGAGAAAGTGAGCAAGAACCAGGCGATGATAGAGGGTCTTGGGGAACCCATTGTTAAAGGCCCATGGTACAATGCATCTCTTGCAGTAGCTCATAAGAGACATTCTGTGTCTTGCTCATTTCCTGTTTCGGGACCACAAGGTACAGGGTTGTTACAGCTGAAGGCAGTTCGTAATGGAGGTTAGCAAATTAAATGCTCGTTTTTGTTACTTGCTAGAGTAAGGTTGTTTCACGGAGATACGAAAGGCTTCAAAATCAAGTTTTTATCACATTACATCTTTTTTAGCATCAAACAAGTGAAGAAGATGGTGTGCTATTTCTTTGCTCGCCAGCGTGAAGTATGAGAAGTTTTGTTTTTGACCATTTAATGGGTTTGTTTGAGCAGATGATACCTGGTCTTCCTTTTTCTTTCATCGTGATTGGGAGATTTTAATCATGGATGCTCTTCTACATGTACCTGGAAATGAGGAGAAGCGCCAAACATTGCGGATTGATCTCTCTGAAGGGCCGCCAACTCCATCTTCATGCACCGAGTGCATACCTCGTACCACTCAGAACGCAGAGACAAATATGAGCGCTAAACAATAATAATAGTGACTGAATGTGGTAATAAACTAATTCGGTGAATATTCAAATTTGGGAAAGTATGGGATATCGGTATTTGTTCTTTTTTCTAGCTAAGGAATAAATTTCCGAATTTTTTTTCTTGGTGCGGAATGTTTTGATATCACTTGCCATGTTATTTTATTAAGTAAATACCTGGCATGTATTGCGATCTCTGATTGGGTCGCCTTGTTGGATTGATATGTTCTAAGTTAAACAAACGGACATCTGAAAGGAATGCCGATCAACATCTAAGTCAAAACTGCTGTTGTATGTCGTATCCGACAGTTTTGTTCTCTTTGTATTTTGCATGGCTGAATGCTGGGGAGCTCATAGGAAGTTTCTTTCCTATGGACACTGAAAAATATAAGCTGATTCAAAACATGCGTAATTTCAAATTGATGTGGGGCTGTTACTGGCTATGGAATTTATGGGCCGTGTGGAATCCAGTGCAGAGTAGCACACGGGATGATTTTACTGTGGGATTGGAGGAGGAGGCAACGTGTGGTAGAAAGTGTCTCCTGGTGAGTGCGCAAAGTGGGGAAAAGGATCGTCAGGAATTGGTAAGTTGAGCTGTTACATGGAAACGCAACATCATGGCTCATTACTCTGGTCCCACCCTTGTCGGCTTGTCGTTCGGTTCCGTGACATTTGGTTTCCAACTAGTAGCTTTCCCTTTCCCCCCACTCCTCTACCCCCGTCTTAGTATTTATCTAAATCGTCCTTTAACCTGTTAGGGACAGTTATATTCCTATTTTACCCTTCCCGCTGAAATCTTAAGATTATAATTATAATCATACTTGAACAATGGCCTCATTGAATCAAATATAAATGCATGCCAATGGATTGGATGCATATCCTTGCATTATGAGATGTGGCACATGTGATGTAAAAAGCTGTTTAGGTGAGGTTTTGATGGATCAGAAATATATTTTTTTATTGTATTAATTTAGAAATAATATTTTAACATTAAAATAAAATTTTGCGCTTTTGAAAGGGTGAAACTGCAGCGCAAGTAGGAGAAATACCTGTGACGTCCGAAGAAGGCAAAACGTCTAGAAGGAGGAGGAAAGCACAAGGTTTTGGGAGACATCGATGGAGGCGCACAAAGCAGACATGTAGGTCATACCGCAATCACTACCCCTACTTTACCACGGCACGCATCCATCACCTTCCTTTACCCCTTGCCGCCCCAACTAAACACCTAACCTCACCACTTCTCCTTTCTTATCTTTCACTGCTCTTCCAAGCTCCAAACCCACTCAACCCCTACCTTCCTCTTTGCCCTTCTTCTTTTCCTTCTCTCAATTCCTTCTTCACAACAATCTGCGATGCAGGGTGATTCTTCTCCCGACTCGATGCTCACGGATTCTAAAGACGATAATTTGGCCCTTTCTTCTGAGGATTCGTCTTGCCCTCATGAGTCCGAGCTTGAATTGGGTCTTGGCTTGAGCCTTTCTCATCCTCCGGTCAAGTCTCAGCCACCTCCGATGACTCATTATGCTAGAATTTTGACGGCTACGGATTTTTCTTCATCCTCCGCCTCCTCGTCCTCTCCTTACACGACAGCTGGCACCAAGAGAGCTGCTGATTCTCTTGTCCCTGCAAACGGTGCTAGGTAAATAAATAGCCTTCAGATTATTGTCCCTTATCATATGTCAGTTCTTCTTATAGGTTCACTTTTGTCGTGATCTTAATCTAATAGATTGATGATTGGGTTTTGGTAATATATCAAACTCGGATTTTTAATGCAATTTTTCCTTCCAATATCGGTGAATTTCTTGTTGCTACCGGTTCCAATGAGTCAAATACTTGGTAATTAACCTCCAATATTGCATCTTAATGAATTTTTACCTGATTTGGAGTTATAATTGTGCTTGGGACTTCACCATTTTATTTGCTGATATGAATCTAACAAAGTGTTGCTGTATCAATCTATCCTGATAAAATGAGTTTGGAGGAGCCTATCACTCTAAAAGAGCTTCCAATCTCCTTCCTCCTATTTAAAAGCTGCAAAATTAATTTTATGCTCTAGAATTACGTTAGGATTTCTATCAATTTTGCCTGTCATTATTGCCACAATTCTTAAGAGGTAGCAAATAGTGACCTTTAAGAAACCTAAATTCACCGTAGCAAAGGTAAAAACATGGAGACGTTACAATCCAAATCCATTGGGTTGAATATGGGAGAAATATATGTCATAGCTTCTCAATATTGGGACAGTCATGCACTTTTGAGTTTAAAGGATAGTTATTTCAGAACTGACTGAAACTAAATGCTATTGGAATCTTGAATAATTGGCATGCGATCCAAGGCTATATAGACAAGTAAAACTTTGATCTAACGTGTACACAGGGCTGACTTAGATTTTGATTCAGCAGTTGGAGTTTGAGCTAAACAAAAACTCAATTTTAAACTGTGTCTGTGTTTCGTCTACTTAGAGGGTCATATAAATTTCAATGTTAACTTTTCAAATTAATCAATAAAAGTAGTGTAAAAATTAGCAAATCGACCTTTGCAGTAAAACTTACCATCAACTTTGCAGAGTAGATTAATTGCATAACTATGCTAAATTGTTTAATCATTTTCTGCTTTTTTTACAATCAGAACGCTTTCGCTTATGTTCACTGAGATGAATAATTTACAGTTTACTATTTCTCAACAAGAACTTTGTCATGTGTTGAACTCTGTTTCTGGTCCTAACTATTCCCGTTGATGTATTTTGGATGGTGCCTTAGCTGTTTCTACTCAGAAATGAAATGAATAAAATATTTATTACTTTTGTCTTCATCTCTTCGCTCGCGGGATTGCTATTTATTAATATCATTTTGTCTTCAAAATCTTCAACAGTCAAGTTGTTGGATGGCCTCCTCTTCGAGCATATAGAATGAACAGCTTTAATAATAATCACTCAAAATCTCCGGCCACTGAAGCTAAGGGTAATCAAACAGCTGCAAGGAAGATTACTGACAATGGCAGTAATAAAAACAACAGTACTGTCGAAGAAAATACACACATCAGGAGATCCCTATTTGTGAAGGTAAATATGGATGGGACACCAATTGGAAGGAAGGTTGATTTGAGTGCTCATAGTTCTTATGAAACCTTGGCACTTACTTTGGAGGATATGTTTAATGAACCAACTCCAGTTACCAAAGGTGAGTTTTCTTGCCCTTGGACAATCAACCATAAAATCATGTGCTAGCTTTATAGATTTAAAAGTATCTCCTGTTCCTTCTCTCTTTTTCATTGACACTTGCACAATTTTCTGTAGGATTAAACGGGGAGGATCGTGGTATTGTCATTGGAGCTAAAAAGAGACACTTAAACTTGCTGGATGAATCTTCGAATTTTGTGCTAACTTATGAAGACAAAGAAGGAGACTGGATGCTTGTTGGAGATGTTCCTTGGGAGTAAGCATCTTATTCATGACAATACTTTTATACTATTGAATTATAATATCATAGTGACTGAGTTACTGTAACTGAGTACTTACTGCTGTAAATGTCTCTGTCTGGTTTGATATTGACTTTTCCCCCTCTATAATTGCATCCAGTATGTTCCTTAATTCTGTGAGGAGGCTTAGAATTATGAGGACGTCTGAGGCAAATGGACTTGGTAAGTAGATGCACTATCTGTCACACTTTTGACTTAACCTTTTGAGTATGTTTCTCTAATATAGTTTCTTTCTTATATATGTAGCACCAAGATTGGAGGAAAAGAAGAGCAGACTGAGAAGTTAGCGCATGTAGATATGCAAACTCTGCATAGCTTAGGAAACACGCAACTTTTGGACTGTAAAGTGATACCCGTTATAGAGGAAAAATAGAAAAAGAATAAGAGATAGAAAAAAAGTGAAAACAGGATTTATTTTTGTGAAATGTGTTGACCGTGGGATGCATGTCAGCTTTCTTGTCCATCGAATCTTGATTGCATTATTTTCTGTGCTGGTGTTACGAAAATATTTAACGTAGTCGAGTGAAATGTAAAAGATCAGTTTTGTGTTGTATAGAAATTGGATTGATTGTTATTTGTATTCCTGCGAATGGACAATACCGTTGGCTCTGTGACGAGGTGGATCGTGGTGTCAACGACTGTTTCTTACGGATAATCTCATCATTTTGGCAAATTCCAATCAACAAGCGACCTAATTCAGCATCAGATCAAATCCTCAGTTCATTTCGATCTTTTCGGTCTGCGCGACTAGGTATGAATGTGACATTTGTGCCTTATAAACTCTACCCTAGAATCTTATAGAGAGGTTTTAAAAAAGTTTAGTAAATGAATTTTTAAATTAAATTATAGTTTGAAATTAAAATTTTATATAAATTATTGAGAATAATTTTTAGAATAATAAAAAAATTTATAAATTATTTAATTATTATTTTATTTATTTTTTTATACCCTATATTCTTTTTTTCTTTTCTCTCCTCTATTCTCTCTCATCTTTTCTATTTTTAACAAAATAACTATTAAAATATTTTTTTATTTAAAATTATTTTTTTATAAACTTATTTTTACAAATTATGTAAAAATTATTTATTTTTTATAAGTTATATTTTAAACTTCTATCTAAACAGCCTCATAAAACCTTCGAGTCCTTTCTGCGAGCTCCAATAAAGCGCCAGAAACGCCATCAATCTTGTTGGGTCCATTTGTGGTGTTTGGGCCTCTCCCAACCATTCATATAATCATGATCACATGTTTCATTTTCATTTTTTACCTTTTTTTTGTAAACAGTAACAATACTAATTATAATCATAATCATAATCATAATAGTAAAATCCAGATGGATGTGACGTGTATCAATATGGCGTAGCCTGGTCGGCATGGGGAAGGGGGCCAGTCACCCCCGCTGAGACGATAATTCCTTCATCCAGTGAATGGCTGTCTTTGTTACACACCACACTTCCTTCGAGCCACAATTCTACTGCTTTTCAACTTCTGATTCCAGAAAAACCTTTCTCTTACGCTCCCTCACATTTCTCTCCTCTTCCAGCGATGGCAACTCTGCACTCTCTAGCATTGTCGTCTCCGCTCCCTAACTCTCTCCAGAAGCCCCGTTCTTTCTTAGGTACGATCATGCTACCTCAATTCCGCTATTCTCTGCGTTTTTCCTCGTATTTTTGGTCCTCTCTATCTATGGACCATGGCGTGTACAAAGAAAACCCTTCACATGTAGGGTTGATTAAATCAGGGTGGCAAAAAACAGCGATGTTTCCATATTTTGTTGCAGGTTTCGACTTGTTCAAATAGATGCGCTGGCTAATGGTTAATGATTTGTTTCTTCTAAAGTTCTAAACTGAAGTGACCTAGGGTTGTTCCATGTTGGTAACGATTTGATAACATAAAACATCTGGAATTTCTCTATGCACTGGTTCTGGGAGTTGGTGATTCGCGAAAACACTATTTTCTGCCTTTAAATTATGACATTATGATAACACCGTTTTCGGTGGAAGGATGAAGTTGTTTGACTTAGTCACTTAGGAAATTTAAGGCAAAAGGCTTAAGGGGTTCTGGCGTGTTCTCTCTCGGTTTGGTAATAATTTTGTGTGTCTGGTTGGGTGTGTATAACATCTCTTCTTTCATTCAAAAGTAGTAGTTAGTAGTATCGACATTTATCTTTGAAGCCCTTAGTTTCAGCAATTGTTGGATATCTCTATATTTGAACAATTTATTGTATCATTATCCCTTGACCTTGGCCTGATGTGTGTGTAGTGATAAATATTTCCCCATTATCTGGTGTTTTTGGTGTACATGACGGTCTCTGTGTTTCTGCAGTCTCATCTTTGGCTGTTCATCGAAGTACACTTTCCTCATTCAATGGCCAATCTTTACCCCTGCCACGTCTGAGGCTGCCTTCATTAGCAAAAAATCCTCCAACAAGCGGACCCATTATAATGATGGTCAAACCAACTATACAGTTCATCCAAGGAACAGACGAGCTAACAGTACCAGATGTAAGGCTTACTAAATCAAGAGATGGAACAAATGGCATGGCTATCTTCAGGTTTGATCAGCCTTCAGTTTTTGATTCTTCTGGTGAAGTTGGTGACATCACAGGTTTTTTCATGATTGATGAGGAAGGTGTCCTTCAGTCGGTTGATGTGAGTGCCAAATTTATCAATGGAAAGCCTTCAGGAATTGAAGCCAAGTATGTAATGCGGACTCCACGCGAGTGGGATAGATTCATGAGATTCATGGAGCGCTACTCTAATGCTAATGGCTTGCAATTCGTTAAAAATTGAGTCTTTTTGCTAACTTTTCTCTTATTTTTTTTCTTCCCTTTCCATTTGTCATGAAGTTGGCTTTTTGTATTATAGTAGAAGACTGGATTCATGAGCGTGTATATCTATTCACATACACATATCCTTCTGAGTTCATCTGAATTACAAAAATTTTGCTCTTTCTGCTGTTGTTCAGATCTTACCAAACTGTGTCTCAGAACCTCTTGGTTATATGACTTCCTATCGTATGTTTATCTTGCTTTGAAATTAGGCGAGTAATACCATTGAGCATTATATTATTGCCAGCAAGTGTCAACCTGGTTCATCATTAATACTACTTCCTGACAGCTTATTCTTGGACGTCTCAATTTATATACCTTCTGTAATTGTGGACTGCCTTACTTCACAATCCCAAATTCTCTGTTTCTTGAGGCTATTGTGCGGAAAATTGTATGTCCATTAAATGACAAATACCCAGTTTCGAAAAGATAAATACTTCATAAATTTTTTTAATGCAGCTCGGTCTGATCAATTATTTAGTACCATATTAATGGTCTAGAAACCATCTCGAGTTTCTCTCCTAAAATTTATAATCGAAACTTCGCCAACAACTTTGCGAGACATAAAGTGTTTGAAGCAATAATACTGCGAAAGTAATGTCTACGACTGACTGAATAAGCCATATTCTACTGCTTTCTTGTCCCCTCCGCTACTTAACCTTCCAAGTTACTGCAATGGGGCTTCTGACTCTGTAGGAACCATTCTGAGAATGAGCCCATGTTAAGTTCCCTTCTGCAGATGTCATTGAATCAGCTCCTTTCACCTTCCTTGATATAAACCATACCCTGTAATTCAACCTTTGATATATATGCTCAAATACCAGCCGCCTTGGTTTTACTATCACTTTCACTCCTTGAGGTGCCATAACCTCCAATGAGTAGGTGGAGTTAGGACTTCCCACATTAGTTAGTAGCCTGCTGAACTTCTTAATCCTCATTCCGTCCTTAAAGATCACAGAAAATGATGGATAGTTAAGACTGAAGCCTTTGTTCATCCGCAAGATCTCACGGCAACTCACTTTTCTGTGAGTTATGCTGAAAATTTCTGATGCTGTATATCCAAGAGTGCAAAGATGAGTGACATAGTCATCTGGTCCAATATCATAAACTAGACCTGGGTTTATAGCTTTCTCTGGGTTCACATGGCCAGCTCCCATGGCAAAAACACTTGCTGGTTCATCTCCATCAAGTATGGGTCTTCCTGCATGATCGGTTACTTCAGATGTTGTCATAATTGCAGATTTGATAGCTGCTGGGCTCCATGTTGGGTGTGCTGAGCGGATAAGAGCAGCGATTCCACTGACATGAGGACATGACATTGAGGTACCTGACATGACAGAGAAGTTCACTCTTCTAGAATCTTCTGGAAGGGCTGTGGGACCCAAGTTTTGAGGCCAAGCAGCAATGATATTGACACCTGGAGCAATTATATCTGGTTTGAGGATTGAAGGGTTAGTAAAACTTGGTCCTCTAGCTGAAAATCTTGCCACCGCTGGAGCCCTGGACCTCCCTATGACAGTTCCTTTAAATTCAAGTCGAGCAAGAGGCCTCTCTGTGGAGTTCATATAAGCTTTTAAGCGAATAGATCCATCAAAGCCTACCAATGTTGCAGGAAGGACATGAACATCAACTGAATCCTCTTCCAAGTTTATCGCTGTGTTTGCCAAAATCATGGCAGCACCACCTGCTTCCTTCACAACTTGACCCTTTTCTGCTCTTCCATTAATGCCTCTATCACACACCACCATTTTACCCCTAACTTTGTCCCTTGGAAGAGACCCCGCGAGGCAAAATTGACTCATTCTATCCCCATCAGTTAGATAAACTAGCTCGAGTTCTTTGCCTTTGCTCATGAGTCGGTTCGCTGGATACATGGATTCTCCATAGAGAATTTGCCCATTTCCCATGTGAACCATAGCTGGGAATTTCCTGTCTAGTGTGCTCGCACCAACTGTGGCAATCCAAGGAGCTTCATTGGAAACAGACATTGCTATTGGGCCATTGTTTCCTGCAGCACATACAACCGAAATCCCATGTTCCATCGCTCGAAAGCTTCCGATGGCGATATTATCATTGTATAGAGGTACCGGGAAACCACCAAGAGACAAGGAGAGAACGTCCACGCCATCTCTAATGGCTGCATCCATAGCAGCAAGGATATCAGAGTTATAGCAGCCGTTGAACCAGCACACTTTGTAAATTGCAATGTGAGCCGTAGGAGCCATTCCTCTAGCCACACCAGAAGCATAACCAAGAACACTAGCCATAGCCACTGATGCTCCGGCAGCAGTAGATGAAGTGTGAGTGCCATGGCCACTAGAGTCTCTCGGGGAGAGATATTCTGCAATTCTTGAAGGTGAAGCTGCAAGATGACCTTTGGTGAAGTACCTTGCTCCCACGAGTTTTCGGTTACAATGGGAAGAGTTAAAGGCCTGCCCTTTCTGGCATATACCCTTCCATTTCTTGGGAACTGGAGGCATTCCATGATCATTGAAGCTTGGACTCTCTGGCCACACTCCTGTATCAAGCACCCCAATTATAGTTCCACGGCCAAAAGTAGACCGAAACCAAGCATCTTCTCCCCTGGGGTTTAGTCCTAAGAACTTGTAAGAGTAGGTGGTTTGAATCTGGATCTTGTCGTCTGGTCTAATGGAGATAACATCAGGGAGGCTTTGCAGGAGCTCTACTTCAGACTGTGTCAACTGAACTGCAAAACCGTCCATGGCAGAACGGTATGAGTAAAGAAGGCGAGAAGAAGGGTCGGTAACGCTATCATCAGACAAAACGGTCTGTTGTAAAAAGGAAAGATGCCATTGAAGCTTGGAGGAGAAGAGAGAGCTGGTTGTGCCATGTGGGTCTAACTGAACTATGTAAGTTGCAAGAGTATCTGCATGGATGACGCGAAAGTAGTGAAAGAAAAGAGTGAAAAGGAAAAAGTGAACTTTTTGGGATTCCATAACTGGTGGTACGAGAAATGTATGTGGGTTGCATGATTTGGTGGGAAGGTAGAAGGGGGTATTTGAAGGGTGGCAGAGAATTGAAAACAGGAGAGCGAGGAACATGAAGCTCGTGAAGTACAAGGGCTCTTCATCACGAGGATCCTTTGTGAAGGGAGCGAGAGAAACAGAAACAAACGAGAGAGGAGATGATTTCGGAATTGAGGAGCTTGCTGTGTGTGGCTGACCATCACGAGATGTTTAGGTTAGCTTTAATAGAAGCATAAGTAGCCGTTAGCTTCAAATTTTCTCAGTTTACTTTGGCATGTACATAGATGATTTGCTATACTTTTGCTGCTTCTTGTTTTCTTTCAAAGCTCCATAAATCTATCGTGCGAATTTCGCATTTAATGCGTCCTCTGTTTCAATTCGGGATCAAAGGCTCCATCTTCCGCTGGGTAGGGGTGTGCATGGGTAGGGTTAGGCAGGGCAGCCCTTCTGCCTGGTGCCCTGCTCAAAAAATACATGGGCTGCATTTTATAGCCCGGTGCCCGGCCCTACCCGATAAAAGCCCTAACAATTTTGGGCAGGGCATGAGCGGGCTGGGCATGCCCAATTTGTGATATCATGCTCATGTTGTGAAAAAAATCTGTAATTATAAATTTCTATAATAATATCATATTCATGTGTCTTTAAGAGTTAAATAATATCTATAATTCACTAAGAATAAGAGAACAAAGATAATAATTAAAATCTTGATATCCATTGCATATAAAAAATAAGCGTTGAAATCTAAATAGTTTGTAATTATAACTTTGTATCAATCTCCCTAATATTGACAAAGATAAAGCATCTAAAAAAAATAAAATAAATAATTATAATTTATAATGTAATCATATGATAATTAACAAAATTAAAAAAAAAGAAAAAATTAGTATATTTATAAATATTAAAAGATACAACTTACCTACTTATATTTCTAAAATTACTTTATAGTCACCAGTAGCTATCATATTCTCCATTCTAAGATAGAGAAAAAATAAAAAAAAATAAAAGAATGAGTGCTCATGGGCAGGGCAGGGCAGGGCAGCTCCTATACCCGGTGCCCAGCCCGAAAAATGCATAGGCTGTATTTTGTAGCCCGATGCCCAGCCCTGCCCGGTAAAAATCGGGCTGGGCAGGGCATTTTTATTACGGGCTGGGCAAGATATAGCGGGTTATGGGTATTGTGCACAGCCCTACTGCTAGGGGCATGTGTTTTATAATGTGAAACAACGTTATGTATAAATCTTTTTTATTATTTTTTTAGTCGGAATTCAATGATAAAGATATGAAGAAAGACACATAAATTTACTCCTCGTAATAATCGCAAATTGTGAAATTAGGAAAACTGTCAAGTAATTAACATTATCTGTTAACACTAATTGAAAATCACGGAACTTTTTCATAGAATTAAATTATTCATGCCGAAATACTTCAACGTGTCGGATTGGCTATAACCAAAACGATTCTACCTAGCATCATGCCGAAATGCGTTTATAACGTTTCAGTTTAGCTATAGAAACAACTGGAAACGTACATAAGAAAAGGGCATTATTTTCTCTCGATATTTATCAAAAGAGGATCTCAGCAAGGATTGGCAATTGCACAAGAAAGCCGAAGATACGAAAAGCGATTACTTTCGGAATCAGCCCCGTCTCAATCTATAAGGGGAACACGTCCTCGCAGCACTCATGTACTAGCGGAATGAAGAATCGTTTAAGTAAGCAACTTGCTGAAATTCCCAGGTCATTTACTGTAGTGGGTGAGAGAAAAATGATGGTGGAATCAGCTCAAGTTGACAAATAATCATGAACTCAATCTTCGTTTTTATTTCCTATGTGAACCAACTTAACAAAGAATAAAATATCAGAGAAATCATTCAACTGGCAAAATACTTATGTTGGAAACCCCCCTAAGGAGAATGCAGATGCAGAAATTGGGAGAAAGCTATATAACAAAAATTTTATAAAGTGGAAAATATCTCTCCAGGGTTTACAAGCCTGTCATCGGCAGTAAGCATACCAAGATCTCAACAGCAATTTGTACCCATAAGTCTTTCCTGATTCAGGGAAAGCATTTCTCTGAGTTTCAATTAAACAACATTTCATAGCCCTGCATATGCATTTCACCTTTCTTTTCATGATTGGCCTCTTTGCTCACTTTTGTAAGAATTTTTTGCAGCTTCTGCAGAGGAATCATTGGAATCTCCACTACCATCCTTTGGTTTCGAGAAGAAAGGATCCCATTCATGAGGTCCTACCTCTCGCTGTCCCTCTTCTAACAGTGCATACTTCCAGCTATTCTCCTCTATGAAGTTTTCATCTATACGGTCTTCAATGATGTCCTTTCTCAAATTTGAAACCTTGTCAATAACTGCATGTACAGAAACATCAAAGGCATCTTTAAGAGTTTCCAGTTTAGAGCGGGGATCAACATATACTAGTCTTGGAATTAGACTAATGACGTCCTCTCTCATGATTTTTACTTGCTCAGTAGATATCTCGTTAAGCCTATCCTCTATACTGACATTCCTCTTACGAATATCGTCCTCTGGAATGAAGACAGAATACTTGGTATAATTCTTGGGAAGATGCCAGGTATATTGCGTATATGCGGAACCTGGATGGAAGAAGACAGGTATACAACCAGCCAACATTGCATCGAAGGCAGATCTTCGAGTATATGAATCACCCTGAGGTTGCAGGCAGAAAAGTGAGCTCTGAAACATCTTCATTATACTGCTTGGAGAATGACATTTACTTTCACCAAAATCGCATTCCAGCAGCTTACAAACTTGTGATCGCTTGCATTGATCAATTATCTGCCCCCGGATTGACTTAGGGTTACCAGGACGTGGAGCTCCAGCAAATGAGAAGGCCACTTCCTCTCCAATCGCCTCATTCTATCCTGCCAAATGAACACATCAGCATCTTTTGCAGGGTGAAAGTATGTTGGATATGGAATACCAAAATCATTCGCATTCCAGGGACTAGATTCAACCACAAGCATTGACATATTCTTAGCTGCTGGCAAGAACAGAAGTTTACAGCCCCAGTCAGATTCTTCGTAAGTCAGTCTCCGGAAATCCCAAGTTATCCGTCCTGCCACAAGGAAATGATCTCTGCCGTTCATTATGCCCCACTCTGGCCTCTTCATAAGCCAATCAACCAGATCAAGCGAAGCTGCATCCCTCGTTGAAATATTGTAGCCCCATAGATACCGTGCAATATCAAACCCAGCATAGAAGGGAACAAAAATCGCGGCAGCAATTGAGGAGTCTTTTGTCAAGCATTCGTACTGCTTCATCCGATTGTTGAATATAACATCCACAGCAAACTGATTTGTAGCATACCACCCAGTATCTGAGAACACCCCTTCAACATTCTCGAGTGGTGGACCAAGCCCAGCATTAGTGGTGAACTTACACATATTGGTCCATAGACTCAAACTCCTGCACTCTTTCAACATATCCTCATTAAACCTGGAGGGAAGATCATGCACATAAATATACCTGCCTCCACAGGGTTCGCTCTTGTTTTCAACAGTCTTCATTGCTCTCATAAAGGGGTAATTATTTTCAGGGCTCTGAACCTGAGGAGCGTCATCATTTTCTGGTGGACTAGGAACATCATGGATTCCAATCTTTCTCGGAGGAGTTTGCACAGGACGGGCATCGGTTAAGTGGAACGGGGTAGATTCATGGTTAATAGGAACGGGTTGTAATTTAGTGGTGGATTGATCAACATCGCCACCTCGAAGCACCCCAAAATGAAAATACAATAACAGAAACCACAAGAAACCAGACAAGGATGCCAAAAAGCAAAGCCGAGAATTATGGTCCTTTGCAGTTCCTTTCTCCATGGGCTCAGGGAGAACGCTCGCCGGAGGGCGGCGTCTCATTTCATACCAATCCCAATCAAAATCCTAAATCCCGAGTCACCCTCCAAGAACTACATAAATGAAACATCAAGACAAAAAGACTGTTGCGCGAAATAAAGAGCACAAAGGCCACAGGAATCATAATGGGCGAGTCTGTTATGCCTAGATGACTAGTTCCAATAAATGGATTTCATTATGGAGCAACATGACAGGATTTGATAAAGGAATCATAATGGGCGAGTCTGTTATGCCTAGTTGACTAGTTCCAATAAATGGATTTCATTATGTAGCAACATGACAGGATTTGATAAAGGAATCAAGAAATCAGTAGAAATGACGAAAGATAGCTGGAAAGAAGGAGAGGAGGGAGCAGTTACTCACGAAGAGAGGTTTAGCAACAAAGAAAGATCAAGAGGCTCGAGGAGAGGATTTTGCGGAGAGGGAGCGAGCAAGAAATCGAGAGAGTTCAGAAGGGGAAGGAACATGTAAATAAAAGAGCACGTGCTAAGGAGGGAGAGAGCGGGCGGAGCTTGGAGGGAGCAACGTGCGACGGGGGCCAGGATCGTGTCGGTGGAAGACGCGTGAGACAGACGCGCCAAGATGGGGCAACGTGTCGGGCTGAAACAAGTGAAGCTGGCTCCTGGATGTATGAATTGGCAATTACGATGAAGGAATGGGCAAATGGGAGCACGCGGAAGCCCAAGATTGGACTCAGATCTGAAGAGTCCACAATGTGAGGCGCATTGTTATGTTTTCTTATTAAAGCTGTTAAACTCGATATACTGGGAACATATTATCCAAGCATATTAGAACAAGTTAATCATAATATACTTCAATATTCCCCCAACAAAGTTGTCTTGTTCACTGAAAAAAATGGCGGTCTGAATTATAAAATGAGGTGGTAGAGGGGAAGGGGCGGTCAGCAGAAGACAACTGGCGAGAGTCGACGGAGAACTATGAGCTGCTGGCACTCGTACTCGTCCCCTTGAGCCTCAAAATTCACACTACTCTCAGAAAGTGGCAGCACATCACTCCCGGAACCTTCGTTACCCGTTCATTCCCTTCATTTCCGCCTTAATCTCCACTTGTCGAACACTTACCAAAATGTACCATCCCTCTTCATTTTTTTTTTTTATATACATTTCAATATTTTCATAGTGAGTACAATCAGTGGATCCACTACCACTAACAATACGGACAGCCTCTTTTCAATATTAAATGCAAAAAGTAACCCCCTCCAAATTAACATTATTTATAATAGATAGATACGGAGGGAATGAAAGAAAAGAAAATTAAAACTGCCCGATAGATGTGTCTGGCAAAGTTATCGTCTATGTGCATTTAAGTATGAAGGGAAGCTACTATAGTCTTTGGGTTTAGTTACCAAAAGAATAAAAAAAATGATCATTTAAAATATATTTAATTATTAAATAATATTATTTTAATATAATTCTAATTACAGTATTTAGTATTTAAGAAGATATTTTAATTTCTAAGTATTTAAATTTATATTTAAAAATAATTGATAATTTATCTTACCCAATATTGATATCATCTAGAAAAAAAGAAAATTTCATCATACTCTTAAATCGTAGATGAACTCAATATTTTTTTAAAAATATTTAAACCAAAAAAGAAAAAAAAAAGTATGAAGGGAAGCCACAGTGGAACATTGTCTTGCAGTTGGGCATCAGTGAGCAAGATTGGCCAGAATTAGGGCGACCTTTCAATTTGGACCACACATGCTATGGCCATAATTCTATTCCCCAAACTCAAAGTCTAGCATAAACATCGCATAACTCAAAAGCTTCATCCAGTTCTTTCTAATTATTTTAATCATTAAGTCAATATTCTCAACTTTGACTAGAGAATTTAAAGAAAACAAGGGATCAATGTCAAAGCAATCACGAATTCATTTCCAACAGTAACTTAATATCGAAAGTCCAAACCCTTCAACACCATAGCGCCTTGGTTTTCAGGCTAGATGAATAAATTCTAGTTGACCACAGCAGCAGCAAAAGTAACAGAGAAGCTAACGGTCACAGCTTTTCATCCTTCGTGCACAAGCATAGTCACCAGTGGGATTTCTTGTATCCTCCATCAAGTTATGAATTTGCTAATTCCTGTGCCTCTCTTCTTTAAAACAAATTATGAATTCGACTTGACTCGAATGTACCTATTAAACCCTAGGTTCTGGGGTCAACAAGTACCAGATTTATTTTCATTCTCAAACATGGTCAAGTATCATACATTATGAATGAAATTTACAAAAGTTGAGCCTCTGGGAGCCATTTAGACTCGGAATGAAAAACGAAAAACAAAAAAATGATTCAGGACCGAATATCCAAAACTCATCTCATGGATACGAATCTGGTGAGACTCTTTCACTGACTGTAGAACCAAATTGTGGGCCTCCTTCACGGTATGAGAGAAGATACTCGATCGGGTACCCTTTCAGCTTATGAGGGGCAATTCCAAGATCATAGAAAGTCAAAGCTGCAAATTTCATTGTAGAAAAAAAGATGTGAAAAAATTCGGTACTAATCTAGGAATCAAAAATAAAAACACATAAAAAATGGCTGAAAATTACCATGTTCTGAAACAACATTATCGGTAGTCAAAGCAAGGATCTGGTCCAGATTGAATATGTTAGGAGTGGGTAGTGGAAAGGGCACCTTCTTTAGGAACATTTCTCGTGGTGTTGCCAATGCCTGAAATCAACATATCTCACATAACTTAGATATCACGTAACTAAAATGAAACCATACACTGTGATAGTGACTTTCATATCTGAAGTTTAAAATACTCGGTCCAAATATAGCTTATAGGCAAATGACAACTATCAGCCACCCCATTTAGATACAACCATAACAGCAAAGTAACACACATCTTGCAAAGACTATCGACTTCTATAACTTGTAAGTCAGGGAATTAAGCAAATTTTGCTCCTCAGCCAATGCATAGTAAAAGTTATTTGAAAACTACAGCATTCTTTTCGGCAAAAAGTCACATCTGACTCGCACAATCAAACATTGGATGAAAGCAAAATTGAAACAAAACATTCAGTACCCACTGAAGTTTACAGATGTGAGACAATTAGAATTTCAGTCTATTCTGTTTCTAAACATTTTAGTCAAAGAAATTAAACATACGCATGTAATTGGAACTGAAACCACACGAAACTATAAATATTCAATGCAGGCATCCCAATGGTATATTAACACAAGACTAAGTAATCAGAAGATAACCAACTAAGTAATCAAAAGATGACCAACACACCTTTGCAATAGGAAAAGGAACTTTCACATATAGCGGCCGTTCCCGGATTGTATCATACATAAGCTCTGACTGTATTCACATAAGTAGTCTGCATTAATTTAACAATTTTTTCTTTCTTCTTTTCCCTAACTAGTACTATATCTTGTTTTAAAAAGATATCATGTCACTAATCAACAAATTAAGTAATGAAGGAAAGGATTACCAATTCATGGATTGTAAAGATCTCTGGACCACCCAGTTCATAAATCTTTCCCATGCTTGTGCCATCATCCTTCAAGGCTGCAATAAGGGCAGCTGCGACATCAACAACATATACAGGTTGTATTCTGCAATATTATTGTGTCACAATTCAGAAAGATATCAAGAAACAAGCATTTGAATGTCAAATGGCAGAGCAACACATCACAGTTCTATTCCATAAAAAAATGTTGAACTTTACAGTAGTGGTTTGACAGATAAACTACATACTTGGTAGTCCCATCCCCTATCAAAGGAAGAAAGTTATACTTCTTTGCAAACTGGGCCCATCGATTCAAAATCCGATCCTCTGTACCAATAATATCTGCCGGTTTCAAGATAGTGGCCTGTAGATGTACATGTTATGAATTCTAATGTTAATGCTCTACAACCTACCAAGCACAAAATTATGCATTACCCAAGTGTGACAGGTTTGAGAGCAAAATCACCACAACTGTTTTAGCCATTGTGTGTGAAAATGAATTTTACTTCATCCATACAAGAGACTTTTTTTTCTTGTTCTTACATAGACACGTGTCAATAACGTGTTGCAGCAATTTTTGGTATCAGATACACGTAACACATGAAAATAAGCGTGCCTGAGCTTTATAGTTAATTAGCAATCAGATATTCTGTTCATCAGATTTAACTAGGAGAATATGTATTGTCTAAAGAAACGCTGACAAGTAGCAGCATTTAATAATACAAAACTATCTGTAACCTAAGAAAAACGATTCAGGAGGTGTCAATGCTTCAAATGTTAAGAAATCACGTTGGTCAAGTCCAAATCCAAAAACAAATTCCAAAACCTCAAAAAAATGGATAACCCACTTTTTATCCTTTATCCATTGAACAACACATAGGTAATTGATATACTTGACTGCTAAAAGCAATGTATTGGCCGATCTTTCACTTTCATCTCTGCTGTTAAGAGAAATTCTTTTTAGACAGAAATAACCAGGTTTCAATCTGTTCCATCTTCATATTTTCAAATGCAAAATAGAAATAAAGGCACTATAAGTGCTTCCTTCTAACTCAGTGACGAATGGAGTGTACCTCAGGTAATTCCTTTAAAATAGCTTCCTCTGCAGCAGCTTTGGCTCTCAGCATCCTGGATGGAGAGGAAGGGGATGCCCCTAAGCAAGAAACATGAATAAATCTCATGATACCACCATGTTCTTTGGAAATCTGCACATTTCACATTATTTATCATTCAATAGTATCCCGTAGCTTATTAAGCATTATGAAGAGCACTCGTTGATGCGTCATAGATTTGCACATGTGAGTATGCCATGAGAGCAAGTAAAAGAAAATGAGAAAAAGTGAGTCAACGACAAATTCTGAGACTGAAAGTAAATAAACGTGCCGCTGCAAGTTGCTCAGCCATGTAATGGTTCACTTCCTCAAAGCTGAAGTTTCTCGTCTCATACTCCCTTCCTGCCAGCAGCCATAATCAGCCAGGATGAGTGTGATGCCAAAAGTCAATTTCCAATACTATGACACATCCATTCAACGTGCAGAACTACATGAGATGTATACCAATAAGATTGATGACAACATTGGCCTTTGCCATTACAGCTTTTATTGAATCTTCATCTCTTGGGTCGTATTGCATCGGCACAATCTGTGCATATCAATCACATGAGAATTAGCACAAACAACTCATGGAAATCATGCGTGCAAATATTTGGTATTTACAATCCCACTCAAATAAAAAAAAAAAATTGGAGACGTGTTAAAAATATCATCTCAAACTACCTGTCCTAAATCACCCATCAGTTTCAGATGACGGTGAGAATCTTCGGAACCCCGAAAGGGAACTAGCACTTGCGATCCCATTTTAGCTAGAAAAGGAGAATGGTATTGCAAAAAAATTAAGTAAAAGAATATAGTGCAGTTAGATAAATAAAACTTCGTCATCATAACAGAATTGATATTAAAATACCTTAAATAAAAGTAGACAAATTTAATGAAAAAAAATGCTATTGTAAACGGATATGTTGTGCAACATTCTGGTAATTTTTTTTTCTGAAACATTGTAAACATTGTAGAAGCTTACCAAGTTGTTGGACAACATAACGACCTAAGAAACCAGTTGCCCCAAATACTGTTGCTATAATGCCACTGCAAAACAGAATTTCTTTCAATTTGACTATCCAACTATCGGCTGTATAAGCTAATAATACTTCTTTAACAATGCCTTCTGACCCCTATAACTTCAAATGGGAAAGAAAATCGGTAAAACAAGTATCATAAAAGAAATGTATGAATCAGCGTCACCTGACAGATGATCTTCCACCCGTACCCTTGCGAACAAGATGACCGACGCCCTTGGTTGCAAGGGTAGATACATAACGCTCGCGATCCGCTCCATAGTCTGCAAAATGAATTGTCAGAAGAGAAAGAGAAAGCTAAGCACATTATTCCTCAAAATTCTCACAAAGTAAGACGGAAATGGCGAAAAATAGAACATCACAGTGATCGGAAATTGCGTAGGTGCACTTCAGCAATGATATCGAAGTTGAGGGCTTCAGGGATTGGTGCCCTAAGCGCCTGGTAATGGCCTGCATCGTACCGAGCTCCAGTCACAGACAGAGGGAGAGGAAGAAACCGCGACAATGAGGAGCGAAGATTGGCGAGGGTGCGGGGACACAGTTTTTGGATCTGGATCCGGGAATACTTCGGCTCAAATTTATTGGGCCTGTATCTTTGAACTGGTTTATTTTCTATAGTGGGGCTTAAGTACTAATTGGGTCAATCACCCATCTCAATATGTATCTATTTGGGCCATTTGGGCTCATTATAAATGGGCTTTAGTTTATGAAGGACCATCGTTTCTTGTTATATTCCAAGGGAATAAAAAAATAGTTTAGGTAAGAAATACCACTTTATTATAATTCTAGTCGCAATATTTAAGGAAATATCTTAGCTTCTAGGTACTTGGATTTATGCTTGGAGATAATAGACGACTCGCCCTATCCAACATTGTTATCGTTTAGGAGAAAAGGAGACTTCGCCCTCCTTTATAATCGTGTGTATCGTGCATGAGCCTAATCTTTTTTTAAAATTTTTTATAACAAACAAATGTTCCCTGTGAATTTGGTGAAATAATACTTAGACTAGAGATTAAAAATATTTACTTTTTATCAACAAAGTGCTTGGTATAGCTGTTAGATAGTTAGATATCTCAAATATAATGTCCTGAGTTTGAACTAGACTATATGCATGTTGCTAGGATAGGTAAAACACATTTTGATTATATATACGCTTTGGGAAGATTAGTTTTTAACTATCAATTAGGATATAAACCTATAAGTTTTGGGCTAGGAGACACCACTTAATTTCTAAAAAAAGGTTGACATTTTTTTTCAGTTTTCAATTATTTGAGTTCATATTTGGCCAAAAACAAATTATTTGAGGTAATGTCTTGTGACTAATATATAAAATATTTCCTTAAATGATGTGGTTGAACCTTATATAGTACTAAGTTTGTTCATCATAGATTGGTTTATTATTAGTCAGTGGGGAGGCCTAAAACTTTTCCTCAAAAAGAACTATATATTTTATGCATATATTAGCCTAAATAAATGCAATATTCTTTATCTGATTATCTCCTCAAAATTTTATTATTAAAAAGAAATCTATATAACACAAACCCTAATTAGAATATTATTAGAAGCATATAATTCACATATACGTGTATGATTTATATTTCTGGGTACAACCGTAAGATTGTTCAATTCTATCGCCCTCATGGTAAAAAAAAAACAACTACCACCCTATGCACTTTATTGACTTAAAATAAAAGGTATGTTTTGATAGGATTTTAGAAATAGGTTTATGAAAAAAAAAAGGGTTTTTGGACAACTTATAGAAAAGGGTTTTTAGAGAAGAGTTTATGAAAAAAAGTAGTTTTAAATAAATGAGTGTTTGGATAGTTATTTTCAGAAATACTTTTATTATTGGTAAATTACGAAAAATAGTATAAGTATTAAATGGGGAGAGATAAGATATAAAAAGAGAGAGGAGAGAGGGTATAAGAAAAAAAAGGAGAGATGGTGTAAGAAAAAATAGGGGTAATATAGTAATTGGTTAGTTCATAAACTCTTTTATTATTTCATAAGCTACTTTGATAACCTTATTTGAAACTTTAATTTTAACCATGGTTTAATTCAAAAATTCATTTGAATAAATATAACTGTTTATTTTAAAAAAAATTAAAACTTAAATTTTGCCCAACCTTAAGTTTTGGGTTCATCCAAACATGCTCAAAATGGGACAATTGATTCTGAAAACTAGTTCAGTGAGCATTATTGATACCCTTACTTCGTTACAAGGCATGCTGCTATACATACATGAATTTCCTCAAACTATAAAGAAAATTCCTCCCACTTGGAAAACCAACACCACCCCCCCCCCCCCTCTATTGCTGCCATTTTTCCAGTCTACGAATGCAACAGACGTAGCCATGGAAACAACACTCGTGGACACAACTTTTGAACTGTCTTCCAGTTCATGTCAGTGCCTCCACTACGAAAGCTTTCAGGGATCCCCTATGAACCCTAATTCAAAAATCTGGAATGCCACTTGAGCGTGATGAATACTCAGCCACCAACTTTAGAAACATGGAAGATTTATCCTCTAATAGTCGAGATGGAGTATCAAACTCTGCAATTCTACCTGCAAAAATATCAACAAGTTAACTTCAAGACCACAGTCAAGCAAAACAAACAGGGAATCATACTCAATCATCAAAAAACAAAGAACCATTATGAGTTAATTCTGCAGAAACCAGAAATGAACATGGACCAAAGGTTTGAATCTGTACTAACTAAAATGTAACAAAGCAGAATCTGCAAGTGATGGATCTTCGGTCCCAGCATGATTGAAGAAAGAGAATTTAATGGGATCATTCATAAATTCTCAATAATGAAAAGGAAAAGCATACCATCACTAAGTACAAGAACTAGATCGCTGTCAATAACAGTAGGGATACGATGAGCAATAGTGCAGACAGTGCAGTCTTTGAATTCTGTCCGTATAATCTTCTGAATAAGATTATCCGTGGCAGTATCAACTGAAGCAGTTGCTTCATCAAGAACAAGTATCTTTGACTGCTTTAGTAAAGCTCGGCCCAAGGAAACTAGTTGCCGCTGTCCTACACTCCAATTATCTCCATTTTCTAGCACTGCAAATTACACAACAAATCTTAAAGTCACTTTTCCTTTGAAGTGGGGTTATAGGCAGAGTCTTTAAGAGGTTACTTGAGTTGCCTACCTGGTGTATCAAGCTTTTGCACCTTTTCACGGATAATTCCTCCAAGCTGAGACTTATCTAGAGCCTGTCAAAATATTTATAACCAATTATCATAAAAGAACGCATACATACACACAAAAACTTTTCTATGCAAGTGACACTAACCTCCCAAATCTCTTTATCTGAGTGCTCTTCAAGAGGATCAAGATTTCCTCGGATGGTGCCTTCAAATAGACTTGGATCTTGTGGTATGATACTGAGACGGCTACGAAGGTCATGAAGGCCAATATCAGAAATATTAATGTTGTCTATGAAGATACTCCCACCTGCAGGTTCAATCAATCGAAATAATGCCTGAATCAAAGTAGATTTGCCACTGCCAGTTCGTCCTACTATTCCAATTTTCTTTCCACCGGGAAATGTGCAAGATACTCTTTCGAGCACCAAAGGCATATTCTCCTTGTAACGAACCTTTAAATCAACAATTTTAATTGTCCCATTCTCAGGACATGTGCATGGAGGACGAAATTCTTCAATACTTGTTGGTGCTTCACTAGGAATTTGGCTGTATTGGTATATTCTTTCAATAGATATTATTTTATTTTCAAGTTTGCAAAAGCTAAGTATCCACTTTGATAAGCGTGCATTTAAATTCAGGCCATATGTCACAGCAAGTCCAGCCATGCCTATATATATATAGAAAAGAAATAATGATTAACAATGTTATATGTATATTTTTCACATTTCAACTTAATGAATTCCAATACTCACTGGGGTCAATAGTTCCACGTGGAAAGCTCACTACTAATATCATGCAGACAGCAAACACAAAGGTTGACAGTAATTCCAAGCGCAAGCAGAGCCACTCAATAGCTGCAAGACTGCAGAAAAAAGGACGTGCAAAACAATCTAGAAGATAGAGGTTTCTCTTCATGAACCTTTTTTCTTGTCCAAAACCTCTGATGGTTGTGGCTCCAGCAATTGATTCACCAAAAAGATTTATAATTGGAGATTTCTGGATGCTTACAATACGAACCAGTTCCCTTGAGGAAGCCATGTAGTATTTCTGCACTAGAACAAGTTGAAAGGTAGGAATGACTCATTAATTAGAAAAAGGAAAAGAAAAAATGGAATGTAAATGGTATATTTCTATTTACCTCCATCCACAAACAAGAAATAGCCATAGGGACAATCAGAAGAAAAATTTGCCAGGTAACTTTTGTCATCACACCAACAATACCAATAAGCTGGATTGTTGTTTAAACAAATCCACCCAGCCTAAAAGGAATGTCAAGGTCCACAACATTTTGATCAATTGATACCTGGAGGGATAAAGATGACACATGTTATATAAGGCACAACATACATGGAGAGATAAACCATAGAAAAAAAATCCTTACGCGATTCAAAATCCTTCCAGCTGGAGTAGAGTCGAAGAATGTAAGTGTATAGACAATCTGGAGATAACAACCTGTCTTATTCATGTTCTGTACACTGAGATTTATACACGGGGAAAGGAAATCAGGGAATCAAGGCATAATGATGTGAACCTGATATCCCGGGATTACAACAATGAATTCTAATCAATACAGAAATCAAATCAAATTAAATCAATGCAGTCTAATCCCTTATACTTCTCTCTTCCTATAATTTCGGCTATTTACACTCCCCTCAAGTTGGACCATAGATATCATACATGTCCAGCTTGCTAATGAAGTATTCGAATTTTTCTTTCCCTAATGCTTTTGTGAGTACGTCTGCCGTTTGATCTCTCGAAGGGATATATCTGAGTTTAATGATTCCTTCGTCAATCTTCTCTCTGATGAAATGCTTATCGATCTCTACATGCTTCATTCGATCATGTTGGACTGGATTGTGAGATATATTTATAGCAGCCATATTGTCAGAGTGAAGTGTAATGGGCAAGTTCGTATGTAGTTTTAGTTCCTCTAGCATTCTCTTTATCCACATTCCTTCGCAAACTCCAAGTGCTACAGCCCTGAATTCAGCTTCAGCACTGCTCCGGGCTACCACATTTTGTTTCTTACTTCGCCATGTAACCAGGTTTCCCCATACAAAGGTAAAATAACCAGAGGTTGACTTCCTGTCTTCTTGGTTACCTGCCCAATCAGCATCGGTAAATATTTCAGTAGATCTCTGTTCTGACTTCTTAAATAAGAGACCACGTCCTGGTGATCCTTTCAGATACCTGAGAATTCGGTAGACCTCGTTTAGGTGTTTTTGCTTTGGTTTGTGGGAAAATTGACTCACTACACTGACTGCGAAGGCAATGTCTGGTCGAGTATGTGACAAGTAAATCAATTTTCCCACCATACGCTGATATCTTCTTAGGTCTACTTCCTTTCCCAGATCTTCTTCTTCCTTTACTTTATCAATTCTTATTGGAGTATCACTGGGTCTACAGCCTAGCATTCCTGTCTCCTTTAAGAGGTCCATAATGTACTTTCTTTGTGAGATGTAAATCCCTGTCTTTGACCTGGCAACCTCCATTCCAAGAAAGTATTTCATCTGTCCCAAATCTTTGACCTGGAAATCCTGATTTAATGCCCTTTTAATCCTTTCAATTTCCACTAAGTCATCTCCTGTAAGGACAATGTCATCTACATATACTGCTAGAATGACTCTTTTCCCTTCCAAATGTCTGAAGAACAACGTATGATCACTCTGACCTTGGGTATATCCCTGTGTTCTCAAGACACGGGTAAATCTTTCAAACCATGCACGAGGTGATTGCTTGAGCCCATATAGAGATTTTTTGAGTTTACAGACTTGATTTTCCTTCTCACTTGGAAACCCTGGAGGCAACTTCATGTAGACTTCTTCTTTTAGTTCTCCATTCAAAAATGCATTCTTTATGTCCATTTGATGTAGCGGCCAATCTAGGTTAGCAGCCAAGGACAACAAGATTCTGATAGTATTCAGTTTTGCCACTGGCGCAAATGTCTCCGTATAGTCCATCCCATATACCTGTGAGAAACCTTTCGCAACTAGACGTGCTTTGTATTTGTCTAAGTTCCCATCAGCTGTATATTTTGGTGTGAAGACCCATTTACAGCCCACCGGTTTCTTTCCTTTGGGTAGTTCAACCATCTCCCAAGTGCCATTCTTCTCCAAAGCGTTCATTTCTTCCATGACAGCCTGTCTCCAATGAGGATTGGCTAGTGCTTCATGTATATTGTTGGGTATCTCAACCAGATCCAAATGCGAAACGAAAGTTCCATAGTGGGATGCAAGAGCTTTATATGAAACAAACCTCTCAATGGGATGTTGGGTACATGTTCTGGGCTGTTTTCGTAGTGCAATTGGTAGCTCGAGGTCAGCATGTGTGGGCACATCTTTTCGTGCTTCTTCTAGGCCTGTTTCTGGTTCAGAGTCATGAGTTGCATCATTCGTCTGAGGGGCCTTATCTGTCATGTGTCGCCGTGTGTATGTCTTGCCCCACCTGTTTGTATCTGAATTGGTAACATCCTGATTCTCAAGTGTGGGTGTTGGGTCAGGTATGAGGACAAATTCAGGATCTGTGTTCTTAGGTGGGTCAGGTTCAGTTTGAGTGATTGGGTTAGACACGGACTTAGGTTGTGATGTCGGAAATTCTGTCCAGTTCTCCCCCTGAATTGAAGACGGAGAGTAATAAGGGATGGTTTCATGAAAGGTTGTGTCACAAGTGAGGTAGAGGCGTTTTGAAATGGGGTCGTAACATTTGTACCCTTTCTGTGTCCCAGTGTGTCCTAAGAAAATGCACTTGGTGGCTTTAGGTGCAAGTTTAGAGGTGTGATGAAGATGGACATAGGTAGTGCACCCGAAGACGCGAAGGGGCAAAGTGTTTTCTAGGTAAGGATGGTTAAAGTGAGTTTGTAAGACCTGTAAGGGTGTGCGGAAGGACAGTGGTTTGCTAGGCATACGATTGATAAGGAAGGTAGCTTGGAGAATGGCATCGCTCCAATAAAAAGAGGGGACATGACTACTAAACATCATGGCTCTGGCTGTCTGAATGAATGTGCCCATCAACCTTTTCGTTCCTGTAAGGCTGTATCTCTCCCTCAACCCAGCGACATAGAACTATGGCATCAGCGATTAGGCCATCCTAATTTTCATTACATGACTACTATGCTTCCGTCCATTTGCAATAATAAAAAATCTTTTCATTTCCATTGTACCTCCTGCGAATTGGCCAAACACCACCGCACTATGTTTCCTAGCACTGCCTACCGTCCATCTAAACCATTCTCCCTAATTCACAGCGACCTCTGGGGTCCGTCTCGTGTCCCAAATCGAACTCAATCTAAATGGTTTATAACATTCATCGACGATCACACTCGTGTCTGTTGGGTATTTCTTTTAACTGATAAAACCCAAGTCCCTGACACCTTCATTAAGTTTTACAACATGATTCAAACTCAATTCCATGCCCAGATTCAGATCCTTCATTCTGACAACGGGACTGAATACTTCAATCAAACACTATCCACTTTCTTAACTGACCATGGCATTATACATAAAAGCTCATGCCCTCATAGTCCTCAACAAAATGGTATTGCTGAGAGAAAAAACCGTCACATCCTTGAGACAGACGACGCTTCCCAGCAGTCCTTGAAACAACCTGTCTTATTCATGTTCTGTACACTGAGATTTATACACGGGGAAAGGAAATCAGGGAATCAAGGCATAATGATGTGAACCTGATATCCCGGGATTACAACAATGAATTCTAATCAATACAGAAATCAAATCAAATTAAATCAATGCAGTCTAATCCCTTATACTTCTCTCTTCCTATAATTTCGGCTATTTACAAAGAAAGACATCGGTGAAAGGAAAATACTCCTAAGCACATTAAAAAAAAGCTTTTGTGAAGCTGCTAGACCAAATGTAGCTACTAGAACAGCCCTAATAAATATAAACCAAGAGCTTCCAAAAGCTAGGGCCATGTAAACAAGGAGAAGAATCATAGGAGTTGTTTTGGGTTGCTCTCCTTCGGTCTGAGGATTCGCCCAAGCCATCCACCAATTGCTGGCAATTTGAAGGAACTGAAATAGTGCTTGAGCAATGATTATGAGTGGAAACAATAGGCCTTTGTATGCAGCGGCCATGTACGATAAGTACACCTTCATGCTAACTCTACCTCTTACCCGCTCCTCTTCCTGAACAAGTTGTTTGTCTTTTGAGCATTTTGCTGTCTTCATCGCCTTAATTGCTTTCTGATCAGAAGTTGATGAACCCTCTTTGACTTCCTTTGCCAAACTGTCAACATCTGAAGGAACCAATTTTTTATTAGTCATAACAGATGCATCATCCAAGGGCAAATTTTCATCTGAATCTTCTGAGAAGTGATTAGGAATATCCATAGCCTCAATTGCTTCATGGTGAGCAGACACTAGAGTTTCAAAATCTGTTCCTGCTTGTAAAAGATCATCATATTTTCCTGCTTGTATGATGCGGCCTTCTTTCAGAACCTTCAAAGATGGAACATAAATCTTAGAGGAATCATACTTTCGAATTCTTTAAAATCTTTGAATTTTATTTACATGCTAGACAAAATTTGAAGATAAACCCCAAACAGGCATACCAGGATCATATCAGCTGCAGGAAGAAACTCGACTTGGTGGGTCACAAAAATGACTGTCTTATCTGCTAATGCTGTCAATATGTATTCCTGCATTTCCATTTCATTCGTTAAACCATATCCAATATGTTTAGTTCTAAACAGCAAAACTGATTTTATGCAAAGAAAAAACTAACCCTAAACAATTCTGACCCCGTATGGGCATCAACTGCACTAAAGGGATCATCAAGGAGATATATGTCAGCATCCTGGTAGAGTGCTCGTGCAAGCTGCACCCTCTGCTTCTGGCCACCACTTAGGTTTATACCTCTATCACCAATAATAGTTTGGTCTCCATGAGAGAAGAGTTTCAGGTCCTTTTTCAACGAACAAGCATGAAGAACATTCTTGTACTTTACTTTGTCCATAGGGCTTCCGAAGAGAATATTTTCTTTTATATTTCCTGACTGTATCCATGCTGATTGGGATACATATGCAGAAGAGCCAAACACTCTTACCTGCAAAAAGAGACTCTTTACTATTATAGATGAGGAGAATGTATAATTCAAACATCAATAACATAAGAAAAATAGAATAAAAAAGTCTTGAGTAAACCAACATTTACATACATAACCAGAAAGCTTAGGTATCTCCCCAAGAATACAAGAAAGAAAACTTGATTTCCCAGAACCCACCACACCACAAACAGCCACTCGCATCCCCCTTTTCACTCTAATATGTATCCCTGACAGGGTAGGTCTAGATGAAGAAGGATCCCATCAAAAGACTCCGCCATTAATCTCTATGGCAATATTAGAAAGGCCTTGTGGCAAGATAACAGTTGCACCTTCCTGCAATTCTTCATCTTGCAGGAAACCAACGATGCGATCAAGAGAGACTTTTGTCTGAGCCATTGTCGATACTAAATCAGGGAAATTTTTTAGAGGTTCTTGGAGGATCCTGAAAGTAGCCAAAGCGGAAAGAACACTACCTGCGGTCAGCTTACCACCCATCACTATGGAAGTGCCGAAAGTGACAGCAGAAACAAATATAGGGGAGCTCCAGAAGAAGAAAGTAATGAAAGCCTGAGCATAGAGGGCACTCCGAAGCCACTTGAACTCTACTCCACCCATCTCCTCTAATTTTATTCGATATCTGTCTTCCCAAGCCTGAAGCTTGAGAATTCTCATATTCCTGAGACACTCAGATGTTTTCCTCATTCTCTCATCCTTAGCTGCCATTAATTTGTCTTGATAAGCTTCTTGTATCGTAGCCACTGGAATAGTGACAACAATGGAAACGATTGTAGCAATCAATGCAGCAAAAGCAGCAACCCCAACATTCTTATACAAAATTGCCAGGGCGAGAATAATTTGCAGAGGAAGCATCCACATGTCATGAAGATACCAAGAGTAGTCCCCTACCCTCTGAACATCTATAACCATGTAGTTAACAATCTCCCCACTTGTGTGACTTTGCTTGGCCAAGCTTGAGAGCCTGAGTCCCTTTTGATATACCATTGCTGTTAGAGCTGACCTAATATGCATACCCAAGATGTCCACGCCGAGATACCACTGCCGAGTTGTCAAGGTCTCCAAAAGTTTTGCTGCAAAGAATGTTCCAACTAGGATATACCCCTCATGACTAAAACTCTGTTTACCACTTAAGTAATCAACAAAGTAACTTATCATGTATGGACCTACATATGAAACTAGAGTATTCACACCAGCGAAGATGGCATTACAAGCTGCCTCCTTCCAGAATGACTTCGTGAGAGCCCAAGTAAATGAAGGCTGCTTACAAGGGTTTTCATTCTTCAGCTTCTCCCAGTTAGAATTCAAAACTTTATAGTTGGTCTTGGCTCGATCCTTCGGTGCAAGAAGGGGAATATCCTTAAGCTCAAGTGGTCTCTTTGCTCCCACAGAAAGAAGTGAGTTTAGCCAAGAAAGAGTGGCCAAACTAAAAAGCCCTGCATCACTATAAGGTGTAACCTTGAGGCACTCTGGTTCTTCCTCAGAAAGCAATGGCTTTTCAAGCTCGCTGTTGTTACATGCTTGTATGCCAGTAACACCCCTAATTGCAGCAATACACAAGAAGGCAAGAGCTGGAGTGACAGCAAAATTTGCCACAACGTGAGAGCAAAGGCGCTTTGAACCTTCCATCAAAAATCCTCTCCCATCAACATATAAAGTGCACGAACAGATTCCAAAGGACAAAAACCACCAAACCCTCAACAAAAATGGAAACTTCACAGACACCTTGAATCTGCAATGCAAAGCTGACAGGGTTAACAAGAACCAAGCTAAGCCCTGGGAAACTGGCAAAGAAAGAAGAGTCACGTCCACAGTTTTCCCATGTGCTGCTTCTCTAATCAAAGCAGCCCCTTCAGACGCTAACACCAAAATGTACACAAAGAGAACATAGAAACTGCAGGACACTGACAATTTGAACTCCCTACTGATTCGAACGTCATGCATGTCCCCATCCATACGACGAAGAACAGGGCTTGTATTGCAGATCGTATTGTTCTTACGAATTCGATTTTGACTGGCACACGCCAATATCTGTCTGGCAGAGACCGTTAACAGAGAGAGAAGAAAAAGAGTCAAATTTAGGAATATCGCTGCAAGCTCCAATACGGGCAATCCTCGTATCAAAATGGTAATTAGCAATCCTGGAGCTGATAGAGAAGCGGAAATATTGTTGATCAATTGTGTGATAGACATTGTTGGATATGATATATGGGTGAAGAAACTGAGTGAGAAGAGTGAGTTGGTATGAAGCTAAATAAGAGAGATCCAAGCGGAAAAAGAAGAAGAGCATTTCACCACCTCGGAGATGAAGAAGCAAATTTGTAGTTGGAGACGAGACAGATTCTGCGTCACATGAAAACAAACATATTTTACCAACACGACATAAAACAAGTAGAAAGAGATATATAATGGCTAGCTCGAACTTCCTTCTCACGGCATAAACTAAATTATTACAGAAGAATTGAAAGTGACAAAAGCAGCACTAGAAATTAAAATATATGCTTTAACGAAACAAAACTGACCTGGCTTACGTATCTGAAATCACGATTTTGGAGTCGGCGCAGTAGCTCAATGAGCTTTATCGCCGCTTACACAGCCAAAGTTGAGAGAGAGAGAGAGAGAAAGCAGCAATGCCACTGGATAATGAATCATCCCACACTAGGAACTAGGTGGTTGGTGATGAGTAAGCTAGGCTCTAGTCTATATATCGACGTAGAGAATAGAGATAGAGTGGTAGCCTAATCAGCATAATCTCTTTCTTTCCCCATATTTAGTAGCATATGAGTGTTGTTGTTAACAATCGACAGTTCCGTGTGAGAACAAGGAACTTGGCAGTGCCAAAGGCGAAGAATAGACGCAACTGGAATTAGGTGCAGGTGATAGTGCTTTGTTATTTAGCATTTTCTGAAGCTGTGGCGCATTATACATGCATAATCATGATTGATTTGCCGTTATTTAATAGTCCCCGTATGAACTGGAAAGGGTATATTAAAATCAGAACAAAAAAGGGAACTTCGATTTGTTCAAGAGCAGAGCCTGCAGGGGGATATAATGGCCAGTAGGATTCAAGTGAGAGAGTGTGGAAATGAATAATGACGACGTCGACGATGGTGATTTGAGCCGCGCCAAGTGCCGACATGTTTGTCAAAAGAGTGGCACGGAAAACCACGTCTTGCATTGAATTCTTCATGCAAATGCCTAATTGAGGCAGTAAAAACCTAATACCACCCCATCTCAGAGAAAAACAGAATCAAACAAAACCCAACCCAAAAAAAGAGGCTTGCAGGCATTGAATTATGATGTGTCCAGTTGAGAAAGCCATTTCCATATATTTGGTAATCCAATCATCAATCACTTTCGTGCGGGTATATATATGAAAAGAGGTTTTAACTTTAACTTGTATTTATATCTCTATCCATCCTTACAACTCTATTACCTGAATTAGCCGAGTCCACCCTACAACCACTTTAGTTGTTCTCATATTCATATTAGATTTTGTATTTGTAGTGTTTGGAAAACATAAGCACTCCTGTCTCGGAATTCATTTTTTATGTGTGACGATTGCATTATTGTGAAATTCATGGGCAGGAATGATGCAGGATTGATGGTAACTGGATAGTGAGGGTGATGAGAGGGAATGACGAGGCGTGAACATGTGGTGGTAATGGGTTTTAATTTTTTGACCAATGGATGAGGAATTTCGGAGCATTCAATGAAGATTGGCCAATGAAGCTCAACAGCTTAAAATGGGTAAGTAGCTTTAAATGCGAAGTCAATCTGATCTGGGGCATCAAAAGTGGAATATTCCGATATGATTTTTATTTGGCTTTCACACCATTAATACTCTATCAAATACATATCTTATTACGCCGGATAGCAATTACCGATTAGCATTTGTTGGTTTAATTTAAACAGCTGCCGTTAAAAATGATAAGTACAAGTGTCCCCCCCCCCAAAAAAAAACATTCCCCGCGCAAATGCATGCTATACATATTTCTAAAACTAAAATGCAATTAAAATATTTTCAATAGGAATTTTTCTACTGGAAATATAATCTATCAATTTGGGCAGGTCTTAAAAGCTTCTCAGGGGTTCTTGCGCTCCCAACCAAGAAAAAAAAAGTAGCTTTAATAACAATAATTTAATTAACTTGACCATAAATCACCAAACTGTCAATTGCGTCTTTCCTCTTCGGGCTAAAGTTTGTCCCTTTACGTAGAATGACGGGTATAAATATAATAATATAATAATGCTTTCAACCTAATTAAACCGTCTATTCATGCGGCGGATCTAAGCATAGTCAACATTATCTTCTAGTTTTACTTTCGGCCTAGAAAAACAGTGTCAGAGATTAACGCGATATCCCACACCCAGTTCGCCGCTGATGAGATTAGAATTCTGAGTTACATTTTTATTAATTTGACAGTAAACAGGGTAATAACATATCAACTATCAAGGCGATCGTTTTTTCTTAATCTAGTTGGATTCCAGTCAGCACCGACCAGATGTAACTGTAGGCCAGAAGATCGTCCTTGAATCCTAAAGCATATTTTCACAAATTAATTATTCAATGATCCTCAATGCTGAGCAACTTTACTTATTTATTACAAAATAGTTTTTTAGTAAAAAGAATTTTCTCCAGTTAGATTTCGAGTTTGAATCCGCTTAAATAAATAATCAAACGTCTTTTGGGGAGGGAATAGCTGCATTGCTTGCTTGTCAATATCCACTGCAGATCTGATAATCTATCAGCATCACGCTCAATTATTTCAAAAAAGAATAGTTCAAGAACCGCTTTGCATAAGCATGGGCAAAACCATTCATAACTAGGAGCTTATGTAAATGATAAATTTTGTTACCACCGAAAATGCCTTTCTTCATTTTGTAATATAATCCAGTTATTAATAAATCGATGACGCAAAGCTTGTTAAGCCACAACATTTTTTGGGCGTATACATTTCCATTTCGGTTTTAACTCAGTGATTAATAAGATTTTAAATTATAAATAGTACAACAATCCCTGGGCTGGCGTGAAGATTATGAAACAGGGTGAGAGCATTTTGAATTCGTCCTACGAACTCCCAAGCAGAGAAGAGGCTTTCTCTTGCAAAATCTGCCATGCAGCATTCACATGCCTTGCTTCTGTCAATGGCACTCCAACTACAAAACGCAGAATGTACTTGCCCGATAAAACCTGCACAAAAAAGAATGATACTTTCATAAAGTAAAAGAAAAGAAAACTAAGAAAGATATAGAGTCAAGCATATATACCGTGTGTGTTATGAAAATATTGCCAGTTGAATTTACAGAGTCAAGCAGATACCGATTTAGCTTGTTGCCATCATCTTCAGAATTGGGCCGAGGCAAGAGCCGAAAACAAACCAAAGAGAAAGTCCTGGGTGTAACAACCTGTAAGAAACTGATATATCAAGAAACTGTGATACAAATACAATGTTCATAAATTGACTTGTTTTGGCTTACTGCACCTCAAATCTCGGGTCTTGACAAACAAGTGTCTCAAAATGAGCAGCCAAATCAATGTGGCCTCTTATGTGACTTCGCAGACCTTCCAAACCATACAGGCGTAGCACCATCCACAGTTTTAAGGATCTGGTGTGGCCCAGTGTAAGTCAATAGACAAAGTTAAAACATCTCAAACTATTTCTAGATCTTTAAGATTTATAAGAGCCATTATTAGAAAGCTATTATCATTGATAATATCTTTTAGTCTTAAGCTCTCAAAAACTCCAAGAAATAAAAGAAGACAGCAGGCATTTTTAAAAACCCACCTAAAGCGCCGTCCCAGAGGAATTTGCCAATCTTTATAATCAATGACTGAGTTTCCTTGAGAGGCCTGAAGTTTCAAATGTGCAAGCACATAGTTAGACAAAAGCTAGATCACCCAAAGACAAGATGTTTAATCATAAAAGGTTTACAGAGTACCAAAAGCATGCAATTATAGACATACTTTGTTTTCTAGATATTCGGGATTTGTAGACAGTGATTGAATCAGAGCACTCCGGTCCTGTGATCATCAACTAGAACAATGTAAGATTTTTTTTTCTCATAAATTGAACTGTCAACTCAAGCTGAAACAGGATTGAGATTATGAACAAGATGGTGCACCACAGATACCTGAACCCAAAGTAGGGAACAGTCAAAGTTAGTTAAAAACCATTTATGAGCATTCATGTTAAACGAGTCAGCTTCTTCAACACCATTAATATGGTGGCGATACTCTGGACATACACAAGCACTTCCAGCATAAGCAGCATCCACATGAAACCAGATTCTCTTGCTCTATCAAGAAGAGTTGCATTACAAGCATTATCAGATAAAACAACTCTCCAATGTGCACCGACCAAGTACTACTAACTACATCAGACAGGACTCTCTGCCAATTAGTAGATGTTACCTTTGCAATTTTTCCCAGAGCAGGAAGAGGATCGACAGCTGTTGATGAAGTGGTGCCAACCTGTGAGCATGAATGAAGAGCATTTTTAGTAAATATAAAAAAAAATTGATGAAGAGAGTGCATGATTGGATTTAAGAACACAGCAGGGAAGCAGAAAAGTTATTGCATTTGATGTAAATAGATGTCTCAGAGAAATTCAGTTCTTACTGTAGCACATAAGAAAAAGGGGATTAAACCGTTGGCAATGTCATTTGAAATTGCTTCACAAAGTACATCAGGAGAGAGAGCATAATTTGTGGAAGGATCAGTTCTAAGCAACCTGCAGAGCTCTGGATTGAGTCCTCCTATCTGACAGTTAACAGCAAATATCATTATTATTAAATCACAGAAAGCCAGATGCTTCTGGATATATTTTCTTTTCATTTTTATTTGTATTGTTGAAGGTACCTGACAAGCTTTGAGTAAAGAAGCGTGTGTTTGATCAGATGCATACATGACAAGCTTAGAGAGGGCACTCTTGCCAACCCTCCTTAAGATCTTGTCACGAGCAGCCAGCAAGGCAACTAGCACAGCTTCACTCGCCGTTCCCTGTATGATTCCACCACCTTGCCCTGCAATAAAATATCGAACGTAACTTAAAATCCCAGAATGAGTCCCAGTTCCTGACTTTAGGAACTATGCCATTTTTCTTCTGATTTATGATTTTCTTTTTCTTTAAATCAAATTAGTTCAAAAAGATGCTGTGATTTAAGGCTTTACCAGGGGAATAAAAATGATCAGGCAGTTGAAGTGCTTTAGCAAGCCAGTCAAGAACAATCATTTCAAGTTCAGTTGCTGCCGGAGAAGTTATCCAGCTGAAACCCACAATGTTGAGACCGGCACTGAGCATTTCTCCCAGAAATCCAGCAATGCTACTGTTCGCAGGAAAATATGCAAAATAATTTGGGCTTTGCCAATGAGTCACCCCAGGCAGTATCTTTTCCTGAACATCTAATATATATGACATATATTAGCCATCTTATTCTTTAGTGGGGAAAATCAAGTTGTCTATTAGGTAATTAGTATAGCATGTCGCATTGTCTCATTATGATCTGCATTGTTAGAATAGTAAAATTTACATAAACAGACTAATAAGGAAATCTCACCAGTCAAAATGTTTTGTAGTGATTCAGGATGATTAGGAGCAGAATCAGGTAGAAGCTTCCCAAGATACCCTGGCTACAATATGCGAGACAAATACGGAAAAACTGATGCATAGTCATAATGATTTCAAACAAGAAGCTTAATTGAAAGATTAAAAGAAAGGATCAGATAAAAAACACCGCAGAGTTACTCAATAAAAGAAGAGCGTCATGCACATATTTCACAAAAGTTTAATATCTTCGCTTTTCAATTGCAAGCTGAAGCCATGTTTCATGTTCTTTAAACAGCATTCTCGTTTAGCTATAATGCACCATAAACGATCATGCAAACTAAAGAAAGCCATTGAAGTAAAAAAAGCGGAAAATCATTACAACCTCAACTTGGCTGAGAACAGGGAGATCTTCGATGGTTTTGTAGTAATCAGCAATGAAATCGACCATCTTATGAGCCTGCTCTCTGAGCTGCTCAGCGTCCATCGGCCTCAACTCACTCTCCCTAGAATGAAGCACAGAAACTGGATTACTGACTTTTTCTATATTCTATAAATGAAAATTGGCAATGCGCGATCTCCCATACTCGTTTCTATAGACATGGAGATAGAGTTCGATGTTCCGGACTCACATTTCGTTCGGAATAATGAAGAGCTTTGACGGAGATCAACTAAGCGGACTGAAATTCTATAGCAGTTCCAGCGCTCCCCACCTACGCGTATTGGTGCAGGAGAGAACACACCATACCCAACCAATCCGACGATGGCTTCCGCCAAAAAATCAATAAATATAATAATAAATTAAAAAAATAAAAAATAACTTTTATATAGAACCATCTTCAATATAACGATATCACGTGCGCGCGTTTAGCTACCCAGGCTTGTACAGCATTCTTTATTAGTGAAACTTGACAGCAGAGGAATTAACTTGATCCCTTATTACGTTACATCAACGAAAACAGAATAAATATCACGTGTGTAAACGTAATTTAATAACACAAAATAGGGGAAATTATGTGCTAATCACAATTTAATAAGTTAGCAATAATAAATTTTAGTATAAAAATTAATAATAAATATATACTCTTTGAGATTTTTAATAACTAAATCTTTTATTTAGAATTCATAATAATTCTTCTATTAAAATATATATAATGTCTTTTAAGTTGTCCCAACTTTTTAAATGTTTTTTTAATTATTAAATTTTATATAAAATAAGTGACATTTTAGTATCTTATGTATAAATAATAGTACAGCTTTGAATTTTTTACAATTTTTTAAAAATAATGCTGTAAAATTATACATATTTGATTTATTTACTTTTTAAAATAATAAAAAAATTCAAAACTCCATAATTTTCTAGTTAAAATATATCAAAATACCGCTAATTTATATATAATTTAATAAAAGAAAAAAAAATTAGAGGTTCACACATTACAAGACTATTAGAGAGGGGGGCATTAGAACCTTTGTCCCATATTTTCTCATTACAGAAAGAGAAAGGAAAGAAAAGAAAATTAATCATTTTAATTTCTTTTTAGACAAAAAATAGAGCAATTTGAAATAACTTGTTATAGAGAAAGAATGAAAAGGAACTGTTGAAAAGTTCATTACTATGATAGATTGTAAATCCTATAGGTTATGATACATTTAATTGCAACAATAAGAAAAACATGCTGTGAAGTAGCTATTTGCCCACTTTTGTCCCAAATATTCTTGTCTACGCATATCTTTACACTAAAAGTGCAATGAGTTTCATCCTAACGCCGTTGAAAATTAAACACCTTTATGGATACAGCAAAAATGAGAGCAAACACTACAGCAAATCCAACCACCATAGCTGCAACCACACCAAGAAAATCCAGCTTGAAACTAAAGTAATTTCTCAGGAACTCTTCCACTGTTGAACCTGAGCCATTATACTGGATAGTGTCCATTACATCTCCAAATTGTGATGCTACCAATCCACACAAGCTCCAAGCTATTGGATTTGCCCAGTAGTACCATCTCCACCATACTGGGATCCTCTGTTCGTCATCAAAATAGACAAGAAACCAAGAAAAAAATATCAATTAAACATTAATTTCTTGTGTTTCAAGTAAAAGCGGTTGAGGAAAAACTAGAACTTACAGATCTTGGAACAATGAATCCTGAGAAGAGATTCCATATTGAAAAGAATGCAGATGAAACTATAGAGGAAACGTGCTGGTTTGGAGTCATTGCAACGGACATCATGCCATAGAAAGTGAAGTACAGGAAGGTGAAATATGTGAAGAATAGGTACCAAAAGACTTTTGTCACTGTCCACTCAAAAACAACCATTGCATAAACTATGATGCCGTAGACCACAGCCTGTAGAAGAACATATGGGAGCTCAATCAACACCTGCAAGAAAATACAAAGGTCAAAGGTCAGAATAATAATCAGGCAAATTTTTCACATAAAAGTGTTGAAGTATTGAAGAAATTGCGTGCCTGTGCAAAAGCATATGGCAAAGCTGAATACATTCCGGCAGCTTTTTCCCGGTAAAAGACTGTTTGCTCGACAGCCACCACCGGCTGCACTGCATTAGCATTCTTAATGCCAAGAAATAGAACAGCAGCATACATGGATCCCATGGCATTGAAAATGTCTTGTTGCGTTTTACTGCAATTCAATGTGAAAAATTTAAACCTCAGGACAAGCGAAAACAAAGAGTTGAAAGACATGATATCTCCTTAATTTCCAGTTTGATCTTACATGTTGGATCCAAGGTTCCAGAACATGCTCCCAAACAAGACAGACACAGAAGTGGAGTAGAGGAATCTTATGGCAGTGTATAAAGGATTTCGCCAGTAAGACCAATATTGTTTCCATAAGCAAGCCATGCATTGGGTGAAGAAGGATTGTGAGTACTGAGTTGGAAAATAAAGGTCCTTTGAACCAGGAGCTGGAGTGCTCAATTCTTTAATAAGTGCTTTGTTCCTCCTGAAACATATGCCACAAAATAGATTTCATTAGAGGATATTACATACTACGAGTAAGCTCTTTTAATAAGGTTATTTTTCAGTTATTTTGCATTGCTCGATTCAAGATACCTGTAAGGTTCTGAATTTTTATACACCTCAGCAAAATCAACCTCCAGTTCAATTTCTTTTACAGAGCTTGTAACTTCCAGCATCCATGTTGCTGGGTTATACCCATCTTTGATCTTACAGACACCTTGAATTCCCTTCATGAGCATGCTTTTCAGCAAAACTATACTGCTGAGACAGGCATTAAAAAATTAGCATCATTTACTAAGATATTCACTGTTTCACAACAATTTTACCTCAAAGTAACTGATTAATTGAGAAGAATGGTGTCCCAAAGGCCCCACATAGATTTCTCTCCCTCCTTGCTTCATCAGGAAAAGCTGTATTTTAGTGGAAATAAAGGAGTGAGATATATACTGTGATATGGAAGAGAAATAGCTATTTAAAACTGAAACAATGCTTTAATATTTGCATATCTAACCTCATCAAATGATTCAAATATATCAATGCTAGGCTGATGAATGGTGCATACAACAGTTCTTCCTGTGTCTACAGTGTTCCTAACTGTTCTCATGACAATTGCAGCAGCTCTTGCATCTAGACCAGAAGTTGGCTCATCCATGAATATTACAGAAGGATTAGCTACTAGTTCAACTGCAATAGTTAATCTTTTGCGCTGTTCTGTTGAGAGACCATTCACACCAGGTAATCCAACTAGTGCATTCCTTAATGGATTCAGCTCCACAAGTTCCATGACTTCCTCAACGAACATCTGCAAACATTTGGAATTTCCAAAAACTTAGAAACATAGGTAAGCTAAAACATTGAAACTTTTGTAGCAAGGTTTTGGGATTCAAATGGAGACCTTCCTAGTTTCAGCATTAACTTCAGGCGACAATCGAAGCCACGCTGAATAGAGCAAGGATTCGTATACGGTAACATGAGGAGAGTGGCTATCACTTTGCTCACAGTATCCAGAGATTCGAGCAAATGTTTCTTGCTTTTTTGGATATCCAGAAATTATGATGTTCCCTCCAACATATCCTCCTGTTTTTCTTCCAGCAAGAACATCCATCAACGTTATTTTACCAGCACCAGTTACACCCATTAGTGCAGTGAGAACACCTGGCCTGAAAGCTCCACTTACTCCCTTCAAAAGCACCAACCTATCCTCAACAACACCTCGGCTCTTCATTTCCTAGAAGTTTAGGGCAATGATTCAGTAAAATATGTTCACAAATATTAATTACTTTTTAAATTGAAAACAAGTCTTTTTACATTACCTGTGGCATGTCAACGGAATATGTTACTTCATCAAAGGTAATGGAATGTGGTTCAAAAGGAAGAACCATTCCTCTTTTCCTGTTAAGATGTGTCTCCACACCAGCATCTTCCCTTGTGAATCGATCATCTCCCACTGCTCAATTTTCATTCAACCCATAAGGTATAATGTAAAAATAAACATAAACTATATCATTCACACAAACATCATTAGTGATAATACATTTGCTTTGAAGATCAAGAGGTACCTCTCTTCGAGTGGCGAGCCGAGCTAGATTTTCTGTCCTTCAATACACTAGTTCCATTACTACCATTATCCTGTTCAGTGCCTAGAGATTGCTCTGATTTCACAGCCTTATGCTTTCAAAGTGCTGCATAATCCGTTTAGAATTAATATCAGTACATTATTAATTCTCCTTTTTTTTCACCGGTATAGGAACATATAAGGTGAAAAAAGAAGCTCACGGTTCAGGTAAGTGAGAGAAATTTTGTCTTCTTGTGCTGGAGTATGAGTGTAGAACGTTGAAATAGACGAGATGTGGGGCAGCGGAGAGAGAAGGCAAAGGAGAGAAGCCGCGCCCATATTGTTTAGATTGAGCAATCCCCCAGAACGTTCTACCCAGCGCCAGCGTTGAATAAAAAGGTACGATGAGGTCGTGTACCGAACTCTGAACATGTTAAAATGATCAAACGAACGGGAAAGCCTATATTTTACTCTCTCTCTCTCTCTCTCTCTATATATATATATATTATATGCTGTTAGTTTTAGATTTATTTTATTTTATTATAATTTTTTTAATTATACACCCAATTGACTTTAATTTTATTTTGACTATATTTAAATTTAACTCATATCACACATCTAATTATGATAAATGAGTATCTCAATACAAATTTTTTAATTTACCATTTAGACTAATTTGTATCGGTTATTTTATTATAACTTTTGAACTCTATTATTCAAACATTTTATTAATTCGGATCAATAATGGTTCCCTTTCTGGTTCCTGCCTTGTTCTTTCAGGATCCACTTGAATCCTCTGAAACACCCAAATTGCATTCTTCATTCCATAATCTCCCACCCAAAAGGCAACAAAAAAAGGAGATCCACGTGTCCCGCCAGCCCACCAAATGAAAAACAGAAGGAAGACTAGAGTGATAAGTATGGATGCAGATTGGGAAAGTGTTGCAAACCTGCCAGTGGATAATGATGTGGCCGCCTCTTATGTCACCCAATGCTTCTATGCTTTTGTTGAATTTGTCTGTTGCACTTCACATATGCCACTACTTTATGTTTTTTGATGTTTTGTTTTCACATTCCGCCATTAACTCCTTCCAATAAAATTACCCACATGCATTCCCCTTCTAAACTTCTCACTTCATCATTTGCTACCAGAGCCAAAATCATGTGGCACGTTTCCCATCACTTTTGATATTATAATAGTATTTTTTATAAAATATTAAATCTCAATCATTCATTTTATGAGAGAGAAAGGAGATACTTACCTTCACCCACCATCCTATCATACAATTCATCCACTGGTTTTATACTGCAATGATTATCTTACATATCAACTATCTCCTTCACATTCTTGGTGCTTTGATTATGGATATGGATATTTTAAGTGATGCAATTGTACGGGTGGCTTGACGGCTGCGCCAGCTTATCAAACAAATTCAAATGAGACCAGGTGGGCTGGATCTTGATTCATTATAATATTTGATTTTATCTCACGAAACAAGTTGATTTTATATATTTGTAACCAAAAAAAAAAGTTGATTTTATATTTATTTTGAAGCCTTGAGATTTTAAATTGGTTCATCAATTTAATGTGAAAAATAATATATCCTTTGAGTTTTTCTTTTACAAGAAAATTTAAATAAATTCACCATTGGTCCCTTACTAAAGTTAAGGTACAGTTCTAAAATTCATATAGTGTTTATAAGACACTTACAATATTATCTATAAAAAAACTTTTACAATGACAACGAGAATCAAACTCACATTTTTATAATATATAAGTATATTATTTATTATCTATACTAACTCTTGTTAACTCCTTGTTGAGTAATTTAAGGGCATGTTTGGATTAGCTTTTAAATAATAGATTTTGAAAAGAATAGATTCTGGAGAATAGATTTTGAGAAGAATATATTTTGAAAAATAGATATTTAGATAAGTAGTAGTAGAATCACTTTTTATATTAGTAAATTATTAAAAAAAGTATAATTTGATTAAAAGTAAAAGAGATGAGAGAGGGTAAAGAAGAAATAGGAGAGATGATAGAGTGTAGATAAGAGAGAGAAAATAGGAGATAAGGTAAAGAAGAATGATGAGAAAGAAGAGAGAGAAAAGAGAAGAGAGATGAGAGAATGTATAAGAAAAAATAAGGATAAGATAGTAATTAAATAATCCATAAACTTTTACTATTTTAAAAACTATTTTTAATAGTTTATTCAAAATTATAGTTTTAAACTATAATTTTAACTAAAATCACTTTTAAATAAAAGAAATTATTTATTTAAAAAGTAATTTTTAAACTAAAGTGCCAGGCACTAAATCCATTACCATTTTAAAACAAAAGGGGTTGGACCTGACCGCCCGTGAATAATATCAACTTTGAATCGGGGCGTTAAACGGGCAAAATATTAGACTGACATATCAAGACGTGGGCTGCGAAAAATGAAAATATCCATCAACCTGCTATTAATATCCTTTGAACATCTTAAATTAGATAAAGAGCCGCGAGAGAAGAATCACATTACACCGAACTCATGAAAACTTAACCCCCAATTTAAATAATCTCTTTTCTCTTGTATGATACATAACCTACAGGGCAATTTTTGAACATGTACGGCAAATTCAAAGAAAATATCCCTCCATAAAAAATAGGGATACTTGGATTCTTTTCTTGTGGGTCAGTACAAATAATCACTGTTGGCGGCTTGGCGCGTTAGCAGCCTGACCAACAGATCTTCTGTTGCGTTCCATAATCCTAACTTAACGTGTCATAGCCATTCTCAAAGCTTGATAGACGGAAGTCTGATAGAACAGTGAAAAGCTGTGTATCTACAAATAGCTGCAAACTCAAACCATGCATACGTAATCAACAAAAGCTTATCGTATTAGTAAATTACAGAGTGTCAAACTTTTTCCCCTATCAAGGAGATTTGTAGACCCATATATGGTAAATGGATAAATTGAAAATATTAGGTATGGAAGAACTTAAGAATATGCCTCACGTGTTTATATAGTCATTTATAGATTAAGTGTACTTAATAGTTGGCCCCAGAGGGAAAAATGGTGTTACCTTGATGAATGGCTGGTCCTTAGCAGGAAAGGAATCAATGAAGCTATCTTTGAGAAGTAAAGAAACCTGGAAAAAGTAATATAGGATGAACCAGGATCACAGCTTTAGCTATTTATACTTCATTGCTAGTGAATTTCTATCAAGAAATCGAATGAGCAATGACTTGGTTATCTTACCCTGTCGTTATCTGATTGTACGCTAGTTATGGTATGGGATCTCATATCTGAACAAAGAGACTCCAAGTAGTTAAACATAACATTCAAAAACTGGTTTGCTGCTTCAGCCTGCAAACAAGTTCAAATTACCACTAGCCAACAGTACAAGAAGCACCGTGATCTTGAAAGCAGAAAAATTGCTGGTTTTAGCGAACAAATCATAAATATCTAAATAAAGCTCGGTATTATAAGAGTTGAAAGGCTTGTTTTTTTCTGCTATATCGGTTGCTAAGGTTTACATATATGGCAGGTTTTCAAGCTTCAATATAGATAACGTTGAAACATTCAAGTCAACAAGAAAACTTGCAAGCAGAACAAGTCTTTCAGTATGAGGTCTGCAGAAACCTGGACTTCGTTGAACCTATATACAGGATGCTTTTTAGCTATGGTACTTGCGCGTGAAAGTCTAGCATGAATTGGAGCTAACCGACAGACAAGCTCTTTATGATGTGGAAGTTTTGGCAGTTGACACATGTGCACCTACATAAACAAAACAGGACAGTGAGGACTTATGAAATTTGTTTAAGAAACTTCCAGCTACCTGCCTAATTGGATCAGAATGTGATCGTTATGAAATAAGCCCATGGGATGGCATATACGATAGCTTATAGTGTTGAACCTCGGGGAAAACAGGAAATAAAAATATTATCTATCATCACTTTCTTGTTTACGCAGAGAGTACTCTCAAATTATCTTTTGAAATTCCGTTTGCCAAAACTGACCCAATCAAACAAAAGGAATGCAGACAGAAGTTTGATTTCAGACACGTCCCATGCATTTACTAACGGTGTTTATCAAAATTGAAGGCCAGGGAGATAGAGAGACAGAGACGCTACAGGGTATTGCATGTGATATCCTCTGGTTAGAGAACATGTTCAACTATGGAGTCCAGAAAATATATACCAGTGCTGCAGTGCAAATACTGGAATCTAAAGATAGCTATTAGCTAAGAATCTTGACTACAAATTATTTGTGTAACAAGCTTCCAACTGGTTTCCCACAATGCCGCATGAATAAAATCTAATTATCTTTGAAGAGTCACTGAGCCTAACAAACCTGATCCTTCAGTACATTAAGGTAAACAGCATTAGTAGTTTTCATCTTCAAGTCTTCTGGATTATGTTGTATGCCAACCTGCAAGATAATCAAAGAAATAAATTAAAAAATGGGAGTATGGAAAAGAACAAGCATGGCTCTTTCGGTAGTAAGTTAAATTGTTTATATGCTAAGAACAGTGCAACTCATTCTTCAAATTTCAAGAAATCCACAGGGGGCCTACCTAATTATCCCAGAAGGTAGAAAAGACTTTGATATAAATCCCACAAAGTTTATAAATTTACATACCTAACGTTATTTATATTTTTGGAAGAAACCCTGCTAAATATCGATTTGAGATTGCACTAAACACTAGATCTTAACTATAGATAAAACAATAAGCCCAAAACAAAAGCCTGGAGGAAGTATAATATTAGTGATTAATACTAAAGCAAAGCCATAATTTTTTATAGGATGTTGAATAAAATGGTTCTCACAATATACGGAACTGGTGCATCAAGAAAATCAAACATTCTCCCAGGTAAAACCTGAAAAGCAAGGCAACTAGCTTTAGAAATAAGTGAATGTATGTGGCACCAGAGATATCTGAAATGGGGCCTTGTTGAGTGCTCTAATGAACTTACAGGTAAAAATAAACTCTGCCACTGAAAAGGACGAATCATTGGAACAAGAGATAGTACTGCAGCAGATAGAACTCCCTGTATCATTTCAAAAAGGCCAAAATAAATGGAAAATTTTGATATAACCTCTCTGGAAGAAGACAGATTGGTTGATGGATACAAAAAACTGTTGAGATTTAGCATATAACACTGTTAAGCAAATCAGTGACCATCAATTTGAATGATTGTTTCAACGACTTACCAGATTTGGACAAGCTAAAATAACCTGCTTTTCCAATAACACTCCTGCAAATAAACTCAGCACCTGCCAGTAACATTATATATCAAAGTTTAAACCAATCATATGATACAATGAAGTTATCTGCACTAGTTACAGGAAGTGGTACTTGAGAAAAATCACCAACAGGAAGTGAAGTTACAGTTGCAGAATTTAATTATTACTTTTGACAAATGAAGGATAATCCTTTACTTGCCAAAGGTTTGGACGCACGCAACCAACATATTTGTCTATTTCAATAGTAGAATCAACGTTCAGAAGTACCATTTCTTTTCCCACTGTCCTACCTTTTTCTCTCATTATAGCATATTTCAAAATATAAAATAATGAAACCATATTTTATAAAGAACTACTGACAACATCAATCACATACAACAATTTTGACTATAATTTATGCTTACAGTATCAAGGGACAAAACCCGACAAGTAGTTGCAGTTGTCCATATCGATAATGCAAGAGCTTCCTCAGCAGCAGCCAACTTTGCATTGACCTTTTACCAAGTGTAGTAAGTGAGCCAAATTTTAGATAAGATTTCTTTAAACTACTAACTACAACTCCAGAACTACCTGAGCAGGTTCCAAGAATTTAAAATAATTTCCACGAAAACCAAGAGCAGCAACTGAAGCCCGTCTATAGCCAATGGCCTGAAGATGCTCAAGAGGATGAAAAATAAATTCACTTCCTCGAGGTGGAATAGATAGAGAATGGTATCCACAAACTATCTGTAGCAAATCGTTCTTAGTCGCCTATCAAAATCATTCACAGAAAAGTAAACAAATTAAGTACCAATCAAGCATCAATCTAGCTAAATCATTTTTTTTTTGGGTGGTGGGGGGGGGGGGAGACCGTTTAATACTAACCCTAGCCCATTCCATTAAGAATTCATCCCCATAATCTTTCTCAGTATTTGCAAAAAGATCTTCATCATCATCAGATGTCATGCTTCTAGCTGGACTGCCAATTATAATATTATGTTATTGAAGTTGAATAGAAAGCCCACATGCATAAGATGGCAATGAAAACAGTAAAGGGTATGGGCAAACTGTAATGGATTTGAAAAAATCATGACCAGAAGAATGGTTTCCACATTACAAGATAAACAATGATTATAAGCATATCCCAGCACAGACATTGAAGAAAAACATGGTGATGATAGTCTGCAAAGGTTAAATTGTAATCTGCCTTTATTAAAAAATTATCAATCTACCTTCTGTAAAGTGACTCAAAACTCCCTATACGCTCAAATGCAGGACCTCGAGAAGATAAAGGTGTTCCAAACTCTGTACCATTTTCATAGTTTTCATATGTTCTTTCTGAAGCGTCTATGTGGGTTTCTGGTGTCCGAAAATTATAGTCATCATGATCATGCAGATTCTTCTTGCTATCTCGGGAAAAATCTGAAGCTTCACTGCCGGTCACGCTTGCAGGAGACTGAGGATTGGGTGAGAATTGTGGGATCTCATCATCAGTTATAATTCCTGCAGCTGCGACACTGATAGCTGCTGCATCACCAACAGGTATTGCACACGCCATCCAATCACTAAAACACTCCCTCTCTTGGGAGTCAATATGTGAACTCATTTGATCATCTGGTTTAAGTCTTAGTGTACAGGAACCTGTGAAACTCGTATCACTTACAAACTGTGTTATTCGATTTAGACGCTCCTGTGCAGTGAGACTGCATTCAAGTAAGTAGTGAATTCTGTTAGATCTATGAAAACCAAATTTTCAAACAGTTTAATCTTTGACTTGAAACTTGAGTCAGTATTCCAACCTGTTCAACATCTCAAAATGTAACTCGAAGAAAGGAACTCTAGTGAGCAGACAGTAACAACGAGGTGCAGAAACTAGAACACGACTGAATGGAGAATGGGGAGATGAAACACCTAAGATACCAGGAGGACGTTGAACAATTTCAGGCACATGTAAGCAAACTCCATAAAGTGTTGCGTTGTCTGCTACCTGATCAAGGTATGAAAATATAAACATGTTTCAGCAGCCAGCTATATTCACTTCTCAGTCAATGTGTTGCATTATAAGAAATAATTTTTTTAAAAAAAAAGGAAAAGAAAAATACTAATGGAAAAAATAATAATACTAAATAAATGACACAACGATACTAGTAGATGGATGCAGTAATTACCTTGGCCGAAAAAATAAATGACAAATCATCTCTGCCTAAATGCTCCTGCAGAGAATAAAAAAAATGAAAATATTGTTTTTTGGTTTTGGTTAAAGGTGGGGCAGAGCTTAAAACAAGTTTAATTATGCATTAAGAATAAGAACTAATAACTATGAGTCGCAAAGATGAGATAGATCCATTTACAGACCAATTGCAGGATGAAAGAATCTTTCAACAATAAAAGCCAAGATATGAATAAAGTGATAAAGAGAATTGATATCAATAATTTCTCATCTCTTTGGACACGTTTATTCATTATGGAGAAATAAAAAGTGGAAAAAGAAGGCATTAAAAAGAGAGAGAAAAGGATTTAGAGATCCTCAATATGTCTACATATGTATGCCTTAATTAGCATTTGGTTCAAGTAGTAAATAATGCTCAGTGAAACATGTTAAAAACTAGATTTCACAAATCAAAGATTCTGCTTTGTCCTTAAATGGTTTGTGAAAGAGCATGAAAATATATGTTCTCAAAGCTAGTGCGAGATTGTTGCAGCATACCTGTCCATAGACAAGTTCATTTAACTCACTAAGAGATGGGGTCCTCTCCAACACCCATGCCTGTTTATACAATATATCATGTAAGAATAAAGCAACACTTTCTTCTTCAAGCCAAAAAGATTTGAGATGCCCAAGTCCATGTATTATATGGAATAATAAGAAACGCACCAATAACCAGTTACCTACAACATTTTCAAAATCATATTCATAAAATCCACCTCTCATGAAAATCTATATGCAACAAAAAAAAGGGCAATAAATTCAATGCAGCATAGAAGGGGCAAAGCTAAGGACAATGTTTCCACATAAAGAGCTTTTATATTTTTTAACATGCATCGTTTGGTACTTATGTTTACTGCTAAACTTTTATAACTAAATGAATAACCACACCATTTGCTTCTTTCTGCGTCTACATATAAACATCATATATCCATTGTCCCCCTCCAGGAGAAAAAAAATTATCTTATTTCGGAAACTTCCTTGTGCATACCATCAAACAAATGTACATTAACTACTCTGAAATTTTAGGCTTTTCCTGAAAACATTCTTATAGTTTAAATAGAAAAATGGAGGATATGTGGGCGTACAACTAAAAACACAGGAATGTTGTGGCACAGATAACTTTTTCAAAATCTCAAGAAAAGAAGAAAGATGGCAAATGCAAGGATACTGAACAGAAAATATGGCAGAGAGAACAAAGGCATCCTTTCGATGTATCACAAAAAAGCATTTGATGGGGATTCAGGTAAGTAAAAATAGCATCAAGCAGACCTTAACACCTTCAGGAAAGCAAAAGGAAGCTAAATCCTTCTTACGCATTGGTAGCCTTTTCCCAGGAGGATATTTGAAAAGTAACTGCACATATATAAATAGATATTGGTCATGAAGAACCTATTGTTCTATAGTAATACACTAAATTGTTGTCACACAAAAAAATATGCTAAATTGTAACCAAAACGAGGGAACACGAATTGCTTAAAGTCTATATTGCTCAAAAATCTTGCCATTAAATTGACTATCTGCACAGTTGATCTATGCACCATCAAGAAAGAAATCATGCAGCATTCCAAAATTGTTCACATGTACTCTTCAAAATTAATCTTTTAATTTTTTTTTATAATAGAACCACTGACACTATATACACACAAAGCCTGTAAGACTAAATGATGCATTTTTAATAAAGCATGTGTCATTAGCCTTAAAATTCATCAATAGAGAATCATGATTGCTAGATAACATATACCACTATGCATTTGAGTTTTTTTTTTTCCTTATAAAACCATCTCGGCTGTAGCTTATATATCTTACTTATGGAATGTGGTTTGTTGCTGATGGCAGTTCTATAAATGCTAAAAATTTAATATCCAATGAACCTGAGGTTCCAAAGTTGGTGCTGCTGGCCCCTGTTGCTGCATCGTTTTGGAGTCTATAGATTCAGATTTTGCCATCTCTTTTTTCCATTTCTTCCTTTCTACAAATGCTTCCTCCACAGCTTCCAAATTAGCATCTGGAAGCAGCCCCACAATCACAAAATTTTCAAAGAGCGAGGTTGGCTCCTTATAATTTACACAATCCTACAACAATATTCACAGTGACTTCAACAAACTGATAAGTTTATGTTTTGGATGAACACATCGAAGAAACACAAGTGGAAGAAGCAGCTTCAACATACGTTTTAGCATTTAATCATTACTCACAGCCCCAACATAACATGCTAAGATCAACCTAGGCAACTAAAATCATCAATAGCCATGCTCTAAGTTATATCTTTGGGGGTTAGACTTACATAATGTTAAGACATAACTTGAATCACCAATTAAGAAAGAATTGAACCAGTTTTCTTCAATGGTGCGCATTCAACCTTCAATGCTAAGCCAAATAATTCTAAGAATATATATAAAAAAAAATATAAAGGAATGAGATTTGAAATGGACTTTCCAATCCCAGGCCAAGCATGTTATGATCATCCTGTATGACTTCTTTACTTGCAAAGAAAACAGTTATGATAATCAGAAACTAAAATCACAGATGAACACCGATGGACAGCTAAATTAGAACTAAGCGAAACTGAACTGTGTACCATAGTTTTGGAATGAAGCTGATACCACTGGCGTTTCTGGTTTGCCAGGTCCTCAGGATTGAAAGACGACGAGAAGCCATCGTCACGGGATCTGCCACCCCACCACCAGGACTTTTGCACCTGAGATTTCAACTTTCGAAAGCTATCACTACGTCGAAATCCTGCAATCACAGTTTCGCTGCGGCTACGTCTATGTGCAGGAGCCTCCATAGGTGGAACGCTTGACACATTAGAGTACACAGTGTTTGATGCTTCGCCTGCAGCTGTAATAGCCTCCCCAGGCGTTTGCTTGAGCGTCGATGCTGACGACAAGCCTAGATCCTCGTTTTTAGAAGCATAAGGTTCAGCGTCTTCTTTCGTGTCCATATTTTCACACTTAGCTCATTTTTCGAAGTTTCAAGCTTTCAGTTCAGCAATCAATTGAAGCTTCCGTTACCTCCATTGCTTTAACTTAATTTCAAAACCAGCACAGAATTGGATTATTCCATCAGATACTGATTCAAATTGGTGGACCCGGACGAAATTTATCCCCAAAATAATTATTGAGGCCCTCTTAGGCCATTAATGATCCTCGTTTCTCACAGATGGCAACCCGTGTCAATAACGTATTACATGCTTTTACGATCAAGAAATTCTGCAATGCTCGGCCAAAAGAACGTTCGAATCTTTTCAGATTTTGCTTTCGGTTCTGAAAGGAAACGAAAGGAATGGCCAAGTTCGTAACTCTAGGCAAAACAACGCCCGGAGAAAATAAAAGAGCCAGGCCGAGCAATAACACTCCCAATAGCTTTCGATTCTTTTCAACGTGCAAACAGCGTAACTACTTGTAACGCAAACGAGACACAATAAATGCATCAAGAAAATAGCACAAAATTTGAAAGATATCGCTGTTTTCTGAGAAGGAAAAGAAAAATAACCGGGAACTCGTAATGTACCTCTAAATTTGTTGGTGTCGAAGGCTTGGTCCTTCGGAGACAGAAGAAAGGAGGACGTGAGAGAGAGTTACTAAATGTAGAAGCATGTATATAATTAGTGGAGGAAGTGAAGGCTAGAGATTACAGAGGCGTGGAGGGCGAAGTATCAATCCTGAAGACAGAAGTTGGCCAAAAAAACAAAAAAAAACACAACAGAGAAAAAACGCATGCAAATACAAAATACGAAAAATTGCAAGTATGGCCCCCACGAATCCCCATTTTGCTTCTTCCACTTGGATCGCTTTCGTTCGACTTTGCATTGTCCTTTTAAGTGCCTCAAACATTAACTACGTTGTTGACTGAGAAGACAAAGTTCGACGTTGACATTCCAGTTTTTGTTTTTATTCTCCAAAATAGTTCAATTTTGAGAGTTTTGAGAGTGAACAGCGTCTAGTCGTAATGCCACTAAACCGTCTAACAGAAGAGGAAACCACAAAAATATCCCATGCTCGTCTTTCTCGATAAAAGAGAACTGAATTCTCATTAACTCAGTAATTAACAAACGTTTCCATTTATGTCAATCTTTTTCGTACTGTTGATCGGTATGTCAAGAAAGCACGAGCATCTATTTTGGATATATTTTGCAAATGATATATTTAACCATATAATATATTTAGATAAGATTTTAAAAATAAATTTATAAAAAAAATAAATAGTTTATAAAAAATAATTTTTAAGAAAATTATAAAAAATATAAAAAATAATTTTAAATAAATAAATATTTGAATAGTTATTTTTAAAAATATTTTTATTATTGATAAATTACGAAAAATAATATAGATATTAAATTATAAGAGATAATATATAAGAGGATAGAAGAGAAAGAGTATAAGAAAATAAAAGAGAAAAAATATGAAAGAGGGAAGAAGGTGTAAAAAATATAAAAAATAATATAATAATTAGTTAATTTATAAATTCTTTTACTATTCTATAAGTTATTTTAACTAATTTATCTGAAATTTTAATTTTAAACTATAGTTTAATTTAAAAATCTGTTTGAATAAATATAACTATTTTTTAAATTTTTTTAATTTAATGTTACTTAATTTTTTTTTAAATTATAATTGTATTAGAAACTAAACATGCCCATAGACTATAAAGTGGGTACTCGCACCTTCCCCTCTACGTCGGGGAGTGAGATGGTGTATATATAAAATTTGCCTGGCCAATATTTCAAATAGCAATAGCTCGGGGATTAGAAAAACAGGTTCAACGCATGCTTCCTAAAATAATATTTATTCAATGTAAAAAAAAACTTAGATATCCAGGAATACTCGCTCAAAATCAATTTTAAATATCAAATCAAATAATATTTATTCCACGTGGTGATCTGTTACTTGCATGACAAGCAGTAACTTCAAACAAGGGAAACTGATACACAGTGGGTCGCACCGCAGAAATCTCGCCACTATCTCTCTAAAAGAAGAAGAAACGTACTCTAATATTGCGTCAGTTTGTGAAGGGTGTAAAGTTTGAGTCAATGTAAGGTACTAAGGTGTAAGGTTTAAATTTTTTATAAAAAATAAAAATTATAGTTTTAAAAAAGTTTTTAATTTAAATTTTAATTTAATTTCTTTTAAAATAAATAAATATATTTATACAAAAAAAATTAAACTAAATAATAGTTTAAAATTAAAATTTTAATCAAATTATTTAAACTAACTTCTATAATAATAAAAAAATTTATAAATTATTTAATTATTAATTTATTTTTATATTTTTTTATAATATTTTTTTTTCTCTTTCTTTTTTCCACATCTCTTTTCTCTCTTCTCTCTCTTCCCTTTTTTCTAATCTCTTTCTTTTTTCTTCTTTTTCTCTACACTCTCTCCTATATCATATTTTTAATAAAATAATATATTTTTTAATAATTTTATAATTATATAATCATTTTTAATAAGAATTATTTAAATATTTATTTTTTTATAATTTTTTAAAAACTATTTTTTAAAATAATCTAAAAAATATTCTTTTATAAACTATTTTTTAAACTTTTATCTTATCTATTTTTTAGACTCTTAGATATTACGTTAGTTTTTTGAGACTCTTGTTGGATTGGGCTTATATCGTCATGTGCCACATTAATATTAAGAGAGTGAAATAGCGATTGTATAGTTTTTTTGGTCTGGATTGAAATTATACATAGAAATATATATACTAATTAATGGAGGGTTGATTTAAATAATAAATAATTCAATATTATTTAAATAAAATTTTAAATTTGAGTCTTGACGTATGAAAAAAAATTATTAGAAGACTCACCTACCATAGTCAGATGCGTAACGTGAGTTGAATTTGAATATAGTCAAAGCAAAACTTCAATAAACTAAATAATAATAATATATATATACTAATTTATTATATATTATTTTTAATATTCTTGCCCTCATATTATTTTTAATATTTTAAACTTGCGTGATATATAATAATTAGTTAATTGGTATAATTATCACAATCCATAATAATTTAAGGGTGTGTTTGGTTCAATAGAGGGAAAGTAAGGGGAATAATTTTAATAGAGGAAAATAGAAGGAAGTGAAATTGATGAATTTTATTATTACCTTATTTAGATTAATATTAAAAGATGGTAGATAAGAGATTTTCTTGTTACCTTGTTGAGTTTAATAAATGAGGAGAAAAAAATATTTTTATATAGATAATTTTATCCTTATATTATTTTATAGAATATTTTAATAAAATATAATATATTAGCAATATTAGGATATTAAAAAATTATAAGTATATTAATATTATAAAATAAAAATATTATATCTCCGTTCTAAATTTTCCTAATTTTAGAGAGGATGGGACATTTTAAAAATTTCTCCCTCCGCTCCTAAAAATTATTATTTTTTAAATAAGGGAAAGAGAGTAAAGTTTCTCCTCTCCCCCAAAATCCCTCATATCAAACTAACTAAAATTTTCAGTTAAATTTTTTTACCGTTTTAAATGCCTTTGCACGTTATCAAAAACCCAATTATTTAATTATCCCCGTAATGAATCACCTGAATTAAAAAAAAGGACTATCAAGTAAAATTGAACAAATTCACACATTTGGTGGGGGAATTTTTCTGAGCTGCATATAAGAAAATGAAAAAAGTGGATATAAATTTTTTTTAATTAATTTTTGTATTTTGCGTATTTTTTTTATTAATTTTTATAACCTTTTTTTTTTAAATCTAACTCCGACAAATTTTGGTTATCCTCTCCTCTCTTCCTACCAAACACACCCAAAAAAACTGATGAATCCACCTCACGGGTTTGCCCCAAAAAAGGGACAATAAAAAGAGACTCAGAGGGTAACGCGGCGGGTTTCTGAACGAGCGCCTTCGTAACCAAGTCTCTCTTAAAACCCCTCGTCGGTAGGCTCAACTGATAAAAAGGTCGTGTTTGATTTTGAAGGATTATTATTTTATTATATTTTTAGTTGTAAGATTTAAATTAAAAAAAAAAAAGATTTCGCCTGCCTTAAATCGTAGCGAAGCCAATTTTTTTCTAAAATTTTTTATTAAAAAAAAAAGTCTCCAAGCTGAGTTTCTTGTAGTTTCTCAAGCTCCCAGTCTCAGTGAGTGACAGCGAACCCTGCAAAGCAAGGATGGCGCTATGGATGGAAAAGGGTTCTGAGCCCTTGACCGAAAGCGAGAAAGCAGACCTTGATGCTATTGCTGCACTGAAAGAGTCCACTGCTAGTGAGCTCAAGGTTACTGTTTCGCTCTTCATCTGCATTCTCTTTCATCCTCTGTCTATAGAATTTTTCATCGGTTCTCCATTATTGCCAGTGACCCCTTGCATTCCTCTAGAGGTTAATTCGACGGATTCTTTTTTTTTTTTTCTTTTGATGACGAGTGGCACCATAGATGCTTGAGCTAGCTGCGTAAGGCTGCTGACTTTGTCGAGACGCATATAAGTTTGAATTTTGTTTTGCAGTTTCCATGTATGGTAGGACTGGGTGTGTCAAATTGTCGATCATCTTTAATTTCATTGAAGTTGTGCTTTTTCAAGTTTTTCTCCTGTATCAACTGTCCAATTAAATTTCGAGATATTGAATGATGGATTTATTTATGCACAGGAAACGATGTCTTGACCTTGGATGCGTAATATTCATATATTTTATTGTCAATTTATCTTACCTGTTAAGACTGGTTTAAACTTTAGAAGGGAGCATGAAAATTTATCACAGGGGACATGTGAACTAAGTTTGTCAATTTATCTTACCTGTTAATACTGGTTTAAACTTTAGAAGGGAGCATGAATTTATCACAGGGGACATGTGAACTAAGTTTGTCAATAAAATTTATGAATATTACGCATCCAATAGATGAAAAATTAGTTGTTTCTTTGGAGCTTAGTTTATAATGTGAACTAAGTTCCATATAGATATTAGACTACATGGGGTAATCTTGCTTAGCCTGTTGCATTGTTCATCAAAAAGATGGCATAATCTTGCTCCAAGTTGTTATGGGTAACAGCATTGTTTCGTCTTTTCTGTTTTCAATTTTCACTCTACCTTTCTTGTTCTCACGATGTCACCCTTATATTCACTTTTCAGGAAAAGGGCAATCAATATGTCAAAATGGGTAAAAAACATTATTCCGATGCTATTGAGTGTTACACAAGGGCAATAAATCAGAAAGTCTTGAGCGACTTAGAGAGCTCAGTTCTTTTTGCAAACAGAGCACATGTAAATTTGCTGCTAGGAAATTATAGACGTGCTCTAACTGATGCAGAGGAGGCAATTAAGTTATCCCCCTCAAATATAAAGGTATTAGTGCTTTTATTTGTTCCCTGTACTTCCGAGCCATTGTCTTAAAGCAATGCCAACCCTGCACAGGCAATTTATAGAGCTGCCAAAGCATCTCTTTCATTAAATTTGTTGGCCGAAGCTCAATCTCATTGTCAAAACGGCCTTCAGTTGGACCCAAATAATGAAGAATTGAAGAAGCTTGGCCAACAGATTGATCTAAAGAAAGTAGAACAGGAAAATCATGAAGCTGAAGTCTCCAAAGCTATTGCAGAGGCAAAGGTTATAATCTTGTCTGCAGTGCTTGACCTTTGGTTTATTTTTTGAAGTTTCATATTTTTTGTTTGAACAAAACTTTGCAGGAACTTGTGTTGGCAATAGAAAATAGAGGCTTGAAGATCGGGAAGGCAATGTTTCGAGAACTTAGTGGACTTAAAAAACCAGTATTAGACATAAATAACATTCTCCATTGGCCTGTTCTTCTCCTGTATGCGGAGGTTATGTCCAGTGACTTCATTGAAGATTTCTTTGAGACTGACATGTTTACAGTTCATCTTGATATGATATCCTTTTCTATAAATTGCTTTGTGCGCTTTATATCTGAATGAGCTTTATGTATGCATGCATGCTTGTTACACCCTTAACTATCAAACATGTTTTCAGAAGATCAGCCTTTGCCATGGGATGATAAAAACAATTACAAACGTGAATCCATTGAATTATACTATGAGGTAAGCTCTCATTCGAACTTTGTATATATTGGGTTTGATTGCTTTCTGGACATTTAATTGTACTTTTGTTTGAAAGACTTATTGATTCGTGACTCATGAGTATCTAGCACTCTTTGGTATGTTGAGCTCCACATGGAGAAAGACCATATCCGCAATACCTTCTCATTGTAAAAGTTTATGATGTGATTCATTAAAACTAAGGATATGTGGATTCAAATTAAATTTTACTTTAGTGTGCACATGTTAGTGCTTAAACATACCAGCTGTTTTGATTGCTGAGATAAGTAAGATTGAAAAAATTGAAATTGGAATAAATAAAAACTGTTGTCAGGTACTTAATCTAGAAAGGATAATAGCATTTTTTGCAAGCTATATATAGTTACTTAAGATTATTTACTTTTTCTCCATCCTTTGAACCTGGTAAAATCAGGCGGGTTCTGGAGTGTGTCTCTCAAAGGGAAAACTTCTCCATTGTTTATTAGAAGGAACTGCAGCTTCTCAACATGAAAGTGTTGGTGATGAAGAGACAGATGCGGTTCAAGGCTCTAACCATGTCGACCCAGGTATGTTGGTTCGAAGTTCTTTTGAATGTGATAAAAAAAAAAAAAAAATTCTTATTATCATCATTGTAATTGGAAAGCAATGATATGTAATTACTTTGGATTCAATTCCGGAAAATGAGAATTAAAATTGCTTCGGAAATTAGCCTTGGTTTCTCTGTAACATGAAACTAATTTTATGTGATATCTGATGTTGGTCAGACGCTCCTAAATGGGTCAAAGTAAATGAAACGAAGACGCTCCATGATGTTCTGAAGGACCCCAATTTTATCATTCCTGGCATCCCAGGTGTCATATAATTCACTTCAGGGTTTTTTTTTGTCCTTTTCCCAATTATTCTGTTCAGAATTTCATCCAAGGACACTGTGCATTTGCAGTATTCTATGTTGTCGCAAAGCGATCGAGCTTTTATGGCAAGTTCAAAGCTGGAAAATGGGCTCCTCCGAGCATATGAAGAGACAGCAACAAGCTTTTATTGGAGAAAGCGAATGTGTCTACTGACTCCTAGTTGAGTCTAAGCAAGCTTCTATATTTGTCTGAGGTTGTTTTTGTCCTGCAACATCTCACAATTTGGTTGCATCCCACAGTGAAGGCACACAAGGTAGTTGCTCGTGAAGTCATCAGCCAATGTTACACATTTCCTCGAGACTTGTTAGAATTTTTTGTTGTGTTTTTTTTAAAGAAAGGACTGAAATCTGCCTGTGTTTTGTGAGTGAGGATTTTAGGCCAGCTTTAGTAACAAAATCTGACAGACAACGAGGTTTAATGTATCATATTCTAACATATTCTAATACAATTTACTTACTAGCTAATAGCTATGGAGCTATGGTTATCATGCTCGCAACAGCCTCCACAAAACCTCCACATAATTCAATCATTCAATATATCTCTGTCAGATGATTCAGCTTCAGAATAAACCTTAGGCTGCATAATGCATTTGTGCCGTAGAATCTTTCTTTTCGATGTGAAAAAATGTCTTGTGCTTTTAATTTTAACTTTAATTTTTTTATAACAATAACTTTTTTTTTTTTTGCCAGAAGGTCGGCGTCCCTCACACCTAATGTAAAGGGTATGCCACTTGTAAAAACAATATATAATTGATAATGATGATACCAATTTAAGGTATAAGTTTAGATATTCCCACAAGTTTTAATTTTTAAAACGGGGGTGGAGGTGTTGGATGTGTTTTTTAATTGGGTTCTAATAAAAAAATATTAAAATAAGATAACCATGTTTATTTATGAGATAACTTATTACTAATTAGAGTAATTTTTGTTTAAAATCAAAACCCACATATGTGTAAGTTTAAATTTTAATGTCAATAAATAAATAAAATATTAGTAGTTATGTGAATATTTTTTGAATTTAAAACTATGCTCTAGTTCTAATGAATCCCTAAAACTTATCACCCCTAGAGTTTCTGTTATAATAGGAGAAGGGAAGGGAAGAGAATCCTCTCCAGATTTGTTGGAGACAAATGGACAAGGGCTAGGCAGAGAAATCTTGGAATGGATCCGATAAGTTGCCACTTACGTATCAGGGGAAGGAAGCATGAGGGCCACCAAACGCTTAAGGATTTTTTGGTTTGAGTATTGTATTAGCCATGCATGTCTCTCACAAATTGACAAATCATAACAAAATATAAACTAATGAACGACGTTAACCAGGGTTTTGGTCCTCATATTTAAGGCCTTCCAAAATTTAGCTAGATTATTCTAGATTCATCACCCCAAACATGCTTAATCACGAAATGTCCATGCAATTGCAGAGATGTGATTCTTCTCTCGTTTTCCCCCACCAATACATTAATTACCATATTTTAATGCAATGAAATCAAAAGTGTTAAATATTAAAATTAAAAAGGAAAATAAGAATCAACTCACGAGATCCACCCCTTCAGTCGCTTCTATAAAATGCCTTCCAAAAATAAAAATTGGTCTATATAAGGTACATAGTCAAAATATCAAATGTTGGCCAAAAAGAAATGGTCAAAATATCAAACAATGGTTTATAGTCCTATAATTTCAATAGCTTTTTTTAACACGAGAACTCATTATGAGGTCACTTTTTTATTAGTAGGAGTATAATTGAGATATTAAAATATTCTTAAATAAATAAATAAAATACATGTTGACAGCTCAATCTCTACTGTCAATACGAAATTATGGTTTGTTAGTAAGAATGTAATGTTATATCAAAAGAAAGAAAGAAGGCATTTATGGGTTTGGATTTCAGGGATCGCTCCTTCCCAAATTTCTCTTGTTGACGTGGACCAAGTTTCATGACAGTTATGATTCACTCCCCCCATCACGCTGCTATTAATAGACCACATCTATTTCAAAGATTCCATCCCCGCATCTTTGTTCGCCGGCCATTGACCTCCAACTCTCCTCTGCTTCTTCTTCAGTGCAGAGAAATATTCTCTCTCTCTCTCTCTCGAATCTACGCTTAGGACTCGCTCTCTTCACTAACAACACTCCAAAATACTAATATAGCCTTCCCCACAAATATTCTCGTGCCTTTCTTCTACACGCACCCACAACCTCTTTCCACATACTCTCTCCGGTCTCAACCATGACTACTCTCCCGTGCTCCGCCGCCGATCTCCAATCTCTTCTTGCCAACACAGCCAATTCTTCCGCCGCCGCCGATTACATTTGTAAACGTTTCGAAGATATTTCCAACAAGTTTGTTGATACTGCCTATGCCGTCGATAACACCTACCTTCTCTTTTCTGCCTACCTCGTGTTTGCGATGCAGCTGGGCTTCGCCATGCTGTGTGCTGGTTCTGTTCGAGCGAAGAACACCATGAACATTATGCTCACCAATGTGCTTGACGCTTCGACTGGTGGCATTTTCTATTACCTTTTCGGATTCGCCTTGTCTTATGGTTCGCCATCAAATGGGTTCATTGGGTATCACTTTTTCGGCCTCAACAAGTTCCCTTCGCCATCTTTTGATTACGGGTATTTTCTCTACCAATGGGCGTTTGCCATCGCCGCCGCTGGAATCACCAGTGGTTCGATTGCGGAGAGAACACAGTTCGTCGCCTATTTGATTTACTCATCATTCCTAACAGGATTGGTTTATCCCATAGTCTCTCACTGGTTCTGGTCTGCGGATGGTTGGGGCAGCGCTGCTCGCCCTGAAAATCTCTTATTCGGATCCGGGGTCATCGATTTCGCAGGCTCTGGCGTCGTCCACTTGGTGGGCGCCGTCGCCGGGTTCTGGGGTGCCTTCATTGAAGGCCCACGTATAGGAAGATTCGATCACGAAGGAAAACCTGTAGCCATGCGAGGACACAGTGGAACCTTGGTTGTTCTAGGCACATTCTTGTTATGGTTTGGATGGTACGGATTCAACCCAGGATCGTTCCTCACAATCATGAAGACCTATAACGATTCAGGTTCTTACTACGGGCAATGGAGTGCGATCGGCAGAACCGCCGTGACCACAACACTGGCTGGCTGCGCCGCGGCGCTGACCACCCTGTTCGGCAAACGCCTTCTGAGTGGACACTGGAATGTGACAGACGTCTGCAACGGGCTTCTCGGAGGATTCGCAGCCATAACGTCCGGTTGCTCTGTGGTGGATCCATGGGCAGCAATCTTGTGCGGATTTGTGGCGGCTTGGGTGCTCATTGGATTCAACATATTAGCAGAGAAGTTAAAGTACGATGATCCATTGGAAGCTGCACAGCTTCATGGAGGTTGTGGTTCATGGGGCATAATCTTCACAGCCCTGTTTGCAAGAAAAGAGTTTGTGAATGAGGTATATCCAGGTGTTCCTGGTAGGCCATATGGGTTGTTAATGGGAGGAGGAGGGAAGCTTTTGGGGGCACATGTTGTTCAGATTTTGGTGATAGTGGCTTGGGTTAGTGTAACAATGGGGACGCTTTTCTTCTTGCTTCATAAATTGGAGCTTTTGAGGATTTCACCAGATGAGGAAATGGCTGGATTGGATGTTACCAGTCATGGTGGATTGGCTTACGCGTATAATAACGAGGAGATTGAGCTTGCTCAAAAAAGTGCATTTGGGGCCATGAGGATGGGTTCTTCAGCTGTTTGATTTTATTTGGAAAACGTGTTTTAGTTTAGGGGAAAATAATATTTTTCATCCTTAGAGTTTCACTAGTTTTGAACTCATCAGTCCCCATCATTTTAATTGTTGTCAGTCCTCATTTTTCAGCCGTTAAAGAGTTAGCCCTGAGAGCCGTTTGGCAAATGATGATTTGTTAAAACGATAGTACAAATTAGATGCCATGCAGATAAGATTTCGCGGCCTCAATTCTTTTTATTTTTATTTATTTTCCATGGAGTAGAAAGAAATGAACAATCATTTCGTTTCGAAGAATTAGAGAGCTTAGGGCAAGTTTTCTTTTCTCTGCTCGGACGAAGGATCAGTGATGTCTTTCTTCACCGAAACAATGCACGGTATAGTAGGCTAAAAAGCCAACGACGTCAAAACCGAAATCAGACCACAGCAGAAAAACGAAGGTCAAAGGTCAATGCGCTGCCACTTTTCGGTCATTTAAGTTTCTTAGATTTTTTTTTTATCAAAAATTTTTAAAAAGACATTATAATTTAAAACTGGATAATATCTCCCTTTTTCTTAGTTGATATTAATATCAAGCAAAACAAACTGTCTATTATCCTTAGGCGTAAACTTAGATATTTAAAAATTAAAATACCTCCTTAAACATAATAATTAGAATCATAATAAGATAATACTTTTTAATGAATGAATATACTCTGAATGATCCCATGGGTATTTAAGTTTCTTAGATATTGCACTATTTAGTAGATAATACATGGGCTTGAAGGTTGCTATTGGATCATGATTATGATCTGTTCGAGCCCATGATCTGAGGGTCCACTTTACACGACCCTATATGCTTGGCTTAAACTGGAATAAGATGTAGACCCCACACTATCCCGTTTTAAATTTTCAATAAAATAATAAGGTCCGACTCTGTCAGCTTCATTCACCCGTGTGAATTGGCTTTTCACAGTTCATATTCATAATAAAATAGTTTTGACGTATTGTATTGTAGACGTGCCAAACATGCACGAAAAACAATACGTATTCGTTTTAAAAATATGTGCTTCATAGCTTAGAGCCAACTCCTCTACTGCTAAGTAAACACGGGCAGATAAAAATTATGGAGGAAACAAATTCACAGGAACCAGGTCAGAATGCTACAGTCAACTCAAAATGATCCTCACACATAGCACGATTCAGTAGAAGCTTAATACTCGCTAGTTTATCACGCAAAATAGGACAATGCCAATACAAGACACGACACTAGAGCTTATGTATTTTACTTCAACCATCATGCGAGAAACAAAAGGCAACTTAACATTTGAAACTCGTCAAGATCACCTCAAACATCCACCGCAAGCACGCATCGGAGGCATCCCCCTTCATGCAAAAGATCAAATGCTTTGTTGATCTCCGAAAGAGTTAATTTATGGGTAATGTACTCATCGATCTTGATTTCCTGTGAAAACAAATGAAGCATACACATAGCACTCATGAATACTAAGGCTAATGTGTCAATGCATAGGAACAAGCATGGAAAATCTCCGAAAGAGTTAATTTATGGGTAATATACTCATCGATCTTGATTTCCTGTGAAAACAAATGAAGCATACAACATAGCACTCATGAATACTAAGGCTAATGTGTCAATGCATAGGAACAAGCATGGAAAATCTCCGAAAGAGTTAATTTATGGGTAATATACTCATCGATCTTGATTTCCTGTGAAAACAAATGAAGCATACAACATAGCACTCATGAATACTAAGGCTAATGTGTCAATGCATAGGAACAAGCATGGAAATCCCTTACCTTCTTCATGTACTTGTCTACAAGCATAGGAACTTGTGAGCGGCTCTTGAAGCCACCAAAAGCAGTTCCCTTCCAAACACGGCCAGTCACCAACTGGAAGGGGCGAGTTGATATTTCTTGTCCTGATCCTGCAACACCCACAATAACCGATGTCCCCCAGCCCTGATTTGACAGGTAAACACACATCAATATTTACAAGAACCATATCATCATAACATTTGTGCTATAAAGCTGACCATGAGGGCCGCGGCTGCTCTCACCTTATGGCAGCATTCCAAAGCAGACCTCATCACTGAGACATTTCCAATGCATTCAAAACTATAATCAACTCCACCGTCTGTGAGATCAACTATGACCTGCTGAATTGGTTTGTCGTAATCTTTTGGATTAATAAATTCAGTTACGCCAAAGTTCTTTGCTGCAAGGAATTGAAGCAGAAGACGGATTACTTTTTAAAAGCCGCATATAATATGAAGAACCTCTTCTTTAGTTTTGTCTAGTTCCATGGTCAATTGAACAAATGAACAGAAGATATCGCATACAAGAATATTCATTTTTATAATATAGAAGTACTATGACGGTAGAAAAATAAAAACAACTAGATATATAAAATAGAATTACGAAGTGTTATTATTCCACTTGTGAGCAAATAACTTGAAGAGAAAATAGCATTATCTTCTTCCTTCATCACATGGCTACTCAAAAAATTGATTTTCAGACTATCAGACTCCCGGTGACGAGTCTATAGTATATTTTGAACACTGCACAGAATCAGAGGCATAAAATCAAGCAAGCTTATGATGTACCTATATCAAACTTTTTGCTGTTAAGGTCTATGCCAATGATCCGTGATGCACCAGCTGCTTTTGCACCCTCTGCAACCTGTCAAGTGTAATCATTTATTCCTAGAGCAATCCAGAACAAGGCAAAAAGTACAAATATCTGCTTTGCTTTTTAGAAGCTTACAGCAAGCCCAATAGTTCCAAGGCCAAAAATAGCTACAATTGAACCTGGTTCAACCTTTGCAGTGTTCCAGACAGCTCCAAGACCTAAACAAATTTTGATTAGTTCTCGCCCATACATCTTTGAGTGTATCTGAAACATCCTGAAATACATTGCTGACTTATTTCAAACCATAAAAAAAAGTACATGAACCACAGGCATACGCAAAGACATTGCCACATTTCATAAATTCATCAGAGATACATTGCTGACTTATTTCAAACCATAAAAAAAAGTACATGAACCACAGGCATACGCAAAGACATTGCCGCATTTCATAAATTCATCAGAGATTCTATGAAGACAGATAACACTCAAAATTCAGAAGGACAGGCTACAATCGAACATTTGCTAAATCTCAAAATATTTTCCTTCATTACCAAGTTATTGAATTGAATTAACCTTCCTTGTATAGCAAGAAGTTTCTTACAGCAGAAAAATAAATCCGCACATGCATATGCAAAGCCATTACCACATTTCAGAAATATATTGGAAAGTCTATCAAGACAGATAATGACACTCAGAATTCAGGAATGGCAGACTACTTCTATATATCTGGTCAACCTCAAAAAAATTTCTACTAGCAAAGCTAAAATACTTACCAGTAGGGACACCACATCCAAGAAGACAAACTTTCTCTAGAGGAGCTTGTGGATCAATCTTAGCTACGCTAACATCATGAACAACAGTGTATTGACTAAAAGTTGAGGTTCCCATAAAATGATAGATGGGCTTTCCATTAATAGAGAAACGACTCTTGCGGTCACTCAGCATGACACCAACTCCAGTGGCAGAACGAACTTTGCCACAAAGGTTTGTTTTGCCAGATTTGCAAAACTTGCATTCTCTACATTCAGCCTGGTAACAGGGGATGACATGATCTCCAGGCTGAACCTCAGTAACATCTTGTCCAACACTTTCTACAATCCTGAGCCAAGATGTAAATTGCCACAAACCATTAAGTCAGCTGATATATATGTCTATAGGTTGTAGCTTAAACTTATCTGTCATTTACCCGGCAGCTTCATGACCAAGAATACACGGGAAGAGACCTTCTGGATCCTGTATATCAAATTAAGCAAATTTCATGAGGAAGAATTTCATATGCTAATAGCCTGCGCATAAGCTTCTTGCAGTGCAAATGGAATGGGATATATGTAGAAGTTGTTCTAAACTTATCATATATTGAAGTATCTCAGACCATCTACGTAAATTGAATGGCCAAAGACCTATATATTTCACATTCTATTGGACATATGATGGCATTACAATTATTTATTTAACAATAAACGTACTGTTTTGGATAGATTCAGGCAATCAGGCTACTACGGATCTCGCACTAAGAACTAAAATTCACCCTCAAAATGGTGGAATTCCAAACAGATAGAGTGGAAAAGGCTCCAAACTTTTGCATGCAATCAAACAAGATAAATCTAAATCGCTCCTTCGGTACGGATATCGGATATTCCAAGGTTAAATCCAAATCCGACAAAAAATTATTTATTTCGTTTTAATATCAGGACTCTACCCAAAATCCGGCATTGATCATGCATTGGTTATTCATTTGTTAGAAAACACCTTCCAAATTGCCATCGATTTTACTGACTGGACGGAGCGGAAAACCAAAATCAGGAATAATAAAAAGCGGGAATCAAAATGCATATACCTGACCGCTCCAAGTGTAAGCATCGGTATGACAGAGAGCGGTGTAAAGAATCTGGACTCGAACCTCACCAGACTGCGGTGGGGCCACCTGAATGTCTTCAATAGTCAATGGCTTGTTGGGTTCCCAGGCCACCGCAGCTTTAACAAAAGATTAACCCCAAAACCATAAACAGTGCAACCTTGTTAGGGACTCTCCGGTTCGGGCAAAACAAGATGCATCTGCAAGCCGAATAGAATGAAGAAAGAAAGAGAAGGTACCTTTGCAGGTAATGACTTGACCCTGAGTAGCCATGAATGCGATTGGAACCACACAGAATAGGCACAAGATCAGACAGAGACAGTGAGCTAGCTAGGTAATATCAATAATACACTACCATATAAAATATATAAAAGGGGAAATATATCATATATGGCCCGTCGACCAGTGTTGGTAGGCTATGGATGGCTAAGGTTAGATAAGGTACTCTTTTTATTTAGTATCTTATTTAAAAAAAATATAGATTATATTTTATAATTTAATATTTAATTTTAATAAAAAATTTAATAATTTTAAATTAAATATAAGTGAATTGAATATATATTTATATTATAAAAAAATTATAATTATAAATTTTTAAAATAATATTATATTTATATATCTTTAAAAGTTAAATAATATCAATAATTTATTAAAAATAAGGTAATAAAGATAATAATTAAAATTTTGAGATTTATTATATATAAAAAATGAATGTTGAAATTTAAATAGTTTGTAATTATAACTTTGTATCAATCTCCTCAATATTAATAAAGATAAAATATCTAAAAAATAAAATAAATAATTATAATTTATAATATAATCATATGATAATTAATAAAGTTAAAAAAATATTAATATAATTATAAATATTAAAAGATACAGTTTATCTACTTAACTATTCATATTTTTAAAATGACTTTCTAATCACTAGTAACTATCATATTATCTCTTTTAAGATAGAGAAAAAAATAAAAGAAATGGTACTCATAAACAGTACAGGGTAGGATAACTCCTATACTCAGTATTTAATCTAAAAAATATATGAGTTGTATTTTATAATATGATATTTAATCCTTTTTTATATTTATTAAATTAAATAAAATATTTTTATTGTGAATTTATGTGAGTATATCATGTCAGCGAGTTTTATACACACTTCTACTGGCAGGCTGGCACGTCAGGAGCTCGTGGTGATGATAACCTGGGCATGACCCGAACCGGTTTGCCTTCCGGGCTTATACTTTGACCGGGAAGTTGGTGCCGGATCTCTGAGTGCCAGCAATCCATGGACTCGACAATTAAATGGTTAAACGGGTTGCTCATTGTCGGGCGGATCTATTATATTGTTTTGGGACAATAACAAAAAAAAGAATTTTTTTAAAATTAAATTTCTTTGTAAAATGATCATTTTACTCTTGTGTGAAGAAAAAAAAACTCTCCTATGAGCTTTAGAGGGTGGTGGTGGAGAGAGATTTTTTTTTTTACAAAACAGTAATAAGAAAAATTTCTAAAGATTACGGTGAGAATATGACATTTTGTGGTTATAATATGATATTCACATATTTTATTGTTTTATTATGGAGGCATTGGTTTCGAGCAACCATAGGGAGCCGTTGTGGTGAAGTGGGGAGATGGGATAGATGAGTTCTTAATTAAAATATTTTTTGTTGGTAAAAAAAAACAAACATTAAAAGACTTTTTCAATGAATGCCACCGACAGATATCATAATCTGGGAGACTCCTCATGCCGTCATATGGCTTTTTCAAATCAGAGATGCCATCGCTATTCGGTGCCATTTATTTTTAAATGTAAACATAAGTTCAGGAAATTATAGGAAATGACTCGGTCAAGCCGAGAACATTTGTATATGAATTTTGTGCCCTGAAAATAAATATGTCATTTTATTAAAATTCTGTGCAATTTTTTCTCTAATTTCTCAAAAAAAAAATTGTTAAATTTACGCATTATTTTCAACAATTTTGTAACCTACACATTACTAAAAAGATAATAAAAAAACTAAATTAATACTGCCAATATCTTAAATATAATAGTTAATTAAAAAAATTATTTTAATCTTAAATATAATATCTCTTTATCTCTAAAATTTATAATTTATTGATGAATAAAATATAGTCTCAATATAAATAATTAAAAAATATTTTAAAATATAACTATGTTTATATCAAATTTTTTAGTTCAATTTTCTTTAGTTCTCTAATTATATTTGTCTCTATTTATTATTTTTTTGAATATGTGTTTAAATTAAATTAAAATATTAAAAATAATATGACACACGATGAATAAGTTTTTTTTTTAGAAAAATCAACTATCAATACTATTAATTAAATTAACTTATCTAATTTAGTTATCTGATTTCTATATCCTTTGTTAAAGATTTAGTTATTTGGAGATGAACGTGAGACTCATATCCCCAAGTGGTCAAAGGCCATTAAATGAATTTGTTGAAAAAATGCACGGGGATACATACGGTACAGGACATTAATTCATGGGTAAAATCTTAAATAACGAGTATTTCAACGGGGCATGCCTCAGGCTTCCTTCAACATATTTTCATTGTCTCTTATCCTCTTCTTCCTCTAACGCTTCCAAATAGATTCCTTCTTTTCCCCCTTCCAAATATCCCACACCGCATGTAGCCAAACCTCTTTTCTGTTACATGGCTTCGGATTCCAATTCAAACCTCAGAATCATCGTTGAAAGAAACCCTCCAGAGTCTCGCCTGGCTGAGCTCAACATCAAGTGCTGGCCCAAGTATGCCCTGTTTTTTCCTCTCTTGCTCTGTGATTGTGCGGGTTCTGATTGCGAATCGTAATATGACTTGTTTGTTTTTTATTCTTATTTGGGGGGAAAACAAAGATGGGGTTGCTCTCCAGGGAAGTACCAGTTGAAGTTTGATGCAGAAGAGACGTGCTATTTGTTGAAAGGGAAGGTGAAAGCATACCCAAAAGGGTCATCGCAGTTTGTAGAGTTTGGTGCGGGCGACCTTGTCACCATCCCTAAAGGACTCAGTTGCACTTGGGATGTCTCTCTTGCCGTCGATAAATACTACAAATTTGAGTCTTCTTCTTCTTCATAGTGGTTTGAATCAATTTTTCAGCTGTAGATTTTCATTAATCAATCTATTCCTTTTCATATTTGTTCGAAATTTTGTTATAACTTGTGGTGGCTCTGTTTTCTCCTCGTTTCCGTTTGGTTGAGGATTGCCATGGTGCGAGGGTAGTTTTAGTCAAAAGAGAAATCAATGAGCCAATGAATGCAAATGTCCTATTCAAACCAAAATCTTATACCCGTGTTAGCAATGCAGCTTTTAATTATCGTTTGACTGGTCAACCCTTTAGATTTTCTTTTTTTTTTTAAAAAAAAAACGTAAAACTAGAATCATGAGACCAAAGGAGAAATTCCTCCTTTTGCAGCAAGCGATTTTATCAAACATTTTTTTTTTGTTTATAAATTTTCGAGACAAGATGCCTCCACGCCGACCTTCTCTCATCATCTGACAATCTAAAAGGATAAAGTTTGAATCTCCCAGATGAATAAACTGTAGTCCTTCTGTAGAGGCACGGATAAAATGAGACTATCTGAAAAATCTACTCCTTACCGTGTAGACACAGAAGGACCTCATACGATTCATGATGGTGATTATGATAATATATTCAATTCCACTAGTAACTAATGCTAGTATCCTTTAAAATAAAATAAATAAATTCCTGTAACCAAAAAAAAAAAAATCCATCCGAAGTAAACTAAAAGTTTGCCTAGTGTTTTGATCGAGCTATTTCTAACGAATTCGTTGCAGAAGCAACCAATTGGTTTGAAGCCGTGGTTTACGTTGTAAAAAGCTCGGCGGAAGGCGAAACACTGATTAATTTTTTTCTATATAAACTGATTAATTATTTTGGTTCAAGGATAGTAACTCGATTGTTTTTTATTTTTTATTTTTGTAAAAAGTAACTCATTTGTTTTTTTCTATTTTATTTTTTAAAAAAGTAACTCGTTTGTTTTTTTCTATTTTATTTTTTAAAAAAGTAACTCGTTTGTTAATTGCTACGTTGTATGCTGCAACGTAAAAAAGCCCCTGGGCTTGCGCCTCGCGAGCTTGAGAACTTTCCTAACTAGAGAGAAAACACATGATTTCTAACTTATTTTCCCCCTTTTTTCTCTAACTATAGAACTCGTCATATTAGATCCAAAAGGTAAACTTTTTGGATAGAGAAAAGAGGGAACACATAAAAGTTAGTAAGGGCCATATTAATACATAAACATACAAAAATATGTAATGTAATATACAGTTGCTCGTGCTGGAAGTGAAGCTCTAGCATTCTATTCCCAGTGTTAGGTTAGTGTAGATGATCATCAGCAGTGATAGCTGTCAGTTGCAACGGAATGATAAACAATTAAAAAAACTCTTACCCAGGGAAAGCAATGTTTGAAACAAAATCTTGAAAGATCCAGACAAGCGAAAGCTAGGGTGTTCGGAGTCTTCTACCTACAATCTTGGCAGAGGAAAAGGTGGTGCCAGGTGATGCTGAATTACTGAACTATAAACCCACATCATCTGTCCAAACCTATAATCGGACAATTACTTGGTAAGGATAAATAACCAAATACAAATATCATTTGCAGCTCTCCAATAAAATTAGGAAATCCAAAAATAAGTAACATAGAACCTTGCTCATTGATTGGGTCCAACTTTGCTCTACTGAGGACAATAACTTAGTCAAGTGTCATTCACCGCATGAGCACCATCACACTGTAGCACCGTAAGCTTTCCTTCCTACAAGCAAAAGCTATAGATTATTAACTGAAGAATGTTTAACAATAAGTTTTTGGTCGCAAACAAAATCATGCCTTCGTTCCATAAACAATCCCTCCACCAGCAAAAGGACGAAAGCAAGCAACATTGACCTCATCCTCCGCACTAGGGAGAACACTGACATGTTCCATATCGGATACTCTATACACCTGGGACATAAAAGCATACTCAGGGACCTGATATTCAGCTTTAAGTATATATGCAATACCAACTGAAAATAATCAACAACTGGCCATGCATGACTAGAAAAGATCGTGACCACCCAAAATGATAATATAAATTTTGTCATGGAAAATGCGTTAATTTCATAAATACACTACAGACTATAATAGGAGGGGCGAGTCTGTTATTTCACAATGATGAGCAACTAGGATGAGAAAACAATTGAGTTCAAAAGGCATTTACCTCCAACACAGTATAAATAGGCAGGGTTGTTTCCCCATCAATGGCAATGCATTTTAGAAGAGAGGCATGACGTCGACCATATGCAAGCAGTATGTGCTCAGATGTGGGCGAGAACTACACATAAAACGGTTGCACAATTTTTAACAGTTACCAAAACAAACAGAAGTACGCTAGCTATTAGTAAGACTTCAACAACTCAGTAATACAAATGACTTCATTACTTTATTTTGTGGTGTCCAAACTACAATGGGATGGAAGGGACATCAGGCCTCAGTCAGTGATAATGACTTGTGAATACATTAAAATCAAATCTAAATTTACGGTAGAAGTATTTAACTACCTGGATAGAAGTCAGACAGTGTGCCGCTCTAATTGCTCGAGAGGCAAGCACTGATCCAAATCTGTTCAGAAAGCATGAACTATGCAATTATCTAAAACCATATGGTGTCCCTTATACAAAAAGTAAGTGAAAGTGAGAAAGTTGAAGAAGCCAAGAAACACTAGTTGAAGGAATCCTTCAGGGGGGATTGGGGAAGAATAAAAGGTAAAGGAAGTAAGCCATACGTTGCCTCCTCCAGGGAATATATCCGAAGCTCATACATGACTTGATGTGCTGAGATCGGATGTCGAGTTGGTGATGTTGCAACTCCATGGTCCTGGTGTACTAGTGCTTGTAACCCTGAATCAGCTTCGGCATGAGGAACCACACATGCAACACAAGCAGCTAAAAACCTACCACATGGTGAGAAATGGGCGCCCATTTCACTGCAAACACAATTACAATTTAAATTAAAAATATGACAATTGCATTAGAGTATAACTTGAGCGCCCATTTCACTGCAAACACAATTACAATTTAAATTAAAAATATGACAATTGCATTAGAGTATAACTTGATCGAATCGCTCAAAATATTTATGAAATTTTTTGGGAAAATGTAACCTGATTCACAACATTTAAAAAAAACATCAACTCGCTGAAGAAACTAAGCACTTTTTTCAGAGATGAATAAAGCATTACTGATTACATTATCGAGCAATAACAAATTACAATTACAATATACCTGCAGAGGACAGCATGTGGTATGGTTAGACGGCAACTATTACCACTAAGTGGGGCACAAGGATTTTGTATATCATATGACCAAACTCTTAGCTCCACAGTGCAAGGCAACTCTGCAGAAGCAGCAGCCGCCATGGATGTCACAAGTTCTGACTGGATCTGACTTGCAATGGTTTGGATGTCAATCAAATCATGCAGCTTATTAACTGAAGCTACATAACTCTCATATTCAGATTCTGGTACCTGGGAATGTGTGAAACGATTCTGTGAACCTGATCTCACAGAAGTTCCTGGTATGGTGATCCCGCCTGGCATTGCTTCCCCAAATTTACTAGTGGACAAATTAGATGGCAGAATGGAAGAACTAATCTGTTGAGCTAGACTGTCACCACTACCACCCATGTGAGAAAGCATAGAGGGAGCACCAACTAGGCTTTGACCCATTACCCATCCTTGAAGAAAAGGTAGCTCCCACCCACCTGAGTCTCTTGTAGGGACAGGCTTGAGAAATTGACTTAATTCTGAAAGAACCTCTTGATTTCCAGCTTGTCCAGTTAGTCCATGCAGTCTACCACTAAAAGAATGAGCGTTAGTAGAGTTTCCATGTTGTCTTCCTTCAGACGGTTCTGTTTCATCAATAGTCACGCCATCCATTTTGAGGTTAGTGATGCCAATTCCCATTCTATTACGGGAGGTATCATGGGCAGTATACCCTGTATTAGTTTGAGAGGCAGATGGAATTTCAGAGGATTTATCCATGGGAGACACTGTAACAACATTTTGTTCTGTTGCATTTGTGTCTACTTGAAGCTGCACTGAAGCAGAAGACTCAACTCCAGAAACATGATTATCCCGCTGTAATTCCATTCTTGAGTCACCTATAGTATATGAAGGCATGAAGAAGAACGGTGACATAAGGGGTGGTTCACTGGAGAAATTAACATGATCCCTAGATTGAACCTCTGTTACAAAAACAGCAGGTGGAGGATATTGAAAATAACCAAGGGAGGTAGCCTTTGTCATGATGGAATCTGAAGAGTCAATGTCATTGACCTGCACATCAATCCAACAATATTGATCTAAAAATTTCCAACTACATGACATTTTAAATATCACGAGTACATAATCAATATAGTTCATTTACCGCAGCAGTTAAAAGATATGGTGCAGCATGTGGGTGGAAATGAACAGCCCGAAGTGACCGCCTTGTCTTCAGCACCAATGGTGGTGAGGATTCTTCGCCTCTCTTGTTGTAGGGCCACATGTACAACTGACACAATATTTAAAGAAAATGTCAGACGATCCGCATATGCCACCAGAAATGAATTGGGTTAAAGAATTAAACAAGACAGGTTCTTAGCAAAATTAGTACATTATGGCCTGATGCAACAGCAAGTATTTCCCCATTGGCATGGAAAGCAATGGATGCAATGGGGCGATCTGCAACAGCATACCCAGTAGATTCAATTAAGAGTAATAATATGGGCAAAAGAACCATAAATAAATTCAGTAGCAGTTGGAGAAGTAATCCGGTATAAAAGGATAGATAGTAAAATTACAGAAACGATAAAAAAATAGGCACTTTGATGTCTCAATATCCCATAAGCAAACTTCTTGATCCAAGCTCCCACTAGCAAGTATTTGAGGGTGTAGTGGATGGAACCTAACCTGTAACCCATGTCACAATTAAAATTGTAGAATATAAATGGGCAACACGTTCTGACCAAAGTGTTCAGTTTGATAACACAAAATAGCTTCCTATAATGTAAACATGCTAGCAAAGTGAGAGAGTAAAGCATACATAAGTCAGACCGAACAACCAGCATATTAAATTGATCAGAGTGTGTCTAATCGAACTGAAGGACTATATTATCAATATTACAAGTAAATAAAATTGATCAGAAATTAGTGCAAACAGGAAAAATTCAAGCTTACCACCCAAGGCGTCCTCCTATGGCCCATCAACACCTTTAAGCACCTTCCAGTTTCACAATCAATTATCTTTATAGTGTGGTCACCACTGCATAAGCCAACGAGAACCAGAACTCAGCCCCAGAAGAGAGTCTTTAGATCAAATGGAGAAAAGGCAGAAGGAGAATAAAGTTACAGCTTACTGTGTTGATGCAAGCACTTTTCCATCTGAACTAAATGCTGCAGCTATAGTAGACCGTGAGGGAGGCACTAAAGAGCAGTACTTAGCAGATAAGTGCAGTAATGACTCTGCCTCAACCCTGAAAATCATATTTAGAAGTGTTTCTCAGCAATATTTTTCTCTGAACAAAGAGAAAATCTGCATTCTCAAGAAGCTATCTCTTTCTGAACATAAATTTGTCACTTGCGTAAGTACCATGAGAGGAGACCACGTCTTGCATCTCTCACTACTACATTTTTAGGACGAGAGAAGGAACCAGATTTTGGCCTAGACATTTCTCCCCAGTGCTGTTTTGGCACATGTTTAGTCCTGGGTGAAATCTCTCTCCATGCTAACAAACTAACTACATTTCTACCCCTGAAAAAATTCAATCAATTGAATGAGTGACAGCACTGCGAAAACTATATATATATATATTATTTCAAATTCTAAGCATACAGGGGGGAAAGAAAGAAAGTTTTGTAGGTACTAAAAAACTTATGAATTGTCAGCTTCTACATTATGGCCAATCACCATGGCAAGCATAATTGTGAGCACAAGAAATATTCAATCAGCATGAATGGGATCAATCCCCAACATGTCCCCAGTTCCTACTCCCTACTCCGCATCTAATGTAACATACATATGCACGCCTAAAAGCAAACAAGCAAGCAAAGAAACAGGACCAGCATAAATTAAGTGTCTTCTTTGTTTCCTCCATAATGGAGTCCATATTGCACGAAATGCTCAAACACAATTAATAACTTTTTTGGGGAAAAAATATCAAAACGATTAAAATATAATGGATTATCGGGTCCGATCATTCTGACCTGCTGTTGAAGTTGCGGGAAGATGAGGATGCGAGCAAGTTCTGACACTGAGACCCAGGAAACTCCGTCATTTCGGTGGATTTCATTGAGATTAACAACACAAATGGAATCTGAGAGAGTTACTGGAGGGGAGGGGTTGTTAATTCCTGAATCCTAATCTCTGAAAGCGCGATTCGTCTAGAAGAGACTAGCCTCTCCCCTCTCGCTCTCCCTCCCTCCTCCAGAGTGCTTAGGCCGCTCCATTCAGCTTCCTTGTTTGATTTCGGAACGGTCACCGGGCAACACTTGTCCAAGGGTGTCAAGGTTTGATCCATGAAATGTAATATTGGGGTTTGATCCATTTATCGCGCTAGGATGAGCCAGCATGCCTTTGCGGGCCGCTTTTGATAGGTTTTAGATGTGTTCTCTGTAAAATTTTAGAAAGGGATTTATAAAAAAAATATACTTATAAAAAAAGAGTTTTGAAGAAAAGATTATAAAAAAAATAATTTTAAATAAATATGTATTTAGATAGTTATTTTTAAAAATATTTTTATTATAAATAAATTATGAAAAAGGGTATGTGTATTAAATGAGGAGAGATAAGAAATAAGAAGGGAGAGTGTAAAAAAATATAGGTAATATAGTAATTAGTTAGTTCATAAGCTTTTTTACTGTTCTATAAGTTATTTTGACCAGCTTATTTGAAACCTTAGTTTTAAACTATGGTTTAATTCAAAAGTCCGTTTGAACAAATATGGCTGTTTGGTTTAAAATTTCTCTAAATTTAGGTTTTGAGTTAAATTTAAATTTAGCAATTTGCCAAACAGGCCCTTAAAAAAATTATAGAAACAGCTTTTAGACTATTTTTTTAAATAAATTTAACAGGATAACATATAGAAAAAAATAATTATAAATAGATAAATAGTTAAATAGTTATTATTAATAATAAATTATTATAAAGAACATAGGAAAAAAAATAATTACAATTCAACTCATATCTCGTATATTCATCTACTGTTCACCATCTTTTTTGTTTAATGATGGATAGAGGTTGACTTTGAAGTGGATACAATAGATAAAGGAAAGGGCAACAGATAGAAGAGAGGAAAGAAAGACACGATAAAACTGAAAGAAGATGAAAGAGCACTATGAGCATCTTCTTCCTCGAGCATAAGGACGCTCAGATGATGATGATCAGGTCTAAGACGGTGTCTTGATGATGAGAAAGCAGATCTACAACCCCCATGCAACATGATGACTCCCAAACAACAACATTGATGTTAAAGAAAAAAAATTATATCAATAAATAAAGGAAGGAGAGGGGGTAGAAGGGAAAGAATAAAAATAAATATAAATAAAATAGTAATTAAGTAGTATATCATTTTTTTTATTTTATAAGTTATTCTCAGAGTTTATACAAAATTATAATTTTGAAGTATATTTTGATCTATAAATATTTTTAAATAAATAAAATTGTTTATTTTTTTAAAAGAATAAAATTTAAATTATAAATATTTTTAAAACCTTCATTTGCACATGCGGAGAGAAACACGTGTGATGCATTGGTTCGGATTAATTTTATTTGGGATCCCGAGTCGGGTAACACACTGGATTTTTTTGTCAAAGGGATGCGTTTTTTGTTAGTCAAGACTTAAGACAGACATTTACATTCTGACTGAAGAAACAGATATTTTCATCGTAAACCCATAAATTTATTTTGTCTAGAGAAGCGATTTGCTCCATCAACTGACCATCTACTTGGTTGGAAGATATGGTAAATTTCAATGAATTCAATGAAGAAATAGAGATAACAGTTTTTAATTGTTCTTCTCTATTCTCTTTTTATAAATTTTACACCTTCATTGTAGAAGTCAAATCTAGTGGGAAGGATTAATACGACATACAGGCTAACAAGATATGCAGAGAAAATTATATTTATTGAGAAGGATTAAAAAATAACCAATCCTGAAATATTCTCTAACAAGTATAGACTAACAAATCTTTCATTTGAATTTTATTAAATCTAAGAATATTTAATTCATGAATTGATTTCTATATATTCAAAGTAGACGTTAAATAGCCTCACATTATAAAAAAAATATGAGTTAAATTTTGAGAGGTATATCTATGGGGAGATGAGAAAATTGTGTTTTAAACTTAAAAGAGGCTTAGGGATACCTTGACGGAATGAAAAAAAAAATTATAACAAACTATTTGGTTCACAAGTGGTATAGTTTATTGTTTATTTTTAATACACATATTATAAAAAAAAAAGATAAACATGTATCTAACATCCTAGATTAATTTTAGAAGATTAATTAGTATTTTAAAATATTTTAAAATATAATTAATATTATAAATTAATTTTAGAGGTATATCAATACTCTAAAATATTTAATAATACACTTAATATTATAAATTAATTTTAGAAGTGCAACTATCACTTTATAATATTTAAATTGATACAATTAATCTCTTTTATTGATAAAAACACAATTTTATATATAATTCATATCATATAAATTTTTTATTTTAACATATTATTATTTAAAAAGTTATATATATTATATTATTTAAATAAAAATAATAAATAAATTATAAAATTGACATTATTTAAATTTTATAGGTAAATATTAAGAAAATTTTTAATTTATTTAATATAATTTATTAAAATAATATTATAAATATAATATTTTAAATAATAATATATAAAAAAAGATATAGTATATGTTAAATGAAAATTAATATTTTTATTAGTGATTTGAAAAATTATACTAATTTAAATATTTTATAATAATAATTATCTATATAAAATTAATTTAGAATATTAATTATATCTCTAAATATTTTAAAGGATAAAATTAATTTAAAATATTAATTATATTTTTAAATATTAATTATTTTTTTAAAATTAATTTATTGTGCTGAATGCACTGAAATTACTTTCTGGTAAAAGGAACAACACTTTGCAACATTTCATATCAAAAGGAAATAACTCCAAATTTATTTAACAACAAACAAGTCCCATCACTTGCCATCTTTTCCAGGAAACCCTCAAAACCCTCATTTCATTGGATCGCACACTTCCTCGCTTGCATTCCAAAACGGCCGTAGAGAAACGAACGTTCCCCAATGTCGACACTAAACGGCCCCTAATCTGTCGTTTCACGAATCCGTTTCTCTCACGCTCCCCCCACATTGCGTGTGCCAGACATCACTCATCATCAATATCCAAAAACTGTATGCATAATAATGACTGTATCAACTCCCCACGCATTAAAGTCCCTCACCACCCTCTCTACTTTTCTCTTTCTTCCTCATTCACTCTCTCTCCCCCGTTTCCGCACTTCGCTATCTTCCTTCTGGCCTCCATTTTCGTTCTTTCTCTAACCTCACTTTCTGTGTTTCTCCTACTACCTTTTAGACTTACTTGTTTGCTGGTGTATATTTACTTCTCTTTGCTTGCCTAGATCATCTCCCGCATTCCATGGATCTAGAATCCGACCCACCCGCATTGTTACATCTGTCTCCTCCGCATTCTCTTTCCTAGGGTTTATGCTTCGGTTTTTACTCCAACTAAACTTTACAGCTATGAAATGTCTTCCTCCTGGCTCGCAATGGTACCACGAAAAAGCTGATTGCTGGAGACTGTTTTGCTGGGATTTTAGAAGTTGCTGGGTATACGCGGCATGCTTAGCTAGCTCGAAGTTGTTTGTTTCTGAAAATGGTTCTCTGTGAATCCTGGTTCGGCGATAGAAAATGCCAACTTCGATTGCCTTCCTCCTTGTTCTTCTTAACTTACTTATCTCTTGCTCAGGTATGCGTTTTTCTTTTTCCTTCATATTACCGCAGTTAAACCAGAATATTGTGAATGCCGCATGTTGTTTGGTTTTCTTACAGTTCGGAAACGAGCTGTCGGAGCAAGTTATACGTAGTATATGCTTGCCGATTTGAGTTTCTTCATATAAAGAGCGTTTTCGTTTTCAAAATATTAATGACAAACGACGATTTGATTACTAGCGGCGCTTCAAAAGTTTATACTTCATTGCAATGTATAGTTCTCTTTTTGCTTCCTCTACTATTTCGTTAGGAGCTTAATCTTAAGTGATTTGTAATTAAAAGACGTGGCAGATCCACATATGCGTTGAATGAATAGATCGTTTAATGTCAGTTCTGTAGCTTGGTAGTACCTGAATTATAGAAAGTTATAATTTAGCTGGATTCGTCAATTGCCTTGTTTAAGAAGGTAAGCTATCAAGTGTTAGCATTAAAATGGACTCAGTATAATTGGTTGCATACTCAAATTCACTTTTGTTAACTTATTAATGAATTTTTGTTAAGCAGCTGTTTTATTGTTTTTCACTAGTAGTTCACCTTGGTCCATGCTGTCAGTATGCATGGTGGATCATTTAGCGGTTTTCGTTGATCCCTTACATGCGTTTGAAATGCACCAAACCCCATTATTTTGGGTAGTATGTATAATTTTCCCACCTACAGATTACCTCAGAAACTTAAATGTTTTAAGTAAAAATCCCAGTCATTTTATTTTAAGTAGTTCTTGCTTCATGGTGCCAGTTGAAATCAAATCTTAAAGATCTAGGCACCTTGTGTAAATGCTTTTGTAGTTATTTTGGAAGTCTGAATTTGCTTTTCGTATACTTAATTTGTTTTCCCTAACTTTTGGGCAAAAAGTGTAGTTTCATGTTTATTATTGTTTGTGTATGCTGTAAGATCTTGCTTCATTTGACTAATGCAAGTTGATTGGGAGGATGTTCGACACTGTCAATACAGATTTTGAGATGCTCAACACCCATTGTATTTCAGGTTATTTCTCTTTGACAATACTCATGCCTCCTCCTCCAAAACCATGCCAGCCATTGTCTGTCGGGGAAATGTTATTTAAGCAGGGTATGATGGCAGATTTCATCATAGATTCTGCATCATCTGATCTGTTCTGTTTGATAATTCATTTAAAAAGTTTGGCAAATAACTGTGTCATGGCACCTTGTATGACATACAGTTTCATTTCCTGCAGTGAGGTCATTTTCTGCTAGTGTATCATTTGCTTCACCTAAACCTGCTAAAACTTGGTTGGTTAAGCCTTCTTTGGCACCTGCACCGTCTCCATCTTGCCAAGGTATATTATCATAAGTTTCAATAACTTGTTATTACACCCAATATCTCCAATTAACTTAGCCAAGTTCTCTTAGGTCCAAGTGTGAATACTAGACCAAGACACCATCACCATCTCCGTCATCACCATGGTGGGAGACCTCATTTAGTAGCTCCATCCCCTTCTAAAGATCAAGGTAATATCTGAAAGTCAGGTGCCCCTTCCCCCTCTTGTACTTCCTCTGGGCAGAGGGGTTTTAAATATAATGTCTCTAGATATATGCATGTGCATGACTGTTCATGTTTTTCTTTACTTTCTTCATGTCTATTTAATCATGTAAGTGGGCCTCAGAAACGATAATTTTATTCTTTGTAACCAAATAAAATGAATTTGATGATTTTACTACCTTCTCAACATAATTGTTTTTAAACGTACTATGTTCTTTAGTTATGGTGATGAACAGATAAATTGACATGAAGTAGAAAACAGGCTTATGTAGAGAAAGTTTTGTATTTAATTTTTGATTCTTTATCTAAAATCATGTGTGGAAAAACAAATGAATTCATTTTAAATTATATTTTTTCTTAATGTTAAGCTGCCATTGCCAACTTAAAAGTGTTTCTTGCTCCTCAATGTTTTGGTAGGGTGTAAGTGTAATGGTTTGAACTAATGCAGTGGTCCTAAATTTTCATGTTTGTGGCAAAATTAAAGCTTTGATTGCTGTCAGTTAATGGCTTTACCTGATTGGATTGCATATTTTTTGCAGTCTCTCATTTTCATTTGCCCTCCTAATTTAACTTATTATATACTCATTTTAACATGAAGTCTCTGGCAGGTTGTGACCAAATATGTACTGATCCACTCACAGCAACCCCCTTTGGTTCACCTTGTGGCTGTGTCTTTCCCATGAAAGTCAAACTTATTTTGGATGTTGCACCTTATGCAATTTTTCCATTAACGAACGAGTTAGAGATTGAGGTTGCATCAGGCACATATTTGGAACAAAGCCAGGTGAAGATAATGGGTGCAAGTGCTGACAGTCAAGATCAGGGAAGGACTGTAGTTGATATGAACTTGGTTCCATTGGGAGAGAAGTTTGACAATACCACTGCAGTTTTGATATGTGATCGGTTTTGGCACAAGAAAGTTCCTCTAGATGAGAGCCTTTTTGGTGATTATGCAGTCCTGTCCATTAGTTATCCAGGTAGTTGTATTGTTTCTCCTATCTATGCCTTACTTCACTCTACTGCTGTTATGTTGTCAGTTAAGAATTGAAGCAGTTGATATCAGGGATTCCATCATCACCGCCATATGGAAGCTATGTTGGAAATGGTCCTAGTGGGAGTGCCAGTAATCTTCCGATCACTGCCAACTTTGTCAGCAAGAACCAGAAAATGAATCTTAGATCCATAGTCATCATTGCTTTATCTGCCTTTGTACTCATGCTGGTTTTGATTGGAGCATTTTCCATTGTGTTGAAATGGAGGAGGATTAGGAGACCATCAAGCACCGTTGGTCCTGCATTTACTTCATCCATAAACAAGCGATCTGGTAAAATTTATAACTTTTTTTGGGCTTGTTGATTTATTTTGCTGAAACAGGGATTGAAGTAAATTTTGTTTTGATTGCAAAGCATTTTATTGTCAACAATTCAACTTGGCATCATCTAAAATATTAGTCATTCCCAACTAGGTGGTGACTCTTTTTGCAGTTTATTTCCATTATTAAAGTATGATGTCTTCGTCATTATTAGAAGATTGTTTATTGTTCTTTTTGTTAGGAAAGTAAATTAATAAGATGCTTTGTGATTTTATAACTTTGCAATTCATTGAAGACTAGGCTTTGAAGGCTTGCATTCTTTAATTCGTGTTAGTTTTGTGCTACATTTCAATCACCTTCCCTAATTTACATCTGTGTGCCGCAAGATTCATGCTCTTGACTGTTTAGTGGCAACTTTTAAGCATGCTATAAAAAGAATCTATGAGAGAATCGTGCTTCTACTATCTTTGGTGGTCATTGATATGAAGACATGCGAACTAATCTATTTTGATGAGTGAAATGCATGCACTTGTTGTATTTATCCTTGTTAATTATAAGAAATTTCATGATATTGTGGTTTTCTATTAAATTTTCAACTGCATCATAGTTGAATGACGCGTAAAGAATGATTCTTGTAATTCAGGCATGGGGTCTATGTTGTCAAGCAGTATTACAAGCTCAACATCAGTGTCCCTTATGTCCACCATGGCTACTTCTATTCTCTCTGTTAGAACATTTTCACTTTCTGAGCTTGAGAAAGCAACAGATAAGTTCAGTTCAAAGAGAGTATTAGGAGAAGGGGGATTTGGGCGTGTTTATAGTGGGACATTGGAAGATGGAACTGAAGTTGCGGTTAAGCTGCTAACAAAGGATAATCAGAATGGAGACCGTGAGTTTATTGCAGAAGTTGAGATGCTAAGCCGCTTGCATCACCGTAATCTTGTGAAACTCACTGGTATCTGCATTGAAGGGCGCAGACGGTGCTTGGTGTATGAGCTAGTTCACAATGGCAGTGTTGAGTCCCATTTGCACGGTAACATATCTACATCAGTAATAGATATCCACTCCTTGATGAATTTATATTTCAGTGCCATCTTTTCAATTAAATCTCTTTGGACTTCTCATTATATTCACCAGGTGTTGACAAGAAGGGACCTCTAGATTGGGAAGCAAGGATGAAAATTGCTCTTGGAGCTGCAAGAGGGTTGGCCTATCTTCATGAAGACTCTAATCCTCGTGTAATTCATAGAGACTTCAAAGCCAGTAATGTGTTATTAGAAGATGATTTCACTCCTAAGGTTTCTGATTTTGGCTTGGCAAGAGAAGCAACTGAAGGAAGTCATCATATTTCTACTCGTGTCATGGGAACTTTTGGGTATGTTAAATATTCTTTACTTTCTTTCAAAGTTCAGTGTATTTTTTCTATTTTTGTTTTATTTTCATTTTATAAACCCTGCTTGGTGGCACATAATAGTTCTTCTTCAACATCTTTTAATGTTCTAAGTGTTGGGTTATGTTTAACTTTCTAAATCTGTCTGTTTACTCTCATATATTGCAATGTAGTTTTTGCTTGACTTGCCACTAATCTTTAATTTATGGTTCAGTTAATTAATGCAGTAAATATTCTGATAGCATATACAACTCGTCTGCTACACTGCATGTCTACCCATCATTTATTTTCTCTCCTAAACTCTTTCTTTCTTCTATGGTAGCAAATACAACTGTTCTGCTGCATGATTTATGACTCGTACGTGCCCGATAAAATCATGTCTGGAAGCAGTCTTTCCTCATGCCATAATTCCACACCTTTAATTCATTTTGCAGGTACGTTGCCCCAGAATATGCAATGACAGGCCATTTACTCGTTAAGAGTGACGTTTATAGCTATGGGGTAGTGCTTCTTGAACTTCTTACTGGCAGAAAACCAGTGGACATGTCTCAACCTCCTGGACAGGAGAATCTAGTGACATGGGCAAGGCCACTCTTGATGAGTCGAGAAGGTTTAGAACAGCTAGTGGATCCATCTTTAGCTGGAAGTTATGACTTTGATGACATGGCAAAGGTGGCCGCCATTGCCTCCATGTGTGTCCACCCCGAGGTCACTCAGAGACCTTTCATGGGTGAAGTCGTGCAGGCTCTGAAATTGATATACAACGACACAGACGAGACTGGCGGGGATTGCTGTAGTCAGAAGGAGTCTTCTGCTCAGGAGTCTGACATTAGAGCTGATCTTGCTCCATCAGATAGCAGTTGGTGGAATGCTGGAGGGCTGACCCCAAGGTTAACTTATGGTCAAGCATCTTCCTTCATCACAATGGAATACAGTTCTGGTCCACTTGAAGAAATGGAAAACAGACCGTTTTCAACTTCAAGCTTATTGGGGGACGAGATATCTTCACCAATTAGGCATGGGAACAGATCAGGGCCCTTGAGATCAGTTCGAAGCAAGTTATCTTTGTATAGATTTACCGGAAGTCGGAGCGAACATGGGGGATTTCCTTCCAAGCGTGGTTTAAACGATGGTTACTGGGTTTAAGAATTGAGGTTTCTCGGTTTGTTTCTCTTTAAATGTACAGTTCTCTACAAGGATATGAACCATCGATCGAGTGACTGGTACATAGTTTAGGCGTCTCAAAGTCCTGCGCTTTTCATGTATTGGGGAGGGGCAAAATATTGACTTCTAATTTTGAAACATTGATTCATTACTCAATGATGAATTGAAATGTAACTTGTGCGATGTAATTATATTTGGCCCCAGCATGCGTTTATATATGTTAAGAAATTAAATTAACATCTTTCGAAGATCAATCGCTAGAGCCAATCTTCAATCCTTTTTCCGGCTCCTCAAAGGAAAAAAATACCAATATTTACCAAAAATATTTATGTATACATTATGAACTAACTGGACGTAAACCGTTCACTTATAGATTGATGATATGCTCCCATTTACCAAAATCGAAAATGTTGGTATGGGGTCAGACGCCTTACATCTGCGTCCCCTTATTAGTCGATGTATTTTATATGTCTCCTACTAGATTAGTTTGTATTTAGGCATATTAGTCCTTTTTTGTATTAAAAAAAAACCCAGTCAAAGGCTAAATATTCATGTCGATCTTTTCTTTTCATTTGATCAAGTCCTCTCAAATTGTGGAATTCACTTCACTGCAATTTTTTCCCTATTTCATTTTTTAATTATTATGTTTTCCAATCTTCTCCAAGACTTGAAAAATGCAAACTTTTCATTTAAGCTGATTTTGAATTTTATTTTAATTATAATTATTATTTAATGCCATAATTTATCTTAAACTTAAATTTATTTAATTTTTAATTTGAATTCAGTCTATAAGTATAAATAAATGTTCATTTTTAATTTCATGTGATTTAAATTTAATTCCTCACTTTTATATCACGATTAAATTAAGTTATACAGATGAATTTAAATCAAATAGTACTAAATAATACATAAATTAAATAAAAAAATTCTAAGAATAATTAAAAATTTAAAATGATTCTTCAATGGTTAAATGAAGAACCACGTATAAGGAAAAAAAATCTGAGGTCGATGGAGGGCAAAATTGAACTTAACAAAGTCAACAGCTTACCACAGCACAATGATCCACGGAATTATTACGGGTGAGACTCACTGCACGCAGAGCTGTGCCATTTCTGCTTGCCCATGCAAAAGATTTCTGGATATCTACTTCTTTCCTTCTCGTTGCTATTGCTTATCGTCGCCGACGAAATATTGCTCGATTAGGTTCATTACCCTCTAAAAGGTTCGGTACCTTTTTCTTTCACAAACAGGTTTGATACTTTTTTGATTTGATGTGCTGTAATTTGAGAGATTTAACTCCGTTTCCATGTGTTGATCTGAAAATTGGACTTGTGCTACTACTCAGATAATCACGGCTCGCTCTTCCATTTATATTTTCATTACAACGGTTTCACCTCGTTGCATTGCCCTCCTGTCGCTTGGAATATTTGTTTCTTTCTCTAGCATATATTTCTGTTTTCAACCTCCTGTAATCAACAGCCTGTGGAATTCAGATGATCGATTTTTTTGGCAGGAAATTTAGAATCAAAATGTCTTCCGATTCCGCTGTTCCTTTCCATAGACGTTCCATCATAGTGAGTTCTCCCTCTGTCTCTTGCTATTCATCCCGCCTCCACCCTAATCTTTCTTTCTCATTGTCATTTTCGCCTTCCTATTGTTAAAACGCGCTTTCATTGGCGTGTAGTTAGATTAAGACTCACGGAAACGGAGGCCTATTTTCCAGGTCGGATTTGGCGGTGCTGCCGTGGATTTCTTGGCGGTAGTGGCGGCTTTTCCTAAGCCCAACGACGATATCAGAAGCACTAACATGAAGGTTTTTCTCCCGTTTTCCTTTTCTTAATCAAACTGCTTAGAAGTGATTGTATTTTTTGGGCAACGAAATGATTGTGGTTTGGACAGTAATCGGGGGCATAAGACGCGTTTTATTGAAATTCTATTATATTTTCACTTTTAAATTATGTATTTTATTTTTAATTTTATATGTTAATTAAAATATCTTTTTATCCACTTGAATGTTACATTAGATAATATTCTAATTTTCAAGAATTAAAGATTATATTGTTTGATAATTTTTTTAAATATTCTCATGTTTCTCGTTTTTTTTCTTTGAATTATGTTTATATATGTATAAACTAAAATAAAAGAGTAAACTCATTTATCAATAAACTCATTTTTAGTGAGTATAATTTTTTATTTCAATCAGTAAATGTTTTATAAAAAGATTTATTTGAATTCTTTTATAACTTTTAGGTCACACTGACATTTAGCATTTATTTAATAAAATACTTATATATTGTAAGGATAGTAAGTTATTTAAATTTTATTTAATTAAAATTTAATAACTTAAATGATGGTTCATTAAAAAAAATTTATAATTTATTTTATTTTTTTAAAAAATAAATATTTTAATTTAAAAAATAAAAATTTATCTAAATTAAAATATTTATTTTTTAAAATAAAATAAAATATAAATTGTTTCATTTAAGTTATCACACAATTAAGATTAAAATATATTAAATTATTAATTTTAATTAAATATAATTTAGACGATATAATACGAATATATAATAATTTTTATTTAGAGATATTTTATTAAAAAATTGAATTGAAATAATACAGTATAATTTCTGGTCAAAAAAGGAAAGCTCAACGTTTTACTCTCATGAAAAACCGCTTCGGTTGTTTAGTGAGAAAGGATTGAATATAGGATAATTAATGTCAAATAGTGACATACACTTGTACTTTTCTGCCAACCAGTAACGTTGAAAACTTGATTACCCCAGAACTCGCTTGATTTCCATAGGATATTTGGGATTCGGCTCACTTGGTTCTGTTTGCCGCAGCTCTCTAATTAAAATCATTTCTGTAGTAAATGTTCCTAGAGTCGAGTCCGTTACTCTTCTCGCCATATGATCGTTTGGGAATGTGATCAATGTTAAATTCTCTGGTTTGATAGGTTCAAGGCGGCGGAAACGCTGGAAATGCTTTAACTAGTGCTGCCCGTTTGGGATTAAAGCCAAGAATAATTTCTAAGGTTTTTTGGCATTGAATTTTTAAGGTTTATTTCTAGAATTTTACAGTCTTGTTTAAGATACCAGTTCTGTATTTTGTATGGTATCATAATATCGTACCCAACCTGATGGCTAATTGCGCAGCGTTTGCTTCTGATGCAATTTAAAATCACTAGGTTGCAAATGACACTCAGGGCAGAGCTGTTTTAAAAGAGCTAGAAGCCGATGGAGTGGATACATCATTTTTCGTGGTATGTAAATGTCAAAGCCACATTTTACTTCTTCACTCTGTAATGCTAACTTTTCTGTCTTTTGGCTGTGGCAACCAAAGATGTAATCCAGGCTAATCTCACTATTACATTGTGCTTTGTTGATTTTTTCTTTTTGTTTTCAGGTATCCCAGGAGGGGTGTTCACCATTTTCCTACGTCATCGTCGACAGCCAGACGTATGTATTTTTTTAAAATGATTTATTTGCGCAATCTATGTTGATTTTGTCATAATTGCTTACTTGATGGATGTTGGATATGAAAAGTCGAAAATGTGAGTTATTGAAGTTACTTTAAATGCAAGACTAAGATCTAATAACAGTGGCAAGGTTCTGCTTTATGGTCCTAACAAATAAACACATGATTCACGTAGGAAAGTTGATCTAAATCTGTTAAAACGACTAACAGAAATATAGTTATTAATGTGATACGTTTTCCATGTACGAATTCCTTCCATATAAACTGTCATGCCTAACTTAGATGATTGTAATGAATGACTACTTGAAACATGAAACGAAATGCAGCTGTTAGAATTGTATAATGCAAGTCAATTGATCACAGGAATTTGAACCTTCAGGAAAACACGTACATGCATATTCACCGCAGGATATCCTCCCATGATACCGGAAGATATTTCGAGAGACAGTTTGTTATCTGCACTGGATGGAGCAAAATTGGTTTATTTTGATGGGAGGATGCATGAAACTGCCCTGTTCATTGCTCGAGAGGTAATTGCATTGGTAGTTTGCTCATGATGTTGATTGGAAAGTCATTCCGTAGTAATTGAACTGCAAGATTTAATGATTTCTATGGTCGAGTCATGTTAAATTTCCTAAAACGAGATCACCAATTCACCATTACAAAGATGGAATGAAAGGAAGCACAAACCTCATATTTTAAGAAGAAAAGTCTGAATCTGCTTAATCTTCGAAGTAATGTTACTCCATTATGGAGTATGGATGAGTTCAATCCTAGATTTCAAATTTTAGTTCTTTGTTACCCGTGCTTTCCTAGTCATGATTTGTCAGCTTTTCATTGTGACAAGACGTAATATTAATATTATTGTGAGAGCCATCTGATGAGATGTAATATATATGTATACACACGGCTGCAGGCATTTTGCAAGAATATATCTATCTTAGTTGATGCTGAAAGACCAAGGGAAGGATTAGATGAGCTACTGACTATGACGGATTATCTTGTATGCTCGGAAAGATTCCCACGGGCAAGTAACTCATACTAGCATGAAGGACAATGTCACTCATGAGAAACTTGGGATCTGTAACTCCATTGCCCATTGGCATGTAGATGCTACTTCTATTTTCCAACTTCTCATCAGTGGATCATTGGATTTGTTCCTTAAACTCAAAACACTAGCTTAGTCTTGCGAATAGAAGAGTGAACTCTAAACTCATTGTATCCTTGTCCTGATGAACGTGTGCAATTATCAATCTTCTTAAGTTTGTGTGGCCGTATCATTGAGGTTGAATTTTCTTTTGTATTTGTTTTTTTTCGGGGGGGGGGGGTGTTGGTATACATTCTGTTTTCTCATTTTCCCTTTGGGTTGTTGTCAACTGTTGAAGTAGTATTCGGGTATTTATATTACTACCTATAAAGTTGTGCAGTCCTCTTTCATCTGTAGCCAATCTGTGGCGTGCATGATTAACATTCATACTGCTGTTTAAGATCTGTAGTTTTTGTAATTTGACAGGCCTGGACAGAGACGGCTTCCCTTCCAAGAGCACTGGTTTCAATTCTTCTAAAACTGCCAAAACTCAAATTTGTGATTGCAACTTTGGGGGAAGATGGCTCCATAATGATAGAGCAATGCGTGGATGGTGAATATACTTGTAGACATCCTGCTTTCTTGTATTTCATTATCTTTTAGAAGGTAAGTTACAAAATGCTTTCTGCAGACGGTCGGCAGATAGAAGAAATGGATGTAGACAGCTCTCTCGAATCCTTAGCAAGGCAAAAGGGTGACGGCATAGCCATGCCAACCTGCATAGCATCAGTAATAACTGTTAAAACTTGAAGATATCTTCTTTCCTGTTGTGATAATGCTGAAGTGAACTCTGATGCGTGTGAAATGTTGATTGAAAAGGCAGGATTATTAACTATGGTAAGTTTCACTTAAAATTCATTTTCCCCCTTAATCATCGCAGTCTGTGACAAAATTTAGAGCAGAAGGGATAGGAAGTGTGTGTGGGAGGTTATTTGTTGGGACGGCTGAGAAAATTCCTCCGTCAGAGCTCATTGATACAACTGGTGCCGGGGATGCATTCGTTGGAGCTGTTCTGTATGGTAAGTGCGACCTATCTTCCCATGCCATTATCATAATACCTTTTACTTTTACAGGCAAGCTTATCCATCCGGTAGAGTTTAGTCACCAGTAACTACAATTCCATTTCTGATCTTCATCACTTGGAAACTAGTCGGCTACCCTTTTCATTAATGGTTTCTTTGATCAATTCATTGATTAACCACCTTGTTTGTTTCCTGCATTTGATGATACATGCTTGCAATTCATGGAGCCTTTATTTGACTTGTAGCAATCTGTAACAACTTTTCTCCGGAGAAAATGTTGCCATTTGCTTCTTGTGTGGTAAGCAGGACTATATCCAAGTAACCATGAACATAGAGTCCCAAAAGAAAAAACTGACAAGTTTCTTGAGAAAAGAATGAACATGCAAATTATTGGGTAACTGTAACTTGTTCTTTTGTTTTGCGCCAAGCACAGGCAGCTGCAAAATGTAAAGCTTTGGGAGCTCGAAGTGGTCTTCCTCATCGCGGAGACCCATGCCTTGCCTCCTTTTGATGTTAGAGATCCTATCCGCGAAGACATCGGAGTTGGGTGCGTGCAACAATGCTTCAACATGCAACCAAAGAAAGATGTAATCCATAGTTAAATTTGATTTCTAAGGTGTAAAACTGTAAAGCCATAATTTATCCCTGCGAGTTGATGTAATTGTAGTAAATTCCTCTTGTTGGATTATGCCTAGAAAGAGCTAGATGTAAATGACTCTACTTCATTGGGTTAAAAACAAATTTCAGTTGTGCCTCCCAAAGTCCCAATGTTGTTGCCAACCTGATGCATCATTTGCCATATTAGGTTGATTGGATTATTATTTTATCAGGGCAAGAAGATCCGTGCTTAACTAGAATTACTATTTTAATAATTGATCAATATGCCAAACTTTTTCATGCCTTTTTAATATGCTTCGAATTTATTCTAGTATTAATGTTACCTTGAACTTTTAAAATTAGTAAAGATAAAAGCATAACTTAAAAAAAAAACATAATCAACGTTATCTTGAAATTATAAATAACAAGCAAATAAAAATCAATTTTTTCACAAGTCGCAATCAAAAAGAAACTAGAAAAGGGCGGGAGCACGGCAAAATTTATTTATTAAATTAGATTGAGTATAAATTTCATTGCACTACAATAATGCAATGAAATATAAAATCCGAATGCCTGTGAAAAATAGCAAGATATATAAAATTAAAATTCCAAGCTAAAAAAATTATTTTCTATAAAAAAATATAATAATACTTTTTCTGTCTAAAAATATACCAACTTTTATGATTTTATCCGCTTCAGAAAACAAAAATCAGTTCCATCTGGCGACAGCCACACCCCCGAATGCCAGCGAACATGTCGAACCTCTCCACTATATGCAATGCTGCAACTCCTCGCTGAATCCTCCTCTCTCTTCTTCTCTTTCTTGTTCTAGCTTCACATTCGCGCTCAACCTAAACCTTCAAGCACAAGGTTACCGGGGTCTCCTACTGACAATTTCCATAATGTGAGTCCCCCCTCTCCTCTTGTAAATCTTCAATAATTTACAGCTTTAAAGTTGGAGTTTTTGTATTAAATTTATTCATTTTGTTCCGTTTTTGATAATTATTATTCTCACAGTCAACTAGGCTACTCGGCAAAAAGTTCAGGATCAATCTGTCCTCCGATCCCCTTCCTCAAACCTCCATTGTTGTACGTCCCGCTCTCTCCGTCTCTCCGTCTTGACGCTTTCTGCTTAGTTTGTTGACTTTTATTCCGTTTGCCGCTGAAATAGAGGTTTCTGCGTGCAGTTGGGATGCGGGGCTGTTGCAGTGGATTTCTTGGCAACTGTTGCCGCTTATCCTAAGCCAGATGACAAAATTAGAAGCACCAGCTTGAAGGTATTTCTTCTCTTCGGACTTTAAAGGCTTTGGGTTGGCTAATTGTTATTCGATGTACATTTTTACCGTTTTAAGGTGGATTTTAGATTGGAAAACTGTTAATCCCCTATATCAGAGTGGGAGACGATCTTTCTTTTGTTAAATTAAGTATTGATCGATTCAAGCAATTATCATTCTTTCCTTTAGACATACCTCTGTAGGTGTAGTTGGAGTCGCTAAATGCCCAGAAAGCTACAAGCAAGAGTTTTTTCTTGATCACTTCGCTATGTATTGATTTATCAGGTTCAAGGTGGTGGCAATGCTGCTAATGCTTTAACATGCGTTGCTCGCTTGGGCTTAAAACCTAGGCTGATATCCAAGGTTCTTGACTAAGGACTCTCTGCCTTCTCTACCAAAAAAAAAAAAAGACTATGCTTTATATTTTCCACTAGTCTGTTTTTTGATGCATGGAACCTATTATGCAAAACCATTTAAACCGGATTCGACAATGTGTATGTGTTATAAACATGTTTGACACCTGTTAGGTTGCAGATGTCACTTAAGGCAGGGGCATTTTTAGATGAGCTGAAGGTTGATGGTGTAGATACATCTTTTATGGAGGTAATCCTTGGGCAGTTGCGCATTCTTCATATGACTCTTGTTTATATCTTTTGTATGTTTTCTCAATCTTCTCTGATTGCATGGCCTGTTATCTTCAGTTTCTGAGGAGGGCACTTCACAATTCACCTATATTATTGTGGACAACCAAACGTAATTGTCATTGGCTTATTGCTCTCTTAATTTGTATATTCTCTTCCCAGCATTCCTCCCCTCAAAAGAAAATAAAAGAAAAGAAGAATAAACGTGGCGACCATACCTTCAATTATAAATTATAATATAAAAACCCTTAAGATGACATTTCTTCTTTGCTTGTTTCATGGGAGCTCTTTTTGTTGTTACTTTAACTTCTATTTCCTTTTCAAGCTATTTGGTTAATAGTGAGAGTTCTTTGCATTTTCACTCAGTTTAGGCAGCCGTAACTCTTTATTAGATACCCATATACATGTCTTACACCATCTTGACTTGTATCAATTAGTATTTTGATGACCAAATATAGAAAGTTACATGAATTAGGTGCGTCACTTAAGATTCCGGTCACTGCAACTACATGATTTTGAATTTAAAATAGTTAGCATATAGGGTAGTGTTAATACCATCCAAAAAGAAAGTTTCACCTCTTGTTGCTTGCCTCCCTTTTTTTCATGTCCTTCAGTTTTTCCATTTTCTTGTGTTCTAACAGGAAAAATTATACATTGGCTATAAGAACAGAATGACATCTAGTTGCTATGATTTTATGATAAATCTTAAGATCCTCGAACACTTAATACAGAGTGTAATTTTACAGGAAGACCCGTACTTGTATACATACCCCAGGACATCCTCCAATGATCCCTGAAGAGCTTCCTGAATCGAGTTTGTTAGCTGCACTGGATGGAGCAAGAAGCCAAGAATTGTTTATTTTGATGGGAGATTGCATGAAACTGCCCTAGTTGTTGCACTTGAGGTTACCACATATTTTATTCGCCTATTGTTCTGATGCCAAACTTTAGATAGCCTAATCATTTTAAAAGTTGAAGCATGCAAAGCTTTGTGAAGTAAAAATTTTTGTACTCTATTTTATGGAAAGCCAACTATTGTCACCGCTAATAACCTCATACTATATATTGTAACAACTGATTATGACAGTGGTTTGGGATGAGAATCTCAAGGGGAAATGTGTAAAGGTGACAATGCAAGAAATATAACTTGCAAGAAACTTATATGGAATTTAGCTTCTTTTATGCCTGCCTTCATTGTTTTCGTTGGATGGTAAAGGAAAACGAGGATGAAAGGAGGGGACCTCACCTGATGGAAAGTAAACAAAATATTATATTTTCCAGTACAGGCAGTTCGGAAGGATATACCCATCTTAATTGATGCAGAAAGGCTGAGGGAAGGGCTAGATGATCTCCTGAAATTAACTGATTATATAGTATGCTCAGCAGACTTTCCACAGGTAAGTGCATTATTTTTTTCAGAAGTGCTAGTGTTTTCAGAAGTGAATGATAGTGATGCTTGACTTTCCACATCATTGCTTTTGATGGATAAATGTGGGACTAATTTTAATGACTCGCCTTTCTATTCTATTCTATCAATCATTTGGTGATTTTTGTTTTCCAAATGAAGAAACTGGCTTAGTGCTAGCTACAGAAGAAAACGACTACAATTTTACTTTTGTTATTGGCTTCTTCTGAAATTGAATTATCTCTTCTTGTAGTTGTACACTTGTTCTTTCAATTATGCATAAGTAGAGTAGTTTAGTCATGTTCTGTTTATGAAAAAAGAAGTTATATTCCTTTTCTAATACTGATGGTACACATTACTTTCCGTTTCTTTTTCTTGTTGCTTTCATAATTACATATCCACCCGGAACTGTATTACATCAGTAATAGCAATGAAACTCTGAAATCTGGACTCTCTTTGCTCTGTCATTGTATCACAGTATTTCTGAAGTGTGAACCCTCTTTGCCTAATTTATAAGTTCTAAATATTAATTAGTTTTCTCCCCACTAGTCAAGTCTAAAATTTAAATCTTCCTGGACTGATGGAATGTGGGTTCTAGAGCAAAATCTTTTTCTAGTTATACTTAAGACAAAAATGTGCCTGATTCTTTGTATTTTAAAAGCTAAAGAAGTGGGATTGTAACTAAAAATTATCGCATGCTTATGCAGGCTTTTGTAAATGGTTTGCTTAGATCCATCTTTTCCTTTGATCCACTCAGCCAGTGACAAAATTTAGGCAGAAGAGATAGGAACAGTTTGTGGGAGGATTTATGTTGGTACAGCTGAGAAAATACCATAATCAGATCTTGTTCATACTACTGATACCGGAGATGCATTTATTGGAGCTGTTCTCTTTGGTAATTTATTACTTTTATTCTAATTCTTTTCCCTGTAGCCTTTGAAGTGCCATGCTAGATTTATGGGTTGCCTACAATTTTTATTTTAATCTGCCGTGCATGATTGAAGTTGTCTGACGCCTGTTGATTTAGCCGTAGATGGGTTGGTCTTGAAAACCAACCTCACCCCTTTGGCATGGTAACGTATCTATGTCTCCAAAGTATCCCTTTGCGGAGGCAACAATGTTGCGTTGCCTCCGCTAATTAAAGGGTTGGTCCTTTCTCTTTTTCACACAAAAAAGGACAAAAAAACGAAGCGTTGCCTCTGCTCCTGAAAATTAAGCCATCATAAAGGTATTGAAATCCTATGGTCCTGGGAGGAGAAAAATGACGTTGACAACCCACATTGTCAGACATCAAGTAAAATAAAATAAATGCTTGGGATTTTCAACATTTACTTTCTTTATTATTACTTTCCTGGCTTTCAGCTATCTTTGCCAACTTTCCCCCAGAGAAAATGCTATGCTTCGCTGCTACAGTGTGGGTGGTCATGTACTCCTGTACTCAACTTGCAATATAATGTTAATGGAAAAGGTTTATATGCGTTTTGGTGTCGATTGCAGGCAGCTGCCAAGTGCAGGGACATAGGAGCACGAAGTGGTCTTCCATACCGTGCAGACCCACGCCTGGCATCCTTTTTGCAGTAAATTTAAGCTGTGATCTTGCCTTCAGCTAATTCATGAGATGTGGCCAGTGGCCTATTTGATTTTCTATTTGTTCCAAGTTTAAATGTTAATACTAAAAAACAGAAGCAGAAGAATAATAGCTTTGTATAGCTAGTCCTTCGAGGAAGTGAATGAGTTCCAAGTTCAAATGTTCCAACTTGAATGTAGGTATGTGGAGCTAGCTTCCTAGCAAAATGAATTCCTTTCATGAATTAATATGATACTGTTAGCTGCTCTATTTATTATTAATTATTATAATCTTTTTTTATTATTGTATTAAATTGTAATACCAATCTTGTTATCTTTTAAAAAATAATTTTTTATTGAAAATTTGCCATTTTTTCTTCTCCCCAAATGTGACAATTGAATTATGCTATCCATGACTTATGAATGTATTACATACTTTAAACTTATTTTAATAAACTCTTTAGGTTAATTTTTTAAAATATCAATTTCTTAGAAAAAATACTTTGAAAATTTGATTAGTCGAGTTAAACAACTATTATGCTCTTACATAATTTTTAAATAACTTTTTTAAAACTTGAACATACGGGAGGTTAATGGTTGAAAAAAAAATTGACCGTTAATATTTTTTTTAATCTTATATATGCATCCGGCATCCCATTTAAAAGTAACAGGACAAACAATCCATAAAGGCAGTCAGTACTTGATCATTTGATGTTGCCCAAAAGGCCGAAAAGGTATAGCATAACAATCAAAACGTGGAGATTCTTCTAAACTATCTACAAAAATTCTCATGCCGATACGAAAAGTTCCAAGTGTGAATTCTTACTGATTGAACTAATAATCTTTTATGAACCATGCATCAACATGATTAATACATTCCTCCTCTTAATATAATAGATAATTAATTTTAATTTTAAATATAATATATATTTTTTATTTATTAAATTTTTTAAATTATTCTTGTTGATATTTAGGGAGAGAGTTTAAGAAGTTAATTGAGATATTTAAAATATATATATATTAATTAATTTTTTTAATATAATTAAATAAATTTTATATTAAAAATTAATAACTATTAAAGTTGGTATTTTTAAACTGATAATATTATGGAGAGATAATTTTTTATTTTTTAAATTTTTATAAAGAGGTTGGGTTTACATACGATTTAAGTATAAGGCAAAATCTCCTTTCTTACTAAACGATAATAATGTCTTATAAGTTATATATTACTTTTAGGTATAAATTTAAATATTAAAGAGTTAAAATATCTCTCTAAATATCGTGATTAAAATTATAATAAATTAATATTTTTTAAAAATTAAATATATTTTAAATAATTATATATCTTATTAATTAAATGTATGGATGATTGGTATCATCTTTTATCATTGAAAGAAAGTTGATAGCAACAGACCCGACCCAGATCCTTTAACCTTAGCCGAGAAAGACCGAAAAAGACCCGGTAAAAATGTCGTTATCATCTCACAGCTCGAGTCGTCAATTTGCGGCTGGTGGGCCCCGCCGTACATCGAGCTCCAGCATGAATCGCCAGCAGAAGCATTTCACGTCCATTCTGTTTCTCAGAAGTACGGGTCTCTCGCAACTCTCACTCTCAAGCTGAATTCTGAGCTGTTGTCAACGACCACCATGTTGAAGCCGCTGTATCTTGCTGCATCCCACGCCGTGGTATTCATTATTCAACTCACCCTCTCCTTCATTCCTTCCGATTCACCTCTTGTTTGATCACTCATCAATTCGCCTCTTTAACTTATTCTAAGAATCGAATATCCTTTTACTGTTAACTTATTTTTTCTTTTTTGTTTGTTTTCCTAGCCAACGACGTTTCGTGGCAGAAATTTCCCCGTTAGAATGTCCTCTGATGCCCCTCCTCAGCCCCCCGAAAGCCGCGTCGTCGTACGTGTCACTCTTATTTCATAGCTTTTAGTGAAACTGAAATGAAGGCTTATATATGTTGTACATATGACTGAATGAGCAGGTGGGCTGTGGAATGACTACAGTAGATTTCCTGGCCACTGTGGATGCATATCCCAAGCCAGACGACAAGGTCAGAACCACCAGCTTCAAGGTACACATTGCCTTTCTCTTTGGCTGTTGACCTTTTGCTCTTCTCCAATGGCGGTTTTCGTGTTAATTAATTGCCTCATATGATTAGACTGATGCACGCCCTCTGCCATTAATCATAGCGAATTAGTTTGAATATGTATGATGAGAAATTTGATCATTTTTGTATAATTTGGGTTTTCTAGATTCAAGGAGGTGGCAATGCGGGTAATGCTTTAACTTGTGCTGCTCGCCTGGGGTTAAAGCCAAAGTTGATCTCCAAGGTTTTCAGCTATCTTTTGCATCTTATGTCTTGGTGTATGTTCTGAGGTGCTAAGCAAGATTGATTTGTTCATAATATTCGACAAACTTTTTTGGGCATTCCTTAGGTTTCTGATGATGCCCAAGGCAGGGGCATATTGAAGGAGCTAGAAGCTGATGGGGTGGATACTTCCTTTTTTGTTGTAAGATCCATACGTGTGCAATTCGTAATTTTTGAAGAAAAAAAAGAACCTCTGTTCTAATGATCTTCCTACTATCTCTCTAGTTTCATCTTCTTTGCTTTTTGATCAATTGTATTTGGTTGTCTATCTTCTTTTCCTCATCTCTTCCTGAGTTGGAAATTTGCTTGTTTAGGTCTCCAAGGACGGTAGTTCAACACTTTCATACGTGCTTGTGGACAACCAAACGTAAGGCGGTTGCTAATATGTTTGACCCACCCTTATGAAAATAATATATATAATCTTATGGCTAAACTCAAAGGGTTTTCTGCTTAGCCAACTTCCTATCTAATTTCCATATTCACCTTTTTTCTGGCCAACAATCACCTTTGTTTACTTCAAAAAACTCATAGAAGTGCTCTTTTAGGAAGTTTCCCAGCTTGTCCATCGATAATGTATTTTAATCTTCTGTCTTACTGATAACGACTACTGGTTTAAATGCAGCTGTTCAGGCAGAATATTTATTTGGACAATGCTTCTGTCTTTTTTTAATTTCTTTTTGGCTGAGTTTATGCATTATAATATAAATATATTCTTGCCCTTACTCGAGGCATTTGACCAAGGATTTCTGTAGACTAATTCTAAGTGGTCCTTTCAGAAAATCTCGCACATGCATTTATACCCCTGGAGACCCTCCCATGATGCCAACTGACCTGTCCCAATCAATCCTATTATCTGCATTTAATGAAGCAAGATTAATTTATTTTGATGGATCATCAACTGAAACTGCACTATTTGTCGCACATGAGGTAATTAGGGTCTTGCTTTTGCTTTTCATCTCTTCAATAATTTAAGAGGATTTATGCCCAAAACTACTGTAATTGGGTTTGAAATGAAGCCCATAGAGTTTCCTAGAAAAGTTATTTGCATTTACGACTTTTTTCATTTTTGATCAAATTTCATGTAGCACACATTGTGTCAAATGTGATCCATCTTGGGAGCCTGGGAAGGTATAGGGCATTGGGGGGGGGGGGATCATGACCACTATTCTGGATCTGAACAGTAAACAGTTGTCATCAAATTTTTAAATGCAGGCAGACCGCAATAACATACCTATTTTAGTTGAGGCAGAATCAGTGAGGGAAGGATTGGATGAGCTCCTGGGTCTTGCTGATTATGCTGTTTGCTCTGCAAGGTTTCCGCAGGTACTTTGATTGCCCTGTCATTAATGAGGAGCTTTTGGTTGACCCTTCTCTCTATATGGCGTTATATCTTATATGCATCTATTTTGACTTTGTCTTGACAATTTATGAATCCATAAGCGTGTCAACATATAGGATTTGCTGCAATTGTATGACTTTGCTTTTGAACGTCTGTAACAAACTGATTAAAATTCAAAAGTTAAATATGCATTGTGTTTTGAACAATGTTCCTCTTCAGAGTTCAGACACCTTCTACGGGCACTTCCAATTCATGTTTTTCTAGAACAATATGATGAGGTTGGATGGTCTTTAGGTGGGATTGCTGCTTTAGTTTACATGTATGATACACATGCTTCTGCTTATGTTCAGTTCTTTAAAGTCTAGTGTACTTGGTGCATTATTTGTACTACTTTTGTATTACAGGCGTGGACCCAAGCACCATCTATTCCAAGTGCACTGGTTTCTATGCTTTTAAGATTGCCAAATATCAAATTTGTGATCGTTACTCTGGGTGAAGATGGATGTATAATGCTGGAAAGAAGCATAACTGGTGAATTTACGCTTGACCCTTTCAATTTAACATAGCGTCATAAAACTGTTAATCTGCACTTGATATTTTTGTTCCAAGAAGATATTTAAGTTGTGACTTTATATCCTGTTCTGACAGAGGGTACTGACATAGAAGAAAGGGATGTGGACAATGTAATAGAGTCCCTATATAAAGAGAAAGATGATAGTCTGATTATCCCAACTTGTATATCATCGGTAAAAAACATCAGTGTAAACTTTAATTTCTACAGATTCTAATTTAATATGAAGATGTCTCCTTCCATAACATCCCCATTGAGTTAGAGGATCATGTTCACTGCATTTTCCCCCCTTTCTTAGACTATGACAAAATTAAGAGCAGATGGAATTGGGACTCTGTGTGGACGTTTATTTGTTGGAACAGCAGAGAAGATACCGGCTTGTGAACTGACCGATACAACTGGTGCTGGGGATGCATTTATTGGAGCTATTCTTTATGGTAGGTGTAATCTTACATCTGATATATGCTCTCTTGTTGATATTCTTAGAATCGGCTAGATTTAGAACAACAAGTTTACGATAATGGATATCATTGCCTTCATGACTTGCCAACATTCCGTTACCCTGTCCATGTTTTTCAATTCATGACTAACAAGTTTAATGTTGGTTTCGACTGTTATTTTAAGATTTGATGTACTTATGCTCTCTCACTCGTTCTGTAGCTATCTGTGCAAACATGTTACCTGAGAAAATGTTGCCATTCGCCTCTCAAGTGGTAAGTTGCTTGTAATCCAAGAGAAATCTCTATCCTTACTTCAGAGCGACCAATCAAATCAAACAAGGAAGTAGGATATGAAAGTTGCTGTGCAATTTTGGTAATTTGGTAGTGATGATGATTGCAGGCAGCTGCCAAGTGTAGAGCTTTGGGTGCTCGAACAGGTCTTCCTCACCACACGGATCCACGCTTGGCATCTTTTTTAAGCTAGAGATTTATGGGAATTGTTATTTTACGTGTGCTGAAGGAATGGCTTTGGTATATTTCTTCTAGGGATGTGTCAGTGTTATATATATTAATAAAATTGTGCTAAATTATGAGATCAATCATATGAGATCAATAAAGTACTCTGTGTAGGTTTGTGCTGAATTATGATGTCAAAAAGCACTGTACATAAGTTTTCCTCTGTTATGTATCTTGTTTATTCCTTTTTTCTTAATTATTTAATTAATGATCACATTAAGGATCAGATAAGACGTGGAATTTATCAAAACAAAAATAAAACATCTTTTTCTTCTTTCTTTTGCTGCTTTTCTTTTATTCTTCAATTTGTTGACGAATATTCTATTTTTAAATCAATTAACCAGGCTTCACTGCAGAAAAGAAAGCCTATAAAAATTACGCTACTATTTTCTATTTATTCATAATTTATTTATTTTTGGATTATTGCAATCTATCTTTACCCAATTAGTTAGAGATTAATCTCCTAAATATTGTAAAGGGTCAGTTACGGGGATGACCCCACGAAAGTTGGTTATTCATAATTAATTTAATTGTTTGAGTGAAAATAACTTTTGTAAGGCTAATGAAAGTTGGCATATATAGTAAAGAATGGGTTAGTATTTCATAAAAGGAGAGTTTGATTACTGCGGTTGTAAGAGCTATTTTAATAGGCAATTTTATAAATTTCTTGTAAGTACTGTTTGAGTCATGAGACTGTGATTTGATTTTAGTAGGAGATTGGTACTGATCCTACTTAAAAAAATATAAATATTTTTGTATAAAAAAACTTGTGGGGGTCAAAAATGAACTTTTTGTTTTTTGTTTGACCACCGGATTTATCGGAACTTTACCCTGATTACACCAGATCTGACCCGCGTCATGCACCTGACTATTGTGAGTGAGTATCTCAACTGGAATTTTCTGCATATGCTAATACTTAAATTTAAAATCTCATTTAAGTGATACTAAATTATTTATTAATCAGACTAATTTCAGTCGGTAAAATGAACCCTTTTTGGATCAACTAAAACACGTAAATATTTTTATTTACCGCCGAAAAGGGCCTCTCAAATATGTAAAGAAATCTGGCAAGACAGCCCACTGGTATTTGGGCCAAAGCTTTTTGGACCCACCCAAAAAACTGCCATAAAATTGATAGATCGGTACTCCCAAAAAGATTAAATTAAAAAATTGTAGATCGACCCGCCGATCACGGGGTTTAGGGTTCTTTGCTTCTTCCGCTCACTGAATAACTTGGGCATTGAGTTTTGAAGACGCTGATTCCATTTAACACATCCAATTATAATGGGTAAACTTATTCTGTATTCCATAATAACCTAACTCGTTTATTTTGCTTCTTGGGACATGCCTGTGCGAATTGCATTTAGTCGCCGGAAGTTTTGAAATTCGGAGGTTTCTCTATCTTGTTCGTCAACGAATTTCTTCATGACTAAACTTGATTTTTTCCCCTTCAGGCGCGTCCAAATATATTTCGAATTTGTGGCGTAGCAGACAACTATACGATATGGAGTTGTTATCGAATCTTAGGCAGCACTGGAAGTACGCCACAACGCGATCATTAGTACATCACACCCGACCTTTGCAGCCTGCTGATATTCCTCGGTTGGGGCAGGTTAAGAAGGTAAAAAATGTACACTTGCGGGTAACTCTTTTGTTATCAGTTCATTTCTTGGAAGTCACTGGTGAAGTTCTCATCCCTTTTTTTGGAATTTGCGTAGGCATTTTTTTTTTCCAGCGTGTGCTTTAGTTTTCTAAAAGTTTTATATATTCTTCAAACAATTGCATCTGGTCTGCATTTTGAAATGAGCAAAGCATGCACTAAAGTTCCGTGTGTATTGAAATTTTATAACTAATTAATGTATTGCATGTTTTACCCAAAAAAAGAAGAAGAATGTATTGCATGTAATCGAATCTTTTAATCCGGGTGAGGCATTTATGATCGACAGTTTTTTTTTTTTTGGGCCATCTATGATAGACAATTGCTTCTACAATTTATTAATATATGACGGTGACTTGTTATGTAATAGATGATGACTTTTTTTTATATAATTTAGTTTGAATTGAATATTATTCACTTTGGGAAACAGATTTTTCTATAAATTATAATTATAGTAGGATTTCCTCTAAAACATGGTGGAAAAGTTATGATGGGAGCTTGGCATCTTGTACGGTAGTGTCATTGGCATTTTGATATTTTGTTGATCAAATGCATGAAATTTTAAGGAGCAAACTGATATATCTCTTACAGAGATAATGTGTATTTGCGACGATAAAGCAGTTTTTCTCTAATTTCATTTTTGTTGTTGTTGAAGGCTTAATTTCACACTCATTTATTATGACTTCCTATTTTTCTGCAGGATATACAAGGAGCGAATGGTTGGTCACCGTTGTGTGTTTGCATATGACTGAATCTTAACCCAAGAATTTAAAATGTCTTTCACTAGCTCTTGGCAGAATATGGTTTTTCTTTCTTTTTGTTTTGGGTGAGGGTTTATGGGTTTAAGAGCATGCATACCTTGCTGTTGATTTGAATCTGTGAATCAGGCCCTTACCTCAAAAACCATTGAATCCGTATTTCACTCATGAATTTATGACTTAATAGTGCTTGCTGAATTACACCAGTTAGGTTCATGATGCCTGATTTGGCCAGTGTATCCCAGATATTGATCTTTTTTTTTCCTTGGGATGTGAATATAAAAGAATGATCTTAGCATCAACTTTTATAAAAGTTATGTTTTTAATAAAATTTGCAGGAATGGTGGTTCAATTCAGTGGAGGGTTTGCCAGAACATGTACAGCCAGTTTTCAGCCTCCATATCTGCCTAGGGTGAACCATGGATTGGATCCTATCAGTTTTTCTTTTGCCAAATCCATTTCTTCAAGGGCATCAAACAAACGAGGGGAAAATACAAATGAGGTTAAGCTGCAAAAATTGTGTTGTTTCTTTTAACATTCCCTCCTTTCCTGGCTTATGAACATGTTGAGGAAGCAGTATTACAGTTTGTAGTTACTGTCACTATTTAACTTGTGGTTGATTGACTTGATTAAACTGTATGACATATTTAATAGATCAAATTGTTAATATTGTAGCCTATGTTGGTGGGCTTCCCTCAAAATAGATGGTTGGGTTGAAGATAAAAAACTCTTTTTTTAATACTGTAATAAGCATGAAATATTTCATTTCTAAATTCCCTCTATTTAAATTTGGATGGATTATGTGATTGTGACCTTCAATATTGTTGTAAAAAACACGGTTCATCCTGCATTAGAGTTTTAGATGTCATTAAATGTGACCAAGAATTCTCAATAATAGAGAATGACAAATGCATTGTGTTCGTAATTCATAGTATGACTGTATTTTTTTGTGTCCTTGATACCTTCATTTCCTACTTTGGCAGACTAAAAAAGACATATCAACTGTTGAGGATCCTTTTGACGCTCCCACATATAATATTCCAGAGAAGCCAGTAACGTTTGTGGAGGGGGCATCCTACAGTGTCGTCATCCTTGCTGGGCTTGGAATTGCAGCTGCTGCAGGATATGCCGTTTTCAAGGAGCTTATATTTGAACCCAAAGAGTAAATAGCTTAATTTTATTTTGAATTATGCTCTTTGAAAATTATTATGATTCTGTTGCTTGAAGGTTTTTATCTTTATTTGATCCCCCTCTGATCTTTAAAAGTTGGTGGCAGGTACAAAATCTTTAACACAGCTCTAGAGAGAATTCAAAATGACGGTCAGGTAAATAGCTCTGATTTTCTTACTTATTTTCCTGAACTAAGAAGGAAAACCAAAGGGGGTACTTGCTTATTGGGGAAATTAAATCTTTAAAGGACAGACCATTGTCCAAGTTTATTTGTATTTGGGCATCAAAAGAAGCTAATCATTTTGGATCACAGTACGTAAGGTGGATACAAGGATAGTTTTAAAGGACGAACAAATAGTTTTGGTGAGATAAAGGTTAAATAGGTGATGAGAAGCTTTAACAAATCTTGATGGCTCTGAATTTCTAATGTTTAAATATGGATTTTGTTATTAAGCTGATGCTCCATTTTCAAGACAAAATATCAGATGCTTTGAGGGCACGCGTTAAAATAAAAATCATTAGTACAGCTAGTTATACTAGAGATTGGATGAATTTAAAGTTGTCTTATGTTTTGCAAGTTTGTTGTGCTAAGTGCTAACGAATAGCAGCTACTTCTCCAAGTAAAACTCAACCTCTGGTTCAATGTATTATATCAGGTTAGAGTGAGAATTGGATCCCCAATTACTGGCTATGGTCAGGAGAGTAGAAATCGAGCTGCTCGGCAACGAATTCCGAACAAGGTCTGGACTGATGAAGGTGGGGTCGAGCATGTTGAGGTATTTGTTAATATATGTATTAACTATTTCTTTTTTGGACTATCTGGTACACCTCCCTTCCACAAGCCCAATCCCCACCACCAAAAAAAAAGGGAAAATAGAAGAAATGATGAAAAAGAAGGTACAGGAAAACTTCGTTGGAGTCTCCGCTGAATTGTTTTCATGTATATATGCAATTCTCTTTTCCAGTGGTTGTGTCAATTGTTCTTTGGGTTACAGGTTAATTTCTATATTCGGGGACCCCATGGAAGTGGGAAAGTTTTCTGTGAGATGTTCAAAGACCAAGTGGACAAACGATGGAAGTTTACATACTTGATTGTCGAGATCAGATCACCCTCGCCAGCACAATTGATTCTGGAGTCATATATTCCTGCTTAAAATGCAACTCAGAAGCATTGTTCAGAAATGGTTTCTTCCTCCTTATTGTTAACCCAGATTCCTGTATGTTAATTGCCCAATTTATTTTTCTTCGGTATTGAGGTCAAACTTTGTGCCATATTAATTTTAATGATAACTTTGATGCCTGGGGTCATCGAATCTTCCCCATCCCAATTGACATAGTATATGATGGTAATTAAGTAATAAATTATAATATAACATTGTGTTATGACATTAATTTGATTATTAGATTGATGGAGCATTGATGGCAATGACTAAATTGCGAATATTTCATTTAGAGAAGCTTTTTATTTGGGGAAAAAAATATGAGGAACTAGATTAAGAAGTGTGTGTGTGTGTTTAGTAATCATAAGAAGTATATATTTTAATTGCATGTTATTCACTTTAGGCGTTACGTGCAGGTGTTTGATGTCTGGCCCAACACTAGTGACTCTTTTATAGCGGTCATCGGTGTGTGTCGGCCATTTCAGCCCATCCATGTTTCCCAATGGATGACAAATGAATGGAGAAGGAAAGGGCATTGGAGAAGAAATAAATAACACCAGAAACTGAATCCACAAATCTCAGGATTGGTGGTTTTGTCTTTCATTGAGGACTCGCAGAATTTAGTATTAGGAATTTTTTGAAGCAATTATTAAGGATTAAATCTGTTGGGATTAATCCAGGGAGCGACTGTAACTTCTGCGAAATATTGCTGCTTCCAATTTATTGTAATTTATGATAAATTTGATTTGGTCAAATAATGTGGCTTCCCCCTTATTTTGTGTCGGAAGCATCAATCCGATGTCAGAATTGATTGCCGTCACATTTTTCACGCACGATCGGGTTTAAAGATGAAATCAATGTTTGAAAAGAAAGAAAATTAAGGTGTGTCAAAGAAGGCAATATCATTTAGTATTGACCTAGGTAGATTCACCAGGGCATCAAGACGGGATCCATGCTGTTCTGTTTTATACGGCAGTGAGAAATGATGTCATGTTGATGATAAATTATATAACTGAAGATAGCCAATGGGGTTGCTAACCTTATTAGCGTTACTTAAAAGATAATGTTGGTTTGGTTGTTTAGGGCACGTCGTTGACCTGCAGAGTTTGACATCGGAATAGAATACTCTGTCCGTATTAGGTAGCAGAACTCGTATGACCCTATTAATATTGAAATCCGAGGTTGTGTTTGGTATGCAGCATTAAGTTTTAATAGACTGTGATTGAGAGTATGAATGAAAATGCGCCTTGAAGATTGTGGTATGAAATAATATTTAAAGGGAATGATTTTATTAATTTTATTTTATAATTAGTTATAAATTATGAAAAGACAATAGTACTTTTTGTCCTAAATCCCAAAATTTATTGCTCACCTTCTCCTTCTTACAATAGCATGCATTACTTGCTGTTATCTCAGACTTCCCATTTTTCTCCAGTGGTGTTATCCTATAAAGATGTATTTTTTTTATCCATGTGTTTCTCCTTCTACAACGTTGTCGCCTCTCATAGCATCATTGTCATCCTATAGCATCATTGCTGTCACCCTCAAAGTAGTTAGAGGGCAAGAAGGAGAGTCAAAGGAGATTGGAGAGAGCAGAGGATCGAAGGAAGGAGGACAGAGCTAAATCTAGATATGTCCACTTGAGAAGTGAATGACAGAACACTGTAGACACATGGAAGATGGGAGGCGGATGGATTGAAGGTAATTTAATCTTCAAAATTGATCTTATGACTAAAAATGTAAGGAGGTGGTATTACCCAATCCCATCTATATGATATTGTCTAATCTCAAAATTTTATCAATATTATTTACTAAAAGTCCCAATTTAACCTATTTTTATAATTGTAATAGTTTCAAATCCTCAATATTATGTATAAAAGGATAAAAGTATAGCATATTACGAGATCTTATGCATCGTGGTCTACAAGGGGGACATCAACATGCCGAATATCTTTTTTGCTTGTTATAAAGGGAGAGGGGTCGTTACGGGCCCAAATACCCTATTGGGCTCCGTATATCAAGGCGTTGACAGATGATGGTGATAAGTGACTTGATATTAGTTAAATAAAATTTTAAATTTGAGCTTTAGTATATACAAAAAATTCTTATTGAGAGATTCACCTATCATAGCTAGGTACGCGATGCAGGTTAGATCCGGATGTAATCGGGACAAATCTCCAATAAACCGGATAAGCAATAAAAAAAAAGTAAATCAACCAATGATGGTTAGTTTGAGTGATAAGCGGCTTGGTATTGTTTAAGAGAGGTCTTAAGTTAAAGTCTTAGCGTATGTAAAAAATTCCTGTTGGAATACTTATCCACCATAGCCAGGTGTGAGACGCGGGTCGAATATAAATATAATCAAGGTAAAGTTCCAGTGAATCGGATGAGCAACTAAAAAAACAATTTTATTATTATTATAAAAAATAAATTAATGTTTAAAGAGTATTATTTTGTTGTTGTGATTTTAGTTGAGATATTTAAAGATATATCTTAATTTTTTAATATTTAAATTTATATATAAAAATAATAGATAATTTATTTTATCTAATATTAATATTATTTAGGAAGAAAGAAAATTTGATAGAGTATAGTTAACTTTAACTTTTTCAAAAAATGTTTGTAAAAAGAGGGGGGAGCAAGCAATCATCCCCCGGGTACGGCGAAATCAAAACAAAGAGGCCTGGAATTGATGTGTCGACCCGACGGCTCTGATTGCACCGCTCTTGTCTTCTCTTCCTTACAAATGTGAAATTTGAAAAGGAACAAAAGGCGATGGCCGTTTGAACGCAACCCGTAAGAATGTGTGATCGAGCTGTCCCTCGGTTCCGAAACGCGCTTCTCTATTTTTTATTTTTTTTTTTTTAATTGATGCAAATTGTAATGTTGGTGGGTTCATTGGGGTGTCGTGGGCCCCCCATGCCGCCACCTGAGCATAAAGAGCATGGAGTTAGGATGGGAATATGAAATTTTCCTGACACGTGGCTTCATCTTACTGGGTTGTCCGTCATGTTTTTCTTCTACCAGTTTTGATTCGTTAATTTATCTGTCGTTTCTGTTTATTCCTCGATGCCCTTTACTGTTCCTGAGAATCTACGATTCTGCCATAAGGCACCGAACGAGAGACTCCCAGTTTTCTTTTCTTTTTTTTCTTTAATAACCACGAGGCTGAGACTTCACTTTAGTATACTGCAAGAAAGACTATCATGATTAGATGCTTGCGTCTTGTGCGTAACCGGTAAGTAAGTTGTAGCGCGTAATTAGCATAATTAGGCATGATTTCAACTCAACTGATCTTTGAGGTCAAAAATACCCAACTAATCTCAATTTACTCAATATTACCCCCCCTTTCCCCCAAAACTTGATATTCCTCTCACCAACATCATTAACTTGTAGATAAATTCCTAAGCTGGATTTTTTAGCTAGAGATTTTATTATTAATATAATACAATAATATTATATGATTCATGTAGTCAATTCTATTTAATATGAAATAAAATTAATTATTGTTAGTATTTATCTTGCTATCTAAACTACAAAAAAATTAATGAAAGCATATGGATTAACGCTTTAACAGTCAAAATGACACCCTAATACATCATTTGGGATAAATTGATTGCATAATATGAAAGAAATAAAAACAATAGATTATGTATAATTTATCTCATACTCATGCCGAAGACGGATTATCTAATTTTCTGTCTTTTATGTTTTTTTACAATTTTTTTTATTTTGTCTTTTCAACTTACTTGCTAGAATCCGAGGGAGGGTAAGATGAATTTTCAATTACAAGGATTCTAATCAAAAGTTATAAATTAGTTTTATCTAACTAATATGACAAATGACCAGTTTAGCCTTTAAAAAAAGACATTTTCACTACTAATAGAAGAACCAAAAGCCTTAAAAAAATAAGTGAATTTTCCTTTATCAGAGACGAGAGTAAAAGATCTCAAATACCAAAAGAAGAAGAAGAAAATCCAAATATTAATTAGTTAACCTTTATTTATTACATCCTTTCGATCGATGTCCACATGTACATGTGCTTGTAATTCCGTAATTAGTCAATCAACTTTTAAAACGCACTTCTTAATTGACCTCAGTCAAAAATCTTCACATCACTGTCAAATTAAATTCCCAAGCCAATGTCAGGTGGAAGCGAGTAAATATATTTATATAATAATAAATAAATTAAGAAAAGTAACTGACAATTGATTGGCAATTTATTGAATTTGGTTTGATCACAAAATGAGTGTGAAGTGTACAGTCAACGAAGTTAGGACTTAGTGGGTACCGATTAACCATGCAATTAGCGCCGACCAGTTCCCATGTTTTTTTGGGTAGGAGATTTACATCTCTACCGTTGGGGTCTCTCTTTGAACTCGCCTGAGTTGTCACAATTACCCCCCGTAATTCAAGCCCTAGTTGAAGGGCACAATGGGGATTTCGCCCTATAAAGGCGACGTTTTGTTTACCTTAATTTTGCAGCTAATTCGTTGTCCTATTCTCATTAACTAAATAAACTTAGTCACGAAGACAGACGATGGTGGGAAGCAAAGAAGAAATCTGCAGAAAATAGCCGAGCAGACACAGGGCAAGAACACGATAAAAAAAAAAAAAAAACACTCATACAAGCAAGGTCTGCTGCTATAGCAGACGAGGGCTTATTCTCTTCTTCAAAAGTTTTGGTCTTGTTGAAGGGGTTAAGCTTCTCATTTTTTCGCCAGTGTACATCCAGTTCACGTATAGTTTTTAAATTTTTTTCGTCATTATTTCGAATTGTTTCGAAGCACATATCGAGATTGGTGTTCTGCTATTGAACGAGGAGGGGAGTGCACAGATCTTTATTTCGAGCTTAGTAGTGCTTCTGTTGGAGGAATTTGGAAGTAGATCCGGGAGCTGCCTTAGTTTTTGATCCGATCAATATCCCACAAAATGGTATTCTTTAGTCATTTATCTGGTTTTTTTATGGTCACTATCGAGTCAATTTGAAGTCTTGCGTTTTCTTAGTGGCTGGAGAATCCTCTTTTGTTGAGATGTATTTGTGGATAAGGGGTTCCAATGCTTCTGTATCCATTAATTGGCCTGCTATTGCCTAGAGCCGGAGTTGGATCTCTAGCTCTCTTAGAATTGGTTTATCTAATGAATTTTGATCTCGTCCTAAATGGGATGCTTCTTCTTTTTATTGATTTGACCATTTTTATTTAGCAAACAACACTACGCGAGACCAATTCTAAGGACAATGTTTTTCTTCTCCCCAATGCTCTTTGGAGAATCAGGAAGCACTAAATTCTGGCTACTTCATCTTACCCTGGGAAGAATCCCCTATTAATTTTGCTGGTTTTACCTGAATTTTAATTCATTTCAAACTGAATTTGTTCTGAGTAGTGACCACTCTTATGTAGATTCTCCCGACAGTTGTCTCATAGGAGTAAAGATTTAATTTGTTGCAGCCTTCTTGGTGCATCACTTACCATTTCTGATTGATTTTCAATGACTCAAGAGTTGAGAACATATTTTGGTTTCCGAATGTGTTTCAATATTATAGTGAATTCTTACACCTTTTTTCCCATTTGAACCTGTTAGTCAAAGAGGTCAGGCCTTACTCTGAGGCTTAACATCAAAGCAACACACTTGAGGGTTAAAATGTGCTTGTGTCGGGAAACTATATGTACATCCTTTTTTGCCTATGCTAACGTCTTTCTGTGCTGATTAATTGATATCAATGCCTTCCTTGTCCTGCATTTGAATTATGTTTATTTTAAATTAATAATGGCGTAAACCCTCATATATTCTCTTTGCTTTATCCTTGATGTCTGTGCTCCTCTAAATACCATTTCTTTCTAATCTGAATTGTCTTATATGAATTATAACCTTCTGATTCAGTCTATCAATTAGAAATTTTCTTGGCACTTGGTTCACTTATTTTCTCCTTTAAATTTAGTTATATATCAGTACTGATTCCAATACTAGACATTGTTATATGTTCTCTAATTGTTCTTGTTGCGACCAACTTTGAGTGGCCTTCTCCATGACTTAATCCATACGAGTGAAATTTATATTTAAAAATTGCATAGTTTAGGAAACGTTTTATAATCATACAAGATGGTCTAGCTTGAATTCCAATACATGTTCTGATATAGAGTTGAACTATTTTATGGTTATGGGATCTCTATAGATGCTTTTAATGACATGAGTATAATGACTCAGGTTTGCACCCTTAATTTGAGGTAAGTTACAGGAATTGCTGCTTGCAACTGAGTTAATTTTGTTGTGTTTATGTATGGAACATGTTATATTTTTGGGATTAAAAGCAATTAAGTTTTATCGAGTATCAACCTTTTCCAATGCATGTATATGCATTATTACTGCTTAGGGATTTAATATGCATTATACTATAAGAGAGGGAACATGGATGTATAATTCCGTTGCTACATTTTGCATTGCAGGTTGCTGCTGTCAATCCTGTTGTTGGGTCCCATGTTTGGGTAGAGGATCCTGATGTATCTTGGATTGATGGTGAGGTTTTGGAGGTTAATGGAGAAGAAATCAAAGTCCTTTGCACTTCAGGGAAGACGGTGGGTATCCTCTTCTTGTGTAGAACTATTTGATGCTTTAAGGTGTAATTTTTACCCCTCTCCTTTTGTCTTGAAATATGCAGGTGGTTGTTAAAGCTTCCAGTATTCATCCTAAAGATACTGAGGTGCCACCATGTGGAGTGGATGATATGACGAAGCTTGCTTACCTGCATGAACCTGGAGTCCTGGACAACCTGAGAATGAGATATGATATAAATGAAATCTATGTACGCATCTCGGATGCCGACTCTCCATTTATTGTCCTCCTTAAGTGTGGAAATGTGTCTTAATACCTTCTTTTTTTTTGTAGGAATTTAATGTATTTGTACTTTCTTGACCTGTGCTAATACCTAAATTGTGCTTGCAGACTTACACCGGAAATATATTGATTGCTGTGAACCCTTTTACAAAGCTTCCTCACCTTTATGATAGCCATATGATGGCACAATATAAAGGGGCAGCTTTTGGTGAGCTGAGTCCACATCCATTTGCTGTTGCAGATGCTGCATATAGGTAAACTTTGTTGTGTCCTTTATATAGCACATGTAGCTAAATTTCTAGCGTGACTGCTTATTAATAATTGTGGATACAGGCTTATGGTCAATGAGGGGATCAGCCAATCAATATTGGTCAGTGGTGAAAGTGGGGCTGGTAAAACAGAAAGTACCAAATTACTAATGCGTTATCTTGCTTACATGGGAGGACGAGCAGCTGCTGAAGGTAGGACTGTTGAGCAGAAAGTCTTGGAGGTAAGAAAAGTAAACTTATTCAGTATTACTTTTCAGCATGCTAACTTGACCAGTGTAAATTTTATTTGTTTGCTTTTGTAACCTTTTCCATCATCGAGTTTTGTACAACCTTAAATTTCTATTCACTTAATTTTGACTTCTCTTTCCTTTGTGCCATGTTCATTGCAGTCTAATCCAGTTTTGGAAGCCTTTGGCAATGCGAAGACTGTTAGGAACAACAATTCAAGGTGGAAAGATATGCAAAAAAAATTCTGCTTTTGTATATTTATTCCAAATTTTATGGCATACTATGTTTCTCTTTGTGTTATATTTTTATTGTTTTTTGGCAGTCGCTTTGGTAAATTCGTGGAAATTCAATTTGATCAGATGGGGAGAATTTCAGGAGCTGCGATAAGAACTTATCTTCTGGAAAGGTCACGTGTTTGCCAAGTGTCAGATCCAGAGAGAAATTATCACTGTTTCTACATGCTCTGTGCCGCACCTCCTGAGGTAATTATGATTATATTGATTGGAAAAAATGAAATACTCGAATGATTATTAATTTATACAGAGTTTTTTTTTTCTCTGTGCTTTGATTTTTTTCTTGATTGGTTCATAAAAATTGAGGAACTCTCCAATAGGGAACACTAATATGGACTCAGACTTAGTTTTGGTGAAAATGATAAATGATTCTCTTATTGTTGTAGATTTTTAAGTATAAACAGCTTGTTATAAGGTTTGCTTGCTTTATTTTGATAGTACATGCTAGCGTGATTATTCACGTTATTCTTGCCACTGATAGAAGATAGAGATTGGGTAATCGAACTTTAGCTTGCAGGGATATCATTGATCCTGTTTTCTTCTAATTAACACATTCAAAGGCTCAGTTTTAGAATCTTCATAGTTTAGTTTCCATTACCCATTATTGTACTGTATCCTAACAATAGTTTGATTGTTCATGTACCTCTTGGGAATGATGGATCATACAGTGGGTGGTTTTACCCACTTTGAAGCAGAATGGGCCACCAAGTTTTGGACTTTTAATAATGTAGTTTTGGGTAAAAGCTGTAATAGAATTTAGTTCCTAGAATATGCAATTGCTTGAAATTTTTAATTTGATATATTTGCAAATAACTTCTTATCACTATTATTTGCTTCATTTTCTTGTCTTTTTTTTTTTCTCACAGGATGTTAAGAAGTACAAGTTGGGAAAGCCAGCAGCATTTCATTATCTAAACCAAACAAATTGCTTTGAGATAGAAGGGCTTGATGAAGCTAAAGAATATAGTGCCACAAGGAGAGCTATGGATGTTGTTGGAATAAGTTCTGAGGAGCAGGTATGTGTGGATTGTTTCTCATGGTCATGATGAATTTCACGAAGAGTGATGTGTGCTCGTTAATATTCTTTTCCTTTTTTGGCCTGTAATTCTTCAGGATGCAATATTTCGTGTGGTGGCTGCAATTTTGCATCTTGGAAACATTGAATTTGCCAAAGGGAAGGAAATAGACTCGTCTGTGCCCAAGGATGAAAAGTCTAGGTTCCATCTGCAAACTGCTGCTGAGCTTTTCATGTAAGCAACCTTGCTTGTTTATGATGTTTAAATGAATCATACCTTCTCCATTTTTAATCCCTAGTCCATAATTATTCTTCAGGTGTGATGCAAAGGCACTTGAAGACTCTCTTTGCAAGCGTGTAATTGTTACTCGGGATGAGACAATCATAAAATGTTTGGATCCAGATGCTGCTGCACTCAGCCGAGATGCTTTGGCTAAAATTGTGTACTCTAGACTGTTTGATTGGTAAGCCTGTGACCAAATTGCCCAAAAACGTATTAGTTTGAATCTATATAACAGTTTTTTTGACAAAAAAGAAACTATACAACAGTGTATGATTATTTTGGTCAATTTTCATCAAACATAAACTGCTGTTTCTGTAATTATTTTTTTGTTGCGCTTTTGCAGGCTGGTGGAAAAAATTAATAGTGCAATTGGTCAAGATCCTGATTCAAAGTCCCTAATTGGCGTGCTGGATATTTATGGTTTTGAGAGTTTCAAAAATAACAGGTGCTTAGTGGGAGGGTTCTGGATAGTTGCCCTTTGATTTTAGACTCTTACTTTGCTGGTGGTTTGAGGATAAGTATGTTAAATTTAAGCAGTAGTCTGGTGTGATGGGGCTTTTTTCTCCATATTATTACCAGGTGACCCTGAATAGTTTTGGCTTAATGTAATATCTGGTTATTTTATGTACTTTGCAGTTTTGAGCAATTTTGTATTAATTTGACAAATGAAAAGCTTCAGCAACATTTTAATCAGGTTGGTCAGTCTTTTTACATTTAACACAGAAACACCATTAAATTATGAATTAACATGTTCTCTTTTAATGCTCAAACATCTTGTTCTGCAGCATGTTTTTAAAATGGAGCAAGAAGAATACAAAAAAGAGGCGATTGATTGGAGTTACATTGAATTTGTTGACAATCAAGATATTCTGGATCTCATTGAAAAGGTTTTCCTTCTAACTCAACAAATTTGCTGTTGTTGGAGTTGTCTCGTGTCATATTTTGTGTAATATGCTCATTCCTGGTCAAAAATTATGCATTAAATGTGCTAGTGGGGGCTTATAAATTTTTCATGGTCTAGTTTTAGGCATCTAGAATATTTGCCTGAGGGGCAACTTAAATACTCCGTAGCTTCATTTTACCATAAAATATAACTAAACAAAAGTTGAAGCTGCAGTTTCATCTTTCGGTGAAAATGAACGAAGATGCATTGGGGACGGTATACTTTGGTGGACTAGTTGACTAACAACAGTTTTGAATCTTCCCAGAATAGTTAGGATTTTAGAATTGGAAAAGAAACTATACGAACTAGTTATGTTACTTCAAATTAAAATGGCTATACTGTAACAAGAAAAAGGCTATACAGTCCAGTATAAGATGGTAATGGCTTCTTGATAATAATAATGATATAAAGAAAAATGAAGATGAGGAAAATGTTTTCACAAATAATTTAGAAATGTGTTTCGTTTTGGCTTTTGACTACTAACGAACTAGGTTCTGATAACTTGAAAAATGAGTGAAAAGAAACTAAGGCATGACTAGGGTTCGCAATTTATGTGCATATGACATTTTGTGATTCTTATTTTTGTGATTTTTTATTTTCAGAAACCTGGAGGTATTATTGCTCTTTTGGACGAAGCTTGGTAAGTACTAGTACCTTTGAATTGGGATAATGTGTCTGTCTTAATATTTTAGGACCCGTAACTTTACAGTTATAATTTTACTTTATTTGTGATTTTTAGCTGTTTTTGTCTTTGCCTAAACAGTAGTTGTGTGTGTTTTGCAGTATGTTTCCTAGATCAACACATGAAACTTTTGCTCAAAAACTGTATCAGACATTCAAAAACCATAAGAGGTTCAGCAAGCCCAAATTATCACTCAGTGACTTCACAATATTGCATTATGCTGGTGATGTAAGTTGGGATCGTCATTATTTTTTCACATGCTAGACATATTTCTCTTGTATTGAACAAAATAGGAAATAGGAAGCGAGTCATATTGTTCATGGCTTATAAATAGTACATCTTACTCTAGATTTTATGTTTAATATTGATTGGTTGATAATATTAAGGATGTTCCATTTGTAGAATATAGGTCCAGAAAGCTGAGTGTGATTTTTTTTTTTTTTTGCTTTGGAAAATCACACCTAATCACTGACAATTTCAGGTTAATTATCAAACTGAATTGTTCCTGGACAAGAACAAAGATTATGTTGTTGCGGAACATCAGGCACTTCTTAATGCTTCCAAATGCCCCTTTGTATCGGGTTTGTTTCCCCCGGCCCCTGAAGAATCATCCAATAAATCGAAGTTCTCTTCAATAGGTTCTCGATTCAAGGTTAGTCCCTTTTCTTTTAAATTTGAATAAAAATAATCTGGGTATCTTGCTGACCCTTTTTTGGTTGTGCTGCAGCAACAATTGCAATCGCTACTTGAAATTCTCAGTGCTACTGAGCCACACTACATTCGGTGTGTGAAACCCAATAATTTGCTCAAGCCATCAATTTTTGAGAATAAAAATGTTTTGCAGCAACTGCGTTGTGGGGTAAGACAGCTACGATTCATGTGCTGGTTCACATATGTATAACTGGTCCTGTAAACTAAGTTTGCTGTGTGGTTATGTTAGTTTATGCTTATTACATTGTGTGCTTGATCGTAGGGAGTTATGGAGGCGATAAGGATTAGCTGTGCTGGATATCCTACTAGAAAAACCTTTGATGAGTTTGCAGACAGATTTGGCCTTCTTTCACCTGAAGCTATGTATGGAAGGTACGAAGATTCCATCTTTCTTTTTTAGAAAGCTATTGTTTTTTCCCATCATACCTTACTTATTTCATGTTTTAATTATATTAGTCCTGATGAGATCACTGTTTGCAAGAGGATTCTAGAGAAGGTTGGACTTCAAGGCTACCAGGTAACTATTAGTGCCATATTGTGGAGTATATGCCACTTGGCTTATCTAGTTACCATCTAGTTGCTGCTGGAACCACTAGTAACCTTTCTTTTTCATTCCTCTCACATTACACCTCCTATAAGTGCTTTTCTACCATTTCTGCATATATTTGGGATGGAAAACTTGAAAATATAGGTTAGCTTTTGGAATATGCCCTTTCCTGTTCGTTCATCCAGCGAGCAATGAATTCTAAGGGTTAATTATGTCCATTTACACTTGGTGCTATTTATGTTTACCGTTGCTGTTTTGTTATTCAACACTAATAATTACTTTCGGTGAGTTATTTCACTGATTCTTTATATTGCCACAGATCGGTAGAACAAAGGTGTTTCTTCGAGCTGGGCAAATGGCAGAACTTGATACCCGTAGGACTGAGATCTTGGGAAAGTCTGCAAGCATTATTCAGAGGAAAGTTCGCTCCTTCTTGGCACGCCGAAGTTTTGTCTTGATTCACTTTTCTGCTATACAGATTCAAGCTGCATGCAGAGGTTTCTGCTTACGTGTTTTTAAAATATTATCTTACAACTTAGGACTTTTGAAGTCACAAGTTTTCAATGCTGATTTTAGGACAACTTGCTCGGCATATTTATGAGGGAATGCGGCAGGAGGCTTCTAGTGTGCAAATTCAGAAGAATTTCCGCATGCATATTGCTAGGAAGGCATACAAAGATTTGTATGGCTCTGCCATTTCTATTCAGACTGGTATGAGGGGGATGGTTGCCCGTTCTGAACTACGCTTTAGGAGGGAGACCAGAGCGGCAATTGTTATACAGGTAGGGGATATGCTGAAAAAAGCTATCACTACAAGATGTTTATACGTATACGCCATTTCAATCTCTCTCTATTCGTATAAACATCTGTATGTATAATAGGTTGTGCGGAAAGTTATTAATACATATTCTATTAGAATTATTTTTTCTTAGGATGGCATAAACGTTTTTGGGTTTTATGTGGACTCCTTGCAACTTCCATTTCATTTTGTATTGCAGAGCCATTGCCGGAAATACTTGGCACATCATCATTTTATGGCCTTAAAGAAAGCAGCAATTAGAACACAGTGTGCATGGAGAGGAAAAGTTGCTCGGCGTGAATTACGAAAGCTCAAGATGGTAACCACTCTTTGTTGTCCTTGTCCTTCAATTTCAATTTAATGAATAATATATGAGGTACTTCAGTAAATTTATAAATAAAATTGGTAGGTCTATTAGTTATTTAAAGTGGGGTTGGAATTTAATGAATGACAAAGTGTATTGACATTGGGGTTATGATTATAAGCAATTTTATCTTAGCGATAGTCAAGTACCATATAATTACTTCAGGCAATTTTTGTCCCCACTCTGGGCATTGTCAAAGAAGTAAATCCTGTGAAGTTTTGATACCTAGCAGTGCTTTATGCACGAGAACTGCGTTAAGGTTCCTGTTATCTTACTTCAAAGACCATGTATACTCTTGAAGAGCATTAAACTCAGATTTAGTTGGTAGCATTTGAAGCCATTAGCTACCGCTAGCACCAGGACTGTGAACAACTCTGGTATCCATACTCCTCCAGCCAGAGGTCTTTCTAGCCCTTGCCTAAATGTGTTGTTTTCTCTTCAATCCTTAATCAGAGCTATCTATACTTACACCTTTGTGCTTTTTGCTCCTAGAATAATATATTCCATCCCCATGATTTTCTTCATCCGCCATGTTATTTTTTCTCCTCTGCTCCAACTTTTTAAAATGACTCCTCTAGAAAGTGATGCTACCTAACTATAATATTGTCAAGTATGCTTCTTGGTGGGGACATCACTTTATTATATGTTTCTGATTGCTAGCTATTCACTTCTATGTTCTATCCCACTTATTTTGCAGTACTTAGGACTTAGTATTTTTGTGTTTTGCTTTTTATTGCAGGCTGCAAGGGAAACTGGAGCTCTGCAAGCTGCCAAAAATAAGCTCGAAAAGCAAGTTGAAGATCTTACATTGAGGTTGCAGTTGGAGAAACGATTGAGGGTAAATGACTGTGAATTTGCTTGAGATTATTTTAGTGTAGCAGTCTTACCGCATCATGTGTTACAAAATATTTAGTTTAAATAGAGTAGTGTAGTAGTATGATTTGTTTGTGTAGAATTATAGGATCTGAATAGTCCGATGATCATTGCTTTGGCTTATGCCTCATATATATACACAGTTCTTGGGAATCAAATAAGATACACTAAGATAAAATCAAATCTCTAATAACTACACCTAAATCAAATCTGATATGTTTCTAATAATAACAATAATATCTCTAACAATAATATCCTAATATTAATGATTTGGATATTAGGATATTCCCACACTCCCCCTCAAGTTGGATCATAGATATTGACCATGTCCAACTTGCCTAGAAGCCGTTCAAATATTTCTTCTGGTAGTCCCTTGGTGAGAATATCTGCAGTTTGTAGCCTTGTAGGTATGTAGGTGAGGCACATAATCCCATCCTCTACTTTCTTACGAATGAAGTGTCTGTCGATTTCCACATGTTTAGTTCTGCTATGCTAGATAGGGTTCAAGGCCATATTTATAGCAGCCTTGTTGTCACAAAATAACTTTAATGGAGCATCTATCTTCAAATGAGCCTCTTTTGCAACTCTTGCTAACCATAGACCCTCCATGATTCCTTGAGCAAGTGCTCGTAATTCTGATTCTGCACTACTTTTAGCCACTACTTTCTGTTTCTGACTCTGCCAAGTGACAAGATTTCCCCATACAAATGTGCAATAGCCAGAGGTTGATCGACTGTCTTCTTGTGATCCTGCCCAATTAGCATCGGTATAGATTTCTACCGATCTATTTGTGCTCTTTCTAAAGAATAGCCCACGGCCAGGAGTACCTTTTAAGTATTGTAGTATCTTGTAAGCTGAGTCCATATGTTTCTTCCGTGGATCATGCATATGTTGACTGGCAATGCTCACTGCAAAGGCGATATCAGGACGTGTGTGTGAGAGATAAATGAGTTTCCCAACTAACCTTTGATATTTTCCTTTGTCTGTTCTCATTTCATCCCTTTCTCGTTTCTTCTGCTTGTTCTCATCCTTGTCAGTTTCCACTACAGTTTGCTTTTTCTTTTGTTTTACTGTGCTGATAGGGACTTTACTAGGTTTACACCCAAGCATTCCTGTTTCCTTGAGTAGATCAAGGATATACTTTCTCTGAGAAACATAAATACCACCCTTAGATCTTGCTACTTCCATACCGAGAAAGTATTTCAACTTACCAAGGTCTTTGACCTCAAATTCATGATTCAGGGCTACCTTGATTCGATCAATCTCCTTAGTATCATTTCCTGTGACAATAATATCATCTACATAGACAATAATAATAGTGATGAGGTCATTACGACGGGATACAAACATCGTGTGATCAGATAAACTTTGCTGATACCCTTCAACCTTGAGAACACTAGAAAATCTGTCAAACCAGGCACGTGGTGATTGTTTCAGCCCATAGATGGATTTTCTCAGCCTACATACCTGGTTCTGTCTTCCTGCTTCAAAACCTGGTGGGAGTGTCATGTACACTTCCTCTTTTAAATCTCCATTGAGGAAGACATTCTTAATATCAAGTTATTCTAGGGGCCAATCTAGATTTGCTGCTACTGAGAAGAGAACCCGTATGGTATTGAGTTTCGCAACAGGTGCAAAGGTTTCGTTGTAGTCAATACCATGCGTTTGCGTAAACCCCCGAGCAACTAGTCTTGCCTTCAACTTGTTTAACGTACTATCAGCATTGTATTTGGGAGTGAACACCCACTTGCAGCTTACGGGTTTTATCCCTGAAGGCATCTGCACTATCTCCCAAGTCCCATTTTTCTCTAAATCTTGCATTTCTTCCATCACTGCCTGTTTCCACTCTGGGATAGCCAAGGCCTCATGTACATTGTTAGGAATCTTGATGCTATCAAGGTTAGTTACAAAAGCATGGTAACTTGGAGTAAGAGCAGCATAAGAAACAAACTTTTCGATAGGATGCTTCGTACATGTCCGTGGTAGTTTTCTCAATGCAATAGGAAGCTCCAGATTAGCCTCACCATGTTCAGGATCTACCAACGGTTCAGGAACTGGTTCTTCCTCAGAGATATGATGGTCATGGCCTCTATGATGTCGGCGTGAGTACATTTTTCCCCATCTTTGTTGTTCAGATCCTTCTGGAGGCTGTAAAGGTCCATGTGGTGTGAGGGAAATGGGTCCATGTGGTGTGAGGGAAATGGGTACAATGGGTTCCACAAGTTGAGATTCATTCCAACTCTCCCCCGGAATCGAAGACTTGGGATAATATGACTGGTGCTCAACAAAGGTGACATCACGGGTAACAAACAGGTGTTTGGATACAGGATCAAAACATTTGTACCCTTTTTGGGAGGAGGAGTAGCCCAAGAAGACACATTTAGTGGCACGAGGATGGAACTTTGAGGGAGGATGATGAATATGAACAAGAACAGTGCATCCAAAGACACGTAGCGGAAGAGAAGACTGTAAGTGAGAGACATCGTGGGTTTTTTGTAATTCGGCAATGGGAGAGGTGAAGGAAAGAATACGACTAGGAAGACGATTAATGAGCTGAATAGCGGTCTGGATGGCATCCCCCCAATAAAACAAAGGAACATGACACTGAAATAAGAGAGCCCTAGCAACCTCAAGAATATGTTTATTTTTTCGTTCCGCAACCCCATTTTGCTGAGGACTATAGGGACAACTGCTGTGATGAACAATTCCTTTAGCAGACAGGAAAGCGTGAAGGGAGTTATTGAAGTATTCAGTGCCATTATCGGTGTAAAGGACTTTGACAGAGGTATGGAATTGGTTTTGGACAAGACCATAGAATTCGATGAAGACATTAGGGACCTCAGATTTATCTTTTAAAAGATAGACCCAACACATGCGAGTATGATCATCAATAAACGTGACAAAATATTTGGTCCGAGTGCGATTAGGAATCTTAGAGGGGCCCCATACATCACTATGAATAATGGAGAAGGGAGAGGATGGTTTGTATGGAACAGGAGGAAAGGGAACACGATGATGTTTAGCAAAAGCACAAGTATCACAAACAAAAGAACTTTTATTGATAGATAACTGGGGAAAACAACTTTTGTAAATAATGAACACTAGGATGACCTAGTCTTTTATGCCATAGTAGAAAAAACTCCTCATCAGAGGTGGGGTTGGGTGTAGAGGTGGGGGTGGTGATTTTGGACCATAATGCACTCACAGTAGATGTGTCGAGGCAGTAGAGACCATCATACTCCTTAGCAGAACCAATCATCTTCCCCGATGTGAGATCCTGAAAATCACAATGAGTAGAATAAAAATGAGCTGAGCAGTTTGCTTGTTTCGTCAATTTGCTAATAGAAAGCAGGTTACAAGCTAAATGAGGAACATGAAGTACTGATTCAAGATGTAAAGAATCTGAGATAGTTACAGAACCGATGCCTGCTATAGGTGAAGGAGTGCCAGTAGCAGTAGTGATTTTCTTATTTCCTGCTAAGGGATGGTAGGTGACAAACATCTTTTCATTTGATGTCATGTGATCAGAGGCCCCTGTATCCACAATCCACTGTGATGGAGGAAGAGAGGTACGTAAAGCAATGGGAATTATACCTTTAGGAGCCATGGATGCAGATCTGTGAGGGTGTTGTTCAGCTTGAAGGCTTCTGAACACACTTGTAATCTGATTTAATTGCTCCTGACTGAAGGATGTGGATGCCCCATCAAAAACTGCACTAGATGACATGGCGGTACTGTAGCAACTCGGTGTAATGTAGCACTCAGGACTGTAGCAACTCGGGGTACTGTAGCAACGCGGTCACTGTAGCACTCGGGTACTGTAGCAAATGTTACAAATCATTTGCCCGACGCAAGACCTGATCTGGAAGAGAACAATACACACAACACCGCTGGAAGCACGATGCTGCTGGGAACACGCCGCCACTGGAGCACGACAGAAACTGGAATCACGACGCTGCAGAAGCGACTGGGCTGCTGTCGCTGGTGACACTGCTGCTGGTGGTGTCGCTGCTGGATGGATGCGACTGGGCAGCAAACGGTTCTGGAAAGCTCCGTCGGATGTCGCTGGGTGTCGCTTGTTGACAGAAGAAACTCATACGTCGCTGACTGGAAGCTGCCGAACTACGGTTGCAGTTTTACTGCCGCTGGCTCGCCGTGACAGAAACAGCAGTGATGACAGCAAGTGAGACTAGAACCAGCAGCGACGGCGCTGGCTGGATATTGGTCGGACTAACCTGGCTTTGATACCATGTAGAATTATAGGATCTGAATAGTCCGATGATCATTGCTTTGGCTTATGCCTCATATATATACACAGTTATTGGGAATCAAATAAGATACACCAAGATAAAATCAAATCTCTAATAACTACACCTAAATCAAATCTGATATGTTTCTAATAATAACAATAATATCTCTAACAATAATATCCTAATATTAATGATTTGGATATTAGGATATTCCCACAGTTTGCTTTATAAATTGACAGTGGATCAGAAAATTCTGTCGGCAGAATAAACTTGATTTTTGTAACTGTTGAGAGAGAGATTTGTTAGTGCTTTGTTAAAATATGTCAGAAAGTAACATCATGTGTTGCTTGTAAACTTTCTAGTACTGTTTGTTCATTGTTTTTAACAAATGTAGGTTGACATGGAAGAAGCAAAAGCACAAGAAAATGAACGATTACAATCTGCTTTGCAAGAGATGCAACTTCAGTTTAAAGAGACTAAAGTACTGCTTGAAAAGGAGCGTGAGACTGCAAAAAGGGAAGCAGAGAGAGCTCCTGTGATACAGGAGATTCCTGTTGTTGATAATGCATTGCTGGAGAAGCTCACTAGTGAGAATGAGAAACTCAAGGTGAGGTGCTTCTGGGCATAGATATATGCACTATGTTAAAAGAAACTGTTTTTCGGTACTGATACATCTCAAGAATAATCTCATAACTTGGGAAAAGTTAGCTGACCATTTCTTTTTATTAATTAATATGGTGCCTTTTGGAGTCTGTTACAGACCTTGGTGAGTTCACTTGAAAAGAAAATCGATGAAACCGAGAAAAGGTTTGAAGAGGCAAACAAAATTAGTGAAGAACGAATGAAGCAAGCATTGGAGGCAGAATCAAAGATAATTCAGTTGAAGACTGCTATGCAAAGGTTTCTTTGTGATCAAGCTGATTTGATCTCAGATATATATAATTTATGTCATACAGGCTATTTCTTGCGTTCAGTGGTTATTGTATCCGTCCATACTCCTTTTTTAGTTCCGACATCTCCGTCATTGAGATTACTTTTCACGTTGATAGGCTTGAAGAAAAATTTTTCGATGTTGAATCTGAAAATCAGATTCTTAGGCAACAATCTTTGCTAAACTCGAATGTAAAGAAAATGTCAGAGCACCTCTCAACAACTCCTTCAGATGAGGTAAGTCTGGCTTCGTAAATTACGTCTTCTTGATTACACCTGTCTGTGTGTGCATCTCATGATATTGGTTTTTCCATCTATAGAAGCTGGAGAATGGTCACCATGTGATGGAAGAGGAAAAAGTTGTTGTAAGCACATTGTTTGCTACTCTTTCTATCTATTTTCTTTTTAAAAAATTAGAATTTCTTTTTATATTCCGTTTTCGGTTTGGTGTAATCTAAAATTAGTTGTCTCTACAGGAAGCACAGGCTTTCAATACACCAGTTAAAAAGTTTGGTACAGAATCTGATAGCAAATTTAGGAGATCATACATTGAACGTCAGCATGTGAGTGCTTTAAAGTAGTCTTTTCATTGTTTTTTGTGCTAAAAACTGTTTTATAACTTGATTTCCAGAAAATAAAACTGTTTTGTGACTTATTTCTCTCTCTGTTTTGTTTTTGTAGGAGAATGTTGAAGCACTAATCAACTGTGTTAAAAAGAATACTGGGTTTATTCATGGGAAGCCTGTTGCTGCATTTACCATTTACAAATGCCTTCTCCACTGGAAATCATTTGAAGCTGAGAGGACAAGTGTATTTGATCGCCTCATCCAGATGATTGGTTCTGCAATTGAGGTTACTGCATTGCTTTATATGTTATGAAAAATAATAATTAAATGGAAATGCTTGGTTGAATATCATAGATATTGAAATGTGCATATCAGAATGTGGAGACGGTATAACAAATTCTACGATGTTTTGCAACTTAAGTCAGACTGTGCTTTGTGCTTTATATTTATCTGTGATCCTAGTTGTAATGCTTTGTAGGTAATGTGATGCTAGCTGCAGTTAACAGTGACAGGGAATAGAATGATCAATGGTGAAGGATTGTTACCCGATGGGAATGATGAGTTGTTTGTTTGTTTGTTGTAATTAGTTAATCAGTTTGTTGCTTTAAATTAGAAGTGTAATTAAATCCCCCCTTTCACTCTATACGGTGTATATAATCTCCCCATATTTAAATACATATTCACATCTGGGGTTGGGCCTTAGTCTCTTAAACAAGACCCTTAAAAATCTGCTGAACCATTGCCTATTTTTATCACACTTTCAGGCCTAATTAGGTAAATTTTGTGGGTTTCGAAGATTAAGTAAAGATGGTGAAAGAGGAATATCAAGCTTAAACTTATTGTTGCTGGCACTTGGCGATCCTTTTTTTTTAATGATCTATTTCTTCATGCTGTGAAATATAAGAGAATCTGTTGATTTTGAAAGATGTACTGTAAGATCAACTGCGCATGTTTTACTGCTCTTTTATTATAGGTTTTGTACTTTTTTCCCTTTAAATTCATGTTGCGAGACTATGTTCTGTTTAAGATCCTGAGTACTAAACAGTAAAATTAGCATGCATGCATGCTAGAATACTGGCTTACTGCTGTTACCAGTATTGTGCTTTAATTATTCTCATTGTTCCTCCAGCCGCTTTTCTTTTTTAACTCATTTGTATGCTCATGTACAGAACAATGAATCTTCATGTGGTTCTTGTGCTTGTTGAATTATGTGATCCTGATTCTCTTGTGATATTCTATATTTTTATTATGGTCCTTTTTGTGTTATTTAAGCACTTGTCTAAATCTAGTTTGTGTCTTTCTTCTCTTCTATTCCGTTACCCTCCAGAATCAAGATGACAATGATCTTATGGCTTATTGGCTGACAAATACATCCACACTATTGTTTTTGCTCCAAGAAAGTTTGAAATCTGGCAGTACAAGTGATGCAACTCCAGCTAAAAAACCACCAAATCCAACATCCCTTTTTGGAAGAATGGCTATGGTAACAAATCTTCCTTGCATTTGGTTTTAATCTGATTTCTGTATTAAGTTTCGCTTATATATGGATAAATTGCAGGGTTTTCGCTCATCCCCTTCATCTGCCAACCTTCCTGTCCCTGCATTGGACTTCGTCCGCAAGGTAGAGGCTAAATACCCTGCGTTACTTTTTAAGCAGCAGCTCACAGCATATGTGGAGAAAATATATGGTATCATTCGAGACAACTTGAAGAAGGAGTTAACACCATTCCTGGCATTATGTATCCAGGTGCGTTGAAATCCAGTTAACAATTATTTAACTAAATTGGCTTTCAACTAATCATTAAAGGATAGATAAAGTTGTCTACATTGTATTTTTATCCATATAAGCTCATTTTTCATTCCAATACAGCTATATTCCCTGCTTTTTGGTGATGTTTCTTGAAACTTTCGAAAGCATTCTGAATATCTAATGGTGACATTCTATTTGAGCCACATTAGTTTATAGTAATGTCCCTTGTTAAACTTTATCACTGATATACAGGCACCTAGAACTGCAAAGGGAGTGTTACGGTCTGGACGATCATTTAGTAAAGACTCTCCTATGGGTCACTGGCAGAGTATTATTGAATCCCTCAACACCCTCCTCTGTACACTCAAGGAGAATTTTGTAAGAAAACTAATTTTAACTCGTTAAAATATGAATTTAAGTAATTATCATCCTTGTTCTGTTTATGCTATTGCTGCTTTTAATTTAATAACATGATGTACACTTTTGAGATTCAGGTACCTCCTGTTCTCATCCAAAAGGTCTATACTCAAACATTCTCATATATTAATGTACAACTCTTCAATAGGTAACTGTTTTTCACACGCATCCTTTAACATTAATGCTTGCATCATTATGCTTTTATTTTAAGATGCTTAGAAATTAACTATATGCAAATGTCATCATTACCAGTCTTCTTCTTCGCCGTGATTGTTGCACATTCAGCAATGGGGAATATGTAAAAGCTGGATTAGCAGAATTGGAATTATGGTGCTGCCAAGCAAAGGAGGAGGTAATTGATTTGCTGCCACCGCCACTACCACTTCGCCCTTACATTTTCACTAATTTTGCCTCAAACCATTGTTAGCATCATCAGTATTTTTGCCCAACAGTTGAATTTTGTGCTAACAAGACTTGTGCTGTTCATCTACACTTGTTATGCAATTCGATGTGTTACACATTGATACAATAAACTCATGATAGTATGAAGACGTGTACAATGAATAGCTTACGTAATACTATTTTTTGCTACTTGCTTCTACTATTAGGCCTTGCTTTATGCTGTTTAGTGTGGTGCCCTATAGTTGCTGTGTTGCTTTTGGACTGGTTTATGGATCTTCATGGCGGTTCTAATTTCCAAGTAATTGCCTTGGATTTGCAGTATGCTGGATCATCTTGGGATGAGCTGAAGCACATAAGACAGGCAGTCGGATTCTTGGTAAGTGTATCTTTTTTTATGATATGACAGTTTCACATCAACGTTTACTTTGTTCTAGGTATCATTTCATTATATTGATAATATATTGATAATCAAAAGGTTGATCTACTATGAATCTTGTTCATAATTCTGAGAATTTTGCAAGTGATTTTCGTGATAGGATAAATATAGTCAAAGTAAAGGATGAAAGGCATCTACTTATACTATACTCCTGCATCATACGTATATTAATTAAGGGAGATTTCATCCTCATGCAGAATTAGCTTTACAGTTTTTCCTTTACTATCAGAATGGATATTTTCTTAATTCTAGAAGAATATTATGCTTGAACAAATTTGAGAGTTACTGATCAGTTTTTAATTTTAAGATGCCCAAATTATTATAGACAAGGACAGCAATGAGACAGATTTTAGGAAGGCAAAAGTCAGGCCTGTTTACTGGGCAGCAGTTACATAACCTAATTAATTCACAAACTACTACAGTATGTATGCTAATTTGAAGAGGCAAAATTGAGATAATCCTTTGTGGTGACATTGTTGAGCCCCCAACTTAGGTGGTAATGAGGTGGTTGTATTCAATTTTTTGATATAGATGTTCATGATTTAGTAAGAATGCATCTTCGACAGTAAAAAAAGCTTGTTAGATTTTTTATGCTAATCTGCTCTACATGAAGGCCTGTAGCATCTGCCTTCATGATGGTTTACTTAGAATGAATATGATTACAAGTGTCTTAATTGAACTAGAAAACACTGATTTATGTTTTCCTTCTTGAGGAATATTTCCTTGACATGAAGGGATCGCATTCCATACATGTCTTTGTTACTTTTTTTTTTTTTTGAGGTACCAGGGCTAGGAAATATCTTTGTTACTTCTATTTGGTTTAACCGATGTTATTTTTATATCCAGGTCATTCATCAGAAGTACAGGATTTCCTATGACGAAATTACCAATGATTTGTGCCCTGTAAGTCTTTCCATCCCAAACTCTAATAAAGCATATGTCTTGTGCATGGTCATGAAAGCATATCTCTATGCTCTTTCTTACTCCTTATGAATGGAGCTTTCTGACTTTGTTTCTGACTCCTGACACCAGATCCTGAGTGTCCAGCAGCTGTATAGAATATGTACACTCTACTGGGATGCTAATTATAATACTCGAAGTGTATCACCAGATGTAAGAATTTTTTTTTTTTATTATAGTCTAATTTGCAGCAAATGACGTCCTTTTGTTTATGAATGCCTGATTAAACTTAACACGCTTCCAATTTTCCATCAGGTCCTTTCAAGTATGAGGGTGCTTATGGCTGAGGACTCCAATAACGCTCAAACGGATTCTTTCTTGCTGGATGATAATTCCAGGTGAGAGTGCTTGTACATGTCAATGAATTGAGGAGATGCAATAACTTCACATGCTGTTTTGATCTTGAGAATTACAGATTAGTGGAAACTTTATCTCTCCATTATGTAGGATGGAGAAAATTTTTTATACGCAATTTATTGTGTAATGCATGCAAAAACGAGAAAACCTGAAAATTAGTTATACGTTTATTGACTTTTGTCTCTTTAACAGTATCCCTTTCTCCGTGGATGACCTCTCCATATCACTGCAATCCAAGGAATTCTCAGACATGAAAGCAGCTGATGAACTTCTTGAGAATCCAGCCTTTCAATTTTTAAATGAGTAGGCATAATAGGAAGTTTAGTAAAGCTTTTTAGGTTGGTTTGTCTTTGGGGGCAATGAAATCATGCCCCTTGAGAATCCATAGGCCTCGCTATGGTGGTTGTAAATCCTTTTATATTTTATTCTTTTTTCTATCTATTGGATTGAATCACAGCATCTTGCCCCTGTTGTAAAGTTATTTTTTCATTCTTTTGTTGGCATTCAATTGTAAAATCTTTTTATTGTCAAGAGGGGCAAGGGATAATTTTAGGATGAGTGAACAGCATGCCTTCTTTATTCCTCCTTTTTTTTTCTTCTTTGGGCTTTGTAATGTTGTGGTCAGAAAAATAGGTATAATCTTGTTTGTGGGGTGGAGAAGTTCAAGCTCACTTTCCACTCAAATTTTTGCTGTGTGAAGAGGCAAAAAAGGAAAAAAATTTCATACATGGGAATGAATAATTTGTTTATATCTGGACTCCGACTCTTACTTTCAGCCACTTTCATCTGATTCTCATCATTAGCTTTCTTTTTTCCCGATTGGAAATCATAAATTATCCTCCTTGCCGACATCCAGACGGAGCAAAGGAGTAAAAAAATCCGGTGGCAAACTAAATGACATAAGTCCTGCCGCACCTTCTAGTGGTATCCAGTAACAAATACTAGAAGTATATATGACTTCGTTTACTAACATAAATCGATACCTTTTTATCATAAGAAAATCATTACTTTCTAAATTTTTTATTTAATTTACTTGTGAGAATAAATTAGTGACTGTATAATTATCATCAATTTTTATTTTAAAAGGTATGAATTTTAAACCTAATTTATTAGCAATAGTAACTTTTTTTTCCCAAAAAAAAATAGTATGACTAAAATTAACCCAAATCGAATCAATCCCACATAAAAACCGAACCAAAATGACGTTATCTTAAATCAAATAGGTCTAGGTTTTTACCAAGCTAAATTGATATAAGTTTAGAAATCGAACCAAACCTAACATGTAAACACGGTTAACTATATAGTAAATAACACAGCTTATTTCATTGTGTTTACGAAGCTAATTCCTTAAAACATCTATGAAGTAAATCTCAAGTACTTAAAAGATTTTTTATTTTAACAAAATTCAAGATTATTTTATTCTAATACAGCGTATCCTGTGAACCTAACCCCAGGCCTAACTTGTTCTGCCGCCCACCACACCAACAAGTGGTGCGAGAAGGCAAACAGTGGCCAAGAGCCGTAATAACCCTGTATAATCCTAAAGCCCTAGGATATTTTCGCATTCAAGTTCCTTACGCAATCCAGTTCCACTATGGTTGGAAGAAGACAGGTGGGAGTGAGCCAGGGGAATTGCTGCATCTACGGCTACTTCAGATGGAAGAGTGAGCAACTCTTACTCTTTTCAACATGAATATATATATATATATGAATATATATATATATATATATTAACAAGGGACAGAAAGTTATGGACAAAAATAAAATTTATCATATGCTAAGGAATTAAAATAATACTTCCACACACACAAACTCACAAATATACACATCTCAAATATTCGTTAATAGACAAATCTGATGTAAGAAAATGAGAAGCAGAAGAGTAATTTCAACAGGAAAAGAAGCGATCGAGTAGCAATTTGTAACAGTGATCTTGGCTGGCGCCATGCATAAAAGAAGATGAAAGTGTTTTTTCAGCAAAAGTGCGACCCATAGAATTGCGTTATTCTGTTCAGATGCAGCCTGTGACCCCATACAGATAGGGTATTTGGATTTGCTTAATTAGGGTTAGGGTTATATATAGTGTCTGCAGATATATTCTTTCTGTCGTCGTCCGCCTTCTTTATAGGTTACTCGCTGACTGGTTCTTGTCCACTGAAACATTGATGTAAGAAGCTGATGTTTAATGTAGGTCATGTGCTGGAATTAGGGTTTTTTTGTGAGGGGATAACCAATGAAATGAAAACAAAAGAGATCAAAATCAACTCAACAGGATTGGAACTTAAACCCACGAGGAATTCACATGGCTCTGGCCCCAATCACGCAAGCGTGGGAAACCCTAGAAACTAGGGTTTGGGACCATAAGGACCCCTTGTAATAATATAATGGACCACCCTAGTAGTTTTTCTAGCCACCTCCATTATATAATCACACTCGTTTGCACAGAAACACAAATTTCTGTGAGAGTTTGGACAATATCCCAAGGATAAGGAGTTGATTCGTTATTTCTGGGGTCGTCGTTCCAATAGTGCGAGTGGTTTTAAAGTTAAGGTCCTTTTGCCTATGAAATCTCTCTCTCTCATTTTCTCTCTATCCTAATCCTACTTCGTCTCTGTAGCTGGCGATTCGCAATTAGCTTGGCATTTTGATACATTAAATCAAATGTAGAAACGTGGCAACGTAGTTTTGTCCATTTTGAGCACAACAACAATGATAACAATAATACTATGTCTCCGCGTCGACTCCGTCTGCAGATTCAACCACTTCATGTAATTGAGTTGTTTTTTCATACCCCTTTTGTTGGTATCTGTTGGGGATGATAAGCTCAATAATTGAGTCCTATCATACGAAAGATTTTGTGCTGATGATGCCTGATCCCATCAGGAAAAGACATATCAAGTGAAGAATAATCTGTGTGTGTACATGACAAGCTTTCAGCAACTTGCGCGTGAAATATTAATATTTCTCTTTGGACCATTAAACGAGTGTGGAAGCTTCGACCATAAAGACCGCCAAATTAACAGCATATTGCAGACACTGTTATAAGGACATGTAATCAAGAACGATTCAATCCATGGATTCATTTGACCTTGGTACTATTTTTTCCTCAAAAAAAAAAAAAATGAATCCATGACTGATTATGACATTGTGTTGTGACCCTTTTCTGAATTTTGGCAGATCTGCTATATATATAGACGTAAGAATATATTTTTTTTCAGTATACTTTACTTAATAAATTAACCTCAAATTATATAGTTTAATAACTGAGCGTATTAGTTAGAATCCCAGCGAACGTCTAATTAATGTAGTGATTATATTAAAGCCGAGTTTAATTTATTGGAAGATGTTGATGGACAGGCAGAGCAGTCACTTTCATAGTATTCCTTGTCAACAAAGTAAGGAGCGATATAACCAGTTTGTCTTGCTTGCTATATGAACATATATATATATATATATAATGATGAAGAGAAAGTCCAATTATGTCATTTTCAGTACCACATGGTTCCAAAAATTCATTAGACTTCCTCAAACTAGATATATATTCCATGTGCACTTATATATATATATATATATATATATATATATTTATATACCTGTTAAGATAAGATTTTAAAAGGGAATTTATGAAAAAAAGACTTGTTGATAGTTTTTAGAAAAGAGCTTCTGGATAAGAACTTATAGAAAAAAAGTGTTTTTGAATAAATGTTAGTTTGGATAGTTATTTTTATAAATATTTTTATTATTAATAAATTATAAAAAATAATATAATTATTAAATATAGAAGAGAGGAGAGAGGGTGTAGAAGAGATATGAGAGAATATGTAAGAAAAAATATGGGTAATATAGTGATTGACTAGTCTATAAGCTCTTTTATTGTTCCATAAGCTACTGTGATCAGTTTATCTGAAACCTTAATTTTAAACTATAATTTGGTCCAAAAACCCTTTTGAACAAATATACCTATTTATTTTAAAAAATTTTAAAATCTAAAATTTACTTAAACTTAAATTTAAAACTTATATTTAGAGACAAAATAAATATGCTGTATATCTTTTTCACATTTATGGACGCAGGATTTAAATTTGTGGTTTAGGGTTTAGCAAATAATTGAACAAGTTAGTGAATACAGAGAAATTAAATAATCATCTCGGGGCCTTAACCAACTAACTAACTGTTTCTCTCTAGTTTCATCATATTCACAATTCATTACTCATCGTATTATCTTGTGTGTTTAACTGATAAAGGGGTAAGATATATAATTATTTGAAACGTATTTGATCTATGGGGAGTATTATTTTATTGTGATTCCAATTACAGTATTTAGGAAGATATCATAATTCTTGAATACCTAGATTTACGTTTGAGGGGTAATAGATGACTCATTCTGCCTAATATTAGTATCGCCTAGGAGGAATGAAGACTTCATCCTACATTTAGATTGGGGGTGAACCCAATAACTTTCTAAAAATTTGTGTACCAACAAAATACATCCATAATTAATTTGTATTATAGGACTCGATCGTTTATTTTCTTGTCTTTAATTAATTAATTATTGGATTGAATAGCAAATAATGATTGTGAGGGGGTCCATCACAGTTTTTATGTGTGTCATGGATAATTATTGTTCTAATAAAAAATTTATTATAATATAATATAATATGGTCTTTTGAGACATTATATTAATGCAACGACCATGTTTTTATGCTTTTTTTTCCTCAATAATATATAGAAACTATAATAACTGAATACACTGCATCTGAAGCTGATAGGCATAAAACTGAAAATTCGATAGGGACAAATTTTAAGAACTGATACTGAAAAATTAACTCATTCCAGCCCGTTGAGATCTACAAAAACCTAAGGAAGATTTCGGTTAATTTCTAATACAGTTATTAATATCTGACATTTTTTTTCATTCAAAGGTTTGTAGCCTCGACCTTACTTAAAACAACTAGGAATTAACATGCATAAATCATACACTGCGTATATGCTCTCTCTCTCTCTCTCTCTCTCTATATATATATATATATATATATTAATAAGAACCCTCCTAATAAAAATATGCCTTACCTACTTGCATATATAGCGGTTACGACACCAAACACACAGACTCGTGAATTATGGAAGTTCGGTATATGAAATTTAAATTTATAACTGCCGTGCGAAATTTATTAGTCTCCTTTAATTTATAATTTAAAGATTATAGTTTAGCCAAAGGGTTCCATGTGGTCTCATGTGTTTCTTCACATTCCCCATCTCAGTGTGATATCTTCTTTTGGTCAAAAACGGTTTCACGTGATGTAATCATAGTCAACTAAAATTCATATATTAATTATCTCCTTCCATTATTTATTTATTTATTTTTGCTTGTTATCATATATTCTTGATGTTCCCTTTACCCATGTTAAGATCTCTAATGATTAATATAATATGTTGTAAAGATGAACTTTTGGTCAAATTATCCAACAAATCCAAGTTTTGATCCCAGAAATTAATTAATTAATTATTTTAGTGGGTGTATCTTTGTTGCAAATCAAATCAGGTATATAAAACTTGATTAATATTCTATTGCTGATTCTAAATTATAGAATATTAATGAACCCTGTGGGTGATGATGCTTTGACTATTCGGTGTGATACTGAACTTTAATTGACGACGAGAGATTTAATTCGGGCTTATCTCAATAGTCAATGCGTAGGATTATTATAGCACATGGTTGGTACACGATAATAACTCCTTTTATAATTTTGTAAACAGATGCCTTTTAAATAATATGTGTATATATATATATATATATATATATATTATAATCAAAACCACTGAACATAGGTTATAAAAAGAAATTTTAAAATAACTTATAGATAAGAGTTTATAAAAATAAATAAATAAATAAATATTTAAATACTTATTAATAGAAGAATTTTTATAATTAAACAATTATCAAAAATAATATAATTTTATTAAAAATATGAGAGAGGATAAAAGGTGGAGAAGAAAGGAGAGATGAGAGTGGACTGAGGATATAAGAAAAAATAAGAGTAAAATAATAATTAGGCAATTTATAAACTCTTTTATTGTTCTAAAAGTTAGTCTCATAGTTTATCTAAAACCTTAATTTTAAATAATGATTTGATCTAAAAGTACTTTTGAACAAATATAATTATTTATTTTAAAAATTTTCTAAACCAATATTTTAGGTTAAAAATTATTTTAAAATTATGATTTTTCTTTATTTCCGAAAACATACTATATATAATAACGGTGAAATTATTCCAATTTTTGTTAATGTTGCGTCAAATGAAAAGTACATAGAAATTAACTCGGCAGTGAATAATCAATCAATCGAACTAATCACATCAAGATATTATGAGTCCTTGTTGCAATGGTTTTTCCCAAAGAAGTTGACTTTCTCCCATAGTTTTGACTTATGATCCAATTAATAGAGAGATCGATCGCATGAATTAGTTGAAAAACACATGTATATAATTTTTTTTCTGCCCTACTCGATATACTAGAATTTTACTTCAATTATATCAGAATATAATTTATATTGTATATTTAGTTATAGTGGATGAGCCTCCTAATAAAAATTTTTTACATACGCTAAAATTCTAACTCGATACTTCATTTAAAGGATATCAAACAGTTTATCATTCAGATTAACTCCTATTAATAACACATGCATATAATTAATTAATATCGCGACGTACGCGCCAAAAACATATGGACTTCTCCGGTAGATGTTTGTACATGTTGTCGATGAAGTAAACATTTCGTTAATAATAAAATTTATAATATATTAATTAAAGTGCTATATTATTTGTTTTTATTAAAAAACTGAGTTAAATAAATACCGAGGGAGTGTATTTTAAGAAAAATGATAGGAAAAAACTCTAAAAAATATCTAAGTATTAAAGTAGGATAGTTATCAATAATAAATTAAATATTATTAATTTTACATCAAGCATTATCAATACAATATCCTTACTTTAACATTTATTAATTTTTAAAATATTTTTTTATATCATTTTCCCTGTATTTTATATATAGGTATCTATATAGCACTTCATTTTTTTGATAAAGTTGGATTAAAAGTTGAATTAGTTTTATCCTACATATATAATATTCTTTTTTCTATTTTTATTTAAATTCAACTTAGAAATATATGTCCCCCGATTAAATCCCTTATATCAAATAGCTTCTTAAAATTTAGTTTTGAGGGAAAATTAAATACTCCGTCCATTCCTTATCGTAAAAGGTTTTATAAAAGGAATTTTTAGTCATTTATATACTCTAATAAGCCTTTTTTATAAGTAACATTCCCTCTCATATGAGTAGTCATATATGTAAACAATAAATTATATTTGTCTACAAATTTAATATATTCTTTTTATCTTTATCCCTAATTAATTATATATTTATTTTATATATTTTTTTCTATTTATTCTCTCTTATCTCTTTTCATACTCATTATCTCTCACCTATAATAATCATAAATTATTTTTTTAATACATTTTTTATTTTTAATTAATTTTAATTAATACTTTAATTTATGTGATTTAGATATTTGTTGTTTATAAAAAGAATAGAAAGGAATAAGATGTTTTGATAATTTCGATAAGAATTTAACATTTTTCCATGTATGCCCGTATACATTAATGATAATGAGAGAATATAAATTAATTTGATGATAGAATTTAATATAATTAATAGAGATAATATTAAGAATCAATCAAATTTTATAATTTTAACTATTTTTATTATTAGGCCTAAATTACTTAGAAATCTCAAGAAAAAATCGAGTAAATCGAAGGGGGTTAATGGCTTTAAACAGCTTTGAGGGGTGGAAGTGAGTGGGAAAATGACGAAGGGGCGTACGGGAAAATGTGCATGAACCCTTACTTACTCCTGTACGTGGCCCATGATCAATTCTAATCTAACGGATGAACTTGAATACGTTGACTATGACCAATATTAATCGGACAAACTTCTAGCCACATTAAACTAATTACTGCTCCCAATATATGGGAACAAGATTAATGTACGTATTAGCCTCTTATCTCAGATCATCAGTTCGTATCCTAATAATTATAATTAAATTAATTAATCAGGTTCCTTCTTCCATGTGACATCGATATCTACGAAATCTTGAAAACACAGTCAGTGGGCGAGCTTTCAGACCATAACACGATGCCTCAATTCCCAAATTTCAGACCAACATAAATAAATAAAACAGATACGAAATGTGCCCTGGAACGTGAAGTTTTCATTGCTATAACCACGAAAGGTGCGATGGGCGGCACCTAGGAATAAGAGAACAATTTCCCATTATTGTTTATTTTATTTAGGGATGACGGGCGTTGGGCTGCCACGTGCAAGCCCCTGGTTGAGCCACTCGCGATATACGCTCTTAACATGGCATTAAGATGAACAATTAGCTTCAAATTGCTATGACTTTCGAATTAGCGCTTGGTTTAAAACGTTTTAACGAAGCAACCTACAGTACCCAACATATACTGACTCAATGACCCCCTAAAAATTAAGAAAATACCCAACATATCCGTTGGGATCCGTGCCGTGTCTGTTGAAAAGAGGAAGCAATCCTCACAAGCGGCAAGAGGGTCACCTATATTCATAATTAAAAAGATGCAGAGTAGGAGTAAATAAATATTTTTTTTCTAAAATTTATCTTATTTAAGATGAGCGCTCTCATGATGTTACGTATTTTAATTTTTTAATATTACATATAAATATTTTTTTATTAAAAATAATTATATTCGATATACTGTTAAATATAAAATATATACTTAATAAAATTATAAATATTAATTTATTATGTGAAAAAACTAACCCATTTTACTATATTCAGTTTTGATTAGTTTCTCTTCCCACCCAATGCATTGACATTGCCACTACAGGGATTCAGTAGGGGGCTGAAAAGGCTACACATGTATCCTTATCACAGCATGATTCCCCGGATATGGAATTTAACTTTACAATATTTTTTATTTTGTATTCTTAATTAAAACTACAAGATCAGACTCTACTGTGAATTACTCACATGTATATGCGTCTGTGAGAACAGAAACATTTGATTACAAAGGGATAATGAGGGAAACAAGTTTATTGAACTACTTAGTATTTTTTATTTTTTGCCAAATATTGAACTACTTTAATTTGTTCAGATAATTAAATACACAAGAGGGGTTTCATTAGCGGTGATTGGATGATCAAGTAGAAAAACTTGATTATCTTTAAATTGTTAAAATTAAATATTTAAACTTTATATGGTATACCCATCCAATTAAATTTGACAATGTTCTATATAATACGATAATATTAAATATCAGATAATTGAATAAAAAAACAATCAATTGCAATGAAAAATAATAAAAGAAAATCAAATGCACAAAATGAATTAAACGAGAAAAAATAACAAAATAATAATAATAATAATAATAATAATAATAGAGGCTTGCTAGCTAATGACCAATTAAGCAAGGGATCGAAGATGCTATATTTTGACCGATAGATATTGCGAAGAAGACAAAAATCCCAACACGAAAATAAATCAAATAACGTTTAGATTCCAGTCATATTTACTAAGATTATGTTTCGTCATAATATCTAGCCACATGCCAGAGAATATTCCATCCGATAAAAGAACATTATTGGCTCCGTAGTGAGAGAGTTTGCATGGTTTGTCACATGAGAGTAAAAAACGAGCAAACATACAGAGAAGATCTTCTAAATCTTCTCAAGTTCTTTCATTACTACCTTCATATCTCTTTTTTCCCAAAATATTTGTCTCTTCTTGGTGGTCATATATATATGTCATGTGATTTTCAGCTATGAGCTAATTAATTTTTGTAAGGAATAATTGAGATCAATCCCTTTTGCTTCAAAGCTTCCTTCTCAATGCCTTTTTCTTAAAAAAAAATATTTATGAATATAAAGCCAAAGCAATCCATTGAGATGAATGTAAAGGGCCCTCCACGATATAAATTTACAGAGCATTAGAAGATGAATGGAAAGCCAAAGAAATCATATATTAATCTGAGAAGACGAGTCATGATCAGCATATTAATTTAATTCAATGATTAATGTTAATATGATGGGATATGCGACCAGTAAGTGGAATTTTATAAAATACTAAAATCTAAGTAATAATGAAGGAAGATATAGAAAGCACTCGATAATTGAAGGATCATAAGTGAGAGTCATTTGTTTATATTTTGGAGTTGGCTCGTCAAAAACCCCTTTAGCTTTTTGCCCATCATGCATGGATTGAACCTAACCCATGTAACTATTCTACAAAATATATCTTTACAGTATTTATATTACACTTTTTTATGGAAAAAAACACCAATTATTTTTTTAAAAAAAAAACTACGCGATATGTATAAAAGCTGAATAAAATAGTTCAGCTGACCAAGAACAATATATTAAAAGGGATAAGAAGAAGAATCCTAGCTAGGGTTGTTGAATTGAGTCAAGATTCGGTGTAATCTATATATGAACGGGTGGCTGTAATTGGAAGAAGAAGAATTCGTATGATCAGATCTATCATCTTGACGACTAGAAATATATATACACGTTATGTAATTCTCTTGGTAGAATAGGTATTTTAATTTGGGTGTATTTTAATTTATGCCTTCAAACTAATTTAATCAATGCCATTATATAATTAATATTCTGTTGTGCCTAATTAAGTTCTAATTTTTATTTTTATTTTTATTTTTATTTTGGCCCTAGTTGTAGGTCATGTTATATAGTTTTAGATGTAATAAAGATAATTTTCCTAAAATATCCCTCATAAATGATGACGTGACATCTACTTGAAGTTGAAAAAATAATGGTATTTAATTGATGGCAAAAACGTGGAATAAGAAACAAATTTTACACCTCAACTAAATTTCAACGTTTTCCTGATATATATGTGCTTAGATAAATTAGGACTTATAGTTGAGGATGGAGATAGTATTTTTTATTGATCATCAAACAGTTTCAGGAATATAAATAAATTAAAGACTATTATTCCAGGAGTTAAAAATATTATTTTTATTTTATTTGCTGGAAGCAGACCTTTATAACAATATCAGAATAGTTTAATTATTCTTTTATGGGGAGTGAGTCTTTAAAACTATATATCCTTTTTTATTAATTGAGTCGCCAGCTTTTGCTGTCAAGCATATATCTAGCTAGTATCATTAAGTGTGTGTTTGGATAAGATTTTATAAACGGGTTTATGAAAAAAAAAATTTTGGACAGCTTTTAGAAAAGGGCTCTTAGAGAAGGGATTATAAAAAAAATAGTTTTAAATAAATGAGTGATTGGATAATTATTTTCAGAAATATTTTTATTATTAGTAAATTACAAAAAATTGTATGAGTATTAAATGATGAGAGAAAATATATAAGAGGAGAGATGAGAGGGGATGTAAGAAAAGAAAAGAGAGAGGGTGCAATAGTATGAGATGAGAGAGGGTGTAAGAAAAAATATGAGTAATATAGTACTTGGTTAATTCATAAGCTCTTTTATTATTCCATAAACTACTCTGACCAGCTTATCTGAAACTTTAGTTTTAAACCATGATTTAGTCCAAAAATCTGTTTGAACAAATATGACTATTTATTTTAAAATTTTTTCAAATCTAAATTTTATCTAAAAGAACTTTTAAAATGATGATTTACACTTTTACCAAACAGGCCCTAAGTTGCGTGGGCATGGTATTTCTTATGAAATATTACAAAGAAAGGTCATTTTTTTCCATGAAATAAAGGACGCGTCGGATTTTATTGAAATTATGATTGACGCGTACCGAACTTGGGGGGGACTTGAATTTGTTGTTAGTTGCAACGTTGACGCCGTATTGTCTCTGATTCGTTTATACCACGTTGTCCATTATTGTCACTTTCGTATTTAATCGTCGGCAATGCAAACCGATGCATGCCCCTCCTCTTGTTGTTACTATTGTTTAAATTTAAAATATTAACACTTTTTTTTTATTTTGGAAAAAACATAATTAAATGTAATTGGTGGCAAACCTACAAAGAATACAAGTTGATATGAGTAGTTTATTCCAAAGTTGACGTGTTTGGTTTGGTGGGAATTAACTGCGTTTAAGTGCTTCACTAATTAAAGCATCTTCCCGAACAAACACGTAAGTATGAGCCATATAATTTGTCCTCACGCTCTTCAACTTTCACATCCAAACTCCTTCTCAGATATTTCGATATACATATAAAGAGTAAAGTGATGAGGAATAATTAATCAAAAGAATTAGTTGTGGGGTGGGGGGGGGGGGGAGATGCACCGCCATGAACCATATTATTCCAAAGCAAGTTGGCTTATTAAGTGAAGAGTGTGATTCATTGGGAGTAGTATATCTCAATGTGATGAGTGTTACCTTTCTCCCGGCCGGACTTTTCATTTACGCGTGATTCAGACTCATCATGGCCCTGCTTTACATGTAAACGTATTTACTTGTTTATTATACTTAATCAACGCGCATAATAAATCTATTATTCACTATTTCCTTCCAAACAATAATCGCGTTCATTTATTTCACTACTTTTCCCTTAAATACTAGGGTACATATACATATACAACGATGGAGATGACCATGCACCGACTAAAAAGAGAAAGCTCAGCTAGCTCTTGTATACCTATATAATTATATAAGCTAGACTATTTCACTTAACTAGATACACACACACATGATAGCTAGGAGATTGATGGGCCGATATTTAGTATATAATAATACTTCAAATAAAATAGTTATAAGAGGATAGTTATATGCTTATAAAAAATAAAATGAAAAGACAGAAGGCAAAAAATGGATATTCATGAGAAAGATGTATAGAGTATGAGGAAATGTAGTAACATGATGAATCACATTCACATATATAATAAAAAAAGGGGAAAGGGCTTGTTTGGCAAGCTGGACGTGGAGCATAGCAAGGCTGTCTAATTATGAGTGAAAATTATAAATGGCTTAGGAATAACAAATAAAACACTTATCCCCACAGGCAGCCAATAATTAATGTACTCAAGATAATTCTCTCTCATATCTCTTCTTATTTAGCCCTTGGTGAGAGCAGATATTATTCATGTTATACACAAACAACAAACACAAAGCCAAAGCTCGAAGGTCGAAGGTCGATTGCAATCTCAAAAGGAGGGAGTCGTGTAAGTACATACGAGGTTCATGGGATCATGCATGCACGTGCTTCCCTCTCTTCAAATCTCAAAGTGAGGGAATGTGAGTGGGGACACACCATCATCATCTTCTTCATTTTCCAGCTAAATGCTTCTCCATCGATCATTTATGTACTGTATGTGAACTGTACTGGAGCTAACTGTAGCTAGCTAGCATCAAAGTATGAACCAAACAGTGGGGTTCATACTTAATTTTCACTGTTGTTCACAAGACACCGAAAGTCACATTCTTCAATCATTTAATTACCAAGTGTACTATAACTCGCTGCAAATTCATGCACTCTCCTACTCAAATGTGCAACTCTACGTCTAATTCCATAACTAGATAATCACGCCCCCATTTAAAAATCTAATTGCTCTGCCCAAATAAAGCCTCTCGCAATATAAACGCACATTATAATTATTTATATTATCTACTTAATAAAAAAATAATTTGATTAATTTAAATAAAAAATATATAATATAAACTTGTTTTAAAAAATTAGATTTAATCATAATTAATTTATTTATTTAACTTATTTAATAAACTTAAAAAAATTATTTTTTATATTAAAGATCAAAAGAAAACGTCATGGGATTTTGCATTAGTTATTTATTATTTTAATCTATTAATTTATGGTCCGATTCTAAATAGATATTACACTTTGTCTCTGTAATTTAGTATTTTTTTTCTCGCGTTTAATTTCACAATTCATTCGTCTCTATCTCATAACATTTATAATAAATCCATTAAAATAATGTTATTTTAGGGTATATTTGGCCCTGAATGGAGTAATTTGTATAGGCATGAAAATTGGGAGGAATGTTTAGTGTTTCGCGTCTTGCTAGGAGTTTGTAGCTAGCCAGGGAGGGGTTAATTAATTTTTTATTATCCATTCTTGAATGTGGAGAAAAAAAAGAAGGATAAAAAGGGTTTGGGGGTGGTGATTTTTATGTGTTTGGCTGGAAGGGGGAAGGGGGAAGGGGGAAGGAAGGGAGGAAGTTGGATAAATGGGCGACCGACACGTGGCAACTAGCAAATGGAAGGGAAGTCGTCGGCGGAGGACTTAAGTGGGCACTAAGGAGTCGCCATCCCCGAAGGGAGAGGCACTTGGAGGGATCGTCTCCTCCACGTGGGCTCCCGTTGGAGTTATCCGAGTCAGCATAAGCTGCCACGTGAGCACCATCCCTTTACGCTTATGTTTTGGGCCCAATACAGGATTACACGTCACTTTCACTGCTGATTCCTCGTCATTCTTCTTCTTTGACCTTGTTCTTTACTCATTATAAGCTCCAAAAGAATCTCGTCCCATCAAATCTTACCCCAAAATATAAATCTTACAACCCACTCCCCACACTTTGAAATTTTAACCAACCTTTTATATTTTTATCCCAATTGATGATACATTATACTATTTCGTTAATTGTCTCTCTCCATAAATAAACATATTTTTAAAATAAAATATAATTTTTTATATATTTATTATCTTTAGCTAACTTTTTATCTATATAATTTGTATCTTATATAAGTATAGGAAGGAATATGATTTATGAATGTTTATTTTACGTTTTATACTGTATATTGATTATATGAATGATCTCTTTGAGAGAGAAAAAATCGAGTATCATGTGATGTGAATATTTTATTGTAAATAAAGGTATTAAAAAGCTAATAGCGAGAGTCTTGTTCAATTATTTAATTTGTAGCGGGAAAGGGACCTATGGCTAAATATAATTTCAACGAGAATATATTCCCACATTTTTTTGTTTATTGTTTATAAAAAAAACACCCCACAAAAAAAATGCTAATGGTTGAGTAATTTCTCAAGAAGCTCGAGGTGGTAGGGTCTAATAAAATAATGAATGAGAATATATCCTAATAAAAATTAGTATGTATATGGGAGTAACATAATAACATGAGATCATATGAACTCACAAATATATTTCATAATTTAAATAATTTTTGGAGAAATTTAGAGAGAGAGAGAGAGAGAGCATTAAATGCGCGCGCACATCACATGCACTTGCGATGATTTAGCTTCCCTATTTAAAGCCCTCGAACCTCTCCCTCCTCTTCGTTCAATATCGAAAACTCAGAACAGTCTTCTTCAATCCTCCAACAACAGATCCCAAACTCGCTCTCTTCAATTCTCGCATATCTTAACAGAAACCTTACTTGCTTGCTCGAATCACTAAAAATGGAAAACTTGTTTCGTCTCTTTGATTCCCAAGACTCGTCCTCTCGCCGATGCGTTTGGGTCAATGGTCCTGTGATCGTCGGCGCCGGACCATCTGGTCTCGCCGCTGCCGCATGTCTCAGAGAACAAGGCGTTCCCTTCATGGTTCTCGAAAGAGCTGATTGCATCGCCTCGCTCTGGCAACACAGAACCTACGACAGATTGAAGCTTCATCTTCCCAAGCAATTCTGTCAACTTCCTAAACTTCCATTTCCTGAACACTACCCTGAATATCCCACTAAGAGGCAGTTCATCGACTACCTCGAATCTTATGCCAAGCATTTCGACATCAACCCTCGATTCAATGAGTGCGTTCAGTCCGCTAGGTACGATGAGACCAGCAGCTTGTGGCGGGTCAAGACTGTTTCCTCCACTGGCGAGATGGAGTATATTTGCCGATGGCTGGTGGTGGCCACCGGTGAGAATGCCGAGCGTGTGATGCCTGACATTGAAGGGTTATCCGAATTCAAAGGCGAAATCGTACACGCTTGTGAGTACAAGTCAGGGGAGAGTTTCAGGGGAAAGAAAGTGCTCGTCGTCGGTTGTGGCAATTCCGGCATGGAGCTCTCACTTGACCTCTGCAACCACAGTGCTTCTCCCACAATAGTTGTTCGTAGCTCGGTGAGTATCAATTCGGTTCTTAGTTTTCATTGACTTGTAATAAAAATATTCACCGGGATAATAAATAATAACCTGGTTTGCTCTGTCTTTGGTGTACAGGTTCACGTACTGCCTAGAGAAGTCTTTGGCAAATCAACGTTCGAATTGGCTGTTCTCATGATGCAATGGCTACCTCTGTGGCTGGTGGACAATATTCTAGTGATCTTGGCATGGTTTGTGCTGGGTAACGTGGAGAAATACGGGCTTAAAAGGCCATCCATGGGTCCATTGGAGCTAAAGAACACACAGGGCAAAACCCCTGTTCTGGATGTCGGAACTTTGGAGAAAATAAGATCCGGAGACATTAATGTTGTGCCAGGAATCAAAAGGTTCAACAATAAAGAGGTTGAACTCTTCAACGGGGAAAAGCTTGACATTGATGCGGTGGTTCTTGCCACAGGATATCGCAGCAACGTTCCTTACTGGCTTCAGGTGAGAAAATGTTCCAAATCCTCTGTTTTTTGGAGCTTGTTTTATGATAACATGGAACAGAAAACTGAAGTGAATTTGGTTATTTTATGAACAGGAAGGGGAATTTTTCTCAAAGAACGGATACCCAAAGACACCATTTCCTCATGGATGGAAAGGAAATGCAGGTCTTTATGCAGTTGGATTCACAAAGAGAGGGCTATCAGGAGCTTCCTCAGATGCAGTGAAAATTGCTCAAGATATTGGCAATGTCTGGAAACAAGAGATCAAGCAGGTGAAACAGCGTACAACTGCCCGCCATAGACGATGCATTTCCACGTTCTAAGTCACCACCAAAACCTCAAGCCAATTCAACTTGTCGTGTCTCCTAGTCAGCAATTGGTTACCGTATAAACAAATAGCAAAGCAAACAGAGAAAAATACTCAGACACAGAGCCCTCTCCCATGCATGGCCCAGGTTTTTGTTTGGCCGGTTTTTCACAACAGGATGATGAGGCTTCTTGTTTTAGAGTCATAACTTTTTTTAACCTTTTCATGAATAATACAACTTATATATATGTACCAATATACTTTACTCATCAAGTTATATGATACCTTTCAACTTTACCCTTATAACATTCAAGCTTTCCAAGTCATTTTGACAAGGAATATGAACAAATCCCAAAAATTTTGGGCAAGACGATGGAGTTTCCTATTAAGCAGTCAAGTCCTTATCTTACGTTGCCAAGGTCGTCCCAATCCCGAGTGAAGAATTTTCGAAACAAAAGACTTTTCTCGACATATGATTTGCATGGTCTCTTTCTTTACAGTTGCATTTCGGAGAAGTGAACGTAGACCCAAGTGGGCCAAAATAATTACTTTGAGGATTGATTTGCTCATAAACTGAGATAAGTAGGGGTCCATTGAAAAGAAAAAAAGGATGGAAGCTCCAGTTCATCGATCACACCCACCCTCCAGGTCGAAGCCAGTTCTAAAATGTCAAATAGAAACTACATGACCCAACCACAGAAAGTAGCAGTTTCATACATACAAATATAGAAACTATTTCAAATCCATTAAGTCTCTTGTAAATATAATCTACCAAGAAAACTGTTGCAGTGTGTTAAATGGAGGAGGAGAAAAGAACAAGGGTCGTTCTAGTGAAAAAGGCTAGGACTTTGACGAAGAGCAATAGTCTTCAACGTGTAGTGAGCTAACTGAATCTTACCAGTTGTTAATAAAGACCTCAAAGTGAAGTCTAAATGAACAGTTTTGGGAGGTACATATAGAAGAAAACATTCCAAATTCACTGCATATTTTGTAAAACACAGAGATCTCATTGGATAAACCTGAGGAAACAGGTTTCATGAAAGCTTCATATTCTGAATCCACGTTTTTTTACTTCACCAATTATATGATAAACCTGAGGAACAGGTTTCATGAAAGCTTCGTATTCTGAATCCACTTTCTTTAACTTCACCAGTTATATGATACCGAATAATGTCCCTCAGAATTCGTTCACTACTACAGTTTCGAACTATTTTTTTTGGACTATGTCATTTAAAACTTTTGAGTATAAGCTGACTGAAAAATTCCTCATGAATCCATAGCTCAGAAGTTTATTAGGAACAAGTATAAAATTTTTCATTGGCAAAACTAGTTAATGCGATGCGTTGCATCGTTCTGCATCTTCCCAAACTTAAAAATATCTTGAACAGTTGCCTCTATTTTTATTTTAAAAAAAAATTATTATAACTTAGACAGACAAAAAAAATTACACTTCTTGTTGTAAAAAATTAAAGTCATTTTACTGTTTGTCTTTTTTTTTTTGTTCCCTCAGTTTGTTTAGTATTGTTTGAAAAACGACTCTATTCAAGGCCATTTTTTTAAGGGAAAAAATCTTATAGATTAAAAATACTTGGAATGATTATTATTATTATTATTATTACAAAAAATCGTGTGCAGTAAAATGAAGCTGTAACAGGAAGACACGTGTGAGGTATGTGCTCGAGTGTATCTGAAGCAGTGAGAAGCTAAGTGTGAGTTGGAAGAATCGGTGTCGTACGTGACTCGTGAGAAACGAGGAACAGGCCATATGAGTGCCCATGCTGACTATTGACTTATAATTTATAAAAATAAATAAATGAAATGAATATTCTTCACCACAACAACCTCTCAAGTAGCCTTCTTCAAACTTCACCGCATTTAATTAACAGCCTTCAATGACTCCTTTTTATTTGTCGTGTTTCTCTTTTCCAACCCCTTCTACGCGGACACACTCACTATTAAATGCGTTCATTCAAATTTTACACATGGGATGACTTTTATCATTCTTCTTCTTCTGCCTAGGTATATTGCTCAAATTATATATGCATATCACTGGCTGTTTTCTTCACATGATGGTTTCAAATATGGAACTACCAGAACCCTTCACGTACAACTATTCTATGCTGCATTATTATTTAATTCATAGCATATATATGACACTTCAGGATCTAATCAATAGCTCTACGTAATGATTATGCCTGTTTTAGTTATAGAGGCTTTCAAGTACGTAATTACACATAGGAAAATACATGTACGTACGTTGGGGATTAATTACTGTTTACTTTTGGTCTCATGGATCATTTGATGAAGTTGAAAACTGGAAATAATGCATCCTTCGAGCTTTTTCCAAAAGTTGGGGGTGGATCGATCAAGACAGTATATGATAAAACCTGTTGGGCGGACAAGAGCAGTGAGTCTCTCTGCAAGCTGGCCTAGTAGTTGTCCGGTCATTGTGGTGTGTTTGGCCATTTGTAACTATACGACAATATGATGCTCATGTTCCTATCACACAAAGTGGCATGTCCAAACAAGGTGTGGACCATACACAGTCTGAGAGGAGACTTGCAGGTTAACGTGCTGCAGGACTCAATGCAAAACCAGACAGCTATGACTGTACTGTGATACTTGCTTTGGATAAATCCATTGATTCTATATCATATATATTCTGCAAAAGATAATACATACCAGTTACATTATTTATCAACACCTAAAAGTTGGCTAGGCAAATGAATATCATCAACTTGATCACTTATATATAGAGACATGTTTCTTGGGGCAACATCAACGGAGTGAGACTTACAAGTGAACAGACAGAAACAGTTGAATATTTGGTTCTCCTCACTTTCGGTTCACACCATATATATATAGTTGATGATAATCCTCTTAGGTTTAGTTATCGTGACAGACAGAAAATTAAAGTGAGTGGATGTGTTCTTATTGCCAGCCAACTTCTCCCATCAATGATTGCCACTCCATGGAAGATCCATAAATATACACTAGGTTCAATACTTACAAGTCTGTGTGTCAATGTCATTAAAGTAATAAAACACAACAAGTGCATGGTTCTTCAATAATATGACCACTTTATGCATGATTAAAAAGTATATATTTAGTTATAAAAATCATATAACTTTATCCAACCTACTTACTATTTTTTAAAATATCCCACTCTTTCACAACCTGAAGCTTTTAAGTCGCATAATTTTTAGAAAAAAAAATATACATGAACAAAATGCAAAAATGCCTCATGAGCTTAAAATTATATTGAAAGATAATTTCCATCTCTAAATTATTTATTCTTTTTTTGGTAGTAACCATATGGCATTCTCTAGCAAATAGTTTAGAGACTAATTTTCTTAAGATATAAATATTACCAAAGTATATTTTGTCTCTCCCAACAAAGTCAAGTTAAACATTTTCTCCTCATTTTGACAGTTTAATGAATGAAAAGGGGAGTAGCTTTTTTATAATATTAACTGGATCATATTACCAAATATCATAGTTTTAAGGTTCGTAGTTGCTCCTCCCAGTATAGATGGTTCCTTTAAGAATCAAATTTAAAATCTAGAAGAATCTAATGACACCTTATACTATTAGATAAATTCTATATATTAGTTGGGGAGCAGTAGGTTTTTCCCCTAAACTGGACCGATCTTTCAATAAGGCAACAGGCCCACTATTGTATTGGGCCGTTCTTGTTCATCTGTTACGTGGGCTTTAATATAGCAACAGGCCCAAATACTTAATGAGACAAGTGTTTTTTTTTTCTCTGCTGCCACCAACAAGACTTGGCCCATTACCCCATTGGGCCACGTAATATATTTTGTTCATTTCAGTTTTTTCTTGTCTTCAGGAAGCGTTCTAGGTTAAACCAGCACAAAAATGAGACATATAATTATTTGGAGTATATTTGATATTTTGAGAGTATCACTTTATTGTGATTCCAGTCACGACGCTTGAGAAAATATCCTACTTCTTAGATACCTAGGTTTAGATCTGATGTAATAAACGGCTCGCCCTGCCATATATTGGTATTGTCTATGAGGAATAGAGATTTCGCCTCTAGATGATTGTAGGTGAGATTAATCTCTTTTTAAAAAATTTTATACAAAAAAAAAGAAAGATGACGGAGAATTCAGCCAGACAAGAAAAACCATATAAGGTTGTACCAAAAAAAACAAGAAGAAAAACCATACAAGGAAGTGGTGTGACAGAAAAAATCGGAAGCGATGTTTGTTAATTCAAGTAACTGTTAATAATAAGCAAAGTCGGAGAGATTATATCTTAATTGTACTACACGTTTCTTTTGTTGCTTAAAGCAACAAGCAATAGTGGATTTTATTTTGTTCTACTTTTAGTTATATAGCAGTGGTTGTTGTTTTACCATAATATAATCATAATTATCACTAATCACGCATTAGTCGCGACAATTAGTGTTTTTGGGCCAAGTGTCGTTTTCATTTGCTTGGGCCCTTTGAGCGTCACATCTTAGCATGTAACAAGAGAAACCGATCCGTCTGGGGCCCATTAATCATTAATTAAATCGATTAATTAACTAACGACTAATTACCATATTATGCCTCTTCCTCTTGTATTCGATTGACTGCACAGCTTCCAAAAGTTTTCTAGAGGCCTAAAAGAGTTAGTCCGAACGACCAATGTTGGGAATTTGGATTCATGAGTCGAAGTGGGAGTAACTAGATTGAATTCATTTTTTATGCCACGTTATAGGTGTTTAAGCTTTATGCAACAATGGATAGTGTGGTAAATAAAGGTTAAAATATTGGGCAGGAATTAATTCCCGCTCACCAAGGGCTGCTCATAATTAATATGAGGAGTAGTGACACAGGGAGATTGAAGGGAATAATGGGCTGTGTTTGGTGAATAAAACTGGGAATGTAAGGCAGTGATTATTAGGAGTGTCTACTTTTGGGATAAAGAGGTTCGTGAATTAAAATAAATAATAAATGCAAAGAAACCCCACGCATTTAATATTTGGCATAAGATATATGTTCTCCTTTAAAGCTGGTTGGTTCTCACCCATCCGTTCCATTTACTTGTCACGTATATATATATATATATATATATATATATATATATATATATATATATATATATATATATATATTTTGTCCTCTTTTCAATATCCACTCTGAGTCCGTTACTCCATATAGCTAACCAGCCTATCAAGAATGATTCCAATGGGCAAAAATTAAATTCTCTCAGAATCTCAACAACTATAATATATAAGTTTAATTAATAAAAAAATAAAATATAATTATTTAAAATATATTAATTTTAAAATATATTATTTATTGTGATTATAATTGTAATTATTAAAGAGGTATCATGACCCTTAGGTGTTTAGATTTATATCTTAGGGTGATAGACGATTCGTCCTATTTGATATTAGTATCGCCTAAGAAAAAAAAAGATTTAATCTTATTCTTAGATCGTGGGTGAGTTCAACCTATTTTTTAAAAAATATTATAAAAAAAACTATAACAGTATATAGTCTTTTTTTTTTTAATTATGAATATAAATATGCAATAGAGGCGTACGGTGCGTAATTGTCTGATTTTCCGCACCACTATATGAAGGGGAGCAACAAGTATGCAAGACCAAAATTTATTTATTTATTATTATATTTATCTCTATTTATTTATTCTTCTTGTTGGCTTGAAAGTCAAATAAAACGATGGTTAAATACGTTGACCTTTGCATGTGATATGGTTATATGAAAAATATGAAGGGCCTGAGATTTATAAGCCATTCATGAAATGGTATTACTTCGTAAGAATCATAATTAAATAAAATTTTGTAGTAATAATATCTGCGATCAGAATTTCTTCTAAATACAACTGTTCAATAAATGAAATTATAAAAAAAAAAATACATACGTATAGTGTCCTTATCAAACAACTTGATAATAATAAGTATATAGATAGATGAGTACCCAAGCAGAGAGCGAATCTTCGCCGTCAAAAGCGCGGGGGGAAGTGGATCCTTGAATCAAACGGCAATGGCGAGACCGAGAGGGAAGCTTCGGCGTAAGATGGAACCCAAATACCCGCCTTGCCCATACTCCAAGGCTTCGAAGTAAGTTTAATTAAAATAAATTACGTATATACCCGTAGCTTGTATATAAAAAATTAATTTATAATTTATAAAATAATAAATTCAAATATCGTTACTAATTGATTATAAATATTTGTAGTATGAATGTATGTATGACTTTGATGAGATCCAAACAAGAACCAATTTATTTAATTTTTTTGGCATATAAAAAACCAGCTCTGATCTCTCTTCCTATTATTTATTTTTGGGGAGAATGAGCTTTTTTTTTTAAAGCCATGATGTTAATGTTGGGGGATGAGATTTTGTTTCAGATTTCACTCATAAATGGCAGTAGTAGCAGTGAAGCAATGCTATAAACGAAGGCAGGGCCTTGTAATAATGGATATCTGTAGGTAGAAATTCATTAAGGAGCTTATTTTCTATAATTCCAAACTCCATTAAATAGGAATGGCCCACGAGGGTTGCTCCCAAATAATAAATAAACAAAGGGAGAAAGGAATTCTGTTCGGAGAAGGGGGGGGGGGGGGGGCGCTCCGATCAAACAAATATAGGGAGATCATCCTACTTTCATCATGCTCAAATAATTGGCGAACGCCAGCTTTTGCTTTTTTATTTACTTCTTCTGTTCACATCGCAACATAATCTGAAGTCCTTCTCTTTTATTGTTTCAGTATTCAGGAAAATCTGAATTGAATACCAATTTTATTTACCAACCAAAATAATTTCATACACTCAAATCATCAGTAAATCCAGGTATCATTATACAATATAAATTTTATAAAAAGTGAATTCTTTATAAATCACAAGCACTTTTATTTTCCTCTAGTTATGTATATTTTTTTATTCTTTTTCATCTTCTCTTCATGTATTAATACTGTGATCAATTCATGATTTATTTATTTTTTGTTAACCCCAAATATTATTTGTTTTTAACAGAGCCAGAAGAAGAGAGTAACCAAATTCTTACATTTTGGTTCCTCCCCCCCCCCTCCTCCTCTCAATCCCAAACTGATAAATTCAGCAGATCCCAGAGACTAGGCGAGGACAGAGAAGCATAACTAAGGGAAGGCACCCTTCACCAACCCGTTTCTCTGTTTCTTGGACTCACCGATTCTCTCGCCGCGTCAGATCCCGCCGTCGCTTCTGCCAACTTCCGGCTACGTTGCCGCCGGAATGTCTCTTCTCCCTTTCCACCACCGTTGCTCCCCAGGTAGGTTCTTGCGTACTATCTATCACTCACTTTATGGCCTGTGAGCTTCCGCATTTTCAGAAATTTCTCTTTGGCGGTTCCCTTTTTGCCTGCTTTCGATCTCCCTATTCTCGAAGCTCTTGCTTTTCGCTTCCACTCCCAACTCATTCTTTCTACTTTCTCTTTCTAGATTCGCCTTTTCTCTTGCTGTAGCGGCAGCTTTTTCCGAATCTGTTTTTGAACCAAGATGCTACCTTTTGTTTATCGATTTACTTCGAACAGTCATGATTCAAGTTTACTTTTCGCGATGCTAAACTATTTATTTTTCGGGAGAGGACGGGCTAATTTTAATACTTGGAGCACGTTTCACTTCTAACCATACTTCTAAGTTAACTGTGGTCTCGCTTTGTGTGCTGGGATTTTCGGCCTTAGAAGCGGATGTGGTTTCACTTAGTTGGTACTACTCACGGTGAATACTGAATACAGGTGTTTTAAGTCTCTTATCACTGTCTTCTATATTTCTTTTCAATTTTCCGAATCTGGACGGACGCTTGTGCTCCTGATACCTTAGTTTTACGTCCTCGCACGACTTGATGTAATTATGAAAGTGAATAACGGCGTAATCTTTCGCTGCCCGTTTTAAACAAATATGGTTTATCGTGCTTCCTAAAACTTTTATCCGTGTTTCCTTCTTCGTTTTTCTTTCCATGTTTTGTTGATAGCTCAGGCCATGACACTGAGTTTGTAGATTGAATCATACCGCGCAATTTATACTTGGAGATTTTGTTTTTTTTTTGCGTGTGGCCAGAGTCAGATTTAGAAATGCGTAGCTCTGTTTTGCCAGTCGCTTTCTGGGCACCTCGCGACCAACTGAAAGATGCGTTGTAGATCGTGTTTAATGTCTTGTTGTTTAAGCTTTTGAATCTTGATTTTTCGCTCACTTATGTGGTCTTCTTTTAATATTATATCTTATCTGCCAAAAAATTGTCATTTTCTTAGGTATGGTGCATAGAGGTTAATGTTGGATCTCTATCGCAGTAGCTGTTGAAATGAACAGGGTGCAGAATGAACAGGTTCACAATATTGAGAAACCTTTTCCAGGATGCCTGGGAAGAATGGCAAACCTCTTTGATTTGTCTCCAGGTGTAGCTGGAAACAGGCTACTCACAGATAAGCCACATCATGATGGTGATTTCCTTTCTGTTATGTCTCCTTTTATGGTATTATAGTATTCAACATCTTACTAATTTGTACTTCGTTGACTTGCAGCCTCACTTTCAAGGAGCCAATCTGACGTTACAAGGATCTCGAGTCCTCCTTTTGGCGATCAGATTGAAGATAATTTGGTAAATAGGATGCATTAATCTTTGTTGTCATTATAATATGACCCTAAAAGAAGACACGATTGAAATGATACTGACAGTTACATGTAGCTGTTGCTTCATTGATTTATCATGTGCTTTGTTATACTGATTTCTGTTTTGTTTTCGTTGTGGATTTTGCAGATCATTTCTGACCTAACTAGAACATTTTCAAAGAACAAAATAAATGGGACGCCCATCAAGATGCTCATAGACCAAGAAATGTCAAAAGACGTTGACTCTAAGCGCAGCCCACCCAATGTAGTTGCCAAGTTAATGGGGCTTGAGGCCCTTCCTCACGAAGATCCTAATTTAGCTGTGCAAAAAAGCTATAGAAAGGATTATACTCAACACTTGTGTGGTCGTTCAGAAAAACCATCCAGACATTGGCAGCTGGAAGATAGTTTTATGGATAAGCAAACGGTACATGAAGTTCATAACACCACTGAACAGGTTGATTACAAGGATATTTATGAAATATGGCGTCAATCTTGGGGCCCTAGCCCTGTAAGAGAGAAGACGCCAGAGAGAGGAAGGCGAAGTCAAAGTAAAAAAATTATGGAAGCAAAAGGTCTGTCTTCAGATGAGAAGATGTGCCAGTCCAATGAAGTTGAAGATGCCTTGGAAGTTTTAAGTTCCAATAAACATTTATTACTAAAGTTTCTGGCTTCTCAAAATCTTTGTGAATTTCAGTCTACACCACCACCTGAGACAAAGCGTATAACTGTTCTTAAACCTTCAAAGATGATTGACAATGTCAAGTCTCCTTATAAGGAGAAGAGTGATAAACCAGTCAAGAAACCAGCTAATGTTGGGCAAGCAGCTGTATGGGACAAAAGGAATCATGGATACTCTCTAGCCAGTCAGAGGGTTGACGAGTATCCAGTTCAACCTACTCGAATAGTGGTATTGAAGCCTAGCTTTGGGAAGACACATGAGAGCAAGGCTGTGGTTACTCCAACTTCATCCTCATCTCAAGATCTGCAAATTGGAAGTTTCTATCAGGAACCTGAAAATGATGTTCTAGAATCAAGAAAGGCAGCACAAGAGGTCGCAGAGCAAATGCAAGAAGATCCTAGGGGTCTTCAAAGAGATGAAACTTTGTATTCATCAGTCTTTTCCAATGGCTATACTGGTGATGAGAGCTCATTCAATCAATCAGAAAATGAGTATGCAGCAGGGAGTTATAGTGATTCAGAATTTATGTCTCCATCTCCAAGGCATTCCTGGGATTACATCAATCGTGCTGGTGGCCCTTATTCTTCATCATCCTTTGGTCGTGCATCCATTTCTCTGGAATCATCAGTACGCAGGGAGGCAAAGAAACGACTCTCTGAAAGATGGGCCATGATGGCATCAAATACGATTCCTCAGGAACAGAGTCAAGCACCGAGAAGCTCTACCTTAGGTGAGATGCTTGCTCTATCTGACATGAAGAAATCTGCAATTTCTCAGGTTGAGGTTATTGTCAAAGACCAAGAACCAAGAGAATCTGTTTCCTGTAAAAATAATTTCAATGAAGAACATGTGGGTGATTCTCCGAAAAATCTTTCCAGGTCAAAGTCCGTCCCTGTATCTTCTAATGTCTATGAAACTGGGTTCAATGTTGAAGTTTGCAATTCAGAGGTCGGCAATACACCTGTTTACAAGGAACTGGCAAAGTCAAAGAGCTCGAAGTCATCATTTAAAGGGAAAGTTACAAGTCTGTTCTTCTCAAGGAACAAAAGGTCTAGTAAGGAAAGATCTAGTCTACTTGAATCTAAAAATGAATCCCAAACTACTACTGTTGAAACGTCGAAATCTCCAAATTTTCCTGGGATCCGTGGAGATGATTTGTCTCATAGCTTCAACACTGGTGGCTTTGGAGACCGTTCCCTTCCTTATCTATGTGAACGATCAATTAAATCTTCATCAGATTCAGCCTCAAAGGGACAAAAAGGCCTAATTTCTCTAGAGGTAATGGCTAATATCATTCTTCATATTTAAATGTATTATTCTTATGTTGCATACTCTAAAGTTTCTTTCCATTACTAATGACTTATTTAGGCCACTCGTTTACTCCCTGTTAATCAGGCACCTTTTTTCTAGTCCCGATTCCCTCCAATCCTCCTTTCCATCGAAAATTAAGGGGAAAGAAGAAATGAAACACAGAAAAATGGAATTAGGAATACACTAAATATTGAGCATTCTTTCACAATCTTGGAACAATTTTATGCTTCCTCCAACTTCATTCCTGTCAGCTTTAGACTTAGTATGAGTAAAGCACAACATCTTCGAATTATATTGCAGATTCTAAAATGAATACAATTAAGTGCGTTTATCCTGGGACAATATAAGTGGAATGGAACATTTTATCTGTGCTGAAATTCTTAAACAATATACTGCAATTTCCTTAGACGGTGTTTGTTTTCACAGCTTGGATTGACTGCGTCAAAACCTGGTTCTCTGGGCATATCAAACCCGATCCAGGATCAGCCAAGTCCAATTTCAGTTTTAGAACTTCTATTTGAAGATGATAATGCAGCTCGAGAATCCTCTGACTGTATGAAGGCTGGGCCATTGGGTAAAAGCTTATACTCCACCTTCTCACACTCATTCTAGCTATACTGAGCAGTTCTTGTTTGATGTTATTGGTTGATATATTATTCTTATACGGTCTGATTTCCATTCATTATGTAGGAGCACAGGGACACTCGAAGTCTAATTTAATTGACAAATCACCACCTATAGAATCAATATCCCGGACCCTCTCATGGGATGATTCTTGTGCAGAGGTAGCAAGTTCGTATCCGCTAAAACCGTTGATGACTTCCTTCGACCCAGCGGCAGAGGAGCGAGACTGTTTTGTGTTGGTCCAGAAACTACTATCAGTGGCCGGCCTTGATGATCAAGTGCTGTCAGGCTCATTTTACTCAAGATGGTATTCCCCCGAGAGCCCATTGGACCCCTCATTGAGGGATAAATATGCCAATCTGAACGACAAGGAGCCTCTCCAGGGGGCCAAACGAAGGCAGCGAAGATCAACTCAGATGCTTATATTTGACTGGGTTTGTGCTATATTAATGGAAATTAGTGGTTACGGATCAGAAAAGTGCTTAACGAGAAGGATGTGCAGGCAGCCAGAGGGTGTATCTCCCCTACTGATGGACCTCGTTTTGTCCCGATTGAAGGAAATGACATCTGGTGGGATGAAGTTTGATTGGGGGTATGGTGGGGACAGCAACAGCATGATGATAGAAATGGTTGTTATGGAGGAGGCTGTGGGGAAGGAATGGTTTGAGCTAAAGGGATTGGAGATTGATATTCTAGGTATGGAAATAGAAGGAAAGTTGCTGGAAGAGCTTGTAGAGGAGGCTGTTGTTGATTTTACTGGTAGGGTCTAATAAATTAGTCTTGGTAATCTTCTTTTGCAAAGTATCTCTATCATTTGTGTAATTGACGATCAACATATTGCCCTACTTGGCTAATTTATACATGTACAAAACTACTGAAACTTAACGTTTCAGCAGTTGCTGATTATTTAATTAAACGTACTGTCATACACACTAATTGAGTTTCTATTTATTTGATGGTGTATGATAAGATTTTATTTTGTGTTTTTTCCTCCATAGCAACATTGCAATTGCTTTTTCTTACATAATCCTGTCGCGTTCTTTTGTTGTGTCGCTCCCTTAAACATTATTGAAGAGCTTGATGGATGGCCAACCTTATCACCTGCATGCTCACCTTCTTGTTCTGGTATATATCGTACCAGTTTCAAACACTCATCTACAAAGGTAAAATCTCCATTAAAAACCTGAGTTCAAAAAGAAAATCATACCATACACAAGTGAAACTCAAATTGATGTATTTAATTAATTAGCCGTTCGATCTTTATATAATTAGAGTCTGCTTAAGATTCTCCTACCACATATGGACAAGTTAGTCGTATATGCTAAGTGCCTGTTTGACAATAGAACAAACATCAATTTTTGTCTAGAATTGATTTTAGCCAAAATTTTGGTCTAAAAAAAATTTGAACCAAACAACTATTTTTGTCCAGAATTGATTTTGGGTAAAACTTCAATTTGAAACCATGGTTTTGAATAAGCTACTGAAAATATATTTTAGAACTGTAAAAGAGTTTATAGATTATCCAATTATTATTTTATCCCTACTTTTTTCTTATACTCTCTCTCCTCTCTCATCTCTCTTATTCATACTATCTCCTCTTTCCTCTTTCTTCTTTACCCTCTCTCATCTCTCCTATTTATTCTCTACCCTCTCTCCTCTTTCATACTTTAATCAAATCATACACTTTTTAATAATTTATTAACATAAAAAGTGATTCTACTACTCATCATCTAAATATCTCTATTTTTAAAATCTATTCTTTCCAAAATCTATTCTCTATAATCTATTCTACCCAAAATCTATTATAGAGAAGCTAATCTAAACGGCCCTAATAACAGTTTGTGGTCCAAACAAAGATTGTACGACGACTTTCCTTCTAACTTATAATCTTTTGCTTCGTTGTAAACTGATTTCGTCATTTGTTTGACAAATGGGCTTGTTTAAAACCCTGAAAGTTTAAAGGATAATAATTGAAGTTTTGTGAATATTTATCAAACAAAGTGGTCAACTTGGATTGTGTGTCTGCAGTGTTGGTGAAAACGTGTCGTTTTTTCCAAATGAGAATGGACAAAGGAGAAACACATACGTAAATTAGGTAGAGATTCTTGGCAGCTAAGGTATGAAGAGGAATAGGACAAAGTTGTTCAAAATGAAGGGGTATGCATTTCTGTGAGCGAGAATATTCCTGAAGAGGGGCAACCAGCGACATGTGTATGTTCTGGTCCCTTTGAAGTAGAAGCCAAAACTTATGTAATCCACAGTTTCAGATTAAATTGAAATCGATCCAATCCAAAAATCCCGTGACAGTGTTGTGGACTTGACGATAATAATTAACTTGAGTTCATTCTTGAGATCCTAAATTTGCAGGTCGAAGAGGAACCGATAGAATGAGCATGGGTCCTTGAAAGGGACAGACATTTTCTTTATTTCGTTATTTCGTTGTCGAGCATAAAAAAGTGATACATAGAGGTTTTAAAATGGACAAATCTTACGTTGGATCTTGGAAGGTTTTAAAAATTGGAAATTTTCCAGTTAAAATTAAATTTATTATTTATTCGAAAAAATGGTTTAGCATGAACTTTCTAAAAGAATATAATTAATAGCAAATAAATATAAAATATATAATAAGTTATACAATTTATAAGCCTTGAATAGTATAGATATTAATAACTTTCTTAAAATTTGATTGTAATTTCAGATCTTATTAATAATTACAATTTTTTGAATTCTTTGTAACGTAAATTTTGTGCAATTTCAATTCTCGAACATAAAAGTTTTTTACGTATAAAAGGAAGCTTCTGCTTCTTATCCCTTTAGAAGATATTTAATTCGCCAGGAAAATGTTATCTGCGAGAATCTGTCTTGGAAGCCTTCGTACAGAAAGACACAGCGCTAACACAAACACAAACATTATAGCATCAAGTTTTGAAGGCCACAAAAAATAGCACAAAGTTTAGAATAGTTCCATATAATTGTCATAGTAGTTCCAGAATTTCATTTTCAGACAGTATAAGTATCTAAATCTATAAATGAATATATGTGTATAAAATACATTCTGATAGTTGAGGGCCCCAGGGTGGGGGATCAAGAGGACATGGTAATTTAATACATTTATACACACTGATTTTCCCAAATACAAATGATACCACTGATAAGAAAATGCTGAAACCAAAGATATACACTGATATTTAAACATATGATACAGAATTGCTCGTGGGCCCAGAGAGACCTCACTGCCTGGAATTATTGCCTGGTGAAGAATTCTGAATTGGTAAGTTGTACCTGTCACGGGAGTTTAATCCATACTGCACCATTGAAACAAGCATGTATATATTAATATACTGCAATAACGAACAGTAACCGCAAAGCTCAGTAGTAGTTTTTACAAGTATTAACTAATAACTGATTTTTTGAAATGTCTAGACACCAGCCTAGAGTAACGAAGCTGCAAGATCAAGGCCATCTTCTATTACAAAGGTATGCTTTTCAAGAATAAGTATGGAAGAAACTACTCCAGATGTTTTTATTCCATTAAGTCCATGATGGGGGGTATTTAAGGTTCCAACAAAAAGACTAAATATGCTCTTGAATTCTTAGAAATATTTGTAGAACATAATAACTGGTTTGTTCCTAATGAATTCAAATGGTTCAAGTGAACCATAAAATGACCATTTCATTAGAACGAATACACTTAATATTATTGTGATAGTTTGAATTCATATAATTAATTAATTAATGCTACATGTGTTACTAGCATACCTTATCTCTTAGCCGTGAGTTCCAGATGTTTTAGACGATTCCTTTGTTATCACTCTTGGTAGATCCAGATGGTTGGCCAGGTGGTTGATTCGGTTGGGGTGCCCAGTTTCTGCTACTAACATCATATTCATCCTCACAATCAGAGTCTGTTTTCTGAGTAGAAATTGTGGCTCGCAGAATTAATGCCAGTAGAAGAGATAAAGCCTGAGGTTAACACCAGACAAGGGAGCAATTAGGATGACGGAACAAGGGCAATTACCCAAGGGGCCCCATGATGACAATTTATATGGCTTTACAAATTTGACTATATATGAGACTCTGATGCCAAGGAATAAGGGGAATCATAACCAATATAGCTGATTTGGAAAACACATCCAGTGTGCATAAACAACAAATGAACTAAAATCTATGTGAGGATGGAACCACAGACATATTCATTGAATCATGTGCTCTGGCTGATAAGATCTCCTTCATCCTAAACCCTATGATTGACCAAATATAAAAATTCCAGTAACATGCAGAAAGGCCCTTGGATTTGAAAAATTCAAACAGTTCCAGATTTCTATCAGTGCTGGTTGACAAATCCCCAACCCAGAAGATAAGGACAGAATAAACTGCACATTATCATGAAGGGAATATGGTATGTAATTTATTCATTTATCATCTATAAGTCATGAAATATGGTCAGAGGCCATCACCAAAATTGCAGCAGAATATACCTGGACTATGAGCACAGCAAGGCCAACCCATTTAAATATATCTTGATAATCTTCAATGAACGACCGAAGGCTATCAAGTTCACCAGTTGCATCATATGGAAAATCCTGTAATGGCAAGAATTTACATATTTTATACTTTATGAAGCGACACAAATGTTAGATGGAGTTAACATGTTCATGTGGGTGGGGAAAGAAAGAAAGAAAGAACCTCTTCCCAGTGATGGTCAATTGAAATGAGTCCCACCAGAGCAGCCTCAAGTAGGAGGAGTACTGAAATGAGTATCGTGTACTAGCAGTTGAGAAGGTCAAGGAATAAACTGGGAATGAAGATTAAATAATTGGAAATGAAACATCTAAGGATTGCACATAAAATTTCTTTCAGAATAAAATGAGAATCAATTCTAAGAAAAATTGAAACGGGAAAACAAATATTTTCACTTCAAGTAGGATACAAAGCACAGGCAGCAACTATGAACAACTTCAGCTGCAATGCAACCCAAGAAAGTAATGCAGCACAACACTACACCAACCCCCATAAAAGAGTAGATGAACCTGCCGGCAATGGATACATGGAAAGTTTTTTTTAAAAAAATACTACATTAATAACCATCAAATATTAAGAATTTAAGATCCTCACTAACTAATAGCAGATTAATGATAACTTGTGATATATGAAAATTAGGCAGGTGGAGGAGGTGTGCACATAGATGCTCTATCAAGAGACCATAAAAGCATCCATACATCACTCACGTTTAGTCCTTCCATTTTTAAACTCATCGATCGTATACTAATCATATTAAATAATACAATACCCTATCCTCCAGTAAAATTGCAATAGAGAATAATCAGCAAAGTAACAATTAAGCATAGTTCTGTCCTACCACTTTCATAAGGTACCGAATCATAAAGCTAAGTTATAGCATTTGATTCCCTCAGTTCAAATAATTAAAAAGGGGACAAAAAACAATATGAGAAGGTTACCAAGGTGCGGGAAGCTTGAAGGAATTGAAATTGAGGATAAGTCCATAATCGAAGCCGGAAACCGTGTCGACGGCGAGCTTTAAAGAGGTGAATTGAGCAGAATTAGAGGGAATAGATGGGGAGGAAGAAGGTGGAGAAGTAGCTGGTGAAGGTTGTACAGGAATGTGATGATTCCATTGATTGATCATCCATATGGAGTAGAGGAGAATTGAAACTCCCGCGAAAGCATGAAGAAAATTTAAGAATTTAAGAAGAAAAGCTAAGAAAGAATGGCAACAATTGCGACGCATGCTTCGGTCTGTGTTTCCGGCACCAACCTTATGTTAGGGACGATTCACTTGACATGAATTTCTTCAGAAAATCGAATGGCCATATGGGTTTCGTAGTTGTCTTCTGAAGAAAAACGTAATATTCTGACTGTTCTCCATTTTTCCTTGTCGCCCATCGAATAATTTCAGGATTTTATTCGGCTTTATCCGTATCTGACGTGTAAGGGGCATAACATGAATACGATTTTATTTGAGGTCAAAAAAACATATGATTTTTTGAAAAAAAAATTATAATTTTTTATTCAATTAACATGAAAATAAAATTTATTACAATTTAAAACTAAATATAACTAAAATTATACATTTATAATGAAATTTAAAATAATATTATCTTAATAGAACAAATATTTTTATTAAAAGTGATATAATCTTACTAATAGTCTGAAGGTAAAAATAAATTAAAATCATAGTATTTTATGGTAGGGAAATTTTCTGATAATTTTTTTAAAATAAATCATAAAAAATATTTTCTAACTTATTGTAAAGTGTTATTTTATTAATAAACTGAAATTATGGTTTAAAGGTTTTACTTCATGAAATAGCGAAATTTAAAAAAATTGAAAAACATATCATTATTGTTTCTCATGGGCCATAATTTTATCTGATCACCGCGAGAGTATATTTTTTTTAATTTATAAGGGTAAAATTGAAAATAAAATAAGTGAAAATGTTGAACATTTTCTTTTTTTCCCCCCTAGAACATGTCTTCCTCTTCACGGCTTCTGGGCCGAACTGAATTAAAACAAACTTATCTATACGTTGGACCCAACCGGAGACCGAATTCAGCTGACTCACTGTCGCAGGCCGAGTAACTATCACTAGTCCCCCTAATCCAGTTACGTTGTGCCGTGTTGATTCGTAGAGCTTTATGCCTTTATTTTCCCCAAAATTTACTCTTATTCTTGACATCAGCGAGCGCGGGTCCGAACCGGATATGTGCACGGAGTATTCTTTGTACTACTGATCGTTGAACATGGTAGAGGTTCCTTCTTTGGTATCTCTGTGCTTGGACGCTCTCAAGAAAGAGATTATCCAAGGCAAGTGCTTTTCTACAATTATGCTATTTGTTTTAGTTTATATTTGTTCCGGATGAAAAAATGTTTAGAATTTGGATATGATCGTTTAAAGTCGGGGAGTTTAAAGCACAGTGCAAAATGGTTGCAGGGGATGGCGTTCTACCACCTGTCCATTTACTCCCTTCTGAGTTGTTGGACTCTTTAATTATGTGTTTGCCTCCCTTCGGATTGTGGAAGTTGCAGAATGAACTGTATGTAGAGTTCTTACATTGACTAAAAATATTATGTTAATTTTTCTCTAGCGGTGATACCATTGCCAATTCTAAAGTTTCCATGTCTCTCCTCGTGATTATCGGAATTAAACTCTTAACTAGTGTTGTTTCCTTTACGTACTTTCAGTTTCTCACATTGGTTGGATCATGGTCATATTCTCATTGAAACAGGCCACTTGAGGGTCAACAATTGGAGGGGTATTCCTTCGATCACCTAACAAACAAGAGAAAACGTGGAAGGTAGGAATGAATTTTATATGCCTCATTGGTGCATGTAAAATTTGTCGGTATTTTTGTTTATATGCAAGGAATCTTGTTATTTCAGGGATCGGAAGATAGATACTGCTTGGCAGGTGTTCTTTAAGTTACGGTGGCCTGATCTTGCTGACCAGACCCTACCAACTGACTGGCAGCAAGCATATTGGGAGACACACTTTCAAAAGTATACTTACTGATGAAATATGCCTTTATTTTTTTAATGCTGAATTGCTAATCATTTGACAATGTTGTCTTTCAGAACTAATTTTCTAAAATCTACATGAAATAACAGCTGTCTTGATGAAGCAGCAGAAATGGCGCTAGTCCCATCTTTTAAAGGATATATTGGTGACGTACAGATCCCTGGTACTATGATAAGTTGCCCTCTCTTACACTCACTCGGTCAAATTTGTGGATAGTTTCCTATTAGTTTTGGCTGAGTCATTGATCTCTTCAGTGTTCACTGTTAAAAGTTGTTATACACAATGTTAAATTTCACCTGAAATGATATTATTGGCTGCTATTATTTCTACTTGTGAGGAGTAAGGACAGAAATTTATTTTTAATTGTAAAATTACTTTTTTTGACCTTCAAAGGTATGTATGATATTTTAGAAATTGATTAAAGTGTAGGATGACCTTGACTAATGACAAAAAAAAGTGGTGTACATGATTAAAGGCGTTTTTGGATTGTTTCACTTTCCATTTTGCGCCAACCTTTCAAGTTTTATTTTTTTAAAATAATGTATATCTATCATGTGATTTCCTGAGAATAGAGCTTTTAAGAAAATAAAGTTTCTTGTAGTGTGCTCTAATAGCACTTACAAGTTACAACCTTTGTATATTCCTGCTTCTTTCATGCCTTACCTCTTTTCCCCCTTTGCCTCTCTTCTTTGCAGAGACCATATTGAAACATGTCGGTATTTTGGGACTTCCTGATCATTCAACTTTTGACCATGCAAAATTAGCTTACCATTGTCAACAATTTGGCTGCCATGCAAGGTGAGATGTTACTATGTTATTGTGTATTATAACTTATAAAGGGGTCTCTCTTTTTTGAAATGGTCAGATAGATTGTCATTTAACTAGACTAATGAATGAAAGGATAGAGCCATGGGTTTCATATGTGTTCTTGGATGGAATATTTTCTGCTCACATCTTGAATAGTGAGTCAGTTTGAGATCCAGTCTACTAATTAATACTCAATGTACCTTAATTGAGGGTTAATGTTGGTCTTTGTCCGCACCATGCAGTGATAATCCATCCTGATTTTAACTGTTTTGGAGTGGATGTTATATATTACTGCATGTTTTATTCAACGAGTCTTTGGTTTCTTATGTTACTTTTCTATTGATGCAGATGCCTGAGACTTCAAAATGTTTTGTGCACTGCAGAAACTAGTGTAAGTTATGCATTCTGGAATTTCATGAAAAGTATTGTTTTTATCAAATCAGCATCTTCTTTCTGGAATTTCATGAAAAATATTGTTTTTCTGGAATTTCGTTACATGTTTGATGTTCTCATAAGCTCATGCTCTATTACATATATCTATTAATCATCTCAGTATCATTTAACGTGGTTTTGTCAAACTTTTCCATGAGAAGAGAAACATCGTTTCCTGCATTTTACTTGTTAGGAAACGCACGAATCATGGAGATGAGGTCTTCAATTTATTGCTTGTACCTTTATGATATGAGCTAAAAGTATTTGGGCAACCTCTAACATGTTACACGGTATATATTCATGCATTGTGTTTTGTAGAATTTGTTGAGAGAATGCAAGCTGGAAAAACTCATACTACGGTGCATCAGATCCAAAGAACAAGTAAGTTTGCATCATATTTATAATGGATATAATATATATGCACATTGCTCACATAAAGGACCGATTTTTTGTTTCAGTTATGCTCATCTTGTAATACTGCCAACAACTAAAATAAGATAGGCTGGGCGTAATATAAAAAGAGTAGTTAGCTTACAACTAGTTAACTGCATTGAGTTCACTTATTTTTTTAAAATTTTGTTCTTCCTCATTGCAGTCTATCTTGGAGACCTATATTCTAGCATTCCAAGTCCCTAATAGGAGGGACAAGTGAGTCTTATACATTGCATAAGGTTTGAGTGGCGTAATACAAAGCTAAATGGGCTCAAGTGTGTTGGGCCGCATGGGTTTTTAGCTTGCTCCTTTTTATGTATAATTGCTCTGCAAATTGTCATGCTGACTAGAATGTAGAAAGACGTATATGAAGTTCATATATACTTATTTTATATAGGGGATCTACTGAGGATGTAGATTGTCAAAGTAGAAAAGACTTGAAAGGTTCAATTTTCACACCATGCCGAAGCACCTCCTCCTTGGATGTGTTAATTATGTTATAGTAATCAAATATAGTATATTCTGTGTTTCTCTTTATGGGTTAATTTCCTACTAGTTACTTTGGTCTTGATGCTTTCATACGCACCATTTTACAGATTGATGGATTATGCAAACTTCTCACTCAACATAGTAAAACATTATCATCACTGGAATTTGTTCACTGCTCACTCTCCTCGGATTTTGTTAACGCAATATGTGGTGCTCTAGTTTTAAATGGTGTCCAAAGACATGGGCTACAACACTTCTCCATCAATTCGTCAAACTTTCGAGAATCAGGAACAATTTCATTGCCGAGTGGACTTGTGTCTTTTTTGTCCTCAGGAAGGTTCATATTTGCAATTTTTTTCTCTAAAATAGTTTATTGTATAGTTGTAGTCTCTATTGATTACAAGAAGTCTACTAAGTTTCACTGCACAAAATCTGGACGTGATAGGAAAAACTTGTTAGTCTTTTCTTTCTGGTAATTTTTTAATGCTTCTGTGACTGTCAGGTCATTGTGCTCATTAAAATTCTCTGACAACAACCTTGGCCGGACTTTTGCAAAAGCTCTTTTTCATACTCTTCTTAATCTTTCTTCTAGCATATCCATCCTTGACCTTTCTGATAATAATGTGAGTTTTTCATCCTTATATTTTGTGTTTTGACTTGTTAATATTAACCTACCATAAAGTTTCACACATTTGTAGATAGCAGGATGGCTCTCTGACTTTAAGAGGAGGCAATTGAGTGATTCCTATATGTCTTTTGGAATTGGGAAGTCCTTGCAACTGCTGCGTGTACTCAATCTGAGGTAGCACCCTTCTAACATGTAATTTCATACTTTGAGTTTGATATGGGAATTCTTCTGTTACCAATTTCTATTGGCTGTGGTGAACAGCTGAATGGTTACTGAAGATGAACGAGGGTTTCTATAAAACTTCCTTCTTGTTCATGTATGTTGCATGGCATCAATTCCATTTTTCTGAGTTACGTGTTATGTGAGCTGCTGTAGGACAAAAGCGATAACATTACAACAGTTGCTTTTCAGTTTCAATCCGTATTTGATGAACATGAAGTTTCTAATTTGGTTGAAGGGGAAATAATTTACGGAAGGATGATGTTGAAAGTCTGAGATATGCCCTCACTCAAATGCCTAACTTGGAGGATCTGGATTTAAGTGAAAATCCCATTAAGGATGAAGGAATCATGTAAATGTGTTTTCGTTATCTAGTTGTATATTACTTTAAATATATTTTAGGCCTCTTACTTTCTTTTATCAAGCTTGCAGGAGTTTGATTCCCTTTTTTGACAAAGCATATGAATCATGCTCTTCCTTGGCTAATTTGAAATTGGAGAACTGTGAGCTGTCCTGCGATGGTGTGAGTCATCTTCTTCATGCCATTTCTACCTTTGAAGGACGATTCAAGTCCCTTTCTGTTGCTGACAATTTCCTTGGAAGGTTTGTTTGTAGGCAAGTAAATTCACTTATTATCACTCAAATCCTCTCCGTTTTTATTTTAATTGCTTTTTGGCACTTAGTGAAGTAGCTGGGGCTTTAGCAAAATATATGGGCACATCTGTTAAAGCACTTAATGTTGGAGGCATTGGATTGGGTCCATCTGGTTTTCAAAAGCTTCAAGACCTGATGAAGGGAGAGCTCGAGCTTGTGAAAATTGATATAAGGTTTGGAGTTATGCATTAAATTCTGTTTGCTGTTGTTTGATATAGCTCATGGAAGAAAATGACACGTTATTCTATTTGTTCAGCAAAAACCGTGGTGGGATTGAAACTGCTATGTTTTTAACAAAGCTCTTGTCACACGCTCCTCAACTAACCGAAGTGAATGCAGAAATGAATATTATGCCAATAGAATGCTTGACCATCATTTGCGCTGCACTGAGACTTGCAAGAGGTATGTCTATTGTAACTGGTTCTTGTAATTTACGTCCTCTCTGGTGCTGGGAGTTGAGTAACTTCATGATTATTGAGTTGATTAGTTGCTAAAAAACATGGCCGTTGAACTCCCATTTGTAATCACTGGGATACTGATAAAAATTTATTATAGTGACAATAAATATCTGATTCAACTCATCTTTCAACCTGGCTTCATCCATTCCATTATCTGATTCTCACGTGGACTTCAGGTTTTCATTGGAGTCTGGACTATACCTGACTTATCCGACTGATTTTTCCCCTTTTGGGGGCTTGACATATCCAACTGATTTTGAGCACATATTTATTAAATATGTAAGCTTATAAGTCTAAGTTTGCAATTGCAACTTTGTGATTATAGCTTGAAAATGAAAAGTAATTTAACGTGCCAGCCAAAGCAGTAGCAGGCATGTCTACCATCCTCGTTCCTTCTGGTACATAAATTGTCCCATGTGGGCATTATTGCATTGCTTAAAATCTGTTAAATGCTAGCTAAAGTAGAAAATTCCACTACTGCTAACCAATGTGAAATAGAATTCGGATATCGTCATGCTATTACGCTTAATTCACTTGATCTGATCGGGAGGTAGTGGGAGGCTATCGTAAATTCTCTTTTTGCGTTTAAATTATGCCAGTCAACCTCAGGTTTAATTATGTCATAGTTATTATGGTTTAGGTAATCTTGAACATTTGGACCTGTCGGGACATATTTGGACGTATGAGCCGGATCATGCTTCACTACATGCTGAGTTTGTACGTAATGGAAAGCATATATTGATTCTTCCATCGTCGTCAGCGTTAGTTGCACCTTATGATGATGATCCTTAGACAACAACAGATCTCACGTGCTCTGAATTCAGGTTACAAGGCATGTGCTTCTTTTACTTCTTGGATCATAATGCATGCTGACACTATTTCTCGTATATTTTCTGCAAAAACATACGACGAAGTTTGAAGCAATTTTAACACCTGGATTTCAGACTTGAGCAGACCTGTTGTCTTTTGTTTTGATTGATGAGATCGCTTTTTCTCCGTAGCGTATCATACTTTATTTAGTTGATTAGATAATGCGCTATTACTCAGACAAATATGTTGTCATAACAATCTAAATCATTGTGGAGGGTGATAGAAAAGATAGAAACGGGCATAATATCCCATCCCACCCATAAAGAGATTGACAGAATTGGCTCATAGAAGGCTACTACTTTCCTTATTATAACGGATTGCAACATGTTACTGCTCATAATTTTATATGATTGCTCTTGTGGCTCTTCTGGTTAAAGTTAGATGGAATTATGTAAATATGCAACTAGTATTTTGATGATGTCTTTGAATGTTTCTAACTCGTTTTTAACGTAGAAAAGAGAAGAATTAAATTCGAAAAAACTTGCATGGTGTTTTTGTATGAACAGGGAACCTAACGTGATGGAGCAAAAGCAGAAGGGGACAACCGTTTCCTCATTCATTTGCTTATATTGAGCTTTGTCCAAGATTGGTTGTTGATTAGGCTTTGTCATGAAGTTAAGCTATTTTTTCGCAAAACAAGGTGGACCAAACCGTATAATATAATAAAGCGATAATGCTTTTTGAAAGACCCGTGAACGAACAATTTGAAGCCATTGATTAACTAACTCGTCTCTTTTACATTTTTAAGCTTAGCCTGCATCATTACTTGGATATGAGAGATGTCCTTGGACCATCATAATTTTTGGTGATGACGAGTAATGATTTAAAGTTTATGAGGTTGATATTTAACGACATATAAGAATTATAATAAATAATTTATTAATTTTTTATGCATTTAAGTTGCTTTTGTTTAACAATCGTGACATTTAAAATTTAAAATATTATCTAAGATCGTGAAAATTGGATTGTAACCTAAGAAACCGAATAGCAACTTTAAAAATCATTCATCTTTGAAAGAGATGTTAACTTCAAAATTTCTTTACCCCAACTTTTTGAGTCTAATAAAGCTCTAGGTTGCTGAAAGCCTGGAACTTTTTTTTTTTTTCTGGGGTCATAAATAGATTCAGCCGGGAAAACAGCTGGTTTTTAAACAGCATCAACAAACGCAAACACTTCGTGATAACCTTAAAAAATAAATGAAATAATCGAGGGATTCGATGCTCGGTAAGAATTTATTCATCTGTAGATAGGGGTCTTTAATCCATCGCTATTATCTCTATCCATATCAGGCTTTTAATGTTTGCTGGTGAGGGCAAGTCATTATGCTTTATTTAGAAAGGAAGTCATAATGCTTTTAGTTCTGGCAATTAATACGAAAGCATCGTGATTAATCGAACGTGCTGGAGACTAATTGTCTTGGGAAAACTGCGGAACATTTCTTTGTCTGCAATTAAGCTCTAATCTCAAACTAAAAATGATTGCTTGTGGCATATCCATGACTAATATAGGATATGTGTATGTTTTTTATTCGAACTATTGCAGTTGATGATTTGACGTGAAGCACTAGTTGATTCGAAGGAATCCGATGTCCAGTTCTGGTTCTGGATATTACAAAATTTTTGTTCCAGTTCAATGTACCCAGAAGGAAACCCTCAACTGGTGATTTGGGGTTAGTGTTTGAGTTCAGGAAATTAGGTGAGACTGTATAATCAATTTTTGTTGGTGATTTGATTGATGTCAGCTTTAGTCACAATAATATCTGTTCCTCAATCTCAACCCCATAATTTTGTATTTTTTTGTGCCATAGATTTGAAAGGCTTCAATAAGAATTGCTGAATCATTATTGCGGGACTTTGAATCTTTAATGAACCAAATGCACTTGACTCTGAATCATTATTGCGGGACTTTGAATCTTTAATGAACCAAATGCACTTGACTATGTCCGAGAAGAGAAAGTTAGCTGGTACTTTCGTTGCTTCTTTGGACAATGTATTGGCAACAATTAGACAGAGGCATTTTCTGTTTGGCCACAGGATGAAAAATAAAGATATAAACAATATTTATTTTTAAATTAAAAAAAAAATCCAACTTAGGCCTTAGATAGTGAAGGCAACGTGTGCATATAGAGTTTGTTTGATTTAACTTTTAAAAAAATTTATAAAAAATAATTTTTTTTAAAATAATTATATATAAATAAATGTTTGAATAGTTATTATTAAAATAATTTTTTTAATAAATAAATATTAAAATAGATATAAGATAAAATAATAAAAAAAAATACAGATAAAATAATTATTAAAATTTAAAAATACTTAATCTTATTAAAATTTAGTTTTATAAATTTATTTAAAATTATAATTTTATATTTTTTAAAATTATAGTATAATCTAAAAATACTTTTAAATATTTAATAGTTATTGGGTGGGCGAACAATAATCTCTAAGCCTAGGGCATGGATTCTAACATTTGTGAAGTGAAGGTCAAAAGAAACAGTTTTTGAAGTCACCTTCGGAGCTTCTTCAACCTCCAGTTTGTCAACACCGTAGCGGCTACCTGTCCATTTGCGTATTTGCCCCTCCTTTTTTTTTGAAAAAAAAAGGCTTTGAATGTGATATAAAAATTACAATAATTTCTTGAAAAATAACAATAGTTTATATATATTTATCATATTAATTAATTTAAATTTATACCTATATTTATTAATTTAAAATAATTAGTTTTAAAAAATAAATTTATTTTTGGAACGTATTTTGAAATATATAGAATTATTATATATGTTATAAATAAAGAGTGGTATAGCCCGTAAATTTGGCTCAAAAGAATGGTTAAATTTTCAACGTCCATTCCATGATCGTCATCTCCTCCCCGTCGATTTTGCCCTGTCATCTCTCTCTCTCCATCAACTTTACTATTACTCATCACCTCCCCGTACGACTGTGACTCTCTTCCCCCCCTGAAAACCTCTTCGAATTTGACGGCTCCTCTGCATTTCGCGGTACTACTACTCATCACCTCCCCCTCTCTCTCTCTCTGAGTCTCTTCCTACATTTTCCTTTCATAACACCCCCCCCCCACACACGCACTCACTCTCCCCTCTCCACCCCCATTCTTCAAGTTTAAGGCCAGTCCTCGGAACTTCTTACACCTGTTTGCCTTTTCTCACTCTGTTTTGCTCTTGCATTCTCTCAGTATGCCACTCCCTACACGCTGAGTCGATAACTCTTCATCTAGATCTGAACTCGCTTCGCCAGATCCAACCTATCTCTGGAATTCAGCAATGGAGCAAGTGCTGGAGCTTTCACGCTCCAAGGACACTAAGGAGAGGATGGCCGGCGTGGAGCGCCTATATCAACTGTTGGAAGCTTCGAGAAAGAGCCTCACTTCATCTGAGGTTACTTCCCTCGTTGACTGTTGCTTGGATCTTTTGAAAGATAACAACTTCAGGGTCTCTCAGGGCGCCCTTCAAGCTTTGGCCTCTGCCGTCGTTCTATCCGGCGATCATTTCAAACTTCATTTCGATGCGCTTGTTCCCGCCGTCGTTGAACGCTTAGGCGATGGTAAACAGCCCGTTCGTGACGCCGCCAGAAGACTCTTGCTCACTCTTATGGAGGTACTTATCTTTGATGTATCAACATCGCTTCCTGCTTACTCCCTATCACTGCATGGTTAATTAACTTTAGTCCCAGTTGAACTCGAAGTTTTAGTGTGGCAATCCTTGATTGAAGCAATTTTATGGCATCTTTTTCGACTTATAGTAATAAATTACTACATTTGATGCATTGAGCATTTACCCGTCTAAGTCAGAAAATTTAGAGGCAATTGGATACACTATTATCTTTATCCAGGCATATGGATTAGTCTGTATCTCAGGTACCTAATGTGAATAGTTGTGCTTAGTACATCGGTAAAAGGACTGTGACACCAGCTTTCACGTGCTAAGAAGCATATAATTCCCATCTCATATCTCCCAAAAGATGCGGGAACTTGACATCACCACGCTTATCCCGTGTATACTTGATGTTGAGAATAAAGGGTGCCTGTATGCCAAATGCACCCTACTTGGTATATTTTTGCCCTCTGAACTCTCTAGTTGGTTCTATCTGAACACGAGGCACTTGAATGTTCAATCCCGTATTAACGATTCCGTTCTTGTAGTGTCAAAATACAAAGTATTCTATAAGTTCTAACAAGTTCATCAGCAATGTCAGTTGTTGCAAAGTAGAAAATCCAAGCAAAGAAATACTGAAAAGGATATCTTGTAGGTGCATTCTTTTGAAATATTAAGTAATAACAGTTTGACCATGGCCAAAAATAAAAAATAACAAGAGTTAATGGTAAGAAACTGAATATATTTATTTCTATGGTTGTTTCTCGAGTCAATGCTTGCATTCTGTTAGGGCAAACCCTAAAGGCTAATGCATCCATGATTGTGTAATATTTTCTTGCATATCAGAATGTACATGAATCATAAGTTTAACTACTTCACATGCTCACATCTTTTAACAAAAAAAAAAAACTTAAAATTTAGGCTAATTTCATTTTGGACACCTTTAGATATTCTTTCAATTGGAGATATTGATTTCATTTGGTCTTTAGGTTTCTTCCCCTACAATAATTGTTGAAAGAGCAGGATTCTTTGCTTGGACACACAGAAGCTGGAGAATTAGGGAGGAGTTTGCTCGAACTGTCACTTCTGCTATTGGTCTATTTGCATCTACTGAGCTTACCCTTCAACGTGCTATTCTTCCTTCAGTATGTTTACTGACTTTTAGGAACACCTATTATTAGAATGTTTACTGTTTGAGGATGGGATACTAACCCTTTCCATTTTGACCAATTATCAGGTTTTGCAGTTGCTAAACGATCCAAATCCTGGTGTAAGGGAAGCAGCTATTTTGTGCATTGAGGTTAGCTTTCCCTATTTTTCAGTTTTTTTAATGTTATTAGGTGTAGAATATATTATAAAGTTTATGTCAGTTAGCGTGAAACAGAAAAAACCAGTGGGGAGGGGATTCCATGTTAATAGTTGATTTGAATGATTATGAGGGAAAAAGGAGAAAAAGAAAGAAGTGCTAATATTTTGCACTGTTTGCGGCTTAAGTTAGATAGTTGCTCTCTCTATATGAATCCACATGTACCTATGTCTCTTTTAGTATCATTTAACACATTGCTTCTGAAGATTAAAGAGTGGGATGATGTTGGTGGGTCACTGGGTCTAGTTGAGAGGGTGGGATTTGATGTTTGAATCATGTTAAGTATGGACAACCACTGAGAAAATTAAAAGCTGATGTGATCTTAGTTTGCCATAAAATTGGAGAAGAATGTTTAGATCATTTTCTTAATATTTTCTCTTGACAGGAGATGTATGCACAAGCTGGTCCTCAATTTCGCGATGAACTTCACCGCCACAACCTCCCTTCTTCTTTGGTAATTTCTAGATAGAGAATCAACCATCTGATATGGTTGTTATTTAACACGCACACTGCGTGATATGGACTTATTGAGGCCCTTCTCCATTATCTTGCAAAAAGTATGTGACTGTTCACTATTTATTTAGTTAAATTATTATGGTTTCAGGTGAAAGATATTAATGCTAGGCTAGAGGGCATTCAACCAAAAGTACATTCTTCTGACAACATACCCAGTGGCTATGTTGCTGGAGAAATTAAACCTTCAAGCTTTAATTCCAAGAAAAGCAGCCCAAAAACTAAAATTTCATCAAGGGAAAACTCTATTTTTGCAGGTTAGATTGTAATTCTTGGATCATAAATATAATAATGTAACTTTTCAGGTATTGCTTTCCTTAAACCATATATTTGCCATCTCTCTTAATAGTGAAGAATAGGGAAGATTGGAGAATGTGAGTATGCAAATAAGGCTCGCACTCTATCACAGTGAGGGAGCTCTGAATACATATATCAAAGAATAGGTGTCCACAATAATATGTTGTTATGACATGAAGCATATCGGAAATAAGAGAAATAAACATGTACTACATTTTATATGAACGCTTGGCAAGAATAAATGAATAGGAGGAATATAAAATACTGGAAATGCAAATAACTGAACTATTTTTTCTAACTCTCTTGCACTTACTCTGTACTTGCATTACATTATTATTTTTGTTTGGTAGTTTTGATGGACATGTTTTGTTTGAGCATCACTAATTTTTCTTTGATTTTCCTCATTTCATATCATGAAACTAGCAGTGAGTGCAACTTGTTTTTCGAATTTCTCTGGAGTTTTCAAGTTATCTTGGGCTAATCTTGCATGTTTTGCCTAGATTACTTTTGAGATCCTACCTTGAATCCATGTTGATCATGGGTTCTGACCAATTTTAATTGTTAAATGGAAGAAAATTTCTTCCGCACATCTTCAGTGAGGAATATTAAAATGTGGCATGAGATACTTCTAAATGTGTGAAATATGATATGATTATGGTGGTAGAAGTATAATGAAATTAGGGAGAAAATTCGCATGATTGAAAGAGAGAATCACCTGGGAAGTCCTACGTTGAAATTTTTTCCAACATTTATGCTATTAATATATTAGGTACAGTCTGACAATTTTGCTACACTTATGCTTCTGTTCTTTGATAAATTTATGATGCTTGGATACTTTCATTACTAAAAACTCCTCTTATGTTTTATATTCAATTATGATTTATGAGCAGGAAATGGTGACGTCACAGAGAAGCCCATAGATTCTATCAAGGTGTACTCAGAGAAGGAGTTAATAAGAGAAATTGATAAGATTGCATCTACCCTTGTACCAGAAAAGGACTGGTCAATTCGTATTGCTGCTATGCAGAGAGTTGAAGGTCTTGTTTTGGGAGGTTGGCGTTCCAAATCTCCTTTTCAATAATAATATGTTTAGGAGTGGGTATCATATGCTTATGATGCAGTTTAAAGAAAATATTTCTAGTATCTGTTCTTTCACTTGGGTTTCGTAAGAGTAACTTTGTTGTAACGTCTAATGGGTTTAGGGTCTAACTTTTGTTCATCTATTAAGGTGCTTTACTAGATATATTTATTTTTGTCAGTGTCACAAATATTGGACATCTTTTGAATACTTTCCTTATCAGGTGCTGCTTACTATCCATGTTTTCGAGGACTCCTGAAGCAACTTGTTGGACCTTTAACAACTCAATTATCAGATCGAAGGTCTAGCATTGTAAAGCAGGTGTATTAACTTATCTTTTTCTGATAATATTCTGTTGCATATTGAATTTTCCCCCCTTTTAAGGCAAGTATATATATATATCAAAATCTTATTATGATACATATTTTTTTCTTTTTGGTGTGATTTGCTTGCTCTAGGCTTGCCATTTATTGTGCTTTTTGTCACAAGAACTCCTAGGTGATTTTGAACCTTGTGCTGAAATGTTCATGCCTGTAAGTTTAACTTTCTCCTTTGATTAGCATGATTGTGGTGCTCTAACGAACAGTGTTTATCAGTAATCAATTTTTTTCTGTGAATCAGGTCCTTTTTAAGCTGGTTGTGATCACTGTACTGGTAATTGCAGAGTCTGCGGATAACTGCATAAAGACGGTATTGCAATATTGTCAAATTTTCTGCAGTCTTTTTTCCCCTAGCATTATGCTGTTTTCACCTCGGCCTCTACTTTCCAGATGTTGCGTAACTGCAAAGTTGCCCGAGTGCTTCCTTGTATAGCTGATTGTGCAAAAAAGGATCGCAGTGCAGTACTTCGTGCTAGGTATGGATTGTCTACTCTGTCGGATAAAAATGTGAGTTTTGGTCTTTGATTTATGCCTTTCATGTTGTAGGTGTTGTGAATATGCTCTTTTGATATTGGAGCAATGGCCTGATGAACCAGAAATACAGCGATGGGCTGATGTATATGAGGATCTGATAAGATGTTGTGCTTCAGATGCAATGAGTGAGGTATCTTTCATAGTTTTAAGTTATTTGAAGTTTGGCAAGATATCACTGGTTCGTCATGTTTGATTCTACTGTTTTATTGTACAATTTTGGTTGCTAATATATCTGAGGTTCTCTTTTAATTTGCTGTTAGGTTAATATATAGAATGTAATCATTCTTATTTTTTAAAAGCTTCTCCTTTTTGTTTACCCAAGTTTATTCATTTGGACGTTGGCTTTTCAGCAATTCTTATTCATTGATATCGTTTTCATCTATGGTGTGAAAATATTTACAATATGATACTTGATAGGTACGGTCTACTGCAAGGATGTGTTATAGACTATTTGCAAAGACATGGCCTGAACGTTCCCGTCGTCTATTTTCATCCTTTGATCAAGTTATTCAGAGGGTATATCCTTTAGATCAGGTGTTATTCATGCTCTATTTTGTTGCTTAGCTATTTTTTTAAAGCGATTGTAACTTGCAGTTAATAAATGAAGAGGATGGAGGAGTGCATAAGCGCCATGCTTCACCTTCCATTCGTGACAGAGGTTCACTGGTGTCATCAACTAGCCACATCCCTGCTCCTTCTAATCTACCTGGATATGGAACTTCTGCCATTGTTGCAATGGACAGGAGTTCAAGTTTATCATCAGGGACATCTGTCTCTTCTGGTTTACTTCTTTCACAGGCAAAATCACTTGGTAAAGGTGCAGAACGAAGTTTGGAAAGCGTCTTGCATTCTAGCAAACAGAAGGTCACTGCCATTGAAAGCATGCTGAGAGGCTTGGATTTGTCAAAGAGGCATAATCCTGCTCTCCGGTCATCCAGTTTGGATCTAGGTACCAAATAAGTTTGCATGTCAAAAATCTTTTTCCCTTGATGATATTATACGGTTCATCTTGCTATTGGTATAATCTAAAGGTATTTGTGAACGGCTAAATTTTTATCTTATTGCTCCTAGTGCAGGAGTTGACCCTCCAGCATCTCGTGATCCACCATTCCCTGCTGCTGTCCCAGCATCTAATAATCTGACAAACTCTTTTACAACAGAATCAATTGTATCTGGTGTCAATAAAGGTAGTAACCGAAATGGTGGCTTGGGTCTGTCTGACATAATTTCACAAATTCAAGCTTCCAAAAACTCCAGTAAGGTATCATATAATAGTAATGCTAGTATTGAGCCTTCGCCAGCACTTTCATCATACTCAAGTAAAAGGGCTTCTGAAAGATTACAAGAAAGAAATTCCATTGATGATAATGGCAATAATAGGGAGACTAGGTGGGCTAGGAACCACCGCATTGATAGGCAGTATTTGGATGCTCCTTATAGAGAAGCAAATTTTAGGGATTTACAGAATAGTTATGTGCCTAATTTCCAGAGGCCACTTGTGAGAAAGAATGTATCCGGGCTTGTCTCTGCTGGCCGGAGGAGAAGTTTTGATGATAATCAACTTTCTCTTGGAGAGGTGTCAAATTATGCAGATGGACCAGTATCTCTCCCTGAAGCTCTTAGTGAAGGGCTTAGTTCAGGTTCTAACTGGTCTGCTAGGGTTGCTGCTTTTAATTATCTTCAGACCTTGTTACAGCAAGGTCCAAAGGGAATTCAGGAAGTGGTCCAGAATTTTGAAAAGGTAATGAAGTTGTTTTTTCAACACTTGGATGATCCTCACCATAAAGTTGCACAAGCTGCTCTTTCAACACTTGCGGATATTGTTCCAGCATGCCGAAAGCCCTTTGAGAGCTATATGGAAAGAATATTACCCCATGTGTTTTCTCGGTTAATTGACCCAAAAGAACTTGTCAGGCAAACATGCTCAATGACATTGGAAGTTGTTAGCAAAACTTACGGTATAGATTCCCTTTTACCTGCATTACTACGTTCACTTGATGAACAAAGATCTCCTAAGGCAAAATTGGCTGTTATTGAGTTTGCAATCTGTTCCTTCAACAAGCACTCGCTGAATCCAGAAGGTGCTGCCAATACTGGCATTCTGAAATCGTGGCTTACCAAGTTAACTCCTTTGGTTCAGGACAAAAATACAAAGCTTAGAGAAGCAGCCATTACGTGCATTATATCCGTGTACTCTCACTTTGATTCAGCTGCACTTCTAAATTTTATACTTAGTTTGTCAGTTGAAGAACAAAATTCATTGAGACGAGCCCTTAAACAATATACTCCTCGCATTGAAGTGGACCTAATAAACTATTTGCAGAGGAAGAAGGAGCGACAACGCTCTAAGTCTTCATATGATCTATCTGAGGTTGGAACATCCTCTGAAGATGGATACGTTGGTTTCTCTAGGAAAGCTAACTACCTTGGAAGGTATTCTGCCGGTTCTCTTGATGGAGATGGTTGTAGGAAGTGGAGTTCCCATGATTCAACTCTAGTTAAAGTCAGTTTTTGCCAAGCAGCTTCTAGTGAAAATCAGGAACATTTATATCAAAATCATGAAACTAATACTACTTGTGCTATTGTTGGTTCAAAGACTAAAGATCTTGTTTATGCAGTCAATTCAATGGGCCAAAACTTTGACTCTAATAATAGTCAGCTCGGACGTTCAGATGGTAACATGGACTTTGAGGGTCTATCAACTCCTCATCTGGATGTTAATGGTCGGATGTCCTTAGAACATTTAAATTTAAATGTAGGCTTTGGACATGAACATGATCCTCCTGAATTGAGCCTTGATCATCACTCAACTGAAGCTGTGAAGAATAACGCAAAAGATTCAGAGCCTGGCATTGATCAAATTCTTCATCTGGTGAGTCATGCCTCTAATATAAGATGAGTTGACTTTGTAACATTTTTAGACTGAAAATTAGATTCTATTAGTGTGTGTACAAGGAGGGAAGATAAATATTTGCCCAACTGTAGATACTGTAGAGTAGGAAAACAAAACAAGGAAAAGAATTAATGAGTACTAAATAATGGCTGTATCCCTTTGCCAAAAGATAAAGGAATCTCCTGACAATACCAAATATAACGTCCATGAGAGATATAATGGCTGAAATAGGACTACACTCCAACTAAAGATGCCAAACGCCAGAGAAAAGTGCAGTTCCATAAAATTTATCTATGCTTGCCTTTCTAAAAATCCAGAAAGAGCAGTAAGAAAGTGATCTAACTGGGTGGGTCTAATTCAAAACTCCCCAAACTGCTATGGCATGCAAAGCTAGACTCTAAACTTGCTGAAAAAAATGCTGATATCAGGAGACAAAAGCTAATTACTACCTAATATAGCATGCAATAAATCATTTATACTTTACCTTGTGTCTATTGATAAGATACAACTGTTGCTTTGTGGTAGATATGCAGCGGGGGTGATGGAAGTCCTATTTCCAGCAAGCGAACTGCACTTCAACAGTTAATTGAAGTTTCTGCAGAAAATGATCGTTCTATTTGGACAAAGGTATGCATGATTGATTGAATATTTGATTACCTAATCTTCTTCCTGTCTCCTAGTTTTATGTAAATCTCTGGTAATGACAGCGCAAACTGTTTTGAAAGGAAAGAGCTAGTCCCTCTATCTTTGTGATTTTTTACGAACTTGAATGCAATGAACGTATATTGACAGATAGTCACGTTTATTCAGTAAAAAAAACATCTGTCTTATTATGTTAAACCACATCAAAAGATAATTTTGGATTTGTTCAGTTGATGAAATGCTAGTTTCCTGGTGAACTTGCAGTACTTCAATCAGATTCTGACAGTTGTGCTTGAAGTGTTGGATGATTCTGACTCCCCAGTTAGAGAGCTTGCTCTCTCAGTTGTAGCTGAAATGTTAAAAAACCAGGTTCTTATGTCTTTCGTATCATTCTTTAATCTTGTGCTGTACACTTGCTTTATTATACTTCTTGGCAATTACATCTATTTTTAATTATGTTCTCGTTTTTTGTTTTCAATTAAGATCTAATTGTTCTGTTGGTTATTTTTTGGATAACATTTCAATGTAATTAAGATCAGCTTGAGTGTTTTGTTTTGATTAGGATAGGATTAGTATTGAGTTGCGACTTTTAGTTGGAGTGGATTTATCTAGTATATTCCTCCATAGTTGTTGCTCTTCAATAAAATAATTTTGGTGGATTATTAAAACCGAAATTCCTGCAGTACTTGTAACTATACACATTAGCTCTTAGCATTTTTGAGACTGACAATTTGATAAGCAAGTCTATTTTTCCCACCAGAAAGATGCCATGGAAGAGTCAGTTGAGATTTTAATCCAAAAGCTGCTTCATGTTACAAAGGATACTGTTCCCAAGGTACTATTTTATCAATTTTTTCTTATTCTAGTTCACGGGTCCCAGTCTCAGCCTCTTCAATTCTATTTTTAGGTCTCAAATGAAGCTGATCACTGCCTGACTATTGTCTTGTCTCAGTGTGATCCATTCAGATGTTTAAGTGTATGTATTCCTTAATTTTTCTATTTCATGGACTCCCTCGTGTTTGAGAAAGAGAAACTTGCTTTGTTAACTTTAAGCTGATGACTCGGAGTTTGGAGCGTTTCAGGTTATTGTCCCTTTACTGGTTACTGAAGATGAGAAAAATCTTGTTACTTGCATAAATTGCTTGACGAAGGTAATTGTTCATTGCAACCTTTTATCAGCACCAATTATATGAAAAATTCCTTCTAAATCTAATTCCACCATTTCATATATTTAATTGTTCTATTTAAGGAAAGAAAGAACCTATTTTTGCACAAATTCAATTTACATTATTGATATTTATTTTGTTTAACACGTGCTATTCCTGGGTTCAGCTTATTGGTCAGCTTTCTCAGGAGGAATTGATGGCTCAGTTACCCTCCTTTCTGCCTCCTCTTTTTGATGCTTTTGGAAACCAGAGTGCAGATGTTCGCAAGGTATTAGGTCCCTGTATGAAATCATTCTTTTCCGGTCCTCTACTTTATACATCCTATTAGGCGGTTAGAAAAGCCCTAAACACGGAGTGGCATCAAATGTTTTGTCGTTATAGAGAATTCATATGCTAAGCTTTCAACTGGTCTTAGAAAACTTGAAAATAGGTCTGAAGGCTTTTCATGACTGGGAAATGTTTTCCCTGTGGAATAACCGTGCCTCCTTTTATTGCCCTTCTTGGAAGTTTGGTTCACTCTGAGACTAGTTCGTTTTACTATAACTTTGACGGTACATGTAGTTTTTGGTGTACCATGAAAAGCGATTGGAATGTATGCGAGGTTATAAAATTGTGCTAGTAAATTTACTTCCTTTTATGGTTCTGTATGCTTGAGCCACATAAACTGAACGTGCCTTGTATCTTCCTTTATGGTGAAAAATATTATTTAGTCAACAGCTTTCTGATGCACTACTCTCATTACAGACGGTTGTGTTCTGTCTGGTGGATATATACATCATGCTCGGGAAAGCATTCTTGCCATACCTCCAAGGTCTTAATAGCACGCAGTTGAAGTTGGTCACCATTTATGCAAATCGAATCTCCCAGGCCAGGACAGGCACGGCAATCGACGCCACTCAATGATTCACAGCAGCAGCTTCGAGGGAAATTATTTTCAATTTGAGATATTTGTCATAGTTTGATTGTTGTGTACTTCTGTTCTGTATATCGTGTGCATGAGTTTTTACAGGTTGGTTTTGTTTTTTGTTTTTTCATTCCATATATTTGTTATTCCCTTTTTCCCTGCCAGTATTTGTTGGATTTGTAGAGAGTTGTGGTGGGGAAAATACAGAGCGGTGATTGTAATTTACATTGAGAAAACAATTTTTCTTTGTATGAAATGGCTTCGGAGTGAAAGCTCATATAATTGACTTCATTAAATTTCTTTAAAACTCATCATTGCCAGTTCTGAAAATTTTACCTTATCATGAAAAAGTTCTTCTCGTCAACTTCGGTCAAGCTACCCCTGATTGATACTAATGTGTCCCTCGTCGAGGTCAAATGAAGATGACAATGCCTTTATACTTTTATGTAAAGAATTGAAATTCTGCAAGTCTAAACTCGTAAAGATATTAGGTTTTGTGAGAATCAAGATAAAAGATTAAGCAAAATGTCAAAGTGAAAGTTGACAAGCGTTGAATATGGAGCAAGACATAGTCGCTAAGCTGCAAAAAAAATGATATCATAGCCAAGGAGTTAGGTTTAGTAGGAATGGTTAGTTTTTCACAACAAGTATTTCAAATAAGATTATCCTTAATAAAAAGATGAAAAAACATATACATAAATAAACTAGTCAGGCATGCCAAGGATGTATTTGGTCCCAACTAAAATTAATGGCGGAACAGTTGTGTTTCTAAAAGAAAAACATCACACTGTCGTATGTCTGCCAAACTATTATCTTTTTTAACAAAATATGGGAATCGGTAAGAACGTAGATTATTTGTCAACATTGATAAAAACGGTCACCTATAAACACAGTCACCTATATTTGTTCTATGTTCGTTGTGTTCACGGGTCACAAAAGCACACTGCAAAATTTAATGCATTTTGCAACATGCCAATGTAAAAGCTCAGGAGAATCCAGAAGAGTAAACTAAAATCTTTTTTATTTATTGCTCTTTATTTGAAATGGTACATATTGAATTGTATCGGATTTAGATTCAGGTGTATGCATTCAGGTGAACAATGACCAGTTTAGGTGTACAAATTTATTACTCGGTAAAATATTTAACTAACTTTACAAATAAGAAAGAGAAAGGTAAAGTGAATAAATATTGGCTATATATAGCCAATATACTAATCATACAAAAATATTTTTTTTTGTAAAATTACATTTCTTTAAGAACATTTAATTGATTAAATCATTTTTTAACTTGGAAAATAGGTTCAATTCGTTTTCTTTAATTAATTCCAGATTCAAACCCAAATATAGAGTCTCTTCTTGGGAAGAAGAACTGAAATTCGGAACTTTTACATGAGCTGTGAATGCGATTAGTACAATTTTTTTGTGATCCAAAAATGAAAAAGTGTTTTGCGGTCATTAATGACAGTTAGGTGTGTAGGGCAATTATTATTTGACAAGGATGGTTGGATTCATCCTAATGAATATAAACCCTAAATCCAAGCTAAAAATCTTACACTTAAATTTTAATTAATATAATTATGATTTGTTAATTTTTTTAGATAATATGAATACTCCTCCGGTCTTTAATATAAGACTTAATTAGAGAGTTAATTTTAGCTATAAATATTAGATATATTTTTTATATTTATCCATATTTTTTCAAATTACCCTAATTTATACTCTCTTAACAATAATCAAGTAAGAGAAGAAATGAGAGAATAAAAGAAGATGATTATGGTATTTTAGAAAAAATATATTATATTAACTAACTTTATTAATTTAATTAAATTAATTAAATATATTTTATATTATTATCTTATAATTGAGACAAAATTACTTCATTTGATAGAGAATTTTGTGCGTAAACCCGAGAATGTGATGAGAGGTGTATCTTGGATGAGTAAGACGCCATGCTTGGTTGATAAAGAAAGGATAATGACTTAAACATGGCGTAATTAAACTGAATGTCCTTTTGTTTTGTTGCATCTTAATTAACCTTTATTATTGTTATAACAACAGCTGATCATTGGCTGAAATTTTTTTCTTAACTAAAGATGCAATCTGGGTTAAACGCATATATAGTAATTAAGACTAACTTTTAACGAAAGTAAGAAAAACTATTGTTTTTCCCCTGGAGAAAATTTTCCATCTTAGAATTAAAATAAAAGAGGAACGAAACTACTTGTAAATTAAAGAATCCATCTATATATATATATATGAAAGTAAATAAAAAAAAATTAGGTTCTCAATGAAGTTAACTTTTTGCATATGTAAATGTATAAAATCAAATACTGACTGATCCGGACGATACATCAGAAAGAATAAGAATATTAATAAGTACTATAATTTAGTTAAATTGGAACAGACGAGAATAGAGGGAACTGAAATTGAAGGCATATGGGAATTGAAATTGAAAAAGATAGCTTGCGGGCACCGAGCACGCAGGTTATGAAAATACCAAAACAAGAAGTGAAGAAACAGGATAAAACACTGAGCCTGTTTCGAAGATGAAAGGGAAAAGAAAAAAGAGAAGTGGTTGAGTGGTTTAATTTGAGAGAAAAGGATCAAAAGGACCCCAAAAAAAATATATTCTTGCAATATTGTTTCTAGCTGCCTCATACAAAATGGGAAAGATGCCCTCAAAGTTGAGTCCTGATAGGAATAACCCCATTTCTGGAAAATATCACTCTCCCTCAGATTTCTTAGATTTTGTCAGATTTCTTAGATTTTGAGCCAAATCCAAATATCCTCCCACACAATCCAATATTGATCGTCACTCTCCTTTTTCTTCCTTTTCTTGAGCCCCATTACTACCCCATATGTATGTATGCGTGTGTGTGTGTATCCCTTCTGCTTCCTACACTTGCTCATCATCCTCTTCCACTGGTTTAATTTCTCTCAAGAAACAAGAACCTTCTTCTGTATTCAGGTCAGTGCAACACTCGCACACATCACCACCGTGATTCTGTGTGATGGAGGGAGAGAGAAAGACGGGAGGTAACTCATCTTCGTCGTCGACGAGGAGGGAGTTGAGGGCACTGGTTGTAGACGATCAAGAAACGCTGAGGAAGATCCATGTGAGAATGCTGAACAATCTTGGAGTGAAAACCGTGGAGGCTGTGGAGAATGGGAAAGAGGCCGTCGACATTCACAGAGCAGGACCAAGTTTTGACCTAATTCTCATGGACCTGGACATGCCAGTCATGAATGGCATCGAGGTACGTACGTAACTAATTAACGCTAACACACACATACCAATAATTAACCTCTACCTAAAGATTAATTAACGCATATGTATGTTTGGATTAATTTGGACGTTCTTTAATTTGTGGAATGTTGGTGATGATGAAAAAATGAATGAAGGCTACGAAGGAACTTCGAGCAATGGGGGTTAAAAGCAGGATCGCAGGCGTATCAGGAAGGAGCGAAGAAGCACGAGTTCAAGAGTTCATAGGAGCAGGCCTCGATCTGTTCCTGGAGAAACCCTTAACCGCTGACAAGCTCTCTTCACTTGTTCGCCCTCTCTCATCATTCTTTTAATTCACATATCCTTGTTATATAGTTGTACTTTTTTGCTGGAAACAAAAGCCTGCAAATTCACCTTTCGGCTTCTATGGAACGTGTAAGTTTCTCGATGGCAGCGTTGAAGAGACTGGTTTTTATGATTATAGTTTTAAATGTTTATAAGCAACTAGTATATATATTGCCAAGTGACCCCAAATTTAAGGAGGTATTACGTTAAAGGTGAAAAAGGTTTTGCGGGTTTACAGTCATGGGGTCTTTCAATTACCCACTTAAATTAATGAGAATATAAAAAGTGCAATTATATGAATCTTTAAGTATAATTATTAAATACATGCCTTGTTAAACTTTACTTCCTCCATTCCTATTTATAGGTCACGTTTTAATTAAAACTAGCTAGGGTTAAAATTACCTTATTTAAAAAAAGATAGTAAATTGTCGTAACACAATCTCATTCATCTCTCAATCCAGCAGCTATAGCATAATTACGCGAGAATATTTACTATAGCATAATTACTCGAGAATATTTACGTATATGGAGGATATTATTGTAAAAATATTAATTGTTTCATAGGTTTTGTAAAATGATTTATAAATATGGATATTAACAGATTATAAAGGTGAAATATAAATAATAATAAAAAAAGGAGGGAGTATTTTACTCGTTGGAATTTAAGGTTTTGAGTGCAAGTTGAGTAGTGTTGTTCAAGTGGCCCACAAGAGTAATGGTGGGAGAGGGAAAATAAGAAGCGTGCGGGGAACGTTATAATGTAAAGTAAACAAGAAGGACTCGTCGATTTTATTTATTTATTTTTTGTTACATAGGACCCGTCGATTTATTCTCGTTTTTATAGTAAGAAAATGGAGGTAGACAAAAGTAATGGGCTGGCCTTATAGTATCCCAAAGACAGAGAAGTAAACGGCCCAAAATTAGGGCAATAATAATCGGATGTATTTAGCGGATTGGTACATGGGTTTAAAATTTAAATAGGCGGATTAACAGGGATTAATCCGTAAGTAGTTCAATATTGTTTAACTATAATTAGGTGTATGATGTGATGAATTTATATATAAGAACACAAATATATATTAACTTTAGTAAGAGACTCGGAACGTATTTAAACTTTCATCTAACAAAAATAAATAAATGCAAAAACTTAACCAAAACCACCCGATCCCTATGAAGTGAGTGTGGAACTATTAAGAAGTGGTTGTTAAACAATAAACACGGACAATAAGGGCGCGAGGTGAATGCAATAAGTACGTTTGTTTCGTATATTTGGGCAGTACGACCCCAAGCACATCAATGCAAAAGGCAAGCATCCCTATTACCACCCCAAACCCTCTCTCTTCAACCCCTTCTTCTCCGCACATTCAATTCCTCAACACTTCTCTGGAAGTTGTCCTTTCTCTCCCTTCTTGTTTGGCCTCATGGATTTGCTCTTCACTCTCTCTCTCTTTACAAATTCCCTTTGCCATTTAGCTCAACGCCGGAACTATGAATCACTGTGACCCCCTGATGGATGATGATGAGGAATACCCTATACCCCTTCCTTCTGCCTCCTCTCCCCCTAACACAACCTTCCTGTAAGCTCTTCCAAAGCTTCTTTTTATCTGTCCCTATTTTCATCTGTCTGGGCTTGCTTTCATTGAGCTTCAAATTTATAATAGGCCAGACGATGGGATCATGGAGCTCTTTTGGCAGCCCTGCCAAAACCATCGGCCTCCCAGGGAACCTCCACCGTCTCTCGGCCATGTGACTACTTCGGTGACGGCGATTGAGATTCGACCCTCTCCCCAAGGGGAAAACTACGGCAGCCAACATCTGTTCATGCAAGAAGTTGAAATGACTTCCAGGTTCACTACCCCATCGTCGATGATTCTCCCTTGGATCATAATTTCTGTGAGACCTCCTCTACTGGCCGCACACCGCAGCCAACAACAGTTCCACCATGAAAACCAGTCTCTGTACATCTCAGGTGACGGAGTTCTGGCCAACTTCGACGTCAGTATCTCCTCCTCGGCCCCCGATGCCGCCGTCATGGGAGCCACAGGCGAATATACAAGAATCCGAGCACTTCTCGAAGCACAACGCGAGCGTTGAATCAGGGCCGTCAAGGTCGAGCACCGCGGCAAGGGAATCGACGGTGGTGGATTCATGCGATACTCCTGCAGTCGTAGCGAGTTCCAGAGTCTCGGATGCCGTAATAAGCACAGCGGAGCCCACGGAAGGAGCCGCCTGTCGCCGGAGCATGAATACTACCGAGGTTGCGGGGCCTTCGACGACGACTGCTGGTGAAGTAACGGAGGCGATGACGTGTGAGATGACAGCAACGTCGTCTCCAGGAGGTTCAACTGGGAGTGGAGAACCGCCCAACAGGTTGCCGGCTGGAGACGACGTTGCTGTCATCTTCAAAACCTCTTGTTTTTTTTTGTTACCGTTACAATGTTTCAGACTCCAGAGTATTTGATAACGTCGATTGGGCTGCGAAATTTTTCACAACTCCACATAATCGAATTACACTGGTTTTATTTATCATATATGAAGAAGGAAATGTCAAGCAGACCAAAAATTTATTTTATTTTATAGACTAAAAAAACATAGAAGTATTTGACTTATTTTTCCACGAAAATAATTTTTTTTTATAAGAAGTGAGGGCTGCCGCCTAATACAATAATTTACACTAATAGAAAAATTAATTCTAAACACTCGTAATCTATTAATTCACTCAAATAGAATGGACATATAATATATACTGAAAATTTACAAAAGTTTTCTTTTGTCAATACATCTACAAGCTTATTCTCTCTTAGACAATATTTAAATAGCACTTCTCATGACCTATTCATCCATTGCTTAATCTATAGAAAGAGTAGGTTGTCAATCTGAGTTGTATTTTCCTTTGTCAACATATCAATAGTAAACATGGAGTCTTACTCAAGAATAATCTTTTCATAACTATGATCCTATGCAAGTGTTAATCCTTGCAAAATAGCCGAATATTATGAGTCAAAAGCAGTGCATAAACTAATGAAATGTATAAGACCTATTAGTCAAGTATTGTTAGAGTCCTTTATTATACTACTACCACAACCCATAATACAACAGAACTTGATATAGCACTATCAACATTTAGTTTATACTATCTTTCTTCTGATAGAAGGGTTCAATTTAAATTTCCAAGAGATGATATTTGCTCCGCATTTATTTAAATATGATGAGCATGAGATTTTGAAATCTATAAGATAACTTGTTCTGGTTTTAAAGGTTTCCTTAAACACAGATAAAAACAATAGCATTCCTCCAAGACTTCCTCTGAGTTCTCAAATTATAACTCCCCAACTAATAATCCATTTACTATCAAATAGTTTCAGGAGATCGAGAGTAGTGAGAGCCACAGTGACACCGGCAACGGACCATGTCAAATAGTTTCATGAGATCGAGGCCCCAGCAGCTTACTTATTCATTATCTAACTCCTGGTTCTTTCTATTTCCTTTTTGTCCTTTTGGTGTTTCTGTGGGTTCTTACCTACCTATGTTCATTTGGGTGGCTGCAAAAAGTATTTGGATTATGAATCCGCGGAGGCAAAGAAGCAAGTTGGTGGATCAAAATCAACCAAGAGATCTGGTGCTGCGGATGTCCATAATCTATCGGAGAGGGTACCCTACATATATATTACTTTTAAAAATAAGTGCTTGGTTGCCTTGTTTAGCGTTTTTCACAAGCTCAAACCTTCCAACTAGCGTTATCCTGCAGAGCCGTCGAGACAGGATTAATGAAATGATGAGAGCTTTACAAGAACTTATTCCTCGGTGCAATAAGGTCAACAACACAAGGAACAATGTTCCAAATTTATTGGTGCCTCTAATTGCAGTTTCTAATTAATATCGTCATTACCTTTTTCTGAATATTATATATAGTCTGACAAAGCTTCAATGCTGGATGAAGCAATTGAGTACTTGAAGTCACTGCAGTTACAAGTTCAGGTAGCTTCACATATCTCTGATTCCGTGAATGCGAGTTATTATACTCATATACCATAATTTACGATGAGAGCAAGAATGGAATTGAGTTATGCAGATGACGATGTCCATGGGATGTGGAATGGTGCCTATGATGATGTGCCTAGTGATGCCATTTCCTGCTCTTATGGGACCAAGCTGCTTCCCTGTGGCTCCTCATTTGTCCAGAATGCCGGATAACCTCACTTCTTCATCTGATCCTATTCACTCACGGATCCCAAGCCTCCCTCATGGTCCCCGCCAGATTCAGTGCCATTTAATGCAGGTCATCTTGTCCTCTGCTGCTTTTCAAGAAATGAATTTAACTGAGGGAGACAACTTATTTGAGGTTCATTTTCCTTTTACAGAATCAGACAATGATGCCACAAGATATCGGCAAGCCGAGTAGCAGTAGGGCCCATGAGAATCCATAAAATCATCAGTCAGGTGAATACTCTGAAGTAGAATTATTGGGGAGCAACGGGACTGACTCTATAACCCTGTCTCAAATTTCCCTGGCACGTAATAACTCTATGGTTCTCTGGTTTGCTTCATTAATGAGAGTGGAATCTGATATTGATGGGAGAATTCATGTGTATCGTCTTCTTTAATACTTCAGTCATTATAATATCATTCTATCTTCTGAAGCCTTTCTATTTTTGTGGACGCTATGCAGAAAATGGATGATTTTCTCATGGTTACAATCAAGAGCTGATCAAAACCTTGCTGATACCAGCATCTCTTATGAAAGTCCTGAATGGTCTACATAGAGTGAAATACAAATGACCGCCATTAACAATGGTCTTGTGAACATTGCAGGTTTTATTATCAATCACGGCTCCGAGAACGAACTATTTAGCAGTTCTCAGGAGCAAGCTGATCTCCATGTAGCATACCGGGCTAGCACGTGAATTATTGCCAATCTCAAACATAGGTTAGCATGTAAATTCTTAGATTTTTTTTTCCAGATTATTGTTTATTTCAAGTAACAAAATTTCCCACAACTAGTCCGGTCGTTGTTGACCTTGACGAAATCGTAAATAAAATCTTCAACGAAACAATAACGACTTGATTACCTTACCTTCCTTCTTTGCGATGTCATCGTCGTCATCATTAATCGATGCACGTGGGTTATTTGATTTCAGTTCTGACTGGATTTTATTAGGCATAATTTCATGCAAATGCTGACGGGGGAAAATCTCGATACGCCCATAAGAACAAGTCAGGAACCACATATACCATGGTATTTTGAACATTATATATTACCAACTGATGACCAGGTTGATCAATGTCAGAAGTCAGAATTCTAGTTATATACACACATATATCTATAGAAGCCGAAACTCTATTTATAACAAATATCACAACTCTTCCAGTTAGAATGTGAACTTGAGTGAAGCAAAAATTGAACATGGAAATTTGGGGATTCTATTTCTATCTACATTCTTGTTGCTCACAGATACTCATGCGACCATATGCCCAACAAAGATTATAAATATAGATCATAAATAAACAATATTGGGTACAACTGGAATAATTAATCTGGAGGCACGTGACTATTGACCAGAAACAGTTGTTGCTCGCACCGCACTTATGGATTGATTACTGACAAAATCTGGAAACCAGATTAAAAGAGTAAGAATAAGTATAAGGGCATTGGAAAACTCAGATTATTCAATGTGACTCACGACCTAAATATGAGTAACAATAGATCTCATTACCTCTTCCATAAACAATCGAATTGGTTCCTCTGCCATAGCTTTATCAAGTACCTAGTCAGAGACACAAATTGTCAACTGAAATATCTCCTTAGCTAATTTAAAGATCATAATACAATTGAAGTTGCTAGGTTAGCTACTCAACAGCCCACACGCATAGATAAAGGGTTAAATTTTAGAAAAGAGCATCTGAGCAAAGATTAACTCACATTCTCTGCATCTGGGGAACCATCAATACTGCAAATTAGTTCTTGAAGGGCTTTATCCTTCAAAGCACTGCGAATCTTACTGGAAGAAGCTGCAAAAAGAATATAATCACTTGATAAAAAAAGAACAAATAAACCAATCATTGTATTAATCCTGGAATATTTGGTACGGTTAGCCTGCCTGAAGGAAAAAATGCTTGAACATTGCCAGAGATATTAATGACAGAACAGTACAACTAAACTAGAATTAGAACAATATACCATAGGGAGTGAGGCTGGGAGTGGGTGTGGGAGGGGTTACCAAGTGCAAATTTCTATATATCATACCTATGGCATCTAGTTGAGATTTTTGCAGCACCTCACCAGGTTCATCAACAACTATCGGCTTTTGTAGGTGTGATTCGACAATGGTAGCTGATGAGTAGACAGAAACAAACATCAGTTCATGATAGTCCCTAAGAGCAAAATTGCTGTATAAAAGCTAGTTTGAGCAAACTTAACCATGTGGATTGAACCGGCCTGATGGTAAAATGATGTTCCAGGAACATATTATGAAAGAGGAGACATACTATTCCATTAATAAAGATTTGATCTGTTTAATAATATTTACAAATACAAAACTAAAACATTGTTTTGGGGCAAAAAATGACACTAGACGTATTGTCTACCAACGTACATTGAGTTGTGAAATCCAAAATAGGGAGGCGAAAAGCAAGGTGTCGGACTTGGCGATAAAGGAGAAAGAAACAAACAACAAGGTAAGTGTAGAAAATTCTAAAAGGTGAGGGCAAGCCACTTGAGTCACTCAATTTGGCATAATACTAAATTGAAAATTCCCCAGGGTAGATAACGAAGCAGGATAAAACAGAATCCTTATTATAAAGGACAAAATGAGAACAAGCATGTGGTATTATTATTGAATCCATCTCAGTAAAACTCAAAACTTTTGTTATTCCTCGTGGAAAGGGTTGGGAAGGAAAATTCATCACACCGCATACGGATTACAGAAAATAATTTAGCAATGCCAGCAGTCATACAAGTCAAGGAAACTCTTACTCGTTTTTGGCTCTGAAGGAGTAGGCTTGACACAAGGAATTTCTGCAACATTGAAGCAAACATTAACCAGTTTAAGCGTTCAATATCATTAAGAGAAATTGTCAGAAGCAACGGTGCTAAATGAACGGGAAATGCACTGGCTGATATGATACACAATTCACTCCTGTCACTGATCCGTGTGTGGTGTATTAAACAGAAGGCAAGCAAACAATCTATGCGAGGAGAACACCCGTAAAGAAACATGAACACATCTTATACCTTTGTGTTTCTTAAAACAGGCCAGAGAGCAGCTGGAAACGCATTAGAGAATGAGATTAGAGAGTAATAATTTTCAAGAATTCGAAAAAAGAGGGGGTTTAAGACTAAGTTATACCACATTTATAGCCGGGAATAAAGGACTGAGTATTACTTACTAAGGTGTATAACATGAAGGGCACTTGTACTTTGATTGAGTCTCATTGCAAACTTGACATTGTCGAGGACCCATTTAACAATAGGTATCCAAAAAGGTCAAAAGGTACGGAAACGGTGGAAGAACTCGAACTCGAACTCGAAGGACGAAGAACAGAGCAACAGTGGAGACCGAGGGCGAAGGTGAGGGTGGTGGCGGTGGCGGTGGTCGCCAGAGCAAGAGGACAGACCGAGAGAAGAGGCGGCAAAGCGGAAAGAGGAAAGTCACCTGCGTGAGGGTTTCAATTTCTTTTTCTTTTCTTTTTTGAAAAATACTAATTTAAAGAACGGGTCAAACCTGCTGGCCCACCATAAACCACCGTGAATTCATCCCCTTTTAGGCCCCCATGTCAAAAGTACTACTATTTATATTTTGTTGGGCTTTTATTTTACAATATAAATTATTTTTAAAAAAAATGTTGAACAAGCCAACAAAAGTTTGAATAAATTATTTTTAAAATCTAATTGGAATAATTTATATTTCTTCTTTATTTCTAAAACTTGTACAGAACTCTCCTGCAATTTTTTTAGTCTGTACAAAGTCAGAATTGAATAGATCATATTGTAAAATGGTATAGTTAAGAATTTTACATGTCTTTTAAATATACTGACTTTGTATATATCTTTTAAATACGCGACACACGCATTTCCTACAGAGTTGATGCCCGTGCGGTCCTCTATAGCTAAGTTAAAGTACAGGGTCATCTTAATCGGCTGATATTCAAAAGCTTTTATTTTACCAAACTCTGCATTAATTAAAACCCTAACTGCCCACATTAAAAGCCTTTGCCTTTCTTCCTGATGTTACCAAAATGCAATAGAGAGACAGATAGCAACGTTGTGCTTGTTACTTCCGCTATGCATACTACCCTTGTACCGTTATTGCAAATCCCAAAACTGATATTTACATTCACTTTTTACAGAATGAATGAAGTCGATTCATGATGATGATGATCACAATAGGAAGCATCACTCGGCCCCCTCTAGGAATTAATATCCCCTGTTCTCTGTTGATTAAATTTTACCAAATTAAGCTTGGACCTCACCCTCTGTTGAAACCATCAATGACGAGGGTAAAATAAGCACGAAGCATACATAAAAACACACACTACATCTTTGATTACTTCCACCTGATATGGCATCGTAATACGTCGTGCATGTGTGAATAGTGGCGAAACGTAATCAAATATGAAAAACACTTGTGACAAAATAAGCTATTTATTACTTAACCCTGAGATTGATGATATGGATATATTATAAACAACCCGCGCAGACTAATGTATTATTTCTTTCCCAACGGAAACTGCAGAGACTACATACAGATATTATATCTGCATGCATGAGTGTTCAAGGATGAGGAAGAAGGCCGGGCCCAAGGATGCCACCTGTTGCTCCCACGCCGCCCAGTACGCCGTGGAATCCTCCAACTCCAACACCAGTACCTCCCAAACCAAAGCCACCAACGCCGCCGTAGGTGAGGAAGGTCATCTGGTCTCTGACACCAGTAGCCTCGTCCGGACATTCTCAGCATTGGCCACCACAGCCAGAACAAGAACCAGCACTTATTTCTTCACGTGCCTGAGTCTCCCTCTAGACTATATGTGGAGGTATATATGAACTTGGATGATCCATCTTGGAAATGCGCTAATCTATCTTTGGTAGCTTAGGCCCAAATCCAAGAAGGATTGGGGCCATTGTGAGAATAATAGAGAGAGTCCTTGTGATAAAAATAGGAGTTATCCCACCGGTTATACAGGAGTAGAATGTGAGGAAATGGGTAAGTTTATTTGAATCCCATTTCTCCCCTTTTTAATTTCATGCGCGCATATACAGAAAACAGAGGCATACTCATAGAAGTGAGTCTTCTGATTATTTGCTTCTCCTCGGCTATGCTCTCTCTCTCTCTCTACTTCCAAAGTTCTTGTTTTTCATGTTGGTGCATTTGTTGTGAAAAATTTAACCAGAATCTATAACTGTGCTCAAGTTTTTGTGTAGGTATCTCTGTGAATCAAAGTAATATTAAAGGTACACCCAAAACCCTATAAATCTATTTATAGGGTGGAGAAGAAAAAGGTGGTGGGGAAAGAACAGTTGAGATCAGCAAATGACTGAAAGAGCTTTAGCGATGAATGATTAAACTAATAATGCTGAACTAGTGATGAATTTGTTTGTTGATTAAAGTTGTTTGGAATTAAGGGCTGAAGGGAACATTTGAGCAACCATAAGAGTAAGCATAAACCTACATGCTGCTATAATAAGTGTTAAAGAGAACTGATCTCAACAATTATCACCAGTAAAAATGCCATTATATTCAAGTTCCAATCCAACATTTAGCTGTCTACAGGCCACAGCCTCATAAATTTTCATACCAGCGCGCAGATTCCAACTTCCGATGTTGGTATAATTAATTAAGTCTTAATAGAACTTTTTTCTTTGGTGTGCTGGATTATATAATTTGGAAAAGGATGAATGATTGTGGTAACCGAGAGGCTTGACCTACATATCATCCTACAGAACATTACTTAGCCCGAGCCTGCTATCCAAGAACATCACTACTGTTTAGTTGTGGGAAGCAAAACTGTTGACAAGATTGACTTGAGGCGAGAGCGTATTCAAGAACATGATAACAATGATTAGGTTTCATGTTTACCGTTTAGGACCACCTAGACGCTAGATATTATATTAATTCAAATATGTTTAAGATTATATTCTTTGGGTCGGCCTCTTATTCATTAATTAGCTTCATTTCAGACGGAGTTTTTACTATTAGCGTTACTCCACCTCTCGCTCCTTAGATTCTGATGACTTCTGAGCTTTATTCAGCTGAGACATTTTGCTTGTTAATTGGCTATATATTCCTCTACCGCTGTGCAAATTCAAAGGCTAATTAAAGCTAACAATGCATATAACAATGCATCCTTGTATATATTGTATAACTTGAGCAGTGGTGATTACTGATTAGTCCTGTCTTATTTAGAATAATTATATTATATACGTGGTGGAGCACTAGAATTTTCCCTTTGTAACAGAAATAACTCCAGAAGGCTTCCTGACATTAATGATGAGATCGTTAGAGTTTGATTTCTTCCTACGGGAATCATCCCTCCAGGAATTAATATCACCTGTACTGTATGTTCATTAAATTTACCAAATCAATATTGGCCCCAAAAAAATATAGGAGTAACATTGATATATCACTCAGCTTTCGGCATTTATGCATTGGCATTAAACTTGTTATCCTACAGGAGCAATAATTTTATGGCATAATTAACGTAAGTTATTTATTTGCTGCATAATAAGTTAGCCGCAGAACCAAAACCAGCGTACGTTTTTCAAATATATATATATATATATATATATATATATATATATATATATATATTAGTTTTGAACGTAGGACGAGTACTTAAAGCTTGAGGGAAAGTGTGTGTGTGTCAGTAGAAATAGGATCTTAGTTTTGATACTTCTGTTGAGTACATCGGAGACAGGAGAGTAGAGACTAGAGACAGATAAAATGGGCACGACGCATATATAAAAACACACAAGGCATATCATTGATTAACTCGAAGTTCAAACTTAAATGAGAAACATATATATATATATATATATATATATATATATCGGGCATGAATAGTAGAGAAACGTAAGATATTAAAACACCCTTCATACTAAAATACGCTCCACTTCTGTCCAATAGGAAGAAAGAAAGAGACAAGATGGTCTCTACTTAAAATACGCTCCCTTGATATATATATCCAATTGCTATCAGATGCCACAGTATCCATTTAATTACACACTAGTCATTTAAACTGCACTGTTTCATATATAAATTCTATTCTATTTCTCATCGATTTTCATTTGAATTAGGGAGAGGTTTAGTGAGAGACGACCATAGCTACTTATCTATCGATCAGGCCAAACAATTATAAAAATATATTGCCGGTTTTATGGGACTAAAGTGAAATTAATACTAGCAAATACCACATTTTTTTTTAAATTTGTTTGAGCCCCACTGATAAAAAATATTTCTTGAAATTATTACTTTTTTATATTATTTATTTGATCATATTACCATATATATATATATAATTTTAAGATTTGTGATTATCCTTCTAAATATGTGTCTCTCCCTCTAAAAATTAAATTTAAAACTCAACAAAATATAATATAACTTCTGTTATAGCTTAGGAAAATGTTTATGAAATTATTATAAACTATATATATTTGTTGCTAAAAAATTAATAAGGAGCATTAGTCGAGTGGTTGCCGTGGCAGGGATTAAACCAGTGTACCCAGGCTCGAGTCCCAGCTGCTGTAGGAGGGAAGGATTATTTTCCTTTTCACAAATGCAAAATTACCATTTTGTCCTTGCTTCTATTTACAACTCAAATGCCGTACATTCTCTCCTTCCTTTTTCTGATTTTCACGGCGAGGCAGGAGGCGGAGCAGCGGGAAATCAGTGAGAGCAGCGACGTTGGTAGCGTCACGCCACTGGTGCCGTGAGTAGGCGATTTCTGCTGTAAGTTCTATCGCCCCATTTCCTTAAATCTGCACGCTTCTTCTTCTAGCTTTTCAGTTGGGCAGTGGGTGAAAGAACCAGCAGTTGTGAGACAGAGACTCTGTAACCTTGAGACTTGCCGCATCTGTAATTTTTTATTTTTTGTCGTCTGAAGCCCAACACAGGTGAGAGGACGGGAGTTTGGGGTGAGGAACAGAGTGAACGGGACATTTATTGTGAGTGTGGCAACGGCAGAGCAAGGCTTAGCGGAGCTTGAATAGTGTTTTGGGAGAGATTCCGAGAGAGGGTAAGCTTTCTCAAGTGTTTCTCTGTCATTCTTGCCGGCAATCTGAGAGTTGAGTCAGAGTTACTGTAACAAGTCTTCGACTCCTTCAATGTGATGTGTTTGCAGTGTGTCTGTTGGGTTTAAGAGAAGGGGCTGTTGGCGGTAGTTTTCGCTGATGCTATCTTATAACGGTGGTTTTGTATAGGTTCAAGCTTCACCATCGTGGGTGTGCGAGTTGCTGTGTTATTTGTTGAGCTCTGTTTCTCTGTCTCAACAAGCAATTCCTGACATCATAAATTCAGGAGCCGTGATTGCTGTGTACTTCTTTTGTGTAATTGTGAAGGGTTAGTTGAGTATAAGTTTATTGGATTTTCTCTTTTCATTCTTGGCACTCCGTATGCTGGATGTTTGGATTATGTTTTTCCTGTGTGATGGGTCTGTGTCGAGTGTGAGAATGATTGCTGAGGCTTGAATGATGTGTAATATCAGTGAGCTTGTTTTGGTTATTGATTCTTAGTTGTGAAGTTGATGAACATAGGATTCTCTCTTTTGTCAGAATATCGCTGTTGGGCGTACATTTTAGGCTGCTGTCTGGGTTGCTATATGTTTCATACTTATTGCATTTTGTATAAGAATTGTTACCTTGGGCAGTATATGTTTTGTGTGGGTGTTTCTGATTTAAAGGCTGGCTGTGAACAAGTATGCATATACACATATAGGGAAGTGGATTGTTCAAATTAGGGGTATAAAGAAAGTTGGTGACTGTAGCTCAAGGAAATGGATTAGTGTGAAAAGTTTAGATCTGTTCAAGGATTGATTGGAAACGAATTGGCGCTTTAACCAACTTAGCCATGGCTAAAGCATGTTAGTGATTATGCCTATCTGATGTATAGTAGATTAGGGATCATTTATTTCCGTTAAGGTTATATTTAGAATGTTAATATATTATTTTGAAATATGAGGGGATTGAGAAAAATAAAAGTATTTAAAAGTGATTTGGCTGAAACGGGTAAAGGTTGAGTGGCAGGTGAGTGAATAACGTTCCCTAAAATTTATATTTTCAAATGCATTGTCATTTTAGATGTTAAATTTTAAATATGAATTTTGAAAAGCAAATTTTACAAAAGTATGGTTTAAATCGTTAGGAATAATTTTATTTCGATTGGTTTACAAATGAATTACGATTATATATGAAAATAAATAAATAAACTTTGGAAAAGAGTTTGGCAAAAGTTGTATTGAATTGATGTTATTCATGAAATATATTCCTATATGAATTTCATGTCTTTACAGTAACTTGATTTTAAATATACATGTTAGGATTTTTTTGAAATTTAAAGTAGTTTTTACCGATGGTTATGGTATTGAAATGGTTAATATTATTACATGTGAAATAAACCTATGCATGATGGAAATATTTTAGAAAGGATGGAATACAAAACGTTGATTGCTAACAGCAATACTGTTAGCCCTTGGTGCACCTTGGTTACCTGAGCTTGATGGATTACACTGTGGGTTTCGTACTCACGAAGATCAGTAGCCTTGAGTCACCGACAGTTAGTGGTTTAGAGCCATCAGATTTTACCGTGGGTTTCATACTCGAGAAGGTTAGTGGCCTTGAGTCATCGACAGTTAGCGGCTTTGAGCTGCCAGATTAGTTAGTTACCCTCGTGGACTGTGTGTCCACGTATATTTTATGACTTCGTGCTATGTATGGTTAGTTACTCTCGTGGACTGTGTCCATATTTATTTTTATTCTGTTGAAGTTCTACGGAAAGATCATAATTTTGGAAAGATTATTTTCAAATGATTGATTTGAAAAGGGTATTTCAAAACTGTTGTTTCTTGAAATCAAAAGGTTTATGAAAAAGTTTGCATTGAAATATGAGATGTTATGTGAACATATTTATGCCTTGCCTATTTCCACAGTCTTTTAAATCATGTTTTTCTTGATACGTTATTCACGAATAGATTATTTTGCCCTCAGATAGTACAGGTAACCCTAATATTTCTGCTGAGCAGTAAAAGAGTCTCGCTGTCGATTAGAAGCATCTTTTGACATTACTTTTGATGTAATTACTTTTATTAAGAACTTACATTATTTTGAAAAGGGCAAAAGCTCCACATGAACATTAGAAAAGATTATGTTTATTTTAAAAATGTTATGGAAAGTTTGAATGTTTTATTTAAAAGTATTAGACTTTCGAAATATGAAATTATTTATATTCTGTACCAGTCACAGTCCAAATTTTAGGACGTAACAATTTCATACTACTAAATTAATTTTATGATAATATTAAAATTATCCCTTTAAAGTATTCTTGTAAGTTCCATTTTTATCTTCTTCTTTTTTACCCCATAAAAAGTGCCTTTCCATTTTCCCGCCGTCGCCCCTTCAATGCAAAATCATCCCTCTCTCGCTCCTTCCACTCTATATCCTTCTCTTCCTTGTTATCTCCGTCACGGTACTAGGGCCCTTCAAATTACCATGTTTTCTCCACTTGACATAACAACCAATTTAAATACAAATCTACGTAGTCAGCAGATCTCAATTTGTAAAACTTCCAACAGGACGAGTTTAACGTCCTTCTTCATACCTTGTCCTTCTATAGCAGCGTTGGAAAGCAAGATAGATATTGAAGGATCTCTCACAGCCAAGCTTCAGATTATAGAGAGGGATAAACATAGTAGTTGAGATTGTGCGGAGCTTTCTTGTCTCTCTTTCTTGTTTTTTTTTTGTCAAATTGATGACTCGTTTTTTAAAAACTTTCATATAATAGGACCCACCTACCCAGACAAAACTGTAAATACTCCAATTATTTAGCGGCGACGGCGAGTGTGACCGGCAAAATGGTGGTGAAGAGTCTGCAAACCGTCTTTGATGATTAGGGCGTCTAATGGCGGAGCTTGTATATATCCACATGAAAAAAGAGGAAGAAGATAACGGCGGAGATCGATAGAGCTGAGGAATTGGTTTAATTTCATGAGAAATCGTTAGAATAATTTTGAAATTAAAACTGAAGACACATATAATTAAACTTGGATGCAAGACTGGGTGTTTGAATTTTTTATTAGCTCCTCTGTAAAGGAGATGGTACACTTGTACTTGTTTTTGTTACCCACCCCAAGGTACGGCGAGAGTACAGAGTACATACTACGTAGGCCCCATTTGGCTCAACGCCCATTACCGAAACAAGAGTGTGTTTTGTTGACATTTGATGTTAATAAAATAATCATGATGACGAAAAAATAAAAAATAAAAAAGGGTAACGAGGTTACTGGGCGTGAAGTGAATCCTTACGGTACCTGATTGGATTGACCTGTGTTAAAGTACCACCATACCATTTAACCATAACTTTCTTTTTCCTCCACCACGACCCCACCAGAATTACTCCTTCTCCGACGCCATATTGTCCACCTTCGCCGGTATCACTCTCTCTTCCTCTTCCTCCTTCTCTGAGAATCCGAGCACCACCGGCTTCGGCCTATTCAAACCGACGTTCATCTTCCGAATATCCACGACGAAGCCAAATCTTCCTCCACGACCTAGATATTCACTTCGTCCTCCACCACCACCCCCGTCTTCTCTTTCTTTGATTCTCAAATCCCATGCCGCCATGGACGAAGCCCGATCTTCTCTAGATCTCCACGAACCACTCATGTTTGATTTTATCTTTCGATCTATGCTGCTGTTTGTATAAATTGTAATCGTGCCAACACAAATGTTGATCGGCGATGTGTTGACGCTGGCGGACGAGGGAAGGGATATTTGATTTTAACAAGAGGCAGAAGAATCATTTCACAATTATATGGCATCATTTGAGAGTGACATGATTACATTGCATTGCATTTAAAGAGCCTCAACTCTCAAATCGAATCAAAGGGGGGCTCCTAACAGTAGTATTTTCCCACCTTCCCTTCCATATAATCTGCAAAAGCAAAGAGTGACATTGGCTCTGGGGCTTTCTTCCATTTAAATAGCTATCCATCATCCATCAGTTAAGAGGTGACGAGGTGTTTATGTAAAAACTATATTAGAGAAATGGGTAGTAAATGTGTACGTAGAAGGAAGGAACTATATATGAGGTTATATAAGTGATGAGAAAGAGCGATATCTGCATAGGAGTGGGAGAGATTCCAGATGATGGCGTCCTGTGGTGGAGCTCGTTTATAGTTTTATCCACATGCAGGCATCCGAGTTCATGGCTGTAATAGAAGGAGAACTAGTTATAGATTAAAGTTGTACGAATCATGAGGGGGTAGTTGCTTTATTACCAAACAATGACGAGGTAGGAGGAGATCTCGGTAGTAGGAATGAATACCTAACAGTTTTAGCACCTTCCCTTCCATTGAAATAATTGGTGGAAATTACATTTAAAACTGTCTACATGATTATTCAACGTATATAAACCAGCGTCTGGGTGCAGGACCATACAAATGCTGGGAATTTCCTAACCATATCAACATTAGTTGCAAAAGATGACACTATAAAAGGGCATCGGCATTCGGCAAGCCCAAAAGCCGAGGCTGGGGAAAAAGCATGGAAAATTGCAAATAAACCAAAAAAAAACACAAAGAAAGGAAAAAAGATATGGATATATGTGTGTATGGATAATAGACACATGGGAGTGGGAGAAATTGAGTGTGTGTGGGAATTAGATTCTGTGCCCATCCTGAAACACGATTAGGGCGACCATCCTGTGAGATTAAAATCTAACGATTTTAATTCTTTAAAATATAGTTTTGATATCATTTTATAAGTGCAAAATATCATAATATGTCATGTTTTATGGAAAGCTACTAATTTTATATAAAACAAATTATTCGTGCAAAAAAAAAATAACAGAGAGATAGATAGAGAGGGCAGATGGGGAGGAGATGTGGATAGGTGGAGGGGAGTGTTGCTGCCTTGTCCCACCCTCAGAAAGAGGGGAGTACTAATTAAGTGAAATGGGATGAACATGACTCCATGAATTCTGGTTTTATTTAATTAGGCTTTACCCCATTGATATTATGGAGAGCGATGACATGGCAAGGTGAAGGGAAGACCGAGAATGTGTTGACCACAAGAGAGAGAGAGAGAGAGAGGTCCGTGTTTGGAAGCAAGTGATGTCTGATAGCCACATCCCCCAATTAAGAAATGGCCAATCTCAAGCCTCTCATCTCTCTCACACACACATTATCTTCTGCTCCCAATCCTCTACTTCCATTCTTCCAACTCATCACCACTTATCGGCCGTATTCCACCCGTCACGCGCTCCTCGACAAAATGCAACCTCCACACTAATACGTACTCCCTCTATTCTAATTATTCCCTCCATTTCTAATTATAACCTCTATTTAAATAATTAAAACAATTAGATAAATTAATTAATGATAATTATATATTAATCTTTTTAAAATATTATATATATTTAAACTATCACTAATAGATACATTTATATATATATAATTATATCAAAATATATTAAAAAATTATAATTTTAAAAAATAAAATAGATATAAATCTTATATTTAATAATAAACTCAACTTTATATAAATCTTATAAATGTAGGGAGTATAAAATACATTTAGCTGATTTTAGGCTTCTTAACTTGTGGTACTCCGCGTCTCCCTTGTGATATACTATTTTTTGTTAATATAAAATTTATTTTACTTTTTTAAGATAAATAAAATTAAGTAAATTAATTATGACTTTATTTATCATATATAAATGAACCTATAAAAAATATATGAAAATCTTACAAAATTATATTAGTCATATTATTTTGACATTCCCTTCTATCCGTCCGATTCAGATATTAAATTTCCAAAATTATTAAAAAAAAAAAAGGACTAAAAACCCCAGCCAAACAGGGCGTTATAAGTAGTTACAAACAACAGCGACAAAAGTCAGATAGAGAAATGCACCGTCACCGTCAAAAGACGGTGGAGCCAGCGGGTGGTATCCAGTGAAGGTCTTAACCCCAAAAACCTGTCGTTATAATGAGACAGTTTCCCCGTCTCTGCATACTCTGCTATTTCCCCGTATACTCTTGTTCAGTGTTCTTGTTCGACGGGGCTACGAAGAAGAAGATTGTTTGCTTTTTCGTCGTCCCGAAAAATAAAAAAAAGTAGAGGGCAAAGTCTGGAGTCGAGAATATGGTTTCCGATTTTATGACGGAGAACAGCGTCACCGTTGGCTGCGCAAGTTCTTCTCCCTATTCTTCTTGTTCTCGACTCTCATGTGCTTATAGCCAAAGGTACACTTTGAAGATCCCTTTTGATTTTCCTGTCGGGTCTCTCTGTCGCTAACCATCAATTTCTTTCTCTTTGCGAAAAGTTATATAGTTTACATGCTTTTGTGGATTTGATGGTTTTGATTGAGTGCTTCCCGCATGAGTTTTGAGGATTCTTGGGGAGATCTTTGGGTTAGGCCTACACATAGTGTTTCCTTAGTGGTTTCCAGATCTTTCCTTTCTCTCTCAATGGGTGGAGATTAAAGAGACTTTATCCCTGGATATGTCTATTCATCTTTCTTCTCTGTCTTTTTTCTATAGAATTTGTTAAGTATGTAATTTCATTTATTTGTGGGTAAATATATATTTTACGTTTTGAATCTTATAGTTCTGTGCCTTTTAAAACATTTATGGGTGAGTGAGGAATTTGTTATCTGATTTATAAGCTTTGGGATTTAATGGAGAAGTATAGGGGGGATTAATATGACGAAGGTGTTTATAAGCTTGTTTTGTTGGATTGTTTTTGGCGTGGCAACATTGAATCAACCAGCAATGATTCTCGTCAACTAGATGAGGTGAGATGGGCGATTCTCTTCTCACATCATTGTCAATGGAGAGTCATCACCCATCCACGCTTCTGTCCATGGATTCAAGCGCATCTTCTCACGAAGAACTGGATTTGGAGATGAATCGGCAAGTCATACTTTCCCGTCCACCAGATATCAATTTGCCCCTGTCAACAGAGCGCAGCCCGCCTCCACGGTCGTGGAATTCTGACCCCTGCGATATATTAGATGTCGGTCTTGGAACTCAAGGATATGAGACTGAGAGTTTCCTCAACCCCGTTCCTAAAGGTGGAAAGAAGTGCTCTAAACGAGTTGATAGTATATGGGGAGCATGGTTTTTCTTCACTTTCTATTTTAAGCCCGCACTGAATGAAAAATCCAAGGCTAAGATAGTTCGGAGCAGCAATGGTGTTACAGGGTTCGATAAATCTGATCTTAAGCTTGATGTTTTCATGGTTCAACATGATATGGAAAACATGTACATGTGGGTTTTCAAGGGGAGGCCAGAAAATGCACTGGGCAAGATGCAGTTGAGAAGTTACATGAATGGCCATTCTCGCCAAGGGGAGCCCCCATTTCCATTTAGTGTTGATAGAGGCTTTGTTCGATCTCACAGGATGCAACGAAAGCATTATAGAGGCCTATCAAACCCCCAATGTCTGCATGGCATTGAGGTTGTATTATCCCCCAACCTTGCAGGAAGTGATGAGGATGAGCGAAAAAGGTGGATGGAACTTACTGGCAGGGATTTCAATTTCACAATCCCACTTGAAGCAAGTGATTTCAGTTCATGGAGGAATCTCCCCAATACAGACTTCGAGCTTGATAAGCATCACCCCACAATCAAGAGTGCTTCAAATGCGCACCCAAAGAAACTGCTTAACGGATCTGGGCTTAATTTGTCAACTCATCCTTCTAACCATAGTAATGGCGATGCAATGGATATATCTCCTAGCAGCAAGAGGAGGAAAGACTTCTTCCCCCATGCAAATGATGATGACTGTCACTTGGCTGTTAATCCTCCTTCAGATCGGATTCCAGATATTGAAATTCACCCAAGTGAACCACACTGGTTGAGCAACTTCGGTGGAGTAATGAGGAATGCCTATGGACCTGTTACGGCTGCAAAAACTATTTATGAGGATGAGCTGGGCTACTTGATTATTATCAGTCTGCCCTTTGTCGATCTTCCAAGCGTGAAAGTTTCTTGGAGGAATACTTCTACTCATGGTATCATAAAGGTTACTTGTGTGAGCATGTCTGGGAAACCATTCATCAAGAGACAGGATAGGACATACAAGCTTACAGATCCATCTTCAGAGCACTGCCCTCCTGGTGAGTTTGTTCGAGAGATTCCACTTTCTACTCGCATTCCAGAAGATGGCAAACTAGAAGCATACTATGATGAGCCAGGATCAGTGCTGGAGATCACAGTGCCAAAACTTCATGATGGACCTGAAGAGCACGAAGTCCGAGTCTGCCGTCGCCCTCAATTGGGTGGTAATGATTTTATGTTAACTTGAGATATGCACTTCGTTAAAATTGTTTTGGGTTGTCACCACCATGGTCCTTATATCATTGTTTTCCTAACATTGTATGATACAGTGTAATTTATATTTAAATGTGTCTCACCTTTGTCTTTAGACTTTTCCTCACTAATTGTTTTTTCCCCTTGCATTCATTGACATTCGTTGTGTATTGACTACTAATCTTTTATCATCCAAATCTCGCCATTCTTAATAATATCACACGTCTGGATTGATCTTTAAAGATAATTATTGTCATCTTCTGTTTTGTGTTGTCCTTTAATATACGATTCATTATTCTCTTGTCACCCTAAACCATCTTCAATTTACCGAACGACCTTCCAATAGAATAGGAGTTTCCCCTCAGAATGGTTTTCCGTCCACTCATCCTGTACTTGAAACTATAATTTTTAAGAGCGTCCATTTGATAAGATTTTGTTTTTTGTTGTTGTTATCATTATATGCTGTTATATGAGATTTGAATTCTCAGAATAAAGATCTGGGTTAGTTTTATGTCATAGTTGCAGAAAGAAGCACAGGAAAATTTGGGTACCAAAATTAAGGTGCAACTACGGAGATGCGGCACTTTAAGTATGTGTACCATGTTGTCCTTGTTAGTTATGGCGTTAGTGGGTAATCATAGTGCTGAGGTAGTTCCCCCCGGTTAGAACATGTTGGAATCTGATGAGAGGGTGAGATTTGATTTTATTATTTAGAAGCAAGGGACGAGAGATACTTGTGTGATTGGTGGAAATGAGGATTTTGGCGACGTGCCTCATGATGTAAAGATTGTACATTTGTGGGGTCTCAGCGCCCCGTGAATGACTCCTGGCTCAATTTGGGCAACCAATTAATGAAGACTACTCTTTTAATCTTTTTTGGTGTGAAAGAGATATAGTTTGCAATGGTCAAGGATGACGGCTTGTTATATTGTTATAATTATCAGTCAATATATATATATATATATATCAAAGAAATCTTGGATAATATGATTTATTTATCATATTTTGGGCCCACGTATAATTTCTCAATAAACAATTGGTTCTTTGAAGGCGTGTGCCTTTTGCGCACAACTTTTCTTTTGGGTATGAGTCAACACACGGTTGGGCCTTACATATTAGCTATTGCTCACTCTTAGGCGGGCTAGTACTTGATTTTTACCCATGAGGATATCTCCTTTTTTCGAAGTTTCTCTCTGTTTTTTGTTTTGGCCAACCAAAGTAGTTTGAAGTTTGCACGGTGGGTATTTTTGGTGCGAGCAATGTTAACCTTTTAAATTTCTCGCTAAAAACTTTCTTTTTAACTTCCTCCAATCTCTCTTTCCCTCGTTTTCCTGAGTGGAGCTCTACGAATTTATGTATTGCCAACCATGTATTTTCACTGGAGCTTCCTTCCAATTGGCCGTTCCTTCTGATTCTGCTAGACAAAGGGTTCTTTTGTAACAAATTTATTAATTATTGCTCATTGTCTTTAATATAAAATTTAATTTATATTTGATATAAAATTAGTTTATAATATAAATATAAATTGTATTTTATATTAAAGATTAAAAAAATATTAATAAAATATGTTGGCGTGTACGTTTAGATATGGGCATTTATTATTAGAATTCATCCAAGACTAAAAAATTTTGAGATATTTTTTAAAAAATAATTTATAAAAAAATAATTATAAATAAATATTTAGATAATAATTAGAATAAAAATTTTTATAATTAATAAATTATTAAAAATAATATAAGATAAAAAAATTATCATTAACATCTAAATATCTCTCTCATCATCATTACATGTCATCTCTCCTCTCACTTTCTCTCATTCTCTTCTCTTCAATGGGCCAAGAGGAAGGAGACAAAGTTGTGACTTCCCTCCCAGCAACGCGATGACACGGCAACAACAGTTTCTATCGACAAAAAGAGAAGAAAGAGAGAGAAGAGAAAAAAATAAATAAAAATAAATAATAAATGAGTGATTTAAAATTTTTTTACTATTTAAAAAATTATTTTAATAAATTTATTCAAAACTATGATTTATAAATTTTTTAAAATAAAAATAATTATTTATTTTAAAATTTTTTAAATTAAAATAAATTATATTCACCTTTAAAATTAAAATTTGAGAACACACACCTAGTATTAAAATTTCAATAGGGTTGTGTATACTAAAATTATGGCGCACTGAAACAAAGATGAGCAAACTTCAAGATGGAAAAACGGGGGTGAGGAACCCTACGGGAAATTATCCATCCTTGCAACATCGGTGTTTTATCATATTAAGATATTGCCTACAGCTTAAAACAAATAAAAACTGAAAGGCCATTTGAGTTTGACAACAATTCTTTCGAAACCATATTTCTTGATGCTGATAGAGGACTGCTGCATAATGGAAATCTCAAGGGTAAAACTAAAATATCTAAACTGATCTAATTTCATCTTTTCATTCATAAATATAAATTTATATAATTTTTTTATTTTTAACATATTATTTAAAAGATCATGTATCATAACATTTAAAAAATATTAAATAAATTTAAAAATTGTCATTTTAAAAAATTTATATATAAAAAGTAAAAAATTACATAATTTATTTATTATAAATTATTAAAATAATATTATATATGTCATCTTTTAAATAATAATATATTTATTTATTAAACAAAAATTTATATTTTTATTAACAAATAAACAAAATAATTTAAATATTTTAAAATGTTAATTATACATTTAAAATTAATTTAAATTATAATTATATAGAAAGAAAGTCCAAATTGAAGGATAAAGACAAACCTAGAATTTAGCAAATAATATTTCGTGCCCTTTCGGGCAAAATACGTTTAACATAATTCGACACCTTCAAAGATAAACACAAGAACATAAAATGCAAATACTACCAAAGGCATATTCTGCTCCAGTCCGGATAATAGGTTAGAACAATGAAAATAACGATATAGCAATTGGAAAATGTAACTAGGAAAATAAAGCATATCAATGCAGCCCCGAAGAAAAGCATTTAGTCGACCTCCTCAATCTTGGGGCCAGCACCATTTCCACCAGATGGGACATCATCATCCATTGCCCCACCCATGTCAGGACCAGCACCGCCCTGGTACATCTTCGCGATGATAGGGTTGCAGATGCTTTCCAATTCCTTCATTTTGTCCTCAAACTCATCAGCCTCAGCAAGCTGGTTACTGTCTAGCCACTGGATGGCTTGCTCAATAGCGTCCTCTATCTTCTTCTTGTCAGCTGGATCGAGCTTTCCCCCAATCTTCTCATCCTTCACAGTATTCCTCATGTTGTAAGCATAGTTCTCTAATGCATTCTTTGCCTCGACCTTTTTCTTATGCTCTTCATCCTCAGACTTGTACTTCTCAGCCTCTTGAACCATCTTCTCAATCTCCTCCTTTGATAGTCTTCCCTTGTCGTTGGTTATAGTGATCTTGTTCTTCTGGCCAGTCGTCTTATCCTCAGCAGAGACATTCAAGATACCATTGGCATCAATGTCAAAGCACACGGTAATTTGTGGAACACCCCTGGGAGCAGGAGGAATACCTGAGAGTTCAAATTTACCCAGCAAATTGTTATCCCTAGTCCTTGTTCTCTCGCCTTCATAAACCTGGATCAACACACCGGGCTGATTGTCAGAATAGGTAGAGAAAACTTGCTCTTTCTTTGTTGGGATGGTAGTGTTCCTTGGGATCAACACTGTCATCACACCACCAGCAGTTTCCAGACCAAGAGATAGTGGGGTGACATCCAAGAGGAGAAGATCCTGCACCTTCTCATTGCCCTCACCACTTAAGATAGCAGCCTGAACTGCAGCACCATATGCAACAGCCTCGTCAGGATTAATACTCTTGCAAAGCTCTTTCCCATTAAAGAAGTCCTGAAGAAGTTGTTGAACCTTTGGAATTCTAGTGGAGCCACCAACAAGGACCACATCATGGACGCTTCTCTTGTCCATCTTTGCATCTCTCAAACACTTTTCAACTGGTTCCATACACTTCCTGAAGAGATCCATGTTGAGTTCCTCAAATCTAGCACGAGTGATGGTTGAGTAGAAATCAATTCCCTCGTACAGAGAATCAATTTCAATGGTAGTCTGAGCAGTGGAAGACAGAGTTCTCTTAGCTCTCTCACAAGCAGTTCTCAACCTTCTAAGTGCTCTGGGGTTGCCACTGATGTCTTTCTTGCTTTTTCTCTTGAACTCCTGGACAAAGTGGTTCACCATCCTGTTGTCAAAATCCTCACCGCCAAGATGAGTGTCTCCAGCTGTGGCTTTAACCTCAAAGATGCCCTCTTCAATTGTAAGTAAAGAGACATCAAAGGTACCACCACCAAGATCAAAAATCAAGACATTTTTCTCGCCAACACTGGTGGCTTTCTTGTCAAGACCATAAGCAATAGCTGCAGCTGTAGGCTCATTGATGATTCGCATGACATTCAGACCAGCAATGACACCGGCATCCTTGGTGGCCTGACGCTGAGAGTCATTAAAGTAAGCAGGGACAGTAACGACAGCATTCTTGACTGTGGATCCAAGGTAGGCCTCAGCAATCTCACGCATTTTAATAAGCACCATAGAAGAAATCTCTTCTGCAGCAAATTGCTTATCTTCACCCTTGTAATTGACTACAATCATTGGCTTGTCACCAGGGCCAGCAATGACCTTAAACGGCCACAATTTAATGTCACTCTGAACAGATGCATCAGTGAATCTACGACCAATCAGCCTCTTGGCATCTGAAAAACAACAATAGATTGTTCATATCGCAGCTAAGGAATTATAGTCTTTCAGAATTATGATATCATTCAGCAGAAAGTTTAAAAAGGACAATATAAACAAGGACATGTGTATATGCCTGAGAAAGATTACAATATCAAGAAATATCTAATCGCCAACATTTTATGGCCGTGAGTCCAACTGATCTATCAAGGATTTTATACAGCTATCCATTGCAAATTGCAATGAGTTCTTTGAGAACTTCTAGTGGAGGCTAACCTCGTCTTGTCCAATACTACTTCGGGTAATAGGGAAACGATGTTAATTCTATACTCAAACCAATGAATTTTTCCACACAATAAAGAACACTAGAGATATAGAAAACAGGCAAAAGAGGGAAAATCTACAAACGTAAATCCATATTTATAATGTGAGCTAAAAATTTATCAAATATTCCGCAATAGATACGACAAAGAGATAAACTGGACAAAAAATGCTATGCTACAAGATTAAGAGAGAAGGTTATGGATCTGCAGATATAACACAGTCAGATCTAGAAATATAAGAGAAACAGCACATCATACCAAAAACGGTGTTGATGGGGTTCATGGCAACCTGGTTCTTAGCGGCATCACCGATCAAACGCTCGGAGTCGGTGAAAGCCACGTAAGAAGGCGTGGTTCTGTTGCCCTGGTCGTTGGCGATAATCTCGACACGGTCATGCTGCCATACACCGACGCATGAGTAGGTGGTACCGAGATCGATTCCGATAGCTGGACCCTCTCCTTTTCCGGCCATAGCGTATCAGGATGTAGTGTCGGCGCGTGAAAAGAGATCCAAGAGGATACAAGCCACAGCCTCCACTGGTTTTAAAACTTCAGCAGAGCGAAAGGAGGAGCTAGGGTGCTGCAGTTAGCTTATATAGTATTAGGGTTCTGATTAATTCCAGAATGTTCTGTCACCCAATTTTTGGCAACTGCTCGATCTGGCCCATGGAATTGCGTTATTTACGGATCATACTTTTCTTTGTTGGTTGCCGTCAAGTCCGGTTGCATGATCCAATACCCAATAATAATATAGATATGATTTAAAATTTATAACACGCTTTGCTCACATGATTTATTTGTAGGGTACATGCCTACTTGAAGACAATTCTTTCAGATCGACAAATAACAAATAAATTATTTATTTAATTCTTTTTTTTTAGGTGTATTTTATGATTTATTCATAATTCTCTTTAAAAGTCCTATAAAGATTAATCCCGTAAAAGTTGTTTCCTTATATTTGAAATTATAATACGTTTTTTGGATGCGATTGGAATTAGAATACTAAACCCTCATTTCCCTCTCCTCTCTCCCCACCTTTCCCCTTCCCATTTCACAACAAGATATCTCCCCAGTGATTTCATAATTTATAAGTTTCGCACCATAGAGCTTATCAAGACAATAAATCACGTTTGATAATAAAATAAAAAAAATTAAAACATATAAGTGGTGCGGCGCCAAAGGCAAGTTATGCCTATTGGTAAATGATATCGCTGTTCATAAGATATTAATCTTCTATAATACATATATATATGCATGTGACTAATCCTATTGATCAGTAATTGTAAAAAAACTGAAGCATAGAAGTGTTGTTGTGGAATAATTTTGGTTTCCAGAATCTGCTGACTCTTGATCGGTCGCAGCTAGCTCAATTGTGGGAGCAGAGCAGCATAAAGGGTGCTCTTAGTTGGATTAGATCCCAATATACCAGTTAACACTCCAACTACATGTGCAAACAGTTGGAACTCAAGTAATCCGAAATTAGTGGGCAAATCCTTTGATAATCCCATCATGAAGTTGCCACGTGTATCATATCATGGTCTTAACCCACAATTACGTCAAAAACTCAAGGGAAAGGGATCGAGCCAATCAGTGAACTGAGCAGATGCGATACGAACAATTCTTTCTCCGCGGAAGGAGCCGGGGACAAGGTGCGCAGGCCCATGTACCATCTCTTATTGGCCCATAAAGACCATAAGAACCAGCCCAAAACAGAAGCCCAAGTATGTTGACATCCTCCTCCTATTTGAATATATACAAAAATTTGTGGTTCTAGTCGTGACGTTTTGTGAGATATCATAATTTTTTGGTACTTAAGTTTATACCTGAGGATAATAGATGGCTCGCTTAGCTCAACATTAGTATCGCATAAGAGGAAGGGAGATTTTGCCCTACCCTTAGATATTGGGTGACCCAACCCCTTTCTAAAAAATTTTGTACAGGAAAAAAAAAAGAATCTCTCCAAAAAGTGTATACTTCGCCATAAAAAATATCTAAAAAAAAATCTCGCGGTTAATTGGGAATAGTGCGATTACCACTATATATGTCTTGTTAGTCATTTTTAAAGGGCAGCAGGAGGGACGGAAGTAAAGCAGTATTCGGTTAATAACACTGGGTCGTTGATTAGAATAATATTGATGTTTACTTGTGGCACCAGCTTGTTAAATTTATACTGGTGTGTTGAATTCATTCTCGAGGGCTATACCTATATTAAATTGGGTGCGATGCAACACTTGCGCTCTATCTAGTGACGAGTGGATATAAAGTATAGTGCAGTACAACGGGTCAAGAGAAAAGAGAATGCACTCTGGGCTCTGGCGATGTTGGTTGGTGAGATGATAATGTATATTAAGGGAAACATGGAAAAGAACGATGATGGATCCGAGTCATGATCCAACGAAGTAGCCAAAGCATGATGCAGCAGCAGCAGAGTTAACTAATTTCGCCATATCATTCGTACGGCCACATATCATAAACGCATTTAAATCTGCTCCTCCTCAAAGTCTACTCGGTGGAGCTACATTTTCTGCATCTGATGTCATCTACTCGTGTGCTTTAACCAGCATTAATTAACAGGTCTGCCGCTCTTCTCAAGCGAACAAAACGAAAATGGAGGACAGGAAATAACGTGGGGAAGTACGGCCCTTTCTGCTGTTGAAAGGTCGGAATAACACCGATTATGTATTTATTTTGGCGTTTACTCGGATTGCAACCTAACAAGTGAGTGAGCGTGACTCTAAGTTAAATTAAATATTTTTCTTTATAATTCTTCTGACACTGTATAAACGTTTCGTCTGTTTTTGTAGCTACATACGGCATCTTTTTATATCGTATTTTTACATATACCCTTTTCTTCTCTGTAAAAAACAATCACTATTCATACAGTAGAAAGCAGCCATACGAAACAAGAGAGTGTGTCATTAATTCATTATGAGTTTTAACTAGCATTCCTTTTGGACTTTAAGTATGTTTGGAGTGGCATCTGACAGTATCACGTGGTTCCAAATCGTGTTTCGAACCATCATTTGGAGTGGAGTTTGACATTCTCGTAGGTCACACCTGCACGGGAACAAATCATGTTTGGAATCATCACGTGGTTCCAAATTAACATGCACGCTCAGTAATTATATGTCGGGAGCATGCAAAGACCAGGCAGTATGAACAAAAACACGTGGTGAACATATTTTAACTGAGAATAATAAACAGTATGGTGAACATTTTATCCTGCACATATCAGAGATACTGTTTTCACTCGAAATTATCGAAGGATTTGAGAGCGAGAGGGAAATAATTGCTTGTCATCATTTGATGATTAATAAAGTATAAAATTTATTACAGGTGTGTGTTGAGCTGTGTACATAACATGATCGAACACTTCTCAAGATTTTAGACAGCAGCTTCAGGAAGATCAAAAGTTTTCCACAGGGTGCGCTTACTTCTTCCGCACTTAAAACCGATAGTAAAAGTCTTCAAGAGACAATTTTTTAAAAAATGAATACTGATATATAAAATCCCGCGTAAAAAAAAAAATAAAAATCACGGAATTTGAAGAGCATATATGTGGCTGCCCAAATTCACGTCCGAGAAATAAGTTATGCCAACAGGGCCTGAATTCCTCTTTCTACATTCAGCTAAACAATGACTCGCATTACCTTAAACAAAAGAGATACCTACCAATCGATCCAATTTACGTTAACATGCTTGCGACCCTATCTATCTATTTTATCTTTACAACCTATATGCTGCATATACGAAGCTGTCTTCTTTGAGTGCCGTGAGTTAACAGTCAACGATAATTTAATATTATCTCCCTCTCTAACTATAAAATCTACTCAATTAATTTAGATAAATTAAAAAAATTAATTAATTATAATAATTATATATTAATTTATCTAAAATGTTATATTTAATTATATATATTTAAACTACCATTGATATTGATATGTACAGTCATATAGGATATATTGGGATAAATTATAATTTATGAGATATAATAAATTAGGATCTTATACTTTTAAAACATATCTAACGCTCTTCTTCTGTTGTAATTTATTATCATTTTCATGATGCGCGGGGAAGGCCGTACCTAATACAATGACATAAGATAATTCTACCTTAGTTCATCCTCATCTATAATATAAAATCTTTTTATTTGAATTAACACGCGTTAAGGGAAAAAATTATGTTACTGATTTCATTAACATTCCAGAACTATATAATTTATGAAAACCTTAATTAACCTCTAATCTAAAACACGAGTATACTGGATAAATACTTTATATATATATATATTGTAAAAGTATATATACTGGCATCATATGAGAAGCCTGTAATGAAAAATAGAGGAAGCGATAATATGAGAATGGAAAGCGATAGCGGGGAGGGGCATGAAGAGAGAAGCCAATAGGAGATGTTAGAAGCAATGGCGAGGGGAGACACGTAAGTGGGTGGGCCAGGGCCAGGGCCATCGAACTTGGGAGCATTTAAAGATTTGGGGGGAATCACCCAGCACACACCAAATGGCACGTATTATTATTGCACTTCCCATTTTGCTGTTCCACTTCTATCTGTCCTCCAAATTCACCTTGCTTTCATCCCATCATGCACTCCATCCATACCCATAGTACTTCATTAATTTTAATATTTTATAAAAATAATATATTAATTATTAATTATAGTAGAAGTGAAATAACTTTTTTTTAAAATACTCATATTAGACCATGTATCATTCAAAACCTATCCGTAACCAGCTGCTTCTGTGTATTTATGAAGACAAAGGTAGTAAATAGGAACACGGAGCGAAGGTAAAGGGGCATTTATTTATTACATGCGTTACCGGTAAACTAACTTTTCACCCATATAGTTAGTGTTTCTACACGAGCCTATTCTGTCGTTGCTTCCTTCCCTCTAACAAAAAAAAAAAAAAACGAGAGACTAATGAGATGAGAGTATGAAACAAGGGGATCACAGTGTAAAAGACGGGGGAGCTAATGATCCTTGTTGGCTTCGTGGTTCACCAGTGGACCTGTTATCCCTCACGCCTCCTGTCCTCTTCCTCGCAAAATATCTCCCCCATGCCTTTTCTGTGCCTATTGTTTCTCCTTCATTTCCTGTTTCTAATCCCTACACCATTAATTCCCTTACAGGGAGTACGATTAATCTGTGCAACAAATACTAAATCAATTTAATAATGCCTTGCCCTTCCATTTTTAACAACAACAACAACAATAATAATAATGCTGGTGATGTCAGGAGATAACCTATATATCTTCCTTTACGAGGATCGCACTAATCTGACCTAATTTCTGGGACGTCTTCATTTCCTGGTTCTGGCAACGGGCTGCTCTTATTCCCCACAAATTAAAACCCTTTATTTCCACTAATGAGATTAAAGATGCATCCATCCTATTTGACATTCCCCCCTCCACCTCTTTCCTTTTTTTGAAAAAGTTAATCCCAGGGACTTGTTCCAAAGTGGGACAGCCAACATGGTATTGGTTCATTTTAAATACAAGATACGATCCTTTGCAATTCTCGTCCACCCCCAGCTTACGCATGCTTCTTCCTTCGACTTATACATATATTTATCGGCAGAATCCAGTGTCCATGTCTCGTGGCTAGCCCTCTTATCAGCCACATATCCACCGGCTTCCTTTGCGTATGAATTAAAAGCCTTCGTTGATCCCCTACTTATCAACCCCCCAAGCCTTCACACTCCATCTCCCACTCTTCCTTCTCTTTCCAATCATTAAATAATGTCTCTCGACATGTCTAAAGCGAGCATCACTGCTAATACCAGAGCAGAGTTATGGCGAGCTCGTGCCATCTCTGCCCTGCGAACCACCCTGGCTTGCACCATAGTCGGCTGCACCTCCCTCTACGGCCCACCCTTGCTCCGCCGCTACCTTAAATTCCCGGCGTTCTCTTACGCGACGACGATTCTCATAGTGTCGGATGCTACACTGGGTGACGCCCTACGGGGTTGTTGGAACGTATTCTGTGCGAGCCTACAGGCCATGATACTGTCCATTGCCGGGTTACTGTTGATAGGACCGGCCAACCTGACGGAGCCGGCTGCGGCGGCGGCTGTGGCTGTGGGGGCGTTCTTGGTGGCGATGCCGGAGTCCACACACTTGATGAGCAAAAGGATAGCGTTTGGGCAGCTAGTGATTGTGTATGTGAAGACGGTGATAGTAGGAGAAGAGGCGAGCGTGATGGCGCATCCAATTCACGTGGCTTCCAGCACAGCCCTCGGAGCACTCGCTTCTGTACTCGCTATGTTGTTCCCTTATCCTCATCTTGCACACCACCAGGTAAATAACAACTCACTCTCTTTTATTCTCATTCTGTAGAAATTTAGTTAAAATTAGTTAGAGATATATATCTTTTAGAAATACCCTTATTTATGGACTCTTATAATTCTTATTGCATGGGAAAATTACGATTGCATTATGATCACAATTCCTCTTTCTAACGAGGGTATATAAAAAGAAAATTTTAATAAATACGTCAGATCAAATATATGATTTTATTTTTCATAGATAGGATGATAAGAACGCCTATAAACTTCTCTTATTAGAGGATAAATGATTCTGCCTACATCGGCTGAGATTCGCTATAACCTAGACGATGGTTAGGCCAATGATCATGCTGATGAGGGATATATGCCAGATATTGGCAGAAAATTAAGCTTCTTTCAATCCCATGCATTGCTCGCATCAGTTTTCAGAATTTTTTTACAAGGAAAAGGTAGAACACATTTCGTAAAGTAACGTTTGATGAAACATTAATTAGTTCCTTGGACACTGTCCTATATTTGTAGTGCATTTTTTTTGTGGAAAGTGATTTAGCAAAGCAAATTCTTACAAGATTGTGTGGCACCGAAAAAGCAAACCTTGTCTTCTATTGCGTGTAAAAGATAGAGAGAGATTGGGTGAGTCTGTCTGTCTCCGTCAACGAGCAAGATGATGAAGAAGTCACTACTTGTTGCTTTTGGTTTTGGGTTAAAGCTTCCATTTTCTGATTTATAATACTGCCAAGGCACTCGCTGTGTTATAATCTTATTCGTTATCATCATAACAAAGCAAATCAGTACTTATCAAAAGCATAATTTGCGGAAACTTTTCCAACTGATATTTTAAAACATATATATATATATGTATATGTGTGCAAAGCAACCTCTTCCTAAACCTTGTCGTGCATTTAGCTGAGGAAGGAGTCACTATTTGTTTGCTTTTGGGGTTAAATTAAAGCTTCATTTTCTGATTTATAATACTACTGATGCCTTGGCAATGTTATTCGCTATCATCTTAATAATCAAATCACTTATCAGATCAAGCATGACCTTGATTAAGGTAGCCCATTCTACTGATATTTTAAAACATGTATGTAACTAAAGGCAACCTTCAATTTTCTTAAATCTGTTTGGCATTTAGCAAAAAGGATGGTGATGAACAGAATAAAAGGACGATAACTGCCCCACACATAAAAAATAATCTGAAGGTTAGAGGACTACGGGAGTACTGTGTTAGGCGGAAAGATACTAGGAAACAATGGAAATGAGTAGCAACGGGGACCCACCACCATAGTAGACTTCCTAGTATTTCTTTGGTGTTGTATTACTTGCTGGATATTTATTATTTCATATTTTCTTAACTATATAACTAATTTATAAAAATCAATAAAATTAATTATTTATATGAAACGGGTATTGTTTTTTTAAAAATTTTAATTATTTATATTAAAAGTCACCTTTTGATAGAAATAATTTGAAATACTTGTTATAAATTTGAAGAAGAAAGTGGATTAAGTTCATATGCAAACACGAAATCATCAACTATCCCTTGTATTCAAGACAGTCGCATATATACCTCGGTCATAACTTCATAATGGACTTAAGTGTCAATATATAAAAGCTTTGATGCGAAGTCAAAAATAGTAACTGAGGGTTCCATTATTCATTCAAAATAAACAAAACAACAGAAACGAACACCTCACACATGTTCCTTTTGTTGATTACAGATACGAAATGTCTACAGATTATATGCGGCACATGCCTCCGAGAGGTTGAATCACAATGTACAGGCCATTTCTGCATTGGACAACGCTACTGCTCTTGATTTGTTCACTAAAGCCAAGTCTGTCTCCACCATAGGATCCAAGCTTCTCCATTGCATCAGATGTAAACTGGTAAGACAAAGAATAAAATCACGTCCTTAATTAGGCAATTGATACTCGTGGCAGATCAGTGAGCTAAAACTTTCGAGCTTCTGAACCAAACAGGACGGCTTGCGTTGGGAAAGGCCTCAGGCAATAATCTCCAATCCAAATTGTACGGACACAGAAGAACATCTGCAACACATGGACTTGCCTTTAAGAGGAATGGAAATTGCTCTCTCATATTGCTCTGCGTTTCCCGTTGAAGCCGTTGATCAGGAGCTCCGAGGTGTTTTGCTCGATTATAAGGGTCAGATCACTCAAAAATTAGACCAGCAAGCCAATAAGTGCTTTGCATTGTCTGATGCAGCCACTGTTCAAGACAGCAAGAAAGAAATTTCCAACAGTACTTTCTCAGGGTCTCCGACAACCCTTTGCAAAGCTTGTAAAGATCTCCCAACCTCTTTCTTCATTTACTGTGCAGAACTTCTCCTAAAGGATTCTAACATTACGAAGAATAATGAACAGTCCATGGCGGAGAAAGCTCAGAAAACTGATGCCGTTCAGAGCAACTCCCAGAAGATTCGAGAATTTGTGATGAACATGCTGCCCAGGAGTCAGAATTTGGCATTTGCATTCAAGTGCTCAGTTTCATTAGGCCTCGCTGTGTTACTTGGCTTGATATATAACAAAGAAAATGGGTATTGGTCAGGACTCACCATTGCCATGAGCTTTATCACAGAACAACAAGCCACCTTCGCTACTGCTAATGCTCGAGGACAAGGAACATCAATGGGGTCAATCTATGGAATTCTATGTTGCTTCCTGTTTGAAAGATCCGTGGATTTAAGGCTCTTGCCTGTTTTGCCGTGGGTTGTTTTCTCTTGTTTTCTAATGCATGGCAAAATGTACGGACAAGCTGGTGGGATTTCAGCTGTTTTAGGGGCTCTATTAATTCTGGGGAGAAAGCATTATGGCCCCCCTACTCAGTTCGCAATTGCTAGAATCGCTGAAGCCACAATTGGACTCATTTGTTTCATAATAGTTGAGATTCTCATGAACCCCTCAAGAGCAGCGACTCTGGCAAAATCTGAACTATCCCAATGCTTGAGATTACTTCAAGATTGCATTGACGCCATAGACATTTCCTCTGGTGACGATGGGGACCAGATGCCAACGTTATTACCTTCTCAAATATTGAGAGAGAGACGCAAGAAGCTGAAATCTTTCGTGAGTCAACTGGAAAAGTTCTCATCAGAGGCCAAGTCGGAGCCAAATTTCTGGTTCTTGCCTTTTCATGGCGCTTGCTACAATAAGATGCATGAATCATTATCAAGGATGGTAGATCTCTTGCATTTTGTGGAATGCTCTACAGAACATGTCCCACGATTTTCGGAGAAGGATGGTGTAAATTGGTGGGAGTTTCAAGAGCAAATGGTAAAGAACATAGAGCTTTTCAAGACTAAAGTTGGCCCTACACTGAGACTCCTTGAGGAGATAACGAGGATGAAGTCACTGAGCCAACTAGAACAGAATTTAAAGCGTGAAAATATTCCCAGTGACGTTGAATCAGGATATGCAAATGCAAACACGTTCAAGATCTCATGTGCAAGTGGAGATGCCGATAGCATAACATGTTCTTTCCTCCAACGGCTGGAGGAGGCAGCTGATATGATTCAGACAAACAAAGATGAAGAGATACTTATTGGCCAAATGATTTTTCACTACAGCTGCTTGGGATTCTGCATCGTTAGCTTGATGAGAGAAGCAATGAAGATTGAAAATGAGGTCAAACAGCTACTTCTATGGGAGAATCCCTCCATTCGTATAAATTTGAACGAGATCTATTGTAAAATCAACGCTCTGCGTTCAGAATAAACCTATACCATCATGACTTGGAATTAGTCCGAGAAGTGACTTAGCCTAGCTAATTAACCATCTCATGCACGAGAGAAACAAGTTCATGTGAATGTAAGCAAAAAAAACTTCAATAAATACAGCACATCATTTTTGAGAATTATAACAGTAAAATGTCAATGACATTCCCTAATTAAAGTTATCAACAGAATCAACTGAAAACCAAGGCTCTGAATTAAAAGTCAGCAATTTTTTTAGTCTTAAAATGAAGTAATATTTCTTTATTGCTTTCAAATGGACATCCCCCGATTAATATTATTTGTAATTAAGTAATAGTTAATTTATTCCCGCTTGTTTGCTTTTTGCGGAACAATAATGCCGCTGGATACCATCGATTTGAAACCCATCAACATCGAAAGTATAGACACGTCAGTGATCCGAAACAAACGGGACAACTAAATTACAAGACGAAGAATCATAACCGTTGGATGCCACAATCGAGGGTTTAAAACTAACCAAAGGAGATGACGCGGATCGTAATCTGTAGCGGTCCATTGAGGTCTAATCAAACAGCCACAAATCGCTCAAGTCATATTGGAAACCCAAAAACTCGCCTCGATATAAACCCAGTCCCCTCACCATCGTCTCATTGCGTTTCAAAGGTCCTAGGAATACTGTTTCTTCTGAGTTTGAGAATCTGGGAGTGAAACATGTCGGGTCGTGGCAAAGGAGGAAAGGGACTGGGAAAAGGAGGAGCCAAGAGGCACAGGAAAGTGCTTCGTGATAACATTCAAGGTATTACGAAGCCTGCAATTCGTCGTTTGGCCAGAAGAGGTGGCGTCAAGAGGATTAGCGGTCTCATCTACGAGGAAACTCGTGGTGTGTTGAAGATTTTCCTCGAGAATGTCATTCGTGATGCTGTTACCTACACTGAGCACGCTCGGAGGAAGACGGTCACCGCCATGGATGTCGTATACGCCCTTAAGAGGCAGGGAAGGACTCTCTATGGTTTTGGCGGTTGATTTCCCCTCTGCGTAGGGTTTTCTAATGTATTATTTGCCAGGATTGTAAATCATGATGAAATTGGGTATTGTCTACTGTTTCGGTTTCTGCTATGGATTTGTTGAACTCTAATCGACAAGATCTATTCGAAATTTACTTTCAATTCAGTAGTAGTTGATTGTGATGGAGAAATTCTGTTGCTTTACCCTTCCCTACTTCTTTAGCTTCTCTCGAAATTAAATTCCTTTCAGACCGTGTTTCAGGACGTTTTGATATTGGAATTGTTAAATTCTTTTAAAATTATTATGGGAGAGAAACGATTTTGTATATAACTGAATTCTTTCATTGGCGTAATCTCCACACCAAGTTTTCTAGTGTTCGGGTTTTCCATACCTTTTATGTAGCCAGAACATCTAATAACGTAGTGCAATTAAGAACTGTAAGAGGGAATCCTAGTGGGATCAATTGCTCAGAAGTAAGGAACTTTACGAGCGAAATGGTCACATTACCACCGCTTAGCTTCCTAAGCGGAATAAAAGAGTCACAGAAACCTGATATATAATTATTATTTTTTTGGCAATTTTGCTGAAGAATTCTATTTCTCTGAACAATTTGATATGTCTTGTTCCCAATGATAAGCGTATAATATGGTTAGCATGCATCTCTCCGCACAGCAGCTTGCGTTGGATAGGCAGGGTTGGTTGTCTTTCATAAACATGTTGGGTTTGAGCCGCAATTGAGTCCACATTGTTTTACGAGAGAGAACGGCACACTAAAACTCCAACTCAACATATTGTTTTTGGGCTTAAGCCAACATGGGGTCCACATTTAGGCCCAAAACGAGAAGAGCTCGTGTAGATTATCGGGGCCAATACGACAATCGTCTTTGTGTGAGTAAGAACCCAAGGGGGTGACCTGAACTGAAAATACTGAGAAAATTAACATGAAATGCCCCTTTTTGTTTTGCATTCTTAATATCAGCTTCTTTAATCGACCTAGAGGCCAATTCAGTATCAGGTTTTCCAATATCTTATTTCAGCGTAACAGGTCAAAACTCACCCCGTGAATTATACTGTTTTTATTAACAAAGAGTTTATGTCATCATCTGTAAATCAGATTTAAAATATCAGTAACAGTTAATACTTAATACACATGTAATCCCCGTGACTTGTTTAATGATATGGCTGAAGTCAACTGTAATCGCATCTGCTTATTTCTTCCCCTTTGAAAAGGAATATGTTCACATATATGAGGTAGTGATTTGGAATTCTGCTCGTCCAGTTAATGTTCCTTGGTGAAACACGACCACAGAGAAGAGGGAATTTCATGCCATGGAAGTTGGAATTGGCTTGACCATATGAATGCTCTCTATCAAACGTAAAAGCATATATATTAACAGCAGTCCTCTCCTTATCACTACCTCCATCAAAGGAACACCGTTCAAAAAATTAGTTAAATATATTAGAGAGCCGATTAAATTTATGTTAAAGCACACTTGTCTTTTAGATCTGTTCTTAATTAAATGGTGGATCTCCCTCTATGGTCAATTGAATTATTCTTAATGCCATTTTTAATTTCTTTCCAGTAGAAATTAATCCCAAATTTTTAATGAGGGGTATATTCGAAAAAAGTGTTTAATGATCTGAACAGTTAGAAGGAGGTATTTATATCATGAGCTAGGATGTTCTCTAATGACTTGCTTGAATTTAATGCAATTATCGTTGACTTGACCTCTGAATTACCAACTAATGTGTTTTTTTCTTATACATATACATATACATATGTGTATATATATATATATATATATATTGTAATATCGTATTGACCATATATATTAAATAGGATTTTTATCAACAGATATAATAATCAAAGGAAAATAATATACATCTGTTACAAATAATTAGCTGATGACGATCAATCCATTTGCATGACACTGCTTCAAGTGTCCCTGCAAAGCGTTCCAACCAAAATATGGATAGGATCCAGGTTTAAAATGCGTTTGAATGTATCTAAACTTTAGTTATTAATCATAAGAGCATCCTTTTACTTCGACATGACAACTTTTGTCATGTCCTTCTTACATATTAATTTGAATTTGTTTGCAGTTAAAAAAACAAGATCCACTAGTTGTGTGCGCTAGTGGAAACCGCCATCGCCATTTCCGTTCACAGGATGGAAGCATATAATAACCAGATAATCATACATTGGGCACCTACATATGGTGATTACTTATAGATATTTTGTTGGACTTAAATGCCACTCATCGTATATATAAGTAAACAAATAATTAATTGATCACTACCGATCAGAATGTGTTAGGATTGAGGTGGATTTTGTCAACAAGATCGGAGCCTCGTGCTGCCACATACATGCGAGCATATCCATTTCTGAGTGAAGCGGACAGAGCTTTCAAATTAAAATTTCAACCTGGCTCTTGGGAAGGATAGAAGGTTATGATTAATGCCCCACCAAGTTGATCAGTGCATTCCTGTTTCTCGTTGATGTTGATATCAGGGTAACGACCCGCCAGAAAAATGGGCGAAGCCTTTTAAGTGCAACGTATCTATTTATTTAACTTATATTTGTGGCTCTCTCTTTATTCTCCTCCATTTCCCCATTTATCTGCATTATTATATAATAAGAGCCTCACTGCGCAATTATTTGGCCTGTTCCCTAACTCATCCACTATAAAACCCTACTCACTCCTCTCCCACTTCTCACCCCTTAAGCTAGTAGCTAGCCTCCACGCCCATATATAGTTTAATTTCACAGTCATCGCCATGACGATCAACATGACCACCATCAAAACGTCGTCGGATGGGGCCTGGCAGGGCGATAATCCTTTCAACTTTGCTTTCCCATTGTTGATAGTTCAAACCATCTTAGTCCTCTCCGTCAGCCGCTTCCTCGCCTTCCTCCTCAAACCCCTTCGTCAACCAAAAGTCATTGCCGAGATCCTTGTGAGCCTTCATTTCTCTCCTTTCAGTTCAATAAAATACCATTCAAAGGGATGACAGTTAATCATGACCCTAGCTTGGCCAGACCTAAATGACAATAAACTTCTGAATCAGGGCTACAGTGATAATAATATTGTGTTGATTGCCGTGTTAACTTGACTCTTAATTTGATTTGATTAATATATATAGTATTATAATATGTACAATACTGTGGCAGGGTGGGATTTTACTTGGACCCTCAGCGATTGGTCGCAACAAAGATTTCATGCACTGGGTCTTCCCATCATGGAGCACTCCCATACTTGAATCTGTGGCGAGCATTGGCCTCCTCTTCTTCCTATTTCTGGTGGGCATGGAGCTCGACCTCCGCTGCATCCGCCGCAGCGGCAAGCAAGCTCTGAGCATCGCCCTTGCAGGAATATTCCTCCCCTTCCTCTTCGGCGTGGGAGTCACTTTCCTCCTCCAGAAAGTCATACATTTCAACGGCTACATCCAGCACCTCACGTTCATGGGAGTCTCACTCTCCATCACCGCATTCCCCGTGCTCGCCCGCATCCTAGCAGAACTCAAGCTCCTCACAACCCAAGTCGGCGAAACCGCGATGGCTGCCGCAGCCTTCAACGACGTCGCCGCCTGGATCTTGCTGGCACTCGCAGTGGCTCTAGCCGGCGGAGGCAACAAAGTCCCGTTGATATCCATCTGGGTTCTCATCTCCGGCGCTGCCTTCGTCGTCTTCATGTTACTCGCCGTCCGGCCGATGATGGGCTGGGTTGCCCGCCAGTGTTCACGAGAACACGAGGTCCTAGACGAAGCCTGTATATGTTTAACCCTTGGAGGAGTGTTGGTTTCAGGATTCGTGACTGATCTAATAGGGATACATTCCATATTTGGGGGCTTCGTGTTTGGACTTACAATACCTAAAGGAGGTGAATTTGCAGGGAGGGTGACGAAGAGGATTGAGGATTTTGTGTCGAGCTTGCTGCTTCCGTTGTACTTTGCGTCGAGCGGGTTGAAGACAGATGTGGGGAAGATGAAGAGTGTGGAGGCGTGGGGGCTATTGGTGGTGATCATATCGACGGCGAGTGCCGGCAAGATTTTTGGGACCTTCTTGGTGGGGATGATGTGTATGATTCCGGCGAGGGAATCTCTGGCACTTGGAGTCTTGATGAACACCAAAGGCTTGGTGGAGCTTATCGTTCTCAACATTGGCAGAGAAAAGAAGGTACGTGCGTTCGTTAGGCTTCTTATCACAATCACACACACACTATATTACGTTTATTGCCATGACTAAACATGCATAATTGTCTCACCAGAATTTCCCCCTAGTTAACACGAGTTTGTGTTGGGTAAAAGAAATTTTATGTGACTTTTTGCAGTTATATTGCACAAGCTGGGATTTCTCAAACGTACCCATGACTTTGTTTCTGGTTCATGATATAAAAAAAATACCTTTAGATAAAAATAATATAACTTTTTTTACAAATTAAATAGATGAATTTTTGAATTGATTGTCATGAGTAATTACTTTATAATTCAATTACTCTTCCAATCTTTAATATAATATTTATTTAATTAATTTAATTATATTAAAAAATTTAATTAAATTAATCAATATGACGTCTATATTTTAAAGTATTGTAATCATTCTTTTTTAATTTATTTTTTCTATATCTTATTTGATTATTATCGAAGGAATATCAATATAGATAATTTAAGAAAAAATTAATAAATATAATAAATATGTTTTATATTTAAAACTAAAATTAATTTCTTAATTAGATCATATATTAAAAAAGAAAAAATATTTAGTATTTAAAATATTTGCAGTGTTACTTCTAGACTTGAAAGGGGGAAGTACAAAATTTACATTTTATTTATGCCACATATATGGCTGGAAATAGATTTTGCACGTGTAATAACTTTGAAGTCATGATATTATATTGAATTGCAGAAGAAAAATAAAGTTATAAAACCGAACTTTGTAAGAGTGACTGTGTGTTGAATGGATGAGATCCAATAGTTAAGCGTCTTATTGGATACGCCACAAACATAATATTCAAACTGACAACATAATTATATGAATAGCATAAGCATAATGAAGGGCGAGAGAGAACAAACATGGCGGGGCTTTGCTTTTGTATTAATGGGAGGGGCATCATCAGAAACCTGGTTTTTCAGCTCGTGCTGTCATTTTCACCTTTCCCATTTAAGTTTAATTATTATCATTGTGGATTCCTGATGCCATAATAATTAAGCGATGCACTGATCATGGCCAAATTAAAATGCTCTGTTTGTGTTGTTACTTTGCCGGGAGGTCCTTATCACTAATCGATGATAATTTATGTTATCTCTTTACAGATAAAACTAGAGAAACCGAGCTGATTTTGTCAGTACACTTCGATGCTGCTAGTTGGCAAATAAATAATTAATAATGCTAATTAATATCACAACTAGATTATGGGAGAATACGAATCATCTATCTCATATTAATTGGTGCCAAAAATCTAAGATGCTACGCTACAACTGATTAACAGATGACAAGGTGATTAAAATTTAAAGCAATTTGTCCCCTCATTCTGTCTAGCAAATTAAGCACATACAGAACTTAATTAGGAGATTATTGGGATACGGTAGACCAAATTAAAATAGAAGAATTGAATTAACAAGATATTTTCTTAATGAACGGTTCTCATTTTGAAATATTGGAGCCTTGGTCTGCCATATTTGCTAGAGACAAACTCCTTTCCTCTCCACCGAATTTTCGTCGGTGATGTTATAGTAATTTTGAACGCCGTAAAAAAGATTCACCATTGTTTATTTGACTAAACAGGTTCTTAACGATGAAATGTTTACCATCCTGGTGCTCATGGCTCTTTTTACAACCTTCATGACGACGCCAACCGTAATGGCCATATATAAACCCTCACGAGCCGTTGCTTCTAAGATCAGCCACCGCCATAAAGCTCGCCGCCTCCCACCTCTCTCCAACATGCAAGAGGACCTTCGTGTTCTAGCATGTATCCATGGACCAGGCAACATACCCCCCCTCATCAATTTCATCGAATCAATCCGAGCCAACACCAGGTCTCAGCTCAAACTCTACGTCATGCATCTCGTCGAACTCACCGATCGCTCTTCCTCCATCCTCATGGTTCAGCGCAACCGGAAAAATGGTTTCCCTCTCATCAACCGATTCCGACGAGGACCAATGCACGACCTGATCGCGAGTGCCTTTCAGGCATATGGCCAAGTAGGTCAAATCACTGTACATCACTTGACGGCCATCTCCGCATTATCAACAATGCACGAGGACATCTGCCACATCGCAGAATCGAAAAGGATCGCCATCATTATATTGCCCTTCCACATGCGCTGGAGAGGAGACGACGAAGATGCAATAGAGAACATAGGTCAGGGATGGAGAGAAGTGAATCAGAGAGTGCTTCAGTACGCACCATGCCCTGTTTCAGTTCTGGTCCACCGTTGTGGGTCGTTGGGTCGACGGCCGGAGTCAGGAACACAGGCTAGTACCATCTGGGCGGTCAAGAGGGTGTGCCTACTTTTCACTGGCGGACCAGATGGTCGGAAGGTTCTGGAACTGGGAAACCGTATGGCTGAACATCCTTTAATAAAGCTCTCTCTAGTGAGTTTCGTTGGTGATAGCAGATCAAACCGCAACTTACCAGCATCCAGTTCTGATGAGGAAACAGAGAAGGTAATATGAACATAATTTTCTTTATGACTGTAACATGATATAGAACCTAGACCAACTTGTAGACAAATCATGAATGTAGGAGCTGGATGAGGCGGCCATGGGCGATTTCAGAACCAAGTGGCATGGTAAAGTGGAAGTGATAGAAAAGAACGAAAGCAACATGACAGAAGAGGTGCTGGAAATAGGGAAGGGGATGGAGTACGAGCTGGTAATAGTGGGGAAGAGTCAACAGTGCTGTGTGGGATCAACCATGGCGGCTAAGCTTAAAGATTCACAGATGGAGCACGCAGAGCTGGGACCCATTGGAGGGCTCTTATCTTCTGTAGGTGAGGGCATTACGTGTTCAGTGCTAGTTGTGCAGGACCCAGATTTGGCAGATTCAAACGAGACTAGCCTCAAAAAAGTCGCTAGAGAGAGGAGATCTGTGATTACAGATGCTATCACTGCCATCGACTCCTCTGTCTGAATATATATAATATCATCGTATGTGTATAAAAATAAACTCTTACCTGGAGATTTCTATCATCTATATTATAAGTTTCACAAGCTCCATGTGTATCTTTTTTTTTGGCCAAAGTAATGGCCGCCATGCATCTGCTTAAATTTAAACTCGCCACCTTATGCAAGCTACGCGATTTAATCTATCTATTAAAAAACTCCAACACCAAAATCATAATAAATAAATGCAGACACTTTATTCATCAACAATATTGAAATTTTGCTAACAAATATCAGAAACACATAAATTAAAAATATTTGTGTCTTTTTTTTTTTAATTTGGAATCAGTTCCATCTTTTCTTGAAATGATATCTTTCAGATGGGAGAAAAAAGGAAAATAAAAGGGCCCTACCGGGTTCGAACCGGTGACCTCTTGATCTGCAGTCAAATGCTCTACCACTGAGCTAAGGACCCATGAGTATTAAAGGTATATCATTAATACTATATAATAATATTGTATATCTACACCCTCACTCTAATCATCGAAACAGAGCATCATATTGTTGCACAGAGCTTAAAAATAAATAAATAAATATTTGAGGACGCTTGTCGTAACTTGTAACTAAGTATGGGCTTAAATGATATGTATGCTCCTGCCTATTTAATACCCTCCGTGCCTTCACATGGAATTCATTTGAACAACCTTCCGCATTGAGGAAATCATTTTTGACCGCAAGATCCACCTTTCCATTTTACTACCAATCGCCACCGTTAACTCCACCTGTCTTGTATGATCTCCAATTCATAACGTCCATGTCACCGTAAGTGGCAGATAATGAATTCTGCTTTCTTTCTAACTCCTCCCCCTTTGCCTTCCCTCAACCCTACGTGTTTGTCTTCTTACTCATTGATGCCGTCTTTGAAACTACCCCCAACAAGCCTATATATATATATATATATATATATATATAGTTGTCGTCTTACACAATTTTTCTGTCATTAGAAAGAGAAGCTTTGAGAAGATTGCAGAACAATGGTGGGCATCGTCTCATTGATAACAGGGAGGGCAGGCCCAAGTGGGTTTGGTTCTGCTTCAACTGCGGAGGAAGTCACCAAAGGAATTGATGCCTCCAATCTCACTGCCATTATCTATGGTCTGTTTCATTGTTCAAGTAATAATCTTCCTTTTTTTGAAAAGTTCAAGGGATGACAATGGTGTAAATGCAGGAGGAGCAAGTGGGATTGGCTTAGAGACAGCAAGAGTATTAGCTCTTCGAAAGTTTCATGTGATCATTGCTGCGAGGAATATGGAAGCCTGCAAGAAAGCAAAGAAGCTTATTCTTGACCAAAACCAGTCTGCTCGTATCGATATACTGAAACTTGACCTTTCCTCTGCCAAGTCCATCGGAGCATTTGTTGATAACTTCTGTTAATTTTATTAGAAAGAAATAATAAAAAAACAGATAAAGAATCATATATATTATTTAAGAGTAACAAACTCTTATAATCTTGGTAACCTCTATAGGTTTACACACTAATCATGAGGGAAATAAATCAACTATACTTGGGGATTTTGAAAATAGATCTAAGTTACCCTCTACCTCATTATGATAAGGATTACACAATCTTATACACTTTAACTATAAATTAGAGCTCTTTATATAGAATTCTATAGTTATCCAAGTATAAGTGATTAAAACTAATTACTTAATTAATTCAACATTCTAACACCTCACCTCAAGTTGACACCTTTTAATTCTAGGTGTTCAACTTGCCAACACAATATGTAAAAGAGTGAGATAAATTAAACTATACAATTTTAATATTCAATACAATATGATTTTTTTCATAACCATCATCCTCAATAAAAATTATGCGCATACGATTTTTATTAAAATTTGCAAGATCTTCTTTTATATTCTCTCTTTAACCCAAAATATGACAATTATATTGTCTCCACCTGCTTCACCAACAATTTCCTGCCCAAGTACTAGTGGATAGATAGAATTGCCCCAATCATTCTTGATCATGTGGAGGTCCGAGTGGCAAATCCCGCAGTACAACACTTTGAACGTCGCATCTTTTTCTCCAGTTTCCCTTCTAGACAAGTTAAAGGGAGAGAGAACCCCAGCCGTATCCCTTGCAGCCCATCCGAAAGCCTTCCTACGATGCTTAGTCTCTAGTTGTGAAGCCATTTGAATTGAATTGACAGAATTCAGTTGTAAAGAAACAAAATGTAAAAACGGAGAGACTGGGCAAAACATGACAAAGAGAGTGTATTAGTGGGACTTTGACAGACGATGAGAATATGAAAGGGCTTGATTATCTCTTTGCTTTCCCAATCATTCTTTCTCCTCTTCCCATTCTTTCTGCATTCTAGATTCTCATCCTCATTCCCCTCCTTCCCTCCTTCAACATAGGCTCTTGAAACGGTGGACACACAAGATTCGATCTCCATCAAACAATTGACCATAGTAAAAAGAAACTTTATTTTTGCCGTCACCATGGCCGTTAGTCTCAACACAGACTTCAATAGTGACAAGCACAATGATAAGCACATTCAATAGTGGCAGATCTTGAAACAAAAAGGTGTAATCTTGGAAGAAATATCAACTCTACAACATGCTTTGGTGGGGATCTTGAACGGTGAAGTTGAACATGCTTTTCAAGGGTCTACTTTCAAAATGACGCTGTGAAATGATGACTTAATATTGATTGAGAAAACAAATGACATCGTATGCTTCTTGACTAACAGAACGTATATGGAACTAGTTTCTTAAATTTTTGCCTATAGTAACAAATTGAGCCATAAAAAAGCAATTGAACTAGACCCAAAACCAACCTGCTATGATACAATATTAATTTTATTAGAGAGAAATAATGAGAAGAAAGATGAAGAATCATATGTATTATTCAAAAGTAACAAGCTTTTACAATCATGGTAACCCACATGGATTTATACACTAATTTACTTTCATTTGAGGGAAATAAACTAACCACACTTAGACTTTGAGTGGAGACTCAAGTTACCCTCTCCTTCATTATGATGCGGATTACAGAATCTCACACACTTCAACCATAAACTAGAGCCCTTTATATAGAATTCTAGGGTTATTTAGGTACAAATGATTAAAATTAATTATTTGATTAATTCAATCTTCTAACAGCTTCATTGTTATTAATCTTCCTCTCAACATCTTAATGTGACTTTCACTACTCTTTCACTCTTGTAATTTTTGGGTTGATTTATTTCCAACTTATCAAGCATTGGCCTTTCTTTTCAGAAACAATGATGGAGTTATGTTCTGCCCTTTCCAACTCTCACAGGATGGAATTGAGATGCAGTTCGCTACAAATCATATCGGTAATGTCTCAGAAATCATGCACGTGCGCCGTTAATGGCTTTCTTTCAATCTGATTCCTACTGTTCCCTCTTCCCTTTCACTTCTCAGGTCATTTCCTCTTGACCAATCTTCTTCTTGACAAGATGAAACAAACTGCAAAAGCCACCGGAATTGAGGGAAGGATCGTGAATCTCTCATCAGTTGCCCATAACTATACTTACTTGAAGGGGATTCGATTTGAGAAGATCAATAATCGAATTGGGTACGTTTCATTTTCACTCTGATCATGGAAACGAGTCATTTTACTCATGGCAGTGAACTTTCCCCCCCCCCCCCATGCTGTAACTTTTCAGTTACTGTGATAAGAAGGCATATGGGCAGTCCAAGTGGCCTAACATTCTTCACTGAAACGAGCTAGCTCGCCGCCTGCAGGTGACGCTATTATTGTTTTTATTAGTTCCAACTTCCAAGTAGTTTCTGTCAAGAGTTTGAACGAACTTTTAAATGTTCTTGTGTATTTGAGTGAAGTTCTTCAAATCATGCACAGGAAGAAGGCGTGAACATTACAGCCAACTCGGTCCACCCAGGAGTGATAATGACTCCTCTCATGAGACATTCTTCCTTCACTATGCGTAAGTTTGTGTCTCCTGCATTTCATGTGGAAGGTGTTTATTTTCGTCTAATGCCGTTGTTGTATAATTTGAACCGGATCTTCTGAAATTGTTCACCTTTTACATATGGAACAATGTCCCACAGGTACGTGAATATTCATCTATGTAATATTAAGCAATAATATCATGGTAACATGTCTTGGTTCTGATTAACGTTGCTGGGAGCAGCCACAACATGCTATGTTGCTCTGCACCCCAGTGTGAAAGGTGTGATTGGGAAATACTTTCAGGATTGCAATGTGCATAAGCCAAGTTCATATGCCAGAAACCAAGCGTTAGCCATGAAATTCTGGGATTTCAGCAACACGCTGATCAATTCCCTTTCCAAGGCTTAGCTTCGATTCCACTTGCTGATTGCTCCTTCCCTGGGATTATCAACCTTCCTTATGAATAACACACCTAATAGTTGCAATTACAATCTCTGGCTCTCTGTAATGTTCCTTAAATATTTTCCTGTTTTCCTTTATAAGTAACAGTTCTTTATGCTTGTATGTTCTTGAAAAGCAATTCAATGCCACACAAACACTGGCAAACAAAATTAGAAGTAAAAATAAATAACTGGAGTTTCTTATATTTTAGTGTTAAATTGAATCCTTCGCACTTCCTTCTTTCTCTGTGCTTGGAATTGCATTGAGATGAAACCCATTAAGTGGTGGAGGAAAATGATTCCTTGGCTACCTTCAGAGTTAGGAACAGAAAGCTGCCAAATGATAAACACAAGGAAGCAAGCATAATTAGAAGCATTGTCTGCAAAGAGACGTGTGGGCTCAGAAAGAACACTATAGCAATTGAAGCGCTCTGCCATATCTTCAACTGTGCAAACGCTCCTTCCTACTCCAATGCCAACATATACTTGACGTTAGAAATGCAAAAGCAATATCAGTTTGCAGAATATATGAGGCCACAAATGAGGATATCTTGGTCCCAAATGAACATGAAAATCACAATCTATCATTTGAAAAGAAAACGCGCAAATCACGTTCTAAACTTGAATTACCGTGTCGTGCTTAAAAAGCATTCCGAGCAAGGCACTCAGTTGTGTGTTTAAAACTCCGTTGCCCATCCCCAACAAAGCAGCCATAAAAAGTAGGTATAGAGTATTGAGTCCTCCACTAGCTATGCTGCATCATGAGGGGCAATGAGCTGAATTGGCATGATATGATTACAGGAAAAATGGAAATATCAGAGACTTAAGCTCTAAATAACAGATTTTACTATGGACCTTATATCTAGTAGAAGCAAGATGAATGCACTTGCTTGGACAACACCTCCAACACAAACTATTGATGTAATTGATGGGAGACCAGAGGTAAGTCGGCCAGCAGCCAAAGAACACTGACATAATTTACAAAAATAAATAAATCTACTTAAAAACATATATTAATATGCCAAGTACTTATGAAAAGCAAAGACCATTATGTCATTTCTACATTTTCATACTTACTATTCCATCAAAAGCCCCATACACTGCCATTGCAATACCCACGCCAGAAACACCAAGTGCTGGGGTTACAGTATACTTTGTAAATTCAGCCCTAAGGCACAGCAGCTATATTTACATTAATAAACAGGATATAATAAAGCAAAAGAAAAACAAAAGATAGAGAACCATGGACATGAGAATGGATTCCTTGTATGCATCAGAAATTACCACACAAATGCTTGTTGTAGTCCTGAATAAGTGATTAGGGGCACAACCAACAACATCCTTACATCAGACAATACATTGGCAAGTGATTTAAACAGAGACTTTAAGGATGAATAAACACTAACACCAGCATCTGATGGCTTATCATCTCCCACATTAATTCCACTCCTAGTACTCATGAAGCACATTAGTATTGCACCCAAGGATATCATACAAAGAAATACAGCGAACAATGGAGTTGTGTTGCTGGTACCTCCATCCTGCAATGATAAGAAACAAAATCTGTGAGTTGCATGAAATATTTAATCCTCAGTTGTGTTTGTGTTTGAAGCGAGTGTTTATTATTTAAGGGTAAATAAAAATAGGTAAGATGAACACACTAACAATTATGAACTCATAAAAGAAAAGAAACAAGAGGATATTTAGGAAAACAACTACCCCAGTAAACGACTTACTTCCCCATTTTTCAGAAGAGCAAATGTGAGAAGATTCCCAACAAACTGCAAAACGATATTTACATATATGTTAAATCTCATCTGCAGGAGGAGCTACTTCTTTATTTGTTTTCTCCAGAAATAAAGTAACAAATGTATTAGACTAGACGTTGGATCATAACCTGGTGTAGTGCATATGTTGCCCAAAATACCCCATTGAAGTCACCGATTACTGCTGGTTCAGGCAAATTACAATATCTAGCATGATCGCGTGCAGTGGAAGTGAGATATGTCCCCTGAAAGGTCAAACAAGGATCAACAGAAGCAAATGCAACTCCATGAAGAATAAGGAGCTTACAACCTTGACACGTTACACCTGTCCAACCCATATTATTGAAGCACTAAACCCAAGATACAAAGAGGCTGGAACCATCGTATACCTGGAGGAAAAGAAAGAACGCAATAAAAGATTGTTAATTAGTGGGTACGCAACAAAATAATACACACCTTGTTACTTGATAAAATAATAACCAATTTAACCACCTGGACTTAGATCAGGTGGCTGAAGTGAGGGTATAGATTTGAAGATCAAACTCACGTGATGTGGCAAATATAAATAATAACCGATTTAAACTCATCACAATGCCACTCTCAAAACTAAAAAGACTTCCTTCTTGCACAGTGCTTCTTTCAACTTTTTGTCCTGAACAAATACATTTTTGGCGAAATACTTTCGTTAGCTTATTTGCTAATAATTTTACCCCATCTTTACTTGTACCGATGATTTTTCACAAATAACTTATTGATCGCCATATCTTTTAGGCAACTGCCAAAAAATATGTACTCCCATTATGTAGAGTCCGAGATGTGTTGAAATAAATTATACTGTCTATGTCTTATAAATAGGGTTGCTATTAATTATTTCATTTATCGTCCAAATTAAAGTAATGCGTCTGTGACAAGGAGTATGCTTTTGAGTTTGAAAACACCTCTTCCTCATATCGACAGTCTGAACAAAAAGATAACGAGAGATTACCAATTCGGCTTCAAATTTGCAGCTACGAAAACCCAATAACCAGTTGTCCCGATAACCAAGGCGCTGTTTGATCCAAATACCCGCACTATCAAAGAAGAAACCAGGGAGAAAAATGCGAAGGATGAATACAATATCCCAAGTGAAATCGTACCCAAATTTCGCTCCTGGTGTGAAATCAATCCAACAGAGCCATAAGAAACCTCCAAATCAGAATCAAATATGCAATACAAAATAACAAGTTCCACTGAAAAATGTCGCTTTCCAGATGGATGAGGATAACAGTTCACAGAGACTCACAGTGTTTAAAGTAGTTGCAAATTCTGAGCAGCCCCATAGGCAAGAAAGATCAGTAAAAATGGCAGGCTCAAAATATAAACATCTCTGGCGCAATCTTTAGTCGTTTGAGGAGGTGGCGGAGCATCTGTAACAAGTGGTGCCTTTTCCTCATGGGGCACTTGAGATGCCATAGCTCACAGTTCGCGATCCAAATTGTAATAGAAGGACGTCCGATTACAATCCGTCAGAGATGTTTGGCGCTATAAGTTGATAACCCAAAAATTTGGAGATTTTGGTTCTTCTCAAAGAATGGTAGTAATTTACCCTTCATTAGTCTCGCGCTTTCACTTTTTTTTTGGGGGCTAATTTTCCGAAGATTTATCTGCGCGTTTCTGCTTCGGGAGGTTTGACCTTGGAAATTTATCCCCTGAACAGATCTCGATGTTCCGGTAAGCAATAATATCCAGACTGCATTTCTCCGAAAGGAACTACACGGATAATATTATTATGAAAAAAAATGAGCGAAATATTTCATGTCATATTTCTCAGTTGAGCGAAATAAGTTCTACATATCATAAAAATAAATAATTATTATTGATTTTATTTGCTTTTAGTCGTATGAAATAGATACTAGTATAATATTAATTAATTAATAATATGAAAATTTCTTAAAACAATAAAATATCACTAATATTTAATTTCCCATTTGCGGGAAAAATAATTCGCTTAAACAATAAGTATTGTTTACTGATTTTTATTTTATTTACACGTGTAACTTCTGGGACACCTCACGAAAAACGGCTAAGGTGGCTGTCGTGGGAGCGCAGTATAGCCACGTTGCATCATAATACAGGCTGCTTAACTGGGTCCCATTACGTTTATCCATTTGTCTTCTCGTCCCTTCCAAATGATCATGACGACAATTTTATATTTTGCTTTTTTCCAGAATTTTAATGAAACTCATCGCTTCTCGGCCTTCCAAAAGTTAAATCTCACCCGGGAACCAAGCTTTTTGTCTGAGTTTGTTGCCGCCCTGAGCGTTACGAAACAAACCCTAACCCTACCGCATCCACTTTTATCATTCAGATCTAAACCGATAATAGACTTCAGTATTCTTGACGAATCTCAGATCTGTAAATATAAATTTGGATTTATAGCGGATGGAGTTGGTGTTAAGATATCCAAGATTTTCATGATTGTTTGGGGTTGAAGGACTTTTTGGTTTTGAATTTTATGAATTCGGTTGGTCTATTGTTAGAGGTAGGTTTCTTCTTAATCTTTCCCTACTTCATAATTTTACGAAGGTCTTTTCCTTCTTAATCTTTCCCAAATTGAATTAAAACGGTTAAGCGGTTGTTGATTACGAAAAAGCCCATTCTAGAACATGTCTTGTTCGCATACCTTGTAATATGTCGCTGTTGTTTTCACTCGATCTCAGTATCATTCAAACTTAATTTCTGATCTTTTTTATATATGCTCAGGCAATAACTTGATTGCATGCTCAAGGAAACTCGGACAAATTTGAGTCATCTACAATTTAATTAGAACTTGTTTTGGATTTTCGTCCTGAATGTTGTGCATCAGTATCACTTTTCTAGTAGCTACCACGGTGGAATCCTAGAGGGTTTTATTCTTTGATGGGAGACGGTGCAGTTTGCGTCGAATTACCCGCAGATAGAACAGATGAAAACGATGAGATATCAAGAACGGACCTGAAGAGGGACTGCCAATGTCTTACTGATACTGAAGTTGTCACCTCCCCGAATAAGAAACAAGCAAAAGAAATCTCAAACGATGACGTGCGCTCTGAAGTTTCTAATCCCAAAATTTCTTCGAAAGAGAATGTATTAGCATTTCAAGATGTTAGTAGCCAGCCCGGCGAGTTGGCAAATACAAATCAAGCAGAGTGTGGAGAAGTAACATCTACTTGTTTGGAGAATTCAAGTTCGGATGAGACCTTGGTTGATGGAGGGGTTGATCATAATACTATTTCTCAGAACGATAAGGGCGTGAGCAGTGCTGAAATGACGTCCCGTGTTGTACTGGAAATTCCCAAGCATGCCAGTTCATCTGGAATCAGAAAGATTACTTTTAAGTTCAGTAAAAAGAAGGAGGAATATGATTATCAGCCACTTGCTAGTACTAATAGGAATCCTTACAACGAAGAGCCAAGTTCTGATTATAAGTCGGGGATGTTAGCAAGTTCGTGTGGGATGGAATATGTTCAAGCTGGTGATTTTAACTTGTACGCTCCAAATATGGAGCTGAAAATGTCAAAGAAGGTAGTTCCTAGCTGTTATCCTACAAATGTTAAAAAACTGCTAGCAACTGGTATTCTTGATGGAGCTCGGGTGAAGTACATTTATACTCATAGCGCAGGAAAGGTAAAGCATGCATATATTTTTCTTATGTACTTGTGCTGGATGTAGATTTAAAAAAAGAAAAGAAAAGAAAGTTCTCGTGTGAGGTAGTTTTCTTACATCCTGAAGTTGTCAGATTGAGCTGCCGGGGATTATTCAGGGTGGTGGATATATGTGTGGCTGCTCGTTGTGCAGCTTCTCCAGAGTAAGCTACGATCATCAGTTCTCGTTATGATTGAAGTTTTTGTCCTATATCTACAGATATATGATTTAATGATATGCACAGGTTCTAAGTGCGTATGAGTTTGAGCAGCATGCTGGTGCCAAGACTAGGCATCCAAATAATCACATATTCCTGGAAAACGGAAAACCAATTTATAGTATTATACAGGAAATGAAAATTGCTCCGCTCAGCTTATTAGATGAGGTTATAAAGAATGTTGCTGGTTCATCTGTCAATAAAGATTCCTTCGAGGTTTGGAAAGGTGATAATAAAATTTTTGCTAAAAAAATACATCATTGGATATGTATGCTGGGCAAATGTACTATTGTTTGTATTAATATATGGTTGACTAGTCAATGATGTGGTCTAAAACGCTATATTTGCAATGACAAGAATTCTCTTCTGGATATTCTTGTTGGCAGATCTCGAAATTTCAAATTAACCAGTTTGGCTTAGTTACTTTTGCCATTCATGCCTATCTAATGTTGCATATGTGTGAAATTTTATCATTGTGTTATTCTCTACCCAAGTCAGCTCTGGTCTTCCTGTCATAGTTCTAGGATCTTCTGATTGAGTTCTGTCACCCTTCCATTTATTATTAACCAACTACCCTACAACTTGGTCTCCGAATACAAGGAATTTATTGAGGTTCTTAAACGCTGCAATCACAATAGGCATTTATCAAATTTTACATTCAGATTAACTTCATATCATATATTTTCTTCTTCTTCTTTTCCTATCTTGACTACTCTTTTATTGCTGTTTCTCCCTCCCTCTTTCATATGCGTTCTTAGTATCTCGTTCTTCCCTCCCTCTTCCATATGTTGGTCGCCATCCCATCTGCCATGGTAACATGGTATTTATGGGATTGACTGCCATAAGCCATCATTAACAACACTGGCTGAACGGTCTTTTACTTGATGGAGCTTGTTAAAGATGCTAAACTTTCGGTTATATAAAATTAAAACCTAATATGGTTTGTTCCTTGAGGATAATATTGGCATTACAAATACAAAGCATCCAGGAATAGCTAGATTTAGTATAGACTGCAACATGCATGGGACCGAACTTTAGACATTGGGATGGAGATTTTTTGCGGCAATAGTAGAAGTTATTATCTTTTGTCCTTAATTAGATTTAGATTTTTCTTATTCTTTCTGTTCATGGATTCTGCAGCAAGTCTTTTGCAAAGCAATGGGCAGGTTGAGGCAGAAAAGAAGTTTAACTCCATGCTTGCTGGCATGCCTCATACAAACATAAGGTAAAAGAAATGAATAAACCAAAGATAAATTTAGTATAATCCAATTTCAGTATATATATGCTAGATTTTGTTTTTGGAGCCTTTTGGATGAATCTATAACCTTTTTTCTTGCTGTTTGCTTTTATTCCCTTTTATCGTAGAGGATGATTATTTCATCTTGTTTAGTTCTTTCTTTTGTATGTTGGCTGCAGATCTGGTTTTATATTTATCTTCTCACAAAAAATGTTCTGCTTTATGCTAAAATTTTAATTAGAGCGGGCATGCCATGTTCATTAAAGCCTCCTTAGCAAGAATAACATCTCATGAATTCATCTGGGCTATGTGGTTGCTTGACTTCAGTTCATTAGGCTTGTGTTTGTATACGGTTGCCTATTATCAGCCATTTCCATAATAAAAGAATTAGTTATCTAGTTGTGAGGTCAGTACATTCAGGTTTGGGACTGGGCATAGTGCGTTAGTTTAAAAAGAATTTACATCCCTTCATTTATGTGATTGTTGACTTTTTAGAGTTGACCAACTCAATTTTGTTGGGTGTTTTTCTGTGGTATTATTGAGTTCTAGTGACTAGATTATTTGCCTCTCTGTATTGAATCTATGGATTATATTAAATTTGGCTGACACTTGCTTGCCTTTATTAAAATATGATGCTTCAGTGGATTTGTAGATGGTATGAGCTACATGTCCTGTTCAGATGTTCTGAGTCCTGTTGAGCAGCAAAGTCATGTGAAGCAGACAACTGACGAGAGGAAACATGTGGTGAAAAAGTTTGTTCTGCCTCCCTTCCTCTATCTCTCAGTGTGCACACGCACATGTGTGTGTTTGTGTGCACATGCACATGCAGCGCTGTGTGCATGTATTAGTGTGTGTAATTAGTCAAGCCTGATAGCTGGTTGTTGAATATGTGCTTTAGCAATTTATAAGTTTTTATGGTCAATTAGATGGTAAAATGTGGATGACCATAGCAAACATGTTTTGCAGATCAAGCTCCCATACTTCTAACTCAGGTCTACAGCAAAAGAAAACTGCAGATGGTTGCAATAAGAGAAGGTATTTTTTGGGTTTTTAGGTTTTTTTAGGTGATAGCTTGCTCAGAATTCATTTGTCTCCTAGTTTCGTCGGTGAATTGGAATACAAATTCGTTCTTTTTTAGGGATAATGATTTGCATAGGCTACTATTTATGCCAAATGGACTACCAGACGGTGCTGAATTGGCTTACTATGTCAAGGGACAGGTGTTTTAATATTGTGTTTTTTATGGCTATCATCAATCTTTATTGTTTTCAATGTTTAACTTGTCAAATGTGTGCTTCAGAAACTACTTGGAGGTTACAAACAGGGAAATGGAATAGTTTGTGGTTGTTGCGATAGAGAGGTATGATAATAATGTCTCATAAAGAAAGCAAGATGAACATCGATTTCTATGCAGATACCAGTTTAAGCTTATTATTATCTATTGGTTTAAATTTCACATCTATTTGCCAACAGATAAGCCCTTCACAGTTTGAAGCTCATGCTGGGATGGCTGCCCGGCGTCAACCGTGAGTAGCTTTTAGGCATCTAAATATTTAATACTTGATGGACTGGTCGCCTTATCTTCATTTTTAATTCTCCTTTTCCTTTTCCAGTTATCGCCATATATATACTTCCAACGGATTAACACTTCATGATATAGCCCTCTCATTAGCAAATGGTCAAAACCTTACCACGGGAGATAGTGATGACATGTGTGCAGTATGCGGAGATGGAGGGGATTTGATTCTTTGCAATGGATGCCCTAGGGCTTTTCATGCAGGTGGATATGCTATATTAATATTTTTTCTGTTTTTTAATTTTTTGTACATAGTGCGTGTTCTTATCTTTACAATGTATTGTCTTGGTTTCTTTACTTCTTGTCTGTGATCTTTTCTATTAAAATGTATAATTTATGTTCCCTAGGGATCCTTTTGGGAATGGCCAATGTCATTGTATGGAAATATGTTTAATTTCTTTCTTTTTGGTGTTGAATGCACTATTTTATGGTACATGAAGTAAATATCGGAATTTTCCTACTTGTTTTCTTAGGAAAGAAATAACGGATAAGCCTTTCCATCTGTCTCCTTTTGTATATTAAAGAAATTGACTATCAGGGAAGAAGGCAGTATATCTTAATAGCATGTTATTGTGTGTTCTCTAATTTGACTTTTAATCTCTTGCTCAAGCATTTTTTTTCATATTTGATTAATTAATAAGTCTTTTTCGACTGCAGTTTGCTTAGGTTTACAGGGTGCTCCTGAAAGCTGTTGGCTTTGTCAAACTTGTAGAGATATTTCTGGCTGCAGCAGATTATCTTCTACTGCAAGGCCAATTAAGATAAGGTTGACCCGGGTTGTTAAAGCGCCAGAATTTGAGATGGGTGGTTGTGTTGTTTGTAGGTAGGCCATTTTCGTTGTTCTCCTTAAAGCAATTATTGAAATAACAAAATTTAGCAGCTATATGAGGAAAAAATGGTTCCTTGCAGAAAAAAGAGCAATTTCACTTAAGGATAAGATATTGGCTATGGAATTTGCTTTCCACTGTGGAGATATAATTATTAATCTTTTCAATTTTCATATATCAAGGTCTCTATCATGTTTCAATAAGGGGATGGAGGATGTTGACGGTTGGCCTTAGCTGCTTCACTCATTGTGTTGTGGGCATAGGTGAACTAGCTGATCTTCATAGGATTTATTGATTGTTAGTACACAAAGAAGTTATAATTAATTCTAATCATTATGTATTCTAAATTTAGGTGATCTTCTTGTGTTTCATGTTTTTCATAAAGAAGCTCATAAATGTTAGGGGTCCTATGTGTTCTGTATTTAAGAAAGCAGACAGAAGACTAATACTAAATCAATGTCTAGCATCATTCTCTGTTCCGAGAAAATGAGACAGAATTGGTCCTTGGTTGAGATCAGCGGTTCAGTAGCATGCAGTTAAAGGAGATTAAAGCAATGCAATTAAATAAATGTAGTGGCGGGACGAATATGGATCCAAATTGTTTTCAATGCCTCTTATGGTATGAAGCTGTATTTATGGGATTATATTCATGTATTGTTTCTTATGATTTCTGAACAGGGAGCATGATTTTAGTGTCTCTAAATTTGACGAGCGAACAGTAATAATTTGTGACCAGGTATGGTGTGTTGAAAATTTCTATTAATTGTATTTTGGTGTCTCCTTTTTTAAGTCCATTAAGCATGTTATTGGTTATTAACCAGTGTGAGAAGGAGTATCATGTCGCTTGTTTGCGGGACAGTGGGCTATGTGAGTTGGAAGTAAGTATCAAATCTTGTAGCAAATTGTTTTATGACACTTGTAATTGTCTTTGGTTATATCGGTTTTCTTTCTCAGGAATTGCCTAAGGACAAGTGGTTTTGTTGTGATGACTGCAATCGAATATATGTGGCCCTACAAAATTCAGTTTCTTCTGGAGCAGAGATTATACCAGCTTCCTTGTCAGCCCTAATAAATAGGAAGCGTGAGGAGAGGGGCTTACCTATTGATGGAGGAGGCATTGATGATATCCAATGGCGAATTCTAAGCGGAAAAAGTCGTTATCCAGAACATTTACCATTACTTTCCCGGGTGGCTGCAATTTTTCGAGTGAGTTTTCTTTATCTCATTGGAATCTCCTGTTGCTTCTAAGTATTTTGAGCTGCAGTGTTACTCTGTTAAATTAATGTTATCCATGATTTGTCTTAATGAGCCCTTTCTCATATTGGGATGTATGAATTTGCAGGAGTGTTTTGATCCCATTGTTGCAGTCTCTGGTCGTGACCTGATTCCTGTTATGGTCTATGGGTGAGCAACTCGTTTATGTGGTTCAGTGTTATTGGTTTTCACTTCTTGCTGTCTGCTTATGTATTTGGGAAATTTCTTGTTCTTAATTGTTTCTGTAAGAATAGTACTTTATTAGGTTTTTACTAATTATTCCAGTGAGACAAAGTGAAGTCCTTAAGAATTAGGTTTATTATGTGTATTGCCCTCCACACTCTCACTCCCACACATACAGACACAGCCTTTCAATGCGCAGTTATTGGTTGATGTTTGGTAGGCTCTCTCTCTGTAAGCCTATTTTTTGCGAGAATTACTCAGATTAATGTAATTCCTAACTTTTTCTTAGTTGCATCCATTTATTCGTAGTTTTTTTTTATTAGTTTTGGGGTTACAGGAACTACAATTTTTTGTAACTATGTTTATGCATAGCGTCAAGATTTCATATCAATCAATGCTTGGGTTGCAAAAGCCACTTTTGACATACCAATTGATAAATAATGTATTCTGAATGTTTTGCAGGAGAAATATTTCTGGCCAAGAGTTTGGGGGGATGTATTGTGTTGTCTTAATAGTGAAGTATGTGGCTTTCTTTATTATAATTTTTTTATGGAAAGGTTTTCTTTATTTTATGTTTTCCCTGATAGGGCATCTATTGGGTATCTGTGACATCAAGATATATCCTATTACGCAGATCTGTTGTTGTATCTGCTGGATTACTTAGGATTTTTGGATGTCATGTTGCCGAGCTTCCAATGGTTGCTACAAGTAGAGAACATCAAGGAAAAGTAAGTGCCTTCATTGCATAATCACGCTTGATCCAATATTGGAAAACATTGAATTAGAAATGATAATATTGGGGACTTACTTCAACAATCCTTTTACTTCCTTTCATTTTAGAAGGGAATAGATGTATAGCAAGGATAATCTTGCCTTAACTCGTTGTCACGTTTTATTTAGGGATATTTTCAAGTGTTATTCTCTTGCATAGAGAAGTTGCTGTTGTCCCTGAAGGTGGAAAAGTTGGTGCTTCCTGCAGCTGAGGATGCTGAATCGATTTGGACTAGAAAATTAGGCTTCCGAAAGCTGACTGAAGACCAGGTTAGATTAATTCTGCATTTACAGGCCATGAAAAGTAGACACCAGCATCTGATTTCTCAAGAATGTGATGAATTTGAGTCATTTGGTACAAAATAATTTTGATAATAGGGAGTCAACAAAAATGCCTTGATATCTGCATACATGATAAAAATACATGGTCATGATGGTGGCTTGAGTTCAGAATCGTTTTATATCTATTCATTTGATCTTGAAGAAACAGTGGCATATATTTACAAGTCACTAACCATTTAAAATATATTATGTTGTCCAGTTATCCAAATATCTCAGAGAGGTGCAGCTCACCCTCTTTAATAAGACTTCGATGCTGGAGAAGACACTGCAGCTGGCGATGGAATGATGCTGTAAGCCCGTGTATGGTGTTGCAACCACCTGTTGGTTAATTAATTCGTTTTTAGTGGCATTTGTCGCTGTAATTGCTGCTATTCTCTCTCTTTTATTCTTGTTTGAAAGGGAAAAAGGGTGGGAAGGTGTCGGGGGAGGCAGGCAGCCAGCTACGTCTCTGGTTCATAATGCACCATCTAGTATAGAAGAGAAGGGTGAAATATGGGGAAAACGTAACATGACTTGAAAGTTGAAAAGAGAGCGCATGCTGACCCCCTTTTTAACTGGCATGCATGCTGGCTAAAATTCTTTTATTGCATTGAGTTTTTTAGTGTTTAGCCTCATGATGAACTGATTGATGTTCACGATGCATAACTCCGTTTTTGTAACTTGCAAACCATAGGGTGTCGTAGATATACTTTGTTGGGTATCATGTCTCTGCTTGCTTTACCAATGTAAAAAAGTTCAGGCCCTTGCTTAGATATAATTTAGGGCTTGTGGATCTTTCCGTTGTGAAGTGGCATAGGCCTGATATCTCCGATTTCATATGGGCTCTGTAATGATTAATTTAATTTTGAAGAAACAATTATATCTTTTAACACGTATAAAAATTAGATTTATTAAGCTAATTATGCACTTTATTAATGGCTTGTTTTACTGCAGACTTTGGATGGTTTCTCGTTAATATTTTTCCCTCTTATCGCGAAGGAAATAGATTGTGTCCATCTAGATATTAAACGTGCAAAATCAATGTTCCGCCAACAATTTTACTGCGTTGGCTCCCCATTCCAAATGCCGTGGCCCGTAGCGCAGGGGTGAAGAAATGCTTATTTTCATATTCTTGTATCATACTCTCCGTTGCACTCTAATTATGTTTAGTGAATGGGTGCATACGATAAAGGACATTTCACATTATTGCATATTTTGAGAACTGTTGTTTAGCGCAAGACGTTTTCAGCGGAAGAAATGTAGAATACTAGGTCATGATTTAAACCATTGATAATGGTAACGGATAAATGCGTAGCACACTGATCACTTGTAATGTAATCATTTGGCACAACCTGATTATTTACGCGGGTCTTAACTTTATAGGATGTCGGAAATTAGTCACTGTGAAACATATTTACCGGACGTGGTGGCAAAATTTTTATTGCGCTGTGCTCCATCGTGGATCGGAAAGATGGAGTTCGCCGGAAATAAATTAGAATTGATAAGTATGACATGCAAGTCCAAAGCGGGCTGCTTCTAAATAGCACAAAACGTTCCTTAAGTTCATACATGAAAACAAAACCGAACTAACACATACAATCCGAAGTTTTTCCAGGTCCGAAGTTTATTTATGCACAATGAAGAAAATAATAGCAAAAACTCGAGGATGTAACTTAAAGGGCTTCAGTAACTGAAAAGTGTACTTTCGTAAGTGAATTTTTTAAGAAGCTAGTTCCACAATAGGAATCTTGGGTAGTAACATCGAGTGCATCAAAGTCATTTGAAGTTTCTATCACCTTATCACGAGAATCCGGCAACTTAGAGAACAAATCAGAAGTCCCAGAGGTTTTCCGAAACTGCTTCTTCTTATCCTTGCCCCCTCGAGAAGAATTTCCCTTCTGACATTTCTTTCCATTTTTCTTGTCATTCTTCTTGTTCTTGGATTTCTGCTGTTTCCTGCTGCTATTAACGGTATGAGATAACGATGTAGGCACTGGATCATATACATCAGGGGCCCATCTCACGGTCAATTTCATTTGGGATCCCCCTTGCTTCTCACGGCTACCTTTCATTGCGGATACAAGCTTCAAAGGAGTCTGACGTAAGGCATTAAGAAAATGAAAGCCATTAGGCAATAAAAAGTAACGCCAATGAAAAACTGCTGTTCATATTACACCCATGTCAGTTAGAATACATGTTAAACTAATGGGGGCTATTAAGTGTCATAATGTCAGTTAGAATAATGTTCTGGCTAGAGACAAGTACAAGTTCCTAGAAAATAAAACATTTAATAACATTTGAACAGAGAACTCAACACATAACCCCAAATCCCACATGCTTGCATTGCATGATCAGAACAACAATGTTCGTTGCTAAATATAACTTCCATTTTTCAATGTGTCTAATTACTCAAAAATGCTAGTGTAGGTTCAGAACGTACAACACTGCAATAAATGATATTCCTGCTAGCATCTGAATGCGACTGTACAGATTTAACACCGCCCAAAGAGGCTAAATTGTATACAAGTTTTAATAGTCCACTTCCACGTCCTCTAGGATTTTCTTCAGTAATTGCCAAGGAATAAGAAAAATAAATTGAAAATTGAATAAGTGAAGTTTCCCACAATTTTTGTTTGATCAAAATAAAAAGCAAACATAAGAACATTGAGAACTTACAGGCAGAGATATTGATCGTGAGTAGGTTTGATGTGCAGACTGCTTATAGAGGGCCTCTGTCAATGACGTATTAGCCTTCTCATCTTCAGCATCTGAAGAGCTTGGAGGTAACATCATGCCCGGATCCGGAAAGGTTGCACATCTGTTAAAGCACTTCTTATTTAGCTCCACATCTTGCTGTTCAAGACCTCCACACAGACATTCCACCACGTCACATTTATAAGTCTCATCCAGTGAATTTTCTGATTTCTTATCATCTTGAATATTTAATGACTCGCTGAAACTACTTTCAATGGTGCTTATAAAATTGTTATCCGCTGCATTAGCTGGAGAGTGCAGGTCCATCGATTGCATCAAGTGCTACAGGGAAGGAGAGAAGGCAAATTATTATAATAAGAAAAATAAGACAAATGATACGAACATAACTGCCAATAATCCGCAATAAAAAAATAGCAAGATATCATTATATGCTTCACCAAAAGGCCAAGCATATTTTTCTCCATAACTAGGAAGATATCAATGAGCTAAAGATGGTAGGGACATAAAAATGCAGTAGAGGATGGTCGTATGATGATGGTGAGCAGGACCACAAGCTATAATAGAGATTTTATGGATAAATATATGCATAGTCAATTGATAAGCATGAAATTTCAAATGGAAGGAAATAAAAAATACTAAATAGCAATGTGGCGGTGAAATTGGACGCCAAGATGCTTGCTTGTACAAGCATAATCACATGAATAAGCCAATTATCAGTATCGTTAAGATGCTACTAGCCAGTTTACTACAATATATCGAGCATAACCGTAAGAGATGAGGAGAAGATCAAGTGGGCAGTCTATTGTGTCTCATGTGATAGTGCTATCTCGAAAGGACTGGACAAGAAACCTTTTTCTCGACTATGGAAATTGAAAACTACAGCTGAGCTCTCTAAGGTGCTAGTTTAAACAGCACGTGAAAAGTGAAAACAACTAACATACGTCACAAATCTAACATCCATGACTTGAAAGGTGAATTGAGAAGACAGAGCGGGAAGTTCTCAATGAATTCGTAACCCGATCGAACCACTTAGTGAATTAAAAATTAGGTAGAATTTAATGTCGCTTCACTATAAAGAGCAATCATCAATTAGTCTATCCCATAAAAATCCTTCAAAAAATTTCAGAATCAAACAAGATAAGTCTACTGTGGGCATATGCAAATATACCTTGAGCGACGGCTTGCAGATCGGCAACGCTCAGAATAAAAAGTCGCAGCAAGCTTAAACAAATGTTGAAAGTAACACGAAACCAAGAAACTGAATAGATCGCTCCTCGATCCCCAATCTCTAGATGGATTCCCTTACAGCTCGTACGTGCAAACGTAAAACGAGAAGAAACCAGTGTCCACAAAAAGGAAACCAAAACACACAAAAATTGGAAATGAAAGACACGAAAACCCTATTGTTAACTAAGATTACCACGCCGATCACCTTTTTCAAGACGTTTCAGACGATGAGAGGTGGATCCGACATGGAAATTGGTCAACGAAGGAAAGAAAGGGCGTAGCAATAGTTCAATGGGTACCGAAGGCATTATTCTATGCTCTTCGAAACCCTAATTCATAAACCAACAAATCAAAAACCTCTCCACGTTCACTGTCAAACCAGCTTCTGATTGAAGATAACTGAATCCACAAGGAAATTGTAGGCCTAAACCAGGATCAATTCAAAAACTGAGAAATCAAGGTTACTGCTAATTAGATAACTGGCATCCCTTTATCCGAGCGAGGAACCCGGGAAAGTGTAATGAGGAATTGGATTAGGATGAAGGTGAGGAAAGGTAGATTCAGATTTCTAATTTATAGGAGAGGAATCTTAGGTCAATGCTCAAATTGTTCGAGAATTTGTCTGATGATGAGACCAAATCAGGAACATACACGTTTCAATCACAAGGTGCAATCTTCCAGCATTCCTGCGGGTGCTTCGGGATATTTTTGACCTGATCCACGTCGAGACCAGTCTTGGTATTCAATCCTCCCTATTGTTTTCGTAGAAAAATGGGGCTTCGGCAAAAGCCCAACAAAAAACAAATACCAGCACCCTCCCTATTATCCACTGTCGAATTGAATCCCCTTTTATCCGCTACTCAAGTCAGCTTTACACGTGGGGACTCACGTCCAACTCAAGACTATATAACCTGCCGAAGCTAGCCCATTAATATGAAACTTCTAGTGTTATTATTTGCGCTCGTTCAATTCCAAAGCTCAGATCAATGGGCGGTATACACGGGGCTAGATCTTGCTTATTTTTTAAGATTTAAAAAGATTATTTTTAAATATGACTTTAAAAATATTATTGACATGCTGTCCAAAAGAAAGGGGGAGAAATATAGCTTGTTAGTTGCACAAGTACATAATCTTTTAAATCGCTATTGGGACCTGAAGATCTAATATATCCCAAGAGCTCGCAATAAGATAGCTGATGCATTGGCTAAGGATGGACTCTCTGCTACAGATATATTTTATATTTGTCCTCTAAGTATGGAGTCTCTGGTTTTCATAGATAGTCTGGGATATAATTCCTTTATGATTTAGTATTTTATTGTTGGACTATTAGCCCTATCTTGTAACCCAAAAAAAAAAAATCCAAAGCTCAGATTATTTCGTTACGCTTCCCATACATATAAGTTTCTTGGGATAGGCGGTTAGACCTTGCAATCCACATTCAACTGAACTGAAGGAGGAGAGGGTAAAGGGTAAAGGGTAAGTAAAATTATAAATTTTATTTGATTGAAGGATAGGATTTGGAATTAAGATTTTTGGCTTAGAGAGAGATAGAAGGGGAATTAATTAGAAATTAATAAATATATTTTTATATTTTTATATATTTTTCTTATATTCTTTTATGCTATGTCTGATTATTAGCTTTTGATTCCTGAATTTTTTTCCTTTCTCAATTATGATATAATAGCTTGTAGCACAATTCAATACCTATAATTCTGTTGACAATAGACTTAAAGTAAGCTATACCTTAAGGATTAAATCAAAAATTAAGAAAGAGTCTTGTCACTAAAAATTATTTTACCTCAAAAATATTTCAACCATTAAATATGGGATCAAATTAAAAAAAAAACAATCACTTAAAAATTGTCAGATTAAAGCATAAGATTTTTAACTCAACAAGGAAGCCTATGTTAAACATAAAAGTTATCCATACAATGAAAAACATGTGAAATGGTCGTAATTTGATTAGAAAAAAACATCTTAAACACATAGGTTTAAGCATTTAAGCTTTTTGTGTCTGAAATCTATGGGATTATTCTAATCTGAAGGAAGGATTGTACGATAAAAAAATAAAGGAAGATAATTTAAAGTAACGATCAAATTGCATTTTTTAGATAATAGATCAAATTGAAAATAAAATCTGTTTTAAATACTGATTACTTGAGATTCAGATTCTCCTTCTATCTAGTCTTTTTTTTTTTTTTCAGGCAAAAGAAATCTGCATATTCTTTTCTACTTTTTGGCCAGAATCTATATGCATTAAGTTTATCTGCTCTGGACACGCGGCGTAGCACCACTGGTTACCGATGCATCACACGGACTGCCAGTGCCACTATTCAAAACCGTAGATTCCTTTAAAATCTGACGGGTTACCATCAACCAGGCGCAAAACCGGCGAGCCCCCCATACCATGTGCTATATCCGTAGTATAAATGCCAGACTTGATAAATTGTATACCCTGCACAATTTTTAGAATTGCATCGCAGATTAATTTCTCATTTATATTAGTCGTTGTCTAATTTTCGCTTCATGGACGCCGGTGGAAAGTTGAAGAAAGGCGCCGGAGGAAGGAGGGGAGGGGGTCCGAAGAAGAAGCCTGTGTCTCGGTCCGTCAAAGCTGGTCTCCAGTTTCCCGTCGGACGGATCGGCAGGTACTTGAAGAAAGGAAGGTACTCTCAACGTGTCGGAACTGGAGCTCCTGTTTACCTTGCCGCCGTTCTTGAATACCTAGCCGCTGAGGTAAAAGTTGGCTCCAATTCTACCCAGCTTGTTGACTGATCTGTCTTGTTCCACTTCTAGCGTTTTCTTTCTATATTTCTTCATACCATCTTAGGGTTTATTGGAGACCCCCAAAATTGAATTTGTCTGACTTATAGAGTGTAGGTGGTAACAATAATCGGAGTGCTTGTGGCTTGGTTATTTTATTTGACTGGATTACTGAATTGTTCAATTGAATTTAGTGATTTGCATGATGATCTCAAATATTTAATTAATTCATTTATAGGTTCTGGAGCTGGCTGGCAATGCTGCTAGGGACAATAAGAAAAATAGGATCATCCCGAGGCATGTTCTGTTAGCGGTGAGGAACGATGAAGAATTGGGGAAGCTTCTGTCTGGAGTAACAATTGCTCATGGTGGTGTCTTGCCTAACATCAATCCTGTTTTGTTGCCTAAGAAGAATGAAAAGGCGGTCAAGGAACCTAAATCCCCATCCAAAGCCACGAAGTCGCCCAAGAAGGCTTAAACTTTGTGAATTATTAATGGAATTGTCATCTCTGTATGTAGTCGATAATCTGTATCTTTGTTCGTAGGGATATTGTTAACCGTTGTGTCACTGTCTTTGTTTTTATCTCTAGTAAATGAAATGACAGCGGTTTGGTGCTCAAGTTCCATCTTTTCGACATCAATGAATTTGTCCGCAGTATTCTGGGAGATGGTTGACCGGGGTCAACTGGTTTTTAAGTGAGGATTGAAAACTTGGAGTGATCTGAAGTAGGAATTTAATTGAAAATTTGTTGGCAAAGCAAATAGTATCAAATAGAACGGATTCTTTGAATTTCGATATTTAACAGACCTGGAGATTAATTTAATTATTTTCTTAAGTATTGAGATTTCTGGTATTTACATTTACTGGTTGGTAGAGGATATAGTGTGGTTATATTGATAAAAACATTAAAGGAAAAGGAAAGGAAATCAATCTCATATCGTATCAGAATAGACTTTGGGGAGTACAAAATCAAAGGATCCTTGTAATGAAGCCCTAAGGAAAGGATCCTTGGGAAAGGCTGAGGAAGTGCAACATGTGGGTGGAACATGAGTAGGTAAGTGAACTGATGTGTTAGAAGTGCCAAGTGCAATATATATTTGAGAGAGATGCATGGAGATAGACGTGTTCACAAGACTTGGGAATTAACTCAGAAGCGGCGTATGATGTGAAGTGGGAACTGAATTGATCTTCTTAAATGAAGTTGGCATTCAGCTTGTTGTAGTTCCACAAGGCTTTAAATGTCAATATTACGCAGTGTGACATGAGATGAGAAGCAACAGACGTTACAGCTTTTATTTTTTCCTAAAAAAATTATATTATTGAAAAATGAAGAGTTCTCATCATATTTATTAGCATATATATAATAACAATAAGTCTTATTGTATTAAATAGAATCGGCTATATGAATTATATGACATTATTATGCTCTATTAAAAATTAAATTTTTAAATAGATTATTAATCAGGAGATCCTATTCAATAATTTTATTGAGCATTCTTTTTATTCTCGTCATATATATTAGCATATATGTATTATTAAATTTTCAAGAGCATCCGGATGCCCATATCAATGACCTTAAAAATTAACAGCAATTTCCCAAGCTTGCATAAAAGTTCTTGGCTGAAAGCATCGTCAAACGAAAAGAAAGCACTTGTCCAGCCCCTTGTTCTTAGGTTTTTATATTGCTTGCTATTATTCAGGGGTCAATAATAGCAAGCATCATATTATAGAAAAAGAAAGCTCAATATGACGCTTGACTGCTTGCTATTATTCAGGGATCAATAATTATGGATTACTCAATCCAAGCCAAAAAGGGACCGTCGGAATCAAAATAACGACATCGCCCCAATCAGTGGCCGACTGGAGTCATGACATAAATATGAACTGAAATCAACATTTCCTCTCCATGGTCCCCCTTCAGTTTGGGAAGTAATCTCAATATGAAGACTAACAATTTTCACCTACCATGGAAATGTTGCAGTTTGGAAAAGAAGATAATCTCATAACATGAAGAGAAATCCTACAAATTATCAGCTTCAGTTGAAGCTAACGCCAGCCAGATAACAGATCACTCACAATGAATTTGGTGATCTAACAGAGCATTGATAATGTACTATAAACTCCCACAGGCTTTCTGATAAATTCATTTTTGTTGATTTGGCTATATCCTGAGCATATCTTTCGAGAGGTTCGCACTAAAATTGTAGTGCTCCTTCGAGAAGTACTTCAAAAGATATGTATGTTTAGACAATGGGCACCGCCTTGTAAATGTAAGGAAGGCAGAAACATTGACCAATTCGCGATTCGCCATGAGAAAAGATGACAACGGTTCCAAAGCCGATACAACAGATCCAATTATGAAACAAAGGGACCAATGAATTTAATTCCCCGCCGAGAAAAAAGAACCAAATCCATTAAAAAAATGACTATTTTAAATTAGAATTCCACTAAGAACTGTTTAGAACAGCAAATTTATAAACCTAAACTAGAGAATAATATCTAATTAAAATGATTTCATAGGAAACCCTAGATCTCAAATACAGAACGAACAAATTCGTACAAAACTAAGAGCTGGTAAATTTGGTAACCGCCTTGGTACCCTCAGAAACAGCGTGCTTAGCCAATTCTCCAGGGAGAACCAATCGCACAGCGGTCTGAATTTCCCGAGACGTGATGGTAGGCTTCTTGTTATACCTGGCCAATCGCGACGACTCCTGAGCGAGCTTCTCAAAAATATCATTAATGAAACTATTCATGATTCCCATAGCCTTGCTGGAGATACCGATATCAGGATGGACCTGCTTCAAGACCTTGAAAATGTATATCTTGTAGGTCTCAGTGCTCTTCTTTACCTTCTTCTTCTTTTTGTCACCTCCCTCCTTTGAGATCTTCTTCTCGGCCTTGGGCTTCTTTTCCGCCGGGGCTTTCTCTGCCGGCTTCTTCTCGGCCTTCGTGGGAGCCATGTATCAGGAAGGTGATGAGAGGAACTTCGGGAGGGCGTCTACAAATATAGATTGTTGCGTCGAGCGACGGATGATCCGGAAAATAGAGGCAATGGAGAAGTTAAGAAGAGGGTTGATATATATAGGTGTGTGTGTGTGCGCGCGCGCGCGCGTGAGAGAGATGAATTCTAATTAGACCCATCCTTGCGATTGCGAATCCGGAAATGCCTCCGGTTTCAACCTTACGATTTTACAGCTTATTTATATCAGGCTCAAAACAATATATATATATATATATATATATATATATATATATATATATATATATCCTTGGAGGAAAAAACAAAAGAAAAGGATGAATGATCTCATTTTGTAGTTTCTTTTCGACAGGAGAAAAAGATCTTTAGGTCGATCATCAAATCATATTAGTATTTCTTTTATATTTTCGAGCTAATATAATATTTAATTTTTATAATTTATTTTAATTTTAATTTTTATCAATATAATTTTAAATCATAAATTTTAATATTTTTATCTAAAATATTCATCCTTTTTATTTTAATAAAAATCTGAACTATTTTACGTATTAAAGATGAAAACTTATAAATTAAAATTATAAGAATAAAAAATGAAATGAAAGAACAAAATATTTATGAATTACTTACATTGTTTCAATATCTACTGACTGAATGATCTTTGACGCTATATTTTCATAAGCATAAACATCTCTAACACTCGAAATTATTTTAGGCTGTAAATTTAATAGCTCCGCAAGGATAGTATTAATAATGATCTGTATGTAGAATGAAGGAGGGAAAAACAGAAAAGGTGTAAGTTGCAAAACTCCATAAAAAACACTGGGGAAAAGTTCGATAGAAACGAGATGGATTTGCACTTGTGTATAAAATAACAGTACGTAGGATAAAATAGTTTTTTTTTTTATAAAAATAGAAGTAGAATTAAAAGTAAAATTAAACTAAAAAAATAAATTTTAAAAATTTATTTAGTAAGATAAAAATAAATATAGAATTTATACATATTTTTTATAATTTAAAATAAACTAATATAAAATACTTTTTTATAATTTAAGAATAATTAAATTTATCTAAAAATTTTATAAATTGGGTAAAATTATTCAAAAAAATCAACTTATACTTCTATCATTTCAATTCTCAATTTTTTCTGATAAAATTAAAATGACTCAAAATATTAGAAATAAAAATAAAAATAATTTATATCATACTAAATAAAAAAATAAAATTTATTTCAATTTCTACTTATACTTCTTACCTACTAAACATATCCTAAAAGAACTCTTAGCACAACGGCAGTAACTCCGGCGGTGCTCCAATTTAGCCTGTACTGTTTTGTTCATTAGAAATTTCCCATTCCATTGTAATTTTTTCCAAAAGAAGAAAAAGAAGCAGCCAGCTATTAAGCTGTTATCTGTTCTCTATCACCTATTATGGGATTGCATATTCAACCAAGTAATTTCATTCCGCAGTTTTAGTTAACAATATGCATATTTCTTGCAACTGGGAAAGGCGACACCTTCCCGTCTTTGTTTGATACACGGAAAAGGCGAGAGCCACACGAAACCCAAAATCAAATAATATTGTTCTGACCGGGTATGACTTCAACCTGAAACGGGTATGAAGCTAAGCTAACATGATCGAAGTTTCATTTGATTTAACAATTCTAGCCTAGACAAGTGACAAGGTATCATGATTAACATTCTAATTTTTCTCGAAACGGGCACATTCTCAGGAGAATGCCTACGTTTAGACGGTTTAACCACCGCTCTACCTCAGGGAGTACTGGAATCTTGTATTACCTACAAGGTTCGGCTAATGTGTCTTGGTGTCAACACTAATTTGTGAACTTCTCAAATTTATTTCTTTAAGACGACATTGCAATGTTATGTTTAAGTTCCCCACTCTGCAAATCACCACACTGTAAATCAATCATACCAATATAAAGTGGCATTTGAAAAATGAAACTCAAAACACAGAGCAACAGCTGTTCCATTTTTTGAATATGGTAAGCACAAGGACATCTAGAATTCCCGCCCTCAAAACTCGGGGGTTCTGAAAAACAGATCAGGCAACCACGTGCCACCGGTCAGAACAGCTAGAATTGGATTGACTGAGGAAATCGACAAATTTTTGCATATTGATCAGCTGATCAAAATCTATTTCAGAATTAAAAGTAATGCATACACGCTTCCTATATATCCAGCATATTGTCAAGCTTCAATATAGACACAGACATGCGCTTAAATCTGGGATTTGCCCTTAATAAACGAAGAAAATCAATAGACCATAACTCTAATCTTCGCTTCACAAAAAAGTGAGATGCTGATCACGGCCTCTGCATGCAATAATAGCACTATTCTTACCTAATACCTGTCAATTTCAGCAGGGAAGCCATTAGGAAATTGAATTCAGTCGCAGAAATGCACACTATCCCAGAAAATGGGCAATAAAAAAGACTGAACACACCAGAGACATGACATGAAGAACGCCAGATATGGAAAATAGAAAGAGGGCACTCGACTGCAGAGGCATTTAAAACGATAATCAAGCACAGAGAAACTTGTGGAAACACAAGTCCTCATTACATGTTCCCAAAAAATGCTCCAATTAACATATGACAGCAAGACGCAACGTATAAAAAGAAAGGAGTGCAGACCTATTGGTTGCATAAAACAAGTTGTCAAGAGAAGCACATTCTCAACTCAGAGGTTTAGTATACGGGAAGTTGCCAAGATCTCTTCAACGTAGTGACATAATCAAGCATTTGAGATAAAGAGGAGATCAATACCGTAACTCCAAACTAGATGAGTGCCAGAACTATGCATTTTAATTTGTTTTCAGCAGGGAAAAAAGACACATCGCAATATGCATACGTCTGGATTAGGCAGACATTTAGTTGCTTCTGACTATATGCAGTGTAATCATCCGTATGAATTTAGAAGATCCGAATAGTGGATCAAAGTTTGTTGTTATTTTATGTCAATACAATGCCCGTAGCTCCGAACACTCATTTTTTACTCAAAGGTCAATTCAAGAACACACAGATCATCTATAGATATATTAAAGGGAGGACATCAGAATGGGCTTAAGGATTTGGTTGAATTAAGAGATTCAGTAAGAGTAAAGTTGGTAAGTTCCCACCAAGTAAGCAGTAAGATGCTAAAGCAGGTCATTTATTGATGAGGGCGTTTCTTTAAACTCTCTTTAAATGAATCCAAGTCCAAACACGAATCATAGTGTCAAAGTAGAATATGGCATACTTATGTTAAGTTCTTATCAGCACCTACCTATCTATCAGATTTTAAATTGAAAGCATTAATGATAGAGCATTCAGAAGTGTGTTTTATTATTCACCAGGTATTGTACCATTTCTGATGTTTACAAAAAATAATGATCTGTACTAAAATAACAGCGGGTAACAACTACCATTTGCCATGCAAAGTGAAGAAGGAACTGAAATCTTAATTGACCGTTGACACTTAACACTATATTTACTATAATATCAGCAATAACTGATATCACTTTCAATCAAGTAATACCGTCAAGGCCACCAGATCTAAAAGGTATTGTTTAGGTAGTTTTAAAACCTAGTGGCTTGATAAATAATTTTAAGTAGTTTCATCAGCAAAAGAAGTTACTATATGCCAATCTTTTGTAACTTGGTTTATACGTTGTACCTAAATAAAACAATCTACAAAAAAGCTCATCCTGAAGGCAACTAGCCACTAGATATAAGGACGCAAGTCTGATAAGCATAGCTCCAGAATCCAGATGGAGCTAACTTCTTCCTCGACGTGTTTGATCTTCATAAACAGAGACCAGGTGATTTTAATGGAAAAGATAACTCATCTTGGGACTGAGAAAAGGCATTTGCCCTGATAATTTCAGCTATCAAACAGAGCCTTGAGGTATAAAACTAGATCACCACAATGATCAACTGTAGTCATGCATACCTACACTATATGGTAAATGAGGGAAGACATATAAAATCGTGTAAGCGTATGCTAAAAAAATGATCCAATCTCTTAGGCTCCTATACAAAACAAATTCCGATAAACTGGAGTCTCGACAACGAAACCTTGACCTTATAAATTTAAAAGCTCAACAACGAAGCATATTTTCCAACAAAAGAAACAAATTGGCTAGCAGTATCGTTTATATTTTGGCAATGACAGGGAAAGGGATTCCAAGCAAACCTTGGGGAACCGACGTTCATGTTTCGATGCAAAATGCGACCGCCGCTCGAATCTCCGCCATCAATTAATTCTCTTAGCCCCAAATTCCCCACTTTCTCTTCCTTCTCGTCCTCCTCCTTACAGTCTACTTCATCAACACGACTCCCTGCTTTTCCCAGCAACCTCTCGAAGTAATTCCCGTATATATACTCTGGCGTGTAGCCGTTCTCTTCATCGAACAACATTACGTGGCCGTGCCACTCCCACACCCGATAATCGGAACCCTTTTCCTCGTGAAACCCGACGCAGATGTGGTGCTCGCCAATTGTAACGGCGTGGCCTGAGTTAGGCTTTAGCGAATCGGTCTTCCCAGAAAGAATCACCCGGATGATCTCCTTCTCGAGCTTGGATTCTTCTTTGGCGAGCAGGGATTTGTTCTCATCGTTCTCATCATCATCGGATAGATTATTGGCAGCGTCAAAAAGAAGGTCCTCGAGGGATTGAGAGAGCAAGGGATTGTTTGAAGGGCGCAATTGAAGCCTGCCCATCAAAGATTGCAGTAGAAGGTTGTCAAAGTTGGTGCTATTAGGGAAGGAACTCATGGCGTTTGATACGGGTTTCGACTCGAGCACACGAAACCGAAGATGTGATCCAAGGTTTTAGAAGGGTTTAAGAAATAGCGGCCTCTGGAGTCTGGACCTCACAGTTTGGGAATGGGAACGAGGGTTTGTGACTTTATATATGTGTGTGCGAGCAAACCCGCGGCACCGCCAGATATTTGTTCTCAAAATGCCTCATATCATCAATCTATGGTTGACTGCAATATATATAGGCCTCGTGTCGATTTATTAAAATTGAACATTTTGAGTTTATTTTCTTGGCAAATTTGTATGTGCACCTAAGTTTTCCATTTTTGTTGTGAGAAATTTCCACTATTAAAATCTATCGCGTATTTAAAAAAAATATAGTGTATTTATGATAAGTTGTTCGTAAGTCAATTCCTTTATGATTTGGCTATCCTTTTATTGGGCTATAATCAATTTAGTCCGGTTACTCACCATTTTCACCTAATATTAATCTATGATAGATATATTTTTAAAAAATATTATTAAAAAATAATTTTTAGATAGTTTAAAAAATATAATTTGAAGAAGTAGTTTAAACAAATATTTTTAAGAAGATAATTAGTTATAAATAAATGGGTGTTAAGATAGCTATTACTAGAAAGATCTTTTGCTATTAGTAAATTGTCATGAAGGATATAATTTTATTAAAAAAATATTATATTTATTTTATTTTTTATATTTTTTATTCTCTCTCCACGAATACCAGTGACATAGTAGAAAACTAGTGATGGAAGAAGAAGATCAATGTTTACTAGTAATGGAGGAATAAAAAGAAAACTAGCGACTCAATGACTTCATGATAGAGGAAGAAAACTAGTGGCGACAACGAGTTCCAACCGTGTTAACAATAAAACTAGAATTAGAGGCGATGAAGAAAACACAATAACGATAACAAATAATCGTAGAAGATAAGATAGAGAAGAGGGAGAAAAAATATAAATAATAATTAAATAATTTATAAATTTTTTTATCGTATCATAAGTTATTTTAAAAAACTTATTTAAAACTATATTTATATGATTATTTATTTAAAAAAATAAATTAATATTTATATCATAAGCTATTTTAAAATTTTGATTTTGAGTCAATTTAAACAGTTACTATATGGATTGAGTTTGACTCCAACCCACTTAAAAGGTCACAGCGTATTTTGTAGCAAGTAGGTTAGCATGCCTTAAGTAAACTTGGTGCGTAAAAGGATGAGGCTAGATAAAATATTCAAGGTGTGATCAACAAAAGAGAAAGAAAATGGGCTTTATGGAATCATACTTTTTTCTTTTTTATCTTCGTCATAAATTCATGCGTCTATTAAAGACATTGAAATATGAAGACCAAGATAGAATCACACGCAATGAGGCCAAGAGAGAATAGCTTTATAATAGTCTTTGAATTGATCGGATTTCAAACCTCAGCCAGTAAGATGGATTTGTAAACTCTAGCTCTGGTGTTTTGATTTAGAATGTTGAGAAAACAGGGACAAAGAACAATTAATAGAGCAAGAACGAACATAAAGGATGGGGTTGGATAGAATTAAAGAACTCGATATCTCTGTTTTTTTTTTTTGTTATTCTTGGTTTCCTAATTTAATGAAGAAAAGAGAGTAACAAATTGTCTTAATAGATTGCTATGAGCCGTGGATACCCACCTACATCCCCGTTTATTCATCAGTCAAAGATAATTATCAATGTAATTATTTTGTTTTCATTTAGTTTGTTCGTAGCCTATTCTATAACCTTTTGGATAGATCAAATTTCCTTTTATTTTCAATTAGGAATATTATAATCTTAAAAATTATCCCTATGGTGGCATCCCATGATGTCATATCTGTTAGCATGCATTTGCACTTGTCGTGTCATTATGTTCCAAGTTTGAGGCATTTGAGAGGGATTTATTTATTTAATTTTAGTTAAGGTACGCCTTGTCATAAAGTTTTTTAAAAAAATTAAAAATATATCTAATATCTTAAAATATTTTTTTAAAATATATTTAATATCTTAAAATAATTTATAATATATTCAATATTTTAAAATATTTTTTCAAATACGTTCGGTGCCATAAAATATTTTTTCAAGTACATTTAATATCCTAAAATAATCTATAGTGAGTATAATACTTTAAATTATCTATACTCAGTGCTCTAAAATATATAATACCTTATTCCTTGTTTGTTTTCATAGGTTATCCAATATATATAGTTAGGTAAAATAATTCATGACATTTTTTTTACTTTATTCAAAAAAAAATCTTTTTTCTTGCACATTTTAAGCCAATAAATAAAATAATTCATAGCCTTATTTTTATATTATTCAAAATTTTAGAACAAAAATTAACATTTTTCTCCCTTTCATATTATTCACATGAAATTAATAAGAAAATTAAGAGTTATAGGAAATAAGAGAAAGAGTCTGAGATAGAACAAAAGAATAAATGGGAGATAATGAGAATAAAACAAAGCATGAACAATAAATAAATTTACGAAAATTAAGTTATCTTATCAAGTCAATCTTTTGAAGTCAAGATAAATCTAAATCATCATTTGACAATTAAAATTAATGATTATGTTAGTATATATAATATTATAATATTTTAAATATCTTAAAAGTGGAATTATATTATAAATTATTTTAAGACATTGAACACGAAAATATTTTAGGATACTATACTCATCTAAAAAAATAATTTAGAATATTAAATATACTATAAATTATTTTATGACGCTTTGTGTATTTGAAAAAAATACTCTAAAATACTAAATATATTGTAAATTATTTTACAACAATAAATATATTTAAAAAATATTTTAAAATATTAGAGATATTACAACCTTTTATTTTATTTGGGGGTATTGAGGAGAAATTGGAGGCCTTTCCCCCATGTTCCAAGGCGCTGCTTGCACCAATAATTGTATTGATGTGATTAAAGATCGATATTGTTATTATCACCCAATTATTTTCTATGCATGTAACAACCACCGGCAAATAGCATAATCGATTGAGATGGTGTAGTCGTATTTTACATATATATCAGATTTGAGTACATTTAAGCGATGGAGCAACTTCTTACATGTTCTATATATCTTATATAAAAGATAGATTTTAGTAATTAAATATTAAACATTATTTAAAAAACACATCATCCAAAAACTGCACTATCCATATTCCATTTCATCTATTAAATTTCATAAAATTTTGTTTAAAATATTTTAAAAAATAAAATAGTTTGTGTTTTGCAATTTTATTATCTGTAAAACACAAAGGATATTAAATGGCGTCGTTTTGAAGCATAGCATCCACGAAACCTTAAACGCTCCCTCAAGCGCCGTTCACGGGGTTCTTTTTTGTTTTTTGTTTCTTATTGGGGGCAAAATAATTGGGGAACAGTCAATGGACGCCAATCACACCAAGAGAAATAATCTAACGGCTAACGGTACTCAGGCGACTGCTTAATAAGGGAAGAGGCCCAAAACAAAAATCTTCTTCCAATTACACTTTTCAACGGCCGACCGGTGCTGACGTATCAGGGACGCTTTCCCCCTCCTCCTTTTTCTCCTCAGATCTCAACCTCCTCCTTTCTTCTTCCTGATCTGGTATGTTTCGTTTATCTTTTTCTTAGTCTTCTTTCACTGATCTTTTCCGTAACTTTTGGATAAAATCATCGTTTTCATTTTCCAATTTCTCTTGCTGTCATTAATTTTCACTCACAAACTGAAGCATCTTGGAATAGGTTTGTTTTCTTTCTTTCTCCTCGCATTAATTTCGATGGCTGCTCCACCTGCTAGAGCCCGAGCCGATTACGATTATCTCATAAAGCTCCTCCTGATCGGCGATAGCGGTAAGATTTCCTGCCATTTTTCTCTGAGTCTTTTGAATTTGCGTTCCTTGGATTGATATGCTTGGTTAGTGTTGGGAGACCTTGCAGTCTTATGCCGGGATTTGATCCAATTTTTTTATGGTTGAGCTACTATGTTAATCTCCGGATGTTGTCTCTCTCTTTCCATCCACCCTAATTATATTACGATCATGGATATGAGAACGATTAGGGCATTGTTTGCTCCTGATTTAATCATTCTCCATGCATTTTCACTGGAATGTGATTTGTAACTACCTCATGCAAGAGAATGGAATAAGCCGCAGGTTTTCTTAGCAACCGTAGCTTCTCCATTTTTTGTTAAATGGTGGACGCATCCTTGTCTGTGATTTTCTTCTTGACATCATTCCTACCACTGTTTATTGGTCACTGCATTGTGTTGTATTACTCTACCCTTCAACTATAATGCGGGAGTCATAAAAGTTATTTGTGGTAAATGGAGGTAAAATTTATTGGCAATGGAATTACAGTAGCTGCTTATAACCCCTTCACTGAATAATGATCTGGAGGTTATAAAATAGTGATGATCCTTTAGACTTCCTCTGTACTTGTTGCATTTATCAATTAGGGTAACATATACTGTAGAGTCATCCTTGAATTTGATTGCTTGATTGCTTTGTTCATATTGGCAGGTGTAGGTAAAAGTTGCATCCTGTTGCGTTTCTCTGATGGATCTTTTACAACCAGTTTCATTACGACCATCGGGTATGAGCCCTTTTCTCTAATCACCTTCGTCATTTTTCTATTGTTTCTTTCTCATTGTGAGAAGCTGTTAATCGAGTACTGGAATGGATTTTTCTTCAGCATTGACTTCAAAATAAGGACAATAGAGCTTGATGGCAAGCGAATTAAATTGCAAATATGGGATACTGCTGGACAAGAGCGTTTCCGAACAATTACAACTGGTCAGTGTTTGAGATTAAAAGTTAAAAGCCTTATTCAATACATGTAACTGGTGTTGTAATATGATCCATTTGTTTATATCTAGCTTAAACTTTTGTAATGGACTATATAAGTATTCTTAGGTCTTAGTAGTTATATGAGTGAAAAGTAGTTTAGAACTGTTGCTAATAGGAAGCTAATTCATTTTGAATTTTGTGTTGAGTTCTCTGTTTAAGTGGAGACTACTTTTCTTTTTCCTATCACTACTAGGATGGTAATAAAATTGAGTAGTTCCAATTGAATAGTTATCTTGGAAAAGGTATCTGTGTAGTCCAATTAAATTATTATTTTTTCTATCCTTGAACGGCATTCCTTTAGTGAAGATTGTAATAGTCAAATATTGAGAAGGCTTTTCAGTTGGCGTTTTTGTAGGTGGAAATTGACAAATTGTTAGATAGAACTAGATAAATTTTATTCTTTTTTATTGTAGCACGTATCTGTTGGCTCTTACTGATAGAGAGAAACTAAGAATGAAAATATTAAGTTTTTAACTGATTTCTGGCTTCTTTGAGATGGCTTGCTCAAGGAAGTCAAAGGCAAAAGTGCCCTTAAGCTGTTAGACCTTTGAAATGCCTTAGGTGAAAGATGTAAAAAAGGGTGCTAAAGTAAACAAATGTTATATGAACAAAGAATAGACCCACGTTAATATGGAATAACATTTGGCATAAATCTGGAAAAATATGGCATATATATAATCTTTCGAAATAAGAATACCTATTTTATCCCATTGTGTTAAATTTTGAAGGTTAGGCTGGTCTGGGCTTCTTTGGATTTTATAAGCTGACACTTTTCTTGTTGCCTGCAAACATTGGAGCCCTGAAAGGGCAAGCCTGGAACTACAGAAAAGTGTCAAAAGTGCTCACCTTACCACACCTTATGGAAGGCAGCACCTTTCATGATGTGAGAGGTGTTGGTCATGAATGGTGCCTTAGGTGCTGAGTCGAGTGCCTCTGACATCATTGAACACACTTCATTTATCTGACTGTATCGGGAAGTTTTTATGTATATACACTCACATATTTGGTTTTAGGCTTTGATTATAAATTCTGGGTATTGGACTTATTTAAATATTTCAATCTTCAGCGTTATTCCACAAATTACACGATTTCTAACCATAATGTATTTTAGTTTTATTTTAACATTGTATACTTTTCAAGAATGTAACAGCATAACTGATGCTCTGTCTATCACGTTTGCATATCCATTAGCTTCCATTGTTCTGTTATCCTTCCATATATCTAAATTGTTAAGCCTCTATCACAAGTATTTAATAATTCTTTTGCAGCTTATTATCGTGGAGCCATGGGCATTTTGCTTGTGTATGATGTCACTGATGAGTCATCTTTTAACAGTAATTTCTTTCTCTTCTAGTTTTGCCTTCAAATCTGTATGTGTTGATAGAAATGTATTATTTTTTTTAAACTTCCAGTGCTTTGAATGGATTTTAATTTCTTCTAAGTGGCAATTTGACTGGTCTCATGTCCAGACATTAGGAATTGGATCCGCAACATTGAGCAGCATGCTTCTGACAATGTTAACAAGATACTGGTGGGCAACAAGGCTGACATGGATGAAAGCAAAAGGGTCCGTCCCCTAACTCCTTACTTTCTATCTTTCTGGGTGTGCTTTTACCTGTTTTCATGCACATATATGACTTTTTATGCTCTTCTTAATTTCCAATTATTTTCCTTAGGCTGTACCAACTTCAAAAGGTCAAGCCCTGGCAGATGAATATGGTATAAAGTTCTTTGAGACTGTAAGTTTCTTTTACCGCTCTTGTTGAACTTGCATGCATGTATTTGTTGATCTTGACGTGATGCTGGGGTTTGGTTTTTACAGAGTGCAAAAACAAATTTGAATGTGGAGGAGGTTTTCTTCTCAATAGCTCGGGACATTAAACAAAGACTTGCAGATACTGACTCAAAGGCTGAGGTTTTTACATTAACTGCTTCCCTTATTCTGGGATTATCATTTGATTTCGTCTTAGACCATCATTGGTGGTGCATTTTGGATTAATTGACTTAGATTAAATTACCTTGGCACATCATTTAAGTTTCCACTTGTTGTTTGCAGCCCCAGACAATCAAGATTAACCAACCAGACCAGGGAGCAGGAGCTGCTCAAGCTGCCCAAAAATCTGCATGCTGTGGTTCTTAATGTGACGCTCTGAGGGGAGACATTCTTCAAGCAGCCGATTTGACTCAGGAAGTTAATTTTCCTCAATGACTATGTCAGTAGTGCTTCTATTGTTATTATTTTACATCTGCTACTCGTTGGGTGTGAATGGTTAGATCCTTCCTATGTTGGAAAAATAGTTATCTATTTATTTATTGTTGCTTTGGCTCACTTTATTTTTTAGGTACTTTAATACACAGCCTCTACTTTCTGAAATTAAGAATCACGACCTGCTTATGCTTTCCTACCACCATTTAGCATCTTTTTGTCGTACCCCCCATGTCTTTCGTCTTTTGTCTCCATCAATGCTTTAACGTGCACGCTTTAGCCGATTTCTGGATGGATTTTTGTATGAGTCCAAAAGTGAGCATTTTAAGGATAAAATTCCTGTTCTGAAGAAATTGATTAACGTGTCCTACCCCCCGATCGAATGGATTTTTCGCAGTTTGAAATCGCAGAAGTTTTTCTTTTAGGGGTAAAAATTGGTTCCGCAATGTTTATAAAAATTGAAATCTCAGAAGTTTTTACTTGGGTGCTTCTACATTGAGATTCCTTCCCTTATTTTCGTGCCAAAAAGAGAGAGCCAAAATATTAAGGTACAATAGCATGTTGGCCGACTTTGATTTCTTTGCAGGCTTTATATTGATAACGTGCTGCAAAAGTATCTTCCAGACAAATTGGGATTTGAAACGGGATCTGATTTGCCCATGTGATGAAATCACATGCACTGATTAGTATTACGACAAATCCCAAAGGTGCGCTTTGATGCTATTTGTTGGCCACGACGCTGAGCAAGAGACATATCAGGTGTGCAATGTCTAATCGCAAGCATAAACCAGCAATCTTCAATTTAGATAATCCATTCATTTTTTGAAAGAAAATAAAATAAATAGAAATAGACAATTCATAGACATCAGATAAAAAAAAGAACTGCAGATAAGTACTCAGAACTATTACAAGGAGACAATGTAATTATTATGGAACTCAGCCACTAAGATAATGGGAAAACGAAAAGGTAGCCAGCATGCAAGAGAATGGTTATTTTATCATCCATGCACCTCCTTGAGATTTTTAAATTAGCAAGTTTAAATCAATTTCAATCAGCTGGGTATCGTTATTATATTGAAACATACTTCATCCTGGGGTACATCAATAAAAAAAGAACATAATATATTCGATAAATTGGACCTCAGAAATTACAGGCACTGCTCTTAATATCTAGGTGAGCGAGAGCTGAGAGGTAGGATGAATCAGAGCTTTGTCCCTTCCATCATGTTTATATTGATTGGAAAAATAAGCTCAAGGATATTTTCTTCCTTTTTATTGTTCCTCTTTCCACTCTTATTTTAATTGATTACACGTAAGTGATAATGCTCGGATGCAATAACATCCGATTTACAGCTCCGAAGAATTATTGGAAAAGACTAGTAGATTAGCCAAAATTCTCGTGGATGAAAAAATAATTCTCAGAACATTTCATAAAGTAGATAAAAGAAGAGAACAATTCATTAGGTAATATTGTTTCAACAGTTGGTCAAAAGGAGAAAGTAATAAGAGTGGTTCCCCCTCTTTCTTATCTGCCGGGAACAGATGTCGCAGTAGGACCCCGCGATGAGTAAGACTCCATTGACGAGCACCAGAGCTCCACTGCCTGCGACTGAGGGGCCATATACGACGCATCAACACAAACTCAAGAGAGATTTTATCAAATGAGTGGATGCCAATACCCACTTGTTTTCTAAAATATGTCGGGAATGGGTTCCACGGGGGCGGTGGAGTATTGCCTAATGGACATGTTAGTGCAAACACATACTAAAAGCACAAAGAAACAAGTACTAAAAAGCCTTCAAAAGCCACCAACTACAGAAGCGGGACTTTGAGGGCTTTCCATACTCAATTGACACAAAACCCCTAAGCAAATCACAAATAAGGATATCAATATGTGCTAAGCATCCTTCCTACGTCGCCTTCTGCTCTTATTTTATTTACACTGCCACTCAATAATTCAGCTAGCCATGTTTTTTCAGAACCCTTTTTATCCATATTTCTGATAACTCATCCATCCTCAGACCCAAAAAGAAACTACAACTGAATTATACGTGAATATACAAGGAGCATATTAATTAGATTAGTTTTGCTAATCCCAATACTAAAATCTTACGTACTACTGAAGTTGTCATTATCCACCTCAATCGTGGATTCATAATTTATACTTAAACATGAACTCCCACTTCGCTATAAATCATCTTTACTAATTTGCTTTTCTTCCTCAAGCGCAGGCAGAACGCGTCTATGGATTTAATCTGCAAAAAGCATTCGAAGACCAACAAAAACAAATACCTAAAGAACTAAGACAAGTAGCCAATGCATGAAAGCTATTCCATCAATAGTAACATTCAGTTATACAAAAGATACAGTAATAATTAAAAGCAGACACTGACTTTAAAGATCTGTGGATGGGTACCTAATCACTGTCATGACTTTAACCTCATCTGGTTGTGTGAAATATATAGTGCTTCATAATCATAATGTACGTATCCAATACTTTTGATTCTGAAAGCACTAAACGTTTCATACGTCAGCCCACTATATAAACACGAGCCTTGTAAGGTAGTTGCATTCTTGTGGCTCAAGAAATAGGTTAAGGTTTGAGCTCACACATTATGGAGAACCAGAAACTCAGTTGGTTTGAAAGAGCCAAGCCATTCATAGCTGTAGTATTCTTGCAGACTGGGTATGCAGGCATGGATGTTCTATCCAAGGCTGCATTGAACAAGGGGATGAGCAATTACGTGCTTGTCGTCTACCGCCATGTGGTCGCCTTTCTTGTCATCGCCCCTTTTGCTGTGATCCTTGACAAGTCTCTTTCTTTCTCTGTCTCTCTCCTTTTGTGTGCGTGCTTGTTTGTTTGTGTGTATGAGCATCTGTCAGTCTGTATGTGCATGCCTGAACTGAAACTGAAAGTCATACTATATTTCTATTGACAGGAAAGTTAGGCCAAAGATGACATTTTCAATCTTCATGAAGATAGTGGCGCTCAGTGTGCTAGAGTAATATTCCTTCTTGGCTATACAAATGCTCAAATCTAAGAAAACCATTCAATCTAACTCTCTCATATCACTTCTTATTGGCAGGCCAGTTATTGACCAAAATTTATACTTTCTGGGAATGAAATATACAACAGCAACTTTTGCCGCTGCAATGACTAATATCCTTCCCGCCATCACCTTCGTCATGGCTTGCATTCTTAGGTAACCAAAATCAGTTTTCAACCTTTAGCAGCGATTTTCAGAAATTTGGTAGCAAAGTTAAATCAGATATCCATACATGTGAGAGTTCGATACTCAATCAAATTCTATGCTTCTGCCTAGGCTTGAGAAGTTGAAAATAAGAAACATACGCAGCCAAGCTAAGGTGTTTGGGACTCTATCAACTGTTGCTGGAGCAATGGTCATGACATTAATGAAAGGTCCGGTGCTTGAGTTATTTGGAACACATGGAAACAGCAGCAACAGCCATAGTGGCAGGGCAAATCTTCAACATGCAATAAAGGGATCAGTAATGATCACGATAGGCTGCTTTAGCTGGGCTTGTTTCATGATACTCCAAGTTAGCTATTGTCCATCATAATTAATTGGGAAAAAAATTTCCCTACCACAACCTTTTCTGCTTTATTTTGTTTGGTTTCCTGACACAGTTTCATCTCTGTTTCTCCAGGCAGTTACTCTTGAAACCTACCCAGCTGAGCTCTCTCTTACAGCATGGATATGCCTGTTAGGATCAGTTGAAGGTGCCGTAGTTGGCCTGGTTATGGAAAGGGGCAACCCTTCGATTTGGTCTTTAAATTGGGATACAAAACTGCTGGCCGCTGTCTACACTGTAAGGACATCTAACCAACTTAGTAGAGGAACATGTTATGGATAACATAATACAAAATACTGTGCATTACATTGAACACTCAATCCATCACACAATAAAAATGCACCTCTCCCCATCAGTAAGATAAGTCAAAAGTCGTAAAACCCAATTGATGCCCAATATGGATCCTCAATTAATTGGTTACTGTATGCTCGATAGGTTTCCAAGGCTAATCAACCAAAAAAACAAAAAAGTAAACAGATAAGAGGTGTCACTGCAGAAGCTTAGCCCCCTAGATCATCATTATCATCCATAAACCAAATAAAAACTGCTAGACAATAAGATTAATATATGTATTAAAAAGATTAACTTAACAGGATCGTCTAACTGCTATCAGATTATCATCACTCGCCCACTACGATCTTGATCTCCCAAGTACCAAGGTCACAGACTTAGATGCCTTTGTAACTCAACAAATATTTGAAAAGGAAGGCTGAAATATTATTAACAACTAATTTTTTTCCTCTAAAAACTTAGAAATGATTGCATGCAGGGCGTAGTCTGCTCAGGAATGGCTTATTACATCCAGGGGGTTGTAATGAAAACTAGAGGCCCAGTATTTGTTACAGCGTTTAGTCCCCTCTGCATGGTAATTGTGGCTATCATGGGCTCCATCATTCTAGCTGAGCAATTGTACCTTGGAAGGTAATTATGAGAATCAAGTACCAATCACTAAAAACTCCTATTAGAACTCAATCAACAAACTCAAAGGGAAATTTTACAGGGTGATCGGTGCGGTTGTCATTGTTTTGGGTTTGTATCTTGTGGTGTGGGGTAAAAGCAAAGATTACGACTCACCAACTCCAATTCCCAAGGAGCATATATTGCCAGACAAGTTCAGTTCAGATGAGGGAAATGCCCGAACCGAGCATTCCAATCATGAGTTCATCACAATCACCAATTTTGAAGTCACGACTAGAGAGGAACAAGTACGAGGAAAACAGAACAGTAATCATCAAAGTATCAGTTATCCAGGAGCAATCCAGCTATGATGCAGACTCATGCTGAATGAAACACAAGCAGAAGTGTAGGCAGCTACTTGTTTGATCATTCAATTATGATGTACGTTAGTAGAGGTTTTCAATGTAACTGTAAGGATAAGGCAGAAGATAACCACAAAAGAAAAGAGTCCAACTTTGCTTCATCACATTAGATTGTTCCAAAGTTGAATGGCAGGTATTAATCCGCAGCAGCATGGAAAATCCTAGGTTGGAGACTTACGATGATCACTCATGAAAAGATGAAGTAAAAATCAGTTGAGCTCTTATGTAGTGACTTACGATGTAATTTTAAAGGACCTGACGGCCGCTGTATAAAAAATAGAAAACTAACTGAGGCTAATATATTACCAACAGTCTTGCACCCTTTAATATTCTTTGGATCTTAAATATAAAATTTAATTTATAGTATAATTTTATATTATAAATTATATCTTATATTAAGGATATAAGAAGTATTTAATTTCTGTTAACACTTTCTTTTGAGGAAAAAAAATCAGCAATGCTTTGGAATGATTTGACAAAATGTTAAAGGGACACATTTTAATAGGAGTTTGAAGTTGGACCAAATATGACCAAATGGGCAAATTAATGAATAATGATATCACTTCAAGAAATTACGCTGATTTTTTGACATTCTATGCTTGACTAGTTATCTCTTCGACCTTTCTGACAGGTTATAAAAATCATCGTGGCAATAGTAAACGCCTCTGTAATTTAATTATGGTCATTTTTGGACTTGTTGATGGCAGCAACTAATAATGATGCAATGTAATGAATAACATATTTTTAATAAAAAAAATAAGTACAAGCGAGATGAATAATTAAAACCACTATAATAATCCGTTACATATACAGCATAATGATGTAATGGGATCCCATAAATTACACGGTAAGTTGGATATTAAGAATGATGAGGGGCCAAATATTTGGACCGTTTAATGGGCGAGTACATTGATGCTTATATAGTCCCCAAAGCTTGTCACTCTGCCACAACCCTATGGTCGTCTTTTTAAATAATTAATTCCTTCCACGGGGAAAACTTTGTTGGCAGAATGATCCTTCTAAAGCACTGTCAGATCTTACTAGTTCATGCGTGCGTCCACTATATAAACAAGAGATTTGTAAGGTAGTTGCATTCTTGTGGCTCAAGAAATAAGTTAAGGTTTGAGTTCACACATGATGAAGAACCAGAAACCCAGTTGGTTCGAAAGAGCCAAGCCATTCCTAGTTGTAGTATTCTTGCAGACTGGGTATGCAGGCATGGATGTTCTATCCAAGGCTGCATTGAACAAGGGGATGAGCAATTACGTGCTTGTCGTCTACCTCCATGTGGTCGCCTTTCTTGTCATCGCCCCTTTTGCTTTGATCCTGGACAAGTCTCTTTCTTTCTCTGTCTCTCTCCTTTTGTGTGCGTGCTTGTTTGTTTGTGTGTATGAGCATCTGTCAGTCTGTATGTGCATGCCTGAACTGAAACTGAAAGTCATACTATATTTCTATTGACAGGAAAGTTAGGCCAAAGATGACATTTTCAATCTTCATGAAGATAGTGGCGCTCAGTGTGCTAGAGTAATATTCCTTCTTGGCTATACAAATACTCAAATCTAAGAAAACCATTCAATCTAACTCTCTCATATCACTTCTTATTGGCAGGCCAGTTATTGACCAAAATTTATACTTTCTGGGAATGAAATATACAACAGCAACTTTTGCCGCTGCAATGACTAATATCCTTCCCGCCATCACCTTCGTCATGGCTTGCATTCTTAGGTAACCAAAATCAGTTTTCAACCTTTAGCAGCGATTTTCAGAAATTTGGTAGCAAAGTTAAATCAGATATCCATACATGTGAGAGTTCGATACTCAATCAAATTCTATGCTTCTGCCTAGGCTTGAGAAGTTGAAAATAAGAAGCATACGCAGCCAAGCTAAGGTGTTTGGGACTCTAGCAACTGTTGCTGGAGCGATGGTCATGACATTAATGAAAGGTCCAGTGCTTGAGTTATTGGGAACACATGGAAACAGCAGCAACAGTCATAGTGGCGGGGAAAACCTTCAACATGCAATAAAGGGATCAGTGATGATCACGATAGGCTGCTTTAGTTGGGCTTATTTCATGATCCTCCAAGTTAGCTATTGTCCATCATAATTATAGCCGTTTGGATAAAATTTTAAAAATAAATTTATGAAAAAAAATAAGACTTTTAGACAGCTTATAGAAAAGGATTTTTGAAAAAAAATTTATGAAAAAAAATATGATTTTGAATAAATGAGTATTTGGATAGTTATTTCTAGAAATACTTTTATTATTGATAAATTACGAAAAATAGTATGAGTATTAAATGAGGAGAGATAAGATATAAAAGATGAGAGAGGAGAGAGGGTGTAAGAAAAAATATAAGAAAAGATAAAGGATATAAGAAAAAGTAGGGGTATTATAGTAATTGGTTAGTTTATAAACTCTTTTATTATTCCATAAGCTACTCTGATCAGCTTATCTAAAACTTTAGTTTTAAACCATAGTTTAGTCCAAAAACCCATTTAAACAAATATAGCTGTTTGTTTTAAAATTTCTCACAATCTAAATTTTGTGTGTTTCCAAACACACTTAATTGGGAAAAAAAGTTTCCCTACCACAACCTTTTTCTGCTTTATTTTGTTTGGTTTCCTGACAGTTTCATCTCTGTTTCTCCAGGCAATTACTCTTGAAACCTACCCAGCTGAGCTCTCTCTTACAGCATGGATATGCCTGTTAGGATCAGTTGAAGGTGCCGAGTTGGCCTGGTTATGCAAAGGGGCAACCTTCGATTTGGTCTTTAAATTGGGATACAAAACTGCTGGCCGCTGTCTACACTGTAAGGACATCTAACCAACTTAGTAGAGGAACATGTTATGGATAACATAATACAAAATACTGTGCATTACATTGAACACTCAATCCATCACACAATAAAAATGCACCTCTCCCCATCAGTAAGATAAGTCAAAAGTCGTAAAACCCAATTGATGCCCAATATGGATCCTCAATTAATTGGTTAGTGTGTGCTCGATAGGTTTCCAAGGCTAATGAACCAAAAAAAACAAAAAGTGAACAGATAAGAGGCGTCACTGCAGAAGCTTAGCCCCTAGATCATTATTATCATCCATAAACCAAATAAAAACTGCTAGACAATAAGATTAATATATGTATTAAAAAGATTAACTTAACAGGATCGTCTAACTGCTATCAGATTATCATCACTCGCCCACTACGATCTTGATCTCCCAAGTACCAAGGTCACAGACTTAGATGCCTTTGTAACTCAACAAATATTTGAAAAGGAAGGCTGAAATATTATTAACAACTAATTTTTTTCCTCTAAAAGCTTAGAAATAATTGCATGCAGGGCGTAGCCTGCTCAGGAATTGCTTATTACATACAGGGGGTTGTAATGAAAACTAGAGGCCCAGTATTTGTTACAGCGTTTAGTCCCCTCTGCATGGTACTTGTGGCTATCATGGGCTCCATCATTCTAGCTGAGCGGTTCTACCTTGGAAGGTAATTATGAGAATCAAGTACCAATCACTAAATACTCCTATTAGAACTCAATCAACAAAACTCTAATAGGGAAATTTTACAGGGTGATCGGTGCGGTTGTCATTGTTTTGGATTTGTACCTTGCGGTGTGGGGTAAAAGCAAAGATTACGACTCGCCAACTCCAATTCCCAAGGAGCATATATTTCCAGACAATTTCAGTTCAGATGAGGGAAATGCCCGAACCGAGCATTCCAATCATGAGGTCATCATTAACACCAATTTTGAAGCAGGAATCACGACTAGAGAGGAACAAGCATGAGGAAAACATAACAGTAATCATCAAATAGCTTCAGTTATACAGGGGAAATCCAGCTATAATGCAGACTCATGCTCAATGAAACGAAAGCAGAAGGGTAGGTAGCTACATGTTTTGTCCTTCAATTATCCTGCACGTTAGTAGAGGTTTTCAATGTAACAGTAAGAAACTCAACAAGGCAGAAGATAACCACAAAAGATAAGAGTCCAACTTTGCGTCATTACATTAGACTGTTGCAAATTTAAGTGTAGATTATTAATCCGTAGCAGCATGAAAGATCCAAGGTTGGAGACGTGTTCCAGTTCATTCCTTTCATATGATGCCGTAAAATTCCTAAGTGTATCAAGCAGGGAGTTCCATTTTCCTTTTAATCTAAACTGTAATCGACCCTAATTCATTGAAAAACAAGATGGCAGTACTGGCTCCTACTAGTTGGCATGAATAACACTAACCGAAGGGAACACCTCTCCTACCAATGAAGAAAACAGGGAGGCAGATTTCAATATTCAATTTTTTGTCCCAATAGCCCAATAGCTCAAAAATATCCTCATCCAGCAATGTTTGCCACCCAAAATCCTCGATTGTGGAAAGTCTGCCACAAAAAGTAATCCATAAAAGAAAACCTTTTCTAAATAATTTCAAAGAGGCGTAAAAAAGGGATAACACAGCACCTGCAACGCGTATAGAAAACTATGATCAATGCACATCTTATCAATACTATGACAAGACAATTAAGGAGAAAATTCATTATGGGCGGCTAGTCCAAAAACTCTTCATCATGGGCTCTAATGACACCTTAAATCATTTGACCAATAACAGTTAATCTGGGTAGCAAATTTGTCCACATAAAAGTCCAGCACAAAACACTTGCAAGATAAATGCTATCTAACTAAACTTTGGACTGATACAAGGAAACATTTAAAGAATAAAACATGAAGCAAATGACAAAAGAAAGAAAGATGTTATGCCCAGAGTCAACAATAGTGTATCATCTAATAGAGTAAGAAAAGTTCATCAGTGCATTGATTGATGAAAAATAAAAAGATAAGGCCAAACCTTTCTATGTTGTATGATTAAGTAAAAAACATTTAAGAAAATAGCAATTCCTTCCGTTCACACTCTTTCCCTAAACATGTAAACAATAATGCTAAAACCTGAATTAAATTTTCCTCTCAATAAATTTTGGCTAGGGTTAAAAATGGACAAAAGCGATGCCGCAGCAAAATTGAATAGTTCATATTTCTGAAATTAATAAATGATGTGGTCAAGGTTCCACTAAATGGACTCATCAATCGTCCATCTGCCTTTCCTCTGCACGATCCTTGCTGATTAGACAGTTCTTTCTTTCAATTGGTGGCCATTCACTTATAAGCCATCGAGAAGCATTAAGCTCTTCCACAAAACCAAACAAGTTGCCTGCCAATGAGAGTACAAAAATAAAAATATTTGGAGTGAACAGAAAATGGATATCACATGCCGTTTCTACGCCCTTTCCATCCAGATGTAAGTGAAGCGGAAAACCGCAACGTAAAACACAGAAATTCTCATCTTTCCTGACTCCAGAGTCCAGCATTTTCCGATCAAGCAGGGCAAATGTAGTCCTGCTCCGGCGATTTTTGTAGAAGAGGGCCATGACCGTGCTGTCGTTCTTTTCCTTACTTGTGTTGGCCACTCCATTGGACTTGCACGTGGCAGACTTCCACTCGGGGGCTGCAAATGGTTTCTAATTCTTTGGTGTGTTTGGTGCGTATTACTTTATTATTCTAATTATAATATTTAGAATAATATTTTAATTTTTAAATATCAAATTTTATATCTAATTATAATTAATAGTTTATTCTGTCTAAAATTAGTATTATCTAAAAAATAGAAATTTTACTCTATTTTTTTGGTTGCTCATCCGGTTTATCAGAATTTTGCCCTGACTAATCCAGATTTGACCTGTGTTGCGCATCTGGTTATAGTAGATAAGTCTCTCAACAGAAATTTTCTATATATGTTAAAATTTAAATTTAAAATCTTACTTAAATAATATCAAATTATTTATCATTCAAACTAATCTTGTTGGTGATTTTACTCTCTTAGATTGTGTGTAAATAATTTCTAAAATTTTATTATGAAAGAAAATGATGGGCTCTTGTTTAAGAACTGGTATTTGCTTGGGTCTCAGCATTTAAGAAGATTTGGGTTGGGTTGAAGGATATTCCCTCTGGACCATTATTATATGAAGCCCATTCAAGCCCAGAAAGTCAGATATTGATCCCTTGTGTGGTTTGTTTTCTTCGTAAATATAAGTATTTCTTTAGTAAAAATAATCTTATTTGAGATACAGTTAAAAATTAAATATAGATATATCTTATAATAAAAATTTAAATATTAATTTATTATATAAAGAATTAGTTCTTTCCGTAATTTTGTTAGACACAATCCCTATTGATATCCCTTGTATGATTTAGTAGGTAGTAAAATGTACAAAGAAAAATAGTAACTGAAAGGCTACGTCCAGATTTTAATTTTTTGTTTCTTTTGATTTGATTGTTGTATTTGCTTTAGTATTTTTTTTTTTCATGGGTTAGTGGTACGTCAATGTTGTATTAATAGATTTTCTGGAGTGTTTTTGTTTGGTTTCGATTCTTAGTGGTTATACTAATTTTTTTTTTAATAATAATAAAATGCACTTACTCTGCCGTGTAATGAAATCGTTGCCGACTCGCGTACAGCCTGGCTAAAACTTTCAAGAGAACAAAAAAAGAAATACAAGTCAAATCGCAACCGCAGCACGAATGAATTAAAGGAAAGGATACATTTTTTATAGATCGAATTGAATAATGACAACACAAGCTTTATGGTTTTTGCCATCTATAACGATAATACAACTGACGAAGGCCGTCTACCTTGTTTATATACAAATTTGCAACGACCGTCACCCGCCCACGTGATTGGAAAGAGACCTATCAAATAATAATTGGAGGATTTGAGCCCTAAAAACCGCTCTCACCCCACCATCAGCCTCGAGAGTCAGGCTTCAATTCGAAAAATTTCCAAAACCTAAAGGCTCCCCACAAGCAAGAAACCGGTTTGACCAATATTTAATACCTTTCTCCTCCTCCTTCTTCGATCCCGATTGTGTTATAGTCCTCGGCACTTGTCAAAGCTTTAAATAACAAGGTGACTTTTGATGAACAATATGCCCAAAATCCGACCGCAGTTCAACGTTGTCGGGGCTGTGGGGTAGCGGGCGATCTCGTGTCAGTTTTCACTTTTATGGGTGTTGAGGAATCAGAACCTGGGAGTGCTGTCTAAACAACTCTGTACTCTTGTCAGTAACAAGAGGTGTTCCTCTGCCTGAACTTTGGCGGCGTAGGTCGACGACAAGTCGGCATTGTTGTTGGGTTTTGCAGTGAGATTCTTGGCTGTCGGATGCACTTGAACTGAGAAAAGTGAGTAGACAGGCCTGTGGTCTGAGAATCTTGACTCTCCTCTCTCGTACCACATCTGCTTTAGCCCTTCCCCTTTCCACAGAATCCGGTCGCACCTTTTCATTTTTCATTTACTATTTGTCAGCTCATATCATAGTCGCATCTTCACGGTTAAAAATGATTGAGCAACTCAATCTATGTTTTCAATTATGAGGGGCCGTCTATAATCCTTATAATAACCCTGATAAACTAAAACGCAACTTGCTCTATTTATGTTAGTTAAAAAGAAATCGGAGGTCTCAACGGAAAGCTGGGATATTTAATTGTCAAATTGGCAAGGCGATATCTACCCTATCACGCAACCTATAAAACATTCAATAATGCTTATTCTCTTTCCCACAAAAAAAAAAAAAACTCGTTTGATCATACGATAGGCATGATTAATGAAAGTTATTCAACGTCCGACGTCCTTGTCCACGACCAGTTTCCTAATTAACAATGCGAAACATAGGATAGATCATAATATATCACAGGTGAGTTGATCCCTTTTCAATGGAAGTGGTTGAGTCCTACGTTACTGAAAATCAACACCTACTACGTACAACTTTATAAACAAGTGCAAATTGCATTCTTTGCTATAGTTATTGTTTCATCAAATATCAGCGTTCCCACTAGAGCATAAACAGATGAAATACAACGATGCATGTAGGGAATAATCAAACGGCAATAATTCATGACACTCTAAGATAAAGCTTTCGTAAAGGAATCAACCAAGGAAAAAAATATCTTACCAAGCAGGAGTTCGTTGTTTTTCCTTGGATTTCGAGGTTCGGACAACATAGCGGTCAGAATTGGCTAAGTATTTATATGTAGGAGCAAAATATATTTTCCCTTCCTTCCAACCTTGAAACACCCGACCAGCTCTCTGTGCTATCCTTAGCTGCCATGCAAAAACAATCACTTGTCAGAAAAGAAAGCCAAGCTATATGAAAATACATGCCACGTAAGAAGTAAGAACCAGTAAAAAAAATGTAACTTCTTTACCTGATCCTTCTCTAATAATGCCTGCCAATTGTTCTTCATTAATAACTCGTGGGTTTCAGCATAACCAGTAGCTAACCGATAATTCAAATCCCCAAGCCAAATAATCTTACTGCACATAATAGGAAACAAATGAATAAAGAGCCGGCTGCAAAATTAATATCTCTTGAATCTTAAGATGATAAACGAAGGAAACGAATGGCTTACTCATGCTGCAATATGCTTTCAGGGGAGAGTGAATGACCGAGAGCTTTAAAAGAGGGCGAAAATTTAGTTTTCTTCAAGATTTCAGATACGTCCAAGTTTCTTCGCGCTTCATCCCCATCTTTCTCTCCAGAGGCCAAGTGGGTGCAAACAAAACAGAACGTGGTCTGGTGCAATGTCATGCTAATGGAGATCGAACCCTATTTACCAAGAAATAAGGAATGAATTATAGAGACGCGCGCGCGCACAAGTTCGGCTTAAAATGGAACTTGAATAACTGAGGAACGTAACCGACCTTGTTTCCGAGACAGCCCATAATGCCGCGGCCAACGCATGAGACCTTTAAGCTGTTGATGTGTTGACGAAGATGGGCTCGAACCCACACGCACAAGAAGATACCCACCATTTGTTTGCTCGCGGCTAGGCAATAAAGAGGCTGCTCTACAGAAAGTAAGCCATACAAGCTGGAGCTTGGCTTCGTATCAGAGTTCAAGGCTTCACCAATCAGAGTCCGCCACTTGGATGCTGGCCCACCGTCCTCTGGCCCCAGCACATTCCCTGCATTCAGAGGCACGATTTCTTGGAACCTAACGAGTCCAATCCATGTAACCAATTTGTTATACACTTATACCCTTCCCCCTCTAAATGAAATCAACGAAAATAAATGTAAGAAGGCGATGACAGACCAGGGGTAAAACTGTCCATAAGAACTGGTAATGACTAATGAGTGGGTCCTAATCCTAAAAGCAGGTAATTGAATTAGGAAGCGATGAAAATTGGAAAGTGAGAATAGAGAGGACTTTTACCCGATGACATAGATGTCAGCTGGGGAAGGAGAATCGAGGGAAAGCCAATTCCTCAAATCCAAGCCTTCATAAGGTGACCTCCCCCCTACATTCCACGTCCCCACGAACATGCTAGAATAACGAGGTTTCATCATCATTCCATTTCCACCACTAAAAACAGTGCATCTTGGATAACTAAACCATAAACCAAGATTTTCTCACCTGAGGTTGAGTTTCTCCCTCACAGCTGGTGCTGCCCTCTCCATTACGGTATATCGTTTCCCTCCATCCTCAGCTTCCCACAACCACCCCTCTTTTGGCAGAAAAAAACAAAGCCCGGTAATCAATATCTGGACTTGCATAGCAAATAAACTTCCCACGTGGCAGGTGGTGGGGCCCACCCCTGAGCGGTCCTCCTCCATTAAAGTCATTTCGTCACTACGTGTACATTTTTTCAGGTCTAAACATGTGAACAAATGACACGACGCTGATTCTGTGGAAGTGCTTCCCCAGAAACAAATTAGTTGGAAGAATTGGAAATATTACCTGAGAAATCGTTTGGTACGACGACGTAACAGCCTTTTACATCTGAACAGCTCTTCCTCCTCTCTTTCTGAGTGCCTGAGATCACACCGTGAAAAGATATAACTCGTTATTAATTTCCCAACACAGATCAAAGTCAAGGAGGAAAAAGACCCAATAATTTTACTTTACCCAGTTCATTAAATTCTGAGTGAGATTTATCAGCAAAGCTCTTTATATGAAGCCACTTCCTCATGGATAATTTCGGCCACGAAGACTACAATCACAAGAAGAAAATCAAACACGATTCGAAGATCAAAACTTGATAAAGAAATCAAGAGACAGTGGCACTCTATGCGCATGCCTTGGATATCTTCCTCAACTCTGTTCTCATTGCACTTATTTCCGATCACTGAAAACAAAACCGAAATCCAACATTCACCCATCAGAATAATGCCTTCGGAACCGCAGGTTTTATAGGAAGATAAGGATTATCCGAATCCACAAGGGAAATCTTTTTGACAACATATTGCAGAAAGAAAACTTTAAATTAACCAGAAAAAGTCTCCGGGAAAGATAGGTTAATATGAATCTAGATATTTTTGAAGAATAATACCATAAATTAGTGCCGAGGCAGTTTTCAACGGCATTATTAAAGACCAAGTTGCAGGGGAAACAGAGTCGGGGGCAAAGTCAGAACTCAGAAACGATAAAAGAAATCAAATAGTGGGAATATAATATTACAAAAGAGGGGAAGGTTAAGAAAAGGCCAGCCTGATCAGTTTCTCTTTGGATTATTATAGTGCAAAGTTGTAATACTTTCTTTAGTGCTTTACAGAAAGGAGGACAGAGTGGAGAGGGTAAGTGATAAATAAAGAATCAAAAAGGTTGTGGGCTTCTTCTTTACATTTACTGACTCATAGAAATCATCTTAAAGCCAATCATGAGAACTCAAGGAATAACTCAAAAGGAACTCCTTTTTTCTGAAAGCAAGACATATATGTAGGATGCTGCAGATAAACTGATGCATAGAATCCCGAATGGAAAGAGAATGCGATTTACAAGAATAAACGCTGACTAAAATATTGGAATCCGATTCATGAAAATGAAGCAAGAACCATCAAATCCTGAGGTTTTAATAACAGAAATGAACGGGGGGGAAACCGTAGAGAAAGAGAAGGCAGAGCAAAACAGAAAAATATTGGAAAGTGGGTCTTCAACATTGCTACTTAGAGAATGATGTGACACAGTTCAAAGAAAGAAAAATAGAATGGAGAACTAATGATAATCATTCTAAAAACAGAGGTATAGAAGATAGAACACTTACAAGACGGGATGTAAGGTGTTAGAGAGAATTAGTGTTCGCGAACTCCAGATTCAGCTTTCTCGCTGCTTCCCTTCTTCGCTTCTGGTTAATTGAATAAAAAGCCTGAGAGAATTAAATAGGCATGTTTTAAGTTAGTTTTCTTGCTGGTGGAGCAGTGAGGAGAGTGAAGGCAGGGGAAGTTGTTTAGGGGGATGTTCCTCGGAAAAGCAAAAAGAGCTGTCATTTGTGTTTCGGAGATGGGAGGAGATTTGTAGGAAAGAGAGAGGTGGGAGAAGGTGCCAGAAAATTGACATTGGAAAGGGATCAAAATCAAATCAAGCTTATTACTATTATTATTATATTTTTACTTTCCTAGTTGCTGTGTATCCAAGGAAACTATCGGGAAGAGCGGCTCTCCTTTGCTCAGTTGCTGTGTATCCAAGAAGATTGACGATTGCAAATAGAACCCCGGTAGATTAATGTGGGGTGGCCGTGGTGGTAGCCTGAGTCAAATCAAATAAAGAAGACGAATGTGTGTAGGAGTGAATTAATGAAGGAAAGAGATGGAACCTAAAGAAACCCAAATCAGGGCCTCACGAAGGAGAGACCTATATACTGCAGTGCCAGCCATAAATGTGATGTGACACAAATGCAGCGTCTCATCTTCTTCACATAAACAGAGACAAATCGTCTTTGCCCATTGCCTTCCAACTCGGGTCTTCATTTCCTCATTCCCTTCCGCTTAATTTAACCCTATCCATCACAGTTCATCCCATAATTTCCCCACACAGCGACCAGTGCGTATGTGTAGCAATCACATGATAATCTGTACTGTTTTTTGTTATTTCTCTGATTTGGTCTCTGCGATACTATTATACAAACATTATTTGATACTATTGTGTTAAGAATGTGAAAAGAGAAATCAATATATACTACCCGGTCATTGATATTTATCCGATCTTAGACATGATATATAATTTATATAATATAATAATTAATTAATTTTTTAAAATAAATTAATTAATTATAATTTAATTTAATTTTTTAAATGAATCTATATAATATATTATTTCTCAATACATCTAAATTAATTATAATTTTTATATTAATTATATTTTATATAATTTATTTTTTTTAATCTATTAAAAATTAATTAATTTTTTTATATAAATATTTTAAAAAATAGTTGGGCTCATTTATAATAAATATAAGGATAGGGAGAAGTCTCACTTTCTCATAAACGATATTAATGTCGAGTAGGGTAAGTCATCTATTACTCTCAAGTATAAATTTAAGTATTATGAACTAAAATATTTTTTTAAATATTGTGACTAAAATTATAATAAAATAGTATTTTTTTTAAGATTAAATACACTCTAAATTATTTTATTGTATATTTTATTATTTTATTAGTTAAACTTAAGATAGGTAATTAATTAACTTTTGTATTAAGGGAATGATTAATTAGTGGTTGTGGTTAACCGAGATGTTGGTCACAAAACTAAGTATTGGTATAAGAGAATCACACGTGGCAGGGCTTGGTGATCTTGTGGATCAAGACCTGACAAGTCATGGTGTTGCTTCAAAAGGAGGTCAAAGTCGTTATGATGATTTGGTGATGCCGATTAAATCCATTGTTAAACCAAACACTCATGTGCGCCCCGCTAGTCCAGCAATGGCAATGAAGAAGGTACATGGGTTTTGAGATGAACCAATGGGAATAAGCAGAGTGTCATGTTCGCGAAGGGTCGACGCATCATGTATGCCTTTAACTTAACCCCAAGGGTGACCATGAGCTGGTGGTGATTAAGCTGTTCGTTCATTAAACATTAAACTACGCGAGAAAACCAAAACCATATAAAGCAGCAGCATCATTGGTATGTCCATGCCAGGTTAGGCGCATATATAAGGTTGGTGGAGGAGAGCTGAAGCGCACCAAAGACAGCAACAATATAATAAATTGTACTTTGTATCTTTAGGGATTACTAGGTTGACCGTTTCTCTCTCTTCTGGTTCTCCCGTGAAAATAAATCCTTAGCGTGATATCAGAATCCACTTCATTCTCGACGCTGAAATTCTGCCAAATCAGCCATCGAAGCTTTCATCTGGAACTTCACTGATCCCACATGTTCTCCTATGCGCGAATCCACTGACTAACTTTCAACCAATACGTAGTTATTAAATTAAACACGTATACACATTATACTATTTCACCCTGCAGACAAAATCGAATAGTTAAACCCAGTCCGTAGTCACTCTATATCATTCTCTTCCTCGTGGATAGAAAGGGAGTGCATTTGCTAATCTTGTTATAATAGTTTAGATTAGAAATGGAATATTTTATAATTTTAATATGTTATAAATAGGATAAAATTAATTGCTGAGCTGTAAACTTAAAAAAAATTGATAAATAATTTACTGAAATTGAACACAACGATGGGAAAATGAAACCGATCAACTTAAATCTATGGCCAACTTGTGCAGCTCGGGGCCATTACAGTCAGCACCCAAATATCCTCTCACCTTATTTTTGACCTGTTTTTAGTTGCTTAATTTTAACTTTCATCTTATCTTGGTTCCGTTGATTGTCGGAGGCCTAACTCATGTCTATAACTACATGCACCCCGTTTTTGTTCCCGAATACAAGATCCAAAAAACATGTCATTGTCGCAATGTCGTTCCTTAAACTTTGTATTATACATATAATCTCTTTACTCTGCATTTTCCCCGAATTAGCAGTTGGATTTTAAACTCCTCCCAACACAATCTTGTTTAATGAATATGCAGAAAAATTACTTTTAAGATATCAATTACTATTAATTTTACATTCGTGTTATCTACGCCTGTATAAATACATAGTAAATAATAAATTTATATTTTATATAAATATAAATTCGATTTCTATTGTTATTGTAATATTTTATTTAGTAGTTAATATCGTAAATTTTTTATAAGAGTTCTCTAAACTCTAGGACTATACCTTAAATAATAGAGGACCAATGTCAAATTTATATAAATTTTTTTTATATGAAAAAAAATCTATATAACTATAAGATTTAGTACAATTAGCACTTAGTAAGATTTCTTAAGCTTATAATGAGGGATTTTAATCATTGTCGGTTTGTATCATATAACTAGTACTAAAATCCTTTAAGAAAGTGTAATAGGATTAGTCGGAAACTTAAAAATGATCGCCAATAAATTCAATAAATTTTATAAAAGAACCGACGACTCCCCAGTTTTCAGAGACTAGTATGTGATTAAAGTTCGATTAGACAGTAATCACGTTGTATGCCTGTATCGTCAAGCTTTACTCGTGGGAACGGGCTCACAACAACGTGATTCATGTTGAATATACGCACAATATTACAAGAGAACAGGAGATTGAATGAGAAGTCTGTGAGTTCAGAGACTGATATCCACATAGCCGACGTCATTCGTTTTATCTGTGTGTATTTGGTCTATCATACCTTATATTTTTTGTATAATCAACTCCTACCTTATATTTAGATTAAAAAATAAATAAAAATAATAATTTTTTGTATCATTTTAATTTTTTTTATAGTATTCCCTTCCTTTATTTTTATTCACTTGTCTCTCTATTCAAGCATAGCCTTACACCATTCCCAGAATTATTTTGGTTTCCCGCTTGATGATATCATGTGTTGATTAATTCAAAGAGTAAGTATATTTTGGTGACTTTATTTAACGTTCAAAGATCATATATATTTTCAGTCATATTAATAATTATAGACATGTTTTTCTGCCTATAATTATGACTAATTGTAAGTATTATATTTTTATGCTCACCGCATGACATCGCGTAATTTGTTTTTTACGTAAAAGTTTAGTAGTTAAATTTGATATTAACCTCCTATTAAAATTAACGTATAGTCATATAATTTAGATAATATTTATAAAAAAATTATAATATTATTTATTAAATAATTTTTTATAATAATATCAAGAATTAAACTCCCATATTCCTATAACACGAATATGTTCCTGTTCCTTACAATTTATCCTTTTTTTATAAATATTTAAAAAAAAATAGATTTACTCACAATCTAAAAATAAAATAAAGTCTTTATTTTTCTTAAATAATTATACCATTTATTCTAATTCTCATTGTCATTGTTGGTAAATTTTTATTTTTTATTACAAAAATTTTTAAAAAGAGTTTTGGCTCACCTACAATATAAGGGTAAGTAACATTTTTCTTTCTCTTAGACGATACCAATATCAGGTAGGGTGAGCTGTCTATTACCCTCAGGTATAAATCTAAACACCAAGGAGTTAAGATACCTCATAAACGCGAAGATTAAAACTATAATAAAATAATAACCACCAAGAATTGAACACATCTCATAGGGGTGTGTATGGGCAAGGTTGCCCTGCCAGAAAAAAATATGGGTCATATTTTACAATATAATGCCCAACCCTACCTGATAAAAACTCTAACTATTTTGAACTGGACAAGGGCGGACTGAATATGCCCAAATATGATGTCTTGCTCATATTGTAAGAGAAAAATATACAATCATGAATTTATAAAATAATATCATATTTATGCCTTTAAGAGTTAAATAATATATATAATCTACTAAGAATAAGATAACAAAAAGATAATAATTAAAGTCTCGAAGTCTATTGCATATATAAAAAAATAAATATTGAAATATATAGGGGTCAGATATTTGTAGCGTTATTGCAACACTAATAATCAAATGCTTAGCAAGTAAAGTATATGAGCAACTTTGATATCTACATAAATATAAGAGTTATGTTCAATACTTTAAAAATAAGTAAGAAGAATTATCAGTTAAATAAAATAGAATAAGTTAAGAAAATAAATAAGACTCTAAGAAAAAAAATAAAAATATATATATAGGGGCAGGCCAAATGGCAGGGCAGTATATTTTGCCTAGTGCCTTGCGCTTCCTGACACTTGGCCTGATCAGGCCTAGCCTAAATACATTTTGAGCAACTATTTTTTGGCTGGGCTGGGCTATTTTCTGTGGGTTTGAACAGGTGGATTGGGCCACGGACATTCTGTACACCCCTAATACTTTAAATAATCATATGTTTTATCTTTTTATCAGTTGAACCACATACTGTTGGTTGGTAAGTTTTTTTTTTTTGGATACTGTTTGTTGGTTAGTTTTTAAATCCTAAAAAATCTGTACATAATTATGCCAGTGCTTGAGGTGTCTTGTTCAACTTTTGGTTTTGCAAGCTCACGTGAGATCTCCAGCTTCGCTGATCATGTCGGCCCAATTATATGGTACGGCCCAACAAAAGGCCACTACGGTAGAGGAAAAAGTGGGCTCCACGGGGCCTGTCAAACATAAAATTAAGTAGATTGGACTTTTTTCTCTCTGCATTCTCTAACTAAATCCAATGATTATTGCGCACATGATTGACCTTTTCTGAAAGTCCATGCTCGTGGTGGTATTTCGAGGAGATAAAAACCTGTGATAACGACCGTTTTCCCCTTGTTTTCGTGGAAAACAGGGGAAAAGAGGAGACCCTTGTATCAGGGGAAAAACACGCTCATGATCAATTTATTCACCTCTTCTTCCCATCAAAATATAAGGTACGTGGTAAGACGACCGAAACTAACAGGAAAGAGATTCAAACGGCAAAAAAAAAAAAAATCAGAGTAAACAAGTGATTTAGTTGTTTAGAATAATCATTCTAAAATTGGTATTTTAAAGACAGTTTTTAATTCTTACGTGATATAGATTATTATACACTTTTAAAACAGTTTCTTAAATATTTAGTCTTGTAACTACTTTCGCTAAACACAAAATCTCAATCAAAACGGTCCTTCTTCATAATTAAAAGTATTATTTACAACCCTCTCTGGTGCTCTAAAATATAGCTTTGGTGCTAAGACGTTGTTATTAAAGAACTGATTAACCAAGTATAAGAGTTTGATGCATTGAGAGGCTTAATTAATTCACGAGAGAGACAAATTAAAAGAAAATAATTAGTAGCTTAATTAGAATGGCTTGAAAATGTTTTAAATGTCAGATGGAGGAGGTGGTAGAGATCGACCTTAGTTATTACTTTAAGATTGAATCACTAGTCTATGTAAAAAATAAAACATTCGAGGCTCATATATTTTAAATATGATTAGAATACTGTCAAGGCATCTATCTATATAAATTGGACCTTAAAAATGATACACGAGAGAATTAAAGGAATACACAAGTTTAAGAAGAAGAAAAAAGAATAAATACAAATTAGAAACGAAGGAGAGAGAAAAAAATGCATAGAGACGACGAGTTAAATGGAATTAGACGAGGGTTTCAATCTTAGGTGCCTTGCTGCCAAACAAGAGCTTCAAGTCATTCTCAAGAGGGGTCAGGTTAAGGTCCAAGAATAATTCAACCCTCTTGCTATTGGATCTCTTCAAAACTGGCACTTTCGAAGAAAACCGATGGTCGTGGACGACGTCGTCGTTCAGGGCGGCGGCTCTGTGTCGTCTCATGTGACCACCAAGTGCTTGGCCCAGAGAGAACTCCACACCACAAATGGAGCACTCGTGCACTTTGGGTCTTGAAGTTGCTAAGCTCAGAGACTTAGCCTGCTCTCTCAGGTCATGATCTCCCTCGAGCCTGGGTCTCTTGTGGCTAGCCCTATGCCCTCCGAGAGCCTGAAACGACGTGAACTTGCGTTTGCATGTCTTGCACTCGTATTCCACAGAGCCTACGACGCTGTTTTGAGGCTTTGATCTCATAACGTTATTGTCTCCGACACGATACTGCATCATTAGACACTTTGCTATGTCTTCGAGCCTGCTCTGTTCCTTAACTGCTACGCGATCCATGGGAGAGATAATATGGATTGGTTGTGATGAGATGTATGGTCAGTGGGAGTCGGTATTTATAGGAGTTTGGTGTGGAGGGTGTTCTTTGACCAATGGGATTGTTTGTTTTGAATTGAGTTGTTTTAGTACATGGAATTGTATAGTGTGGCTCTTTGACTCGTTGCCGTATGTACAAGGATTTTCCTCATTCTTAGGTATTCCGTGAATACAAGGTTTATGCTCCCGTTCTTCTCACGCTACATGTTGGCTACTTGCATGTTATAGCCATCCTGTCGTGTAGGTGGTGAACTGCTACTATATATGGCATGGAACAATAACTCCTGCACTCAATTCCCTGGCAAGATGTCCAACTTTACAACTGTAAAAGACTAGTCTTGTTTTCTGAACCTTCAAATGGTTTTAATGAAAAATTTACTTCGTTCTTCTATTACCACCCATAATTTTAATATAAAAATTAATTATAAAGTTAAATTTAATAATCAAGATATTAATATATTTTATTTTATAATTTATTTTAAAATTAATTTATCTAACTTATAAACTAATATATGATATAATATTATATATAAATATTTTAGATAATAATATTATATTTATTATTATTAATTAAATTATTTAAATTTATTAATCTATTTATATTATTTATTTAAGTCGGAGTATGTTAAATTAATGTATGTAAAGCTCGTTTCATAGAATTTTCAACTGAGTTACGTATTTTTCTAGAGGCATTAATTGCGTTGACATTTACCCGAAGGCATATTTGGACAAAACCGGGCCGTAAAAAATATACTTTAATTTGTGTGTCCTTATTTTCTTATGTATAATTAGATTTTACTTTAGAAGTCATTTTTCTTTTTGACAAATTTCGAATTCCGTATAACAAGTCTTGTGGGTAAATCAAAGCCTCGTTCGTGTCAAACACAGATCTTTTAGGGCATTTGATTCGTTTGCACAAACGATTCTCATTTAAAATACGTGCCATTTGACTTTCAACCTTTTTAAAAACGAATGTAGAGCAAGTGGATATTACTAGTCCTTATTTTTAAATTTTTCCTAGACGCAGACACCTACGTTAGGGTTGGGGCGAGTAGGAGCTTCTGAAGATAATGTCGTAAAAGATGAGAGTCAAAAGTCAAAACCCGAATTACGTGTAACTTGGAGCGGATAAGAATTAGGAAACTAGTCAAACTACTACAACATTCAACCCTGAGAGGCATAATTTAGAGTTTACTGGTTTTCACTTCTTAGGAATCATCTCCTGGCAATTAAACATCATCATTAAGTACTAAAAACAGACGTTTAAGTCATAACATTGTACTAGTATTTAATTATAGTCGCAGCTTGAAGTTTGACTAATGCTGGAGTTGCCTTTTTGTTCAAGTCTAAGGTATTGTTTGGTTGGAAGCTTTTTGAAGAAAATAAAGGGATTATTCACCCTTCTACTCTCTTACCCTTCCTCCAAAAAGTGATCTGATTTCTTTTTATAAATAAGAATAATTTGTTTCTATTTTGACTAAATTGTTTATATTATTTTTTTAATAGTATAATTATACCCTTAACAATAAAAGCCCTTTCTTTTTTTTCTCTGCTCAAATCACATTGTGCTAAAACAAGAGATTGTGCGCATTATTTATTTTTGCTAGTTGAGCGCATTATTCACTTTGTTAAATTTTTATTAATTTATATTTTATAATTTCAACATTGTGTAGTGTGTAGACATTAATATTTTGATAAATTATTGTGTGTCTTATAATTATAAAAAAATTATCATATGTAAATAATGTAATATGTATTTGGATTCAACAATTGAGAAATACTAATTCATATATAAATTATTATTATAAAAGAAATAATAAATAGATAATAATATATTTATTAATTTTTAATTAATTTATCTCTCATCTCTTTTGGAATCAAATAAAAAATATATAATCTCCTGCTATTTTTTAAATTAGCTTACCCTCCCATCCCTTTTATTTAAGCCGAGAATAAAGCCTAAAGAAACTGATCCTTTTTACATTACTACCATCTCTTTTGGGTTGTAAAAGTAATTAGACGACCTTTTTGACCAATTGAAAAGAGACAGGTGCTCATGAAGCTTACATAATTGGTGACGGGACACTGCAGAAATTACGGTTATGTTCGTTTGGTAATTATCCAAAATACAACGGAGAGTAGCGTAAGGTGTAAACCGTTGTTGTTCCGGGAAAAATTCTTACTAATCACATACAACGAATCAATATGCTTGTTTCGTACGTACTGTAGCATTGTCGGTAGCACGTAATACTAAAAACTGTCTACGCTGAATCTATCTGCCTGTTCTCTGAAATTAGAATTCTCGTACAGATAATGTAGTGGCAAAAAGGCACGTGTTGGTTTGGTAAGGCAGTTGGGTGATATATCTGCTGCGGATTTTGACGGAAACACCGGGAAGAGCCGCCGCCAACACCCCAAAGAATTATGTCAACGCACTGAAACATCGCACTGTTCACACCTGCTCCAAAAATAAAAGGAATTAATGAAGATGTCGAATCTGACACTTGAAGAAAATGCTTAACTTCAAACCACGCACTAATTAATTATATATAACTATTTTTTTAGTTTGACCTTTCCAGAAAACGTAGACCCAATTAATAAGATATATATATATTTATATCTTTACCTAACGATTTCTGAACCGACCCTCGTCAGATCCATCAACCCATTACATATGGGATTCATGAGTGCCCATCTGAGGAAATGTGATTTTTTCAAGGTAAAAAAACATTGGCCGAATAAAGGATTATTCTATCACAATTCAACATTCAAGCCCAACTGAGCAGAACTATTCCTCGACTCCTTCCCTTTTCTGCATGAAATTTGAGGAATATAATTAATATTATTATCATTACTTAAAAAATAATTATGTATTTTTCTTTTTTTTATTTAGAGGCATAAATACATTAAAACATTTTAACTCAAAAACCAACTTTTTCCCCTCCATTTCTTTATCAATCGAACATGAGAGGTTCCAACGATGTTCATTATTTATTACATAGCGGGCCGGAAATTGAAATGGGCCTATAAAGGGTGCTCGCTTTTGAATGGCCCATTTATGATTAAGTCGTCGGCCTGACCCAACAGAAAACCACTCAAAGCACAATAATTCAACTACCAAGGTGGTGGTCCCCACGGCGGCACGTCCTGTATCTATCCGCGAGAGCAGAAGACATGAATTATTGGGTCCACTTCTTAACCATGGTTAGTAAACCTTCATACTCCTAACCACGGTTAAGCTCTTCCTCCTTCTCTCCCTCATCGATTCCTGTAATTGCTTTAGCTTCAGATCTACTTCATCGTTAGGGTTTCTTCAATTTTGGAAGATTTCTCTTTAATTCTCTGCTGATATCTTTAGTCAATTCCTTCGAGATCGATCTCCCGACTGTTGAATTCATTGATAATTGTTCTATGTTTCTCCACAACAGACATAGACACCGATAAATGGAGACGCAGCGAATCATCGAATTTCCGCATCAGAACATGGATAAGCGCCCCAGGAAGAGACCTCGTTTAACATGGGATATGCCACCTGCTATTCCTCCAGCTTCGAAGGTTTAATTCCTTCCATCCCTGCGTGTTTCTATACCGTCTTCCTGGTGATTTATATTTTTCTCGTTTCACATGCCCTTCACGAACGGTCATTAATTTCTTTAATTGTTGGGTGCGTTTACTTTGTATAATTTTCTATACACTTTGCATAAGTTTTCGTATGTGTTATAGCTGATCACTTGGCCGTACCTTTCCCCCGCAAAATTTTATGCGTCCGTGGCGGGAAAGATTGGAGCGTGTTGTGCAGGAATGTTCGAACTCGATGGATTCAAAATTACGATCGTTTTCCTTGTGCATTCTTATGTTTAAATTTACATGAACTTTGCTGCACCATTTATTCCCAAATGGGAATATGGAAGTGTGAAGTTACACCATACGCATATGCTATTGTGCTTAACATGTATATTAATGGAAAATTTTCTATTACTTTTGAATAATTGAGTTACGGATGCTTGCAGGCTCTTCCGGCTTTATATTGCGGCCAGGAACTTGCGAATGCAGTGGTTCCGAATCATGTATATTCTTCCGTCATCTACAGGGGAGTGCCTCGCAATGGATCACCCCCTTGGAGACCTGACGATAAAGATGGGCACTACGTTTTTGCTATTGGTGAAAATCTAACCTCACGATGTAAGTGATTCATTTCCATGCAGAATGCAAAGTCTATTATATGCATTTCTTGTTGAGCACAGTTTATTAGTTTCGGAGATTTTTTTGCCTGTTTTATGTCTATGTTATCCATGTACCTGTTCAGTAACATTGTTTACTTTCTTATGTTTGCAGATAGAATTCTCAGTAAAATGGGCGAAGGTAATTTTCATAAGTTATCTGATTTTTGTTTTTTTTAACTCCTGCCCCTCCAAATTCTTTATATTATCTGATTTTCAAGGCGTTACTGAAAACACTTTGTTTGTGGTTCTTTAGTATTTTTTACTCAGATGATTTTACTCCGATGCACACCTTTTCTAAAATTTCTGCAGGCACATTTGGCCAAGTCTTGGAATGTTTTGACAACGAAAAGGAAGAAGTTGTTGCAATCAAAGTTATTCGCTCCATACACAAGTATCGTGAGGCTGCAATGATTGAAGTTGATGTTCTGCAGAGGCTTGCCAGGCATGACATTGGCAATGCACGGTAAGAATGTTTTTCTTCATATATTCCCCGATTGGTTGTAGATGTTCAAAGTGATTTTGGTATAAGTTGTTTCATTCTTTGCAGTTGTGTGCAAATACGGAATTGGTTTGACTATCGTAATCATATTTGTATTGTAAGTATTTATTGATGTTCATAATTTGATTAATATGATGGGAATGCCTATTCCTTCATGCTTAAATATTCTGTGAGTTAAAAAACTTGCGGATGGATTTAAATGGTTTCAACAGGTATTTGAGAAGCTTGGGCCAAGCTTATACGATTTTCTCCGCAAAAACAGCTATCGTTCTTTTCCCATTGATCTTGTTCGGGAGTTTGGCAGACAACTTTTGGAGTCTGTAGCATGTGTGTGGACATAACTTGTAACTAATTATCTATTTATCATCTAATGGATTCCCCTTTTTCCTGGTTGGGGGTTTAAAGACATGGGCTTATATAATCACTTATCTCAATATGGATGATAATTTTTTATATTTGAATAAAGTAAACTTTTATTAAATTGGCAGAAACAGTTATTACAACTGTCTAATTCTGATTCTAGATAACTTATTCTGTTGCTTATATCTGCAGTTATGCATGATTTGCGATTGATTCACACTGATTTGAAGCCAGAGAATATCCTTCTTGTCTCATCAGACTATATTAAAGTTCCAGACTATAAGGTATGTTTCGCCACCACTCATGATGCTACATTGGAAATATTACTATTCTTATTTATCATCATTCTCAAAGATAAAAGTTTTGACACTTCTCTTCTTTTGTTGGCTTAATTCATCCCTGTCAATTAAGTTTCTAGTTCGAACTACAAAAGATGGCTCCTATTTCAAAAACCTACCTAAGTCAAGCTCCATAAAACTCATTGATTTTGGGAGTACAACAATTGAACATCAGGATCACAGTTATGTGGTGTCAACCAGACACTATCGAGCGCCAGAGGTTATCTTAGGTAACCATTGTTGACTGTGAACACATGCTTGTTATCTCTGTTGATTTTGTATGATGGGTCATCTGATGTTTTCTGCAGGACTTGGTTGGAATTATCCCTGCGATCTTTGGAGTGTTGGTTGTATACTCGTTGAACTCTGCTCTGTGAGTAATTTCAGTATAGACTCATGTTTGTTCCCTTGATGGAAGGTTGAATGACACTGATTAAACTGAACTAGATATGGGCGTCTTGTGCTTGGGTGAAGGTTTTTGTTTTTAAGTCTATCTTCTGGAACAAAGAATAGTAATGGCATATAAGTTTACATATCAAGTAACTCTTTTCTGATTTGGATGATGTGATCATGATTACTTTAGCTTATGTCCTATTGCCTAAAATGACCTTATCAAGATTACTTGTGGGAATCCGTGTTTAGCATCATAACGTTCTTGTATATAAACAGGGGGAAGCCCTTTTTCAAACTCATGAGAACTTGGAGCATCTTGCTATGATGGAGAGAGTTTTGGGGCCACTACCTCCACATATGGTTGTCAGGGCTGAGTAAGTGTTTCTGGATTCTCTCTGCTTTTAGTAATTGTTTTCTCTTTTTCCTTTTGGCTTAACTTCATATCTTGCCTACTTTTGCAGCCGTCGTACTGAGAAGTATTTTAGAAGGGGTGCACGGTTGGGTTGGCCAGATAGTTCAACTTCAAGAGAAAGCATGAGGGCTGTTTGGAAATTGCCTCGCTTGCCGGTACTTATTATCTCCTAGGCCGTTTAAAATTTCGTGTCCTATCTCATTTTTCCTTGTCTTTGTCTTCTCTATTCACGATCAAAAGGTTTGAGTGGTAGTCAGGCGGATTATTCTAAGGCTTACTGCTCCCCTTAGAGTTCTGCAAGCTAACTTTGCTTTTATGCTTTTTATTGAATTTATAATTCAGTGTCAAATGCGTAGTTAATGGAGTCCAGCTCTATAACCAAACAATCTCTCTCATCCATCTGCTGACTCATGGGCTGTTTCTTAATCTTAAGGAGTGTGAGAGAGAGAGCTTCTGCTAGGATCGATGCACAAACTGATAAAAGGCTAAGGTTATGGGATGCGTAAATGTAATAGTGCTTGATCCAAGAAACAATGCATTTAAACTTGTCTTAACATGAGTCCCCCCTATCTTTTGACATCATAGGAGTTTCTATAAATTAAAGGGTGTCCCGTAACACATTCCTGTACTTGTTTCTATTGGAGCATGGTTTATTTCATCATCCTGTCAGTTCTGCAAATGTTATTATTAAGACATTCCTTAACACCGAGCTCTCCGTTATGACACTGCAGAACCTTATAATGCAGCATGTTGATCATTCTGCTGGCGATTTGATCGATCTTCTGCAAGGACTCCTTCGATATGATCCTGCTGAACGGTTGAAAGCAAGGGAAGCATTAAGACATCCCTTCTTCGCCAGAGATCTTAAACGCCGTTACCCTTTGTAAGTAACTCATACAGAATGACCTGGAGGCGAAAACACGAGTTTGGAGATGACTCTCTTGCGCAACACTACTAGCTAATGGTATTTTTATTTCATGACCCCACACTGTATAGTGAATTATATCGTGTTTTGCTCCTTGCGTCGTTCCCTTCCCTTCGCTTCCCTTCCCTGTTCTTCTTTGCTCTATTGGTCGTTTTAGCAATCAAAATCATTGCTGCTGGCTGTTCAGAAAATTAATTTCTAAAACCCGAAGCATCATTGTACTTGTCAGGACAAGTGCTTATTCTTACGCTGAACTCAAGTGTGCTTATGGTTTATAATTCCAAACGACGCTTTTAACAGGCAGACCTGGTAAACTGTCTTTAACAAATTATGAAATCGGTTTTGTACTGAGAATTGAAATGAGGAAAGTGGTGGTTTTGGTGTTTTATGATTTTGCTCATTCGTGAACTGTGTAACTTGATAACGAGAAATATTGTATCTAATATCAAAAAGGGATTCATTGACTCAGGTAGAGAACAAAAAACTATTTGTCAGTTTGGTGGAAAAAGTAATCATATATTGTACCAAAAAGAAGTAATCATATAAAAAAACATTTTCCACTATACAATAGCTGGATTAATTTGGTAATAATGGTTGTGGCTGCCATGACCGTTTAGATCTTCCGTAGTTCAACACATGTAATAAAGTACTTTAGATAAAAAGTGACCTATTTTTGGTTTATAAATAAGTACAAAATGTATAAAAGTTGTTAAAATAATTATAAAAGAATAATAGTTGTAGTGGTGGACGGTTTCTATTAATCATTCTCAATAATGCGACATTAATTTTGGACGGTGATTTCTGGGCTCTGCCCGGGGAGAAACGGCAAGATGTGGCCTTCCTCGAGGGCTATTGAATACAAAAACATCCGTCCTGACCCGTCCCGCATAAGATATTTTGTTTGTTTTTTTTAAAAGAATTATCTCTTATATAATTGATTAAAAATTTACTAAATATCTTTTTTCATAAAACCGCTAAGGTGGAAGTATTTAAATATTTAGGCTGTGTATAAATTAAGAGTAGTGGAAAACAAATTTGGTAAAGGAGCAACTAGGAAATAAAATATGATAGCAGATTCGATTCTAAAAGTGTAACTCTCTCTGCTAGGGGTGTGTATGGGCAGAGTTGGGCAGGGTAGCTCCCCTGCCCGGTATCCTGCCCAAAAAATACATGGGCTGTATTTTGCAGCCCAGTGCCTGGCCCTATCCGGTAAAAGCCCTAACAATTTTGGGCAGGGCATGAGCGGGCTGGGCATGCCCAAGTCGTGACATCATGCTCATGTTGTGAAAAAAATCTGTAATTATGAACTTCTAAAATAATATCATATTCATATGTCTTTAAGAGTTAAATAATATCTATAATTCACTAAGAATAAGAGAACAAAGATCATAATTAAAATTTTGATCCATTGCATATAAAAATAAGCGTTAAAATCTAAATAGTTTGTAATTATAACTTTGTATCAATCTCCCTAATATTGACAAAGATAAAGCATCTAAAAAAATAAAATAAATAATTATAATTTATAATGTAATCATATGATAATTAACAAAGTTAAAAAAAAGAAAAAATTAGTATATTTATAAATATTAAAAGATACAACTTACCTACTTATATTTCTAAAATTACCTTATAGTCACCAGTAGCTATCATATTCTCCCTTCTAAGATAGAGAAAAAATAAAAAAAAATAAAAGAAGGAGTGCTCATGGGCAGGGCATGGCAGGGTAGCCCCTATGCCCGGTGCTCAGCCCGAAAAATGCATGGGCTGTATTTTGCAGCCCGATGCCCGGCCCTACCCAGTAAAAATCGGGATGGGCAGCGCATTTTTCTTACGGGTTGGGCAGGGCATAGCTGGCCATGGGCATTGTGCACAGCCCTACTCTCTGCGTTTGACGCGAAAACATAGTAACAGTTATTCTTATAAGGCTCGCGTACGTCTGTCTAAGTGCCTGTTTGGAAATTAAATTTAAAAAGTTATTTTAGATAAAATTTTAGTTTAAAATAATTTAAATAAATAGTTATATTTATTAAAAATAATTTTGGCCAAAATTATAGTTTAAAACTATAATTTTAAATAAACTACTGAAATTAGCTTTTGAAATAGTAAAAGAGTTTATAGATTATCTAATTACTATATTTTACCCCTATTTTTTTATATCATCTCTCATCTCTCTTTTCTACTATCTCTCCTCTCTCTTCTTTACCCTATTTCATCTCTCATCTCTACACTTTCTCCTCTCTCCTCTTTCTTTCTTACCATCTCTCATCTTTTTTTACCCTCTCTCCTCTCTTACTTTTAATCAAATCATACCCTTTTTAGTAATTTACTAATATAAAAAGTGATTATCTACTAATTATCTAAATATCTCTATTTTCAAAATCTATTTTTCCTATAATATATTTTTCATAAAATCTATTCTCTAAAATCTAATCTAAATAGACACTAAGGTGTGTTTGGATTAGTTTTTGGAGAATAGATTTTGGAAAGAATAAATTTTAAACATAGAGATATTTGGATGATTAGTAGTATAATCACTTTTTATATTGATAAACTACCAAAAAGGGTATGATTTGATTAAAGTATGAGAGAGAAGAGGGGGTAGAGAATAAATAGGAGATAAGGTAGAGAAGAAATAGGAGAGATGAGAGAGTGTAGAGAAGAGAGAGGAAAGAGGAGATATTATAAAGAAGAGAGATGAGGAGTAAGAAAAAATATAGGTAAAATAGTAATTGGATAGTCCAATAATTTATTTAAAACCATGTTTTTAAACTATAATTTTGGTCAAGATCAATTTTTGGTAAAAATAGATATTTGTTTTAAATTTTTTTAAATTGGGATTTTGGTCCAAATTAATTTTAAATAAAAATAATTATTTATTTTAAATTTTTATAATCTGAGATTTTGATACAAATTAATTTTAAAAAGTTAATATCAAACAGGCAATAAGTATAACATATAGGTGCAGCGTTTGAGAGAAGGGTGTATCCTATTCGATATGACCAGATCAGAGTTCTTGAAGCTTCGAGGGCTTGATCATTCACAGGGCATGGCGGCTTCACTTGGGTAATGTTGGTGTGTGCTGTTTTCTATCTCTCTCAAGAGAAAATCGGCTGCTTTCTTCTTCAATGCCCCCTCATAAAGAGCAGACCGTTGCTCGTGTCAAGAGCACATCTGTCTCTGCAACGGACTCTAGCACTCAGTGCCTCTGCTCCTCCATTCCAAGGTTGAAATAGATGATCCCCTTACCTTGTTCTCTTTGGGGTTCACTCCCCAACCCCCTTCTATGATGAGTTCTTGACCTTTCCTGACCAAATAAGCATTAACCTCGTACATCCCATCATCAACGTACCAATATCTTCTAGTATCTATGGTTCGACAGGTTATAAATAATACGTCTTGTTTTCATTAACCATAATTTATATTAGGTTTAGAGGTGACTAAATGACGCTAATCTCATATCCACGTGTCCGTGTCCATGTCCATGTCAGCTGCTAGTTACCCTCCGAATCAGACGTCTTACATCCATCATATTTGGAGGTCAATGGATTACGGACAAATCTGGCTCGGTGGACAGTAAGAAATTTGTAACCGAGGAACGTGTAATTTCAATTCTTCCAATATTAACTTTACACGCTAATTTTCTCATTTTATGTTGATTTTAATTTAGTAATTGTTTTTTACAGTCATCTTTTGTATGGAATATCGCCAGGGGTTTTAGCTTCAACTATCCATCTTCTCTGCAATATTCAGGGTTTTAGTCTATCTGCGCTCTTCGCTGCTTGTGCCTCCGATTCGCACTCAACTTCTCTGAGGCCTGAGCCATGGAGTCTCTGGCCAGACTGCATCACTGTCGCCAGCCGCTTCCCTTCTCATTCAATCATCTTCCTTTTTCGCTATCAAGTCCCATATCTTCTGTCTGCTTATGGCCTCTACCACCCCGTGTTTCGCCGTCGCAATTCTCGTCTTCCTCTTTCAGATCATCGTCCATTAGAGCCTCATCCTGGCCGTCAGAGTCGCTCTCTCACTCTGCTTCCCGTAGACCTAGAACCACACTACCGCAGTCGTTTCAAACCCTAAACTCCCTTTTCTCACCCGTCATCCGAACCACCCGCACCATCATAACAGCGGCTATGTTTTTCTACATGCGTCTTCACCACAAGCCCGCCATTGCAGCGCCGCTTGAAACGCCCACGGTGGAGTCGAGTACCGAGTCGATGGAAAATTCTTCGAAAGACGAAAATCAAAGAACTGTTGAAGATAAATTAAGCAACAATCCCAATGATACTGGAGCTCTTCGGTCGCTTATCGAGGAAAAGGTCAGAGCGCGCAAAATTGAAGAAGCAATCCAGGCTATAGACCGTTTAATTGAGCTTGAACCGGAAGAGTTTGAGTGGCCACTGCTGAAGGCTCACATGTATGTTTACAATGGTGACTACGAATCAGCTAAAGAGAAGTTCGAAGAAATTCTAACGAAAGATCCCTATCGTGTCGAGGCCTATCATGGCCTAGTAATGGCAGCTTCGGAATCGGATAAACCGTTGGAGGATTTGTCGAAGAGGGTTGAAGAAGCAGTGGAATTGTGCAAAAACCAAAAGCGGGAATCGGAGGTCAGGGATTTGAGGCTCTTGATTGCGCAGATTAAAGTCATGGAGGGAGAATTTAATGATGCGCTGAAGGCATATCAGGAGCTTGTAAAGGAAGAACCAAAGGATTTCAGGCCTTACTTATGTCAGGGTATCATATATACTATTCTAAGTAAGAAAGATGAAGCCGACAAACAATTTGACAAGTTCCGGAGGCTTATCCCTAAGAATCATCCTTACAGGGAGTATTTTGAGGATAATATGTTTGAAATGAATGTAATTTCACGGAAGGCAGAGAGGGAGGGAGCAGGTACGGGGAACTGAGAAAGATGACTTGCCAAATTTCATCAATAGATGACCACGGGACTTTTCTGTAGAGAGGTTGTCTTCTTACTTTTTTGTTTTCAGTTTTCTCTTATTTTCCTTTTCCGCCCTTTGCAATTGATTTGTCAAATGCTTTGGATAGTAGTTTTACTTTTGATGGGTGGATATAAATACTAAATAGTACAAGTTTATAAGGTCAATTTTAGTAGAGCTATTTCGATGATGAAAGATGCAACCGATGCTCTACACTAGTCTACCTCCACACGAGTATTTGAATTCTAACCTCAGCTGTGTTCCTTTTTTTTTAAATATATATGGAAAACATGTTCATGTTTTAGTAAAGAAAGTATACAAAGGTTCCCACGTGATTATTTTGGTTCACATGGATAGCATTTGAAGTTAAAATCACTCACGCGTGCAAGTTGGAGTTCACTTTCATTGATGATATACACTGTTTAAGCGTTGTGGTCTTTATTCTAATGTGAGGTCAAATGTATCTTCTGTAAATTCTTAGTGTATAATCTTTAACTCTGTTGGTTTAAAGTAACAAGGGAGGAAACATGTGAGCACTTTACTTATGTTCTCAAGGGATGCATATTCATATTCTTAGTACTGGCAAAGTTGAACTGAGCTGTGTTTCACGCTAATCTCGGTTGTCTAAAGCATTTCCTGATCTATCTAATTTGTGGTTTTACCTGTGGAATGCTTCTGACATATTAACCCCCCCCCCCCCAAATGTTATCTTTATGCTGCTACTCAGAGTCATGACCATTTTCTTTCTGTGTGTTATTGTGGAATTGGTTCGGTAGAACTATGGAGCAACAACTTACTGCTGCGTTTTCCCAATCAACTTGTAATTTGAATAGAGACTTTAGGGCCTAATTTTGCATCCCTGGATGTAGGGAGCAGGGTCAGGCTCAGTTTTCTTTACAGATGGTTCTCTCGTAGCATAATTTGGCTGTTAGGCGTCACAGAAATGTGTGTTGCATGATGAGTGTTGCCAGGTAGCACAGATGCATTTATTGTTGGGAGGTCACTGTTCTTTTGGCAATTTTTAGACAAGTGTTGTGCTCGAAGACATCTAATCCCATGGTCCTCTAAGTAACGGGAAAATTCCTGTGAACCTCCAGTGTATTTATGAGCTCTTTCTCACAGTGCGGTATATGCATTTATCTTGAAGATGGTACGAGTACATGTTTTGTTCTTGGATTGAACTGAAGTGGGTCCGTGGACAAATTTGCACACAGTCAACTTCAATTATGAGATAGTTCAGATAGGAATTCAATTTTTTTCTTGGACGTTGAGCTGGTCATTCTGGGGACTGAAAATGCATTCCCAACTTTCTAATGTTTGTGTGAGAACCTCCTGGGAACTTCGTCCTTGAGTTGGAATTTCTTGAGGAAGGGGACCCTTTTATTTTTCTGTAAATTCATAGGTAGAAGGAAAAAAGGGTAGGGTGGGGGAGAGGAGAATTATACGCGGGGTCCACTGAAATGGAGATTGGAGAGGATTTTTCCTTTTAACATCTCCAATCCATATGTTTGAGGCTGCAATGTTAGAATGAGAAGCAAGTTGTGTTAAGTGACTTAACATGCGGGTGTTTATTTTTGTTATTAGTGTGATAATAAGAAACATAGGTCGCTTGAATTTGCAGCATGTTATAATGGCAGGAAAAGAAAGGAAGCCGGTGATTGGAATAAAAAAGATGGAGAGAAAGAGAATCATGAATGGCACCCTGGGGTCAACTCTTGTTGCTTCTTGGAAGACGACGCCTGTCTTTTCCATATTAAAAGGAACAAGAAAAAGGAAAAAGGACAATTAGCTGTTTTGGGGGAATATTTCTGGATGAGTCGCAGATGCAAGTTAAATGTAAATATTTATTGAAGTTTTAAATTTTATATTTAAAAATTATTTACATTAAAAATTTGAATTTTGAACAGAAAAGTTATAACCCACAAGGCCACAACGTAATATGACTCTTTGTCTTAGACGATTTACATTTTTTATGTCAAAAACATCCTTGGTTTGGTAAGGGTTAATTTCTTTTGGTTTTTAATATAATAAAACATCATCTTGTATGAGGCCGGTTTCAAACCAGGGACCTCTAATGTGTGAGACTAGCGTGACAAGTGACAACCTATTACACCACCCGGACAAATTGATGTTAAAGATAATTTGTTTTCCGAGGCATAAATATTATAGAAATGGACATTGCTGCTCCTAATCTGTTTATACCCATTGCCAAGGGTTTTCTTTATTATTTTTTTTTTGATAAAAAGGTTTTTCTTTATTTGAACATAGATATGCGTGCGATCTTTGTATTATTTGTTCGTCTTACAAGCTGGAATCCGGGACCTTGCTCCCTGATTGCATGGATCAGCTTGTGGTTTTATTTGAATGTAGCAGGCTATTTCGGTCCAATTAGAATTTCCTCCTAGGACGTTTGGCCATGGATTTGACCACCCATTGAGTTCCTAATCAAATCATATTTGAAACGCGCCTCTGATTTCTTTACTACGCTCGCTCTTTATCCAAATTGGTGATTTTCGGCCACAGTGTCGTGGAGGATGAACCATCAAGCTCTTGTGCCCCCGCAGCATAGCACAGAACCGTCCCACCAGGAACTTCTCTACCTTTACAATTTCCTTTTTGTACATAAAACCCTCGCCTGAAGTTCTCTCGCCTTCTGGGGGCATTCTTTCTATATCACAAAGTGTTGATTATTTGAATTACATTTAAACCCAAAATCTAGAGAGAGATCAATAGAAAACGGAGGAATGTTACTTTTTATTTCTTCTCTTTCCCGTGTTCATTTCTCAATTACTGAGCACTCTCTCTTCAAACATCTGCTGTGATGTAAGCAAGAATCTAGGAAACTTGTTTGATCTGAACTCCGAACAAATCAAGCCTTATTTATATGCGACAATAATGCTTTTCAGATTCGTACCAACAGGTGGCGAGGCTTGCTCCTTTAATGGCAAGGCCATGCTTCATTCACGATAACACATAAAGTTTCTCTCGAAAGTGGACTCAAACCTAACCCCCTGAATAGAACAAGAGACATCAATGAGGTGCATTCATCGTATTGGGTGTAGCCTCGAAGGTTAATCGAGAGAATTTAGGCTGCTGGCTCAATATTAATTTGCTTATATGGGATTTGAATTCGCTGTACTTTGCGTAAAATTAGGTTCCGACAAAGAGGGTTTGGTTAGGTAGCCCTAAACTCCTAGCTAGTCTTCTTTTTAGTTTGCGTTTTTGGGATATTGTTTTCATTAATCAATCGCCTAGGAAATAGAAATGCTTTCTGGTTTTGGTCTTAATCTACAAGATTCATCGTCTCACAAACTCAGACGGATCGCACATTAGGTCGTAATATCTGTGATTCAATGGAATTAATAATGCCCAAGTGTTATTAATTCCTGTGCTCGTCAAAAAGTTTATCCCCCTCATTCAAGGGCCATAATTGTTGGGCCCACATGAATCACTCTTTAATTAAGCCAACTTGCTTTAATTAGTCATTTACTCGTATTTGTCGTCTTTTGCAAGCCTTTGAATCCTATTACAGTAAAAGACAAACAGATCCCCATACCTGCGCGCGCACCCGCGAGAGAGGGGGGGGGGGAATATTGTGGCCAACGCGTGAATACTATATGTATAATATACCATTTATAAATAATTACAATATTATTTAAAGACATGAATAAACTCATGTTTAAATTTAATATAAATCACGGGTTCATAAGTCTATTATACATGTGCGTGTAGGTATAACAAGCTTATCCATTTACAGATAAATGCTTGATCGGCTGATCATTAGTACTGTTTATACTTTGACATGAGAAATGAAGGACCAAGGGATCAGGGTTCAGGGTGCTAGATGGAGTAACCAATCATGCAGCAATTCGGGGCTGCCTTTCTGTCTGAAAGCGGTAATTAATGGGGTGTGTCAGGAGGGTCATCCATTGGGGATTGGGTGGGTAACTAATGAGGCCTACCCAGACAATAATCCATGTATATTAGCTGTAGTAGTCGTAGGAACAAGGAGTGATCAGTAAGGAGGACATCAATGTTATGATTGAAATTTGGATGTGGGGGGGTCCATGATCCAAAGTTATAACTTTCACATGCTTCTAAGAAAGAAAGAAAGAAGGGAGAGCCATTTGACTGATGAAAAGCAGAGAGACAAGAAGCTCTCGAATGATGGTGATCCCATTCAACGTGGTGTCTTTTTATAACGACCCTTTTTCGACAGCCATCATCTTTCTTTGTTCTCCTGTCTTTTCCTTTGGATCCAATGGCCTCCTCACTGAATCCAAAGACCCTTGTCTTGTCCTCTGCCCGCTTAACCTCTCCAATTCCCCCTGTTTCAAGATTCCTAATTTCGTTTTGTTTCTTAACCATCTACCATTAATTATACAAAATTGACAGCTCATGCTCTCCAGAGTTAATTCGGTCCCCATAGTTTGTTAACCACCGCATTATTAACTTGTCCCTCTCATAATTTTAACCCCTTTTGCAAGCCATATAATACCCCATGCAAGTTGCTCACAAGGTCGTTACTCTTGTCTGTGCATTGGATCAAACTATTCCACTCACTCTTCATTCTTTAAAACCTTAGTCAATTTTTATATGGAAAAAAACATGAATTGACGTATGAATAGAGAGGTGAACAATGACTTGGTGTAGACGCATGCACATGTGAGTCTCTTTGTCATCATTGTATTTTTTTCTGCAATAAAAATATAATTATTTATGCGCCCCTTTTACTTCTTTAAGTTGAAGGCAGGTGAAATAATTGACATAGATAGACACATAGATATGGAGTGTATGAGGAGCAGAGAATAGGATTCTAGTGGGGGCATTGAATAAGTGTGATGCGACTGCGAGGTGTCCCTTTGATTAAGGCAAAAACGGCACTTTGTCTCTCTTACGTACTACTCCCAATTAAGTTGCCCCTCTAATATCAAAAAGTCTCCACGCAACACACGCCTCCCTTCAGGCACTCGCTGGGCCCTCCTGATCCAATCCCACCAATTAAATAACCTCCTTCCTTCTGCTCTACCATGTTTAAACGGAGTTACAATTTTACTTTAAAATTAAAATTTTAAATAAATTATTAAGATTATTTTTAAAATAATAATAAAATTTATAAATTAATTAATTATTATATTACTCTTATTTTTCTTACAACTCCTCTCCTATTTCTTTTCTATATTCTCTCTTATCTCTTCTTTACTCTCTATTCTATCTATTATTTTTAATAAAATTATATCATTTCTATTAATTTTTTAATTATAAATTTTTTTATAATAATAACAATTTAACTACTTATTTATTTATAATTAATTTTTTTAATAATTTTTAAAAAAAATTAAAATTATGTAAAAAAATATTTTCTAAAATCCTACCTACTTACACGCTATATTGTCTTCTAACTCATGTCCACGTTTGCGAGACCCCCTATCCTATGGGGCACGTAGTTTCCGGTTCTTCCCCTTTTTCATGAAATATCAATCATCCCAATTGTTTAAATCAATTAGTCATGACTATTTTAACTTAATCAAATATTATATATTTAATTTTTCAAGAATATAACACTATAGGAGTTAAGGATATTAATTTTAATAGTTTTTATCAGATCTAAATTAGTTTAATTTATACTTCTCTAGAAAATTACTTAGGATATTAAGCCGAGTTTTAATTTAGTATGCCAAACTCACAATTTTTTAAACTTAGCTCACTTACACTTCACATTATAATATAAAAAAGTGGGGTTAATTTGGAGGAATGGAAACAAAACCCTGTGAGGAAGTCAGGGAGTCAGGGGCCGCATGCTCGAGAGAAAACAAAACAAGTTTGTCAGTTTGAAAAGCACAGATCGATCAGCATCCCATAACACAACAAAAAACCTCAGTGCTAGCTGCATCCATTTCAAATACAGGAATTTGTCTCCTTTCTCATTTTCAACACATATAACTCCTCACTGTTCAATTCTTACAATAAAGCAACACACGCACAGCCTTTCACACTGCACACATTATAATCTGAGTGACGACACCACAAGTCTTGATCTTCGTTTGCAGCATCCATGCATGCAAACCCAATTTTGTTAACTAAGAGTGGCCGCTTTTCTATTATTATATATTTAATTCACTGCTTAATTTAATATTCACTATTCTATTAGTTTAACAGTGTATCTTAGTTTGAAAGTATCAGATCTTACTCTGACTATAAGGTTATAGTTAATATGTAGGTACCATTATTTTATTTTAATACTTTTTAAGATAATTTTAAATATAAAAAATCTTGCTTGCATCACCATGAGGTGGGTGCTTCTTTGTTGACTTTTTTCACTGGCAATGATAATAATAGTTACCAGAAAGATGGCAATAAGGTTCATTGGTGGGGATTAATCTAATTGTGACCACTATTAAAGAGATACAAGATTTTTTCTTGATTAATTTAATAATGTCTGTATACTATACTATTTTTTATTGGTAAAAATAGAGCTAGGGGAGGAGAACAGACAGTGCAAGGAGAGGCACGAAAAACTCAAACCACGAAGAAGGCAGAGGTGGAATCCTAAGAAGTGGACACGTGGAATGTAGGATGGACGGAGTTTGCCCGCGCACAGGGGTGAGGACCGGCGTCAGTATATCGGTATTTTTGAAAGTTCAAAAAATAAACCCCACCCCTCTTTACGACCCCCCACCCGACTCTTCCCCACTTCCCTCTCTTGACGCCAATAACGGACCTCCATTAATGCCATTTCTCTCCCTCCTTTCCTTTCTCAGTATCATCAGCTACTTGCTCTCTCTCTCTCTGTGAAATCAATCCTCTCGCACATTTCAAGATCTGCATTTTCGTTTTCCTCTTTTTCGCTTTTCATTATCACTGTGCCTGCGTTGGTCACGCATTTTTGAATTAGCTGACCGAGACTGAGAATCCTAGGGTTTTTCCTCTCTCCCGTGATCTTCTCTCCACCTTCCTCTCTCTTCTTTTTCCCTTCCTTTCCGCTTCCTTTCCTCTATTCTCGATATCTCTTCCTCCAATTCACACATCTTTCATGACTGCTCATGGAGAAGCTTCGCCACAAGAGATCCAACCTTCCTACCTCCGCTGATCGCTCCTCCCAACCGCACCCTGCTCTCGCTCAAGGTCGCATTCCCTCTCTCCTTTTCTTTTGTCTGTCTTTCTCATCCCTCTTTCTTCCTAGTTTCTCAGTAATGGAGTCGAAGCTGGTTCACCTGGAGAATCTCTGACTTTATTGGTCATTAAACGGTTTAAAACTTAACTTCAACTTCTTGCTTGAGCTCTCCAGTATAGCATTTACATACATCTAGAAACACTTTCTAATACTCAGTGTGAACCTAAGGTGGTTGAAGTCTTGGTTTGGCTTGTATGTTTGCTACAATTAGGGGCTTGTAAACTGCTTCTTAACTTTTTACTCGGTGCTATCGGTATGATTTTGTTTGGTTTAGTAATTAATTTCAGAGATCACGATGTCATATAATTACAATACCTCATTATGGTTCGTTTTTTAAGAGCACTTTGTGCCAATCAATTGTTTTCAAAGGAAAATTTTCCTTAATTCATGCGTAAATGTGAGCGTCACGATTTCTTCCCTAGACTCTTTCAACTGATTTTACCAGATATTGTAATAAGTAGTTTATACCCTTATAAGGCCTTTCTCATTGCTGCCTGGTCAGGATTTTTGTAATTTTAAGTGTTTTATTGTGTCGCCAGGACTAATAGTAATTAAAGCATTCCTCGTTCTGCTCTTGAATATTCAACCTAACAATGTTGTAGAATTCATTTGCAGGAAACAAGGAGGTTCACAGACGGAGAAAACATCCAAATTTGCCCTCCGATTCCAGCTCTTCCGCTAGTGCTGATGCGCCTAAAGATTCGGTGAGCTGTTTTTTTCTCTTGTCTTTAGTAATCTCTCTCCGTTAATGCGTGATCCAGTTCTTTGCATTTATGAATGATGAAAAAACTTTCTCAAGTTAAAGGGTTTATTGTACTCATATACTGCAATTTTTTAAAAAAGGAATTAATAGATTGGAAGCGATGGACTAATGCATTATTTTTACTTTATTTTGCAGTCGTCGTCGTCGTTTAAATTCGGGTGGAGATCTTCAAAACAACTGTTTGGTACTCCCATAAAGAAGTTACTAGCTGAAGAGATGTCGGGAGAAACTGACTCCAAAAGAAGAGCTCCTAGTGTTATTGCCAGATTGATGGGCCTTGATGGGATGCCCCTTCAACAGCCTGCTAATAAGCAACACAAAAGTTCCTCTGAAGTTCATCTGCAGAGAAGACCACAGTTGGAGATAACTCATAGTGGTCGATCATCCAGGAGAAGCTCAAGGGAACAGCAAGAATTTAAAGATGTCTTTGAGGTATCAGAGATCCCAAAGGCAGAGAGCTCTAGGTATCCATCTCAAGGTGCTGACTTGATTGCAACTGATGCTGAAATATCATTCATTGAACAGAAGTTCATGGATGCCAAACGTCTGGCAGCTGACAGGGATTCACTCTCTTCAAAGGAATTTGATGATGCACTAGAGGTTCTGGACTCTAACACAGATCTTCTACTAAAATATTTTCAACGGCCAGATTCGTTATTTAAGAAGCATCTAAATGATCTGCAAACTGCTCCACTGCAATCAAATTGTAAATACATAGAAGCTATGAGATCAACAGATATGGAGAAGTATGAACAACATCATGACTTCAGCTGGAGGTCAGCTCGGGACACAACTAGGTTGAATTGCAATAGAACTCATCAGAAGCGTCTTGATGGTTATCCTGCTCAATTTGACAGAAGGCATGCTGTCCACAGTTCACCAAAATCACCAAAGCTTCAGTTGAGTGGAAAAGACAAACAAGATGCAACGCCCACAAGGATTGTTGTCCTAAAACCCAATCTTGGAAAGGTTCAGAATGCTCCAAAATTTATTTCATCGTCTTGTTCTTCACATGCTTTCATATCAGGGTGTGGAAATAGTGCTGCATATCCAGAGGTCAGAGATAGGGGCCTTGAATTGAATAAGAGAAACCTTCCTGATGCAGTGGGGTTTTCAAGGCAAAATTCAATGGAATCTAGAGAAATCGCTAAGGAAATCACTAGGCGAATGAAAAGTAGCATACACAATGGATCTACGATTTTTTCATCTTCTAGAATTAGAGGATATGCTGGGGATGACAGTTCTTATGACTTCTCTGAAAATGAATCTCTGGAGGAATCAGAGGTAACATCTGCAACCTTGGCAAACTCTGTTGACTTGAGTAATCATAGCAGGCCATCATCCCGTTCAAGTGAATCGTCTGTTAGTAGAGAGGCAAAGAAGAGATTATCAGAGAGGTGGAAAATGACACACAAGTCTCAACAGGTGCAAGCCATCAACAGGGGCAGCACGCTGGCTGAAATGCTTGCTATACCTGATAAGGAAATGAATGCAGCAAATTATAAGAGTACGTCTTCTGGGGGAGGTTTCTATAATAAATTTGCCACCAATAGCACACCTTCTGTGCCAGTTGAACCTTTGGGTATCAGCAGTAAGGATGGCTGGAAGGACGGATGTACTGGAAGTCTGTCAAGATCAAGATCTCTTCCTGCTTCATCCACAGGTTTAGGAAGTCCCAGGACACTTAATGTTGATCGATTTATTATGCCGAAGGAGGCCCTTAAGTGGGAAAGAAGAAAAGCTGTAAAGAGTTATTATCAGCAACAAGGTTTGAATACCAGAAACTTAAAATCTGGTCATAAGAAGTCCCTGTCTTCTTATTGTACAAATATGGAAATTTATGATTCTTCACCAGACATTAACACAATCCAAGATAAAGTGAATACCAAGCCCAAAGAAGATCCACCCAAGATAGAAGTTCCATCATCTGATTCATTAATTGAGATCCCCAGAGGTACAAGTGTAATTACTGAAGACGTGGTGGATGCAACACTGGAAAACGCAGCTGGTTCTTCTGAATCTCCTGATCGAGACCTTCATGAATTACCTTCTGGCATATTGACCAGGGGCAACCCTGGGGCCGTTGAAGAAGACAATTTACGACAGCAGGTTAATTTTTTAGGATTTTCAGTTGATCTGTATACATTTGTGTTCTTTTCCTTAACGTTTTGTTTATTGGAATATTTCTTCTCTCTACCGTCTGTTTTATTGTTGCTTTTCCTTAAGCGGCATTTTATATTTCCTGCTTCTCAAATATACGTTGTTATATTTCAGGAACCATCCATTGGTTCTTCCAGTGGAAGTTCGGTCTCCTCTCAACCAATTGTACCTGGACTTGAATCTTCATGCTGTAAAGATACTGATCAACCTAGTCCAGTTTCTGTCCTGGAGCCTTCATTTACAGATGATCTATCATCTTGTTCTGAATGCTTTGAAAGTCTTAGCGCTGACCTCCAAGGTAGCTAAATCAGACGTTAATGTAGTATTTTGTCACCATCCCTCCTATTGCCTGTGCTTTTTCTTTAGCTGACCCTTGTGGCTTACTTATCTACTTGACAATATTATCTTCTCATCCATTTCAATAGTATTATGGTGGATAAAGTGAACACTCGCTATTACTGTTGCATAGATTCTAGAAGCAAATATGAAATACCTTGATATCTGTGATCCATGCATAATATTAGTTCCTTATTAGTTTTCAGTGCATTCATTATTTCTCAATATTAGTGTGAAGCTAGTTGTGATTTGATGGGCATCCTTTTAATTCGTAATTAAATTAGCCGTATATTTGCTAATAGGCTAGATTGCTGCTCTTTCATTAATTCATCTGATCTATGACTTCTTCGTCATGTCATTAATTAATAAATTATCTAATATCTAATCTGTCTTTGTTAGAATTGTGAAATGACGTTTAAAAACTTATGTTTGCTAATAACTTTGCCAGTATGGAAATTTTGCTAGAACTGCCTTTCTTAGCATCTTTAACAAACTCTTGCTAATCATGTTATCTAATATGGGGTTTGAATTGAATTATCTGTTTTATTGGTAAGACCACGAGTCACTAGTACAAGATGTTTGTCAACAGTGATCATACTTTCATCTATGACCTGTTTGTAGCTTCTATCCACTGAAATTAATGATTGAACTGCTTCCTCCCAAACTTGTCATTATGATTCTTTTACCTCCGTTCTCTTGGTTTAAACAGAAGCTTCCTTCTTGCTAGGTCTTCGAATGCAACTTCAGATGCTAAAGTTGGAAAAGTTGGAATCCGAAGAATATGTGGAGGGAGCCGTGCGGATTTCAAGCGATGAAGATGGTGGGGAATCATATATTGGAATTTTAGAAGGGAATGATTTAAATGGAGATAGCTGGGAGTCTTCTTACATTATTGATGTCTTGTCTGAGTCTGGCATTGATGGGGCCTATCCCCTTAAATACTCGGAGGGGTGGTACTCGCCTGAGTGCCCCGTGAGTCCTACAGTGTTTGATGAACTTGAAAAGAGGTACTCTGATTGTACAGCTTGTTCAAGGCCAGAAAAGAGGATGCTTTTCGACCGTGTAAATTCCGGCATCATGAAGATCTACAGGCAATTCGAGAACGATCGGCCATGGTTGAATCCAACAGTAACAACAAATATAGTTGGTTGCAAACTGATGAAAAAGGGGCTCCAAGATGATTTATGCACTCTGCTGAGGAGCCAAGCAAAAGTAAAGGATGACGCTCTGGGAAATGTGCTTGTAAGGGAATCGGAGTGGTTGGACGTGAGAGATGGCGTGGATACAGTTGGTATGGAAGTTGAGAGGTTAATATTAGATGATCTAGTGGCAGAAGTAGCTGGTTCTTTAGACATTTTGTACCCAAAGTAGGGAGCTGCGCCTTTTGTAAATCGACTAGTACAATCGTAATTTCATCGAAAGATGAATAAAAAGGATCATAATCTTTTTCATCGAATTTTCATATGGGAAAGATGTATCTGTATGTTAATTTTGCTTTTCATTGGAATGACTCGAAGAAAATGGAATAAAAATGAAGTTTGATTTTATGCGAAATGAAATAAGAAGGAACGTTATTTGACTCTTCAAAAATAAACAAACGATTAAAATATTCCTGAATTAAAATAAAGTGCGGGACTCTCTGCTCCACCACCACCGCCGCCACAATCGGCTAGTTATTTTTGTTTATATTTGGCTTAGGGGAAAATTGATAACCTTCTGAAAAAGGAGATAGATATGAAAGGGGATGATGAATCAATAGTGTTGTGGCCGTACAGAGAGGAGGGCATTTGACGCGGGTGGGAAAGGGAGGTCGTGTGAGGGGCACAGAGTGATCATAAAAAATCAATTATCAATTGATCAGAGGGTACTTCTACAAAGACTTGGTGGGTCAGATTTCCGGGCATAAAAACATGGAAGAATTAGCCCCGCCGAATGACAGCGTGTGTTACACACCTCATTGAAAATAGCACTTTCTTCTTAGCCTTCTACGACCATTATCGCGCATTATTAGTTCAACGTCATCAACTTGCACCATAACGCCGTCGTTTATATCTTAAGATCATAATTTTTTTTTCTCACCCGTTTTACTAAAATTTTATTCCGACTATATTTAGATTTAACCTATATCGCATATCTGATTATAGTAGATGAGTATTTTAACAGAAATTTTCTACATATGCTAAGACTCAAACTTAAAATCTCATTTAAACGATATTAAACTACTTACCACTTGGATTAACTTCCAATTGATTCTTAGATCATTATTGAGAAAATGTAAACAAAAATAATTTATAAACTTGCCAATTAGTTTGATTCAGTATTTTACACTGTAGGGCCCCAGGCCGTGGCTCAGATTTAACAACTTTGTAGCTCTGTATTAAATGTTCAATTCTTAGGGAGTATTATTTTATTGTGGTTTTAGTCGTAATGTTTAAGGAGACACCATAACTCCTTGATGCCTAGGTTTACGTCTAAGGATAATAGACAGCTCGCCCTGTCCGATATTAGTATTGCTTAAGAGGAAGGGAGACTCTACCCTGACTTTAGATCGTGAGTGAACCCAACCTCTTTCTAAAAATTTTTGTATAAAAAAAAAGTATGATGGAATAATAGCGATGTTCTCTCCCTTTTTTCTACAAAATTACAAAAGAGGGTTAACGTGCGTTAAATTAAAAGAAATAAAATTAACCTATAATTTATAGGTTTAACTAATGAAAAAAGTAAAATATATGATTATTTGAAGTATATTCAATCTTCAGGTAATATTATTTTACTATGGTTTTAGTCACGATATTTAGGGAAGTATTCTAGTTTTTAGATGCCTAAAGTTTACGCTTTAAGTTAATTAACGGCTTATCCTACCCACATTAGTAACACTTAAGGGGAAGAGAGACTTTACTCTACTCTTAGATCATAGGTGAGCTCAATCATTTCCTAAAATTTTTTATATCACAAAAGAAAAAAAAATTATAAGGAGATTAAATCCAATAATCCTTAAATAAAGTGGGCATGAAGATAATAGTTCTGTCGACCTTAATCTATCTTTTGTGCGAGTATCCATCAATTGATTTTGATCTATAGATATATGTTATACTTTTAACTCTTAAGATAAATTTATGATTCTCTATATCTATAAAACTAAGAAATTGTATCTATGGATGGTCAAATTAATTAACATGTCTACTATATTCTTGACACATGATTTAAGTATAATATCCTTGAATCTTAACTTCCAAGCAAACTTTAATCCTTTAAGAATCACCTATTCTTTGGTTTAAATAACACTATATGAACTTAGAATACTCGTAAATTCTACAATATAACTCCTAGTATGATATCTAATAACTCTACTATAACTCGCCCTATTATAAGTTATGTAAATGGCCTATCAATATTTAATTTTACTCATTCTAAAGGGGAAAGTTGCTAATGAAGTTGAAGAACCCAAATTTTTAGACAAATATTCATGCACAAATATAGGGATGTTTTTTTTTTGGAATAAGAATTTTTAAAAATGTGTTGTACTCACTCATGATCTAAAGATATGGTGAAATCTTTATTCTCTTTAGGCTATTATAATATTAGGTAGGGCGAGTCATCTATTACTTTTATACATAAATTTAGGAACATATGAGTTATAATATCTCCTCAATTATTGTGATTAGAATTATAATAAAATAGTATTTTTTGAAAATTAAATATATTTTATGTATTATTTTTTTTTCCTAGTTGAACCCACATAGATGGGGTGGATGTTCTGAAACCGAAAGAAAGCAAAGCTGAATTCTGACCTTTGTTTTTAAAAGAAAGCACTGGATAAAAATAGGCATTTTCTTCGTGTATCAACATCGTTTCAAAACAATTGAGCCCAAAGCCCATTCAGCAGGGCCCAAAGCAATGGACACTACCTCACCTGCTTCGCGCCTTCAAATCTGCTTAATTCGTTCTGAACTCCGGACCCATAAATTCGGATCATCGCGAGATATGGCCTACGTTGCGTGTTAGGGTTTGTAGTTTGTAGGAGGTGAGCCAGCGCTTTCTGGTTCTGGAGGATTACTTTCTCCACTATTTTGGAGTTTCTCTTTCTCAAACTGTTCTGCCTCTTCTTCCCTTTCTCTCTGTCTTGTTTTCCATCACATTGGTTTGGCATTTTGTTGGAAGCTTTAACCAACAAATCGTCTGATTACGATGTAATGGATTTATAATTTTACGTTCGATTTTATCGGTGTTCGCCTCCATATTTTTATAATTCTCCTTACACTTCATGGAAAATGATGAAGAAAATCTTATCCTACATACCGAAGTTTCTGTGTGGATTACAACTCCGCTTATTATCTGATGCCAATATTTTATGAATTACGAGGTGACGATGCAATCTACGTGTACATTTTTAGGTTACTTTATTTTTTTCTGATGCAAATTACAAGTGATGTTTAGGATTGTTCTTGAACTACTGTTTCTTCTGAAATCTATGTTTACTTAAAAGTGTGTGTATTTTTGCTGTGATGAGTTGCCGAATGCGTCTGCAAATACGAGATCTATCAGTGAGTGAATATGCTCTCTCTCAGCAGAATGCACACCCATTTTCTGGTTTTTTTTTTTTTCAGAAATTGTCCTTGTTTGGCAACATAAGAAATAACGAGTATTTACTCTCCGGTGCGTTGATATATATTATATATTGGAACGAGTAAATAAAAACAAAATAGTGCAGATTTCAAATTACCAGTTTTAGCAAGATTAATGAGGATGGGGACGCTATTGTCGCAGAAGAAATGCTTCAGACTCTGCTAGGCCTGAATAATGGTTGTACATGTATAACAGATGTTTGAATTGAATGAGGAGATAAAAACAAAATAGAAAATAGTATAAATAAAATAATTACCTCAAATACTGCTTGAGCATAATTAATGTGGATGGGATCGCCTTTATAGCAGAAAAAATGCACTCTGCTAGACTTCAGAGGGCAAATTGTGGTCCAATCTGGTCCAGGTTCTGACCTAGTGATAATACTTGCAGTTCATTTTGTTTCACATCATTTACATCTATTTCGAAGGTAATTGACTCATAAACGTAAATCAAGTTCAACTTTGATTCAGTTTTCAATGTTTATATTGTACCCTGTGTTCTACAGCAAAGATGGCCATGAGAATATATAACCTGAATATGAGATTAAAAAATTAAAACTTATATACAAGCTAGATAAACTGTCATCATAGTTCTTGTCCTCTAACATGGAACCCGTAGTGCGCATTTTTATTCGCCTTCTAATTGATAGCGTGTGCTGCATTTTGTGGAGTCACTATCATGTATCTGCTACTACTCGGCTTTTAGAACCCCATTATTCACTTGTCATTTGTCACATAACACTTTGATTGCGTTCCTTGTTCTTGATCTTGGTTTCAAATTTCATGATTTATTGACTTTTGCTCCTTTGTTGTATTGAAATTTTTGATAAGGATGGGCAGGTTTATCATCCTCAGATTGAAGTTTTAAAAAACTTTTGGATTGTTGAAGAGTTCGGTAAGATAATAAAAATCAAACGGGGCCAGTTACAAAGCAATCAGAAGCTGAAATTCCCGTTGGAAGACCCCGCTTCCTATTGCCCAAATGAACTGCCACGACATGGTTATGGTAAGAAGAGGAAACTGATTGATTACTTCCTGTAATAGAACCAAGAAGTTAATCTCTGGCCAACATCAGAAATAATCCTGAAATTCCAAATATATCATAGCATGTGATTGAGGTACGTAAGAGGAGTTAAAACCTCAAAAAGAAAGAACAGAAAAATAACATTAAGCAGGACCTTGGGGATAGGAATACATGTGATGATGAGAATAGGCCATGGCCAAGCTAATTTCAAATCTAAATTTAATAGTACTAAATAAAGTCCAACCTCTTGTACTCTTTCAAAGATACACATAAACTTACTGATAGTTGCATGAATAACCAATTCATATTCAAATAATGCATCTAATTTACTCATCAACTAGATCAAACTTGCTCTCTTTGTTTCAGCAACGCCAGATCCAACTTCTGAGACTGATGCTGGCCAAAATTGTGCCTTCTTGATCTTTGATACACTTGCCAACACGTTCAGTGGAGTCACATCTCCAACTATTGTCACCTTCTTTGCTGCCAAATCTATGCAGAAGGAACTCACTCCTGCCCACATGATTCGCAACACAACATTATTAGCTTCTTTCAATAGGGAAATTACTTAATGCAAATTAAACTGAGGCAGATTTTGGTTTACTAAAAACAAAAAAAAAACAGGATCTTTGATTGAGGTCTTAGAAGCATTTGTGAGAGGTTGGTATGTACCATCCATTCTAGAGAGATGCTTTCTCACTTTTCCTACACAGCCTTTGCAGTGCAGAGAAACTCTCAGAACCACAACCTGCAAGAAACATTTGTTTATTCACAACCAATGATGGTTCGGTCTACATTTCACACATTTCTAAACACAGACATGGCATCGGAGAATCCTGAACAAAGAGACAAGGAACCTGGTCAGAAGAAGCCGAGGGTTTAGAAACAGTGTTGGTTTCATCTTGAAGAACGACATGAGCCTTGTTGTCATCAGTTGAAGGTAATGCTAAAACCGGTTCATAATCATCGGCACCACTCAACAAATATCTGGATGAACCAGCAGGAGTCACTAAATCCGCAGGTGGTCTAGCTCTAACCCAACTCCTTCTAAGAATACTGTTAATTGGATTAGAAGAGTAATTGCCATTCAGATTTTCACTCAGCTTTCCTTCACTAATCTGGTTCTTTTGATCAAGACTCTTGGTTGAACTCTTCTTATGCAGGTCATTTGGCTTTGAAGAAGAGCTCTTCTTAGTCTTCTGGTGATGATAAGGATATGGGCGGGACTGAGAAGAAGAAGGGTTGGTGAGAGCTTTAGAGGGGAATCTGGAAGGATCTTTGATAATGGGATTGTGACGATCAATGGCTCTGCTACCCAGTTGAATGGAGTTGGAAGATGAGCAATAGGAAGAGGAGATAGCTTGATCCATGCTAAGACATATTGCTGTAGAAGCTTGGGAACTACAGAGGATATCTATGCCTTTCATCTTTGGATAACGATAACAGAGAAGAACAAGCGTTTTAGAGTTAATGCATCAATCACAGAGAGAGAGAGAAAGAGAGAGAGATTTTACAAATGAAATACTGAATGCTTATGAGGTTCAGTACCTTTGAGCGTTGGGGGTAACTGGGCTGAGATATAGAGACACAGGGAGGGGATTGAAATGGTCCACCAAACAAACCAATATATCAAAATAAGGTTTGCATCTTAAGGGTATCCTAATAATTTTCAAGTGTTTCATCTTGTGGCAATAGGAACGTGGCATGTGCATCAGTATCAAGCATCAGAAAGAAACACAATGATGCAAAATTTGACAATTTCGTAAGGAATAGAAGAATGTCCTGTTTAATATTTGATGATTTGTCATGGTGCATGATTCATTTCCATGTCAAGACACAGCAACAAAGAGATATCTTAATGAGTCGCAACCAACATTTCCATTGCTTTTAAGACTGAAAATGATGTCTAACAAGTACCGTGGATTTGTCTTAACTCTTTCCTTGTCTTCACAAGGGTTTCATCTGTTCTAGATGAGATCACAAGTATTTGAAGATAACGCAACCTTTTTATGGTTTCCCTTGCAATATACGATGATCGTATCTCGTATATACTGAATATTTTGTCGAGCAGAGCAGTTTGGAAGGGCCTGAGGTAGCAGCCACATTAATGTCCATGCAAAGAGTTGGTCTTCCGAAGTAAGAGAAAAAAATAAAATAAAATAAAAATGGTGGCACGAATATCTAAAGCACCGTGTAATTGAGCCTGGCCTGTGGCCTACAGGTTTATTATGTACCAAGCACTTGACAGCAAGCTGCGTTGGCGTTATATTTAAAATTTAGAACATTAGGGTCAGATGATGCAGAGAAACGGACACATTTTTGTAGCATCTTCATGTGCCAGGTTTATTGAAATGACATTCTATCATTTTTATGAAGAATTTAATGGCAAAAAATGTATGTGGAAGGTGCCAATTGGCCGCCCATAAAGATGACATTCTTACTTTTTTTGTGAGGTTTAATGTTAATGGATGCTTCTGGCAAACACATTATTGGAAGATCATTAAAGGAAAAGTCGGTGCTATTTGCAATAGTGCTTGCAGCAATAAAAGATGAACTGAAGAGGATAGGAAGTTGTTCAACATTAAAATGTTCATAAATTTAAAGGTACGATCACAATTTCAGTAGTTGACACCTAACAGCGTTAATTAAGTCAGAGCCTCAGTTCATTTAGGTTGACGCACTATTGCAATCTTTTACACTAGGTACTCTTGTCAGGTAGTTGAAACATTCTGACTTCCTAAAGTCCTTAGATGATCTAACAGTAGGATACTAAAGTTTAGAGAGACACTTTAAATTTGATATTTTGTACCATTATACATCAAATTAATACATTAGTCAAGAAGAAATTGCTGACAAAATTTGACAAATTTGTCCACTGAATGTAAATGGACAATCGAGATATGAGACATCTCATACAAATTTGACGTGTTGCTATCATTCCATACCCTTCTGTTGAAGCGGGGACAAACTCTTCCCCATATGCATTACAGGGTTTGCTGTCTACCGTTCTTATTTCATCCCTTTTCCTTCGTCTTCGTTCAAAATCCGTTTCCGGAAGTCACTTACCATAAGAGGCAGTCCTTCTCTCAGTGAGACTTTTGGTTCCCAGTTGAGGAGTTCCTTTGCTTTGCTGATGTCTGGTTTCCTCATATGGGGATCATCGGCAGTATTTGGTTTGTATTCTATGGTAGCGCTTGGATCAATTGTTTCCTTGACAACCTGTGTATTTATGAAAACATGACAGCTATAGTATATCAATAAAATGATAACTTGTGTCTCTGTCCTCTCCTATTGTAACAGAACGGAGCGTTTTCAGTTTCACGCAATGCAGGGAACACATGTCTGGTTAAACTACAAAGAGAAAAGAGAGACCAAGAAGAAGACAAGACCTGAGCAAGTTCTAACATGGTGAACTCCCCTGGATTACCCAGGTTGAAAGGTCCCAAATGCTCACCTTCCATCAAGGCCACCAGCCCATCAACCTGTAAGTTGAGAAGAGTTTAGTTCTCTATTGCATCATTCCCGTGCAGAAAAGAAGGCAGACCCCGAGCTACTTCTTTGATATTAACTTGCCCAGTTCAGAATCTTTACATTCTGAAATCAAATTTCTATGGTACAAAAGTGGCAACAAATTTCGGTTGACCTTCCTAAAGCCGTTTTCTTTGTTTTACAAGTTCTCTCTGTTAATCCATTTACACTTGAATGGCCTTCCAATTGTGCACCAAAACAACTTTCTGACAAGATAAGCCGGTCATAAAAGCTCAAGTATTTTCTATAAGCAGGCCATGAAATTTTGTTTCTGAAACTTCAGGAAATAATTATCCATTTTCACTATATTTGTAGATATTTCTGGTACATATTTTATTAAAAGTGATATCCTCAACCAATTTAAATTTAACAAACATAACATCTCACAAGTTTCAAAGCAGAGAGTTCAAATAGTTATACCAAATCAGACACATATTGGAAGCTTCTTGTCTGCTTCCCATCACCATATACACTCATCGGTTGTTTGCGAATTGCCTGGAAACATGGACAAAAAGGTATGAGGCGCAACAGCCCCTCTAAAGCCCCAAAAAACATTAGAAAAAGAAAGGAGTCAAACCTGTGCAACAAAATTGCTTACTACACGACCATCATCTAGACACATCCGAGGTCCATATGTGTTAAAAATTCTAGCAATTCGAACCTAAGAATCACCAAGACTTACTTTAGTCTCAGTAGTAATGTGGAATCATAACATGCCAATCAAATTACTCAAACATGAGTAAGAAGACAAATGTCGGAAATTCATTAATGATGATCATAATATTTTGGCAACTCTTCACTATCTTTATTTTTCAATAATGATCCACATAAAATTTTTGTTGACTCTCCCAGTATTAGAAGGGTCAGTACAGGATCTTTATGTTACCAACACAATCCCCCCTCCAGTCTTCAGTATTCAGCCTCTTCCCCATGAGCGAATACTTTACAGTACTGATCAGAATGATCATATCACTCTTTGATACGTTGGATATACGAGTGAAAGTTTTTCTTTCAATCAAGCATACTGAGTGTTTCTTTCAGCTCATTGGTTGCCTCACGCCTTAATTTCCAAGGAGATCTAATTCTCTGGAGAATTAGTGACAGTGGGATTGACAAATAAAGCATATTGAGAACACGCAAGAAGAGTGCAGCGAAAAAACAAGATGCACACATTTTCTTAGTATCGCAATGGTATAGCATACCAGCGCAGAACTTCTTAGCCAACAACATAGACATCAACGTAGATGACCCACAATAGCCTGTTAGCCACTGATCAATGAAATATATAAGCTACCTCAACGTCGGCACCTCGATGATAATCCATCGACAAGGTTTCTGCAGTTCGCTTTCCTTCATCATAACAGCTCCTCTCACCTAAAATTTTTACGTATGTTTTCAGACTACTGAACCACAATTATATAAGTCATATATGACTACGGTAAAAACTCTGACAAGTAAGTTTAGAAGCTCACCTATTGGATTTACATTTCCCCAGTAAGTCTCTTTCTGGGGATGCTCAAGTGGATCACCGTAAACCTCACTGGTACTAGTAAGAAGGAACCTTGCGCCAATCCTCTTTGCGAGTCCCAGCATATTAAGGGTACCCATCACGTTGGTCTTGTAAGTCATCGGTAGTTAAAGGTCTCAAAATAACAGTAGGTTCAAGCCTAACCAATCTCAAATTCTGAGTTTAGAACACTACAATTGAATAGATATGAAATAAAATTTATACTTATAACCGATTAAAAACTATTTAACTACGAAGGATATGATGGTCTTGATGGGATTATACTTGTAATGCACAGGTGAAGCAGGGCAAGCCAAGTGATAGATCTGATCGACCTCCAAGAGAATTGGTTCAACCACATCATGACGAATGAGCTCAAATCTTGGGTTCCCAAAGATGTGAACCAAATTTTCTTTCCTCCCGGTGAAAAAATTGTCGATCACAATGACATCATTCCCCCTGGAAATAAGCTTGTCGACGAGGTGACTTCCCACGAAACCTGCCCCTCCGGTGACCACAATCCTTAAACGCCGGGCACTGAGTGCGACGGGGACTCTCCCCACCTTGCCTACCAAACCATAAGACGAACGGGAAGCCTCATCATGTAGCGTCAGGCCAGTAGAGAAGGATCTGGGAACGAAGGGACGGGATTCAGATGGAGAGAGACGAGAGAGGGTGGGTTGCACGACGAAGAATGTGGAGCCAATAAAAATACCCACTAAGATAAAGAGAAGCCTCTGCTCTTTCAACAGATAGTTGATAGATCTGGGAAGGGATCTAGGATGTTTAAGGGTTTTTGGTGAATCTGGCGGAGTTGTTTGGGCACCCCGCATCTCCTCGTCCCGTCTATGATTTAAGCTGGTTTGCTTGTATGGCTGCTTCATGTTGTGTGAATCGGTATTTAACTGCACAGCTTCTGGGCGTTGAAAATATCGAGAAAGTGAAAGGAGGGGGGGGGGGGGGGACTTGGAATGCGGGAAAATGTGCGAGAGGCAGTGAGAACGAGAGTTTGTGACACTGTCAACGAGCCTTAACCTTGTATTGTTTCTCTGAAACAGCCCAGTGCCGATAAGATTGAGGCACTGGAGCTGCAGAGGCTAATTTAATCCCACGGATTTTGTTCACTTGAGCAAATGACCAGAACGAGAAGGAGAGAGAGGCTACAGAGAAGTCTGTTGAATGACAGTTATCGTAAAAAGGTGAAGACGTAAATGCAAACGAAATTGGCCCCCGCCGAGAAAAAGCATTGGCTGCTTCTGAGTTCTGACTCTGAGATCCAATTCTGAATCATAAGAGGCTTTTGATGCCTAATTGGCTTGTTAGTTAGACGTAGCATCTAAGTAACCAGAATGTGTCAAATCTCATTACGTGCATGCTGCTCATAATGCACCCACACTCCCTTCATTGGTCGGACCATATTTTTTTCAAGCAAGACAAAAAGGTTTCAGTATTTTGATGAAACGGAGATAGAGTAATATATTTGTAAAATGTCTAATAAAATTAAACATCTTAGAAAAACGAGTTGTGTTATTTATAATTTAAATTAAATATATATATATATATTGGCCAAGAAAATAAGATTCATAACTCAAACTATAAGAAGTTTCACCATTCTTAAGGTTGCGGATGACGAAACTTGTCGCTTTATTGTGCGGTTGGTTGTGAATTGTGAGTAATGACTTATATAAATATCTTTTGGTATGACAGGCCAATTTAATCCCACGATTTAACACATAGAAATCAAAACTACATTAAATATAAGTCACATCTATCGCTATTAACAAGGGGCCGGATCAACGAAGCCTCTAAATCTTTCATTTTGTAGGTGAAACTGACACCTTGTCCTCACTTATATCGTGTGTAAAACTACATTTATTCAGAGTATTTCGATGGGCCAGAGAATAATTGACAAGCCTCGCCACCGTACAAATAATTATTTTAAAATTTTAAATAATATTTAAAAATATAACACTAGTTAAAGTTTTTACTCATTAACTAATTTTTTTGTTAGGTGAGATAGGTTATACAGTTTATCATGTCAATGTATATCTCTATACTCATAGAATATTTATACAGATATTTATAAATTATTTACTAATAAAATTTTTATATCTATAACATCATTTAAATTCACAATTTTATAATTATGAGCTAATTCCGAATTGCATTAACTGATTTTTTTTTTATACTAGAAAGGGTTATAGCCCAAAAATAAAATGAGTTACACTACGTAGGAATTAAATCTTAAACAATATGCATCCACTAAATCCTTTTAACTTTATATGACACTTCTCATATATAATAGAATAAGAAAGACTTTTTTTTATAAGGACATCTACCACTTAATTAGCTTCTCTTAATATAAACCAAAGGGTTAACTGATATTTTTCATTCCGAGCAAAGATTAAAAGATGTAATCACATCTTGGCCCCAAAAAAAAGGTTATCCCGTTAAATTAGTTTTATGTCGGGGCATCCATAAGTGTGGCCCAAATAAGGGTGTCGTAGGCCAGTTTTGATATCAGCCCAGAAAACATGCGGCCCCTCGTTTATTAGGGCTCGTGCTTCTTCAATTGTACGTCTGACAGTTTTAGGGTTTCAACTTTCAGGCGTCGGGAAGTAGCTCAACTTCGGAGAAAATGGGTAACTCCTTCGCCTAAACGATTTCAATTTGTGTTATCTGTTATTAACTTTGCCATTTGAAGTCTGAACTCTTGGATTTGATCTGCATTGTATGTTGACGACATTGAAGCGAGGATAAAGGTGCACGAGCTGAGGAATAAAACAAAGGCAGAGCTACTCAACCAGTTGAAGGATCTCAAGGCAGAGCTCTCTCTGCTCCGAGTCGCCAAGGTCACCGGCGGGGCCCCTAACAAGCTCTCTAAGATGTAATAATCTTCGGTTATGTGCTGTATACAACTGCTATGTCACTTCTAATGTTAAAATTTATGAACTGATTGGGAGAAACGGGCGCGTTTGGTGACTTTGCAGTAAGGTGGTGAGGCTGTCAATAGCGCAGGTGTTGACTGTTATTTCCCAGAAGCAGAAAGCGGCTCTGAGAGAGGCTTATAAAAACAAGAAGTATCTGCCTCTTGATCTCCGTCCCAAGAAGACCCGAGCCATTCGCAGGCGTCTCACTAAACACCAGGTTTTATTTACTCTGTACTGCAACCTGTACATTTGCTGACTTTCTTTGTAATTTGTTTGTTTTAAATGTTGCATTACTAATCTGTGGAACAACTTTAGCAAACTTTAAAAGATAAAAAATAATTTTTTTCTTTTTCTATGATGATATATGTTTGGAAGACGTCGAACTATGATTTTTTTGGGTTATGACTTGCGAAATAGATGGGGCATCATAATTTCTTAATATTTATCTTTAAAAAGGTGGTTCAAGAGGTTGAGTCATGATATTTTTTATGGGCGCATTTATTATATTTGGTAGGTATTAAAATTTATTTAGTTTTCAAAGAACCCCGAATTTAAGTCTATGATGATTTGTTGGGGTAGGGTTGATTTAAGCTATTTTAGTCTCGTAATGGAGAATCATAGAGACTCCTCTCTATGAGAGGATATTAGGGTAGATTGGATTTGGATAATTGATCATAAATATTCGTTCTAATAAATCATTCCTGGGGTTTGGGTACATAATAACGTGATAGAGTCTAGTTTCATGGTGTTTTTAGAGCATTGGTGCTGGAGTTCTTGTAGTCGATGTAAGTGCTATGTATGAGAAGACAAAGAATTCCATCTGATAACTCGTATGAGAATGCTTGTGCTGTAACTTCCTTTTTTAACAGAAGCTCGGTGGAATCTGAAAAATAGGCTAAAGCAGTTAGGTTATTGAGGTTGGTCTGATTGTTAAGGCAGAGAGACTTTTCTTTCAATTTTGATTAGCGTCATTATCTTGTGTCTTGATTGACTGTTCTTGAATGAAATGATTAATCATTTGTCTGTGGAACTTGTACATGTAACATGTTTGGAAATCGGAAATACTTGTCTGTTTAAACCATAGTTGAATTCATGAATTGGTTGAAAGTTCATGGTTTACTGAAAGCCATGCTCTTTTAAATGTGCTTTATGTTAACCTGCTCTTCCACATTTGGCGGGTGTGTAGGCATCGTTGAAAACAGAGCGTGCAAAGAAGAAGGAAATGTACTTTCCCTTGAGGAAGTATGCCATCAAAGTGTAGGGTATTCCGTTGCTTGTTAAGTTTGTAGTCTCTCTAGACCAGTTAAGTTGATATATTGAATATTAATTTTGGATGCCTAATCGGCATTCCAATTTTTTGAGCCGGCTGTTTTACTTTAATGTCCCTCTATGTCGCCACTACACATTATGATTTACCAGGTTATCAAATTACCAAGATCTTTGCTTAGAATTTATTGTCGTGTGCGTGGACGGTGGCTATTGATTAATTTATTCAGAGTTATCAAATTTACTCATTTTGCCATTAATTTCGCAACAAATCATAGCAAGAGCATTCCGTTACTAGGTAAGGGAATGACAGTAAGGGTGTCTTTGGTTTACCCGAAGGGGGATTTTAATATTGGGAAAGAGAGGGGAGAGAAAAAAAGGGATTTTATTATTCTTTTATTTATATTAATATTAAGAGAAAGGAGGTTTATGTATTTTTATATTATTTTGTTTGATTCAAGAAGGGAAGGGAGGAAAAATATTTTTATATAGATAAATTTATTTTATATTATTTTATAAAATATGTTAATAAAATATAATATAGTGATAATATTATGATATTAAAAGTATTATAGGTATATTAATATTATAAAATAATATTATATATATTTTTATTTTAATTTTAATTTTAAAGGGAAAGTAAAATTGGGGAGGAGAAGGATTTTTCTTTTAAATCTTATATTATTTTATAAAATATGTTAATAAAATATAATATAGTGATAATATTATGATATTAAAAGTATTATAGGTATATTAATATTATAAAATAATATTATATATATTTTTATTTTTAATTTTAAAGAGAAAGTAAAGTTGGGGAGGAGAAGGATTTTTCTTTTAAATATTTTAATGAGTCAATTAAGAGGAGGTAACTCTTTCTCTCCCCCTCTTTCTCAAATTCTCCCATACCAAACGAATCCAAGGGAATGACACTGCGGCTGAAGAAGGAATAAAGGAATAGTTACTTTGTCCTTAAGAAAAATAAACACCCGGCATTCGGAAATATCTGACCTTTTGGTGCAAGGGCAATTTAGGTTTTATGATTTCTATTTTTTTTATCTTATTTTATATTTGATTGAAGTATGACGTTTTATTTGACCAAAATAAACAAAGTAGCGACGTTTTGTGAGAAATCCAAAACTCCCTGTTTATGAGCAACTTTGCTTCTTATAATGTAAGGGCCATTAGGTCAATGCATATTTTACGTTTTCTATTTTTATTCTATTCAACATAAAAGTAAAATCTACGCTATTCCTATCTAAAACATACTAAAGAATTTTTTATTTAGTATAAAAATTTTTAAAAAGAGATTGGATTCACTCGTAATCTAAAAATAAAATGAAATTTCTCTTCTTTTTATACAATATCAATATTAGGCATGACGAGTCAACTATAACTTTTAGGCATAAATTAAGATACCCATGAGTTAAGATGATCTAAGAGTAGAACATAATTTCTTTTCTTTTTAAACTATATCAATATTAGGCAGGACGAATTGTCTATAACCTTCAGGTATAAATTAAAATACCTAAGAGATAGGATATCTCTTCAAATGTTGAGACTATAATCATAATAAAATAATATTTTTTAAAAATTAAATATATTTTAAATAATTATATATCTTTATATTTCTTTTTAAGTTTATATTTCTTTTTAAGTTTAACACACCTATCATGGCTAAAATATACTAATGAATTATAAGTGGATGCCATTGCATTCCATTCTCATTATTATTCGTCTCTCTTGCAATCCAATCCAACAACATGCATAATGGACCACTACAGTTATGAATTTTAACCCCACATGTAATTGTCAGATATTATGCAGCCGTCAAATAAACTTTATCAATTAAGTTAATAAAAATTAATACAAATAATAAAAAATAAATTTATATCTTATAAAGACGTGAATTCAATTCTTATTATCATTATGATAGTTTCTTTAATAGACGATCTCGTAAGTTTTTTATAAATTTTTTTTAGCATTAAGGTTGAGTTCTGCCCTTAATGGAAGACTGATGCTAAACCTATTTAAATTAGTTTATAAAAATAGAAAAACTTCATCCATTGAACTGAGTTATGTGTCTTGAGTAGAGGCCCCTTAAGTTGATAAAATATTTGATGTATAGAAAACAACACGATCTTCTTAACCGTGGCCACTTGACTAGATGTAGCGCTACTTGTTTTTAAATTAGAGGTATACACTAATAATTTAATAATATACGTTGAATTGAATCTACCTCCTATCTCATATTTATATGAGAATTTTCATACCATTAGACCCCTATAAGAGCATTGACATCTAATACAACTCTCTAGACTATTTTAAGCATAGAAAACGATGCCATCTTCGTAACTGTGGCCAGTTGACTAGATGTAGTCGTCTTCTTCTTCTTCTTCTAATTAGAAGCGTATGTACTAATAGCTTAAAATTATAAGTGAAATTAGATCTATGACTTTTTCTAATTATAGGAGAATTTTTATATTATTAGGTTATAATCCCATAAACACATAAGCAACCCTCTAGAAATTGTGCCCTTCTCTAATGCTTCTTCAGAGAGATGTGCTTTGCGTCTGATTTCTGAGCTATGTGGGGGAGGTGTGCTAATTTGAAATTTGAAATACGTTATATGACACTGTTAAGAATTGACAATAACGAGTAGGTACTGCAAACTCATCACATGTACCATTCGTCTTCAAATCCTCTTTCCGTGCGTGTGTTTGTAACTTCGATTTCTCCACTTCTCCCCTGTTTCTATCACAATTTACATCATCATCCTTTGACAATTTCTATTTCTTCTTCCCACGCATTATTTTACTTGGCAACCCTTTAAAACGACTTCCTTTTCAGGTAGGCTACGTGTATATATGGCAAAGCAAAATTCAAGTTCAAAACTTCAATTTCCACACACCAATAATTGTGATTTGCCACTTGGCCCCGCGATAAATAAATACGTACCCCAAAATAATAATAATAATAATAATAATAATAATAATAATAATAAAAAACTATGCACGATTAATTTAAGGATATAAGTTAAGGGGTTGTGAAGGAACCAGTATATCAAGTGCGTTAACCAACTGCACCAGCTCCATGCACTCCTCGCACAAGCCTGTTCAAGCACAAAACTTAATGCAGATAGCCATGAAGAGGCTTCAGAAGGAGTTCTACCAAATCCTATCAATGAATCGGGCTTACTTGGATCCAGAATCTATCTCCGTTAGATCCTCTCGAACTTCCATCAGCATCTCCAATTACGATGAAACTGACGATAGCTCGCTTGAGGACGAAATTCGAGAAGTAGGCGCGTGATTCCATCTCCAAAGTCGAATCGGTTTCTTTTGTTGCCATGGCAAACCTGAGGTCGATCGCAGAGTGTATGATTTCATGCGGTTATGCGAAGGAATGTTTGAGCGTGTACGTATCAGGAAGTCGATCATCAGTGAAGGCGTTTATCGTCTGAACGTCGACAAATTGAGCTCGTCAAAGCTGCATAAGATGGACTGGGAAGCTCGAGTTGAAAATCAAGAGTTGGTTGGAGGCGGTGGAAATTTCGGTTAAGACTCTCTTCCACGGAGTGAGAATCTTAAGCGACCATGTGTTCGGCGCTTCGCAATCCATTAGAGAATCTTGCTTCGCTGAAATTTCCAGTGATGGGGCCACTTGTCTGTTCCGATTACCCTCGTCGCCAAACAAAGAAATCGCCGCCGGAGAAGATATTTCGGATGCTGGACATGTACTCTGCATTAGCTACACTGTGGCCGGAGATCGAATCCATCTTCTCGTTCTATTCAACCTCTGCTATTCGATCTCAATTCCTCACATTGCTGGTTCGACTCAGCGAGTCTGTACGAAACAATGTTTTTGGAGTTCGAGTCCCTGATCAACTAGCACTCGTCTAGGTCTTCGGTAGGTGACGGCGGCGTCCACCCACTGACAACACAGTCAATGAGCTACCTCTCGCTTCTCATAGTTTAGGACAACACACTCTCTGACATGTTTGACGACTGGCCTTCGCTGCCAAATTCGCCGTCGCCATCGCTAGCTACCGGAGACTTTCCGAGCAGTTCAGACTCTGATAACTCGTCGGCGCCTCTGTCGTTCTCCGCGCGGATAGCTTGGTTAATTCTCGTTCTCCTTTGTAAACTCGACGGCAAAGCAGCGTATTACAAGGACGCTTCCTTGGGCTACTTGTTTCTGGCAAATAATCTGCATCATATAATCGACAGAGTAAGTAACTCGAACTTGCAGATAATGCTGGGCTACGAGTGGATGGAGAAGCACGAAGCGAAAATGAAATGGTTCGTAACGAACTACGAGAAGGTGGCATGGGGGGACGTGATTTCGTCGTTGACTGAAAACCCAAAGGCCGTGTTATCGCCAGCGGAGGCGAAGGAAATATTTGAGAAATTCAACTTCAACTTCGAGAAAGTGTACAGGAAGCAGAATTCATTCGTCATGGCAGATCGGACGCTGAAAGGCGAAATCACAGGATCAATTGCGAGAAAAGTTGTTCAGTTTATAGGGAATTTTATGATACGCTTAGGATTCTGGGGGGTTCATTGAGAGAAATGAGAGAGTATGCCCAATTTACTCCCGAAGACGTGGCGAGTTACGTATCGACCCTCTTCTTTGCCAGGATGAGCTCCAGTAGTTGATCATCGTCGTCGGCGGCGGCAACATCATCTCACATGCGGCATTCACAAATGTATACAGTATACTCCACGATAACTTCAGAAACACCCAGGTGAAAAAAAAGTTTCCCCAACTCTGATACCCTAAATAATGGATAACCTGTGTGTGCTGAGAGCAGTTCAAATTTGTCAACTACTAACAGTTCGGTTGTTTAAGGGCAGTTGTTCCCAAGATATATGAACCCAAAAGCTCGCTGTCTGTAATTTTAGAAGCATGAGTTCTCGTTCTCTAACTCTTTCCCAACGTATCCAGAATCGCACTGTTATCAGCATGTACAACCGTACGAGTTTCCCAGCCTAGTGACTTCCGATCGGAAACTCATGAATGAACAGGAGTAAAATTTTTACCGTTCGGTACAGTTATTATTGCTATGATATTAAGAATTAATTAATTAATTTAAATAAATTAAAAAAATTAATAAATTATTTAATTATAACTAGTAAAATAAATTTATATTATATATCTATCAATCTACTCAAACTAATTAACTAACTCTTATATTAAATATAATTAATTTATTTATTTAATCTTATTAATCTACTTAAAATTTTCAGCTATAAGAGGGGGTATTATTTTCAGATCACTCACTTTCAAACAGTGTTTTTATTTATGTTTCCGTGGTTGTTTATCAGTTAGCCCATGATGAATTCATCAAACCAAGGATGGTTTAGTTGCAGCAGGAAGGTAACCCTTCCCACTCACATGGACAAAGATCGACGGGTTCAAATATAGTACACTAGTATTTTAACACATTCTAATTTGACCCTCAAGAACATTCACAAATATTCATGCAAGTAACCAACTCACTACAAAGTCAGTAAATCGCCACCACAAATTTAATATATACATATGAAGCTCACAAATATATAGGATCATTTATCACAGAATTGCTCGAGATCTATGCAGGCAGGGGCTGATCTGGTGGGCGTGCAACACATTGCCATCCGGTGCAGTGATGAAGAAGCTGTTTGAGCTCTCCTGTAGGAGGTGCCACCGTCCACGTTGTATAGTGTTGACTCGGATGAAACGTGGGAGCTCCCACGCTCTCCCCCTTTAAGCCTGCCTGAGTTCCACTTATGAACAAGTCTCCTTCAGACCATATGTGACCACTTGCTTCTGCCTCCTTGTCTCCCGCCTGCACGCATGTTCCCAATTCATCAAATTTTCATATCTGATTACTCAATTCTTCAGTGTCAAAAGGATTTGCACTCTTTGAATTAGCCAATCAGCACACAATCTTCCAATTTCTATGACCTAAGAACATAGACAACTGGAAGAATGCTAACAGAAATTATCACCGTGTAAAAGACTGGTTTAGGGCGAGGCCGACGCATGCTAAAATTTGGTGCAGTTGAGAACATAATAATGGAATCATATGTGAAGTACACAAGAGGAAACTTCAGACAGGGATATCATACAAAGGAGTGATTTTTACCACTAAAATGGAATCATATGTAAAATAAGCAATTCGGTGCCTAGTAACAATCAGAGTTGGAATCTATGTTAAATCCATGGGAAGACTGAAATCAGGCAATGAAGGAACTTTGGCAAGAAGATTCCCAATAGATTATGTCAGAAACAAATGTAGGGAAAAAAATGAATCACACCATATACAAATAACCAAGTCTCTGTTATTCAAGACACTGTTCTACTTGCATACTCATTATTTTGAGACACCCTTTGATGCCATATTAAACAAGAAAGGCAAAAGGAAAATTGCTGATCATGTCAGTATCTCCACTTCCACTTAGGATAATACCCAGATAATCATAGATTTTGATACCTTTTCAGAGAGATACTTAAATGCTACTTTTTTTTGCCCTGCTTCATAGATGTTGCATTGTGAGTATATCTGTTATCAACATACACGGCAAATAAGACTTTTGCATATCCTCGACATATTAAAATTCATTTCAAAGCAATTCCAATTGATTAACACATCATCACCCGTGATTCCACGCTCGCACAAACAGCATATATGCCCCAATTTCTGGTGTAATTATTGTACAGATGCACTTTTGCAAATCTAACACGAGGGTGTCGCTGTCGCGTTCCATCAAAGAAACAATGGTGAATAGTCACCCTCATGCATCTATCACCAATGTGTGAGGAATCCGCTCCAATAAGCATCGTTTTGTCATGCTGAGAAAAATGACATCTGCAGGTGGTCAAGGAACATTTGATCAATGAACAATATAAAAAGGCCAAATCTTGAGAAATTTCAGAACATGCAACTTATCTTACCTAGAAATAGTAATATCAGTGCTTTCTCGTGTAATATCTATCAGTCCATCATCAAAATCACGGAGGCTGCAACGGTCTATCCATATGTGCTTTGAATTTGGCTTGATCTGAATGCCATCCACATCAGGCCCTCTACCCCCTTCGAACTCTAAGTTGCAAATTATTACATGTTCACATTCCTTCAGCCGCAAACCCTTTCCAGTGAGTTTAATCCTTTGACCTCGGCCATCAATAGTCTTGTAAGATGACACACTCAAGTAAGATGAAAGATGAATAGTTCCAGAAACCTCAAACACAATCCACAATGGTTCTTTTCTGCAACAACCATCGCGGAGTGATCCTGGTCCATCATCTGTGGTCAAAACAAACCAACAGAAGCATGTTAGAATACAAAGTTCACTGCAATACAAGATTACCAAAGAACCGTTTCACCTTATCTCATCCTGCGTCTGTCTCTCGCTCTCACATCTCAGAGTCACAAAACTTAAGGCATAATTGATCATTAATGAGTTTTAGAAACCAAACTCCCCCGGTCCTCACAAGCACGAAACAGATTTCCAGGGAAATTTAATTGTATCAGCAAAAAAGCTGTATGCATTTAAGTTTAAATCTTTCCGCAAAAAAGAAATTAGAATCTAACGACCCATGGTTAATTTTGTAACAGAAATCGGGGAAAACGGATCGTAAACCTTGCAAGGCATGGCAACATTCATAGTCACATGGGAATGACTAGTCAAGATAAGCAAGGAAAAGTAAAATTAAGAACCAAATATGTTTAAAAAAAAAAAACACAGAAGCAAACAACTGATATGGATGACACCCTTTCAGTCAGGCCAAGAAACAATATATTATATCCATGACATCCGTGGTCCTACAGCTGCAAAACGACATTCCAATGCCTAACAGATAAGTTTCAGAAGCATGTAGTAAATATATGAAATGAAGAAGGGAAAATCGGAAAGAGAGAGAACCTGCTAAGGTTGTAACGTGATAAAGGGGACCATCAAGCCCACCGATCGCACATCGACCAAAGCCTTCAGCTTGGGCGGCGAGAGCCCGCAAACTGGAGTCGACGTGGGAATAAGGTAAAGGGAGCATTCCAGCGGCGAAGTGACCGTGAGAGGGAGGAGCTGAAATTGGGGTTGGAAGGTGAGGCGGAGCAGCATATATATAGGAGGGAGGTGTGGGGTAGTGAGAAGCGGAGTTACGGTGTTTGCGATGGCCGACTGAATTCCCCATTAATGGGGTAGCAACACGTTTTGTTGGAATTTAGAAACTGAAAATGAAATCTACACAAACGAAACGCTTCTTTCTCTGCACTGTAAATCCAAACTGCCGACACTTCTCTTGGCTCCCAAAGAGTTATTGCCAAATCAAGCTACAGTTCCAGGACTGAGTATGGATTTATTCATTTTTTTTGGTAAGATCCTTTTCCATATCCCATACCTTATCAGTTCAAACTTGCTGTGTGGAGAAACTTCTGATTAAGGGGGAAAACCAACAAAAAAAAAATCCGTTAAAAAATATTCATAAAGTTATATCCTGACATTTCTGAAAATCAAGTATATATTAATCTTTTAAAGATTTTTTACGTATCCCTTTTTTTAAAACTGGACAGTTGACAAATCTGTATATAATTATATTGAAAGAAAAATGAAAAATTCCAATGCAAAATTCAGATTATGCAAATTTTTTATAATCAAAATCAAAATTATATTAAATTAAAGTATAAACAAAAGAAATAGAGCTTGATTTAAAAATCATTAATTCACCAAAATATCATTTCATTTACCTATTAAAGAAAGAAAAACTGCAGGGTAGCTACCTTCTTTTTATCTTTATAAAATTTAATTCTTCAAGGGGTAAATAAAAGAATTAATACAATAAATCATAAAAAAAATGGACAAAATAAAATTTGGTAGCAAGAGAATTAAAATTAAAAAATTTCTATTTCACCATCAATTTATATTCTCAGCATTAGGAAGTGGGCGGGTGGGCCCTGTAAAGTAACGTCATTTTGCAAACCTACTTTTAATTTCCAACTTCAATGGCGGCATCAATCGCGTCCCGTGCGCGCGCAATCACAATCAGCCTCAGCCACCTCTCTGAACTGCAACTCCGACGAATCCTCTTTTCCGGTTTCGGCAAAGGCTCTGCTCTTTGATGTGGAAGGCTGTCACTGTCAATGGGGAAGAACTGATTCTTAGGCAGCCGATATAAGGTACGTCAAGGAGCTTCTGCAGTATGCCACCAAGTCTAATGTCGCTTCTCTGTAAGGTTACCGGGGTGATACGCATTGCCTTATTCATTTCGTATAAATTTTATATTAGAGTGCCATATCCTGATTCTTCTTTTCTTAGAATTTGTGAAGTCCATTGCTTAATCCCGAGGAAAAAATCACCGGACAAACTCCTAACATTTTAGCACCTGGCAAGGACACAGAAATGTTGGTAAAAAGTGGCAGTTATGATTATTGAATGAGTTATTCCTGGCACCATTGTGAATGTCACAAACAGCTTTACACATTGCAGTAGTACTCTCAACATGTGACGAAACTCAAGAGGTGAAGGACTTACTGGCTCTTTATAACGCAGTTAAAGAGCTGTTTTGATATGACCCGGCCATTAAAAGGATTAAGCTGCATTTGCTTCTACTCACTAATTGTGGTTGATGTGCTCTTCACAGAGTTAAGCTTTTGTAATTCATGGTGAGGATAATGGTCGTCGGCCAGGAAGGCTTTGATGGTGCAATGGCCTCATTCCCGCTTTGATTCTCAAATAAACCTGGCATATGCTATTTGATGTTACCTTGGGCGTCAATGTGAAGTTTGATCCCTCAATACAATCCTAACATTGCGAAGAAGACAACTCTGATCTTTGGATGGCTTCTTGTTATTGTTTCCCGGGCAATGGCATAATGTACGGATCCAGATTGGTTCGTCACTCTATCAACCGAATCTCTCTTGGTGCAAAATATATGCTGTTCCTACATTTTGTGAATTTATTTAGACGGCGTAGACTTCAAATTCATAGGGCTAAACCTCTTCATACCTTATTTGCCAAAACTCGTGAAGGACATATTCATCTAATCGCTTCTCATGTTTGGCTCTAAGGCTATTTTTTGATCTACATAATCTGAAACAATCTTTATCTAGTAGGTCAATAGGTTGATCCATTAACATAACTTTGATATGGTTGCTGATTACCTTTCCAATGTGAGGCTTAAAGCCCGCATGATTTCTTTTCGGCTTGACTTTAGATCAGCGTTCAAACCAAAGCCTTCTTTTGACAAAAAAAAAAAAGAAAGAAAAAGAAGTCTTCTGAATTATTGAAGTGTAGATTAAATGATAGATGTTGGAACCACTTAAAATGTGTCTTCTTTGATTGATTTCACTACAAAAAAATATAGATTTGGCCACGACTTTTCAGCGGCGACAAAAAAAGTCGCCGCCGAAAGTCTTGAGTTTCAGCGGCGACAAAAAAGTCGCCGCTGAAAGAAGTACTTTTAGTGGCGACTTTAATTTGTCGCCGCTGAAATACATACTTTCAGCGGCGACCTCTCATTGTCGCCGCAGAAGCAATAAGAATGAAAAATTTTTGCTATACTTTTCTGCGGCGACTGTTCTTGTCACCGCTGAAAGTAGACTATTAGCGGCGACTTGCGTTGTCGCCGCTAATACATTTTATAACTCACCCAGTCCCCCCTCCTCGAATAATTTCTTCTGGCGATAGCTAGGTCCCCGCAGCGGCGCTCTGTCCCTTCCTCACCCAGTCGCCCATCGTGCTCCCAGTCACTCCTCGCCGTCGTTCACCAAGTTGGTTATCGCTGTCATTGGCCAAGTCGTAGCTATTGAGTCAGTCCTCGCTGGATAGCTACTGCCAGTTCCCATAATCGTTGGTAGTCGTTCGCCTTGGCCAATGCGTAACTGTTGAGTCGGACCTCGTTGGCAGTCGCTCCTCCTCAGCTTCAGACCCTCTTGGTCTCAAGAACTAGTCTCTTCACCGTCGTTCGCCTGAAACCATCGCTGTCATTCAAAGTAAGTTGATGCTGTTCTGTCAATTTTCTAGGTTTCTCAGCTTTGGGGTTTCTAAAATTTGGGTAATTTTTTGCTGTTATGTACATTTTCTGGGGTTTCTGAGCTTTATGGTCTGTGAAATTTGGGTAATTTGACGGTGTTCTGTACATTTGCTGGCCGTCGCTTTGAATGGATTGAAGGAACATTGCTACCCATTTTGGTTTGTGTTTTTCCAGGGCTCACATCGGGAGCCAATTCAGAGAAGGAACATTGCGGCCCAATACTTACCAGGTAGTCTTGGCTTGAAAGGAATGGATTGAATATAATGCTTGAATCAATTCATTTGTTCAAGTTCTCTGCAGCAGATTCTTCCTTAACCTTCGAATGATTCATAATTTTTCTATGCCATAAAGCTTGATTGACAGTAGCTTGATCGACAGCTTTGTAATTAGTTAAAGAAAACTTTTGACAATTCTGCCGCATAACTTTTCTGAGAAATGAAAATGCCTTTTGAAACTTGAGGAACTTCAATTCCCAAAGAATAACACATGAGCACCATTCATCTCAAATATTCCCTTCATTTGCTTTATAAATTCTTTCATATAACATGGATTTCTTCCAATGTACGAAGGTGCATTCATGGGTTCACATACATTTGCATGAACCAGCTGGAGCTTCTCTGTTGCTTTCCATGCTTGGTTTAATTTAACGAAGCTTTATATCAGAAGGATCAATAATTTCACAATAATTTCACATGACCAAAGCCTTCTTTTGACAAAAAAAAAAGAAAGAAAGAAAAAGAAGTCTTCTGAATTATTGAAGTGTAGATTAAATGATAGATGTTGGAACCACTTAAAATGTGTCTTCTTTGATTGATTTGTTCCTACAATTATTATGAAAAATATTTCTGTAGTTATGCTTGTGCATAAAAATAAGTAAATTGATATTAATACCCGATAAGTTGTGCTGGGAACATTAGTCAGTACTTTCTGCAAGCAAAGCATAATTAGATCGTCATACTGACACCAGACCCTCTCTATCTCGGCTTCATTCTAAGATTTATATGAAAAATTTGGCCATAACTATACGAAAAGACAAAATCTGAAAGCTACAGGGGAAAACAAAAAGGAAATACTTTGCTTTAGTGGGTGGCTGGCATTGGCCAGCATCATTCATATGTGTTGTTGAGCACCACTTAATCCTTGTAATTTATGCTTACTTGGTATTATCTAACGAATGACACAACGAGCACGTGGCAAAAACAGCAACTTTGTGAATATATTCTTGAAGACGTAATTGTTAGTGCGCACCATATTCTACCTTAGTACTGATTGCAGATACAGCTTTTTCTAGAGAAAATTATTCTTGAAATAATTACTCCACAACATGATCATCAAGACATTACGAAATGTATTATCATGATGTCTAGAACTCTGATTCCAACAATATTGCGTTAGTTTATACTTTTTTTTTAAGATAATAACTGTTACAATAATATATCTAACGTCATGAGAAGTGGAAAGGAAAAAGTCGACCAAGTTAAATTGAATTAGGTCTAACAATAATTTACCTTCTGAATTTATTGTTGATCTTCTGTCTTGAGGAAATAGGAGATTCTGGAGTTTAGCTCAGGTTAGATGAAAGAGATGGCCAATCGAGTCAAAACGCCCTCCTGGCACGTGGACCTGCAGCCAGAGTCCAATCATATTCTCTTGCTATCTACGGGGCAGCTTTCAAGGTGCAGGATATATATATATATATATATAAACTCGTAGTTATTTTTTTATTGAAAACCCATTAGTCGTAATGATGAGAGGTTAAACTTAAACCTTCAGTGTTTGTGGAAGGCATGCAGCTTTGAATGTAACATAAGCAACTTCAGTTGTGTTATCGCCTTTTTCTTTTAAAATGTCTCTATAACACCTAAACTCTTACTTCTTATTTGAATGTGAAGGGAAAACAAAAGACAGGTACTGCAGCAAAAACTTACGGATTGAAACCGATGGGAAGTGTTTTGACCCCATATAGGTGGACTGGTGGAGGGAAAGCATATTTATAATTTATACATGGTAATATATATATATATATATATATATTTCCTGGGTGTGCTGTCCATTGTTAAATTTTATTTTTGAGGGGTAGCTAGCAGGACCGAAGAGTAGGCACAGAGCAAAGGGGAAGATGACAACTAGCTTGCAGGGAACTTCACTCCAAATTAAATATCTACAAGAAGAAAATGATGTTGATGGCTTGAATCTTGGCTGACATTAGTCACGTGCTCCACTTGGTCACTGGACCCAACAGTGCCTCATATTTGAATAGGTTTTGCATCTATAAAGTCTGATATACCCATTCAACTCCTAAGATAACGCTTCCCTATTCCTTTCGTGGCCATCACATTCATGTTTTCTTGTTTCAATTGCAGAGAGTTATCAGAGGTAATAGCCCAAATAAATATCCTGTAGGATGGGACATACTGATACATGCCATATAGGAGTGTATTAACCCATTTTGGTTGTCGTGTCCTAGGAATCAGTAGTCTTGTTTAGAAAAAAAGTTCTCCAATCAGAGTATATAGATCTGGGACGATATTTATAGGAGAGATATCACTATTGGAAGACGTATTTGAAATCGGAAGCTTATGTTCATTATATATATATATATATATATATATATATTAACACGGGATTCTGATATGTAATTCTTGTGACTTTACATTTTCTTTGAATAAGCATATACCCTATGTCAGCGCACTGTACTTCATGATACGCATCGCATATTCTACTTTTGTACTATTATATATGTTTTTCTTCAGAATATTTCTGTAGACTTAAAACTCAAGATACCCTCACTTATCCTTTAAAATATTTAAATATATAACGTATTTTAAAATTTTGGAAATTGCTGCATTCCGATCTACTTCTTATATGACACACCTTTCATGACTTGGCTATTATGACTAGGTGTCTGGAATCTATATCGCAGGACGGTCTCCGTGAGCAATTTCATCAGGTAGAAAAGCATCTTAGAGAGGGAGAGAGAGAGGTTCTTATCGTCAAGACTATGGACAAACATGCCATTGGTGGAGAGGAGAACTGCTTGTTCTTTGTGTTTGTTCCATGTGCTTGTCTTACGGGTACCCTACAATATTCACGTAAACTTTCAACTTCAATTTTTTTTTCTCCACTTGTTTAATGTTCAGTCAAAATCACAAGAAAAAGAAAATTCGCACGCCTACATTGGTTTCATTGTCTGCTTGAATAGCTGTATTTTTTTTTTTAATTTGGTTTCTGACAAAAAGTATTACCCTGGAGATTCTTTAATGTAGCCAAACGAACTCATATTAACTATTTAACTTACGCTCTATGTAATAATAACACATTCTAGAATACACACTTCACGCGGGAGGGCTGTGGGAGCCTTACAGAATGAGAATGGGAACTATTTTTTTCCCCGTTGATATTGAAAAAGACAAATCTTGTGATCATCATAATCATAGTCAGATACTGTTATACTTCGGTAATTGCAATAAGGATACATAATTGCTGCACTAAAATTTAGCTTTAATCTGCAGTCAACCATGCTGCTCAGCTGGGAGTTCACTGTTACTAATCATGAATGTTTTGAAATAAAGGATATTCTGGGCCAAAGAAAAGCTATCAGGTATCACATATACCATGATTTCCCCATCTTCAAAATAAGGTTAATCTCATCCCTTTTTTTGAGCTTTTTCTTCCTCTACAAAAGTTAATGGCGGTTTGTAACTTTTTTGGGTCAGTCTTCTTTGGCATATCATTTTTTTAATTAAAAAAAGTTGTAATATTGTGGAGGTCATACTGAATGACTTTCTACTTTAATTTCCTTCTTTACAGAGGGAAACTAAATTATAACACCGAAAGAAAGGAAGAAGTAGAATAAAATATAGTATTTCACTATTTCTCCCACACATTACTGCAGTGCTTCTGTCTGTTATCTGTAGAGCTCTGAAAGAATAATGGCAGTGACTGGGACTCCAGTTCTGGGTAAAATGGGTCAGACTTAGAACACTGATTAAAGTTATTGACCTATGGTTAATCAAACTGCTCATATTTGAGAATGATTATTTTATTTTTCGTCTTAAAAGGGCCTAATTCTATGAAATAGTAGGAGGAGAAGGGTATTTTGAACTAAAATGAAGAATCGGACGACAAGAACAAGGTATCCTATCATTACTCTCTTTGAAATGGAGAATTAGCATAAAGACTTACCATTATGTGCATTACTTGGAAAACTAAAAGCCACTTTTGCCTGAGGGGATTGCAACTCTAGTGAGGCTAATGATAATGATGGTACGGCTTAGAGATTCAATTTCACTCCTTGAAAGTTGTATGAGCAAAGAGTGCAAAGACTATGAATTTTAGAAATTTAATGCTGGAAAAACCCACTTTGTTATTTGAAACATCAAACTCCATTAAAAGGCAGCAGCATTTTCAATTTGACAATGCCTCTCTCACATTTCTAACCGACTTCTCTCCTCTCTCCCACTACTATCTGTCTGTCTCTCTCTAGCACTGTCACGTGCTTTCGTTTCACAAACTGCGATTTTCCTGGCATTATGATCCAAACTCTTCCTTGAACTGCAGTGCTGTTGAGACTGTTTACAATGGGCTATGGCTCCCTCAATTGAGCCTTCAAGCTCTGAATTTGCACTGCTACTCCTCCTGACCAACTGTAAATCATAGAACCCACTTGAGCTGAATGAAAACGATGAAGATGTAGAAGATGACCCAGACGAAGATGTGGACAAAGCAGAAGCCTTGGCTGCAGAATGCCGTTGAATCGCCCCTGAGAAGGACCTCCTATGGTTATTCATGAGACGATCTTCAAGCACCTCTCTGTTTATGGTCTTCATGACTGCACATGAAATCTGGTGCCTGCTCTCTTCAATAATTTCGAATGAATTTTTCCTAGCAGTGACTTTGGTGTACTTATTCTGACAGTCTTGGCATTCTGATTTCCTTCCTACTCCTCCCGTATTATTTGCTGCATGAGCACATGACTTGTCTGAACAAGCAGATTTGTTGAACAAGGACTTCAGATATGCTCGTGAAGCCTTGAGCCTTTGACCCAACCAGAACTGCTTGATCTGTTTCAGCTTCTTAGACCAAGATTTCTTTGGAATATCGGCACCTAAAAACCCATTTATTTCAGTGGGCCAGTTGTATAGGTATTCATCTGGATTTACTTCAGTACTAGCCCTGCATGATTCTGAAGGGGAAATATTGCAGGATTCCAAGGGAGTGCTGGCATTTGTAGAAGGTAATCTGAGATCAGATTCAGTAGAGAAGGGAAATCTTGTATCTTTCAATGCTGACTCATTGGAATTCTCGAGAAGCTTCTGAACCATTTGCAGGCGAGGTGGAAAATGAAGCGGGAGGAGTTTCCCTTTGTAGAAGAGTTCATCAGCTGGGGAAGTAGTGGACTCTTTCTGGTTGGAAATTGATGATGTCATCTGGAACTCAAACTCTCTGCTTTTTGCTGGAGAGCTAATGGAGTAAGAGAAGAAGTCCGAGGAAGAAGAAGAACTTATCTCCATATCGATGTAGTCTTCATCCACATGAACAAACGCAGCTTGTGTTCTGGCCATTTCATGTGATTCCTCTTTTTGTGCGTGCCGGACTGTGGAGATATCTACGGGGAATTGAAATTTCTCAAGTGAGAGAGGCAGAAGGATTCTTTAAAGGAGGTGATGCCAAAGTTTGTTATATATATAAAGGCTTTTTTTCCTTTCCCTTTAAAAAACAGAATATGCTTTTCTATTAAAAATATTAAACTTTACAACATCTCTAGCATCTTGGCTTTACTACCTTAGTCCTATTCTACCATATTTGAATTTCATCTGATTGCCAATGGCTAACCCACCTTTCTTTTAAACAGCAGTTTAGCGTCAAAACCATTGCATGTATTGAGCATGAACATATTAATAATTAATAAAATGTAATAAAGTAGATAAAAATTCTATTATATATAATAATTAAATAGTAGTAAACTATCTTTAAATTCATACCTTATTTAGAAAAATGGATAGTGACTCACAAGCATGAAATGCGGTTATTATTATAATGAATAATTATTCTTTTCTTACTAAGTAAGCAGTCAGGGGTTACTGGTTAACAATTTTATTGGTTATTATTTGGAGTGGATTTTGCGTTAGGGAAAGCCTTGTTTGGATTACGTATTTTGTGGAAGGCACAAAATAAACCCCAGAGAGAGAGAAGCAGAGTAACACATCAGATATCTGTCAAAGCAGCAATAAAGAAAGCAATGATGATCCTCGAAAGTACTTGGTGGCTTTCACCCTCCTTTTTTCTTTTCCCCCCCTTTTGCCTTTTTTGTTTCACTGTTCACAACTTCAATTCACGCTGTAGTTGTTCCTTTTCCCATAACACATTTTTCTATTTTTCAGTTTTTTAGTTGACCGAAGAGATGATATGTGTCACGTAGAAGCAATGTCACTCCAAAAATTTATTTGGGTTCAATGTGCTTCTAGAAAGTGAGTAATGCTACATTGGCTTAACAAGTAATATTAATTTTTTAACAGTTTATGTCAAGTTTTTAATACTTAGGGCAATTTTCCTCCTTTTCACGCTGTAGGATATTGAATCCAAAAATTGTGGGGACAAGATTTGACAAAAGCCTTATATATATATATTATGTCACTGCCAAAAGAGAGAAGAAAAACGAGGACATGTTCTGAGTTTATCTGGTAGGTGAAAAGGGTCGAACTAGTGTTTGGAACAAAGAGGGAAACATTATAAGCTTCGTCTGCGAGATTCAATCTCTTAGATGTATTGTCCGTAATCAGTGGTTAACATTATTGACGCATAATATCCATGTGTTCGACACATTCTCTTATTCTTGTATTTGTCCCCTTCTTCCATTTAAACTGGAAACCCACTAAAGTACAAGACGAGAATCTATCACTCAAAGGAAGATGTTGACACTAATCTTGTTTTTTATTGAGAGTTTCAATGTAAGTAAAACTCATTCCTCGGACCTAAAACCAGGGATTCACATGATTGATGAATCTAACCCACAATAATGTACAACAGGGGGAGGTTTCAATAAGATGAACAGGCAAATTATATGTAAATTTGTTACAGTAGGATTCATTAACCGACACAGGCTTCTTCTCTGTCATGATTAAGTCACCGAGTTTTTTTTAGAAGGCATCTAATTTATATATTTAGAGCAGAAAATTTTAGTTAGGAGACTCGTTTACTATAACTAAATATATAATATAGATAAAATGCAGATAGGGGTAAAATTACGGTGAATTAGGTGACAAAAAAAAAAGTTTGCATATTTGGAGTGGAGTGCTGTGAAGGTGAAAAAAGCAAAACGGGTAGGAAGAGGGAACTTCGGCCGCATTTTTTGCTGTTTGTTTATCCAAATAGTATGAAAACTCCTCTCTCTCTCTTATCTCGACCCAACGTAAATAATCGAGTTATGGGCAATGATTCATGGGGCTTCTCATTTGACCAGGTCAAAAATGAAGGTAGGCATTATTTTGGACTTTCCTGTTTGGCCCTCTGTGCTGGTGTTGAGCGACTGATTTGGGAATTCTAAATTCAGGTTTGACCTCATGAAATAAAGAAAACAAGTACTCAAACGAAGACGACATTGGAAAATGATGAATCCGAGGCCATAGGCCCGGAGGCCAAATGAAAAATATGAATCTCCTTCCCTTTCTGGAGGCCAGGTGTGGGAATCGAGGAGTAGTAAAAAGATAAAAGAAAGATGCAACAAAGCTCGATGCATACGTTAGTTTAATTTTTCTTACTTTTGTCTCTTCCTTTGGAAGTTCCCATTCTCCCAGCAATAGCATATTCCCTATCCAAATTGAAACTCCAAAAACTGGAGTGCGAGCTTTTAAAAAACTGTTAAAAAGTTAAAACAGCCAACTGCAATTTGTGGTAAAATTTTAAGGGAAAGGGAAAAGAAAAGCCTGCGCGTAGCAGGCTAATAATCTTTTCTCTGGGACATCTCTAAAGTACTACAAGAAGTCATTGCTTCAATCACGTGATGCTCATCAAACTACAGTCACATGATCACTTGTTTTTTTAACCCCCTGAGGTAAGGGGGGGCGCCCTACTACTTTGAACCTCAAACTCAGCTAAGTAAAATGTGATCTGGCTCAAACACAAAAAAGCAAATTTTGAAGTCGCGTTGGCTTAAAAATATGTTTAGGGGTTAAACATGGGTTTAAGGAAAACAAACGAGCAAGTTTCAGGTTGCATTTACTCTAACATGGATTTAGGTGTTGGAAATGAAACACATACATGTTAGAGAGAAAACGACAGAACCGGCGGATGAAGTGGGAGACTGTCACTGCAGAGATAAAAAGGTCCAAGCTTCCACCATCCCAGGTGACCCCAAAGGGTATCAACCTCCTGCTCTTCTTCCTTTCATCTTTTTTCCTTTGAACCCTTCTTACTTGCTTTTCATTATCAGCTTCCCTCATAACTAGAAGATTCATGTACAAGTCCTGCATTTGTGTCCACCGTTTTCTGCTGTAAGAGGAAAGTTAAGAAAAAAAAGTAATAATTCCAGTACAACCGCGTTAAGGAATAATCAAGTACCATGAAGCAGATGTTAACGAGTATAATGGTCGGAATAGGACCCATGTACCCAAATCACATAATCTTCAGGATTTAGTAAAACTTGTGAATATATATTTTCTCACTGGCAAAAAGGAAAAAAAAAAGATTTTTCTTTCTGAATGATTATACATAAACATGGGGTTGCTCAGGAGAATTACTTGTTAAATATCTACAATTCCTCGTTGACAATACGTACAAATACAACAATTCAGCGCCCCAACAAAATTGGTTACATGCGCATCTAAGGGCACAGCGCTGTTTCTTACATTTTTTTTAACATCATGTGTAATTTTGGGTCTATTTTCTCGGTGTATGGTCAATTCTTTCTTGAGCATCAAACTCCCATTCACTTATCTCGTCTGCTGAATCATCGTCACAAATTCTATCAAGCTGTGCTTGTATTTCTGACGATTCTGAGATACGCCCACCAAATGAGAGTGATTTGAGCAGTCCATTTGGTCTGAGTCCATTAGCTACGGATGGAGTTCCAGGGGAAACACTTTTAAAGGATGGTTGACTTGATGGTGTTTCGGACCGTTGAGGTGGAGTTTCAACTTCCAGCTTTGGCCTCTCGATGGATTCAAATTCTTCTTTTATCTTGTCAATGGCTTCTAATAGCTCTTTGACCTTGTCATGGTCTTTTCTGTAACAAGATGGGGAAGTTTAGTGATGTTCATACATTTCATGAGAAAAATAAACAGAGATAGGGAAGAGGAAAAAGGAGAGCATAAATTAACATACCTGAAAATCCCTTCATTTTGAATGTGAAACTGTTTTTTTATGGCTTCCGACAAACTCAGTATAATTTGAAACTGAACATACCGAAAAAAAGGGCGGTGGTTAAGAGATTTGTAGATTTGTTGAAAGGAGTCAAAATTGTGAGAGCAATAGAGATTAATTGAGTGAATTCTCCCTCATGGTATCAACTCATCAGTGAAGATTCCTCACATAACATTGAGTAATGATATTTACTTAAGATAAGTGCGACCGTCTTGAAAGATAAAGAAGAAGAAATCAAAATACCTTGTTTTCAATATCCAGATATTCTTCTTCAAGCCTTTTCCTTGAATCCATTATTTTAGAGACATCATTATCTCCAGCTGCTGATATTTCTAACCTGATATAAATCAACGGTTAGAGGCATGGATAAGACATGAAAGAAAACCACTCAGAAAGGCGGAGAATCATACCCTTGACTTGAACTCAAGTTCTCCACAAGTTTTCTTACTTGGGCGACAGATGGGCCCAATTTTTCCTAAACATGCAAGTAACCTCGTGATAAGAAATTGAAGAAAAAATGCCATAGATGAAAGTAAAATTGATGATAGGTGAAGATGAAGGTGGTAAAACAAGAGAGAGGAGCTCTCAAACTAGGTTAACCCAATACCTTGTAAGAAGAGAGAAGCCGAAGAACCAAATTCACAAAATAATCCCCATATTGCTCCAGGTCAACACTTGAATTAGTAAAATGAAAATATTAGCAAATTCCAAATTAATAAGTGCAAACACGAGATTGAAGGTGCAAATGAGACAGCTGTTCACTATAGCAACTTCAAAAAATATATTAGGAGGATTAATTTGATCGCATTTGATTGTACATTGGTACTAAACAGCAGGACATGTGGACAAACCTGACTTGCTCCTTCTTTTTCTCTGTATGTGCGGTTTGGAGAAGCCAGGTACTTCGCAGAAAGTTGATCCATGTATTGACAACACCAGCTTCATTTGTATATGAAGCTATGGATCGCAGAAGCTCATCTTCCTATGTCAGAATATTTTATAACAGATCATGAAAATTACAAAAGGGTTTATGACATATTAGATATTCATCTGAAATAACCGTCACCAAAACAACTTTTTTCTCTTTAAGAGTTAGATGTGATACAATGCGTGAAATAAACTTTTGTACCTTCATTGACAAATGCGCAAGAATTTCATTGCTTGCATCCTCAAACTGCTCTTTCTCTTCTTTTGCATTTTGGAGGCGCATACGAGCAGATGCCAATGAAGCATTGACCTTCAAAAAGTTATCAGACTTCCGTAATTCTTGCGAAAATTAGCAAATATACCCCATGAATCTCACATTAGCAGAATGCATAGTGTGGGGAGGATGCTTATTCCCATGGGAGCAATACTATATATACATATATAAGTTTGATGCAGTAAACTAAACTACATGCTATCCAATGCAGATGCTGTGAACCAAAAGCTGAATTATATCTTTTTTCTTGGGGAAAAAATTCAATTATATCTTTGAATATCATAATTGCCATATTAAAAGCAAATTTGCTAATTCCAGTATTAAAGAGGGGAAAAGAAAATTAAAAAAAAAAACCTTTTTCAGATTGGCTTCAAGTTCATTTTTCTGCTTCTCAAGTTCTTCAATCTCATCTCCCAAGTCCTGCAACGGCAACAAAATTCTTTTGAAAAGTGAAAGAATTCCTTCAGAATTATGGATGTTTAATTCTTTTCCAAAAATAACCTATACACCGTAATTTAAATATTTAATCATATCCATCTAAAAATCATCAGAACGTGAGGAAAAAAATATTAAACTCTTTCAAACAGTTCATTTTTATATGAATAGATAGCCACAAGAAGCTGGTGTATCTCCGTATGATACATTTTTCTTATCGGCCGACATACCGATTATGCAAGCAAGAATATGACAAATGACACAGGGGAGATGAAAATTCAATCTGATTCCCTCTATTTTCTTCTGTACATTCCTTCTCTAATATGCTGTTTATATACACTTAAGTGAATCCCAATTAAGGCGGGATTTTGGGGATTATGAAATCTGGAACATAAATACAATATGATTCTCATTATTATGAGCATGAAATCTGGAATAAATGCACGATATGATTCTTGCAATCTCCCTCAATCTTGGTAATCTTCTCTTGATATCTTCTATACTCCCCCTCAAGTTGGAGCATAGATATTTATCATGTCCAACTTGCCGATTAGATATTCGAACTTATCTCGTGTCAATCCTTTCGTAAGCGCATCTGCTGTTTGATCTTTGGAGGGAATATACTTGAGATTAATCATTCCGGCATCAATCTTCTCTCTAATGAAATGTCTGTCTATCTCCACATGTTTCGTTCTGTCATGTTGGATAGGGTTATGAGACATGTTGATGGCTGCCATATTATCTGAAAATAGTTTAATGGGTAATCCTACTAACATTTTCAACTCTTCTAGTACACGCTTTACCCATAAACCTTCACAGATTCCAAGAGCTATAGCTCTAAACTCAGCTTCAGCACTACTCCTGGCCACCACGCTCTGTTTTTTACTTCGCCAAGTGACTAGATTTCCCCAAACATATGTAACATAACCAGAGGTAGATTTTCTGTCATCTTGATCACCTGCCCAGTCTGCGTCTGTTAACATTTCCACGTTCCGTTTGTTTGACTTTTTGAACAAGAGGCCTAGTCCAGGGGAACCTTTCAAGTATCTGAGGATACGGTAGACTTCATTCAGATGCTTCTGTTTGGGGTTATGAGAATGCTGACTTACCATACTGATGGCATATGCAATGTCTGGTCGGGTGTGTGATAAGTAGATTAACTTTCCCACCATGCGCTGGTATCTTCCCACATCTACTGTTTTCCCTGGGTCTTCAGTTTCAATTAGTTTTTCTGCCCGTATAGGAGTATCGCTTGGTCTACAACCGAGCATACCTATATCTTTCAGAAGATCCAAAATGTACTTCTTTTGTGAAATGCTAATTCCTTTTTCGGATCTAGCAACTTCCATCCCCAGAAAATACTTCATTTCTCCTAGATCTTTAACTTGGAATTCCTTATTTAGTGCCCTCTTAACTCTGTCAATTTCTACTGGATTATCTCCTGTGAGGACAATATCATCCACATATACTGCCAGTACCATCATCCCTTTATTCAAGTGTCGGAAGAATAGAGTGTGATCGCTTTGCCCTTGTTTATATCCTTCTTCTTTTAATACCTTGGTAAATCTTTCAAACCATGCTCGGGGGGATTGCTTCAAACCATACAGTGACTTCTTCAATCTGCACACTTGTTGCTCTCTCCTTCCAGGGAATCCTGGAGGCATTTTCATGTATACCTCCTCTTTCAATTCTCCATTTAGGAATGCATTCTTCACATCCATCTGGTGAAGTGGCCAGTCTAAGTTGGCAGCTAGGGACAGTAGAATTCTGATGGTGTTCAGCTTGGCTACTGGAGCAAAGGTCTCGGTGTAATCTGTTCCATAGACTTGGGTGAAGCCTTTTGCCACCAATCGAGCTTTATATTTATCAAGGCTGCCATCCGCACAATACTTAGGAGTGAATACCCATTTGCAACCTACTACCTTTTTTCCTTTAGGCAGATCAACTACTTCCCATGTATTGTTGTGTTTCAGTGCTTCCATTTCTTCCATCACTGCCTTCCTCCATTCTGGATTATCAAGGGCTTCATATATACTTTCTGGTATCCTAACCTGATCAAGATGAGATACAAACGCTCAATGTTTTGAGGACAAAGCCTGATAGGAGACGAACCTTTCTATAGGATGTCTGGTGCATGATCTTGGTTGCTTCCTTATTGCTATTGGGAGATCAAGGTCATTCTCATGTATTTCTTGGTCAGGGTCTGCTTCAGGTTCTGACTCTTGGAGTGTGTCAGTAGCTTGAGGTATATTACCTGTCATGTCTCTGTTTCTGCGGGTATAAACCTGTCCCCACCTACTAGTGTCTCCCCTGAAACTAGAATTTTCATTTGGCATTTCCTGTATTGTTTCCTCAAGGGTATAGATTTGGTCAGGTTCATATATGGATTCAGTGTTTGGCTGAATAGTCTGAGGTTCACTCCAATTCTCCCCCTGAACTGAGGACAAGGTATAGAAAGAAACATTTTCATGGAAGGTAACGTCACAGGTGATGTATAGGCGTTTGGAAACAGGATCAAAGCATTTGTACCCCTTTTGGTTCCCTGCGGGCCCTAGATAAATACACTTTACTGCTTTTGGTTCAAGTTTATGGGTGTGATGAAGGTGGACGAAGGTGGTGCAACCAAAAACTCGTAGGGGTAAGGTATTCTCAAGGTAAGGGAGGTTAAAATGCTTGTGAAGGACCTGGAGAGGAGTTTGGAAAGATAAGGGCTTACATGGCATCCGGTTGATGAGGAAAGTGGCAGTGAGGATAGCATCATCCCAATGGAAAGTGGGTACATTACTGCTAAAGAGAAGGGCCCGATCGGTTTCTAACAGATGTCTATTTTTCCTCTCAGCAATCCCATTTTGTTGTGGGCTATAGGGACACGAGCTCTTATGAGTAATGCCATGCTGTTGGAGAAATTCGGATAGCTGGTGGTTACAATACTCAGTCCCATTGTCGGTGTGAAAGGTTTGAATTTTTGTGTCAAATTGGGTGAGTACCATATTGTAAAAGTTGATGAATGTTTGGTATACTTCAGTCTTATCCCTGAGAAGAAACACCCAACTGACACGAGTATGATCATCAATAAGGGTCATGAACCATTTCGAATGAGTACGGTTTTTAACCCTTGAGGGCCCCCATAAGTCACTATGGATAAGAGAGAAGGGCTTAGATGTGTGATAAGGGACACTGGGAAAGGTGGTGCGATGATGCTTTGCTAATTCACAAGAATCACAATAAAAATCTGAATTTTTATTCAAGCTAAGAGAAGGAAACATCTTACACATATAGTGAAGGTTAGGATGTCCTAGTCTTTTGTGCCATAACTCCATGTCACTAGTTCTAGGGAGAGACACTTTATTACAAATGTAGGGTACTGATTTTTGACAATCATTCAGGTAATAAAGTCCATCAAGTTCCTTAGCAATTCCAATCATCGTCCCCGTGAGCAGATCCTGAAAAATACAATAGGTAGCAAAAAAATCAGTATGACAATGTTCCCGTTGGTTTAGTTTGCTCACAGATAATAAGTTACACTTTAATTTTGGAACATGAAGGACATCATGAAGTGTGAGTGTATCAGAAATTTTGATAGTGCCACTCCCTGCTACTGGAGAGTTAGAGTTATCTGCAATTTTGACTGAGAGATGTGATGTGGCGGGGGTATAATTGGAAAATAAGGAAATGTCATCAGTCATATGATCTGAGACACCTGAGTCAACTATCCAACAATGACCTGAAGTCTTACCTTTAATGGTAGTAAGTGCCTTAAGAAAGTTACCTCGCTGTACCACACTAGCCACAGGTCTACGTGTCTGATTTTCCAGTGCATTAAGACGCTCTAATATCATGGTGAGTGAATCTGGAACAGAGGTTGGGCCAGCTAGTGATGGACCTGCAGCAATGGGCTTGTAAGAACTTGGGCCTCCATTCACGGTTTGATAGTGCATTGGTGGATTTGGGCCTGCGCTGATGGAGTGGTTTGGGCTTGCATGTGTATTGGGCATGTGAGGAGTCGCGTGATCAGCACTGCTCAAGTCCCTTTCTTCTGAACCAGTGGACTCTGTGAGGTGAGCTTTGGGCCTGCGGTGCTTGGGCTTCCAGTCATGTGGCCGTCCATGGAGATCCCAGCAGCGCTCTCTCGTGTGGCCCAGTTTGTTGCAGTGTGTACAAGTCGGGCGTTCCTTCCTGGAACCAGATTCAGATGAGCGAGCTGCGAGCGCGGAAGCTTCAGGTGATGGCTGGGGATGAGCTACGCCGTCGGCGAGCATTACTTGTCGGCGTGACTCTTCATCGCGTAGGAGAGCAAAGGCCTCTGACACAGATGGAAGTGGAACGCGACTGAGGAGGCGGCCGCGAGCTTTATCGTATACTGGGTTGAGCCCCACCAGAAATTCGAAAAGGCGTTCTTCTTCCAGAGCCCGTCGGTATTCAACGCCATCTTCAGCATTCTTCCAGACCCGTTGTTGGAGCAAGTCCAGTTCTTGCCATAACGCGGTCTTCTCGAGATAGTATGCATTGAGGAGACGAGATCCCTGCTTCACTGTCCAGAGACGTGCTCGGAGATCGAAAAGAAGGGAGGCGTTTGGGCGCTTCCCATATGCTTCTTTCACAGCGCACCAGATGGCTTTGGCAGAGGTGAGGAACATGAAGCTCCGTCGGACAGTTGGGAGCATGGAATTCAGAAGCCACGATGAGACGATAGCGTTCTCCGACTTCCACCGTCGCTGGGAAATGGCGTCGTCTGAGAAAGGCTGGTCGTTGTAGATTAATTCCAGGCGATCACGTCCGTCCAGGGCGAGGAGCATTGACTGGCTCCAATCAAGATAATTTTCGCCGGTGAGACGCTCCGGCACAATCATAATGGCTGACCCTTCAACGCCAGCGACCTTGACGGAGGTTGAACGGGACCCACCGTCGGATAGAACCTGCTCTGATACCATATCGGCCGACATACCGATTATGCAAGCAAGAATATGACAAATGACACAGGGGAGATGAAAATTCAATCTGATTCCCTCTATTTTCTTCTGTACATTCCTTCTCTAATATGCTGTTTATATACACTTAAGTGAATCCCAATTAAGGCGGGATTTTGGGGATTATGAAATCTGGAACATAAATACAATATGATTCTCATTATTATGAGCATGAAATCTGGAATAAATGCACGATATGATTCTTGCAATCTCCCTCAATCTTGGTAATCTTCTCTTGATATCTTCTACATTTCTAATATCAGATAATGCAGAAGAGAAGTTAATATGGCAATAATACATGCTTATATTGCAAAAAATAAACAAATAGTGATGCAAAAAAATGTCTATGAAGATACTCAACGCTAGAGCATGTTATCCACTGTCATGAGAAACTTCCTAGTTCCTATTCTGTATGCATTCATATAAATGTTTACTAGATCTGCAACAAGATAAATCAATTTTCTTTTGAATAAAATGTACCTTCTCAACTTGATTAACTTCATGGGACTTAGTTACCCGAAAACTAAGTGCTTCTTCTTTTTGAGATCTAATAGAGAACAGCAATATAATTCAGTGGCCTTATAGAAAATATACTGAAATACAGTATGTAGCAAGGTCAACATTTCCAATTTTTTCCTTGCTGAAATTTCACTAGCCAAAAGTAGATGAGATCATAAGTGTAACATCCTAGAATTTTGAGCTAAGGATTAGTGGTAATTGAACTTGATTTGTGAGAAAACCAAAGTGATTAATTGATTCTTGAGGTATAATTAAGGATTAGAAGGTTTAGGTGTTGTTTGTAAGCAAGGGAATCTAATGATCGACAGAAAAATTTTCTTCTGTGTCACTTGCCACAGTGAGTACCGCAGAGAGGCACGAGTGCCTCTCTGTGTCAACATTTCCAATTTTTTCCTTGCTGAAATTTCACTAGCCAAAAGTAGATGAGATTATAAGCAAATCACACTATTGCAGCATGAGAAAATGAACTTTTAAATAATGAAAATCATGTCTATATTAATAAGGAAGAGCTGAGTCCAGTGTGCGAGCGCTTAATACTCAATCAAGGCACAAGTATCTGAGCAAGTACAGCATACACTAGCAAGAAGCACTTTATGAAACTTGTTACTGTTTCAGGTACCTGTTTTCTGAGATGCGATTTTTAGCTTTTGAGGCAGAATTGGAAAGAGACTCTGATAAAACTTTCAGTTTATCAACCTGCAAACAATCCAAAAAACACACCCTTAAATCCAAACAATAAGTTTTATGCCTAGTTGCAATAAATTGTTGGGTATCGATGCAATATGGATATACAAAAACAAAAAATTTTATTAGCTTTCCCTAGTAATTGGATAAACAAGTTAAGGATAAACATTCAGAAGCTACAATATCATAGATCAAAACCACTCTTACCCCTTCAGAAACCCATTTCAACTATTTCTCTGAGAGAGAGAGAGATTCAGTTAACTAAAGAGTGTTATATACAAGTAGGCCTTTGGACTGTTGGGTTACCACCTGTACTTGGTGGTTTTAACTTTCAGCCTTTGGTCAAATAAAACAGGAAAGAAAAGAAAAGTAGAAAGAAAGAAAGATAGATAGAGTGTTGCAGCTTTGATGCAATTTGTACATTAACAAATATCAATCAACAACTTGATGGCTTGCTTCAGAATTTTTTCTAGCAAGATATTGAAGGTCTAGAGGGGTAGGGATAGGGAGATTGAAGACTCTGGGATCCCCAAAAGAGAGATTAAAGAAACAAGGAGCTATGGAAATAAGTTCATTAAGGAGGAGGAGAAGAACAAGATAGAGACTGCAGAAATCACTGCACAAGACCTTTTCAGCATGAAATTCTGGAGAATCACCATAGCGAAAGTATTTCTCCTTCAACAAGAGTCCCTCCAACTTACAACATGTTTGAATTTGAAAAGCAGCTTCAACAAGATCCTGAAATGAAACATCATAGGAGTCACTTCTTTATACACTTTTGAGTATTTGATCTTAAATCCATCAAGTGATGCTTAAAATCTCTTAGGATATCTGGAAGAAGCTCATATGCAGTATAAAACATCTGTTGCATTAATCACTAGACACATAATAGAAAGTCAGCATATAAATAAGATTTTAAGGTTTAACCTACCTTGATATTAAGAATAAAATCATCGCAACAAATAAGCTTTAATGTTGTAATAAGATTTTAAACTTTAATACACTTGTTAGATCAAACACACAACTACTAGGAATATAAGAATTTTAATTAAATAAGTTTTTCATATGCATTTTGATTAAACTTTTCAGCATGGTGAAAAAAAATGGAAAAAACTAGAAATGCCTCCATTCAAGGTTTAACAAGAACAACAATCACATTTAAGATGAAGAAACTGACAAAAGAATCATTTTGCAAGGGTATATGTGTTGTGCCATTTTACATCTAGAAATCCAAACATTATGGGAAAGCTGACGCCTTTTGAAAGATCAACAAAGAAACCCCAACAAAAATATCCTCTAGTTCCACCACCATAATGATCAAAACAAATCTACAATTATGTGAGTGTTTATACCCAAGCGGATGAACAAATAGCTGAGCCCATTTTCACCAGGTTGTAAGACACTTGAGCTCACCTCTATTGCTATAATGGGCGTTTCTTTCGGTGATTTTATAGAATCTTCATCTGGTTTCTTTTCCTTCATTTTCTCAATTTGTTCCTTTAAACAGCCGGCTTCATCATCTATTCTGCGATAGGAGAATCATCACACGATAGAAGACCAGAAAACGATTAACAAATGCAGTCTTATCAATGCCTATACTTTGTGCATACAATAATTCAAGAAGATATAAGCACTGCAATATCTGAGCAACCAGGAATAGCAGATTAAAAAATTGATTACGACAGACATGTTTTAAGATGATATTACATGCCATGCTCTTCTTAATTGATTTAAGTATATAATCTTCTCAAAATGCTTCCTTTAAATATTGAATACCATGAAATGTTTCAGAAGTATTTTTTAGTACGGCTCAGCATGGCCCTGCTACACAGATAAGTCAAATCTAGGCTGAGCAATGGGCTGTACTCCAAAATATGGGAAAGCAACAGATAAAAGAATATGTATGTATATAATTTATATCGAACTAGGTAGGATACCTATGCATTTTATGGAGTATGAACCGCACAGTTTATGACTTAGGAAAAGTGTGGCTTGTTCTAGGTTTTATATTTTGTACTGACAAGATATAATTATATGATATCTAACAGATGGGCAGAAAATTTGACGCATGGCAATTTCTTTTACAGATAAAGAAATTGATGTTCCAATTGATCAAGATTGGAACATGCAGCTACAGAGAACACGTTCCTAGTCGATCATGCATTCATGAGCAATAATACCATGTGCAGAGTGCTGATACATTATAGCCAAAGCATATATGTGTCAATTTTTAAGATACTGCTGCTAAACAATAGCACATCTCAGGGTCAAACAAACATCAATGAAGATATGCTAGCAACAACCTCAAGAGATCAGCATTTATATTCAACCTCATGTGCTAAAGAATAGCACATCTCAGGATCAAACAAGCATCAATCAAGATATGCTTAGCAACAACCTCATGAGATCAGCATTTATTTTCAGCCCTGCAAGTGCACCTTGGACATTTTGAAGCAATTCTTCTCGCTTTGCCTGATTAAAAAAGGTGAGAGGGAAAGAAATGCAGATGTCAAATAAGTGTATAATCTCCAGTATCTTCTAAAAGGCGTATTTATATTTGTAATTATAATTTTACAGAGCTAGAAGCTTAAGTTAGAGCCAATGTAACAAACAAATAAATCCAAATGTCAGAGGATGGCTTCAAGCAACAAATTGTTGATATGTTAAAGTGTAAACCAGATACATATGATTCTTTTAAATTACCCCTTTCGAATCGATAAACTGTAAAGAACAATACTGGTTGCAAGCATCAGCAAATTTAAGGTGTATACCTTGTGGGCACAATAAATGGAAACTTGGAGCTGTTTAAGCCGTCCACTTTTGTTCTTAAATATGGAGGAGGATTCTTTAGTAACCATGTTCTTTAGCATATAAAAATACCAATCTTGAAAAGAAAGCTCGCCATTCAATAAATGGGGAACAGGCTAGATATGGTCACATAGAAAAAGTCATTTGGCAATGAATCAAATCGTGAAGCAGAACATATGACTGGTCAAATTGGTTTGACACCTACGTAAGTATGCGCACAAGTCTCCTCATGATGCCAGGAGCGTGGGCTCATTCTTTTTCTTTTCCTTTTTTTTTTTTTCATTTTTGCCAACTAGCATGGGCTCATTCTAGCCCCATACAAATAATGCTAAAAAGAAAATATCAAGGTCATTACCAGTACTTCATCTTCATATCCGGAAAAAACTTTTGCCAGATCCATTACACTAGATAACACTGCAGTAGCCTCTTCCTTCCCGCCTGTAAGACAAAGCCTGTAGAAGTAATTTTTTAAGCAAATTGTTCTCTCTCAGGGGCAAAATGTATATGCTTCCTTACCAGCATCTACTAACTTTCTCAGTACTAAAGAATCATTCGGCCACAAAAATATCGATTATGATTTTTTTTTTTATTTTGGATAGAGAGATAAAAGTAGTAAATTACCCGTATATCTCTGAAAGTAATGAAACTTCTTCTTCGTTTGGTGCTTCAAGAATCTGCATAGACAAAAGAGATAACCAACATTTAAGAACCATAAATGCCTGACAACTGTCATTAGAATCTCACAGAATAGTTCGTAGGTTAAGATTCAACACAACTCAACGAATTTTAATGAGGAGGAATAAACTTCCATCTACTAGGCAGCTTTGTACATTCATATTTACAGCTTCCAATTATATACATTACCAGTGAACTTCAATCATAATTCAAATATCGAAATATTTTAAGTAATTAATTTATATGTGGATTAACATTAATCAATAATCAGATCAATTGGCAGATTATGTTTTAAGTTGGCAACCCCCCCAACCCTTCCTTCTGTGAACCCTCTTAATTGGGTAATGAATGGGCCTGGCAAGGCTCTTCCTGTTTTCTCTCGCTAAAATTTGAAGTAACGTTGCATGCACGTTGTTCCCCGTCAACATGTGGTAGGAAATAAAATAAACGTACCCCGTGAAAGAATCTGGTTGTGCTTTACATTTAGCAGCTAAAACACTACTAAACCCACAGCCAATTAAACCACGTTGTAAGCTTAAGTTTCGTAGTGAAAAACTGAATATACGAGACAATTGGGTAATGGCTGGCATCTGAGACTAACCCGGTAACCCCAAAAATTCCACGCTACAGAATAAATTAGCCGAGATTATTTGTAAAACATGCAGAAAAATCACTACCTATTGTTCAACTCACCATTGACAATGTCATGCCCTCAAGAGCTTGACTAGAAAGAAAGACATCATGAAAATTTCTGGGTTCACCTGTCATGCCAGGGTCAGCATAATAAACCTGCCCATGGTTTTACGAAGCGGATTACTAATAAAAAAAACCGAAATTGTAAGAACTCAGTAGAGGTAAAACAAGAGGTTTCTGCAAAGAAGTAAGATTAACAGGAGGCCATTCGTAAGAGCAAGGAAAAAGCAATTGCAATGTGGAAGTGATGAGACAAAAATAGTTCACAAACCGGAGTCGGTCTCCCAGGTGAATCCTTGGATTCATCAGTAAAAAGAGGGTCTTCTGACTCTTTGGCATTGAGCTCAGAGAAGCCGGCAAGTCTCTCAATTTCTTTAAGTGCAACCAGCCACCTTCTTAGTAATTGAACCCTCTCTGTCCCCCGACATGAAACTGAAACTTCTTCTAGTCGTTTTACAGTAAGCTTAAAGCTTTGCATATTCCGATTGCCCTGTTCGATAAAACCGGTCAAGCAATACACAAAAACTCTAATTCACCAAGAAAGACCCCCACCAGGGGGAAAAGGGCAGAGCAGTCCTGCCCTTGACAATAAAGTAGACACAAAAGCCTTGAACTAGAAGTATGCTTTGGGAAAAAGTGGCATTGTCATCTGAAATCGTTAGGTTACGATACCATTTCTCCCATTCTAAAAATTAAAATGAAAAAGGAGGAAAGAACGTCGGAATGTACAATTCGCTCTTGGATGATTTTGGCTCCACCAGCAACGGCATTGCTAGCGTGGAGGACAACGGAATCAGCGTAGTTGCGGACGGTGCGAGTGAGGTTGCTTTGACCTCCTACTTCCACCGCTTTATTCACCGCCGATCTTACCCAGGACATCCTCGCTCACACGCTTTTCTTGTACGCTAATCTTCTTTCTTTGCGTTCGTAAACATACAGAAAAAAACTGGACGATCCCTTCCTTAATCCTTCAAAATATACGCTTCATCCAGAAAATGTCGATGTAGAAACTGAGAATGCAATTGATGGAGAAGGAAAAATGAAAAGAAATTGCCAGTTGATCCCGTTCGCGAATGATTGCAGATTCTGGAATGCACCGGCCATTGATTCAATGGTGATGATCAATCTGTGGAAACAGGAGCAGGGAGAAGAGGAAAGGGTGGTAAGCCAGGAGAGAGAAGGAATGGTATCAGGTGGAAGAGCAGGGATGGCAAAATGGCGAAGGAAGAAGTCAAGCGCTTGCGCAACATGGTGAACGTTGATCCCTGCCAACAAGTTCGATTTATGTGCCTTCAGTTTCGCCTCTCATTTTTAAATCATCGAGTTCACCCATTTGACTCACCCTTGTTTTCTATTATATTTTGCAGATTAGCCCCCCACAGTTTTTGGCGCTGCAAAAAGCCGCCAAGTCTGCTTTTTTCGTTGTTAGTTTTTTTTTATACAATGTTCGTCGTTAGTTGTTACCGTTACTGGTCCATTTTAGGGCAAAAGACGCCAGGGACCCACATTCGTATTCGCGCCCGTTTTGCCGGATGCCGGGCCACGAAAATTGGCCCATATAAACTCCTCCATTTATTCGTAATAAGTTATTATTAATACTTTAATTTAATTTAATAAGCATAAAAGAGCTCAAAATATTAATTTTTAAATTAATTAAGTTTACACTAGTTTTTTAATCAATTTTTTTTAAAAAAAAACATTCATTGATTTCTTAACGAAATAAATTTTATCTGATACAAAAAAGACATCATTAGAAGTTAAAAAAAAAACAAATTTATATCATTAGTTAACAATAATATTCCAATAAAAAAAACCGACGACCAAATTTAAATGCGTTATCTGAACAAATTGGAAACATTTTTTGAGACTAAATAATTTCGAATCATATTTGTACAATTTTTTCTATTTGTCAAATTCTCGAATAAAAAATATGACAAGTATGATTTTTCTATGATAAAATAAAAAATATAGAATTGTCAAGAACCATGAATCTAACAAGAATTTGTTCACACTATTACTCTGCTCTTAATATAAAACCTAATTTTTAGTATGAAGGAATATTATTCTTGAAAACCCATATATTTAAACTATTATTGAAAGAGCTTGAAAACAAAATTGTGAGCAACACACGCACGCGGAAGGGGAGAGGAAAAAGGAGAGGGAGAAACACGCAATGGAGACAGAGACAGCTGCTATGAGTAAGCATCTATACTATTATTTTCCTGATCATCCCAACGAAAAGAAGAGTACAAGGTTTACTTTAGTGTGATATGTAAACCAAATTTTCTACAACTTTTTGCTTTGCTGGTTGAGAAATGTTCTATGATTCTTCCTACTCAAGAACTACCACGAATCAATAATTAATGAAGATCAAAAAGAAGCCCAGAGCTTATTCCAAAGAATGAACTTTGAGTGTAGAAAGGTACATTTCAATCATCAATCATGGCGTGTAGATGGGTCATTTGAGGAACGTTTGGCATTTCTGTTAAAAACTTGGATGAACCCATACCAACAGAGATCCTTGTCAGAGGAAGAAATGAACTAATCAATGATATCTGGCAATGGCATTCTCCAGTAGTTCCATGAATTGTAGTCTTCCTGCAAGGTTCCAAAAATTAAAAATCCAAGTTATAAGTCGTGTGAAGTAAGGTAGTGAAGTTATTCATGTTTCTATACAATTCCTCACCTGCTCTACCAAAGAAGTAGGGGGAAACATGTCATTGACAAGGGTGTGTAATGATGTATACGATTTCACATCGATCCGATGACTTATGGCGACTTCGCCCTGTTGGATTTTGTAGGAGTTATAGTTAATAGCCAGGGGCAACACATTTATAAGATATGTCAGTACAGGATGCACACCTTGGGGTTAATGATAAATATTTTGCCTTTTGGAATTCCAATCTTCCTGTAACTAAGTTCATCTGTGTCTCTATTGCCAAATCCAGCATAGAATGGGTTGTAATCAGCAGGGAAAAGTTTTTTAATATCCTGCAAAAATTGGATCATGTGAAATATATAATGTTGGAAAAAGCAACCACAACAAAACAATGATTTCTTATGAATTTCCCAGTTACTTTGAGTGACGGTTTTGTGTTCCCGTAATTACCTCAAGACAAGCGATCTTGAACTCATGAGGTGCTCTTCTTATGACTTCATCAGCACATGAACCCCCCAACCACAGCCACAACATAACAAGTCAGACATGGATCAATCACAATTCCACAGAAAAAGAAAAGGCAGTACATAAACGTGCAAGTAATTCCTTATGAAAAATAATGTCTGTCAGCAAGGACCAGGTAAGACATAGTTTATTATACTGCATGACTTGACAATTACGAATATGCAAGTCGCTATTCACTAATGCTTTTCATAAATGATAAAACCAAGGAAAATTTGAAAGCCTCAGATCCGGGTGGTTCAGTACAATAATGGATATGAAAGTTGTATTTTGCTGAAATTCATGTCATTGATCTTTTATGCATCTTTCCCAACTATGATAGACATAAAGGGAGCTCCAATATTCTCATCACAATGATGCAAATTGAAAACATACACCACAGCAGTATCCATTGCAATCTTAATTAGGCACGCTAAAAGCGCCTCACTCCTCACCTTCTCGGTAAAGTGAGGGAAACAATCCATCAGGTGAAATAACCACAGGTCCATTTGGTAATGTTTTTCCATCCTGCAATCAGGCAAAACTAACATAATTCAAACTGGATGACAAAATCAAACAGCCAAAAGATCAAACAGATGGTTCATAAGGATCTATCTAGTCATTAAATCAAGATTCATTACGTGGTTGATAGTGATCACAGAAACCCAGGTTGGTCTAATACCTGTTTCAGGTTAACCAAAAAGTTCCTCGTTAGATACGCTTGGACAATGGCCCGGGCACTCAGAAACAGTAGTTGATATCCATTTTCCTGACACACAAGCAGAATCTAATATTAGGCATTAATCTTCCTCATATACAATTCAATGCAACATTAAATTTCATAATTAATTATACCATGAATGCTAGCTGCATATAACATTAAACATGTTAGCATTCACATTCAAACATGAGCAGAAGCCTAACTATTGAATAAAAAATAATAGGGTAAATTAATCTCTCTTCCTCTGAGAAATGATCAAATTACATGGTTCTGTGCTCTATTTTTTTTAAGAAAATAACTAAAATAAAAACATGGATACTATTTGTAAGTTGTGTAACAGCTCAGTTAGATGGCTACAAAGGAAAATCTTCATGCTAGCATTCCACTCAACGGTGCTCACTCATCAAGCAAACCAGGTGTTAACCAGGTTTCAGGTCCATTTGCCGAACACCAAAACACAGAGTAACTTGGTCCAGTTTCTTGCAAACCTAGTTCGTGAGATTGTGTTTATTGGCATAGATATAATAATTATAAAGAGAAGAGTGTTCGCTACATCACTACAGAAACAGCATGCACTCGCAATCTGCAGTTAAACTCATCCTAGCAAATGAAAGATCCAGAAAGTAAAATAAAATTGTCTTTTTCTAGCTACCAAAATATTCTTCTACTAACCAAAAAGGAAAACTCTATTTTGAGAATCAAAGAAACAAAGTTCAAAGGCAAACAGTGGCGGCAGTAACAAGTAAGCAGAATTTTGTTTTATTTTTGTTGGGGGGTGGTGGTTGAAAAAAGCAGAAATCTAATCTACAGTCTGCACATCCACTTTAAAAGATGCTCCTTAAAGAAAAGGCCCTTGAAGTTCTATAGCCATTAAACTCATCAATTTTCGGCCTCCCATCAAACTCTAGCTCTATTAAATAATAAATTCAGATGTGTATATAGATAAAATATTCATACTTTGATGGCAGAAAAAAGCCTTGCCACTCCAGATTGAGTCCAATCTTTACCAACTAAAGGCATGAACTGTCCCAAAACATCAGACCTGAAAGGACAAAAAACTCGTTTTGATTATGATTCTCAAACAATACTGCAGCTCTGCTTTTAATTCATCTCATCTTTTTTGTTGTTTTACAACTCCATTAAGTAATGACTATCTAGTTTTAACTGTAAATGAAATCATGAACATCTTTTTTAGTTTTTCCATGTATAAAGCAAAGGGATTAAGTTTTACAAGATCTAGATGAAAGATCTCTGGAAGAATGCTATATGTTGCACAAACAAGATAATAAACAATAATTTGCTTCACTAAAGCCACTTGGTTACCAGCTAAAATCCAACAGCTTGAGTCATTAAGTACATTGATATCATTTGATTTTGAAAAGGATGTCTTATTCTTTGCCTGACAAGCGTATTGTTAGAGCATAAAACGACAAGATGCTTTGCTTCGAACATTTTAATAATAAAGCAATGACAATAGAAGTTGTGGCTGACCAACTACTAATCTACTATGACTGAATGTCATATAAACACACCATAAGGCTTTCTAAAAGCCAGATTTGTGCTTCAGTTTACCCTGAAACTTCTTCTATGGCATCAAAATAGACATAACCTTGCAAGAGTAGTCAACAAGATTTCATCATAACATGAACATCTAATTAAATAGGACCAAGAAAGGATCGAGAAGAATAACAACGAGAAGAATAACAACAAGGACGCAACATCTATGTTAAAGTTTAATAATATATTATTCATTATCAGAAGAAACCTTACTTGGTAATAGTTCCATCAACGTCTGAAATTACAATTCTTGCATTCCACTTCCATAAGTATATATGAGCATCAACCTGTTTTGGGGTTAAAATGTGAAGCTAAAATGAAGAAAATCCAAATATTTATATATATAAGTATACTGATCACAAGCCAACCTGTTGTTTTCCGAGAACCCTGGTAGAGAAACTGAAGGTTACTAAATTTTGACCTTCATTTAGATTCAAAGATGCTATTTGATCATTCGTGGGCACATTTGTCCTTACTAATTGCTTGCGAGGAGACATGTGACTGCCAGCTGTTGGAGTAGCCTCTCCAAGAGAATTCTGCAAACCAGACTCAGAATCCACAAAAACCTCCTCATTTGATGAGTTGCTACTAGTGTGCTCAATTGTTTTGACTTTTCGAAAAGGTATGGGCCAAAGTCTCCATCTGCGCCCAGACCAAGCAGATCCATGATCATCATCCCCGGATTTCAGGGCATCATCCTGCTCCACAGGAATTGTATCCTTGGACTCAACAGGTAAATCTAAACCAAAGACAGCCATTCCAAGAACATGGGGAGCGGCCTTTTCCCATGGCAAGTAGCTCTCATTGATCTTTATAATGAGATTTTCATTCTTAATTATGGATGGGGCAGAAACTTTAAATTCCTCTGCAGATATCTGATGCGCTTCAAATGCTTTAGCAGCGGCAACCAAACCAATACACACCTTAAGCTCATGGCCACAAAGCGAGATCTCAAACCCTACAAATTACAAGACAAATGAAAGAGATCAAGAACTATCTAAAATGAACTGATAGTCATAGATCATAATCCAAGAATAACACATTTGCAACGCTGGTCTTACTCGAACCTGGATGACTTGGGGCCTTTTCGCTGGATGCTTCTGTTTGAGGTTCCACCACCTCACTTTTATTGCTATGATCTTCAGGCACAAGGGTTCGTTGAATATCATCTAGCCCTTCAGTTGATGCTGACTTGCCTGTATGTTCATCATTTGATATAGCAATATCAGAAACAGAATGTCTGCCTGAATCAGTTTCAACTTCCCCTGATCCCTTTTCCTCTACATCTTGGGGTCTTAATTCTGAAGATCTACGATCATCAGAAGATGCAGAAGCATCAGAAGGAGACGAGTCACCATCACATTTAGATTGTGCCAGGCTCCCTTCTTCATTCTTAAAAACAAATGGGCGTATTGTGTTAGTATCCTCAGCTGAATGCTGATCCCCCAATGAGGAATCTTGATCTAGTAAATCAGCATTCCCAGCTAGCTGAGAAAATTCGTGCAACTCCAAACAGCTTTGGGAAACATTATTCCCTGTGATACCAGAAGCACCCTCTACTGAATCATTTTGTATATGACGGCCTTCTTCTTGACTTTCAACCCTTAAGGTTTCCAGTGCTTGATGAATACGCCCATCCGCTTCATGGTGACCCTCCTGCTGAAGCTCAGAAATATTATCATCACCATTTGTGTTACGATGACTATTGGTTGGAACATCAGCTGCTGAAGCATCCATCTGACTTATATAATCAGCAGCCCAGGCATTCTCACCAGAAATAAACTCCCCATTGTCTTCACAAAACTCAGCCCCTTCACCTGGAACAAGATGAAATTGAGGAGTTTCTAATTGCAGAGTGTCTGTATTCTTCTCTGATTCAGAGATAGGAGCAGTCAATACATGACCATCCACACTAAACAATACCATTTCTGGATGAGAGTCCTGTGAATCAACATAATTCTCTTTACCAAGATTCTCATATGGATTTGACTCATATTCTGACAACTCAACTGAACCTTCAAAAGAAGATTGCTCATCTTGAAAATCATAATATCTCCTACCACTATCGGATTCTGTTCTTTGAATTCGATGCACGTCAAAAGAATCATCTTCATCTTTCAAAGCAAGCATCCCTGTATCAGTGATACTGTGGGAAAATCTATGAGCATGAGTATTATCAATTTCCATACCACTGTTCTCTCGGGCAAATTCAGAGTTATTAGCATCATCAACAATTCCATTTGACTCCATTCCCTTGTCATCATCCACCTCCTTCACAAAATAGGCCTCCCCTGAATTATCAAGATACATGTGGAAGTTTGCTTCAACGCCATTGACATTTATACGCACAATTTTTTCAGCACCTTTGAGAACACCCTGAAATTTGCCAAACCGAACATACCACGGCGTGCTTCGGAATGTCCCATCTTGCTGCTGAACAACAATCACGTCAACGGCTCCACCAAAGGGGTGAAAAGGGGTAGCAACTGAGTAAACGCCTTGGCTAATCAGGCTTCCAACTTTGCCCACTACATTCATTTCGTCAGCTGCCAATGAAACTCTTAACTTTTGGGAGCCCAAGAAACAAACTTTGAAGTTAAAGCCTTGCTTTCAATCGCGTCAATTCCAACAAATGCGCATAAATCAGTCTTCCAACCAACTTGACTCTAATTGTCTTAATTTCTTGTTTCCTTTCCCGTGAATATGGCTATTGTTCGAGAAAAGCTGCATAGCAGGAGATGAGAGGAGAAGAACAGATTTAACTAATGAATGGCCATTCAGGTAGTAAATTTGTACCAAGATTTTCAGTAGACTGAAACAACGTGCCCACTCGAATTGCCCAAAAATAAAAGAAAAAAACTTGAAACTTCGCAGTAAAACTACATATTGTGTTAAAGTTTCGAAACATCGACCGTATCGCCTGACTTGAGAAAGTGAACGAAACCAAGAAAGCCAACTTTATTGGATAATTACCAGAAATTAATGTTCAGAAATAATTAAATAAGAAAACTCGTTCAACGAATAGGTAGAAAATGGGCATTGAAACAAAATAAATTCGTGACAGAAAGACATAAAGACGCAGACTTAGATGAATCAATAAAGGCGGTCAGGTAAGACTTACAGGTTCAGAGCTCCAATCCGGTGGTAGCTCAACAAATTGAGGGGCGATTTCTCTTGGTATTTCCTTCTTTGTTATGATGTTTGTTAAAATTCTTGTAATGCCTTTTGATGCTTTAATCATCCCTGGAGACTTCAAAGTTCGGGCCTTCTCCGGAGAATTGGATAATCGAGGGAAACCAGAATAAAAATCAGAACTACCTTCCTCAACTCAACATTAAATAGGTATTCCCGGACCAAAAACGTTCAATTACTCCCTTTCCGCCTCAATATGACGGGAAATACTTGCCAGGCAACACATAAATTCTGAAGGAGGGACTATTCGGTCTTTTAAAATCACATTTCGTGCTGAGTCACAGCGGGTCCTCGATGAAACGGAAACCCAAGCACCTCGTTTCGCTGTAGCCTTCGAGCGCCAAAAGAAAAAATGCGGTTCACCATTAGAGGGTCTAAGCGAATATTCGTGATGATTACCTTGAGATGACTAGAATACTCTAAATTATGCATTTTTTCCATCTTGTTCAATCGTTTTTATTTTGGCCCTTGGCCACGTGATCCACTGCTTGACGATTTAGGACGGAAAAATGCAGAACAACAAATAGCAGTTCGAATCCCCTAACATGTTCCCAAGTTTGGGTTAAGACCGAGTGACTTGGCAAATCTCTTTCCAAAGATTCGCAATGTGACGATTTTTGAGTTAGGTGCTCATGCTCCAGCGCAATGGACTCGTAAGGGACCCAAGCTAAATCTCGAGGAGTTTGTTGACCAATGGAATTGTTATCATTATTATTGATATTTGTGAAATGTATTTGTTTATTGAATATACTACTAATTCATACATGACTTTTCATTTGTACAATCAAATTAAAATTCAACCGTTTAAATTTTATATTTGGTAGAGCACATGCGTAATTTTATAATTGTTATTTTTTGAATTCACGTCTTAATTTTAGAACACAGGTAAAATAGATATGAACACTTCGAATTAAATATCCACAATGCAAATCCCAAATATCAGTGAACACGTGGTGCGTGATGGAATGTCGTGCTGCTGGACTTTTTTCTCTTTTTCTCAAATATATGCACTAACAGTTAACAAGCAACAATCTTAGCGACGGGGAAATCATAAAACGAGGATGAACTTCGCATTTGCACAACGTATTCAGGTGTTAAAGAGGATTCGATCGTAGGTGCCATGCTGACATGGAATATTGGTTCTAATTAAGACGAAGAAAGATCGACAAGGGGAAAAACTTGAAATAAAATAGTTTGGATGAAATGAAACTCCATGCACCGAAGACGATTCAAACAGGATTGGAAAACAGAACAGAGAGATGGTTCAAACTCCAAACTCCACGTTAATAAATAGGGAGTTAATTATTGCGTGTATCGACTAAGTAATGAATTGCTTGTTTTTACATACTTGGCAGTCAAAGTTTAACTAATTATCTACATTTCACAAAAAAAAACAATACAAAAAAAAAAGGGTAAATTCTTAAAAAAAGAATATAATTTTTTAAAATTTTTATAATAAGTAAACGGTGGATCTGTTGTGAAATTTTTTTATGATCATATTTAATCTTTATGACCTCAAAGTAATTTATCAATTTTTACCAGCCAAGTGAACGGAGTTGGGTACAAAGGGGGAGTCAAATATGTGGCCGGCAAGAATTCTGAAGAGAAGCGGAGGAGAGGACAGAGAGGCATACGGGTCACCATTCCACGAAAGGGACTACGATCCACCAAGGGCTAAATTGTAATAGTGGATGGAAGAGGGAGGGCATAACGGGAACAGCAAGAACCAAATGAACGAATCAGGGGGGAGGAGGAGGGAGCCACCGGTTCTGACCGAAGCACGACCGGGCGGGTACCATGTCCTCTGTGCTTTTTTGGTTTGGCGGGAGACGTGACAGTACTCGCCACAGCGGGCCTGCAGGTGTTTCGCATGCACCTTGCTGCCCACCCCAACTAGCTCCTCCCCCACAACCCCCCCGGGGGCTGCCGCGCCGCCCCCTTCTTTCTTCAGTCATCACATTCACCTTAAGGATTGAACTCGACAATTAATATATTATAAATTAGCATTATAAATTAAATAGATATTTATATTCTAAATACTAAAATTATGCACAAGCCCAAGAAGAAGTTGATGTTCAAAACCCATGATGGTTAATTAATTAGATCCAGCTAACAATTGGGCAAGCTTGTCCTTCGACAGAAACTATACGGCCAACCCATCAGTACTAAGGAGTAAGAGATATAATTATTTAAAATATATTTTATTATTAAAAATATTATTTTATTATAATTCTAATAGAGATATTTGAGGAGATATTATAGTTCTTGTATGTTTAGGTTTATACATGAGGGTAATAGACGGTTTGGCCTACCCTATATTGGTATCACATAGGAGAAAATGAGATTTCATCCTACTTTTAGATTATGAGTGAATCTAATCATTTTCTAAAAATTTTTATATATATAAAAAAAAGAAACTGTATGACTACAATTTTTTTTTGGTTATATGAGAGGGCTATAATCTAAAAAAAAAATTAGACTAGTGCTGAATTAAAATAAATTGTAGTTTTAAATCTTATTATTTACACATAAAATCCTTTACATGCATAAATAACAAACTATCATTTTACTTTAAATTACTTTCTACCAATATATAAATGAAAAACTGTGTCAAATTCATGAATAATATATATATATATATATCCATTATCCCAAACAATTTATAACCTTTTAAAAATGTCTCATTTATCATATTCACTTACACTACAACTTTCAATAAAATAAGAGAACTTAATTAACTATTTATTATTATTATCTCTAAATATTCTATTATACCTAATTATATTATTAGAAAAAGTTATTATAATATTTATATTTAGTTTAACCCATCTACAGGTGGCATTTGTAAGATCAGATTGTTAGCCAAAGATAAATGCTATAAAGTAGCATCATCACATCGTTGATATGCACAAATTTCTTTCAAACTGGTGATATCTGGTTGCTCAGTTCTCATGTATGACCAGAATTTCTTGTATGACCTGAATTTTCATGCCACACACATTGGGCCCATTCTGATCCATAGCCCAAAGGGCAATTAGATCCGGGTAACAATTGGGCATGCTGTCATCTCTAAAGATTGACAACGTCGTTTGCCGGCATAAGGCGGCCAGATCTCCCCACCATCTCCAATTTTTAGTTACCAACAAATCCGGGAGGTAAGGAACCTAGCTCAGGATTGGTGTTGTTCCCCGATCTCCCTCTTCCCGGAATCACTGGTTTCTCCCCCGCCGTGAAAATGGCCAGAGCACCCTTCTCCGTTCTCATCCTCCTCCTCGTGTCCTCCATTCTTTCCCCATCCACCGCCGAGATCAAGTCTCTCACCATAAATTCCGACACTCGGCCCATGATTCTGTTTGAAAAATTCGGCTTCACCCACAAGGGTCACGTTTCCATCGCCGTCTCCTCCGTCTCCGTCTCTGCCCTCTCCTCCACGGCTCTGCCTGAGTCTTCTCACCTCGGCTTCTTCCTTCTCAACGAAGAAAGCCTCCTCCAAGTTCTCATCGAGATCCAGCAGAACCCCTCCTTCTGCGTCCTCGATTCCCACTACATCTCCCGTCTCTTCACCTTCCGTGACCTTTCTCCCCCTCCCCTCGCATCCTTCAATCGATCTTACCCTGTTACTACGCCCAATGAATACAGCCTATTCTTTTCCAATTGCGCTCCCGAAACCGCTGTCTCCATGGTCGTTCGCACTGAGGTCTATAATCTTGACTCTGATGGCTCTAAGGACTATCTCTCTGCTGGTCAAACTCAGCTCCCCACCATCTACTTTCTCTTCTCCCTCGCCTACTTTGCTTTCTTGGGTTTCTGGGCCTACGTTTGTTACACAAACAAGCGATCCGTTCATCGCATCCACCTATTGATGTCCGGCTTGCTTCTCGTGAAGGCTTTGAATCTGATTTTCGCCGCCGAGGATAAACATTACGTCAAGGTCACCGGAACACCTCATGGATGGGATGTCTTGTTTTACATATTCCAGTTCATTCGGGTGGTGTTGCTATTCACGGTTATCATATTGATCGGGACCGGGTGGTCGTTTCTCAAACCCTTCTTGCAAGAGAGGGAGAAAAAAGTGTTGATGATTGTGATCCCGCTTCAGGTATTGGCTAATGTGGCTTCTGTTGTTATCGGCGAGACTGGGCCCTTCATCAAGGATTGGGTTACATGGAATCAAGTCTTCTTACTAGTAGATATCATCTGTTGCTGCGCCATCATCTTTCCCATTGTATGGTCCATAAGATCTCTGCGGGAAACCTCCAAGACCGATGGCAAGGCTGCTAGGAATTTAGCTAAGTTGACACTTTTCAGGCAGTTTTATGTTGTTGTCATTGGGTATTTATATTTCACACGGATAGTAGTGTTTGCGCTGAGAACTATTGCTGCATACAAGTACCAGTGGGTTAGTCAAGCTGCCGAGGAGATTGCGAGTCTTGCGTTTTACATGGTGATGTTCTACATGTTTAGACCGGTGGAGAAGAATGAGTACTTCGTCCTTGACGAGGAGGAAGAAGAGGCTGCAGAGATGGCTCTTAAAGATGAAGAATTCGAGCTTTGACATGATGGTGAAGGAATTTAGCTGGCCCTCGGTGTTGACCTGGCTTCAACAAATGCAACTTCTATCAGGTCGGCCAATGCCATGAATTCACTATTATATTTGAGGCTCAGGTCCGCTACTAGTTCAAGGCTGTCTCTCAACCCTTTTTTTCGTTACCCCCTCTACTGTTTTCACCCTTTACTTTGAGAAAAATGCCGATACTGGAATACTGCCTACATGTTCCACTAATGATTTTTTTGTCATAATGTTGATATTGTATTCTGTATAATGAAAAAATTGGTCACGTTCTTTCTACGAATACTGCGTTTTTGCTACATTTCATTCAAGGAGTTGTCGTGCGGTTAATTATGATAGAGTAATACTAGTATTGATCATTATCCTTTTGGATTCGCCTTATTCGTACTTAGATCTTTGTGTTTCTTGGGCCCATAGTTCCACATTTTCTGCTTGATTGTATGGTTGGTACATTCACTTGCATTTATTTCTTTCTTGACTTCCTTCCTTGAGGAAACTGATCGTTTTTATGTTTCGTTATTGTTCTCCTTGATGTTCTGTTTGATTGAGCCCTTACAGTTACATCTTGTCTATGTCAGTGGAATGTATTGCCGTTTCCTTGTGGATTGAGTCCTTCCACATCATCATCATCACGTCACGCCATCACTTAAGTTTTCAAACCTAAAAGCCACCATTTCATTCTGTTCCTCTTTTATTTATTGTTCATGGTGGCTCTGTAACTAAGCAAGCACAGTAGAAGTTGAGTAAACTGTGGAACAGTTGAGAGGGGAGGTCTAGAGTCACCACATTTATGTTTGGTTCCTGGTCCTCAACACAAACTGTATGGATGACTTGTGTCGATCTGAAATAATATTTGTCTCTGTACTGTTTAGTTGCCAAAATTAAGTTTGGACTGACAAGAGAACCAATATTTTATTGAGAAGTGTAATATAGAGGGAAAAATAAACCAGGTGTATAACAAGGGAGACGTAGAGTTGCTGCTAGCACTCCATGATGTCTTTTCCATTGTAATAAATAAGTGAAGTTGACTCGAAAGGGTTAACTCAACCAACCTAGGCTCCTTTCTTCTGGTGAAATTTTAAATTCACCGAGCAAATGTGACTGAGTTCACTCTTAAAAATACTTAGGATAAGGATTTAGACTGAGGCTATGTTTGGGGAGTTTATAAAGGAATGGAATAGAAAGGCGAGAATGGAATGGTGTCATTTGTCGCTCCATTTTTTGGGAGTTTAATGAGGGAAGAGGAATCATTAAAGTTATTATTCCAATATTGCCTTTATAACCAGAATGTGATTTAAGCAATTTTTTGGCTGAAGAGGAGTCATTGTACTTGTACCACTTACCCATTCCAGTTCGTACCAAAACCCCCAATTGGCGGGACAAAAACATTTGGTTCTTGGATGTTGATGACTCTTGAAGTCTCTCCTTTGCCGTTCATTCTAAAAAACTCCCAAACAATGGTTTGGCTGATATTGGTCATCTTCCATTCCCTGTCATTCCATCTCTTAGCATCCATCAAAACACACCCATAGGCATAACAAGAGGAAACCCCTGACCATTTCTTTTAGCAAATAGAAAGTAGTGAAGCTGATGAAGACTTGAAATCATAAAGTAGTGAAGCTGATGAAGACTTAAAATCATAAGTTCTGATATTCTCGAGCAAATATGCTGAGTTAGAATTTTCTGAGATCAGAAACTTATTCTTTGCTGAATGAATGGAGAGTTGATTGAGAAATTCATTCTCCAGCGAGCCTTCTTCCCTTTCAATATCAGGCGGCCATTTTGGAGGATGTGAATCTCCATCTGCAGTCTCTGGCCTTCTTTCAGTTGATTCCACCTCTTGCACTTGATATATTGCTGGCAGCTACTAGCATAAAGGAGGGATAGAACAGAAAGGCTTTTAGGGCTGAAATGTAAAATGATGATGTTACTAGATGTTCATGGTAGATGTGAAATTTAATTGACTGGATGGTTCAAATTTAGAGAAATTTATTCGCTGAATGTTCTTCTATGTGATGGTCAACCATTTAAATCTAACAACTTACATGTTAATTATATATGTTTTTCTATTTGTTATTGTTTATACTTTGTAATTATCCTGAAAGATTAGAAGGCATCATCACACGTTTGGCTTTGAGTGATGTGAGTAAACGTTGTTCCCATTTAAAGGTTGAAGCCTCAAGCCTGTGCAAGGGTGACGGTACATTGACATATGCTTGTGGTGTTCAGAGTAAGGATTTGTTGTGAATTAATATAATTCCTTTCTCTGGCTCATATGTTCTGTATGAAGATACGGTTCCATGGGAATATTGGTTCTTCCAGTTGGACTGCTTTAATGCAAAAGATGCCGAGTTGCCAACTGTATTTGGCATTTCTAGATCTAGACACAACATAAAGAGTTAGAAAAATATGTATTAAAGGTGTTTTGGGTCTCTAGATCTCTTTGTCAAGCAGTCAGTTAGTCGTTTTGATAAGGGTCATTAGATTGATGTATATGGGCATGAGGGATGTTGAATAGCTAGTAAGAGTTGTTATAGATAATAAAAAATAGATTTATATCTCATAAAAATACGACTTTAATTTCTGCTGTTATTATAAGTATTCTTTTAATATAAAATTTCGTAAATTTTTTATAAGTATTCTATAAGTTATAAAACTATATATTGGCTTTAGTAGAGAATTAGTGATAAAATTATCTAAATTTTTTTATAATTAAAAAAAGGAAGGATGTTGAATATGTTTAGTAGGACGGAAATAGGAGTTGAGAAGTGAAAGTATAAGTAGAATCAATTATTTCTTTTGTTTAGTATCATGGAATCTAATTTTAGTCCTAATATTTTAACTAATATCAAATTCATTCATAAAACTGAGAATAGATATGGGTTCATTTTGTTATTTTACTTTTATTTATTTTTTTAAAAAAATATATATTAATTTTATATTTATTTATAATTTATTAAATAAATTTTAAGTTTAATTCTATTTTTATCTTTATAAAAAATATATTGCTAGATCCATTAGCTCAACTGAGTTAAAATGAGTCAACTAGTATTTTCAATTCGATTGACTTATTCAAATTATGCACCCCAATTCATACGCACAAAAATTCTCGTTTCTCTTTTCACACCATCAATAGCTGTACACGAATCTGTTTTGTTTTGTTTTGTTTGAAATTATATTAAACAAATGTGTTTAGTTACATTTTAATCAAACGGAATCATTCCCTTACAAGAACTCGAATAATGTGTATTCTTTTTTTAAAAAATCAATAATATATATAAATTTACACATTAACATAATGTGTTTCAATTTCGTTTTGGATTTTTTTTCCTAAATATCATATACATCAATATATATTGGCTACATGCCTGTGACACGGAAAGTTATACTGATTTATCCAAAAATAATGAGAATTGGAATAGGAAATCTTTTTTTCTTTTACAAATTAATTTTTAGAAAAATGTTAGATTACCTGATTTAAAGAAAAGATAAAATCTCCCCTTTTTTAATTTATATTAATATTACGTAAAATAAGTCATCAATTATTTTTAGATATAAATTTAAAAATTTAAAAATTAAAATATTTTTTTAAATGTTTATTTTTGAAAAATTGATCATATTCTAAATTTTTACCGAAAAATTCCCTCCTGACTCGCAGGGGTGAAAAAATATTATAAACGGTTAAAATGGGTCTAGATATTTGGGCCGAAACAACCCAAGTAGCAATTGAGCAAGCATGTTCATCTGAAGAAAAGACGACATCGTTTTGAACTGTAATCCGACTAGATCTCGCCACTTACCAAAGCCAGCGCTTTTAATTGCTAGGGAAGAAAACTGGCTCAGGTTGTTCCCGGCCTCCATCTTCCCGGAATCACCACTTCCACCCACAGGTTTCTGGTTTCTCCTCCGCCGTGAAAATGGCCAGAACGCCCTTCTCCCTCCTTATTCTCCTCCTCGTGTCCTCCATTATTTCCCCATCCACCGCCGAGATCAAGTCTCTCACCATAAATTCCGACACTCGGCCCATGATTCTGTTTGAAAAATTCGGCTTCACCCACAAGGGTCACGTTTCCATCGCCGTCTCCTCCGTCTCCGTCTCTGCCCTCTCCTCCACGGCTCTGCCTGAGTCTTCTCACCTCGGCTTCTTCCTTCTCAACGAAGAAAGCCTCCTCCAAGTTCTCATCGAGATCCAGCAGAACCCCTCCTTCTGCGTCCTCGATTCCCACTACATCTCCCGTCTCTTCACCTTCCGTGACCTTTCTCCCCCTCCCCTCGCATACTTCAATCGATCTTACCCTGTTACTACTCCCAATGAATACAGCCTATTCTTTTCCAATTGCGCTCCCGAAACCGCTGTCTCCATGGTCGTTCGCACTGAGGTCTATAATCTTGACTCCGATGGCTCTAAGGACTATCTCTCTGCTGGTCAAACCCAGCTCCCCACCCTCTACTTTCTCTTCTCCCTCGCCTATTTTGCTTTCTTGGGTTTATGGGCCTACGTTTGTTACACAAACAAGCGATCCGTTCATCGCATCCACCTATTGATGGTCGGTTTGCTTCTCGTAAAGGCTTTGAATCTGATTTTCGCCGCCGAGGATAAGCATTACGTCAAGGTCACCGGAACACCTCATGGGTGGGATGTCTTGTTTTACATATTCCAGTTCATTCGGGTGGTGTTGCTCTTCACGGTTATCATATTGATCGGGACAGGGTGGTCGTTTCTGAAACCTTTCTTGCAAGAGAGAGAGAAGAAAGTGTTGATGATTGTGATCCCGCTTCAGGTATTGGCTAATGTGGCTTCTGTTGTTATCGGCGAGACTGGGCCCTTCATCAAGGATTGGGTTACATGGAATCAAGTCTTCTTACTAGTAGATATCATCTGTTGCTGCGCCATCATCTTTCCCATTGTATGGTCCATAAGATCTCTGCGGGAAACCTCCAAGACCGATGGCAAGGCTGCTAGGAATTTAGCTAAGTTGACACTTTTCAGGCAGTTTTATGTTGTTGTCATTGGGTATTTATATTTCACACGGATAGTAGTGTTTGCGCTGAGAACTATTTCTGCATACAAGTACCAGTGGGTTAGTCAAGCTGCCGAGGAGATTGCGAGTCTTGCGTTTTACATGGTGATGTTCTACATGTTTAGACCGGTGGAGAAGAATGAGTACTTCGTCCTTGACGAGGAGGAAGAAGAGGCTGCAGAGATGGCTCTTAAAGATGAAGAATTCGAGCTTTGAGATGTGTGGTGCAGGAATTTAGCTGGCCCTCCTTGTAGACCTGGCTCTGACAAATGCAATTTCTATCAGGTTGTCCAATGTCATGGATTCACTGTCATATTTGTAGTGCAGGTCCGCTGCTAGTACAATGCTGTTTATCCGTTTTTCCTTTTCCCTTTCTTTTATTTTCCCTCTAACCCTTGACTTTGAAAAAATACCGATTCTGGAATACTGCCTTCATGTTTGGCTAATGAAATGTTTTTGTCACAATGTATTGTATTCTGCATATGAAACACATCCAACACTCATTTCGAGCTCCATGTAATTCAAGATAATGTTGTAAGTTTACTAATGACTGAGTAATACTGCTACTTATGATTAGCCTGTGGATTTTCGGTATTAGTACTTCTACTCTGTTGCCGTCAGGCCAACATTCTATGATTGATTTTATCATTAGCGCACGCACTGTACATTGCTTTCTTGACTTCCTTACACAGTTAAACTGCACTAGGAGCACATATTATATATCATTATTATTTTCCTTTACATTCTGTTTTGAGTGTGCTTTTACGTTTGCATCATGTCTATGTTAATATAGTGTTGTAATGTGTCTTTGTGCACTGGTCCTCTCAGTTTCCCTCTTATATTTACACGTCACAGATTGCATTTCTCTTAATCTTAACCTTCCTGCCTACTAAATCTCATATCTTTCATTAACGACTTGCCATGCCATCACTGAATATTTCGACCCTAAAAACCATTTCATTGTCCTGTTTTATTTATTTCACATGGTGGCTCCCGGCAAATTAAGCGCAGTAGAGGTTGTGCTTCTTGAGGGATGGCCCAGAGGGAACAATGAGATTCACCTCCTCCATGCTTTGTTCCTGGTCTTTATCAGGACAGATTTCGCTATAACTATACTGGTCTATCAACTATGTTGCCCAGATCCAAACCCCTTTTGGTGACTCATATCTCAGTCTGAATCCGTGTCATAGAGGCTTAATAGGATATTCTTCTTTTGTGGTTGATATCTCATTCTGAAATCTGTTTATCTCCTCGTACCTTTTCAGTTTCTAGAACTAGTTGGGACGGGAGGTGAAACCAAATATATCTGATAAAAGCACTGTATTCTATTGAGAAGTGTACTGTAGAGGTGACCAGATCCAATGATAAAGAGTAAAGAATTCTGCTGCTAACTAGCAGAGTTAATTCAGCCAACTTGGATTCTGATCCTCTAGTCAGTGAGGGCACCCTTCGAAATACTCAGGCAATGGATTTAAACCTAGGCTATATTTCGGATTTTAGGAGGGAATGAAAAGGCTAGGAGTGGGGTGGCAAGTCATGTATGTTTTCATTATTTAGGAGGTGAATCTCGGAGTACAATTAGACTGAGTCTTGCCACTTTTTAGCCAAGAGGATATGCTTGTACTTGCACCTCCTTTCCATCATATTCCCTCCTAAACCCCGAAGTTCAAGGGTTAAAAAACGCATTTTGGAGTCCCTATGGTTCCATCATAAGCGCATGCTTGAGGACATATAATCTTAAAAGAGGGATGGTTTGTGAATTATTCCATACTGAAACCTCAATCTGAAACGAGCCGCTTGTTGTTCATAAGCGGGGATTGTTTGCAAGACTTATGTTCAGCAAGGCTTTTTTTGTGTTATGCATGCCGATTCAACTTTTTAACTTGACGTCATGAAGTATCGCCTTGATGGAGATCAAAATGTAATTGAGCTGAGATTCTTTTGTTTGGTAATCTGTTCTCTGTTTTCTATGTCTTAGCATTAGGTGGATTGACCCAAGAGAATAGTAAGCAAATTAAGGACTTCCACACGGTCATTGAGCAATTGAATCTTATAGTAGGTTGATTGTATATTCATACTCTAAACCCTATATCATAAATTCGGAAAGTTTCCCTTGCTACGCATAGAGTTCAGGATTAGTAGTATTTCTCCCAGGTCATATGGCTTCTTACAGCACATATAGACGAAACGTGGTATCTTTTGGATATGAATGAAAATTGAATGCTAAATTGTTGTGGGGATTAAATAGTTGGATACTTGTGTGCGTGAAAGAGAGAGCATAGAAAGCTAGATCAAGAAGCAAACAAAAGTCTCTTTGGAGTCTCCAAGGGACCGAGGCTTATAGCATTACTTGAGAATAGCATAAAATTCTTGAAAAGACAGGTGGACGATTTGTGTCGAATGTAAATTTAGTTCGAGGTTTGTTACCTGTAATTTGTACGTGTTCATATAATTGTTTCGATGCCGATTCTGTGGGTGTAATATATATCCAACATCGTCGACTCGCTATGAATGTGACAAAATATCGATCTTGAAACGGGTGTCTTATGGAGTGGATTTTGAACTATTTTAATACTTAAATGACTTGTGATGATTTCTTGTTAAGGGATATATTATTAAGATTGCGTTACAATACATTTATATTGTAAACTTCTTTTTTTTTTTTTTAATGGATTGCTGAGCACTAAGTGTTTGATGACACGGTAAACCACAATGTCATTTATGGATTTTAACTAGAAACGGGTCAAAAGGGTTAATAAAAGAACCTTGTTTGGCAGCAATACCTGTCATGAAAACGATGACAAAAGGGGTAAAAAGTGGAGAATTTGATGAACGAATTTGTATGCTTAGGTGTCCTTTGATGAGAGTGATTAAGGAATGTGAGTTGGTGGAAAGCCATTCTTGATGAGTGGTCATTATGCTGTTGCCTCTGCTTCTTGAGATATCAAAATTACATACATATGAAAGGAAGCTTAAGGAAGAAGGGTTCATTAGAGCTGCCATCTCCCAACCTAAAGTAGAATGCAAGTTTTGGCAAAAGCCAAATGATGGGGTTTTGGTGGATGTTATCATTCTCATCCTCTCTCTATTCATTCATGCCCCTTTTCCCATCTCCATTGGAATTTTATAATTATGTGTGAAAAATAAATAAATCATATGAAATTCTATCATCGATGATAATAACTTATTAGAGCCACTCTCTGGCAACTCGCATCCTTATCTATATCATGATTTTACTCACCACTCTTTCAACTTCTGGGTAAAAACTAAAAAGTCCCACCATCATCCTCAACTACCAAGTACCAACGTTTTTTTAACAACCTCATGGAATATTATTTGATTTCCTTAACCGAGCAGTTTTTCAGGTATTTATCGTTTAGAATTGACTTAGTGTTCAGCATCAAATAAAATATTACAGCCCATGGTTTTCTAGATACCCTCGAAATTAGTTAACTGGCAACTGTTGGATTAATTTGAGATATTTTAAATTTTATTATAAAGAAAGAGTGAATGTTTGGAGAAACGTCTCATGAAAAAAAAATATATTTGGGATCTACAACTTGTTTCAGTGGATAGTACAGTGTATTATAGCTTACTAGATTGCATTTAATTCCAAGTATTAAAGATCATGAGACCATGATATCAAGGGAATTAGTAGGGAATATTATGATGCTTTGCAGTTGTAAATAATTTCTTTACGATACTAATCATCTTTCCCTTCCCATTCACTTGTCTACAGTTGGAATAATTCTCCAAAGCATAACTAATCGACTAAGCCATTTGCCCATTTTCCCTACTCATTCATTCCCTATAAAGAACCACCCTTTGTCACTCTTTCAAAACCGTATTACCTTCCATGGAAATTATCACAGTAGAAGAACGTAAACTCTAAGACAACTAATTTCATTCGCTAAGGTTTTTTCTGTTTATATATAAATATATCACTGTCCAAACACAACTGTCCCAGGCATTATTGACAAGCCTTAAGTTGGTATATTTTGTAACTACACTCCCTCTAACACTTTTTCTATTTCTATTTATCTGTTCTGATTTATATTTTTTATTTTTGTCTCTAACTCTAATTAGTATATATTTATTTAAAATTTCAAGACATAACTGTTATTTATTTTCAAAACATCTTTTATACTGAGGGTATTTAATTAATATAGAGTAAACATGAAAAAATAATTTTTTTTTTACATAGCAGGCACTACATAAATTTTATTTTATCTTTGGTGTGTTTATTTTTTAGGGCAAGTAAGAAAGTAGTAATAACCAACTCATGTAAGAAAGAAAACATCTCTTATGCTAATTACTAGCAAAACCTGCCTACTAGATTAATCTATAAGCTCCGGCGTCTATTAATTTATTGCCCACTAATATTCATTTCATTTTATAATCCTTAACAAAATTGACACCGACTTTAATTATGTCCTACGAGGTCTCTTTTAACCTGGGAAAAGCCAAAAACCTAAGAAAGAGCAACAACAGATGTTAGGACTTGTTCACGACGACGACAAATTTCTGCTGCTCATTGCCTTCGATGGCCGACACGCGCCATGCTTTGAGAATCGGAATGCCAGAAACAGTTGAATTTATATGCAACGTTCAGAATGATTCTTGACTGTGAAATGAATGTGAAGAAGAAGGGTGGCCAAATTTGTTCAATGCTAGACGTCAAACTTTAATAAATATACATTGGAGGAAGGAAGCAGAGAGGCTCGTGCTTGCCTTTAACATTCCTACTGTGCATTCTCTTACATCCACACATTCTTAAAAACAAATATAATTATACTCTCTGGATATATTTCATCACAAATAGAAGAAGAAACAAAGAAAGAAAGCAAACGAGAAAAATTAACGAGTTGTAACCTTAAAATTAACAAAGTCAATCCTTTTCATCGACGACATCTACACTAGCAGCACAAGACAAGAACCTGTGGAAAATCCTAAATAGAGCAGAGCACGAGATTTCCTTCGCTTTCCTCCAAACCAAACATTTCCTTTTCCTCACCGGAGCAGTCTTATCCTTCTTCCCCGTACCCACCTTCTCCTTCACCCTCCCGAAGCACTTCTGGGTTTTCTCCGGCATGCTCTCTTTCCGGGAAAATTTGTAGCTTCTCAGATACATCTGTCTGCAGGAGATACTATCAACCACCCTGGGATGCCCGTACACCTGCGACCCTTTCCTCCGGTTATGGCTCACCGACCTCACGAACTCGGCGTCAGATTCCGGCCACTTGTAGAGGTTCACATACGTGGCTCTCACCGGAACACGTGGGTCTCGTGCGTCGTTGACGCAGTTGGAGATGCAAACAGAGGACATCGTCTCTGTGCTCTGTTTTTTGAGGCTCTGGTGCTTCCTGTGGAAGAAGGAGGGGTTATAAATTGGGGAAGAGAGAAAGGGAAGGGAAAAGGCTTAGATTGGAAGAAAAGGTTTTGTGGGGGTAATTGAATTCCATAGGGTTGTAGTGAAGTGCATGATTTTAATGCGTGATGATTAGTAATGACTATGTTTTAAAGCTTTGCCAGGGCGTGTGAGAGTCTGTGCTGAGAGAGGAAAGTGATACATACAGAAAACACCACATTCATCTGCTGACACTATTTGAAAATTTGGGATTTTTGGTTTATTATTGTTGTGGTCATACTATTATTAGGTTTTTGTCAGCTAATAATATAATTATATCTTAATTAATCACTAATGATTGTTCGTGTTTTAAAAGGAAAATTGCGATTTCGCTGAAACAGATGATAAATTAGTGGAATCATCTTCCCCTGTTTTTTTTTTTTATATACATATTTTCCTTTTGTTGTCATGATGTGACTACTTGATCATTTCGCAAATAATTTTTTATTTTGAAAACACCCTTTTCTGTACGCATGGGATGAAGATGATAAGAAATTAGGAGATTACATGAAAGAAATTTAATTATTATAAAATTTTAATATAAATTTATTGTTATACTTTAAAATTTATTATTGTTAATTTTTAATTATCGATAAAATTTTTAAATAATTAAATTTTTTATTTAGGAACTCATGATAATTTTAAAAAAATTATTATAGAATTAAATTGTTTGTTTTAAAATGTTCTATTGGGATAACAGCTTGTAATGAGGTAATTTTAAGCCAAATACAATTTATAAGGAACAAACTAGAAATTTATTTATCATAGAGGATCATACGTACTGTGTGATTTAATCTTCCTGTCTAACATAAGAGTTAGACTCCTTCATTCCAATTAAAAAAAAATTGAGATAAAAAATATCATTATTGTAGCTTAGTCCTCCCCAAAACATTAAGAAAAATATTGATTTTATCATTAACATCACTATTTATTTTTTTTTCTTTTTAATAAATGCTAATTTAAAAAATAATAATTTTTGTCCATGGTCCTCCTCCTACGATGCCGTGTTCAATCAAGATTCATCACGTCCACCTACAGTGGATGTCGCTATGACGTTAAGCGACAAGGATCTCTATAGAAACGTCTAGAATTTACAGAAACTACATTATTCTAATTAAAATGTTGCATATAAAATTACATTCTTTACCAACGTATATTTATTATATATAATCAATTTAAATAACCTTTTTAATATTTCTAAATTATTTATCTAATTTTTATATTAATTATTAAATATAGTATAATATAAAATGCATCATACGAGAGTTTAATAAAAAAATATGTATTAAATAAAAATTGTGAATTTAAATTCATATTTGACCTTGTTAATATTTTCTCTAATTTAATTAAAAAAATATATTCAAGTCGATGTGAGTGATACTTTAATAAAAAAATAATTATATGTAAATTCTCAATGTTTATTTTAATTATAAATATAAAAAATAATAAAGAGATTTGTAAATATTTTAAATTTAAATTTAGCATATGTTGAAAAAAATTGATTGACAGAATAATTTTTAGGACAAATGATTAAAATAGATATTTTAAAAAAATAATATATATTTTAAATAAATAATTATTTCGATTAAGATTTGTAATCTTTTAATAGTAATTATATATATATTTATATTGAAACAAAACTAGAACAAAATTACACAGGCACTGGGTTTGGGTTGTTTGAACAGCATGAAAAGGGGAAACGGGCAAGATTATGAATTGCAATTTGCTAAGGTAGGATTGGGAATAGAGAAAAAAATAGAAACTGACAGCTAGGATTAAAATTTGCAAAGCTGTTATTTTCTAATTGGTCAGAGTTGATACGAGGTGGTGCAGTATACAATAATTTCTCTTTTTCTGGAAATGTAGGAATGTCATGTTCGGGTCGGGTCAGGGTAAAATCCAAAATACACTTTTTTTTTATTACAATTTCCATGGCCTCCCTGGAATGCCTGGAAAAATTTCTTCACTGGGATCAGATCTAACGACGACGCCAACCTTGAGTGGATTATTGAAATCCCTGTCTTCTGTATCTGTTCAAATCTTCCCTGGGCAGTGAAGACGATCTTCTGGCCATCGTTGGGCTTCCCCTCGCAAAGGTTAGAATTTTGAATCACAGCGACCGCGTTCCCGAAGATGAAGTCCACCGTGCTGTAAATGTCTCATTGGAGGTAGAACTGGTGATTGGAAAGGACATACAATGTATCTTGATAGCCCAGGAAGCTGCATCTGTGGAACGCGGAGTGGTGGGCGTAATTTCTGAGGGCCACCGCTTGGTGCTTGCCGGGCCTGCCGTGTTCTCAATAGTTGTATCTTTACCTATGAATCCCGTTCCTGAAACAGCTGATAAAAGCAACAAACGCCACCGTTAATCTCTTCTTCCATATGTTCATTAAGATACAAGAATCATTCGCCTTTCGATTGCTTTTCTACAGAATAGTACGAAAACTTGTGCCAAAATTGTATTCTTTAAATATAGGGAAGTGAGTAATTAAGGTGATTGGAAGCGCACCCACAGTAGCAGATAGAAAGGTGCTCCACCCGTCCGCCACATTTCTACTAGCTTTCACAATCGTCTTCCCAATACCATCTCCAACGAACATCATATTGGTCTTCTTCTTGCCCACCTCCATGTTCTCCAAGTACAACACAGCTTTTGTATTACACACCTACCTAATAGATGGGAAAAAAAAAAACTATTTACGTATAAATAATAACTAAATATATAGATTACTCACCCCACAACATGAAGCTTCAAAAAACAGAGTGAACGATATGAAAATCGCGCTCTTAGCTTCGTCAGTTTCGCGTTTTCGTCACCGTCCCTCTTCGGTTTCAGAGCTGTTTATTAATTTATTTTGCGCAAATAAATATTAATAATAATCTTAATTGAAATTAATTTTATTCATAATACGATGATAAAGCCAGTTGCAGCATCACCAGATGCGTACAATTGGCCAGGGCTTGCCCTTTTTTTATATAAATAATTTTAAATTTATTTAGCACCAGTTTTTATTAAGACTATGATATAGTTTTAAATTTTAAAAAATATTTATAAGAATCTATGAGATCGATTATTAAATAAGATATCACAATAGATATGAGAATTAAACTTTTATTTAGATGAATATAAGTCAATTTTTTTTTTGATATAATAGGTATAAGTCAGTTTTAACCCTAGGTAACAACTCTTTAAAAAAGTTAGGGCTGCATGTACTGCTTCCTGGACATTGGTGAAATTGTTGGAGCCGTCCTCGGCCACCACTAAGTTGCTCGCAAATGCTTTTTTGTCTGGATTCCATAATAATGTCTGGGGAACTATGTAAACTTGCCTTCGATTCTCTTCACGGTGGGGCCGATCCGAAGTCCATTTTGGGTCTTACGTAGTGGATGATTGTTTCCTCATTAGGCCTCCTTAACAAGAATTAACGAAAGCCCAGCCCATCAGAATCTGCTACTGTCGTATTCTGGAAGCCCTCGTCGTTTTGTACAGATATTTTACACCTCATGGGTGATGCGTATCCACCTTGAAGCCAATTTTTGCAGGCTATATGAACAAGTTCATCCCTACATGTCATCATCGATATAATCCCATTGTACCCAAAAAAAAAAAGAAAAGAAAATCGATATAATCCCATTAAATTAAACTCACCCCCTTCTTAATTTTGAACATGACATTATAATTGCGCTGTTTTTTTCTTTTTCGATGTGCGTGAGTCCCATCTTAACATAATTCACAATAAGTGCCGTGTTTGATAAATAAACATGACAATGACGTCGCCAGAATATTAAAATAACAGCCTTGGTGGGTCGTGTCGTGTCGTTTATGTGGCTGCTTTTCTACTATGTATATGGTCACGCATATTCCCCAGAGATGCCGGCGAAGTCCATATGAGAAATTGGATCTGGTCTGATTGGATCTTACATGTAATATAAATTTCGATCGATTAAATTCTTTTACAAGTAATGATGAGAATTCAATCTGAATCATTTAAATTGAATTTCAATATCCGGCATAATATTTTTCCCCCCACGAGAGAGTGCCCTGTACATGATGGCCCCCGCAAGAGGGCTCGTGGCACTCTGGTGCAGCACAATGACAGAATCACTTTGGAAGGGAACAACCAATTTCGCCTGTGGGTTTGTGGAAGGTTATTTACGAACATTCCATCATGACGCGGGTTCGAATTTTGGTACTCCTTCGGTCCATTTCCATATCAAACTTTGGAAGGGAACAATAAAATTAAAAAAACAATAAAAATGGAAAACAACTTCCGTAGTTTACCCCCAAAAAAGATTATCAAACGGTGCATTAATATACCAGCAACGCCACAAAAGTAAGAAGAAGAAAAAGGTAAAAGAATATTACAGAGACCGAAGAAATTAAGAAAACTTAAGAATGCGGGGAACCGAAGAAATTAAGAAAACTTAAGAATGCGGTGAAGTTAATTTTGGGATCAAATGGGTCCCTTACGCTCACGGAATTCGATAACGTACGGCACTTTGTGTGCAGTACGCTCATGTTCTCTTCCTCCGCCCATCCGATCTGACAGTCAACCCTGTTGTCCTTCTAAGATTTCAATTTCTCCCTAAGAAAATAATCTTGCCATGATTTTTTCTTTTTTGCAAAAAATATTCCTGTAATTAAATCGTCGTTTTAATTAATCCACAGATTCCCAAAGGCTCATCCTTTGATTACAAGATTAGATCCAGCGGCTCAAAATGATTGATGAAAGGGGACCCTTGCCTTGCTATTGGTCTTGAAGATGTAGAGCTTACTTATCGGCTATGGAGAATGACGTGTTAATTAATCTTTGACTATATGACCCTTTTTATGGACTGACGTGGAAAGCTATGTCCATATCCTAATTTCGTCCGCCACCAAGTAGCAAAGACTCAACCGCAACCATAATTCTTGAGTCTCGGTCAAACTCCACTTTCTCGTTCTACCTCTTTTCACCTGCCTCCCACCTACTCCCTCTCTCCTTCCCATTAGTTACAGTTCAGTTCCCCAAGCTCCCTGTATTTAAGTTCCCTCATAAAGAAGGTGTGCTTCATTTTACCCAACAAATTAGAAGTTAAAAAAAAAAATATAGACCCTCCGAGTTAGACCCGTGTTCAAATTAGAACGAATAACATTGAGTTTGTGACTTTTTTTTGGCTATTTAGTTTGAAAAGTTTTGTTGAGTTAAATTTTAATTTAATTTTTTTAAATAAATAATTATATTTGTAAAAATTATTTTAGTTAAAATTATAATTTTAAATAAATTAGTAAAATTAATTTTTATAATAGTAAAAGAATTTATAGATTATTCAATTACTATCTTACCCCTATTTTTTTTACACAACATCTCTTCTCTCTTATCTACCCTTTATCATCTTTCATATCTCTTATTCACCATATTTCATTTTTCCTCTCTTCTTTATACTCTCTCATCTTTTTTATTTTTTATTTATTTTCTATTATCTCTCTTATTTTTAATTAAATTATATTATTTTTTATAATTTATTAATATAAAAAATAATTTTATTATTAATTATTTAAATATATTTATTTTTAATTTATTTTTTTTATAATCTATTTTTTAAAAGTTAATTGAAATAGACCTGAATAAACTTGACGTGAGCCGATAGGGACGCGGGAAAATGAAAGGATTTTTCCAAAGTCAAAACACATGAAGGGAAGAAAAATGTTAAATCAATGTGAACAGAAACCATTGTGTATGGATTTAATTGATAAGTTGATGTAAAGATATAATTATTTAAAATATATTTAATTTTTAAATAATATTATTTTATTATAATTATAATTATAATATTTAGAGAGATATTATAATTTTTATATATTTAAATTTATATATGTAAATAATTGATAACTGATCTTACTCTATATTAATATTAATATTATTTAAGAATAAAATAAATTTTATCTTATTTTATATTATAAATGAGTTTAATTTAAAAAAAAATTGTAAAAAGAAGTGTGAACAGAACGTCAAAAGACGAAAGAAGCCAGCAAACAGGCGATTAAACAATAATAACGAGATATTATGGTACAATAATATTTTCATTCACATAATTTTAACTTTATTAAAATTTATATTTGATACAACTCATTTCTACAGTTTTAATTAAATTATATATATTTGTAAACTTAATAACCAATATTTAAATTGGTTAAAATTATAAACACTATAGGTATTGCAACGAATTAAAATTTAATAATTAAATTAAAATTACAAGACTAGGTTGCAACAATCAAAGTTTGTGAGGACTATAGCAAATGGAAGAATAGGTAGGCGCCTTTTCTTGTCCACAGAGTTAAGTGTTACTATTTGCTTTTCATTTTCGGGATGAAAGGGTAGAAGAAAGTGATGTCTTCGACGTTGCCTAGTTTTGATGAAAACCAGGGCCATTAATAAAAGCAACTCAAAATATTGACCACGCAATAGCAATATTAGCAACACGCAGCCCTATGCTTTTGCCAAAAGTCGTGAGGGCGATGCATTTTGCTGCGTGGGCCCCCCCCATTGTCCTCGAAAATAATATAATAATATTATTTTATATAGTTCGCTTTTAACTGTTTCTGGAAAATTCAGATCCATGCGTTTATTTTAGACTGCTCTTCATGGGTTTGCTCGAGACCCGGAAGATTCGAGGAACACACGCTTCCAAGCCTTTCAAGATTTCGCGATCTTGAGAGCATGAAAAGATGGGAATTTTGCTATATTATAACGATTTGTCAGCGATTACTAATATAGGCATGGTCGAGTACCCACTGGGATTATTTAATTAATATACCCTTTTTTCAATTGAAAAAAAATACACTCCTCTATTTATTTATATAAATAATTCAAAAATTAATTTTATTTTTAAATATAAAAATTATATCATATTTTCATCATTTTTATTTTAAATTACTCCTTTTTACCTTCGACAATAAAAAATGAAGGAGTATATTAACAAAATAATTATAGTATTTTAAAAAATAAAATATATTAATTAATTTGATTAATATTTTTAATTAAATTAAATTAATTAAATATATCATATATTAAATATTATATAATTTTTTTATTTAAATAAATGAGAATGACACTTGGAATTTTTTAAAAGAAAACTTAATAATATGTAGGATCCAAATATATCAATTTATACAACTATAAATGCATGAATCTCCCTTAGCAATCAGGTATTTAAATCTCATGAGCTGTCCTTTATAATTTACAATTAAAACTTTTATATTTATAATTACCGATATTCATAGCCTTTAATTTCTCGCGGGTGTCCCTGCTTCCCTGCTTATTGACAGGGTGTCATTGTCTTTTAGAGTTTATTTGGTTGAAGGATTTTGGAAGAGAGGGGAGAGAAAAATATATTTGGTTGAGAAAAATAGAGAGAAAAGGGAATTTTTTATCCTTATGTGCTCCCTTTCCCTCCCCTAGCTCCTCTCTAAAAGTGCGAGTTTTGGGAAGGGAGAGAAATTTTTTACCCCTTTTAGACTAAATTACCCTCAAGTATTTTTTAATATTCCAACTATACTCTTAAATCTTTTTTTTTTATTTTTCTTACACCTAATTTTTTCTTTAATTACATAATAATTATAATAAATTATAATAAAATTTGATAAGTATAATAAATTATTTATATATTATTTTAAAATATATAATAATTATAAAATTAATAAAAAATCATGTTAAAATTTTAACATGTTTTTTATTTTTTTATTTTTATTATATATAAAAATGAGATAAAAAAATTGATATTTATAAATTAAAAAATAATAATTTTAATATGAATATTATAAATAAAGAATAAATAAATTTAAATAAAGAGATAAGGGTATTTTTGTCAAATTTTAATTAACCCATCTCCCCTCCCCTGCCCTTCTGAATCAAACAAAAAATATCATTCATTAACCTCTCCTACTTTTCCCTACCATCCCTTAAATTAATTTAACAACCTCTTCCCTCAGCTAAACTAAACAAAGCCTTAATTATATTTTTCTTCCCAATGTTTTATTTTCCTTTCGATGCCTTATTTTTAACATCATCATGACTCGACTTGGGAATTTGATTTTTCGCCCGTCAGTATTGAGACGGTTATAATTGTAAGTCGTTGATTTAAATCTGATGAATTAGATTTGATAAATTTAAAAAAGTTATAAATTAGCATGTACAATTAAAATATGATCTGTGTTTTGGAATTGTAGTACACGTGTAGTACAATTAAAATATGCCTTAATATTAAGATATATTTTAAATAATTTAATTAGATTAAAAAAATTATTTAAATTAATTAATATGATATATATTTTTTTTAAAATATCATAACTCTCTCATTCTCTATTTTATTTTATTATTATAGAAGGAATAACAATAAAAATAATTTATAAAATAATTGATAAAAATGTAAAATAATATGAGAATCAATTAGATAAGTAATTAAATGCAGCTTGCAGCGTTAATCATGTATTTAGGTAAGGTTAAAAATATAAATTAATAATAAAATTCTATCCAAACAGGCTCATAAATAAATATAATTATTTATTTTAAATTTTTTAAATTTAAATTAAAATTAAAAAGTATTTTAAAACTAACGAGTTTTCAAACATATCCTTATTCAAATGTGGGACAGGATATCAGAACGTATGACATAATACAACACTAGTATTCATGATCTTATATAAGTAACATTGTTTTCATTGATAAAAAAAAAACCAACATTGTTCTGTATATGCTTTTAATATTGATATGATATACCATATTTAAATTATCACGCACTCGAAATTCAGAGTTTTTATAAGTTATTTCCTCTCTTTGAATTTTTCTAATGCATGCTCCGACTTTGATGCCAATTTCAATATTATATGGCCCAGTGTTGCGTCTGCTGTCACCCTACTCTATAATTATCTTTAATTATTAATATAATAATATAAAATTTTAATAAATATTTATAAATCTCAAATTTAATCAATAGATGATACACTTGAGATAATTATAAATTTTAAAATTATATATTAACATATGTTATTTTAATTATTTATATAAATATTAATTTTTATAATATGTCTTATTTAATTATGTGTATTAAAATTACTATTGATAATAGTCCTTTATCGTGTATATATTTAAGAAACATAAATTGTATGAGCAGAATTGATCTGGTACATTATATCTACGGCTAGATTAATTTTTTTATCTAATTTTTATATATAAAAAAAAGGATAAACGGGTGGAGATGGAAAAAGAGAGCAGTAAGCTCTTAGCCTTAGGAACAGAAAACGCATGTGGCCACAAACAGATCTTAAAGGAGTGAAAAAATAATGAGAGGCCACCATCCGCCAATTAAATTGTCAACTATCCACCCATACCTCGGTTCAATTGGGATATATATTGATAAAATATATCATTATTTAAAATATTTTTAATTATTAAAAAATATTATTTTATTATAATTATAATCACAATACTCAAAGAGTTATCTTAATTCTTACATATTTAAACTTATAATTAAAAATAATAATTAATTAATTTTATCTAATATTAATTTTATTTAAAAAAAACTATATTCTACCTTTAAATAAATTCAATCTCTTTCTAAAGATTTATGTCATAACAAAATTATCAACTACCAAGCATCGCAGCACAATTCATCCGACCAGTACATCGTCCCAGGATATCAAACCTCACTATTCTCTAGTTTGTCTTTATAGATAGGGATAGAAATAAGTGAGATAGTCTATCAGGGATCTCTGATTTGATCTATATTATACTTGACCTATTTAAAAAAATACACAGGCTCATGCCTATTTAAAAACCTATTTTTCTTAATAGGCCAAGCTCAGGCTTCTTACGAAGCCTATTAGACCTGTCAGACAGCTTAGGGCTATTAGTCAAAATCTATTTAATATTAAAGTGTAATAAATAGGTGTTAAACCTACCACATATTGAACACAATACAAGAGTCAAACTATTAAACTAATATGTATTATTATATATTTTATTCTTGAATTTTATTTTAACAGGCATGTTAGGAGGTATGTTATGAGGGCCTGTTATAAAAGTCTATTATGAAGGTCTATTAGATAGCCTATTAGTATAATTAAAAAAATTAGACTTTTTAAACCGGTTTCAGGTCAGGCTAAGTTTAGACAAAAAAAATATCGTATAACAGGCTACAGGCTAGATTTAGATCAAATTGACACTTAACAAGTCAGACCTATTAAAACTAAAATTTAATCTGATGTGACCTAATCTGTTTCTATCCTTATTCATTGAACAGAGTCGCTATACAGTCCTTTTGCCTTGACAGCATTTTCGCAAACTCGTGGTTATTTAATGTAAATCGAAAATTTGTTTTTATGGTGAATATACGATATACACAACTACAATATACGCGAAATTTGGATTTTGGAAGCGTTCAACAGAGAGAACAAGTTGACTGGAGCTATGGACGTTCTTAATCAAGCCACGTAGGCCGAACGGCATTTTACAAAAAATGAGAATGGCAAATGGGGCAAGTGAAAACGATATGTAGCCAATAGGAAAGAAGACGACGACAATACAAGGTCTCAATAGTTAAATAGTACTTTTTTGAAAATTTTTAATCCTTCCAGAACCTTCCGCGAAATTGCCGCTCCAAATAACTAATTGCCATAGCTGATTTCATTTAAAGCTCATCTCCACCTAAACCCTAGGAATTAGAGAGAGAGAGAGAGAGAGTTTGTGCGTATACAGTGACCCACCAACAGATAGCTTCCGTAGTGGGAAATACCATTATACGATGTGTTGGGCGAATCCTTGAAGCTTTGTCTTTCACGACTTCAATCGTTTGGCATCTACTTTTCGCGATAAACAGACGTACGGGGAGAGCTATTGGAGTCCGTAGAAAGTGGCTTCCAGAAATTGGTTTTCAACTGTTTCATTCTCCCATTGGATTGAATCGAGACATCCGTTTATCTCGTAAGATCGTGTTACTGTGACACATTTTATAACCAGGGTTTCGGGGTGATACGACTCGATCTCGATCTTTGGTTCTCTTTATTTTTGACTGATAATTTTTATTTTGTCTATGAATTAACTGCCAGACGATTTCCCTGAGAGATTCGCCATTTTGTCTAAGTTTATTTTGGTCGACTCCAAATGGGTAAAGGTGGCCAAAACTACGGCAAACGAGAGAATCTCTGTTCCAATTCTTCGGATGGGGACACCTTCAAGGCCTGGGCTAAAGATGTGCAGGGATGCGAGGATTTTTATAAGGTGAAGGTCAAAGCGGGTTTAAGTTCCGACGAGGTTGAGATTCGACGCCGGATCCATGGTTGGAATGAGTTGGAGAAGCACGAGGGCCAGTCGATCTGGAGTCTGATCCTTGAGCAGTTCAACGACACATTGGTTAGAATTCTGCTTGCCGCTGCCATTATCTCCTTCGTTTTGGCTTGGATAGATGGCGAGGAAGGTGGAGAGAAGGAGATTACAGCGTTTGTGGAGCCTTTGGTGATATTTCTAATACTGATTGTGAATGCAGCCGTGGGAGTATGGCAAGAGAGCAATGCGGAGAAGGCCCTTGAAGCGTTGAAGGAGATTCAGTCGGAGCACGCTACCGTGATTCGTGATGATAAGAAAGTTCCAAACATGCTGGCGAAGGATCTTGTGCCCGGTGATATCGTTGAGCTTAAGGTTGGGGACAAGGTACCCGCTGATATGAGGGTTGTGGAATTGATTAGCTCTACTTTACGAGTGGAGCAGGGTTCATTGACAGGAGAGAGTGAAGCTGTGAATAAGAATAACAAGGCTGTTCCGGAGGATTCTGATATTCAAGGCAAGAAATGTATGGTTTTCGCAGGGACAACCATTGTTAACGGGAATTGCATTTGCTTGGTTACTCAGACTGGCATGGAAACAGAGATTGGAAAGGTTCACCGCCAGATTCATGCGGCATCACAGAGTGAGGAGGATACCCCATTGAAGAAGAAGCTCAATGAGTTTGGAGAGATGCTAACTATTATAATTGGAATAATATGTGCTTTTGTATGGCTCATCAATGTTAAGTACTTCCTTTCATGGGAAATTGTGGATGGGTGGCCTAGGAACTTTAAGTTTTCTTTTGAGAAGTGTACATATTACTTTGAGATTGCTGTTGCATTAGCTGTTGCCGCGATTCCAGAAGGTCTGCCTGCAGTCATTACAACTTGCCTGGCGCTAGGTACTCGTAAGATGGCTCAGAAGAATGCTCTTGTTCGAAAACTGCCAAGTGTAGAGACATTGGGTTGTACAACTGTGATCTGTTCAGATAAAACGGGTACATTGACAACTAACCAGATGGCAGCAGCTAAGCTTGTAGCCATGGGTCCTAGTGTGGATATGCTGCGAGCCTTCAAGGTGGAAGGAACTACTTACAATCCATCCGATGGTAGAATTGAGGACTGGCCAACAGGTCGAATGGATGCTAATCTTGAGACGATAGCAAAAATAGCTGCTGTCTGTAATGATGCTGAAGTCTCACTGTCAGAGCATAAATTTGTAGCTCATGGAATGCCCACAGAAGCAGCCTTGAAGGTAAGACATTTACCCTTTTCGTGTTTTTTGCCCCTTTCTCTTGTGAACCTACTCAATGCAACCATTAAACTTATTTATTGGTCAACAATATTTTTGTGCCTTCTCTTTGGGATCCAGGTTTTGGTGGAGAAGATGGGTCTTCCTGAAGAAGCCCGTGATGTAAGAGCAGCGAGTGCAAGTACCATACTACGTAAGTTGAAATGGGCTCATAAAATTTGTATAAGAAATAATTTTGTCTCTTGGATATGTTTATTGCATTTAAAGAAGTTTCTTGAATTATTACTTTAGAATTTCAAGTTAGTAAGCAAGCATAGGGTATCTGAACTACTTTAAGGTTCTTTGAGGTAGTTGATTTGGAAGATTATGTATTGGGGACAATTGGCTTGGCAGCATGGAAACTTATTAGTTCATCCGTTCAATAGTTAACGTGCTCTACCTTCCTTTTCTGTGAAGGTTGTTGTGACTGGTGGATTAAACATGACCAGCGGGTTGCTACTCTTGAGTTTGACCGCGATAGGAAGTCAATGGGTGTCATTGTAAACTCCCCTCAGGGGAAAAAGTCACTGCTGGTGAAGGTACTCTCTCTCTCTCAGAGTGTGTGTGTGGGGGTCGGTGGTCACTACAGAGGATAGGATGATTGTGTTGACTTTTTGTTCATTGTGCTTTTTTATGTACTTAAAGGTTGTAAATAATCCAAGCTGTTAATGAACAATTTGGGTTCAACGTTATAAAAGCTTATTCTAGCTTGGTTCATCGATGTGGTGCTCCCTGACAAACTTGTTCTTCTCATCCTTGTTCTCCCTTGTCTATATAATTAATGCATTACTTCAGTATACATGTTCTCCTACTTTTTTTTTCTTTACCCTGTTTTTCTTTCTTCACTACGTGGGAATACATTTCTCACTGACAATTGGCCCAAAAACTTAACAGGGTGCGGTGGAAAATTTGTTGGAAAGAAGCTCTAAAGTTCAGCTGCGTGATGGTTCTGTTGTGAAACTTGATGATAATGCCAAGAGCCTTATCTTGCAAGCTCTTCATGAAATGTCAACTAGTGCATTACGCTGTTTAGGTTTTGCATACAAGGATGATCTCCCTATCTTTGAAAACTACTCTGGTAATGATGATCATCCGTCTCACCAGCTCTTGCTTGACCCATCCAACTATCCATCTATTGAGAGTGAACTTATATTTGCTGGCTTGGTCGGATTGAGGGTGAGTTTTTGTGTTTCCTTTTTTTGTAACTTTTGCCTTGCCCACTTCGGTTACAATGTATAATTGAATCTTGAATTGTGCATAGGATCCTCCTAGAGAGGAAGTACACCAAGCAATTGAGGACTGCAGAGCTGCTGGAATTCGTATTATGGTAATTACTGGGGATAACAAGAACACTGCAGAAGCTATATGCCGTGAAATAGGTGTATTTGGGCCCAATGAAGACATCGGTTCGAAAAGTATAACTGGGAAAGATTTTATGGAGCTACGTGATAAAAAATCCCATCTGAGACAAAGTGGTTGGCTTTTGTTTTCAAGGGCTGAACCCGGTCACAAACAGGAGATAGTGAAGATGCTAAAGGAGGAAGGGGAGGTGGTTGCCATGACTGGAGATGGCGTGAATGACGCACCTGCCTTGAAGCTTGCTGATATTGGCATTGCAATGGGCATTGCAGGGACAGAGGTATTTTGTTTTCCTTATGATAACATCCCTTCCTGTACAAGAATAAATAAGCATGATAGTAATGATGAATGGAACCGTGCTAAATGAAGTTGGTAACCTTTTAATTCTTAAGTTCCATTTCCTCTTCTTTTTGAAATGATTTGAGGCTTATTCACTCCTCAGATGTAGGCTCTTTGACGGGGCAACTTTTAACACCATTGTACTGTCTCTTTTAACTCTAGGTGGCAAAGGAAGCCTCGGATATGGTGTTGGCAGATGATAACTTTAGTACAATAGTTGCTGCTGTTGGTGAAGGCAGATCTATCTACAATAACATGAAGGCTTTTATCAGGTGGATCTGTTTGTGAAAGTCTAAATATATCAAAGCAGGATATACTTAAATTGCAAAATTGTTCCTCTACCATCCCCAGTGAATGACTCGTGCTTGTTTGCTTCTATGTTGTAAATAACTTCTGGTCGACACAAAATTATTACTAAAAGTGATGGATAATACACTACTTTTGCAGTTCAAAATGAAAGGGAAACTTCATTTGACCTTAGTGCCTTCTTTATAAGTCTTTCTAGAATTGGAATAAGATTGAACTAAGTTTATGCTGCCTGCAGTTACGTCTGTTGAAATAATGATAAAGCAAACTTGTGTTAATAACATGAATATTGTTCCAAAAAGTATCGAGTAAATGAAATAGAAAGGGAATGTTTAGGAAACTGGAGAGGACTGCTAGTCTATTTGTCCACAATCACATGCCACTCCTCAAATTGTTTGAGTGGGGCATGCATGTAGTTTATGACTAGCGGATCTCACCTGTAATAGGGATCCGCTGCTTTCCTCTTTCACAATTAATATGTTTTGTGGATAGAGCTTGTGGTAACCTTGATTGTGTTGATTTCCTATAGCTAATGCTCAAAAACAATTTGCTGTCAAAGTCTTGTTGACAGTCCTACATTGCATGCACATTTGTAATTTCTGATTTTACAGTTCCCTGATCCCAGAGGGCATCTGGTGGCTTCTCAGATGCGTGTTTATGTATGCAATAGATAGTTATTTAGTTTTATTAATGTATGGTCGTACTTGAGAATTAACAATAAATCATATTAATATCTTTTGCTGGGGATCTGAATCCAATTTTACAGATACATGATTTCTTCAAATATTGGTGAGGTTGTCTCCATATTTTTAACGGCTGCGTTAGGTATTCCTGAAGGACTGATACCTGTTCAGCTGCTGTGGGTCAACCTCGTCACGGATGGGCCCCCTGCTACAGCTTTGGGATTCAACCCACCAGATAAGGATATAATGAAGAAGCCTCCTCGTCGTAGTGATGATTCTCTAATTAATGCATGGATTTTGTTCCGTTATCTGGTACTTTTCCCTTCCCCCCATTTCCTTTTCCCCGATAGGTACCTTTTATCGTGCAATATGTTCATTATGTTTGATGCAATTGTTTTCCTGCATTTATATCTGATCTTTTGTTACCCTGCACAGGTTATTGGGTTGTATGTTGGATGTGCAACAGTTGGTATCTTCATTATATGGTATACACACGGTTCTTTCTTAGGCATCGATCTTACGCAGGATAACCATTCGCTTGTCACTTATTCACAACTTGCCAGCTGGAGTCAGTGCTCCACCTGGAAGAACTTCACTGCTTCTCCGTTCACAGCTGGTGATAGGGTCATCTCTTTTGATGATTCCCCCTGTGACTATTTCAAAACTGGAAAAGTGAAAGCCATGACGCTGTCACTCTCCGTGCTGGTAGCCATCGAGATGTTCAATTCCCTTAATGCCCTTTCTGAGGATGGAAGCCTTTTGTCGATGCCCCCTTGGAAAAATCCTTGGCTTCTCTTGGCAATGTCCGTGTCATTTGGTCTTCACTTCTTGATTTTGTACGTGCCGTTCTTAGCACAAATATTTGGCATCGTGCCCCTCACCTTGAACGAGTGGCTTTTGGTCTTGGTCGTTGCTTTCCCTGTAATCCTAATTGACGAGGTTCTGAAATTTGTGGCGAGGTGTACAAGCGGCTCCCAAACTTCCAAAGCGAAGACGAAAACAGAGTAGACAATTGACTGTAGTTTATAGAGAATTAGCTCAACCCTCCACTGTATGGCTGCTGCTATTCTCCAAACTGAATCGGTGGCCCCTGCTGGATGCAGTTTTTATGTTAGTAATTTAGTATTGCCCTAGCTCTTTTTGTAACATTCATCACATCTTATTGTGAGTGGTGGATGGCCTTTCTTTGGGTACGCTATCTTTTTTGGTCCTTTGTTCTTTCAAATATTTACAATGTGAAAACGATAAACCGATTTTTTGTCATATTTGGAGAAAACTAAAGATGTGGTTTTTTATTTTTCTTGTTTGCTTTGGAATGAATCCTAACACATGTTATCGACAGTTAGAGAGCACAAGCAAGGAGACAAGAGTGTTAGGCAGCCGAGTTTCTTTCCCTTTTTTTAATATAAAAGAGTTTAGGGAAATTAGATATCTATTTTTTTTAAAGTTAGGGTATATTAGTTTTAAAATTTTGAGAGTGTTTATAAGAAATTTATAAGATTGATTATTAATTGAGTGTAAATTTGGGTACCATGGTTATAAAATTGATTTTGGGCAAAATTTTAGTTTGAGAAAATTTCATACAAACAACCATTTTTGTTTAGAATTAATTTTGGCTAAAATTATAGTTTAAAACTATAGTTTTGAATAATCTATTGAAAATATCTTTTAGAACAGTAAAAGAGCTTATGGACTATCCAATTATTATTTTACTCTTATTTTTTCTTATACTCTCTCTCATCTCTCCTCTTCATCTCTCCTCTTTCCTCTCTCTTCTCTACACTCCCTACTCTCTCCTATTTTTTCTCTACCCTCTTTCCCCTCTCATACTTTAATCAAATTATACCCTTTTTGATAATTTATCAATATAAAAAGTAATTCTACTACTAATCATCTAAATATTTCTATTTTCAAAATCTATTCTCCCCAGAATCTATTCTCTAAAAGATAATCCAAACAGACTCTGAGTTTTTATAATACCAATAAAAATTAAATTTATATTTTTATAGAATATAAGTTTATTTTGCATTATTTATGTTAAGATTTAGATATCTAAGTTTTTATTTTGATAAAAGAGAGGGCCAAACGCCCGAGTAGATAAAGGAAAGGGTTATCTTCCAAACACATATTCACATTAAGGGTGTCTGCCCATCTGTTATGCTTTCTGGAACATACTTGAAGAGATTGAGACAGGCAACTAAACAGGAAAGAAAGGAAACAGGGTTTGATGGGCCTATGACTCAGGCAACTAAACATACCTGGGGTCTCCCTGTTGTTATGTCTAGTTTTTTATAGATAGTCTATTAGCCAATTAATTGAACCTGACAATTGAGATATAAAATTAGAATTACAATTGATGCAATCAATGAATCCATCAATTAGGGAGTCATCTGGGCATTGCTGTACTATTGCTCGCCTAGTCTTAGAGCAGACCAGCACATGTTTGAGGTTCATCTGCAGTATCACTTGTACAGTCTGCGACGGATATAACATCCCCACCTAAACTACAACATTTTTTTACCACGACACCTAAACTAGGACGCGTTGGTCACCTTTTCTCCCGAGAAATATAAGTTTATATCTCTGTCTCTAGTCCAACGTGTGCATTTAACATCAAATTTAGGCAATTGACGACGGACTCCAACGTCACAGTTTGCTGTAACTAACCAACCGAACGAGGCTCATCAATTTCTCTCAAATTTTACCTGGTTATGACCTTGCTGATCACTCCATTTTGTTTGACATTGATTCCTTCTTGTGCTCCCTCCATGTAAATGCTTCTCCATCAACACCAGCCACCAGCAAACGGGACTTTACTTCTGATTAAAAATATGACATGTGCTCGTTCTTCTCTTCCCTTGTCAAATCTTTATGTCCACTACTTTGAGGATACTTGTCAGAAAAATTCAACTCATAACTTCACCACAGATAAAATAAATATGTAAATATCCCAGGCAAATTCTGCTTGATATATTAATTGTAAGTGCATTCTCACATAAAAAAGTGCATAATTTAAGTAGCATGCGTAAAGTCAGTTAACCACTCTTTGTGAATTACAAAAACATGTCGTTTAATCGCACGTAATTATACTAAATGAATGACTGCAAAGGCCGTAAATGATGTGTGAACATAAATATAATATCGACCCCGACATGAGTTTTACAGTGTCTGGTTCAACATGGTGGGAGAAACTAGGCTAGAGAAACTGGCAAAAGCAGTTTTATGCTGTAATTTGTCTATGCAAGTTTAATTTATAAACATGAATTCCTTAAAAAATATTTTTATTTTTAATTTGGGTAATTTTTCCTTAGACTCAACGAAGCGTCACTTCATACTTCATCTGACACAAAAGTCTACGTAGTAGTACATAGTGCTTTCAGATCTTCACAACTCCTCTCAACTGTATTCACCAAACACTCTTGTGCCCAAAAAAAACACAGAAAGAATTACTAACATTAGCATTATCTTCTTCTCTAACATTTCTACCCATTGATATCTCGCCTATAAAATCTCCGAACCCTCTCATTTTTCCAGCTAAACCCTCTCAAGGAGTCTTTCCAAACGACGTCGTGGATGGAGCTCCCCCTCTTTAACCAGTCTCAGCTGCAGCTCCTCCACCTGCCCCACCCACATATCTCTGGTCACACCCTCGGCGAGCTCCTCAAACGCGTCGATGATGCTCAAAACGACACCCCTCTCCACCGCATAGTCCACCTCCCTCCCCCTCCTTCCTCTTACCCTTTCATTCTTTCCTTCGCCAATTTAACTTACAGTGTCAAAGTCCGCCGCAAAACCACCCTCCCTCAAAACCACGTCGCTTACGAACATAGCAATGCCTGTAAGGGCACCAAGACTCTACTCAACAACATTTCCGGCGAGGCCAGAGACGGACAAATCATGGGAGTGCTCGGTGCCAGTGGCTCTGGCAAATCCACCCTTATCGATGCCCTCGCCGATCGTATCTCCAAGGACAGCTTAAAAGGCTCCGTCACCTTAAACGGCGAGGCTCTGGAGTCCAGACTTCTCAAAGTCATTTCCGCTTACGTCATGCAAGATGACCTTCTCTTCCCCATGCTCACCGTCGAGGAGACTCTCATGTTCTCCGCCGAGTTTCGTCTCCCTCGCTCCCTCTCTGCCTCAAAGAAGAAGGCCAGAGTCCAGGCACTCATTGACCAGCTTGGCCTCCGGAACGCCGCCAAAACAGTGATTGGCGATGAAGGCCACCGCGGCCTCTCCGGCGGTGAAAGGCGTCGAGTCTCTATCGGAATCGACATCATCCACGATCCGATCATTCTGTTCCTCGACGAGCCTACTTCCGGACTGGATTCCACCAGCGCATTAATGGTTGTTAAGGTCTTGCAGCGAATCTCTCAGAGTGGGAGCATCGTGATCATGTCCATACACCAACCAAGTTATAGAATCCTCGGCCTATTAGATCGTTTGATTTTTCTCTCGCGTGGCCAAACAGTATACACCGGCTCTCCCACCAATCTGCCGCGCTTCTTCTCGGAGTTCGGTTACCCGATACCCGACAAGGAGAACAGGACGGAGTTCGCACTGGACCTTATACGTGAGCTCGAAGAATCACCAGGTGGGACCCAGAGTTTAGTGGAATTCAACAGATCGTGGCAGTTACATGCGGCAAAAAATAAACCAGCTACCAACCGATTCTTCACCGGTACACTCAAGGACGCCATTGCCGCCAGCATCCCCAGAGGTAAATTAGTGTGCGGTTCACCGCATCATTCCAACATCACCGCGTCGTCGGTCCCAACATATGCTAATCCATTTTGGACGGAGATGATGGTTATAGCGAAACGATCGATCACCAATTCCAGAAGAATGCCAGAACTATTCGTAATCCGACTCAGTGCTGTTCTCGTAACCGGAGGGATCTTAGCCACCATCTTCTGGCGTCTGGATAATACTCCTAAAGGCGTTCAAGAGCGCCTCGGTTTCTTCGCCTTCGCAATGTCCACGACCTTCTACACCTGTGCCGAGGCCTTCCCCGTCTTTCTGCAAGAGCGATACATCTTCATGAGAGAAACTGCTTACAATGCTTACCGGCGTTGGTCCTACGTGCTAGCCCATTCCATCATCTCAATCCCCTCCTTGGCGATCCTCTCTCTAGCATTCGCCGCCACCACATTCTGGTCGGTGGGTCTGGCCGGCGGGAGCTCCGGCTTCCTGTTCTACTTCCTGGTAATGTTCGCTTCCTTCTGGGCGGGAAGCTCCTTCGTGACGTTTCTATCGGGGATAGTGTCGCACGTGATGCTGGGATTCACTGTGGTGGTGGCTATTCTAGCATACTTCCTTCTGTTCAGCGGATTCTTCATAAGCAGAAACAGGATGCCACTGTACTGGATATGGTTTCATTACCTGTCGCTGGTGAAGTACCCGTACGAGGGGGTGTTGCAGAACGAGTTCGGGATGGAGCCGCCGAGGTGTTTTGTTAGGGGGACGCAGATGTTCGACAACACGCCGTTGGGGGAGGTGACGACGTCGTTGAAGGTGGAGTTGCTCAAGAGTATGAGTAAGACGTTGGGGATGAGCATCAACAGCGAGACGTGCGTGACCACGGGAGCAGATATACTGAGGCAGCAGGGGATTACGGAGCTGGACAAGTGGAGCTGCTTCTGGGTAACGGTTGCATGGGGATTTTTCTTTAGGTTTTTGTTCTACTTGACATTAGTGTTTGGAAGCAGGAATAAGAGGAGTTAAAGTTCATCATTTACGTTTACTCCACTTTGTTCCCTCTGTTGTTTTTTATTACAACAAATCAAATAAACATGGCTAAAAGGGGCTACGCACTCTCTATTTTTAACTTTTAAATTTAAATACATAAAATTCTTTCTTAAATTTTTTAAATATTCTTAATCTTTAAAAATTTAAATTAAAACTTTTATATTTTGATTAATCAACTTTACGGTCACTAGGAATGATGTTTTCTTAAAATACGTCGCGGAATTCAGGGGGACGCTTAGATCATAATAGTGGTATCCTGGCCGTCTAAGTATGTCGGTACATCCTATAAATTGCAAATACTCCTTCTCATCCTCAAAGGTCAAGGGTTTGAGATTGCAACCGTTGTCTCCGGAGTAAACTTTCCCTGGTGCTGGGTTTCTTATCCTTTGTTAATCTTCTTGTCTTATCTCTCGACCTGACTTAAAATTGGATTATCTTTTTGATTCGTGCTGTTGTTGAATCTCTGGATCTCGTGTTCGCATGTTTCCGCCAGTGAATTTTGCTATTGCATCAACGAGTGTTTCTTGTCGCCAATTAGTAATCTTTAGGGCATATTAATATTTCAATTTTCACCTCAATATAGCACAAATTAGTTTGCCTATGACTTTGGATTCAATATTGTTTTGGCCTGTTTGTGAATCTGAGCAGAAATTGAACATGGCATAAGTTCACCGCTTCATTCAGTATCTGTTAAAGTACTTATCGTGTGTGATCTGTTTCTTTGTATGCTTTTATTAAGCAACTTAATTTATTTGTCTTATGTAACAGCAACGATGCCTCGCTATGATGATAAATATGGCAACACTCGCCTCTATGTTGGCCGTTTGTCTTCTAGGACACGTTCGCGTGATCTGGAGCGTCTCTTTAGCCGATACGGAAGGTAAACATTATGATAATCTTGTTCACGATCTAGAACGCATAGCCATTGTCGCAAGCAGTGAACTTGTCCATCTACATAATATGATATGAGAGATCAGACTGTTTTTTATTTATTGCTTTCTTAAAGAACCAATGGCTCATATGACTATTCTCTGTTTTAGCTGTGAGCCTCAGTTAAATTTCGACGAGGGTCATTTGCATTGCCAAATATGAATCTATTCTATTAGTGACTTTTTATAATAATGCTGAGATATCTTCTTTCTGAGAGTTGGCCTTGCTTTTCGGAAGTTCAATAGGTGCCAATTTTTACATGGTTTCAAAAGGCTAATTCTTATTTCGGCCTGGTTCATAGTTCATCCTTTCTGTGAATTGACAAGCGAGCTAATTGAGTGGTTAATTGGTGTGGGGTTGGGGCCATCTTTTGCCCTGAAAAATTAGGGCGTTATATACAGGTTTTGCCAAGCTTTTTTGTATGCTTGGTTTTATATTAGTGGAACCCTATCCCCTAGGTGTCGTGTTTTAACTTGAATGATCTTGTTGAAGGTTTCTGGGGTTTTGCCAAAACCTGGAGGTCTATGGTGAGAGGGTGGCCTTGGTGGAATTGGTGGAAATTCCTGCTGAGTGTTGACTTTGGCGATTCTTTCTGTAATGTTATTGCTTGTTTTTATGGAAATGGCAACAATCACAAACTGGTGTTTTGTTCGTCTTTGAGGGGCGAAGTATCATACTCTAGCCGTAGTTAAGTAATGATGGCCTTACTGTTTCTGGAAACCATTTACGCAGAATTCGAGATGTGGATATGAAGCATGATTTCGCCTTTGTTGTAAGTCGTCAAATCTTTGCTCTGCTTCTATTTATTTCTTTTCATTTTGATTTCTTCTTGTGTGTGGGGAAATGAATTGTTGAGGGTGGTGAAAATTTCTGTGTTACTTCCTTTGTTTTGTTCCTCACATCTTTGAAACAGGAGTTTAGTGATTACCGAGATGCTGATGATGCAAGATATAACCTAGATGGCCGTGACTTTGATGGTAGTCGAATTATTGTGGAGTTTGCAAAAGGGGTAAGCACTAATTGCATTAACTATGGAATATAATGTGTTCTAATTTAAATGTTGCAGCAATAATCAACTATAAGGGAGAAATTCCCATTGTCATGGAAGTTTGGGTCAGTGTTCTTGATGTGGAGATTCTGATGACATTATCTGAAAGGGCTTGCCCTCTGTATATCTTTCTCGACACTTTCTTATGATTGCATATTAATTAGTCGGTTTCTCAAAGTATTGCTATTATGAAAAAAATGAACGGTTTATCATTGTGGTGTTTGTTGACTGAGTAGTTTGTCACCTTGCCTTAAAAATCAGGTGCCTCGTGGTTCCCGAGAATATTTAGGTAGAGGTCCTCCTCCCGGTTCTGGACGCTGTTTTAATTGTGGCCTTGATGGACATTGGGCTCGAGATTGCAAAGCTGGAGACTGGAAGAACAAGTGTTACCGCTGTGGAGAGAGAGGCCATATAGAACGTAACTGCAAGAATAGTCCGAAGAAGCTGAGGTAGGGCTGTGTAATGCTCTGCATTATCTATTGATCTTAATATAGTTCAATTTATGCTGTAATTCTTTCTTGTTTATCCTGCAGACATGGGCGAAGTTATTCACGTTCACCTGCTAGGTCACCATCTCCTCGTCGTGGCAGAAGCCGTGATCGAAGTTATAGCCGAGACCGAAGCTACAGGTTGGATGATTTTAGTCCTTATATCTATTAGATAAAAAGGGTTAAGCTGCTTTAGTTTCAGTGTTTAAAACCTGTTTCTGCGGTCATTAATTTGTATGCGAGTTAGTTGTCTTGGGTATGTATCGCCGTGATGAATATGACCTACCCATTGACGAATCTATTGAATCATAGAATACCACAACCTGTATTATAAGGTAGGTAGAAAGCATAAGCTAGAGTGGAGGAAGTTGTTCTCGAGTTAAATTCATCTGGAATCTATTAAAGGATGTGTTTGCAAACATTTTTTTTTTCAGCACAATTCACACACTGTAAATCATGTTCTCATGGTTTGTTTGGCTGCTTTTGTATTTTGCCAGCCGATCAAGGTCCCCTGTCAGAAGAGAACGGAGCCCAGTTCATGAAGATAGGTCATTGAGTCCTCTCTATAGAAGCCCAGAACCCAAAGACAGCCCTCCACCCTCGAAGACAAGGAACCGTAGTCTCACCCCTGATGAGGGCAGTCTAGAGAAGAGAGGTGAGGCCTCTCCCGGTAATGGGAGGCTGGGCGGCCGGCAAGATAGATCAGACTACAGTCCTAGGGAGAGGAGCAGAAGCCCTGCAAGGGACAGCTATGTTAGCCCTAAAGCTAATGGTCGCAGCCGGAGTGCCAGCCCTAAGGATGACCGAAGCCCCATCGAAGATGATGATGATGCCCGCCATTCGCCCAGAGGCAGTGAGTCACCTTGAGATGCATTCAAGCGCGAGTTGAAGTGGTGGTGTAAGAAAGACAGGCCTAGTATTTTATTTATTATTATGTAGTGATTGGATGAATAGCTGTTCGCCTTCTGCAACTCTGGCGGGATAACTCATATGGTTTTATCAAGTGACAGTTATTATTATTTTTTTTTCCAATGTCGTTCCGCTTACGCCGAGTGTTCACCATAACTTGAATATAGTTACCGTTAGCGTTCAGCAAGGTAGAAATACAATACCAGAATTTTACTAAAACGAAGTGTTCGTGGGAAATTCATTGTTCGTACTAACAAGTTTGAAGGATATTCAAATTATGGTATTCTGGCAGAGGTGAACTCACACGTCCTCGTTGTAATTTGCTTGACATGAACACAGTGCTCCTCTTCAGTAAATTGAGAGTAAGTTGCTTCGTTCTTACTCTAACTACAAATTAATATTGTGATTTACGAATAGTATATTATAGATTTTGTATAACACCTTTTGTTTTATTTTACGTCTTTGTTTTCTTGTATTAAACACATTCCCATGTTATCTGCTTCCTCTTTATGGTTCTTGTTATCTGCTCTCTCTTAAAATCAAGTTGTCTCTCCTCCTCACTCTCCCCTCGAACAATTATACTTTTTTAATGTAATTTTCTTTCCAGAATTTTGTCAACTCATGAATATGTAGAATCCCAAGTAAAAGATAGTAAAGATATGCTAGTTCAAAGAGAAGGACATGAAACGTCTTGGAATTAATTTCAGTGCATTCTGCGTACAACACAGTTAGTTAATTTCCTTTTTAATTCTTCCTCACATGCCGCACACCAATATTAGCTCTCAATTAAAGAATGTGTGCTATGCGTCACATCTTAAAAAAAAAAAACAAAGACAAAGGGAGAAAGAGAGAATGAATGAAAATTGTGGAATTTGAAGCCACATGTGCTCCATTCATTCTCTTCAATCTCCTCTCTGCTCTACCGGAAAGTAGGCCGGAAAAAATTAATCCTCCGGCCTTGCCTTTTGCTTCCGGATCAATGAAAGCTTGGTTTTGTAGGAGAAAAAATCAGCGGAAAGGACAATCTGAGGTAGGTAATGGAGCAAAAGGCTTCAGAAAAGGAGATCTGCGGCAGTGGCGGAGAGCTGGAGGAAGAGGTGTGTGAAGAGAAGGAAATGGCTACTTCTGAAAAGCTGATGCAGAGATTAATACTAGCAAAAAAAAAAAAGGAAAGATTTTAACTTCATTTTTTTTCTTTTTTTTACAAAATATTTTTAAAGGAGTCTCGAGTAAGGCTAAGGACGTCTTTATAAGTCAAGGCAATGAAAACGCTAGGCCCAAATCAATTAGAGAGGGGCTTTGGGCTATTAAAGTCCAGAGGAAATGGACCTAATTAGGCCGAGTACAAGAAGCCCAAAGTAAATGCAGAGGCAGTGCTGTCATGTGGTAACATGGGCCGGTTAGCCTAGCCCAGACTGAAACGCCCAGTTAATAAGGGTGCATGGGAAATTCATTGTTCTTATTAACTAGAGCCAATAATACAGGTTAGCTCGCAAATTATAGGCTGACTCACCACAACTTAGGCTATGCAGGACGGGCTTGTGCAGCCCACAGTTTGGTGAGCTGGCAAAACGCCAACCTGCCTATTAATTTTTTTTTAAAAAAAACTGAGAAGAAATAATGAGGAATGAGGATGTAAGTAATTAAAGTGTGTGTGTGTGTGAGAAAATCTTTGGGACATTATCGCTTACACTGACACAGTACAGTATTAAAAGAGATATAAGCAAAGATAACAGGAATCATAATGTAATTATGTAATTATATAAATATATCTGTGCATGTAAAGCCGTGAAATGTATAGGTAATTAGAAATTGTTTTCAGCGTAGGCTTTAAACTCAAATATTTGGATTGATACCATGAGATGATTATTACAAGTTGCAGAGGACAAGGGAGCAAGAAATAGCTTTAACTTCATTACGAGATATACATGAGTAGCAACACCTTTTGTGACAGAGTGGTGTTGAGCAATTTATCTCCCTAGCTATAACTAACACACGTAAGAAAAAAAAAACAAGTGTTTTTATTCATTATTATTATTTTTAAAAGGCAAACCCACCTATCATGACCCACGAGTTACACGAACGAGTCCAAAAATTATGATGCCTCTCTATATGCTGTAACTGAAACTATAATAAAGTGATACTTCTCAAAAATCAAACACATTCTAAATAGTTGCATGTCTCACCCTTTCGCTAGTTTAGCTCACAGGAAATAGGTGATTTTTTTTTTGTATAAAATTTTTTGAAAAGAAATTAAGCCTACTTACAATTCAAGTGTAAGGCAAAGTCCTCCTTCCTCTTATACGATATCAATATCCAGTAAAATAAACAATCTATTATCTTTAAGTAAAAACCTAAGAACTTAATAATTTAGATGTTTCCTTAATCATCACTGACTATAACCGTATTTGAAACAAGTACAATCGTTATATATTTCAAAGATATGCAGGTTTTCCCCTCTGATATCCTATGGAGCTCTTGAGAAAGCCATATCATTTTGTTATTGGTTTTGGTTCTAAACTCTATTGGGAGTCAAGTGATGGAACAGAGCACTCTTCCATAAATCACTTGTATTGGTGCTGGAAGGCGACGAATCTAAATTTGTGAATATGATGTTGCTACATTGTTGAGCAGTAAGCACCTGTTCAGGACATTCATACATGGGTTTCAACATTTGTACAATGCTTCTCACTTTGATACTCTGTTCTCGTGGAAAATACAAGTTGCTGTTCAAAGCAAAAACATATGTCCTCTTATCCTAGTTCATGTATCTCAATTTCGTGATGTCAATCTACTGTACAAGAGCTATTTTGTTGACCATTAGATGAGAGAACCAAAGCCCAGCTCAGCTTCAATGTCACCTCCATCTGCAAATAACTTTACGAACCGAGCCTCCTCCTTTTCCCTCTCCTTTTGCCAGTACATGTATGCAGCCACCAATCCAATTATGAGCATAGTTGAGATTAAAGAACTTACCAAAACCACCACTGCTACGTGCCTTCCTTTTCCACTATCATGCACTTCAGGTCCGGGCTGGACACTACACGTTAAGAAAATTATTGTCGCTAGCGCTGAAATAACGTACTAAAGCACACAAATTCAGAAGACAAAATCCAGAAAAATTGGTTCAGAAATGAAACTGAGTGTAGCAAATCTTACCCTGCGATGCTTAATCTTAATCATCTCTCGTATTAAGGAGACAAGAAATGTCAAGGAAAAAATTTTGGTACCTAAGGTAACAACCTCATTGAAGAAATCAATGAAAGACAGAAAAAATATCATACACATTAAATAATTTATAGTTTTGTACTGAGGTTACTTGCTCTTTTCTGAAATTTAAGCACTTAACTAGAGATTGCTTCAAAATCGAAAATTAAAAGGTTTGATAATCAATACGATATCAGCAAATTGCCACAGCATCTCTTAAAATACAAAGACCTTTGCAAATAATGTACTGATGTATCCAGAGTGGCCAATCCATCATGCATGGTGTAGAAGTAATTTTAATAAAGAAAGATACCAAAGCACTCACCATTAAAAAAAGATAGGTATTCTAGACACAAAAAAGTGGTATTAAATCTCTTCTCCTTGAGATGGACAGGGGTATGAAAATCAGAAGGACAAAGCTCCCATTCATCATATACGTCGTCTGAAATAATACTGTTTTCTTCATAAATCCCACATCGCTTGCACTTTGTACTCGAGAAGTTAGTCAAAGGCTGGAACCGAGAGGTAGAATTTCAGAAGTTGTTTGAAAGAATAACAACATACAACTAAATGATTACAGATGCTAAGCACATGGATAATGATTAAACTTCAGATGACATAGGCAAACCACTGAGAGCTCACTTGTGAAAAAATTGATTCTATATGATTATTTATAAAATAATCTTTCTTGTCTTAAATATAAGAACTATATGAAGAGTATATTTTTATCCTATATATAAGGCCTTAATCTATTTTGTCTGATAAAATTATAATTTTTTCTGTGCAATATCCTTATATGATTATATATATTATAGGTAGTTTAAATACATATGATTAGAAAAGGTATTTTAAATAAAATAATACATAATTATTATAAATAATTAATTTAATTAATTTTTTAAATTTATTTAAATTAATTAAATATATTTTATATTAAAGATTAAAAATAGTAGTATATACATGTGCTAGTTATCTGAGTTCATTTATTATGCTACGAATGTTTGCCAAAAACACGATGACTTTACATTTGCATTGTTCCGTCCAGGTTTCAAATTACAGATATTACAGTTGCAAATGAACAGTGTAGCGCCTCTGATATGGGAAAACTATACAAGCATGACATCAGCTTGTCAAATCAGCAGATTGAAGATTCATTTTATTTAGAACATGTTTAGATTAAGTTTTAGATAATAGATTTTGAAGAATAAATTTTAAGAAAAATATATTTTAAAAAATGGAGATGTTTGGATAATTAATAGTATAATCACTTTTTATATTGATAAATTATAAAAAAGGGTATGATTTGATTAAAAGTATGAGAGAGGAGAGAGAGTATAGAAGAAAAAGAAAAATGTAGAGAGGAGAGAGGATATATGGTGGAAAAGAGGTATGAGAGAAGAGAAATGAGAGATGAGAGAGAGTATAAAAAAACAATAGAGGTAAGATAATAATTAGATAGTCCATAAGTTCTTTTACTGTTCTAAAAACTAGTTTCAGTAGTTTATTCAAAACTATAGTTTTAAATGATAATTTTTGCCAAAATTATTTCTAGATAAATATGATTGTCTATTTAATTTTTTTTAATTAAAATTTTATTTAAAAAAAGCTTTTCAAATTTAAGCTCCGGGTCAGAATCTGACATATATTCAAATCCTGATCAACATTCCAGCAACATTTTGAAGTTGCTGGAATGCACGTAGAATAATAATAAATAGAAACAATTTTAAAGGACAAAAAAAAAAACAGCAAGTAGCATGAGAGAACTTGCCATGATTCTTCCCCCTTAAGGCTTTATTTGGTTCATCTAAGGGGAAAATAAGTTATGTTAATTTAAGGGAGAATAAGGAAAACTAGGGGGATTAATTAATGATATTTTTTATTTAGTTTAGGAGAGAAGGGGAGAGGAGTTAATTAAAAGTTGATAAATATACCCTTATCTCTTTATTTAAATTTATTTATTTTTTATTTACAATATTCATATCAAAATTATTATTTTTTAATTTATGAATCTTAAATTTTTTTATCTCATTTATATAATAATAAAATTAAAAAAATTAAAAAATATGACAAAATTTTAACATTATTTTTTATTAATTTTATAATTATTATATATTTTAATATAATATATAAATAATTTATTATACTTATTAAGTTTTATTATAATTATTATGCAATTAAAAAAATTATATGTGAGAAAAAATAAAAAAAAATTGAAAGTATAATTAGAATATTAAAAAATATTTGAGGGTAATTTAGTTAAAAAAATGTAAAAGTTTCTCTCTCCTCCAAAAGTGAGAGGGAAGCACAAGAAGACAAAAAATTCTCCCTTATCTCTATTTTTTTCAATTAAACACACTTTTTCCTCCCTTTCTCTTCCCTCCAAAACCAAACACCCCCCACCACCCCCACTAAATAAAACCTAAAAGTATACTCATCAGGCAGTACGGTCTTGTTCTGCTCTTTGCATAGGAAATAAACAGTTGGTGTGACCTTCAGCCAATTATGGGTTTTGAAGATTTCCATAGGGTTTAGTGTGAGAGCTGCAGATAATATGAATCCTGCGCGGTGAAGAGGAGAAGCCACATCAATCAGATAGCCATATTAATTCGATCAGTTTACTCACCTAGACCTGGCAGGAGGGGAAACAGCAGAGAGACTCCTAAACATAACAATCGGGCAAAAATAATAGTGACCAAGAACATTCACAGCTCCCTCTCTACTGAGAGTTATACGATTTGCCACTTTCTTAGTAAACCTATTGAACATCTAAGAATCTACATAAATAAATAAAATATAAGAAAAACAGAGAAACAGCTTGTTTCCGAGGAGAAATTACCGGGAAAATAGCTCAAGAAAATCACAGGGATGAGAAGTACATAGGAGATGCCGAACCGTAACAGACATGGCGGATAACAGCTTCTGCGGTGATTGATTAATGGCTTACAGCCGAAGGACAAGATGTTGAGACCCTCGAAATGATCAGATGATTGGCGGGAATGCTCTCTTCTCTCCACTCCTTCATCTGGAAACGACAAGCAAGGTTTCCTAGCTTCCCTAGTTCCCTTGACCGGGTCACAATGCGCCTGATTCGACATTGCTTAATTGGCGGGAAAACTCTGTAGTCAAGTTATCACTACTCTGAAATCGGGAATTGCCCTTGTCATCGTCGTCTAAACTAGTTACGTGTCGTTTACTGCTGCATCAAACCCGGATCCATGGAATTTACTTAGTCCTGTTTATTGTTAAAGTTCTTCTCAATTTAAAGCAAGAGCAGCTTTACGATAGCTTCCAAGAATCAAACTTCAGTGACCAGCCGAATCCAACTGTAGATAGGAGCTCTAGTAAGGAGACCAATAACCAATGGGTTAATTAAAGACTCGGGATAAAAATGTTTGCTTTCGAGATCTGCAATGGAAACGATGGTTATTTATGGGTCAATCATCGAATTGAGTTTCAAAATATCAACAGTGGTTGTAATATTGTGCTATTTTAGATATTAACCAGAAAGGGAGGATAAAAAGTACTAGGGAAACAACACAAACCTGGAAACTAATGCTTTATTTAAATCTTGACGAGTGCCCTGTCAACCCGATTGACGGATTTTGACTAAACAGGGACCTGTGAAGCCCCGTAAACCTCGCCGCTATATTTTCTACATGGCATATTTGCATTCATGCAAGCAGGGTGCTCCGTTTTGCTTAACGACATGCAATCTCAAATATATAATCCAAAAACAGAGAGTCAAAGAAAATTGGCGCTGCAGAACATTGTGAATTTAGCTAAGGAAGAGAATGGCTAAATCTTAGAATATTTCTCGCAAACGTGTCCACTGCCGTATAATGCCATGTATCAAAATCAGCTCATCGCTGCCATCTTTCTCCTCTTCCTCGCCCACGCCGTCTCCGGTCTACCCTACCATGCACATCACGGACACGGTGGCCACCACCGATTCCTTCACCATCGACGTCCCACCATACCCAGGCCAACCCCGTTGATTTCACCAGGTCAAGGAAAAAGTCCTGAGAGGCCGCACAACCAACAAGGAACACCGGCTACACCAGCAGCACCGAAAATCCCCGTCACAGTTCCTACTCCGGCGATACCTGGAATCCCCGTCCCAGTATCTCCTCCAGCCACGCCACGAGCCCCCGTCACAGTTCCTACTCCGGCAATACCCGGAATCGCCGTCCCAGTATCTCCTCCAGCCACGCCACGTGCCCCCGTCACAGTTCCTTCTCCGGCAATACCAGGAATCCCCATCCCAGTATCTCCTCCAGCCACGCCACAAGCCACAGCTCCTCCTCCGGCGATACCACGAGTCCCGGTCGCAGTGTCTCCTCCGGCCACACCACAAACACCCGTCACAGTGCCTGCCCAACCACCGCCACCGTCACTGCCAGAAGGAATATCAGGTGAGATCTCGGAGCACGAAAAAATGTTCGGATGGGACCCATGGAAGGTGATGAAAGGATGTGGTGCTAACTGCGACTTGCTGAAATATCTTCGGAAGGAAGAATTCTTGATAGCCCACAATTGGATCAGGATTTTATTCAAACTGCCATCTTTCACGTGGGACGAGAAGCTCGAGAGTGCCGCCAAACAGAACGCGATGGATCATTACGACGACTGCAAGATGGCTCCCTCAAACTTTCCTTACGGAGAGAACCATTTCTGGGGCCTAAAGTTGCATTGGACGCCGTCCGACGCCGTGTATTATTGGTACAATGAGAGTAAATGGTACAATTTTGAGAACCTTCAGTGCACGGCGCCGCTGGGCCAGGATTGTGACCATTTTACGCAGCTCGTCTGGAAGGACTCTGTGCGTTTAGGCTGTGTCCTCCAGCATTGCCGAGATCCCAATAAGGGCATGCTGATGGTCTGCGAGTACGACCCTCCCGGCAACTACGACAACGAGAACCCTTTGGACGATAACAATGCCAAACGGGGCCGAACCTGATTCATTTTAACTTCCTTCTATAACCGCCATATATGTGTGTGTGTGACTGCGAATGCATGCGTTTTTGAATATTTGTTCATCCCACGAATGGTGGAATAGTTTTTCCAGAGACAGAAACAGAACCAGATTCTTTCTTGGTTTTGAGACTTACCATAACAAGATTCGTCTTTCATGTTGGTAAATTGGTGCACTGCTATATTGGCAAGAAATTTTTCCATGATGCTTCTTAACGATGATAATGAAAATTAAAATATGCTATATAGATATTATGCTTGATGGTTACAACTCAACTGAACAGATACTGCAAACATATACATTTAACGACGATCTCACACTCTTTCTTTTCCTCATTACTTACTTCAGTCAAACGTAACAAAATCATTTCAAAAATGGTACAGAAAGGTGTAAAATTTTCACTGAAAGAGGGGGATAGATCAAGGCAAAAGCAGAGAAAGAAAATAATCAAAGTCAAAATTATCATTCATCTACAAAGCAGAGTTCAAATGGATCCTTCTTATGGCTAATTCTTGACCTGTGATGAAACATGCATGGTTTAATTTTGAACTGAAGTTAGGTGGAGTGAGTCACTGTGAGAAGACCTTGGTGTCTAACTGGAACGCCTTGGTGAAGAATGTAGGCCAACAGAGGTAGGTAGACATTATGCTGCTAATAGTTGATGCACCTATAAGCATATTCATGACCACAATCTGAAGTTGAATGGCCTCTAATGGCGATGCTCCTCCCATAATCATACCAGTCATTGCCCCAGGAAGCGATATTAACCCTACCGTTTTGGCGTTGTCCACCACCGGCGAAAGTGCGATTACCAGAGCCCTTTTCAGCTGCTGATGCGTAGCTTGTCGTGGGGTCGCACCAAGAGCCAGAGCCGTCTCAACCTGAACAAGAGAGAAAGTTTCAATGAGACTTTGAAACTGAATCTTCATGGAGAGTAAAAGGCTTACTCACCAAGTTCATCTGTCCTTGGATCTCGTCTCGAAGTCTTTTCATGGTAACTCCGGTGACGGTCATTGAATTTCCGACCATCATGCCGGCGACAGGGATGATATATCGGGGAGTGAAAGGGAAAACACTCAACAGCACTAGCAGTAACATGGTGATTGAGGTTCCTGTGAGAATGGAAGCACCGGCCACGTATTTACCACGAGGGATTTGTTTTGCTCGTTGACCCGCCGTGTAACCAGCAATCGACACCTTCATAACAAATCGAGCTATTATTTCACTGTCAATAACGGACACGGATGAAGAATAATAAGTGCTACTGAGTTGACTCGGTGTCCAAGAATTATAAGCCATGAGCGAGTGACTAGATAGAGAATCTGAATTAGTTCTAAAAGGATCAAAGAAATTAAGAAGGGGATAGATAAAAAGCGTTGATGATATTAGCCTGTTGAAGTGTATAAAAGGCAGGGGAGGATAAGGAGGCAATAGAGAGTGACCATAAAAAGGTAAGCGAGAAGGATCCATCCAACGTTGTGTTGATTGAAGATGAACTGCAATACGAAGCCGATAACAGAGAGCTGAAGGAAGGCCCTGAACATGGCGTAAAGCATCTCTCCCTCCAAGCCCAGTTTCTGCAAGAACGACAGAATGACGGCCAAAAGCACCACCGCGGCTGCCGCCACCGGCTTCCCCATACTCCACAGAAACTCAATCATCCACGTCAACCCTCCTCCTTCGCCCTCATAGTGATGAAGCGTGTGGTTTCCAAATATCATCGTGGTCATCATACTGCACTTTTTCTACTTGCCTAAGCTAGCTTTTACATCTGAGGTTTATAAAGGCGTATCTCAGAAACCACCTTCCCCTCGCTCTGAATCATCTCGTGCGGTCTCAACCGCATGCCCCGAATCTTTATTTATTCATTCTTTTTTATATAACATCAGAGCTGATTGAGGGAATTAATTGCGAGTTTTTTATAAACGGTTATTATCCGTAACAAATGAACGTACGTACGACAACGGAAGTAAAGTTGACGAGGGGTTACTGGGCCCCGATCCATCCCCCTGAATGATGAGGTGTCAGTGAGAGAATCTCGTCTTAATTGTCAACTGTTTTGCTTGAGCCTGACGCAAGCCCGGGTATTAATTGTCAACTGTTTTGGCAGTTGGAGGCCATTCATTCTACAGCTGCATCACTGGTGGATCACCGTTTGATTAGTTGCAAGGTTAGGAGATTATTCTAATAATTTAGTATTGATGTGGGATCAAAAATGCTATTTTAACCTTTTATGTCTTTTGTTTTGGGGGTCATGTGACTCGTTTATATGATGTTCATGGTTTAGCTTATAGGGAATGGAATAAATCATACTGTACGGGCACATGTTATAGAGGAGGCTACACATGACTGTTTGTTAACAACGGGGGCTTATTCTTTTTAACATATATTATCATTCTGGTATAGGTAAGGGATATATGACGGTATAACTGTAATTATACGAAGAGCATGAACAACACGCTCTTGTTAATCTCATTGTCACCTTCCTTTATGGAATCTTTATTGGACTTGACATCACCTGTTGTTTATAAAAGAAGAGCAGGAGCAAATAGTTTTGATTGATTTGCTGGCGTGGACCATTGCAAGTAGCAGTGTAGCACTGCTTGCTCATTTAGTTTGTCCACTTGCTCGTATTCTCCTCCCTGGGGAAGGTGGCCACTGAGCAGGTCACCGAGCACACCTCCTGATAACTGCATGAACCACACTAGTTAGAATTTATTAACTATTCCCTTTTCCCACAGTAATTTATCTATTAATCCTTCTCAAATAAGAATAAAACGAACGACAAAACTTGCATATGGTACCATATGCCGTCTCCCTATTAGGACAGGACACGTGTTTATATTTATCTTTTTATGCATCAACATACACCAACCCTGTTGTTAAATTGAAGTTATTTATTTTCACCAGAGTAATTTATTTGGTAATTAGTTAACTTTCACAGCGCCGGCGAATTTGTGAGCTATGGACCCTACTCCATCTACGCTTTTGTTGGGCCAATTGGGCCGAAGCCCTGGTAGCCTCAGATGCTTCAGTCAAACTTTCTGGCTCTCCACTGGCATCCCTCTTCGTGCTGTGAAGGTTTGAACTGACCGGCGGCTAATTTCCACTGTAAGTTTCGAGCTCCTTCCCTCTCGGATCGAAGATGAGTCTTCCTAGAGCTGCACTGAGATCCAAATCTACCTTTTCCACTCTTGGAGAGTTTCATGGCTTCCTCCCTCTCCTTCGAGCCACGTCCAGGATGTTATTTTCAACTGAAGCACAACAGCCACCTCAGCCACAGGATCCACTCGCCGATTCGTTTCTGCGAGCTCCCCGTCAAGGTACGCCGTTTTATCCAGTTCCTAAGACTAATAGTGCACCGATTAGCCTTTATTGGGTATTCAAAACGGCCACAAATAATAGTAATTCGCTATCTACTTTTCAGTATTGACAATCGTACAGGAACCGAAGCAAGGAATTGGGTTCACATATCGCTAAATATGCTGTTACGATATTTTGTTATATTTATAATTCCAATTATTTATTCCAGTTACGGCCATGATTTTTTTCCCCATTGACAAGGAATGTATAGTTAATCCTGCATTCTTTTGAATACATTTGATTAACGGGGATGCATGTGTCATTTAGAAGCCAGTATAAGCTAGATGCATTTACCCCATTTGCTGCTATGTGCTACTGCTGGCTTCACTATCGCTTTGGCCTTTGGTTAATCAGTTGTTCGTTCCACTCTTTTAGCCAAAATAACGACTCGCTCCTTTCTGTTTCTCTTCTTAGGTTTGGCATATGGTAGGCTGTTGGGCGTTCGTAAGTACACCCTGAAAACAGATATAATCAACCTTCTCAAAGAGTCTAATTTAACCATGGAGGATGTCAAAGTGGACTACGACCGTTACTTTATGCCCCTTGCAATGTAATGCCTTCAATCTCTTAATTTGTTTGAAGGGAACTGCGAAAGTTTTAACACTTTTGGCACTAACATTATGATTAACTGCATTTCTCGCTGACGAATGTAAATAGCATCATAAAGGCATGAGTTGATTATTTTCATAATTCACCTGGCGAGCATTTTATTGTTCATATTTAACTCTCTTGATACCTTCTATACTAAAAAATTACTGGTTGAAGAAAAGTTTTTGGCTATCATCAGGATGTTGCAATTCCATTCTCGCAATGACTATGATCAGGCTGTTAGACACATTGCAAGGAATGGTCGCTTGTACAGATTGGAAATGGTATGATGCTTACATCTGTCTACCGCAAAAGATTGATCAACCTTCTTATTTGTATACTTGACTAGTGCTTGATGATATATATAATTGATTTTTCTTGGTTGTCAGGTCGATCGTGCTCAATGGGATGTTATCACTCCCTATGATGGAAAAACTGTAAGTGTAAATCAATTATGTGCATCTTATTGTTTTCAGAAGTTTGAAGTACTGGTTATTCTTTGATTGTCAAATGTCAACAATCAATTAAGATAAATAGCTTTTTGGTACGCGTTTCAAGTGAAAGAATTTAGGTGATTGCGTGCATGTATACAAATTACAAAACAACACCTTCATTGACAAAAAGGTGTATCTAAAAGATAACTATCTGTTATGAATATGAAGAATATCATGGTACATTTTCACTTGCAGAACAATGTAGGCTATCTCTCGCAGAACAATGACAAAGAAGTCGCATTTTCAAAGTTTTTGATTTGGTGCTTGTTTTTCTTGAAAAAAAAATATGTAAGCATGTATTTAATTAGCAACTTACCTTGATTTTGGGTGTCGATGGACCATCTATTTAAGGGGTTGCCAAGTTTTCTTGAACATGGAATTTCGCCTATATCTGTCATATATGCAAATGAATAGTCAGGTTTGTCTTGAAATTTGGTTGTTAAAAGGCTGTGATTTGTTGACTCCAAAACGTGAAAATCATCTAACAGCTGCCTGGTTTTGGCAGATTTTAATGCAAGGATTTCCTCGAAATGCACTAATAGACGAGATAGAACGTTTTCTGCATGGTTATGAATATGATCAGACCTCCATCAATATTTTTCTAAGGTTAATGTCAAACTATCTTCTGAATTCTAAGCGATGTTCAATATTTAAGATTTTATTCTAATGATGAGTTTCGTGTGCTCACAGACAGGGAGAAACTGTGAACAACCCCATTAAAATGGCTACAGTACGTTTCCGTTCAAGGACTGAAGCAATGCATGCCTTCATCACAAAGAATAAGACGTTTTGCCTCAACAACCAAATTTCGATTATAGTTCTCCAGTAGCGAGCCTATGCCCCTCCCTCGCGTTAGTGTTAGAACTGGAGCATTGCTTTCAGATAGAGAGGAAGACTAATCTCACAGCCTAGCTTTATCTGTATTGCGTTTTGCTTTAGATGTAGGGAATGAGCTCAGCAATTTGGCTTGGCTATCCTAAATTCCCATGTTAATTTTGCCTGCATTGGTTCTCTGTCCTTCTCTCCCCCCCCCCCCCCGCCCCCACAATTTATAACATTAACACGATTATTATATTTTCTACAATTCTGTCTCGTCTTAATAACATATAGACGACTGGTTAATTCGTGGATCAAGTTATGTTGAGCAGAAAGAGGCTCTGATTTCTTGTAATATAATGGGGAATTGTGCAGAAAGAGGCAGCAAAGTCAAAATCATTTCAAGCTCCATCCGATGGTAAGGGCAAACCTCAGAGTGCGAATAAGATCCGATCCGGGACATATAATCAAGACTGGTTTTTATTTGTGCCACATAATTTCTTGATGGTCTCGAGAGTTAAGTTGAGAGTATACTTGCTACTAAAGCATACAATATCACAAAATATTGTTGCTTTTATACTTTTCCGTATGAACCCATGATCAGAGCTGGGTTTGCCACCGCAATTATAGGGAAATCAATGCCCACAATGCCTTATTTTATAGTCAATGACCATGCTGGTGCATAATGGTATAATCACTGTACATTGAGAATAAAGCTGCCATTGTAGGTGACGAGGCCAAGAGAGTATTCGATGAGTTGCCAATTGACTGCTATTTTCTCTGACATTAATTACATTATCGTTTGCATTCATGTTGTCGGCGACAAGAGGAATGAGCCATATAGGTGGAGCCATGTCGTTTTCAATGATGAACGCAGCCGAAAGCGAATTAGTTCAGAGAGATACGTGCTTGAACTGGACATTTTGCTTGTGGACAAAATTTCTCCATGTTTTTTTTTCCTGTCGCCAGGAATGTCCAAGTCGTATGTGCGGTATAGCTATATACACTCTCTGTGGGTCTCTCTTTTAGTTCAGTGAGGTTCGCCCGATTTGCTTACCTATTACAGAATGCTCCTCATGCACTGACCTTATATGTATGGTGATTGGGTTGATTATTTTCAATGACCTTCCAAATTAATATAAAGTTATATATGTAGTAGTGAAGCATGCATGTTAATGATTTCAATATGGCGCTATGATATAGTTGGGAAATATGAGTGTTATGATGGAGACTGCAGTAAATATAATCGCCTCAAACTATATATTAAATAGCCAGTGGACAGAAATGACTGGTTGTTAGTCTTCATCATTGATTATCTTCCAATAGTATCACAACTAATTATAAAAAGCAAGAGAATGCGTATATATGTACCTTTCCAATCACGAAGATTGCTTTTCTTTGGCTGAACTTCTGAGACGATAATCTAAAAGGGATCTGAAACTGAGACTCGAACAAAAAAAAGAGTAACACATATATTATCCACAATGATATATATATATATATATATATAATGCAATTTGTGGGTGTAGCGATTCCACACCTTATTTCTAATTAAACAACGGGAAAGAATTAGGAAAAAAAGGGTAAGCAACCACCCCATGTCTTTTCTCACTGTTGAAGACGATAAAGGACAGAGAAACAATTATTTAAAAACAAGACGAAGAGGAGAAAGCAGTGACGCAGAGCACAATTGCAAAGTTCCATGTTGGATCCAAGTCCATAAAAAGCCACAGATTGGTCCCCAAGGACTCAACTATATCGAAAGAGAAGCACATGATCCGATCATGGAAGAAAGGGCAACCATCTTAGCTGCCATCTCCGCTCTCTCTCCTTCCCAACTCTCCCATCTCTCTCTCTCCCTCCTCTCCTCCACCCGCCACCACCACCTCCGCCTCTCCTCCGTCCTCTCCTCCCCCTCTCTCTTTTCCTCCACCCTCTGTCACCTCAACTCTCTCTCCCTCCCCGAAAAGTTCCTCCTCATCGCTCGCCACCTCCTCTCCTCTCTCCACCGCATCACCACCCACTTCCTCTCCGACCCCACCATCCCATCTCCTCCTCCGCCTCCGCCGCCCATATCCACCGCCATTCGACAGAGACCTGAACGCCGTACTCCTCCTCCTCTTTTTCTGCGAAACCCACCAACACAACCCCACAGTCCTCGAGGAGAATTATTCAGATTGGCGGCTCAACTTATGTAATCTTTTCTCTGATAAGCTGTTGACAGCTGCTTATTCTCCCGTAGGGGCGAGTGCTTGGACGGCCCTGGCTCCTTACGTTGACATGGTGAGCAGGAGCTGGAGACTTGTGAGGATAAGTTGCGGCGGCGGGAAGAAGGGGGCGTCGACGGAGACGGTGGTAGGACTTCCGGCGGTGGGAGTGAAGGAGGGCGGATGGGAGTGCGTAATATGTAAAGAGGAGATGAGAATAGGGAGGGACGTGTGTGAGTTACCATGCGAGCATCAGTTTCATTGGAGGTGTTTATTGCCGTGGTTGAAGGACAATGACACGTGTCCTTGCTGCCGGTACCGGTTGCCGTCCGATGATGTCTACGGGGAGATCCAACGACTCTGGGATATGCTAATTAAATTGCGGGCACGGCAAAGCCTGGTTCAGTCCTAAGTGCGACCAACCTTTGTTAAAGTTGTTTTTGGTAGCATCATGGATCATAGAAAAAGGACAATAGTTTAGGTTGATGGTAGGCTAGGCCCAGGCCCATTTTTACCGTGGATTTATATCTGAGTAGGCCTAACAACATTTAAGCCCTCACCTAATAAGTATCGCTGGACCCACAGTCTTTGGGACCACAATTTCTTCAATTTTATCTATTGTATAATGTTGACACGTGCCGAAACGCCATCCAACTGATGTGGGGATTTGCTTTGATGAAGGGAAGTGATTCGACACGTGGAGCACTCCAGGAGCAGGTTTTATAATCCCGTCGGAGGCGAGGCAAGTATGAAGTGCATTTATTAGCTGTTGAAGCCGCTAGTTACATGTTAGTATTAGGTTGAACAGATCATTGAACTATTGAAGGGCGAGGATGGGTGCCTGAAACAAGGAGGAAGAAGAAGTGGTCCCCACCCCAAAGCTGCTGGCATTTATGGTGACGTGGCATCAAATGATGTGAGAATAAGCAGTTACTATTATTTGATACTACTGCTAATCACTCATATTTGCTTTGAGTGCACTTCAACCATTGTTACTCTTACTTTGAATATCCAAGCATGTATCCTTTTGAACCAATCGTTTCATATTTGAGCACCCACCCTCCCTCAGCCGTAGAGAGAAGGCAATAGTCATGACCATCAAATTAAGATGCCAACAATGACAGTCTCACAGACCCGCCTTTGGTAAATACAAACGCTCGTAACTTCAGCATCCAAATTTATCATTAGTTTTATTTGATAAGCAAAAGAGCAGATAAAATAATACGTTTTCAAATAAAAAATTAGAATTATGTCTCTTTTTTAAAAAAAAAAATCAAAAGATACTATAAAATGAGTATTGATGTCTACTATGAGTTATTGTGGGTTCGAGAGTTTCGTAAGAGCAATGGGCCTCCATAAATAAATAGATAGCGTTCAGTAAAAGTAAAAAAAAAAAAAAAAACTTAAATACAAAATGATAATTTACCGTGCAAATTATAAAAACTTCGTCAGATAGGGTAACAAGTACAAAAGGTTGTCGGGATTCGCATATTTTTAGGACTCATCCTCACTCTGATGCTCACACACTTCAAAATCACATGTGAGAAATGTTCCCTTCCCACTTCTCCCTCCGTTTTCAAATTCCCAAAGATAGCGTCTTTTCTTTCTCCTTTTTAATTTGAACCAAAACTCACATTTCTGGGTCTCAACCCTCAATTGATCCCAGTAAGATGAGCCCTTGCTGCCACCAAAGCACGCAGAACCAGCTTGCCATAGCTAATGCCGGCAAGTATGATCCTAAATTCAGGTGTTTTTTTCATTTAAAATTTTGTCTCTCTTTCTGTCGTTCTGCATTTTGAAATCTGAAGTGGGTCATCCGTGAGAATGGAATCACATTGTTGTGTTGTTTATTTCAGGGGCAAGAAATTGGACGGAGACGAGGGTTTGAATACCGTGGAGTGCCTCAGAGGAAGATTGCTCGCTGAAAGGCAAGCTTCTAGGGTTGCAAATGATGAAGCAGAGTCTCTGGGCAACAAGGTGACTCTCTCACTTCCTTGAAATCTTTAATTGATTCTGTTTCATGAGTCACATTGTGAAAAGCTTCTTGCCCGACATAATTTTATTCCATGTCTTGGGGTTTTGGGTGTTGCACAGTTGGTTGAGCTGGAAAAGAAACTCAGAGATGAGATGCAATTAAGACAGAAAGCGGAGAAAAAGCTCAAAAAGCTTAACAAGAAGCTTCAGTCCCTCAAGTTATTCTCTGTATCGGAGGAATCAGTGCAATTATCTTTGCCGGAGAAATCCGAAAGTTCTTGTTCTAGATCACCGGCAAATAGCTCTGCTTCCAGAGATTCAGAGGCAATGCACAGTGTTTCCCATAATTCCACTAGTAATTCAAATTCTCAGGATCTGAAGAATCATGAAAGCAGGTATGGGTTTCAACATGCAGAGTCATAGCATTTACCGAAACATTCTTATCTTGTAACTGCTTTTCTCTAAGCTGGCTAATTCTTTTCCCTGTCGTGTGTTCAAGTTGGACCTCTAGATTATCTTCAAAAGATTCAAGTTCTCTAGATTTGAAGAACGATGATGAATGCAGGTAACATTCTCAAGATTCTGAATGGTTTGTGTCCGTGAATCTTGGTTTCAAATTTTGAAACTGGGATTTTGTTTCAGGCTGTATAGATCAAGCTCAAAATCCTCCGTGACAGAGTACGAGGATGATGACAGGGATTACATCGACAACTCTCTGGCACTAGTTCCAGTGAATTTCCCAATAACAAATACAGAGGCAAGGAAAAAAGTAAAGCCAGTTCATGAAAGTGTGGTGGAAGCTTTAGATGCATTGAGGCACGCGAGGGAAAAGCTTCTATGTTCAATGGGAACAAGGCACATGATTCAAGTTGGGCCTGCCTAATTTATGAAACTGATATCGTAATTATGCTAAGCTATTTTTCTAGTCATGTTGGCAAAATAAGAGTAGTTAGCTTAGCCCCGAAATTGGAGGAAGAAAGGGTAAAGATAATAAAATGACTAAGCTTAGCTGGATGGTAAAGTTCTTCTTTTTATTTATTCATGTTTTTGGGTGTGTCACTTCTCACATGAACCATGTGATGTAGGGATTTGCTGTCAGGCTGAGGTTTGAGCTTACACTCTTTTTGACAGTAAAAGGGTCTGAGTTGTGGAATGAGGGCCCCTTGATTCTTGTGACTTTTTGGATTTGGTGCTTATAACTCGGCCACATGTTTTCTTTTTCTAGTTTCTTGGTGAGTTTATTCTTATCAAAGGACAACCATGTTGCTAATTCGAACCCAAAATAATTGGTAGACACGTAGGATCAAGAATGAACATTATTGATAATACTAACTTTTACTAATAGGCTTAGATCTCTTGTTTATGACAGCCGAAAAGAGCGTGCCCTGTTCTTTTTCCATCGTTGAAAATAAAGGACTAGAGAGTCCATCTCTCTGTTCTATTTATTTTTATTTTTTTTAATCATATATATTTTTTTTATTAAAAATAAATATTATTTAAAACATACTAAATGTAGGCAAAATTTTTAATAAAGATTTAAAATTTAATTTACCATATTATAAATAATTGAACTCTTCACCTATATCTAATAAACATTTTTTTTATTTTTTTAGTATAAAAAATTTAAATAAATTTAATATTAAAATTAAAATATAATTCTAAAATTGAAAAAATATTATTTATAAGAGACTTACGTCTTACCAAATAAAACTAACAGAGATAACATAATCTTGAAGTTGAAGGATCCCTATTTACGGATTTAAGGCGGCACAATAATGGTTCTCTCTCTTAAAAGTGAAGCCAAAGAATAAAAATAAAAATAAAGAATCAGCGGCTTTAGTTTCATTTTTTTAATGAATCAACAGACACCGCAGCATTAGGTCTTAACAATTAAATGAGAGGTCATACATATTAGGAGATCAATTTAATCTAAAATCTAAAATCGCATCTAATCAGGTTTAACTCTTAAATGATTGATCATAAGCTGCATACTTACTCTTACAAGCAAGCGTGCGCGTATATATATTTATGATTAAAATTTAAACACTGAAACTACTCTGTTTTACGTTCTCCTCATGATACGATCTGCTTAAAGCATATATCCAACCCATTAATGAATGCAGTCTCATACAACTTCTTTAGGAGAGAGAGACAGTGACAAAACTGACTCTGTAACACAACTCATAACAGCTTGAACTTGATGGAATCGTAGCTCAAATTTGGTACGTGGGGTGTGTGAAGTGAGGTGGAGTTGTATTTGGGGGTCGCCTCATGGCGAGACAACAGAGCCGATCAATTCCCTAAACAAATGCTATAAAAACGGCAACATACATAATTCATAAATCAATGAATGAGAGAACGAAAACTAAGTTTACAACTTTGTTGGAAAGGGAATCACAAAACCGTGTGTTTGTGTCTTAAAATTACAGAATTCATGAATTATTGCAAGTTACCAGAAGGTGTGTGGATACGTGCACCACATGTTTTTGTGTCTGCATAGCCTCTAATTTTTTTTTCCTCTCCCTCGTGACCCTTCGCCATCTGAAAGCTCCACTTTTCTACATCTGCCTCAGCATATAACTGTTCACAAGGGCTTGCCTCCAATTTCAACTCCTAAACAAAACCTTGGGAATTTCCATGGCGTTTCTAAATTATTTGCTTTGTTTCATTTTCGGTTTTGATCTTCTTGCTAATTTTTGTTAGGTACAAAAGTGAAAACAAAACGTGACTAATGCTTTTTTGACTTAACAATCTATCAGGCCCTACAAAGTGAAATTAAGAGGAAAATAAGCCGGTCACAGTTACAGTGATTTTAATATTCTTTTAATGTTGATATTTACGTATAATATATTTATATATTTCGACAGGAATCGAACCTACATGAAGTTCTTGTCGATAATTAGCTGATACGAGGAGAAATCTTAATGGAACTTGTATTGCTATAAGATGAATGGCACATGTAGCGACGATAACAGGGTGTGAAAACGTGCCTGTCACAAAACTGTGAAAATGGTAAAAAGTTAGAAATGATCACGAAAGATAAACCAAGAAAAATATGATGTAAACCCAGGAAAAGAGTTCCCTAAAACAGAGGACGATTGCTTTAAAAAGGTGATGGAACTGAAAATCTCAGCCAAGAAATGGAAGACTCGCACAAACCCACTTGGCCAGACGACCATCGTAATCATTCGTAAGGGAGACAAATAAATGGACAAGAATAACAATGTCAGACTCTCTACTTCAAAAATCTCTCTTCATTTTCTCATCTAGAATCTCTCTTTCTGACAACTTTCATCTCTCAGATCTCCGACCATCTCTGCCATATAGAATCTTCGTGTTGTTCTCTTATATGCTAACTGTGTGAATCTCAGTTAGTTTCAGTCTATACCCATTTGTTCATGTCTGATGGGTATATAGCTTCATGATCTGGGATCGTGTGTTTGAGTGATAAATGCCAAGGAAATAAGAAATAGATAAACTTTTCTAAGATTGACGAGTTGCCTGAAGAAATGGTGAAGTCATGCTGGAAACCATCTGTGGAAGGTGAAGATGGAGAAGGGAGTGGGAAGGTTGATGGATTGCTATGGCATAAGGATTTAGGCAATCATGCGTATGGAGATTTCTCAATGGCAGTAGTTCAGGCCAATACTTCATTGGAGGATCGAAGTCAGCTCGAATCTGGACCCTTCACTTCTAGTAATGATACTCAGGGCACCTTCATCGGTGTCTACGACGGTCATGGCGGATTCGAGGCCTCCCAGTTCGTCACTGACAATCTCTTCTCTAATCTCAAGAGTAAGCTCTCATCTTCATCATCATCACTAGACCTGTTTGGTTTCTGGTATTTCTTTCATGAGCACTTAGTTTTTGGTGTTTGATCCACAGGACTTGCAGGTGAAGAAGGAGGCATGTCAGAGAGTGTTATAAAGAGGGCATATTCTGCAACAGATGAAGGATTTCTGTCTATGGTGAAGAGGAAGTGGATGAGCAAACCAGAGATTGCATCCACAGGGACGTGTTGTTTGGTGGGTATAATCTGTAATGGGATGATATATATCGCAAATTCTGGAGATTCTCGGGTGGTTCTAGGAAGAATGGAGAGGGCAATGAAAGAAGTTGCAGCTATTCAACTATCTGCAGAACACAATGTTAACATAGAATCAGTAAGAGATGAAGTTCGATCAAAGCACCCCTTCGATTCACAGATTGTGGTCCTCAAACAACAAGTTTGGCGCGTCAAGGGCCTCATTCAGGTACACTCAGAAAACAACATCATCTTTTGGACAACATAGAACCGAAAGTGCTCAAATCCCATGTTTATGTGTTCTTGCAGGTTTCCAGGTCCATAGGCGACGCATATCTGAAGAAGGCAGAATTTAACAGAGAGCCTCTGCCATTGAGGTTTAGATTGGCGGAACCCTTTTTCAAGCCTATTCTGAGCTGTGAGCCGTCAATATCAACGCAGAAACTCCATCATGACGATCAGTTTCTGATATTTGCATCAGACGGCTTGTGGGAGCACCTTAGCAACCAAGAAGCTGTGAACATAGTCAGCAACAACCCACGTAATGTAAGCTTGCTTCCAAATTGTAATGTTTAGTTTGAGAGTTTAGTGTTTGGAATGAATGAATTAGTGTTGTTGATGATGGATGGAACAGGGAATAGCGAGGAGGCTGGTGAAAGCGGCGATGAGAGAAGCGGCGAAGAAGAGAGAAATGAGAGTGCAAGAGCTGGAGAAGATGGAAGCAGGAGTGAGGAGGCACTTCCATGATGACATAACAGTAATAGTTGTGTTTCTGAATCCCAAACTCACCGAGAATAGCTCTCCATGGGGTTCTCCTCTTTCAATCAAAGCAGGTTGGCCTGCCAATCCATAATCCAAATACTTGAATCCCTCTTTAAGAATTGTAGTACAAAGCAGCCATCTTTTTTCAAGCTAAGCTACCTAAGAAGGGGATTAAGTGTTGATCGGTGATCATAGTTATATGATGACAATTTTAGCCTATTTACGCCTGCAGATCCTAAATGAAGCAAATACAAGTGTAACCTAGCGAATTTTAAATGCATCTTCATAATTTCCCACCTGCATTCATATAGGCCCGCGACGCGGATAGCATGAAATGTTAAGAACTCAGTCAAGCACGCACTCGTTCGTTGATTACTACTCATGAAATGTATAACTGGAGCAGATTTCGCACTCTCCACTGTCACTTGCAATATAAAATCAATAATAATCTTTTTATCCTTAATATAAATTTATTTAAATTAAAAAAATTAATTAAATTAAAATATATTTTTTAAATTACTCTAACCATCTTCCATAATTCTATATCTCCCTCTTTTGATTATTATTAAAAAAATAATAGAGGTCATTTAAAAAAATATTATTAAATATAAAAGATAAATCTTATAATTATAATTAAAAACAACTCCCAAACTAAATACCCAAACAATACCATGAATAGGCATCAACAAATGCATAGAGAAATGTGTCTACTTTTACCGAATTTTTCCCTTGCTTTCATTTTAACATTCATTCCAGAATTCAGATGAAAATAATGTCAACAGAAAATTATAGTTCAAGTGGATTATTTATTTATCATTTTGCCTAGGATAGTTCAAGAAGTGCAATTGAATTGAAGAAAATAAAAAAATTATAATTAATTTAATACTTGGATAGTACACGTCAGCGAAAACCTTCAAGATATTACTCGTCAGAAATTGATAAAACGGAAATAGTATATTTAACGTTATAATCAATAATATTACTTAATTTAAACTTCATATAGTACATAAAATATCGTGTAATTACATTTTACAGGAATAAAACAAGTTTTGAAAAGAATTTATTAATGACAAATCAATATCGAAATTCAATATATATAATAAAATTCACCAAACTATTTATAATATCAGAATCATCTAGGATAAGCCCTAGCATAATTTGACCGCGTTAGAATTTTGGGCCTGCGTGCAGAGAAATTTAAAACCTAGGGAAGGGGTTATGTAGGTTAATGCAAAATACCTAATGCTATCCTCTTGTTTTAGTGGCCCTGTAGCTGAACAATTTAACAAAATAGAACGCGGTTCGTGAATGGCAAGGCCATCCATGCTGCCTATATGAATATTATCTGCAACGATAAGCAATAACCAATGAACCTTCACAAAACTCATAGCATCAACCACGGCCAAATTCTGTCTCAAAAGGATCGATAGCATTCCGCTCATCGAATCATTGACAAAGGGTTATAACTGCACCCTTGAAAACATAACTGCTAGCCAAGCTTTTGTTTCCTAACTAAACCTGATCAAGATACACATAACAAATTTTCCAATTAAGGTTAGAATGGAAAATATATAATGATTCCCCAACTAGAAATAATGGTCCGTTTATTCATCTATACTTAGCTAACAACCAACACAAATAACCCCCAGATACAAGATACTTCCAGGACTTTTACCCCCACGAAAAAACTAGAAAAACGATAACAGTAAAAGAAAAAGGCCCCAACAATTACTCGTCCTATCTAACAGATTGTACAATTCTAAACTTGGCAACTACGAACTAAGTGGCACCTTCAAAGAGTTTACTTGCACAAAAAAGCAGCAGAGATAAAAAAACTGGAATCTACAGCCTCAAAAATAAACTCAATTTTAGATTCTAGAAGAAAACATCTGCAGACTTCAACCACACCACTTTAGTTTTCATCTGTCACATTCAGCTTGATCATTTTCAACCTTGGTTTTCTCAAATGAAGGCCAGCAGACAGTAGCAGGATTAAGAATCAAATATCTCTGCTGATCCAGTGATGTAAATAAGTGCTCTACTCAGTACTTCCAAACAAGATTAAAAACACAAACTAATGAGATTGCACCATAGCATTGTACATCACATTTCCTCCTGAACATCAATTCAGAAATGGACAAAGGGAGAGGAAAGAGAAAGCAGTCTGTCTTAAATGCCAAAATGCAGCCATTTTTAATGTATATGTCAAGATTTTTATCTTTCATTAACGTAATATCAAACTTTTCTTCCTTTTTTAAACAAGAGTAAAAAAGAGAACCAACATTACTCATATCCACGATGAAATAATGTCAACTCTAAGAAATAAGCAGAAAAGAGTTCATTGTATGTGCTGCTGCTATTTAAGAGCTCATCATCTTCACCTATCAAACACTTCCCCAAGACAAACGTTGCAACACAAACTTAGGCTGACATCAGCAGATTTTAGACTAGCATTATGATGCAACCTGAAATAGCATAATCAACCTGGTATTGACTTTTCGCACAATGATTATGGACATACAAGAGATACTGACTTCATCGGGACCAAACAAGTTTCTTTCATGCAAAAGGCAAAAGCTAAATCTAAGTGCTCAAATAAAAATGAAAACTTCTATAGGCTGTAGATTCCAGAATTTTGATCTAGGCAGATTTTAAGATAAGTAAACAATTTGAAGATATCAGTTAATTACCCCATGGTGTCAGTAAACTGACACCAGAAGAAATCTTCTTCAGTTACTTTAAACTCAGCAGTGCCTTAGAGGAAGTAGAAGTAGCTGTATCCAGGGATTAACATGTCAACAAGTAGACTCGGTATGAAGGCCACTAGGGAAATCTTTAACTTCAAAAACTAGACCTGCAAAAATGTTCAAGAGAACAGTTAAGCATATTATATGAAAAGCATGTTAAAATTTAAGCCATAAATGAATTCACCATTATGGTGAATAACAAAGAAACAGTAGAGGTCCACTGACTTTTTTAGTATAATGGCCAGTAAAACAGAGTAACTTACACTATAATTCAACTAGTAGTGAAATAAGCTGCCATTCAGGCCCCACCTCCTGCTTGGCCAGCAACAGCTGCCTTCTAGTTTTTTTTTGGGGGGGGGGGGGGGAGAATAAAGATCAGTATGGCAAACAGCTAAACCACATATTATTCTCGAGAAAATAGACAAAAGGCCTTACCGTCTCAATATTTCCTGTGCCATTAACTTGGGGCAAAGAACTTGTTGACGGATTTGAAAACCTGCTAGCAGAGATCATGGAGTAAAAAGTGTATGCACACTATTATTTATATGTTGCAGCCGACACTTTCCATATGGTATGGGTAAAATAAAATATGATATGCACCTGAGTGCTCTTGCCTTCCTTTTGTCTTCTTCCAAGGGATCAGTCTTGGAAACTGGGGCAAACCTAGCAAGCCTAGCTTTCTTCTTTGCCTCATCATCCGCAGCCGTAGGTGGACATGGCATCCCAAACCTGTTAAGAGATAAATAACATTATTCTGTTCTATTATGATCACAAAGTGATATGTAAAATATAAATAAATAATTTAAGTAGTTTTATTATTTTTTTAGAATTAGTATTAGATATTCTGCGATTAAGATTAGATATCATAATATATATATTAGGATTAGATATTATAATATATATCATGATTAGATATATATATTAGGATTAGATATTATAATATATATCATGATTAGATATTATGATATATTAATATTAGATATTTAATTAGAATTAGGATTATCCATCACTTATAAATAAGGGTAATCATCAGTCTTATAAGGATATGCTTTGATTATGATGTGAACCCTTAAGTATTCAGTATAGTTTCAGTTTCTCTTTTATGCTCCTTCTATTCTTCTCTATTTCCCTCTTCTTTCTACAATTACGTAACAGTGATATCAGAGCGGTCGTTCCTCGGCTATTCACAAGAATCAATAACAGAATGAGCATGGATATAGAACTTTGTCTTCAGAATATAGCGAATAATCTTGACAGGATGAGCATGGATATACAACGGCGTTTTCAGAATATGGTAAGACATCTTGACAGGATGAGTTTCCTTCTGCAGAAAACTCAGCCGGTAAAGAAAAATGTGGCAGAGTCGCAGAAAATATTGCAAAAGGAAAAGAATATTTCTGGTGATCAAGAAGAGTACCCGGCAGCTCAAGAAGATGAGTCTTCCCTTTCAGCACCTATTGATGAGCAAAAAGATATGCAAGAAAGTCTCAAGAACCTTAACCTAACTCAAGATTCTAATGCGGTGCAGATAACAGTTCAGGAAGAGTTGACAATTTAGTCTATCATTCTCTAAGATGCAAGAAGTTTAGCATGTTCAAAGGAGATCAATTTTCAAAACACGATTGATAGTTTACAGGAACATTTACACATAACGTGTAAAAAGAAAATGATGAAACAAAAGTTTAGAGCTGATGAATCATTAAGTCTCAACTGTTGTGAGGGGTTTAAGAGTACACTTTGCAACATGTCTTCAAACTTGGCAATGATAACGCTGGCGATTTCTAATCTCCTAGTCCAGATTTGGTTCAAAGGAAAATTGATTAAAATGCTTCTTGGCTCTAGTTTAATATCGTTCTTGGTACTTGACCCTTGGAGACAAGGGTCTTTTGGGGGGGAGTATTGATATGTAAAATATAAATAAATAATTTAAGTAGTTTTATTAATTTTTTAGAATTAGTATTAGATATTCTGCGATTAATATTAGATATCATAATATATATATTATGATATATTAGGATTAGATATTATAATATATATCATGATTAGATATATATATTAGGATTAGATAGTATAATATATATCATGATTAGATATTATGATATATTAGTATTAGATATTTAATTAGGATTACCCATCATTTATAAATAAGGGTAATCATCAGTCTTATAAGGATATGCTTTGATTATGATGTGAACCCTGATTATTCAGTATAGTTTCAATTTCTCTTTTATTCTACTTATATTCTTCTCTATTTCCCTCTTCTTTCTACAATTACGTAACACAAAGACTCCCCAACGTATAACCATGAGGAACGGGACAAAGGTATGGGATACCAAATAAAAAACATATAGCTGATTCACTTGATGAAACAATGTGAGTACAGAAGTCATATGGGAACGGTAAAAACCTCTCTGCTCTGGCTTTTCTCTTCAGCTCCTCTGATTTTGATGTCTCTGATGCCTGTGGTGTGGAAACAGTGCCAAACCTACAAGATGTATTGTTTTCCCTTGTTAATAAACAAATATAGCTAAAAGTTGTAGCTGAAAGTTGCCACAGGGCATCCATCCATGAAGTTTGGTATAAAATAGTTATATTACTTAAAAAGAAAGGCTAAGATCATAGCTAAGAAAGCAAAGCACTCAACTTCATCAACATCTAACACACTAGAAACTTCTACCCTGAAAGCTCTCCAATCACCCTACATCCAGTAGCAAATTACAATGCATACTACTTCATCATTAGCTGGCTACCCTGGTAGCCAAAAGAAGTGATGTAGGACATAAATTATATACAAGCTTGGGGGAGGTGATGAGGCAGAATTGTGTGTGTATGTTTCTGGGATCTTTCGTGGCCAAAGCCTTTGAAATAAATTTGACAGAATAAAACAAGTGCCGCTGTAAGCATAATATGTTCAATCTTTTCCAGAGATCCAGTGAAAACAAGGAGTCTCAAGAACGCAACCACTTCCCACACTGTATACACCCTCGAAAAGAAAGAAGCGTCAAGACAATATATAAATATATAATACCTTTCAGCTCGGGAATTGCGCTTCTCTTGCTCGGACAGTTGCACAGAAATCCCAAACCGCTCAGCTCGAAGAATCTTCTTCTGGATATCGGAAACCTGAGCATCCTTTTCCGCGACAGTAGGCTTCGATTCAGCAGCAGCGTCCTTGGGAGAGGCGTTGGTGGTGGAAGGCTGGGATTCAATAGACGAAGGGTGGGTTGTAGAAGACGCATTGGTCGGATCTTGAGGAGGATCGAGGTCAGGTGCGGCGGAAGGGGGTTGAGTGAGGTCTAGGGTTTTCTTAGGGTTATCTTCGAGAAGATGGTCGGGATTCGGCTTCTCCGTGTTGGTTGCCATTAGGTTGGAGATTGCGAGAGTGGAAGGGCAGAGAGAATCGCAGGCCGCGTGAGAAGCGAGAACTCCAGAAGTAGAAGCAATTGGGCCAAGGTGCGGATTTCCGCACTCAGTTAGACAGGGCAATTAATACGCTTTTACCGCCCTACCCTTCCCTCCTTGATCATCGATAAAAAAAACATTACCGCGCTCTTTGGTATTTTTCGCCTTCGCCCTCTCTCTTATTGTGGTTTTTTTGTCCAAGCAAGTTCTTATTGGTATTTGCCTGCCGCCTCAATTAAACAATCAGTGTGTTTGTAAACACACAAATTAGATTTTGATAAACCTTAAAGTTTTAAATTTAGATTTTAATAAATTTTAAATTTTATTTTTTTAAAAATAAATAATTATATTTATTCAAATAAATTTTTAAAATAAATTATAATTTAAAATTAAAATTTTAGATAAGTTAGTGAGAATAAATTATAGAATAATAAAATAACTTATAAACTAACCAATTATTATATTACCTCTATTTTTTCTTACACATTCTCTCATATTTTTTCTTACAACATATCTTCTCTCTCCTATTTTTTCTTATACCCGCTCTCTTATATTTTCTTACACATTCTCCCCTCTCTCTTCTTATATTTTATCTTTCCTCATTTAATACTCATATCATTTTTTGTAATTTATCAATAATAATAGTACTTCTAGAAATAACTATCTAAATACTTATTTATTCAAAACCATTTTTTTTTCATAAGCTCTTCTCCAAAAAGCCCTTTTTTATAAGCTGTCTAAAAGTCTTTTTTTTTCATAAGTCCGTTTCTAAAATCTTATCCAAATAGGCCCAATTTTAGTTAAATCAAAATTGATATAAATACTAAAAAATAAACATATATTTTATCAAGATATAAGTTCAATTCTCACTATTAGTAATAAGAATTCTTTTAATAGACGATCTTATAAATCTTTTATAAATATTCTCTGAATTTTGAGTTATACCTTAATTTTAGTGGAGAGTCATCACCTAAATTTTTTTATAAAAAATATTAAACAATTTTAATTTTCTTAGTGATATTTTTATAATTTAAATTTTGATAAAATGAGAAAAAAAACTCATAAAATAATAAATATTAAAATATAATAATTATTAATTTGTTATTTTTATTAAATTTTTTACATGTATTTATATTAAATATTTAAACTTTATTAAAATGTAATAAGAAATATTTTAAAAAAATACAATGAAATTGAACAGAAATTAATGAAATACTTAAATATACTAAAAGAAGTTTTAATTAATTCTTTTATTTAGAATCAATTAGAACTATAAAAATGATTAAAAAATAATTAGACAACTTTTTACTACCTCGTCGTGCTCAACACACATTGAGAAAATATTCTTAAATTTACGGATTACCTTACGAACAGTGATCGACGAAGGTCCTACCCGAATTGTTCGCCAAGTGGGAATCACTCCCACGCTCATTACTGGCCAATTCAAACGCAAACTAGAAAACAACAACTTATCTTTCTGATTCTAGCCCAAACTTTGCAGGCTCTTCCTTATACTGCCAACTGAGATAGCATCAACCTCCTTTGCATATCTCTTTCCTTAAAGTTTTCTGTTTCCCCCGCTATCACACAGCTGAAAAGCCATGGGATTTGCTTCTTTTTTTAACCACGGTGTGCGAATTCCTACAAATTTTGATCTTGCCTTGCCCAGTGTTTCACAGCGAATTCCAGCTGCGAAATGGTCTGGTGTCCACTTTCATGCCTCTCGCTTTTACTCAGGTCTCTATCCCCTTTGTTCAATCACTATTGTTTTATACTTGATATTATGTAATTTCTTACTTCTGACTGATTTTGGATGGCAGTTTATCATTGTCGTCGGGCTTACTGTGTTCCGATTTCGTGCTCCAAAGGGACTGACCATGATGATGATTTGTCTGCATCAGGTAACTGCCCAGTACCTCAAGGGAACTGGAAAAATGGCCTGTCTTAATTTAAAGATTGTGTTCTAATGACGCTAGCATTACAATTTATATCAAATTCACCATTTTCCGCCTTTCACATTGTGTTGCGGCTTAATTTAATGCTGTTATCTTAAATTTATTAGCTTTCCTGCTTCTATTTTTTTTTAATATCTCTTTAATTGTGCCGTATTGATGATATTTTATAAGGCAAGAAGATCAGTGCACAGCCACGTAATGACATTGGCAACATTGAGACGCCTCAGGCTCACACTTCAGCTAATGATACGCAGGAATCTCATGGAAATGAAGCTTACATGTCCTCTGTTAGCACTGTTGCACTATGGGTGGGCAGATCTCAAAGGAATATGATTAGTGCTTTCTTTGCATTTTCTCCGTTTGTCTGGAAGCTCTGCCTTTACATCAGACCAGTTGTATTTCTTATAGGTGGGCACTGCTGTGGCATTTGGTGTTGGTGTGGGCCTTAAAGAAGGGGCTGACAAGGCATCTGAGTTCTTTGCTGGGTATGCAGAATGATTATTTTGTAGACCATAAATTTAGCTATTGGCAGTTTTGTGGGTCTAGTTAATTGGTTCCAATAGTTAGGAACTTAGGATCAGTCAAAATCAAATAACTTGCAAAGTCTTCGCCAGCATACTGATCAATTTATGTCTTTCAGAAGCGATGAAATTGTTGACTTTTGAAGCTTATAGCATACAGCATCTCGTCTTACCAGGGAGCTAGGAAGTCTTATTGCTTCTGCTTTTACATTTAGACAATTATTTTTGGGCATATATGTTTCCACTGAGTTTATGGTTTTCCTAAATAAAATTTTGACAGCGTCAGTACTTTCTACTTTGTTTTCACTTCCTTGCATTTTGTGCCGGATGGATGATCTTGCCCACTTTTTTCAGGTACATATTGGAGCAGAGTCTGTCAGTAGATAATCTCTTTGTCTTTGTTCTGATATTCAAATACTTCAAAGTTCCAATAATGTATCAGGTGATGTATGGACCTTCATTCCAACTTCCAAGGATAAATGTGGAGCAGTTTCAACTCTATTTTAAGTTTGCCTATATTGATATCAAACTTGTTTGACATTGTTTCAACAATAAACAAAATCCTTTGTGTACTGTAAACTGTGGATCATGGTTTTCATTTTCCTTTTCTTGATGACACACAGAACCGTGTTCTTTCTTATGGTATTGCTGGTGCAGTTGTCTGTCGTCTAACACTAATACTTCTTGGAACTGCTACCCTTCAGGTGAGTTTCTTAATAGGTAGATTTCTTCAGCTGTTTAGTTCTTGTTTGTTTGTAAAAGCTTTTAAACCCTTGGCAGTCATCTTAACTCCTTTTAATGTTGTTGGTTTAGAGGTTTGAGGCAGTCAACCTTCTATTAGCTGGAATATTACTCTACTCTTCATTCAAGGTGAAGATTCACAATAATGTTTACATCCTCACACCTGCTTGAATCTTGATGGTTGCATGATACAACACGTCCCATGTTTATTTCCTGATATTATTATGCTTCTTGCAATATATTCACAATTTAATTGCTCTTATTACATATTTTTTGTTACCGTGTGATTAGCTTTTTGCCAGTGAAGAAGATGAGTCTGACCTATCAGATAACGTTATTGTGAAGACATGCCAGAGATTTATCCCTGTAACAAGTAATGTACTCTCACGTGATTAAGTATTTCCCATTCACTACTTGGAGATCTGCTTGCTGGTTGTTTTTATTGTCGGTCTTTATTAAATGACTCCCTCCTTTTTAATCAAGCCAGTGGTGGAAAGGCTTTGTTCAGTACATGAAAATAATAAAGAATGAGTTGTGAATATTCTCACATAGATCTTAGGTTATTATTTTTACGGCCTGCTGCAAGCTAGATGCTTTATGCTCAAATTTGGATGTAGTATGTTCTATTGACTGTTAACTGGTTGTTTTGTTTTAGTTTGTTAGATTATACTACATAAATGTACACAAGTTCATAGACACGGGCAAAACATTTGTTGGTTGTTGCCTGCATTGATCTATTCAAATTTGAATCAGATATCAGCTGAAACCTAACCCTCACAAATTATTGCAGCGTATTATGATGGAAACCGGTTTATAACAAATCAAGATGGGTTGTGGAAAGTAAGTTATTGACTACCATCAGTTGAAGTTTGAAATTACTTTCTCTAAGCCATTGCGTTTGTTCTTTGATTAGCACATAAGTTGCTTCTCAATAACCCTAAAAATCTTTTAGCATGTTAAATTAATTTGGACTTTATTTCTAACAGGGGTCAAACATTTTGGGCAGGCCACCCCTTTGCTTCTTACTGTAGCAGTTATTGAACTCAGTGACATTGCATTTGCCGTAAATATGTTCCATCCCTCTATGGTTTTGGCTTTTTCTAGTTATTTTAGAATGTAGAATGAGAATGTTAATGCGATAATTTTTTCCCTTTTTGGTTTTTGTGATAGGTTGATTCAATCCCTGCAGTTTTTGGTGTAACACGGGACCCATTCATAGTTTTTACTTCCAATCTTTTTGCCATATTGGGTAAGTTTTCTTGCCTCAATATTTCCTCAAGAGTTATAATGCACTGAAGACCTGAAAATATTGGTTATATTATAATAATTTAAATTTTCAAAGGTGGTTCATCTGTTTGCTTATCTATACAATTTTGTGACTTCACGGCTTACGTTTGTCTACAGTGAAGTGAAATGGCTGTTTTGTATCTTTTTATTGTATTCTGCATTACTATCTGTAGTTGCAGATGCAGGATGAATAAATTTGTTAAAATCTCTTCTGTCTTTGCCCAATATTGGTTTAGACTCTTCCTTGCAAATAAATATGCATATCAATAATTAAACTTATGTTACTCGCCAAACGTAGGTTTGAGGTCGCTTTACACAATTATTTCCGAGAGTATGTCAGAGTTGGAGTACTTACAGGTAAATGCTGACTTGAACTGTTATGTTGGATATATCAAGCTTGCTGCATAAATTGTCCTGTCCATGCATCGATTCTGGAGTCTACTCATCATAACATGGTTTTACTTACGCAGAAGTTTAATGGTTCTTCCTAGAATGTGAAAAATGTACTAAAGCTGTTTTATCCCAGTGTTATTAATCCCTTCATTTAATATAAATACTAGTTGACTAATTTTGATAGATTAAGGAAACTAAATAAATCAGTTAATTATAGTCAAATCTAACCCCCAAGATGAATTCATATTATATATTCCTTAATCTACCAAAATTAGTCAACTAGCTCTTATATTAGTTATATTAATTTATTTGTTTGACTTATTTAATCTATCTAAATTAGTCAACTAGCTCTTATATTAAAGATCGGAAGGGTATTATTTAAAAAAGAAAAATGGAACCCATTTGCAGAGTGACTTGGAAAGGCAAGGCATGCTATTTGTTGAGGATGATATACATACTGAATATTCATTTATCTTTTCTATCCTTTTCACTGACTGATGTGAATTTTTGGTCTTATCAGCCGTCCATTGCTGTTGTTCTGGGCTTTATTGGGTGCAAGATGATTCTGGACTATTTTGGTGGGTGTGCAACTGTATTAACAGTTTTTGTATCATATACACACACTGTGTTATGTATGTTAACGTCTTCTCATTCCTATAGGAATCCATGTGTCAACGGAGGCATCCCTGGGTTTTGTAGCCTCAAGCCTAACCATTGGAGTGGCGTTGAGCCTGGCAAAGAAGTCTGAATAGGTTGAAATACTTTTCTCTGTGGTTGGTTGAAATTGATATGATTGCTTATATTTTACCGAGCAAATAGAAGCTACTGAGGTACCTTCAACTGTAAAATTGAAGAATAGTTTGTAGCTTCCCTTGATATTTACCTCTCCCACAGAATGGTGATTGGTGACATGTTTGGTTGATTATTCCATTAAAAAGGTAAATAATTTTGTTAATTTGCCCTTTACTGTACTAATCACATGGCCACTTCATGTTAATATCCTCTTGTACTTCAAAAGTGATACAGCTTAGCCGAAAATTACTCTTATATGTGAACAAATTAACAAAAAAAAAAAAAAGCATCTAGCATATTATATATAGTTAATAAGATATTTAGTTGTTGCAGTACTTAAGTGCGTCAGATTTTTCATAAAAAAATAAATACTCTAGTTAATGAGAACATTATCCGCTTTTATATTTGAGAGTAATAAAAAGTAAATGTTGAATTTCACGGGCGGCACAAATTATCTTCTCATTTCCATGTGAAGAAAGTTGTCTGATACTATACTATAAAAAAGAAATAGCTTTATTATTTATTTATTTATATAAAAATATTTATGTGGGTTTGATTTCAATTTCTTATCAAAGTTATAGTACAGTTTGATGACTCAAAGATTATTTATATGAAATTTAAGAAATTGTTTATTAAAAAATCTTTTTGTTGCAAATATTATTGTACATGTGGATGTCCATCCTACCTCTTGGGATTCTTCTTAGGATTCCTTCTTACCTTTATGCCATAAAACTATAACTTCCTCAATGAATGACTTGAGAGGGGTTTCTTGTAGTTAATGGCATTTTATTCATCTTTAATCCTTTGTAACCTTATGTTTAGTCTTTAATGGTTGTGGCCTATAAATAGTGGCTATGTAGAAGGCATTTGCACAAGTGAATATACAAGCATATGAGAAATTCTCTCTTGTCCTTCCATTTCTCTCATATCAAATTCTTGTCTTGTTATCCTTTCTACTCTTTCACTTTCTTATTTTTATAACACGTTATCAGCACGACATTGATCTGAAAAATTTAAGTTCGATCCATAGCTAATTTGACGAAACTCGAGTTTACTGCTCTTGATATCTCGGGAAAAAATTATCTGTCTTGGGTTTTAGATGCTGAAATCCATTTAGATGCCAAAGGTCTAGGGAATGTTATTTTACCTAGAAATGAAGCAAGCAATCAAGACAAGGCTAAGGCCATGATTTTTCTTCTTTTTTTTTTTTCCCAATGGGTTTTTCTTAGTAAGGTTTTAATGAGGCACAATATCTGTCATGGACATCCAAGGGGGAGTGTTGCAAATATTATTGTACATGTGGATGTCCATCCTACCTCTTGGTATTCTTCTTAGGATTCCTTCTTGCCTTTATGCCATAAAACTATAACTTCCTCAATGAATGACTTGAGAGGGGTTTCTTGTGGTTAATGGCATTTTATTCGTCTTTAATCCTTTGTAACCTTATGTTTAGTCTTTAATGGTTATGGCCTATAAATAGTGGCTATGTAGAAGGCATTTGCACAAGTGAATATACAAGCATATGAGAAATTCTCTCTTATCCTTCCATTTCTCTCATATCAAATTCTTGTCTTGTTATTCTTTCTACTCTTTCACTTTCTTATTTTTATAACACTTTTATAATAATAATAATAATTAAACTCACGTATACGAGTAGTTTTTCAATTAACTTTTTTTTGACATTTATTATTTGAAACTAGTTCAAGGAATTTGAACTTATCACATGATTACGTGATATCTTCTTGTTTTTTTAAGAAAAAAAGAGGAACATTTCAAACTCAGGAGTGATAGCCATTAAGTTGAAGCTACGTGCTCCGAACTAGCCACTGGGCGAAAAATCCATCCTTGCGCTGAGGGTCAACTTCATATGACCTGGCATATAAATTTTTAAATATTCGGGTCTGCAGCATTTGACCAAGAACCAAGGGACGTAGATCTCAATTACGATTAATTAACGATAACGTCTGTAGAATTTTAAAGTAATAAAACTGAAGGAAATCAGAAATATGGATCTCGAAGTCTCGAATTAATAATGTTTTTATATTAAGATGATAAGATCTCTCCAGAAGCATATTTATGAGTTAAAAATTTAAGGTTTTGATATTTTTTCACGTAAGTCAATGTCGTAAGATGAAAGCAAGCTAAAGACTTTGACAACTTCCTAGTATGTCGTGAGATGGAGGAAACAGAGTCTGGAAACTGGCAAGCCGATACCACATTTTCTACCAAGTTTTACGAAAACTACATTATTGTAGCTAAGAAGTCCGAATAACTTCTCATATACGGCCTTTCTTAATTAATTCAGATAAGTAAGACTATGGCTGGCTCTTGGGTTTCTATTCGTCACTGCTGGCGCCAGCGACCATTGCAAACCTTTATAAAAGAAGTGAGGGCATCGACACCCCTCCGAACCACGTTCTCCTCCATCACTAAGCTTTCTCGGACAACCACGTCCATGGCAACCTCGTAAGACACATTCCTGTTTGTACTTTTCTTTTTTGTGATGAATCAAATATCTCTTCTCTTACGTGACTTGTTCTTTCTGGGTAATATTCAGAAGCGTGCATGAAGTTCGCCCTCCCACTCTGTCTTCCTCCTCCGACGCACCTGCTGTATTTGATGGAACTACCAGGTTCGTTAATATGTCTCCATCATTATATTTTTGCTCAATATAAGTTCGCAATGATATCTCATAGTAGTATATGTTGGGTTTTCCTTTGGTATTAGGTTGTACATGAGTTATGGGTGCCCATTTGCACAACGCGTATGGATTACGAGGAACTATAAGGTTTTTCCATCACTTGTGCAGCTAAATTATCTTTCTTCATTTTTATCATTTATTACTACTCTCCTTAATATATAATTTATTTAAATAATTTAATTAAATTAAAAAAATTAGTTAGCATAGTATATTTTTTCTAAAATATACTAATAATATTTTTTTAACTCTTTTCCTCTCTCTTTTATTTGATTATTGTTAAAAGAATACTAATAAGAGTAATTTAAAAAAAATTAATAAATATAAAAGATATGTTTTATATTTTTCTATAATTAAGATTAATGTTAAGAAACAAAGGAGTAATGAGTCCTGGAACTGATGACTAACTGTTTCTGAATATCATCTGCAGGGATTACAAGACCAGATCCAGTTGGTTCCTCTCGACATGCAGGACAGGCCTGCTTGGTATAAAGAGAAAGTCCACCCTGAAAATAAGGTAGCTAGCCATCTCAGAAGGGTTAAAACATGGTCGTCCAATATATATCTATCTGGTTTTTCCTATGTTTGTTTTTAATTTGTCATAATAGGTTCCATCGCTAGAGCATGATGGGAAGGTTTTAGGCGAAAGTCTTGACTTGATCAAATACGTGGATGCTAATTTTGAAGGGCCGGCACTACTTCCTCAAGTAAGAATATTAATTAATTAGCATAATTTGACTATTTAATTGACTATTTTGAGTATTTAGTGCTAATAACAGGGATTCAAATCAATGTTCAGGACCCTGCAAAGAAGGAAGCTGGGGAGCAACTGTTATCGTATGTTGAAACTTTTACCAGAACTGTCTTTTCTTCCTTAAAAGGAGATCCTGTAAATGCAACCAGTAAGATCTGAGTTTTTCAATCAATGATGCCAAAGATGTATGTAGAATGGACCTGTTAATTAAGATTCTTGGTCGTTCGTCTGAATCAGGTGCTTCTTTTGATTACGTGGAGAATGCTCTCGGTAAATTTGATGATGGCTCATTCTTCCTCGGCCTATTTAGTTTGGTACGTTAGATGAAAATTCTCAATACGTAATTGCTATACGATGCTCTCTCTGCTTCTCTGTTGATTTTCATTTTTTAAAATTCTACTGCAGGTAGATGTTGCATATGCTCCCTTTATTGAAAGATTCCAAATAATATTTTCTGAGATATTTAAGCATGATATCACAGCTGGAAGACCTCGACTAGCGGCATGGATTGAGGTACAAGCAAACATATATATAGAAGCAAGCAGTACTTAATAATAAACCTCGTCAGGTACAAACAAGCATATTCAGCATATACGTTTTGGCTAACATAGGAGAAATTTATTTTTGTAGGAGCTGAACAAGTACGATGCTTATAAACAGACAAAACTTGATCCTACTGAGTTCGTCGAGGTTTTCAAGAAGCGCTTCCTGGTATGAATAAAAATTTCATAGACAAGGCAAATTTCTACATCAAGCTGTAGTCTTCCTGTATCTCAAAAAAAACAAAAAATTGCAGTCTTCCTAATCCTGGCTATTACTTAATAAACCTCGTCAATTTCTCTGTTGTGCAGGCTAAGCAGTAAGAATGAGATATAATCGTGAAGGGATTTGTTCGGGACACTGAATCTGATAGTCAAATAACATGAGAGTTGCTTGCGTCGAATGTTTGAAGTGAATTCACAGTTTTTAATAATGTGTCTGCAAAAGTATGTGCGCACCATTGTATTTTCAAGTCTTGTGAAATAAAGAAACGTCTGTTGTAAAAATAAAATGTTTTTCTGTGGATGGTATGATATAGTCCGATAATAATGCAAACTCATATCATTTGTTGTACGAGGAACAGGTCAGCCTGTGTGCATGTAAGGAAATCTTTAAATTTTAAATGGATAACGCAGAATAAGGACAAGATTAGATTATTATGAAAATATGAGACACTATAATCAAGCAGCATCATTGAAACAAGAGACTAATATAGGATTAGTTTACTATAATAAAATTTCATTATATCTCTTTAAATTTTAAATTTAATTTTTAAAAGAAATATCTATATTTTTAAAAGGACAACCGATTTAGAAACTAAAATATATAGTCATAAAATTCAATTAATATTATAAAAAAATATTGAAACAAGAGGATTAAATATACAATTAAAATTCAAATCTAAATTTAAGCCTTGGCCAGAAAAGGATACTTTATCTCTATACAGAGTTCGCTATTTAGTTTTCTTGTTTCATAGGAGGAAGGATCCGTTATCCGTCTCTCTTCTGACGATAGGCTTGATCGAATTCTGTATATTTCCTGTTAACTCTATATATTTCCTGTTGTATATGTTTAATTGTGTGTTTAGAAAAGTCTAAGATTTTAAATTTAGATTTAAATAAAATTTAAGTTTTAAGAAATTTTAAAATAAGTAGTTTTTAAAAGAATTTTTAAATTAAATTATAATTTAAAATTAAAATTTTAGATAAATTAGTCAGAGTAATTTATAGAACGTTAAAAGAGCTTATATACTAACCAATTATTATATTACCTATATTTTTCCTTATACCATCTATCCTCTCTCTATTCTATACCCTATTTCTTTTTTGTATACACTCTCTCTCTTTTCTTTTATTTAATTTCTTTTTTACACTATTTTTTTTCTTTTATTTTTTTTATACCCTCTCTCATATCTTCTAAACCATCTTTCTTCTCTCATATTTTCTATATTTAATAATCATAACATTTTTAATAATTTATCAATAATAAAAATACTTCTCAAAATAACTATACAATCACTTATTTATTTACAATCATTTTTTTTTTATAAATTTTTTTTAAAAAACTCGTTTTTTAAAAATTAATTAAAAATTATTTTTTTATAAACTATTTTTTAAAATACTATCTGGCTATATATTCTACTACTTTGTAATACACCCATCTCTTTTTCCGACTGAACAATGTTTGGGGGTTGAAATGACCACCAGGTTTATTATAATATGCTATTCATCGTCACTTGCCACTCCCAACTTCAAAATCTTATTTATTTGTTTATCTTTGTGACAGTTTCTCTTATACACGTGTAAAGTGAATGCTATATATTTAAGTAAATGTTACGGGACAAATTAAAAAAAAAATACTGCATTATAACAATACCCTGTATTATCATAATGGAAAAAATAATCATTTAAAAGTTGGATCGAATCATGTACAAAAGACTGAATTTTTTAAAAAAGCTAAAAGTTATTAAATTAAATGATTAGTTTTTTCCGTTATAAAATTTGATACATTTTAAAATTTACCATAGATCAATAATTGATAATCAATCTAGAACTTTATACCTCAAATTTTATCCCAAATGACGTGGGAAAAAAATAGACATGGTTTAATTAAGAATATGATATGATTTGTTTTCCAACTAAGAATACGATTTGATTTAATCCTTGAATTGCGCGGTTCTAGCACCTTCTCCACCCAACGTGAAAAAGTCGCGCCAGAAGAGGCATTTACAGTCGTCACTGCTTTCGATTCACTGGACCACTGACTGTTATAAAATGCGGACCTTGATGAGTGTAGACCTCATTCTGCATTTGATTACCACCACCTCTACTCTCCACTCCAAGCGGAGGAATTCGCCGGAAAACCAGATCAATGGCAACTGCGTAAGACTTTTCTTCACTCACTTTCCCTACAATCCGAATAATTTCACCTTCTTTCTTATGCTTTCTTCTCTCTCGATGGTTTCAGGGGTGTCGACGAAGTGAAGCCTCCCTCCTTAACTTCCTCTTCCGATCCCCCTTCTCTCTTCGACGGAACCACCAGGTTCGCTTATCCATTATATGCGCACATATGTGTGTATTTTATATGTGATCATCGTCTGATTTTACCCTAATTTTCTACGATTTTGCTTCTGTCGTCGGTCACATGTTAATTATGCTTAGTTTGAACATTCTCTTAGGCTGTACATCAGTTATGTGTGCCCGTTTGCACAACGCGCATGGATTGCTAGGAACTGCAAGGTCCTTTTCTTCACTCTCTCCTCTTTTGTTTAATTTTCTTTTCGAGCGTTTGGTGGCTTTATTTATTTGTTTGCTTGCTTGCTTGAATTGGAATCGCGGCCTATTTTACTTCTAGTGACTATTTTATTCACGGTGAAAGGCATTTCTCTTTCCTGACTAGCGATCGATTTTTTTAAACTACAGGGACAGCAAGGCAATATCAAATTGGTTCCTTTAGACCTTCTAAACAGGCCTGCTTGGTACAAGGAGAAAGTCTACCCTGAGAATAAGGTGCTTACCCTAGCTTTTTAATTCGTTTAACCATGGCGGGCCAACTTCATTCACTTGATTCACTGTGTCTCTCTGCTTATATATAGGTGCCGTCACTGGAGCACAATGGCAAAGTTTTGGGAGAAAGTCTTGATTTGATCAAATATATTGATGCCAATTTTGAAGGACCGGCTCTGTTTCCCGATGTAAGAACTAAGAACTAAGAACTGCATGGTCTATTGTTGTCCATGATGATTGATGACCCTTGCCCCCTTTAGCAACCCGTATTCTCTACTTATCAGTAGAGTAATGCTGAGAAAGACATTTTTCAGGATCCTGCCAAGAAAGAGTTCGGTGAGCAGCTATTATCATATTGTGAAACATTCATCAGAGATCTGTACTCTTCATTGAAATTAGAAGATCCTGTAAAGCAAACCAGTAAGATCTACGTTTATGTATAATTTAGACTTTGGATTGTTATTCAAATTAAATGGACCGTTAAGATTGACAATTTGTACCAGGTCCTTCTTTTGATTATTTGGAGAATGCTCTCGGTAAATTTGATGACGGCCCGTTCTTCCTTGGCCAGTTTAGTGCGGTAAGCTGAACTTAGGAGTCCTTGAGTTTTCTTCTTGAACTCTATTCAGATGGATTCCTTATCGAACGCCGAATAGGAGTCCTTGAGTTTTCTTCTTGAACTCTATTCAGATGGATTCCTTATCGAATGCCGAATAAAGTTTATGTGATCGATCTGATGAAATAAAGTATCAACTTAGTCTCAAGTTAACTCGAAGCTTTTGTCATCTAATTGTATTTAAGAATATAACTGTAGTTCTCTGTGATTTATAAATTACTTTGACTATCAGGTGGATGTGGCCTATGTGCCATTCGCTGAAAGATTTCAACTCGTCTTCTCCGGGGTTTTCAAACATGATATTACAGATGGAAGGCCCAAACTTAAAGCATGGTTTGAGGTACACTGGAACTTGTTCCCCTAAACAATTTCTTCAATTTTTCTTTTCATTTCTCGAAACTTTCCTTTGCTCTCATTTCTAAAATGAATTGATTATCATAATCTGCAATCTGAACTTGAAGCTAATTTCCACATTTCTAAAATGTGGAAACAGAATGGTTCATTTGATAGAAGGCCGAGTTAATTGCTTCAGAATGTTGGTTCCAATAGATATATTCATTTTTGGTAAATCGTGTCTCTTTCGCAGGAGCTGAACAAAAATGATGCGTATGTGAAGACGAGAGCTGATCCTCAGGAAATCCTGGACATTTTCAAGAAACGTTTTTTGGTACTATGAATAAATTAAATATCATCACCTCCTTTGATACTACACGCGTGGCTTAAAACGTCGTGCCTAGACTTGCCCGTGCTCCTCAACATTTGTTAAATACTTTGACATTTCTTCTCTGCAGGCACAACAGTGAACAACGAATGGCAGCAGACGGCTAAGCTGTAGAATATGGCTACTATAGTGTCATTTTTCAGTCTAATATGTATCTCTTTATCCGGACGATATAAATAAATTTCGTAGCTATGTATCTGCACCAGCTTATGATCAGCTTTGTATTCCCATTATTATCACATAAAATGCCAGATCTTATATGTTGTACGTATGTCGATGGATGGAGTAGTTAAACTTAAATAAAAATTATGGTTGTTATAAAATGGGTAGATTGCGTGCTGTTTATATTGACTTCTTTTTGGTTTGGCTATATCTGGATGTTTTAATTTTTCTATCTTGATGTTTTAATTCATTTTTTATTATTACTAGTCTTAAGTTGGTTCTATAACTTTTATTTGTTTATTCAATTCTTTAATTTTCAATTATTATTATTTTTATTCTGTTAAATTATTGTTATTTATCTGTAGAATATAATAATAAATCTCAAAATTATTTTAGCCGCATTACTTTACGCTTGAACAAATTAATTTTTGACATTTTTAATTTAAAATTAGAAGATCGGTCTAGAGGAGAGAGGATTTCATACACACACACACATATATATATAATACGAATTTGAATATTTGGTACCCAGCATGGACTTCCTTGGTAAAAGCGGGAACGCGTTGCGTGATCGTGCCGCTACTAATAACGAACGACCTACAAAAGGGACTAATAAATTCTTACATTGAGCCAAATTTGTCGGAAGGGACGCAACTCGTGAGTGCTAAAGGCCGTGGAGCAAAATTCAATTGGACAGAAAAAGATGGGCCGGCGTTTCGTCTTCCGAACCAAACTCATTTAAAATAAAAAATCCCAAAAGCCTTCTCAGTCAAATAGGTGATCATTTTGTATCAAAAAAAAAAAAAAAAGGTGATCATTTGCTGATAAATTGATAGGTTGAGTTGATAAAAGGATAAAATATGTTACTATTTAAAATTTATTAAATTTTTTAAGAGTATTATTTTATTGTGGTTCTAACCGCAATATTTGGGGAGGTATTCTAGCTCTTAAGTGTCTAGACTTATGCCTAAAGATAATAAATAGTTTGTCCTACTCAATATTGATATTGCCTAAGAGAAAAAGGATTTTACCATATCTTTAGATAATCCAATTTCTTTCTAAATATTTTTATAACAAGGGACCATTTGCTTAATATTAGTATGTCCTGCATTTACTTAAATATTTTCAAATTTTCACCGTATGCACCCGTACATGCACATATTTAGAAAATTTGTTACATTCTATGATCAGGCATATGTTCCAGCACATTTTGTTGGAAAAAACATATAGTTTTCTGCTTGCGATCAACATAATCAAATAATCTCACTCAAAATTCATAACAATAATAACTATTTTTTCCATGACTGACGATAATGAAGTTCACAGATGCAGCAACAAGACAACTACTACTCAGGACTTGTTTTGTCAACTTGTTCAAATGACTTGCGTCAAGTAGTTTTTTTTTTAAAAAAACAAAATTTATTGTTTTATTTGGTTGTATACCGCACGAATGGAGACAAAAAGCAGACAATCTTCTTGTCATTAAAATCACTGAATTTCTCCATACTTCTTGTATTTTCAACTTATTTTTCTGAAAAACTCAGTGAAGAGTCACATCAAAAGCATAGAAGCATGCAAGATTACCTGATTACTTGGCAAAAGACGAGGTCTTAATGAAATATGTCCTTTGCGACTTTGCGGACTAATTTTTACTAATAAACAGCACAAAACCAATTAAGTATTACTGCTGAATCAATATATTTATGATATCAGGTAGAGGAGGATGAAAGATCTGATAAATGGAGAAACTTCCTTGAACAGATATCTATATCATCTCAACCGTATTCTTCTGAGATAGGAGAAGTGAAAGGTGCAGAGAGGATTAGTGAAGTAAAGGATTTAAGGGGTAAAGAGTCTGCTGAAGGCAATGAGAGAAAACAACATATATATCTAGGGGGAGCTAGTAAAGATCAGATTGTAGCAATTCTGCTGAAGAAGCAGAGGTTAAAGAGGAGACAAGTCTAGAGAGGCTAAGTGAAGGAGATGATTCAAGTGTAACAGGAAGTAGCTCTGATAAGGTGGTCCGTCCTTCAGAAGAAAGAAAGACCGTTAAACTTGGAATATGGGCTGAAATTAGTCCATCTCTCATTGACATTGAGCAACTTATGAGTTCTCGCATCAAGAAGGGAAAGATTATGAAAGGTCAGAACATAAAGGGTAATGACAACTCAATGCAAGAATTGGGAATCTGTCAACGGGGTTTCTGAGCGGAACTGTAAGGATGATGTCTGCATTAATGAGACTCTAGACAACAATATCAATGCATCAAGGAATGATAATGCTTTCGTGGGCCAAGATTCATCTGAGCTTTTCTTACCATGGAAAGAACTTCAGTTCCTTGTTCAGGGAGGAGTGCCAAAGGATCTTAGAGGAGAGGTATAAGTAAAGCTTTCTAGTTCATTAATTCATTTACCTTCGTACTTTGCAAGAGAAAAAAAAATGCAATCTTTGCTACAATATTGTCTTTCTTATTACAGGTCTGGCAAGCCTTTGTAGGTGTGAAGACGCCTCGGGTGGAAAGCTATTATGAGAATCTGTTTGATGAAGAAATGCATGGTGGTGAAAGCAAGGAGCAGGGTGACCTGTCTGGTGCATTTGGGAAATGGAGAAATCAGATTGAGAAGGTCATTAGCGGCACGCGCCTTGGACTTTATTTTGATTTGTAGGTGCTGCTTCTTTGGCTTGATCTTGTAAGTTGGCTCTCTCCTTAGACTAAATCATGCTTTCCTTTTACAGGATGTACCAAGAACTTTCCCAGGTCATCCTGCTCTGGATGAAAATGGTAGGAATTCCTTGAGGCGCCTACTCCTTGCATATGCTCGGCATAACCCCTCTGTAGGGTACTGTCAGGTAACGGGGTTAATTGTTTCTTTCTTCTTCTTGTTTTTTTTTTTTGGGTAGGGGGTTGGTTGGGTGGGGAACATGTTGATGGTAACTTTGACCTCTTTCTTGGTGGTAATAATCTGTGTTGTCATCATTGTCAGTTATTGAAACATTTGCAGGCAATGAACTTCTTTGCTGGTTTATTGCTGTTTTTTATGCCTGTAGAAAATGCCTTTTGGTAGGTTTGAGAAGCTTACTCTGTTAATCCCTCTTTGTAGCATAGATAGCTCCCTACACTCTAGAGACAATACTTATAGCTTGAAAATAAACAATATTTCTGAACAAACTGGTTACCCTTTCAAGCATAATACATCCATAAATTTTATCGTTTGGCAGACCTTAAGTACAATATTTGGAGCACAGTTGAACTTGTAAATATGAGTTCTTTATTACTTGATTTAACTTGGATTTGTTAGCTTATTAATTTTAGTTGGATTTCTCAGGGCATTGGTGGGCATTAATGATGATTATTTTGAAGGCTGTTACACAGAGGAAATGAAAGAATCTCAGGTTTAGTTCTATTAGTTCAACTTTTATAATTATACCTCTTTATTTTTATCCTCAATTGGTATTTCATGGTTGTTTCATAGTTACAGTATAGAGGGACTTAGTAATTCCCATGACAGTCATGGAAAATTTGGTTTTGTCAGGTGGACCAGTTAGTTTTTGAGGAATTGGTGCGTGAAAGATTTCCAAAGCTGGGATTGTAATTGCTAGATTTTCTTAGTAATCGTTTTGTTTCCATATGAAGCAGCTTGCATCGACATTTTATTCTATTGCCACTTTTGTTGCAGTGAATCATTTGGATTATTTAGGAGTGCAAGTGACGTGGATTTCTGGACCTTGGTTTCTTTCAATCTTTGAGAACATACTTCCTTGGGAAAGCGGTGAGATTTATGCGGGGTATTTTGTTTGGTTCTCACTAAGTTACAAAATTGACTTTGAACTTGTTATATCCTAAAGCATGTTGCCTTACGGTGGATTACTTTGTCTATAGTTCCTCGAGTCTTGGATGTGCTGCTATTTGAAGGGAACCGCGTCATGTTATTTCAAACAGCACTAGCTCTAATGGAGTTATATGATAGAGAGTTGTGTTTTCCAGTGTTTGAGTCAAACATTAGGTGTATATAAATGAAGTTTATGTTCAATGAAGTTTAATTTAATAGCAATTTATCATGTCTTGTTCTAGGCTCTTCATTAGTTACAACAAAAGATGCAGGTGATGCACTCACACTTTTACAGTCACTTACTGCCTCAACATTTGACAGCAGCCAGCTAGTTTTTACTGCTTGCATGGGTTTTCTACCAGTGACTGAGGCCAGGTTGCAGGAACTGAGAGATAAACATCGGTCATCTGTATTAGTTGTCTTGGAGGAAAGGACAAAAAAGGGATGCATTTCGAAGGATTCAAAAAAGGTCGCATCTAAACTGTCAAGTTTCAAGCGTGAGCCAGTATCTCTGGTAGAAGAAAGGAAGACCACTGATGAGGAAAAATCAAATTCGGAACCTCAGTCTTCTCATTTGGATGAATCACTTAATGGACTTCATGGTGGTTCAGAAGGCGATTGTCTACCAGATCTCCAGGAACAGGTTGCTTCCTTTAGATGTGTCTTCCTTCATCGTTTTTCTGAAACTATCATAAAGATGTGGTTTATTGAGTTATTCACTTGACAAATATTGGGAGCAATTGCTTGACAGAGCTTTGTTTTGGATAACCACATGAAGGATCAATGCACACTTTATTTCCAAAACCAAATGTACTTTGCGGGAAGCAATTTTGAGTTATGACGTGTCATATTCTTCCAGGAAAATTATGTAACTGTAGGGGAATATAATATATGATTGTAGGATCCATTGAGTTTGAGAAATTGATTTCACCTACTTGTAGTTAGTCAACAATGAGTAGTGCTAATATCTGCATAGTTTGTTGATCATAATCTGCTGTATGCGACTGGCTGCATGTAGTTTGGTGGGTAGTGCCACAATTCACAACAGCATTAGTCAGAAATATTTTCCTCATAAACGTCCAAGATTCTGGAGTCATGCTATCTTCTAGCCTATCTCCTTGGCCAAATTTTATTTTACAGTTTGCAAGTTCTATAAATAGTTGTTCTGGTATAACTGGTTCATGCGCAACTCATTTTAAGTTTCAATCAGGTGGTTTGGTTGAAGGTTGAGTTATGCAGATTGATTGAGGAGAAAAGAGTTTCTGTGCTCATGTTTGTTGTTCTTTGGCGCTTCTATACTAGAGCTTTTTCAGTCGATGATAATCAATTTGTTTTCAGCCCACTGTTTGAGTTCAGAGGAGATTTCTTAGACAATAATTGTTGATGAGTTAAGGTTGTGAAAAATGTATTTCCCAGTCCAATTTAGTTAGCTGGCATCATGCCTAACCTTGTGTACTTTCTTATCTCCTGCTAAGAGAGTATGACGGTGTATATCCCTAAGAAAGACCTTAAAAGTTTCCAATGGTCATGTTTAAACAAATGCCAGTCTGGACTCTGGAAGTGGCATTCAACCCACCAACAGGTGCATCTGGGCAAATATCCCCAGTGCTTCATTATGTTTTCTCACTTATTCTACTGTGCAGATATTGTGGCTCAGAGACAAGAATAGGTGACAATCTTTATAAAACAGCATTCATGTTCGTTTTTGTATTTTTCTTCTTGTTCCCCCCTCTTCCTCCATCTTTTATTGCTTATTTGGAAATTTCAGAAAAAATTTTGAGGATCTTTCCTATTTAATTACTCATGTTTCAAATCTTTTATCCAGATATTGTTTGAGAACAACTAATTAATCTCCATGCATGTATTTCCATCCTTTTAACCAGAGCTCAGGAGCTAGAAACAGCTCTAATGGAGTCAATCAAGCAAGATAATCGACTGGAACTGATTGCAAGGGTATATTTAGTATTTGGATAATTGCACTTGTTGTGTCTCATTTTTTCCCCTTTGGTGGGAGCCGGTGGGCCAGGTGGGGATGTTCATACTGAGTTGAGTTTGGCTTTATGTTGTAGAAGTGGAAATTTGACAATATATCATGGCCCTTTACCTATTTTCCCCTAACATATATTTGAAGTTTTTAATATTTAGTTCTACCATGTATTCCAGATGCCTGCTGCTCTAGGACTATGTTTATTGTTAACTCGTGTTTTTTGTATCACCTTGATTAGATCAATAGAGATGACTAAATTCTTGACACCAGCTCATGTGCTTATCAATCTGCATTTTTGTTTTCATTTTTCTTTAAAAAATAAGTAGGATTGACAATCAGGATCTTGTGCTTGTCAATTGATTACAACAGGGGTCTTGTTTTGTGCATTATACGGTAACCGTCTATTTTTTATTTAGTTTCAGTTAAGGTTTAGCTCCTGGAGAATCCACAAAACGAAATCCCTGCTTGAAGCATTTATATTAACGATATAGATATGACTATTGATGTTTATTATTATTTTCCTTAAAACAACAGAGCTTGCTGTAGATGACTATGTATTCATGACATCATCCAAACGCTGGGAAAAGCTAGTCCAACTTCCAAGTGCAACAATAATCGTTCTTCTTTTTGAAATCTTTGGCGGCCTTTGGCTTGCTAGGTTTACTAATGTGTTTAAAATCATGCAGGTTGAGCAATTGGAGCTGGAGGTAGCTGAGTTACAACAAATCATTGCTGGATGCTACAGGTCCTAATGCATCTACGAAACTCATGTGCACTACGGAAAATATTGAATCTATCTGCATGCTACAGGTCCTAATGCAGCTAGAGCAGGAGCAAAAAATAGCCGAAGATGCTCTCAGAAAAGCAGAAGAAGATATCGCTTTTCAGAAACGTGAGGCTCACGTCCTTCAGGTACCCTGCCCCAGAATCCTCGTGGTCCTAATTATTATCTGAGAATGCCTTGAATCTGATCAGAACTCCCCATGACTCCTTATATAAATAAATCTTCTTGGAAAATTGGAGCAAACTAACTTTTGATGCAATGACGATAGCTTCAACTCATTATGTCTACTGAACATTTGTTCTTTGATGCCCAATAGTTTCAGTAATCTAACGAAACTGCAGACATTTCAAGTAATTGTCATTAATATGTGGTGTGGCTGAAGTTAACTGCTATTATATTTTGATTATTATTTCCGCCATTATGTTTGGTTTGTGGACTTAGTTCCAAATTCCCAAACGCAAGTATCTAAAACAAATTCTACTGTGACATAGTAACATTCGGATGAAGAAAGCTTTTTAGAGGACGCCTTATTCTGAAAATCTACAGCCAATGTAATATATATGCAGGAAAAGTATGATAAGGCCATGGCTTCAATTGCTGAGATGGAAAAGCAACTGTTAGTGGCAGAAAGTTTCTTACCCATCGGGGAGTTCAACTGACAAAGAGATAAGATATATAATCGTTTAGAATGTATTTGATCCTTAGAGAATGCTATTTTATTGTGGTTACAGTCACAGTACTTGGGGAGATATCCTAACTCTTGAGTGTCTAAGTTAACGCTTAAGGATAATTGACGACTCATCTTACCCTATATTAATATCACTCAGGAGAAAATAAGACTCTTAGATCGTGGGTAAACATGATCTCTTTTTAAAAAAATTTGTAAAAAAAAAAAAAGTCCGTTGGAGGTTACCCTTCAATATGAATCTGGCCTATCGAGAGCGCTTTCTTCTCCAAGGTATAAATTTTTAAATATCAACTTCAGATTTTGCATGCAACTTCTTCCTCTCATGGTCCAAATATCTGCAGGTTAAAAGTTGTTAGATGATCACGGGTTTAAATAACTTTTGGTCGTATCTCTAATGTCAACGAAGTTTTAATCTTAGTCTATTCAATTTTACAGAGGTTTCAATTCGCCTTTACATTCTTGTTGCGATCATTATTATGGGATTAACCAATAAGATGTTGTAAGCTTAACTTAATGGTGTGGTTTTCGTTATTATCATTAACTGTAGAGCCTCTTCCGCACAAAACCCAAGGGAAGAAAAGCCCTCACGGAAGATAGGTATACTAAACTTTGGATTTAATTGGCGTGAAAACAAGGTAACAATAATTTCATATATTTTGCCGCTCTCGATCTCTAGCCTGCCATATTCAAGTGGAAGAATTCTTCAATATATGAAAATACCAATTTGTGTATCTGGAAATGTCTCTAAATTCTTCAATATGGCCATTTGGTTGGCTTTGGCTGTTGTTTGAATCAGGGAAAACCGATAGGGGGTGGGAGAATCTAACCCAGCGGGAACTGACGCTGTCACTCCGACGACGGAGTCCAGTAAACAAGAACAAGACCGAGAGAGCAGTCCCTGCGAAAACTCAAAGCTCATTCTTCTCCTGCCTAAGTACGTCCGAGTAATTACCTGACTTGATTAGTTGATTACTTGTCTAAACGGATTTTTAATCCCTTTTGATTTTGCTTTTATTTTTCCTCACTCTTTTTAGTTAGTTCCAGTGAAATGCAATCAATGTTAATATAAAGTATAAAATTTACATCACGTGTATTGTTTGTAAATTATGAACTATACCACTTATCTTAAAATCCATACAATAAAAAGGAAAAGTGTTTAATTCCAATGTAAAAGTCGTTTAACATCTATTGTTGATATAGGTATTGACAGTGATCGTATTCTGTGTGAGTACCTTCAGGCTTTAGTTAAACTTCTGCCATGAGATACTAGGCACATGCATTATGAATCGGCAAGAAATAGAAATTAAAGGGAAAAGGAAGTGAAAAATACTGCAATAGCTCCCATGGAAATATGATCAGTTCAATGCACCCTCTTCACATGAATAAAATCAAAAATTCACAAAGCTTTTTCCGCGACTATGCTCTGACCTGAGAAATAAATAATAACCACAAAAGAACAACTGAGATTAACGTATATAAACATATATTTTGCATTAAAACTACATATAAAACGTTGCTTTAAACCATGTGAAAATAACCAAATTGTGATAAGTTCCATATCATCTTCCTCTCCTTGTTGTAGAAGTAGCAGGGGCAAGGCGAGGGCTTTGAAGAGAGTGTGAATTGCTGTCATACCTTTGGGAAGAAAGGTAAGACAAGGCAGTGACGACATCAGCTATAACTGGCCGCATATTTGCTTGCTCCTGAACACACATTGCTGCAACAGCAAGGGCTTGATATAAGCCTCTGGGAGGATACTGACCTTGAAGCATTGGATCAGCCATTTGTGAAAATTTTCTTCGATCTTTAAACAAGGGTCTTGCCTGCAATTCAGTCATCAATCAGGATGGTCCATCCCAAAGTTACTGTTCAAAATACTCAATAGGAGCAAGAATCAGTCATACAATTATATCGATTGAATGTATTAAGTTTTTCAATTTCTTCTAGATAGCCAACGAAAAAAATGTAAAAGGTCAAAGAGAATCAATGTGATATACGATTTGAAAGTTCGCCTTAATTTGGAAGCCAGCTTCAATCATTATAATTGCTTGAAAATTTCCCCCTTTTAGATAATAGGAGTATATAGTGAAAGGGGAAGACGAAACAGAGCAGGAGAATCAGGAATGGGATAATGGGAATGGAAAATTATTTGAACTACACTTCCTTTATTTTATTCACTGGCCATCCATTAGATCTAGTTCATTAATATCGTAAGATATTCTCACCCATGCAACGAGATTCTGCTCTCCCGCAGCTTTTGAGCTGTCAATGGCTTTCCTTCCTGTGATTATTTCCAGAAGAACTATGCCAAAGCTATAAACATCTGATTTCAGTGTTAGTTGACCTGTCATTGCATACTCTGGAGCACAATATCCATATGTACCCATAACCCTTGTGGATACATGGGTGTTTTCCCCAACAGGTCCAAGTTTAGCCAAACCAAAATCAGATAACTTTGGATGATACCCTTCCCCAAGCAAAATGTTCGAACACTTTAAATCTCGGTATATGACGGGAGGGTTTGCTTTGTCATGCAGATATTCCAGTCCCTTTGCTGCCCCAGCAGCAATTTTCATTCGCGTGTTCCAATCGAGCCGTTTTTTAGCAGGAGAAATATCTGCAAATGAAAAAGCATAACCAGTGCCTCCTATAAGACTATAACATGCAATTTAAAGAGATGGAAGTAACAAGTATGCAGATCTGAGATACAAATACCATATAAGTGATCTTCCAAGGATCCCAATGGCATGTATTCATAAACTAGAAGCCTTTGATCTCCATCAGCACAATAACCAATAAGGTTGACAAGGTTAGGGTGGTGAAGTAGACTTAACATCAACACTTCAACAAGGAATTCTCTGTTCCCTTGCAGCCCATCTCGGTCAAGTTGCTTTATTGCGACAACCTACATTCCCCAATGGAAAGTGATGAATTGAGCAAAAGGACAATAACAAAGAAAAAGGAAGTAAAACTTGATTGCCAGCAAGATTCTCCTGTTCTGTGCAGACAAAGAAATCGCAAGAAAACAAACCTGATTAGAACTTTCCAAACGCCCTTTGTATACCCTACCAAATCCTCCCTCTCCTAACAGACTTTCTGTCCTAAAATTTCTAGTTGCAGTCGCCAACTCACGGAATGTGAAAGTCTGAGCCGCAATGTGATCAGAATTCCCGTTTTTAGAGGGATCTTTGGAACTAGTGGATGAATTCCTCTTCAACTTCCCTGTAAACAACGACCCTAAAATTATTAGAGGAGGGACAAGAAGAACAAGAAGCTCTGTCTGGTTCATATTTAGATTTCGTCGGCCATTTCCATGTTCATCCTATCTCTTGAAGTCATGAAAATACTATGGAGCATGTTTCACTGTTCAAGGCCCAGCAGGATGTAACTAGACATCATATGAATCGGAAACTTAAATTGGTTTTGCCACGTAGAATGCATCAATTCAAACTACAAGCTTAAGAACAATTTTAAGTGTGAATTTGCTTCGTGAATGTGGAAACCGATAATACCAAAGGAAGCAGCTCAAATGAGAGGGGTTATACCCTTATGAAGGGTGAAAACTGCGAAAATATTTCATAGCAGTTTACTTTCGTGAAGCATCATCTAAATCTAAATTCTAGTAATGCATAGATCCGAGTAATGTGATAGAAGAGAACCTATAAATACAGAACAGAAGATTAAATAACAAAGGCATTCGTCACTATCAAATCACAGCTATCCGCATTGAGGACATTCACATATTTTGGTATCCTAGGTACATGAAGCTCGATTAAGCTTCAATGTTGCTATAAATTCTCAAATGATAATTTCATCACAACACTGCAAGAGAAATCCTCTAATAACTATCGTAAACTTTTTAAAGCCTAGCTTGCCATATTAAATTAATGACTGTATCCGTACCTGGAGTTGTTTTGGTTTGATCTACCGTATTCTCCCGCATTTCCGTCTTCTTTATCTTATTCTTTCCCTTTTTCTTGCCGTTTGGATTTCCAGAACATGGAATCCAACCCATGCTTCCCCTTCCTTTCTCCCTAACAATGCCGAACACAACAGTAATCTAGAAGATTCTAAATGGCTGAAGAATCAGTAACTCCAATTCACAGTACGAATCATCGCAGACCCGAACCCGACACTGACCTCACAGTGCTCGGGCAGCTAAAATTGGAAAAGAGACAACACAATACAGTGATCGCTGAATCTGAATCGGCTAATTGCTTCTCATATCTCACAGCTTTCCATTTGGCTCGAGAAATTCCGTCATTGGTGTCCCTTCGGTCGGAGAAACCCCATCGGTGTGTGAAGCACGGTGCCTCACTGGATCCCCACCGAAGACAGATTGAAACTGAAACATCTATAAACGATGTCGCTTGAGGACCAGTCTCTAATAGAATATTTGCTTTTGGGATTAAAGTAAAAACCTGTCATAAAATGTCATGCAAGCCACTCCTATGTGCACCCCTCCCACATTCTTCTATCCGAATCTGTACACAGAGATTCTTTTATGCTGCTTTTGGAATTTTCGAATTTTCATAATATTTTATTAATTTTCTCTGTGACATTTCAACCTTAAATAAATCTTAAGGAAACTCCATGATCAGATATTTGGCCGCCCACAAAGTTCAAAACTTTTAGCAGATAACTGATGAAGTAATAACAGCTGTAGATCTTAATGACACTGCTATCATTATCATAAGGTGGGTCTCACAATTAGTCCATCCATAACTTCTCCTTTTCTTTTCTTTTTCTTTTTCTTTTCCTGTCTGGGTTTCTCTCTCCTTTAAGTCAATAAAAGTGGCTTTCGAAGAAGCAAGCGATCATGATAACGTGGAAGAATTATTCCCACGTTCAGAGAAGTGTGCTACTTGTCTCGTTTAAAAGTTAAAATTTGAGATCAATTTCACGTCAGAGTTTAGATGAACTCAGATCATATTAATGTGAATCGCCACAAACATACGAGAAAGGATTAGTATGGACTGAGATTTAAATCGACACAAAAATAATAATGATACTTAGCATTGGCCACTTTTTTCCCCGTTTAAAGAAATCAAAGCCTCCGCCAAGCCATGACAGGGTATATAAAGAGAGGATGGTTAATCTCCTGTTTCTTAGTTGACATTCATTGCCCCCCCCCCCCCCCCAAAAGTTCCCTTTTTCATTATCTTTAATACAAGAATTTGTCTATTTCTTAATTATTATTTATTTTGATATTTTCTAGTTAAATAAATAACTTCCTAAAGGAATAAAACAATATATCTTCCGACAAATGAACTTCGTTAAGAATAATTTTAAAATTTAAAAATATTAACTAATTTTAACCAAACTCCTTATTAATCTCGTAGCACAAAAAAGAAGCTATCCACGGAAAATTAATATATATATCAGAATCTTTCGAGAATTTTACTCAGCTTATTGACTAACTGATTTAATTAGTTGTCTCGTGCGAGTTTGTTGATGCAGTATCATCTTCCACATGCACGTGTAATCTATAGAATCATGCAAGTAATTGATCGTTAATGACGTCGTTTGTAATGTTTTATATCAGAGACAAAAACATATGAAAGCTACCTTCTTTAACTTCTAGACTCATCATCTTCCTCTGCTTCAGTCCCCTTTCTTCCTGCATCCTCACAATTCCCAGTTTTGCCTTCATTCCTCTCTCCGTTTGTGTTACTGTCTTGGCTCATTCCTGATAATGAAGCTGAGTTTCGCTTAGGAGGCTGAGGCTTTGAATGGTTGTGTTCACCATTATATACTATTTCTGCAATCTGGCCATCGAGTGATCTTTCCACCTTCTTCTTGGTTGGGCAATTAGGATATGTGCATTTATAGTAGCTCCTCGGGTACTCGCTTCCTTTCAACTACTTGTGCCGATATTTTCTCCACTTGTATCCATCATATGAAGGTCGATCGCCATGATTATCGAATTTTAAAGCCTTTGTGTCTTCTTCTATGTTCTGTGGCAACAACTTGCAAGGTTCAGTTGCTTGTGGGGTGTCAAAATAGGCTCTGAACTTTTCTTGCAGGGGAGGTTGATGATGATGACTGGTGCTGCAATTTCTCTTCTCCCATAGAAACAAGGACAAAGCATCAATTTTTGAAATGATATCCATATAAGGAATAGAGAGCTGTTCAATTATTTATAGTACTGACCATATTCGCCAATAGAGAGACAGTGGTCTTTGATACAACTTTTGCCATTGGCTTGTAAATCTTGTCAGATTTTGCACTCTGAAATTATTGGGGGGGGGGGGGGGGAACTGAGATATTGGAAATGAAGAAGCCCTAACAAGTAGATAATGGCATTATAAAGTGAAAGTTCACCTGAGAAGAATCAAAACCGGCAGGAGGAATTAAGAAGAGGGTGATACAGGGATGATGGCTTGAACCTCACAATTTTGGGTCTAATGGCTCGATCTGGGGTCTGAGAAGATTGAACAGAGGAAGAAGAGGCATTAATGGCACCTGAAGCAACTGGTTTTGCAATCACTACTCTTTCAGCTGCTTCCTCAACTTCCATAATCTTCAATCGCTATGTTTTGCAGAGTTGTGATTCCTTTATGTAGGAAAAAAGAAGCAAAATCATCATCTTCACAATTGATCAAAATGATGCGAAGATAAAAAATAAGCAAAAGTGATATAAAAAATAGGCAAAAGATATAACCTGCTAACAAATATATCTTGTAGCAGAAGAATTATGAAGAACACAGAACCAAGTGATCAAAATGATGCGAACATAAAAGTGGAAGCTAACCAAACAGTCGAGAAGCAACAGCCAACCGGTGGGATTTTACGAGGAAACCTGTTGAGTTTCTTGGGACAGTGGCATTCTCGACGTAGACCTTTGAGAGAGAAGGAAAGGAAGCGGACTATCGTTCGGAAGATTCTACAGAACATGCAAACGCAGCCGTGTTTTATTTGGACGTTATCGTTTATCAAAAGTTTATTATAGTATTTAAGTGACATATAATTCCTTTTCTCACTAAATTAAAAAAAATCACTTGCTTCATATCTGTTTGTCAGAAAAGTTGTAACGCTTACTTCGCCGTCCGTGGGGATCGAACCCACGACCACGTGGTTAAAAGCCACGCGCTCTACCACTGAGCTAGGACGGCTATATGCTATGTTTCAGGAAATATATATTCATGACAAATATTTGAGGGATTGGATGATGAAATCCGTTTAACGGACGACCATGTGATTAAAAGCCACGCTGGCTACCACTGGACTAGAATAGCCATATATTTAAATCTTTGCCAATACCTCTGTATTGGTATTGTGATGATGCTGTAATGATGTTCTCCAAATGCATCCAACACTTGTGCGATGGTATGTTTTGTTCCATTTTTAATTTTCTGCTATAGATTAATGAACCATGCGAACCCACACCACTTGAAGCAATTAATTAGCATGTGGACATGAATACAAGTTTTCAAAGAGCTGTCTTGTACCTTTGTTGAAACGAAATTGAATTGTGCTATATGGCTCTGCGTTCGTTTGGAAATTTAATCGAAAAGGTAAGAATCGGATCAATGTGAAAATGACTGCCTGAGAGGAGGATAAATGCCAATAATTGACATTAGGGGGTTTGAGGGTTAGTTGAGGTTTGGAATGGTGGTTGAGAAACGAGGTTGCAGTCGGAGTCGGACAACAAGGTTTTTAACAATATAGTACCGTCCATCACCAAACTACCATGTTACACTATGCCCATGACTGGTAGTTGTGCCAAGTGAGTCACTTCACCTCCCAATTAAAATACCAAACTCAAGTGCTGAGAATGAGGGGGCCATAATAGACACGTCAGATTTGACTTGACCCCTACTTTTGAAAGGGAAACTAATGCATTGTTTAATTTGGTTTGGAAATGCTCAGTATGAAGATATCGCCAACCCACTGGGTGTATCAGTATCATTATTACTTTTCATTTGCATGTGACTGAACTTTGTCAAAGATTCGATCCCAATTTTAGATTTTGTAAGCTACTGTTTATCTTAAACAGGAGCTAGCATTTTCGTCCCCATCAGCTTCCGTCCCTTCTCAAATAACGTGACTTGGATGCTTGATAGTGACGAGTGGGGAATAAAGGTGAAAATGTTGAACTATGTTTCACGCAATGCGTTATGCTCACGACGGAGAGCATATTCGTTTTCACAATCCGACACCACAAATATCCTATGGTGCAGACAAACACATGAACGGAAACCCATTATTCGCTTTTTTTATTTATTTATTGCTTATTCGGGGTACACTTCACTCCGTAACGTCAGGAAATGTTACGTTAGATTTAGAAGTACACTTCAATGGCTATGAAATTTCTTATTCCTGAAAGGCTGAAACAGGCAGTGTAAGAGAGAGAGAGAGAGAGAGGGCAACAGATGAAAGAAAGATGGGCATTTGATTGTTCCGGCATAATATCAAACGAGGACTAGCAAATGTGCAGTCGCCAAATGAGTTTTCCGAGCGTCCAAATAGCATAACAACGTCGTCTATAAAATTAATGACACCATAAATTGACTCAGAGGTACCGAATGAACAAGCTGGAACAGGTAGAATCCATTTTACATTGACACAATACAGACGCAGACAACAACAATTCTCACAATCTACATGAAGAATCCTACACTCATGATTATGCCGTTTACACAACTGCCCTGAATCAGCTGTCAGTTGCCTCTTCTGCCTCACTTGTACTCTTGTTGGAGGCCTGCCGAACAAATTGTCCGCGAAAGCGAGGTCGTTGTTCAGCTAATTTCTTTCTGCTTTGATATCGAACCTAAAATGCAAATCAGATCAAGTTAGGAACCGGTAATCAAATAAATGTGGCATGATAAATACTCTCGTGAAGGAGAAAATTAGCTCCAATTAAACTGGCTCGCCCATACAAATATATTTCTAGTAGAAATAGCAACCACATGATAAAGCCAACTGATTTTAGAATTCTAGCAGACCAAATCTCCAGGAATTAAAAATGGTCACAGAAAAGACTATACCAATAGTTATAATTACATGGTGTAGCCAACTTAAAAAACTAACAGCTGACTTTAATCAATAGCATATTCCCTAACACAATCCCCCAATTATATTATTGCATTCATGCTACTATTACCATATCAGTTGGCTTCCAAGCTCCTTCAACTTGATTAACCTTTCCTAGCATTTTTGTATATCAAATTGATGGGGATTAAGGTAGTACGGGATCATAAATACCACATTGAGTAGTATGAGATGCCTAATAAGTATTTGTGTGGATTGATTCTTTCACATCAATAGCTAGCTTTTGAAGAAGGGTGTCCCATCCCACTTGAGTACCCTATTAATTGGTATTGAAGTTAGGGGTCGATAGTTTCAAAAAGGCTACCTATGGAAAGTTTTAACCCGTAGGGTATTTAAATTGACAAGTCAAGTGAAGTTTTACTGCAGATTGGGACACCAGCTCTCCATAGGAGGCCAATTGATGGAGAATTCAGAAGCATACAATGCCTAAATCCCCACATCAAGTAGTATGGAATTCTTAATGGATATTTAAGTCCTTTGATTCTCCTACCTTAATAATTAGCTTTTGAAGGAAAGTTCCCTATCCCACTTGAGGGCCCATTAGAAATACACAGGGGTAATGATCATGAATAGAGTCACAATATCTACCAAAAAAAAAAAAGCACTGTAAATCCTCCAGTAGCATATAGCAGTGCGATTTTTTCTTTTTAACTGATTGACAGGTTTGACAGAAAAATTCAGGAAGAAACTTTTGGAGGGCCAAAACAAAAGGAGAGAATGTGAAACAAAAATACAAAAAATGCGGGAAACGATAATAATGAAAGTAAGGTAAGAGTGACACCATATTGCCAGGAAAGGTCATAAGCACTGGATGATATCCAGGAACAAAAGCTCCATGTCAGTTACCTTTTTCCGAAAGCACCTTTCTTTTCTCTTCTGGCGAAATTTAGTTAAGGCTTCTTCTCTTTGAGAAGTCTTCTTCTGATCTATTCTGTTAGCACTTCCACTGCCACTCCCACTAGCATCACCACCTCGATTTGATGACCCACAGTGTGGAGCTGTGCCAGCAATTTTCTTTGATGATGCATCATCATGGTCTGGGGGTAGCTGATGCTGCATGTTGTTAACGATACAGCTATGGTTATTGTACATGCCGTGGAAGCCCTGTGTTGGAGAGTCCTTGTGTATACCTCCTCTAGGTGGTTCTAGCACAGTTGAGGCTGTCACATCTTCAGTACTATGTACTGCAACTTGTTGAGAGGTACACATGAAGTTGTTTTTTATAGGCTGGAAGGCAGAAGATTGATACAAACTTTTACTCGGTGACACCACAGTTGTCTTGCTCATAACAGCAGATTTAGTGAAAGCGTTATCAGTCGTGGAGCCCATGTCAATGTTATTGCTGGCACCATTCGAGTTCTGGTTAGGGGGATTTCCGCTAGAATGGGATTGGATGTCACGTGACGAATCTTTCTTTGTAACTTCTAAGCTATTATTATGGGGAGAATTGCTTCCAGCACAGCCACCAGGAGATTTCTTAGCATTAAAAGCCGCATTGTACCTGTAGCAGAAGACTTGTTAAAATATACTGCCATCCATCTTAAAATTAGTTCAGAATAATACAAAAGAATGACATAAAGCCATCATACCTTGAAAAGGCTGAAAGGTCTGATCGTCTTAAAACATTACGTTCATCCTGAATTGTAATCCCAGCATCTTTAACTCCCCTAAGTCTCTTTAAACTGAGCTCAAGAGATGGCAATTCTTCATTATCATTAATAACTTTACTTTCAGTATCTGAGGGCTTGGCTCTTCTATTTGAGGCTTCAAATTCTCCACCATGAATCCGCAAATCATATGTAATAGCAACAGCATCAGACTGAAATGGACCTCTGCATCTCAATTTGCTAGAAGGATCTTCACAGTGATGTTCCAGCTGTCCTCTATTAAGTTGCTCATTGAATTTAGAGGAGCCTATATCAAGTGGGTTACTATGCTTTTCGCCCAAATTATTGGCTAAATCCTCATTTCTATAGTCAAGAATCAAGCCAAGATCCCTACTCGAGTCCACTTTCAGCTCTATGCATAGCCCCGGAAAAGAATGAAACACGACAGAACAATTGGAAAAAGAGGTTTAAAAAACAAAAAAACTCTGACACAACTATATGCATGCAAATGCACAAATCTCTAGACACATGGTAAGTAGTCATAATAAAGACAGTAAATTTAGCACGCAAAATCAAAAATGGATTCAATGAACCAAGAAAACAAACTAGCACATTTGAAATACAGTTTTGGAATTCAGTTATCTGTTGAAGACTGAATTTACTCACATGCTAGGGCAACCTAAACGAGGTTCCTAGGGGACAAATTCAAAGCAAAGGGTCATAATTAAAACAAGGTTGGGAATTCTCCCCAAGAGTAAATGCAAAGGAAGAACTTGGCTAGTGAATATTCTAGCATTCAGCTTCCACCAAACATATCTTATTATCATAACATCACTACATAAACATCACCAATCAGCACACCCATATTACCAAAACATCATTGACCTACATGGCTCTGTTTCGGAAAGAACAGGGAGGGTGAGTGAAAATTAATGTAGCAATATATACATTTCACTCTTACCAAGCTGATCCTTCTGATCTGGACACTCCTTTATGGCCACAGAAAACACCTTGTTTCCACTAATTTCGGCATTTGAGAGAACAACTTGAGCACAGGTGCTATCAGGGCACTCAGCTATATGATCCCACTGGGATGGTTTGGGACTGTCAACTTCTACAGCTTGTTTAGTCCATGAGCTCTGTAAAAAGAAAATAAATGATATGATTTGCAATTACAAGACTGGATCTACAGAGTGAGGTTCATTTGATGCACAATATGTAGATACAAACATAATGTATGTTATTAATAATTAAAAATATAAAAAAGGTTAAAACCCTAAGGTTACAATACAAGACAGGAGGTCAAATTAATTATTCAACCATTCACATCACATAAGTACACATTCCTACTCTTGCAAGCACACTGTTGCAAATTCACTCAGAAAGAAGAAAGAAAACGTGGAGGTTAAATTATGAATGGACTGCAGTTTATGGGTTTACCATTTGTCTACCTCTGGTTTCTCAACAACACATTCATAAAACTTAGGAATCTCAAGATATAATGTGATCTTCACCTTATATGACATATCATGGTATCTCAGATACAGGGATTGAACACCAACAATATTTGTTGAATTGTGTGATTATTGGGTGATATCAGAAATAACACCCTGATGCCACATCTAATGTCATCTGACAACAGTCAAAGGTTTCTATTGAAGAGAAAATCATTTAAGGTGGTTTAGACATGTATAAAGAAAGCCATTGGAGAAGCTGATGAGGAGGGTAGATCATACAATTTTGAGTCCTATGAAGAGGGATAGAGGAAGACCAAATAAAACACTCAATAAAGTTATTGAATGGGACATTTTGATTAACAATATATCTAAACTTGGGGAATACAGTTATAAGTATGTAAATATCATAGAAAGGTTATATCGTATGTTAAATTCCACAAGGATGAAGAAATAAATTATACACTAACTTTTATTTCAATTTTTAATTCTTTTGTATATTTATACTCATGAATAATAAAAATAGGATAATTTTTTAAGATATAATTTATTTAAACGTGAAAGTAAATAGTTAAAATTAAATAACATTGATTTATATGTGTAACGAAACATAGGTATCTTAAATCTCTAAAATGTAGTAGACAGGTATCATGACTATTATGGCATCTTCTCCCATGGCATCTCATAACATAACAGTTGAGATTATACCAAAGGCCTCCTTCATGACAAATAATGATTTGAAGGATAAGATGATTAATGGAAGTCAGTACTTTGGCATTTAGCTCATATAAAGTGCTAGTAAAAATATACTTGGGAGAAAATCAAGGCAATGAATTCTTGCAAATTAATGCACTGTTACCAAGTTGCAGTAATTCATGTTTATGTGTATTTTCAGCAATGATTCATCAGTCAGACATTTACTCTCTTAAGTAAACTGAGTTTTAGAGAATGTTTTTCAGTCGTTTTGAGCTTAGGTGAGTAATAGAGAGATAAAAGGTCAAGACCATAATAGTTTTTAAAACAGGATGACAATGTAAACTTTAAGCCATATGTGGCTTATATGTAATTTATCCACAATAAAGGAAATTATAAACAATACCTTGACAAAGCTCAGAAACAAATATAGAGTTATATGACACCGAAACATGAGTTTATACAACACTTTCTCTGAGCTATCCTTGTCTGTTTCAGAGGAAGAGGGAGAGAGAGAAATTTGCTTTAGTTGGTTCCAGTACTCACTGGTTTTCACAACTGTCTTATTTAGTAGTATGGCAGTGCAAACAGATAATACTAAAGACTGATTACAGCCTAGTGAGAACGCTGCAATAGGCATATGCTCTCGCCTTGATCCTTGCATATCCAATTATATATTACACACAAATGGAAACCCGTAAACAACACATGGTGATGACTAACTCTATATAGGTAAACTTATAAAACCCAAGCATATTCAACTGAAAGAAAAGAAAGACATCCATGAAACTCAAGTTAAATTTTAAGGCACATTCAATGAATGAAGAAAAGTCATACCTGAGTACCACTACCATTGTCACTTCCATCCCCGTTATTTAGCCCTACACTACCATTGTCTTCTTCATCATTGCTGCCACTGTTGTTATCAGACTGCTTAAGACTCTTTGATTTAATGGATTTCTGAGTTTGCGTGCCACTTTCACTTCCACTACCACTACCACTACCACTTGACTGGAAAAAATCGACAAACAATTCAGATTCATTATAAACAGCACGAAAGCCTGCACTATATCAAAACATAGAAAGGCAAATATAGAGCATAAACTTTTTTTTTGGAGAAAAAATTGGTGGTTCAAGATGGGCAAAAAATTTGGATCTTTATTGCGAATTCATTGAATAGGCAACAGTAATGGCCTGTAAACTTTTACAGTTTTAAATGCATAAGCATTTAAGATAGGAAGTATGATATTAAAAGGAAAATAAAGTCCACTCACACTATGACATCTTCTCCACACATGCTGCCACAGGTTTTTAAGTTCATTCTTCCGTATAGGTTTCACAAGAAAGTCAACAGCACCCTTTGACAAACACTTAAAGACTAAACCCATAGAGTCATGAGATGACATCACTGCAGACCAACGTCATTAGAAGCCATAGAAAAGTATAGCTTTTTAAAACAGCTTGCCATGAGAAACAAAATTACTAAAATCAAAACATTTATAACCATATGGACACTCCAAAAACTTACTAATTACTGGAATGTTTTTCCGCGTTTTGTGGGCCATAATTTTGGACAGAAGGCCAATGCCTGATAAGCAAGGCATCGCTAACTCAGTCAAAACAAGATCTATTTGATTGGTTAGATCTTCCAAGATCTTCCATGCTTGCAATCCGTTTGCTGCTTCAATAACTAGAAGATACAAAATTAATAATGATCATTTGCATGTTACACAAGAAAATAAAAATTAACTATACTATGCACATATATATTATGGAGAAGTTCACACAAGAAATTAGTTTGATTCTATACACAAAACAAATGCTAACACAGCTGAATCTCTTTTAACAACAACAAAAAATTGCTCTCGCTGACAAATAAAAATGGCATCACTTCTGTTCATTATATTTTTCAATCATAACTTTTCAACCTGTTCATAATTACTGGAACCCATGGATACATCTTTAGCAGCTAGCCACAGGAATTATTGAATTACACAGAAGCTTACATACTTGTATCATATATGTCACAGAGAAATACAGGATACTAATCAATCACCCATTTCTTGTAGGAATACCAATAAATCTCTATGCAATGAAATACAAAGAGCCAAACATTAATGTTTTCAACAACAAAGCCATGCAATCATATAAGCTACACCAATCAATAGATTTCTAACTAAAGACGTAGATGTTGTAAATAAAACATAAGGGTGCATTTGGTTTTTGAAAATAGTTATTAGTTTCCATCCCATTTTTCTATTTCCTAAATTCCATTTGATTTACATCTTTTAAAACATTCAAACGGTAAGAATGCAAGTTAAAATTCAATTCATCTTTACTTTCAAATCAAATTGACCAACCTACATGGGCATAAATTTTTCTTGCTTTCTTTTTACTTTTTTGAAGTTTAACCATCAGTAAATGACGAGGTTCATATGGCTAGAGAGTAATAGGGGTGTTTGCTTTCTTTAAATTATCAAAATATTAAAATGTCACTTCCAATAAGTGGAAACACACTGAAAACTTCTTAGACATTTTAAGTTTTCAGTGTATTTTAGACAATGTTTTACACAAGCAAACCAAACAAATTTTCATGTTCTAAAAGTTAAGCCATATGTCCTAGAGTGACAAACTAGCATAAGCCTCATGTCTCCCTAGGAAGAGCCCCAACTAAATTCCCCCACACGCAAAAGGCAACCTTTTCCACTGTGGAGGCATCAAACTTTCAAACTTATTATAAAAGAATTAGAATGCTTAATCCTACTGCTCTTCCAACCTCTGTTCCAGTTAAGGAGCCCTGAAAATAATATATGCAATCATTTATTACTATACAATAAAAGTCCTCTTCCTCACAAGCATAACTAGCCATTATGAGCTTTGTCTCAAATATCCATGCTTAACAATGCACTTAACCTCCTTAGGAATTCATAGACCTCTCAGAAGATCGCTCTTCAAAGGATATACTTGTTCTCTGGATTTTCTCATTCCCGACACCATACTTGACCCTAGCTCAATTCAACCAGACCACAATCTTCTGGGTCACCAAATCAAACCAGCTTGCAGTAGGAGTAGAAATGAATTTATTGAGCATAAATCACTACTTGATAAATAGCCTGAGGAGGTCCTTATTCCTGTCTGATTCAAAAGGATTTCATGGCAAAGTCAGGTGAGTTGTTGCATGTGGGAAATATGCCTAGCCATACAGAAAACAAATTAACCCGCCAATTCAGGTCTAAGAGGAAACCATGATAACTTAATCATGGGATCGAGCCTAATGTAATTATTAATATACATCTTTATCATCTAGCCCCACCAGAAAATGAAAGACTATTTCGATTTTGAACTTAAACCACCACACATCCATTTATAATTTAGATGGGGGGAAAATCCACATGCCTAAAATAAGAAAACATATTACAAACGTAATGAATTAAAATCGAGTCCAGTCTCAAGGCCTACTCAAATATGCACACATTTATTAAATGACAAATAATAACAAACCTTCATAACTACAGTTGCGAAGCAGTGCTGCCACAACATGACGAGTAGAGTCATCTATCTCCACGAGCAAGACCTTGAGGGATCTGAGATGTAGGAATCTCTCCCAAATTGCACCTTGAGGCTGTTGTTGTGGCATATGCTGAACGGCTGGGGCCTCCCCAATCCCATATTGTCCCACTTTAACTTCTTCAGCTGTTCCGTTACTTTTTAACTCATCATCCTCACGGAAACTATGTTCGACACGGGCAACTCCCTCTTTCGTGGTTTTTTTACCATCTCGTAGTCGCTGAGCCAATTCTTGAAATTCTTTATCATCACCATCAATGTTCATGACGACGTCCCTTGTCATTCAGATGATAGAACACTGATATTTAGGAATGTTCAAGATCACAATGGTTATAACCTGCCCTCATACACAGGAAACACCACATGATACATCTTTCAGAACCCCAATCTTGACAATTTAACTCAGCCCAATGCAGCTATAAATCACTGGATATGCGCTCAAAAAATAACCAGACTATACAAGTAAGAATGTCATAAGTTCCGCTTTATTTTTCACAATGAACTCCAAGAAATATCCTTAGACAACAGTGCTCTCAAACAAAACCCTTTAGGCTTCCCTCATCATGTATAAGCAGAAAATAGAATAATTAAACCACCCTAAGGACATGTTTCTTTGTCGGCTGAGATACAAAGACCCCCTTATCATATCCTCCACTATAAATGTGATTATATGCATAACCCCAAAACCAACCCAAAAAAACTGCGAGGAAGTAAAGAAAAAGATAGAGACTATAATAAAACTGAAGTATAGATCTTGAGTTGATACTAACTCTGAACTCCTTCTTGCTGTAATTTACTGAAGCATCGGAATCAACATCCGAACAAACAGAATTGTATCTTCCAAACCCTAAGTAGGCTGAAGAACACTTGAGGTTGCAAATTCCCCAATCGATTACATACGTGACTGACTTCTACTGAAAATATAAATCCATTATGCATACAGGGGAGATTCGCAACACTAAACACAGAAGAAGCCTCCCATATCCAAAAACGACATTGTGGTATGCATCACGCCTTATGCTAAATCGTTGGCACTTAAAAATATGGGAACTTAAAAAGGAATTATATATCTATTACAAAGACCCCAGAAAAGAAAAGGCAGAAAATAAGCGCTGATTACCGCCTCGGAAGCTTCATTAATCTCCATTTCCCAGCTCGATCCAGAAGGAAATCATTATAAATCAGCAGAGTTGCATGATAATGATTATTACGATTAACCAATATCCATCAAATTAAATTTTGACCCAAAAAATATTTTTATAAAACAATCTTCAACTTAATGTTGCGAGTAAAGAGAGATTGACCGATCTCAGGACTGCATGCATTAAGGAAGAAGATAATGCGATGGGTGTTTATTGAAGAAGATATTGGGCTCTTCCAAGGTTGCTGATGTGGCCGAAGTGGAGGTGTGGAACGTTCATGAAGTGCCATGTAGGAATGAGATATTTCCAGGTTGTAATATATTTGGTGATGTGGCTAAGTGATGTGGACAAAATCTAAAGCCGGGAGCTCCAAGGCGGTCACCGCATCTTTGGAGATCTGGATCGGAACACGTGGCGCCGTATGGGCTGGAAATTAAGCTCAGCGCTCAATGACAATGATAGCCCTAGTGGTGAAATGACCGAATTGTCCGCACGTTGATTTTCTTAATGTTTTCCGCGAAAAATATCTTAGGCGCACGATTGTGTGTTCCGCGGTACAGCTAACACTTCAAATCAGACGATCATATCATCCATTCATCCAGCATCACTTAGCGTCAAAATTATGAGTTGAAAATTAACAGAGTTTAAAAACTTACTAATTAATAAGAAAATAATATCCACCACGTACTTTTTATTGGTCAATGACCATCATCTTTCTTTATTTTATACTTTTGCAGGTGCCGCCCCATCATCCTATTCCTATCCTTATTGTCTAATCTAGCTTCAGATGGTAGTAGGCTAGTAGCCATGTTTTAAGTACTATTCCAAAAAATAATATTTTCTTTTATGGAAAAAACATTATTTAAAAGAAAATCAATATTGAGAAGGGAATGAGAAAATATCATAAACAATTTTAATTGAGTTCACAAAAAATATAAACTCTGGGTTAAGTATTACCTATTTCTTATATATACTTAAAATATTAATTTTATTTATGATATTTAAAATTTAATTTAATTTTAGCTAATGTTAACAGCCACACAAACATCCGTTATATCACCCCCCTTTCCCTTTCTCTCGGTCTCCTACTTGTGACATCTCTTAACTTCCTCACCAAAATCAGAACTTATTTTATCTTCTTCCTTCTCTCTCCAAATTTGAGCACCATCGACGTCGGCTCTTCAGAAGAAGCACCATCGACGTTGTCCTGCTCAAACAAAGTACGCCCAGCTTCAACCTCTTCAAAGTAACATTCATCTTCTAACACCCGATCTACACAACGATACCAAATCTCCTTCGCGAAGCCCAATATGGCAATGCGATGAGTAGTAAGGCTAGATCTCCTCCACCACGAGGATCTTCTCTTTCTTTGAGTTTCAATTTCTAGACTAAAAGATTCAATAATGTATATATGGCAACTCTGCTTCAAAATAATTACCTTACACAACAAGCATTCTGCGAAAGAAGAAAAGGAATGGAAAAGGTAAAGCTAATAATTGAAAAGGGCAATAGGTTATACAGAGATTCAAACCTAGTGCCAATTAATGTATTGATGGAGATAAGATGGCCACCATTGAAGATGAGGGCTATGAACAAGCAACTTCCTTCCTATGGGTCCATGTATTGATGAATTGAGCAGATTTAGACTTGAGAGTGAAGAAGCACAACTTGATGTGGGACAAGGAAAAGAGTGATATAAGGGACTTTTGTGTGGCTATTGATATTTGGTTAAATTGAATCAAATTTATAATATTATGAATAAAATTATATCATAAATAAAATTAATATATTATATATATTTGTAAAATTACATTAACATATTTGATACTACTTTCCCATAAACTTTTCTTTCCGGCCACAGTCTCTATCCTTTAGCTGTATCTAACTAAATCAAGTGGGGGGTACTGACCGAAACAACTATAACGTCCAAGCTGATATCCCAATCCTTCATTTTTTTTTTCTTTTCACAGGAATAAATCCACCCGCTACGCAAACAAATCTGTTCCATTGTAGGATATGTTATAATGTGCTTTTTAACATTTAGACTTACAAAAACAAATTAGATTATGAACTGTTGGAATATTTCATTCCATCACATTTCACCAGCTCACCCAAGGCATGATATTATTGAAATAAATTAAATAATTTATATTATCCGTCAATTTTTTAATATAAAAGGTAATTAAAAAAAATAACAGTTGAAGGGTTTTTTTCTTTTACAAAAAAGTTGAAGTGTTCAATTGGAAAAGGAATGAGTTGTGTATGCCCTTTCTCTGGGTTGTACTTGTATCTTCTTAGCCCAACCCATTATAGTAGGTTGTTAATAGCCTAGGGGTTTGCCCAACTTCAATTTCTCGAATGAAACTTAAATTTCGAGCAATTATGGACAAATTGATATGGACAATCCCACACCCTAAACACAAATGTTTTATTTATCTCATCATCCATAACAAATATCATCCATAAAATGTTTCCTGATTCGGAAATTGATTCCTGACGTTATTTCCGTTATTGGCAACAAATAATGATAGAAATGTACGTATTATTATTAGTTTATAGATGGTCATCATATGAAAATAACTTAAAAGGGAAGGAAAAAGAGATGGAAGCGATTAGGATTTTAATTTTAAAATTAAAAAATAAAAATAAAAATCTCTCAGGCTAAATGGATTGAGCAAAAATTGGCCCATTTCTATAAGAAACTGATTTTTTCCCTGCCCAAGCCTGATTTTGTGACCTCAAGCCAGCTAGTCTGCTACAACTGGTTTGGCATAGTCATGAAGATTCATCACTAAAGCTTGGAAGCATGTAGTTACAGCAGCTGATAAAAAAGCTAATCTAGTAGTTTAGCGTAACAAATAATAATACACCGTCTTTGTTTATTGGTCCCAATAATTGACCACATACAATATATATTTGGGACTTATTGTAACTAACAAGCAACCCAGACACATCACACAACAGGCGAAGCAAGCTATCAATCTCCCGATTTAAATTGGAAGTAACAATCTGGTGGGGAGAAGGGTCAACATGGAAGCATTCGATCCAATGCATAAAGAAGTCGGAGAAAAAACCAAAAAGAAAAAAGAAAGAAAGAAAGAGACCAACTAACAGGAGCATGAGGTAGCTGCACAAACAAAATGTAGGGCAAAATCTATCCTGCACCATGCAGATCTGAGCAGGCAGGAGCTGATCTTGTGCCCTGTCTAACTACTTTAGCAGCTATTTAAACTTGCTGGCTTGCAATACTTGAGCAAACCAGCTCGGCCAGCTGCAATAAACAAAATGCCCCCACCCTTTCAAAAAAAACTCATCCCTCCAATCCACATGGCATATGATAGGAAGGGGACATCCATACTAAAAAATAGTACCAAAGCAGTTTGTAACTAGGTGTGTGCTCACTAAGTAAACAAAAAGTTTTGAAAGGAACAAGCATGGTCAAAGAGATGTCATACCACTGACGAGTAAGGGCAGCAGCATGTATGGAGAGAGAATATCAGAAATCATGAAATCGCTTTTTTTCTGAGAGGCCAATATAAAAAGCAGTTCCTAAGTCTCTTGAGCAATTGTGGGTGCAACCAAATTAGTCCATTCGCATTTGAATAACGAGTATTATAATAGTAATTGGCTTGGGTAAAACAAAACAACATTACAATAGTAACGTACCAGTCTACTGAACCTTAATGCTAAACTCTGCCGAGTTGCAGAAAAATACACCAAAACTTTTGGCATGTTTAACTCAATAATAATACAAACGGAAGCCGATAGGGCATAGGTTTGATCCAGAATTCAATGCTTCTTGATAACATTATTTATTCAAATAATACAAATAGAGAAGTTTCCCTTCTCATGTTTCCTTTCCTGCAAAATTGCCAGACATGCAACATAAGCATGCAAAGAATGAAATACTCACTTTTATTGTACATTATTATATTTATGCAGCAGCAGACTGTCTGGACTCATAATCATCCAGATTAAGAGCTTGCAGCAACTTTGGCCAGGATTCAGGGATCCCTCCTGGCAGCTCAAACTCCAACAGTTTCCCTTGGCTGCGGTAAAATTCCTCCACAGGTTGACTCTGCAAGCATGATACAGAACAAATAACAAAACAATCTTAAACATAAAGAAAAAATATTATATTACCAACTCAGTAACCAAAATCGTAAGTAGCTAGGAGCAACAGAGAATTAGTTTTCATAAGTCCTCTGAAATAAATAATTATTATTACTAATATAGCAATACCATGTCATAGTATATGCGAAGCCTCTCCTTGACTACTTCTTCAGTATCATCTGCACGAGTAACAAGTTTTGACATGCATTGGGCAGGGGGAAGAAGAGGTGCCATGCTGATTCCAGGACTCCCATTGCCACCCTTGATGTTAATAGAAGCCACGTTAAAATTTTTCCCACATTGACTACAAAGTCTCCTACCAAGGCATTTCTCAAGCAGTAAATCTTCACGGATCCTCAGATTAACTACCAAATCAATGTCCGTTACCCCATCCAAAATTTCCTGGGAAAACAAAAAGGAAATCCAAATCCAGATATTAAGCAAAGTGCCATTGTGAAAAGAGGATATTACAGAATCATTGCAGCTCATATTCATCAAGGGATAAAAAAGTAGTGTTGTTTGCATTCATATTGAAGATTTTCAGGAAAAGAAATTTTACACAGTTGCAGTGGAAACAAATTATTTGCACTTTAAATATGTGAAAATACTCACTGCTTGGTTTATTGTTCGAGGGAAACCGTCAAGAATGAAACCTGATTCACCTTTCGCTTCCCCAGCAGCCAGTCTCTTTGACAATAAGCTTATTATGATTTCATCTGAGACTAATTGACCTTGATTTACAATGTCTGATAGCTGTAGATGACACCAGGGAAATACAAATTAGCTTGTGAAAGACATGGAACAACGGACATAAATTTACCAGACGCTAACTTCTTGAACCAAATGTTATCTCATGTTAGCATTCAACAACTCCATCCATAATCGCATTAAACAGACAAAAGTCAGTCAACTAAGTTGAAACAACACCATAACCAAGCACTAGTAAATGTTCAACTGACCGTCTTGATATCACTGGCACATGCAATTACAAATCACAAATCACAAATTAAAAACGGACACAACCAAGATTTCACTAAATTGTTTGACGAAAACAACACTAAATGTAATATTTTGAAAATTGAAAGCGTTAAAGCAACTGAAAATTGAAATATCTCAAATTTTGAACGCTCGCCACAAGGGCAAAGATAAGACATAAGCTGCTACAGTGCTACAGTGCTGCCTTTTTAAAAATTAAATATTGCACGATGATCTCGTATTCATTCAAATCAAAAAGTAAAAAAGGGAAGATATCAAATAATTTGAACTTCATGAGATTGGTTTTAAGGATAAAATCTCCAACATTATCTTTACAATGCTAATGATTTCAAATATTAAATTAAATCAATGTTTAAAAAACTTAGACTGCTCGATCCATCCCACCCCACCAGCAAGCATCCTCCTAATCAAGATCTTAATTTTAGCAGTGCAATGGAGCCAGAGTTGAGCTTAAAGAGAAAGCAAAAAACGCAGTTTTGTGAGATTATTAAATGAGACTCATGCGACTTAAACATAGTGATCCATGACTTGGTGCGTAAGAAGAGATAAGAGATACGTTCGAAATCAGTAATACAATCCCATGTGTTTTCCAGTAATATAAAGTATTATCAAAATTTTCACATTAGAGCACCTTATACGATCAAAAAGAGAACAAAAAAAAATTGAAGTAAACATCAAATCAAGTGAAATTTTTTGCAGCAAATCAAAAGATGAAAATAATAGAATAGGAAACCTGGACAGAGAGAGGCCCGGAGGACGCCAGCTCTTCGCGAACAAGATCGCCGGTGGCAATGTGAGGGACGCCGAGGAGATTGCAGAGGCGACTAGCGTATGTGCCTTTACCGACGCCTGGGCAGCCCAGAAAGATCCACTGGACATTTCTATCCCGTGGATCTTTACGAGGAAACTGGGGTTTGGGATGGAAGAGAGGGGCATTGTACGAAGGCGCCTGAGATGCAACCGCAGAGGAAAAGGATTTACCGGCCAGCTGAGGGATGGAGGTTGTACGTCTTACCAGGCGAGTTATGGCCGCCATTGAAACCACAGGAGCCTTGAGAGACGCTTGCGGCTAGCTTGAGATGGAGGCTCTGCTTCCGTATCCTCGCCCTCACTCCCTCGAGTCTGTAGATAATTTATTAATTAATTAATTAGTGTCACAGCCTACTAGGGTTTATTTTCCCAAAAAAAAGAAACTTAACGGGCTAGGCTTCAATTCACTTGTTCCGTTGTGCTAGATCTGATTATTTTTTTTCCTTCTGCGCTTGACCTCTCTTTTACGTTGCACGTGTAATTTCTTTATTTTATTTTATTTTTTTAGTTTATGATGAAAATTAAAAAGCCATGGATCCACCACCATCAACATTCATTCAACTAGCTGCTCTAGAACCTCATTTGCTTTTAAGTATTTTATTCACAATTGCATTTATTCGTTTAACATGAAAAATGTTGGAATGTTTAACCAGTGTCGTCTCATTTTTGTCACCCATTCATTTCAAATAGCATCACATTTCCAACTTGCAGATTAAAAAACACAGAAAGAAATGCTGATTAATTAAGGGTATGGTCAAAAAGGCCAGGAGGAGACTTGGACTTGAAAGGCAACCAACCATGTTGAATTGAATGGGCCTCGTAAGAGCAGTGTTTGCCCGACATTAGGATAACTGGAGGGCACTTGACTCTCCGTTATGTTTTGTCCGTTGAAGACACGATGTCCTATCAACAAATAAACTATCTACACGTAGGACCTGCCGAATCCGACATCCCACTGCCTAACCGCACGTGTGCTGGATTAAGACCATTGACTACTATTTTAGTTGCCAAATAATAATAACTCTTACGTTCCCATTAAGTTTAGCAGTTTAATCAATTCATTGACTATCCCTTCGTATATTCTGTACTGAGAAGATGAGCATGTTGATAGGAATATGCTAGCACGGTGATATCATATGACAAACCCAGCAAATATTTTCAGATTATTTGATGTCACGATTAAAAAATCTCTATCGAGATCACATGTCAGAAGATGATTTTAGCTTGACGAATGAATCTATGCCCTTTCACACCTGAGCAGGAAGTAATATGGTTAGCAATTATTGTCGTGATTGTCTGAAATTATAGTGTGATTGCAATATATCATATTTTGATGAACGACGATCGTGCATGAAATCATATAAATAGTTAAGTTAAATTCTGAAAGTTGATTAACGTTGTGATAACTGTCCGTAAAGCCTCGTAGATTCTCCCTATATTATTGTACCTTGCTTTAACGTAATGGCTATGGAGTGTGGACCTAGTTGTCTGTACCTTGAACTTTGACCTTCAAAGTAACAGCACCCTTTTTCTATTTTTCTCTAGTTTTAACTGGAAAACCCATTTAAAGTTACTACTAACTTCATCTAGCAGTTGTTTATCATAGAACTGAGAAGCAAATGGAGAAATGATTAGGTGGAGTTAATAAGCAAGATTTGAAATGGGAGCATACGGGAGTGAAAGAGCAGATAGAATCTGCATATACTAGAAGCTATGCGTGTTATTGCTGAACTGGGAAGCAGAAACAAAACTACAACAGAGATAGAGACAGAGAAATAATACAAATACAACACAGCAAGAAGAATGGGGTAGCTTCGCCTGCAAATTATTGAAGAGCTCAAGCGCAAGAAAATATGGAGCTACTACCATGAAGTTGAATTGAAATAAAGTTATGAAATCAGGTGTAAGCATAATGATCAGTTTTGAAGGGACGTGGCTCATCTGCCGCCTTTTCCTTCATGCACCACCCGCAAAGGGCTCTCCCTGAATCCAGTACCATTCTTGCAAAACCTTTCACTATTTTAGCTTTGATCTGCCCTCTCTTTGGAAGACGCCTTACCTTCTTTGTACTTGTAGAATCACCCTTTTCTTCAGTTCTTTCCATTTTCATTTCTTTCCAGAAAACACACATAAAAGCGTTTAAGTCTATGAAGTGCGAGGAGAACAATGGCACAGGGCATATGTGTATATATATAGTCGCATGCTTAAATCTTAACTAAAATTTTAATTCTCTCTCTTTTTTAATAACAAAACTAATAAAGATGACAAAAAGAAAAAGCACATGCCAAACAAGTAACTTCCCTTACTTTTCTGCAGTCCAGCTAAGATCCACATTCCGCGTGGAAAATATTGAGACTTCAAATTTCTACTAGTTTTGTTGCAATAAAAACTAAAATTCAGTGAAGGTTGAGTTGTTTGGTCAGAACACGACTCGTGTATCACAAGAGTGTGAAATGATATCCTTTTTCTGTTGTAAACTACTCCCTTTAATCATAAATATAAGAGCTAGATAAAAAGTCTAATTTAACCCTAAATATAATACTTCAATATATTTTATCTCTTTAAATTATAATTTCTCTCCTAAAATACCCATATATAATTGTATATATTGAGAGAATTTTTATCAAGGGTAGTTAAATGTACATAATTAAAATAAGTATTTTAGTGAAATCAATATTAAATTATTATAAATAACTAATTAAACTAATTTTTTTAATCTAATTAAATTAGTTAAGTATATCCTATATTAAATATTGTAGCTAGGATTGTTTGAGATGTGAGAATGAGACCTGCTCTAGCTTTAACATCTCATATGAATAATTTTCCCCAGACATTGAAAAAAGCTGGGGGAAGAAATTTTATCTTGGTGCAGATTGAAATGAGCTTCAGATTTTGATTAATGGGATATCTCTCAGCCGTACGGTGCAAAATTCAACATGATGTCGAGTTACTAACGGACGAAGTGGCTAGTTGGATCCTTTAGACACTGTTTTGGATGGATGAGTGGATAAAGTCATCGAACATAAAAGTCAGTTTCTTGCTCCAAAAAGTAATAATTATTGCGTCAAAGGATCGAAACACTTTGAATTGTGAGACTATAAGACCTCAATTCATCTTGTTTACTGCACCTGGGATTCTTGTTCCTTCATTGTCTGCCATGAAAGTGACCTGATAGTGTCGTCTAATCTACTGGGGAGACATGCCTAACATTTGTATTATTTTGGTGAAGGCGACGTAAGGATTTACATACTCAGTGATGATTAGCAGATAACTCTACTCTATAAACCCGGCCATAATCGTACGAACCATGTCAAGGCTAGATAAACATGTAAATGAATATTGCGAGTAATGTAATGAAGAAAGGAATGCAAAATAGGGAAATTGAAAACTGGAAGGCATTTCAGATTATCATTTCAACAGAAAGGAATGCAAAGTAGGGCAATTGAATCATTTCAGGTTTTGCTATTTGAAAACTGGAAGGCATAATATGCAGCAGCAATCCAACTATATCTTCGACGTGATGTCATTTATTACTAGTCGCGTTTTTCATTTTTTCTCTCAAGCATCTATCACTACTTCTGGATTGGTTGCTATATGTTTTTGATGGAGTATTGACTATTTAGTATTCAGAGTCAATCCTCGTCGATAGCTCGATATAAACCCAGCAATTGATGTATCTGTACTAGAGTTAATGATATTATTCTCTGTTTCATCTGTTTTTGTTTTTGGTTTTGTTGATATGATTTGATATCTTTATAAATAAGATTTAATTTTAATTTGTATTTATCAGTGTATTTGTTATTTTTCATTAGACAGCTATATTTTTCCCTGCTCCTGTATATTTTGGTGTACTCATTTCTTTCATTCGAATATATATATTTCTGTTTCATTCAAATATACACAATATATTTGATCCCCTAAAATGGAGCTGGGTGAAAGATAATCAAGTAACCACTTCACTTCAGATCGCCAACTCTAGATGTTCCTGAATATGATTCTTTTTAGGCCAACTCTGAATATGAAATGTTTAAGTTGACAACTGGGATAAGATTTGTTTCAGTGGGATGAGCCAACATAACAAAGAGCAAGAGATAAGAAATCACATTGATAGGCGATTTACAGTTTCAGTAAGACCACGGGTTTACTCGTGAGATACAGAGCATGAAAATCACTTGATTGGGGCAAGAATTGTATATAACAGAAGGAATGAAACAATTATAATAGCCCCAACTAAAGTGAAGCCAGGACTAGTCCAGAGCATGAGGTTTGATCTCTCTGTTCTTTTGATGGGATCAATCTCCTAAGAGATTGGGAACTCTGATCGCCTTGGATTCCAGCTCACATACTTGTCTGGAGAAAACTGAGAGAAGAGTGATTTTCTCCCTTGCTTCCTGAAGCTTGACCATGCCTTGTCCCAGTCTGTTGAAAATTTGTCTCCTGCGCCATTTAACAAACAGTTCCTATGTGAGTCTTCCTCAGTTATAGCTTCCACCTCAAGAAAATTTATAAGACTTACATTATTATATGTAGTTACTATCCTAAAGGCACCTAAGGCAAAGGGAGAAATAATGCCAAATGATATTTCGGAAATTATTATTGAGCTGAAGCATTAAGGATTCGGCGTATATAACTGTTTAAGGTAAAGAAGAGGGAATGATCATGCATCAGTTAGCATTTTGTTTCCCGATAATAGCAGAAATAGTCTTCACCTCTGATTCCATATCAGGAAACAAGTGGGAAATTGGGCATCTTGGCATATAACTCGAGCAGTTCCAGATATAACCAAGTTAACTAATCTATTTTGGGGACCATAGGAACCTTCCCAGAGCAAAGACTAAGTAGATCAAGAATTTCTGGAATTTTAAAAAAATGAAATAACCCCAAACCAACAAAGAATAAGTGGATTGAAAAAGATTCATCGCTTCTTAAAACAGGAAAGTGGAAAGAGATGGTTGATAGATAGAAGTGCCCTTCTTACTGTTATTATTGTTATCGCCGTTTTCTTGAGATTCTCCGGAGTCCCTTCTGGAACAGAAACTTTTGAAAGGCGAGTAAGAAGGGGAGTGAGATGATGAGGATGACGACGACGACGGCGATCTCTGGTTTCGAGAGAAGGGCTGCGATATAATGCTTCGGATCCGAAACTGAATATCCATTTGCACGTTCACCAAGATTCCGATTTGCTTCTGCGGCAGACTCCGCATGTGCCAGACGGCAACGTCTCTACCTTGGCTAGGCAAAGGAAGAAAAAAGTAGATTTGATCAAAAAATATTTTTTTTTCTCTTCTATCTTTCTCTACAAATTCTTATTTTTAGGGGGAGAATTTTTTTTTATATTTTTATAATTAAATTATTTTTTATATATTTTTAATATTTTAATTATATTTTTAATTTTTTTTATTTTCCTCATATCTAATTTTTTTAATTATTAAAATTTAATAAATATAATAAATTATTTATATATTATATTAAACTATATAATAATTATAAAATTAATAAAAAATAATATTAAAATTTTATTATATTTTTTAATTTTATTATATATAAATGAGATAAAAAAATTAATATTTATAAATTAAAAAAATAATAATTTTAATATAAATATTATAAATAAAAAATAAATAAATTTAAATAAAAAATTAAATGTATATTTATCAATTTCTAATTAACTCTATTCTTTTCTCCACCCCTTTTAAATTAAATAAAAAATATTATTAATTAATATTTTTTATTTTTTTAAATTAATTTAATCTAATCTCTCTACAGCTAAACTAGATAAAGCCTTCTTAAAGTATAATCTTTCGTTGCTATTTCATGTCTCAAATTTCGCCACATCACCCATTTGTTTAACACGTGGAGATTCCTCAGAGCTTGTTAGAAAAGAAACCTTCCAAATCAATCAATTCGATGATAAATTAAATTTAAAAATTTAAATGAAGATTAATGATAGAAATTATAATGTGTGTAATATGACTTTTATATTTATTATTAATGTTTACAAATATCGCTAAAGACTGGAAATTCTAATTCTTATCCTCTAATTCTAATTCTCATCCAAATTTATTTTCGGTTCATGATTGCAGTTGTTCTTCTTTTCCCCTTCCCCACTCTGAAGTCTCCACTGGAACAAGAGACGGATATCTGTGGTGTGGTTCTCTCAAATTAGATAACAAACTAATCCAATAACGAGAACGTGGCGTGTGGCAATACAAAAAACGAGAGCAAACCAAAACAGAGTGACGAGTGATTGCCTGAGACTTCAGAGAGCGTTTTTGGGACGTAATTAGGAGTGTGGATAGCTAGAATTGGATAGGATAAACTCATTTTTATAGATTGGATTTTATAGTCTAATACCTAATCATATCTAATAAAAATCTTAACAGCTTTAGATTAAGTATGGGTAAGTTGAACATATCTAAGTTATAATATTATATTTATGTTATAAAAAAAATCTATAATTATAAATTTATAAACTAATATCATATTTATATATCTTCAATAATTAAATAATATACATAATCTACTAAAAAAGTAATAATAAGATAATAATTAAAATTTTAAAATTTATTACATATAAAAAAAATTGAAGTTTAAATAATTTGTAATTGTAACTTTCCATTAATCTATATGATAAAGATAAAATATTTAAAAAAAATAAAATAAATAATTATAATTTATAATATAATCATATGATGATTAGTAAAGTTAAAAAAAAAGAAAGTATTAATATAATTATAAATATTAAAAGATGCAATTTATCTATTTAACTATTCATATTTCTAAAATGATTATCTAGTCATCAGTAGCTATCATATTTTCCTTTTTAAATATAGTATTTAAAAGAAAAAATAAAAAAAAATAAAAGAAGGGGTACCCATAGGTATAGCAGCTCTCTACTCAGTGCCTAATCTTAAAAAGAATGGGTTGTACTTTGTAACTCAATACTTAATCATATCTTATATTTATCAGGTTGGGCAAAAAAAATTATTACGGGTTCAAATGAGTATATGGGGCTTTATACTAGCGGTACTCACGGAACCGGTTGAGACAGAGATAACTCTATCCTGTGTCCCATCCCGATATAGTACATGGGACGCAAAATGCATCCCGTGTCTCATCCCATCCCAAATTTATCCTGGTACCGTCAAGACCTGGGCAGGTTCAGGATGGGACGGGAAATTTCTATCCTAATTTTTTTAAAAAAATATTATAATAAAATTATCTCAGTAAATCATTCCATGTAAAATATTATGGCAACTTTCTCTAAATATCAATATTCCTCTTTGATATAAAATGATAACTTACCCAAATAAGGGGGGAAATAACAATAAAGAAGAATAAAAATATCTATATAAGAATATTTATAAATAAAAATATATGTATGAGAGTGGCGACTAGCGAGACATGTGACCATGAGCAAGTAAAGCGTGAGAAAAGAGAGAATGAGAGCTTGAGACGAGTAGACAGAGTGAAAAATATAAAAGAATGTAATATATTTTTTTATAAAAAAAATAGGATCGGGACGGAATAGAAGTCCCGAGGGTCAAGCCGAAACCCGTCCCTTTCCAACCCTTCTCTTTGTCCAGTCTCAATAATTTCTCATATCAATCTTTCTTAGAATAGGATAAATACATCCCAAAACTACTGAGATTAAGTCAAAATATTTGAATAGGATAAAGTTAGACATCCTTATTTTATACTTACCCTTTATTTCTCTGCCCTCTGTTTCTCACTTTCTCCTAAGCTCAAGTGCATTGAGTTATGACATCATTTGGTTAACCAAAGGGGAAATGTGGGCTACGAGCCAGTTTGATTCCTTACAACGAGTCACGTGATCCAAATACAATTTACTTGACTTGAAGTTAGTTTTCATCATCCTAAAGCCGTGTTCTTCCACGATTTTGAGCTGGACAAAGTTTTCCGGGGTGGAGGCAGCATCCCAGTCACGTGCCTCTTTAGCTTTGCTCTTTAAACCTCTCAATGTGAATGCAGGTTATAAAAAATTAATTATTTTAAAATCGAAATCATAATTTATGAGTCAAATGTACGAATCTTTCAATCTATGTTGATGGGATAGAAAAAAAATTTGTGAAAGAGATAATCATCATCAATACATTGTATAAAAACTGGGTTAAGGTCTTGAGGTGCATCGTTCATAAATTATGAGACCGTATTTTAAGTAATCACATTTGTTTTTTTGGGGGTGATGAGACCAGACAATCGTATTTATAAGCAAGTGAACTTCACATACATTTTATACGCACGACTTACTTGTTTATTATTTTATTTTATTATAAGCTGCGATTATTTTTGAAACAGTTGTAATGGTTTTTAATGAAGACTTGTAGTCTTGTACCCTTATTTTATGTTTAGTACATTTCTCATATGTGGTTCCGTAAGCTTCCAATTTTTAAGAAGCTTTTTAATTATTTTAACGAAACAAAAATATTGATTGAAAAGTCGTTTATTCGCATGTTTATAAGGAAGTTAACACTCATACACACTTGCAATATGAGAAGCTTCTGCGATGATCCACTGGGGAACAATCGGGTGTGCTAGCTGATATAGCCGGAGAGAATATCTTTTAGTACAGTGCTGTCGACAGCCTCTGTGATGATTTGAATATAAAAGTGATATGATGGAATTTCAATATTCTGCAAGAAAGTGAAAACCTAGGTAACAGCACGCTAATAAGCAAAGTGATCCATAGAGTAACGATCGTGAGTGGGAACTGAAATGGCTAGAGAGAAGATTTCCACTTGCGGCCAACAGCCTCAGTTTTTCACATCCCCTCTATTTGTATCAGTTCAAAACAATTATTCAAGTTTTGATAGGGAGTGAGAATTATATCATATGGAGTCGAGCTATGAGAATCGCACTAAGAGCAAAACAAAAACTCGCTTCATTGGCATCACTTGCCGAAAATAATCTCAAGAAGAAGCCTTACAAGAGCAATGGTAGCAGTACATGCTATCTTCCTTACATGGTTACTGGAAACAGTATCATCTTTTATTAGGTGTGGTGTAATTTTCAAGAACGCTTTAATAAAGTGACAGATTCAAGAATCTTCTCACTCCATAGAAAAATCAGCACATTCATACAAGATTCCTTCTCAGCCTCAAGTTACTACACGAAATTGAAAAAATTATGGGAGGAAGAGTCAACTTTGTTTACTATTCCCACTTGCCAGCTCAAGAGGTTATGGTGAGAAGACCCAACAACAAAAGCTCCTACATATTTTAATGGGATTAAATGAATGCTTCATTCTAGCAAATTCAATCGATGAACCCATTAAGTATTTACCATGCAAATTCCTCTGAGAATAGTCACATCCAAGGAATAGCAATGACTATTATTTATTTTTTCACCTAGTTCATTGGAGCATTAGCTTGATTACATTCGAATCTGACTCATGTCATGTATCTTGTTATAGTATATGAGTTTCTAACAATAACTTTCTATATATATCAAAGTTTAAACTCAATATCTCACTTAAACGATATCAAACTATTTACTAATTAAACTAATTTTTATTGATTGCAATGACTACCACTAAAGAATGAGGAAGCGTCAGAGGAGAGGCACGGGCAGAAGAGTCCATAGGAGTGTATACACTACCATAAAAAAGGATATACAAAAGATATATGTTAGCAATTGGTAAGATAACCAACCGACTTTAAAGGCAACAAGGGAAAATAAAACCAAAATGGCTCGCTCTGGCAACCAATTGAGAGCAGATTTAGGAAATGAAAGAGACGATCCACTGAGTTCCACAAGAACTGTGTCACCCTCCTTCACGAGACAACAATATGAAAGCCCAATTCCATCAACACCATATCATTAAATTTTTTCACAGTACAAAGACCGAGTCTAGCTATAATTCTCCGGGACATCTTAAGATTTGTAAAATTTGACTTCTTTAAATTAGTTCTGGGATTAGAGCTGACTCAGATAAAGAAGTATGCTCAATCAATTGATAGTGAAGACTAATCTCTAACTGTGTAAAGGCAATGAACAAATTCATTTTAACTATATTTAATTACTTCAGATAGAAGGTTCGAAAATTCAACCTAAAATTTCTTACATCATTTCAAACTAACTCTAGACAATAATTAATTGACATTGTATTTGACAAACTCAGCCTAACCTCAATTAGCCCTCCCAGAAGGGTTGCGTTCTGAGTTGGTCGCATCCTGCTGACACGTAGGCCATCTAGTCCCTCTAATTTAGTGGACGAGAGACACGCCCACGTAGTAATCACCAAACTTAGGTGGACCCACTGCTTTTTAAGCCTCCCCGATTATTTCCCAATTTGCAAGAAAGCGGCCACTATCAACGGGCTGTGTTCTATTCTCTACATCACGGTCTATAAGAACGGCATAATTCTCGCGCTCTCATTCGCTCACTCATGTTTATATCGGCTTCACTGCGGGTGTATATAGTGGAGGTGACCATACCGTAGTGGTCCCTCACCGTAGTGACGGAACATCGCATGATTGGAAATCGGCGTAGTGGTAGTTATCTTGGGGAAGCGGCCTCAGCAATCTTCCGGCCTCAAGTTGGGCACCGCACCTGTACGCAAAACCACACATTTAGGCAGACCAGCCCGCCACATTCGAGTTCTTCTCATCCTCTCTCCTCTCCTTTCTCTCTCTAACTTTTGAGCCTATCCGCTCTCTGCTCGGAGCATGAACTCCAGCACTTCGAATTCTCAATCAATGGCGACTTCGACGCCCACTGATGGGTCTAGCAAGAAGGTGAGAAAGCCCTACACTATAACCAAGTCGAGGGAAAGCTGGACCGAGGAAGAGCACGACAAGTTTCTAGAAGCTCTTCAACTGTGAGTCTCAATGCTTCTCCCCTTTTAATTTTCACTCAATTATGTCTTCTCCACTTTCTGTTTTTCTTTTGAGCGTTCCTCTGATCTAACTTCTCTACTTACTGTGCCAACGTGAGTATTTATAGATTGTTTTAGATCAAGCTGAGAATGCTTTTCTTGTTTTTTATCTTCCTCCTTGATCCTCAATATTTCCCCCGTAAGTCTTCCAGTCTTTGATTGCATCAGCAATTCAATCAGTCTTTTTAGTCATTCTTTGAGCAAATTTGCTTACCATTTCGAATTCCTCTCTACCTCTTGGAGAATCCGTAGGTATTAAGCTGTGTGGGTTGAGTATTACTGATTTAGGACGGGGGGACGGGGAGCGTGTTTGAGAGAAATTTCACACTGAAAGAAAATTATAAAATTTAAATGAGAGGATTCTACCATTACTGTGCTAGCTTCTTATCAGGCATTCAAGCTCTTCAATGTTCATGTTCTATTCTGATTTAACGGATAACTCGCCATTTTTCCATTTTCTGCTTTTACATCAGCCGTTCATTTGAAATTTAGAATTTTCAAGAGAAGTAATTTGTCAATTAAACTCTGCAATTAAATGTCTGAAGTATAGTTGGATAATTCAGATTTGACAGAGATTGGAAGAAAATTGAAGACTTTGTTGGTTCAAAAACGGTTATTCAGGTTAGAAGGCAGGATATAGCATTTCATCTCTGATTCTTCATTATTATGCTCCACTCAGGCCTTATTTGTTGTTAGCTAATTTTTTCTTCTTATTTTCAAGATTCGAAGCCATGCCCAGAAATACTTCTTAAAAGTTCAGAAGAATGGGACAATTGCACACGTGCCTCCTCCACGACCTAAGCGCAAAGCTGCTCATCCATACCCACAAAAGGCACCAAAGAATGGTATTCTCCTATTTCGATTGTGACATTCTATTATCCTATTCATAAATGGACTTATTTTTCACACCCCTGACAATATTTTCGTGTTGACAGTTTTGGTTCCGTTACCAGCATCCATGGCTTACGTTTCTTCAACAAATACTATTACACCTGGGTATGCCACATGGGATGAAACTTCAATACCGATTAATGCTGGATCAAACAGATACATACCATGTCAGGATGAAATCACCACCCTTCATGGGAATGAAGGCATGCTTAATTATTTCTTTTGTATTTACCTTGACATTGTCGGTATAGATTGGCTGAATTAAGGGGAACTTTCCACCACTTATTATGCATATGACGTTACTGATTCAGCTGATATTGGATCAAAGGGGATATCAAGGATTAGCAACAGCAGTCTTAGCGGTGTTGGGACCTCTACTAGAATGCTACAGGGTTCTGAGATGCCAAAGCAGGGGAAAAAAGGTCCAGTGCTTCCTGGTAATCTCCTATATATAATTTTTTATTGTTTTACATTAATTTCCTCATTGATTATTATTAGTTGGTTATAATTGGTCCGTGGACCATATATTGCAGGTTTACCAGACTTTGCTGAGGTTTACAGCTTTATTGGAAGTGTATTTGATCCAGATACAAAAGGTCATGTCCAGAAGCTGAAGGAAATGGATCCTATAAATTTTGAAACTGTGAGTTCATTTATATCTATTAGAATTTCCTTGGATGAGATGCAACGCCTCTGATACGCTTGTATTACCATCTCTTATTGATAGAAGCAGTTAAAGGGTAAAACTAAGCTGTATAATCAGATGCTGAGCTTTAATTATATCCCCACACTTGATCTAACTTTAGATTCCTGGATATGAACCTTATTTCCTGTCATAGTCACGTACCAGAAGTATAAAAACTTGGACTATTTGTGGGTTGATGCTATTTCCCGCTTTACAATGATGGCTTAAATGATGCATTGGTTTTTCATGATATCTATCTGCAAGTCACAAATAATGGAACATCTCACTTAAAATATACTTTCCATGGTTTATGCATGATAATCTCATGCAGATCTAGTTGGTCGGTCTTGGGAACGATTGGGGGACATGAGGTCATGATGAAACTAGTGGTGGCTTTTGATTTTACAGTGCTGCAAAGCACTATGTCAAGTTCATAAATATATATAATTAGGCTAGGCAGTGTGCTGCTATGATTTCTTTTCAATATTATCATTATGAGATAATTTAAATAGAAGAGAGTGAAATAAATTCTTTTTTTTTTCCTTCTTCACAGTACGTAATAACTTAGTTAGAACATCTCACAAAAAAAATTATAAACACTGTTTAAAAATGTATTGATAATTTCTTGTATGCATGTATGTACGTACGGAACCTTTTATTTTGAAATTAAAATTTTTAAAGATAATAAATAATCGTTTAAATTTTTTGTTATTGGACAAAAGTACTATTAGAATTTTATTATAGGTCCCTGCTGCTGTAAAATAGAATACAACAAAATGTCAACAAAAATTGATCTGGAAATATGCTTGGGTTTTGTATTACCAGTAGGTGCCTCTTTCTCTGCTCGTTCTGTCTTCTGGTATAATTTTTGGGGAAGGAACATTTAGATATAGACTGACCTCTATCGGAATTCTTTTAGAATGACTTTATTTATGTGTGTGCGGTCCTTGCCAATGGTGGGTTTCATCAAATATCTAAATTTTTAACACTTTTCTTAACTGGTGGTGGTTAATGGCGAGGCATAGACTTTAGTCTTGAACTTGAGCTGAGCATCTTGGATTTTGATAGACCAGTTGAGAAAGAACCCTGGGATCAAAGGACACGTGAACTTTTGCGGGAGAACCAGCCATGCATGAAAATCTGTCAGGTTTCACAAACAAGATTTCAAATAAGAATGATTTTGTGATGAAGCCAAACCATTAACGGCATGAATTTTTCAAACGAATGTATAAACTCAGTCCGGTATTGTAAACAAACTCGTAAATATTGAAAATATTAAATATCATAGAAGGTGCAAATCAGCACTTGATGCTTGTAGAAACTCTTAGGTTATGAAATGTGAATATAGCCAAAAGGCTTCTGAAGCCCGGTATCATCCTCAAGCTTCAAATAATCGCGTCATATTCTGAAGCTAGCTAGGAGCTTCTTATAAGCAAGCTAAAAGAACTTCCATAAATTTATGAATGTCAGTAATGAGAGAGAAACTTGGACAATCAAGTTGATTCTGAATTTCTTGAAGGAGAGGGAGTTCTTCAGTGCAATTTTTTGTGAGTGGAGAATGGGAGGGCGGGTGGGGGGTGGTGGCGATATCCAAGGATGAGCATAAGTTTTTGTTTGATTGGGGAGAAATATTTTATAATTATAACATTTTTTACAGGAAAAATTGGATTTACGATAGCTAATGACTGCTTGAAAGGCCATTCCTTGCCATTTTACTCCGAAAAATTCCAAATAATGGCTAATGTTTTTGCCATGCCACTCAATTCTACTCCATCCAAGATAAAATTCCCAAACACGGTTATTGTATGAACTAGCTTTGATTTTTCATTTCTGAGCTGATCGCGGATTGACAAGTGATTAATTTTTTTGGTTGTCTTCTGCAGGTTTTGTTGTTGATGAGAAACCTCACTGTCAACTTGTCTAGCCCTGACTTGGAGCCTTTTGTAAGCCTCAATATCAATTTTAAATTGTATAATAATATTCTTTCACAAATCATTCCATCTTAATTAGTTAGTGCAATATTTTGCACTCTAGATAATCATCTTCAGGAGATATCCTAGGCTGTGGGGGATTTAAGATGAAAAGCTTATCATCTGCTTTGCCTTTGGTAGGTTATGCAACAACCGAGTCAAACCAGTTTTATTTTTAGGATGCGGGGAAGAGTCATATATGGGGAAAAAGAAAAAAAATAATTTTGATTGTCGTCTGTGGTTATTCTTGGATTACGACTGAACATATATGAACATTTTACATGATTTATTTGTGAATCTGAGACGGACTTGTTCATTTTAATGGCTTGTTCAGAAGAACGTTTTGTCATCGTACGTTGGCAAGACGAGGATAGCAGAAGTTACCGCAGGAATTGCTGCCAAAAAGGAAATAACAAACGATCTATCATGTCAACCTGCTTAACAACTGGAAATTAGCTGATTAGTATGCATTTTTCATGATCTCATGATCTCATGTTCTGTATTTTTGTTTCATTTACCTATTTATGCTGTAACTTCTGCTTCTACAGTTAGGAGGTTCAATTTGCATGGGACGATGCCATTTGCTCAGCCTCCAGCAAGGCAGGGAAGGGTCTTGGGCTCTTGGCTTCGCTGTGAACTAAAACCTGTAAATGTATGCCTTTGTAACCCCAGCCATGAGAATACATAAGGAATGCTGAAAGAGCAGAAATATTATTCGGCTGATTCTAGGGTCCATTAAGAAGGCCTAAAGAGCAGAAATATTTTAAAAATAATATTATAATATTTTAGATAATATAAAAAATATTTCAAATCATGCTTATAAAATAATATATCAATCAAGTTTATGAATTAAAAGGCTAACACAATAAGAGTTTAAATTTGGGGTAATTAAATCTTATTATTATCTTTTATCTCCCATGTCTTTGGTTATTATTCGTTCAAACTCTCTTCCTTTCCATTAATAATGAAAACATAAATGCAATCAAACATGACCTAAAGATACAAGTATGCATGGGCATACAAAATTAAGCAGTTAAATATATCACTTTTGTGGATCAACGAGACCAGCTAACACCTAATCAGGATTGTGAGATTTTCTCGTCCAGAATCCAAGAATACCCGTTATGACGCGCGCGCGCGCGTATGAATAAAGAAATTAAATCCGAGCAAGACCAATTAAAACCCATTTGTCTCAGGTCTTTTTTTTTTTCACCCCATATTTTATTCCGGGTTGTGCGGGGCCCCATTTTACTGAAAAGGCACAGACCCAAAACTGGGTGGTTACCCGTTTCTGAGGTGCTGTATACCTGACTGCATATAAACACGGAAACACTCTTCTGAGTCTCCCTAAAACCCTAGCGTGCCATTTGTTCCTAGTCAATTCCCCTCCCCATCCCCTTCCCCAATGGCAGCAGCAGCTCGTCCCATCGTCAGTGTTCAAGCACTTGAGGGCGATATGGCCACTGATGAAGCCCAGACAGTTCCACTTCCTGATGTTATGAAGGCACCGATTCGACCCGATCTCGTTACCTCTGTCCACTCCAACATCTCCAAGAACAGTCGGCAACCCTACGCCGTCAGCAAGAGTGCCGGTCACCAGACTTCCGCCGAATCGTGGGGTACCGGTCGTGCAGTGTCCCGTATCCCCCGTGTCCCTGGTGGTGGCACCCACCGCGCCGGACAGGGAGCTTTTGGTAACATGTGTCGTGGTGGACGCATGTTCGCTCCGACGAAGATTTGGCGTCGCTGGCACCGGAAGATCAATGTCAATCAGAAGAGGTACGCTGTTGTTTCAGCCATTGCTGCCTCCGCAATTCCGTCCCTCGTGATGGCCCGTGGGCACAGAATTGAGTCTGTCCCTGAAATGCCTCTGGTTGTCAGTGATTCTGCTGAAGTTGTTGAGAAAACTAAGGAAGCGATCAAAGTGCTCAAGAAGGTTGGTGCGTTTCCCGACGCCGAGAAGGCAAAGGACAGCCAGGCAATCCGTCCCGGCAAGGGTAAAATGAGAAATCGCCGATACATCTCTCGCAAGGGTCCTCTGATTGTGTATGGAACTGAGGGCGCAAAGGCTGTGAAAGCTTTTAGAAATATTCCTGGAGTTGAGATCGTGAATGTGGAGAGACTGAACCTTCTTAAATTGGCTCCTGGTGGTCATCTTGGGAGGTTCGTTATTTGGACTAAGTCTGCTTTTGAGAAGCTGGATTCGATTTATGGATCATTTGAAAAGCCATCAGAGAAGAAGAAAGGGTACTATCTTCCTAGAGCTAAGATGGTTAATTCTGATTTGGCAAGGATCATCAACTCTGATGAGATTCAGTCCGTTGTGAGGCCCATCAAGAAAGAAGTCAAGCGGGCGCCACTCAAGAAGAACCCGCTCAAGAATCTCAATGCTATGTTGAAACTGAATCCATATGCTAAAACTGCTAAGAGGATGTCACTTCTGGCTGAAGCGCAGCGTGTGAAAGCAAAGAAAGAGAAGCTTGATAAGAAGAGGAAGTCTGTCTCTAAGGTGCGCTTTCCTATCAGAAGTTCATTTTTGTGCAATTATCACTGACTTATTGTTATAGAGCATCCTCAGTTTCCATCACCAGTAAAATGATCATTTGGTGACATGAATAGGCTTATTTCACACTCAATTCACGTAATACTGTAATAGCAGCTCTGCACTGCGGCTAATATTCTTATTTTAGTGAACGGATATTGTTTTCATGAACGGAAGCATCTGCAAATTGTTTCATTTCTTGCATATTACTAATTTGTGACTGTGTTGTGGTGCAATGTGCCAGCCTGTTTTACTTTGTCAGTGGAACATGCTGAAGAATGAAGATAGGAAATAAGTATAGGGTTCATACATATGTGCAGAAGGGTAGAAGTATTAGCGTTCCACTTATTAATGTTGACACTGTGCATTTATTTTTGTTATCAAGTTTTAATTATATATGCTTGAGACTGGAAATTGGTTTAATCTAGTTTCGTCTACATCATCAGGAGGAGGCTTCTGCTATAAAGGCTGCGGGAAAAGCTTGGTATCATACCATGGTGTCTGATTCTGGTTACACGGAATTCGTGAACTTTTCTAAGTGGTTAGGTGTTTCCCAGTGAAGTAAATCAGAGATTTTGTCTTCTGTTTTGATTCTATTGCATCTCGTTTGTATTTTTTTACATCGATCATAGTTGGGAGGAGAGCTAACTGGACATGGAGATCTTATATTTTTGGTAGTTGACACAGTTTTTATAATCAGGACTGCATTTTAAATACTTTGTGATCCAAGGCGTCGCCATACTCCCATACCGCATCTGCAAGTTAGACCATATGAAATTTTTTGTTGAGCAATATTATTACCCCTTTTCTTTTGCGCTTCAATGTATAAATATATATATATGGACACACGCACAAAACACTATTCGAATGTGCCCGTGCAATCTGCGCAGTAGCATTGTTCATGGAGAATTGCTGCCCGGAAAGTTGGGCAATCACGTATGAAAACAAGCAGACGTGAGTTCTAAACATGTGGCCGATGCCAATTGCTAGTATCTCTCGTGCTGCGAACTTGGAGATAAGATTAAATGGTTTGGTCAAGTTAATATACTAATCTTTTGAATTTATTAGGGATTTTGGATCATTCTCATTTGACTCTTTTTTTTTTAAAAAACAGGCATTGCGATGTAAAAAATGTTAATTTATATTTAATCAATACAATAAATTTTTAACAAAATATACTATCTATGCAATTTGTTTTCAAATTTTGCCAAAACCCATGTCTCATTTGCAGCTATGTGCTTATTCAACAAACCCAGTATGTATTGACGGATTGTGGTTATATTAAGAGACTATGGAAGAATCTCATTCGATGAAGGTATACATTAATCTTGTTGTTGTATCTCTTAAAAATTGGTTTGCATTTAATCTTAAGAGAGATATGACTAGAGTTGAAAGAAAATGAAATATTATTTAGAGAGTTATAATTTAGAAGTTATAGTTTTGGAGGAATATTGTAGTTTTTAATTGTGATGTGCCTATAGAATCAAAACATGTTGTCTTACACGTTTTAAAATATTATGCTCATCTTAATCACATAAATATGGAGCAAACATGTCATAGAAACTTAAAAAGGACCCTCTAGAATGATAGTTTAAACTAAATATTGATAGTGTTATGTCAATAACTTGTTGTATTGTGAGTTATGATGGTATAATAAGAGACTTTAAAGGCAATTGGGTGATGAGTTTTATGTATTTCATTGGATTGTGTAATTTTTATGATTATGAACAATGGGATATCTTAAAAGGGCTTCTACTTGCATGTGATTATAGCTACAAAAAGGTTATCATTGAGTTAGATTCAATACTCCTTATTGATATGTTGAAAAGGGAGAATAGTACTCACATTGGCATCCTACTTGTTTTACAAATTAAGTTATTGATTATTAGGTTATGAGAGGTACCTTTAAAATATATTGAAAATAACAAAATGGAAGATGCACTCGTAGAGGAAGACCTTTCTAAATCTTTAATATATATTACATGTCTATTCTAATTAAAGAAACTTCTTAATACTGAGTGTTTGTGATTAATTTTTTTATTAGTGTAACATATTTGTATTGGGTAATAACCCTCACTCCTTATTAAAAAAAAAAACCAGCATGTTACAATGCCATATAGAAAATGTAAAGAAAATGCCATGTACAATATGTACTTAAGAATATAGGATGGTTGAAGAATAAGAGATATTGACTCTTGTATTTAATATAAGATATATTTAATTAATTTAAATAAATTAAAAAATTTAATTAAACTAATTATTTATACTAATTGTGTATTAATTTTCTTAAAATATTATTTTAAAAATGTGTATTTTAAATTATTTTTAATAGAATTTTTTTAATATGTATAATTATATAGAGATATCTTTAGAGAAAAAATTATAATTTTAAAATATAAAATATATTGTAATTTTATAATTAAAATAAAATTAATTTTTATAATTAGAACATGAGAGAGTAATATAAAAATGATCAAATAAAAACACACGGGATAAAGAGCGTGAGGGAGAGTTTTGGCGCTCGCTGTTGTTGTTCTTTGCTCCAGCACTAAACTACTCCACCCCGCCTTCCTGTTTTACCACTTTCACTTTTTCTCTTCCCTCTGCATGGAAATCCATTGGCCGGCCATCATTTGGTTCTCTCTCTCTCTCTCTCTCTCTCACACACACACACATTCCCATTCAACAAGAATGCAATGCTCTTGTTTGTAGCTATGTTTTACTCATCTATTATCGTTTAAACCATTTCTACTTAATTTCTTAAATTAATTTCCATGCAAATTTTGCTCAGCCACACTCCTTCTACGCTCTGCTCACAATGTTCGATCTAAATCTCAACGTCCCTTCCTCAGCTTCTTTAGATATAGTTCCCTACTCTATTCCACCACTTTCCACCAGCCAAATGGACAGTTCTGCCTCTGGAAGGTTTGGTTCCTCCGTTGTCTGTGACGACGATTCTTGCTCCTATGGTGATGCTTTTACTTACACCTTTTTTGTTGGCTGGAGCAGGAGTTAACGATTTAAATGAATTGGAAGTCGGTCGTCCATTTCCTAATTCTTCTTCAAAGAGTTGGATGAATTTCTCATGCGAGGACATAGGTTGCGGTGGAGCGCCGGAGCTGAGGAATCATTCCGGGCTGCAACAGAGACAGCAGGTCAAGAAGAGTCGGCGAGGACCGAAGTCGCGGAGTTCGGACTATCGTGGCGTTACTTTCTATGGCAGAATGGGAAGATGGGAATCGCATATTTGGTCGGTGATCATAGCTCCATACTCTATAGTTGAATATATAATACATCATCCTTTCTCCTTAGGAACTTAAAACGACCTCCCTCTTTGGATCTGTGGTGCTTATTCTTCCGTTTCTGAATCTAGCTGCCTTTTGTATGGTGTGCAGGGATTGTGGGAAACAAGTGTACTTGGGTAGTAAGCAACATGGGTTATGGGAGAAAAATTGGTCTTATATGTTTGTGTTTTTGTATAATTGAAGCAGTTGGAGACTGAGACATTATTTTGAACTGTCTTGTTTTAGGCTGAGTGATTTTCCTATGTATCTTAGGAATATCGGTTTTGATTTTCGTTTTTGTAGGTGGATTTGATTCAGCTCGTGCTGCAGCAAGGTAAAAATCGTTAACCGCTTGATATTTACTTTGGCAAAATTAATTGAACTTCTCAGTGGCGTATTTCAAGGAATTTGTTTTCACTGTAATTTGGTTTGCGACTCCAGGGCATATGATCGAGCGGCGATCAAGTTCCGTGGCGTTGTTGCTGATATCAATTTCGACATCACTGATTATGATGATGACATAAAGCAGGTTAATGATCAGATGCTGCTAGTCTCAGTAGCCTTTAATCCTGCTCTCTGTTTCAGTGGAAGTCCTAATTGTTACTTTTATTCTTCGCCAGATGAGTAGCTTCACAAAGGAAGAGTTTTTGCACATTCTTCGTCGACAGAGCACTGGCTTTTCAAGGGGAAGTTCAAAAGACAGGGAGTTACTCTGCATAAAAGTGGCGATGGGAAGCTCGCATGGGGGAGTTTCTTGGGAAAAAGTTAAGAATCCCTTTGGATTACTATGCTGATGGTTGAACGCGATATGTCTTCATAGCATTTGCATCAAAATTAGGATCTAAACGGGTTGGCTTCTTTAAATATCAAACCAGAATTCAACTTTTTTATCGTCTAGAGTTTATTGCATGCCAGCGGGTATATATATCTTGGACTATTCCATTGGGAATTAGAGGCTGCAGGGTCTCAACAATTGATCATATAAGGATTAAATTGAACTAGATGCCTGCTGTTTTTGGGCTCTATCGTCCTGCACATTTCCTTTTATATCTGTTTATTATTTTCTCGTGAAATCAGGGCCTATGATAAGGTTGCCATAAAATGGATTGGAAGTGAAGTAGTTACGAACTTTGAGCCGAGCTCATATGAACGGGAGATAATATCAAAGGCTGGTAATGAAGGGTATAAAAGATTACGGGCGAGGCTTATTATAATCAAGTAAATCTCTTCAAGTCCTTGAAAAGCTGCTTAGTGAGACAATTTTAGGCATAAATTATTTACTATACGCCCAATCTGTCAGTTTATGCAGATGGCAACCAAAATCTTGATCTTAAACTTGAGAATAGCTCCTCCTTGCATCTCCGGTAGTCAAAAGGAGAAGTTAAACCATGTGAGTAGTTTTCGCGATCAGCGTGATTAATGTTGAATTTGTTACAAGGTGCAGAAGCAACAAATTGTTTGCTCCTACCTTCACGGTTTCGTTTTTACCTCTCCTGCTTCAGACTCAAGTCTTAAAGTGTTAGTATTGAAATTCAATATCTTGATGTTTGTTTTTTAGTTTGAGCTCTCCGACTTCAGATTATCTCGTGATGCTGTGCGGCTATTTTATTTTTTATATTTATTATTATTTTTAATTATTTTTATTATTTTTTCTCAATAATAATTAAAAGAGAAAGAGAAAGAGAGAGGTATTTTGGTAAAAACATATAATTTTAATTAATTTTTTAATATAATTAAATTAGTTAAATATATATTATATTATAAATTAGAAGAGTAGTGAATATTATTGTATAAATTAAATAACTTTTAGTTGAATCTTTTATTTTTGCTGAATATGTAGTTTAATTATATTTCACTAGATACTTTATAAATGGGCGTGTGTGTGTGTATAAATTTCCCGCAATGGGTCTCCAATTTAATGCGATTTCTTAGACAGTATACTTTTAAAAAAATATTCTGCAATTATTATTTGCTCATTTATTTACATGATATTTCTAAAATAAAAAGTTAAGTGTTTCTTTTTCTTTTTTTTTGAAAAATTGATTACCTCCTACAATACACAGAATCCCCCCCCCCCTATTCCTTAACTATGAAAATTTGCCCCCTCACACTTTGTCTTGTCTACTAGGCAAGAAGATTTACAAGATTAAAGATCGATATACAAATATATTTATTCCTGGGGATATTTCCATACACATATTAGTAATAGTTTAACTCCATATATAGAACTGTTGACTGGTTACGTTTTATTACTAACCAAGGTGAATTATCCATACACTCCCTTAATTTTTTAACTGACATAGTTTTTACTCCCCTAAATATATCAGTATATATCATAGGTAAATATATATATATATATAGATATAAATAAAAATATTATCTTGCTGTGAAACATTCATAATTCATGAATAAAATAAAATAAAAATATAAGTTTTAGGAAAAATTGTATTAAAGAAAGTGAAAATAAAAGATTTGCGCGTAAAAGGGCCGAAACCCTAAAGAAAGTCAGGGATGTCCAGTCTGAACACGTGGTCGAATGAAACCGGCAGCACTCAACTGGCGGGGAGAGAGAGAGTGTGTGTTAAAAAGCGAAGGAAAGGAAGCAGAAACCCTTGTTTGTTGCCTAAGACAAAACGGACGGTGCTGATAGGCCTCGCTCTCGCATCTCAATCGTCTCCACTCTCCTCTCTTCTCCAGCGTCCGATCGCTCTCCATTCTCACCGATCCTTACCCCTTTAAACTCGCGCCAAATACGAATTCATTGCTTCCTCCCAGGTAATCCTCCCCCTTCATCCCTAAACCCAACCTCACCCTTCCTGGGTTTTCTCTTAGACCGCATCTAGGGTTTCTCTTCACGTGATTTTACCATGTTTTTCTCTGATTCCCTTGTTGCTTTAGGGTTCCGTCGACGATGGCTGAAGCTCCGGGCAGTCCAGGCGGTGGCAGCCATGAGAGCGGTGAGCATAGCCCTCGCTCTAATGTCCGCGAGCAGGACAGGTTCCTTCCCATAGCCAACATCAGCCGAATTATGAAAAAGGCGCTTCCTGCTAATGGAAAAATAGCCAAGGACGCCAAGGAGACTGTTCAGGAATGTGTTTCAGAGTTCATCAGCTTTATCACCAGCGAGTATGTAATTTACTTTATGATACATGTACACACTCTTATCTACTGTATAGAATGTATTGTAAGGCTTTCTCTCCCGGCTTAATTATTTGAAGCTCCTCTGATATAGGGCGAGTGACAAGTGTCAGAGAGAGAAGAGGAAGACTATTAATGGTGACGATTTGCTTTGGGCGATGGCAACTCTAGGTTTTGAGGATTATATTGATCCCCTGAAAATTTACCTAGCCAGATACAGAGAGGTAATTTATATTTACAGTGTCGTTTATATTGTTTAAATGCCATAAGGAAAAAGTTGGTGGATAAAATTCGGTCTTAATCTATTACGAGTAACAAAATTAATGGACATACACCATCGTGTTATTCTGTTAATATTTACTTTTTACTGATGGTATTATTTTCATGTTTGTTAATGATTTCGTCGCCGGCGATCGGAAATGTTGCAGATGGAGGTAAGTACTAATCTTTCTTCTATTGTTTGAGTATTATTTTCACTTTCCATATTGTTGGACTTCTGTATCTTGTTTTTTATTATGTGTTTTCTAATTATGGCATGTCAGGGTGATACCAAGAGTTCTGCAAAGGTTGGAGATTCATCGGCCAAGAAAGATGTTCAACCTAGTCCTAGTGCTCAGGTGGAATATATGTTTATGCACTATGCTTGGGTTGGTGGACATTTATCTTAGACTGCAATAATATCTCATGTTGGCATATTGTGTGTGAAATTGACAGCTTACCCATCAAGGTTCTTTTCCCCAAGGTGTCAACCACGCAAATTCTCAGGTAATCCTGGTCTGCCTGACACTCCTCTTTTCCATGGTACCATTTTGATAAATGGAGTTGAGAGTGCTTTGTCAAATCTTTACTTACAATATAATTGTATATATAATCTATATTTCCGTCAAGATAGAAATTTAGTGTTGGGGAATACAATTTTTATTTTTGGACGAAGGATTTATAGCTTATTGGTGCTAGATTCACCGAAGGACTTTCTAGGTTTGATCCCTTTTCTTTTGAATATGTTTTAATTAAGCTCAGGAAACGAACTTCTACAATATGGTGTTTCCAGCAGCATTTCGATTAGTTGCTAAAAACATATTGACTTTTAATAAGCCTCATCTTGTAATTAATGCCTTATGACATTCTAGTCTCTACAAGTGAGCTATATTTAGTGGCTAGTTGGAATCCATAGCCTCTTGAAGTCGCTGGGGCGAAAATTGTGTAGACCGCACGTTGATATTCAAATTCAATATGATCTATTGACCCCCCCCCTGTCTCTCCACTCTCTAGGCTTTGTTCAGTTGATTTGTGTTTGGATAGTTTTGTTGGTTGACTTAATCTTGGTCGAGCACATAAAGTGAATGCATTTGAAAGCAGTGCGTCATTGATTCAGTCTTTCCTAATTAAACAATGGAGCATGTTACCACTGTTCCAGCCCTTGATAGTGCTGGGATTTTTGTTTTCTAAGCATTAGTTTTAATAATATTTTGGAGTGGTCATAGAGCATGATGTTTCTTTCTTAGAGGCTTTCATTCCCCCATATGAATTTGAGTAAATTACACTAGCCTTCTAGCTGTGGCTAAATTGGACTTGATGCCGTTCATGTTTCCATTTATCCTCCTCCATTATTATTTATTTTTAATTTTTTATCATCGAAATTTGTGCCCACTATGTGTACTGTGCCTTTATTACCGTCAAGGATAAAATTGGATCTTAACTTCAGAGATAGTCACTATCTTGGCTGGACATTTTAATAAACTACTCGTGCATCATACAAGACAAACAATTAAACACTGCCAAAATGAGAGGAACAAGTGACACTTGAAAGGAAATCATATTGTGAAAAAGATTAAGTTTATTAACTGAAAATAATTAGTGAGGAGGACATTGGAATGTATATTAAATGTCAAAGTAGATTAACGATTTTTTGAAACAAGAGGGATAGAAGTTGTAATTTGGACAGACTTTGAAGAGAAGTTAGTGTAAATTACTTCATTTTTTTTTAATTTTTTTCCTGAATTAGTCAATTACTAAAACTTCTAATGGTGTGAATGTTGCTATTGGATTAGTCTATTGCTTTCCTCCTGTTGGAAGTTCTAATTTGGCTTTTCCTCAAATATATTGTTAGTGAAACATTATCTAAATTGAGGTTGTGCTTTGTTAATTTCATTTTTCCCCATGTAAAAATCATTTTTTTGGATACAATGTAAAAATCGTTTTATGTTTGTGGCAAGACATGTGATTTACCTCTGTTATAAATTCACAAGTATTTATTAAATCTAACTTAGATTGTTTTTGCCACAGGCTCAACATATGATGGTCCCCACGCAGGGTCCAGAATAGTCAGTGGAGTTATGGTCCCCAGAAAAAATCTCCTATGTATGATTTGAATTGGCAGTGGAGATTTATTTGGTGCCCTCGGCTTTCTGAATGCATTTAATATTGTGAATACATTAGGAGATTGTGTTTGTCGTGGGCAGAATTTTTATTAAGGTTTGTATATTATCTTTGGAGCAGTTATACTATGGATTAAGCTTTACTGTAAATCCGGGAACTATGCATGTTTGTTTGATTCCATTAGGAAGCTTTGGCATTATTAACTCAGGATTTTATGTAACTTGTTGGAAAAATAATTTGCTATATTATTTTCGTATCACATTGGATGAAGCTGGCGCTTGGCTCGTTTTTTCTGTTATTGAAAATTTTCAAGTAATTTTTCCTAAAGCAGGTTGAAAGTGTAGACGAAAAACACGATGGGAGAAAGACATGCTCCAATTGACCGAACATACATCGCCGTCGATATTTGAGAATCATGAGGCCAAAAAAAGTCTTAATAAAACATAAATTATTGGTAGATTTCAAATTAGATCATATTTACAATTTTTTGGTCTGACTTTATTAATTTAATTAATAACTATAATTGATTGATTTTGGTCTTTATATTTTAAAAAATGTAGTTAAGTCCTTAGTCTTATTTCGTAATCAAAACTCTTTCCCACTTATGAATGAAGTCGGGGAAAATTATGCGTGAGTCCCTTTTTATTTATATATATAAAAAGTTTAGAAGAGTTGGAAATTATTTTTAAAATTTAAAAAATATTTATAAAAATTTATAAAATTATTTATTAAAGTAATCATTATAATAATAATAAAAATTAAATTCATATTTTTATAAAATACTAATTAATTTTTTATTATCTATATTAACAGGCAATTATGCGCTGAGTCTTATTTGCTACTTGCCCCACAAATTCCTTTTTAGGATTTAGGTAAATAGAGGAGTTATGGACGAATCAACTCAATTTTGTGGTTAAAGATTTTATATTTTTATTTCCAAAATATCTATCATTATCATCCTACTATCGGGACTTGTTTTGAATTGTAATCAGTTCGATTTTATTTAAATAAAATTTTAAATTTAAACTTTAATATATATAAAAAAATTATTAAAAAACTCACTCATTGTAATCTAAATATGTAATACGGATTAAATTTAAATATAATTAAAATAAAATTTTAATAAATCGTGGGGATAATAAAAAAAAAAATCTATCATCCGAATGGCTGCAGGCTTCATTAAAAACCACAGGACGGAATACCAAAAACGTAGTCCGTTCCATTTCCATAAACAACCCTGGAAACCATAACATCTCTTATCCACTACTCTTCGTGTTGGCAATCCCTCTACCTTCTAGTTTCCCTTTTCCGGGCTTTCCCAGATGAAGCAGTCATGAATGCCGCCCTGGTTCCACCTTCATTGTCATCCATCTTCTCTTGTTCTTCTTCTGTCTCTAACCCATACCCTCTTCACTGCGTCTCTCCTCCTTTCAATCTCGCCGCCTCCAGGCCCTCTCACTCCTTTCTCGTTGGCGCTACTGCCAACTACTCCGATCCATCAGACCTGTCTCTGGTTTCCGCCACCTCTGATCCGACTGTCGAAGCCCTAGATCAGAAACTGCTAACACTCCTCCGCCAAAGGAAAACAGAAGAGGCGTGGATTGCCTATACCAACAGCGCCCACCTTCCTAGCCCCACTTGCCTCAGCCGCCTTGTTTCTCAATTATCCTTCCAAAATACCCGCTCGGGTCTCACGCGCGCCCAGTCCATTGTCACGCGTCTCCGTCATGAGCGACAGCTCCACCGCTTGGATGCCAATTGCCTTGGCCTACTGGCCGTGGCCGCTAGTAAGGCCGGCTACACGTCCTACGCCACGTCAATCGTCAAGTCCATGCTTCGCTCTGGCTATCTTCCCCACGTGAAGGCCTGGAGTGCCGTCGTCAGTGGCCTTGCTTCTTCCGGCGACGACGGTCCCGTGGAAGCTCTCAGGTTGTTCAAGGCGGTCATTCGGCGTGTACGAAAGTTCAATGATCTTCAAATAGTTTCAAACTCGCGGCCTGATACGGTTGCATTTAACGCGGCGTTAAATGCTTGTGCGAACTTGGGTGATAGTGAGAAGTTCTTGCAAGTGTTTGATGAAATGCCCCAATACGGTGTTGAACCCGATGCCTTGACTTACAATGTCATGATAAAGCTATGTTGTAAAACTGAGAGAAAATACCCGCTTGTGTTTGTGTTGGAGAGAATCATAGAAGTGGGAATTCCTATATGCATGACTACTTTGCATTCCCTAGTCGCAGCTTATGTTGGTTTTGGTGACATGAAGACAGCAGAGAAGTTGGTTCAAGCAATGAGGGAACAAAGAACGGATCTTTGCAAGATGCTAAGGGAGTCCAATTCAGAAGATTTGGTTGAAAATGATGAATCCGTTTTCAAAAAGTTGCTTCCAAATTTGACAAACCAGAGTGACAATGAACCACCATTGCTGACAAAAGTATATGCCCCCAACTCCAGAATTTATACCACCCTGATGAAGGGCTACATGCAGGCAGGTCGTGTGAGTGATACAGTGAGAATGCTTGAGGCAATGCGCCGTCAGGATGATCGTTCCAGCCATCCCGATCATGTATCGTACACCACTGTGGTTTCAGCACTTGTGAAGGCAGGTTCAATGAAGAGGGCTCGTCAAATCCTTGCTGAAATGACGAGAATTGGCGTGCCTCCAAATCTGATTACCTACAATATCCTGCTTAAGGGTTATTGCATGCAGCTGCAGATAGATCAGGCAAGGGAGCTACTTAAAGAGATGGTTGATGATGCAGGGATACAGCCTGATGTGGTTTCCTACAACATTCTGATTGATGGATGTATATTAGTTGACGACAGTGCTGGGGCTCTTGCCTTCTTCAATGAGATGAGAGCAAAAGGAATAGCTCCCACTAAGGTTAGTTATACAACTTTGATGAAAGCTTTTGCTTTGTCAGGTCAACCAAAGATGGCTCACAGGGTTTTTGATGAGATGCTCAATGATCCTCGGGTTAAGGCGGATAGAATAGCGTGGAATATGTTGGTGGAAGGGTATTGCAGGTTAGGGTTGATTGAAGAAGCAAAGAAAATAATCGAAAAGATGAAGGATAATGGATTGCATCCTGATGTGGCCACTTATGGTAGTCTTGCCAATGGAATAGCGTTAGCGAGAAGACCAGGAGAGGCACTTCTACTTTGGAATGAAGTGAAGGAGAGGTGTAGGGTTGAGAAGGAAGAAGGCAAATCTGATTCATCTATTGCGCCACCACTCAAACCAGATGAAGGACTTTTAGATACTTTGGCTGATATCTGTGTGAGGGCTGCATTCTTTAGGAAGGCCTTGGAAATCGTGGCTTGCATGGAAGAATATGGGATACCTCCCAACAAGACCAAGTTTACTAGAATCTATGTGGAAATGCATTCAAGAATGTTCACAAGCATGCATGCTTCAAAGGCAAGACAGAACAGAAGGATTGAGAGGAAAAGAGCAGCTGAGGCTTTCAAGTTTTGGTTGGGATTGCCTAATTCTTATTATGGAAGTGAGTGGCGTTTGGAACCTATTGATGGATATGCTTCTGATTCGGTTTAGTGATTTAGTAACTAGCAACGTAGCATGTCCAAAAAAAAAAACTCGTTGGTATATCCGCTCGTGAAACTGAACACCGATATTAGTATAGAAAAGTACATGACACTGTTCAAAAAAAATGTATACGATACTAGATATCAATGTCAATGTCTACAAAAGGAAAAATTAGTTATATTACATACGGAAAGCTAAACGTCTTTTATTATTTAACTTCTGTTAAGCGACCGTCAGAGTCAGTCTCCAGAAAAAAGAAAACAGAACAAAACGGTTCACCTACTCCAAAAACTAATGCTACAAGGAAGTGATCAATGTAACGTTACATATAATGCCTTGCGTTTATCTGTCGTAACGAAGGCTCAGCGGCTATGTAATTACGTTAATCTCAAGGTGATGCACCCCTTAATCTTGTGTAGTTCATCACGAGTCGTTGTTCGACTCAAGCGCAGTTGTTCGTACTCTTGAATCAGTTTCAACATATAAAGAACTTAAGCATGGGAGCTCAATTATAAGCTCATCACTTTCCATGGAAGGCTACATGATTAGCAGTGTAAACATTTGCTAAACCTGGAACAGCGCATCCCCAGTATCGCATTCAGAATATGTGGGAAAACGGGCATTTAGCCTTTCACCCTAGATGATTGGCTTCGTGTATGCGAGGAGGATAACACCTGCACAAGTCCAAGTATGCCCGGTCATTAGATTTGATGACACGTCATGACATGATAAATGGCTAAATGCTATGCGTCTTAGAATCTGCAATAAGTGGATCGCCAACATAATATTATCCCCTCCCTACTTAAAAGACTAGAATTATGAGATAACGTCTTCAAGCCCAGCAATATTATGATGATGGGCTCCGACCTAAGCAGGTATTGGGATGAATACAGATTTGGGTTGAGGTTTTATATTCCAGTCGTAGCTTGGTACACACTATCCTGCTACGCAGAAAAATTCACGATAGAAGCTACTAGAGAGCTAGAATGTCACCGTACCTGGTATGTCTTTGGTCCCTTTTTGAGTAGATAACCCACGCTGTTTAAATTTTCGATGAAAGTGTCCACATCAGGGACTTGTAGGCCAATTCTATCCGCCAGACTATATATTTCCTGGAAAGGTGAAGCATACACATCTTTCACTGAAAAGGTAAAAACACGAATTACCGGGAAAAAGAAAACGAGTGCATACAGATATTGAAAAGCAATCTTTCTGCAGTAATTCTGATTGTTTATTGAGGGCACTTAGGAAGCGTTTCGCCTCTTTCTGTTGACTCATCCCCCCACTTCGTCCAAAATCCACAAATCCATGCTCATCTACGTATTTATCATACAGGGACTCCTTCATTATTTCAACTACATCCTGCAAACACGACACGAGAATTTGTGACAAAAAACTTGGTAATTCTCAATTTTTTACCCATGAATAAACAATCGTCAATACACTTGTCTTGGTAACCGGACCTTATGATCTTAATGCATCCTATGAAGGTAGGGGAACAAAACGACTATTAACCTTTTAACTTGTTTCTCTTTCATCTCTTGAAAGTATTTTTACGTCTGATTTATGTAACCCTCAAACTTGCATCTTAATCAAAAAAGTCTGATGCAACTGGATTATTCAATTCAGTCCCAACAGCTAGAACTAACCATGGCATCCTGGGCCGTTATTTCTTCTCTCAAGTCTAGCCGAGCTCGAGCTTCAGCAAGCCTCACTAGACTTTCAAGTTGCCTTGCTGTTATCGGTGTACCATCAGCTGAGGTATTATGATCTCTCAGCTTAAGATAAAACTTTTGTAGGATTTCTGCTGCGGGCTTGGACATCCTGATTATGTGGAAGAGAGAGATCAATTAATATCTTTGATTCTGCCTGAGGTGAAATTATAATTAAAATCTTATAAGCTGCCCAAGGGAGAATTTCCGCTAGAATCAAAAGATCGAGTTGACATCAGATCACCTAGGAAAGACAAAACTCCTCGCATAAGCAATGTATTTTCGAAGAAGTTGAGAAGGCAATGGAACAAAATCACTATCTCTTTGCGGGTTAAGTCTCAACTTTGAAATCAAAGAACCAGATCTAACCCCCAAATCTATGCTTTCAGCATTCTGTGGTACCGTAATTCTTGAATCAGAAGATAAATCTGGCCGAAATCAACAGTCTCCATCAGTAAAGTAAAATAAACCATCAAGTTGGATAATCAAGCAAACATAAAAATTCATGCTAGAGGCAGGAAAGAGGTAACCTCTACGTTGCTTTTTGACTGCTAGTTGTCCATTCCCAGCATGAAGCTGCAGGATACATTTGAAACATTCATCTTAGGAGACAATAGAATGACGTACAAACAGAGAAAGAGTTGCCATTGCCATCCACCATGGATGGGATATGAATATGGTGTAATTTTGCTTACCAGCAGCTCCATTGAAAAGTGACAAGGCAGGATAACTTACTGACATGATGTGCTCCGAGACTCGTTTGTCCAGAAGTTCATCAGGTTTGTCCAGCAGTATGAAAACTAAATCAAATCGGGACAGCAGAGCGGCACTCATTTTCAAGTTTTCATTCACAGTTTTGGCACGGCTGCGATGGGAAGAAACATTTTAGCTGCATTAATATAAAAATCGGGTGACTGTTTTTTGTGATTCACTAAGGCGGAATATCAAGCTAAGAACAGTCCTCTGATAAAATAGTTTTTTTTTTGGGGGGGGGGGGTTGTTGGTGAAGTTACTTATAATGACCACCAGCGGGATTTGCCGCCGCCAAGACAGAAGTTCGAGCTGATAAACTTGCTACCAATCCTGCCTTTGCAATAGAGACACACTGTTGTTCCATGGCCTCCAGTAGTGCCTGTATTATTGCCATAAGTAAAGGCGCAAGTTCAAAATCACAATTAGAGTTAACTTACTAGAAATCGAACCTTTCGCAAGAAACTGATCCCCGGGCTACCAGAGGACAAACCTGATGTTCGGCTGACATTTTATCAAACTCATCAATACAGCACACTCCACTGTCAGCCAGCACCATAGCACCTAAGAACAAATAACCATCAAATTCTAGAATCAGTGTAGTTCTCATAGAGCCAGAAGATAAGGGTCTTGCTGAATAGAACTGAAAGAAGAACGTATACCGGCCTCAAAAGCATAGTCACTCGTCATAGGATCCTTCACTACAGCTACTGTGAGGCCGGCTTTAGTTGTGGCATTACCGCAGACATAGATGCCTCGTGGAGAAACAGCGGCTGCCGCTTGTAGCAATTGGCTCTTGCCTAGGCCAGGATCACCTAGAAATGAAATTAAATAATACGAGCTGGTCGTTTCATCTCCATCACTTGTCATCATTTAACCAGTTCCTTTAACTAGTTAAGAACAAATCGTCATAAAAAATAATAATTCCACTTCTTTGTCAGATAAACAAGATTCCGAGGTTTGACTTCGTTTAAAGGCAAGGAAAAGATGTTCATCATACCGACGATTATGACATGAATGTCTCCCCTTACAGGAACCTTATTCTGATCCATAGAATGTTTTCGTACACCCCCAAATAATGCAAGCGTAATCCCAGCTGTCAAAATTGAAGCAAATTAACACTATTTCACCATTCTATATAATTGATTTCAGAAATCATGCTCGGGGAGCATCATTTATGCACCTAAGGAAGCAAGTAATCAGAATTTAGCAACAATATAACCAATGGACTTACAAGTAAAAATATTGCAGACGTAGCTAACTTATGCCATCCACAAGTAAAACATTTTCAGCCATTGGATGTGCAGCATAGACATACCTTTAACTAGCTCATGCCCATAGATAGATGGGCATATAGATTGAAGTATTTGCCGAAACAAATCTGAGCCATGCTCCATTGAAAATTTCACAATAAACTCTAAATCCCTGGAAGAAAATGAAAACAAATCAAGCAGCTCAGCTGGTCTTGCTTTGGGATTAGTTTCTTGCAAATCCTCATTTGTAGGCTGTGACTTGGAATTTTGTATGGAAACAGCTTCGAGATACAAATAGTAAAATCCCTGGCTTCTGTTCTTTGACTTACCTGCATAAATACCAAAAAGCGGTATTAGATGTGACCAAATCCAATATGTCTCAGTGAACATCAAAAAATAAAGGGGAGAAAAGAGAATAGTATCGATTAATTCTTCACATATAAGTTTTCCAAAACATGGTTATTTTTGCTCACAAACCTGGGTTGCTTTCATTTCAGTATCCACGTAAAAAAAGGTTGATACCTGATACAGATTATCACGTGCAAAGGGAAAAAATTGCGTTCCATACCTCCTCCAATATCCATGTACGTGTTAATTCCTCTTATAATTCCAGTAACAGTCAACACATCTCCAGGTATGCATGTATCAACGAGATCTTGGGTAAGCTCACATTCCACTGTCCGGGGAACTCGTCCTTCTTCATGGTCTTCGGGTTTTAGGAGTTCTTGCAACCTGGTGCAGCATGAAAGTCATACAGCAAAGGACAAAAACTCATATATACACTAAAGGTTTTAAGAACCTGAAACTCCCGAAGGAAAGTACAAAAAATTGAAGAAGACTTGCACAAAAGTACAGAAGTTAGCGAGAACCTATAAGGCTACCTTATTTTTTGAAAATCTATAGCTTGAGCTGTAGATCGTAATGGATTAAACATTTTGCTCTTGCAGCCATTCAAATTGCAAATTGATGGTGGTGAAAATTTTCCATCAGGAAATATACGCCTAATTCTTTGTTTGCACTTTCCGCATTCAAAACTCATTTCTACCACAAGGGGCCTGACAGTGCTGGCCTTCACAACAGTACCACGCACTGAGACAAGTTTATCTGTCAATTCACCAAATGTTATACTATGTCTTTTTTCCTTTAGGCATAGGAAAGCCTAATCCTAACAAATATGGAAAACAATGTAACATGCTACTACAAGGGGTATTACGAGATACCAATATATGCTGCTTTTAAGTTTTTCAGAGCAATCATAGCTTCAGGACAGTTATGCAGTCGGATGTCTACTTTTGCACCATCCTCAAGTTGGTCACTCTCCCATATGGCAATAAGAACCTGTTTCCAATGTTGAGCAAATTATGCCTTGGCCTAGACATGATAGACGCCTTCTTATGCTACAACTGAAGAGACAGAAGCAAATGGCACCGCATAATCCACATACCTTATGAACTGCAGCGCTCATGCACAAGAGAGCGATTTTAGGTTTCTCCTCTAACATTTTATAAAATTCCTCAATATGACATATTTTTTGAAATTGCTGGAAGTCAAGTGACAAGGCAAAGTTGCCATGATGATTTTGTACCTGTCAACAGCATATTAAAATAAGTCTCGGCAGTGACGCAAATATACAATAATACTACATCCAAGGGTGTTCAGAAAGCATAGGAAAGTGCAATTAACCATTTAAATCCAAAAGTTTACCAAAATTAGAGCGGGAAAAAAAAGAAGAAAAAGAATAAAGTTGCCTAGTTGCAAAATCATTTTTATCAGCAACTTGAATATCTCTAGAGTCTTGGTCTATATTTTCAGGTTACCACATAATATAAATAATAACGAAATTCATGCAATTGTAAATGGACCAAATGGTTAGACCTTGGTTGCTCATAAAATGTGGGCAGACTGAGTGTTCGTTATGTATAAACTATTGTCTATAAGTTAAATACCAACTACTCCAGATCATCCGTCAAAAAATATTTACAAAATTATGGAGAAAAATCCTTCACTGTAAAGTCCCAAAATAAAATATGAGAGAACAGGAAGGAGGGGAAAAAAAAAGAATGGAAGATTCACAGACGCTGGAGCATTACCTGGGAAGTTAGGTTTTGGCCCGACGGTGAAGAAAAGAAAGAGACGAGAGCAGACATGAGGTCGAGCCAGCTTTGTTCGACTGTGAAAAGCTGCTGAGGAAAATAAACGCCCGCCACATCCATGAATCCACTTGGATCCCAGGAGCCATATCCAACTATGTGCTTCTCTAAAGGAGTTCCGTACATCCCGATTCCCTCCAATCCGTTGCCGTTCCCGCTCCCGCTCCCGCGGCTTCTTCCTTCCACTTCCACAGATTTTGGCGGGAGTCTCGTCGTTTTCTTCGGTCGGGGATTGTGCTTAAATATCAGGAGGGAATAAAATGTGACCAAGGAATAAAGAAATGAAAACAAATAACGCAATATAATCTATATAACAGATATAAATAAATATTTATATATTTTGTTATGAAAGTGAAAATACAGACAGTTAATCTTGACGATGTGATTATTTATTTTATTTTATTTTCAATTATAATTTAAAATAAAACAAAAATTAAAAAATTACCCTAAATTTAAAAGTTATTATAATAATATTGTTCATCTTATATAAAATATGTACGATATAGTATTCATATCATAATTAAATATATGAAATAAATTAAATTTAAATATAATTAAAATAAAATTTTAATAAATTTTAAAAAATATAACATGATCTAGGTAAACATAAATAAACGCATTAGTTAATAATCAAAGTCACCGATGGAGGGAGAGATGAATATGTCATAGTAAACTCGTGGCTTTGTAGAAATTAATCAACTAAAACCGGAAGACAAGGAAATAGAAGTTGTAGAGTCAGCGGATGGCGGGAAGTCGCTGTCGCTTTGGCAGCGTAGGTGAAGATTTTGGAACCTATTCTATAATTCGCATATAATTCTCTGCGAATCGATCCTTCCCCAGGCGTCCAGTATGATTTTCGGAGCTATACGTACGTACATTTCTTGTACGACACCAGCTTTCATACCTACGGCCCTTTCGTCTCTTCTCGAAAATACCTCTGAAATATTCCAAACCTTTTAGTCTGAGTTTTGGAGCTTACGCCTGGTCCTCCCCTTCTGTATTCTCTAGCTCTCAACAACTCGCCTATGAAGAACGATCTCCAGAAACAGGTTTGTAATTTATCACTCTGTTCTCTCCTTTTACAGGTTCGTACATGTTGTGCCTTGTTGTTCTGTATTCGACGTTTAATGTTTGACATAGTATTATTAAAGAGTGCACGTCTTTCTTTACTTTTACTTTGTAGGCTTTCACCATGGCTATAGATTCAGGCCAAATTGATTTAAATGCTGATGCTGTTTTGTCTGATCGAGAAGATGAAACTGTTGGGTCTAAGTTACCAGAACCCGTCGTCAATGCCGAAATATCTGGGACCGAAACCCTAACCGATCATATTAACGGTAAGTATCAGGCCCAAAATCATATGGTTTGCCGGGCTGGAAACGATGAAGTAGCCAATGTATTGGGGGAGCCACTATGTGGATCTCATTTAGGTGGAAAAGAGGGTTATGACCAAGGAACTAAATTTGTGGATACGGCAAATGCCTTTGGGGCAGGAACGGAACATTTTAATGTGGGTTGTGACGTGAAAGCAAGCGACTTTCCGAGTGGATTGGTGAAGAACGAAGATAAGGAACTCATAACCGAATGTTCAAACGGTGCCCAAGATGAATATGGAGGTACCTAAACTGATGAAGGTTTGATCACTGAATTGAGTGATGGTGTGGCGAATGTGGCGGAGGTTACTAAAAATGCTCCATTAAGCATAGAACTTGAACTAAATAAAATGGCTCCTGGAGATAATAACATGACGGAGTGCGGAAAGGAGGATAAATATGCTAATGGAGCTTCAAGCAACGAGGAAATCATGCAGAAGAGTCTTAATGAGAAAACAAACAGGGGAGCTAGTAGCATGAACTTAAGAGAATTTGTGGGGCACGGAAGTGAGATTAAAGGTGCAAATGATATTCTTTCTAAGGATGACCTTGAAGATTGTAATGCCACGGGACTAACAGATTCTACCTGCAAGTTTCAAGATCTGATTCTCGACATGGAAGTCAAGGATGTCGATGCAAGAGAATCTTTGCCTCATAAAGATCCCATTTCATGGAATCATCTTTATGAACTAGAAACTTCTCGTGGTTCAAAACAGCCAGCCTCCGATGTTCATAAACAAGCAGAGGCAATACAGAGCCAAACCACAGACACCATCGTTGAAGAAGGGCCCTTCAATAATATTCAGAATGGGTTTCCTGGCATTAATCTTTTTGTAGATCTTAATTCATACAGGAACTTCAAGAGTGTTGATGCAAAGGGGAAGCCAGCATCTTCACAGCTAAATTTCCATGTATCTGATTTAGTATGGGGAAAGGTGAGGGGCCATCCTTGGTGGCCTGGCCAGATCTTTGATCCCTCTGCTGCGTCAGAAAATGCGAAGAAGCACCTTAAGATAGATAATTACTTGATAGCATATTTTGGGGATCAAACATTTGCTTGGAATGAATCATTTAAGATAAAGCCATTTCAAACGCATTTCTCGCAAATGAAGAAGCAGAGCAATTTGGAAAATTTTCATCATGCTGTAGATTATGCCTTAGACGAGGTCTCTAGACGGGTTGAGTTTGGCCTATCCTGCCCATGCATTCCTGAAGAAGTTTTTGAGAAGCTCAAAACTCAAGTAATTTATAATGCCGGAATCCAGAATCACTCAAGTAGAATAGATGGAGGAGACAGGTTTCTAAATGCGATCTCTTTTGAACCAAAGGAACTCGTCAATATTGTCAAATCATTAGCCAATTTGCCATTTACTGAATTTGATAGATTGGAATTTGTAATAGCGCGAGCTCAACTGCTGGCTTTCTATCGGGCAAAGGGTTACCCTCACTTGCCAGAGTTCACAGTGCTGGATGGGTTGGTTGAGAATGATATGGAAATTATTTCCATAGGGGAGGACCAATATGATGATCAAATTGATAGTCAAGGAGATCCAAAAACACATCTTGGCTTTTCTCACAAACGGAAGCATATCTCTATAGATAGCACACGGCCCAAGAAAAAGCACAAGTGCTTGTCGGATTTGATGTTTGAGGATAGGTTTTGTATTCCAAATGGTGAGAATTTATCAAAAAGAAAAGCTGCAGGCCCTAAGTCAATTTCAGGCTCCCCAGCAAAGAAACACAAAGCAATCCAGAATGCTTCCAGTGATCATTCCCATAAGTCCCAAAGCAGAAAGCTCTTTCAGTTGCAGTGTATTTCTATGGATGAGATGTTGTCAAAACTTTACCTGGCTGCCAGGCATCCATTCGGAGAAACCCGCAAAAGTGTTATGTTAAATTTCTTCTCAGAATTCAGAAATTTTATCATGCCGAATGATTCTGCTTCTCTAGAGCAAGGAATATCCTCAGAGCAAATGCATGCTGAAGACACTGGAGTAAGCTCCATGGAAGCGGGGGTTTCTGTGACATCTGCAATGGAGACTTCCAATGATTTAAATTGGACTGACAGGACAGTTGAGAGTGTTCCAGAAGACAATTCATTACTAAAGAATCGGAAGGAAAGAGATGAGTTTCTGCCAATTGACAGGGTCTCTCCCTCTTTCATGCCACAGGAAACTGCTGAGGAACGTTTGAATGGGAGTTCTGAGAAGGACTCGTGCGCGGCTTTGATTCTGAAATTTACAGACTTGGATTCTATTCCTTCTAAGACCAGTCTCAATAAAATTTTTGGCCGCTTTGGACCATTGATTGAATCACAGACTGAACTGCTGAAGAAGAGCAACCGGGCTAGAGTGGTTTTCAAGAGACGTGATGATGCAGAAACTGCTTTTAGTAGTGCTGGTAAATATAGCACATTTGGACCTTCACTTAGTAGTTACAGCCTCAAGATTATGCCTTCTGGATGCGAAGGAAAGCAAAAAGTTCCGTAAATGGCGCTGCTGTCTATACCCTGGCAATGATCCTTCAACCTCATTTAGGATGTTTGCTTTTGGCGTTATATGTGAATAGTCCGCGTTAGAACAGCTTGCTTGCAAATACACATCACTGCTTAGCTGAGCAGGCAATGTTTAGAAATCGTTTGGGTAGGATCGTGACAATATGGAGGGTATATACCTTTAGGACTGATACGAGGGAAGTGTCGATCTTCAGCTGAAATTACTCACAATCGGGACTTTCTTGAAAATGTGTGCATATTTATGAATATCATTTTCAGTTTCACCATTCTTGTTTTTCTTCTTCTTTGGTAATATTTCAGTCGCACCATTCTAAATGGGGATGTAATTGAAATTACTTCAATCTCCCATGTAGCGTAAAGCACCAGTGCTTGGCCAGTTTGGTCTAATCATCCGAACAAGAATATGCCTACGAACGCAAAGTTCCTCTTCGCGTTGATCAAGTTACTCGTAAAAGGTTTCATTGTGTGACAATCTAACTCTCAATTTCAATGTCGTCTGTGTGGAGCTTTCAAGTCACAAGCAGCTCCTCGAGCGTTGTCAAATGGAGAAATCTCCATTCACATCCAGCATAGACTATTATCCTATGCTAGATTCGATATTCTGGAGTTCGCTCCAACATTCCGGTGGCAATGAAAAAGAAAAAAAAAACAAAGAAAAAAAGCACGTAAACCTAAAATAAAACAAAGCTCTCGGAAAGTAAATATATGCGATCCAAAGTAACTTTAACAAGAATTTTAGTAAATTGACCAAGATAGATACAAAATTGTCCATACAACTTATCCGTCCTCAAACACTCACTTTTTAACCACCAAAAGTAAAAATCATAAATCTCAAGACTATCGCAAGCCGTCCCATAAATTTAAGACCTGGGCTTCTCCTTCTTCTCCTTGAAGAGTGCCAGGAGGGAAACACCAGACACCTTCACAACCTTGAACCTGACCCCAGGAATATCACCGACAGCGTGACCTTTTCGCCCAAATCCAGCTATCAATACTTCATCCTACAAACACGAAAAACACCCCACATAACATCATAAATATAAAGAACATTCAAAGAAAGATATGAAGTAAATTTTAATACAATTGAAAATGTCACAGAATTAGAAGGATAGAAGGATCTGTAGACAATAACTAGGACCATTTAAGAAGGAAGCTTACATTCTCTTCTATATAGTTTAAGCAACCATCGTTGGGAACAAATGCGGCGATCTTCTTTCCATTTTTAATGAGTTGAACCCTGGCACACTTACGAATGGCAGAGTTGGGCTGCTTAGCCTCAATCCCTCTGCAGGTTAAATATCATATTAATTCCTTATATCAATACTCCAATCAAAGAAAAACTCAATTAAAAACATGGCGGACAATCTTACATCTTTTCAAGCACAATACCCTTTGCATGGGATGAGCCAGCAAAAGGCTTCTTCCACTCATTCCCAAGGTGAGACTTTTTGTATGCCTTGTCTGCCCACCTTTGCCTCCTGCGGTGGGATCTCAACTTGCGGGCAGCTCCCATACCACGAGTCTTCCTGTAATAGGACTGAACTGTGAGAAGACATAATTTGCCAAATCTGATGTTCTGATTCTAGATTAAACAAGAAAATTCTAATTGCGATAGCATGCAATTCTACTCAAACGAATGAGATCAAGTATTGCAGATTAATGAAGACAGCTCTTTCATGTAAAGATTCAAAACCAGAAACTTTAAATTACATGTACGGGAAGAAATACTCGTGAGTCTCGCAATGATTCAATAATTAATTAATCTTACAAACTATAACCTACATTATATAATCTTCTCAAATGGCATGTGGGTGGATTCTAAACATAGAGAGCCATATGGCAGACGGTTGAGAGATCGTAATTATCAAATTTGACAAAAGTCACCACTCGAAACTAAGAACAACAAATTTTGCAAACTCGCAAATTTGGAACGAGCTACAATCATTACGCTGGCCTCAAATAAATATACCATGCAGGCCTTTAAAAAATAGTAAGATACACCCCAAAACAAATCAAAGATCACAAACACAAAAACAGAACCAATCAATTTCCATAAGAGCCATTTTCACATATCTTGTTCATTTTTGCGGCAGGAAACAGAAGAGCCCAGGTATTCTGCATCCTTTTCTTGTTTTTTTTTTTTTATTTCCGGCCACAAGCATTCTACTAATCTTATAAACATATATACATGACAGACGAGAACACGGCGCAACACTAAAGCAGCTAGATCGGAATCTAAAAGCAGAGGCTCTTACCCCATGTTGACGGTGATTTAGTTCCTCCTCGTTTAGAGTGTTCAGGAAATTTGGGGCGAAGAAGCAGCTACCGCAGTGTAAAACCCTAACTCATTTTAAAGTGCATGTTTATATTTGAGGAGAGTCGGGAGACAACTACTCTGGTCTATCGGGCCATCAGATTTGGGCTTATAACTCTGAGGTCCATTTAAATGTTGAGGCAATTATTAGTTGAAAAAATAACAGAAAAACACTCTATAAAATGATAAATATTAAAATAAATTTTACCAAAAACATAAATATTAAAGTAAAATATTGAGTTAGCAATATTTGATGGTAGGTGTCATATTTTAACATTTATTATTTTCTAAAATATTTTTCTATTATTTTATTTTATTATTTTTTCAAAAAATTGGTAGAGTCAATTATTTTTAAATGTATTTTAAGATTATTTGATAAAAGATTTTAACACGAATTTAGAATTATGTTATGTAATTAGGTTGTTATTTTTCCATTCAATTTTTCCTCTCATTTTTATATTTTCTTTTGATGAATCCCTCTCATTTTTCCTTATTACCATTCAATAAATAATTATCATTAAATAGATTTATTGTTTTTCAACTTATAATTCTATAACATGATTTCTTTTCAAAAATTAATAGCATAAACAATATCTTAGCATATTTTAAAATTTTAATTATCAAGAGAAGAAATAAGCTAGAATTTCTAATCGGGAAGTGGGTTAGATTAGAATCAAATAAATCTTAAACTATTATTTTAGGCCATGAGATTTCTTTTAATTTTAAAGTAATTTCTTTTCATTTTAAAGTCATTTGCGTGATATTATTTATATAATACTACGCAAATCTTTAATATAATATATAATTAAATAATTAATTTTAATTTTAAATATAAAATATTTCTTATTTTTATTAATATCTTTTAACAATAATCAACTAAATATATTAAAAAAATAATTATATTGTTTAATAAAAACATGATATATTAATTAATTTAATTAATTAATTAAATTAGTAAAATAGATTTTATATTAAAAATAGAAGATTATTGAATATTGCTCAATTTATTACACATACAAGCTGCTAAAATAAGTAAAATAAAAGATATCGATTGTAGTTAAAACAGATAAAATAGAACAAATCGTTTATTGTAGAACAGGAACAAGTCAAGAAAAGAATTGGTATTTGGTAGGAAATAGCGAGCGCCAGTAAAATAACTCTAATCAACGGTCTCTTCAATTCTCAGGGACGCAATCCCAGTTACTACAGAGCTTCCTCCTAAGAAAAAGAAAATATATCATACGTTACATTTATCGCTTCATGTAATTATGTCGAAAAAATAATAGCTCGGACACCAAAATGAACTACGTGATTTGCCAACAGTGTCGAGGTAGTTGAATTTAGCTTCAAAATGCAGAGCCGCTTCCCTTGGTCTTGCCAAGTAACACATCTTTTGCTTCATTAATTTTTGATGCAAGGAAATGGCTACCACCAGCATCTGGATGGTTTGCAACCATCACCCTCCTATGAGCTTCCTTAATCTTATCCGTTGGAGTTCTCTCCCTGCCATGACAATTTAAATTCAGCAAGAAATGCTAATGAGGGGGCCCGAGCAATGTGGAAGCAAGAGGGCTAAGGTTAAAAAAACCTAACAGGTATGCATGCCATGAACATTTTAACAATCCGTTGCAAAAGAGAAGTCAACAGGCGCATAAATTTCCAAGTATGATTCATACTTCCCAATATTCTGAACAAATCATAAGTTATATGCTCTAAATTCATTTGGATTTCAATTAATCAATCAGAACTTAAAATGCACATAGGGAGCTTGAGGACTGCTGAGGCCCACATAGCGCACCTATTGCATATGTTCCTAAGCATTTCTCATCCATTTGGGTCTTGAACAGTACAACATCAATAATGATGGGAGTGAAAACAATTTATCATTTCCAAATAGCCTGGACCGCATCGGCTCCATGGACTGGTAGACTGATCGGCAGAGACTCGTAATTTGCAACTAAAATTAAAAATCCATAACCTAAATTGATACTAAGCACAGGGTATTCTAACCAAAAGAATGAAGCATTAATTTAATAAATTAATCCCGCCATAAAGAAAAACTCATCACCAGTGACTCAAACTATCTGTCATCAACCAGAATATCATATTTTGGACACTTTCCAAGTTATTGCACAGATGAATTGACCACGTCGACATATTTGAAACTTTGAAAAGGATAACAGTACCTGACCCCAAGTATAAGAGTGGCTTCCCTTCTAGTCATGGTTGGTTGGAAACCACCTTCATAAAATTTACGCAATCTTGGTGGTCTTGCCTTCAATGCTTGCCAGGCCTGGATCCCATATCTGCCAGCATAAGCAGCAGCAGCTACAGCAAGCCCTGCCATCAATGGTGTAGCCTGTTACAAGTATTAATTTCAGTTTCCTGAAGGAGATTAGGAAAAGATCACATTTTAATAAGAAAAAGCCTCCCTTTTCGTTGGCCTATCAGGTAGTCACACAAAATCTAAGCTGGAATTAAGAAGAACGGTGGGAAGTTCCAGCTTCTGATGGATATGGAATGTGCGTGAATGTGATGTTTATTATTCGACAAAGCATGTGAAATCATGTTCCTCATTTCCCACCCAAAACAAAAGTTGCATACCCTGGCTATCCTATAAAACCTCATTGTCATCCTTGAAAAATGGATTACTACAAAATAATCTGATACGAGTAACAATTTAATTTCTGTAGATATTAAAATTCTAAACGCCAAGTATAATTAACGGTACAAATAGCAAACCGAAAGCGGAGAAGGCATTATATAGCGGGGCGGGGAAGCTTCAAATCAAGTCGTAACAAAAAATAGGCTGGATTTCTCAGAAAGACCGAGGAACGATAATAAGATTTCAAAACTAATTAAGCATGCCAAAGAATATGCCAGTCGCAGTGGACAGAGCTCTAAGATTCGCATACCATTCAGTAGCTTGTTAACAATTATTTCCTCGCTCAATATAAACCAAAGCTTAAAAATAGATAAAATAAGTTAATTATAAACAAGGAAAAGCATGTGTAGCGCTTACCATACTGATATCACCTGGGAGAACTGACAAGGGACATTCGCAGCCCGCGGGTTAGGGTTTGCTCTTGGTGCAAGAGGGTGCGAAAGACGATAGCAGACGTCCTTTAAAAATAAACAATTGTTTTGTTTCGAACTATGCTTATATACTGATGATAACAGTGGTTAACCAATAAAAAAAAATCTCTGATTGTCTGAAAGAAAATCTTGCTTCCTTTTTGACTGAAAGAAACTAAGCTTCTGAATAATTTTTTTCCCGGTGGAATTCGAAATAACTTGTTCAATCAAGATGGACTATAAATGCTCAATTACAATTCCTGTTACTCTTTAATTCTCGTAGACAGTAATTATAAACATAAATTTTATATTTCACATTAATATCATTTATTAATATAATCAAAATTTTAATAATATTTCAAAGGTGTTGAGCTTTTATTCACTTAATGGTGTTAATATTGTCATTCTAATATATTTATTTTTGTTAAAAAAAATTATAAATGAATTAGATTCACCTATAATTTAAAGATAGAGTGAAATTATCCTTCCTTTTAAATGATATTAATATTGTGTAGGATCAATTGTCTATTATCCTCAAGTATAAATTTAAATACTTAAGAGTTATGATATCTTCTTAAACGTCGTTATTAAAATTATAATAAAATAATATTTTTTAAAGATTGAGTATATTATAAATAGTCATATATCTTAACAGGTTATTGCCATTGTAATATTAATTAGACCGGATTCCTCTTGTTTAGCTCCACGTTTTCTTCGAAATTACACTTTTCTTTGACCATCCTACTTAGGCTAATGAGTCATGTTTAGTCAAATTTTGAAACACTACCATCCAAAGAAACTTGAAGATAGTCTAATATACACTTTCTCATGAATCAGGAACCGACCAATTTAAACAGTATATTAATCTCCAGTCATAAGGACGTCGATCATCTTTCCTCATCTCAAGTAAAATAAATTTCAATTTTCATCCCAAATAAATACATTCCACAACAATAAGATACAGATAATTATAACAGGGTAATAAAATCAATAAATGAACACTCAATTCAGATTTGAACTTTTTCGTCTTATGAGTTATTTCTTCTGTGATTCTCTTCTAGGAACACTTTTCAAGTCTTCAGGCTCCATCTCTTTTCCTCATAATCAACCAGCCACACCATTACCGACGGTGACCTCTGCATTGAAGCTGCTTTCTACCTTTGGCGGAGCTGACTGCCGTCTTGCCCTTGCCGGTGAAGGAGGGAAGGAAAGCCGTTTCTTCGCTGTCACAGAGGATCCCTTCTCTACTGTTTCATTCTCTACCGTTAATGGACAGTGTGTCTTGGACTTGGCTTTTGCAGACTGAGTTGGCACCATGTAGCTTGGAACCGCCTGAGAGCCTGCAAGGCTCTCATCATCTCTCACAGATGATCCAGCAATGGAGTGCCTCCGAAAACTGGACTGCACACTAACCATGCTTTTAGAGTCATCATCGATAACTGAGGTTTCCTTGGGGCTCACTTTCTTCAGTTTTTTGCCAGCTGATGCTGAAGAAGCAAGTGCCTTGGAAGGAGTTGTGTGGGAGTGAAAGCTAGGGGAGCCTAGGTTTTGGCTGGCCGTTGGAGAGTGCTTTTCAAAATTGAGCTGGTAACGAGCATAGGATTTACTTATTTCTCCGCCAGTGATGCTGCGGCTCGAGCTTTTGACCGATGACTGGTCATTCACATCTTTGCTCTCCCAGGGCCGGGCTGCCATCCATCGCTCCAGCCAGCTCCAACCCCATGCCGGGTTGGTTGGATCCATAAATACAGGGTTTATAGATCTAGATGGATTCTTCCCATTTTGCTGTCAAAAAGTTTTTGGGAGCAAAGAACAAACTTAAGTAAGTCCACAATCAGCAAACCATTATAGGTTGTAAGTTATATCGTCAGCAGTCAGCACTACAAAGTGATATACTCACTTGTGAATGCAGGCATAATTATATTCAACAAATTTGGTTCCCAACGAGATCCAGGTGACAAAGTGATACTAGGAAAGTAACAATTCAACTTCATTATATCTCATAAATATTGTTTTTCTCTTAGACAAAAAGACAATGTCTGGCCAAAAAGCAGCTGACCCAATGCCATGACAAAGGCAGCACTGCAGAGTTTAAGGCTTTGAATATAGTTGAAAGACCGACAAAACAAAGATTCATGTTATGTCAAGGATAGATCATAGAAGAGGAAGAACTTCAAGAGAGAAGGAAACCTAGAACTGAAAACTAACCACTGACTATTAACTTTAGAATAATAATCCAAGAATAATTTGGGTTCTTTTTCTATTCGGTTCATCAAAAATTTTCATGCATTTCCTTTTTTCCCCTCTTATTTCATGATGAGAAAAATGTGCCTAAATTCAAAGGAGGAATAGAACACCTGGTGAGAAAATGCATAAGCCAGTGCCCTTTCTCTCCTCACTGTGGCCTCGTACTTGCTCAGTAACTTGGCTTCAATTTGTTCCTTCGATTGCAGGCTGTCATCCCATTCATCTCCCATCTGTTATTACAATTTGAAACAGATTATGAATTTCAAAAAGTGGTATTACAAAACAAATACCATTAATCATATGCAAGAGGTTAGCATTATGTATATGTAGTAGACAAGGAAATAAAGCATACCTGAAGGCTAAGCTCTTTTGCATGCTTCTGTAAGAACTGTCTCTGAATAGCTTGATTCTCCTCTAGCATTCTGATCCTCCTAGATCGAATCTGAGATTGTACACGAGCTAGAGCCTGCATAGAGCGAAGAGTACTAGCAGCTTGGCGTTTTACAACTGGCCCTTCCATCAGAGATTTCAACCTAACCAAGCCCCTTAAAGCCCTTAATGCTCTTCTTGCCTAAATGATTGCCAAAGAAAATTCAGTTTAAAACGTGACTGATTCAATCAATCTGTTGCAGCAATTATAGAAGAGCGATACCTTCAGAACCTGGTATAACTGAAGAGGACAAAAAAATAGATATATAACAGTTATTTCTAATGTTTTCCCTCTTTATAAGGATGCAGTTCATACCAAGTATCCTCGAAAAGCTGTTTGAATCTTAATCGCTGCTACTTCAGTACTTAATTTCCTAGAAAACTGAGGAATTATAGCAGCTTGAACTGGAACAGGGACCGTTTGAACAGCAGGAACAGGCTCCTGAGTATCTGCAACAGTCGCAACTTCGACATCGGGAGCATGATTGTTTTCCCTCTCAATATTAGTTAATTTGACCTCTTCGGGTGGAGGAAGAGGTGGTGCATCATCAGTTTCCAAGTATGAGTCTGAAGTCTGCAATTTTTGCTTTCCAAACCATTTCTTCTTTGATTTATTTGATCTCTGCGAAGGTAGTTAATGAAACCATCAGAGAAATCCAATAAAATTGAGATACATAAAAAAAAATATGTATTAAGAAAAAAGAAAGAAATGAAAAGAAACTCCAAACCTCGTCTTCCCTCTTCTTTGAGTCAGGACTGAGAGCTTTCTTCACACTAGAAAACCAATTTCCCTTCCTCCCCATCTTCTTGGCATTCCACAATGGTTCCTTGAATAGAAAATATGAGAATTTCAAGATCTCAAGTCAAACCTGATGAACACTATAAATTAGCTTCAAATACGAAAATTATAACGAATAGTCATGCGCGTTTTGAAACTTGAAAGTAAAAAGCAAGGAATCCCAGAGATGGAGTAAGCATCATCACTTGATTGTATATTCGTTTTATTTTAAGGAAGAGGAAATGACCATTGAGCTTCTGATAAGGAAATTATCGCGAATACAATGGGTAAAGAAGGGAGAAAAATAACTGAAATTATAAAGAAAACGACCCGAGTAAGATACTAGTAGAGGAATTCTAATAGTGTCGGCAAACTAAATAAAAGTTTCTGGATCGTCATTCACCAAATAATGTTGAACCATCTAGATTACCGAATTATCTTTCTTCCTGGATTTTCATAGCAAAGAGACAGCTACAGAGAAGCAAAATTTTCCATCAAGATTAGCAAGGTGCAGGATTCCCCACGTATTAGCAGCAGTAAAAAGTTGAAACTGCGAGAAATTTCTCCAAATAATGCAGACACAGAAGGAAATCGAGGAGACTCTGCTGAATACTTAAGGTAAGCTGAGAATTACATGTTCTAGGAAAATGGGGAAGTGAGGTGTCAGAACTGAAAATGCAAGTCGGTTGAAGGTAAATATGAAAATACCTGAACTGAACCACAAAAATGGCAGATCTCAAATATCTTCTCCTTACTCACTATTACTCTCTCTAAACAAAAGAAACAAAAAGATTACAGCTTGAAGATTACAGCTCAACCACACTGTCGCTACCCCTGTAAAGAGGAGCGAAATCAGATCTTGCCACTAGGCCTTCTTTTCTCTCCCAGCGATAAAAGAGAGAATGAGACCGGGGGGGGGGGGGGGGAGAGGCAGGAAGTGAGCCCAGCTGGTTTTTGCTAATATATTGGCCCTACCGCTTGGATTGGCCATGGTGGGTCCTACTCCGTCATTATCAGCCTAAAACCCTCCACAGCTTCCGTTCGTTGAAAGGATCAAATTAACGGTTTGGTCGCCGACGGTGTAATTTCGATGCGGTGCTTCAGAGAGCTGGCAATTGGCGATTTCTGCAACAATTAGGATATACTGATATGTTAGATTCGACAGGCTTACAGTTTCGTTAATGACAATTGTTTCTTAATAACGGGAAACATTTATACGCATTTAAACTTTTTACTTCCACAGTGACATCTCATTATTAGGAGATATTAAAATCCTCTTTTCCCTTGGCCACCCACCGTGCGTCAATTATTCACCTTACTTCCTTTTTTTTAACAGTTATTGTGAAACTGCAAGCTACAGGGCCTGTTTGGTTTTCACCAAACTAATAATTTTAAAAATTCTTTTAGTATAAAATTTTAATTTAAAATATTTTAAAATAAATAATTATATTTATTTAAATTAATTTTTAGATTAAATTATAATTTAAAATTAAAATTTTAAATAAACTAATCAGAGTAGTTTATAAAATAATAAAAGAGTTTATGAACTAATCAATTATTATATTACCTTTACTTTTTCTTATACCCTATCTCCTACTTTTTCGTACACTTCTCTCTTTTCTTTCTTACACCCTCTCTCATCTCTCCTATTATATTTTATTTATCCCCATTTAATACTCATATCCTTTTTCATAATTTATTAATAATAAAAATATTTATAAAAATAACTATCCAAATACTCATTTACTTAAAATTATTTTTTTTTCATAAACTATTCTTCAAAAATCTTTTTTTATAAGCTGTCTAAATTTTTTTTCATTAATTTATTTTTAAAATTCTATCTAAACAGTTTCACATCCATTTCCTGGTAGTAATAATTACACTCCATTCCTTCCCGCAAGCTGCCCACATTACTATGTAGAGCCCGTTTGAGAGCAGGAAATAAATTTCTATTTGAAGTTCTTTTCTTCTCGTGCCAGCAAGCTTGTCTTCTATGACACAAGAACCCTAACAACTCTGTTCATAAATTTGGATTTACATTTAATATCATTCGCTTAATACAACACGCTCAGAGCGCCACGCTATATTATATTCCTTTCCTCCACTCTATAATCATACAATTAGGGTTGGTATAACTGAGCCCAGACACCAAATGATTATCTCTGAAGGTGGGGCGGATTGATCTGACCAGATTTCCCAGGCATAGTGCAAACTCGAGGGTGGGGCGCCTTCTTCATGCCTAACGCTGATTTCTTCCTGGTGAAGCGTGAACGTTTTCAGCTGTGTATATATATATATATATATATATAATTGGAGTAGTAGGTCAGAAAATGGAGCCCAACCTTTAATTATTTATGTGTTCGTGATAGATGTTTCTTATGGTTCATTGCATTATTTGGTGGAGGTTGACTCTCGCAGACAAAGCGTGGTTGCTAATCAACCCAACAGCTAACTGCGCCTCACTGTTTAAAAGCCATAATGGAGCCTTCAGCCTTGCAGCCAAATCATTGACAAGAGGGATCAGCGAGCTTTAAGGCAGGTGTATGTGTGCTTGGAACTGATTATTCAGCGCAAGATATTTGAATTCTTGAAAGCGCGTTAGGAATAACGCCAAACGAATCTATCTATATCTATTGGTACTTTAAAAAACTCCATTTGTTTTTGATGATTAGAGCTTAGGAGTGTTCGACGTCTACAACCACCAGAAACCAACGAAAACAAGGACGAAGGGAAAAAATCCATACAAACTGTTGGAATTCATAGCAGTGGCAACAATGATATAATTATAATTACGGTAAAGTAATAATCTTTCTAAATCACATGCGCGCAATTTGCACAAGACACTCAGGGGTAGCAACTGTCCCGTGAAGCCACCGGATATGACGTCTCATCTTCAAGAGCCATATGCTCCATTTGTTGGTTTATTTAGATCGATTAGTAACAAAAGCTATTACGCAATAGTTCGTGTATTAATAAAATATGGGAATTATGATTCTTTTTCTTATAACACCATTTATGAACCAATTCAATGGGAAAAAAAAAAACATATTTCTACATTTTTTTTATTTGTGCGCTTGTAAGTATAATAAACACACACTTAGGTTATCCACGAAAATATAAATATGTCAAAATATTTAAATTCAATTGCATATCACATTTTTTAAAATTATACTACTAAAATACAAGAATTAACCCTAAAATATACAGCGTATGGGTAGCTTAGCTTTTTTCAAGGTCACATTCACTCAATCATGCCAGGCCCAAAATATTATAAAAAGCTTACTTGGACTGCAAGACAAGGATATATATATATATACACCTTCTGTTTTTTATGTTTTTGACATCAAATCAAAGAATATAATCTTCAACCAGAATCTCAAATCAGGAATGGTAACATGGTATCGGGATCACAGCTTTTCAGTGCCATGTCGGCAGGACCATTTATGAGACTCACACATATACAACTGGGTTGGCCCAATAGGGCCCAACTGATCCTTATCATTTTTTGAACTTAAAAGATGATAAAAAATGATCAAAGATCTCACCCTACTTAATATTAATATCGCCTAAAAGAAAATGAAACTTTACCCTACCATTAGATTGTGAATGAGCCCAACCTATTTTTAAAAAATTTTGTACCAAAAAAAATATACCAAAGATGGATTGCCTTTTCGCTTCTTCTATACCACAAACATTGGATTGTTTATGAACCAAAAAAATTAGTAACAGAAGATATGTGTAAACGTAAAACTAGCCAACACTACAAAAAGAATGTAGAATGAAATCCTCAAAAGAATGAAAGGAACTCCTGCACTCGCCAATCATTGAACTTGCTTCAGTGTTTGTTATTATCTGGGGCTACCATTTGGTGTAGATGTGAAGATTTGATATCTTGGAGGTTGAAAATTGAAACGCCAAAGCATGATTCTGGAGCACCCCTCTGGCGGAATCCCTTTTATCTTTGATTCATCTTCTAATACCACTTGCTTCACAATTTTGATTGAATTCTGACAAATCCCAAAAACAAAAACCATATTATCAGAAAAAAAGAACTATTAATTGTTCATTCATATCTGGGCTGGATATTATTGGAAGTGGGTTCTATGTTGGAGTAAGGGGGAAACTACATTATTATTGTAATTATTTATTAGGGACATTAATTATGGCGGGAGTATAAAACAATTCAAGGTTGCCTTCTGATTAGCTTAATAAGTCAGTCAAGTTGTCATTATATTACCTAATACTTACTCCGTTATTCCTTTTCCACTTTTCCTATTTAAAGTGGTTGGATGTTGGCCAAACCTCAACTAAATGAATACTTCAGGCTCAAACAGTGAAGTCTTATCCTGTTTCTATATAAGCATAATCATTAGAATAAAAAAACATAAACATTAACCTAGAACTGCCACACGGACTTGTCTTAATGGGTTGTTAAGCATAAAGATACCCAGAATTCCAAATGAGTCTGGTATTCTAATTTTTTTTCATTACAAATTTTGTTTATTTTTTAAATTTCACAAGAATTACCCAAAAAAAAAAAAAGCTTAAAAGTTGAAAATAGTAAGTACCTGAGATGTGTCCTGAACAGAAGAAGTGCGTCCCCACCGTTCAGGGTCCCAAAGAATGGAACTATTGAATGCAAAACTTGAAATGTGAATGGGAGGGGTGGTAGAAACAGATTCATTCTTATTGTTGATATTCTTCAGATGCCAACCTATGACTTGTGAAGAATCACAGACTGGCCCTTCTATTATTACTTTCTTCCTGTTCGCTGCTAATAGCGCCACTGGCCATGTTCCAAATACCCTGCCCAGTTTCCATATCAATATATACTAAATTATGAACGTGAATGATCAGAAAGATTATATAACAACATGCCACAGAAAAAACGATGAAAAAGCAAAGACTTGTGACCAGGGAGTGTGAAGCATATTGCATACTTAATTCTAATTCGTGGTTGGTGTACCTAAAGAATTTCTACTTGCCCTTCATTAATCAATTTGCAAATTTTAATCATCTTTTACCTTCCATGCACCACCACACGAACACAATTTTGGAAACGACCAAAGGGTGGTATAGAAAAACAGAAACATAATCAAGTTAAAAGTAAAAGATAATGTGGAAGATATCATACTCAATATCTCTAAGTTGGTGGAAGAATTCGAGATCATAAGCATTGGAAAGGCCAGCAAAGTGAACAATCCCACTTAGCTTATGGTGTTCGATGTGCTTGAGAGCAAGATTTCTCTGATGATTCAACTCGGTTTCCAGGTCTGTGAAGTTTTCCTTGGACACCAAATGTCTGTACATGATTCCTGTTTTACTTAGTATCTCCGAAAGTTCTATGGACTCCGTTGGTGGTTCCACCACAATCCACAGCAATGGCTGAGGAACCAACTTTATAGTATTCGCCAACCTCCTCAACAACACTGCTTGAAAGGGAATTTTGTTGCTCGTTGGAGTGACAATGATTATGTGTTTTCTAGGCTTCAAACTGGGCTTTCCTTGTACATGCGACTCTGTCTTGTGTTTGGGGATCCTAGAACTCGGAGATATCAAACTTCTATTGACATTTATTGTCTGGTCGTGCGACATTTCTATAACTTGTGGTGCAAATTCTGTTCCATTTGAAGCAGAAGTAGCTTGTGTTGAAACGAAAGAAGATTTACCTGTTGGAGCGAAGCCTGTGAAGAATCCCATCACAAAACATAGAGAGAAATGAATCATGGCTTTCTTCCACAGATGAATCCCCTTCTTTGATCTTTCTAGTGACCCCATTTTTCTGTAAAACCAGTTGCTGCAACAAAGTGCAAGTTTTTGATATATCAGCGAAGGAGGTGAAGAAGAAGGTTGGGTAATAAAAAGTAGAAGCTTGAAGGGGCTCCACATATTTGTTAGGACTAAATAAAAAAAAGGTTGGAAGCAGAGAAAAATTATGATTGGTACAGCCAAACTGAAAGCTTAAAATTTATTTTTGGAGTTGTTTCATTGGGAAGGTATTCTTTCGCTTTGGTATCACTTGAAGTAAAAGGCATATGGGAATGGAATAAAAAATAGGTTGGGTTTGAGCATGAGTTGCGATCCAGCACCAAATAGCAGTTGGGATGTTTCCCATCATTAATCAACAATTGAGAACTCTATTACCATTTAGCTAGTATTATTCGTTCTGTCTTTTGTTGAATTTTTAATTTGGATTTGACCGTTAGGGCATTATTAGGGATTCTGAAGAAAGAAATTAACGATGGAACATTGATCTTTGATATCGTCTTGTGAAAAGTTAATCGTGGGGGTGTGCTGAAAAAGGTTGCATTATAATATTATATCGAACAATTATGAGCCTAATGAATTCTTGATGAATTTGTTACGATTATGGGTTGAGTTTTGGATCTTCGCATGAATCAACTCCATCTGAAAAATTAATTTAAACAGGTGCAGCGAAGAATGAGACTAGAAAAAGAAATGGAAAAGGAGAAGAAGCTCAGCGCGATGTAACGTTCTATCATCATGTCGGTTTGTTTGGATGGTTGTTTGGTTATGGGCCTCGCTGACCACATCGGTGGTCTCATGAAAAGTCAAATTTATAATTCTGAGGTTTCTTTTAGTGTCGGTTTTGGGGCAAAAATAGGAAGTACGAGCGCTCATGAAAGACATGGCCAGAAATACGACTTGGTCCCCATAAGAATGGAAAGAAACAAAAAACAAGCTGAGCAACTCCTTTCGGCTTCTCTGTAACCAGCAAGCAAAAGCTGTCTATGAGGCTATTTCTTGGGTTGCTTTCTAATATAGGGCTTTCAAAGTTGCTTACAAGCGTACACTTTTTTTTTGTTTTTTGGTACAGTGATTACGTTACAGAAAGGGCAGTTTTATTGTTGTCCGTTGAAGTAATCTCTCTGTCTCATCGTTCCCATGGGTAGTAGCGTAGTAGCGTCTTTGACTATTGACATATGCGCAAGTAAGAGAGATGTTTGTGGAGGTTAGATTACGTGTCAGTCGTCTTTTACACTACATTTATGTTTTTGCAGGTAATAAATTTTTAATCTTGTTAAAATATTATATTTTTAAATTTATAATTGAGATTCGATTTTAAAAATAATGTTCATATAAGATCACAAAAAAAATGCCTGACATGCCTTCATAATTCAAAACAACTAAGGTGCCATTTCCCCCAGATTTCACATCAGCATTGTGTAGAAAAACAGGTCATCTACCGAACAAAGTGGTTGCTTTCAAGAATTAATCTTATTTATGCATTTTATGAATTGCATTCCAGAGAGGAAAATGAAGGCTTCTTTCCGCGGGCGGGCGGGCGGGGGGGGGGCTGGAGCTAGGTATCTGCCAGCTATGGGATCTAAAAGATATTCAGTGTTAAATCAGGGAATAAAGAAAAAGAAAATCCTGTAATTTGTATGACGGTACAACGTGTACACGAAAAGCCTACAGCACATAAGAGTTATGGCTTCCCAAAAATAAAAAGGGGAAAAAAATACCACTTTTTATAATTAAAGCTAACATAATTTCTCCAAGACAAAACTGGTCACTACCCTCAGGCGTGAAAATCTGAACATGGAGTTACGACTAAGTCCTACAAGTGACTTAGAAGTCAAATACATTTTCCCCTTTGGTTGCACACATTTGTTGGCTCCGCTCCGTTTCATTCTACATCTTCAACATCACCAAGGCCTGGTAAATATCTATGTGAAACATGAAATGAAATAGCAAGCTGTATTATACGTTGGGTTTGGTAGAGATAGAATCTCTTTTGGGGCGGTGTTTCTTCCACTTCTTTTTGGGAAGCTCCAGGAGAAAAGATGGAACTTCACAACCTGATGTTGCCATCAGATTGGCTATATTACGCAGCAAGGGCATGTCTTCCTCCGAATAAAATGTTATAGCTTCTCCAGCCCTCCCTGCTCTCCCAGAACGACCTATTTGCATACCAAAATAATGAATCAAACGCCTTCTAAATATTTCTTCAAGGCAAAAGCAAATTACTATGATAGCACGTACCAATCCTATGGATGTAAGCAGCGGCAGAATCTGGAAAATCATAATTAATCACACATTTCACAGCTTTGAAATCCATGCCTCGAGCAACCACATCAGTAGCAATCAAAACCCATGTTTTTCCCGCTCTGAAATTATCAACAGCATCTTCTCGCTGTATTCAATTTAGAGGTTAGCAATAAGTTTAGAGATGCAACTTCATGTTCAAAGGGGCTGGAAACTACCTCCTTTTGAGACAAATCAGAATGGATAACCCCAACTCTGAGGTTATCGAATTGAAGTTCACCATAGAGCTCTTTTGCTCGCTCCTTGCTTTGGACAAAGACCAATATTGGGGGATTTAAACTCTACAGGATGAAAAGATAAAAAGTGTATCAACAAATGCAGTCAATAAGAAAAATGGTAAAATGAACCAAAAGAAGCAGCTCTACAGTATCATATTCTGTCAAGTTCCAAAAGCACGTATTACCATAATTATCATTTCAAACTAAACGCACCCCTAAAAGCAACATAAATTTCCTAACGAAAAACCCAGATGTTAACAGCATGTTTACATTTACATTATATTAGATATATGCAGCAGCAACAGAAGAGCAATAACTCTCATCCCAAGATGAAATAATAAGAAAACATACAAATCATAAAAAATTGTCATATTCATAATTTCTTTCCAAACAGTACAAATCAAGAACAAACACACTCTATGCAGAGCTTTCAAAGGCGGAGCACAAATAGCCTTTGCACCAAGTTCTGTGGGATCACAAAATTACATATTATATGCATGAATAAACTGGGTTTCATAATAATAAATATGGAAAAAATAATCTTTTAGTCCATCAAGTATTAACTCACTTATAACTCAGTCCTAGAACTATGACTCCGTGAAACTCAATCCCTCAACTTTTGACTAGCTTAAAACTCAGTCCCTGATCTTTTCAAATTTAATAATTTAATCATTTTAATAAAAAGTTATTTTGAGTCAGCAATTAATTATCCTATGTGGCAGAAAATATAACTAAAAACCATTAAAAATTGCCATTGTGTACTGCCAACTCAGCACCTTTCTCTTCTCCCACTACCCCATGCTGGTTCCTTTCCTTCTGCAACGACAATACAACCAAGTTTTACTTTTGGTGCTTGAACTTCACACACCTGTGTCTTGTACTGATTCATCAAAGCTCCCAAACTAATAGCATAATCCATAAGCTTTTCAAATGTCCCTTGTTTCCACTATCTTAATCTACAATGGTCCAATCGCCTTGTCCAACACACAACCTTGTTGATAAAAGCTGTTTAGTGACTCCACCATCAGGCAGCAATCCTCCTACACCGGCGGTGGAATCGGTGTTGCCACGTTCAAACTCAACTCCCACTGCATCACATAGTGCTGTGGGATCGTTGACGCATCCGCATAGCTCGTGTACTCCAAAACCACCGCGATTGCTATATTCTTTTTGGTCTTTGTCATTGAGAATGCCATTGCTGCGATTTACAGGGAGGAATTCAAAGCAACAAACGTTGGTGATGAGGGTGTAAGAGACTTCGTGGGTTTGCAGACAGGGTTGAGGTTGACTCCAAATTAACACTCGCTGGAGGCATGCATGGTACAAACAAGAGGGAGGCCATGTGAAGAACTAGAAGTGGCGCACCAAATTTGAGTAAAACCATGTAGTATCATCGCTACAGAAGGAACCAGCATGGGGTAGTGGGAGAAGAGAAAGGAGCTAAAGGAGAAGAGGAAGGAGTTGAGTTGGCAGTACACAGTGGCAATTTTTAATGGTTTTAAGTTATATTCTGCCACATAGGATAGTTAATTGCTGACTCAATAACTTTTATATGAAAAGATTAAATTATTAAATTTGAAAAGATCAAGGACTAAGTTTTAAGTGAGTCAAAAGTTGAGGGACTGAGTCGCACTAAGTAATAGTTTAGGGACTGAGTTATAAGTGAGTTAATCCTTGAGGGACTAAAAGATTAATTTTCTCAATAAATATCAAAGCTCAAAAAAGATTCTGTAACAATCATGTGTGATGATAAAGGGTCATAAATATGAAGTATGAACAACCTTGTAACACATGTAATCTTATATGTAACAGTTTTGATCTCAAACATTCCAATTAGCATAATACCTCTGCAAAGCTTTGGCGAATTGCCATAAGTTTCCCCTCTTCACTTCCAGAAAAAACTAATTTTTGCTTTATTGTTTCAGAAGCCATATTCCTGATTGACATAAAAACAGGGCATTAATGACAAACAGTGGACTGGAATTGTGTGTGCTTTGGTTCTGTAAAAGACCTACACTAATCTTACTTTCTGCCAACAATAACTCTAATGGCATCATGCATAAGCTCACGAGCACGATCCTCAACAGAATCAGGTAGAGTGGCACTGAAAAGTGAGCGTATTATTGAAGGGTTTGAACATGCTTGAATAACAGAATCGATCTGCTCGAATAATCCAAGCTCAAAAAGCTTATCAGATTCATCCAGAACAAGATACTCAACTCTGCAGAGCAACCAAAAGTGGAAAAGAAAATATATCAACGGCAGTGCAAAACCCTTGATGGCATCTCAGGTACAATATAAAATACAGTTAAGAATATCATTGCCAGAATTTAAATGCTTAAAATTAAAACAATATAGGTAGCTGGCCTTAAGCTTAATCAACAGCAATTGAACAATAAATGAGTCTCCTCACTTACGAAAATATTTTTGCTTTTAGAAATGTTTTCATGCCACCAAATTCACATGGGCATTAGGGGAACTTAAATAAATTGAGGAGATTTCAGGATGTAGTTCTGGACTACAGGTTTTGATCATATTGATGCAGATGATTCTCTTATCAATCATTTGTGATGAGACAACTACAGCAACTGATAGGCATAGCAGCTATAAAAGGTCTATTGACCTCAACAGGAACTTGTCTACCAAATTCATAAATCCTTGCAAAGCCAATAACTTGTCAGTCTGGGTTCAAAATGGCTTCTAGAGATTAACTTATAAGTCAACAAAGAATCTCAAAGATTAATACTAGGATCATACCCACCTCTATAAAGATCTGCGATTCAATTTTCAAGCATTTAAAGTTAACTCCAGAAGACTAAAATATTTATTATCACATACCTGCTGAGGTCAACCTTTTTCCTCCGGATGGTTGAGTGTAATCGAAGTGGTGTGGATATGAGTATATCACATGAGAATTTAGCAAAATCACCATTTCTTGCTAGCTCTTTAGTCATTAACTTAATACGGAACTTTTTGCCTTTAGCCAGCCTTTTGCACTCTCTGTAAGTTTGGGAAGATAATTCACGAGTGGGACAAAGGATAACAGCTCGAATGCCATTTTTCGAAGGATCCTGTAAATGAAAGTTGATTACATGAACATAGCGCATGGGAACTGAAAATACAAAATAAAGGGTTAAGTAATACCTTAAGCTTTATAAGCATAGGACACACAAATGCCAAGGTTTTCCCAGAGCCAGTTGGGGCACAGGCAAAGCATTCACGATCCTGACCACAAATTATTAGGGAAGAATATAAGCACACCAAAAAAAAAACACTGTTTATAAGTAACTAAGGGTCAATATCAAGTAAACAAAAATATGATTAAATCAATGAATTCATTCTAGGATAACAAAATATAGGGAAAACAAGCTCAATAAAAGCACAAGGAACTTAAATGGATTTCCTTACATGTAAAAGAACAGGTATAGCTTGTCTTTGGATTGGTGTTGGTTCTCTGAATCCGAGTTCTGCCAGATTGCGTAACATATATGGTTCACATTTATATCTGCGAATAATTTATTTAGAATCTAAACCATAGTAATTTTATAAAAACAAGCATAAGCAGAATAAGCAAAGTGTGAGAATACCTTGACCTCAACTCCTCAAAATTTTGAAGTGGGGAAGGGACGTTGTACCCAGACACATGAATGCTGTGCCTCTTCCTGAATAGAGCATCCCGCTAGACGTAGAAAGAAAAAGGATTCAGTACATGATGGGAGTAATGATAAAAATTGCGCACTTTTTCACGGGGCATAAAGGAAGAACCTCAAGTTGCCTATTTTGTTCTTTTGTCTGCTGAACGGACTCAACCACAGCTTTATCTTCATCTTTAGGTTGAAGTACCGCTGATTTGGACTTCTTAAAGACATTGAATCCCTCAACTGTTTCTGTTCTTGTTTTGTTTTCCCGACAGAAACGAATAGAAAATAAGATAAATTTGGCCAATGAGCATACTAATCCAGAAGCGCCCGAGAAGAGGATTACCTGAAACCACTCCCTTCCGCTTCCTCTTCTTCGCAGGAGCTTTTCCATCAACTGGTTCTGCTTTCTCAATTTCAAACGAGCTCGAAACCTCCACGGAATGATCTTTTTCTTTTTTCTTCCGGGAAAAAATGTGTATGTCAGTGAGAATAAACATTTGAAGCACGAATATAGTACATCACATCAGAATCTCAAAGGGGGAAGAAAACCTCAAAACGCAAACAAAACGAAGATGGATAATCTGACCTCGAACTTGGCAATATCGCTGCCGAACCTTTTTCTATCGAAGCGAATGCCGGAAAACAGAAAAGAGGAGCCGTTGTTCATGATTTGAAGACACCAAGGCTTGCTCACCGCACTATGCGTTCCACTTCTCTATTAGGTATTTCACCCCGCCAGTAACCGCCGCCGCCGGTGTTATGTGAGCGACACTCAGTGTTTGTGTAGTATCACGATTAATTTTTACGAGTGCAGGAAGGCGCTGCCGAGATGGTTCTTTTGTCATAGGGTTTTTTGGGAAATTTTGGGACAAGAAAATTACTCTAAAAAATAATAAATATCATACGACAGATATCAATTTAATTATTATTAATATAATATTAAAATATTTATTATTTTTTGAGTTTCTTTTTGTCACTTTCCCTAAATAAATTTTTACAACTAGTATTAAGGATCATAAAAAATAAAATTAAAATTAGGAGAGTAAATTTATTACTTTTAAATTTATATTTTAGGATTTGATTAAGAACCATTAACTATTTTTAGATTTTACTTTTTAAATAATTACAAATTTTAAAAATATTTTTAATAAATGTCCTTTGCTAAATATTTTGCTTTTTTTCTTTTTATAGAGGAAAATTATGAGCTTTATCTTGTAAATAAAGAGATTTCTAAATTTAGTTTTTAGACAATTTTTTTAATTTTTATGTTTCTGATTTGCTCACTCTGACTTTTAAAACATTGCTTTTATCAATATATGGTTTTAAGTTTTAACTTTGAACGAACACGATATCATCAATTTCTAATTTCATAAAAAGAAACATTTGCAAGTTCTTGGTAACCGCTCAACACTCTTTCGCCATGCAACACATCGAATGTTCGACAACCCAAAATCCTCAAATTCAACATCTCCGTCTTTTCATATTTGAGAACTCGAATCAACGTATTTGTCCGAGACTACAAACCAATAAAACTATCTCTGACGACTGATTGAAACTTTACATTCACCACGGACCAAAATTTACATTTTTCAGTACGTTTATGTATTCTCAGTTTCTCACAATAAAAAGCCCCAAGACTACAAACCCAGAAGTCCGCGACAGCTTTCATCAAATGTGTCCACCCTACATAAAATTCCACTTTGTCTTGGATGAGGAATCCCAAGTCAAGGTCGGCGATCTGGAGGGCCAGTTGCTAATCCCAGCAACACTAATCAACTACTCATCAACCCCGTAGTCCTCTCCAAAATACTTGTCAACTAGAGTATTTGCCATGGTTCTCAGATCTTCATTTTCATGAAATTGAAATCTTTCCATGGCTTCAATCCCATCTTCTTGTTCTACAAGCTTCGGCCCCCCACCCTCTGGCATTCCCCTCAGGACCTACGAGATCACAGCAGGAATTTCAATATTAATGAACTTGATATTCGAACTTATAGGCTCTATTGAATGAGTTCAAACCAAGTGTAATAATCCAAACAAAAGCAACAAAATATCATTGATGCAACAATCGCAATTTCTTACCAGCTCTATGAATTGAAGTCCTAACCTAGCAGCCTCAATATCAGCAGATCTAACCAAATCAATAAAGCCAGGCAAGCATCCTCTTTCAACAAGTGGAACCAAGTGGTCCAGGATCAGACTCGGCTTCTCTCCACCTTCACTTTTAGATGGGGCAACACAAAGGTTGCCCAATACATATGCTGCTTCCTTTCTTATATCAAATGGAGCTGCAGAAAGAAGGCGCAACAGCAAAGGCGCTGCCTCAGTGGAATATATCAACTGCTTGTGCTCAACAGAACCAGCAGCTATATTAGACAACACCCATGCTGCTTCCTGCATAGACAGCAAAGCTCATATCAAAAGTAATATGAAGTTAGATCAAGGAACCAGAGATTAAAAAATAAAAACTATACCTTCTTTAAGACCCTGTGTTCACTTTTCAGACACTTTACTAGTACTTCAATGACATTATCTGAAAACGCCATTATACAATCATATGTTAGAAAGTCAGCCATTGTGATAAAAATGCATCTTTTAAACTAAGGAAAATAGAAGCTGATTTTTTCTTCTGGCCTAAATATAAAAGCCAAGATTAACTAACCTGTAATTTCACGTCCTGGCACAATAACAGCATAAATTGTAATGGAATCACCAGCAATCAGATTACCTAAACTCCGCAAAACCTAGATATATTTCTCATTATTGATATATAGAACAGATATAAAATATGCAAACAAAAAAAATTACTGACATAGAGAGGTAAACTTCTTAAACCAGGCAAAAAACTAATGGAGATCTGTACCGGAATCAGTAATTGCAAACTGCTTGATGCGGATAACCTATTTACAAGCAACTGAAGTACATCACTCTTCACCAGCATACCGGTAGCTACATTTGATAGTGCTGATAGATAAACAATTACCCAGGCCACTTCAGTAGCTAGTTCATCGTCCCTGAAATTGATAAGGAATGTAATGTGATAAAAATTAGAGGTTATTAGAGATACATTATCGATGAGTATAAGATCTGATTATCTTCTTTAATACTTCCAGGGAATAATCTTTCCATAGAATCATAATACAGAAAGGTTTTCCTGTTAGCATTACCACCACTTCAGATTTCATCAGGCCCACAAGCTTATATAGGAAAAGTGAACTTTATGTTTAGGAAAGTTATAGCCTCATAGGCACACAGCTTTTAGGGACTATTCATTTTATTTTTTATTTTTGTAAAAAATCATGTATAATATTCAAAATACTTTCAACGAGGGGGAAAATAGGTGCTCCAAAGGACAGCATTCTTCCCTGAGGAACAAGTGCTGACTAAGAAACTAAGTTCGGACTGTTTGTAAAAAAATGTAGTATGATCATAAGAAATTTTAAGAACACGTTGACAGATTAGAGAGGGCATTTTGGGTTGATTCACTTGTATTTTTATGGTTTCTAGGTGGCTTCATTGCAGCACTTAGTTTGACAGCTAGAGCCCATTGCAGCACTAAGACCTCTAAACAGAAACACTAAAAGCAGTCCCAAAGCAGAGTAAGCCTCACGCTTTTTTCAAATGACGGATTAATGCATCCAATACTCCATCTACGCGGATGAGTTCTGTTGCAGCTTTAGGATCTGGGCCCTAAATGCAAACATGCTCGAGTCATGATATATTTCCAAAATGGACCACACAGCAACAATGCGAACACACTTGCACTTGCACATAATAATACAGAACATGCCCCAGAAATTTTGACCATGACTGACAAGCAAACACAGTAGCAATACAGATATAGAATGTCAGGAAAACTAAATATTTGACAAGAGAAAAGCGGCCAACCGCACAAATTATATGTTACACAGCTTATTCTATTGATAGATTTGAAACCTTTATTAAATTGGACAAAGCCCAGGCAGCTGTCCTCACAGTGGACCCTTTGTTTGGCGGCATCATTCTTGCAAGAGGTAACAAGGCCCCTTGAGCTAACAGAAGATTTCTCAACTCGTCACCTTCCCCAGCCACATTTCCTAATGCCCAAGCACATTGTTCAGCAACAGGCAAGGAGCTCTTTTCTGCAGAAAACATGATCATGAGTTTGTATGGTAGCCATGAAGGCTACAAAGATTATGATAATCTCAGCCTTCACAAACAACTTTTAAATGAAATATGCCAAATTTAATATACACACACACACACAAGAGATTGTTTATTCGGCAAAATAAATGCATAAACGATGTTCCTCTTGATACGCAAAGGAAATCTAAAAGCCACCACTGACCCCCAAGATGAGCAATAAGTAAAGGCAATGCTGGCAACAAAGCTTTTGTTTCTTCTGGGTTTCCTGCTGCAATATTTGTAAGGCACCAAGCAGCCTCAAGCAACTGCAGAAGAAATACAAAGCAAAATTTAAATAATAATAAAAAAATTTCAACAAGTCCTAATAACAAGCTTTAGGATTCCACGTAATCTGTGTGACAGACAAAGAGATGTCCGTAGTCAGGTGTTTCGGTAAGAACAAGAGGTAGGAGCGATTGAATATCGTTCATATCAGATATGAGTTGCCATTATTTTGTCTAGCAATGAGCATGTTAAATCACATGGTAAGATGAGCCGTTAAACCTGTTCATCTGGGGAACCAAATGAAAGACATTGAGCTAGTATATATACTGCTCCTGCTTTGACAGCAGCCTCAACAGGAGGAAATTCAGATCTTGACAGCAAACGCCTTAGTTCTCGAAGAGCGCTCACTTTTTTCTGCATTGCACCCTTCCCCCTATCAATTAAAGAATGTAGTGAAATACATCTGCCAAATTGAATTAAAACTGAATCTACAATTGATAAAATTGATGCTTTCTCAGTCTCTGTCAAAAATATGATCAAGACAGTACTATATTTGAAACAGAATACACGCTTGCCTCATAGTGCAAGGTTGTATCAGAAAGTATACAAAAAGAAAAATACAAACTCATGCACCTCATTTGAATTGTTAAACATAACCATGAGAAATGAACAAATTACAAATGGCGGGGAAAAGCACCAACTGAGGCCAAATATATATCCAGTGCCGGAGCAAAAGGAGCCCATTTTCATGTCAAATCAAGAAATACATTTTCTCATGGCTTCTGTGTAAGCACTATATTCCCTTTCTTTTCGCTTCTAATTGATACATAAAACAAATTCGGAAGGCATACTGATAAGCGATGGCAGACTTCAGTTCTTCTACTGCCAGCGAGGTTTGAGACTCCAAAACCGATTGTTCATCTTCAATCATCATTTCACTATCAAGAGGAGCTTCGCCATCACCGTTAATGCCAACCCGACATAGCCTTTTAGCACGCACCAGTGATTCCCTTCTTTCCTTTCCAACTGTGATTGCATGTTGCCGTCTTCTATCGGCAGCAACATTCCCAACTGAAATAAATACATAATTCAATCTCATGCATGGTTAAAACAATAGCAGCAAAGCCCAGATTATTAGATAATTATAGGAAGGTACACATTTGCAATACATAAGTACACACGACAGCCAAAATAAATATTGATGATTAGAGGCTACAACTTCGCATCGGATGAAAATTCCCTTATGTTCATGCGTTGAGGAAATATTATCACACCGATATTGTAAAACTATGTTAATGCAGCAAAGCTTCCAGCTAGGAGCAAAAAGGATGCTCTTCACTCTCTGCGCGCGCCAGCCGGTCGCTGGGAAACAATAACATCGGTTTGCTAGTTAACTAGGACCCAGTTAAAACTTTTGGGGCTCCTTTAACTGTAACAAATTATTGTATAAGAGTCGAAAGAGTGACCTAACAACTATAACAGTTCCAATCTCTGCTCTTGTGGTCTGAATGAAAACCTAGAGTAGACGGAAACCATACCAGAGGATTTATTAGAGTCCCTTCTGTTACTGGCCAAGCCGGGATCGGCCATGGTAAATAAACCTCCCACACTGTTGCGGCCGAAAACCCGTAAAAGGAAGGAGAACTGAGGTTTCCTTTCAGACACCGAATGGCTGACTCGTTTAGTTTCTTTCTCTTGTTTTTTTTTTCCGCGCCTGGTATTTACCGCGCATGACCATTATGTAATACTCCTAACTAATAATATAAAAATCAGTTAATTTGTTAATAAATTTAGAAAAATAAATAAATAAATTATAATTAAATATAAATTTTTAAAATAAATTTATATTATATAATTTTAATATAATTAAATTAATTAATTAATTTTTATATTAGTTATAAATAATTAATTTAATTTTTTATATTTGTCTAAAAATTGATTAATTCATATAATTAAAATAAAAAATATTTTTTCCTTATGAGAGTTTTGAGATGAAATTATAGTAGTATTATTTATGATTTGTAGTTATAACTGGTATTCCCCCTGTACAGGGTACGCGATTCTTTTATATCAATAATTCATACAAATTTATATATACATATGTCGATGTAATTTCTCGCCCTTTTTTATGCGATGATGTTTTGTTGTGTTTACATCTTAAACCTGGGCTGTAGTTGGTGACATGAGTAATTGGCAATTGAATTAAGAACTGTGATGATATACTATAGAGATGATGATCATGACAATGGTTTGGTGATTTGCTTTGAACTTATTCGTGCGTGGCGAAATTAATTACACGTGAGGAGCAAGTTAGAGTGCCTAATATATTTTTTAGTTAGAAAAATATAGAGTGAATTATTTCATGTATTTGCCTTTTTTGGACAGTGGTAATTGTTTATTACAATGTCAAAAGGAGCATAAGCACAAACAAAATCATGGCATGTTATTATAACGGAAAATGGTAAAAGGTTGTTTAGATAGATTTTTAAAGAATAATTTTTAGAAAAAGTTTATAGATAAGAATTTATAAAACAATAGTTATAGATAAATGAGTATTTTAATAGTTATTATCATAAATATTTTTGTAATTGTTAAATTATTAAAAAAATATGAGATAAAAAAATTATGATATCACTCATCTTCTCTCTCATCTCTCTTTTATTCTCAATAATCTACAGTTCAAGAAGGAGGATTCAGAAGAGAAGATTATAATGATAATGAAAGAGGGAGGAGAAGTGGCTAGGTTTAAAAATGAAATGTAGATAAAGAAGATAAAAAAATAATGAAAAAGTAGAATGAAGGAATAAATAGAATATGAGAGTAATGTAATAGTGGGGGAAGAGAGAAAATATAAGAAGAGAATAGAGATAAGAAGGAAAAGAAGAGAGTACATACAAATAGAGATAAAATAATAAATAAATAAATAGTTTATAATAAATAAATAAATAAAGAAAATCTTCTCTCAAAGATATTTGCACTATTTTTTTTGAATAAAATACTATTTAATAGCTAAGAAAATTATTTTAATTATATATATTTCTTAAAAAATTGATATAAATATTTTTTGTTAGAAAATATAAGAGGTTAAAAATAGACAACTTTTTATAGATGAAGTATATACTATTGATAGAATTTTAGTATAAATTAAAGTTATTATTAATGGCATTTTAAATAATTTTAATATTTATAAACTGTTTATAATTTTTATAAAAAAATTTGTATAAATTTAATTTAATTATTTAGATTTAATTTATTTTGATAACTACGATATTTTTTTATTATTTTAAATAAGGATATTTAATAAACTTTCACAGTACAATCATCATTTTTAAAAAAAGGCGACTAAAACACTGGTTGACTTTTACGAGGATCACAAGCAGTGGATTGAGACCCATCGATCACTATGACTAGGCCGAGTCCACCTATGAGGTCAGGTCACTGGAAAGCAAGATATTCGCTGATGGTAAAATGTGGCTCTGAGATTTTGTGGGGGTGCTTCCAGGTACTGTAAGCTGAGCATTGCAACCAATTTCTCCTAACGGATGCATCATCAATTTCCTGGGAAAAAATAAATAGTGAGATAACACAGAGGAAGCAGTTAATGAAATCATGAGGTTCTGAAATAGGGAATAGAACCATAAACTCCAACAAGTTGCCTCTCTCTATCTTTATCCATCCATCTCCAATTGAACATCTAACGGCCCCCCACTTTCCTTCCGCCACATAATAAAAAACCCCGAAATCCAACGGCCCCAGTGGCTTCAACGTGTCATGAATAGGCTCGAGGTGTTTTTCTCACTTGCCTATATTTTTATCTGGTGCGCTATTGCCATGTCTCTGCACATATAATCAGATACCTCGAGATGGTAAAGTCAAGGCTGTCAAGCAGATCCATCAGTAGTAAGTAAGGTAAAATTACAATCAAACCCTTCAATTTATATGACTAACATACGAATCTGATTTCTCGGTTTGAAAAAGTGGTCCGACATTATTTTGCCCGACAGAAGGCTACAAGGAGAAGGCTACAACCTCGATACAGAGAAATGATGGCAGATGATTCACCCATCCGTGCAAATGGTAAAATAAGAGAATTCATCAGCGTTTCTTGGTCCGCACAAGAAAACAAATTCTGCGCAACCCCCACTATCAAACACACACAATCCTCTCCTCTGTTTCGCTCAACACGCAGCTTCTCAACGCTCCCTCGCTAGCTTGCTTCGGAGCCGGTGTTGTGTGGGCGATGATGAAGCTATCTACAAAGCCCATTTCGAGTCCGGGTCGGGCGGAGAAGTTCCCGCCGCCAATAATGAGATTCCTCAGAAGCAATGCCGGCAGTAGAAGCAGAGGCAGGTCCAGGTCGAGCCCCATGTTCGTACGCAAGAAGACCACCGCCATTGAAACACAGGAACCTTCTTCCCCCAAGGTCACGTGCATGGGTCAGGTCCGAGTTAGACGCTCCTCCAAACAAGCAGCGTCGAAACGACAGCTACGGCCCGGCGACGGAGCCAATACCTGCTGCCGCTGCCGGTGGATCCGTAAGTTTCTGTTTTGTCATCGACTCACTACGAAAATCAAACCCAAGCCCTGCCAACCCGTATGGCCTAGGTGGGGCTTCTGTCGGGTCGAAAGCTTTCGGAGAAAACCCACCAAGGTCAGAGAAGACTCTCACTCTTCTCAAACCGAGTCTAATTTCCGGAACAGGTGTAGTGATGAGTCAGGGTGTCATTACGAAGAACTTAAAGGAGAAGAGTATGAAGAGAGAGCTCGTGTTAATGCTAACGATAATGCAATTTCTTTTGTTTCCAATTCTTGCACGCCGCCGAAAAACGCTTTGCTATTGACTAGATGTAGATCCGCACCGTACAGATCTTCGTCTTTGGCTAGTAGGTTCTGGGGTTCGCCGTTAAGAAGCGAAGAGCCAGAGCAGGAGCAGAGAACAGGGCTTGAGAACAGAAAACCCACAGAAAGCAACGAACTCGCCGAGCCAAGAGAGTCAACAGATAAAGAATCGGACGAAAAATTAAGGCTTTGCAGAGAACTTAAAGATTCAGTCAAAGAGAAACTCCTCAAATGTGAAAACTCTCAAGGATTTAGAACGAATGAAGGTGGAGGGGGAGACTCTGTACATGCTCTGGTTCTCACACGGTGCAAATCAGAACCCGCAAGAACGGAGCAGAAAATAGATGCAGAGGTAAATTTCTGGAGAAGAGAAGGTCGGGTTTCTCCGATTTGTGATTATTAATATATTCTTCTCTGCATAACCCTGCATTTCATTATCCCCATTAATGGTCACTGACCGGAGCATAGTTCTCAAGTAGTAGTTTTTATTTATTTTTTCCCCTCTGGGTTATAAAAGATAAACACTCGTTTTGACATCTGGGGCTGTACGAGAGTATCTCCGGGCTGCCTTTTAGTTCATTAAACATGCTCCAGTTTCGTCCTTGCTTCAAACAAATGTTAACGTTAGGTTTACTTCTTGTCACAAATGTTTCGGAAACGAAAGTAACTGTAGTTTAATGTTTAGAGAATTTTCTGCCCTTGGATGATCTGACCAACTATGGAATATTCACTTAATGTAGTTAGTGTATTGATGACTCTTAGGTGAACCCCATATTGTATTTAATTCAGTGGATTGGCGAATCTTGTATGGGTTGGGTTGATTATATTTACTATTGCTGCTCATACAAAGAATGGTTGCGCTCGTACACACTGAGCAGATGATAATATTTAACTCATATTGTGAAAACCAGCTCAGAATAGGGTTTATCGTCTATTCGAAAGAAGTTGGCTAAAGATAGAACTCCTTTAATTTAAATTACCAAAGGCGTTGGCTGGCAAGAAACAATAATTTATGCTTATTACACGCTGATACATATATAGATTTAGAAAAATGAAGGGAGTTTAGTTGATGGGTAGGTATCACTTAAAGAAGAATAAAAATTTTAATTTAACTTTAGATCTTGGATCAATTTTTTTTTTTTGTTAAAAAAAATGAAAGGAGAAAAGTGTGGTATGCATCTATGACGTTGTGATGGAGAAATAAGAGCAAACTTGACAATTTAGGATTTTGACGGATGAACCGTTATTGTCGCAATATTTCTTATCAATTACACCCTTCTTTTTGACCAATTTATCAATTACTTTGCCCCATCATCCATCATTCATATAATTATTATGTAAGCCATATCATAAACTCGAAGAAGCGCTAGATGTGATGTTCGAGCTGTCAAGTGTGAACAGCATTATTACTTTACTTGTATATAATAAATAATTAATTAAACATATTATCCCTTCCTAGTGGGAAATTACAAACTAAAATTTAAAAAAATAATAATCTAAATTTTAGTTTAATATTTTTTAAAATAAATAATTATATTTATCTAAAAAAAATTTAAACAAAACTATAGTTTAAAAATAAAATTTTAAATAAATTACTCAGATTAACTTTTAGAATAGTAAAAAAATTTATAAAATATTTAATTATTATTTTATTTTTATTTTTTTCTCTCCTCTCTTCTATATTCACTGTCGTGTTCTAACTCATTGTTTTTTAAAATATTATGATTATAATTATAAGAAAATAGTACTATATAGATATCTAATCTATAAATTTTAGATCATATGTGTTGCATCAAATTTAAAAGTCTATTTGGCCAACAGAAATTAAAATGCCTAAATTTCATTATAATACGTAAAATCACGTTACGAATAACATTAACTTTTGGATGTTACGAAGTTATATGGTAATTTGCCGCAGTTCTATTTCACTTAAATTCTGATATTTTGCATCTCACCAGAAACTTGAATCGTAAGTTACGAATTTTACATCCTTTAAACTTATAAATACTCATAAATGATATATAATATATTAAGTTAGAAATCAATTTAAAATTTTAAATGAAATCAAAATAACGGAATTGTAAAAGGTGTTAATAAAAAACCATAAAATTAATTTATTTCATATAAAATATGTAATACATCACAACAATAATTGAAAGGAACACGTACACACGATACATTAAGAACTTTAAAATCAATATTTATTGAGAATAAAAAAACATGAACATAATTTAGTTAGTAAACTAATAAGAGTTAGGTGTAATGAAAGGAATAAGCTCATAACAATATAATAAATTAAGGTTTGAATCCCATTAAAAAAGTTATCTATATTTAATATTCGATAATACTTCCAATAAAAATAGAAAGATATATATATTTAAAAAAATAGTTAGTGAAATTTTATTTTATTATCTATTAGATCCCTTTAAAATAGAATTTCTTGTAAGTTGTTCTGACTTGAAGCGGTAAGAAAACAATAATTGGCACCATGCAAAATGAAATCCGACCTTCCATGACAGGAAATGATTTGGTGTGTGTTTGGGATCACTGTAGCCATCTGTTTCTGATCCGATTTCCACCGAAAGAGCTCAAAAGAAACCTGAACCGTTAAAAGTGTAGAAGAAGACATGCGTGCGTTAGCTGATTTGCCGAGATAGTGATTTGTTATTTGAGCTTCATGCAACACGTACACACGAGACTAGAGTCGAAGGTGACCTAGCTGATACCACACCATGAAACCTGAACGCTCTAATTCAAATTCAGAGCCTTCGAATCAAATCGTTCCATCTCTGTGATCTCAGTATCTCTATTAATGCATTTTGTTTTAGAATTTCGGGGCACCACAGATTCCCATCATTTTCGCTGCCATTAATTCCATTGAAAGGCAAAGGACCCACGAAAATGACCTCTCTTTTTTGGTTCAAATTCCGGACCCAATAAGAATAATAATAAGAGCTCTGGACTTTCTAGTCACAACTTGAGTTGACCTGCCATGAAAAACTTGGGGGTTTTACTTGGCTACAAATTTGTTTGTCATGCACAAAAGTCAGAAGTCGGCAATTCTAAGGTTATCTGTTGTGATCCTATAGTACGAAATCCAAGAGCGATTCGCCTTGTTTTTGTTTCTGGGTATTGATCAAAAACTGTAGTTACATTTGTTAAAAATGAAAATCCACCTTCCTTGACGTGGATGGAGGCAGATGAAAACAAAAGGGTGGCCGTCATGGTTATCCGAAGTTGATCGTATGTACAATGGGGTCTCCTTTTTGACACATCGTAACTAACTAGCCTAGTGTGTGGCCATGAACTGTGTGAGCCTGATATTTCAGCAAATAATAATTCCCATAAATGTGCACAGACCGTAGTAGTTGAAAAAGCTTGAAACTTGATTAGTTAGAGCAACGAGCTCTCAAATAGAATACGATAGAGAGAAAGAAGCATTTTGTTTAGCAGAGAGATATTGGAGCTGAAAGGAAATACAGCTGGGAGATCTCAATGAGATGACCCCATGGGACAGTTTTCAATTATGAACACATGCACTTGTCTCGACAACCACAATATTCATCAATATATAACCATCTCTTTTTGCACCATAAAACTTGAAAGAAGATGGGAGTTTAAGTAAGTTAATCATTTTTACACTAGGAAAAAATTGAAGTTAGCCTTTTGAATCACTGAAGAAAGGGAAAAAAAACACAATCAAAACTATGTGCTCGTGTTTATTTCTTTGTTTCTCCTTGATTGGGTTTTTGTCCAATAATGGTTGATCCCAAAAGATAAAACATGTAATGAGAGAATGAAGAAATAAATAAAACTAGGTGTAGGGTTATGGGTTCGTTATGGTGGCCTTAATGCCCCAACGCAACACATCCACGTCGCCCCTCACAGCTTATTGCTGTATGTGTGGATGTTGATGGCTTCAATTCCCCCTTATAACCACCCATTTATAAACCCTTTCCTCCCTCTCTTACTTATAAATCACTCCAAAACAACACAAGCCTTCTCAGAAATCTGAGCATATATGGAGCTTAAGTCCACCTTCACCACTTGCTTCTTCCTCTTCCTCCTCCTCTCTCATCCTTATTTCTCCACAGGTTTCCTTCTATTCCTAACTCTAAATTTCCCTGTTATAAGATTTTGTTCTTTTTCCATATATACTGATTATTTTGCTGATGTAGGGGCATCGCAAGCTCTTGAATCGGAGATATATGAGATTGATTATAGAGGTCCTGAGACCCACTCGTCGTCTCCTCCTCCAGATCATCACCATGCCACCCCTCTTTCGAATCATCGGAAAGCCTCTTTGGGTTTCGCCAGAGTTAATAATCATCCCAAACAAGAAAAGGCAAGAGATAATCTTTGAATTTCTGCGTTAATTAATTTATATATATATTTCTCCTCAAGAACTGGGGAAGAAAGGACAGGAAATGGGTTTGATATTGAGTATCTGATTAGATGTAATGTTTGATTACTATTCCTAGTATTTATGGTTAATATTGATCTTGTACGGCGCAGGTCAAGAGAATCCATGGATGAACAGGCTTTTACAGATTGAATTGTATGTATGTCTGTATGTGCTCTCTCGTGTAATAGAGGACGTCATGTGGGGAATTTTGGGATATTTTGTGATGTTTATTCTGAAAGATATGAAGAATCTGTATAAAAGAGAGGTGTGTGGTGATGAAGGAAGCAGAAACTATATATGTGGTCTTCAGTTGGAATAGTTCTATATTTACTTGTATCTATCATCAGATATCATCATATGTTCTCTCTGATTTTTTTTTAATATGAAGAGATCTAACATTGTCTCTCGCCTTGGTATTTCCAAATTCCAACCAATTACGTGACAAACCTTCGATTATTAATGTTTCCCCATCTGCTTGTAACCACACTGTCTGCTTCCTGTTAAAAACATGGAACGATAAATCTGAGTTGATTTTCTCTGTTGATGTGTATCCTCGATGGTTTTCCAAGTTGCTTCTGCTAAACATGAGACGATGATTCATAGTTGATTATATTGTGTGCAAAGCTATGGCATCATTATAGTCTCAAGGCCAGTTTCACCATAGAAGGAGAAGTGATGTGTTTCCTTCAGGATGCCATTATTGTTGATCAATCCAAGATGTGACATATGTAGATGCTATCATCTGAGAATTCTGGAATGTTTTGACAACAAAGATTTACAAAATGGCGGTGGAAGGAATCGTTTACCTATGTTTGGATAGTGAGAGAATTAGATAGGAAAAAAACTAGAAGAAATTTTTTTCTAAAATGGTAAATATTATTTTACCAAACATAACCTTACGGTGCTATTGATTACTCATATATTTCATCCCCGTTTGATTTTCATACCCATCTTTCTTTCTTTCGTACGGTACATGTGCACTCCCTGATTTAGACCATTTTACTTTATTTCTTATAAATCAATATGAAATATAAAATCTATTACCAAATATATTTTCCAAGGGCGATGAGAACTCTCTGTTTCCTGCACTAAGATATCTGATTATGAATAATTTTGATTTTTTTCCAATAATGGAATATTGGGGGTCAATTAATTTTTTTTAGTATAAAAAAATTTAGGTAAATTTATCATCGGTCCCCAACTAAAGCCATAACATAGTCCTAAAGTTTAGAAAATATTTACAATTAACTTATAAGATTGTATGCTAAAAAAATTATTATAATAATTATAGGAATCAAACTCATATTTTTATGAGATACAGACTTATTTTTTATTGTATGTGACAACTATTATTGCTTGGGTCAATTAATTATTTTCAGATGCGGCCGGCTTTTACTTATTTCAAATTTCAAAATACTATTTTTAAGTGGAGTTCCATACCGAAATAAAAAAGAGGAAGGTCCATCATAAGAAGCTCGAACAAGTTGTCGTGACAAAATTAATCGATAAAACACGTTTATCAATTTTTTTTTTTTTTGAAATCATTCTGGCAAATTTGCATTATCCATAGTAAATGTTTTTTTATCAATATCTACTACACAAAAAAAATTAAATAAAGCCTGAGAGAACATATGGAGGAAAATAAAATAATAATATTAACATAGAATTAGTCTAATATACTCTATGGTATTTTTAAAATTGAAGAATTCATATAAAAATATTAATTTAAAAAATAATTCTATATAGAGATTTTTTATAGCATATAGAGATTTTTTAATTGTATATATCGTTTTACCAACTTAAATTGACATTTTAAAAAAATATTGAATATGAAAAATAAATGCTTTATTAAAAATGATCTTCCAAAATTTGGAACCTATACACATTATTTTTCTAAACATTTAAAATTTCAACAAGACTACAAAATATTAAAAAAATAAAAAAAAAATATTTTTCTTTACGTAAACAGGGACATTTTACCCCACTGGCTTTTGTTTTTAACAGTGGCCTTTAATTAATGGGTGTTAAATCGGGCAAACAAAAATAATTCCGTCTTTGTTAGGCAGTTAGCATGAATAATAAATAGACTTGTACTGCACGACAAATGCGAGTGCGCACCGCGTCCACGTGGGTGAAGTCTGTACTTGAATAAACGCAGTTGCCGTCGTCGTATAATCAAAGTATAAAAATAAAAATAATTAATTAATCATAGGCAACATAAGAGAGGAAGATCGTTTTCCACGCTCTATCCACCGACTAGGTTCTGATTGAAAATTTTTCAGAGTTCGTTCACTTCGATTCTAAGGTTTCTTCTTGATTGCTCTCATATTTCTGAATTCTGATGGCTAACAACGAAGATAATCGCGAGGAGTCAAGTCCTCTTCTCCAGCAATGTCAAGAAGCTGAAAAGACTGACAAGAAGCAGGACTCATCCAAAACAGGCCCAACCTCACCGGAGTCGCGGGCATCGGTGCCCGCAATGGGAAAAGGGTGCGGGTGGACGGCCGATGGCCTCCCTTTAGCACACGGGAGCGTGGTGGGCGAGCCGATGGGCCGGAGTCTTTGGAACTCCAGCATTTGTGCCTGTCTCGGGCGTAACGATGAGTTCTGCAGCAGCGATCTCGAAGTTTGTAAGCCTGTTTCTCAATAATAAGCACTTGGATTTAAAATTGAAATGTCTTTATTTCCCCCCCTAGTAAATTACAAGCAAACTCCTATTGGATTTTAATTATTGCTTCTGGCCATTTTCAAATTCCTCGTTCAAACGATGAAACAAATGAAGATTATTGGTCAGAAGGATTATTATGTATAACTGGATCTCATCAGATTGGTTAATAGAAAATGGCCTAGTTATATTTCTTTCATACATGCTAAATTTAGATTCTACACTTATCTTATGCAGTTGTTAGGTTTTAGGGCTCAGGTTTCTCATGCCACATGGAAACTTTGAAACGTTGATTATTAGGTTCAGATATTAATATTACCCTGGTTTTGTATATTATCAAAGAATATAAAACTTATGGATATTAAGTTTTTTGTTCCTTTGTTTCTTGATTGTCTGCTTAAATCCCTAATTTTCCCACTTTTCTAATGCTTGGACTCATGATATGAACTAGGTCTTCTTGGAAGTGTAGCTCCTTGTGTGCTGTATGGAAGCAATGCTGAGAGGCTTGGATCTGCACCTGGGACGTTTGCTAATCATTGCTTGACTTATAGCGGTCTGTATTTTATTGGGAATTCCCTTTTTGGCTGGAATTGTCTTGCTCCATGGTTTTCTTATCCTAGCCGTACTGCTATTCGCCGGAAGTTCAATTTAGAGGCAAGTTATTTTTATCTTTTCCTCTTCAGAGTAATATAGTCTTAATCCCGAACTTTGTTAGATTCTTAGCTATAAATGATGGGCGCCAACATGAGATGAGAGATGCGGCACAAAACATCTTCGAAGCATTTAAAATGTAAAAATTCATAAGTCAAAGCATTACAATATGCAAGAGTCGTTGGGACCTTATCTGTCTAAAATACAATCTTCAAAGTTGTCCTATAACTAAAATGCTGCATTAACGTTACTGTCTAAGGTCACAGATGAATGATGATTCCACACTCTTCACTTTCTTCATAAAACTTAATGGTTCGAAACTTCTAGTTGTCAAAGTGGACTTTGGGATTTCGGATATGTTGAACCTTTTCATACTTTAACTTGTTGCTTGTTGTATTATGCATTGAACTTGGACAGTTTACTTTAGCGACAGTTTTTATGTGCGGTCAGAATGTTAAATTTTCTGAAAATCAATAGAGTGGAAATAAGGCAACATCCTTTTCATGTATTCATTTGTAGTTCTATTGTTTCCATATTGATTGAGAGGACGGTCCTATTATATCTAAAGTTTTTTCCCCACATAAAGAGGCATTGCATGCTGAAGTTAATACCTTTTTTTTGGTAATTTTTATTGGTAATTTAGGTGGTAGATCTACCAACTAGATTAAGTGAGTAAATTTGCGAAACAAGTGAGTAAATTTGCTTCGCTATGTTGATTTGAATGGAACTCTAGGCGGTTGACGATTCAGTTAATTTGCTTTGAGTTTTGGTCATCTTAACTGAAGGAGTATTAAATATCAAGTTTGTATTGCTTCAAATCAATAAGCCGTCCTGTCCTGATGATTATGCGACAGAGAGCTATGCGTGTTTGAGTACTTTACAATAAGATTTCAATTGATTGAATATATAGTGGTCTTTACAATCAGGGGAGTTGGGAGGCACTGGATAGATCATGTGGGTGCTGTGGATGCTTTTTGGAAGATGAGATGCAGCGTGAACAGTGTGAATCAGCCTGTGACTTTGCAACTCATGTATTCTGTCATGCATGTGCCCTTTGCCAAGAGGCTCGTGAGCTGCGTCGTAGGCTTCCCCATCCTGGCCATAATGCTCAACCACCGGTCTTGGTTATGATCCCACCGGCAGAGCAGACCATGGGACGTGAGGCTTGAAAATTATCATCTTTCATCTCGAGAGTGCTATTACTATATTTGTTATTGAGTGTTGACTAAATATGGTTTGTATGTGGTACAACTGTTTAAAACTTAAACGTCTTGCGTGAAGATTCTTGCTATTTGTCTGGTATATATAAGAACAGGACATTGTTATTTGTCAGTTTGCTTTTAGTACTGTTTCGCTATTCCTGTTATTTTTAAATATATATTGTATTTATACTGCAATAATTTGTGAGGAACTTTCTCCCAGTTTTGTTGCGTGATTCTTTGGTTTATCGCACCAAGTCATCAATGTATTTAATATAAAAGTCTATGAGAAGTCAAAGTAGTAGTTCTGTAAGCTTTCTGAAGCTCAAATGCTAACTTGACGAAAGATGTAAAACGAAATTGCAATCCTGAAGTCATGTTGCAGCCTAAACAGAGATAATAGCGTCGTATAGTAATCTCTAATCATCGAGCAGTCAGCTCTGTAGTCATTACGCGACTTAATCTGTTGAACCTTTTTTTCTCTTTTCTTTCTTTATTAATTACTATCATTATGACGGTGGTGGTGGTGGTGGTGGTGCAATAATGAAAGGAGCGAGAGTATGGTAAATATTACGCTAACCGATGGAGGGAGTATTATGTAGGTTAATCCACATGACATTGTTCCGGGCAGAAACCCAGCTTGCAATTCCGATCAACATCCTTCAACCCAAATCCCTTTGTCTACAAGGTGCCCAACTCGCGACCGCATTACTTCTAATTTCTCGGCAGGGATTGTCTTCCATGAATCTGTGAATGCTCCTCCTCATAATATCCTCACAATTCAAAGTTACAAACTAAACGCAACATTGCATGAGCGCCCTGGCACCGCAATATCCGATATTAAGAGCTGCTGAAGCTCGAATGACGGCATAGCTATGTGTTCTCGATCAGACAGAGAGCCGCAAGCCAATCGGCAAACAAGGTGTATAATCCGTTCTTGCGAGAAATGGAAGAACCGATCGACGAACAATTAGGAGAGCAGCCTCTTTCCTAAAGAATGAAACGCGGCCAAGAAAAATGATGACTTCAGCTTGATCGGCCTGTTCCAACTTCCAACTACATTCACAAAGGGCACACATTTATGTGGTAAAGTTAACCAGAAGAAAACGCGAATTCACAACGGAGAAAAGTCTAAAGAACGGCCTATAAAAAAAAAGAAAAGAAAATTCTACTGAAGAGTTTAGTTTAACAACAAAGAACCTAGAGTGAGTTCTAAGTCCCTACTCTCCAGGTGCGGAGACACTTTGCTTCAGTCTCTCCCTTTCCATCTTTTTCTTGGAGACTGGCTTCTTTTTTCTTGGAGGGAGGGTCTTCTGTGCATACGTGTAAAGTATATAATTTCCCACTAGGGATGTCAATAGCAGCCCACCAACAAGCAGGAGAACTATTAATCCTGGGTTCAACCCTTGGGTTTCAGTTCACATCCCTCTGTGAACAGATTAGAAAGCAATCAGCGAAATGCTACAGCAAATGTAATTACATTGTTGAAAGAGGGGCGACAAGAACAAAGACTCGCGATTAGTCACTATAAATTATCTAGAGCAATCCTTGTAATAGTGATAACTGGAAAAATGTTAGAAATGGGAACAAGATAAAGTTTGTCCCATATATCTTAATTTACTTGATGCGAAATTTTGTACATTTTGGGTCTGTTATCGTCTTTTTAGTAGGTAAGTTCTTCAAAGAACCATTTTTTGGGTCGTAAAGTCTGTGAGCAACATTAATAAATAATTTCGTTATATTCAGCCACAATATGCTTAGCTTGGGTGTGCGACTTATTTTCTCAGTTACACAAGGGCAACACGAAATTACATGAGTGACAAAACAATATCCAACAAGGCAAACACCTCATTGTATTTATCGACCAATCTATTAGCAGCCTAAAAGAGAATTTAGAAGAAATGTTTACTTGAACGGTCAGATACAGATTAATTGACCGAGTTTCGCACGGATCCAAATAATATAAAACCAAAGATGAAGAAATGAAAGCAAAAGGCAGTACCCCGCGATCGAAAGGAGGAGGAATATTGCCGTGAAACTCAGCATTATCCTTCATGGCTGCCTCGCAGAATCAAACAGATCCACCTGCTCAGATGGCGTGCCCTGCAGATGTTCGAGCGGAATCGATCCGGAGTTGCGCCAAAAACGAACCGCTTCCAGAGATGAGACGAAGGATTTATTAACTTTAAAAACGAGCCAAGATTATCTTTAAAAATATATGGAGTTGGTGTTTGGTGTCTTTCTTCACTTCTTGACCCTTTTTCTTTTTTGATAAAATGACAAAATATCATTAATAAAATAACAGTTTACATCACATGATACGAAGTGGAAAGTAAAAGCAGTACGTAAATACGTGCTGTGTTTCCCCCTCCTTTTCAACTTGTGAATAAACGTCGAATAGCGGCGCTCAGTCACACATGGGTTGGGATTTGAAGTGTGAGGGGATTTAGTTCGGTGCGGTCAAAATCTTACATCGGGAAGAGTTTGACAAAAACCTCTTTTTATTAAATATATATATATATTATTTTATTTTATTAAAAACAATTTTATTAGAGTACTGTTTTACAATATATATCAACATATCTTTTAACATATATTCAAATCTTAGATTCATCGTGAATAAAGTGGATATAAAAAGAGTGCAAGTTGTTTTTTTTAAACAAAAATTAAAAAATAATTAGGCTCATTATGATCTAAAGATATAATTAAATCTCTCTTCTTCTGAGATAATATTAATATCAGGTAAATTAAACTATTAATTACTATTAGACACAAATCTATATACTCAAAAATTAAAATATTTCTCTAATATTTATAACTAAAATTATAATAAAATAATTTTTTTAAAAAATTAAATATATTTTAAATAGTTATATATTTTATTTTTTTATTAATTAAATTTACATGTATAACGGATAACCAAAGTGCAAGTTTATAGGATTTTAGTATAAAAAGACAGCCTGCGTCCCACAAGGGAAACGGAAAAAAAAACTGGAAAAGATAATCTTGGCAGTTTTCCTACCAAAAGAATGAAAAAATGAGCTAATTTTTTTAAGAAGGAACATAAAAGTGAAAAAAAAGGAGAGTAGGACTGGGACTGTCAACTTTCTTTTCTTTAACGGAGTAACAATTGCCTGCAGCGTCACTAGCTATCCGTTTCAGTTGAGATGAAGACGATGACTGAAAATAGGAGGATTTGCATAGGCATAGCATCTCACCATACATTTATAATGGCGGGGAGCCACCACCTGAGCGGAGAGGTGGTTGGTTTGCTAACAGCCTAGAGGTACAACGACAGACCGTGTAACCGCTAACCACCGTAATACCGTATACTGTGATGATTGGTTTGAATTTTTTTTTAAATCATACAGACCTAAATTAGAAGATTAATTAAAACTAACCCTTTCTCCATTGCCCCCACCCCCCATGGAACCTTTTGGTTATTATGTTTTTTAGTATAAAAATTTATAGAAAAATATTAGACTTATCCATAATATAAAGATATGGCAAAATCTCCATTCTTATTAAGATATACTAATATCGAATAAGTCGATATATCTATTACCATCAAACGTAAACCTAAACAACTAGAAGTTAAGATATCTATCTAAATACCGTGATTAGAATCACAATAAAATAATATTTTTTAAAAATCAAATACACTTTAAATAGTAGTATGTCTCACTCTTTTATTAGTTAAAACTATAGATAAGAGATAAAAGCCTTTGTTTATTGAGATGAAATAAAGCATGCTGAGCAAACAAGCCTCATTTTTGGGCTAAAACTTTAGCCCATCTATTATAAATAGTCAAGTGTGTGACACAAGTTAAATTTAGATATAGTAAGGTTAAAGTTCTGGTGAATTTGGTAGATAACCAAAAAAAATATACATGGACGAACCCATCGTTTATGGGTTCAACTGATGAAGGAGTGAGATATACTATTATCTAAAACATGTTTGATTTTTTGGGAGTATCATTTTATTGTGGTTCCAGTCGCTCGTGAGGAGGCATCTTAGTCTCCTAGGTACCTAGATTTACCCCTAAAGATAATAATTGTCTTGTCATACCTGATATTGATATTGTCTAGAAAAAATAAAGACTTTATCCTATCTTTAGATCATAAGTGAGTCTAACCATTTTCTAAAATTTTTTATAACAAAACAAATATATATATATACACAGACGAAAAACACATATATTTTGTGAGTTCAATTGATAAAAAAATAGGACATATAACTATTTAAAGTGTATTTGATTGACAAATAAGTGAGACATCTGACTAGTTAGAATATATTTGATTATTGAGGAGTATCATTTTATTGCAGTTCTAATCGTAACTATTAGGAAGACATTTTAGTTTCTAAATATTTGATTTTATGTATGAGGATAATTAATAGTTTATTTTGCTTAATATTAGTTTTGTCTGAGAAAAATAGAAATTTTGCTCTATTTTTATATTGTGGTTGAATTAAAATTATTTTTAATTTTTTTTACTATATATATATATATATAAAAGGACGAAAATTTAACTCTTGCAAGTGTAACCAGGCAGTTTTTTGTGCAATTAGGGAGATATTTTATTCTGGGTCACGCACCAAACCAGGATAATATGGGGCCCCACCTATCCAGCGAACACTGCACACGAAGTTGCAAGCTGGTAATCACAGACATGGACGGTCACTGATCAAGTGGAAGAACGGAAGGCTACACCCACCGCCACAAGATTCTCGGGTGAAGGATTACTCTACTCACTCCCAATTTATATTTTCGTCCCACTCAATTTTCACTTTTATTTTTTCATTTTAGCTCCCGCGATTATTCCTCACCATTTACAATATTATTAGCTCATACAATTTTTTATGAGCCGAGGAGGAGCCAACGCGCGCCAAAAAAAAAAAGGCGCTAGTCGGCGACACCGGTAGCGCGAGCGGACCACGGAGTCATGAATGCTTTTATTTAATATTTAATTATGAGTGAATAATTGGATTAGAGGAGAAAATGGCCAATGGGATGATGCCAGGTGTGGGAATGGTGGAAGAATCAAAGAATTTGTCTGTGCCATGGAGGGCCTGATAGCGTCGGAGCTATGCGATCCATTAGGAGTGAGTCACATAAATGTCTCTTTAGTAAAACGAAGGTACAGAGACAGAGAGAAAGGGGATGGGAATATGGGTAAGAGTGGGGTTGGGTGCAATTAGACGGAAAAGGAGCATGAGATTGCAATAAAGAAGAGTAATTAGTGAACAAGGTATCCAAAAGAAACCCAAAAAAGGATGGCATGGATTGTTTGGAATTAAATAGAATTGAATTATAAGTCTGACAAGCTGTGCTGGAAATGGCCCATTCCCTCCCTAACCATAACATGCTCGACCCCCTGCTCCCATTATTCATGCCCCATTTCTGTTATTTCCCTTGAGAACAACACCTTTTACCGAGGATTTAAGCATAACTTGCTCCAAATGCAGCAGCGATTCTCCATGGCCGCCAAAGGTCGTCCCCACTTAATAAAGGGGTGACAACCTTTTTATTTTTCCTGGTTTCCCTTTTACGAGGATATATGTTCATGTTACGTCACCAAAAGTCATGGGAAGCTGTTGGGAAGTTTCAAACTCCATAAAACTGACCCTGCTGGCTTGGAAGGAGGAACTGTCCAGAGTGAAAAGAGAAGGGTGTGGATGAGGACAACATAAAAAAGAGGAGTGGTGCAGTTAAGAGTGTAGACGCAACCAAAATAATAATAATAATGAAAGAATAGCCAATGGGAGGATATGGTCCGTTACGAGTGTGGAAAAAAGTCAAAAAGTGGGCGCCGCATCCATATTTTTCAACATTGGGATAATTGTTTCTGTTATATTATGCTGTTTCCACTCACAAGGATGCCAGTGAGTCGTAAAGGTGGGTGATGATGGTGAGTCCCCCATGCTTTCCCAATCTTCTACTCAACCTTTACCAACACCCTTTTAACCATCGCCCTTTCTGCTTCTCCAACCTTCTTTGCAAAACCAGATGCTCTAATTAACTGGTGCTTCCCACTCAAGGCTCCGTTGTCCTTATTCATTATGATATTTGTCCCAAATAATCAATCCTCCTTATTTGCAACAGAAAATATTAAAATTCCTTGCATTACATATCCCATGTATATATAAATTTTAATCATAATTTAACATTTTATATCTATCGCATGAAACATTCTCATTTTCAAAACCACTGTCGGTGAGACATACAGGTATTTTTGTTGAAGTGCAGTGAGACATCTCTAACACTTGATAAACTAACTTCATCTTATGACGAGTATTTATTACAAATTAAAATAGTCAAAATGCAAGAATGTGTATATGGTAGAATTCATCTTTCCTGGAGTACTGAACAAATTACAACTTTTACATGGTGGTCTATTGAACTTAACAATACATTGTGGCTTAATAAACACAAAGCCGATTGATTGGAGATAAGAATATGAATGAATGAATGAATGCATGCTATTTCCGCTTTAAAATTGGACCAAATTGCACAATCACAAGGGAAAATATCCTGTTATTGTAATATACATACAACAAATGAATGTGTCGCTCCCTATAGTGTATACATGAAGTCGATCGATAATTTAAGAACCGACGAGACGGTAGAATCCCGTCAAACTATATCTCCGCCGTTGAAGCTGCTCTCCGACGAGGAAGGCGACATGGGTAACAATCCATTGAAGTCAGACACACTGTCCTGTAAACTCAGCAAGAGCTGGGAGGTACTGAGAGTAGGGGCGGGCTTGGTCGTCGGAACACTCGGCACCTGAGACTCACCCACCAGCATCTGAACCACTCCGCGCATGGTGGGCCTAGCCAGCGAGTCAGGGTGCGAGCAAGCTAACCCAATCAAAAGCACCCTCCTCATCTCTTCGTCGTCGAACTCGCCGTCAAGCCTTGGGTCAGCCGCCGTTAGCAACCTCCCTTCTCTATGCAAACTCCACACCCATTCCACCAAATTGCTCCCATTAGCGTCTTTATCTATGGGTCTTCTTCCACTGGCCACCTCAAGAACCACCGCGCCGTAGCTGAAGACGTCGGTTTTTTCCGTTGCTCTGCCTGTTAGGAGATACTCTGGCGCTAGGTAGCCCATTGTTCCTGCGGCCACCGTGGCGTCTGGGGACTTGTCGTGTTCAGTTTGTCTTGCCAAACCGAAGTCGCCTAACCGAGCATTGAACCCTTCGTCTAACATTATGTTGCTGGTCTTGACGTCTCTGTGAATTACCTGGTTTTCGCATTCTTGATGCAAGTAGGCCAGAGCGGAGGCGACGCCCAACAAAATTTTGCGCCTCAGATGCCACCGAAGTGGTGTTATCGCCTCGAACAGAGCTTTATCGAGGCTCCCATTGGGCATTAAGTCATAGACTAATAAGATTTCACCTTTCTCGTGGCACCAACCTTGGAGACGGAGAAGATGTCGATGTCTTAGACTCCCAATTATAGATAATTCAGATAGAAATTCGTTCTTCCCCTGACTTGTATGGATACATCTTTTCACCGCAACAATGCCGCCGTTCTCTGGTAATATTCCCTTGAAGACCGTTCCAAATGCGCCGTGACCGATTATTCTGTTGGCATTAAAGCACTTGGTGGCTGTCCTGAGATCCTTATAGCTGAACTCTTTTGGCATTTTGATGATGTCCGACGCAAATGAATCGGGCTTGTTGACTTGTTTGACCTTTTTGGAGTACAACCAAAATAATGCGCCGGCGAACAGAGCTAGAACGAAAGCACCCGCCGTCACAACACCTGCAACTGCTCCAGGACCTTGCCTGCAGAGCTCATTGTGGCAGGACGATTTACTGTCCTTTTGTTGAGTGCTTGAGGCTGAATCGGAAGAAGGACCTAATGTTGGAGGCGGCGACGTGACGGAATTAGCTGTCGGGTTCATCAAAGTAACAGTTGGCGGTGGCGGCGCAGATGAACCCGGCTGGGAAGATGAATACGAGTCAAAAGAAGAGCTGAAGCTCCACCATTGGATGCTGTGAGTCTCAGTACTCCCCTGCGTAGAGCCAGAGAAGCCTACATACATGAAATCATTAACGTACTGATTTAGATCGAGATTGAATGTCAAAAGGGGGTCTTTCGGTTTCAGATTGGAGTAAGAAACCCAGATGTTAAAGCCCAAGGTTGAGCCGTCGTATTCGATCCATACATTCACGAGATCACCGCTTTTGAGATCGATTCCAATGGGTTCCAAGTCACCAACTTCCGTTGAAACCATGCTGTTAAGGTCCAGACCCACATGGTTTCCGTTAAGATCCTTGAACTCTACGTCCATGAGCGTGTCGAACTCAACCGCCAGAAAACCCGAGGGGACAGTACTCGCCGCGTTAAGGAGGCCCAGAGAACCACCAGCGTCACCGACGGTTGCATCGTCTGGCGCGATCAGGAAAGCGAGTCCGCCGCCGATGGACGCTGGATTCAGGTTGGTGACTGAGAAGGAGAAATACGTCTTGAAACTCGTCGGAGAATGAGAACCAGGTTGACGGAATCTCACTGGTCTGGAGTAGAGAGCTCTGCCAGCGCCGGAGTTAGGGACGGCGAGGTCCCGGGTAAGGCTGACGCTGCCATTGTTCAAGTGGGCGTCGCCCAAAAGCTTCAAACTGCTTAAAGTTAAGGTGCCAAAGTCGAATTCAGTGGCTGCGAAAGTAAAGACAGTGTTGAAAAAGCAGAGGAAAAATGTAAAAGTGGCAATGATGGGACTCGAAAACGCACAGGAAAGTACCAACATTGCTCAGTTTTGGGAAGAAGCCATCGCAAAATCGCAGGTGCTAGAGGCTCGATTGCCGAAGAGCGACAGGGAAAGGAGAAAGACGAGAGGTAGAGAGATGAAGGGGAGACAAGAGACTGGGTTTGTATTATATGCCCTGAAACAGCACCAAGCCAATCCAAGCAAAGAAATATACCATGGAGGAGAAGGTAGATAATAGAATAGAATCCTAAGGAGAGTGAGGGAAGACACATGCTACTTTCCAACGGCATTATTATTTTTTTTTTCGTTTTTTTAATTATGAATATATTATATATTTTGGTCCAACAAACTCAAGCCAGCCTTTTACCGCCAGGCATGAGGAGGCACGTGGTGGGAATAACGCGTACGTATCACGCTCCTTCGAGCGCTGCTCTCAAAATTCAAGGGGTTCTATCTATAGAAATCCTCTTACAATCTACAAAATCACAATCAGATTTTTTTTTTTTATTAAACAAATATCATAATTGGGTTTTTGGCTTTAAGTATCTACCATTCACGAACGTTTCATTACGAATGATGGATGCTTCTGAATCATAAGTGTAGAACCAACAAAATGGATCAAAAATTCTGAAGCATATATACATGAGTGCGTTTGTGTCCTTTGAATTAAATTATTAACTACATTTGATTTATGTAGGACAATATGTCTGCAGACGAACAGCTTTCGTCCACACCTATTTTAACGAGAAAAACGTTCCCTAAAATAATTGTTTACTTATAAAGCAAACAAAGAATCATACGTTTAACAACATGAAATGAAAATGAGCGTGACTTTACGAGAAAGGGAAAATAAAGAAAGATGAAGGAGGAAAAAAGATTTTATATATTTAAAGAAGTAGGTCGGATGAAGAGGACACTATAATGTTGCACTCAGTTAATAGAATCAAAACTCAAGCAAAAAGAACTTATCCTGAATAAGTTTAATTAGTAAAAAGATTAAAATATACTATTTAAACTCTAAAAAATATTATTTTATTATAATTTTAAAGAAATTATTATAATTTTTAAATATTTAAAATTATGTTTTAAAAAAATTAATAATTTATTCTATTTAATATTAATATTGCTTAAAATAAAAGAAGATTTCACGCTGTCTTTAAATTATAAGTGAGTCTAATTTATTTTTAAAAAAATTATACTAAAAAGCAAATTCAATAAAAAAATTTTTAATACTCGTATAATTCAAATTAAGGCTGAGCATATGTTGGTGAAACTATCTTGTCAAAAGAAAATTGAACCTAACGTCTTTGGAACTAGTCTGGCATGAGTTAAACGTAAATTAAATTGCACGAGATTTAGAAGGTAGGGAACAATTCAGTGTGTGTGAGAGAGTATGCCACGTAAGCACGTAGAAAAGTCAAGTGAGGAAGCAGTGGAAGAGGTAAAAGGGTCTTTTAAGAAAATCCCACATAAATATTATTTAAATTTTAAAATTTAGTTATTATAATTTTATAAAGAACAAATCAGTCTATAGGTATTAAATTGGTATTTGTAATTTTTATCAAATTACTTCACTGCCCTTTCTCACGTTCCCTTTCGTCTCTCTCCTTTCAAGTCTCTCTCTAGCTCCCGCTACCCTCTCTCTCCTCCCCTCCACCAATTCATCTTCCACAAGCTACTCCATCGCTCGCTTCTCCCCTCAGATTTGCTCCACGCTTTCCTCTTTGACAGTTGGATAATAGATGACCAGAAGATACACAAGCTCGCTCACGCTCCCACACCATCTCTCCAGTCTCAATCTCCACCATGGCTCCCGCCGGAGCAACCGCTTTCACTCTTCTCACAAACCATCGTCTCCAAATGCCCCCAACCAGACACCCAATTGGGTCCTAAACCAGGGTGCCAGGGGTGGGGAGAGAGAGGGTAGCGGGAGCTGGCAGAGACTTGAAAGTAGAGAATAAAAGGAATGTGAGAAAGGGTAGGGAAGTAATTTGATGAAATTTGCAAATCCCAATTTAATACTTAATTTATTCTTTGTAAGATTAGAATAGCTGATGTAAAATTTTAAATTTAAATAATATTTTTGTAGGATTTTCTCCGTTGAAAAATCCAATGAATAGGAAAGGTGTGGGAAATGTGGGTTGGAATTTGCAGGTGTCTTAGGTTTTAGGGGTATAAAGGTCCCACAGTTTGGGGGTCTCTCAATGTGTTCAATCCATTCCTATGTATTTTCCACGCCGTATTGTTAGGATCGCCTTTAATAAAAATTGACATCAAATCTGGATAAGGCTTCTGATGAGTTCATAAATATATACTCATGCTAATCTGAGTTCATATACATTTGATTATTCATATATAGCCAGCCTCATGAGAATCTGAATTCCACCGATTTGAAGATACTGGATTAAGCATATGACATTATCTGGAAATCGCAGCCCTCCCTCGCTTGCCGCAGGCATTTCAGCTTTCTACATCCCAAACCTTCTTTAATTTATTTCCTCCCCCACTTCCATGTGAACCCAAATATATATAGATATTAGTTTCAGGTAACGTTCTGAAACAATAGGAGTACAGTTAGGCGCGTGAAGGGTATGGGTGTGTCTGATAAAGCTAAATTAACTAATTAATTATTGCCCCCATTATTGTAATAAGATAAGATAAACTTGCAAAGTCAGACGCAGGGACTATGGATATTTAAGAGAAACCACTTCTTAAGGAGTTGGGGTGTCACGGTCTCCTTTTAGTGTATTAAATATAGCTTTCCAAGGGCACAACCTGCAGGATTATAATTAACTGGAATCAGAATAGATCAAGTCTATTGATCTAGAAGGATTATGCATTATTTTTGGATGAAGTGCATCATGTTTATTAAATTAATAAGTGGCGCATGACATTTTCCTCTAAGTGGCTAAGTGGTGATAATGAAGTTACAACTACAAGTGAACGCCACCGCGCCCGACGAATGCCCTCCCGCTACTCAAATCTACGCTATAATTAGTGGCTTTCACCAACCCTTTGTCTTTCCTTTGATTAATCCTCAAAATCAAGCCCCATGATTTGATAGTCAGAAATATTCCCAAATATGTAATCCATGCCTTCTACTCTTATTGCTCGCTTTATGTGATGTTACTTCGACAACACAATACTCGTTAAAGTAGGGGCCGGCGGCTTCAATTTCAAGCATGTTTCGTAGCCAGATTAAGGATCCAAATGAACCAAATCAAAGTCACACACACACATATATGAGATAAGCAATACTCTCTAAATTCAAACTGTTCATTCATTGATAATTAACAAGAAGGCTTTCAAAAGAGAACCACACCAATTTCAAACGTTGTACAGTGTCTTTGGGAAACGGTTGAGAGAACAGGAAAAGGCCGTAGGAGAAGCAAGCATGTGCTTTTAATTTATTAGATTTTAGGCAATGTCTTTAATAGATACAAGTAAGTGGGGGTTGACATCTAATTGGGATTGACGTAGCGGCAATCCTTTCTGATCTCGCCAAGGTGGCCGGTGAGAGGATCGGCCTCCGACAACAAAAGAATGGCCCTGGAGAATTGTTGGAGGAAATATTCGTTATGAGAAGCCATCTTTCGGACAAAAGGTGACGTTCTGGGATCACTGGCCAGCTCAGCGTCCACGTGAAGAAGACCCTTGTGCGCCAATATATGCTTGTAGTATTGGTTGTCAATGATCATGGGAGTGTCGAGGTCGTTCCTCGAATACATAACAGCCTTCGGATCCGGGTTCGGAGTCGGACACCTGCGTTTCAGGTACTCGGCATGTTCAGGGTCCAACGTCGGATCCACGGTCGGGTAGAGCCTATCCACCATATTCACGCAATGAACTCTGCCCACCGAGTGACCACCTGGAATGTTTGACAAACGTCATGTTGAGGATAAGATATTGAAGTGTGAATGAATGGGATAGTGAGAAAGTACCTAAAAGAGCGACGGTGGCTTCAACTTCAATGCCGAGAGATTGAAAACGAGAGAGCACCAAGGAAATGGAATCGTTATGGTTAGGGATGAAGTCCTCCACAGGTAAATAGCTTTCCTTGCTATCTCTTCTTCCCGTCTTCATCTCAATGCTCGGACCTCCCAACTATTGAATGAATATTTAACAAGTGTATTAGGAGGAAGATATATATATATATATATATATATATATATATAGTGATGATATATATATACCAGGGCAATGCCATCTCTGGCAGAAAGAGCGACGATGTCAGCGCAAGAGACGGTGGAGGGGCATTCTCGCTCGAGAGCGTCTTTGATGGTGTTGACGTACTTGAAGTTTCTCATTCCGAAGCTTCTGGGCGACGTCTGCTCGGATACGACGCCGTTGTTAGTGGTTAACAGCAGGGAAGCATCACATGACTTCATGCAATCGTGGAAGAGGTTTCGGAGCCAGGAAACGGCAGTGTTGCCATGTTTTTGGTAAAGCTGGGTCACTTGCTCCTTAACGATCTCTTCGGCTCTGGGGCAGCTCTTGGAGTAGTAGTTCACCTCCAGTTGGCTTCTCCCTTCATCATGTTATATTATAATCATGTCTATAATTCTCATACATGTGTCCACAGTCCACTCTCTTAAAGCCTGTTTGGTACAAGCGATTTGGTGGGAAGTTGAATGTGGGAGCTCAATTTAAAAAAATTATAACCCCATTTCTTGAACTTTTTTAAATTCAACTCAGGAAAATTCCCCCCCTCCCCTCCAAATTCCTCATACCAAACATCGATCCCTAAAGCTACAACTCATAAACATAATGAATTCACGCATACATACGCATGTATATATATAAACCTCTACAATTTTATCGAAGCCATTAAAAATAAGCATGCACGTGTGTATTATAATAAATTTATCATGGTTTTGGTTTCATGTTCAAAACACCATAAACCACACGTGAAGATTAGCAACCAAACGAGCTAGAGGGAAGAAAAACAAGGAATGGCGTACCCAAATGGAAGTGGAAGATAAGCAAGAATAGGAGGAAGGAGACGGAAGATGAAGAGCTGGCCATGAGTGCGCGAGAGAGAGATGGTAAGAATGGAGGGAAGGAGAGAGGGTAATATAGGAATGGCAAGTAGTGGAGATGAAGCTAGTCCACTAGCCGACTTTGTTTGACATTTGGGCCGTCTACTTCAGAACTACACATGGTGGCCACTCTACTATCTGCTTCTGCGCCTACTCTTCCCGGTGTGCGTGCGTGTGTCAATATATATATATATATAATGAGATGTATCTAGGTGATGATAACACAGCTTTCCACCATCAAGGGAATCATTTTCGTGGCCGAATTAACTTACACTAACTGATCAATTTATCCTACATTTTTATAATATGAGAATAATAATCTAGTTTCTGTTCAACAACTAACGTCATTAAACTAATATTTTCAAGTTTCTGAACTTTATCCAGTGATTAAAATAACGAAGGAATATTATTATTATTATATTGCAATGTGTTGAATGATAAAAAAGAAGAAGAAAGAATAACAACTAATTAGAAGAGAGCTCCCGCGTGAGCTGAAAGCCTCGAGTCCTTGACAAAGCTTGAAGGCAAGTTGCAGAAAGAACTTGGTGAAAAATCATATTGGCCATTCATTTTCATCGAAATTAAGTGCCACTTGGCGATTAAAAAGAGGAAATATTCACATAAAAAAGCGTTAATTGGAGTTTGCAGAGGTTTTAGGAAGACGATGGCCTCTTAAGTTGGAGTGCCATGTCATTCCTCACTGTCGTTAACGTTTGTGGATTTGATTGTTAAGCACATTCACCATAGTGTTAATATAGCCCCAACGAATACTTCCCAACCACACATTTTCTTCTGTTTTCAAGGATATATGGAAGAAACGAACGCCCATGGAACAGGAGGGGATCTGAGGTTGAATGAAGAAGGATATTCTAAATACATTATCCTCTTTACCAACCTTTACACAATTCTATTGATGGAGACAGATCAATAAATACCATTAAAAATAGTTGGTGTCTTCAAAACATTTCTTCCTTTTTGGACAAAAAAATTTTGAAAAAAAGTTATACTCACCCACGATATAAGGGTAGGGCGAAATCTTCCTTCCTCTTAGGTGATACCAACATCAGGCAGGGCGAGTCATCTATTACGCTCAAACGTAAACCTAAGCGTCCAGGAGTTAGGATACCTCTCAATGAATCACAATAAAATAGTATTCCTTAGGAATCAAATATGCTTTAAATGATCGTATGTCTCATCCCTTCGCCAGTTGAACCTACGGAGGATGGGTCAAAACATTTATTCCTATTTTGCCCACATGTATGAAAAAGAATGGAGAGTCAAAATTGGTTCAATAGTCTTGATTATTTCTCAGGGAGATGTTGAAAAGATGTCATTAAATATCTGTATTGTGTCTTACATTTGATAAAAGAAAAACTTGCTTAATTTTCGCTTCTTTGATGTCTAATTAGGAAGGAAGGTAATAGACAAACGGCAAACAGGGTATGGGACAGGAATGGATTCAAGTGGCTGCAGAATCATTGTTGCTTTCTGTTGCGAAGGAACAAATCATATTAATGGGGATTGTGGAGTCAGTTCGAAGACAAAATAGGATAGCAACATCTTGATTTCTTGTGCCGTTGAAGCTCCACTGAGCAATCCATCACCGCTGGTCCCAATTCCATTCTCTGCATACTTGTCCTTCTTCTCTTCTTCCTGCTTTATCTCCCTCCCGCCAATTCTCTGCGACGAGATTTTGCCCATTTCCCTTATTAGGCTTGATGAGCACATACAATTATGAAGTAATGAATGAATATATCTTATATTCAACGCATCCTATGAACTCTGTGTCTGCACTCTGCCTTTTCATCAATTTCTTAATTACTATATTGAGTAGAATGTTTCATTCTTGGTGATTTCGAAGGCCACAGTTTTAGCCCAATACCTAAGACGTTTCTTCATATCCTCAGTTGAACATAGCCTGGGAATCTTAAGATTCAGTAGCTGAGAATCTGGTCTCCTGGGAATCTTAAGATTCAGTAGCTGAGAATCTGGTCTCTTTGTAAGACATGCCTCCGACAAATATGGTCTTGTGATGCTTCTCTCTGCGCCTTCTTTCTCAACACTGCCATCTTCAACTGCTTTTGGGGCGTCCATTAGTTCCTCGTCATCGTTATTATGATGCATACTAAGTCTCTGCAAGCCGGGGACGACGTTCATCATTCTTGCGCTCACATTTTCTTTCTTGAATATGAAACCCAAATCCATAAAACCCTTTACTTCTTCAAGCTCTAACTCCCTCTGAGTTCTGTAGCTTATAGACTTTTGCGGTCTCCTTGCTGTAGCCGGTTTCCTAAACTTCATGTGATGATCTGGAGCCGAGGACGATAATGAATGTGAACGAACTCTATTGCCCGCGAGGTTCACTATTTGGTGTCCCTCCCGGTGTCCTTCTTCCTTGTGTGAATCATCCTGGTAACGACAATAAGTAAAAACAAAGAGAGAATGGTCATGGATATCTTTAAGAATGAACATTACTGATGCATGGGTTTTAATTTTTGACCATACCTGCGAAGTTAGAGAGGTTAACTCTGAAGAGATTTCATTCTCCGTCTTCTCCATCCGGTGGCAGAATCACAGATGGGCATGACAAGGATTCTGATATAAGCAGAGATGTTTTTACGGGTTTGGGTGCAACTGATGCCGTGGATTCTGAGAAAAGAACGATTTGGTGAAACCAAAGACGATCCATTAATCCTATAATACAGAGAGAATAATAATCTGCCATCGAAAGAGATTTTCAGGCTTATTGGTTTTCAAGATCCAATTAGAAATAAGAAGCACAAGTAAGAGAAAGCAAATGAATGTGCAGAAATGGGTGGGACAATGTAGGTGTGGTCATCACTCATCATAGACGTGGAGCATTTAACATTACAGTTTTTGCACCAGAAAGATCTAATTAGATAGCTGAATAATAATAATGAAAGATACGGTACAAGACATAGGTGTGGTCTTTGGTTGTGGTGAGCGATGTGAATAAGCTTGGCCTAGTGTTTCATATCTGTTCAAGAGAAATAAAACAGGAGAGAAAATGGGGCTCCTCCGGACTCAGTCATAGCTCATACTTGTCAACTTGGACGAAGGCGCACAAGTTAATGGCTACGATTATATTCACCAGCACCCAATACATGGCTTTGTGGCCTGAGTCAAGTAGTGATAATGAGTTTTGTTTGGTGACAAAAAAACTTGTGTTTGTTTTGTCAGTGCCAGTTTTCATAGCCTTTGGATGTAGCGTGGGTATTCAACATGATAATATGAAAGCTTCCAAGGCAACGAACACCACAGATGGAAAGCATTTATTTGTGAGATTTGGCATTTGTGGTAGCATAGGGCAGGGAGGCACTAGATGGATCATTACGAGCTTACCTCTATTGCCATTGCATCTTCCAGTCGCTTTCGCTTGGCATCTGCTTTGTTTGGCTCCACTGTGAGCAGAGACTCGTGAATCTCCAAGACTAGAAAACATTCTTACTTCTTCCTCCTTCCAATGCTCTGCTCTTGAATTGTGAAAATCCAACACAAGTACTGAACATCTGGATAATGCATTAAAAAGAAGCAGGTGTCTGTCTACATGGAGTTCATAGAAGGAAAGTAATAGCATATATCCAAGTGAACTTCATCAACTCCAACCCCGAGGAGCATAAGAAATTCAAATTGCAGACAGTTGAGCAAGGACCTTGACAGCGGATCACAGCTGCTAATTCCCGGCATCTGGTTATGAGCTTAGACATCAAAATCAAGCATATCAGGTTCAGTTATGTGGTGACTCGAGCTTCTAAAGTCCCAGTTCTGTACTCACGACGACAACTTACTGAATGATGTAGAGTTTAGCTCATACGCACAGCAAGAATAAGTAGTTACTCGCATTACCAGATTGGGACAATCTAGAGACATTAGAAATTCAGAGAGCCGTTCCAACAACACGCACCGCATTTAAAAAGAAACAAATAATCGCCCTAAAACCACATCAGAGCCAGAGGACAGTAGCAAATCGCGCGATGAAACAGGGCTGTAACTTTGACAATTGAGAACATTAAAGCCAGATTGAGCACAAGGGCTGTAAATTTTGACAATTGAGAACATTGAAGCCCTTCTCGAATGATAGCTCAACATATTTTGGAAATCAAAGTTGCTGTGGCTGCCGATAAATATGAACCACGACACATACGACAACCGAAGTTTTTGCTGGGCAAACTTGAAAAGGTCGTTAATAAACCCACAATTTTTTTCCTATCCAGGTCGGAAGATGCATATTACTTCGAAGGTAAGACCAAATCCCAAAGTGAAGCGCCCGATTTACAAGTGTTAATCCCAATTCCTAACAACTACTGCATAATCACCAACAAGGACAGCAGCTTCGTCTTCGTCGAATACGAAATATGTGGGCAAACGAAATACCTTGGGTGCTGCATTAATTGACTACGCTGCGGCTAAGACCTGAGGTTTCGCCCAGGAAAGGAGCCATTCGTTTTAACTTTAGTTCATTAACTGAATCCCTCACAACGTATGGCATAGATCGCTCTCTTTGAATAAATACTAAATATTTGAAGGCTCAGTGGACTAATTCGAACCTCGCACCAACTTAACCACATCTAAATATTTCAAGCTACGATCCAAACAAGTGAAAGACAAAAGAGTGAGGGGGTCCCCCATCGCATCGCAAGCGCAGTGCTCTGTAAATTCAATTATGAAATTTATCACTTCATTGACAATCCAAGTAAAAACATTTTACCGAGAGTCAAGCATCCTTTTATTCGAATTAAAAACAGAAGCACTGCAGAGGGCGCACTTACATGACTGGAGTTTTAACAACCTCCGATGACTCTAATAACTAGCAGAATAACGTCAGCACAACATTGACATGGACATAAATCTAAAATGAGACGAACAACATTTTCCTTAGATATCCCCACCACGAAGACGGAGGACAAGATGAAGGGTAGATTCCTTTTGAATGTTATAATCAGCAAGCGTACGCCCATCCTCAAGCTGCTTCCCAGCGAAGATGAGACGTTGTTGGTCCGGTGGGATCCCCTCCTTATCCTGAATTTTTGCCTTCACATTATCAATTGTATCCGAGCTCTCGACTTCCAAGGTAATAGTCTTTCCAGTGAGCGTCTTAACGAAAATCTGCATACCTCCACGCAGACGAAGCACTAGATGAAGTGTTGACTCTTTCTGAATGTTATAATCCGCAAGGGTCCTCCCATCCTCCAATTGCTTTCCAGCGAAGATCAAACGCTGCTGATCAGGTGGGATTCCTTCCTTGTCCTGGATCTTTGCCTTAACATTGTCGATAGTGTCGGAACTCTCCACTTCCAAAGTGATGGTTTTCCCCGTTAGGGTCTTGACGAAAATCTGCATTCCACCACGAAGACGAAGCACAAGGTGAAGCGTAGATTCCTTCTGGATATTGTAATCTGCAAGTGTACGACCGTCTTCCAATTGTTTGCCAGCGAAGATAAGTCTCTGCTGATCCGGGGGAATACCTTCTTTATCCTGGATCTTGGCCTTCACGTTGTCGATAGTATCAGAACTCTCGACCTCCAAAGTAATGGTCTTCCCAGTCAAGGTCTTGACAAAGATCTGCATGCCACCCCTCAACCGAAGGACAAGGTGAAGGGTTGATTCTTTCTGTATGTTGTAATCAGCGAGGGTTCGGCCATCCTCCAATTGCTTTCCGGCAAAGATGAGCCTCTGCTGATCTGGGGGAATGCCTTCCTTGTCCTGTATCTTGGCTTTGACATTATCAATGGTGTCCGAGCTCTCCACTTCAAGAGTGATCGTCTTTCCTGTTAGGGTTTTGACGAAGATCTGCATACCTCCCCTCAATCGGAGAACGAGGTGAAGCGTCGATTCCTTCTGAATGTTGTAATCAGCGAGAGTACGGCCATCCTCCAACTGCTTGCCGGCGAAGATGAGCCGTTGCTGATCCGGAGGGATACCTTCCTTATCTTGGATCTTCGCCTTCACGTTGTCAATAGTATCCGAGCTTTCCACCTCGAGGGTGATTGTCTTGCCGGTCAAGGTTTTCACGAAGATCTGCATATTGTGAACCGAATAGAAAGAACAATAACTACACACAAAGAAGTTAATATGAAAAATCGATTATCACGAAAGGCTTTGGATTCTGAATTCCAATGAGGAAGAAGGGAAGATAGAGGCGCCTTTTATAGCACGAGATATTCGAAGAGTAAAGGTTCTTCCGCATTTGGTGCGGGAAAAGACTAGAAGCATCGGTCAAGATTGGATGGGTAATGATGGGTCTAGAATATTCGGGTGCTTGCCTCTAATTGGGCCTATCATTGTTGACTTGCCGCCGAAGAAACGAAACTAAAGGACATGAAATTCCTAACAGATTAATCAAAATAATAAACAATTTAATATTATTTAAATAAAATTTTAAATTTAAATTTTAATATATATAAAAAAAATTATTAAAAGACCCATATATTATAATTAAATATATAATATAAATTAGATCTAGATATAATCAGAATAAAATTCTAATAAATTAAATAGATAATAAAAAAATATAAAATTAAATTTTTATAAATATTTTTTGAGTTATTATATCTAATTTGAATGAAAATTGATGTTTAATCTACTAAAATTTATTTATATAAAAAATAAAGGAGAAACTGAGGAACATTTTTATCATGAATATGGAATTTCTTTTCTTTTATTTTTATCGTCTATTTGTGTACTATTGTTCTACTATTTTGATTTTAAACATATAATTAAAATTTTATTTTGTAGAAGTTAGGGGAATGGAACCTCCCAAGAAAATTCTTATGACGGCACACGGATTACGCGGCATCTTGACCTGCCGTCTATTCTGTTAAAATTATCATAAAATATAGCATCCTCATACGCAATATGATAGAATAAAAATTACCGATAGAATATAAGAAATTAATAATTATTTTATTTTAATTTAAAATATAATAAATTTTATATTATTAAGTATAATCGGTTACATAAATTTTATAATATAATTATATTTTATTAAAAATTAAATTTTTAAATCAATTATTAATAAAAATATCTCACCTAACAATTTCACCAAAAAAATTTTTAACATACTTGATTTACTATCTTTATTGGTGCATCTGAACTTCTTTTTGTATATGCTCAAAACATTTTAAACGATTATCTATTATTTTTTTATAATAGGTACTATTTCAATTTTTCTCTATATATATTTATTATAAATCTTATATTTTTTTTATCTATCCACACATCAATCTTAATATCCTTATTTCAAGTACCCTCAATTTATACTCATATTATCTTTTAAAACCCAACATTCACTATCATAAAATATCGTTAGTTTTATAATAGTACGGTAAAATTTTCTTTTGACAATTGCTTTTCTCTATTTAAACTATCCAACTTAAATTTTATAATTAACATTTCTGTCAATTTCACCATCTCTTTATATATTTAATTGATCATAAACATTTAAATTTTTTTATTTATGGAATAATTTAATCTCCTATTTTGATTTCTAAATTATTTATAAATTATCTCTTATTAAAATTATAGTACGTGTATCCTGAACCTAAGATAACTAGATTAATTCTTTTAATATAATTTGTATTTTATATTTGATTGGAGTAGGATTTAAATCAGTTTTAAATAGATTTACTTTGGATTTGGATTGGATTATTATTCTGTTTCTTAGTATTTTAGATTATTTTTAATTTAAATAAATATTTCCCTAGATTGTTGGAATTAGTTAAGACTTGGGATTAAATCACGAGGCAGCGGATAATTTCAAGGCTTCACCAGAATGAGATTGAAGCCAGAAACAAATGCATTGACATTCAGTAGCATCCCTATTACAGCATGTCAAAAGAAAGACTGTCTCCCCAACTTCGGGGAATATCCAAATTTATATATACAAAATGAGATATGTTAAACTACTGCTAAATGAATTATTTATCCTGCCTATCATCTGCCAGAGCAGAAGCTTTGCAGATTGGACATTTGTTCTTCATTGATAACCACTTTCTAATGCAGCTCACATGGTAGTCGTGACGGCAAGTTTTCAGCGTCCCAACATCATCCATGTTCTTGTATTCTTCCTGTAAATTTTGCAGTTCAGTTCAGTAAGCATACGTATAACTATAATGTTGAAAATGTAACGAGTTTAGCTATGACGTGGCTGTGCTTTTCTTATAATTTATTCCGAGGGGAAGAAGTACAACGTACCAAACAGATTACACAAGTTCCTTCCTCCTGACTTTGCTCAGATGAACAATATATTGTTTCTGTCATGCATTTTGAAATCAAATCCTCAGTCAATCCTGTGTTGACATGACCAATCCTCTCTCCAAGGGCAAGTAGTTCCTGGTGAAGCCATTCATTCAAAAAGTTCAAATATAAGTAAATAATACAGATCATCAATATACAATGTAAAATCTTATAAGAAGCCACATTATTCATAAGTTAGAAATAATGTGAACGACTCCTCTAATTTCGTCCAAAATACAAGGATTCATATCTATTTGCGACACAAGGAAAATATCCCCATCGAATCAATAAGAATCACCTCATAGCTCATGTTGTCTATGTCCATCCTCATGTCCGTATACTGATCAACCATACTTCTAGATCCATATGGCAACCCACGATCAACAATCATGAAACCCTGCAAGGAAAATAGCAACAGGTTAGAACCTTCCACTGGTAGTACAGTCAGGAATACAATCTTCATGACAACTAGTCAACTTACAATAAAATGCACAAACAATGTCAATATACCTAATCTCCCCATTTCAAATTAACTAAGGTAGTGCTTGAGTGAAAACATGAAAACAGGTATCTCAACTTAGGCAATCTATCCTCCTCTTAATTATGACACACAAAAACAGAGAAGTTCCCAAGATACTCAACGCTACCTCTGAAGAAAATCGATCTTGGAGGCTAGGTGCATCAGCCAATGGTCGATATCTATCACTACATATCCTTGACCTTCCGTTTCTGTTACTGTTCCGCCAGCCAATGCTTGTCAATGGCCTTGGATGTCTTGATGAGTAATTATCGGCGACCATTTGCAATCCATTATCTAATGGTGCTACATGTCCCAAGCGCAAGCTTGAAGAAGATCTAAAAGGTGGAGTAGACCTTTGTGAAAAGTTGCTTCGCACTCCCCTAGCAGCCTGAGTCAGATTATTATGAAAACTCTGAGGTACAATAGGATTTCTGCTTGTACTGAATTCATGATGGTAATCCCCAACATCCACAGAGGCATTACTAGCACCACTTCCAACAAGGAAGGGATTTGGCTCACAATTAAGAGCACTTGCATCTGCCATTTAAGACAAAGATTTCGTAAGTTTTGAAGCAAGCCAATGGAATGGTTATGTGCCCGTACTAGAAAGTATAAACTAACTAACCTGGTAATAGCACCCTGCCATGAGCATGAGACGTGCTCATATGGCTCCAATCCCTTGTTAATGTGCCAGAGCTCTGACCTGAGAGATCCACTGTGCTAGAATGGTCAATGGGTAGACCAGTGGAGTAGTTGTGTGAATGATTGGCAGATAAATGGGTCCTAGCCAGGTTGGATTCAAAATCAAGCGCAGAACGGCTTCTCACATTTCTCAAGGAACCGTCACCCCTGATTGAAAGACCACTACCTCTGAAGGCGAGTGGCATGGTAACTTGATCCCGATGCAAATATTGAGAATCCATATTTGGCTTCTCCTGCCGTATTTCTGAAGACATTGGAAGATCAGTTGAACTTTCAGCATTTATGTATCTGCTTGTACTACCTCCCTCACAGACTGGAGGAATTCCGGGGCTCTTCCTCTTGTGAGGCCCTCTTCCATTTCCCATCGTAAGATCAATAAAACCACCATCAACGACGTGAAATGGCTGTCTCTCATAATTGGAAGAAGAAGAAGGCTGATGGGCATAATTTTCGGAAACTGCAAAGAAGGGCGCAGCACTTGATGAATGCAGAAAATGATCATGAGAAGAGCCTGATGCATCAGATTGATGAGGTGGTACTTCAATATTGAGACTTGAGGATGCAAATCCATTTGGCATTGTGGTAGAATTCCAATTAGAGGCAAAAGAAATGCCTTCTATAGGCATATTTTCCACAGGATAAACGAAAGAACCATTCTCTGCAGTGCTAGCTCTACCTGAAACAGATTCCAATTGTAAGTGATATTGTGTTGATGCAAGTAAGGGAAGACTGGCTAACAAGACAGAATGCGAGTAGAAGTAATAGCAAATAAAAGCACATTACCAAGGTGCACATACTGTTGATCAGTATGCATAGAATTCCAACTTTGGTCATGATCACTCTCAAACATTTGAGATGTGCTATACAAATGCCTATGACTCATAGCTGTCACTTGCAATATCAGGATAGACACCGTAGTCAAAGACAGGCCCTCAAATAACTGACAATCTGCACAAAAAAATGGAAAAGAAAAACAAATTCAATTCAAAACAATCTTGCAATTCTTTTTAAGCCACGAGAAATTTTTTTTGCAATAACAGAACTCTATAATGACTCCAGCATGTAAAATAACAACCCAAGAATACAAAAGATAATATTTATTAAATACTCCATCATATACATACTCTCCTAATTCCCACACAGTCTACTTCGACTGTATAGCCCAGCAGTATCAAGCAAACAATCATTATACATCAATTTCTGAATTAAATTCAGTCAAGGATTGTAGAAGAAAATCATAGTGCACTGTCCAAACACTTGCCTGGATGCTAAATATAAATCAAACACTTCCATGACGTGTGGGCAAGTGGCAGTTATGTAGAGAAAGCCCAATTGAAGGATGAACCACATTTATTAGTCATTTGCAGATATATGCATCCTAGGAGGGGAAGGGAAAGAAGCCAACACATGCGCATATACATACAACGTGTGAGAGCATGTAAGGTCAGATGTCACAACTCCCACAGAGTAGCCTTTTCGAAAATAGAAATTAGGAATTCCCCTCATTATCATAAACTGACAGTAGGACACGGCTAGGAAGAGTAACTACTGATGCGCGTGGCAGGGGTTCAATACCTAGAGATAAATTAAGATGCGTGTGGTCAGATATGTCTTGCCAAGGCAAAGCGGGCAAAAAATTGTTAAAAACCAAAATTTATCATTTAATAAAATAAATGACGTCAACTTTATTATTCAGTGAAAAATGCTGCAAGCATTATGATTTTTAAAAGTGATGCATTTAATCCCTCTTTCAAAATCTTGTAACACGTCCCTTTTTTTTTCATATAACTATTTCGTATTCAATACTAGCAACTAGCTCAAATTCAAGCATTGTTGAATCCAATTAATTAGGAAACAACTCTCCCAACTTAATCTAATCCATCCATAAGGTTCGAACCCTCAACCTTACTTGATGGGTATTGAGTCCCTTACCCCTCCATCCAACTTCCATGATTATAACACGCCATATTTTGTACTATAGAGTTTGATGACAAAGACATAATAAACTGAACCTAAGTTTAAACTAATCACATTCATCATCAAAACTCAAAAGTAGCAATTGAAAGAGACAATTAGACAAATGAACCATAATATGGGCTTCACCAACGGATATTTGGTTCTTGTTAAAAAGTATGCCCCATACTGTTCATCTTTGGTAATGCAGTTCATGGCGCATCATTGAATAAACCAACTTTTGGCAGTATGAGAAACTGCACCGTCATAAAAAGCCCTGTAATATTGATTTAGAGTGAATGGACGCCAACCTCCATCAAACATGCCCTAATGGTCCAACATGGAAGTCTGAATACTCTATGAACTCTGCTATTGCTACGGCCATTAAAACAACCCCACTAAATAGCATCACCTTGACAGTAGTTATCATAGATGTTGGATTCAAGACCAAGAGCGCTATAAAGGATGTGACAATAAGCTCTTACATGCCATAGGGCAGATAGTAAAAAGGTAACAACCATATCTCACACCTCAGGACATAATTAGAAGTAGAGCAATGATATTCACAGAGTTCCACCGCCCACCTAAATTGTCCATAACACTATGCATCAATGTCTTGCATCTCTAAACAATGGAATGCGACGTATCTGCTGTCACAATATCCCTGGCATAATTGTCGGGCTGTCTCATGTCAAACCTGCGTCCAAGCCTAGAAGATGGATGACCCATATCTAAATGCCACAATCCAGTTGAACAAGGACTAAGCTCTTCCAATTGGCAGAGGAATGAGAATCTTTGGTATAACACACTTTCTTCCTAACTGAAATTAGCTTATAATACTTCGCAACAGCAGTGTGTCACACAAACTTATCATCACAAAAGAGAACATGCCAGATTTATTGGTTCCCTTATCACCACCCACTAACCAAAGATTCAAAGTTCATGCAACACCATCTGCAATTCAGTTCAGACAATGTCAGGGAAGATAACAAATGAAGAAATCCACCCCCTTTCATAAACAGCACAATGCGAATGCCTGGGCAAAACCAAATGAAGAAATTTACCCTCTTCCATGGAGAATAAATTGCTCTGGAGAGCAGGTAAGAAATAGAAGAGGAAACGAAGGTTTCCGAAGAAAGCACATATGACCAGCACATGCAGATATATAATGTTTCAATCTAGAGTTCAAACTCAAGATGCAAACTTATATCATCAGAACCAAGAAACCTGCATAATAAAAAACAATCTAAACCTAATTGATTCTAAAGAAATCTATAGAAAATCAGGACTGACGAAATCTGCTAAATCCTACAACATGCAAAACTCCAATGCTAAATGAACAATTGGAATTGAGGATGTATTAGCTAAACTTCAAAGAAAAACATTCAAAGATAAATAAAAATGTATGGCGATAACAGCAATAACCAACAACTGCACCCACTGAGTGACTATGAACCACTTATAAAGAGCACCAAAGGCGAGGAAAACAAGGAGACGATTTAACCATTATTATTGTTGTTGCCATTGTTGTTCTTATTATATTCCCAGTTAAAGGGTGGAAGAAATACAAAATCCTAAAATTTGCAATGTAAAAAAGTTAGAACGACAAGACTACGTTTGAATGACAAATGATTACTGTCACTTATACTGCGAAAGAAAAACTCAGAGACAGCTTATATCCATCAAGCAGCAAAAGCCCAAAGAGACGAAACACTTGAACGCTTCAAGTCAGTTCTGAATAGCCAAAAGTACATGGCGAGCACAATATCAACAGAAGAAAGAAGATAAGAAAACCATGTCGTCCGCTGACACAAGCAGATTCATGCAAATTAAAAATTTGATAAACCACAAAAGAACAGAATACAAATGTTATGACGACGAGGGGGAAAATTGAAACATATATGGCATGAAATTCACATGATTTCCATAAGCAAGGGAGAATGTATTCCTCCTTAACAAAGAGCACCCTCGCAACATATCTACGCCATGTTCCCCCTTTTGACAAAAGACGGGTAGGTGAATGTTAATATGTAGCATATGGAGTAATGGGCAAATAGTAATTTCTGCCATTCTCATCAGACAGGCAATACATGTCTATAACTATTCCACGAGCTTAATAACGAGAAAATAGATTTTTAAAAACTAGAAATATATCTAAAAAACAAAAAGGGGGTCGTAAACCATATGATCTCCCAGATGAAATCCACAACTCTGAACCAGGCAGACTATGGAATCATAAGGCCAAAAGCAAGTAACGAAAAAACAGAAAAAGCACAAGCGATAGGCACGTAGAACACCTTCCCTTGAGGCAACAAGCAAAAACTAAACGATGATTAAGAGCTGGGGAGATGGTGCATCAGAGGTGATCATCAAGAGGATCAGAAATGAAAACATGAGACTAAACCAATTAACATAGAGATTGCAGGTATGAACAGAAAGCGCGTGACCGTATAAAAATCGGCGTGTAATCCCAGAGCACAAAACATGATACAATTATAAAAGGTAATCAACAAGATAAACGTGCCTTGTGAATCGGTGAAGGTCCGCTGCCGGTGAAGTAACAATCTCGAACACGCAAGGTTATAGCAGAATATAGAGAGAGAAGGAGGGGGAGAGGGGGAGAGAAGTAAGAAACAAGAGGATGAGAAATTCCCTGGACTGCCCACTCTTACCGAATACCAATACAATCCGTATTAACTCCTTTCACTATTTCCTTACATCTCCATTTTCCTTGCCTTTCCTTTTCTTTTTCCTTTTCTCTTCTCTCCATCTCTCCTTTTACATTATGGAAGGTCAAACAAAAACCCCCCAAAATGACCGCTTTTTAATTTATTGTTTACTTGAAAATGGCGCATCATGGTGGTGGCGCCACCGTTTAGGCTCTTTGGATTATGCGTGTTGATCAGAATCAATTCTGACCCTTGAAAAACAGAGCAACATTTAGTAGACTGTTATTGGTGGGGGGAACTCACAGTCACGCATTGGTTTGGAGCCAAATATTTATTATTTTCCATCCTTTTTTTTTTTGCCTCATTACTCAATCATATTATACAAAACTAATCCTGTTGAGAGAAAAGATTGTTGAAATTAAATTATCTTTTAAATGGGTCCGCTGATAAAAGAAAGCAAAAAGGAATGTCGAATTTTGAGTGGGGAAAGGTAAATGCGAGAAAAGAACGAGGGCCGCAAGTAAAAGCAAGAAAGGCACGATGCGTGGACACAACTCAACGGGAAGGTGAGCATCTCTGCAGAGCAATACAAATACAATATTGCATTTTGAGGCTAATCCCTATCCAATTCAGAATTTTTATTAGCGAGCCCTAGTGAATTAGGTCCCCACATGTTTAGCCACTCGCGAATTACAATGAGATTAATGCCCACCACCGCATTCAAAAGAGCTTGACGTGTTTGATCCCTAATTTCTGTTCATTGCAATAAATCATGAATTTATCTTTTAAAACTTTGATCGAGTATACTATGCTATTACGTAATCAGATGTATGCTCCCTGTGTAGGGCAATTTTACGACTTCACCTCGTTGTTGTGACAAACACGTGTCATTGACAGCCCAGAATCGTGAGTTCCACTAGCGTTATCATTTTCTTGGGGTGGCCTTTATCGCCCCAAAGTCGTGTCTTAAGAATATATTGCGGAGTACCACTGGCACAAACAATTAATTTAGACTTTCGTCGTCTCTTTCCAATCTCCACTCTTGAGATGCATGGTTCTCTTTCATAAATGGTTTCATCAGCAATCTCGTCATAAAGTTAACCAGAACGCTGACAAGTATATTTAATTTACATCGCGTTCTCACTATTGCGTGAACGGGATGGGGAATCTGACACAAACCCAAGAGCGGAAACTTTGGGCAAATTACCAAGATGCTTATCATGCAAGTAAAACCAGCGTCTTTAAGTTCAACCTTTCTCCTTTTCTTTTTGAATGCTTTGTTTTGGAGTTTTCTGGTGAAGTCATTAGTATTCCTCGCTGTCTTGTGCTTACAGCTACCAATAGGATACGAAACTTCACGGTGATAGGCAATATGGACGTGGATGTTTCTAGGCCACATGGCTACACCGAATCGTGTGGAAAAGGTGTTCCCCTATATGACGAAGAACAATTAACGTTCTTCTATGTTCGAGAGCCCACCTTGCACTCTTTCATTCGACAATAATATGTTTTAAAACCCATCTGAGCCTTCAAACTAGCTCCACTATACGATAACAGTAGTTGGATAGATATGGTTTCTACGTGGAATCTTGAAGCCCCTGCTCTTAGCTATCAGAAATATTAGGCAAAAGTTTGTCTCGTATTTTGATATTGAAAAATCTCAGACCCGTTTTATATTTACCTTCAGACATTGGCCCCATTTTCTGATTTTAGCGAACCATGCAAATGCTTTCGTTGCCTTTTAAAATTAAAAGATAGTTACCCAGATATCGTTGTTTTAAAATCCAAGCTGATAGAAGTGCATGCCTCAATGTTGCGTGTGAAAAGTATTTCTTATAGAGATTATGCACATATTTAACAGGGTGAGACTGCTCGGTTAGACCATAAGGTGGAAAAACCAAAATTGGATTCTCATCCTTTTAAAAACAGACTATTGAAGAGAGGTATCATAGCCATAATATTTCAATCCGTATTAATCGGTAACTCAGAATATCTAGTTTACAAGTAGAAAAAAGGGAGTTAAAAAACACGAAACCAGAAGCTGATGCACCTCCAGACCGATAATGCCGCAGAGCGTTTCCAGCACAATTGTTAAATGCAAAATCGCAACCCACCTTAGGCCATAAAGGCGCAGAAAATTCCGAAGGAGGAAGTACCCGCTGCTGGGAGAGGAGACCTCGGAAGCAAGAAGTTGTCACGAAGGACAGTGCCGATTTACAATACTATTGATTTAATATCTGATAACACTACTGATTTACAACTTCTTTTTGGCCAAACGATTTTTGTATTGATTCAAACCAAAGCACCCAAAATAAATTGTCCACAACAATATGTCTAAAACATCCACAACCCGCTGACCGGGCAAATAGACAAAAACCAAATAAGCTCCGTGCTTTGCAACTCCACATTGCAATGGAAAATTCCATTTGAGAACCACACCATGAAAGTGGCTGGAAGGGGTGGTTGTCTTGCAACTAGCTCCATTGAGCCCACACCCTTATGTGCCAAAGCTGCTTTCTCATTCGCAGCATTCAACATCTCTGTTTTAATAAAAGGGGATGGAACATTCTGAAGACCTTTGCAAACCTCCAGAACATAGTAAAACAGAGAAATATAGCCAATTGTACCAGTCAAGAATGTCCACGCGAATAGTAAAAAAATATCCCAGCCACCTGATAGAAAAGCAATTAGGCAAAAGAAAATTCAACTCCATGCTTTACATTTCTGCACTGCCATGGCTAATTCCCTGTAAGAAACACACCATAAAAGTGGTTGGAAGGGGTGGTTGTCTTACGACTTGCTCCATCGAGTATACACCCTTATACACCAAGACTGCTTCCATATTTGAAGCTTTAAGACTATCTCTTCCAATAAGAGAGTGTGAAACATTCTGAAGACCTATGCAAACCTCCAGAACATGGCATAACACAGAGAAAAGGAGCCAATTGCATCTGTTAATAATGAATACACACAGAAAAATTTCTCCTAGCCTCATGTCTTCTGAAAATATCCTGTTGCCTAAGGCCACAACAACAGCGCCAATACAATTATAGATCTCAATTGGCCAAAGAGAGATTCTATCAATTCTTAATACAGAGGCACACTAATCTTAGGTACACTAGAGTTCAATTGCGACATATATCCATGCCAAGCATTTTCAGCAGAGTCATTCTCAGTAATAATTACCAAAATTGCAAACATCATCATGCTAGAACTCTTAAAACTTGCATACTACAGCAACAGTATTTATCTCTGCAATAGAATTTCAATGGCGTTCAGAGCATTACTTTTCTTGAGTTTTGAACGGGATGACATCACTCTGATATCGCTTGATTGAGATCAGTTTGCTTGGCTTAAAATGTTGAGCCCACTTCGTCTCTGAATTCCCACGCTTCTTAATAATCTGCAATTGCCTCATCTGTTCACCAATCGCGCCTCTCCAGTACCCTACGATTACTAATTCCCTGGGATTTACTTACTTCTTCAGTGCAAAAGTTAATCTCACTGACGACTATTGATCCTTTGCCTTTTAATCTCCCAAACACCATATCTCATCAGCAAGTCTGGCTTCTTCCCTTCCTAATCCCGCAGCTACACTCACGCACACGCCTCACCATGGAGGCTCTCTCACCCGGCGGCCACCGGAGAGACAGGCGCCGCCGGGTGAGAAACTAAACTCTCACTGTAAAAAACGGAGAGGAACAGAACCCACACCAAGGAGAGGAACACTTGACGGGCGTTTTCATAACATGTAATTATATACTGGGGCTTCAAATATTAGAAGCGTAATTTCTCTCCTCTCGAAATGTAAATCATATAGTCCTCCGAGTTATACTTAAAAATACTATGTAAGCCTGCTTTGTTGAAACCAGAATACGGGCAACGGTATGGAAAAGATGAACAACTCCATGAACCTCTAAGCCTCCTTCATGACGACGATGCTTGGTTGAATTAGCATTTTCTTGCATGCCATTGGTCTTCAGCAAGTGCGCTCGAAACTTCTGGTGAATTCCAAACCACGATCCACCAAGTTCCCAGATTCAACAGTAATTTTCTATATTTCAGCACTAACGCTTTTTTTAAACATCTTGATTCAGTTATACCAAAAAAAACATCTTGATTCAGTATTATCATTTTCACGAAATCATTAGCTTTCCCTCTTCATGAAACTGCTTTCTCGACCATGTGATGCATCGATTTATCTACTTTGTTTTTGTTTTTTTCATACGAATTAAGAGATGGGCTCACTTACTATAGACAATATAAATATCAACGAAGATGAGTCATCAAATTTTTTTTTAGGCATCTAGGTAGCATGTGATTCATGGATTTATCTACTTTTTTGTTTTTTTAAGTGAAAAGGCAAAACGAACAATAGGTCCATGATTTATTGGGTCAAGTAGAATCTGTTTTGATTTTTTATCTTTTGTAGTGGATTAGCCTGTATTGTGCATTCTCCCTTGTTCATTACTCTATTGTTATGGAATATAATAAGTTGGCACCAGAGGATTTATGGGATTATAGATGCGTATGAACATGAAAGTATGTTACGCCATTGTTCAAAGAGCCCATTCCGGATTGTTCTTTGTACGCACGCTCAAAGAAGGCCCCGTTAGGTTCCTGCAATAAAATATATATTTTTTCCCCGCAATAGCATTTTTTGTGGAACTTTGGAAATTCCATTCTTTAACATAAAGTATTCCTTTTTTGTCACGAAAGAATTTAACCGGGATAGTCAATAAATAATCTCAAGACTTTGTTTTTTTACCACCCTAAAGTGGCTAAATCAATACAAAGAGTCAAGACTGATCGTTGACCAAAAAAAAAAAAAAGATTTGCTGGAAAGAAAGCAACACAGACAGTAAAACCAAAGAAAATAAAGAACTCTCGTAGAAGAGAGGTCTTTAAAGTTTTCACTGTAGCACGAAGCCTTGCCTTTTATCTTCTGAACTAATCACGGGGTTATTCTGGAACAGAGTAGGGCAAAATTCAAAAACAGATCGATCTCTGCTGTACCTAGTGATCTGTTATTTTTGTGTGCTTTCGTTAGTAACACGAAGATCAGGACTGGATTTCGGTACCAAGCAACACCATGAGCGTCATCGACATTCTGACCAGAGTCGATTCGATCTGTAAAAAGTACGACAAATACGACATCGACAAGCACAAGGATTCTAATGTTTCTGGCGACGATGCCTTTGCTCGACTATACGCCATCGTCGACGCCGACATCGAGGCTGCTCTTCAGGTGTTTTTCTATTTTTCATTCGTTCTGTTTGATGCTAAGAAAAATTAAGTAGAAAACATTGGATTTTAGTAAGTTCTGTTTTCGTATGAATGTTTTGGACCTAGACAATGCTTGGTAGGTTGAAGCGAAGAGTACATATAGGTGGAGAGCCTGAGGGTCGATTTGTGCCCTAATTTATGGATTATTCTTCTAATTCTCAATTCGGGCTGCTTCCGGATTTACCTAACCATGTCTTGAGTCAATTCGTTTTAGAAAGCAGAAACCGCTTCCAAGGAGAAAAGTAGGGCGTCTACCGTGGCGATCAACGCGGAGCTTCGTCGTACCAAGGCTCGGCTGCTGGAGGAGGTCCCCAAGTTGCAGAGGCTGGCGGTCAAAAAGGTTGTTTATTTAATTTCTCTGTTAGTTACAGTATCGATTTGAAAATCGAAAATTGTTCTTTATGCTGGTGACTCCGAAGATTTCTGTTTTTCTAGGCAGTTATAAAGCGACAACTTGATTTACCACACCAAACTACAATGTTCTAACTTATTATATATTGATAGCAAGCTTATTATGTAATCTAATCGAAGGTTGTGGAATACAATTTGACGACGAGAGACTAGGAGAAATATATTCAACGCCTCGAGCTCTAGGCTCTTGAGTAATTATACAAGATCCGAAATGAGCAGTTTATTTGTAGTATATGTTGGTAGCTCTTATGATGCTACTTATTGGTGACCTATTCTGTTTATGTGGATGACTACTGCATACTTACTCGCTTATCATCTAGAATAGGTTCGAAATTATTGACCAGGACAGTTTTTTGATGCATGATACAATATATCCACAGGTAAAGGGCCTTCAACCAGAAGAATTTGCGGCACGTAATGATTTGGTTCTTGCATTGCCAGACAGGATCCAAGCTATCCCGGATGGGGCTCCAGCTGCCCCCAAACAAACTGGAGGCTGGGCAGCTTCTGCTTCACGTACTGAAATTAAATTTGATTCAGGTATCATAAATTGTCTATCTCCTCTGCAATTAAAGTGGTTAATGGGGTGGAGCTTTTTAATGACTGGACCTTGTTTCATTTGTGTTTTTGTTGATTACAGATGGGCAATTTGACAATGAATACTTCCAGCACACTGAGGAATCAAGTGGATTCAGGCAGGAGTATGAAATGCGTAGGATGAAGCAGGCAAGTGACTTTTCGGTTTTCACAATTATAGCTAGTGAAAGTTTTTTTGAGCCTGTTTTTCTTTTGCTTGATATATATGTTGATTGTTATTTGGGAATGGTTTCAAATTTAACTCTGAAAATTTCTTCAGGATCAAGGTTTGGAAGTGATCTCAGAAGGATTGGATACATTGAAAAACATGGCACATGATATGAATGAGGTCTGTTAAAGGTTTTAACTATTCTAGTTTATCTCTCCTCCTCACTGTACGTTCGTGCGTGCTTCTACTTTGTTTTTTAATCTCCACTTTTTGCTTATTGCAGGAAGTGGATAGACAAGTCCCACTGATGGATGAGATTGACACTAAGGTGAGGATAATTAATTGTTGCCAGTACTCGTTGGCCCTAAATTTAAGTTATTGGAACTGGAATTTGGAAGTTGAAATTGATATGACATGGAAATTATTTATTTTCTTCACAGGTGGACAAGGCATCCTCTGATCTTAAGAATACAAATGTCAGACTTAAAGACACGGTCAATCAGGTTAGTTAAATGGATCCTTTTTCTTTCTTATCCTTCAATTTAAGCCTTATCAGGGCCAAATTTCTTTCTAAATCCTCTGAATTTTGGTTCTTATTCAGCTTCGATCCAGTCGAAACTTCTGTATTGATATTGTGTTGTTGATTATAATTCTGGGAATTGCTGCGTATTTGTACAAGTAAGACTTCTATCTCCTTTACTAACACCTGAATTTATTTTCTTAGATTTTTCTTGTTCATAGATTATGGTCCCAATTTATTTTTATTCCTGCTTAATGCGCCATTGGATTTCAAGTTTTCTTATTGAAACATGGCTGATGAATATTTAGAGTTTCATTTTGGGGACTTTAAGATGCTTATTAAGAGGGAATGTAGGTTTAAGGATTCTTCCCTTAGGAAATGGCCATCCTGAATATGGTTTAATTAGTTATGATCTCTGTATGACTAATTGTTTGTGATAAATAAACATTGCCTATATATATAAAACAAAATACAATAGTGGTTTATGAATGAGTTGGGCTGTGTCTTTACTTTAAATTTCTAGATTTTAATCAAATCGAGGCATTGCGTGGAGCTTGAATTTTATCACTGGATCTTTATATTTGTCTGCACTTTTTTGTGCAGGCATGCAGCCTTGTGTTTTAGATGGTGTTTGGTTGTATCGTTTTTTTTTAAAAAAAAAAAATCTTAATAATTCTGGAGATGCAATTCTGACTTAATAATGCTTGTTTTGCAGTGTACTAAAGAAATGATGATCAACACAGGGCCATTGAATGTGCTTGTTGAGCCGCTTGGTGTACTAAAGAATATGGTTCTTTTTCTTTTTTAATTTATTTTTGGCACTCGAGAGATATGCCTTCGCCATTTACAGACAGACCCGCATTTGTGCCAGTATGTATCATTATGAGAAATAGGTTGCCGATCCTTGTATATGTTTGTTTCAGAATTGTCGCTAAACTTGGCTCTCTGATTTTCGCATCTGCAGATACTTGTACAACTTTCCTTATGTTTGCATCAAGGTTCTTTATATTATTGTAATTTTGTATGAACATTTTTTTCCCATGTGGAACAGGTATGAGGGGATGGGGAAGGGGATTGGGGATTGGGGTTAACAGCAAGCCAGCCTTTTTTCCTTTGATGATGTGTGCCTTTCCTCGGAATGTACTCTTCCGTCTACAATATAAGTTTGGTTTTGTATCCAAAAAAAAAACAAGTTTGGTTTAATCCCCTCATATGGACCAAAAATATGAGCTGAAATAATATTAAATATGTAAAAAATTTGTATAGTTTTTAAAATATGTGCTTAATAAAAGTCAATACTGCGCTGATTATATTGAATTAATTAGTAATTAATTATAAAATTAAGTTGTATATAGCGAAACAAATGTTAAAGTATATTTATATTTTGAATAAAGTTGAATGGAGAGAAAATGACTTGTGTTATAAATTGAAGGGGGTAATCTTTGTTGTTGAGGTTGCTGGCGAAGCATTATTTGTTGGCATTAAAAAGATGATTTAAACAGAGCCGGGAAGGGCGGGGGTTCCCGCGACTTTGTTTTCTTGCTTGCCAACCCGATGCAAGTATTGAAGGTCATATCAGAAGACCTTTGCGAACCCGACGCAAGTCACGTTGGTTTATGCTATATTATAGGATTCAAATACATTCTTTTTTATCAACAGTATTGGTCTGAGTGATAAATGACTCAGTATCGTTTAAGCGAGATCTTGAGTTTGAGCCTTGGTAGTATATGCAGAAAATTACTGTTGAGAAACTCACCTACCATAGCCATGTGCATAAAAATGAGTCGAATTCGGATGAAGTCGGGACAAAGTTCCGGTGAACTGAGTGGGTAAAAAAAATACATTCTTTTTTGTCACCTCTTAGCATATATACAAATTCATTATCAGTGCAGATCTAGAAGATCAAACCCATTAAATTTGATCTTCTTAGTCCATGAATTTAAGAAGTATAAGAAGTCATGTTGGTGGAAGATCAGAAAAAGAAGTCATATTGTTCACAACCTGTGATCTTTGATTAATATGGTTATTTTAGGCTCCATACAAATAATGGTTTTGATTCTTATGTCAAATTGGAGAATAAGTTTCCCAAGAGGATCATTTTTGGGGAATTAGAATATGCCTGTTTCTTTTGGCTGATGGGCCGTGACTAAAGAAGCAAGAAATTGGGCCTGTTCTGAAAAGGACTTCAGCCGTATCAGGTAGCCATCAGAAGAAAAGGTAATTGGGGGCTTTATTGAAAGGTAAAGAAGAAATAGTGGAAGCCAATAAAAAGTAGTCGTATTTTGAAAGTGTTGATAATAACTTCAAAATGTTTCGTTAATGATCCATTCTTCCTTAACGACAAGGGCTTCTTTTGGTATCGAAATAGAAGCAGAAAAGGATAAAAGCCAATGCAGAAACAAAAGATAGCCGTAGCCCTCTCCGACAAAGTCCTGATAAGAGGTTTCAATTTCTGTCAGATCAACTAATGGGATTAATTCGAGTGGTAAGTAGTTTAGTGTCACTTAAACGAGGTTTTAAGTTCGAACCTTAATGTATGTAAAAAATTTCTGTTAGGAGACTCACCACTATAGCCAAGTATGCCACACGAGTCGGATCCGGATGTAATCGAGGCAAAATTTGAAAGGCTCTCTTGTAATTTTTCTATTTTCTAGAATAACAGTAAAATTTGGTTGCAGCAAAGCCAGGGACAGAATGCTGACATTTCTGTTGACTTAGAGAGAAGGAAGGACTTTGTAACTTGATTAATTTGGAGATGCTCAGTAAAATAATGTTCGAAAGGGAATGATATCATGGGAATCAGGAAATATAAAACAGCTTGGAGTTTTAGTTTGGTATATTTGTTGATGAGGACAAAGGAAAAGTTGAATTTAGATTTAAAACGCATTAAACATGTTTTGATTTTAAGCAAAATCAAAATAGATCCAAGAAAGGCATATATTTGACATTAAACGGTCGTTCTGGTCTTCATTTGTATATATTAAGGAAAGTAGACGATGGACTAGCACAGTTTCCCCAATGTCGCAAAACACATTTCTGAGACAAGTTGGCTAAAATGGAATGAAAAGGGGTAACACACACACATATCAGTGAGATCCAATGCTAACTTCTATTGAGGCTACATTAAGAAAAGTGAGATATATTTAGCTAACTTCAAAAATACTTTATACAGATAGCAGAAGTATGAGTTTGAGGAAAAGAATATAATGATAGAGGTTTTGAATTTGAAAAGAAGGGTGGTCTGAACCCAGAAGATTATATATGTATCCCTACCAAATACCATATAGTCCCATCGCACAAAACTCCAAGAAACAAGGCAACGTGAATGCATCCCCCAAGCAAGAGACATGATAAAACCAACTTGATTCTCTCTTTTGGTTTCTTCTTCTTGGAACTAATCCATTCAATGTACCAACACTCTTCTTCTCTTGTTTTCCTTTCTTCTCTCACTCCACAGCCTGTTTTGACATTACACCACTGCCTCTGCATCTCTATACTTCTTTCAATAAACACATGATGAATTGATTGAATATAATTAAATATACGAACTGCAAAACCAATGCTCTTTACGCTTCATGCTGGAAAATTAGACGTTGAATTAATTCGTGGGAAAAGATTCAGGAAGTGGCTATAGAACACTTGCAGTGCTTAATATAATGTTGTGTGTGAATGGCGTGTAGTCTTAGAGCAATAAAATAAGCAAGAGGGATGTATGATTGGAATTCCTGTTTGATTATGATGTGCCTTGATGTCATTAATGCAGGTGTTTCTTTAAGCTCAAAAGCTGAAATGTGAACGCATTTACAAAATTATTGTGAAGTGGAGTAAATCCTACGGTTTTCTTTCTATTGATTTATTTGTTAACTTTTTCCAACCAAAACAAAACGAATCGCTTAAAGAACTTTAAAATCATGAAATGATTCTTTTTTTTTTTTTTTAAATTATGTTGGTAGTTAACGGCTTCAAAAAAGGCAAATAAAATAAATATAAGAATGCGTGTGAGTTACGTCATCATATCATCTAGAGTAGGGGTGTGCATAGGTAGGGCTGGGCAGAGCAACCCCCTGCCCAGTGCCCTACCCAAAAAATACATGGGCTGCATTTTGCAGCCCGATGCCCGGCCCTGCCCGGTAAAAGCCCTAATTATTTTGGGCTGGGCATACCCAAGTCAGGGCCAAATGGGCAGGACAACAACCTCTGCCCAATGCTTGGCCCGGCCCGAATATTGGCCCTGCCCGAAATTGCCCATTTTACATTGGGCCACTTTTTAGCGGGTTGGGCAGAGTATATTTTGGGCGGGCTTTGCGGGCTCTGAGCTTCTTGTACAGCCCTAATCTGGAGGCCATGAAGAGTTGAACAAGACAAGCAGAGAACAACAAAAACACACAAACTCAATAGAAAAAAATAATACAAGACAGTATATAGCTTATTAGTTATACAGGTTGATAAGTTTATGTGTAAATATTATAATTTAAAATTATAATTTATTTCTAGATAAGTTAATTAGGTTGCGTATGTCCTTATAAAAGAAGATCTTTCTAAATCTACTATATTTGATATGTGTCTTACAAAGTTAAGAGACTTAATAAATTTAGAGTATTTAAAATTAAATTAATTAATACTATAATTTATTTTATTTTTAAATTTTAACCCTCTCTTATATCAAAAAATAATAGACATAAGGACGAGCACATGAGGAGCCCACCATGGCCCCATGAGGCCCATCAATTAGTATACAAGTCTCTTTTTGTATTCTCTCTGTTTGTATTTTGTGGCCCTTGAGATATTAATTAAATTTTCTATATAAAAATTACGTTGTTTTAAATAAATGGAGTGCGAGGTCCAAAACCCTCTCTACTCCCTCCCAATACCCATCAACAATGCTCTTCTATTTAGAGGTGTTTATAGAACACCTTAAAACTAGGATAACCCTGTCCTGGGTTCCATTATTTCGATCCCAACCCAAGAATGCCTTATCCTGAATGAGATCGAGATATGTTTAGGACAAGACGAGAATTCTTGAATCCTATTTTTTTTTAAAAAAATAGATTATGAGATATTTTATGCACATCCTGTCTATGAATACATAATTAAAATAAGTTAAAATAGAAAACAACAAATAGTCAAATTCCACTTCTATAGTAATTAGCTGAAGTTTATAATTAATCATATATTTTTTGACCAAATTATAATTCAGTATATTGAAGTATATAATAAACTTCAAAAAAAAATAGAAGAAATTAAATTATACATAATATGATTATCAAGTTAAAGTAACAAATACTATTACTTCTTCAATTATTCCATTACACCAATGAAATTATTATTTTAACTGCAAAGAAACAAATATATTTGAGGAAGAGAAAAATAAAATCATATAATAAATAAAATAAATAATACGATATAATCAATACCATTTTTTGCTTTCTATTTTTTACAAAATAAATAAATAAAATAAATATATTTTTCTATTTTTGACAAAAAAAATGAAATATGTTCAGGATGAGATGGAAGTTTCGAGGGTCAGATAGTGACTTGTCCCATCCCCACCTTTCTATTTGTCTTGACTTGATATATTCTGGTCCTGATCCTTTATGAGATGGGACAAATCCGTCATGAAACATCTGGGACTAAGTATGGACAACCTGGGATGGAAACCTTTGGACAACCCTACTTCCATTCATTGATCAACAGTGCGTTAAATCTGATATAGTATTAGATTTCTTTGTTTATCTTATTAGTGGTTAGATTTATACTTGTATGACATAAACCTTAGCTATTCTTTCAAGTATCAATTCATAAATCAATTAAAGTGAAGACCACTTCCCCCTCAATTAATGTTAAAAGCTTTTTACGTGAAGGAAGTCTGCGTCTTTAATTTTACTACTCTTTTTTCTTCGGTAATAATAAAAAAAGGTACTTTCCATGAATGCATAAAACTGATTTTTTTTTTAAAAGTAGTGTTTGGAAATATTGAGTTTGAAAGGAGAAGCACTAAATTATTGTCCTTATTCATGCATGCATGTTGGCTTATATGTCGTCCAGTGGTATCAGTTTGTGACGAAGAAAATATGGTATCCACCAGTTTTAGTGTTATGAAGCCTACCAAAAATATCAAAGGAAAGCAGAATTAATCAAACGTTTACCCTACAAAATTATACACTGTGCTTCCTTGCTTCTTAGTTCTTATTAGTTGGCTGTCTCAACGTGTTTCATTCTGTTTATATACGTGGACGAATGAAAAGAATTAACTGGCAGAAATCAAGCAGCAAAAGTCCAAAGAATCAAGGCAATATTATTATTACGTAACTTAATTACTTAGTAGTCATTATATATGTTGGAAGGGTGAGAAACTACGGAATCTCAGAAATATGGAACCTTAAGTTATTGGAAATAGGAACACGTGGAAGTGTTTAATAAATATACATTATTGAACAGGTGTCGGCTTATTTAGATATGGAATAAATGTCTGAACTCTTATTAAAATCTGTGAGAAGATGATCATGTGTTGGTGTTTGAAAGCGTAGCAGCTTTAGTTTACTGCTTCTCTCTGAGTTAGATATCAATATTACTGCCACTTTGTACAATTATTGCTTCAGGGCTCCGCGCTTGACGCTGCTTTTCTTAATAGCTTTTGATTCCCTTTTTGAGAGAGGAAAAGGTGAGCAAGGACGAAAGCTCGGTCATAACAAAATATCCTCCACAGTACCTCATGAACTGCTCTCCACCTCATTTTTAATTTGACTTTATGCTAATTATATATATATATATATATATATATATATATAGTAGTGCAATTTGATCGATGAAAAGATTCTGAAAAGTTGCTTTCGTGTATCTCATCTACTATTTCATATCCCTCCCTACCAAATCACCAAATGAAGCCGTTCGTTGCAGAACTATCAGTCAAAGCAAAACCATACTAATGACATAATCAAAAGTTGGCAACGATATTCTCTTCCCATCCAACTAACAGCCCCAGAAGATGAGAACTATGCAAGGTTCGGGAAGATTAGGCAAGGTCTAGATAAGGTGATTCGAGGTAATGTGGGCAAGGTCCGTGAGTTACATGGCAACAATGAGCTTGTTCTCACCCTGGCTCTCATAGGTCACAATCTAACATAAGAAAATTTCTTAATGGTGCTTTATCACGACCTTGACCATGGGGCCAAAAAAACACTCTCACTTAGAAAGATTGGAACTGATTATGTACATGATCATGTGCGGGGCCTCTTACGGAATACATGAATGGACGGATGTCGTTGTCCGGTCGGACATATATAAGTATATTATTATGAACAACTAGAGCAGATAAAACCTCGCGAGCTTCACTCCATTTCATCAGTAGGTCAAGCTGGAAAATGAAAAAAAAAACAGTTTATTAATGTTGTTATTTTTATGAATCGATTAATGATAAGTGATTAGCCCTTGATTGTGCTTGTGGGGTTAATTAAAAATCATAGGATGCTCCAATGGGGACGAGGGAACACAATTAATGTAGATTTGAAGAGAAGAAGCCCCCGATGCTTCAAAGTCAAAAGTAGTCCTATTTTATCAAATATATATAATATCATATACAACGCGTCACTTCTCCCCACTCTCAGTAATATAATATTTTTATTTTGGGGTTCCGTCAAACTACAATATTATATTGTGAGATGGATGTAACCCCAAGCCTGATCGCATTCGGTTCATGAATACAATATTGTCAAACAAGGTGGCCCTCCCTTCTTTTAGGGTCTATCTTCTAATAAGCTCCCCTTCATTATTCTTAATTTCTTGCTTTGATTGGTGATTCTCACCTAATCTTCCGTATGCACTAATTCCACTATATATATATATCTCACTAGGGCAAGGCCCCAATGCGGTCTTAATCACTTGTATGTTCATTATATATTTATCGAAATCAGTCATGTCAAGAGATGATGATAATGCAGCATAATACTAAAATATTAATTTCATTATAACTAAATAGTGTCGGGGGTTAAGCTTTTCTTTGTAGTTAAGGTAAAATGCTGCAATCTTACTTTTGATAAACACAGCTATCACGGGTTTGGTATAAAAAGTGACAGCTTAGAGAGGAGTGACAGTTGAAGTGGCCTGGCCTTTTCAAACCCCGTTGCTATATTTGCACTCTAATCTTAGACCAAATTAAATGAGATATCCTAACACACATATATATAGCTAAAGTGGCTGAATTAATATTACCGTTACTGTATTTGCCTTCTACATATATACATATAGCTGGCCAGCTAGAGAGAGCTATATTTACATTATTTGGGTATATATGAGGAATGGAAAAAGAGTATGAACGAGGAAGGAAGGTTCTGCTATTAACTGCGTAACCACGTAGATTTGTGCATTTTGGGACAAAGTAAAGGCCCCACCTCAACCTCCCTGTCTACCCCCACTGTACTCAAAGTCAATACTCGTCTATTTATATAAAACGACCAACTCCCATCGATTTGTATATGGTATACATGACTGTATTTCAACAGGTTACTACAAAAATAAAAATGATACTCTAACTTAATTACCGTTCGAGGAGGAAGGGAGAAAATTAATTGCCTGTTATAGGTTGTCCAAGTGCGGGTGGTCTCAAGCTGAGGTGGGAAGTCTCACGCTGTTTGGGTCCCAAAAATTGAAACTGACCCTAATTGCTGAAGCAGGGACTTGGTGTTTGTGATGTATTTAACACACCCACACGTATATAAGAGAACTAATGGACTCGCACTTGAGGGGAGAAGTCCAAATGTAAGTCTACTACAAGTTAACTCGCATTTAGACAACCTAGCATATTGCTATAACTTTAACTGAGTATTTGTATTTGGTAGCAATTAATTTAATTTGTTATTGTTGTTGTGGTGAGAGGTTGCTTATGGCGGAAAAAGTTGTTCATATGAGACACATATATACAGTACAGTTGCTTGAAATAGGCAGAAAAAAGTTACTCCGATAATATTAATGAATCACAATTACTTTATTTTCAATATCTTAATGGCTTTTAATCACGTGGAATCATGGCATGTATGTCAGTTAATCAACTCTCCGCAGTAACTTCATAGACTTTCTTAACCTCAATACACGAGTGTGCGTGTGTGTGCTTGCTGCGTGGAGAGATCACTTTCCAATACTCTTGTTTCCTTCAAGATACGGTAAATAGATTACTTAATCAACAAATAAACGTGAAGTAAATTTTTTCAAGCTAACGGAGTATTGGTTTAAAGCTAAGAAATTAAGACTCGAAAATATATTCTGAGATAACAAGGGTTACAAATACATTTCAGGGGAAAAAAATCCGAAAATCACATGGGTCGTCAATGATTGAAGTCATTTTTCATTGCATCGGCGTGGTGATAATCCAGATTAATTTCATCAGCGATGGGGGGCGTAAGGTAAGGTGTCTTTATATCAGTTAAGTAATCCTCAGATCAGATCTATTTGTTAATCTCGTGTCTGTAGTTGGGGCAATATTCACTTAGCTATAGCCAATGATTTGATTTACTCCGCTCGAAAGAAAATATTCTCGGATTACTGAATGAAAAATTCAGAGATAACATCCAATTTTGTATGGCATCAATTTATACAAGTAATTAATTTATAAGTACTTTTAATTTGTTAACGTTCTTTGAGGTATAAAATTTATTCCGATTACCCTCGTAATGTCATTATGCAACTCACTGAATCGATTACTAATTAATAACGATAATGCTAATTAGATTAATCGTAAGCAATGCACTTACGTGTCAATAATCGATTTTTAGAAAATCCGCCAAATTATCAACTGGTGGCTCCCTCCGTCCTATGAATACGACAGCCCTGCCCTATCCTACCCTACGTAAATTATCATCAACTCATTGAATGAAAATGATGAAATGATTTCATATATAAATCCTTGCATGAACTAAACAATCAACGTTCATCAGTCTATCTGTAATTTTTTATTTGGATCTTTGAATATACGGATAAGTTATCATCAAGAATGCTTAAACACGATGGAGCGAATAAAAAATCCTCAATCATGCATCACAAACAACTTCCCATCCGATCAAAAACATTTTAATTCAAAAGAAACAAATTACTCTCAAATATACTTGAATTACCTTTCCATGGCACGATAATCACATATGAAGTTATTTTTTGTGTTTAGGAAGGAAATCTTAAAAGGGACATGAAGAAACGTGGTGGTGCCGAACACTAGTAGCATGATGTTAGTGGGACAAGTTTTGTGCAATTCTAACGTAATGTGTACGTGTATACGTACTTTGCCACGACAATATTTAACAACAGAGGGGTGACTTTTCTTTGACTTGCTCCTGTTCCTGCAACCCAATGGCAACGCCCTGCGTCATTGTAATGCCCAGATTCCCTCCCACTTTTGGGATTATGGACGGTGCAGGGGGGCCCACGCCCTCATTTCCCTGGGCCCCACCCCATGACACCGAGACAGACACTGGTATCACGGACGGTCCTATCAACTTGCATCGGGAAAAGATAACACTTCCCCTCAAATCTCACAACGACCCCACACAATTACACAATCCTCTCTCTCTCTCTCTGCATGTGTTGGTGAATGTTTCTCTGACCACTCTGCCCCTGCCCTAATCTCTCCATCGCATGCTAAAAAAGGCGTCTTCACTGTAATTATGGCTTAATCATTCTACGGCAGGTAAAAGGCTCTTGTAAAGGTCACTCCCTTTTTCTGCAACCCCACCACTATTTTTAACCTTTGATCTTTTTTCTTCTGTCCATGCACCCCCCCCCCAATCCCACTAGGTAACAACACCACATATTATATACCACTATATGCATCTGGTTCATGGGGTATTATTTTATTCATTTCCGTGAAAAAGGCTTACCTTATTATACGAGCCTTTTCACCATAACATTTAAAATAAAATATCGGTTTTTTAAGCAAAACAATTTAAACAATTTGGAGTTTGTGCACCAAATTAATGCACTCATATTCTGGTTTACTGTGCAAAAGGCAAAGGCGAAGACATAGTTTTTCACTCTCTCTCACACACTCTTCCACAGATGTGCTCGGGTGTCGTGTCTGTTTGTGTGTGTCTGTGTCTCAGAGAGAGGGAGATAGAGAGAGAGAGAGGTGATCCATCAAAATCTTTGGCTGACCTTGCTTGAGGGATGGCAGTGAGTATTTATGACGAGATAGAGACTATATTCACACAGGAGCATCGAAGGCATATTGAGAGAAGCTAGAAAGAAACGAAGAGAGCTCTCTGATATTATCTATTGCAGCCAGATAAGGGCGTTTTTGGTTTTATCCTATACATATGAAATCAAACAAACAAGAAACCAGATCAGTATCCGGAAGACTCCGCGGCTCTCTGCATTAGTATATAGTTTTCCTTCTGAGTTTCGTCTATGGCTTTTTCTTGAGTTTGGCAGAATCAAAGCCACCCAACTCTTGCAGATTTCGGTACCATCCAAAACCATTTATGTTAATTTGGATTTTACTCCTCCAATCCCTTTGTTTTCTTCCTAGTACTGTCTCGAACCCTTTGAAAGCTTCTGCTCCTCACTTCTCACTGCGTCGCTACGTGTAGCTATAAACCCTTCCAATATATGTAAACGATGTCTAGTGACCCTTTCTCCTTATCCGCTTCCATCGGAGGCTATGCTCCACAACAAAACCCAAACCCTAACCCTAAACCTAATCCCAAGAAGAAAAGGAATCTCCCAGGAACACCAGGTACGCTGATCGCATCATATAATCATTCTTCTTTTGTTTTGATTTCGCGTTCCATTATATATGTTTCGTTTCAAATGGAATTGTAATTTTGACAACAGATCCAGATGCGGAGGTCATCGCGCTTTCACCGAAAACTCTCATGGCAACCAACAGGTTCATTTGCGAAATATGCAACAAAGGGTTTCAGAGAGATCAGAACCTTCAGCTTCACCGGAGGGGTCACAATCTTCCATGGAAGTTACGACAAAGGTCCAACAAAGAAGTTCGAAAGAAGGTTTACATCTGCCCGGAAAAGACCTGCGTCCACCATGACCCATCCCGAGCACTGGGCGACCTCACTGGCATAAAGAAGCATTTTAGCAGAAAACATGGGGAGAAGAAATGGAAGTGTGATAAGTGTTCCAAGAAATACGCAGTCCAATCCGACTGGAAAGCTCACACCAAGACCTGTGGAACAAGAGAATACAAGTGCGATTGTGGGAACCTATTCTCCAGGTACATATTTTTCTTCCTTATAGTTCTTGTTTTTTTTTTGGGAGGAAGTGGCCATGCCACTTCAATCGCGAGACTGAGACGGATGACATGTGATATCAAGTTTTCGCGCAGTCTTTGTTTCGTCGAAGGAAAACTAATTAAATGCTTCCTCAGTCCCCTGTTTTCATGGCATTAAATTATGAAATGATTAGTTTTTAATGAGTGGTTGGTTTCCTTGAATGTTGAACATGAACAGAAAGGACAGCTTCATCACACACAGAGCTTTCTGCGATGCCTTAGCGGAAGAAAGTGCCCGACTCACCTCGGTTGCTACAGCAACAAATCTGAATTTCAAGAACGAAGGGAACACGATGAGCTCACAACCTAATCTGGGACTTGAAAACAACACAGAGATAATTTCTCAATTCGGCTCGCATGGACTTCGTGCAGATTTTAATGGAATGGGAATGGTTGCGGACCAGCAAAGAGCGAGCTTATCTATGTGGTTGAACCAGGTAAATAACAATGGTCTTGATGTTGGAGGGCTATTTGGATCTTCAAGTTGTTCTTCAGGTTTGGGTGAGCATATGGCACAAATGACGAGCCAAGCTAATCATAGTGCTTTTGGTGGGTCTTGTAATTTTGGAATGCCTGCTTCGAATTCAACAAACGCGGGAGTTTTACTATCAAGTGGGAAAAGGGGTGAAGCAATGTCAAAGCCAGCTTCTCCCATGTCAGCCACTGCTTTGCTGCAGAAAGCAGCTCAGATGGGTTCCACTAGAAGTAGCAACGACAACAACAATCCCTCTATTTTCAGTAGCACTTTGGGAGTGATGTCCTCGTCTTCTAATTCCCACGCGACCACTAATCTCAATGACGACAACAACAATAACAACGCCAATAATAATCCACATAATTTCAGTTCAACTAGCAGTACTGCAGAACCAGTGCTAGCAGATAACAACTTCAGCTCGTTCACGCATGCATCGAACGGTACTAATCTTGGCCAGCTCTTGATGCAGACCAGGACAAAGCAAAGTGAACATCAAGTGCAATTGAAGCTTTACCCAGGTGGTTCATCAGAACATAATTTAACAAGAGATTTTCTCGGCATGGCCGGTGACGGTGGCGCCGGAGGAGCTGGGACCCCTCCTCCGTTTCTGCCGCAAGAGCTGGCAAAGTTCGCGTCCATAGGCTCACCCATGGGTTTAACCCAATTTACTGCCAACCACTGAAGTCGTTTCTGAAGAAATTGATAGCCAGCTAGGCAAGGCAGGCCCTCCATGTGTATGTAAAAACAAGGGAAAATTGAAGGGTTTCATTGGGAAGTTGAAGATTCGAGCAATGTGACAGGGCTTGTGTGGGGGACCCAGTGCATGTCTGAGGTGACCCGAGCAGCAGCGAACTCGGAGTCATGCATGTTCTCCTAATCGTAGTGGTGGTGGTTGTTGTTTCTGCTTTCTTGTTGTTTTGTCTTTGTTATCGTGTTCGCCTTCTCTTTCTTCAAAACTAATAGATAAGTCGGCGTGGATAAAATAAAAGCATATTTCACCCAACCACAAAAACTTGCCTACGTACCATATCCCGTTGACCCTTCGTTACGAGATGAGGGGTTAGGAATATGGTATATTGTTGTTCGTCCCGACCCAACCTAACTTGCCTACGTTCCGATATGTATCAACTTTCAGCCTTTAATCTCACCACATGTAACTTCCTACGTCTCTCGACTTTTTCGGTGGTTATATATATCCGCGGAAAATGACTCTTTAATTACACTAAACAAACGAGATAATGACATTTTACGACTTTAATTAGTTATTTAGAAATTTTAGAGTGTTAAGTGAGAAATCTGGTCCTTGTCTAACATAGAAAACAATTATTAATCAAAACATCCCGGTTCATAGAGAAGGAAAAATATAGTTGTAAAACTTCCATTCTATATTCTGCAGAGAATCTAACTACTAGCTAGCTAGGTAGCTTTTAGATATTTTGGTATACCTCACCACTTGTCTTGGAAGGGAGACGAATAAAGATGTCAAGTAATAGAGGGAAGGTTGAACATTTCTGATGAATCCGTGATATATAACAAAGAGGAGGCTTTTCATTTGTCAAAATGAGCTAGCTAGCTAATTGCTATCATATGTCCGTGATTAAAATCGATCAAGATTTATTGCTTCGTCATGCTTTTGCATTATTAGCGTGTAGGGTCAAACTTCCTCATATGACGTTCCATCACAGTTCTGTGGTGCTTCTCTGCTTAGTAACTGCCAAGTGTGCCGTTTCACAGGCGCTTCCAATTAGCTAGCAATTAACATCCTTCTCTGTTTGCATGATTCCTCCCACCGTATATCGTTTCCTCCAACGGGATATGCAAAATACACTGACACCAACATGAACCCATTGTTCATGACTAGTGAAACTTTCTACTTTATATGCATTTTGTTATTGATACTAAATTATCGTGCAAAACCAGTACCATACATGCTATTTTTTTGTGAGCATGTTGCAAAACTTAGACCCTTTGCCTATATACCCCTGTACGACAGCACGTGATCTCAATGATTTTTCACCGAAGAAAGACAAAAAGAAAAAAGAATCTCACAATTATAGCTTACTTCAGCTCTATCTCAAATTCCAGCTCGGCTACTTACCTCGTAAGTACGTAATTGCCATGTGTTTTAGAACAGAAAGTAAACAATAGGGCAGAAAGGCCCTAAACTCATCAGTATACCATATATATGTATATGGCCCTGAAATATGCATTGCGGGGAAGACCACAAATATGGCCCAAAACTACAACTGAGTCCTTCTTCTATCCGAATTCGGAACTTCTGTGGGCTGGGACTTGGGCTAATGAAAGCCTAACAAACATATAGGCTTTCTAAACTTCCAATCCTTCCCATCGCCCCACCCCCTCAAATAATTCCGTCACTCTCATTGCCATTTTATTATAATTATAGTAACAATATTTAAAAAAATATTTTAATTTTTAAATATCTAAATTTATACTTAAAGATAATAGACAGTTCATCCTACCCGATATTAATATCTCCTAAGAATAAGGGAGATTTCGATCTGTCCTTAGATCATCAATAAACTCAACCCTTTTTTAAAAATTTAACAAAAAAAAAAAATCCGTCCCTCTCCACTAAAAATTGATAAAATAAACTTAGATTTTATAAAAATGTGAGTTAGATTTTCGTTATCATTATTAGGGTTCATTTAGTATACGATCTCATAAATTTTCTATAAATACTCTATTAGTCTTGGAGTTATACCTTAATCTTAAAAAAGACTAATATTGAACCTTTATAAATTTGTTGTGCAAAAAAAAAAAAAACCCATCTCTCTTATTTTATGGTCGTTCCTAATTTCTGGCCAATTAATGTTATTTGGTCATGAACGTTGGCTCATTAGTGCCCAAATGACATTTAACCGTAATGAAAAACTTAGCTCCGTATTAGGAATTTTTTAACAACTCTGTTACTTGATGGATTCCAGAATCCTTCAATAAGGTACTTACATTTTTTGAACCATAAATCCACATCAACATTCTATTCAACATATATGGAATTACACCCATATGTTATTTTTAATTTTGTTTTTAATCGAGTTTAATATTTACATTTAAAAATGAAAATGGTGACATGGGATGCAAGAGAAGGCGCTTAGGACATGGCAGGTTGCAATTGGATACTTTTGGGAGCTGCCTTGGGGGCGGAAAGAAGAAGAGTTCGGCTTATGATCCACGCGTAGATGTGTAATTGGCCGAAGCGACGTGGGGTGATATATGTAGGCCATTGTATCGGCTTCGATTCCCAATAAGTTTCCTTTTATTTATCATCCGGGCTTTCCTTCTCGTGATCCAGTTATCGCTCATCGGCATCTTCTCGGACCAGCCTCTTCGACTTGAGATCACAGTTCATCTGCCCTCTGAGTTATTTTCAGAAATCTATTCACTCTTATGTGTGTAGCTATACGGGTTTGAGACTATAGAGCAATATCCCGATGCTTAATCTTCTGGGTCTATCATCCGCCATGGATGCGGTAGGGTGGAGAGGATTGCTCTACGCAATCTCCATTCTCAATTTTGTTTTGGTCTGCCAGCTCGTTCTTCTTCAACCTCTGGTTTCCTCTTTAGGTATGTAATCCGATACTCTGATCTCTCTATTCTTCTATTGCTTCCTCCGATGTCACTCTGAACCGATTAAAAGCAATGGTCGATTTCCCCATCGCTGCTTTGAAGTTCGTTTTCCGATTTTCTCCTTCCAATGTGAAAATTTTAATGATGTCATCCAGTTCCGTTTCGTGGTCGCCGGTCTCCTGCTGCTCTTTCGTTTTTTTTTTTTATAATTTTCTTGTTACTTGAAGTTTTTGTTTAAATTGGCCAATTACTATACTCTCAATGCGGATTTGGTCATTAAACGCATTTGAAAAAGTAGAACTCTTTATTTATCTGCTTATGAATTTTTTCTATGTTTGATGTCCAATTGTTGTCTGTTGCTTAAACAGTGTATAATTTTTTACTTTTATTTGAATAGAGGGAAAACCTGGAAATGCTGCTGAGTTATTTGAGCGGGTATCACATAGTATAAAAGTGAAACGTTATACTGACGCGCTTGATGATTTAAATGCTGCCATTGAAGCTGATCCAACCCTTTCAGAAGCATACCTTCGCCGTGCATCACTTCTTCGTCAGATATGCAGGTGTGTTTTATTTAAAAGTGTTTTCCTACCTTGGCCTTTTCGAGCTTATACATATTCGTTGTTTGACGTTGGCAAGTTATCTCTCTGTTTTTTTTTTTTTGGCCAAACGGCAAGTTATCTTTCGAAAGTTATGTATAATATACATAAATGATATATGTTTAATGTTGTGCCTAGATTCTACCTTGAGCAAAATGAAGCGATATCCAGAGAGGAAAATATTCCCTTCCTCATCTCCCCTTCCTTCCTAGTAACTTCAATGTCTATCATCGAGGCATCCCTGTTCTGTTTCTTGAGAACAACGCTGCTAAAAAACTTTCACAGATATCAAGTATATTTTCTATGGAGTAATTCTTTATGCAATTTAATAGTATAGTGTTGTTGAGTCATTACCCACTGATGGTGGGATCAAATTGCCAATTACTTTTTTGGGGGAATGAGGGGTGTTACGTTTGAAAGTTTTTTCATATCAACCTTCCCTAAAATTTGTTTAATATTGTAATTACAGAATGATAAATGGAAGCCTCTTGGTTCCACAGTGTTCACCATGCGATTCTTTCCCCTCCCCTTCTTCCCAGTCCCCACCTCTCTCTCAAACTCCTAATTATAAAGTTATATGATTCAGGTGCTTTTTGGCTAATGTAGATACAAGGAATCTGAGGGGAGCTACAGAAAGTTTTTGGAGTTGAAACCTGGGAATTCAGCAGCAGAAAAGGAGCTCTCTCAGTTGTTGCAGGCCCAAAGTGCTCTAGAAACGGCTCAGTCATTCTTTGATTCTGACAACTTTTTAAAATCCTTGGAATACATCAATAAAATTGTACTTGTTTTTTCTCCTGAATGCTCAAAGGTACATTTTCACAATCTTGCATTTTTAAACATCATTCCCATGTATCAGTAGTTGCATTTTTTATTATGGAAGTAATTGTTCTGAAGTGTTGAGTGCAACCAGCATATTAACTCAATAGGAATTGTCTGCTACAGGCTAAACTTCTAAAAGTAAAGTTGTTGATAGCTGACAAAGACTATGAAGGGGCCATTGCGGAGTCTGGATTCATTCTAAAGGAAGATGATAATAATTTAGAGGCATTGTTGCTCCGAGGGCGTGCATACTATTATTTGGCTGATCATGATGTTGCCATGAGGTTTGTGCTGTAGCAAACATTATTAAATTCTCAAAATGTCTTTGTCGTTTTGGGTAATGTATTGTGTTTGTGGACATGTTCAGGCATTACCAGAAAGGTCTCCGCTTAGACCCTGAGCACAGTGAACTGAAAAAAGCATATTTTGGATTGAAAAATCTACTGAAAAAGAGTAAAAGTGTAAGCATGCAGCTTTTTTGTTTTTTGAAAGTTTGCACTCATGTTTGATTCTTTTTCTCTTTTCCCTGGTTTGTGGTACTGAAGGGCTGTTTGCTTGCTTCCTGCAGGCTGAAGATAATGTCAGTAAGGGTAAACTGCGTGTGGCTGTAGAGGAATTCAAAGCAGCACTGGCAGTCGATCCTAATCATCTTGCACATAATGTACATCTTCATCTTGGCTTATGTAAAGTTTTGGTCAAACTCGGTAGGGGAAAAGATGCTTTGAACAGTTGTGATGAAGTTCTTAAGATCAACGAGGAACTCGTTGAAGCTCTTGTTCAGGTTTTGCCTTTGAGCCATTGTGCTTCTCTTTGATGTCAACTTGTTTTGTCTTGTTCTCTCGTCTGATTGAATTAGATGGAATGTAGGACGCATTAGATTATTTCCAACTACATATTTTGTAGGCTGACTTAGAATTGCTTATCTGATTATATGTCTCAGAGGGGAGAAGCTAAACTTTTAACCGAGGATTGGGAGGGAGCTGTGCAAGATCTGAAATCAGCCGCTCAAAAATCTCCTCAGGTTTGTGTTATAGTTTCAAAGTATACCAATCACTGGTAAATTAGCAGGAATTGGAGATTCTGTGAGTAATTTTGTTTTTTGGGCTCCAGAGTTTATGTGAGGGATAACTGCTCTAAAGTTGTATTCTTTTATTTTTCCTCTGGGATGGTGCTATTCTTCGGCTGCCCTTTTTCATTACCGTCAAATATGTTCTTTTTGGGTACTTATATGTTTTGTCAATCATTGCAGGATATGAATATTCGTGAAGCTTTGATGAGGGCTGAAAAAGCTTTAAAGATAAGCAAGCGCAAAGATTACTACAAGATCCTGGGAATTTCAAAAACGTCTTCTATGTCTGAGATAAAACGTGCCTACAAGAAACTTGCGTTGCAATGGCACCCTGATAAGAACGTGGACAACAGGGAAGAAGCAGAGGCTAAATTCCGAGAAATTGCTGCTGCATATGAGGTATTAAATACGAGTACAATGGCTTATTCTTCATTAATATTAGTGCTTCTTTAATCTTACCATGCTTATCTACTCTAGTCTCTTCTTGGTAGATGTGATTGAGGGATTTAAGAGAAACTTCTTGTGATTGGGATGTGATTAGTTTGTTCTTAACTGATTGTGACAATGTATAATAGGTTCTGAGTGACGAAGATAAACGAACCAGATATGACAGAGGGGAAGACCTTGAAGACATGGGAATGGGTGGTGGAGGCGGAGGTTTCAACCCATTTGGTGCCGGAGGCCAACCGTTTACCTTTACTTTTGAGGGAGGCTTCCCTGGGGGCGGCTTTGGCGGAGGGTTTCCTGGTGGATTTGGAGGAGGCGGTGGTGGCTTCGAGTTCCATTTTTGATCGAGGATCACGGAAAGTTGCGGACTGTTACTGAATAGCCCACAAATGATATGACTAATTTCTAACGGTTGTTGAGATACATAGGTAGGCCATCTGCATTGAGGCTTGTAAGATAAGAAATGGCTTTAGAGATGACGTTTGTAGAAAATTTTGTTTGGATCTGCTTTATGCAGAAAGTGATGTGCCTCGCAACTATTGCATATTTGGATTGAAATATTTAATGTTTTTACCTTATTTGAAAAAATCACGCCTTTTTCATCTTTATATATACCTGCTGGAACGAAGAGTTCTCGGATTGGCTTGGTGTGTATTTATTGTTACAGTTGTGATACGGGGAAGAATGTTTTAATGAAAGTTTCTCATGATTTTATGTTGCCCCTGAAACGCGGTGGAACGTGATCCCACTTTCTACACCAGTAGTCACTCAAGTGATGCGTCACTTCTACTCTAAGCCAGTTCCTGGGTTACTTCTACAAGTTTCTACTGCATATTTTAAAATTACTGAATTTTGGGCTTGGTTTTCACACCAAGGTTTCGTTGCCCCTCGGAAAGCGGCGAAACGTCACTTTGATTCATAAGCCATTCGACTCTCTTACGGTGACATACTGCGATGGCTTTGTCGCTATCTTTCAGATAAGAAATCTGATAACATCCCGATTAACTACTCATTGTTAATTTATACTAAAGATCAATTCTTTTGAGCACCAAGTTTCAGTTCTTAGCGCCATTAATACACGAGATCCTCATTCCCAAACAGCTGAAGACTATCTTTAAGGTGAAAATACTAGAATTACAGCCACAAATAGGAAGCAGCCATGGTAATAACCGCAATAATGGAGACGGCAACACCTTCCACGGCGCGCCTGTTAAGACCCACAACACCTGAAGTGTCAACCGTGGTATCCGAAGAGCCAGAGGGAGCATCCGATGCCCGGACATTTTTCTCCGGCTTAGTGGGGGCTGGAGCTGGTGCTGCTGTTGGCGGTGGACCAAAAAGTGCCGGCGGAAGGAGCACTTGATCCACCTGATACACCGCGAGCTGCTTATCAGTGTATATAGTATTAGCCACCGTTGCATTGACCACCCCCGTCGTTAAGTTCACTTGGTTCCCTGAGGTGGTCACATTCAGAGGAAACTCTCCATCATCACTGTTTCCGGCCTGCGTGTGTAATGGATTGCTGGCAGTCTGAAACTGAGACATGGTGTACAGACTGGAAAGAACGTGGAACTGCACCAACTGAAGTTGCTCCTGGGAATTGATGGAGTTCAAAGTCCCTGGTTTAAGATTTGCGAAGGCATTATCAGTGGGTGCGAAGATGGTGAGGCCTTGGTTCGAGTTGTTGAGCTGAGTATCGATTGTATCAGCGACCTTGGCGGCTTCGAGTATCTTGATGAAGGTGGTGAATTGGCCTGCCTTCTCCAGGATTTTGGTGATGTTGGTGGGACCTGCCGGTGCAGGCGCCAGCGCTGGTGTTTGAGCAGAAATTGACTGGAACAAGAAGAAGACCTTAATGGAAAGCAGAGCGAGCATTGGGTTGGCCATTTCTGGGGAAAAAGAAACAAGACTAGGATTTGTTAGAAGTGAAGGGATCGATGTGATTTTGTGTGGATATATAAGGTGAGCGAATGAGAACTGATCGGTGAAAAGTTAGGTGAAGAGTTGCGATTCACAGAAGGTGGCAAGAGAACCTCAAGCATGGACGTTTCTGTGTAAAGGCAAAACATTACGGGATTGGCGAATTGCTTTAGGAGGCAGGAAAAACAACCGGATCGGCAATTGATTTGGGATTGAGATGCGAGTGCGGGTAGGTGAAATGATGCTTCTGCTATTTTTTGCTTCTGTTTCAAGTTAGTCAACAATGCTGCTTTTTATCACTAATGAGTAGTGACCATTATTGACTTAAAGGGACCATACGTGCTCTTTCATATTCCTTCATTTTGCCCACTCTTCTTTACTTTGCATATTAGTGACATTCACGACATATAAAATGATGAGTCGGTTATATCAGTTGAAGTTTACCTCTTGGTTTTTCCTCTCAGTTAGCCAGTTTATAGTTGTCACCGCCATTACTCCAGCAACGGGGTTAGCTGCATTGAGGAATGCCTAATTCTGAACAGTTGTTCCTTTTCGGCCATAAACATAGCAGATGCTAATTAACCAGTTCGTGCACAAAGTGGCCACTTCTGAATGTGATAGGATATCCGTTGAGTAATTCGCCTGTTTTGCTATACAGCATTTATGATATTCTCCCACCAATGGCCAATGGGCTCGTATAATATAATACTTACTACCTTCCTTCTCACGTAAATGTCGGTTTTTAAGTATTTTACACGTACTTCTACCAAAACTTAGTTTTGACTTGTTCTAAGAAACGTGCACTCCATCAAACCTGGAAAAGTAGCCGAACCGAGAGATATGTTCTGTTCCCAGCAAAATCCCAAGTAATCGTTCAAGTATTTCAACTATACTATGTTTATCTCCTCCTCAAACAATTTTTGTGGGCTATTGCGCTTCACAAACGGACTGAGGATGAATTCTTATAATCAGGCCCATAAGCCCAACTCCTATAGTAAGAGCCCAAACCAAAAGTCCAAAAGCCCTTGGAAGAAAGCACCGAAAATGGAATAACAGGCTCTATGAGATGCACCTGAACCCACCGTCCGTGGGTTTAGCTGGCGAAAGGTGAGATAAACTATTATTTAGAGTATATTTAAATATTAGAGAGTATCATTTTATTGTAGTTTTAGTCACAATATTTGGAGAGATATCCTAACTTTTGAGTATTTAGGTCTATGTCTGAGGGTAATAGACGGTTTACCCTACCCAATATTGATACCGTCTAAGAAGAAGGGAGATTTCGCTTTTGCGCTTAGATTGTAAGTAATTGTAAGTAATCGTAACCTCTTTTCAAAAGTCTTTGTACCAAACAAAAAAAAGATGCACCTGAACCCTGAAAGCATAGAATCTTTTATGAATTTGGATTAGGGTAAAGAAGAGTGATGTGTCGAAAAGTCTGGAGATTGATCATTTGGCAGCAGAAAAGCACCACCAAATGGTGAATGGATCTAAATGGAGCCCGTTTGCCGTTATAGTGCTTGCAAATAAGGTTCACCCCTATTTTAGACCGATCCTCTACCAATGTTGCCGTCCGTTTCGTTGACTGTGGAGGAGGGCGTTAATGTCAAATCTTCGGCCTTTTTGATGAACGCACTCTCACTTGGCAGCAGCGTTTCAGTTAGCCGAAATGCGTTTGAACTGAGAACCCATTGAACACAACGTACTCTTAGTATAAAGCCGTAGGCGACACCTGCCAAAGCACGAAGGAGCATTCGATTCAATGTTTTAAGTCCTTATTGTCATGATCCTATGTTATCGTTCCTATCTTAATCGCCACCATGATCAACACTGCCAACGGTACCATGTCCCCCTCTTCGTCGGCCAACGCACAAGCCCCTGGCCTCAAGACTTATTTTAAGACTCCGGAAGGTCGATATAAGCTTCAATACGAGAAGACTCAACTTTCAGGTCTCCTTCACTACCCTCATGGTAAAACCGTCACTCAGGTTAGCCTCCCTCTATTTTATTTTCTTCGAATTTGTTTTCTCATTAATTTTTTCTCTTTCCAGAGGTGGGCACTTTTCATAACGCCCATTTAGTACAATCTATCAGCTAACATCCTCCTTGCCAATGTTAGTGTTCGTCCCTAGGGTTGTCATTCATGATGATTTTGGCTTACATCATAATATCAGCTCTAAGTTAAATCATGTTTCTTATATCAAGGGTGTCTTTATCTTCTAAATTTGACAAAAGACAATTTTTGGACATGCCGGTACTCTGTTTGTATTTGTCCTACGTATTGGTATTTAGGCATTTGGAGGTTAATTTGGTTACCATACCTCTATTAGCTCCACCAGTTCTTCTATTTTCTGCCAGCAACTTATGTAGAATCAATGTAAGTGATGGCTATATCGTTCTAATATCGTGGAATTTCCCCCCTGATGAATTGCTTTTTTATTCTCGATTGCATGTTTCTCGCGTTACTGTTTAACCCATGTGCAATCGTAGTGTTGATTTGATGGCATTATCAGGTAACTTTGGCACATGTCAAGGACAAGCGAACGCCTTCAACACCAACTGGTCCATCTTCAAGTTTCAGTGCAGCTAGTGGCGTAAGGTCTGCAGCAGCTAAATTGTTGGGAGGAGGCAATGGAAGCCGAGCACTTAGTTTTGTTGGAGGAAATGGTAGCAGCAAGAATGCTGGATTAAACAGTAGAATTGGTTCCCTTGGAGCCTCAAGCACCAGTAATTCAATGCTTATTTCAAATTTTGATGGAAAAAGAACTTACTTGATCTTTAATGTTGGTGATGCCATTTTCATAAGTGATCTGAATTCTCAGGAAAAGGTATACTGTTAGAATTTTGATGGATTTGGAGTATTTTGGGTTCTGGTTTATGAGAGGCTTTCCATTAAATGTAGGACCCCGTTAAGTCTATTCACTTCAGTAATTCCCATCCTGTGTGCCATGCATTTGATCCGGATGCTAAGGATGGGCATGATTTGCTTATTGGTTTGAACAGCGGTGATGGTAATAAACATCCGCGAGCCTCAATTTTCATCCTATATGAAAATTTGAACTTTATGTATTTATTGGTCCTCTGTGCATTATTGTAGTCTACTCAGTGTCACTGAGACAGCAATTACTGGATGTTGGCAAAAAGCTTGTTGGAGCTCATCATTACAACAAAGATGGTTCTATCAATAACAGGCATGATTCAGTCTCTTCTGATGTCTTTCCTACAAGTTCTGTTTTTTTCTCGCACATGATATAATGTGCTATTGTTCTTTTTGTTGTGCTAGTAGTATACAAAAGCCTACGTACACTTTTGGTTTTCATGCATGCTTGCTCTGGCATCCAGAGAGGGAACCTGTTTAAGAAAGTTATTTGCTTAATGATTAACTAATACACATAATAATAAACAATCACAAATTCTGATTCAAAGGTTTCTCCAAAGCAACAAACCTTATTCTTTGTGAACTTCCTATTTGTTGTTCAAGTTGATTTTGTGAGTTTTTATGATAAATCGTTGATAAAAACAAGCTGGAGGATATTATGCTCAGAAGGCCAGAATCTGATATTCACTGTGTGAAAGGTGCCCAGATTTCATTGAATGTTACCTAACCTACACAAATTCATGATTTAGCCAAGTAATGTTATGGCCTATGCCTATTATGTGGCTTGTCCCTGGCATTATATGCATATTTTCTCTTCCTGTTCATATCATAGGTTTAGTGCAATAATTTTTGTGATTGCTGTTTACATTCTGTTGAAGTCCCATACAAGGATAATGGGCTTTTAGGATGACTTGTATTTGATGGAGTCATATATTTTTCTATGAGCTTATGAAGGAATTTCTGGTAAGTGGAAAGTTAGTTTAATAAGTGGGTAGTCGTAAGTAAATTCTACTTATACCGAGCAATGTATTTAAACTAGTTTCAAGTGAAATGCAGTGGTCTTAATTTCTTGGCTTTGAGTGGCAGAGGGAGTGGGAGCCATCTCTTTAAATCTTTAGTTGTTGAAATTATTTAAGAAGCTTTCATGAACTTATATGCATGTTGAAATATGGTGTCAAGAAACTATATTTGGAATCTAGCTTGATTGATACATGTTGCTCTGAGCAGTCGTTGCACTTGTATAGCTTGGGTGCCTGGAGGTGATGGTGCTTTTGTTGTAGCTCATGCTGATGGGAATTTGTACATATATGAAAAGGCAAGCCTTGATGTTAAAAGAGATGCAAATCTTATAATTTGTGAATTATGAGTTCTTTTACAATGATTTGAGTATACACATTTCCTATCTAATTTCAGAGCAAAGATGGTGCCGGTGATTCATCATTCCCAGTTATCAAGGATCAAACGCAATTTTCTGCGGCACATGCACGTTATAGTAAGGTATTAAGTTCATGCCTGCTTCACTTTTAAGCAAAATATGGATATTGCTAACTGCATTTTACATGTGTTTCTATGGATTTAATAGTTTTCAAAATTGATGATAATTCAAGGCAAAAAAGGGTAATTGCATCATGATTAATAATTAGACATAGTTGGTGATTTGTTACTCATGTTATATGCTGTGCTTCTTTCATGACATTACAATGATAGATAACCTTACAGCTGCACATAAGTTTTACGAGTTGCCAAACAATTGATATTTATCAGTTGATTCATTTTTGGAATATAATCTTTGCAGAGTAATCCAATAGCAAGATGGCACGTATGCCAGGGTTCAATTAATACTATGTCTTTCTCGCCAGATGGGGTATACTTAGCAACTGTTGGAAGAGATGGTACATATTTATTCAATGCCGTCAGCATTGTGTGGTAGTTCTGCATCTGATTTTATTTTTCTGGTACGAACAACTGAATCATTTCATCTGGTAACTTGTATTCAGGTTATTTACGAGTGTTTGATTACTCAAAAGAACAACTTATATGTGGTGGCAAAAGTTATTATGGCGCTTTATTATGTTGTGCTTGGAGGTAAGACATGTTTAGTTAAAGTCAAAAGTTATTATGGCGCTTATGTTGTGCTTGGAGTTGAGACATGTTTAGTTAAAGTCATTTTATTAGCTGATTATCATCTTTGATTAGTTTCCTATTTGCTTATTTCTTCATCTCTAAGGTGTCAAATAAAATTATACCTACCTTGCTCAAAATAGTGCCAATATTTTACCCCTGGTTTCATAGTCTAAAATACCCTCATGTTATTCTGCTATTAGCATGGATGGAAAATTTATCTTGACTGGAGGAGAAGATGATTTAGTTCAAGTTTGGAGCATGGAAGATCGCAAGGTTGTGGCTTGGGGTGAGGGGCACAACTCATGGGTAAGTTGCTTAAATTCAGTTGGAACCTCATATTCTGTGATGGCATTAATTTCTGTCAAATGCTGATACCAGGTCAGTGGAGTGGCTTTTGATTCATACTGGTCTTCTACAAATTCAAATGACAACGCAGAGAGTGTTATTTATAGGTTTGGTTCTGTTGGCCAGGTACATAGAAAAATAATTTCATGTATTCTAGTTATGGCTCTTTATTTCATGTATAGGTTTGGTTCTGTAGGCCAGGTACGTAGAAAAATAATGTCATGTATTCCTGTAGCTAATGCTCTTAACTTCCAAAAAAAATTCCAGTCCACCATATTTCAAGTTTTAAACCCATGTTATCTTTGAAGCTTTGAAAATAAAACATTTGCCTACCTATGGTGGAGTTGACTGATTGCTATGGGGCTTTTGGTTTTCAACTCTCAAATCTGGTGAGAGTAACATAGTGGAAAATTTTCAATCATGGGTGCCAATGATGAGTTCTGCAAATGGCCTATAGGAAATAGTCGTGTGTTATATATCAAGTCAAAGACGCTGCAAAACAACAAAATAAATAGATGAGAAAGACAAACATACTCGTAGCTTTATTCTTGGTAGTTATGAATGCTGGGTTCAGTTGCTGTCATATTTCATTTAGAAAATTCTAAATATCCAGATTTTGATCACTTTGGTCCGTCAAAGGAAAATTATTTAATTGAAAGCATGTAGGAGAATGCTGGTAGGAATAGTGATATTTTTGTTGGCAGTATAAATTATGCATAAAACTGATCACATTAATTACTTAATTTTATTCGGCTCTTCCACAAGTTGGATGAACTCCATCTGCATCAATAACATATTGAAAATCTGAGGAAATGTGCTGTAATTTTTTTTCATACACTTTATGATTAATAATTCTGATATAAATTGTTGTTCCTCACATTTTCGCATTACTCTAGCTCTGGCACTCAGATGTTTATGTGGTCAGGATACTCAATTGCTTCTATGGGACCTAGAAATGGATGAGATAGTAGTACCATTGAGACGTCCTCCTGCTGGATCTCCCACTTACAGTACTGGAAGCCAGTCATCCTATTGGGACAGTGTCATCCCATTGGGTACGCTGCAACCTGCTCCGAGTATGCGGGATGTTCCGAAAATCTCACCCCTGATAGCTCACCGTGTGCATACTGAACCGCTATCAGGCGTGATATTTACTCTGGAATCTGTACTTACTGCCTGCAGAGAGGGGCATATAAAAATCTGGATGAGACCTGGGGCCGCCGACAGCCGACCAAGCAACTCTGAAACATTGTTATCTAGCAGCCTCAAAGAGAAACCTACCCTGTCAAGCAAGGTTGGCAATTCTAGTTACAAGCAATGACTAGATGTTGCCAATCTAAAGGGAATTTTAGCTTCCTTTTTGTTTTTCCTTTTCTTGATATGTTTGTTTATGTTTTAATCCGATTGGTTTCATAATTTAAGGTGTTTATACTAGTAAGATGAACCGAGGGGTTCTACTGTATATTGAGGGATGAGATTGCCATTGACGGCATCGAGGATGGGAAGGAGATTTTTCTTCCTCCTCCTCTGTAGGTACAAAACGGCCTTTTTTATGGTTTTCTTAGGACATGCCTAACGACAGGAATAATCTGAAATTAAGATTCTTATTTGTTCCAATTACATATAATCTTGAGAGATTTTCATATACTCGGCATTCCTCCTTTAGGTTGTTACGTTACTAGTGCAGCTTCCCTGCTTAATCATTAGTTCACTCCATTGAATTTCCAAAGAAGCGGGATTGTTCCATGGATTCAGCTGCATGATTCAAATTGGAAAAGCTAGTCTCATTAATTTTCATGGAAAACTATGATACTAAGTTGTCATTGTTTGACCATTCTACAAAGATATTTTTTTGGAATAATTTTGATGTTTTTACATCGTAGTTGGGTCATTATTTACTGAATCTTTAAGATCTAGTATCATATGGAGTTTGAATATTAAATGTTTTTCGTTTTGTAAATAATGGGGTCATTATAGTTTTTATCTTTCACAATGAGGCTTTTTGGGATCCACATCTGCGATAAGTTAGCAGACGTAATATAACGTCGGGCCTGGCTATTTATTTTTGTTAAACGCAGAGCCTTAACGGGAATGGTTGAAAGAATACAATGCTGCATGCTGCACTTGGGAGAAGGCCCGCTCACTAATTGGGTGTTAGCATTTTATTAATTCATTTAACCATTTACAAACGAGTTTAGTTTGAATAGTAAAAAATTCAATACCATTTAAATAAAATCTTAAATTTGAGTCTTAACATATGCAGAAAATTTTTATTAGGAGACTCATCCATCATAATCAGGTGAATAACGCGGGTCAAATTAGGATATAGTTAAGGAAAAGTTCTGGTAAATCGGATGGGTAATTTTAAAAAATAAAAAACTGTGTTAGAAACTAAAATTTATTTTAAATAAGTGTTACCAAATTTAATTTGAGTGATTATAAGTTCAAAAATTCATTTTTAATGCGCGTTATTATTTGAGTTGAAATGCAAAAAAATAAAATGTTAAATTTTTATTGAAAAAATAATCTAAAATAATGGGTCTGGTTTGAAATACATTAACTATAGTGGTGCTATAATGAAATTCTGAGTAGATTATTTTAAAATGAAGAAAAAATCATCAACAACAGAAAAAGAGTCAGTCAGGAATTGGAGGGAGAGGCGGTGGTGTGGTGGGGGGGTCCCTCCAAAGGACGCAATAGCATGTGGGTGGATGGGGTCCTTATGCGTTGGCAGTCCGTATGCGTTGTTCCGCTCAATTCTGTCGGTGGCTCTTCGTTTATTCGTAGCCCACTTTCTTATTACCCATTGAGTAAAAGGTAAAATCGTTTCATGCTGTATTTGAAAGACTTTGATTAACAATACTATAAATAAGTCATATTTTTTAAAATAATAAGATGATTAAAGCGTAATTTTATCCTACAAAATTTTAGTTAAAAGCACAGATTATCTAAAAAATTTTTTAAACAATATTGCTAAAAAAATTATAAAAATATAACAATATTACCTTATAACTATATCAATTCAGTATATTTAATTAATTAATTGATTATTGTTTGTATTTGTTATAGCAGGACGACATTGTTACAACTTGTAAGGGATATTATTCCAAAAAAACACTTATAAACAATCATCATTTTTAAGTTTTAAAATAAAATAGCATTTTAACACATAATAAAAATACTATTTAACAGAGACTATAAAAATGGAATATACTTTGTAGATAACACTGACATTTAAAAAAATAAAAAGAAAAGACTTTTCGTTATTACAAAGATGTGCACCTTCCATCCTAATTGCAAAAATTACTGGGCTAATTTACCCAGATTGAGAAAATAATTTGTGCTGATTTTTCTAACAAAAAAGTATCTGTTTACTTGATCATTTACTTCTCCGGGCCATAATATCAATTGGTTTAAATACCTCACGTGAATAAAAAAAATCAATTAAAAGATAGTTATAATATTCAATATAAAAAAAAATTGTGAAGCTTTTTACATTTACATTAGACAAAACTCAATTCTATCTATATTAATTATATTGATCAATTACTTATAAATTTCAATTTTATAGAAGAAAAAAAACTAAACACACCTAATATTATCAAACTGAACTTATGTCAAACAAACTAGCAGAAAATGATTCATATCATGGAAGTAATGAGTACATAATAATGGGTTCTATTCAATAAAATTTGGCCTTTTCTTTTGCTCCAGTCAATTGTAATGATATCTTTATTTTTATATGATTGTTAGTATCTAAATATGAAAATTGATTTGCGAGTGTGGGAGGTGGTGAATCTAATACGTTACTTTCTGCCCTTAATTTTTTTTTTAAAAAAAGAAAACAAATGAAATAATAGACGCATGGGGTCCACTATCTAGCCACGTACGCATGATTCGGGCCATGCTAACCGTACACATTCATTCACTGCGCTACGCATGGGTTGCTACAGTTGTACTAGCCCGGTTCTGTCTATATCTTATCAGATCTGCTCACTCCCTACACCTTCTCACTCAACCCCAGAGCTCAACGAAGCTTGAGGCTTCCGCTTTCCTCTCCCCTCAGTTCTTCAGATTTAGGGTTTTCTACAGAACTAACTCATTCATTCATTGTATCCGAAACTTTCAGAATGAGTTGATTTTCCTGGGATCAATGAGGGGATAGGATAAATCCATCCAAGATGGGAGGTAGCTGGGGCAAGCCAATGTCGAAGAGGGTTCTGATGAGGGTCTGGTTAAACTTGCAAAATCCGATAGTTATCCTCGTGGGTGGAAATCACACTTCCTCCAGGTTCTGCACTCGCTAATTCCTCTCCCGCTTCTCGATTCCGGTTTCCATTTCTCTCTGATTTTTCAGACAAATCAAACTCCTCTGCGAATTTTGCTTCTTCTCGGCGATCTAGCTCTCGCGAACTTTTGGCATCCATTTTGAAAAATTATGGATACCAGGACCTTGACATTTCAGATCCTCAAAGGGTCCGTAGCGAGGCGCGTGCTTTTTCGAGCATTCTTGCTGGCCTCTGCCTTTTACATTGTATCTTTGGTCCGCGTCCGTTCATACTTCGATTTGGGAGCGTTGGCTCCGATTACTTACAATGAATGTGTCGCGGATTCCGATTCTGCTAACGTCAATTTGACTCAGGGCTCCTACCTGTCTCCGAGTCGGGTACTGAATACCTTTTGGGGTCCATTCGACTCTACGAATTGCAAGCAAGATGTCAATTTGACCGTTACTGTGGTCACTGGGCTGATGGGTAATCAGTTTTTGGACTGCAATGCCAAAAGTCTCTGTATCGGAGAAGGAGCCTCAATGGCCGCGTCGGCAATGCAACAGTTGGGATTCTCCAGTGTCAATGGTGTTCACAAACACCGCTTTTTCTCGCTCAAACAGAAAAAATTCGTGTACGAGCTTCATTTTCTAGATTCTTCATTCGATTTCGTGTTTTCTAGGGATCTGGATAAGGTTTCAGTCCCTGCATTGCTGGTGCTTGAGGTGGAACGCGTTCTTAAGCCTGGCGGAATTGGTGCTCTGCTTGTGGGTGGTAGTCGTTCGAACCCAAATGACTTGATAAAGTCTGCCACACCGGTATCGTCATTACTGAGATCTTCAAGTGTTGTGCATGTTGATCACATCAATCAACTGAATCTTGTGGTTTTCAAGAAAAGATCTGACAATACCAGCTCTTCTAATAGTTACAGCATTCCAGCAGACTGTCCAAATTTTACCCTTAACAAGCCTCTCATGGAGCTATTGGAAACTCTGGTCGAGGAAAGGCCCCCTCCAGAGTTTGCAGAACGGATATCATATTTGCCCAAGTTTGTGGATGTTTCAACAAGAAAGCGAATGGTGTATATTGATATTGGTGTAGGGAAGCCGCTGAACGCAAATGTCACTGACTGGTTCCTGCCATCATATCCCATCGATCAGAAAGCTTTCAATGTCTACTTGGTTCACTACAACACTTCCATCCTGTTATCGTACGTGAAACGCCCTGGCATCACTTTTGTTTATCATCCAGGACTGGCCGGAGATATGGCAGCCAAGCTCAATACAGACGGCGAGGTGGATCCATATGTGGGAGAGGAGGAATTTGATTTCCTTGCCTGGTTCAAAGAAACTGTGCGGTATGCAGATTTCGTGGTGCTGAAGATGAATGCAGGAGAAGTTGAACGGAAGTTCCTCTCGGATATACTTGAAAGTGGGGTCATATGCTTCGTTGATGAGATGTTCCTGGGCTGCCCAGACAGTGAAGGTAGTAAAAAGAAAAGCTGCATGGATATGTACAAGGGTCTCAGGAACAGCGGCGTCTATGTCCACCAATGGTGGGGAAACTGAGGCGCATTAAGGTCCTCTCTCGTGTTTGTTGTAATGGGACTATAGTCAGTCCAGCTATCTAGGATGTTGTTGTTATCGTCTGTGCATGTTGGATGCTATGAACATCCAGGTGCTTTTGTGGTTGGGCGCTTCAAAACTAAATAAACAACCATCGTTGTCATCGTTTGTTATTAATGAAATCAGTGTGTGCTCGTATTCTCTTCTCGCTTTGGGCCAGTGAATGGAAGAAGACATTACAAATTCTGAAGGATCGTATCCTCTTTTTGGTGTTTCTCATACTACATTACCATCAATCAAATATTTGACAGTTTGAGCATCTTTTAATACAAGGGCAACGGTCTAAATCTTGCTGTGGCGGATGCTACCTCTCCACAGCGCTCAGCCCCCCTCGCTCGCTATCATCGAAGATACGTTTTAGTACAGCAATGACGAAATCAAACCAAAATATCAACGCTTCTTGAAACACTGAAAAATGTGTTGGAAAATGCTAGTCACCAAAGAAAAACACAATTAATTATTATTTATTTCCACGGGAAAACATTTGGAAGCAAAGCATAAACAATCATGGCGGAGGCATTGTCTTGTATAATACAGGCCATGCGCAAAACCATCTTCTGTCTGCTAAACCATCGCATATCATTTCTTTTTCAATTATTGTTAAAGCCATGAAAATAGGATGGAGGAGAAGCATTTATAACAGTTGGGCTTATACTGTACAGCGATCTTGACCCACTTGTGTCGTTGAATCTTCAGGCCCGTTGTTGACTTTTATCTCCAAAAGCCTCTCAACTGGCTGTCTGCAAATTGGGCACCTGTTCGTCTGGAACTTCAGAACCTTCGCACATCCGCTACACATGCACTGCCACAAGAAAAAAAACAACTCATTTTGTACACAACAGTTGAAATTTTAAGTAAATGAAACATCATCAGTTTGCACGGCCTGAGATTGACAATCGGCAGACTAATGTAACTGGTGGAAGTGGAAAATAACGAAAATATATCCTAAAGGTTGATGAAATTTGGCATCAGCGAACAAGAATTTGCAGCAGAATAGAACTCACCATATTGGCAACCAAAATAGCAATTAAGCATTGTCACGTTATCTAATCTTAGAAAACAATAAAAGAAGGGAAAATGGTAAATACCATGTGTCGACAGGGAAGAACAGTGGTATCCCGAGGCTCCGATAAGCAGATGACACACTCTTTTCCTGGATCATTTCCATCCAAGTCATTCTCCACTGAGTTTCCAATACCATATATCTCCTGTAACTCATATCTCGTTCCATTCACCCACAAGATCTGCTTAATTACCCTCACCCTGAACTCTCCCTTCTCTTTCTCAAAGACCGCTTGGGTAATCTGAGAGTTTGTGTCCCCAGTCGTATGAGTTTCATTTGATCCTTCATGATTACCAGAGGAGGCATCTGCCTTCACTGCTAGAGGGTAGACATCATTGTCACTTCTTAATAATTCCGATTCTTCAAATATTGAGAAGTCTATACCAGTTTCAGGTGGCTGTCTAAACTTCTGGCCAAGGCCTTTCTCGAAGTGCACAGTTACAGGTGCTAGAAGGTTTTCCTTTGTCGGCCTAAGAATAAATCCCTCACCTTCCTTTGCAAAGAAAAGTATGGTGATGCTGCCATAGAGATAAGAGGAAACAAAAACGTTAGAACAAAGAAAGGATCCCACTGTGCTGTCCACACTCGGGATTCGTCGGTATCACCTAATTTCAGATATTTAACAGTGCCAACATAACCAATACTTGATTAAACAGGCCAGTTCTGTATAAAGTAGGCCATCCTTATCTTATATATCAATTGCTGCTAAAATAATGCTTGATATAGGAAGTCTAAAGTTCTATGGACAATTCCATTATCTTAAAAGGATTAGTAGTGCAGGGTAATGCAACATACAATAGACAAAATAGATTGAGTCTAGAGTCTAAAGTCTAAAGTACTAAATAGCTTAACTTTCAATCTGGAACATCAGACACGACAAAAAAGTTATTTCTTGGCCTCTCACATTCTCACATTATACGAAAACGTGATAGATCCTTGTCTACCAGGTGGCTAGAAATATCAAATAAAACACAAAACAATAGAAAGCACAACTTATTCCAACCCCCCTCCAAATATTTCCTGAATTTTTGGGATCTGCCTTATGCTTCACAACCTACGTGAGCCCATCGGCCTTGAACATGTACTGTATTTAAGTTCAATTCGATGAATATGTTATCAGAGCTCGAAACATCAAGTAAAGACTATCTATCATCATCACAATCTTTACTTGTAACTGACTCTGCTGTTAAAATGTACTCCTAAGACATCAAAAGAAAATGAACTACGAAGAAACATATGAATGCTTTTTCTGTAAAAAGCTAAATACATGAAAACTGAAGTAGCACAAGTAAGAAGGATAAATTTTCAAAAATCTGAAGTAAATCAGAACAAACAAACCAAACTAAGCGATTAGTATATCTATCGAACTGTCCAAGACTGATAATTTCATAGCAGAACGAATAGGACAGTTCGAAGGTGAAAAAGAGAACAGGAGCCAAAATTCGGCAATCCAGGCAATCCCTTCACATGATTGCATCGAATTGCTCAACTCAAAAAAATTTCATTTATCTACGTTAGCAGCAAATAAAGCGAGGAAAATGTACCTCCCGGCCACAGTGGCATCAAATGTGAATGCCACAAGGAACCGCCCCGGGTTTTCCTCATCAGGCTCAATCCTCAGAGTCTCCTTCTTGATATTAACATCGTTCCTTATCGTAACCGCCTTCTGATGCTCCACATAGGGCGTAGGAGGCATCACAGGGCCACAGGGGTAACGTCCGCCCATCCATGCTGGGTCCATAGGTGGATGAGGACCCATACGATGATGTTGATCGTAAGGAGGTGGGAGAGGAACCGGCATAGTCGTTGGCGGTGGGGGATAGTAACCTGGGTACTGGTAATACGGCGGAGGATTCGAGTTTGGGAACTGTGATGGATAGGGCGGAGCAGCGGGATAGACGAATCGATTGGCCGTGATCTCCGGCTGTGGGGTCACCGGCGTAGGGGGAGGCGGATGGCTCCTTCTGCCACTTGCGCTGTGCCTACGGCGGTTGTTGTTAGCGCCGCTACTTCCTATGTTACCCATGGAAATGAGAGGCTACTTCTTAGGCTTCTAAAATTACGAAGAGGAACACCCAAAGCCCTAACGTACCCCAAACTGCCCGCGCTTGATTCTCCGCGGGAGTCTAGGGTATGCCGGCATAAACGCCTAAATTTAGTTCCTTTTTCCTAGTGGGCACCGGAAATCGATACCGGCGAGCATAAAGAAGAAGGCAAACCGAGTACGATAATCAAGCGGAAGAGAAGAAGAGTTGTCATAAAAAAGGTGGGAGAAAATTCAGATGGAGGGAGGGATCATGAGCTCAAAGGGCGTTTGTTGTCAGAAAAATCAGGCAGGAGAAGGAAGAATCAAGAATTGGAATGAATGCGAAGGGGAATGGGAAATAGAGAAAATTGGGGAAAGAAGAAGGGGAAGAGGGAATCGTCAGATAGTCGGATGGCGGGTATACTGGGATTGCATAAAGTTCCACTCAGCACCACCATTGATCATTCATACATGGCATTTCCGGCTGAGCTAAAAGGAGCCGCTTTTTATTTTGGTTATTATTATCTGTTTTAATTTAAAACTGAATTATTTAATTTAATTATCATGTTATTCTCTCCTGCATCATATCTTTCTTTTTACGGTGCCGAGTCGTAATAAGTACATGATAATAGATTTTTAATGCTTTTTACAATTTATTTTTGACTAAAAGTAACATATTTATAGTTCAGGATACGTTCACCACAAACTTAAAAAACCGAATCAAGTTAATTCTAAAATTGATCCTGGGGAATTAAGATGTGAAGTATAAATATCCACTGGCAGGGTCGTTTTCCACAAGCTTTTTACGGGGACCTTGATTGGCGGGTAGCTAATAATTTGGATAAGACATTTTGTTTGTGTAAAATTAATGGACTCACAAATCCAAATGGGTTAATTTATGTCTATTCTTCTTCCTGAATTTGTCGGATAGAATCCAAGCAAACATCCCTTGTCTCCGTGTCAAACGCTGTCGTCACACTTCATGATATTACTTTGTTCATACTATCCAGCGCCACTCTATTTTTCCTGTCTTGTGCTTCATATTTCTTTTAATCATCTCTTAATAATGAGTTACAATACCTGCAGTTGAAAAAAAAACAGATAATTAATAGTTTTTCAATATAAAAAATAATTCTAATTTTATGATAAAAAAAACAATAGGAGCATGGGACAAATAAGCTGGAAAAGAAAAGTGTAGGAAAAGTAAAAGGACTTTATTCACTAGCTTCTTGTTTGTATGCAGGAAGTCAACTCTATCGTATATAAATCAATTTATCGTGTTTTTCATTAAAAAAAATAAACAACAAAACGCATGATGAAATTTATTTTAAAAAAATGCATTATATGGGGAAAATTATTTATAGCAATTTATTCAAGGGATTGCATTAGGAAAAATATAAAATGCACATCAGATACCGTTATTTACAAATTATACGTGAGGTACGTATTTGATTTAAAAATAAATATCAAGTCTATAAACGATAACATTAAGGACTATTTCCAAAAATGTTTATTAGAAAAGGACTGTTCCAGAAATTAAAATGAAAAAACACTTTTGCACCGTTGAGTTGGCCATGGTCCTGCCAGCGTGGCTTCCACTAGTGGCTTCAATCATACGTCGTGAGAGGGAAAGGGAGACTTGTAATGAGTTGTTGGGGCCCAATGATTTGTTTTCTAGTTAACGCTGTTTTTTTTTTAAAGTATTCATCGTCCTGTTACTGCGTTTTGAAAGATTAATATGTGCGTGTTTGGAAGGCATCCAAATCTTGATTTAAAACTAAGGTTTGGCTCAAAATCTAGGTTTGGAGAAATTTTAAAACAAACAGTCATATTTGTTCAAACGGGCTTTTGGACTAAACTATGGTTTAAAACTAAGGTTTCAAATAAGCTGGTCAGAGTAGCTTCTGAAACAGTAAACCACGTTTGAACTAACCAATTACTATATTACCCCTACTTTTTCTTACACCCTCTCTCCTACTTTTTCTTACACCCTCTCTCCTCTCTCCTACTTTTTTCCTATTTTCTTTCTTACACCCTCTCTCCTCTCTCCTCTTATCTCTTATCTCTCCTCATTTAATACTCATACCCTTTTTTGTAATTTACCACTCACAAAACCCCTTCTACAAATAACTATCCAAACACTCATTTATTCAAAACCACTTTTTTTTCATAATCTCTTCTTCAAAAGCCCTTTTCTATAAGCTGTTCAAAAGCCCCTTTTTTTTCATAAGTCCGTTTTTAAAATCCTATCCAAACGGGCCCTATGTCCGTGAAATAGATTTGTTTTAAGATAGAAGGATGCTTCTGTATATATTAAAAAAGGAAATGTCATCTTCTCCAACATTTTGAGCCATGTGGTCATTTGAACAAGAGGTCCTGCAGTCCTAATATTCCCCAACCTTAAACCGATGATAAAATGACGTATTACATTTAAGTTTCCTCCACCGATCATACGATCCTGTTGGAATACTGCAAAAGTCAAAAGGCCCGTATTGGAATTCCATATGGGTTTCGCCTAACAGATCTCTTCAATAACTTGCTTTATTACAATGAATCATTCTCTTCATGATCTATTCTAATGACCCGTTCTTCGACAAACCAAATTCATTCTAAAAACAATGTCACACCGGCTGCACGGTGCATATAATGATTTTTTTTTTTATTCCCTTGACTAAAAGAAACTAAAGTATCGTGCAAATTTATCCTTTGAATATTATGTGATGTTTCAGAATAGAAAGAGTGTCGTTGACCAAAATCAAAAATCCAGAAAGCATCCTAGTTCGTGAGAATAAAAAGGGTTGACCAACAGGGAAGGAAAGCGTCAAAGAGCACTAAACACGTACGAACTACGCAGGCGAGGTCTGGCACATAGGTATGCGGTATGCCGAGTTTACTTCTCTTTTCCCGCGCCATGTTCTTTCTCTTTATCATCTTCAATCTCGGAGATACAGGCAAGGTTCAAACTTAATAGCTGTTCTTGAGGCATGAAGATTCTCTGTTCTTTGTCTACTTGCCTCTCACCATCGGCCCAAGACCAAACCGCCAAGCAAGGTAATTGCGTTCTGTCTTCTCGTTCTGATATTGGATCTGTTAACTTGCTCCGACTACAAATTTACTTTCTGATTGGAATGTTTCAGGAAGAGAGAATGAGGGAACGTTTCGAGTGTTCACATACCGCGAATTGAAATCCGCGACCAGGAGTTTCGATTCCTCAAACAAGATTGGAGAAGGCGGTTTCGGCACTGTGTACAAGGTTAATTATACTCTCGTTCCTTTTGATTACTGGGGGCATTGAAAGAACCCGGAAAATTTCGATTGTAAAACCTGAATGTTGAACTGGGGTTGACTTTTAAAAGGGACGGCTTCCGGATGGCACATTCGTGGCGGTCAAAGTGCTTTTGATCGAACTGGATTCGCTGCGAGGAGAGAAGGAATTCGTAGCAGAACTGGCTACTCTGGGCAATATCCAGCACCAAAACCTAGTCTCTCTTCGAGGTTGTTGTGTGGAAGGAGCTCGCAGATACTTAGTCTACGAGTACATGGTAAACAACAGCCTTCACCACTACTTTTTAGGTAAGTAATAATACTTGGAAGTTCCAAACCTTCTGAATCTGATACACCTAATGTTTGGTATAACGGAAGTGGGAATGGAGAAGTGGGTTCCCTTCCCTTCTCTGTATATTCCTTCTCCTTTTAATATTTTAATATAATTTCAGTTTTATAAAAAAAATAAAAAAATATTTTAAATTAATTTATTTTAAATTAATTTATTTTAAATTATATAATTTTTAAATAATTTTAATCATTTTTATATCAATTGTATATTCATTTATATTTTATTAAATAAATTTTTAAAATTTATTTTTAATTTTATTTTAATTTCTACTTCCATTGAAAAAACTCTTACTTCCAACCAAACTTCCTACCAAACTTGTGAATTAATTTATGGTGGATAGGTTCACAGGAGGGCAGGATGAGATTCAACTGGGAATCAAGGAAGGAAGTATCCATAGGAGTGGCTCGAGGACTTGCTTATCTTCACGAGGAAATTAAGCCTTATATTGTGCACAGGGACATCAAAGCCAGAAATATACTTCTTGATCGACATTTGAGGCCAAAAGTTTCCGACTTTGGTCTGGCTAAGTTGTTGAGAGACGACAAGTCTTACGTTAGTACTCAAGTCGCAGGGACATTGTATGAACAGAATACCCTCCTCGTTAGTTTCTCTTCTTTCCTTGTTTCCTTGTTTAAAACAGATAAACTATTGCTGATCGATGCTGACTATTGATTGGGTAATGACATCGTCGCCAAAGGGGTTATCTTGCTCCGGAATATGCCAGTTCTGGGAAGGTGACAAGAAAATCAGATGTCTATAGCTACGGAATATTACTCCTCGGAATTGTGAGCGGCCTACCGCCGGTTGATCCTTACCAAGATACGGAACGTTTCCTGGTTGAGAAGGTACAGTAACAACATATATTAACCATCATACTAGTTTTATTGTTTCAGTTTGAGCAATAATTAGGGCGTAATATAATTTTGAACATGTTTTGAAATTGCAGGCGTGGGCGGCGTACGAAGCTGGGGATTTAACGAAGATGGTGGATGCAGAGCTAAAACAGAGCTTCCCAGAGGAAGAGAGCATGAGATTCCTGAAGGTGGGGCTGCTTTGCGTGCAAGAAACAGCAAAGCTGAGGCCACGAATGACAGAAGTAGTTGAAATGTTGAGCAACAACACTGAAGTATTGGCAAATGTGAGTATTTCAAAACCAGGGCTTGTGCCTGATCTCAGGGCTATCAGAATCAGAGACGCACCCCATTCAAAGGCTTCAACCTCCAGTGCAGCAACCTATGCAACTTCCTCTCGGAGTTCGGCCAATCTTGGCCGTTAATTTCAGATCATTCCCAATTCCCATTTGATATCCCACAATGAGAATTAACCAACAAGTTAGGTCATTTTGTGAAGTGTTTTATGGGTTTGTATTCAAGTTTATTTGTTGCGGTGCGTAGGGAGAGGGAAGGGCCCATTTTCTGGTCCTCGCAGCGGACAACTGAATTCCATTAATTTTTTCCTTCAACCAGAAAATTTCATCATTGACTGCGGGTGCTCGCAAGGTGATAATGAGACCGCTGTCAAATAGATAATTTATTGTTGAAAATAGAGGGACATGATAGTATACAACTGGGTTGTGTTTGTGTGTGTATGATTTTTTTAAAATATCTGTTTGCTGGAAATATCTCTCTATGGTTGAGTAAAACAGGAGGGAGAGGGCAAGCCACGTCATTTATCATGGAAATATATGGACATATTCAATTTGTACAATCCTTTTCAGTTCTACGGCAGGTTCCCGTTATTATTAATTAATTAATTGATTAATGATTAATTGAGTTATCTTTTTTTTTTTTTTAGAAAACAAATGCCGACCGTGGCTGGCTGCCAAATTTGACCTTCACCATCCTCCTGTCTCTCTGCATTGACGCATTTCCCCTGTTTCGGATTGAATTCTCGCTTATCTCTATCCTCATCTCCCCTATCTTCAATCAGTCACGTCACCACAATGTGCATTATTGAGCGCTAAGATCCAAAGACACGTCTTTTCCATTAAGTCAACAATACCCACGAACAAAGACTCGGGCCTTTAAATGTAACATTTTCTCCTCTAATTCCCCATTTCATCTGGGTGGCCGCAAAAACATGACAAGCTACTCTCTAAGTCTCTACCAATTATTTTGTTCCACAAAACCAACGGTTTCAGTCTAAAGCTAATGGAAGGAAAGTGGACCAAACACAGAATGTCACCTCATCAGCATTTGGAAACTGGAAAGAAAACCTATTTTGTTGTAACAGTTCTTCAAACCCACCAGCGTTCAATCTAAACATTAGACACAGTTATTTTGATCTTACTCAGATTCATATTTAGGCATGACGTGCAGAAATTATTAAGCACGTACAGCCTTAAAATTAAAACCATTAGCTCATAAAAATGACAAGAAGATGCGGGGGATAAGGTAAGGGGGAAGTATCTAAAGAGCTCATTCAGAATCTGGACCGAACCTAGTGATATGCGTGGTAAAGCTACGAAGGACCAAAAGGAAATCTATGCAGCTACACAACAAGTTTATTGCTCTGGTAAGGTGTTTGCACTTTTACACCTCTGTAGTACTTAAGGAGTCCAAAATGGTGCCTCCTTTGGATTGAATTGTCTTTAATATAAAAGAAAACAAATGGAAGTGACGTCAAAATTTTAAAAAGAAAAAAGAACAAGCTCAATAAACAACAAAGGAGTCCTCACAAGTGTGACAACGATTGGTGAGTTCGTCAACTCTAAGGTGATTGTGATATTTACTGAATGGAGGACAGCAGATGTCAATTAACCTGTAAATTGATTATTATGGGACGCATTTACTTTAATATATATATATATATATGTATATGTATATTCTCCTTTATACACCTAATGAAACCTACCTGTCTAATGGCCACCCAAGTCAATGGCAATAGTTTGAACTTAAAAAGCTTCGATCGTTAGACAAACCAGCTGATGCTTAGCCTAAATTAGCGGACACCAGAAGAGACCCTTCTCTCACAAAATTAATGGTCGAAACAGATTGAAACAGTATAGAGAAAGAGTACAAAAGGAATCAGCTTTATTATTATTTACTATTGATGAACAGTATACTATTACACAGCATGCATGGCCCCTCGCACGCCATTCGTTAAGGCCATCACTTTGCTGATGGGCTCTGCAAATGGCATACGGGGAGCCAGGCACACCAAGTTTGTTCCTTTCACACACTTACCTTCATCTTCATGCAATCTTCAGAATGCTACCTCCACGTACAAGATGCCACCAGAGAGATGAATCAGATAGGGTTTAATTTGTGGAAGCGGGGAAGAGAATCGAGCTTGTTGTTGAGAGAGCTACATATAAGGGCCTTTGGAGAGGGTAAGAGAGTGAAGGAGAGGATGGATGAGAGGTAAAAGAGGAAAGAGAGAGGGGTTGAGAGATGGGTCTAGGGTCGATGCTTTCGGTGTTGAACTTGTTTTCACATAAAGGGCGAGTCCTTTTTTATTTTCTCTAATAGGGTTTGTCTGCAAGTGCTTGGATCACCTTAGATTCTTACCTTCCCCACATTTGGACTTGTCTAAAGAACAAGGATCTTGCCCTTTCTTGTCCTTTTCCTTTTATACTGTGTTGTTCCTTTTCTTCTTCCTCCTTTTCATTTGGTAAACATGATGTATGTACGCAGTGCAGCATTAAGCAACCTTGAGGATACTTCTTCCTTTCTTCTTCCTTTTCAGTTCCTTTGTTCCCCCTTCTTTCAACAAACTCCTGCAAACATTTCAAATCAGCGGAAACTCCTCCAAAATAATAAAGTCCCAAATAAAAAAAGCAGCCCAAATATTAATGAATGGAATCAAAGATCTCTTCTAATTGGTTACTCTTGCTCAAGTTTAGCTCTTGTTATTAAGAAATACTTGGTCTACAAAGTAACTAGTACTACTGACTGCCGCATGACAGTTGACACCAGATCTTTACTTCAATTAATTTCTAAATATATATTTGCCCAGATCTCTCTCTCTCTCTATACCAAGGACCACAATGGCCACAACACTCTACATATATTTATTTACTTTAGCAGAACTCTAGATTCTTAATATCCAGAGAGCCGGTCTACCATGTGAGCCTGAGCTGACACATCAACCTCATAAAATGACCGTTGATCTTTCGTGAATTAATTTCTGAGGTGACAAGGGGAAGAGAGTTTGTGACTTTATACTTATCTGTCAATTCCCCGTGAAATTTCCTCAACCGCTGGTCCGTGCGAAACAGGCACTTCTGACTCTCTCGTTGATAACAAAATTGATGAGTAAATTTTTTTTACAGTAAAAAATGGATGGATTAGACCTAATAGCTGAGAAGTTTGCTCCATGTTGAACATGGTTGGAAGGAATTAAAATGAAGATGACTCGCGTTTCCTGGTTGAGGGAATCAAAAGATACGGCACCGTCTGTGTTTGGAAGGGCAACGTTACCTTCCCCATTATAAGATTCTATATTCTGCTGATCTCGTTTGTTTCTGGTCCAGCGAGTAGCAGGTGCTGTTGCCCATTGCCTACTTTATCAGAATAATCATAACTGGCTCATCGCAGTCAAATTATTCCAACGCCTGCAATTTTAAATTACCTCCACTAGTTAGTCAACTACTTTTTGTGGACTCATTTATCGATCCCTTCCATATTCCACATAAACAGCCAGTGTTTTGGCAAAGACTAATTACATATAAGAAGAACCCAAGAGTAATGCAACTTGTTCGATTTGGAACTAGACAATATAAAAATCAGAACTTTATCTGGGGAACTGAATTGATGATTGATTTAGTTAGGAGGGATGATGGTAATAACGAATGTGGGAGAATTACGGAGGAAGTGATGGGTCCGTACAGATTTGACTTGGGAAGGGACGGAAAGAGAACAAGTTGGGTTTTTCTTTCTTGGTTGGGAAAACAAGAAAGAAGAGTTGAAAAGGGCGAGAATTATTTAAGTGAGGCCATGCATGTGGGTATGTGGAAGTGGAGTGGACTTCATCACTTGCTCTATCTGTCATCTTCCTACTTCCCTTTATTCTATTTCATACTCCTCTTCAAATCAATGTGAACCCCATGAATTTTTCATGTTACTCATCATTGCAAATGTGAACCCCCTTTTTAATATTTAAACCGCATGCTTCATATTTTCTCCTTCCAGGAAGCACACGACAACATCCATTGCATGACACCCTTCAATACCTTCTCAGCTTTACATATGTGTGTAAAGGATAAGTTGAGGGGGAAAAAATCATAAATTGGAGAAGAAACTTAAATCTCATATGTAATTACATTGTCATCATTTCTGCAAACTGCATGAACACAAATGATATGAATAGGCATCTAATAACATGGTACTCCCTCCATTTCAATTTATAAGATATTTTTGGAGCAAATTGTGAATACCAATAAACCTCGCTAAATACGGTTAGAAATCTTAAATTTTTCAACGAGACACATTCTGAAAAATTGCCCTTCATTTAACACAAACCCCTAACTAACTCACGTTTCTAAAATAAGGTCATTATTGAATAATTATTTTTTGAAAGATCTTACGAAACATGAAACCACTCTTGAAAAAATGTTTTATGAATCAAAACATATGGAGAGTAGAAGTGATATGAGTTGGGTCAACTGTTCTTTCTTTTCCTGCCGAGGCGAGTGTTTTTCCTACTTGGACCCCAGTAGATTTCAACAAACCTTGCTCGAAAGAATCAGTAGCCTCTATCATAGTTTCTGAAAGACCTATAATAGGTTGAAAAGTTTGTTCCTCAAAAGGACTCGACTCCGTCATCTTTATTCTTTTTCATCATACAGAATCATGAAACTTTTATTTTCTCTGTTGTCACCGTAATACATGAAAACAACTTTAATACAAGACACAACCCAGCATGATCTCCGGGCCAAAAAATTTCAGATCGACAACATCTACATTCACAGCCACAAGCAAGCAAAAATTCATTCTGTATATGTATGATCTTATGCTGCAACTGTGATATGTCCTTCACTTGGTGAAGATCCATTCGGAGATACAAAGGCCAAAAATATATGAAAAGCATAAGCAATATAAACAGCGACTCGACATATAATTTACAATTGCAGAAAATCGTTACTCACTATAAGATCAAACCGTCCTTCACAATCTGCTCCAACCAAGATGCTATCTCTGACATAGCCGGACGCTCGCTGGGATTGTGTCTCACAGCAAGCTCTGCAATATCAGCAAGCTTCAGCAATGGCTCAACGATCCGTGGAAGAGTTACAGAGCGATCAATTATGGCTGCAGCTTTCCCCAGTTTGATCAGTGGCACTGCCCACTCAACTATGTTGGGAGGCATGAAATCTCCGTCATAAGCTTTTCTTCCACTCAGAATCTCAAGCAACACAATCCCAAAGTTGTAAACATCGCTCTGCACATCCCCATTTTGATCTTTGTCACCTGAAGTGAGGAGTCCAAAGTCTGAAATTCTCGCTCCCCATTCAGAATCCAAGAGAATGTTTGAACTTTTAAGATCCTTGTGCACAATTGGTGGGGCTAGTTCCTTTTGCAGATACTCAAGAGCTTTTGCGGTTTGCATTGATATCTTTAGCCTGAGGTTCCAATTCAGAGGAGAAAGCCCACCGTGAAGGTGATCATAAAGTGTGCCATGTGGCATATACTCGTAAACAAGAAGCCTCTCTCCCATCTCTGCACAGTAACCCAACAAGTTGACGATATTACAGTGACGGATTTTGCAGAGGATTTCCAGTTCCATTTCAAAGTCACGATTGTTTGTATGGATAATTGTGGCAGCATTGGCCCTCTTCACTGCAACCACCCTGCCATCTGCTAATACAGCTTTGTATACAAAGCCATAACTTCCTCTGCCAAGCTCGTTGAATTCCTTGAACCCATTAGTGGCATCCTTTAGCTCTGAGAGTCGGAAAATCTGAGGCATGCCAGGACAGGAAGTTGTAGAAGGAAAAGAGTGAAGATCAACATTAAGATCAGCTTGCTTCTCTGGTTTGGCCGTGCCAGATTTGGATTCTTTCTTACTGATCAAACATGAGAGAATACACCCACAAGTCATCATAATCAAGAATCCTAAAGTTGCTGACCCAATTATGATCAATAATCGACGCAAATGGTGCCAGCTCTTCTTATGAACAGTATCTGGAGATGACTCAAGTCGACAAACATCCCAGCAGGAGCTGTTTTGGCAAAGAGAACAAGCAGTGCATACCCTGTCGGAATTCTCAGTGCATGGACTGGACAAGAAAAAGCCTTCTGAACAGTTTGATCCACAGGGCGAACAGATCCTCAAATCTTTTCGAACGCAGAGGGTTGTTAAACCTGGCTCATTCAGAATACTAACATTGAAAGCAAACTCACCTTGATTGCATGAACTGGAACTGCAGATACCTGGACTTGATAATTCCAATGGAGGATCAAACTCGGCTGTGGACGCATTCACCAACCAGCAATCAATCAGAAGATCTTCTTCTCTAACGCCACAAGTTGTATAATCTGAAGAAGCGATTGCCATGAATCCAGAACCTTTTGGAACCACAGACGAATTGAAACTCCCCCAACATTCCATTATATGATTATCTGCTCGAATACCACAATAATGGCGAGCCCCGGCTGACAGAGAGATTAATCCAACCCCAGCAGGTGGATCAGCAAATGAATCTGAATCACCCCAACATTTCAAATCTCCAGAAACGTTCAAAAGTCCACAAATTGAACTCCTTCCCGAAACCAAGACTGAGAAGTTCTCGGACACATTGGATACCCCCAAGTACGCGGATGTAGGTCCCCAACAGACAAGCCCTCCGTCTCTGACCGCACCACAAGCGAATCCCTCACCTGCTACGATTTTGTTTAATGCAAGATTGCTAGTTGAGTGATCGTAATACAAATCGCTATGCTTCCACTTTAAGCTGTTATCCGCAGTTCTCATAATTTCCCAACAATCAACAATTCCGGAATCTTCATTAGAATAATAAGATCCCCTGATGGCACAAACATGATTCTTGCCTGCTGCTATTTGAGAATAAGCATAGGATTGGTACGCAGGAGGCACAAGATCTGTTGCTGGTTTCGTGGCGCTCCAGCAGTATGCTTGCGAAGTGCTTGCTTGAATGCCACACATAAACCCTTCGCCACCGGATAAAGCTGCCATAGGAGGGCTGTCAGTAACAGAGGCTGAAGCTGAAGAAGACGGTGGAATCGATGAAGTGATGTTCTTCCCCCAGCAAATGGCATCCTGCTTCCCACTTGCATCGATGGCGCAGAAGAATTCATATTTACCAAACGAGGCCGATATTGGTCCCATCGCCCCTAATCCATACGCGCAAGATGAGAACAGGAATAGCAGAAGCTGAAGAAAGACAGAAGAAGAAACCCCTCGAAAGCTATGCGCACAGAGGACTTGCATGGTCCTGCCGAGGGTTGAAGATGGGTTTGGAACGGAATGATACAGCTCGTTGCTCGTGATATAGTTGTTTGATGAAGTCAGAGTTGTGAGAGTGATGGGAAGGATGAAAGAACGTGGTCCGGATCGCCATTTTGACAATCTTGCCGGTAACGTTTCAACCTGAAAGTACAGAACGAGTTACTGTCACAGTCAACTTTCTTTACTAAATTGCCACTATTATACTAACAGACCAATTGGGGCTATCATTAAGTTCCCTTCCCACCTTGAGCTTTTCACCAGATTGATTCGGGAAAAAAAAAAAAAATCAAATGCTAACATATGGGCAGCCATTGATCTGCGACTGGATTGGCCTTCTTAAAAAAAGGTTTAAACTTTAAAATATGATAGCTGCATGAAGATTTCAACCGTTTACGGGGTGAATTTTTTGTTGTTAGATTTAATTTTAAAAAGGTGAATCGATCCGAAGGCATGATTTAAAAAAAAACTTTCCGTGGCGAAATCTTTATAAAAATAGGTAGAGTAGCATGTTCACGCACTGAGATGGAAAGAGATTTTGTTAGGACGCAAGAAGATGGGCCCAGGAAGCAGTAAGAAAGCGAAGAAAGTGGCGTGGGGAGAGTGGCTGTGTCCACTAAGAACAGAACAGGACAGCCAACTTTCAAAAGGATATCACTATTTATTTACATCCCAAGTGGTTCCTTCAATGAGGATCCCTCCCATATCTTTTATAAAATTCATCAAAAAAACGCTCAGCTGTGGCATTCCATTTCCATTACATTCATCCTTAACTCAATAATTATATGCAACTTTCCATCATCAAATTGAGCCATAATGCCCTCTTGGACACCCCCTTCTCTCCCAAATTGCAGCCGTGAAGAGAGTTTTCTGTCTATTAAAAATATTCTTTTACTTCGTTTGTATATCAGTTATGGATTATGGGTGTTCAGCAAAATCTAACCCCAGCTGAAAAAAATCTGTTCTTTCAGATCTCTGTGTGTGTGTCTCTCTCTACAGGAGATGGGGGTGGGCGATGCAAGTTGTAAGAATGGCCTAGAAGTTCTAAAACGGTGCTGGGATGAACATGTGGATGATTAGTCAGAGTTTGGCATGCGTGTGGCAGACTTGAGGGTTGAAGTCAAATACTGATATTTCAAGGTTTAATTAAATGGGGGCGACACAATTAGTAAACAAAATCAGATGTTGGGCAGGCAGGGCAGGAGCAAGGAGGCGAGCGAGACATGCAACATCAGGCATTTTAAATAAAATTGAAGAGGTTTACCGTACCGTGTAATACAAGATTCATGTCCACGGATTAAGGTGCAACACAATTTTATTACATTGATCTTGATCATGAATCCCATTTCATTAAATAGCTTCCACTTTTTTTTGTTGAAAAAAATATGGGCTTATGTTCATATTTGGTATACAAGAATAAATCTGATAATTCCTGCTTCCACCCACCTCTTTCTGGCATTTGTTGGCACTGTCCTTCGCATAATACAGATTTTGTTGACATCAAAATTTTGTGGGATTTTTTTTTTGAGATGCTTATTCTTGATCCTTAAATTTGTTGAAACAACATAAACCACATCACATGATTGAGATAAGAAATAAGGGTACTTGACAAATCAATTATGTGACATAATTTTATGGTCCAAGTAACTAATATGTCAATTCATGAATTATATTGTTCATAAGTAATCCCACAAATTTCACATAATGTAAGAAAAATGTGTGTAATTTATTGTTCTTATTATTCTTTCAACAAATTTTAACCAAAAGGGGTCTGGTGATTCAGTAAAAAAATAAAAATGGATTTCATTTTTTTTTTTTTGGGGAGGGGGGGGGGTGAGGTGTTGGTGAGTGATGGAATATGAGACGATGGGGCCCCGACGTATAAGAGACAAAGATTTTATGAAAGAGACAGGGGGGAAGCTATTGGTTGGAATGAGGACGAGGAAAAAGGCATAGAGAACGGGACCCATACTTGCTGAATGCATGCATTTGATTGGTGCTTGGGAATTTGGATGTTCAATGTTGGTCCTCTGATTCAACATTCACTAAGAAATCCACATTACCATATTTTAAATCACAAGACCCACCTGCTGTGATGCTGGACGACATGGCCTAACTTGAAGCTTTATATCTTCTAAAATATTCATTATGACAAACTTCGTGTTTAATTTACAATAAATTAAAAAAATGAAAAGGAGAATCTTTTATATATTATCAATTTATTTTTTTTAAAAAAAAACTTGTAAAGTTTTCATAACAAAATATAAAAATTTTAAGTCGAATTGCAGAGAACAGTCCAATTTTTTTGATAAAAAAATTAAGAGAATAGGCTATATATCTAGGCTCAAAGAAAGCTTACAATGATATTTATAAATTGCATACTAATAATATCTTCACATCATAAATTTAAATTTATAATCTTATAGATTATAAGTTAAAAAAAAACTTCCAATAAATGCAATAAATTGTCAGTAATCATCCAAATTGCTCGTTTCTTCATATTTTATACCTAAACCCAATTTCCCAATCAAACAGTTCTGGATGGTCCATTCAGAATAAATGGGCATACGGGAATGAAAGCATGCGAAATTAAAAGATAAAAAACAACCCATTGCAAATCATCCGTAAATTTAACACGTAAAAATATGAAATATATAATTATTTAAAATATATTTAATAAAAAATATTATTTTATTATAATTTTAATCGTAAAATTTAAAAAAATATCAAAACTCTTATATGCATAAATTTAAGTCTATAAATAATTGATAACTTACCTTGTCTAACATTAATATAATCTAAAAAGAATAAAAACTTCATCCTATATTTAAATGGTAAATAAAACTAATATTTTTCTAAAAAAATTTATAATAATAAAAAAAGAAGATAAAAAACAGAGGGCGAGGTTCTTTAATATTATAGCCCACATTAGCAAGTTCTGCTTGCGCCCGTAGCTTACGTTAGCGAGTTATTTGCAGAGTATAATCATACTTATAGAGAAAGGAATTCTAAGCATCCTGTGCTTTAACCCGTCATAATACAAAGCATTCAAAAGGTGTGTATTCCAATTGAATTTGTTGTGCAAGATAAGTTTTACTACCATATTGACTGTAGCAAAATATTGGACTTTACGGACGCGGGAGAATGCCACTGAATCCGGTTTAAAGATGCAATAGGAGAGACGCAACACTTAAAATGAGCAGAATAAAATTAGTCGGTGTGTTTACAAAAGAATAAGCCTTGCTTTCTGCACTTACTGACCATAGCAAAATGATGTTTAAGACTCGTACAAAATAGGCATACCTATGTTTTCTGAACTGTCTAGAGATAAATACCGAATTGTTGCAGCAGGGCACCAAGTAACCAAACAAGACCCTTATTCGCACCAATCACTTCAAGAAAAACACAAACTCACGACAAGTAACATTATTCAGTAGTTCTCTATCCCAATATGTCATAAAAGGCTCTTAATTTTTCACACTTGTCACATGCTTGAGGAGCATGGCAACAACATCTTGTGATATTCTTGATGCTTCTGTTTTCAAGTGCTGGATCTTTGTTTCAGTCTCTTGCTCAAGCCGCTTCACATTCGCACCGGAATCTCCACTGCTCTGTATTCATGAGAGGTTACACAAAAGTCGGTTCATAATTCATAAGACGATCAAAGAACAGTCCTAGGAGGCTACAATAATCAGAAACATACCTCTGCCAATTTCTTTTGGAATTCATACTCCACCTGAGCTCGATGTTCAGCAATTTCCTTTCCAGCCTCTTCTTTGGCTTGTTTCAGCCTTGCCATTTTTTCTAATTGTAAAAATCAAGGGCATCAGTTGGCTATTGAGCAAGCAAATTGAGTTCAGACAAATTAAAGGAGTTACTGGTAAAAAGATGGGAGGGAGGCCCGAGAGGGGGAGCCTGGTATATGGCAGCAAAAATTTTGATACCGGAAATTGTTTTATCTCAATGAAAAGACTATTGAACATAGAATACTCTACAAATACATTCGCACGTATCATCACACGATCAGACATATAAAATTGATCAAAATAGATGCATGGATCAAGAAACATATACAGAATCATCGTAATAACAAGGACAAATTCAGAGAGAATGAGAGATAGAGTACCATTTCTGGCAGCATTTACAATCCGTTGAGCTTCTTGCTCTGCAGCCAATAGCTGCTGAATTCCGCCCTGACCCCTGTTGGATGCCATTCTGTAATTGAAAGATTCTTTAACCATTACAATATGGATTAATTAAACTAACAGAAAGTAACCATAAAGCAAGGCCATGCAATAGACGCATGATTGTAATCTTTTTCCAACACTTCTATTGATTGACACCTCAAATAGAACAAGCCAGGAATCTAAAACCATAGAACTACAATTCTTAACACCAAGACATTAAACTCGTCTAATATCACCAACTTTATACCCTTCTCCCTCCAAACGCAAGAGTAGGATCTAGCAACACAGACTTTATGAAAATTCTGGGAAATAAATAACTTCCACCAACAAGAGCGTAGCTTGAAAAGGTTCTCCAGGATCCATGGAAAAAAGATTGAGAGAAAGGATAATTAGAGTCAAGGAAGGGATTTATTGAGAGTCTGAAAGCAGGACTTTCGACTAGAATTACAAAATTGACGGAGGTTATTTTATGATAGAGGAAAAAAATTGGAGTTAACCCCAACACCGATAACATAGCTCTGGGTTAGGTGTTAAAGGCAAACTAGAAGACCAACAGATAAAGAGGCAGATCCTTGATGCAACAGGCAAAAAAAAAAAAAACAAAATTAAAAACAAAACAAAACAAAAAGATCAAGGATCAGACCAAGCATATAGACTTGTTCAGCTTTTATTCAACCAAATTGTTTATATGCCAGCAAGGAGCAATAGTATTCAAAACAATCAGACAAGTTCGATAATACATAGGGAGCTTTTGCGTTTAGAGGATGGCACTAAAAATCAAAGAGCAACAAATTAAGTATAACTTCTAGTACTATAACATGGAGTCATGGACTCTTCCCAAACATAGCATGTTATTTAAGTTTCTATCAGTTTCTCGGCTTGATGTTTTCTTTCCCCTCGATTTTTTGCCGCAAGCCGTATGCAAAACCTGCGGAATTCTTAATAATAGCCCATAACCCAAAATCTAGAGGAGCAAGGCAAATCACACTGATTCAACAAAAGAATATCCAATTTGACTCCCAACGTGATAAAAGATTAGCCTCACTACGAGTCGTAAAAATATCCTGATAAGTTTTATTCCAAGAAAACAGTGGGCACCAAAAAATGATGGAGAGGAGGGATCCCAAACAGTTTACGATACAATCCAACAAATCTCCGATAAAACAGACAGAAAGCAAACAGTGCGGCAAAAGGAAGTCAATAAACAACTAGATCACAAACTTATTTATCAGAAAAAGCATATAAAATCGAAATTAACGTAAATCTGGAAGAAACAACATTAAATCAAATGACAGTTACAACCCCGTAGAAATCTCAGATCTGATGAATGGGGGGAAAGTAGAAGGTCAAAAGAAGTAACGGGAATACCGAATCGAGAGATCCAATTTACCTATGGTGGTTTGGTTAGTGACTAGATTCAGACGGCAGAAGACAGCAGAAAGCCAGAAAGATCGCGGAAATTCGCTGACTCCTGTCTATCAAGGACTGGGCCAACACCTCACTGATCTATTTCACTCTTCAACTCAAACTCAAGAGAGAGACTACCCCGTTTTTTTTTTTTTTTTTTAACTATTATTTTTATCCTGATAAATTCAAATTTTCAATTTTTGGGACTGAAAATTCATAATTTCAAACTACAGATAAAAGCCACGAAAATTTATATTTTTATGCCAAAAATAACAAGTCACATTTATCATGAGTAATGTTAATATGTTATAGGCAATTTTTCGGATTTTATATAATAAATTGGTCCATACTAAGTAACATTAATATTCGATATAAATATAAAATATACAAATAATACATACCTTGAAGCCAGCCATTTTGGGCCAATGAGCCCACCCTAACTATCTTAACATGCCTTTCTAAATTTTATTTTATTATGTTTATATTACGTTAAAAGACCATTTAAAGTGTAAAAAAGTTATAAATAAAATTTTAGAACGATTATGAAAATATAATCCGCTCCAGTTAAGAGATGAACTTTACGCTGCCTTTCACTACTTTTATTTCTTCTAAAAAAGTTTTCTTTAACATAATTTATATGCCTTTTTTTTTTAATATTACTCTTATGTTTTTTTTTAATTCTATGTGATATTAATCCCAAGTATAACGAACCATCTATTATTCTCAGATATAAGTTTAAGTATCTAAAAATTATGATAACTTTATTAAAATTATAAGAAAGTAATACTTTGTTCATACGGAAAGGATTAAAAATAGAACTTATAATATAAATAGTACATCTTGTAAAATTTATATTATACATGGATGGCCCAAAAACAAAAGTAGGATTTGGATCATCTCCATAATCTCCACACTCTCCCCACACCTCTCTTCACTCACCATCTAATCAGTGTATTTAATTGAACGGTGTCAGATAGCTGTTTGTCATTACGATCTTGTTTTCAAAAATATTTGGTGATAATCATAAATATATGGGTGAAACATTTGAGCGAAGAAGCTCGCCAGAGACCCAAGACAAGCGTAACAAGTAAATAATTAAACAATGCAAGTTTTCTAGGAGTTCTAGAAGAGATTCGGTCTAGTCAGTCACAAGGGCACTCACCTGCACCACAAGCATAAATGAATCAATGAAGCTCTAATTCCTATCCTTGTTTTAACTGGGAAAAGGATTATTCGTGCACAGCCCTAACAACAAAAACCACATTTTGTTAAACTTAATGTGCATGATCCTGGACTGCAATTAAGATAGGTCTTATTGAATCTCTACAAACGTGTTAGCCAGCTGCTAGTCCCCAACACAAGGTGGTTATCGTAAACAAGATTATATACCGAGAATCACATAAGATGGCTCAGAAATCTGCAACAAAGACGGCTAAAGCTGATGATCATCGTAATCATCGACAGCATTTTCAGCGATGGCGTCCAAAGCAGACGAATAAGGTTTCAATGGGACCATTCGGGAGGGTGGGAGGGGCCTCCATCTGTTGTTTGTTTAACAAATAAGTGAGTTAGAAAAATATATTTTGGCATAGAAGAAATTGAATTCGAGTTTAATTTTGTTTCAATTGATATAGATGAATTGGAGAATGGCCAGTTAGTTTGATAATGAGCACTAAGGTCTTGAGAAGTGTCGAGATTTTGCTTCAAGTTGGAAGGATTATCTTATCGGTTGAGTGACTGTTGTGTCAAAATAGAAGGAAAAAGTACTAATTCTTCTAAGTTGTCATAATCTGGTGTCTTCTCCTTTTGGCTGTTTGGTCATGTTGTTATTACCTCTACCCTAGGGCTAAGGCCAGGACTTGGAGCGCAAGACACTAGTTGTTCAACAAGCAATATATGATCAAAAACTGTTTGTATTTTACTAAGAAAAAAAAAACAGGAAAATACGTAAATCCTGATGCAAGGCCAAATTTGCGAATACCGCACATTCCGTTTTAGAATTGGAATGAAAATAACGAACTGGTAAACTATAGCTGGGGATTTCTCCACCAACATGCAACACCATCAACTAAAGATAACCTCAATACCAAAGATTATGCATCTGCTACTAAAATGTTACATCCTTACGTTCACCAGCATTGCAACACCAAAGAGTGAAATTACTACAATTGAATCATTCAAGGGGGATTTCAACGTCTCCATTGGGTATCTCCTGCGGCAAATCTTTAGGCTCCTTGCCGTCAACAGTACATCCAACAGCAACACAAGTTCCGAGAATCTCCTTCACGGTTCCACTCAAATCCTTGGCCATGGACCTGAGGCGCATAGTTTTGGCAATCTCAATGACGTCGTCGAGTGAAATGTTGCCGTTGTGCTTGATGTTCTTTGTTTTCTTACGGTCCCTTTCGGGCTCCTTCAGGGCCTTGATAACCAACGCAGCGGCGGACGGCACCACCGACACTTTGGCTTGCCGGTTCTGAACGGTTAGCTTCACGGTGACCCGGAGACCCTTCCAAAATCTTGCGGTCTCCTTGGCGATGTCTTCACCGATCTTCTTTGGAGAAAGACCCAGTGGACCGATCTTCGGAGCCAGCGAACTCGCTGCACCAACCTCACCACTCGTCACTCGGACAAAGACCAGAATAAATATTTTCGCAAGGTAATTGAGTTGTCAGTGTATCTGGATGGGCGTTTTTTTATTTATTTATTTTCTTGCTGATGTTAAAACAGGCGTTAATGTCGGTCACGGATTATAAGGAGAGCAGGCACCTTTTCAAGGTAAAGTGACCAACAAGGCCTGTTGTGGTTGGGGCGTTTAAATCAAGACAAGTTACGCATAATACTTGGATTGTGTCTTGATCTTCGTTGACTTCATGTACTAAGAATAATCTGAACCCACATAAACATGCGTTGACGTTGTTTAAGCACAAGGACTATGGGGTGGCGTCTTTGCAGGGGAGAGGAGTTTTGAACTATTTAATAAAACTGGCGAAGATATAGGATTGATATCCAGTCCTTATATAAAAAGCTCAATTAAATAAATGAGCTGCTTGGCTTTCTCAACTTTGATAGTGAAAAGGAGATGGGGAGAGCGAGAATAACATGTTTCCATAAAGTCTTGGCCATTGAAAAGTAATTGTTTTCTTAATTTAGTCGTTTATTAATTTCAAAGAACCCTGCGAGCAACGCAGGTGCAGCTAACTAACCTCTATCTATTTATCGGTGATATCGCAAGAGTGCAATCCCTACTTCGTCCCATAATCAATACCAACATCTATATCGAATGTTATGATTAATATATAAGTAAATGCTCTCTGCGGAGTTAAGCTTTTAGCTTTATCCATTCCCACCAAAGCATTACAAAACTGCAAAAAATGGATACGTAGGCTAACCAAAAAGGAAGGAAGAGAAACAGCGAGAGAGAGAGAGACGATAGCCCATATCAACTTCAAATTAAAGCCGGTGATCAATGGCGTCAAGGAAGGGCTTCTTGGTTAAACCAAGCTCTATTTTCGATACCACCTCCTCGAACACCCATTTTCACCTAGATTCCGCAGAGGGTGTTTCAGCATTCTACGAAGCGGAGTTATGGAGATTGCCAAGCAACGCCAACCTTGTAACGGAGGCCAGAAGGGAGGTTGATGCAGGTGGCAGACGAAGGTCATCGGCGACGTCTGGGTCATTGCCCGTCAACATACCTGACTGGTCCAAGATTTTAAAGGGAAATCGCAAGAGGGAGAGTGTAGAGGATGATGATGAAGGTGATGATGACGACGGAGAGATCAGAGTACCACCGCACGAGTATCTGGCAAGAACCAGAGGGGCCTCCTTGTCCGTGCAAGAAGGGCTAGGGAGGACTCTCAAAGGCAGGGACTTGCGCAATGTCAGAAATGCCATTTGGAAGAAAGTTGGTTTTGAAGATTAGGGAAATTATAAGACTTAACGGAGCATTAGATCGTAGATACATGGATTCTGTTCCATGAGTTTTGATTGTCACCTAACCTTTAGTATACTATATCCTCGTGCTCTGTTCTGATTAAACCCTCTTATTTTTCTTCTTTTCACTCTTCTTGTTAAGCAGACGAGTCTCCGAGTCCAGAGTTTCACAATAAGGACTACCCATACCATAATGCTGTTATAATTAGTTCATCCAATTAACGATGTTTATTATTATATTCATGCCCTTGTCCCTTCGATTCCTTAGCTCAAAGAAGACGAAAAATTATGAGACGAATAGAGAGAATTGATAAAGAAGTGGGGGAAGGATATTAATGAGGAAGGAAAACGTGGGTGGAGTAACGTAAGTGGGTATTGGTAAGAAAGGCAGTGCCTGGCTTACAACATGTCTTTGAGGAGAATTCATGAAATGGTAGGAACAAATACAGCTTTCGCCTTTTCTTTAATTTTTTTTTAAACCCATCTTCGTAGTGTTGGATTATTTGTCAACAAAAAAGAACTGTTACTTCCAAACAGCTAAAATTGTGATCTCTAAGGCTTCAAAGTTGATGATTGGGCATATGGATATTATGTTAAAAAAGTGGAGAAAGGGGGGGGGGGAACAAAGGATGGAGAATTGGGAAGGATAGGAGAGCATTATTTTAAGGACGAGTGGATTAGGAACAAGGGGCGGAGCGGCCTGATTTGTTGCTGCGGTTTTGTATGGATATGCATGATGGTGTGTTGTTGCACCAAGCATTCACGTACTTCAAGAAATAGTATGAAATGGAATCGAGCCAGGAAGAAATGTTGACTTGGAGTGATCGGGGCAATATAGATATCAATATATTAGGAGTTAGTTGTACGCAAATCTTCAGCTTCAATGTGTTACTCTAACTTTCATGCTGACAGAAAACCAAAGGTGTTGCTCTTAACAAAATTTGTGCCGTTAACTCTGCTTTTTCTTTTTCTTATGTGTCGACCTTTTCTCCATTCTTATATTCCCCATCGCTAGGTACTATATAACATCCACGAGATAAAGGTCGAATAATAGAATAGAGAAACAAGATCGTCTCGTCATTGAATGGACCCCCTCCCCTGTAGCGTGGGCCCCTCATCTTGAACTTCTTTCGAGAACAACCCACCAATCATCATCCATTTCGTGCGGCATTTTCATTTTCAGGCATCCCTCCACGAGTTTCCTGACCACACGCAATAACCCCCACCCCCACCCCAAAACCCCAAATCAAATCAATCCTAGTCGATGAGGAGACTAATTGTTTTTGCATCTGCCACGTCGACACTCTATTGAACACGGCCTTATTGTAAAAATAGAGATCCACAAGCAAAGTTAGGTAGAAATCGAACATTACATGTTTAAGTGATACAAGAAAGTGCAACTTGTGTCAGAACTCAGAAGCTGCCGAGTCACTTCATGCAACGATGGAAAACAAAACAGGCTGTCCGCCGCAATACGTGGCTCATGAACCCACACGTGAACCCATCCTGAGGTTGACCCAGCGGGACCGGGCCCCGCGTTCTCACGTGCGGTCTAATCATCATTTTCCTATGCGTTGGCAGACAAATATCTGTTTGTTGACTTTAATGCTTGACAATCTCTGTTTCGCAAATAGGAATAGAAACCTAATTAATTACACCACCGCACGACGGGACATCGGACACATCACTCAAATGTTGATTTAGCTGAATTCCCCGTTTCCTCTTGGACGATGAAATTGCTTGTTCTGATTGTCCTCCATAGGTGTCACCCTTTTACTTGCCGCCCATCCCGTTGCCTTCTGGAACATCTGATCCTTAACCAACCCTTCTTCATCACCCCGTCGATTTGGTCAACACCACCCATGTTTCCCACCCACTGATTGGATTTCTAACTACCTTCCTCATTTTTCTCTCTTGCTTTTCGGCTCAAGCAATTGATAAATACCTTATTATATAAAATGTAAATCTAATCTAACTGATACATCCACATATTGTTATTTGTCTCTGCTTTGGAAGCTCATTCACATTTCATGGGCTCCTTTACGATAACTCCGCATTTTGGGACTTGGTAGAAACCTACACGGCGCTGACTTATATACAAAAGGAAACAAAAACAGACACATCGAAGCGCAAGGACGATGCTTTTTGTCATTGTCTCGGAAAGCAAGCTGGTCCGTTCCCCCGCAAGATTTTAAGAATAAATCAAAATCAACGAGAAATGTAATCATGTAAAAAGAGCTGCCATCGCAGCCACAAATTCTAAACTCCGGATGCCCTCTTTAGGAACGAAGGGAAACGCAAATCCCAAAGAGGCAAATTAGACAACACTGTATTCTTCCCAAAGCTTCAAAAGTAGCTAAAGGGCTCATGAAGTCATAATAAAAATAAAGGATATACTTTGATCAACGGCTTTACATATCGAAACTAATGGTTCATTATATTTTCTTATTCCCCTTACATGGTCAATCAAAATCGTCAACCTCCGTGCCGTTTTTTACAAAGTTGCTGCACAAGCATGACACGTTCTAGTCAGAACCTAAGGCGACTTGCAAATTAATCCTTACTCGCATCAGCCTATGAAAAAAAACATCCCTAACCGCATCATTAATCATCTTCGATGTGTTTGACTGTGCCTTTATATCTTGGCAAAGTAAATAGTTCGGTTCGGCATCTCATCAGATAAAAAATTCCCAACATGCATGTCAGCTCCCTATTAACTTCATCTTAAAATACCAGTGACGAAGGTTGGTCCGCAGTCCGACCTAAATACTCTGATTCTTCAAGAAAATAAATAAAAGAACTTAACATTGACCCCCGTCAAAATTAGACTGATCAGATCCCCGGCGCTTACCATCAAAAAAATTGGCCCCATTATGAGCATTCCTATATAATGAATTATTACCAGTGAAAACTTGGGAAACCATGTCACGAGAGCAGCTCGTGGAGATCTGATTCTCTAGAAGAATTTTTTTCCCAAAAAGCATAAGGTGGGGCGTCTTATTATCATCCTGTTCATTCAAAGACTGGGCAGAATTTTCACTGGAGATCCACTGCGAGATGCCATTCTCACTCATGCCCTGCTTTTGCATCGCTGATGAGTTATAACCGACCCTGTTCAGCATAGAAGCTTGACCCAGCTGTTGTGGAAAACCAGTCAAATATAGAGGCGGCGACTGCAATTTATTGAGGTAGAGATCTGATAAGGGTAGACCATAATAAGCATGCCTGGCTCCCTGCATGCCAGCAGGAGTGGTTTCAGGTATATGATACCCAAAGGGGTTGTTCATGGGACCTAAGAGGTTGCTAGCAAACGTGTGTGCATAAATCTGGGAATCAAATGGAACATCTGGATGCTGATGAGGCAACCTCATTTTCTTCCTTGGTGGTGAGAAAGGTGGAGGGATTACGGGCATGTCGGATACCAATTCAACCAACCATGGGCTCACTCGTTTCACATTTTGAAGTAAATTTGGTTCATCCCATTTAACCTGCAAATTAATATGACTCCTTCAGTATGAAGAGAGATATAGATACAAAAAAGTTGAGTGAATATTTGTTATTACCTGGAGAAGCCTCCAAGGTGAATCGGGCCAGAGTAAAGGATCAGCAACCTGAACCGAAGATATAGATCCCATGAACCAACTTATCCGTGAAGAATCCTCTGTCTCAAAAGCCATCTTGAACCTCATTCCAGAACACCACCTAATTTGCAGGGCTCTTTTAAGTAAAGATGCCTTTACACAGAACTCGGGTGTGCTTGCTCTAGGGTAGTACAAAGCCTCAAAGGGTTGTCCATTAGCAGCAAGATTCGCAGCTTCAATAACTTCTTCGGCTTTCACTTTCCCACTGCCCATAACACTGCTCACTTTTGCGTCAATCATTACATTTCCAGTACCACTATTGATGGCTAGTTTTTTGCTATCTTCTCCCTTCAACAAGGCCGAGAATCCTTCGTAAGGTATAGAAGAATTTCCAGTCTCTGAATTCCACAAGGATGATGAGGACTCAAATCGGCGACCATTTCCTCTTTTAGCTCTTCTGATCCCTACATAGAGATCTCCATCTTGTCCTCTTAAGAATACTATTGAATCCCCTGCAACGAGCTTTTTCTTGTTCACAAATGGACTCCATCCTGTGGTCAAAAGATGCCTCTTTGGTGTTCCTCTGTAAATGTGCTTGAACTTCCACGATTTCCCATGTACATCTTTAGCCTCAATGTACTGAAGAGGTGGATCTGCAGTGAAGTCCAAACGAGGGAAAATTGTCTCTGCGCAGTATCTAGGAACAGAAAAACCACCGCCATTGTTGGCGTCTGACTGTGTCAAAGTTTTTGCGAACGAGGCGAGTTTCTTTTGAGCCTCAGATTCAAGGGCGCCGCCGCCAACACCGTCGTCCTCATCATAACAAGTCTCCTTCCCATCCAAAGGAACAAGCTTAAGCTTGGCATAGACCTCATCTGTTTCGGGATCAGCCATGTATTTAACAGACTCGACTCTGCATAAAATGTAAGGCGGAAGAGGAGACCTCCGGCATTTCTTGAAATCCACGGGTCCACTTGAATGCTCGGCGTGGCCCTGAGGGAAGTAAAACACCTTAGAGTTCGATGGCGGCATTTGTACCATCGTGCCGGCGCAAGCATGCCACAGTTGACTATCCAGGCATTTCTCCTCTTCTTTCAATTTCTCCTTCACCTCCAGAAATGTAATCATCTCTCAGAACAATACAGTATAGCAGTTCGAAGTTGTCGTTTCACTGCAAAATTCCTGCAACCTCGTGAATTTCCTTAATTGAGGAGAGTTAAAAGTTCATAGAGTGGATTCAAAGGATGAATTTCTAACCTGGGAAAGCATACAGGACCACAGCGGAGGTGGATTCAGGATTGGTGCCACTTGTCCACGAAGAATCAGAGGAATTTCAGAAAAAGATTGCAAGTCGTTTAGTGAGAGGTCTTTCCACCGAACAGCACAACCCCAAGTGGATGCTAACGATTAAGATTCCGAATTGGCATGACGAGCGACGGAAACAATTCCTTCCGTGAAGGGGAGAAACGAAGGCAGAGGTGGAGACATGGTGAAAAGGGATTAAAGTAGGGGGAGCATGATGGCATAGAAGTGAAGAGGATGGAACAAGAAATAAAACAAAAGCCGTAACTGACTCCAAAATGATATCTGTTTGGTATTTCCAAAAAAAAAAAGAGCACAAAATTCTGATGAAGAAGTGGAAGAGAAACTAAAAATGGGGTGTCACTGAATTTTCGCGTTGGAAGATATTAACCCAAAAGACGGAGTCCAGTTGCAGCAGATAAAAAGCACACGAACTCAATCTTACACGGCACACAGCAACAGTCCAAAAGCACCACAAAATAACACAAAATGGACCTTTCTTTAACAACTACTTGGTATGATTGTGGTTCTGGTGAGTTGTAATTACTTAACACTAACCCATGTTGCCGCCTCCAACGCTTTCTTTCCTTTTCTCCGCCCCACCCCTCTTTCTTATTTCACATTCAATTATGCCTTCATCTTTCCTTTCCTCTAAAATTATCATTATATTCCTCATCTATTTACTAAAACAAATTACAAATGCATTTCCCAATATTCCCCCTCTGCCGACAAAATTCTTTTTTTGTTTTGCTTGTGTGTAATAATTTTCCCATATTTATTTATCACTAAGTTTTCAAAAGTGTTTTTTGGCAAAATTTTAATTTTAAAAAATTTTAACCAAACGGTTATATTTATTCAGAAGTAATTTTGATTAAAACTATAATTTTAAATAAGCTAATGAAAATAATTTTTAAATAGTAAAAGAGTTTATAGATTATCTAATTATTATATTATCCCTATTTTTTCTTATAACATCTCTCCTCTCTCATCTTTACCCTCTCCCCTCTCTCTTCTCTCATCTCTCTTCTCCATCCTATATCATATCCCATCTCTCATCTCTATACTCTTCCCTTTCTTCTCTACAATTTCTCAACTCTTTTATTTTTAATTAAATTATATTATTTTTAGTAATTTATCAATATAAAAAATGATTATATTACTAATAATTTAAATATCTCTATTTTTATAATTTATTCTTTTTAAAATCTATTCTTTCTAAAATATATTTTTAAAAAATTAATATAAACAGATCTAAGAGAAAGAATCATATGCGGACAATTTTTTTACTAGTGAAAAATATCAAAATGATACAAACGGATAAATCACTTTAAAAATAACCAGGTTTGATAGTAATTAAATGTGTACAATACGCCAGCTACCTTGTATTTAATCTTCACTACACGGACATCCTTTTTTTTTTCTTTTGATATTTACGAGTCAACTGAACCCTTCGTTCATGGGATTTTTCCCTTTTTGTTCGAGTCAGGAACAGAGAAAACCGCGGGTCCCTCCGGGATGTAGCAAAACAGCATTAAAGATATTTAAGGAAGCTGTTAACAAATCCAATTCGGATAATTACAGTTAAAATTTTCCTTTTATTTTTTATTTTTTTAGAAATAAATCCATCACTCCTTACTCAACATTTATATCAGAATCGTCGGGACATTCAGCAAAAACAGGGGTTAAAAAGCAGCCCCTGCCAGAGTTGAGCATATTTAGGGATTTACATCCAAGTATGATGACGTAAGACTGGAAATTTATTCACTTTGATATATATATATATATATATATATATATATATATATAGACATATCACGAAATCATTTCCTGAATTCAGAAGGATATTTGTGAAAATTAAGGAGCAAAAGAATCGACGTTGATAAAATTGAGGGATAAGAGATAAGTTCAGAGCTTGAGATCACGGATTTAACGCAACATTGGTTAAGTTCGCTGTCTCCCCGGCGAGTAATTACACGCTCCAAGTCAAGGGGCTTCACCGCCTGACCATCCCATTCTTATTATTATCCGAGTAATTATCACTATTATTAATTAATTACAATGTTGATATTGACGACAAAGTATTGTAATTTTTATAATTTAATAATATCGATGATGTAATTTCATATATCAAAATATACACCCGGCGGTCTCGGCAGACATTCTATTGATGGGGCCCACTCGTTTTACCTATTCTTGCTCATAACTTCAACAAAGTGCATGTTTGGCAAAGCGTTTGAGAATGAATTTTGGGGCAAAATTTCGGTTTGAAAAAATTTCACACAAATATTAATTTTTGTCCAGAATTGATTTTGAAATAAAATCTCAGTTTGCAAAATTTTTTGCCAAACAGCCATTTTTGTCCAGAATTGATTTTGGGCAAAACCTCGGTTTGAAACCATGGTTTTGAATAAACTATTGAAAATGAATTTTGGAACTGTAAAAGACCTTATAGATTATCTAATTACTATTTTACCCCTACTTTTTTCTTATACTCTCTCTCCCCCTCTCTCCTCTCTCTCTCTCCTCTCCCTCCCTCTCTCCTCTCTCTCCTTTATCCTCTCTCTCTCCCTCTCCTCTCCCTCTCTCTCCTCTCTCTCCCCTCTCCCCTCTCTCTCTCCTCTCTCTCTCCTATTTATTCTCTACCATCTCTCCTCTCTCATACTTTAATCAAATCATACCCTTTTTAGTAATTTATTAATATAAAAAATGATTCTACTATTAATCATCCAAACATCTCTATTTGCAAAATCTATTCTTCCCAAAATCTATTCTCCAAAATCTATTCTTCCCAGAATCTATTCTCTCCAGAATCTATTCTCCAGAATCTATTCTTTCCAAAATCTATTCTCCAAAAGCTAATCCAAACACACCCTTACTCAAGAGGCACTATCTTATGAATCCCCCATCAGATTTTCATCTACTCCCCAGTAACATGCGTCTTATCTTGTTCAGAACTAGAGATAAAAATAGGTCAAATGGTCTATTAAAAATATTTAACTTAGTATATATTAAATCTAACCTATTTAAAAAAAATACATAAATTTATGTATATTTAAAAATTTATTTTTCTTAAGAAATCAGGCTCAAACCTCTTATAAAATTTATTAAGCCTGTCAGGCGACTTGAACCTATTATTTAAAATATATTTAATATTAAAGTATAATAAATAGGTGTTGTAACTACCACATATTATTATACATTTTATTCTTGCATTTTATCTTAACAGACCTATTATGAGGGTCTGTTATGAAGGCTTATTATGAAAGTATGTTATGTGGCCTATTAATATAATTAAAAAAAATCAGGTTTTCTAAATAGGCTTCATGTTAGACCATATATTTGTACAAACTAGGCTTAGATAAAAAAATAGCCTATAACAAGCCATAGTCCAGGTCAAATTGTCACTTAATAGGCTTAGCCTATTAAGACTAAAGTCTGATTTGGCCTAACCTATTTCCATACCTATTCTCAAAGTATCTATGTATCTATAATTATACATTTTATTAGCTTCTACCTCCCATTTAATTGCAATTAGAGGATAATTAATACTCTTTTTTATATAATTTTTTTAAAAAAATTAGACTCATTTATAATTTAAGAATAAAATAAATTTTTTTTAAAGGATAAATTAACACTCTTATGAATTAACTAACTTGACAGTGTCAGGACCTTGTAGCCCAATTACCCGAATGTCTCCCTTGAGACCTTACAATGAGCGTGTTAGATATGACCAAAAATAAAAATAAAAAATAAAGAAAGAAAGAAATCTTTTTTTGATGCCGTCCTGCCTTTAACTTAAAACTTCCCTCTTCAACAACCCTGTATTTCAATTTAGAATCCCTCATATATTGTTCACGAGTCATTTAAATAGTGTGGCCTGTTACTAAATTAAAAGTGCCACTTTGAATATACTTAATGGGGAAATTGCCGCACAGACTTGCACCAGGGGGGGGGGGGGAGGCATACTTGACTAACGAAAAGCAAAATACAATCTCTATTTCATACATATTCTCATCTGTATTTTTAGGCATTTCTGCACGAGTTTTGAGTAATCTGTGCTTCATATTGTGTTAGTAATTTCTTTACTAAAAGAGAGTCATTTTTGCCATCTTATCACAGTGATATGTAAGGGGTGTCTCTATCTTTGTGTTTTTCGAGAAGATGAGTTATAAAAACTTACCTAGAGTGTTATCAGTAAAAATCATAAAAAGAAAAAGGGAAGGGAAGCTTATACCAAAAATAATGAAGCGCTCTAAAAATTAATTACTCCGACCTAAAAATTCTGTTCCGCAATGTTCCTAAAAGAATTACAGTTACAATGTAGCCTGTCTTACTTGAGTGATTTCATGATGCATTGTCGCCCAACAGTGTTAAGGCACGTGAGGCCATTATATACTCATAGGCTCACGTGCTTCCCAACTTGCAAGATAGATAACCTTGGATTTGCATTTTATAATTTTCTGTTTAGCTCCCCACGGTGCGCGTTCGAGCGGGTTATAGATGGTGAATTGAGACATATTGATTATCAAATTATAATCTAATGGTCTTTGAATTAATTGTGGGGAAGCGCACACGCATATGTAGGATGAGGATATGACGTTGGTAACCAAGCGTACGATAGGAGGGCCTCATTTAACAGAAAAGCGTGCTTAATAATCCTAGTACAGCAAGTTCAGTTAGACAATGTCACGGAGCTTGTTTTTACGTACAACATGGTCCTGCCAGGCAAGTACCCAACATTTTTCTTTGTGGTCCTAATGGATGTTTGCCTTCCCTGTCACCCGCATGACGCTGAATTCAACCTCAACCACCCATGCTATATCCCTTCATTTGTTTCCGTTTGTTTACTTTGTTCTTGTGATATCACCGTTTCATAAGGAGCTATTCCCCCTTCCTTCCTTCCTTCCTTGAATTCCTCATCATGCTTTCTAAACCATCACACCCCAATTGATTACAACGGACCCCAATCCCTGGGAAATTATCTTAGTAGTACAAAACAGTTGTTGTTGGCACACCCAATATAATCTGCATGAGCTTGGATCCCAAGTGGACCCCACATTTGCTGGGTGGTAGAAATTAGAATCACCTACGATTCTCAGCATTTTTAATTTGTTCCCCACGACTAATTTTGCCTAACAAGAGGAGTTACAGTAACTGACTGCTCTAAAGTAGTTAGAGATGGAAGCTTGATTGAAGCGGATATATAAATTAGTTGGAAACTTGACATTCAAACACTAACATCACAAGCCCCTACTAGTACTTACAACTGAAGCAGGAACTCAAGTTTCACAAAAGGGGAGGAACACCACCATTTCCTGGTCAATATATATATCGTTAATTTACACGACAAAACAAAACATATCCATCAGTGATGTTCCTAGTTAGCTTCCTTTGCACTTCCAAAATTCCACCTGCTCCCATCTTTCCTCGCATATCATGAAAATGCAGCTACCTTGACATATCATACTCTTGAGCATAGCTCATCTGTTCCATCTGCCAGCTCAGCTTGGAAGCCACACCTTCGTGACAGGGAACATATTCCTGTGAATTATATCATAAACGCTCTAGTTATATTTCATAAGAATTTGCACTTAATCTCAGGTGATTAAACGCCCAGTTAATTTGATAAAACTTGATTACCTCCAACTGCTTCACCAATTCTTTTGGTGTTGGCGCTGAAACGATTATGTGGCGGGCATTTGGATTAATGAATCCCTCTTCCACAGCTTTGTCGACAAACGATAGCAAAGAGTTGTAGTATCCATCAACATTTAGTAACCCCACCTACCAATCAATGGAAACCCAGTTAGGCAACTCTATGAATGGGAACAAAACCACAGATTCCAACAAGATGGGACCAGTCAATTACCGGTTTGTCATGTATCCCAAGCTGAGCCCATGTTATGACTTCAAGTAGCTCCTCAAGGGTCCCATAACCTCCTGTACATCGAAAGGCCATGAGTCCCTTCCAGATTTTATTATCAAAACGTAGGCATCCATGAAAATAATGATGCCAAATTAAATTTTCTTATAATATGATCTAGGTAGTATCTGGTGCACCAGAGAGGTCCTAATTAATGTTGATATGGTCTTTTCAGCTTTCACCATTCCTCCTGTCTAGTTCTGTCACAAATGTTACGCACCCGATTACTTAGGACGGTAAGAACTACCCTGAGAAGTCATTGAAACCAGTAAATCATTATTCTAATGTCAGGTATAGGTACGAGTTTGAAAGGTTTATCTTGTGAAAGTTCTATTTTGCTTTGGTTCACTAGCTTTGGCAGTGAATTCGGTACCATCACGTCACGTTTCACAGGATGTAGATGGGAAAATGGCATAAAACGAGAAGCAGAGTTGCTGAGAGAGCCTCAAAAGCTCTAAAATTTTCAGTGTGACAAGTTAAAGGATGGGATTCCTCTCTAATCATAACCTTGGGGCATGTAAAAGAAAATCAGGAAAGCTGCTTTGGACTCCGCACTTCCCAGTCACTTCTGGTATAACCTCACCACAATTCATATTTTCAATCATTTTTAGCCAAATATGCTTAGTGATGAGAGATGTTTCTATTTAGCTAGCAGTTTCGGCCTTAAGTGGTATAGTAACCTAGAAGCTAGGTAGCTACAAGCTACATGAAGAAAACTTATAGTAGCACTTTTAAGGGTTCTACTTTTGGTTTAAGTGGGGAAAGTTTTTTTTCCTTTTGCTCTCTTTTTTTTGGGGGATGAAGAGAGGGGAAAGGATTTAAATACAAGAAGAGTAATTGCAGGGAAACCTGGTAAGGCGATAAAAGCATCTGATTGCCTAGCCATCTCTGCCTTCCTTTGATGCATATCTGCCACTGCTTTCACTTCTCCCACTGTTTCGCCAGTGAGCTGCAAAAGGAACAGCAGATGCAACATAATTATAAAATCAGAAGAGTAAACCAAAATTTAGAGATAAAAAAGAAGGCTGGTGTTTTGGAGCATTGTGCAGTTTAGTAATGATGAGCGTCGCAGCCTGCAGGAACCGTAATATCCCATACATATTTATTTTAAGTCCAGCTTTATCTTGTATCACTTATTATTACTAAAAATGATTTTAAAAGAAATAGACGACAAGATGTTAGCTATTAATAGCCAACAAAGTAAAACTGAAGAAAATGCACTAAGCCGTTCAGCTGAATGTATAAATTGCTGATATAAAACAGGAAAAGGAGAGATGTTGATGCTGCAGGGACAGCAATTTCAGCTCTGTTGTATTTAAGAATAAAGACTGCTACTATGTCATTATCCAAAGAAAGAAGACTGCCTGGACAAAAGTGAAGAAAACCCAGGACAAGGAAGATGATGCAAGTTGGAAGGGAATCAAAATCAGAAATTAATTTTAAAAAGAGGGAAAAACTTGGTCCGATCCTTGATGAAAAAGAAAGAAATAAAGAAATACTTGTAGGTGTAAGTAATACTTTATTATGAGAAGGAAAAAGACGTTAAGCTTTTTGGCTGAAGCAGACATACCTCTCGAGGCATGAGCGTCTTGGGAATAACTCTGCATGACACAATACAATGACAAATCAGCGTCAATGGTGGAAAATAATAACACAACAACATCAGCAGTGTGGTTGATCATTGACTCTGTTTCATTGATCTTCCTTTCTACCAACATCTTTGGGGAAAAAAGAGAGGAAAAAAATGTAAACACAGAGTGAGTAGTGAGTGAGGATTGAGGAAAAGGAAAAGTAATCATACCCAATGACATGCCGACCGCCATCATGAACTGCTTGTGAAACCAAACCCATAAGACCAATGCTTCCCCCTCCGTACACCAAATCGATGTTCCTTGAGACCTTCAGACACCATTATTTAATCAAGCCCAATATGCTATAAAGATCCAATATCGAAGCAAACAAATGTAGCTTAAACACTATGATGACACAAAATGTAATAATGATGACACATCTGGAAAAGAAAATCCCAAAACACAACCCTCACTGAGCAAGAGGGCACTCTTAACTGAAACGCACGTAGAAATGCTCAATTTCAGAAAGGCGCTGAGCTTCTCAGTTAATAGCAAGAAAGGTGTAAGGTGACATCGCATTCTGCATGAAATGTATGAAAGGAGCAAACTCAACCAAGAGAACAGCTTGAAGCTAACGGAACGAACGTTAACCAGCCAGGAACAATAACAAACATGTCATGAACATAGTGAGTTAGCCCTAAGTTGATGCTGAATATATTTGCAAAAAGTTACACGATGAAGTTTTACAAATTTCCGTCAGACCCAGATCAAAGCCAACCCACATAAATTATCCCAAAAAATCCTTTTGAGCATTTTGAGAAGAAGAGGAGGTATCGGTTGATATACATTGAACAGAAGTGAAAGATTGCATTACCAATTCCTTGCCAAGCTCAATGGCGGCATCTTGATAGCTACTCTTCTTGCCCTGGCTGCTTCCACAGAAGACGCAAATCCTCTTAAATCTTGACTGCCTCGTCTCACCCTCCATTTCCATCGTTTTTTTATCTGATAATCAAACTCACACAAACTCACTCTATTTATGTATGCGTGTGTTGCTTTACAAGTCAGAAGCACTAGAACCTCACTATTACAAACTCATGCATGTGTCACAGTATCAACTACTAGAAGCTTTGTTTGCTTTACTCCTACTCTTCTCACTCACTGCCTCCTCCTCCTCCTCCTGCTGCCCATTCAATTTATAAACTTTAGCACCTGAGTGCTCCAGCACGCTTTCACCCCATACCCACACATTTACCCATTTACCCTTGGCACGCGTGGCCTACTGTTCCTGTGGTCCCTACCTAATTTCATAGGATTATTCAACGAGCATAAAAAATGCATTACATCCCAATATTATTATATTCAGTTCAATACTGATTTATCAATTAGTAACAAGTTTGTTAATTTAAGGCCAAACTAGCTCTTGTTTTGTTCTATACGTGTTTTTTTCTGTGTTTTTTTTTATTTAATTCGCAAGAAAGGGAAGCGCTGTTTATTGAATCACTTTTCCATGGAACAGAACCAGTATAAGCTATATACCAGAAATCATAAAGCTTAGTGCCATATAAACGGATCAAGTAAATACACATGTATATACCTCCTCCTTTAACTTTTCCATCCCCTGAACCAGAAAATCCATTAATGGAGAATTCCACCATCGAAAATTTGGATCATTAATGGGAAGGAGGAGATAGTCCTATCCAAAAAAAAGTTGTGATAGCACAAGTTACAACTCAACATTGGCGCCAATTATGTATGGGCAACACTGCCACTTTGCCCTGTTTGTCCTTCCACTTGTGCTGTTTTGTATTGCCACTTTGCTTTAAAGTGTTGTTGAATAAAAATCATGCCCTGGGCTCTATCTAGAAACAGTGCTGCCTCACTAAGAAAGTGGTTCATTAATAACTTTTCAACTAACCAAAAGCAATGGATTCTTAACTCCAAAGGCCCCCACCATGAATGAAATATAGTAAATATATATACATATAGTTTTACAAGAAAACAAAAATGGACAGAACTTGAGTGTCTCTGCTTTACGCCTACAATAAAAGAATGCTTAAATTTCACCCTCGTTACTTTTACCTATGATTAGCCCATATTTTTAAATATAAAAGAAATGTGAGGGTGGGACAATTAAATATTAAATAATTGGTGTATATATGGGCAGGGCTACTTTGACAGAGATTTTATTATTTGCAATTTTGTGTTCCAAAAACAGGACTGTCTACACTGAGCAAGTTATAGGTATTAGCAGAGGATGAGTTGAGATGGAGCTGTAAAACGCCATTGAGCATTGTGCATAGATGATTGAATAAGAAAACAAAAGTGGAGTTTTGGTAGTGCTCTTAGTACATCCACTCTCCATTATTCGACACACATGTTGTAGTCGCGGGAAACATCTGGTATTCATTTCACACGCCCTCTTTCCATTTCCCATGTCCTCCTCCTCCATCCTCACTCATTGCTTTTGCCCTCTTCCCCGCCTGTGGAATTCCCTTCTCCAAAAACCCATGATTTCATATCTGTCAATTTCTTAATATTTTGATGGGGTTCTTGAGAGTTTTTGCTGACACAAACAGTTCGAGCCTTTAAGCTAAAATGGGTTGTTATTATATTGGTTTTGAGGCTCCAATCCCAAAACGGCCTTTCTGGCCTGTTCTTTTGTTTAGCTTTAGAAACACTGAAACAGCTCTGTTTGTCTGCTTCCTGCCCATTCCCATGTTTAGAGATTATAAACTCATTATCAATCCTTCTAAATGGGGGATTGAGCTTCTGTATAAATATTCATTTCAGCCTCTTCCCCATGCCTGCATGCGCGTTTAAAAGTATGTTTTTGTGTGTTAGTGATTATACATGTGACAAGAAAAACAAGACAAATACTTCACCTCCCATACGTAAATCAAACAACCAAATATAAATCAACCATTCTTGTCCTCATTTCTCCATTATATTGAAAGGGTATTTGATATAATGATGATGCTTATTACTTATGTCATGGGTATCTGAAAGAGATATAATTTCGTTCCAAAAGGGCCTGAGTTGATGTGAAAGAAAAGAAAACACTAGCTGTTATCGAGAATAATCACGAGCTGCACAACACAACATTCCCGATTCACTCATAGAAAAAGGAAAATTAAAGAGCGTTCCTTCTTGGAATGTGCATTGCGTTTTGCATATATTTCGACTTATTTGCTCAAGCTCTCCTTTCCCGTTGGGCCCTATCCCTTATTGGGCTAATAGTAGTTTCATGGTTGAGGGATGATTCTGCAGGAGAAAGATGACGGTGAGGTGATAGATCAATCTTCGCAGACAGGCCAAGGCGCCAGAAGTTCGAAACGTGGCAGCATGTGGGGCCCTCTTTCTTATCTGTCCCACATATGCTCAGGGCGTAGCCCCTACACCTACACGCAAACACCATCCTTATTTCTTCTCTTTCCAGTTTCCACACTTGTTCTTTTAAGCCGCTCGCCAACAAATTCATAAAATTCAATTTAGACATCATACTTGGTAGCACTAAACTGTGATCCATATCAATAATAATGTCGTTTGTTATTTCTGGGTCTCATCACACATATATGTAACGTCACCACTAATTTCCTCAAGTTAATGAATGAAACGGTTGGGATGATGTTTTTCATTTATTTCTGCGAGGTCGTCGTGGCCCCTCCTATGTCTTGGCAAAAAGGTCTTAAGGTGTTGCTGACAAAAATGATGACTCTTGTTTAATTTGGTCGTGTTTTTAAAATGCCATTTTGACTTCTAATGATTCCTTATCCTATGTCCTAACCAACAGGCTTTTAGCCTCGTCGTGATTAGGTTGAAGTGGGAAAGTCATGTTGGATAAGGCCACTGCATGCCGATACCATTTTTCCAAAAGTAAATTTTGCTTCTTAATCTACGTACGTAATCGTCGACAGCATTAATTTTTCAAAATGGCCGCATGAATTAAAGAAAAAATCGGTGCAAAGGTGTGTGTATGTAGTCGACGCTCCTTTTCATATCATACATTTTAGTAATTTCAACTTTCATGGATCTTTCTTTCCCAGTTTGAATTCTCTCCACCTCTGGCAATTGCGAGTAAATACGTATTATTAGTCTGATTCCTTTGAACTAAAAACACATGCAACAGTCATAATCACTCAAGGGTCATAAGTAAGGTAGCAAATTTCCATTTCTGCTCCTAAAAACTTAAAAGGAAGGCTACCTTCCAAATGCACTACCTATATACGGGACTTGCTTTGATTCCAGATGATCTTGTTTCTTATATTTATACTTCAACAAAGGGAATTAATGTAGTCAAGGCACATTTGCACTTCACTGATCATCCTCAAGCTACTGCGACATTTTGAACAAACCGTGGCAGAAAGTCAATATATCAGTTCTGAAGGCCTTAAAAAGCAAAGACATCGTTCGATTTAAATCTGCCTTGTGCCATTTTAATATGAATATTGAGACCACACCACTACGACCTTGTGATATGAGTTAGCTAGAGACAGGAAAAGCAAAAGGAGGGAGGAATCATATATTTTAGGGCTGCATAATGGAGGAGGAAGAAGACAGAGAAGGCCTACCAGTTCTGCATGGTAGTGCTTTGACTTTCAGGTCCCTATCTATATACCTCATGCCTAGTCACATATATATATAGGCCTCCGATCCCCTTTAAGTATTTTCATTCAATTGAGTTGCCCCTTAAACCTTAATCCTGTCTCTGTCATCTCCACCTCCCTTATTCTTCGTTTCTCAAGTCCCTTGAAATGCATTGTAGCATTACTCCTTGACTGCATGAAAATGCATGCATATGTTTATATCTCGTGATTCCATATACGTATACAATAGACTTGGGAGCCTCTCATTTGATTAATTTAATTAGAGATGAAAAATGATTAAGCTTGATATCCCCACAACATGAAATGCATCAGTGTCGTAGTTGGTTTGGTTCTCTATCACAGATTTGGGAAAAAGAGACTAGACATTATTCACTGCATCACCAGTACAAACATATATACACATTGTCCAACATAGTTGAGATACAACTGGTGTAACTAAACTAGTTTACTGTCATTAAGTCCAGGTATATGCCAACTAAGCAACCGGATTTACTGTCATTAAGACGTGCAATGAAAAGTTTTGTAGGGGTCAGTCATGGATCTTTTTGTATTGCTGTTCAACAAATGAGGAACTTTAATTTATGAATGAAAAGCGAGCTCCATTATTCAAAGCCCTACTTTTTTGGTTCTGTTCAGCATACTTGGCTCGCACATGAAACGAATTAACCACCTTTTAACAAGGCTCTAGTCAAACAAATTAAAGTACTCTCTGAAGCCAGAAAAAGAAATCAATGATGGGCAATCAATTAGCTTGCGCTTGCTTTTAATTCCAAAATGTGATCTATAGTCGAACACAAGTTTCAAGAGTGCCTCTCGGTCAATTAAAACGGTTCAATATTTGACTTCTACCAACAAAAAATGAATATTTTGAATTTCCTTAGCTTTTCCCCCTATACCCGCATTACAGGCTGAGAGAACAAAAGAAGCTGCTGAGACTAATACTTGTAAGCGATAAAAAATCGAATCGAAACTAATAAAACTATAAGTTTTAGTTCAATCGAATAACAAACCCAGAGAGGGAAGAGATGCGAGAGTGTTTGTCGGAGAGCTAGCGTTCATATTGGGGAAGAAAAGACAAAAGCAAAAGGTGGCATGAATAATTAAACATGAATTACTATATTAGTGGTGTTATGCTGGTGTATATATGGGGTATGGTTTCCTTAAAGACCGTGAGTAAAACCCCAACAGGAAACGCTGTCACCCATTTCTGAGACAGGGTCATGTTTCAAGCTGATGACATTCTCATGAGCCACCACCGCCCAAAGTGTTTCTAGGAAATTTCATCTCTATACTATACACACAAAACAATTATATTCTGTGTGTACTAATTAAGTTTCCCAACAAGCCGGCGTGCATTCTAGTGCACTACTTGTTCCTATTCATGTTTATTTATTGCCGAGTACTTTATTTTTCTCTCAGTATCTCCCCTCGAAGGGTAAATTAAATATTGAAGAGAATGTTAGTGAATATTAATTAGAGATAATAGGGTTAATTAGGAAGGGAGCCATGAAAGCAGTATGATATGGGAGCATTGGGGGGGGGGGGGTTATCGATATTAGCGGAAGCAAAGGTTAAAACATGTCTGTAATTCTGTGTTGCCTTGGCTTGCAAGACACATTTGGCAGACTAAAAGGATATGTCTGTAGCTGATCATTGCCCCTCTTAACTAATAAAACTTACACATGATATGGATAAGTCAATGATTATAACAAACGATCGATCGTAGGACAAAGAACAGACAGGATGAAATTTTTGACCCTACCAACTAATTAATTCGCGAAGAAGAAAGGATCGATCTTTTTGTAAAAGAAGAAGGTGGTGTTTTGTGTTTGGAAGGAGAAATGGGTTTGGAATATTCTTTGGCAAATTAAGTGGAATCCGACATAAGCAGTTGTAAGCTACTAATTGGGACCCACACTGGCTATCTATGGGGACATTACATTCAGTCTTCAGACCCCCCACCTCCTCGCACTGCGGATTCGGAATATGACCTCCCATATTTTTCTTTTTTTATAAATTTTTTTTAAAGAATTAGGCTCATCCACGGTTCAAGAGTATGGCAAAGTCTCTCCTCCTTCTAAATAATACCAATATCGGGCAGAGCGAGTTGTCTATTACCCTCAGGCATAAATCTAGACGCCCATAAGCTAGGATACATTTCCAAGCGCCGCGACTGAAACTATAACAAAGTGATATTCTTCAAAAATTAAATATACTATAAATAGTCATATGTCTTAACCTTTTACCAATTAAACCTAGTTACGATGGGTAATATGACCTCCCATAGGGAAGTCTTTCCGCTAGTTGGGCCCATCACCTTACTTGGCCCGAAACAATCACTTCCTTGGGCTTGCCATGTCAACCCAACTCTTTTCATGGATTCTTGTTTAATCCCTGTACTAGTTACGTCCACGAATTATAAATTACAAATTATTGAATTAAAAAAAAACTAAACATCTCTAAAAAGGTAGTTAAATTTGTTAAGAGACGCAAAATTTTGCCTAAGATTTACTTTATTTGCGAGCCATTGACCCTATGACTCCTTACAAACTCCAATACTAACGACCCTTGGCCTTGATCGGAGAATATTATTACCATCTATACATATATGACGTTACTCGATCGTAATGCTTCATGTATCTTCTCCCCCGGTGAAGTCAGGTTCAACAGGCTTCCTCAACGAACCAAGAATGTCAAGATCAGAACCATATCGCAAGCTCCCACCTCTCACAGGATGCCTCGTGAGAACATTGGAGTATTCCATGTTGGGTTGCAGAGGTGCAGAGAAATATTCCATGGCGGTAAAACTCGGAGGCACGGAGGTCACAGCCAAGTGATAATTCTGCTTCTTCTTGAGCTCGCTGGCCTCTCTTTTCCTCTTATAGTTAAACCAAGCCGCTTGTATGAAGCAAGCGGCCCATGTCCTCCATTGCTGAGAGTAAAACCTAAAGGTGTGCCTCAATTGTTTACTGTGTAGCCTCCGGAACTGGTCTGCCACGAACTGTAAATCCTCGGCTATGAGTGCAAAAGCTTCGACGTGGGTTATGGCTTTCACTGTGCGAGTGGATGAAGGAAGAACCGCACTAGGACGAGGGTCCAGAACCCAGGGCAAGAGCTCTTCGCCACAGAAATCACCAGCCCCTATTCTGCAGGAATTGAAGAAGCCACTTCTGCCACCATTGGTTGTGAATGAATCCAAGCGTCCTCGAACTATGAAGAGCATGTCATTCACAGGGTCACCTTCACGAACTAGCCTTGTCCCTGGAGTGCACAGAGATGGCTTCAGCCTTTCGCATATGGCGTCCAGCATCCTCTCGTCCATCTGATCAAACAGTGGTACCTGACATAACGGCATATGTCAGTTAAATTCAACAAAATTGTGACAAACAAAGAATATATGTTGGAAGGACCCACTTGTCGGACTAGGTTGACGCAGAGGTGACGCTTAATGTCGCGTCTGAGATCAGCAGGAAGGTCTCTGAGAATGACTTCCTCGTCAACTCCACGTGTGGCAACCCATCTGAATTGCTCGTATAGTCGAACGTTTTGCTTCAGATCATGAGGTAACTGCCTGTGCCGCATCCATCTCTCTGTATCTGTCCTTCTTATTCTCCATTCTTCCAGCCTCATGGTTGTTGATTGCAAGTACATCTGTTGGGTTCAATTTTTTTTTTTCAAAAAAATAATCCATATACTCAATGAAGACGAAATTTGGGTCATGAAGTTCAGCTTCTCGACTTACCTGCATGTTGCCTATAAGCTGGGCGAAAAGTACGAGGCCTAGAATTGCTATGATCACAGCAAAATTAATCTCTGCAACATGAGTGCTTGTCAACAGGTTCTGTCCCAGAGAGCTGCAAAACATATCGTGTGTGGAATGGTTACTTTCTAATGATCTAATAATGAGTACTATCGTCTCAGATCCTCAATGAATTCATCATAATCTCTCTCATTACCTGAGATTCCTGAGTCCCCACCAAAAACAGTAAAAGTATTTGATGAAGAACTCGGAGCCCGTGATCCCCAAAGTCAGTGCATCAGCAAAAATGCCAAATTTAAAGAAATTATTGCTGGGATCACATAGACCAGAAACATTGCTTGTTCTGAACCAAGCTACTCTATCAGGATCACCTACGCTTCTACACTCCATATAATGATACTGGCAGTGTGGTTGTTGAAGAGTACAAACTTTTTTCCAGCACTCTTCTTGCCTTTCAACTGATAAGAGGTACCAGCACGATCCTAAAACCTATTCTAAAAGAAACTTAGTTTTGTTGCAGAGCTACCAGAAAATTCTAATGCAGATAATGATTGGTAATAGTGATGACTTACATGACTTGCTAGCATATACAGCATGAGATTATATGCTGCCCCAGCCCAAGCTTTTTCCATCATTACACCCTTCGCCTTCACGATTTGCGATGATAGAGGGAAGATGAGATATAACCTTAAAAGGTACTGGAAAATGGTAGCAAGGCGCAGTATATGTCTTGAAGTAATCATTCGTGAACACTTGAGATTTGGAATTACAAGCCATATTAACACCTACACGACGTATATGTACATATTCAACGTGTTCCAATCAGAGAAAATGCATGTTAACAGCTAAGGAAATTAAATTACATATATACCTGAGGAAGAGGTTGGGCAGCGACAACATCAAGCCAGAAGTCTCTTTGAAGATACTGGGATGATATCTTCGAAGGGTCAATGATGAGCTCTCCTCTACCAAAAACGCGAGAGGAAGGAGCAACATAAGCAGTTTGAAAGCGAACATAAATCTGAAATATGTAAAATGCATCCACCATGGAGCGAATTATGGTGAGGAACACTTCGAGGCGAATGGACAAGTCAATGCACTTGTCTTTCTTAGCCACTGGCAAGTAAAAGAACAAGGGATCCGAAAATAAAGAAACCAGACATGCTACTAGGAATATCTTGTTCCATCTGTTCACTCTTGATCCCCTAGGGTCCAATATCAACTTCTCTGTGGTATCATAATCCTCAGAGAAGACCCTCGAAAGTCCCCTTTCTTTCTTATAGACCGGCTTTGACGTGGGACTTCCTTTGCTTGGTTTCAACTCAGTCTCAAGATCATCCTGAAACCTTACAGTTCTTGATTCACCATCAGAAGCCATGGAGCTCTACTTCAGCCTGTGATCCTTTACCGGGAAGGAGACTTGTTGGAAACCCATATATACGGGTGTATCTACTAGATCTACTGAAAGGAAAAGATGAGATTTAAGAAATATGGACCACACAAACATGAAGTCAACTTTTTCTGAGTGAATTCCCCATAAATCATGTGAACAGAAAGTAGGTGGACTCTGTATATATTGAGAAGTACAATAATCAGCGCTTTCGGGATTTTCCATTAATGTGCAGATAAAACTTGTGAGTTTTAAAAGCATATAAGGAAGGATTCAAAGTTTCTGCTTGGACTTCACGGCCAGAACAGTAGCGACAAGGATAGTTGAGCCACAAAGTTACCTATTATCCAGCTGTTGTGTTCTGTATTTACCATGCAGGACTTTTTAAGGTACAGAAAGGAGCTACGTATCCCTGAAAAATATAGCACATTTCGACTACCCGTTTAAATGAGAAGAAATAAGAATACCAACTGCAAAAGACATTGATGGGAGGATGCCATAAATTCCTAGGAAGTGCTTAAAAAACAAGAAGAAAAGGTAGAGATAGATGTGATAACGTCACTGGAAGTAATTAAATCGCCTGAAGTTTGAACATATACGTTAATTGGTTAGTATTACTTGTGCGGAAAGATGCACGTGATCGCTTTACCTGTGGTCACAACTATGGATTCTGCCCTATGCCTCACATATGAATGAAGGGATAATTAATATTTATTTGGTGTTCAATTCATTAATTTAAGTAAATTAATAGACATATAATATGAATTTAGTTTGAGAAATTTTATATTGTTATAATTAACTTATAAATTTATTTTTTGAATCTACTTAAATTAATTAATTATTATATTACTACCAATTTGGAATGAAGCATCCATTTATGACGGTCTACATAATAAGATTAATGCAAAGCCCCAAGATGATGTCTGAAATAATTTATGCGCCTAGTATTTTCAAATTCTCTTGTATCTAAAATTCTAATTCCAGCCATCTTCAAGAGGTTACAAAATGTTTGAAATAATAGATATTAACATGTTATTATTGAATCTGACATAAAAATTCTCATTGACATATTAGTTGAAAGTAACATAAGGCAAAGTAAAAATTTGTTATTTATCCAATTTATAAATTTCATGTGTAAATAATTAGATTTAAAATTATAATTTATTTTAAAATAAGTTAACATAGTTACATATACACTTACAAAAAAAGTTTATAATATTTACCATTTGTTTTTATACAGTATAGCACTTAGTAGCTTCACTTAAAATTCAATTTCTCATAGTCTAATTTTCTTTATTTTTTAGTTGTGGGCCCTCACGTAACCAAAAAAACAAATTCCAATTCTCATAACGCTAATGGGTTATGATGAGCCAGACATGCTAGTCATCAATCGTACGTAAAAGCTCTCGCTCCGAGACTCCACTGGTATTGTCGTCACAAGGTTCACAGACAAGTTGCTCCTCCCTGCTCTCCGGCAACCAAGAAAATTGATTTTACAGATTCAGCGGTAAATAATTCTCCTTGCAACTGTGCAGTAATAAAATCCTTCTACAATATCATGGCTACGCAAGATATCAAAATACCCATCTACGTACACAGGCAAAATGGTTTATGTTTGGTGAATACATTCTAACTTCAAAAGAGACACTAATCAACTCAGATGACATATATTCTATCCAGTTGCAAAGCGGGTGGGGCTTTTAGCAAACTCTGGGAAAACATCAAATAAAGTGCACCCACGTCCACGTAAATCCCCCAACAACCAGTCGCAGTTTTAAGCAGCTACCAATAACCCACAAGTATAGATTGACGAGAAAGAATAGCAGAATGCTCCACCGTTTGATACGCCCAGATGGAGGAGCGATTGCTTCACAAGCTACATATTAGAGGTTGAATATTCAAAATGAACGCCTTGGCTTAGCATCTGCTAATGACACTCGAATAGATCTGCCATTCAAGTCCTGCAGCAAACATATAAAAATAAGATTCTGGAGGTCAAATGCACGCTAAAAACATAATGTAATCGAGAGAGGAGATTATAATTTATAAATATGAGGCTTCAACACGAGTGAAAACATAGTGTTTCACGGCTTTCAGCATTCATAAGCTAAAACATGCATAACGGGCATTCACTTTGAAAGAGTTACAATCATGAATTTACTTCCATGACATTTCAAGACGTTAATCTAAACACCTCATTTATGTGGGTAGCTCAACAACAGCAACCGTTCAGTCCTAAGAATCAGGGGACTAAACCCAGATCTAACTTCAAACAATTGAAAAATTTCGACCTCTAAAAGATGCATTTATCCCATAATTAACTCCTCTCTGTTTAGAAAGCAGATAATTTCACAATTTTCATGCTGAATATAGACTTTTGTTCATATACATCATCCGATTTTAATGGATAAGGATATATCAGAAAAACAAACCACAAAATTTTGAAACTGAGTAGAAAGGTTTGGCGTTATTATCTTACCACGCCATCTAAGGACTCAACAGCACCGTTGACCTCTTCAGCACTGCCGTAAGTCACAAATCCAAATCCTCTTGACCTTCCACTCTCTCTGTCATAAATTACCTTGGCTTCCAAAACCTTTCCCTGCTCAGCAAACAGATTCTCAAGCGCCAAGTTATCAACACCCCATGCAAGATTACCTACATGAACACGGTGTCCAGTATTTGAAGCATAACCACCTCTTGAACCTCTGAAAGGGGCATTCTCCTTCTTAGGAGGAGGTCCAAAATTTACTCTCAATGCCCGCCCATCAAGTTCCTAATAATTACCGGCACACGTTACTCTAGATGTGAATAAAATAAAAATTCAAATACAGGATATATATAAGAACGAACGAACACGGCATCCATTTCAATTTGAAACAATCAACACTTCTAAAATTTGGTAAAGGCATGTAGCAATCTTAACAAAAGAGAAATGCAATAAAACCAACTATCAAGTCAGAAAAATTGTGTTCTGATGTAAAAAAAAATGTAGCATGACCACCAAACCACAGTAACACAGAGGATGTCGGCACTCACATAGCCATTGAATTGTTGAGCCGCTGCTTCAACTTCCTCAGAGGTGGACATGGTCACAAAACCAAATCCCCTGCTTCTTCCGGTCATTTTATCATAAATTACCTGCCGTAAGACGAACAAGTTTAGAGCATAAAGAGAATGGTATAAAAACTTGAGACCTAAGAAATCATGTCAGTAAGAACACAATTTTCCCCCAATTTTGGCGTACCCGATTGCAATAAATTTAAAAATGGAAGAGAAAATACACCTCAACCATCTCGACAGTTCCAGCGCTCTCGAACAATTCAGCAAGTTGAGCACTGTCAACGCTGAAGGGAAGATTACCCACGAAGAGTTTGAGGTCGGGGGAGTAGCTAGGCTCGTCTTCATCCGTCACCAATTCTTCTTGGTCGAACTCAGAAGAAAGAGCAACATTGGGGATAAAGCGAGAGGAAGAGGGCGTGTGGAATGGAAGAAAAGAGGCAGACAAAGAAATGGACTTCGATTTTAATCGGAGAGACGAGAAAGATTCAGAATGGGGAGAGAACAAGGCTCGTCCGGCAAAGCATGGTGACCGGAACCTTGAGGAGAATGTAGGAAGGGCCAAGGAAGCGGCGCAGGAAGACATGGTTTCGGCGCTACAACAAGAGATAAGGCTTCCAGATATAAAGAGTTTCAGAGAGATGTTTATTATATAAACCTCTTCGCGGCAATGTAGTAACTGCGCGAGAGAGGGGATATCTATTGCAGGATAGGTATGTAATGAGGGAGTGGAGTGAAAGTGGATGAGGTGACTGGATTTACCATTTTGGCCCTAAGATATTTTTTCCCCCTTCTTCGGTGCTGGCGAGCCATTGATATTTTGGAATGGCCTAAGATAATATTTTGTCGTGAAGTAAATGGCCCAATGGGTAGAGATCCAATTGATTCAAATGGGCAATTGGACAACCGTGTGTGAAGCTTCGTCTTTTCCTTACAAGTGTGCTCTGTGATGTACCCTAGCTTGCTCCTTCCGAAGTCCGTCTACCACAATTTCATTGCTATCGCCATATGAAGTTTGGGATTTTTATTTGATTATTTCATGACAGTTAAATTGAGTTTAGTATAGTTTCAAGTTACTTTGAAATACTTTTTTTAAAACGTATACGTAAAATTGAATCTTAGCAAAATTAACCACGCTTCATAAGATTATCTATAGATCAGACCTTAAAGAAAGTAGGATAGAGAAAAGGAAATAATGGTAAGCAATATGGGCCTGCTCTTGGAGCCCATTCTCAATTCAAACAGCTCTGCTTCGGGAAATAGGGCCCATACCTGGCCTATTATTTTTTATCTTAATATCAGGCCCATTTCTATTCTCGGTCCAGTTGTCATATTACTAATAAAGCTTAGCACACCCACCATAGCAAATCCCCGTTAGGAGACTCACTCACCATAGACATATATGCGACATGGGTCATATCCGAATATAATCGGAGTAAAGCTCCGATAAACAGGGTGGGCAACTAAAAAATAAATAAATAAAGCTTAACATAACTAATAGATAACTATACCATTTAAACATAATATCATGAGTTCTATAAACCAAATGAAAATTGTATTAGGAATGCTATATTATTTCTCATATCTTGAATTTGAATACAGCAATTACCTTTTATAACTCAAGGCCATAGATTTACTCCTAAGATATTTCCAAATATCTCACTAGCACTCCTTATTATTTTGAATAAATTTAAAAAAATAGCACAATAATTAGAACTGATTTATTGACTAAGTAAAAAGAACCAAGCTGATAAACAGTAAGAAAACTAAAATATCTCGAGAATCAAGAGACTGAATGTTGAAGTGACCATCACGTGCTCTCTCCATGTGATGCTGGTTTGTGCTAAATTTCAACATTTTAATCAGCCGTACATATAGAAAAAATATTTTGTTAAGAAAAATAAAATTTATTTCGGTTTAGAAAAGTAGACTCCTTCTAATTGAGATGTATACTTTGTTTTTTTTAAATATTTGAAACATAGTCATAAAAACTCGTAAACTTTCAATGTAAAAAAAACGATAAAATTGATAATTTGTCACTTGAGATGTTATATATGAACTGGTAAAAAATGCAAGAGGTCTCCACTTGAATTTTAGAATTGAATAAGATAAATCGCACTACTTTTGATTTGACAACACTTGATAATATTTTGACTGTGCTTTAGTTTAATTACATGGTTTAATTGGAAATAATAAGTTTTTTTTTTTGCCAGAGAGTAAATAACCAGTTTGCCGTAGACTTTTCTAATCAATATGTTCGATGTCATCGTACCTATTATGGTATTTGGGTATAACGAAGCTGTCAAAACAATGTAAGAACAAAAAAAAAAAAAAAACACAGCGAGGAAACAATCAAATTGCTCTCACGACAGATGACACCAAAATTATATCTTCAAATTATTTTAACACGAAACAGAGGGGAGGAGACATTCTTCAGCGTACAATTTGTCATTACTACTGTCTATCAAATAATTTAAGTTCTTATCAACAAACTGTGAATGGGGTGGTAAATAGTATTATCTCTATAAAGAAGAGAATACAAGTTCTTTAGATTAATGAACATTCAGACAAGACGTTACTTTCTTCCATCTTCCTCTCCCCACTCTCGTCTTTCACGGCACCAAACAAATCCACCTTCTTATCTTTCATTAAATATACCAAAACACAGCACAAGAAAAGTGATATTATGTTGGATCTGAAACGACAATCCTCTGTGCATCGCAAAACATCATAGATAAAATGAACGTGACTTGATATATATATATATATATATGAGACGTTAAATATAAATGAACAGGCTAGTCTGGGTTGAACAGCAAAGCTGTAGCAGATATACATTAATTTGGAATAATGCATGCCCACACACACACATGTTTGTCATGGTTTGTTTGTTTGTTTTTGATGGAAAGTAATGGTTGAAATGAGTGGTTGAGCAACAAAGGAGGGGGGGGGGGTTAGGTGAGTGATGCATCTGGGGTCGAATTCATAGTATCTTTATCCGTGGTTGGTGAAAACATATATATCATCCCTTCATATGCCAACATCAAGCCTATATATATATATATGAAACATTTCTATTATACCCACCCACCTATATTTTAAACTACGTACATCCATGCCCATCCATTTCCCAATAACTATAATTCATTCATTCATTCATGTCTCTCAATCTAGTCCGTATACATAACACTTTTGTGCTAAAATATTAGATTGATCGCGCCCACAACGTTATACGAAGATCCTCATCAAGGGCAACAAATGGTCCTGAGTTGTTGTCTTGGAGATTGATGTTGAATGGTGTCTTTATATATATATATATATATATATATATATTCAATTGGAAATAATTATACTAAAAATATTTTTTATATTTATATATACTAGAATTTGAGATTTCATGTTTAAATATAGTTATAGTCTCTTCACTAACTAGTATATATGAATAAATCAAAATCCGACTGGTGCGAACAGTTATTATTATCATCGTATTTTTGTTTGTTCTCCGATCCCAATATGTTTTTATCTAGGGAGGGGCCCAAGAAAAATAAAAAAGGGACTTGTGGCCACCAGCTCACTTTGACTCCCCCGTCGGGGTTTGGTGGGTCTACGTGGAAACGTCAAGGAATTGCGGGCGAAGTCCCTGAGTGGCCGCGCCATGGTCTCTCCAAAAGACATGTTTGTTGTATTGTTTAATGATACCTGTTTTAATTTTAATTGTCACTTACTTAGATCATAGATGAGCAAGCGTGAATTGGAAGCAAAAAATAACGTCCACATATATTGAAGGTTTTTATATGCTCATACTCACTGCGACTCTATTTCGTTATAATCTGTTCTTCAAATTGAACGGTGGAGATGTTGTATGATTAATATCACAAAACTATTGATACATTATTCCATTATCTATAAATGACTAATTTATTAGTTTCATTTTAAATCTCTATAAGATGACCAAAAGGATCCCATAATTATGAGTAGATGGAGTGATTAATTAATTGCACTTGATTTTGATAAATATTACAACTGACGAACTATGTGGACTAATCACAAAAAAAAAAAAAAAAAAAAGGCTCGTGCCTCGTGGATCCCACAGTGGAATTCGAGCATGTTAGAAACTGCTTAAAACCCTTTAATTATTTGACCCGTTATTCAAATGTCCGGTTTTCTTGACCATGGGGCACGAGATACTATTATCAAACTCAAAAAAGATTCAAACGGTTGGTCGATGTCTGATACTAGTGGATGAGTTTGTTGGGAAATTTTGACTTGGGAGTTTCAGTTTCCTGTTACAGGCTTGATCCACCAAGTTCTCTAATGAGATTTCTAGATAAAGAAAAATATTGTTCTAACTCATAAATTAGGTAATGTGTATAGAAAAATTGTTATTGGGAGAAGTCAACTATATTTTAGTGATTTATAAGTTTCAAAAAAACTGGCCTCTAGTTGTGGATGGGGTATACTGCCTGCATTTTACTAAAACTAAATGATAGATCGACATTCAAAATAAACATTAAAAGCATATATATATATATATAGTTGGCTGTGTCTATGATCGAAGTCGCATTAATAAGTTGACCTTTTCTCCGAGAGACTTTGTGCTTTGGGTCTATAAAGACAACTAGAAGAGCCTCTATTATATTCTATCATTGTTTTCTCCTTTCCTCACTCTTTCTCTGTCTAATAAAAAAAACGTAAGACTTGGTCTTACTTAGTGTACTAGTAAACGTAAGACAAAAGGATATCTCATTTACTGTACATTAAGAAGAATTCCGTGACAGCACAATATTCAACGACGGCGTATGCTGAACCTGAACTCTTCAAACTTCAGATAAACAATGCACAAGTCATCATCTGCTTCGATCAGTAACGTAGTCGTCGTATTTACCTTACATAGGAAAGATTTTCCGTTGTTTTTATACACACACTCGCATTATTTATTTTATTTTTAATCATCATGTATAGATAATATTTATTACGTTCAGTTCAATGTAAAATGCTGCTTTTATAGGAGCAATGTAAAACGAAACCAAACCTTATAGCTCGTGTTTTTGAGTGAGGAAGTTGGCAAATATAAACTTACGTACACTAATATTCATCGACCATAAATTTAACTTACGAATGGGTAAAATGTATAATTATTTAAAGCATATTTTATCTCTAAAAAATATTACTTTATTATGGTTCTAATAGCGACGTTTAGAAAAATATTATAACTCATGAGTACCTAAGTTTATGCTTAAAGGTAATAGACAACTCATCCTGCTCGATATTAATATCGTCTAAGTAAAATAGAGACTTCATTCTATTCGTATATTGTGGGTAAACTAAATTATTTTCTAAAATTTTTTATACAAAAAAAAAACTTACATACACTAATATAATGTACAAATAAAACGCCACGTTTGTCAAGGAGGGTGGGTGGTGGCTGTTGAGGAGGTTTAACTATACTTTTTCTGACTCCCCCTTCAAAAACATGATTTTCTTCTGTATACATTATATATATATATATATATATATATATATAATATGCATGTACGTATGTGTGCGTGTTCTATGGGAATATAATGCATAATTATTTAACTATCATAACCGTAGTCAAATTATAGTACAGTGTCAATATATTAAAATTGATAAATATAATCACCTTTTAATTAGTATTATATTCGGTTATTTATATAAGATATAGTGTGTATTATAATTCGGAAATAATATTATATTAAGGCTTAAAAAATAACAATGGGAGCCGATATACGTACCTGTGCAACGTAAATGGTAAGAAACTAGTTGGAACGTGAGGTTGGGAACGGCAGGAATGGAGAGGAGAGGGGCTGGAGGGGCGGTGGCCGTTAGATGCCTCACATGTCATCCAACGAGGTACATTGCTTTGCCACCAACCCCTCTCTTTCTAGTGGTAACTCTTTGTCCCCCCACCCCCCACCTACCAAACCCCCCATTTTCATCCACCTCCATCATCATCATCATCATCCCCACAAAACGTCAATTACATTAGTTCTGCCAATTGCTCTATTCCTTACATTACTGTTATTATTATTATTATAGGAAATTAACGATTAACATTTTGTTCCTTTTATTTAATAACCGCACTGTATATCAGGATCCGTAATTTACATTAATTTTTTTCCCCAGTCCTAAATTAGCATTCTCCCAATGTACTCGTTAATTAGTGGAGTCCTCACTGATTCGCGATTAATGCCACTTGTGCTCGTGGGGAGCTCTTGGAGCATATCCCCCATCATTTACACGTATTTATATATCTTCTGCGTATTTAAGTATACACCATCGTGTTCGCATCATGGTCACGTACTTCGCATTTTACATTTTAATGGCTTTTTTACAGACTTGCCAAGTTTTATACATTCACTTCTAAAACCACGATGGGGGACCGCAAAACTCATCAAACTTTGCGCACCACATGCAGTCCACTTATTATTTTGGCCTCCAGCACTAATTAAATTTAACCACACACTTAATTATACTTGGTGAAAAATCTCGAATCAATGTTGCGATTAAAATCTCCCCATTTTTTTTAAAAAAAAAATTAAGTGGTTCATATTTGATTTGAATTCGAAATACGGTTTTTAAAAATATGCTTTTAATTCAGAATAATGTAAAAATGTCAGGTATTTGAAGTCGGGATCCATCGTATTCATTCTTAATGTGATTAAAAATACTATAGTTAATGTTAGGTGGATGCCTTCCCTGAATCTACTACTATAAAAGCCCATCCTCTCCATCTCACCAACTCAGGAAAACCAATACCAAGGCTTCAATTATCAGTTCCAAGGATTTCCTCTCGCCTGCCCCTCAGAAATTAAAAGCCCTCGTATTCTTTCATTTCCTCCCACATCCATCATCGCCAACTCCGAGCATTCTCCGACTCTGCCATTCATCAACATGGAAGCCGCTGCTAACGTCAACGTCGCCACTGCCGATAGCTTCTGCCTTAACAGCGGAGGAACTGCCGCTGACCCTCTCAACTGGGGTGTGGCCGCCGAATCACTCAAGGGCAGCCACTTGGACGAGGTGAAGCGCATGGTGGAGGAGTTCCGGAAGCCGGTGGTCCGCCTCGGAGGCGAGACCCTCACAATCTCACAGGTGGCCGCCATCGCCGCCCACGACCAAGGTGTTAAGGTGGAGCTCTCGGAGTCTGCCAGGGCAGGCGTTAAGGCCAGCAGTGACTGGGTCATGGATAGCATGAACAAAGGCACCGATAGCTACGGTGTCACCACCGGCTTCGGTGCAACTTCTCACAGACGAACCAAACAAGGTGCTGCTCTGCAGAGAGAGCTTATCAGGTACGTAAATCAATTCACCTCCTCAACGTCTATTTGCCATCTTTCTTCATGTTTACGAGTTATCTTGTAAAATAAATTTGGTGGCAATCGGGGGAAAAATGCTAATTGGTCAGAAAAAGAAAAAAAAAATTATACGTGTTCTTAAAACTTCGAAGCAAGTTATATCTTCTGTAGAAATGACACGATTTTGTACTAAATTAAGATTCAAGGACCTGAATTAAATTTCAACTGAGCAAAGATTATTTACGACAAGCCAAAAGTTTCACATGTAAAGTTTTAATTCAATCAAAATTACATAATTAATTAACTTAAAAAAAAGACCCGGCCGAGTGGAGGGGACGATGGTTGAAGAGGTTTGCAGGTGAGAGAGTAAGTGATGCGGGGTGGGTATGTGGAGTCAGCTAGGATGGGCGGGTACGTGTGCTAGTGCATCGCTGGTTTGGGGGTCCTTTTTTTCCCCCCCCTCTTAGAAGCTGCGATGATGTGATGTTTGTTTTTTAAAAAAAATATTTTAGGAGACTGTTTCAACCCTCAACGTCAACTTCTGCCCCTGTAGTATATTTTATTATTATCTTTTTGTTTGTGATGAGGTGCATTAGATTTGTCGTAGCAGAATTTTTAGCTTTGGCAAGGTAATTAGCAGAATTGAATGACAGAAACATTTGGATTTCAGATTCTTGAACGCTGGAATATTTGGCAACGGCACAGAGTCATGCCACACTCTGCCACATTCGGCAACCAGAGCCGCCATGCTAGTCAGAATCAACACTCTCCTGCAAGGATACTCCGGCATCAGATTCGACATCCTCGAAGCCATCACCAAGCTCCTCAACCACAACATCACCCCATGCCTCCCTCTCCGCGGCACAATCACCGCCTCCGGTGATCTCGTCCCTCTTTCTTACATCGCCGGTTTGCTCACCGGCCGACCCAACTCCAAAGCCGTCGGCCCCTCCGGTGAGCTCCTTACCCCCAAGGAAGCTTTTCAATTGGCCGGCATTGAATCTGACTTCTTCGAACTACAGCCCAAGGAAGGCCTTGCTCTCGTCAACGGCACTGCCGTTGGTTCTGGCTTAGCCTCCATGGTTCTCTTCGAGGCCAACATCTTGGCCGTGTTGTCTGAAGTTCTATCGGCAATTTTCGCTGAAGTGATGCAAGGGAAGCCTGAATTTACAGACCATTTGACTCATAAATTGAAGCACCATCCTGGTCAAATTGAGGCCGCCGCTATAATGGAACACATTCTTGATGGAAGCTCCTACATGAAAGCGGCTCAGAAGCTGCATGAGATTGATCCCCTGCAGAAGCCTAAACAAGATCGTTATGCGCTTCGAACTTCACCCCAATGGCTTGGTCCACTCATTGAGGTAATCAGATTCTCCACCAAATCCATCGAGAGGGAGATCAACTCTGTGAACGACAACCCTTTGATTGACGTTTCAAGGAACAAGGCCCTGCACGGTGGTAATTTCCAAGGAACCCCAATCGGAGTTTCCATGGACAACACTCGTTTGGCTCTCGCGTCTATAGGGAAACTCATGTTTGCTCAATTCTCTGAGCTGGTCAACGATTTTTATAACAATGGCTTGCCTTCAAATCTCTCTGCCAGTAGAAACCCCAGCTTGGACTATGGTTTCAAGGGTGCTGAAATCGCCATGGCATCTTACTGCTCTGAACTTCAATACCTTGCAAACCCAGTAACAACCCACGTCCAAAGTGCCGAGCAACACAATCAGGATGTGAACTCATTGGGTTTGATTTCATCTCGAAAAACCAATGAAGCTATTGAAATCCTGAAGCTCATGTCTTCGACATACCTCATCGCACTCTGCCAAGCAATCGACTTGAGGCATTTGGAGGAGAACTTGAAGAGCACCGTGAAGAGTACCGTGACTCAGGTGGCAAAGAGAACTCTCACCACAGGGGTGAACGGAGAACTCCATCCTTCTAGATTCTGTGAGAAAGATTTGCTGAAAGTGGTCGATAGGGAGTACATATTCACCTACATCGATGATCCCACCAGTGCTACGTACCCACTGATGCAGAAACTGAGGCAAGTTCTGGTGGATCACGCACTGGAGAATGGCGAAAACGAGAAGAACCTGAGCACGTCGATCTTCCAGAAGATTGCAGCTTTTGAGGAGGAACTGAAGGCTGTGTTGCCAAAGGAGGTAGAGAGTGCGAGAACTGAATACGAGAACGGCAATTCATCAGTGCCGAACAAGATCAAGGAATGCAGATCCTACCCATTGTACAAGTTCGTGAGGGGGGAATTGGGAACTGGGTTGCTTACTGGAGAGAAGACGAGGTCACCAGGTGAAGAGTGCGACAAAGTGTTCACTGCTCTGTGTCAGGGAAAGATCATCGATCCTCTGCTGGAATGCCTTGGGGAGTGGAATGGTGCCCCTCTTCCAATCTGTTAGTTTGAATATCAGAATTACTCTCTGCAACGCTTTTCCTTGTTATATAAAGTCTTTTCTATGTTAAAGTCAACTTGCAAGATTGCTCCAGGCTCGTGGAACTTGTAATTGAGTTCTGCCTTCTGCGTTATAAGCTCCGTTGCTCTGCCAACGGAACATGCAGGCTTTTCTTTGTAAAGAATATTGCTATTGAAATATATTTCTTCTAAATGTCTGCTCTTATTCACCCTCTCTTAAATGTGTGTATAATTTAAACAAAACACTGACATTTTTTAAACAACTACTCAGCGTCTTTACCTAAACATGCAATTCCCCCCCCCCCCCCTACTTTGGTTTATTTTTAGCCCATTTTTCATTATTTAGATTTGGATTGTAAAAAAAGATGTTATCATGGCGTCATTTTAGGTTTAATTTTTAGAAAAATCTGAGTATAAATAGTTTGGACAAATTAAAATCAATTCAAAATGCAAATTTAAATTATCCAAATGGATGATAATAATTTAGATGCTTATTATTTTGTTTTTTAAAAGCCGGGGGGGGTTGGTTCAGGTTTAGATCACAAATCAAACTAGTTGTTAAAATGATACATAAGACTAATTTTAGGAGTTGGATTAGAGGGAGGCAATCATTAACCAGTGGCCATAACAGATGACAAGCCACAGAGGAAAGATATCTGCTGCTGTTATTGCGGGTTTGAAGTTTGGGAGAGGCTTTTTCATTTTCAATGTCCTTCTGTTCTTAACTCTAATAATGGCCATAAAAATCTTGGCATGAGAAGGCCATACAAAGTCAAAGAATATATAAATGGAGAATTATATTTACTAAATTTATGAAATTATTTTGTTAAACAAAGGCCATTTTACATAAATAAAAATTGAGATGACCAGAATATCCCTAACATAATTCATCACCCATACAAAACCGTATAGACAAGATAAGAGGGGCATAACATAATTTTAGAAATCTGGGTCATTCTTACTAATATCATTTAGCATAATTTTCTCAAGAGTTGAAAAAACATTTGTAAAAAGGCAGCATAGCTGGAGCCCGGAGCGAGGAATCTGCATTGCTCTAAGACCAATTTGTGACTTGACTTCCCGTCGTCTGCCCACGAATCCCCAATTGCTCTCTCCAGCTGATTCACAAATCTCATTATTTCAATTCATTTTCTTCATCTTTGCATGCTCAAGCAATGCTTAAAAAAATAATTACTCCCTTTTATCTTTATTATAATTCACTCTCTAACTAATTTATACGTGCTAATAAAAACAATTAAAGTCATTAAATTTATTATCAAATTCAAATTGTTTCAACATTACCTTATTTGACGATAATAAAATTTAACATTATTTTAATTTATACTCTCTTATATTACCTATTAAATATGAGTACGTAATGAAAAATATTTAATATATATTAAAACTAGTAACTACTCTATAAAAAGAATTAATTTTTTTAATTAGTACCTAATTATAATAAGAACTGGAGTATTTGATTTAAGAAAGAATAAAGCGCCAGGCAATCTCCAAATCTAAAAAAAAAAAATTATTTTTCATCTAAATAAAAAAATTGTGATATTGCCAAATATTCATGAATTCCTATAGTGCCCCCTGGGTCCCCGGTAAAGTCGGATCAAATAATGGAAAATACTCAAACTAAAAAAATTAGCTCAACTAAAAATTGCCCTGGAATAGAATCCCAAACACGCCGAAGAAGGGAATGGCTGGCAACGATCTCAAGAAAATATTCTTGAAACCCAAACACGCGGGCAAAAAAAAAACAAAATTACGCAGGAAGATGTTTTACGGTGAGTGTGAACTTCGATTTGCCAGCCGTTTTAGCGATCCCGCGTTAGACGCAGTAAATAATTTGAACCTATTAGTTACTAACATCAACCGTAATAACTAATACTTTCTCTCCCCGGTCTCCCTGTCATCGTCAACAATGGCTTCTCACCTCCTCAGGCGAACCCTTGGAAGTGGCACTAGCCAAATCTTTTATTCGCCAAACCCTAGGGGTTTCTCTTCCGTTCCTACTCCGATTCGAGCTACTCTTTTTCCCGGCGATGCATCGGACCCGAGATCGCCAACTCCGTCAAACAGGTCTGTCTTTCATCACTCTCTCCTTCCTATATAAATAATAATTTGGCTATGAGAAATAGATATCAAGAGCTTTTTTGATGCCAGCTTCTTTAAAATTAGTCCCCCCAATCAAACGAAAGCCTCGGGTCTATGAATTTCACATTTGAAATGGAGACGATCGAGATCTAGATTAATTGAATTCCATGTTTTACTTCTCTCATCTTAAGGTGATTTATGAACGCTATCGTCCTGATTGTATGCCGTTTTTATTTCACTTCAAAGTCCAAATCATGCTGTAACTGGTCGTATGAATTCCATTTGGTTGCTGCTTCAATTGCCAACTAATGTGCTTCATTCTTCCCGGTTTATTTTTTAATGAGAGGTGGGAGTAGGGGCTTAACCTTGAACGAGAGACACACGTCAATTTAGTTTGTACCATGTGAGACTAGCTCGATGCCACTCTTCTGGTTTCTTTTGCTATTCGTGTTTCTGGCGATATTCATAAAATTTTGGATTTATTGAAATGCATTTATTATTGCAATAATTAGATATTTAAAGCAGCAGAAGTACCAATAGAATGGGAGGAGCACCATGTTGGGGACCAAATTGACCCTCGAACACAGAGTTTTTTAACATGGGAAAGTTTAGAATCAGTAAGGCGAAATCGGGTTGGCTTGAAAGGGCCAATGGCCACTCCAATCGGAAAAGGACATCGTTCATTAAATCTGACTCTAAGGAAAGAACTCAATTTGTACGCCAATGTCCGTCCTTGCAACAGCCTTCCTGGCTACAAAACTCGGTATGATGATGTAAATCTTATCACTATCCGCGAAAATACGGAAGGCGAGTACAGTGGACTGGAACATCAGGTGAGTTCACCTGCTGTAGATGGCATATACTATCATTTTTTTGTTTTTTTAAATATAATATTGACCTCCAGGCTGTTTTTCATGGCAGGTTGTGAGAGGCGTAGTAGAAAGTCTCAAAATCATTACTCGTCAAGCGAGTCTAAGGGTGGCTGAATATGCTTTTCACTACGCCAAGACACACGGAAGAGAGAGAGTGTCTGCAGTACACAAAGCCAACATTATGCAAAAGACGGATGGTCTTTTCCTCAAGGTTCAGTGGTTCACCTATAGATGCAAAAGGTTTTTAAAATATTTGCCCACAAAATCCTTATTTAACAATTTACATTGAATTACTTATAGTGTTGTCGTGAGGTTGCAGCAAAGTACCCTGAGATAACATATGAGGAAGTTGTGATTGACAATTGCTGCATGATGGTATGAGGTTGCTCCATATAAATAATGCTGAATTGGATGTGTGATGCAATTGCATTTAACATACTCTTGGATTGTTATAAGAGGAATGACACTGGTTATTTTTGGCCCATCCACACAGCTTGTGAAAAATCCAGCACTTTTTGATGTGCTGGTAATGCCCAATCTTTATGGTGATATTATCAGTGATCTCTGCGCTGGTTTGGTTGGGGGGTTGGGCTTAACACCAAGGTAATTTAGTGTTTTAGGCAAAACAAATTTAGAATGTCACAATGTAGTGTCTTAATTGATTTTGTATCTCCTTCAGCTGCAACATTGGCGAGGGAGGTATTGCACTTGCTGAGGCTGTGCATGGTTCAGCACCTGATATTGCTGGAAAGGTAAGCGGTAGAAAAAATTGTTCACTCTTATATTATCTATCCTCAACCTTATAACCCTGTACAAAATTAATAGCATAGGCTTTTGCCCCCCATGCTGATCTAGTATGGAGCTACAAGATTAATAATTACCATCGCTTGGGCTGTATCTGGGCTGAACATTGATGATGTTGAAGCTCAGATCATTTAGTAGAAAAGCTTTTCCAAGTTTGTTGTTTGGCTCATTTGATATTGAGTTATCTTCTTTCATATTAAGGTTAAAGGAAGCCTCAATGAGCTGGATTCAAGCTTCATTAAGATGAGCCAAAATAAGCTTTAGTTTGCTTTATTATTTAAAGCTCTGCTTGACTATACCCTTAAAATTGATAGTTTCCCCTTTGTATCATAGGTCTAACATCTATGCGCAATTTTATTAATAGGTGCACATAAGTCCCTCAAACATATAAATGTTAGTATAATACAAATTATGGAAAGGAAAAGAGCAGACTAAAATGCAGGGCTGATGAAATGGGTAAAAGAAAGTTGCAAAAGAGGATCTTAGACCTTGTCAATGAAAAGTGGAGGCATATGGTGTTGGACGTTCCTTGTGTGAATCAAAGTCAACGTGGTGGAGGTGTTTCGGTCAAGTTGGTATTTGGCTATATGGGAAGTGCTGGGATTTGTGTAGCGTTGTTTGTCTTTCTAATAAACCTCTAGAATTCCGTGGAACAAAGTGAAGTTCCAATGCAATAATAGCTGCTCGTGGGCTCTCAAGGTGACCGTTGGTGTGTGCATTGGTTGGGAAAATGAGGCTGGCTAATGGGAAACCAAAATTAAATTTAGTACTGTCTCAAGAAAGATAAGCGTAAGCTATATTATATATATATATATATATATATGTATATATATTAATTCCCTTTTAAAATGTAACTGGTATCCGACTACATTCGCCCGGAACATATTTTTTTTTACTATGCTATGGCCTTTGCTTTCTTCCTTCTGAAATGTACATTTCTTGTAGAGCTATTTTATTGTCTTGCCATGCTTACTCTGAAATTTTCACAGAACTTGGCGAATCCGACTGCCTTGTTGCTGAGTGCTGTCTCCATGTTGCACCATTTGAAGCTCAATGACAAAGCGGACCAGATTCAAAACGCCATTCTCAACACAATTGCGGAAGGGAAACACCGTACCGCTGACCTTGGCGGCACTTCCACAACAACTGACTTCACAAAAGCAATTTGCGATCATCTTTAAAATTTGCTTTGGTGTCGGGAGGAATTGTTGTGGTTTCTTTCCCAGTCAACCAAGCTCTAAGATTTAAAAAGTTTTTCTGGAAGAACTAAAGAATAGTAGGATTACATCGGCTTAAGGGAAAGCACATTCAGGTACCCGAACTAGATGCCAAAGACTATAAGCTTCCAAGAACCACCTGCCTATGTTGATGCCTAGCATCAAGAGGGCATGGAGTCTTTATTACTATTTAGAATGCCCATCCATTATGCTTTTCTGACACCTCTGAGAATTTCTACAGGTCGGGAATGAATAAATGAATCGTACTATTTCATGAATAATATGATTAAATTGAATTTTCATACTATATATGGATTTGTTTTTTTATTTTTTTTATTTATTTTATTCTTACCCTTTTACATATTTAGGATCTATATTATACATTGATAAATCTGGAATATTAGGATTTCAAAAATGATAAGACTATTATGTTTACCCTGGTGAGGGTAAAGTTTTGTAAGCATTTATTAGGCCTGTGTAAATTTTTTTGAGTAAGGTTTAAACTGAATAAGCTATGATATAAAACGCACTACCTAAGCCACTAGGCCCATTTATTAGATTGCACTAATCTAATCCTGATTGCTGTGCTAGCATAATTGTTCACTGTGACAATTAATAGGTTAATGTCTCTTTAACTCGATTTTTTTTGGCCAACAAGGATATTCATTAAAAATAAACCAGAACAAAAGTCCTCTAATGACAATTTGACAAATAAGAACATGAAAAGCAAAAACTAAGCAACTATACGAAACTCCCACAACAAAACAGAACAACATCCAACTAAATATGGAAATCCAACGCTGAGAGTTTGATATTAGCTCTAAAAAGTGCCGTCTAACTTTGAATGCGAAATAAATTATTAGACATATATATAAGGCCAGTTGGAATATGAGTTAAAGAAAACAGTTTATAGAAAAAAAAGATTTTTAGATAGTTTTTAAAAAATAACTTTTAAAAAAAGTTTATAAAAAAAATGGTTTTGAATAAATAAATATTTGGATATTTATTATTAGAAGAATTTTTATAATTTTAAAAAAATTATAAAATATATAATTTTATTAAAAATACGAGAGAGATGAGAGATAAGAGGAGTAGAGAAAAGAGATGAGAGAGGAGAAATGAGAGAGAGTCGAGAGAAGAGAAGAGAAAGGAAAGATGCTGGAGAAGAGAGAGAAGAGGGGAGAGAATATATAAGAAAAAATAAGGTAATTGAATAGTTTATAATTTTTTTTATTATTATAGAAATTATTCTCAATAATTTATTAAAATTATAATTTTAAACTATAATTTAATCTAAAAGTTATTTCAGATGAATATAACTATTTATTTTAAAAAAATTTAAACTGAAATTTAGACTAATTTTTTTTTTTAAATTATATGCATTTCCAATTAGCCACATAATAATCAGCAAACTATTACAGTCTTCGAGGGTCTAAAACCATCTGTTATTTTATAATTTGAGAAAGATTTGGAGAATTTCGAATAACAAATGCATCGTAGGAAAAAAAGCTGAAAAATCAGCCTGGATATATATTTTATTTCCTATTTCATGTGGTTTTCTGCATTTTAAATATCAATATAGGAGCCTAATTTGGGATTTTCCTTGTATTTTTATTCAGGGCCTGATTCTTAGGCCTATACTCTGTGCCTGATGATGGGCCCTATGTGGTCATAAAAGAGAGCAAAATATTTGCGAACAAATTGTGATGCCTTTTCATACAAAAAAAATAAAAAATTGTGATGCCTTTTCAAAAGGAGGTCTTTTTATATTATTATATTTTTATATATAAAAAAAAATTAAGGGTCGTAAAATACTAAAATGCCCTCCCTAAGAAAATGCAGTGTCGTAAAATGGCGGTGGTGGCTTGGTGCCATCGATTATCAGCGATGGGCCCTACCGGGGTTGGCAAGCTCAACTAAGTGGGTCCCAGAGCACTCCGTCGTCCACTCACATAATGTTTTTTTGGCCAATCTCCAATCTGACATTTTTTTGGAGAATAGTTCGGTCGTGACAATTGAAACGCGACCGTAAAAATCTCAACAAACTCCCATAATTTGAATATTTTCTATTTCCTCAATGTTTTTATATTAATTAATGAGTGTTTTTAATTAATAAAGTCAGAATATTAATGGATCCATTTGATTTTTTGGACAAATTATTATTTTTAAAATATGTTGGCCTGACCTTTTAGAGTTCGGTTTTTAACATTTCCCCCTATAAAATTGGCATCCGCTTGGCCGTCGGTAGATCTGAGTCCCACTCACACACTTCCCTCTCGCTGTGGATTTCACTTCGCCGTGCCTGCGCCCTCCATCTGTTCTGTGACATCCTTTAGCACAAATGGCGTCCGAAGGTGTTCTCCTCGGGATGGGCAACCCTCTCCTCGATATCTCGGCCGTTGTAGATGAAGAGTTCATGCAAAAGTACGTTTCTTCGGTACTTAAATAGTTATTTCCTTGCTTCGTTCCTGGACCGCTATCTCTCTTTCAGATCTCTATTCAAAGATCTAGTTCACTCGTCTACGTGTTTTATGAATCCATTAAAAAATGACGGGTTTTAGCTCTGCTGATTTGTCTTGCTGAATTTATTGTGGGCAGATCTATCTTCTCTGCTTCATTTTGCACGTCTTTGTTGAGCTACATATTGGCATGATTTCTCATCGTCTTCTGCATAAATTTCTATTTGCTAATTTATTCTCGTTTTGAAGATTTAAAGTAACAGTTCTACATCTCTTTATAATTTATTCTGGTCGGCTGATCCCGCATGTTTCATGTATTGAAGGAAAGTGGGAAGTCATCGTTTTGTTTTCCAATGTGTATCGAGATTATTTGGAGGTGTTTAGTTTGGTGTTTGACAAGCTAAGTTACCCTCTAGGATTGTTGGACAAGCGTTGTTATTTTGAGAAGTCATCTCTGTTCGGTTCTGCTGTGCATTTATTTAATTCTGTCACTGTAGCAGCATACTGAAATTAGTTAAGAATATTAAATAATGGTGTGGCAAATTCTCACTGTTCTGAGTGATCTGACTTTATTTATGTCACAGATATGGCATCAAGTTGAACGATGCAATTCTTGCCGAGGAAAAGCACAAACCTATGTAAGATATCTCATGCTATGCTTAGACCACAGTAGTTTCAACTTTACAAGCTTGTTGAAATTATTCATTGCTTGGGTTATCCTTGTTAAAGTGGCTTGCGTTTTATAAAGATGCTAGTCTGAGATGATTGTTGGATTCCATGAATCCATCGTTATGCTTATTCATATTTCACTGCTACACATATGCCACATTACCCCTAATAGGTATGATTGCATTTGAGGAATCTGTGATGTTTGAGGCATCTCTGTTGACTAAATTCTCAATGTATGCATTTTTGTTTTATTGTAAATTCATATTTAGTTTTGGATGTCTCTCCACTTCTCAGCCCCTGCTAATTTTTCTCTTATCATAATAGTATTTAATGAGCTAATATGATCATCCAATCATCTCAGGTATGAAGAATTGGCTACAAAATATAACGTGGAGTACATTGCTGGAGGTGATTAATTTAGTCAGATATATTGGATTTAAGATGATTTGTTACTCATTTTATTGACGATGCTCCAGGAAAAAAAGGTGCACGTTGCATAATAGTAGTTTCTATACTTGTTGGCAGGTGCTACTCAGAATTCTATCAGGGTTGCACAGGTATGTAGTAACCTTTCATAGGTGGTAGAAGAACCCGGAGAAGTTAGGGTAAAAGTAATTTACTATTTTCCATTTCGTCTTCTAGTGGATGCTTCAAACACCTGGAGCAACTAGTTACATTGGTGCCATAGGAAAGGACAAGTTTGGGGAGGAGATGAAGAAGAACTCAACGCAAGCTGGTGTAAATGTAAGTTGTAGCTTTTCTTTCTTTGAATAACCTTCTCTGAAGTCTAAACTGGATCCTGGACTTAGCATTTTTAACTAACCTTTACTCATTTGGCTATCAGGTCAACTACTATGAAGATGAAACTGCACCAACTGGCACTTGTGCTGTTTGTGTAATTGGTGGTGAAAGGTCAGATGGATAAGCAGCCCTTCTATGCTTTGATAAATGCTTATTCTTTTGAAGTGTACATCTTCAGCTTGATATTTACTTAATGCCAAACAATAGTTGAAGCCTTTTGGGATTTGCCTAAAGATCTTTCCATTTTAAAATGTTTGTTTAAATGGAAATATAGGTCTCTTGTTGCCAATTTATCAGCTGCAAACTGCTACAAGTCTGAACATTTGAAGAAACCAGAAAACTGGGCTCTAGGTACCCTGCTGGTCTATACGGTCCCTGTACATTGTTTTCTGTCCCCTTTATTCCCTATTACTGAGATGTTATTGTGCAATCTTTTCTTAAACAGTTGAGAAGGCCAAGTATATCTATATAGCTGGCTTTTTCCTCACTGTATCACCAGAATCCATTCAGTTAGTTGCTGAGCATGCAGCAGCGAACAACAAGGTAAGATGTGATTTAAAATTGGCAATCTGTATTTACTAGCTTTTCTAACATGTTACTATTTTAATTTGGCATGCAGTTCTTCTTGATGAACCTTTCTGCACCATTCATCTGTGAGTTCTTCAGGGATGTGCAGGAAAAGGCTCTGCAGTAAGGATTTTTTTATGTTAAATTTGAATGAATGTTTTTTTTTACATATCTATCTAATGAGTGCCCTTTCTGGGATTCAGGTATGTGGACTTTGTTTTTGGAAATGAGACTGAAGCTAGAACTTTTGCTAAAGTTCATGGTTGGGAGGTAATCATAGTTTAGCAAATATGTAGAAATGCCCTTTTGGGATTTAAATGCTGACCCGTTTATGTTCTCCTTATTACAAGACTGATAAGGTGGAGGAGATAGCTGTTAAGATTTCCCAATGGCCAAAGGCATCAGGAACGCATAAAAGAATTACTGTAATCACACAGGGTGCAGATCCTGTGTGCATTGCTGAGGATGGCAATGTCAACTTGTTCCCAGTGATCCCATTACCTAAAGAGAAACTGGTTGATACAAATGGAGCGGGTAATTGTTGTTTTGGTTGTGGGATTCCTACTGTGGAATGAAGTCATATATATGATTATGTGCTTAAATTCGTGAATATAAAATTCCTTTTTCACAGCAAGATATTGGCTTACTTTACGAAAATTATATCATGCAACCCTGAATAAAACTAATTGGGGGCAAGTAGAGACGCGAATTTTTGTCCGCCAAACGTGCTAGTGAAATAATGTTGAAATGCACCTCTTTCTTTTGTGTTTGTAGGAGATGCATTTGTTGGAGGGTTCCTTTCACAGTTGGTTCTGGGAAAGCCCATTGAAGCATGCGTGAAAGCCGGCTCTTATGCAGCAAATGTTATCATCCAAAGGTCTGGCTGCACCTACCCAGGGAAGCCTGATTTTCAATGAGACGTAGTTCCCCCCAACTTGAATGCCCTTGAGAATTTTTGATTGTTGAAGTGTCGTTTGTGTCATTTTGATTTTCATCCAATCGTACTTATCTAATTACTTGCCGGTCTTTATAATGACAGGGGAATTGGGGATATATTGTATTTCCGGCTTGAGAAAATACACGAAAGAAGTTGCTGAGAACGGAGACTAAAAATGAAATATGAAAATATGCCCCTGCGTAGTTTAGATCTGGCAAGAGCATGTTTTTGTCTTCGCCTTGTTTTCGCATTTTGTTTGTGATGAATAAATTATCTGTTTCCGAATGCCGTTGTGATGGTTCGCCTCGTTTTTTTGAGTGAAACTATTTACAGAATTCTGGGTTGGCTACGAATATGGACCCTTCTAAACCGTTGAATTATTTTGACGTGTCATTCGTATGTTCCTTTCCTGGATATATTCAAAATCCAACGGGAATGTGCTGTTTAGTTGAAAGAGCGACATCGTTTTGGCGTTAATCTCTTTTTTCATTCGGTTAAAGTGTAACAACATCTGGCGGTTTTTCTTCGGTGGAACTGCACGTCGATCTCACCGACTTCGATGTCCAGAATTAAGCACTAAGCAGGAACACAAATTTGCGGCGATTAACTAAACAGGATGAAGTTCTCCTTATTTTTAAGCACGGCTTGTTCTCGTGTTGCCAGACGATTATATATCTGGAGCATTTTAATAAATAATTGTCAATTATTAGTAATGATTAATGAACTTAACAAAAAACTGAATAGTAACCAGCTTGATTAAGAAAAACGTATTTCGATTATTTACTCAATTTTGTTTTTAGACACAGACATTGTAATTCTGATATTTTCACAATTATGCAGAAGATATTATTACGCATCATTAAGAAAATATTTTCAAAACATTACAGATGTGATTTTGAAGATAATATGACGTAAATTCTCTCTTACAAAAATAATTCAAATTAAGTAAATTTAAAAATAAATAAAAAATATTTTAGATAAGGAGATAAATGGTTGGCCAAAAAAAGACAGCTGAGGGAAATGTAAGAATTTTATAAATGAAAGTGAAATACTAATTCTTATTTTAAATTATTTTATTTTGAAATTTATAAATAATATTCATCTATTTCTTATATCATATAAAATTTAATGGACTTTTTTATATCGATTAAAAAAATTAATTAATTATGATTAAAATTAATTTATCAAAATTAATTTATATAAAATAATAATTTTTAATATATTTAAATTAGATAATTAATTTTTATTTTATATTAATTATAATTAATTTATTTAATTTATTAAAAAAAATCAACTGTTATAAAAAGATCGGAAAGTTATGATATAAATATTTCGTGCGAGGTGTCGCGCGAGGATGCGGCTAAAAATTCTTTTTTAGTTCATCCGGCACCAATTTTTTAGAGCGTGCAGCTCACAGCCTCATTGCGCGTGTGTTGCTTTCATCCCTACCCGGACGTCCCGAGGAGCATAGCCATCTCGCCTCCTGGCACCGACGAGGAAGCCGCTTTGTAGTCAGAAACACTAAAAAGAGGGCGAAAGAGAAGGCAACTCCATCAGAGATCGCTGAACCGCCATGAACGATCATCCTCGGCTGCAGAATCTGCGTACAACTGCCCAAATTCTCCGACAATCAGCCTCTTCTTTTATTTCCAATCCCCTCACCTTCCTCTTCCTTTCTCTCCTTATCTTGTCCTTCCGCACCTTCGTTGAGAACGGCACCACTTACGTTACCTCGTTCATTGATCGTGACCCCTCGCTCAAAGCTCTTCTTTCACGCCTTGACCTCGCCGGAAACAGTAATCAGCATCGCTCCCGATCGCCCGATGATCCTTCGTCTACGGGCTTGCGTCGCCACCGCCGCCCCTTCCTGCACCTCACCCGAGTTGGAACCCTAGACGATGACTTTTTCTCCGGCGATGACGACGATGGTCGTAGTTTATTCGGGACCAACAGAAACGCCCCTGAAAATGGCACTTTTGTGGTGTTGGGCGCGTTTGACTCGAAATCAGGGTTTTCGGATCATGTAATCGATAACGGAATTAAGGTGTCGGAGGTGGTTCGCTCTGGAGTTACATTCAGAGCGGAAGCGTTATCATTTAATGATGATAAAGACAGCGAGGACGAGGACGATAACGGAAATGAAAAGGTTGATTTGGGAAAGGGTCAAGATGTGGATAAAGCCATTGATTTGCATTTCTTTATAAAGGGATTGGAGCTCGGCCGCCGTGATGCTGCGACTCTGGTTTTTCTCATCAGTTTCTTATTTGCGGCCTATGGATGGGTGATTTTAGTTTTTCTCGTTACTTATTCATGGGTCTTAGGCATCGTCTTCATTACTGTTGTTAAGGATTTGTTAGGGAGGTATAGTTCAATTGCTGCGATAATTTGGGATGGTTCCAGATTAGGTCTTAAGAGGATTTCAGGGTTTATTCTGATGAGGTGGGCTGTGAGGGACGCGTTGACTCAGCTTCTGGGGCTGTGGTATTTCGGTGATATCGAGGATCAGTATTCTTTCTTCAAGCTTTTTGTTAGATTGAAATTAATGCCATTCTCAGTTATGTCCCCATGGGTTCGAGGGTTTGAGAAGCAGATTTCTGGATTCTTGTTTGCTTGGTTTTTTGTTGATACGTTTGTTGCTTTTATATTTTCTGTTGATGCCTGGGTTGCCATAGCGGACTCTAGGAGGAGTGGGAGAGAAATCGTGAAGGAAGGTTGTTATTTGATATCTACGATGTTGAACCATGCCATTAAAATAAAATGCTTGGAAGCAATATGTTGTGGATCGTTTGTAAGATGGGTTTTAGCTCGAATTTGTGGGAGGTCTTTTGCCAAGATGTTCCAGTCAACAATGGAAGTTTACTTCATGATTGCGTGGCTTCTGTTTTACTTTGCGGTCAGGTGTAGGGATGCTGATTTACAGGGTAGGAGGTTTGGGCAGAGAGAACTTGAGGGCTTGATTGAAGGTCATAGATGATACTTGGTGGTGATTGGTAGTTTCCTTTACGGGCTTCAATTGTAATGCTTATTTTGCAGCAATGTTCCACTGCTTTTTGAGTCTCATTTTTGTAGTCCATATTGACCATCACTACCATTTTGTAGTTTTATGACCAATTATGTGTTGTATGTACTTCACAGTAGGAAAATATACTGCTTGTGTATATTCTGAATGAGGATAGTTCATTTGTAAATTGTTCGTGCAGTCATTTAATAGTTCACAGAACAGAATGTTGGTGATGATAGTGGATAGCCACGCTGTAGGAGAAGTAGAGGGTGGTAATCATTTTTGTCAATGGAGGGAAGAAGTATATGGGCATGACCTCATTAACCATAGTTTTCTGTTTGCTGTTATATTCTATTTTTATCTGGACAATATAGATTTCTGTCTGCGGTTTTATTCTATTTTTATCTGGATCGCATGAGTTGGAATATTTGATTTATATTACCAGGGTAGGAGTGCACCAATATACCAGAAGGAAAAAACTATTATGTCAATTCTGGATTTCTTTTGAGAAAGTAACCATATATTTGTCTTTCATGGTGTTCGGCATCATTTGCATACCCTTTTGTTAGTGGGATGCTAATGTTGTGTGCATGAGCTTTCCCCGCAGCAGATTCGTAGAACTTATTTTGCATTCCGCAAGCATTGTACGACGTCTACGTATTGAAAATACTGCACTTGATTTTACAGTTGACATTGATGATATTGGCAACATATTGACATGTTAGTTTGTTGATAAATTGATGATGTGCATTGTTTAAAAGGAAACAAAAGCGTGTTAATTTGTTGGCTTCTTGAGTTTAGTAGTATTATTATGTTTCCCCTAGCATCGAGTAGAGCAGATCGATACTTGGATCTGTTGTCTCCTGGAAGGAGAAATGGAACAGGTTGCTTATAGACAGTTTACAGATGCAGCGCAATTGCAATCAGTGGATGGTAATTTGGATATTGAATGTATGAATAATTCCGTTGCCCGGAACAGGGATGGATTTGGGATCCATGCATTTCTTAAAGAAATTATGCTATTTAGATCAGGCTGGTTAGATTCCTAGCAATTCCATAGGAAAAAAATATGTACTAATACCGCGGGGGATCCCTGAACATGATGAACTGAGAGCTAAGAACCGGAAAACTTAGGGACACGCAAGCGCCATATAGTGGGTATTCCAATAATTTGTTAGAAGAATGTATATATATATACATAAATAAGACTCGTATAACCTAATCAAAGTCGTCTGAGTTTTGGTAGTTTGAGTCAGAAGATTGGCAGTTGCTAAGGGGATCGGAGATGAACTGAAGTGTAAAGCGAGGTGGTCCTCCTCTTATCATGTATGGCCTTGTAGTATGGCTGCCACATCCTACCACACATGCTCTGGACAGATGAAATCCAGTTCCACATATTTCCTGTTGGCCCAAACCAGCCCTCTGTTTTTTCGCGCCTTTTTCTCTGTCATCACCGTCGCAGTGGCAGTTAGGCTTGTTCTTTTAATTCTTCTCCACATTTTCATCTGAAATTCCATGACCAGAAACTGCAACTTCAGCATTGGTGATTGCTATTGTTCATACACGTGATGCTTGTTAAGAACGATCAAGATATTCTCTCCATTTCCTCAAAACAATGTGAGATTTTCTGGGATCGCATATCTTACTCTCGTACCCAACGCAGATTTTGTGTATAATATTTCTGTTTTACTCGAAAACATGGTTCGCAATGCATAGCTGCTTCTTGAAGCAAATGTTGAGAAACAAAGCAACATTAGTGTCACCGTTTTTAATTGACCTGAAATAAAAAAGAAAATCCTTGAGCAAATGATACAACATATACAGGAAACTAAAAATATTACAGTATTATATGAGTTGAGCGTATTGTCGACTGGTCGAAAACTGGCATACCCATCATGGCAGACAATCTTAAGCATTTTTTACTTGGTTATTGAAATTAGTTCATTGGCCCAATGCATTTTGTTCGAGTTCTTCCATGCCTTCAGGTTTTGGCCGAACAATCTAAAGCATGATTAGTTATTGGAGAGCTGGCATTGCTTTGCTGAAAGGTACAACCTTTACATCTTGCAAATAAGAGCAACATAACAGAATGAAATCCTCTATGTTCGTGAATAGATTTACATCAGTAAACTAGATGGCAATCATGTGCTGTGGAGAGCTGGTGCAGCAAAGGACACTGAGGAAAAGATGCTCATCACAAGGGATACAAAGTTTTGAATCTGCAGTAAAACCGTATTCTTCTTGAGCTTGATCCAACAATGCCTTGAAGAGTGGATGATTGAGAAGTGCGATCTTTATTACAAATCTCTTGTGGTTGTCACCAACATAGACAACCAAGTGACCCTTTGGGACATCACTTGGGATGATGGAGCTGTCCTCGTGCATGGAAGCCCATTGGCCGGAGTACTCACAGGCAGTGCAAGGTTTGACGCATGCCACCACCTTCTTCCACTTGTTCAGGTACTCCTTCAAAAATTTGCCCTTCATAGCTCACTATTTCAGGTGTCTGCTGAAAGAGAGAGAGGAAGAAGAAGGAGATAGAAGGTGTAGTGAGTATCACGAAAACGAAAAAGGTTTATATAATTGTGGCATGGGAAGAGCCACTGCATTGGAGCAATAAATGGTTGGACATCATTGGTAACTTATGGTTATAATATAATTATTATAGTCTTGTAGATAGTTGCTGACTTTACTCGCTACTATGCTAGTGTAGAGCATTGCAGAAACTGGAGGAACATGCATGCAATGATTTTTAGATATATTTTATAACCAGTTAACATCTCTCCTAGGAAAATAAGGACCCCGTTTCTCTGTAATTCTGGAAAGGAAGTACTTGATCACAGATCTTTCGAAGTTTTCGAAGTCAAGACCCCACAAGTTAGAAAGGAAAAGATAAGATATAGGGATGGGATAGGTTTCTTGGGTAAAGTGCGATCCCGCCAATTTCTAATATATGGGGATGGATGTCGTAAGATATATCAGCTATTCCTCGAAGGGATTCAAATATTTTGAGTCGTCATTCTTGAACATTTTGGACTGCTAATTAAGAGCAGCACGTCGGTGACACTGTAGCTTAGTGCCAGAAAAATGGGTCTGTTGTGTGATTTATGAATAATATTAGTATCTTTATCAATTTAAGGACATTTTCTTAGCAATTATATAATTCAAATGATTGGTTTCAACTCATTTCTTATCTTGAACAATGTCAAATTGTCGGTTAAAGTATTATTGTGTTTGAACGGGACTGAGAGTGTACCGTCCGTACAAGAGTATATCGTATTATTCAGTCTTGTAACTGATATATTATTTGAAGTTTGAATAGATTAGGGATAAGTTTTAAATGGTCTCTGCATCTCACTCAGGCATACAGGAAATAGGCTATATGCATTGCAAAATGTACATGGGTTGCACAGAAGGCCTCAACTTGAAAATTTTTACCCTCGGTAAATGAGATCTCAGATAGATTTGATGAAACTTGACTTGCCTTAAGAATCTTATCAACTATGATATTCAATGGTTCCACTCTCAGTTCTCAATATTATTAGATGGTCAGAAAAATTTACTGCTGTTGGCTGAAATATTTTGAGCATTTTTATTTAAAATAGCTGAAGAAGATAAGTTTGAGGGTTTCCTTTGTTCTGCTTCATGCATATGCAGTGATGGGCAGGGAAAATAAGGAAGGATGAATAGTGATACATCTCCTTTAAGACAAAGGGGTGTTGTGGCTGGTCCAGTTTGATAATCCTTGCAGGTGGATGTTGTCAAATCAATCCCCATTTGAAGCGCCATTTTATTGTATTTCAATGTCAGGGAAGATTGATTCAACAAATTCTAAGGAAAGTATCAATCATGTGTGTTGACGAAGCAATTGGCAGTTGAATGACACGCATTGAAGGAGGCTTCACGAGGCAATTTTGTGGAATGAGAAGCGATAAGGTTAATGATCAGCAAGGGACGTGGAGAACGTGAGGTTTGGCCCATCATCAGATTTGATTTTGTAAACACCTCAAGATTCGTCATATAACGTTTCATCCTGTCAATGAAATTTATTTACTGTTGTATAACTTTGAACTTGAAACGAGCTACTAAAATGATTTGATTTGACGGGCTTGGCAATCCCTTGCACGTGTAATACTGTGTTATGAGCTGGCGCACATGCCTCCCATGGGATCATCTTCGTGCTTCCTAAGAAGAAGCAGACTCCTTGGATCTCTCCTCTGCGATTGTTTCCTTCAGACTACTACTCTGTGAACCTCTGAGACTCTGTTCGCCATAGATGTTGGTGTCGGTTCCATATGCAACTTGTACCGGGTCCCTATTTATAGAGCTCAAGTAAATGAAATACCGAAATTACAGATTGTGATATCTCCGAATCTTCAATTAAGTCGTCAGTTTTTGTATCTAGTAGATTGTGGTTCGAGTCTAGTCATCTTCTTTGTGTGATAATTTGAGTATTATGTCAAGGAGAAATTATCGTGTACAGCCTGGTTTCATAAAACACGACCAATTATCTGCACCATCAGATCTGCATTCTTAATCGCGGGTGGCGCGCCATATTGCCTATTTTTCATTCCTTTCTTTCACAAAAGAAACACGATTGCTCGGAGCCCAAAAATCCTAAGCATAGCTCATGGGCCATCAGAATGCATCTTTTCGGCCCAAATAACCCTTTTGCTGAGACGTTTTCTAAATAAAATAAAATTAGTTATTTCCTTGTACCAAAAAAAGAATAGTTATTTCCTAAAACATTTTAAAATTACCCCCATAAAAGTCCTTAGTTAGAAAATTTTGGTTAAATAATTTGGAAGTTTTATAATTAGATAGAGATACTTAAATAGAAAATCTAATAAAAAGCAGGACCTAGAAAAAGTTGTAGCAGATTCCCACCATCTGATTCGAGCTTTTAAAGAAAATCCATTCCCAATTCTTAACTACAGGATTTTAATTTTTTTTTTCTTGACCAACGTTACTGTCGCTGAAAATAATTTTACTGCAATCAAATTGCCATTGCCCAAACGGTTCTTATGCGAATCAGCAAGAAACTTGATTCACCAGCTACTCAATGATGCCACTGTTTAGCACCCTCCTACACCTAGCCGTCAGCAATATCATGCTCCAAAAACTTGATGGCTTCGTTTTCAGCTAAAACAGAAAGATTGGTGAGCGGAATTTCCTTAAATACACACACGCACACCCAATGTGTTCCGCATCTACATCATGTTGAAACGTTGGTATCTATGGATCTCGCTTGACAACGTCGACTCAGTGGAGAATTGAAAGAAATTACCTTTCCTTCCTTCCACCGATTATTATGAACAAAATTATATTGGTCTTTTACGGTTCATAGTTGCGGACCATATCTCACGAGTACCTTCGCAACCTAAGGTGGTCCTTGAACACCTTTATCTTAGACAAGCTCACCATTGGGTGCTAAACCCCGAATTTTGACATCATAGTAAACCTCCAATTCTCCTCAGATCATACTTCATGCCTACCCAAGTGGGAACATTCGGATTCATACAGATGACTACGTACAAGGGAGCAAAGTATAGGAGTTACAACATACCATCAAACTTCTTCCTCAGAAAATCATTCCGAAGATTAAGCATGCGAAATGCAGCATGAAGCTCAGTTAAGAACTTTAGGACTTTCCTAGGGCAATCATAGTCCCCAGCTGTCACTTGATTCACCACATACCTTGGCTGCAAGGTCAGACAGTTGCAAATTAGGGTGTGAGAGTAATTATCTTGTACTTAGTCTCTTCCTTAAAGTATCCAATAATTTCATGATCTTCTATCTATGAACCGCAAGCATATCTGTCTTGCCCAAGTAAGTGGTTAACAAGTTTACAGGGAAGCAGTTCCCTTACCAACTCATTGGACATAAAACAAACACTTGCATGACAAAAATGTATCAGTATCAGTGCACATAGCAATATAAGCACCATTATTATCCTAATGGACAAGCAAATCATCTCAGGGTTAAAAAATACAAAAAGAAAAGTCCACTAGAATCGACCTATTGACATATATTACCCCAAGATCAAAGGGTTGAATGTGGAGTTGCATGACAGTGGTTGATTCATAACCACAACGATAAACAAGAACCGTACATAATGGGATATACATATCTATGATCTGTAAATCCAAAGTAAATAGTATTTAGTGCACTAACCTATAAGATAGTCTTCAACATCCAGACCAAACTCTGAACTGTTCACAGCAAATTTGTTAAGAAACAGTCATCTTCAAAACTCATGACTCTGAACAAGACGTAGAGCACTTAGTTAAATTTGTGGCAAACGAGAAAGCTTACATTAGAAGAATGTTATAAACATAAAGTCAATATTTTTCAGTTCCAAATTCTCTTTAAGCTAGAAAGCTTACAAAATCTTAATATAATCCTCCTTTCTGGTAACCAAACAGAACCTTCTTTTTGTCCCGAAGCAGTTCTGAATCATAATTCCTTAATTCACAATTTAACTACGAATGCCAATGAAAATCTACATCAGGCCTGAACGTAAACGATAATATTTCGTATGCATTTGCATACTTGTTTCGCAAAAAATGGGCCCTGCTTCGTTTACTGCTGGAAGCTTAGAAAAGATACCAGCAACCGCATGCATACCAACCTAATGGCAAATAGAAAATGTTTATCAATGTATTAACAAGCAATGATAAGAGAGTACTGAGACATACACCCTAGTTTTTCCTCAGCTTCTGCATGCATAAGAAGGCTTCCTGTTTCTAACCAATGCATAAAAGTAATCAATGAAACTACTGTCTGCGTCTCACTCCTCCAATCCCCGTGGTACCTAGATTATATGTGGGGTGGGGGGGGGGAATTACAGACCATAAGAACAAATTTTCAAGAGAAGCTCATACACAGTACAAATTAGCTTGAAACATTAATAACCTATAGTACTGGCCAGAGCATTCTCCAAGAACTTCAGCAAGTTGCTTGTAATGGTTCTTCAACACGTTAACATAGGACTTGGCTTTCTCCAGAAGCTCTATTCAAATGGTAAAGAGTGAAACGAGTTCGAGGTAAGTAAAACTATCAGTGGCTTCCAACAATTTATTTAGCAAACTCTTGGATTACACCGAGATTAAATTTAGGAAACCCAAAGCAGAAATGAAACATAACAACCGTCCCCAAGTTTTCTACATCTAAGCCTGATGACAAGTAGAATCCGGTAGTTGAATTGTTTGCGTACCTAGGAACTCCCATAGAGTTAAAGCAAACTCTTCTCCAGTTCTAAACATTAAAGAATACAGGCATCTAACATTAACTACGAGGAAGCCAAAATGCGGCACCAGGCAATAAACATCACAAAAACACAATCATCATAAAATTAAAGGGGGGAAAAAAAAGCAAAGCATTTTCGCCTCATTCCCGGACAACTAAACGGACTAAAAATGCACAAAAGTCGAGATCAAGAACTCAAGAGGTTAAAAAAATAAGTAGAAAATTGGTGGATGAGCAATCGTAATTTGCTACCGGGAGTCGGACGAGACTGATGGACCAGAAGAAGGCTAGCATGCATAAGCCTGGTGGTGGACTCAATCTCCGAAACAACAGCTCTAATTCGCTGGCGCAAACCGCTAGACTCCTCTAGCTGGAGCCGAAAGTCCTCGAATTGCTTCTCAAGAGAATGAGACGCAGGAGACGCTGAGTGGTAGCCACCACCCGCCATTGAAGAAGAGAAGCAGCAAGGAGGTGACAGGGGCGGAAACGTTTCAAGTGCGAAACGAGAGGTCAAATGCGACGGTGAGGTTGAGGTGGTGGTGATGATGGGCAGCGAACGGAGGGTGAGGAGAAAGAAGGGACTAGGGTTTAAGGAGGGGGAGAAGGTGAAAGAGGCGTTGCGAAACGCCGGCCGTATATATTGCATGACTTTTTCTCGGTATTTCACTAAAATATAAATGCGTGCGTGGCGGTAAGAGCCGACCGGCTGAAGTCTTTAGCGCCGAGAAAGATTATGACGACAGTGATAATGTGACGTACACAATGTTCACATTTTCTTTCGCTAAAACAAAATGGGACTTTTTTTTTTTAAAAAAAAATATTTTTATAAATAAAAGAGAAGTACATGGAATTTTTAACTAAAATCACACACACATGTAATTTAAATTTTGTTAATTTCACTAAAAAAAAGGATGGGGCGGAGGAGGAAGAGTCAAAATTTACAATACAAGTGGTGGGTTTGAACATGAAAAGATACAGAATGGAAATCCTGAAGTGGCGATCTTACTTGAACTAAACTGTTAATTTATTGAAGTGGGGAAAAATGGACAGCGTCCCTAGACCCTAGTTACATACATCAGTGATACAATGGATGGATAGGGTTGGGTTATAATAACTTGTAAACACCTATGATTTGTACAGTCATATCACAGTAAAGAAGTGCGCCCTATATCCAAAATCACTTCTTTCGGGAGAGCAGAAGACAAAAGAATGCCACAACCCTGCCAAAGACACCCATCAAAAACAGCACAACTAGACACAGGGACCAATCATTGACATTATAATCATTCGCCATTAGTGAACTGCAACGGGTTATCAGCCACACTCCAGAGTACCTGAAAACACGCTATCCTTTTCAGATGTTTTCCATTACAAGCAAAAGTGCTCAAACCTCAAAACTTACCTCTCAGCATTTGCGATCACAAAGGCCTCCAGAGCCCATTTTGGGTAGCACAGTTGAACCAGGATCTTCATTAGTGTTGTATCTCTTGGCTGGTTTGCAATGAGAGACATAACCACAGGAAGCAGCACCGCCCACTACAAGTAATGGGACAAGCAAAACAAGTTATACAAATATCTTGTGATATGTAAGTAATGAGTGATTCTTTTCTTTTTGAAGTTATTCATACCAGCTGTGCAGGACCAGGCTGGAAGTAGATGGCTATTGCATAAGCCATGCCTGTCACACAATATACAAGACAGACCAAGATCACGTAATTGCTTGCAAAGCTTGACCTGGGATTGCTGAAGAAGAAGAACATGGACAGATATACCACAGGTTTGATGACTGTGTTGAAGGAATCAATTGTATCCTTGGAGAGAAAATGAGCCAGGGTGCTGATTCCAGCTGAACTCTCCCTCCAGTACTCTAATTTATCCAAAGAAAATAACCTGAGAGCCGCTATCTTGCACAGTAGAGCTGCAAATATGCAATATCATGGTGAAAAGACTAATATGGAAAGATATATCAAAATATAGGTCAGAATATCAAATTCAATAACAAGCTTTCAACTTACAGACGGCAATGACAGTATAGGTATAACCAAGAACCCCAAATGTTTCATCATTGGATTCAGTTAGAGTTCCTAACAAAGCACCGGCAACTAATAAAATGAGATAGTCAACTACTTGCGATTGGGCATCTCGTAGCCGCTGCTTACCAACCCTGCAATAAATGGAAGCATCTATCTACGTGAGTAAATAAAACAGAATGAACAGCAATCTTTATATTTAATCACAGGCTTTCTTACCGCCCAAGGAAGTATCTATATTGCCGGGCCACACCAGGAGTTATTCGGCCAGATAAATCCTTAGTCTTCGCTAATCTTTCCTCTACATGATCTCGTTTGATGTGCATATTACTCTTCACATCCTGCCAAAACTCTTGGGCGAAGGATTGATCATCATCTTCGTCAGTGTCCTTTTTTGCAGCACTTGAACTTGAGGTAGATGCTGTTCCAGATGCAGCTATTTCATCAGCAAAATGAAGCAAATCCGGCGGGACTGCATAACCATTGTGAAGCATCCATCTGACAGGGAGTTGTTGATGAGTGACGCCTCCACTTGGTTTTACTAAGCCTTCCAAAACGTCAATGAAATGGTCTGGGGGATTAACCCGATCAGGTACAACGATTCCAATGCCAGCAAAGTATTCTTCCACTTTTTTGACAGGACCATGATATGCAGTAAAGCCACCTTTGGCTAGAAATACAATATCATCAAACATTCTGAACAAAGTATAACTGCATCACAACAAAATCAGTATAACTATCAGATTTATATCAGTACTTTGAGAATAGGAAATAGGAATTTTGGGGCAGAGAGAGAGAGAGAGTGAGTGAGCATTACCTTGGTTGGTGAAGTACCATGCAAATATTTACCCCTTCAAGAGCCTCTCTTCGGAGTGCTTTAAGAAGTAAACTAGAAGATGCACTGTCTAGACCAGTTGTAGGCTCATCCAATATTAACAAAGAAGGCTCCATCACCATCTCTAGCCCTACATTTACACGTTTCTTTTGTCCTCCAGAAATACCTCGCTTCTCTACTGTTCCAACTATGGAATCCCTCACTGCCTGGAGGCCCAAGGATTCAATCACTCTTTCAATAATCAGAACCTTATCTGGTTTTGGCAAGTCCGCAGATAGTCTCCATTGTTATAAAGAAGCAGCAACAGTTATTAGGAAGAAAAAACAAAAAATAACACACATTAGCTCTGGAAAGATATAAAGCATTCACTTATTAACTCAAATAATTAACAATTTACATTAAACTTCACATGGAAACAAGTTCTCATATGAGGCAATTGGTGCAATGTTTCATTACAAAATCCAGAAGATTGTTGAGTTACTAGACCAAACCGTTCTTGTAATTTTTGTTGAATCATGGAGAAAGTTTAGGTAGTTTTCCCTATAAACAATTTGTTAGGTATATATGGTTTGCATGGAATCTGAAATTAAGACACGTTATGAACAGTTCAGCTTGGTATAAATTTTATTTTATTATTGAATATTAATTCATATATAAAACAATATAGTTATGAGCTAAGATGTCAAGGAACCTCGTTGAGATCTGGTATAAATAAAAATAAATGACAGTTGAAACACCACATAATAATTGGATCGATAGGTATTTGTTATGATACCCATTCAGCTTCAAAGCAAGTGCAAAGAATGAGAACTAATGACAAAGTACACTGTGACAAGTGAAAAAGAGTGTAAAAGTAGGTTCTGGAAGGAAATTTAGGCAAATCAGATACCTGCATCTTGCACTGAAACGAAGATTCTCTTCCACTGTCAGGTTGCCATGCACAATATCATCTTGTGGCACAAAACCGATAATTTTTTTATAACAGTGTATAGATTCATGTCTTCCATTAATTAAAATTGAGCCTGTCACGGAACAACCCCTTGCTTTTCCCGCAATGGCAGAGAGAAATGTGGTTTTGCCAGCTCCTGAGGGGCCCATGACAGCTGAAACTCGTCCGGGACTGATTTTTCCTGACACGCATCTCAGCACGTGTTTGTTTTTCGCTTTCAGAGTGAGAGTTAGATCTTTGAAAGCTACCTCAATAGGAGGCCTTTTCCTAATGTCATCTCCAGAAGCCATTGAAATCACGCCCGAGAAAGTCAAGTTCTTGTTTGCATCTTGCATTGCTTTCTCCTTCTCAATCTGACCATAAGCATACTTGAAAATTTGGCTCTTAGTATGCAAATCCTTTGCTGCCTGCTTTTTATTATGTTTATTTCCAATATTCAAATGAAACCCTTGATGGCTATTTGGATCATCCTCAATGGAATTCATCATTTGTGTGAGTTTTCCAGGTTCCTTCTTTGCTTTTGAATCTTCTTTTACAGAATCCAGAGGAAATGATGGCACTGTAGCGTCACTTGTATTAGTTTTGGTGCTAAAGATCTTGAGCCCAGTTGGCTGTGTAGACTTTCTGCGAGAAAAGGTGCGCGAGAATGACTGTTGCAATCCCGCTGCACCCTTCTTGGCCACATCTTTTGCTGATTTCCACCGTTCACGAGCTTGTGCAGTTTCTCTCACATGCTTGGCTGCAGCTTCTCTTTTTTTAGCCTGCCTTCTTTCTCGGGTAGACAGAACTTGATCAGAACAATTATAAATGATGAGCAGTGCAGCAGTCAATGCAGCCTACAAGAAAGATCAATAAGTACTCACAAGGAACCGATGCTTAGCCACTATGAGAAAGTATTGATATGCAAAAGAAAAGAAGATGAATTTTGGGGTATTTTTGTGCTGACTTCATGCTGTCTTTCTTCATTTCAATTGCAGTATATAATACCAGAGTTGACCAGAAAATTGACTAATGCCAAGTTTATATAAGAACCGAGGAGGAGTGTATGCATATATACATCAAAAGATATAAAATTTAAGCTGTCAAGGAAAGCAATCCATTAACAAGTAAAGCCCTCCAAAAAATTATACTAGACAGGAAACCACTTACAAGAAGTAAAGCCCCATAAGCATGAATATTCTGGTTTGCTGTATTTGGATTACAGGTACTCAACTTGAAGCATTCTGCAAGATGGACAATGCAAATTAATATTCTGATTTAATTCCTCCACCCCATGAAGCAAAATTTAAAAATAATAATAATAAGACAATAATTTTAGAAGGCGCTACTGGTAGTTAATGTCAAATCTAATCCATTACATTATATCAGTACCTTGCCATGCAAGTATTGCCTACATACAAAGTTAATATAATATCAGGTCTTCATCATGTTTGCCTAAGATTTATGTTCTGACAGCTTATAATTCCTTCAACATGTGCAAGGATCTTAAATATCTAAACGCAAGTGGTCTATACCAGCCTTTTTAAATTGAGTTATTCTTAACAGCCATTAATTTAAATTCATGATGCATAATCTAAGGGAAGCATGATGGCATATAACATAAATTGGCCAAAGAAATTAGACTCACGCTTTTGAAGCAAGGAACCCATCCAGCAGTAATGTCTGAAAGAGAACATGATATCAGTAAAAAGGATGCTCAGTGGTCAACGTCAGGTGGTTGTTATATGGAGGAAAAGTAGTAGATGTAACGAGAGGATTGCAGCAAAAGTAGAAATAATTCAGAGAAAAGCAAAAGGAGGCATGGGACAAATCAATACCCCTTGTTGCATGAAAGTTTAGTTGTCGTCGTGGGGCAGTAAGATCCTGGTGAACAGAAGATATCACTATTGTTGACAACATTAGTCCAAATATCAGCGCCACCACAAGTATGATTTTCCGCTCCAGAAGGTATCTGGTAATGATATCTGCAAAATTGGTTTGTGATTACCATATTCAGTGGGGAAGAGTATACGGAAAACTGGAGAAATCGAGTATAGACTAGAACTCACGGTGAACATAATCCACTCGTTTTGTTCAGTTTTCCAAGGGGGCAATAAGAACCCAGTGGGCAAGCTTCACCAGCAAAATCAGAGAAGTTAATGATACTAGAGCAACTGATTTTCATACCCCAAATATACTTCCGCGAAGATTTTAAAGGAAACAAAAGTTCCTCAATGGCCAACAAATAGTAGCTGATGAAAAGAAATTGATAACTGATTCCTGATTATCAGTGCGTGTGTGTGTGTGTCTCCATGGACCAGAAAATATTATATACTTCTATTTAGATGTTAAAATTCATGTTTTTTATGCAAAAGGAAAATGGGTTCTAGTCACGAAGAACAACCGATAGCTCTATTCCATCTTAGCATGTCATAAGAGGTACTGCATACTTACGTATCATGCAAGTCAACCCTCGAGGGCAGAAAAACCCCTCACAACAAGGTTGACAGTCCTTGTTTCTTAAAGGAATGTCTTTTGACTCCCTTAAATATTTAGGGTCAACATCTGTGCTTACACTACAATGCCAACCAGGTTCACAGCCATCCACCCATGAGGTCAAATTGCAATTCCTGTTAGGTTTTAGGTTTCTCAATGACTGACTCCTGAAAGAATTGAAGAAGAACCTTATTTCGGATGTGCTGCATATTCGATACGTAAGATCCCCTGCCAATTAGTCCACACCATGGTTAACAACTATTAAGAGGAATGGCTAATAAGAATTTGCTTCAAGGAAAAGAATGCAGAAGAAAACATAAGACAGGATTTGGATTGTGTCATGAATTTCCCATGCTACAAATAGCTATGTTGTCACTGAATAAACTTGCTTTTGGCACAGGATAAGTTAGAGTGAATGAAACTAAGATTTCAAAAGAAAACTCGTACCTTTTATCTGTTTAACACAAGCTGTCAAAAAGTCCAGTTTTCCCGTAAAATTAAATGCTCCATCCCAATCTCTATTCCTGCAACGTGGGAATGTATCGTTAATAACTGAAACGAATATGAACATGTAACTGAGCACTAGAGGAGGGCAATATGACGCACACATCCTTAATGCAGAAGCCTAAATTCTCCTTGATATCCTTAGTTAAATCTGTGGTAACATTTGTAATTCGTTCATAGATTTTTTGCGTTACTATTGGAAGCACACTGGGATTAGTACTATCCCCATCTGCACATTGAGTCCGCGGTAGCAGACTTAAAGAAACTAAAAGGAACAATAGAACCAGAGCTACCCAGGAGGCATTGATCTTAATTCCATTCATTTCCATAATTCAGAGCCCAACAAATCATGTACCCTCGAAGACCAAGCCAGAGGACCAGGATGAATTGGGGCGATGAAATTAGCTCTGTACCGCTGAAGTGGTGAACAACCATGGCGTCATCGCTGACAACTTCCGTTAACATGGATTCCTTCAAACATTAATTATCCCACCCCGTAGCAAATCGCGAGTCTTTTCCCTCTGGAGACGGAGAGTGTAGCAACCAAATGTGAAATAATGTAACCTGCATCAGCACAATGGTGAAGCTTGGAGGCGATCAGGGACAACGGAGTTGGATGCAGTTTACACTATAATTTTTTCCCAGTTTTTTTTGGCATTCGTCTTTTGGTCAAAGAGAGGTCATGAGCAATTTGAAGGAGTTTTCCGGGTTTGGGGATGAAGAGATGGCCGAGAGAAATGGTTGGCTAAATTGAAGGATTTGCACTGGCGCCTACAAGTGAACAAGAGGCTTTGAGCGCTGTACGTAAAACTTGGTGCATTCATTCGCATTACGTAATTAGGACGCGTGCCTCCTCAACACATTTTCAATTAATTTCCCCTAATCACTAATCCCGTTGGCTGATATACGATGGATAGTCAATTAATCTATATGTGCTTTTCCATTTTTGAACGCTGAAGCAATATGGTAATCTCTCGTTGGTTCATACGTAACTCAAATAATTTCTTTTAAGGAAAAATCTAATGGAGAATAATGATTAATAACCAGTTTCCAACAAAAAAAAGAATCAAATCAATACAATGATACTTATATAAACATATTTTTTTTTATATTTTATACTCCAATCTTTATTATAGGATATTTTTAACTAACTTTTATGTACTAAAAACATAATTAAAAATATTAAAGTTATCTTAAAATTTAAATAATTTTTAATTTTACTTTTATTAATTATATTAAATTTTATCATTATATTAATTTTTATTCTATTCTACTATTCTTATTAAATATAAATATATATATAGAAAATAATAATTAATACTTAAAACTACAAAATTGTTTTATAAAAAAGATCAATAACTTATGCTTTATAATAACAACTAGAAGAAGTACTATGATTAATTTTTTAAATACATAAAAGGAATTCAAATTTTTCAGTCAATGCTAAAAAAAATAATGCTAAATTTGAATTATCTCCATTTAATAACTATACTTTTAAAATTTAAAATAAAAATAAAAATTTAAGTCAGACATATATTTTCTTCCATAGTTGGCGTGAACTAGCAAACAAACTGGGTCAACTGTGGCTAAAGCGGTGGAAGGTTCCACGAAATATGCAAAGCACCAGCTGTTCCTTCTCCTGCGACTGCTGGGTTAAAAAAATCTACTAGCACCAGAAGTCTGAATTCTTTCTAACATTAAAGAGCTTCATGCAAGAAATCCATTCAAAATTCTGATGGCCCACCTTCGTGCGCTTTTACGCGTTTACGAATGAATGAACGACGGTAAAATTAAAAATTTGCAATCTTTATGATGTTGTGTCCCCTCAATAATTACAGCACCGTGGCCACATTAACTGCATCCTCAATCAACTCTCCGCCGCGGGATACTTGGTCTCAAATCCCAAACCCCCATTCACACCGACCTTTTCTTTTAATTTAATTTTGTCTGATTCAGTTAAGCTCCTCTTTAATCCCTTGAGTTTTAAGATATTTGTTTTAGTTGGTAAGCTGACCTGTAGCTACCGTGTGGGGATATTCTCTTCATTTTCAATTTTGGGAGCTCGTTTGGAGGCGCACTCCATTAACAGAATTCTCTCACAATCCGGCCGACACGGGGAATTCGTTGTGTTTCAAATCTGAATCCCTTTGCGATCATACGAGTTACATATACTACAGGTTAGAAGCAATCCCGAAATCTCACCCTTTTTTCTTTTGCAGTTTCAGTTTGTAAACAGGACGTCTAATTAATCCGAAATGGCCCTAATTATGTATAAGGGTTTACGAACATTTATTCTTTCAGAATACGCCCGAGGTTACGAGTATGTTGCTAATAATCTTCATTTTCGAAGCATAGTACATGTTAGCAGTTTCAAAGCTCTGTAGTTTAAATTTGACTGCCTTGAAGAGGACTCACTCGGGTTCTCTGAATGTTTTTTGACGTTTTTGCTTTTGCTGAAATCTGTGAAGTATCATTAGCTTCCAATCTTTTCTTGTTTGGGATTCTGAAATTCAAATCAGCGTTATTCGGAGGGCGAGATTGGCTGCTATGTGATCCTTTTTCTTTCTGATTAATGAAAAAGCAGAGAAATTAATTTCATTATCTATGACTTTCAGATAGGGGTATTGCTTTCAGGCTTTTTATGTTCCTCAAGTATTCTCCCTTTCTGAAAATGCAGTCCAATAATTTCCAATGAAGTGCTTTGCATTCCACTACAGAGATAAGAAGGATGATCCGAAGAGCATTAAGTCAATTTCGGGTCTGTCCAACCTTTCCACATATGGCGAGGCTGATCTGAGAAGATCTGGCTCTGAATTAAATTCTCAGAATGCTTCCGATAATAGCACAGACTCCCTTAGGAGAACTTCGTTTCCCAGTTTGTCTCAAAGACCCAGCAACCTGAGAGTGTTTACTGTGTCTGAACTGAAATCAGCCACTAAAAATTTTGGCCGCACTGGGATGATTGGGGAGGGTGGGTTTGGCTGTGTCTACAAGGGATTGATCAAGAGTTTAGAGGACCCACCCAGAAAAATTGAAGTTGCAGTCAAGCAACTTGGTAGAAGAGGAATGCAGGCAAGAGCTTTCCGTCCTTTTCCCCCTCTTTAAAGTTAATGAGTTTAGTAGTTTCTATAATGTTTGGAGAGGAGAGGGCGGTTCATAGTAAAGTATGACATGATGTACTTTTTCATTACTACATATAGTTATGTCATCTTATTGAATAATGCACGGCATAGTAAGCATGTTGCAATGCGTAGTATTGTGTTTAAGACTTTGAGTAGTCACAGAAGTTTGCTTCAACTAGAGACAGTTATAAGTTTGAAGAGTGTGTCTCTGTCTTACCAAAGTAGTATATATCTGGGTGTAAACCTTCTGGTTGCGGTATGTAAATAAACCTTACCTTGTGATGCTCAAAGATCGTTGCTGTCTCGCGAGATACTCTTATCATCATGAAAGGTCATTCTGTCTCATGTTTAACTTTTTGTGTACATATTTTTCTCTAATGCATGAATGTTGTGTAAATTGACTTCATTTTTGGTTTGCAGGGCCATAAGGAATGGGTAACAGAAGTGAATGTTCTGGGCATTGTTGAGCATCCTAATCTTGTGAAACTTGTGGGTTACTGTGCTGATGATGATGAAAGAGGAATCCAGCGGCTTCTGGTTTATGAATATATGCCCAACAGAAGCGTGGAACACCATTTGTCCCCTCGATCAGAGACCCCTCTCTCATGGAGTAAGAGATTAAAAATAGCTCAGGCTGCAGCTCGTGGCTTAGCATATCTTCATGAAGAAATGGATTTTCAGGTATAAAAAAGTATAACCAACTCTACTATTCAATAACCGAAAGGTTTGTCTACAAACTAGTTTTTAGCCTATCTAGATTCCTCACTTTTCTGTAATAGGAATGGAATATTATGTTCATACTCCCTTTGCTTTTCATATCTGTTGTGACAGCTTATTATTGCTCTGCTAATTATGTTTATGTGTGAGATGCTTAGATAATCTTCCGAGATTTCAAATCTTCCAATATCCTTTTGGACGATCAGTGGAATGCAAAGCTTTCAGATTTTGGATTAGCAAGATTGGGCCCATCTGAAGGGTTAACTCATGTCTCAACAGCGGTATGAGCCTGTGCATTGATATACGTAATTAACAGTTGACATTTACATAGAGATTACTGTATTGTTTTTGACCTTGTAAGTCATTTTTAAGTTTAAGCCGTAGGACCTGAATATAGGGACATCAGTAAAGCTGCTGCCATTTTTAGGGCGCTGGCCCTGGATGTAGAACACTTTTCTTGCGTTCTTATTGTGGATTATGTTGCACAGGTTGTTGGAACAATGGGATACGCAGCTCCTGAATATATTCAAACTGGACGTCTTACATCAAAAAGTGATGTGTGGAGTTATGGCGTATTTCTCTATGAACTCGTCACTGGTCGGCGCCCTGTGGATCGAAATCGTCCCAAGGGTGAACAAAAGCTCTTGGAATGGGTAAGGCCATACCTATCAGATGGGAAAAAATTTCAACTAATATTGGATCCAAGGCTTGACAGAAAACCCCTCTTCAAGTCAGCACAGAGACTTGCCATTATAGCTAACCGATGCTTGGTCAAAAGCCCCAAGAATCGCCCAAAAATGAGTGAGGTATTGGAAATGGTGAATCGACTTGTAGAATCTTCAACTGTCACTAGTCCACAGATACCCTTGAAGAGTTCGGCACCCGCCGAAGTTTCCCAGGCCACTGAAACAAAGAAAAAGAGAAGAATCATGGATCTAAAACCTGGAGAAAATAGTTGGTTTGTTTGGTTGTGGAGACCAAAGCTTTTAAAAGTATGTTGATTATTAACAGCTTGAAGACAGGGAACTGATCAGGGGCAAGGCTTCTTCAGGACAAGATTCATTTGTCATCGCCATACTTGGACGCCTCGATGAGCTAGTGTATATTTCTTAATACCAAGCAGTCACAGAAGAATGGTGTTCGACCTTTCCAGTTCAGCAATTCATCTCCTCTAACGATGGGTATAAAGATTTTAGTTTGTGCAGCAATTCGAGGAAATTTAGGGAAAGCTATTGAAGAAAGTAACGAAAGATGTATGAATTTCAAGGGAAACCAGGGATCACCGGATTGTTGTTCTGGTTCTGGGTGAATTCATCTGATAATGCTGAGAATTGTGAAATACTATGGTTGGAGTTATGTTTCAATCATTGTATGCATATTGTAATTTTATCTCTTCATAATTTAGTTGAAGTTAGAGAATAAAGGCACGTGAAAGTTGTACAAGAACCCGCCGCCAGAATAAAACGTCACAACGGCTGTATAAAATTGATAAAAAAAATTAAAATTGAATCTCGACTTTGAAAACATGTTCTGAAGTTGAAAACCCGTAATAATGCACGAATGTTCGGACTCCTCCCTAGCTAATCACGAAATTCTGTCCGTGACAGGACAAGGATGCTAACTAACATCATGATCAAATCAAATAACGAGCCTTCCAATAGATTAAAAAGTTGTTAATATTAAATAGTTGAATAGGAAATTTAATTAAAAAAAATTGATTTTCTTCAACATACGTGTGCAACAGTGATTATCCAGGTAGTCCAACCTTGTTCCCGCACACCAAAGCCTTTTGTTTTGTTGGCCGATCCAAGGCCATAAATAGCTATGATGATTTTTTTTTTTTGGTACAATAGCTATGATGATTTGTTCTTAAATAGCCGAATGCCAAATCTCATTATTACAGCTGAGGCTCCAAATTTTTTTCAAGCATGTATAGCTCTTTTGGGTCTTCTCGTTGCAACTTAGACTTCAAATTCCTTCAGATATGGTTCGATATGGACATTCTGATGTAATTCAGTGAGGTATTCAACTTCTTGATTGCGACCATGGTTACACGTGTTCCTGGATACTATGATATCGAGATTCAGCTTGACACTCGCGAACTCCATGGTTAGCACCTTGGTGGATATTTTTCTTTTATCTTCATTCAAGATATTTAAAGTTTAAATTTTGCATTGACGTTGAAGTTGAAAACGTTTACTTTTGTTAATCAGTCTTCATGCATGGAGATGAATGAAGCAACTTTTGGTTTTTATCATCCTTTTCCATACAGTCATGCTCAAAGTCGAGACCTTTACTTTTATTCTTTTGGTTTTAATGAATGAAGCCGTCGTTCTGAGAGCAGAACTTTGTTTTGAAATACTTTCTTTTTCATGCATGGCGATTTCTCTCCAAGAACTCATTCTCAGAATTGTCTATCGTCACTATCTTACTTTTTCTTCTAATTGTACGATGCATTTCCTTTGAAATTTGATGGCATTCGCTATTTCTGTCAAATAATCTTGCTTATAAATTTTGAACAAATTGCAGATATGTATGACTTCGGGGAACATAAAGTACAACGAGATGGTAATTGTTAGGTTTGTTGCTTCGACTATTTTCACCCACATTTGTCAAGGAATTTTCATTTGCTGACTATATATATCATAACATCACGTATCTCTACGTCTCTGGTAAATCTTAGCATTATGTGATCAACTGTATTACACACCTGAGCCCATGAGATTGTGTTGTCTATGTTGTAATATGCGTTCCCAAATGCTCTGCTTTTGTCCCTTGTTTTTGGATTCTGATAGGTGTTGGCTTTAATGATGTTTTAATATCAAAGCACAAGTCTCATCTGGACATTTACGACGAGGGATATGTTCCCATGAAATTCGGCGACAATTCAGATAAAATGTTAGGTAATCTAATAGTTCTTTTTACTATCTCCCCCTATCCCCTGCATGTTTCTATCTAAATATCTGCATGTGTTTTGTGTATGATTATATTCCTATTGAGCTAACTACAGTAATATTCACTTCCTTTCTTTGTGCATTAAACTATGAGTACTGGTGAATGGCATGATCTTGTCACTCTTAAAGAACCTGCAGATTCGGCATGAATCTGCAGCTTACTATATAAAAACTGTTTTATCGTTTGGGTCCTGGGAAATAGTGATGACTCTGTAACACATTTAATGCTTGAATTTGCTTGTGAACAACCAGAGTTTTGCATCTTCTTAATAAAGTGGATCGGTGTTGGTGTTGGTGTTGGATATTGATTGATGCTTTACAACTGTTATATTATTTAGGGAAAATTACTATGAAGTTATAAAGAAGAGATTTATCTAAAAATTCAACAACTTAGGAGAATGTAATGACAAATTTTAGTGTAGTAAATAATAACAAGTTTATCTTGTTCACATGTTATTAAAACTTTTTAGTGATTAAAGGACTATAGTAATTCCCCCTACTTGTCATATCACTATATTTTGTGTAGAGATTGTTCCTCTTTTTTAGAAGCTAAAACAGGATTTTGCTCATCCACTCTTGGCTCCAGCCCATTCTTTACTTGATCTTTATGCCCAATTGGAGGCTGATTATTGTTTGATTTGTTTCTCTCTGCTAGGTCTTAATTACCCTTCTGTGCCAATTTTCTTTAAGCCCAACTTGTGTATATCAGTTTATCTAGTTTACTGATTCAGATATACCGTCAAGTGAATGGAGAAAGAAGACAAGGTGGTGGACATACCTATCCACTTTGGTTCACTATTTGATTGTAATTCATGGTAGATTAGACAAGATAGAGAAGAGAAGTAGACAAATAAGATAAGAAAGAATAAATAGCTTTTGGTTTAACGACAAAGAAGTAAAAAGCTTTTTCCTTGAGCAACTTTCTTTTTGGTCGAGTGCTTTAAGTACGTGAATATTCTCAAAGCGTGCAAGTTGCAAATGAAATGTGAATGAGTATGATTAGTGATTGTGTTGCATATATCTTGACCCATTAAATCAGAAATATCTTTTCTTAAATCAATGCAAATGATGGTGGTGATTAATGAATTTACGGTGGTAATAAAGACCCTTCATAGGAAAGGTATCTTTCAAATCCAACAGAAAAGTGACACTAATTCAAGATAGGTCCCACCAATGAAGGGTATCTCTGGATTTGATGTTAACCTTATCACACTGAAACCAAGCTTCATTAACCCATCTGCATCAACGGTGTATACTTAATATGCAGCAGAGAGCAAAGTGAACTTAATGTAGACACCAAAAGGCGAACTATCATGTGAAAATGCCTTGGACACAGAATTGCCTAAAGATTATATGAAGGAAATTTCGTGCCTTTGGTTTGCCAAAAACATTTAGTGCAGCAACAAGAAAAGTAGCAAGCTCTAATTGATATGCTTATGTTACTAGATTCTAAAGAACAACAGACATTTCTTAAGGGACTTAAAATAGCTCTATAATTTCAGAGAGTTTATCCTCCATCACACACAATACACACACACACACATATGTATATAGGTATCCCCCACATATATATAATACAAAGGCATAATAGGTAGGCTGGGCCACCCTTTGTGTCCTTCCAAATAGGCAAAAAGGGTTAGTACTCTATGAGACCCTAGCCAGCCTTTAACCATCCTCTTCTTTCTCTCTCTTTCTCAACTTAAACAAAACCATAATCGTTCTTTTGTTTTTGAATAATCATATCAGCAATGGAAATCATGAATATTCTGTAGAGGCAAAAACAAATGCAATGTTGACACAAATATGGAACCAAGTTTGAAATAAAGCACCTGCTTTTTTTATTTTTCCTTTTTCTTTTCTGACTGCAAGATGGTTCATAGGGATAGGGAGGGTAAAACTTGTAGTAACCTTGGCCCATTCTATTTTGATATGCCTCTGACAAGTAGTGGATTGCTATAGTAACAGTCCATACTTGATCTAGAAGACCCAGAATTACTGGCTTTCTCTCTGCCCCATATGCATATCTCTCTCCTATATAAATGCCTCCCTAGCGCAGCTCAAGCTCTCATGTTTCTACCACCAACATATTTTTACTGCTTTATGGTGGCATCTCAGATCACACACATCATTCATGGCAGTGAAGGAGAGCAACACAGGCCAAAGAAATCATCATCATCAACATCAACAAGAGGATCAGCAAATTTGCGACCCTTGCAAGTCCTTTGGGCAGAAGTGCAGCCACCTGGTGAAGAAGCAGAGAGCAAAATTCTACATTGTTCGTCGTTGCATAGCGATGCTTCTGTGTTGGCATGAGCGTGGCGAGCACTGAGCAGCAGTTTATGAGGCTTCATTATTGGTCAAAGAAGGCTTGGCAGTGTTATTGATGTCTGAACTTCCCTATATAAGGTTGTAATTAAAAGGAGGTGCTTTTGATGTCATACTTGCTAGAAATTGTAACTTGTTTTGGCTTCAGAAGAATGCGTTATATATAAAGTGATGTGCATGAATCCACCTGATATATGTGAAAGAGACTAGATCTGTTCATCTTTTGGAGTTGTTTCCCGTAGATCTTCCTTAGTTCTCAGGTTCAGCTGACTGGGCATTTCCCATCAACTATTCAGAATTTTAACGTTATGTTTTCTTTTCAGTGGAAACTTGAGAGTATATCAAGTAAAAGGATATGACTTCATTTATGAATTATCAATGACGATTGACCTAAAGTGGGAGAGATTCTGATATATAATATAAGTAATAAAGGTATCGCTGTTTGGTATGAACTATATATATATATATATAATATTTTACCGTTCACATGGCAGAATGATGGTACATAAAGGAGCTTTGCAATTTATCTTTATTTCTGGGGAATTGAGTATCTTTAAGATTAAATGTGGTAGCACTCTCTTCATTCACGGTGGCGTCATTCAGCCCACAAAAGGAAGTTTATTTGAGTGAGATCCCATTTGACTGTGCAACAGTTCACACTTAAAAATAGCCATAAATGCTCATCAGTTTCTCAATGGTCACCAGCTAGCTTGCTAGGCCCCCTGTGATGTGATGTCATTACTTGGTTTTGACTGATGATAATATCAGTGAACTTAATTTCCATGTAGCAGCTAAAGAAGAGAGAGAAGCAATGAAGAAATGAAAGAGGGAGATTAGGTAAATAAACGGAGGGAGGGGAGAGTTACCGAGGTGGTAAACCAGAGCGTACTTTTTACGGAATGAGGAGGTTTAAAAAGGGAAAAGGTGGGGTGGGCAGGGGGGGGGGGGAACACGTGCAAATCTGACAGGGTTGAAATGTCAAGTGTTGAAGTGTGCCTGTCTCTTGTCTCTCTGTCTGTACCCATCCACTCATAACCCCCCACGTGGGCTCTCTCACACGGGTGCCTTCTTCCTTTCTTCTCCAACCGCTTCTTCTCCCTAAACACTCCTTTACCCTGATTTACTATAATTGGCGTGATTTTGGATAAATATTCCTTCATATTCATGTTGTATTAAATATTATTTACTATGGAATCCAAATGTTAATTTCAAAGTAGTATATCCTCATAATGTAATAGACAAGAGATAGAGTAGAATATCATATATTTAATTGTCAGATTTATTTAATAATAACGGCAGGTTCTTCTTTCCACAGGCTAGGCCAAGCCATTGGTCGTCGTTTTTGTCCCTCCCCAACTTTCCAACTTTCAACGTTTCTTTCTCTCTCACCTTCTCCTGTCCCCACCGACACTACCACTCCCCCCTAAATAATTTCCTTGCACTTATTCCACGTTAACTACTCATAATACGTACATGTTCATAACAGTAAACCACACATCCAAATTAAGAGTCTCTGCAGAATTTATGGTCTGAGAATGAGATGAGATGAAAGGTATACAAAGCATACACCACAACACATAGGCCTATTATTTTGTTGAACGCCATAATGGGATGAGATGATGATGATGATATGTTGAGTGTTATTGCTCTCTCCACTATTATTTACATATACATGTATAGATAGATATATATGACATGATTTGATGGGTTTCTCTCTATATCTGCATTCCCATTCACTACACAAACCCCCCCCCCCTCTCTCCTGTATTTATGAAAGATACGCCGGGGCATGTACGTGAGAAGAAATCGAGGAAGAAAAATTCACATCAGAATAGTACCCGATTTTGTTTGTGGCGAGGCCTAGATGCTAGAGAACAAGGTTGCTTATTAAATAATCCCAGGAATAGAATGCGGTTTCATCACCTCAAAAAAGACCACTTCATCTTCATGTGATAATGTCTGTAAGAGAGAGCAAAAGAGCAAAGTTATTTAGTCAAGTCATCACTAGTAGTAGTGTGATAAAACTAAAAGGCATATAGAACATACATGCGTATAGAGTTTAAAATAATATTCAGTGTTTAGGATATGATGACGACAAAGGCAGAAAGTCCTAAGGGGTAGAGTGATGGCGGTGGTGTGCTTTTGAGTGAGAGACAGGAACCCTGTTTCTCCCTCATACTCCTTTGGCCCATATATCAATGAGATCAATCTCACTTAAAACTCACAGTGATGTGATGTGTGTCACTAAACTCGGACATCTCTTGTTTCCCTCAACCGACTCTTTACTTGGCCTTAATCATTCATTCTTGTAACGACTCCGACAATTATTGAGCCGACTAGCCATTGTTTGCTAACAACCTTTATTTGGTTTATGAAGTAACTTGTATAGTGAGAAGGTTAGTTAAACTAGGGCTATTATTGAGCGCTCTGTGTGCGTGGTTTACTACGGTGGGTCCGATGGAAGTTTCTGACGGAGGATTGGAGCATTGAATTTCTCTCACGCGCACGTGTAGTGGCGTGGTCGGTGCCGTGAAGACAGGACATTGATGATAAACTGCTATTTTACTTTTGTATTCACACTGATCCAGTTAAGTGATTCCTGGCATGGCTTTCTTTCAGAAAGAATGGATCGGCGAAATTTATGAACGATCATTTAAATCGGATCCATATCATATGAGATGCGTATGAATCCGATTTTCTTTTTTTATTTATAGATTTTTTAGGGGTTGAGCTCATCTTAATTTAAAGATAGAAGAAAATTTCTATTTCTCTTAAATGATATCAATATCAGATAAGATGAACTATTAATTACTCTCATGCTAACTTAAATATGTAAGAATCAGAATATATCTCCAAACATGGCAATTGAAACTATAATATATCCCACTTCTTCCCCTAGCTAAACCTATAAAAAGAGGGAAGATTTTGTTAGATCAGCCACGTTTTGCAGGAGTACATGATCTTCACCCGAACGATGGTAAAGTAAACGCCCTTCGAATAAAAACGAATTGCAACATTAAATTGCTATAAATTTTATTAGATATGCTGCTATATTGATTGGCAAGAGAGCTCTTAAACCAATAAAATAAGTATTATATTGGAGGAGTTTGCAATAAGTGTTTAGGGCAAGCCAGAAATGTGGATAGAAGCTGATGAATTTGAACATTATAAAATTAAGTAGGATACAATTGTTTGAAACAATGCCTTTCACGGCTCAATGGAAAATGAAAAATACATAAAACTATAAATATAAACTAATGCCATTCGTAGTTTTATACAAATCCGCGTATGTAGACCTAACTGTAAAGATCATCTTCATCACCGGCTCCAGCAGCTGCAAAAGGGTCGGCGGAGGCAGTAGCAGCACCGGCGGAGCTGCTGTCCGGGAACCTGAACTCCGTTCCAAATCCTCTGGACTGCTGTAATGTCTGGGCAAATGCCTGGTACTTGCGAATGTCAGCATCACTTACACTCCTTCGAGCATACTTCATGGATTCCTCGAAATGAGCGGCCTTAATTTCCGCTACCTCATCTTCCACATCCTCCTCCATCGCCTCAGGATTCTCACTTCTCCTCCGTTCTCTTTCAATGTCCTGCCAGAAGATATTAACCAACAAGAATTAGCCCAACTCGTATCCAAAAGAATTAGCAAAATCATGCACCAAGAAAGGCCAAAGGAAAGTACCTTCTCAATGTTCTCTCTTATGGCATACTTGCATGCACGCTGGCAAATCTCAGTAATATCAGCACCACTAAAGCCCTGGGTATACTTGGCAAGAGCTCTAAGATCAACGTCCTTTGCGACGGGGGATTTACGTAGGCAAGATTTAAATATCTGATAGCGGGATTCCTCATCTGGGAGGGGGATATAAATCAACTGGTCCAGACGACCAGGTCGCAGAAGTGCAGGGTCTATGATGTCCGGTCGGTTGGTGGCCCCAATGATGAACACGGTTTTCTTAGCTGACATCCCATCCATTTCTGTGAGAAGTTGATTCAAAACCCTGTCAGCAGCACCCCCAGCATCTCCTACACTGCTACCTCGCTGCAAGATAAGGCAAATAAAGATGTTAAGACAAGAATCACCAAAATTGATAGGGGTAGGTGTCCCAAGGTGCACAAATTTTCTCAGCAATGATGTTTGGGATTAAAACAAGATTTCAAAAGCCAATCCATTTCGACAGATGCTTGGATCATAACTTAGTGACCCGATTTGTTACGAACCTGAGTTGCAATTGAGTCAAGTTCATCGAAGAACAGGACACATGGAGCAGAACCACGGGCCTTGTCAAATATTTCCCTCACATTAGCCTCACTTTCTCCAAACCACATTGTGAGTAGCTCAGGGCCTTTAACACTGATGAAGTTTGCCTGGCATTCATTGGCAATAGCTTTAGCCAAAAGCGTCTTGCCACATCCAGGAGGCCCATAGAAAAGAACCCCCTTTGATGGGGACATTCCAAACTTTTCAAATTTTTCAGGGTGTTCCACGGGATATTGAACAGTCTGCAAAAGAGAATAGCATTAAATCTAGAGGCAAATGAAAAAATGAAAGTGAAGTAACAATTCAATGCAAAATCTTAAGCTACCTCTTGGAGTTCTCTCTTAACATTCTCAAGGCCACCAATATCTTCCCAGCTGACATTGGGCACTTCAACAACCTAGCGATTAGAAGAGTCCAAGTTAGACATACATCACTTCAAAAGCAATCACAAAATAATGTAATCAAGGAATGGAGAATGAGGGAAAAGGAGCCATCTTTGGGGGAAAAAGACCAAAGAACATACTGTTTCACGGAGAGCAGAAGGGTTGCTTGCTCCAAGAGCAGTCTGGAAATGTTCATTTGTCACAGCCATTGAGTTCAGTATCTCAGCATCAATTGTTTCATCTTCCAGGTCAATCACATCCATTTTCTCTCTGATGCATTGAAGGGCAGCCTCAGTACACAAGGCAGCAAGATCAGCACCAACATAGCCATGCGTGTTCTTGGAAATTTTTTCCAAATCAACCTGCAGATGGCATGTCAGAGAAACTCCTTTAAGAACATTTTAAAATTTAACCAAAACTTATGGGGAACATAATGTCTTACATCTTCAGCAAGCTTCATATTCTTTGTGTGGATACGTAGCACCTCCAGACGGCCAACTTCATCTGGAACACCGATATCTATCTCCCGGTCAAACCTTCCAAACCTCCTGAGAGCGGGGTCAATGCTGTTGGGACGATTTGTGGCTCCAATAACAATTACATGTGCACGTGCTTTCAGCCCATCCATGAGTGTCAACAGCTGGGATACAATCCTCCTCTCAACTTCTCCATGAGTCTTCTCTCGCTTGGGAGCTATAGAATCTATCTCATCAATGAAGATGATAGATGGTGCATTCTTTTCAGCTTCCTCAAACGCCTTCCTCAGATTGCTTTCACTCTCACCAGCCAATTTTGACATGATCTCAGGTCCGTTAATGCAGAAAAAGAAGGCACCAGTTTCATTTGCAACTGCTCGGGCAATCAAAGTCTTACCAGAACCAGGAGGCCCATACAGCAAAATCCCCTTGGGTGGCTTAACGCCAATAGACTTGAATAATTGTGGATGCCTCAGTGGCAATTCCACCAATTCCCTAATCTGGGCCATCTGCTTTCGTACACCACCAACATCATCATAACCAACCTCATCTAGTCGCTCCTCATCTTCCCTCTTCACAGGCTCTCCTTCGCAAAAGATCTCAGTGTCTGGTGCAACAACACAATACTCTGAAGGGTCAGTTTCAATAACCTTGAATTCTACACTTCTCATTCCCCCTCTGACAAGGAATAAATCACCCTTCCTCACAGGGCGGTATGCCTCCAGAAAATAAGCTGCAAGAGTGAAGCACTGGACTTAGTATACATAATATAAGGGACCTAGACAAGCATATATGAATGCATCACGAATCAATGACAATAAGATAAAAGAAGTTCCACACCATCCCATTTCAATTTAAATTCAATAAATTGCTGGTAATCACTCATAGAAACCAGTGCACATTGTCAAGGTACAAGCATAAACTTAGCCTTATCCCTAAAAGTGTTTATTATTTTTTTCATAAACTATGGTGATATATGCTAAGCAATAACTATGGAAATGCCTGATATAATGCTGTTTCCTCCTGTCATGCAAAAAAGGTCAAAGACAGAATGTCTAAAGGAGAGGGGAAAAGCTATTTTTCTAATAATTTATGATCGAGCTATTTTGCAGCTCAAGTCATTAGGTTGAAGGCACGTAACATGTCATGACCTAATGGACACAATTATTTTACTCAGGGGAGGGCTGCAGATGAAAGGGGAAATCACTCAGGAAATATGAAACTAATGGACACAATTCTTGTAATGTCTAACAAAAAGATGCAATAGTAACTTACGTTTTAAGTATGCATCAAAGAGACTTCCGGTCACCCCTTCAATAGTGTCATCAATCGGAAGAATGTGGACTCGCTTTCCGTATTTGACATCAGGACACTGATGCACAGAAACGACATCCCCGAGCCTAACCCTCAGGTTGCTTCTCACAACCTTGTTCATTCTTATCTTCGGTTCTTCACACGTGTCATCAGCAAGGGCAATGCAGATTGTATCTCTCCTTTTCTTTCCCTAAACAGCAAGATCGGAAATTAAAAAAAAAACGGATTATCAACTAGAGAACAAGTTTTTCATACGCAAGGAAAAAGAAAAAGAAAAAAAATTGACTTCCTTAAATATTGCCCACACAAAGAAAACAGCAAGCGACAACCCAGACATTACAGAGGGCCTCAGTTGTGGTAACGAAAGCAGAGTAACCCAGACACAATTTACAGACATTTGATAAGAAATTTAAAAGATGTTAACCCCCCACCCTCCATTAGAATACGCATTCAACCAAGGAAGACCAGGTGAAAAACAAATACTTTAGCCTTTATTCACAACCCAGACACCTAATTCTCTACCAACCAGACTTAGAGATGAGAATACGAATAGCGCCCTCGCAAGTTTCCGAAAAAACTTTGGCCCTCACAAAAACGGCACATGTCATTACCTTGATCAAAATTGTGTCACCACGAAACAGCTGCAGTTTTTCCATGGTGTCCGGGTGGAGTGCGACCACAGAATTGTCATCGTTAACGGCCTCATCAACAACCAACCTATTTGGCGCCTTCTTGCGCTCCAGAATCGCCGTGCTAAAGTCCCTCTTGGCACCCTTACTGACATATTTCCCACCAAAAGAGAACAGAAAAGAAAATTTACATTCTATATGACAAAATTAAACGAGAAAATTAAACTCTATAAGAACAGAGAAACAAAAGGGAAAATAGAAGGATAGGAGGGGCCTAACAGAAAGGAGATCCGAAAAAAAAAAGCAGAATAAGGGCTTACGTATCAGATGATTCAGCCTGATTAGACATGGTTGAAGAAGAGAGATAGAGACGCGTCGACTAGTAGGAGAAGGTCTTGTTATGCTGTGCGAGCAAGAAGAAGGCAGAGGACGCTGTGTGAGATCTGAGGGGGGTAGGTCGCTGATATTTATAGACGAATAACTCCCTTTTCGGCAAGGAGATCACTCTTTACTTCCGGCTAACTCATGGAATATAGTTTTTGTGTTTGGCTCAAGGAAAAATTTTAATAAAAGAAAATAAAAAATAAAAAAATTTATTATTATTTTATTTAAATTAATATTAAAAGAGAGAAAATGAGTAATTTTTATATTATTTTATTTAGTTTAAGAAAAAAAGAAAGAAATAATATTTTTATATAGATAAATTTATCTTATATTATTTTATAGAATATTTTAATAAAATATAATATAAAGATAATAATAAAATATTAAAAAAATTATGAATATATTAATATTATAAAATAATAAAAATATACCTCTTTAGCAACACAAGAATTTGATATTTTTTCTACAAAATTTGATATACTTCCGATTAGCTAAGATTTGTTATCCTGTGGAAAATCGTGTGAAATATGTAAAGTTAAGATTATATTTTTGTTTAAGTTCGTTGAGATTATTAATTTTTTTATTTATAAAATTAATCTAAAAAATCCTTTTTAAATAAAATTAAGAAAATAAAGTAAAATTAAACAAGCATCTCTTGAATCTTATTGAAATCACATATCCCCCTTATAATCTTAATATATGCTAATTCTTTTGAAAATATAAAAATTAAATAATAAAAACGCCTAAAATATCATAATTTTATCGTTGTTCATGAAAATTTTGACATGACATTGTGATCGTGTGATTTAATTATCAATTATTTATAGTTTTGGGATTTTTCTTTATTTAGGTAGAATATATATTTTTTTAGAAAAATAGTAAGCAACAAGATTTGTTTTCTGGGAAGAAATTATACTTATCTTTTTAATATAAAAATTCTATTAAAACAAAAAAGCATATGATTTATCGATAAATTGTATTTCTATCTTGATCTAATCAAAAAAATTAAACATTATATCTATCTTGATTTAATTAATAGACTGTCGCTGGCAAAAAAATTAAAATATTATCCATCTAGATGGTTTATACTTTATTAAAAACTATATATCAGATATAAAAACTTATCAAATTTTTTATCGCGTTATTTATATTTATAACTTTGAATTTTATTTATATTTAGGCCAGTGACCAGTGATCACATTGTCAAGCCAAATCCAACTTCTTGCATTAAATGCAGGGAAATAAAAAAGTAAAAGATACAGAGACTTCACATTTGTCAAAAATGTTATGATATAAAAAAAATGTAATTTTAATCCAAAGTTTATCCTCTATTTATTTAAAATAATTACCATTTGATTTTTTTTATTTTTCAAATATTTATCACTTCATAATTTTAAGTATTATTATTTAAATTCTATTAAAACAAAAGAGCATATGATTTCTCCTGGAATATGAAATGTGTTGTGTTGTATTTAAACGTCTTTAGGAAGCATTGAAGAAGAATGTTTTGGATTTGCTAACCAGGAAGGGGAGTAAAACCTATCTTCAACTTGGATTCAGGTGGGAAACTGCTTTAACTATTGACTTTGATATTGTGATGGACTGCTTTGGTTTCGTTCTGATTGTGGTTGATACTGAATCAAATTTTTTAAATGTCATCAGGAAACCAGCAGTAATAGTGGTAGTTGGAGTTAGTGGTGGTGGGAAGACAACATCTCTGGGTAAGAGAAGGACTTGAGGTCTTGACCCTCTTAATTAGGGATATTCATGAGTAAGGTTTGGTAGGGTAATCCTCTGCCCGGTGTCCTACTCGAAAAAAGCATAGGTTGCATTTTGCAACCTGGTGCCCGGCTCTACCCGATAAAAGCCCTAACTAGTTTGGGTTGGGCATGGGCGGATTAGTCATGCCCAAGTTGTGATGTTATGCTCATGTTGTGGAAAATAATCTGCAATTATAAACTTATAAAATAATACAATATTCATATGTCTTCAAAAATTAAATAATATCTATAATTCACTAAAAATAAGGTAACAAAAAGATAATAATTAAAGTATTAAAATTCATTGCATATAAAAAAAAACTTTAAAGTCTAAGTAATTTGTAATTGTAATTTTGTATCAACTTTCAAAATATTGACAAGGATAAAGCATCTTAAAAAAATAAAATAAACAATTATAATTTATAATGTAATCATATTATAATTAGTAAAGTTAAAAAAAAAGAAAAAATCAATATAGTTATAAATATTAAAAGACACAACTTACTTACTTAACTACTTATATTTTTAAAATAACCCTTTAGTCACCAGTAGTTATCATATTCTCCCTTCCAAGTGTAGCATATAGGGAGAAAAGTAAAAAAAAAATAAAAGAATGAGTGCTCATGGGCAGGGCAGGGCAACCCCTCTGTCTGTTGCTCAGCTCGAAAAAAGCATGGGCTGCATTTTACAACCGATGTCTGGCCCTGCCCTATATTTATCGGGCTAGGCAGGGCTTTTTTTTTTGCGGGTTCGGGTGAGTATACCGGGCCGCGGGCTTTATGAATACCCCTACTATTAATATTATTTGTCATATAACAATTTGAAAAACTGAGAGACTTTTTTCCCTCCCAAGATATTGTCAACCTACACTAACTGGTCACATGTTTCATTATCTTTAGTCGGGATGGGAGATTTTAAATCTTTATAGAGCTATTGTTACACATGCATGTTACATTCTTAAATCAATAATCTTTATATGAACCCAGCCTTCAAATAGGAAGGAAAATGAAAAACACAATCTTTACCGTTTTAACCAACACAAACCATGCCGATTTGATCATCTCACTTGCAGATAAGTTGGCCTACAGATTGAAGAATGAAGGGCCTAGGGTGGGAATACGTTATCTGAGTTTCACTGTGGCTATTATTTTATTCTCTGAACAAAAATTGGTTAATCAACATGGAGAACCAATTGCCTGAAGCCTCAGCTGTCTGATTACCTTAAACCTACTGGATTTCATTCTTCCATGAAGGCCTTGTGTCAAAAGTTTTATTTGGGACTAGTAAATACTTTATAGTGAAAGTCTGATTGAGGTCGTAGAAGAGAAGCTTCAGAAGCAGCTGTATCATCTTTATATTGAGCTGCTCTTTGGGTTCCTAAAATGCAAAAGCTTTTACCATTGTTTAATGCTTCTTATTCTCAAATATCAGTGAACGGTTCAGCATGCTCTTAACCCTCTTCCCCAACATCCTACATGCTTGATAAAAAATGCGTCATTTAAAATTTCAAGTTTCCAACATTTCTCCCTGTTGTTTTTTTTTTGGTATTAGGTGCAGCTATGATCTCTCTGATTTAGTTAGAGAAGTAAACTACAACGATTATGGTGTTACTCTGTTTTATGTCTGATATCTATGGTTATATTGCCTCCTGTCACTTCAATATTGCATGGGAGAATAACATATCTGTCATGCTTGGAAACCACAGATATTGATGGCAGCTGGAGATACAGATCAATCTTGTTTGTGCAGTAATAATTGCACCCGCAAACATCTCAAGTAAACCGTAGTTTGATTGATATTGTCTTTCAAAAGTATCAGTAATTTTTATACAATGAAATTGTATAGAAAATATGCCCACACTCTTTGAAACCAAAGTAACAGAGGGTTGAAAAGGCTCACCATCCAAAATGCTGTGAGAAGGAAATGCTGGCAGTTGCTTTGGATTGCTTTCTTTCCTGCACCAAAAATCTTTTGGATACAGAATCTGCATATTCCTATCTTGAGCAAGTTGAACTATATGTAGAGCTTCATCACAGGCCATAGGCTCCACCAGATCAAGAGGAAATGAGACTCCTAATGCATGCATTATTTGAAATGACATCATTCCAACAAACACCAACCCCTGGCATCTGGATGTTAAAAATTGCAAAGCAGCTGCTTTATTGTAGAAATCCGCCTCCTATCTGGATTTATGAGAAACAAAGAGATAATATCATCAATATGAACTTGAAATAATCTTGTATGGTGTTGACAGTTCTAATAACTAATGCAGTCACAGCAAAGGAGACGTACAATTGCAACATAGGGTTTCCCGGTGGCATCTGTAACCTTCTTCAGTAGATAAAGGCTTTCCTCGAAGTGAAAATCAGCCAAACAGGCATAGCAGAAGCGAGTCACACCAACAGTTGATGCTAGAACTTTGAGAATGAGAGAAGGAGTCGTTAACAAAGATATCGAATCCTGATGATAATGCTTTAGCAAACTCCAAACAATTGGCAACTTCCTCTTTATATTTAGAAAGATTCTCAACAAGAAGGATATCTGGTTTCTTGGGGGCCTTCAATCTTTGATAGCTTATTACAAGATATGTTCTGCATAGAACAATTTGTATCTGAAGAACTTCTGACAAGAAATCTGAAGTACAGAAATCGTCATCAATTATCTACTACGTAAGCTCCCTTTTCATAAAAGAAATCATTTTTTATTTCCAACACACATTTTCATAATTGAGTAAATTTCTTCAGTCTTTCCTTTAATTAAATAAAGGAGGACTGCTTAATCATTTATTAAATAGGCACCCACCACTGTGGAAACTAAAATAAGGGTATAATGTAATTATGTACCAGCAACGGACTCTGTGTGAGAAAGTTCTGAATCTGTATCCCAATCAATGACCAGAATTACTTTTGCCCCAGCTTCATGTAAATACTTAATTGTTCTTAATGCATTAGAAACTGATTGAGTCTGTTGCTCAAGCTGCTTGATGAAAATGTTAGAATCAAATCTGACCATGAAACTTTTGCAGAGAGTTCTTCCTTTGGAAATTCTCTAAGACTTTGTATATGAGGAAAGGCCTTTAACTCCCCACCGTTATGAGTATAAATCTAACAGCAAAGACATCAGACGCTTATGTCAGAAGAACAAGAAAATTTAGTGACAAAAAGTAACACGTTCATTCATGAAACGAAGTCACGAATAAGTCTGAAATAAGAGAAGTCTGGATAGTTCTGACCAGCAGGTAGGATTAGAAAGACAAGATAGGAACTTATAGTAAGCTTTTGTCAGCAGGAATTTCTTTTATACTAACAAATTTCAAATAGTTTTTTTCTTTTCTTTTTCCTTTTTTGGCATCGATTACCAAGAACTGAATCTTAGAACAAGACAGCCCAACCTATTGAAACATCAGAACATAATGCTGGAGCACAAAAGGGTGCAAGAGAGTACACTGCCCTGGGGTTAACAGACTCTTAGCATGACCTGCTAACTCCCCACTTCCTGTCACAAATAATACCCAAAAAAATGACAACAGAGAGATCATTTAGAAAGAAAAGGGAGAGAGAGAAAACTCACTTTTTATAGAATAACCTTGTAAAGCCAGTATAACACCGTTATGGATGCGAAAGTTGGCGAGTTTTCCAGGGTAAGAACATCTCTTGTGATGGAGCCACTCGGGGAGTCATGGATGCTTAATTTGTACACAAAGACTGTTCCATGGGGTAGATTTAGAAGGTAGCCCATAAAGTTCCGAAAATTGTGCTGCAAGCTTCACGAACTATAAAGGATATCCCCCAACAATATGAAGGTATGGTCGAGTGCCAGCAATATTATTAACAACCAAAGTCACATATCTATTTTCCTTCTTCTCTGCGTTTTTCTCGACCCAGCATCCACAATTAAGGAAAATGTCGAAGAAGATTCAACTCGCCTTTTCACCCGAACTCCACTCTGCACGCCTTTTTACCAAATTGCATTGTATTCAGAACAGTAAATTGTTTATTCAATTTATTGAGAAATGTATTTGATTTCCCTCTAATCCTCCTATTTAACCCCTTAACGAGTTAACGTAATACATACATAGTGATTGTTATTGATTGATAAGCTAGCTAATTACAGAAAAATCACATATATTATAATTATTTGCACAATTTCAAAACAATTAATGAGACACAAAATAATAAGGTTGACAAAAAAAAAAAGAAGACATGAACTTAGTCAATACTCAATTTTAGGTCAAACAACGAATGTTGTGACCTAATAAGAGTTACTGTATTCATTGAGCACCCACAAAAGGAACACAAATTTATTGAATAAATTTTATTTAGCAAAAAAATAATAATTTGAATCTAAATCCCCTAATTTATCTGAATTTTCGATTTGTTTTTTATACATTTAATTTTGATTGAAAAAGAAAAATTCATCCTCACTCTCTAGAAGTCCAGAATCGGGATTCCAATTGAAATTGGTAGTTACACTGTGCTAGTGTTGCAAATTGGCGCTTGCTTAGGGCTTCAGTTGCAAAAGAGAAGATTCACCAATCTCTAAGTTTGCGAACTTTCTGTAATCTTCGCCGTGTGAAGCACCGAAGGATCTTCTGAAAGTATGGGCTTAGGTATCGCGATCGGCTTCTTCGGGTTGCTTATTCTATTTCACGCTGCATATGCCACAATCCAATGTATGCTTTAGGACACTTGGATTTTGTCTAATTAGGCAATTACTCAGCGCGTCGCTTTTTGTAAATTTCAATAGGTTGGTAAAAATATTGGGATTTGCGCATGCATATTTGATTTGGGTTTGATTTTGTTACAGATAGGGGTTTGTTGAAGATTACGGAGGAAGAGTTTTTGGGACCTCCGATGAATGTTAGTATTTTTCCATAATATTGCTTTAAGAACATGGTTTTGATGCATTTATGCGGGTTCTCAGTGTCCATGCATCTGGAATTTTGAATGAATGCAGGTGGTTGTTGAGTTGTTGCTGGGATTAGTGCTCTGTATGTGGGCTGCACTGGTTGTGCCAGGGAAGTTTCTGTCTATACATCCAGACTCCGAAGAGAATAGGTAACTCCTTGATTCTCAATCTGGATGATAGATTTATTCAAGTTTTAGTTAAATTAATTATGTCATCTTACTGATAAAACGTTAGCTAGAGGTCATTGTAAACCTGGCCTGACATTGGGAATGATTCCGTGTTGATTTATGAGGCTTGATCTTTAAACTTAACGCAAATTGCTCTTGCTCCGTACTGTTCTTTCTCTTTTACGATCGCTCTTCCTTGATTAACTTATGTTGTCAGTCATTCTGTATTAGGCTTTACTTGGCTCAGAAGGGTCAAACCATTAAGGATTAAGGAATTGAAATAGAAAACACATCAAAGTTAGTAGGAATGATAAAAATAGAGGTCAATTAAACTGAAAAATCTAACTTCAAATGATGATATATCTAAGATAAGTTGTGCTATGGATTATGAAGCTGGATTGCTCTATTCTATACGCATGATGTAAGTTGCCCTTACCCGCTCCTCTAATCTCCACATTGCCCTTTTAAGCTTCATCTACCTTGATGTGGTTCTGTTATTTATAGGTCATTTTGGCTTAGAACAGAGTCTGGGGGTTAGTTGCGCCTTTCATACAACTATGGTATGGTGTGCTTGCTTGGTGCTTGATATTCTCCTATACTTTTCTACACTACTCTTATGCCCATTTTGCGACTGACCTTTCTTTGTTACTCACTTCTTGTTACTATTGATTTAAGTCATCAGTGGCTGATGCTAGTGACAGTTAATCATATGATATTGTGTGTGAGGGAATGCATAATTACTTCAATATCTCTATCTGTTGTCAAAGGAATGTTCTGTTTTGAAAACCCGTTGCTTTCCCTAGTTGTGCTTGCTGGTACTGAAGTGACAGAACTTCATACATAACAATTTTCTACTCTACTGACGATGATATCTTTTGCTAGATAGTCGCCTAGATCATAATCATTAGAGCATCTATCTTCTTGGATGCATGTTTGTTCCTTGACCTCTTTATTTCTATATGATTATCCGTTTTCAAAGGAATTTTCTGTTTGGAAAACTTGTTTTCTGTTGTGCTGTACTCATACTCAAGTGACAGAACTTCTTAATATAACAATTTTTTTTTAATCTGCTGACAATATTCTTGGCAATGAAATTACTTGGATCATATTCATTAGAGCAAGAGTGTTTTCGGATGCAGGATTGTTTCTTTACCTGCCAACCTGGATTTCATGATCTTCAACCATAGAGGAAAGGTATTTCCTGTGGAAATGGATGTGAAGCAGAGGCATTGAGGAATTTTAGATCAAGGAAGAACCTTCATCCTGTCAGATGAAGAAGAAACCTCGTATACACTTTCAAAACATTTGGTGGTGCATTGGGAAATCCTCATGTCACTCGCTATTTATCACTGATGTGAGAGATTTTGCAGTTTCCATTGTAGCTTCATGCTAATATTTCTGCACTGCCCACTTATCCTTGTTATTTTGACACAATTATTTTAACCGTTCATGAAAATTTGGCCTGCACTTTGACCATACACATTATTTAATGAGGTTGACTAAGTATATTATGATGTCTGATATGAAAGCAACTGGCCCATCTATCCTTAGTGTGGTTCAAACAAAGCTTTCATTGCTTTCCTCTCAGTGGTGCCTACCTGGGTTACATATTCTTTATAACTTTTTCTATGGTTTACTTAGCATTCAATCGATGGCGTTTAAACGGCATGCTTTCATTGATTTCCTAATGGTTTGTGGAGTTGTGGAAACCAAAATGAGAGAAAGGGGGGGGGGGGTGGCGATGGCGGAGCGAGCTTATCATCGTCCTGAAAAATTGTTTGGAAATATTCCAAACAATTATATCAAAAGGATGAATATTTCTTGATTTCTTCTGCTCCCTCGCGATGGAGTCAATGGTTTCTTGCGATGGAGGTTTTAAGTCTCAGTTTGGATGAGGCGACGAAGTTGTGCCTTCCTCCATCGTCTCTCAACATCAAAGATTTGGTCGGAGACTGAAGATGCCTAGTAACAGCCCGAGGGTGTGGTGGAAACATTTTGTCCTTCCTCAGCCTTATAATTATTGTCTATAATTTTATTTTAGGTCTTGTAATATTTGGTTAATCAAAAATGGAAAAAAGAAAAGAGTCAGGGGCTTCTCCTGCTACCGAAATGGATTTGACTCACCGCGTGTGTAATGTAATAAACTGGGTGTGTGGGGACAACACAGATTTTCAGGGTCTGTTATATATGATCTAACTTAAAAATTACGTTCAGGTCCAAAAAAGACAATGAATTATTGGGAGGTTCTACAAAATCCCAAACTATTTCCAAGTTTCAAGGGATACGTGGGTTAGTGATTCTAATTGTGGAATGACCTCTTTGCCATTAACAAATTAGCTCCATATTCTCAAAGAAACAAATTCATCCTGAGCTGAACTCGAAGCCGAGCCGTGCCAATAAGTGATGACTGATGAATATACGCGAATCATAACTAGCGTGGCTCCAGAGGCGCAGGAAAGTGATGGCGTATCTACGTATACCTTCCTCCCTATCTCTCACCCTCCCCTCACCAACTAAGTTGTGTACGGTCCGGACGTTATCCAATACGGTGTCGGCTCTTCTCTCTCCTCCACCTTCTGTGTTCCCAATATCAGCCGACTCCGGCAGATGCATTGCCGAAATTCATTCCAAATCTTTCAATTTCGTGCTGCCAGGAGCCCTCGCACTTGGATTATTTCTTGGAGGTATTATTTTTTTACTTCACATTCAGCCATGTGATTTTATGCAGTTACCTGTCTCGCTTTTTTTTTTTTTTAAACTATGGGTTTTCAGTATTTCCCATCTTTGTTACTGTATAAATCGTAAAACTCATGTGAAAAAATACGAACTTGGTAGGAATTGGAGTGGCTGAGGCAAAAGTTGGCGTGAGCAAGCCAGAGTTGCTCCCTAAGGAGTTTACTACTGTCATTGATGTTGCCGGCTTCCTCTCTGATGGCCAGGTATGGTGTTCTCCCCCATTAGAAGTTCACTACTGTTATACATATCTTAAGCTCAGGATTTGGAGCATGTTTTGTTTCGTCTATTGTGTCAATTTCTGGTTTTTTTCCCCTTCCTGTGTTAGAAAGTGAAAATGGACTCATGAGTAATGATGCTTCCGTGAAATGGATAAGCAGTATTGTTATTCTTTTTTTTTTCATAGGAAAAAAGACTAGCTCAAGAGATAGCTTCTCTTGAAAAGGATACAGGATTCAAGTTGAGAGTTTTGGCTCAAAACTATCCTGATACACCAGGTATTATGTGGTCATCACAAAGTTTGCCTTACAGAAATTGGTGCAAATTAAAATTCACTTGCCCCCCTCTAAATCTAGGACTACTTAATTGCAGAACCAAAGCTTGATTGTGAAACCGCCAATGTGTTCTACAGGTTTGGCAATTAAAGATTTTTGGCAGGTGGATGAAAGAACTATTGTCTTTGTGGCTGATCCCACATTTGGTAAAAGATCAAACACACGTGTTTTACTGTCACGGTTGCTCGTCCTTTCTGGTTATTCTACTATTATAACGAGATCATTGTTTGCCAGGGAATATATTGAATTTCAATGTTGGCGCTACAGTAGATTTGGACATCCCTTGTAGTTTTTGGAGCCGCTTGGCGGGAAAGTATGGCAACATCTTCTACTGGAAAGAGAAGGTGAATTCTTTTCCTCAATATAACAATGCTATAATTGCGTAATTAAAATAGTGTTGTTGAACTCCAAGTTCTTGAGACTTTTTTTTTTATTTGAATATTGAAATAGGGGGAAGATGCATCTATTGAAGCGGCTGTGACGGCAATTTCTACTTGCTTGAGAGAGCCTGTGGGGCCAAATAATTGCTCTGAGGTGAAATAATTCTTCCATGTACTAAAGAGGCCGCATTCTCTTAGGTTGTAAAGCTACGACTTATATGTTAAATCCACTAGACGAAATTTGCATTATGTTTTATTCATATTGAGTATAATGAAATTATGTATTGTAATGGTTAACACGCATGGGGTTATGGAAAGCATTTTTGTTGTATAAATATGAGAGATATCTCAACAGATTGAGAATTAAATGGTCTGTCAATATGCAGTCTATATGATTAGCTAATAGAGCAGTTGACGGAATCACGGAAATCATATTGAATACTATCTTGTAGAAAATATTCACTAATGAGTATTTATTCCAGAAATTACATGTTTTCTGCTTGCATATTCAATAAGAATTCAAGTCTTCGTTCACTTGTATCAACAATTAGTTTTTTTCCCAAGTATGAAATATTATATCCATAAGCGCATAATATCGTGCCGAGTAATGTTGATGCTTGATACAAACTCTGTTAAGTTGGGACATTTGGAGCAACATAGAAATTGTATACAATAATTCCTTTACGTGGTTAGTTCATCACAAAGAGGTGAGGGGATGATGAACTCCTCACCAAAGAATACATGAGGAAGCTACAAATAATGTTCATGATTCAGGAGAAGACTTGAAAATAGAAATTACTTCTGCGTGAAACTTGTTTTATGATAGAAGATGATGAGTACCCTCAGCCTTCCGATTGTCTAGAATCTGCTGTAGTTCTTGAGGAAGGCAAGGAACGGCGAGAGCTCCCTTCTGGCTGAAACCATACTCTTCCCTAGCCCGATCCAACAGTTCCACGAATACAGGATCAGTCAAGTATCCCAACTCAACAGTGAATCTTCTGGTCTCTTCACCCATGATTGCAAGAACAGCAACATGCCCTTCCTTAACATCATCTGGCACTATAGTTGCTGCTTCGAGCTGATCTTCAGAGTAGCTGAGTGTTGATCTTCTAGCTGTAAAGAGTGAGAGACCCTTTTGTATCTTCCAAACAAAAGATCCAAGCATCTTGAAATCAAGTATTCTAATCTCTTCTTACTGATATGATATTAGTTTAGACTTCAGATGCTCGGAACTTGCAGTGTCTATTGCAGGCAATGGCTATGGCTATTTATACAGATAAAGTGGGGGAAGCCAAGAAACTTCCTGAAACGGAGCCTAGTGTGTGGAGCCGTGTGTAATGCGTATGGGTATGGGTATGCCTGGCATTTAATGACAGTTGACGTATCAGTTTGTTTCTCTTCAAACGCTGAGTAGATCTGACCATCGACTTTTAGGACAAAGAATTTTTTTTTCTTTGTCTCACTATTAATAAAGTTGACTCGATCCAGTCAGGAATTCGGTTTTCTGATAAAGTTGACGGTTGAAACGGCAAAGATTTTTTTTTTCTTGGGACCCACTTGCCCCATGCTAATCTTATTTATCGATCTTCCGAGACTTGATAAGCTTAGTTTTGATCCTGATTCACCTTGACGTTGTCCACTTACAGTGTTGCAGTCGCTCAATTTAAGAGCTAACACTCTGGTTTAGATCTTGTCGGAATGAAGTTTCTGAAACGGGGAAAATGTTAAAGAACTTTACATTAGATTGCAAGATGTGTTTGGGGGCAAATGATAATTTCTTGTTTGTCGGGGGCTATTCCATTAAAGATCAAAACTTTTGTTTTGGGGGGGGGGGGGGGGTGAAAACTAAAAAGATGACAGGGGATCCCAAATTACAAACACGTGAAGGTTTGGCACCGTTGTTGGTAAGAACCGAGAACTACCAGCTTAACCGGTGGAATGGAACAGATTTTTCATGTGATGTAATAAAGAGAGAGGATGTACATTATAATTTCAAGCTTATCTCAATTATAGTGAAGTGCTAGAATAACCTATTGGTTCGATAAACCGAGTCATCATACATTGTATCACAGCAAGATACATGCACATGCCGAGCCGCCTATAAGGCTATAACCATATATTATTACGTGCCTAGGCTGCTTTTTTATTACTCCATTCATTCCCTGAACAGTCCAGAATTCAAAGTTCAACCGTCAATCAAAATAATTACTACATGCAATACTCGTGTGTGGAACAAGAATCCACGTAACTAATTTATCCCCAGTCTCCGTGATACCCGGTGGCCACGCCCCTCCCCCAAAAGGGAAAAATTATCCTCGGAGTCTTAGTTAAATAAATTTCGCATGTGTTGAATTAACTATTTTTTTTTTATTTTTTTATAATAAAGAGGGCACTACCCAATGAAATTAGTTACACTAATGGGGAAATTAATCCCAAACACTCAAAAGCTAATCTATCCCTCAATTGGATAGGGCAAGTAGTATAAAAAAAAGATTTGGAGAGACCCATCTTTGTGAGTGCATCCGCCATTTGATTCATCTCCCTCAGAATATATTCCAATTGCACCTCCTTTAACCTACTCAACAGGTTCTTAATACGTAGAAAGTGTAGGTTGCTAATGTGATTATTTTCCTCCCTTACTAACATCTCAATAAGGTGTTTCGAGTTAGACTCAAAGATGATCTTCCTATATCCATGATCTCATGCCATTGTAAGCCCTTTCAAGATAGCCCATTATTCCGCTTCAAATGCACTACAAGATCCAATATAATGAGTAAAACCCATAACCCAATAACCCATATAGTTCCTTATTAAACCACCACAACCTATTATACATTCGGATCTTGACATAGCACCATCCGCATTCAATTTATACCATCCTTCTGGGGGAAGAGTCCATTTAAGATTCCCATGGTTTGTTGTTTGCCCCACATTAATTTGTCTAGGGTGTGCATAAAATTACAAACCTTTCCAAATAACAAGTTTTGGAACCAGAGGCTTCCCTTCACAATAATTAAACACCTTAGCATTCCTCCAATTCCACAGTTTTCAAATCGTAACTCCCCAGAGAATGTTCCATTTACATTCAACCTTACCAAGATCTCTCTTAAGATTTAAAGCAAACCAGTTTTTAAGAGACGCAGCAAAAAAGGATGATATATACCTTGGCTGAATCGTATTCTTCCAAATTCTCTTGGCTTAAGCACAATCCCTCAGAATATGCAAAATATCCTCTTCACCATCATTACAACTTGTACAAATAGCAGACACTGATGACCACTTACTCCTCCAAATGTTAGTAGGTAGCCTATTATTGAAAGTCATCCACATAAACACTCTGATTCACTCAGCCCCTGGCCACTTCCAAATTGTTTTATAAAATGAATTATAATTATCTTCTTCCAACTCTTCTATGAGGAAATAAGCACTCTTAATAGAGAACAATCCAGAAGGAGTAGCATTCCAGGTCATAATGTCAGAACTAGCATCTGTCATAGGATGCAAAACTGAGATTAAATGCTGAAAAATGGTACATAAGACTAAAGTTGCCAAGTATTGGAAATTCCAAGTCCCATACAATACCCATCCAACTACAGTGCTGTCTTCCTCCTCTCTTGTGAGAGATCTAATGCAAAAATCCTTTATTTTCTTATATGGAAATAACCAAAAATCAGTGAAGAATTTGACTTGAATGCCATCTCTAATGGTCCATTTCATTACTTTTGCAATAAGTTGCTGTTGATGTGACACAAACTTCCATAAATCAGAATCTCCTTTAGTAGCAGCAAGTAAATTTCCTTCATTCCTTAACATATACTTGTGCAATAAGACCTCAGCCCATAGTCCTTTGGAACCAGACAATAAATTCCAAGCAATTTTAGCACCACAAGCACTATTAAGTGAGGATAACCTTTAAAACCAAGACCCCCATACATTTTTGGCCTTATCAATTGTTCCTAGCCTATTGGATGATAACCATGTTGCAAGTGACTCTTCCCCCAGATGAAATTTCTCTGTAACCTTTCAACTTCAAGACATACCTTAAGCGGTATTTTAGAAATATGCATTGGGTACAAAGGAATTGCACTTATCACATATTTAGCTAAGGTGATACAACCAGCAATTGAGAGAGAATGTTCCTTCCAAGATGCCAACTTAAGTTTAACTCTATCAACGATATATTGAAAGGTTTGTAAAGAATTCGTCCTTCTAGTAATAGGAAAGCCCGGATACTTCCCTATTTCAGAAGAAATATTAATTCCTGTCATATCTTTAATACTTCTTTTGACAACTTGACTCACCCTGGGAGAAAAATAAATGGACAACTTACTCTTGCTGATCTTGGTACTAAACGCCTTGCAAAACTTATCAAGGACTTCTATCACACAGTTTGATTGTTAACCGTAGCCACACCAAATAAGAAAAGGTCATCAACAAACATCAAATGAGAAATAGATTGGCCTCCTGTAGAAACAAGAATTGGTCTCCAAGTATCATCATTCACAGCATCATTAATTAAATGGGACAACTTATCCATGCATAACACGAACAGAAAATGTGAGATTGAATCTCCCTATCAAAGACCTCTTGTAGGATAGAAATATTTAGTCTCTGTACCATTCCATAAAACATTATAAGAAACTGTAGAAACACAAGTCATTATCAAATTCACAAAGTTATCATCAAGCCTAACTTCAGAAAGTGTTTGTTTTAGAAAATCCCATCTGATTCTATCATAAGCCTTCTCTAAGTCAATTTTAAAAGCCATCAAACCTTTTCTTCCTCTACATTTCTTCATCTGGTACATAATTTCTTATCCCACAATCAAATTATCTTGTATATGTCTTCCTTTAATGAAACTTGCTTGAAAATGAGAAATAATATCATCCATAATACTTCTCAATCTTGTTGTAATGACTTTATTTATACATTTATAATGCACTGTGCACAGCAAAATTGGTCGGAAGTGACTCACCATCTCCAAAGTATCCCTTTTAGGGATAAAAGAAATATGAGTTTTATTCGCCACCTTCACAGAGTCATGACTCACAAAGGCATTCTGCACAAAGGAGCAAAGGTCCTTACCTACCAAATTCCAGTTATATTGATAACAAATAAGACAAAAACTATCAGCACCTGGTACCTTATAGCACCCATAGAGAATAAAGCGAGTTTAATTTCTTCCTCTGAAGGAATCGTAGCTAAATGAGAAATCCTATTATCATCAATCTTTGGAAATGAAGCTGTTGTACTTAGAATTGATGGTAGATCAGCCTCCTCATTATATTAAAACTTGAAAAACTCTACTACCATTCTTTTCAGTTGAAGCTCATCCTCAATAATTTCACCACTTTCAGATTTGAGATAAACAACTCTGTTCCTTCTTCTTCTAAAATTCGCTTTCAAATCATAATAGCGAGTATTCCTATCACCTTCTATGACCCAACTTGTTCTAGCTTTCTGGAACCATTTGATTTCCTCCTGTCTCAAGATCTCATCTAACTCTCTCTATAGATCCTTTTCCAGATTAGAAAGAAAAGACGAGTATGGATATGCAGAAGAATTTTGTATACCCACAATTCTGGCCATAAGCATTTTCTTTTAATTCTCAACATGCCCAAACACATTCTTATTCCAGACATTAAGATCATCTTTCAAGTTCTCTAAGGAAATATCAAGGTTACCATTCACCCCCAAGCATTTTCCAAAAAATCTTTGAATTGATCATGAGTTAACCACATTGCCTCAAATCAGAAAGGTTTATTATTCTCCTTCCTATTGTCATTAAGAAATTGAAGAGTAATTGGATTATGATTAGAATATTGAGTTCTAGTAAGTACCTTAATGTAACATTCTGGAAACATTGAAAGCATGTGCATGTTGGCGAAGGCTCTATCCAGTCGTTCATACAATCGAGAGAAGCTAGCACTTCTTGGGCCTTTCCAGGTAAACTTATGACCTTTAAATCCCATATCAGTTAAATTACACTCATCGACTTTAGATTGAAACTAGTTAATTCTTGCATAATTACAACCTGCACCTCCAATTCTTTCTGTGGAACTCATAATGATTAAAGTCACCCATGACTACCCATGGCTCCTTAATCGATGAGGAAAGACTTTTAATTTTCAACCATAATGTCTGACAGAGATTAGAATGAGGTACTGCATATACTGTTGTCAGAAGGAATGGTCTTTTACCAGGAAATTGACATTGAAAATGAAAAAATTGACGATCTTCCTCAAGCAAATTAACACCAATAAAGTTGCTTCTCTAGGCCGCAATCAAGCCTCCTGATCTACCAACACTAGGAATACATTTCACTGAGTAAAATCCCAGTTTATTCAGCGCAAAAAACCGTTGAATTTTGTCACTTCTTGTTTCAGACAAAATTATCATACCAATCCTCTGTCCACTGCACACCAATTGGATGTTTCTAAAGAGGCCATCATTACATGCCCCTCTAGTATTCCAATACAAAATACTATCCATAAGAAACAGTTCTTTAAATTTGAAAATCACAATTAAGACTCAATAATCAATCTGCGTCTCTGGAACCATTAAGGTTTCATTTTCACCATGGATCATAAAATCACTCACCATATAATTCGAAGAGTCCAGCCCATCCAACTCTATTCCTTGGTCTCCTGGATCCAGATCTGCAAAGCCCATTTCCTCTTCGTCTCACAAGGTTAATGGATTATGGGCTATGTCATGGTATAACACCACGTTTTGCCCACAATGCTTGTAACCTTGTCTGCAAGGCTTTATAACCAATACTCCTGTTTAGAAGTTTGACAATAACTGCTCTCTTCCACTCTTTAAATAACCGTTTTTTCATCCTACCAGAAAAAGCGAATGTGGGAAAGTTTCTAGCTGGATCCTCTGTAGCCATAAACAAAGGCTCTTCCCTTTCCTGTTGCTTACCTTGAATGGCTTCTTTAGACATTGAATCATCAGACAATAAGCTCTCATCCTCTTCACATTCTTCATCAGACTGTGCACTATTAACATCAACACCCTTCAGTTTTTCCATAAAGGAAGGTTTCCCAGCTTTATAACCATTTTGTTCTGACCCTAGTTTAGGCCATTGATTGTGATATGAACTATCCTCAGTAGACTTATTTTTAATCTTCTTTGCACTGTACACCAGTTGATCATCTTCCTCTTTAGAAGAAGGAATCAACACTTGCTGTTTACCAGAAAGAACTATCGCCATCGGGAAAAATAATCTCTGGTAGTATAGGATAAATTTGCCTATTAAATCACCTTAAGACAGCAAGGATAAAGGACACTTGCGCATGGGCTATAGGATCATCTGAAGCCATTGTTGAATTAACTATTGCCGCGTCACATGATATAATTCCGGATTCTAACTGTTGTTTTTTTCCTTCTTGGGCCCAATATCCAAAATGGTATTGGTCCATTTAATGCCGCAAAGGGTGACAAATCCCAACGAAATACGGGATACCTTTCCCATAATAAATTCTATTTTAATTCTAAGCGTCTAGAACACGTTATAATTTTTAGATATCTAAATTTATATTTTAAAATAAAAAATAATTTATTATGACTAATATTGACCTAAAAAGAGACTTCGTTTTACTCAGTTTACCAACAAAAAAAAAATCAACTAAAAATCTCCTGAACCGACACTAGAGAGATATCCACATTTTTGTGCCCCCGTCAACAAGATTATCTTCAATATGAGGATTTGTTATGCTAGCAAACAAATCTCAACTGCCATTGACTCCCTTTCCAATGTTTGTTATTAAAGTCAAAATCTAACTATAAAATTGATACATGCGCTTTGAATTGAGGAAAACGCAGATGGATCAAAAAGGGGAGTCAGGAGTATAATTTCCAAACAGGAAATTTACACGATGGTCCTCAAGGAACCTGCAGGCCAGTTAGAGTCAAGCCGTTAGGCAAACGAAGGCCCAAATGTAATTGGGCTTTAGCCCATAGGAAACTAGTAGAACAGAGTATCGGCAGGTCTGGCACTGCTTGCCGTTAGCCCTGGATGAGATGGAAATGGGAGGGACGAGATACTTGTTACGACTGTTCGTATCGGTGAAGCACGTAACGGCAAACGTCATGGACGCGAACAACGGCAGAATAGTTGCGACGGCATCGACGGTAGAACACGCGATCAAGGACGCTTTTGACGCCAAGGCGTCGGCTTCGGCAATCGGAGAGGTACTAGCGATGCGGCTGAAGATGGAGGGGCTAGGAAGTGGGGTCCACATCGACGCTGCGAAGGAGATGAAGAATAAGGAGCTCCAAAGCTGTCCCAAGGCATGGGCCATAGTTAACGCTATGAGGAGCAGAGGGTTCCAGGTTCTTCTTCCAGCCCACAATAGCTGCTCATCTTAGATATTGTTTTGGGCTTTATCTTTGGGCCTGTCCCTATGAATTGGGCTTTCCAGCTAATTTTCAACCCAATTAGATACTTGACAGGTATTGTGATATGGATATAAAGGACCCCCATTAGCGACCTCTTTATTTTATTCTTTGGAAAAAAACGGTGTTATCAATATATTAGTGCCTGATTTACTTGCTAGGGCAATGTTTCCCTTTCTCTTTGTGCCCTATTGTCATTCATCGAAATCCTCAAGTCAAATCCGATGTGTGTGTGTAAAATTAAGATCATTCAAGTTTAATGCTGGGGCCAGCGCAAAATGATGAGAAGCATGCTGGAGAATGATCGTAGCTTTTAGTGCCCACTTTTTGCGATATTCGGGCTTCGATCTTATTTTTTATAGATAATAACATATTCCCCTGTTTGTGCGTATATATTCAATGGACAATCAAATTCTTTAACTAGCGCCTACCCCAAATTCCACAAAGACGTCACGGGAGTGGATCCGAGAATACAAGACATAAAACTGTACAGTGAGAACATTCTGGCTCTTAGCCTTATCCATCCCATATACATGTATATATATAGTCAAATATGTGTGTTTACAAATAGTCAAATATGTAAGCCGTCATGTTGTTGATTTTCTCGTTCAGAGAAGTGACTATTCAAAAGTCAAATGAAGCATTGTACCAAAAAAAAAAAAAGTCAAATGAAGCAGCCCACCATGAGTGGATGTTGAATTGTAGCCCAGCTTAAAACGTTAATACGAAGTGGACTGCACGTGGGTCATGAAACCCACAGCATGCTATGGCTTATCTTTCTCAAGATTCCCTCTTTTGATTTGACCTTCATCCGCAACAACACCAAAAACTAATGGTCGTCAGTAATTTGTCTGTCGGCTAATTAAACACCAACAAAACCAGTCACAACACAACTGCTTCCATCGTCGTACTGTTACACAAAAATCAAATCCAGCAATACCGTTGTGTATGGGTAACTATTAATGACGGACTACGTAAGAAGAAGGAAGTGAGCGTATTTAAAAAGGGGACTTGTTGTAAAAAAAAGGGGGGGGGACTTGTTTGGCCAAAAATATCGTGAGGGTTGAATCTGGTTTAAAATAAGGGTGAATCTTGAAAGGTAGGCAGAAAAATAAGCTTATTGAAATATTTTGTTTACTTTACCCCGCTGGTCTGAAAAAGAAGAGTCAGCTACGATAATAAATGCAATTTTATTTTATTTTTCTATTTTTGTTAGCGCAGTAGGGGAGGAAGAGACGTGATAGAGTAAAAGAGAGACTATGGCACTCCTGGCGTGCAAATTCAAACTCCAACTCGGAGCCACGTGTTGGTGACGTGGAATGGAACCCACCAGTCCCACTACTGTCTGGTGCCTAACCCCATCATCCTCGTGAGTCTCGAATCCCCCAACCTGATCTCACACACTCCTGTGAACACCGCTTTATTGATATTTTCACCTTACATTTTGTCCATAAAACAATAAATATCTCATAATTTTGTAATTACGACAAAATATGAAAAATTAGGAAATATTGTGCTGCTTGATTTGTTAAAATATTTATAAAAATTTACATATAAATTTAAACAAGTGAAAATCATCATTAAATACAGTCATCTCTTATGAGTATTAATATAATATATCCAGATCGTTCCAGAGGCAGCACGCAACCTTGTGCCTTATTTTCAAATGAGACATATGGTATTACTGCATCATATACATCGATGCATGAAAGGATGCAGCATCATCATGATGGGATACACATAAATGGGTGATGCATACATACACATCCAGAGGCATGACCAGCTTGGTTTGCAAAGTCAGGGCGGAGTCATAAATGGCGACCTCTTTTGCGACCTCCCTCCCTCCCTCCCTCCCTCCAAGGGGTCCCACATGAGAATTCCCCATTTGTCTCTCTCCAAAATGCCGTCAGCAATATCTCATTTTCAATGTATATCATTATCTCCACTTTATATTTATTATTCTTAACTAACCCCCCAAAAAAATTACAAAAAAAATAGCTTTCTTTATCATCTATTAAACTCGTATGTAATTTAAAATTCAGATCATTGATGTGGCAACTAATGATAAATATAAAGTCATATGTGCATATATGTATATTTAACACTATAACACTCATGTTCAATGGGCTAACAATACTTTTTATTTAATGTGGGGCATTCTATTTTTAATTACATGTTTATAAAAAAAATAATAATGAAAAGCTTACCTACACGAAAGGGCCCAACTTGGCCCAATAAAAAGCTGGAGGGGCCCAGTGTGCTGTGTGGATATGGTGGGGCTGGGTACTGGGTACCCGATTAGCAGTTAAAAATAAAAATATCATCCGCCGCATTTATATATTGAGCGTTTGTGTTGTGAGTTATGGTGTGTGTTTGGGAACATTTTAAATATAGATTTTAAATTTAAATTTAGGTAAAATTTAAATTTTTAATTTTTTAAAAATAAATAGCTATATTTGTTTAAATAGGTTTTTGGACTAAATTATGATTTAAAATTAAGGTTTCAGATAAACTGGTCAAAGTAGTTTATGGAACAGTAAAAGAACTTATGAACTAATCAATTATTATATTACTCATACTTTTTCTTATACCCTATTTCCTCTCTCATATTTTTTTATACCCTCTCTCATCTCTCCTAATTTTTCTTACATTCTCTCTCATTTCTTTTTTTTACACAATTTCTCCTCTCTTATTTCATCTCTTATCTCTCCTCATTTAATACTCATACCTTTTTTTGTAATTTACCAATAATAAAAATACTTATAAAAATATATGTCTAAATATTTATTTATTTAAAATCATTTTTTATAAATTATTCTCTAAAAATCTTTTTTTAAAAATTATTAAAAAATTATTTTTTTTATAAATTATTTTTTAAATTTTTATCCAAACGGCTCATATTTCCATTTTTATCAGCAACAAGTGACGCACCCATGTGATGCAAGGTTTTTTATTGTAATTTTAAGTTTAATTATTTAGATTAAGGGTTTTAGACATGCTGATGTACTGGGTTTAATTACAATTCAATTAATTTAATAATTTCAGCATTGAAGTTATAGATATAAATCCACCCCCTCGCATTACAATTTATATGCTATCACCGATCTTATACTCTCATTAGGATCTGTTCGAAAATCTCTAAATTTAAGTTTTAAAAGAGTTTTTAATTTAAATTTTATTTAAAAAAATTAAAATAAATAATTATATTTATCCAAAAGAATTTATATAATAAATTATGGTTTAAAACTATAGTTTCAGGTAAGCTAATTAGAATAACTTTTAAAATAGTAAAATAGTTTATGTACATCTCTCCTCTCTCCTCTATCTTTTATATTATCTCTCATCTATCTTTTTCACTAGATAATCTCTATTCTATATTATCTATCATTTCTTATTTCTCTTTTTCATTATCTATTATTTATCGTACTTTTAATAAGATTATACTATTTTTAGTAATTTTTTAATTATAAAAATTATTTTAATAATAACTATTTAAATATTCGTTTATTTAAAATTATTTTTTTTATAGATTATTTTTTATAAACTATGAAAAATTACTCAATTTTTTTTCATAATTTTTTTTAGAATCTATCTAAATATACATATAAACTAATTTTTATATGATTTTCTTAATATTGTATATTGTACAGAACATTTAATTTTTTTAAATCCCTCGATTGAGGATCCAAATCCATCCATCTTCCTCTGACCCCGCCAGGGGAAAAAAAGATGCCCTGAGCCATGTGGTCATAGCTCACTCAACGGAACCACGTGAGGGTTAAATAAATAATCCCCAAAAGGTTAGTGGGACGAAATTTGAAATTGAAAGACTGGGTTCACTGGTAATTAACAAAAGGGAGGCAAACAAAAAATCAACTACCGATGCTTAATCAGAGTCACTTTCAGATTAATCAGACGGCGTGCATTCGTCTTTCTGATGGGTAAAGGATGACGAAAGAGCTGACATGGAGCGCAACCGCACGACAGTTAAACATGACTCAGCCACGAAGAAGCTCGTTCGTCTCTTTGCGGTGGTTGAAGATGCGGTTCGTGTGGGGCCCCCACGACTGTGCGTTGTCATATCGGCCGGAAAAATTATGAAGGTTTGTGCATTGGCCATAGGATGTGTATGGATAGAGTTTAACAGATTAATTTTATATATAGTATTTTTTTAAAAAATATAAATTATATTTTATAATTTGATATTTAATTTTATTAAATAAAAAATTTAACTATTTTATATTAAATATAGATAGGTTAGGTATAGGTAATCTAAACATACTTAAGTTATGATATTATGCTCATGTTGTGAGAAAAAAATTATAATTATAAAATTTTAAAATAATATCATATTCAAATATTTTTAATAATTAAATAATATCTATAATCTATTAAGAATAAAGCAATAAAAAGATAATAATTAAAATATTACAATTAATTGGATATAAAAATACAACCTTAAATTTTAAATAGTTTAAAATTGTAATTTTATATTAATCTCTTCAATATTGATAAGGATTAACCATTTAAAAAATATAAAATAAATAATTATAATTTATAATATAATTATATAATAATTAATAAAGTTAAAAAAAATCAAAATAGTTATAAATATTAAAATATATAATTTACGTATTTAACTAGTCATATTTTTAAAATAACATTTTAATCACTAGTAGATATCATATTATCTTTTTAAAGTATAGCATCTAAATGAAAAGTTAAAACAAAAAGAATAGATACTTGTAGACAGGGAAACCTTTTACCCAGTATTCAATCTAAAAAATATAGATTATATTTTGTAATCCGGTATACAATCTTATCTTATATTTATAGAATTAGATAAGGCTATTTTATTATAAGCTCAAATAGATATATCCATAGCAGGTTTTATGCAATCTTCTATTGGCCATTGAAGGCAAGGCAGCCTCGGTTGGGGTGGAATATCTATCCATCACACAGCTTTTAAAGGTGTAAAATTTAGCTATCATAACGACGTTATAGTATTATGGTTTTGATTACCTTCTTTTAATGTCTGGTTATTGTGGGATACTGTCTTAAAGTGGCTACCTAATTGCGCAAGTTTCAGCTAAGTGTCACTGATTTACCAAAGGAACAATTAATCCTAGAGGCGTTTATGGTTTATCTTAATTCTAAATCAGAACTTTATATTTCTTTTTTCTTATTAAGTCCTGCCGTTAGACCAGTTAGTCATGGCTGTTAAATGAGTCTTAACACCGTTAAAATTTCCGTTAGGAAGCGCGATCTGAAACGTCTCCACCGTCGAGCTTCACCCTTGTTTGGAGCCTCCAGTACTGGAGCCGTCCCTTGCCCAGATGATCCACTACTGCACCTTTTCTTTTCTTCAACGGAATCGCCTTCTATCCCTTCTAACAAAATCGGCGTCTTCTATTATGCAAGTGTTGTTTCTTAACTGATCAACTCCTCGATAGCTAGCACTGGGGTACTGTCATTATCGTAGTCTCAGCTTCACTCCCAGTAAAACCCCTCTTTTAAAAGTTCAGGAAATAGTTGTTCTTCGTCTTTTATGCCTTTGTCCCATGTTTTGCAACTGCGATCGGTAATTTTTGTCCTTTACAAGAATCGTGTTTTATAATTTTTATTCAACATCTGAATTTTTAAGTCGTTTTTGGAATTCCTGGAATTAATTTCGTGTGTCGATAAGCTAGAATACGGTTTTTGTAAATGATCATTTTTGCTGGTGTGGGTGGTGTTGATCGACTGCATATATATAGTATATAAAGCCTGTGGCTGGGTGGTGTTGGCAGATGGGAGATGGTGGTTTGATGGATAGAAAGCGATTCTGGTGCAGTGTACTGGAGGTTCCAAACAGGGATGGAGCTAGACCTTGGAGGTGTTTCGGATTGTGCTTCTTAACGGAAATTTTAAACTAACAGGACTAGTGGATTTAACGGTAGAAAATTAAAGGACTAAATAAAAAGAAAAAAAAAGGTATAGACACCCGATTCAAAATCAAATAAACTATAAATATCTCTAGATTAATTTTCCTTTTATTAAATGCAACGCATTATTTGGGCGATTGTCCTTTCATCCAACAACGCTTGTAGTGCACGATACCTAGCGATAGGGGGAAAACATCAAAGATTCAATAAAAGATATCGCAGGTGTGGTGGAAAATTCAGGCAGATACCATTAATTCTTTGTCAATCTTCAATGAGTTCATCACTGGCTATAAGACGATTGGATGAGCTAGCTCGCTGTTCACTGATATGTTCAAATGTTTAAAACTTTCGTTAATCGTGAACGAGCTTCTGGAAAAGATCATCAGTCTTGAATTATATATATTAGTATTAACCAGCGATTATAGGTTTTGCATATATAATTATTCAGTTTTTATGGATATACATAACAGTTTTTTTTTGTTGACAGAATACCTACCAGATAAGGTATATTGACTTTTGCAAGCAATTTTTAAAATAAAAAAAATTTAAGTGTTTAGCAAACTTCTCTTAACCAACAGAATTTACTCCTGTTATTATTAATATTTAAATTACATTTGTCGTGTCAAAATTAAAATACGTTAATGTCTCGCAGAGAGTCATTCTTAGATTAAACTGGGAATCTGCGTGTCCTTAACTATTTTACGTCGTACGCATAATGCAAGATATCAGAGTGGTGTTTTATTAGTGCTTGCCTTTCCAGCCATAAAGAAAAAGCTCTGATTAATTTCCAAATAGATGCATTTCCACTTCATTTCATTACACCTCCCCACTCTTTGTCCTGTCTATTTTCATAAGCTTTGATGATAATGCGATTCGTTCTGTGCCAGCTAGAGATAAGGTTTTAAAGGGATATATATATATATATATATATATGAAAACAATTTTTTCTATTTACTGATTTTTGTTGGCATCAGCGAATAAACCATATCAGAAAATGATAATAATTGAGTGTTATTAATTAATATAGGGTATTTGTCACTGACATGTTAATCACTCGTCGTAAGCAGTCTTCTTTCTACTGTTTATATATAAATGGAGCTAAAAGTCGCCATGAATCATGCACGCATGCAATGACGTAATACCATAAAAGAAGTTCGTCTAATGAATTTCTCTTATCCTCGAAATGATTGGTTTGTCCAAAATAAAATGATTAGCCGCTCTCATCTCGTTGTCTTACTGCACAGCAGAATTTGTAGCCCATACGTAATCACATGTCACCATTGTACAGTGTGAAGAGTCTGGGAGAATATACATGGGCAACCAAAAAAAAATCTAGTGTCGTTTTGCTTAATGGAATCTTTTAGGAAATTCCCTCGTCTTCATGTTCCTGATAGAAATAGAAAACCTAATTCGGATTATTCAATTATTGCCCTTGTTCCTTTTCTTCTGTGCCAATCTTCTTCACCTTTTCAGCACAGACGAATGCCTCACGATCAATGCATTGATATATATATATAAATAGTGAGAACAATAATACCCATTAAAAAAATAAAGATATATCAGATCCAATATTGCCAACGATATATATATATATATATATATATTCAGCTGTCGGTAATTACTGGGCTTTCAAAGCCGATAAGCCATCGATTTAATTACTGGGCTCTTAATTAAAAAGAAGAGTCGCGTGATCTCTATAAACGACAGCTGAGTAAGGCCGACCATCGGAGATCTCTCGTCATTTTGGTGCTCCTATATTGGGCGGTTAATTAGATTTATAATATAAATCTAATTAATAAATACATAATATATCACTGATCAGCCTCATGTGTTTTATTATTGCTTCAAATTTTATAGTTAATTGCATGCGTGTCTCTCCACCCCAAGTGCATGCGCGAGCCCACACCACCGTATTGATTTTCAAGTTACGGCTACAGCATCAGTGACGCAAGCAGATGTTTTGACAAAATAATGTTATATATATATATATATATATATATATATATATATATGGTTCCTTTTCTCTCGTCGTACGCATGGCAGGGAACATGGGTAAAATGTTTCTTCATGATTCCATTGTTCACTATCATTCCCCAGCTGTAACTAGATTTCACCCACTTATATGAGAAATACATACCCTTTTCCATTACACTTTTATGGGAACATGGACTTATCCCGTACTTCAGGATAATCTTTTTAACATGAGACTTGTGCCAATACACGCTGAGCCAACGTCTTGATGGTTATTCAGCCTTCTGCCTGTCACAACCGTTCCTAGGTAGTGCTATCCTGTTGGACCGCTCCCAATAAATTAACGAAGTCCTATGACGTTATACGTGAATTCAAACAGGTTTTCTTCTTTCTAAGGCCTCGAATAATAATGCGTATATATGTATATATATCATTTATTATTTCAACCCTATCAATTGCCACGGCGTCTCATCTTCTCTTTGTTTTCTTACATACAAGCCATGCCCTCGATCATGGGTACGTAGCTATATTCTCAAAGATCAAGAGCTCGGTGCCAGTTCAAATGCCAATTCAAAGATCAAGATCATGGCCGTTTTTAATTCATTAATAACAACAACTAACAAGTGACAAGTGCAAAACAAAAAAGAAAAGAAAAGAAAAGAGGTCCCCTTTACTTTTAGAGCAAGGAACTAGTGGATAACAAAATTTAAAAAGAAAGAAAAGACAGGCAATTTTAATGGCCTTTTCTGCGGGGGCAAGTCGTGTGGGACTTGAATTCAGCTGAGCTACTCAAATTCATCGAAGGTTATCTGAAGAATTTCTGTTTTAAAATAACAAAGAATATAATTATGTATCACGCTTATCGATGGACTTTAATCAGGTGCATTATCAACCTCTGTACAGTAAGATTCTTGTACTGTCATAATTATCTGATTAGAAAAACGGACCCCCTGAAAGCCTCTCTATTGGCCTTCTTTTGGGCAGGTGCCATGTAGTACTCCCATATCTTACCCTTTTCCTCTTGTACTTTGTACCATCAAGCCTCCCTCTCTACCTGTGTGGGTAGATTCAACTCACTTTACTTTCGATGCCCGCCACAATTTCATAAGACTTTATTTTCTATTCTCAAATACTTTACATAAAATATAAAATATATCAGACATTAATATAATAAAAACTGGGGGCAGTCCCCCAGTATTTTTCTATTCCCAAGCCCTTGTCGACTCTCAACATCCCATACCTTGAAAAGATCCCTATCATGTTCACCTATCAGATTCGATGTCAAACAACTTAACCCAATTGCTTGGCGTATTCATCTGATCAGAACCCAACCCTATGCCATAATGATTTTAAACAACTCAAAAGTTAATAGCGTCGAAGGAAGAAATTTGAACTCGGAATATATATATTTTTATTATTAATATTAATCTTTATGGTACATCAGAATTAAAAGAAGGAACAAAACAACAAATGCAGTCGTTTTTCTGGTCCAGATTCTCTTGCCAGAGCCGGCTACTACATCTCTCTGTCACTATTGGATCCGGAACATCAAAATCCCCCCCCCCTCTGGATTTCTCTATAGCATTCATTATATTTTATTTTCTGATATCATAGTTTAATTATATACAGCGTCGTCCACGTATTCGTTAATCTTCAATTCCTCCGTCGGATGAATCGATCCATCGCGCTCACATCACAGAACAGGCATTGGGATTTTCGTCACTGAACATCTGGGGATGATGCTGAGGGTTTATGTAGAATTGTTGTGGCTCTACTGGGTATCCTTGGTTTCCGTACATGGGATTCCCGTAATACCCTTGGTTCACATACCCTGGATGTACTTCCATGGCGTAGCTGGGTTCACTCGGCACGTGTCCGTTGTACCAGTACGTCGGAGGGGGCAAACCGAAATATTCCATCTTGCTAACTTCCGCCGGAGGTGCACCTTCTGCCTTTTTCTCACCATCTCCGCCGGCGGCCGGTTTCGCCTCAGCCTCTTTCTTCTCACCTCCAGCGTCGCCGCCGCCTTGTTTGGCCTCTTTCTTGTCACCTCCTCCTTCTTTGTCTTTTTTATCGTCTTCTTTCTTCGGTGGTGGGACCACCTCTACGTTTCGCTTGAGCTTATCCTTCAGGTAAGGCACAAGCTCCTGCACGTCCATCGTTCCCTTCACCGTCACTAAATCTTTGGCCCCGTCAATGCCCACCGACTCAACACCTGTACGTCAGAGCACCGTCAGCCACTGGAGGCACTTAGCTACCTTTTTAATATTTTTTCAGTCATTATTATAGGGGGTGACCCAAAGCACATCTTCATGTTTTATATAAAGCAGGTGTATGGCGTCATCTTAATCCCTGACCTTTTGAATACAAATTAAATAAATAACCATGTAAAAGTAATAGATGATCGATCGGTATAATAAAAAATAATCTAGGTCAAATATTCTAGTGGCTCACCTTTAATCTTGAGTATGATCCTCCGAATCTTAGAAATGCAGCCATCACAATGCAATCTGATCTTAAAAACCAATGTGCTCTGAACCACCAAAAAATTAGAATTTTATTATAAGAAGATGACAGAAAATCGGGTCTAATTAACTCAATTATGAACCGACTTGACTCTCACAAAGCATTTTCAGGCGCGTGTTCGCTGAAGGGCATAGAATGCGTAATAAAAATGTAAATAAATAATTTTATTAATGTTAATACCTCTTTAGGTTTTTTATCCGCCTCAGGCTTCTTGTCGTCGGGTTTTTTCTCTTCGGGCTTCTTTTCCGGCGGTTTCTCGTCTGGCTTTTTATCGGCGGGGGCGTCTTTCTTGGGCTGAGGGGAGATGAGCTCCACCTTCTTCTTGGTTTTCTCCGCCAGCTTAGCCTGTACCAAGGTGGGGTCCACCTTACCAAACACCGTAAGTTTGTTGGAAGACATATCAGCCTTTACGTCTTCCACACCTGCATCCACCATCAACTCAGCCGATTAAGACTCAAATTCGCCCAAAAAAAAAAACTCATTAATCCCGACGAATTATCTCGGGATCTGAATGCTGAAGAAAGCTAATCGGAATATTCTCAAGAGTGAAATATATTTACCGTCCAAATGCCGGACGCTTCGTTTGATCTTCTTGACACATCCTTCACAATGCATGTCAAGCTTCAAAACGATAGGGGCTGGACCCTCCTCCTTCTTCTCGGTCTCATTCTTTGGCTCCTCTTTTTGCTACCATAGCCAACAATTAAAGAAACGTGAGTCAGAATTGAGACTGAGATAATACTACACTGCCAAAAGACAAAAACACGATTGATTGGATTGTGTTTGAAAGACATGAAAATTTGGAACTCACCTCTCCCATTTGGAATTAGGATAGAGGATATGATAAAAGGATTGTATAAATCTGGTGGAATTGCTTGGAAGTTGCTGGTTATTTGAAGAGTGGAAATGGTGGCAACCGGGGGCGTATTTATAGAATTGGTTTGCTGGCCTGGTTAGGTCAGAGAGGATGGATGATGGATCATGACTCATGAGTTATGTATGTATGATCTATGATGGCCATGATATAACAGTAGTACTATGTGAAATTTTAATTTCATGGTTTATTGGGTTTGCCAAGACAACAAATTTTAAGAAAATACAAAAAATTAAATAAAAAATTAACATATATAATAAAAAAATATTATTATTATTATGAATATTTTTTATAGATAATTTTATAAATTTTTTATAAGCACTTTAGTATTATATCTTAATATTAGTAGAGGGTAATGTCAAAATTATTTAAATTTTTTTATAAAAAAATATTAAAAAAAAAAGTTCTATATATATAGACACATGCACACTTCTATTATGTTTATTTATTTATTTATAAAACATATAATATATTATTCCCAACAAAATTTCTGATTGGTTTGCGGCCGACTTGTGTTCCTGTGGAGAGACGAAGCCACCGGGGTGACTCATCATCTATATTTTCACTTTACACTGTTGTAACAGTGAAATGACTGAATTAGCCCTGACCGCCTTCTGGTTGGCGGTTGTGGCGGTTTTTCGGCAGCCATGGGCCCCAGACCGTAGGTTGAAAATCAACAGAAAGAAATGGGAATTTCCTTCTCAAATTATCAAGGCTCGTGTGTGCTGATTATTTTTGTCTTTTTCAAAAGACGGATTGATGAATACTAAATTATTAAAACCACATACTACTTGGACCTAAATCCTCTGAATTTCCATGAACCTGATCTAATATAACCGTTGATTGAATCAATTCTAATGATGCTGCCACTCCAGTTCTTGTCAGCCCTGGTACGGTACTCAGCATTGGGATTTAAGTGATTAAGTCTGATTATTTCACGCTGCTTCTGTGAAATTGAATCTATTTCACTGTGATTAGGATTAAAGAAATCAGAATACTGCATTGGGAGCCGTCATTTTGTCAATGGCCTAAACCCAAAAATAATCTGGGGAAAGACAAAACAGAGTAAGACACAAATTGGAGATAGCGTGCGGCTTTGCAAGTTAATGAGAGGAACAGAGACAGTTGCGTATAATTCCTGTTTTTGAATTACCGCTACAAATTCGTGAAGTATAATGGAGAGGGGTCGTTTTCCAAGTTGTTGGTCCCCGCCGGAGGCACCATACGATAATTCAGACACCATGAATATCTCCAGCCTCGTTAAACATGTGAAATGATATTCTTTGTCCGAGTTGTGATTATTGAAAATCCTGCAACCCACGTCAAGTTAGATCAGTCCATATATGACACTGCAATCTCCCACCAGCAACCTCGCATTAATCAGGATTAATTAAGTGCAACCCATAACTGTTAACCCTATGAAACAAAAGGCACCTACAGGGCCGTGTATAAAAAAAGTGTGTGTGAGAAGCGCAAGGTTCACGCAAGCACAAAAGGGCAGAAGATAGTTTAATTTTGACCTTATCTGGAACAATACAACTTCATTGCTGACGTTACCAACCGTAACACGAAGCCGAAAATTCCAAAGAGCTAGCCACTCATGACGCTTCGTGATATCTTTGATTCTTCTCGAAGGGAACTCCCAGAAGGTGACTAATCTAGGTGGAGTTGGCGAGTCGTAGCTTGTTTGGAAGGGAAACTGCCTCATCATAGTGTTTTTGAATTCAATATGACGCCCAGTGACATGCACTGAACTGTCAAAAACCAGGACCCCTATACATACACGTACACATATATCTCATCTGATCAGTTTTGATTTTTTAACCAGAGTTGCCATGTTCTTGTTGAGATGGTGTTGTCAAACGCGCGCACACAGAGGCCAAGAGGCTTGTGTTCTGCTATTTGATGGAATATATAATTTGTTGGAGCCTATGCCGTGAATAGTACTGCGTATGTATTTGGATGTTTTGGAATATTCAAGGAATTGAACAATGGGAATAACAGTAACTTTGGTGAGAGGAATTGGCGCACGAGATACAGGAATGTGTAAAAAGGAAGGGAAGTGATGAGTAGATACCGAGAACTGGGACAGCTGGAGAGGCCCAGTCCTGTGGTGTTCACGTGACAGATGGACCAAGACACCTCTCCAACAAGTTATGTTGCACATGTTCGTCGTGATTGCGATCAATATGCGAAGCTGCTTTCCCTTTTCCTTATTCTATGCACATTCGCAACGAGTGTGACTGTACGTGCATGTGTTTTTCTTTTTCTACGTACCTGTGTACTTTACACGTTGCGTTATCTTCTGCAGTAAAATGGATCATTCTTCGTGAACATAAATTTAAATTATATAAAATGGGCTTATTATTATGAACTTTGAAAGGACATAAATGTCCTTAACTAGATAAATTATCAATGTATAAAATTTATTTACAAATAATATAAATATTTTCACATAGACAAAAATATGTATGGTTTTGTTTATTTGTTTGCAATCGACAGTTTACAGGATTAAATGAAAGATTAATTTTGGCCTATGACTAAAGTTGTAATTGAGTCGAAATTAAATTGCTATTAAGGCAATATTTGAATGAACTAAATTTACGAACGTTGCCCCTCACTGGCGTGAGATAAACAAACAAATGAAAGGGATCGTTAGGTATGAAATCTGAATATTTATTGTTGCTATTTTCAGTAGCATTTTTCTCTATTTGATGTGTACGTGAAAAAGACTGATTTAATAAGTTTTATTTGTTCGTTCGTTTTCTTCTTCCGCATAATTCATTTGGCACGCAATAATTATAAATCAGAACATCTTGGCTCTGTCCACTAATGACCAGAAAATATGGAAAACTGATTTTTTTTATTAAACCGACTGAATAAAATTTAAGAAGGCGTGTCAATGAAGGGAGGAAAATTAAGTGCTCGATGATGAGATGAGAGAGGGGACCCAAGTCCCACTCCATATCCGCGAGCTGATTATTTGATTTGTCTCTCCGGCTTTCAGGCGCAGCTAGAAATTGCTCCTTCCTGGCACAAAATATTATAATCGTACAAAAAACCCTTCATGTATTTATTTTATTACTTCGCTGTTCGCATGTTAATATTCAAAATAGATACTAACCTATGCTCCTTCCTTCCATTTCTAAATAAATTCCCTTAAAATGTGCACAGATAAAAAAAATTGACGTATATGGTGTTTTATCAAAACACTCTTGTTTTATTTCTTACTATCTCTCTTTCTTTTTGTCCATTGACTTTAAAATAAAAAAGGGAAAATGGTAAAACAAAATAAAGCCTATTTGAGATTATAAAATGATAAGTATTTCACAATAAAATATAGGAATAATAAAAAAAATTTGTCCCTTAAATTTGCCACTGCTATTCCTTTTTGGTATAAAAATTTTTAAAAAAGGGTTGGGCTTACCCACGATCCAAAGGTAGGATGAAGTCTCCCTTATTCCTAAGCGATACCAATGTCGGATAGGGTAAGCCGTCTATTATTCTCAAATATAAATTTAAATACCTAAAAATTAAGATATCTTTTTAAGAGCTAGGATGCTTCCAATGCTATTGATTTAATTTTTATCAACCAAGTTCTTAAAGTTCTATCATAATTTTTGGGATAATACGTATTCATGGGACGAAATAAGGCCATGGGCCTGCTATCAAGGGAATTTCTTTGAGGAAAGGAAACGATCTTGTTAGGGTCCAATCAGTTAACAGCTCAATCCAATGCTACTGCTGACAATTTTTTTTTTTAAAAAAACTCACGGATCTAAGACCACAGTCCAGCCCGCGAAATCTGAACTCTTATCCCGCTTTGTAAGACGTAAGCAAAAACCAAAAACTGCGAGGCAGCAAGAGTGACTCTACCACCATTGCCATGCCTGCAACTCCACTTCCTTCTTCGTTCCTTATCCTCCAACCGCGCTTCAATTTATACTTCAAACCATTCTTTTATTCCCTTAGCTATCAATCGTCATCTCCATCCCTTGCATTCAATTGCACCGGTAGGTTCTCCATCCGCCGGCCTCCATTTCCGTGGAATACTAGACTACACTGTGCCTTGTCACAAGCGCCTCAAGCTGATTCTCCGAGCGACAATGCGAGTGGCGGTGGCAGGTCTGGTGCGTTATCTCCGGGTCCGCTCACTGGAGATGTGCAGAAAATCGACGTAAATGCTCCCAAGGGGACGCGGGATTTCCCACCCGAAGATATGCGCCTGCGCAACTGGCTTTTCAACAATTTCAAAGAGGTACAAAAGTTTAGAATATTTTAACGTGTAAGCATCCATATTATGATTGATTATTGATCGGATTCTTTTTTTACCCGCGGATTGTTGTTTTACCGGGACCTCTAGGTTTCACGGCTGCATGGGTTCGAGGAGGTTGATTTTCCGGTGCTTGAGTCAGAGGCGTTGTTCACTAGGAAGGCAGGGGAGGAGATTAAAGACCAGGTCTCTATTATGCCTTTTTAATGTGGATATATGCTCGCAGCTGTATCAAAGATATATAATGTGAATGTATACTATGGTTTCTCGTGTAATAATTATTCCATCCTTTAACCTTAGGTTCAAAATCTATATTTTATAGTCGTACACAGGGACGATATGAGGCGAGCAATCCTCCATAGTTAAATCACACACATGTGGAAGTAATAATAATTGATAAAGCTCTGATTATATGCTAATGGTAATTGATTTTCAAAGTTTTATTCACTTTTGATTGCTAGAAATTTGGTAAATGACCCTGATGTTGATAGTAATTTCTTTGTTGCTCCGTGCTTTATATTGCCTCACCACTTGCGGACAATTAATTGTGTGAAATGCCGACTATACATATACCTTGTGTACTGCACCATTTTATCCTTTGGCTCCGTAACTAATATTTGATAATAATAGAGCCATGACTAGGCCTTGAGGTGTTGAAAGATAAGCAATCAATATATCAATTTTATTTACCGGCTTGACTCAGTCTTTTTTTCTGATCATGACAGACAAAACATGTGAAACTAATAGCAGAGTGTGAAACAAATCTTTACACTTCATTTCTGCAGCTTTATTGTTTTGAAGATCGGGGTAATCGTCGTGTTGCATTGAGGCCTGAATTAACACCTTCGTTGGCAAGGCTGGTTATACAGAAAGGGTATGAAAATTCTTCTTAATCTGCGTATCATAGGTTTTCATATATTTATATTTTTTATGTTTGGTCTAGGAAATTTTCTGTTGAACCTATATAATTTCTATTTTTTTTTATTGTGCACGTCAAATTGTGATATTGTTTTTGCTTCCCCCCAGAAAATCTGTGTCCCTCCCGCTGAAGTGGTTTACTGTAGGACAATGTTGGCGGTATGAAAGAATGACAAGGGGTCGTCGTCGGGAGCACTACCAATGGAATATGGACATTATTGGCGTTCCTGAGGTTATGGTATGTGCTGGAGCTATGCATACTTTCTGTTGTAATGGACTGTACTGCCTGCTCGAATGTGTCGCCACTTGTTTTTTATATGAAACCATGGATTTTAGGTGTCATCCTTTTATGGTTAATTTTATTGTTTTTGACTGAACTGATATGTTTGATAACTCTTTTTGGTTGCTCCCATGTTCACTACTACAACTCTGATGAACTAATTCATTCTATTTGCAGCTGAGGTACAAAAATGATGAAATTTGTGGATGTTTCTTGTTTTGTGGTCATAAAATTCTTGTTTGATTGATATCCTCTTACTTTTGTTAGCATGCTCATTGCATGAGTTTTCATTGTTTGGGTAACATTATTTCTAATCTCAACAGGTGGTGATGAAGATAAAATCAAATTAATTATATCATAATTTTTTGTACTTTTTTTCTACTCCACGTTTCTTCATTTTATGTTATAGGCTGAAGCAGAACTCATATCTTCTATTGTCACTCTGTTCAAGCGGATTGGGATCACAGAATCAGATGTTGGATTTAAGGTTTCCAGCCGAAAGGTGGGAAGCTTCCTTCTTTATCTGAATGATGGGCCAAAGTGTTATTTGTATGTTATATTCCTTTTCTTTTTCTTTTATTCCCTAGAATTATGAATAGTAGGGTTTTCTATTAATTGATGTTACTCAATATATAATGTGGGGTTTAAAACATCCTGATATGCAGTTTGTTTAGCCAAGAGGTATTGCTAGCTTGAATTTCAGAGAATATGTATGAAATATTACCCCTTGTTTGTTTGTAGAAAATTGTTAACATGTCAAAGATGTATAATCATATGATGTGTCGAATGTGTATAATTCTTGTGTGTGTTGCATTTTTTGGTTGAAAAGTTATGGAAATTCAGGTATTATGTAATTATATTAAAAGGATAGTGATTTGGGGCTACTAGTGGCTGTTATTATTTTGAATATTGTTCCTTCTTGATTCACAGGTTCTACAAGAAGTATTGAAGTGTTACTCCATTCCTGAAAATTTGTTTGGCAAGGTTTGCGTCATCATAGACAAAGTGAGTTTTGCACACAATTGTTTTTTAACCTGAGTTTCTTTTTTTTGAATCTGAGTTATAAGAACAGTTGCTATTTAATTCATTTTCCTCCCCATGATTGTTTCTTTTTTTTTTAATAATCACCATTTTTTTTTGTTTTAAGCTGTTGTATTATTTGAGTTTCCTTTATTTTGTTCCATTATTTTTGGACTGACTGATATTTAATAATCTGGCATTTTCTTTTGTTTAGCATGCATAAATACACAAATATGATCTATATGCTGATTTTTGAAAGAATTTAGTATTATTTCTGACTTGGAACAGATAGAGAAAATTCCGTTGGATGAGATAAAGAAAGAGTTAAAGGCTTCTGGCGTGTCACAAGAGGCTGTTGACGAGCTGTTGCAAGTACTTTCCATAAAGTCATTGACAGAGTTGGAAGGTTCATGATTTCCTGTTTACTGACTGAGAATTTGCATTATTTTAATCTATTGCAATTGCTGATTGCAAGACACGTCTAAATAGCCATTTGTGCGTGAGAGTTGGTCATTTGAAGTTCAGAATATGGGTGCAATCCTCTGATGCTTCACATATTGGTTTCAATAAGGTTATTAGTGGAGATTTTTTCCCTATTCTCCTACAATTCGACCCTGTTTCTGTGTCGAGTGAAACTGGTGTGCAATATGGAATTGTTCATGCTTTGATTTTTTTTTTTATTGGCTACACATTGCATCCCCCTTATTAGATAAAGAAAATTGCCCTTATTCTTTTATTTTTGGTCATGAAGCACTTAGCATTTCCATTAACTTTCAAATAATAGTTCCAGACTTAGTGAACTCATGCTGTGTTGCTTACATGCAATGTAAATTTTTTGGTGTTCAGAGAGACTTGGAAGCACTGGAGAAGCAGTTGCTGATCTGAAACAGCTGTTTGTCCATGCCGAAAAGTTTGGTTACCATGAATGGCTTCAATTTGATGCATCAGTTGTTCGTGGCCTTGCTTATTACACTGGCATTGTGTTTGAGGTTGGATGTAGTTTATACAAATGACTGGTTGAACCTTATTGCCTAACCTGGTACAAAAAGTCATGATATATATGGAATTTGGCAAATGACTGGAACTGCAAGCTTTTACCTACCCATAAAATATAGGCAAATGAATAAAATAATATTCACATCTCTCTTGGGGTGCCATGCTATATTTGCTGCTTCAGTTTTTCTCCTTCACTATTTTCCGTCTTTAGCAGCAATATAAGAGCATAATCATGTTGATTGTGTTGATTCTGTTAATCTGCAGTTGTATAAATGGACTGTGATATTTTTGCTCTTTAAAATGACTAAATCTTCATTTGTAGGGCTTTGACAGAGAAGGAAAGCTGCGAGCTATTTGTGGTGGGGGCAGATATGACCGGTTATTCTCAACTTTTGGCGCTGATGACATTCCTGCTTGTGGCTTTGGGTTTGGTGATGCAGTCATAGTGGAAGTGAGTTTCTATGTTTCCACCTGTGAACAGAATAAGAAGGAACATCTTGTGGTGCATTCTAATAAATTTTTCCTGGCTGAATCTATTACACCCCTTTAAGTTTAGGATTAGCCACGGAGCCACTATATTTGGCTTATTGGTTTCTTTAACATGTTATGAATGCCGACTTCTCTTGTTTCTGCTTCTGCTTGACCACCGTTTTTTTGGGGGGATGGGGATGGTTGGGTGATAGATTCCGTTTAACTTATCAAAGACGCAAGAAGACCAAGTCCAAGCAGTTACATTAATTATTTTATTTATTCCCTTATTTTAGTGGGAATGTCAGTTGGAGTCCATTATGCTCTTATTTCTCTTGTCAACATGTTTTCCCAATAATATAGGAAGAGTCAGTCAGTTTCTATGTACTCCTGAATTAATATATACCTCTAGCTTATTCATATTAAGTAGAGTGAAATAAATTACATTTATCGGAGATTCTCTTAGCTTCTAATTACTATCTTTGCGAGATTCTTGTAGAGAGAGTGAGTAGGAGAGATTACTTGATCATTGGGTTTATGTTACAGTTGCTTAGGGAGAAGGGTCTTCTACCTGAGCTCAGCTTGCAAATAGAGAACATCGTGTGTGCCCTGGACGTTGACCTTCAAGGAGCTGCTGCTACGGTTGCTAGGATTCTTAGAGATAAAGGGCAGAGTGTTGACTTGGTTTTGGAGAATAAGCCACTTAAATGGTACAAAATTTGTGCTACTTATAGGTTTTAATGTAGCTTTCATCGCAAGTGAATCAATTTTCACATCTAGAATTTATTTTCTCCCGTAGGGTTTTCAAGCGAGCAAGCCGAATAAATGCTCAGCGGCTGGTATTAGTGGGGAGTTCTGAGTGGCAAAGGGGCATGGTCGGTGTCAAAATTCTCTCTACCGGTGAACAGTATGAAGTTAAACTTGATGATCTAAATTAGTTAGAGTTTGAAGACTTTTATGTGTATTCTTGATCTTCGTTGTAACTTTATTCATTTGACTTTATTTTCCCCACTATTCCATACTTGTTAACCTGTATATATATTTTTTTGAGCAGGCTACTGCCCAGCCACGCACAATCTCATTGAACTTTAAATACTTGAATATTATTGGGTAAGAATAGTAATATAAATTAATTTTGAGAAGCTCAAACATTATCTTATTGAAACTTTTTTATTCCTGAATTTTAAAATAATTTTTTTTGAATTAGTATGTTTGCCTTTAATATCCTTCAAGCGTATTGTTCTGCCAAGCATATCTATGAGATTCTTGATGTAGATTTATTTCAATTGACGCTTATGCACTACATTTGTCTTTGTCAAATTTAGAGATTTAATCGTTTCAGTTGTACATATTCTTTTGTCTTTGTTGTTTACTATCGTCTGTTGGATTTGTTATGGTGTCTCGCCATAATTTTGTACTATGATGTTTTGTGAGAGATGTTGTATCAATTTCCAGTATTCGGCTTTTGGACCGAGCTGATGTATATCTATTACGAGTATTTGTTTCATGAAATGTTATGTTGATGGCAAGAGAAAATTCCTGAATTCATTCAGTTTTTTTTTTTTTTTGATAAAAAAGATATTGGTTTGTTATTTAAGGCAACTGCTAGTATATGGTATTTTGTTTTAAAAAAATTAAAGCCACCTTATAAGAATTTACCAGAAAATCCTCTGCACGGGTACAAGTCTAGTAATAAATATAAAATATTAACTCTAAAGTCTAAATCATTCTAATTTTTTTTTGCCAAAATCTAAATCATTCTAATTAAAAACTAATTATTGCTAACGAATTGTATTAAATTGAAAAATACCAGATAAATAAAAATTAGACTCCAACAACATGGTAAATGGGCTTAAATATCATTGAAAGTGTTAAATTAAAACCTTAATGAGTAATGACCAACTAAGTACCGCGGATGTGCCCGGCAATAAGAATGGCGCGGATGTGAGGGATCCCCGCGAGAGTTAGCATGGCAGGCGATGTAAAGTGTTCTTTGAGTTTTGACCTTAATAAAAGACGGGTAAATTCAGTTAAATTTTTTTATATTAAAATAAATTCTTTTACACCTTATTTAATTATTAAATATTGTGAAAAAGGAGCATTAGTAACTAAAATAGGGAGAAGTCCCCCTTATGATACTCTCTCCTTCATCTGAAGCTTAAGAATTGTTTAGTTTAGGACTTTTGTAGGGGAACGGAGGGGATGAGGGTGTTTGGATTGGGGAAGAGACGAGAACAGGGGAAAATTTTTATCTTCTTTTACTCTCCTCCCCCACTCTCTTACCCTTTCAAATCAGGAAATTTTGGAGGGTTAAAAGACTTTTTTTCAGTTTAGACAAAATTGTCCATGTCTATTTTTAAATATTCCAATAATACCCTTTAGGTTTTTTCTTGTAGCTCATCCGTTCTCCTTGTCGACACATGCCTCCGCCTCCCCAACTCCTAATCGAGACAAAGATAAGTCGTTAGTGGTGACACTTGCGGTAGACTTAGGCACGCTCTATATTAGAGTGTCGGCTTAAGAACAAGTTGTTGGTAGAGCAAGTCGATAGTGGAGGAGGTGTGCGTCGACGGTGGAGATGTGTGGCAGCGAGTAGTTCTTGAATGAACCTCCAGCTCTACTTCTTCTCCAATAGCCATTGGTCCGACGAAAGAGAGGAGTAAGTCGTTGGTGGACGAGGTAGGGTCACAACGCTTCTCTAATCTCTGATTAAAAAAAAATTAATAAAGATAAAATAATAAAAAAATAAAAATATATTTATTAATTTATAACAAATTCTGTCTATTAAATTAAATAAAGAATATTTCCTTCTCTCTCTTCTTTATATATACCTTCTTTTAAACTAATTTAACTTACTTTTTTCATGGTTAAACTAAATATAGCCCAAGTGTCGGAAGACAAAACCCTAACTATATTGCCGCGGAACTCGATCCAACTCAAAACCTAACGATCAGACATCCGTGAGCACAGAAAGCTAAAAATGGGTGGAAAATGTCCACATAGAAGCGTAAAGAAGCGGAGGTTCTCTCACAAGACATCTCGGCGGGCCAAATTTCTCCTCAAGGATATCCTTAATCACGTCTTTCACGCCTTTCTTGTGCTTTTCTTATTTATCTGCAATTTCCCCTCAGTTCTGGTTTCTTCTCTGATTCTATATTATTTATTTTTATTGTGATTCTTGACTGGTTAATGGAACACGGGATGATATGGTCTATGATGAGCTGAAGAGGCTGGATGAAGAGAAGAAGCCTTTACCTCTAGATGAAGATTTACCTGGGTTGGGCCAGTATTACTGCCTTCACTGCGAGTAATTTTGCTCATCATGGCCCACTTTTTTTCTTTTGTTTTTTTCCCTCGATGGCTTCTTGAAGCAAGATTCATAAAATGTTTCTAGTTGGAATCACGGAATTGATAACAATTTTCAAATTCATTCTGCAGTCGATACTTCTCCAATGGGGCTGTGAGGGACGACCATTTTAGGTCCAAACGGCACAAGAAACGGTAGGTTACGTTTGCTCCTTTTGGTGCTCATTCCCTTTTTGGCTTTTTCATCCTCGTTTGTTTGATATTTGATGAACATTTGCTTAGGTTGATAGTGGTACTTCTAAGTTTTGAGGTTACTTCTGCTTTGAAGTTATCCATATTAGGTATCGGATATGCAGGAAATAAAATTGCATGAACTGCCATCTTTTGCATATTATGCTGTTCAGTTGTCGGGGAAAAAATTACACGATGCAATTTGTTACATAGGCTGTCGAGGCTGATTCCATAGGTTCTAATACCAATTTAATATGATTTATCAACCATTAGTCGTGTGAATTTGGTTTTTAAATTTGAACAGTTTAATTTCAGTATGGTATTTTGCTTTCATGCTTCATGCCCGATGAAATTATTGGAAATCGTCTTTTTAATTATCGTTGTGCGATGAATGTCAATGTCAACTGCGACCATAGCCGGGCTGCAAGCTGTTCTTATCAAATGTATTTAAGTTTTGATGGACTAGTTGGATATTGATTTTCCGTGACATATTCTGTATGCAGTGCAAAACAAATGATGGGACCTGCACCACATACTCAACTTGATGCCGAATTAGCTGCAGGGATGGGTATGCCAGATAATGGCCCAAAGCTTACGTCTATGTGATTTGGTTTTGCTAACGATTTTTGTTTGAGGCTGAGGCGTTTTTGCTCATGGGAGATACGATGTATACTCTCCTGGCTCCTCCAACAAGTTCAAGAAAGTCAATCCCTTTCAATGGAGTATTGGTAGCTTCTAAATTTTAAATTCAATCCCTGTCAATTCATTTCCAGTTGCAACAAATTTTGGGAGTGATCAAGTAGAAAGTAGTTCTTCCACTAGAGATCAATTCATTAGCATTTTTATTCAAGTAGTGCCTTTTTTTTTTTTTTTTTAATTATGAGTATCTATTTTAGTTGTCTTTTATTGTTTGGTTAGCTGTTTTTAACTCGTTCAAATGAAAAAAAGGGATAATTTAAGTATTCGTCAATCCTGTCAGCACCAAGCCAAAACATCTAGAATGATGGAGCAATGGCATGTCAAGTCTTCTGAAATTGAGATGCTCGAGGTACAAGCATTTTTTTTTAGGTATATAAAAGTTTAGGTGGTCTCCTATGGCACAGCCTTTTAAGGTTTAGATTTATAGGGGATTTACGAAATTATTTATTAAAGGAATTTTTATAATAACAGTAGTAATTAAACTCTTATTTTTGTGAGATATGAATATGTTCTTTATTATCTTTATTAATTCTAATTGGTTGAGGTACAAGCATTTAGTTCTAGAAAAGCTGGCAGAAGAGAAATTAGGCCCATTTTGTTAGCTGGAAATTACCTTAAGGAAACGGAAACGGAAACCTCATTTAGCATTGTTTGGTTTGTTGGAAATTGACTTCTTAGGAAATGAATTTGGACAAAAAAATCAGAAAATTGGGTTCCCATCTTCCCCCAATGAAAAATCCATATTTTCTTGAGAAAAAAAATTTTGCTGACCAAAATACTCGTTTTTCAAATTCCAAGATCACCGGTGCATCAGAGCTCCATCCTACCCGTGGCAAATCTTCGTCACAGATCTGGGTTGAGCATAGGGACGACAATCAGGTTCAATGGTGCGTTCATCCCAGCCCTTTGGTCGCGAGCTCCACTAAGTGACGGTGAGGACATATAAGGTGCGGGGAGACAACTTCGCTTTCGATGGGTGCGGGTATATGGATCTCCTTAGATTCATCCCAGAATTTTTTTTTGGTACAAGATTCATCCCAGATTTTTTTTTTGGTACAAGATTCATCCCAGAATTTGAATTCCTTCTCAGATCTGTTGGGTTCTAGTTGGTTGGGGTTGGAGCTATTTGGAGTTGATAGGCGATACGTGAAACGGATTCATTTTCAAATCCATTCGAGATTAGGCGATGGCGATATTAGCTTTTTTTAAAGGGAATTTTGATCTTTTCATAGTTATTTTCCTTTTCCATAGATTCATATATACGAAACGACTGTCATCTTAAAATTTCATTAAAATTTTTTATCATACCAAACTTTGAGCCCAATTTTTGTTCTTCCTTTCTATTTCCAAGAAAATGCTTCCAATGAACCAAACGGGGTATTTGTTCCCAAAAATAATAGAAATACTAGTCAAATCACCGCTCCAAGAGAATAAATAACTCAGAATAATAGAGCAAGTATGCCAATATTTACATCGATCCGTTCTTGTGTTTTTTTTTTTTTTAAAACAGTACACGCTTTGGCACACGCCATCCAAAATTGAAGGTCAGCAATCGGAATCATGTTTACATGTCACGGATCATTATTTTTTGCACTCGAATGGTGGCTCTGGCGAGTCGGCATTCATGTCATGGGCATGGCCATAACACAGTATCATCTACAGGCTAGATTTTTCCATCTGTTCGAATGCGATTGTTCCTAGCCAGTCACCATTTCCACATCAATCAAGGCGTCTCTACACAAGATTCCATTTAAATTAACCATTACGCGGAAAATGAATATACAATACCAGCATTAAGACCGCAAATATCCATTCATTATTCCATCTCCAAATCCCGACACGATGCAGCAGCATTGGTCCTTTATAGTGAATGGATATTCTGGCCAGAGTGACCTATTCTTTTCCACCCCCAAAAATTTTACTGTTTCCTCCAAGAGCTCTAATGATAATCATGCCAATGGAAGAAATGTCGTCACTTACGTAGTTAAATAAAATAGAGAAACTACTCCATAACTAACTAGAGAGGAAGGAGGAATGAATGAATAGATATACCTGTAAGCACAGCAGGTGCTCTATCTTTTGGTAGCATTACCTATTGTAACGGTAGTAACAGATCTCTAGTAGATCCAGCTGACCAGCAATCAACAAGTTACAGAAACAGCATCCTCCGAGTCCTCTTTTAACTGAAAACCAGAGATACTCACTGATGGAAACTTCAGGATAGGCCGAATAAAAATTGAAATTCAAAATAGCTGTTAAACATACCAACTTAAGGTGATTATGCAAAGCACTATATAACATCTTCTTAAGCTTGCCACATTGATCTACCATGTGACCCACTTCAATCAACTCCTCAAGTTGATACAGTAGTCGTTCAATTGTTGTGTATGGGAACCAAACTGCGAATGGTTTTTTCCGTCTGATTATATCTGCTGGTCTCTGCACAAGGTTGATAAAACCAACAGACGAATGTTACTACAGCAACTTGCATGTCGAACATACACTGCCTAGATGTAATGCATGATAGTTACAAATCACCCATCATCCAGTGTTGTAATTTGTAAATTACCCCTCATGTCAATCATAAAAACAGATCATTCTTGTATTATAGGGTCCAATGAGTAGAGTCCACAAATAAGGCAAGCTTACAATAGTTAGCAAAGTGCAAATGTAGCAAAATTTAGAGAAGTTGTCTGAGAAAAGAAATATTAACTTGTACATGTCATCAAGTGCAAGGATTTGACAAAAAAATTGTGTCAAGCAAAAATAAATTAAAATAGGGGTAGAGATAAACGATCCTCGTTCCCAAAGAAAATTTGGTTACAAATTAACCACATTTTCTAAACTAGCAAATGATAACAGCAGAATATACATATATTAGAATTAGAATGAACAAGGCCACTTCAACCAAGAACAAGAAATAAATTACCATTGATGCAAATGATTCCATGTACTCCAGCAAGATATTAGTAGCTTCTGTAAATCGACCATAGTTAACATAAAGTTGAAATAAAGATGCAGGATTTGATTCTCGGCCAGCCATTCCCCAGATCTTTTCTCGTTGACCCTCCTGCATAACTCGTGAACAATATCAGATTGGTAATACAAAACACTGTTATAATACATAAGATGAACCAACAAATATTAGCCCTTTAAGCAGCTGCTGAAGCAAGATGAGCATCATATAGAGAAATCGAGGAGATCAGAAGGGTGTAAGTAATATTTGAAGTCAAAATTCTAGAAGTTCACTTTGGAATTTCCTATTTAATTTCCAACACTATCTGCAATTTAAAAGAGAATGTTTGTTTCCAATTCTAGAGAAACCGTGTAGCAAGATTCAAGTGGTGCATTCCGGACAGTTTCAGATTTAGAAATCGTCTAATTTTGTTTCGAGGAGCCAGATTTTGTTTCCAACAAGCACTCGTGCATGGATGAACAACACCTGAAAACTGCATCTTCAGCCAAGAATATATTACCTTGAACAATTGAACCAGCCAACGAGGCAAATCAATCTGAGCATCTGCACGAAGAAGAGTTTCGGCAACAATAACAGGTAGCCTCCCATGAAATTCACAATATTTTCCCTGCAATTTGGGAACAGCACCATAAGAGTTAACCAGGGAGAAATATATCTGCAAACAGAAACACAGGCACTTTTGCTGATTGATGGAAACCGTAAAATCATTTTAAAACCAAAAACGAACTGGTCAAGCCACTAGTTTCACCATAGTGGAACCGGTTGTATTTAAATTAATATATTTTTTAGTTTATATAATAATATATTTTATAAGAAACAAAAAGAATAGTACTTATATAAACATTAGAATATACGAAGAAAACATTATAACCCTATATCATTCTACAACAAACATATTAAAAAAAGTCTGAATTAGGCAAACAAGTAACCCAGCCAGTTTTCTGATTTTTGTCCAGTTTTATCAGTTTTTTGACTGGTTCTATAAATGACCAGTTCTCAGGCTGTTTGGTCCAGTTCTAAGTACAGTGCATGAGATATGCTTGACAGTAGTTTGACATGAAATTTTTTTCCTATCTTTCCCGAAGCTGACTGACTAATTGAGACAATTATAGCTTGCAGAAGATACAAACAAGGTAAAGCTCCAGAGTTGCCCAATGGCTGTTCCTGTCAGGTTGTGCGGTTGTAGAAACTGTAAGAGGTGAACCATGGACAACCATTTCAAGCTTGGATGATGTCAACAAATTGCTCTGTGGCCTGTAATCATTCAAAAATTCATGTTATGCAAATCATAATATTTGCTGAAAACAGTATAGTAAAAACTTTGGACATGTACCAAGTACGAAATTATAACTGAACAAAAAATAGCATTAGAAAGAAGCTACCGTTAAACATGATATAGGGTAAACATATTTCATCAATGCATAATGAAAACTGAAATAAAAAAGAATGTTGAGGAATATAATAACTTACTCAATCCAAGTAGGTTCTACTTTATCAAGACAGCATCTCAAAGATATAGAAGAGAAAACTCTTTCAAGCTCCCTAAACAGAGTCCCAATCACGCATATAAGGATGCCATAAACATAGATTACATAAAAAAATAAAATATCAACAAAATAACTAGTAGCAATAAACTGCAACTCAAGTGTTGGATGTAAACCTCTTTAATCCTGAGCCCTTGAAAAATCTGAGAAGAATTGTGAAGGCCATATCATATAAATTGTTTTGGACAAGGAGATCAGCCAAATCTGACAGGGCTCCTTTACCTTCGAAAGGAAAAGAGAAACAAATACTAAAAATTCTAAGGAACAAAACAAATTCTATCAAAACTTAAAATCAATCAACCAAAAATGGCCAGATATTTCACAAGAATTTCTAGAGGATGAGCAAATGAGAGTTACCAGTATATGTCCACTTAACATTTAGCAGCGACAGCATGTATTCTGCCGATGTTAGCACAAACTCATGCTCAAGTTTTTCAAGATCAATAGAAGATTGCCAGCTTTGACGCTTGGCATCATTTTCAGCCGATGCTGCATGACAAATTAACATGTCAAAACAATTTGAAGGCAAAGTGGCAAATTATGAATAATATCCAGTAGTGAAATAGGACAAGAAACCTTTCTCTCTCCCTCCTAGTCCCTTTCATTCCACTAAAAATATAAAGCAGAATTCAAAGATCTAGATATAAATCATGTCAACTTTACTAACTAGCAGCATTGGTCTAAGGATCTGTACTACTTACAATCTATATCTACAATTCTTTTAGCTTTCTTACTCGGATACTGTTCACTCATAAGACAACTTCGTTCAGCCGGTGGATCAATCCAGGCATGTGCTGGATGAACAAGATGCAAGGCATTAATAGCAGCAGAGAGTGCATTTAGCCTCTCTTGCAATATCAATGAAGAATCCTGGTAATCTTTTAGAGCCACTTCAGTTTTCAAACGAGCTGAATATAGGTACATGTAATTTGCTGCCAAGCGCCAGTTATGTTGATGCATTTGAAATGTATAAAGCAACTTGTACAAGTTTGGCTTTGCAGATATATCTGATCTTTCAGCCTACATCCACAGCAAAATTTCTAAACGTTAACTTAAAGAAACTATAATCCTTACGGCACTCAACCTACTCAGTCAAGGTCCACACCTTCCAAGCAAGCTCCTGCTCTACCTTCTCCATTAAACCAGTGAGGGGAAGCTTATTACTGCAAAGAATCTACAAATACAAAATCAATAAATATTAAGAGGGCAGGGAAATTCTAGTTGAAGCATGTAAATATCTACAAAACTTACGTAGAATAATTAAACAAAAGTTACAATGTCTTGGCATATTAAGCCTAGTACGATATGATTCAAGAAATTTTTCATTAGAAATTAGAAAAATGAAGTAAACAAATTTAACAGACTTTTTGGTCAGAAAAACCAATTCAACAGATTTAGTAGTTTGATCTGGAACCAAAGAAAAAGAACAGTTGCACCTAATTGGGACCTTCACACACACCAACGTGGATGCATGAACACATTTGCACATAATGTATGACAGTTTAAAGTCTCCTCCTACCCAAATATTCATTCAATCTCCCAATCACTTTTATACATGTACTAGTAGTCACAATTTGAAGATTCTGTAATCCTTTCTTTGATGAAACAGCCATCAAAGATACAAGCTGATTAAAAAAATCAAGCTGAAAAATTCTTCAAGTGTAACCAACCTTGATAGCACCTTGCTCATAAAAGACAATGATTAAATGTCTCAAGCAGATAAAGAAGCGAAGCATGAAAAATTCTGTGTAACCAACCTTAATAGCACCTTGTTCATAAAGGACAATGATGAAACGTCTCAAGCAGATGTATTTGCTCTCCTCATCCGGATTTGAAATTATTGCACAATATGCATCAAAATGGCGGCCAAGATCTAAGGCAAATTTGAATACATTTGACCATAGCCGTCCCTTGATGGTTGTTGCTGATTCATCAGTTGAGTCTCTCACGTGCTTTTCATCTCTCATGCATAGAGCTTCATCAACTTGCTCAAGTGCAGCATGAGCAAACTGGCAAGCACCTTCATTAATATTATATTGTTCAAATAATTGCATTGCCCATTGATAGTAATGGAGCTTCCACACAGCAGTTGATGCACAACCACCTATATAAGAACAAGAGAAAGGGGCAAAACTAAGAAGCAACTAAAACCTGATATTGCCCGTATGTTTCAGATTATTGCAGTTTTACCCACCAAAATTAATATAAGGCAATCCTATGTCATGAGGCAAACTCTGCAAAGCCTCTGATGCACCATTCCCAGATGGAGACCTGAATTGAATTGAAAAATTTATAACTTTCTGGAGAATAAGAAATCCTAACAAGTCACACCAGAATTATCAAGAAAACTCTAAAGTACAAAAGACAGAACTGAAAACCTGAAAAATCGTTGGTATGATAGAGCTGTCCAATATCTTTGCAAATCATAATCAGAATTCCCTTGAAAAACCAGGTACTTGGAAATTCAATTGGTGTGTTTAATTATACCCTAAGATTTGATCTAATGAGTTTTCATTAGGTTATAAAGCTGACTTCAGAAAAATTGTGATTATCTAGCTACTTCTTAAACCAAGATTGTAATGTACAGAGATCCCCTTCACTCACTCTTCATCCCTTCCCTCTAATTTGTCCTGGTACGTATCAATTGATGTCCCTGCTATTCTTTATTCACTTCACTAGGCCTTCTGAGACAAGTCAAATTCGGCAATTTCTATAATATTCGAGCATCCAGAAATCAGCATTTTCTGCAATAACTACCATGCAATATAAATAACATGATGGTCATTTGAAACTTTTGCTCGTCAAGTCAACATGCGGCTGGACTTCAAACCTATTCTAAGCAGAGACATCCAAAATCACTTCATCCACAGAGGCTCAAAATGCTAATTAAAAATGGACCAAACTAAACAAAGTTCGTCGAAGTGTGTGTTAAAAGCCTAAAATAGATCTTTCCCAAAAGACAAACCTCTCAGGAAGGTAGAGCCCCTAAACTTACTAGCCCCCTTGCATTCCATACTATCCAACGTAGGAATCAATAGGATCCAAGCAATTTGCATTCTCCAATAAATACATTACGCATGGAAAACTCCAATCCCATGGCATTGAGTAAAAAATATATATATACCTGTAATCATTTCATTGGGGGCCTAGAAATAGGACCTAAGTTTTATACATCAAAAATTAATTCTCTATATTAATGCAAGACCACATGATACACTGAATAAAAAGAAGATATAATTAATTAAAAATTATTTTACCTGAAGAAACAGCGAACAGCACAAGAGACCTTTTTCTCTTTCAAAGTGCCATGCAATCCACACTGCACCTGTGCAAGAAGGGCACAGCCTAGAAGATGTTGTCGTATGCACCATCCACCATCAGCTTCTTGAATACTTTGGGATGTCTTCTCCTTGTGTAAATGAGCCTCCGCCATTGTAAGCAATTGCTTTTGAAATGTTTAAAATATCAGATAATTTTAGTCAAGATAACTCAGGAGTAAGGAAATATAGAGGAGGATTGAATTGTCACTCCAGAAAAAAGAAAAAAGAAGGAAAATAACCTCAGCAGCACCATACTGCCCATGCTTGAAAAGGATAAAGGAGAGATCAATTGAACGGCTCAAGAAGGTAGAAATTCCTCCGGCCTGACCATAGATTATCCAACTGACAAAGTCTCTAATCTTGACAACAATGCCCTGCATATTTGAAAAACATTCTGAACGAAGCTGGTTACCACCTATGGATGAACTCCTAGCATTCAGCAAGAAGATAAAAGCCAGTGTGAAGTCACATCTTCCAAGCTTCTCATTCCATGACCGTTTTCCCATGTTGTCTGCATCACAAATAGAATGATTAACACTATATTAGTAGTAAAATGCATGCCTTCAATTCTATAATCCCCAGGTGCATACAAATGCAATTTTGAGAAGTTGTTCTAATCATTGAACATAAGATGCACTTTTCTGCATTACTTAAGAGTGATTGACAAAATTAAAATGCATGCTATTCAACCCATATATCAAAATAACTACACAGGCAAAGCTAATACTTTTCCTTCATTTTAAGATTTATTTTTCTTTTAGGAGACCGACACAAATCTACAGTGAACCAGACATGTAAGCCTCCATTCCTCATACTGTTAATCCAATTTTGTCATATTGAAACTCGCCAATGTGGTAGGTAATTAGAAGAAAGATACATCATAGAACCTACCAATTTGTAATGAAGAAAGTTTATAATTAAAATCCTCAATCACAGCGGGTGCAGATGGTGTGATAGCAAAAAAGATGATAACTAGCCACTCAAAAATTGTTTCTTGAAGCATAGGAACTAACTCAATTTGTATTCTGGTTATATCATCATGTGACATATGGATCTGCAAAAGCAACAAAAAAATATCAGAAACAGATGGTGCAACAATTGAAGTTCACAAAGAAATTCATAGCAACTTGCTACATGTCCTATAAAAACTATTGTGCAACTTGGCCACTATAAAATATGTCATTTTAAATAAATTTTACAAGCACCATTTGATACCTAGAGACGTTAGCAACAAAAACACTAGGAAAACACAGGCCAAAGATGGAGAAATAATAAATTTTACAAGTAGCAAAACATCAGTAACAAAAGCAAAAACACGTTTACACTGACCTGCCCGCTGATGTCCAGTAGATAGCTTAGAAATAGAAGGAAGTCCCAGGCAGACTCAAACATCACCTCTGCAATCTGATAGGTAGCATGTACTACAACGGAGGAATTGACATTTGATAATTTTTCTGAATCAAAGTTATGTACAGCTTTATGTGGAACCAAAAATTTCAGAAAACCCTCAATTACATTTAAAATCCTGCCCCATGATGCAGCCTTATTGTACAACCCTTGAAGAGACAAGAACATGTCAATAGAAAGTCTCCTCAGATTTCTATGATCTGCAAGCTCCTTCTTCAGAACCATGTCATTCCCAGGAACAGACGCATGGACAACCGGACCCAAAGAAACATATCCAGTTTCCAGGATCTTCAATACACAATGAATAATATCTTCAGAAGAGATAGCTGGGCTACTAAGAAGTGACTCGTAAAATATAGAAGAAGCAGTTTTGCCCAACTGTTGGCTAAATCTTGAAACGCATCTGAACAATTCCATTGGAACTTCATGCCCAAGATCATCATCAAATAAATCCATGACACCTGTGAGATCACCACCTTCTTCTGAAAAGCCACAGAATGTGAATGGAAGAAAAATTAAGGAAAAAAGGGGAAAAAGGGGAAAACACTGTACATAAAATAATGAGCATGTAATCAAGGAACTGAACAAAAAGAAGGGCTTGATTGGCAGGATGGGTTAACAGTGGGGTGATGTGGATTCGGACCTTTTGGCTACCTCTCATTGAGGGAGTTTAACCCACTCCACTTTCTCTTCTATCTTTCCCTTTTCATTTATAAGAGTAATATTGAGGAGTTTCCAACCTTCAAACCCACCCCACCCCATTATGACACGGTAAATTCCAAATAGTGTAGAGCAGGTTAGCATCCATTTTTAATGAACTTCCAACCAATGCAATGGGTTATCTTCCCCACCCAACACTCACACCAAAAATACCAATTCAGCCTTGAGAGAAAAGCTAAAAATTCTTTCTTGTTTTCTATAAAAAAGAAATTTAGTCAAAAAATGAGGTACAGAGTAGTGGCCATAATTACCTTCTATAATCCGCTCAATATCTTCCAAAGACCGAAAAAGCGATACTGAACGTTTTCTAATTAAACCAACCGCATCAGTAGAGGAATCAATGAGCAAGCCACATGATGCATTGATCTTGCACCAATTATGGAAGTAGCGAGCACAAAAATACTTCCAGCATTGAAATATGGACATCTTTTCAGTTCCAACCTATCAGAGGAATCTTGTAAGTTTTACTATACCAGATTTATCCTTCCCAAGTCTGAAGGAAAACCAAAAAGTAAGAATGAGAAGAAAGATTTTCCAGATGTGAAAATAACAACCTCATGTTCAATAGCTGAAAGTATCTCCTTTTTTAGTCCATCAGTGGTTAACGCTTGGAACTCAGATTCAACCAACTGCTTTTTATACTCAACTAGAGTTGCATGCAAAACTGCATTATGATGCACTCCAGGAAGAAGCAGCCTGCGTAAGAAAATTGAAGATACAAAAGGCACAATATCATCCTGCAGAAAATAGCATGGAGTAAGAACTGCAAGTAATGCCTTCAACAAAAGACGCAAAATACTGGCAGTTGATGCATGGAAAGCCAACAGAAAACCAAATCACAAAATACTTAATTCATCCAGATCCATTACAACAGCATATCTACCCTATCTATAATAACCGAGGCATGGATAGGTTTGGATTTAAAATAAATTCCCTAACTAACCCTTTCCCTAATTACCTTACTAGCCTTTACCCTACAATTCTCCTAATTACCCATGAATAAAACAAGTAGCATCTCTTCATCTTCTTTTCTTCTACTTTACAGAAAATGAAGGATAAGCTGCTTCTGGCCACTGGCTATAGAAATTGACAAGGATACTAAGTGTGTAAGGTTACAGGGTATGTTTCCACTGAAAGCAAATGGAATCTGATTTACTATAGATTTGCATATTTTACATTCGTAGTGCAATAGTTAAATTATTGCTTAGAATCATGTAGTCACAAAAACCCATCAAATTAAATGGTATGCCATAACAAGTACCATTTTAAATTAATCATTCATGTGCACCCAGTGCCCATGGAATACGCTCTCAACCACCATCTCATTCTAACAGTGAAAAAGAATCACCTTTAAGGAAAATATCATCAGCCTTGGAAATTATTTTACATGCAAGCATCTATTTAAACATACACACAGCAGCACATTACAACAATGTACGTAACGCATACAACAAATTTTGAGACAAATATTTTCCAATTAGAAAAGGAATAAAACGCCTCCAAGAATATCTTTAGAACTTGGCTTCCCTGATTCAAGGCTTGATTGGGAGGATGTTTTAGGAATAGGGTGAGATGGGGTGATCTGAAACATCCTAAACCAACCCTTAAACCACAGTTTTTAAAGCCCCTCCAAATTGGGGGATTTGGAATGGGTTAATTCATTTACCATTTTCATTTCCTTTACGAAACCTGTCCCCTCGCCTTTTTTTTTCCTGTAAGGGTTAAAATCACAAAAGTATATTCTTGGAATTTCACCCTTCAAACCAACCCACCCCATTAATGAAATCGAAGCATCAAAACAACAGAGTGGATTACCATCTATCTCGTTTTACCCCTATAATTCCAATCAGTGGACTGGGTTGTCTCCAACCACACACCCCCACCCCTCACAGGAAAAAAAAAAACCCTCTGATGACTGACTTTAAAATTTTAGAAAGACAGTGGAAGATTCCACAGAAGCCAATACCTTGGAAGATGAAAATAATGAATGTGAAATCTGGAAGATTTCATCTGCAAGATAATCTGAACCCTGAAATAGTTGATCAGCAACAAACTCTTCTTCCAATGCATAAGAAAATTTTTCTTCCCTAACAAGATAGAGTAATTAATTGAGCATGAACAGTCACGTTCCAAATGTAGCAAATCACCCACATGCATAACAAAATTATTAACTGCAAACTAGGTTATCTTATTTATATTAACAAATAAATAGGAGACCCTGGCTATTTGACAGGTGAGGTGGATACAAGGACCACAGGTTAGCTATATCTGAGTTCAAAACCAACCGATTTAACCTCATTACCATCTTTAAATCTTTAACATCAGAATACCTAAAATAATTGGAGATCGAGCATTCAGTTTATACCACAACTAATATAGTACGATAATCAACAGATTGACAGAAACAAGCTAAAAAATGTCACATACTTGTCAGGTTTTTCAGAAAACATGTGTGATACTAGTTCATCATCCTTCAGTATCCATATCTTCTCCGAAGTTAGTTTGACATCAATGCATCCTCCCTGGAAAAAAACTAGTGATGTATGACACATTGGGTGCAGATAAAAAGTCACATCTAAAAGCTTAAATCTAATTAACATGAGACGACTGGCAATTTACCTCCTCCAAAGAAATATTTTGTGAAGACTTCATTGAGAAAATTATTCTGTCACTAAAATCGTATTGGATATTGTGTATAGAGATCATCTCGAAGCTTTCATCCTTCAATACAAACCCCAAAAAAATCAATAATCAATAGCTATAATAAATCAAAAACTTAAAAACTGAGTAATATCTATTAACCATACCTAATAAGGGATACTCTATAAGATACTTAAGTGACTTAATTATCCTACCTTAATTGCTAACTTTTGGACTCATTTGGGTGTCCAACTCATTTGGCTCATGAGTCAACCTAGTTTAGTCTCCACCAATTACTAAATCCGATTTGTAACAATCAAATCGCACTGTTTATCAGGTAAACCAGAATACCAAATAACTTATTCCAACAAAACATAAATTAAAAATTAGCAAATTCAATCCCATGAGCTCTACAACTAACAGACTTTATTTATTTTCTACTTTCATCATTTACATGTTAAAATGCAACCCTTTAAATTTTTAATCAAAGTCTTCTAAAATCAATTTAAACCACATCTGCCCAAATGAAATTATTATCACAAGTTAATCTGTCATTCTCAGTATTACTCATTCCAAACGTGCCAAATTAGTTTAGGTAGGCCAACTAATCTGATTCAACTTGGCTTTTGAATAATAAAGTTACTTTTACCAACCAGGTCCAAATTCAGATCAGTTATGTTTAAATGATAAGATGAAACTATACATACATTTGCTTTGGCCAATTTGACAATACATATACTTCAAATATGAGATGATTAACATCTTTAGACACATTTATTTAACAACAATCAGCTACATGTACAATTTTCAATAGTTTAGATGATACTCGGCTCAAATGAATATTCTAGGTATCAAGCCACAAAGTTTCTAGAGTATATACTGATAGAACATAACGGATAAAATATAAGCCTCAATGGATTTTATCAATAACAAATGAGTTCGAAACCATAAGTTTCATACCAAAGTATGTCTGTACAAAATTGCCACTGGAATTGTACTTGAATCCAAACAAGGTTGACCCACCCATAATTTCATAAAGCTAGCACCTGAATAACAGAAACATTGAGATATAAGTAAATATATCTTTGTGAGTAGTGGAAACAACAGGAAAGGGAATGCATGATATTATCCTTAAACAAAGAAAAGGAAGGATTGTAGAGATCTTGATTAAGGACTTCTTTAAGGGTATTTCTTGCTCTCCGTCTACCTCTTTTCATAGGACTAAAGACTATCTATAAAAAAGAGCGCATAAAAAGTTTTGAATTCATCTTTAAGAAACCAAGTGTGATGACGTCAGATCCAGTCATCACATGGCCTTAAAACTTCTCCACACAATCCACCAATTCTATCATGCCCTTTTCTGTTCTTAATTCCAAAATCTAGAAGCTAGATCTTGAAATCTTGAAACGCTTGTGCAATGCCTGCTGAAGCTTTCCTAATTTATCCAATTGTCCAACTTTTTAGGACATTGATACAGTAGAAACCAATGATAATAGTTTTCACTAATATTTAAAGAGAAGCAGTTGGTCAAAAGGCATGTACAAGATAAATGGAAAAGAACTTAAAGAATACGTTAAAGTTTAGCACTAGAAATTACCTGTCATGGTTGTCGTGCTCATAGTATGACTAAAGACCCTGGAATTACAGGTGAGATCCCAAACACGTAGTGACCCATCCAAATGAAGTACAAACAGAAATCTTTTCCCATGAAGCTCATATATGAACATGTCTTGTACCAAACTCACCATTTTACCCCTATAAGACATGTTTAGGGAATAATTTACAATTCATAAATCTTAATGAAATTGAAAATTGAAAATTGAAAAATCCAAGAAAATAGGAGACACCAAACGACTGTAAAAATATATCACATGTTCAACAATACAATATCTCTTGATTGCTCAATATTAATCAATATCTTTAAAAAAACGTACCGTGACATAAGGCCCCACAATCGGCTGATTCCAGATTCATCTCTCAGCTCAACCACAAATCCTTCAGGGAAACGTAGATGCATTAAAAACCATCACAAGTAATAAGTTAACTAAAGAAGGCTCTAAATATGGAGAAAAATAACACTGATGCTTCACGGTGAAATCCATAACGCAAGAACAATGCTGATAATCAAAGTGGCAATTAGAAGAAACAAGGGCAACTGCAGATAGGATATAATTTGCAATATGAATTCCTTAAGGAGGAACCACTCCACCTCAATTGGGAACAGTCACGTGAATGCAAACTCAATTACCAAGAGGATATTCAAATTGTACCATTATGTATTGTAATGAAAGAAGCCAAGAGGCAGGGGAAATGAAACATGCAAGCCGATGCACCTGTCAATACTTGAAAGTGAAGAGGCAAGTTAGTCATACCAGCAGCACTTGGATCATGTACACCAAGCTGAAGACAGCAAACAGAACCATCGTTTCTGCCAACAACAAGACACCCGGAAGTTGCTGTTACTGCAGTCACTGGCACATTATTCGAATAATTGAGAACATTGAGCTCTGTAAGCTCGTGAGCTGGGAAGATAGAGCAGGAAGCGTATGTAGAAACATTTCTAATTTTCAAGAGGTAAGCCACCCCAGATACAGTCAATACATAAAGCAAGTAGGGGAATCTAGAAGTGGCAGTAATCTGCAAATAACAGAATTGTTAGAGTCAAATAAATTACATGATAGAATCTCGAAGGCATGCAAATGATCGATGAAGCAAAATATAACCTAATTATATTATGTCAAAAAGATAAGCAGTGTGATGTATAACGGATGCATAACCTCATTTTTGCAGATGAAAGCAAATGGGCAAAGCGCATCAGGGAAAGTTAATCTCAATCCAGTTTTAGGAAATTCTTGGGAAGCGCGGATCTCCAGTAACTCTAATGCTTGAGGCTGCGTTTTGTGAATTCTCCTATGATAGGAAGCCACAATGATGGTTGGTAGTAATAGCGTCAGACTTTTTTACTGAATAATGCAGTTGATATACAACGAAGCAGGCAGTTTAAGCAGGGCTAGAAATTGATAAGAGGACAGAAAGAGGAAGTGTACCATATCAGGTAAGTAGAAGGATTTCCAATGACAAAGCAAGAGGCGCGGTCCTCGTTGGGAGGTCCAATAGTGGCAGTCCCACTGTCAATGGCAATGGCGGCACTGTCGGAAGAAGATGGAACGGACAATTCAATCCACTTAACGGCATCGTTACTGATTATCGGAACTTCCTTCCCGGCCAATGTCGACCGACTTCCCATTTTCTTCGTCGTATTCTTCCGAATTAAGCCCCACTAAAACCCTAATGCGGGGTTCTGGGTTCAAAACAGCATAAGCTGGCCTCTCGTCTCGATACAGGAAACCGGAGCGAAAAAGTCGTCAAAATGGAAAGCGCTTGGCGCCCAAAATTATCAACAAAAAGAAAAAATCAGGACCTGCCACATTTGGTTTAAAAGAGGGCAAAATTGTATTTAAATCTTATATAAAAAATTAATTATTAAATTATTAAATTATTATAAAATTTATTTGAGATTATTTTTTGTAAATTATAAAATAATAGAATTACTCTTATAAAAAAATAACTCAACTAACATAAATAACAACCCTATAAAAAAATAACAATTCAAAGAATACTAAAAAAAAGAATAACAACATAAATTTGAACAAAATAATAACTAGTATATTTTTTTAAGATTAATTATATCATTTTAAAATTAAAAAAAATTAATCTTAAATCCTTATAAGATTTTACAATAATTTAATGATTTTTTAATTTCTTTTGAAATTAAATTTTTTGTATTAGACTTAAATGTAATTTTTCTTTAAATAAATCGAAGAAATTAGATTTGATTTGGTGATATGGCCTCCTTTAATAATTTATATATTTATATGTAATATAAAATTTTTGATAAATTAGACTATTTATGAACTATGATTTATTTTCCAGTTTGCATATTACGCTGATTTATAATATTAACTAATTTATAGAGAGGTAACAAAAACTAGTTTATGTACATACAATAATTGACGGAATAAATCAATAAATAACTTAGCACTACAGGGTCAACTCTGAAGACAATTTATGTTACTAAATAAACATTCGTGTATTAGTACTAAACTTTTTCAACTTCAATTACCCGTGCGTGACTCACTTATTAGTTTTTACCGCATAAAGCTAGGAAATTTATTCTTTTTTTATACAAAAGCTTGGCATTTTTTTACAAAAAAAAAATTAAGTATACCATATTAAGGTTATAGCATAGTATTAGAATTTAAAAAGTATTTCGAGAGCCTTATAAAATTAATTATTAAATAAATTTTTATAACGATAACAGAAATTAACTTCAATCGCTTGTTTTTTACTATATGTGCTAAGCAAAGCTCATTTCCTTTGGACCGTGTCCATGCTCTTGTCTTCGCTCTTGTCAAATTACTCAAATTACATAAGAATATTTCAGTCTTAAATTAAAAAAAATTAACAATTTTAATAATAAAAATTACAGAATAAATAGTACTGGAAAAAAAATTAAAAATGACAAGAAAGTCCTTAAATATATTTAGCTACCTGATTTTTTTTAATGTAACTTGATTTATATCAATATTGATATTATTATATATATCGATGATATGTCATTAATGTTAGTCCTGGTTTCTGTCATTACTCCGAAGCAACTTCTTACCGCACAAGGGATATGGTGTCGTTAACAACGTTGTAGGCCATAAGCCTCATTGGAACTCGGAAGAGGAGCCTATAGCATAACGCTGGAGAATCATTTTAACTCTAATCTCCGCTGAGGAATGAACTACTTCCCCATAAAACACCCCACTAGTTGATGTTGCGATTTGCATGTTCTTGTAATCCAATTCACCAAAGATTGGTCCCCAGAATGAGCGACACCCACTTGAACACACTCCTTACTGGCATCTTTTTTTTATCACATAATTTACCAGAATTTTACCCCGACAACATCCATATCTGACCCGCATCGCGTACCTAATTATAGTGGGTGAGTCTTCAACAGAGATTTTTTACATACGCCAAAGTTCAAACTCAAAACCTCGTTTAAGCGATATTGAGCCGCTTACCACTTAGAGTACCCCCTTTAGTTACTCACTGTCGTTCTTCAATCCTTTTACTTTGGTTCATCCCACGCTTGTCCACTAACTGCTCCCACATTTAGATTTTCCTTCGATTCCCACTTTATCATGTGCATTTAACTTTTCCACGTTTGTGACATGTCCATGTGGTTTTAACCCAATAATTTAGTTCCTTGTACTACAACACCTATCATTTGTATTCACACCTAATTGGGATCAACGCCACAAGATTTCATATCGCTATGAAAAGCTCACATCTTAAAGATCTGATGTGTGTTTCTACTCATCACCACTATATCCTGACGGCCACAACTACACTACCAATGTTGGAAAATGATAGAGATTTAATATTCATGCGGTCACTGTTAGTGCAGTTTAGTATTACACTTTGCATTATCTCAAGATTTTTTCTCAAAGAAAAAAACTTGCCAATGCAGAATCTCAACAAGATTAAGATACAGTTTTCTACAAGAATAACAATTCATCTTTTAATATTCATTCAATTCCTTTAGTATATCTGTCTTTGTCATTTCCTTAGTATCAATCATCAAGACAAGGGATTACATTCTTAGGCAGGAAAACGTGGGGTAAGGATGATATACAAACTGTACTAGTGTGAAACAAAAATGCCAATAATCACCAAGAGTATTTGGCATCTACTCCTCTAATACTGGTAAGTTCTAATGGACAACTAACCTTCTCTTTCATCATCATCTTTTGGTCTTGCAGAGCTTGAACCAGAGGCCATCCCAATAACTTGGGTGTGTGTGAACCTTTGTAATTGAATCATGCGTGCATATATCCCATCAGGGTGATTTTTCAACAACTGCGCGTGAGATCCTTGCTCTGCCACTTTCCCGTCATCAATCACCGCAATCCCATTGGCAGTTCTGATAGTTGATAGCCTGTGAGCAACAATAAGCGTAGTTTTTCCAGAGCAAGCACGGTCTAGAGCCTCTTGAACAGACCTCTCAGATTCAGCATCGAGCGCGCTCGTTGCCTCATCGAGAAGCATAATCTCCGCCTTCCTCACGAAAGCCCGGGCTATCGCTATTCTTTGTTTTTGTCCTCCAGATAGTTGAACTCCTCTTTCCCCAACAAAGGTTTTGTATCCATCTGGCAAGCCAGATATGAACTTGTGAGCATTGGCAAGAGTTGACGCTTCGATTATCTCAGCTTCAGTTGCTGAATCATTCCCATAAGCTATGTTTTCATATATAGAACAAGCGAACAAGAAAGGCTCTTGAGGTACAATGGCAATGTGGCTTCTGAGGGACTTAAGATTGTATTTTCTAATGTCCTTTCCATCAATCATAACCCGCCCAGAAGTTGGATCATAGAATCTCTGTACAAGTGCAATCACTGAGCTCTTCCCACAGCCACTAGGTCCTACAAGGGCAAGAGTTTTACCCGCCCTAGCACGAAGACTGAGATCACGAAAAACTGGCATATCTGGGCGAGTAGGGTAAGAGAAGTCTACGTGCTTGAGTTCAATTTCTCCACGAAGCCGATCAGGAACAGGGACAGCATCTGGATCATCTGGTTCAATTTCAGTTCTACGATCAAGAAGCTCAAAGACTGATCTCATGGCTCGACCTCCCTTAATGAAGTCAGGAGCCAGGGTTAAAGTTTCAGCAGCTCCATTGGCAGAGACCATAAGGACCATAAAGACTCTGATTGTTTTAGAGAAATCAGAGATTCCATGCTTCACAAGCCAAGAAGCATACCAAAGACCAAGTGAATATGAAGCATAGAGTGCAAACTGAGCTATCCCAAATCCACTTCCAGAAATTTGCCCCTTCCAGAAGCAACGTTTTAGTGGAGTTTCAAGGTTGGAAGTGAAAAGACCCACGATTTTTGTTTCTGAATTGAAGGCCGCAACAGTTCTTACATTTGCTATAGCCTCCCCTGCAAGTTGTGTGGCCTTGGCATGTGCAGCTTCCAAGTCTCCAGAGAAACCAGTCATGAACATTTTCTACATAAAAATCAATACAATGAGTAAGGACTCTTGACAGATGACTCCCAAAACATGCAAGGAAGGATGAAATGTAACAAGCAAACCTGCAAAACAGTGGCTGCAACGACAACGGGGAAGACAGCTATAAGGACGAGTGCAAGGCGCCATTGCAATACAAACCCTGCAGTACAAGCAACTAACATAAGTGCAGTATTCTGCACAATTACTGAAATCCGATCTCCAATGGCTGATCTGACATTGTTGGCATCAAGGGCGAGCCTTGCTGCCACACGGGCACTCTCGTTTTCCTCCTGATCAAACCAAGCCATTTCATTTTTCAGCACAGAAGTAAGCATTTTCTCCCGCACTCGTTTAGTAAGGTTTTCACCAACAATATCCCAAAAGAAGAGTTGCAGTGTATTGAAGAGAAGTGCAGCTGATGAAAGCCCAATCAACAAGTAACAGTACTTTTCTATTTCTCGGATCATGTATCTGTGGTTTGGATTGTAATAGACACTGAGGACAGCACTGAGAACATAAGCAAAGAATGCACTGAGAGATCCACAAACAACAGAGCCTATAGAACCAACGAAAGCATAAAGCCATTCAGGAGAATTCATTTTTGCAAGGCGCCAAAAGGAACTGGCTTGCTCTTTGAAGGCAAGCTTTTCAAGCCTGTAGTTTGGATGTGAAGCATCAAGGGATAGACTAAAATCAGAAGTAGAGAAGTCAGATAGCCTGCGGGAATATGGTGAACGGCCATAAGATGAATTCCGAGCAATTATTGGGGAGCTCACAGAATTTCTTGCACTTGAAGGCCTGCAAATAGATTATTAAGTCATTGGATCATATACCCTCAACTTGAAAATAACTTCAGATCAAAAGACAAATATGCTCTACGACAAAAATGTTTAGCTACTAATGCAAAATGAAATTACAATTTCCAACTATGGTGAAAGCTACCTTGCACTGCTCTTTCTGGCATTATTCATAGCAGTTTCATGTGCCATTTCTTGCATCCGGATAAGCTTGGCATAAACTCCGTTTTCACCCTTAGCGAAGAGCTCATCGTGAGTTCCAATTTCAGAAACACTTCCTTGCTGAAGCACGGCAACTAGGTCAGCTTTGCGAATCGTGGAGAGGCGATGGGCAATTACAAGAGTTGTTCTGCCAATCATGAACCGATCAAGGGCTTCTTGCACTAGCTTTTCAGATTCAGAGTCTAACGCACTTGTTGCCTCATCCAAAAGAAGAATTGCTGGGTTCTTCAGCATTGCCCTTGCTATTGCTATTCTCTGCTTTTGCCCTCCGGAAAGTTGCAATCCTCTCTCTCCTACCTGTCATTCCAAATCGCCAGATATTAGTTTAGAAGTTCGTCTTTTTTCAAAACTCATAAACTATTGGGCAAAAGAAGCACTCTTTCCTTCAAAAAAATTGGAACAAGACTGTCTTTATTAGTAATTTCCACCTCAACATATATTCACTACTCTGATTATTCTGTCATTCATAAGAAGTTCATTGGGAGCGACCCAAAAGTATTTTATTCGCTATTATAGAGGCCATAAAATAAAAGGAGATTTGCCTTTTCTTTTCTTTGCTTTTCTTCATTTTTAAATGTTTATGCACCACTGGCTAGTTATTCCTCCAGCGGGGGTTTGTCCAGTCACTATTTAAGATTTAAGAATAGATTTCCAGTTGCTCTGTATTTATTTGTGCACATGCATTGTTGGGTGAAGCATGTTACCCTCTTGGTCATTTTCATATGCAATGCATGACCGGTCGCTTCCCTGGTTTTGACTTGTACAAATTTTGAGAATAAATAATTGATAATTGATGGAGTTTGGTTTCGTTGACCAAACAAATTTATCCAGACCAATAAAAACTACCAAAAACTTTCAAATAAGCAACTAGCAAAAAGTATAAAAAACTTTTGGTCAAGATCCATATTCAGCAATTATCCGCATTACCCCACAACTGCCAGAAGTAGGAATACCCCTGTTTCCATATAATACCACTTCCCCACCTTGATAATTGCGATATGAATTAGTTATGTTCCTTTTTATTGTTTATAATATATTTTAAACATGACTTGCGACCAACGAAACAAAAGGCTTCTTCGATTAACAAGTAAACAATAGCGTATACAGTTTCATGAAGCATGAGTTTGACTGACCTGGGTCTCATAGCCTTCGGGGAGTTTGATGATAAAGGAATGAGCATTAGCAACTCTTGCAGCTTCTTCGATCTCCACTTGGTCGGCGTCAGGCCTACCCAACAATATATTTTCTCGGATAGTGGTTGCAAATAAAGCAGGCTCTTGGCTTACAAGTCCTATTTGCTGCCTCAACCATCTCAGCTTCAATGTTTTAATGTCATGTCCATCTAGCAGAACTTGTCCTGTACAGGATTATTCAGCAATTTTGAATTAATTACTAATTACTAATATATTATTCATGGTACGACAAAAAAAATATCACTAACTTTGGAGAAATGAACCATTTTTAAAACAGTTTGAAAAACTGACAAGCGACGGATTAGAGAATATTTGCAGTGAAATTGTGTATTTACCTGAAGTGGGGTCGTAGAATCTCTCTATGAGGGAGACGACGGTGCTCTTGCCGGAGCCACTGCTGCCGACCAGAGCGATGGTCTTGCCGGCGGGCACATTCAAAGAGAAATTATTGAGGATCCGAACATCTGGTCTTGACGGGTATGAGAAATCTACATTTTTGAGCTCAACTAACCCTGTCACGGACTCTAATTCCAAACCAGAATCAACATTCCGGTCTACACGGGGTTTATGATCGATGATTCGGAAAATTTTTGCGGCAGCGACTCTGGCCTTTGTGAAAGCAGCGATGCTTGGCACAGATTGCCCCAAACCCCTGGGGTAAAATTGAAACAGTGAAAGGGTAAATAAATAACTTGATTCAAAGACTTTCCCTTAAATGAACGCAAGAAATTGGAATTTTACGCGGTAAATAATAATACTTACAATCCGCCAATCATAACAGCGAACATGGTGGAGATGGCGAGTCCTCCATTGGTGTAGTGGTGCCTGACAAGGTAGCCGCCGTACCATAGCAGGAGCGCATAACAGCAGAAAACGACAAAGTATGTCGCGCCTAATCCCATACCCTTCGCAAACCCACTTTTGTACCCAATCTTTTGGGCCACCTTCAACGCCGAAGTGTAGTCCTGTAAGGCTCGATTCTCACCAACGAAAGCCAGTACTACTCGAATCTGCACGATCGTCTGCAATTCGAGCCAACCCCAGGTGCAGAATCAGAGATCGTGCTCAGACAGTTAAAATTTTGTCTTTATCCACATAAATCTGAAGCATTAATCTGCGTGGATTCTTTCTCTTACCTGCTCCACGATGTTGCCAGCTTTAGAGAGAGCTTCTTGACCTTTGGCTGAGAGCTTGGTCAAGGTGGTGGTGTGAATGCCTCCGATTATAGCTATCATAGGGACTACGGCCAGAGTTACAAGAGCTAATTGCCAAACGGCGGTGAAACCCACCACGAATCCAGAAACAAAAGTCGCCATGTAGTGAATGAAATTACCCAGCTGCTCATAGGGCAAGCAAACTTGGATTAAACACTCACAATAGTGAAACCAGAAAAAACTAAAGGTAGGGGAAAATGGTCGAATCGTTACGGCTTGTAGTTCACCTTCTCGCTAATGGCGTCCTGGACCATGACTGCATCAGTGTTTATGGCAAAAACGACGTCAGATGTTCTAACCTCTGTATCGAAGTATTGAATGTCCTGGTTTAAAGCAGCTTCGAGGTACTTGATCCTCATCTTCGTTGATTGCCTCTCGCCAGTCCACATCCAGCAAGATATCTCTGCAACATAAAGGAGCTTCTCTAATCAAATTCAAACACTAAAAATAGAAACTCAAATCAGAAAGCCTTAGTCGCAGAGAGTAATTCACCTGCCCAGGATGATGCCCATATAGCAGCACCCACCACCAGGAAGTAAAATGCGTACTACAGACAACAGAAAGTTTCAATTCGCATTCACGTCAGAATAGTATCGGATAATGAATCGTAATCTTACTACCTTGACGACTTCCTGGGTCATCTTGTCCACATTATTGGCATTCGACCCAAAAGAATTGACGAGATCGGCGAAGAACCGGAGAAATAAAGGCAGAGAACAACCGTGCACGATTGCTCCGGCCGTTCCTATAGCCATCAGAATGTAATCCAACCCATCGGCAAATCTGAAAAGCTCGCCAAATCCAACAGCCGGAATATTCTCAGGCTTCTCCCCACTACAGCTACGACTCCCACCGCCGGCACTACCATTAGCGAGACTTCCAACTTCCTTTCGCTCTCCCTCTTGAGCAGCCTCCATTGGCTTCGCCTCTCTGTTTTCCTCTGTTTGTTGTGGTGGTGGTGTTGTGTGAGGGTCAGAAATAGGAGCAGGAGAGACGAGCTCAAGGCCTTGCATTTCCGACCATCTCCACTGCTCAATCGTCTTTATCTCGACAGAATCTTGTGACATTTGCAAAATTCCAAAGCTTTTATTGAAGGGTTTCTTACTTCCTCACCCCTCTATTATCTCACTCTCTCTTAGCTACCTGTCTTTTAAGCTCATGTTTCTGCTTCCTTCCAACTTTTCAGCTCTCAGTTTTTTTATATTTGTTTTTACCTGTTTCGTAGTGCTCTATCGATTTTCTATCTCATCACTCATTTATAGTTCGGGACAGACTATGAGGAATAAAAGGGGGGAGCTGTAAGGGTTAGTAGCAGAGGGTTAATGTTTCAGTTCGCGTAATTCTGTAAAAAACATCGAAAGCAAGAGATAGCAAGAGAGAAATTTTGGAGGGATGGGAATGAAAGGGAAAAAAGACAAGAGGAGAGAGAAAGTTCAGTTTTCATTCCCTCCACTCGACAAAGACCACTGTAAAAACTTGAAGATTGGGTTTTGACTTGAACAAATTCGAACTACCATATAAAAGAACAGATCATTAAAGATTGTTTCGCTTTTTTTAATAAATAATTTTTAAAAAATTCTAAAATTTATTAATCAATGACTGTCGATTTTCCATTATTCAGATTTAGCTTTTACTGCAAGTTAATTCGCCAAAAGGCGAATTTTGCTTGTCTGAAGTCATGGCTTTACACTTCTGAATCTGTCTCCATAGAGTGCGCCGGTTTTCTCCGCTCAGAAGAGAGCGAGGCAACCAAATTAGAAACAAGGTGTAATTATACTCAGAACGACTAAAAATTAATTAAATAAAGCAACTATGCAAATCTGATTTGTTCTATCTCTTTTGAAAGTTCATTAAAAAAAAAGTAAAAATATATTAAGGAATAAGAATTGTATTAAACCTCGTCTGCTAACTTTAAGCGGATTAAAACCTAGAAAGTTGCAGGCATATCGTAAATCTCAATCAATATCTAAATTATCAGCATCATTGAAACCCTGTAACATGTCATGAACCCAGAAGGTTATGTACTGAGAATGAAATAACCAATGTACTGTTCAACATATTTGCCAATCAATCGTCGACGAATCTGGGGATTCCTCCAAAATTTGCTTCTTTACTGAAAAGGACAGCGAAATATATATAACTTGTTCAGGGACAACCATCTCCAATCAGGATTAATTAAAGTTTTCATTTGATTCATCATCCTATTTGAAGACCTCTGAAGCATTAAACTAACGTCTGTTTCAAAGACTGTAAAGCAGCGAGTTAAATTAAATCCCCTTTTGAAATCATCAGGTCATCTACTTGTTTTTTTTTATAGTTTAAATACAATAACGTGACCGAAGTTCTGACACAGAAAATTCCCTGAAGGTTTTCTTTTTTAGCATTCAAAATTGTTGTCAGATCAATAATTAGATCAATACTTGAAGGAAATTAATGGCAGCTTTTAAAATTTCTTTAACAGGAAGTTAAGTTAAAATATGGGATTTACAGGTAAAGGGAAAAAGGTGCATGTTGGATTTCTTTCCCCCTTTTCACGCTTGTCGTACAGCTTTTCATATTAGGCTCTGATCTTTGAAGTGCAATGTACCCAAGGGCATTTGTCCAGCATGGGAAAGAGCTGGCTTGCAAAATGGGGCATAATTGGAAAGATTTGAGATCAAGTTTTTTCTTGTTCTGAGTTTCTTCTTTGTGGGGTATCATTTATTTCCATTTTTTGCTCATCGCTATATTTGGTATACGTATTTTCGTGGTAGAACTAGTTCTCATACAGAAAGTTGAGAAATTTATTGCATGAGAAAGAAGAGTCTGATACTCTTGAGAAAAATTATGAGATAAAAACTGATAAAGGGGACAGCAAGAATCCGTTCAGTATCTGGAAATCTGTAATCTTTAAATGGGATAATAGTAAATATAAATGGATAAAGTGATTTCTGACTCGCACTTCTCTGGGGATTTAAGCCAGTATATGACAAGCAATCTTATATGTATCTTTGCCTGCAACAAGTCATCCACTAATGGAGAAAGTTTCTCTGCCTACGCTAATTCAATGGAGCAAAAGATAGATGAATTTTGCTTGGTCTAGTGATATAAAATTTAATTAGATCCTTCTAAATTTTAAACTCAACTCTTAAAATAATACTTATACTAGAAAGAACATAATCATAAAATTATATTAGATAATTACTGAGATGTCTAGTAAAAAAGTATCTAGTTCATGGTATTTAGAAAAAATAGAGAGATGAATTTTAGTGGTGATGGAAACATAATAGGCATTGCATTCTACTGTAGCAATGGATTAGATGTTTAATTAAAGGTTAAACCAATTATAGCAGCAAATGAAGAAAGTTAACTCTGTTATCAAATACAACAAATACTCAAGCACCCACTCCAGTGCTTCTCTCAAAAGCAGGTATTTTGTGACTCCAATTATGCCATTTCTTGTCTTTTATCGCAGTTGGTGTCCGTATTTTTTTCTACCGTCTATTTAAAAAAAAAAACCAAGTGGACGTATTATTTGATATTAATTTACACGTTATGCTGAGCTGAAGCTTCCTTCCACTGATTAGTTTCATTGGCATCATGGCATCTTGACGACTTGGCATGTGATAAAAATGCCAATGAATCCACCTACCATTTCCTCGCATTTAAAAAGAGTTTGAAATTATAAATAGAGTTGAACTCACAACTTTCTGTTTATAAAAAACAACTCAATTAGCAGCTATTTTTAACGAGTGTTGTTGAGCATGGAGTAAAAGGCAAGCTTCGCTTTGTGGAATATTTCAATGCTATTCGAAAAGATTAAACCAATATTGTTTGTGGATCATCTTTCAAGCAAATCCAGACACTAACCTCGACTGTGTTTGATTGTAATATATGTATGGTTGACAATGAAAGCAGATTATTATGAACAATAATCGAGTAGACCAATGATAAGTAATTTGTTTGAAAATCCCAATTTCTGAAGCTGGCGAAGTTAGTCAACCATGGCATGTTAATTATTGCCCAAACTCTCAACAACCGTCCATGACTTTGACGACTAATTTTAAACTAATCTCTCAAATCAGACGCAACATTTGCTCTTAATATTAATAACAATCCATTATCAATTCATGAGGTACCTAATTAGGTAAAATAATATCATAATCCGGCAGTTGAGATTGGCAAATCTTGTCAGAAAGATTTTGGATTTCATAGACAAATTTCTACCAACAGACATGCATGGACAACCTACTGGCTAGCTGATAATATGTGTTTAAACACAAATATCTCAGTCTACCCCTATTTTTTTCATATTAAAAACTCACGTACAGAGTAAGATTTAATTCAAATAATAAAAAATGGATATTCTTTCATGTGTTGTATGAAATACACAAATCAGAATTTACAATTACGGTCAATCCGCGCCCTTTTAAACCACCAAAAGAATATTCCAGCTGGGTAGTGAGGTGCATTTATAAACCCACCAATATAATGGCTCACCAAAAAGGGTTAATTTAAATCTGGATACGAAAGATACTGATCTCACTACTCAGATATTAATTCAATCTCTCTACCATGCAAAATAAATAAAGCACGTAATTAAAATATTAAAAGAAGATAAATAGCATTTGCAAAAGAGGATTCGCATTATTAACAACTAATTCCATTCCTTTTGTCAGGATTTGCCAAAAACGCTTCGTGTCAAAGCACGAATGAATGATCAGTCTTATGAACTTTACCTTTAGTGGGTGTATCAAAACATTTCCAGGGTGGTTATAGTATTTTATATACTAATGCTGATACCCGAACTTGTTCTGTACTGCATCAATAATTTAAGCAGAACAAAAGAAGAATATTGCCCACTCCCTTGTGATTAGCCTTTTGGTCTTTTGTTTTTAAATGATCAAATAACGTTTTAATGGTGGAATCCTACAGAAAAGGAATCACACAGAAAGATCTTCGTTCCCTATAACAGGTATCCTTAAAGGCAGCAAGCCTAGCACACAGAATGAGACTATCTACTTAGTTGTATTACTGATCATTGTGAAGAAATTCATAGTGGCCTCCACTAATTTATATAAGCATATATCTTCTCTTAAATGAGCTTTTAATTATAATATGTGTTTTTGCACATAAAAAAACGTTGAAGCCACATGGTTGGGTCGTCATCTTTATTTAAACTCTTCAAAGTGTACAGAACTACAGATGCTATATTTTTTCTGCTGTAACACATGCAGACCCGTAAGTGGTTGAAGGAACTGATGACGATTAATTAATTTGGATATCTGTTTTCTTTCATTTCTTAACAGAATATGAAACTCTCATGTAATCAATAATTAGTTGAAGTGGGGCTGAGAAATAATTGAGGCAGAAAATCTAGGCCTAAATTTCAATGCGGCATCAGTGTTCTTTTCTTGGTTTTGGCGGGTAATTAAGGATTTCATACAATAATTTACCAGGAAAAAATTGAGGGTCAAGGGTCATCTTTACCTTGGAAGTTATTGCAAAAGAGCTGAAGTTTTTCTTGACTCAATATCACCCAAGAAAAATGTTTGTCTAAGTGTTAAAAAATGTTAACGATCAACCTTACTTATTTAATTAGTTAATGTTAGATTTTTAATGGTTGGAATGACATTGCTTCTTTTTGGCACTTATAGGGATGATATTGAGTAAAAAAAAACTTTAAATGCTTGGAACTCATTCGCGAATGACTTTTGAGTAAAAATAACCTTTAACCTAATGGTGAAAGAGGGAAAGGATAAAAGTAAAAATTGAAAAGAACCCAATAAAAAAAAATCAGACTTTTTGTGTTGTGACGGTGAAGAGTGTGAGAGGGAGAGGAACAAAATAATTTTGAAAATGACCAATGGGGGGAAAAACCACACTCCATTGAAGGGATCCTGGTTGTAATCCAAAAGAAGAATAGTGGAGTGTGAGAAAGAGTATTGATGGGTCCATATATAATATATAAGGGTTAGATGAAGGTTGACCTTTAGTGAGGACTAAAATGACAAAAAGGGAGCTGGGTGTGGTGTGATCTAATGATGACAAATTATTTGTTGCCTAGTGGGAAATTGGATTTTGGAATCCCTGTGATCATGTTAGTGATCATAATATAAATGCATGTGTGTGTACTAACTGTGTATTATCATCATCACTTTGGCATCTCCTTCCTTCCTTTACTTCCCATGCTTCAGGGCCCATCTCCTTTTTGTCCCTTTAACTGTTTTGTTTTTTAATTTTTCTTACTTTATTCCCTTTCCTCTTTCTTTTTTTCTACTACTCGTAAATTGTATTCCATTTTCCTTCTCTGCTCTGCCTCTGCTTTTTATTAGGTTTTAACTGTTTAAGTACGTGTGTTATGCTTTATTTTCCAGGATGTGTGTAGCCCCTTTTGCTTTCTGTCAAAGCATCACACGCTACCCAGTTTTGATTGTACGGCAGTTACATTACATGACGAGCAGGCCATTTCACACAGAATCACTCCCCTGTAATTTCTATTGCACGTACATGTATTAGCTGGCTTATTTTCTTCTGATCTTTTCACTTTCGGTGCAAATCTTCTGTTTATCTCTACCTTAATCCCCTTTTCACTTAAGTGTAAATAAGATACCTATTTACTGAGAAAAAGTCTTGTTATTTCATCACCGAACAGAAAGTTCCATGCATTGCATTTCACTGAAGAAAAAAAAATAAGAGAATGCCCGTAGAGGGCGATGCTTTTGCTGGAGAGGGGTTGATCAAAAGAAGAAAAGAATATGATATTTGGTTATGTATTTGTATGATTTTTTCTCTTCATACAAGCGTCATTCATATTTAGCCAGCTCATAGGAAATTCTATATGTTGACTAGAAAAACAAGAAAGCTTGTTCTTTTGAATTTATCCGGTTGATTTCCCAGTTTCATTGTTATTATTTTAAGTTGCTTTTCTAATTCCTTTCTTAAGTCAATGGTCATGCAAAAGTAGGAATACGTAACTTTACAAATATCATAGTCCTGACCAGAAAAACAATATCTCTGGCTCTCAATTATGAATTATATGACAGCCTTTTCATCCATATAATTTGGCGAAACTTCAAAATCACAAAAACATCAACACAGACGAGATTGAGGGCCAGATCTTGGAAATGTTGATTACAAGAAAAATATTTCTGATGTGAAAATGATGTTTAAGAACACAAAAACTTAAGTGCTAGCAGCAGTAAATGGACCAGGCTAGTACTTTTCCTTGCTTAATAACAGAAAATCAATCTTGACAAGATCATTATAATTGAAATCCACATTTGGATTTTCTGGGTCATTTTCCTTCTGACTGCAGGTACTGAAAGTGGTCAAGAAGAACAAGCAGGCATATGAATTAACCTTGGGTGAGTGTGCAGTTTTGGCTTTTCATACGTATTCGGTGAGAAGTCATAGCCATCCCCATACGAAACAAGTTACAGAGCATTGATTGAAGCGACTGAAGGAAAATGGCCTAACTTGTCACGTTTCTTCAACTATGATTGAAGTACCTATCTAATGTGAAAACTTTTTTTAGACAACAGTATACATTAATAGGGAAAAAAAAGTAACCGAAGTTAGTTATTCATTAGTTTGTGCTTGGTCTGACTTCGAAACTCAGTCTACTAAATAATCTCCTCTGTTTTGCTTGATGGTTCCTTCCTTTTTTGTGGATTATAAGGATTGACAAGAGCACAAGTTAACTCAACTTTGACGGAGGCTAGGTAAGTGTAAGGAATTGAAAGACACGCAGCGAAAATTATCTTAAAAATTTTTCATTCCTTGCCAGGATCTACCGTATGTGTTTAAGTCAAGTGGGACTCAGTGTGTCTCAGCGACTTCCACAGCTTTCGGTCATGACGTTCACAGCTTCTCTCTGCGGCTTGTGCTCCCTTTCTGATTACAATAGGTCGACGACTCAGGTCGGCTTCCTCTACCGGTATCCACATGAACAGCTTTTCAACCACGAACGACGTGCTAGCGTCTCTTGTCCCTCCAGGGCTTTCTCAAGAGTTCGTCCTCTCCGTCTCTATTTCGGCAATTTTTTATCTGCAAACCTTTTGCAGAGTCCCCTTCGGCCTTTCTGTATTCTATGTGTGTGTCTATTCCAAAACGTAGCTCCTAATATTAGATATATAGGATGCTCTGCGTTTTCCCTAACCGAAAAGGATTTTAGAAGTTAATCTTATATTAATTCCGAAAAATAATACAATATCATATATTGTATAATTTTATAAGAAACTAATTAAATAAATAATATTAAATCCGTCCCACAGATTTAATTACCTATTTATTTAACTTTAAATAAAGATGAGACTGAACTATATTTGATTTATTCTCATAAAACAAATTTGAGATATCCTATCAATTTGAATTTCAAATTCAAACATGATAGGGATTTAATTTATCCTTATAATTAAATCTTATAAATATCTCTTATATGAGATATCCTATCAATTTGAATTTCAAATTCAAACGTGATAGAGATTTAATTTATCCTTATAAATTAAATCTTATAAATATCTCTTATATGAGATATCCTATCAATTTGAATTTCAAATTCAAACGTGATAGAGATTTAATTTATCCTTATAAATTAAATTTTATAAATATCTCTTATATGAGATATCCTATCAATTTGAATTTTTAATTCAAACGTGATGGGGATTTAATTTATCCTTATAAATTAAATCTCATATATCTCATATATATAATATATATATGCGAATTTATATATATACGAATATAAATATAAATAAATATATATACATTCACCTGGATCATTCATTGAATCTGGACATGTCTTAGATTCAATGAATCTGGACATCATAGCTCGTGTTGGGCTATTTTGTGTGCGACCCTATAGGCCCATATGAAGTTGGCAGTGGGCCATTTGCTATACTAGCCCACAAGTCGCAAGCGGTCTCTAGCAAGACATAACGACTACTCAAATCATATGAGGATCGATAAACGATGTAACATTTTATACAACCATATCATGTCCCTTCTGTCACGCGATATTTTGGTCATAGATGAGGCATGGATGATGTCATCCTCCTATTCCCGACCGTTACTTTCTTGATCCCTGAGTAGTCTGACTATAAAAATGAAACTACCTTTCCATTACAGTATGGCCATACATTTCTCAGACTCACTCATCGAGGGGCCCAGTAATATCTCTCCACGAATGTGAGGGACAAATTCCATCTTGACCATTCACATTCCTCCGCATGAAAAACCACTAAGCCCGAACATAGTCTTTATGATCACTCGGTCAAAAGTGACTTTTGACTAGGTCAAAGCTGAGCGTTTTGTCATGTAGGAATCCATGATGATCTCAAGTCAGAGGGCATATTGACATGGTTTGTATATGAGAGAAGCTTATGACGTTACCTATGCAGTTCTCTCATAGCGGGTCAGTCCAACACCCTGTACTCTTACATGTGCTTATGACTTTGATTTATATCTCTGTACATTTTCAAAGTCATACTGGTCTTATTTCATCTGTGCTCCCACATAGATGATCGACCAGGGACATTTAGGATAATATCATGAATTATCCAAGGATGGTCATCATAGTAAACATGCAAATAATATGATAACTCAATTAATAAATTCATAAATCAATAATGTTCATAAGATAATGATTGGCCTCTAGGGTACGATTTTCAACAGTAAGAAGCCAGAAATGGTGAAATTTCCATACGTTACGTGAGAAGGTGATACCTGTGGGGGCATGAACAGACAAACAAGTCAAAGGCTATAACCTGTAGAATTGGGCACAGAACAAGTTAGTTATAAAGTAGAATTGACAATTAAATTTGGCGGGGCCAAGACTTTGAAAAGATTGGGTCATGTAAAAGAATTTCCCAATAGGCTCACTGAAAGAGAAGAAAGAAGAAGGAAGGTGCATGTGCTGGAACTGAATTATTGAACTATACAAGCTACAAGGATGTGTAAAAACAGAATCTTTATGTCAAAATCTTGATATGATGGTGGGAAAATCTGTTCACGACCATTTTAGACCACTACCTCACCTCACTGCTATAGTTGCCTCAGCAATCAACTTGTCACCTGGGAAAAAAAGATAAGGTTAGGTTACAAGGTAGCGGAGAAAATAATTTTGTTGGTACAATGAAATAGGAGTACTACAAATGCGAAGACAGAGTCAAAGAAAACAGTTATTGAGAGGGAAAATAAACCGATAATAATGTGAGAAGATGAAATAAATCCAATTTTTTCCATTGGCAGGCCCTCTAGGCCTCTGCCAGGCAAGTTCATTCCTGGTTCTTCGAGGTTCTCAGATTCAAGTTCTTATGTGGGGCCCATCTTTTTGACTCTCTCACCCATGTTTCCGGTTTATCTAGAGGGAGTTTACGTCTAGGCAAAGATGTTAAGCCTGATTTTTTTCATTTCACAATGTGAAAATTTGACCGGAAGAGAAGACTCAAATATTTGGGGAGATGCAAAATTTAATGCGTCTTGATTGGCCCAAAATAAGATGTCTAATGGATTGAGAAGGGGCAAACACAAGAGATCTCAACCAGACAATTATTGCAAATCTTAGTGGTCCTTACCTGTAGAGTAATATGTTTCTTTTTTTTTTTTTGGGTATTGCGTATGTTGTTTTTTTTTGGGGGGGGGGGTGTTCATCGAATAAGCCTGTCAGTGGGTCTCTTTGGTCCTATAACAGGGATTATTTCCAAGCAACGCAGAAAAGGAGGAAAAAGAAAGAGAAGAAAACTTGTCCGCATGCATTCAAACTTCAAGGGGGACGTAAGCAAAGAGACAGGTAGCAAGGGGACAAGAGATAATAAGTTTTCTGAGACGGGGCTGGTTCTTAAACGTATATCTTTTGTTTACTCTGCCATTGTTGGACATGCAGAACGTTTCATAATGGTGAGAGCAATAGCCAAAGGTTGTCCCAAAATGTCAGACCATCATTGCTTGCATGCTAAAGAAGGCCTATATTCCAGAATAGAAGTCAGTAATACCAAGGCTGCGTGCATTCTCTGTCACTCTTCCTTTCAATGTACAAGTGTTCTCCGACAAGGCACAGGCTTTCTTTTTTGGTTTTGTTCACAATTGTGCCTCTTGTTAAAGCCAGAGTTCCCTTGTGTGTCTTTTCCCCTTCACATTTTCCATATACCCGTTTTATGCTGCAATATTATATCCCTTACGAACATGAAAGCATGAAACCAACGCATAAAACATTAAGCAGCCGACGAAACATGAAAATTATTTTTCATAGAATTGGTGCTAAAGGCCCTGTGACAGAGCAGGTGCGGACACAAATGTCATCAGCCTCCAAATCTTGAGATGATATGTGGTATGGTATCATTTCACGACACCATAATAGTCATGAGCTCAATGTTTATTTAAACTTTCAGAGCACGGGATTTTCTGGTACCACAACAACCAACCCCTTATGGTACTCTCCAGTCTCTCCCGTGTGTCATCTTTTATTACGTGTTTCTACAAGTATGTATAACATTAAAATAAGCAGTATACATCAGTTTTCTTTCGTTCTTCCATTCTTTGTTTTTTTTTTTTTGTTAGCATCTGCGTTCTTTACAAACTTGGAAGTTGAAATTCAATCCATTTCGCAACGGAGAAACCATAATCGTAACTCAAGGACCCAAACTCCGTAGTCCGGACCATGTTTGGTTCATATCAATTCCTGAGGCACTGTTATAGCTTTGATGGACTCTGTCAATCAATTTTTATGAGATCTTCTCTTAGAATTTTTCCTGCCGGTAACTTTGGAATCTTCTCTATAAATGTCACCCGCCTTAACCTTTTGTATGGCGCAACCCGGACAGAGGAAAGAACCCAGTTAATAATGTCAAAAAAAGGTTTCCGCAATCCAAACTCATACAACCGTTATATTACTTCAAAGTATAAACACATTCATGAGTCATGATAGTTCAATTAAAGCAACGAAGAGCGATGATTTATCAAAATCTGCATGTCAGCCAGCATTTCAAAATTCTTTTCCAGTCTATTTGGCAATCGAAACGGATGGAATCGCTTTTCAGTTATACGAAACAGAACCCCACCAAACTTAGAATGAAATAAAAACCTGAAAGTGAAACCGCAAGCTTGTTCAAAACTTTTCAGAGAAACATTTCATTTTAGAATTAAAATACAACAAAAACAGTCTCGAGTCTCGACTGCTAGCTAGGTAACTGCTATTCTGAAAAGAATTTATTTGTCTCTATTCTTAACCATCTCAACCAAACGTTCTTTTTGAAAATAATGCCTGCAGATAATTACCAGTTCTGCTACAAACTTCTGAACGGCTTCTTCTGTTACCAAGCTGTTGGGTGAGCGAACTACGTAAGCAACTGGAACCTCACCAGCTTTAGCATCAATGGATCTAAATTTGGAATTGACAATAAGTCCTCGAGATTTTTTTTAAAATGAGGTGATGAAAACAACAATTGAAGTGCTCTTTAACGGAAAGTATGGAGGACTCTACATGAAAATGACTTACGGGATCACACAAGCATCTAATATCTCAGGGTGCAAAACTAGCAAGTCTTCAAGTTCTGCTGGCGCTACCTAACAATAAGACGGAAGACACGTAACAATGTGTCGTCCCACGAATAATAGCGTAATACTCAGAAGATTAATCACAACTATATTTGGGAGTGGCGAGTAAGCTATATATGAGGAAACGGTGAGTCTATTCAAAATAGTTTACTCGCCACTCTCATACATAGTTGTGATTAATCTTCTATCATGCATTTAATAATACCTGAAGTTCTCAGAAAGTCAAGTCACTATCTCTCACTAAAATGCTGGGATCTCTTTCAAAACATCATATTCGTGACATTGCACTCTTGTCGATACTTAATAGAGAATGGTACAATCAAAATAAAGAAGATTTCATTCTAGAAAGGATTGTTGACTGTTCAGAAAGTTAGACAATAACGTTCAATCATATCATTACTTACCTGGTATCCATAACACTTGATGAGCTCTTTAATTCGATCTACCACAAATAGCTGTCCCGCTTCATCAAAATAACCAAGATCTCCTGTACTTGATCATCTGTGGTCAGCTTGGTCGCTTCTGGATTGTTCCTACACACATTCCGAGTTCTTGTCAGAAAGATCAATTAGAATACAAGAAAAGCGAGAGTCTTACATCGATACTTTAATTAATTAATGATTATTGATTTATCAATATGTTGAACAAGGTGTTTGAGAACGATTAAAATGTAGCATGACTTGTCAACTTTGCGTTCGACCTTGCATCATAGTAGGCCCTCGAAGCCAGATTTCTCCCAATTGATTGGGTGGAAAGGGCTTGGACGTATCCAAATTAACTACGCGGGATTCGAAGCCTGGAAGCAGTGATCCCGCAGAACCAGAAAGGCTGCATCCTTCATTTGCATTATCTAAGGAAATAATTCCCCATGCTTCTGTCATGCCATATCCCTGCAAGAATAACTTGCGAATCAATATATGATAATCTATCACTGTTCAATATCATATTCACTATATTGAACAGTCTTCCATACAACACCTTGTGATAAAGTATTCTCCGCAAGGTGCGTAGCTTGCGCCTAATCTTCAACTTCAGCCTGGGCAAAAGCCAAAGGTAACTTATTGAGTTGTCCCTCTCTGCCCTCAAATTTTCTGTTGTTTTTGTAACAGTTACAACTAAAAATAGGTTAGTGTGGGTATTTCTTTTAAAAAGAAATACTTGCAATTGATTTTTTTAACAAAATATGAAAATCAAAATGCTTTTCTTAGACAAAAATTTAAACAATCTCTAGATTCTTTAGTAATTTTACTTTTTAAATTTTAACAATAACAAGTTCACAGGCAGAGAAAATTCAACAAATGGAACCTTTGTCGTAAAAAAATATTTTTGAAAAAAATTACATGATACAGTTGCTTATTTTATTTGTACGTGTGTATAAAATTAGAATATTGATCAGCATAGCCATATCGAGGCACTAAATTATTTTATCAGAGAATACAGATCAGCATATGATTAAAAAGCTTCAACTCTCTCCAAATCATCCATAAATTCAAATGACAACTTACCTGAATAATCTCAACCTGGGGAAGAAGCTTAGCACACTCCTGCATCACATCTTTACCCAATGGCGTGGCGCCTCCAGCGAGCTGTTTCAGTGACGATAAGTCATGCTCAGAAACATCCCTCCGCTTCACCAGTTCAATCAGACCGGCGGAACAACATACAAGTTCGTCACCTTGAACTTCTCCACTGCTCCCATAGCCTTCTCCAAATCAAACCTCCCCATTGACACCACCGTGCTCCCCCTCCTCAGCTGTTAATACTTTACAATCGAAAGCCCAAATACATGGTACATCGGCAAGAAACACAGGAACACATTGCCGACTTCGCCATATCGATCCTGATCCGAAGTCCCCGCCAATGAAGTCGAGATGAAACTCCGATGCTTCAAAATTACTCCCTTGCTTTTCCCCCATCGTGCCTAATGAGCCACGTCGGACTGCGTAACGTTGTTCGCCGGCAAATCGGAGCTTGCGTTTGACGTTCTGATCAAATCAGCGTAGTACCTAATCTTAGAGCTCGAGGAATTGGATTATTTTACAGGGTCCGAAGGATCCAATAATATGGATGGCAAATTCGACGGTTCGATTTTTTCGAAAAGTTCAGCGACGGTAATTACGAGTTTCGGATTAGAATCTTCGACTTGTTTTGAAAGCTCGAAGACGGTGTACATAGGATTGCAGGTGGTGACGATGGCGCCGATGGCAGCAACGGCAAGAAAGCAAACGAGTCAACATGTGGAATTGGGAGCGAATATCAAAACGACGTCGCCTCCGTTGCTGCCGAGACGTAACAAGGAGTGAGCGAACCTGGTGACGTGGATTTTGAGCTGGTAGAAGGTGGGGGGCTCGCCGGAATCAGAATCGATGAGGGCGAAACTGTTACCGAAAGAAGAAATGCTTTTGAAGAGGAAAGAATGCCAACCAAAATGTTGCTTGAATCCCTTTTGTTTTCGATCGTTGGGTCTGCGGTATTACGCCCATCAATTTGGATTCCTTCGGTTTATTAATTATATTTATTTACGTTAATAAGGCTTTTTTGGCCAAAATTTTGACGCATGCTTCAAATAGACTATAAATGATAACATATGTTTCTTTCAGAGTCATTTTTTATGAATAACAATTCTTAAAAGTCATATGGTACGAGATTGGTCTCATTGGAAAGAAAAACAAGGCGAAAGACATCGTCTCTCCCTTCTAAATCTCGTATTTGGAAATGTCGAACAGTCGAAATCCAATTTGGGTCTTCCCGTGGAGTACGTTTTTTGGTACAAAGTGTGTTTATTTTTTGTTTCTGGGCAGGAGTACTGGCGTTTTCGAACAACAAGGAGTGGGCTGTGTATTCTTTATTTGGGTCTGAGTAATGGATTGTGCTGTCCTGTTGGGTGCAGTGTATGTATTATTTTTCCTTTAAAATTTTATTTAACCTTTTTATCAATATTTTAAATTTTAATTATGACCGGATCTCATAAGGAGAGGGCGTGTGATCAGCTACATCCATTAGGCTTGTTTCTTTAAGCTACTATCTAGTTTCAAGGTCTCATTATCATCCCACAGAGGTTAGCTGTGAATTGAATTTTAATCTCTCTTAATTCTCCGCCAGAAAATTTGTACATGATATCTAATTTAAATTTCAGGAGAGGCTGCCTGAGAAGCAAAGAACCGGACGAGTTTATAAAGAATACTACGTCCAGTAGGACCTTGTTAATTTTTTTAAAAAAATATTTAATTATAGTATATATTATATAATTTTTTTTAAATTAGTAATTTATAAGTTAAATAAATTAGTTTAATAAAAACATATAAATATTTTAAAATATTTTATTTAATTTTTTAATTCTTTTAAAACAAAGTCACATGTTTAAAATTAGTATAGGAGGTATTAATTTTGTTTTCTTGGGGCAACATGTAGAAAGCAATTGACACCAGATTTTGGCCGGAATCATGTTCCCGTAAATCTGGTAAAGTTCCCGCCTGTCCACGTGGACATCTTTTTTTTCTATTTATACTTTTTGGCCAACCACGTGGATATCTCCTTTCTTATTTATATGTGGCATTCATTTCTCTGACCCGCTTTTTACCTCCATCTCCCTCTCTCCCCTCAGATTCCCCGATATTCCCCCCTTCCTCCTCCTGATGGCGGAAACTTCCTCTCTTTGCTTCTCAAGATTCTCTCCTGTTCCATCCATTTCTCGTTCGAAGAAATCGAGATCCTCGTCCTCTCTGTTTGCATTCACCTCTGGTCAGTTCTCGGCTTCACCTTCTCGACCCTCGCGTCGTCCCTTCCACTTCGCCCCAAGAGCCACCGATTCCGGCAATGCTTTCGGCGATGATTCCTTCGGATTTTTCCCTTGGTCCGAAGATGGCGGTACGATTTTTCTTTTTTCTTTTTTGTATCTCTATAGTGGAATTTTTAATGCTAAAATCAGCTTAATTTATGCATCTAAATTTCACCGTGGACTTTATAATTACAACGCATGCATTTGTTAAAGACGATTCTATCACTATGCATGTGCTCTACCTGTGTAATTTCTTCGTGTCACTAAGAATTGCTTTCTAATGTGTTATTGTGATGTAATTTTGGCATCAAGCAAGGAAGTCCCTTTTTTTTTTGGGTCTCCGATCAAGCAAGGAAGTATCACTTGATATGTTTGAAACTTATTTTCGATTAATGCGCTGCCCAAGATTTATTACAGATAGTTGTAGTAAAGTAACTTAAAGATTACTATGTAGCTAAGATTTTAGAATTTTAATGAATTAAAATTATTCAAAGTAAAAGTTGTGTTAAGATCAGTGATTTTTCTCAATTCAGATTCACTTCATTTAGAATTAAAATGACAGCTCCTTTTTAAAATAAATAAATCAGCGGCTGAAATGATTATATGTGAAAGTCTTAATTTTTAAAAGGAAATTTCGACTTCCCGAGTATCAAGTTCAAAAACTGCTCAAACCTTTCATGTATAAGAATATCCTATGAATCTCTTATCGATATAATCTGACTTAATTCCAATGGTGTTTGTCATACCAGAGATTCAATGGATTCCTGAAGAGAGAGTGACCTTATTCACTGCTGATGGGCTGATTCAGGTTGGAGGCTCCATGGCTCCTCGCCGTGTTAGGGCCTCAGATGTATGCCTTTTACTGTGCAATTTTTAGCCTTCACTTTTGAGTTCAAGGACAATAACTTAACATGCATTGAGCCCACTTATTCCGGTCATAAATTCATAATTACCAACTCAGGCATTCCTCTATTTATATTTAAATTGTTGGTATGTTGTGGTGCTGGTCTATTTCAAGAGCTAATATGTGCTTCAAAAGGGCAAGTCATTAGGCCAAGAATTTTTCTTTTTAATACACGGTATTTTATTGATATGTATAAGATGCCTCTTCAAGTGAAAGTCCTTGGGTTAATGGTGAAACCTTACCATGTCAAAGCTCCTGTGTCAACACACAACCCTCCTAGAAGCTTAAGTTATAAGGAGGAGACCTAGTGATGATTTTCTTAAAAATTTCTAGGATATGTATCATCATGATTATGGGACTTTCTACAACATACATCGCAAAAGTTCCCCTGCCAGCCTGCCTTCTGTAGCTGCTCCTTCTGATAGATTGCATATGTTATCAATAAGTTAGATGCTTTCTCTCATTAAAATATGTATCTTGGTTTGTCATGTGTAATACTTGGCATCATTGGTCCATTCTTTCAAGGTCAAGATTTGATCTGCTCTTGTCTAGAACTGTCTCAACTTTGAACCATATTCATCTTGTTTACACTCCATCTCACTGTCAGTATTCTTTTAGATACGCCAATCACTAAGCATGTGTTTGTGCTTGACAGAAGAAACAAGGGAAAACTGCCCAAAGATTTCAACGATTCCAAGAGAGTCGCTACATGGATCCCAATCAAGGTCTTTGTCTAGGTGCTCTCTTTGATATTGCAGCTACTAATGTAAGTACTCTTCCTTTTGACTTGATATCTTTTGAGCTTATTTTACTTTGCCAGATCTCTTACCTTTTGAATTCTCCTTCTAGGGGCTTGATATGGGCAGAAGACTTTGTATTTTTGGTTTCTGCCGTTCCATTGAGATGCTGAGTGATGTTGTGGAAGACACAGTCTTGGACCATGGAGGGGAGGTATGTCATAGTACCAGGTCTTCGTATTTTTGTTCACTGTCAACCTACTGTCCACGTTTTTTGTTCCTTCTCTTCATGACTGAAGGAAATTTGGTGCCTAAGTTATTCTTAATATTTCTCTAGATGTCGTCTGCCAATGTTGAACTATTAATTAGAACTGGAGTGAAGGTTTATTTATGGAAATTGTATTCTGCCCTTCTCACGATGGTTGTATGATTTCTTGTGGGTTAACTTACAATTTCCCAGGTGTCTGTATGTCTGGAAATTCCTGAGATTGATGCCAGTTAATTGATATTCTGTAGAATTTTCCTTTATAAAATTTTCTTATATCTTGTTGTGCCAGCCTAAATTCTGAGTCCGGAATATGGGCCCCTTTTATATTGATTCATTTTTAACTGACAGGTTGTTACTACAGAGAAGGCAAGCAAAGGTGGTTTGCATGAGAAGCTAACCATGACTGTTGCAGTGCCACTGCTATGGGGGGTGCCTCCAGCTTCAGAGACACTTCACCTAGCAGTTAAAAGTGGTGGAGGGATTGTAGAGAAGGTCTATTGGCAATGGGATTTCCTGTAAATAATACTAGTCTCTTACTCATTCTTTGTGCTCTGTGTGCATAAATTTTTATCTCGCCATTCCAAGTTGTGGCTTGATGGTGAGAGCATTTTAGTTTCACCCATCAAGTCAAGAGTTCGAAACGGCGCTTTTTTAAACCAAACTCTGTATATCTTGTATATCAATGTACAAAATTGAAATTTATCTATTGGACACTCATTTCATACTAATTATTACCTCTAGTCATAATTTTAAGAACCAGTTGACTTTTTTGAATTAATCTAAAGCTAAATTAATTAGTTAATTATGATTAAATCTAATCTCTCAAGTAGCACTAACCTGTTGGATCAAAGTTCCATCTCTTCCGTACAGAAACTCTGTTTCTTTGATATTATGAGTGATCGGGTTATTGCAGCTTCCATCAGAAGAGCTGTAAGCAGCAGCTTTACCACCAACCATGGACACTGGCTGATTCTGAATGAGTCCCATGAAAGTGCTATCATGGGGTTATGAAATAAGTTAGAAGCAGAAGCGTTACCACTCAAAAAATTGGAAGCAGAGCCTGTGAAAGACACGTTGGCATGGTGGTAGCTGGCTGAGAATGATAATGGTGAAGCTGGTGTGGAATTTTGAAGAACGGTTAAAACGGTGGTTTGGTGATGATGAGGCTTAGGCTTATTCCCCTGAACTAAAGGATTATTCATGAGCATCATTTTCTTCTTAAGCTTGGTGTTCCAATAATTCTTGATATCGTTGTCGGTCCTCCCAGGTAAACGAGCTGCTATTATCGACCACCTGCGTTTAATACTCATGAATTATCTAAAAATGTCGGCTTGCATGCTCCAAAACATGGAACAAACTTTAACTTCCTTCCACTGTATTTCTTGGATTCAAAAGGGAAGTGAACAAGTTGAGAACACATATATATACCTGCTTCCAAAGCTAGCGAAGAGGCTGCAGATGATTCTGTCTTCATCGGCAGAGAACTGGCCGTGCTTGATGTCGGGTCTGAGATAGTTAAGCCATCTTAGTCTGCAACTTTTCCCACATCGTTTCAAACCTGTGCCAGAAAATTACCATTCCCAGGAATAAGAAATAGTTAAGATCACAGAATTAGAAAAAAAAACACAAGAAGAAGAAGAGAAAACACGTACCAGCTTTTTGAGGGAGAGCAATCCCGTTGCCACCAGTGCCATGTTTCTCTATATACTCCCTTAGCTTGGTATCTTCTTCAGGAGACCATGGCCCTTCTTTACACTTGCCCTGTCACAACAAGGAGCTCTACCCAACTTTTTCCTGGCTCTCTCTCTCTCTCAAACTCTGTTAATTGGATGCAGAGCTATGTATTTAAGCTGTGGTAACTTGGAAGAACAGAGAAGACTTTAAATAGCACAACTCTGCACAGAGTAGAGACTTTTTTATTTTTTAACTTAAATTATCTAATGTGTTTATAACCCATAACCCCATAGGCCATATTATTGATATAATCCAGCAGAGGATTATGTCACCGCAAGAGGGAGCCTTTTCTTAACACAAGTGAATCCCGAGTCTCTTATCTATACTACTACCAAATATGTCACTGAAAACGAAGGTCTACTGCTATAGACGTATCACGTATGATATTTTAAGCCGCCGGTAAAGGAAGGAGAGAGAGGACATTTGCTTCATCATTATTTTTATTATTTACTAACATCACGTCAATTTAAAATCAAATGATCTTTTGTTGTATACACTTTTTTTTTTACTGAAATACTACTTTTGAGCAAAATTGACGTAATTTTTTTAACGAAAATCCTGTAATTTATTCTAAGTTATGTGACTCTTTTAAAAAAAATATTTTCTTGAAGATTATAATTTATCAAAAAAATAATACTAATTACTCGTACAATAATTTTTATAATATTTAACCATCATATAGTTAATTAACAGTGAAGCGCTCGCTTTTAAATTAGTGTTTGATATCATGAGCATATATATATATATATATATATATATTATATATATATATAATAATCATATTTTTGTGCATGGTTATTTCTTTTAAATTATAATGTATTTTTGCACAGGATCGTAAATCCTATATGGTAATACTACTGGGCTCAGAATAAAGTTAGTGTTACAAAATCATATTATAATTTCAACTTAGCTGCATAAACAGTCTTATTGTATTTATCAGTGTTCCTTCATTAATCATTCCAAGTACTCGTTATTATTTTTACCGACTCTTGCAATCAGAATGGTCGTATATAGCTATGACATGCAAGAAAATTGTGTTAATGTGGACAATTAACCTTTCTTTTTTTTTGAAAAAAAAAATCATCTAAGACCGTCGCGTGCACACGAAGTATTCAATGGTCATAAAACACAGTAATTTAATTAAGGGTCCTACTAGGAGTGTTGGATCATAAGACTTTTTACAACTCAAAAAATTGAATTTCGAAACCAAACGTACTAGACTTTCAACTTCTATGCAGTCCTCACGCTATTACAGGCGTCAATGGACCTGCTCTGTTGACAATACAAACCATATTGCCCTCACTATTTGAGGCAATTGCTATCTTCTAGTATTGTTGTAACCATTCCCAAGAACCAAATTATGCCATACGACGACAACGTGAGCGAACGAACATGCGGGGGAATCCTAGACTAAGGAATGCTCACAGAATCTTGGGTAGTGGTTGTTGTGAAAATTGGGTGTGTCATAGAAACTAGAAGTCCCACATTGCTTGAGTGAATGAAGGTTCAAGAGTATATCTATTAAGTTACAATTGTGGGCTAGTAAATGGGCCTAGAAGAGAGGTGGACTTGTGCGCACGACAATGGGCCATCAATGGGAAATTCAGTTAAAAATCGGCGATTTCCCCCCTGTGCGCAAGATAGAATGTGATAATTGGGCACTTTTTGTGAAAAATATTTTGGCATCCAGAAATATTTTTAATGTACCTAGACGGAAAGTGTCCAAATTCCTACAGCCTAAATAAATTTGAAAGGCCAAACATTAATTTTTTTTATGAACGTTGGCATTATGGCTGTTGAGAATGTAACCGTTGCGCCAAAAAGATGCGACCTTACAGTCCAACCAGTATCACGCTGGTTCGGTCCAAAGGACATCTCTTACAGACGCAACCGATGCTTCCGTACCTCTTCATCCTTATAAAAGCAGTGCACAAGGATGTTGCAGATAGATGTGAAAAATGCTCGTACTCTCTTCCCATTTCTCTCTGAGTTTATTTCCTCCTGCTAAATTATGTTTCCTTGTTTACACAAGAGGAATCTGTTTAATCCTGGGGAGTACCGCTTCATCTTGCTGGTTGTCGCAGAATAACTCTTAAGGACAGTGTCCTTGGACGCGACTCGGATTGGTTGTTCTTTTGCAGATTCTGTCGTCTACAATCTTAAGAGTTATTCTACACGATGGACTCTTCCAGTGCTTTGAATCCTACTGGGGACGACGACAATAACAACAACGCAGGTGGTCGATATAACAGTACAATTCCTCATGTTTCTATCCCTGCACCTCGTCTATTCCCTGACACTTCAAAAATAGAGGTGTTTGATGGCAAGAACTTCAGGCGTTAGCAAGAGCGAGTGTATACTGTTCTTGATATGCATGGAGTAGCAACGGCACTCAGCGAATCTCAACCATCTCTAGATGCTGAGTAAGCCTAAAAAGATGTTTGGACATATGCCAACAAAGTATGTAGACACACACTGATCAGTACTTTATCTAATGATCTGTTCGATATTTATAGTGTCTACAAGGAAGCAAATAAAATCTGAAACTCCTTGATTCTGAAATATACTGCGGAGGATGTTGGAAAACAGAAGTTTGTAGTTGGAAATTATTACAGGTGGGAGATGGTGGACAATAACGACATCAAGAGTCAGATCAATGAATATCACAAATTGATTGAAGATCTCAAGGCTGAACACATCAATCTACCTGATAAATTTGTTGCCAGAATTCTAATTGAAAAGTTGCCAGAGTCGTGGAACAACTACAAGCAACAATTGAAACATAAGCAGAAGCAACTGTCGTTAATGGATTTAATCACTCATATTATCATTGAAGATATCAACCGGAGAACGATTCAAGCAGCAAAGGAGAAGGAGATGACTGCTAAGGCAAACTTGGTAGAAACAAAATCGGACAACAAGAGGTACGACTCTAAACACAATAATAAGAAACACCAGAAAAAACAGTCAGATTACAAACCCAAGAATGCTGACCCCAAATTCAAGAAGAAAGGCAAATGTTTTGTCTGTAATAAACCAGGACATCATGCATTTGAATGCAGGAAGAGGGCTGATAAGATGAGAAGTAGTAATCCTCCTAAACCAAATATAAATTTGGTTGAAGGAGATGATGGTAGTGATAATGATATTATCATTGCAATGATTTCTTAAGCTTTTCTTGTATCTGATGTGAATAAATGGGTGGTAGACTCTGGGGCTACCAGGCACATGTGCAAATAAAGAGTTGTATTCCTCCTTTGAAGAAGGAGAAGACCACGTGTATCTTGCTGATTCTCAATCTGCAAAAGTTCATGGAAAAGGAAAAGTGGTTATAAAACTCACATCAGGGAAGACCTTAGTGTTGCAAGATGTCCTGTATGTTCCTGAAGCTAGAGCAAATTTAATTTCTGTTGCTATATTGGGAAAAGCTGGGGTCAAAGTGTCATTTGAATCTGATAAGATCATTATGACTAAGAACAATGTTCTGATTGGGAAGGGTTATTGTAATCAAGGACTATTTGTACTGAGTGTTGATGAGAATAATAATAATGCATCTTCTTCTGCTTACTTGATTGAGTCTTTTGATATTTGGCATGCTAGATTAGGTCATGTTAATAAATCTTACATGGAAAGATTATAGAAACTTGAATTAATTCCTGGAATTAAGAATGATATGATAAGTAAATGTGAGATTTGTGTACAAACTAAGTTGACTAAGAGAACACACTTATCTATACAAAGAGAAACTAAATTATTATCTTTAATCCACACAGATTTGGGAGATCTAAAACAAACAGAAACTAGAGGTGGTAAAAGATATTATATTACTTTTATTGATAATTTCTCTAGATATACTAAAGTGTATTTATTGAGAAATAAAGATGAGGCTTATAATAAGTTTGTTTTATATAAAGCCCAGGTAAAAAATCAATTAAGTAGAAAGATAAAAAGAATTAGATCAAATAGAGGAGGAGAATATTTGTTATTAGATGATTTTTGTGAAAAAGAAGGCATAATTCATGAAGTAACTCCTCCTTATTCCCCTGAATCTAATGGAATAGCAGAAAGGAAAAATAAAACTTTAAAAGAAATGATGAATGCCTTACTTGTAAGTTCTGGAGCACCTGATAACTTGTGGGGGGAAGCTATATTAACTGCATATTTTTTACAAAATAGATTACCCCATAAGAAAACAAAGAGAACCTTTTATGAATTATGGAAAGGTTATAAACCAAATATGACATATTTGAGAGTGTGGGGGTGTCTTGCAAAAGTTTTATTACCTGATCATAAAAAGAGAAAAATTGGTTCTAAAACTTCTGATTGTATGTTTATTGGTTATGCTCAACAAAGTGCTACTTATCGCTTTCTAGTTTTGAAAAGTGATGTTTTGGATAAAAATACAATTATTGAAACTAAAGATGCAGAGTTCTTTGAAAAAGTTTTTCCTTTGAAAGTTGAGCATACTTCAACAAGAATTGAAAGAGTTTCTTCTTCCTCTCTTAAACAAATTTCAAATGAAGTTTTGGGTGAAAGTTTACGAAAAAGTAAAAGGCAAAGGAAAGAAACTTCTTTTGGAGATGATTTCTTCACTTATTTAGTTGAGGGAGAACCTAGAGACTTTTATGAAGCTATTTCATCTCCAGATGCAGATTCTTGAAAAGAAGCTATTAAATCAGAGATTGATTCTTTAAATAAAAATAAAACATGGGTTTTGGTAGACTTGCCTCCAGGAGCAAAACCTATTAGATGTAAATGGGTTCTTAAGAAAAAATATTTTCCTGATGGGTCTGTAGAAAAATACAAAGCCAGACTAGTAGCCAAGGGATATACTCAAAAGGAAAATATTGATTATTTTGATACATTTTTTCTTCTATAAGAGTCCTTATTGCTTTAGCTTCAATTCATAAGCTTTATATTCACCAAATGGATGTTAAGACTGCATTTTTGAATGGTGATTTAGAAGAAGAAATTTATATGGCACAACCTGAAGGGTGCATTGTTCCTGGGCAAGAAAATAAAGTTTGTAAATTAATTAAATCTTTATATGGTTTAAAGTAGGCACCTAAACAATGGCATGAAAAGTTAGATCAAGTTCTAACAAATGATGGTTTCTCTACTATAGAAGTAGAAAGATGTGTTTATACAAAAGTTATGAATAATGATTGTGTGATTATATGCCTATATGTGGATGATATGCTTATTTTTGGTACTAATATGAATATTGTACTTGAAACAAAGGGTTTTCTTGCTTCAAATTTTGATATGAAAGATTTGGGTGAAGCAAAGTTAATCTTGGGTGTGCAAATCATAAGGAATGAAAGAGGTATCTTACTTTCTCAAGAACATTATGTTGAGAAAATTCTAAGAAAGTTTGAACAATATGATGAAACTCAAATGAGTTCTCCTTATGATTCGAGTGTGCACCTAAAGAAAAATTTAGGAGACCCAGTTGCTCAATCTAAATATGCACAGATCATTGGAAGTCTATTGCATTTAATGAATTATACCAGACCTGACATAGCATATGATGTGTGTAGATTGAGCAAATATACTCACTGTCCAAGCAGTGAACATTGGGATGCTCTAATAAGGTTATTGAGATACCTTAGAGGCACCATGAATTATGGTATATATTATAGTGGATTTTTTGTTGTATTAGAAGGATACAGTGATGCAAATTGGATCTCAGATTCAGAAGAGTCAAAATCCACTAGTGGTTATGTGTTTATTTTTGGTGGTGGTGCAGTCACATGGAAATCATCCAAGCAAACAATTCTAACTAAATCCTCAAGGGATTCTGAATTTATTGATATGGAATTGGCTGGAACTGAGGCTGAGTGGTTGAAAAACTTCTTAGCAAGTATTCCATTGGGTGACAAGCCCACACCATCAATATCTTTACACTGTGATAACCAATCTGCGATAGCTACGGCTAAAAATAAAACCTTCAATGGTAAAAATAGGCACATTTGATTGAGACACAATATTATAAAGCAGTTGCTTAAAGACGGGGTGATCTCAATCAATTATGTAAAGTCACAAGTAAATCTTGCGGATCCGTTAACAAAACCCCTAGGGAGAAAACAAATTGTTAAGACATCGAGGGGAATAGGACTAAAGCCAGTTTGATAACGACAGCGATGGCAACCCAACCTTTGTGATTGGTGATCCCATGAAGAAGGTTCAATAGGTAAGAACAAGTTGTTTGTTAGTTCTGCTAGCACCAAAATATTATTACTGGTCCTTTCCTATGGTGTACAAGAAAGTGTTAGATTGCATAGAGGAGGATAAGCAAAAGCTCTTAATGATTTTAAATCCCACGGGATGGTGTATTATGTGCAGATACACTTAAAGAAATCACCTATACGAATGAGGAGTATGGGCCGCTCTTATGAGATTGTGGCGAAATCTCTAGAGCATTTGTTAAAAACCAGGACACGCGCATGGCCGCCTAATGTGCAAAACTGCTCGGTAAACAGTGGAAATGTGGGGGTATAATCTGGCTGTTAGTACCTCTGATATACACCCAAGAGGTGCTGGTTCATAGTCCATAGGACCACTGGCATCTCTGTATACCAAGTATCAGTCTAGGTCTAGTTCATAGTCCAAAGGACCACTAGATACAATGATTATATCCAAGTGTAACTCAGAGAATGGAGTTTCTTTGACACATGTGGGGGATTGTTGTGAAAATTGGGTGTGTCATAGAAACTAAAAGTCCCACATTGCTTGAGTGAATGAAGGCTCAAGAGTATATAAATTAAGTTACAATTGTGGGCTAGTAAATGGGCCTAGAAGAGAGGTGGACTCGCGCGCATGACAATGGGCCATCAATGGAAAATTCAGTTGAAAACCGGCGATTTTCCCCCTGCGCGCAAGATAGAATGTGATAATTGGGCACTTTTTGTGAAAAATATTTTGGCATCCAGAAATATTTTTAATGTGCCTAGATGGAAAGTGTCCAAATTCCTACAGCCTAAATAAATTTGAAAGGCCAAACGTTATTTTCTTTTATGAACGTTGGCATTATGGCTGTTGAGAATGTAACCGTTGCGCTGAAAAGATGCAACCTTACAGTCCAACCAGTATCACGCTGGTTCGGTCCAAAGGATATCTCTTACAGACGCAACTGATGCTTCCGTACCTCTTCATCCTTATAAAAGCAGTGCACAAGGATGTTGCAGATAGATGTGAAAAACGCTCGTACTCTCTTCCCATTTTTCTCTGAGTTTATTTCTTCCCGCTAGATTCTGTTTCCTTGTTTACACAAGAGGAATCTGTTTAATCCTGGGGAGTACCGCTTTATCTTGTCGGTTGTCGCGGAATAACTCTTAAGGACAGTGTCCTTAGATAAGACTCGGATTGGTTGTTCTTTTGCAGATTTTGTCGTCTACAGTGGTATCATGACGCTGTTTCTTATCCATGCTGCTCTGGGACTTCAATTAAGCCTCAGTTACTAATTGATTGATCCTGCATTGCTGCTATTCTGAGCCATTATTCATTTTACAATATGGTGTACATTCTTTCTTGGACGTGGTTCTTAACTTTGAATCTGAAATGAGAACTAAGTACCAGCATGTTTAATTCCCTTCTAAAATTTTGTCAGATATAATCATACTTGGAGCGGTTTCGCATCATCTCAGGGTTGAAATTCGGGCAAACCGAGGACAATGCATTTGTGGTCAAATTAGATTCCGATCGCAGTTTCCGGTGGGGGTGTCGGGTCAATTTGTATCTGGTAATTTATTATTTATCAATAATCAAGTGAAGTTCTAGAGATTAAAAAAGTAGAGCATAATCATAATTGGTACAAATATGTCACTTGCTAGTAATTATGTATGCTCCCCTGTTCTTTTTCATGTCGCGTTTAACTATCTACGGTGCATGGTATCGTAACGCAAGCTCCAAAGAGAATTGTAACTTGGGCAACACAAGGACAAGTTTAGAGACCTTCTGGCCATCAAAAATCTCATTTCATGAGCATTTTATTGATTGGACTTGGACTAATGTTTTGCTCTAAGATATATAAACTAGTATGTACTTAATTATAATGGCCATTATCATTTGAAAATGACTGAGAAAAATGCAGCAGAACACAAACCACAAAAAAGAGAGGGAGCGAGTCGTGCGTCGGTTTTCTCTCTCTTCCAGATCTCAAGGTATATATATTTACACGCAAAAGTATAAACCCTCCCTCTTGTTCCAATTCCTCACGTTTCGCACTCCTTTGCCTCATTCAAAATCACTCGATCGGTACGTACCTCTCTCCCTCTCTCTTCATTCCGTCTTTCATATCCAACAGAGCAATGCGCTGATTCATCGTTGTCATGATATTTTGGATTTAGATCTCCATTATCTCTTGTCCGTAAAATCCAGGTCTAGCATTTCTTTTTCTTTTTCTTTTTTTTGGCTTCTTTTGAAATATCCTCTTCTTCCTGTTCTTATTGTATCTGCATTTTCTGAGTTTTCCCTGCGAATTTGTTACCATTGTCGATGTCACTTTGAACATGCTCTGCATTTTGTCAATTCTAGATCTGTTTTTATAACAGATCCATCATGCAGCTTACATTTCCTATGTTAGTAGTTATTTGCAGCATATAGATCTGGCTTTTCTATTATCTTCTTGCCTTGTTTGTGAATATCACAATTTCATGTTGATTGGTTTTAAATAGTAAATAACATCAGAAAATTGACCCTTGAAGCCGTGATGACGAGTAACACAGCCACAATTCATAACTGCAAATTGTAAGAAGTAAAATTTATATAAAACACGGCTATCTCTTCAATTTCTATTTTATATTAATTATAAATATTTAAAATATTTTTTATCATTAAAATCTAATGTTAAATTTCTAAATTAGCAATTTGTTCTGAGTTCTTTTCTCAAGGGGTTGTATTGAAGAGAAAATTAGTAATACTTTAACTTATTAATCTCTCCCTCTCTATGTGACTTTTATTTATAAATAGATAATATGTTCAAATGTATTTAAATTCATTTTTAATTGATTTTATTTCATTACAAGTTTAGTTTGTATGGCCTTCGATTATAAAATCTGTTATAGTTGGAGCTATTTCTTCTGAACTCCATGTCCTATTTTACCGATCATATTATCATGTTAGGTAACCATAACTAGATCATATAGGCAACTAACATAAATTCTTTACCCTTTCTTTTGTCTCTTGGAACAGAACACTCAAAGATGGATACCTTCCTCTTCACCTCTGAATCTGTTAATGAAGGCCACCCTGACAAGATCTGCGATCAGGTTTCAGATGCCATCCTAGATGCTTGCCTGGAGCAAGACCCAGAGAGCAAAGTTGCGTGTGAGACCTGTACTAAAACTAACATGGTAATGGTGTTTGGTGAGATTACAACCAAGGCTAAAGTGGACTATGAGAAAATAGTTCGTGACACTTGCAGAGGCATTGGATTTGTATCAGCCGATGTTGGTCTTGATGCCGATAAGTGCAAAGTTCTTGTCAATATCGAGCAGCAAAGTCCTGATATAGCTCAAGGAGTTCATGGTCACATGACCAAAAAACCTGAGGAAATTGGAGCTGGTGACCAAGGTCACATGTTTGGCTACGCCACTGATGAAACACCTGAGCTAATGCCACTTACTCATGTTCTTGCAACCAAACTAGGTGCCAAGCTCACAGAGGTTAGAAAGAACAAAACATGCCCATGGTTGAGGCCCGATGGTAAAACCCAAGTGACTGTTGAGTACAAGAACGATAATGGAGCCATGGTTCCTATTCGTGTGCACACGGTGCTCATCTCAACTCAACATAATGAAGGTGTCTCAAATGAGAAGATCGCTGCAGATTTGAAAGAGCATGTAATCAAATCTGTGATCCCGGCTGAATATCTTGATGACAAGACTATCTTCCACCTCAACCCTTCTGGTCGATTTGTGATTGGGGGCCCTCACGGAGATGCAGGACTTACTGGCAGGAAGATTATCATTGACACCTACGGTGGATGGGGTGCTCATGGTGGAGGTGCCTTCTCCGGCAAGGATCCGACCAAGGTTGATAGGAGTGGTGCATACATTGTCAGGCAGGCGGCGAAGAGTGCGGTGGCTTCAGGGCTTGCCCGACGCTGCATAGTGCAGGTTTCTTATGCAATTGGAGTGCCAGAACCATTGTCTGTTTTTGTGGACACTTACAAAACTGGAAAGATTCCAGACCGCGATATTCTGGCTCTGATTAAGGAGAATTTCGACTTTAGGCCAGGAATGATTTCCATCAATCTTGACCTCAAAAGAGGAGGTAAGTTCAGGTTCCAGAAGACTGCTGCTTATGGTCATTTTGGACGTGACGACCCCGATTTCACTTGGGAGAAAGTGAAGCTACTTAAGCCCAAGGCTTGAGGTAGCCATGGCATTTCTAAAGGTGGTTAGTATTGTAGCCATCTTTTGGTTTTAGATTTTGGGGGAAAGAAATAAAGGAGCTTCATTGCGTGCATCGATTCATGAAGATACTTTACCCAGCTTTGATGAGAAATTGAAGCAGAGACGAATACTTGCCTTTCGCACAATAGGAGCTTGTAGGATTAGTTGGTTTTTGTGGTTACCCCCTTTAAAGTTTTTTTTTACTGTACCAATCACCTCTCTTTTTTTAGCCATTTATTGTTAAGCAAACTTTGAGTGATTCTAGTAAATTTGTAATGCCATTTATATGACTTTTCCAATTCACCACTTACATGAAGCAGAATGAGAGAAATTGCCAGGAAATACTCCATTGACAGAAGATTAAAGAATTGTGACAATAATCTTCAGAAATAGCTTCTTCTTCTAGTAACGGTTTAAATAATACAAGCAAAGATGTAGAACGCGCTCTTAATTTCTAGGAGTGCAACCATAGGCGATCATGCAACCTCTCTTCTCCAGCACCATACATCTCGTCGACCTTTTCACCATCTCGGAAGAATTGGAAGGTCGGGGTGTACCGAATGTGTTGAGTTGTTTCTGGGCATTCATCAATATCTGCGTATATGAAAGAAAGCTTCGGGAAATTATTGCTCAGCCTACAGAAAGCAGGGAGGATTTGACTGCACAAGCGACACCTACAAGAAGGGCGTAAATATGAGTATCAGTAATCGTGGTTTGCTGCATCTCACGATGCAAAGAAAAACATGGAGAAAATGTTCTGATTTTATAGTGAATTCCAAACATTATGTAACCCCATTTTCAGGCAGAACTGACAACATTGCCATGAAACCGCCGCGGTTCAGACCGTATTGTTCAAAGTACCAACATCAAACACCTTACGCTCATTCTTAAACACGTAGAATAAACGGATTCACGAATTGGGAAGATGCAAAGGAAACGAACATGTTTATAAAGAAATGATCACAAACGTACCAAGACGCACCATAATTGATAACAGCCTGCAAAGAATTTGGCAACAGAGAGAAATCAACGTCACGCATAAAACTAGGGCTTTTCCTATAAAATACGAGAAATGAAGAAAAAGGAGTCGAATGGTTACGGGAGTTTTGGAGGATTTGATGTGAAGAAGAAAGTCGCTGAGTTGTTGGTCGGTGGAAGCGATTTTCAAGTTGCCACGACGATCGAGGGGCCAATCCGAAGCAGTGCCGTTATTATTCAAACCTTCCTTAGTATCTTCAATGGCCTTTTCCATTGTTTGGACGACTCGGAGAGTGATTAAGGCAGCTGTAACGAATAACGAGAGAGGTAAGGTTGGAGAGAGATTTCTTCCTCTCGGCCACGAGATCAGGATCGAGACGATGAGAACACACAGAGGCCGACAAAACGAAGCACGAACTGAGAAGCAAGAAGCCAGGAGCACCACGTTGCCGGGAAAGTCAAAACCCACTTCCGTCAACGATTGTCCCAAGGTGCTGCGGAACGGCAATGGAACTTCGAGCCAAAACTCACCGTTTCACTAATCGCTTAGATCCTCAATGAAGTGCTCGCCGTTGATGACATCCATCGGCTCATATATTGTCACGTCGCAACAGGCACCAGGTGTGAGGAATTAATACCTTCCTTCCCTTGCCATGCCCATTGGAGTCCGGCATAAAAAATAACTCACAATTATTGTGCATAGATTGTTTTGAGATTCTCTTGAATTGAATTGATTGATGGATCTATAGTTGATTGATTCTGATATGAGTTGACCTAATCACAATTATAGTGATACGTGCAAATCAATATCTATCACTATCCATTATATTCACATGCATCTGGTTTTCAAATGAGTTTAAGGCTAAATAATAGGAACCCACTCAAAAGGAGCAAATATCTGCCGTCAATCTTCCGTAGTATCGCCAAGGGCAGGTTTTCCAATATTTGGTTAAACAGCGACCTCAACAAGCAGAGAGCCACAGGGCGGTGAACATCACTCGCATTAAACGAGCTTGCTGATATAATAAAAATAAGAATAAAACGTGGCAGCCAAAGCTAGTGACGTAATAAATGTTGCTTCTTAGAGCTTGGATTTCCATTTTTTCCTTGAAAATAAACTGTAAATGTAGTTATTAATTTAGCTAATCTTATTCAATAACTAGGTTGATTGAAGTCCCCTGAGGAATAAATAATGCCCTGAAGTACATTCACTGTCGCCAAAAGAATTGAAGCTTCTGTAATCTTCGGCGCCGGTTTTTCCTTCTCTTATACCAAGACAAGCAGCCTTGATTTTCTTCCAAGTCCTTCGTTCAATGGAGCAAGTATAATCTATAACTGGATCAATATGATTACGAGATGATCCAACGCCCAGAATCATAATCATTTGGTTCATCAAAGAGGGTGGAATTTCAACCTAGTTAGTCTCCATGAAAGCACCTGGACGAAACTTTTTGCACAAGGCATTTACAGCCGCCTCAAGGCGGGCTTCGTCCTGCAACAAAATCATTAGACTAGAATTACCAGAAGAACTTACAAATGACTTGCCAAAGCAGAGCTTAGAACACCAACGTCGTCAAATTGTACCTTTCCTTTGAAACTTACAATCAGAGATCCAGTTCTGGATTTGCGGTAACAACCTTGATGTTGCAAAGAAAAGAAAAGGATGAATACCATGTCATAAACAGCAGGAATTTAAAATAGTTCACAAGCTACGCACCTATAAAAAGATCTGGAAATTCAACACCAAGCTTCGATAGAGGTTGCGCAATTTCCAACTGCAGTTTAGAGTTGCCCAGATGAAAATATTGTGAAAAAGATGATACCGTAAGTGAAGAAAATGAGAAAAGACGCACAAAGCACAGATAGCATGTTGATGTCACATGCTCGCCAGGATAAATTGCATATCTACAAACTTCTGCTCTTAAAGATATGACATCAACAACAACTACACATATCATCTTGAGCCACAAAAATATATTTTTCATTGCACACAGGTGAAAAATCAAATGCTGCCTGTTTTAAGGCCTTGTATCCCCTCCCCTCTGAACAAATATCAAAATTTATTTTTCAAACCAGCTAACACGTGGCTCCAAAATGAGAATATTCTGTGTTTCCCTTCATAGTAATGGATATCTATTGACCGAAATTCAAGCTATAGTAAATTAAGTTACCACGTACATCTGAAAGATTTGTCGTAACGTGCTTTGACACATATGGTTCCAGCAATGGTAACAAGTCAATAGATTTTGCCAACTCAATCAAACAGTCCCACTGCTTTTCTAGCTCCGAATCATTTGTTGCACTAAGAATTATCACATTTTGGCACTTGATCTACCAGAAACAAACATCAGATATCAAACATTTAGAATCAGAAAGTACACCATCACATAATATGCATAAAAGAGCTGGTCACAACTGATCAATGTAAATTAACCCAATTTCTGCCATTGCTCCTCAATGTGAAATTGAACTTCTGGTAAATGTCACAAGTAAAGAAACATAGTTCTGATTATTGAATTTCCCAAAACGTACCAAGGGCACAGGCAACTTGTCATGATGCAATAATTCTGTGATGCCTTCAGGCAGTTGAGCCATCTGAAAGGTAAAAGACTAATGGATCAATTCATGCTGTAAGTATCATTACAAAGAAGTGTAATGTGAAATGTCGATCTAAATCTGAGCCTGCAAGTTGGAGCCATATGTGGGAATAGAGAAGAGTGTTCTTATGATAAGCCAGAGGTTAACCCTTTTCACTGACCCTAAATAATACAAAACACGGGAATGTAGTAATCAGATGAAACAAGTGGGACAAGCTCTTTCATGAGATGGTTAAGGTTGAGCCTCAAAAGTTCAGATTTTGGAATTCATGCATTCATAAGGAGAAACTATTGTATACATCACCCATAAGCAACTATTGGTGGTCCCACCTTCTTAGTTATATGCCTGAGTGCAAGTGTTTCTTAGAAAAATGACTTCAAAAGCTTCTCTTTTCAATCACAATAGAATGCATTGAAATATTAGAATATAAAACACGAACGTTAAGATTAATAAGTAACTTCTTTTACACTGAGTTACCTCATTTCGGTCGCCAGTACACTGATAACCAATAATATTCCTAAGATATTCTTCATATTCTTCATCAGGAGCCTGCATCACAATCAAATAGTCTTATTCTAAACCAGAAGCAATTAATGAGGAAAGCTATGCTCACACACACTACTTAGTCGATTAAGTCAGAAGAAACTAAACTCAAATTTATCTTTGCCACACAGCTTAAGAAGAAATGTTAGGCAGCACATCCAGGCAATGATATAGTGGCCTTCAATGAAAAAAGAGCAACAATCAGATGAAACAACGCACCAAACGAACACTAAAAGCCTTTGCAACTCCTGCTGATGTAACATCTGAATGCAGTGGACCTACACCTCCATATATAAAGACCTACAATAATCAGGTCAGTTTAAACCTAACCATCATTTCATCAAGAAAGCCATATGCAGAATTTCATAGAACTTTTGAATTTACCAAATCATTAGTAGATTTCTGTCGCTCAACTTCTTCAGCCACGGAATCTATCTGGTATAAAGGATGCATGCCACAAAGCATTGAATTAACAGATGAGGTAAAGAATGTTCATTATTGGGTTTACATATAATGTGTGTTTCAACATGCTCATAATAACAAATTCAAGTGCAGATACCTGCAAATTAGAACACTAAAATGCACAGAGGTAGGATGCATATATGAACTCACATTGTTGTGAACAACAGAAAGTTCTGAAACAGACCAACCAATAGAGTACAACTTCCTCAGCAAAGAAGGTCCCAACTGATCCTCAATAGTGCCAAACCTGAGCTATGAAGCAGAGGAAAAAAGAAAATTTATTAAAAAGATTTCAAGGATCATAAAAAATCATGTGGACTTCATGAGTTGATAGATAGTAAAATAAATTAGTGATACAGCTTCTGATATAACCATGTAATCAACAACTTACAGAATCTCATCTCCCACAGCAATAACTGACGCTATGAGCATACTGCCTTTATTCAAACCCGGGCTGGTCAAACCATTGCTATCAGTAGGGTGATTTCCACTAGTAAAAGATATCTTTCTAACCCTCCCTGCCCTCTCTAATCTTCCATCAGCAAGCAAGTACGCTGGCTTATATTTGTTTGTGGAGTTGCTAATGGATAATAATGCATTGGGAACTGTATCATAAATGCTCCCAATTGAAGTATAACTGGACAAATAAAGAAAATCAAATACAAAATTCCTCAAATAAACTTAAACAATTGGAGTTGCTATTGATGAAGTCTTGTTTCAAATTTCAAAAAAATGATAAAATTAAATGTAGCTCCTTTATGGAACCTTCATCAAATAACTCTAGGTTACAGATCTCAGGAAAAGGTAGATATTTAAAAGGTTGAAGCATTGCATGCAAATACATTAAATCCAACAATAAAAGCAAGCAAGTCAACAGAGTATTACCCTTGATCATAGAGACTGCAATATTTCACCTTGCAATTTAAGAGGAAGGCCCAGACATCCCTGCCATAGAAATATAAACAAGTAAAACCATCAAATTGAAACAAAATAAAGTTCCAAACATGATGCAAGGAAGATAAAATTTCTTGAGATTTGATTATGCTTTTATTATAGTTCATCAATCCAGCTAAGATTTCAAAAAGAAATAAAGCGGCACCAAATATAAATATAAACTATGTTTCATTAAAAGAAGTTTAGTAATGTAAAACAACATAAAGCTGAAGGCAAAACCTGTATGACCAATCTAAAATGGGGTTCACTCTCATAAAAGGTGGCCAACCCAGTGAACTAGGGGAGAATTGTTCTTGGCCGACCTGTGAGGTTGGGCAAATGCAATAAAAGAACATTAATATTTTCAACTTTCATATGACAAAACCTATATATGTTAAGAAAAGCATGGGAATTATGAGAAAAGCATGCTGTAGTTTATACTTTATATGTTAAGAAAAATAAAATTTCAGGACTAAAAAAAGAAAAACTATACCGCAGTTGGATCGCCAATACGAACTCCAAGGAAAATAGCCTTAATTGGCTTATCCTTCAGCAAAGCCTCCAAACCAGATTTAAAATCTAACCGAATGATGTCAAGCTGCAAACCATACCTGCTTGAGCAACCAACATTAGTTATTTGCTTCATGCCTTGGCAGGAAAAAGAGGTGTTAAAATTAAACAAGAAATATAGGAAGGAATAAATAACTTGTCCTAATAAATGTAAACTATGACTTAAATATAGAATAAATAAAAACCAGAAAAGGAACAAGAAGCTCTACTCACGTGGCAGCTGTATCATAGGTAAATGAGTTGATTTCCGGGAAAGCACAAGGACTCTCAAAATATATTGTTCGAATAGGAAAATCTCTTAGATCACCGTTGGCACCATTTTGCCCCCTTTTATGCAAGAAATAACCAGCCCTGAGCAGGTGGAACAAAACCTACAAACCAAAGTTCACTGTCACTATCATTGAGTTAGACACACAGAAGGGTGCTACACACATGAATACTTACTGTTGAATCTTTTCCACCGTTGAAGCTGAAAGCAACCTCCTCAATACTGTAGGAAGAAATATATTTAGTACACAGTAGTATCAGCAAATGCAGTTTATGCAGTCATCTATATTATTATCATATCGTTTCGTTTCTTGCTCCCTTTTTGGATAAAACAAGGACAATAAGTTGCAAGAAGATTGATGGTCGTCACAGTTCATAAATTAGAATGTATTTTAACACACTATTTTCACTTATAACCTGACAGTGACATGTCAATAGCAACTGAACCAGCAAAAGATGTCCTCCATTGTACAACCACCCAATGAGAAATAATGCTCTTTGCAACAGAGAATATTTAGTCATCTCTAATCGATCTTGTAAAAATAAGGACAAATCAAGCTCATATGGTTTTTTTATTAAAACAAAATGCACAAATCGACACAAAAAAGGCAATTTTTCCTCTTCTACGAGCAACCAGTCCACCACTATGAGACATCTGGATAATTGCAAGATTTGATTTTAATCATTCATTTATCTTTAATATTTAGTATTCCAGTAAGAAAAGCCATCTTCTCTTACATCTTTCAATCTCTGTTTCAATGGAATTCCAGCAACACATGGGTTAGATAATGCAAGAAATCGTTAACGTTCAAAGCTTGTACCAAAGGATTAACTTCAAGAGAGAAGAATCAATGTTTTCGCCCAAAATGCAACAAATGGCTATGAATAACTAAGATCAATCAACATTGTGTGGCTATTTAATTGACTAGTTGAAACAGTTACGGACCTGAAGTCAACATTATTAAATGATTTAAGCAAAATTAACGGCGAACTGACAAATCTAACTCATCGCACGTAAAATTTAAACCCATCTCATTAAAAGGAGTAAGGCAACGACCCTGTAAATAACATATAATATAGCAATCTCATAGAAGGAAGTATAGAAGAACTTACGAATACAAAGCTAATGCTCTCTGAATAATATAGATAGCGTTGTTGTACTTGGTCTGAAGCCTCCGATCGTCGCACTCTCTAATTGCTGTATCGATCTCCATTGACCGGGGCACACAACAAGAATCTGAACAGCACAATTAAACATACAATCAGAGCAGGCAAGGATTTCAAAGATTGAGGATTTGTGGCATTTTCCATAAATCAAACCTGGGTTTTCCCCGAAAAAAATCCCTTTTCGCGGCGAATGATTACGGAAGAATTTGAAAGTGGCCTACTGCTCTAAGCAAAGCCAAGGGAATTACTACAATGAAACAAAGAAGCTCCAGGGTCAACAAGGACTGGGATATCCGGAATGGCTGCTTAATAATGCCTATATAGTTTCTTTCCATAAATGAAAAGAATCGGGAAGAGATATTTTGGAAGCTTAGTCATGTAAATTGGATGGCACAGATTGGTTACGGGAAAGAGAAACTGAATGAAAATGGTCCTTGTCCCCGTTATCGTCTTAGCAGTGTTGTGCACGCAGCCAAAAGAGGTTGAAACCGAAATTTTAGAACCGGATCAGGAGGGCATATAATAAGATGTCTCAATGAGATCGAGAAAACATATTCGAGCATTATTCCAAAAAATAATTGCCAAAAAGCCTTTTGTTCGCTACTCAACGTGTCTGTTTGATTTGTGCGAAAATCATGATTTCAAAAGTGTTTTTTTCATAAATTATAGTAAACTATAGTTTTAAAAAAAATTAATATAAATTATAATTTAAAAAAATAAAAAAAATAATTATATTTATCTAAAAAAAAATTTATAGATCAGACCATTATTTTAAATTATAATTTTAGATAAATTTTTATAAATAATTTTTAGGTAGGAGAAAGAGATTAAGGATTACTTAATTATTATTTTACTTATATTTTTCTTAGCACTATCTCTTTTCTTTTACTGCTTGTTCTCTATTTCAGTGTCTTCTTTGGTTTGTCGTCGTCGTCTCCAATGCCATTGCTTTTGAGGTCACCTCTACTATCCTCACTTCTCTTTTGTTTGTGCTCATCTTCGTCATCTAAATCTAGAGTCGCCTTTGTCATCACTTCTTATTTGTCTCTAGTCTTCGTTTCTGATATTCTCTATCATCAATGATCATCGATGGCATGTAGCTATGGGATGAAGAGTATGAAAATAGTCATTGCTATTTGTAAATCTACAGGATAAGGATAAAGATGGCTCATTGTTTGATGTTTTCTGTTCATTTTACTATGACAGATGAATATGATGAACAGTAAATAATAATTATTTTTTATTTATTTTTTATCTCATAATTTTTCTGATAATTTATCAAATTTAAAAGTTATTCTGATAATAATCATCCAAATACTCATTTATTTATAATTATTTTTTTTATAATTTTTTCTCCAAAAGCCAGTCTAAATGGGCACATAGTTGGGTCAAGAGTTAAACAAACAACTATCAAATGTCTATAGGTAGTTTTAAACTAAAGTATACTTTTGAGACTTAACTATAATTTTGAATAAACTTGTGAGACTAATTTATAAGTAGAAAAAAGTATTTTTGAGATGTGTAATGATTATTTTATCATATTTTTCTCTATCATCTAATTTCATACACTTTCTGATAATTTATCTATAAAAAAATATTGATAATAATTATTCAAATATTTATTTATATAAAATTTATTCTTTATAAACGACTTTCTATAAGCTAAACCAAACATCACAATAAACTTTTTAGTATAGAGAATTGAAATCAATGACAAGGATTAAGTGTGTTTGGAAAGTAACAAAATTAAGGTTTTAAAATGAATTTTGACCCAAATTTTAGTTTAAAATTTTTTTAAAATAAATAGTTATATTTATAAAAAAAATGTGTACTAAATTATAGTTTAAAACTAAAGTTTTTGATAAGTTACTTAAACTAATTTCTGAAACAGTAAAATAACTTATGGACTACTCAATTACTGTTTTATCTTTATTTTTTCTTACATATTATTTTCTCTCTCCTCTTTATTTTTTACCTTAAACTAAGATTTTTGATAAATTATTGAGACTAATTTATAAAACGGTAAAATAATTTATGGACTACTCAATTACTATTTTACTCTTATTTTTTCTTACATACTCTTTCATCTCTCATCTCTCTTATTCACCTTCTCTTATTTTTTTTCTCCACCCTCTCTTCTCTATCTTCTCTTCTCTCTTCTACACTATTTTTTCTCTATTTTATTTTTAATAAAATCATATATTTCTAATAACTTTTCAATTATAAAAATTATTCTGATAATAATTATTCAAATACTCATTTATTTATAACTAATTTTTTTCTTTAAATTTTTATCTAAAAAATATTTTTTAAAAACTATCTAAATTATTTTTTATAATCTCTTTTTTAAACTCTTATCTAACATTATGTAAGTGATTAATTCTTGGTGGTCAAACATAACCATAGACTCGGTCTTGTATAACAGTGTTTTAATCAGATTCGTATATTTCATTATTAAAAAAAAAAAGGTCAGATCCGATAATTTCAAATCGTACTATAGGAATTCTTTTTTTTCTCCCTTAGATTTACTATAATTTTACCCTGACTATATTTAAATTTGACTTGCATCGTGTATTTGACTATAGTGAGTGAGTCTCTCAACAGAAATTTTCTATATACGCTAAAATTCAAATTTAAAATATTATTTAAATGATATTGAACTGTTTATTATTTGAATTAACCCTTATATGTGTAGACATTAAAATTATTTTTTATGGGCTGCGGACAATGTTATATTTCAAGTCCAATATAAACCAGGGATTCATGATAAATCTGTTTTTTTTGGCAAGCAAAAACTTCCGAGTCATTTGCATGGACTTGCTAAAGGGCGCCACAATTAGCGTGTGGGACCGTCTGTAGTATAAATTATAATCGTAGAGCATTTTTGTAATTCCATCCCCAGTCACGTTTAAAATCAACGCTTGCAAAACGAATAGCCCAAACACAAGACACAATTAAGCCGGGCCCTCAAGAGACATGTTCCATGCCTTTGAAGTGTGAACCAGACAGTCATTCTTCGTGTTCACTCCGCCCGCCTCAAGTCCTCTCTACTAATTAGTACGGTAAACCAAAAAGGTCAAAAGTTAAAGGCAATCTTATTGCATTCACAAAAAAAACACAATGTTTATGCAAATTTCAAGCGTAATGGATGCACAAGAAGATGAAAAAGTTAGTGGAAAGTGGAATCTGACAGAAGCCGACAAGCACTCCACGCGGTGGTTTGACGGATTCTAAATGACATTTCCAAGTTCACCCCAATCTTCTAGGGTCAACAAAAGAAAAAATTAGGCCCTTACAAAAATAATCTTCTAGGGTCAACAATGAAAAATTAGGCCCCCAACGGAAAAATCAACGTACAAAATATTCATGACAACACTTCTAGAGTTGAAATTGAGGTTTGTATGTCACAGGGGGACTCTGAAGTTTTATCCTTTATAATTTTAAGTGAATAGATATATCGTAATTTTCTTTTAGGGAGAGAAGACAAAATTATATATAACAAATGTTTGTCCTTTTGATTTATTATCTCTCTCCTTTGTAATCTCCTAGTTGAGCAGCATTTTATGAGAGTACGCCGGTATTTGTATCGTAACGAATACAAGAATACGAAAGGAGTACTCTTGCCGCGACTAGCTGCTTGGGTCCTTCGAAGAAAGTGGCAACACTAGAATCAATCCTGGGTTTTCCTCAACTGCACAATACCTGACTCTCGAAGAAGCCCTCTGAATCCGTACAATGTCCGAGCATTTTATTTGGACTCCAAAGCCTACAAGATCTCCAGACTTCACAGCTACCATCATTTCTCCTTTATAATATAATCATCGGAGTACAGCAAGCAAGATCGCTCTTAAAATGCATGTCAAATTAAGAATATGTTGATAGGAGTATTATGGGTTCCAAATCCTATACAATTCGTCAAATAAAAGAAGTTGCCAATCGGCTGTCAATCTATATCAAACTCCATTTTTTATGCACTGAAAACATACCCAATAGATTTCAGTCCCATAGACATATCCCTGAGCATCAACATAGTGGCTTTGTCTTCGAGGTGGGACCTCTTGCTTGCTAGAAACTTATGAATAGTTCCATTCAGTTCCACATAGCTCCAACCAGGTGGCTTCTGGATGGCAACATCATCTATTGCTTCTCTCACACGAGAAGCTTCTTCATGTCGATCCGTATCAGCTAGCATGTTAGATAATATCACATAACAGGCTCCGTGTTGAGGCTCCATCGCAAGAAGCTCCCGGCCAGCAATTTTAGCTAGTACCACATCTCCATAGATCTTGCAAGCGCCTAAAAGTGCTCTCCAGATCACGGAATTGGCCTTATACGGCATGCTCTTAATTATGTCATATGCTTCATTCAAGCAACCAGCCCTCCCAAAGAGATCAACCATACAGCCATAATGCTCTGTTTTGGGGTTGATACTATAGATAGTCATCATAGATTCGAACAACTTCTTACCTTCTTCAACTAAACCACTATGGCCACAAGCACTCAAGATAGCTACAAATGTGATTTCATTTGGCCTTAATCCTGTCAACTCCATTTCTTTGAAAATTGTTATAGCAGTTTCACCAAGTCCATGATGAGCAAGACCTGAGATAATGGAATTATATAGAAGAGTAGTTTTTAGACTATCAGGTGTTTTACGGAAAATATCCATAGCAGTATCTATGTCCCCACACTTCGCATACATATCGACAGCAGCAGAGGTGAAGTCCCCATGTTCACCCAAAGACCAAATTTTAGCATATTTGAGGTGAATTCTTCTTCCCAACTCAAGGGCACCAAGTCGTGCACATGCAGAAAGAGCAGCAACTACAGAAATCACATCCTGTTGTATCCCCATATCCTCCAACTGTACAAACAATTCTAATGCTTCCTGAAAAAATCCAGCACGAGAGTAACTGTTAATCATAACCGTATAAGAAACTACATCTTGTCCATCCATTTGGTCAAAAATCCGCCTAGCAACCTCAATTTCTCCGCACAGAGCATATCCGCTGACCACAGAAGTCCAAGCTGCAATACTTTTGCTAGTTCCCATCGTGCTTAAAACTCTTTCTGCCGTTTTTGGGAACCCACATTTTGCATACATGTCGACAAGCGTATTCATCAGTAACATGTTCTTAACTACAGAACCCAAGATTATATATGCTAAACAATGTATCTGCTTCCCAGCAATAGGATCAGCCAGTGAAGAACAAGCAGATAACAAAGCAACAATGGTATACTCGTCAGGACAGATGTGAAGTTCCCGCATTTTTGTGAAAAGTTGAAGAGAAGAACGAGCTAGACCAGCTTGTATATACCCAGTAATCATAGTGTTATATGAAACACAGTCTCTAACAGGACTTTCCTCGAATACATAGCAGGCATTCTTCATATCTCTGAAAGTACAATACATATGCAACAAGGCATTGATAATATAGATATCTGAAACGAATCCATTCTTTAAAATGTGGCAATGAACCTGACGGCCTGTTTGCAGCAGTGACAACCGGACACAGGACTTTAGCAGGAAAGGGAAGGTGAATTCATTAGGCGATTCAACTCCTTCCTCAAGCATTGACCTGTAGAGAAATATGGCATCTTTAGGTGTATCACCGAGCGAGTAGCCCCTGATCATGGCATTCCATATGAATACATCTGGAGAATAAATCTGGGAAAAAACAACTTGAGAATGGTGTAGGCCAATTCTAGATCCTGATAAAGCAAAGAATGAGATCAGCCCGCTCAAGACGAACAAATCGTCATGACGGCCATTGACTATGACCTGTGCATGAATTTGAAGTGCTTCATTGATGGTTTTGCATGATCTTAACAAAGCGTTGAGTGATTGATTTCCAAATCCAAATTGACGCAACATACTCGTGAAAGAAACACTGAGCTATGTATCACTAACAATTTATTCGCGCCAGATTTATCCATGTACATAACTCAACTCTGGAACAAGAGTTCTCTTCGTTTTACGCATGCAGTTCAAATTCATGGGCACCGAAGACGATTTTCCGGGAAAAATTGAATAGAATCTCCTTTTTTCTTGAGGGTGATAAGCAAGCCCGAATCCGGAAACCCCTATAAATTGCACTTCGTGGAGGAGCTCTAATGGAGCATGAGAGTTGTAGCGAGGTAAATTTAAAAGCTAGTTGAGAGAAAAAGCGCCAATCAATCAATTTAATCACAGTTTGGGAGCCACTTCTAAAAATTAATTTTGGATAAAATTTTAATTTGAGAAAATTTAAAATAAATAATTATTTTTGTCCAGAATTAATTTTAATTAAAACTATAATTTAAAATGATAATTTTGAATAAGTTACTAAAAATAACTTTTAGAACAGTAAAAAAACTTATACTCTCTCTCCTCTCTCCTTTCTCATCTCTCTTCATCACCCTATATCCTCTTTTCTTTCTCTTATCTATACTTTCTCCTCTCTTATATTTCTTCTTTACCCTCTCTCCTCTCTCATACTTTAATTAAATCATACTATTTTTAGTAATTTATCTATATAAAAAGTAATTCTACTACTAATCATCCAAACATCTATATTACTAAAATCTATTCTTCCCAAAATCTATTCTCTAAAATCTTTTTTTTTTCATAATTTATTCTCTAAAAGTTAATCCAAATAAGCCCTTAACGTATGAAAACATGGCCATGAAACGATTTTTGATTATTTTTTTAAATTTTATTTTATATGTATAATGTTGTTTTGATTGACTCCATATTTTGAACAGAAAATTATTTATTTGTCATAATATATATTGCAATAATCTTTTTTAATTACAATATAAATTCAGTTTTATTAATGTATCAATCCATCTATCCATGGTCCTGTAAAACTCACGGGCTTAGGGTATGTTTAATTTAAATTCTAGGTAATAGATTATAGATAAAATTAATTATAAAATAATTTTAAAAAATAGATTTTATATAAAAAATAATTTTAAAGAAATAAGTGTTTAAATAGTTGTTATTAGAATGATTAAAAATAATATGAAGTAAAATAATAATTATAAAAAAATATGAGATAAAGAAAGAGGTGAAACAAAAATTTAGAGAAAAAAATATCGTATTGAGAACTAGAAAAAAAAATTAGTGTAATTAGCTTTTAGAAAACTATGGTTTTTCATGGATATTTAGGCGCTTTTAAACCCAAGATATGAAATATAAATACATGAAATGAATTAAAAAAAATAGAATATATAATTATTTTATTATCAAATTAATTCATTAATAATATCTTTATGTGTTCAAAAATGATAAAAAGAATTACAATAACCTTAAATAATGATAACAAAAATACAATAACCATTGTATATTATATTTTTTGAACAATTAAAAAAATATTCCTCCATAATTGTTCGCACAAACACCCCTAAATATATCCCCATAAGCACTGAGGTCCCTCACAAACCGAAATGCTTCATTTTCAAGTGAGTTGCGGGGCATCAAACTAGTCACTTCTCCAATACGAGAACAGCTTTATGAAGGAACTACCGAATAAAATCAGACAGAATGCAGACTGCTGATTCAAATATAATCATACAATCGACTTGACCACTCATCAACATTAAGAAAGGATCCTACTTCAAACAATTTTGTTAGGCATCTAAAAGCTTTGCTGCAGCAGCTACAATACGTAACAATCTTAAAAGATATTGCAGATGAACTGCAATTAAGAGCATCAAATCGTAAAGGAAAGGGTTTCTAACATCAATATGCTTGCTCAGTCATCAATCTGCACAAACAAAACCGTGTAAGATTCTTACTAAGTCTTCAACAGAATTCCCTATCATCTAATCATAGAGGCCTTCCTCGTGCCAAATGTCAACTAAAAAATCCACCATCTCCTGCAGAATTAGCCGCACCATCAATTTAGAATTTTGTTCATTTAAATCCTTTTCTTTTCAACTTTATTAGGATGCCAATCAAATATAAGATATACATATCAATATTAAATTTTAACTTTTTGTAATTATTTTGAAACAACCCGTGAATAACAGGGGTATTGCCTAGTTTATCTCCAATTTTGAAAAGGAAAAGGAGTGCAACTTCAACTTACAGCTAATGGTATCGGCTGTTGAAAAGGTTCCGTAGATAGAAGTAGGTCCTCATATCTTGTTGTCAAGCTGCAATAAATGTTCCAGATGCTTCTCAGGAAACTTAACATGGATATAATAGTTCAGAACCATTAACAGGCATAAACCAGATATAGAAATAAATTACAAGCAGGGCTTGCTGCTGATACAGAAATAGATTACACTTACAAGACAGAAACTATGAAGGGTAACTGGGACCTCCCACTTACAGACAGCGCTTGATGCCACAAAATTGAAGATTTAAGAAGAGGTTTCACCTTATACTACATACGTTTGTGCCAAGGAAGCGATTGAAAAACTCGTAAAAGAATGTCATGCTAATGTCTCACAATTTTAATTACATAGTTAGGGCCCATAGAAACCCCCTAACCCTTAGCCATAGGCCACTCCCACAGCTCAATCAAACTGAACTGTTTAGAGTGGACTTTCAAGGGCCGATTAAAAGAGTCTTGCATGACTCTTAAGTCAAAATATCATACCCTTTTATTTTTTTGGGCCGAAGTCAAAATATTATACTCCAAATGGAAATTTCCAAGCTGGAGAAATTGTCTGCATGCTGACAATGGCACTCAGCCAAAGACGTGTATCTAATCAAAATGAAGCCAGAAAGTTTCTTTATTACGAAGATTCTTAGTCACTTCAAGATACTATCATGTACTCCCTTGCATAAAAACCACTGATAAGAAAATGGAGCTAGTAACCAGTCTTCACTAGTCCAGAGATTATATATGGAGCGAGTCTAGCCTAAGAAATGGTTATTACTTTGTCCTTGAGACTCGTGACACTTTCTGCTCAGTTCCTTTCCACCGCACGTTCAATTTGATGTTAATCGTTTCTCATAACTTCATTAACTGTAACAAATGATGGATTACATCTTGCAAACATTCATCAGCAGTTACCAACCAGCTAAAGGACAGAGCATACATCAAGCTCTTGCCTGAATGGGCTGACACAAGGTTCCTTTATATATGCTTGAAACTGACAATGATATCAAAATATATTTTATGCCTTCTCTAACGTTGTAACAAGGATAGTTATCTGTGCTCGTTGTTTCAAACGTACACTAACATAACAATGGTAGGTAAGAAGGTTTGAGAAATTGTCCTATAAACCCACTTCTTTGGCAGGTAAGCGTGATTCAACGCTTAGACAGCACACACAATTCAAATTTCCCAATTCAATAATCGTAGTGTAAGAAACCCAATGGGTTTATGACAACAATTTTTCAAGCAAAAACAAAAGGTAATTGTGGCACTTGATTTTTCCTCGCTGTCATACCATCAGAGTAGTTTAAGCGCCAGCATGCATGTACCTCATAATGGATTCTCTAGGTGGTCTCTGCAATCTTTTAGACCGATCACCTACCCACTCTTTTCTCTTCTGATGCCAAGCAATCTCAGCTGCATCGTTAGATCGTAAGATTCATGGGAAAAAAGTTACAGTATGTAGTATGAAATAACACAATTATTTTTGAATTAATTTTTCAAAGGCTTCATGTACCGGGAAGGTTATATTATAACAGTAACAAATTTATGATGTTCATATAGGCGGGGGGAACAGAAAATTTATGACAAGTAATGACCTATTTATTTAAATCTAGACATAAACACACTAATCTCGACAAAGGGTTAGCTAAGATCTCTGTTTCAATATCGACTACATACAAGAATTACTCTATGCATCAAAATCTGAATGTAGTGATCAGATAATTGGAAAAATAAAATCATATTCTTCATTAATTTCAGGTAATCAATTCGTGATAGAGATTCACTAACGAGAGAGTTTAAGTGAAAAGTGAAAACGCATGCAAGCTTTTGTGTTTATTGGATCAGAACTACAGGTATAGGAAAAGAATTTACCATGATTTACAAAAACTTCTTTCCCAGCGGATATCTCTTTTCTGGCATCATGTGAAACCTCTGAAGAGTGGCTCTGATGGTTGTTTAAACTGCTGTCATTGGGTTCCATCTTCACTAAAGCAGTAAACCATTGCTTCAACAACAAATATGCATAAAAAGTAAGTAGAAAGAAGACTGGCCATTTTGCCATTAGCTGTAAATGTCAGCCATGCCCAACAAAAATCTCTTCTCAACAAATACGATTGAGATGATACATTACTGACAAACTACCGTACTATGTGTGTGTCAACTGTCAATTTCAATCATACACGATCCTAATGCACAACACTTCGAAAGTATTAAAACTGAGAGAAGAAAATATAGGGGGACTGGAAAAGCCCTCCCTTCGCTATTTCAATCAACCAAACGATTCCTTGCTTCCTTCCTCAACAAGATTCACGACAATCCTTTTCTACTTTCGGAAATTACATTATTCTTAACTACAATCAGGGGAGTCCATTTTCTACACCCCCATTTTGGTAATTCCTGGTATTATAAGCGATTTCGATAGAACAGTGACAGCAATATCCATAATTAGTATCGAAACTAAACGATGAAGGAAAATATTCGTTGAGAAGGTAAAGAGAGAAGTTTAAACAAAAGAGATGCTCGTAAAGTGCAAGTTTAGCATAAAAACATCGGCAAGATATGAGTGCAGTTAAATTTTTAAAAAAAATATATTATACTCGTTGATTATAGGGAAAGCCACATCGCAACTGCTTGGTAAAGAAGAAGAAGAATATTAAAAACGAATGAAATGGAAAGCATCGGTGAGCAAAGGAAAACAAAAACCTGGGCAAACCTATTCGTGACACAGTGACCAGCGCCGAAGAAGAAAACAGTGTTTGACTCTTCGGAGTTGGGGTGTGTAGCTTATGAAGAAAGAAAGATTTTTTTTTTCCCGTGTGATTTTCTGAAGAGACGAGAATGTTGGCACGAAAACAGGATAAATAGCAACAAGAAACATTTTAAAAAACAGGATAAATAGCAACAAGAAACATTTTAAAAAAATATTTCACCAGAAAAAAAAAAAAGATTCAGTTTCTATGCTTGAGGCTCAAAAAGATAGATTTGTGAGTTTAGCCCTTTTTTAACTTTAAATGTCTACCCAAGTTTGTAGCTCGTGGATTAGTTTAGGCCTTGCCGCTATTTTTGGAGAATTGTTTTATCAGTATTCGAATTGTATTGTGGAAGGGGGGGGTGGGAATTGTTAGAAAAGACAAAATTGATTTTATTAAATTTTAAATTATAAAAAAATTAGTCTCTAACTATTAATTAATTTTTTTTAAATTCTACTAAAAAATTTAAAAAAAAACCAATTTTAATTATACTTAAAACGCATGTTTCATGCTATTTAAAAAATAATCCATATTCAAGAAATTTAATATTTTCAGGTCGATATCGTTTACAATACAAAACTATAACTTTACATTTATAAGTCGAAATTTTAATTTATAAATAAATCTTAAAAAAAAATCGCAATGTTCCCTTCTTGCTTTCCAAGTTTCCATTAAAAAATAAAATCACTTTCACGCTCCGGTCACGTGAGGTTCAATTACGTCGTGCCAAGGAATAACTAATGAAAAGATCTCTGCGGTTTTAAATGATTGCATCTCAATTAATAACTGCTAGCTCATGTTAATTAGTAGTTGGCAGCTTGTTTTACGTTAACAAAATCCCACAGATCAAATGCAGAACAAACCTTCAATTCCCGTACACTTTGGGACAAAGGTTCAGACTAATCCTGAATTTTAAACATAGTAAAAAATTTAAGGTACCCATAGTTAAATTAAAACAGTCCTAGTCAACTGGTCTAAAGTCGGGGTTTAAAGATGAAGGCTTTTAATTTCATGCAACTGAGGGGGTAATAATGGTAGGGCATGAGCAATTAACCAGTTTTAGAAGGGGTTTGTGTGAGTGTCGGCGGGGGATACCCTCTCTCCGTGTTGGATGAGCTTGACATAATGGAATATGAATATATAACACCAAATTCAATCATTGCTCTCCTTTTCTACCAAACCTTTTGTTTCATTTTTCTGTCTCCCATCGCACATAATCTGTATGCGCCTGACGTATTTAGCATCCTAAGGTTTATTTTAACCCATTATTATATTCTCACCCTCATCGTCTTATCATTTCATATATACCATCCTTCCATGTACCCTGTCTTCGTTCGTATTTCCTTCCATGTCTATATTGTCGACGTGGGCGTTTTCTTTTTTTGCCCCTCATGTTTTCTTTCAAAGGATTGATTAATTACATTTTCATTAGCTATGCACAAAATCTCATACCACTTAAATCTTAATATAAAATATACAACAAATCATATTTTAAATCTGGTATACAGATGCAGGAGTCTGTCCTACTGTGTAGTTGTGGGAGTGACATTACTTTCTGGGTATCGTAAAAAAGTTGTTGCCGACGTATTTTAAGATTGCTTAATTGCTTTTCTTTTCGTCTGAGCGTGGCCAAGAAAAGTTGGCATGAATTATTATTGCACGTAAAACCATTAATTATAGCAAGAGCAAAGTCTTACGATTATGGTTAATCAATCATATCAGGAAACACATGCCGACAACATGGTGTGAATTAGACGATAATGACACATAGCCGGGTCTCTTCATTTCGCAAGCGACTCTTTCTCGGAAAACATATCGAATCTCGTTCAACAAGTCAAAGGCAAAGACACCCTTGTCTTCCATTGTGCTCTCAAGTCAGGTTTGCTTCTCTTCTGTTATTCACACCTACCATTCCAGGCATGTACTTCTTGGCTCCGGTTTTATTTTATTGTCGAATCTTCGCTTCCCTTTTCTTGTATTTTGTTCCATCAAATATTCTATAACACTGCCGGTGAAATTTCGGACCCATTTATTTCTGAATGAGTTGGGAGGATAGCAGGAAAATGTCTCTAGCTGGTTCCTTATAAAATTTGAATAGTCATGTTGCTGTAGTTGAGCCAATGTATATGAAGTGTACTTAATAGTGAGTCACAGCATATGCAAATATGTTAGCTTGCATTGTTATACCACTAATGTTAGTAAGTTTGGATCATCACAGGAAGTTCTACAATTGAAGATTAGTTTAGCTTGGGTTGTTATGCCACTAATTTTATTAAGTCCGGATCAGCATAGGAAGTTCTAAAATGGGATTTTGAGGATTCACAAGAATCCTAAACCTACCACACAGGTCAATCCTATTTAAGCAGATATCTGAATCTATAGTAGATTTAGCTGATTCAGATGGCATTCAAGATTCTGAATGATTAACAAGAATTCTACACTTGCAGATAGGGCAATCCTATTCAAGCAGATATCTGAATCTATTGTAAATTTAACTAACTTAGGAGAGGTTCAAGATCCCTCAAACCAAATGCATCTTAAACTAATGCAGTCAATTAAATGATACTCAGACTCAGATTATATCTTTTTTAATAGGAAAACCCAGGGCAGCATATCGTATTCAAGTAACCAAATGAACAGGTTCCATTTGATTTTTTTTAGGCATGATTTAGTGCAGATTTACGAGCAATATTATTGTTGAAACCACATATCAGACTTCACTTGGGTATTTTACTTAGCGTTGATCATATATTCTGGAAAGTTAGCATGGATGGTTCATTTGGAATATGAAACTTCTGTTTTATTGAGCATCATGATCATGGCCAAATTTGAAGCAGTCGTAACTCATAAGTTAGGTATAGTGGCAAGAGTAAAGCTGAGAGTTTCAGACTTTCAGCATAAAGAATGACTGCAATGGTTTAGTGGGATGAGAGAGCTCCAGTCTTGAGAATGAAAAATGAGGACTCAAACTTGTTGATTTCGTTTGTTGGATGGGATATTGTGTTCCAGCCCTTTTCCATGGACCTAGACGAAATGCAGTAAAAATATTTGTTTACGCCATACATGATTGTTATGTTTATTTTATCCATCCATGGATCGCAGAAGTTTAAATCTTTCTGAGCGTCTTTCCAATATCTGTTCTTATGATGCAAGAGGTATCTTTCTGAGAGAGTTGGCAAGCAGCATCAATGCTTAAATAAAACGCGTTTGTAGGTTCGCGGCCGGACTTGTGCTCGAAGGTTAGCCAATTATCTCGAGGACTATAAAGAAGACGCAGGAATAAAGAACATAATGGTGCTGGAGCGCGGCTTCAATGGATGGGAAGCTTCTGGAAGGCCTGTCTGTCGCTACAGTGATGTTCATTGCAAGGGCGAGGGTGCTTGATGGACGCATGATTGTTGGCTTCCAGTAGCTGCCCCCTTTTACGTTCACAAATGAATAATGTGATCACATTAACTCTATTATGAAAGTCAGATATGTTTGTAAAGTATATGCCATATAAATGAGGCAATCAATTAAAAAGCCCTTCCATCTCTTTCTGAACTCGCTTTCTGTTGCATACAACATCGTCGGAACTATGTTTTTTATAATCATGGTTTAGTAGTATTCAATAATATGGGCTGCAAAAGAGCTTCCTGGACTGAGCGGACTGCGAAGAAAATGTCAAAGATCGGTAACGTTATAGGATTCCCCATCTTTGGTCTGTAGTCGATTTAGGCTTATGGGCCTTCACCTTAGATGCTATAAAATTCTCCCACGTCATCTGTAACAGTAAACTGGGCCTATTGGCCTGTTTCATGAAACCCAATATATGGATCCACTGACATAGCAACTTCCCACAGTCCATTGTCCACGACAAAACTGACTGAAAATTGATGCATCGACATGGCTTCCTTATTCATAACTGAGAGAGAAATTTATTTCATGGGGTCGAATATTTTAAGCTCCTGTTACGATGTCAACCGACCAACGGCCCAATAATATACTTGAGATTATGTTGGCTTGCTTAGCTGACAAGGAAAACTAAGATCACAGCACAATCGAGTGAATTTTGATATTGAGAGCTCAATCGCTTCCACCTTCCAGCATTAGATCTCTTACATGTTCATGCTTATTTATTCATTTTCAAATACCAGCGTCATTCTATCAAAATTCAAAATTGTTTACAATAGGAAATTAATTGAACAGATTTGTGTGATTGCGCACGTGAATGAGACTCGGTGAAGCTGGAGTTTGACTGAAACTTGACTGCTTGTTAACGTGGAAGCAAGTGGAGGGAATTTTGTATGCAGAAATCGAGGAGACGATTATCAGGTCAAATAAAAAATTCAAAGAGGAAAAAGGAGCGAAAAGACGATTGAAAAATGAAAATGGAGAGTGGGAAACCACAAGAAGCAGTTCAGCACTGCTGCATCAAAATAGGTCTAATGGTTGAAATTACTACTTGGTTAGCGTGGAGTATAATGAAAAGGCTATCCCCATAATTGGGCATTCTTTATTTATTTTGTTCTGCGTTGTGGCTTTCGTCCCCATCCGGAACTGCCAATAATTGTTTGTTTTTCTGGCTTTGGTCCCCTCGTGTTTTGGGGTCTTTTCAGTTCACTGCCACGTGTGGTCATACCCATGCCAATTGTGAAACTAGAAGGCGAATGTCCCTGAAATTATCCACACCGTGTCGGTTGCAGCAATGAACAAACAGTACTATGGCTGCGTTAATTACCGACCACCGGAAGCCCGGTTGGAGCCTAGCATGAGGATCTAATAAAATCTATAAAATGAATCTACGGAATCCTCATCCAGGTCTACGTGTCCCTTGCTCATGCGTAGGGGCCTACGACTCAATATTATATTCCACTCTGTTGGCATATCTGCTCAATCGAGAACGGGATCCCCCGCTCCCATTCTAAATTTGATAAGGATGATTCCGTTGATTTAATTAATTTCCGTTATATTATAATACTGTACGTTGTTATTAAATTGTAAAGAAATGGCAATTAATGTCATTTTCTTCTACATATACAATAATGTGCATTATTTGGGGGACAGTGGGCTTGGCGATAGACTCGATAAGCATGCTTGATCGAACACTCCAACGTGCAAAGCTGGCACCTGTTGTTATTCGTATCTCTCTTTTGCTTTCAGTGACCCGTTTGTTTCTGCTAGTAATGGGAATTAATGGCATCATATCCCGTGCTTTATGCACATGTTTCTTTTCCCATCAACTAATTGACGATCGAGCTTGTAATACAAAAGCTAAACAACGATCATGAGATGTGTTTAGGGTCGAAATGACGGGAATGTATTGAGTATTCAACCATGTAAATCACATTCAAATTGGATCCTATAATATTTAAATATGTCATGTGGTGATGAACGAAAATATGCTGACACCATCGTTTTTTTTTAAAAAAAAAAACATAAGATATGAAAAATATTTTACGAAGGTAAATAGAAATTCACTGTAATTCATGAAAAAGTATTTTTCGCAAATAGTTAATTTATTTTTAACTCGAGTAGGTGCATTTTTTCAAACATTGTAAATATTGGATAATAAATAAACTAAATTTCCATGCGGAGTTATATTGATATGTTTTCGGTAATTGCACAAATAGGTGACGGGAGAATGACATGCCAGTTAATTGGATTTTGGCAAATGTTTAAAACGGCAAATCGTTTTGATTGTCCCTCTCCTTCTTATTTTTTTTTTTATAAATTTTTCTAGAAAAATATTAAAAAAATAAAGTAAATTTTTCTATTTTCTCTTATAATATCAAATAGGATAAATTAGTTATTATTTTTAAATATTTAAGATTTAGAGCATCATAATTAAAACTATAATAAAATAATATTTTTTAAAAATAAAACTCACTCCAAAAATTATATATCTCACTATTTACTAATTAAACAAGTTGTTTTTCTTTTTTCTTTTTTTATTTTTTATCGGATTTATTGAAATTTTGTCTTAATTATATTTAGATCTGATCCACATCACGTATCTGGTTATGATAAGTGAGTATTCTAATAGAAATTTTTACATATATTAAATATATTAAATTATTTATCACTCAAATTAATTTTCTGAGAGTTACCCCCGGTTGGGCTGTCTTTTACGCAAAAAAGAAAATTAAACTATGTTTTTTTTCTATTTATTAGATAATATTTTTACATTTTGTAAGATTTATAATACAAAACTTTTTACTTCTTTTAATAATTATATTTTTAAAATTTAAATTTATATTAATTTTTTATAATACGAGTATATTTACTATTTTAGTCTATGTATTAGTCAAATAATAGTCTAAAATTTATTTAGAAAATTCTTAAATTATAAATTTAGAAATGTTTTTACCTATATTTCTCGTGTATTTATTTAAAATGTTTTTCAAAAAGTTAATCTAAACCTTCTCTATAATTTTTGAAAAGTTTATTTATCAAAATATATCATTTAAAAACGTTGATGATCTTATTCAAAAAACCGCTGAAGAAAATTTGGAAAACTGGACTCGGAGTGGACGGTTCGCACCTACTGCTTCCGAATAATAATAATTAAACACACACACACGCACACACGTGGCTCATTTTCTGTTCACAGGGCCCCGGTGGGTCCAATGTCATTGACTCATTACAAATTAAAAATGCAAGTATTTGCCGGGGGCGATTTGAGATTAATTAACGGTCTACTCTATAGTATTATTTCAAAAAAAAAAATGAAATTTTATTTTATTTTTAAATTATAAATAAATCTATTTTTTTTAAAAAAATTATAACAAAAAAAATATATCTACATCTATCTCATATTCCTATGGGCAATCTAAATACCCCTCTTTCTTTTGGTCCTCTAGAGTAGTTTTAATATGAACGTATTTATATAGTTTAAGATATTATGCAATATCAGGAATTATTACTATTTTAATAAAAAGGTAAATAGTAAACGCATTTTATCATATTATTTTTATTTTAAAAATATGTTATAAACGTTTCACTATGATTGAAATTACATGCTAGTATTAAAACAAGGGGTGGTGGAACTGTGGGGAGCAAGATTTCTTGAATTACCCATTAAGATAGAAGGAGATCACGTGAGTGCAGGACCTTTTCTAAGGGGAACACGTGATGGATATGTCTGCCGGGTCTTGTGATTCTTAATGATCCGAATCCCCAGCTGTTAGATCCTTTCCAAGATTTTTATTTTTGAGACACTAGAAAGATACACTTATATATTTCTTCCATGTATTTTATGAATATAAAATATATAAATATATTCATAAAGTTTATAATAAAATTACCCCATTTGTTTATTAAGTTACACTACACATTACTAGTCATATTATCGTGCAACGAGACGTGTTTTTGTATGCTCGATAGACGGAACGAGACGGTTCCAACTTCTCCGCAAACGATATTTATAACTTGTCTGAAACTTCCACGAAGCTACGGGACAATGTTAAAGTATGGTCCTTGAGTTCCTACAAATTGACCTGTCTCCCTCAGTTGGATTTGTAATTTTTTTCAAACAAGTTACAGAAATTGACTTTCGGAACATTTATTCACACGACAATTAGAGCCCTAGAAGAGGAATATTTATTCTGCTTTCTTTTTACGGCAAGTCGTGCGATAAAATCTTCTGTTTCACAAATTTTATCATCTCAAGCATATTGTAACTTTTTTTAATATTTCAAGAATTACAATGTAATCTGCTTCCTCAATCAAATTGATTGATTAAAATAAATGGCCTCTAGATTTAAAAATAAATGCTTTAATAAAATTGAATAGCATGGCCTCAAAAACTGGAATGCTGTTAGAAATAGACGAAAATGGAAACTTCTTGAACCTTATGAGCATCTTTTTGTAAGTTTTGCAAATTGTGACCCAACATGTAATTTTCCATGCTTGCCGAAATACTATGGTGTGCTCCATATTCTCAAGGCCCTTAAGTCAGATAAAAACGAGAGGAAAAAAGGTGGGAAATTGGAAAACTATTCAGCAAAGGCAACTGCCCCCAAGCATTGAGCAAGAAGGCAAAGTAAGAAGACTGTGGCGTTATATTCCTTGTTTCCTTGGGTCATCTCATCTCTTCTCTTCCTGCTTCTCTGTAACTGCTACCCTAACACTACCACAGTTAAAACTTTGCTGAAAAGTGAAGAATAATAGTGAATCCTGCTGCTCAGCCTCAAATATTGGATTGCGTTGAATAACAACCACATCGACAATCGTGGGAAGAAGAAGAGGGGCTAGAAGTAGGAGATCAACATTATGGGCATACTGCACGACGACGTTGTAATTATCCGGTCGCCGGAGAAGGAAGGTGACCCGAGCGTGATTACTGTTAATTGTCCTGATAAAACTGGTCTGGGTTGTGATTTGTGTCGCATCATACTCTTCTTCGGTCTGAGCATTGTCAAAGGAGGTAACTCAACGTCCATATAATCATCTAATTGGCCCAGAAATGATAGATGTTGTTGGGATTTCTGATAATCCGATTAGTTTATCTCCCTTTGTTAATGTTGTTGTATCTGTAAATCTGATTGATGGGTGTTTGTTGCTTTGTCTTTAGCAAGTGATTTTCTCCGATATTGCTGATTCAATCTGCCAAGTTCCTGACGGGCTTCACTTTTCTATACTTGATTTCCTGATTTAAAATTGTCAAATTTGGGACTAATTTTATTCTTATGGTTGTCTTGTCTCCTTTTCTTTTCCCTCATTCAAGACTTATCAACAGATGGAAAATGGTGTTACATAGTTTTCTGGGTGATTGGGAAAGCCAAGACGAGGTGGAGTTTGTTAAAGAAGAGGCTAATTGAGGTGTGCCCATCTTGTTCTTCCGCGTCTGGATTCTCTTATTACCGCTCTGACTTGCGGCCTTCCAAGCCTCCTGATGTGTTCCTTCTGAAGTTTTGTTGCAATGATCGTGAAGGCCTTTTACACGGTAAGTCTTGATCTTTATTTATATTTTTGTAATTTGATGGTAGAGTCTAGACAAACTATAGTGAGTCCAACGCTTCTTCAGTGTGCTAAACTGTTTCTAGCCTTTTCCCCTATTAAAATCAAGATTCATGATGTTGTCGTTACATTCGTGTGCTATTCCCCATCCTCTATCACCCATTTGTTCTGCTTTTCTGAAATTCTTTCCGAAAATCTGGAAATGGATCGTGGAGATCTGTTAGATTGTTGTGAAAATCGTGCCAAAAAAGAAAAAAAGAACTGGCGATCTTGCAACAGTAGTTTGATGCCTTTGTCAGGATGCATTCTGGTTTTAAAGCTCTGTTTTGTACTATCCACAAGCATATGCTCCCCTTCGTTGTGGCCCCCCACTGTAGATTTCTCGATGAGAAGATATTTGTTTGGAATTTAGTATGCAGGAAAAAGTAATGAAATGTCTTTTTGACGTCCACAGATGTTACCGAGGTTCTGTGTGAGCAAGAGCTTATCATCAAGAAAGTGAAGGTGTCTACCACACCTGATGGAAAAGTGATGGATCTGTTTTTCATCACAGACACCAGGTTGTACATTCGCTACATATCTTTTGAAACAACATTATTCTGAGATTTTTAAGCCTTCCAAAGATTTTTAAATAACTATTAGTGAATGGTGAAACATGTTTTTCGAATGAAAATGGTCATTGTTATCGTGTTGTTCTCAAAATGTTCATTTGTGTAAATTTACATCTCCTTTTATCTTACTAATGTAATTCACTCTTTGATTATGTAACTATATCAGGGAGCTTCTACATACAAAGAAGAGGAGGGATGACACGATTGAACACTTAACAGCTATATTAGGGGATGACATAATCACTATAGATATTGAATTAGTTGGCCCAGAAATTACTGCATGTTCCCAAGCATCTTCTTTTCTTCCAGCTGCAATCACAGAAGACGTCTTTGATTTCGAATTGTCTGATTCAGTTCGGAGTGGAATTCTCTCTTCAGATAAGGTTTCTGTTACAATGGATAACTTGCTGAGTCCAGCTCATACGCTCGTCCAAATTCTGTGCCAAGATCACAAAGGTCTTCTTTATGACATCATGAGAACTCTGAAGGACTACAATATTCAGGTATTGTGAATTGAAATATGAATGAATATGCTGCATGCATTAGACAATGGCATATAGCCTCACTGTAAAATTTGTGAATCAACCAGATTTCTTATGGGCGCTTCTCTATAAAACCTAGAGGAAAATGCGAGATTGACTTGTTCATCATGCAAGAAGATGGGAAAAAGATAGTTGACCCCAGCAAGCAGGATTCATTGGCATCTCGCCTCAGGATGGAACTGCATCGTCCGCTCAGAGTAGCTGTTGCAAGCAAGGGCCCTGATACTGAGCTTCTAGTTGCAAATCCTGTGGAGTTATCAGGCAAAGGACGACCCCTTGTTTTTTATGATATCACTCTTGCTCTCAAAATGCTGGACACTTGCATCTTTCTGGTAATTATTACTCATCTATATCTGTACTTTCTGCTGCTTAGTTTCTTTACAATTGCTCCAGTTGTTAAGTGAAGTCATTTCCCATTTCCCCCAAAGGCTGCCACCGCCAAACCTGGGGGGTTTCTTCCATTCTTTCTGAGGATTGAGAAACAAAAGTGGCCAGAGATGTAGATGGAGAAGTACAAGTTACACGTTGTTCATAATTGTTCTTTTGAACAGACCGCATGCTAATATCATGGGTGATTGTTGAAACAGGCTGAAATTAGAAGGCGCATGATTGGGGACAGAGAGTGGGAAGTGTATAGAATCTTGGTGGATGAAGGGGAGGGATTGCGTGTTGCCAGGGGCAAGATTGAGGAAGAAGTCTGGAGAATGTTGATGGGCTGGGATTGACGCGATTCCTGGTGGTGGCGGCTGACAATATAGCCTTTTGGATCTAAACCTATGCCTCTGTACAGTGTAACTTGGTCTGGTCTTTAGATGTAACTGTGAAATACATGTTGATGAAAAAGACTGTGTCGGCCATGTTGTATCGTAGAGCTCGCGCAATCCTAAGTCGTTGTATAGAAATGAGAAGGCAGCGGCAAGGAGTAGATGTAGATGGAAGGATAGTGAGAAATAATGTAAAGTCCTAATCATATTTGATATTTCCAATTCTTTCATGTTCTGCCAGCTAAACCATTCGTAACCCTCTAAATCCTTAGCTACTTGTCTTGTTCGCTGCACGGACAGCACGGAGAGCACAAGTAGCTTTCAGGAACAACGAATTCATTTCTATGGTTAATTGCATGGACTGTAATCACTTGTCTTAACATCAATCATTATTATGTGTTGTGGTGATTGACAGGGACCACTGATATTTTATATATCAAAGTTGGCGGTTCCAATAACATATTACTGCATCTGGTCTTTTGGAGTTTCCCACCGCATGATGTGGGCTTCTTTCCCGATGATATTAACGCAAAGGGGAATCCCCCATTCCCCATTTGGTTTTACTCTGCTAGCCAGAGATTCTTCCCATTTCTCTCCGAAATTGATACTTTTAAGATTCCTTGTCTTACTGCCTTTCTGTCGGCATCTTCTATGCAGCCCCGCAGATTCCTGTTACCTTGACAAATCCTTTATCATATTTATTGAAGAAAAACGTGCTTGAAGCCAGAGAAGCCCCTTGGCCCCCTCCCATGTTAATTATGATCTGTCAGATTAGGACTGCCCTTTCTCAACCGACGAGAGATTAAAGATCGGTAAATTAGGCCACTTGGAGATTGATAAAAAAAAAAAAAAACAGCATACTCAACCCTTTAATTTACACTTATATTGAGAAAAAGAAATTAATACAGAGAGAGAATGGCAGTTGCATATAGAGCCTATGTTTACTCCATCCACTTTTCTTCTTCTTCTAACTCCTTTCTAAATATAATAAATATAATTGTTTTGTCACGAGAATTCGGATTGAACTTTAACTCACAGGTACCCTCAGTGAGAAGAATTCAATGCCCCTATTTTATCTGGTGCTTCTTTCAGTGTTTGAACTCGAGCATACTCATCACTTCGATGAGCATGGTCATTAATTTGCACCATCCATAAGGTTGATTTTGGACAGTATAGATTTAATATAATATTTATATTTATATTTTAAATATTTTTTGTCTTAATAGGTGCAAAATTTAAAATAAAAATAATCTTATAATTATAACTTTACTCAAAAATAAATTTATTATTCAAAAAATCACAGTTTAAAAATTTTAAATCTAGACCATTTAGATTTAATTTAAACAGTTAATATCTCATCATGGCGATAAGCATTTGGTGCTTTTCACTATGATGAGCACCGAATGAGAACCCATGTTTAAACCGAGAACGTATTAAGTATTCATTCTACACCAATATTCTGGAATGCATGCTCCCAGTTCTAACATGCAACACATTTTTCTTCCCAAAATAAGAACTCTGAAAATTACAGAAAGGAATCAAGCATACAACAACATGGAAATCAAGAATAATGAAACTGTTGTACGCCACCAAAGAAAAAAAAAACAAGAAACAGGGGAACAAACAGGCAAGAATCGCAGAGTCTTCACTTATAGCTTCCAGTATATTCCTAACTTGTGTAAGATTCCAGAAACTACAGCCCAGAAAGTAATCTCAGCAAATATAACGTATAAAAGAGTTCCCACTCTCTCTGAGTGCCAAACATTCACAAACACATGCTTATGAATCCAGTGTACCTGAGTTTCAGGATTCATTCAATACTGTTACTTATGCAGAACATGATGAAAATGCATGATGAATCCTAAGACCATATCAATTTCTTCTTACCAGTGAGTTCTGTGGATCTTCATAGTACCATCCATTTACAAATGCTGCAAAGATGCCTTGTGCCCCCAACACAAACACTAGCATTGCGTTCATCCCTATCCACTCCAGGAACAAGAACGGAGTCCGAAGCCCCCATACATCGATCTGTTTACAATAATATGTTTAAGAAGAAAGACAAGCTGGAACAAAATCAAACAACTAAGCATAAAGAAGAAGAAAAATCGTAGTTGAATTACAATATATGATTTACCAGCACATAAAGCCCAGAAAATACAATAGCAGCAGCCCCTGCTGTGAAACAAACATAGCTGAAGCTGTAGAGTTGCTTGTTAAGTGGAATAGCTGCATTTCACAGAACTCATTGGAAAAAATCATTCAGTTTCTCGCAAATGGCATAATTCATTCATTTTGAAGTGGTGAGTGTCTTTTTGAACTTACCGTCTGTAAAATGAAGAATGATGGCTACAATGAGTAATGCAAACCCCATTGAGACCCATTGCTTGAGCCTCTGGGAATGACCCTGCACAAAATTTCCGACTCTTAAACCCCAGAATAACTTGGCATTTGTTGGCTAGGTCCTGAGGAAGAATTCACTAACCTTGAAGTGAACCAAGACATGCCCATAATGGATGCCAATGGTCCCACTCATGATAGCAGATATAGAGCTAGTTCACAGAAAAGCAACACAAACAAGTCCATCCTTTTGAAAACTTTCCAATTAACAAGTATTCATAGATGTGTGTGTGAAGTTCATAACATATAAAGAAGAAACCTTAACAAGCCTTCGGGTTCAAAGGGAGCACGGCACCAAGTTGGAGCATCATAGCGGAGAGGACCTTCGTGTGGGGAACTCAATGTGCACACCTACAATAATACAAGAGGACTGAAAATTGACTTGCACAGGTTCGCGAACGATGTTTTTTCAAATTAGAAGATATAATTGAACAAGTGAGTCAGTGACCTTGAGACGTCTCCAAACAGGATAAGCATAGAGATGGTTAACTCCCCAAACTTGTCGGTCGACATATCCAACGGCGTTACATGCAGGTTCTACGTCTCCTTTGACTCCGCAAATTACCTGTTCGGCGAAAGAAAAGGAAAAAAAAAAATAAAGTGTTGCAGTGTGATGTGTGATGTGTGTGTGTGAATAACGTGAAGTGAGGAGCGAGCAGATACAGTCATACAGTGTATCTCTTGTGTTCATCTTCATTACGATCCACAAAGCTCCAATCTGGAACATAGAGGGTGTAGGCTGTGATCATATATATGAGGAATGCCACAAAGCCCCCTAACCTACCATAAAGGTCACGAATTGAATTCATTCAGTAACTAATTTAATAGGAATAGGATTATAAATAATTGGGTATGCCGTTTCTTACTTTCTTATTAGTTCTTACCATTGCCATTTATATGCTCTAAAAATGGAGAGGAGCCCAGGGCTTAAGGAAGTTGGTCTGTGCTTGGCGGTGAATGCTTCTATCAGAGCAATCACGCAGTAAACAAGAGCTATTCTCTGGGAATCCACAGGCACCAAGTAAGTGGTTTCACAAAATTAAGGATAGAATATAGACTATAAGTTGACTCATATACGTGCGCAAGTTCAAACCTGGAGAATGCCACACCATCTGATCAATTTCATGTTAACTCCATACGACAGAACATCAGGAGCATGAGAGTAACCGCCTACAACACCATGTTATATTATATTATCAGAGCCTCTACATCATTGTAGTACAAAATACAAAACTAATGGATATGGATGTTACCTTGCAAAAGAATGCCCCAGAATACGAGCTTCAATGTCCTAACAATTATCTTCTTCACGGCATCCTTTGTCTTGGGGATTCTCTGTTTTGTTACGACAACATTGACACTGATGAATAACTAAACTTCTGATAAATAATGCGAAAACAGGGCGGAGATACCTTAAAAGCGAGGGCGATGGCAACCCCAACGATGAAAAGAAAGAAAGGCATAACGAAATCGGCCAATGTACATCCGTTCCATGGGGAGTGATCTATACGTGGATAAGCTCCTCCAGCATCATCTACGAGGATCATCAACTACATACCAACATATTTAAATTCAAATGTTACCATCCATTCATTTAAACCCAACTAAAACTAGTAATGATGAAATGGAGGGGCATACAGACCACTATGGTGAGACCCCTGAAGGCATCTAGGGTTGCAACCCTTTTAGTCTTGTGCTTAACCTGCTCTGCATTTACTTCAGCGCCTGTTGTTATAACTTTGATCTCCTTGTCATGCTCATTTTCCTTAGGTTCCAAATCCATATCATTTGGTTTCTCTGTTTGCTTCTTATTATCTCTGTGTCCCTCTTCCATTCTCATTGTTTCACCTTCATCCATGCCTCTCTGTTCTAAAACTCCAACTCCTGACTTGTTTCTCAATCTCTTGGGGGAACCAGAAGAATATAAAAGGAAGGACGGGTGCAATGAAGTTGGACAAAATAGGTGGCTCGTGTTTTATGTACTCATCATCTCTCAACCTTTGCAGTCTCAACAAGAACAGCGTTTTTCCTTCAATGATATTTGCATTGCATATGTATGGGGTCTGGCTGGTGGTTATGTCTTACCGCGTCCATATCTGAAGTGTATTCTTGATAACGTCCAGAGACAAAAGAACAATCAACATATGTATTTGTATAAGTTTAGATATAGATTATCAAGAATGGTGTGCGAGGCCTGCAACATTTTTAGTGAAATTCAAAGTCGGCTGCACTCATATTTCTTCTTATCGCATAGTGCGAGCTATTCATGAATTGGCCATGACGCATACAATCATACCATACTTAGGCAGCCGGCTAAGCACTTCTTTTATCTGCTGTTGACTAATTTCTGCAAATTCCTTTTTTTGAGTCAAGGCTCTAGGGAAAAAAACTGTACTTGGGTTTTGCTATGGACCAGGATTGGGCCTGAAGCCCAACCATAAACTGAATAATAATTCATGACGGAAGCGTGGGCCCCACACAGAACCAACTTGCATGACCCGCTAATGATATTTGCTGTCTGAAGGTAGGCAAAAGAACACGTGCGTGAGTTTGGCAAGAATCTTGGAAACAAGATTGGACCTGTTAGGGAATAATTTAAAGGCTGGCAAGCGCTACTTAGGAAATGAAATTTCAAATTTCCCTCCTCGGACTCCCCCACCAGTCATATCCAATGGCTCATGACTAAAAATATTTGCATTTTTGTTTCCCTCATACTTGTTTTATTTGATTTTCCAAAATTCAAAAAATGGTGGCACCTCAACCGTCCAACAGAAACCCACTATATATTCTTTTAGGATTCCTTGACAATGATTTGAACCAGACACCAACAGAAAAGGTTCAACGTAAACGGCTATCCTTGCGGGTCCTCCATCCCTGTCGTATTGATGGTCAATGCCAGTCCTTCGTGGAACCCAACAAGCTTTTACAGACTTGCATAATATTGGTATTAAAACCCTACTCCTATTGACCGGGTAGGCTTGTGATTTTTACTTTGTTTTCTTTCTTTTTTTTATCAAAGTTAGTGAGAACGTTCCGCAGACCAATCATATTAATCCTCGATATTCGTATACTATTTTTTAATTTTTTAATATTTAAAGTTATAATTAAAAATAATATATAACCCATTTTATTTAATATTAATATTAATTAAAAAAATTGCTCTATTATTATATAGTGAGTGAACCAACTTGTTTTAAAAAAAAATTTGTACCAACCAAATTTTTAATTCTGATAAAATTGTACAATAGTAAAGGTTTATTTTCATTTTTAATAATATGGTGACGTGGCATAGTGTGAACTTTCGGATTAATCTGACGTACAATATTACGACCGGCTGAGGGGCTCCGGTTCCGAGCCATTCTCATTCATCATATTCCACTCTCTTTCTCTCTCTTCAACTCTCCAAGCCATGCCCTCATCTTCATCAATTTTCCTTCACTTTCTTTCATTTTCCAACACGTTCTCATCATCTCATCCTTTCCACCTTAAAAAACTGAACACCCCTTCCTCTCTTCCTTTGGATTTTGTCTTCCCTTCTCATTTATTCCACATGGAGGAATTGACGATGGAGCTCGGGGAAGAATTCGAGATTTCCATGAGTGGCTAGGGCGCGTTGATCTCTAGAAGGAAGAAGGAGGAACACAAGTTCAATGATCAAATGGCTAAGTGTCTCCTTTCCAAATTCTAATTTCTTTTCAATTCCTGTAACTCTATTTCTAGATTGAAATTTGATACGCTGTAAGGGTTGAACCCTTTGTTTGTCGTAATGCTTGTCATCTTCTGTGCTGAACTATCATCGCACATGTGAATCTTATTCACATACGCCATCATCTACCCTATACTCAAACTGCGTTGTAATTCGCGTGTGGATCTGCATCCTCCTTCTCCCTCACTCGTCTGCGTAACCTCGTTCCGATCCAAACCACAAAATTCACCACGCCATGGCAACAATGGTAACTACAGAGGCCAGTACCAGTGGTGGTGGCTCCACAGAACTGAGAAGCTACGGCCACCAAGTGATCACCGGCCGGTGGTTCACGGTCTTTGCCTCTCTGCTGGTCATGGCCGTCTCCGGCGCTACCTATATGTTCGGTTCATACTCAAACGACATCAAGGCCTCATTAGGCTACGACCAGACCACTCTCAACTTGCTCAGTTTCTTCAAAGACCTGGGTGCTAATTTTGGCGTCTTCTCCGGGCTCGTCAACGAGATAGCTCCGACTTGGGTGGTCCTCTCCATGGGGGCCGTCATGAATTTCTTCGGCTACTTCTTGATCTGGCTTGCCGTCACTGGCCGAATTGCTAAGCCCCAAGTCTGGCAAATGTGTCTCTATATCTGCATCGGGGCTAATTCCCAGACTTTTTCCAATACCGGTGCTTTGGTCACGTCCGTTAACAACTTCCCCGGCAGCCGCGGCAGCGTTTTGGGGCTTCTCAAGGGTTATGTCGGGCTCAGTGGCGCCATTATTACTCAGCTTTGCCATGCCTTCTACGGCGACGACACCAAATCTCTCATCTTGCTCATTGGTTGGATCCCCGCCGCTGTCTCCATCTTTTTCCTCCCAACAATTCGGATATTGAACACAACTCGACAACCCAATGAGCTCAGAGTTTTCTACAATCTTCTTTATATCTCACTTGGCCTTGCTGGGTTCCTAATGGTATTGATCATCGCGCAGAACAACCTGAGCTTTACTAGGACTGAGTTTGTGTTCGATGGCCTCATGGTTCTGTTCTTACTTTTTCTCCCACTCGCCGTAGTTTTCAGGGAGGAACTGCACCTCTGGAGAGCCAAAAAACAAGCATTGACCGGTTCTACATCTGAAGTTATAGTCTTCACTGAAGCTCCATGTCCAACGACGGAATCAACTCAGCCAGAGCTAGAATCTTCCACCAATAGCACCAAGTCAGAGAAGGAAAGCTCTTTTCTGGGCAACGTTTTTAAACCACCAAACAGGGGAGAGGACTACACCATATTGCAAGCTTTGTTCAGCATGGACATGCTGCTTCTGTTCACTGCCTCAACTTTCACTATTGGTGGAACTTTGACAGCTATTGACAACCTGGGACAAATTGCAAAATCCTTGGGATACCCGACGAAGAGTACCTCCACCTTTGTGTCCTTAGTTAGCATATGGAACTATCTGGGACGAGTAGTCGCAGGTTTCGCCTCTGAAATCTTCTTGGCCAAATACAAATTCCCTCGTCCTTTGATGCTGTCTCTAATTATGCTTCTGTCATGCGTGGGACATCTTCTAATTGCCTTCGGCGTCCCCAATTCTCTGTACTTGTCTTCCGTGATTGCTGGGTTTTGCTTCGGAGCGCAATGGCCGTTGATATTCGCCATCATATCTGAAATATTCGGCCTCAAGCATTACTCCACTCTGCTCAATTTTGGGGGAGTGTCGAGCCCTTTGGGAGCTTACATTCTGAACGTGAAGGTGACAGGTTATTTATACGACCAGGAGGCGTTGAAACAGTTTGAGGCAGGGGAGTTAACTTGCATAGGAGTTCACTGCTTCAAGATGGCGTTTCTCATAATCTCAGCATCGACGGTTATAGGGTGCTTGATTTCTTTAATATTGGTAATCAGGACTAGAAAATTCTACCAAGGCGACATGTACAGCAAGTATAGGATGGAAGCACATGCTGCGGTGGCCACTCCTAGAAGCGGCTCTGTTTCCACAGAGAGAGAATCACTGTTGGAGCATTTTCGTGAGAGGTGTGTAAAAAGTTACAATAGTAAGAATAATTAAAGATTCATTTGTTCTACTTAATAAATGATATCTATGTATATACTCCTATATAAAACCAAAAGTTGTAATTAGTTATTAGAGCAATGATTTTTAATGTATCCGTGGGACTCCCACCTCCAGAGGTAACCTGTTACAGCTGTCTTGTCCACCTACTCTCTTAAAAAAGTAAAAAATGTTGGATCTTTTTATTTTCTTATTCCATGTATTTTAAAAACGAAACGCCAAACAAGTCCAGGCTTTTAAATTTTTATTCATAGTGCAAAAGTATATTTCAAATTAAATTAGACTGACGTACGCAATTATATTTAAGAATATGTTATTAGCAATTATAAATTCAGTATATTTTTATTGAAGAAATTAATAAAGTTATAATTATATTACATTTTTCGCTGAAATTCAAACAAAAATAAAATTGATGTCTCCCCTGCTCTGTATAAGTTTTCTTTTTATAATATCAATACTTGATAGAAATTAAATGTTTCGTTTAAGAAAATTGGGGGGGAAGATCAATGCCCATAAAAAGGTTAATAGAAATAATCAGGAGTTCCCCGTAATTTAATCTTTCAAATTCAGCACGCATCTGCCTATATTCTAACACTGAAACTCTTGTATTAACCTCATTACGAGGTCCCTGGTTATCATTCTCTCAATAAAAACGCAAAGGATTATTTTTTTGTAACGACGGAAGACTAATCCATGGGGGATTGCAATCCCATTTGCAAAGTCTGAAATGTTACGCAAGCTTTAGCAAGAGATGATCCAGTTCGGGCATTCTCCCAGTTACATGAAAGCCATTGGGCCTGACCTTGGCCCAGTAATATAAAACCATTGGGCCTGATTAATTGTGAATGGTCGGGAATTGAAGCAAACGGCGTCAGTACGGTACCGGGGGGGGTGTTGGAAGGGGGAGCTCGGAAATTGGACCTGATAAATTCCTAGAATACAAATACACGATGCTAGAGACCTGGATGAGTAGTTCCAGAAAGCCGCCTAGTATCCCAAGAAAAGAAAAAACAAATATAAACGCGTGGGAATCCGTTTGATCATTTTAGACCTGCTGAGGAGTTATTCTTACTCGTGAATGACCAAAGTGCAATGAATTCACAGGGAATCGTCATAGGTAGGGGAGTCAATCGTTGTTTTCATGCTGAATATGGTAAACAAGTTCAAATACCTATAATGTATCCATCGCCGTCGCCCACAACCCAAATTCCACACACCAAGCATCAAATATTCGAACCCGATCGAGTCCAGGACCGAATCATGATTCACAATGAACAAATGGAGTGTGGGCCCCAGTGGAAGGTCGTAACTAACTGGCCCGGGAGGTTGAATTCCGTATGGATGGAGTGGGTGACGCGCCAAATGAGGTCATCCCAGTAGTCTCATCAATGCTCATTGGAGTGACGACGGGGCTGGGATATCGTTCATCCGCCTACAGCCTCAGCCTCAACTCGCATTAAACGCTAATGACAGTGCCCTCCCTTATCATTTGATGCGTAAAGGTAGTAGGCTCAGAAACAAGTGAATTTGACCCATACATACCCCTGCCTCCCCCAACCCCACCTTATACTATATGTTCCACAATATTGGACTTACTATGAAATAATTTAACAATTACTAAATGTCGAATACGTCCCTAGCTAGTACAATCTAGCCAACTCAATAACGGTCCGCGTTAAACAGCTAATTAATGACTATGAGGTCCTTCGCTAACCAAAACAGAACACTCATGATCGTCCATCAGAGCTCCTTTTCCCTTTTATCAGAGAACAGAAACTCTGTCGACACGTGGCACAACCGACAATATAATAGGGGACGGTCATAAATTCAAGCTCCCCGTAAAACCCGACCGCCCTGCCTAGTTACCGTAGAGAATCTTCGAAGCTTAAACAGTCACTAGAAGAACAAATGTCAACTGATGCTTTCATCATTCTCTATTAACTTTTCTCACTTTATCCGCATACCAGACAACCATCACCTCATTCCGTCCGAGTCAAACTGTGTAGGTCCAACGTTTGATTTTTACAATTTAGGAGCCATAAGTCACTCTTTAACCAATTCATGGTTCTCCCCTAGGCTTCAATCTACTCTTGGGCCTCTTGTTCTATGATCTATGCTGCTGCAAATGAAAAATGATTATTATTTGCTTATTTTAGGAAGTGCAGAAGCACCCTTGGTGCTTCTATTTCAGCGCGGAGCAAAAAGTAGAAAGGAGGTACTATCACTGTATCGCACCAACAGCGATAGAACTGTAGGACATGGATTTTATCCGCTTAAACTCTAAGCTTTTATGGGTCCCATCTCCACCCACCATCTTTTTGCTTTAAATATTTACAGCTGATTTAGTTTCCTGAATTCCAAAAAAGAATCTCATCTCAACCATTTAACAGAAACAACGGTGAAGATATGGTTTTATGTTCTTGTTCCATTTTCTTGTCAATGATTTTAACTGATAAGGTTGAAGGTAAACCACGTGATGATGGCCAGTCTCTTGCGGGACCCGGCAAAACTATAATTTAAAAAAAATCTAAAATTTTAACTTTAGATAAAATAATCCAAACATCTTATATTTTTTACAATCAATTTTCTTATAAAAAAAATTAATAAATTATGTAATTATTAATTTTGTCTATAAACAATTTTTTAACAAAATCAATAGACTATCTAAACGCGTACTTTTTTACAAGCAATTTTTATTCAAACTAATAATAATCTAAATACTAATTTTTATTCACAATTTTATTTTTTATTAAAACTATAATTTTAATATAAATTAAAAAGAATAATTTATAATTATATTTGTATTAGTTTTTGGATAATAAAATTTTAAAAGAGAATATATTTTAAAAAAAGTTACATATTAAAAATAGTTATTAGACTTATCTAAAATTATACTTTTAATTAAAAATATATATATATATTATAAAAAATTAATATTTAAATAGTTTATTGATTTTTATACAATTTTTTAATAAAAAATATTATTTAGATAGTTTATTAATTTTTATAAAAAAATAATTATAAAAAAAAATAATATTTTGATAGTTTATTATTTTTTATAAAAATTGATTATAGAAAATGTCAAATGTTTAATTATTTGATCTAAAATTATGGTTTAAATTAAAAAAATATTTTTTTCACAAATATCTATTATACTTAAAATTATTATTCTACTTAAAAATTTATTCTCTATAATCTATTAACTAAAATTTATTTTAACTAGAATGTATTCTTCAAAATGTTCTCTAGGGGTGTGCATGGGTAGAGTTGGGCAGGGTAGCCCCCTGCCCGGTACCCTGTCAGAAAAAAGTATGGGCTGCATTTTACAGCCCGATGCCCTGCCTGATCCGGTAAAAGCCCTAACTATTTCGGGCTGGGCATGCCCAAATTGTGATGTTCTGCTCATATTGTGAGAAAAAATCTGCCATCATGAACTTATAAAATAATATTATATTTATATTTTTAAGAGTTAAATAATATATATAATTCACTAAGAATAAGGTAACAAAAAATAGTAATTAAAGTCTCAAAGTCTATTGCATATATAAAAAAGAAATATTAAAATATGTAGAGTTCGGATATTTGTAGCGTTATTGCAACTAAAAAAATCGAATACTTAACAAATAAAACAAAGGAACAACTTTGGTATCTACATAAATATAAAAGTTATGTTTAATATTTTAAAAATGATCAAAGAGAGTTGTCAACTAAAGTGAAAAGTGTAAAATTACAAATAAAATAAGTTAAGAAAAAAATTAAAAAAATAATAAATATATATATATAGGACCGGGCCAAATGGGCAGGGCAGCAATGCCCGGCCTGGCACTTGGCCCAGCCCCGCCTGGTCTAAATATATTTTAGACAATTTTTTTAAGGTTAGGCCGGATGATATTTTTATAGACTCAAGTGAGCGAATCAGGCGACGAGCATTATAAACACCCTAATATTCTCTAAATATAATAAATAGTAGTTACAAGCTTTTACGGTAATACTAGCGCGCAATGATGCGCGTCATTTTCTGCGCTGCTATAATTATCCTCGCACGTGTGATTCTTATCCACGTATGCCATTGTCTACCCTATAGTCAAACTGCGTTACGTTGTGACTCCGTGTGGATCTGGCTCCTCCTTATCTCTCCCTCGTCTATATAACCCTCGTTCCATACCTCAAACGTTAACTCCCCAACACCATCCCCACAATGATAGGTACAGGGGTCAGTAACGGTGGCGACGGTGGCTGGAGAGAAATGATAAGCTTCAGCCACCAAGTGGTCACCGGCCGCTGGTTTACGGTCTTCGCCTCTCTGCTAATCATGGCCGTCTCCGGCGCCACCTATATGTTTGGTTTGTACTCCAACGAGATCAAGACCTCATTAGGCTACGATCAGACCACTCTCAACTTGCTCAGTTTCTTCAAAGACTTGGGTGCCAATGTGGGAATCTTGTCCGGCTTGATCAACGAGATCACTCCTCCTTGGGTGGTCCTCTCCATGGGGGCTATCATGAATTTCTTTGGCTACTTCATGATCTGGCTCGCTGTCACTGGTCGTACTGCTAAGCCCCAAGTTTGGCAGATGTGTCTCTACATCTGCATTGGTGCTAATTCCCAGAGTTTCTCCAATACCGGTGCTTTGGTCACGTGCGTTAAGAACTTCCCCGGAAGCCGCGGCAGCGTTTTGGGGCTTCTCAAGGGTTATGTTGGGCTCAGTGGCGCCATTATAACTCAGCTTTACCATGCCTTCTACGGCGACGACACCAAATCTCTCATCTTGCTCATTGGTTGGATCCCCGCCGCTGTCTCCATCTTTTTCCTCCCAACAATTCGGATATTGGGCATAACTCGACAACCTAAGGAGCTCAGAGTTTTCTATAATCTTCTTTATATATCACTTGGCCTTGCTGGGTTCCTCATGGTATTGATCATCGTACAGAACAGGCTGAGGTTTACGACGATTGAGTATGTGTTCGATGGTGTCGTGGTTCTGTTCTTACTTTTTATCCCACTCGCCGTAGTTCTCAGGGAGGAACTGCACCTATGGAGAGCCAAAAAACAAGCCTTGAACGGTGCTACATCTGAAGTGATAGTCGTCGCTGAAACTCCACCTCCAACGACGGAACCACCTCAGTCACAGCGACAATCTTCCACCACGACCACCAAGTCAGACTCAGAGAAGGAAACTTCTTGTTTCAGAACCGCTTTTAAACCACCAAACAGGGGAGAGGACTATACTATATTGCAAGCTTTGTTCAGCATTGACATGGTGGTCCTGTTCACTTCCTCGACTTTCTGTGTTGGTGGAACTTTGACTGCTATTGATAACTTGGGACAAATCGCAAAATCCTTGGGATACCCGAGTCAGAGCATCTCCACCTTTGTGTCCTTAGTTAGCATATGGAACTATCTGGGACGAGTAGTCTCTGGTTTCACCTCTGAAATCTTCCTGACCAAATACAAATTCCCTCGTCCTTTGATGCTGTCTCTAATTATGCTTCTGTCATGCGTGGGACATCTTCTAATTGCCTTCGGTGTCCCCAATTCTCTGTACTTGTCTTCCGTGATTGCTGGGTTTTGCTTCGGAGCACAATGGCCGTTGATATTCGCCATCATATCTGAAATATTCGGCCTCAAGTATTACTCCACTCTGCTCAATCTTGGGGCAGTGGCGAGCCCTGTGGGAGCTTACATACTGAACGTGAAAGTGACAGGTTCTTTATACGACAAGGAGGCGTTGAAACAGTTGCAGGCAAAGGGACTCATAAGGAAAGCAGGGGAAGATTTAAGTTGCATAGGAGTTCACTGCTACAGGATGGCCTTTCTCATAATCACAGCATCGACGTTTATCGGTTGTTTGATTTCCTTCATATTGGTTATCAGGACCAGAAAATTCTACAAAGGTGACATGTACAGCAAGTACGAAGTAGAAACACAGACTGTGACGACGGGCGCTCCTAGAAGTGGAACTGTTCCGTTAGGCACAGAATCTCATGCAAATGCAACCTTGAACGCCACCACAAACGGCGAAGAAGGAGATTCGGATAAAGACAGTAGAAAGTGAAGGGGGAGTGGAATATGTAACGTTAATCTAATAATATGATGTTTTGTATGTTACAAATTGTAGCCTCTGATCACTTGTATTTTTGTAGCTTTGGATTGAAGTATATGAATAATAGAAAAATGTTTGTCAGTTTTTGATGATCAAACAAGTTACACAGATTTCTCCCTGAGAGGTTACTTTTGATTCTCCCAGGCGCAGATAAGGGAGTAGACAGTAATACACTGCAAAACCAAAGAAGTTTCGACCTGGGAGTGGGTAGGACAAAATGGAGAGAGCGTAATTTGGATATGAAAGTCTGCAACTTGCAATCAGACAATTTATTTATTGGTCACGGGTGTTTCTGGTCATGGAGATGTATAGCTAACGGTTCAAAGTGAGGAATTAGAAAATACACTGCGAATAGGAATCAAAGAAGGCAGGACAAAGTGGTGAGAGAGTAATTTTGACTTGAAAGTCTGCAACTTGCAATGAGGCTGTTTTTTTTTGTGGGCTCATTCGTCAGTATCGAGCGATTTCTTGTCGTGATCGTGGAAACGCACAGTTAACGGATACAAGTTAGTAATAAGGAAAATAGTACGAAGAGTTAGCGTTCTTGGAGTTCCAGAATTTAAGCAGGAAGGCCTGCAGAAGTTCTCTGTAATTCATTAATGACCATTATTAATTAGCTGGAAGCAACCATATTGGTTCCTACCTGTCTGTCGGTCTTCTTCTGACTTTTTTGACTTTTGTCTAAAATTTTTGGATGTTTTCAAATTAAATTTCAGGTGTTTATTGTATTATCAGCAAAAGAATTACGCTTCTGAATTTTTATTCCAAGACAACGAGTATATTCCTCATTAAGTTAGACTCACGTGCACAATTATTTAATTAATCAGAATGGAATAGGTATATATGATCTTTAATGTTAGATAGATGAACAATTTAATTACAAAATTATACAATTATATTAGAATAAATATTATTAACAATTATAAATTTATTCTATTTTTATTGAAGAATTTGGTAAATTAAAGTTATAAACTGATTATATATACATTTTTCTGTAATTCGGACAAAAACAAAATTGATGAGTGCTCTGCTTTGTATAAGTTTCCTTTTTATAATATCAATAATGCCGGATAGGAATTAAATGTTCCATTCATTTCGTTTCCTGTAATAAAATATAGGGGGGAAAAAAAGCATAGCTGGATAAGATGGATGGATGATTTGTTCACCGATTGTTTTCAACTGGCATGCTGTGCAGACTTTGTAATATATAGGGCAAAGCAAGGTTTGGCATGGGTATCATTTATTGGCTTTAAAATAGTGAGATTTTAATCCTCATGGCATGCTTGGATGTTACAAGCCATTGGATAACTGTAAGGGTGTAAGACGTATTGTGAATGCTAGCGATTTCTTGTCAGCTTGCTCTTGTTCAATGAACGGTTTAAACGACGTTATCAAACTTTAGCGAATGAGGTTGTCGGTGGCGCAGACGAGAGACGTTGCTTCCTGTAATTCTATTGATGGCTTCCGGAGAGTGATTGACTCAGTGGAGAGCAGCACTAGCCGAAAACACCCTCCTCAGCACATCTGGAGGCCCTGAATGAAGAATTCGGTTAAAATTCGGCTTCATGATACCCACAAGTTTTGAAATTGAAAGACGAACATGGGCAGAATGGAGTGAAAATGAAAGAGGAGGGCATATTATAATGAGCCCCAACCGCAACATGCGCCTCTGGGATTGACAGGCATTTCAAGAGAAGACCCTATGAAGAATCATTTAAGTGGAAGGTGGGGACTGTATCATTACGAATTCAAGGAGAAATTGAACAAGGAAGCGGTATTCCTTGTCCTGGCCTGCCATGGTCGTGTCTGGTCCAACGCACTTTGGGTTTGGGATGTATATCATAAACAGCCAGAAAATGATCGTACCATATTTTCCATCACATCGTAACAAGCTTCAATTCAAATCTCATCCCACTTTGCTCTCTTCTCCAACCACGATGTGTTTGCTCGCTTTGACGCGCCTTCCTTCTTTCCATCTGTGCAACCCTGCCACATAAATAATCTTCTTCGTTCTTCTCTCTGCTATATTATGTTCTGAGTCATAGCGATGCCAGTTATTGGCAAGAGAATCATTTTCGTTTGATTGATACAGAGGATAAACAAGAATTAATATGAAGCGAGTGTGAACGCTTGCAGATCATTCACAAGGACCCCTGCAATATCCGTCCCGTACAAGGAATTACATTCAACCATATTATATTACTATTCAATTGCTTCTTTAGCGCACCATTTCATCATCATGAATGGTAACCTTGCTACGGACGTAGACGGCCTTCTAACTTCTAAACCACCAACAAAGTCTTTGTTTCCACAATTATGATTTCTTCTTTGTTGTTTCTATAGACGAAACTTGTACCCCCTATAAATCTGCAAGGGAACGAGTTGTGGATCCTCACATCAGCTTCTTCCACGTTTTAAGATTTATTTGGGCCCTCCTCTTCAATTATGGACCAACCTCTGCCAGATAATATTGTATAGATCCAAGCCCATGAGAGCGAATATGGTTTAGTCTAATATAGTAATCCTAAACATGAGATAATTTTATAAGACTTTCTGACCATATAATCCGCGTGTTAATATTTATAACTTTTTCAATTCAAAATTCATTTATTTAAATCTAAAATAAAATAAGTGCATCAACACGTGTAAGTTACATCTACACATGTAAGTTAGATTGCCTAAGTATTATCTTATATTTCAACCATACTTACAAAAAAAAAATCAAATCTTTGGAGGTTTGCAGGTAACTACGGAGGGTTTTCAAAACAAAATAATTACAAAAAATATTATAGAGTCATGGTGCAATATTATGGCCGTTTGGTTTATGTTATGGAAAATATTTTATAAGAAAAAAATGATTTGAAAGTAATTCTAAATAATAATTTGTAGAGAATAGTTATTGAAAAAATATTTATAAAAAAATTAGTATTTAAATAGTTATTACTATAATTATTTTTTTATAAGTAAATTATTTAAAAAAATATAGAAACTATAATTTATTTTTATAAATTTATTTAAAATTATAATTTAATTTAAAAACTCTTGATAGTTATGAGTTTAATGTTTAACAACCATCGTTTGGCGGACAGCCATACATGCACTATATACGTGTTCAAAGATGGGGCCTTATTTTTCTCACCCAACCACTCCATTTATGTACGTTTTTTTGGGGGGTCCAAATCAGATGGGACAGAATGTGTGTGGCAGTGATCACAAAGTCAAAGGCTTATCCCCATTGTTTCATCTCATCATACATCAACCACCACCATCGTTATTATTATTATTATTATTATATTCCATTACTCTTTACCCTACAAAATAAACTATACATGATTTACACTTTGATCTACGGAATGGAACGCTATATACACCGTGGGACTCAACATAATGTAATTACTAGTATTTTTGTTTGATGCTGGGAATACAAAACCAATAGAAACAGCATCGCTCTTACCATTTTTAGACATGCCTATAGCATCACCAACGTCACGTGTAATTAATCAAGGAAGTCCCCGTTTCATAGTTTCGCGGCTACAAATGAGTGGCACATTATTTTTGGCCACCGAAAAAAAGATGGCAGTTAAGCTGGAGGCTGACGAAGGGAATCCTGACACAAGACTGTTACCAAATCCATCAGGTGAATCGGGGACACCTTACTTCCATTTGCCACGTGCTACCATCTCATTCCTCCTCCTTCACTTACAAGCCACGTCTACCACTCCCCAGCTCCACTTGTACTCTCTTTTTAAAGGATTTTCCCAATTTTAGTTGTTCTATGGCGAGGACGCGCCAGCATAGGAGAAAGACCGGGAAATAATAAATACACTGAAAAAAATAAATAAAAAGATAAACTGATTTACCATAAAAAAAAAAAAAACCAGTTTGCAAATTGGGAATGGATAATCGTTATCCCTCGTCATATTTACCTCTCTAATTCTGTCTTCCTTAATTATCTCCCCACTTTCGTCACCTTCAATCCCCCTGCCCCCTATCCCATCATCTTCCACGGGCTAATCGCCGGGACTCATCTCCGACCGATCATCCGGCCTGTATTCCGGTGATGCGACATGGCTTATTTGCGGGCTTGATCCATTGTTCGTCAATCTCGGAGCACTTTGGAACACCCCAACAAATTTACCCTGTTCCACCTCCCACTTCGAGATTCGCGGGCCTTCCTGTCTTGATGCGGAAACTGGGGGAAGAAAATTATCTGCGGATTGGGAACATAGCACGCTCATCTTTCCGTTCGTTTGATGTTTTCGCTGTACTCCCTCGCAATCCAATCACGGGCTCCATTCTGAATTTGTCCATGAGCTTGAGAATATAGAGTTAGGGTTTCTTGCATTTCGAAAATGTTCAAGAAAATCATGAAGGGTGGGGGCAAAAAGCCCTCCAAGTCCGATCCTAACGACATATCGCTCTCCGCGAACGCCCCCCCTACGAACCACAATGCGGCGCCTGCCAATGCGGGCTTCAACAAGGTTGGTGCTGGCGCATCAGGCCTTACTTTAGGCGGGCCTCCGCCTTCAGGTGCCATGGAACCCCTTCCCTCGTTCCGTGATGCTCCCGTTTCGGAGAGGCAGAATTTGTTCATTCGGAAGCTGCAGATTTGCTGTTACGTCTTGGATTTCATGGACACCTTGAAGCAAGTTCGAGAGAAGGAAATTAAGCGACAGGCGCTAATGGATTTGGTTGACTTTATACAATCCGGGTCAGGGAAGATTGCGGAAAATTGTCAGGAACAAATGATTAGAATGATATCGGTAAATATATTCCGGTGCTTGCCTCCGGCTTCACATGAAAATACGGGACAAGAGGCTAACGACCCGGAGGAGGAGGAACCCTGCTTGGAACCAGCATGGCCCCATCTGCAGCTTGTCTACGAGCTGCTACTGAGATATGTGGTGTCGTCGGATACCGATACCAAGGTTGCCAAGCGATACCTTGATCATTCTTTTGTGTTGAAATTACTTGATTTGTTTGACTCCGAGGATCCTCGGGAGCGAGAATATTTGAAAACCATCCTACATCGTATATACGGAAAATTCATGGTTCACCGACCATTTATTAGGAAGGCAATTAATCACATTTTTTACCGGTTTATATATGAGACTGAGAGGCATAGCGGTATTGCAGAGCTTCTTGAGATTCTCGGCAGTATAATCAATGGCTTTGCACTGCCAATGAAAGAGGAGCACAAGTTGTTTCTTGTTCGAGCCCTTATTCCTCTACATAAACCTAAGCCCGTCTCTATTTATCATCAGCAGTTGTCATACTGTATCACTCAGTTTGTTGAGAAGGATTACAAGCTGGCAGATACAGTTATTAGGGGTTTATTAAAGTATTGGCCGCTGACCAATTGCCAGAAGGAAGTTCTCTTCCTTGGAGAACTGGAGGAAGTGCTGGAAGCTACACAGGGCGCAGAATTTCAACGCTGCATGGTGCCCCTTTTCAGACAGATTGGCCGCTGTCTCAACAGTTCTCACTTTCAGGTTTGTGGTAAATCATACTTTATAAGGGTATTGATTCGGATCAATGGCAATGATTCTTAATCACGATGCTGCTTGAACTGCTTCTTTTTACTTGTTTTGCAAAATCTTGCTTTTTTAGTTTTATTATTTTTTATGCTATGCATCTATCAAGGATGTTTTGTTTGATAGAAAAGCGATAGCGCTGTCTTATGAAACCGCTATCCATTAAAGAGGAATATTCATGATGTCCATTGAACATTGAACTTATATGCATTCAGGCTATACAAAATTCCACGTGGACATTCTCTTTTGCAGCTTGCTATGGATTTATTATTATTTTATTGAAGTTGCAAATATTATTTGTCTTATAATTTCTAGATTACCTCCCAGCCATTATAAATAAACAAAAATATGGTTGATGGCTTAGGTTATTGGATTGTAATTTTAATTTTATGGCTAATAATTGCTGAAGGAAGTTGCTGTCTTGCAAAATTTTCTGTGAATTTAATCAATCCTCACAGGGGTTTACTTAACAGAATACTTTAAGAATCCCCATAAATTAGGAACTGAATGGTGATATAATTAATGTCCATTCCAAGACAACTCTCTGGACAAGAAGTTAGACTGTTAAATTTATTTATCCATCCTGACAAGGGTGCCCTTTAGATGGTAGGTATGAGACTTGATCCAGGTTTATAGATACTTTAGGCTTTCCAACCTCAGAAGCTAGCTTTTGGGGTATGGCTCTTTCAAACTGCATTTGAATATGAAGGTTCATGAGGTGACTAACCAAGTCAATTCTCCATAAACTGCATTTGAAAATTGCAGATGTTACCTTTCAAATTACATGCAAGATAATGATAATGACTATCTACTTCTGTTCCCATAATAGAATTTGAGATTTCAAAGGGTAAGGGACGCTTATGTGACTTGGGGCTAGAGGTTATCTACTTTTTGGGGCAAGAGGTTTTCAACAAAACTGAGAGCATATAAGAGCTGGTTCTGAATTCTAGTATATATATCGCCTTTCTTGCTTGATTTTGTTAATATGTGTATCTGCAAACGACTTAATTGATTTCCTTGCAGAAATTTATCGATAGTAATTGTAGATGGTCTCATGATCATTTTACATTATTTTTTCTCCACATCGAGTTTTTTAAGTTTATGCTTCCATTTTTTGGTAGTTCTAATCTGAAAAGTTGTCCACATTCTTGCTGTTGGCCAACAAACAATTTCATTGAGGCTCCAACGTTGTTGAGCCTCACACTACAGTTAATCATGCTACTGAAGGAGTCCACCAGAATGAGACTACAACACTTAACTTTCAGATTGCAAGGCAAACCCTAGCAAACAGGGTGCGTTTTGCAGTGACTAAAAATTTAGTTTTTTTCTTCCAAATTGATTAAATCATTTATTTGCTTGACGGGGAAAAATCTTGGCCAAATAAGCACTGATAGTGAATCGTTCCTGGAAATGAGTTTTTGTAATAGCAGAATTTACATGCTGGGTAAACAGAATATACTTTATAACACCCATCAGGGTACAAAATCAGAATCCTAAAGAAACTAATCTGGGCTCTCTAATTTTTCCAGGAGCCAGCATTTGACTGGCACGGGTCTCTCAAACCGTTAGACTTGACCTTTCTTTTGGGTATTGGGTAGGACAATGCAAATTATTTCTTATATCGGGGGCAAGTGTGTTCAACTTCTATAACCCAATTAAGACATTGTAGAATAGGCCAAACTTCTCCCATTATCCTTTTGAGCAAGAGCCAAAGTAGCTCCTACCGCATGGAAATTGTGATGATTTATAATAGGTTTAAAGGGTAGCGAATCCTTGTGTTAAGTTATGCATTATTCTAGTTGAACAATGAGGTTCTGGCGATTACAATCAACTGTGTGTTTGCATCAAGCTTATTTCCTTGTGGTAGCAGGATATTGAGATCATTTTTTCTTGTTCGCTTATCACTGTAAATACAGTTTTCTACTTTAATGTATATATGGTGTTCTCCTGGCAAAAATAAAATGCATTTTTTCATATTCTGAAGGTCAGTCCTGTTTTTTTTTAAAGAAAAGAAAAAAATCAACTCCTTCCTTTTTTCAGCCTCACCAAAATTTGGTCTCGGTCTGTTAATGAAGTTTTCAGGAGCTTTAGCACTTTATTAGGTCATGATCTTAAACTCAACCGAAAGAAAATGGCGTGAAAATATGAGTGATGGTTTCCCGCTCTGCTTGGAGATTGTAGATGTGATTTTATTTAATTCTTGTACATATCATTCCCTCACCAATATGGTTTTATCACTGTAAGTTGGAGGACCTCCTATAGAAGAGGATTTATATTTGGATTTGATTCTGTGAGTCTGTGACTTAATTATCTGTGTCAAACTTTCCTGGTCAAGTTATGGTAATCAGCATATTGGTTTAAGAATCCTGATCTATTTGATTTTTGCTTTTTGGCTGTGCATCTATTTGAAGTTAGAAAACCATTTGGTTGGGTATGGACAGATACATAAATATTTTTGAATGTTCCCCTTGTAAATATTTGCTAAGCTAGGCTTGTGATGCAGGTTGCAGAACGAGCCCTGTTTTTATGGAATAACGAGCACATCGTTAGCTTGATAGCCCAAAACCGGGCTGTGATATTCCCGATAATATATGAAGCATTGGAGAAAAATATTCAGTGTCATTGGAACCAGGCGGTTCATGGATTGACTGTGAACGTACGGAAAATGTTCACGGAAATGGATGCTGAATTGTTTGAAGAGTGCCAGAGGCAATATGCAGAGAAAGAGGCGAGGGCCAAATCGGTGGAAGAGCAGAGAGAATTGAATTGGAAGAGACTGGCTGATGCGGCCGCAGGGAGAGGGAATCAAATTGTTGCAGCTTAGCCTGACCTCGCCTCATCACCTCCACAACTGGGAGTGACTTGGATATACGAAACAAGTTAGGAAGTAATTTTGCTCCTCTTCATTTCAGTTGGTACGATTGTTTATTAATTTCCTTCTTTCCCTCTTTGGCCCCCTCAAAGAAGAAGAAAACTTTTTTGTCTCTTTTCTGCTTCTTCGTTCTCATTTTATCTCGTTCGGATGATTAACACGTTGGAAAAGAGCCGTGGTAAATGTAACTTAAATGCATTGCAGGTTGATAGCAATGCCTGCAGGTTAAGAATCTTCTGTGAAATGCTTTCTTGTATTTTTTTCCCCTTACAAAGAGAAATATGGAATTCTATTTTCTTTTTTCCTTCGTTCATATTTCAGGACACACAATTCGAAACCTTGTTCTATGTATCTTAGCATAAGGTATGGACATATGGAAGAATTTAGCTCCGAATATAATACGTATGGTTGTAGCAGTTTGCACAAGCAAAACATACACAATTACCAGGGGCAGAAAAAGATTGATACAGAGTAATATATCCTACAAATCCTTACAAAATTGATGGTACAAAAAGGCTCGTGATTGAGAAGTCTAAGGTGACTGTTGAGCAGGTTGGTAATGCCCCTTGTTCCAGTCGTCTCTGGGAATACTATGGTGATTATTTACATCTTCATCTTCATCACTGTCGACGCTTTCACTGCCTATTTCCTTTCCTGCTGATGCTGATTCGGCTACCATCATCATCATCCTCTTGTTCATTCCCCAACCAAACTCCCCCATCATCACTAGCAGAAGCACCACCGTCACAAACTTCACCCTCGCTTCCATGGTTTAATGTTCAGTCTCTGGTGAACGTTTTGCTTTAGATGCCCATACCAAAATATCCCGCTAACTCTATTTATAGAGGTGGCAATGCTTAGAAATATCTCTCGAGTGTAGATCTGCCATTATCATTGAGATCACATCTTTAGGTGGATAATCGGGTACCTGTTATTCATCTTGTTAGTGCTGCTTCACTAATCTCCTCTCTCCTTCGTTAATCCCGATACTGCTTGTATTCACTTTACCAAATATCACCGTTTTAACTTCCCTAATCGGCCTCAGCCTGATATTTGTTTAATTAAATATCTTGATACCAGATATTTTCCCGATATTTTGATGACACGGTCATGATACAATTCTGATGCCATACCGCAGAACATATATAATCTTTCAAAATTATCAATAAGCATGTGATTGAACAAAGAAAAAAATATGTATATTATATATATGCGATAAACTTATTATATGCAAGTTCGTAAAGGTAATTAATTAAAAATGATGGCGGTGATGCCTAAAGCCGCAGTCTACAGTATAGATATTGTAGTTCTGGTATTCATTTATTAAAACTCCCACGCACGCACAAAAAAAAAAAAAAGATCAAATCGAACTAACAACGAAAGCATGACACCTGTACTGAGAAAATGTGAGACAGGATGATGGTTCTAATGATACATATGATTCATGATCAGAAGCTAGAGCTACATCATATTTTCTGTTAGATTTTGCTTTCTCTTCCCAATATTCCTATGCTTCTAGAAAGCGTGTGGGGTTCCACCACCTTCGTTTCTTTCGGAACCATATATCTTGAAAACCATGCTGCTCGAAAATGGAGACAGCTTCTATGGATCTAATTTATCAGCCGACGTAATTTTATAATTTACTTTGGACGGGGACAACGGCTAACGTTGAAAATCGCGTTGAACACGGTATAATTTTAGGGATACAAAAAATTGGCCTTACCAAACCCCTTCAGGAAAGTAAAAACCGACCGGAACAAATTTCCAGGGATGCTCCATTTTTCTTGTCATCAACAAAATTGTAGTCATTATATTCGATGGCAGGGAACAGACCATGTTTGGTGTAATTAGAAATTACCTTGGCGTTGTTAATTAATAACTTTTTGAAATGCAGCCTCAGTTGAATTCAAGCTTTAGTTAGCCTTACGCTGAAACTGACGAGTGTGAATAGATCCTTCTCTCGCTGCCTTAAAGGGTTAAAGTAGTAGTGAGGCATTATCACCCAAAAAAAAAAAAAACAGTATTAGAGGACACATTTATTATAGTCTTTTAGTATTTGTTACCTTATATTTGAATATGAAAAAAATTAGCAGGAAGGAAAATTTTACAAAATAGTAATTTTTTTACTATCTTTAAAAAACTCAGGAGACATAGAGTTACTCTTTTCTCATCATTTAATTTCATTTTCTAAAACATGATTAATTTAAACATCAGTACGGTTAAAAAATATTTTCCATTTTCGGACAGATTAAGAAGCACTGGAATGAGTAACATAAAGCACAATACACACACATGTATATAAACACATAGATGGGAGGCTTTACCGTCTGATAAATGGGAAGGTAAGTCAGCGGGTGGAGCAGTGTCGTTTACTTGTTTTGGATTGACGTTGAGGAATAAAATAGGAAAGTGACTGACTGTCTCTGTTTTGTTTTTTGTTACATCAGACTGTCTCTGTTGATATTCTATGTTGACTGAAACGAAACGACCCTTTTGTCGTTGTCAGCAGCTGAGGAGACACAAACGATCCATTCCCACATGCGTAAGGCCCAAACAAAAAGAACACCCTTTCTCCATTCTTCGAGATTTAAGCCAAGAACTTTGGATTTGGAAGCCCCCTTCCTTCCAAATCTAATCGCTTCCATCAGCATGAGGCCCCAAATCAGCCTCACAATATTCATATCACTCCTCCTAATCCTCCTTTCGCTACATTCAACGTTGTGTAGAGCCCAGGAAATTGGTACCTATTCAGAATATATTTCGCCGTTTGTTTGGTTCTCTGAAACTTCTTGTAATTATTTAAGTGTTTTGGATTGTGTGTTGTGCAGAGGATGAGAGAGTTAGATTACGTCAAGGGGAGCGAGAAGGGACCCCAACAATGGGGGGACCTTAAAAAGGAACGGGGTGCTTGCAAGCGTGGAGAATCCCAATCTCCTATTGATCTGTCCACTCACAGAGTGAGATTCATCCCCAAGTTTGGGCTCATGAAAAGCACCTAGCTATAAGACTCAGAAGGCTAAGCTCAAGAACAGAGGCCATGATATTCAGGTCAAATGTGAAGGAGATGCTGGCTCCTTAAGCATCAATGTCACCGATTTCTTTCTCACTGGCACTGACCCGCCGAGCATACCATCAACGGCCGCAGGTCTCCGTCTTGTCTTGTTTTCTTCCATTTTCTTTTTCTTTGTTTAATATGAGCTAAGCTCGTTTTTCTAGGAGGGTTGAGAATCTCTCTCTCTCTCTATATATATGTATATGTATATTCAACTTGACCTGCAACAATAATCTCGTAGAAGACGACCAGAGCAAGGGATCGACGACTTGGAATCGAAAGTTTTGTTTATTTCAACGATGTTGTTGCAGGTATGACCTGGAGCTTCACATGGTTCACACCAGCAAAAACCCAGAAATCTAAAGGTCGTGGTGGTTGGACTTCTGTACAAGATTGGTCGGCCCGATCCGTTTCTGTCCAAGGTAAGTCACTATGGTTTACTAAGTGGAGGCAGTTTTAAGAAAATGTTTTCATCTTGTGGTTTTGTAAGAAATGAAAAGGAAGTTGTTGGTTATGGTACGTAGTTGGGGAAATATATAAGGAAAATGGTGGATGAAGTAGAGGTAGAGGAGATAGGAGAGGTTCACCCTCTGGACATAAGCATGAGAAGCAGAAACTACTTCACTTATGTGGGCTCCCTCACCGTCCCTCCCTGCACTGAAGGCATCACTTGGATCATCAACCATAAGGTATGCATTCATTCCTTATGGATTTCAAATCGAAATAAAAATAATTAAGTTGAAATTATGAATTTTATGACGAGGTTGTTTTAATTTTTTATTGATACAATAATAATAATAATAATAATAATAATAATAATAAAGACTATTACATGTTCTTTATTGAGAGATTATTACTTTAAAGTTTAGATGATGATTTCATGAGTGGAAGTAAGATCAGATGAAGGATGAATTAAGTAAAATGTCAACGGAAGGGAGCATAAATGATAAAATAAGAGAGATGTAGAATAGATGCAAATTGAATTGAGTTTATTGCCATTTTAGAAATGAGAATGGATTATGTGATATCATGCAAGAACAGTTTTGAGGAAGCAGCTGAAGTTGCTGAGGGAGGCGGTTCACGATGCAAGTAATCTAATGAAATCGCTGTGTTATAATTGAACTTCAACTGCTATATATATATATATATATAAATGGGTCTTTAATTTGTGTGTGTGTCGTCACTGACGAATGGTTTAATTTGATGGAATGATGGATAGCATTACGCAGAGAGTAACGCAAGACCTTTGCAGCCTCATAACGATCGAGACAGGGCGTTTCATATGCCCATGGAGAAACCTTGTTATTGATTTCCCTTTGTTATGATTTATACGGTGCATGTAACTCATATGAATACGTATTAGTAATTCATTAATTAGCCATCATGTTAATGATCGATGGCAACTTTGATGCTGGCTCATATATCTTTTTTTTTCTCCATTTTAATTATTTTCATGAATTTGTCGAAAAGGAAAAAGGTCAATGGTCACAGGCTATTCGAAGGACGTACGAAGAGAACATATATGGTAAGACGAGCATGCATATATTGTAAATATTCTGTTCACTTTCTTTCGGAAGCTCTATACACCAAATGAGCTTCAATATCTCCAGGCAAGGCGCCGTTCAGCTCTCATGTACTTCTCCTTTTTATTTTTTTAATCAAGCTCAACCGCGCTAAGTCCATGTTCAACTCTCCTCTGGCTCTCTCTCGCACTTGTGAGATATACTCCATTTATTCCCTCATGTTTTGTGGCTGAAACCGATTATCTTTGTTTATTATAGGATAAAGCAAATGAATCTTGTCAAGCAATAATTAAGGGGATGTGAATAGAATGTCTGAAAGCTCCAATGGATTAAAAGTAGAAAACAAGAAAGGACGCGGGAGCAGATCTGGCAGTGATAAATGGAATGGCCAATTTCCGGAGATGTTGAGGATGCCGTCGACAATCCACCAAGGGAAAAATGCTTTAATTGACAGTTCAAATTTGCTTGAGAACCAGACGATCGAGTGAAATTTTGTTTTCGAAATCAAAGAACCTGCAAACATACATGGAACCCAGTAACAAATGGAGATTTTGATAATATCGATTTCACCCCACTACTGTTGCGCCCTCAAGCACCCCAAAGACTCAATTATTTGGGTTTCTGTTTCTTTCTTTTAAAAAAAAAAAAATCATGTGGCACTTTTAATTAAATGTGTATGCTGGCTCAAAGCCTAATCATATTCTATCAGTCACCTCAGCATAGATTTTGACCATAAAGATCTGCTTAAAGGTTGACTGCCATAAGGATCCAATAAAAATAAAAATGAATTATAAAGACTTGATTAAAAATTAAATAAAATTATAATGATCCCGAAGATTGGGCCGATAATCATCATGTCTTGACCTTTATTCTGTCCTAACTCGATACATTATCTTCCTAATCTTTTATAAGAAAGAACAAACCCTTCCTATAATACCTGGAATTATATCAATATAACTTGAGACAGGACATGTTTACCCACCCTTACCTCAGCATGAATTTTGACCATAAAGATATGCTTAAAGGTTGACTGCTATAAGGATCCAATAAAAAATAAATAAATTATAGGGACTCTATTACAAAATTAAATAAAATTATAAGGGCTTGGGGGTTAGTTTTCTCATGAAAAAAATATTGTAAATGTATTATGGTTTCAAGGGGGATGCTTAATTAATACAGCCTCGTCGTTTACAAATGCGAGATAAGGCGAGAGTGGAGGTCAATTATCTGACTTAATTAATACGATTAAGAAAGCATCCAATTATTATCGGAGTATAATTTTTTTATTTAAAAAATATAGTTTAAACTGATTAAAAAGTCAAAAAACACAGGACAGGGCCGAGCTTCTTCTTTTTTCGCGTACAAAATAATTTTCTACGTCTAGCTGGCTTTCGTTTCACGATGACTGATTTAATAAACATTGCGTCAACAAAAAAAATTAATAAACCGAATGATGGTCACATGAAAGGCCAATTTGCTGAGATAAAATAAATAAAATCCTCACTCCTAAAACGCCCGTACGATGCTTAATTTGATTAAGATTTGTTTTATGAATTATTAGTCATTTTAATTTGACACGAAACCCCTGCGTATTGCAATCAGATTGGGACGGTTCCAGGGGCACAAACAGAGCCAATTGATCTTGTGAAATATGTAGAAACCCGAGTACGCTACATGGTTCTTCATGCTTCAACCTTCATCGTCCCTCTCCTCTCGGGAATCACGTTGTGCTCATCTGAGGTTTAAGTTATGAAGCTCTCTTTTGGATTTCATCGGGGAAGTTCTCAGCTTTTCAAATTGTTTTTTATCTTCAATTTCATTTGAGAAAACCGTGCATGTTTTTTTGGTTTTCCTAATGGCTGTGAGTGACCGTGGCAGAGACATGACATGATCCTTAAAGTTTAAAACCAAGAGTGGGGAAAGGACAAAAATGACGCAATCCATCACATTCATATCAACCATCAATCAATCGATGTTCAAAGTGTTCAACTAATTAACTCTATATATATCGTCAATGCATAAAGATTAACTAGTCAATACTTTGACTCTTTGGAGAATCTGTATTAAGTATTAATATTGAATATGGCTCGATTAGACGAAGATAGGGTTGACTTTATCGCTATAACAATTTTTACAATTTTTATAATTTTTTTAAATATATATATCTTTTTATTATAGATAATTATATTTGAGATATTATTAGACATTAAAAATTCATTCTTCTATTAATAAAGATTTAAATTTTGATTTGACATGTAAGAGATCAATTTTTTATACTAGACTTAACTTCAATTGGCCAATTGCACTAAACTTAACACTTTAGCATTAATTATGGGAAAACAAAGAAGAAGTTAGAAGCTGTATGAAGATGAGAAGTTAGCCTAACGAGTCGTTCATCGCTACAAAATTATGGCTTTTCAATTTAGATAGGACTCATCTTAGCTTTTGGGTGTCAAAATTCTAACTCTTAGGTGCCTAGATTTATGCATAAGGGTAATAGACTATTTGCCCTGTCCGATATTGATATAGTTTAAGAGAAAGGAAGATTTTACTCTGCCCTTAAATTGTGGGTAAGCCCAATATTTTCTTAAAAATTTTTATACACAAAAAAATTAGATAGGACTCCCTCGATTTCTTATGAGTAAAAGGTCCACATCACAGAACATTAAATGAAATAAACTAATAAGGTATGGTTTAGTTTTCAATTCACCCAAGTAGAACCAGTTTGGTTTGGTTTGGTTTCCAAGACCAATATCAACAGTAGAAAAAGTTATCAAGCATAATAAAAATACAGGTAATGAAATAAAATGTAATTGTTTTATAAAAAATAGATATCAAAAGGACTTTAAGAAGAGTGAAGATTAAAAGAATAAGAGATCGTAGGAATAATGAAAGAAATTGTAAGCATGAGCTAAATTAATCAACCTGAACCAAATCGATCAAAAACCGAACCAACCATATGCGTATAGAAAGAAGTAATCTTTTGGGCCACATGTCACTGCTAATTTCTCGAGGCATATAAAAAGTATGTAATTCTAAGTATGTAATTTTTCGAGGAAAGGATCATGGCTGTTATATTACTCTGCGAGGGGCACGTTCTGTTTGCAAACTTTCTTTACTTCATAGCAATCAAGACGAGTGATGGATCGCTGTGGAGAGCTTGGAAAGCAGTGATATTTGGTAGAGTAACATGATGAGGTACTGATTCATGCATGTCTATTCGGGGACACGAGAAGGTGCGAGAGCTAGGGTGGGTGATGAATAAAGTCATGAACGATTCTGCAATAATTAACTAGGTACGTACGCACTCCTCAGGAGAGAGCACAGGAGCTTATACGTAGGTAGATGTGGAGGATTAGATTTAGATATGCTTTGCTTCATCATAACCCGCTAAGTGATGACGGTGCTGATCCATGTTGACGTACCGACGCCATTAATTACGTGCCCCTGGCAACCGCACCACCCTTCCTTACGCCAACAATCTCTCTCTTCCACCTCCACACAAACACACTACTTCCATGTTGGTCATGACCCTTCTGTTTTATTTGACTCGTTCCTTCCTTCCTCTTCTTATCTAAGTCTCAAAGAATTGACAAAGTCATTCCAAGCCCCGTACGTCCTTTTGACTCATTTAATTTGCATCCAGGAGACTATGATTTCAAGTTGAATGGTGAGGGAACGAGTATGTATAATCCTAGCTACACATACTTTTAACGGACGCCAAATGATTTGAGATACATTGATTGGCGGCGCACGTGATTATTTCCCTGAGTGGGCTGGGTACTCAACTCGACATGATCCCCCCGATTATCATCCCTCCATTTCACTTCTATAATATGGATGCTTTTTTCTGGCCAATGGTTAACATGGATGGTTAAATAGAAGAGAAGAGGGTTGAAGGTAAGTTAAAAAGGGAATCGCAAGAGAGAAGAGAAAGACACGATAATAAGGGAAGGTGAAAAAAAAGGCAAATATTAAAAGGGGAGGGGGGAAAAGTAGGGAAAAAAATGTGTGGAGGGAAAGGAATCGTTGAGAAAAAGCAAAGGGTTTGCTTCAAAGCCAACCGAATCTCACTCCTTTCCTCGCCGTCTCTCTCTATATAGCCTTCTCACGTTGGCAACTCAACTCTCTCACATTCGATCAATCCCTCAACCCCTTTTGCTCTCCCTACTTTATTCAATCCTTCTCACGCCACCAATATCTCTCTGTTCATTTTCATTAATTACCTCCACGACCCTAACTCTCATCATTATTGGGGTTCATTCATCATATGGAGGATATCATTAGAGAGCAAGTTATGGTGGCGTGCAAGGATCATGCACAAATCATGAAGGGCAAGAGTACCAAGCGTCATAGGCCACCCTCCCCGCTAATGCTACCCATGGCCATGCCTTGCACCACCGCCAGCAGCAATGAGCTCTGTGCCGGCGGCTTCGACGTCCCAAACACGTCCTTCTCCGAATTGAGGGATAGCACGTCGTCGTCGACGACGCCCACGGAGCAAGAGGAGGACATGGCCAATTGTTTGATTCTTTTGGCTCGAGGCAAATTCTCGCACCCTAAGGATGGCGCATACCTTTACCAGTGCAAGACTTGTGACCGAGGCTTCCCTTCGTTCCGGGCGCTCGGCGGACACAGAGCCAGGCACAAGAAGACGAAGCCCAACCCGGAAGGTCACGACAATTGCTTCACCAGCACCGCTCTCTCCTTGCAATTATCGAATAGCAGGGTTTCTTTTTATGGCGCTAAATCATCGTCCAAGGTTCACGAGTGTTCCATTTGTGGGGCCGAGTTCTCTTCTGGGCAAGCCTTGGGGGGTCACATGAGAAGGCACAGAACTTTGGGGAACGCCCCTTCAACTGCAACTACCACTATTGCCGGCAGCCCCAAGAAACCCAGAAACGTCTTCAAGTGGGACTTGAATCTTCCTGCACCTCATGAAGATCATGATCATTCCAAATCCAAGTTTCCCTTTCACTCCAAAGACTCTGTCCTCGTCTTCTCGGCGTCTCCTTTGGTGGATTGTCATTATTGATCACGTACCTTGTGGGTTTAGTTAATTAACCCCCCCGGAGAAACAAACTTGTATCCACCATATACATTATATTCTTTCTTTTCGCTCAGGTTAATTTGTATCAGATTAATGGCCATTGATTCTTTGATTTCTTTCCATTCTTTTGATATTGCTCCATTTGATTCGCCTATAATACGCAATATCATAATTGAATTTCTTGGAGCCTGTGCCTCAAGAGTAGATTCGCAGTCTCTTGATTTGTTTTGATGAGCAAGTCATAATGCTGTTGTTTTTTTATTACTATTTTTTTGTATGAGAAAGAAAGAGAGAAAGCAAAAGTTGAGGGATATCAAAGGAGAAGAAACTCAGTATTCGTGTGAGCTAGCCAACGCCCACCAACAGAACCTCAAACTCAAAGGAGTGGATCACATCATTTTGGATATCTTTCGTTCTCGAAAAGGACGAGTCCCGCTTATCACAAAAAATATATGGTACCACGATATAAAATAACTGTACTCTTAGTTGGCGAAAAAAATTGTCCTCTTCAACGAGCATGTTAGATATTATGCGATTTTAAATACAGTGTTTTAGATTAACTTGTCAGCGCTTTAATACAAAAGTTGCAGGAAAGAAGGCGGGCAACAGGAGAGCAATTGTTTTGTATTTTTTATCACTTGTAAACCCAAGACGTAAAAAAATTGAGCTAGATGCCACATGTACATGCCAAATAAGCACAATTAACAGCGTCAGTGTCACATCATCATATTTAATGCCGTACGTTAATTCTTGAGGGACTAATGGCCACGGAATAAAGTTGATGAACAAGAATTTACTGTTTAAAATTGGAAGGATTAAAATTAAAATAGAGGCAAATTTAGAGGACAAAAAAAAATGATATTAATCCTTATATTAATGAGGTGTGTATTCACTCCAAATTGGGCGAGTCACCCCAGCTTATTTGGTTGGAAGACTAGCCTATAGTGTCTTTAATCAACTTTTTGACTTAGAATATATTAAAAGGAAAAATGTAGTTATTACAAGATTAATCATACAAATAGAAAGGACTAGTTGGGTCAATAGGCATCGATATTTGGTATAAGTAGAAAGGGCTTTGGTAGTCTCAAGTTTTTATATGTGTTAATATAAAAAATAATTTTAGAAGAGATACTTTCAGTGAAACCCAGATAATATTTAAATTTAATTTAGTTATATAGTTATATATATATAAATAAAAGACTAGTTGGAACCAACGAAAACGAAGAATAGGGTCAGGTCCGCTGTGTGTGATGATTGTGTTGGTTACAAAAGAAGTTGAGACCATTTGAAAATGAATATACGATTGTCCTTTCGATCCAAATATATATGACTATGCTATATATGTATACATGGAGGGTGGAATAAAAGTGGCAAGCTCCAGCCACGTACTCGTAAGTTGTGTTCCCTTTTGACTCCATTTTTATCCCACTCATAAACGGATAATGCTCCTCCCCTTCCCTTTCTAACCTGCTTTTGTCTTTTCTTTTCAGGCATACAAGTTCTCCCTCACAACATGTGGTCACCGTGAGGGTCATTTCCCTTTTCTTCCTGTGGCTATCCTTTGATTGAATCTCATTTTCGAGCATTGTTAGTTTCAACTAAAAATTGAGCAACTAACTTTTCAAAGTGGTTCTATTAAAAGTAATTGTAAATAAGTATTACTGTTGAGACGACTTGTTAAAATTTTATAGCATATATACACAATTTTCAACTACCAATATAAAGTAGCAGTGGAAAACCTTACTAGATCTCTCAGAGTCTCAAGCAAATCCTGCTTTTCACCACCACCTTGTGTTATTTCACTTATCAATATTTAAAAAAAAATATCCATAACATTGCAGGCATATGCAGAGTTACCTGACCTGGACCTTGACAAGTCTGAATTCATTGATCGGTAAATGAAAGTATGAGCTAATATCGATATCATGAAGGAAAGCACAGTTATACAAAGATAATATACATAATCTGAGCGCCATTATCACTTGTTACTACAAAGTATTATGCAACTGGCAGACAACGACTCGTCTGAAACCAAGCAAGATTTTCTTTTCGTTTTTTTTTTCTGGCTGAAGAAAGAAGCTTAAAATACATGGTATGTCCAAGCTGTATGCTAGTAAAGATTCACCGTCCACGATGGTGCATCTCAGGAGCAACAAGCACTGCTTTCAGATGATTGGGGTTCCTGATTCTGCTTTAAAATATTCCTTTTTACTGCGGTTGATCCTTCTTCCAAAAGGCTTGGAACTTCCATTATCTATCAAACAACACCCAATTTGCTATCACTGTCTAGTTAACAGTGCACAGAATAATCTGAGAGTCTCCAAATTTTACCTTGAGAGCAAGTTCCTGGAAGCATTTCTCCACGTTTTCTCGAGTTTTAGCACTGCATTCAAGAAACAAGGAGCCCAACTCTTTGGCAAGAGCTAATCCCTCTTCTCTACTCACAGCCCTTTCAGAATCCTGAACACATAAATAACCATCAAGTAAACTAATGAACAGAACACTTTCGAGAAAAGGAGTTATGCTAGTTGAATAACATTGGAAATAAGTAGCACTAGTCTAGATTCCAAAAGATGATTGTCCTAAACATGCAGGCCTTTGCCCTTAGTGAAGTGAGATGCTTTTCATCTAATTTATTATTAAGATCTTAGCCTGTTTCCTATATGATATCACCATTGTTTATTCTGCCTAAAACAGTCGTATTAAAGGTTGACTAGACTTGTGCCTCACTGGGCAGAGACACATGGAAGACAGAACCTGAATTCTTTCATTATCCTTGTAAATGGATATAAGCTCAAAACTTTATATTTCATCATGCTGCATTGATATATTTCCCTACAATTTTATTGAAGGAAGATCTACCCGTAATCACCAATCCGTTCCCATAACTTGTATATGCATAAACACAAAATCGTAACAGAAATCTTACTCTGTCAACTTTGTTGCCAACCAGAATCTTCACGCAATTCTGATTAGTTGAGTAGAGTTCCACTTCATTAGACCATACTTCTGATAAGTTTGTAAATGTATCTCTCCTTGTAACATCATAAACTAAAAGGAAAGCAAATAAGACGTGTGTTACCCCAATTACAAATCATTGATACTTGTTAGCAATCACTCAAATACTATGACCCAACGTCATAAATGCATGGCCTGAAACTGTTTTAAACTGCAAGTCCCGATAAAGGAAATTATTCCCAGCAAACTCTTAATTTGATAATCATATATCAGGCATCACTCTAACATAACAGATGCCAAGATCATCAATGAAAGTATCAAGGGTCACAATAGAGTTTAAAGCTAGCTTCATCTACCAGATTTTCCATAAAGAAAATCTCTAGAGAGACCTCTAGCCAGAACTCAACATGCATACAAAGTTTGGAATTAGTTTAGCATACCCAGAATGATTCCTTGCGCTCCTCTATAATATGAACTTGTTAGAGTTCTGAACCTTTCCTGCCCAGCTGCAACAGATATTATAATGTTTTATTGAGTGAAGGCTTTACTTAACAGCACTTATGTCAATGGACATATAATGCACATGCTATGACTCAGAGAAAGAATATATTCCATTCCATCTGTTTGCTTACAATTTACATGCTTCCACAAGTCTAATTGCGGAAGGAATATTAATGAGAAAAAAGAGCCTAATTTCATGAATCAGATGGAAGCACAAGATTTAAGAGCGAGTTACCAGTGTCCCAGATAGTTAATTTCAATTTCTTTCCACCTACTGTGAGATGCTTAATCTTAAAATCAACGCCTGCACATGATGGAGACAAAGGAAAAGTTAGATTAGATCATTTCAGAAACGTAAAGCAGCATCTGAAGGGTTTGAAGTTGGTCTGCCACCTTTTCATTGAAACCAATTTAAAAGGTTCCGACTCAGAGTGGATTGTAAATTTAAGAAAGGAAATCAGAAGACACTGTTTCCTTGACACGAATCTAGAAGAAATATCACATCAAATCCCTTGGTTGTTTAGTTCAGATTGGTGGTGGGAAATAGCAACCAAAATATCGGTGTTTTGTCATACGAAAAGATCAAGTCCAACATTTCCTGGGCAACCTGACAGAATGAATAAGCAAACGAGGGATTAGATAAATACCAATGGTCGGGGCAAGATCTTCAAGTGAGTTGGAAATGAAGCTGACGAGTAGACTGCTTTTTCCCACACCAGAGTCGCCGATCAACAAGATCTTGAAAGAGAGATCATAGCCACTGCTCTGACCTGAATATGAACTCATTCTGTCTTTCTTGCTCTCCCACCTTTCTGTCTTTCTTGCTCTCCCACCTTTCTGTCTATGATGAATCCTTTTTCAATGGACTCTGTCTGTCTATCTCTCTAGAAAGTACAGTAAAAGAAACGTGTATATATATATAAGGATTTTTTTGGGGGGGGGGGGGTGTTGGAGACCGTAAAAGGGAGAGATATAAGAGAAGAAAAGGAGAAAAGCTTAAAGATACCCCTGTATTGAAGTGCAATGGGGCATCTTTCATTTGATTAAAGAAAAGGGCCACCTCGGTCTGAGTTTCTTCAGACTCATCTGACTCACCAACGTATTTATTCTTTCCTTTTTCTGATCTTATAAATTCCCTAACTTCAAATATCAATATGCGGTGCTCAAGTTACAAACTCTAAGCCCCAAGTGTGAGGGATTGGGATGGTTTGCTCCGTAAGTAATGCTCTTTAAAGATGTTTGCTTTCGTGTTTTCATTTGTTGGCAAGGTATAGGTACCTTTTCAAGCCAACAATCATATAAACCGAATAAAAAAGGGGTGATAATCGATTGAGGAAGGCACATACACTTAAAAACAGCATCATCCTTTGCTTTTCATCTCTTCACTGAAAACCTTCAGTATCAGAGCTTCTTCTTTATTTTTTTTTTCCGGGAACTTGCTCAAATAAATCTTTGTTGCGTCTAATTGATGCCTATTACAGAAAAATAATACGAACGGCGAATCATTTTGCATTTGGGGTGATGTTAATACTAAAAAAGGAAGGCCGAAACGTTTAAAGAATGGATGTGAGTGAAGCAGTTGGGACTTGGGCGTGAAAGATGACATGACCCATTGGGTGAAGAGGCACTCTCAAACGGTGGAAAAGCAAAATAACAAAACCTAAGGGGTGATGTTTTGGTGGGAGGTCACTATTTGCTTTTCCCTTCATTACGTTTCTTCATAAGTCATAAAATACTCCCTCTTTACACCAAAACTGCTTCCTTTCCCGAGACACTTCTTTCTCGCAGCTGTTTTTTTATACCTAAAATTAACGAGACATAATAGATCCATAAAAATGCCTATCCGTGGAACTCTTTTCTGATGTTGGCGATACTGAAAAGGACAATATAGCTTTCTTCATTATGAATATCAGGAAAATAACAAATCATAAAAAAAAGAAAAGGAACGGCAACAGAGAGGAGCAAGGGAAAGCGAAGCATCGAGGGGATCATGATTGCGCAGCTAGAATATTGAGAAGCATGTAGAGGAACAGCTTGAGGGATTGGTGGAAAGCTGATAAAGAAGAGAGTTACTTGATATAGAGAAACCTCTGGAGTAGGGTAGGGGGATTGGGTGCTTGATTGATTCGGATGTCCCTCGTTTTGATGGAATTGGGGCCATCATGCCGGTGGTTCGGCTTTGCTCTGCCCCTTCTCGCAGCTTCGTCCCCACCACCACCGTCTCCGGCAGCCTGCTTCTGCTTCTGACACATTGTCACTATATAACGGGCAAGTTTTAAAAATTAGATTCAATTACTTATAACTTTATAAGTATTTTAATGTTAATATTCATATTTTTCTTTAAAAAATTAATGATAACCTATTTTTATGATGGAGATTTTGATTTATAAAAGTTACAATATTATCTATGTAAGTTAAAAAATTTTAGTTATTGATTTCCTAAAAAAAGAATTAAAATTATAATTTTTTTAAAAAATAAATTATTAACTATTTAATACTTCTCTAATATTTAATATAAAATATAATTAAAAATTAATTTAAATTTTAAATATAAAATATATTTATTAATTTTTTTAAATTATCAATATTTATAATTTTTTACAATAATTAAATAAAAAATAAGATAAATTAAAATTTATAATAAAATTATTTTAAAAAATATATAATATGAATTAATTTTTTAATTAAATTAAATTAATTAATAATTATTATATTAAGGTAGAGGGTTACTAATTTTTATTTCAAAAATCATATTTTCTTTAAATATAGAATATATAAGGGCTTTGCCTTATTTTTTGTTTTAACTATAAATAAATTTTATAAGATTATTTATTAAAAAAATTTATAATAATATAAATTAAACTCATATTTTTATAAAATAAAAATTTATTACTTACAACGCTTTGAGTTGACCTTGCTATTACCGATTGGCCGACCGTCCAAGCCTCTGTAGTACAGTCGTTGGTGAGCTGGGCATCCCGGATTATATCTAGTCTGGATGATACCCGGTTGAAAAATTAAGAATAAAAAAAAATTAAAATGCTTGTTTTCTTTTAGGCTGCTATTGTTGGCGGGCTTTTTTTATAAGCGTCGGAGTATTGGGGGTCGTTTGGCGGTTTGGGTTCACATCCTCGTTCCGCCGTGGTGAGGGTACGGACGACATCACGACACAGTTGTGAGCAGCCGTAGGGATTGGCGGGAGCAATAGCAGTAATGGATCGTGATTGCGGTGCGAAGCCTGGCAGTGGAGGCGCTGCTTCCGCCCAGAACGAAGCGATCGACCTTCGTGAGCGTCTCCGCCGACTTTGCCCTTGAGACAAGTGATCTTGCCAAAGACCCCCACTTCATGCGCAATCATCTTGGCAGGTCTTCTCTCTCACTTCCTCTTTCTGCTAGACATCCCTACACTTGTGTTTTTCCTTGTGTCCCTCAGATTCAATTGCTCCCGAGGTTCTCTTGTATTCACTGTTCTTTTTTTTTCTTTCAATTTTTTGAAGCTATGAGTGTAAGCTTTGTCTCACCTTTGCACAATAATGAAGGGAATTATCTGGCGCACACACAGGGTAAGCGGCATCAGACCAATCTGGCCAAGAGAGCAGCTCGCGAGGCCAAAGAGGCACCCTCTCAAGCTCAGCCTCACAAGCCTAAAGTCTCCGTTCGCAAGACATAAATATTTTTTACATTTGGTGAAGTGAAATGTTGTTGGGGAAATATGTTTTTTGTGTTTCTTAATGATTTGATGTACATTTAGCTTGAAAATTGACAGATGTAAGAAAAATATATTTACCTTTTGGTTTATCTCAAGCAAAATTTTCTCCTTATCATATTCTTGAATGAATAAAATGACATTTATTTCATGGATATTCAATGTGTTGACAGTGAAGATTGGCAGACCTGGGTACCGAGTGATCGAGCAATATGATCCAGAGACAAATCAGAGGTCTCTTCTTTTCCAGGTGTTCCGTCATCTCAGTGATATCCTTTTTTGAAAAAACAATAAGTTCTTTTAACAAAAGATAATATTTTATTTATTTTTACATTTGCTGTGTAACGGAGATTGAATATCCTGAGATCGAAGAGCTAACAAAGCCTAGGCATCGATTTATGTCTTCTTATGAGCAGGTAGACTCTTACTATATTTGATTTAATTTCTTCTAATAGCTTCTCATGCCTTTAAAGGTTTTTACTAGTAATTTATTTTAATGAAGTCTTCGCCGCATTTTTATTAATTGTGCATGAAAAACCTGTGTTAGTGTTTTTGTTTTAAATATTTCTGATCATATCTTCATGGACACAGAGAGTGCCTCCCTTTGATAAGAGGTATTAGTATCTTTTGAGCTCAGCTGAATCATATGAAATCATTGCTTTCAAGGTATGTCATTGCTGTTGTGAATGGCTCACCTATACGCATTTCACTGTTTGCGCTGATTATTCTACGTTTTTTGGTTCCCAGCACAGAGATTGATAAGTCAACACCAAATTTCTTCTCGCACTGGGACCTAGACACAGGTGTTTACGACTTTACGGTGAGTGGTTTTATTCTTTCTTCCACTGGGTTGATGCCTTGACTGTACAAGTTGATTTGTGCACATCGTTGTCTGCCATTTTTGGGATCAGTGAGAATATTGATGAAGTCTCTGTTTCGATTGATAAAGACATTTCTAATCAACATTCCCTCCTTTGAAATAAATTTTGAAAATGAAAAGACAAATCAACAGTATTTAACCAACTTTTATATTTTTCAAGAAAAGGAATGCTCAGGCATGTACAAGTAATAGATACAAGCTGATGAAACTTCATACAAGATTCTGGGGTATAAAACCTCTGTAACTATTAAGTATACATCAATTGCCCGAGTTTGGTCTACTTAAAGCAAACCTTGATGCGAACTGTGAATCAAGCAAAATGAGAACTGCATATTGTTTTTATTTCTACTGTCTAACGTGAAAATTGGGTTATTACATTTGCAGTTGCAATTGTATTTCAAACCAAAGCCACCTGAGGCAAACAAACCCCAGCCTCCCTCAACAGCCAATAGCACAGCCGCACCTGGTGAGCCTCTTGGAAATCCTCCCAGAGCCCCTCCACCCCTGATGCCGGTATCATTGCTGCCGCCACCTCCTATGTCAAATGGCCATAGATCTGCACCTCCTGTTGGCAGCAGCACGACAGCAAGTTTCAACATTGGTACCAGGCCTCCACCTATGCCACCTGGGCAAGGTTTTCCAGGACAACAAATGCAGGGCCAGTTTACTCATCCACCGCCGCCGCCGCCACCTATAATGGGGAAGTAGGTTCATTATGGATAGTTTCATGTGAGAGCAAGACGTCTTTGTGGACCAACGGTACGATGCTATTGGGTTCTCATGGGTAAGATTATAAACTGAGAGCTGCAACTTCGCCATTTGTTCTCCCCCCCCCCCCCCCCTCCCAAAAAAATAAAGGAACCGTTAGCCATTTTAGAATTACTTGTACACTGTTCTTTTGCTATGCATCTTCATTGATTTTTAATACAAATTACGATTACGATTTGAGAGTATAAAGTCATTTAGCATTTTGCATTGGTGCCTTTGGAGTATGTACTATTTGTAGCGTTATATATATTACAATTACCATTTGCATTCGTAAATTATGAATTATACGGTTTTTTTTAATTTATTTTATAATTATATACTCCTACTATCTTTAATATAATATTTATTTAAATTAAATTAAAAAAATTAGTTAAATTAATTAATATAGTATGTTTTGTCTAAAATATTTTAACTATTTTTATTTTTTTTTAATTAATTATTGTTGAAAGAGTATGAATAGGAGTAATTTAGGAAAAAATTTGATAAATAGAATAAATAAATCTTATATTTATGATTAAGATTAAATCTTCAACTAAATTCTACAAAAGAATGCATTCCTTTTATTTTAATAAAAGTGTCTAGATACCGATCTGCAATTAAGCTTGAGACTTAAGATATACCGTCAACGTATGTTGTAATATAGCTGTTTAAAAAGGTTGAGATTTTAAGTACGCAGCAAATATATGTTATAAAGTAGCTGCTTAAAAAGGTTATTTAATTTTTTATTTGGATTAATCTAAAGCTATTATTATGCTTGATAGATGACTTATCTGAGATAGCGGAGGGGGGAAAAAGTGTCTAGTTATTAAATCGCCAAATTTGGAGGGAAATATTAGGGGCGTTGCTTATGCCCTGTCGGATACGAATATCATGCTTTATCAGTTCTGTCCCATCGGAAGCCAACAAGTCATCTAGTTTCCCCGAACTAACAGCAAAATGAATAGCATTGCCAGAATATTTGGATCTTTTTCACTCTGCACAAAAGAAATAACGCCAGCTTCTTTCTACGTAACACGAGAAAGAAAACCGAGTAACTCTAATCTCCTCTCGAGTGCACTGTGAGGACCATTATGTATGAGCATTAAAAAAATTGCCTTGGGTTATACATGACAAGATTTAAGCTACAATAGATGAGACAATACACGAATCAAAAACCAACTTTATATTATTAAAAAAACAACTTTAAATGCGGTGGGAAGATAAGGGTATAAGGAGAAATCAGGCCATGAATCTTTACAAACTAAAGAAGATAAAAAATTAAACCCACATTTTCCACCCAATGGTTCAAGCCTTAAAGCGAATTGTTAGGGTCTTCTACCTCAGAATACTTACAATATCAGATAAAACTTCTTCCCACCAACACAATCACCAAGGTGCCCATGGCCCCAGCAGCAACTTACTAAAGACGTCCAAGAGCGTGCACAAAGGTGGGGGCAATGCCTCAGCAAAGTGGATCAATCGAATTTAACCTCAACTTTAACCTGCCATTGCATTTGGTGGGAACACTTTCTGAATAAATTCCAAGAAGCGCTGTGAGTAGAAAGTAGGGTCCACTGCTGAGATAGATAATGAATCAAACTGAAGAGATTTATAAGCATGTTCAATCTTCTTAGTCATATTGTAATCTTGCAATATGTCAATGATGCCCAGGTACAGAACAACATCATACGCCTCATGGAACATCTGTTTCTCCTGTTTTCCCGGAATCAGCTCTGCCCTCGCTGGCATGTTGACACCTAGCTGGATTTGAAGTCTGCTTAAAAAGTTGTGAACAGAGAAAAAACCTCAGTCTCCAAAATTTCATACAAATTATCTTTCTAGTGAAAAGGAAAAATTTTGATCCTAAAAGTGATGTGAATAGGTACCAAAAAGAACAAAACAAAAATGAGAGATCATTTTACTAAGGATTAGCTCCATTCTAGCTTGTAGCAGTAGTTAGGAATCTCATCTACAGCAAATTCAGATGTAATCTGCTATAAATTATACGGACTTCTAAGATCCATAAAGATTCCAGTCGCTGGGGAGAACATGAAAAGTTTATTTTTGCAGTTCAATTTGCAAGGAAGCAACACAAGGAATTGACAACAAGGCCATTTGAACTCGTAAAGAAACCGTACCTTGCTGTACCAGGTAGAAGGAGATCCACCTCCTCATCACCAGCAGCTGAAGCTCGCAAACGGCTACCCCTTATGTGTGAACCCACAACAACACTGCTATCATCTGCTCCCCGAGGGACCAGAACAAGGCCTTGTGGGTAGTTGGATACTTCATCCTCTAGAGGGTCTGCCAGTTGATCAGGAGCAGTGTATTAAATTGATTAGTTTCAAGTCCATAATCTACCAGAAAAGTAAGAATAGATGACATGTTGGGGGGGTGGGGTGAAATTCTGGTAATGTGGGAACTGGTGACACTAATAATTTGGACTTGAGAGTGTTTTAGCCCAGATTTCTTCTAATAGGGTCAAAGGCCAACATGGGACCGGAAAAAATAGATACCCCTGGGAGGATTAATCACCTTTACTGCCATTGATAAGTAGTGCTTGTACCATCTGCTGGTTACACTCAAGGTTGGGGGCATGACATTGTCCTTCCATACCAAGTCATTCGTTTCACTTAATAATTTCTTATTGTTTGTGAACTTTTAACTGAAGAGGCCTCAAATCAATTTTAAGCCTTTTCTTGAGTTACACAACAAGCGTGTGAAACCAGACCTTTATCTGTTTTTATGAACTGAATCTAACACGCACCTTCCTCTGCAAGCATTGGTAAACCATCTGTAGTGATACTTTGGCTATGGGAAGAACGTAGGTGTTGTGGAGCTCGATAATGTACACCAAGAAGAAGGCTGTAATCCATAATGTGCTGCGCTTCCAAAAACTTGCTGTCTGTTTCAATCTGGCTGCAGAAAAGAACAATAGGAAATGTTCCATATTTGCTGTTAAGGTCCAAGCTTAAAAAATTGTGCAATCAATATTGTTGCCTTTTGGAAGTTTTTTCTTTTAAACGGCAACAATTTATGGCAAACAAAGGGAAAAGATTCCTTCCTTAACAAAAATACATATTTATAACATACAATATCAAAATATGTGTGAAGAGTTAGGCTGATCCATGTGACAATCGCTTCAAAAACCCATAATGTCCAATATAATAAGATATACATAGTTGTTTTCAATTTGCTCTCGTGCTCTTTGTTGCTTTGTCTAAGGACAATATCCCATTCTTTTTTCCTCTCTCGTAATATTCTTTTATACTAAAAATATGCCAAATGAAATGAAGGAGTGACAACAGAAGATTTTTTAAACTACCACTTACTTTAATAAAGACTCTCGCCAAGATGGTTCCAAGTAAAAGCAGTAATTCAGATCCAAATCTTTAAGAGTGGTATTCTCATCAATTTCTATCTTGTCTGATGAGCGTCCGAGGGATGATCCTTTTAAATCAAATCTCCGATGGATCCTTAATTCTGTGCAGAACATATTTCCCATTACAACAAAGCGAAACTGCACGAGCAGTTTTTATATACATCCATCAGCCTCTTGCTCAAAGGAAACACAGATTATTAAAGTCATTTTGCATGAAATATGCAAACTATGATAGAGTCCAATCTTTGATGTCGTAAATAAAATGCGTATATGAAAATTCTAGATTGCAAGTATTGATGTCCAAATCCTCCTATTAATAATACTATCACTCTGAAAAATAACTTAGGCGCAGAAAAATACTTGAGTCGATATGAATGTTACCTTTTGTCCACTTGAAGGTTTAATCCTGTGAAGACCAAAGAATTTTGTGATGAGTGTGTTCTCATATGACTTCACATGATGATGATAGTCTGGAAGCATTCTTAGAAGAACCTACAAGTCAATTTTCTGTCACTTGTATCTGAATTTTATAACAAATAAAAAGGAACTAGTAAAGATCAAGTTGATATAATTGCCAAATATGCATACCACAAGTTGTTTCCATAAGTATTAACGTTTGTTTTCCATTTCACATGAGATGATGTCATAGACTTGTAGGAGATTATTTCTATCACTTAAAGATAGTTATACAAGTGATCTATGCAAAGATTTGAGAAATAATGCCCTTTAGTGTAAATAATTATTAATATAAGAACATAAAATTGAACACACCTTTACTTCAGATCTCCGCAGTGTCTTGATCATGAAACGATCATCTTGAGACAGGAAAAAGACACTGCCGCTTTTCCCTGGAGAAGATAGTTCTCTCAGAGCGTCATTTCCACATATGGACATCATGTAGTCAGCAGCATCAATCTTAAACAACTCCCTCAAATTTCTGCAACAGATCATAAGGAGGTCATTTATAACAACCATATTAAAAACCAGAAAGAGAAAAATAGGGCCTGTGACAGCTTTTCCTGCCAATGAATAACTCATAATGAGAAAGCATGAAGTCAACCAACGTGATTGCAATTAAAGTTTCTCTAATCGTTGTTTCCCTTTTCCTTTTGCCAATATTCTTAAAGAAAAATAATGTATGATTATTGTCCTGTACATCCCACAAAACTTAATTCAATAGCCAAAGCAGTTTACCAAACTAGATAAATTTACTTGCATGCCTGGCAAGTAAATAAATTATACAAATTGCAAAGTCTACTTATTTACAGCTTGAAGTTATAAAAGAGTTAACTGTTAACCTGAACACCATTGGACAGTAATCTTTCCATTTAAAATCCTCCGACTGATGAGGAGGTGTCAATTGAGAACCTTCTCTAGGAAAATTCATCCAAAAGCTTGCTCTAGGACCAAAGTCTGACATGCGAACTTCTCTTCTCTGTATGGGTGTAATCTTTCCAACTGTATATCTAACCATATCAAAATATATCTTTACATCAGCAGGAAAACCATGTAAAAGCAAATAAAAAATAGCACCAGAGTAACTATTTAGCTTCTGGGTTTAGTATGAAAATGTGCCTCTATTGTTTCCAGTTGCCTCCTGATGCTCTAATGCCCAAATCAGCAAAAGAAAACAGGATATGACACTTGAGTTCTACAGTAGAAGTAGGGAAACACAAGAAGCGAAAATCTGTTGACTCAACGTAACCATCTACTTAGTATTCCTTTCTCAAAACCAAGTGATTTTTTTTTTTGTAATAATTACATTTTCCCCCTACACTGCAGTAGGGAGGTGATCTTCATAGTTTGTTATTCTTTTGCACTGGATCAATAGTTTAAGTTATAACAGAAATGTAGAGTTCAAGAAAGAAAAATTGAAGGCAGAAAATAAATATTCTCAGTCTCTTTTGTAGTCAAATACCTCAGATCTAAATTGCTGGTCCCAACAAGGGAAAAGTAACATGACCTCTGACACAGTTAAATATGTCCATAAGGAAGACCTATTGATATCACTTTGTTAATATCTCCTTCTAACAAAAGTTTGTCTAGAAGCACCACTGATAAAAACACACGAATATAGGAGTATGAGATCAGAACTGTGAAGAGCTGCAACACCTTGGAATGTTTGCATGTGCATTACAATAAATTAGGAATCAAGCAGACACTTGCAGACGGCAAAATATTATAGCATTGCAGTGGTTCATGAAAAATACTAAGGCAAAAGAGAGTGAAACAAGTCGGGAAAGAGACTTTTACCTTATTCCAAGCTGCAAACTGAGCATTAGATCATAACTCCTGTGACCTTTGATGATTGCTTCACCAGGTCTTTTAATATCTCTGGCAAGTTTCTTTTGAAGCCGTTTTACCCTTCGGGATGTTGAAGAAAAACTACTATTTAATACTAGCTCACTTATTAATACCCCTTGCATATACTCCCGTTCCAAAATTGGGATATTTGAATTAACCTCTTTATCTCCGTTTTCAAAGGCAGAATCTGTTAAACCTAATGCTGAATCATGCCCAATAACTTTCTCAATAGATACCTCAAGACTCCAACGCCTTTCAAGAGAAACATTTCTGCTGCGAGACTGTTCCAGATTTAACAGGCTTCCTTTTACAAGACTATCAGATGAACCACGATTTGATCTGCAGTTGTCACCAACCTTGACAGCTCCCATATCAACTGAAGTGGCATGATGAATATGTGCCTGGTTCTGTTTCCTCAAATCTGGTAATAACCCTCTTTTTCTCAAGGCACTGAGGTAGACTTCCTGTACAGATGGTAGACGGCTTCCATGTGGATAATACGTTCCTTTGCCATCTTTTAAACCCCTTGTCCAGGTTCCAACATAGCAGCCTCCATCACTCCATGTATATGCTCCAAATCCATGCATCAAACCGTTTAGCCAACTTCCTTCATATGAATCCCCATTTATCCAGGTGAGAGTTCCTTTTCCTGACATCTTCCCACCTTTCATATTCCCTAAATATACATTACCACTGACCCAGGTATATTTGCCAGGACCTTCTGGTGTTCCTTGAATCCATGAGCCTTCAAAGATATCCCCATTGGGATAAACTTGATAACCCAACCCATGTTTAAGATTCAATCGCCACCGGCCTCTATAGGTCAACTCATCAGAACCAATATATGTTCCTGAACCATGGATATAACCACCAGAGAACTCACCTTCGTACACCATTCCAGAAGACGATTGTAATTTTCCAATACCATGTCTCATCCCCCGTCTCCATTCACCCTCATAGATACAACCATCTGACCACACATACTTACCCTTGCCTTCGGGCATGTTGCCAAGAAGGGCTCCGGAATATGACTCTCCATTAGGAAGTAAGAGTTCTCCAATCCTAAAGCCAGCAAGTTCAGAGGAACGACCTGATTCACCATTTGTCAATATAGATATATGGTCTATACCAGAAACCGCATCAAGAGATCTTGTTCTCTCTGGACAAGGAAGTGCTCCATCCAAACAATCAACTATGGCCACAGGGCCAGACATGCATAATGAGTAGAAGGACGATTTCCTTATTGAATTATAAGTATTCCAGGTTCCCAACAGCTACAAGGCAAGAAGGATTTTGTATAGGAATTTTACCAAGAGATTTACACCCGAAACTTTTTCACCTTGACTGGGAAACTGGGAAAAAATAAATAAATTAGAGATTTGCTATCATTCTTGAAGGAAGAGACACACATTCAGTTCATTAATAGATGGACGCTCAACTGAATCCTATAGAGCAGTGATTAAACCCTGTTATTTTCAAACAGAATTTTTAGACAACAATAGACAACCACAGTAATTTGAAAAACAAAAGGCAACTGGAACTGCTTATACAAGCAAAAGTAATGGCAGATTTTGATTACCAGATAACAAATTAATAAATCTAAAGAAATAAGGATTGTGATCATCCACACGATAAAGCAAGAGTATTTTCACGGTAAGTTGAACCTGTTTTCTTCTTTTTTTTAAAAAATCTTTGGCCAACAGTAAGCTTGACATGTTAACTTCAATATGAGCAAGTTACAATAATTTTCCTCTACAAAGGAGCAAGAACATCTGGTTGTTTCATCGAAAAGCCAAGTAAATTGAAATGCACAAAATCGTCCTTGGCTGCATACAAATAGTAGCGGCGTTGAGGAATCATATAAAATGCAGAGGCTTGAGACAAAACTTGCAAATATTAACTTTGTCGTTCCACGACTGAAATAAACGAAGCTCCGCATGTTACTGTTGAGCAATATATTTTTTGTTCTGGTTTCCTAGACCTACTTTGTAGCACCAAATTTCCTAAACGGAGCAAGAACCAAGAGGTGAATACATATTATTTCAACAAAATAGGTTAATAACATGTATAATCAAACCTATCAGACTTCTGATGAAACTGAAAAAATAGAATCTTCTTCCACAAAATGATTCCAAAAAGAACAAAGTCTATCAGTAATTATCAATATAACAGAAAGACAGCCTCCGGAAAAGTACACCGCAGCAAGTTCTTAACCATCTGATAATTGACTGCACATTATTGAAGATAACTGCAAAAAGCAAAAGAGCTCGCAACCTAGAGCTATAGACAAACTTCCATGCCCGTAACTAAACAAGAGAAGAAGACACATAGATTGACGCAGAAAGAGAAGAAGCAGATAGCACTACCTTCGAAGGAAGAGAGTCGTAGAGAATTGAGACAGTAGAACACAAGAAATTGTCATTGAAAACTTGGAAGCTTTTTCTGCTTCCCAAAGTTTTGCTTCGGATCAGCCCTGCCTGGTGATCATCAAACGGGATCGGATCCCAAGCTACACGGCTTTGTCTTAAGCTAGAGATAGCCTATATTTCAAGGAAAATAAATTCTTTTTTTAAAGAAAAATAAAATTACAAAAATACCGTTCCCTGGCTTCGTCCTTGTATTCTATCTATCTATCACCTGGCTCCTAAAAGACAATATTGTCCCCCGGGAAACAGCGCGTATTTTAATCTGACAGTTAAGCTCAATAATTATTATTATCGTTATTCATTTAATTATTATTCAATGAGAAGCCCAAAATGGCAAAGTCTAATTCGTGGCCTGCCTTCCCCTGCTGTCAATCTTTACGAATTAGTTTAATTAATTTAACTAATACAAGTAAAATGGGTAGTACGTCACGACGTGGGCCCAGGGGATGATACGGAACGCACCGTTTTGGGACCGACGAGTTTCGTTTTGACCTTGTTTGTACCGTTGCGTTTGATGGGGATGGGTGGCCCGCTGCGCACAAGAAGCCCACTGTGCATAAAAGGTAGTTTTGAAAACTTCTGTTTATCACTTCTTGTGCACTATAAATTTCACACTGAAAAATGAGGGTCCTATAATGCAAAGTATTGGTTGAAATCTATTGAGGTAACATTGGGTCCAATATTGTTTGTCCAAATTCAGTAGCTGTGGGGTCCATCTACCTCACCCTTAATGGCTGGTAAATTACTAGGAATTAGGTGACTTGGTTCTATCTAACTTTTTCTTGACCAAGGCTTAATCATAACGGCTCCTCTCTCATGATTATTACTTACTCGTTTAATTTTTTATATACTTACCGTCACTTGCTTTTTCTTCCAGGTCCCTGTGTGAAATATGAATATAATTTTTAACCTCAATTAACTTGTATGTAACTTTTTCGCTTAAAATATTAAGCTAGATCGATTTAATTTTTAAACTCAATAACATAAAATCTCCCTAAGCTTTGACTAATGTTCAGGTAATTCTTGTACCCTTTTAATAAATTCAATAACAAATTCATCTGAACTATACCCTTTACATTATATATTTTTTAGTGTATATAACCCCTCAGATTTGAGTTATATACATGCAAGCTCTTAAACGTTAAGATAAAAATATTTAATTATTTTTTACCGCGGTGTTGTTGTGATAAGGCAAAGTTAACTTTCAGGACGGGAAATGAAAAACTGTTTTTAATTAATGGAGAGGAAAGTTACTTTCCTTTAGGGTTCATGAGACCAAGAAATAGCTTTTGGATTGAATGTAAAAGGAGACCGGACGCAATTCCCAAAGGAAAGATAAAAGTTTTGGAAGAAATGAGAAGAACTTAAAAAGGCGATGAAGGAGACATGAGGAATATTGCAGGTAGGGGCAATGGACAGAGCTTGAAGCATCGCCAACTTTATCGAGTAAGCTAGATTCCTAACACGGGAAACTTGTGCCACAAAATTCCAAATCCTCACCACACAACTTGCCATTCCTTTTTGTTTCAAGAATTGAGAATTTCAAGGTTCCAGTATAGGATTCAACTTGCTGAATGCATCATTTTGTTACAATGAATCATTAATAAGAAAGGCATGCGAGGTTGTTTTCTCGGTTGCAAAATGCAGGCCTTTTGTCCAGATACCCTTTAGTAATATATATATATATATATATATAAATCAAGTTTGTGCCCACGGAATCCACTTTCTGCACAGACTTATTACTCAAATAAAAGTGGGTAACATTCATCTGTCCATTATTATTTGGTATGCTACTTCCTTTTCTCTTTCGACCATGGATTAAATTAATCCAAGTGTAGTTGAGGGGTTTCTCTTTTGTTTTCCAAGGGCCTACCAGACTGAGCAGTCAATTATTTTAAGATTAATTTGTTGAAAATGATCATCAGATAATTATGAAATGGGAGGGCATCTGCACGAAGATAATGTATTTTCGTAGGATCATTATTCATGGCATGGATTCTCTCTTCCTATAACTTTCATGGCCGCTGCTGCAACTGCATGCTTTTTGCATTTAACTATAGCGTGTCCAAAAATACTTTGCTTCCGAAACGGCACTTAAGTCCTAAAATATGAATTTAATGATATTGGTGGTGGTGAGATCTCAAAAACAATTGCTAATTAAAAAGTAATTAATTACAAATTATTTATTTGGATGCTTACGTTAAATACAAGAACCTTAGTTGCAAATTAATTATGGGTTTTTTAGGCTACCTCCATTAACTTGCAGCTAAAAAAACTCTTTGGAACTTAGATGGCCGTCCTTAATTTCATTTTTTTGGAACTTAGATGTCATTCCCCTGCCTTTTTTATTTCTTTTGGTTATTGTCTCCAAACACCATATTCCGAGTAAAAAAGAAAAGCTCAATTAGCATGCCGGAAAGTGATGTTTTTATGAATTTTATAATTGAATATTTTCAATATCACCCAAAAAAAACAAAGAAAGGTTACCTTTAAGCAGAGATGCTAGAAATTTCAAATTTAGGAACTGGCGTCCGCTATAAGAAATTCCTTCGATATCGATATACGAAAGGTGCGTTGTCTGTAATCAAAAGAAGTTAAAACAAAGAACCTCAATATGTATATGTATGTAAGCCTCTTCTATAGCCTAAATAATATGATAACAATAATTAATTATTAGGCTTATTTCACAAATTTTAAACTTTGGCAAAATAATATTTTGAATGGAAACAAAAACAATACCCCTCCTACTCATTAATATAAGATATGTTTAATTAATTTAATTAGATTAAATAAATTAATTAAATTAGTTAATATGCAATGTATTTTATAAAATATCAAGCTCTTGAAATTAATTTGCAAATCATATTCACTCTCAGGTTCTCAAGTAAAAAAAATAGTTTCTTTGTTTTAAACTTTCAACTAATATATACGTGTATAAGCTGAATAGTATACTTTTAAAACCTTCTAATGTTTTAAAATTGGCCTTCTAAGATGACTTTGGGGAGGAAAATAACAAGTGCGTCCCTGTCTTTCGTTCGTATCATTGTTGAATACTTCAACGAACCAAGTCACTTTCCGGCCGCCAGCACGCGGAGGAAGAAGAAGTACATTGTTCATGTAATTTTTTTCCCCGGTGCGCCAAAGATTTTAACTAGCCTTTTGAAGTATTAGAATATAGGAAACGAAACCCAATTCATAGTTTAATGAAGGTAGGTCAAAAAAAAAATATAGCAATTTTACACCGTGAGAGACAAAGTTGACAGAGAGATAATATAGGTAGGTATTTCAACAGGCTCGTGTTACTAAAAACGCGCGAAAAGATTAAACAGATAGAGGATGATATATAGTATAGGAGACGTGGACCAGAGACGATGGTTAAGACTGATGCATCATGCTCGTGTGTGTATATATATATATATATATTCAAGAAAACCACATCATCACTGTAGGTGAGCCGTCCACCTCACCAACTCGACGCGGTTAACGAAATTTCTGATCTGGAATTATCATCGTACGTGTTAGACATCATTTTTTATCTAATAAATTAGATCTTATATTAAGGATAGAAAATAGTATTATTAAAGAGATTCAGAATGCATATCATCCCAGTCTTAAATTTAGGTTAAAGCTTGCCGGAATATGAATGGAAGATGTGTAGATATTAATGAAGCATATGATGTTATATGTATGTATATAAAAATATGAATATAGAGTGAAGGGTGAAGATGGTCGGCAAGATATTGTGGAGGAAAATGACATATGGAGAAGGGGCAAGAGACTTGTGTTGGCCTAGCTCACAACTTGTGGTTTCTCAAAGCTCCATAGATCGCTGCCACTTTCGTCATCTTATGATTACCAATTATTTATATGGCACCAAACCAAACTGTCGGTAATTTCTTTTTTCATTACTTCATCCTTAGTTTGTGACCCTTGACTCCTCCTTAATTAAACAATTAGTATATATTATATTTAATAATTGCTACGTTTCTTTCCCTTTCTTTCTATCTTTTCCAATTTTATCAACGACTTCCGCATATCCTTCCAACCGACTTTCCCCCCATCCCCACTTTTTTTATTTTGCTATTTGCAGGGGAAAGCTATTTTTTATTTGCATTATTATTATTATTTTTTGGTAGACATTTTAGTTGAGTTGGGTATTAGGAGTTTACTATGATCAAAACATATCTCTAATCTATAAAATTCTTTTTAAAAATATTGATAGTTATAGATCATCTATTAATAAAACTCTTATATACCAGAATTTAAATATTGGATGACATTTTATTATAATTAAAAAGCACTGGCTGATATTTGTAGGGCGATCAACTATTGACATCATATAAATAATCGGTGTTAATTAAAATCATATTGATCACGTTTATCAATTATAGACTAGCAATTAATGTTATAGTGATATAGTTAATCAATCGTCCGCTTGCAGTATGCTATTTTGGATATGATTGAGGGCAGGGAAGTGATCTCGATGTTCCTTTATTTGAGCTGGTTAGAAGACGTGGATGAATTGGTCTCGTAGGGCTCATGATCACAAAATATACTTTCAAACAACTGACATTAATACATCTAAAACGCATAAAAGACAAGAGTTGAGTGAGAATCTAATGAACAGCTAGATCTCATAGCACATGGCAAAAATGCCCCACAAAAATTGCTGGGACAGTATTACTCAACTCCTTAAATATCAACCTATGATACGTATTCGCTTGTCCGCGTTGCATATCGAGGCTTTACATAACAAAGCCAACGCCCTCTCTCCTTCTTATGGTTGGCTGCAATCATTGCAAGACGTACACAGCTTAATATTCTTCTTATAATATAAGATATATTTAATTTATTTAATTATATTAATAAAATTAGTTAATACTTCATCCGTTTCTAAATATAATAGCTAAATAGAGTCTACTTTAGTTATAAATATAAGATCCCAGTCTATTTATTTCCAAAAATTATAATCTTCTTTCTAAAGTACTCATGCATGATTGTACATATTGAAGTTATTTCTATTAAGGGTAGTTTAAATATACATGATTAAATGAGATATTTTAAAAAAATAACACACAATTATTACAAATAACTAACTTAATTGACTTACTTAATTTATCCAAATTAATTAGGTGAATCTTATATTAAAGACCAGAGGTAGTATGACATATTTTTTTTTCTAAAATACCATAATCATCTTCCTTAATTCCCTCCATCCATCTCTTACTTAGTTATTGTAGAGAAAATATTTATATAAATAATTTAAAAAAATTGATAAATAGGATAAATGTATCTTGTATTTATAACCAATATCGACTCTCTAATTATATTCTATATTAAGAAACGGATGATCATTCAACTTTTTTCCACCTTATAATGGATCCATTTGGATAGACTTTTGAAAAAGGGTTTATGGAAAAAAATAATTTTTAGACATATTTTAGAAAATGATTTATAGACAATAGTTTATAGAAAAAAAAAAGTGGTTCAAAATAAATAATTATTTGGATAGTTATTATCAGAATAGTTTTTATAATTGGTAAATTACCATAAAGAGTATAAGATAAAAAAAACTCTTATAATCTCTCTTGCATTTTGTCCTATCATCTTCTCCCACAGACTCATCTTTTCTCTCTCATCTTCTCTATCATTTTCTCACAAAGGCAGCGAAGGAGGAGATCGAGCGAGAAAATGAAGTCAGAGAAAGAAGAAGCGAAGTTAAGAAGCACCAACAGAGGAAGAAGAGAAGACGAAGACAGAGAAAGAATAAGATGCTCTATTTTTGTTTTCCACTGTTCATCTTCTTCCTATTCTTCCCCGACGGATGATGGACGACAGAAGTAGCAAGAGACGAAGGACGATGAAAAATTGAAGCACTAATAGATGACAGAAAATGAATTCCAGAAGACTTGTGCAAAAGGAGGAGAGATGGTGGGAAAAAATATTAACAAAATAATAACTAGGCAGTCCATAAATATTTTTACTATTCTAGAAGTTATTTCCAATACTAATTGAACACTTTTCTTTAGTTGTTTTTCCTCTTAATTTATTTTTTTTTATAAATAGACCATTTGAAATAATTAAATTTATATGAGAGAGGATAAAATCACGTGGAAAATATAAGAAAAAGAAAAAAGTTTGGTGGCTATCGCTTTCTATGTTTGTCCGAGTCAGTTGCACATAGTTCAGAGCTGCACCACATAAAGATTCCCTTTGAACTCACACACACCAATTAAAAAAATACCCGTTGTTTCTGTGAAGGAGGTTCGCCTATAGGAGATTAAGATATTGTCTTATTTATAATTACTAGTATAATAATAACTTCGTTGTTGTTATTATTATTAGACCAACGGCAACATTATCCTCAACCCACAGCCATTTGTCCCATCACACTTCTCTTCGACCTATACTTCTCATTTGCTTGCTTTCATTTTTTATACACCAAGCACAAGTCCATGGATTTCCGATGACATACATATTAATAAAATAAGTGGTCATATTGAATAATTCAATGTCAAATATAATTCACTTCAATTTAAATTAAATTTATCTTTCAATATTGTTCTTTATATATCAAACCCGGCATTCGTTTGAATTGACCCAATTCATCAATCCCTACGTGGAACCTGCATGTGCAGTTCGCCATACGAATGCAGTAGTAAATTATTCTACATAGATATTAATTAATATAAAATAGTATCGAGTAATTAATATTATCAACAATGATCCCCCATCGTACAAGAAATCATTTAAAAAAACTAAAATCATTATCCCGTAATTACTAATTAATCAACAAATTAAAACAGACACCAAGCATGCATCTGGCCGTTGCTAACGGGTCTCGAAGGCCTAAGCACATCCTGCGGCATAGCCGCCGTGCGGGGTTATTCTGATTTTTGCTAATATTACGTTTCAAGGGCCCAAATACATTATAATATACTGCCACCGCCCCTGCTCGCTTGGCTTACTTTTTATTGGATGTATAGGTAATCATAGAAGAAAATGTACAATAAAAGAGTTATTAACAGCCTCAACTGGATCAGTTTTTTTTTATTATTTTAAATTCCTGTTTAGTTTTAATTAGTTAAATACCACATTTCGTTTAAAAAAAGGAGAATGATGTATAAACATAGGGGAGAAGAACAAGTATTGACTGTGGATATAGCCAGAGAACATGTTCGTTTTTGGATAAAATAACGTATTGGTTACGTAGTTTTCAAACATATGTGTGTTATTATAAGATTATATCGTACTGCATTGTGGGGCATGTTGTTGGTTAATCTATCAAGTTGGGGGGGGGGGGTTGTGTGGAAGAATGGTCCCAGTCGATTAACATCAGATGCGTAGTCCGTGCTATAATATAATTTACAACCTCAACTTGGAGGTAGCGAGGAAAGTGATAATGTACTTTCCAAGGACTAAACAATGAGGCATTTGTATAAAAATAATTTAAATGTGACCTACTAAGTCGATGGAATTGCGACACAAGCAGGAACACACGAGTGGGCATTCCCCCAAGTGGAGGATTATATATAATCTGAAAAGTTATAAACAAAGGGGGGTGTGTGTGTGTGTATAACCAACTTAATGAGGCCAGTGGCCAGTTAGCACCATCTATAATACTATACTGGGAAATTGCAATTTTCAAGTTCCCTGAATTCTTGTCGTACATACACAAAATAGTTGTTTACTTACCCTTCATTCTCTATCATTGCATTATTAAAATCAATTTCTCTGATACGTTCTCGTGGGGAGAAATTCAAGGCCCAAAGAGGAATAAAACCGAACAGCCTTTGGGCCCAACTCATGCGCCTAACAAAGTTAGAAATTAAGAGTTTTAGGATTATACATGAATAATTAAATTTATATTTGAAAATAATAGATAATTTTTTATATTTAATATTTATATCATCTAGGAGAAAAGGAGATTTCATCTTACATTTAAATTATAGGTGAATTTAACCTGTTTCCAAAAAATATTGTAATAAAAATTAGGGGTTTTAGAAATTAATGTGCAAAAAATGAAATTAAAAATATATGTTATATCAAGAGAAATTAGTTGAGTAGTTAATGTGCTTTGGAAGAAAGATCTGGTCAAATCTATTATTTTTGACATATATCCTGTAAAACTGCGTGACTAAGTGGATATAAATTATTTAAAATTAAATTTTTTGTAGGTTAATTTATTTTACTTTTGAGCTCTCACCACATTTTGTATAAAAAAAAACTTCCAACATAATTAATATATTAACAGAAACAAACAATATATTTAATTTGCTTCTCCCAGATGACCAGGGAAGACCTATGATCTAGTGTGTAAAGTCTAAGCAAAGTTCTGGGCTTCATAGGTTTGACCAAACTGCCAACCCTTGGGACAAACAGAGGACGAGGTGACGACCTGGCCATCGCTTGTTTTGATACGGAAGCTCAAATCCTCCCCAACTATCTTACCGTTGAGCACCCACTTCTGCCCAAACTCTCTGGTCATCTCTTTCCATTCCGAGCTCCCACTCTTCACCTGCACGCCCACCACATCTCCGGCGCCTCCCACATTCCACACCGACACCTCATTGTAGTATGGATTCCCCGATATCTTTAACTTAATCCCTCCCGTCTTCTTGCACGCTACCCTGCGGTACTCCACGGGGACTACGCCGGCCTTGAAGTCGGTGGCGATCTTGGCGAAGGAATTTTTGGCCAAATCAAAGTGCACTTTTGGATCATTGCACCACCCTCCCTCGGAGCCCGGCGGGCATAGGTTGGTGGCGGTGACCTCAAGAACAGGTTGACCTGACCTGCACCATTCAGGAGAATGCACACATCGGATTTCATAACACGCCCCACACGTCTGTCCCTCGTTGAACAATGCCGAGCTCACCGCCGCCGTGTCAACGTACCCTTGTTGTGTAACATCGTCGTATCCACATGCTCCCCCTGCATGCACGTGTATTTAAAATTAGATATATCAATTAGAATTGGGTTGTATGCGCGTGTGTGCACACACCGTATGATGTGGAGCTTCCTTCGTAGAAGGTGGCATGAGCTTTCTTCCATGGCCCGGGAACAGTTGCATGCACGGCCACGAGAAAAAGAAAGAAGGAGGCCAAAAGAGTGGTCAGAGGAACGTTCATGGTCACAATTGAGGTTTGCTAAATATGTTATTGTCGTGAGTTCGTGTCTGTTGTGTGGGATCTTTTTATCGTAGAAATGTAACTATATGTGACTAAATATATTTGTGGTGCAAGGATTTGGCAAAATGCAGTGTTCTTGTTTAGGTACAGGGAGCGAGCTTTTTACTCTGCGCCTCGCTTGCCTTATGAGATCGACAGCCACAAACTATTGTTGGTCGGATTATTTTTGGGATTGGATAAAAAAAGAGGATTATCAAATATCAATTGTTATTTAGGTCCTTAAATTTTTTATCACTAAAATTAAAAATTTGGAAAATAGAGAACAGGCAAAGGGGCGGGAACCTTAAAACCAGAGATATACGAATACACAAAGGTTTCTGTAACATTACTAAAATTCCTCACAGCCTAATACGCTAGCTTAATGTTATATGTGGACAAATTAAAAGAGTAACAACAAGAGGTCAAATAAGTCAAAACATTTAAAACTGTAGAAGGATTAGCTAATTGTAAAATTTACAAGGATTAGCTTAATCATTTGATCCATCTTAGCAAGCTAATTCTCGCACTTGTTACTTCATGTGGACACGTGTTCTTTCTTTTCCCCGCTTTTTCAAACCACCAAACAAATCTCTAACAACCTTAAAAAAGACTGACGTGAAAATCTAACAACAACCTTTTTTTTTTGTAAATGGCATATTCGTGTAATTAACAATTTTAGTTATCACGGCGGGGATAAATTTAAGAAAGAGAATATTCTATGACAACTTTGATATCTGGATTGTAGACTGATTTGAGACAAAAACAGTCACATCATAAGAGATAAATATAGTCTATGAAAAATAAAATGGCTGAGCACTTTTCTCTTTACTGTATATGTGTTGTTAATTGATGTGATATCATATTATTAATATTTGTAAAAATAGAACGGTGCCGTTTATAGTAATAAATATAACGAAGCAAAGAAAAATCTGATTTAACATTCCTGTTTTTAGAGATAATATTTTCCCTATTCTTCGTTTTAAACTCCCATAATCGTAACATGTGGTTATAATTACTTATACTAAAAAAGCTTTGGTATTCATGTTACTTGACATCTGATGATTGATGAGGAGAGAAATAATTAAAATGAAACGAACGCCCCTTCCCCAAGTTCCCTCCATTACTCCTCCCTAAAGCAAGGCTTTGGTAACATCTCAAATCAACATGAATTACATTAATTTCTTCCTCTGCAAAATTGATTGTCACGTACGTACATTGAACATCCTCAAGCCTACAATAAATTAATTGAACTTTAATGCCATAAAAGACACCATTCCTTATATATATATATATATATATATATATATATATATATATATTCCCTCCTTCTTCCCCAACATCACATACATATGTACATCATTACCATGAATACCCAATCTGTTCTCTCCCTTACTTTCGCCTTCTTCTTCTTCTTCTCTGGTATGTTCACACATTCTTACTTTTCTCCCCATCTTTCTTATATATACTACCTGACATATACATCTTTATATTAACTTCACTTGATTGCGCATGTAATCTGCAATATACACATTTTAAATAAATAACCATACAATTCACGTATTTTCATGCAGGAGCTCAAGCAGCCACCATCACTTTCACCAACAAGTGCTCTTACACAGTGTGTCCGGGAACTCTAACCGGTGACCAGAAGCCTCAGCTATCCAAAACCGGGTTCGAGTTGGCAAGCGGAGCGTCCGACACCGTGGACCTTCCATCTCCATGGTCGGGCCGCTTCTGGGCTCGTACCGGCTGCTCTAGTAACGCAGGCAAGTTCACTTGCGCCACCGCAGACTGTGGCTCCGGCCAAGTATCATGCAACGGCGCTGGTGCGGCCCCACCCGCAACCCTAATGGAACTCACCATAGCAGCAAACGGCGGGCAGGATTTCTACGACGTGAGCAACGTGGACGGGTTCAACGTCCCCATGTCCATAGCCCCGCAAGGCGGAAGTGGCTCGTGCAAGCCATCTAGCTGTCTGGCGAACATCAACGCAGCGTGCCCCGCGGTTCTACAAATGAAGGGCTCAGATGGGAAGGTGATCGCGTGCAAGAGCGCTTGCTTGGCTTTCAATCAGCCTCAGTATTGCTGCACTGGGAGCCATGGCTCTCCAGCTACTTGCCCTCCCACTGATTACTCAAAGTTTTTCAAGCAGCAATGTCCTGACACTTACAGTTACGCTTTCGATGATAAGAGCAGCACCTTCACTTGTTCTGGAGGCCCTAACTATGCCATAACGTTCTGTCCTTGAACCTGATGGCCTCCAAGGTGAGGTCTCTTAATTGTCATTAATTCCTCTATATAATAAATAATAAATAAATGTATCTTGAGAGGAATGAATCACCTGCATTTAATGGGAATTGTGCTGGATTATCGATAGCGATACATGTATCTTTATGTATCTGGGCAGAAAAATGTAAATACATTTTGTTTCTTTTGACTTTCTGCAAAGGCCACATAAGGTTTGTAGGCATATAATAAGGTGCTATGTTGATTTTCCCAATTTCCATATGTATCACCCTCAGGAGCATGACAATATTGATGGCGGATCCGTTATGAACAAATCCATCATCAAAATGAAACCCTGATTTGGAGTGGCATTATGCGTTAATTCAATATAGCCTTCATGATGCTATTTTATAGAGGTTAAATGAGAAAACATAGTAGAAAAAGATGTTAGTATTTTGATAATTAAATTGTTAAAATTTTACTTTTAATAGCAATTTTTAAAAAATACTGTAAAAAGTTCTTTTACACGGTAGCTATTTAAAAATTTGACGTTAAAAATTTACAATACTTTTTTTAAAAATTGCTATTAAATATTTTTAAAATTTTATAACTTTATCACCAGTTTCACAATTTCATAATTATTCTATCTTAACGAGAACTAAATATCATAATTTCCTCCAATTTTTGGTGTACCATCCAGTCTATTGCCATCGTACTCGTTGTCACCATTTGTAAGTTTTCTTTTATTTTCATCATCTTTATCTTTACTCATTCAACTTTATACTCCTTAAAATCTCTTCGCCATCTTATCATGAGGAATTCGAAAAGTTTCAATAGTATAAGCTTGTAGATCTTCAACTTATCTGTAAGATCTTTGATTTTTTCTCTAGATTTAGTTTGATACTCTCGATAACAGTGACCGTGTAGCTGTTGGTGGGTGGTATCATACGGATCTTATCAGAAAGAGTTTGAAGAGTTTCAATAGTAAAAGCTTATAGATATTTAACTTTTTCATCATATCTTCGATTTATTTTCTAAATATGGTTTGATACTTCTGACAATAGTGGCCGTGGTAGCTGGCGGTATTTTAGTAACTTTTAATGACGACTAATATTATAATATCCCTTAAAAGTCACTTTCCATTGTGATTGTGTAACTGCCATAAAATCATTCAACTTATTATAGTTTTAGTATTGACTTCACTTTTAAAATTGCCGTAAAATTACCTATTAAAAGTATTTTTTTGTAAAAAATAATTAGAAGAGTTTGACTCATCTAATATCTAAGGGAATAATCAAATATCCTTTTATTTTAGGCAATATTAATATTGGGTAGGGCGAGCCGATAATTACTCTCAAGCGTAAATCTAAGCACCTTTGAGTTATGATGGCTCTCCAAGAGTCTCGATTAAAACTACAATAGTAATACCCCTAAAAATCGAATACACTTCAAATAGTCGTATATATCACTCATTTATTAACTAAACCCATATAGAGAATGGGTAGTAGCGATTCATTTGATTTTGAGGATGGGGTTTGTCAAATATGGCTTTTTGGGCTTGCCGAGCATGGATTAAATCATGACTCGATATAGATGGTCTCCATGTGATTTGATTTCTACAAAACCAGCCGTGTATGGGTCTCTTATTGTACTTTCCCTATATGCTGAGATGCAAACTAGTATGCAAATAGAAAGAAGTATAAATGTAAAAGCTCAGGTTAATGAACGAAACGAGATTGCATTGGGATCGTGGGCTAATTATACATAGGAAACCTAAATAACAATGATGCGGGGTTAATAATGACAAGTAGAAAAGTGACTTAGGAACGTGAATGAAAGTGAACGATATGAATGCTCTAAGAGAGAGAGAGAGAGAGTAGGTTTCGATTGACTAGTTTTTTAGTGATGATTTCATAGTCTCCTTACATATAACGTCTTATATTTATATTTTCTCACAAAATATTAAAAATACCGATAATAATAGAGTAATTTCAGGTATTTGTTTTTATAAAATATATAAAAAATGCTACAGACTATGAGTCATTAAAAGCAGTAAAAGTATATTTACTTGTATATATGGGTTAGAGCCTATGGGAAATTAAAGCCGGTAGATTGAAGATTCTCAAGTAACTAACATTAAAGATTTCAAATCGTGTTTTTCCCCTTGGATAATACGTGATCTCTCACACAAACGACATCGATATTCCAGAAGTGCGCGCCGTAAAAGATTCGATTATATTTCATCTTTCAGAACAAAAGCGATCGAGCTATAAAAAAAACTGGGTATATATGCTCGGTGCCAATTAATATTCTTCCTTCCACAGCTTGTCATCATATATGTGACCACTGCAAGCACATGCGACAATATCTGAGATTATTAAGATAGAAGCTTATGCAGTTTCATTCCGATCATTATTAACATCTTCTCCTAATGAACATGCACCCGTAAGAATGTTGGAAAAAAAGGAAGCATGCGTATGAAGTCAAGGGAAGGGAAGAAAACTGATTCAAGGAATTCAGTGAGGTGCGTGGAAGGAAGTGGATTAATCAAGTCCAAGGTGATGTCAGATGTACATAAGTTTCTCCCACCAATTTCTGGCTCAAGGATTTCCTCATCGGTTCTCATGTTCCCACCATGTTATTGATCCCGCGTGAACATCATAAACAAGGATTATACATATTCTTTTCACTAACCCAAAAAAAATTAAAGGATCAATATTCATAATAGAGCATCTTATTAATTATATATAGCAGCATATATATGCCCAGGCATGCGGCCACACGCATATCGCAAAAACAAACGCAGGTAATTCCACTGAATCAAAGATGTACACATACTGTTAGATTTTCTTGGGAAACAAACAGAAATTAAAATTGACAGGGATTAATTGCGGCATTTAATTTGTTTTTTGGTCTACAACTAAAATAGATAGAGATATGGATAAGCTATTGAGTATTGACTAATCTCACATAACGCCACAGCTGGCGGCTGCAAATTTTGTTCAATGCGCTCCCTCCCCCGGTTGCCACAATATTTACTTGTCAATATGAAAACCTCACCTTATATATAACATTCTTCATTTTGCTAATGAAACAAAAACATTTTTTTAAAAATAAAATGGCTTTAATTTATATTTAAATAATATTTTAAAAAGTAATGAAAGATGCGATCTAAAATCAAACATGTGGACGAGAACATGAATTGTGAGGCCACTCCTTGAACGTCTATGGCAGGAGGTGAGGAAAATTGTCCCTTTTTTTTCCTTGAGAGTATTGATTTATGAGTTTTCAATGCTGAATGCGTACACGGAAGTGCAAGGCACAAGAATCCGATCAATGCACACGTACCCCACGCCTGGTCCAACGTTTCAAACCTCGGTGCCTATATATACGCCCCTCGTCCTTCCTTCCCATTCTCGTACTCAAACACACATACCTTCCTTAATTAATACCAGCATCGTATAACTCATTACCATGAATACCCAAGTTGTTCTCTCCCTTACTTTGGCCTTCTTCTTCCTCTTTTTTGGTATGTTCAATACCATACCTCCTTCTCTTTCCCCTTCTTAAATAGTTTTCTTGTCTTTTCTTATATTATTACTTCTCTCTCTCTCTCTCTATATATATATATATTACACTGCATACGTACATATACTTTTATTAAAGATATCACGTTCTAATAATGAACATGTATGTTTAATTAATTGCATGCAGGATCTCAAGCTGCCACAATCACTTTTAACAACAAGTGCTCATACACAGTATGGCCGGGAACTCTAACCGGTGACCAAAAGCCTCAACTGTCCAAGACCGGGTTCGAGTTGACAAGCGGAGCCTCCAGCACCGTGGACGTTCCATCCCCATGGTCGGGTCGCTTCTGGGCTCGAACCGGCTGCTCTAATAACGCAGGTAAGTTCACTTGCGCCACTGCAGACTGTGGCTCCGGCCAAGTAGCATGCAACGGTGCTGGTGCAGTCCCACCCGCAACCCTAATCGAACTCACTGTGGCGGCAAACAAAGGACAGGATTTCTACGATGTGAGCAACGTGGACGGGTTCAACGTCCCCATGTCCATAGCTCCGCAAGGCGGAAGTGGCGCGTGCAAGCCATCTAGCTGTCCGGCGAACATCAACGCAGCGTGCCCGGCGGTTCTACAAATGAAGGGATCAGATGGGAAGGTGATCGCGTGCAAGAGCGCTTGCTTGGCTTTCAATCAGCCTCAGTATTGCTGCACTGGGAGCCATGGCTCTCCAGCTACTTGCCCTCCCACTGATTACTCAAAGTTTTTCAAGCAGCAATGTCCTGATGCTTACAGTTACGCTTTCGATGATAAGAGCAGCACCTTCACTTGTTCTGGAGGCCCTAACTATGTCATCACATTCTGTCCTTGAACGCTAGGTTGAAGATGGACTCTCTTATTATTAATTATCTCTATGTAACAAATGATAATAGCATGAAATAATTAATTGTCTCGTGAGAGGAATAAATTAAATCGCCTGCTCTTTATGGCGATTGTACTGTGTATTGATACATCTTCATGTATCAGGAGAAGGTTATATATATGAATATTTCTTTCGATTTTCTGAATGCCTTCAAACACGTGTCCGTGTCCGTGTGTGTGTGTGTGCATAACTGGCTACTGAACAAAAACTTCAATTAGGCAGTCAATGAAATTAAAAGTCATTATAAATTGTATTCTATAAATGCTGATATCATTATTCAGTCAATGCTAATTGCAACTGTACATAAGCTAGACCACAATTAATAAGTTAACATAGCAGTCAAAAGTATGGTGTAATTGATTGATTAACTAGCCAGAAGAAGAAAGCTTTTACATTAATGAGGTCTTGCCGCTGTGATCCTAATAATGCACGCTGTAAATATATACAAAAATTATTAATTAAAATAACAGGGCATTAATGTCCGCACAAACATTCGGAAACGACCATTTACAGTGTTAATTTAGTTGGCAGGAAAGAAAAATTAATATATCTGGTGAATTCAACCTCCTAGGAGCACAAGTCTTCGCCTACATGGAATTATGGTGTTTTTACCAGAAATTACAGTGAATAAATGTAACCAATCGCCAATGTCAAGTACTAGTTGGATTTTGGACTTTTACAATGTGATGAGGTAAGTGGATTTATTTTGACTAGGAAGGCCCAGTTAAGCAAAACTTCGGACAACACATTGGACCAGGCCTTTTGTAGTATTGAGGTCCAAAACCTACTTACTGTAAACAATTTATGTATTTTTTTACTAACGGGGTTAATCTAAATAGTAAACGATTCAATATTATTTAAATAAAATCTCAAATTTAAAATTTAACGTATGTAAAAAATCTCTATTGGGAGACTCACCTACCATAGTCAGGTGTGCGACGCACATTAGATCTGGATGCAGTCGGGGCAAAGCTCCGATAAACTGGATGGACAATAAAAAAAATTTATGTATTTTTTAACCCATCACCCGTATGTTCAACTAGCAAAGGGAGAAAATATATTACTATTTGGAGTGTGTTTGATTTTTAGAGAGTGCAGTCGTGGCATTTAAAGAGGCATCATAAGTTATGGGTGCTTAAGTTTACGTCTGAAGATAATAGACGGCTCGTCTTACCCGACATTGATATCTCGTAGGAGGAAAGAAAACTATACACTATCTTTAGATTATGGGAGAGCCAAACCTCTTTTTAAAAAATTTTGTACAAAAAAATTTATGTATTCTTTAGTCAATAAGAGTTTGTACATATAGTAAGAAATAAATTTATATTCTATAAATATACGAATTCGATTTTCACTGTTATTATAAGGATTTATTTATTAAAGTATTTTATAAATCTCTTATAAATATTGTATTAAAATTAAGATTATGTCTTAATTTTATTGGAGATAAGTTGGAGCCACACAAAAAATTTATGTATTCTTTAGACCCACGTGGACATTCCCAGGCACCCTTGATATTGCCTCGTATAACCGCCATATTTTATCTGTTGTGTCCATTTCTATTTGGAAGATTGAAACTTTTCTACCTATAATCCTATATGTAACGGTGAGAGGAGCGAGGGGTTTATCGGTAGAAGATCCTCGATTCAAAACACCCCCCTCCCCCCCCAAAAAAAAACACTATTGCCCCTGTATTATTATATTATAGTATTGAGGACTGCTTGGTCGGAAGAGATAAAAGGAGTACAGCGAAGCAAGAACAATATATGATTTCTTAGAAAGAAGTGTCAAATATGGAGGGGGAAATGCGTAGAACAATATATGATAAATGGAGTACAGCGAAGTAAGAACAATGCATGGTCTGAACAGATACGCGCAGCTTGTTACTGAAACAATTTGCATGATTTTGCAGTTCATTTCTGTACATATCTAAAGCAACCGGACGGGGATCCATGCTTAATTATTGCATGGAAGCGAAAGTTAGATTAATTGAGGATAAATTCAAAGTGTTTGGTTGGATTGATGGGAGAGCAGATACATTGGTTTTGGAGGGGTTGTTAAGTGGATGCTAGTGTCATGCTTGGAGAGAATTGAAAAGTGTCCATGAATCCCTGTAACGATCGAGTTGAATGATTGAAACATTTATCTGTCACCGATCCATCTATGGAGGAACCGAGCAAGACTACTCCACCGCTAAATGTACATGTGTATGTATACTACGATGGCCATTTTCATTTCCTTGTGCGCGTCTTATTCATGCTGCCTCACAGTTATAAGGAAGCCCCATATTCAACCAAATCATAGAGACGACCTTTGGGTCTGCCCTACAAAAAGACGACCAACGGCGATTCATGTTGGTAGCGCAATCTCTGTTGAAACAACAGCTAAAAGGTTTTTTATATTCTGTATAAGCATACATCCTCATCCCATTTAGACCGTATACGCTTTAGATTTAATATTTTGTTAACTGATATTTTTTAAATCAAAAATTATTTAAAAAATGATTGTCAAGAGTTTTTTTAATAGTAAATTCTACAAACAATAAAATAATATTTTTTAAAAAAGATAAAAATAAATAAATCTGAATTGTTCAAATGGAATGGGTTGAAATTTCAGGTTTTCCCGCGGATTCGTTACCAATGATTATCATACAAATAGTTTTGTTTATATTTTTATTTCCCCACTTTTTCTCATCCAAATTTTTTATAAATTAAAAAAGAAAATCCCTTTTCTATCCTTAAATTTTATTTCTCCCAATATTTTAATCTTATTTATAATACAATTTTATTTATAACTTTTAATTTAGTATAATTTTATTTATAATATTTTTAATTTAGTACAATTTTTTATACTTAAAAAAAATAAAATTATAGGTAAAATTATACTAAGTTAAAACTATTATAGGTAAAATTATACCATAAATAAAATTATAACACTGACTATATCTAAAAAATAAAATAAGGTATTACTTTACCCTTTAAAAAATTATCCATAAAAGATCAAAATAATATTAATCAAATAAAAACTAGTAAAATTATGGGGGGAGGGGCATTGGCGTATTATTTTGTAAAAGAAAAAGTCACATGTTATTGTGATCAAAATAAATATTTTTCCCCAAGTTCAAATTAAAGTGATTTATGCATATCAATCTTGTGTTGAATCTTTTGAACATAAAAAAAAAAAAGTTTTGCGTGAATCTTAAATGAAGGCATTATTCAACTTTTAAACAATAATAACTTTTATATACGTTGATCAATAATTACGGTAAATAATGATAATTGATTGATCCAAGATTTGCTGACATTTTTTCACAGCTGAAAAAAAGAAAGGAACGCACACTAGCTTCCGTCGTGAAAAAAACGCACTACTCTTCCGTCGTGAAAAAAAACGCATTACCTTACCTTTCTGACTGACTGATTAATGATTAATTGATCACCTTGACAGCTTTCATCCGAAGGAAAAAAAAGACCGTTGGTACACCTTCCAGGCGCGCGAATTTATTTATGTTTCCCGCGTCTGTTTCGTTGGCGTGATCATCACTCAATCTTTTCATTGCAGACTCTGGTAGTTTATTTTTCTGCTCTCTGCCCGTCAAATTCTTCTTTAGTCTGATATGTTTCACTCCCTGGCAGAGGCCGTTCGGCTTCTGGTGTAGTTACTGGCAGATGATTCTTCCTTCGTCAGAGCGGCATCCATGGCATCTCTCAAAGACATTGCTACCTTGTACTTTTCTCCTTATCAAACACTGCCATTTATTCAATTTGTTACCGTATTCCACTTCCAACTGCCCCTTGAATCTTTTGGCATTGTATTTGCAGGAATCCCCTTCTAGTTCTTGAGTGCTGCGAGGTGGAATCCCGAGGAGGACGTAGGGTACTTTAGAATTTTTTATTGACGTTTCGTTGAAATTGATAACGATAGAGAAGTTCAAGGATGGTACTGTTAATTATTTCCTTTGGTTTGGGATTTTTGGATGTTTCAGCGATTGGGAAACAGGGAGGAAAATTTTCAAGTGATGGCATACGGAGTTCGAGCACTGGACAGAAGAGACATTGATAATCTTGTATGGCCAATCTATCGAAGATTGCTACCTCTGAGATTATACCCTCCAAGGTCTCTGTTTTCATTCAGGAAAATTCGGTAATTGATGCTTGGATGGCATTGCTTGCGATATATAACTTCGTCACTTTTCACCTAGTACGTGTGGTTATGTTAACGTGACACTAGTCGTAAACACATTCAGCTTTAAGGTTTGGCAGAATTTTTTTGATAAAGAAAAATGGTTTGGTAGAATTTTACCAGAGCACTCTTAGATACCAACTTTTTTGTCTTTCCACTATGGATATAAAATACTTATCTCTTCCTCTGTTTGTCCCTTGCGCGTCATTTTCTTGTTATGACAGTTATCTTTGGACATTTTAATTAATGGCTTCATCAAATTCTGCGCTTTACCTTAATTGGTACACATGACTAGTTCCCGTGCTTCTTCTGCAGGAACTAAATTCTGATTGCCTGCAAGAGGCAACGAGCCTACTTGTTGCAATAGGCTCACATTTACCTGACCTAGTGAGCTATTTTCTCTGCTTTTACTTTATTAAAATGATTTTTAAATATTCTTTATTTTAATATGGAACGAAAAGACATGTCTAAAGGGATAGGATAGACAGATATAAAGAAAAATATTGTCTCGGATATCTTTGGATATTAATCAATGAAATCCCTGTTATCTATCTTTACCTCTTGATTTTTGTCTAATATTTCGTTGTAGGAATTAGATCTGAACATTTTGTACCGTGCTAAAGTATTATCTCCTTTATGTTACCCAAAAAAAAAGAATTATCTCCTTTCTGTTTCAGCTTTGTAGGCAATATTAGTTGCTTCTATTTGTTATTATTCATTTCATTTCACTTCTACTTTGACCTGGATTCTAAACCGGGTTCTCAATCTTCTATCTTTTGCCTGCCTCTCTCTTCATCTCTTGAATTGGAATTGCAGATGATGGAAGAGATTTATCTTCATTTATCTGGGCCAACTTCAGCATTACCAGCTATGGTCCAAATTCTTGCAGAATTTGCTTCTTCTGACCGTAAGTAAATTGTCTCTTGGATTTTTTCTGTAGTTACAATTTTCAAGTAATTTTTTGGGGGGTTTGGGGGCGGGTGGGTTCAGTTCTGCACTGGGCACTGATTTCTTTCTACCTTTTAAACCTGTTACAGCAATGCAGTTCATTCCCCGTTGGAAAGGTGTTCTTTCACAAATTCTACCAATTCTCGGAAATGTGCGAGATGTACTGTTTGAAGACATAATACTCAGCGGCAGGAAGAAAACAATGGGAATGAAACCTGGAATTTTCTGTATGAATTTTGTATATTGCAATTGTTTATGATATGCTACATTTATACATGTAATGAGTCCTTAAATTGTGGGATTTACAGTGGGACATCCGGTAACAAATATTCTCCTAATCAATTCCTATGATTTCCCCATTTACTATTGATTCCTATGATCTCTCCTTATTTATTCCAATATCTTCTACATGTACATCGGCCAATTTTTGCAAATGGTGTGGCAAATTTTATTGTGCTTCCTTGATAGCCAAAGGATTTCAACTTTAGAGGTCATAAGTGAAGTGGGGTTTATAAACTCAAAGAGTTCTCCCTCCCAATAGCCTAGTCTTTTAGGATTGGACCCTTTCTTTGGGCTTGTGCTCATCACAATTACCTTGAGCAAGTTTCATGCCCTGTTGGGCGGAATATGATACATCATATGCATATAGACATGAAACAGTGGAGGACTGCAATCAATTAATAAAATAAAATTTATTCTTTTATCTAAAAAACCTTTTCTATTAAAAATGTTTCTATCTTCTTATTTTGAAAAACATTTTGGAAAAATGTAAACTTTGATTTGAATTTGTATTTATCTTGAATATGTGTGGTACAACTTCTTAATGATAAAGCATGCTAGATTTGGCTGTATTCTTGGCTCCATTTTAAATGTTTATTTAAGATTTAGACTATAATGTTGGGTAAGTGGATTTTATGTTCATAGATAATAGAAAAAGATTTCCATTTAGTTTGTCTTGGTTCTTAGCATTTCTGTAAACTATGAAGCCTTTGTCATTACTTTTAGCTCCAACTAGTGCCCTCACTTTTATTAAACAAAATTTAATCTCCTCATTGTTATTCATTTCTTTTCTTCCTTGCACATTTGTGGAGGGGGAGGGGGTTTGGAGAGTTTTAGCTGCCTTAGTCAAATGTGTTATTACTGGAGTCTATGCTATCTATTTAATTCATTTGCATGTTAGTTGTAACATTTATTATCCTTTTGCAGCATTCAAGTGTTGGTGTCAAGCTGCTTGCCAATGGAGTAAGGATTGCCCTCCACATTCCTCCCTTGAAGGTGATGTCATGTGAGAAAAATATATAGTCTTCTAGTTCTTTTCCTGAATTCTAATATTTTATTTCCCTTTTTTCCCTGTCTAAGGAATATATGCAAGTAGTGCACGTCCTTCCTAAATTCTGCCTTTGAGCTTTTGTTGAGAATTTGGGCTACTTCTCGTGATCTAAAGGTTTGCCTGTAATTGATGTTCTTTTATTGATTTGCATTCTGTTGCTGCTCTATCCTTCTCTTCTTTCTACCTCTTTTTTTGGCCCCCAATAAAGAAATACTACTGTAGGTCTCGATACTGAATTCCCATTTTTTATTTTTATATTCAATCAATCATATGATTTAGGGAAGCTAAAATGTTTTCTCTCTCAATGGAAACTCTTCTACCAGATCTTCGATAATAGAATATTTTTGTAATAGTTAAAAATGTTGCCTTTTTATCAAGCCATATCTGTTAAGAAAGACAATGTTAAGAGATAAATGTAAAAATGGACCCCATTGCACTAATATTTATTTGAAAGGACTAAATAACTAAACCATGCGGTTATTCAGTTCAAGATGTGTGTAATATTAGAATAAATTAGTTTATTGTTGGTTTCTATTTATTTCTTCCTTGAAGTTTTTAAGACCAGTACTTGAGGGTACACTAGGAAAAGGATACGACTTTATTTTCCAGGGGCAAATATGGCCGCATGTTCTAGCGCATTGGTCGAGTTCTGAGTTATGCCACTCAGGGTATGTGAATTATGATGGCTAAGATAATCTTAGAAGGTTTGAAGATTAATGTGGAAGGTTCAGTGAAGTTCTATTTTCATAATAAATCTACTATCAACAATGTTCGTAATCTGGTACAAACATGACCGTATTAAGCATGCTGAACCAGATCAACACTTTGATAAAACGAATTATAATTTGTACTCCTTTTATTTCGTCTTGCGACCAACTTGTAGATGTGCATATTATCGAATGTCATATTTTAGGATTTAATTGTCAAGCTTGGCAGGGAAGTTATTCACTCACCAACTTGTGGGGAGTGTTAGAAATAATTTAATGTATTTCTTTAGGCACATGTGTATACTGGCTATCTTTTTTTAAGTCCCTAATATACTTGTTTCTTTGTGTAATATGCTCATTGTATACACACAAGAATTCAAACATTTTGTCATGTTTGTCTAATCGCGTTCATTTGATTCATATTTGTCTTTTTGCTTCCTTCCACTTGTTGGGATTTGGGTTCGGGTAGCATCAGTGGAAGCCTTAGGTCAGATGGTTGGTCTTATAACACGAACCCAATGGAAGGCAGCTTTACTAAGGCTTATTCCTACAATATTGGATTTGTAAGATTCACCTACATATTGCTTCAAACTGCATATTCAATTGCCTTTTTATTTTTTGCACAAAACATTTTGTGTATTGGTTTTATAATTTTCTCACTTCATGAGTTTGTTTTGGTGTGACAGGAATACTACAAATATTTAGACTAACCACAGTCTACAGTATTTATAGTATAGTTTAATTTTTCTTCTCTTCTTGTTGTCAGGTATAAGAAGAATCAAGATATCTCTTTTTTGGCCACATGTAGTATCCACAACCTCTTAAATGCTTCTTTACCATCAGAAAGTGGTCCTCCTTTGCTTGATTTCGAGGTAGCATTAAATGTAAAGTTCATATTCAAAAATTCCTGTTTAGTGAGTATCTTTGTCTAAGATCTAGTTTTCCTATGTTTTTGGCCTGTATCATTATGTTACTTGAGCATATATTTATATATGAGGGCCTGGATATGGATTTTTTAACGTTATAAGTAACAGCAATGTCTTATCCGTGGCTATTGTGAATATGGTATGGAAGATGGTATAATACCATTGACACGTAGTTGGTGGATCTGAGAAAAACTGAACTTGAAATTCCCAATACTCTTCTTTGTTGCTCTTTGGAAATCTTTCTTTGCTGAATTAATTATTTAATGAGGTATCTGAACTCTTCTCTTGCGTTAAGTGTGGCCTATGCATAAATTTAGTTGGCTTAGTTTATATCTATTCCTTATAAATAGTTGCTTTATCCGCTAGCATCTAAGAATTTGTGTTGGGAAATTTTTCTCTCCATCTATTTAAGAAATTTTGTTGATATGTAGGACCTAACAATGATTCTGTCAACCCTTCTGCACGTGGTTTGTATTAATTATAACAGCAAAGAAAAATCAGATTTCTCAGTGGGATTGAAGGTAATACTGCCCATTTCATTTGTAGTATTTAGTTGCATATCATAATTTCTGTTGCTTGCACGTTATAACTGTTAGATGACTCTTTTTTTTAAATTGTTTTTGCTTTTATATATCATGTCTGAATTTCGTGAAATTGGCGCGTTATAGTTCACGTTTGTTCATTTTTCTTGAGATATATTGGAGGTTGTTATTAGTGACTGAGGGTGGCAAATGGGTGAGTTGTGGATTAGAATTTCCCCTTAACCTGCTTAAGATAAAGTAAAGAAAGAAAATTTTAAAATTATACTTGGATCAGAGATGGTGCTTCTTTTCTTTTTCATTTTCTTTTGGGAAGGGGGTACTGGTTGCTTTTTGAGAATTGCAGAGGGTTTGGTGAACCTTTTTGAGCTTTTGATTTTGTTTTCTCTTTTGTACTTTTATTTTGAGTTCCAGTTCTCTCATAATGATTTTTTTCCCATTTGAAAAAAAGATTTGTAATTTATTGTAAACTGTACGGAAGATGTATAATGAGGTGCAACATTGCTTTCTGACAGTTGGCTTAGTGTATCCAGATGATTTGTTTACGTTCCTTGTAAATGTAAGTACCTTCAACTCTTGATGGTCTGTCTTCTTGAAATTATTATTTCTTTGTTGAAGTTCTTATTTGTTTGACCTCATAAAGGAAGAACATTGATTAAAATGAGAGAGAAATTAAATTGCAGATGACCAACTCTCAGCCTATAATGACGTGTTAAAACTATTATGCAATAATGCATCCCAATCTCTCTGAATCTTTCAACGGGAATTTTTTTAGTATCATTGGCAAAGTTCTGCAATGGTGTGGTGATATCCAAAGATGCTGCATGAGTGTAGGGGTTTGATTCCATTGAGGGAAAAACTCATACAGACTGGACTCTATGATCTAGAAAAACTACTTAAATTACATGACCTATCCTCTGAGGAGAGTGCATTTGTTTCGAGCTAAGATTCATGGGAAGTCAAAGGTAATTTACTCTTTTATATCTACAAAGTCTTACTCAGAAACTAATCCTAACAGATATCATGTTGAAAAAGAACTTGCATCACATACTTTAGAAATGAAAATGAGTGGAGTAAGGATTTGACTTTACAGTTTTATCCTTTTGATCTCTCATTCTATTAAATTATCCTCTTTTATTACAAAAAGAAAAAGAAAAGAATCATGTTTCTTTAATTTGATCATAACTTCTCCTTGGTTCTTTACTGTCAGAAATGCAGGTTGAGGGAAGAACCATTGACCTTTGGTGCACTTTGTGTTTTGAAGCATCTTTTGCCAAGGTTTCTTCTTTCTAATTCTCATGCTAATTATTATCGATTCTTTAATAAGAGCTCACTAAAATTCTTTGTGAAGTTTGTCTGAAACTTTGCATGTTAAAAGGCCTCTTCTAGTTGAAGCTGTAAAGTTTTTATTAGATGAGCAGAATTTAGGTGTGAAAATGACACTTTCAGAGGTAAATCACTATGGATTAATTTTGCTATTGTTTCTTTCAGTATTGCACACATTTTGCCTCGTTTGATTTGTTAGAGTACCTTTTGCTGTCTTCCATATTTGAGATTTGCTCATTTGTTGTTAGTTAATTGTGGTCATGGCCTCACACTTTTACTTGGTTGGGACTTACGGAGAGTTGTCCGTTGAATACCTTGTTTGCGTTGTGCTTTAACAAATCAAAATAAGAGTAATATTGAGAGTTGTGCAAATAAGAGAGTAGAGGTACACATTTGTTCTCCCTCATGCCATTTTCATCTATTTTAAACTTTCCAACTTTAAGTTGTCATGATTTTTATGAGAATTTTAAATAGTGTTGCTTTCCTCTTTGGTGGTCAATTTTTTTCAACACTGCTTTGGTTTATTTGTTTTTGTTTTTCCCGCTTAGAGCAATACTCTCTGCCTTGCAGTGTAGTTCTGTACTCGTTATTATTGGAAGCGTTTCCTATGTTGATATCATTGAAGCCTCCCATGTTTTGATCTCTTGTATAGTATGATCTTCAATTAAAGAAATTTCTTATTGAAAATAAAATTCACAAATATATGTTGTATTATTCTGCCGTGCTTTTTACCTAGTTAAGAAATCAACAGAATAGCAAGTTCCCCTATTGCGTTGAGATGCACTTGGAATCTCCCTCAACACTTCCAAATATCTCTCCACATGCCCTATTTATATGTTCTCTTACAAAATTTCCTCTTAACTGAAACACTAAAGCCAAGCCCTTAAACCAAATGTCTCCCCTTTCCCAAAATACCTGAAATTTCCCAAAAAGCGTCACATATCAATTCTCTAATTACTCATCTGTTCTGCATCCGTCTGTCTAAACTTTTGAAAATAGACTCTTAATTTTGGGCCCATCAGATTCTTAACCCTGCTATTCTTCTCAGATGAAAATTGGTGCAGTTACACTGGAAGAGTTAAGAGCAATTTGTGAGAAATGTCTCCTTTTAGTGACCATTACAATTCCTGAAATGGAGGTAAATTAAATCCTCCCCTTATCCACCAAATTTATGGTAATGATTTCCTTCGTTCTTGGAACCTGTTAGTTCTAGCAATTCCCTATCTACTAATTTCACCTAATTGTTGTTGAATGTTTTTTCAGAGCATTCTTTGGCCTTTTCTGTTGAAGATGATTATTCCACAGGCCTATAAGGTGCAGTTGCTGTGGTAATCCTTTCTATTACAAAATGTCTGGCCATTTACATGCATTTGTTGTGAATGTGATGTTCTGGCATATCATTGCTACTTTTATAGGTTTGCAGATGTATCTCAGATTTATGGCGTCATCGATCTTATGGCAATGATATGTTGAGTCTGCGTAAAGCTAGTGTTGATATACCAACTATTGAGGTATGAGTTTGATATTTTTTTTTTCTATAAGATAATTTTGTTTAGCACATCAGTCCTAATTTTATAATTTACGATGGATTTGTTTATAGGATCTTTTTGCTCGTTTGGTGGTGCTTTTGCACGATCCTCTAGCTAGGGATCAGCTGGCTACCCATATTTTGACAGTGAGAACATCTAATCCTTGAATATTGTGCACTTTTTTAAACTATTGTTTAGTATATACCTATAGTCTTATTGCATGGCTTATAATTAAATCTCAGTGGGAAAGGCAGAGATAATCTGTGGCATCTACAGAACAGGGTTTGCTTTCAGCTAGAACACAAATATTGTCACTCATCTCTATGCAATATTTCTTCGTTCATATCGTGCATGCGTGTGTGGGAGACATACACAACTTTTTCTAAGGATAAGGGATAACATTTATGGCCTCATTCTAGTGGTCTTATTTTGTATAATCTTTAGTTTACATATTGTACTTCAACTTGAAGGCACTTTTGCCCTTATTTTGAACAATTTTCGTGATATCTTAAGATGAATTTTTCTCATTAGATTAGTCTGAACTTTTAGTAATTATTATCAAAGAAATATTTTCTGTTTGCAGGTTCTTTGTCATCTGGCACCTTTATTTCCAAAACATAGTTTTTTGTTTTGGCAAGATGAGGTAATTGTTTGAGCTAGAGATTCAATTTGAATTATATTAAAGTCTTAAGTTCTGTGTGATACTGAAATATTTTTAATAGTTGATAGGGTGGAAAGATGAGGCAATAGTTTAACTAAATACATAGTTTATGCTATAAGTTCTATGTTAACTAAGAGTTGTGGTACCGGCAAGATGAGCTCATAGTTTGTGGTAAAGATTAAAATAATATCTTAAGCTCTATGAAAATACTCTTTTTGCTAGTATTCAAGACCAAAGGAGAAGGCTTTATAATCTTTAGCGTAGAACAGCTTTCTGTCCATTCGCAAATCCATAACAGATACCCTTAGAAAAAAACCACCAGCTAAATTAAATTAGTATTTGTCATGTTCTGCTTTCTTGTGTTGCTCACAAGTTTGAGATGCTGATCGCATATCCTTTTGTAATTAATTTGTGTGCTTGGCAAGCTCTAGATTCCAAAGAACTCATATGTCAGCGATACTGAGGACTTGAAACAGGATCCATCTTATCAAGATACTTGGGATGACATGATGATTAATGTGAGTGCGATTAACTTCTGATACATCCCGTTTTTCTCTTATTTTTGTTGTAATCTTTAAAAAGATATTCCATTTTAGTCAAACTTTCTGTTTAATACACGATATGTTTTATTCAGGTAAATGGGATTATTTAGAACGTTTTGCAATTCAGATTATGTTTCATTAGGTCAATGTAAGCAACCAATAGAGTTGCTGAAATGGTCAAATATATTTCTGAAATTGATACACTTTTAAAAGTTGGCAAATTGATAGATGACTACATTTATTGTGGTTATGAAAATATGACTATATAAAAATTCAAGTTTTGGATATTATGTGGGAAGTGATATTTAATCCCTCTGAAATGCCAGAGATATTTATAATTTTTATATTTGTTTACTATTTCAGTTTCTTGCAGAATCTTTGGATGTGATTCGAGATGCAGATTGGATAATGTCTCTTGGAAATGTTTTTAACAAACATTATGAGCTCTATACACCTGACGATGAACATGCTGCCTTTCTTCACCGGTATCAATGCTGTACCCTCAAGTGTGCTTAATTAGATCTAGTAAAAGCTTGACATACTACTAGATATTGCTTTCTACCTTGTTTCAGAAGTTGATTGCAGCAAAATTTGAATAATCTATTAAAACATAATATAGAAAAGTTATAGCGGTTGTAATACTAAGTTAAAGGTTTGCTAAGGCATTATGAAATGTCATTTGATTCATCACAGTTAATTTTTGACATCTGTACCTTTTTATATGATAGAGGTTACTTGTTATTTATCCACGAGTTAATAATTTACTTTTCTTAATTCTTAATAATCTGAAGCTGTATTCTGTAGAAACGAAATTTAGCGATGGTTGGAATGTCACAAATATTGCATCAGTTCGTTACAGTTTCTATTCTTTCTGTTTCCCTTTCTTAACAATTATGAAGTACTGCACATTGTAAAGGAGATTGAAAGAGATGAAAGCCACCCATTTGCCTTTCGTAAAGTTCATGTGCTTTTCTTAATTTGAATTTGAGCCTAAGGTCTTATGTAACATTATTTCCCTTCAGTTTTATTGGCTTGATCGTGAACCCTTTTGCTTCCCTCTTTTACTGCTGTTAGCAAAAGCTATGTGCTACTTATATTGGAAAGGGTTTGATGAAAAAATGATATTGTTCTTTACTACAGATGCTTGAGGATGCTGCTTCAAAGGATTACTGACAGAGCGTATGTCTACAATAAAATAGATTGGATGTATAAGCAAGCAAACTTTGCAATTCCAACAAATAGGCTTGGATTGGCAAAAGCAATGGGATTGGTACTTAGTAGGTTTATCTTTTTAGATGATTTTTCCATTTTTTGTTGCTTTTTTATCTTATTTAGTTTCTGCTGGTTTTGGGCTGCTGCATCTACTTGGATACGGTGTTGGAGAAGCTTAAGGATATTCTGGATAATGTTGGCCAAAGCATATTCCAGAGGTTGATGCCAGACTTGAAGGATTACGTGTAATTGACATGCTCTGATCACTTTTCTTTTCTTTAGCTTATTTTTTAAGCATTTGTTGGAACTGTTCGTATTTATCATCCGTTGCAGGATTATGTCATTCTTCTCTGATAGTTTTCGAACAGAAGTAGAAGAGTCTGACAATATTCATGATGCTTTGGCTTTAATGTGCGGGTATGCTGCAAAGGATGCCCCATCCACAGCAATCGAAGCCAGAATTAATGCCCTTGTTGTAGGTCATTTTATCCTCACTTCGTATGACTTTTTGTTTGAAAAAGGGTTTGTCTTTTGTTGTTTGCCTGCGTGATATTACCAAAATGTTCTCCTTTTTTCTGTTTTCTCGTTTAAATTTCTTGTGATTTTATCCAGGACGACTACAATAAAGTGGTAATTAATCTGAGCCATACTTTAGAACAACTTCACTATTGTTGTGGTTCTCTAAAAAATGCAAGCAGTTAATGTTTTGACTCATACTTATGCCTTAAAATGTTATTGATCTTTTGCATCATTACATTCACTAGTTGGATGATCACACGTTAATGAAAAAAGAGGTGTTTCACTTCCTTAAATTATTTATATTTAATTTTTTATTGAATCCATTGATGTTTACAGTTTTTTTTTTTTTTTTGCCAGAGATCAATGTTTACAGTCAGGTAAAGTTGATTTGCACCACATTACTTGTGTTTTTTTTTTGCTCGTTTATTCATGTAGGGGAGCAACATGCTTTCAAGGCTTCTTAATGTGCGTCACCCTAGAGCAACGAAGGCTGTCATCACAGCAATTGATTTACTAGGTCTGTAAATGTCTCTCCAAAGCATATTATATTTATCACCGTTGATAATACATTTTATCTTTATGCTATTCTTGTTGTTATATGTTAGAGATATTAATTGTTCAATCAAAAAAACAAAAGAAAGTGGGAAAAGAAACACGATTAGACAAGAAGCTGTGCCCCTCATGAATTGGATAGCAGGAGTACCCCATGATAGAGCTTGTTGTCAGTCACACTGCTGAATGAAAAATGATAAGCTAGCAAAATTGAAGAATAGCTGCTGGATTCTTTTTCTTTGGTCAAATACATTTTTTTGCTATGCTAGTGACTGTAAATGGAAAGAATAAGGTCCTATGGTTGCCATACAAACTCTACCCATTAACAAGTTTTTCTTCTCAATCTTAAATATTAACTCAGTTAATGCTGTCATTAAGGCCGCTGAAAGTGGTGCATCATTCCCATTAAAACGAAGGGATCAACTGCTTGATTATATATTAACTTTAAAGGGCCGAGATGACAGTGACGGCTATGTTGATTACTATGAACTCTTGCGTACTCAGGTAAACTAAAAGATGTCACATGAGTATGCCTTAGTTTGAGGAGTCTGAGCATCAGTGACAGTATTTCAGCTTTCTATGTTTTCCTGGTGAATGTGACAGGCCACATTAGGGTTCTTTGCTATACCGAATGATCCAGTATTTCTTGTTAGCCTTCTTATAAACAACCTGATCACTTTATGTGCAATTCTTCTCAATAGGTAATTTAAGTATGAACGTTGTACAATCCCACTGAAGTTTCTATTTCTTGAATATTACATTTCCTTTTGGATATTACGATATTGTTTCTTTTTTCTCAGATTTGGTCGTGCAATTATCCCTTTAGATATTGGAATTTATTTACTAGATCTACCTTTGTGTGACTAAAAGTTTTCTTTTAACTTTTACTAGTTAATGGTAATATAAAAATTAGTGGAGAAGACGGAAGAAGTCGGACGGAGCTGTTACTTTATATCTTGAGGCAAATTGATCAATTTGTTTCTTCGTCCATCGAGTATCAGAGAAAGAGAGGTTGTCTTGCAGTCCATGAGATGGTTCTCAAGTTTCAGATGGTTTGTGTTAGTGGGTATTGTGCCCTGGGCTGCCTCTATATGGGATTTTCTTAAAGCTACCATGTAAATAGTTCCATTGCTAATTATTTATTTATATTTCTTATATGTATCTAATATTTTATTTTCATTATTGTTCAACTTCCAGCTGCATTTGTATTGCCAAGTCGTGAAGCTATGTGTTTGGGAGATAGGGTAATAATGTATCTTCCACGTTGTCTAGATACAAATCCTGAAGTTAGAAAGATATCTGCTCAAGTGAGTAATTGAGACATCTTTTCTGTGGTACAAATAAATTTCAGTCTTTTTGAAGTACTTATACAGTGTAAAATATTATATTTCTATAATAAATGCTAGTGCACTGCTTCTCACTTATATAATAATTTCTGTCTCATTATTTAATATTTATATTTTTTTTATTGCCAGATTCTTGGTCAGCTGTTTAGCATTTCTCTCTCACTTCCAAAGCCTGCAGCTTCTTCTACATCTTCTGGAGATAAAGAATTGTTCTACAGTGCTTTGTCTTGAGGATGTCATAGCCATATTGAGGAATGTAAGTTTTTGGCTCCTACTTATTGCCATGCTTATACATTTTTGTCTTCTTTCTTGCTTTTTATAATTTCAGAAGAGAAAAACTGAAATACTGAGACCAAATATCTGTTTTCCCGCATGTTTGTCTATTCAGGATACTTCTATTGATCCATCTGAAGTTTTCGACCGGATTGTGTCATCTCTCTGCATTTTGCTGACGAAGGATGAGGCAACTGTCTTCCCTCCCTATTATTTGTTTTTTAAGACCTTCTAACTAACATAATTAACAACTTCATTGATGATTACTAGCAGTTGTCAACTACTCTGCATGGTTGCTCCGTAGCTGTATGTGAGGAGGTCAAGCAGTCTGCTGAAGGGGCTATTCAAGTTATTATTGAGTTTGTTACAAAAAGAGTGAATTAACTGAGTGACATTGATATCTCGAGGTTTCAGAAATAACTTTTGTACTTGTATTATAACAGGAACCGCGTCGGATTTTTTCTTCTCTTGATGTGAAATAAATTGGTGGAACTGATGGTGCAATATGATATATATGCTTACAGGACAACCCAATCATTGTATCTGCCTCTTTTTATGTAGCTGATAAGCATCTGCGTATGGAAACTCTTGGCGCTGTATCCTTTTGTCATTCAATTTTATATTTTGATAACTTTAAGTTATTATTGACTGTCTTTTGTCATCATTAACTAGTTCGAACCAACATTGTAGAATTTATTATGCAAAAAATCAATAATCCTTTACTGGCTGAAAAAGATTTCTTCTTTGGCTGAACAAGCTAGTGCAAAAATTGTTTTTCATGAGGTCCTAGCTACTGCTGGAAGGGACACAATGACAAAGGATATATCTAGGTCGCGTGGAGGCTGGGCAATGCAAGATACATTCCATGTGAGTCTGTATTCAATCTCAATACCACTTTTTTTCCCGTTCTTCCATTGATTGGACTACTTGTTCAATATCTAGTTTGCATTGCTCATAAATAGTCCTTTAAATGGTGGGAAACAAGTATTGTTGGAAATTTCTTACTGTGTGTAAGGACTGCATTTCGCACAAAAGAAGTCCTATGTGCCCTTAAATTTAATTTTGATGATATTTTTTCGCATTGACTTTACTTATTACTTAGATATGAATTTTGGATTGTTTTTGTATTTAAAAAAAAATCCTGATAACTGAGTTGTCTCTTCCAGGTGTTTTCTCAGCACATAGTGCTATCAATTTTGTTCCTAGAACATGTGATATCTGTCCTAAGCCAGACTCCTATCCTTAAAGGTGATCTAGATAGAGCTGAGGATAGCCATGTTTTTGACAATCAGACAGAGGATGGAATGCTGCAAGCTGCTATTTTTGCTCTTACCGCATTCTTCAGGTCCGTATATCTTCTATATACTAATCGAATGTAGGCTTGGTAATGTTTCAGCAGTTTACAAGCCTACCTACCATATCGATGCAGAGGTGGGGAAAAGTTGGAAAAAGGGCTGTTCAACTACATTATGCTTCTGTTCTTTCTGAGCTTCCACTGCAACTTGGAAGCTGTCATACTTTAGCTAACTCTGGTCTACATGAACCATTGCGGTAAGGGTTTGGCATGCAGTTATATCTTGCATTTTCATGCCTGTATATCCGCCGTATAATAACTTTTGGAACGCAATCTATTGGTTACATGTTGGGAGTGGTTTCATGTACAGTGGCTTGTTTTAGGAAGTGCCAGGGGTAGATATAACTATGCTTCCAAACAGCCATTAAGCATTTTGGTTTTGGTAATAAGTTATCTTCTCCTAAAGGCATTATGGAAGTAAAGAAGTTGCATTTCAAAGAAGGTTCATAATAGTGTATACGCATTTTGCGGTGGAGAGCAGCATTTATGCCCTTTTGGGTAGGTTTAAAAAATAGCTAAAGCAATGGGTAATATTGTTTGAGTTCATCGATAACTCTTGGTAATGAAAAAAATGCATGAATGAAATTTATATTATCACAGCCAAATATAGAGACTAGCATTTTTTAATTCTATTTATCATTCTTTTTTTATAATTCTTTAATACTATTTATAATTCTTTTTTTATCTCCCTTGTGAAGGGATCTTTTGACTGCGTTTCAATCATTCTGTGAATGTGTTGGTGACCTTGAGATGGGCAAGGTAGACAAACATATAAATATTGCTCTATTTTAGGAATGTAGATATTGCCTTGAGAGCAAATGAATATTAAAATATATTTATTCAGATTTTGGCTAGAGATGGAGAACTGTCTGAAAATGAGAGGTGGATTAGTCTAATTGGAGAAATAGCTGGCTGCATATCTTTAAAGAGACCCAAAGAGGTGACATTATTTCCAGTATATTTATTTACCAAAGTGCATACCAGTGGCTGCTTAAAACAGTAGAAATTATGTATTGTGACTCTGCATCCTTTCTACAAAAAAGAATAATCATTTCCTGATTTAGAGCGTCATTTCACAACATGGCAACCTTGAAGTTTGATTTCATCTGTTGACGGTAATTGAAACACACACACATACACACACACAAATTTAAAAGTTTTTTTGGTGCTCTTATCTTTTAATTGGGCACTTGGCATGGTACGAGTACTTGATCTAGTTTTTAGGAATTCAACTTTTGTTGCCTCTATTTCCATATTTAAAATACAAACTTGTAACAAGGTAGTTGTGTATAATTGCTGATTATATTAAGACATGAAGGGCATGCATGAAGAAAAACCTGTGCTTGAATTCCTGTGTTTTGCTGAAAGTTCTTTAGTTGTTGGTTAATTTGTTGAAGCAATGATCACTGTTAATTCTAAAAATCCCATTGTAGACTTTCTTGGAATTTTCCCAGTTATTCATTCTTATGGTTGTTTAATGAATGTGATTGTTTACTATTTTCTTTACATGTGAATTTTGATGAATTCTCTGGTCTGGTTGAAACCTTAGCTGCAAAATATTTGTAATTCTTTGACAAAATCATTAAATCGAACTCATAAATACCAACGGGAAGCTGCTGCCGCAGCACTGTCAGAGTTTGTTCGCTACAGGTGTGTATAGAATGTTAGTCTACCTCCCAAGACTATGTTTCACAAGAAACTTGGATATATTGTTATCATCTACAGATTTTCAGGGAAGTATTCGTTTCATATACTGGGTAGGAAAGGTCGTATTTGTATATCTGAGTTATTAAAAGGGTGAGTGTGATTGACAAGGGTGAGCTTGGAAGAATATATCACGTTAATTAGTTAATTTCAAGCATCACAAGGGATCATATAGATGGTAAAGAAATGGAAAGTATCTGAATAGCTTTTCTAAGCCCAATCATGCTCTCTTTCTTTTACCCCAATCTTTGTCCATTTAAGGAGCTTTACTGATTAATCATGCCGTTGTTTTCCTTGCCTGAGCTACTTTCATTGGTAAATTTGAGGCTGTCATTGCCAAGATCTTTGTATTAATTAGATCATGCCTACACATATAGCAAAATTTAAATATATTTATTAGTTCACTTAACATATCATTGACTATGTACAAAACATCTATTTTAGCTGCTGGGTAATAATACATTTATGTTTCTTAATTGAAGTTACTTGCTTGGGTTTCCTTCTATTCACTCCTATTAGTTATCTTTGCAAATTTTGCCTTTTCACAGTCTCTCAATTGTAGTTAGTGGATAGTATTTTTCTTTCTCTGCTTTATTTTCCTAATGGCTTGCTTTCAGAGAATTAAAGTTCTTATTGCTTCCTGTTGTCAATGGTACAGTGGTGGACACGGTTCACTTTTGGAGCAAATTGTTGAGGTTTTATGCCGTCATGTATCAGATGACTCTTCAAATGTTCGACGACTATGTTTGAGAGGGCTTTTGCAGGTACTTTTTTTACATCTGCACATGATACTTCGTCATGTAATTGTGGTTTCTGCCATTTTTGTTCTCGTAATCTGATAGAGCCCTCAACTCTAATAAGCTTATAACAAGCAAAATCCAGAAATGACAACAAACAACGTGGGACTGAAAACATTTTTACTGAATAATAAAGTTGGATTACAAGGGAAATAATGATTCAAACCAATCCCATCTCCCTCATACAGCCATCAACAGACATTACAATCAAGAATCCATGCCATGTCAAAAACCACTACTAAATCTTAGAAACATTATCTGATTATAAACTACTATGCATCAAAAGAAGCCTCAAAAGCAATTTTGTTATTCAAAATCTTATCTATTGTATTGCAGTAGTTTTTTCTCGAAAATTGTTGCTCATATCATTTGGGCATATGATTTACAAATCTTGGTGCGATACATGTGATAAGTTTATTTTAGCAGTTAGGCTCTTAATTCTGTGGGGAAATGTGTATGTTTATCTTGCTTCCTCTTTTCAAAGAATTGACTTCTCAAAATGTTGAAAGTGCGGATTCCATCCATTCATACTATGAAGTATACAGCTCAAGTCTTGGGTGTCATATTAGCTTTGCTAGATGATTGTGATGAATCTGTGCAGTTAACTGCCGTATCATGCTATTTGATGGTGAGATCTCTTTCACCTGTGAATGTGCTTGGTTTTTATTGTTCACTCTAATTTCAATTCTTTATTATTTGTTGTTGGCTTATTCTAGATCCTTGAGTCTTCACCTGATGATGCTGTTGCGCCCATTGTACTTAATCTTTCAGTTCGGCTTCGGAATCTTCAAGTGCGGCATCTTAACCTTTGATGTGTCCCTCCTCCTAAGTTAATGAAGATGATCTTTTGTCTTTTTTATAGTGCCTATTTGGTTTGCATGAAAACTATGATTTTAAAAGTGTTTTTGGCCCAAACCCAAACCATAATTTTGGCTAAAAATTAAACAAATAGCCATCAAATATTCAAAAGTGCTTCTGGATTAAATTATGATTTTAGGGTCTAAAACTATGGTTTCTGATAAGCTTGTGGGACTAGTTTATGAGTGAAAAAAAGTACTTTTAGGCTGTATAATGACCCTTTTATCTCTGTCTTTTTTCTCTATCATTTTACCCCATGCCCTTTATAGAATTTACCTATAAAAAAAGGTCATTATAGTAATAATTATTCAAACATTTATTTCTTCATAATCACTTTTCTTCTAAAAGCTATTTTTCAGAATCTATTCTCTATAAACTCTTCTCCATAAGCTAAACCAAACGGCCCATAATTAGCGGAAGACAACTTTTCTTCCATTCTTTTATTCAAAAAGAGTTTACTCAAAAGATCACTTGGAAATTAAGATGCAACTGAGTAAATGTTCAAGTCCTTCAGTAAAATATTGTCAAAAGCAAGAAAAATAAGAAGTAGAACTTCATGGATTTCCTATTCTTACACATTTTCATTGCGATGTTAATTAATTGTAAACATATTTACCAACGATGACAGGCAACAAATAATCAAAGTAAGATAATGCATTTGTAGACAATTTCCTGAGATGATTAACATTTCAGGTTTTGATAGTCTGTTCTATAGCTTAGAAGCCTAGTGACCTCACTCCACTGTATCTAGTAAAAACTATCATTTTCTATATCTGTTGCTATTGAAATTAATGCTTTCATTTCTATTTCTTATTCTTGTTTGGAATAAACTTGCCACTTTCATATAATTTCAACTAATGTAAATAGGAAATCCCTAAAACAGACAAGCATGAATGCAAAGATGCGAGCCAGTTCCGTTGCAGCATTTGGTGTGCTAAGCAAGTATGGAACTTAAGCACTAAATGAGGCATTTGTTGAGCAGGCATATTTCTTAACTCTCGTGAGATTATTGGATATTTACCCAAATGAATTGATTTTATTAATTTACCAGCAAAGGGCCCTTTATAATTGTCAAAAATGGACATTTGTAGAATAAAATGGCAAAATGAATTTATCTTTTTGGAAATTACAGGATTGTTTCATGGGGTGTCACAAGGCATTGATGTGATTTTGATATTAAGCAAGCATGGAGAAGTTACCCTTAAAATTGTCTAGTAAAATAAAAGAACTCCGCCTCTCAAGTAGAGAATTACTTGTGGCTTGCCCTTACGGGGACTTTATCATAGCACCGCCCATGATGAGCCAACATCCTTGATGGTTGAGTTCTGGTCAGCAGGTTCTAGATATCAGGTTGCACCTTCTCTGCAGGTTGACCAAGTGATATGTTCAGGTAGCCCTTTTCATGGAGGTGATCAGGAAAACACAGCAAATAGGAAATCAGATTCACAGACAATGAAAAACTAAAAGGAAAAAAGGGAGAGAACACTCTCCACCTCACGCACTAGCATTTGAGAGGCTAGTACTCTACACTGTCAATTCCCTGCCTTCTGCTATCATCTCCCTGACTATATTTGCTGTAGTTCGTTATAATTTTCCTCATTATCTCTCACTCCAGCTTATCCCCTTCTTTTGTTTTTTTCTTTCTTTGGTAAGTTTTAATAGGCTGGCCATTCCAGTCCCACCAGCTTACTATATTTGGAACATGATTGGTGTTACCGTCTTATTTTTCTTTTTCTGGTAATGATCACTATGAGTAATTTGGAGTCAGCTTCAACTCTGATTAGTGCATGAGCCAGGCATCGAAACTTATTAGACTTCTCTTATACTAGGCTAGATTTCCACTAGTTGCAAAAATGACGTTCTGAAAAGCTAGACCTGAATGGCCAAGTGGACCAGCCGGCAACGCCTTCAATTTGACACTTGTTTTCTCATTTGAGTTGTTTGGAAAAATTACATATATTTTACATGGAATTTTCAACGAAGTTAATTGTAGACCTTTCCCAGGTAACATGTCTTACTCTTGGTGTACATCTTATAGTTTTGGCATTGCCTAATTGAGTAGATCATTGCCCTATATATTCTTTTTCATTATGTCAGCAGGCTCATCTCATGCTGATGATTTTTTTAAAAAGGTACATGCTGTTGTGCCTCGCTTGATTCTGCATCTTCATGATGAAGATGTTAGTGTGCGACAGGTCTGTCGGGTAATCAACTGCTATTTTTTATTTTCTTTAATTGTAGATTTCTGAATAAACTATCAGGTTTTAACGTCTCACTGATTCATCTTTTAATGCCCGGATTGAGAGAATACCCTGAGACGGGTGTGCCCATTGATGGAGATTGAAGGATTGCTTGCCCTTCTAAATACACATTGTTTCCTTTCTGATCACCGGTATGATTCGACTGATTTGAGCTTTGATATGTGACAGTTTATTGAAGTTTCACCTAACTTAATTGTGTGATTTTAGGAGTGAGTATGAAGACTTCCTTAGAGACCTTGCGAACCAATTTACTCAGCATCTTCCTTCCAGACTTGATACCTATATGGCATCAACAGCACAGGTTCTTTATTCTCTATAATTCAACAAGTCACTCATGCAGAACTTATTTTACCTCGTACCATAACTAAATGATTACGATTACATTCATGATTTTGCTTTGACGTGATATTGGTCATAATTTGTTTACTTAAAGGTTAGGGACACTAGATAATTTCTATTTTTCTGCTCACAAACAATATTTATTTTTTCTTTTGGACCCTCGGTTTGGTAATAATTATTTTCTCGTGTTTTTAGTTTGAACAGCGCACATGTTATGTATAGCGCATATGTGTAGCTCATGTACATTTCCTTGTGTTCCTATTTCATTATTTGTCAGTATCGCTACTTTAAAATTGAAACGCTGGGAAATCCATTAGGTTTCATCTAATGAAAATGATCTATCAAGTTGTCAACTGTGGCTACCGTTGTAGCTGGATTTATCTTTCATCATTTCTAAGCACGGGGTGATCTTAAAATGCCAAAGCCATTAACTTTAATTCAGTGGTCAACACATAATTCTACCACATATTCAAATCCAAGTAAAAGAGTCGTTTACTTTCTTGATGATGCAGGCTTTTAATGCATCGTGGCCAATAATTCAGGCAAATGCTGTATATTTGTGCAGCAGTATTCTTTCTTTATCCGACAACCAGCATATTCTATTTCTCAATCATACCAACGTCTTTTTCTTAAAATGTGCGTGCACTTTTCAGGCTTTTCACCCCAAGACTGAAATTTAATAGGATTTGTATCTTCATTTAGGTGTTTGGAACGATGGTGAGCAAAATGACTCGATCACCGGATGAATTGTTAGAGCAACATGTTCTGCTGCCCTGGGCTTGTTACTAAAATCCTCCAATTCAAATTTATGGAAAGCAATTCGTCTTGAACTTGTGGACTCGCTCCGGGGGAACCATCATCCGGAGTCTCCCAATAATTCTCAAGAAGGTGATATGCCATTGGTAGCACGAGATTCAGCGGATTGGTCTGCTTATTTGCGGCTTTGATCTACACTTGATTGGTTTCATAAGTCATCTCCTTTCTGGCTTGCCTATCTTTCCTGTTCTCTCGTTGTATAGTATGTATAATGATTGAAGTAGTAAAGCACTCGCTATCTATGGACCTGTTCAAATCATCGGACTTAGAATGATGTATGTGATAAATGAGATTACTATGGAGATGGATATGATTAATAAAGTTTTTTTGTTTTGTTTTTACGGACAGATAGAATAGAGCACAAACAAATAATTGGGAATGGGGGTTCTTCTCATCGTAATGCTGATTGGAGACATCCTACGACCGGACGAGAATAGGCTCGGCACTTGAAGAAAATATCATTTCTCCTTCAATTCTTGTCCCTTCTTTCTCTTTTAGTGTTTGTTTAGTTTGTAAATTGTGATCATGAAGATAATAGAGGTGTGTAGGGATATGGGTTGGCGAGAGAGACAATTCATGAATAATCATTAATATGTATGTTTCAACGTTCGAATTAGGCTTTAAACTTCTCAACTATTTGGTCCATTAAATTCACATGCCATGAGAATCTTCTTCCTACTTGCCATTTACCAGTGAAGAAGCACATGATGTTCTGGTCGAAAGGACCAAAAGTGAGATGAATTATGAGCCCAGCATGTGATGCAAATTCATTAGGTACAAAAGTACAATAATGTTGAGTGCTACTTACAAGCTTGACTCATTCTTCAGAATGACCAATACTGAATCAAATATCAGTGTCTTTTCCATACTCGCATGAGATATGAGCAAACTTAACCTCAGCTTTTAGTGGGTGGGAAAGAGCGCCATGCTTTTGGTTGAGGATTGCCCAAGTTTCATTTTCTGACTAGTGCCAAAAAAAAAAACAGAGCATATTCGCTTGCATATTCATTTAAGTATTCTATCAAATCTCTGTTAGACAGATGACGCTCCTCCATATAAATCCTTGATCAAGAGTAAACATTACATTTTTCAAGATTTTTAAAATTAAATATATTTTACTAAACTTTTACACATTAAGAACTATTTTTGTAATTTTTCGATTTAATTTCGATCAGAAATAGACGAAAGTTTTTTCTATCAGTGAAAATGAAATGTGAAAATCCCAGTACAAGCAACACTCTAAATTCCCCGTTACGACGCTTTGTCATGGAAACCACTTGTTCTCCGTCGCCCAGAAAGGTCACCCCAACTTTAGTACTTTCCCTAACTTTCCAGTAAAATAAGTCGTTATTCAAGTTTCAAACGCAATTTATTATCGAAAGTTCAAAATTAGATGACTGGACCATGTTGGAGTTCCAAGCTCAGGGTATGTTAAGCAGTAACTTTATTTGTTTTTCTCACTGTTTAAGAAATATTTTTTAATATTTAATATAAGATTTAAATAAAAAATTAATTTTAACCTTAAATATAAAATCTCTTCATCATGTTTATTATTATTTTTTAAATTATCTTAATTAATATTTTCTCAATAATAATTAATTAAAAAATAAGAATTAAGAAAGATAATTAAAATATTTTAAATAAATTATAATATATTAATTAATTTAAATACTATTTTTAATTTAACTAAATAAGTTATATATTAGCTAAGTAAGGAGTAACTACTAGTTACTAGATATACAACTTACCAAGTAATTTTAGGAGAAAGTGAACACGGAGTTAAGACTAGATTCATAAAATTACAAGTTTATAACTATCGCTAAAACATGCAAGTTTTAAAAACAATCATTTAAAGTGAAATTCATTGGACATATGGCTATTTTCATTACATTATCAAATTATCAAAAATCAATTGCTCATGGGCGGATAGAATGCAAACAAATAATTGAGAATGGCTGCGAGTCCTCCACGTTTCTTCGGATCAAGCGGTTACTTGTCCGAAGAATATTGCCCTTCCCTTGGCAAGATACAGCATCAATAGACAATGCAAATTTAAATGAAAAAAAAATTATATTTAAATCTTATATAAGAAAACTAATTGTAAAGAAATTTAGATAAAATTGTAAAGTTTTATGAAGATCTAAGATTAATTTTTTAAAATTATGAGATGACAGAATTGTTTTAAAAAAAATAAATAAAATAATAAGACTAATGACTTAATAGGAAAAAAATAACAATTTAAATAAAAAAATAATAATTTACATAATATAAATGATAATTATTAAAAGAAGAAATAACAACTGGAGGTAAAAAGAATAAAAATAAGATATTTTTTTTAAAAGTAATTTTATTATTTTATAATTAAAAAAATTAATCCTAAATATATAAACTTTACAATTATTTAATAATTTTTTGAAATTTTTATATAATTAGATTCATAACACTTAAATATAATTTTTTCAAAAATTTTCTAAGCCACAAATACAAAGAACTGAAATAATATCACGTCACTTCAAATCATTTTGTCTGCATCCTGCGACGAATCCTGTGAAGCACACAAAAGTAAAACAAGTTCAGATTGTCCACAAAATTCTAGAATCTAGTCTTATCCATACGCTTCCAGTCTCAACCCCGCGCATACAATCCAATTCTCTTACGTGTGCTCTTACATCAGCACTTCAATTGTTCAAAAAAATTTCATATACTCTGATCATTTCTGTATGTAAAAGAGAGAATAAGCTTGTCGTGTGTTGAAACCGGAGAACAAAGCTCATTTGCCTCTATAGCCGTGGTTTCCCAAGCTGCCCACTTTATCCTGTTTCCCATGATGGCTCAAGGCCACATTATCCCTATTATTGATATTGCAAGATTATTAGCACAACGTGGGGTGATAGTCACTATATTCACTACACCAAAGAACATTTCCCGTTTTGATTCAGTTATTTCTCGTGCTCTTTGCTCTGGTCTTCCAATTTGAATAGTACAGCTCCAGTTTCCGTCCAAAGAAGTCGGACTCCCTGAAGGGTGTGAGAACATGGACATGATATCTCTAGAACTTGACATGATCTTCAATTTCTTTGATGCAATCAAAATGCTTCGAAATCAAGCAGAAAAGCTGTTTGAAGAACTGACACCACCGCCAAGTTGCATTATCTCCGATATGTGTATTCCCTAGACAATTCAAATTGCTCAGAAACATGGAATTCCAAGAATTGCTTTCCATGGATTCTCTTGCTTTTGCTCCATTGCTTGAATAAGATCCGTACGTCCCAGGTTCTTGAGAGCATAACATCAGAATCGGAGTTCTTTACCGTGCCTGGCATACCTCACCATATTGAGGTGACCAAAAATCAAATACCAGGATCAATAGTAGCACAAGATAGAGGAAAGGAGTTTCATGAACAGATGGTTGATGCTGAGACAAGGTCGTATGGTGCAACCATAAACACTTTTGAAGAATTGGAGGGAGAATATGTTAAGGATTACAAGAAGGAAAGAAAGGATAAGGTGTGGTGTATTGGGCCCGTCTCACTGTGTAACAAAGATGAATTGGATGAGGCACAGAGAGGCAACAAGGCCTCCATCAATGAAAAGCTGTGCATGAAGTGGCTTGACTCCCAGAAACCTCAGTCTTTGGTCTATGTCTGTCTTGGAAGCTTATGCAACCTCATTCCCTCACAACTAGCAGAGCTTGCCTTGGCCTTGGAAGCTTCAAAGAAACCATTTATTTGGGTCATTCGAGAAGGAGGCAAATTAGAAGAGCTGGAAAATTGGATCAAGGAAGATGGATTTGAGGAAAGGGTAAGAGGAGGAGGCCTTTTAATCAGAGGTTTGGCTCCACAAGTTCTGGTATTGTCACACCCTTCAGTAGGAGGATTCATAACACATTGTGGTTGGAATTCAACACTTGAAGGGATAAGTGCAGGCGTGCTACTGGTGACTTGGCCATTAGTTGCAGATCAGTTTCTAAATGAGAAGCTGGTTTGTGAAGTGTTGCAGATTGTCGTGAGCGTTGGGGTGGAGGTTCATATGAAGTTTGGAGAGGAAGAGAAGATTGGTGTGGTGGTGAAGAAGCAAGATATTGAGAAGGCATTATGCATGGTAATGGGCGAAGGAGAAGAAAGTGAAGAGAGAAGGAAGAAAGATAAAGAATTGAGTGAGATGGCAAAGAAAGCTTTTGAAAATGGTGGATCTTCTCATCGTAACTTAAGCCTGCTGATGGAAGATATCATGCAACAGGCAAGTACGGAGAATAAGCTTGCTTGACATACTTGAATATGTCATTGGTCCATCAATTTGATTATATATGCCTTTGCGCTGATCTTTCTTTTATTGTATGTTTGTTGGGTTAATTCCAACAACACAATGGAATGAACTTGATGGGAAAGATACAATATAATCATACAAGTGCAACTCATGAATAATCCTTAATTTCAACGTTCCAAATTCTAATAATCGAAACTTGTCCACTTTTTGGCCCATTAATTATTTCAATCCGTATGTTGTGAGACGTGAGAGCCCTTTCTTCACTTGCCACTTGCTAATGAAGAAGACGGTGCGCGATGATCCGGGTTCACCATGTGATGCAAATTAAGGAGACAAAGGCACATAATATTTTCCACCAAAATATTTAACATTAACACTACTACAGTACTGTACCTCAATGTCTCCAGTACTTTATTTGCCTTAGAATTGGTGATTTTTCACTTTCTTCTTGTACCAAAAGAGAAGAAAAGGTGAAAAACAACTTCCTACAGCACATGCACTCTGAAGCCCCAATGTTTTACCACATCCTTCATGGTTTGAGACGACGCACCCTCCACTCTAACACTTGCTAGCTAGGTTCTGGTTAAGTGATTATTTCCAACTTAGAATGGCCACGAGTCCACCACGTTTGTTTGGTCCATGCTCCTTATTGTCCTTTCTGCAAGAAAGACAATGTAAATTTTATTTTTCAAGTTACTCGTAAATAGTGCAAAACTCAACGTTAAAACTGACACCTGTTTGCGCACGTCATGGGCAGTCTTACGTTTGCCAAATCACTTTTCTTCTTCTGCAAATTGTTTGTCAGTTGACAGTCTCAATTTATACGGTCATGCCACAGTTCTGGTTTGGCTTCCCTGAATCTGCTTAGTGCTTATCCCCATCCATGTTCAACTTCTGTCATGGTTTGGTTGGGTTCCGTTCTTTGCGTGAACATTTCACAAATTTTATAAGCGCCTCAAATTTCAAAAGCTTATGAATAGTCCCCATCTAAGCAGCTTGGCACGATAATCAAGAGATTTTGATCAACATGTCTTTGAACCCAAAATCTCACTTGGATTTCATGTGGCCCGAACCACGTTCATGTGTTTATCCAATATCCATATCCTTGCTTTTTATGATTCAAACAACAACGTAAGCTCTTGCGTCATTCTTTTTATGTTATGACAGTGTAGTACCTAAGGCTACTAAGCCAGCCCACACGGCACAGAGCACCTCAGCCTTCATTAACGCTCCTAAATCTATTTAGCAAGTTCAAGTCTCATTTTTTGCATCAGAACCTTGCCTTCCACCATGGCGCACAAGCTTGAGCTCCACTTTGTTCTGATACCTTTAATGGCGCCAGGTCATCTTCTTCCCATGGTTGACATGGCTAGACTCTTGGCTCGCCGACACGTGAAGGTGACCATAGTGACCACCCCCCTCAATGCTGCTCGAATCAGAGCCAACATCGACAGAGAAATTCAACTTGGCTCACCGATTCAACTTCAACTTATCCGATTCCCAAATGCTGGTTCTGGAATACCTGAGGGATATGAGAGCATAGATACTCTACCTTCCATGGATCTTCAGGTCAACTTCTTCAAGGCCCTGTCTTTGTTGCAGCAACCACTTGAAGAACTATTTGAAAAGCTTAATCCCACTCCAGACTGCATATTATCCGACAGACACATTCTGCCTGCTGCTGATGTTGCCAGAAAGTTCCAAGTTCCAAGGATAATATTTGATGGGACTAATTGTTTCTTCTTATTATGCAATCATTGTCTGTATGATTCTAAGGTATACGAGAATGTGTCGGATTCAGAACCATTCATTGTTCCTGGATTGCCAGATAGGATAGAATTCAAGAAGTATCAGCTTCCCGGGGCGTTCTATCCTAATTCCACAAACAAAGGCCTGAACGTTGCTCGTGAGATGGTAAGAGGATCTGACGCAGACGCATTCGGAATGGTAGTGAATACCTTCCAAGAGTTAGAAGCAGAGTATGTGAAAGAGTATCAAAATGTATCCGGGAAAAAGGTTTGGTGTGTGGGGCCCGTCTCACTCTGCAACAAGAACAACTTGGACAAGGCTCAAAGATGCAAGAGATCGGGCTCAAACGACGATGAGGAAGAAGGAGGAGGAGGCCATAATTACATGAAGTGGCTTGATTCATGGCCCGCAAGATCTGTCATTTATGTCTGCCTGGGAAGCTTGAATCGAGTAACACCAGAACAATTGATGGAGCTCGGTTTGGGACTGGAAGCTACAAAAAGACCATTCATTTGGGTGCTAAGAGGAGCATACAAAGGAGAAGAAACAGAGAAGTTACTGTTAGAAGATGGATTTGAAGAGAGAGTGAAAGGAAGAGGAATATTAATAAGGGACTGGGCACATCAAGTGTTAATATTGTCGCACATAGCGATAGGAACTTTCATAACACATTGTGGTTGGAATTCGACGCTGGAAGGAATATGCAGTGGGGTGCCATTAGTAACGTTTCCTCTGTTTGCTGATCAGTTCTATAACGAGAAGGTTATTGTGCAGGTAGTGCAGACAGGCGTGAGGGTGGGATGTGAGCATGTTGTGCATCTTGGGGAGGAAGAGAAGTTCGAGGCAATTCAAGTAAAGAGGGAAAAAGTGAAGGAGGCTGTAGAGAAAGTAATGGGCGAAGAAGAAGAAAGCAGAAGAATAAGAGAAAGAGCGAGACAGTGTGCAGAGAAGGCAAAGAAGGCCGTGGAGAAAGGTGGATCGTCTTTTCTTGACATGTCACGGCTAATTGAAGACATAACGCAACATGTCAAAGGGTTGAAGATGAAGGAAGAAGCAAAGCCGCAGCACTCTCCAAATTAATGCATGAAGCTTTTGCACTATAACGTACCTTTTGGGGTTTGAAATTTGTTGTATTGTTGTGTTTTTTAAGCCTGAAAAAAAGAACCATGCAGATTAGGCTGAGAATTAGTTTGTGCTTACTTGTCCAAGCTTAGCAATTACGTTTAGTTGGCAGGCTATTTTTCAGTAACGTTTTTCTCTTTCAAGTAAACCTTTGAATTAATTTCTGTATGTTAGTCTCAACGTTTTTATGACTCTGCATAGTGTTCCTTAAATATCATAATATTGAATTTTGGCAACTCGGTCACGCATGTACCCACGTGCAACAAACTTTGGATAGGAATAGACATTTTTTAAAATAATTAACCTCTTCGGTAATTGAATCGCCACATTTTGCCCATATTCAGTTTAGTATATACTCAGATTTATTAAAATCGAAAGTAAAATAAATATGCTGAAAAATGTATATTCATACGAACGCTTTAATTTAAATTTTATTATATTTAGTACCAACTAAATGCATTCATTCTCCTCAGTCATGTACGGAATTAATTAAAGAACTGATCACAACATAAAAAAAGTGCTGTTTTTTCGTAAGCAAAAAATAATGATTTTCCTCTTCACGTATTTTCCGGGTTTTCTTTTACCTCTGATCCGTTACCTCTTATTTTTTAACCTAACAATGCTGAGATTAAAAAAGGAATGTGTTTAATAAAAAAGGAACGTCCCGTCACATGGCGATGGCGGTTACTCATGACTCATGAGGCAGTCTTATAAAGAATGAATATTTCGTTGAATCAATCCCCTTTGTTATTTTTTTTAATAAAAATATATGAAAAAGTAGTAGTTCTTAAAGTGATGTCAACCCTAGTACCGAAGCAAATAAAGCAAAATCTGGACGGTTGAATTTTAACCTACGCGTTGTTAAAAATGAACAACATCCTCGTCTCAGAACAGAGCAGCGAATGCAATATCTCCCACACAATCCCTGTGATCGCCTGCAAAAGAGCTGGATTCCCATGGCTTCCTTGTCCGATCACCTTCACTTCCTTCTTGTGCCTTTAATGTCCCAAAGCCATCTCATCCCCTTCACACAGATGGCTAAACTATTTTCAAGCCATGGCGTTACAGTCACCATCATTCTCACACCTCTCAATGCAGCTAGGTTCGACAGCTTCATTCACCAAGCACAAGCCTTCGACCTCAAAATCCATGTCCTTTCATTTCCTTTTCCTTCCTCACAAGTTGGTTTGCCCCAAGGATGCGAAAATATCGATTCCCTTCCTTCTCCTGAATCCGTTCCGCTGTTTTTCGCAGCCAGTAATTTGCTTCAACAGCCACTTGAGAACTGGTTAGCGGAATTGAAAACATTACCCAGCTGTATTATTTCTGATCTGTGCCTTCCTTGGACCTCAAATGTTGCGTCAAGATTCAACATTCCCAGAGTCGTCTTCCATGGAATCTCCTGCTTCACTCTCTTGTGCTCTCATTGTATTACTCAATCCAAGGTTCACGAGAGGGTGGTTTCCATGTCAGAGCCATTTGTGGTACCTGATTTCCCTCACAGAATAGAACTCACCAAGGCCCAATTACCCGAGGCAACGATCCAACAGTCAGGAGCTCTCGATGAATTCAAAAGGGCCGAACTTTCAGGGCAGGGGATCCTGATGAATACCTTCCAAGAGTTGGAGGAATTGTACGTGAAAGGGTATGAGAAAGTGGTGAAAAAGATTTGGTGTATAGGCCCACTTTATCTATCTGATAGATTAATCTCCAACAAATTTGGAATACGCCGCGATCATGAAAACTCCATAGATGATAACTCTGACTGGTTGAAATTTCTTAATTCCCATAAGCCATGTTCCGTCATTTATGTTTGTTTCGGCAGCCTATGTCGGTTTGAGACTCCACAACTAAAGGAGCTAGCTTTGGGGTTGGAAGCGTCGAATAGCCCATTCATTTGGGTGATAAAGAAAAGTGATTTTTCTGCAGAATTAGAGAAATGGGTAGAAGAAGAAAGATACGAAGAGAAGATCAAAGGAAGAGGACTCGTAATTAAAGGATGGGCTCCACAAGTAGAGATACTATCGCATGGTGCAATTGGTGGGTTTATAACACATTGTGGATGGAATTCGACTCTGGAAGGAGTGAGTGCAGGTGTTCCAATGATAACGTGGCCAATGTTTGCAGAGCAGTTCTATAATGAAAAGCTGATAGTGGAAGTAGTGAAGATGGGTGTGAAGATTGGAGCTGATGGAGGATTGGTGAGAAAGGAGCAAGTGAAGGACGCCATTGAGAAGATGATAGAGGAAGGAAAAGGAGGAGCAGAGAGAAGGAGGAGAGCGAGAGAGGTTGCAGAAATGGCTCGTAAAACAATGGAAGAAGAAGGGTCTTCTCATTTGAATTGCAAATCCTTCATCCAACACATAATGGCCCAAGTAAGTCCATAGCTACGCAGGCTTCGGCCCATGATCAACGAAGGCCACTCTTTGTTTACCCTTGCAAAAAATGAAACAATCCAACATGATGAAGAGGCCTTCTTCTTCTCTGTGTGGTACGTCCAATAATATATATACCTTTGTATCAATATATATATATATATATATATATATATATACCTCCGGCCTTCTTTTCCTTTAACTTATTCTTAGTTTTCTTACCTTTTTTATATTACTTTTTTAATCCTAATTTCAATCTATTGCACATGCATTATCAGTCTCAATCATTATTATTTACACCCATGTTTTAATTGTAATGATAAGGTTACAGTATATTTACATAATTTATAATAAGTGGTGTTAATTTACAATTATTTATTATCCGTGCATAAAGAAGCACAATATAAATATGTTAATAATTCTTTTAAACTATGTATAATAGTGGCTATGAGTTTGCTTAATTTATATGACAGAAAAACTTCAAATGGGATCATCTGATCTTAGAATGTAACGTAGATCATGTTTCTTGCAATTTTCATAACGTCCCAAGGAAGTGGAGGAAACAACATAAAAAATTTGGAGGAATGACTTGAGTAGAGAATATGGAATGAAAAGCAAATATGAAGAAATGCAAGTCACCAAAATCACAAATATTTATATAGAAGCAACCCAGGTAACTTGATATGTGTACAATAAATGAAATTAAGACACTCCTACACAAAGTGGACAATAAATGAATCGAATGAAAGGAGAGGCAGAGAGGAAGAGATCTCCGAAGCAGTTATAATTGGTGGGGAGATTTTGGAAGATAACCATTGATTTTGCTAAGTTTTATATGCTGGAGTCCGTCATAGTTCTTACTTCTTCAAGTTGTATCTTGGAAAAGAAAGAAAGAAATTGATAAAGAGCGGGGAGGGAGGGAGTTTGGAAGCAGTTACGAAACAAGTTCACAAGCGATGCTTTGGCTTGTGAATTATTAATTTTGAGATTCCTATTTCTTTATGGAATAAAACAGTAATTAAAAAAATCAAATGTGAATTTGAAATTAATTATTTTGATGGAGTTAATACTCAAGATTTGCTACTTTTTAAAAAAAAAAAAACAAAAAGGCTTTATTTTGATGAAGTACATTATTGCTACAATATGCTTGTAGGATAATGAAGCCATATATGTAATACTAGTAATGGATGAACATTCTTAACGCAGCTCAATTGCCAAATAAGAGGGCAGGTTGTGTTACAAATACTCATGACATTCCCATAGCTAACCATTGGGATCAATTAGTTTTCTCATCTCCAGAGAGAAAATCCATCGAGCCATGCCCAACCAAAAGCATATGTTAGGGTTGTTCATCATCATAGCTACCTTTGTTTCTTGTTCTTGCACTTTGCAACATGATGACCCGCATATTCTTTATTCTGCGATTGATGATGGCCAATATTCAAGAACCTGATCGAGCAAAGGAAGCTCACGAAAAAATGTGGTTGATTATGATCTTATTCTTTTTTGCTTTGTTTATTTCTTTCTTTTGGATATTATTAGGAGAACATCTATTTTTTATAATTGAGAAGCCAGTCATTTCCATCAATATATGAAACATTCATGAAACGGGCGGCTTCATAGTCTTTAAGTTGCCTTCCATATGAGACTCTGGACGAATGGTTGGCTCCGCTTCCAAGACAATGATATTGCCCGAAAAAAGGCAGTCCTGTTAAAACAAAAGTACGCGATTCATCATTTGTGTTGGACAAGAACATAAAAGAGTCAAAGAGGTAAAACGTGAAAAGGATAATTGTCACAAACTTGCGTCTTGCGGGGAGGTTCCAATCATCCCATCCTTCAGGTGTTACAACATCAGACACATATATGTTTTGGAGGAGACCACAGTGGCATATGCTCCCCAAGCTCTTCCAAGCAATACTTTTCCTCTTCTATCAATCTTACAATTCACAAATGAAAACCTACTTTCTTCATCCTCCGATTCTCTTGCTTGAGCTTTGATGGACCCCGTAATCATATCCCCTTAGTCTGTTGCTATAGAGTTTATGCTACAATCCTAATGTCACAAGTCGTCGTCATGTAATTGTTTTTTATCAATACTGTCAACGTTTTTATCCCCTTAACGCATGGAACTCCTTCATTCAAGAATAGTGCTTCTTCTATTAAAAAAAAAATTAACACCACAATAAAAAAAAAACAGATTCTGAACTCAGGCTCCAGAACTCAACCATTGTCAACACTTGAACCAGACTTGTGTGTGTCTTTTTTCAAATATGTAATTAATTTTTAACAGATTCAGAGTTCCAAAAACTAGCAAAGGGGATTTGAAAAACCCATATGTTGTTTATCAACATCTACGGTTATGGGGGGTCTAAATGAAAAAAAGTTTTATTCTTTGTGCAAGTTACCAACTTGCTATGTTTCCAGAAAAGAAAATTCAAGCATCTAGGTGTTTCTTTTCCAATCTTGATCGTCCCTTGGTGAAGGTTGGAGCGGCCAAAGTTTGGATCTTTCCTACTTTATTCGTTTTCTTCCATGCTTCAGCTGACTTCTGCTTGCGAATGTGCGTCTTCGCTTCAAGCACGGGAGAGAGAAAGAGCCATCTTGTGGGCAGAGAGAAAGCTTGGAAAGATGATAATGTGATGGAAGCCATGAGGCCTGATTTATCACTCTCATAGTGGCAACACAAATGAGGTGGAGGTTTTGCACAAAGTGTGGGATCCACATAAAAAATATACCGACGGACGTTTGCTACTATTAACGGTTGTAGGATTTTTGCCCTTTTATATTGTTTATGTATATTATTGCACTCTTAGAATCTTATGACACTAGATGCTCGTGGTGTAAAACTTTATTGATAAAACTGCACATTGACCCTTTAAACTATATTAACTATCCTCAAATAGTATAAAGCGTTAATATTAATGTAATTTGATTTCAAGTGAAAAGTTATATATTGCATATATCAAGGAATTCCCATCATTATTTTGCGTAGCTATAGGTTGCCTTATAGTTATGCATAATCTGAGACTAGGTTTGTAAATTAGGCAAACTTTTAGGCCTGCACAAATAATGCACGTGTTTGCCATTATATATAATTATGAAGAATTATTTATATAAATATGATGATATGATAGTGAGTTTCTTTGAAGTAAAGGCAAATGTTTAAAATTCCCAAATATGAAGTCAATGGATCCTTCGATAAAGCATTCTTTAAAGTAATGCTTTCCACTATCATCACTGAGAGTGTCCTGAGCACTATACATTCCACGTCCATAGAATGCTGCTTCATCGCCACTCACTCTTAGCGCCACTGCGTGCGTGCCGCCATACCTGGCGACGGTGCTGGAGCCGCATTCTGATATTTTATAAGATTAAATATTGAACATTTTATCAGATTAATTCTTATAATCCATAAAAACTGAAAGTGCAAAATAAAATTAAACCTGCGAAATTATTTAACTTCTTACTTTAAAACTAATGTTGTAGGCAAGAAACTTAGAAGCAAAGACTCCAAATGAGTAACTATTAGAGGTCCCTCCTGTAGAATTGGCTGTATCATTCCATTCTATGATTGTGTTCAGATACCCTCGACCTTGCAGTGTCAAATTTGTTTTGTTTGCTTCCACCACCACCTTCTCTCTATAATTTCCCAAAACTATCGTACAGTTTTTTGAAAGAAGTAACTAAATAAACCATGGGAAATTTAATTATCAAGAGTAAAAGAGATAGATAATGAACCTGTATACGCCAGAATCAACAATGATGAGAGTTTTATCAGACCTTGATTCCGGAACAGCGTTTACTGCTTTCTGTATGCTGCTAAAATTTCAATAACCCTTTAAGCTAACAGTTAAAACAAGACTCACATTATAGTCCGAAATAAGATTAGAATCCCAGGTGGCCTTAGAGACAAAGTACTCAGCGCCACTGAGCTTTATAATTCTACTAAAGATCACAGCAGGTTGCTTGAAATTAGTTTGAGGAATGATGGAAGAGACGGTGGCGAGGGAAGGTGGCGTGTAATGACTGACAAATATGATGGAAAGGGAAAAAGTGAAAAAGGCAAGTGCCCAGAGGATGATTCTGTCAAATTCCGTAGTTGAAAGCTTTATCAGATATAGGTCATGAGGAAGTGTCTTTTGAGTTAGAAAATGGGTTCGGCATGGAGGGAGAGAGTGAGGCATGCGTGGTTTTTATATTATGTGCAAGTGAGGAGGCTCTCACTGACGCAAGATTGGAGGCAAGAAATGTATGGACTGATATATGCTTTTATAAGCATTACGGTGGGAACAACCAAAAAGTGAATTTAATGGAATGTGCAGAAATGGATCAAATTTTGGAAGGTGGAAAAGCTAAGACATAAAGAAATACTGGAGAGAGGATATAAGGTGGTGATATGATGTATGAAGGTTCTCTGGTGGTCAATATTAATGATTGGTTACTTTGAAAGCAAAGATAATAGTGATCGGCGGCAAATTAAGATTGATTAAAAAATCGAAGAAGCTATCTTCTTGGCTTGTGATGCACTGTGTTGATTCAGTTAAACAGTCGGCCATACTTTGGTTTGAATCCATAGCACCGCTCCGGTTGAAGAAATATTCAAACTATTTTTTTTATTATACATCCCATTCACCGTAATTTTACCCTAATTATATTTAGATTTGACCTGCATCGCGCAGCTGACTATAGTAGATGAGTCACTCAATAAAAATTTTCTACATATGCTACCGCTTAACATTTAGACTAATTTATTTATTCTAAATGGGTGAATTACATTTCTTCTCTATTATTTCTTTCTTTTAAATGCTTTCGGTCTCTGTATTCATTTTTGAATGCCCAGACTCAAACTTACTCAAGCTGCCTTTGCGAGCAGAAATTGAACACCACACCGGTTACAGATCACAGCGAAATGAATGATTTTCTGTCGTGCTTAATCCGAATTAAACTGATAGTTAATTTGTGCCCTTCGTCACTTTCCGAAGGTGATGATGAGGACAATAAGGGGTGATGCGTTGCCGCCTTCTGCAGTAATATTTTTTCTACTAATTTTTTATATAAATTGACTTGCATATTTTAATTTTTAAAAAATATCCTATGTAAGAAATGTAGACCAAATTAGTGTTTTTATGCGTTCTTTGGACAATTTGTTATGTAAATAATTTATATACATGTTACATGTTAGTTCGAGTGTTTGACGATGATAATTTTTTTTTTTTTAACTTTGAATAGAAAGGTAAATATATTGTTACCGAGTTGATTTCATTTAATTTAACCTTAAATTTATTTTATTTAAACAATAAATTGTTAACAAAATTTAATAAAATTTTAAAAAGCCATATAAAAAAATCCATCCCACTCGTCAAAAGTCCCAAGTCCGCCGGTAATTTGTTAGGGATGCTGAGGAGCAAATACTTGTCAGAAAAATAATTTTAAATAATCAAATCTTCAGTTTTAAAATTAATTGAAAATTCAAGGTTTAAGATCATTTTTTTTCCGGTGGAACTTGTATTTTATTTTATTTTTGATAAAGGGTTCCATTGACCGTGGATAAAATATAAGTTCCACGAGAAAAAATGATCTTAAAACTAGATTGATCATCATTTTGACGACGACATCCATTAGGCCATGTCACGGAAATATTGCGGTGCAACCTACCCATGCTCTATTCAACAGCGAAAACATAACTTATTAATTTAATGAAATTATAAATACTTAGACAGTTGATAGGTACAGATTCAAAATTTGATAAATATTAAAAAAAACTTGACAAACTCCGCCTTTTATAACCATAACTTTTCCTCATGATAAACTTTTGATATCCGGACACGGAGTGAGCATTTTACGAAGCATGGATGTTCCTTGAAATATCACCATCTGCTGGTAGCTCCTTCTGTAGTTGCAAAGCTGCAGCATAACGAGTTAGCCCAGTCAAATTAAGTTGGAGCAGTGCCAAGATGTTAACCACAACGTTTGTAGGTAATGAAACAACCAATCTAAATACCTCATCCGGTGTCATCTTTACAAACCCAAATTTCTCAATCCAAATGGACTCTGCGGTAGCCGTAGCTGGCAACACAAGGTTCTTCACGTTTAAAGAAGACAGCAATTTCTCAATGCACGAGTATAGTATTTGGAAGTACCCCTGTCAGGTCAAACCAAAATACATCTACTTAATCCACGGCTTACTAAAAGCATGCACAGATCTCACTCATGTGGATCACAAAAAAATTAGGGCAAAGAAGATTTAAAAAGACAGATATGGTTAATGCAAGAATCGTTGCCAAGCTACAGTCCTGCACCTTTCCATGGTTAACACTACGAGTTGCAACTAGAGGGAGTTCTGCCAAATCACTGCCAAAAATTCGAAGCAAGGCAGCGGATACCACAGTAGAACTACAATATCAAGAAAACAATTCGTGAACAGTGATATTAGTTAATATGGGGAAACAAAGAGTCAAAAGCAGAAGACCACTTCTTACTTGACCATTAATAGTGCACAATGCATTGCCCCAAACTCTTGTCTCCGCACAGTCCTTCTGCGCAAGAGAGATGCATGTTAATCGAGAAAAAGGAAAAGCAAACACATGATCTTTAAGGAATTTCTTACCCATATATCATGGCCGTAATAAGATTGCGTCCAGTAATTGAATCAACTATACGATCAAAGCATTCCTGAAACGACATGGTCGCAAACTCAAAATTGGTTCCGCAAGGCAAAACACTTGCTCTCCCAAAGAGAGATAATCATTGTAGCCCACTATCAATCTGTTATAAAAAAATTAATTGCTGTCAGGATATTACAAGGGGTGACCTGGTGACGTTAGTTTTAGTTACGGAGCCAGGGGGTATAAATACAGAATGATAGGTGTAATAAAGTCAGGATATGAAATAGTTCAGTGACAGTTACCGTACTTGCTTTCTTTTATCTCCCTTTTCTTCAATCTTCTGAATTCTTTATTCTTTCCTTCGTTTTCCCTCGACTTCTTCTCGCAAATTCTTCTCTTCTTGATTTTCTGATCTACAGCCTCAACAGTGGTATCAGAGCCTCTCTTTCCTCGGGCTTGCGTCGGTACAGTTTGAATGGTACAGACCCGTCGACAAGAAGGAGGCCGAAAGATGGACGATAGATTACAAAGTGTGGAACAACAAATGTCGCGGGTCGACGACTTGCAAGAAACGGTGATGGGTCGTTCTTTCCGTCAAGAGTTGCAGACCGTGACGCAAGAAATGCGCGAGATAGTCCATGGTGCTCCTGTGCGTAACGGCCACCAAAGGAATGAAGATCATGTGGATGATCGGCGTCGGCTGAGGCTTCCTAGAATGGAGTTCCCCAGGTATGATGGGAAGAACATCCATTCCTGGATATTAAGGTGCGAACGTTATTTCCGGTTGGAAAACATTCCTGAGGAGTCGAAGGTGGATGCTGCGGCAGTGCACTTGGATGGAGATTCGTTTGAATGGCAGTTAGCCGTTGAACGTCGGTGGGGAGATTTTCGGCCGTCGTGGGCGGAATATGTAGAATTGTTAACACAGACCTTTGGGCCCCCGTTTGAAAAGCCGATGTTGGAATTAACTCACCTTCGGCAGACGGGGTCTTTAGCCGAGTTCAATATTCAGTTCGACACGATTTCCGCAAGAGTAGATCTTCCCGAAGCATACTTAGTTGATGTGTATGTGGGGGCGCTGAGGGAAGAAATAGCGGATTCAGTACAAATGTTTGATCCTCGGTCATTGGTAGAAGCTCGGCGTCTAGCCAGAATTCAAGAAATTGCCGTTAACCATCGGAACAGTAGGTCGGGAGGGGAAAGAAGGCTTGCGTCTGGACCTGTGATGTCTTCAAGTCAGTCGGCGCCCTACAAGAATGCGTTGGTCAGGGGTGGAGCTTCTTCTCGACTTACAGACATTCCGGTATCTAATAAGGATGGGGGTCCAGCGATCAAGAATCCTACAAGATTGGTTCGTCCCCTCAAAACGCTCACGGCGGAGGAAGAAGCAGACCATCGTGCTAGAAACTTATGTTTCTACTGTCACGAGAAATTTTCTCGTGACCATCGCTGTGCAGAGAGGCAGAAAATGCAGCTGCATTTCTTGTCCTGTGAAGAAGTGGATGGAAACGCTTTTTGTTTGGTAGATGAGGAGGCTGATGATTCGGTTCCCCTTCTGTCCTTGCATGCTATTCGTGGTCAGGAGACGGGGGAAAGCATGAAGATTGCAGGGAATATAGGTAGAAGGGGGATTTATGTGTTGATTGATAATGGTAGTACCCATAATTTTTTGGACCTCAGTTTGGCTCAGAAATTGGGGTGGAAGGGTAGTCAGGAGGCTGTGTCCTTTGTTCAAGTGGCAGGAGGACGGAGGTTGAAGGTTCATGGGATTTGGAAGGGGTTTAAGTGGCGGATGCAGGGGTTGGAGTTTGAAGCCACACTTAGGGTTATTGATTTACATACTTATGACATGGTCCTGGGGTTAGAATGGCTGAGATCAATCAAGAGCGCCTATTGGGAGTATGATCAGTTGGTGATGCATTTCTGGTATAAGGGTAAGTTGTGCAAACTGCAAGCCATAGGTCCTCGGACGTTGGATGTGGTCCCTGTGGTTAAGCTGAGTCCTCTGGGCAGCAAGGATCAGCAGGTATTTCTGGTTCAGCTGCTGAGGCAGAGGGAAACAAGCGAGCACCAATGTTTCACAATTCATAGTGAAATAAAGGGATGTCCTGATGAGGTGCAGAAGGTTTTGTTGGAATTTAGCGATGTTTTTAAGGAGCCTTGTGGGTTGCCTCCTTTAAGGACTGGCCATGATCACTCAATCATTCTTCAAGAAGGGACAAATCCCATTAATTTGAAACCTTATCGTTATTCTGCAATACAAAAGGACATTATTGAGCAGCAGGTGGAGAGCCTATTGCAGAATGGGGTGTTACAAGAGAGCTCTTCACCATTTTCAGCTCCCATAGTTTTGGTTAAGAAGAAGGATGGGTCCTGGAGAATGTGCATTGATTACAGGGAGCTTAATAAGCATACTATCAAGAATCAATATCCAATTCCTTTGGTGGAAGATTTGTTGGATGAATTGCATTTAGCTAGGTGGTTTACTAAGCTGGATTTAAGGTCAGGATACCATCAAATCCGAATGGTACCCAATGATTGCCACAAGACAGCCTTCAAAACTCATTCTGGTCATTATGAATGGTTAGTCATGCCCTTTGGGTTGACCAATGCTCCTGCCACGTTTCAAGGGGCAATGAATGACATTTTCAGAGTTTTTTTACGTAAATTTGTGTTAGTCTTTTTTGATGATATCCTTATCTACAGTTCATCAATGAAAGACCATGCTTCACATTTGGAATTGGTGTTGAGGACCTTACGTGACCACCAGTATTTTGTCAAATTGAATAAGTGTACTTTTGCTGCTAAAAATGTGGAGTATTTAGGCCACATCATCTCAGCAGGAAGGGTGTCTACTGATCCTAGTAAGATTCAAGCAGTAGCAAATTGGCCAGAACCTAAGAATGTGAAGCAATTGAGGGGATTCCTTGGCTTGGCTGGATACTATAGAAGGTTTATTCTGAATTATGGGGAATTGGCAAGACCTTTAACATTGCTTACGCGTAAGGATGCCTTCCAATGGTCAGAGGCAGCAGGGGTAGCCTTCCAGAAATTAAAAGATACTTTGGTGTCAGCACCTGTACTTACTTTGCCAGATTTTTCTAAGCAGTTTGTAATTGAAACAGATGCATGTGGAGCTGGAGTAGGTGCTGTGTTAATGCAAGAAGGGCAACCAATTGCTTTCTTCAGTAAGGCATTGGCGCCTCAACATATCAAGCTTTCAATATATGAGAAGGAGTTACTAGCTGTGGTCCTTGCAGTTGAGCATTGGCATCAGTACTTGGAAAGGGGGCATTTCAGTATTAGGACTGATCAACAGAGTCTTGGGTATTTGCTGGGACAGAAATTGAAGACACCATTTCAGATGTATTGGATTGCTAAGCTAATGGGTTATGACTATGAGATTCAATACAGGCGAGGAAGTGAAAATGCTGTGGCTGATGCGCTTTCCAGGCTGCATGGTTCCCAAATCTTGCAAATGACCCTTGATACTGCTTCCCCTGAACTATTGGAATTAATTAAAAGTTCGTGGGAATCTGATTCGGTAATAGCGGCTACTTTGACAAGCATTAAACAGCAAGGCAGTGGGTCTTTCGGAAGGTTCTCGTGGGATGGAGTCTTGTTACGAAGGAATGGTAAGATTGTGGTAGGAGATGTTGTAGCTATTAAACAGCAAATCCTTGAATGGCTCCATTCCAGTGCTCAAGGGGGTCATTCAGGGATCAATGCTACGTACCAAAGGGTCCGTTGTCTCTTTTGGTGGCGGAATCTTCATAAGGAAGTGGAGGAATATATCAAGGGGTGTGATACTTGTGCAAGGTGTAAGTATGAAACAGTTGCCTCGCCAGGATTGTTACAGCCGCTTCCTATTCCAAGTAAGGTGTGGGAGAGTGTATCTATGGACTTTATAGAAGGGCTTCCTAAGTCTAATGGGAAGGAAGTGATCTGGGTCATCATTGATCGTTTGAGTAAGTATGCTCACTTCCTTAGCTTGTGTCATCCGTTTACAGCTTCTTCGTTGGCTCAGATTTTTCTTGATCAAATCTACAAGCTTCATGGTGCTCCAGCTGAGATAATCAGCGATAGAGATCCTATTTTTATCAGTAACTTCTGGAGGGAATTTGTTAAGGTGTTACAAATCGAGCAGAAATTATCTTCAGCTTACCACCCTCAGAGTGATGGGCAAACAGAAGTCCTAAATCGTTGCTTGGAGTCATATTTGAGATGTATGTGTTGGGAAAATCCTAAGGAGTGGAGTCAATGGGTTCCTTTAGCTGAATGGTGGTATAATACCACTTTCCACACTTCTACTAAGATCACTCCTTATGAACTGTTGTATGGGCAGAAACCGCCAGTCTATCTCCCTTATATTCCTAGAACTGCCATTATTGAAGTTGTAGATAGAAGCTTTACCGCAAGAGAAAGGATGTTGGCTGTTTTGAAGCATCACTTACATAGGTCTATTAATACTATGAAGCAGCGAGCAGATACTAAGCGATCAGATCGGGAATTCCAAGTGGGACAGTGGGTTTTTTTAAAATTGCAACCCTATAGGCAAGCTTCAGCAGCAACTAGAAGTAACCAGAAGTTAGCTCCCAGATTCTATGGTCCCTACAAGGTGATAGAAAGGATAGGGCCATTTGCTTACAGATTGGAATTGCCACCTGAGTCTAGGATTCATCCTACATTTCATGTATCTCTATTAAAGCTTTGTCCAGATCCTAGTGTCAAACAAAGGCATCCTCCCATTGATTTTCCTACTGTTCCTAATTCACAATATCCTGAAAAGGTGTTAGCAACGAGAATAGGCAGGAAGAGAAAGCGTATCATCACCGAAATGTTAGTGCAATGGAAGGGATATCCAGAGGAGGAAGCTTCTTGGATTTCACTCTACAACTTACAGCAGCAATTTCCTGAGTTCCAGGCAGCCAACCCTTGAGGACAAGGGTTGTTTTGAAGGGGGGGTAGTTGTTATAAAAAAATTAATTGCTGTCAGGATATTACAAGGGGTGACCTGGTGACGTTAGTTTTAGTTACGGAGCCAGGGGGTATAAATACAGAATGATAGGTGTAATAAAGTCAGGATATGAAATAGTTCAGTGACAGTTACCGTACTTGCTTTCTTTTATCTCCCTTTTCTTCAATCTTCTGAATTCTTTATTCTTTCCTTCGTTTTCCCTCGACTTCTTCTCGCAAATTCTTCTCTTCTTGATTTTCTGATCTACAGCCTCAACACAATCCTGCGGCTAAACACAAGCCATACACTATCTACTATCCTTAGTTCACAGAACATGTAGATACAAGCATAGGCATAAGCCTATACAAAAACTGACTCGTGATATAATATTAATATAATAATAAGCAGTAGATAAATTACTTTGTCACGGCGCCATTCATATTGAAAGGGGAATGTATTTTTAACACTTCAATCAGACTTTATCTAAATACTTCAATCAATAAATTACAAATTATCCAAGCTGCAAACAGATAGACACAAAATGGAGAATCAATTTGAAAAGAAAATGTAACCCCATTTATAACCAATAAATGTGTGGAAATAAAGTATAGTGCAGGTGAGAATTAAAGCAGATCTACAATGGGAGACATTCAGGAATTATTATGTTGATCCCCTCATGAGGGAAAACAAAAGGACGACGCAATTTATATTGAAGTACGACAGAACATACATGAAAGATTGAGACAGCCTGCAAAAGAAATGGCCTAGTTTCAGGAGAAGCAATTTTTCCCTTAAGAAGCCTCCATTTCACATCAATATCACTAAGGGATTCTAAACCTTTTTCCTCTTGCTTCTTCTTTATAACATCCAAGAGAGGTTCTGGAAGTTTTTCAGCTCCCCTAACCAGGAGGCTCTGAAAAGTAGAATGTATGGTTGAGCAATCATGGCAACAAAACCAATCCCCTTCTGGCAATTCCTGTCATTAGACCTAGAAATATTATAACATGGCCAGTAGACACAAAAGATTGGAATCGAAGCTATTGTATCCACTTATTAAGACATGGAAACACACAGCATACCTTCAAAAATGACATTTTATGATCCCTCAAGCAACCAACATGAAATTCTTTATCGCACTGGAAAAAATGGGGAAGAACAAGGATAATAACATCTCATGAGTTCACTTGAGAAAGAAGGATCCCAATGAAATTTAATACTTGCATCAACAACCATGCCCTTTTATGAACTTGGGAACTTGACTCTAGCTATTTCATGTTGATATTGTGAGCCATCATGACAATGGACTAGCATGCATACCTGATCACAAATTATTATTGTTCGTGGACCAAATCCTGATTTGCTGAAGTCACAAGCCCTACATGCACATGTTTCTTTTCATAATATGTAGGTAAATAGAAAATTCACAAATATAACAGATTGTGAAATGATTAATTTAATATCACAGTAGGCAGGAAGGTAAAATTGTTGATTCAAAACAGCAGAATAAAAATATACACCAAGTTCATACATAGGCTTCTAATCCCCATGAAGTACCTGCATAAAGCACATCCATTGAGCTCAGCATCAACATCTTCAACAATGCGCACACATCTCTTGGTTATCTGCTCAATAGGATCAACTCCTTCAACCCGTCCAGCTGCCACAGCATTGGCATTGTGCGCCACAAACCTTTCTCTTTGGAACATGTTTTGGCAAACCTTACAGTACCAATTACCTCGCGGAATACTTGACAGAGATGCACATTCTGTACATTACAATGGAATATATAAGCCACTTGGAAGATAAATATCTTTTTGTTTGTCAAACAACGCATATTTCTCAGAAGTGTAAATTCCGATTCAATAAATCATGAAAAATAATTTAAGAAAATAATATTGTTTGTCTAAAAAATGAATTGAAAGTTATGTCTTTATAAAAAGAAACATTACAATTTGATAAAAGTCAATGAAGAATGAGAAGAAAATTACGAGTGAGAATATATGTAATTAATTATAAATTAGAGATTAAGCCGTCTACAAAGGATAAACTTGAGAATTAGAACTTTATTTTATTAAATTAGCTTTTATTTTATTTTCATGCTGTAATCATTCTTTTATTAATTATCTTCATATTTTATTTTATCTTATTAGGAGTTATCTTTTGGGCCTTATATAAAGCGCTCATTAATCAGGGTTAAGGTAGCTTTGTGCATTGATCAACAAATAAAGTTCTGTTGACTTGCTAGGCGCCCCTCCCCTTTCTCCCTCTATTTTTCTCTACATCTCTTACCCTATTCTTCTATGTCTCCTTATTCCTCCTACCCTCTCCCCCTTTACTCTACTATTTTATTCTACATATTTAAACTGCCTGAAAGCATATCCAATGTGATGCAGGAATTCTTCTCTTAAAACATAAGGCTATCTAATTGGGGAAAAAATATTATGCCAAAGGTAGATCATTAAATAGTTAAGTTGTCTATCAAATTTTATGTAATGCATATCTGACCTTTATGAAAAGCCCTTGGGCATCCATCACAAAGCAACAGATCTCCGCCATCCCAACAAATAACGCATAAATCATCATTATCCTTTGCAGAGTATTTGCGATCTTTTGAAAGAGATATGGCTAACTCATGGAGAGACACCCCATTTGATGTGTAGATGTATGCATAACTGCCCAAAAGTATTGCGGTTTTAAGAAATTCAAAAGCAGCAAGCAATTGGGGGAAAAAAGACTACTCCACTCCAAAATAAATAGGACACTCACGGTTTCTTGCGGGAAGCCCAGCCTGCATGAACCTCAAACTGTGAGGGGCTGACCTGGAGAACATTTAAAATAAAATCCATTATCTTTATAATTTATTTAATCTTGAGGAGCGCTTACAAACTTGAAGAAAAGCGTCAATGGGATATCTACCTCAGAGTTGCAGCATCGACACATTATTCCAAAGCCCTTTTTGTAACCCTCGAGCAGTTTCTGTCAACCAGAATATACTAGTTAACACAGCAAAAGACATAAACACATGAGCTTGTACATGAAATTAATGTAAATAACCTGTCCACGTGCATAATAAGCTACTTCGGCTCCATCAGGCAATCCACCTTCCTTAAAGACTAACTTATGCAACTGCTGGTGCCTTGAGAATATCATTAGATGAACAAATGCAGATTATCATCACTAAAGAGAGATATTACAAATACTAATATTATAATAATACAGCCAGAGTTATACACATAAGTGATGGGGACCTAAAGAACTAACTTTTTGGTGACCCTCCAGTGACTCTTGTTTGGTGAAGATAAACGCATTGAATTTGAAGTAGTTCTTGCAGTCTTCAATTTTACTGACAATTTTGAGGACCTGATAAAAAGATTTGGTTGTTAAAGATTCACAAGGAAGTTAAATATCCTAACTATGTCATGGTTGCCTAAAAGATAAAAATTGGAAGATACGAACTTCTTTTTCATCCTCCAAAGACTCTTCTTTCGTGATAAGATAGACATTGAAGAATTCTTGGAAGACTTTGTAAAGTTAACCCATTTTGGCGACCTTAACAACATAGTTTGCAGCATATAAGTTCAAAAAATTAAAATGTAAAACTGCATAAAGAGCACAATGTAGATTATTGACTAGCACGAAATTGTTCTGCAACAAATTTAGTGATCTACAAATCACCGGAAAAAAATTTAGTGATATACACATATATACATATTTATATATATAAATTAGATAAAATAGTTATAAATACCAACTTTGTTCTTTTCTTCCAGTGTCTCTTAATCTGTGAAGAGATACGCTTCTCAGAAGTATCAGATTGCTTAGAGACAGAGAGCGGTCTAGGGGACCTGAAATATAGCAAAACAATGATGAAAAAAATAATAACCTAAAAATAGGATGGGGGAACTTATTGTTGCACCTTCCACAAGGTTTCATCATTTTAGAAGCATATTTTTCTTTCATTTTGAACGTTGGCCTTATGCCATTTCATGTAATTTTTTACGTTGGATACTTTGACTTATCCAAAAGCTATGTTATATGTAACTATCGCATGCCCACTGGCATACAGCAACATTGCAAAACTGGGATACAATATTTCCGGAACCATATATGTTCTGGTTAGGATTTTATAGAATTAATATGAGTTTATATTTCATGTTGGAAGCAGACACAAGCCTATAAAAAATCTAACTACAATATTAGTAAGAGGAAGGGGGGGAATGTTTCAATGTTTCTGTGCTATCCTTCTTAAACACGACTAATTGAATTTCAAAAAATAGGCAGGTCCATAAACATGAGCTACAATCTTAGGAAAGCATACTTTTTTCCAGAAGAAATGCCCAAGCATACATTGAAATCAAGCTGGAAAGATATTTCGATAATTCCAGGACTCCTAGTATCTCACTGGAATAGTACTTTGTGGGATCAAACGCATTAAAAACAATATGGAATATACACCCCCATCACATTTGTTTGATCTTTTTCATTTTTCAAAGTGGCCCGTAGTGGCTATATCAGATAGCAGTGGTACTTTTAACGTATTCAATCTAGAAGATTTTTTCTTCAGTTTATTAATAAGCAGGTATACAAAGATTAATATTAACAAAATAGCCACCCCTTTAAAAACAGCCTTTAATTGTAAGTTTTAGGTAGCCAACAGTACTATGTAATCAGATGATGATGATAAAGCATGGCATCTTTAAATCTTTATTGTATTATACATCTTAACACTAAAAAACCTATTTGACTGAGAGGGGAGAAGAAACGAGTACCTGACTTTTTTGCCCACTTTATCGATGGAACTGTCTTGAGATTCCTTGGACTCCTTGCAAGAACTGCATATAGACCCTGCTCTTTCCACACAGGAAGGAGGGAAACATACTATGGAAATAATAGCTGTAAGAAAAGTGCAAGTACACAAAGCAAATCTTATAAATAAAATAACAACTCTACACTCGTTTAATTTGACTTTTGCCCCAAATCCCATGATCAGAATGATACCCCGCCCAACAAAAAACTGTTAATGACAAAGAGTATCAAGAAGATAAGCTCACCCTTGCACATTTTACAAGTGAAATACTTTTCATCAGGTGGAGAACAAACAACGTTTTGAATTGTCGCCTCCAGAGTATGTAAGGGAGCTCCTCTGCACGCTCTCAATAGCTCAAGCAGGCTCTTCCCATTTTCCAGGCAAATGTATTGTGCTGCTCGCTTATACGCTTTGCACGCATGAATCTCAAATTGGGAAGGTGGAATAACCTATGTAAGCAGAAAATGGAAGGGGGGTGAAACTCAAGGGAGTGTCTAGACTAAGGAATCCACTGCACAAGCAAATGAAAATCATAACTGACCCTGAGTCCATTGCACAGACAGCAAGAACACAATATTCCTCCATCTTTAATAATGCCTCGCAGTACCGAAGCCTGTAATATAAACGCACCGATACTGAAGATAAATTTTTCCATTTAATCTATCGGCAAAAAGGATGATTAGAAATATCCACAAAAAAACGGATGATTAGAAATAACTCTACCGAGGGCCAAGCCCATTAATAAAAGGTTATTAACTATTTGACTCGACACTTCTCTTAAATACTCAAATGTGAAATGTCTATTACTAAATTTTTTAGTCCTACTTTAGTCAAACTATTACTTTTATAACATAGGACGTAACTTAGAAACGTACCATAAACCATCAAATTGTAATCCACCCAAAAATAAATAAATACACAAACTAAATAATGGTAACCTTTTTTCCGCCCATGTAAACTACAGGAACCCCATCCAGTAGACCAGTATCAAAGAGCTCCTTGACGGTCATAGGCTTCTTGTTAAGCACAATCTTTTTCGACATCTTCAACTCCAACTTGTTTCTTGGAGCTGCTAATGCGCTGGGGGCAGCGTTCACCTTCCCATCCGATTTAGTATTTTCAATCTGGGAAGATTCTGAAACACTCGCCGCCTTATCAGAAGAGCGAACCTTTGTTTTCAAAGCTGATCGAGAATACCACTTCAATGGCTTAACGGCAACATCTTTCTGTACACCATCACCGTTAGCAATCACCACAGGAACATCATGGAAGCCACCTTCCCCAGCACGATTTTGTGCGGGCTCGTTCTCTAGCTCATTGCAGCTTTTAGGCCTCTCCATATTGCAACCGACTCCAATTTCTATTCTATGTTCTACATTGTCTATCTCTACACCGCCTCCACCTTCCGCTCCGGGAATGTGTACATTTGCTTGCGGTTTTACAGAGGTCTTTAGCCTCTTAAACTTCTCGTTCTCAGAAGACCCATCACCTAAAGCCCGAGCCTTCCTTTGTCGAGTATAAACAATATAACCATTCACCACAGCACCTCTAACCATCATAGAACTGTCATTCTCAGAAACCTGAGCATTGAGCATCGTCTGATAACCAGATTGCGTTTCCGAAGCCGAAGTTGGAACGAATGCGTCATGAGATTGGCCTTCAGAAACAGATAGTGACGCGAAGTCTTGCTTCATGACCGCTTCGACCACAAGGAGCGAATCAGAGCCTAAATCTGCAGGAAAACAAACGAATTGATTAAAGTAAAACGCCCCCAAGTGATTGAAATGAATTAAGCTACAGGGAAACCTACGGATAAGAGATGGAGTCCATTAAAGCTGAAATTGAACAGGAATAGTGTAACAGGAGTAGGAGTGAAAGCAGATAGAGGGAAGGGTTTTGAAGGAGGTAACTTCCCCGAAAATCGGATTGGTTGTGAAGAGAATGGAAGTGACCGAGGGTGCAAGGGTTGGGTCCACGAGTTTCATTCACTCTCTAATACAGGAGGGTGAGCTAACAATGCTCACAGTGGGCGGTGGGGGGAGAGCGAGCGAGAAGGTGAGTGGCATGAGATTTGGGATTTCGGGAAAGGGGTAAATGGCAGAACCGTAAATTTAATCTAAGTTTAAAATATTTACTAAATGTATGTGTGGCACCTCAGTTTTAAAAACTCTTTTAACTAAAATTTTAATTTAAAAATAATAAATAAATAATCATTTTATTTAAAAATTATTTTAATAAGTATAATTTAAAATTATAATTTTAAATAAATTATTAAAAATAATTTTTAGAATAATAAAAAAATTTATAAATTATCTAATTATTATCTTATTCTTATTTTTTTTACACCATCTCTCATTTCTCCTCTCTCATCTCTCTTCTCTAACTTCTCTCCTCTCTCATCTACTATTTCTCTTCTAAACTCTATCTCTTCTCCCCTATATATATTCTCTCATTTTTCCTCTTTCTTCTCTATTATTTCTCATCTTTCTTACTTTTAATTAAATCATATTTTTTTAATAATTTATTAATATAAAAATTAATTTTATTACTAATTGCTTAAATATTTTTATTTTTAAAATTTATTTTTTAAAAAAATCTATTTTTTTAAAATCTATTCTCTAAATTTTTTTTTTAAATTTATTCTCAAAAAACTATTTCAAACATCGCCCTCGGACAGCTCCAAAAACTGAAACGCGTTAATTTACCAGAGGGCCCTGAACTTAATTTAACAGCATTACCGTTTAATATTTTCAGATTTTACAATTTCCAACATTTTTGAAGTTATAAAGGCGCGACCTATCAAGAGTTGGGGGGAAAATAGCACGCTACTTGTATAATGTTCGTGTCAATAGCACCTCCCATCCTATAATATTAGTGTTATTATAAATAATAATAATTAATTATTACTTCTTTTTTTTATACTAAAAATCTTTTAAAAATAATTAAATTTATCTATTATCTAAAATTAAAATAAAATCTTTTTTTTAAATAATATTAATATTAGATAGGATAAAATATTAATTATTTTTATAAATAAATTTAGATTATGATTAAAATTATACTAAAGTGATATTTTTAAAAAATTAAATATATTTTAAATAATTATATATTTTATTTTTTATTAGTTAGATTGATTACTTTTATACTATAAAAATAAGTTCCATTGTCTCGAGCCTGCATAATGGAATGGGATTTTTATTGTTGCGATCCAATCCATGCGTAATTTGGCAATTGCCTGCACGACGTAAATATTTTGTATACAGAATTTGTTAGAAAATAGTTAGTTTCACAAATAATTTAAAGATAAAATAAAATTTTATTTTCTTATAAATAATCCTAATATTAGATAAAAGTGAGTCTTCAATTATCATTAATCATAAACTTAAATATTTAAGAGTTAGGATATCTCATCAAGCATTACAACTGGGACTATAATAAAATAATATTCTCTAAATAGTCATACGTCTTACTCGCTCATCAGTTAAACACAATATAACATTTAAAAAAATATATGCTAAATACATTTTTTAAAGAGTTGGCTTCACCCACAATCTTAAATTAGGATAAAGTTTTCATTCCTCCTAAATAATACTAATATTAGGCAAAACGAGTCATCAATTATCTTTAAGTATAAATATATGTACCCAATTTCACAAATACTGTGACTGAACTACATTAAATTAGTACTCTTTAAAGGTCAAACACACTTCAAATAATTATATATTTTATCCTTTTACTAGCTAAATATATAGACGATGGGTAACATAATGTAACATTTATCTTTTGTATACAAAAAGTTTAAATAGATTCAATATCGATCTTCTACTAAGACAAATATATAATTATAAGACTAGAAAAATATTTATAAATAATTTATAAGATAATATACTAAGCACACAACGTAACATTTTTTATTTAGTTGCATTATCGATTCATCAGAGTTTTATCCTAATTATATTCGGATTCAACTCATGTCGTGCATCTGGCTATAGTGAATGAGTCTCCCGATCAAAATTTTATGTATATATCAAAACTTAAACTTAAAATTTTATTTAAACAATATCAAAAAATTTATTATTGTAACTTCAATTGGTAACACATCACAACATTTAAAAATTGGTAATGAGCTCACTCTCGTTTGGGTTCAAAAGATAGATTTTCTTTGTTTTTTTTTTGGTACAAAGTTCAAAAGATACATGTAAGTGAGAGTCCCACCTCCACGTTTGGACTCTCATTTGGGCTTTTTATAGCTGAAAATTCTTTTGACACCGCCCATCTTCCAAGGATGCCTGCTGTAGATTTATTTAGAGCTTTTGTAAGTTTAATTAGTGAAAATATTTAACTAAAAAAATTAATAAAAATATAAGATATAATTATTTAGAGTATATTTAATTTTTATAGAGTATCAATTTATTGTAATTTTAATTGCGATACTTAGGGAGATATCCTGACTTCTAGATGCCTAAATTTACTCTTAACAGTAATAGACAGCTTGCCCTGCCCTATATTGATATCACCTAAGAAGAAATAAAATTTCACTTTACCCTTAGATCGTGTGTGAACTCAACCCCTTTCTAAAAATTTGTAGGTGACAAAATTATTTAATAATAGTACCCATCGTCTATAAATCCAACTAGCAAAAGGGTGAGATATACGACTATTTGGAGCGTGTTCGATCTATAAGGAGTATTACTTTGTTATGGTTCAGTCGCAACGCTTGGAGAGTTATCTTAACTCCTTATTTTCTAAATTTTTGTTTGAGGGTAATAGACAGCTCATCTGCTTGATATTAGTATCATCTAGGTGCATGTTTGAGAAGAGAAAAAACCTAGATTTTAAAAAAACTTCAAACAAACGATTATATTTGTTTAAACGGGCTTTTAGACTAAATCATAGTTTAAAATTAGGGTTTCAGATAAGCTGATCAAAGTAGCTTATGGAACAGTAAGAGAGCTTAGAACTAACCAATTACTATATTACCTCTACTTTTTCTTATATCCCCTCTCATCTCTCATATTTTTTCTTACACCTTCTATCCTCTCTCCTACTTTTTCTTACACTATCTCTCATATTTTTTCTTATACCCTCTCTCCTCTCATCTCTTATCTCTCCTCATTTAATACTTATTCCCTTTTTCGTAATTTACCAATAATAAAATTACTTATGGAAATAACTATCCAAACACTCATTTATTAAAAACTATTTTTTTCATAAGTTATTCTCCAAAAGCCATTTTTCTAAAAATTGTCTAAAAGCCCTTTTTTTCATAAACTATTTTCTAAACTCTTATCCAAACAGGCCCTATAAATAAAGGATATTTCACTTTACCTTTAAATCGTAGGTGAATCTAATCTCTTTTTAAAAATTATTATACTACAAAAATTATTTAATAATAGTAATAATAACAATACTAAAATCAACAAACCCTTAAACTATAGGTCAATTATATATGATCCCCTATCATATCAAAGTTTGAATTTAATCTCTCGGACATATCAATTGTGGACGGCCTTCTATTAGCAATACTTATTAGGATTCCTAGGGGTATCATAGTGCCTGTTTGGAAAATAGGCAAACCTAAATTTTACTCAAAACTTATGTTTAAAATCTAGATTTGGCTCAAAACTTATGTTTAGAGAAATTTTAAAACAAATAGCCATATTTATTCAAACGGGCTTTTGGACTAAATTATAGTTTAAAACCAAAGTTTCAGATAAGCTGGTCATAGTAGCTTATGGAACAGTAAAAGATCTTATGAACTAACCAATTACTATATTACCCATACTTTTTTCTTACACCCTCTCTCATACTTTTTTCTTACAACATCTTTCCTCTCTTATACTTTTTCTCTTTTTTATTTCTTACACCCTCTCTCCTCTCATCTCTCATCTCTCATTATTTAATACTCATACACTTTTTTTGTAATTTACCAATAGTAAAAGTACTTTTTGAAATAACTATCCAGACACTCATTCATTCAAAACCATTTTTTTTTATAAGCTCTTCTCCAAAAGCCATTTTTTATAAGCTGCTTAAAAGCCTTTTTTTTTCGTAAGCCCATTTTTAAAATTCTATCCAAATGGGCCCTTAATAAGAAACCTCAATCTCTAATTTATCAGCCAAGGCATTCTTCCCATATGACTGAGCACCACAATTTTGCTTACTATTTATTCTGTCTAAATACCTATTTAGAAAACCCTAAATTAAAGTTTTAAAAGTGTTTTTGACTCAAATCTTAGTTTATTTTTTTTTAAAACAGACATTCATATTTGTCTAAAAAGACTTTTTGATTAAATTATGGTTTAAAATTAAGATATAGGATAAACTATTGAGACTAGTTTATAGAATAGTAAAAGAGTTTATAGACTACTTAATTACTATTTTACCCTTATTTTTATACTTTCTCCTCTTCTTCTATTTCTTCTCCTCTCTCTTCTTGTTGTCGTCGCGTTGTTGGAAGGGAGAAAAATAGTTGGACGTCGTTAGTCGCTTCGCTTGTACTCTCTGTCAAGCTCTACGTCGTGCTCTCTATCACCGGGGAGAAAAGAATAAGAATGAACAATGCCTGAACAAGATTAACATTGTGAACAGTAGATGAAAAGTATATGAATAATGAGCATAATTAATATTTTTTTATCTTATACCCATTTTAGTAATTTACCAATCATAAAAGCCCTTTTAGTAATAATTATCTAAACACTCATTTATTTATAACTATTTTTTTTAAGTTATTCTCCAAAGGTCATTTTTTAAAAGTTGTATAGATTTTTTTTTTCTAAACCTTTTTCCAAAAATTTATCTAAATAGGCCCTAAATCTTTTTTCATCAGTTAGGGTTTTTTTGTTATTAATTTCCTCTGCAACTTAATTTCATTTTGGCACATGATACTGTAGTGGAATATCATACTTTCTTAAGCCAGATTTGAAATAAATGTTAATTTTGTAGTCCTTAATGAAATTATCCCTTTAATCTATGCTAGATGCCAAGTCATAATCATTCTAATTTTTGTCAATAAGTTAATGATAAAGTAACGACAGAAGCTTTAAAATCAAACATTAAAACATTTTAGGGAGGTAAAATTTAAATTTTAAGATTTCAGGGTCATATATAACTGACTCATGGTTAAGGAATTGTGTAGATTTTAGCCAAATATTAATAACAATAATTAATCCTCGGATATTTTTTAATACATTAGTTAAAATTATAATAATTTAAAACATGTAATTTCTATATTCATTTAAAAATTATTTATTTTAAATTACAAATGGTGAAATTAAATTATAGCAAATATTTTATTGGATGAACAGTTTATTTTCAATTTTTCTATCGAGCGATCTGAAAATTTAGTAAAATTTTAATATTGACCATTTAATAAAAAAAATTGATGATATTATATATTACTATAATGCATACTACTTCTCGTTCTTTTCCTTTTGGTTTTTTTAGTATAAAATTTTTTTAAAAATAGGTTAAACTTACCTACGATCTAAAGGTAGGACGATATTTTATTTTCTTTTAGGCGATATTAATGTCAGACAGGGTAAGCTGTCAATTACTCTCAGGAGTAAATATAGATACCAAAGAACTAGAATATCTCATCAAGCACCGTAACTGAAATTACAATAAAATAGTATTTTTTAAGGATTAAACATACTCTAAATAATCGTATACTTTACACATTCGTTAGCTGAACTCATAGATAATAGATAAAATCGTTATTATCATATATTTAATAGTCAGCTATATTTTTTTTTCAAATTCAACATGTTAATCTTTTTCTTTACTCGACATTTAAGTATAATCAAACACAATTTATTTACATCGTATGCACCAAAGGAATAAGTTGCAGTATTCATGGTTCATGATATCTACTTAATATTTGAGATATTAATTATATTGATATTACATAGAAATTGAACGAAGTATAATCCATTTAGGAATACTGTGAGATGAACATTTACTACTACTAAAAAAATATTTTTTAAAATAACATTTTATGGCAGTTATCTTAAAAAATATCATAAAAAGATGATAATATTTTTGTAAATAGTTGACTATTAAAAATATTTTTTTATAGTATTATCTTTGGAAAGCACTTTTAATATTTTTTTATAAAAGCACTTGTCAAAGCTAATTAAAAAATCTCTTGGACAAAAACCTTATCACGGCTTTATAAAATGTCACCATAAATACTTTTAACGGCTGTCAGCTATGAAAAGTCGTCAGAAATTTAAAAAACCATATTTCAATTACAGTTGCACTTTTATTCTTTCACAGCTATTGTGATCCCCCCTTGTGCCCCACTACCGATGAAGTTTAATTTCCGGCCTATTCCTCCATTTTCCGGTGCCATCATTCACGTCTTTTTGGTGCTACAACTCTCGCCGTCATTCTCTGTCGTTAACGTGATGATTTTCATAAGTCATCATTTTCCTTCGTCTCTTGCTTATTTTTCTTACTCCTTCGTTTTCCTTCGTATATATCTATTCAGTTTTGTAAAGTAATAAAGTGGCCGAATATTTGAAAGTCGGCAAACGATTGCCAAATAATATTAAGCTCGTTCAGAAAGAATATAATGTTAAGTTGCTCAATTAGTGGAACTAATTTTATTTTAATTAGTTTATGGTGCGCGCCAAGATAAAGAAAGATGAAGCTCTTTATCTGAACTCTCTCTCTTAACGTAGCATATCTAGTGACAAAAAACGTCCTTCTGAATTGAACGCCTGAAAGCTCATATACCATAGATATGAGTTTAGTTTCATTCTCGAGCACTATTATTATAATTACTTTGCACTCCCTTTAACAATCATGAAACCGTGTCAGGAAAAACTACGTCTCAGTTCAACTGTAGACTTCACATGATAAAGCGTATGTTCCATTTTCTGCTGCGTTTCGCCTATAAATTTTCTATTTTCACTTTATGATTTGGCAATCATAACGAAACTGAAACTAATTATAGTACTTCAGATTTGTAATACTCATTTCACTATACGTATAAAGAACTTCTCAAGCTAACCTGCAGGTTCAGTTCATCACAACACCAGATATCACGATTAAAGTATTAATTGCGGGATTGGACCTTCAAATAATCTCTTTCACTACAAGTGCTCAATATCAATAACTGCACTGATGTTGAAGTTACAGAACGCGTTTATCACACTAACTGGATAGTGGAGAGTTTCTTATTCTCCATATGTCAGTTTTTTTTTTCCTGTATCACAAATATCCACTCAGATTAATTATCGTTACTGTGATGTAAGAAGCAAAATACTAGTGAATTTTTTTATCTGTTCAAGCTTAAAATGAGCTATTTCAAGAACTCGTTTATGAACACAGTGGAATGATGTCCCAACTCCTTTAAAGAGTTGACTTCGTTTCCAGCCCTAGCTAGCTAGCTGGATGCTCCATCATGGACATGGACAGATACAGATCTGGTAATTTGAACTTCGTTTTGACTAACGATATATCCTTAATTTTTCAATGATTTCTAAAGGCGCAGTTCTTCACTAACTAAAGTATTTTCACGATCCTAGAAATTGGAAATTCGTTGCTCAACAGATAACAGTAAGAAATGCGTCTGAAACAAGAACAAGTACAAAAACTTTGGCCAGAGTCCTCCTATAAGAACATTAATTTATATATTGTCCTCCTGATGGCTAGCAGCCTGGTCATAACTCGATCATAACCATGCTCAAACTAGAGTACAACGGGAAAAAAAGGAGATAATAAGAATACACCTTGGAGAGCCAAATCACAGCGAGTGATCAGGTGAGACCGAGGAATTAATGCAAATGCCAAAGGATCGAAGTTGCCCTCTTCAAGAGAAATCATCCTCAAGAATCGAATAGGTTCATTCATTCCCAGCAGAGACTATATTATTCTTGAATCTAAAGGGAGCAAGTAATAATGGAGGATACATATAGATATATAGTCACCAAGGTCTCCGCCATGGACGGAGGAGGCCAAGATGGATGATCAGACTGAGGAGAGAAAGCATTAATACATGGTTATGATGAAGGAGGACGAAGAGGGTCTGAGAATGAAGCTTGGATTGGTTGTTATAGCCTCATGGTAGGGTTTGCTCCTTTGGTCATGATGGCAATAAAACCGTGAGATGACTTAAATACCTGTAGTGTATTATGGTGTGGTGGTAACTTTTCCTGAAAAAAGAAGCAAAAAACAAACTAGAGAGAGAAAAGCAGGTTCCGGATCAAGCATCTTCCATGGGATATGCCATTCCAAGTTACTGCACATCTCATTATATATATCTCTCACCATCCCCACTTATAATTATTCCTTTTTGGGCAACACCATAATCCAACCATATAGTTTCCAAATCTTTGACATATCTTGTTCAAATAGAGACAATATTGCCTGTACAGTAAGATGAATTTAGTTTATAAGTTCATGGAGCATTGTTTTCAAATTATACGTATTATATCCATAGCTCAGAGTCGATAATTCGCTGGATTTTTCTTAATAGAAATACTTGTTATTAGCTTATAATTTGATATTTGGTACTTGATTGGTTGGTTATTTCAAATTTTAAAAGCACACATGTTACTACAAACTACCATGTTCGAGAAAGATGAGATGTATACACAATTCTATTCGACTTAGAAAAAGAGTAGCTACGGGGCATGCATGGGCCCACTTATATTTTAGCGTGATTGGGTAGTTCTGGTCTCCTTTACGGGGAAATAACTTTCGAAAAGCATTTCATTTTAATTATGTAAATATCAATATTATGTATATTGGCCACTAATTCTGAATAATTTTACCGATACAATTAGTCAACTTGGCCTTTCGCCATCAGTGTGGAAAGCATCCCTTTAATTTCTTGAAAGAGTGAGTTGTCGTATTCATATATAGTGACGAGTACATCAGTATCATTTTCAGCTCCTTATGTTTCTACTTCTGTAATGCATCCATATATATGTGCTGTTCCTTGATACGTGAAGAACTCGGTGCGTTTAGTTATAAACAAGTAGTTAATTAAGGGGAGGTTTGGGAAGGGGGTTTTATATGTGATATACGTGAAGACCTCGGTGCGTTTAATAATAACAGTACGTTTATCACGACAAACTGTGACAGCTGACACAACAGAGTAGCAGAACTGAGGGAATAAAAAGGAAAAGATACTTTTGAAGAGGAGCTCAGAAATAATTAAGTTAGGTGAAGAAGTTGCTTCTTTTTATTATGAAATAATTGGATTTAGCTCCAATTAGTGACATAAGCATGAGTGTGATGCTTGAATACGCAGGAGAACATCATAGTGATATCAAAATGAACACGATAGTTGCATCTGGTTTGCTGTGAATGGCTTTTGTTGTTCTTTCCATTTCTTGGTAGAGAAGGTATTGAGGAAGCACGAAGCACTGTGAAAAAATGTTCAAAAAAAAAAAAAGGCCGATGACAACCACGAATGCATTTAGAGAATTCATTATACAATCCTGGACTACAAGAGGAGCATTAGGGTTTATAAAAGGGTATATATATTATTGACCCAGACAGCCTAAGAATCCAAGACAATCAAAATGTCACTCGCTAGGTTTTATTCTCCCTTCAAAATTTCCGATATTTACAGAATTAATTACAGTTCTACAATTCTTAATCAATCAATGACAAATTCCCAAAAGATAAATCCTATTGCAATTTGCATATTGAAAACCATGATGCTTCAAATCCGTGAAAGCAAGGTGCTTGAGACAGGTTGCTTTAAGAAGAAAACGGTAATCAGGAGCAGTCATGAAATAATTTTATGACAAGGATCCTTTTTTATTCTACTTGGCCACCCTGAGCTTCATCACAAGTTCCTCACGCTGAGCTTCTACCTCAGCATATTTAAGGCTCATGTTCAGGTAGCGCTCCTGAATGTCGCTTAACTCTGCCTCAAGCATTGACTTCGTACGTTCGAATTTTTCTCTCGTCACTACCTCTCCTCCAGCCACTGATCTTATGGGGACATTAGCCTGATTGTTTTGGGCATTTGAAAGTAACCTGCAAGGGACAAATTCATCATTTGTATAATATAAACGAACAGCAAGGCATGTGATAAGATGAAGATCTCAAACACCTTGTCTTTTAAGAAACATTATCCCGATTCGGGGTTAAATAAAAGAGAAGGTTAAAAAAGTTCTTGTTAGACAGAAACAGCAAAGATGGTTACGCACACACTTCATAGCTTTTTCTTTTGGAAGACACTATGTTCCTCTCTAACCTGTTGAGTTGAACTTCATACATGTTATTTGCTTCTTTAGCTTTTGCTAGTTCAGCCTCAAGCAACTGAATCTTTGATTCTGGATCTACTTCAACCACATGAACACTTTCATCATGAAGTCCATTTTCAGTTTCCATCTATAAGAAAAGGAAGATGGTGAACATAAGCATTGACAAGTTATTTAATTAAAGAGAGTGACAAGTGTTAAAAATTATAAATAAACTTTATAAAATTCAACATGAAGGCAAAAAAACAAAAAATCATAAGCATCCCAAATGTATCACCTCGCTCTGATGCTTGCTGCCGTAAATGTCCTGTTGATTTTTCGCAGTTTCTCTGTCATTCTTAGGCAATGGCTTTTTCCTATTACTGCGATGTTGACTTGGGTTCTTCACCATTGGATTCTGCTAATTTAAAAGATATATATGTATAAAATTCAAGAGTCTTGACATTAGAATGTAAATGTGCCATTGAGGAGAAAAGATGTACTGACTTTTATGTTCTTCAGATCTTCAGGAACAGGTGCCGCTTTCCTATTCATCTTGGGCATTTGATTTCGCTTCTGTTCCTTAACCAGTTTCAGCTCTTCTTCAAAGGCTCGGAATTTTGCCTGAAATTCGACTTTTTCCTGCTCAAGTGCTTGTATGGTTTGTTGATACTGTCTGTTTATCCTTTTGATTTGATTGAGCTCGTTTTTTTGCTCAGTAGCCTGGGCAAATAATGTTTCTTTAGTCTTTAAATCACTCTCCATCTCCACAAGCCTTTCTTCTAGTGTTGCTCTACTTCTTTTACAGTCTTCCAATTCAGATGCTTCCTTCTCCATGGCTAAGATCTTTGTTGCAAACAAATTCATCTCTGCCTTCAGATTTTCACAAAGTTCAGATGTCACAAACAATGATGCTTCTAGTCTCTCTTTCTCAGAACTGGTTGAATCGAGGTCCTCCTTGAGCACTATAATCTCATTTTTAAATTGATCTATCTGCTGCAATTCACTCCTTAAATTTTTAGTCTCCTCCATGAGTTGTTGTTTCTCATGTTCAGTAACTTTAAGTTTCAATTCAAGGGTATTCATGGTGTTTTTGACTTTTAGTTCTCTTGACTTGTAATCCTCCACAAGCTTTAAAAGCTCTTCATGGTCAGACATCAGCATTTCCTGGTTAATTTTGGAAGCACCAAGCCTTCTTTCATATTCTTTCTGCATAACATTAACCTCATTCTTAGCTGAAAGTACTTTAGATCGAACTTCCTTCAAATCAGATTCGAGCTTGGATTTCTCAGCATGTAATGCAGATATTTCAAGAAAAGTGTTGGAAGCTATTCTTTCTTTTTCATCATGTATTGCTGAAAGTTTCATGCTCAGGTGCTCAATTTCTTGTTGAAGGTTCTTAGTTTCCACTGCCTTCTCCATATGCAACTGATTCAACAAGCTTTGCTCCTTCTCCCTATGGATTCCATTTTCCCCAAGAAGCACATCTAGTTCTGAAGTAATCCTCTTCTTGGTTGACGTGTTATCTTCCAACATCAAAGTAAAATTCTTTTCCAAGAGCTCAACTCTTTCCAAACAGTCTGCAAATCTTTGGTCTGATTGCTTCAATCTGATTCCCATGATGGAAAAATGCTCCTTGGACTCCAGCTCTTGCCTCTTCAAATCTCCATTAGATTTCTGCAGAGAACTGCATTCTTTGGAAAGATTCTCGATTACAGCTTGTAACTGCTGATTCTCTCTCCTAAGATATTCACATTCTTGTTGAGCTTCTGACCACTGAAATTGTATCTCCTTTAATCTCCGTGTCATGTCATCTTTTGAAAAATCCATCTCTGACCTTATCTTCATAATCTTCCCGTGAAGCGTTGCCGCATGAGATCTAGAACTCCTTAGTTCTGACAAAATGGAATCTCGATCCGTTTTCAAATCTCTCAATTGAGCTTCCAAAACAGACACGTACAGTGACAGCTGTTCCTTGACTTGTTCTATCTCTGATGTGCTGAGCTCCGGTTCATTTCTCCAATTTTCCAGCTCTGATGGCTTTCTTTCAAAAATTTCTTTGGAAGAAATATGGGAGCCTATGCTCCCACTGGAGTTGCCAGATCACTTTGTATATGATACAAGCATTTAAAGATAAGATCTCTTTCTTTTAGCATGACCTCAACGTGTTCCTCTACTTGACTTTTGTCATTTTGAAGATGACAAACCTTCGCTTCCAATTCACTCTGGCACTTCTGCAGAACCCCGATTTCCTTTTCCTTAGATGACAAGCTAACCTCAAGATTTGCTATTTCAGAAGCTTTATCTGTTACTTTCTTATTCAATTCTGTGATTCGTGCTTCCAGAACTATTTTCAAACTCTCCAATCTTTCAACTGAAGTATGATCGTTATTATCAACCTGGCCAATGACTTGCTCCTGTAAGACATCTTCTAAATGGAGCAAAGGAAATACTTTGTTTTCGACATCTGGCTCAGAGCTCACAAAACACTGATCTACAAGTTTGTTAGGAGAAAAGTCTTCAACTGTACCTCCTTTTCGCAATTCCTTCTGTGCTTCTTTAAGCTTGAATATGAGCTCAAGGTTTTCATTTGTAAGCTCATTGCAATCTGTCTCAAGCTCCTGAAGTTTCTCTTTCAACACTTCAATTTCTCTTCTAAGATCTTCATCATCTGCATTTCTGGATTCAGTCTCTTCATTAAATCTTTCTGGGAGAGACTCAAGCAACTTTGTTTTCAAAGAAAAAATTTCTTCCTCTTTAGCAGATAATTTTATTTCATATTCCTCTTTCATATCTGAAAGGATTTTGTGATCTGGACATTTTTCAGTTTCTATGTCATGACATTTTTCCTCCAAGGCCAGTTCCAGCTGCTGAACCTTGACCAGGAGGTCATTCTTTGACTCCTCCATTTGTTCTAGCTGAAGCCTTAGGCTCCTGTTTCCTTCTATGCTTAGTTGGAAAGAGTTCTCTACATCACAAAATTTTGACGGTAATGCTGAAAGGTTTTTTATCTCCATTTTTTGCTGTTCTATGGTCCCTTCCAGTTCCTGAAGAACAGAAACCAGCTGAATGTTTGCTTCTTGGCTCTTCTTCAGTTGTAAAGACAAGTTGGCGTTGGACGCTTTCTGAAATTCCAATTCATCTTGTAGGGCCCTTTCAATTTCTGGAACATATTCACCTTGAGAATTTGAAACTTCAAATGCTTTCTGATTCACTAATGCATGTTCCAAGGACAATTTCAGTTGCTCAATTTCCGTTTTCAAATTATCGCGTTCTGCATGTGCTGCTGAAAGCTCCCTTCCCATATTTGCCAGATTCTCGGACTGATCAGAAAATTCGGTCCTCAACGTTTCCAAATCAACCATAAGCTTCCGGGCATTCATCTCCCACATCTTCGCTTCTGCTCGAAGCTCTTCAGTTGACTCTTCTGCACCTTCCTGACAACTTTTAGAAGTAGTCATACTAATAGATGACGCTCCAACCACTTTCATAGAAGACAAATTCCCTAACTTTGTCATCTGGGAATTTGATGATGAATGACGTGATTGATAATTGCAGTCAGATACACTTTTAAGGGAACTGGTTGAATCTTGTGTTCCACCTGGGCTCTGTTCATCATCCCTTGAATCAATACTAGAGAAGTTTCCCCTTCCTATAGATCCCTCAGTTGAGTTATAGCTGCAATGCGAACCAGATCCAGATAAATTTGTTTCCTGCAGTCAAAATACAACATATCTATACTATCATATCATCATATAGACAAAAGTAAATTGCATCACGACTAAGACAAGCAAGCAGATAGCTCTAAAGAGGAAAAGCCCTATAATTGCGGATTGCATACAACACCATACAATGAATGGCTTTATAAAAATCCGCTAGATCATTAGGCTTCGATCTTAATATCTAAGTAGTGTTGTAAAGTTAGTATGACAACTGACGGGAGATTATATCAGTGTAGATACTACTGGAGTTAGCTTCCATCATTGATAAGCACAGGCAGTGATCAATTTACGATTTGCACAGATACCAAAGAACAGATATACTTGTAGGAGAAGTTTATAATCTTACCCTACTCTCAAATTCTCCAAGGGATGAGGTAGAGTCAAAAGCTTTTATAGAGGAAGATTCAGCACTCTCTACATATGAACAATCAGACACATTTGACTTGACAGCCCCATCATGATTATCTGAATTCAGATCGTTGATATGGGAATTTGTCTGTCTTGGTTCCTGATCCCTGGAAAAGTGTGCAAGATATCAATACATACTGAGTTAATGGCACGCTTATAACAAAAACCTACCCCACAGTACAAACCTGAATTTTGTTCTTGGCGTGAGGCACTGAACAGTAACCTGCCAAAAGCAAAAATCACTGAGTTCCCAGTACTGTTAAGGTTTCATTTACACATTTCATCCCCCGAAAAAATAATAAACAAAACAAAAGGTTTCACACACAAACACACACACACACTTTATCCAAATTAAAACAAGAAAACGTAACTCACCATGAAATCAGTATTTGGCCCAAAGAAGGCAAAAAAAATGGAAATCAGTAAGATAAAAGCCAAATGTCATATAGTCTCAGTTATATGACTCACATGTAAAAATGTCCCATGATTGCACTTGTTCAGTGGAATGGCCTCAATTGAACTCATATAGCTGGCCATATTAACTGTAGCCTCTCCAAGGATGCTAGATCTTGATGATCCCTGCTATGTAGCGCATAAGTCAATTTGTTTCTTGAGATGATCCAAAAAATACAAAATTAGCTGATAGAGTTTATCATGTTTAAAAAGAAGAGGATAAAAACTGCATATCTCTATATCTGTATAACCAGAATGAGGGAGCGAAGGGAAGGAGGGAAGCAGCTTAGTACCGTGGCAACAAGAAGTTTGAGAAGACAATCTTCGATCTCCTTGGAAGAATTATCCCGCGAAACCAATATAGAATGTGAAATGATATCTGTCCATTGACAACTTCCATTACGCACGATTGCTTTGCCTGATTTTGCAAGTGTTTTACCATTTTCTCTGGAGATAATAGAAATGAACAGCTTGTCCCAGCCCTTGGGTACCTGCTAACATGAGAATCAGCATTTATGATGGACTGAGGCTAAAAAATGTTTTAAAAAACGAAGTTATGGTAATACAAATCAAGCAAAAGAAATTTCTCGAGAATAGGACATGTTCGCCTTAAACAAGTTTTTGGCGGTAATGAAGATTGACTCAACACATCAAATCCAAATATCATAAATCACAGGGCCACACTCCGCGATTCTTTTCATAATATGAAATATTCTATTAAAAAAGGAAAACAGATAGGTCCATAGCCGTAACTATTATATAAGCACTCAGTACTATTCTATCGGAATAATATCACCATAGGTGATCATTTTGGAAGCAACAGGTAGTAGGCGTTGCACGGCAACGTCAATTCGTTGCGGGAAATCTATCCCTTCAAAACATAGAAATTACGTGGAGCAGTTAACTATTTTCATATAACAACATAGAGCAAAATGACAAAGCAGATTAGTGACGAGAAGAAGATTGAAAGGATAACATGGAAATAGGGAATAGGAGATGAGTAACCTCGAGGGCCTTGAAATGCGAGAACTTGAATTCAAGCTTGTCTTCTGATTTAGACGGCCTGTTCTTGTGCAGCCTAAACATCTCCTCTGTCTCTCTCTCTCTCTCTATCTATTTCTTTCTCTCTCACCCCCTCTCAGTCTTTGCTTGTATAATGGTTCTTCATCGATCAACCTCGCTACAATTCAAAATGCATATAACAACCAGCACCAGCACCACCTTCATCGTCTCCACAACCGACGTTACCAACTGGAGAGGGGGGGGGGGGAGAGAAACGATGCAGAGCGTTAGCTAAGTGGTCATTGTAGCTAAGGGTGTTATTTTATTGTTCCTTCAACAATTGGCGTTACACTGTGGCGAGAAAGAGACACTAAAAAGATATTCTTATATCGGATACACTGATCCATACGCACTAGCTCTAGCACTCGGGCCATTGTTAGTGCAGGAGCGAAGCTGAAAGAAGCTGCCGGTCCCACCAAATGGATGCTGGACCTGGTCGCACTCAGTTCATACTCGCGTAGCTCTCGAATCCGGTGGCGAGCGGTGATTGGCCAAAAACCTTGTAGGCCTCGATTCTAATCCTTGATTAATTGACTCGTCTAGAATATAGATAGGGGAAGAAATCGAGAGCGGATCGGCGACGTTTTCTTGCGGCGCTGGTTAGCTCTAACAGGTTTGGCGGACAAATTTGCTAATCATGTGAAAAATAAATTAGTTTAAAGATCATGTGTGATTATTTTAGCAACCAGGTCCTCTCAGCTCCCCATGAAGTCAAGGCCCACCTATGTTATGACTTTTTCACCTTCGTGTACACATTTACCTATTGAAACAAATATGTGAAACGGAATGATACCACCTTCCATCTCCTAAGGCTTCATACTTAATAGCAAGCAATATTTTAATAATCGAAAATATAACAGGCATATGATCTTTACTTGACCCTACTATAACTCGTCACATTCAAGATCTTATTCAAAGCTTAGGGTTATTATCAAAGAAACAAAAAAATATCATCGTATTTTGAGTATTATGGTTTTTCCTGCTACCAATTACTAAAATTAAAGACATGGATCAAATTTAGTCCACCATACGGCGCATGTGTGTTGCAGGTAGGCTACATTTCCGGAATTGACTCCCGTAACCTTGACTGTTTTCAATTAATTTTGACACGAGGGATGACCGATGAGAGTGACAACGCATCCATCCAACGCATCGTAGGTTACACGCAACACAATAATTCATTATTCATTAATTCTAATTTCATAATACATACAAAGTTTAACTGAAAAAGAAATATTATACTTGCATCATGCGCAAACTTCAATTAGAACAAGTGCCGAGTCATGTCATGATAGCTAAACGATGCAAAACAGAATTCTGTCTCTGTCTGACTCATCTGCCAATACGTATCGATTAATCTTTTTTTAGGAAATTCCGAAATTCAGAAAAAGGCTGCACCATTCCATCAGTAGGGCCATCTAATATAAACTTACCTTGCATTAACTAGGAGAAAATTTTGTATCAGATAACATTTGATTGTCAATCAAGATTATAAATTTCTATCACAACATCAAAAGGGAGGAAGATCAAATACATCTTGTGCAAATATTTCTAAAAAATTACAATAAATAAATGATATGCTGAAAGATATGGACAATTTTACAGCTGATCTTGTCTGAGGAAGATGAACACGAAGTCAACTATCTTTGCCGTGGGCTGAGTTTCATGTACAAGCCCTGAAACAATAGAATTGAAGTTAATACGTAAGTACCCCGGGGAAAGAGTTATCAACCAAACACACTCGGTCCAAGGACTCCTAGTTATTTTAATAGACCAACAACAATTACTCGATAATAAGATGCTTTTACACAGGTTTTGTCAGAAAGGGTACACATATCTCAGACACAAGAAGAAACGTTACATTAGTTGTATGTATCGTTGCTCCAGCGGTCATGCTAATATTCTGATCAGGAACTAGTTCAAAATTCATGTGTTGTAGAAAGATTGCGAGAGCAACTGTTGCTTCCAATAAAGCAAACTGATCACCAACACACTTGCGGGGTCCTCCACCGAACGGAATAAATCTGCCACATATTTGATTCATTAGAATCAGAGCAAACTACGAAATATGCCAGCATATGACACTTGATACAAAATAAAGAGTCAGTGTCGTGCAAATCTTGTGGTATTCCCGTTAAGCGTATGAAGCTAATGGTCACCTGAAATCTGTATTTGATTCGTTTGGGACTGGCCCATCCAAATCAAATCTTTCTGGCAAAAACTCTTCAGCCCTCTCCCAAACCTTGCAAAACCATATCGAAGGTTGTAAAATCGATCAAAATATTAAAATTACAAAGAAATGAAAAAACATTCAGAACTTGATACGCCTCCCATATCAGATGGGCTGAAAAAATCTAACACAACGACATGGAACAAAGAAAATCACCAAGCAATTTCATAATTGGGATGGATACTAATATGTAACAAAAACATTTACACTAATTCATGGTAAAACCCAGCCAATTTAAGGGAAGCCATGAAGAATGAAGGTGAACAAAATCAAAACAGTTGGGAGGCATTTAGGAGATTAACCATACGATAGGTAAAGTAACTTGATTCTTAGGCAGAATATGAAGCACAAACTCTCAACTGATTCCTCAAGGAAACAAGAGACCCAAAAAAGAGATATTTTACCAATGGAAAATATCAGGCAATACCTCTGAAGAATGATGGATGTTAGAAACAGAAATCATAATATCTTGACCAGCATCAACCTTGTAATCTCCAGGAAGCACATCAGGAACTTGAGCTCTTCTTAACAAGACCTGAAGAATGCATAAAGGAACATAACCATCAGAAACTAAAATACTGCAGAGATAAGTTTACCAACCCACAAGAGGATGTTAATTAGTGCAAAGATAAGTTAGCAACCTACAGGAGGATGTGGATAAAGCCGAAGTGACTCCATAATGCACCGTGTCAAGAACTTAAGATCTTTAATATCTTCATAGGCAGGACGTCTTCCTTGCAAAATTCTGTCAACCTCTTCTTGCCCTTTTGCCAATGAGGAAGAGTCCCGCATAAATAAAGCGTATATTGTTAGAAAAAATGCACACTGGAGCTCTTTTTTATATATAATTGCCCAATTGGTGGAATATACTTTTTTTATGGAACCTGGATCTCTCTTTTTGTTCAGCAGTGGCCATACAATACACAAACAGACACATACTTCATTCAAAATAAGAACGGATACATGTTCAAAAATCCTTGAAACGTACTGGAAGCTAGATTTTATCAAAAGTCTATGAGAACGTTAAACCAGCTTTTGATGCTCATATTAACCCAGTTAAGATGGCTTTACAATTTCAATATTGACACCCAGTGTCATTATGAAGAATCTGAAAAAAATGTTGTTGAGAAGTAATTCAAATGCAAAATTCAAACAGAAAACTGGGATCAGGTGATCTATTTACAAAATTAACTTCTGCAGTACCCTATTAGAATAAGAAGCAGCAACTCCTTGACCTGGTGAAATTATGTTTTGCAGACAATTCATAAAATTAATCACAATAGAGATCGTATTTTTTGGAAAAAAAATAGTGAATAAAATTAAATGATACCTTGCTAAGAAGATAAAGTGTCCAGGTTAAAACTGAGCCAGTGGTTTCATGGCCAGCAACTAATAGTGACAAAAGATCATCCCGTAGCTGCAGACTGGAAACCTAAGACATGAAAAACCATGAAGTAAAATAGAAACATTAATCTATATGCATAAAAACACGATGATGACAAGAAAATCATAGCATATGTCACCAATAAAATGCAACAAACATCTTCTCTGCTGGCAAGCAAGAAGCGAAGGATACTAGGATCAGTGCCATTCACATATCCATCCCTACCCTCAATTCTTTCACCCTCAGCCTCCCCAATCTCTTTACATTTTACAATAAGTTCTTCAACAGTTTCCCTGATGACGTTTACGGCTTTTTCAGCTTTTATTTGTCTAGGGATTATTTTGCAAAGAGCTTTCACCTGGAGGGAAACCAAAAAAACAAAAAAAATACGGCATGAACAATGTCGGAAGAGAATGAAAATCAAGACTTAAAGATAATAATACTTGCCTTCCAGTATGGCAAAATATCAGTTGAACGAGCTCTTCAATGCAGTGTAAACAGCCTAAATAACAGGACTATCTGCATTAAGTGAATCAAAGTTGTAGTAGAATACAGACAAACCGATAACATCTAGATTCAACTGTGAAAACTTCTCCTCCATGTTAACAGGAGTTCCATTCAGTGCATCATATTGTAGCTTCTCCACTAGTCTCTCAGCATATCTACAAAATACCCGATCAACTACAACAGACAAGTAACGTTTGTGAAGAGATGAAACCACAGCCCTGCGCCTTACCTAATAATATAAGAAATAGCTGTAATATAAGACTGGTTGCATACGCCTAAGAAATCGTGATAAGAAGTCTAGAAGAACAAGTTCGACCAATTTAGCAACAAATAGATTATGGGTTATCATTGTCCCTGTGGAACTAGGTTTGAGATGAGACAATTATAATACTATAGCTAAAATAAATAACTCGCCAGCAAAACAAGCCACATTGTTAATTTGTTATAGAAACAGACGCAATGAACTTCCCATTCTCACAACATCTTTTATGTATAAAGCAAAGAATCGGGGAGTACCGTCCAGAGTGCTCCTTCAGCAATTGCAAAACCGGAACCAAATAGGAACTCCGAAACCTCGGAGTGAAGGCCATTTGCATATGTACCATAATTCCTTAGAACATGCTTCGCGATAGCAGGGTCACTAACCACCACAAAATTTCTAGGCCCTGCAGCGAGTCGGTAAATGGGGCCGTACTCGTTCATCCATTTAAACAGTGGGAGAAAAAGAGCGCCACCAAGAAGATCAGAAACATCGTCGAGTTCGGCACTTGCTGGAGGAATGCCAGAATCGTCTTTTCCTGAGGTAAGGGACCTAGTCAATGAAGTCAGCCAATCTGGGCTGACCCAGGAACTGGATTTATTGCTGCTGCTAGAATTGGTGGTGGGGTTTTTGTCAATGGAAGATTTGACAGAGAGACGATGATGAAGCGGATAAGATTTTAGAGTGAGTGAGCTAGTTTTCTGAAGAGGGAATAGCGGGGAAGATAGAAGGCAGAGAGAGCATGGCATTGTTTTAGTTGAAAGAAAAGGCCGGGAATGTCAGCCCTTCTTTCCCACTATATAGTTGTTGCAACTTGCAAGTTGTATTTTAAGCATCCAGAACCGAACCAGTACGTGTGTTTCCTAACCCCAAACCATATTTTAAAATGGCTAAATTTTACTTTTTAAAAAAAATAAAAAAATAATTATATTTATTTAAAAAAATTAGATTAAATTATAATTTTAAATAAATTTATAAAAATAATTTATAGATTAACTATTTATTATTTTATCTTTATTTTTTTTTATTTTTTTTTATTTTTCTTCTCTCTCTTCCTCGTCTTCTTTCAGTTGAAGATGAGAATGAGAAAGAGACAAAAGAAAAGAAAAAAGAGATAATAATTTTTTTTATCTCATACTATATTTTAATATTTTATCAATTTAAAAAAATTATTTAATTAGAATAAATTTTTCATAAATTTTTTTAAAAAAAATTATAATTTTTTTTTAAAAACCTATTCAATATAGAGATAAAAATTTGAGTTAGGCCCCTGGCATTTTATGGAGGGTATTTAGCAACTCATTTTAGTGTAAGTCATTTTGACCCACACACCCGTGGCAGGTTAATTCATTTTTTTTAATTTTAAATATTTTATTATTTATATTATATTTTATTAATTTTAGAATTTTAACTAAATTAAAATTTACATTATATTTTATTTATACTAACTTTATTTTATTTAATTATTTTTATTTATTTTTTATTTTTTTATTATTTTACTTGTGACAAATTTATTTATGGATAGTGATAAAATTAAAGAAATAAATATTTTTATAATTTTAGATCATGTTTTAAATCCAATTAATATTGATACATATAAATTATTTTTAAAAAATATATATATATATAAATAATTTTTTAAAAATATATATATAAATATCTAAAAAAAAAACTAGTCTCAGAGTTGGTATTATATTAAATCGTCTACAAGTGAGCCTTTTAAACGTAGCCCACTTTCAAATTAATCCGTGATAAATCAACTGATGTCCGACGGGTTAACGCATATTTTCATCCCTTATCCGACGGGACCTTATATACCTGAAATGAAGGTGTGCGGTTTAGCCAACGGGAGAAAATGCCATGTGCGGGATGCGGACCTCAAGGTTGCGATGTGGAGTTCTTTTCAATTTATCCTTATTGTAAAAATAATTTTCCCCCTCAAAAAACATTTATGACGCTGTTTTATATCGGCGCACTACAGATGTGCGTGTATTTAACTTTTCAAATACTCCTTAACCCAGAATATCCATTTTAAAGAAAATGCACAACAAAATCCATATCTAATATTTTTTATAAAGCAAATTTAATTTAAAAAATCTACTTTTTAATTTTGTATGAATTATTGGTAAAACATATACTCTTCAGATATTTAATATAAAATATAATTAAATAATTAATATTAATTTTAAATATAAAATATAATTTTAAAATTTATAATTTTTTCTCAAATTATCTTTATTGATACCCATTAACAATAGTTAAATAAGCGAGAGAGTAAAAATTAATAAATATAATTAAAGTATCTTAAAAAAATATATTATAGTAATTAGTTTATTTAATATAATTAAATTAGTTAAATAAATTGTATATTAATAATCAAATACTTTTTACTTCACTGGAAAATCTATATTTTATGTATTCGTAAATTTTTATAAAAATCACACTATTTATAAGTTATTGATAATATAACTTTTCTATACAAAAATTTTATTCATGAGCCGTGTGATGTGAATAACGTAATTTGTTCAGAACTTTTATGTTATTTTATTTATTTTATTTTATTATTATCTAACATTAAATTTTACATATCCCCTGAATTATTTCTTAAATAGACTGGTCTTCACTAGAAAAAAATAATTTATTATTATTTATTTCATGCATTAAGAAATCTTTTTTTTTTGTTATATTTAAAAATCTAATTACTTTAAGGGTCAAAGGCTCTCGCTTATGCCGGGTTCGGCCCTTAATATTTTGGGGTGCTCATAGACTGACCAGATCGGGTTGGTTATCAGCCTAAGGCCCGGCCTAGTGATGACCACCGGCTAAGGTTTTGAACCATGTTCCCGTTCAACCAAAGTTTGAGCAAGTTTTCCCCTTCTGAAGTTGCTCGCATTGTGTCTCGAAACGACTCATATCTTGTGCCAAAAAAGAGAAAAGAAAAATGGACTTGTTCTGAAAAAATTGACTAATCAAACTACTTGCTATGACCTCTGATGACGATAAGAGAGGCACGTGGACAACTCTGGAGATACCTTCCAATTTAACAACGATACTGGGCCGCATGCAGATTTATCTTTTATATTTATTTTTAGTATATACTTTAAAGTTTAGATTATCATACCTATTATCAATCAAAATTAATTATAGATAATAAATAATTAGCTTATATTCTATAAAAATATTATTTTAATTTTTATTATCATTATGAGAACTTATTTAATAGATAATATAATAAGTTTTTTATAAATATTATCTAATTATTAGAAGATATATTAGAGGGATTGTGTCAAACTCATGTTTTTTTTTTAAAAAAAAAAAGCTAAAGTTTGACTTTTCTATTGGGACTAGTGAACTCCCAAAATTTAACTCATAAATTTTGTATTAGGAAAAAAAATCAATCTATTTTTTATTTTAGGAATTGTTGGTTTAATCTTTTTAGAGTTGACCGTTCATTTTCATCAATTAAATAATGAACGAGTCAATGGTATCGAGTTCGCATAAATTAATTTTTAAAGAAAACAACTAATAAAGTTCCCGGCAAAACATGGTCGTGGTCTTCGCTAAAATTATTTATGACTGAACTTCTTAAGTTTTGAAGTAAACGTTATGTAGACCAAGTGAGATTCACGGTTTTGGTGCATTGAGCTGATCACTTAACATTTGACTTTGCTTTTTATATTAACCCATTGACTTTGTCAATGTCTTTAATACCGTGTTGTCGCAGGGAACCATCGCTTTGAACTCCAAAAGCACCCTTTTGATTTATTTATTTATTTGTTTGCATGAGCAAAAAATTAAGGAAGAAGTCATACGCATCAAACTCAAATAATTCAATTCAGAGAAAGCACACAAATCTTCGTTGAAAAAATGGCACGCTAACAGGAAATACGACATGGAATTCAGGTTTAATTTCTCTGATTAATTTAATAACTTCACTCCCAGTAACCAATTAAGTAGTTAAGGAAAATAGGCATTTTTTTTTGGTAAACAGGCATCTGTTTGGCCAGAAAAGTTATGAATATTGATCCAAAAATTTTCCTTCCACTTAGCAGGCTTCCTCTCTTGTTTTTTTGGTAAATAGTACAGCAGCATTTTGTATGTATATACTTAATTTACCGTGTGTGTATATAGAGTTTTCATGTCTCTTTCGAAACCCTAGGATGAAGAGACAGTAACCGACACTGGAGACAATCAGGATCGATGTGACTAAAGTAAAAATCAACCCATGTTCCGTATCATCTTCTTCTTCAGCATCTGGGGACGGTGAATTGCAGTTAAAGTCACAGGACTCACAGTTCATTAATTCTTTTGGTACGTCTTTAAGATAACTTCCTAGACTCGAGGAAATCCTTTCTCTTGAGTTCTCTGGTGGAAAGGTACTCCAGAAAGTCTCCAAAATTCGTGTCCTTATAAAGCTTTGGATTCGTCTGGTTGACGAGCTTCGACGACGGCCTCACCGTGTAGCTAAACGGAAAGCTATGCAGAGACACCACAGATCTTCGACTCTTGGCTGCGTTCACCAAAGCCCTGTGTAGAACGCTCTTGTACTTGCCATTACTAAATATCTGACCCACACAAACACCGGATATTAATTAACACGATAATCATCGATACATACACACACACACACACACATAAATATCAGTTTCAGTAATTTTGTTACGCAGAAGCTATGTTCATTAAGAAACCCACCTCCATGTGATCGCCGAGGTTAACAACGAAAGTGTTGGGGACAGGACGAACGGTGATCCATTGGGCTTGGTGTTGGATCTGCAAGCCCTCAACGTCGTCTTGGAGGAGAAGCGTGAGGAAGCCATAATCAGAGTGAGGAGGGATCCCTAGGGTTAGCTCTGGTTCTGGGCATGGTGGGTAGTAATTGGCCACAATCATCTGGCTCCCATCTTGGAAACCTTTCAAAATGTCTTCTTCTTCTTCAATTCCTAAGCCCAGGCTCTCTAAAATGGCCTCCACTAGTGTTAGGAACAAGTATCTGGTTCTTTCTGCGTAGGAAGCCGCCACTTTCCTTTTCAAGAATAAAAACACGACCGTCATAACACAGTTAAAATTTGCCATCAAGCCGTAACGTTAACGTGTGACGTTTTGGCGGAAGATAGCGAATAACAAATTGAAGAATTGCGACCATTCGGCAACTTAAATGAATAAGATATTTGGTATACGTATGACGTAAAATAATCTAGAATAGTAGAGGTAACTTAAGAGTACTCACCGAAAGTCTACAGGGGAAGGAGGCCAATGGGGAAGGAAATCAGGTAAGGGATGGCACAGGAGCTTGAGGAAGTCCCTCCAGCAGAAGACGGTATCTCTGGTGGGGCTGTAACTAGTCCCATATCGAACAGGGGCTTCTACGTCTGTTGTCATGTACCTCGCTCTTTCATCGTAAGGAAGATCAAAGAATCTCCGACTCACATCCATCATTCTCGTCAGAACATCATCTGGAATCCCATGATTCACCAGCTGAAAATCAAAGAGAAAAAAGTCAACGCCACACACATATCATCAATCACTGATAACCGGAGAAATGAAACTCCATACCCACCTGAAAAAATCCGTAGTTTTCACAAGCTTGAGAGAGAGAATGAAGGACTTGGGGCCTATTGGGTCCTAGCAACTCCACAAAATCAATGATGGGCAGCTGAATTAGATTTAAATTGGGAACATTTTGGTCTTCCTTTGGCCGGTCTAAAGCCGGGAATATATACTTAATAGGAACCCTGTGAAGGCCATTCTCTGAAAGCTGTTTCACACATTTATAAAGGCATTCGCTTTCCGGAATATCATCTCCGTCGACGCTGCTCTGGCGAGTTATCACCATTGAAGGAGGCATGCATATATATGTGCAGGATTAAAAGATGATGGATTGGGATTTTAATTTGTAGGGTATATATATAGAATTGGGAAGGAAGGCGGTGGGGTACTGGGTACGGAACAGTGTCAAGTTTTGGGGAAAGAAGCTTCAGGTTTCTGAATTCAGAGGACTGCTTCTTTGTATTCCATTTAAAAAAGCGCGTTGACAAAAGTTTAGGTCAGAGCACCAGGGAGCGACGAGGAGTAGGGGATCATCATGGAACTATTCAAGTATTTTGTATTGTCTCTTTCCACTTGCACAACCTACGTCACTGTTTATATATTTATCATTCGTGGCGGGAAGGCTGAGGTGGAATTGATTAATTAATGTATATAATAGAGATTACCATGAAAGGCTGACTTTTCCAAATGCGTTGACCTGCCTTTATAATTTTTGCCCCAGTCTCGCTCATCAGCTGATCTCTTGAGTTTTTAACATCCCTGTGTCATTGTGTGACAATATTACTTAAAACATTAGTCATTCTATACTTATTTCTCTTCCATCTGGTTTTCTTTTGGATGGTGACGGCTATTGTTAGTTAAAATATTATTAAGCACATATATATATGTCATGTCTATTGAAATTTTACAGGCTTTTGTCAGTTGGACTGTGGTGCATGTGAAGTGAGAACTCTGTCGTAGGTGAAAGTTGTTAATCGAGGGTCGAAGAAGCTACACGCGTCAAAAGGTGATTCGGGTTAGAAAACGGGACATGGAGGACCAGAAAGAATTATTGGTCAAGTTGGAATTAAACATGATGTAAAAATATAATGATGCTATATTCCGAGAATCATTTGCAAGTCATGGCGTACAACGAATTGATCCAACAGCTCAACAAGGATGATCATTTGATAATGTGTATGCATGAGACTCAAACAACCTAGATTTTGAATTTTTATGTAGCCGGGGAAGGTTCATGCACCAAAAAAAGTGGTTGCACGGTTATAATTACAACCAACAACGTTGTCCTCCTGTCGTAGGACCATTCCTACCAAGCATATGTGGCCAGAGGGTAAAATATAGTCCTTCCACCTGTGATATACTACCTTTGAACTGATTTTATAAGAAACAAGCTATAATCAAGACCATAATTTATTTCTTAAACGGGTTCAGACGTAGTATATATTTTAGGGGTTATTTGGTGAGAGGGGAGGGGGGAGGGATTTTTTTTTCCAATTTTAATTTAAAAAAATTGGAGAAGTGTGGTTATAAAATTTTAATAAAAATAAGTTGTAAGATAAAAGAATTAAAAAAATTAATTAAAAACTTTTAACCCTACATTAATTTTTTAAAATCATACTAAGAAAATATTACCTTCCTCTTGAAATCCATCAACATACCAAACAGCCCCTTAACTTTTTAGGGATGTTAGCGAATTTTATAATATAATAATCTCTTCAGGATAGGTTAAACATACAAACTGATGTTAGTGCTTAGATGACCATGTCTGTTTAGTCAAATAGGCCAGATGGTCAATTAGTGAACTCGATGAACGTACGCCATCGACTTACATAAATGAGCCCTTCATTACAAATAAATAGAATATATAGATGTTTATCAAAGTCAAATGATATATATCCCTCAGAACAAATCTGGATCAGATCATAATATAGCGTATTTTATTTGATCAATAATGTGGGCGATGGGTATATTAAGCAGCTCGCTACCAACTACATATATAGATACATACTTCCCTTATACATTTACATTTGATGAAAGTGATATTATTGACAAGGGCGTTAGATTGGGTTATTAATTCAGATTGAGCCATTTTTTCAACCCATGTGTCTGTAAAGAAATAATGGTGGGTTTAATTTGTGCTTTGACCACTTTGTAACTTTTGTAATACAAAAAGCAAATCTACCTCAACTATTCCGAGTTATATTACACTGACGAATTAGGCTTCTCTTTCTCATGGGTCACTCCAAAGTCCAAACAAGTCCATTTACTGTTCCATTCTCTCCATTTTGCTTTCCCAACGTCCAAGCACAAGCATCCAAAACAATCACAAGAGAGTTGTCGTTCTTATGTTGGCCATCTTCCTTCTTTTTTGACAGGGATGAGTTCCAGTAAAGTCTGGTTCACAGCTTCCTTGTACCAATCAAGTTGGCTCAAAGGAATTTGTTCTGTTTTCCCCACTTTTCCTGGTTTTTTCTATTGTTTATAGTTTCAGATAAGGTTTGTGAGCCAAGTAACAAAATATCCGTGAGCTTTCAAAAGTTATGTGCGATGCAGAATGGCCTTAATTATATACGAGGAAAAAACCTGGACAAAGCCGTCTGGTTAGTGCGATCTGATTTGAAGTGGTACGGTTCACGTCTCTTAAATTATCACAAATCCCCAACCACAATAACAAATAGAACCCTGCTTATTGAAGCATGACTTCACAAGTTTCGGGTTTTGTGATTTTCGATGAAATCACTGTCGCATTGCTGTGTTAATGTGCACTTCAATATTGTGTATAGCTAGCTAGCTAGCAGAGAGCCGTCCACTGAGCAAACGACATGAACCCCATTTGGATATGCGACAAATGTAAGGAACTAACTCTGAAGGAAGTGCCGTTTCCTGGATGGACGACGACATTGGAAGGTAATGCAGGAGCAATGGATTTATGTGGAAAGAATGCCGATCGATCAGTGTGGCCCCAGAATGCTTCCCGCTTCCAAGTTGGGCAAGTCTCTTGTCGTTTTGCCCTTGATGCGTTGTATGTAATTGTATAGCTTATTAGCTATAGGTCCAGGTCCACCTCACCCTCCGACCCATCAATATTGCAATTGGTGAAGCACGAGCTACAGACTACAATATATACAAACGGTTCATGTTTTACGACCTGTCACGTTATCACGTCGTACTGGTTTTTCGGTTCGCCTTTCCATAAACGATGAGCGATTTCTTTCCCAAACCTTGCACTTTCTATTATTCTAAGGCTTCCTTATGATTATTCTCAAGAAAATGAAACACATGAGTACATGACCGCATTTTTGGCAGTTCCTTCCTTCCAGTTATTGTGAAGCATCTCAGGAATACATAAGTGGGACACGTATTATATGATACACCGTATTACCGACATTATTTTGTACCGTAGCATTTCTTAGAATCGTGTCGTGATCCTACTCATTAATGGGACATTTAATCATGTTGCAGTTGCAGTGGTCCAACAAAGCCTAAGGCCATGGGGTATGCAATTCTACTTAGTTATTGGACTTGAGTTTGTTGGACTTTAAGAAGCTATAATCACAGCCAACTGGGCTAATCTGTTCCACATTATAAAAAAGAGTCCAAAATATTACTATTATTGTTTAAACAATACTTCACCAGTCATAATTATAGAAATTATTAATAAAAATTGACATATATAATAAAAAAAATATTTATATTTTATAAGAACATAAATTTAATTTTTATTATTGTCGTGAGAATTCATCTAGTAGACAATTTTGTAAATTTTCTGTCTTGGGACTATATCTTGACCTTAGTGAGAGACTGATACCGAACACACTTAAACTTTTTTGTATAAACAAATAATTATAGGAGTTAAATAAGATGTTTGATTTAATTGTAACCAATTTTATCTCCTAAAATTATAATTCTTCTCAAAATATCTCTATATGATTACGCATATTAAGAGAATTTCTATCAAGAATAATTTAAAATACACATGATTAAGAGATATTTTATAAAAGTTAACATATAATCATTATAAATAACTAATTTATTTAATATATTTAATCTATTAAAATTAGTTAAATAAATTTATATTAAAAATCAGAAGTAGTATTACACTCATTTTTTTATTGTCCACTGAAATAATAATACTCCTTTCCGCCTTAGAATATATATATATATATAAACATACACACACCATTCGAAACATAGAAAAGGTACACAACAACAGTGGATTTTTAGAAACAATGTAACAAAAAAATTACGTCTTGAAACAGATTAAATATTTTATATTTGTCTATTTATACGTTTGAATAGAGAATGACGTAAAATGCGATTATACATAGAGCTCGCATCATATTTTTTAAAATTTGTCCTAAATGCCCCACCCACACATTCAGAAACACGCACGCTATATGTTTGTGTCGTTCGGCAGTTAGGCTTCCCAACTAATTACTCTCTTCAGTGAATATTTGGTGTAAATACGACAAATCATGAAGCGTTTTTGGACGCTATCATTCCATGTCTAATTAGCATATCATAACTCGAGGTTAAAACATAGGGACTGATTAATCAAATCATAGTTCAGTTGGGGGCAAGATACTTTTTTTAACTAAAAGTGATCATATTCCACCTACGCATTTAATTAGTTTAGTGTTAGGATGACAGAAGTTTAAAAAAAATTGAAAACCCTGAGTACCCATCGATATATTCACATCTAATCTACCTAATTGTTTTGGATGATGCTACATTAACAATAAAATGATTCGCCATTCGTTACCCTATCTATTCCCCCTACTAATTCCAAAACAATATTCAGACATAATGGACGCCAAAGGGCAGAGTCACAGCCAGTAACATTCCAACCAGTAAAAAAAAAAACAAAGCGTACACAAAGAGGTAGGTAAATAAAACTGGTAACGATAAATAACTGATTTTCGTCCCACTATTATTACATTTCATGCACGTAACAAATAAAAGTATTAATAAAGAATATATATATAAAAAAGAAAAAGGTGTAGTTATGGTTGAGTGAAAGGGGCATGTGGATGGTGGGACATTGAAAACTATAAAACGGACTAAAAGACTTGCTTTCCAATTTCTTAATGATATGTACACCCCTCAACCTTCAATTATTAAACAAACCCTGCTGCATTATTGATTCTTCATCAATTTGTTGTTTCGAGACCCCAGTCCCGAAAACAAGGAACTTTCCTACCTCTATACTTTTCCCCTTTCTTTTTCACGCATGGACAACTCCAAAGGTTATCTTCCTCCCTTTTTCTTCTTTTATCTTTTTTCGTAAAGGAATAAATTATACTACTAAACACAGAGAGAGGGGTTTAATTGAAATATGTACCAATTTGGAGGGCAAAGAGCGTAATTACTAGGAGGCAAAAGGAGCTCTATGAGGAATTCCTTTCCTTCTTCTTGCAGATGAAGCAGGTGGTGGAGGAGGCGTGGCCGGGTACATATCTTGTTGTGACCCTTCACGCAATTCTTCTTCTTGTCTCGAAGACACCGATCCCTTTGACTGTGCCCCGTCCAAACCAAAGCTCGCATTCCCATTTCTCTTTATTCCCACAAGCTAATATAAATCATCCATTTTCCACCAGAATTAATCTTTAGTGTATATATTCAATTCATCAACTCTGGTTCATGTTCTCATTAATTGATGATACAATGAGGGATTAATTATATATATTAATTAAAGATGGAGCCGATGATGAATAGTGGTGGGAATATGTATAATGATGATGGGGAATGTGATGGTGATGTGTTTGGAAATGTAGGTGAAGGTGTGTGGGTGGTGGGTGTTATACGCATATGAGGGGAAAGCATGGTTGAGTTGTGAATGATGTGCATGTTGACAGTGATATATATGAAAAACATTTGTGAGGCGAGAAGAGAGAGAGACGTCTGACCTTACATCCCAATGAACAAAAACGAAATGGGTCCAAGAGGCTTCTTCCACAAATTTCGCAAATGTGAGCTCCTCCTCCTTTCCCAGACGACGACGACGATTTTGGCTGAGGCCTCTCGTTCAGAAACATCACTCTTGCACTGTTTATCACATACGTCTGTACTCCACTTATATCCAGTACCTTCTGGATTTCCGCAACTCTCACTACATCGTGATACGAGGATCTTCTTATCTGCAGAACACGCAAGAAATCAACAATGCCGGCACATTATAATTGATTATTCACAATTTGAATCATTAATTCTCAAACATATGCGGATCATTCACTCATCAAAGAAAGTAATATTCCAGAAAAACAAAGCATATTGGACCTGAATAACTTGATGATCCTTGTGCCTTGAAGAACGGCAATAAAAGCAGAATGGGTCGCCATTGCAGTCGAGACAGTACATGTTACACTCGCTCCGGGCGGCGTCTCCGTGAATCCGGCAGACGCTGAAAAACGATGCGTTCAGGAGCGGTTCAAGCCATGGAGGGACCAACATTGTGTCCTGCGGCCAGACACCAATTAATGGGACCGTAAAATCCGATCAAAGAAATTTCATAGAGACGAAGATCTGTGAGACTAGAATGTACTATACCAGTCTATGAGGTGAATGCGCGCCGGCGCCGACGATTTATGGAAGAAATAATGGCGAACAGTACAGTCGGAATTAAGTTGAAGGATCGATGCCGTCAATGGCGGAGTGAGAGGGGAGTTGCAGAACAAATCGTAGAGAAGGAGGAAGACAGAGGGTAAACGGCATTCAACTTGGAATCCACCAACCCGCGAGAAGGTTAAATTCTAAAAGGACAAGGGCTCATTATACAAGTGCGGCTGAGAGCCGGGTATTATTGGACGGATGAGATGCGAAGCGGTAGCTGATTGACTCCCATGACTGTTGGATCAGGAGAGAGGGAACGGGTGTCGTTGGCGCCTACGCCTCTTCGGATCTTCTTTGCGTCTCTACGGTGGCACCGGGTCGGCTACTCGCCTACGCATCACCTCTAATAGCTGTATCTTCCAACTTCATCCACGCCCTCTGTTGTCCACGTGTCTCCTTCTTCCACGTGGCATCATATCCACGGTCCATCCTATTCCCATCGGACCTCTGCCTTCGCCCCGTATTCTATTTTAAATCCGTTTTGTTAATAAAAATTTTTTTTTTTAAGAAATCTATGTTATGATTCGAATATATCCATATCCGAAAAATAACTTCTTAACGAGAGGGCTGATTATATTTTATATATTTTTATTAAACATATAGATATATCCCTATTAAAAACAATCATATCCTATTTAGGATACTGTTTAAATTATACAATAATAATCATATTAAAATTTTATAAATATGGATCACTCGATAAGTAGTTCATTTATTAATATAATTTAAACTCTTTTTTTTTTATTGTTGAGATTGTATAACTTATTTTTAAAGATTCCTACGATATGTAGATAATGCTATCTTTTCAACAATTTGCATCCTCAGTATTGATGATCTCATTCATATCTTATTATTCAGAGCAGATTTCTTTTTTCATTTAAGCATGTATAGTCTAAACGCATTTCAACAGTGAGTCGTCATGTGGAAATTGTCGTCATATGCTCTGAAAACCATCTTTAGAATTATCATTTACTACTATCAAATAGTAGGCAGAATGTCGCGTCACAAACATGAATCTTAAGCTTACTTGTCACTAAACGGTCTCATGTAAATATGTTGTATTGTCCCCTCAGTTGTATCTTTTTTTCCTTTTGGGCAAAATATTAGGACCCTAACCTAATCTTAGAGGCAACCCTAGGCACATGGTTAGTTAGTGGGACTCATAATTCCAACACGTTGCAATGGACGACTAGAATGTAATCGAATCATATAATTGCAACCCACCAAGGTAGAAAATAAAATTAAAACACATATGGGAGATCTCTAACTTTAATTTCACCTTATTATTAGATATATCTAATCCGTAATTACCAAATTTGCCCTTACGTGGCTCCCCACCAAAGCTAAAATCTCCCTTTAAGATATCAAAGAGCCCTTTTGCATCCCTTTCCAAATTCCAATCCCATGACTCCGACTGTAATTTTTTCCCTCTTGTTTAATTTAACTCACGATTTCACATACGTCACCCACTTTTCGAGTATTACCTACGAGTGAATCCGAAACCCGAGACTATGCATTCCTCTCACACGTTGTTTGCGAGAGAAGGAAAAGGGGAACATTGAACAGGAAGAGAAAAGAGTGGCGTTAAATATGAAGATAAACAATTTGAAGGCCGTAAGTAAAGGGCATTTATCCCGAGAAAAAAGTAGATGAAATGAGAAGGAAAGTATCGTTGATTATGTTGAAAGAATGCGAATTATGCGGTAAAACCAGTGCCTGAAGCTTCGCATCCAAACAAAGAGCCACAGGAGGAAAAGTGCCTCCTGTCCTCTACCATACAACACATTATAAAAATTGCAAGACCTTCCTGTTAAGGCATGCTTTACTTGGTATTCTTCTATTTGAATCACCCTAAAGAGCTATCCAAACGGAGGTAAATAAATCTCTGTCCACAAAATTACGGCATACACAAGCAGCTTCCCTAAACAAACACAAAAAATGTCTTGGCTTAGTTGAAAGCGAGATGATGAGATATTAGAATGGTAAAGGCAACGATGAGTTGTTGGGGGAAAAGCTTTTTTATATTGGCAACATGGGGATGCAATCTATGGCCACTTTAGAGTTTAGACGTTCATTGGCTTATGAATATTATTCAAAACTTGATTATTAATAGGTTTCGTCGATTTCGAAGGGTTTTACAGTGGGCACTGGGCAAGGGAGAGTTTTACAGCGGAAATTGACACGTGACCTACTATTGGGCCAAACCTTTAGTATCATCCCTGACAAGGTACGATGGCTCTTTTTCCATTACTGGCTGGAGAAAAAAGATTAGGCCCAAATAATGGCCCAAAACAAAGAAAAGCCCAAAAGCGATCTTATTAATTTATTATTAATTATTTCATGTAAACAATCTTATTATTAAATAGGACAAACATCACAACGCGTATCGAAAGTTCAGAGCGTTGCTTTGAGAGAACTATATCGGAATTCGGAGGCGAGAAGAGAACCGATTCACAAAAGTATTTGAGATAAATTCGTTGCTCTTCTTTCTGTCCCCCAAGGATTAGTTCGTTTCCCTTCCTTCATCGGTTCGAGGATCAGTATCTTGGATCCTAGTTCAAGATGTTTAGATTTTGGTAATTATCTTCGCAAACCCTCATGCTAGCTTTATCTTCGGCTATTAATTCTAAGTATAAGGAATTTGCTCCCTGTGGTGCCGTTCGTTGAGGATTGATCACAATCACACTCGTAGGGCGTTTTGATCTAGCAAGCATACTTTCCTTCGCTGCGCATGTGTATTACCCATACATGGATGATGTTGACCTTGATCCTTAAAGGGAACTTCATATTATATCCTTTTACTTCCACCTTTTAGCTGAATCGTATATCTGTTTCTTTATGTTGGTTAAATTAATTACCTTAGGCTCTCATATTTGACTTTTTAAAAACAAAATTGAATTTCTGTGCCCATTCTCCGCTTTGTTTTTCAGATGAATGTAAAAACGCATTGTTAATGCTATCCGCTTGGCATTGTTAATATACAATAACAAGAGTGGAATAATTCTTGATGCTTGGCTGTAGTTGTGGCGCCTGCTGTCATATTATTTGGCTCTGATGCTGAGACTGATAGAGGGTCTCGCAATTATAAAATATTTATGAACGAAAGATTTCATAATCTTGATGTGCAATTTTGGTTGAATGATTATGTACTATGAGCATTATCTTGTTTACATACAGGGGATCACCCGATAGACCATCTCAGCCACGCCCTCAGGAAGGTTCTACTTCGACACATTCCTGGTACCCTCCGTCTGTAGTGACCTCACCCAGTTCTTCTAGGCCTACAACACCAAGTGGCTCTTCCTCAAGCAGCTATGGTTCACAGAGACCTACAGAAAGATTGCAGTCTCCTTCACTTGTTTCTCCCACCGAAGCTGCAGGAGTTATTGCTCATCTGAAGGACAAAAGGTAAGTTACACCTTATTTTGAACAACGTTAAGTCACTTCTTTCAAGTTTTTCTAATTTGAAATTGATATTGTCATTTGACAACAAAATTTAAATTTGCTTTATAACATGAGGCCCAACTTTTTTGACAGCCTTATTGTTTAGATTTAAGCGTTCATGGGGATCTTTGTTCTCTAGATATCAATGGGGATGAACTTGGCAGAAAATACAGTTCAAATTTGATTTCTGTGCAATTTACATTTTGGTTGGGCGGTGCAAGCAGTAAACATGGAATGCCCAAAGCTTCTTAAAATTATCTGTTCTGTTAAAAAACTTTCTAAACTTTATCTGAATACATTTATTTTTTAATCATAATTCTTCCATTTGAGATCACAGGTTCTAAAGCTACTGTTTTGTTAAGTCTTGATATTAAAAAGTTGTTCTTCTTTGCATTCTTTCAATGAATACTTATCTGAGTGGTCCTGTTGGCTTCACATAGCATTCCTAGTAATTCTGATCATATGATTTCCCCCTCATCTTTTTAAATATCGATTCTCTTGTTCCTCTTTTTCACTCTTTATAAATTGTTCAGTGCTGATGAGCTACGGAAGCTTTTATCTGACAAAGATGCATACCAGCAATTTTTACTTTCGCTTGATCAGGTCAAAATTCAAAACAATGTAAGTTTCCTTCTATTACCTCTATTGTATTTATGCTGATTTATAACTTTAGAAATTTTCAGTGTTAAATATATTTCACCTCCACTGCTCTATAGATTTGTAGCTGAACCAAATTTTAAATTTTTAAAAATAGTTAATTTCATGGGATTGCTACTGGTAGCTGTGTGGCTGTGTATCCCATATGGCCTATAGGATGGCTTATTCTAGATACCTGGCTTTCCTATTTTGGTGGCTGTTGATTTTTACTTATTTTGCTGTAATGCATGAGACTAATATCTCGGACTTTAGAGACTTTGCAAGTGCTGAGACTGTTTGCTTTCTGATCTATGTTTCCTTCGAGTATGTATGTGGGTATACAATGATATTTTTTTTTGGAAAATAAAGTTATTTTTGAAAAAAACAGAGAATGATACAAAAACAGTGCACATGAATTCCTCTTCAATCAAAAGGGAAGTTTTTTTATTTTAAAAAAGGGCAAAAAGCAAAGGCTTTTTAACTCAAAAGAGCTTTCCAATCCCTCTCCGTAGTGGACACCCCACTAAAAAATGCATTCACCGAACTGATCAGGGAATTGAATTACTTGAGTTTTCTTAGATATAATGTGAGAAGCTGTTGGGAACAGTTGACAACGGTAACGTTATGATATTATATTATATGTTTCTGTTTTATGTTCTTAGTGCTGTGTAAAACTTCTTTTAGTTGCATCGATTCTCTTGCATAGGTTGGATTGTGTGTCTGCTCATATTTTTAACTACTCTCCGTGAATTTGATCAGTTGAAAGACGAACTTTGCAAGGAGACTACACAGCTTGCAGGTGAGTGTGTACATACTTTGACCGGAGTGAGCTACATATATTTAAATCCATTGTGTGTGTGTGTGTGTGTGTGTGATGTTTGAGAACTTTTTTAACTCTTTTTTCCCCACAATTAGAGGAAAATCTGCAAAAGGAACCTCGTATTATGGAACTTAAAAATCAGGTAAGATGACTTGCTCCTTAGAAACACACAGAAATTTGTTATGGATGGCATGAGAATCTTTTTTTGCTGACTGCCGTTATTTTCCAACCGTAAATCACAAACTTTATCTTGTGCTAACCATTGAACATTTTGCTCCTCTGGGAACAGTGTAGAATAATTCGGACAACTGAGTTAGCCGCTGCTCAAGAGAAACTAAATGAACTTGAGAAGCAGAAAGAACAAGCATTGAAGTTCAGTTCTCCAGCTTCCCTTCTCCAACAGCTTCAAGGTATGATATGAAATGATTTGACTCGAAGTTCTGGTGATAGCAAGATAGTTCATACTTAAAATTAATACTGGGGGTTCAGGGATATGTAAAGCTTGTATGATGATTTTGCAGAGGCTATGAGTAAGACGGAAGAGGAATCTGAAAATCTGCACCAGCAACTCCTTGATAGAGAAATTGATCTTGGAGCTTTCTTGCAGAAATACAAGAAGCTTCGTACCAATCACCACAAGAGAGCTCTCTTGCATCTTGCGGCTAGAACATCAAGTGCATGAGAGCCACGTAGGGGACATGCATATTTAGCCACCGTTTCCTTATTTGTTCGAGGAAATTGATATGTGCGCATTTGTTTAAGGGTTTATTCTTTGCCCATATAGTAGTCATCCTCTGGAGGTCATTATCATCTTTTTCACAAACGATTGGAATACTGGCTTTGATCAACGAGAAACCTTCGTGTGTATAGCTTGAGATTTCTCAGTTTACCTGTATCTTATCTTAGGTGACTAGCGAGCTTTAAATGCGAGGCTGTTTTCATTTGAAGCTAGTTCCGTACCAAGTTACCGTTGTCTATCTATCCTTTGTAATTTACGACCATCATGACTTTATTATATTAATCTTGTGTCATAACCCATCGTTAAATTTACTGTCTTAATTTTCAAATAATAGGCTTGTTAGGCTCATTGGATTGTTGGGGAAACAGCTAAAAGTTCTAGAGCTTATCGGCTGAAAGTGTTCAAATTTGTCAAAAGAAATCAAGCGACGTTGTAGTTCTCAGATCTTAAGCTCAAGCAGAAAGAGTAAACTCTATTAGAGTGGTCTCGTGATAATCTTGTTAAGTTCAATTGATAAAATTAAGGCTTAATTTTCTCAGTTGAGTATTTCAAAATGAACTTAGGTATTCTTTTTAGTTTTTGAGAAGTCCAGTAACAAAAGCAACTTGAACTTCTTCCAATGCACATACTTGTTAATCAAATCTCAGTTCATCCTGTTGCATCGACTCCAGTACCTACGTCGCCGCCGGCTCATTCCACACTGTCACCCAATAGGTGGAAGAGTTTGAAAAGAATTTTTTTATAAAAATAAAATGAAAACAGGATCAGGTTAAAAATAATTTTAAAAAATTATGTAGTAGAATAAAAATAAATATAGAATTGATATATAATTTTTTTATAACTTGAAGTAAATAATTTAAAATATTTTTTTATAAAAATTTTATAAATTAAAATAAAATAATTTAAAATATTTAACTTTTACTTTTATAATTTTATTTTTTAAAATTTTTAATAAAACTGTAGAAATAGAATCGGTTCCATTTGTACTAAATAAACAATGGATTCCCTTTCACAACATAGAAAAAGGGAAGAGAAAAATTTTAATAGAGAGAAATTGAAGAAAGAAGAAGAGAGAGATTTTATTATTATCTTATTTAGATTAACATTAAGAGAGGAGAGTGAAAAGATTTTCATATTACCTTATTTATTTAAGAAATAAAGAGAAAGAAAATATTTTTATATAAATAAATTTATTTTATATTATTTTATAGAATATTTTAATAAAATATAATATAAAAATAATATTAAGATATTAAAAAAATTATAAATATATTAATATTATAAAATAATAATATTATACCTCCGTTTAAATTCTACAGGTAAAATTGAGGAAGAGAGGAAAAATTTTAAAAAAACTTTCCACCCTTCCTAAATAGTTTACTGAGTCAAAGGAGGGAAAAGGAGCAAAATAAAAAATCACTGCTCTCCTCTCTCCCAAGTTACCCATATCAAACCGGGCCATAGCCTGGGGATTACGCATGGATGCCTTAGCAAAAGCTCTGAGAAATCTACGGGTGCTGATCTCGCAGTGCTTCGTTCTACTTGCTGGGAAGGAGGGTTAATACGCTTCGTTCTACAGTCGAAACTTCACCGGCTGTGAGAAAAAGAGATTCCTCATGCTACGTGTTCTTCCAGGGTGTTTTGAGTGCGCATTTGTGAAGCATGTTGATCTTGACACTATCAAGTGCATGGTCATTGCGGGTCCTGCCTCGACGAAAGATGAATTTCGCGGATTCCTGATCTCGACGAAATCCCATTGATCACAACAAATCAAGAATTGTGGTTGTGGCAACGAGCGAGTGATTTGAAGGAGGTTTTGAATGACAGCAGAGTGATGACATGATCAAAGACAGTGAGGTTGGGTTAGAGATCCGGGCTTTCAAAGAGCTATGGAAATTGTTGATGAGCGATTCGGGTCGATCATGTTACGGTTTGAAGAACGTGGAGGCTGCGCATGAGATGATGGCAGTCGAGATGCTTCTGATAAAGGATGAACTGTACAGGAGTGAAGAGACGGGGACGAGGCAAAAATACTTGAGTTCGGTTAAATCAGTGAAAGAACAGTTAGCCCATTTAACGGGCGTTGCTGCAAATCTGAGATTTCCCTTGCCTCATCTTCAACAAACGGATGATTGAAATTTTGGCTTCTAAATTAGCTTCCTGTTATCTGTTGCTTCTCTTTTCCCTTCAATTGTTAGCTCAGACAGAAACTTGTGAAAGGAGATAGATTCTTTCCTCTGTTTTATCTCATCGTTGTTCTCTTTGTATTTTCTGCCTTCGCTAGCTTTCAGGGTTCGAATTTATCGATGTAAAGATAACATGAAAGAGGGATCCTTTGTGGTCGGCATCACCAAAAGAGTAGCATAACTAAAATGAAAGTTGGAAGTTAAGTCTAAAGATTACCTCCATTACAAACACACGATTCAAACAAATTTCGGAGAACAATATCCACCACTATACCATATGTTCCCTTTTGAAAAATAAACACGTAAAAGAGAAGTCACTGATGAGGGAATTTAAAATTCAACAAAAAGTTGTAGATTCCCTTTAGCAAATTTAGCTTCAAATCATTGCAATAAACCCGCCTCCCTAAGAGCTCCTTTATAATCTTCAACGCTTTTTTCCCGGACCTGCACCCCAATGACACGAAGAAATTATGCAATTAGATTATGCAAGATTCACAACTTGCAATAAGAATACCAAGTCGCAGAAGGAAAATTGCAGGTTCAACATTCTGTCGACATTGCATACAGAACGCAATATCAATAATTGACATTGCCATTATCCAAAACCATACCTCAGTTACATGGGCGCCAAAGTGCCTCTCAATCTTCGCCATGAGATTTGCATCCCTTTCACCACATATAAGGTTAAATACAGCCCCTGCAGGATCACGTGGAACAAGCAGCAGGATAATTCATATTTTAAATTAAACATTACAATTTAACAAGGACTGAAAAATAAATGAAATTTTTTAACGCCAGAAGGATAAAGGTCAGATCCTAAAAGACATATGTAGAGTCTTTGTGTGGTTTTAATAAGAAATGAATTAGATGCTTACCCTTGCGCCCAAAACGTCCAGCCCTCCCAACCCTATGCAAATACACCTCATAATCGGGTTCCTGTTCACGCCCACGAGTATACTCCGCAGTATGTTTCAATGGAAGATCATAATTAATAACCAAATTAACCTGAACAGGAATAAAACGAAGAATGTCATCACATTGAGAGGCAGATAAGAAGTGAAAAAATATACCCAAAAAAGTACGTGAGATAATAGAAGAAATCCAGCACCTGTTGTTGATCAAAGCCTCGGGCAAGAACATCAGTTGATATCAGAACTTGAGTCAAACCATCTCTGAACTCTTTGACAATCTTATCTCTCTCGTCATGCTGAAGAGCGCCTTGAATAGAAGTGACCTCATAGCCCAAATCAGCGAGCGCTTTGTGCAACATGCTTGCACTATTTCTTGTGCGCACAAATATGATAGTTTGGCCCACATTCTCTCCTATTTCAAAGATGTAATCTTTGATCACTTCAATTTTAGAGAGTTCATCAAGACAATTCACCCTGTATTGCTTCACTGCGTCTAAAGATAGCTCTTCTTTCTTTACAAAAAGTTGATTGTGATCCTTCTTAACTATTCTTGAAACAAAATTCTTGACAATTTCATTAAATGTAGCAGAAAACAGAAGAACCTGAAGGGCAGACATACATACCAACGAAAAAGTCAGATCCTGATCTTAATTAACTAATGCAGTTATAAACATATGGGATAATCAGTAACTCAAAAATTTGTTAGATAAGAATAGCAGTTATAAAATTTGACTTGAATCATGTACAAGCTGACACAATTACGCCTACGTAAATAGTAAACACATCAAATAAACCAGTTATTCAAGCATAAATGCTATAGTTCTTCACAAATACTTAGCCTCAAAGTTAATAACTATAATTCGGTTTCATTTATAGTCAAATTTTGTTAGACCTATTGGCATCAATCAGAAAGATTTTATCTTCACACGGATGCAGTAGGAGAGTGAGGGAAGCATTGTGATGTCAAATAATCCATAAACTGAGTTTTAGTTTTTGAAATAAAACTGTGTTTCAATGAAAAGGCTAATGTATTGTTTTACTTCCTACGTCGAAAGCGGTTTACCAGTTCTAGAAGCACAGAAAGAGTATGAGAGCTGCTACACCTGAAAAGATGTGCACAAGTGCCTCTAAACTAAGCGTCTTTGCATGTATGGGCACATAGTGGATGGAAATGTAATGCATCCGAGCAAGTACAGGAGACAGGGTTCAACAAACCTGACAGTTATTATTGACTCTTTCTATATCTTTCATTATCCTCAAAGAATCATCTTTAAAACCATCCTGCAAAAGTACAATGTCAATAATTAATAAAATGGAAGATCAATATATCAATATACAATACAAAAACCATAGCAAGGTGCACTATTCACAAGTTATTTACAATAAGGTTTATTTTCAAACCCTGTGACTTGCGGACCCATCTATGCAAACATTTAATGGCTAAAATCAGTGATATTTAAAGATATATACATGATTGATTCAAAAAGAAAAAAGAAAAACCCCAGACCCTAGACTATGTCCTTCGATCTCTACGGTACTCATTAAGATGAGGTAACGCCTGTTGAGCCAAGTGGTTTTACTAGAGGCATTTCATAGTTAAATGATGTTGATGGTTATAAGAATAGAATGATCGGTATACTACAACATTAATTTCTGATCTACGGAAATATCACTAATCTCCACTGCGTTGCAATAGTATATACACGGAGAGTGATGGGAAATTTGCAAGCCTAGTTTAGAGAACCGTGAAGCTTCAATATATGATACAGCAACAATAAAGTTCACTGATGTTCTAAAATTACCTCTGCAAGCATTTGATCAGCCTCATCGAAGACAAGAATGCTTAATCTGGAAGAACTCAGTTTCTTATATGACATCCACTTCTTAATTGTTCCAGGAGTCCCAATTACTACTTGTGCCATAATAGGTTCCCATTTTGCAATATGAATAGAATCTCTGCTGTCTGTTGGTATGGCGCATTCTGAAATAATCCCCGTGTATTTCCCCATCTTTCGAAGAACTTCCGTATTCTGGCATTTTTAGCACTCTTAAACCCTATGCCACATTTTCCATAAAGAATGAAAAGCATGGAACCTTACCTGAATAGCTAATTCTCGAGTTGGACAAATGCAAAGAGCTTGAGGAGCCTTCAGGTTGGGGTCAACACGACTTAGCATCCCAAGCACAAAACATGTTGTCTTGCCTGAACCATTATGTGCCTGTGCAATCAGATCCTTAAAAGGAGGGCTCAAGATCATTGGCAAACTGATAGCTTGAATTTTGCTAGGCTTCTGAAATTTCATCTCAACATACAATCCTTTTAGCAGCTCTGGAGAGAGATTCAAATCTTCAAAGGTGCTCGCTGAGGTATATGGAGTATCGCCAGAAGTAACCTACATCAAAGTTAAACCTCAAGTTCCTTATGAAGTCCTTGCCCCAGCACCAATGAGCTACCGTTTGAAAAACAAATTGCATTTACCAACCAATTTTGTTTTTTTTTTGGTGGGGGAGGGGGGTTGTTCTTAGAAAGGAAAGAAATGGGAGCACGTTCCAATCAGGTAATTTCAAGATAAAGAACAGCTCGCAGAAAATCAAAATTCCTCTTTCAGAAACCAAGTGAAAGGTAGAAGATGATAAATTTAGCCTGGATCTTATTCAGTTTCTCAAAAGGGAATCGTACTGGATGGCAGAAAATCCCTTGATTAGTTTTGCGCGCCTACGATGAAACAAATTATAGCTATAAAATACTGTACCGCTTGAATGTTGGAGTCCTCCGGTTCGTCCAAGAACTTACTAGTCTTCTTATTCTCGTCGATGGCTAATCCGTCAACGTTAAGCGAGGACACTGATGATGAACTAGGGGAGGCATTCGTTTCTTGTGGAACTTCTTCCTCAACTTCATCGGCCCAACTTTTATGCTCGGTGACCACCGGTTTGCTCTCCGGAGGCGCAGTGGTGGAGGAGGAGTCACCGGATGCTGATTCCGCCATAGCGGAGTGTGCAGCATGCGAGGAGGGGACTGAGCGTGGATCGAGAGAGAACGCGGAACTGTAGTAGTAGCAGCCTGGCAGGATCCCTAGATGTGGGCTAGTGTGAATTATGATTTTTGCGGGGTTGGCCCTTTATATCCTTTGTGACTCCTGAATTCTGATGTAAAAATGTCCTCCCATTAAATATAGATTTTATGAGAGGATAGTCCATGGGTGCTGTGCTTTCAACTAATTTAAATTTAAGTATTAGAAAATATTAAGAAAAATATAATTTACCAAATATTTATGTATAACGTGTAAAGTTTATATTTTTCATTTTTTTATTTTGATACATAAAAATTTATATAAATTTGGTACCAATTTCTTATAAGATCGATAGAAGTAAAAGAATATTTATAAAGAAGTTAGAGTTTGGCAGTAGATTTGGAGGCATCGCATCCTAACCCGAGCCTACAAGAATTAACAGTGGAGCCCGAATAAGCTGAAATTATGGGCTTATAATTGATTAAACAGGAAGTGGGCTTCTGCTGGAGTCCATCCAACACCTTTAAATCGGTAGGAACTAATTTATTGTTATTTTAGCCATATTACTTAAAGAGGTATCTTAATTTTTATATATTTAAATTTATATTTAAAAATAATAGATAATTTATCTTATCTGATATTAGTATCATATAGGAAAAAAGAAATTTTGTCTTACTTTTAGATTATGAATAAGTCTAATATCTTTCTAAAAATTTATATAAAAAAAATTGTAGGAATTTGTTTCTTTTTAATAAAATAAAATAAAAACCTGTTCATATTCTGAATGAGCCCAGCTATGACTAGGTTCTAATCACTGTTGCAAAGTTTTTCGTGTTCTTTATCGAGTCAAATATTTGTTTTTTATGTAACAAAAAAATATTTATTTTTGAGAGTATTATTAACAATATTTTGATTCCAAGAATTTGTCGGCATTTTTGTAATGAAAAGACAGATAATTATAAAAATAAGGTTATATATATATATATAGGGGGGGGAACAGGCCAGGCCAGGCCAGGCTTTTGACTTAACAGGCCAGGCCTGTTAAATAACAATTTAGCCTGAACCTGGCCTGTAGCCTGTTACAAGCTAATTTTCTCGCATAAGCCTGGCCTGTAAATATACCTGGCCTGGCCTGAAGCCTGTTAAAAGAGCCTGTTTATAATTATACTTACAGGCCTTCAGAACAGGCTTCTGTAACAGGCCTTACAACAGGCCTTCATAACAGGCCTTACAACAGGCCTTCGTAATAGGCCCTAAAACAGGCCTCCGTAACAGGCCTTCTAACAGGCTTTTTTGTATATTTTAAAAAACTATAAATAATATTTTTATGATATTAATCATTTTAAAATTGAAAAATATTTAATCCACCATCAAGAATTCAAGACAATACTAAACAAATACAACAATTGTCATTACAATAATACAAGTACAACAATTTAAGCCAAATCAAAGTAAAAAGTATTAGCCACACATCATGAAATCTTCAATATAATTTCTTCCTCTTGCTCCAATACCTTAAAAAGAAGAAATCAAATGTATATTACTATATCATAACACAATTGAACAAATAATAAGTAAAAGGAATTATATTATTTGTAAATTATAAAATGTGTACCTTTGATTTCTTCTTTAAACCATACTTGTTACGAAGCCAATCCCCACCACAAATAAGTGCTTCAATTGATTCTTCATTTAATCTTGAACGGTATTCATCGATAACTCTACCTCCAGCACTAAAAGTGGACTCTGATGCCACAGTTGAGATTGGAATGGCTAATATATCAGCAGCCATCTTAGATAAAATTTTGAACTTAAGACTATTATTTTTCCACCATTCCAAAGCACTGAAAGAGTTAGAATTACCCTCAGGAATAAATGCAGCCTCTTCAAGATAAACTTCTAATTCTGATTTCACTGGGGGAAGTGCTTGCTTTTCACGAACAATGCTCATGAAATGATCAAATCCTGAAACTTTAGAAGAACAAGGTGTGTTGGCAGAAGAGTTGTTGCTGACATCAACTTCATTTAATACATTTGTCACTTCCTTATAGTTGGCAACATATTCATCATACATAGATTCCAAAGCCTTCACTACTTTATCTATATTATCAGAAGCCACATAATTAGGCTTATAAATCGAGGAAAAACAATAATTCAAGCCATATAATTTGCACCTGGGATCCAAAACACTTGCTATTGCCATTACCATATTACATTGCCCCCAATATTTGTCAAACTTTTCTTTCATTGAGGCCACCATTTCTCTTATGAATAAATCTTCATCTTCTACAGCATTATCAATTTCTTGTTTTACTTTCCAAACTTCAGGAAGGTATAAATTTGCAGTAGGATACTCACTACCTGAGATGACATGAGTGGCTATATCGAATGCTTCTAAAATCTTACAAATCTTCTCAACTTTGTTCCAATCCTCTTCTGTTGGTGCATACTTGTAATGTGGCTCTCTTTCCTTATAATCGGGAAAGACAACCTTGAACTTTAAAGCAGTAGCCAACATTCTATATGTAGAATTCCACCTAGTTGGACAATCAATCATGAGCTTCTTTTCTTTCAAACGTTTTTGTTCAACAATATCACGAAATGCTTTCAGCCTTGCATCATTATAGTTAACATACTTCACACTCTCACGGACATTATGTATAATGTCTTTAATGCTACCAAGGCCATCTTGCACCAACAAATTCAGTATGTGTGCACAACATCTAACATGAAACAAATTACCACCCAAAGGTAATGAACTACTAAGTGTTAAGGTGTCCTTAAGAACCCTTAAACAAGAACCATTGTAAGCCGCATTGTCAACTGTCACAGAAAATACTTTATTATCAATCCCCCAAGCCTTCAAACACTTGAAAATAGCATCTGCCACATCAATTCCCCGTCTTGGGGCAGGAACTTTCACAAAATTTAGAACCCTCTTTTGAAGATTCCATCCCGCATCAATGAAATGCCCAGTAATGACCATGTATTCAGCTACTTGGTGAGTTGATTTCCACATATCAGTAGTCAAACTAATCTTGCTAACACCTCGTAATATGGCCTTCAAGTGTTTCTTCTCTGCCTCATATATAGCTAAACAATCACTTCTAGCTGTCTTGCGAGAGATTTTTTGAAACTCAGAATTTGCATATTGAAAGCCCCACATCCAAACTTCATCCTCGACAATGTTAAAAGGATGATCATGCACCATGATTGCAGTAGCTATAATTTCCCTCATCCTTTCATTGGAATATCTAGCACCCGGTGCCAGAAATGGGTTGATATTCATATTCGAAGTTTGAAATGGAATGGTGGATTGTTTTTTTTGAGAAGACACATGCAACATCCTTTGCAAGCATGTCTTCGCATGTCTCCAAAGATGGGTAGTACTAGCTCCCTTCCCAGAATATGAAAATGTATTTTTGCAATACTTGCATTTACCTTTGAGCCCACTTTCAGTTTCGACTTGATCAAAATCATCCCAAACAGCTGAGGTTTTTCGCCTCTTCTTTGTGATGACACAATCATCACCTTCATTTTCATCATTAGTTTGTTGGGTAGAATCTGTCTGCATTGGTTGATTAACCTCAATAGCATTAGGAGGAACTGAAGTTGATGACATTGTTTCACATTCAATTGGAGATGACATTAACTAAACCTGAGTAACAAATCAACATACACAAATCAGCAAACTATAATTATATAATCAACAAACTATAATCAGCAACTGTTCCCACTTGAAATAACCATAACGCATATTGAACTCGTAACGCATACTGTTCCCATATTCTAATACAGAAGTGAAATAATTGAATGGCAAAAATTCAAATATAGTTTCTCCCCCAGTGCATTCAAGCAAGAAAATACTCTCTTAAGTTTTAGTGCATAGAACAATGCAACTATTAATTATAAAAACTGCCATCAGTTATAAATTCAATCACTCAAGCTAGGCAATGCATTGTTTAAAATAATATGAGAATAGAGGTAAACTACAAGATTAACTCCTAAAGATAAAGATGGATAACAAAGCAATTTAAAGATAACTTGCCTATCTTAATATATACAGCTCATAAACCAAAAAAAAGACAGCAAATATATACAGCTCATAAATCTGCATAAAACAGCTCATCCTCCTTGGTTTACGAGATATACAGCAAATATCTTAATATCGAATGCTTGCTTACATCTTTAAGAATAGTAGCAACACATATATAGATGTCTAAGGCTCTTTTTCCTGTTTTAAATCAGCAACACCCGGGAATAGAACCAAAAAACACCTACCCAGATGAAAGGGAGTCATATTATTCATAAGCTATAAAAAGTGTGACTCATCTTAAAACTGTGATGCAAGCCCATAGTCTAGTTCTTATTCAAAACTAAATTAGAACATGTGAAATTTATCAGCGTCATTGATCACATGAAATGAATCAAACTTCTCATTTGTATCACGGAAGCAAATGCAACATATCCTTAGTACATATGGCCAGTAATAACACTCCTGTAAACATATGGATTATCAATGAATAAGGCATTCAAAGCAGTTAAGCTGAATATAACTAAAAGCAATGCACGCAGAGTAAAAACTTGCGAAATCTACATGTAGTTGCTCCATAAAAGTACAGTGGTATATAAATGGAGAGAGAAAAAAAAGAATCCCAGAAACAGGGGTAAAACTCAAATTCCGTTCAAGAGATTAACAAATTAATAGTAGCAAAGGTATACAGATGTGAACTGAGCGGTGCAAGAAACGACAGACATTTAGGGTTACATTCAAAATTCAATCAGAGAATGCAATCAGAGAATGCAATCACCTGAAAAGCCTTGTAAATTATATCACCGTCAATTGACTGACCCGATGAACTGAACGATGCCGTAGACTGAGCGATGCGGTTGACTCAATCACGTCGTGACCTGAGCAGATGAAGCAGAGAGCAATCTGTCGACTGTTGAGAGTAGAGAACTGCGAAGTGTAGAGTGCGCCTGGAGCTGGAGAATGGAGATTAAATCTGAGAGACTGAGAGGGCGAGAGGAGAGGGCGAGAGGAGAGAATGAGAGAAGAGAACGAGAGGCGAGACCGCGAGAGCGATTCAGAATGGGAAGTGAGAGGCTGAGAGCTGCGACCTGCGAGAGATAGAGAGGCAATGGAATTTAGGGTTATGTTTTAAAATTATCATGTAGTTATTGTTATATAAAAAAAGAAGAATAAAGTTTACAATAATATTGAGTAGTTTGATGGTGTTGTTGTCTTATTGGATTCAATAGGTGGGGGGTTCGATCCTCACCTAATGCATATTCTCATATTAATATTTTAAATAATATAAACAGGCCGCCTGAGCAGGCCTAACAAGCTTTTTAGTGAGCCTGAGCCTGGCCTATTAAGAGAAACAGGCTTAGATATATGCCTGAGCCTGTACATTTCTTATAACAGGCCAGGCTAAACCAGGCTACATACAGGCCAGGCCACAGGCCCCTGTCAGGCTGCCTGGCCTGTTTCCACCCCTATATATATATATGTATATATTGTTTAGTAGTGGGCGTGAATGTGGGGCCTTTTTCATAGATTTGGGCATCTCGCTAGTTGGATCTTGCGTTTGTCCGTCTGGATAGCACTTTTTTTTTAATATTTTTTTTTAAATAGATTATACTCACTTATAATTGAAATATAATACAAATTTTCTCTTTTTTCTAAACGATATCAATATCTGGTAAGATAAATCGTCTATTATTCTTAAACATAAACTTAAATACTTAAAAGTGAAGATATTTTCCCAAATCTCATGACTGGAATCACAATAACATAATATTTTTTCTAAATTGAATATTCTTTAAATAGTCACATGTCTCACTTTTCTATGGGTGTGTTTGGATTATCTTTTAAAGAATAGATTTTAAGAATAATAGATTCTGAAAAATAGATTTTGGGAATAATAGATTTTGGGAAAAAATTGATTTTAAAAATTGGAGATACTTGGATGATTAATAGCAGAATAACTTTTCTATGGATAATTTAAAAAAGCCAAACTAATGTGATAATTATATAAAGAATAAATTTGATTTTAATTTTTTTCATTTAAGTGATTAAAAAATAATATATGTATAAGGTAAAAATTTACAATATTCACCTAAATTTTAATTTTTTTTCACTAAAAATTTTATTATAATTAACCAATCTATATCATCGTTTAAAATTTTAGAATATAGTAATTTTAAAATAAAAAATTAAAATTTTAGATTTTAAATAGTATTTGTTTTTGTTTTTTTAAAAATAAAAATAAAATTATTATTTAAAATTAAAATTAAAAAATAAACCCACATACACACACCAGAAATCGAAAAGCTAGGGGCACAAAGTTATCCAAAAATAATTTTTTTAAAACCATAATTTAAGTCTTAAAATTATTTTTTTTAAAAAAAATAATAATTAATAATAATTTTTTTAAATGATACTTTTATTTATAATCTATTTTAAAATGTGATTGTCCAACACACACTATATAACACTTATAAATTGGCAGTGGTAACCTGCAAGTAAAGCTTTCCTTGTGCAGTTTTTTTGTTTTTTGACCAAACTTGTGTGAAATATACTAGACGGCGTGGTATGGATTGTTATAATTTTATGGAGTTTATTAGTGGCGGTTGCCGCGAGATTAATAGTTTGATTCTCTCGTTCGCTTATTGTACTCCGTTGTCGTTCAAATGCAGATAGACGCAACCTCACGGGTACAGGAATTACGGGATTCGAATTCGCGTAAGCGAGGGTACGTAGTTTGAAATTCAAACTCAAACGATTGCTTTTCCTTATATCCAAACCCTAAAGTAGCAAAAGAAAATAGTGTTGTCGTTTACAGTACTTTAACTCAATTCGATTTAACGTTTGGTAACGTTGGAATTCCTTGAGAACTATTTAATACAAGGTCTACCAAATTTCACTATAAACTATTTATGTTTCTCCGTATATTATGATGTTCTACAGACAATACGGAAAAAATAACTTTCATGGCTTGTAATCTATATTTACTGATATATTCTATGTTAATTTATAATGCTTTACAAGTAGTATTATTATAAATAGATTCGTGTTTAAGTGTCTATGTATACTCCTCATATATCTACTCCTCTTCTGAACTTTAATGAGTTAACATGTAGTATAGTTTATATTATAAATTAAATTTTAAATTAAAAATTAGATGAATATTATATTTATAAACTGATATGTATCAGTAATTATTTTATGGAAAAAATAATTACATTCTTAACACAGTTGGAGACTGAAAATTAGTAAGAGTAAAATTGAAAGTAAGAAATTAATTCATTTTTTTCTTATGCATAGTGATTATAAAAGAAAGTAAGAATTTCTTCCTACATAAGTATATGATCAATACAACCCTACTTGATATGGATTTTGGTGCCCACGATATTTTTTTTTCTTTTGTTATAAGAAATTTAAAAAAAAATGATTAGCTCACTCACAATTTAAGAAGATGTCAAAATTTTTCTTTTAAGTAATACTAATATCGGGTTGGGGCGAGTCATTTATTATCCTCAAACATAAATTTAGATTATAACCACAAAATATTATATTTTTCAATAATCAAACACACTCTAATATAATAGTATGTCTCATATTTTTATTAGTTAAACTCACACATTATATATGTATATATATATTTAGAAACGAAGAGCTTGACCTAGATCTGTGCCAAGTTTTTTTTTATATAAAAATTTGTAAAAAATAGTTAGATTTATTTACGATTTAAAGGTAGATACAATTTTATTTATTCTAGATGATACCAATATCAATCATAATGAGTTATCTATTACTTTTAAATATAAATCTAAATTATGATATTTTTTTAAATATTATGATTAAAATTATAATTAAATAATATTTTTTAAATATTAAATATAATATAAATAATCTTATGTCTTCGTAAATTCAACCTATTGATTGCGTGGTCCAACTGTACTGTAGTTTCTAATTCTGCCCAAATTCATAGAGTGGGCCAACATCTTCTCTCGGAGTTGCCAAAGAAGGCGGGAAATTGCATAAATTTTTACTAAATATCCCTTTTATTAGTTAATTATTGAATAAACACCCCAATATTAAATTTATAATTTATAATAGCCTTACCCATTTTTTAAATATGACAGTATAATATATGAGACTCGCCTAGTTGTAAATAAAAAACTAAAAAAATATAATACTTCTCTAATTTATAATATATAATATAATTATAAAATTAATATTAATTTTAAATAATATATATTTATTATATTTATTAATTTTTTTAAATTATTTGTATTGACGATCCATATATAAATTAAGTAAGAGAGATAGGAGAAGTTAAAAAAATAATTATAATATTTTAAAACAAAAATATTATATTAATTAATTATTTTAATATAATTAAATTAATTAAATATATTTTATATTAAATATAAAAAATAAAACATTATTATAAAAAATTTCAAATCATGTATCGAGATTTATATATGTTATTTTTACATCACAGAAACCTCATACCTTTACTTGGATAACGTATTAAATCCAATTTTAATTCTCCGGGTGTTTTATATGGTTTATAATCTTACTTTTTATTATATTATAAAAAATTAGGTGAAATGGTAATAAAAATTAATATAAATAATAAAAAAAATATTTATATTTTATAAGAATATGAGTTTAATTGTTATTGTTATTATGAGAATTTTTTTAATAAACGATATTATAAATTGTTTATAAATATTTTTTAAATTTTAAAATTATATTCTAATATTAGTAGGCAGCTATGCTAAACTTGTTTTTATAAAAGAAACGCGGTGAGGTGAAATGAATATTGGTATTAATGTTTAATGTGAAATATAAAATTTATAACAAATTATAATTTTTAATATCTAGTGAACAGATGAAATTACCAGGGTTGGCATCCACTTCAGCGGTGACTGGGAAGTTCAAGGCTGGCGCGTGGTAGTCACTCGCACAACGGCTACGGAAAGGGAAGCACGAAGGGTCAAAAAAAGCCGGCTCGCAGCTCGGTAATGCATTGCATGGGATTAATGACTTTTACGTTTTGGCCCAGGCCACGTGAAAAAGCCAAAAAGACCCTACATTCTCGTCAAGTCTTACTATTACAGCCTCGCCTTGCTCTTCGGGCTCTTTTTCTTTTTCTTTTTTTTGAATTTTCAAAATAAAATTTCACAGGTAATCATCTATTTTTTAATAAAAATAATTACACTCTCGCCATGATATTCATAAATCAAAGGGAGCTTGAACGATGCAGTCATGGAGGACTTGAGAAAAATTGGATTAGACAAACGTATCTCAGACGACCTTGACCTGTGGCGGTCAGCCAAATACTATTTATTATTGATGCCTTTCTATCTGTTCCTGATCCATAACGATCCTTTGATTAATGTTTCCTGTTTTAGTCATATCTCTGTCGATAATTTTTATTCTTGGAATGCGCCCAATATTTGTTGCGAATTTCAATCAAAGTTTGTGCAAACCAAAAAATAGACAGAAAAAAGTTCTCAGACGGGGCCAATCGGTTAGATTCTCCCTTTGATCATTCGCAAATAGTAGACGATAATGAACATTGAACAGCAACAACCATCAATTAAAACAATAACAGAGAAGGGGTAAATAAAGAGTTGGAGCTTTTAATATGTATACACACATTTATAATTTTATTAGAAGAATATGGATTTGTGAGATCACTTCTCTCAATAAATTTGAGGCAAAAATTAACCGACGGGTCATGATTCATGAGACATTATCATTAGTAGTTGAGGAAATCTGTAATTTGCTTTTGGGCACCCTTGTTTTTATTTTAATTTTCTTCGGGGAAAAAAAAAAGACGAACGGCTTTATAAACACTGGCACCCAAAGCTTCGGCCATTGTGGTTAATCTGTTCAGTATCGTGCAGCTCTGCTGTCCTGGGACACCGCTTTCTCTCTCTTTCTCAATGCCTAAAAGCAAGAACCGAGTCCATCATCCCCAGTGCCCCTAAATTTATCCGAGGAAAGCCTCGAAAATGCGGCGTTTTCTTTCGGTGTTATTGGCCTTTGCCTCCTTATTGTTGCCGGTATCGGTAGTATACAGCGGATTACCGAGGACGATGAGTTTTCTGCCTCTTGAACGGGCTATTCCTCTAGGCCATCCGGTGGAACTTGAAGTACTCAGAGCACGTGACAGAGCCAGGCAAGCTCGAATCTTGAAAGGTGTGGAAGGCGGTGTAGTCGACTTCTCAGTCGAAGGGACCTCCGATCCTTACGCCATTGGGTACGGGTAATTATATCTTTCGGGTTCTTTTAATTTTCTCGTCGGTTTAAATGCACGTGCATTTATTGGGTTGTTTCGAGCTGCGTTAAGTTTGAAGACTCCGTTCTTTGTTTATCCTATTCTTCTTCCCCTTCTGGCAAGCATTTATTGGTCTTTATGTTGCATTGACATCTTTTCGTTCTCCAATTGGCGGCGGAAAATGCTGCGAACGACAACAAGAAATGAAAAGATGGAGATCGAATATGTTCGGTTATAATTTTGTATTGCATTCAGGTTGGCTAATGGTTTCTTCCGGTCTCTGTCCGTCTGTAATCTGTAAATCCTTGTTCTTGATATCTTCCCTGTCTTTGTTCGTAACAACTGATTCACTTGCACATTCTGTTCAGAGTTAACGTTAACGAATCACAATTATTGTATTCTTCTAAGAAGAAGTAATAATCTTGGGTTTCTTGTTTAGGCTGTACTTTACGAAGGTGAAGCTGGGCTCTCCTCCAAGAGAATTCAGAGTCCAGATTGACACTGGAAGTGACCTATTGTGGGTTTCTTGCAATGCTTGCAGTGATTGCCCTCGATCTAGTGACCTGGGGGTAAAATTGTGATGCTCGTTCTTATTCATAGTGATGGTATCTTGGGAAATCAAAAGACACTTTGGTACTTAACGCCTTTCTTTTTTTGTTTATGTTCTGCAACCTACAGATTGAGCTCAATTTCTTTGATACAGCCGGCTCATCCACGGCCACGCCAGTTTCCTGCTCAGATCGAATATGTACTTCTGCTTTACGAAGTACTGGAACTGAATGCTCCCCGCAGATTAGTCAGTGCAGCTACACTTTCCAGTATGGAGATGGAAGTGGGACATCAGGTTATTACGTATCTGATCTGATGCATTTTGACATGATGCTGGGACAATCTATGCTTGCAAACTCTTCCGCCAATGTTGTTTTCGGGTGAGTCCTAATGCTTTTATGCAGAAGATATGCGCATGTCTTTTCTAGATGGTGAAGTAAGATTTAAGCTCATGAGCACTCAACATGGGATAGAGAACAAATAAATTCAAGAGGAAAGTTGGATGGAAGGGTTTGGAGAAGCCTCGCCTTATAAACATCACCAACTACTTTGCACTTGACAAAGATTATAATCCAAGTTTTATTATAGCTAATTGTTCAAAATTCTGCACAAACTAATATAATTTTTAAAATTAGTAATTATAGTTAGTGCAGAGCTATAGGGCATGTTTGGTGGAAATGAGAATGGGAGAAAATGGAGAGGAGAAGGGTGAAATTGGTAGTGTTTGTTTAGTCAATAGGTGGATGAGAAAATGTAAATAAATGAGGTTTGATTAAGTTGTACAGCTTATCCGTTTGTATTTTAAGCTATTACTTCCCTTCTACTAGTTCTGCCAAGTTACTCTGATGTTTTTTTTAATATCTGGATGGTTTTTTCTGGTATAGGTGTAGCACCTATCAATCTGGAGAATTGACAAAGACGGATAAAGCAGTTGATGGAATTTTTGGGTTTGGTCCTGGTGCTTTATCTGTTATCTCACAATTGTCATCACGAGGCATGACACCCGGGGTCTTCTCTCATTGCCTAAAAGGAGAAGGCAATGGAGGAGGCATTTTAGTTCTTGGTGAGATTTTGGAGCCAAGTATTGTTTATAGCCCACTAGTCCCATCACAGTATGTCCTCTTTTCCCTACTTGGTTTCATGTTTTCTTTCTCCGGATGCCATTGGCAATTTTTTTCTTGTTTTCACATCACATTGATTGAAGGAAATGTCAAATGTATTACTGTAGTAAATCATGATGACACTAAAAACTTGTTTAATACTACAACTGTTCAACATGTTGTATTTGGAATATATCCCACTAAAACGTGGTTTCATGTTCTCTTTGGAATATAGCAACATACTGTAGTGCTACTATGGATAACAGAAAAGGAAGGATCAGGATCACCATTTGATCACTTGGAACTTGATAGATCTATTTGAGATGTGTGGCATTTTATTTGACTCATTCCTTAATCCCATCCCAGGCCCCATTACAACTTAAATCTTCTGAGCATTGCTGTTAATGGACAACCCCTCCCAATTGATTCGGCTGTGTTTGCAATATTTAACAACCAAGGAACTATAGTTGACTCTGGTACAACATTGGCATACTTTGTTCAAGAAGCATATGATCCTATTATTAATGCTGTAAGTTTTTTTGTTCCCCAATTACGAATTTGAAACATTATACTGTAGTTGGCGCATGAGATTCCATGATATGATCACCGTTCTCTCATATATCTCTTTAGAACACAAAATCTTACATGCCCCTTTTCACCATTATCTTATAATAAACAGCATCTCCTCAAAAAGAGTAATAAAAAGGTTTTTCTGTCTGAACCAGGAAACTAGGCTTTTAATTTGGGGTGTTCATCATTTTGCATGAGTTCCAATCAAATTGAAAAACCAATCCCCATAACAGTTTGAATCTCAATGATAAGTCTTCTGTGTGGTGCTTATTGCTTGTATTTCCTCATTATGTTTCGCAAGCTGGTTACCTCCTTTGTCTTGTGTCTACTTTTCCTTTAATATATCAGTAGATCACAGACTGCCAGCTTGTTTGTCCATTGAATCCATATTATTTGTCTAATATCACGTTTTAATGATGTTTGGTGTTGGTAAATCCATTTTACTTAGATCTTTAATTGTAATTGTTTTTCATTAATAACATATTGTTGATTTAATGCCGGTTCTCGTGTCTACAATAGTTAAGCCATTTAATATCATATTGAGGTTTATATCCGATTTCTATGTGATATTTTCAAAACAGAGTGGGGAAGGAGGCACAAAACTGCAGTAACAAAAATTCCTGTTGTGATTTCAAAAAGTCTATATGAAAATCATAGCGATCTTATTTTTTACTTGTACTGAGGTTAAATTTCTTAACGGATGTGTAGATCACTACTGCTGTGTCACAATCAGCGAATCCCGTTATTTCAAAAGGAAACCAATGTTATCTGGTCTCAAGCAGGTTGATTTCAGACTTGTATTTGCATTGAACTTTTATCCTTTTAAGACTTCTGAAGACTCATTATAATGTATTCTTGTGGCTTGCTCAGCATAGGTGACATATTTCCTCCAGTGAGTTTAAATTTTGCAGGCGGGGCTTCCATGGTTATAAAACCTGAACAGTACCTTATTCGTTATGGTTTCCTCGTAAGTATATCCATCTATTTCTTTGTGTAGATTCTTTCATTTTTTTCCTACGCAAGGGAGAGCTATTATGCCACTGGTTATAATCTGATGTGCAACTTTGCTGTAAAAGGATGATTCTATAATGTGGTGCATTGGTTTCCAGAAGGCACAAGAAGGGGTTACAATTTTAGGAGGTAAGACCCTTTAGGAAATTATTTAAATAAGATGAGTACTTTTTTTATTGGCTGATTGTCAATACTTGTGGTGTGATGTCTATGTAAAGCTAGATTGATAAAAGTTGACCTTGTTTTGACTTGAAAATGTCTTCAAGAAGCATGATACTCAGATGTTTGCCTACTCCAGTCTTTTTAAAGTATTGGGTTGATGAACATCGTTGTCTCCTCATTTTGCAGATATTGTCCTAAAAGATAAAATTTTTGTCTATGACTTAGCTCATCAACGAATTGGGTGGACTAACTATGACTGTAAGTTCCCCAGAGGAACTCTTTCTTTAAACCGAGAATTATTATCTCCATTCCTGCATTAATTACAAATTGCTGCTCAGGTTCCTTGTCTGTAAATGTCTCCCTGACCACGAGCAAGGATGAGTACATCAATGCAAGAAAGCGGAGTGCAAGTAGCTCACAGATCGATACTCTCACCAATTTGCTACCCGTTAGCATCAGCACTCTCATAGTGTACATATTAGTTTTCATGGAGTACTTATAGTGATGCTGATCCCGCATTCAAAAGCTCATTCTTTTTTTTAGCAGACTTAGAAACTTGGGTTGGCTGATCTTTTATTGATTATCGGCATCCCCTTGTGTATTTATCCTATTCGATTTGGGCTTGGCATTCTTCTGACGAAAATCCGATCTCATTGTAAATGACTAGAGAGGGGCTCCGTCGAGGATGAGGACTTCCAAAGTTGCATAGATAAATTTGTACTATCTCTGTGACTCATTCTGAGGGCTGAGAACGTTTTGATGTGATTTGCTGTCCCCAGGACACACAAGGTGTATAGGAATTTCATGTGCTGATGTTTCCTTGGATGGATAATATTTGTGATAGTTAAGTTTCCTTTGTCGGAATATTTGTCTTGGAGAACTATCATTCGATCTACTTGTTGAAGCAGTCAGTCCAACAAGAATTCTCACCTAGAAAGTTATCAAATTTTTGGAAAGCCTGTTGAGAAAAATTTGACCGAACTGTGCCTTGCGGTGCAGTCTATAATAACCTCTAACGTTGAGAACATTGACTTTCAATTTAAGCTTGTAAATCTGTAAACCTTAGCAAAATATAATGTGAAAAAATGGTATCAAAGTAATAATAAATTATTAAATGTGAACGTCCAATTTCCATAATCATATTTGTTTGGTCTTTGTGCAGAGCATCAGGAAGGCGAGAGGTGAGAGGAGCGTCGATTCAGTTATGAAGTTTCTGGCTGCGGGTGAGAGCCCCGCCGATAAGCCCGTCCCCTGTTTACAGTTTTAATTTTCCGTCACTCGCCTCTTCTCCGCACGCGCCCATCCCTGCCACCGTCACCATAACAAAACTACTTTTTTTTTATTCTTTTGAAAATAAACACGAATTAAATGTCCATTTTTTAAGCAGAAAATATTATATATATATCAACCCAACAACTACATAATAGGATAAACCTTTTCCCAACAAATCCAATGAATAAAATCTTTAAGCCAGTTTGATACCCTTGGCAATTATGTTGTGCATATTTAGATTTTTGTAAATTAAATTAACTGTTGTGCATAATAAAATCACAGTATTAATTTATTAAATATTCTATTATATTGTACATATTTAGATTTATATGCATGTTATTGATATTTGTGATTAGCATGCAATTTTATGAAGAGTAGCCATATCATCCTCATTTGTTTGTGTTGCGTGCATTAAATTAATCACATATGGATTTAAAATATCAATAATAATTAAATGTATAGTTATGATTTATCTTTACCCACAGGTAGATATATCATGATTGTACATTTAATTAGGGGAGAATTAATTTCTCCATTAAATTGTGCATATTTGGATTTTCAACGCATATGAATGATATTTGTGGTTAGCGTGCAGTTCTTTGAGAAGTAGTCATGGCATCCTTGTTTATTGAATCTGTTGCATGCCTTCATTAATCACATCTGGATTGGAAATATCATTTGTAATTAAATGTATAGTTATGATTTATTTGTGCCCACAAGTAGATATCTCATAATTGTACATTTAATTAGGGTGGGATAGAATGACCTCGTTATTTTCTAATTAGCCCACAGGCATTGGGAAATTACGAATGCGTTCTAATTCTACTATTTGAGATAAATACCTGGTTATGCTAATATCTTTACCCACAGGTAGACATTAGTGATACGTATTTATACTGCTTGCATGCTACATTTGAGCTAAGCATGCATACATGGCACAGTGACTTGTGATTGCTTTAAATTCTTACTGTGAGCTTATTTGTGCATTTGTCTGTTCTCATTTTGCAGATCTGATTGCTGCTCCCAGGATTATGGATGATGTTAGCAACAAAACAGTCTTAGATGGCAGCATTAACTATGTTGACTGGAGAGATGATGTTTTGCTGCAGCTTGATTTAATGAATTTGGATTATGCCTTGAGGTTTGATAAACCTCTGAGACCTGATGATGCCTCTGATGACAGAGAGGCAAAGGAAAGGTATAATTTGTGGGAGCGGAGTAACCGCTCATCTCTTCTGCTTATAAAATAAAGGATCACCAGGAGCATTAGGGCAGCAGTCCCTAAGTGCGACACAGCTAAGGGATACCTAGAAGCCTTAGATAAGCAATTCAAGCTAACAGACGAGCAGATGAGTGGTGCCATCACATCTGAACTATGTGCTGTGAGGCTTACAGATATTGATAGTGTGGGGCAACATATCATGGAAATGAGAGGTATGCTTTCATCGTGTGCTACTTTTGAGTCTAACTTTTCTAGCGTTAATGATGACACTTGGTGGATTGACACTGATTCGATGATCCACATTTTGACTACCATGTAGGGCTTTCTGTCAAGCAGGTCTCCACATTCCAATGAGAAAACTGTCATTTCAAGCAGTGGGAGAGGAGATCATGTGAAAGCCTTTGGAACCTTTCGCATTCATCTTTTAAATCAAAATATTTTGAAACTCTATGATGTTTTCTATGTTCCCTCTTATAAGAGGAATTTAATTTATATGTCAAAACTCATTCCATTTTATTATCATCTAGTTCTTTCCAAGAAACGTATGACTTTGACAAAGAGTTCAATTTTGATTGTGAATTTGGTTATAATTGATGGCTTATTTAAAATTGTTTATGATTCGCCTCAAGCTCTTTCTGTTACACATGGTATTAAGAGAAGTGTCATCGATGAGAATTCTTATAGCCTGTGGCATAGGAGATTGGGTCATATCTCTGTTGACAGAATCAAAAGGTTAAATAAAAAATGAATTCTTTCGTCTTTAAATCATTCGGAGTTTGATTCTTGTGTGGACTGTATAAGGAAAAATCAGACTAATAAGTCACATAAGGGGCTAAAAGAAGTTCTGAGTTGCTAGAAATTATACACACGGATATTTGTTGCCCTGATTTGACTGTGCATGGTCAAAAGTACTTCATCACCTTTATTGATGATCACTCACGATACATGTATGTCTACATGCTTTATAATAAAAGTGAGACACTAGATGCTTTCAAGGATTATAAAGTAGAAGTAGAAAAACAGATTGGGAAACCAATCAAGATCGTGAGATCAGACCGTGGTAGTGAGTATTATGGCAGATACACTAGTGAAGGACAAGCAGCAGGTCCATTTGCTAAATTTCTTCAAAAGCAAGGTATAGTGGCTCAATACACTATGCCTGGATCATCTGATATGAATGGTGTACCTGAGAGAAGAAATAGGACATTGCTGGACATGGTTAGGAGCATGATGAGTAGCTTCAAACTGCCGCCTTCTCTGTGGAAGGAAGCACTCAAGACAGCTACATACATATTGAATAGGGTTCCAACAAAGGCAGTGTCTAAGACACCCTTTGAAATCTGGAAATGATGGAAACCCAATTTAAATAATTTCAAGGTATGGGGTTATCCTGCGGAAGTAAGAGTGTATAATCAACAGGAGAAAAAGTTGGATCTCAAGACCATTAGAGCTTACTTTGTAGGCTATGTGGAGAGGTATAAGGGTTATAAGTTTTATTGTCCTCTACCTTTTATAAGGTTTATAGAGTTTAGGAATGCCAAGTTTCTTGAGAATGATGTGATTAGTTGGAGTGATTGTCTATTAGATGATCACATAGAACGAACTACTGATATCATTCATGAAGGGATGTCAATAGTCAATGTTTATCCCACTATTGGGATTGACATTGAACGTGATGTAGACCCTTTGGCTTAAGTTGACGGTGCTGAATAAGACGGACACATACCTGATGGTCAACCTATCACACAAGTGGAACCACCACAAGGTGTGATAGAGGATGTCATTGTTCAGCAACCTGGTTTAACCCAAGAGGTTGAATTGAGGAGGTCAACTAGAGAGAGAAGACTGGCATTACCTGATGACTATGTAGTGTATTCTGCTGAGGTTGACTATAATGTAAGTGTTGAGAATAATCTTTTGTCATTTACTCAGGCTGTGAGGAGTGTAAACTCCAAGTTGTGGCATGATGCTATGATTGATGAAATGAATTACATGGAAAATAACCATATTTGGGAACTTGTAGAATTGCCTAGTGGGTCTAAAGTCATTGGCTGTAAATGGGTTTATAAAACCAAGAGAGACTCACAAGGTAACATCGATAGATACAAGGTTAGGTTAGTTGCAAAGGGATTCAATCAAGTAGAAGAAATCGATTACAGTGAAACATTTTCACCTGTATCTAAGAAAGATTCATTCCGTATCATCATGGCATTGGTTGCCCATTTTGATCTGGAGTTACACCAGATGGATGTTAAGACTGCTTTCCTCAATGGTGAACTGGAGGAAGAAGTCTACATGAAGCAATCTGAGGGTTTTGTTGCAGAAGGTAAAGATCAATTGGTGTGCAAGCTGAAAAAATCAATATATGGTTTGAAACAGGCTTCACGACAGTGGTACTTGAAGTTCCATGAAGTGATAACGTCATTTGGTTTCGTTGAGAATATCATGGATGATTGTATATACCACAAGGTTAGTGGGAGTAAAATCATATTCTTGATTTTGTATGTGGATGATATACTACTTGCTACCAATGATCTGGGACTATTACGTGAGGTAAAACAATTTATGTTTAAGAGCTTTGACATGAAAGACATGGGTGAGGCTTCTTATGTCATTGGCATAAAGATCCATAGATATAGAACCCAATGTCTTGTAGGCTTGTCTCAAGAGGCTTACATTGTCAAAATCCTTGAACGATTCAGGATGCAGAACTGTTCATATAACGTGGCTCCTATTGAAAAAGGAGACAAGTTTAGTCTAAGTCAATGTCCTGAAACTGAGCTTGATAGGAAACAGATGGAAAGAGTCCCATATGCCTCAGTGGTAGGAAGTTTGATGTATGCGCAGGTTTGTACAAGACCTGACATCGCTTTTGCTGTGGGAATGTTGGGAAGATACCAAAGTAATCCTGGGAAAGCACATTGGACAGCTACAAAGAAGGTGTTTAGGTACCTACAAGGCACTAAATACTACATGCTCACATACATGATAACAGACAGTTTGGACGTGATTGGATACTCAGATTCAGATCTTGGAGGATGCGTAGACTCGAACAAGTCTACATTAGGCTACATCTTCCTATTGGCAGAAGGAGCTATATTGTGGAGAAGCGCTAAGCAAACTCAAACGGCTCCTTCTACCGGTGATGCTGAGTACATTGCGTGTTTTGAAGCAAGTTCACAAGCTATTTGGATAAGGAATTTTATTGCTGGGTTTAAAATTGTGGATTCAGTCTCTAAGCCAATCAGAATGTACTGTGATAACACAGCTTCGGTGGCCATAGCTAATAACAAAAGGAATAAAAGTCGCAGCAAGTTTGTTGAACTTAAATTCCTTTGCTTGAGAGAGAGGGTTCAAGATGGCCAAGTTTTCGTTGAACGTATCAGTACATTGGACATGTTGACTGATCATTTTATGAAAGGATTGAAGCCAAATATATTTGTCACACATGTACCTTATATGGGACTTTGTCCTACTTTTGATTAGTGGAGGTATGAGTAATAAAATTATATTTTGTGGTTTATCATTTCAATTTGTGATTGTATACATTTTGTGTTCTTGAAATTGATAAACATTGAGACAGGAACCTATGAACATTGAGTTCATGTATATTGTGAAACCCATTAAGTGATGGTGCTACATATAATATATGGAAAGTAATACCCGATAAAAGGGACCTTATTGCCTCGATTCTTGTAGCGTGATATCAGTTTACCTTGACAAGGCGATGACATTGAGTATACGGGTCAAGTGGGAGAATGTTGGATATTTATTATATATATAACCTATTTAGATATTAATTAGGATAATTAATAAATATTTTTGAGTGTGGCCCGTAGTCATTGGGCCCAGTCCAAGAAGGGTTATTGACTCAATTTATTTAAGGTTAATTTTCTGATGGTGAAAATTAACAATTCATTGAGTGTGAGATCTCTTTTCTGAGTCCAGAGCGAAACTCTATTCTCAGCTCGCTTTTGAAGGTTCCCCACTAGTGACAGTTAAGAACAAGTTGTCATTGCTGTGCCTAATCACTAGTTAGAAGTAGAGCTGGAAAAATGGGCCCAGCCCGTTTTTCCTCAAAACGGGGCGGGCTCAGGCTGGCAAAATGCTAACCCGTTCAGCCCGCCAGCCTATTTTTTTTAATTTTTAATATTATTATTTATTTTACCCAAATATTACTTCGAATACTTTTATTATTGAATACTAGTAAAAATAATTATCTATTTGTTAATATGTGTTGACATATTATAATTGATTATTATTATATTAATATTTATTTAGATTTATAGTTATAAAATTTGATATTTTTTATAAAAAGTAAAATTTTTTAAGAGTATAACATTAATTATATTTTAATTATACTAATATAACATTACAAATTTTTTATTAATATTCTAAAAGTTTAAAAATAATTTTTTAAAAATATTAAAAAAAAAAAGAGGGGCGGGCTGCGGGCTGGCCTGCCTCTAAAAAGGGGTGGGCTCGGGCTGGCATGTTTTGGGGCAGGCCGCACAGCCCGCCCCTAAAGCGGGCTGACCCATTTTTGGCGGGCTAGCCCGCTTTACCACCTCTAGTTAGAAGAACCTATTATTTATTTGACAGTGTTCTTTTTTGACAGGTATCTCATTTGATTCTAATTCTCCTCAGATAAATCAAGTTAATGGCAAGAGATAACTTTAAATCTTCCGCTGCATCTCATATAAGTTTATATTTGAGTATAATATAATCTGTATTGATTATAATACTTTTGAGATATTTATTTTCTAACAATATATATATATATATATCAACCCAACAACTACATAATGGGATAAACCTTTTCCCAACAAGTCCAGTGAATAAAATCTTTAAGCCAGTTTGACACCCTGTAACCTATAAATAATTTAGTTTTAATAAAAACAACAACTGGCTTTGGAAGTTTTAGGGGTGTGTTCTATTCTTTTTGTAATGCGTAAATTATTTTCTTTATTCGGTTGGTGAACTCATATTTTATTACCATATATAATTTCTGAATCGATTGGATAATTAAGACCAAGTTTGGTTCTGAAAAATTCACTAAATACATATAGGATTTATTTATATTTTTCAGCGATGACCCAATATCGTATCATCAAAATTGTTATATAGAGTACATATCCATCAAGAAATTAAGCTTTCTACAAGCTTAGATTGCTCCCACCAAATCCCATGAAGCCAAAAAGTTTGAAATTGAATGGCTGTAATACACTTTTCTTGATTCTTATCATTTTTATTTTTTTTGTGATAAATCTCAATTTTTGTTATTTCTCAATTGATGACATCATCTGCAATTCATTCCACGAAGTGGCTGACGAGTCATTGACAAATTAGAGACCCGGCGAAGGCTCCCTCTACGCGCGTGAGCATGATTCTCTGCTTGCCCCACCTTTTTAACCGAACGGCTCCAACCCCCAGCGTCCATGCAAAACTCTCCCTCCACCCCCCTCTCTCATCTGATGATATCACGCTCTCCTTCCCTTCCTATCTCAATACAAATTTCCTTTTCTTTCTTTCTTGTAATCTCTCTCCTGACTATTACTCCCCCATTGTTTCTCTTTCTGGCGAAATTCCTTTCTTTAGAATCTGACACTGCCAAGTCCTCTCTCTGATTCTCTCTGCACTCATAAAATACATTACACTTTTATCATATTCTGAAAAGAAACGAACCTGATCTTTGGCCACCCTTCTTTCTTTCTTTACTCTGGGAGGTATCGACTACACGTCCATTACCCGTTTCACTTTATCAATGGCGGTTCCTTCAACTGCCACCGCCTCACCGGCTTCGCTTTACGTCGGCGACCTCCACCCTGACGTCAACGATGAACAGCTATTCGAAGTGTTCTCAGAGTTTAAGAGCCTCACTTCTGTTCGGATCTGTAGGGACTCCTCCAGCGGCAGGTCACTCTGTTATGGCTATCTGAACTTCACCTCTCCTGAAGATGGTATATATTGCGTACTGACTTTTCCTTTTCGATCTTGCTATCTTTTTCGTAGTTCTTCCGACTGTTTTGATTCCTGGAAAATGTGGGCAACTCTCAGAAACAGGGAGCTCGCGTGGTGGCAAATGTAGCTTTTAGAATAATGTATTTATGTCATTGTATGGGTATATAATCTGATTATGAGAACTAACGAAGAACTTTATATTTAATGCTGTTAGAATTAATTGTTCAACAGTTCGAGTAGGATCTTGATTTCGATGGTGATATCATTTCTTTCCTATTTTATCCTCCGCTGTCTTTTCGGTACGTGAAAGATATGAAAATAATTTCTAGTGACGTTCTAGGAACTACTAGTTTTCCACTGCTTTGTCTCATTTCTGAAATACAATGGAGGCTTGATTGTTACATGATTTTCTGTTTTTCCAAGAAACCCCTCTACATAGAATTCAAATTATATATTTGTTAAATTCGATCGGTCTTTAGTGACCTACTTTACGTTGCGGGGACAGTAAACCGGCGTTGTTTCTTCGGTTCATTTCCGATGCTTGGATTAGAGAAATTGTTTATTAACACAAGATTTTCGTTACCCGGTGACATTTGTTTTGTGTCATTGTCTAGTTTTTGCTTATTACTTTAGTTTGGCTTCTGATCTTAGTTACATGTCGGAAAAGAAGTTCATATATATGTGAATTTAATTTATCGGGAGTAAGTAACTTGAAATCTTTGTTGCTTTCATCTTATTTTTTAACTTCTCTTGGAAAAATTTATAAGATCTAGTAGCTTTGGCGCCAAGATTTTTCAAGATGGTGATGTGATTTCTTTCACTGGCGTTCTTAACATAATAACATGTTTAGCCCGACAGTTACCACATTTTTTTCGGATCATGAAGTTGCAGTATTGTTAGGATATGTACGGAACTTGTAAATCATAGTGCTCTGATAATTGCAGTAGGAAAGAAACCAGAGAAATACTGATTTAGACTTGACTATGCTTATCCAATTGATCTAGTCTGGCTCAGTTCCCTTAAATCACTATACTTGATTTGACTAGCTAGTCGTGCTCTTGAGGTGAAGAATCATTCTAAACTGAACGGGAAAATGATGAGAGTCATGTGGTCACATCGCGACCCCGAAGCAAGAAAAAGTGGCATAGCGAACGTATTTGTTAAGGTATATGTTCTCTGTTCAATTAACCCTTTAACTCATGCTATGGTTCATTGTTATTTCTGAATTTGTTTCTGATTATAGCTGGTTCTGTTATCATGACAGAACTTAGCTGAACCTATAGATAATGAGGGATTATACGGGTTGTTTCAAAACTTCGGGAAAATTTTGTCCAGCAAAGTTGTCACGTTTGAAGATGGGAAGAGCAAAGGGTATGGCTTCGTTCAATTTGAGTCAGAGGACTCTGCAAATGCAGCCATTGAAAAGTTGAATGGCTCCACTATTAGAGATAAACAGATGTAAGAGTTAAATGCATCATTGTTTGGTATTACGTTATCGTTTGTCAAACTTGCAGCTTGCTTGTTAGTGTGCTACGCACTAAACTTAAAAATCGCAAGTTCGAATTGGCCGAGACCAAAAATAAACGCTAACTTCTGTCTTCATCATCATCTTAATATGCATATCCCTTTTAATGTTTCTTATTCCTTTCTAACTTCCGTATACAATTTCATATATACCACTCCAGAAGCTAAGTTTAATGGTATTCTAAATCTGGTCATAGATATGTTGGTAAGTTTGTCAAAAAAAGTGAACGCGTCTTGCCTGGTCCTGATTCCAAGTTCACAAATTTGTTCCTGAAAAATTTGGACCCAGAGATTACAGAGGACCTTCTGCAGGAAAAGTTTGCCCCTTTTGGCAACATTGTTAATTTGGTTATTGCCAAGGACTACAATGGAGTATCAAATGGTTTCGGCTTTGTGAACTATGATAAACCTGATGATGCTAAACGGGCAATGGAAACCATGCATGGATCACGACTAGGTAAGTTTCTTATGAGCAACAGTTGCAATTTTTTGATGTTGATTCCCTGTACTAATACATAATTTATTGGTTTGTCATACGCAGGCTCGAAGATTATATATGTAGCCAGAGCACAGAAGAAGGCTGAGCGTGAAAATATCTTGCGCCGTCAGTTTGAGGAGAAACGTAAGGAGCAGATATTGAAATATAAGGTAATCAGTGCCTCCTTTCTCTTTAGATTTAACTTTGCATTTCCTTCTTAATTGTCTTAGAACGCCTTGGTTTATATTCCAGGGATCAAACATTTATGTGAAAAACATTGACGTTGATGTCAATGACGTAGAACTAAGAGATCATTTTAGTTCATGCGGTACGATAATATCTGCCAAAGTTATGCGGGACGACAAAGGGATAAGCAAGGGGTTTGGTTTTGTCTGTTTCTCCACTCCCGAGGAGGCCAATAAAGCTGTGGACTATTTCCATGGTATGTTGTTATAGCTGCGAGTCTAAGATGAATGAGTTTTGTTGCTTTATTAATAATATCTTACGGTGCTAAGAAGATTGAATGTCTCCACTAAAAAAAAAGATTGAATGTTAATCTTGATATGAACAAAACTTGGATAATTCTTTCGTTTCCCCCTGGTAAACAGAATCTTGAGCAGTTCTATTTGAGCGATTTCAATCTGAACTTCCTGTTAAAACCCATGGTCATTATGATTCTCTTTTATTAGGTTGAATCGGACTTGAAGTTCTGATCTTGAAGATTTTATAGCTGAGGTTCTAGGCGTTTTTCTTTCTTTCATATTTCAATGAATATATAGAAATATCAGGATTATTTAGGATTCTACCGAGTGCTATTGGTCTGCGAAGTCCTTCGTCATGTTGCTTTTCTTACTTTTAATCAAATCTATTTTAATATGTCACAGGATGTGTGTTTCATCGTAAACCGCTATATGTTGCTATTGCTCAGAAGAAGGAAGATAGGCTAGCACGAGTAAACGTCCGGTATGCACAGGGAATAGCAGGACTAGCTGGACCTTCAACAGCTGTCATACATGGTGGATATCCTCCTTACTACTACGCAGCTACTGGTGTTGTTTCACAGCTGCCACCTCAAACAGAGCTAGTATATCAACCGCTGGGATTGAGGCCAGGATGGGGGCCTAACGGCTTTGCACCTCCTACCAGACCAGTTCCACAGGCTCTATTTTCTGTTGTGAGTAAACTACATTTCTTGATGAATGAATGAAAAACACACCTATTTCATACATCTTTTTCCTTGTTTACAGTCCACTTAGGATAAACTGGTATTGTTTTTTTTTATGGCGGGAATGATTCGTAATATGTACTTTCTAGTTCTTTTCATTCACAGCCTGCTACTTCTATGAGGCCGAACAGACAAAACAGGAGCAGGATGAATGGGCAGGCAATTTCGCAGGGGAAAGCTTCCTTGGGTACTTTTATGCCACAACAGTCAATGGCCGCATCAAAAGAATCAACTACTCGGCAGGTTCGTCCAACATTATGTTGTTGCTAAAATGTTTGAGTGATGTATGCATGTGCACTGCCATTTCGTAATTTATGTTGTTACTGCTCCGGGTACATGGAGCAAAATAGATGGTTGTGTGCTTGCATTTTGTGATTCTTTTAGTTCCATGAACTGCAGAGCACTGGGCAGACTAAGTATGTGGCTAGAGAGCGCCAAGGTGAGATGGAAAAAGGATCTGAAGACCCATCCTATGGTTCTAACTCTATTGTTGGGAGTCAAGGGTCGAAAATGCTCCATTGCATGCTTGCTGCTGCCACTCCTGAGCAGCAAAAGCAACTCCTTGGCGAGCATATTTACCCACTGATCCAGAAACTCAAGGTAATGCCATTGCATTATTTCTATTCTATCTCGTTAGCCTTTGAGGTTAGATTTCTTGAATTGTGAGCTGAAAGAATCTGTTTATAATGTCATTTCGAATAGCCTAGCATGGCAGCGAAGATTACTGGGATGCTCTTGGAGATGGGAATTGGAGAATTGCTGCTTCTCCTGGAATCTCCGATGTCTCTCTTTGCCAAGGTGGAAGAAGCTGTGCAGGTGCTTAAGAACTCCGAGACTAAAGTGTCGGACCAGGATGCACTTCATCCAGGTTACTTTTCAGCTGAGGTTGGTTGCCGTGAACATCCGAAGCTAATGACTTGACTGAAACTTCCGAAGACCCCGATCTTTGTTACATAATTTTTGACATGCATGAAATCTGCACTGTTTTCTTCCGCACTGTAATTTCCTCTGGAAGAAAAAAGTCCGTTTTCATGATTTCAATGATTGACTGGAGGATGAATCTGAGCTGAAAATAGTTTTATTTTCCCCTTCAATCATATCTCATATCTTTTTTTATATTATAATTATATCGCATATCTCATGAAAGAGAATTTTAAATTCTGTTACATTAAAAAAAATTAATAAAAAAAAACTAAATATGAATTTAGATGCTCATCTCGACCCAAACTAAATCCTTAGTTAAAGGTATAAACAACTAGGCATTGTCTTTTTGCAAGTGTTTGATTTACAGTTTGTAATATTTTGTCAACACTTATTTGGTTATTATGAAAATATATATATATATATATATATTAAAATCTCATTTGTTAAATTAAGAGGTTATTTAAATTATGTAAATTAAGAATGCCTTTAAATATTTAATTATTAAAAAAATGAGTTTAATGATATTATAAAATGATTGAAAAGATCAAAATTAAATAAAATCTAGATAATATATATTTTTTAAAATAATAAATATAAAATTAAAAATAATTAAACTATAATCATTTTTCAAGTCAATCTTTATTTCTTTGTTTCAAAAGAAAGAGTTAAACAAAGTGAATATATATATTTATATAGACAAGATGCAAAATAAGAGAAATAAGAACTTAATTAAATATCTTTAAAATAAAATAACAATATATAATTTAGATCATGCTATTTTTTAATATTATCTCAATAACTTCGGTTACCCCGGCCAAACCCCATTCTCCAACATCGCCTCCATCTCCCATCTCCAAAATCGCATCATTCCCTCCGATGGCTCCCTTCTGATCGGACTCTTCACAGTCGACTCATCATTCTCATCTATCGACTTTATCTCCGTCTTTCCCAGTGGTCTCTCTCTCACAGTACGCAGAATATAATGGGCAGCGGGAGTAGGAGAGAACGTTCTCGTAGGTCAAAGCGAAGGTCAGACGATTCTGAATCAGAATCACTTTCCCTGTCCGACGAGTCAGATAGCCGTGAATCATCTCCCGAAATGGGTTCTGACAAGCGCAGGAGAAGTAACCGTCATAGTCGTAGCAGTACCCGGCGGTCGCGGCGTCGGAGCTCACCAGCCGAGCAGGACACCGATGATAGTGACGAACGGGGCCACAAGAAGAATAAGTCCTCGAGGACCATTACTGAAGAAGAAATACAGGAGTACCTGGCTAAAAAGGCTCAGAGCAAGGTTTAGAGTTGGTTCTCAATGTGTGTTATTTCATGACGGGAGGAGGTTGAGCTACTATTTTGTTGACACTGTCTTCGTTTTGCTGTTATGATTAGGCAATGAAAGTTGCAAAAAAATTGAAGACTCAAACAGTCTCAGGTTATTCGAACGATTCAAATCCATTCGGTGATTCTAATCTCAATGAGAAGTAAGTTTCCTTCTCCTCCCTAATTTTCTTATGTGCTTTGTTAACTTTTAAAATATTTGATAATTTAACATTGGTCAGATGCTGGACCATAAGAGATAAGCACTTCATGTTCAATATTGTTAGTCACAGATAATATTAATTGATTTTTTTTTTGGTGGTTAGTGGAGCTATCGATAGCTTTGGAGTCAATGATGTTAGGTTGGGGCCAAGTATTGTACATTAATAGCCTGTTGACATTGGTTGAGTGTCCTCTGATATTTTATTCCTCAATTTACTTCTGGTTACCGAAGTATCTCATAGAGATTATTTTCGAAAACTTTGCTGGAATTGTGCTTTCAGATGAATGCTTAACTAGTCTACTAATTCTAGCCTTGCGGATTACATGGGAGATGTGGTGACGGTGGCTTGAATTGCTGGACTTTGTCTTCTTCGAATTCTTTTTATCTGTCGTCTTTGGAGCGACTTGCTACAAATACTGAGTTATCTTTGATATTTCGACCTTTGTCTTTTTTCTGTGGCTGCTTTGTTTGAATCTTCTATGGCTGTTTAAGAATTTATGCTGTAATGATCTAGAATCTGTTATTTGTTTTCCTAGATAGTGGTGTATTAAATTGTTGACTGGTGCCTACCTATATCATATTCTCGAAATGTTTGTTTGCAGATTTGTTTGGAGAAAGAAAATAGAGCGAGATGTTTCTCAAGGTATTCCGCTTGATAATTTTTCAGTCAAGGCTGAGAAAAAGAGACAGAGAGAAAGGATGGTATGTTTTTTAATGGGAACTTTGTCTTTTCTTTTTAACGTTTGTTAGTAAAATTTAATGTTAAGATTTAAATGAATTTCAATTTCTGAAGTTTCTATTTTTACAACTAATTATGATCTATTGATTTTGTTTGTTGACAGGAGCATTATTAAAGTATGGAAGTCATCTGATTTAGAGTGCTTTACTGATTACTGATTTTAAAATAAATTATAGAATTCTTATTTTCTAGATATATCCCATAATTCATGTTTAAAGCGTCAACATATTATCTATTATTATCTATTATAATTTTTTATCAAGTTGGAATGTCGTTTTATGTGAAGTTCCTTTTTCCATATCATGTAAAAGGCCATGATGAATGCTTTGAATTGTCATTTTCCTCGCTGAAATGGATTTTCCCCCAAAGTTCTCATGGAAAGTGTCAATGCAGGCGGAAATTGAAAAGGTGAAGAGGAGAAGGGAAGAAAGGGCGCTTGATAAAGCACGTCATGAGGAAGAAATGGTAATTGCCTAAATTTGTGAGGCGTGGGGCAAAACCTATGTCACCATATATGTCTATGTAGGCCTTGTCTGTTGTGGCTCTATTCTGCTGTATAATTTTACCGAGTATGCTAACCTTGTCTTAAAAAAAAATGACAACCCTATGCATTTGGTCTATCCTTTAAAATCTGTCCTGAAAATTTTAAAAAAGTAACTCCACTAATGAGTTGAGGCTCTTAATCTGTTAAGGATGTTTAAGGATGTCTAAAAAGTTAATTCTGGACTGATGTAAATGTTAGTTGATGGTCACTTTACTTTGTCATCTTTTTTGATTTACTCTTTCAGGCAATATTAGCCAGAGAACGTGCTCGAGCTGAATTCCAGGACTGGGAAAAAAAAGAAGAAGAGGTGTTGTGGTGCTTTCAATTATTTCTGTTCTTGTTTGGTCTAGTATTGGCAATTTGTTGACTAATTCGATTGGTCTGCAGTTTCATTTTGACCAAAGCAAAGTCAGGTCAGAGATTAGATTGCGTGAAGGGCGTGCCAAGCCAATTGATGTCCTAACCAAACACCTGAGTGGATCAGATGACTTGGATATTGAAATAAATGAACCATACATGGTTTTCAAGGTTATTATTTTTAGCTTCATAGAGTTATATCTCTTTTTCCTTTTAGTGAGTGAGATACACCTCTTAAAAACTCGCGATAGTCTGTCATTTTTGTACCATGTGATTTCCAGCTTTCAATGTCAATATCATCAGATTTTTACATATATGTTGCAGGGCTTGACAGTGAAAGAAATGGAAGAGCTTCGTGATGACATCAAAATGCATCTTGACCTTGATAGGGAGACACCGACCCATGTGGAATACTGGGAGGTATATTCCTTCCCATAGTTACTTTAGTTAGTAAAAAGGATGCTGAAGACACATTTATTAATGTTTACTAAATGCAGGCACTCCTTGCGGTATGTGATTGGGAACTTGCTGAAGCTCGTAAAAAGGATGCTCTTGATCGAGCTAGGGTGCGTGGGGAAGAACCACCTGCTGAGCTGCTGGCGGAAGAAAGGGGCCTGCATGCCAGTGTTGAGGCAGAGGTGAAAAATCTCTTGCAAGGAAAGACTTGTGCTGAACTGGAGGCTATGCGAGTTCATATTGAATCTCAAATGAGTAGCGGTACAGCGAAGGTGGTTGAGTATTGGGAAGCTGTTTTAAAACGCCTCCACATATATAAGGCCAAGGTATTTTTCATCACATATAATTCTTTGTTTGTGTTACATGTCATCAACTACTAATTGCTATAAATGCAGGCTTCTTTAAAGGAAATCCATGCTAAAATGTTGCGTCAGCATTTGCAACGCCTTGAGCAACCATTGGAGGGTGAAGACAAGTTGGAGAATGCTTATGATTCAAAATCTGAAGAGGAGGATATTCAAGATGATGTTAAAGGTAGTTTTCTGTTATATAATTGTTCATGAGTCATTGACTTGTTTTTAGAATTTCATGTTTGAAGTTGCCCTTTTTTCTGTATAGTTCGATCAGCAGATGAAACTTATTCACCAGAACCCATGAAAGGAGAGGATCGAGAAGCTGAAGATGAGTCTGGATCCTTTTCACCAATACTGTTGCATGGTGATGAACATGAGGAAGCTATTGACCCTGAAGAAGACAGGGCTATCCTGGTAACTTTTTGAAAAATAAATTTTAATTGTGACTTTGTATTTAAGTATACAGAAGATAACTCGACCATTTGGTATGTCCACAGGAGCATAAACGAATGGCTGTATTAGAGGAGCAGCAAAGACGAATCCAGGAAGCAATGGCATCGAAGCCTGTTCCGTCTGAAGATAATTTTGAGATGAAGGCTATGAAAGCTATGGGAGCTATGGAAGAAGGAGATGCACTTTTTGGCTCTGGGGCTGAAGTGAACCTAGATTCACAGGTACGCTTGGTCATTCAAGTAATATTTCACTCTGAACTATAATTGGCATGAAATTCATGTATATAAGCATGATTGTTGGAGTTTTAAATTTCCATAAATAGATTGAAGTGTTAGTTATGGATTTTTGACGTAAGGACATGAGGCAAATAACCTTTAGCCCGTCAGCAAATAACTTCTTCCCTCAACAATGCTGTCAATTTAGAAACATTAATTAAGAATGTAATTGCCCATAAATGTAATCATTGAGGGGGAAAATTCACCTAAGTTCATTGCTTGAATAGCTTCTTACCAATTCTTCATTCCCTTAAGAAAAAAGGAAAATCTTAGCTTGCCCTTTTCTGTGTTCCTTTCAAGTTTGATGCAAGAAAGGCGATATTTGCCAGGTTTTGAAGTTTAAGAAGGCTAACTGTCAACATTTAAACCAAAGGAAAGTTATTTGCTTCTTAATTATTGCAAGGTGGTGGATGGTAGTTATAGAAGTAGCTTTTTAGGACTGGCCTTTTTTGTATATTCTTTTATCAGTTATTAAATCCCTCGTCTATCCTCCATAGAATAAGGTGACACTAGAGGGAGTAATTTATTTTATTTGGTATCTAAAACTAATACTGATGCGTTTGTTATTCTGATTTTTCTTTTGAGAATTTCTAACATAATTGATGACTTTTTGAGCAGGTTTATTGGTGGCATGACAAATACCGGCCCAGAAAGCCAAAATATTTTAACCGTGTTCACACTGGATATGAGTGGAACAAATATAACCAGACTCACTATGATCATGACAACCCGCCTCCAAAGATTGTACAGGGATATAAATTTAATATTTTCTATCCAGACCTTGTAGACAAGACCAAGGCTCCAACCTACACTATTGAGAAGGATGGCAGCAATGGTGAGACATGCATCATACGATTCCATGCGGGGCCGCCATATGAGGACATAGTAAGTCTGCTGTTCTTGTTTTGATCAGAAAGATTTATAATTCTATCAAAATATCAAATTAGTTATTAGTTGTTCTTGTCCGGAATTTAGTTCTGTATCAAATTACTTAACAGTTGTCGTGTTTCTGTGCCAGGCTTTCCGAATTGTGAATAAAGAATGGGAATATTCTCACAAGAAAGGCTTTAAGTGCACATTTGAGCGTGGAATTTTACATGTGTACTTTAACTTCAAGCGCTACCGCTACCGCAGATAATTTGAATTTCAGGTGCTGGTTTGCTGAGATTATGCCAATGCTGCTGGCAGTCGAGCTATATGTCCTGGGCAATTGACGGCGGCAAGAACTCCCATCAGATTTGCCATAGGATTGTAGATGATTAGGAAGTTACTGAAACATCTTTGTTGTAGAAATAGATGGGCTAGTGTTTTAGGTAGAAGATTTAAGGGGTAGTGCCCCATTTTGATGTATATGTTTATTTTGAGCTAACCTGAGCTCACTTTTTCTTCAAAAGAATTTCTATTAGCCTAGGGCATCTCTTGGTTCTTTAGTAGCCAACCGAAACAACCAGATAGGAACTAACTCGTCTCAAATTCTGGAAGTCTCATCAAACGGGAGATGCAACCTAGCCAAATACTTTATACTAGGAATAACAAACACTGGCGGAACTAGCATTTTCTTATTCTTTAGTAGCCAACTGAAACAAACAGATAGGAACTAACTCGACTCAAATGGTGGAAATCTCATCAAACGGGAGATGCAACCTAGCCAAATACTTTATACTAGGAGTCACAGACACTGGAAGTTGAGAAAATAAGAAGCTGATGAAATCGTGAAACTGAATACTGCGGGCTTGGATTATACGTTATTATATTTTTTTCCCGCAATAAAATAATATAAAGCTAAAGGTCGATTGGCCATGAGAAAGAGCAGGAAGAAGCGCTGGAATTCTGGCTTTGTCCAAGTTCACGCCGTGCTAAAGTATGTTAACGAAGGTGGTAAGTAAAATAACGGCAGCTATAGGTTAAGTACGCGCAAACTTTTGGTACATGCATTGTCATGTCTTTATTTCCCCCAATTGAATCCCCGTTACAATTTTGCTTATTTCTAGAGGGCTATACACAATGTCATGTTTCAGAAACCAAAACGCCATTGCCGCTACTTTCCATATTGATTTGATGCCTTCAAAGAGTTAACTTTTAACTGTAGGAATATCTAACAATATTATAGCTTCTTACACAATAACTCTTGTCTAAACTCAAATATAGATACTGCTAGTTTGGCCAAAATAGGAAAAGAAATTTGTAGCTAATCCGGGTTACACAGCACACTTTCTTAAACAGATACCTCATCACTATTCCTCACTTGATCTACAATTTTAATTATACATTGAAGGTGTTGAACAATGTCCTTCATACTAGGCCTTTCGCTTTTCTTTTCCCTCAGGCAGCTGAGTGCTAGCTCGGAGAAAAGTTGTATGCTTGTTTTCACTTTATCATCAGATGGGTCCTTAGACACTAGGAGCCTCTGATCTACCAGTTCCATGATTGACCCGTTGCGGGCATGTTGACTAACAAAAATTGCTAGGTTTACATCATCTTGCTCTCTTGAGAAATCTATGGCCTTTTGGGAAGTCAAAAGCTCTAGCAACACAACCCCATAACTATAAACATCGCTTTTATCAGTTAACTGGTAGTTGCGGTAATACTCAGGATCCAAGTACCCTAATGTACCCTGAGCACAGGTTGATACATGACTGAGTCCTGGGTTAGCCAATCTGGAGAGCCCAAAATCTGCAACTTTGGCGTTAAATTCATCATCTAGCAGTATGTTTGTGGACTTCACATCTCTATGGTAAATGGGAGTGTGTGCAGCAGAATGAAGATATGCCAATGCTTCAGCAGTTTGAAAAGCAACATTCAGCCTCGTTTTCCAGTCTAGGAAGTTGGAATACCTACCATGAAGATGGTGATGGAGGGTACCGTTTGAGATGTACTCATAGATCATCAGAGGCTGCTCTGGTTCTATACAGCAACCTAGGAGTCTGACAAGGCTCTTGTGATTGACTTGAGAAAGAATTGCAACCTCGTTTAGTATCTGTTGGATGCTTTTAAGGTTGCCCAATCTAGCTTTCTTCACGGCCACAGCTGTCCCATCTTGAAGTTCACCTCTATAGACTTCCCCAAACCCACCATTCCCCAAAATTTTGTCTTTAGAAAATCCATTTGTCATTTTCATCACCTCCTTCAGTTTAAACATCCTAGCAGGTGTCTCTCCAGAATTTGACTTTATCACATCTTCTATTGTCTTGGCCTGCTTCGACCTGTAAGAGAGCTTCCAGGACCTCCTTAAGATGATGGCCATAACTGTGGCTACACAAAAAAATGTTACAACCACAATTGGGACTGTTAAGCTGACATGTGATTTAGATTTTTTCTTGTTCTTCAAGCAAGTTGCAGCCATAGGGTCCCAATGATATTCTCCTTTGCAAAGACAGCGAAAGACGCCATTTTTTTCAGCTGGGGAACAGACAGAAGCTCCAGAGCAATCTTGTTGTATCCTGCAGAGAGGTTCAGGAGGAGAAGCCCATTGAATTTCAAGGCCTTCCTCCCACAGAGAAGCAGGCTTCTCATCATCTAAATGAAGGATGCTTCTGAATGCTTTACAACCAGAGCTGTGAAGGCGTATCTTGTATGCTGAAGGCATCCCACCTGCGACAAAGGTGCAACAAGGGCCAAGACCACTGGCACACTGAATAGCTCTTTTATTGTCAACATGTCCTGAGCTCTCCAAGTAACGGTGACAAAGACTAGAGGAAGTGCAATTCAGAGGAGAAACTAACAGGCGAGGCGAGCAGTTAAAGAGGAAGACTGTGTTGGATGAAGTTATTCTGAAAGGAAGTGTCTGGTTTAACCAGAGGCCACCACTTACAGGCATATCTTGAGTAACACATGAACTAGAAAGCCAAGGTGATGGCTGCACCACCAAGCGTTGGATCGAAGGCATAATTCTGAGAACGGAATAGGAACTTCCATTGAGAGTTGTAAAGTAGAGTTTTCTAGATTTGGGATCGCAGTGAAGGCTATAGGATGGATCACCACAGCTAGGGTCTGTGCTTAAAGGATATGGAATTTGTAAGGAGCCACAGTTTGGGCAAGTCTTTTGACAAGTACAATGATGACTAAGGAAAAAGAAAAGAAGAAGGACGACGGCATAGCTAAATTGAAAACGTGAACTTTTGTTTGGTTCAGTGATCATTCTGCATGAACAAGGGGGATGACTAATTGATCATACGTTACAGAAAAGGAAGGACGAAGGATAAATAAGAAGGGCTATGACATTGGAATAAAGTGGGCGCAATGCAAATTAAAAAGCTGGCCAAAGAATCTATATGGAATACCATGAAAAGTTTTGGTGATTTATGGGACCAGTCGATACCCTTCACAACGATAGTGGCGGCATTTCTAGCTGTTTTCTCTCTATATTGGGAATTTACATTTAGAAAAGGCTTCAGCATTTACTACTTGGGTTTTGCAGGGTTCTTTCTTTCTTTCTTTCTTTAATCTAATCAAGCAACATAAGATTGAAGTGGAAAACTGCCCTCAAGGCATAATAATTAAAATGGTACCACAAAATTATGGACCTCGCACTACGAAGTCAATATGCAAGTGTCAATATTTTCTCCTTTTTTTTCACTTATAGGAACATGATGCCATAAAAACAAGCAAAGGTCCAATGTAGGCAGCACAAAGGCTCCAACCTACACTATTGAGATCACGGTAAGCAAGGTAATTGATGTTTTTGATTATGTGCAGTCCCTATCATAACTAGACATCAGCTTATAGTCATCCTTAAGTAATAATTCTTCAAGTTCTTTAATTTCCTTCCCTTCTCTCTGTAAAAACTAACAAGAAAAAGAGGGGTGGGGGTAAAAGAATAATTCAGGCGTTTATGTGGTCCTTGAGTGCACAATGATCACTTTGGAGTAGTGAGTTCAGTGTTGTCATTAACATCTATGGAAAGCCTTTTTTTAATACTAAAATGAAAAAATGGAAAGCCTTCGGCGATACCTATAATTGCGTATCCCATTGTGACATTCAGTGTTATGGTATATGCATTGTAGTGACTAATGAAGTTGCCTTTTGACTTATCCCACTCAGTTAAACTTTAAAGTGATCCTTTTTCTTTGCTTTGTTTTGCCCCACGTGTCTAATCAATCGCCTAGCAAGATCACACCACCAGACATCTTATTCCTATTCTGGTCCCTCATGTACTGTGACCATCTTTGAGAAAAGGAAGACGGACCTTGAAATATTAACAATTTGATATTTTGCCACGTTGTGCTGCGAAGAATCTAAATATTGAGGCAATGCTCTAAAAATATACGTGTCAATGTCTTCCTTAATTTATATTTTACAGGGGTGACAGAATTTCTCAAACGAGGCTCACATATACTCTTTTAAGATGATCCGTACGATCATCAAAAGCAAAACAAGCTCTTTCCGGTAAGGCTGTTGATTCATATACCCTTGTCCATATGTTCTTGTTCTGTTATTAGTAGTATGAGTAATATGCGCCATTATATGATATGTGTGTGTGTGTGTGTGTATAATGCCTTAGAAAGAGAATGGTCAACCCTTCACGAGAGGTTTGATGGATTGAGATAATCCTAATCATGACCTTTTAGAGATGCATTCCTAGTATAATAAAGTTGAATTTCCTTTTTGGTCTATCTAGTGCAACAATCTTCCAATCTCAGATTCACTTGGAGTTTTGATTAGTTTATTCTATCACAGAAAAAAGAAAGCGTCTAATTCCAATCTCTGTTTTTCCCCACCCATGACCCAACCAAATCCCCACTTGGAATTTTGCTCCTTTCTAGTGGGCCAATACTCACCATTGTTGCTACCTTCCATATAGATATGATGCCTTTGAAGCTTTTAACTCTGCCAAGTATGAATGAACATTTAACAATAACATAATAGTTTCTTTCTCAATAACTTTCATTTAAACATTCAAAGCTTTGAAGGATGTTTTGTCCTACTGTTTACTAGGAAACAACATGAAAGGACTCTCAATAAAGGGAGCAGGAGTCAGAAAAGAGTAAAAGATTTAACCGATATATGTGACTACTCAGAAGAGCCACTTCTTATGTCTGGCACCCCGCTATTAAGGATTAAAGATAATGTATGTTAGTCTCAAATGAAACTGTGAATGAAAACTTTTCAGAACGCCTTTCAAATACCAGTCGTCGAGCGAATCGAGATTATCAACCTGCTCAAGGACAGTTTACACATTCTCGGCCTGTTTGTTTATTCTTTTCCAGAAAAGAAAAGGTGAGAATTCTAAGGTTAATTTACACAAAATGACAAAGTAGAAGGTGCCTGGCTGGTGGGGTAGTCACCTCTTGACATGGTAATCTGTCAAATTATATTCCTTTGACATTTAAATTGCAGAGCCAATGTGGCTTACTCATAATATAATAATGCTTAGCCTTCAACTATCTTTACCGGAGTCCTGCACAATTCAATACATAACCAATAGTATCAACTACATAAGTTATTATAATAGTAAAAAATAGATTTCTATCCGAGCACTGTTACTTACCCAAATGGGCTTTGTTTGATGGAAAGCAGCTCAACATCTAACTGCAGTTTGGAAAAATGAATATTAAAGTAAGATAAGAACATGTAAAAGTAATGCAGCACTAGACTAAGAACCTTACGGACTAATGTGTAGAAACTCCTGAGGTACAACATGAACAAATCTAAAACTAAAATAAGAAAATGGTTTTTAACTACGCTAGTAGCAGGGATTTTACACCCTTTAAATTAAGCCTGAGTATATTTGGAGTTTGGATCATGGAACAGGCGAACAGAACCTTCCAACTAAAACTAGCTTCCTTAGGGACACATTCTCCAGAGTGTAAAATATGGGAATTTATTGAAAGTAGTGAGTTCCTATGGACAGTGAAGGAGTTGGACAGCTGTATGAGTAGATATTTCTAATTACTATGGACACTCTGATCTTCAGCAATAATAATTGTAGTATCGTCCTTCGGATATAAACCATAGCAAAAGATCGAGCAAGTTACCTCTATTGTTGCATTTGGAGGGATCTCCTGGACTCCTTTGCTTCCATAGGCCAGTTCAGGAGGAACAATTAACAACCTCTGCAGAAAAACTCGACTAATTAACTGCTCTCGGTTGAAGATCAAATACAAGTGAGAGTCTGAATTTTCCATCTACTTCTTCCAAAACTTGTATATAATGATCTAGGGGCTAGAAATTTAGAGAGAAATAAAAATCTGTTGTTTATATACACGAAAAGCAATCGAACCTATGAAGCCAAAGGAAATGTTCCAAAATATGTATAACTCAAAACTTTGGGAAAAACTCTACACAGATGCCCGCTAGTCATTACAAGCTACTACTAGTCAGTGCTCCAAGGAAACTTCCTGGCAATGCCTAAGAGGCTTGATACAGAGAATTTTATAAATCGTGTGGCTTTTAATAACATATTTGTCCCATATAGAAAAGAACTCCGGTCTTGTGATCTGTCATTACCTGTCCTCCTACTCGCATGCCTTGCACCCCTAAATCTAACCCTTTAAGGACAGTTCCATTCTCAGATTGGCCTACATCAAATCCATATGGCTGCAATAATTTAAGAATCTCATCAATCAATACATAAAATTTCCAAGCGAAGAATATAATATATATGTACATCATGACTATCCAGAAAGTACTCTTGCTGCAGTGACAGAAAAAACATGTCGCTAGACTGATTGAACTCGATGTAGATCATTTATAAAGAGGTGCAAAATTTCTGGAGTGTATCTTGATCATACCGTTCCTCCTCCGACACCCATTCCTTGTCTGCTAGTCATAAAGGTAATGCTCTTCCACTTAGCAACATAGTGAACCTACAAAATGATAATTTGAATATATCTGGGTAACAGATAATCAGCAAATAAAGAGAAGCCAAAATGATGTAGAGCTAGAACCAAAACCAGAACCAATGGATAATACTGAAAAACAACCTGTTCATATTAATCTAATTCATTATGAAGATTGAAATTCCGATGACAGACCATGCCTGTTGTAAGTGATCCGAACAGCCGTAGTTCCAAATCACATATTCAATATAAATTACTAAATTAATCATAAATACCAACATTTCCATTCTGCATTACAAAAAGGACTGACGCCATGAAGAAATTGACGATATTCATACATGTAGACTCATGTGTCAAACACTGGACAAGTAAAAGGGCATATTATTATGTGAATTAGGTCCACAGGTCCCTCGTTTTCACTAGTAAATTCATCCATACTGAAAACCAATCGATCATATATCAATTTCTTTCGTATGCATATTTAAGCCTTTTGTTCCACAAAACTTCAGGTTGAAACTGCACATCTGAAAGTAGCGTGATATGCATCAATTAACAATTTGGTGAGACCATATACAAGGTCTGAATTATGCCAACGTTTGCCCTTCACAATATTTTTACACTTCAAATCAGCACTAAAGATCAAGTCCTGATAATGATTCAACACATATTATTAAAGACTTGAAGAGTGAATGGTGGAACCCCAATACTGTCGTGTTATTTATATACAGCAAGCTATGATTAATGCTATATACTTCCTCCCTTGCCACCTCCCCATGGCAGCAAAGCATGAAAGGTTTAGTCTGTTTTATATAGAAATCTCGGGGCTCTTTTCAATCATAAGTCAACTTTGCATATAACAAGCAAAAGCATAAATGTGTGAATCACAGTTAACAACGTCACAACCGTACAGCAACACGGGATCCCTTCACAGCCTGAGCTCCACCCCCAACCTTCAAATCATAATACCTGGTAATGACATCACAGTTTCATCAGACACTAGCATCAAAATGGTTATGAATAGTTTTTAGGGGAAAGCTTAAGACTATTATAAAGTACTATCATCAAGCAAATAAAATTGACAGGTTCTGATAATCTAGGAAACTTAGTAGCCATATCTATTGCGAGGGGTTAAATTGCCCCAACAGTTTTTCATATCATGAGACGTAAGAAGCTAATGCAGGAGCCAGGAAGATCAAGATTATTGGGGAGGTAATAGTTATGTACTGACTTAAGACCATTAGGCAGGGTTTTGAATTCACTTTCCGGAATTTTCGATGCACGAAGCTGCAGAAAACCAAAAATGCACAATGTCAACTAGAAAATGAAACAATCATTCGGAACAACTCAGGCGATAAGAGGGAACGATGGGAATCATACCGCTCTTCTACTTGTGCTAACTGCTCCAGCCACATCACACGTATAAACTCTAGCAGCTGACATAAGAAATATCACACTTGAGCCATGCTAGTGGGTTCGTTAATTGGTATAAATAAAGCAATGAAGAGCCCGTTACATGTATATAAAGATAAGGTAATAGGAAAAACCGAAAGAGAATCTTGGGTGATTGTGATCTAACCAGTCGTCAGAAGAGCAGTAAGTAACGCCCTTCTTCCCTCAATCTGCAAAGATGGAGTGGATGGTTCAGGAGCAGATTGATCAGAGGAAGAATATGAACAGCGGCAGGGTGGCCTCAATGAGCTTCTGCTGTGAAGGTTCCTGTGTCTCGTCCCTGTGGAGATATAGGCATAACCAATCGCGCGTTAGACTCAGGTAGAAGTTGAATACAGCTTGAAAGAAGAAGAGAGAATTTACTTGAAGAGTGAATGGAGCTTAGAGGGGAATGGAGGATAGTGTAATGGCTGCACTGATGACGGAATAGAGAGAGTTCCATGGGTTTAGTTGACAGTTAAGAGATCAGAATCTAATTTTTTTTTTTTATTTCTTGGGTTCGGGAGCGAACAGAGAAGGAATAGAGGATAACGTTGTTCCACTCCTTCTATCCACAATTTTGAAGCATTTAGAGATCACAAAATTTGGTGTCACACTCGGAAGATTCTATTATTGATGTGTCACTAAAAACATGTTTATAAACCCAGACTCCTCTAAAAAGAATGAAAATAAGCAAAAAAGAAATTAACGGTTCCTTAACATAATTATTCTAGGTTGACCAGGTGGGTGCCTTTGGAGAATTGACATAGCACCTCTACGTAAATCGGAATTTTTTGTCGTATATATGAACTCAGGTGGGTCCCTCGATCGGAATTTTTTGAAGAATTAATTTATGTTGTTAATTGTCATTCTTAAATTAATTTTTATCCATAATTTTTAATTGAAGTAAAAATTATGTCGTGAGTTGTCTTATTTTTATAAAAAAAGAATATAAATTTAAATTTAAAAAATATACTTATTAGATGAGATAAAAATTGATATTTTAAAACTCAATAAATAATACGTTTGATCAAATAAATATAGATGAAGTTTTATGTTTTATTTTAGTATTATTTAAATTAAATTATAATTTTCACTTCTTAAATTATAATTTTTTAATGTTTAATTTTGTTTGGTTTTATTTTTGATTCCTTAACTTCTTAAAAATCAATAAAAGTTTTATTGCTTTGACATATTAACAAATTATGTGATTTTTTTCCTAATAAATTTTCGTTGGGTACCTCATGGTGTCATGTCATAGAGAAAGAAGTATCAAACAGAGAAGAATCTTTTTTTCTTTTTTTCCCTAACAGGACTTCTGCTCTATTAAGAAACTATTTTGCAGACATGTCTTGTGTCTCTGGAAGTTTATTGTATGAGATATTTGTCCGTCATTAGACACGAGTGACGGGCAATTTTCCAGTTCCAGAGGCTCTCAGTCTGCGTTATTCATGAGTCTTGTTATGAAGAAACTTCTCTGCGGTTTACTGCAGAATGTAACATATTAGTATGTAAGATTGTAAGGTGTCTCAGGCACTAGACTATGAACTTGTTCATGCAGAAACTGGAGTTTTGTCTGCTCCCTGTGAAGCAGTATGGTTTTCATGGCCGTTTTTCTCCCCTGCCATTGGGCTCACTCTTGCCTTATCACTGCCTTCCACCCATCTCTTTAGCGTTCTCATCAACTTGTTCTTCTTCGAACAAACACCATCGCTCTGCACATCCCCAAAGCAAGCCATTGTGTGATGATCCTGCTCTGTGAACGAATCATCTAATTCATGCTCTGTTTCATATGGTGTAACTCCATCGCTTCCTTCCCACTTCTCTCTCATACGCTCTCTCTCCTCATTCTTCTGTTTCTCTTTCACCAGTTCACGCCTCAGGCAAGCGTTGATCCAACGCAGGTGAACCACTTCTCTCACTTCGTCTTCTCTCTCCTTCTTCAGTTCCTCCATTTCCTTCTGAAGCTGCTTATATTCTTCCTTGCTTGCATCCAATGCTTCAACCTTCAAATGGGAAACCTCATGTTCAATAATGCTCATGAAAACGAAATCCCGCTGTTTTTCATTCTAATATATATGTTGCTTACCTTAGACGCGTACGATTTTTCCGCCTCGCCAAGCTTCTTCAGAAGTTCATTCTTCTCATCCTGCAATTTTCCCAAAACGCAGTGTAGCTCTCTGATTTCGTTCTTTATTTGATCGATAATATTCATCCTCGTATGTAAGGCGTCGCGGTTGTCCAAAATCTCTGCTTCTTGGGCCTTGATCTTCAAACTTTGCTTGTTCGTCAGGCGAGACTGTGCCTTTGATTTTCTCTCTATCTTCTTGAGCCTCACACGAAGCAACCTATTTTGTGATTTCCAACCGTCAAGCTGCTCAATAATTCTCATATATTGCATCAGAAAGCCCTCCAACTTGCTGTTCTCGGCCTCCATGAACGAAATCTCCTTCTCTAATAATTCAACGCGAGCAGTCTCTATCGACAACAGATTCGTGATCTGCATCAGAACAGATTCCCGCTCTTTCATATCACAATACCGATCAAACTGCAGACGCAAATCCGATTCTCTCCTTTGCAAACCTTCAATTTGACTTCTTAGCCCGCCAATCTCTTGTTCTACCGAGTTATGCTCTTCATCCTCCTTGGAAGGACGGCCTTCTGAGTTCTCATCAGGTTTGACTCCTTTCTGAGAATCATTCGTTTCAGGGGAATCGACCTCAGGTCTGCTTAAAGAGGCTGTGGATAGGGTTTTCTTGGCAATGATCCAGGCATAGACGAGACCGGCCAAAGATAAAGCGACCAAAGGAACACCAGCTTTGAGGACTAATGGAGTTATGAGCTCTGTTTTGGAGGCAGTGTTGTCCATACAGAGGAAGATGGAGATGTTTGTGATGTTGCAGTTTATTTGGTGTGATGGTGAAGACAAGAGGAGATTACAAAAGGTTCAGAAATCAAGAAGATTGATCACGAGGTGACGATGGATAGTTAAAGAATAATGATCAATGGAGTTGCTTGGTTGGGAAGAAGAGTGAAGAGATGCATCTTTTTAACTGCTTCAAGAGACAGAGACAGAGGACTTCCACGCCAACATCATTACTCGGGGAAGGTCATTGGAATCTAATTCCTTTCAGAACCCCTTTGCTTTTTTTCGCAATTTGACTTGACCCACTCAAGTTTCTTTTCTTCATGGGAATCCTGATCTTACGTTTTTGTAGTAGCTAATATTCCTCGTGTTAATTCATTTTTTTTTAAAGAAAAATACGCCTTAAAAAATGAAACAATATCAAATTATAGTTAAATCGAATATGATAGACTATCATACAGTGGATACATATCAAGATATAGATATGGAATATATATAAACTATTTATTTAAAAAATTTAGTATATAGATACAAATATCTATAGTTTTAAATAAATATTTTTAAAATATTATAATAATATTTATGAATAGTCTATAAGATATTCTCTGTAAATTTTATTTTAGTCATTAACATGAGACAGTTTACAAGATCTAGCAAAACATTATATTTATGAATTATTTTAAAAAAAATACCCACATATCTAATTGCTTAATTCGAGCAGCATGCATGACTTTAAGAATGTACTGCTTCTGTCTAAAATTACAGGATACGTTTTTAAGTAGCATGTTTAGAAATATAAGGCTTCTTTTTTTTTCCCCAAGATTTATTTTCAGAAATTAAGAATCAGTTATTAAATGAGGGACCTACTAAATGAAAAAAAGAATGTAGACATGTTAAATGACATCAAACTGATCTATTCATGGAGTAAATTGAATAAGAGTGAATTATTTAAAACAAGATTCCCGGTTCGATAGAGAAGGATCCATGATCATTAACCGTCTGACTAGGGACGGCAAATTTCATTAATAACAAAATATTTTGTGTAATTAATTCAGTATTTAAACTTAATATAATAAAATTAATTATTTGATAAGTTTCAAGTGAAAAATGAGCTCTCTTGGGGATCCTCGGTGAAACTCAAATTCAAGACCTTTCTGGAAAGTATCTAGCTTTTCCCAGTGTCAATTGGGATTGTCGTGTTTTATCATTTATCTATTCGTTTGTTTCGTTAATAATAAGAGTACTTCTCTTACGTTTTCGGGTCAAAACCTGGTATTTTCCTAATGGTTAAATAGAGAACTCTATGGGCACCCACAGTATGAAATATAAACCAGGGGACAAAAGCTATAAAATATATGTATTTTATTTGACTAAATTGTCCTTTTGTATTTTATTGATTTGCAATCTTTGGAATTCCTGATTAGTAAAGAGGCGAGAATTAACGATCTTACTACCATCAAACTTCTTACTTTCCCCCCTTCCACCCATACACCTGAATCAGGCAATTGGAGCATGGAGATTATTGAATTAAACCAAAATTCTGTTTTAGATTATTATGTATTTAAGTCAAGGTCCCGTTTTGTCAGAAAGTTTTCATATGAGCTACGGATATTTACACATTTCTCTTGGATTAATACTACTACAAAAGTGTTTAAAAAGAAGTCAAATTTCTATAACCACTAAAAACTAATCTAAAACGTTGATGATTAATATCTCTTGTTGTTAGAAGCGATTTTACTTGATTTTAACATTTTTGAGTAATATTGCTTTTAACATTTTTTGTTTGCCAGTTATAGATATATTTTTATTAGAGATAATTATATTTGAGATACTAATCTCTTATTTACATTGACTGAAAATGTTAGACAATAAAATAATTTTTTTAATATTTAATTTTAAAAAAATTATCCATACTATAGAAGAATACAGCATACAAGACAAATCCCTTCATGTCAAGGGGAGTGGTCAGCTCGTAGCTTGTGGTTTTGTCGGTTGTTCTCTGAATTTTTCAATCACTGACCCCTTTTACTCGCCAAAAAGATCTTGCAATACGTACTTTGTAAGATTGTTCATTAGACCATGTTTGGCAGTAGCATATTTCACTTCATTTGTGATATACGGGCCCAAGAGCATGTTCTTTTTTTTTTTTGTTACAAACGAGGGATACACCCAAATTACAAGGAAACTCAGTTAGGGAAAATAATTCCCAATCTCTCACTAGCAACTAATTCCTCCAAATAAGGTGGATAAATTCCCAATAAAGAAGAATTGGATAAACCTTCTTTAGCCAATATGTCAGCAATATGATTATGGTTTCGTAAAATGTATGCTACTTGAACATCCTATGATAGACTTAGCAATGAGTAGATCTGCACCATCAGAAGACTACACATTTGGTGACTATCCCTCTGTTGTATAGATACGACAACATTCTTTGCATCCGATTCAAGTATGAGATTTTTAATTCCCATGTCCCATGCTATTAATAGACCTTTAAAAATTACCCATTGCTATGCTTCAAAAATACTACAAGGCCCAATAGCATATGTGAAACCAGCAATCTAATTCCCATTAGAATCCCGAATAACACCCCCACATCCAGCCTTAGATTGAGATTTTGATAGTAATCCATCGCATTTATCTTAAAACACCCCCTCAGTGGGGGTTCCCACTTAATTCCAGAGGAAAATGGCTCACTCTGTACAATATGCTCTTGTTGACACACAAAATTGCGCCATACCTATTTCAATATTAATAATGGCTGTTGAGGTTTAATAAAATCTGGATCAAATATAGCTTTATTCCTCTATTTCCATAAATGCCAAATTCAGACACTCCATCTGTGTTTCCAATCACCAAATCCATTTAAACCCATATCTCTTTTTAGATTCATAGCAAACCAGTTTCTCAAATCCACAGAAAAAAAATTGTGTAAAATAAATATGCTGAATATAATGACACCATAGCCGTCGTACATACTCATAATCTCTTAAGATATGTAAAGTAACTTCTATACCTTAATTGTAGTATTGACACAAAACTAATGAGGTTAAGTAACTATTCCTCCAAGCATTTATAGGTTGTCAATTATTAAATATAATCCATATAAAAACCCTAATATGCTCTACTCCTTTCCATCTCTAAATCTTTTTAAATGTTAAATCATAATAATTGTCCGATGGTTTCTCGAGCATATAATAGACACTTTTTACTGGAAAAGAACCATCAATAGTTACATTCTAAACAAGTATATTAGGTCATGTCTCTTATAATGGTGATAACACAGTTAGTAGCTTATGAAAAATGTGTCTTGATATTAGAGTTACTAATCTGGTAAAATCTCAAGTGCCATTAACAACCCCGTCCATATTCCATAACTCTGCTATTGTTCTCCTATGCAGTAAGGTTTCGACAACAGAATTTCTTAATTCTCTTATCTTCCATTTTTGGTTACCCCCGCCTCTCAATTCCCGGTATCCATAATGACCTCTATTTGGGCCCCACCTTGCGGGAAAAGTCCAAACCCCACTCAGCCGGCCATTGTCCTTTTTCTACGTGGTGAAAGCGAAACGGCGTACGACCTTGGGACCAATCATCCAAATTAAATTAAAAGAAAAAACTGGGTGCCATGCAGTGATATAAAATACTATTGTTAAACAGTGGGATTTTTGTTCTGGGCCAGGATCAGAAAAATGGTGGCATTTCTGAATACTTGTATCTTTTAAAAATCATTTTAACACATTTTAAAAACCGACATAGGCACGATTCTTGACGGCTGCAGGGACTTGGGAGTATCAAGAATCAAGATGAGCCTTGTGTGGGAGCGGAAATGAACAAGCTCATCTGAACAAGTAGGGCCCACCCCGGACAATCAAAAGGTGGTACTTTTATCTCTGTCCACGTATACTAGCCAGTTTAAATCATTTACCGGGGTAGTAACACGTTGAACTGAATGCACCTCCAAGTGCAGTTCAGTCCAAATTAATTTTGGTAAAGAAAATAATATAATATAGGTAGAAAAATTACAGTTGAGAATTTAGGCGCACATACTGGTAAAAGACCTTGCTTATATAGTTGCAAAAAAAAGGACCTTGCTTTGTAATAATTTTTACACGGGGTATATGTAAAACCCTAGACAATATAAAGGCCCGCCGCCTCGCCCGCCTCTTGGCTCCAACTCCAAGTCCCGCCTTTTCAAATACCGGGACCGTGATTCTGTGAAGCTGACCGATTCATCCTATATTATTTTGGTTCACTTTACTCGCTGCCACCCGAAATCGCTGCTTTCTGGTCTCTAATTTCCATCTCCCTCATCTCTCTCTCTCTCCCTCTCCCGCTCCATTCCCATGGAGGCATTGGCATTCTCCTCCACCCAGTCGCCTCTTCCTCGTCATGACCGTTTGCAGAACTTGGCTGGCAGATCCCTTCTTGGCAACCCCAGAAGCAATCAATTTACCAGAGGATGGTCTGGCAAACCCTTTATAACCGCCTCCCTGTCCAAATCGGCGGTGGAGGTAACCTCCGTACCTTCTTCGTCCTCGACCGTTACCTCTCGAGAAGATCCTTTGGCCGTGACTTCCGTACCGCCTCGCCCCAGGGTATCCCCTGATTCTCTACAATACCCACCTGGTTACCTTGGAGCAGTCCCAGACCGCACTGACTGTGATGACGATGATGGCATAATCAATGCGATGGGTTACTTGACGAATATACTTTCTTCCAAGGTCTATGATGTGGCTATTGAATCTCCGCTCCAGCTGGCGCCAAAGCTTTCGGAAAGATTAGGGGTCAATGTTTGGCTCAAAAGGGAGGATTTGCAGCCCGTATGTTGCAATCTCCGGTGATGCTGGATAGATTTTAGTGTTGTTTACTTTTCATTTTTCTAATTGCATCTCTATACTATATGCGGATGTGCTCCTGCTATACCTCTCTGGTCAGTTATTGATTTGGTGTGAAATAATTATGACTTGATCATGAAGAATCTGTTACCATTTCTTAAGTTCCATTGAACTTCGTGGAGATAATACTATCATAAGATTCAGTAAGTTCTTATCTCTCTGCATTGAAGAGGGAAGCGTTAGTCTTGTGTTAAAATGTTAATAACCTTCCCTGTTACTATTCTGAATCCCCCCTCTCTGTGCGGTGTCTGTGTGGCCCTGTGGGCGAGGAAGATGGCTGGACGGGTTTTCATTTGAGATTCCTTCGTAGATGCTGACCTCTAACTTCCAATTTATTATTAATAGTTCAATGGAAAGTATACATAATTCTTGAGTTCTAAAATTATTCCCATCCCTAGGTTTTCTCATTTAAGCTCCGAGGGGCCTATAATATGATGGCCAAACTTCCAAAGGAACAACTAGAAAAAGGTGTAATCTGCTCATCAGCTGGAAACCATGCCCAAGGAGTGGCATTAGCTGCCAAGAGATTGAATTGCAATGCTGTTATTGCTATGCCCGTAACCACTCCAGAAATCAAGGTGGGTTCTATTATTATTATTTTGCGTGTGGCTATGTTGTGAGGATAAGTCCAAATGACCAAGTTACATGTTTTCATTTGATTCCCCAACCCTTCTTTAATTTCAGTGGCGATCTGTTGAGAAGCTGGATGCTACAGTTGTTCTAGTCGGGGACTCTTATGATGTGGCACAAGCATATGCTAAGAAGCGTGCAAAAGAGGAGGGTCGAACATTCATACCTCCTTTTGATCATCCAGATGTCATTATGGGCCAGGGAACAGTTGGGATGGAAATTGTTCGCCAGATGCTGGGTCCAGTGCATGCCATATTTGTGCCTGTGGGAGGTGGTGGTCTGATAGCTGGCATTGCTGCTTATGTGAAGCGGGTGTCTCCACAGGTTTGAAAGATATTATGATTGTTTTCTCTACATTGTATGGCATGATTTATAGTTAGAGGAATAACTATTGACATCTGTTGTACAGGTAAAGATTATTGGAGTGGAACCCTCTGATGCAAATGCAATGGCATTGTCACTGCATCATGGTCAGAGAGTGATTTTGGACCAGGTAGGAGGTTTTGCAGATGGTGTAGCTGTTAAAGAGGTTGGTGAAGAAACTTTTCGCTTGTGCAAGGATTTGGTGGATGGCGTAGTGCTTGTAAGCCGCGATTCAATTTGTGCCTCAATAAAGGTGAGTTTCTTGTTGCTTGTGAAAGTTTGCAATTCGTAGCTTCTTTAATCACATGGCGGACAAAGGTGGCATTGTTTTCTGTAAATAATGCTTCAATTATGTGATCTCGGCTTTTTATTTTGGTATACTTTAAAGGTTTCTGCTCTGTCATTGGCATTGACTCTTTCTCAGTACAGAGCATGTTCTCATTAGTCCACATGTAATTTTTTATTGCTCCTGTGGGGCCTAATTTCCCTCATTGATTTGTATGATACGTTTGGAATCCATGGCAATCACAGCACATGACTTGAACTATTAAGATCTTACGATGGTAGAACTTGTTGCAGGACATGTTTGAGGAGAAAAGAAGCATATTAGAACCAGCAGGTGCTCTTGCCCTTGCTGGAGCAGAGGCATACTGTAAATATTATGGTCTCAAGGGGGAAAATATTGTAGCAATAACCAGTGGGGCAAACATGAATTTTGACAAGCTAAGGATTGTGACTGAACTTGCTAATGTTGGTCGAAAGCAAGAGGCCGTGCTTGCAACTATTTTGCCAGAGGAACCTGGCAGTTTCAAGCAGTTTTGTCAATTGGTATGTCTATACTGCTTTAACTGAAAATTCTTGTGGTTTTGACTATTGGTATGTCTGAAAATGCTGAGTAAACTTTGGCCCTGGTAGGTGGGGCAGATGAATATTACAGAATTCAAGTACAGATATAGTTCTGATAAGAAAGCCGTTGTCCTATACAGGTAAGCTTAGTGACCAGGAAGCCTAGATATTTTCTTACCATTTATATTTAATTTGAAGGACATTATCTGTTGACAGTTTTTCAATAAATACTTATTATCCTTTGAAATCGTGTGTAGTGTTGGGGTTCATACAGTTTTGGAACTAAGAGCAATGCAGGAGAGGATGGAATCTTCTCAGCTTAAAACTTATAATCTCACGGAGAGTGACTTGGTGAAAGATCACTTGCGATATCTGGTAAGTTTTATTGCTCAAATGTCTTTCGTAGTTATATCTTATTTTATCATTTTCTCAAGATGTTCACCAAATATCAAATTCTGTAAACATACTACCTAAGCTACTTGTTTCTGTTCAACCTTCTCCGACACAATACCGTTGAAAAATTGTTAGACCACATGACTAGGAGCTGCACTGTGCGGATAGATAATCTTCTTGCAGTAGTTTCACTAAGGTTGTGATGAGTGTTTGATGGTATAATGCCTCCGATGGGTGGTCTAGCTACAAGTCAATAATTTTAATTTACAGATAACAATATATGACTACTTCACTCCAATTAATGGTGTGGAATAACCTTTCGAACATGTGATGTGGGTTGTGGTGCCATGTTGACTTTGTTTTGGTTACATATTTCAGATGGGAGGTCGATCAGATGTTCAGAATGAGGTTCTTTGTAGATTTGTCTTTCCAGAAAGACCTGGTGCTCTGATGAAATTTTTAGATTCTTTCAGTCCACGATGGAATATTAGTTTATTCCATTATCGAGGACAGGTGAGGAGTTAAAGTTTGCTAGTTGTTCTGTCTAAATCTAAACCAGGATAAGAGATGCTTTACGTCTCTAATCAATGCGGATAATTTCATCCTTATACTTGTCCTCCAACAGGGTGAAACTGGCGCAAATGTATTGGTCGGAATACAGGTACCAAAAGATGAGATGGGAGAATTCCATGACCGTGCTGACAGACTTGGATATGATTATAAGGTAGTAAACAACGATGATGACTTTCAGCTTCTAATGCACTGAGGATGGCGGCCTGCAATGTGATTATTTTTTGCCTTAGCATAAGCTTATAAGATAGTCGCAGTACAACGAGTGGGATGAGAAGAAAAGAGAAGGCCTCTAGGCACACGTACCCCGGTTGAGAAGAGCTGTCTTCCTGTTATAATAAGTAATATATCTTTTGTAATGCATGCGTTTCTATTTGTAACTGGATTGGATATGAAATCCTCTAATGTTAGATAGTCTTTCCATCTCTGTAAAATATGCGCTAGAAGCTTCGGTTCTGCGAAACTTCAGCAGCTCGAGTGTAATGGTGTTGGAAATAATATTCATGCGTTCAGATTAAACTGAGTTTTGCATTCCCATGATGACAGTTATTGTAAATGACTAACTGGAGAAGTGTACGATGCATCTGATATGTTAACTATGATTCAGCAGACAATGATTGAGCTTTGAAGTCACAACTTGGGCTTAAATAGATGAAACTAAAGCAAGAGTTCTGAGCCCAGTGATTCTAAATTATGAGACGTGATTAACTTTTATTCTTATAGTTGTACAAAAAAAAACTTTTATTCTTATAGCTAATAAGAGTTGTTATAGATAATAAAGATATTTTAAATTCTGGGGTTTTATCTTAGTTTTGATGGGTACTTGTACTACTAAACTCGTTTAAATTTGTTTGTACTAAAAAAATAATTTTGTTCTTGTATAAAAAAAGAGAAAACTTTTGTACTCCATGAAGGAGAGGAGTATCAGAAGAAGGAAGATTTCTCCATCACGATGCGAAATTAACATGACGTAGGCAATGATGCATTCTCAATAATGACATAATTATCGTTTCGCGTACATGTGCTGCTTGTCTATTTAGTATTTACCACTTCTGTAATGGGAACACCTGCAAATTTCATTCGGATGTTCTTCCATATCTGCGTATAATTAAGCTCAAAATACCTGTGTATGCAGGCAAAATGTACACTGTCACTTGCATACCCTTCTGGCAAGGAGGACCACTAATTAACAGAGATAATAATAGTTAATTTAATGACAATTACGTCTCCACAAAAATTTTTCTTTTTGAAAAATAAGTTGTAAATGTCGATCCAGCCAATAGCAAATTTAAAGATCTTAGTTGCAGATAAAGCATTTAAATTTCAAATGTAACTCAATATTAAATTGAAATTCCTATTTTATTTGTTTGAATCGATATCGGTAAATTATTTTTAAAAAAAATTGAGATCTAACTGTTATTCAATCTATCTTTGGAAACGTAAATATTATTCTCTCTAATTAAAAGGCACATATCTGCAATTCACCATACTGTGCTAGCTGTGCTTGATTAAAACGTTTAACTTCCTTTTTCTAAGAAGAGAGAGTTTCAAACTTGGACGGTGACCATTTTTTATAAAGTTCTGCCTGGTTTGTGCTGTTAACTTAATGGTTAAATAAAATAGGTGTTCCACTATAATCAGCATGTTTTAAGCTCTGGCGCTGCTTGAAATTCCCAAGATGCGCTTGAGATCCTTACCTCAGTCTCTCGTTGACGCGGGAAAGAGGGCGTTGACAGCACTAGCATGTCCGGTAAAGTAGGTAATAATATAATGGTTATTGGTGATTGAATAATTATTTTATAAATATAAATAATTAAATAGATAAATTATATCTTTTAAAATTTATAATTAGATTTTTTTTAATTTTATTAACTATCATATAATTATATTATAAATTATAATTATTTCTATTATTTTTTTAAATATTTCATTCTTATCAACTTTAATAATATTGATACGAAGTTATAATTATAAACTATTTAGAGTTTAAATTTTTTTTATATATATAATAAATTTTAATATTTTTGTTATTTTATTTTTTATAAATTATAGATATTATTTAACTCTTAAAAATATATAAATATAATATTATTTTATAATTTTATAATTATATATTTTTTATTCAGGACATAACCACTTGAATATAGAAGTTCGTCATGCTTAACTCAAAATTGTAACGGTTTTACTAAGAAAGGAGGAGCATTGGGTTATAAAATACTACTTGTTCTTTGTTTAGGCTGGGTATCATGCAGTAACCGTACCCCTCTGTGAAGTTGAAGCTGGTTCTGAAAAGATTGAGCTTCCCACAACATAACATTCAATAATGGTCTATGCCCAAACAAATTGTTGTCCATGGCCGAGTTGTTATTCATCTTCTTCTGTCAAACTTTTGTCGTTTATGATGCTCTTCTTTTGCTTGCGGCCTCATTTGTGTTGGGTCCAAAAGTCTCCTTCTGGCTTCCTACAAGACCTCTCTTATTCAGCTCTGCTACTCCTTCTTCTTCTTCTTCTTCTCAGAAACAGATACAAGGGGTTGTGGATTTAAGCTCAACCCAGGTGGCCGTGGATCCTCTTAGTAAGCAAGAGAGTGCTATCTCTGATCCTCCACTTTCTTCTGTTCTACAACCACTTCAACCATCTGTAAGACACACGTCCCTTTGTTTTATCTAATGTTTAATCTTCGGCATCTCTCTGAAATAGATGTAATCAAAGCCATTATTAATGCTTAATTCCTAGTTTTTCTCTTATCTTTTCAATGAATAAGACCAATTAATGCAGTAATGCTGCTATGCGACAAGATTAAATAAATTATTGGTTTCTGGGTGCTGTTATCGGTGTCCGCTGTAGCATCTCGTCACATAAACTCGACGCGTTTCTTTGAAGTCAATGCTAACGCAGATTACATCTTCACTTTTGACTGATTTTCTGGGAAAATTGGTAAACATTATCAAGCAAAGAAATCTTAACTTGCGCGCGTTTAATGAAACTGATTAATTTGACTGCCTGAATCCATGATCCATGATAATAGAACAAAACTGAAGAAACCCTCAACGTCGACGACACTGAAATTAGCCCCACCTCAGCTCCTCTGAATGAGTCATATGTTCCTGGCATGAGGCAGAACAAGTCAAGAAAATAGAGCATCCTAGATAGAACCGAAGCTGGTCTGCTACATGCTCGATATGTAGTCAGAGGATCCAGAAGCGGGAATCGAACACGAGATCCAGGCTATGTCCCAATTGGTCCAATGTATCATAATGCCAACGCATTTCACAGGTACTATTCGATCCACAAGCACACCGAGTGAAGAATGTCATGTTTCTGAGTTTTAAGCTACGTTCACTATCTGATATATAGGTAAAAAATTAGTGGGACAAGCAGGAGCTACTTGGAAATGGAGAAACAGTTCAAAGTATTTGTGTACGAAGAAGGTGAGCCGCCAGTTTTTCATAATGGACCTTGCAAGAGCATATGCGCAATGGAGGGCAATTTTATTCATGCTATTCAGGGTAATGACCAATTCCTAACAAGAGATCCTCAGAAAGCACATGTTTTCTTCCTTCCTTATAGTGTAACCATGTTGGTTCAATTCATATATATTCGTGACTCTCGTGATTTTGGACCCATAAGAAAGACCGTCACAGATTATGTCAACACCATCGCCTCCAGATACCCCTTCTGGAACAGAAGCCTCGGAGCTGACCACTTTACACTTGCCTGCCATGACTGGGTAAAAAGCCCTCGACTTTTATCTCTACATTCATATTTGCAGTTGGGATCTTTACATTAACTTCGATGTTGTGTTTCAGGGGCCGGAGACTTCATTTTCGATTCCTTATTTATACAAGAATTCGATTCAAGCGAAGGATGTTTCGATTCCAGAAATCAACATTCAAACTGGTTCGCTGAAGGGGCCATCTGCGTCTAAGCTCCCAAACTTGGCATTCTTTGCAGGAGGGGTTCATGGCCCAGTGATACCTTCCACGTGGCGTGTCGTACTATGAGACGCTGAGGAAGAGCAAATACTGTCTGTGTCCAAGTGGGTACTAGGTAGCGAGCTCCAGAGTGGTGGAGGCAATCTACACAGGATGCGTGCCGGTGCTGATTTCAGAGCATTACGTGTCTCCTTTTAGCGATGTTCTGAACTGGATGTCATTCTCGGTGGAGATTTCGGTGAAGGAGATTCCGAACTTGAAGAATATATTAACGAGAATATCTTCGAGGCAGTACATAAGAATGCAGAGAAGAGTAGGGCAGATTAGGAGGCATTTTGAAGTGCATCATCCTCCCAAGCGATTTGATGTGTTCTGAACACGTACGTGTCATTCTGTATGGCTCAGGAGACTGAACATTCGAGTTCGCCATGATCCATAACTCCTTTTCATCTTAATTTATTTTGTGATTCTATTGCTGTCCTGTTATATATATATGTCCGTGGAAAAAATGACGGATTATTTTAATATTTCTGTCTCGTAATTTATTTCTCCCCCGCCAGGCAAAGATGAATTTAATTTTAATTTTAAAATTATATTATCATTCTTTTTAGGTAAAAAATAAAATAAAAGCCTCATATAAAAGTCAGACTAAAGATTAAGTTAGTAATTAATAATAATTAATTACATTGGTCAAAAGGAATCTAAAATGTAGTTATAATATTAAATACGTAAAAAAATTGTAGAAATTTCTAAATATGCCCTTAACAAAAGTCAATGTTATATTAATTATAATGAAATAATTATATGGAATGGAAAAATTAAAAATTAAATATTAAATGCTCTAAATGTTATTAAATTAGACTTATATTTTGGAACAAGTCAAATTAAGAATAAATAAGCTCTAACCATGTGTGGACGAGAAGCGCCGACCCACTTCCTATATTTTGATGCATGGGCCCGACTCGGACATAGAGTCATTAATTAGTGAAGTTATTAGCCTAATTAATTTGACACTGCCCCTTGTTTTAAATTGTGGTCATTAATTGTTTTAAATTAATTTGATCTAGAACGTTCTGAAAAATTAAATTTATTCTCATATTTCTAGATCCCTTTTTCTTCTCAGGCAGGACTTCAAAAATCTTCTCAATATTTTATTCTTTTTTTTTGTTAAAAAAATATGTTATTGTGAAAGAAAAAAAAACTATAGAAGCTAAGGCCCAGGACCAAACAACAAAACGCCTAACCCTGGAAATAACACAACAAGAACCCGACCCAATAATCCAAAAATAGGAAGCAGGCCTCAAAAATGATGCATCTCGTGATAACGTGCCACACGTCCTGAGCGATGATGCCAGGTTTCATTCCACGGACCCTCCGGGGCACGTGTCATGTTGACAGTAATCCTTTTCCACGTGTCTTAGTTCCCCTTAACATTCAACGGTGTATATACATCAAGCATCCAAATTCTTGACTCACAGTAACATAAAGGATCAGCACTACCACATCAAAGAAACCAAAAGCCAACTCAGACCTTTCAGGAAAGAAAAGTCTTGTTTCTGCATTCAACCAGAGAGAGCAATGGCGTCGGGTCAATTCAAAGAAGACAGGGCCGAGGCAGCAGCTAAGCTTACTGCTAAAGACATAGGAGACGTGAACAGAGCAAGAGAGCGTGACTATGGGTCCCAGTGGGCGACGGAGAGGGAATTCAAGGAGGCACGAGCTGAGGTTGCCGCCAAGCTAGCCGCTAAAGAGCTCGAAGACGCCAAAAGATTGAGACAACGCGAGCAAGAGCACTTGGTGATGGATAGGGAGAAACAGGGGCCCGGCGTTATGGGATCCATGTTCCAGGCGGTGCAAAACACCTACGACCACGCCAAGGAAGCTGTGGTGGGTAAGACCCACGACACCGCCAATACTGCCGGTGAGTACAAAGACTATGCGGCTCAGAAGGCCGGCGAAACCAAGGAAGCAACGAAACAGAAAGCCGGAGAGATTGCCGAGAAAGCCAGGGAGGCGAAGGACGCCACCGTGGACAAGGCTTCGGGGTACACCGGATATGCTGCGGACAAGGCCAAGGAAGCGAAGGACGCCACGGTGCAGAAAGCAGGTGAGTACAAGGACTATACTGCTGAGAAAGCTAAAGAAGGCAAGGACACTACCATGGGGAAGTTCGGGGAGCTCAAGGACAAAGCCATGGGTTTCTTCTCCGGCAAGAAAGATGAATCCAAGCACTATGCCTACGACATAGCGGAAATGGACAAGGTTTTTAATTGATATACTATTGCTCTATAAATTAATTAGTTCTTCAAGTGTTTTGGTGAATAGAAACTGATCAAACTGTGGCTATGCAGGATAAGCTGGGAGCAACGGACGATCCAAAGCGTAAACTGGAAGAGCTAAAACTGCGTGAAAGATCGTATCCGAACGAAGGAATTCGAGAGGGTGATGAATTCAGAAGCGAAAGTGATCGGTACGTCTTTCTTTTGCTTGATATAATCCTGTGAGATTAAAATTGAGTCCAAGGTAACTGGTGAACGATTGTTATTAATGGCTGCTTTGGCTGGGACAAATATATAGGGGAAGAGAGGCGAAGGATAATATAATGGGTTCACCTGGGAGTATAAAGTCTAAGCTGACCCATCCTTCAGACGTGGTGAACGAGACACGTGCCGCCCGGGAGCGTGGTGGGACTGGGCGGCGCGGGGAGGAGGAGGTGCTGATAGAAGTGGAAGAGACGCGGCCAGGAGCGGTGGCGGATACGCTGAGAGCGGCAGATCGGACGAGGGGTGACGTGGGACAAGTGGGGGATGAAGGCACCATCCGTGTGCAGCACCGCAAGAACTCTTGACTGTCAAGCCTGGATCATATATGTTGATGCAACTGGTTTCTTATATATAAATCTACGTAGTTTTGACTTTTGAGTTTGAGGATGTCTTGTGTTTGTGTATGTCTCAAGTTTGTTTTGGTTTTTATGTGAGTCTGTCTATATACTTCATAAACCTGGTTGATCATGAATGTAATTTTAATACCCAAAGATCAAATCGAGATATATATAATTTCTTGGATGTAATATCGAATCAATCTTAAAAGAGTGGACTTGAAATATGAAATATCTTGGCAAAAATCCAAACGAAAGCCATCCACCACTATTGTTCGGGCTAATGAAAATCATGCTAGAAAAGCATAATTCAACCTGGCAAACATCGAAGATCCAGTGAAACTTCACGTGTTTTCGAGGAATAGGATATAGGAAGAGAAGCCATATCCAGATTTGACTTATTGGCTGACACCATAATATATCGAAGAAGAAAACGTCATCTCAGAAACTAAAAAAAACAGAAAGAAATATACAGACCGAGTTTTAATTTTAATTGATAAAGAAAAGAAATGTTTCCCACAATTTTTGGGGCTAAAAAATGACGTAATAAAGCATTCCGGTCCCGGGGAGTGTCTTCCTAGTTCCTAGCATTCCGTCCATGTTTTTGCAACGACATTGAAATCTAAAGCGTCAGGTGACAGTTACTTGTCGTCCACCTTATATACCTCTGGTTCAGGTTATTGCCTTTCGTTGATTTTACATTGGTTAGCCGCTATGTCCACCAAAGCCTTCCTCGGCTATCTCCTTTCCTGTTCCTTCCTGGCAATTCTCTCCCTACTTTTCATCTCCCATTCCAATGGCTCTGCCCCTTCCCCAACACCTCTGTCCCCCTTCTGGTTTCTTTGCTCACGCATCCAAAACCCATCAAGTTTGGCCTGTATCTCTCATCTCCCTCTTATCTCTTTCATCTACAACTCAACTGATTAAACTCTCATGTATTAATAATGCTGTGTTTCTGGGTCCATCCAGGACCTCAAGTTTTCATGGAGCCTTGCGGCTAGCTTCAGTAATCGGATTTCTGGGATCGGATTGTGGAACCGTCGGCGGGGTAGGCGGCTGAGGCATTTTCGTTCCCCTCCTTACTCTCCTTCTCGGATTTGATGGTAAGTCTGCCGCTGCTCTTTCGAAATGTAACCACTAATTCTTCGCAGGCGAATATAAAAGCATTTATACTCTGTTTTGTGATTTGGATTATGGTTGATTTTTTAGGTATGATAATAGGGTCGTCCGCATCATCAGTATGGTACAATTTGAGGGTAGCCCGCCCATTCGACGAAGGAAGTTCCAATATTAGACTATGATTTGGCCCTTCTGTTTCGGCCCATGCTTAAGCTTGGACTCACTGTTGGGGTTTCACTCAGAGTTGTATTCCTTATTGGCTCATCACCATCATTATCTACATAGGTCCATGTCCTTCATTCACTAAACCAAATTATTAGCTCACAATCATTCATTCGTAGGTTAAATATATTGATTACCCTTTTTGCTGAGGGAATGTTGCGTACTTGTTTTTCTTGGGCAGGAACCTCCTCCAGGTCCTTCTTTAAGGGAATCGACGAGTTGTGGAGGGAAGAGACGATTCTAAAGGTCAAATTTTCATTAATTATTTCCAGCTACTGATATTTTGTCCATTAAAAGATGATTTTCGTTACAGAAAGCAACTCAATAGTCAATAGCCGTTTTCTTGTAACTGCAGAATGAAATGGCCAAACAACGAGCGACTGCTGCTACTTCCCGCGATGAACGTAAGACGAGCGAAAACGTTCTCGTTCATATATATAGTGGTATCTTATGGATGATTAATCATATTATACGGTTGCTGTATCTCCTGAAATATACAGTTCTGGCCGATACAAAACATAAGCCGTTGATTCCGAAGCAAGACAAATCAGCCTTAGTACGTAAATTTCTTAGACTCTCACATATTTCATTTCATTTCGGGTGAGAGGAAATGATTATTCTTTTACTTTCTTTTCAACCGTACATACCGCAAAATCTTCGTTTCAATCTTAGGTGGAGGGGGCTCTTTACGCCTATGATTGTGTGGATTTCTTTCATGCTACTTCAAGTCATCAAGGAAAGATATCTCCCTCGCCAACTAACTATTCAAGTTTTCAACTTGTTATTCTGAACATATATTTGGTGTGGGTCAGCAGAATGGCGTGGAGACTTGCAGTTCATTGTATCGGGTGCTTTTCCGCTTAAAGGTTCGATAATTAACAAGTATGACATACCGTGCAGTTAGTGGGTTCAGACTTTAATTTGAGACTTAAAAATGAATCTCCTCTTGGTTTCATTTTGATTTTGCAGTTTCCTGTGGCACTAGTGGTGTATGGGTACGAGGCGGTCAAGTTGTATGAGAAACATAAAGAGAGGAAGAGCCCAGGGAACCCAGACTTGGTATCTGAAGCTTCAATAGAATGGAGTGTTGTGAACATTGCATTCTGTGGCATATTGGGAGGTATAGTGGGAGGGCCGTTAGGTTCCGGAGGTGGCTTCAAGGTCCCCTTCTACTCGAGATCGGTGTAACGCTACGGCAGCATTTGTAATGACGTTTTCATCGTCCTTGTCCGTGGTTGAATTCTTCTTTTTTATATATATAAAAAAAAATAGATAGATTTGCCATGAATCTCCCACTAAAACTAAGGCACATCCCCAAAGTTTAGATAGTATTTACAAAAAATTTATAAGATCACCTATCAAAGAAGTCTTCACGATGACAACAAGAATTGGACTCGCATCCTTATAAGATACGAATCAATTATTTACTATATGTGCTAACTCTACTTCCTTTTAACAGATTTCCCATTCCTTATGGTACTTGACAAATTTTCATTCACTCTTCAATTTTCTTTGCCGAAAACACTATATATATAGTCATGTGATCCTTTCAAACTGCCATTTCTGTTGAAGCGTTATACCTGGCAACAGTGTCTGTTTTGGCTGGCCTCGGGGATCAATTCTTTGTGAGAAAATTTATATCAGTTCTTGGGCGAGCATCGTTCATAGTGTTCATCCTCCCCGGGTGTTATTTTCGCCAGTGCTCTCGCCATGGGTAAGTAATTTAATTTATACCAATTCCTCTTACTGATTTAACTCAATATTGGCGTAATCGTAATGGATGTATTAGCGTAATCGTAATGGATCTATATGTAGCTGACTCAAGATAAATTTGTTTTTTCCAGGTGTGGTTGGCATGAGAAGAGAGTTGAAATTATCCACGACAATGAGTTTATGGGAATTTTGGGGTTTTGTGACAACCAATGGTATATAGAACGTGAGGTAGGAAGCAAACACGAGATTGCCTGCCATTAATTATTTGTCACCATATGTATTCGTTTTTAATACTGCCATTGTTTTGCAATCAAGAGATTTCTTTGCCACATTCCGATTTCCAAAATAACGAACAGCGCAGAGAATATTTGCCCCATGAAACCTAACGTACCCTGCGGGGCTTAGCCTAATCTGCAGTCAACGTTTGCAGGATAAATGATTTTATGATTTCTATAAGACCTTGCCTGCCTCTGATTTTAATGAAAAATACCAGACAATGTGTGATTGATATTGGAATCACACGACTAGACACAACCCAGACTAAAAATCAAGAATTGCTTGAAATATCTATAGAATGTCCTGATATTAAGAACAGCGACCAGAGCAAGGGGAACGAATACTGCTCACAAACGAGCCAGTGGTAACAAACGGCCATCTTTGAGAGACACAAGCTAACGCAAATTCTTATATCGTGAGAATACTAAAAGAATAACCAACTTGTTTATATCATGGAGCTATGCGATTTGTTATAAGTATAAATATGCCCTCAACATACCAACCAGGAGAATTCTGGCTACTTGTGACTGCTTTCACAGGCTTTCGCTGACAAATCCGTGTGGTTTAGAATCTGAATTGATGGCAATATTCCCCATCCCTGCCTCCATGGCCTCTCTATCGTCCTTGTCCCTTTTCTTTTGGTCAGAAATAGCACCATCTGCAGCCGAATTGTGGTTAGAAGATGGCACCGATGGCTCCAAAAGGCGGGGACCGGCATTGATCCACGGATGCAGAAGGCACTGACCGGCTGTTGGTCGTTTCTCAGGAACAAAGTTGAGGATAGGAACCAAAAAGTCGGCCATGCCACTGGCATCTCGCTCATGGAATTCATATTTCTCCAAGAGAACTTTGCTCAAGGGCCAGAATCGCAAACGACGGATGTGCCTCAGATCCCCATATCTATTGAAAAAATCACGTGAGTAACGGCCCCCTAGTGCAATCTGAGAGTCATGGTCCACCGGATGGAATAAGTTATAATTGTAATGCACACATGTGCTTAGAAATGAAAGAAAACAATATTTAATATTACCTTACGCGGCATCATGCCCAGAAGTTCCATCATTAGTGCTAAGTGGTCCTGAATAATTAAGAGAGAAAACTTACTTCAGAAACCAAAGCCCAGAGTTCAAATCCGATGCTAACAATTCCAAAGATAAAACGCAAGGTGTGCGGTCAACCCAGAGCTAAAATTATATCATTAGAATGCAAGCATATCCAATAAAATGCTTATCAGAGCAACAACCAAAACCAGACCATTTCTTTGTCAGCAGCAAGTCAGCATAAGACTATCAGCTTATGCTGATAGTAAAATGAAAACAAAAGTATAATTCAAACCTAACATATATATAAAAGTGAAATGAAAACAATTTAAACACCATTTCTTCAACTTTTCCAATTCTTATGCTTAGCCAAATAAGACTATCAGCTCTACGCTTTTCTATCTAATTCAGCCTTTATCAACCGGTATATTGTCATACTATCAAACCACATCTTTGTTGCCCCAAAAAAATTCAAGACTCCAATTTTTTTCCCCACAGCAATCCAACAACAAACGCAAATCCCTATTTTCACGCCAAACAGCTCTTTAAAATTTTAAATCCAGTATCTCCTCTCAGCAAATTTTTATACACCTCCCACCATCTTACCATTATCTCTGTCTAAGAGTGTAGCATACGCGCAGTTTAGAGCTTTTGCGGGTAAGCTATTATCAATAGTCCACCATTACTGATGCTGCAACATATCTTCACTTACCAACATTCATTGAACCACTAACATTCATTTCCTTGTTCAAAAGCCAATAAAACAAACAAGTTCACTGCGGCAAGTCAAGTGAACAAATAGAACACACGTGCACATAAATATATAGAAAGGGTAGATACATACCTCATCTCTATCAAAATTGTCACCACTATGAGGATCAAATAGTACATCCCCAGTTGCAAGCTCAAAACAAATGCAAGCAAAGGACCAAAGATCTGCTGACGTAGAGTATTTTGATCCAAGGATGACTTCTGGACACCGATATTGTCTTGTTTGAATATCATTTGTAAACTGTTTATATGTCCAACAAGCGTTGCCAAAGTCAACTAATTTGCACTTGAGATCAACTGATTTCAGCAGCTTCTGCCTCAATGACCGGCTTCCTCTTTTGTTACCCTGGTTTTTTGACCAATTTACCCCTGTCCTGTCATCATCTGACAACCTACTGGTGCCTGCAGAACTAGAAGGTTGTTCTCCTACAGAACCTGCATTTAGCATCGCATTTGCAGAAGATTCTACAGCACCAGATGTCTCAGGATCACCCACAACTTCCTCGGAAGCTTCCTTCTCTACATATCCCTGAGCTGCCTGCTTAGCTTTCCTTTTAATCTTTTTATGATTCCGCATTAATTCCCCATTTGATGATTTCAATTCTTTCCTAATTCCAGATTCAAGTGCTGTTTTATCTTTAGCGTTTGGTAGAATTAAGGGAGCACCAGACCTTCTAGGATCCTTAGATGGATCAATCATTGATAATAGGAGGATGTTCTCAGGCTTCAAGTCAGTATGTATTATAGAAAGCTGCTTATGTAAGTAATCTAATCCAACCAAAATATGAAAGCATATCTCTTTAACCATGTTGATTGGCAATCCCCGGTAATCAGAATATTTGATAAGCGTTAAAAGATTATCCCCAAGGTATTCAAACACCATACAAACATGTTGTCCATTGGGACCTGAATGCTTGAAATGATCCAAAAGCTTCACCACAAACTTTTTATCTTCTGGGTCTCCATCTGCGATCTGTTGTAAAATGGTTATCTCGTCCATGGCTGCTTCTGTGTAATGCTGAGCGCTCTTTTGAACTTTCAGTGCCACGTATCTCTGCAAAACTCCAAACAAAATAACACTCGTATAAATGATGTAAAAAACAAGTAAACCAGTAGCGAAGCCTACGAGAAATACACCCAGTTTAGTCTCTCTGTGTAGTCTCTCTGGGGAAAAGTCGGATGAAAGTTTGCAAAATAACAGTCCCTTGCGTTCGATATTTCACACAAATTAGTTCAACAAGCCCCAGAGGGCGTAAGTTACAGCTTCTCTCCCATAGTGATCACACCTTATCCGATGCAACAGTTAATGTATATTCTATACATTATATCACAAAAAAAGTAGCAGGCTCCAAAGTTCAAACAGGGGTTTGGGGCAAAAGGACTGATTATCAACAAATTTCAAGAAAATAAATTCTACCAAGAACAAGTACTAATTTTCACAGCTACGAAGCAACCAACAAAAGAAACTAAAAAATAAAAGAGGGATTCCTAGCCACAAGACAGAAACTGCATATTGAGTAGAAAAGGGATTGTACAGAAAGTTGGATGTCCCAGGCCAGCCAGACGGTGGAGAAATGCCCCCAACCCAGCTTGCTCTGAACAGCATAGCGACCATTCTTGAAGGTATCGCCGATTCGCACCGCGTGGTAGCCTCCCCGTCGATAGTCCTCGGTGCCTTCGTCCTCTGAAGTGAAATCGCTGCTCTCAGTCCGATCCTCTTGCTTGTCTGCCATTGGATAAAACCTAATCGATTCAACTCGATCCCCAGATGTTCCCGACGATCGGAAGAAGAGCGTCCAAGGAAATCACTATTAGATTACATAAAAGGGATGAACTTTTGGACTAGAGAACAGGGAAGGCAAGACAGACTAGGATATCGGACGATGGACTGAAATAAATTAATCAGCTTTCGGTGCAGGGCTACAAATGGCGTTGATGTCAATCTTGGAGACTGCTCAGAAAGAGAGAAGCGACAACAGAGAGGAAAGGATGTGGTGGGAGACTCTGAAATGCTTTTTACGGGTTACTTCCTTCGAGGTGTCCTCTTCATCATCCTCGCAGTCATAATTCGCAGGCCCCTTCGGAACATCCATCTTTAAAATAAAATAAAAACAATATAAATGAACATTTATGTTTGATTTAGCTAATAATATAATTCTACAGTAAATATTGAAATATTTATCCTAAAAATAATTTTCGATTATCGCGGATAAGAGCAGACATTCATCATTTTTAAAAAAATAGAATTAATACTTTTTTTTAAGTCTGTTATTTGTGTATTATGGCCATGAATGGGAAGAAATATATGCAATAACGTAATTGAATGTAATATAATGACATGAATTTATTCGGTAGGATGGTGCATAGACATAAAAATATTTAGTTAAATTACCATAAATATAAAAATATATTATAATAATAAATTAAAAGATAAAATCAAATTTATTAATATATATATATGTATATAATGAATTAAAATTATGTATTTTATGTTAAAAATATACAATAACTCTATCTATAAATATATATATACACGTAATAAGTAACAGACTAAATTATTCTAGTTAATATATATAATATTTTTTTCCCGAATTTCCACATGCTGCTAAGGTCTGACTTCAGAAGCCGTACGTGGAGGAGACAGTGGGGGTGACTTGAATGCTAAGGTCTGACTTCAGAAGAAGACAAGTGAGGTAAAACAAAAACGAGGCAGAATTTGGTGAAATTTTAGTAAAATATTTTGGGGAAATTACGGTATTTCCGTTTAGCACAATCTTATAATAAATCAATCTAGTGGACGTAAAGCAATTTCATAATAAATGGTTTATTTCCGTTTTGCCCTTTGCCCTCGTGACTTGTTATGTTTTTTTTTGAAAAAAAAACTCTAGTTAATTAACTGTTTCTTGGTGAGTATTACGGGTATGTTAAATTATTATCCCTTTTAAATAATAGTCCCTAAAACTAATATATAGTAAAAATATGGGAAATGATTAATTTTTTCTTGGATACATTTTGTTTTTTAAAAAGAAAAATTGGATCAGATTATCTTGCGTATCATGCAAAATGCAATTCAAATTTTATTACATATTTTAAAAAAAAATATAATAAAAATGATGGTTTTTGTCATATCCATAAAAAGCATTACTGATGAAAACCATTACGGATAAAAAGCATTGTCGATGAAAATCATATATCGCTTACAAATGCTTAGATTTGAGACACTGGATCAGTGAATAGAAAAACCCAGGAATCGATAAACCGACTTTAAATTTTAAAATAGGCACAAATATCAAGGTTGTAGTTTGTAAGATTAAGGTAGAACTACACTCGGCGAGTATCAAAGAAGAAATAGAGGAGACGGTTTTAAGAAAAGCGAGGGAATCAATGCATAGTTTTCAGAGGGATTGGGAGGAATAGTGAACAGCCCCTTTCTGTTTTCTAGGCAATCGGCCTGGCCTTAAAGTGATTTTCAACTCTTTTCAATTGGGCCGAAACAAAAAACTTAAGCGTTTTCCCACTTAAAGAAAAGGTCAAAAAAGGTTGTGAAGAAGAACTCTCACTCCTTTCCAAAACAACGCAGTATCATATATAACGATAAAATGATATGATGCAGTCCATGTTATAGCTAATTAAATAAATACTAAGAAGATAAACGTATGTATTATGAGAGTGAGGAGTTGATGCAACATAAGGGGAGGGACTAACTAATGCCCTGACGATGAACAGTAATACTGTCTTTTACCGCTCAATTTATCATACTGACACGTCTCCGTTAGTGCTAATGATCTTAGCAACCACACTAGTGCATTAAGCTGGTTTTTATAGAGAGTTGAAACAGATTCATAGAAACGAGTAGCTAATTAAGGATAATAAGGCACAAGAGCCGGCCAGTAGGGCAGTGAAACTGTGCTATAATCCTCTACAGTGAAAGAACAATTGGCTTCTGCCATATTCTGCTGATGCAGATGATGATGGGTCGTTATTCCCCGTGGCTGCTGCTTGTTCGAGCCTCGCAGTGCTGCCTCTGACGTGCTTTCCACTGTTTCTTCCCCTGAAACTTCTGTATATCCTGCAGAAACCTGTGTCTTTGAAGATTGCTCTCTAAGTATTGCCTTCAACTTCACAACCTGCACTTGTATAGCAGCTATCTAGGAATTAGCCACTCTGCCCGATGTTCCACTTTTGCATATCAAGTATATAGTAGTATACGTTCATATGTTGTTGGGGGTTGGGGGAAATATAATATGTTGCTCAAACCTCAGCATAGAAATTAAACCTCAAGTCAAGCAAAACAAAGGAAACGAAGGCCTTTTTGTTGAAACGGATGAAAGTGAACATATATAGAGTTCAAAAGACAGACATGGCGAAAATATACAGTGAGAGGTCCTTGTCTTGAGGAAACTGAATGATGTGCATAAGGTGCATGGTGAGGAGAGAGAAAGAGAGAAGAGAGAGGTGAAACTAGTATAAAAGACACATGGTAATAATGAACGAACCTCTTCTTGGAGCCTCTGTTTTTCCTCAGAGATAGCATCAAATTCTTGTTTGAGGGCATCATACAAGTTCTCGAGCTGCTTAGCCTTCCACCTAGCACGCCTATTTTGAAACCATACAGCAATCTGACGAGGCTGAAGCCCTAGTTCCCTTGAGAGCTTCATCTTCCTATCAGGGTCCAACTTTATCTCCTCCTGGAAGCTCCTCTCCAGCGACTCAAGCTGCTCGCTCGTTAGTCGCTTCTTCTTCTCCATCTGGTTCCCATACTTTATTTTCTCCATATCCGGAACCAACCCTTGCGCTGCTGCTGCATGTTTCACTTCCATTCCTGAGTATATAACAGAGGGTCATAACTCATAATCACAGCATTATACTATTGCTTGGAGTTCAAGTTATTTAATTACAAAGATGGACTCATTTTTACAAGAAGTTGCTTGGATCTAAACAAGGAATGCAAATTGACAATGGAGGAGAAAGAGGTCAGAGCTTGAAAAGACTAGAGCAAGTGTTTACCTGGATATGGGCTGCAGTTATAGTTGTAGAGGAAACTTAAGGAAGACTCAGGTCTCGGAACAAAGGGTCTGATGTTTGCATTCCATTCCATAGTCAGCTGGCTACGCTTTGCTGTCTCTTGCTTCAAATCCAACCCAAAGTGAAGTGTCTTATTATATGGGCCAAACTGGGTTTGGATAGATGGACCACAGAGACAGGGATGTGTGAGTGAGTATGCAGAGAGAAGGGAGGCGTGGCGAGAGAGGTCCGAGAGATGAAAGGTTCTATTCCTGCCTTTATGGGTGCAAGGAATGAGATGGAAGAGAGGGGGATGATGCTTGTGAGCTTCTTAGCTCTCTCTGGCCACTTCACTTTTGGGGCGCAACAAAGTTTTATGTTTAATGAGGGAGCCGTACTGAGCAAGAGTAGTCAGAACGAGGCGTGAGAAAGGGAAGGCATATGTCAGTTGGTACTAGAAGCAGCTATCACAGGGGACCATTTTTTGATCAACACCTTTGAATTCTCTCTTTCCCTTTCCCAACCTGCATCTCTCTCTCTCTCTCTCTTCCTATCCTTTTCTCTTTTTCCCCTCAAGATGATGTCAATAGTATTTGATCCTAGGTCTCACCCACATAACATACTTATCTCTGTCAACATTTTTTTTATTACTTAAAACATAGTTTCTTCAACAAGTTGGATTCGTGGTTTTGTAAAATAGGCGAAACTAGAGCAAAAAATGTTTGACCAAGACAACATAGAGGAGGGCTTGGCTTCTAAAGTGGGTGACCAGTACACAAAGGCCTGATACAACTGCAACACGGGTTAAAAAAACAAGTAAATATGAGGGAAAGAAACAGAAGGTTGGGCACATCTCTGTGGTTTCGACCCCCACCCCTCTCCCTTTCGCCTTTATTATAACGTGGCAGGGAAGCAGAGAAGAAAGCTGATACTTTCCGTGCGTGAAATTGGGATCTGGGTTTAGTTTTAATCTTGTTGAAAAATTGAAACGCAATTCAATTCCCAGTTGCAGTGCAGGCCAGGGTGGTTCAGGGCCATCTAGAGCCAACTTACCAGAAACAAGGATCCACGATGGGATTGGAGGGCCTTGACCTCCAAAATATTGAAAGAGATGGATGAGTGGGGTGTCATTATAGAATCAAAGTTCCACTTGTGCATCAATTTAAAGTTGTCATACTTAATTGCGGGACACTGGCACCAGGATATGGCCAAAAATATAAAAGGTCAAATTTCAGATTCAAAGAGCTGCAGGCAATCCTCTGCACCTCTTTTGTAGTTTCTCTTGTTTTATCCGCTTAGAGAAAGATAATACATTTATTGGTCCTTTAACCCCCCACATGTCCACACTTCACAAGTGAATAATTCCGAATGAAAAGAGTCAAAACCCGCAAACACCAGTGCTCATAATTAATTAGCTGTGTCTAAAATGGGACCAAAAGGAGCTTCAAGTTTCTGATTCAAAATGGTTGAACTCCTAACTTTTACTTAAACCAGATGTGACATGTATGCAAAGTTTGAAGCATATAGTAACACAATATATTCATAGTTTATGAATAGTGCATTGTTCTATTAATTATATATATTATTTATTATTAATATTTATTTGCATTCTACCTATTCACAAAGAGAGACTCAAGTGTGGATGCTTTCATTGAACGATTTTTCCATTTTCCATGCAAGTTTATAATCTCTCATTCCAACATGAACTCTTTGTACTTGAGCTCCATGCACTTGAATTTGATTTTTGACCAAAAGGTCTATAATTTTCTATAACCATTATGAGTTGTATTATGGGCCCGTTTATGAAAAATAAATAAATTTTTTTATAACTTTTAGACAAGAATTTTTAGAGAATAAATTATAAAAAATAAATAAATAAGTATTTAGATAGTTATTTTCATAAGTATTTTTACTATTGATAAATTATGAAAAATGATATGATTATTAAATATAGGAGATATGAGAGATAAGAGAGGAGATAGGGTGTATAAAAGAAAGGAGAGATAAGAGAGGGTATAGAAAAGAAATGAGAGAATATAAAAGAAAGAAGAGAGAGTGTAGAAGAGAGATGGGAGATGGGAGATGATATAAGAAAAAAATAAAAGTAATATAATAATTGATTAGTCCATAAACTCTTTTACTGTTCCATAAATTACTCTGATTAACTTATTTAAAACTTTAATTTTAAATCATAATTTAATCTAAAAACCCTTTTAAATAAATATCATTATTTATTTTAAAATTTTTATAAACTTAAGTTATGGTTAAAACCAAACACATTATCAGTGCAGTAGAAATTGAAATGGTGTCCTCCACCCAAGTGGTGCCTAAACCACCTCTGAACAGGCTACTTAATTAAGCAAGTACTCTTCTTCTTCCTCTTATTGAGGCGTTACTTGATAGAACTGCTTCAACAAGGATTTTTAGAGATAGAAATGTGAAGAATCAAGCAAGCGACCGAAAGGCATGCGTGTTTAGGGTATAGTAACGAAATAGAGAGCTTTATCAGTTGGCAACGAGGAATATTAGAGAAGCTAAGTGACAAATAAAGGGTTAGACTGAGACTGATAATACCTGCAAAAAGTGAAACTTACGTCATGGATTGGTGTGAGAGAGGTTGGTCCAGAATGGGGGTGGGTAAATATTGTAAACTTGAGGAAGTTGAGTGAAATGTTTCACTAAAGAGTGGAACTTGTGAAATTCCTTTCAACCCTACCCTACAAAGATGAGTTAGCCTAAGAACTAGTTGTAGTGAAAACAGAAGGCGAGAGAGGGGGTACCTCAAGAACAACTATTAGTGAATGTACGCAAACGGCGCCGAATAGGGACCATTGCCTCTCGCACGTACATCCTACTTGGCATAATGTCATAGGGCCAATCCTCCCTCACTGAGATTCGCAGATCCTTACCATTTCTTCATTCCAAACCATTTAATACATCAAACTGAAGGTAAGGTGAAATCATTTACTTCTTTCAAACCACCCAACCACAACCCTAAAAAAGAACCAAATTATCAGGTAAGCTTTGACTCGTTACTGTGAGTCGGTCCAGAGATGGCGAAGACTAGAAAAATATCACCTTCTTACCTGCAACCTTTTACTTCTTCCTTCTTCCTCTTTCCCCTACACTCGTCTGACTCAAAACCAATGCGAGTAACAATTATGTTCCCTTTCTCTTGCACCACAAGCGATATGGTTCAAAATGATGCCTTGTTTCAGCACACACTGTGCGCCTATCCTGACCTTTACATTTAATTCATGGCAGCTTATGTTTACCTCTTTCACATGCAGACAAGGCAAAAATAGTGACTCCAACTTGCATCATCTGACGCTTACAAACCAAAATTCAAATGGACGCATGTCCCCATCATGAACACCACTCTTCGCTACCAAAACTTAGTTTTCAAGACTTGCACCACCCACAATTTTCTGTTCGATTGTCGTAAAAAAAGAATAAGATGAAACACCTCTACACTGTATTTTTGTTTAATGACGTCTAAATATATCTGAATATGTCCTGTATAGGGTAACTTAAACTTACGCTTCTGATCGTCACATCTAATACTGCGTTCATACGTCCTGAAACCCGCTATAATGTTGGTGTTGTACTTGTCTCAGTGATGCATAATTTGAGCGATAAATTTCTGGTTGAGGTTGGTACTAGCTAGATGCAAAGCTTGCGTGACAGTGTGAGCTCCAGCGCAGCCAAGTTCTGATTTTCTTGCAGATCTAAGCTGGATTTCTTCTTTTGGCCAGTGTGTAGTTTTCTTTCTATTTGCATCGTTTCTATTTTTCTCGCGTCACCGAAAATATTAGAATACCTTTGAAAGTACTAATTTTGGTATGGCATCCATTTTTGTCTACTTGAAAATAAAAAAATAGGGCAGATTGTTCACCCACCAGGAGCCCCTTAGGAACTAATAATTAACACCATCAGAAACATGGGAATATGAAGTAAAACTGGAAAAAATCATATTACATAATAATAAAAACATAACAATTAATAAAATGATAATAAAAATCAATTAATCCACGTATTCTAACACCAGATCAATACACAGTTAAAATGCAAGTCGATGTTGTACTAAATTACCAAAACAATCTGCTTCTCTAATTTAAAGTGGGATAGGTTGTACAAACATCATGTTGAGGTAAACATAATAACAGAGCTCTGTGGCATTCTTCTATTGCCCAAAAAGTTAGCCATAAGGTGTTCTATCACAAAAAATAAAGTTGAAGCACTAATCAAATTTCTCCTGCTTGCTATGTCATGTAAACTACATTGAAGACTTTAATTAGACCATACACATAATTTTAGATTGCCTTTTCGTAAAGCTTTTTCCTGAAACTTGATGCTACTTTCAAATTCCTCATTGTGGTGTTGCTAAATGTACTGCCATGGACTTCTGGTGATTTTATCAGTTCTGAGGTGTTTTATTCTCCTTTTCTCTTCTCCATCATAGCTAAAAATATATCTATCTACTTATACTGTGGTGTTGCTAAATATACTGCCATGGACTTCTGGTGATTTTATCAGTTCTGAGGTGTTTTATTCTCCTTTTCTCTTCTCCATCATAGTTAAAAATATATCTATCTACTTATACTGTGGTGTTGCTAAATGTACTGCCATGGACTTCTGGTGATTTTATCAGTTCTGAGGTGTTTTATTCTCCTTTTCTCTTCTCCATCATAGCTAAAAATATATCTATCTACTTACGAAATAAGTCGATCGGCACATCAAGATCATGATTTAGAATTGTAAAAAGGGTATGAGCCAATGGTCCAAACGTCAGCAAAGTTGTAAACATTTTGAGCGCAAATAATAATCAAAGGCTAAATCTTGCATGACTCACACAACTAACATTTCGCCTCATAAGATGAAGGGAAACAAATCCTGGATATATCAATATGTTTAGTGAGGCGTTTATAGTTTTTGTAGTGACTTTAGCGAAGGCATAATAACAGAACGCAGCGTGGAATTTGTGGGAATGATTTTGCTTGTGGCGAGAGAGAGAGAGGGGATGGTATAATGACACTGGGGTGGGCACTAGGAGGAGGAGGGAGTGATTATTAAAGAATTTCACGTTGAATTTGGCTACGAGGGGTTTAGGGATCTGGAGAGACTGGTCCTACTACTACGTACTATGGAGCAGTTAAGACAGTGCATTCAATGTAAGTAAATTTCAATTTCACCTTTTCAATGGCGCATCGTTTCCAACTCTTTACGTAGCAGCCCAGTATTCTTCCCTTGTTTTCCCGGAAAGTAGAAACATGGGCGCTCCCAATTCAGCATATATACTTCCCCCAGTAAGAGCTACTTTCATTCATGAACTCGTGTCTTCTGAGTTATTTTTTGCCATATGAAGGCCATCCACTGCATTTTGTGATCTCATCTGCTAAAGTAGGTAGGCGGATCTGGTTATAAGTTTTATTTATATATAACCAACCATTATTGATTAGGTTGAAATTAAAATGACCCAGCGAAGTGTCTACGGTGTGTTTTGTGGCCGGATTTAATTAATTATTTAATGACTAGAGAGAGATTTATGAGTTGCCCCCTTCGAAAATTTAACTACGTCAGCACTTTTCGGTTATTTTACCTTTTTTCAGTCTTTCACCGAGAGACACACTGACTGAATCCTAAAAGTTAAATGTTAGAAAGAAAGATCAAACGATGAGATACGATACGTAAAGTTGTAGAGTTGAATTGAATGGAAAGAAGAATGGGAAACAAAAGAAAAAGATACTTCTCTTTAATAAAGAGATAATTACAATTGCATTACAATAATAATAAACATGCACTGATCGCTAACAACCTATAAAATAAAACAAGGAGACTTTTCTTCTTCTTTTGATTCCTTTTCTTCGGCTTAATTTGGCGAGCTCGTCCGACAAAGGTGTAAAACATGAAAACAGCTAAATAGGGCCCCCAAACAAAAAAGGAAAAAAAGAAAAAGAACTCTCTGCGAAAGATGACATCCTCCAAACTCTCACTTTTCTTCTAAAGTAGAAGGTGTAACTGTATGATTGATGATCGACACAGTATCATGATATGGGAAGTTGCCAAAGGAACCCCTATATGCGTGGCTTCTTCAAAATGCCTTTTCTCTTGCGCTCCTTCAAATGACTAGGAATAATAAATACCGAATCTACACAAAGCCCACCTTTGGAATGCGTGCAATCGATCTGCTTCATGGAGAACCTCACTTCAGTGGTAGGTTCAGTTCCACTGACAACGAATTCGCCCACCTTGTAATTTACCCAGCATCCCCGCTTTTGATTGGCATATGCATCAGCACATTCTGTTTCATCCAAACAGTGCTCACACAATGCTTGCTGACCATCTGAAGTTGACACCTCAAATTTCACTGGTTTTATATCCCAACCATGGGTGTGCTCGTAATTGCATGCTCGCCTTCCAAGCCTTCTGTAAGATCTTCCAAGGTGGAGCCTGAAGCAGACAGTATAAACATCAGCAGGAAATGGAAACTTCACATCCCCATCCACTTCAAACCACCATATTTGATGTAAATAAGCCACAATGTGGAACCTGAAAATCATTGTAAAACCATACTCAGGGCATTGAAATTTATCATAGAAGACATGGAAACAAGAAATCGACAGGATGCCAAAAACTTGAAAGGACAAAAGGGAAATAAAATAGCTCCAACATCAAGATAAGTCAGCATATAACAGTAAGTTGATATAATGACAGCATGGGATGGCATTGAGAATTATGATTGATTGAGACTGCATAAACCAAACAGCATTTGACAGTTCTGAGTTATGAGCCCAAATTAATTGAAACTAGTGAGATAAGGTTTATTGTTGTTGTATCTATATTCTCTAATTTCTGAGAAACATACAAAGCAATCCAGTCAGACAATCATAAACAGTAACAAGCAACTCAAATGTACAACTTGCAGCGCAGAATTTGGACACATTGAGATTGGAAGGTAACCTAGAAAAAAAGTGTATCTTATTTATACTTGAAAAGCTTATCCAGGAAATCTCAACCAAAACAGGCAACTTTGGATGGGATAAACAAACATTACTCGCAATATAAGTGCAAAATTACATTGTCACCTGAGACAAAGTTTTTGTCAAAATAACAAAAAAGCATGGGGTACATAAAGATGATTCTGAGACCTTAGACCAAATAAAAGCAACTTGAATATATGAATCACAACAACTACAAGCCAACGAAAGCAAAACAATGACAATCATCTTTTTTTTTGGGGGGGGCAGGGGGGGCGGGAACTTTCAAAACTCGTTAATTTAAAAATAATTTGTGTGAGTCTATATGAATTTGAACTGCTTTCAATCATGCTTAATTAGTCTAAAATTAATAATTCTGAACTTGTATGATATCAAATATTGTTAGGTAGATCTTGAGATATAAAATTTAAATAAAATAAAAGAGAGGTTTGGTAAGGGGAGGGTATAAAGACACTTCTTTTTGAAATAAAAGCTGATTAGTTCTAAGTTTGACAAAGCCCCTAGGGTTCTCATTGAATGCTCAGATAAAAGATTGATTTGAAAGGGAGAAAAGTCTGATCTGGGAATGCCAAGAAAGCTTCATTCCAGTCTTCCATTGTATCCTTTGAGATATATGTCATATCTTGTTAATTAGGCATATAGGAAATTGACAGAAGCACATATTAGGTACTTGAGTTAAGGATCAGCAACGGGCTATGGACAGCCAGAATAGAGTTACGTTTGCGTTTCTGTGATGCAAAGAAACCATTCATAATCTAGCATAATTGCCATTTATACATGTATTTTTACCAGTATATATAGCATTAAGTTCCAGTCTCCAAGCATCAACACTACAATCAAAAGCAAAATAAGTATTTCTCAGTACACATGCAGTACTCAACTTATTTGATTCTCTAAAGCTTATATAGTTTCCATAAGTCCATCCTTCAGATAATAGTCTGTTTCATTCTTCATCAACTAGTCCCCCAATCAAGCACAAACGAAAACACTCCCCCCTTTGCTCGCCTCGCATATCATTCCTTAGGCCTCGTATAAACATGGGCCTTTCATTAATTATAACCATAGTACTAGGAAATGTGTCAAACAACTTCCCAAAGGCACACTATTTTTCTATTCCTCACTGAAGCTCGACACTTACTCAGCTTTATGGTTCTTAAGAGTTTGGAACCAATCAGAGATTGCAATGCGCGCAGCTGAAGCACTCAGGGTATGTGTATAACGTCAAGAAATGGAAGTATAAGGCAACAAGGGGTCTCTGTATCCACAGTGGAAGGTTAAAACATGCCCAACTCGAGCCTCTAATCTTAAGCAAACTAAAGCTATTGTAAGATTTCTGATTCTAACCTAGATTCTTCGGTGGGAATCCAATTCCAGTATCTGCGATCATCAATTCCAGTAATCGCCATTGCTTTCGCCGATATGGACATGCAAACCTTTCCCGTGATTCTGTCCAGCCAAGCTTCCTGTAAAATCATATACCATCAATTTGATTGAACACACCATACAAAAAAGTACAGGATTCCAGTTCCTCAAAAGCCGTCTCTCTTAACCTTGAAGAAAACTATCCAAGAACGCAGAAACCCGTCCGATCCCAGAATAACAAAGACCCCTAAAACCAACTTATAAAAAAACATAACCGAGAACCCTAAACCCAGAATCAAAAGAAACAAGGAACGCAACTATTATGGTGCAAGCTGGCCGGAAGAGCACCCACCTTGTTGCCATCATCGAATGGCACTGGTCGAGACAGCAGCGCAAATATGTCCTTCTTGGATAAATTCAGGTACCTTTCGGGAGGCATTAAATCCAGCAGATCTTGATAATTATGGGGCAACTTTGCTTCCCACACGGAATCAGCAGACGCCGCGCCACGGAAAGCTCGATTCAGGCGCGCCAAATTGCATATCTCCGGCGGAGTCAAATACAGGAAAACGCAGGCCACGCAGCTCTCGGGAATGTCCCCTAGGCCCGGACCGATGGTCGCACTGCTCGGTCCCAGGGTGGAGAGCGAGGTCCCCATGTTGACCAACGTCTAAAATTTTGTAGAGTAAGAGGACAATTGCTTCAGGTCATGGCAACAGCCAAGTTGGAGGTCAGCCAGAAGGGGTGAAATGCAGAATAACGACAGCAGGAAGAATAAGAATCAAACAGAGACCAAGGGGTTCGAAGAGCGTAATGAAGGAATAGAGTTCAGTGCATGAGGTCAGCGGACGAAAATAAGTGATGTTATAGTTAGTTGCTGGAGCCACCGAGCAAGGTTTTTCTGCCTTAAGTGCCACGTGAAGGCTCGTTTTACAGGACTCGGAGAAGATGGGTACCGTGCAGCTGACCGCACAGAATGAAAGGCGAGGCCGCTCATTCCCTTGGTCCACACAGCCACATATGAGATGATAAGTCAAAGTCATGAACCCTCAATCCGCCATGTGTGTACGTCAGTCGTAGGAATCGTGACAATTAAGAGTGTAAAAGTGGATAACCGTGAAAGTTATTAATAAATCTGATCTAATTAATGTATAGGAGCGCCATATTAAATTAGAGCAGAAAGAAAAGGCTTGAGATGGTAAGGGAAGTGGACAAACATAGAGCTTAATCAGACATAGAGTGCGCGTGCAGGTAAGTGGCCAGATTAGGAGCACATGATGGAAGGGATCACTTCAAGGCCAGGCTGGGTTTAGGAGAGTACGAGACCCGTAATTAGGATATTGATCCGCTCCCTATAAGTCATCCCCATACTAATCTCATCAAAATTAAGTAGAGATAGTGGAATTATTAATTTTATTTAAAAATAAACATGTTTTTTAATTCTATACACTCGATAAGTTATAGAAGTTAGGATAATAAGATTTTAAATAGCGTCAATCTTAAAAGAAAATGCAACTATATTTTTTTAATGTGCCTTGTCATAAGGACATGAAATAATTGTCTTCCTTATTTAATATTTGTTCCCCTGTATTGGTTTGATTAATTTCGGTGCCTTTTAAAAACTAATATTCTCGTTAAAATATGAATATTGTAGACAGTGACGGCGACTAGTCAATTTAATTACCTCTTATAAATTAAAGTATCTTATATCATAATATTTATGATATGATGAAGTATAAAATTTATGATAAAATATCAATTTAGATAGGCTGATAGATGAGCCAGGATGGAGGAGGAGCAAGCTACTAGGAAAATGAGGGGCGGATAGGCGAGGAAGGAGGAAGGACACGTGAGTAGTTGATGAGAAACATGCACGTGGCCTAACTCCTAGGGTTTATCAATCAAAGGAATACAATAACAAGTACCTGCATAATACGATAACATCACCTTTTTTAAAAAAATATAAAATATAATTTATACTATAAACTAAATATTATATTAAAAATAAAAAATAATATATGAATCTCTCAACTCTTAAGACATTCTTTTCTAATTTTCTCAATGCATATTTACCATATTCCCTTCAATCTTATATATAAACTTTAACTAACTAGTTTATACTAATAAATAAAAACAGTTAACAATAATAAATACGTAGGAGATATATATATTTTTTAATTATATTCTTATTTATAAATTAAAAAATGAGAGATAATAAGTATAAAAATAGATCAGATGATTATATAATTAATTAAAGATAAAATTAAAAAATATAATAAATATTTAGATAAACCTAAAATAAAATCTATAAAAAGTATCACATCCTTTCACGAATTTAAGGAAGGGGAGCATATAGGCATTTTGAATTAATTGTGAATCTGAATCACTATTGACAATAGGAGATGAAATTAATATTCTTGTCCACAAGTGGCCGTTTTCCTTGATTAGTGCAAACCATTTAATGTTAGATTTAAAATCTAACATCACTTCTTCCCTTCCCTTCCCTTCCCACGGGAAGTGTTTTACATTATTTTTATACCAAAGGGCCTTTCTTGGTTGGCGACAGTATTCAGGATTCAGTATCCACACCTCCGCAGTTGCTCATGAAACCTGTGGGTTACTGATATAAGGCTCACGAATCCAAAAGAGACCAAAACCACGGGCACTTCTTCTTGTCACCCACACACCACTCAAAACCAGTTGCCTCCCTCTCTGATCTCTGTATATATGCTTTCTCTGACTCTCTTTTCCATGTTATCCTTTAGTTCCCAAACGATGTCACTGCACATCCTTAACAAGCTTGTTTTTTTCTCTGTTGTTATTTAGCCACCATTTTTGCACCCTTGTTTGAATATGATATTTGCTGCTTCCTTTTTTGCTTAGTTCGTAGAATTCTGATGGAACACAGTGGACTAGTTGGTGGAATTTTTCCTGGCATGAGTTCTAGAATGTGAGGAGTGGATAACTCTTCACAGCAACAAAACCTCCCGAATCCTTATCATCTTCATAGTAATCCCCAAATTCCTACGCTACCCACCACGACGTCGATCCCCACTCACAGGCCAAACATGGTTGCTACCCTTATTCCGCCAAGAACACGCAACAGACAGCCCTCAGTGACGAAGAAGAGCCTGGGTTTGCCGCCGATGACAGCTCGGGCGACCCCAAGAGCAAAAGTACGTCACCCTGGCAGAGAATGAAGTGGACGGACACCATGGTTGGGCCGTTGATAATGGCGGTTTATTACATTGGCGACGAAGCTGTTTCCGAAGGGACTGACCCTTCCGGCGAGAAGAAGCCGGCGGGCTTGTTGCAGAAGAAAAGGAAAGGGAAATCGGTGTCGAGGGCTATGGTGGAGAAAGGGTTCTACGTGTCACCTCAGCAATGCGAGGACAGGTTCAATGCCCTGAACAAGAGGTACAAGAGGGTGAATGATATTCTGGGCAGAGGAACGGCTCGCAGAGTAGTGGAAAACCAGGGCCTGCTCGAAACTATGGATTTATCTCCCATGATGAAAGAAGAAGCGCGAAAGTTACTTAATTCAAAGCATCTTTTCTTCAGGGAAATGTGTGCTTACCACAACAGTTGTGGTCACGGTATCGCTGGTGAGCCCCATGCGGCCCAACCGTCGGCAGAGGTCGGGACAGATCTTCAACCGGCTATAGCTGCGGCACCTCTCAGGCAAAAATGTTCTCGCGCGATAGAAAATGGACTGAGGGGGGAAAGCTTGGAAGACGACTCCAACTTCGATTCGGAGTCGGAGTCGGAGGCATTTTCCGAGGAGGAAGAAGACGAGTCCGTGGAAGGTCAAAATGGCGGGCACGAACAAGAGAGGAAGTTGAGATGAACGAAGGGACGGGAAGATCAAGACGGAAGAGAAAGAGGAATGCGGGGGCGTCACAGGTGATGCAGCAACTGAGCGGGGAGATGACGGGGGTGATACAAGACGGAAGGAAGAGCGCGTGGGAAAAGAAGCAATAGATGAAGAAGAGGCTGATACAATTGGAGGAGAAGGAAGTGAGGTACAAGGGGAGGGGGTTTGATCTGGAAAAGCAGAGGGTGAAGTGGGCGAGGTTTAGCAGCAAGAAGGAGAGAGAAATGGACAGAGCAAAGCTTGAAAATCAGAGGAGGAAACTGGAAACTGAAAGAATGCTTCTGATGATTCACCAGAAAGAGATTGAACACCTGGGTCTTCACCAGCAGCAGCATTCTTCAAACTAGCATAGCAGTAGAATAATGATGATGAAAATAGTGAATGTAAATTCATGTATGAAACTCCCATGGTTGAAGCATCGGCTCTTAACTACATGTGGATATCTTCAACGAAGGCTTTGCCAATGCAGTGTAATATTCACATGAAATTATGAATCATATCAATATTTGTTCGGCGTTTTATATTTGGATCCATGCATGTTAATATTCTTCACTTGCATTTTAAGTCAAACTGAATGAAACTACAGTCAGCTAGATGTGTGGGTTGTTAGTTGCAGCTTTATTATAAGTTGAAAACTCGCCTAGTTTTTCTTCCTTCTCTTTTTAGAGTCTTGTATATTCTTTAGCAATATTGGATCTTCTGTGGTTCATAAAATTGACTTTATTTGGTAAAACATAAAGAACTAATCATGGCAAACTCAAGGGTACACTTATCTCCATATCATCCCGTACAACTTTCCTTAACCCTTCATGCTAGAAAAAGAATTACCGCTATTGCCAGAGTTGCTCCCCTTGACACCACTTTCACCACCTACAGTAATGCCTTGATTAGTTCATTTCTGACCACTCTTACAATCGAACTGTCATTTCCACCGTAGCCCCAGAATTCAACGTTAAACCTTCACCTATATGTGCGTGCGTTTTAACTGTTTTTTGCCCTTGCGCTCGTAGGGCTACTCATGCGTGACACTGGATGACTGAAGTCGTTCATGAAAATACCGCTCATTTTTTATTCAAAAATCTAAAAAAATTCAAATCATAATTGTTTTTTAATTATTTTAATGTTTTAAAATAATTATAATTTTTATTTAAAAATAAGAATGAACTAAAAAATTATTACTATATTTTAATTATTTAAGATTTAAATTATTATAAGTGAATTTTTAAATTATAAAAAACTAGGGTAATTTTACACTAATAATTTGCCAACACAACCAAGTGTTTCAAAGAGAGGAGAAAGGAAAGAGTCCTGTTTTAGTATATTTAAGCGTCACAGAGATAACAAACACACTTGTCTTTATCCTCTAGAGTGTCTGTATTTAGTTACATCAAAAATTGCAATTTGCAATTCGCACAATACCATCTTTATATGAAGAGGTTAGGCGTAGCTTTCTGTAAACGATACCACATATTAATGTGGAGCTTGGAACTTAGCCCAGAATTCCTGTTTTCTCAAACTTCGGACCAACAGTTGTTGTTATATTGATTAGCACTTGCCCATCCCGTTGTTTTCCACCCCTACCTTGTTAAATTGCAAATACCACGTGCTTTATGGGTCACCCCTCCAGTCCTATATATATGGGATGTTTTCATTAAATTAACGTCGACAAAACATACGCCACAAGATTGCCAATTAAAATCCCAACACGTGTAAAAACATAAATAAAAGCCACCCTATCAAGAGGCTGGTATACCAAATAACTAAGGAGCACCATACACCGTGCTCCTGAGAGCAATCGCTTCTCGTGGAGGACTAAGCATGTGTCGTATTTCCAAGCATGATGCGCATGTAATGCCTCCTTGGTTCCTTCTTGTTCCAAATAAATAAAATAAGCACAGCCATTGAACAATAATCATTTAAGCATCTTTAGTCAAAATCATGCCCAACAGTTGTATAATAGTTAACTAAGAATAGGCAACTAGCCCCCCACATTAGTCTGGTTTTCTATTTGACAGCCAGTGATGGCCCCAAAAAAACAAAACTAGACACCAAACCCAGAGGAGAGATATCAGATAACCACAAAAAGTGGAAGCAGAATGAAGGATCGCTGCTTTCAAATACTTTAGGAATGACCAAAAAGGAGAAGCCCAAAACTGTTGTGCTGGGAGAATGTATTTTAATCTTCAAGCTCAATTATCTTAACCACGGATGTGTCACCCACTTTCTGGCAAACAACAACTCGATCGTGTGCCTTTATAAACCCTGACCTTTTTCCATGATCAAGGGAAACCTTTAGAATTGACTCATTCGATGCTCCTGTTGACTCCGCCTGCATGAACAAAGCACGATATCTAGTCATTATGCATACCATGGAACATGTGCGAAAGACAGAGAAATGCTCGCCAAGTGTGTCCAATTCCTTCCTCATTGTTCATTTGTGCTTACAACTATGGCATAAACAGCAATATACCCAAGGGCAATGCTATAGTAAAGCGATCTTTATTTTTATTACTATGCATACAGATCTCCAGAATGGAGGTTGTGTTCAGAAAACGTAGCCATAGTTGATGATCATAATCAAAGTTTCATAGATCAAAACTGTGGGTGTTATTCTCTATTTCTCCCTAGAGGGCAAGCGAGTTCTACAGCTATAACTTCTGGGAATGCATTGAAGCAGAACTGTTAGTATGCACGCAGCTCTCAGTCTAGCATCTCTGTGCCTTCATCTAGATTCAAAGACCAATGCCTCCTCCACAGTAAGATAAACTAGAAAAACAGTAACTTACAGGGTGTCGGGGATCAGCAAGCGAGGGAAAGAGAGCTCTCACTATAAGCGATTGTCTTGCCTGCATAATATACATAGAATTTCTTTACAAATTTGGAGATATTCCCACACAAATGTAACCAAATTATAATGCTTGGTAATAGTGAGTGTAACCACGACAAAGCCAGTGAAGCATCATGTTCCAAAGCACAATATAAATAACGACCGCATGTGCTTTTTATATAGTATAAAGGATAAGTAAAAGGCTAAAGGCTGATAATATGTGACAGCAAAATTAAGCTGCAATGGTGTATTTTAATGATTCCATATATGCAATATTTAGTAAAGAGTAGTACACTAATTACGTTAGATGGAAATAAGCTTTCCCACATATCAGTTGGCAGTTGTTCCTGGACAATGAAAAAGGGAAAAGAAAAAAAAGATTAAATAGTCCTTATCTAACAATATAGAGCACTAAAATGTTTCCTTAAGAAGTAAACTTCTAATAGCCTTCATCAACTATCAATATACATGTATCATACTTATAATCATTCTTCGTCGGAAGAATAGTCCTATATTCTATCAAAGTCCAAACATAAATTTAAACAATCAAGTGAGGATAGAATAGAATACAATAATTATCAGAAAATCAGCAAATTCCAACCATTTAAAAAGGTTGGGGGAGCGGGGTTCAGCCACATATATAGATAGCTAACAAAAATCAAGCACAGATGAATCAAAAATCAAGATCCAACCTCAAAGGCTCCAGTAAAGCTCCACTTTAGCTGATTTGTCTTAATTTGAGGGATCACAACAGAGAGAACAGGCATGGGAGGCCTATACTTCGCTATTAATCTGATGCGGAAATGTTACACATTCAGAAAGAAAGCCTTCAGGATTATGTGATAAATGCAGGGGACGAAAATAAAACTTGCTCATGGATACCAACATAAGCTTGCGCATAGATACCAACATAAGCCACTGTATAAAATTCCTGAATTTAACTTAAATTTGGGAGAAGTTAGCAATTTCAAATTTCCATGAATTCAAATATTTAAACAATTTTGCTACTCATAGATGAGGTACCTTGCAGCCCTTCCAGTTGAAGTGAAGCAAATAATAACAGAAGCCCTCACCTTAATAGCTGCCCGTACCTAACAAGAATCACAAATGCAAGAGGCCTCCTTCTATTAATGAAACAAATACAAAGTAATACCAGGGAGAGAGATGTGCCAGAATCTGCTTTTGTTATACAACATCAAAGCATAAATACCGCAGAGGATGCAATAGATTCCAAGTGGGTCATTGGTTCTCCAACATATTTGACCGTCTTCTTAAAATAGAGGTCTTGGTTGAAAACTTTCTCAGCCTGCAGAAGAAAAAACAATAAATAATATTAAATCACATGTAGCGAGGCACATAGTCTAAGGAGTTCCTCATAAATGATTCGCAGAACTCATGCCACATTGAAAGCCAGAGCAATTCCTTCAGTCCAATAAAACATATCAGAGCTAAACAGGGAAACATTCAGTGATGACTATGAATCGCCACACTACAGCAGCTAAGACAGCTATCATGAACAAACTAGAAGGTGCACACTCTAAATAAAAAATTTACCCAACAAAACAAAATCATAAAACCACAAAACCATTGACCAATGCCAAATCGTTAGGAACCAAAGAAATAGCTCAACATGTAATGAGAAAACTTTTCAGGAATGTCCCAGGAAATCTAAATTAATCACATAGGATCTTAAGTATTGAAAAAAAATTGAGTAAAGAACCTGATTTACCTCTGCACAAATTCTCCCAACTGTAGAAATAGTCTCAAGAGGGTAATTCCCACGTAGGGTCTCAGCACCAAGAAGAATTGCATCACTTCCTGTATTTTTACTCATGGCAGCTCAGCCAACATACCCATCTTAAAGTCATCTGAGTTCTAACTAGATTGCAGTGGACAGAAAGTAAAAAAGGAAAACAAAATAATTGAAAATGACCTAAAAGCTAAATATCAGGATAAGTTAAATTTTCTGTCTTTAATAACCCAAATAGGTTACTTATTATCAAGAAAATCAATACAGCAGAACAACCCTAGGCACACGGATACGAAGGAGAAACACAATATTATAGAACCTAAATCTAAAATGGAAGACAATTATTCGCTCACTGTATCAGATAATCACGCACACAAAAGTTTACTGGAAAACATGGAAGCTAACGTAGACATAACATCATCATAAGCACTCACCTACCAAGCGAAATCATAAATGGCGAGACTTACCATCCAAAACAGCATTGGCAACATCAGTGGCTTCTGCACGAGTTGGTCTTAAGTTGCTGGTCATGCTATCCACAACACGTGTAAGCACAGCAGGTTTCCCAGCCATATTACATTTGTAAAGAGCAGATTTTTGAAATAAAAACACCTACAAAAGCTTACAGCATATGGTTAACATCTCTGCAACATTCAGTCTGCAAAGTAAAAACAATCTAAAATTCACTAAATGGAAAGAGTCACAAGCACATGTCTTGTTACTCGAGGGAGGTTAATTTCATTGGGGCATTACAGTCCAAAAAAAAATGTCCCATTTCATTCAAAAGCATGCATTCAAGAACTTCAAACTGTGGAAACGAATTTTAACAAGGAAACTGACCTTCTCAGGTGGAAGATCTATGCCCAGATTCCCACGGGAAAGTATAATTCCATCAGCTTCTTGTAGGATCTCATCAAAATGGTTCAATCCCTTTTTTTTGGTGTGGGTGTGTGTTGGGGGGGGGGGGGGATGTAAACAATTTGGGTCAGCACTGCCAACAGGAATCTAACTTCTGAAGAGATGAAATTTGTCTAACACACTATGAAAATAAGCAGCTCACCTCAACATTCTCAATCTTTGCCAAAATTTGAGTCTGGCTGAGATCACCTAATTTGGAAAGGAATTCCCGAGCCTGCATCACAAAAAGATAAAGTTATGTTAATAATAAAAGCTGAAACAGCATTAGAAGCTTAAAGTTAAATTAGCAATTATGAATTCGAGGTGATTCAAACCAAGTAATGCCTATAAAACATGAGTTACCTCACGAACATCTTCTGCATGTCGGGTGTATGACAAGGACAAAAAATCTATTTTATTTTTCACTCCCCAGGTGCTTATGACCTGGAAAAAGTTAAAATAAAAAAAATTATGCTCTTGCGTGAACAAACAATATCCACACAAATACTGATAAGTTTGTGGGATAATATAGGCAGATCATTTAAACATGCAGGTTTAAGGAAGAAACTACCTCCTTGTCTTTCTCAGTAAGTGTGGGCAAATCGATATGAATTTGAGAGGCATGCAAAGTGAACAATGCACCAGCCAATGTTGCTGAGTTTTTTATTACACAGACAACATCTTGTCCTTTGACTTCAGTAACCTGCACAATTTATGAAAAAATTTATCATGCATGCAAAACCTCAACAGTTCCTATTTATGCACAAGACCTTTGGGATCAAATTATTAAAACAGAAAGCTGACTAAAGAAAAATTTTGCTTCATCCTTTAAGAATTTCAATTAACAAAATTACTACTTTAATAACACAGTATAATCCCAGATGAAAATTTTGATGCACGTACAAAGTTTCGCACTCGTAATTCAAGTGAAAAAAAAATCAAAGCAGATTATTTAATGAAAGATAAAAAAGAGAGCTAAAACAATAAATACTCATTGGTATAGTTTTGGAAGTTACCTCTAGCCATACAGAAGTAGTTTCACTGCCAGTGAACAAGTATTGACCAACAAAAATAGTATCTCCCTTCTTCACTGACTGAAAATAATAAGAAGAAACATTTAACATAGAGTTCCAACCAACATGGACATCGGAAAATCTGAGTTATAAAAACAGTTGACACAATCGACTCCAGGCATGCACCCCATGTGATAACTTGGCATGAGGGCGGAAGGCAGAGAATAACAATGAACCTTTGCTAGTCCATCAAAATTGATAGGCAGTAGCTCTGACGAGGCTTCTTTCCCCTTGTCTGGAGTAAGGACAACAAGACCATCTGCTTGAAGGGATATAGATGTCCCACTTCTGTTAACAACTTGCATCTCTGCCCCCACCGTATCCAGCATAACCTGACAAAGGCATAGAGTGACAAACAATCAACTCCTCCACACATAAAGAGACATGGAGCGCAATTGCAGATATGGGTGAAGCATAATTTGAGAAGGCTCAGGCAGTCAACATAAAATTAATAATGGATTGTCACGACCGTCATGGCAGGGACTTTCTGCTTTCATTTTAACCAACGCCTCATGAAAGCATAGTAGGAAACTCACAGAACAAAGCTTCTTAGTACTCCTGATAGCAGTCTTCAAATTATCCAAAGTCTCCTGATGATACTCCACATCACCCCAAGAAAAGTCGAAACGAGCCACTACAAGAAATAATAAGCAATCCATGTAAATCCTCTCCACCCATGCTATAGCCAAAAGAACCAAATGTGAGTCATCTACCAAGCGGGATGCCAAAAGTTTACGAAGAAATGATTATCATAGGTCACGAGTTGAAACAGAACAAGAAATAACGAGAGGACGACATAAGGTAGCATAGTCTCATACCAGACATTCCAGCCTTGAGGCAACTAGAAATAACCTCTACAGATCGAGATTTGGAACCAAGTGTCCCAACGATTTTTGTCATTGCAGGAAAGAAAATCTGGAAAGGTTAAAAAAGAACGACAAAATTAGGAGGAAGAAGTAATATTAATCAAAGATCCAACTTAGAAATATTAAAAGAAAAAGAAAAGGCCTGCCAAGAGCATGACATGGATCAATCTTGACAGACATTCAAAGTGTCCTCTATTACGACGAACACGAGGGAAAAAGAAGAGAAAGTAACAACAGACTCACAGGTTTGGATGGCTCTATAATAGAGATCATCCTAATAGGTTCTTCGAAAAGCACGTTAGTAGAATGCATGTTTGCTTATCGATGGCTTGGAGGGCCGGCAACTCCTGTAGAAGAGAAAGAGAGAAGGATGATGGGGAAGAGGGAAGTTTCAGAACAGGGGAGGCGATAAGTGAGCGATCCTCGTTGGAGAAAAGCTTCAACCATCAAAAGCGAAGAATATGCCTATGCTCCTTATGTCGCTTCCCCACCTGGCTTTCCATTTAGCCATTATTTTAATCACCAAAATTATGGGACACATATTATTATAAGGAAGCTAAACTATTATTTTAATTAAAATAAATAGCCAAGGAGAACTCGAGCTCTTGATTGTCCCCGCTTTTGAAAAACCGAACCCTGCTTTTCTATTTGTCATGATCTGTTAAGATTATGAAGGAGAAGTATATATGATTTGTTAGCCATAACCATAATAAGTATATAATTTTTATAAATAAAAATATTGTTTAAGTTGATGGTGTTATAACGAAAGCACATATTAATCAATTAATGTGACGAGAATACTCCCAAATCCATGTGGGAGATCGGACGGACCCCACCAGCAGCAGCCGTTTTGTGGTGGTACGGCACCGTGCGATTATTTGATGGGTTTCACGATGTAACGGAGCTTGGTAGCGCCTGGAGGGGCGAAGCACGCAGCAGATGACGCGTGGCATGGACTAGGGGAAAAGTGACGGGCGGAGTGGGGCGCTCTTCCTCCCTGGTCAGCCACGTGGGCTTTAAGCGCCGCCTAACCGGGGGTCATTTTCTATGAGCCGTCGTTTATTAGTTCAGCTCTTGGAAGCCTCCAAACTCCAGAGTCCAAGGTTTTCATCCCCTCCAAGTATATATATACACACTTCTGCTATTTTTTAAAATACGATATTCATATTATTTAATTGATTAAATTGATTGAAAGGATATTAATAAAAAAAATTTATTAAAAAAAATTCTCTTTCTTTTCTCTTTTTTTTTTCCATTAATCGTGGATATTTTTTCTTATTTTTTTCCATCTATTGTTAACATGCATGCCTGAGTTTTTTTTGTCGTTATCATAGATCCAACTTCTTCATATTCATAACAAAGAGAGTGTATAGTTGTGTTAAGAGAGAGAAGGAGGGAAACATTGAGGTCGCCAAATAATATGACTAGAAAGTGATATCTGTTAGTGTATATATATAAGGTGACTAGACGAAGACGAATACGTTATCAATTAAAAAAGTTATCAATTACAATAAAAAATAATAATTTATTAAAATAATTATTTGTAATTGATATATAGAGTAATAAATATCTTAATAAATATAATAAAAATTATTATAAAATTTATAAATTATACGAGTAGTAATTGATTCAAATTATTTCTTTTAATTAAATTATTATAAAGAATAATAAATATCTTTATAAAAATAATTAAAATTATTGTTTAAGTGATAAATCTTATTGTAGGAGTAATAAATGACCAAAATAATTACTTCAAGCTAAATTATTATATAGAATAGTAAATATTTTAATAAAGATAATTAAAATTATTATTTAAATCGTAAATCTTATTATAAAAATAATAAATAATTAAATTAATTATTTGTATTTTAGGGATAATTTTATCATTTTTTCTCAAATTTTGAAATAACGGTAATTTATCCTCAATCTATCATTTTATATATTTAGAATTCTTTTAGCATTTTAAAATTTAAAATGGTCTTTTTTTTTATCTTTTTTCCTTTTCATATAATTGGAACATCTGTGTGTAGAGCTAAAAAATAACAAAAACGGCTGACCAAACTAGAGCAATGAGCCCAATTGAGTTATTCTTCGTATTAGGTCAATGTACAACATTATTATGCAACTTTAGAACCACCCTCCTATCATAATCTCCATACGATGATTAAGCATGGCGTGTCGTGGATGGAAATCTGGGATTCTTGAAAATTAGTTGAAGCAAGACCCCATATATATTTTTTGAACTGACTACTCGATTTATTAAAATTTTACTCTAATTATATTTAAATATGACCCACATCATGCACCTAGTTATAGTGGATGAGTCTCTTAATAAATTTTTTTTGTATATGATAAGATTTAAATTTAAAACATCACTTAAACGATATTGAATTACTTATCATTCAGATCAACTATATTAGTGTAAGACCCATATATTTTTTTTATTACTTACTCGATTTATTAAAATTTTGCTATAATTATATTTAAATCTGACAGATATCATATATCTAGTTATAATAAATGAGTATTTTAATAAAAATATTTTATTTATACTAAAATTTAAACTCAACACCTCATCTCGGATCAATCCAATCAATCCATGTGAGACCCATACAAGTGAAAGTGTAATGGACTATAAGAAAAGTTCCTCTTCTGGCCCAGTGGCCGAATCATCGCAACTACCAAGTTTGAATTCATGACACCGGTCTCTTGTACCCCAAAAAAAAAATGACACCGGTCTTGAGCTTATCATAAACGTTTAATCATGGCTAGGAGCGGTGATAAATCTAGTAAAGGATGATTTTTTATCACACAAAAATATAAATTTATTATTATAAATATTTTTTTAATAAGTAATTTTATAATTTTTTATAAATATTTTTTAAATTTTATGACTATATTTTAATTTTAATGGAGACCAGGGTTATATCTATTTAAATTTTTTTAAAATAAATAAATAAACGTTTAATCGCATTATTAGCTTTTAAAATAAATGTTTTATCCAATTTTGCCTTGTTACCCTAATCCCATGCAAATATTGCAGCTCCACGACGTGGCAGGCCAGCACTGATACCAAACAAAACATCGAATGGACGTTCTACTTTTCAACTTAAACAAATTTTGTAAATCAATTTTATAAAATATGGGACAAACAAATTTTTTTTTTAAATTAATTTTAGAATTCAAACTATAGTTTAGAGTTTAAAACCATAGTTTGAGAATAATTGGTCATAAAATAGTTTTTTGGTGCCCTTTACCATGGTAAATTTTTTATTAATTAATAATTTAAATTTTATTAATAAAAAAAGCTAAAATAAATAAAATCTAATTTAATTTCTTATTTGAAAATTTTGGAAAAAAGATAAATTTACCAATAAAAGTTACAATCTTCCATATTTTTTGATGGCCATCTAGATTAGTTCTATAATAAAGTTTTCAGTAGAAAAAAATTAAAATTTAGATAAATAATATAAATTTTTACTTTATTCAAATATATATGTATATGTATTATTTTGTAATCATTTAAATAAAAAAAATTAAAATTAAATTAAATTTATTATCTATAAAAAAGTGATTTTGCTATTAATCATCCAAACATCTTCAATTTTTAAAATCATTTTTTTTTTCAAAATCTATTCTTTCTAAAATCTATTCTCCAAAATCTATTCTTCTCAAAATCTATTATTCTCCACATTTATTTTTCAAAAGTTAATCAAAACACACCCTAAGCTCCACCGCAATCACAATATCATCGTCAGATTTGTCCTACGGGCAATAACGGAAGTTCCTCAAATCTTGGAAATTTTGCAAAGAACACATGAAAATACCAGAATTTGAATAGCTAGCCACTGGGATCCATATGAAAGCTAAATAAAAATTGGCAAAGGTGCAACGAGATACTGCATCACAAAACCTGGTAGAGAATACTCTTAAGCTATTCCATCTTCAGTGGTGGGAAGCGAAGGTGAAAGTGAATTGCGAGACTCGTCATAGTCTTCGCCCAGAGGAGATTGCTCCACCCTGATCTCTTCAATCGTCTTAGCAACTTCCGCCATGTTTGGCCTCTTCTCTGGCTCTGCCACCACACACGACAACCCCACATGTAACATGGACACAAGCTCTTCCTCTATGTTCTTGTACCTCAACAATTCTTGATCAAACACTTCCGCCGTCCATTCTTCTTTCACCACAGATCTCACCCATTTGGGGAGATCCACAGTTTGTTCCTCTTCAACCAACCTAGGACGAGTCAGTGAAGGCTCCTGCGATGGGGTTTTGCCGGTGAGAACTTCCAACAGCAAGACGCCGAAGCTGTACACGTCTGCCTGCTGAGACAGCTTCTTGCTTTCTTCTTGTTCGGGAGCTCTGTATCCTCCCAGTCTTGCAATTGCATGAACAGGGTTTAATAGGAGAGCCAAGCCAAAGTCAGAGATGCAAGCAACGCCATTCTTGTCGAGCACAACATTGGAAGATTTGATGTTGCCGTGTGGTATTTTTGCTGCACTATATTCAGCATGAATCCGTGCGAGTCCTCTGGCTGCCCCTAAAACCAAGCTTATTCTTGTAGTCCAATCCAGTGGGATTCTTCCTGGACCACGGTTCCCTATCAGATTGATGATCAGGTTAGATTGTATGAACTCAAAAAATTGTATCCAGAAAGAATAAAAGTCTGAGACTGAGACTAACCGTGAAGAAGAGCATGCAAGCTTCCGTTGGGGAGATAATCATAGACGAGGAGCTTTTCTTCTCGGGCATAGTAATACGCTGTGAGTTTCACAATATTGGGGTGCTTGAGTTTTCCAATCACGTCCATGTACTGCTCGAACTCCTTCCGGGCGCATGGGTTCGCGTCTTTGAGTCTCTTAACCGCTACGGTACAGCCATCGTCGAGCACTGCCTTGTACACTGTTCCCAAGCTTCCCTTTCCCAGCATCTCCGCCGATGCTCGCAGCAAATCTTCCAGCTCGAATTGGCTCCTTCTATCGAAAAATACAAGCCTGTTTCGGTCCGTTCCGGTGGTTCCGTCACTGTCCACACACCCACTTGCGTACACCTTTTTCTCACTTCCATAGCTACTCCCACTTTTCCTCTTCCCAATCTCGCTTCCCACCATAGAATCGGAGGTTCGTCCTCTGGCGCAGCAATGGCCGACGATGAAAGAGGTTATTACCAGCAATGCCACACAATTCGCCACCACAATGGTTACGATAACTCCGGTACTTAACCCCTTTCGGGGTTGGTTTTTGTGAGGAATGCTCGCTCTTGTTTGGGGCAACGAGGTTGGCTTAGAAGGAACTGTTGGAGCCGATGCTGAAGAAGAAGGAAGATTCTCTGTTGTGGAGGAACAACCCGGCAAGGGGCTTGATCCACATAAACCTTTATTCCCAGAGAAACTTACGTCACCGAATTTCTTCAACATTCCATCGGGTAAGCTTCCAAAGAACTCGTTGTTGGTCATGTTGAGCTCCGTGAGTTTGAGCAGAGAAACGGAAAGATCAGGGACATGCCCGGTGAGCTCATTGTTTTGTAGCCTAAGGGTGAGAAGCGCGATCAATTTGGACAGTTCCTTAGGAATAGAACCTCGGATGTTGTTGTCAGAAAGGTCAAGCCTGAGCAGACGCGTGAGCGAAGCTATCTCCGGCAGTATCTCGCCGGAGAAGTCATTCCCGGAGAGATACAGAAGTTCAAGACTAGTACAGTTAAAGAGAGGCGCAAAGCTGCCGTTTAAGCGATTATCATGGAGGTCAAGGAGGCGCAAGGAGCTTAACGAAGACAGAGAATCAACAGGGCCACGGAGATTAAGAGAAGGAAGCGAGATGCCGATGACTTGGCCATTAGGGGAGCACTGAACACCGCGCCAGAAAGAAGCGCAGGCGGCGGCGCCGGTCCAGTTGACAAGAAGATTGCCATGAGCATCAGCTTGGAGGCGGAACTGAGTGAGAGCATGAGTGTCATTTTGGGCTAAACCCAGAGATTGTGTGACACAGCAAAGTAAAGCGAAGGCCAAGGCCAATGCAAGGTTTAGAGGAAAAGCGTAGTTCATGTTATGAAGAGAACAGAGTTTTGTGTGCGTGCTCCGGCGGGAAGAAGACATAAGGCAGTGTTTTAAAATTAAAAGAAAGGGAAGGAGATTCTCATACTCTTTCTGTGTGTCGTGTAAATCAAAAGACAAAATAGAAGAATTTTTCTGTTAGGAGAGAAGGAATATCATGATTAAAGAGGTGGCGGTGGTTTTGGGATTAGGAAGGTGGGGGCTGGTTGCGTTGTGTGAATGATTGCTGTTATGCACTCCTTCATAACATATAGAATGAGGACCAAAGGTTTCTCTTTTTTCCTCTGGTTTTGGCCGATTCCGTAAAAGGTTAAAAAACATGTTTATGCTTCTTGATCCTTGTGCTCAGTTCTTTTCTCTTTCATTATCTTACTAATATAGTAAGCATAATTTAACTCCCGCTTTATTAACCCGATCTTTTGTGATATACAGAGTCGGAAATAGATTAATTGATGGGGAATGATGGATACTGCTGAAAGTGAACGAAATACTAAGAAATAGACCCACAAATGAGTGGTAATCTTGTTTGATTCTGGCAATTTAGCCGGGAACTCTCTACTCTACTGGGTAGCACTCTACTTCATCATCTTTTTTAAAGCAAAAACGATGGACTAACTGACAATTTTCCCATCTATTGAAGCTGCATAGTGGGAATCTACCATCTAACGAGGAACAATTGAATTTTGCATGTGCTTGCAATGATGGCATCTCATAAGATTTCAATGAAGGTGAACACGATGAATTTACCCTTCTAGAGGTTGAATTCCTGCATTGTTATTGTACTGATTGCTGAACAGAAAGAGTTGATTGTACTCACTACTCACTCGAAAGGTCAATAATATCAAAAGGTTAATAATATGGTCGCTCTTCCTCAGAAAAATTTATTTTCTCATCAGCAATATAGGCATTCTATCATCCTAATACATGTGGCTCTGCTTATTAGTTTCGTCCTGAGCATTCCTACCCTCCCTCTCCCCCCTTTGAATTATTTTGTCGGGGAAAAGGAATTAAAGCACATGAACTTCAATGGACCATCTTAATTTCTCCAACGATCAAAGAGACCCCTATTGAATTAAGATCCTGTCCTGCATTGAGCGGTGAACCGCTGAGGGTATGACTGCGCATATTATGCAGTTTATATGGGCAATTTTCACTGCTCATAAGTTTAACCTAGCGAGGAAGCTGATTAATAATTATTTTGGGAGGACAAATTTTTGAGGCTATGGCCTAAAGGGAGCGGTTCACTATTTGATATGTCAGCTACTTCTCTTTCCATGTCGGAGAAGAAAAAAGAGCTCTCTACTTTAAGTCAAGAAGCAGCAAAGTTATTCTCACACTAAACTAAAGTGAAGGGACTCAATAATAGACATGCAAATTCAAGGGTCATGACTAAAATTCAAATTTGAACTTAAATTTTGTGGCTGCACCACCAAATTCAAAACAGAAATGATAATACACTCAGAATTGTAGTGAGCAGCCCAAATGACCAATGAAGAGCTCATCTTCTTCTTCTCTTCCTTACCATGCACTCCTTAAAAGGACAGAAAATTATTCGCGCATTAGAACTTATTCAAGCTTTTTTTTCCCAGTTCCTGTTCTGTTATTATTATGGGTCTTGGAGAAAACAGGGAGGATGGATAAGTGGCACATGGGTGGGGCAACCAGTGTGGTACAAACATCTGAATTCTCAGCTTTGGAGTTTTACCAATATGGTAATGCAATCCTGTAGCAAAAAGTGAGGGAAATGTTTCAGGCTTTTTCTTTTTCATTCTTTTATTTGGTTAGGTGTTGTGTTACGGTTCAACTTCCCTCTGCTTTTTCACCAATAAAGAAATGATAAAGAAGCAGAGATTGAAGGCGAGATTGGCGTTCTAAATGTGAAAGCTTATGCCAACTGAGACAGCAAGGCATGAAAGAAGGAAGGCAGTATTTTGGAATCAAACATCTTCACTCTGTGTTGATCATTGGGAAAGGGAGCAGATAGCAAGGCTGCTGGAGAATTCTTTAGTCACTCACTGGCTTCATATTTGGGGCATCGACCATGAACAGGGGAGACAAAACAAGGCATGTGTGTCTAAGTGCTCATCCAAGACAAGAGGTTTAGGTTCTTGTCTGTGATAAAGACGTGACTCGTCGGAGAGAGACAAGAAGACTGCCAGCGTGTGGAATAACAAAGGCTGCAGTGAAATTTGACATACATATGCACCCATTAGGGGAAGGAAGTGACGCTTTCTTTGAGCATAGGTAGGGGGACAACAGGAGACAAAAAGAAGCATTGTGATAAGGGAGACCCAAATGCAGAGGAAATACGAAATAGCATTTTTTTTTTTCCATATATAGTTGAGTGATTGAGGTCTGGGGAAGTCACTGGCAACCATGCTTACACAGGTTTGATTGGAGGCATGGGGCCCCTCTTCCATTTCTCTTTAAATATTAAATAAATAACTAAATTTACTTTGTTTAAATTTAGCCTGAACTGTTTTCCAACTTTCCATACAGCAATGGTGAAAGAATCCTACAGAGGCCAGTCTTGTTGACTACAAGTCAAAAACCCTACTTGAGCTGGTACCCTGTACACCAGTCCCTCCATGAATTTCGAGAAAGAATAGCAGAGGAACACCCCAACACACCCCCCCCCCCCCCAAAAAAAAACAGATAAATGTCATCCGAATGTTTGTAGTATCTTCAATCTTCGGAAGATCAGGAGTCGCTGTTAATTGGTCAAATTTCATTTTCACATTCACTCTTGTCGTGTCTTGCATTAATCTCGATGCCCACTGTGGACAACCTGCTCAAGATATGAAATTCTAACTAACTCCAGATTCTAGCAATAATATCGCTGGACAAATGATCAAATGCTTCTTTTGCAGCCCTACGTCGTGCTTCCAAAACTGCTTTCATCTTTGAAGAGCTCGATGAGAGCCTTTTCAAGTTACAGTTTTACAGAAACCTGCAAGGAGAGTGACAATGAATAGACCGGCTCTGGTAAACAGATGAGAATATTCATAGCCCTGGAAAGGTTTCCACTATAAGCAAGTAGACGAATTCCAACCTGGAGGACTGACATGGGATTCAGCCGTTGCATTTCCTGCACCATGTGGGAGAAATGCCCAATGTGGCAGCCTAAAATCAATAATAACGAATTTCAGCGTCTCAAACAGTGCGTTCAAGACTATAAAAAGTACGGGTCACCTGTCAAAACTGCACAGCCAGCTGCAGCGGCTTCAGAAATATTATGACCAGCTAAACCAGGTAGGAAAGAACCTCCGATCACAGCAATTGGTGTCAATGCGTACATGCGTCTTAGCTCACCTGCAAAAGAAATTGAATTCTACTTTAATGTTATAAATGGGAAATTTTGTGTTACCATAACGCATCAGTGTCCAACCTATTTCTCAGTCATATAATGATCACTACAAGGCATCAAGATGAGGTATCTAACAATTGATAATAGTGTCAACAATGCAGGATAATGATAAACAGAGGAACTGCTTGCACGTTATAGAGAGGCCCAATGCAACATTCACACATTGATACATTAAGGGGGATCTGCTGAGAGTAACTGGATTCTTAAAAGTTGAAATTTGACAAGTAGACAAACAGCTAGTCAATTTTCATATTTGGTGGTAAAACTTATGGGAGGACACTTATCAATCTCTCCTTGAGAGTAGTTACATATCTTCTTGACTTGAAGCAAGATGGCGACTTGAGGCAAACAATGGAGCATAAGGTCAGCAGCTATAGAAAAGCAAGTTTTCATTTCTCATAAAAAGAAAAAGGAAAAGAAATTCCCGATAATAGTACATGCCAGTGAAAGTTTATATATATATATACCCAAAGTGTCCACCACATAAATATTCGTTCCTGGCTTAAGCTCCTCATGTTGAGACCTCAAAGCTACATTTTGTCCTTCTTTCTCCAATTTCTATACTACACGAATTTAAGCATAACAAATAAATTTTATAAATGGTGCAAAATGTCATAAAGCAGTAATGTTATGAGCATCGTTTTTTTCTAATGTGAATTAACGGATTTACACTTTACAATTTGCACATCATTGCTCATTTATGCATTACAAGGAACTCAGCAAAGGGAGATTAAAAATACCATTGACATAATAAATAGTAAATTATCCTTGCTATAGTAAAAATGGAAGTTTCAAAGCAATTGCACAAAACATATTTATCATGTGGAGAACACTAACCCCAATCATATTTCCACTGGGTTTTCATTTTAACAGGGGCTTTATGTGTTACATGCAGATAAAGGAAAAAGCTTCGAAGGAAATGAATAAGATAGAAGAAGGGCAAAGACTTGACAAAAAACTTACTTCATCTATCTGTTCTCCATGTCTTGGATGCCGAGAGACAATAATAGTGATAATCTTAGGCAGCAGTTGCATGAAGACCCTGTGAAATCCAAATATTACTGCAGAGCGCACACAATACTCTCAACATTCATTTTCTTTTTAGCATGTTAAGAAAACGGTTAAGTTACTAAATTCATCACCAAAGCAAAGTACCACGAATTCAACCATAAGGCCAGCACATTGTAACATATTCTTCCAGAAACCAGCAACCATGACAATCTTTGAAACATGCCAGAATACTATACGATCAAGAACAATGGTAAGCTACCGTATTTTTAGCTGTGCTTTCAGTTTGTCTATATTTCCTTTCCGTCCTTCATTGACTCCTAAATCTTCTATTACTGAATGAAAAATAGTAAGGAAACAAGATTACTGTATATCATTTACCACTTCAAACAAGTATCTTGTGAAGCACAAACAGAATTCAACATTAATTAATTAATTTACTTGAAAATACTTGGCAACCGCTTCACTGTGGCCAAAGGTTATGCAAAAGCATCGTAGTTACTTAAACTTAAATCATCCGCCATACGACATTTGCACCTATCCCACAGGGAACTAAACTTATGACGAAGTTCTTAGCTTTTTACGGCTTTCCATATATAAAAAAAAAAAAAAAAACATTCTAGATAACTACATTAAATATTAATCAAGTCACGACTAGTTCAGTAAAGACCGAAGTCCTTTCTTACAATGCAGACATTGTTGTGGTGGTCATCGATATGGTTAAGTTAGGGATCCTCGGAATGCGCTGTTTGACCACAGGAAGGGCTGCCATTCCCTCACCTGCAAATAACAAAAAGAACTAAATTTAGAATTAAAATTCGCCAAAATTTTCCATTCCAAGAACTCCCTTCCAGCATTTTGAGGACATTTAGCATACTGTTATTCTGAAAAGGGCATCTTAGATGCTCGAGTATCAAATACCAAAGTTCTCAGTATTAAACGAATGCCAGTGAAATATAGAATGCAGTTATAGCGGTTTTTGATGGTAGAGGAAGTTGAGGCTAGGCATCTGCAACTGCGAATAGAGGTGAACCTAATGAAACGGCATGAAACCAGATGAGAGGTCCTGGAGGGCGCGGCAGAGAGGGATGACCGATACGCTCCGGCCAACGGTGGGGGTGTTCGAGGCCCCGGAATCGACGCCACCTCAAGTGAAGGTAGACCAACGGTGAAATACTGTAGCTCAGAGCTCTGTATAACTCGTAGAGCAGCAACCCTCTACTTCCCGTCATGTCAGCTTCGGAAGTAGCTGTATCACTTCTTCGGAAAATACTACTACCGAATTCAGATTTCAGCGCCAGCACGGTAGAAGGGCTTCTCTATTTTTTGTTTTCAATTTTTGGGGCTACATATGAAGGCTTGAGCCCAGTGGAAGGGCTTTTCTTTCTCTTTTCTGTCTGAAATGGGTTTTATTTCAAAGATACCACTCTCAAAAGCCCAAATATCTAGAGCCCAATAGTGCCAACAATTAATTTCCATGCCCAGATGGTTTATTTTCACAGCATGGGTAAATATGTCATGAACGGATATATCAATATATGGATATTTAAGGAGTAAGTGAGACTTCATCCTACCTACGTGTGTGAATCCAAACCATTTCTAAAAATTCTTGTAACAAACAAAAAATACAGATATTTATATATAGAATAAAATTAATATAAAGTTTCAATATTCATAACTCGAATAATGTGATTTCTTTTTTAAAATGATTAAATCTGTGGAAATCATGAGATAATGTTGTGCACAAAAGTAATTTATTATATATGTGAAGGTGATTGTTTGGATTTACAATGAGAATAGGCGAGAAAGGCACGTAATGTATTATGTGATGTTGGTTGAATGCAGCATAAGAGCCCAAAAGCAGGAATAGGAAGGAAGCATGTGCAGCAGATTAGTGCTAATTTGTAAACATGAAGCGGACAAGGGAAGAAACTAAGTGGAAGCATTGTTCGGATTGCTGCTTCCGCCGATAACGATATTGTTGTCACGTGTCAGATCTTTACAGTATCATCCACGCAATGCCAACTCAGGGGTACATGGGCGCCTTCCTGTAATGTAATGGCAACGTTGCTTCGAACAAACTCCCTTCATCGTAAAAGCTGTGGCAGCTCTCCGATCAAAGCCTCGTCTGTTAATTTTATGCAGACTCAACTGCATATTTTAACCAGATATATTTTTCCCCTACTATCAATCAATATTTTTAAATTTAATTTTAAAAAAACATACTCTCCTAATTATTTGTACTCTACACACTGACATGTGTAAGAAAAATAAACTGTTCCAAAGAATTCGAACCACACTCGTTGACTAGAAACACAAGTTCAATAATACACACAACATAATTACATAATTGTACCATCAGCAACGACGAAGACTTAAAATCAGTGAGTGGCCTATATCTGGCAGACCATCTCGACCTGATTCTTCTTATAACTCCAAGAGTTATTTTTTTAATACAAAAAGAGATGCATTAAGAGTGAGATGGTGATTATTTGGATGTGTCATGAGAGTAGGGGAGAAAGGCACCCAGATTGATAGGATGCACCTCAAGAGCCCAAAAGCAAGACTATGCAGGATATTAGTGACAATTGGTAAAGAGGACGGTAGGTGTAGCCGAATGGGTAGTTTGGAGGGAGCATGAAACGGACAAGAGAAGAAGCTAAGAAAGTGGGAGCACTGCCTGTTTGGATCTCTGCTTCCGTCGATAACCATATGGTTGTCACTTGTCAAGTCAATGCCAGCACTTAGGGGCACATGGGCGGCCTCCCGGCGACGCTGCTTCCAGGAAATCCCTCTGCCTTCGTAGTTTTTGTGTTTCTAATGCATACATAAATTCTTGGATCCCAATCTCAATCTCCAATGCCTTTTATTATTTTTCTTGTCTTCCTTTCTCCCTTCCCCGCTCTTTCATCTGGGCTCACCATCTTTTTTTTCCTAATTAAACAACTTTTCATAGTTAAAAGACAAGTAAAATGCTAGTCTGACTATAGTGTAATAAAACTGTATAGATCACTCTCTCGAGCGAACAGAACTCGTGTCTCTTCAACTTGAGATGTCTCAGATTCAAAGCATCGTAGGAGCAAAACAAAACGGTGACTGTATATGGACCCCTTAAGCTCCCTTGTATCAAAATAATCTGACGGCGGCGCGTTTGATGGCGCCATCCGATCTAAGCCTCGTGGCTGATATCATACACACAACACGCCAATCATCTCTGGCAATACAATAGTTTTTTTGGAAGCTAAGTGTTCTAATTTTAATCAAACCCAACTGCGTATTTTAACCAGATATTTTTTCATGTACACTGAAATAATCATTTTAAAGTTATTTTGTTAACTGTACTATTTTAATTATTTAAACTCTATATGTTGAAATGTGTCAGAAAAATAAACTGTCCCAGAGAATTCAAGCCACACTCGTTATATAATATGTATGGATCGGATAACGTTTTTATACTGAAAATCAACAGCGTTGTTTTTTAAGAGTCATGCACATTGTCATATAGTTGATAGTGATCGGCAATGTTACGTAAAAGGCTCGCCCACCTCGTTGACTATGTACAAATTTTGAATAATAAATACTACATACATATAATATTTAATATAAAATTTATTTAATTAATTTAAATATATTAATAAAATGAATTAATTTAATTATTTGTCATAATTATATATTAGTTTTCTTAATAAATTTAAATTATATTTAATAAATAAGTATGAATAATTATATATAAATATTTTAAAAAAATATATAATTTAAGAAATAAAATAGATTATCAAGTACATAATTGTAGCATTGGCGACAACGAGGCTTCAAATCTGCAATGGGCGGCCTATATCTAGCATATCTCAACCCGACTCTTCTTGCTCCCAGAAACATGGCGGTGCCTCTGGATTCCTCGCCCTGGTACCTCTTATTCTTGTCACCAATCGTGGTGCTGATCCTCCTCCACCTCAAAGTCTCAGCCTCTAAGCGTCGACTTCCTCCGGGACCGCCGGGATGGCCTCTCTTCGGAAACATGTTCCAGCTAGGACAAATGCCTCACCGCACCCTGGCCTGTCTCAGAGACAGATACGGCCCCGTCATCTGGCTCAGAATAGGCGCCATCAACACCATGGCCATACTCTCCACCAAGACCGCCGCCGAGTTTTTCAAGAACCACGACCTTTCCTTCGCCGAGCGAACCATCACCGACACAATGCGCGCCCACAACTACGACAAGTCCTCCCTAGCTCTAGCCCCTTACGGCTCCTACTGGCGCATCATGCGGCGCCTCGTCACCGTTGACATGTTGGTCGCCAGGCGACTCAACGAGACGGGTCACATTCGGCGGAAATGCGCCGATGACATGCTTGCTTGGATCGCGAGAGAAGCCGTCAAGTTAGAGGAGGGGCGTGGCCTTCACGTGGCGCGGTACGTTTTCTTGATGAGCTTTAACTTGCTGGGGAACCTGATGCTGTCACGTGACATGTTCGACCCTGAATCAAACGAAGGGTCGGAGCTTTACACGGCGGTGATGGGTTTGATGCAGTGGACGGGCCACGCAAACGTGGTGGACTTGTTCCCCTGGCTAAGATGGTTGGACCCGCAAGGTCTCCGAAGGAACATGGAGAGAGATATGGGGAAAGCCTTAGAAATCGCTTCCAAGTACGTGAAAGAGCGCATAGAGAAGCAGAGTGGTGACAAGACACAGGGGGATTTCTTGGATGTCTTGCTTGAGCATCTAGACAGTGACACAAGCGTAGAGTCCCTCAACGTCTTCGTATTGGTATGTATTGTCCATAATTTCATCACATCGCTTTCGAATTTAGACGCGCGACGGGAACTGAAGTTCTGATATACAATTGGGTTGGGGTGAGTCAGGAAATGTTCTTAGCTGGTTCAGAGACTACGAGTAGCACCATCGAATGGGCCCTAACGGAGCTGCTGTGTAGCCCGGAGACGTTGACGAAGGCCAAAGCAGAGCTTAGTGGAGTGGTTGGGCGTGAGAGGAAAGTGGAAGAGAGTGACGTAGAGAATCTTCCATACTTGCAGGCAGTAATTAAGGAGACACTTCGACTGCATCCTCCGATTCCGTTGCTCGTGCCTCGAAGAGCAAGGGAGGATACAGAATTCATGGGTTATTTTATACCAAAAGATACGCAGGTTTTCGTGAACGCATGGGCAATCGGAAGAGACCCAGATGCGTGGGAAGACCCACTGGCTTTTAGGCCAGAGAGATTCTTGGGTTCCGAAGTTGATTATAAGGGGTGTCACTACGAGCTGATCCCGTTTGGGGCTGGACGGAGAATGTGCGCCGGCGTGCCGTTGGCTCATAGAACGCTTCACTTGGTGTTGAGCTCTCTGCTGCATCAATTTGATTGGGCACTTGCAGGTGACATGACCCCATCCACCATGGACATGAGGGACCGACTTGGCATCACCATGAGAAAGCTCGATCCCTTATTCGCGGTGCCCAAAATGGTTATTTAATATCTCGCTTCAACTCCTGAAGATAACAAATGAAAGTTAAACAAGTATTGTTTCTTTTAAATATCTTCGTGGACCATACGTAACTTGTCATCTTGAATTATCTTATAATTATATTCTATTAATGTGGGCCCTAGCTTAGTATAGCTTGCTTTTGTGAGCAATATGAAAACAATGGATGCCACTAATACTCTATATTAGAGTATTACTTACCAACTACGACGACCTTATGTACAGAATAATTGTCCCAGATCATATCAGCGACTCCAGTGACGATAAAGAAACCTTGCAGTATAATAAAGTTTGAGTAATTATAGGTGTATAACATGAACCGAAGACGGCCAAGGGTAGGATCATACCCAATCGGCATCCGATACCCAAACTTTAGAAATATTTATAAAACTCGCGGTCCAGTATATTTACTTAAATCAGCAAAAAAAAATTCTATTTAATTCGATAAATATAGAGTAGGGCTAGACATTTTACAGTCTATATTTTTTTTAGGTTGGACACCAAGCATAAAGGTTGTCATGTCTTACTTATGAGCACTCATTCTTTTATTTTTTTTTACTTCTCTCTTTATATGCTACATTTATAAGGGAGAATATGATAGCTACTGGTGACTAAAGGGTTATTTTAAAAATATAAGTAGTTAAGTCTTTTAATATTTATAACTATATTGCTTTTTTCTTCTTCTTTTTTTAACGTTACTAATTATAATATAATTACATTATAAATTATAATTATTTATTTTAATTTTTGTAGATACATCATCCTTATCAACATTTAGAAAATTGATATAAAATTGTAATTACAAATTACTTAGACTTTAAGGCTTTTTTTATATGTAATGAATTTCAAGACTTTAATTATTATCTTTTTATTTTCTTATTTTTAGTAAATTATAGATATTATTTAACTCTTGAAGAAATATAAATATGATATTATTTTAGAAGTTTATAATTGCATATTATTTTCTATAACATGAGTATGACATCGCAATTTGGGCATACCTAATCTGCCTATATCTATCCCAAAATAGTTAAGGCTTTTATCGATTAGGACTAGATATTGAATTATAAAATATAACCCATATTTTTTTTAAATAGAGCACAAGTTAAAGAATTATCCTATCCAATCTTGATCATGAACATCTCTATCAAACTTACGAAGTCACGTAAATGATATATACATATGTGTCTAAATGTATACATACGTAAGAGATCATGAACACTTAATGAAATGAATTGTACATACGTGTCTATATATATACATATATAGAAACATACGTACTGCTAATACATAGTACAATTCATTTCATGAAGTGTGTACAGTTTGTGCACACATTAAACGTGATCACTTCATTTATATGCGCGAGAATCAGCAAACTAGTAAGAGTATTGTTGAGAACAGGAGTCAGCTTAAAGGCAACTACGTGTGGTTTGGAATCTCCTTCGGAAGCCTGCTTCCCTGCTCTCTCTCTGATTCTTTGCAAAACCGGCCAAGTAATCCAATTTCCTTTCCCAACAAATTAAATTACTAACATACACAATCCACGATGCTTTCTTCCCACAGTCCCACTTGTACTTTTATCACTGTGCTTAATTATTAATTATCATTTCTCTTCACCTTGAAAGCTTCGTTATTTTCAGCCGATGTCCCTGCTGCTAACTTTTGACCTATATGGGTATATGCTTTTAAAGCAAGGGATCAATATACGCCAATATTGACATATACTACTATAATATAAAACGCACATGTCAGATTATCTGTTCATAAATTTCAATATTATCACTCTTTCGTCAAATTCAATACAATAATGATTGCACCTACCACCTAGTTTCACAAATACTCAAAAGTTATCAGATGATTGGAAAATAAATGTAATTTGTGCTCCCCGTGTAACTTTTTATAGGAGCTGTGTGATGACAAAAAAGGTTATGCTCGTCCGTAATAAAGGCACTCAAACTCATTAACAATACTAAAAATTAAACATTTCGGGCAAGAAATCTAAGAAAGAAGATATACGATTGATCATTTTTATCAAAAGCATTTAAACTAAGCGCTGGAAACTAAACTGATTCGTACAAAAACTATTGTTGGAACTGACAGATTGCTATTGGGTACCCAACCTCTCGTATGGAGAGGAGCCACGCAATGCCCCGAACATATATCCAGACAAGGGCATGAATATGATTGCCCTAATGTATACACTATAAACCTTCACGATAGATCATTATTTCTCATCCTAACAAAAGTCGAATCTCTTAAGCCAGCTTGCTGATGAATTCTGCAAACATAGTTTAGCCCAACAAGAAGTTCTACAATGGCAGCTTCAGCCTTTAATCGGTTTGCAAAGTACAGAGTCTGGACCAGTAGGATATTTGCCTTGAAATTTGCATGCTCCTTCTCGAAATTCCTCTCAGAATGCCACCTTAGCATGTTATGAGCTAGTGGAGCCAACCATCCTAAAATCTGCGTCACCACCGCCCTCCATCCTCCTGCAAGTTCATAATCTCCCGACCCCTTTCTTTTGCCGCCCCTCTTGAGCTTAGCCCTCAGAGCAGTTTTTATTGTTGTTGGTAACATGTTGTACAGATCATCCCTGATTTCAGATTCAATCAATATGTCAGGTGATGATGAAATCTTCTCTATCAACAGAATCACTTTGGCGTAGTGCAGAGCTAAAGCAGCATCACCGAGAGTAAACGGAAGTGGTCTTGATGATCCACTATGGATGGATAGTTTGGAATATATGGTTCTCCTGTTGAATATAAATGAATTATCTGCTGTTTTGGTTTTCCCAACATGTTTCACTTGGTAATAATCATTTGTCCTCACAGAGCCACCCTTTGTTGCCCCCCTACAACTTGGTACAACAGGAGAATCAGTTTCTACTGACCCGCATCCTTTGAAAGGACCAACATATCCCAAGTGCCTGATATCTAAATGAAAAGATTGTTGCTGTTTCTTCTTTCCTTTGCTATTGTCAACCACATGCCTCCACCAAACTTGTTCTGTATCCAACTCATTCGGATCATTCTGCGATTGATGGACAAAAAAATGCATAGGAGAAACGAAGGAACGAGTCCGTCGAAGGGGGACACTATTTAACCATTCAGAATCATCTCCTAGCTGTTCAATTGGCCGCTGAAGATAATTTCCAAAGACATGTACGATCCTCTCTAGAATTGTAAATAGTGCTCTTGTCAACAGGCGGACAATATAGTCATGACTTTTATTCCACGGAGACATGTCTCTCAGAGTTTTTACTTCTTCGCGATGCAACTTGACCTTTTTCTTAAACTCGAGCAATTTGGCTCGACTCGACCCAGGATTTGCCAACATTCTCCTGAAAGTCCGTTCTCGCTCTGCCAAGACTTCAAGCTCCTGGGATAATTGTGACATGGCTGCTGCAAATCTTTCCATTTTCTTTACCTTCCTGTCCATCTTTTTCCATCTATATTCCCACCCTGACCATTGAAAACAATTCCCAAATGGATCATCCACAAACTGTTCATAACGACGATACACTGGATTCTCGCACCTCTTACTCAACCTGCCCATGGACCTTGCTAGGCATTGGAAGTTATTGAGTATCTCATTCAATGCAAGTTCCATCAAGAAACTCTCATCGTTAGAAACCAGCATTTTGACCCCAAGTGAGTTTACTATTTCCTCCCTCAAACTCATTACCTCCACGTCGCTCAAAGAGTTCCATAAATTAACCACCTTCAACATCAAGCTAGAGACTTCTGATGCCAAAATTCCCATTACAGCCTTGTCATCTGATGCAGACTTGAGGGAGACAGCCCGCATAGCACTGATCCATGAACCATTCATCATGTCACCCCTCATTGGAGTCCACGGTCTAGTGATTAAACCTGATCAGCAGCGTCTGAATGAAATCGAATCGGTACAAATTAGAAAGCTAACTCCCTTTTGGTTAGGCACAAAACAGAGCTTCTTAGAAACTGTTTTACACTGTATCAGTAAATATATTATTTAAAGTTGTTGGATATGGAAGTCACTGAGATATGAATTAATAACAAAAAAACAAAATAATGTGCTGAAGATTTTAATTTATGAAGGGGAAAATATTCAATGCCTAAGGATCATTTTTAAGTGTGACTGAAGAATACAGTATGCAGTACGTCTACAATCAGTGATTTAGGACGTTCAACCACACTCAAGTTAAGCCGTTCCGGGTAGAAATTCCAAAATTCAAAGACTCAGCCAGAAGTGCGCAGATTTAAAATCTCGGCAGCATGGAGAGAGAGAGAGCAAAAACAGACCCTTTAGGACAAGAAACGTGATAGACATCTCCAACTAAAACAACATTGAGCTGAGCTGACGAATGAGAAATGGGATCAAGAGGAGAGAAGGGGAAGAGAGGAGCGTTTGCAGGTCAGGACATGTGAGATCGACAAGGAGAAACGAGGATTGAACCGGGGAATAATCCGGGGAAGGGACAAATAAGAGGAGAAGGGAGAGGACAAAGAATCGGTCAAATCGAGGATATGGTAAGAATATGGGAGTTGGAATAGGGGTTTATGCTTTTTGGAGGACGTGAGGAATAAGGTTGACAGTTCAGTGGCGGATTGCGTTTGGGAGATGAATTGACATTCAAAAATGGAAAGGAAGCGAGTGAGGGGCTTCGCTTTTGGAGTTTCCGATTGTCGCTTCGGATATGAATCTTTCTTGGGACCATTCATTGCTTTGGGAGGGCGAGCTCGATGAGTTCGAACGCGCCCATGGTAAGTGGGGTCGTATTTGTTTCCATTTCCGTCGTTTCGTTGAGCTTGAGACAGATGGCGAATGTTGAGGAGCATATGCCTCCGTGGACCACTAATATGAGTGCAAAAGAGTGAGAGTGAGAGACTCTGTATTTATTATGTTCTCATATGCTATTGCCGTAATTGTGTATTTTGTGTCTGAGGCCCATAAATAAACGTTTATGGGCCCTTCCAGCTACTGAAAGGACGACGTGTAGCTTTGGAGCTTGAAACGCTCGCTCAATAAATGAACTATGGGGCTATCGTCCATAGATTTAACTAATAAAGGGATAAGACATATTATTATTTGAAATGTATTCAAATTCTAGATAATATCATTTTATTATAGTTCTAATCGCTGTACTTGAGAAGGTATCATAACTCTTAGGTGTTTAAATTTACGCTTAGGATAATAGACAGCTCGCCCTGCCCGATATTGATATCGTTTAAGAGGAAGGGAGACTTCGCCCTACTCTTAGATCGTGGGTGAGCCCAACTCCTTTCTAAAAATTTTTGTACCAACAAAAAAACTATGGGGCAAATGGATGTTTTTTGTACTGATTGAGAACAAAAGTTTAATTCGGGCATGCTTGAAAAGGAATTTCTTTTATGGGTTATCTTGTTTACATTGTTTGCGAGTACTCATACCAGATCCAACTCGTCACCAGAAGCTCCATGAGACTTGATGATTACTGAGCTGTCCATCTCTTATAGATAACTAGCATGGTAAACTTCTCAAATTGTTGTGAATAAATAGTTTCAACGCAACAATGACCACAAAGCCAAAAAAAAGTTTCCACGCAACAACTCATTGTCTCTTTTTTTAATACTTATTCGGTTATTAACATAAAATATATTTAACTAATTTAATTATATTAAATAAATTAATTATATTAGTTAATAAAATATGATTTTTTTAAAAAATATATTAATAATTTTCTTTAACTCTCTCCCTCCTATCTTATTTATTGTTATTAAAGGAATATTAATATGAGTAATTTAAAAAAAATAATAAATATAATAAATAATATATATTTTATATTTATAATAAATATTAATTTTTTAATTAAATTTTATATTAGACATAGGAGTAGTGTAAGTTTACTGCGTGATAGTTGGCCTTGCCACTGTTAGTGACGTGGTGATATTTGGTTTTTGTTGCTGCACAGTAGAGGGAAGGGAAAAAATCTAGGGGCCTAACTTTGCACGTTCTTAAGAATATCGTGAAACCCCTTCTAAGGAAAGAAGAGAGCTCGCTTTGAGAGTGGACCCTCGTTGCATCATTTTTAATCTTTTTTATAGTCAAATTAGATGCTGAATAGCTAAATCTAGAGTAACAACTAGCAACCCTGTATTGTCTGCTTTTTATTTTGGTGAAATTATCAAACTTCATTCTTCTTAAAGCAACACGATTCTGAAAATATATTGGATGAAACGGTAATACCGATAGGATATGAGTGGCGATTCAAGGTGTTGGGGCCATAGAAAGGCATATTGTCAACGAGGGACTGGGAATTTTCCATCCAAGTGTTTACCAATGAGGTTTAGGTCAGAGAGATATTCAAAGCCTTGACATTTATAAAATTAATTACAGAGATTATAAAACTTAAACTTACTATTGAAGACGATACAAAATAAATCACTCCTCCTATTCCTGTTCTATATATATATATATATATATATATATATATATAAAGCACAGAATATATTAAAAAATGGTGCATGGTTTGTAAGCAATCGGCATGGCGATTCACTTTAGGATCTCGGGTTTTTTGCATCACTTATAGTAAGTGTAAGAGAAACAAGTTTAGAAAAATAGTATAAATTTTTGAAATTCTAACTTTTGAGGTACTCTTTTTTTTGTTAAGAGGTTTATATTGATCATAAATATAATATCTTTAATATTTATTATTATTTTTTAAACTAAATTATTTAATTTGTAAAATATTATATAGTATAATGTTATAGAAATATTTTAAAAAAAATATGTAATTAGGAAATTTATCTCGCATGTATGATAGTTAGGTAAAATTTTATAAATGGATGAGTATCCCCTTCCCCATGCGGTACAATTCAGTCCTAGAAACCCCCTGGGAAGAATTGAAAGTGAAGATACCACTAAAATTTAGTAAAAATGTCAATAAATATACTCATATTCTATAAAAATATGAATTTAATTATTTCTATAATTTTATGAGATTTTTTTAATAGGCGATCTCATAAGTATCCTCTCAATTCTATAATCATATATTAACTTTGGCCGGAAATTGACATCAAACCGACATAAACTTTTAGCATTAAAAAAATTGAAGGTGAATATAGAGTTTGGCTTGATTAGCTTTAATTTTATGCTTAATTAAGAACCAAATTAATTTATTTTCCTAGCTGGCGGTCCCATCTTCGACACTCATCCATAAATTAATGCTGGTGTGGGGACTCTTACTCCTGAAGGTAAATTGTATTCGTAGAGCATACTCGTATATTGACTAGGATTCCATCTGGCGACCCGTCGTTTTAAAAGGCCAATAAAATTAAGTTATGACATTTATTTTCAGAACAGTTGATTATGATAACCGACTTTTGAACTGTTTTGACAGTAGTGGCAAAGTAAGCATTTAATTACCAGACAATAAATATACATTAATCGCTCAAAGCAAAGGCTTGAAGGTCTGAAACTCCTCATCCCCACATGGTCATTCCTTGGGAATCTCTATTGGTAAATTGCTCTTTCCTCGTTTTAAAAAAATAAATCGATGATTATCATTTTCCATACGCGTGCTTGGCTAAAGAAAAAAGAGACTATTTTTGTAGGGCAGAGACTAGAGAGACCCCTCCTTCCCCTTTTCGCCTTAAGAAACCATGTCTTTAGTTAGGGCACTTGATTAGCTGCTCACCCACACAGAAACTTGCTATTTTTTTTTAAACTTTATGCAATCAGTTGAATGAAATTACGAATCGGCTAAATCAGTCACTGATATTACTAATTGATTTCGGGAAATGTAAATTCCAATTTGGAGAATAAATGATATAGAGTAATAAATTTGAAGAGTTTGAGAGTGCTGAGAAAGGGTCAAAAGCATATTAATAATATATTTAAGACATTTAGCAGAGAGAGTAGAGGCGGATGTTACAAAGGGACCCTACCAAAAATTCCCTGTCTATTTGTAGCGTCTTTTCTGTGTTTTGTTTTATCTTGTGTTTCTTGTAGTGGTTTGCCACGTATGATGCCCCCCATGGCTCCCCTTTCATTTCTCTCCTCTTTAGAGATATTTCAATTCAATCTTAAACCCCCAGCAAATTATATATGTGTGAGCTGTATAGTTATTCTGGTTATTTTTATTGTTATTAAAAAATAAAAATTAGGAGCAGGGCATGACCCACCTGGCAAAGTCAACAAATGTGTACGCGTGTGGTCAAGGCAATTACTTCTTCGTAACTCATGATTTAATAATTCTAGCCCTATTTTATATTTTTCTTATTTAATGTTGTCCATATATTAAGAAATTTCGTTGGGGAAAAAAATTAAGAAATCTGTAATTAATGTAAAGTATTACTACTGCACATTAATTAAAGGCAGGTTTAAAGGGTATTTTTAATTGTTCGTCTTGGACTATTCTTAGGGGAGCAAGTAAATATCTGATGTTCATTAGAAAATAGTTTAAGGATGAGAATATCCTTCCAACTCTTTAAAGAATGTTCCCATGCTAATTTGCTATTTAAAAGAAGGAAACGAAATAAGATTAATAGAAAAAATGATAAAATAATAAGATGTGATTAGAAAGATATAAAATTATTAAATCAGAAATAATTAAAAAAATTAATATGTCTTAGATTTAAGAACTACATAAATATGTATTAAATTATTATATTTTAATTAAATATAATTAGATAATATAACACTGTAAACATTTCTGAAATGCTGTGAATATTGACAGGTTGGTGAGGGAAGGTGATTGTTAGAGGAGGGAATAATGGAAGATGATTGTATATGAACAACGGGTCATGTCCTACAGAGAAATGTAAATCGAGATAAAATGAAGTTCGTACTTTCTTTATTTAACTAGTTAGAAATATATATATTAAAAAATTTGTGAGAAATAATATAAATCGTCAAATAAATAAATATAAGAAAATTAGGGAGGGGAATAATAGGTAATTAGGTATAGTAGTAGGTGAATCCGTGGGAACGTAGACTTGTTCAAGCCATCCTCGACAACTGCGCATTCACCCCAGCTTTTATCCACCAATCCCCATTCATGTTCTTCTTTCTCCTTGGTAATCACGAATTACAAATACCTATATCATTGTACTTGTATCTTGTGTATGAATACTTTTTTTTTCCATGTCATTCTCCAATTAACTTTTTATTTGGAATTTTTTTCTCTATTACCTACTATCAAACGTTTAATTATAATTTTTTATTTTGAGAAAAGTGTTCGCCCATTTTAAAAAGTGTGTATGTTTTATACCTATCAAACGTTTAATTATAATTACATGTTATTTTACTAGTATTTATAATTTAAATTAAAGGAAATTATTAAATTTATTATTTTATTTTTGGAAATAATTAAAATAGATAAGTAAGCAGACAGGCTTGACCACTTGGGGGTATGGTACCACGGTCATCTGGTTTAAGAGGATCCCATCTAGATGGGAGGACATGCTACGTCATTTCTTTCGCATCACAAATTATTATTCCCCCAACCATTCCACGATGGGAAAGTACCAAAATTCCATACAACAATTCCTACAAAATGATTTAAAATGGAAAATTTCCAGCGTATCGCATTATTTACAAATCACGATAGAAAAAGGAAGTGCAAACCATCGCGCAGACCATGTGTAATGGGGAGTGGGGGGTAGAAGCTGTTTATTTTATTTTTATCTCACAAGAATATAGCTAATGGGGGGAATTTTGAGATAAAAGGAAAATTGGGGGCCATAAAAGAATTATGACAAAATATAGGGAAGGGGTTGGAGTTGATGAGAGGAAGGGGGAGTACGTGAGGGAGGGAAAGAAGAAAAAGAGGGGGGATCAGAGGGCCAAAATAAGGAAGCAAAGGCATGACCCCTTAAATATATAATTAATAATAATAATGGGTTGCGTGAATTGTCAGGCGCGTCCACGGTCTTACCGACAGCTTTTATTTGACTGTTTCCCTCTTTCTTTCTTTCTTTTTCAGCTACCTAAATATAGTATGCGAATTTAACAATTTATCTTCTTGTTTTTTTTTTTAGCCGTTCTCCTGTGGTGGGTAGGTCTGGGTTTCTCTTTTTACCATTTGCTAATGAAACCAACTCCCATTGATTCGGGCACCGCCAGGCTGTCACCTTCTTATTTATTTACTAATTGACTATCGTCAATATATTAATTAGTATAAAATATAATCCTCATCTTTAATGTCAAATACTATATACGCTTTCCCTCTCATATTTTTACTCCTAAAATGTGGAATATTTTTAATGCTTTTGGGCTTTATGAATAGCTTAAGAATTAGTTAACAAATTTTCTTTGGGTCCCGGAAAATTTAAATAAAAAAAAAAGTCGTAATGGAAAACGTTGAGATCGAGGAGTGGAGGGTGGTTTAGGTATCAAAATCTGAGAGTGCTCAGCGAAATATAATTCTTTTTTTTTTCTCTTTAAAAATGAGTTAAATTTATCCACAATTTAATGATAAGATAAAATTTATTAATGTTATTTTAGATTTTTAAAATTAATATGAATAAAGATATAGTTAAAAAATAATAATTAACGTTGTCAATTTTTTTTAAAAAAATAGATAGATAAAAGTTTTTAAAAGAGACACTTAAAAAGAATGGAAAAAAATAACTGCCTATGCCGAAACAAAAATCATCTCTTTCCCCCATTAAAAACAAATACTTCTTGCCAAAAAGATTTGAAAAACAAATCTCGTCAGTTGGTCCAGTTACGGGGATAATTTGGGCATAGAGCAATAATCTCGGCTGAATATCTTTATTTATTACGAATGATCATAAATGGATCTTTTTTTTAATTCGAAATTAAAATATTATAATAAATAAATGCACAGTAGAGTCCAGACACTCGGAGTCTGATTTTCCTCCATTAATGGAGAGAGCGAATTCATAATTTCTCCCCTCCAAAGATAAAAAAGCTTCCTACTTCTTCTACTTCTGGCGCCATCTGCAGAGTCTTTCCGGTTCAAACTTGAACTATTTCACCTTTTAGTTTTTCGCTTCCAATACTAGAAACCCAAACAACATCTTTATACCTCCTTCCATTTTTATCTGCCTTGTTCAAACTCTGCTTTATGGAAGAAAAAGATGTCCATATTTTCGGGTCACCCGGAAACTCAGGCTCCGAGCTGCCTCTGCAATCCGTCGGAGTCTCCGTGCCTCAGGTAACGAACATGACGGTTAATATGAACCTGCAGAATAGTGGAGGCGAAACAGTTGGAGACGCAGCAACAATGACATCGCCTGCAAGTACCGCAGGAGGAGGGCAAGGAAGTTTTGATTTGTTAGGGAAAAAGAAGAGTGGGAGGCCGAGAAAATATGATTCAGATGGGAAACCGAGGGTGACGACGACGTCGTATCAGGGTGCACCATCACAACAAGGCTTTTCTTTGTCCCCAACTTCACCTTCTGAATGCTCCTCCAAAAGGGGTCGAGGCAGACCACCTGGCTCCGGCAACTGGCAGCTCCTCGCATCTTTAGGTGAGTTTTTGTTGTCATCTTACACAAAACTTCCACTTTTTCTCTGCGGTTGAATTCCAGAATTATATTTTGAGGACTGAAGGGTTCGGACTCAAATTTAGGCTTAATTGTTTTTCTCAAAAGATAATCTGCGCCTATTGTAACTGAAATCTTTAACAGTTTCTGGACAAGATACAAGTTTTATGTTTTCCTCTTTCTTTATTTCTCTCTGATAATATGGTCAAGACATTTAAGTGTAGGGTGGCTGAAACGAGTTAAACTTTGCTTCTTGTGGCCTAGAACCTAAGGTTGATATAGACATCTATTACGGGCAATAAAATGGATGTTTTGCTAAATACATGCTTTGCGTGTAACATGTGGATGCTTAGTTTGAAGTCACTAGATATAGCAAATTCTTTGAGCCAGAAATCTTACATCCGCTTGTGATTTTTTGAAGGTGAGTTGTTTGCAAACACAGCAGGGGGGGATTTCACACCTCATGTCGTCTCTGTTCATACGGGAGAGGTAATGCAGAAAGCACTGCACAATTTCTGCCTTTGTAGATTCAAGCAAAATTATGGTACCCGGTGATTTAACATTATTAACAAACAGATCCCAAAGTATAATATTTTGGTAAACGTAACAGGGATCTTACTTGATGACTTCCATGCAGGATGTTGCCGGAAAAATCCTGTCATTTGCCCAGAAAGGTACTAGAGGAGTTTGCGTTCTCTCTGCCAACGGAGCTATATCTAATGTCACTCTACGGCAGCCTGGTTCTTCTGGCGGCTTACTAACATACGAGGCATGGTGATTTCTGGGATCTACATCCTCTTACTGATAACTATTCTTCGCCTATCAGAATGTTTTTCTTTTCTTATTTAAATTACTTTAACTTCCGACATGTTTTTGCCATTCATGATGACAAATGATCATAAAGGCCAGATCTTTATTACTGTTTTCTTTATTTCATTTTTTAATCTGCAACTCCATCCAAGCGAGGCACAGTAGGCCACATTAAGACGACGACGTTATTGGAGGAATTTTCTGCCTTGTATGGTTTAATCATGGGCTTGTGTAATGATCTGCTCTGCCATGCATTTAGAATATGGATATGTCGAAGACAATGACATAGATGCTTACATTACAGATTATTTCTCTGTCTGTCTCTTTGGGAAGCTGGGTTTCAGCTACCCTGGGGAAATAATTGTTTTCCAACTTAAAAACCCTAGGCGGGACATGACATGTTAAATCACGGACGTGGAATTACAACGATATGCTTCTGATCATTAATTATTAGTAATTAATGCTTCATTTTCTGGAACTTTATCAGGAATTTGTGTTGTTGACCATGTGGTCTTGCTCTGAACCATTTCATGTGCCATTTCTACTCTTTTTAGTTTGTCTTACAAGAGACAAGACCACTGTAATTAGTTTTTAGCATTTTTCAATAATGAGCCCTTTATTTTAATACTCAGGGTCGGTTCGAGATTTTGTCTCTGTCAGGGTTATACACAGTGCCTGATAATGGTGGCATAAAAAGTCGAACCGGTGGGTTGAGTGTGTCACTGGCTGGCCCTGATGGCCGTGTGATCGGAGGTGGTGTTGCCGGTCTATTGACTGCTGCTAGCCCAATCCAAGTACGATGCCTTTTCTTTTACTGCTTTGCCTCAAAATGCTTTCAAGTTTGATCTTTTCTGTTAAACACAGTTAATATCTTTAAGCCATTTTGAAGAATTAATTAATGGTGAAATGTGTGATTTTAGATTGTGATGGGAAGCTTCATGCCGTATAGTCACAAGGCACAGAAAAGAAAGCATCCACGTGAGAACACAGTGGCATCTCCAGTTTCTGGTGCAGGTGCCGTGATGGCTGCGAGACCCATCTCAGAGGCGAATCCTGATGGTGGTGAGAACTGTTTCAATCCCATGGCCCAGCAGCATGTTCAAGAACAAAGCCACAGAGAATCAGACAACATTACAAGCTGCGATAAACAGAGTTTAGATGCCACACCCAATGCTTCTGATTGGAACGGCTTTGAAGAGTTGTCTGATCAGGGCCTAACCCCAGACATCAATATATCTCTGCCTGGGGAATAGAACCTCATAGTGTTAAGTTAAAGGTACGGTTGTTATATTCTACATTGATTTGGTGATGATGATATTGGTAATGATTTGGATGTAATTTTGTTTATGATTCTGGTTTTCAGGTGATGCGGAGGCTGACATGGTAACTAGAAAGAAACTAACACTACCGCCTGATGATTGTATCCAGCAATATAATGGACATTTGATTTATATATCAGTTATGAGATATTTGCAGGAATTAGTTAGTTAGGAAGGATTGGAGTTTGTTTTGTTTTTGTTAATGCTAGAGTTGCTGGTGAAACCTCACGATGATGATCAGAGATTGTAGGCTATTACGAGCAGTTGTTCATGCAGTAATATCAGTAAGACGCAAAATTCCTTAAATTCCTTCTCTTGCCTCAGATTAGAAAATGCAGGTTTCCAATGTGGATGTTCCCTATCCTCTGCGGAATTTGGATCCGTTGAATGTTGAATTTATTTTTTTTGAATTATTTAAATGTGTTCGTCTTGATTTGGATTTTAATTTTTTATCTCTTCACACTAAAATTATAATTATTTTTTATTTGTGGGTAGTCTTGCAGAAGATATTAAAATACAAAATATATATAATGTAAAATGCCGTAAAATGAGCTTCTTTTTTAATATTATATTTTTTTTTGTTAATTTAGCATGATATATAAAATTATAGAAGTAGACAGGCTTTTTATTAAATGTTGCATGTATGCAGATGAAGGGCACTGTATCGATATATAAATGTCCGTATCAGAATTCACAACTCATAAGTAATAAATATAGAGACGAGAACGGGTGCTTGTTCAGAATGCCGCGGAACACCGGATGAGAGTAGACATATATGATAAATGCCCATATGAATCCTCTCCTCGTGTTTTCCTTCTCCCGTTTAGTTTCGTTTCATCTTATCTTTATTTTCGGATTAAAAATTAAATTAGTTTAGATTTAATATTGTATAAAATAAATTTAAACTGTGAAATTTAATTTGTATAGCTCACAACTATAAATTATCTAAAAAATAGCAAAAATAACGGTGCTGCAATATTAATTCTCTACTGTTTATTTTCTCATCAATAGTGAGAATAACGAGGAGAAAGAGAAGAGAAAGGGATGACAAGAGGACTAAATGCAGGCAAAGACAAGAGAGAACCAGATGAGTGGTAATATCTTATATTCTTATGAGCAGCAGTCCAAGTGCATTTATTGTTTGGTGAATCCAGATTGTGGATAAGATTGGCCTACATAATAAGGAAAGCGTATGGAGGGCACAGAGGATTCATATGGGCATTTCTGTTTTTGTATCTGATGATGTTTTCTTCTGTTGTCCCAGTATGAAGAGGAAGACATTTTAGACTTGTTTGGTTCGTTTTGAATTCGTTGTGGGATGCCTTTCTGGTTTGAAAATGGCTGGCCCGTTTTGGTCTTGAAAATAAGCTTCACGGGGGGCGTAGAAAGTAGAATACTAGATAAATCAATGTTGACTATGGTCTTTGAGTCGAAAGAGAATTGAAGGAATCCAGCGGCAAAGATAATCCCATTATATCAGATAGATGGCGATGGAAGTCTGAATCCATCTCACCCGGTCACCCTCCCTATTTGGGGAAAAGTTTCTTCATGAAATAGACATCATCAGGATGGAGTACAAATAAATATGGAGAGATGATAGTAGGAAATTGGGATGCATATTAAGGAATACGACACACCCAACAAGAGACAATCCGCTTGATCCAAATGCAGCATAGAACAGCCCAGAAGATTCCCAAAATTTCAAGTGTCGGTGCCCAAAGCCTATCCGAGACACACTTAGAATCTATATAGCATCCACGTGACGAACTCCCGCACCTCCAGCACCTTCTGGTCCTCCTATCCAGTCACCCAAATTGCAAAACAGGGCCGAACCCCGCTTTATAAAACTTACTCCTACTTCACCATTTCCCCCAGAGCTTCCATTCCACAGCGCGCAACCACTGCTACTTCCGCTCACGTTTCATCATAACTGAAACAAGACATGAGGCCCATCGACGACAAGAAAGAGAAGGTGACGATAAGAGCCGTGAGTCATGACGAGGAAGGCAAGAAGAGGGTGGAGAAAACGGAGCTCAACACCCATAACATAGACACCATCAAGTATGTGGAGAAGAAGCTCATGGACAAGGGTGTTCAGCGGATGGAGCGCCACCCTGTCGATGGAATTGGTATCGGGAAGCCGCCGCCCAAGAGCGGGCGCGGAGGCAAGTATACGTGGGAAGGCCCCATGGACATGGCAGAGAGCGAGCTGGAAGCCGCGCCGGCGGCGCTGGACGAGAACGACCCTAACTACTTGGACGACGAGAGGGAGGAGAAGGACGTTGGTGATCTGGCGGTAGGCGAGGTTGAGGTGGCAAAGGCAGCGGAAGAGGAGGAAGGTGTTGGCAGACTGGATGTTGATCCCCGTTTGAAGCCCAACTAACAAACTCGTATAGTTGCGTTACTTTTGCTGCTTTGTGCTGCTTGTGTTTTTGTGTTGTTTGAACTTTGACCTTTGAACCCATAATTATCATCAATGCAAATTGTTAAATAAAGTTTTCAGATTTTCTCTTCTTAGGGTGTAGTCCTTTGTGATCCCTGTTCCTGAGGTGCCTATGCTGTAATATAATTATGCAACTTAAACCTAACTTGACTCGGTGTAGGGTACGAGAAGAATGACCAGTGAAGTAGAAGAAGGATCGATGTTAGGGCTGGTTGTGTCGGTGGATGTATGGTTTTGTGTAAGTTGTCGGATATCAGAATACTCAGTTTGAGGTGAGATTCCTATTACATGATAGCCATAGCCCATAGGGGTCGTTGTTCCAACTTCAATCGACTTAACCTGGAAGGGAAGAACTTTGAACGGTTTAAGGTAAAACGACCCGTCGTCTGCTGTTTTTAGTCTGCTTATTTCGTGTGACTGAGATGTCATGGGATTGTCAATGCGGGTGTTGTGTCATTAAGTGCTTCTAACCAAAGCTCTATACTTAAACGTTAGTACCAAATTGCTTCAACGGATTTATGCAAACACTTGTTGAATAAACAAAAGGCGAAACTAGCTAGCTGGCACTTTCTAGCCGCTTTAATTTGATTTATCTGAGCTAAATTATCAGTAAACTTCAAATGAACAAAATAAAAAAATTGGCCAATAGCAGATTACTCCTATATTGGCACATCTGATTTTACAGCAGGATGGAAATTAGTCGTTCTCATTTGTCAAGAGGACGTTACACGATGAACTTTGGATGGAGGAAATAAACAACAAAAAAATGAACAGGAGTAAAATTAAAACGTAAGCAACTTATTCATTCACCAACCCACCCCCACCCCCCACCCCCCCCAAAAAAAACACAAAGAAAAAAAATTAACCAAGTAAAGGGGTCTCTTTTTTGACAGAAAAATATAGCTTGATAGAGAGATATCTCATATACACCGATGTAAATCTCACCTCCCTCTAAGCTTATCCGTCTCACAGAAATTCTTTTTTGTTGAAAAAGATTCAGACCGCAAGCATCGTGATCACTTATAGTATAATCTATGTCTATATTCTCCTTAAAAATGAGAAGTGGTTATAGTATTTTGCAACGGCAAAGGAAAAATAAAATAGGATATAGCAACATAATCGTTAATTGGTGAGTGTGGGTAGTTATATATATTTTACTTAAAATCAATGACACATTTATATGCGCATGCAGATGATAATTGTCAACTAATTAAGGAGGGTCTGATATCATTGTGGATAGGATTAGCCAAAGCAGATGTGTTTAATTGGATCATTACCTGGCAATTTCCGTGGCCAACAACGATCACAGCAATGATCAACACTGCAGAAAATTATAATGGTGAAAAGGGTCCTTTCATAAAGAATCCAAAGAAGAACACCTTACTCTATAATTTCCCAACTTTCTCTGCCTAGCCATACGAGCGTGTACGAACATATATGTATGTGATATCAAAAGCTTCTGCCTTTTATTTTCTCAAAGTAAAGTAATCTGGTTAAGCAAGAAAATTTAGCTTATAATTAAGAAAAAAGTATTTATATGTCCAATGAAAACGATCAATAATACTGATTCGAACATGGCATCTGCTTAATTATAATAGTATGCCAAAACAGAAATAAGTATTTGAACTGACAATATTGAATACACCTTTAGGTGCATAATTTTTCTGTAATGATTATTTCCCCATTTATAACACACAGTGTAATGGCAATATAAATGGTGACCCAATGGATAAGGCTCATACTAAATGAGTTTTGAGAAAGGATAAATATATGTAACTTTACCCTATGTAGAGAAATTGTTTCTAATATATTTGAACTCATAACCATATAAGTATTTAATTTATTGAAGAATATATAGGAGTCAATACTGTGAAGAAGAAGAAGAAGAGCTGTGGAGAAGCATAGGGTTGAAGTATAAAGAGAAGTGGAATAAGGTGGAATGTCAGAGTCTTAAAACGACATGTATAGGCACACTATAAGCATAGTGTGGAGAATATCTTGAAAGTTCACCACCCATTACCCATTACCCAACCCTACTTGGTGTACCTGCTCTGCGCTTCGTTAATGATTTTGAGACAAGATAGATGTATCATCGTAACCCATGTGTTACTTGCCCTTGTATCAGTAGGTACCCCACAAAACCAGCTTTTTGCTTCCAACTCTACTTCACCAGATAATATAATTGACAATAACAATCAAACACAGCCATTTATACAGAATTACAGATCTGGGATTAATTCTGTCTCTGCTTTTGAAAAGGAAAAAAAGTAACATATACTTACTTCAGTTGAAGTGTCGTGCGTGTGGAGTAATATAATGATCCCTTGTTCATTTTGGCTTCTTCTTCAAACTTTTATGAGTGAGTTTTAAAAGCCAAGATACGTATATATATGCACGTTTTCTACTGGGGACGCTTTCTTCGCCTGCAAGTCAAACACACATAAAGCCATTTAAAACGATCATCTTCCCAAATGGTAAGGGTCGATATCGATGAATAACAGCACTGTGTAACTGAAAATGATTCAATATTTGAAGTTTTGATCTTAATTAGTGGTTTGTCCTTAATATATACCATTGAGTGCACAATGCACATTTATGTTGACCGATGCTTGAATATTATTAGGTGGGGATTAAGAAAGATTTGTGGCTACTTGCTATTTTATTATAATAATATCCCCACTAACGTGTTCACTGAGTGCGAAAAGGTTCATTTTGTAATTACCTAGCTACAGTTAATTTCGTGTCACTGAAATTTTACTCATGCAAATATCCAGTGCTTCATGATATATATATATATATATATATATGTGGATAAATTCTCGTTACCTTTGTCCCTAATTTTTTCCCCACAACTAATAAACTCCAAGTTCCAAGAGGCTTAGTTTTTGGCAATTGGTGGGAATTACAACCTCTAAATTCTTCAGCCTATTCTCTTCATGCTTGATTTAGAGCATTGATTAGGGAAAAGGGATAATAAGTTTCCGTTGATAAAAAATTACTCAGGAAAATCACTTGAATAGGCATATAAATTCTTATAATTAAACACAAAATAGGTCATAGCATTATTATAATTTGATCATTGACCATAGTTAGCGTGCCGACACTGTTAAAACATGTTAATTAGGAATGCAGAATATAATTTAATAAAAATGCAATGAAATAGAAAATCTATTTACTTTTTGTTATCTCACTGTAAATCATAAAAATTCACAACAAATCATGCTATTTATTAGTAATTGTTCTACAGAATAATTTAGCCAGTTCCAGTTCCAGTTTTACAAGAGTTGCACAGAAAGCGATAAAGAACAGTGACACCGTGGCGGCGTATTAAGGGGTGTGAGGCATCAAGAGAGGAAAGAAACATTATAAAAAGCAGGGGACAAGAGAGAGAGGGCTCCACCCGCGACTAACGCCTCTTCCTTAAAAAAGCATTCTTTCGTTCCTCTCTTCATCTTCCCCTTTCACGTTCCCTCTATTCTCTGCTCACACTCTTGTCACCGTGGTGTTTTCAGCTTCTGCTTATGTTCTCGTCTGATAATAGAAGCCAGAAGCTGAGAAGGTTTTGACTTTCATTTCATAACCCTTCCCAAGTCTTGAGTTTGAGATCTACGTACCACCGTTTTCCTCTTTGCTACCTAGTGTGGCTTGGAGCAAAGAGTGCCTCACATTCCAGATCTACTTCCACTGTTTTGCTTGCCTCAGAAGCAAATTAACAATCCAAAAAAAGGAAATATTCCAACTTCTTTAGCAAAGCCTGTTCTTTTAAATCCTTCTCCATAGCGAGGCCTGGCAGCTCGCCCCCTTCCTTTCTGTAAATTTGGGACAACATTTCACATGGATCGGTTTTCATCCACGACTATTCTTCCGGATGCGTTTCAAGGGGCCAGAGATGACATTGCCCTGCAAATTGGGCTGATTTGGAGTCAAATCAAGGCCCCATTGATCGTTCCGCTTCTGAGAATAGCAGTGGTTCTGTGCCTGATCATGTCCCTGTTGATGTTCATCGAGAGGGCTTACATGGGCGTCGTCATTACCTTGCTGAAACTATTCTGGCGAAAACCAGAGAAGCGTTACAAATGGGAGGCAATGAAGGACGACGTAGAGCTGGGCAACTCAGCTTATCCAATGGTGCTCGTTCAAATCCCAATGTACAACGAAAGAGAGGTGCTCTCCGCTCTGCAACTTTCGGCCTCGTAATAAACGGAGCACATATTTTATTGAACCCTGTTGTTATGTAAAATGCAGGTATATCATCTGTCCATAGGAGCAGCTTGTGGACTTTCCTGGCCTTCAGATAGGATCATAATACAAGTTCTTGACGATTCCACAGACCCGACGATTAAGGTAGGGAAGGCATTTTTCTTTATGTGAATGGGGCATTCACTGGTTCTGAGAAGTGAACGAATAATGCAGAGCTTGGTGGAGATGGAATGCCAGAGATGGGCGAGCAAGGGCATAAACATAAAGTACGAAATAAGGGACAACAGGAACGGGTACAAAGCAGGGGCTCTGAAAGAGGGAATGAAGCGAAGCTACGTGAAGCAGTGCGACTACGTGGCCATTTTGGACGCCGATTTTCAGCCGGAGCCTGATTTCCTCTGGCGCACCGTCCCTTTCCTCCACCACAATCCTCAGCTCGCTCTTGTTCAGGCGCGCTGGAAGTTCGGTAAGTCTCGTTTTTCCCTCGTTAATCTTCTGTTTATGCTCCGAACTTGTAAAATTGCCGTTTGATTTGAGACCACTGTGGGTCGCTCATTTTTCTGTTTTGATGCGTCCCATCTCGTGCTTCAAATCACTCTCATTATAATTAGCCCAAGCGCTTGCCTTGGATTTAAATTTTAAACCAACGTATACGGCAGGATAAACCCCTTTCACCTCTTCCGTTGTTGGGGCCCACTTTTATCCTCGCCTCCAACCGAATACACATCAATGATCAATCGCACTAGCCGTGTCTAAATTTAATTTATCCAACGTAGACTTCAGAGTTTTAATTCTTAAATATATAAATACTAATAATTTATATATTTTTAGAACAGTAATTTTGTTGTTAAGAAATTATCTTTATTCTAGAAAGTATCAACTAACTGTGCTTGAGTCGAACGTAAGAGATTCCTCTCAAGCAAAACTGAGGATCAAATAGAGAAACTTACATGGAGGAAACTGCTTTAATGCATACAAAAACTACACGCCAACTGGTAATTGAATGGCAAGAGATATTTTCTCTCGTGGCTTCTTTTGGCATATCGTTTTGTCTTAGCCCCGTGGAGATCAGTCATTTTTGTAGTACAATCTGACATGAAAAGTTTTCCACAAAGTGATAGATGATTACTTCGTTGTATTGAGTCCCTGTCAATAGTTTATTGATAGTGGCGGCCTTGACGGTTTCTTAGGCCGACAAGTCAGATAAACAGCGTGGCACGGGAATCTAGTATAGAGGTTGCGATCTACAGTAGGTTCAGATTAATAGGTTGACGTACAAGGTTATAGGTAGTTGATAACTGCAACAGGAGCCCAAGCTCTCTCCTACATTATAGTATCTGACTTCTTCCATGTGTTCTGTGAGTGCCTTCCAAGATTACTGAACAAATAATGTTAGATGAATAAAATTTCTTCCTTTTACATCCACTTGATAAAAAAAAAAAATAGGTTTACAGAATAATAGTAGACGAAGATAACTAATTGGCAAGGATCCTAATGTTGTTATTATTCATAACTCAGGCCAAATAAATTAGTTTTCTACACATTTAAATATATATAATTATTATTATTATTATTTTGGTATACAGATTTTTAGAAAAATATTAGGTTCACATATAATTTAAGATCAGAACAGAGTCTCCCTTATTTTTAGACGATATTAATATCGGATAAGGTAAGTTATCTATTATCCTCAGGTATAAATTTAGGCATTAGGAGTTATGGTACATTATCAAGCGTTATGACTGGAACCACAGTAAATTGATACTTTATAGGGATCAAACACGTTTTAAATAATAGTATATTTTATCCCTTCATTAATTAAAATTTATATAATTATATTAATATTACTAATATTGATATTGACGGAGTCTTAACACTCCAAAAATGATCTAAGCTTTAAGAACGGCCCCAAAAAGGAAAAGGGAAAAACTGGCATTATAAGTCTGCAACACATGTACCTAGTAGTTTATGGGTTCAGATGACAAATGAGTGAGAAATAGACTATTTAAAACGTGTTCGATTTTTAAAAAATATTATTTTATTATAGCTTTAGTCACAATTTTTAGGGAGATATCCTAATTTTTAAGTATATAGGATTACGCCTAAAGATAATTGACTGCTCGCCCTACCCAATATTAATATCACTTAAAAAAAATAGAGACTTAACACTATCCTTAAATTGTAGGTGAGCTCAACTTTTTTCTAAAAAAACTGTACAAAAAAAAAGCACATGTACAACACCCACCATTGGGAAGAACCTTGAGAAATAATTAAAGTTCAATTTTTTTCCCATAGAATGTTCGGTGCAGTGCAAATTTTCCTTTTCAAAATTGTTATACGACAATGGAAGCTTGGTAAGCGAAATTGAATAGTGGCGCGGGAATGAACATGAAAGTAATAATGTTTTTCTTTTTTGCAGTGAATTCGGACGAGTGTTTGATGACCAGGATGCAGGAGATGTCGCTGGATTATCATTTTACTGTGGAACAGCAAGTGGGCTCTTGCACTTACGCCTTCTTTGGGTTCAACGGTAATCCCACGGCAAATATCCTACACACCTTGGAAATCAATCCCGTTTTCTTCTTCTGCTATGATAAGGAAAGAAGCCAACGAATTTTACAAATGTGATGATAATTAATAAAAATTCACAGCCAGGTTCGTGGTCTTGTAATGATGCAGGGACTGCGGGAGTATGGAGAATCTCGGCTCTGAACGAGGCTGGTGGCTGGAAGGATAGGACCACCGTGGAGGACATGGACCTCGCCGTGAGAGCCAGTCTCAAAGGCTGGAAATTCCTCTACTTAGGCAATTTACAGGTTAAAAACGAACTTCCAAGCACTTTCAAGGCGTATCGCTACCAACAACATCGCTGGTCTTGTGGTCCCGCCAATCTTTTCAGGAAAATGGTGTGGGAGGTTATCACCAACAAGGTATAGCTAGTCGCTTCCTTGTAATATAATACCGGCTTATTCTGTTCAACCGCCGAGTTCATTTACATATATATGTCTGCTGCAGAATGTGTCCTTGTGGAAGAAGATACATGTGATTTACAGCTTCTTTTTTGTTCGGAAAGTCATAGCCCACATCAACACATTCATATTCTATTGCCTTGTATTGCCTGCAACTGTCCTGGTGCCTGAGGTCGTGGTCCCTAAGTGGGGAGCTGTATATATCCCTTCCATCATCACCCTTCTTAACGCAGTTGGAACTCCCAGGTCCTTGCTTATTTCATTCTCTGTGTCTCTGCTATAAGTTTTCGTAGCAAAACTTAATTAAATATATTACGTGTTTCCCACATTTCAGGTCATTGCACTTACTGGTCTTTTGGATTCTGTTTGAGAATGTCATGTCCCTGCATCGAACAAAGGCAACAATTATTGGTCTGCTAGAGGCGAGTCGGGTGAATGAATGGATTGTCACCGAAAAACTTGGAGATGCTCTCAAAGCTAAAGCAGGCGCTAAAACATCCAAGAAGCCTCGCTTACGGGTTGGAGACAGGTACGGATGTGACGATTTTGACTCGGTCAAACTCCAATTTGTATATATACTGACCTATATACTGAAATATGATCAGGGTTCACTTGTTAGAGCTTGGGGTCGGATTTTACCTCTTCCTCTGTGGCTGCTATGATTTCCTGTTTGGGGAAAACCACTACTTCATATTCCTTTATATACAAGCAGTCGCCTTCTTCATCATGGCGTTCGGATATGTTGGCACCTTCGTTCCCAACTCGTAGAAAGAAAGGATATATATTCTGCTTCCAACAAGTTCAAGCGGATGGAGTTTGGTAGAATAAGAAAGGACGGGGATTCTTCAAGGTTATGAATCATAGATAGTCGTTCCTCAATAGTTTTGTTCTTTTTAATTGTTTTTGATACCCCTGAAAACAAAACAGAATCAAGAGTGTCAGTTTTCCTGTGAACATTGAATATACAGCCACGATAAGAAATTACAGGTGTTATTTCCCGTATGAAGTATACACAAAACGGCAATGATCCTCAATGGATGAAACAACCTTGATTTTGTAGGTCTCAATTTTCATTTTGGTACTTTACTTTTTAATTGTGGCTCAAATCTTAATTTTAAAAAAATTAAAATAAATAATTATATTTGTTTAAAATAGTATATGGAGTAAACCATTATTTTAAACTATGATTTCAGATGATAAAAAAGTTTATTAATTACCCAATTATTATTTTACCTTTATTTTTTCTTACATATTTATCTCTCATCTCTTTTCTAACTTTTTAACTATCTCTCATCTCTCTTTTATTTTTTCAACTATCTCTTATCCCTTTTTTATCTTTTCCACTATCTGTTCTCTCTTCTCTTATACTTTTAATAAAATTATACATTTTTAATAATTTTTCAATTATAAAAATTATTTTAATAATAATTATTCAAATACTTATTTATCTATAACTACTTTTTTTATAAGTTATTTTTTAAACGTCTTTTTACAAAAATTATCTAAAATCTATTTATTTTCATTAAACCCTTTTTTAAAAGATATATCTAAACACACTCTTTATCTCTAGAGTAAAAATAATGCATTTCAGCAACCTGTAACAGTTCCGTAGTGGGTATTCAGGTCTCCCTGGGATTCTGGGTTTCTGTGAAATTGGCATTGGAAACTCAGTATTTGGATCGCATAGGGGTATGTTGGTAGTTTAGACAGGATTACAGAAAGATCAACATTTAGAATAAGATTATCAGTTTGTCCTTTTCCCTTCGACAATCGCCGTAATATGTGTTTGGGTGGGGTAGGAGAGCAATTGGTTTGTTTGGGAGGCCTAAACGTAATGGCAGGTGAAACGGCATTTTTAGCAATTTTATTTTTTTTATATAAATTTTTTTAAAAAGGGGTTAAACTCACCCACAATTCAAAGACAGGATGAAGTCTCCCTTCCTTTTAATTTAACAATTTTAATTTAGTAGGCGCATGTTGGATGAAATTGTCCATCGCTGATTTCAACCATGCGTAGTTAAACAAGTTTTTTTTTTTTTAACATCCTTACTTCTTCATACCCAAAACAAAAATCCTTACTTCTCAAATAAAATTGAAAAATACCATATAGGCAGGATTGAAGGAAGCAGACCCGCAAGCCCAAGCATGGAAGGAGAATCATTCTGTGGAAATAAATTATTCTTAAAATATTATTCGTATAACATAGTCAACTAAGCAGGTTTGCCCGAGAGGTTAAGGGGGAAGACTTAAGATCTTCTGCACATAAGTGCGCGTGGGTTCGAACCCCACAGCCTGCACTTTTTATTTCTTCATGTAATTACTTTTTCAGCTTTTTCACAGTAACATCGTACGGTAACGTCGTTTTTAGTTTGCCTAGACTCTAATAAAATAACGAATACGGATTCATAGCATGGGATATTTAGTTCTAATTTTATTATGTTTCTTAATTAAAGGAGAGATAGATCGTATATCCTCTAATAAAATAAAATAAATTTCCTTTGGGATAACCACAGACTCCTAATTAACTTCGTGTATTAAATTCATACTTAGTAATAACAAATACTAACAATTTTGACAAAAAATTTTTAGAAATCACAATTTAGCTACGAAAGGCTTAAGATATCTAATTTTTATACTATTAAAATATATACTTTTGATAGGATTCTTAAATGGACCATCTAGTCACATGAAATATAAATCCCCCTTTAGATAGTTATAAGCTCTAAATTAATCCTGTATCATATTGCAGTGTTTTATATAAAGAGTTGTTTAGAGATTTAATTTAATTTTAAATATAATATATCAATCTATTTTATTATTTAAATTTTATTTTTTTATAATATCCCTATTAACTATACACACTAAGAGAATACTATTAAATAGTAGTTATAATAGAATATGATATTATATGAAAATTAAATTATACATATTTATTATAAATAGTTAATATAAGTAACTTATTTAATTTATTATAATTATCCATCTAATTCTTATATTAAATAGTAAGGGTATTATCTCATATTTGCATCTATTCATACTCTGTAATATTGAAATATCGGACAATTTTAAAATATTTCTTGAGAAAGTATGATTTGGCTATTGAAAAAACAAAGAGTAACATAAGGAAATAACACTGAAGGAGAGAAGTTAAGAAAATAAAAGGGAAAGAAACGATGTGGAACGATTGTTGCTAGAGAGTAGCACTAATTAAAAGCAACTGAAGAAATAGAAATGAACACATATATAGAAAGATAAGAGAAAAGAAATAAGAAAGATAGAAATTAAACTAGAGGGAGGTATGCACTTAGTTTTAGTGGGTTTAAACATTAAATGATGGATATCTATCTACGAAGCACACATGTAAACTCCATAAATGCGTTGAATAAGTTGAGTGGGCGTGGAAGTTCGAAGAATATAGAGGCATACTATCAAACACCCACCTCCTTCCGGTGCCTTTGAAATGGCCAAACCCTACAACTTGTTTGACTTTAAAAAGACAGCCCATGAACGCAGCTCATATATAAATGGAAATTTAACGACCCCATGATTAGGGATTTTCATGATTGCTTCATCTGTGACATTTACAACTTTATCTGGGGGCTGCCACGATATTTTTTTGAGATGGCGGATGGATCAATACCAAAGCCTAAATGAAGTAAAATTTATATACACAGAAGGGCCAAAGTGTCATATTAACTCATCATTCAAATCTTAACAAGTACTTCATTTACATGATATTAAATATAAAATATTTTTAATTAATTTAAACCCATTAAGAAAAATAGTCAAAATTATTAAGTTTATTATAAAATTCAAATGGGGTTTTATATTATTTTTATTCACTATATTAAAATCTAATGCTATTATAACGGTTAATTAGAGGTTGATTTTTTTAAAGGAACATTAGAGGTAGGTTTTGCCAAAAATGTTAATACATACAAGAGCGTAGGGGCAGGGGTCCGCGTGGAGAAAAGAGGGGCCGGATGATCCCACGTGTGAGCCGAATGCCGGTTTGCCCACAGCAAGCATGCTAAAAGTGACCAAACCGCTAAAAAAAAATAGTCACAAGGAATATTACGATTGCGCCACCAAATAAAAGCTCCGTCGCTTTAATGTCTCTCTTTCCTCGGCTATCCAATTCCAGAGAGAGTGCCAAGATGGATCCACAGTCTCCTGGTCCTGCGGAGAGACGTCACTCGGCAAATGGCGAATCTTAGGGTTTTGTGAACAGCGGATACATACTGTATCCATGAAAATGCCTGCTAGAAGATCCAACTACACTCTCCTGAACCAAATTCCTGATGAAGAGTTCGTTGGCGGTGCAGCCTTGTCCGCAACTACTCCTGCTCCCACTTCTTTATTTGATTCTTCATCCGGAGACGGCAAGAACAATAAAAGCAGGCGTGACAGAGGATATGATTGGGACTTGGTTGCTGATCATAGGGTCCCTCAGCAGGGAAATCGGATCGGTAATTTATATTCGTCCGTCGGCTTGCAGAGGCAGTCTAGTGGTAGCAGTTTTGGTGAAAGCTCGCTGTCCGGAGAGTATTATGCTCCAACTCTGTCCACGACAGCTGCAAATGTGATCGATACCTCTGGTTATATGCATGTCGATGTGTTCAAGGTTGGAGGTGGTGCTGGTGTTGGAGGCGAGCTACGAAACAAGTTGGTGGAGACTACGGTAACGATGGGAGGGTCCTATTCGGGTAGAAGCTGAGCGCAGCAGACGGAGGAAAGTTATCAATTGCAGCAGGCTTTGGCACTTAGGCTCTCATCCGAGGCAACATGTGCTGATGATCCAAATTTTCTGGATCCATCACCAGATGAATCTGTTTTAAGGTCGTCATCGTCAAATTCGGCAGAGGCAGTGTCACATCGATTCTGGGTAGGTTGATTTTGCCCTTTTCCTGCGTTATAGACTAAGTTAAGTACATTATAATTGGTAATTCAGGCACGGAAGAGAGTGCGCGCGCATTTTTTCATAACATGCTGTATCATGACTCGAGCTTTGACAAATAACTAAAGGACCTGCGAAAGCATGTGAATGGACAGTAGCACACTATGGCTGTGGTTTGTCGATATCATGACTAGGTTGCGGGTACTTATCAATGACGGATTTATTGTTCAAATTAAATGCTATATAACCACGTCATCTGAAGCTGTATTAATTGACTATGGTCGATATCTTTTCATGAAATGCAGCGATGAGTGATGGGGGGATCTTTAGTTCGATTTGAACATGGGGATTTTGCATTAACACAAATTCCTAGTGTTCTTTTCCCGAAAAAAAATCCTATCATGTTGCGTGTCTGTGATTGTCATGAATAGACTCTGACATGAATTTAGAATGTTGATTGGGTCGTCAGGCTTTCCCCTCCAGCACTATATGTGAAAGCAAATCAAGTTTTCTCTGTCACGCTTCTGATAGCACAAGAACATCTTTGATGAAATAGCTTTTCAATTTTGATTTGGATGACGATGTGCTGAATTTGCTCAGTGTGGGTGGAGTATCCTCCTAATTTGTTATTTACACTAAAATTTATGCCCTTATTGATCTAATGACTCATTTTTGAGTTGAACTTTGATCTTCTTTATCATATAAATGTGCTTCCCATCTTTGGACTGCGTAATAATTTTATAAAGTAGAATGCACCCGCCATTTTGTGTAAAAAAATCTTGAAACTGTTATTTTAGTATTGAGCATTACTGCGGGTGAACGGAATCCGCCTTGGGTCTTGAGAGGAAAATTACCATCAAGAGGTCATTACTGAACATATCTCAGTCATAGAGTAAGAGATTTGAAAGCATGTTCTGATTATCACTTGTAGAGAGAGAAACTTAAAATCTGTTTGGCAAGTTGAACGAATTTAAATCAGCAGGTTAAGTTCCCCTTACTTGCCTCTTCCAACGCGCCCCTCCCCCCCCCCCCCCCAAACAACACACAGAAGAAAAAAAAAATCCTCTAGATTTACCTAAGGTTAGGTAGGAATTGGAAGCAGTCTCATCTCATTAGCTTTTTTATTTATTTATTAACATATATACATGTTGATATCGTGTCTTAATGATATGCACTAGGTCAATGGCTGCCTATCTTACTTCGACAAGATTCCGGATGGCTTCTACCTGGTCCACGGGATGGATCCTTATGTGTGGACTGTGTGTACTGATCTACAGGAAAATGACCGAATTCCATCAATTGAATCACTAAAGTCCGTAGATCCGTGCAATGATTCTTCACTTGAAGTAGTTTTGGTGGATCAACGTAGTGATCCTAGCTTAAAGGAGCTGCAAAACAGAGTACGTGGCATTTCTAGTAGCTGCATAACCACAGGAGAGGTTGTAGACCATCTTGCCAAGTTGGTTTGCAACCGTATGGGGTGAGTCTCCTTGGTATTGATTGCTTTAACTATAAGCTTGGTGTCTGGCAATGACACTTTTTTGTATGTTTTATTGCTTTAACAAGGGGTTCAGCTTCTGTTGGGGAAGATGACTTTATTTCCATTTGGAGGGCGTGCAGTAATGATCCAAAAGATTGCTTGGGATCTGTTGTTGTTCCTTTAGGTAGTCTATCTGTTGGCCTCTGCAGGCATCGTTCTATACTGTTCAAAGTAAGGTTCTCAAACTTTGGGTGGTTTGATGCTGTACTTGTGTATGTCTACTGCAGTGTTTGTTATGTTTTTGAGATGGCTCGCTTCATTTATGATGTCTTTAGGTGCTAGCTGATACCATTGATTTGCCCTGTCGAGTTGCTAAAGGCTGTAAATACTGTTCAAGAGATGATGCTTCCTCTTGTCTTGTCCAATTTGGGATTGAAAGGTATATTTTGTTCAATGATTATGTTTGCATTAATATTTACAATTAGTATTGCAATTTGGGGAATTGGATTCCATTTCTGGTAACCGCGGAACTGCAAAAATTTGTCAATGACTGAAATTTGGTGGTTAACATGCTTCATGTGTTGACATTATGAATTGAGTCACGTTGTTGTAATATTGCTTTCACCTCACATCTGATATATAATTACAGGGAATATCTGGTTGATTTCTTTGGGAAGCCAGGTTTTTTATGGGAGCCTGATTCCTTGCTCAATGGTCCATCCACCGTCTCATTTTCTTCACCCTTGAGCTTTCCAAGACGTAAACCAGCTGAACCTACTATTGATTTCAGGTCATTGGCCAAAGAGTATTTTTCAGATCTTGTATCTCTTGAGCTTGTCTTTGACAATGATTCTGCAGGTGATATTCTCAGTCTACTTGTAGGATATTTAGGCATCAGTTTTAGTTTGCATGTGCTTGGATGAATTGGCTTGCTATTATGTCTTTCTGATTATTATTGTCTTTGAAAACTGGTGCTAGTATACAATACACTGAATTTGATATTAGAGGAGCTATTGCTGATGGGAATTCTGGATTATCCATTCCAGAACCGTTTGATGGGAAGGGCAGAGGCAGAAATAATGTTAGGTCAAATTCAAATGATAGCAATAAAACTCCTTGCGAGTCTCTGCATGCAGAAGTTTCTCATTTAAGAACTCATGATCAGGGTTCTGAAACATTTGCATCATGCAACGCTCCTCAGAATGTAGACTCTACACCTATGGGCAAGGATCTACCGCCTACTCCTATAACAGTGACAAAGTCCAATGTTGATGCTATTGAGGGTAGGAGGTTTGCTGAAGGATGTCAACTGGTTGCTAGCAAAACCAGTAGAGCGCTTTGCGTTGATATAGAGTATTTCGTCATATCTTGGAGTGATCTTGTTTTAAAAGAGAGAATAGGATCAGGTATACCTCCTTAGTTATCAATTTCACATTTTTTTAGCCTTCCATTAATACCTCATTTTCCTTTTGGCATGGTTTGAGTAAATCGCTATTTTTATTCATTAATTGAAAATGGACTGCTGTATTTTCAGGTTCTTTTGGAACGGTACATCGAGCTGAGTGGAATGGCTCGGTATGCAACTCATTTGTTTGCTTTGTTTTACAAATTTCAGAAGTTTCCATATTTTTGTCTCAATATCTTTTTGTGGTTTTGTCTATTTACTAATGGTAGTTGTGTGATTGTACTCTAAATTATTTTCTACTGCTTCTGCATAGACGCTATCAATCCACCACTGCTTGTATTTCTTTATTGTCCATTATCAGCAGAAAGCAATTGACTACCCACCTGCCATTTCCTGTAATAGGATGTTTAGGCATGTATAGGCCTCATAATTTAATGGCACGTCGAAGGACCAGAAGTTTAAATGAAAACATATCGTTCTCCAAGAAAATAAAAGTTCTTGAAAAAAAAATGAAGCCTTAATGCTGCAAAATGGCTTATTTTTATTTTAACACTTTGTATTGAGAGCAAGGTTTCCGTCCTCTAGCTTTTTGATTTCCCCCCCTCTTTTAACTGAACTTTATTTGTATTCTGATTGTGAAATATAACCTTCCATAGGTTGTTATACACCCCCCCTTTCTCTTTTCAGGATTGTTCCGTTGAAGTTCAAAACAGAATTAGTACTTTATGTCTTCGTTGGTTTCTTTCCCAGTCACACTCTCTACCCATGTTTCCTTGTTGCTTATGTTTTCAGTTTGTTTTGCTTATGAACTCTAAAATATTATTTACTCAAGGATGTTGCTGTTAAAATTTTGATGGAGCAAGTTTTTCATGCTGAAAGATTCAAGGAATTTCTGAGAGAGGTATATGTTTAAGCTCTTAATTTGCTTTCTGCAGAGGAAACACCTTTTGCACTTCAGGTTTTACGTACGGTTGATTTGAGCTGTATCTTCTTTTCCTTTACTAGGTTGCAATAATGAAACGCTTGCGTCATCCAAATATTGTTTTATTCATGGGCGCAGTTACTCAGCCTCCAAACTTATCAATTGTCACTGAATATTTATCTAGGTTTTATGCGATATCCTTTTCAGTCTTTGTTTGACAGGCCATAAGATAGAGACCATAGAACCTAAGAGGTGTTGATTGAACTAAATGCAGGGGTAGCTTATACAGGCTGTTACACAAACCTGGTGCCAGAGAGATGTTGGATGAGAGACGTAGACTGAGTATGGCTTATGATGTGGTATGCATATGAAAAATCAAAATTAGCGTTTCTCTTTTTCTTTTACTGTAGCAATATCATCACCGGCTAATCTTTTGTCACCATTTTCCATTTGTCATGTATAGGCAAAGGGAATGAATTATCTTCACAAACGCAATCCTCCCATTGTTCATAGAGATCTGAAGTCTCCAAACCTTGTAGACAAGAAATATACTGTGAAGGTAGGAATGGTGACTGCTCAAGCATATCAATGATCTTTGCATTTCATGTAAAATGTTGGTCACCGTTGACAGTAAGCCTCGAAGGGATTATACCTTTATTAAATCAAAAAATTTCCTTCATTGTTCAAGCCTATTGTTATCACAAAGAAGAAAGAAGAGATAATTCATTTAACAACCCTCGAAATGAGTGAGTACACCACTATATTCTCCCCTCTGGACACCTCATCATCTCTCTTCTAACTAACTTTCAGTATTATTTACTATAGAGCCCTTTACTAGATAATAACATATATCAATGCTCCCCCCTCTAAAAAGAATCCTTGTCCACAAGGATAGGCTGAGCAGATGGTGCAGTAGTAAGAAAATTAGGAAATTACTGTCGAAGGACAGACAGATCCTCCCATGTAGCATCTTCTTAAGAAGGAAAACAATTTGAAGACAAAACCAATAGGCATCAAATCCCAAGCTTGCTGCAGTTGTCAAGGGCCCATCGTCCTACTCCATGTAAGTCCATATAACATCCATTGCTGAAACTACATGAACTGTACGCCCCACACCAGCTTCAAACAAAAACTGCTGGAGATCCTTTGGAAAAATCATATTGCTTACCTTACTCTTAGTATTTGAGTCTTTTACACAGCATTTGGGATTCCAGACAACACCACCTCCCCACACCAGTGTTATAAAACGACTTGTCTCGTATATCTCATCATTTCGGAGGATCACTTGAAGAGAACACTCCTTTGCGGACAATATGCACACCACAAATTGCAATATCTTCAACCGCCCTCCAGCAGAATTGGAAGGATCCAAGTGCCACTCATTTGAATTAACAGAGGAAAGTCCTTGGTACTAAATACATGACTGCCATGCTTAGCATCGCAGAAAGATAATGAAGACTTCGTAACGTGGTATAAAACCTGGTTTTTAACTGTAACGTTAGCAATAGGTTGAAAAGCCTCAATCACAGATGTAGTAAAGCCTTGTCGGCTTCATGAAAACTCCAATCATATACCCAATCTCGTGGGTATGCATTGAGCAACCCTCTCTTCGGCCTCTCCAAGAATGGAAAGTGCTCAGCAGTTTTCTTAATTTCTCCAGCAATGTAATAGATGTCATTCTGACCTTCCTTCATCCTGGTCACAGAACTTTTCAGGCTGGTTGTCTCATCGCCAGTCTGGGTGCAATGGTACCTTAGCAATCCAGTGAGTTTCGATTTGTTTTGAAAATCCTCATGAATACCAAGTTTTAGGTTCTTGGAAAAGGTCTTGTAGAACTTGTTGTAATCCACCTTGTCCTCAGTAATTTGAAAGAAAATTTCAATGCACTCCTTAATGAAGTTCTTACCAATGACATTTAGAAGATTGGTTGCGGCAGCATAAGTAAAAGAAGATTCGAAAGGCACCAAGAAAGACGTCAAAGTCATTACCTCTTCATTAGTTTGGCCCCACCCAATTCGTGTAATAGCCTCTTCTAGCCCTGATGTGAAGCCTCCATCGTCCTCTTTCAACCGTTCAATGCCTTCATCGACTAACGGAGTAAAGATCATAAAGAATCTAGTCCAGGAAGAGGCAACGGAAAAGGCTACGTCAGAGAGTGAAGGACCCATGGCAAACTCACGAAAATTGAGATGAGACAGGATCGGCGTCACAATTGAAAATAGAGATGATGAAAAAACTGAAGACAGAGTCGCCTTCGCAGAAACTGGTGTTTGAGAAATGCTTGCGTGTGGCATTTGTGGCTTGAGTTTCTCCATAAGTGATTCCGTTATTGGGCTGAATTTAGAGCCCAAGCTGGATAATAATCTAGGCAGCGCCATTTCGCTAGTCTGAGGAGTGAACGGAGAAGACACCTGAGATTGCGTCTTGCTAATAGAGAAGGACAAACGAACATTCTTGTGCAAAGCGTAGTTCAGTCGAAGGTGAAGCAGTAGGTGCGTCGATAGGAATTGGCGATGATGAAAATAGAGAATACCATAGCGGCAGCGCAGAGGCTCTGGTTCTTGCAATTCTTGATCGGCTCCAATTACTTCGTCAGTCACACGTTTTTCTTCTTCAACTACTTTGATTTCATCGATTTGAGTTTTGTCATTCCGGTAGGCAGTGACATCACCATTTAAGGATGATTCGCTGCTCTTTAAATCAGCTCCGTCGATGTCCAGTTTGTCGACATCTTCAAATTCTTCCTTGATTTGTCCACATTTTCCTTCTTCTGCTAAAGCTTCATCGATTTGATTCTTATTTGCGATTACAGCTAGGTTGTCAATTTGAGATGATTCGTTCTTTTTGGAATTAGCTCCGTTCACCTTCAAATCAACCACATCCCCTGCATCTGTGAGTTCAACCCTTGTTTCTTTTTCAGCAACAATGGTGAGTTCCGAAATCTGACCATATTCCTCCTCAGTTCTTATAGGCTCTTCGTTATTCAGAATTGTAAGCTCCTTCTGCTTAACTCTTCCGTGTTCGTCTTCAAGGTGGTCTCGTTTGTTGTGTGGCCCATATCTGTCTTGAAAATCAGCCAAACGCATCGCCCTAGCAAGGGTGGTCGGAGCGAAGAAGGGAAAGATTCTTTGAATCTCTGGTCGGAGTCCATTAATGAAGATGTTGATGGCTGTTGATTCTGATAAGTATGTGCGTGACAGAAGTGCTTCAAACTTCTGTTGCTATTCCTGCAGACCAGTTTCTTGCTTCAGCTGTAACAACTCACTGATAGCTGGGAGGATCGGTTTTCTGGCGACATGCGACGGTGGCGGTGGCCAGAAAGTTAGCTCTGATACCATTGTTATCACAAAGAAGAAAGAAGAGATAATTCATTCAACAACCCTCGAAATAAGTGAGTACACCACTATATTCTCCCCTCTGGACACCTCATCATCTCTCTCTTCTAACTAACTTTCAGTATTATTTACTATAGAGCCCTTTACTAGATAATAACATATATCACCTATATGAAGTCGTTAAAATTTGCTCGTCTGTTCTAGCCCTATGTGAAAGTCGCAGTCTGTTAAATTTATAGGCAGTCTATGTTAAATGGTACTGTTTATTTGTTTCATTTAAATGACAAGTTGACAACAATTGCCGTCTTCTCTGGAAGTGAAGGCTAAACATGTAAATCGTCGGTTTGATTGAATATTATTGAAATGCTTGCTAATAACTGCTTTTACCTGCTCCATTTTCTTAATGATTTGTTTTAAACTGGAAATTCAGAACTATGTGAACTAGTGGAAGATTGAGTGTTAGTGAAGAAGAACATAGTATACTGTCATGAATCCGAGTAACCTTCTCTGCTAAAATTCTATGTTAATATAAACTATATGAATAGTCAATGGTGTTTTGTAACATGATCCTTTTTGACCGAGTGTTTGTTATAGTGGACTGTGATGGTTCTTTTTTTTTTTAAATAAAATGCTAACTAACACCTTTTCTTGTACCTTTAGGTTGGTCATTTCGGCCTTTCACGTCTCAAGGCAAATACATTTCTCTCATCCAAGTCTGCTGCTGGGACTGTAAGTTACATTTACGTATTTTCTTGCAGTAACATTTCACATAAAATAGCTTTATATTTTAAATTATTGTTCATTCAAATTCTTTATTCCTTAGCCTGAGTGGATGGCCCCAGAAGTTCTACGAGATGAGCCAACCAATGAAAAGTCAGATGTTTACAGTTTTGGTGTAATCTTGTGGGAGCTGACAACATTGCAACAGCCGTGGAATAATTTGAATCCTGCACAGGTTTGATGTGTACAAATGATACTTGAAATTAATATACATGCCTTGCTCTTCTATTCTGTCAATAGTTCTCGGGATTTAATGAAAAGCGATAGTATATAGATCCAGTGATTGTAAAAAACATTGTGTTAATAAGCATGTTGTTCATGAATGGTGGTAGGAATCTGATTGGTATAATAGATCTTGGTTGAAACATGTATAAAACAGGCTACCCATAACAAGCATATTGTTTGAGGTATTGTTAGTATTGCTTTTGGTGCTTGTCCTTTTTCATGATGATCTCATTCTTATTTTGACTTGTTTTGCATATGTTCCTTCTGTTTTCATCTCTGTATAATTACTAATATATTTATGGAGGGGCATTTGCTTCAATTTAATCTTTCTTGTTGGTTGTGGCAGCTGTTGGCTTTAAGGGCAAAAGGCTTGAGATTCCTCGCGATTTGAATCCCCAAGTAGCTGCAATAATTGAGGCTTGCTGGGCTAGGTGAGTTCAGAGACGTCGACCATCATGTCCATTCTGCTTTAATATTCTGTCGTCAATTTATTGTTTGACATGGTTTTCTGCAGCGAGCCCTGGAAACGTCCTTCTTTTTCAAGTATAATGGATTCTTTAAGATCATTGATCAAACCTCCTGCACCTCAACCTGCGCGTCCAAACATACCCTTACTTACCTGATAGGGTGGAACTCTGAATTGTTCTTTATGCACATACCACAGGATTTTTATTTGATATTTGTCAAACAGGAATACCTCGTTCCTAGAAATCTCAGGTGCGTACTAAATTTCCAAAATGGCCTTTAAAAACACTGAACTTGGCTCGGATTTGTTGTTCTGCGGTGGACCAGAGGAGTGGTTATTAATTAGTGGAGACATGGTTTACCAGATTGTTGTGGCTCGCAAGTTTTATGCTTATCTAAGCTTGGGCGATATAATTAACGCTCATGTTTTTTCTTGGTTGCAGCTACAGAGTCAGAGACGTATATTTGTGTTCTAATTCTGATTAATACCGATTTTCAAGATGAAGCAAGGGTACTCCATAATTGTAGGGTTAGATTAGTGTATAAATTCAAGTAGGTTACCATAATTGTATGAGCACATTGTTCTTGAATAATACATATGATACAAGAGGATAACTTAGGTCTTTTCCCATAAAATCTCATAGGTTATGGAATTAGTACATATGATTCTTCATCAAGTTCCTTTGTTGCAAAAGTTGTTGTTAAGCCTCCAATATGGAAGTTCTTCATCAAGTTCGCAACTTTGTTTTGAGATTTAGATTCAATATCTAATCAATTTCAGTTCAGTAGTCACTACTGGTTTAATGATTTAAAGTTCTGGTTCTTCTATAATAATATTGCTCATATTCAAGCTGCTTCCCGACTTGAGAAGGAGTGTTGAGAAGTACAAGTATACAAGCTGTAGATCCAGTTTGAGGGAGATTGTTGAGATGCACTGGTTTAGAATTAATTATTAATTAATTAATATTATATTTTATTAGTTATTTAATTAATTATCTAAAAATTAAGTTTGGATATTATTTATGATTAGATTTTAATATTAAATTATTATATCTTAGAAGAATAAATTTGAGATATTAGGATTATGATAGATTTTAAGTTTAGCCTATTAGCTTATATTTTTGCTCATATAAAGGCCTAGTTGTATTTTTATTCAATAAATGATTAATAATATTTTGAGACTTTATTTTTCCTCTACTTTCAATCTTTCAAATCTCCACAATATTCATGTAGATTGAAGAGGAATTCACTTGGCCACAGTTTATGTTGAATGCTTGTTTATTGTTTTGGCTTTTATCACGTTGCTTTGCTTAGAGGAGTCTTTAAGTGGACTGTTTAATAGCTTGATCTAAAGTTTGGCCAAATTTTGGCCAGTCTCTTTTAAGGCAGTCACACTAGGGAATATCATTGAAAATGTTTTTGTGGATGTGTGGTGTAAGATATTAAACTGCCTGCCTGCTTTGGGCAGGATCCACCGCTATCATGGCAATTGCAGGGGCAGCATTTACTTGATGAGCTGAATTGTAAGCCAGGTCACACTGAAGGCTTTTCATCCACTGGTGGGTTACCATCAATTACAAAGTCTTCTGCTCTCAAGATGGGTAATCGGCCTTTCCCGTCAAATTCAACCAGCAGGAATGGTGGGACAGCATATTTTTCACATTGTTCAAGCCGAAACCCCTTTGCATGAGCAGTCTCCTTCATTGCAATAAACAGTGTGCCAGTCTCACCATAAGCTAAATTTGGCTGAGCAAGAACATCCACAGACTTCTCATTTTTCTGGAGATCTGCAGGGCAAATGTATTCAAGATTCTTCGGCCACCTGTTCTTCTAATATTCAGGTTGGCAAGATGCAAAAATCACAAAGAGACTTGCATGGTCCGGCACCTTCATTGACTTATTCTCAACCAAGGCATTGTACTGGAGTTTTGCCAAAGCAGCAACCTGTCTCTTCTCTTCCTGAAGTTTCTGATAATACAGAGAAGCTGGCCCAGTCAAAAGTTTCTCTAGCCAGTGAAACTTCTGATCAGTCAACATCAAGTGGTTTGTTAGCTGCAGTTATGAAGAGTGGAATTCTTAGTAGTTCGACTATGAATAATCTACTTTCTACAAGTTTCCTGGATACAAGGATTCTGCCATTACAATCAGGAGGTGGGCCTCGGGGGAAAGCTGCATCTCCATCTCCATCTGCTACTTCAAAAGATGACTCATCTCATCTGACAAAAATATCTCAAGGAAAGGTTGAACAACCACCTAGGGCAATTGATCCACCTCCAGCTTCCTCTACTGTGAGTAGTACCTCCGCTCGGACCTCAAATTCCATCAATGCCTCAAGTCCATTTTCAAACCTTTTAAGCTCATTAGTTGCAAAGGGTTTGATATCAGCGAAGTCAGAGTCATCAATTAAGGCGCCAACTGATATGCTGAGTCGTTTGGAAGATCAAAGCCACAGCATTAGCACAAGTAGCTCTTCACCAGTTGCTTCTGTCTCTGGTTCTCCGGCTGTCCATGTATCATCAATTGGAGATGAGGTAGACCATGATGCAAACAGCTCTGTTTCCTTGTCTCAGTCAACCAGCGCAGAAATAAGAAATCTTATTGGCTTTGAGTTTAAGCCTGATGTAATCCGACAATTCCATCCATCTGTGATTAGCCAACTATGGGATGATCTTCCGCATCATTGCAGCATTTGTGGCCTTAGGCTTAGACATCAAGAACAATTTAATAGACACTTGGTATGGCATGCTTCGAGGGAAAAGGAACAAAATGGTTTAATTCAGGTATCAAGAAGATGGTATGTGCAATCAAGTGAGTGGATCACTTGCAAGATTGAATATTCAGCTGAATCTGAGTCCACCAATTCTGTAGACGTATACCGTGGAAAAGCAGACAAGGGTGAACTGGATATAATGGTTCCGTCAGATGAAAATCAATGCTTGTGTGTGTTCTGCGGTGAGCTATTTGAAGATACTTACGGTCAAGAAAGGGATGAGTCGGTGTTCAAGGGGGCTAATTACCTGACCAACTCAGACAATGATGTTGAGATGGCTAGTAGAAATGTCATTCCTGCTAGGGGTCCCATTATCCATGCAAAATGTTTATCAGAGACCTCAATAATCAGTGGCCCACAGGGGGTAAGGCTAACAATCTGATTTAAAGGTTTTTCTTTTGTACAACAAACGAGGTTGAGCACCCCATGATCTGATGTAAGCTAGTGGACATAATTGATTTCACCATTTGATGTTTAAAGCTCCATGCTGTCCATTTAAGAAATGGGTTCAACATTACTGGCCATGTTTTAATAATTTATTTCCATTAGAAACGCGAACATTGGGTTTTTGATCTGTCTCATCATCATCATTGGTTCTTTTTTTATCAGTCACCATCCTTTTGGAATCTTTGATATTCCCTCATCAATTGCTTTATTCAAACTGAATGCAGAGTCTTGTTAGGTGACTGATGGTGCTTGTTTTATTTTGGCAGTAACAGGTTTAATACTTCTAGTGTAGGTCATCTGAGACTTGGCGGACGGTGTTCTTGAAGCTTACACATATCCGTCTCTAACTGGTCTAGTCGCCAAATAAATTTTGTGCTTTTTTTTTATTTAATATTTTTTTGTTGTCAGGGAAAAGAAATTCCGTAGTGTTCAATATATAAATGGCAGATGGAGTGACAGTTCAGTTGTGTTCCTCTATCCCCGCATAAATGGTGAAGGGGATTTGCACGTCTAGCCTCATCTGGTGCCATTAAATGATAAATCACTTTAGACCATGTTCATCGGTTACCGCATATATTGATTATGCCATTTTCAGTTGCAAACTAACGGCGGCGACCAGTGGAGAACAAAGCAAATCTATGGCATGTGCTAGACGGAGTATTGGAAAAAAAAATGAAGGGCTCGTGGAAAAAATTGTGCTTAAGTGTGTGAAGGAGAAAGATGAGCCGATGGCTTTATATTTTTCACCCCCTCTTCCCTATCGTAAATGCGAATATGGCTGCCAGGGCTCCGACTGGTTCTGTGATGAGAAGGGGATTGAAATTGGGATTCCGGAAGAATATAACATGTTGTGACTAGTATCCCAACTGATTAACCTGTCTATTGTGGGTTTAGCTAACAAAAGTAAATATGTAATTATTTAAAATATATTTGATTTATAGAATATTATTTTACTGTTGTTTAAGTTATAGTACTTTAGGAGATATTTTAATTTCTGGTGTCTAGGTTTACGCATGATAATAATTGATAGTTTATTCTACTTAATATTAGTATTATTTAAAAAGTGAAATTTTATCATAATTTTAAATCATTGATGGGTCTAATTATTTTATAAAAAAAATTAACAAAAAAAAAAGTATTCTAACCGATTAACCAAGGACTTTTATTGAGTATAATTTTAAATATTTTGTCATAAATAATTAATGTTAATTAAGTTTTTTAAATTTTCGTAAACCATTAGATTTTATGGGGGAAAAGGGAAGTATTTTATAGTGTCTATTAAATCAGGTATAGTGTCAATATAAGCTTAACCTAAATCAATCATACTTGTCTTTGCTTGCAAGTATAGAAATAGATATATCTGAAGCCTGGCTTTGATTGATGAGGTCCATCCTTCACTCTCAATCCTCATCCCTCCATCCCAATCCACATGTGGTCTCCCACAGGGTATCTATGGCTAGCCTTTAATTTCACATGCGGTGTTGACGGTGGGTGAATACTCAAGACTCGAGAGCATGACATATGAGTACAAAAATCTGTTATCTATACATATGTAGTGTCTAAGGGTGCTACGTGAGGTGGCGAGATGTTGAATTTCCGTTGGACAGTTTAATCACGCCCCCCTCTCTCTCTCTCTATAATTGCAATTATCTTATTTCGCTGGGGGTTATTATCAATAATTGCAGAATAATAAACGGCAGCGATGGATGGTCTATTACTCTATTATAAGAAGAATAAGAGGAGGCAGGCATCTCTCCTTCCTCATTTAAAGATTTAATATTAGGCCGATTTGGTTGGCTCAAAATTAGAAGAGGGAAAGAGAAATTTTAAATTTTCCCTTGGTTGTACCCAAAAAAAAAAAAAAAATCCTTGGCGGCGGTCGTTTGGTTGGAAGCAGTGAAAAGTAATTTTTTAAGGGAATGTGATTTTCCAGTGCAAAAGAAAAAATGAGATCTTATCTATTTTGGTAGGATTTTATTTTTTGTCCATCACTCCAATAACGAATCACCTATTTGTCCCTGAATTGATCCATGGCAATGTTGCTGATAGACGGAGATTGATGAACTTGAGATGTAGAGGTAATGGCAAAGGCGAGAGCAACGAGTAATGTTTCTGAGTTATGACCCCACCAAAGTCACACTCTAAGATGATGTCCTCCTTGGCGTTTTTGTTGAGGGCTTCAAACTTCGCCTCCATTTCCCTTCTTTGTCTGGGTCATGTTCTGATTTTTTTTTTTGGGTTTTTAAGCTAAACAATAAAGGGTCAGGCGAGGTTCATGGCCGATGACGCCATAGGTGAGCAAGAAGCAATGGACCAAGACGTGGGGAAGCAATGGTTTCAGCATAGAAACATATGGCTTTTTTTAGGGATTTCTTAAATCATGGATGATTCAATTAGATTAAAAATATTATGAGAAATGTATTATCAAAGTCATTTATCAAAGAATCAAAGCTTCAAAGATTTAAATTTGAAAACAGCTTATATTTTCTTTCTTAAGTTTGATTTTATTTGTCAAAAAGTATTTGATAAATTCCCTTGTCAAATAATTATTCTATAAAATATAATTTAAAATTAGAATTTATTATTTGAAGTCTTTATTAATAAATACCTTAATCAATTAATACTTTTATAAATATTTTTATAAAACTTTTCTCTCAAACTAAGTCTATATAATATTTATCAAAAATTTATTAAATAAATCCTCTTATCAAATTCGAAGAAAAAAAATTAGATAAAAACTCAGACTTTTATAAAAATTATTCTATTGTTTATTTATTGAATATTTTATCGATAAGTAATATTATATGTTTTATAAAGTATATTTATTAAATAGGTCTTTGATAAATACACTTTAAAAAATTATTTTTTTCTTATTTATCAAATAACTTATTGATAAATAACCTGATGAACTTATAATATTTTATTTATCAAAAAGTTTATGAATATCATAAATATTTTATTTATCGAATAACTTATAAATAGGTAATCTTATTAATAAACTTATCAATAAATATCCTTTATCAGTTAATTTTTTTTAAACTTTCTCAATTATCATTATAACAAAAAAGCATTGGAGTCTAGCATAATCGAATAAACTTCAATGGCTGAATTGAGTCCCTCATCCATACAGTTCCCCTGCCCATTTTCGAGTATACCCAATTAAAAACTAAAACTTGAGCAGGACAAAAATTTAACAAGAAAAGAGAAATACAAAGAAAAAAAGGAAGAGGCAAAAGAAGATTAGTGAAGTGAGGGTTATATCTAGAGGCAATTTTGAGATGTCAGTATTTTCAAAAGGTGCACACAAAGATAATTATTCAAGTATAATGTGAGAAATAATTAATATAATTATTATTAATTATTTAATATTTATATCAAATATTTATATTTATTTTAACTATATTTTTTAGGACTTATGAATTATTATGAGTAACTGAATTTTTTAATATTTTAATTTTTAAATTTACATTTAAATTTATTAATAAATACTCTTTAAAAGTAATAAGGGTATTCCCATGTTTTTCTACCTAATTTTTTACAACTTTTAACCAACTAAATATAAAATTTTTTATTAAAATATTTTATTTCTCAATGTCAACTATCCATTCGGTCAGTAATTTTTTCTTTCATTCTCTTCTATTTCATTCTTTTCTTTCCCGTTCTAAACCTTTTCGTGAATCAAACGGGCCCTTAGAGATCCAAATTTCAAATTCTTTAAGCGACCGTCATTTGGGATGGGTTTATTACGAGGGAGTCGAAAAGGCAAAAGGGTGGGAGGTAGGTAGGAGAACAGTTGAGGGTAGAGGAAACAGGGGGCGGGAAACGCCCGGGGGGACGCCTAACTCCTACTGTTTTATTCGGATCCATGCGGCCCCTCTCCTGGTTTATGACTCCTCTCATTTTTCCTTTCTTACCCCTCCTTTCTCAGAATTCACGTCCCAACCCCCATTCATTTAGATACACACGCCCCAATGTTCTTCCTTAATTCCAGATCTCACATTTACCATCTCATATTATAATTCTAATTTAATATAAAATGCAGGCACATACTAGTAAGTAAATATGGGTCTAAACATAGCTATAGCGCTGACTGACATGGACTCTTCGTCCGCGAATGGAGTGGTCACCTAAATAATTGTTAATTAAATATAGTAGTTCCTGCAAGGGCAAAACAGTAATTTAAAAGAGCAGGCCTTGCGGTAACCTACCGACCCCTGCTCCACGCCACCCTCTTGAATAAATGCCCACCTTTCTCCCCCATTCACCACCAGTCCTTCTTCTTCTTCTCGTTTCTGTTACTTCCCCTCTTCCGTCGCCGCCTTTCGCCTTGCGCCTCTCACCATGTCTTCCTTCGTCAGCAAATACCAAGGTATCGTTTCTATCCTAACCTTGCCTTTCGCTTCTGATTATGCTTCCCGTTTAGTTTTTCTTTCCCCTGCACATTTTTGTCACTTCAGTCCGCGTCAACCATCGTTCTGTCCTCACTCGATCAGTGATTTTAAGCGCTTCTTATACAGTCATCCTCACGTCTGGTCATAAAAGAAGTGATATTTCTTACCGTGCGAGGGTTCTCCTTGCAATCGTACTCTTGTCCGCACTTTGATCGTCGACTGCGGACAATCAGTTATCCATTCGTCCAGATCTGCATCCTTGAACAAGATCTGTGTTTCACAACTTTTTCGAATGGAGATGTACAACCATACACCGTATTGTTTGTTTTAGCTGTATACATATTTCAAATTTAATTCCCCATGGAAGTTTATTGCTGTCCTAACTAACTCTCTCTAATACTTATCTTCCTTCGCCTATTATGGCATCCAGTTGCGATCTGCTTTTGGTTGGGTGATATGTGTAAATATGAATGCAGATCCAATTTATCTTGAGCAAGACTTCTGTTTTTTGTGTTCCTGGTGACATCTGCAGTTGCAGGAACTGATATAATTCTTTCCTTCTCTGTATAACAGCCACTCAGATAGGGGTTGCTAAATGATTACCAGATTATGGATGAGTCGACCCCTACTGCGTCGTGTTGCTTCCTTTTATGTTGTACTGAGCTTGAAGTGTTTCACAATGCCGTACATCTGCTGTTTACTATACTTCTGCTAGATTTCTCTGTTTACTATATTGAATTTGGCATCCATTGCAGAGGAACTAATTGCCAATGCTGCTTACATTGGCACACCGGGAAAGGGGATTCTTGCTGCTGATGAGTCAACTGGTACAATTGGCAAGCGTCTCTCAAGCATTCATGTTGAGAATGTGGAAACAAACAGGCGTGCCCTTCGTGAGCTCCTCTTCACTGCTCCTGGTGCACTACAGTACCTGAGTGGCGTGATCTTGTTTGAGGAAACTCTATACCAAAAGACTGCTTCAGGTACTGGTTCTTTTTTATGGTGATATCTGATAAGTACATTTCAGTGCTTTTCATCATTTCGTACAAGATACACGTACCTAGTTTTCACCTTTATCATGTACTAAATGAGATCGATCTGACTTGATATTCTGATATTTTCTTGTAACTGTTTTACATACCTTTATGTTATGATTTATCCACGCTTTTTAGCTCATAGCAAGTGTTAAATGTTAATTTGCGTAGGAAAACCCTTCGTGGATGTATTGAAGGAAGGTGGAGTACTCCCTGGTATTAAGGTTGATAAGGGTACAGTTGAGCTTGCCGGAACCAATAAGGAAACCACCACTCAAGGTTTGGATGGTCTTGCTCAGCGCTGCCAGAAGTATTATGAAGCTGGTGCACGATTTGCCAAATGGCGTGCTGTGCTCAAAATTGGCCAAAATGAGCCGTCCGAGCTGGCTATCCATGAGAATGCTTATGGTTTGGCTCGCTACGCAGTCATATGCCAGGAGAACGGCCTGGTTCCCATTGTGGAGCCCGAGATCTTGGTGGATGGGCCTCATGACATTAACAAGTGTGCGGCAGTGACTGAGCGAGTTCTTGCAGCTGTCTACAAGGCTCTCAATGATCACCATGTGCTGCTGGAGGGCACTTTATTGAAGCCCAACATGGTGACCCCTGGATCAGATTCTCCCAAGGTAGCTCCAGAGGTCATTGCCGAGCACACTGTTAGAGCTTTGCAGAGGACTGTTCCCGCTGCAGTTCCCGCCATTGTTTTCTTGTCTGGTGGTCAGAGTGAGGAGGAGGCAACCCTCAACCTGAATGCCATGAACAAACTCAAGGGGAAGAAACCATGGTCTCTTTCTTTCTCTTTTGGAAGGGCGCTTCAGCAGAGCACACTCAAAGCTTGGGCAGGTAAGGATGAGAACATTCCCAAGGCCCAGGCTGCACTCCTCACAAGATGTAAGGCAAACTCGGAGGCAACTCTGGGAACTTACAAGGGTGATGCCCAGCTTGGTGAGGGTGCTGCAGAGTCTCTACATGTTAAGGACTACAATTACTAAGGGGTGCGAGCTTCTTATTGTTCTTGATTTAAAGCTTTTTACGCCATTGGCGCCAAGGATTTAGTGTTCTTCCATAGTTTGAGGCAATTGTCCGGCTTACCGGCCTCCTTATGGTTAAACAAAAAAATAATAGTGTAAGCTACATTGAATTGGTTTTCGGCTTTTATGATTCCCCTAGATTGCAGTTTTCTATTTGCTGTTTTGTCATGGAGAAGGATTCTGTCATTTTATAAGTTGAGTTTGAATCAGACAATATTTTGGCACCAGAAGAGGATGAGATCTGCTCGGGCACCCTTTCTTTGTCAATTACACGCGAATTGTCTTTGTCGTTGAATGAGTGACCGCTTGGGAGCAGCTACCTGGCTTTTTATCGCCCAATTTTTGCATCTATATTTTGTTCCGGTGATTACGCTCAGCCGGATTGTTTTTCTCAATTCTCATTCACGACAACGATCATATCCGGTCTGCTTGCTGGGTTGTTTATTTATTCAATCCAATGGAATTAATAGTAATGTTCAAAATGAAAGGGAAGCTTGTGCTGGCACATTTACTTCACAGGATCTTCATTTCAAAGAATCCAATTCACGGGATCCTAAAAACATGAACGATTTTCTCCACCCGCAACATTTGTTTCTTCAATCGTTTCCCCGCATTTCTTAGGATGCGCACTTCGTATGTTGTATTAAACTTCGTATATGCGTACTCACTCCCCGATCCTTAATGTAAATATAAGGGGTCATGTAATATTCTCTAATAGACAATTTTACTCCCAAAGTTCACTACTCTTGGGTGTAGGACTAAATCTGAAATTTTTTAAATATTTTTTGACAAGTTTAAAAATGTAACTACCTTCTCCTGAAATATGTAAAAATGGTAGAAACATGTCGTGTAACAAAGAAAGGAGTAAACTACTTTCTGCACTTTTTTTTTAAAAAGCAAAGTACTCGTAAAAATAGTTGGTATCTTCTCCTAACCATGTTTTAGTTTTAGTGTCTACAAACCATCGCCGTGAATTGCCTACTTTTAGACCAAATTTGGATGCACGAGGTTTAATTATATTTCATTACTATATTCTTAATGTTTTTTATTCTAATAAAAGCAAAAGTTAAAATAAAAACAATTTTAAAGTTTTCAAAATTTAAAAAAATTAAAAATTAAAAGCTTTAAATCCGGATAGTTTTACATCACATCGCGGGTACCATGTGATTTGGATTCCTAAAGCCAGGAAGGTTTCAGTTGTGACGACGTGGCTGCCGGCTGTGTGAAACACGGCCAATCGGATGTTAGGCAATAAAACCGGCAGAAAAGAGGAAAAGGGTTTTCTTATGGTACAAAAACTTTTAGAAATTGATTGGACTCACTCACAATCTATAGGTGATACTAATATCCAGTAGAGTGAACTATCAACTACCCTCAGATGTTAATTTAGGTATCTAAGAGCTAAGATATTTCCCTAAATATTTTGACTAAAATTATAGTAAACTAGTATTCTTTATAGATAGAATAAGTTTTAAATAGTGGTATATCTTACGAGGAAAAAAATAAAGGGTTTATTTATGTGCAAAACCCGAATCTATTGGGCTTTTTATTTTTTGCAATGGGCCCTTTGAATGCTCTTGGGTAAGTGTTTTGGTAAGCTGGGCCCAATTACCACAAGGCTGGCCCTTCACCATTTATATCATCTAACGGACCAAATTAGATTTTCTTTAAAAAGAATGCATAATCTCATTGACTCTCTTCCTGACAAATTATTAAAACGAATACTTTTCACAGTATCATGGCATTTTTCTAGTTTTGTAAAATCCAAAGATGCGATTATGCTAGACCGTAATGTGTGTGTGACTGCCTCTCGACGGGGTAGCAGAGAGGATGGTTGAGAAAGTAGGGTCAGGTATGGGTTGCCTACTCACAGAAAGTTGGCAAAACTGCAAAAGCCAGTATTCCTAATCTGGATTCTGCCACTCCTCCGACCTAAAAGATCCCCCTAACACCCCTCCTTATTTAGTTCTACTCCTGCCAAATATTTTTATATTTTATATTTAAAAGTACTCCAAATAATGATGCTTAACTAATGCTACTACTACTATTACTTACATCAACTCACACTTAACGAAGTTAATGGTTGCACCTAATAACTCCCCCCCCCCACCCAAAAAAAAAAACACTTTGGTGCCCGAGTATGTACATCACAAAAGAATTATGTGTTTTATACGACGTGTTAATATTGTTAATTATTTTCCTATGCGAAAGGTGAGGCGAATGGAATTAAATTGAAGTGAAGGACAGACTGGGAAAGTCAAGTGGTGAAGGTGAAGTGCGATGTACTTGGCTGAATCTCCGTGTAAGAGTGAGGTCTCCTCTTTGCAGGAAGTTTCTTTACTCTTTCCCAACGTACAGACACAGATGTGTGTGTGTGTGACATAAGTATCTGAGTATGCATCGCAAGCCTTACGATTCAAGTAAACACTTGGTTTCACAAAAAAGTCCCTCTGTACCTGCCACTGCTATTCACTGTTCACCGTCTCTGTCAATCTCTCGTCCATATCTACCGTAATATTTTACGTTTTCCACTTCTAATTCTTCAACCATGTTGACATGTCAGCATGCATGCTCTCTCATATAACATTTAAAGGGAAGCTTCTTAACTATGAGTGCCGTCTGATTATGATGCTAGTGCATTTTATGTTATTTTCACACACTAATTAAACAGCTTCCATTGCATGCCTCTCCTACGTACCTTCTGTAAGTATAGAACTTGTTAATGGTATGGCTATTTGGATGAAAGTTAACCTAATCACATAATATTGATACGCATCAGCAAAATCCTTGGACTCATAGATCAGTGTTCACGTACGTACGGGGCATAAAATAAGAAGGAAAGGAGGAAAGAAGACAATAAAAGAAATTGCTTCCTTACTTTTTTGTGAGGAGAAAAAAATTGCTTCAATTACATGCCTTCAGTACGGAGACACCAGACCTGCACTGTCCTTAAGCACAAAGATTTACATAAGGAGGAGAGGACGAAAGAAAGACTGACCAAAATAAATCGAATAGCAACAAAGATGTAGCTAATTAATTGTGGGCGTACAAGAAATAATCACTTCAATTTTGGTCGTTTAATAATAAGACTTACTTTTAAGTAAGCTCTGCTCCTTCTTCTTCTCCCAACAAGAGTTAAATGTGCCTCGAAAGCTAATCCTATTATTTTTCTCTTAAACATAAATGCCCGTGTATGTACACATAGATATGATATATATGAATTTATATTGAGTAGCTAATCCTTATCAATATGTATACACATAACTAGAAAAGTATTCATCACTATATTACTCTATTTAATTTTAAATATGAGTTAAATATATTTAAAACTAGTTAAATTAATTATTTATAAAAATAAATGTGCCCTAATTTATCTTAAATATCTACTAATCATTTACATGGGAAATTACTCTCTTGATCAAAATTTCTCTAAATATATGTGTAATTGATAAATAGAGTTTAAGAAAAAATTATAAATTTTAGAGAGATAAAGTGTATTATATTCTTAGATTTAATACTAAAACAAATCTCTTATTAAATTTTATGTTTAAGATCAAAGAACATAATATATAATTAAATTTATAATGAGTCACGCTATTCATAAGTGGTGCCACTAATGCTTTTTTTTTTTTAGAATATGTGCAATACACATTAGACATATCTAGCTAGTTCAACGAACAAATTTAAAAAAAATGTCAAATCTCTTGCATAGGCATCGACATACAGTGCTTGACTCACTGGTTTTGGTTTCCTTTGTTGAACTTTAAGCCGAAATTTTCCCACATCTTTTCTGCTTCACACATAAACAAGGGAGAACAAGTATCAGCCCTAGCAGCATTGCCAACGTCAGGATTTGAAGGCGAAGAACCATCCTGCCGCCGTTGCTTGACATCACCGCAATAAAAACTTGCTTGATTACATAGGGGTGACTGGTTACTGGTTTGCAAGTAAAAAGTAGCTGAATTTTGCTTGTGCTTCATGTGATAGCTTCTGATACTTTCCCACTTCTCTTTGCACACGGAAGCAGCCTTATGGTGGCCAAAACAAGCCATTTTGTTGGCAACTTCCTCCCACAGAACCTCCTCCGAACACCCACTTTGCCCAAACCTGAATTCCACCTCAGCTCTCATCTGAACGAGATTAGTGATCTCAGATTCTGCCCAACTTTCACCAACTCTGTCAGAGCTATGTAGTATTTCACTTCCACCTTCATTCTGGTTTTCGCTGTAATTTTGAACATCACCAGTAGTAGGTGGATCACCGGCCTTTATTTCGCTTCCTGTTATTTTCTGCAATGCCTCCATTAAAGTTGCATCTCTGGCTTCAATCCATGCCCTCTCTTTAGCCCAAAACTTATGCTCCTTATCTAACCTGGCCGCCTCTTGTCTACTCCATTCTTCCTCTCTCAGCGCCCTCTCCTTTTCCTTCTCTTCCAGTGTCTTCATTAATCTCTCTAACCATGCCTCTTGCTTCTCTATCACCTTCTTCATCTCTGAATCAATCAACTCTTCTATCTTTGCTTTCCAGCTTCTCCCTCTCCTCTTTCTCCTCTTCTCCGTTGAATCGTTTTCATCCGATGATGATGTGTCCAGCTCGGTGGAGTTATTAGTGAGGCTGACGCTATCACAGTGCCTACTAAAAATGTCTTGGTTTGTTTGGGAGGGGGTCTGAAAGTGAAGACTGTTGTCACCGAAATTGGTCTTTTGGACTGAGGTTGGGTTGTTTTCTCCATATAAGGCTTCAAGTTGGCGGAAGAATCTGTAATGCTTCCCATCTTGTCTTCCTGCCTTACCTTCCTTTGTTTTCTTGTAATATTTGTACAAGTTCTCGAACTTTTCCCTGCATTTTTTGCCGCTCCTTTGATATCCATATTCTTCTGCCATGATTCTGTGGACATTAAGACAAGCGAAACCAAATGATGGGCAAGTTATGGAAACAAAACAGAAAAAAAGGCCTAAGTAAGAACATATCTAATACATGGTAGGAGTTTAAACCCTAATAATTAGAACTTTGACTAGGAGTGCCTAATTATAGAAGCCCATGTGAGGGTGATGTTAGTTTAGGTGATTAACAATGCGGTGCCATGCACTGACGTTTTTAATGCTCTAGCTACCTCGTTATAGCAAACACAACTAAGCACATGACAGATCTAGGACCGTTGCTACAGAGAAATGAGCTTTATGAGGGAATGGGCTCTGGGATGTCATTTCATAGGATCAAATTAGGTGGGAGAGCCGATAGGTGCAAAGGCGTCAAATAAGTCAAATGATTTTCAATCTGAAAAAAAAAACCCGAGTAAAAGGGAAAACTTGCCCTTAAAAGGGGGGTACAAAATTTCTAGACGAGAAGCGAGGCAGTGATAGAACCGTGAGGGTACAAGTATGCATATTAAACTTCACCTACAATATGAATAATCATAAATTGAGTAAGAAAGGAGAAATATTATTTGAAAAAGAAAACGAGTATACGAGTGGATAGTCATTTTCCAGCAAAAGGAAGAGAGACCAAATCGTATACTCAGAAATCGATGGCTGACGACCGAATGGAGACTAAGTGCAGTCATTTTACCAGTGTTGAATTTGGTTGTTAGTGCTGAATCTTCGCGGCGTAGAAAATTTTGATATCATTTTAACTCGAAGGAAAGAGGGAAAAAGAAGCGAGTAGAGAGGGAATAAGGGTAGCAAGAGGGGAAAGTGTACCTGGAAAGTTCATCCCATAAGGGGCCCTTTTGATTGGCGTGTTTGAACTTAGAGTCAAGACGAGATCTGATCTCAAGAAGTGTAAGAGTTTCCTGTCTGGGCCACCGCGCGGTGGAGGCGTCACCGGGGAAACAACAGGAAGAGTCAGCCTCAAAGGCACTAAGCGTAGGGGTAGTGGCAGTGACGGCGGCGGGAGTGGCCACGGAAATGCTAGTATTAAGAGCAGAAGAATCTTGAAGGCCGCGAGGCATGATATCAGGCATCAGTTGATGACTGCCGAAGGACAAGGTGTCGTAGTGGCGGGTGGGAGTGAAATTGGGGTGAACCGGGAAGAGGTCGGCCGAGCGCGACCTCGTTGCACTCATGAGGTGCTGGAGATCCCCCATAGCACCATACTCAAGATGTAGATGTTGCTGCTGCTGATGATGATCCTCCATTTCCATGAGATTTGGTGGGTCAAGAGGGAGCTAAAGGAAAGGTAAGAAGAAGAGACAGGGGGAGCAGCAGAGTCGGATCGTGCCGTGCAGGAAAAAGCTCAAATATGAAGGGAAGGAAGATGGTCACATAGGGTTTGAGTCGTGTGTGAGGACATGGCCTGCTTCCTTCTGTGTCTTTGTTTTGTACGTACAGAGAGGCTGGTTCTCCCCGCTTAGACTAATCCCCTCCATATTTATTTGAAATGTGTTAATTAATTGCGTCTAATTAAGCATTGACACGTGTGTTGATTAAAGTAAGATCACCAATGGAAGACAGCCGAGTTTGGGCTTTCATATGCCTTGGATCCTCCCCTTTTGACTTGTACCAATTATTCCCTGCCTACACCCACATCATCTCACCCCATTCCTTAACTTGCGTTTCTCATTTTCTCCAAACTAGCTAGGCCACCTACATTTGCCCGCTTCCTTCTTTTTCATAACAACATATGTGTTTGCCGTTACATCATTAAAGCATTAGCCCTGCTCCATTACAAACATAAGTATGCCCCCAAGACTCAATTTAATTGAAAGCACGTACACACACACATATATATTAATACACAAACTATCGTGTATCGATGCGCGCGCGCACACACACGTATATATATATATATATATATATATATATTATAGAAGGCTATAGAGACTACAAAGAAAACCAGAAGCAGAAAACAACTACAAACTACATCGAACCCATAGCAAGCTCCCCCGCATCAGGACGAATTATGGGCTCTAAGAAATCTGGCGGCGGAGCTGAACAGCGTGAAACCTAGAGGTAAATTCAGTGCCTCCTTTGCTAGAAAGTCTGCTGCACTATTGATATTTCTGGCACATGTATGAGCAGACACTTCTCAATCCCTTTCTAATAGCTGATGAATCTCACTCAGAACATCCATATTCTCATTGAGATATATACTCCGTGGCATTAGTTCCTTTGAAAATAAAACAGGCACGACTTTGCATCAGATTTCATTGCGACTTGAAGATAAGATTTTCCTTTTCTTTGTTTCTTTGTCAAACCAGAAAATTATAGGGTGTGAATTAAAGGCGCATAGCTGAATAAGTTAAAACAAGCAAACAAAACCAAACTCTGCGCCTTTTTCTGTGGGTGTTCAGACAGGGTTCCCAATCCCCATTTAATTTACTTTCAACGTAACAGAGAGTAACTCAGTCTAAGCTTTTCTCCGCACAGTGCCACTGTCTCCCCATTATCCGCGAAATCAGAAATCATTTATTGCCTCAGTTGCACTGTAACACGTACTTATATATAACTACATCATTTTGTAGGATTAAAGAAATATATGTTTTTAAACTTATATGTATAGTATGGCCACCTAGGAATTTCACATTTTATATTGACAGACAATGGCCATTAATTTAATCTACCAAAATTAATTTAATTGGTATTTAAAAAGACCATAAGTGAGATGTTGATGAGTTTTGCCGAGTTTAATATTAAATCCATTGGCGAATACGAAATTGCGAATTATGCTAAAAGACAAGATAAGTGGCATTAGTATCTTCCTCGCGATATAGGCATGGGGGAGTATAGTATGAAACACGTAGGAATAGGATATATTTATGTATAAGGGTGTGTTTGGATTAGCTTTTGAAGAATAGATTTTGGGAAGAATAGATTCTGGAGAATAGATTTTGGGAAGAATAGATTTTGAGAAAAAAGTGATTTTAAAAATTAGAGATGTTTGGATGATTAGTAGCAGAATCACTTTTCCATAGACAATTTACTAAAAAAGACATAAATTAATATAATAATTACATAAAGAATAAATTTTATTTTTAATTTTTTCATTTAAGTAATTAAAAAATAATACATATACATATATGTTTGAGTAAGGTAAAAATTTATAATTTTTACCTAAATTTTAATTTAAAATTAAAATTTTATGTTTAAATTACTCCTATAATTTTTAAGGAAAGAGTTACTTGACTAATTTTATAGATCAAAGGAGTAGCAGATAAATTAGTTATAGATAAATTAATTAATTATAATAAAGATGCATTGGTCTCCTTAAAATACTATCAGTATATAAATTAGTTTAAAAAATTATAAATATAAGAAATAAAATAAATTAAAATTTTATATATTTATAATTAAAATTAATATTTTAATTACTTTTTATAATCTAGGAGCTACAGTGTTTACAAATTGGATCGGTGGGAAAACAACATGTGGGGCGGGAGAGAAATAAAAAGCTAAAAACATGCCATTTTCTGAAAACATGGGTCCAAAAGCTGAATAAAAGTAGATTATATTGAAACCATGGTTTTAAAGTCAAAACCATGGTTTGAGATGCAAGAATTGATTTTTTAGATTTTAGGAGTGTTTGGAGAAAAAATAGGAAAACCATGGTTTGATTCTAAAATCAATTTTCTAACCTACATGCCAAACACACACTAAGGCAGCCAAAACAGGTAATAATCAACACCCCAGGTTCTGTCATTTCCTTCTAGCTTTGCCAACATATGCAAGTATCATCATATATCATCAACACAAGAGCTAAGTAATGAAAATTAGTTCAACAGTTCTGCTTTGTTCAAGTGTCCCGGAAGAGCAGGCGATACTTACCATTAAAATGAACATTTCTGAATCTTATCATGCTTGAAAACTTATTTGGCGGTGATGTTTTTGGGATGTGCTCCATGGTGGACCCCGATCGGGTCATTGTCTTCTTCCTTACCTATTATTATATTTAAATACTCTACATGCGTACGGTCATAAATATTTGCCCCATTTGAATATAGCAGAAAGGAGGCCGATCCTGTTTAATCTGAAAGTATAATCTGAAAGTAAGCCTAAGGTTAATATGATTTCAGGAACAATTGGGTTTGACCATGTCAATCCGGGCTTTAAAAAATAAACGGGCTGACGTGTTTGAAAGAGAAAACCGTAATTCCTAAGTCATCAGCACTCACTAGCTCCGTAACTCGTTCTCCACCTCGTCTCATTCTCATCCTCCTCGACTCACTCTCAAATCTGTCTCGCAAGTCGTCCTCGCTCTTGACTCTAAGCCTCTGGCCTCTGACACGCTCACGGTGACGGAGATCTACCCGTAGAACACCTTGCCTGATCTACTCGCAGCGATCTCTCTCTCTCTCTCTCTGGGTATAGATTCATTTCGGTGTTCTGATTTGTGATTTTTCTGTTTCGCTGGAAACGAATGTGTTTTTGCTGAGCCATATGACTTTTATTTGATTTTTATGTGTTGCTGGGTATAAAAATTTCTGTTCTGTGACTTTTCTTTTTTTGAATGGATGTTTTGTGACTTTTTTCTTTGGTGTTCTGCGCCATATATATGACATTCTGGCTAGAGGTAAGGCTATGTTGTTTCATTCAAAGATTAGGATGAGGTGGGAACTGGAAGTTATTAACAGAAAACCCCTGCATGCTTTAGCCAGCCCGGGAAAATTCGGAGCTCTCTTGTCCTTACTATGGTTTTTTGTTATTAGGGAGTTAAATTCGGTCAGGGACTTGTGTTGCCGTAATCTTCTCCTTCATTTCTTTCTCAGGCAAGCATAGAACGCTTTCTATGTATGTTGGCGGAATACAGGTTCATGCATATTAGGAAGTGGTTATTAACATTTGTTTTTCGGTGTAAGCGGCTTTTCGGATCCGGTTCCTTTGAATCCAAACCCGTTAAGGGCGGACTCTTTTTCCCACGTGAGCGCCCAAGGACGTACCGCATAATGCATTGCTCCTTTCACATTAACTGTGATCGCTGGTGAAAAGAACATTAATTGCTACAATGCTTTGGTCAACGCATTACATATTTAATTTGTGACAAACTTGTCGTGTTGATTTAATTAGAATTGTACGGGATGCGTTGATGAAGGCAATAACATCGGACGAAGGAGAAGGTGTTGGGTGTTAACATCATGCATGAGGCAGAGCGACAGAGGGCATGCAGAAAAGCCAAATCATCTCTGACTCTTCGCCACCAGGTCATACGTACGCCTGTCTGTAGTGCAAATCCATATCCTGTATTCTGTGGATATCTCTTTTCATGCGTTTTGAGAATTATTAAATGAATTTTGCCCTCACAAGAAAACAAAATTAAAACACCAACAAGCCTTGTCTCGTTAATGTGCTCGGTTATACAGACTATAATATATTATCGTAATCCATCAACAATCAAGTTTTTGATATATTATGAAATAAAAGCATAGAGTGCTTTTTGTCTTAGTGATCAATCCCTCAAGAGAAAGAAAGATTGCCACGTACATGATGAAGGAGAGTTTAATTTGGATGGGTGGAATAAATTAGAGTGAAGGGAGGAAGGTGGGCAGTACGAGACAGGAGGGAACAGTGGGGGGAAAGAGGAGTGAATAGAGAGGAGTTGATAATTGAGGAAGAAAAAGAGAAGGGAATAGGGAGAGGAGGAGGTGAGAACAGGAAACAATGGAATGTATATATGCATGAGAGAATTATTAGGATAGAGGGTATTGGGGAGGAATTAGATGTATAGGGGACAGACGCAGAGAACAGACTGATAGCTTGCACTAGAAGCACCCAGGCCACCACAACTTCCCATCCCCGGGGCATGCCCCCTCCCCTTTGTACAACGTGGGATTTGGGACTTCAGGTAAGAGTTGGATTTTACTCGTTTAAAGAACTTTTGGGTAGTCCTCATTGCCGTGTAGAGCCGTTGCGACTCAATGTTGCTCCCAGGTGTATATGATGATGAAGATGATGTGTTAGAGAAAAATAATAGGCTAGTTTGAATTAAATTTTCTGGTAGCTCGCATGTACCAATTAAGGTGATGAGAAATCAAATGCAAATATATAAGAAGAAGGTGGGGGGTGTAAAGCCCTGATTGGTTGAGCATCGTTATTGGGTGGTTTGTTTTTTTCTGGGGGGGGGGGGGGGGGCGCCTTCCTATACTAGGAAGGCGCCATCAACACCGTCTGAGATGTGTGGCCAAGTGAGGCCTCCTATTCATCAAAGTCGCCGCCTGTATATACACGGTTGTCACTAATTACATGTACTACTACGTGTGTGTAGGTAATAGAGCCCATCGACGTCCAAATGGAGGGGCGCCTTTGAAAGTGAATGCCCCAAAATGTTTGATTTCCTATCCCTGTAACTCATCAAAGCTATCACCAGCTAATTCAAGAAAGCGTCCCGGCCCCATTAATTGTTTGGGCGCACGCACACACGCACACACGGATCATGAAATAATAAATTAAATGATGAGATTAGGACGTGGTTTAATTTAAGCAGCATGGCGAATAAGAGTCAGAGAGGGGCATGATGGAAGGCAGGAAAACACGACGGAGAGAAAGCCGGATGGATGAGTGGCCCATTTCGTAAGGGCTTTATTTTTAATCATAAAACGTTTCCTTTACCCACGCATTCAACTATCTATATATATAGAGATTATTTAAAATATATTTAATTTTTTAAAAAAATATTATTTTATTATAATTTTATTCATAATATTTAGAGAATATTTTAACTTTTAAATATTTAAATTTATATTTTAGAATAATAGATAATTTATTCTGACTAATATTAATATTATTTAAAAGAAATTGAAAATTTTAATTATTTTTAAATAATAGGTGAATCTCTTTTTAAAAATTTATTTACCTTATTTTGTAGCACCCCGCACCTCCCAAAATCAAACGTCTCCTATGGGGCTGGGCTGTCAATATCTGATCATCCCCCATCATCACTACCCAGAAAGCTAGGGATCATCGTTATTTTTTAAAAAGATAAAAAAAAATTGATTGTATCTTCTATCTATCCACATCAATTACCAAATCAAATATAAAAAATATATTATTTTATTATAATTTTAATTATAATATTTAAAAAAATATTTTAACTTTTATATATTTAGGTTTATATTTATAAATAATTGGCAACTCAAAGAACAATTCCTTTTTAATTTTTTTTATAAAAAAAACTACGAAATTCATAACAAATGACTATTCATGAGCCAAGTTCATTTTAATGGATTAAAATTTTTTGGGGTACAAATTAAAATATTTAAGTATACAAACTATTTCTCACTCCTTTTGAATAATTATTTTCAATTGAATCTCATATTGGGGATTTTTTTTCTTATACTATATCTCGTGTTTTTTTTTGTATAAAAATTTTTAAAAAGGGTTGGGCTCACCTACAATTGAAAAGCAGAGTGAAGTCTCTTTTATTCCTAAAAGATACCAATGTTAGACATAGTGAGCATTCTATTATCCTCAAACATAAATATAGGTAATCAGGAGTTAAGATGTCTTTCTAAATACTGTAACTAGAATCATAACAAAATTATACTTTATAATAATTAAATATATTTTAAATAATTATATATTTTATCTGTTCGCCTGTTAAAGTCAGAGATAGATCATCTCGTGGATTATTTGTTTGTGCGGGTCTTACCAAGTAATAGGGAAAAGGGACATGGGCCGAGTTAAGAATAGTAGGCCTACTGGGCTTGTATCTGAGTGATGGCTATAGACACTAAACCTGCAAAAATGTCAGGTACTTAATATTAAGCTCCAGGCGTTTATCCTTAAGCTCCAGCGTTTATCCAGGCTTGTACCAATAAAAAACAAGTATTAAGCTCCAGGTGTTTATCCTTAACAATCCAGCAATGGACCTTTCCCTCTCAAATAGTTGGCCTAAACTAACTAGGCAACACCCTTTCCTAATTCCTGCCTCGTGGCCCCACCACTTTTTCTCTCTATGCCTCCCATTGTCCTCACTCATAACCAACGCTATTTTAATTCTCAGGCCCCACAAAAAGGAAAAACTCCATTTATTTCTTGCAAATAATGAAATCTTATTTTAAAATGTTAAATGATTTTTCATTTTTAGAAATCTATATTGCACTCTCGTAATTACACGTGAAAGGAGCTACGGCCTCAGTCATGTTTGTTTTTAAGCGGGAAATTTGTGTCAGCTTTTTTTTTTTCCTGTTTTGAAATAATGTAGTGCCACCTTAATATTTAAAAAGATTTAAACTCCTTCCTGCAACTGCAATGCCCGTTGTTCACGTGTTGGCTAATTGGAATTAGAGTCCGCTTTCCATAAGTAGAAAGCACGAATCGAAGGTCTGCAACGCTCCACTTTTGTTTTTTTGTTTTTTACTTGCTTTACCTTTCTTCCTTCATAATTTGTTATTGTTAGTGGATATATAATTTGATGCAAGTTGGTACGTTGAGCACTGCTTCAATTGGTCAATCAAGTGATAATTCAATTGCTTAAGTGCATGCACCCAAATTACATATGGTGCTCCGACGCGGACGTCACTGCCAAATCACTTATCTCCCCCCAAGAACAAGACGCCAGGTAGCGATTTCCGTATCTACGTACGACATTAAAATATAAGCAATGAATTATTATTATTTTCCTGTTTTTTAATTACATCGCGAGAGCTTGAAGTATTTATAGTTATTTATTATTACCCACACCTCATTCCGTTTTTACCATTTAAAATTATTGCATTTTTACATATTAAAATCTATTTTATAATTTGTTTGTCACATATTATAAAATTAAGAGAAATATTTATATATTCCTATAGCATCACCTCGTTTATACTTTAACTAATTAAAGTACAACAATCTATCTAATTTAAATTCTAGTTAGCACTCTATCTTTTTTTTGGAAAAGAGAAAAAATTCTTGACAATTATAATAACAACAAATATAGATAAATTGTTAAAAATAAATAGTATATTTTGATTGGTCAAGTATAGGCGAGGTGGTATTACAATAGTATATAAGTATTTTTTAAAAATGATTATAAGGACATATTTTAATTAGCGATGGACATATATGGCCAATCATTGCATTAAAAAGATTGATTAATGTGTAGCGATATTATGACAATATGTTCGGCCAAAACAATCTGTAGATATGCAATAAGTTCTGGAGAACCTCAGCTGAAGAGACAAAAAGAGAAAAGTGTGCCAAATTAAACAGAGTTAATATATACATGCATATAATATTGAGGGGACACGTGGATTAATTAGTGTGAAAACCAAGTCTACACAATACTACTATAGTGCAGCAATACTAAAAGATCATTCAAGAAGTATAATTAAGGTAGCAAAACTCGCCTAAAAGAAATAATCTATGCCTATGTCGACATTGTAACAGATAGAAGCTGCCAGGCATGCAATACCTCATAATTCAGTAGCAATATCAATGGCGGTCGGTTCCCATGACTGGGAGATACTGAGGCCGACATGCATGCTGACTTGCAATATACTTTGCCAGAAACTTCTTGCTGAATACATATTATCGGCCTCAATTTGACCTCCCCTACGTGTTGAAAAAATTGCCGCAGTGTACATGGAGGATCGATGGGGATGTTTCATCAGCTCCGCGCATGTTACCATGTCGTGAGCACCACCACATATCCTCCTTTCTTCTTACCTAATCCAACGGAGGAAAATCGAAACAGAAAGAACAACAGAGACCTTCAAGTTCACTTGTCTCCTGAGTCTTCATTCACAAGATCATCACACGTCAGAAACTACTGCACAATTGTCTCCTGCTGTCCACTGTTAAGATAAAATCTATGCCCTCACACCTCACGACCCACCAATATGCATATCACATCAATGAAGTGGAAAATGCTAGTGAAGTATACATATTCAGAAAGCGCAATAGCTCTCTATATATGAATCACTATTTCTGTTTTTGGCGTGTTTTTTTTTTGGAGAAACACGGCCTCCAACCCAGACATCCAACACTCAACAAGCTGGCTTACAACCCAGCTCTCGGCACACGGCAGTTCAGCAACAACTGGTCTGCACTTGCACTGTACATCGCAACTGCTTCTTCTCCCTCCCATAAATGGCTTCCTCCAACTGTCAACTGCCGCAACGAATCCGTCCAACAATCACAACATGTTTGGCAGCCGCAGAAGCGAATCGTCCACTGGGCGTCACCCCGTTTACAAGGGAGTGAGGCGTAGGAGCAGTGGCAAATGGGTGTCTGAAATTCGGGAGCCCAAGAAGCCCAACCGGATTTGGTTAGGCACATTCCCTACCCCTGAAATGGCTGCCGTCGCCTACGACGTCGCCGCCCTTGCTCTTAAGGGTGAGCGCGCCGACCTTAACTTCCCCGACTCCGCCTCTTCCTTGCCCGTCCCTGCGTCCACCTTTCCCTCTGATATTCAGGTGGCTGCAGCCAGCGCCGCGGCCGCCGTGGGGGCTGCTAAGGATGCTTTGTCTGCGACCACTGGGGAGTCATCTTCTTCGGCGTCGCTGAAAGACAAGGAAGAGGGAGCGGCGACGGAGTTTGTGGATGAGGATTTGATCTTCGATATGCCAAATGTGCTGCTCAATATGGCAGAAGGAATGATGCTCTCTCCTCCTCCACTGGACTGTGATGCTGTTGCTCCCCCAGATTACATGCCTCAGGATCCATACCTTTGGAACTTCCGCCCCTAATTAATCATCTCCTTTATCTCATTATATTATATGAATATATATAATAATGCTTGAACTGAAAATTAACAAAAAAATTGTAATAAAGGTGACCTGTAGTAATAAACTATGGGAGAGCTATCACATCGAAACTTGCTTCGACATGACGGAATTAATGGAATGTGTGATCAGTGTGAGTGTGGTTTGTTGCTGGATTCCTTCCTTCTGTACAAAACCTTGTATATGAGTATGAAGTTTGTTGCTGCACCTCAATGTAGTCAACCGCTTATATATATATATGGTCATGCAATGTGCGTTAATTAGACGAGGTTTTCGGTGTTCTTTTTCTGAGGTTAGAGTTGCAGACCTTGTTTTCTGGAATCATATAAAAATTCCCTTGCTTGCCTTGAAATACTACTGCTTCACAAGTCGCGCATATAACATTAATCATCGCGTGTATATATATATATATATATATATATATATATATATCTTTACCTTGGACGTCGCCACACCACTTTAGGTTTGTCATATGGAATTGAAGGTCTGAGTCTCCTCACGCACCCATACAAGTTACAGCTTTGCTGCTTTAATTTGATTCGTGCATTCTTCCCTTTGTTGACGTGTCATTCTAAAGAAGTTCGGCTTGTCAAACGGGGCATTCCGTGGTGGAAAACACATACCATTGAATTGAAGACGACATTTCACCTTCCCCTGATAGTGATGTTGATCTATATACCAAGTCATTCTTGTGTCGTAAATATCATACAAATTTTAAATTTCTATATATTTCTTTTATCTTTAATATAATAAGAATTGTTCTTAATTTTAAATATAAAATATTTTTTTATATTTATTAATTTTTTTAAATTATTCATGTATCGTTACTCTCTAATAATAATTAAATAAAAAAAGAATAAATTAAGGAAGATTATTATAGTAGTTTATAAAAAATATTTTATATTAAATAATTTAATTAATTAAATAAATTCTATATTAAGAATTTAAGTAAAAAGTTTCACCAAATGCCCGCTCACGTGCTTTTCCACAGAGGGAAAAAAGCCTACGTTCTCAAAAGAGCAACTCATAGCAAAGCTTTTGATCATTATAACTAAGTACATACTGTTGTTCATTAAAGGTACTGTGTGTATACGATGATTCAAGGGGGAGGAGATCATCTAAATTTTTGTAGAAAAATCAGCCAATGCTTCTTTTCACAAAAATCAATATGATCCGTACGACTTAAGCACAGGGCAGAGAGTCTCGAGTCTGAACGATTTGCTTCGTAACCATGGTGCTACATCGGGCCCTACTTTGACTTGGGAAGGGATTTTAAAATCCGAAATAAAGACAAATCAATTTATACTATATATACTTGCTTAGTGAAAAAGGTATTTAGCTTCAAACCATTTAAAATATTTTATAACAATGGTAACAGCACGCAGTTATATTATTTTTGGCCCAGAATAATTTGTGTTTATATAGTCATACACTCTTGCTTTTAGCAGTATATTAAACTAATTCAGCATGTCACTGTTTTAATTCTTTATGTTGAAATTCGATGTTTTAATCAATTCGTCTTCTTTATTGTGGAAATATTGGGTATGCTAAACTATTAAACTTGAAAGGGGAAAAAGGGGTACAATTGCTGACCAAATACTCAACGGATATTAAGTTTGACCATTCGAAAATTTTGTTTGACTAAATTTATTGCCACGTGGCACTCTATCCCTCCACCCGATTCAGCAAAACACAAATAAATGAACAAACAGACATGCTAACCCAACGCATGTCGGTTTTTACTGTGCCATAAGCAATGTGTACGAAGCATTGTTTTTTAGTTCCAAGGATAAAAATATGTATTTAATTTGTATATATAGGTTTGGTTAGATATATAAGGCGGGAGAGGGAGAGAGATTGAAATGCCTATTTTTTAAGTAAACAACGTAGGGAGAGATCTGTTCGTAATGGCATCATGAGGAGAAAGTGAAGTGAGGACATAATTAGAGTAATAATCAATGGTTTAAGCACCACCAAAACGAGATTTGACTTTTGTGGGACTATTGTGTGCTCTTGCTATCCATGAGTCACCAGATTTGCTATTCTCACGATCACTCTCACCCTCACAAATTAAAGTGGTTCCCTCTCCGCCGTTTTCTTGATGGTACAACTATAAATAACATTACAACTGTCTCCGTATAATAACCACCATACGACATATTTAGTGGTGAGCTGCTTGCTTAGTTTGATATCCACTGGAACTAATTTAACCGCTTTCAGAGCTGTCAAATTGCCACCACTGTTCTCTTCTATATTTGTATATCCCCACATCCTTTTCAATCCATATTACCTTCTATTCCCTTCCTTCAATTTAATTTGATTTTCCAAACACCCTATTTATTTGGCTGCTTTAATTTTGGGAAAAGGTGGATCACACTATATCCAACATACCAACACGCGATCAGTTCTCCAATTTTATTTTTTTAATAATATTCTTATTTTTAACGTTTAAACATATAGTATCTTCGATTGAAGAAAGAACGACCAATTCCAACGGCCACCGTCATCTTTCAATTTTCTTGGGAAATAAATTATTTATTTTTCATTTTCTCTACGGGGTGCGTGCACGCGTGTCTTGTTACTTAGTGTTTCTAACATGCCCTTTTTAAATTTGTTACATATCTCTACAAATTTTACAGCCTTTTCACATAAATTAGCCACGTATATATAAGGTGCATAAAGTGAAATAAAAAGCTGAGATATATTCGAAATGAATTTCATGAAGTGATCGTCTCGATCAGACGACGTTATTCCAAATGAAGGTTAAAAGAAATAAAGAATATGCCATAATTCCTGGGGGGTCAACTAAACTAGTAATTAAAGACACAGCATTTGGCCATTTGCCATGATATATACAGCGATGCAGGAACTCATCACTTCCGGTCTTCCTCTTTGACGACTTCTTCGGCAACTACAGTCCGTACCTTGAACCGCTCAAGCTTGTGTGATGACTCCTTATCAATACCTCGCGATTGAATGTCTTCATTATCCTGGAATCCTCCCCTGTTCTCTAATTTTGTGAATAGGCCTTCCACTTCCGATTTCAGGCGATCTCTTACTCTGCCTTCACCTGCAATCATGTGGGCATGATGCGTCACACTGTTCCTGTAACTTTCCTCCAGCCCTTCATCACCCTGCACCTGGAATCTCATATCCATCTCTGGAGGCTGGAAGCTCGGATCGTAACTGTTGGGTGGTCTCGCGGGTTGAGGAAGTTGGTTTACAACCCATCTCTCAGTGCCGGAAGTCATCGTGTTCTCAACGAGAGGGACCAACGTAGGTTTTGATGATTTAATCTGAGTAACGGCTTCTTTTTTGTTAACGTAATTAAGGGTCGACCAATCAAATGATGGGTACAAGAACGGAAAATCTGAAATGCCTGGATCCTGTGTAGGCCTTGGCATGGATGGCGTCTATATATAGAGTGACGAGATGAGCATGGGAACTCTTGGAACTGGTAAATTATGAGCATTGACAAATCAAAGGTCAAGAGGGAGGCCAAGTCTTGCTGTGTACGTACGTGCTTATCGATCGCCGAGTGTTTGACGTCTTCGTACCCGACCAATGATCCTTCAGAGTTATATTGAACAGGTAAATGAGGTTGACTGCGAGAGGCTGCTGGAAGGTGCCCTTGGAGTAATACTTGACACGCTTCATTTAGATGACCACCCATCCATATATATCCTGATACCTGAATTATCCAGTTTTAATGTACAGACTGGTTGAATTGCTCTTGAGCCACTTGATTAATTATAATTGGCTTTGAAAAGTAGGTTTTGCTCGAATTTGAATATAGACTCAAATACGACGCTCGTGTTGTTTCGAGTCTCGCTGAATTTAAACGGTCAAGTATTGTAATAATTTCGCGTCTATTGCATGATGGGGGTGATAGACCGGTCGCCGTCCAAACGGGTAGGACTAGCTTGGAGTCTCACACATCAAAGCTGATTCACGGAAGATCCCAGAAGGCACGCCTCGTTGAAAGTCAACAACGGTTCCGTTCATCTTTCTTCTAAGTTATATTATTCGTAAATCAAGTATAATACAGATTTATTGAACTAGCCCATCCATCGAATTCGGCGGTGAGTATTCGAAATAACAGGAACGGGAAATTACAAAGTGCTCCTAATTATTAATTATTCAAGTACACGTGATTCGTTCTATTCCTTTTTGGAAATTAGAATAAAAATGTGTTTTGAAAAAGGAAACAAAGGTTCGGTCGAAATTAAGGAAGCTTTCGTTGTGTGCTTCCCCGCGTCACGCACTTTTGATTTACCAAAAGGTATTGGAATTTGGAAACCGATGCATTGACTCCCTGCTCCTCCTACACTTCCCTTTCTACCCGAAATCCCCTGACTGACAAGTATATATCCGTGTCATCCATAATACGCCTTGCCACGTAATTAATAAAATCGGATTCTTACCTCCTCTGTTCCCTACTACCTCCCATACTTAACATACAACTTTATTAACGGATTGAATTTAATTTTAAATATATTTTATAGATAATATTTATTATTTTTATTTAAACTGATTTACTTAACACATAAATTGATATATAATTTAATTTTATATATATGTATGGATATTTTAAAAATATTATATCATATTCATTATAATTAATTAATTAATTTAATTTTTTTAATCTATTTAAATTAGTTAATTAAATTTTATATTAATAATAAGAAAAAAATGCTAGTACTATTATTACATTAGAATTTTAATTATTAATTATTTTATTATTATTTAACTATTGATTGACAAATAATAATAATAGATAAAGCCTACCTATCCATCGGATTATAATTTAAGTAACTAAGTTAAACTATATAGATAACCTACCACATCATTACCATCATCATCATCATATCGAATAAGCCAGGGGTTTGCAATATTAATATCTCCACCAATCGTAAGCCGTCAATGGAGTCTTCAAGGTAACCTTGAAAGTCGAGTGTACGTAACCTCAAAGTTCAAACAATCACTTTCCATTTCTGAGATTATTTAGTATGATCCCCTTCTATCGTAGAATAGTACGATCTTTCTTCGTGATACAACCACTGAATTCTATTGATGGACTTCGTCTCCGGTCCGGTCAGTCTAAAAAGGGAAACGCCGGGGGATGGGGGGTCAGCTTGCATCTAGCATTAATTCATGAGCTTCAGGATCGATCGAACATGCTTTCAAGTTCTAATTTATAACTGAACCAAAAAAAAACAAGGTTATAATTCATAAATCATAATAATATTATTTTAAACAAAATAAATCAGCGTATAATCTTGAAAACGTTCTCTCCCTAACTTGTAGAAAAGTCTGTGGGTCGCAGGATCAATGATTCAAACAGCTAGAAGACCAACTACTAAGTTAAAGCTGTGATCAGAGAGTAATAATGATGGGATCGTGAAAAGGACTAAACGGCGGAGAAGTAGGTCTGAGCCACCGTGAGAACCAACCAGATAAATGCGGCCAGCTCAGATATAAAGGACCAGGGCGTGTCAAAATAGGTGGACTTAAAGCTCGCACACTGAACGTGCCACCCACTCCGATAGAACTGATGAACATCGTTGAACAACTGAGATTAGTAAGACATATCTATATCGAATGCCACTTCTTTCCCCGCGCGGTTGAAGAAATGGGCAACTTCCCCTTCCGTACCGAAAGGGTTCTCAATTATGTTCCGATCGCACAGATACTCAACGTCCCTGTGAGTGTTTATGAGACAGTCCATGAGGGTGACATAGGTGGTGATATCCTTGGAGCAACCGTTGTAACACTGTTCGAAGGCCTCGCAGTTGAGCAAGAAAGAGCTCATGAAATCGTCAATTGTGAGGGTGGGCATTTCTATGACGCCGCGCCTGAATGTTACGTCCAAGACGCTATCTCTCTCCCTGGGAGTGATTTTAATTCCAGCCCTGCGAAGTTTAGAGACGCAGTGGATCACGTCGGTTGGCGTCGGTACCCGTTTTTGTTCTCTATCCGGATTTGGTATGAAGCTGGAGCGAATCAAATCCAGCAAATGTTTTCCTTTGAGATGAGGGAAGCGAGCGATGACTTCGTCTGGCCGCAGCGTTGAATTGTTGAAGAATTCCAAGGCGAGAGAGGAGAGTGTTCGGGATGATTCTTCTTGAGTCAAATTCGAGAGATCATACCAGCGTTCCAGGATGAAATAAGGGATCTGATTCTCGAGCTTGAGAAAATTCCTGTAGAGAAAGGGTAGTATCCAGGACATGGTGACGAGCGGGTCATCGGTTTCAAAGGGGACCAATCTCCCAACTTTGCGGAACAATTCAAAGATGAAACAGCCATCAAGAACCATCATCTCGATGAATTCATGAGAATTAAAGGGAATGGTTTCGGAGTAACACTCTCGGGCTTCGGATTCCAATGGGGCCATGGCTTTCAAGTAATCCTCCAAGCCTAAGCCTTTGGCGTGGGTTCTGGAGAGCAGAGAACCCAGATAGCGCCACTTGTGCTCTTGAATCATATTAAAGCGAGGTTGGCCAAGATGATAAGGACCTATGGATGCGATGAGAGGTTGGTACGCTTTTCCGTTAACATCGGCTAAGCTGGTTGGGACTCTGAAGATGTAGCAAGACTTCTTACCCGCGGCTTTGCATAGTAATTTCGGATCCTGGGAAATCTTTTCCATCGTGGAAGCCAGCCTCTCTTCATCTACCTCCCAAATATCTATTACGTGGGGATTGCCGGCCTCTTCTGCCATCGCTGACTGCCAAGGTGCTTGCCTCGCAGTGGCCTCGATACCGTGAATACATACCCCACCACCCGCCGTAACCCATACGCATGGCGTCCTTTATACTATTTGTATATATAGATTCAGCTAATCATTTCACAATTATTTTAGTGGACCATATATTCTAAAATTAAAGCCGCCCTTGGTTTATATACATACAGCTGTCCCGAACATGGTGAGACCGGGCAACGGCTTCGCGTATTGAAATTGAATGTTACGGGGCTGAGCCTTTGGGCAAAAAGATGCCGTTGGTCCAGATCAGGCCTCTTTTACCCTTTTTGGCCAGAAGGGCGTGAGCGGAAAAGAAACAAGGCATTAGAAGTTGGAAGAGATGACATTGCCGGGCGGTGGCCTTAAGGCCGAAAGAGAAAATCAGAGAAACCATAAAAGAACGGGTACTATTAATAACTGAGAGAGTGATACTGTGATAGATCTCCTCCATGAGGCTTAGGTTGAACTTTGAAGTTCGTCCCGAGAATATTCGGAGCGCCCCATTGTAACTACAATTGCTTCGATATTTGTGGATGCATGGCGCCAACCGTAAACCAAGTGCTACGCCGTTGATGCATAAATTTGACTAGTTTTAGATAAAGAGAATATAAAGTAATCAAAACTCATGAGAGGTTGAGAATCATGATGAAGCAAAACACTGAGAAACGTATTATCCCTAACTGTTTGGATCCGCAGGCCTCCATACAAGTGAAGACAGTACGGCGGGCAAATACCACGACTCATTTTTTATGAAAATCACTTATGTATCAAACGCTTACATTTGATCCCCACTATTTTCAGTATTTTTTGAACCCACTGAACTCATTGGCCAAAAAAGGAAAAAGAAAAGAAAACAGAACTCTTGCCTGGGTATTTAATTTGAGACTTTTTCTTACTTAGAGCGCACTACTCCATCGTCTTTCCAATATAAAAAAGGAAGCAACGTGCATGCATGTTGTAGCGGGATTGAGAGGGTATGAAATCAGTCAGCCCAGAGAGTGAAGTGGAAGGGAGTTTCGGGAGGGAGCCAATTGAAGCCTGTCTGCAAGGCCGGTGGTGTGATGATTAACCCTTCTGCCATGCTATTAATCAGTGCTGGCATGTTAAACACCTCCTCTTCGTCCCAATACATGCTCTGCCAACCCTCTCCTGAACCCATCTCCGCCATTCTCTTATCCCAAGAGAAACCAGAAGCATCACAAGTCTCTATCACTTGACCTGAAATATACTTGTCATATCTTCCATGTAGCCATTGATGGAGGAGGCATGCAAATGGTGAGCAACATTCATGCAACCAAAGCCTGGAGCTGTGGCCGCCATGTCTCTCTCAGCGAAGCTTTCGAACCACTCGCCAATTTCCTTGTGCTCGCTATGCACCATCTTTTCTATCTTCTTTTTAGTTCCACCCCTTTTATTCTCCATTTTGTTTGATTCTGATCTCATCATTCATCTGCAGTTCGGGAGTCCTTTGCCTTTGTTCCGCCTTCCACCCTCATCACTCCCTGCATAATATTGCTTTAGAGCATTGTTGACGAGCTTTTATCAACCACCAAGGCACGAAGTTCAGACGTCATGTTGCCTCGAGATAGCGTGATAAACGTGGCATGATGCTTAAAGCATTTCTTAAACTAAAAAAAATGTTCCACGCAAAACAAACTGAATCGAGTCTTTCTTTCACACGGGACGAGGCAACGTGGCTGAGAGGTGAACCCGGTTTGCCGTGTCGTGGGTGTGATTCTTGGCTGTTGTTGGTTTTTAAATACACCATTCCCTTTATCATCAATGTTGAATTATTTATTAATTAAGAGACTATACAGATGTGTTTGACTCCGAAAGATAAAATATTCCGGTAAAAAAAACGAGACTTTTAAAAAACCACTTTTTTTTTTGTAGCAAACTTTATAAAAAAACTAATTCTAGATAAAAAAAATATTTAAATAGATATTACTAAAATAATTTTTATAATTTATAATTTATTAAAAAGATATAAAATAAAATAAAAATATATAATGTTCATCATCTTCTTTATATTCTGGTAAATCTGGTGAATCTAGCAGAAATAAGGTTAGAAAAAGTGAGTAAGAGAGAGATTTTAAAAAATGAGTGATACACCTTCTACTTCCGAAGAACTTATTAGAATTTCCTCAGCCTTGTCCATAGATCGTTTACCTTCTTCTATCTGACGTACTCTTTCCCACAAAATAGATAATCTTGTAGAGTTTACCCATCTTCCAGAAGAAGCTCGTATCAGAGATACTGAGTTACCTCTTCTAAATCCATATTCCCTTTTTCATAGACAATGTTCTACTACCTTCCGAAGTATCCGCCATCTTATTTCCAGAACTACTCCTCCTGTCAAAGAAACTATTCAAAGTTCTCGTCTTGACCAATGTGGAATTCCTTCTTCCAGTCGTGAACAGTATGTTACACTGGAGTTACCTCAGCCTCTTATCAATTCATATATTGAACAGGGTTATTCACATCTCCATCTTAGAGCTGTTCGTCTTGTTCTTACCCTACATAGTCGAAAAGGACTTCCTGTCTCAGCAAAAGTTGCTTTGTTAGATATAGCATATCCTGAGTATCCAAATGTCCTGATTGGTATTTTGGTAACTACTCTCAGCAATGGAAGTATAGTGTTAACTATTACTCCCAATTACAACATGATGCTGACAGATCCTACTCTTTCGAAAAGGATAAAAGTACAAGTGCAGATTGTTGGTGCCAAGTTAGACCCAAGTGTTATTGCAGCTACTTTACATCATCAGTTGGTGTACAGAGTCCAGAATCACTCTCTGGATCTTCAGATCCCAACAGATACACATGATGCTCTGCTGATGTTCACTGATAGTACTTATGGCCTAGCCATAGTAAATATTCCTCGGCAAATTCTAAAAGAAGAGCTTGCACAGATCATTCCTCTTGAATGGATTACCAACTATGAAAGAGAGTTTAATACAACTCCTGCTGATGTTCATACTTCTGCACCACCTGTTGTTACTCAGATGTCTGATGGTACTGTTTGTACAATTTTTCAGAAACCTGGAACTGAGGGTTCTCATCCCTCTAGAATGATTGCTACTATTTCTCCTGTCTATTCCAGTGATCCTCAAGCAAGTGATCCTCCGGTTCATGAATTTTCAAAGACTGCCAAACCAGTATACGTGTCTCATGTCCATGGGCACTTTATCTGGGACTTTGATAATTCTCTCTGTGAATTAGATTGTGAATGTCATGATCCATCCTTTTGGGATTGCTCAGATAATGAAGACTTTCGAAGAAGAGTCAAAAAGGAGAAAAAGAAAAAGAAAAAGCTGGAACATCAACATAGGCGCAGAAAGCCAAAAGATGATGATGATGAACCACCTCAGCCCCGATTCTCTGTCAACTGGGATATCAATGCTGTCAAACCCAGATCTGATATATCACTGTTTGATTTGCTCAAAGAATTGGGACATGATGATTTGATTGTTGATGTGTTTTCTCAGCACAAACAACCTGAGCCAGCTATTCCAGAACCACCTCCGGTGATTCCAGTTATTCCACCAGTCCAGCCATTACCATGCATCGCTATGCTCAATCCTGAATCTCATCCATATGAAGCTCAGTTTCCCTCTCTTGAAGAAAGTTATGATCAGGGAAATAAGATTGCCAGAAAACCTTACATCAAAAGTACTGAGATTACGCCAAATGGCCCTAAGCCTGTTACTCAAACAGAAGCAGTACTTAACTGGCATACTGACAATGCTGTTTGTCAAAATAAGTTTCTTTCCAGGATTGATTCTAAGCTGGATCTTATCTCTGCCAATACTGAAGACTTATCTTCTCAAGTTGAATCACTGACTGATCAAGTTAGTAAACTTCATTCCAGGCTTAACTCTCAAGCCCAACAACTTGATGCTGATCTTAGAAGATATATTGATCAGAGATACTTTGGACCTGATTTCCAAAGAAAGGAGCAAGAACTCAGAAAAATACAGAAACAGATTAAACAGATTGAAGCTGATATGTCAAGTCATAATCAACCTCCTCCATTTCCCTCTACAGTTGATCCTCTGGCCTCATATGTACCTATTCCTCCATCAACTTATCCTGTTTACTCTCCAGTAACTTCTCCTACACCATCACCCACAGATTATAGCCAAGTTTTCCGGTCAACCTATCATCTAGCCAGACAGTTAAATCCTAAACCAAAACAGTCATCTAGAAGAAAATAAGTTTCCTATTCTGGAGAACAAACCTTTATCCCAGAAGCTACAACCTACCAATCCGCCTTTCCACAAACTGCACAAACCCTAGAATATGTTCCTAGACAACCTGCATTCTCTTTTATTAGACCACCTGTGTCAGCAAGAAGACATTCATCTGGAGGTATACAAATCCGTGAACCTATCCCTACTTATACAGAAGTTGTTCATGTTCCTGGAAGAGGAAAAGAACCAGCAGAACAGCCTAGTAGCTCTACTATTGGAGCACTAGAGAAAAATAAGTTTTTTCTTCCTAGAGAAACTGAAGAACAAGTTTCTAGTCCATCTGAAGAATCTTCTTCAAATGCTGAATCTTCAACATAAGGATCTGATGATGCTACTACTACAGATTATTCTGAATGTTCTAGTGAGGAGCAATATTATGCTGACTTATCAACCATTGCTATGGTTAATCCTCAGACTACTACAACCGAATCAACTAGTAGAAATCCTATTATTGAAGATCCTTCTTCTGAAGATGAAATGGAAGAACAATCTAATGCAAGAACATCCACTCCATTCAAACCCAAGAAACATTCTTGGTTCTCTTTTGATGATATTCCGCCCTCAAAATGGTGTGACAAATTACATGAGTTTGGAGCATGGATTGATTCTCATATGACAGATCCAAGTCTTACCTTGGAACAGATACTGACTGAGTTTGTTTCTCAGATGACTGGTAACCTACGAGAATGGTTTACTCAACTCAGTGAATATCAAAGATTACAACTTGTCAGATCTGCAAATCCTGGAGCATTTCTAGAAGCCCTTCATCAATATCAGATCTGGAAACTTCTAGAAGAACAACACCAAAAGTTTCAGTGTTTCTTTGCTTTGCACAGACCTTACAGTCTAGATCATGAAGGACATCTGTACACTCTCCATGAAGCTCATCTTTGGCAGACTCAGACGTCTTGGCCTCGTTACAAAGAAGCTCTCTTTTCTAACTTGAAGCTTTTTGTCTGCAATATGAATAATCATGAGGAACATCCAGAATTACGATGTACTGCTTTAGGTCCCATACCTAATGAAGCCTTTAGTATTCCTCATATTCAACAATGGTACAAAAGACCTCGGGAACAGATATTTTCTCCAGAGACACTCAAGTATTTAGATTCCCGAAAAAAGACTGAAAAGCAGAAGACACCTACTGAATTACAGCTGTTACCAGGATCATCTGTCCCAGATTTACAGCTGTCATTACCTTCTCAAGAATCTGACGCCACTGTCTCAATAAGTCAAAATGAGAATCCTTGGAATGATGACTGGCATGATTCACAAGACCCATGGGGTGGACCCATGGACCCTGATCTTGAGAAAGCTATTGAAGATCCATCTGATCTTTACTCGATATTTTGGATGGACCCGCAATACTCCAACATGGATACTGACCATGAGACTATTTACAAATAGTTCTCGCACTCCGTGATAATGTGTCGGCACTTAAGTAAAAGAAACGCAAATCATTATGTTGGATTTTGGAGTCTTGTAATAATATGGATTGCTTTAGTTGCTTTATTTACTTTCGGCAAAGTTGTTTGGACTAATGTAATGATGTAAAAGCACGCGTGATAAGTGCTTCAGTTTGTCATGTAATGAATTTAAGACTCTATATAAGGAGTCTGAAGTCAGTTGTATCGTCAGAAGGAAATTCATCTTTGAATATCCATTGTGAAATAGAATGTGTGTTTTCTAAACCTCTCTCTCTTCTCTGAAAGCTCTATCTTTCTTTACTTTTGTATAGATTCATCAGAGTCCAGAGATTCTAAGTATGCTCTGTACCTGCCTCTTATGAGGATCCTGTGCATCAGAAAACAGAATCGGACCAATGTTGTCATAGGTTTTAAGTCTTCCGCTTGAATGATTAGATTTAGTCTGGGAGTTCATGGAAATCAGGGTTTCTAAAGGCAAACATAAGGCCTAAGAGAGGCGTCCGTAAGTCTTAAGTTAGAATCCGTGGGTTTCATGTTCATCTTAGACTGGGTCTCATAGTTCTTGTAGGAGATCCACCCCCTGTGGTATCAGAGCCACCAGCGACAATGATGACAAGCAATAAGTAGTGATGGAGGCTTCAACCACGACATAAAAGGACGGAAAGAAGCGATAAGAAGAGAGGAGAGATTGAAAAAAATAGAATAAAATAATAATTAAGTAAATTATAAATTTTTTTACTGTTTCAGAAACTGTTATCAATAGCTTATTTAAAATTATATTTTGGTCTATAAGTCTTAGATAAATATAACTGTCTATTTTAAAAAAAAATTAAATTATGAACAGAAACTTTTTTAAAATCTTCAATAATAGGAGTAAATGAGAGCTATGCGTGAAAAGGCTAGTTCAATAGTAAAAAGCGTCACAATAATACCATCAATTATTTAATTTAATTGGTAAGATATAGTTCTAATTTCACTATATGTTTCAAATTTAAATTTTGAGAAGACAACAATATTAAATATTTAGTAGTAAAACGTTGCCGTTTTTGTAATCCACCCAACTAGATATATATTTAGTTTAAATCCCTATAAATCCTTTAAATTAAAATAAAGTAAGCCCAAAATACCAGATACTGTACGTAAAACAAGTACGTGACGACAGTAATCAGAAGAATCCCACAGGATGGTTGGGACACGTGGAGGCCCAATTATGGGTCCGTGAAATAGTAGAGAATATTGCTCTACGAGAGATGGAGGCGTTGGATCACTTTAAAATTTATAAAATTTACCCAGACAACAGTAAAAAACAATTTACCCCTCCCAGAGGCTGCACCGTCACATACCATGTACCAGGGAGAACTTTGTTCGAAAATATATTTGACGTGGCTCACACCTCACCTACTTTAGTTTATGTTTGATTTTCAGGTTTTAAATTTGTCAACCAATTCAACTTATAAAATTACCCGAACATTTTATTGATGGAAACAGGGCACATTAAGAAATTTATATATAATAATATAAAATTTTAAAAAGTACATGTACACGGTAATGATGAACTATAAACTAATTAGCCTTTTATTTTCCCCTGAGAAATAACACGAACATTTTGGTTAGGCCTTGGTCGCAAGGGGAAGGACACTGGCCGAAGATCTCAACAATCCAAGTGAGAGTAGCACCGAGGAGGTCGATGAGGGCCCAAATCCAAGTTGGGCTATGCGGCCCAATCATACTCTGTTTGGATCCCAATTTTTTTGGGCCGAGACCCACTAAGGGGGAAGAAGGAAAAAGGAAAAAGAGTGGATGGATGCCGGGATTGCAATCCCCAGTGATGTAGCCTTTATTTGTATCAAGAAAAAGAGGGGGGGGGGGGGATTTACCAAAAAAACAACAGAGAGAAAGGGGAAAAAATAAGAGGGGGATGGGTGCGGGGCAAGCGACAAGTTGAGAGTCACCATTGATGAGGCGCCTTGGAAAAGAACATGTAGAATAAAGAGGTGCATGAAAACGGGATTAGTCCTTTTCATTTTGTTCCTTCCTTGAGAACCGAGAAGGTCCCCTACCCTACCCCACTCCCAACCCTCTTTATTCCCTGTCAATTAAAATGCAAGTGCATGAGAAAAGGAGGGCTAAAGTATGCAAAATATTATGTAGTACGAGCACTTGAATTCAATGAGATGCGACTCACGTACACTAGCCATGTGCATACATATACACCTCACAGTATTTTTGCTAAACTACAGCCTATTCATTCCATTTTACTCTCGTAATGGGAAGACCGATTAACACGCTAGCTCCTCCGACATTTCTTGCACCAAAAATCCGAAGATAAGGTGCTCCAGCTCCCCCGCCATTTCTCTCATGTGTTGCCCACTTCTCTTCCCTTCTCCCTCCTCTCCCCTCAAGTCTTGTTCTACCATCATATCTATTGTGTTTGCCTCCACCCCTCTCCACAATTCCAGCCTCCTACAAACCCCTCTTATCACCCTCCCTCTTTCTTCACTCCCTTCTCTCTCCTCCCTCAATAGATCACTTATTAGCCTCTTCAAATCTCCTCCCATCTCTCCTCTCTCTCCCAACCTTGACTCCCTCCCCACTTCTGACACCAATTCATTGCACCCGTTCTCTTTATCTGACGTTTCTTCATTCCCATCTTCCCACTCATTCTCCTCAACGAATCTTTCCTCCTCCTCCTCCTCTTCTTCTTGATCACGCAGCCTTTTCTCCAGTTCAAGAGGATCCAACCCTGCTAATTTCTCAAATCTACAAAGCTTCTGTAGAAGCTGCTCCTTGGCCCCTGTTCAATCAACACAACCGCATGAGCATCCATAATAACTATCTCGTTCATACTAAATATACTTACGATTGCTGTTCAAACATTAGCAGCAGAGGGCAATAAATGAGAATCGCTATCGGTACTCTTCATTTAAGTGAGCCTGCGAGGAGGGCAGACTCTTAAAGACCACAAGTACAACATGGAAAGCAGCTCCTCAAGTAGTGAATAATTTAAAATGCCCAAATTGATCCTCAGGTGCCTGTACTGCCAACTATTCGCAGCGTCAAAAGCAACGTATGACCAATAATTCATGGGATCCACCACTCTCAGGTGGTAAAAAAAAGTCAGAGAGGCGTAATTTTCAACATCGAAAAACGACCACCTTAAGAGTCATGACATTTCAAACGACTCTTATTTCTAAAATCCTAACCAGTGAGTATATTGAGAGGTCGCATCGTAATTCAGAGGGCTCTAATTACCAAACTACAATTGTGGGTCATGCTCCAATTTATGAAAGCAGTTCTCATGTCTTTTAGTAAAATAAGAGTCGAGTAGGACACGTCCACATTGAATGGGAAATGCCTTTGGGGGAGCCAGCGTGATCTTTAAATGGAACCCACACAGATATTCGGCAATGGCCGCATTAACATTAGCCACCTCTACTCTAGTAGTAACAAAGACGCAAATTTGAAGAGACGTGTACGACAATTTGTTGACGGAAAACGACCACACAATCAACAAAGAATGGTACAAATCAAAGTTAAGAATTGACATACTCTGTACAATGGCATAGCTATTCTCCAAATCAAAACCCTCCTCCTCCTCTTCACCCTCCTCGTTGTTTTCGTCCTCGAATGGGGGGTCTAAAACAGAGACTGGACTACATTGTTCTTTCTCTTCTGTTCCCTCTCCTGATTGACATTGCTCCACCCTCTCTGCTCCATTATTCTCTTTGTCCTGCGGAAATTCATCGTAACCTTCATTAAATATTGTCCTGATTTCCCAAATGCGCAGTTTTCTTTTCATTTAAAAACATAAATCCGAATCAGAAATTATTTTCTAAAAACCCAATGTTTGTATCTGATAACAGCATGCGAGAGGGGTATAAAAAAATAGATGTTTACTATTAAGAAATTAATAATCGCTAGATATCCGCTGCATGGTTATTAAGATAAAATGCACGGGACATATTTCTGGTTGACAGAAACATGATAGGAAGATACAACCATGAATTTGCAGGAAACAAAAACTGTCAAATTGACACATCTGACCCTCCACTAGCCGGATTATTGGCTTTTATACTATTGGAGCGATTTGCGGGTACAATTGTCATTCTACATGGACATTCCGGCCAATTTTGCAGACCCTGGGCTCCAGTTGCCGACACACAAACGCCCAAAAAGACCCAAAAAATGACCTTGCATTGAATGAACCCAGCTGACTCGCGAGTCAGCTCGGCCCATCTGGAGGACCGAGTTTCCATACCCTCATCGTTCAGTGCTTGCCAGACCGTCATATTGATCTTGAACCAAAAGATAATTAAAACTGAAGATATAAGAAAACGACAAACCTGCGTTGTGCGGCGACTCGGAGACGATGCCGGGGAAGCTGATTCCGGCGTGCGGGAAGCAGGGGAGGGGCTCCTGAGTAGAACAAAACGGAAAGGGCTTTGGCTGAGGGCATTGTTATCACAACAAGAACACTCCGTAGTGCTGTTCTGTTTGGAAACAAAGTAAAACTCTTCAAACTCGTCCCACTGGCTACTAATCGACGTTTCCATCCCCAGAGATTTATCTTCATTGCTCTCCGACCAAACGGCACTGCTCGGCCTTCCATTGCCGGAACATATAAACTCCACCTCACAGGCACTCAAGTCCAAGATATTATTATCCTTCCGCGAGTTCGTCTTTTCAGAGAATACATCGGGAAGTTCTCCACGACCAGTTGACGAATCCCACCTCAATATTTCCTTCACTGGGGCCTCAGCTCCTTCATCCTCTATTTCCCGCTTCCGGTTACGACTTCGTCGCTTTAGTCTCTTAAGGAACGACCCAAACAGGCCGAAGGCATTGCTTCTGTGTAGGGGTTTGGTTTTGGGAGAGATCGAGGATTGTTTCTGAATCCGAAGGGCGGCCTCGAGAAGAAGTGCCGCCGTTCGAGCAGGGATGTGAAGAAAAATGGGATTGGTGGAGGCGGAGGGGCTTTTCGACGGAGAAGGCAATTGGAAGAGGGGCGATTTTCTGGGGTCAGGCGTGTCGGGGAATGAGAGAAAGCAGGCGTGTTTACAGAAATTAACTGGGAAGTTTGAGTTTTGATGCATTGGTCTTCGCTTCTTCACTTGGATACTACTCTTGGGGGAAGGCCTCTTGAGCTGGGTACGCCTATCAGAAATGTATTCTTTCAGAAGAAATGGTTCTTGATCCTCCTTCAGTAGCTCGTGCAGGTGCTTTTGAGCCATAATCCCCTGTATGATTACAGAAACTGTGTGCCAAAATACCAAATTATACTGAAGAGATTACAAAACGAAATGTTGCAGTAATTATGAGGACGAAGAGGCTCTGGTTTAGACTACGTGCCCAGGAGGACAACCATCACCTAGTAGTAAGATCGACATTAGAGAGGGAGGAAGAGAAGAGGGAGGGGGGGTGTTGGAGAGGAATGAGGAGACTTCGTGATTCAAATCGATTAGAGTTAAAATGGTGAACTGGGGAATAGTGTGATCAGCTATTTTAAAAGGATATGTAGTCGTAGTATTAAATAATGCTGAAAGTGGAAATTACTCGCGTTCTCCTCGTCTTATTTTATAATTTCGTTTTTGTTTGTTAACGAAGGCAGGAGGAAAAAAAGCTGATTAGAGTGGGAGGGCGTGTATGAGGGGTCAACAAGATTAACAAGGAACATTTCACTTAATAACAATCGCGGATACTTGTTACACTAACAGGTTCGGTTACAGCTGTTTTTACTTTAACAGTGAAACTTTGCTTTGGCCCCCTCCTCTTTTACTGTGATGTCTGCACTCTGCCCTGACCCTTTTTACCTACCAAAGTTGTGCCCGATTTCATTTCTTCCAAACTCTACGCCATTCTTTCATTATTATAAATATCTCCCTTCCCTCACACCAACGTAGTTCTCTTCCCAACTTATGCAAAATAAAAGTAACCATATCCTATTAGCTAACAATAAATATATCTTCATCATAGGGGTGGAATATTATCAAGTAGTTTTGAATATTTCTCGATTTAGAAGAGGTTGATCAATTACCGTGTATCAATGACAAATATGGAAATGGAAACTTTATTTGAATTTTAAGATGGTGATTAAAAAAAAAAAAGAGTGAGCTGAGCTATTGACTGGGCCACACCTGTTTCTGTTTGGAGTGCAGCAGAAAAGAAAATCGAGCCGAGGGCGAATTGTTCAAGTTAGAGGAGGAATGGACTTGAATTGGAGGGGTTTGGCCAGTTAGTCCATACATAGCTAATCAGGTCATAAATAGTTAAAACAAGAGTTAATGAGAAATTTTAGTTTATTTTTTTCCCAACGTACCAAAAATGTAGCACCCCCTGCCGAAACCCTCGCTTTACAGCTGGTCCATTCTTTCCCTTTCATCCCAAAAAGCTTCGCTTTCCGAGTTCTATCTGACATTAATAGGGCACCTTTTCCTTTTCCCCGGTTTTTATTTTTATTTGTGTAGTCATGACGCTCATATTCCAAACCAGGAGTAAGAACAAGGCTCCAGCAACTACAAAACAGACACTCACTGTTACCATTCTTGAGCCGAATATGACATTTTATAGGTCAAAACTGAACCGGTTTATCTGCAACCGACAATGCATCCCCCCTCCATACTCCAGTTCATTGGTCGGTACAACAGACAACTTATTTTATTATTCCAGAATAAAAATGAGACGAAATTTTGCCACCAAATCGAGAACGACCTCTTGCATACATCCCTCCAAAGTCAAACACAATTGCCCCGTGTGCCTCCGTTGAAATTGGGTTATGGGTCGTTCCGTAAGTACTTCCACTGTTGTACAGTGTTTCGTAGGAGCTAGCTAGTGACCTATGAAAAGATCCAAATTTTTCTCGAAGGGCAGTGAAACAGAGTGCTCTGTGCGCACTATGTGAGGTCTTTTGGGAATTATAGAGTGAGGTGGGTCGTTTTTCATTGGTACTGAATTGGCCTTTAATTTAAATTTGAAAAACAAGGTGGCCTACTCTCTATATATATGATATGGGTAAATTCCAAGGTCGCAAGAGTCGCTAGGTCGCTGTGTCTATAGCCCTTGATTCATGGGCAGTAGTCGAAGAGGATATTGTGTTATATATATATATATATATATATATATATATTTGGGTAGGGAGGCATGGGGAGGAGTGAGTAAAGTCTACTAGCTTCAGCCTTCTTCTACCAGCTGCTACCTTCATCCCTTTCTCAGTAAAGCCTCTGCCTTCCCTATTACAACTATCAAACCCATACTGGAATTCCCGATATAATTCATGGTTTGTAGTATATCTTATATTTAAAATCTTATATAATATTATAAAAACAATTGGCCACATACATTAGTTAATACTCTATCTGGTAGGTGATTTTATTATTAACACGGTGTGTGTTGAGGACAATTACACCAGCTGGCTTCTTTTCAGTATATTTCAAACATAAAGCAGCTTGTGACATGGTCAATTAGTGACGTATTTATAGGTCAATCAGCACCAATGGCTACAACTATCCCTAATTCCCTACGCGACCTAGGCCCCCCACATATATCCTCTTGTTTCCCTGTTCTTTTCTTTTCTTCTGGCAGCCCGAGCGGCTGTAAATCGAACATGGCTTTCGCTTCTTGTTCCTTCTCTCCGGCTCGGCTATACGGTTTGGATTTAAAATCTTTAGCATGACTTTTCTCCTGTCATCTTGACCTATTTTGTCATTAATGTGCCACATTTAATTCATTAATTATTATCGTAAGTAGCATGGTTCCCACTCGTATCTGTGCTCGCCATTCAACGTCGTGGAGGTTTGGTCTCTGCGAGCTCTTCCATTTTCGCTTCATACAACCAAGAACGTGCAGGATATATATATTTATATACTTAATTATCCCCTTTCTTCATACAATATATTCACTGACATGGGTAGGTTACAGAGGAAGATACAAAGAGCATAGATTAACCGATAAATAACAAATCTCTCGCACGCCCGTTTCATGCCTGTGCCTTCAAGTACTAAAAAACGACACAAGAAGCTCGAATACCCATGACAAGAAAAAAATATAACGCAGTTTCAAGTTTCTCCTATGCGCTGCTGCTCCACGAATCTACCCATCATTTGTCTCCCTGTACGTATATAGACTCATTTATATTTTAATCAACGCTCACTTCCATATGTCGGGGCATAACGTAGATTTAATAATCCATGCACGCAGCATGAATAATTACAACATTTCAACTTTCGATTAAATTAATCCTGCGTTGAATAACTCGGCACCTTTTCTCATCCCCGTAACTAATACAAAAGTATATTCGTAGACTAAGCAAGGGACATAGAGAGAATCTCGGGACGCCTGCCTTTGCTTTGTCGTCTAAGTAGAATTCAATCCTCTAGTAGGCTAATGTAATATAATATCATTCCACCGATAACGCACGCTAAAGTGGGTTTAACGCTTTACCAAACCCAATCATTCTGAGCTTTGAAAGAAACTTATCTCGGAATCCCTTTTTCTTGCCTCCATTCCCAACTTTCGTGCTGGAAAGTCGAAAAATAATTGCGCTCGAGATTAAATTTCGAAGGGCGATGGTGGCTCGTATGGTCAGCAACATCATATCGATTCCACTTCATCCATATTGCTAATCAATGAGGGTTTATAAAGTATATATAATTAAGCACTCGAGTGGAAGGTCGTTTTAGTTTGTGCAGGTATATATATATATATATATAAAATACAATTTCCCCCATGCCGTCTATCGATAAGTGTGCCTGTTACCGCTGCCAGATTATAATCGGGAAGCGAATGTCAAATTCATATCCGTGTATTATTATTTTACGCTAAAGATCGTATTCTTTTATAGTTTCCTTTTTCCAAAATAAAAAGTTGATGAGGCATAAGCTATTTAATAAGTTTTATAACTACACAGCGCATACACACAGTATATCTCGTTAGAAGGGCGAAATATCATATACGATCGTTCTTAACTAGGAGCCACTTTTTAAGTTGAAAAGAGTTGTGTGATTATATTTCAACATGAAGAAGAAAAATCCTGGGACGATACAATGGTTGCTTCAGAACAATCATGAACCAACTCCCCCAGTAGCCCTTCTATGCTTTTTAAGTAATCTCGAGCTTGCTACAAGTTCGAATCCTAGCACTTCATCTATGTGTTTGTGTGTACATATGTACAGTATACGTATATTCTTACAAAATATACGTTCGCATTGTTTCACTTCAATTGAATACGATCGATTTATATCAGTCAAAGAATTATACTGATTGTTATCTTAAATAATTTTTATAAAAAAAAAAAGCTAGATATATATAGTAAGTTAATATATATCCAATATTTGTTCCAAAATATATAAAAAATAAAAATTAATGAAATAGAAACATTTAGGCACTAAAACTGATATGATTGATATTATTAAATATTTATTCTCTAAGTATACATAGATCACTAAAATCAAAATCAAAGAATTAGTTAAAATTAAAATGAATGTGTTAATCTATATAAAACATTTTTTTGGAAAAAGATAACGGTATCTCTGAATTTTATTAGATGTCCTCACTTAAACTGAAAGAGGAGAACCGTGGTTACATTTGATTCAAAATAGAGCTTAAAAAACAACCTAGCAAACAAAAAAGACTATATATAGAGTACTGTGTGTGGCAGGTGTAATAAGCCACTATAAGTAGAATTTTTTTTTTAAAGTATGTACAGCTATTGTTTTAACTTTAATAAGTATTTCCTCAACAGTATGTCTCATGAGCAAAAATTATGTGACTCCTAACTTCCCAAAGCTTCTAGCAAGAGATACAAGACCAAGACATAAGATCAGTACCCAAGAAATCCCTGTAAATATCAGTTGGCAGAATCTTTTTCCAGACATGATTAACGTTTTCTATACCTCCATGGCAAAGAGTGCAGCTTTGCTCAGAAGTACATGCCACGCCGATAGCTTTCTTCATTAGTGAGAAGCTTTCCTTTCGGAAGTAGCCAAACGAAAGTACGAACTCATCATTGAGCCATGGGGAGTTTCCAGACATGAATCCATTTAGTATCAGCATTATTCCAGTTAAAGGACTCTAAACTCATATAAGATGACTTGATGGTAAACTTGGTGGAGCTTGTAAGATTCCAGAAACAAACTGTGTTTGTTGGTCTTGACTCAATGACCACATTGAGATATCATTAAGAACATTTGGCGGAAGAATTTGCTTAAATAAATCCCGTCCCCAGTTACCATCTTCATCTATATAATCAGAAACTGTGTTAGATAGGTCTGATTCTGATAAACATTTTTATATTTAAGAGGCATCTAGTCTCCTAATCTTGACGGTGGCTGTGTGTAGGCTGCTATATAGTCTATTCTGGCAAAGATATGTTAAAAATAAAGAAAGAAAGAAAGAGATAAAGAATCATGCCGTCTAAAAAATTGTAGGAATTGACATTATAACTATTAAATACACATTGATTATTATTAGTATTAATATAATGATACTAACAATTGATGCCAACATTAGTGATTTGATAAGGAATAGGAAGGCGAGCTCAAAAGACAGTGAGAGAGTACATGAGTAAGATGGGTGGAAAAACACTATATCTTATCCTAAAATCTGAATGCTCAAATGTTATAAGATTTCTCACATTAACTTAAGTTCAGCCACTCTTGATTACGTTGATGATGAGTTGTGTGTACTGTGCAGTAATGATGGCTGGGGATGCGAATAATTAAATCAGTATGCTTACGTTCAATATATACACGTAGCAACACGTTGCCTGGATGTATCAGGCGTGATATGGAGCAATTGATTGTGCATTCTTTTAATGGTGGCTGATTTGACCATCCATATAATTAAAGATCAATTCCTCTGCCTACTAATACACACACACACACACACACACACCAATCATCGCATCACCCAAATCTGAGCAAACCGTACGTCATGATCGGCTCGCTGATATGCTTATTCTTGCTAAACCCTGTTTATATTTTATTTCTGGGCCAAAGCTTATTCTCGCAAATTGAAATTCATCAAATTGGTTGCGTCACCGTTCCATTTATTCTCTTATAAATGATTGCTCAAATTTGTGGACGAAATGACACTTTCACGTCGCCGGGGCATGGCCAAAATGGGATGGACAAGACAGTAGTACACTCGAATCGATAAATTATTCCTCTGCCCTCTTTCGGCGTTTGTTGGTGAAGTGCATGGATATATATATCATATATACACACACATATATTATCAATACTACTTGTTTCTTAATGACACGCCCTCGATATTCTTCTAATAAAAGCCGTGTTCGGTTCGTGGCGGCACTTACAGAGAAACTAGGAGTATATTCATCCCTAGCTAATTTATATGGAAGAGGTAATGCTGATCATGCCACGTTGACAATAGCTATAGGAACCCGAATTTTAGTTAGATTCCCATCATTTCCTTGGTTTATGTTGTGAGTTCCATCATCCTCTCTTCTTCATCAGCACTCCATCGCTGCGTTCATCACATAAGACAATCCTCCATGATGGCAACGCTCTCCGCCACGAAACAAAGGTCACAGTTGCCTCACATCATCTGTTCAGAGTTAGCGTACTTCAGACGGATATTATGTATATCTATGCTCCAGATTTCTGATCACTTCCACGTTCAAGAAGAGGACAGCGCCATTGTCATGACAGCTAGTAACTTGAAGATATGTGCCAGAGATAAACGACAATATCAGTTTTTGACGCAACGTAAAGCAAGCCACACGTTTAACTTTCATTCAAACGTTTAACTTTCATTCAAAAAACATTAACACGTAGTGATAATGGCAAGAATGAATATAGAATGTGGGGAGGGGCCCACGAGAAAGAGGAGGGTTCGTGAAACGAGATGCAGAGGTGAGAGTGCTTGGAGGCGCTGGTGCATGTCATAAAGGAGGAGAGGGGCCGAGATGGATTCCCACGTGTGCATTAATGGTTGGACCACATGTGGTCTGATACTTGTACCCCTGACGTGGCAATACTACATGTGATTCCCCTCACTGCTGTGGAAAGGGCAGTTGTCGTATTCGGGGTTTGGTCAACGTGCTATTCAAACACAACGCTTTGGAGAGTAGTAGGAATGTGGCCAAGAGAGGTATACGGCATGAGTATTATAATATTGGAATAGGTCCCTCTCAGAGCGGACATCCAAATCTGTCGTACGCCACGAGAGAAGGGTTCTTGCGAGACCAAAACCTTGTTTATATCTATGCTCCAGATTTCTGAGGACAAAATCAAACACACGATACGGGAATGGGTGTGTTGCACTGTCATTTTGCGTAGATTCAATTTTAGTTTTTTTTTTTTGGGGGGGGGGGGGGTGGATTGGGGTGTGGAGAGAGCGGGGGCGCGCTGGTCGTTTGTTTTTCACCCCACACCGCTTGCAGCTATTCATCCTCACTGCATGCATGTTCTAGGCCACACCACGCCACATTCTGCTCCATGCTATAATTGTAACATATAATAAATATGAATTAATGTTCGCCCTCTTGGCTCATTGGATTGACAGGTCCCGCTTTGGTTGTTTCTGCGCCAAACGTCGAATGATGTTATATAAATTCCCTCGCAGAAAATAATACTCGGTCGAATCCAATGTTTCGGTTCCGTATAAATATATTTTTTTATATAAAAAATTTAGAGGGTTCCTCACTAGAGGTTAAATAACAGTCTCGCACCTATTAAATGAATTTTTATAATAACAGTAGGAATCAAATTTACGTTTTTATAGAATATAGATTTATTATTTATTATATGTGTTAATACTTTCTTCCATAGGCTTAGTGATCTGTTGGGTTAGCTGGAGGACAGTAAGGCCCAAACGTGGATAGGTCATGCGGGAAGGCCCACCACATAAAGCAACGGTCAGAGGGGGGGGGGGGGGATCAGAATCAGTAATAGTAGGGCCTTTATCTATAACGTCCTACAGCAGGATGGGAGTGACATAATTTCATAATTTCCGCGCGCATATACATTGAATACAACTCCGTGTATATGATATTAATATTAATATTTATTAAAATGAAGTATAGATTAAGATGGCACCATTAATTGACCTAGCTGTCACCTTTATTTCCTTCATTATTTGGTTGTAATCTATAGTGCTTTGTGCAACGAGCTGATTGCGATCTCTCCCTGCCACATGGTTGGATGATTTTGGATAATTCGAGTTCTCTATGGTTTGGTTTTGGAATATAAGGGTTGATTGTGAATTATGTGCTTTAGATATATTCATATATAATGAAAGGGTGAAAAAGGATCGAAGCACTTTACACACGGTGAGGGATGTGTATATATAAGGATGACCAACTCAGACGGGCAACAGCATAGGCGTAGATATAGAGATGATCATAAATACAATGTCTCGTGCGTAGTAGGAAAAGTATTGTTTTTACAAAGAAATGGACGCAATTCCTAATCTGTCTAAAAAAAACATTTCTTCACATATCAAAGGAATTGAGAGGATCGAGGTAGTTCCACCAGGAATGCACTTTCTTTTTTCTTTTTCTTTTTTTTTTTGTATACAGAATGCACTTTCTTATTCCTTGAGGATGTGGGGGAGCAATGAATGAAAATGAGAAGGCAGCATAAAGGATCCAAGAGGAGTGGATGGGTTTAAAGTCATGGCAACTTTGGGACCGTAAGTCCTTCTCCTCTCAGGGCGCAAGTAGCTCAAGAATGGCTACTTTGGTCGATGAAAGCCGGGGAATATATTTGAATGTTGGTTTAATTAGCAAAGTAGTAGTAAGATATATGATCATTTAAAATATATTTAATTTTTAGAAAATATTATTATAATTTTAGTTGTGATATTTGGCAAAATATTATAACTCTTTGATGTATATTTTTACATTTTAAGGTAATAGATAACTCAATTTACTTAATATTAATATTGCCTAGGAGAAAAGTATATTCCACTATACCTTTAAATTATGGGTAAGTTTAACTATTATCTGAAAAAATTTATAAAAAAAAAATGATCTGAATATTTGACTCGGAAGAGGATAGGCATAAAAATGAGTGGAGGGGGTTTGCACCGTACAGCCAGTGCTTCATGCCCAGCAACAAAATAGGGGAAGATAAGTGAGAGGCGTACCCACCACATTTCTTCACTTCCCTCGTAAGTACCTCTTTCTGTCTTTGATTTGCCTTGACCTTATGTCCAAATTGCAAAAAAATAAAAAATAAAAAAAACTAGGGGACCAACATCCTTGGGAGCAAATTAGGGGGCCCGATAAGTCTAATTTGACACGGGGGTAATTAATAGGAGCGCATACATGTATATATATATATATATATATATATATATTATGTAGTATATACGGTTAGACCAAAACCTTCCACCAACACCAATGAATGCTCTGATGTTCCCAAATTAAGCTCACGTGTGTCGTGGCACAGACATAACAAAATGAAAAACAAACAAGATTCTAACGATTGGCCGTGACATGTTAGCTCGATTTGGTAATTCGGCTAAATCTTCTCGTATAGCCTAATCATGTTCTATGTTTCAGATCTTTTTGGTACTAAAATAAAATAATCCAGCTCTGCTACAAACTAGCCGGGGCTCAAGACTTAGTTTGAAGAAGACCTCCAAGAGTTTATAAATCTTGACTTGAAAAGATGACGATAACCGGAAAGATAGATGTAATTACTATATTTTTTAAAATTTGTAATTAGTGGAATCATCCACTTTTGCCGACACTGCAATTTTGGACGTTATCTATCGCGGAAGTCAAAGATAAAATATGAAGATTCTAGAAATAAGTATGCTGATAATAATGCAAAGAGCCTCCAAGGCTTGCTGCTTGGGTTTCAGCCGTTCAATGCAGTGGAACATCCTCAGAGCGGCAATGCAATGTCGGAGCATTAACTCTGCCCCGTCAGTGCCCCCCCCCTCTCTCTCCACCTTTGCATGCTTTCGCTTTCGGACCACCAAATCCAAATCCAATTCCAAGAAAATTAAATATAAGTAAATCTATTTTTTTTTTCAATTTTTTCAAGTTTAAATTTAAATTATAAATATATAATTACACACTCGTTTTGTGATTTTTAGGCAAAATTTAAAAAAATTATAAAATAATTTATATAAAAAAATAATTATAAATAAATGAATATTTAAATAATTATTATTTATAAGAATTTTTATAATTAATAAATTATTAAAAAAAGGATAATTTATAAAAAATAATTATATTTATCTCTTATTCTCTCTCCTATCGAACTGTTCTTCTCTTATGAGATTGCCGATGATGCTACTGTAACTAAGCCACAATGACCCACAATGATGACCCACGACAATCCATAATAAAGACTCACGACAATGCCCTCTACGATGACCCCCTCGGTAACGGCTCCCTCTATTACAATTATCTAGAGGGAAGTGAAAAAGACTTGGTGACCCAAGACAATGGAGAAATAGTAGAAGGCGAGGGGATGCGGTGAAGAGGATTGAGAGGAGAGAGAGGAGAGAGTAAAAGAAAGAAAAATAATTTATATAATTTTTTATTATTTTAAAAATTATTTTTAATAATTTATTTAAAATCATACTTTTACATTATAATTTAATTTAATTTTTTAAATAAATATAATTATTTATTTTAAAAAATTTTAAATAAAATTTTAAATCCAAAACTTTAAAACTTAAATTTTAATTCAATCCAAAAGCACATGACAAGTAATGGAATGTTTGCTTTTGTGAGTAGTATTTTATTTATTTATTATTTTTAAGTCGTCTTTTATAAGTTTTTTTGCTATCAACTCTCTTGTTCCCCACTGCCTTTCAAAACAAAATTTGCAGACTTGGCTGTCAGAACCCTCCACCCACCCATCCTTACCCTCTATCCCTTTCTGTTCCTGTCTCTCATATCTGCCCAAAAAAAGAAAAATCAAAGCGACCTAATTTTAACAGGCTTGCTCTGCTCCAAGTTGTAATATCATTAACCCCACTCTCTCAACCAAACTTCTAAGAAAAATCCGCCTTAATAGCTTCTCTGCGTCTGTATGCTCTGTCCATGGACTTGTATCTGAAGCAATGGAAAAACCAGGATGAGTCAGTGGCAGAGGAACATCATTCTGCAAAGATGCCAAAACTTGTTCTCGAACCTCGTCAAAAGCCTCAAGTGTCTGCCTCTGCTGCTCTCCCTCTGTTTGTACCCGAAACCAACACTAACGTCAGCACCTTGTCAGCATTCTCTGATTCAACCTCCGCTTCTCCCAGACTTCCCCGTAAGATTTATATTCCTTTCTTCCTACTGTGACCCTGAAGCTTTGATTAACTTCACCCGCTAGCTAGTTGCTTCCTTTACAAGTTTTGCTCCACGCTCACACCTTTCTTGTTTTGGATTTAACGGTTCTTTGGTTATTTCATTTTCTCCCTTTTCAGGGATGGGGAGTTATTTCAGCTTGGCTCAGTGGCAGGAGCTTGAGTTGCAGGCTTTGATTTTCAGGTACATGTTAGCCGGCGCTGCGGTGCATCCTGAGCTTCTTCACCAAATCAAGAAAAGCTTTCTTCAATCTCCTTCCTATTTCCTCCAACACTGCCCATACTATGACCCAACCTGTAAGTTTCTGACTTTATTCTCGTTACCCTATATTTTTTGCCCTTATAAAAGGTTCTCCTTTTTATGTTAAACACAAATGCGACTTTTTGTTCTGTAAAAAGAAATCTCTTTTCTTTGTTCTTTTTACGAGATGCTCAGATCATGCTTGTAAAGTGACATGAGATCAAGATGATCAGATCTTACGTTTTGCATTCTTAAGATCTCGTTTTGAATGGTAAAGCTACATAATGATGGTGTTTGTTGCACTAGCATTGCAATCAGGGTATTGGGAACGGCGTTGGAGGGTATAAAAGAGATATGAGAAAAGAGAGATAGTGTAGAAGAGAGAGAAAAGAAAAGAGAGATAGTATAAAAAAGAAAGAAGAGAATAGATAATATATAGAAAAGAGAGGAGAGAGAGGGTGTAAGAAAAAATAGAGAATTAGAGATAATATAATAATTTATTAGTTTATAAATTATTTTATTATTTTATAAATTATTTTGACTAATTTATTTAAAATTTTAATTTTAAACTATAGTTTAATATATATTTTTTTAAATAAATATACTTGTTTATTTTACAAAATTTTAAAACTTAAATTTTGAGTTTTGCCCACAAACCAATCACACACACTGTCAAATACCCGCGAATACTTCCTCCGATGTGTTTCTGAAATTATCCACTGGCGGTGGAGAGAATCTATCCAAGAAAAGAGATAATCTGAGCAGGAGGAGGATGGAGTTCGGTTAATCAAGTGGCTTTGGTAGATTCAATTAGTGAAGGGGTGAGATATGTAATTATTTAGAACGTATTTGATTCATGAGAGGTATCACTTTATTGTGGTTTCAATTATAGTATTTAAGAAAATATCATAATTTTTAGATGTTTAAATTTATGTTTAAGGATAATAGACGGTTTATCCTTCTGAAAAATAGTTGAGAATAAGCTCAATTTTTTTTTAAACTTTTGTACTAAAAAAAATGGATTTCGTGGGAGGGCCACCTGCCGAGGCTCTGAGATCACGTGCTTCAACTTGTCTTCTCCAACTAGTGTTCTACGTCAGTTGCCTCTGCTAACGGCTTTTATGGGCACCTTAGATTAGGCGAGCTATTGTTCTGGATTCATGGCTTCCTTTTGCAGCATTTTACAGACGTCCGTATCATCTGAATTAACAGCTTCATCGGCACCTTAGATTAGACGCGCTATTGTTCTAGATTCATAGCTTCCTCTTACAGCATTTTATGGACATGTCTGTATTCATGGCTTCCTCTTGCAGCATTTTCCTGACATGTCTATATCATCCGAATTAACGTGGTCTCAGTTTTGATCCGGCCAGGAGAATGGATAGATTCGTCGGCTGCAATACATTTGATCCGTCCATGGCCATCCCAACTTTTACATCAAGACGTGATAAATTAGTTTATTAATTTTTGATATCGAGCTTTTAGTTTTACAAATATCATTTTTTTGTCCAGTTTTGATGATATATGAACATTTTAGATCTTATTTTTTAATAAATTTTTATTTTAAATGATGGAGACCGTAAAATGATATCAATATGCGTATTAAAAAATTAACATCAACCTAAGAATTTATCACAGAAACAGAATTTAACATTAAAATAATAAAGTTTGAGCCGTTCAAATCATATTTAGACTATTTGACCCAAAAAAGAAATCATATTTAGACCGAATGACTGGAAAGAGACGCACGCACTCCAAAACCAAAACCGAGTCCCTTGCCCTTTTCTCCCCGGAATTATTGTGTTGGATTCGAGTCTGATTCATAATTTCATTTATTAACAATTGTTTTGTAACAAAGCCGTCCGTGTTTGAGATGTCACAAAATAGAGGTCAAGCATGCACCTACACTTATCGCTCGCACAGTTGTACCTATACATCTTTTTCATCTCAATAGCACATTATGAATTGCTGGTCTTGAACGACAAAACTATTGATTAAAGCTCAAGAAACCGTGTACAGTCCCTAAGACGACACGTGAAGATGCTCTCACAAAAGCTTTGTAAGTGGCACCGATTCCGACGTCACTACTTTCCTGGCTTTACAACCCCCTCAAATGCCATGCCACTACACAGGTCAAATCCTAACACAACAGCATCAAGTACCATACATATGCTAACTTGCTGTTATTTCGCATCATTTCTGCTTCTTCATATTTTCCGTTGTGGTCAAATCACCATATAGTTTGTTGGCTGGCTAGATGGTCTAGGGTTATTACTGCATCTATTATACCATTACGCCCTTGTCACCTGTATATCCAGGAAAGCAGCAGGGTTACATCTTGCTTCACATTGATTCTGGTTCAGGTGGCTGTTCGGCTTCTGGTTTAGGTGGCTGTTCGGCTTCATCTGGTTTTGGTGGCTGTTCAGCTTCATCATCCACAAGGGCATATACAGCTGCTGTTCTAGAAGGTGCATACAGTAGAAAGGAACGAGGCCGGTCATCGTACCACCCTTCCTGCATTGCATAATCATCCCACAAATTTCAAAGGCATGCTTTTTACCGCTACAAGAGTCAACTGTAAAATCACATGCTCAAGAATGCAGAAAACAGATGCAGTAAGCAACACAACCAAGCAAGACACAATGTCACCCTTGCGGGTGCCCACACACAGATAAGTTTAGAGGAAGTTCCATACAGAAGAGAAGAACTCAGCAGTATGATCGAGTCTATTGAAGCCTCCAAACAACGAATCATCTGAATTCAAGACAATCTGCAAAAATAAGAACGCACAATCCATTATAAAAAATTGATAATAACTCGGGCATTCAGATAAAGCAAATAAGTGATAGTTAAAATTTAACTATAAGTTAAATAAGTGATATATACATAGCCCATAGGCAGTTTTAGTATGGGTAATAATGAAATTTCTGTTCTATCCAAAAAATTGTAATTATAATAAGGTTGTAATGATATAGATATCATACTCTGTATTTCCCCGGCTTTAAGCAGCCGACTCTATAATCTGAATAGCTCTTGGTCCAATGAAAATTGAAGACAAAAATGAGGTTTCCTCTTTCAAAGACTATCACCCTATCTCCTTCATTCTTACGTGAGATATATTGGTGCTCAGAAACCATGAACTGCAGCGACAGTAAAGCAATGTTATTATTATTTCCTCATAGAATCTACTGGGAAATAAAAGTAAGCCTATATACAATGTATCAAAGAGGAGAAACAATCTTATCCAAGAAGGTAAAGCACGTCCCAGATGAAATAGAAAATATAATCTGATTTCACAAGGTAGACAGTCTCCAGTCAGAGCAATAACGATCAAATTTCAACATCAAGAGACTTGACAAGGGAAATTCAGCATTAACAGAGCCGTCATGAATAACTTACATTATATCTTTCTTCTAGATGCTGCATGGCCCTATCAAATTCTTGCATCCCACGGTATCGTAGATAGTCTGCATCCCCCTGGGTAACAAATCAAAAGGTAGTTTCCCCCATCTAAGAAGTACTAAAGTAATATTTGCATCTTAGCAAAAGAAGAATATAAAACAAGTATAGGCACTTTGATATGAATGTCAAAGTGACTGCAGAGGACAATTAAAGCATACGTTTTGTGAGTTATTCACCTTATGAGGTGTCAACGCATCAAAATGAATCGTTGTTTTCGCTTGATTCCATAAATAAACATCTAAATCCCCCCCCCCCCCCCACAGTCCATGTGTATATTTCTTCAACAAGTTCAGTTAAATGACATGGAAAGTCCAACAAACTCGCAACCAAATACCAAAATAGAATAAATGTTAGTATTCGTATATTTCTTCTTCAGTGGCTAATCCAGAAATCAACCATTTTCTTTCTCGCACAGTAACTTCAGCAATGAGATGCAATTTACAAGATATAAGCTTATATCATGGGTTTGTGAAAGGGCACCATCTTAATTCTCTCATTTAGCTATGTAAATAAAACTAGGGCAATTAACACTGTCAAACAAGCTCCATCGAGATCAGAGTTATGCCATTTAACTGAAAATCATAAATAAAAAAAATGATGGAATATTAACAATAATTTCATATCGTCATACAAATAAGCCAGAACTTACTAGGTCGAAAAGACGCCTGCATTTATCATAACTGTAATTGTTCCCATCCCTTGGAAAATCAATCCACTCTGAACAGAACAGAGAAGGGAACAATTTAATATTTTCTTCATAATCATCAAATCCTATGACTTCATAAGCAATTCACAATAGGACATAGTTGATCATCTTCGAAAAGAATGACAAAAAACAAGTCACCTGCACTTACCCGGATGGCCAAATTCATTTCCCATAAAATTTAAATATCCTTCACCACCGAGGCCCATGGTAATAAGCCTAATCATCTTGTGTAATGCTATTCCACGATCTATAAGAGGAGTAGAAGGTCTGTCCAAAGCCATGAATTCATACATATCCTGAAGAAGCCCCCAAAAACGAAAAAAAAAATTGAAAGTTCAATGACATATGCTGTAGCACAAATGCAGATATCCTCAATTATACTGTGAGGGAAATGATTAGCTGGATCATTCAAAGTCCCTGCAGATTGTTATCTAATATATTAAGAGATCAGAACATTTTTTACATTCAGATCGCAAATGTTTAAAACACACACAATGCATGAAACAAAGCTTAAGCTCCAGCAGAGTTGACCAACAGAAGAATAAGAAGCAAACAAAAGCATTGAAGAAACAGCCAGATAAACAGCAAAAGGCCACATTAGGATCTGATAAAAAAGAATTCAGAAGAGTTGACAGTAAATGCACACGAAAAATTAGTTTCCACAAGACATTAACGGTCAAGCACTTCTATATTTATGTATTTGCTGAAAACTTCAATGCAGAAGGCAAATTCACAAAGATTACTACCAATATCCCATGACCAGATACAACTGCATAGCTATATTCCAGAAAAAGCTACAGACCTTGTCCATCAACCAAAATGCAATTGTCTTGTCACCAACCAAGGCTTGGTCATGACTTTCAGCATACACCACACATTTTTCCAGCCACCTTCTGTTTGTTAGAGTGTGAACTATATTGCCCATCGTCCAGTATTCATCTGGCTTCCTACATAGAGAAGGGCATGGCTGAATCAAACACGGTTGTGATGTGATAATACTAATGATCAGGTAAGAATGAATGACAATGGCCTATCTGCGGATTTGATAGGTTGTATAATAAGATAACCAACTTCATGCAGATGATTCATAAATTCTTGTTACAAAATTCACAACTAGGCTGCTTTAAAAAACAATTATACTATGACTTAGACTCGAGAAAAATGATGGCACAATTACTTGAGAAGCTCAATCCACTTGTCTGCAACGGCCATGTGCAGGCGATAATCAAAGCCAACTCCACCATCTTGGGTAGGAAGGCAGAATGTTGGCATTCCACTGACCTGTAAACAGAAGGAAATTGTAATGTCTGCTGAAGTTTTCATTAAGTAATGTAGAATATAATGTCATCTTATCTTTCACTTGCTATTAAGTAGTGCAGATAACTAATTGTAAAACCTAAGAATCAATTATACACATGACCACAGTGACTGATGAGGTCAACAGATAACAATCAGTCAACTCCTGTCACAGTTCTCGAGTAATTAATAAATGTCCATGAAGTATTTGGACAAAGACAACCAAATACCAAAGCAACCTAATCCAAGGCCCCCCCGAGCTGTTAGCATCTAACACTTTGAACATGTAATGGTAAAACATTGAGTAATAGCAAGTTGAATCCCCCAATTAATTGTAATGCATATCTCCACATCAATAAGGGAGTAACTATCTTCTTGTTCTTCGCATAATTCCTCAATTAAATTTGATCACAATAACTTCTGATAAGATAGCATACATCTTCCCCAACAGAAACAGCCTCCGGGTAGAGCCCATGAATGACATCATTAGCTAGCATCAGGTAAACCACAGCATCCACATCAGTTGCTTGTCCAAAATACTCATTGTAGTTCCCAGTAAAACCTACCTGTAAGAAACACAAAGCAATTTTATTACAAAATTGAAAAAGAAAATAAATGCAACAGCCAAAGACAAAGCTTTTGCATTTAAAACAGGACACCCTTTCCCTCCAGTAGAATATCTTTCATCAGTTTCCTAGCATAATTTCTTCCTTAACCTCTCTTACTTTATTAAAAACTTTAACCTATTAAATTACATGTCTGGATCAGATGTTTGTGACATTGTATACAATTGGTTTTAGATCACAAAACCGTTTCTTGGTCAATCAAAATATTTACATCAGTTAGTTGAAAATGTCAAGACTAAAGGAAGTGTCTCAAATCCAAGTTCCTTACGAGGGAAATGATGGTGTAGGAGCAAGCAAGTGAAAGCCCGTACTATACGTGGAATTTCTGATTTTTTTGGTTAATTGTAAACAACCTGGCTCATAGTGATACTATTGTAAATTCGTCAATGCTCTAGGCCTACAAACAGTAGTGCCCATTATTTGTAAATACATAGAAGTAATCATTCACTAATTCATTACATTTCTCTGCTCTTTCTCAGACCATTCCTCACTATATATGGTTGTCAGACTGTTCTCTTATAAAGCAATACTAGGTTCATGGTGTATTAATTAACATGGATAGGTTGTGTAGCAAGAGCTGGAAAGCAGGTGTGAGGTATGGAAAATGGCATGGTAAGGGCACCAAGGGTAAGAGAAAAGTTTATGACAAACAAATATAACACATTAAAATTGTAATGGGACAATATCATACATGTTTAGAGAACTCAATCATCAACATTGGTTGATAATGCCAACACTTGAGTTGTTTATCCCAAACTTTTAGCAAGTTTAGAAAATAACTTTTTCTTCCTTTTCAATATTGGAAGATTTATCCCAAAGAATGAGACCAATCTTGAGACAGGGAAAACACAGTTAACAAGAATAGTAAAGGTTCACTAGCACAAATTAGCTTGCTAGTCATAACCAATAAGAAAAGGAAGATTAGCTTGCTAGTCCCTCTGCACATCTTGCAATGAATCCTAGCTGAGAAAAAACCATGAGCAGAAACTCAGGGCACTAAGAAAACCAGCCTATCCCAGAAAAGTTGAAGATATAGGATCAGTGCATAGGAAATGATGGTCTAAAGCTCTAACATTATTATGCTTTCATCAAATGCACCACAATCTGCCAATGAAGCTCATATCCACAAAACAATTTATATGTAAAAAGAATCAGAAGAAAACTATTGTTCAAGATCAATTTACATAAAACACAAAAGCCTGTTCTAGATATCATATTTTGAACACTCTTGAAGAAGCAACAAAAGAATGAAATAGTTATTCAAAAAGAAACACCCCATTTGGTTTAACCCACAGGGTCTACAAGAAGGCAAATGTAACAGCATAGATGATCTTCCACACATCTCCAAGGGGGCCACACAGGGGGGTCCCTTACTTCCCCTCATTTGGTGACCTGATAAACCCCGATGGCTTACTACTAATGCATGGAAGTTGTAATGAAATAACAAGAAGCATAAAGAGAGATAACAAACCCCCAATCCATGATGAGTGTACATCATTGACGTGACACCATCAAATCGAAACCCATCAAACTTGTACTCTTCCAGCCACCATCTTGCATTTGAGAGCAGATACCTCAGTACCTAAATAATGAGAAACCGTCACTATTAACTAGAGATGGAAGAGAAAAAGTAGCAAATATTGTCATAGTTCATAGTTGTATCACTGAGTTTGTAAAGATGATGCTTACTTCCCAGCTTCCATAGTTAAAAAGCCGAGAATCCCACATCCAGTGATGACCCCGTGATCCAGAATGGAAGTAATGACCGTCGGTTCCATCAAACATGTTCAGCCCATCTAATGTATTATTTGATGCATGGCTACATTCACCAGATTAGAGAAAAAATCAGGTCTAAGCAGGTGTTTAAAGATGTAGTATCATTAGACCTTGCAGTTGCAGTTAATACCCTTCATGTAATGATCATTTGAAGACAATGGAGCGAATAACAAAAAAGAAGAAAATAACAGTTCCCAGATATATCACCAAACAAAAATAAAAATAAAGACAATGAAAAATGATTACCTATGTACAATATCCATCAGAACAAGAATACCTAGTTCATGAGCCCTATCTATGAGAGACTTAAGTTCTTCTGGAGTTCCAAATCGGCTGCTAGGTGCAAAGAAATTTGTAACATGGTACCTACATGATGCAGAATAATGTTTTTTAAAAGTCGGCCACTGACATTGGGATAAAAACACCTATGCACTGAGAAACATGGGAGACAGAAGAGAACTGCTTGTCAGTGTATAACTGGAAGCAGTGGTAATTAAAAAAATGACACAGAATAAATCAACTTAGAATTCAGGAAGAGTTACCCAAAGCTGGCATAATAAGAATGCTCCTGGATAGCCATAATCTGGACAGCATTATAACCAAGCCTTTTAATACGAGGCAAAACATCATCTCTAAAATTGACATATGTGTTGATTTTAGGCTCCTGCACCACAATGTCGATGACAAAGTACTATAAGATATAATATTATAACTATACACTTCAGCCAAATTTTACATGTTTGTTCTCCTACAATATATAAATTTTCTACCGTTTAAATAAGCCTGAAATTGATTAAATGAAAAAAATGGATCAAATCTCCCCATATAGGCGAAAATCTAATCAACCAATAGGGTTGTAGTAAATGCCTCATTGAACATAGTAACTGATGCCCTTCACTTGGAATTTACTGAACAATGATAATTTCACTTTAGGGTGATGAGAAAGAATCATTAAAGAGTTAGTGGAGAATCACGAACTAGAATTCCATCATAGCAACAGAAGAATTAAAACATATTTTTCCTTCACGTTCTAGCATTCATGTTGGCCACAACACTTCAGCATGTATTAAATCACTGAATTTTATCAAAAGAAACAAAGGCTGGGAAAGGAACCATCAAATTAGTACTTATCACAGTTAAGAAAAGGAAAAGACGCCAACCGGACTACTCATTCCAACATGTGACTCGTATATTCTGAGTGATTTTGGTCTTTTTGGTTGTGGATGTTTAAAAGCATATTTTTCCTGCAAAGAAGAGAACAAGAAAAACATTTTAACAGAGATGCATGACAGGAAAATTGAACATGATGAGAACTCATCTTTGATTTATATTATCATTTGCAGAACTTCGTGATTGTAAGCATCACTTTCTATAGTTAATTTTAACAAAGGCCAAATTAAAAAACTGAAAGCCAATTATTTATCAGAAATAGAGAGCCTTAAATGTTGTAATGCTGTCGCAAAAAAAAGGAGCCCATTCTGTAGTGTGCTGCTAAGCCTTGTTATATGTTGTAATGTCGTCATAACTGAATTCATTAGATTTGCCACTTCCTATTTTTCTAAATATAACCTACATTGAATAGAGAGCCTTACCTCTTCTGGAGGATCATAGTATATTCCATCATACGGTATTTCGGCCGGAGCCTGTACAGAGAACTTGATCCAAGCAGGGATTGAGTCCTTGATGCCAGAGGGAGTATCCATGCGGATCTAAGTATTTATTGACAGAATGCCCAGAGTTTTTGTTCCATGCAAAGAAATATTTAGATAATTTTGTATGAGAGAAAAATAGTTGGGGAGTGCATCAATTAAGGGCAAGGCCTCACCCTAAAAGAAACAATAACACTAAAAGCCACAAAACAAGAATAGAAAGAAAGCATACCTTCACTCGAGAACCATGAGGAATTGGTGGCGAACCGTCCACATTGTTGGGCAGAAATATCTCCCAGACACCAAATTCGTTCTGTTTAGGAAAAACTAGAACAGTTACAGAACAATAATAGTGCGTAACACTGGTTGTACTGAAAGTTTGACTGAGGGTATTCTGAGTAGAGTAGCTGATAATATTTCTTAAGATCACTTCAACTGTTATATGGTTATTATTCATTTCAAAAAGACATCATGTCCATCTAATAATATTTTTTTTGGAAAAAATAGTTTTGTAACATAAATATAAATCTCATTCCCTACAAACACCATCACCCTCATTGAAGGTTGGGAGTTGGGACCACAAATAGAGTTCAACATATGAGAATTAACAATGATAGCTCACAAAAAGAACAATGTGACGAGGTCTACAATTCCAAAGGATATTACATAAGATTGTGACCCTACTCTTTAAAATATATATATTATACTTCCTTGCCAATCCGCTAGTAGAAAAATGTAAAGGTCAGTTGATGCATGGAAAGCTAACAGAATTACAGAAAATCAAATCACAAAATATTTAATTCGTCCCCACACATTAGAACTGCATAATGCATGCTTCCTCTATTCATATCAATAGAGGTGTGGACAGGTTTCCTAACAACATTAAATTCCGTAATTAACCCTAACTCTAATTACCTAACTATGCTTTACCCTACAAGTCTCCTAATTATGTCTTAATTCCCAAGTAACAACACTCAAAAGTAATTCCATAAGCAACATTGAGAAGTGAAGTTTGAAGTCAAAACCACCAAATAATTAACACTATAAAAGCTAGCATTTCTACAACAAGAAGCATCCTCAATGTCTTGAGTACTTTAAGGTCAACCAAAGATAGCATACCCGAGCCATTACATCTGCCTTTGGATTCCAATTGTTGAAGTCTCCAATTAATGCCGCTGACTGAAAAAGCAAGCAAATAATAGCTATGATGGTTTGCAAGAGGAATTAAAACCCGATCTATAAAGAAAAGAGATTGAACAGCATGTCTTGTGGCTTACAGAATCATGCATTCAGCACTTAAACTCAATATCTCTAATCTATGTTTCTATACATGAAGTGATGACAGGAGGGGAGAGGGGAAGGATATTGAGGAAAGAAGAAAGAGAGCACTGATTTAAAATGTATACTGAAGATAAATCTTGAATCCCCGTGCACTTATTTTCTTCTACCTTGGGTTATTTTTATATAATGAACCATTGATCATCATTTGACAGTAACCATTAGGACAATAAACTCTGTCGCTCCTGCTAGTAAATTTAAAGAAAAAATACAATCAACGCCAATATCAAGAACTAAGATGAAGTATACCTTAGCTCCTGGTGCCCATTCTCTATAAGTAATGCCAGTGGCACTGCAAAAACAGTTTAGAGTAATTAAAAACGTAGGAAGATTCAAACCTCAGAAAGCATAACTTCCTCATGCAGGGGAGGTTAAAGGAAAGAAAATTATTACAATTCTCTTACATTTTCATGTAAATTAGATTTGAATTACGTGATTTGGAATGAAGGTTTAATTTCTGGGAATTTGAAATTTTTTGTGCTGGATGCTCGGGTCTTAAGATTTCCTATTTCTAGTAATACATAGCATTTGGATTAAATGTACTTTAGTTGCAAGGTTCTTTTGTATCTCAAGGTTTTCGGTCTCATCTGGACGGTTTCATTTTGATCTGTTCTATATCAACTATGTTGGATTAACTTCAATTGATTGATTTAGTTTCTGACACTTTCAAAGCCCTAGATTAAAGGCTAAGGACTTTGCTAAGGAGCAATTAAAGTAAGGCTTCACATGAGATTACAAAGAAAACGATATAGAGTATTTTAAGAACATTTCAAAAGCACCACAGTTTGTACATCACATACAGAAAAGTACAACCATGTTTTGGGCATATAGAACCAGTAGAACAAAACTAAAATCCCAAATATAGACCTTCACTTCTGCAGTAATAAAAAAGCTATTATCTAACATCCATAATTACTTTTGTCAGGCTCAAATTGTGCTCCTAGCACGCTGATCTTTGGAAAGTTGCAAACAAAAAAATACAACAGAGATGATTACTTTATCTCTTTTTCATGCCATATTGTCATAGTCATAAGGGTGACAAACATCAAAAACGGTTTTTCATAAACCTACATCACATTCCACTCCCTTCTAACAAAATTAATAAACAAAAGAAAAGAGTATTGAGGGGGTAAAATAAAACCTGCGTGTGAAACCAAACTTTTCATAGCCGCGAGAAAATGCTTCCAAACCACCTTCATGCTTATCAATTTCCTCACGCAATCTTTTATACTGTCCATAACTGTAATTAGGAAAAATGTATTTAAACAAAATCAGGTTATGTTTCACAGTTAAGTAAGCATAAAAAGCCCAGAAGCATAACAGACAAGAGTTTGAGAGGAAAAAAATAAAATAATGGGCAATATATTAAGCAACTAAATACTACAAAAACAGAGTACCATATGTTTTGTTTTTTATAACAGAATGGCAAGGTCTTCATCATGTCGAATTACTTTTAGAAATAACTGAGTAAAGAAATTAATTAAAGACATATATGCCACCAGCAAGAAAAAGGGATTCTTCCATATAGGAAATGCTGCCATTATTTTTTCTTTAGTTATATTAGAAGAATTTAAACCCTGGTCACTATCTTGCCTTTATTTAGCGATATCCTTGCAAGGTTCCCACAATCAATTGGTTTTTTTAACCCACTTCTAATTCTAATGATTTTAAGGTGCAAGTGGCCCAAACTTGTCAATTTGGTTGAATGGAATATTCTTTAGATGAATCATTTAATGAAATCTCTTCCTTAAGTAGCTTAGTAGTGGTTCAACTATACAACTAAGTATAAAATAAAAGGACATAAACACACACAAACAACTTAGAAGCTCGGTCTCAGTGTAAAATCGATTATAGCAAGGAATTTAGAGAATTTAAAAAAATATGAAACATGCATAAATTGAATACACGAAAGTGAGATATCCACAGGTTTATTCAAAGCGACGAAAGCCACCTAATTTGAAGCATTGATAACGCCTTCCAGCTACCAGACACCAGCAGTGCATAGATGGAATAACAAGGAATTTCTAAACCCATTATAAGAACCTTTAGCAGTTATTTCAGCTCCCCATGTTCTCCAATACTAAGTCTATTCTTTAGTACATAGAATTATTTCACTCATTTAAACTATAAGATGCTTAATGTAAGAAGTCAACTCACCGGAAGTCAAGATGCTCACGATGACCTAGTAAAGCTGGATCAATTTCATATATCCTCTTCCCAGAGCCTGTTGGGGGGACGATTCTAGGTTTATGTTCATCTCCTTCTCTTTTTACTTTCTCTTTTGTAGAAGTTGATGTCTCTGTTGGAGCATTGGCATCTACATCTTCAAGTGATGAAAGAACAGAACCGCCATCCTCAACCTCTCTGAATCCACTAGCTGCTTCATCATCCTTAAACTCATTACCGTCTTTCATGGTTAGATCCTCTATGTTTTTAGGAGCCTAAAATATACAAGTGAGCGCTCTGAGATTACTAAGAATGAATATACAAAGGGCATAAACAAAAATACAACTACATTAACATTTGTAAGATTGCTACCTATGAAAATATTTTTCAAACAAAAAAAAAAAACATAGAAAAACCATAATGCTTACACTCAGCAGCCAATAATTTGTCAATAGCCGTAACTTACGGTCCATAAGAATATATATAGTCTAAACCATCCTTAGGCAATAGGTTCCATTCATTCACCAAATATGTATACCACTATTATGCACTATCTGTCGATAGTCTCATTCTCATTTTACTATTCTCAAAATTGTGCAACATACAAAGAATTTCAAGAATCAGGTTCAGAACACGCTATAACTGTACTAATAGTCTGTAATGCAAATGAAAATGTATTAATCAGCCAGCTGGAGATTAATAGCATCTCTAACATATCAAAATAATTGTCACCCTTATAAGACATAGCAAGAAAAGTTTTCCTTTTATATCCAGATATTATCAAAGACCTTTTTAAACTAATAGATTACCCTCAAGCAAATCCTAACTTCCTGCAAATCATGAGACAGAAGTCAAGGATCTTATGGTTCAAACAGCAGTCTACTTTTGACATTTCTAGATTCCTCATGTAAGATGAAGTTCTTTCTTTAATCTTTTTCACTCTATTTCCAAGACTTTCCCTCAAAGTTAAAATCAACTTACATCTAACTGTGCCATTATTCAAGTAAAAGGTGCTGATTTCTTACGATTACAGTAACAGGTTACTTATAACTTTTCTTAAGATTAAAACAACAAAACCATGATCCCCATGAGGAAAAAGGAGTAAAAACCATGTAAAAAGCATGTAAAGTACAACAACAATAAGCCTTATCCCATTAGAAGAGGTTGGCTATATACTACACTAATGTGCTCTATCAACAACATACTCTTAGATATACTGTTCACCGAAAGATTCTGTTTGATAACTTCATCAAGGGTTTTCAACCTTACATATAAAGTATTTATATAAAAATATAAATTACAATGAGTTCAACATAGAAATGGACAAGAATACCTGCGGATCTTGTGAGGTTATTTCAGGAGCTTCAAGTTGATCTGTCAGAGTTGAAGCATCATCTTGACCTCCAGGTACAAGAACTTTATCAGATGAAGCAACAGCAGAAGATGGGGAATCAGAATCATGGGAAAATTTTCCAACCAGGGTCTTCCCTACAAGAAATCATCAATGCATCAGTGAGGTGTTTTCAACCTTACAGTGAGGAATTAGTTTTGCATGTAACTAAATTTTATGTTGATTCTAAGGAGAAACACATCCGCTTCAACGGAAAAAATGAAAAATAAGGGGCAACTGCATGTAACTGCTCTAAACTATAGCTAGCCACAACTTTGATACATGAACATTAAATACGACACCTTATTCCCTCTACACTATCAAAATATTGAAAATGTCATGCATAAATTAAATCTAACATCTAGAAGCCACGTGATTGTTATGAGCTACTTTATGTAGGGAGAACTCTAAAAAATGATAATGATACAAATTATCGTGTATGACGAACAAATGATTTAGACATTAGCTTTAACTGTTTTGGTAACATATTCCTTTTTTGTATTTAAAAGAATTCTGCGTTATAATTTTAATAGTGTACTAAAACCTTAGGTAGACTATGTAATTCAGGGGGCTACTTGTAGGTTTTGCTTAAAATCTTGCACGAATGGTTGCTTTATACTATTTATTCTTTATTCATTCTTTTCCCGCTGCAGTCAGCCTTAAGTCTCAGCTGAAGAGAGCAGAGACAAGCTAAAACCAGCGATCATCTTTCAGTCTGTCGCACAAACAGTAAGTCCAATTAATCCAATCCAGGTTGGAGTATACAGAACCAAACTTGATCTCACCAACCTTTAATAATCACAAATCGGATGCTTGAAAACCCCCCACCCCTAATTTCTCCCCTGTGAACCTATACTTCTCTTTTCCTCTATCTCTTCTCTTTCCCCGATTTCCCTCTGCTCTCCCTCTTTCTTGACCAAGCGGCGTAACCCCCCCCCCCCCCAAAACAAATGCAAGATAAAATTTATGTCTCAAGACAAATTTTAAGCAGACAGTTCAGCATCTGTACAGATACAGAACTCCATAGCCAAATGTTCCACGGAACAGTACCAGTGAGATACGGTTCGCATATATGGGCTAAGTATCTTAGAAAAAGTTGCCTGAAGGAGCGTAGCTTTTAACAACAGCAATGGGAACCGATTCCATTACCTGGATAGAGAAAAATCTGAAAACCTAGTTTTTCCTAAGGACCTAAATCCAAAGCTCTAAGGAATTCTAAGGACCTGAATAAAAGTATATATGGTTAACCAATGAAAAACTCGAAGAAACATATATTGTCTACACTGATCCTGAAAACACTGTGTTATGGTCCATCTCTGTTACTGAGAAATTGCTATATTTTAAGTATTCAGTGAACCAGGGCCGGTTTCTGGGACATTAACCGAGACAATTGTAAAGCAAACACTGGCCATAACTCTTAACAGTGAATTGAAATAGTAGAAGCAATAGAGTGGAGATGAGATTGGCATACTACGAGAAATGGAGTCCATGTTCTGGAAGAAGGAGAGAGTAACAGTCCTACGATCACCATGGAAGTTCGACTGCGAGGACTTGTACACTGAAGGAACAGCCGGGAATCTTATTCCCGGTAAAGTATAAACCATCCTTGTGAGTTTATCACTGGTTGAGTTTTGAGAACGAAGAGAGATAGAGGTACGATGCAGATCCCGGTTCGAACTGCGATATGTATAGTGATGAGCTCAGGTGCTGTGAGAACCGTGCTAGGTCCCGAGTTATCGTCTCGGAGAGAGCATTGCCGGTTTATGAAAAATCAAAGAGGAAATGGATTGGAAGGCGGAAAAGGTGGCGCTATCCGCCAAATAGCAGGCTACGTGGGATGAAGATTGAGCTTTCAGGGCCCACACCTCCTCACAAGTGGGCTCAAGGATATGCTATAAACGGCTCCGGTCGTGCGCCTTCGTTTCTCAGGTTGTTGTGTCCCTATTTTTTTTTTTTTTTCCTTGCTTTCCCGGGTGGGTGTTGCCAGGAGGTCTCTAATAAACTTTTCTTGATTTGACTGCTTTAACAAGAAAGTAAGCCTCGGGAAAGTTTTCTTTATATTTCAGAAAGGTGCTTTACTTCTTTTTAAGTTTCAGCTCATGAATATATACCTCCCTTATCTACGTTTCCTTTTGAGAATTCGTTTCTCAAAAGGGGCATTTATTTATATAGAATTCTTTCAGTTTTGGACACACAAAATATGAAAACATTCTAGGCAATGCCGATCCCTCGAATTGTTTAGCTGATGCGAGATGAATGCGGATCATATTGAATGGTGGTTTTTCTTTTTCTATCCATGATTCTTTTATTATTATTATTATTATTATTATTTTGCCTTATATTACAGCAATAAATCTTGTTAATTTTTCATACTCGAAACAACGCCGAATATTTTGATGATGTCAGGAAATAATCAAGATTTATGATGGACATTAAAATGCAATAATACAGTAAATAATGAATTTGACTGAGAATATGTTGTGTTCAGAGTAAATTCTACTCTGTTGGGGGGGGGGGGCAACAAAACAATGAGTAAATTTTCCTTCGAATAAAAATTCTAATTTTTTGTTTATTTCAAAGTTCAAACAACAGAAAATACACTTGTGGCCCCCCTCTTATTTAAACAAACGTAAGAGAAAGTTACTTATTTCATTTACTAGAAGTGGTTTTTTCTTTTACCTGGTTACTAGTAGAAGTAGATAGACCTTCTAATTTCATTAAGTAATATCGCCGACTGTGGAAAATAAAATTGGCCGCACAAACGAGGGTAAGTAAACCATTACGTGAAATGTACCGTCAAAGGGGTGGGGGCCGGGGAAAAATAAAATAAATTTTTAGTAAAACTAATAGATGACTATATCATTTAAACATAATCTTATATATTTGAATTAAATTATGTATATAAAAAAATATTTTATTTTAATAATCTCTATCTAAGCCAGAGAACATTAAAAAAAACATTATATCTAACTCCCACCCTTTTCAAGGCATTATTGACTGAACTAGAAATTTGTTGGTATATCGATTTCACTTTTTGGTATAAAGAAAATAGGGATGTGGATTATTGCCTAAGCTCATGGTCACTTTGTGTTTTTACCTCTTTTGACAGCCGACCTTTCATTCGGGAGGAGTTGGGCTCTTATCTTGTAAGGCTTGGATATTTTTGTACAGTTTCTTGATTTCATCAAAAGAAGAAGAAGAAGAAGCGGCGAAGGAACGAAAAATCCTAATCAATGCCCTGATATTTTCTTCATTGGATGAGAGCACAGACATTACATCTCTCTCCCCAATCTTTTTCGAGGAATCGATGACAAATATCGACAACGCCATAGGAAGCATCCGGAGATGGAATATGCCGTTACCAATTCTAGTCGACTATCAACCTCAAGCATCGCTTTTGGTTTTCTTTTTTAGAAAATTACGTCCCTGTTCGTACTCCAAATGCGTTCCATTAAAGGAAATTTTGGTCCATCATCACTTTACTTATCATGAAAAACTAAAGCTTAAGCCGAAGCTGAAAGGTGTATGGTGCTCCTTCTATGGCTTTCGTGAGATGTGAGAAATAAGTACTTTCATGAAAGGAAAAAATGCGGAGGGCCATAACCTTGAAAGACGATAAATTACAAACCTCGTAATACTGAACCAGCTTCACCTCAGAGCAATCCAAATCTACCACGCTACGATAGCACCTCTCTGCTGCTGCAGAAGAGATTGAAATGCTCCACCATCCAATATGATAACAAAATTATTCAGTGTCATTATTCCATTCAAGCATACATACTAAAAGTTTCCAATAGATGATAGCTTATTGTTGACCATATATAATGTATTCTGGTGATGGGTTGCAGGGCGAAAGCACGAAACTACTTTGCCAAAACATCCGTATCACGAATTATCTTCTTTGAAGGAAGAATAATGGCAGCTAACGGTTTATCTTCATATCCACCACTCTCATCGATGATCAGCCTCAAACCTTTTACATGGAGTTTTCCATGATGACCACTTACCACGACAGTTGGACTTGCACTCAGTTCCTACGAGAAAATAGAAGCCCATCAGAGTCAATTTGAGGTAACCAAAACACCAAGTTCACAAAAACAAAAAGAAGAAGGAGGAGAAGAATGACTTCTAACAAAATTGCTCCTAGAAACAGACAACATTCTATTTATGCAGTATGAAGAAAAAAATATCTTGACCAAAGTAGCAACAAGCTATCACCTCTGGTATATTCCACACACTGTCTCTCCCGCTGAAAGGCACTATCTTAGGCACCCGAGTGTCCCGAGATTTCAAAAGTTTTAATTGCTCGTTCACATCTTTCCCTTTTTCCAGACCAGCATGAACAGCAATCAACTTGCAGCTTTTGATTCCATCATCGGTCTCCACACAAACTTCATCCTAGTAAAAAGGACATCATGATCCAGAGTTTCAGTACTTATCATAATCTACATCAATTTGCAATCTCAATAAGGAACGCGCTGTTCTAAGGAGCAGGTGCATAACTTGCAACCTAAGTCACATGAGGAAATGGCCTTGCAATGAGACAGAAAGGCAGAGCAAGAAGTCTCACCTCTTCATGGACCCAGGCTAAATCAGCAAGAAACATCTTATGCTCATCAGGAACTGCTTTAATCAAATCTGTACGCAATGATGGTCCTTCAGTCTAAGGAATAGAACAAAAGAATGTGCAGTTTCAAGAAAAGGACCAGTTACACTTCAATAACTTTTAGCACTAACAAGCCCGAGCAGAGCTGAATTAAACACGAGTCGCACGGTACGTGCGCAATGTGGCTTATCACACATACAATGTGTGTGTGTGTGTGTGGATAGATTGATTGATTGAACTGTCATAAAAAGCGCCACGAATCTATACCAAGTTATTTATGCTAACATAGTTGAGATAACTGATAAAAAGTATCGATTTCACCAAAATCTTTATAGACAGAAATCAGTTCAAAATTTGAGATAACTGATAAAAAGTATCGATTTCACCAAAATCTTTATAGACAGAAATCAGTTCAAAACAATCAAACGTCCTTACTGATAACGCAATATTGAAGTAGTATTTGTTCGAAAGCACGTGTAAAAATATATTCGTTCAAAGTTATGACACTATCCTTTAAGTTATTCGGCCACACAGGGTAAAAATTGCGCTACTCCTCAGTCCTCAAGCTTAAACAAACCTAAGACACGGAACAACAAAAATATAAATAGAATTCGGGAGAAGAGAGAGGAGGAGACGCAAACAAAATCGTTAGGCAACATAATGGTAATTAAAAACGGGTTTATGATGCTTAAAAGAGTATTTTCTAAATATTGAAATAATGCTGGTTTAATCCAGTTAAATCATTTTCAAGCCATTAAATATGGTTAATGAATAAATGGAACACATAAAACTCCAACAGTAAATTTTAATGAAATCTCTTCTCAATCCTTTTGCTTGCTCAAACTCACATGTTAACATATATAATCCTTTAACTTAAAACTGTGGGAGTTCTTTTGACACACAAGAACTCCAATCGTAAACCAACAAGAAATTGAAACCCATGAAAGGGGCGAAAACTAGGCAAAACAAGGAGCATACCCGCAGAACCATGAGGAACCCCATAAGATTCAAAAGTGGGCGCAGCATCATAGCTGGAACCCAAATAAACAATGCCATCGGATGTATTGGGCTCGACCTTCATTGTACCAGCCCATATCCTCCCCTGAAGATGCATATTTTCATAACCCTCACCCTTGTACCATCCTTCTCTATCCTCGCTGGCCTCGAACTCTTTCCAGGCGTCGGAGAACTTCGAGCCATCAGGCGGCGGAGGCAGAAGACCCAGAAAGGCAGCGAAGGCGAATTCATGGTTGCCGGAGAGAAAGACGTGTTTCTGATTGGGGTATCTAGAGGGCAACTGAATCAGGAAATCAATAACTTGACGAGTATGGGGACCGCGGTCGCAGTAATCCCCCAAGAAGATAATGACGGCAGATTGAAATAACGAAGGCTCGATTTCCTTTTCGAGGTTAGACCATAAGTTTTGGAGCTTGGTAAAGTGACCATGGGTGTCACCTATGCAGCACACTACCCTCGCCATGGCTTTCAGTCAATGCGATCAATTGCTCGCCCTTCGGCTTCCGATTTCAATCCTTGCGAACTTTTGACATTATTGGGGATCCTTACCTTTTGATATTTAAATCGTAAATATTTGTAACCTTTTCGTGGTTATATTATAACAATTAGTTAACCAATTACAAGTTAAACTTTTTTCTTTATCTGATGCCAATTTAAACATAGACCATCAGAGATCATCAACAATTAAATATATGGAGACGCGCGCATTCAGAGACTTGAATTATTTATTCTCGTTATGCTTTTGAAGTTTCAGCTTCCATTTTTTGTAACATTCCATTCTCCTCTGCTCCAACAATTAATTCATAGTATTCAAGTTAAAGTAAACGGCGAATTGACAACCAAATAAACTTGTGATACGCCTCAGCATCAGATTCTTTTTTCTCTTTATTTTTTAAGGAAAATGGAAGCAAGGATATGTTCTTTACCTATTGCAGATCTCCATAAGAAATCCTAAAACCAATATGATTATTGCAGGCTATGATGAATTTTGTTTTATTACAAATTTTTTTTAAAAAAAATTAAACTCACCAAGAAAACTATCCTTACTAGTTAAAAGATTAAAGAACAAGAAGAAAACTATCCTTACTAGTTAAAAGATACCTCATTTGATTCATATTTTAATTAAAAACTTTATTTCTTATCTTAAAAGGGTTTAATGCTTTACCTCTCAACGAACAATTTGAGGAGGAACTTGATACCGATAGCGTGATACGGTTCGCATAGATGATGGGCTTCGTATCTTGAGGAAAAGTTGCCCGAAGGAGCGTGGCTTTTAACTAGGCAAACAGAAATAGGGATCAATTACCAACGGGTTACTCTGTACTCAATGACTCGATATTGTTTAAATAAAATCTTAAATTTAAATCTTAATATATATAAAAAAAATTTATTAAAAAACTCATATACTATAGTCAAATGCGTAATATAAATCAAATTTAAATATAATAGAGATAAAATTTTATTAAATGGGGTGAACAAAAAAAAATAAAGAAATGGGAATCGATTTGATTATCTGGAGAGGAAAAAAATCTGAAAACAAAGTTTTTCCTAAGGACCCAAATAAGTTATAAGGAATTCTAAGGACCCAGATAAAAGTATATATGATGAACCAATGGAAAAGCCGACGAAACATATTTTGTCTACACTGATCCTGAAAACACTTTATTATGGTCCATCTCTGTTACTGGCAAATTGTTACATTGTAAGTATTCAATGAACCGGTGTCGGTTTCTGGGGCATTAACCGAGCCAATTGTAAAGCAAACACTGGCCATAACTTAACAGTAAATTGAAACATTAGAAGCAATAGTGTGATGATATTGGCATACTACGAGAAATGGAGTCCATGTTCTGGAAGGAGAGAGTAGCAGTCCTACGATCAAAATGGAAGCTCGACTGCGAGGACTTTTACGTTGAAGGAACAGAAGGAAATCTTATTCCCTGTAAAATCATCCTTGTGCCGAGTTGAGTATTTTGAAGGAAGAGTGATAAAGGTTCGATACACATCCCGGTTCGAACTGCGATATCTATAGTGGAATGCTCCTCACCAATGTCGAGGGTTGTCTCTCATCATCCCTTCAGAGGTCCATTAATATGTAGTTGAATTTGAATATATCAAAATCCTACCGGGTCTCTTGATATAACTAGCGCAGCACCACGACCACCACACACAATCCATAGCTTACATGTCACAGGGCTAAGAATTAAAAAGGGTACAATAGTATAACAAAATTATTCAGTGTCATTCCATCCAATCATACCAAAAGCTTATAATAGATTATAGCTTAATTGTTGACCATCCTGTATTCTGAGGTTGGGTTGGAGAGTGAAAGAACAAAACTACTTTGCCTAAACATCTGTATCACTAATTATCCTCTTGGAGGGAAGAACAATTGCAGCCACCGGTCAATCTTTAAATCCACCACCTTCATCAATGATCAGCCTCAACCCATTTACATGGAGTTTTGCATGAAGGCCACTAACCACGACAGTTGGACTGGCACTTAGTTCCTACGAGAAAACATAAGCAAATTAGGAAGAATTTGAGGTAACCAAAGCACCAGGTTCACAGAAACAAAGAATGACTTCTAACAAAATTGCACCTAGAAACAGACAACATTCTATTTATGTAGTACGAAGAAAAATATATTTCGACCAAGGAAGTAACAACCAATCACCTCAGGTATATTCCACACACGGTCTTTCCCGCTGAGAGGCGCGCTACCTTAGGCACCCGAGTATCGCGAGATTTCAAAAGTTTTAATTGCTCGTTCACATCTTTCCCTTTTTCCAGACCAGCATGAACAGCAACCAACTTGCAGCTTTTGATTCCATCATCGGTCTCCACACAAACTTCATCCTAGTAAAAAGGACATCTTGATCCACAGAGTTTCAGAAGTTATCTTAATCTATATCAATTTGCAATCTCAATAAGGAAAGCGCTGTTCTAAGGAGCAGGTGGATAACTTGCAACCTAAGTCAAATGATGAGGAAATTGTCTTGTGACGAGTCAGAAAGGCAGAGCAAGAAGTACCCCCTCTTCATGAACCCAGACTAAATCAGCAAGAAACTTCTTATGCTCTCATCGGGAACTGCTTTAATCAAATCTGTACGCAATGATAGTCCTTCAGTCTAAGGAATGGAACAAAGGAATGCGCAGTTTCAAGAAAAAGGATAAGTTACAATTCAATAACTTTTAGCACTAACGAGCCCGAGCAGAGCTGAATAGAAGTAACTAGTCTTCTGCATCACACGAGTCGCACTGTACGTGCACAATGTCTGGAGACAACAATAAACCTACAAGAAATTGAAACCCATGAAAGGGGCGAAACTAGGCAAAACAAGAAGCATACCGGCAGAACCATGAGGAACCCCATAAGATTCAAAAATTGGTGCAGCATCATATATGTAACCCATATAATCAATGCCCTTGGCCGTATTGTCCTTGAACTTGATTGAACCAGCCCATCGCCTCCCCTGAAGATGCATATTTTCATAACCATCACCCTTGTACCATCCTTCTCTATCCTCACTGGCCTCGTATTGTTTCCAGGAGTCGGAGAACTTCGAGCCATCGGGCGGTGGAGGCAGAAGATCTAGAAAGGCAGCGAAGGCGAAATCATGGTTCCCGGCGAGAAAGACGTGTTTCTGATTGGGGTATCTAGAGGGCAACTGAATCAAGAAATCAATAACTTGACGAGTATGGGGACCCGCAGTCGCAGTAATCCCCAAAGAAGATAATGATGGCAGATTGAAGTAACGAAGGCTCGATTTCCCTTTCGAGGTTAGACCACAAGTTTTGGAGTTTGGTGATGTAGCCATCGGTGTCGCCTATGCAGCACACTACCCTGGCCATGGCTTTCAGTCGACGAGATCAATTACTTGCCCTGCACCTTCCGATTTCTTTGTTCTTTTCTTGACCAATTTCGGCTTCGATTTTAATCCCATCCTGGCGGCCTTTAATATTATTCAGTATCCTTATTTTTTAATATTTAATTGTACATACCCAAAACATTTTTATAATTATATTATATTACCCTATCCCACTTATTTTTTTAAAATAAATTAATAAAATTAAATATAATATTTAATGATAGTATATATATACTATATAATCTCAGTAATTTATAAATCAAATAAATTATTTTAATAAAAAAATATAAATATTTTAAAGTGATCTATTTACTTTTTTTTTTATCTTTTTAAAAAAATTAGATTGTTATAATTAGTAGATAGGTATAATAATTTATTAAACAATACAATTTAAACTCTTTTTTTTTTCGACCTGATGCCAATTTAAACTTGATCACCATAGATCATAAATAATTAAATATATGGAGATGAGCGCATTCAGAGACTCGAATTCTTGATTCTGTTTGACAGAAATTTACTCTGGTTATGCTTTTATGGCAAGTTTTAACTTCAAGTTTTTCTATCATTCCATTCTCCTTTCTAACAACGACTCAATTTACAGCATTCAAGTGAAAAGTAAACAGCTAATTGACATCCAAATCAAATAGTGATACGCCTCAGCATCAGATCTTTAAGGAAAATGGAAGCAACAATGGACCCCAAGGGCTATACATATGTTATTTGCCCAGTGCACATCTAAAACCAATTTGACTATTGCAGGCTATCTTCTTTGATAGTTGAGGAACTTGATGCCATAGGCAAACTCAGATAAGAAGAGAAGAACCCAACCAAGGTGAGCAGCTGCAACTACTGGAAGGAAGTCATATTCATAACCAAAGCTTTCTTTTAGGAATTCCTTCAATCCCATGCTTCCAGCTCCTGGAATTTCCAATTCTGCATTTTTGTCGCCTACTTGAGAGGTAATAAGGCCATAGAGCGTCCATGCAACCGGAGAAGCCCAGTAGTACCATGTCCACCAAATAGGGATTTGCTGTAATATTGGATAACATTTGAGTTATTTGCAAGGGTCGAGGGATCAGATTGTGAATGATCGAAATGGGTAGATCCATTACTTACCGTCCTGGGAACGAGAAAGCCAGAGAACAAGTTCCAGAAGTTGAGGAAGAAGGACATACAAATGGCAGCAATTTGGTGTCCCGGAGTTAGCGCCACGATCATCATCCCATACAAGGTGAAGTAGAGGAAACACATGAGTATAAAGTACAAGAACCACAAGAATTTCCCTGCCTCCCATTCGAACCCGATCATGGAGTAAAGGAGAAGTGTGTAAATGGCTGTTTGAATCGCATTATAAATTGCCTCTATCGCCACCTGCAGAATGAAATTAAAAGAGTTCATAGAAATATCACAATTAGTGAATGTATGCTTTCTCGTTTATAGGTATACCTGACTAAATGCATAAGGTAATGCGGAATACATGCCAGCTGCTCTTTCACGATAGAAGACAGTTCTCTCGATGGCCACGATAGACTGCACTGTGGAAGCGTTTGTACCTCCAAGGAAAAGCACGGCAGAGTACATGGCCCCCAAAAGATTCATCAAATCTTGTTGTTTGTGGCTGCCAAACATGTAAATTGATCAAACTATGGGATACCGAGCTATAATTTAATTTTCAAGGCTCATGGAAACTAGAAGCAAAGGTGAATATGTTGCCAAGTTAATACTATAACTTACGTTTTATTGCCTTTACTCCAGAAGATGAGACCAAATAGTAGTCCAATCACTATTGTCATGAAAAATAACCGCATTGTACTGAGGATTTCTCCAGTAAGACCAACGCTGTTTCCAAAAGCAAGCTTTACACTGTACCCAAAACGATTGGGAGTACTTTGTTTGGAAGTACAAGTCCTTGGAACCTGGTGCTGGAGTACTAAGCTCCTTGATAAGTTCTTGATTCCTCCTGGGGAAGACCAAGAGTAGTAAAGCTAATATTCAGGTCACATGAACATGAACATAATAGCAGATCAATAAAAGAAGGGGAAAAAAAACTTACTGGTAAAGGGAAGAGTTAGCATAAATATCTGCAAAATCTATACTTAGTTGCGATTCAATTGCAGGAGTGCTGATCTCAAGCATCCATGTGGCTCGATTATAGCCATCCTTGATTTTAGGAACTCCATGGATAGCCTGCAGCAGATTAATATGGCTATGTAAGAAACTTCAACCGTTGAAATTTATAAAGCAGCTCGTATTGCTCAAAGGTCAAAGCATGAATCTGAGGTCTGGAGCTTCTATATTCACTTCAAAATACTCTATGAGCTCATGTGAGCGGTGACCAAGAGGTCCACCATAAATCACTTGCCCACCTCTTTTCATTAGCGTTAACTATAACAACAACGAGATCATAATTAAGGATACACAACAACGGACAAAAATCAACCAAAGAAAAACCAGATAAACTCTGGTCTATATAGGATATTGAGTTCAAATTACCTCATCAAAGGTTTCAAAAATGTCTATGCTTGGCTGGTGAATTGTACACACTACAGTTCTCCCTGTATCCACCGTATTTCTTACTGTTCGCATTACAATAGCAGCAGCTCTAGCATCAAGGCCAGAAGTTGGCTCGTCCATGAAAATGATTGAAGGGTTAGCAACCACTTCTACAGCAACAGTCAGCCTTTTCCTTTGCTCTGTTGACAAACCATCAACTCCCGGGAGACCCACTAGAGCTTATTGGATTAAGCTCAACCAATTCCATAATTTCTTCAATAAACATCTGCATCACCAATAGAACAAGAGTTAAATCAGGATTCTAATGAAAAAGAGCAACAAAAATTGTATTATGATAGTTAATTTTAGCTCACCTTTCTTTTTTGCATTGTTACATTTGAAGGAAGACGAAGCCATGCTGAATATAATACAGACTCAGCGACAGTAACATATGGAGAATGAATGTCATTTTGTTCACAATAACCACTAACTCGAGCAAATGTTACTTGGTTCTTTGGATAACCTGAGATGCTGATACTCCCTTCATATACCCTCCAGTTTTTCTTCCAGCTAAGACATCCATGAGTGTTGTCTTCCCAGCACCACTAACACCCACAAGTGCTGTTAATATGCCTGGCTTGAAGGCACCACTGACATCTCGGAGGAGTTGAAGTCTATTCTCTTGAATTCCTTGACTTCTCATTTCCTAACGCAGAACAGCAGCAAAATCTTTAGTGCGAAAAATTAAATTTTCTAGAAGACAAATACTAAATCTAAATTGTTCATATAAAGTTATGGCTAAAAGAATTCACTGTCCATAATTGTGACGTACTGCAGGCATATCTACATTGTAGTTCACATGACTGAATGCAAGTGAAAGGGGTTGAAAAGGAAGAACCATTCCTCTTTTTAGTCCTTGATCCGAAACATTGTCAATTCCTGAAGAATTTTTTGCAATATCTGTGATCCATCATATAGAAATAAAGTGGTAGCTGTCATTGAACTACACGAGAACCTTGTGCAACTGAAATTTTCTAAACATCAATAATATACACTCAAGGTCTCAAACCTTCTGTGGCATGTTGTTTGGAGGTTGACTTTTTATCCTTCTCGTTGGCTTCATCCAAGATGACTGTTTTTGAATCTCCCAAAGCTGAAATTTTGATTTGACATTAATATGGTTATTGGTTTACTAAAATTGAAAATTCCACCCTGTATGAATATAATTTACGATTTAAGTAAGCCAATGCCCCAATAAAGAGAAGGTTGAAGAGCAGAGAAAACCAAAATAAGGCACCAACACATATCCAAAACCAATAATCGTCTGTGAAGAAGCCTCTAGATTGAAGAAGTACTTTTCCAACAGTTGGTGCATCAAATCTGGGGTCTGTATTTGGCTGCACAAGATTAAAACGGTATTTAACGATGATAATGTTCTTGCACGTGATTTAATTGAGTGCAAACTTATTTTTTTGATAAATGCATGTACCATGTTGTGTTGGCATTAAAAAACAATGTGATTAAAAAAAAAAAAGTTGAACTTTAACCTTGCTCCATCTCTTGTCAAGAAACTCATTCATGGCAATAGCATTTTGACCATACATCATAGGGGATACGTAGTATCCCCATATCATCCATGGTTCTATGTCATCTGCAGCCATAAAGTAAAAAACTTTTTTGATTAAATAATAAAAAACAAACAAAAAAGAAGAGTATGAAAAAAAATCCACAGTTTAAGCACAATATTAAGGTAAAAATCTCCCACTAGATACAAGAGTTCTCCAAATTTAAGAAGTGATCAATGACTTACTTCTGGAAACAATGAAACCTCCCAGCACCAAAACTATGAGCAAAGTGAAGGTACCCAGTGTATTGGCAACAACTTGTGTTCTTCCAACTGCAGCAATGAACCGGAATAGCGAAAGAGCCATCTGATGAATGCTGAATAATGCTAAGAACTGACGAAAAAATCTGAAGAAATAAAAGGGTTTAAATGTGAGTCGAAGAAAATTTGTTCATCCTCAAAAACTGTTATCATTACCAAAGCCAAAAGAAGAAAAAACAAATTAAAGAGAAAAGTAAACTCATTTAATTACCTACTAGCCTCAGGAGCCAATCCAATTTTATAGTATGTAAGGATAATCCATATCCCCGATTCCAAAGCGGAGAGAGGGATCCTGAGAACCCAGATAGGTAACCCAAATGCCCAAGCAGGATATAACAAGAAATCCCTTTGCTTGTAGAAAACAGGAAGCCTGAAAACAGTCATAGCAAGTTCTGCCATCCCATTAAACATTACATTTATTAGACTGAAAAACAGTGCTCCAAAGAACTTTTGTCCTCCTTGAATGGTGCCCACTTGCATTTCTGTCCTAAGAAACACAGTGAAGGCAATGATAGACATAATCGTTATCTGTGTTGTCTTGAATATGTAAACAAAAGAATTCCGTTTCATAAGCAACCATTCTCTGGAAAAGCATGCCTTAAACAGTTCCCAATTAGATAGACCATACTTTTTTTTCACTAATGCAGTTGGGTGGGCTTTAGACTTGTCATAAGGAACCTGAAGCTCAGCTGCAAGATGCTGCCCTATGTGGAAGGAAGTGAAGCATTGAGCAAATTCAGAGACAGAAATGTATCTGTAAGGTTCATCTTTTCTAAACCAGTATTGTTGCTGGTCTTTCTCGGACGTGACTTCTTGTAGAAAATCAGCAACTCCTTTCCTTTCTGGACATTTGAAACCCATGTACTCGAAAAATTCTAGGACATTCTGACGTGGACCTTGGTAGACAATTTCACCTTCCGACAGTAGGATAATGTCATCGAAGAGGTCAAATGTCTCTGGTGCTGGTTGTAAGAGAGAAATGATCATGGTTATATCCATGATATGCACCATTTGCCTCATGAACTTACAAATTTGAAAAGTGGTGGAACTGTCCAACCCTGTTGAGATTTCATCCATAAACAGTGCCTTTGCTGGTCCCACCAGCATCTCCCCTGCAACGAATTTTAAGAAAAGCAGTTAGAAGTTAGAACAGGACAACGCTTATATACAAATCATTAATCGGAATTCGGAAATTTCATGCAGAGCAAGTATTACCTGTCGTCACTCGCTTTTTCTGACCCCCCGATATTCCTCGTCTCATCTCATTTCCGACCATAATATCAGCACAAATATCCAATCCAAGAATCTGTTCGAGTTCAACAGAAATCAGTGAGGATAGAGGCACTAAGAAGAAAAAGAAAAACAGAGAAGCGAACCTTGATAACACAGTCTGTAACCAAACTAGTTTTTTGGCCTGACATTGAAATGGCCTTCATGAATCATCGATCTCAGGGTCGGGCTTAATTCCCTCTTTTATCTCTCGTCTTGAAAGCTCCGCCAACGTTTCATACCTGGAGCCCACACCTAAACAGCGTACAGAAAAATCCAATGTTTCTCTAACAGTCATCTCTCCGTAGTGAAGGAAGGAAAAACAATAAAAATCTAACACACAAGAAAACGTCATGAAAAGAGAAGGGAAACAGAGAGAGAAAAAAACTGGAAACGAACCTTCAAATCTTGGTCAAGTTTCCCTGCGAGTGATAGCAGCAATGTTGTTTTGCCTGCGCTGGGGGGACCGAGAAGCAGGGTCATCCTGAGATTAGCGTACCAAAGAGTTATCAGTTTCAAATTCCATTAAATAAATCGTGGAATAATTGAATTCTTCAACTAATGAAAGAATGTGATTAGCAGAACTTGAATTCGCAGAGGCAACTGTTGTTACTGGTTGAGACAGGGCAAGCAAGATGAATGCAATTTTTTTTAAGCTTTGACTACCTTGAAGGTTTGACTATTCCGCTGACATCTTTCAGAATCTGAATTTTTCTCTTCTTGGACGGGACAAGATGAACAAGTCCCAGAATACTCTAGTCATGCACAATAGAAGAATTAAAAATCATTGAGGGTTTAAAAAATACAAACAGGGGCCCAATCCAAGGATTGTTCTCAATTATATCAGAAAATAACTACCTCTACAGTGTTCAGAGTAGCATTGAGCAGCGTTGGAAGTGCCCTGCTTCCAACATGAACATCTCCCTCCACAGACAAATTCTTATACCGTACTTCAATTTTCTGAGTTTCAATCCCAATCCTGTACAAACACCAACAGGGTCACGGCAAATTTTGCAATACGTGTAAACTAGTAAGACCAAAAGGAGATAGTAGTTATATAAGCACCTATCAGTTCTGTCACGTAGCCTACGAAGGAATTCCACGTTATTTTCATCGATCAACTTTAGTGTGTTATCCATGAGAAGCTTCTTCTCCTGCATCCCAAGATTGGTAATATCAACTTCATCATGTACAACGTTCCCATTATCAAGCACTTGTCTCAGAATGCCTTTCCTTAGCCGCTCAAACGTAGGCAAGCACGTAGTAAGTGAATTCTGTTTTACTTTTTTTTACCTTTTTAATTTTAATTATAATGTTTTATAAATTAATAATTGGATGATTTTCCTATCTGTGCAATAAAATAACGGCAACGCAATCACTATCATTTACTACCTTCCCACTTCATTCCTTTACTAAATTTTGTCACTTACCAATCATTAAAAAAGTTGCATGCCTGTATATACATTGCATGTGCATGCGTTATTTTTTTTCATTTCATTCCTTAAAAAAATGTATCAACTGTCTGAATTACTATTTATCTATATAATATATGCGTATTATTTTGATATATACATTTAATTTATTATTCGTACATCATAAGAATTTAAATATAAATCAATGCTCGCATTTCATGTTTTCTTAATCACTTCAAATTAAAGATTCGATATATATAATATTTGTCTTTGCTTGTTTATTTATGTTAATTTAATTGATCGGGCGTTTAAATAATTACAAGTAAAATATTTCCATGAAATTAAAGTAAAAAGTGTATGAAAGAGAAAATGTGGTTAAACGAAAAAGACAAATACTGCAAAGAACATAACAATTGAGATAAGTTTTGTAAAACTGTTTAAATAAGAATACGTTGTAAATACGACATCAATCAAATCAGATATTTATAAATTGATTTTATTAGAAAATTCTCATAATTTCACATGACAGGCTCTCATTTTCATTATATAAAGTATTTCCTTTTCAGACTCTAATGCTAACTTCTAGGATCTCTGCCTTTGATCCCTATTCTTTTATAGATTGCATAATATTTTTAAAATAGCTTGTTACTGTTATATGATTATATCATAGGACGTAAGCATCATTTAATGTTCACTCAATTATATATTTGAGAGATTCTGCCAGCCTTTGCTTCTTATATTTTCTGCAATCTCTTTCCATATTTGATAAAATGTATGATAACTATATATAGTCAATGCTATTCTTGAGTACGGCAACGCGAAATTATTTTAACTTGTTCTTTTTTTTCTCAATTGGTGAGAAAATAATCAGATCGCGATCAGTGACCCAAAAAAAAATCCTAGTTTTATGTCGCCCTCGTTTAAAGTTACATAATTTTGTATTTAATTTGCTTTTTTTTGCCTGTATTGTTCTCTTTTGATTATCTGCGACCTAATCCGTGTTCTAATTGTGACAGCACAAACAATCAAATAAAACTACCTATTAATAAATAACAAGAAATATTTATTTAAAAAAAACAAGAGAAGTGAAGCTTTGAATCAATACAAGTAATCGAGATGAGTGTGCCCTAAGAATGACAATGACACGAATCTGGAAAAAAATTATATTTTTTCATTACAATATAATAATTACACATGTATTATGAGCCTTATACCAAGTTTGGAAAACGAACCATGATATTATGGCTTTCAAATAGTATGAGCCAGACACACCCATCGAAGTTTCGATTTTCTGATTTGGCGCGTTGAGTATATTTTGCCACCCATGATGCTATCAAGTAGATTTCGAATTCGTCACTTTGGCATCACGGATGATGAAAATTGATACTTAAAAAACAGTATTTTAAAATTAAAAAAAATAATAACTTACGTTGTCCTCTTATCGTGCGCATCTCATCGCAATGTGTACTATAATCGAAGGAACATTGGACAAATCGATTACGTCTGTTTCCCCATCGTCATATGGTTCATAACTACGTTAACTTTTTTATTCAAATGCATTTATGCATCCGCGATGGCTTTTGCTGGCTGACTACCTCTGATTCAAGTCATTATGTCAACAAGCAATGCATGTATCTAGTAGAGTATTTCTTGTTATCTATTCGTATTCCAGCTGTTTTTCAATCAGTTGAACATTCATTCATTCATTTCTGTAAAACCAGGGCCTGTTTCGCTGTACTAACACAGTATCTTTTAACGTGATTCATATGGTTCATTCTTTCTACTCCATCTACAAAAGTTACATCAGAGACAAGCGAGTTTTTCTAATAAAAATATCAACCATCACTTCCATCGAGAAAACTTCACAGCTAGCAAGAACATCTTTTAGTGAGTCATTGAAGCAAAATATCAATTTACGTTTATACTTGTGAGTACACTTAAAGATGCAGCTAAGTATTTATCACATTTATCCCCAATATAGCGCTATAGAGCATAAGGATTGCAAACAACAAGCAGCTAAAGACACAAATCAGTTCTAAGAAGTCCATCCCAGTCTTAGACCCCAGAAAGAAGCCAATCAGTCACCGCTTGCACAGCCCCTACAGCCACAATGAACGCACTCCACAACCTTCTCCTCCCTGAGGTTACTGGGTACTCGGCAAACACAAGTAGTTCCAAAGTTGTGATCCCGAGGTTGCATGCACCTCAAGCAACAAAGACGCTCATAACCAGGCTGCAATATAGACAACAATCAAAGTAATTTAAGATTTTAAATAGAATTCCCAAATGAGATAAAAAGATTATTTATCATAATGTCTACGCTGTTCATCAGTATGGTTGAACATAGGTTGAGATTAAAGACTGATATTACTGAGAATCAATATGGTTTCATGCCAAGTAGGTCTACAATAGAGGCGATTTATTTATTAAGGGGATTAATGGAGAGGTATCGGATTGAAAGAAGATACTTGAATATGGTCTTCATTGACTTAGAAAAAGCATATGATCGAGTGCCAAGAGAGATTCTTTAGAAAGCTTTAGAAAAGAAAGGTATTCGTATGGCATATATTAAGGTAATACAAGATATGTATGAGGGGGTAACAACTACTGTAAGAATGTCTGGGGGCGAAACAAAAGATTTCTCCATAAGGATTGGTCTACATCAGGGATCAGCCTTGAGTCCTTATTTATTTAATCTAATAGTTGATGTTCTAACTAAGCCTATTCAAAAAGAAATCCCTAAGTGCATGCTTTTTGCGGACGATATAGTTCTTATGGCGGAGTCAAGAGAAGAGATTAATTTCAAACTTGAGTTATGGAGAAGTACTTTAGAGTCGAAGGGTTTTCGTCTGAGTAGAAGTAAGACTGAATATATGCATTGTAATTTTGATAAAAGACAAGTTAGAAGTAACTTAGAGGTCAGATTGGGAAATTAAGTTATTCCACAAATAGATAAGTTCAAATATTTGGGATCAATGATATAGAAGGACGGTGAAAATTTGGAGGATGTTAATCATAGAATTCAGGTCGGGTGGTTTAAATGGAGAAAAGCTACTGGGGTTATATGTAATCGGAAAGTACCAGATAAAGTAAAAGGAAAGTTTTATCGGACTGCTATAAGACCAGCAATGCTTTATGGAAATGAATGTTGGGCTTTAAAATGACAGTAAGAGCATAAAGTTGGGGTAGCTGAGATGAGGATGCTGAGATGGATGTGTGGGCATATAAGAAAAGATAAGATTCGTAATGAATATATACGGGGAAGAGTTGGAGTGGCACCTATTGAAGAGAAAATGGTAGAGAACCGTCTTAGGTGATTTGGACACGTACAAAGAAGGTCAAGGGATGCGCCGGTGAAGAGAGTGAATCAAATAGTATGGACACCGGTTAAAAGGGGTAGAAGAAGGCCAAAGAGAACGCTCAAAGAGATCATTGAACGGGATCTCCTGGTCAATAACCTATCTAAGGATTTAGTTTTCGATAGAGCACAATGGCGTTGTATGATCCATGTAGCCGACCCCATTTAATGGGATAAGGCTTGTTGTTGTTGTTGTTGTCTACGTTGTTCATCACTAAGCATCACCTGAGCACATAACTCGCAGTGGTTGAATGAATACTATGGACTTCCATACAGATCCAATGCAAACTTATTTGCAATAAATTTGTAGATAAGGAATGGCAATTATAAGGATTAAACTAAAAGAACACATATTATGAGAGGTACCTTCTTCCATTTTGCAATTAGATTGCGATCAGCATATCCTTGCTCTAAACAGAACTCATACAATTCCTGAGAAATTTCCTTTCCACGGTAGAGGTCAAATAAGTAGCGGCTCTTCTGATGAGAAATCTTGAATATAGGCCACAATGCCTCACATTTTCTTTTCCCATCGTTCGGATCATTCTCAGCTTTAACAAAATTGAAGGGTATTATATTATTAAAGCCGCTACTTTCATAACATGCTGCAAGGAAGCTTATTAATACTTGTCAGAGCATGCATAAATGATAAGAGACTCACCTTCTCTCATCTTTGCTTGAAGTTCATTGAGTGTAGGCTCAACCAATTCCCACCCCTCAGGATATTTAATGCGGTTTGTCTTTACTTTAGGCATTTTATTTTACTATCTGTCAAATGAAAACATGAAATCAGAGGATCGATTGCCATTTTCTCTACCAGGCAATCCGTAATGTAAATAGCAGTTAATAAGAAAATAATATAAATATTAGAAAAGATCAACTTGTTACTTCACATACAAATTGTCTTAGGGAAAATAAACAATATTTTTCCTAAATAAAAAATGCAAGCTTATGAAAGAATGGAGTATGGAGATAAATTCTACAATTAGAACGGCATAATGAGTATCCAAAGAGTTATAATCAATCTGAAATTTTCCTTTGAAGAGATAACTCTTAAATAACCATAGGCATTACAGAGAGATAAGTGATTTGAGAATCAGAGAAGACAAGAGAAGCTTAAAAAGAGCAAACAAAAATTAAAGAAAGACATAAAGATGGAAGAAGGAAAAAGAACCAATAAGAAACCGGAGAATCGACGAAAGAAGAAGAATGGAACGAGGCGCAAGCCGAAAGAAGCCTGAAACGCTGCCAACTTGCGTCGATTACTTGTCGAATCAGAAGGCACAGTGAAGTGAGGCCCCAGAACTTCCGATACGGAGAGGAAGAACCCACCTGCTGCAATCAAAGCGTAGCGTTCTATTCGGGGTTGTTTTTGGGCCATTGGATCTGGGCCATGGGGTCTAAACTCACGTTTTTGTATATTGCAAAACGTGAAATCTAACAAATGAGGCATATGATGTGTTTGGATAAAAATTTAGAAAAAAAAATTAGATAGTTTATAAAAACTAATTTTTAAAAAAATTATAAAAAAATAGTTTTAAATAAATATTTAGATAGTTATTTTTAAACTAATTTTTTATATTAGTAAATTACTAAAAAATAATATTATTTTATTAAAAAGAAGAGATATGAGAAAGGATAGAAGGTGAAAAAGAGAGAGGAGAGGGGGTGAAAAAAATAGAAGAGAGATGAGAGATAATAAAAAAGATAGAGGAAAGATAGTGGAAAAGATAGAGGGGAGAGGAAAGAGGGTTTAAAAAAAGTAAAGATAAAATAGTAATTGAGTAATCCATAAACTTTTTATTGTTCTAAAAGCTAATCTGACCAACTTATCTGAAAATATGATTTTAAATTATGGTTTAATCCAAAAGTTATTTTAGACAAATATGACTATTTATTTTAAAATTTTCCCAAATTAAATTTTTGCTTAAAAGAATTTTTAAAACTATGGTTTTATTACAAACCAAAGAGGGTCATAGTGTGTGTTTAGATATATTTAAAAAAAAATTATGAAAGAAAAAGGTTTTTGAATAGCTTTTAGGAAAAAAAAGTTTATAGATAAAAGCTTTATAGAAAAAACGTGGTTGTAGATAAATAAATATTTAAATAGTTATTATCATAAGGGCTTTTGTGATTTGTAATTTATTAAAAATGATATAAGATAAAAAAAAATATTTCTCTCATCTTCTCTCTCTCATTTCTCTCTGAGAAGATGAGAGAGTAAAAAAATAGGAATAAAATAGTAAATAGGTAATCTATAAATTCTTTTACTATTCTATAAGTTAATCTCAATAGTTTATCTAAAATTTTAGTTTTAAATTATAGTTTGATCTAAAAATATTTTTAAACAAATATAACTATTTATTTTAAAAAAATTTATATTAAAATTTAAGTCAAAAACCCTTCTAAAATTGAAGTTTATCAATTTCTAAACAGGCCCTAATTGTACATCCAGGGACTAAATGATTGTGGATTGTACATCCAGGGACTAAATGATTGTGGATGACTACATTTTTTGGAATAAATGATTACTAATCTGGTAAAGTAGATTTGTGCATAATTGTTTCGACAATATATATATTTGCACATAAATGTAAAGTAGTATTTGACAAACATAATTTTTCGTGCATCGGGTTATTTGCAAAAGAGCCAGATCTAAATTAGTGAGCGCTGCATTGCGTGTGCAGCGTTACATTTTAAGACCCCATATAACAAAACCTGCAACTTCTTGTGTTTGGTAAACAAAATAAAAGAGAATGATATAATAGAGTAAAGGCAAAACCACCTTTGATAATCCATTCCACCACATTACTTGTTCTTGTCAATATATCTATGTGTGTGTGGTCAAACAAAGACGAAAGACGCTTCTATTCTCGTGTTGAAACTCAACCTCATCCTTTTTTTTAATACTTATTTTCTTTGTAAACGCGATACAGAGACGAAAATAACCAAAACAACGAACAAAAAGAGAGAGTGAAGAAAGGGAAGTGAGCCATTCCAGTAGGCTAACATGGTTACCGGGAATAATGGAATACCTACTACATAGACTATGAACTAAAGAATCCATCATTCTATAGCTTCAATTGATAAAAAAAATAAAACATATAATTATTTAAAATATATTTAATCTCTATAAAATATTATTTTATTATAGTTTCAATCGAAATATTTAGAGATATATCTTAATTTTTATATATCTAGATTTATAGTTAAAAATAACAGACTACTTATCTTATTTAATATTAATATTATTTAGAATATAGAGAAATTTCATACTACCTAAATTATAAATAAACTTAACCCTTTTTAAAAAAAATTATACAAAAAACATTATGACGGAGTATTGCTTGCCTTGCCTTTTTAAACTTCACAAACTAGATCGTGATAGTTCATATTTATTTATTTATCTGTTAATTTTGATTATAATGTTTGATGACTCCTTAAAAACGTATCTTTATTCTTCATATTTAAATTAAAAATAATATCAAAACTTAACCGGAAAAGAAATCATCCTGATTTATTTCCTATTTTATTTACTTTCCAGACAAAGTTATTCCCACCACCCATATATAGCTCATTTTACGACTTCCATATTCTGAGACAACACACTCGATTGCACATGCCCATGATTAAGAATCTGGGTTTGAACGCTTCGAGATGATGAGATAGACGCGTGACTCCCAGCGGAACCCACTCTTTATTTCTCGACATGCATCAGAAAGAGAATCCAAACTATTTACGACTGTATAACAAGTTATGACTCAGAAGTCAGAACTCTGATGATGATGACGACGACAAGATCCTCTCCCTGGTGGCAATTCGTCTGGGCTCCACTTCAAGAATTAGGGTACGTAGATGGGGACACTGTATGCTCTGCGCCAAAAACTTCGATAAATGTGAGCCATGCCTGCTTACCAAACGACACTGTCAGTTGATTTATTTCCTCCTCTCATGGCCACATCGTCGTTGTTCAGCTTTTGAACAGAACAAACAGAAACGCCAAAACATGCAGCAACGTACTCGAATATATATCTCATTTACCGTATCTGCCAGGCCAGCTAGCGTAGGTACTTGCGACCGATGGCCAGTGTCGGCATCACGAGCTTCTTCCCTCCCACTTTTTCAAGTTTTGATTGGTCGAGTGTTCAAAATACTACCATGCAAATTTGCCCGGGCAAAGAGTACGAAATTTTTGGACCTTGGGAATTTTCGTTCCTTTAGATGCGAAAATCAAGTTGTAGCCATATAACATGAACTTCCTTCGCCTTAAAAAGGCATACTATGCCGGGATATAATCAAAACTAATATACAACAAAGGCTTACATATCAGTGGCATCTCCATACATGGGGCCAAGAACAAGAGAAACCATATAAAGAATGCCACAATTACCCAAGAGTAGTAGTCTCTTCAGAACAACTCAAATTCCACATGTTCTCCTGTTGCTTTACACTCAAGATACTTGCTCTGTGAGGTCATGTCTGGAACTCCAAAATCACAAAACTCCGGAAGCTCTGGTGGGACGGCACATCGAATTAACGCCCAATTAAGGCCCTCGAAAAAGGGATGCTGTTTAATCTCAGCGGCTCCTTTCTCTGAACCCAAACGGATTTCAGGTTCTTTAACCAGCAACCCTCTTATGAGATCCCTGGCTTGGAAACTAACAAATGGTCTGTCAGGAAATCTGAGACTTTGCAACACCACATTAGCTAATGTTTCTTCGTTATTAGAACCTTTAAAGGGTGTTCTACCATATAAAAGTTCATATAGAAAAACGCCAAAGGTCCACCAATCAACTGCAGCACCGTGTCCTTCTCCTTTGATGATCTCAGGTGCCAAGTATTCATGGGTACCAACGAAAGAATTTGATCTTGCGTCGGTAGGCTCAGCCACAAGCTGTGGCAACGATCTGATAGGTGCAGCAAGATCGGCTTTTAATTTCCTTGTTTTTGCAGCAGCGGGCAAGAATCTAGGGCTGAAGCATGAAACTTGACAGGATGGTTCAATGCAAAATGGCTCAATGCAACTAGATCGTGCACAAGGACCAGAAATCCTGGCTGGATCTGCATCAAAAGATGATTTCAGAAGCGTTGGGCTGACATCACACCTCAGTGACAGGTCAAAATCTGTAAGCATTATGTGCCCATCGTCTCGAACAAGAATGTTTTCAGGCTTCAAATCACGGTAAACAATTCCAAGCATGTGCAAGTACTCTAATGCAAGAAGGACCTCAGCAACATAAAACCTGCACCCATAAAAGATGGATTATCAGCATAGAAAAACAGTTCAAGTGGATAATAAATTTTAGACTATTAGATTCCAATTATTGATTTCAAACAATACATTAAGGAAACAGCTGTAACATGATATCTTAGAAAGTCCCATCAAGCAGCAATCAAAGAGTTGCTGGGAGGATTTCATCATCTAACCTTTGCTCCCCAATCAAATTTACTTAAAGAAGAGTCTATTTCAAAAAATGATTGGATGATAAACCAAGCAATCATTAAGTCCAATTAGGTTCAAACGAATTATAGACAGCAATGCATGACTTCAGAATTCATAAACCAGCAATGGAGCATAAATGACCCAGACTGATGCAACATTTAACAATTCATATTTGATATAGAACAGCAATGGCCTATGTACTATACAGATACAAGTCAAGAACCTATTTACCACAATGTACAGATGAATTATAACCATGTAGATTGGCAAAAGCATATTTTAAAAGCTAAGAAATTTAACCAGACTAGGTTGTACTTTGTACCAAGAGTCTTTAGGGTATCATATGACAGCATTGAAGTTTAGCACGAGGGAGGTTGACACACAATTTGATGGATCATAAATAAAATGCTGGCTTTTAGTATCATACCTAGCTGCTGGCTCGGTAAAACTTCTACCAGGCTGCTTCTGCCGTAGAACATGAAGATCTCCACCTGGACAATATTCCATGACCAGACATGACAAATTATCTGATGTGAATTGAGCGTAGAGTGTGGGTAGAAAAGGATGATCAAGAATCCTTAATATGTCCCTTTCAGTTTGAGCCCTGGAAATCTTCTTCCTTCTCGCCAAAAATTCATTGTCCATGACCTTGATAGCAAACAAGCAATTTGTGCCAATTAGTTCAGCAAGATATACAGTTCCAATGTCTCCACAACCAAGTTTCTTCAAAAGATTGAACTGCCTTAAGCCCAAGACTCCATGCTGCATATGAGCTTGACGAATGGCTGCCCACCTAACATCCTTTGACATGTGAGGCCTATTGCCAAAACTAGCCCCACTCACATTGCTTTCATCACTGGTACTCGTACCACTACTGCACTCCTGACTACTCTTTGAACTTTGTGAGAATTCAAGTTGCTCTTTCAATCTGGCGTTCTTTTTCACTTTTGCTACAGCTTTGCTTCTATTACAGTTAGTTGATGTGGGAGCAGACTTATTTGCCCCGTAATGTGCATTACTTGAACTTACTGCATCTCCAGGATTGGCACAGTCCGATGCTACACTATCTTGGCTCTTTTCTTTACTTGTACTCTCTAAAGGGCACCGACATCTCTCACAAACCAGCGGAGTTGTTCCAGGAACTAATTTACTATTCATTTCATTTGACACAGGGGCATTTGGAGCAGATCTAGAATCCTGCTTTGGTTTCTTCTTGTTCAAATTCTTGTTCCTCACGACTGATTTGACTGTACGGGGACCACTGTGGGTTCCTCTTACTCTATTTCCACTTACTGAAGTAGATGTTGATGAGTAAGAAACTGCTTGCAACCTCACTTTTCGCCCAACCTTTGATGCAGATACTTTATTTCCTTTTTTTTTTGGAGCAGAATCACATCTAGGCAACTCTACTTTGCTTCCATCAGTATTAGAAGGAGATGAAGAATCTGCAGATGTTTGTTTTCCTGTTTGAACGGAACCTAATTGCTGAGATTGAAACCCACTTTTACTTGATGAACTTACCGAATCAATTTCCACCGACGAAGGCACTGTATCATTTTCTTTAGTTGCAATCACAGTTTTTGAAGACGATGGAACACTAGCACAGGATGAAGTGACATTGGCAGCTTGATGAGACTGCCACGCGTTGTCCAATGAGACTGCTTTTCTGTCTTCTGATGATACTGATATTTCAATTCCACTCCCTTTACTCTCAGCAGAGGATGACCCATGATGTCTGCCTTCACCTAAAACTGAGTTGCACAAGGCCTTGATCTTCCCAACCTCAGATACCCTGGGAGAATTTGCTTTTCTGTCTTCTGATGATACTGATATTTCAATTCCACTCCCTTTACTCTCAGCAGAGGATGACCCATGATGACTGCCTTCACCTAAAACTGAGTTGTACAAGGCCTTGATCTTCCCAACCTCAGATACCCTGGGAGAATTTGTTGACTTCGACAATCGCTTCATAGCAGCCATTTCTGATGCCTTAGATATACATAGGTCTCTTAATGCCTGCTTCAGAGTTGCAGGCTCAGAAGGACCAACTCGAGGAGACCGAGAAACACCAACTGTTATCGGCTTTTTTAGGGTATTTTTCATCTTAGGGCTTGTACCATCTTGTAAAAGGCGTGAATCCCTCAATGAAGTCTTAAGGGTAACTGATTCGAAAAGCTTATTAATATCATTCTCCAGATTGTCGTTGCATCCCAATTGTAGCATTGGAAGCTTCTGATTTTTCTCACCCATGCTAAATTCAGAATTTGTCTGATAAATCCTCGTGGATTTACCTGAATTTAGCTCTTCCTCTGCTTCAACTATTTCACAAGTGCCAGAGAATGAGCCCATTACAAGGAGAATTGTATAACTTGATTATGGTGTAGTACAGCTGATCAAGTAGGTTGACCTTAAATGTCCAATTCTATACTGATTATTTTCACACGCAATGAATCGGACACCACAGACTTATGGCAGATGAAAGAAAAAGCACTCAAACTTACAAAACCCAAACCATTTAGGTAAAATGAAATTTAAAGATTGAGCAGTATGCGCACTCTTCATGCCAGTTGGACATTCAAAGCCTGATACAGTGGCCAAAATTTCAATTCGTCAGAAAAACAAAAGCAAACATGCTCTGGAAAATAAGGAGAGGGAAGAGATGCAAATGAAATGATAAGTGGGCATCATCATAAGCGCAATAGAACTACAGAAAACAGTCACGCCATCAGACATGGATACCTCACTTGTAGAAAATGTCCCTAAAAAGAATAAAGTATCAAATTGCAAATGAAAGAATCAAATACTGTGACAACTCATCTATCAAGTTTCTATGGAGCCAGTTCTCTGAAGTTAATTTGAAAATTATGAAAATAATTCGTTTCATGAAAATACATGAACTCAAGTGTCGAGACATTAGATGAAGAAGAAGAACTTGGGCAATTATTAGAGCTAAATAAAAGGATATTATAGTATGAGCTGCGCATATAATCCGAGTTACAAATTTCTTATCAACAAATTTACAACCTGCAGTTCGTACCAAGCATAATGAGTTTTCCTCGATGTTTCCGCAAGTAAAATAAAGCCAGACACAGTAAACACTGCTCAAGACGAAGAAAAAAGAGTCCTTTGAAGTGGAAAATATTTGCTCATTTTTCTTTCAAATGTCCACAATTTGTCGAATCAATAGATCAGATAAAATGTGACGGCAAATGAAGTTGCAATTCCCTTGTTCTTAGCAAGACATCATCCAACCAAAGAGAGGGAGGGAAAATCATACGACTTCAGGATTGATTTGTCTCCCACAAACGGATGCGCGCCAGAACTTAAACCTGGGAAGAAGGAAGCAAAGAAAGATACACGCACACCGCATGCGGGAATATAATCAGAAGTACAGTATCATCCGCCGAACCGGACCTTGTTAGGACAAACAAAAACCACGGTTTCGTATGTTGGAATTCAAAAGATAACGAAAGTTGTTAATTCACAGAAGAAAAGGTAAAAGTATCAGTTGACAGATTCAGGAAACACGTCGTCCAAATGAACAACATTCACTAACGAATCAGAGTGCACGCACAAATGGACAGAGGAGGCAAAAAATAAGGCAAATACAATGGGATCTGAAACAAAAAGCAGTACCTAAAATGGCCAAGAGGTAGGCGCACATTGACAAAGGTTTCAAGCGAACAAATCCGCAGAACAGGGAAGGAAATCCGAGCAGAGAAACGGAGAAACCCTAGGCAGAGCTAAGAGGAGGTGGAGAGGAAGCTGAGATAGACAGAGGGAGAGAGAAGGAGATGCGCAATGTATGTTACTGTTTCTGCTTTCGGTACTGGGCACTGATAATTTTGTAGGAAAAGGGCCCCCACCGTATATGCTGCGTTTCCCAGTCGCAAATGGATGAATTCAAAAAGTGCTGTGATATAATATTAATTAAAATATAGGAATAAATTAATATGAATGACCATCCCAGGAAAGAAATTAATATATCTGAGTAATTTCAAAATTTTAATTATAAAAAAATGCGTCGTATTCATTACTTGGCGGGGGTGGGACTTGACAGCTACCGATGCTGTTTTCCTTTAAAATTATGTGTCCCATTTGAATGAAATGAGGGCGATCTGAGATTTGCGTCCATATATATATATATATATATATAAAGTAGTAATTAATAAACAAAAGCAGAAATACTTTACATGTAGCATCCAATGTTCTGGGGTTGGTAAGACCGTCCTTTTTCAAATCGGGTTTCTGCATGAAATTATATTAAGAAAGAGACAAAAATCGTGAGTTACATACAATACACAAGCCATGAAAATACCGGCAAACTGGTAAGGTAATGAGTGCGGTAAAAGCAGCGTGACTGACGGTTGAAAAAATTGGAAGCTGGAAACTTGGCTTTAGAACTCGGCTAAGAACTCTCATTATATGAATGATTGGGGGCATGAGACGTGGCAGGAGGGGATTGGAGGGATTGGGGTGATTGCGAGCCTAAATTCTTGTTGGGAGCCATTATTGGGATGGATGGATCACAACGGTGAAACCTAGAGTGAGGAGACGAGTTGAATATCTAACAACGAATCACCACCCCTTTCCTTACCATCGATTAGCCCCCCCGTACCATTCCATGAAACGGATACATCTTTTATAGTATTATGAAAATGAAGCGCTTTTCTTGCCGGAATTTCCAGTAGCAGTTCTACAATTAGTGGCATGGATCTGATGGAATTATGAATTATCCCCGACCTTACTTGGGGGGCCGCCATTGTGAATTTACGTACGGGATTAAAGAAGGTAGATCGAGTGAGCAAGAAGCAATTGACAAGACGGCTGGGCGTGGTTCGGTTATGACTTAAATTAAAAGTCAAATCGAGTGGAATTAGGAATTAATCTTGATTCATACCTAATGGCGTGCCAAGTTGACCTAACCTACATGGAAAAACATGTCTTGGAAAAATCTGTAACCCCCAAAATTGGGTCCCTTATTTCTTTCCAGATTTGTTTTCATTTATTCATGGGAGATAGTAGGATGAGAAGTGACAGCGTGAATAAATAGGAATTGGGAATGGAAAAAATTGAAAAAGAAAGGAGTGAGAGCGAAGGCAAGAGAGAGGGGGAGGGAAAACTTGAGAAAATTGTTGTGCATGGATGACGTTTCAAGTGGCGTGTCTGACTCTGAAGGATAGCGAAGTTTTGAAAAAGGGGTTCAGGTTATGTGGAAACGTCAGGTTTAATTTATAACAGCGACCCACCCCTCCCATCTTTCACTTTCATCTATCTCCCTCGTTATTTATTAACCCCTCCTGCGCACATAAACAACTCATCCCTGCCCCGCCCAATTGTTCCTCTCCATCAATATCTGCATTATTTTAATCAATGATATCGAGAGGCCACCTGTGGGTTGGCCCTTCAATTTAATACTTCTTCTGGCTCTATATCATCCTACGAAATCAGATACGCATCGCCACTCAAACCTTCTTTGCACTTTTCTTATTACTTTTTATGGAGTATTATATTGTGTTGTTTAAGAAAAGAATCGTGGTTGCTTCCTTTTCGTGTTCGTCAATATTTAGACCACAATCACATGGTCGTCTTGTTATACGCGTAGACAAAAAGGAGAGGCTGGCACGTTCCGTTTTTGGGGGTGGCCTTTGGTAATTACCACTCAGGGCATGAACGAACAAAAAAAGAGGCTGGGAGGCGGGCATGTGTGAATTATTGAATTCATTAATAATAAGTTGGGTCCGGATTAATCATCTTGGAATAGCGTTGAGTTTGTAGGATAATTAGAGAGAGAAGGGACGTGTCACCAGACAAGTGTAGCAGAGATTCATTTCATTCTTGTTTGTTTGCTAGCATGGGACGTGTTGTGTCCCTTTTCTTCTTCAATTCCCAATCCCATGAATGGACTTCATTATCCTCCCCTAAGGCTTCCCCATCTAAAGGATATATCTGTCCCAATAACTTAGCTGAAGTATTCGACTTAGGGTCCTCAATTAATGTCATTAAATAAAACAAGAACTCTTGACCCACCATTATTCTGAGAGAACAAGTTTCCTGGGCGGCATAGATTTGTCCGGGGTGGAATAAGAACTGGGGCGAGCAACAATTTTTTTTTATTTGTTTGGAAAAGAAGGGTAAGCAACTTTGGGGCATTTACACGTGATGTGGGCGAGAGGACAGCCATGGTGGAAAGAGATGGTTGGCTGACTTTTAAGAGCCGAATCTAAAAGAAACAAACATCCATAACTAGTGCCAAAACGGTTTCCTTCCAAAATCTTGCATTTATATGACAGCATTGTTTTGCCTAACTACCTCTAAATTAACGCCGAAATTTGCAAACAACTCGAGAAAAAAGGGCTTAACTGAGACATGGGTCTATTTATCTAATGCCGTCCCATAATCCGTGGTTGTCACTGCTCAGTGCTCTCGTTAACGACCCAGCCCAGACACAGCTATGGGCTTTCTAGTCGCATTTGCTCATGTTGGGCTAGTTGAAGATCGAAGGCTCATATGGTCAACAAAACTGAACTACAAGGCCTATATATATAAAAAAACAACTGTAACAAAAAAAAACTGAACCACAACACAAGGCTCCTTTGAGAGAGAGACACACAATAATTAATCAATAATAAATCAGCTGGCACAATATTAATTGTTCTTAAATTTGGTCTGGACTCCTCTGTTATGCTTCAAAAGTTTATCATTTCAAGAGTATTTTAACTTCTCGAAAGAGAATTGGCTAAAATTAACCTTCCGCTGTTGAAATCCAGGGCACACTATTTTTTTCAATACAATTTTCACAATATTAGAATATGTAGATTTTGAGTCACAGACTAAAACTCCTTTTAACCAACTGAAATTTCAAGTTTTGACCACATAAAATGTAGCGCATCAGTGAATACAAAAACCTGTCTAAACATACTAACCAAGAACCAGAGATTTTTCCTCCTAAATGATATTACTTGCTATGCCTTAATTTTTTTTAATTTCAATAGGCTAGTTAGGATGATAAATAAGTTATGCCTATTACCTAAACCTTCGATGCAAAGATTTCCCATTCACATTGAATTTGCCGCAAAATGAAATTTCAATGAATCAAACAATGCACAAGAAGAAAAAACCATACTTCATTGTGGTTTCCCATAAGAAAGGCTTGCACACTAAATTGTTTCACTACAAAATATAATTAACCTGAATGACTCTATGTCAAAATTTTTGCAATAAGAATCTCTAGATAGATAATGTTCCGAAGAAAAGTCGAACAGTCCACTAATTAATCAAAGAGACTGAAGCCCATGTCCTGCATCACAGATTGACGATGAAAGAATCAGACAACAATGTACAAAAGCGCGCAAGAAGAAAAGCACAGCTAAATTCGTGCAGTGTAATGAAGTGCGAAGCGTATAACAAAATACTCACATCATCGGATTCTTCTTTCTCCTCGACCTTTTCTTCCTTCTTTGGCTCGGCTGCCGCTGGAGCCGCAGCGCCACCAGCTCCACCAGGTGCGGCAGCCATTGCAACTGCAGCACCACCGCCAGAAGGCACGGAGGCCAACTTTTCCCTACCGCTGGCGATCAGCTCTGTTATGTCTTTACCCTTGACTTCAGACAAAAGAAGTTCAATCCTGTCATCGTCAACCTCTGCTCCGACTGCATGTCCACAAGTTATAAATTATGTGAACCCTCATTGTTCATGAATCTTCGGTCTTCAAGTTACAATAGTATATATACTATACAATATAACAATCTACATTACAAATGCAACGGCGCAAAAATGTTTCCATTTTAGAATCCAAAAGCATCAAGCATGAATTAGATACACATATATACAAATCCGATAGAGAAGATAAACGGCACCAGATCCAAGTATGCCCTTGAGATCGGCAGAGGACGGAGAGGTGTTCCCGCCCAAAACAGCGAGCAAGTAAGCGGCGATCACCTTCATTTTCTGCTAAATCACGAACACAAGATCACAATTAGAGCAGCATTACATCAGACATACTCTTCATACAGAGTGAGAAGGGAGATGGAGAAAGCCTACCTGGCGAGGTGGAGATCGGACCGGAGAGGACAAGGAAAGAGCACACCAATAGAACCAGTAAAGTAGAACCAGATTCATGAGTAGCAGCACTCTTTATACTAGGGTTTCTTTTTACTGCCCGAATCTGCTTTTGGTGGACCAATAAACGGAGCCCAGATGTTGGGCCTAATTCTGGTTTATTTTTATTACCGTAAACGAAATTGCCGGATTTTGGGCCGAATAAGAAAATGGAGACCAATAAAAGAATCGGCCCACCTTTTGAATTATAAGTATTTAATATTATATTTAAAAAATTAAAAATGATTTATCAGAAGGAACGATATAGACAAAAACACTTGACATAGAGACTCGCTGATTCAAGAGGGGTAGAGCCTAACAGCTGGGGTGGTTTTTATGAATTACTGGTGGTGACTGCCTGTCAATTTGTTAGACAGCGACAATCTCTGTGAAATATCAACTGGAATCATATGTTACGTACAGAACCTGTATAATCGCTCGACAATGGACTCCAAGTTAAAATTTCAAATAATTACTACTACTGTTTTAAACTTAAAACTCTTCGATGTAATTGTTTTGAGAATTAAAGGAAACTGAAGCAAACAAAAAAAAAAACAGTGGCGATGAGAGAGAACAAAGGCAATCTTTGCTTTTCATTTGTTTAATCGGATAGAAGGACAGGCGGTGTTCATATGATCAAACTGGTCAAGTCCATAACGTAAGTATTATAAGAGCAATTAAAACAGAAAAGCGAATTAGAGAGAGAGAGAGGGGGGTTTCTGTTGTAAAATGGGCAAAAACTTGGTCCACTATGACACTTCACGTCGCGTTATCGGTTTCTTGAGGGTCGGGGCACGAATAAATGAAGATGAACATGATTGATTAGCAGCTAAATTACCGTTTCAGTACTAAACCGTTGAGGAGGGTGGCCGACTTCGGGAATTCGCCTACGTGGTCAAATTCCGAAACGTGGCAAGCACAGATACATGGGTCTTTCCTCATAAAGATGTCGAGTTGTGAGCTGGCGTGACACGTGGCACTCATATACAATCTCTGGCCTCCTTCTGCCAACCAGTACAACACCCCTCCGCCTCGCTTCCTTTCCCTCCTCTCTCTCTCTCTCTCTCTCTCGGCTCCTACCTCCTAGTTCCCTCCCTTTCTTACTTTTCCTTTCCACCGCACTGTAATACTTCCTCTCCCTCTCTCTCTCTTTGAGCGGTTCCTCCCTGTTTGTGCCAATGGAATCAGAGAAGCGCTTTGCGAGCAGCTCTGCTTCTTCGTCCGCGTGGACGGAGAGGCTGGGTGGCGAGGCGGATCGGCTGGTCAAGACGGAGATTGAAGCGGCGGAAACTCTTGCTGACTTGGCCCGCTTGGCGATGCGTGAGACTGCCTCTGACTCCGGAGACAAACAGTGCAAGAAAGGCAAACAAGGCAAGAGGCGGCTCGCCCGCGAGTCACCGACCGACGACTCGGGGTCGAACGGGCTCGACTCAGTCGCTAAATGTCCGGATCTCCCTCGGGTCAGTTTTATTGGACCCGTGTTAGTTCTCTTAGCGTTTGATCCTTTCATTTGAATTTTCTTTAAATAAATCACTCATTTATAGTAAAAATTTGTGGTCCCGAACTAGTGATTTAAGTAAACATGGATATAATATATTTTTAAGTTTTGAATATTGGTAGACGATTACAAACATATAATAGTATATACTAGCCATTTATTTGGAAAAAGGAACCAGTCAAATCACTATTTACATTATGACTGTAGATAATTCAGTTTTCCGAAATTTATCAAACCATAAGAACAGAGCAATGATTCTTCCGCTGTTCTGAATGGATTTAGAGACACACAACTATGTGCTAAATTTTTTGCCCCCTAATGTGGATATATGCCCTGGCAAAGAGGAGTTCTATTTGGGCACTAGCCATAGACTCATCATTCAACGTCGTCCTACAAATTTAGTCTTTAACCTGGATTTTAGGAGATATTGCAGTATAAAAATTATTTCTAGTTGCACGATCTAATTTTGGGTGAAACTTTTATGATTCGGCGGTGTTCCTTTTCCTAGTGGACGACTCTTGATTAAATGTCACTACCCACTTTTGCTCCATTGCAACCAGCTTTGCTACCACCCCATAAACATACCTGTTTGTTAGCTGCTGAGAGCTGGCGAATTTGATTCAGCTAATGATAATGATAATAATAAAAACACTTCATAGTCGCAGTAAAATTTTATCATAACGCCACTGCCTCTACGTTATGAAGTTTTAGTATCCTAAGTGAATTGACATGATTGAGAAATCTTCAATGATTTAGCTAAACTTACCAAAAATTTGTGAGTTGAAGTTTTTTTCCTTTTGGAAATTTTCAGGACATGCAATGTCATTGCAATCTGTACTGTAGTGTTGTTAATGGAACATCAACTGCTGATTAGACGCAGTCAAGAAATTCATTCGTCATGTCTGATTTCCTCATTTCAGTTTTCGTTAATTATCAATCCTGTCCTGATTTTAAAGATAAAAATTCAACTTCCTGATTTTCGTTCAAATTCAAGAAATACGAAGGCATCACCAAGTTGTGTGCTATTTGAATTTAGAAATATCCGTACTGAATTTATTGCAGGACCAAGCTGCTGAAGGTCATCAGCCACATCAACAAATATCTGCAAGAGATACGAAAAAGATTCAACAGGACGTCTGCTTAAGACATGTTAAGATGGAGCAGGATGCTGCTATTACTAAGACAAGCACTGTGTGCACAAATTACTCTTTGGTTGGCTGCAGTAAGTCAAGGCGTAATTTAACTGAGGTACAAGAAACTTCGAATGTATTTGATTACGATATTGACCATAACTGATAATGATAATAGAACTCTTATGGGCCATCTGTTCAGGAAGAAAAGGAGTCACGGAGGATACGCAGGGTATTGGCAAACAGAGAGTCAGCTAGGCAGACAATTCGCCGTAGGCAGGTACTTGAAAGGGGGGAAATTAAATCCTGTTAGCATTGATCCTGAAATGCTCACAATAATCTGAAAGAAAGGGGGAAAAAAGAGGAAAAATTATGCGTGGATAATTTAGATTTTCCATATTTTACTTTATCACCTGTACCTAACTGCTCAATTGGTTCGTCTGTCCACCGACCGACATATGTCTGAGCTTTTTAATCATCATTCCCTTTTTTTTTCCTGTTTGCTTGTAGCAACTGAGGGAGGATTTTTAGATCAAGTATTCCATCCTTCATCCCCTAATAATTGATTATTGGGCATGCTTATAAGCACTGGCCTATTAAATTGATGTGGTGATACTCTGTAATGTTCTTTTGGCAAGTGATGGTGTTAATGATCCCTGAATTGCTGCCGTTTGTTGTATACGTACTTCAAAGATATAGAACAGCTCCCCCCCTTTTCTCTATTTTGCTTGCTACAAATGATGGCTATGTTTTTAAACTTTCATGTTTCAAAAGACAGAAGTCTTAACCTTTTATATTAATATCTAATAATCTCAAATCTGTAGTTCTGGTATATGTAAAGGCCATTGCAAGCTTGATTATAATTTGATTGAATTCCAATACATATATGCTTCTCAATTTTTATGAGAAGAATAAAACCTCAAGTAATTCTGAACTGTTTAATCGTTCAGGCTTTCCCGCCCGAAATATTTAACAGGCATTTTTATGAATCTTTTTCCAGGCACTTTGTGAGGAGTTAACCAGAAAAGCTGCCAATTTAGCGCTTGAGAATGAAAACCTGAAAAGGGTATAGAACTATCATTTATCTGTCATCTTATTAAAAAGCCAATTATGTCTTCTTGTCGATCTGCCATCTTAATTTTCTCATAATTGGATGAGGCGGCTATCTTAGATATTTTTGTTTTATTAGATCTGAATGTTTTTCCTCTTTGATGTTTATTTAACCGTCAAGCCTTTCACGTTTGGCATCATTTCTGGCAAAAAGGAGAAGGAGTTGGCTTTGAAAGAGTATCAATCTTTGGAGAACACAAATAAGCACTTGAAAGCACAAGTAAGATTTTTACACGCTACTTACCTGCAGACACAATGAATAACTCTTTTGTTCATAGAATGAAAAGGACAAAACAATTAAATAAATGAAATTTTCTTTCATGTGCAGATAGCCAAGTCTGAAAGTACCATAGTGGAGAAAACTCCAGTTGAGCATGACTTGCCTGTATCTGAGATAACGTCTTCATCCATGAGTAATGGTCCATGGTTCCTTTGCAGCCAATTACCAGTAAAACAGTTATTTTGGCCTTCTGTCATCCAGTCTTCCAATCCTGTTCAATTTCAACATACGCCTCATAATTCCACTCCTATGCCATCAAATGTTTCTTTACCGTTTTCTTCTGATACTGACTTATGCCACAAACAAACCAACCATATACAGGACAATGAATTACAAAATCCATTATACCTGTTTCCGTGTCCTTGGTTCTTCCCACCTCTGGAGTCGGGACATGGACAGGCACCACCCTCTCTTGGCCTTAAAGATAAACAAGATGGGTATCCTGTAGGTAAACCATGTAATATTAGTTCATCTCCAAATACAATGGCAAATAAGGACAATCAGGCTACTTTACCTTTGAAAATCAAAACAGAAGCTTCTGGTTTGACAGAAGCCAGACCTATTGATGACCCAAATCACAGTACTCCTAAGTTTTCTTTGGATGGAGATGAGCAGCGAAGAGGATGTCACATTATGGAAAGATATCATGGACATTCACTAGGTTGTATTCCTCAACCTACTGCTGTCAAGGAAGAACATGGCCTTCAGTTACATCCTGCTCCCGATACTGAGGTATCTTCGACAGCTTCTCATACTGCAAATACTTTGCTGGAAAAGAAACAAGAACAAGAAATATACTCAGGTAAAAATCTAGGGGATGCAATTGCTGCTGCTGAGGCAAGGAAGAGGAGGAAGGAGCTTACAAAGCTAAAAAGCATCCACGGTCGCCAATGTCGGTTGCAATGTTGACTTATAAGTCAAAATAATTAAACAGATTTTAAGGGAATATCCGTTACCAGCTCTTCTGCAGTTTCTTATCACTTGATAAAAAGAAGTCATAGGAAATTGAGCAGGACGCCTGACAATAATCAGTGGAGGCCAATGAAGAGAGGCAAAGTTCAAAACTCTCTCTGACAGCGTTAAAGGTTTGAGATTATCTCCTTCCATATTGTTTTCCTTTTTCCTTATTGTAGGAAGGTTGCCAGAAATTTCGGCGACCATTTTTTTTAACTTTAGGTAGCTATTTTGATAAGAGGAAAATTCAGGGTTTTCGACAAACAAACAAAAACATGCGGCAGGATGGACAGGATACGAATTTTTTTCATCCCGTCATTGAGATTTCTTTCAGCGGCAGACATATTCTTACGAACGTTGAGCTCGAAATTCACTAATACAGTTAGCCAGGTCTACTAATGTATATTAAATTATTTGCTCTACAAAATAATAGATGTAAATATTCTTGTTATACTTCAGAACATAAATATCTACGTGGTTATGTCTTTGATTATAATTTATCACAATGCTGATTATTTGATGTGCTCTGAAGGATATTAGTTGCCCTTTGTACAACCTTTTTTTTCTAAAACAAAACGACTTGGAATTACAAGACGCTTTTTCAAAGGAGAAGTTTTTCTTTTGTATATAAAAGTTTAAGTGGGTTCGATATCAATTTTTTATTAAAGTTAGGATATAGTTTTAGGGTTTGGAGATTAAGAAATTTACTAAATTGCTTACTAAAGTTTGGGCCTGCTTCATTTTCATTTTTTCATTCGCTGATCCACAGCCTATCCTTGAATGCATATATCACACACCCAAAAAAAATAAACCAAGCTAAGGCGAAGTTCGAACGTCAACGTATCCAAAGAAAAGTGGAAAACGAAATTCCTTAAAAGTTAGTTTATGAAGTTATGAAGCGGGGTTGCTAGAAAGCTCAAGTTCTAGGGGGTGGCGAAGGCGGCCTATATACAATAATAGGACTTCTAACGTTGTGTCTAGAGTCATTCCATTCAAGCGATGCAGACAACATTCGCATCTCCTTTTGCATAGGAGCCCCCTTCAGCACAAGCTTGAACATCTTCGTTTGGTGCAAGTGGGTAAACTTCAGCGTATCTGGTATAACTCGCACGGACAGACCCTTTGGCGCTGTGACTTTAGCCTTGTACTTGGAAGCCCCATATCCCACATTAGTCAGCGTTCGATGAAACACTGCCGCAATGCTAGAATTATGAGTCATGAGTTGCATATGCATGGAGGGGTAATTCATTCCATCAGTGCCTAGCGGAGGCTTCACGGTGGAGCAATTCACCCTTCTGTTGCCAACTAGCAGACCAATGACGGTGTTGTTGTAACCGCGCTTGCATAGGAAAGCAACATAAGAGTCAACTCTAATATCGTACACTAGTCCAGGATGCAATGCTCCTGTCGGATTAATCTGCCCTGACCCTGATCCCAGCTCCGCCCTCTTGTCTCGACCAATTTTCAAGGGAGTGGCTGAATCGTAGAGATGAAAATTCTAAGTTAAGAGAGGGAAGATCAGAAGTCGATTACTCTGAGAATACAAGAGGGGTTCTCACCGGTGGTCATGAGAGCAGATTTTATAGCAGCAGGAGTCCAGTCTGGGTGGAAGGACTTGACGTAAGCCGCAGCCGCAGTGACGTGTGGGCAGGACATGGATGTTCCGGACATTATATTGAAGACGTCGTGCCTCATGTCTTCAGGGTACCCTGTTATAGTTGGCAGTTTTGAATAAGAAGCCAGTATGTCCACTCCCGGAGCAGCTAAGTCAGGCTGTCCACACAACGTAGAAACTGATTTCACTTCTCAAACCAGAGGGAGAAATATATAGAGAGAGGGGGGGGATCACCTTGAGGATGTTGGGGCTGAGAATTTGAGGACCTTTGGATGAGAAGGAGGCAAGGAATGGAGCTGGGATTCTTTTAGTTGTTGTCTTGTATATGGTAGCTCGAGGGTTCCTGAATGTTTAGAATCTTATATTCAGACTTGAAGTTGTAATATAATCAAGTGAGCTAATGGGATGATAAGTGGTAGTGAAAGAAATGTACTTGGTGGAATTGATGTAAAGCTCAATGGTTTTGCCGGCACTAAAGGCCTCCACATAGGTGCCTGGAATAAGCGTGGTGATGGCGACGTCTGTTGGCTCCGGTATGTCCATAATGGTCCCTACGCCTCCTAATTCTTCGATGACGTAATCCTGGCCTCCCATTCCATCAAGGCAGTACACAATCCTCCCCTTCACCTTTTCCTTGTTCAGGGTCCCATATTCACAAGCACTGCACCATTATTACATACCAAAATCCTCTCTTTAGTGAACCAAAATGCTTTTAAACAACCCAATACAACAAGAGTACGTACCTCGCATTTCCATAGGTATCTTTGCTGTTGTTGCTAGCAAGGGCTCCACTGGTCAAAGGATACATCTTCCCAGGTGAAAACGTGTTAATGGACAGTCCCTACCAACGTAATTGATTAGTTTTTTGCATGAACTTTAAGAATCAAAATCTTTGTAAATGAGTTTTAATTAAATACTTACCCTAACTTTCTTGCCATTGCCGAGGGCTACCTCTGTAGTGAACTGCCTATCAGTAGTAGAAGCAGCCACCGTGAGAATCCATGGAGCAACGTTCTCGACAGTCATGGTGCTGGGACCGTCGTTCCCGGCGGAGCAAGAAGTGAGAATCCCTCTTTTCATGGCATGAAATGCTCCGATGGCTATTGGGTCCCTGAAGAACTCCCTGGGTGCGCCACCTACAGACAACGATATGAAGTTGACTCCATCGGCGATGGCGTCATCGAAGCCAGCCAAGATGTCTATGTCGCTGCATCCTATGCTCCAGCAAACTTTGTACACGGCAATGCGAGCAGATGGTATGCCACCACGCGCGGTGCCTTTCCCTAGGTCATAGAAACTAGCTCTGGCCACCGGTACACCTGCCACTGTGGCTGCCGTGTGGGTGCCATGACCCTCATCATCCACTGGACTAAGATTCGCATCATAGGGACCTTCCTCATCGAGATTATAGTATCTTGCTCCAATCACCTTGCTGGGCATCATAACATAAAAAATCATTGTATATGCGGTACAAGGGTAGAAAAGTAAATCTACTATTTTTTCTATCTGTTTGTATGGGATTCATAACTTGTCTTTTTTCCATATGAAAGCAAGACGTTTTGATAGTAATAATACGAAAGCAATGTTTGTTTGGGTGAAGATTAGGGAGAAGGAATACTTGTTGCAGCCAGTGAAGTTAGCTCCCGTGACGCATTTGCCCTTCCATCTGCGTGGAGGAGGTCCGTAGCCTTGGTCGTTGAAACTTGGGCAATCCATCCAAATACCTGTAATACACACCTTCTAAATACATAATCATCTTTATTCCAACTGAATTAACTGTTACACCCCTACACTACAAACACTTACCTGTATCCATCATGCCCACAATGATGTTGCTCTCGACGTTGGAGCGTCTCTTTACTCGCAAGGGCATTCCCAGAAAATCCCATGACCTTGTTGTGTGTAGTTTTTGCACTGTGTTTGGGAACACAGACACTACACCCTCCTCCTCTGCATTAATTAATAATACCACAAATCTGTCTTAAATTAGTTCATTTGAGCGCCAGAAATCTCACTTTCTAGCTTCTGAAATGGAGGAATACTACCTTCAAGTTCCTCTGCTTCTTGTGGCAGTAGACGTGCCACGAATCCATTGAAGCTCTTACTATAGCTGTGTATTTTGGACTCTCTGGCTAACTCGTGGCTGTAGAATATGTTAACGGCAACATTAATAGACATTTATAATAAATATATGCTTTTAATTTTTACTTGAGAACCGAGATTATTACTCTCCAATGACAGCCTCCAGCAAGTCGTGATGTTGGGATTCTACGGCGTAGGTTCTAGCAGCCTCCTCTGGCAGGTGTCCCATGTACACAATGTATGGCTGTTTTGTTTAACAAAAATTTCATGTGAAGTTATATTATATATTTAGACATGCTTCACTCAAGAAAATTACGAGTAAGAGTAACTTTCTTGGCCATTGAGATATCAGTGATCATTCAATACCTTTCTTTCATCTTGGCTTGATCCTTGGATCAGTATGAACATAAAACAGAGAGAGAACAAGAGTTGTCGCCAATTGCGTAACTCCATTGTATGATGATAACAACAGAATATATTGTGAAATAACATTGATGTTTCTTGCAGTGAGCTGATGGAAAAGGGAGAGCTTGTTGGAGTAAATTTATAAATGAATTTACATATCAATATTTTACAACGGCACTGACCGCAGATTATGCAGCGAAGAGTAGACTATAAGATCAAATCAACACGGTCTAATACTGAGAATCTGGTGGCTTAAGTTTCGGATCTTCAAGTTAAGCAGAGATCAAAAAAGCCACCTTCAGTGTTGCGTATAGTAGAAATTAAAACCGCCTTAACGGCTGTGTGTCCCATTAGTATCATGAAAATAAAGGCCATTGCAAGGGCCACGGTGGTTTGACCAAGCCCAACTCCCTCATAAATTTACTCTTTTGCTTTCGCCCAACGTTAAATGCCTCTCTACCCCCTGAATTTTAGGGATACGCAAATAAATTAAATCTCTAAAAATGTGTAACTGTTTAGTTACTGGACCTTGCAAATATAGACGATTGAATCTCTAACAAATTTTCCTTGTTGCTTCTCATCAGTCCCTCAGTGTGCGTAAGCTCCAGACTCCAAGGATTAAAGAGGAGTCCATCTAAAATGTAAACTTTTTAGTAGAGTAAATAGTTAAAATGTTATCTTCACGTTATCTAAATAATGAAGTTTTTTTTTTTTTTTTGGTTAAAAGAGAGGGCTAAATGCCCAAGCAAACAAAGAAATTAAACTATATAGGAATTAGCTCCCAAACACTCATTCATAATCAGATACCTCAGATGTGAAGGACAATAGTACAATATTCCCGTAGTATTCAAACCCTCTTTTGCATGAGCATCCCCCTAAATAATGAAGTTGTTTTGCATGTAAACAAACACGTAGAATTAAAAACCAGCTCGAATGGTTTCAAACAAAAAATGGAAGACAGGAAGTTGGAAAGCGTAGAAGTTGTTGAAAAGCGTCCGACGTTTTGCAGGAAATCTGCCCTTGCCTGCATGGGATGAATCTGATTTTGGATCATCACCACAAATCTTGTTAAATATTATGGCTCCCTAAACTGTTCAATATCTATCACTACCACATGAAACTACTGGCCTTTGATAAACACTAAAATTATAGTTTTAAAAAATAATTTAAAATAAATATCTATATTTGTCTAAAAATCTTTTAGATCAAACAATAATTTAAAATTAAAATTCTGGGTAAATGATTAAGATATAGTTTTTAGAATAGTAAAAGAGTTTATGAACTACCCAATTACTATTTTATCCTTATTTTTTTATATTATCTCTAATCTATTCTCTCTCCTCTCCTCTCTCCAATTACTATTCTGATAATAATTATCTAAACACTCATTTATTTATAACTATTTTTTTCCATAAACTCTTTTCCAAAAACCCTTTTCTAAAAGCTATTTTTTTCATAAGCACTTTTTCAAATTCTTATTCAAACAAACCCTAGGAAGAAGTTGATAAACAGAAAGGTGGAAGAATATTGGTGTACTCCATTTTCTCTTTTTTATTGGAATTTCATAGATAAATGTATATAGAGATTATCTTTCTATCAGAATGAAGTCATTTTGATAGAACTCCTTTGACATTATATACTATTTACTTCTTTTTCAATTATTCAATGTGATACTATATTTACTCTTTATTTCTTCTTCAATTATTTAATATGTAACTATATTTTAATATTTTTCTTATTAACTTTTTTCAGTCTAGGTTTATATTTATTTTTTAGTCTCAGAGATCTTATGTCTATAATCTTCATTTTTTTTCTCTCTTTGCATGGGTTTTACTATTTTTTTTAATCTCAAAGGCTTCAAGTCTAAAATCTTTAAATTTTTCTCTTTTACTAAACTTGTACTATTTTCTTTTAGTCTTAGATATCTGAGGTTTACAATTTTCATTGTTTTTGTTTGATGTCCTAGTTGAATAACTCTAATACTATATTAAAATTTTAGAGATAAATGTATATAGTGTTATCTTTTTATAAAAATGATATGAGTTAATTTGATAGAATTTTCTTTAACATTATATAATATTTACCTCTTCAATTATTCAATGTGAAATTATATTTGAATAAGTTCAACTTAATTATTTTCCATAGTTAATTAAATCAGTTCATGAAAATAATTAAGTGGCTATTACCTGCACAAAATATGAAGAAGGGGGTGATGTTGATTAAGAAACTATTAAATTTTTACTGTATAAATTATAATCACCTTTTGGAATCCGTCCACCAAACCCTCATCGATGTAATCAAATTCAGAGCGTTAAAACTAGACGATCCGATACCTTCATGTGGAGGGCACTAAGGGTTTACGAATTGCCAGTTAATGGACTTGCATCACCCTCACATGCATGACATGTCTGTAAAGTGATCTTATAGATCGGTGGAATTAAGCTACGGATCAGAATACTCCAAATAGACTAGCGCGTATCATTAAAAAATGAAGAGGAAAAAAAAATAAAAAAGAGAATCTCGCAACAAAGTTGCTGATTCATGAACTTATAAACAGCTTAACTCTTAAGTTTAACTGCAACAATTTTGTTTTGGAAGACAGCTATATAAAGGATAAGGTAAAGATGAAATCCAGAAAGCATGTTTCCTCAAAAACAATATGGGAGATACTTAATTACAATTAAGAAAAACAACCAAACAATTGGAAGCTGGGCATATTATTATTACAGACAAACAGAAGAAGCAGTGAATATGACAAGAAACATATATAGTCTAGTTTTGAAGTTGGTGAAGAGCATTAGAGGCACGCAGGTTATTGTAAACGGCACGCCAGCCAGCTTGCGTTGGGTGCACCAAATCCCAAAAGAAAGCCGACTCAGGATCGTCACATACCGTGTATTTCTTGGCCATGGTCTTGTCGTCTATACTTCCGCAAGAGTACTGGCTGCTCACCCCAACGCAACAAGGCTTCAACTGGTTCTCTATGCTATGTGTGGAGGGGTTGTTCAGCACGGACATGAAACTGTCGTAAAGGTCCAGAACGACAATGCTGGAATCGTCGTTGGCTTCTTCCTTCAATTTGGCCAGACCTTGGCTTAAGAGGGTGTTGTGCAGATTGGCGAAGCCATTAGAGGTGGAGTTGCACTGTGAAAATGACGACGAAGCTGTAGTCGCCGGGAGGCATCCTAGGGGTTGAAGACCACCCATTGCGATTTTCTTCACTCCCAATGCATGGATTCGAGCTACGTTTTTAACAGTCTGGTTCACCACCGACGCAATAAACGCCGGCGCCCCCTATTTACGTTCAAACAAAACATGCAAACGTATCATCAGTTATACATTTGACGTCAATTCTCAGACTATATAAAAATTTTAGATACATACAATCAAGCCTGACGTGTGTGTCTTAATGTATTATCCTATAGTTACGATCTTTAGGTTTATTATTTGGGGCTGCATGCTCATAGCTGAGCGCCATGTTTTCTTCCAGACGGTGGAACCCACCGATCAACCAGCAAAATGAATTAAAATTTTCGAAAGAGACGTGTGCGATAATGAAATTTGAAAATATACGGCTTCAACAAAGGACACATATGTCTTAACAACGATATAATAAGTCCGGTAAGCTTATAGCTGAGCGCCTTGCTTTCTCTATCAGTGACGTGGAAATTTAATTACCTCAGAGGTGCCATTTCTGGCGAGATAAAAACTGTAGTCGTTGCCGGCGACGGAGACGAGAGCGACGGAGTTGTGGAGATCGGTGTAGGTGTACACTTTGTCTCTGATGAGACCTTCAAAGAGATCGATCTGGACAGTCATATTTGGGTCTGGAGAAGAAGTATTGAAAACCCCAGTGCCACCATATGCAAAGTTCATGCCGTATTTCACATATTGTGGCACCAAATCTCTCCTTCTGTAAGGCACCGGCGATCTCACACCCAAATACTTAGCTGCACGTATTATAATATTAATCATCATTATCATCAATATTCTAACATCAAGGTATTGAATTATATATCAGACTTTTCTTTTCGTCAAGCAACTTATTATATATATTTTATATTTTTTCTTGGTTGTGCGGTTGTGGTTAAGCGATAAGGACGACAATGCCCTATATGCTTTTACAAGCTGCAAAGGCCTTGAATCGCTGGCGATTAAAGTTTATGGCGATAAGCAAAAAGATAATATGTCCAGAGCTAGAGCTGCTTTATTAGTAATGCAGATTAGATTCTAAACTAGTGCTAACTTCTGGGTGATGCACTCTGTGTATATTAATAATTTCTTCAGAAGGATATGAGAAAGACGGAAAAGGGGGTATTTCTAATAATTTGATATGGAAAAGAGATCAAGAAAGGTGCAGCCAGTGGCAGGCCAGCAAAGAAATGAACCCCACCTTTTAAATTATATTTTATCTATGTTAAAAACAAATCATAGTCGAGGTATACCCTATTATTTTGAATTATTTTCTCATATGTGCATAATATTTTAAAGTTATTTATAATATAATTTTATCTATAAAATATTTAAATTAATAATGAGTCAACACTTTAACAAATGGAATTTATAAGTTTTATTAAAACGGATGGGAATGTGTAAAATTATATTATAAATAAATTTAAAACATTAGAAAAACTACTTTATACATTGAGTGCACCTTAACCGTATATTATATTGTCTATGGATTTTCTACCAAAGCAGCCCAACCACGCGACTATACTTTTCTGACAAAGGTAAAGACACAGAAAAAGCATATACATGAAAGAAGAGGCATATACCGAGAAAATCAGTGAGGACTCTGCCGTCGGAGAAACGGCCGGCGGGTTTTCCGGGGAAGGTAATTCCATATGGATGTTTCCAGGAACTGCCCACATCTCTCCTAACATTGCCGGTATCTGCATACGAGTCCCCAAAGACGAACAGTTTGGTCGGATTCTGCAGTTTACGAGCTTCTGCTTCCGAAGCCAAGTGTGCTGCAGATATCATCAGAGTTGAAAGAATCAGTTTTTTTTAGTTAAAGAACAAATATATGTGTGAGTGTCGTGTCATGCACTCGTAATGTAAGCTAAGTTTGAAGGAAGTATATTTACCGGAGAGGATTATGAGTAGCAGAAGAAGGACAGGGGACAGTAGACCATGATGTGAAGCCATGAGCGTGTAGAGATTAAGTGTAGTGTGGGGACGATGGTTATTGTTCAAGAGAAAGGAAAGGCTAAAAGGAGAGAAGAAGACGACACAGTGATATGTGAAAACGCCTACCACAGAGCCTTGCCTTTTATAGATGAAAATTCAGGGAAATGGCCTTCGTTCAACCTTAATGAGTTAATGGATTGGGTCAATTCCTTTTTCATAAGCGGATAGTAAATACTAAAATACCAAAGTCATTTGGAAGCTGGATTCATCATCGTCTTACACTTGCATTCAAGTATATATTTATTACATTTTTATATTTTCTCTATGATTTCAAGTTACTTTAATGAATGCATGCATGCGGAGTTTATTTCAACTAGCAATAAAATGTTAGCTATTTTAGGACCGCGTTTGTTAACAAAAGTTGGCACTATTGGTATAAATCTTTAATTGCACGTTTTAATTTTTTTTTTTAAAAAAACTGCAAAAGTAATCTACCACAACAGCTTGACTTATAATCTCTTATCAAACAATTTGATGCACGCTATTGATAGAGAGATTTTCGTATTTTATCGCGATAATTTAAGTTTGATTATCACTTGCATTTCATCCGCTTTCGAGGCTTATATTATGAAGTGATTCTGATAAACTGGTATTCACATATAATCAGGAGGATTAATTAAATTAAATATACGTCCCGGGTGTCACATGGACACATAAGAAATATATAAGCAAGCAATTTTAAATTGGAATTGCTACAACGTACGCCCTGAATCTTTGATCCACTTTGAATTTGGAAAATCTAGATATCTAATGAAGAAATAATAATTTTCTGGGCAATCGAAGAAATAATCAATTCAGCAACGCTTTTCGATGAAGCCAACTGTGTTACAAGAGTGATGGACTTCTCACTGTTAATTATTCAAGAGAAATTTATATTGAATAAAAAAAAAGAAAATAATTATTAAAAAATATGAGTTTTCTTATGTCAGTGGGGTAGATTATACAAGGGTAACAGCTTAATTATTTTTAATAATCTGACGATTGAAAGAAACCAGGAATACGCCATCGCTATATAGAAATGTAAGACCAAACCATATATCTGAATGAGTGGAAAGTGGAAACTGCACATAATTAGTTTGGTATGTTGTTTTATTGGGGAGAAGGCAGAATAATGAGTTTGATGGAAATCAGGGAATTAGATAAACGTGGGACGGAGAATGAAACGCGGTACTTGATCCTTGACTCGTTGGCCAACCAAAAATAAAGAGAAGTGCCAATATTACAAATTCAGGGTCAATGTTATTGTGCGTAAATATAATATGATGCACGCTTTTCTCAATGGCGTGACCATGTGAGGCACCCCATTAAAAAAAACAAAAAGAAACCTAAAGGATCCAAAGTCCCCCAAGAGGGCATCGTCACCGTAGCTGCGTTCCCACGCTGCGACATCCTCACGTCATTCTTGGTTTTCCTAATCTTTACTCTTTAAAGTTGAGAACAACTTCTTTTTTCAGGTTTTTCATTCCACAATGGGTTGGGCCGAGTTTACTTTTGGGCCTGAGAAATCAGACAAGCTGCAGCCCAAAAAGAAATTTTATTCTGTACATAGATAACTAGGAAGCACGTCAAAGTTCTTAATATGACGCCTCCCAAGTTACATGCTGAAGATTAAAAATGTCACTGTCTTCATCAACCCAAAGACTCATTTCTACTTTCTGTGCTTACATCATCAAGCGCTTGGTATTCTGCATCCACATTCCCATTCTCAGTAGTTGATGCAGCAACAGGGCCCTTCTCTCTGCACAGATATATACCATCAGTGGTTCACAACCAAATACAAAATACACACGATGAAAAATAAATGCCAACCCCTATAACAACAATTGCGAAGGAGAGGAAGTACAACCAGTCCACCTGCAATCAGATGTTAGCATTTCTGTCATATTTCATTTCAGAAATATATGACATGGCACTTGTAAGTGGCGATTCAATGTTAACTGAACTCATTCACAATAATGCCTTTATTGCTCTGTTTGGAAAATAATACCTCCTGATGATACAAGTAGATCTTAAAAACCACAGCCCACATATCTGATGTAAGAAGAGACAGATTGAACATCGCAGCTCCACTCAACTGCATTGGACATAAGCTATGATATGATTAATCTGAATGCTTCCGCAGACAAGGAATTGTACCATGCAAGTGCTTGAGAAGGAAACTAACCTATAAAACAAAAGGAGTAAGTGCGTAAAACAAGAAGCTCATTGCAGTATAGCCCACCACAGAAAGTACCTAAGAAGGATACATTTGTCCAGCTGAATATCAATACTATCATATGCCAAATAATGATACAACAATATGGTTCTGGTTTATGTTTACTAAGAATTGGAACTCTTTTCTATCTCGGGCACACAGATCAGATACACTAGTGTCAGCAGAAATCCGATTCATGTTTTCGTTCAACTTCTAAATTTCCTACTAAAATATAGTAAGTTATAAAGAAGCATCTCACATTTTCTCACAACTTATGCTGGGTGCTGTCAATATTGAAGATCTCGTAACAGTGATTGAAATTGAAATCTTCTCTGTTTTTGTTTCTTAGATGGAATATTAATTTACTTTTGGGGGCATATATGCAGAGAACAAGAATAAAAGTTATAACAAAATTAATACTAGGAAGTAGGATCTTCAATGATATGAGAATTTCATATTAATTACTTACTAAATGAGTAGACCATTGAATAGATTCCACAGTCTTCAATTCCATAATGGAATCTGAAAGATCATAGAATGAAGGAATACTTTGCGTGCACAAGTTAGAAAATACAACAGATATATAAGCATCCTTCAAATATAGGCAAATTACAAACTGTATATAAGCTGTGACAGAGATAAACAACAAAGATACGCTTCAACAACGGTTACTAAGAATCCATAAACACCAATCATGGCAACCACTTCAACATGTTCCTTTTTCTTGACACAAAATTCCTACATTTTGTATGCAAAGGCCAACTTAATCAAGTTCCAGGTCACTGGAATTCACATTGATGCAGACAGATAAAATGAAATATGTACCTTACCAACATTGCTCGTTGCATAGAATAAGGTCACTCCGATAACAAGTGCATCACCCAAGATGGGTTTGGTGCCACCTGAAAGGCAAGTAATGAGTTGCACTTCATTCTCGGAGAATGATAAAACAGAGAGAGAAGCTGATATTCAAATGAGCGAGGGAGAATGCAACCTCCTCCAGCAATGCCAGCGTCAGAGAGTAGGACTAAGCCAAGACCTTACCACACACAGGCTGCACTCACATACTGCCCTATGGAATAACGAGCGCCAATGACGGACCAAGTTAGGATGACGGCCCAAGGTATCGTCCAACAGTCCAATTAGGAACTAAACTTTTTTTTACCAAAAAAAAAAACAAAAACAAAAGCCGAGTGCTTCCAGCTAAGCACAATGGTTTAAGACTCTTGCCGGATGAGCCGCGGCGGTTTGACTAAGCCGGATGTAAACTTTTCAGTAGAATAAATAGTTAAAACGTATATCTCGAAGCAAAAAGAGAGAATAAGTTCTCTAAAAATGCAGTTGTCTTGCATATAAACAAACACGTAGTATTCAAAACCAGCTCGAATGGTTTCAAACACAAAAAGAAGACGGGAAGCTGAAAAGTGTAGAAGTTGTTGAAAAGCATCATACGTTTTGCAGGAAGACTACCCTTCCTACGATTTTAGATCATCACAAATCTTGTTCCCACACTTATATTCTCAGCGCCAAATATTATGGCTACCTGGATTGTTCAATGCGATCACTGAGACATGAGACTCAGTTAAAGTTCGACAACAACAAAGGTGCTCTGTTTTCATGGTTCAAGCGGTGAGTTAAAGTAGTTCATGTAAATAAAGTGGCTACCTGTCCTTTTTTCTTTTTGGAAGACAGCTGAAAGGATAAGGTAAAGATGAAATCCAGAAAGCATATTTCCTCAAAAAAATATTAAATTAAATTGGCACATGTAGAACATTAGCACCCAACGAGCCCAGAAATACTTAATTACAATTAAGAAAAACAACCAAACAATTGGAACATGGGGCATATTATTATTACAGACAAACAGAAGAAGCAGTGAATATAACGAGAAACATATATAGTCTAGTTTTGAAGTTGTTTAAGAGCATTGGTGGCACGCAAGTTATTATAAACGCCATGCCAGCCAGCTTGCGTTGGGTGCACCAAATCCCAAAAGAAAGCCGACTCAGGATCGTCACACACCGTGTATTTCTTGGCCATGGTCTTGTCGTCTACACTTCCGCAAGAGTACTGGCTGCTCACCCCAACGCAACAAGGCTTCAACTGGTTCTCTATGCTATGTGTGGAGGGGTGGTTCAGCACGGACAGGAAACTGTCGTAAAGGTCTAAAACGACAATCCTGGAATCGGCTTTGGCTCCTTCCTTCAATTTGGCCAGACCCTGGCTTAAGAGGGTGTTGTGCAGAGTGGCGAAGCCGTTGAAGGTGGAGTTGCACTGTGAAAATGACGACGAAGCTGTCGACGACCGGAGGCACCCTAGCGGTTGAAGACCACCCACTGCGATTTTCTTCACTCCCAATGCATGGATTCGAGCTACGTTTTCAACCGTCTGGTTCACCACCGACGCAATAAACGCCGGCGCCCCCTATTTACGTTCATACAAAACATGCAAACGTATCATCAGTTATATATATATATATATATATATTCGAAGTCAATTCTGAGACTATATAAAATTTGATATATATAATCAAGCCTGACGTTTGTGTCTTGATTATGTATTTTGCTATATACCTACGATCTTTAGGTTTATTGTTTGGGGCAACATGCTCATAGCTGAGCGCCTTGTTTTCTTCCAGACGGTGGAACCCACCGATAGACCAGCGAAATGAATAAAAAATTTCGAAGAGACGTGTGTGATAATGAAATTTGGAAATATATGCCTTCAACAAAGGACAACGATATAATAAGTCCAGTATGCACGAACTGGTAAATTTTCTTTATCGTGTAATTGGCTGATTTTCTGAAATGAAAATGTGTGAAAGCAATTAAATTTGTTGTAGTATACTATCAGTGACATGGGAATTTAATTACCTCAGCGGAGCCACTGTTGGCGAGATAAAAACTGTAGTCGTTGCCGGAGACGGAGACCAGAGCGACGGAGTCGCGGAGGTCAGCGTAGGTGTAAACTTCGTCTCTGATGAGGCCTTGGAAGAAATCGATCTGGACAGTCATATTTGGGTCTGGAGAAGAGGTGTTAAAAACCCCAGTGCCACCATACGCAAAGTTCATGCCGTATTTCACATATTGTAGCATCAAATTTCTCATTCTGTAAGGCACCGGCGACCTCACACCCAAGTACTTAGCTGCACGTATTATAAAATTAATCATTAATATTCTAAAATCAAAGTATTGAATTATCAGACTTTTCTCTTGGTCAAGTAACTTTTTTTTTTTTTCTTGGTAGTGCGGTTGTAATCAAGAGATAAGGCCAACGATGCCCTATATGCTTTTACAAGCTGCGAAGGCCTGGAACCGCTGGCGATAAAAGTTTATGGGGATACGCAAAAAAAATAGTGTCCAGAGATAGAGCTGCTGTATTAATTAGCAATGCAGTTTAGATTCTACACTGCTAACTTCTTAGGTATGTACTTCATGCATGTTTATTTTTCAGAATGACACGAGAAAGACAGAAAAAGGGGTATTTCTAATTAAGATGTTTATAGGCAGAGTTAAATAGGGAGTTTTGTGCTAAAAAAAAATATGTTATATTTTATAGTATAATATTTAATTTTATCTAATAAAAATTTTAATTATTTTAAGTTAAATATGATATAGATAGCCTAGATATACTTAAGTTATAATATTATGCTCATATTATAAAAAATAATTTATAATTATAAATTTTTAAAATAATATTATATTTATATATCTTTAAGAGTTAAATAATATATATAATCTATTAAAAATAAAATAATAAAAAGATAATAATTAAAATATTAAAATTTATTGTATATAAAAAAAATTAAAATCTAAGTAATTTATAATTATAACTTTATATCAATTTTTTAAATATTGACAAGGATAAAATATTTAACAAAATAAAATAAATAATTATAATTTATAATATAATGATATTATGATTAGAAGAGTTAAAAAAAATTAATATAATTATAAATATTAAAAGACGCAAGTTATATATTTAATTATTTATATTTTTAAAATGATAATTTAATCACCAATAGTTATCATATTTTCTCTTCTAAATATAGTATCTAGAGAGAAAAGTAAAAAAAATAAAAAAATAAGTGCTCATGGATAGGGTAGAGTAGGGCAACCCCTACCCAGTGTTTAATCTAAAAAAAATATAAATTATATTTTATAATGTGATGTTTAACTCTATCCAATATTTATTAAATTAAATAATTTTTTTTTTATAAATTCAAGTGAGTATATCGTGCTATAAGTTTTATAAACATCTTATTTCTAATAATTTGATGTGAAAAAGAGAGAAATTAAAGTTGGCACTGAGCACTGAGGCATTGAGAAAGTAAAAGTGGCAGGCCAGCAAAGAAATGAACCCCACGTTTTAAATTACATCTCTCTGTTAAAAGTTAAAACAAATTATATGCATTGTCACTGAATTTTCTACCAAAGCAGCCCAGCCACACGACCGTACTTTTCTGATAAAGGTTGAGGACGGAGAAAAAGCATATAGGAAAGACGAGGGAGGGCATATATGATAATATGATATATACCAAGAAAATCAGTGAGGACTCTGCCGTCGGAGAAACGGCCGGCGGGTTTTCCGGGGAAGGTAACTCCATATGGCTGTTTCCAGGAACTGCCCACATCTCTCCCAACATTGCCGGTATCTGCATACGAGTCCCCAAAGACGAACAGTTTTGTCGGATTCTGCAGTTTACGAGCTTCTACTTCCAACCCCAAGTGTGCTGCATATATATCAGAGTTGAAAGAATAAGCTTTTTTCAGTTAATTAAAGAACAAATATATATGTGAGTGTCATGCCATGCACTCGTCATGGAAGTTTGAAGTAAGTATTTACCAGAGAGGATTATGAGTAGCAGGAGAGGGAGACGATGAAGTGAGGCCATGAGCATGTAGAGATTAAGAGTAGTGTGGGGAAGATGGTTATGGTTAAGAGAAAGGAAAAGCTTAACAGCTAGAGGGAGAGAAGAAGAAGATATAATTGTATGTGACAGGTCTACCATAAGGCCTTACCTTTTATAGTTGAAAATTCATGGACTTGGCCTTCATTCAACCTTCATAGATTGGGTCAATTCCTTCTTTATAAGGGGGTAATAAATATTAAAATATCAAAGTTCATTTCAACATTTAAAGCATATTTAATATTTAAAAAATATTATTTTATTATAATTCTATCATAGTATTTAAAGAGACATCTTAATTCTTAAATATTTAAATTTACACATGAGGGTAATAGACAACTTAACCTGTCTGATATTAATATTGTCTAAGAGAAAAAGAAATTTTACCATGTCCTTAGATTATAAGTAAACTTAATATATTTTTAAAAAAATTTATATAAAAGAAAAAAATTAAAGTCATAAGTATGAGGCCTGTTATTATTTATGCACATACTCTACCATTAAATTATAGGTAAATTTAATTTATTTTTAAAAAATTTTATAAAAAAAAACCAGAGAGATGAAAGTCGTTTGAAAGCTAGATTCAACTTCGTATCACTTCTATTAAATTACATACTCCTCTTGTACTTATATTTTTATATAAAATATATTTAATTAAATCAAAATTAAAATTAATTAATATAATATATATTTTTTAAAAATATTTTAACTATCTTCATTAATTATCTCCTTTCCTTAATTTTTTTAATTATTATTGAGAAAGTGTATATAAAAATAATTTATAAAATAATAAATAAATATAAAAATAAATATTATATTTATAATTAATATTAATTCATCAATTAAATTTTATATTAAAAATATGAGGAATATATATTCATTACTTCATAATTTTTGTATGATTTCGAGTTACTTTAATGTATGCATGCTAGTTGCGGAATGTATCAAGCAATATTTGATACATGCTATATTGACAGAGAGATTTTCGTATTTTTGAGAGAGAATTGAAGTTTGATTATCACTTACACTTCATCCGCTGTTGTGCATGCTTTCAATCGTTATTTTTCATTTAGTTACAATAATGAGGTGGTTAATCTTTCCCATTCGCCTCTGATAAAAATCAAAGTGGGTCAAGTTGAGGCATATGACGTACATTCATTCAGGCGGGCGCGTGAGGGTGACCGTGGGGGCCTTCTCCTTTGTTGACCAAGACTATGAGATTTTTTCGGGTCAATTTACCCTGAATCTTTTATCCAGTTTGAAATTGGAAGATTACGACTTCTAGTGAAAAAATAATAATTTTTTGGACAATAGATTTAACGGATAAAAAGATAAGATATACTATTATTTAAAATATATTTAATTTTTAAAAAATATTATTTTATTATAATTTTAGTCACATTATTCAATAAACTATTCTAATTTTTAAGTGTTTAAATTTATATTTAAAGGTAATAGGATATTTATCTTATTTGATATTAGTATCATTTAAGAGAAAGGGAGATTTTACCATACCTTTAGATAGTATGTTGTTTGATATTAGGAATATTTACAAATTTTTATATAAAAAAATATTTTTTTAAGAAATCAAAGAAATAAACAATTCAATAACGCTTTTCTATCGAGCGGTGCGTGTAACATAGTTGACAAAGGATAGGAGATATTGTTGGTTAGGTAAAAAATATTCATAGGTCCCAATAGGAAAATTTAATTTAATTTTTTATTTGAGATACATGAGCAATTTTTCCTTTAGATTATATAAAAATGTGAGATGAAATGTTGTCTCTATTAGAATACTTCTTGCAGAACTCAAAGAAGAACCAACAATCGTTTACCATTCAAATAAGTTGCCCGTTTCTACTAGCTTTCATGACATTGCCATAAGGTCTTCCAGCGTTATCCATCTATAACCTTGTCTATTGCCTAAAGAGCCCTCTTTTACCATTCAAATAAGTTGCCCATTGATATCAAGTTTAAAATTGAACATACTAAGTTTAAAATTTATAAGAAGAAATAATAAGTCCCCTGTATTAGCTAATAGGAGACAAACTGCATTCCAAAACGAATGTTATCCTCACTAACCGAGACATGGACAACTATTACCAACAAAGATAAGGAAAAATTATGATGTTGAGATCGTAACATAAAAAATCAAGTGTTATCAAAATTTAGCATACCCGTCGCCATGACAATGGGCACGGGCCACTTTGGAAATTTATGAAACTAAAATTTAAAAAAAAAATTGACTTAAATTTTAATTTAAAAAAAATTAAAACAAATATTTATATTTATCTATAAGTATTTATGGGCTAAATTAAAATTTTGAACAAGCTACTAAGATTAATTTATAAAATAATAAAAGAGTTTATGAACTACTCAATTACTATTTTACCTTTACTCTTTCTTACACTATCTCTTATTTCCTTTATCATATTTTTAATAAAATCATAATTTTTTTAGTAATTTTTTAATTACAAAAATCTTTCTGATAATAAATATCAAAGTATTCATTTATCTAGATTTTTTTTCATAAAGTATTCTCCAAAATATATTTTCTAAAAACTACCTTAAAAAAACTTTTTTTTCTACAAGTGCTTTTATAAAATATTATCTAAACACATGAAGTATCTATATCATTGTAGCTAGGAACGACGTCAAGGCTCTTGATAATAATATGACGCCTACCCAGTCACGTACGGAAGATTCAAGGCTTATATAATGTCTAGTTCACTTTTTAACCTTCAAAATTTCACTTTCTTCATCAACACAAAGACTCGTTTCTATTTTCTGTGCTTTCATCATGAAGCGCTTGGTACTCTGCATCCACATTCCCATTTCCAACAGTTGATGCAGCAACAGGGTCCTTCTCTCTGCAAACATGTATACCGTCGCTGTTTCACAATCAAATACATAATACAAACAATAAGAAGTATAAGCACACGCAACAAGCAGCGATTGCAATTGGATCAAGGTCAAAATCAAACATAACATATGCCTCATATCAGCATGTAAAACAACCAAGTAACGTAGGACTCACATTGTAGAATAAATGACAAGCCCTATAACAACGATTGCGAAGGACAGGAAGTACAACCAGTCCACCTGCAATAAGATATTAGCATTTCTGTTACATTTCATTTCAGAAATATATGAGATGGCACTTGTAAGTGGTGATTCAATGTTAAACTGAACTCATTCATTATAATGCCTTAATTGCTCTGTTTGGAAAGTAATACCTCCTGGTGATACAAGTAGATCTTAAAAACCACAGCCCACATATCAGATGTGAGAAGAGACAGATTGAACATCGCAGCCCCACTCAACTGCTTCGGACATAAGCTTCTTTAGAATTACATATTTTGTGAAGTATTTTTAAGCGAAACAATCATTTAATAAATAATATGATTAATCTTAATGTATATTGCAATTAATCATCTTCAGCCAACCATATCTATTTCTGCAGAAAAGGAATTGTACCATGCAAGTCGGAACTAACCCTTAAAACAAAAGGAGCAAGGGTGTAAAACAAGAAACTTGATGCAGTATAGCCAGCCACAGAAAGTACCTAAAAGATACAATTGTCATAAATGGAATATTAGTTTACTTTTTGGGGCATATATGCAGAGAATTAATACTAGGATCTTCAATGATATGAGTCATATTACTTACCAAATCAGTAGACCATTGAATAGATTCCACAGTATTCAATTCCATAATGGACCTGTAGGATCGTAGAATGAAGGAATACTTTGCGTCCACAAGTTAGAAAATACGATACACATGTATATTAACATTCATCCTTCATAGATCGGAAAACTACAAACGGTATATGAGGTGTGACAGAGATGAACAAGAAGGATACGCTTCAACAACGGTGACTAAGAATCCATAAACACCAATCATGGCAACTACTTCAACACGATCCTTTTTCTTGACACAAAATTCCTACATTTTGTATGAAGAAATCAAAGTGAGCCCATAAGAAAGGCCAACTTAATCAAGTTCGAGGACACTTGAATCCACATTGATGCAGGCAACTAAACTGAAATAGTGGACATATGTACCTCACCAACGTTACTCATTGCATAGAAAAAGGTCCCTCCGATTACGAGTACATCACCCAAGATGGGTTTGGTGCCACCTGAAAGGCAAATAATGAGTTGCATTTCATTATCGAAGAATGATAAAACAGAGAGAGAAGTTGATATTACCTCCTCCAGCAATGCCAGCGTCAGAAAGTAGGACTAAGCCAAGACCTACCACACACAGGGCTGCACCCACATACTGGCCTATGGAATAACGAGTGCCAATGATGAACCAAGTGAGGATGATGGCCCAAGGTATCGTCCAACAGTCCAGTAATGTCACACTCGTAATTGACGAATACTGGTATGCTTCATTCACTGCACGCACAGGAATAACAAGTCATTGACCAGCTCTACATCAAGCACAATGCTGGTTTTGCAATAACTGGAGGTATATCAAAGCAACTTACCCAGATAATTCCCTTGAACATCAACAAAGCCTAATAGTAAATACCAGTACCAAGGAATCTGCAAAGCCCAAGAGATAGCCACGACTTTAGAATCCCCAAATTCGAATTCATTTTCAAACCCGTCATTGGTCAACAGAGATACCGGGGAGATGAAGATACGTATACCAGAGGTTTCTGACGCCTGCAAATCAAAATGCTTCCATAGACCAGGCCTAAGGATAAGTAGTTGAACATACTCTGACAAAGAGGGTCATTAACACCTAAGTAGAATATAATTAATCACCCAAAGAATCCAGGATTAGGTTTCAAGGTCATAAAAGTAGTTAAAAACCTTAAAAGCAGCTTAGTGAAGATTACCCAGATCGGCTATGAGAGAGGAGGTGAGACTCATGACTGCCAAGATGGCAGAAACAGCTTGACCCAGCAAGAGTAAGCCGAGCACTGGCAAGGTAACATGGCTTCTCCACCAGCTTGTCAAGGCAATCCAAAGCATTTTAAGTAACTTAATTCGCTTCAGTTCTTCAGGACATCCGCAACTTTCTTGATGGACACTGAACCAAAATGATCAAATTTAAAAAAGAATAAAATTAGAAGGATGAAAAGTATATTAATTTAAGCCTGATCATGATGATTATAATTGTTTAGAAACAACAAGATGCAGCTAACGTTCTCTTGTCTTCTTTGAACGGTGGGCGGGATATCACTTCACCCTCGCCGCGGTTGAGCCACAAGTGTTGGGGCTCGACCAATCAGGTGCGACATCTGATTCAAAATTTAGACAAACTAGGATTAATTTTTTAAAATGGGAATCTAACTATAACAATTTTCTTTTTGTATAAGATTTTTTTAAAAAAAGTTTGACTCACTTAAAGATAAGACAAAATCTCTATTATTGGTAGAAGATTCAAATATCCATAACAATTCGTTTTAGTTTAATTCTGTCCCAATACTTCACTATAATGTATATCCATACCTGAGCATATTGGGCCAGGATTTTCAGAAAGGACGTTGCTCAGTAGATACGATTTTGGGCTAGATGGGCCCAGAAAGAGGAAGCCAGCCCAATTAGGAATGAAACGGGTCATTCATTAGTGGGCCGGGGATGAGGCGCATGTCCAGGTGGATATTAATGAATCATTTACAAACACAGTTAGTTTAACTGATAAAAATATGAGACATATAACTATTTAAAACGTATTTAATATTTAATAAATATTATTTTATTATGATTCAATCGCGATATTTGGAAAAATATTATAACTCTAAAGTATCTAAATTTATACTTAAAGATAATAAATAACTTGTCCTGCACAACATTAATATTATCTAAGACAAAAGGAGATTTCGTCTAACTTTAAATTATGGATGAGCCGTGAGTCCAACTCTTTCTAAAATTTTTTATAAAAAAATAACTAAAATTGAGTGTTTTAATTCTCGTTGTGATTGTGAAATTTTTTTTAGTAAATTATCTCATAAATCTCTTATAAATAATATCTAACTTATAAAACTGTACTTTTAAATTTAATAAAAGATTAATACCTAATTTATTTAATTGTTTTATACGAAAAAAAAAAGCCCTGATGCTTACAGCTAAGCACAATGACTGAAAGGCGGGTTCGTGTGGTCAATATCTTTGCTGCCCTCTGCTTTTTATTAGGCTCACCTAACCCCTGCCTTTTTCCTCCATTTCTTCTTCTCCTTATAAAAAATACTCCTGATAATAATCTTGTTTCCCACCTCATGTGCCATCGTGCATCCATTGATTCATCGCCTAAATAACTCTTCATAATTAACCCTTTCTATATTCATGCTCGTAACCGCTCTTGTACTATGCAAGTATTTCACCACTTCTTTTCAATCATATTTTGTCTCTTGATTAATATTTTAATTATGACGTTAATTGTCATTGAAAATAATTATTCCCCGTGTTTGTCACATTTCGCCGTTGTTTCCTGTCTTCTGACTCTGGATCATTCCCCTCCCCTTAAAGATTCTTTCTCCCCTTATTTCCATTCCCTATCCTGATCTTCTCTCCACTTCTCCTGTTCCTCACTCAGGTACTATTCCTCCTCCTTTTTCTCCTCACCAATTTCTCCTTTCCCAGTACTTCAACATTTTTCTTTTTCTTTTTGCCTATTCTTCATCTTCTTCCACAGAAAACCTGCAGACGTACCATACTGATCCTTTGTCATCTGTATTTCCCTTTTCTTTTCTCTTTTATCTTTGTCTCTGTTTTTAACCCTCAATCCCTTATTGTCAAGATCAAGCCTACAAAGATAAATATCCACGTTTCCTTTATCTCCCTTAAATCTCTGCAGGCAAGGTTTATGTTGTCGTGAATTTCATAATCCCATCCCCAAATTCAGAGACAAAGCAGGTCTGTGAGCGCAGATCCAGAACGAAGAACGATATGGCGGAAGAGCATCGATGCCAAGCTCCCGAAGGCCACCTACTCTGTGCTAATAACTGCGGCTTCTTCGGCAGCCCGGCCACCATGAATCTCTGTTCCAAGTGCTACAGGGATTTCCGTTTGAAGGAGCAACAAGAAGCCTCCACCAAATCCACTATCGAAACCGCCCTCTCCTGCCATGATGCGCACTCGTCGGGGTCATCTCTGTTGCCGGCCGTGGAGTCCCCCGCTCCTTTGCCGATGTTAACATTGCCAAAAGTTGCAGTAGATGCGCCGAGCTCGGCTGTTGCATCCCCCGTGCCGGAAGTGGCGACAACGCAATCGAACCGATGCGCCACATGCCGGAAACGGGTCGGGCTGACCGGGTTCAAGTGCAAGTGCGGTGTCCCGTTTTGTGGGACCCACAGGTATCCCGAGGAACACAAGTGTAGCTTCGATTTCAAGAAGGTGGGCCGAGAGGAAATAGCTCGGGCAAACCCTTTGATCAAGGCGAAGAAGCTCGAGACGATTTAATGGACACGGTAGGATGCTGGGATCACGGCGATTCAGGATAAGATATTTGAACGGGATGATCGGCACCGTCCACGGCGGACCTCTGTCGTGATCATGGGAAGCTTAATAGGAGGATAAATAATTTTCGGAGACGAGATTTTAAGTTTCCGTCGTGTAGAGGAACTAGGAAGGTTGAAAGAGTAATGGAAGGATGTATGACTTTTGCTTTGTAAGAAAAAGAAAAATCGCCTTCTCTTGTTTTGATTGGAATTGAGATGTTGGTTCCACCCAGTGGGGGGTTGAATTGTGAAGCATCTAGAGTTGATATGTCCATCGCCAATTCGGCGTGGAGAGGAATGTTTGTTGTTTCAATTATGAACGTGGATGTCGCCTTATCGTCTTCCTTGTTTGAGCTTGTAATTATTTGAATCGAAATGGACGATCAATTGTGTAATGCATAGTTTCGATGAATTAGGATGCTTGCTGCATTGCCTCCTCGCCAAGTTATAAATCACAACAAGTTTATGTAACTGTAAACCATCCCTTCAGGCAACATGATTTGCATCAAATAAACATGACACGAGAAGCAAATCGATCCTGCACAACCGCTTTTTCTTTAGGGTCAACAGTACAGCATTGCCTATAATTCTTTGGGGGGGGGGGAATCAGGCTGGAAGTCAACCTCTTGGGGATTGGTGTATGGAGGAGCCCAGACTATAGTAATTTTAAAACAATTACTAACTTTGAATAATTTTATATAAAATTAATAGTTTAAGCATCTTTCTTGAATTTCAATAGGATAATTAAAGGTGTCATGTCGTAAGGAACAGAGGGAGGATGGGAAAAAACGAAAGAGGCGTCAAGTAAGCCTGGATGATGGATTAGTTCTCGTTAAATAAATCACAACGGAGCCCAAATCTAGTTTTGTCCCGTGAGCCGGCTTCTCCCATGCTGCAATTTTTATGAGATTCTAGCTTAGACTTTGTATTGCTATTAACTACACTCGCGATATTTGAAAAAATATCATAATTTTTAAATATTTAGATTTATATTTGAGAATAATAGACAATTCACCCTGTCCGATATTGATATCGCTTAAGAGGAAGGGAGATTTTACCCTGCACTTAGATCATGGATGAGTCCAATTCTTTTTTAAAAAATTTTATATAAAAAAAAAACAACTACGCTCCATCATTTGAATCTCATATTAACAACAATTTTGACTGGTGATTGCACGCGCATCTAATACGAGCATATAGTTAACAGTTTTTTTTGGTCTCATTTTGTTTAAATTCTTTGCCACGCTGTGCAAATGTCAGCCTTAGTTTAAAATAATGTGCAGCAAACTTTTTTTGTGGTCATAATTTAACCACTTGTGTGGCCGTTCTTTACTCAACTTGTAAAAAAAAAGAAAAAGAAAAGGAATACTCAACTTGTTACTTGTCTCTCTTTCTTAATTTTTTTTGCCGGATTCTCTTTCTTGAATTTACGTTAATGCTTAAAAACGTAAATGATATTGTTAGTCATTTTTAATAAAATACTAAGTTACATATATGATTATTTTAAAAATATCATGCGTGAAATGATTCACATGCAATTTTTTTGTTTGAATTAAGCAACTAAAAAAATATTTTATCGAGTCAGTTTCAAATTCCAATACTATGAAGAACATACAGAATAAACTATGAATAATTTATTTGCATATTAATATAATTCATAACAAATTATGCTGTTTATAAGTGTGATTATGTGCCAAAAGGGGATTCCATACAATTGCTTTTTTTTATTAAAAATAAAGTTTATATGAGTTAGATACCAATTATCCACTAAAGTCTAAAGGACAACTTCAGGATTTAAAAAAAACTTATTGAAAATTTATGAGATTATTTATTAAAAAAATCCTCGTATTAGAAATTAAATTTATATTTTTATGAGATATGGATTTATTTTTTAATGTCTGTGGTAAATTTTATTAGCAATTCTATACAATTATTATTTTTTAATAAAGATTTTTAAAAAATAATTAGGTCTATTTACCATATAAGATAACGTAATTGTTGAGGCTCATAACTTGACATTAAATAATACATTTTCCCGTTCAAGACATGCTAAGCCCATAAGCCCCAGATTAGAATGGGCTTTTACTTGGTCATAAGCTATAGGCCCTTCAGATTTATGCACAGATTCGCCATCAAGGCCCAGTTTCATAAACTAATCTATTGCAGCCTATAAATCCAGGAATAGAGGATGATCGGGTCAATCAGCCTGGTCTCTCCCATCTTCCCCACCTTAATATTCTCTTTAATTGAAAGTTTCCGGTCAGCTGTAAAACAAGCAACGAAAGATTCCCAGTACAAAAATATAAAGTGAAAATAATCTACAGGAAATGAACAGTGTAAGACTGGTTTGAAGCCAAGGCAGAGCAGGGAATCAATAATTTAATATGTGCAGGCTGTGTTTGGGAAGAGAAGCTTTAATCAGAGTTCATCACGAGTGGGGTTCAAGCATGCTTTGGAGCCGCTTAAACTATGTATCCAAACATTGTCAGCTACAAATGCTTCAGAGTAAGTGTTGCGGTGCCTGGACCAATGCTCACGCGTCTCGTTCACGATCCTCAACCTTCCATGCCCAAAACTTGGCTCCCGATACTAAGACAGAGGGCTCGACTGGTTCTTAAACCTATATATGGACACACATATCAATCACCAAACTAAAACATATCTCAGTATATTAAGCTAAAAATGTTAATAATAAGTAGAGCAAGCTCACGTTAATGCAAGTCCCTCCCTGTTTCCTCCGTCCCCGAGCGTCACGTACTCACGTACATGGGACCGCAATGATCAGCCTTGTTGTTGTAAATTCGAGTCTGCACTTGACGCGTAATATTAGAAATGAGAAGAAACTAAAGCAGGAAATATTGAAGGGACGTGACTTACAAAGCGTTCGTATGCATGAACGTGTCCGGCGAAGACCAAGTCAACTCGGGCTCTATAAAGCAGATCTTCCATGGCGCGTCTCATGCTCTCGCCTTCACCTTGGCGAGCCGTGTTAGTGTTATACCAAGGAGAGTGGAGTAGGGCAATGAGCCAAAGGGTCCTAGTCCGATCAACACGGGCCAAGTCTGCCTGAAGTCACTTGTACTGGTCGGAGACCACTTGGAAGTCGGTGTAAGAACCGAGCATGAGAATGTGGGCTCCGGCGACCTCAAAAGAGTAGTAGAGGTTGGAGGTGGAGCCACTTTCCTTGGAAGGCATTTTCCAACGAACGTTGAAGGTGGTGAAGCTCTCAGGGAAAGAGGTGGGGAAGGACTCGATCTCGTGATTGGCCTCCGTCACCATCCAGGGCCGTCGACTCGCATATGGCTCCACAAAACGATCGAAGGTGTCCCATAGTGGTTGATGGATGTCGGCATACGAAAGATCTCCCGGCAACAGAAATACGTCGTAGTCTTCGCTATCTGCATGTTTTAAAGTCGACGCGGTCCATTCTGTTTGCCTCAAGTCACCAACATATATACATCCCCACACATATCAATTACGTTTAACACACTAATTAAACTCTTAAACATGTCTGTCAGTTAAACACCAGTGAAATAAATAATTGCTCCAGTCATCAGTTGACCAATCTGGCAATTATGAATTTTTAACTACATAGTATTAGTTTCTAGTGGATCATCATAAGTTGTTCATAGGAACTTCGACATGGAAATCGAATTTGAACAGTTTATAAAGAGTTTGCTACTTCCTATCCTCTATATGTGGCCTAAGATTGTTGGCGTATGTTTGCCTAATATCCAAAAAAAGTGCTGAACACAAAACAACACCTTTGCGTTGGCTTCAAGCATTATCCAAAACCCACTCTTCAAGGTTTCTGTTTCTAAAAAACTTGTATCCAGAGCATAATAATCACAAGAGAGCGAAGCCAAAAATGAAAAGAAGAACGTAATTGGAAAGAAATGATTGAGCGACAACTTACCGACGTGACAAATTCAATGGGGAGATCAGCCGGCGGAGTTTTGAAGGAAAATTCAGGGCCAGAGCCAACGCAGCGATAGGAGTAAGTGGTGCCTGGCTCAAGAGGTCCTATTTTGACGGGGTGGATCTTGTCAGAACTGTACAAGAAATATTGGTACGACGTGTGATGCCCCCTCGCCTTCCCACTGTATTCCCCTGACACTCCTCCGTATTCCACCGCCGACGGCGCGTGCTTGTCCTCCGTAATCCACGACACCCTCAAGTGGTCTCACCCTCCCCCCCCCCCCCCCAGTGAAATGTGCACCTGCAATAATACAACACCAGTCCATCGAGAATAATATTCAAGACATAGAATTTTAAGTGCTCGATTAATAATTAAGGGAACCTGTTAAGGATGAGATTTGGACCGGTCGTGAGTAGCAATAACAAGAATATGAGTTGAATCAGTAGACGGAACACACAAAAATGACTTGCATTTCCCTATTTTAGGGGTTAATTGTCTTGTTGCTTGCTTCAATAATTGAGGTTGGGGTTTGGGATTTCTGAGGATAGACGAGGATTTATATAAAGGAGTGGCAGGCATGAAGAAAGAGATGGAATGCATTATTTAATTTCGACTAGTTGATGGGTTATTTGAAATGGATTCTGGCGGGAGGAGTTTGCAATGGCGTCAAGTAAGTCCCAGGAAAATGTGGGATAATCCTTCCGCAACAGCCACAAGGGAGTCCCGACTTTGCTTGCTTTGGATTGGTTAATGTTCTGACTTGATTCTGTCGGTTACGCCAGCACAATTCTGTTCTTTTAATATGTCAGCCATCGCTCTCATGAAAACAAAACTTTTCCCTGACACTTTCATGTTATCCTGTACATTGAAGAAGGAAGAAAATAAACCTAGCTGATCGAGCAACAAATGTAGTCGCCAAAGCCAGTTACTTGGTCACCAGTAATAGTTGAGAAAGTGACGACGGCCTTTTGCTAGAAGCGAGAAAGTTTTCACCTTCAAACATCTTAATTGATTACTTTTTTTTTAAATTAAGTACTGATGAGGTGTAAATTTATTGATAATCGATTTTTTCAAAGGTGCTAGTTGATAGAATGATTGGAGAGAGAATTCTGCAATTAATTTAGTGAGAACCCTAGTTTGCCAAATTTATACGAGAACGATGATCTACTGGCTTTAGAAGCGTAGCACTTATGAACCACTGGTTATCCCATCTCGAGCTGCATGCCACTGTTGATGTATGGAACAGGGGCTACCCTGGAACAAATAGGCCATCCTTACCAATCTCTAATCAGAACTCAACTCTTCATACTTGGCTTGCTATGCTTGTAATCATACAGTCTCTTTACCATTTAGGTAAAATCTGTAGTAATCAAGTGATAACAATAATAATGTCACACTTATTTTTCGTCATATAAAAATGAATTGCCTGTAACAGTCCTCAGATAAACAAAAAAATGATTTTCTTTTCTTTTAAAGTAGTATCCTTCTCGTTAGCCATGTCTAATTGATCCAAATTGCCTGGACTAAAGAGGAAGTCTGCTATCTTTTTCCTGTAAAGATCAGACGGTATCCATTAGATAATATCTTAAAGAGTAAGATTTTGAAGGTGTAGAGATTAGAGAGGGAGTTTGGCATTTTGAAAGCTAGGCTTAAAACATTTTTCTTCGTTAGATGGGGAAGAAAAGGGCGGGACAGTTTCCTTTATTTTCGGTGATATGGCATGTGCCTAACATGTACCCACCAGATATGAAAGTTATGTTCGGGGCCAGTGCAAGTGTGCAACAGTTAATTTTGAAGTTTAAAAGTGAGACGGAACTGTTTGTTTTGGATTATCTGCAATCTATTGAGGAAGAAGTTTTACAGCCCTGATCATTGCCTACAGAACTTTAATCATGGCCTATATCTCTTCGACTGCATTGAAGCCCATTCACTAACCAATCGAGATAAGTACTGTTTCCTGTTGAAATCTAGTGTACCAACATAATGCCCTGCTATCTGCCATTATTTCATCCATTAATTGGCTGTAATAACTTTTCCTGTGGCTTTGAAAGGCATCTTTTGCCCCTTTCCATGCATCCACAAACATGATTAATTTCTTTTTCCTACCATAACTATGTTTCCTGGAGAAGTTCATTTGTCGACGCTTTATGCTGTGATTTGAAGTTAAATCTTCCGGTTGGAACAATTGAATGGTTCTCCGTGGATGATGGATAAAAGGTAGATAATAGCCCCAAAGACTCCCTCAAAGAGAATGATTTTCACCTCCTCAGCCATAATTTTGAGGAATCTTTCATGATGTATTTAAACAGAAGCATTGACATTGACAACTGTTTCTGTTCCAAAAATCCTTTAAGCTGAGTTGAAGGTTATGCAATGATGTAGACCCTTCTTCAGTGTGGATATTTGACCTCTGTATACGATAAACAGTAGTGTAGCTTTATAATGTTTGAGATTTGATAGTTTCAGTTTTCTTCCACAGCTTCACTGGATGATCAATTCTGCCAAATAAAATACATTGTCCTCGACTTCTTAGCATCACGAGCATCGTGCAAATAATGCTGCGCTAAAAGAAAATCTTCATCGCTAGAATTAACTAGCAAGTAAACCATGCTTTTGTTTTGGCTTGCTTTGAATATTGGCTAAAGAACTCAGCATTGCAATTCCATATATCTTAAAACTGTCCATTTGCTTTAAATATTAATGAGGTAATTTGGCATGCTAATGGAACTGTGTTGCTATATTAGAACGCGTCTACCTTCTTGGTAAACACAAACTCCATATATTCTGAAAAATATTGATCAAATCTGAGCAAGATAATCACTACGTCCAATTTCTGGTAAAGCTAATATTTTCGGTTACGAAAGGATCCTCTATAAAGTGTAAACTCTGAAGCGTGGCGTGATCAGAATGGGGAAATTTGGACGATGAAACTAACTGTGATCAGATAAGTTTATGAAGAGAGTTGGATGGGAGGGGAGTTAGTAGGAAGCCCTAAGAAATTGATGAGAGGCTAAGCTCACGTGTAGAGTGGGAAGCACTTAAGCAGAGTAATAATGGAAGCAAAAAAACCATCATTAACACTGCAGGAATCGGTATTATGGGGAATCATTAAACATGACCTCAGAAAAAGAAGTGATGGGGGAGGGGAGAGACTTTAAAGGCCTGCAACAATATTGATGAAGTCATGAATGACCTTGGGTGGGGTTAAATACTACTACCTCCATGCCTCTTTCTTTTTACTGAACTCATTACCAGTGGGTCACTCCCAGATCTTTCCATTTTGCCAATGGGGCATCATGAAGAGATACTCCTTCTACAGGATTCAGATTTCAAACCCCTTCACGTGTGTTGGTCCTTGTTCACTTCCTTCCTTTGCTTCCCACTGGGCAATGCAATCATCTCTTTTCCTCTCTCTCTCTCTATCCTTATTTTTTGCTCTCGTTGAAAAGTAAAGACGGGTCGTCATTACCATGCTGCATAATTGTAATTATAGGCGTGGTATATGATGATGGGTATTCATGAGTGCCAGTCTTGCAAGAACCTCTCGAGCACTGTCATGCACATTTATGAACAAATTTAAACCTCCTTAACCTCCCCACTTCCCTTGTGCGTGAAAAAGCTCCGATTTTTCATTAAAATATTCAGTGGGGGCGACTCGTAAAACTGCAGGGGAAAAAAAGTAAAAAACGGGTGTGGCTTGCCAAAGGGGAAGGGAGGGAACCATTATTGTTGGGCTCGCCATCATTGTCTTGGTCTGAACAGATTTATTCATTTCATTCACGCATTTACGCCATTTACTGCGAATCTTGTATATATATGCTCTCATGGCACTTAACCTTTTGCTCCCTACGCTTCTCTACTTCCTTTGACCGCATCTTTCTCATTTGTTGACCAACCAGATCTTGTGTTGTGGCCCTCACCTAGTTTTAACATCGTATCACACCCTCGTTCCTTTACAACTTTTATTCACCCCTGCCCCTCTCTCATCACTCTGTTTCAGAGGCAAACTTGATTGGAACTCTATGTTCAATAAGTATGGTGTTTTACAGAGAACAAGTGACACTTGAGGTGGTTGAGCTCTACTTGATAAATGAACCCTATCTCAGATCATATGTTACTGCAAAGCATTATGCTTGGCAAGCAAAGAATCCTGATCTTAAATAAACTTGTAGTTTATACATCTCACACACAATCTCCTTTGCTTTTACTGCTTTTTGAGGGAACCCTTTGAGTGATTTCACGTTTGGCTTTAAATGCGTGGGGGGTGACATGTTTCAATTGTTAGATACTAATTTGGCTTAAAACAAAAACTTATGAGCATGTCAAAAGAATTAAGGTGGTGTGGTTGCAGTGTGAAGTAAAGACGCAATCTCAAGGGAGTCAATGCTTGATGGCATAGCAGAGAAATAAGTGGCAGTTTGAGATCTGCTCGCAACGAAAGGTAAAAACGAGCGAGATTAGGCAAAGGAGAAAGAATGATTACGAGCAGCAGTTCCCAACACATGAAAATTAAAATTTAAAAAAAAAGTAAAAAGGAAAGATGAGTAATAGATGGTAAGGTGGGGGGTGGTTTGGTTTAGGACTCAATCCAAACCATCATTGCGAATCTTGGGGACGACCTAGTCCACCATCATTTTACAAACTCCTAGCTGAACAATCCCCACCTTGTTGTCCCTCTCTTCTCCTCCTCCCACTTTTCCCATTCTGCCCCTCCCTCCATGAGACAATCCCCCCCTCCCCCTCTGCAACAACAGCGAGAAGCATAACAGATACAAAAAACCTATCATCATTCACATGACGCCACAACCATAACCATAATCATAGAACCGACACATGAAATCTTTTAGCTTCTTACCCGGCCGCCTTCCTTGCTTACCCATGCATGATTGTTTTGTCAGACTGAGGAGAGACCCACGTCTTCTTCTTCCTCTCCCTCCCTCCCTCTCTCTCTGCCTTTTCCTCTATAAATTAAGCTCAATGTTCCCTTTGTCCCTCACTTTAACTCCCACAAACTTCTCCTCCTTCAAGAATCCAGATTGCTTCCTGAACCAGCTTCTCTAGCTCCACTTCGTTCAAAAAGGTCTTCCTTTTCAAAAAGTTCTATTGAGAAAGGCAGAGGCCCCACCTCTCTCTCTCTCTCTGTTGTTTCTTACATGCTTTCTTATACCTTCTTGATTCCACGAAAGACACACTTTGTGTTGTTGTACATTGAGACCTATTTCAGGCTTCGCAAGTGGAATTTGATTTAACTTTTGTTCAGATATCTGAGGTCCAATCATCTTTAATTCTCTCTGTTTTGGCTCCTTCCAACTTTTGGGTGGGAATCGCATATAGTGCTTCTCCTCCTAGTTGGCTGTCTCGGTTTACTCCACCTGATACTGTGCAACAAACTTTTGCCTTTTTAATATTTTCTCGGGGGATTCTTTTTCCATTTTGTTGCGTTTTATTTTATCCAGTTTAAAATCCACAGTCAATTGTTTTTTTGTCTTTTGTAGCTCCACCATAACCTCCTAATACACTTCATTGCTTTCCATTTTATTAAAATGAGTGCCTCTCTTGTGAGCGTGGAGGACAAAGTGAACAATAGCTCCGTTTAAACAGAGACATAGAAACGCATCGAAGATCTACCCCTGAAGCTTGTCTCTTTTATTGATTCACCTTTATCCTTTTCTTCCCTCTTGGGACAGACGAAAGAAACTCTGTTTTTCCTTGGTGGTACTTGCAAGTGAGTGCAGTTCAGGGTTAGACAACTGTGATTTTTCACCACATTCTTTAGTTTCTCAGACAACCCATATGACTCTATTTATTTGATTAGTGTGGTCCTAAAGACTCGCTCGTTCTGGCTTCCACCCGCTATAATACTTTTCCCTCTTGCCATTGGCTTCTTCGTTTAACCGTCATAATTATATCTACCAAAGCAAATTTCATAAAGCAAAACATTCTTGAGCAAGCCTAATCTATATTTTCTTTTCTTTTCCATATATCACCTGCAAGGTGGTTCTATTCCTTTCTTGTCTTCTTACTATATTTATATACTTATTTCTATCTCTAATCATTCTCTGTGTTCGTCTCGATGAAGTGGATATTTATAAATACATTATCTACATCATGTTTCTGGGGACTGGATTATATTTATATATATGATGGAAAGATCCCATCTGTTCTGATACCATTCGTTGTACGTTTTGTTGTTTCAGGGGTACTCGTGAGAATTACTTGATAGAGATGGAAAGGCTTAACTCGAAGCTTTACCTGCAGAACTGCTACATAATGAAAGAGAACGAGAGGCTGAGGAAGAAAGCTCAGCTTCTTAATCAAGAGAACCAGGTTCTGCTATCTGAGCTGAAACAGAAGCTGTCGAAGCAGGCTAATTCGAAAGCTAATGCTCCGAACACCATTCTTGACCTGAACCTCAGCTCAGGCTCCACCCAAAATGCTTCCAGTTCCGGCAATTGATCTGTTTGGAGGGGGAAAAAACAGATTGTCGTTGGTGACCCCACTAGCAGTATTTGTTTGTTTGTTTTTGTGTAAAATCTGAGTCAACAGTAGGAGTCCTAGTTTCTGTTCCATAGGATAATATCAGCATCATCATCATCATGTATCAGATCACTAGTGCGTTGGTTTCCATTCTGATGATATCTCTGTTTTTTTTTATTCGGGGGGTTAGATATTAATGGGAGAACCAAAAGTTATGACATGTATGGGGCTATCTGCTAAGATGAATGAATATAAAGCAATTACTATGCTTAGCTCTCTGCCTCTGCATGTGACTGACAATTATTCTGAATGAAATTTGCTTTATTTTTTCAACGATTTCTTGTACTCTTATCCTATGTTGTGATCAAGATTGCAACATCTTTCTGGCTTTCACTCTCACAGATTAACGGTTCATCACTGAGGCTTCAAGTTTAATGCTTCTATTCCAACTAAGCCCATTTTACAATGATGAGTGGTTTGCCCTATCGTTTCTATACATGTCTGTGATTGTCGACCCCCATGATTTAAAATCAAAAGTCCAGTTGGTTATCAATGAGAAGAAAAATTTCTCATGTTGCTATGGCTTTGATCTCTATGGCATTGAATTATTTTTTAAAGCATCTATGCGTGTAACTAGCTAATATGTAATCACTTATAATTAAATTTATATTAATGTAGTAAAATGATACTTTTAGGGAAAAATATAATATATTTAAAATAGTAGAATACGTGGTGAATTTATGAAGTTCGAATTATTTTCAACAATCTAAATAACTGATCTTTGACGTGTAGTAGATTAAAACGGGTAGTGCATTTAATTTTTTAAATTAAATTATAATTTTTTTATAATTTTCTGAAATTTAAAATTTTATAAAAAAATATAGGCGATAATTTCTTTAAAAAAAAAAAGAGTTTTAATAATCTGAATGCATCGGTAACAGAATTCAGATTTTGTGGATGTTAGAAATAATAGAAGTTTGCGACAGTTACTGGTTATAAATATGACAAAGTTGTGGTTATTTGATGTAATTTTGGTTAATGCAGATCAAAGTCTGGCAGAGAGATCATTACGTGATGGCGGATGACAGGAGGGTTTGACCAACAAAGGTTGCTCTTAGTGTTCGAGGATGTCTAATCAGATATCAAAATGCAATTAGCAAAGATCTTTTATAGCTGTTTGGTAGCCCTTCTCCTCCTACACACTGAAACCCCAAACCAAACCAAATCACGTCAACGTCTATCAGTCTCTCTCTTTTATTTTCAAAGCATGCATGTTTCAAAATTATATAAAACGTGACACACTCTTGGATGTTCGTCTATGAGTACTTGACTAACTATATTATAATGTCCTTGCGGATTTGGCTCTTTTAAGATTGTCAATAGGATGGAATAATCGCTATAAAGAAAATATGTATATATAAATTATTTTTTTATTAGAGGAGCATATGTTAATAATATGATATTATAATTATAAAAAAAAATTCATATCACTACCAAGTTATAAGAGTATCGACGAATTCATTGGAACACGGTGCTGGTGACATGGGAGAATGAATAATGAAACGGTGCTGGTATTAAATGTGTGTAGGGCTGAGGCACAGAGGATTTTGTAGCCTGCAGGGATTTGGACATCATAACCATATCTAGGGCTATATTATTGATGTATGGCTGTCGTATTTGATCTCCCGCATGTGAAAGAGTAGACATGTATGTATGCCTTCAACATCAGGGGACAAAAAACTCGATATTTTTTAATCACCCCCGCTTATCAGTTAGCCATGATGATGCGAGAGCGAGGATAATGAATGGAATACGAAATATATCAGGATTTTAGAGGACTAAGAATATAATATAATATATATATATATTGGCAATTAATGAAAGGAGTCCATCGCTTTCAGAAGCCGTGAAAGGGTCTCATAATTCAGTGCCAAGTGGTGGTGGTGGTGGGGGGGGGGTGTTAAGTGTAATACTTGTACACTTGGAGAGGAGCAGAGGGCATCATCCCCCTGCTGCTGCTGCTCCTGATTCTGCATTATAACATTACTACTTAACAAGCAGTTGGTAGAGACTTGGACACCAACCAAATCCATCGTTGGAAGGTTCTTTCTTTGTAGCTACCACTTCAATCACTGCTTATATCGTATATGAACTTCAAATGGTAATTCCATGAACTTGAATATTCTTATAAGTTATACCAGAATGATCAGCTGCCCTCTATGGCACAAGATAGAGTCCACAAACAAAAAGGGGAAAAAATATCATGGCTTGCTCAGCTGCATGGTATCAAAGGAAAGGAATTGAACTGTCTATGTAGAGGGAGTGCTTTGTGGGACCAGGGCAAAAGGGTCGGTTAGCCTAAGGTACGTTCTTAACGCCATCTTGCCAAACACACCGTTCCATGATTCGCCTTCACCAACCTCGTTATGTAGATGAAACAAAGTAAATTGCAATGCATGTCAACTCCCTTTGTTCACATCACGCCGCTGATTCCGAGTATTAGTCAGGCTCAGGCATTTAACTTTCTAAATCATCTCTTTAATGAAGCATGTTACCCATAAATCATTTATTTATGAATTAAATAAATTATTAACAGATAAAAAATAAAAAAAAACCCAGACTAACGAACCGATTGGAATAACGTTTTAAACAAATACCGTCTCCGGCCCATTGGACCAACAAGCTATATGCCCAACACCTCATATACCTTCTGGGGCCCAGTGGCCCAATGAGTTTCCGCCCATCCACTCATGACATGAAACATCTGGATGCGAATTGTCAACAGTACCCTTCACAGTGTGTTTTCGGTGGCAGCACATCCACGAGCCCCCACGCCACCCCCCAGCTCTTGCTTTGCAAGGAACAATTATGCGCCTCTTCCGTTCCTTCCTCCCCAAATAATCTTTGCCCTTCCTTCCTCGTTAATTGTAGCTCTCACTTTACTCTCGGCGCACATCAAACCCCCAATTTTTCTCCCTTCGCCTTCGAAGTAATCTAATTTCACCTCTAGCCTCTGGTAGATTTCCAGCTTTCCCGACTGATTTCATGGCTAATAAAGAGTTTCAAGTCCCTCCGGTGGTCTTTAAATCGGGCGCGAACCCCGTGAACGCTGGGGCTGGTTTCCCGCAGCGGCGGGTTCCTACGGCGCCGTTCCAACCTCCTCGACCTTCAGGTTCCGGTATACCCTTCATGTCCTTTGACATAGGATCTGCAGCCGCATCCACCTCGTCCGGTCCACTTTACGGAGGACCCATCGGGGGCGGTGGATCTGCTAACTTTGATGATGAGGAACCTCTGCTCGACGAGCTTGGGATCCACCCGGACCAAATCTGGAAGAAAATCAGGTCGATACTCATTCCTTATCGGATAAATTACGTGGTTCACCAGGATTCCGACTTATCTGGGCCCATTCTTCTATACATGTCCTTCTGCCTCTTTCAGTTACTAGCTGGAAAAATCCAATTCGGCGTCATTTTGGGTTGGATCGTGGTATCGTCTATTTTCTTATACGTGGTTTTCAACATGTTGGCGGGTCGGTCCGGTAATTTGGACCTGCATACGTGCACGAGCGTGGTGGGATATTGTATGTTGCCACTAGTGATTTTATCCGCTCTATCTCTGTTCTTGCCGCCGGCTGGCATGGTGGGCTTTGTAGTTGCCGCAATTTTTGTACTGTGGGCGACGAGGGCCTCCACGAGTCTCCTTGTCTCGCTTGCTGATGGCGGGGATGAACATCGCGGACTGATTGCGTATGCCTGTTTCTTGATTTACATTCTATTTTCACTTCTTATTGTATTTTAGTGATTAATTTTGGATGGCAGTGCATATGTTATTAGATGTATTGGATCGTTTTGTTGCATTTCAGACGCGTTGATCAATTTATGGTTATACTATTTGATGAGAGAATTTTGAGATGTAGAAAATGGTATATTGCTCTTCATTGAAATTTCATGGAAAAGCTACCCGACGTGACGTGTATTGTAGTATGCGATGTGGAATTATATATTATGCTTCTGTTTCATTTTATCATCTAGCTTTTTTTTATTGATTTCTTATTGCTTATTCTTGATCTTCCAATCCTGGTGGCGGCGGCTTGTATTGTGTTAGTTGATAAGTTGAAGAGTTTCAAGATTAAATCTCGAAGGCTGGACAAATTCTGGTCCATTTGAGGTGTCAACCTAAATAGCTATGTCGTGAATTCATAAATATTCTGAATTGAACATTTAGGCCTGGCAAATTTCGTCATTAGAACGAAATGAAATCACTATTTTTGGTATTTGCCCAATGACATGGATTTCTCACCTGTCGCCTTAAACTAGGGGATTTGAACTGGCAATATGACAAGTTTTATTTTGCATACCAGGTTTCAGTGAATTCAACACCACTATGTTAAAAAATAAAGAACTTCGTCAAGGGTGAAATGTTTGGGTATTATTTCATGTGTTTGTGCGGTTCACAGAACAAAACCTGTATGTGAAGCCATGGATCCACCATATTAGGTATGGGTTGAAACTTGCACGATTAGCATCTTGAAAAAACCAAGGAGCACCATAGTCAACGAGTGCATTCTTGATGTTTGAGACTTAGATGTATTTGGTGTAGGTCATGACGGCATCAAATTCTCCTATATGCCAATCGAGGTGTGGGTGGAAACTTGCTGATTAGCATCTTCAAAAACCAAGGAGCACCATAGTCAACAAGTGCATTCTTGATGTTTAAGACTTAGATGAACTTGGTGTAGGTCATGTCGCTATCAAATTCTCTGATATGCAAATTGGCCTTGATATATAAATGTTAAGTTCATTTGTGTTGTCAATTGGTGGATGTGGAAACTTACAACATGAAAGACTGTAGCATATTCTTTCTTGGTTGTGATTCCAGAGAAAACCTAATAGAGGTGCTTTATCTGTGTTGTCAAGCGCAGTGTATATTTGACCTTTTATTGTGAATAGATTTAAATGATGATGAGAGCATTCTTCTCTTTTTTAATATGTAAAATAGTATGAATGTGATACAGACCCCAAAAACAACGTGAAGGAAATGACGAATGGCAATTGCTACTTTGAGCTGATTTTGATGTTTTGGTACATAAGATTGACTCGCATGGAGTTTTATCTCTTCTACCGATTAGCGTTTCCTTTAGCTCTCTTCAATGAACAGGTTGCTTATATGCCTTCTTGATGCTCTATTGATTTGAGATTTTGCCTCTGCTTTCTTACAAGATTGTTGTCTAAGATATATTATGCAAATCATCTTAGACAGCAACATAAAAGTATCGAACCTTTGACCCTATTGAGCGCTGTTTCCTCCCAAATCAAAAGTCTCGTCTTATTCTCAGAAAGCACGCTCAGAATTTAATTTAGAAAATGAAAATGAAAAAAAAAAGTAGTGAAAAAGACAGCATGGTTCAGGTAATAAAAATACTACAAATTGAAAATCAAATAAGGAATCCGTGAACTGTAATGTTTGCTCCTTTAGAATTTACACTCGAAGACAAATAGGCAGCATATGTCTGGTGCAGTCGTTGAAGAATTTGGTGGAGCAGTTATTAGGACTTGATGCTTTGAAACCCACTGTAGTTGATCGATGCACATTTGTTAGGGATCGCTTTACTCAATTCCATTTCCCCCTTACATTATTCCATCCCCTGGGACAAACACAACAAATCATGACACCTACAGTTGAAGGTGACAGAATTCACCCCGAGATAGATGTGGACGAGAAAGAAGATCTGTTTGAAATTGGTCTGGAAGTTGTAAATTGCATCCCACCGTGTGATTATTGGGAAAGTTACTGCGCTTGTTCCTGCAGTAATGCCCTTCTCGCCAATTGTTTATTGCCCATTTCTGATCTCTCCAGCGCTGTTCCTATATCTTTGGAGGCACAACCAGCATTTTTCTGATCACCGAACCCATGTCTGGGGGGCAGTTTCTTAAGCTGCCTTTCGTTGGTGGCTTTTTGTACTTCCATGAAAGAGAGTCAAAGCATTATTGGGTGCATTTTTTTTTGGTACAAAAATTTTTGAAAAGAGTTTGGGCTCACCTACGATCTAAGGGTAGGGTGAAGTCTCCCTTCCTCCTAGGCAATATTAATATCGGGCAAGGCGAGTTGTCTATTACCCTCAGGCGTAAACCTAGATACCCAAGAGCTAGGATGCCTCCCCAAGCGCCGCGACTGGAACCATAACAAAGTGATATTTTCTAGGGTTCGAATACGCTCCAAATAATAGTATGTCTCACTCTTTCGTCAGCTAAACCTACAGATGGGTAGCATTACTAGGTGCATTGGTGTTTTGCAGAATTTGTAGTGGCATGTCCAGAAGTACATGAGTTTATTACGGCCCATCTTTTCTTTTAAAATTGAGAATGAGAACTAGGGAAACGATGGAGTGTCATGTTATCCCTCTAAAACCATTTGCTTTACTTGTAAACGGTCTAAATGTTTAATTTTTAAAAAATATTATTTTATTATAATTTAAAAAAAAATATAATTTTTAAGTATTGAGGTTTATATTTGAGGGTAATTGACAGTTTATCTTGCTCGCTATTAGTATCATTTAAGAAGAAAAGAGACTATTATATCTTTGAATCGTGTGTAAGTTTAACATTTTTTTAAAAAAAATTTTGCAGAAAAAAAAAAACGTTTACTTGTAATGTTAATTACTTTCGGAAGACGAGAAAACGGGTCAATGTTTCTGCCTGAATGACGCCGCTTTGGAATTTCGGTTGATTTCCCAGAATTATCAATTATGTTAGTTGTAGCTTGGAATTTTCAATGAACTCTTGTGTATACCAATACCATGAGTGCCGTAATAATGTCAGTATCCTGAAAGTACATGGATTCAAGATTTGCAAGTTCGTCCCCAAGTAAGTTGTAAATATTTTTTAAATAATATATGCTGCCCTAGTTTTACGCCGCCTCTAAATTAAATCCCATTTATTTATATTTTTTTTAAAAGAATAAAGGAGTGCACCATGCAACTTCCCAATTTTAAGTTATACGTGGATAATATCTTTAGTTTTAAATTTTTTAAATAGAATTATATATGTTTTTGTATTTATGCATAGAAAAAAACTAATATCTCAATCACTATAGTTTCATTAGATTTTGAATAGAGTCTTAATTTTATATTTTTTTATTAGATCCTCATAATTCACCACATTAAAGGTGCAGGTCTTCTGTTAATTTTTTGAACGTTGTTAATGCCTGCCACGACGTGGCATTGAAAAAAGTACACATAGACTTGCTTCCTCGCTCTCCTGGTTTGCTTATATTTTAGTTATCTAATAATTAGATTTACGTTTAAGAGTAACCCAAAATTCCCTCAATTTAATGTTGATATCAGTTTAATATTGGCATCAGGAAGGGCGTCCCTTGGATCATTTTCTAATTTTTTTTTGTATAAAAAAAAAACGAAGAAGAAACACCAGAAGCATAAGAACTGAAGAAGGGCTCCTTCTTCAACATTTTGGACTCTCAAGGTCTTTCTTTGCACCTTAAACTCCATCCTCCCGCGAATCTTGCGGACAAAGTTGCCTCATAACTGGTGATTCCTCTGGCATTGGCGAGGTAATTTATCCCACGCCCATTTTTCCCGTTTACTAGAATCATCTTGCTCTGTTCATAGGCATAAGTTTTTGTTCAATCTGCAGCATTTGGCGTATACGTATTGTAAAAGAGGTGCTCGTTTAGCACTCTATTCTTGAAGGGAGAATGCACAGGGGGAAGTGGCAGATAAAGATTTGGATTTTAGATCTTGGAATGTTTTTATAGAACTCTCTCTCTCTCTCTCTTTCTGTGTGTGTGATGCGAAGTTAGTGCAGAATATTAACCCCAAAATTATACTTGTTTGCTGAGAATGTTAGGTGCAATGGATTACTTGGTTTAAAATCTGATGAAAGAACTACATTTCCTTATGCATATAACTTCTCCATCATTAAGTTATTCATTATTTTTTTTTAAAAATATAATGTGATCGGAGGTTTATTATGTTCAATAATATATTAAATGTCCTTGATTTAGTTAACTTTTCTGGTGGTGCGAAATGGCTTGTTTCTCTCCTCCTTTTTTTCCTTTTATTTTCTTCAAAAGGTAAGTTAAACATTTCATTGGAAGAAAACAAATATTCCGTAAGAGATACGCAGAAACAGATTCCCCAGCTACAGCGGTACGGCCAACATTAAACCGAAAGGCAAACGGGCCTATAAGGTGATGTGGCATTAATGGCCCCTGTATACACAGTGAAATGCTGTACCATACCTATGGAAAATAACCCATACAATACAGCGAACCAGACGCAAGTGAAGATTATATTAAAGGAATTTATTCATCACAGATACACGATTCTCCTTAGCGCCTTCTAGAAGCAGTTTCCCTCTGTGCGTTGAAGTAAACTGCAGCAACAGGGAGGCCAAGGTCGTTTTGTGCAGCAAAGTGGCGAGTGTTGAAGTGATCCCTTGAAGAAGACGAAGACACAGAAGGTGCTATCACACATTGCCTTCGGTTCTGCTTGAACAGCACAAACACATACCTGTGTATCCCTATGTTTGGCCTTGGCATCTCATAGCTCACCACCTCTTTTCCTGTATTCACCATTTTCAAGAGAAAGAAATATCAGTGACGACGATCGACGTTTGTGTTATGGTGATGCGCACCTATCTTTTGGAGCAAAACAGTGAGTGAGAGAGTGAATCTATACCAAAAGTGGCATCTGTTGTGCCTGGAATATCTGTCACCATCCTGCAAAATTAATTGCGATCAAATTCCAAGTTAGAATCCTCCCAAAATCGTCCCTTTACCACTTACTGTGCTGACTACTTGTTTACTTTTTCTGTCCATCGGTCTTTGTTGGTTTGTGTCAAAGACATCTCAGAGGTCTATGCACCTTATCGATGTGCTACAGACTGAGTCTTGATGCGATGAATAATTGAATATAGGCATGCCTAGCTAGCTACTTAAGTTGCATCTCTGCAAACACTTATGTGTTGCATCTATATGCGGGGACTAAAAGGCACGTGCTCCCTCCCTCCCTTACCCGCTTGCTTATATTAAACAAAATACTTGTCAAAATTTATTCAAGTATATATGTATAAAATTGAACGAGCGTGGACAACAGTTTTGAAAATGGCTCCCTCTATACTTATCCAATATAATTGATACCTAGCATCTTTTGGCTTGAAACGGTTTAAAGTTTCCCGAGTTTTAGTTTATATACTTATCCGATATAAATCTATAATAAATGAAACCAATATTATTTTCATCCAATGGTTGGGTTGGTAATAAATCACTATACCAATACTGACAGTCATATATATGTTTCTGTTATTCATGTGTATGCCATCTTTTTAATCTAACAGGCCTAAACATTAAGCTTACTCAAACTAAACATAACATCATATTACTTAGTCAACTTTGTTTTTAAATTTATTCCCACGTACTGAATGGTTGGTCTTTGTTCTGAAGATTTGATTTGATTTGTTGTGCCAAAAATATCAACCAGGGCAAATTGTTCAAAACCACTAAAAAAGGCTGTTTATCTTACGAAAGAGTAGTTTCAAATAAAGTTCTGCATGTTGTCAGGTTTCATATAGACACCTCTATAGGCTAAGTCCTAAGAACTTGCTTTGTGTCACAGTTGTTAGTGAATAAATAATAACAAATGTATACAAAACTTATACTTTAAATCTAACGCCTTTTATAAATGAAAAAGACTAATGATGCATGAGACAACGCTGTCATTGACTGTAATACAAGAGAAGAAGAGGAAATGATTCTGCTATCTGTACATGACAGGCCAAACTTTTAATTTGTGTATATGAGAATAAAAGCTTACTTGATATACGGGCCTTAAGAATGTTAAACAGTAAAACGTTGAGATTATCTGTGCGTAAGAGTAGTAGCCAAATAGTGTAAGATGTTGGATAAAAAAGGAGTTACCAGTGCAAGTGTTCTCTGAGATAAGGATCACTGGGGCCAGGGACGTCCGGGTCAGTCATGACCTGCGATATAATGATAATGGGAGACAATGAACACACCTCAAGCTTTATATATAGCAGAGAGAGACCATATATATATAGATATATCGAATAATCATATACAGGAAAAGAAGAAGAGGAAAAAAGAAGACATACGAGGGTATAGAAGGACCTCATATCGAGTCCATCAATCTGAACCCTGGGTCTGTCGGTGACAGCAGAAGGGAAGAGCTCATAACCATTGAAGATTTGCTTCTTATTGTAAGAGACAGTCATGGTGACACTGGGGCTGAAGGAATCAAGTACCTCTCCAATCACTCTCCCGACTATCAGAGGTTCTCTTGCCATTTTATATATTCCACTCACTCACAAGAGAAACAGAGAGAATTATAATGATGGAACGAGGTTGAATAATGCTGCTTCCTGGGTACTATGATGGGGAGCTGCAAGAGTTGGGTGTGTATTTATAGGGCTTTTGAACTAAGTGAGGGGAGCAAGTGAAGTTAATTAGATGTAGAAACGTATGAGGATGGACCCCTACTTCTAACTTTCAAAGGAATCCCAAAATTTGTATAAACCCCCCAGCTCCTGGTCTAAATGTGCCCTCCTCAGTCCCTTTCAATCAGATGTTTCTGCTTCAATCACTGCCTAGATTCCCTACGTGTCTATATCTCTGTTAAAGATCTGCATTATATATTTGCCATCTTTATTTTTTTAATTAAATAACTATAATAAAATTTAAGAGAAATTGATTAAAAAAATTTATCAGTTAAAAAAACCTAAATTTAAATAGGTACAATTTATTTTTAGCAAGTATAATACTTTTTTAATTATATATAAAATATCTTTAGTTATATACAGATGATTTTCATTTTAAAGATTTTTATGTATATAATTTTGAGTAATAAAATTTTTAGACATAGTATGATTGAAAGGTATTAGACTTTAGTTTCTGCATGTTTGAATCTCATTTTCTAATGAATGGTTTGGTTGGACAAATCTCTGGTCCTCTCCCCTCTATTCATTTCACAAGAGTCCAAATCTCTGTCCTTCTCTCTCCTTCACTGATCTATTACCCTAAACACTGCAAAAGTGATTTGTTTAGTATTGACTATTGAAATAAATTAGCGTCTATCTGATAACCACGCACAAAGGGAGGGGTCCCGTGGAATCTGTTCTGATTGGCTGATGTACTGAAGAATGAATATTTGTGATGCAATAATAACGATGAAAAGAAAGGCATGTTGGCCTTTGATGCATATAATAATACTATAGGTCTGGTCAGAACCCTGAGAAGCATCACTTCCACTGCTCATCTTTCTTTCTTTCTTTCATTCACACTTCTCTGTTTTGTGTGGTAAAACCATTTGCATAAAAAGCAGATCATGAAGGATTTGCTTCTTCCCCATTTACATCCATCTCAGTTCTCTCTCCTCAACGCTACCCCTTCCATGCATGCATCATTCTCTCAGTAATGGCCACATGGAGCTCGCTTCTTTGTTTCTAGAGAACCTTCCCTAATTACACTTTCAAACTTTTGAATATTGCTATATATATTCGACTCTTCTCTCTCTCTCTCTCTTCCTTTTTTTCCCTCTTGAAGCTATCTTGATATCTGGAGATTCTTTGGGCTAGCTAGGGCATAAAGGGACTCCACCATGGATGCTGTGAGTAGTGAAGGTCATTTCAGAATAAAACTGATGACTCTGAGATTCAAACAAGTTCCGAGACTGGAAACACCACAGAAGTGGAGCTACTCCTTATGGAAAACGTAACGTTTGTATTTTCCTATGTGCTCTTATATTTCTTTTGCCTTTTATTTCAACATGGGGATATTGACGTGTGGGCGTGTGCGCGCTTCAAAATATCCAAAGTTAATCTTCAATTCATTTTGAGATGCTTGAAAAGATCGCAAATTCTCCGAAAAACATATATCTTTATAATAGTGATTTGTAGACTGAATGAGAATAAACTTTGTAGCTTTTTATGATATCTGACTCTGCATTATTCTTGAAACCATTTGTTCTTCGGTCGGATAATATATATATATATCGTCAATCTGCTTTTAAAGAATTTAATTGTGTTCAGTATCAATTATTTTTTCATCTGCGAGTAATAATTTGACAATGTTTTTTACTTTACTTTTACGTATATAACTATTATTTATTAAACTTAATTATAAACCACTGTCTTTAAATTTAAGTTCAAGATTCAATGCTTCTAATCTATATATATATATATATATACACACACTCTTATATTTTTACATGAACTAATAACATATTAATCTGTCTGTCTTTTGTGTGCGTGTGTGACGAAAAGATGTGATTGCTTACCAGGATTAATAAGAATTGCGATTATTATAAAAATATTTTCATGGGATTAGTTGTTATCTACAAATATCAACCAACTGTATAGTGGGATTAAAAAAAGTCTCAAGATTGCTCTGGAGATAAGAGTGGGATATGTGCTCTGTTGCGTTTTGTATGAATTGGAGGCAGCATCCCCCGATGAGCAAGTATACATATATACGATTGCTCCAGAACAAAAGAGCATAATCTACAAAAAAGAAAACTCTGAGGTCGAAATCTCAGATTCAATTCATATAGAAAGTGCAAATTAAAATAGCCCTACACAAAAGGTATAGCTAGCTAGCACGTACGGTTCTTTCAGATATGCCCAGAGACGAGTGATATATGTGTAACGGGCAACAAACAGCGGAAGCATCATCCAGACTTTGATTCGATATTTGAATCTGTCGTTGTGGCCACTTATACGTATCCTCCTTTTTTAGCTTTTAAGTGTTCAATCATGATTGCCCCCAAATTTGCTTGCGGTGCATCGATTTGACAGATACACACAATTCTTAATTAGCGATTGGTTACTAATTAATGTATATCGCGCAATGCAATACGGATCTTTTTCTTTTGTTTTTTTATATAATTTTTTTAAAAAAAAATTAAATTCACCTATAAGAGTAGAATAAAGTCTCAATTCTTCTTAAACGATATTAATATCGTATATCTTATATTTTCACTAGTTAAATCATGGATAATGCAATACATAATTAATAAAAATTAAATACCCCATCCAATGATCTTGGCTCATCAATTCCTGGCCTTAATATCTGCCTATTCTCATTTTACAGAGGCGTTTACTATGTGCGAAAATATCTGTACAAGAAATGGAATCAACACAAAACATGTGCCAAAAATAGACAGGAGAAAAAAGAAAGAAAAGAAAAGGGAAAGTAGTGAAGGGACAAATCGGTGGTGCAGGAGAGGAGGAAAAGTAAAAGGGGGCAGTGACATCAATCAAGTAAGGAGCATCGGAGGGAACGCCTACACCTTTCTACTTCTCACTGGGTGACTCCATTCCCTCCCTCACCTCACGTCATCCTCTTCTCTTGTCACATTCAATTCCATTTTAACCCAAAAATGGACATGAAGTGCATTATGCCTAAACACCTTTTCTGTGGATCCTCAAATGCCTACGTCTGCCTTACTTCCTTCTTTCCCCAAAAATACACAACAGGTCTACGATTTTGTTCCGCCCCACTTCTTAAATTCCCACTTATATGCATTTCTACTTCCCGCTTGCCTACGTTTGTGCATGCCTATGTAAGTATCCCACTTCATTAAATTTTTGACTGTCTATAAAATAAAAATCTAATAAAAAATATCGAGATTCAACTTATCCAATTTTTTATTATAAATGATAATTAGTAACAGGAAAATGTACACTGTCCCAGCCATTTTAAGCTCCTTGCAAAGTATTTTAGTAATAATTTATAAATAGTTTAGAGTATAACTTATTATAAGCCTTTAAATGCATATTATCTAATTTATTTTCTTTTTTCATTAAAGGAGTCGTTTGCATTATTAAAAAATGTTTTTCGTTCATGCATAAAGAATTCGAATAAATATTTATCATATACTTATTTTTACCATTAAAATTTAAAAACATTTTCTTTTACTTTTTAAGATTCAAAATTATATTATTCATCATCTGAATTATTATTAATGTTTTATTTTATTTCTTCTATTTGGATGTGTACCCCAGCCCCAGCCCCCTCCGTTTGCCTCATTATTACCATTATTACGGAGTAGAAATTTATAAAATTCAGTCGGTCTTGTTGACGAGTATTGTCTGATAAAGGCAATTTGGGAGGGGCGAGTAGCATGGCGACCGGAGTTAGCCGGAAAATTTCTGCTGCATCAGCCAGGGCTCACACTAGGAGACCTAAGGAAAAGCACTTCACTTTCCTTCAGGTTGCATGTATCGTTTTTCCTTTTTTGCCTTTGAATTTGGATTCATCATGCTGAAAGCTTTGTCTGCCATGGTTTCCACTTTAATATTTGACCACCAATATTCTTCACTTCATATGGCTTCTCTAGAAGTTCCATTCCCCCCCTCTGTTTGTTGAATTTCACATCTTGGTGTTGCCATGTGCTTCGAGTAGTTAAATCCAATGTACTAATTTCTGGAGCGAAGCACACATTGAAGCCTTGTGCGTCAGAAAGACATAAAAGTAAATGTTACTTTTTTCTTTCAAGTGACTAACAAGGAGCAAGTGCTGCGGGAAATTTAAGGAAAGTGACGATAATGACGAGGTTTAAGTATCTCGACTATTATCTATTAGCCGTAAAAGTTTTATTTTGTGGGTGGTACAAATAGAAAGCTTGGGAATGGATTGTACCTGGTCCATTCCTCTGCCCATTTTAGTCTCTTGTACGGTCATTTGATGATGATTGCTATTTTCCCTTGTTTGCATGAAGTTATCTTGGTCAGTACGTCCCAGTTTCGTAGTTAGTGGGAGACTTACGAGCTAGTTGTGCAAGGAATAATTTCTTGACAAATTAGCTTTTTTAATTTGTCAGGATTGCTTAAGACAGCATTAGCAATATTGTTTGGGGGTTTTCTAGCATGGGCTTTTCTGGCCATTCGACCTCCTCCCCCTCCTCCCAATAGATGTGGCTCTCCCGGTGGGCCTCATGTAACAGTACCCAGAATCAAACTAAGAGATGGAAGACATTTGGCATACAAAGAGCATGGTGTCCCAAAAGATGAAGGAAAATATAAAATCATTTATGTCCATGGTTCTGATTCCTGCAGGTTTGTATTTTATCCTTGATTTCATATCATTTTTTAAATTTGTGAGTTTTTCCTATTTGAATTTAAGGTGGATTTGTCCAGGTAATTACTGAAAGCTCGGGAGTCAACATTGTCTCTTTTGACAGACCTGGTTATGGGGAAAGTGATCCTGATCCAAATCGAATGGCAGAGAGCTTGGCGCTGGATATTGGGGAGCTTGCTGATCAGCTTCAATTAGGTCCTCGATTCTATGTAATTTGTTTCTCCATGGGCGGATAGGTTATTTGGAGATTAATCATTCATGTTATTTGAAATTCCGTTGACATGAACAAGCACTAAACATGGTTTTTGTATATTTTCTCTATCTTTTTATTCTTTTAGCATGTTCAAATCCTCGTACATGGTGGTGTGAGATAGAGTTATTAGCTACTATTTGTCGGGTCCTTACATTAAAGAAATTGTTCAACCCTGACAGGCTAGCTGGTGCAGCACTCTTAGCTCCAGTTATAAACTACTGGTGTCCCGGTCTACCTGCTAACCTACCTAAAGAAGCCTATAGCCAACAAAAACTACAAGACCAATGGACACTTCGTGTCTCTCATTACTTGCCATGACTGACTTACTGGTGGAACACTTAAAGATGATTCCCTGCCTCTAGTGTAATTGCTCGTAGTCCAGATAATTTTTCACGCCAAGACCGAGAGCTTATGCCTAAAAGGGCTGATAGAAAGAGTTATGTGGTACGTAACTGGCCTTCGGTTGATTAGTTGTAGTTCTGTTCTGAATGCAATAGAATGAAAGGCAATAGTCAAAATCTAAGTGATCCATTACTAATTTAACATAGGCTGTATCTATGTAACTCAGTTTTTGTAATTTCTCAGTGAAAACTTTAATTCTTTGGCAACAACTGAATAAAGTTGATCTTTGAATTCTGTTTTGGGAGTTAAGCAATTGTGTTTGATGATTGTTAAATGCGCTTACTTTTGAACTAACCCCACCCCTCTGAACATCAGCTTGTTTTAGAATTTTCTTAATTTCTTTTTTGACGTGGCTTGCCCAGGCACAAGTAAGACAGCAAGGAGATTATGAAAGCCTTCACCGTGACATCATAATTGGAATGGGTAAGTGGGAATTTAGTCCTACACATCTGGAAAACCCATTTCCAAACAATGAAGGTTCCGTCCATCTGTGGCAAGGATATGATGATTTGCTAGTGCCTGTTAAACTGCAAAGATACATTGCACAGAGGCTTCCATGGATTCAATACCATGAGATTCCCGGTGCTGGTCACTGGTTTCCTTTCGCCGATGGTATGAGTGATGCAATTGTCAAGTCACTTATAAGTGGGAAAGAGGCTTCTACATAAATAACTGGCTGTCACTCATCAGCTTCAACGCATATCTGTGTTAAGGAGCTTTCTAATTGTATTGATCGATTTGGTATGCATGGCCAGGTTAATTTTGTAGTTTGTCCCGCCTGTATTGAGATCCCTGTTGCTACTTTATGACCAAATTCTATACTTCTGTTCTCGAACACCATAGCCTTCCCCCATCTTTTAATGTTTTCAAATTTGGTTCGGAAAGAGATACAAGTGATAGTCAAAGAATTTATAAATTGTTAAATTTGTTTTGAAGACGATTCAACTATGGCCGGAGTGTTTCTTCATATCTGTATCCATTTAAGCTCATGTGACATCTTAGAAGACTTTAATTTATATTTCAGGAGGAAGCATAGCTCAATCTATATATAATATAAAATTCACAAGTATGTATTATTAAAAAACTACAAACAGCATAACTCATTTTTAAACTTCAAACAATAATAAATATATAATATGCCAGAAATGGCAACAGATCATATGTCTATTGTAAATTTATTTTTTTTTGTTACCCACCCAATTTACTGAAATTTTACCTTAACTATATTCGAATCTGACTCACATCACACACTTGGCTATGGTGGGTGAGTTTTTCAATAAGAATTTTCTGTATACGCCAAGATTCAAATTCAAAATTTTGTTTAAATAATATCGAGTTGCCTCTAAAAGTGCAAGACTATTAAATATCTATTGTAAATTTGTGTCAAAACAACCTTGCCCTTGTTAATAAAAGTGGGATCCTATTAAATTGAGTTATCAATTTTATGATTCATCATTTTTTGTGATGACCCTTCATTCAATTGGTAAAATAATTAGACATACGACTATTAGATTCGATTTTTAGGGAGTATTACTTTATTATAAGTCTAGTTACAGCGCTTGGAGAAGTATTATAACTCTTATGTGTCTCGTTTTACATGTGAGGGTGATAGATAGCTCGCCTTATTTGACATTTGTATAACTAAAGAAGAAGGGAAATTTCGTTCTGTAATTAGATCATAGGTGAACCTAATTCCTTTCTAAAAATTTTTGTAAACAAAATTATTTTTTGGGATGGGGATTATCGTATCCTTCACTTTCTTTCTGACTGCTCCTTCTCCTCACCGTCCAAGGTTGGCTAAACAAATGATTGTCCATATTAAAGCAACGCCTCTTGTCACAAATTAGTGCAAACCCTATTGCACGTGATGCTCATGCATGAGACATCTTATTTATTTATTTTGCTTATTCTCTTAAATCAAAACGTGGGACCTATCCACCTCTCCCTTTTTCTAGCTTTGTTAGTTTCCTATTTTTTAGATCTGTTAGGAGCTTCCTAATATTCAGTTTCATTTTAGATAGTGGGATATCTGATATCTAATAGTTAGCGAAAATCATGGAGAGTGAGCCTATTATAAAGATCAAACTGTAGTCTTAAAGTTGCAGTGAATATCATACATCATTCTCTAAACTTAGTATCTGGTTTATTTTTATTCTATATCTGTTTATTTTACCTCTTACCTAACATTATTTCTTTTCTTGTTTTTTTAAATCCTATTGTGGGGTACGGATTACTTGCTGCTTCATAAAATATAGAGCTACATCTATTATATAACCAAAAAGCAATCCATTGGTCACCTACATTGGACTCACAAGAGAAGGAAACTTGAAAAGAAACAGGCAGACAAAACAAACCATGAAAACTGAACCCCAGCATACAACTCGAGTAACGGACAACATGCCTATTATATTTGTGCTCTACCTTGCACCTTTCGGATCAAATTTTCTTCTCATAGTTCCAATCTGCTTGGGGGTCAATCCAAAAGCTTTCTGTAAAAGCTTCTCATCAATCCCAGAACCAAATACTGCAGACGGTATCTTCTGCAAGCCAGGGTTTTGACTATTGAAACTTCCAAATAACGTAGCAGGCTCATTACCAACGTTCATCAGGAAGTGCACTAAACCTCTGGGAAACACCATGACTTCCCCTTTCTTCAATACTCTATCGAACACTTTGTTGCTCGAATCCACGAAACCTGAATAAACTTTTCCTTCTACAACATAAGCTATCTCTGTGGCTCTCGGATGAAAATGGGGTGGATTAATGCCTCCCGCTTCAATGTCTGCCCTTACGAAAGACATTCCCAGCGTGTTGAGCCCAGGGAAGGTAGTAGGACTCGCAGAGACCACTGCCAGGCCGGTGTCTGAGAAGTTTCCGGCAGCTTTCATGCCAGAGAAGACAAAGTCATCTGTGGTGGCCTCGGAGGAGTTTTTGCAAGGTGGAATTGTGATCATACCATGAACGGTTGATCTGATAAAACCAGAAGATCTTGGGTTAGGTATACAGAAGTCTTGAAGGGGATCAGGGTCAGAGGCCAAGACGATAGCCAAATGAAGGGACAGAATCGCAAAACAAAAGACCTTCATTGAACCAAATTTTATCTGCTCTTCCTTACTGTGTGTGTTCAGGAACGTACGACTCAAGCTGGTTTATATAGAAATGAAATAAATACTCTGCTAAATGTAGCTTTACATTTTTAAATCGAATACTACGCTCTTGGAATGATTACACTGTATAAGACACAAGCTAATGGTTGTTCAATTGATTCGTGCTTGTAGGCTATCATCCAAATCAGGGTCCCACACTAGCGGAGACATTCTTGGCTATATTATAAGGTAGAGTCTGTTTTTAAGGTTATCGGCGTTCGGCTGCAGTGATTGAAATCATAAGGTTTTCCCACGCCTTGTAGAAGGCTTAGCTGACAATAACCATTATTAAACTGATTAATTAGGAATCTTTGTATTGGATTATTAGCTGAAGCTAGCATTGTGTCCGGACACCCAGTTCGAAATGCTTATTCTCTGGAGACCATTTTATTTCAAACTCCGACGGGCATGGGCTTGTGTTGACCTTCTAGCGTGTGTGTATTGTTGCTTCCATTCATTTGCTTGATTGTAAAGGCACGCGAGAGTTGGCTACATCGGCATCATTAACCCACGCAACGCTGACGCCATTATTCCCAGCCACAAATGGTGGCATGCACATTCCCAGCTCATATTCTCTTTTGTTCCTTTTTAGTTTTTATACCACGAGATATGAAGAGAAATTTGGGTGATCTTTTTCTTTTGGTTTGGCAAACTCAACAGTGGTTAGTGGGCCAAAACTCAAGATGGACCAACTGGTCATACTTTTGGATTGGGCTTGAAAGCCCAATAATGGAAACACCGGTCGGGCGGATAAATGCGATGAATACGTTGATGCGACACGGATGAATACGTCAGGTATTATTCATTGCTCACCATAAAATCCTGACGCCGTTTGTAGTGGGATCTGATACCCAAAAGCTCGCAAAAGGCATTAGGAATAATCAGAATGGACACAAAATGGAAAATGCAAAGCAAAGCAAACCCCACACCAAAACAAACAAACAAACAAAAACCAAGAAAGACACGTGTTGAGCCCAAACGCACAGACTTCCCCAAAACGACGCTGTGCACGCGACACCTGTTCTCAACGTGTCGAGCATTCCTCCTCCCACCTACGCCAACTTTCGCGCGTTTTGATATTTTTCTTCCCCTTTAGCTTCTAAATTCGACGTTCATTAAACCCTGAACGATGTAAACCTTGCTTTGTGGGGTCCCCTACCATAGATTCGTCGGGCGATAGCAAAGAGCTAACCAGTGGGTGTGTTTTAGCATAGTACTACTACAGCCTCCCCCTCGTCCTTTGGCACAACCCCGCTTCTGGTTCATGATGATACGTTAACGGTGTCTCTAAGTCGAAAGCATTCCAGGTGAGTTCTCTGTTTTTTAATTTTGTTTCTTCCTTTGATCTCTTCTTTTATTTACGTAGTTGTCAAGTCTATGTTTTGTTACCTCTGGGGACCTCTTTTTTTGTTTGGCCTTTGGTGGCGGATGAGATTCCCTTTGCTTGATACAGAGATTGGGTTCTGTAGTACTAGGTCATTCGTGAGTGCCACACAAAGTCGATCCGATTTCATTATTATTTTGATGAGTTGCGCTGGCCAGCAACCTTGTGAGCCACTACTCTAGTAGCTAGAGGTGCTTTCTAAACATGGAAAGATTCCTTTTCTGCCACTTCCTTCTATTCCCAACTGATTTTTTTTCCTCTTTAGGAAATGCCTATGGCCGACCTCCTTATTTTGAGGATGAGATCCCCTTTTATTTTCTTCATCCACTTTACCTCGGACCTTAGCCTCTAATTGTTTTATTTTGTTTGGTTTTACCATGACGTTGCTTTCAACTGTAGAAAATGACCCTATTTCTATCTAGTTATAAATGGTGCTTGATTACTCTTAAAAATGAAAGGCACGTATGTACATGTAGGTAAATAAAGAATGATATGTTGTCAGAACTCTGGCAATGGGGCTGGAGTAGCCTAATTACATGCACGGAAACCAAACCGGTTGAGCCAGAAAAGATACTTTGAACTTCATTAATGAGCTGCTAAATTACTGCGGGGTTTAATTTGTATCAGGAGCTGCGAACTTCAAGCCGCGCTATTGACTGTAAAGCTAAACCAACCATTACGTTGCTCAGATCATTACATACAGACGCTGCAGTTTTTACCTTCTTAGTTCTTCCCATCATCAAAGCCTCTGGGTTTTTAAATCTCTTTCCTTGTGCATATATAATATCATTTCAAACTACTATATTGTTTGTTCTTTCTGATTCAAAGTAATTATTTCTTTATCATTTTTTCCTTCGTTCATGAGAATAATGATTGGTGGAATGGAACGATCATTATTATTCGGACATGTTTGACTCCTTTTATTCTGTCGCTATTATTTTTGTTTTTATTTTTACTTATTATTCCTGCTTTTTTACTGTTTAAATCTGATTATATCGAATATTTATACTGTATTTTGAACTATGAATTGATATTTTGTTTATGAGTAAATCCTATCCGTTACACATAGATAAAAAAAGATATTTCCTAATATATAATCATGAATCATGCCAAAGTATTAATTAGTGTAGCTTACCAGCAAGAACCATTATATTATTGAAGCTTGGATGATGATGTAGTAGCGTGCTAAGGTATATCCGTTTACTAGTATGCACGATGAAAGCAAAATAGTTCAGCGAAAAAGTATTGAGGGTTTCTTGATTCTGACATAATTGATGCATGCCATTGCCCATCCGAATTCGAATTCACTTTTTAATGAAATGTTGTGTCTGGTGAGCAAAAGGAATATGATAACTATGTTAGCCTTCGTACCGCGGGACACCCCAGTGCATGCATGTTTATCATTTTATTTCTCAATCATCTTCCATAATTAAAGCGATGTCAAAATCTGGTAAAGAATTTATTCCGTATCCGTCATATGAGCTGAGCTCAATTAAATCCACTCTCCCATATTTATAATAACTCATACTTATCTGAAATGCACACTATATCCAAACTAAGTTACTGCTTTACTGTTTTCAGACTTCTTTCCATCGACCAATATCAGAACCTGATTCCAGATTTGACTGTTTCAGCTTCGTAGAGTTTTGCAGAAGAAGAAGAAAATGGTGGTGGGGGAAGGTGAGACGACGAACTCGCAATGCGAGGTGGAATCAGGGCACAAGAACGGCCACCCATTCTCATCGCTCGGAAGACAATCGTCGATATACTCGCTCACTCTTGACGAGTTTCAGCACACGCTATGCGAGAACGGCAAGAATTTTGGGTCTATGAACATGGACGAGTTTCTGAGCAGCATCTGGAACGCCGAGGAGACCCAAGCCATTAACTCTAACCACAACACGAACACCAACAACAACGCAGGCTTGCCTCTGAATGAAGCAACCACTGAAAAAGGAGTGATCAGGAAGCAGCCGAGTCTTCCTCGTCAAGGCTCTCTGACGCTGCCGGCGCCGCTCTGTAGGAAGACGGTGGATGAAGTTTGGTCTGAGATACACAGAGGGCAGCAGGGTCATCAGAGCAGTCGCGTTGGCGCCAATGGCAATGTGCAGAATACCGAATCTGCCCCTCGCCAGCCTACTTTTGGGGAGATGACTCTCGAGGATTTCTTGATCAAAGCAGGGGTGGTTCGGGAATCCTGTAATGTTGCGATGCCCGCCCAAGTCCCAGGCCAAGCCTCTACGCAGCAGCAGCAGCCGCAACCGCCGCCGTACGGGATGTACCCGAATAACAACTCTACAATGGGACACTCTTTTGTTGGTAGGCCCGTATTAGCGGGCAATGTGGTTCCGCCGTACCAGGCCGTGCCTCAGGGAGAGCCTTCTTCTGGGTACGCCGGGAATGGGAAGAGGGATAATGGGTATCCTCCGCCTCCACCGCCGGCGGGTGTTTGCTACGGAGGGAGGGTGCTGAATGGAGGCGGTGGGTATGGGACGGCGGCGCCGACTATGGGACTAGGGGCGCCGTTGAGCCCCGTTTCCCCGGATGGGATGGGAACAAATGAGAACTGTGGTGGTCAGTTTGGGGTAGAGATGGGGATGTTAAGAGGAAGGAAGAGGATCATCGATGGTCCGGTGGAGAAGGTGGTGGAGAGAAGGCAGAGGAGGATGATCAAGAACAGAGAGTCGGCGGCGAGATCCAGAGCCAGAAAGCAGGTACGTGCCTCTGCTTTGTTTTAATTGACTACATGCGTTAAGAGTTTTGAATGACTTGCAATCATGATGGGAGAGGACACAGTTTAAAACTCAGAAAGCCTTTCGAAAGCAACTCTGGCTAGGGTCATATTAGCAAATTTTGTCATATTGCATAATTAACCTTTAATTTCCCTTTTTCTTCTTCCGGTTTGGCAGGCATATACGGTTGAATTAGAAGCAGAACTGAATCAATTAAGAGAGGAGAACGACCACCTGAAACTGGCGCTGGTATATACGTCCAGAGAGTGAAAATTCTTACTTTTCCGCACCCGCATTTTAGTAATTACAAAAACTGATGTGAATCATGGTTTGATTTTATTCTTCAGGCCGAGCTTGAGAGGAGAAGAAAGCAACAGGTTAGTTCTTGTATCTTCATGCACGTGTTAACGATCCAAAGTGTTGTTAACTATTCATGCATGGACAATTAGCACATTGACGTACGTTATGGTAAAATATATGTGCAACTCGAGTTTTTCCCCCACTGGGATTTGTGGCCAAATTGTAGAAAACCTCTCTCTTATACATGTTTCACTTTATCCTACATTCTTTGCTGCAGAGTCTTGAGGAAGCGAACGTGAGAGTTCCCACCAAAGCTCAGAAGGCAAGAGAGAAATTGAGGTCTTTGATAAGGACTGTGAGCTGTCCTTTGTGAAGAACATGCACGTGCATGGAGTATGGTAACCAGTAACCTCTGTAGATTTCGTATTTTAGTATTTAGAGTTGTAACTTGGTGTAATCAAACAAAGAAAACTTGGTGGGAAGCAAATAGAGTGGAGAGAAGGGGGAAAGAAAGAGAACTCCTAATGAAATAAGAACTAGCTAAATTAACAGAACCCTGAGATCAAGCCGAATTATTGATGCCCGTATTATCAATGGCATTCTTAATTTTACCTGTTACGTAGCGAATTGTATATGTTCATCTCTACGTCCATCAGTTTCGATCCATATAACGTTCTATTTGTTGAAATATATGTTGCTTGCTTCAGGGTTATGTTGCCTCCTTATGAATTATTATATATATCGTTGTCTTATAGCATAGTTGCCAGCAAATTATTTGCATTGAATTATTAGAGTATAGTTGTACCACTACTTGGGTCACAAAGTGATGAAGAGAGAGAGACAAAGCGCTCCAATTTGTTATACTTGGGGTGTTGATCATGCACAATATTTCTGCTATATTGCACCCAAAATTTTGATAAAGGAGATTTAGTTTTAGACTTTAGTTACTAGAAAAGATGCGTGAGGGCCAAACAAAGACAAAGCATTATACGTAGGAGAGCTAGGATTTGACGAGGTCTGGGATTGGATAATATGGAAGGAGAGGCATCCAGGGAAGGGATATTATAGAGTTAGGATTCTGCTAATCTATGGTGGGAATTGCTCCATTTTTAACATATCGGGAGCAAAATTATATTACTAAATATTTTAGAGTACTGGGTGTTTCTCTAATTTTTTTAGGGATAACCTATTCTTGAATAATAAAACTAATTTTAAATATTGTTTATAAATAATTTTTATATAAACAAAATATTAATAAAGAAATTATTTAGCCTGAAACTTGCATAAGTAACTCGAGTTGGTATTTCAAGGATCTAACCGAAAAGAGAAATTCCTTTACTAAATATAAATCTGTAAAAAAATTAGTTTTTTTTGTTACAATTTCTTTTTTAAAAAAAGGGTTGGTTCATCTACTATACAAATTTTCTCTTTTTCTTAGATGATACTAATATCGAATAACATGTTATCTATTATTTAAAAATATATATATAAAAAAACTAGTTATTTGTGAGTATTTCTGTCCTCTAGTTCCTAAGTTCTTCTGAAAAGGGCCCAAATACGCATAATTAATAATATATTAATAAATATCAAAATCTCTTTAGAAAGTCTAGGTGTAAAGTGTAAAGGATTAGTCACGGTGATAGAAACACGCATAATTAGTAACATACTGGCCAACACTAAAGTCCCAAAGGCTTTCCCTAAAAAAGATACTTCATGTTATTGAGTCAAAACATAACATATGAAAAAATATATTTTTAAAAATTCAATAATAAAATATTTTCCCAAGCCAATTATACACTGTTCAAAGTGATAGAATATTTACATTTTTATTGAAGAATCTGATAATTATGACCTAAAAATCCTATCTAAGTTAGTCCAAGGACATTAAAAAAAAATCCTAAAAATAGCTGCTCGAAACACGGACAAAATCCGGCAATAGAAGAAGACAATATTTCCTATAACTCGAAATCAATATTCATTGTTGAACTTTAGTTTTCCAATGCAACTAACGAAGCAACATATCAATTTGTTTTAGCAAGTGGAGTAACCCAGACTCATGAAATATACGCAGTTTTGAGAAAGAGAAAGAGCCATTCAATCATTCAAGACAAAGAACAAAGCTCTAAAAGTACGATGCTCAGCAGGTGAAGATTGTGTAGTGACATGTTAGCAACCCTCTTTCAGATTTTCCAGAAGGAATCCAGAGACAGAGACACCAAAATAAATGCAATGAAGGCATTATACATTTATTCATACAACACTGCCTCCTAACAGGTTAAAAAATGGAGAAAGAAACATAAGCAGATGCAGGAAACAGCAAAGTGATCAGTGATCTTATGGTCCACGGGCAGAAATAAACATAAACGGAAAATTTAGAATTATCTCATCTAGTCATTACACAAAGAATCTGCAACTTTACATTCCATGAACTCTTCTGCTTGGAATCTATGGGATGAAGAAATATCTTCTACTTTGACAGAGATGCATGATACTGCATTACTCACTATTCGTATTCAAACTCAACCTCTACATGCTTATATTTTCGTCCAAGTTGCAGAATTTATTCAGTAAATTTGGCAAAGATTTGACACTCTTCAAGGGTTTTGACCTCTGAAACAACCCCATAAATGATCAACTTCTTCAAATTGTGGACATCTTTCCAAAAACCCAGCTACCCAACCCGATAAGAGGTCATTAATTATTGTCCATCCAAGCTCTAGCACAACCGCATTCAGTAAAAGATACGAACCCTGCAAGCCATAATGAAGTACTCCATCTCTTAAATCATAACTTAAGGATAAGTTTGTCGATTGAGGAAAACAAACAGAAATTGACTCTATATCCACAACTTCGTCCTCGTCAGCAAATAAAATACCCCACAACCGAAGACTGCGTAGCTTTGATGCTTTTGTGAACATATGATAACAATTGGACCACATGGTTGTGAAGTTGCTGACACCTACAATCTCAAGATTCTCTGTACTATCACCAATATCGAGATGGATAACACTCACATCATCAATTTTCCGCATTTTCAAGGTTCCCTTGGTGTCCAATTCAAAAACCTTAAAAGTACAATCTTTCAAATGCAACCTCTCAAGCAAATCTGCCTCCAATAGAAACTTGTCCAAACCGAATGACTCAACATAAAAATGCTTCAAAGACGAGCAGCTAAGCTCCATGGAATTTTGTGCATCTGACATGGCAATTTCTAGACTAAAAATAGACAAGGTTTCAAGTCTTGGACAAGCACTAAGTAGAAGGCTCAAATCCAATGCTGACATGCTGACAAAACTCAATGAGAGTGATCTCAGGCAAGGAAATTTCTGATAAGCGGGCTCAACACCTGGAATGGAGTTATGAGCTAATGACAACGTTTCCATCTTTTGCCTACCGCATTTTTCTATGATATTGAAATCTGGCGTTGTCCTTACATTATAACGTAAATGTTGCAAGAAGTTCCTAGTATACATACGCCAAGCAATGACTGGGGCAGCAGAAAACTCATCAACATCATCCTTGTAAATGGTTAGACATTTCAGTGCTCTAATTTGGAAGATTGTTTGAGTAATAAGTATTTCCAATCTACTTGGAGTTAATTCATGATAGATGGGCCAATCACTATAATTGAATGAAAGAGTATAGAGGTGATTGCACCAAGCTTCCCTCCATTTCTTGCAAGTTGCTGAAGCAATCGCAACATCTCGAGCAGACCCAAGATGAGATAGTATATTATCAATCACTTCAAGAGGAAGGTGCTCCATCATAAATGAAAGAATCACTGAGAAATGAAGCGGCAATAGTTTCTAGGATCGAACACAATTGAGAGATGTATTTATCGTAGCCTATCAAATATGTGAAGGTTTTACAATTTACACTCAATACTGATATGGATATATATTTTGTTTAAGAAAAAATAAATAAAGAACACCCAAAGCAAAGGTAAGACAAAAAAAAAAAAATGAAAGAAAAAATAATCGAGAGGACAGATTTAAAGAGAAAAGGAGAAGTGTAGCGAAGTACAGGCCACAAAGCGGCTCACCAAGAGAATGTAACGATCAAATTCTGGAGGAGGAAATCGGGACAAGATCATCGGAGCTGCAAAAGGTCGTAGGAGAGGAAGAAAGTGATAGAACTTGGAAAAGGTGAGGTTGTTGATATGGAATTGGATTCGAAGAACAGTAGAAAGAAGGAAAGCGAAAAACGTCGGGGAGCTGCGAATCAGGGAAGAGGGCCCATCTCTCTCTCTATGTGGAGGAGTGTTTGGCAGCTAAATGGAAAATGGAAAATGGAAAATGGAAAATGAGTGGGTCTTAAAACACCTGCGCCACCCCTTTTGCACGTGTTACTACAAATAAAGCCGGGCACTTGAGTATTACGCAGCAATCCATCTCTGCTGGCAGATTTTGGCATCTGTATAAGTGTGCTTTCTTCTGAGTACTTTTTTTTTAATGGAAAATATGCCTTCCTTTAAAAAATATTTTAATCTCCAAAATTTTATCTTCATAATTATATATATATTAACACGTCTACCTTTTTTTGTTTTTTGTTTTTGCTCTGATTTAGCATGTCTACTCTATCAATACGAAAATACTTAAATTCAACTTAAATCTATATCACATGGTTTAGACATAGACAGAACATAATTGATGAAGCAATAATTTTTTTTAGATAAAAATAGATGATGCCCTAGGGGGCAAATATTAAATATATTTGAAAAAATTATATTAAAGATAATTATTTATAATTAAGAATTTTAAATACTTATTTTTTTTTTGTACAAAATTTTTTAAATACTTATATTGCCACCAGGAATTTTACATGCTAGAAGATCGGATATTATGACCACTCACACCCTCGGGACTCTTGTTTTTTTTTTGTTACAACACACCCTCGGGACTCTGATAGTGCAACTTAACAATCAAATTTCAGAAGCGAATCTGGAGGTCCACTTTAGTTTATATCAGGTCACCAAAGATTTATCAGCAACACCGAGTATGACTACCATAGCTGTACGTCTCAGTTGATGCGTATGTGTCAATTTGTTATATTTCACTAGTGTGCTTTTCAATCACCAGTGTTATTTCTGCACATGCGCAAGAAAATCCTCCAGCTGCATTTACACGCCTAACTTGCTTCTATTTATACAGTACACCCTAATCAAATAACGCTACTTACAACCGCAGCTTGTATCTCGTGGTACAAGTTTTACAATAACACAAATTTTCACTACCATCGGTTAAGTAGTGAGAAATCACTAGTACGCGATGAAAAGAAAACTGATGTTATTTCATGGGAAGCCGTTCAAGCATCATTTATCAGGTAAAAGAAAATGTAACCTAAAACTGGAATGTCACAGATTCTGCTGATAGTTAGAATGAATGAGCAAGGGAAACATTGTTTGAATTATTTTCATAACATGGCCACATATTGTACAATGTTTCATAATCCAAAAAAGCTTTACATGCCTTATCAGCATAAGGTTCGAAGGATTCTGTACACTGAAACAATGAAGCCATGTCAGCGTCCTGTTCTTAAGGGCATAAGCCTTCAATTTACTTTATTCTCTGACAAAATTACAGAAAGCAATTCGCTTTTTTCTTTAATGGATTAGCTTTATGTTCAACATACAAGTCATGAAAGAGTGGCTTCATAAGCGTGGATCAACCCTGAAGTTAAACAGCACTTTCAACCATTTCCCGGCTTCGCAGCTCCAGAACTGGCTGTTGTCATAAAAGATTCACCGCAACCACACTGACCTTTAGAGTTTGGATTTATAAAAATGAACTCAGATCTGTCAGAAGAAGTAAAAGGAAGATTATTAAGTAGGGCAACCGAAAACAGGGCAAAGTACCATGCAAAGAAAAATGAGTTGATGCAGGTGGCAAAATCAAGAACAACATTTAAGTAACAAAAGCATCCGTGTCACACTTCATAAAATTCTCCCGGGTTCAGACATTTTTCCTTCATGAAAACTGGGTTTGGATAGCCGGTGGCTACCCTCAGGATCAATCATAACAAACAGTATGGGTAATAGCAAGATTCATGCCTTTAGGGATGCTAAAATCTGCCACACATCATATCTAGCATTGGAAAATCACTGAACATCCTGAAAATTACATATGAACCCAAGGTCTGGGTGGAAAATCACAAGTTACTCACTGCCCAAATATTCTGTGCCCGCATGGCAGAATGAAATCTGCTAGCAATTGGCACAGCAATACTAGTTCCCTCACACTACACATGCACGATGCAAATTAAAAAAAGATACATGAATACAAGTGCAAAGCATAAAGGGCAACAAAATTTGATCACGGTTCCAATAATAACATGTTTAGCATTCTATGTTGACCTCAAAATCAGGGACAATTTGAAGAATATGAATATTTTTCGATCTCCAAACATCCAAGGGGCATTAGAGTATAGGAGGTGAAGAAAATTAATAAATAAATTTGGCCTACATGGAGCAGTTATGAACGCAATAAATCTTAAGAAGTGAATTCCCAGTTGTTTGCAATTGCATATGAAGTTTATAAATTAAATATAAAGAACCTTCCTCTTCCAGACTTCCACACCCAACCACAATACAAGAATTCCAACAATATAATGCAGGATTGAAGAAAACAGTTACCTTAGTTTGTCGTCCACAAAATCCATCTTAGTCCCAATAACATGCATGAGAGCCTTTGGATCAATCAATATCTTCACGCCCTTATCCTCAACCAACTCATCAAATTTCCCCTTTTCATCTGTCAAAACAGGAATTGCACGTTAAAAAGTCATGATGCATCCATCTCCAGCTCCCCTTAATTGAAAGGCATATTCGGCATACAATAAGGTAAACACCCAGGAGGCTAAGTTTTCATGATGTCAGTTACCTCTAAGGTAAGCAAAATTCTTTATGCTTATTTGAGAACAAAATCGTGGCAGGTCTATTGGAAACTCCACCAATATATGTTACTTATTCAAATTTATTTCTCCGTAGACACATGTAAAAGTGCAACACTTTCATGCGCTCAAACTATTGTCTCCTTGAAAATTTACTTTCTTCAATCAACCAAAATTCTCCTCTCAGAAGTCAGAATCAGAAACCTAGTTAACCACTTTCAGACTACATCAGTCAATGCATTGGGTGTGTATCCCAAGATATAAAAAGAGCAAGCAAGGCCCTGTCTCGAGAAATATGGAAACATCACCCTAACAAGTAATAAATGCAACTTCCCATATAAAACATTTCACAATCCTGGATTAGATACTGCAGCACAATAATCTGTACCCCTCCAAACAGGAGAAAGTTTAAGCGTCATGAGGTAGACTTCCACCAAGAAAAACAACTGGAACATATGTCTACGGCTGCAAGGAGGACCGTTAATTAAAGCATCAGATACAGATAGCCCTCTAAAAACTCAAAAGGCCCGAGAAACGTACAACTGTTTTGGGACCAATATGATATGTAAAATGCATACAACTGTTTTGAGGCCAATAGGATATGTAAAATACATACAACTGTTTTGAGGCCAATATATGTAAAATGCTTGTGCCTGCTCAAAGAGGCATTGACTTTCAGAGCTTCAGTACATGATGAAAATAGAACAGGGGGAAACGATTTATGAAAACACAGAAAGGAAACCATATGGGAAGCAAATCTTAACATTTTTGGCAAGGGACGCTAAAAACCAAACTCGTTAAATCAATTCACCTGGTTTCAAAAAATAATGAAGGCATGATCAGAAAAAAAACAACAAGATAGAACCAAGGTTAATCCATCGATGATGTACTTTTACGAATGATTATTATTCCATATGAACAAAAGGAACAATTCCTAATTGATTCCGCCAGCTTAAGAAGAGAACAAATTCCTGATTATCGTACATATAACTGAGGAGAATTAGTTCCTGCTAAATAGCCATCATTTACCAATTCCATTAAAAAAATCAACAAGGCATGAACCGAAAAGAAATTCCCTAAGCATAAAAAAACTTGATAAAAAGAGGACATCGAGATCTCGAAAATAACAGACATAGCTGGAAATCGTGAGACCAACCTGCGTAATTCAGGGTGTATGTCAAGCCATTACAACCGCGAGCCTTGACACCAAGCTTCAGGAACGGCCTCTGCCGCTGCTGTAGCAAGTAGCGTATTCGCAGCGCAGCAGCATCGGTTAGGGTCACGGCTTGGCGTCGGACCGCCGTTCCAAATTTTTCTGCTACGACAGCCATTGCCTTAGAAGCCATTAATCCTTTACGAAATTGCCTCAGCCCTCCAATTAGACCCCCTTTCTCTTTAAAAAAAAAAAAAAACCGGCCAGATGCTTTTAAATGACAGAAAGGTCCCTCCTTATTCCGTTTCTCCGTTGGGTGCGTGGCCACCACGTTTCGTTTCAACGAAATCAGCAGTAGGTTCTAGAACAATATTCCATGTTCCGACAAGATGAAATTATTTTGCATGGTTGCTTTGATATTGGATGTTCTTGTAAATTCATTCACCCGTACTTCTTTTCCTTGTGAAAAGTCAAATATATACTAAAACACAAAAGATTAGGACAACAATTCCACGTAAAAACAGGCCACGCACAAGACATAAAATTACGGGTAATTAGTTAATACTCCTATGCTCAAAATGTTAAGACCGTTACTATCATACTTATATTAAATTTTTATATTTATTATATCAATTTTTCTAATTAAATTTTGTAATGTGTACTATTTTTTAAATAGATTTAAGTTAAATAAATATATTAAAAAAATAAGACACATGACATAATAAAATCAGAGAATTTGATAAAATAAAAAATTAATATAATTTTTCTCTTTTAATTAATTTACATCTCAATAAGTATTATAAAAAAATTACAGTTAAATAGGTTAGTTAATATTCTTTCAAATTATTAAGTTTTTTATATTTGTCCTTATTTAGAATGTCTCAATTAAAAATTGTATTACTTACATCTTAAAAAATAATTTTTTTAAAAAAAATTATTAACTACGTTTTAAAAGACAAAAAATGTCTTATATTTTAAATATGATACTTAAAAAAATGACTTATAATTTTAAAGAAGGAAATAATCTTTAATATATAATATATTTAATTAATTTAAATAAATAAATAAATAAATAAATAAATTAATATAATAATTTTTTAAAATATTATAATTATTTTTTAAACTCTTCCTTCTTCTCTTATTTATTCTTATTAAGAAAATATTAATATAAATAATTTTCAAAAATTAATAAATATAAAAAATAAATTTTATATTTATAATTAAAATTATTTTTTAATTAAATTTTAGCTGATGGTTTTTTTTATTATAAATTTTTTTAAAAAAATAATGGATTTATTTATCATTTAAGTATAGGATAAAGTCTTTATTTTTTTAGATAATATTAATATTAATATTATGTATGATAAATTATTTATTATTTTTAAATATAAATTTAAATATTTAAAAAGTTAAAATATTTTTTTAAATATTATAATTAGAATTATAATAAAAAGCTGACGAGGTTTTATATTATAGACGGAGCATAATTTTCTGGGCCTGAGAACTACCGTTATGCGTCTAACACGGTCCTTGTACGTCATTTTTCCCTATTTGATTTTGCGAGCAGTCCCGTTGTCTCATATCAACACAGCGGACAGTGAAGAGCAGAGCTGCCTACTCATACTGTGGGAGACTCAGTTTCCACAATTTGGGTTCAGCATTCAAGTGCTATTTCCGTTCTAGTGCTCTTCAACATTTTCAGGTCTTCACCTCTACAGCATTTCCTGTTTTTCGTAGAGGTAAAGATTTATGGTTTGTTTATTGTTTCCCATAGAGTTTAGTTTGTTTTCTCCTCGAGCAGACTTTTGAACTACTGTAGCTGCATTTGCCCTTCAGATCTTTGCAACTGATCCAGACCGGAGATTTTTTGTGCGATTATCAGCTTTATTATGTAACTCCTTGTTGTAGTCCTTTTTACTTGTGCCATTTACTCTCAGGCTGGTCAGTTAGTCGACCCTTATTTGATATCTCAGTTTTTTCGTAAGCAGGTATTGGAAGAAAGAATTCTGGGCAAATCGAAGTTTGTTCTAAAATTTTTTATCTCCTGACGTAGTTATAAAAAATCTGGCAACCGAATATGGCTATTTGCGTCTCAACAAACTTTGCCCCTTTTAATACTCGAAGTTCAGTTGGAATGCTAAGTGCTCTTGGAGGAAGGACATTGATCGAGAATTACCCGGGGAGAGCATGTTGCGTGAAATTGGATGACAAACGAAAGTCAGTTTTGATTCAGATTAAGTGCTCCGCTAATTCCCGTAGTGTCAGTCATTATCATAGTCAAGACCCTTTCCTTGATCTACATCCTGAGGTGTCACTTCTGAGGGGGGAAGGGAACAACCTAAGAAAGGATAATTCAAGTGAAAACGTCTCTGAGGGCTTAGGTGTTCCATCTAGTCGAACTAGATACAATGAAGCAAAGATCAAAGTCATTGGTGTAGGAGGTGGAGGGTCAAACGCAGTCAATCGCATGTTAGAGAGTTCAATGAAGGGCGTAGAATTCTGGATTGTTAATACTGATATTCAGGCCATTAGAACGTCTCCTGTCTTTCCTGAGAACCGGTTACAAATTGGTCAAGAGCTTACTCGGGGTCTTGGAGCTGGTGGTAACCCTGACGTTGGCATGAACGCTGCCAAAGAAAGCAAAGAATCAATAGAAGAGGCACTTGACGGAGCTGATATGGTGTTCGTTACAGTAGGTTCAACTATTCTTTTCAATTATAGCTTCTGCCAAGTGACTTACAGATTTAAATTATGAAATTTTCCTTTTAGTAATTATGAAATAATAATTTTGTTTTTCCCCTTCAGGAGAGCATTTATAGGGACGAGACAATGTTTTTTACTTTCAAAACAATCTGCTTAGAGAGAATGCTACTTCATCTACTTCCCCTATACAAGAAAACTCCAGGAGCAACCCCATAAGGCCATAAATGAGAACTAAAATGTGTCCATATATATATATATATATGTATATCGGCTGGGTTTTTGTTGAGCATACTCTTAAATATTCTCTGCACTTTGTTGAAATGGGATGTCATGTCTTTTTGAAATTATATATATATATATATGCATCTCTTTTTAAAAGGAAACGGTGCTGAGTTTAAATACAGAAATAAAATGAACAATATTTCATCTTTCTTAAGTTTCAATGTTTCTAATAGGGAATTCGCAGATCTTGATATTGAAATTAATAAAATACTTTTGTTTTTGTTATGAACTGGCAACAAGTGTTTTGGTTGTTCCTAATTAATTGCTCATTATTAAAATACTTTTCTAGCCTTGGAAATTAAAGTTCACTCGTGCAGGCTGGTATGGGTGGAGGTACTGGAACTGGTGGGGCTCCAGTTATTGCTGGTTTGGCAAAGTCAATGGGTATACTTACTGTGGGTATTGTCACAACTCCTTTTTCTTTCGAAGGACGAAGCAGGGCAGTTCAAGCACAGGAAGGAATTGCAGCCTTAAGAGACAATGTTGACACTCTCATAGTCATTCCTAATGACAAGCTACTGAATGCAGTTTCTCAATCTACCCCTGTAACTGAAGCATTCAATCTAGCTGATTATATTCTTCGACAAGGTGTTCGTGGCATCTGTGATATCATAACGGTATGGAACACCCCCCAAATGCCTTCCTATTGTCTCTGTATTAGTTTTGCCCCTTGAGAAATGGTGAATAGAAAGGGAATCAAGTATGCCATGTCCTTATTTGTTTATGCATTAATCCCTATCCGATCATTTTCAAGACCTGCATGAAAGTCTGCTAATATTGCTGCTGGGCATAAAGTAGCTTGATTTGTTGGCTCAATAATGTTGGAAGCAAGTTGGCATAATTTGAAAGAACTTCTCAAGTCTTTTATCAATTTTGGATGCTTGTTGATCATTGATAATCAATTAATCATACTGTGCTACTGTTTGGAAGTTCTGATTATTTACTGCCTATGATTTGAAGTCAATGGTTCCTGTCTCCCACTCATTCATGCTCATCATTTATCTGGTTAATTCGATGCAGATAACCAGGATTGGTAAATGAAGACTTTGCTGATGTTCGAGCAATTATGGCCAATGCAGGTTCTTCACTGATGGGGATTGGAACCGCAACAGGTACGTATTGAAACTGCAAATGGGGCTACACCTCTGAATTCCTGGTCTTTTAGTGGGCTTAAAATATAATGCAATTATTGGAATCAGAACGAGCTGTTGATCCTTGGTGTTGCTCACTGAAAATTATAGAATTTGTGTAGGATGTTAGGGAGATGCTTAAAATGTACAAGGAGAAGTTTATGGTTTGTGTGCCCGAAAGAGAAGGATCGTATAACCAGAGATAGTGGAAAGCATAGCCAGCTTTGTCTAAAAGCTAATCATTAAATATCAAACAAAATAATTTGAAGGGTTATATAAATAATGATGGTCATGTATCATGCCAAATGATTCTTGGAAATGTAACCTTCACCCTTCTGCATCACTTTCTTCTCATGCTTTGTGAAGTACAAAATGTAATTAAGGCGCTTTTTTCCCTGTTTTTTGGCTCATAATTGACCAGCTCATTGTTATTAATGAGATGTGTAGGTCATTGAACTTATCTTCTGGTTCCTTTATGTATTATAGGGAAAACAAGAACAAGAGATGTTGCGCTAAATGCTATCCAGTCTCCTTTACTAGATATTGGTATAGAGAGGGCTACTGGAATTGTATGGAACATAACTGGCGGAAATGATCTGACCTTGTTTGAGGTAGCGACCAAACCCTCTGGTTCTTGCAGCATTATCTTTGCCATATGTGTCATCAGTGACAATTCTGCATCCATTGTTGTTTTCCCCTATCCTTCTCAATTTATCTTTTCCTCTGTTCCTTTGGAATTTAGATCATCCAATATTAGATTTAGAGGCCCTTGGGAACTGGATGTTGCTGATGAAAGTTTCGAATTTAAATCATTCATATGCGACTGAAATTGGAAATCATATTCGTTTTCCTTTTAAATGATATTTAAGTGAGCGAGAAAAATCTACAAGGTGGATGAAAACTTTTGTGAGAGGACAGTTATCCTTTGTTCGTTATTGTAATTCTATTGTCTTGCATCATCATTAAGCCAGCTTGTACTCTGTGCAAACTTGAATCAAGAATTGAGCTAAGTTAGCAAACACTCGTTTGAGGCATGTTTGCCTTTCACTAAGAAGAGGTCTTGGGTTGTTCTTAATAGCTTTGTACTTCATGAACTGCTGTCATGTGTTCATCATCTTCTTGCTACGAAATGATTGACCTTTCATAGGCCCCAGCTGTTACTATTGTCATTTACAGGTAAATGCTGTCGCAGAGGTTATATATGACCTTGTGGACCCTGCTGCTAATTTAATTTTTGGAGCAGTAATAGATCCATCGCTAAGTGGTCAAGTAAGTAATGTAATTTATATCTTACAATAATGCTGTGGACCTCAAAACATGGGAGCTTTCAAAGAAAAGAATCAAAACCAGTAATGGGGTGTATAGGTTTAAATTGGCGTAAATAACATTTTGTTTAATTCATTAAAAGTGATGGGCAGGCCAAAACCTGATGTTTATATTTTCATAATTACTCAGACTGTTCCTGACCTAATAATTTTTTAAAAATAAAATGAAGCTTTGATAAAAGAAATATGGATAAACAATTGCCTTTCTGAAACTGGAGTTTATGAATTTGTTATGATATAGGTAAGCATCACATTAATTGCGACTGGATTCAAGCGTCAAGAGGAAAGTGAAGGGAGACCCTTGCAGGTATGTGGCTCAACTCGTCCTCTTCATTTATGCTTAACAGTTACTATTCAGTTATCACTAACTCTGTTTTTTGTTCTCACAGGCAAGTCAGCTAACACAGGGAGACACGACTACTGGCATCAACAGGCGACCCTCCTCTTTCAATGATGGTGGTTTACTTGAGATCCCTGAATTTTTGAGGAAGAAAGGGCTCTCGCGCTATCCTAGAGCTTAATACAACTGCATCAGAGGAATACGAGTAAATTGCTTTAGGAATTAGGACCACGTTTTGCCCTTTGACGCCGCCTTTTAGGTCAGAGTTGTGCAATATGCGTGCGTTTATTCATGAAAACTTAGCTTGGTACTTTGGAGAGTTTGTTGCGCGCTTGAGCAGCGATATTGCAGCGTTAGTGCTTGTCTAGGTGGCTTGTTCCAACAAGTAGGATAAATGTACAGAGGATGTTTCGTAAATGATCAGAGTTTTGTGTTGAAGTTGTTTCTTAGTCTTGCTCCAACGTACCAGTGCTGGTTCTGGATTTAGCTTGCACAGTAACTCCGTGTTTCGGAGATAGTTTTAGCCTACTCAACCTTCACAAAGAGCCGAAGAAACTGGTGAATGATTTGCCAAAACCATGAGAAAGAATTGGGGTCATCGCCTAACACATGATAAAATCATTATAGTACACGGGAATTATTTAGTCATCAACTACTTTGTTGTGATTTAATCATGGATGGATTATGCAAGACATTAATGCTATTATTCAGTCACATCGCCGTGACTGCATTCACGTAACAGCCTGACAAATTTCACTATAACCATTGTGATAGCACGTAGAATATTTTGTTTCCAATTCTATAGCATATGAACAATGGAGCCCCGAAGAAACATAAATCAAAGAGTCCAAGTTGAAACTGGGACAGCTAGGTTCCTCCTTGACCCTTACAAGTTACGGTACTTGAATATTTTTTCCTTCCGCTAATTAATGTCCATCCCCGATTTTCTCGTTTTCGACCGATGACCCTCGTGTTTCAGAACTCACGTAAGCATCGGCATTTAAAACTCTAAACCAGATTAAAAAAAACAAAGAAACTAACTCGTATGTAATTTAAAAAATAAGACTTGGCGTTTAATGGCATGGAAGTAGGAGAGAATCAAAGGGGTGGTCGAGAATCACGATGACCGTACAATTCAAAGTTTGGAAAACACGCCCATGTGGCTCACTGGTCCACACTCTCACCTTCCTTTACTTATGGCTGACAACTGACTTGCATATTTCTCTTTCTCCAACCATCTCCTTCCCTTCCCATTATTAATTCCATTTGCCTTATTTCCTATCATCCCTTATAATTATCTTATCTCCACAACTAAGCATCTTCCTCTTTGCATCTTTGTTTCAGATTGCCTCACTTGGAAGCCTCATTCCAAGCTTTTAACCATAATTAATTAATGTGCAACTACTGGCAAGAGAGTTTCACACTAAATTACGAAATATAAACACTCTCCATTCATTTTATCTGTTGTTTTCTTTATTGTCCCTTTTACTTTCTAAGAAAAGTTAATAAAAATAAGAATAAATACTTAAAAGCTGGTTTATATAAATAAATAATTTGTTTAAATGATAATCTATCAAATATCTATGAGAAAAATCAAATCCCCGAATCCCATTGACCTAAATCCGCGAATCATAAATACTCAGGTAGATCAACATCAACCTCACGATGCTACAAAAGTCCATCCAAGGAATCCCTCACTCTCTTTTTTTTTTTTTTTTTGAAAAAAAAAGATTATTTTCTTTTTCATTTTTCTCCCCATTCGATAATGGTTTACTTGGGAGTTGTAAGTAATAAGCCACACATTTCAGAATAATCCCATCCCAATAGAGACACGTACTATTGTCACTTACCATACAGAGAAAAACAAACTTCATTATGGGTGACGTGTAAACTAATTTCCCACCCATTACTCTCCGCTTTATTCCCCACATATACATTCCCCCATCTCTCCACTCTTCCCATATCCCTTCTGCTCCCAGACCAGCTACAGTTTCCCAACACCAACATTCACTGCTCATACATGAAAGAGAAAACCCATTTCATGGCTCACCAGCTTCAACAACCGCTTTCTGTTTCTGCACAACCTGATAACGATACGCCATCTCCGATTCGGCCACCTTGCCAATCTCAAGATAGCGAGAGTGATCATAAAGATGAAACAGAGTCTCAGTCTCATCAGAACCTATGTGTCTGCGATGAGGAGAAAATGGCATTGCCGGAGCTGGTTTCTGATTCTGCGAAGGAGAGCGGAAGAGAGAAGCTGAAGAGGCATAGAGTGGAAGTGGCGGGAAGGGTATGGATTCCAGAAATATGGGGTCAGGAGGAGCTGTTGAAGGATTGGATTGATTGCTCTGCTTTTGATGCTCATCTGGTTCCGAGCAGGATCATGACGGCGCGAGCGGCCATGGTTCGAGAGGGTACGAGAGCCAATGCGGAAGGATTTAGAATAGAGAACAGGTGTTGAATTTACATTTCTCTGTAATTCAGTTTTAGCAATGAGCGTTTAAAGATAATGATGGTTTATCAATCCTCACTTTTCTCTCTCTGATTCTTTTTATTTTCTGTACTACTTTTAGAGTCCCATACTCTCATCACTTTTAGAACTTGCTGTTTATCGGATTTAGTCGAAGTTTGGAACCTCAGATTACCGAACAAAATGCTTCACAAATTTATGATACTAGATTTGACTTAATCAGCTCCTGCATTTTCACGTAGAAAACTGTCTGAATTGGATTTTTTTTTATTTCTACAGTTAGAGCATTTCAAAGAATGAAAAACTGAAACTTGAACTAAAATCACGTTAGTCTGAAACTCTGGTATTACCAGATGAGATCGTGTAGAAGGATGGGATAAGACAAAAAAGTATAAAAATAAAAACAAGTTCTGCCCTCTAGTAACATTCCTTCTCCCAAAAAGCAATCAAGTTTTTCCTATTGCTAGGAAAATGAAACTTTTATTTTTACTATTGAAAAAGTAATAATAGACAAAGAGGGGGCTTTCTTACTCTTCGCATGGAATTCTTTATGTTGACAGCAACCCTCACTTGTTGATTTGCCTTGTAATCCGATATCTAGGCACAGAGATTGTGGAAGTGATCATTTTTATCACAGTTGGTAAGTAATTTTGCCGCAAAAAAATTAAAATAAAACCTTGGCCAAAATGAAAAAGTTAGACCAACTCTATTAGATGTTCTTAAACCAAAACCATCTAGTTTAAATAGGAATGGTAATTAATTTACAGTCAGACCTGAATGAATAGAATTCTTGATTATTGAAAAATATTTAATAGGCAATAACAAAACTATGAAGACGCCTGCTCATTTCAACTATCAGGCTTCAGCAGCGTAAATATTTTTCTTCTACTGATACAGAATATGTGCAAAACTTGAATCAGCAAAGTCACAGTGATAGCAGCTCCCACATCTTGATAGTCCCATCATCGCTTGCAGAGGCTAGCAGCCGCTTCTCCTAATAAGCACCACGACACATCAATAGACTGATACACAACGGAAGCAACTCACTCATCATTATTTGTAAGTTCTAGTGAGTCATCTATAATCGCACAGATTCTCCGGTGCACCTGAGGCACACTGATACCTTGCATTTTGGAAGCTCTATTGGCCATAAGATGTGCATTAACCTTTTGATAGTTTAATTCCTTGGTCAATGAGGTTCCCAACAAGGTAGGGTACCAGTGCCTTCGGAACACAGAGAATCAGCCTGTAATTGGAGAAACCACTTAATTCTTACAGGTTTGGCATAATTGTAACGATAATTGTATACATCTTAGACAACCATGTTAATAACCCCACTCTTCAAGCTGCAACTTCTCTAATTAATCATTATCAGCTCAAAACTAGTAATAGAAGGTCCCCAATTTATTTTTCCGTGTTTCTTGATCTAGTACCTTAAAACTAGAGTGATGGTTTGAGAGATCATTCATCGGACCAAGAGTCTACTACCTATGATCCAATATTATCGCTGGAATCCTACCACTTCATGTACATGGAAAGAGTTAACTTCATCCTCAATGTTATACAATCAAAGCAGGGTCTGAGAATCATACCCCATGGCTCCATTGCACTGAATTCACATCCATGTCATGGGCCTTCTCCTTCTTCAGCAGCAATTTATAAAGAGGACCGCCATCAACCTTTTACAAGCAAGTGGCAAAGTAAACAATGACACAATAATGTGTAAGTTGAAAATTTTCAGGAAATCAGAAACCACTGTACATTATATGATATTATCTCTGCATAACAGCTTCCCAGAGATTCAAACCATCCTAAGATTAAAACTTTTAAGAAACAACTAAACAAGTGCCACATGCAAGTTCAGAAAAGGAAGGAGAAAAATGACGGAAGATCTCTATATCAAGACGACAATAAAAATATATGGAAATCTCTTGTTCTTGTAAGTTTAAACAATATTTTGCTAGCAAAACATCACTTGCGAATATTAAAAAAAAACAACATAGTCTAACAGAAACTCAACTGAGATATTTAAATTCGCAAATACAGCATATCTATTTGGCTAATTATTCTTCTCTGCCCTTTGATTATTAATCACATAAACAATGACTTAAGAATTTGACTTGATCATGTTTTGGGATGACTGCAACCTCTAAAAATACTGCATCCTTGCCCATGCCAAAAGAAAAGAATTAAATATTTCCATACCAGGCTATCATTATTCTCCACAAAAAGTCGTATACAATCATCAGCTGCTCCACTGGCAATGATGCCTTCTCTGTAACACATGCAATGCAGGACAAAGCAGGATCAGAGTTAACACTTATCAGCTATCTTGATATAAGCTATTAAGTGCATGAGTCGCTTTTCATCTTGCTTTCATTTATTAACAAAATTAAGAAAAGAATGGGTGATTTTAAAATGAATTAGCAGAATGTCACAAAAATCATCCTTTTATTTTTCCTACATGCAGAATTGTCAGCAAGCAATCCAAACGTGGGTACTGGCAGAACTACCCTACAATAAAAGTGGTCATCTTGACCCTTCCATGCATCTAACTTAAATTTAAGCCCTTACTAACGGTGATGTCTGCCTTTCCAAAATGCAAACTATACCAAACAAAATTATCAGTGTTGAACAGTTCTGTGTAAATAAAAAAATTTATATATGCCAAACAAGGGATACAAGTTTCATCCTGGTTAACTAAGATGCAGCTACCTTGACCAATGAACTGAGAAAATTGTCCGATCATGATACCCTGTAAGAGTGCAACGATGTCTCCTGAAATTTTCAAAAAAAGAGTTGTTATCATCGAGCTGTTAAACTGAAAGGCTGCTTGTATTGTCAGTTTTCAAGTCTCAGGAGATGCCAATGATGGAGTTAATGTGGGTAGCTACAAGCAATTATTGTGATACTTAAAATAGAAAAAATTTCCCTCTTACAAGCCAGTTTTTAAGGGTGACTTTCCTGTACTTGCTTAGTCTCCACTAATTGGTATTAGAACTACATCGAAAGCCACAAGAAGGGCAAAATGTGAAGGTGCGATCAAGAGGCCCAAGCGAGTGCTGTAAAATGCAAATGTCGAGGACGTCAACTCTTAGGGGCAATGCTATGATGGAGTCCCACATTGGTAGCCACAAGTAATTTTTGTGGCACTTAAGTGGCATGGTTCTTTCCCCTTACAAGCTTATCTTTAAGGATAGGTTCTCCATTGTTGCTTAAGCCTTGATCACACAACATAAAAAATATTCTGGTATTCTTACCCAGAGGGGATAAATGGGTGAAAAGAATGCATGTTTCTTACCAAGGAGCGAATACATTTCCAGATTGCATTCTTGTGCTGTCTGTTTCCCATAACTTCAGGGTAAGATCATCACTGCCACAAGCAGCAAAGGTCAGAATGCTATAGAAGTCCACCAAAACGATTCCCGGAAATAAACAGGAGAAAAAGTACACATACCTACAGGTAACCATTTTGTCTCCACTAGTATTGAAGGAGAGAGCCCACACAGTAGAATTATGACCACCACTGAGAAATAACACAATTATATAAGAACAGGCTTAGTTTAAGAAAGTAGTCAACCTATGACCGGAATAGAAGATATATGTAACCAACAAAGGCGCAGAAAAATATACCAGGCTTAAAGGAGAATAAAGAAAAAAAGGCCATAAAACTGAAGCCAACAAGAGATATAAAGATACATTACTTATTAGGTTCTCCTAGAGTCTGGACACACTGCCACTCATCACTGTCACCTTCATCTGCCCAAACCTGAAGTAACATTAATTAACTCATAATGTGATCACACTATACATGAAAAAAATGGTAAAAGCATATTAACAAAGCAATTTTATCATATGCATTACCTTAATTTTATTATCATAGCTACATGAAAACAATATATCCATTGTTGGATGCCATTGCACCATCTTCACATCTTGTGTATGTCCTTGCAGCACTGACACACACTCAAACTCATTACCTGGCTGCACTTCCCATATCCAAACAGATTTATCTCTGCCACATGTTGCAAGCAGAGATCCAGATGCATTCCAAGATACGCTCTTCACTTCATTTTCATGACCCTATATACGAGATAAAATGCAAACAGAGTACGCTATTTTAGGGTAGAAGAGAAGAGCAGTTATTGATAAATAAATACACTCAAAATGAGAAAATAACGATGACGGCCATAGAGAACAGTAGAACCATACCTCTAGAGTAGAGACGCACTCAAAATTACCCCCAACATTTTCCCAGATAGCAGTAGTAGCATCAAAACTCGACGTAGCCAAGAGTTTTCCAGATGGTGACCAAGCACACGATCGAACTGTTCTAGTGTGTGTTTCTTCCAAAACTGCCTGCATTTTAATCAGACTCTTGAAATTTAGAAACTTCCACCGAACAAGAATAGAAAATTAAACTTCATCATAACATATACTCCAGCCTTACTACTAACGAGCTTTCAATATATATATATATATATTCAGTGATTCACGTGGAAAGGCCATGTCTTGACCACGTTATTTTACCCTCGTGTTTTCTCTCGCTGGAGTGAGTAAGATTAGAGCAAAAGGCCTTTACCGGATAGTTGAACAGGAAGACGGTCCAAATTCCTAGTTTTTAGTAATGATCATGACTGGAACGGCGAATTAAAGCAACATCGTAACCAAAGTCAATCCCGAAGACAATAAAAAATGATACACTTGGTCGCCGAGTAATCATTGGGAAAATAGAAAGTCACTGGATAACGGATATCGACTCGTTCAAGTTGATCATGCTACCGACACTGTTTAGCTCTCCGCAGCAAAGCTCGTCTCTTTTTTTACCCCGTTGACACTCATTTTAGAATAAATCAGACCAACAACTCTATAGTCTTCTGTGTTCCCAAGTAAGTAAATGCATTTTCTCTCGATCACCCCACGATTTTGCAATAAAGCATTAAAGTGGATTCTCAAATTCACATAGGAACTGAAGAATTCAGAAAGAGCAAAAAAAAAAAAAAAACACCTTGCATCCCCAAAGACCAGTGGAGAGATTCTGCTCCCAGATTCGAACGGTTTTGTCGCCACTACAGGACGCGAAGACATACGGAATTCCAGAATGCCCGGTAGCAGGGTTCCAAGCCAAGCTCCAAACCCTATCGGAGTGACCTTCCAGTGTCTGAAATTCCTTCAGTTCAAAACCTTCATTGAAGTTCTCCATCGAAACCAAAGAATAATCACAGAAGGAGGTTCCCACTGACCTTTTAGTAATCTCTCCTCCCTTTCGCTGTTCTTTTTCTGCTTTTTGAGGGATTAACTATTATTTTAGAATTTAGAGTAAACTGCTGCTTATGAGCAACCAGCAATTTGTTTATTGTTTGAGAGGATTTCCCCTGGCACAACACGCGCGAGGGCGTGGGAATTAGGCGGGCGGAACAACGAAAGTCGAAAGCAAGAAACGAAGTTTTGGCCAAAGAAAAAAACCAAGTAGAAAACCAATTCCGCTGATGGAGGAGTCTGATTTGTACAATTTTTATCAAATCATGTCATCATAATTTTTGAATATTTTATTAATAATAAAATATTGGAATGCAGATTACGTTTTGAAGATAACACAACTATAGAACCATTATCTACTGTGCAACAGGCCCAAGAACAAAATTACCTAGTGCAAAAATATTATATAAAAACAGGGGTAATCTATAAGTTGGAGCTATTACGATTTACGACCCCTTTATTTTGGCTTATAAGTTGTTTATCAATGGTATATGGGTCATTTTGTCCCCCCTTTTTCTTTATCAAACGACATTTTCTTCCTTTAGCATAGTGGCCTCCATACATTAATGCCAAGTCTCAAAATAAATAATACTCCAATCCTAAGATAGAACCTGAGTGTAGTTTACACTAAAAATTAAGTCTATATTCAATGTGATATATGATTAGGAGAATTTCAAGTCTCATGTGTCATTTTTTTAATATCTCTATTTAAATGAGCTGCTGCTTTTTAGCAGCATGGCAGGAGTCTTTGGTAGTGTTAATGGGGAATTTTAAAAACAATAGGCATTTCATTCTGATGAGATGCATATGGGAAAATTTCTTAATGAGCATTCCCTTTATCCAGAACTAACAGTTTTTTTTGGCAAGAGGATGGTAAAAATTGCTTTATTGGCAACATTAGGGATTCGTCAAGTCTTGTTGATCTCCCTTTTTTCTTCAGTCGGTTAATGAAACCTGAGAAATTTAGGTCCATTATTAAGCTCTGATTGTCTTAATTGTATTTGTGAGTCAATGTATGCCTGTCCTCCTGTAATGAAACTATAGTTACAAGAGTCAGCTTATCACGGGCTGTGACAATGGAAGTTTCAAACTTCATTCTTGAGGAATTTGGATCTATATATATTATCGTATTTATATTTTCAGCTTATGAATGCAGGTAAATTTCCAACACTGGTGACTCATCAAGAACCCTTGGAGTCAAAAGTTAACGAAACAAAAGCAATGGTGAAGTTTCAGCTTAAGAAAGTTCTTTGTATGGGTGTTGCTGTTGGAAACTGCACATTGAAGGAGAAGCAGATCTTCCAGAACGTACAACTTAGTGTCAATTTCCTGGTTTCCTTATTAAAGAAGAATTGGCAAAATGTAAGTTGAGAGACCTTGTATTCCATGTCTGAATATGCGATTATCAAAGTTGGGTCCGCTACACTAAAATCTATAGAATTTAAGATTTACCTTGCTAAGATGGAAAGGCAGCCACAGATTCAATGCATATGTACTAGTGTGAGCTTGTTTATGTTTGTTAATTACCAAGAGGGAAATTAGTGAATGTGTTCATTTTTTGCTCTAAATAAAATTACGTAAATGTAAATGGGGATTGAGGTCTATGCTAAACTCTTGGGTAATCTCATCTGTTTGCATGCTACGAAATCGTAAAAGAGGTGGAGTGGATTAGGGTCTTTCAAACATTCAATCAATGAGAAGGTTTTTGCCCCTCCCAACCTATTCTCCGAATCAAGCCCTTGGGTAGATTTTTCAACTGTAATTGTTAGTTTCGAAACTTCTATGCAGTGAGTTGAAAAACTTGTCAGTTTGAATGAAACCTGATAAATTCTAACTAAAGGTTTGTTACTGCTCCACGATTATTCTTGGCTAAAATAACTTTTATTCTCTTTTTGTTTGCATGGAAAACAGGTGAGGTGCTTGTACCTTAAGAGTACTATGGGGGGTGCAATCCGAGTATTTTAGATCCCATTACTTCCATTCGAGAGCTGTAGGGTTATCATTGGCCAAGCTGTGATGTGCAGCTATAAGCATATTCGATAATTAATTCCTTATATCAATTTTGTTTTGTCCTGACAGTTTTGTTAAAGTTGCTGTAATTGATGGCAGGAAAAAAAAAATTATCCGTTCGTTTCATCATTTGGTAGCTAAATGGTGTCGTGAAGTTTGCTTACGTATTAATTACCGTTTCAAATAGGCATGGATGGTCTCAATAATTTAGAAGGTTTTGATATTCCTATTTATAAAATATTTTGTAGCTAATACTTTTCCGAACATATCTCTAAAAAACAAGTGTGGAGAGAGGGCTAAAATAATTTACTATAGAGGAATTACGAGAGAAATGAGAATTTAAGGGCATTTCTCAAGATATAGGGTAATTTTCTTAGTATGTACAACGTTGTTATAAAGCGGAGGGGGAATATTGGTTATTTTGTTGCGCTTTCCAAAAGCCTCAATCCAGATGCCAAGCCTGCATGTGCTTATATTTAGTCACCAAAATAATTAAATAAATGGATAGATTAACACTTAGAAATCAAACTGTTCGAGATATTATCCCCTTTATTCCCTTTCTTTCACCATTCAGTCATACAGTTTTCAAATGTGCGTCTCGTAAAATGAAAGGATTCTTAACAGTTCCTTTTCAGAATTTAAATTCTGATATTTGTAACGACGAACTGGATTCTCTTGTATCCCATCGATTTGACAAAGTAGTATGCAGTATGCTGTCAAGTGCTCCGTCAATTTAGTTTACAAGGACAACCTCCTGAAAGCATCGGCATTACCTTGCATTCCACACTTCATTACCAACTTGCTGCATCCTATATCTCGTCAGCTTGATCTTATTTTTTGTATACCCGCATCATACATTCAATAAATCTATCTTAAGATCAATCCGTTGTTTTTCTCCTAGGGAGATACAAAAATGAGTCTCAGCGGACAAAATAAACAGTATACTAGGACCGAGATCATTAAAATATCTGAGCAGTGGGAGGATTCAAGAGGGACTTGCAAAGTAACTACAGTTTCACCATGAATGAACTCTTACAACTACAACCACCCACTGCACTTGGGTTTTCCGTCACCTGCACGTAACCAAAAACTAATTATAATTCATCATGGATTATACATCATGAGGAACCTTCAAGCTTATGTCAGGCTGTCCCAATGAGAATGAAGACAAAACATGAGTGTGAATCACCCAAAAGTAGCTTTTACAAATTATGTACTTAAATTGCAAGAGCACATCTGATTATGGATAATTGTGCCATATAAGATAATTAATAAGCGTACTACCTACATAAAACTAAAGTGCATAGCATGGCATGACATAGCACAACTTTTTAAAGATGAATCGAATTTATTTAGAAAAACTTCTACAACCTACCTTCTGACAACTTCAACCCTAGGTATCCAGTCAGAACCTGAATATGGCTATAATCCTAATTGGTTATAATCTAAATAATTTTTCATCATTAGTAACTTAATAAGTACAGCTAAGCGCTTATAGGCTCTCATCTGGGACCCTTTTACTGTATAGCAAGTAGCTGAGAGGGAACTTTGATACAGTGATTTGCAAGGGTCCTCAGATCTTAAAGGGTTTTACCCAGAAAAAGGGATATGAACTAATTCAATTGCTCTAAAATGAAAGTTGTTCGTGGGAAAAGTTCCAATCCAAGAAGAAAACATTTTAGGAAGGATTATTACCATATTAGTATTACTACTACTATGACAATGATGAAGACAACAATACCATAATACACCAATTAAACTTACAGAACAGATGAGTCGCAACCGAACGAATATGAAGATAATTTTAAATAAACAGCAATACAACATGTTCATAGCTCAAAAGTATGTTTAACTTACTACAAAAGCTGAACGTATTAACTCTTCAACATAGTCAACAGTTGCTCCTTTTACAAAGTCATAGGAAACATTATCAACAACTAATTTAGTGCCTTCCCTCTCAAAAACTCTGCCAACATAAAAACGTTGCAAATCACTGTCTGTATTCTCACAATAACAAATATGTTTCTGTAATTATAGTCTTACAAGCACATCAACAAATTTTCACAGGGGAAGGAAGGTACCTATCATCTGAATTGATTCTGTCATCTAGATCGAAAACATATTGGAATCCAGAACAACCACCAGTTTCCACACTCAAACGAAGCATTTTCCCGTCTGCTGATGGTTCGTTGGCTACTAGTTCTTTCATTCTCTGTTAACCAATTAATAAATTATAGAAATAGGTTGGTAATCGTACTTGTAATTACATATATCTCACTTGCATTCTATATTTAAATTCTTAGACAAAATCAAGATCAATTGTGTAACCAAATTTACTAAACAAATAACCAAGCAGGGGATTGACATGACTTTTCCATTACATCATGAAATGACCAATTGACACAAGAGTCATTAAATTGCAGAAAAAACTTGGAGAATATGACATATTATAAAGTTGGTTATGTTTCTATTTGGAATTGTATAATTTCACAACAACTTTTCCGCTCTTAACCTCTTAAGAGTTGCTCAACAATCCATCATAACGGATGGAGCTTTGATCTGCACTTTTATCAGAAGATTTTCCCCTAGACTCAACTTGCCATGCTCTACACCCCCACCCTTGCCACCCGTCAACCCATCCTAATTCAACATTAGACACCTGCAAAGAGGTACAAACACTTACACCATTGAAGGAATAACACATGGGACGGCAAGGAGGAATTTAGCCGTGTCAGAGCAAGCTGCTGCATAGTTAAAATATTTTTGTGCCTTGGAAGTGGGTGGCATCAACTTACAAGAGCGAAGGCAGGATACAAATGGGGGAAGGATATTGAGGAAGGAAATAGTCTTGGTTATCGGAGTTTCTATCTCGTTCACTAATAAGAGATCCTATTTTCTTTCTAGCATTGGTTTCTTTCATACTTGGATTCAATTTTTTTCTTCTTTAATAGGCTCCTGTCAGATCCCGCAACTAGTCCCAAAAGGATTTTAACATCTTTGTCCTGGAGAAGTAATAAGGAAAAGGTCAATACTCAGAATGGTAGAAGCATAAACTCATGTCCTATTTTACAGGAAACAAATTTCTTTACTTGAGCTTTCCTAGGGGCAGAGATACGAAAATGATTACATCCCTTTAACCAAGAAATTCAATCAGATTCCAATTTTCATGATACCAACAACAAAAAATGCATATTAAATCGTAACTCTAATTAATCCGAAGTAGAAAACTTGTCAAGTGAAAACAAATATAAAGTGTTAGAGAAGTGATATGCATTCTTGTTGATAGAGCAAGACATACTCGAATACAATTTTCAGTCATTTGAACTGGCTCGGGAGAAAAGGACGAAGACGGAGATGAGGGAGAGGCATGATGAAGAACAGAAGCAGGAGACGAGCTCAGAAGCCTCTGGTTCTGTCGAATTCGAGCTGTCAAAAATGACGTGAAGCGTCGAATTAGCGATCTTGACATGACTATCTCCTTTTCTCTCTTGTTCCACTTCAAAATTCCAATGAACAATTCGTTGTCAGCTTGTATAAGCTGCTTCTTATTAAGGCCTAACGTGAGCGGCGCCGGTTGTCGAAGCTAAACGCTGCGTTTCAATACTTTTTTCAAAAAAAAAAAGAGTAAAATATCGCAGTACATCGTGGCCATACCTACGGAGCAAAATCTGGGCCGTCCATCGATTAAAGGCCATAAGGTCTACATCAAGCGTCGACGTTGTCATTTTTTATCCTCATCGCCTTCTCATCATCTCCTCATCAGATGCTGAGTTTAGATTTTAGAAGGCTAGCTTTCGATATCGTAGCATCTCATTCGAACTCTCCTCTCGCCCCAAAAGAATCTTCGATTGTGCCTCGCACCAACCCAATTTCGATCGCGAGTAAAATCGATGGTATTCAGGGGCTGAATCCGTGCTTGAATCATTAATTTGATAATTGTACTGTCCATTTTTAGCCGAGAAGAAGGTAAGAAGACGAAGAAAACTTTCAAATCGTTGTCCTTCATATGCGGGTAGAATTTAGATATCATGTTATGGACTAGGGTTCGTTGAAGGTCAAAGCTGTTATTATTAGGTGCTAGTACAATGTTTCCATTATGGGGAAAAATTACGAATTGGTACGATTTAGCTGTGACGCTCATAATATTGATCATATTTTATTCTTCTGAATTCCCTGCTACATCAATTCTTGAGGGAATTAGCTAGACTTCTGTTCATCTCTCGATAAAATCTCTCTTCAATGATCTATAGTTGCTCTTTTTGTAAACAGTAATTTGAATTGTTGAAATAACTAACTTTTTACTTTCTCTGGTGTTTGTGTGTGTTACCATTTGGGAAGAAATTATTATGGACAACAATGTGCTAATGACATTGAGCATAATTATATTAGGGTTAGAGAAATGAACTCCACGGCACTCGTGTATTGCTGATCCCGTTAATTAAATTTAGTTTATTCTTTCTGGCTTTCTGAGGATGGTTGAAAAATGCTCGTGTTATCCAATGGTCGTTTTGAATTAATGGTATACCTTTAGTAACTTCTGCAGAAACAAAAGTTGCGCTAAAGAAGATGCAGAACAGCGAGTCAGCTGGCCCGGAGCAGGAGTTGAGAGTCAGAAAATTAGAAATCTCAGATAAGGGAAAAGGTTTCATAGAGTTACTACAACAACTTAGTGTCTGTGCTTCTGTTTCTAACAAGGAATTTCAGGATCGATTTCACGAGCTCAGTTCTCTCGGGGATGATCATGTTATTTGCGTCATAGAAGATGAACTTTGTGGGAGGATTATTGCTACAGGGAGTGTGTTCATTGAAAAGAAATTCCTAAGAAATTGTGGAAAAGTTGGACACATTGAAGATGTTGTTGTAGATTCTAGTGCACGGGGTAAGCAATTGGGAAAGAAAGTAATCCAGTTCCTTACAGATCATGCTCGTTCAATGGGCTGCTATAAGGTAATACTTGATTGCAGCCTTGAGAACAAAGTGTTCTACGAGAAATGTGGCTTCAAACAGAATTCTGTTCAGATGGCCATGTATTTCGTTTGAAGAATAGCATTTTACCAATTTCCCTCGTTATTTTGTTGATGGTTGAATATTCTTTTGACATAAATCATTGCTCGTTTTTCAAGTTTTATTATCTGAGCAGAAATGTTTTCTTAAGTTTTATTTGGTTCACTATAGAGGAGGGTAGATTAGATTAATTTAAGAGAAATTAGGGAAAGGTAAGGGAGGTTAATGAATAATGTTTTTTGTTTGGTTCAGAAGGGAAGGGAAGAGGGATTAATTAAAAGTTGATAAATATACTCTTATATCTTTATTTAAATTTATTTATTCTTTTTTACAATATTCATATTAAAATTATTATTTTTTAATTTATAAATCTTAAAATTTTTTATCTCATTTATATATATAATAAAATTAAAAAAAATAAAAAATATGTTAAATTTTTAATATTATTTTTTATTAAAAAATAGATAAAAATTTCTCAAAAAGATAAAAAAAATTTCCTCCTCTTTCCTCTATTTTTCTTAACTAAATACACCTTCTCTTTCAAAACCCTCCAACGAAACACGGATTCAGGAAATCTGCACTTTACTTTGTTATCTTGTACATAAAGCACTAATCACAATCGTAGCAATGCATCCTCTATAAATTAAGGCCCTCGGCCTATTCAAAGTCATACCATAACTACAAAAGTCAAAACACAATGGTTCATGGGAGGCACAAATAAACTTTTTACTCAAAATTATACGAGATAAACCTTTTTTTTGCCAAAAAAAAAAAAAGCCAGGCCATTTGCTGTGTTCATAAGCCTTGGCTTCCTGTAACTTTATTACCTTTTTTAATACTCAATTCAAATTTAATATAGTTCGCATGTAATTAGGCTAAGGGGTTAAAAACTACATAGGGCTGTTATTTTATTTTTATAAATAACTCTTTCCCTTATAATTAGAGTAAATTTTATATATTTATATAAAATTTAAAATTTAAATAATTTTTATAATATTTTATATTATTTTTTTATCCTAAATATAATATTTTAATCTATTTTATCTTTTTAAATTTTAATTTTTCTCTTATAGTATCTATATATATTGTATATATTAAAAAAATTATCAAAAAAATTAAAAAAATATTTTAAAAAATTAATATATAATTATTATAAATAATTAATTTAATTAATTTTTTAGATTTATTTAAATTAATTAAGTGGGTTTTATAATAAATACTAGAGAGAATAATATTAATGAGTTATGCATTGCTCCTGTGGAAAGGGTGGTGCATAGATGCAGAAGTCTAGAACAGCGGGGTTTTCTGTGATTCGCATCTCCGGGGAAAAATCATAACTTCTAATGTGACGTGTTCACTCGATTTCTGCACTCGGCGACAGAACATTCAAAAAATCCAGAGCCTTAACCTGTGGGGACGGCGAGGCCACCATTCACTCCCACACATAGAAGGTTGTGACTCGAAATCGGAAGGACAAATGCTTCTCTTCAAACCTCTGTTGTTTTCACATACCCATTCGCTAGTCTTCGCCCTTCTCCCAAGAACCCATTATAAAACCTCATCGGTTATCACCAATTATGCGTCCAGCAACAGAATCAGCACAGCTCCAACCTAGCGAAGAACCATGAAGCTCGATCCTTTCTACTTTTCGCTCTTGCTTCCCAAGCCACTTCTTTGTCTCAGAGACGTAAATGTCAAGATTCTTTTTTTTTTTTCCCTTGTAAGCTTTTCCTCTCTTTGCTCTGCCATCCATCTAATCACTTGATTGATTTTTCCGGATATTCATCACAGTTCTAGCGGACGCGGCCACTGAGACTGCTAAATACATTTTTCCTAAAAGATTTGAAAGCCGGACTCTCGAAGAGGCTCTGATGGCAGGTATTATAAATGATTGATTTTCATCGTCGAATATGAAATTGTTCTAATTCACTTGAGTTGTTCTAATTGTTCCTTTTCCTGTTGTGCGAATTATTTGGGGCTTCTCTGCAGTTCCGGACCTTGAGACGGTGAAGTTCAAAGTTCTTGGTACGCGAGACCAGTATGTGATCAGGGAAATTGAGGTATGTATAGGTTCCATCTGTATTTACTGGAAATAACTTGACTAAGGAAAATGTTTTAGCTAGAAAGCAAGTACCTTATGTATATAACAGAAAGCTGGCTGTCCATGACATGTGCCTGTAGTATGAAATAAATCTTCATTGAATTTGATTTTGTTTTAGAAGGGACTCGTGCATGTTCTGCAGTATTCCCAACATTTTAAGGAGAGGGTGGTGCGCAAAAGGGGAAAGAGGGTAGGGAGAAGGAGAAAGGAGGGAGAAATAAAAAGAAAAGAAGTAAAACTTGGATGGTGCACGAAAGGGATTTGGAATTGATATGAGCTTCATTGCAATACTTACATATATACACACTATGTGCAAAACTCCCCATGTGCTTTAAAGAAGAGTAATATGCTGTTATGGTGATCGATCTTGCGTTGGGCTGTTGGGCATGTCTCGCCTTAATGTGATTTTATCCATGCAACCTTACTTTGTAGCAGAGACTACAATGCCTGGGAAGAGCGGCTTTGACTTCAATGGTTCCTCCCAGACCTTTAATGCCCTAGCTGAGTGTCTTTTTGGCAAGGTAATTTTTAGTTTCAAAACTGAACTCCAATTACGTCACAGGGCTGCTTTTGGCCACTATACCTCTTTCTTTTTTGAGTAATGGAGCATGCACATCACTTACACCTGTACAGTCGTTACCCTATTCATTGCGAGTAATTGACTTCATACACACTCTGACACTCACTATTAGGAAGTGAAACTTTTGCACTTCTAAGTGATGTACAAATATCTTTATTGTTCTTTTTCCTTCCTGTTTTAAAATAGTAATGGGATTACGCTGTTATTCTGATAGTAGAATACAAAGAAGGAGAAAATGGAAATGACAACACCTGTTTTTACACGCAAGGATGAGAATGATGGGGTTACAACGGTTATGACAACACCTGTGTTGACAACAAGGTTACCATTCTTTCCCATGGAATCTGTGCAATTGCAATCTTTATCTTTACTTTTATACTTATAATATTTTTCCCAATAATGATCTAATTCAGTAATGACATTATCTTAGATGGAAGATCAAGGAAAGTGGAAAATGTCTTTTGTCATGCCGTCAGAGTATGGTGCCAACTTACCATTGCCTAAAGATTCCTCTCTGAGAATCAAAGAGGTCCCCAGAAAAATAGTTGCGGTAGTTGCCTTTTCAGGTCAGCCTTTGCCTTTTTAATAAGAAATTAAATACGGAATTCATTTTTCTTCCTCTTCATCTTTTTTTTTTATATGAAAGTTTAGGTGATTCGATACTAGTCCCAGCTAGAGTACAGCCCTATAGCATTTATAGGAGAATTACAATATTGCCTACTAAATGAACTCTCAGTAGAAATCGAATTCATATCTTAATAGAAAACGAGCCCCTTCTTTAACATATGTGCCAACTATCGTTGGCTCTTCGACTTCATCTTTGATTACATTTATATGAGATAGTAAAGTTGCACCGAACTTATCTTTTAAGCCCGGTGCCTAAGCCCAACTTAGAAAGGGCCAGGTAAATGCTTCTTGAATCGAACTTTGAGGCGGATGATTCCATCTTTTATAAATACACAGAACTCCATTCTTTGATGACTATGAAGTTTAAAATGAGTTGATCAGCCTCATCCCGTCAGTTGTACGAAGCACGGAACAAAAGAAGGGGAAAAAAATCGCTTCTATTTAAATGTTTTTCAGTCCCCATATAAATATTTTACCTTTCTCATGTTCTGAATCTGGTTACGTGAATGATGTAGTTAAGCGACGAGAATTGAAACTACGAGAAGCATTGAAAAGGGACAAAGAATTTAAAGTTAAAGACTTAAAGGGGGCAATTCAGTAGAAGTTGCGCAGGTGAGAGCTTTAGGGGCTGCTTGGTATGCAGTTTTATAAATATATATTTCTAGATGTCTGGGATTTTGAATTTCCAGGTACCAAGTTGTGTCTCAAGGATAAAAAGCCTCAGTGCCTAACCTCTTTGTCCAACTTCTTGTAATGCCATTTGTTCTGTTTTGATTGCAGTATAATCCCCCGTTTACACTTCCAGTTCAACGCCGCAACGAGATTGCATTGGAGGTAGAACGGGAAGATGAATAAGAATCGAGTCCTCTAATTTTAAAATCAGGAGGCACTTTAAATTTTCAACAACCCTGTTGTAGATAGTGAAAAAGAACTTGTTCTGTATCACATGAATCAGATACTCCAATACCAGAAGATGTCGTGTACTCAATTGCGATGCATGCCATTTGTAAATATAGTTAGATCATACGATTTTACAGTCACTTGGTGAAGGGTTCTGCCATTTTCATATAATCTAAAATGTTGCAATAAAGTTTCGATGTATTGTTCTTATTATAATAATTCTTTTGCTATCTCAATTTTTCGTTGGGGCCAGAATTTTAGTGTTATATTATTTGCGCGCGTGCGAGATTTTGCAGCAATCGTTGTGGTAATTAACAATATAATTTTAAATTAAATGAAAGGGTATGCATGCGCGTGCATACTTGAGGAAAGATATAGATGTTTTAATAAGTTTAATTATATATTTAAAATCTTTAATTCATTTAAATCTTAAAGAGATTCACTTATTTTGATATCTTCCAAAAATTAAACAAAGTTATAAATATAACCTTCCCTGAATATGTTACTGGTGCTCCAAATTGTTCAATTACAACCTGAATAATCAGCACATATATACATGGCAGGAATGCCCTATATTATACTGATCCTTATAAGAATCGAATATTGTTCAATTGAACAAGAATATATAATATAGTCTTGTGAGCATTTTAGTATAAAATTGATAACTAGAGTGGGCTCATGCATTTATACAGAGTTTAGAATGGAGGGTATTATTTATATTTATAGGCGTATCAATATAAGGGGTTATTGCGTAGAGATATGAACAGAAATGGTGATGGCAAATAGGCAAATAGCAACAGCATCATTGAAACTTGAGAATGGCGAACATCATGATAATACCCTCTCCGTTAGTATTTCATCTTAATCATCATGACTCATGAGAGAAGTGGTTTTAGCTTTCTTTTCATTTTATAATTCTTTTAATGTCGCTCTCGCTCATCACCCATTGGTATTAATTTTTGCTTAATATATTCCCCGCTAATTCTCGGTGCCCGCGGAAGTTTATTTGAAAGCAAGAACGAAACACATATATGTGGTTTCACGTTATATATATATATATATATATGAACTTCATCGATATAGCCCTCCTAAGTCCTATCTGTTGTTGGTGGCCATCGATCTAACTACGTGTCGTATGAAATCTAAAGACGGAAAACCTAATCTGTGTTAACGGCAAGTTCATGAAATCAGAACCCAGCACAGAGAATTGTGAACTACCGATCGCTTGTTATGCTAAGTAATGTTCTTTTTCCGATATATCTATATATAAAACAGTGTTCCTCGGCATGTTACTGAGGAGGAAAAAAGCACTAAAAACTAAGAAAAGTATATTGCTAGTTTACTTCTGATATGCTTTCTAATGCCGGCTTCCACCCTTGGCAGCCATAGTGATGAGTTTTATCTTCACTATCTTCTTTTTCACCATGAACTAGAGGTAATATGTTGTTAATTGAGATTCCTCCCTTGCTCAGCATATTCTGAAGTTCCTTCTTACTGATAACCAGCTTAATCCTTACCACGCGGCTTTCTTCTTCACTTTCTACTTCTGGATTCGCAAACCTAACCTTCTTCTTGCTAGTTCTTGGCGATGGCGGCGGCACGAGGTAGTACAACTGACCTCGGAGCAGCTTGGCGTTGGGATGGAGATGGTGGACGACAGGTAGTGACTCAGATATTGCATGGCCGGAAAACTGTGTCAAAACTTGATGGACTTTAATGGGTGCCTTGTATTCAAGAACTTTGCCATCTGTTTTCACGATCTTGACGATGTTTTCTTGAAGGACTGAGCAATTCCCCATGGTTGTATAATAGTGCTGTGAAAGTTGCTGAGTATAGGAGAAAGAAAATGCTAGTTAGTTTTTCTGGTTTCGGAATGTGAGAGAGGAGCTATGCATCAGGGAGTATTTAAGAAAATCTGCTTCAGAAAATACCCTTATGAAGGTTCGAATATTACAAAAATACCATGATTTCCATGGTAATAACGTGTTTAAAACTCGGAGTGAGTCGGACAATCATTGAGTTAAAACGTGGACATAAACGAGCCCATGGGTTAAGAGGATGGTGCTGTGGGGTGTAGTGGATTGTGACCAGAAGCATGGTAAGGACCTGGTTGACGCTCTCCAAAGTGCTTCCTCTCAATAATTCCAATCCTCTCCTTGTTTAATTTTTGTATTCTCAAACCATAATTGGGTCGGGTTTTCTCAACACGAGTCATTTTTCCATTACTAGACTTCAGCACAATGAAGTTTTTTACCACTCAGCCTAGATACTGTGAGTAATTCGTTGTTATTTTTTGCGATTGTAGGACTTTATGTTCTTCACGTTATTGTCAATGAGAAGGTACTTCTTGAACACGTTGATTGAAATGGCCACAAGTAAAACAGATAAACGCGTTGTAGTCACATGAATTATAATCATAATTAACGTGGGCAGAGAAAACGTACGAACCTAGTTGCTTATGATAGACAATTACATATACAGTAATTTGGACCCAGCCATCCCACCCTTTTGTTTGGTTATTATAATTAATGGCTTATTATGCATGCGTGAAGAGTAACCAATTGAATGGCAACTTTTTAACCTTTCGGTTCTTGTCACTCAACCTCGCGATCATGATCATATCTCTATAAAGTGATATAGTTTGGCCTTATGTCATGATTAGCAAGTGGTGGTCCACCTCACAATTTTTTGTACATTTATAGGTTAGGCTTTCAAAATCCAACTTCGATACAAAAGCAACATCGATCAATCTCTTTTGAAGTTCAGTTCCAAGAACACGTGGCCAATATATGGAAGAACTATGTCTCTGGAGATAAAATTTATAATTAGAAGACACGCCGTGAAGAGAGATAAAGATGCGGCAATAGCAATAGATGGATAAAATTTGCAGAAAATAAGGGCTCAGTGGTGATGGGTAAGAGGGTGATGTTGTCAACACTCGTGCGATTCAGTTAATCAAGTCTTTACTATATCAGCTCATTGCTATTAGTTATTGAAAAGATGATCAGCTTTACAGATGCTATGGTGAAAGTGCCATATACTGATCGAAAGGACGAAGCCTGGATATTTATATATGTCGTTACTCTGTAATGGAAATATCATCAGAGATCATATCTTGGGAAAGTTTATTGTGGATAGATGGCAAACAGTCACAGGACAGTCGTGTTAAATGGATTATCCGCTTTTAAAAGGCACAAATGCCATTAAGAAGAGGTAGTATGATTCTATCCATTTTAGATAAGTATTTCATCAGATACTGCCTGAGCTTAAATCCTGCGTTTTTAAATAATTGCTTCTAGGGTTTTTTTTCCCATGAAGGTTACCCTATAATTAATTAAGATGTTGTCACTTATGTCAGCCAGATGAATATTATGGTGCACCTCTCTGTATATAATGGAACAGAGATGAATATATGACTTCTTTTTATATCAATGAAGTTCCCCCCCCCCCCCCATAATTTTGGCTCCTTGCCCGTGTTTTAAGTAGCCAGTTTCTGAAAGAAGAATTTATGTTTTCACTTGACAACTCCAACTAAATTGATATCCACAGTCCCAAGGACAAGAAGTCGGACGCTATTCCTTTATCCCCAAAAAAGTCATCAAAACGTACTTCACTTTTTATAGGACTTCAAGATGAATATGCTCGCACGCACACTAGAAGCCAAATATTTCATTTTTCCCAATGATCTTCTCATTCTCTCGTTATATAAATCATCTTATTAATTAGTTATAACTTTCTATGAAGGATAATAATACTGTTGATATTGAAGATGTTGTCCTCAAATTCAGTTGCTTGGAATTCGAAGGATTCATCACAGACGTCAGAGACGAGGTGGCATTCGTGGGACACGCAGAAATTAAACAGACACTTGCCTCTCAGTGGTTGGACGGCACCGTCCATTGGAAATTCGAATCTGCCCCTTCGAATGCTGGTCCTAATGATTTTAGGGCATGACCAATAAGTATTAAGTCTGATAAAAATGATTAATCTTTAATGATATATAGAAATAAGAATCAAATAATTATTAGAATGAGTGTTCACCTGACAATATTTTAAATATGAATATCTGTGATGATATATAATTAGAATAAAAATGATAATATGACTTATTGGGTAAGCAAGCACTGTCTAATTGACCGAAAAAGTGGCAATATGTATGAAAAATGGGCGTGTGCTTAATTACTGGCCACTCAGTGGAGCCACGTGTGACGCACACAACACGAAATCATCTGTGTCTGGCCTATATGAACCCTGGAAGCAATCCCAATTGCCAAATGACGTTAGGCTTAGGTTTGGGATCATCACACTCAAAAAAGTGCCTTCGTCTCGTTGCTTGCTGGACTCTCCTTTGTTATTTTTTTCCTTCGTTTTATGCATCAGTGTCCATGGAAATCCAAGTGGATCAAGATCTGTTGGATAGAAACATTAATATATGACTAAGACAAATATGATGTAAACCGCATCCTGTGTAAAACTCCACAACGTCATTTGGATTTATATTATTCCAAAAAAAAAAGATTTATTTAATTATAAAATATGTGTACCTATAAAATTTTCAGCGCATGGGAGGCGGTTAGAGATTCAATTCATAAAGTCCGAGCTCAAAGTGCTCCCACTTGATTTAGGATATGATTATCTGTTGACTACAAAAGTTTATCATTTAATTTAATTGCATAATCATTTCGTACATTGATAAATTACAAAACGGGTATTGTGTCTTCCATACTATAATTTAATATTTCAATTAATCTCAAGTGACTCCTTCCATTGAAAAAGGAAAAAGGCATTGCTTAATGAATATTTAATCCCTTACCTCATAAGTCATAACCCAATTATTGTTTTTTTTATAAGATAATTTTTAGAAGGGGGTTGGGCTCATCTAAAATAAAAAATAGGGAAAAATCTCCCTAAATATCGTGAATAAAATTACAATAAAATAAAATTATTTAAAGATTAAATATATTTTAAATAGTCATATATTTTATATATTTAAAACGATAATTATAACTCAATTATTGTACGTTTTTAACCAGCACTTATTATGGGTCGACCCATACACACCCAACAAACTTATGGCCCAGCTCATCTATCCAATGTGCATAGCCTCTTTTGCAATGGGTAGTCCATTATGCCCAAGTTGATGTCTTCTTTTGGTCGGTGATGCTTGATTTTTCTCTCGTTTTCCTTATTATTATTATCATTATCATTTTATTGCCATGATTTTCACGTTTCCTTGGGGCAACTATGATCGTGGAGGCAAAGCTCTAGAAGGTTCGTCAATCGGTACTTTCAGTTGGCTCCAAAATAGATATTTTAATTCAGTGATTGTGAATCTGGCAACTGGAAGCTCCGGCCCCAGTCTTGTACCTTATCAATCGAAATTATCGAATCACACCTTCACTGTGAACTCAGAAAAGCATACTTTGACAGTTTGTCATTGGTATCCAGCTCCATCACTCCAATCTGCTAGCGTAAAACCCTTGGCGTCCCGGAGCCATGGCTGGAGCTCTAAGTCTCTCACAATTCTTAGTTTTTGGTTCTCTTTCATGGCCTAAAAGAGGAAACCGAAGATCGGTGTCCATTAGAGCGACTCCGGAAACCTCTCCGTCCACTTCCGCTTCTGTGAGCACGACAGAAGACCCAAAACCGGATTCTCCGTCCTCTTCGTTCACGTTTGCTCCTCCACCCAATTTCAAGCCTCCTGAGCCTCAGCGCTTTGGCGTGAGACCTGACCAGACTAATGAAGTGTTTGGAGCTGCGCTTCCCTTGTTCCTTCGCTTTGGTACTGGAGTTTTCGCTTCTGGGTAAGCAAATATGTTCTGTTCCCAATTTCATCCCCACTGAACCTTCAATTTTTGCTTATGTCACTGGAAGTTTTAGGTCAATATCGAATATTAACAAACCCGAGTATGAGAAGTTTCAAATGCTAGCCATAGCTGGCATAGTAATAATTTTTTCGGACCTTTTTCTGCTCTGGCTCGATAACTCTTTAAGGTCTAGTAAGAAAAAATGGTTGTTATTGCTTCGCCTTGAATGGTGATTTCAGATTTTATTTTTAAATCGCTTTTTCCCCCAAGTTGGAGTCAACGTATAAAATAGCTGATAGAAGCCAAAAATCTTGAAAAGCGATCATTTCTCAAAGTACTGCATCTTGCACAAAGTGTCTCTAATGTTAATTTAGACCGCGGCTGAATTCTGATTTTCTTGAGCTTGTGCTGTTTTATGACAGGTATTCTTTTTCCTTCATTCCTAAGGATGAATTTCCTCCTGATCAGTATGCTTTGGAAGTTTCTGGTATACACCTGCATTCTTTTAAATTTAATATTTTATACTGGTTAATTATGGCATATTGTCGTTAAATATGTTGTTTGCTTGTTGATGTCAATTGGAAAGACGAAGAAAATGTGACAAGTTTGCGTGTCAAACTGACGATTGTTAAGAATTAGGAATGAGCATCTACGCTTTCGAGTTTGTGCGTTGACTTAAATAATCACTTATGCGTTTTGTATTAATTTCTGAAAATGCAAATTTTACAGGGCAACCTATTCAAGTGTGACAGTTCAAAGTCTTTTCAGCACTGTATTTCGATTTTGTTTGTGTTTTGAATGTTAACTTGAGGGGTATGATTTCAGGGTATAAGGTAAAAGAAACAGCAAAGTTAGGCCCTCGCCCAGAGAAGCCTATAGAGATATATGAATTTGAGAGGTATTTCTTTTTCCCTGTCAAATATTCTAAAATTCAGGCTTATGTCAGAATGCATTGGACTATATACCTCCTTTTTCTTTCTCTTTATACCAAGGAAAATATTAGTTACTTCGTTTCTGTTTGGCTTATGTTTATCTTCACATACCTCTTTAAGGAATAAACTAACCATCTATATGTTGTTTTTCCTTCTAATTTATGGGCTATCATGGATAATGTGCAGCTGTCCATTTTGTCGAAAGGTATGGGTTTTAGTCTTGGAAGATTCACGCTAGGCCTTTTCCCTTGTTACTTTTTTCTTTTTTGGGTGGTGGAGGTGGGAATCATTAGGATCTATGCAAAAATTGAACATTCAGATTCTGGTTGGAATACTTCTGGTATCATTGTTTTTGGTGTGGGCTGGACTAACATTTTGATCATGCACAGGTCAGAGAAATTGTTGCTGTCTTGGACATTGATGTTCTTTTCTATCCATGCCCTAGAAATGGCCCAAATTTTCGTCCAAAGGTTGCTGAGATGGGTGGAAAACAGCAATTCCCCTACATGGTTAGATTGATTCCTCTAAACCAAAAGCAAGCCAGAAAAGAAAATCTGAAACTTCTTATTATGGTTTTCTAATAAAAGGAAAATAAACTTATTAACCTACTCTACTTTACTGAAGTGTGTAAAAATTAGGTTGCTGTTTTTCATATACCATTTAGCATTTGAAATTATAAAGATAGATTTATAACAGAATGAGGTTCTGTATCAGATGGTAATTGAAATGAAGTAAGCTGAAGTCATTTGTTTTGATCTGATGGATCTTCGAAGGTGCAACTGCTACATGGAGGAAATTTCTTAACGTATTAATTACTATTTGTATTCTGCTCACATACATCTGGTTATGATAATATGCTCTTATTTTTAAATTAAACGGTACTGAACCATCTAATGCTGTATTAATGATCTTCTTGTTTTCACAAACAAAAGCTTTCTTCTCGTTTAGGGTTTCCAGGAGATTTTTATGCAGTAATTTTAGTAGTTATGTATGCACCTGACATGTCAAGCCCTGTGATGATTCTCTGTGTGTGTTTGAGAGATAATTCTGTTTTTGTGTATCTTTGTTTCAGGTGGACCCAAACACGGGCGTTTCAATGTATGAATCAGATGACATAATCAAGTACTTGGTTGAGAAATATGGTATGTGCCACCGTATTTTCCCTTGTCTCTATCATATGCTAATGTAGTTTCCAGTTTCCCCCTATCACTCATAATAAGGAGAAGAGATTACTGCCGTTGGTTTTATATCAAAGATAATTCGGAACTGTGAATTTGATCACTTAAGCATCAATATTGGCAGATCCGGAGATTTTCTCTTTTTCCTTACCTGACAATCGTCTTGCTATGAGCAGCCTGTTAAATATTCCTTTTCTGTTCTGCAGGAGATGGAAGTGTTCCACTCACATTATCTCTTGGATTATTTACGGTTAGAATCTGGCTCTATTATCATCCATAAGTTAAATCATGTGTGTCATGTTAGTAATAAACACTATCTGCTTGCTGCAGACACTGACTGCGGGCTTAGGCATGCTTGGTCGAAGGGGAAAGGTAGTATGGTTTTCTACTCACTACTCATTTTTTAGTGAGAAATTAACTGTTCGTGAAGTACTTGCATATGTGAACTGGCTGGCTATGCTTTTTAGGGAGTTGAATAGTTTCATGAATTTTGTTTTTCAAAGATATTATTGACTATTGATATTTCAGTTTCATCGTTACAAAAATTACTATTAACTAAATTTTTTATTTTCAGGGTAGCTCTTATACTCCTGCAAAATTACCTCCAGAACCACTAAAACTATGGGCATATGAGGTTGGTTGATGACCATGAAACTAAAGTCATACGGATCTATGCATCGTGGTGCTCAACTCAATATAAACTTCTAAAGGACCAAATCTTTGATTGATATGAATGAAAATACAACTTTATCTGATTTGTCCTTTCTGGTTTGTGAGCATAAGACCAATATTTGAAATTTGAAATGCTTTGTTTCTTTCAGGGTTCGCCTTTCTGCAAACTTGTACGTGAGGTACTTATAGAGTTGGAGCTGCCACACGTGCAAATCACGTAATTTCCTTGTCCCAAAACTAGCTGACTGTTAGATCTGACGACCAAGAAGAAAAATTGTTATGATTGTTTTATAAATTTAATTCATTTCATATTTTATGCAACCACCAACTTATTTGTTAAATATGTTTGACCACCATATTGCTGATGGATCTTATGTTGATTTCCTGAGTTAAAAACCGTGGTTATGGTTATCTTACACATACACTTCCTCTGCAATGAAATAGAAAAGACGCAAATCTTCATTAGTGATTGGGAATAATTATGGATTCTTAACGTGTAGTGTAGGCATGGCCTATATACAGTCTAGTTTTTCCATGTAATTAATTTTGTTCATTTCATTTCAGTTGTTCTCGAGGTAGCCCAAAACGACAGATACTATTAGAAAAAACTGGGCATTTCCAGGTAATTGATTTATTCTGGTAATAAGTTTGTCATGTTCATACGCACGCTCACGATATGGATTTGTTGACATGGAAACATGATTTCTGATTTCATTTGGTTAGTGGAAAACGTGAATTTTGATGCATGTGGTTGACTGCAGGTGCCCTATTTGGATGATCCGAACACTGGGATAGGAATGTACGAGAGTGCAGAGATTATAGAGTATCTAAGAGCAACATATGCTCTTCAGTAAATCAACGTTTGCAGAGGTTTAATTTATTCTCATATATGCCGCTATGTCTAATACTTGGATAAAGTTAATTTGTTAAGTGTGTACAAATGTCAATATTGAATCAAGCAGCTGGATCAAGGCAAATGGTCAAAATTGGAGACTTTCACTTTGTTGATTGACAGTGGGAGTACTTAGAGCATGCTTGGTTTGTTGAAGGAAAGGGGAGAACAGAAGGAAGGAAGGGAAATTTTGTCTAATATTTATTTTATTTTGTTATTAGTAGTCAATAGGTTTTATCTGTTCTTGATACCTTCTGGAAATAATAGCACGAACTAGCGGCATTTAGTTTTAGTAGTTTGATACTACTTTCAAAACAAAGTTTTGAGCTGAAATCTGGCCTATGGAAAAAGGGAAGTTCATCATGTGGAGAGTTTTATATCAATTTGATTCTATTTAATTTGATTTAAATTAATCAGCATCTAATCTGACCTTTTATAACTACTAGATGTGGATAAAAATAATAATAATATGATTTTTATTTTCATTTAACGATTTGATTTACAACTACTAGTTGTAGAGTTATTTAAAATAAATAATTAAATGAGTAAAGCCATGTAATAAAATGACGTGGAGATTTCTCTTAGATTTTTTTTATTTACTTAATTTATTAAAATTTTATTTTAATTATATTTAGATTTAATTCGTGTTGTATATTTGATTATAATGGGTGAATTTTTTTATAGGAATTTTTTGCATACGTTAATATTAAAATTTAAAATTTTATTTAAATAATATTAAATTATTAAAATTTAAAATTTTATTTAAATAATATTAAGGTGGACTAATTTTTAAGAGGCATTTTCTAAATTCCTCTTAGAAATTAGAAACTACAGGGCGTTGCGTCAATAATGTGGACACTTGTTGGGCTTTTCAAAGGCCGAAGTAGGAAGACATCAAATTTAACTTGGAAAGCTAAAAGACCTAATTATTTTCTTTCCTTGTCTCTTTTTTCCACATACCCACTTCACAGTGAAATAATGAAAAACAAAAGGTAGCAGATGCACCGACGAAGGAAGGTTTCTCTGCTACAGAGATATTCTACACTTGTTCTCCTCGTTTGGAGTCTCTTATTCTCATGGATAGTTTGGGATCTAATCCCCTTAGAATTTAATTTTCCTTGATTTTGGGCTTTTAGCCCTCATTTGTATCAAAAAAAAAAATGAAAAACAAAAGAACCCAAATTATTCCGCTTTGTGATCCTTACAATGTGGGAAGTGGGGACTGAAGAATATTGTCCTTGGGGTTTCAATGGAGAACATGAGTTTGACCTCCATTTCCATCATCTTCCCCAGATTCCATGGACATCTTAAATTTTAGAGAAAAAGATGTGCATCAGCTGAATTACATAGACGAGGTTTGGATGGTTAAGATTTTTTTTTTAATTTTTAATTGGATTTTAGTAATTCTTTTTTCTTACATGAAAGGATATATAGAATAATACTACTATCTATCTTAAATTATTATTTTTTTCAAAAAAATAATTTTGACTCCGGAGGTGCGTTCTTGACCCTTAGTGCTTGGTTTTTTGTCTTATTATTACTGGGCAATTGCATGCATGCTTTGACTGATCATTAATAAATTAGATTTAATAGCACTGGATAATAATGTCTTAACCCCAACGGGTAGGCAACAAAATACTTGGACTTGTGAAGCCCGGTCATTAAAATTAATCACGTTGCTAAATTATATCCAACTTCTACTCAATCTGTAGAAAGAGTTAGAACTCGACTGTCCTAAGTATTTACTCACTTTCAAATCCTTTGCTGGTTTCCATGTTTTTCAACACTAATTAATGTTCGAAAGTCATAGGTTTTGACTTTAAAGATGTGAAACTCTCTTAATAATATCATGTGTATGTGACTCAAAATGGACACATCTTAATTAAAGGGAATAAAGGACAAACCAAAGTTCCCATTAGCCATATAGAGTGGCCATTCCATTCCTACCAATTTCACGTTCTACGTGGCAAGCAAAACCAACACAAAATTTACTCGAGTTTTTAGTTCATTGCTTTTATCTTTGAATATATGCTGTTTTTACATATTATTATTATTATTTGAAAGGATATTTGCCTTTCGGCACAAACTTTCAGAAGTGCTGTTTGGTCTATCCCTCGTTGCCTCTTATAGTGACATCTGAGCATGTAGTGCATATGCCAATCTCTCTCACCCAAAGTGGCCATTTGTGGTGAAAATAGTTTCAAACTTATGAATAGGACCCCCCAAGATTTCTGGCCCTCAACAAATAATTTAATTGCGAGAATTTAATTCTATAAATAAATACCTTATAGCTGCTCCGAACCGTTGTAACTAGCAGCCCTCACATTAGCAGTGCCTGCAACCAGAGTAGCATCTTCGTCTATAAGCTAATCAAAACAATAAAGCACGACATAACCATCCATTCCAGCCTATCCACAGTGGCCATGAGGGTTTTCTTCTTAATCCTTTCGTTTGCATTGCGCACCCTTTGTACTTCCGCAGGTAAAGATCCAACGATTTCTCCCCTTAGATTTCCACTTATGTTGGTTCCGTGCAATGGCTGCTTTGTTTTTCCAGCATAAACAAGTTTCCTTTGCTTATATCTAGAGTTCACTTCATCCACAGCTTCTGCTACGAATTTATTGTTCCTAATGATCAGTTTTACAAATGATTTAAATGTTATGAGTTTGGTGTTCTGTTCAGTGGTCTAGTTTTTGTCACGGCTTAAAATTAAATGATGCAGAGTTCATCAGATTCTTAGTGTTGGTATCAGTTCATTGATAATTGAGAACTTTTGTGGAACACCAGATCCGGTTAATTTTGGCTATTATGGTTCACATGGTCCTGGGAAATGGGGCAGCTTAAGCCCAAGTTTCTCAGCTTGCTCAAAAGGGAAACATCAGTCCCCTGTGGACCTTAGGAAGGAGGATATTGTGCACAGCAAGCAATGGAAGCCCTTAAAACCGCACTATCATTCTTCAAATGCCTCACTTGTTAACAACGGATTCAACATTGGGGTCTGTTCCTTAACTAACGTTAATGTTTCACTTTTATTATTGATTTTGTCAAACACTTGTAAAGTAACTATATTATGCTTGTGTAGGTTCATTTTGGAGGGAAAGTGGGAGATATGAGAATAGATAGCCAAGAGTTTTACCTGAAACAGATTCACTGGCATTCTCCTTCAGAGCACCGAGTTGATGGGAAGCAGTAAGTCCCTCATCTCCTTTCCTCTTTCACTCTCCATAGCTTCACTAGGATCTCAAGCTCATAAACACAAATATTCTGAATCCAGAATGGAAGCGGAACTTCATCTGGTGCACCAGAACGAAGAAGGAAGCTTTGCGGTTGTGGCGGTGCTGTATAAATTGGGTGATTCAGATCCTATCATCTCCAAGGTAAGCTCTGGCTTACATGAACTAAAAAATTTAAATCACTCTGATTTCAATTTGAGGTTCCAGATTGATGGATGCAGATGGAGAAGAAGCTAGTTGAGTTGGCGAAGGAGAGTTCAGGAGGCTACGAGGGGGCCCATATTGATCTTGGAAGCTTTAATGTAGGGCATATGAAGATAAGGGCTCGAAGCTATTACAGATATATGGGTTCCCTGACGACTCCTCCGTGCAAAGAGAATGTGACGTGGGCCATTCTGGGCAAGTTCAGGTCAATCTCCGTTCAGCAGCTCCGTCATCTCAAGGCACCTTTAAGACCTCAGTTCAAGAACAACGCACGGCCTCTCCAGCCACTCGATGGCCGCAAAATTTATAAGTACTCCGCTCACGATTAACTTGACTTTCTGTTGCTTCCCCTGTTAAATTGTAGGGTGGGTGTTTTTAGCTTTAATCGTTTTATGAACCTTAAAACAGAGGTGGCCTACTCATAATGAACGTTCACTTCGTCACTACGATATCATATGAATTATGTTACGATAATAACTATTATTTTAAAATACATCTATGTGATTCTCGAAAATGGATTGATATTATAGACAACCGAAAAAACACAGTCCAACATAGTTTTGGAGAATGGGTTGGCGTCGTACAAAAAACTGTACTCGTATTATTTTAGAACATGCAAATCACGCGGTTTGGGTTCATGACAATATGGAGAAGTTCTGGTTACGACCTAGTTTTGTAATGGGTATTGATTGTTTTTAACATGGATTTAAATTATAACAACTCATATTTGGGGTGAGAAAATAGACCATATCACTATTTACAATCGGAACCTGAAGCATTTTAAGGAAGCGGTCCAGTGAGTTTTATGACGATGGATCGCGTCTCAAACCATGTCTGCTTTTATAGTCCTGAATTGATGATCTTTGTTTCGGGTTCCATCGAGTTGAAGGAGATGAACATGAATGAATTATGCGGCCCTTAATTGCTGACGTGGCTTCTTGACATTTATAATAGCCTCAGGACTCATACAAGATTAGTCCAAGGAAAGCATGATCGGTTTGGTAAGACAAAAATGAGATAGATTCATTTTAGCATTCAGATTTTGATTTGAAACAAATACGATCAAAGTACGTCTAAGTATAATTAATATCTTAAATTATTTAAAAGTATTATTAATATTTAAAATATTTTTTTTTAGATATAATCAATATCTCTAATCTAACGCCCAACCTAACCGAGATTAACTCCCGCTCTCCCCTTCAATCACACTCAAATCTGCATCTCGATCTCCCTCTCAGCTCAATCCTCGTAGTTTCTTGCCGAAGACGGCGATGATCCAAATCTCAGATGAAAGTGAATAGTTAAAATTCATGAACCAATAGGGTTGAGAGTTCTGTAACAATAAAACCCTAAAAGCAACTAATGATCTCCATTAAGGTCGCTATTGTTTTTCCCGTAAGCACTCGTCAGAAAAACAGTTCTCCAGCCCCAACTACCAATGCGGCACAACCATCATCACCGTCAACCACCATAGATTCAACCTAACGCCACACCATCACCATCTTCACCGCTTAGTTTCGAGCTTTCATGGCAACTAGAGGCAGCAGAGCAGAGAAGGTCTTCATCCTTGAGGAAAAGACTAAAATTTCTCGCTGATTTGCTAGACGGTCATTTTTTTCATTAAAAGAAGCTCATGATACAATTTTATAATTAATTAAAATTCAAAATTCCCTTGTCGCAAAAGACTAAAATCAAGATTTTAGTCAACTTTTACTGTCGCCAGACATTAAACGATGACAAGGTTCTTAAATTCTAAATTAGCTCGTGCATTACTACATCCAAACACAACGACGTGGGTTTACCATATAGAGATGCAAAAGGATAATTCATAATTAAAAAAACAAAAGAGGGAGAAAATTTACACGACCAGATCCACCAAAATAAATTTTACAACTGCTCACTTATGCTCATGGTGGAAAGAAAAAGCGCGCACGAATCTATTTACAAATTTTCAGGACCTGAAGGGAGCAGAGGAAGGAAAAGGAAAAGGTTAAAGCAAGCGGCAGCATTACCCATGAATCACTCACAGTAAAAGTAGAAGTATACTGTATATGGGAACAATTGAGACCGTTATTCGATGTGCCACGTCATCTGTGCCCAGCACCAGCACCGGCGATTCCCCAGACGCCGATCAAATAGCTGCCCAAATATGCGAGCTCACAAGGAGGGCCGTCGCCGAACCGCTCCTCTGGAGCCTATTGCTGCACGTGGATCTCGGGATCACCTACTCCCCAAGCGCCGGACCGCCTCCCAGATACGAACCGCTTCATACCACCTAAACCGGGAGGTTCACTCTCCGTTACGCTATTTCTCGGGGTCGACTCGGCGAAAGATGCGTCGATATCGCTAGCAGTGCTATTCCGCGCCTGCGTGGTCCGGCTTTTTCTGGGAGGAGAATCTTCTGGCGGAAGATCGTCTTTCTGGACCTTGTTTGCTCGGCGGCGGGACCGGAAAATAGCTCGAAACCTTTCAAAGAACCCTGGTTTCCGGTTTCTGCTTTTGCTTCGCATCAATTTTTCTTTAGCGGGCCCAGAGTCAGAGGACCTCTGGCGACTTCTCAACCTGCGATTTCGATCCCTCCTCGATCTCACTTTCCCCATACATGAAACCTTCGGTGAGGACGGTTCGTTCAGTGAGGATTCCGATTTTCCCACCGACGCACTCCGTTTGGGGAACAATCTGGTGTTCCCCGGCTTGTGGGTTCGACGATTCTTGGCGTCCCCAAAGGAAGGTTTCTGAGGCTTTGGCAGGCCAATAATGGAGGCCTTGGACTTAAAACAAACGCGCTGAGACTTGGATTTCAAACTGGGGTTCAAATTGGCCGAATTGGAGCTGTTACCCTTGGCGGAATCTTTTCGCTCGTAGACAGCATTACGGTCCCACCAGTCCAATTCTTCGTCCCTAGAGAGCCAGAAGGATTCAGGCGGGGAATCAGGGTTGTTCTTTGGCCGATCCGCTTCCTCCGTCTGGTGGCTTTCACCGTCGGCGAGAGTCTCGCAGGCAATTTTGCGATCTCCAGACCTGCCGCCGGCGCACGCAGAGACCAATGTTTCGACCTGTGGCATCGTAGTTGGTAAACGCGGAAACAGAAGGCGTGTGAGTCCTGCAAAGAAGAAAATATGGAAGAGGAGAAATAATAGAGAAAAACGATGGATTTTGTAGGAATAGTTGGTAGTAATGAAACAAGAGCCCTGGAAAAGTGGGCAGACGAGAGAGAGAGAGAGAGAGATTTAATAAATGGAGGAGGGAGCGGGAGGGGGCTTGTTCAACTCGTTGACTGGTGCTCTCGCGCTGGTTTTGTTTTCTATGGATGCCACACTCACTTTTCCAGAGAGGGAGAGAGTAAACAATCTTTTTGTTCCGTCAAAAGAATACGAAAACCGTGAAAAACGCAGGGTTTCCAAGGAGTTGGTTCGCAACTTGAAAGATTTTATCTTTGCCTCTTCCTAGATAGGGCCCTCGCTTCCCAGTGAACGGCTTGCATTTTATACGGGTCAGGGGGGTTACATTACATACAGACCATAGCCATGACCTAAAAATATGAATACATGAGATTCGTTCATTAGTATTCATAAAATGGTTGTTGAGTTCAAGCTTTGCAGAAATTAATTTCTTGCGTTTAGTAGGTCGACTTGAGCATATATGCAAAGTGCTATTCCAAAATGAAGTCTTTATTACTCCAATATTGTTTGGTATAGACAAGATACGCAGATCAAAATTACTTCCGCCGCTTGAATTTGTTGATTACCCCCTCTCCCCCTAATAAACCCAAATTTTATTAATGGTGACGACAAGTATTAAAAAAAACAAAAAGTTAGGAGAAGACTATGCGTTACAGTGTTTGAAAAGTCATTTATTTTGGATGATCTTTGGTTCTTTTTGACAAGTCGTGTTCGCTCGTCCCTTGTACAAAACTAACAAGAGGATGCGAGGTCTGATGAAAGTCTGAGCGAGCAACACCACCGCGATTATTATTATTATTATTATTATTATTGTTATTAATCAACATGCTACATGATAATGAAAGATGACTGTATCGGATATACCTTGAAAAAGATATAAATACGAATCTAATTGCAGCCGCCTTCTCGAACCCGCTACAATGAGCAACAAAAGATGCTCACGGCACCTCAACTATATGCATCCCTTACAATACCTCCAAACAACAATGGGATCAGAATTAAACGAGACAGCGACTCGATTATTAAATAACAGAATTACATGAGAAGTTGCTGGGGGTTAGGTGGTTACTAGTCAGGACTTGGGGAGAGATACCGCAGACTAAATCAAAAGAGGATAGTTAGGTACAACAAATGAGTCACCTCGTGTTTATTTTAACAAGACAAATTAATCATATTCGCACAACGGATTCCGGTAGCAAAACGCGGTCATAAACCCAATTAGTAATTAATTTAAAGTGTCGCTGATGGATGTTCATCTTTTGAAACGTTTTTCCTGGAACTTAACGTGAACCTTTTGCGAGATCAGCGGCTTCAGAACCTTGCGCACAATTTAGTTGAAGTTATTATTTTTTGGGCCAGGGATTATATTGAAGTTTGGTTAAAAGTTTAAATATCAGAATGATGCGCTTATAATGTGCAACGTGAACGTGACGAGAGACTGCGAAGGCAGTGGGCATTAAAATGAAATGTATTGTTTAAACTGAGGATACGAGTTATTTCCTTTATACTCCAGCAGGCCAAAACATAAGAATTAGATTAAAAAAAAATATTTTGATCATAAATTATAATTGAAGCAGCTATGAAATAGCGGGGAGTGTTCCTGAATGACAGCATCTGAGTTAGTAGGATAGGTGGACATTGGCGGCCAGATGTTTCATCAACGAAACCATCATGAGATGGTGGGCATCAGATAAGGAGGAAATCTCGTGATCCAAGTCCTGGCAATATTTTATTAATTATAAGGTGAAGGAAGTTTGGCTTTTTGGGAGTCGCATGCGTCATGTGTCCTAATGAAGCCTATAATATGCAGACACCCGACAAATTCACTAAATAATTGCCAGCGCTAATCAATAGTCACTCACGCAAAAACATTATTTTATGTCTTTTTTAGACAAAGAAAAACTCCCAATATGTGAAGGGAACAATTTTTTAACAAAAAAAGAAAAAGGAACTCGATCTGAACTAACTACTGACTGCTAATAGAAGAGGAGTACGCAGAACACGAACAGCAAATAGAAAGCCATACATCAGCCTCTCACATTCCCATCCATCACCATTCAACATCCCTTCGTCGCTTTTTCGTTTTGTTTTGTTTTGTTTTCTTTTTTTATATTTCGGTCGATAACATAACCTTTATTTATTTTTTTATTTTTTAAAAAAATTAAATAAATTCAATACTAATTTTCTACTAAAACAGTTCAGTGAGCGCTTATAACATAAACTTTCTTTATTTTTTTTATATAAAAAAATTTAAATAAGTTCAATTATAATCTCTCATCAAAATTAAGATATAATCTCAACATTTAAATAAATAGAGGTATAACCTTTCTTTTGTATGGTCACTCAAGGCAAGATTGTGGGCCCCATTTGGATCTATTTCCCAAATAACAGACTACCTATTCTTTTGGTAAATAATTTTTTTAAAATAGGTTGTGTTTATTTATGATCTAAGGGTATGACGAAGTATTATTTTTTCTCAGTTATAAACCTAGGCACTTAGGAAATATGATACCTCCTCAAGTATTGCAATTGAAACTATAATAAAGTGATATTCTATAGAAATTGAATACGCTTTAAATAATTGAATTTCTCATCCTTTATCAGTTGAATCTATAAACAATAATTAACACCGGATTACTATTTCTCATGATCTCTAACGTCACTAGAATTTGGGCCCCCAACCTCTAATAGCCTTCAAGCCCATCCTCATCGTCCATCATCCCAAATCATGAGCATTTCAATAGCCAATGATAGGTAGTATATATGGTAAATAATTTACACATATTCTATAAGTACACAAATTCAATTATTACCACCATTATAAAGATTATTTTAATAAACGATCTCATAAGTTCCTTATAAATATTCTTTAAACTTTAAAATTATACTTTAATTTTAATGGGAACTAATGTTAAATCTCACATAAACTTTTATATATATATAAATCACTATAATATAAATTAATAAAAAATTAATATTTAAATCTTAGCATGTTATATTTGAGGGATCCCGTTAAACTTAATGTTTAAATTTGATATTTGATTCACCTTAAAAAACATGTTTGAATCTCTTTTTTCCATCTGCATCTCAAATTGGGCTTGAAGAAACAAACAAACGAAATCAAGGGCAATTGTGCAAACCAGCCCAAAACTGCGGAAGTGGTATGCCGCAAGGCTGCAGAAAGAAATTTGAAGAAAGGGGGTACAAGTTCGAAAATACCAAGAACAATCACGTGCTTGGAAAGCGAATGGAGCGATTATACAGGCTTCCAACAAAAACCCGTCATTATATGTACTAGTGCAAACTACAAAGTCGATTCGAATTTTCGAACCGTTGGGGTCAGTTGCGGACAAGTAACGGTCGGATTGCGGGAAAAAAAAAGTTCCAGACCCGTTGCCACCACTCCTTCAAAATTCCCTGGCCTTGGACCAAACGAGAGGATTAGACATCATCCCCACTCTCTGATGGGCTGTGTTTCCTCAAAACTCCTGAGGAAAGACCTCAGGCAAGAAGTCTTCATCAACGTCAATGGCGGCGACTACGTGAATCATGTGGTTTCTCTTACTTCATCCACCTATGGAGCGCTCAAGTTGGACAGCGAGCAATCCGTCGCGGAGTGTGTTACAGATTCTAAGAGGCTTGAGAAATCGCCTCCTCACGAAGACCTAGAGGTTATCAATGCCTGGGAACTCATGGAAGGTCTTGAAGATGGTGTTCCCGTTTCAAATCAGGCTAGGAAAAGCCCAAAACCTAGTCCTTTTCTTCGCGGCTTTATTGGTTCTGATGCGAGAAGTCCCTTCAAGTTATTAAATCAATTTGGGACTCCCAAGACTGTGAAGAAGTCAGGGGGTAAGGAGAATAAAGTTCAAGGCAATGTGGTCAGAGGCGGCATGAGACGCTTGGATTATAGCCCCAAAGGGATTCTGAAATCAAGTAATTTTTCTCCCAAGTCAAGCAAGCCAGTACCTAATTCAAATTTTTCAGTGAAGGGGTCTCCGATTTGTGCTTCAAGGAACAGTTTTGGCAGTGATTCTGGTCATTCATCTAGAAAGAGGAGCCCTACTCCCCTGTTCGATCCAGAACTTCTTGCAACTTACGAGAAAGAACTCTCCGAGGAGGAAGAACAGATAAAGAGAATGGTCTGGGCAACACCCAGAGGCCGGAGGTCCAGAAAGTCTCAGAACTCGGAATCTGTTCTTCAGGCATTCGAGAAAATATGCCCTCCAGGAGGAGAAAACTCCGTAGTAATCTACACGACGACGTTGCGAGGTATTAGAAAAACGTTCGAAGACTGCAATAAAGTTCGATTGATCCTCGAGTCCCACGACATTCGCATATTGGAGCGCGATATATCTATGGATGCAGGATTAAAAGAGGAATTAAGGCAGCTTATGGGAACGAAAGGAGTGAAAGTCCCAATGGTGTTCGTGAAGGGAAGGTTAATAGGAGGAGTTGATGAAGTGGTGAAGTTAGAAGAAGAGAAATTGGGGGTTCTGCTCGAGGGGATTCCAAGGGCAAGAAGTGGGTGTGAAGGGTGTGGTGATGTGAGGTTTGTGATGTGTGTGAAATGCAATGGAAGCTGCAAGGTCCTGGATAGAGATCACCAGAAGACAGTGAAGTGTGGTCATTGCAACGAGAATGGGTTAATTCAATGCCCTTTATGTTGTTAATCTTAAAAGTGGATATCTTGGGTCAAAAAAAGTTTTGACTTTCTTGTGTTGCTGTTTGCCACCTTTGATCTCTAGGAAGACACAGACCGAGAATGGTGTTTGGGTTTGTAGCAATTCTTCAAGTTATGTGCTAAACTAGGATAGGGCTCTAAAGCGTGTTCTAGGCCCCCCACATTGTTTGTTGATTCTTTCTATGCTTTTCCTTGTATTAGGGGACACTAGGTGTTCCTTTTCTAATCTAATTTAAAATTTACACTCGCGATATTTTATTTGTTTGGAGGATATATTTCAAAACCTCAATGTGCGAGTTTAGGCGAGAGAGCCTCTTGGGACATACGTGTTGATGGCACTATTTATATCTTCTTTCACTTGTTTTATAGAAATTCATTGGCTTCGTTGTTTTCTGTGATGGATGTGTAGCCTGATATCATTTGTTTCTTAACTACCACTCATGATAGTTCCATAAGAGTTCCGAAGAAGAGGAAATGGGTAATTCACCAAAGCATCTTCCTTGTTCCTTGGAGATGCACCATCTTTAAAGAAGAATATTCAACCATAGTCATGATAGAACCCCCAATCTTGCAGTAGACGTCATCTTCGCCAAATTTTGTTATTCTCTAGTGCATAGGAGGAGAATGTTTCAATTCATCACAAGTCCCTTCGTTGATGAGAAGCGTTTTCATGATTTCTTTAGCATTTTATTTATAAACTAGGCTAGGGAGTTTATATTCATGATATGGCTGCTAATAAATTTCATATTATATGCATATATATATATATATATAGGTAAATTAACAGTCTCCTATGTGGATGTGGGGCATTTTTATTTTTCATAACATATCAAGTATAAGGCATCAATTAATTATTATGAGAACAAGGATTTTTATTTTTTTTAATTGTTAGTGAGTCTCGTAGATTTTTGAATTAATGAATGAATTTGAGACCGCTTGGTTAGGAGGAATTAAGAGGAAAAAAAAGTTAACTTTCTAAAAACTAACACAACCCATCTTGCACCTGCACTTGTAGGATACTAGGATATATTAACTTTTCCCCATTGTATTTTCTGGCCTTCCCATAAAGTACTGCAAAGCAACCCAACCCAACCCTGTTTTGAATCACATATTATAGTGTCCGTGTAGACAAATAAATAAATATAAATATCCGCCCAAGTTCGCACGTGCTACCGTCACTTCTCTCACTTCTAAATACATGCCCTCTCCGTGTAGTCCCCTTTCTCGAGTCTTTACCCACTCGCTGCGCGTTCTTTCTCCCTTGTCTCGAGTGCAACTTCGTTGGGCAATTCTATTACGTAATGTCGGGAAAAAGGAGGAGGAAGTTGAAATCGTAAGTCCTGCTTTGATTAGTTTCAAATTTATTTTTCCTTGCTATCTGGATATTTTTATCTGAGAATTCAGTGCTGGATCAGTAGGGATTTCTAGGGCGTGCCCTTTTTCTTTTGTTAAATTCTTGTTTTTGAGTCTGAATTTCATAAATTTGGCGCATGACTTAATTTTGAAATGGACTTAGTTTATGATCTTGACTGCTCTAGGGTTTATAACTTAGATCATTGTTAAATTCCGAAATTTTTGACGACGAATGGCTTGCTGCAGTTTGATTTCTTGATTATCTGCAGTTTGAATCTCTAGGTTTTAATAGTTTCATGCTTTTTGTATCTAAGGATATTCACTGGATCTGTCCTATTTTTATCCTTCACTGATCAACAATTGTATTCTTTAGGTTAAATGATACTATTGCAGACAACAGAAGAGCAGCAAATGAGGTGAAAAACGAACATTTGGAGCTGCAAAACTGGTCTGATCTTCCTGCACATCTCTTAGAATTGATTTTTTCCCAGCTGACGTTAGAAGATAATATACACGCTTCTGCTGTGTGCAAGAGTTGGCATTCTGTTGCCACCGCTGTTCGTGTAGTGAATCAATCCCCATGGCTCATGTACTTTCCAAAATTTGGCAGCTGGTATGATTTCTATGACCCTGTGCAGCGCAAGACCCATTCCCTTGAGTTGCCAGAGTTAAGTGGCTCTCGAGTGTGTTACACAAAAGATGGCTGGTTACTACTTTACCGACCTAGAACACACCGGTTGTTTTTCTTTAATCCTTTTTCACGGGAGGTGATCAAACTGCCAAGATTTGAGATGACGTACCAGATAGTTGCCTTTTCTTGTGCACCAACATCTTCTGGATGTGTTCTGTTTACTGTTAAGCATGTCAGCCCTACTATTGTGGCCATTAGCACATGTTTTCCTGGGGCAACAGAATGGACTACTGTCAATTACCCAAACCGCTTGCCGTTTGTCAGTAGCATTTGGAATAAGCTTGTGTTTTGTGATGGACTCTTTTATTGTCTGAGCCTCACAGGTTGGCTAGGGGTTTTTGACCCAGTTGAATGTACATGGAATGTTCTAGCGGTACCTCCACCCAAATGCCCAGAGAAATTCTTTGCGAAAAATTGGTGGAAGGGAAAATTTATGACGGAGCACCAAGGAGATATAATAGTTATCTACACTTGTTCTAGTGAAAATCCCATTATTTTTAAGTTAGATCGGGTACTTCTGGAGTGGGAAGAGATGAAAACACTTGATGGGGTTACTCTTTTTGCTAGCTTCCTGTCATCGCATTCAAGGACCGAACTCCCTGGAATAATGAGAAACCTTGTCTACTTCTCTAAAGTTCGCTTTTATGGAAAACGCTGCATATCATTCTCCCTTGATGACTGTAGATACTATCCTCATAAGCAGTATCATGACTGGGGAGAACAAGACCCTTTTGAGAACATTTGGATCGAACCGCCCAAGGACTTCTCAGCCTTTACATGAGGAATATCAGTGAAATAGGCAACGTCCAAAAGTGTATGTATAGACTTAATTATCACTAAATCTGAATTATACACAATAACTTGGATACATGTTTTGATATTCTATGCGTATTCAGCTTAGGTTTCATGTGTTTGTATTAATTTCAAGTTGTATTCTATTCTTAAGGCTCTTTTCCAGACATTTTAATTGCAAACTTCTTGTCTGTTTCCAATTCAGTATTTTGTTCCCGAGTATTCTATATGGTGTGATATGATCATGTTTTATGCCTGTATGAGGGACATGATTGTTTTTATCCAAAATGATGGAGGACCGAGGTTAAGAGGTTAAACCTTGAAACAGGTTATAATCGATTTGATGACTTTGTTTTGATAAGGTCATCTGTAAATGATAAGGTCATCTGTGAAATTCCTGTTTATAATATCATGTAATGTATGCAATGGTAAAGTAAGGCTCGTTTTAATAAGAAAATTTCTTTATACAAAACAAGAAGCTGAAAACCATTTGAAAAATAACGACAGAGACCCAAGTACGGGAGGACTGTTCACGCATCATGGATGATGCTCAATTGCACAATAAAATGGCGCACAATCCGCTTATAGTTTTTTTAACATTGAACAATTTAGTTTTTTTTAACTCCACAACTCAACTCTTATAATTTTTAACTTAATGAACTACAAAAAATTGAGTTATTGCAAGTTAAAATTCAGAGATTGATTAAAAAATTGAGATAAAATTCGGGAACTAAAACTTTTTTTCCCCTAAATTTAATTTCAGCAACATAAAATAAATAAACAATGTAGTAATTTTCAATATTGACAAAAATCATAATTTCGACTTAATGATCAAAATTATATTTGTCCCACAGATTGTTCGGTTCTATAAATTCCTTAGTCTTTGTGCGCAAAAATGAAGAAAAGCATATTTACCCCGATAAAAATATACATGCATGGAATTGTTACGGAACATGGCTAAATTTTGATCAGCCTGCACGAAGCTGAGTTTACCACTAGCGAAGCTTCATGTTCGTAGCTTCTTGAAGTCGAAGGTAAGTCAATTATGTTAGTAGGGATGATATCGGCTCCTATTCTGATCATCATTGTGCCTCCCACCACTGGAGCTGCCACTTCTCCTGCCACCAAGGGATGTCGATGAACGGGAATGTTGTTGCAATCCTGACTGTTGCCTACGGCCAAATACAAGGAATCTCAACAATAACCAATTTGCAGAACAAGAAACAAAGCTAATTAAACACCCCGCTATAAATGAGTAGAAGTGATCTTCGGCCAAAAAAAGAAGTGAACCCAAACTAAGAAAATGACACTCACAATACATATCCGATCCTTCCATCAGGTAAGAGCACAGGCATCATTGCCATGCCAGCAGGAGCCGCTCCCCTACCATAGACTAACGGCTGCAAAATTAGGCACAACCTCTATATCAGCAACAGTAATGCAGAGCCAAACAGATATGGCCAGTCAAAAGGGCAAAAATCCAAATTGATCATAATTTATTAAATAGTTATGTGCAGTTCACTTTAGGGGCTCACTCAGGTAGAGTTTTCTTTTTGGGGGTGAATGGTAGAGACGGTATTTTGAAAAATGAAAATTCCATCCATCCATAGATGACAATAACGCATAACACAAAGACGAGTTAGCAAGAAAAAGAGCAACTTACTCGTGTAAAGTCAGCCGCACCATATCTTGGACCCAAAGCACCATAGGCACCTCCAACCAAACCATAACCAAGTTGAGGTGGATAAGTTGGGAGTACAATCGAGTTTTGTGTAAATGGTGTCCTAGATGACTTCTGATCTGCTTGTGGTTTTGCAAGTGAACACTCCAAAACTTGACCTGTCAAAGCCAAAAATGCAATATACTTATCCACACTGTCGTTTGAGAAAACTAGGGAGTGGACAAAAGGTATATATGGAAAGAAGATGTACCGTCAATTTCATATTTCTCGGTATCCTCCAATGCCTTCCTGGCAGATGACCTCTCAGCAAAGTGAACAAAACCAAATCTGCTCTTTTCATGTCCAGCTTTAGCAGGAGGGATTACCACTTTTGTGATCTCTCCATGATGCTCAAACAACTCCTTAAGGCAATCCCGAGTAATGTTTTCTGGCAGATTCTTTACATACACCGCCTTGACCTGTATCAATCTAGTGCAGTCAGTCAAACAGCTTTCTGAAGTATGTAGAACTTAGTTCATGGATATACTAAAATTGACAAGAATTTCCTTGTGAAGGACATTAAAAAAATTTAAATAACAAACTGAGCCTTTTCATCAACAAGCAAGAGGCCAAAATTAGCATAATACAAAAAGGAAGGGATACAAACAGGCATGAATTTGCTAAAGTAGAAAAATGAATACACCATTGATAGAGTCATAAACCAACGGGATTATCTTTGTTCATGAAACCATCCAATATGCATCTATATTGATATAGGAACACAGGAACAGCACAAACTGGAAACAATTTTATCACGAAATTTCTAAAGGCCGATCACATGATAAATTTAAAATTATGAAGCACAAAGTACAAAATAGATCACCTGGGAGGCTGCAGATGATTCATCATTCTTAGGTTCAGCCCACTTCACTGTTGGAGAATTGTTGTCGAGCTTAAATTTTGGATTGGACATCTTCTGTCTTGAATATTCTGCACATGCATGATTGTAATACTCAATGAAAGCAAATCCACGATTACGATCTGAATTCTTTAGTTCCTGTAACAGCAAAACAGTTAAAGTTAATGGCTTAACGCACAAACTTCTATCACACACTTCACAATGATTACAACAAGGGAAAGAAATTATTAAAAGTACAATGGAAATTGTCTCAAAAACCTTCAACAGTTCAACAGAATTGACTCCAGGCCCAATTACTGTAACAGCCTTCCTCAAATCTTCCTCTGTCCAATGTCTAGGTATATTACCAATAAACAACCTAAGCTTTTCTTTAGATGCTGAGCATTTTATTTCATTTCCCTGTAAAAGAAGTAAGTTAAATCAGAGGGTGGCTCCAAAAGACACAGAAGTAAATACTAAGGAAATTGCAATCAGCCAAAAAGAAATATTATAAAATAAAAAAATGAAAATAAAAAACAAAAAGAGAGAGCCATGTCCAAGATCTAATAATCAGTGACTAAGAAAACTTGAGATATTAAAAAAAAAAAAGGAAAATAATTCCAGAAACTTGCCTGAAATTTAGACTTATTCAGCTTCTCAATAGCCTTAGAAGCCATCTCCTGTGTCTTGAAGGTCACAAAAGCATAAACTTTCGCTTCACCAGATTCTTTTCCCCTCACAATCCTAACCTGCACTAAATTTCGTTAGTTTGAATGAACAATCAGGAAGGAATTTAGGAGAACTTTGTTTATCTTACCTCAAATACATCTCCCACAGATTGACAGAAGCCCCTTAAATCCTCTTCAGAAGCATTGTGAGGAATTCCACCAAGGTAAACCATTGAACCATGAGGTGGAAGTTCAAGAAGCTCTGCATGCTTCTTTTTCTCATCTTCATCCTCAGAGACTGCAACATTTCTATTGCCAGCCCCTTCAGTCCCTTCCTCCACCCCCTCCACTTCATCTTCCTCTTCCCCTTCCACTTCCTCCTCCTCCTCTACTTCTTCATATTCAACTTCTTCCTCCTCAGTATCCCCTTGATCATTATCTCCATCAAAATCTACCTTCTCTTCAGAATCCGTAGGTTTTTCAAGGTCACACTGATTATCTTGTGATTCTAGATTTTGGGCTTCAAAATCACTGCTTCTCATCCCTGGAATTTTTCAAATCTAAACAAGCAAGCTTCAAGGGCAACTGCGACGGAAGCATTGAAGCCAGAAGCATTGATAGAAGAGAGAATGAAAATATGGAAAGGGGAAACCACATGAGAGGCCAAATGGAATTGCAGAGAAATTTGTAGTATGGCCCAAGGAATTGCAAAGTGATTGATTCTAAATCGAGGGGTAGCATAGTACCGATTGTAAGAGACAGGTAAGAAAGAATTTTGAACAAAAATATGAGGCTTATGATGCCGGATAGGCCAAACAAAGGAAAAAATGAAGTGAATTTCCTGTAACTTCAGCCCAGAAAACAGTGGCCAATTTAATAGATGCACCGGTTTTCCAGGACATTCCACACAGAGAAAGAGGGGAAAAGGAACACAAGAAAGGAATAAGAAATTAAGCAACAAAATGTATATATATGTAAACAGCACAATATACATAATATAGAGATCAAAAGTTAAATGCGAAGATTAGGTTATATTTACAACCGAAATCTTGCTATAAACATTTCAAAAATAAGAATAGTTAAAGCGCACACACTGACACACACACAAAGACGCGTGATAATGAAATATAAACGCCGATTACGTACTTATATTTCTGTTAGGCAAACAAGGGATGAATATGAGCATAACTGTAGAACGTGTAAAACAGAGACTCAACGCTCAAATCTCTCTTAATGTTCCTCACCTCTGCTCAGAAGGTAAACACTATATGATTAGTTTATTAGCTATCTGATTGTCAACCAAATTAGGTTGACATGTTTACATGTGAACAGTTACCCGCTAAAATCTGGATATACACACTTCGACAAATTGAGCACAACTTGTGTCCACTGTCACCTTGTCTTAGACCTCACGCATCAGAATAATCTCATACGAAAGGGCATTCGGAAACAATGCGCTACAAAATTTGTAGCAGAGTACACAAAGCCCTGAATCAGTCAGGGCCTAACTATCTCAACGAGCAATAAACAACGTGAAATGTGTTTCATGTTCATAATAAGTTAAAGCAATTGCTTTGTTAACTAACAGCATACGACGGACACAGACCTTCGGCACGATAATCTTTTGGCCACGCCTTCGGAACTATAATTATTGATGCGAAAAAAGGCACGCTTAAATATCTAGAATCATCATGAAGAACTTGAGTACCTAAACGCGCAAATCAAAGAGGAAGTCCAGCGACAACCTTCATTCAAATGAGAATACTGCCGTGCGCTCTGCTCGTCACCTGAAGAAAATCGTTTTTGCTATTTGCCGGTCGAATCAGGTCTCCTCGAACCTATTGGTCCGGGCTTTCTTTTGTCCTTGTTTTCCTGAAGGGTTTGTTTGGTTGGGTGGGGGGGGGGGGGGTGTTGGTTGGTTGGTTGGTTGGTTTGGAGAGGGAGAGAGAGTGAGAGAGGAGAAAAATGGGTATTTAGTTAAAAAAAAAAAATTATTTTTTAGTGGAGCTTTTGAAGAGGAGAAAAAATTTTATTTTTATTTTTACTAAAATACCCTCAAAATTTTTTAAATATTTCAATTATATCTTTAAATCTTTTTTTTATTTTTTTCACAACTAATTTTTTCTTCAATTGTATAATAATTATAATAAATTATAATAAAATTTAATAAGTATAATAAATTATTTATATATTATATTAAAATATATAATAATTATAAAATTAATAAGAAATAATGTTAAAATTTTAACATATTTTTTATTTTATTTTTAATTTTATTATATATATATAAATGAGATAAAAAAATTTAAGATTCATAAATTAAATAATAATAATTTTGATCTGAATATTATAAATAAAGAATAAATAAATTTAAATAAAGAGATAAGGGTATATTTGTCAACTTTTAATTAACCCCTCTCCCCTCCCCTTCCCTTCTGAACTAAATAAAAAATATCATTCATTAACCTCCCCTCCCCTATATTGAACCAAATAAAGCCTTAGGGTTTTTGCCATAATGGGCTCAATGGCATGGTGATTGTTTCTTTTTTCTGTTTTTTTTGTTGCCCATTTGGTTCATCAAAATTTTATCCCGACTATATCAAGATTATACTCACGTTACACACCTAGTTATGGTGGGTGAGTCTTCCAATGGAAATTTTTTACATACGCTAATGTTCGAATTCGAGACTTTACTTAAGTGATATCGAGTAATTTACTACTCCGACCAACTCTCTTGATTTTCTTATTTTGTTTTATTTACAAATCCAATTTTCAAAATGGATAAAATGTCTTTGGATATATATTTGGCCCAACCCCTTCCATCCAAAAATTATTGTACACAAAAAAAAAGGATATATATATTTGGCAAAATCGCCCTTAGCTCTATTTGGAAAGATACGCTTTTTCATTTCATTTGAGTTAAGGCGAGAGGCGCTCCATAATCTATATTCAGTTGTCTGACCCTTGGCAATATTTCACAGATCAAGTATGTTTTTAGTTTTCAAACAGTAAAAATATAATAAATTTCACTTGCGTTTGCTAAACTGATGTTCTTTTTTAATGATTTTGAGGTTTTGTAGATGCGCTTTTCGAAAAATAAAATTTTCTATCTAAAACAATATTTTAAATAACTAACTTTTTAAAAGGACTTTTAAAGGTGTTGGATGCGGTATCCAAACACCTTCCAAATAGTTTTTAAGTAACTCAGGTTCGATCATGTTGAAGTCATAATTTGCCAAAAAATTTAAACCGAAAGGGCCTTAGGCCACCACGATGATGACGACAACAATAAAGAAATTCTAAATTTCCCTTGCATTTTGCCAATGGGTTTAGGTTGGATTAGAACAAGTGCAGAGGCCTAATTGGTTCTCTCGTTTCGGTGATCACAGCAACTGAAAAGATCCCAATTACCATCAACTTCTTAATTACATATCACAAAATTGACACTGGAAATTGGGAAAAAAGTTTTCCATTCGGACAGAGTACGCAAACAAGTATGCAATTTGTGCACGATAAATGGGAGTGGGACTTCTCGGCTTGAACTGTAGTTATTATGCAGAACCCAAGAGTTTAGTCAATCCACCAACTACTACAGCATCAGTCCCGGATATATAGTCATCTTCAACATAGGGGATCGTTTTCCGTATGGTCAAATTTATTGGAACGCCACCATCGCCTGCAAACAACAAACATAAATCTCTAGCAACGACTATGAATATAGTTCGTGCAAAATTTAACAAGATTGACTACCTCCAGAGATCATGTCCTGCTCCATACAAATGGCAGCATAATAAGAACCCAACAACTCCAGAAGCACAAATTGCCAATTTCCCGAGGGATTATTAGGGTCCCCAGATGACTCAATTATTATTTCGGGAACCTATCAGGCAAGTAAAGTGCACAAGGCAGATGAAACAAAAGGATTTATGTCAATGTTACGTTCAAGAAATAACATAGTTGAGAGTATTTAATTTGGTAGAAGAATAATAAATCAAACACTATGCTATGATTCCCCTCGAATGAAGCAGAGTCCTGAAGAAGAATCAGGTCATGAATGGCTAACATTTCTCAGAGCTTTCTACAAGCCAACTTTTAAGTGTGAAGCATACCTCAGAAATCAGATGAGGCTCATGACGTATGCCTTTTTTCATGTAGTCCCTTAATCGAACAGTAAATGTATTAAAAGGTAAAGCTGAGAAGCCCTTCCCCCGTGCTTTTACATATGCTTCCTATAAATGGGAATCATGCCATAAGTGAAAACCGAGGGACAGGAGAACATGATTTTTTTTTTAACCAGAAGCAGAAGCGCTTTGAATTTCAACCTAGTACCTACAATAGTGAGAAGTTATCATCTCTCTAAATTGCACTTTTTTTATAACATCTACTCCATGTATACTACATTACATTTAACTAGTCAATTGATACATTGCATAACTGAATGAGAGACCACTATAGATCAAATAAGGAAAGTATTAACATTTAATGCACGTCCCAACCTTCAGAGTCCATAATTTTATAACCTCCTGTCGTTGAGTTTCAGGATCTGAAATGCCAGTCAGCATTTCCAGTTCATGAAGCGTAAAGTATCGTCGGACAAAAGCTATAATATTATTCTTTAACCTTCTTTGCTTCTCTTCCACATCGATGCCAATCTACAATGTTGTCAGAAAGTTCAATCAGTTCAGATATCAAATACCCTTCAAAATGGAAAACAGCAATCACAAATGGAGGGAAAAAAGTCGTAAATAATAAAATTAAGAGAATATGCATATATATATATATATTACATATAATACATACTGGAGAATCCACTGTCACTCCACAAGCTATCAAAGATGAAGTGTGTGAGATGTTAAAACGCAATGGTGGCAGGCTCCAATCATCAGAATATTTCCAGTCTACCTATTCAAATATGCTATTAAAAGCCTTAGTTATTTACAAGAAAAGTTGACGAATAAGTCAAATGAGCACAAAGAACATCATTCTCAAGTAGACATCAACAATCAGAACAACTTACCTCAGGCTTTCCATAACCGTTCTTCCTAAACTTTAAGGATTTTGGTTCAATCTGACAATTCGTCTGGTCTAGTGATAAATAATATGTTTAGATACTTGGCCTGTCTCACACTAAAGTATCTACATATCACATGATCAAAGGCAGTTGATGAAGAAAATAAATTATAAAATTTCCAGACTAAACTGACAGTATTTCCACATGTACAATGATACATGAAGCCTAAAGCCATACATCTACAAAGCAAAACACATCAAGTAATGTTATCTGTAAATAGGTTATGGCTAAGAGGAACATAACGTGGTTGATTTCTGTTATAAAATGTTAGTTAGTTAGTTTAGTTAGTTAGCTAGTTAGTTATTGACAGCTAATCATTCTTCCTAACTAACGCATATTCTCTCCTAAGTCTATAAGTAACTGATCTGCCCAATGTAAAGATATGGAAATGACCACAAAATAATTCATTTTGATTGTTCCTTCTGCGTCGCTATTCTCCGTTACTCCCTCTGTTCCTCTCCTTTCTCTCCTGTTCTTCCCTGTTCCCCTTCTTTCGTTATCATTTCTGGGCAAGTATCACAACAATTGGTATCAGAGCCTCTTCTCCTCGGACGTGGGCGTTAATGGTAGAAACCCGTTCGCAAGAAAATTCAAGAACGATGGATGCTAGAATTCAGAGCATTGAGCAACGACTACAGAGCGTCGATGAGCTGCAAGAAACAGTGCTGGGGTTTCGCGACAAGATACAGAATATGGGGCGTACCTTCAGGCAAGAGGTGCAGGGGTTGGCGCAAGAATTCCGCAACGTCGCACATGGCACGGTCGCTCGAAATGGGCACCACCGGAATAACAGCAACTCAGATGATCGACGACCGTTCAGACCCCCGAAGATGGACTTCCCAAGATATGACGGTCGGAATATACACTTATGGATTGTGAGATGTGAACGCTATTTTAGATTGGAAAATACCCCTGAGCACGTGAAGGTTGATACAGCTGCTGTGCACCTGGACGGCGACTCCTTTGAATGGCAACTTGCCATTGAGCGCAGGTGGGGGGATAACCGTCCCACCTGGCAGGAGTACGCGGAGCTATTGCGGAAGACATTTGGGCCGCCCTACGAAAGACCTATGGCAGAACTAACTCACCTCCGTCAGACGGGAACATTGGCTGAGTTTAATGTGAAGTTTGATACAATCTCGACCAAGCTTGATTTGTCGGAAGCTTACCTGGTTGATGTTTATGTGGGAGCGCTACGGGAAGAGATTGCAGATTCGGTTTTGATGTTTGATCCTCAAACATTAGCTGAGGCCAGACGGTTAGCGCAAGTGCAGGAGATTGCTATGAATCATCGCGCGAGCAAGAAGGTAAGTGAAGGAGGTAGGATGCCAATGGCGTGGCCCACAACGTCCGCAACCCCTGGGAATTCTTATAAAGATGTTCTAGTGAAGGGTAGGGGATCGCTGTAGGATAGTTCTGGGTCGCCTCTGATTAAAGATTCAACATTGGGGCCCAAGAACCTGGCCAGATTTGTTCAGCCTCTCAAGATGTTGTCGGCAAAAGAGGAGGCAGAACATAGGGCCAAGAACATTTGTTTTTATTGTCATGAGAAGTTCACCAGGGACCATCGGTGTCAACAGAGGTAGAGGATGCAGTTGCATTTCCTTATGCTTGGAGAAAATGTCGTGGAAGGAGACGGTTCTGAGGCCCTGGGTGAAAATTTTGAAGAGCCAGTTCCTCTTATATCTCTGCATGCAATCAGGGGTGAGGAGACTCAGGAGACCATGAAGATTGCGGGGAATGTAAGGAAAAGGAGTATCTACATCTTGATTGATAATGGGAGCACTCATGACTTTCTTGACTTGACTTTGGCCAGGCGAATGGGGTGGCAAAGTTCAGATAGGGAACTATCTTATGTGCAAGTTGCTGGGGGATGTCGGCTGCAGGTTTATGGGGTTTGGGAGAAATTTAGACGGCGAATGCAGGGATTAGAGTTTGAATCTTCTCTCAGAATTATTGACTTGCATACCTATGATATGGTGCTAGGATTGGAGTGGTTGAGGTCCATTAGGAATGCCTACTGGGAATATGATCAAATGGCCATGCATTTCTAGTATAAAGGGAGACTGTGTAAGTTGCAAGCTGCTGGGCCGAAAGCTCTGGATGTGTTGCCTACAACTAAGTTGAGTCTTCATGGTGGACAGGATCAGCAGAGGTATTTGGTGCAACTTCTGCGGCCCCCTACAAAAGAATTCCAATGCCTTGCTATGTAGGGGGAAATAAGCATTCCTAAGGAAGTACATGGAGTGCTGACAAAATTTGAGGATGTGTTTACCACCTTTGAGGGAAGGACATAACCATGCCATTGTTCTCCAGGGGGGGCAAATCCTATTAATCTAAAACCTTACCGATATCCTGCTATGCAGAAAGATATTATAGAACAGCAGATTAAAGAGTTATTGCAGAATGGATTCCTTCAAGAAAGTTCTTCCCCTTTCTCTGCACCCATTGTGTTAGTAAAGAAAAAGGACGGGTCTTGGAGGATGTACATTGATTACAGAGAACTGAATAAGCACACAATTAAGAACCAACATCCTATTCCCTTGGTGGAGGATTTATTGGATGAACAGGTGGTTCACCAAGTTGGATTTAAGAGCTGGATATCATCAGATAAGAATGCTGCCAGCAGATTGCCACAAGACTGCCTTCAAAACACATTCAGGGCATTATGAGTGGCTGGTCATGCCCTTCGGATTAACCAATACCCCAGCCACATTCCAAGGGGCAATGAATGATATTTTTAGGCCCTTCATTCGTCAGTTTGTATTGATGTTTTTTTATGATATTCTTATCTATAGCTCCTCTATAGAGGAACATGTGCACTATTTGAAAGCTGTCATGGAGGTTCTACGTGAACATCAGTATTTGGTGAGAAGCAAATGTGCTTTTGCTGCTCAGAATGTTGAGTATCTGGGGCATATCATTGCTGCAGGGAAGGTGTCTATAGATCCTAAGAAAATCCAAACAGTAGCTGAATGGCCCGAACTGAAGAATGTGAAGCAATTAAGAGGATTCTTGGGGTTGGCTGGGTATTACAGGAGGTTTATCAAGGGGTTTGGAGAGTTAGCTCGTCCTTTGACTCTTCTCACGCGTAAGAATGCGTTCCAGTGGATAGCGCAGGCCAGTTTTTCCTTTCAAAAACTGAAAGAAACGTTGATGGCAGCTCCTGTACTTGCTCTACCAGATTTTACTAAGAAGTTTGTGGTGGAAACTGATGCGTGTGGGGCTGGGATAGGGGCTGTCCTTATGCAGGAGGGGAGGCCACTAGCATTTTTCAGCAAGACCCTAGCTCCTCAGCATACAAAATTGTCTATATATGAAAAGGAATTGTTGGCGGTGGTTCTAGCTGTAGAAAATTGGCATCAATATCTGGAAAGAGGACGGTTTAGCATCAGAACAGATCAGCAAAGTCTCAAATATTTGTTAGGACAGAAGCTTAAGACTCCTTTCCAGATGTATTGGGTAGCAAAACTCATGGGTTATGATTATGAGATTCAGTATAAGAAGGGCAGTGAAAATTCGGTAGCTGATGCCCTCTCTAGATTACATGGATCACATATTACAGATGACTCTTGACACCGCTTCTCTAGAGCTTCTAAACTTAATAAAGGAGTCTTGGGAAATTGATCCTCAGGTGATAGATATCTTATCAAGTATTAGGCAGCAAGCAAATGGTGTTATGGGAAAATTTTCTTGGGATGGATCTATTCTGTGACGAGACCACAAGATTGTTGTAGGTAATGTTCTTGCTACTAAACAAAGGATTCTTGAGTGGCTTCATTCTAGTGCTCAAGGAGGACATTCAGGAATCAATGCTACTTATCATAGAATTCGCAGCCTGTTTGGGTGGAAGAACCTTCATAAGGAAGTGGAAGAGTATGTAAGGGGGTGTGACACATGTGCTAGATGTAAGTATGAGACCATTGCTTCTCCTGGGTTATTACAACCACTTCCTGTTCCAAGTAAGGTTTAGGAGAGTATTTCAATGAACTTTATAGAAGGTCTTCCAAAGTCGGATGGGAAGGAGGTGATTTGGGTTGTTGTTGATAGAATGAGTAAGTATGCCCATTTCCTGAGTTTATCCCATCCCTTTTCAGCATCTTCTCTTGCTCAAGTATTTCTTGATCATATATACAAGCTTCATGGAGCATCGGTGGAAATCATAAGTGATCGGGATCCTATCTTTGTTAGTAATTTCTGGAAAGAATTTGTTTTAAGGGTTGAACAGAGGCTTTCCTCTGCATATCATCCTCAAAGCGATGGCCAGACGGAAGTACTGAATCGCTGCTTAGAATCTTACTTAAGGTGTATGTGTTGGGAGAATCCAAAGGAATGGAGCCGGTGGGTATCCTTAGCTGAGTGGTGGTATAATACATCTTTTCATACTGCTACAAAGGTCACTCCTTATGAGTTATTATATAGGCAGAAACCACCCGTCTATTCCCCTTACATTCCTAGATTGGCTATTGTTGAAGCAGTAGATAGAAGTTTTGAAGCAAGGGAGAGAATGATTGCTGTCCTGAAGTATCATCTGCATAGATCTGTTAATACTATGAAGCAAAAAGCAGATGGTCATAGATCTGATCGTGAATTTCAGATAGGACAATGGGTTTTCTTGAAATTACAACCTTATAGACAGATCTCTACAACAACTAGGAGTACTCAGAAATTAGCTCCTAGATTTTTTGGGCCATATAAAATTTTACAACGGATTAGTCAGGTTGCGTATAGGTTGGAGCTTCCCGCTGAATCTAGGGTTCATCCTGTCTTTCATGTATCCTTATTGAAGCTTTGTTCGGACCCTAGTGTCAAGCAGAGACATCCTCCTACTGATTTTTCTACTGTTCCTACTTCTCAATATCCTGAAAAGGTATTGGCCACACGAGTGGGAAGGAGGAAGAAGCGTATTATTACTGAAGTTCTAGTGTAATGGAGGGGGTTGCCAGAAGAGGAAGCATCATGGATTTCCCTTTACGGTTTACAGCAACAATTTCCAGGATTTCAGACTTCTGACCCATGAGGACAAGGGGTGTTTTAAGGGGGGGTATTGTTATAAAATGTTAGTTAGTTAGTTTAGTTAGTTAGCTAGTTAGTTATTGACAGCTAATCATTCTTCCTAACTATCGCATATTCTCTCCTAAGTCTATAAGTAGCTGATCTGCCCAATGTAAAGATATGGAAATGACCACAGAATAATTCATTTTGATTGTTCCTTCTGCGTCGCTATTCTCCGTTACTCCCTCTGTTCCTCTCCTTTCTCTCCTGTTCTTCCCTGTTCCCCTTCTTTCGTTATCATTTCTGGGCAAGTATCACAACAATTTCAGTTCAAAAGGTCTCATATAACAGTTACCATAAAAATTCAGCTGTGTGCCAGCGAAAAGTTTATAGATGGTGAAAAAAAGGGTTTTGGCTCTCTGCTTAAATTAAAGAACGCAATAGTCAATAGATAAAATATATTTAGGAAGAAGAGCTTTTGGGTAGCACTTGGCTATTGTAAAAAGATCTTGAGACCATAGTACCAATTAGCAACCATCAAATATTAAATGGACACAAGATGTGTAAGTAACTTGATGAATCAGAAATATAGGTATACAAGTCTACAGAATTGCACTAACAGAATTGTAAATCTTACATCTTGCTAAGGTAGTGCGAACTAATGTACGAGCTAGCAGTGCTCTTTTCTTTAGCATTTCCCCTCTCATGCGGAAGATATCTTCCTTTTCACATGGTGATAGAATTTCCAAATATTGATTTAATAGATTTGGGCTATTCACTTCATCTGGTAAAATATACCAAAAATGAACTTCCCTGCATTCCAAAGTAATAGATGATCGGAAAATCTATCTCCGCCAGTAGACAACATTTAGGATTATATACCAAAAGATTTAATACAGAATAGAATAGAATGGCATTCATAATAAACTGACAGCATGTAATTGTACAAAATGGATGTGTTCCACAGCCATAGCATACTAGCAGATAGTGAATACCCGAAACCGTTTCATACTTTTTTGCAGGAAGTTGCACAGCAGGAAGGGGGGATACAGCGGAGAAGAGATTCCTTCTGAAGCAGTTTATATTCATCATTGAACTTATTTTTCCTTGCAAAGAATTCATCCACAATCAGGACCAAGCATGCTAAGGATTGTCAGTTGTCTTCTGAATCGTCTCTTTTGAAAATAATATGTGAGGAAAGCACTAACAGACAACACAAGTATCTGTACACCCTGGTAAACATAAAAATACTTGTTTGATGGTATTGAAAGTAATCATGGAACGGAAAAAGATAAGACAACATGCAAGCTGCAGTATAGCAGAAATGGCAAGTAAAAGGAGACCATTTTGCTGCCATAAACTGTAATTTTTGTAATATTTCCAAATGTGGGGTAGGGGAGCAAAAAGCCTATCAGCCAGTCTATTATGGGAGAGTAAATTGCATATATAGAGAGAAGTGGAGAAGGAAATTTACAGATTGAGCTATACTTCGAACTGAAATATCGTGCAAGCAATTCAAAATTAAATCAAGTCGAAAGAACTAAGACTGACAAATAGTATAAACGCAATTATGCAAACCAGATACAGAAGATCTCTTAAACTCGCGAGCCAGCTCCAGCAGATCTCTTGAAGGAGGAGACGGAGTGCACGGCGACGAGGAGACGAACTGTTAAGAGCAAACTGCGTGAGAGCCTGAAGCGCCAAGTTGATGGTGAAGGCCGAAGAAATTGAAGGGCTGGAGGTCGACGAAGGTGAATGTGAAGGCAGAAGGAATTGTCAGTAACTCTGAAGCCCACGTACCTCGTACCTCACGTGAGCCTTCGGGCTCTATCGCTGCACTACCAAAGCCCTCGCCTAGTAGCTTCACAATGAGAACAGCGATGCGTCCCGCAGTTTCCGATTAATTCTACAACCACTATTGCCGCCGTGAGCGATACATTTTGCCATATGTGTATGTATGTATGTATTGCTATTTTTTAGCCATGTTATACGATACGATACCCTTAATACTCCTTCGTTTGCGATATAAACCCATAACGAGTTGCTATTAATATATTTTTAACTTAATACTCCTCATGTCCATAATATATTATATAATTTAAAAATTAATCTTAATATTAATTATAAAACCTATTTTTTATATTTATTATTTTTTAAAATTATCTTAATAATTTTTTTATAATAATTAAATAAAAGAGGGATAAATGAGTTAAATGGATGACTAAGATATTTTAAATAAAATATCAGGTATTATCAGGAAAGTTTTATCGCACTGCTATAAGACCAGCAATGCTTTATGGAAGTGAATGCTGGACTTTAAAAGGACAGCACGAGCATAAAGTTGGGGTAGTTGAGATGAGGATGTTGAGATGGATGTGTGGACATACAAGAAAAGATAAGATTCGTAATGAACATATACGGGGAAGAGTTGGAGTGGCACCTATTGAAGAGAAAATAGTAGAGAACCGTCTTAGGTGGTTTGGACACGTACAAAGAAGGCCAAGGGATGCGCCAGTGAAGAGGGTGGATCAAACAGTATGGAGACCGGTTAAAAGGACTAGAGGAAGGCCAAAGAGAACGCTCAAAGAGGTCATTGAGCGGGATCTCCTGGTTAATAACCTATCCAAGGATCTAGTTTTTGATAGAGCACAATGACGTCATATGATCCATGTAGCCGACCCCATTTAATGGGATAAGGCTTGTTGTTGTTGTTGTTGTATCAGGTATTAACTAATTTAATTAATTTTTTTAATTTAATTAAATTAATTAAATATATTTATATTTAAATGTGTTTAAAAATAGTTCAATTTAATATAGTATGAAAGAGAATGAAGTGTGCTATATGAGGGTTGGATAAATTTAAGGAGGGAATAATATGATATTTTAAACAAATGATTTAATTAATAATTATAAATTTTAATATAAAAATTGAGAACACATTAATATCACTTGAACTTGTTAGGAATTAAATTTTTTGAGACTTTATAATAATTCTTCTTAAATTTAAACTAACAATTCAATCGGGGTGTTGCTTGAAAAAAAAATCAAATCATAAAGCAATATATAGTTCAGAGGATATTCTTAAACTTTGAATATTGAGGAGGATCTTTCCAAGTACTCGGGATTAAAAAAATGCTCACATTTAATTCAACGTGGATAAGGCATTGTTTATAAGAACCTCTCCGATCGTGTTGTGAACAAATCAGACAAAAAGAAAGAGACTCGGGAATTAAAAACGAGGGAAAAATGGAAAACCAAAAACCAACCTAGACTGTTATCTAATCTGATATTTATATAAATCTCTTTGATAATTCTTCAAGAAGGTCATTTCTCTTTTAGCTTCTTGGTTATGGAGAAGGCAGCTCCAGCCACAGCTGCAACTATGCCTGCAATTATAATGGCAGATTTTATTGTGTGCATTGGGTCCTTCTGCTCACTCTCCTTCTTCCGTTTGGCTTCAGCTGCTTCTTCCTTCATCCAATAGAACTAATCAATACGACGCACAAGAAGAAAGCAACATTTATGCAAGGCATTATATAAATCAGATTATATCAAAAGATTAGTAGTTGCAGTTTCTTGGAGAAAGAAAGAAAAAATGACCTTGGAAGCAGCGACCTCGGATGTGACAGGATCAACTTCAACTTGCCTATTTGCTGCGGGATTCAATTCTCCATCAATGTCTGCAGCTGGGAAAGTTTTATCTGAATTCTCAAGTGGTGTTGCCATTTTCTTTCTCTGAGTCAGAGGCTCTGAACGTAACTTCGTTAAATGGTTATGATCGAATTGAGGAGAGAAATTAAGGAAAGAGCGCTCTCTCGATTATGGTTTCATCCATGGATCGCCAAAATCAATGAATGCCAACGAGCTTTCTTCATCCCCTGAATCGACACGTGGTGGTGTTCTGAATGTTGAGGCCGTTATGGTCTTAAGCATCTTGAAAGAAATTCCCCTTCTTCCTCGCTAACTTCTGTGATCCTTGATGCTAATCTTTTGCGAACGTGTAATTTTGTCTTCATTTTCCTTTTCGGCCTGAGCCGAACATATATGAAGCATAAACATTCAGGAATGAAGGTGTCCTTGGTTTTTGGGACAAACTAGGAAACGGCATAATTTCCTTTTTCCCCATAAAAAAGATGAGTATTTTTATTTTTAATAAGTTTTATTAATAAATCATCAATCATATTGCAATTACACTCAGGTAGAAAAACACAAGGGAAATTATTGCGCATCAAATAACATAAAAAAGTATTTGGTTTCTGAAAGTCACATTCCTTACTTCTCTGGATTCAGTTGATCATATCACTTAACTGTAAAGTTATCCCAATCACCACCATGCATGCATTTCAATCCAACAAATATGATAATACAGCCCGACTCGCAGGAGGGAAATGCAAGAGAGAACTTCTGAATGGTTTCCGTGTGCACAACACTATAAGATACAGTACACAATGAGCTTGTACAAGAATTACACTCGTGCCCTCCAGATTTCCACATCCTAACTACGCAAGGCATTTCTGCCAAAATTACATCAAACTCTGAAGGAGCTCATACGCACTGATTTTCTCATGAGAACATGCTGATTATCTCTGCGAAAGGAAGTAATATCAATCAAACAGTCGAATGCTGATGACCGTTTGATCCAAACTCTGCATTACCACGTCAACTAGGTAATGCTATTTTCAATTTCCAGCCCCAAAGCCTCGAGGACTCGGCCTTGATGCAGACTCAGCAAATTTTCTTCTTGATTCTGATCTCTTCCTCCTCCTTGATGTACCCGGTGGAGCCTTTAAGGGTAGAATAGAGAAACCAAACGGCATTAAATTTTCCTCTTACCCCCCCCCCAACAAACACACACACTCACACACACACATATTTCTTTTTTTATACATTCAATTATGCTGGTAATTCCATAGGTTTGACTGGACTTTTCAGGTCCGAAAGATGTAGAAGGCCGTAGTACTTTGGCACCATGCTAAAGGTTGATTGCAATTTCACATGCATTTTAATTCAAATCAAATTCAACGTGAGAATTAAAATCAACTGCAAGACCAATTTTTTTTGGTGGAACTACGAAACCAGTTTGCAACAGGGCCAACAGCAATTGCAGATTTTGATCTTAACATGTCGAAGATGCTTGAAAGGACCCCGTAGAAGAGGTTTTCAAATACAAAAACTATTAAGATTCAGACTTCTAAGAATATCACATACATAGAAAATGGATTTTTACCTTTTGCTCCTTTTTAAGTGCCTCCTCAAGATTGCTAAGTGATGGGATAGATCCACCTTCCATCACACCCATCAGATTTTTCATACGCGCACGCATTTGGAAGAGCTGAGCCACAAGTTGGCTTACCTGACATTATTCAGATATTCTGTTCAAGCTGAGCACTGACAGAGAAAAACCGCACCATTAAGCTCTCCTACGGTAAATACTTCACAAAAGATCAATTCCACATACCTGCTGCTCTGTTTTCCCTGAATCCTGAGCCACTCTTTTCCTCCTGGCAGGTGATTCCGCCAACAGTTCTGGGTTCTCTCTCTCCTCTGAAATAAACAAGAAAGTTAGATCGAACGAACCAGTCAATGTAGATTCAACAGAGGGAAAGTCAAGTCATCAAAGTTGCAACTGTTTTTCACAATGACAATAAGTATATCATAAACATCAACAATGTGTCATCATTACTGGCACTCGTGCATGTATCCTTTGCAATTTGTTCAGAATAGTTATCTTATCAAGGGAGTCAATCATTGCCACGTGAATAAAGGTATTAAAACTTGCACGCAATGAATGACATCAATGTGCTATAATATATATAAAGAGCTTCATTGATTATTAAAACCTAGTGTAATTCAATTCCTAAAAGAATAAGATCACGCTAAATACAAATATCGAAGTTTATGAACGGGAAAAGGATATAAATGGAAACAACATATCTCCAAGAAAAGAACTCGGTGGAAAGGGATCAAGTATTGATTGCAAAACTGGGAAAACTAGCTTGATGATTAATGCAACTCTGAGGGGGTTTGATTTCTTGTTCAAGTACAAAATAAATTGTGGTCAGACAACTCACAGCATACCCTTGAACACCTAAGTTTCAGATAAACACAACCCATCACTTTTGTTAGAAATGAACAAGCAACGAAAGGGAAAAAAAGGTAATGGATTAAACGACAAAGGTAAACCAGGTCATAGCACATCATCCTTACTAAGTCCAGTTTCCAATTTACTCAAGAGACTCCCATGTTAAAGAAAATGCTACATATATGAAAATGATACAAGGTTTAGTTAACAAATATGACTTCATTGATCAGACAGAGAACGGACCAGGGGTCATTGCTTCTATCATTGATTCCATTAGCTTTAAACTCTTCTCCGCTTCTCGAATTTGTGCAGGAGTAACCTGGTTGCACAAAATTAGATGATAGTTAAACTGAAGTTTTTGCTTATTCATTTTACTAACATTTTGCTTTTAATTTATCTATAGAAACAGAAGAACAAATTTACTCAAGGAAAATTTGCAGATGATTGCAATGCTCAACTTTCAATTTCATAAACTGGGAGTTTTCAAAAGACATCTGCCTTCTTATTTCCCATAGTATTAGCAGTAGTCCATGCATAAAACTATCAAATAGAAATAATTAGGAAAACTCGTGCTAGATTTCATACCTTTGCCATGCCAGGAATCATTCCAATGACACGAGACACGGAACCCATTTTTGCTACAGCACGAGTTTGTTTAAGAAAATCATTGAAGTCAAACTTCGCACTTATAATCTTCTTTTGCAATTCTTCAGCATCTTCTTGACGCATCTACAAATATGTATGGTTAAGAAACTAAAACTTCTTTTCATTCTATCAAATGAACAACTTAGGGATATGTAGAAACTCACAACTTCTTGCGCCTTCTCTACAAATGATAGAACATCTCCCATTCCCAATATTCGTCCAGCCATTCGATCAGGGTAGAAAGGTTCAAGATCATCCATACGTTCTCCACGTCCTACAAGCTTAATGGGCTTTCCAGATACCTGCCATTGTTGTACCATCCAATCAGACAAATTATGAGAGAGACAGAGAGCACTTCACAATAGTTAACTATGTTGGTCATTTTACAATTCCAAATAAGCTAAGAAAGTTCATTTGAGGCGAGTGATGTAAAAAGTTCTAGTATGGAATTGGATACATTTTTTATGAAAGCGAAGACCAATGTTTGGCAGTAAAGCATACAAAACAAATACACCTGATAAAAGCTAAGACAGAGACAAAGCACACCTCTTTGACACTCAAAGCGCTCCACCTCTTGAATCTCCATCTAGCTTTGTCAAGATTGCGCCTGTTATCCCAATCTCAAGATTGAAAGTAGTGACCAAGCCTGTTTGCAGAAAATTGTGAAGCCAGATTATTTTAGTAGCTTTAAGCCTCAATGTGTCATAATATTATCAGCTCAGCTATACTAGTTACACAACCATGCAAAGACAAAGAATAGTAGGATCAACAACATAATAACCTTTTCCTCCAAAAATCATTACATATAAAATTACTGTGCCCAGTTCAAACATATGGAGTAATGGATATATATTATATATTATACACAAGTAAATGGATATATATCATATATTATACACAAGTACGAAGGTAACATTAATATTCTAGTGTGATGCAGACTTTCAAAATGTTTCAACAAAGGATGAAATTACAATTATGAATACCTGCCGCTTCTTGGCCAGTCATTGCATCCACAACTAGCAAAACTTCTGTAGGATTTATGGCCTGCTTTACTTGTTTTAACTCATCCATCATTGATTTGTCTATCTGTTTTATGACAAATAAACGTTAATCAAGAAACAAATTTAACTTCATAAAATAACCAGAATCATGAATATGATTATTTGCTATTATTTCCCATATTATAAAAGATTACCTGAAGTCTTCCAGCAGTGTCAACAATAACCACGTCAATTTTCTTCCTTTTTGCCTCTTCTAAACCTTGTTTAGCAATTTCAGATGGTTTAACATCAGTACCTGCTGTATAGACAGGCACATCCACCTGATACAAGCTATATGTCATCATGAATATATGATCAGACATAAAAGTTCTATTAGAGAAATAAACAAGAGTGAGTGATGATGTCAACTCTGATAATTAGATGTTGGTATCTATGGTCTAAAATCAACTGATTAAGAAGTATGTGAGATATTCAGAATGTACAATATCAATATTAGTCGCGTAACATTTTTCATAATACCCAATAGAGGTTTATTTCTCTAGGAATTAAAATTAGTCAACTTCAATGAATTTCAATCATGGTACCTGTTTACCCAAAATAACTAGTTGGTCAATAGCTGCAGGTCTATACACATCTCCCGCAACCAGCATGCAGCTCTTACCCTGTGGTTACAGTTAAGACGACTTGAGTCAAAATAAGACAAATAGTTGCTTATTGCCTGTAAACAAACTAAAAATATAAAAAGAAAGTAAGTGGAAGGGAGATTATTGGCAATGCACCAGTTTCTTGAGATAATTTGCCAACTTCGCACAAACAGTTGTCTTCCCAACTCCCTGGAGTCCAGCCAATAAAATGACAGTGGGCCCAGACTTGGAAAAAACCAGTTCAGAGACCTCTCCACCCATCAATTTAACTAATTCATCATGTACAATCTGTTAAGTCCAAAATCCAGCATGAGCTTCAAAAGACAGTATTATAATAAGTTTTCCCTTAAAACCAACTATAATCATATGTTTGTACAATTTACCATCAACTCAATTCATAATTTTACCTTGACCAATTGCTGATCTGGTCTCACTCCTCGAATCAGGCCCACACCCACAGCCTGATCACTGACGGTTTGAACAAATCTTCTAACAACAGGAAGGCTCACCTGCCAACAGAACGTGTTTTACTCGATCAATTTTATGAATATACAGTAAAGTTCCAAGCCTCTTAAGTTTATCTTACATCTGCTTCCAAAAGAGCTCTCCTAATATCTCGCATAGGCTCCGCAATGTTCTCTTTAGTCAAAACCTCTGAATTACAAGCACATTTACTCGTAAATAATTTACATATTGAATATGGATGGAAACAACAAGAAATAAATAGCTTTAAAAATGGAAGCTCCAAAATCAGCATGAACAAACAAATCATGCGGCAGTTTGCTGTGTCTCAACTCCCAACTTGCCGTGTACCTTTTGAACTTTTAGTCATATCAAAAGCCTAAACAACTTCACACGGATAACTTGTGGCTACTCCAATTTCTTTTGGATTTTACTCTTAATCTTCTCTAGGAGTCTTGGTAAAATCAACAAATTAACGCCTCTATATTTTACCGTTACCAAGGAGTAATACTATGACTACCTAAAAATGGACGGCGATAAAAAAAAACCATCACACATGACATTGAAACATGAAGATTCAAACCTTCTCCTTTGAGCTTGCTCCAAGCAGATTCAAGCCCACTCGTCAGCTGCCCGAACATTTCCGCCCTTACTACTCCACGCATGTTTCTTTTGACAATGCCGCTTTTGGAGTTCACCCAATCCCAAATTTCATTCTGTGAGCAATCACCACTAAATTTGTGAGAAAGAACGGTGAAAATTGGAGCAAATGCCTCGGTTATCTTGAGTTGTTTGTTAAAGTACTGAACTTCTTTTACGTACTCAGACAAGATAAGGGAACCCAACAAAATTTAATCAAATCATGATACAAAGTTCCTCAGACTTACTGGGAGAAAAGTTTTCGAAGAAAGTGCCGCAGCGGTTGTTGAGCAAGTCCAAGAAGAGCAAAGCTTGGTAGATTTTGTAGCAGGATTTGTAGAGAAGGAGCTTCGGTTATGAGGCAGAGAGTGAGCAGAACTGGAGAAATGGCGGGAGGTAACGGTTGAGAACTGTAACGCTTCCATGGCCACTGTGCCTGCCAGCCGGAGCTCCACCCCCCCCCCCCCCCTTTTTCCTGCTCTCTATGTTATCGGTTATCCACAACGATCCGTTCGTTGATGATGTCCAACTTTGGTTTCAATTCGATATTAGAGTTTAAAAAAAAAAGTTTATAAAAAAAAATTAACAGTTTTTTAAAAAAATAATTGTTAAAAAAAATATATAAACAAATAATTTAAATAAATATTAAAATAATTAATATTAAAATAACTTTTATAATTAAAAAATTATTAGATATTATTTTATTAAAAATAAGAGAAAAAATTATGTAGAGAGAAGGGATAAGAGAAATAAAAGAGTGAAGAAGAGAAAGAATATAAAAAAATAAAAATAATTAATAATTAAGTAATCTATAATTTTTTTTTATTTTAGAATATACTATTAATAATTTATTAAAAAAATTAATTTTAAATTATAATTTAATTTAATTTTTTTTAAATAAATATAATTATTTATTTTTAAATTTTTTTAGATTAGTGTCAAAAAACACCCTATAAAATTTTTGTTTGCGACCCACTGATCACTGTAGTATTTTTGTGTTTTGCTGAACATGGGGCAACTTTCAATGAGTCAATGTCAACAATACTACTACTCTAGCTTCAGTTTTTTATTCCGGATAAATTTCATTTCAATGATGACGAAAAAGAAAACTCATTTCAAGCTATCTTGTCCGATCATTTTGTTTCTATTTTGAAAAAAAAAATCTTACTGCCTCTATTTTTAAAAAAAATTATTTAACTTTTTTTAATAGATTAAATAAATTAATTATAATTTTTAAAATAAATTTATATTATATACTCTTAAATCTATTTAAATTAATTTAAAAATTCTTATATTAATTATTATTAATTTATTAATTTAATATTTTTAATATATTTAAAAGAAATAATTAACTCTTATATTAAAAAATAGGGGATTATATATTTATGTAAAGTTTAAAAAATAAATCAAAATATTTAAAATTTATAAATAACGAATTTCTGTATATTTTACAATTTAGTAAGTTTTAATCCTTAATTTTTAATTAAATCTTTTAATTTACTAGGATATTTCCTTAATTTTAAACAAGCAAAATGCTCAACCAAAATGCATAAAGAACTCATTTTTCCTCACGGTCCGTGGATGGTAAAAGTTATCTCTTTCGCGTTCGTGTCTTAACCACTCCGTGAAAATACCAATTATTCAAATATAATGAGTGCCCTAGAAAAGAGATATCATTTCGAAAAACTGCCACTATTTTAAGGGAAAGAGTCTTGGACATCCCAAACTATACAAACAACCATTTCAAGCAAAGCTCCCACTAATACACTCATGTCATATCACAAATTAATTTATAATTTATTCTCATTTTAAAATTGCAAACTCCTTTAGAAAAATATTTAAAAGGCCGCGAAGACTAAAAAAAATATTTATCTTTATAAATTTACCATTCCCCCGTTCTTTTTCTTTAATTCTTTCTGTGCCTTCCCCCAATCGTGCTCTAAAACAAAGAACATGTGGCACAGTCCAAGCCTTCTAAAGCTCATGCGGATTGGAGGATTTGGAGCTAAGCGCAGAAAGAAGTCAATCTGAATTCATTGAAATCTACACTAAGAGCGTTAGAACTAAGCATGGTTACAGAAATACAAAGATACATGGTTAAGAAACTCTCACCCAGAAACACGAGTTAAAAAAAAAAATTGAATCCAGTACTAAAGCATTTCCAAACAAGCATTTCCTTGACTTCCCCATAGATCAGATTTCAGCACCTGTGATCTCAATAGATCCACAGCTACAGAAATCACAGTAATGGCTGTAACAATATGGGGGCAACAACTCCTTCAAGCAGCGAGATACCCAATGAGAATCCTTTCATCGCCAAGCTTCAGCCAATTCAGTTCTAGAGTTTATTCGCCCAATAATGGGAATTCCCCTGTTCTTCTCTGCATTGCCTACTAGCGGCAGCTCAATCACCTTTTCAGAATACTTCACTGTATTTGATTTGCTCAACAGGAGGTTTTTGCTCTTGCAAATATTGACTTGATCCGCTTTCATCAGACCACTTAAGCTAACTTGAGAGAAAACATTGCAGGGGCAATTGTCAACTAGCAGCCGATTTCCCCAAGAAATGATATTTTCAGCAGATATTGGCAAAGTTTTCGACCCAGTTTCAGTTTCAGATCCATCTTCAGAAAGGTGACTTGGGCTTTGTGAAGAAGGCTCCTCAGAAACAATGACTTTTTCCTCCTCTTCACTGGTGTCATTTCCGTCTTCACTGCCACCCTTGAAATCCAGGTAGGAAGGGCTCTGGTGCCAATCGTCATCAAATGAATTTTGGTTGGAAATGGGATTTGGTTCTACCATAGATTCCTCTCTTTCTCTCAGTGTCTTTAGGACAAGAGTCTTGAGAAAATTCATCACTTGCACTGCATACATCAACGCGGTCAAGGGATCTGCCATCTGTAGTTCATAGATGTTAGAATTGTAGTCAGTCATTGTGCCATGGACACTGACCAATACCATGATTTTTATAAAAGAAAAGCAACCACAGCTTTAGCACAGAAGGATAATAGTTTACATGTATGATGAGAGTAACATAAACCAAAATTTGGATAAGATATGAAAGCAAATCGAATTTACAGCACTGAAGAAAATAATTGATATATTCACCAGGGTTAACGTAACTTTATCAGATTAAAAATTTAATCAAAATAACATGGATGAGTATAACAAACAATGCAAAGCTTACTTGAGTCATATTCGGTGCAAAAACCATTGCAATATTACGTGCACTCATCTTGTTCAAATGTTCCAGTTGAGCAACATCAGCCATTAGGTTTATTGCCCAATCCAGCAGAGCAGCTTCTGTTGGTGGAAGAAGCCTCACAAGTTGAGCACATTCTTCTTCAGACTGAGACCGCATTACCTGCTCTGGTGAAAGAGGGTCCAGTACTCCAGTTGGAAGTTCTCTGAACCAAGCCTGCAAAAGAACATCACTAGATCAAATTCGTGCAGTTATCACTCTTGAAATAGCTCCCTTAATGAGTTAAAATGAGCTCTGCAAATGGATGCCAACTTAACAATATCGCACCAAAACAATATAATCTAGGAACTTAATTACGAATACTTTTTCCAAACAGTTCAGGGGAAAAAAGGAAGAATAAACCTGGTAATACCTTTATAAGGCCTGCCAAGCAGTGCACATCAATGCCATCTGGTACTACTCCTCTGTTTAATTGTTCCCTCACATACTCTTCTTGACCATTCTCAGCATTAATTCTGAAGATTCCTTCAGCCTGCATGTGAAGTTTCAATATTTCACGTTATCAAACAGTGAACTATGCACAAGCCTTGTTGCAATCTAAGAAATGAACATCAGAGAAAACTCTTAGTTTTCAAATCCCTTGATCAGAAATATTTGACCAAGCAACATAGTAGTTTAAACTAACATTGGACACTAACCAAGAATGGTAGGAAAGAATATGCAATGCTAAATACCTGCAGGCCTCCTTGTGCATACAGTTGTCTTTGCAATAACAGGAGTATTGTGGGTACACTATTTCCTCTGGCATCAAAAGAAAGTTGCATAGATTCTGTCGAAACCCCAAAAACACTTGCACTGTGGATAATAAAATAAAATATATTAAAACTCAACAGAATGATAGGATAAGTATGGATGCATTCATCAGACATGTCATATGAATCAAGTAGATAATGCCACCATAATAGATGATGAATCAGCTAAATTTAGATAGCCGATACATTAATGATATGCCACCAAGGGCATATTAACACACGTGAAAATACAATCACCATTGTTTCTTTATGATATGTCGCAAATAGCTTTTTATATTAGACATGTCACATATTGACGAGTCCTTATCATATTAACAGCATAAATTCACAAAACTTTACTTAAAAGTGCACTACTTGAATCAAGTTCTACCAAGTTCAAACATAAGAGATATATTTAGCTGCTATCAGATTTCAACAGTAAGGATTATGATAAGAGAACCACAACCGCAGTGTAAGTTCACCTTGCATCAAGAGATTTCAACTTAGCATATTGGCATTCATATTGTTCTTTGATATCTGACTGCAGGTATTTATAAATAAAGGTACTACAAATGCCAACTGTGATATAAGATTTCACTATCCTTCCATACAGATAAGGGAGACAAAGGACTCTTTGCAGCCTGTATGCAAGATTTAATTTAACCAATAAAGAGGGTATTAGATCATAAACTACACTGAATTAGAAGATTTTTCTGTGGCGTCTGTCTGTCAGGCCTTCCACAGGGTATTTCACAGTGCAAAAATGCCATGCAAGCTTAGTTTGTAATGTGAAAACAATTGGTTTGAAATAAAATAGCAGTAACTTGGGCATAGTTTTGCAATAGATGAGATAATCAAACAAATCCTGACAATAATATGAATTCCAAATTTTCCGTTTTCATCTGATTAAACAAACCTGCATAATGCTGCCATGTCATTTGTTATTATAGAAAAACATCGTTTGAGTACAATTAGTAATTTTTTTAGGACCAAGAAAAAAACGGAGCCACCGAAAGTGGATTTTTCAAAGAAAACGCTTGCGTTGGATTTTCGTGGTCAACCAACAGCCACATAGCCAATGAAATTACCGTTCTTAAGGCATGAATTTGAATGGAATCATATATGTTTATAAAAGGATTCTGGAAAGAATTTCATGAAGATAGGAACATTCGCATCCGTAAAACAGATAAACAACTAGATATTATCGAATAACGCATACAGAATTAATTACTACTAAGCATAAAAGAGAAAGATTCTTCAAATCCTATTACACAGAATACATTTAGCAACAAATTCAGCAATTTCATATCAGCTGACCTGGCGCTAGGAGCTCGTCTGGGAACTTCGGGTTCAAATTCCACAGGCAATCCAAGAAAACCATGAAAGCGATCGAAGGTAACATGCGCAACATGGCTGACATTGGAAGGCCATCCAATCTCCATGGAAGAGAGCTGTCCTCTACTAGTACTACACCCAATCAAAGATTTCCTGAAAGCAGTAACCAAAAGCGTCAAAATAGACAGCTGATCTCCCTCTCTGTCTCTTTCTTTCCTTTTCCTGTCCCGTACTTGACCTTCCTCCTCTTCGACCTCCTCCGCACCCAACTGAACCTGTACCCTTTCATCTACTGTGGGACTGTTAATAAGGGAACCCGAATGAGACCCATCATTGGGTGTGATTCGCCCACATGGACTGGAAGAGCTTGAGGTCGAAGGCAAGTGAGATGGAGATTGGAGTATTTCAGTCATATTGCGGTTGGGCCAAGTCTTAGTTTATTCTATTGTGCGAGATAAGCCAAGATTTTGGTATGAATATGGTGGAGTGGAGTTTGATTCAAGAAAGGGTTTTGGAAGGTGAGAGGATTTCATCATCACTGTACCTTCCTCTCCGGCTGGCTTTAGGTTACGGAGGGACAAAAAGAAGGGAATGGGTCCAGATTCTCGATTGGGAAAAAGGATCAGAAGATTGTAACGAGAGAGAAAGAGAGGTGGTTGGACCGAGAGGTGGTGGAGTAAGAAGGAAAATGAAAAGAATAGTGATTTTCCATCTTAAAAAAAAAAAAATTGAGTAGGGTCATAAATTTACTAAGCCTCAAAGTGGACTTCATCCCGTGGAAAAAAAAAAAAGGCACTATTTTTTCTTGTTACTAAACATGATTAGCATTGGACACATTATTAGCAAAGTTCAAAGTAACCTCGTGATCCAGTATTATCTGAGTCGGCAAGTTATGTTTTCTACGTTACCCCATCCAACCTTATTCAGAGCCGTGCTTTGTTTTATTATAGTTTAAACTTTAAAGTTAAACAAAAAATCAACTTAAGTTGGTAAAATGTGATCCAATACAACGTTGAAAATTAGAGACGCCTTACAAAAATGAAGCATAATTTGTTTTCCTTTTATTCATACTACTTAATCACTTAATTAGCGTCCATTTAAAGAAGAATAACGCAAGAGCAATCTACGTCTAATTATTCAATGATCTTGACACGCTTGAAAGAGACACTAAAGGCTTGGGTGCACCCAATTCATTTCTTGCCTTTTTGGGGGAATTATCCCATTTTTTAATCTTTTCGTCTTAATTACATATTTGTGTGGCCATTTCAGGGTACACAGTTAAGACGCCCTGACCAAGGCCTAGACTCCTAAGTTTTGTCTTATTAAAAGAAGTAACTCCAATAATGCAAAGTTACTGTGAATACCGTGGTCCACCAATTATATCATGCTGTCTCCCTATGTCCTTAATCTTCGCTATCAGTGTTGTTTTCATTGTTTGGGTCCCTTAGCGAGAAAACAGATAAGAATGTTTATGGATATTTTCACGAGGGAGTTATAACATCGGAAAATGAAAATCTTGTAGTTGAGGGGAAATATCATCTTCATGATAGCTTTTCTATTTTTCGCTGCTTGGCCCCATTCTTTTGTTAATCATGTCCTGTATAATTCACAGCAAGCTTCTATCTTCTGCAAGCACTAACTACGTTATCAAATGACAACATGATTTACTCCAAATCCAAATCATTTAAACGTTAGTTGCTTCTATCTTTTGCAAGCTTTGATTGATTTTCTGATAAGTTCTTAATCCATATGCATTCGGAGAGGTAAATGGTGTTTTCCCCGGGGTGGTGGCTATTCATAAAAGATACTCCTCTAATTTTTAATATAAAATTATTTAATTAAATTAAATAAATTAGTTAATATAATATATTTTTTTAAAATACTATAATTATCTTTTTTAACTATATCTCCTTATTTTATTTGATTATTGTTAAAGAAATATCAATAAGAATAATTTATAAAAAATTGATAAATATAGAAAATAAATCTTATATTTATAATCAATATCAACTTTAAAATTAAGTCATATATTAAATACTAGAGAACTAGTATATAACTAACACTAAACCCTGTTGCTTTTGCTATGATTACTGTTCCTGAAATAGCTACCATTTCTCTAATTACAACAATCATAGAAACCTTTCAAAAAATAATGCATCGGATAGGACAAGCAAATAAATGTTAATTAATCAAATAGTTGTTTGAAGTATAGGAGATATTGAAGCAAAAGGACCGACCTGTAGAATTTTGTTGAGGGAGCATATGAGGGGCTAGAGGGAGGAATAAGTTTTTTCCCTCAACGGATACAATGCTAAAGGAAGATACTTGGGAGTTACTTTACAGGAGCCTCTGGAGGAAAGATGATTGTGCATCGAAGGACACCCTGGATCTCGCCCGTTGCACTAAGTCGCAAGATACGAAGAACAATGACATTTAAAAGAGACGGTACGTAGCGGCTAGCGGGAGCCTTTGTAGGATACTTTATTTTTAGGCCTGATGAAGCCTTTATAAAACACTGAAGATCCAATTTAAGGGAAGAATTATACCATTGTGGTCTCTTGGAATAACATAATTGATTCATGCTTCAGTTTAAAATGGGATGCAAGACTGTTGTGGAAATTTGCTGGTTCTACGCAAGTCTTTTGCCGCACTAATAACTGGGAATGGTTCCAGTTTCAGGAAATTATCACTTTATATAAGCACCCGATTTTCTGTTTCGGATTGTACGATAATCATTATTATCTTAATATCCCATGTCAGAGCTGTCCGCCTTAGTTGAAGTCTGCTTTACTCTTCCCCACTTTGAATTTATTTCCTTTTCCTTTTCTTTTTGAGGCCAACTTCTCCCTATGACGTTTACTTTATGTGAGAGCGCATCACATGCCCACAGTTAACGGTTTCAATCATTCAAGGATGGAAGCGAGGAGCTCACAGAGAGGCAGGGATAGCCTCACGATAGCCATCCCTCACTGAACGGGTTACAATGAAGCCGCAAGACATGGAAGAGCAAATTTTGGGGGAACGGTAAAAGGATACGATCAGATAGCAAGAAATGGGGAAGAGAGAAACCCTGGGTCAGGTGTTCTAACGTACAAAGGGAAGTTTGGGATTGAGACCAAGGTGAGAGAAATGCAGACCTTAGACGCTGCCTCTTCACTTGCAACGCTTTCAACCACAGAGGGCGAGCCTAATTTTATGTTAATGCCCAATATCACCAATGCTTAAGTTGAGCCAGGATAACATGTGCGTTTTACCCCATATACATAGGATTCACCCGGTCGCGCACAGTAAAATGCAACAATAATAATAAATCTTATCCCATTAAATAAGATCGACTATGGATCATACGACGCCATTGTACTCTATCCAAAACTAAATCTTTAGATAGATTATTAACCAAAAGATCCCGCTCAATAACCTCGTTAAGTATTCTCTTTGGCCTTCCTCTACTCCTTTCTCATTGAGCATTCTTGTTGAGCGCACAGTAAAATGCAATACATTAAAATTCAAATCCAACTAAAAGTGATATATAAAGTATAAACATCATTTAGTTGAGTTAGGTCAATCTAAAGGTTTTATGAGGTGACAAATTTGATTTGCACACAAATTGCCATCATAAGGATCCAGTGTTAGCATATCTCAACAATTCCTATTTCAAATACATGCCAATCGAAGCATAATGGATGTGAACATAAACCAGGAGTCACTGAGCCCTGTTAACAGGTTCAAGTGCCTCGACAGTGACTACACTATTTCCTCTGATAACCTGCAGCAGTAGGGAACATAAACAACTTAAAATTGATAGGATTTGCAAGCTAGAGGCAGTAAGATCTTTACTACTGATCGTAAAGCAGAGAATAGAAAGAATAAGAACCTACCACCATCCCTATGTCAGTTTTCTCATTGCCATTCACCTCCACAGTATTGTCAACAACTAGGTTCATGAACTGGTCAAATCCCCTAAGTGTGCCAATAATCATCCGATTGGCATTCAGTTTAACTGCATTGAAACACAATATGCATAATTTTTTTATGGTGATTTCAAAGGTTTAACCATATGAACACATGCATGCTTCAGAAGGAAAGTCATGGATAATAAGCAGACATGTTTAAGATAGCATAGCTGCTGCAATAGGAATGGAGGCAGAGGCGGGACATATGCCAGCCCAACACCTCACCCGCTCCAAGGCTGGGTCAAGGCACCCACCTCTGGTGCCGATGATCTGATCATGAGGACCTTTGAAACGCTCGCCTCCATGTCTTATAGGAAGTTAATAATTTATCCTTTTCAGAACCAGATGAACATAGAAAGGGGGAAAAGTTGACAACAACACGCTCACAACATATCAAAATGAAATAGGCTTCAAACTAAGACTCTTTCATATGATTCTACAGATATTTCAAGCTCCATTATTATAATCTTCTGCCTTTCCTCTCATCTAGGCCAAAGTAATAACCCCACTGCTGTTTATTTTACATTGTCTTAAGTTAACTTAAACCAAATTCAGAAATCTAATAACAATAAGGTCTTCACACCTTTGAGCATAATATTTAGTCTTTCGAGTCCGACATCTGATTTAGAGTACAGTCACAGACAGCTTTGTTAAGATTCCACCATGGGTTCTTCGTTACAGATTAACACCCCCCAATTAATATTTATTTCAATTTTTTGGCTCAAATTTTCACATTTAATACTTCACTTCTTAAGTAGGTTACAATATTTGAAAAGCTAATCTGCTAAATAAATATTATCAGCTATCAAGTAAATAAAATCATAACAACCTAGAACACTGGCGATTGGGCTACGAAGGTTCCCTTAGTTCAAAGGACCAAAACTATGAACAAGACAGTGAAATATACTCTCTGCGGTACCAATGAATCCCAAATGAAAATCTAGGGCATTCGGCAAGCCCTCGAAGGAACTTTGAATTGGCACAAACAACATTAGAACGATAGATCGCAAAAACTACAAAGATAAAATCAACTCCAGAATACTGAATACTTCAGTTGCCACAAGTAAGCTCAGAAACAACTCCTAAGAAAATAAAGAATTCGAAAAGCACAAAAAACAAACTTACTTTGGAGCTTCTTGTCCATATACCTGTCGAATACCACAGAGAAAAGAATAAGAAAAGATTAATACTTCTCCGATATATGAGAACTAGATACAGAATATATATGTTAGTGAAATTGAGGTACAATCCGATGTAAGCAATACTTACTTCTTTAGATCCGGAGGTTGACCTGACCTGCTCATGGTGGTGTTAAGTTTCAGTGAAAGAGGACGGTAGTTCGCAAAGACACGGGAGATTTGAGGACTGAAAATTGAAACAACCGCGCGCCGAAACCCTAATATAGAGTCCAAACTGCGTAATTGGTGAAGGCCTAAAAAAATGACACGTCGTCAGGAACGACAAGAGATGTATGACGGGTGTTTCGAGAGTTGAACTCACGACCTCTCGCACTTGAAGCGAGAATCATGCCACTAGACCGAACACCCGTGATATTGTATTGCTATTAACTAAATAATATAAAAATTAATATAATTGTTTTTTTAAAAAGAACAAACAAGTGCGATGCATATATGCACGTGCAAGAGACAAACATCTTTTTTTTTTTTAATTATAAACTTAAAAGCTTTACTCTGCTATATTTAAATTTAATAAATGATATTAAACTATTTATTATTTAAATTAATTTTATTAATGAGAAATATTTTTCTGTTTATAAGTAAAAGAGGATATGATAATTTTATGATTTTTTTTGTTAGAAAGTGGTATCCTACCTGATAAATTAAAAATTAACTTTTTTTAAGAGATTATCAAAAATTGAAGTGATATAAAGATATATATATTAAAAGAGATAAGAATAAAATAGAATTGGAATATTTGAAGATATGTGTTTTTAAATATTTAAATTTATATATAAATATAATAGATAATTTATTCTGTTTGATATTTATATTATTTAAAAAAATAAGATTTTATCTTATTTTTAGACTACGAATAGATTTATTTTTTTAAAAATATATATATATATATAAAAATTGAACATTTATTAACCGCGATCTATTTACCCTCTTGCATAGTGTATAGAGTTCGTTGTTATTCTTTATTCTTTTTTTGGTTTTAACACAATATACAAGCTGACTGTTCGACATTTATATTTTCTTTAGACTTTTCATGAAATTTGCGTATTATTCATCGAGAAAGCGATCCGTGCCATGCCAGGCCCAGCTCCCCTCTAACTTCTTATCATTGAATCTCATGTGTTGTGGGGATTTAAAATATTCAATTATTTAAAATATATTTAATTTTTAAAAATATTATTTAATTATAATTTTAATTATAATATTTGAAGAGTTATTTTAATTTGTTAGTACATAAATTTATATTTGAAGACAGTAGACGACTCGTCTTACTTAATATTATTATCGTTTAGAAGAAATAGATATTTTATCTTATTTTTATATTGTAAGTAGATATAATCCCTTTTTAACAAATGTAACAAAAAAAATTACGTGTTGTAGCAACAAAAAAATCACGTGGATGGATTTGTTTTTCAGGTGAGGCGGTCAGACATTTTTTTCTTTTTTAAGTTGTTTAATTTCTTGAAGTAATATTTTATTATAATTCTAATTATAATATTTAGAGAAGTATTATAACTTTTGAATGTCTAGATTTATGTTTGATAGCTTGCATTACTCAATATTAATATCGTTGAAGAGAAAATGAGACTTTATGTTATTCTTAAATTATAAGTTAATCTTATTCATTTTTAAAATTTTGTTATAAAAAAAAAATTGGCCATTACCTTAGACCGGACGAGAAAGATTGAGTGAGATCACAACACCAATCTTGAATCTGTTTAGTACTGAATGTCTCCTATTTACTAACTACTTCAATAGCCTCACCATCTCATTACATTATACTTCCTCCTCCGGTTCTACACATCAAGTTTTACGTGTGGTAAAATATTTTGTATTTATATTTAGTATAGAGGAAACAATATAAAATATGGAGAGTTAATTTTTATTATGAATATAAGATATATTTTTTATATTTTTTAATTTATTTTAAATTATTTCTATTCACATCCTCATTATAATAATAAAGTAAAATAACGCAAGATTGAGTTAAAGAAGACAGTTATAATATTTTTTAAAAAATATTATATTAATTAATTTTATTAATTTGATTAATTAGTTAAATATATTATATATTAATATTTAAAAAATATTATTTTTGTAATATTGTTCTCGTGTCGAAATCATGTTAACTCTGAATAGTTTAAAATATGATTACAGTGCATAGATGTGAAGAACCTCGTAAAGCAGCGTCTTGGCCCTGATGTGTGGTTCCCCGGACCCGTGATCCGTTGAACCTTGAACGTGAGACCCCCATTATATTACTTATTAGTTCCGTGCCCCGTGCATGTGTTGTTAATTATTTGAGTTTCTTGATCACAAAAAATGAGTATAGATAATATATTTAAATTAAATATATTATAAATCGAAAAGGCCTGCGTCTCCTACATAATCCTCTTTTATTAGTCCTTTTTATATGAATATATACCGGTAATTAACCACAATGATGTCGGTAAGGGGCCGGACCTCTCATTATTATTGCGGACTTATCTTCGTCACACTAGCATGTTCGTGCAGTGCGATCATTTTCAATGGACTGGGACCTTCCATCAAAAACAACAATGTCAAAGCTGAGTTTTTACCAAGGCCACACATAACTAAGTGGTAATCATTTAGTTCTTGGTCAACCAAAAACCAATTAAAATGCTCAGTTTTTTTTTAATTATTATGTGTATTTGATTGGTTTCAAGGCGATTCTGGGGCGCCACGGGATCCGTTTTTGGTTTGACTTGTTCCTTTGGTTGCACTCGCAGAATTATTCACGACCGACAAATGTGGAGTAGAAACCCGCCAATTCTCCAACCCACTACTAATGGCTATTCTATTGTTTTTACCATCCGAGATAATATCTTTTGTCCTTTTAACTCTTCCTCAGTCAAGCTCGCCCAACAACCACTTGACACCTTGTTAGCATGGTATCCCTTAAAAAGAAGAATGTTTTCTTTAATGCACTCAACAATGTTCACATGTCGTAGATTCCCAAATATTCATAAGTCAAGACGTGACACTTTCAAATTCTCAACCCCGTGCTTTCGTTACGATCCCCTTTCACTTTCACATAATATAAAACTGATGAATCCTCGTTACGCTTAGCTAGCAAACGCACACGTACAATAATCTTCTTATCTCTGCTTCTTCTTCTTCCACAGATGATATCGTTTAAGAAATTGGCCAAGAAGGTGAAGGCTGTTGGTGGGGTTGACCCAGACCCTGTCTACCATGAGTATTTGCTCAAGGAACACGAGGAAGAAAGCCCACCTAACAGAACTCCGACTGGGTTTTTTGCACTCTATGTTGGGGAGGAGCGCCGACGACATGTCGTTCCAACCAGATATCTCTCTCACCCGTTGTTCAAGACGTTACTGGACAAGGCATACGATGAATATGGCTTTGATCAGAAGAACGGTCTGGTTGTTCCGTGCAGCGTTTCTACTTTTCGGCAGGTGTTAAATGCAATTGAACGCAGCAATGGGAGGTTTGATCTGGCCAAAATTTTTGATGAGTTCCCTTGAATTGCAGTGAACAGAACCTCTTTCTTTTTTTCTCCGGAATCAGAACTATAGATATTATCTTTTGGCATTTGCAGGGCTATATGTAAGCTCTGTACTATATATATCTAGAAGTAGGAGATATATACACACTGGTATGAAGCATGGCGTAGCTGGAAGTTCAGTGGAAGCTGTTGATACAGACAGTTTTTCAAGCAGGAAGATCTTACGTGTAACTAGTTTCTGGCATATAAGTGAGATTTGAATTTCGGCTTGTGTACTTCAACAATCACATTCCCTTCCTTTTCAGTAATCTAATCAAATGGCCACAAATTAACATATGTGTTCGCGATCTCTTATTCCGAAATATTAACCAGTAATCCCCATATTACTTATTAAGCTCTCCGCTTAATTCGGTGAGTTTGCCACCCTATTATTTTTCGAGGTCTTTAAAGCGCGAGAATTTGGAAGCGTAATGTGAGAGGGACACTAAAAAGTAAGCCTCGGCGAAATTATGCTGACTAATTAACTGCATGCACGGAAAGAACGCAGACTTTTCTCCGAACCCTGAAAATTTACAGTTAGACAGTAACTTAATTCAGTTATAAGGTTTGTTGAAATTTGAAATAAAAATAGGGATGAAAAACAGAGCCATTTGCAGTTATTATATGAGAGAATTGAGGCGGCATCTTTGGTATCATTAAACGATAGTTCATATTGCTAATGCCATGGCATCTTTGGCTCAACTGTTCTCATTTTCCCGATGGGAAAGAATTTGCTCTCAATAGATCGTGTAGGAATTTGCAGCTTCATTGATTCACGAGGTAAAGCTGAACAGTGAATTGGCCAATATATAACGGCCATGACAGTTCAATCTACTGATCTTCAATGTTACCGGCATCCGCTAGGATTTTCTTCATATGATCAAATAGTTTTAGTACCTGCTCCCTCGAGTGAAGGGGTGAGGGATATACGCATGCGCAGTTCAACATACCCTTCCGTATGGTGTCGAATATGGCTATGGATGGCCCCACGCCATGGACGGAAGAGCATCCCTCATAGTCTTCCAATCCAACCTCACGATGCATTTCATCTGACTCTGAATCATCAATGACAGGGTCTTCAAACACTGAAACTAATGCTGTTCTCAGTGACGACGAAGGTGTCAAACCCGGGTTGTCAATGGCTTTGCACATGAGGTAGTTGAGGTCAGACATGTCTGTGAAATGCTTGTTGCAATTCTTAGCATTTTCGAAGGCCATGTAACTTCTCGTCGCCAGCTCCCATAGAGTTTCTCCGCCCACATCATGGGTGTTTAAGACGGCAGAATGGTAGAATCCTGAACCAAATAAGCGATTTGTTAGAAAGCTGCCTGTGAATCATATTGCTCCGTACATGTAAGCTCTTAGCGCAAAGATTGATGCCTGGAGATTGGGGGCTGTAGGCACATGGTATGCGATAAGTATCACAAATCCTGAATGACACAGTTTTACTCTGGACTCAGGTTACAGGGCAAAAGAACTAGTGTTCAATAAATTACTTCAAAATGATAAAAGAAAAGCTTAAAAACGGTATTATCAAATATTGTGAACCAGGGTGGTGTGATGTACCAGTAACAGAAGCATAATGAACCAGGGAAAAAAGTGTGGTCACCAATTTGTGTGGCTTACCGAGATCATTGCTGCTAAGGACTGGATCAAGAATTGAGCGGCAATCAGTGAGAGTTACTACAGCATATTTCTCCTTCTCATAATCAGGATGGTGCTTAGATGCCCACGAGGCAATCATTCCAGCTGCCGCAAGTGCCCCACAAAGCTTGATTCCTCTTGATTTACATCCCTACGTCATATTGCATACTTAAACTGAATCATTACATTACCAAATCACATGCAAAAGGCAGATGTAATGTATCATGTAGATGATAGAAATTCAGAAATATACTGATTATGGAGCATTTGGTACTTAACATACTGACCGCAACATTGCTATGAAAGTTGGTCACTTTTTTTGGCCAACAAAATAAATCACTCTAAAAGAAGCCGAAATTGTGTATGACATGTATTGGAAAAGGTAAAAAACACTTAATAGATGGCATGGGATACTCACGCATTTGGCAGTAAATATAAGGATAGACAGGACTTAATCTACTCCTAAAAGTTGAGTACAGAGAGGAACACAGGACCACAAGACCACAGCAGCTTCATGATTTGGTGGTTCAGATAGTACTTTACTCTGTAAATTAAATTACAGTATCACACTACTGAATTTTCCTCCAGAAACTTGATTATTATAACATCAAATTGATTTAGTTCTCACAGTCCAAATATTTTTTGGCCAATTTTTTCATTCCTAATCAGATTACTTCTACATGTGATGTGATTTTGGCACCCCCACAGGACCTTCCGAGTCAAAACAAAACAGAGTTATCCACATCCATCTCATCTTCAAGAAACATTTTTTAAAATATAAACGAGAGACTTGTTGACGCAATTAATAAAAAACAATATTCAAGGACAATTTTCTTGTTCTTGACAGGATTGATGGATAATGCAATTATTAATTAACTTAGGAGTTATCACGAGGAATAAGAAATAGTAACTCACGACAATTAGCCTCTCAGTTTCGTCCCTGTCCAACTGCAATTTGGCTACCTTAGAGCTTCTTTGGGAATCAGCATCGACAAAAGGCAAAGTCGAGAACCTAAAAGAGTTCAAGGAATATCCAAGCACGTCAAATCCACGCGCCCAAAATGGCTTGTTGGCCTTCCCCTCTGGAATGAGATCCTCAATGGCCAGCCTGACCTTTTCTTTTCTCTCTAATTCCGTCTCCGTCCCTTTCCCTTCTTTCGCTCTTCCACCCACTCGCTCTAGCAGTTCCTTCAGCAGAGACACCGCCGCAGTACGGTCGCATGCTGACGTGTGCAGTCGGAGAAAGAAAGCCCATTGGTGATCGCTTACCGTGTAGAGGCTGGCATGGAAGACGTCCGTGTCGGCGGACATTGAGCCACTATGAGCACGCCACGAGTTCCGATTCAGCTCGTACTCGAGGATCCGATGGAATGGGCTGATGGGATGATCGTTCGATTCACTCTCGATGATGCGAGACGTGTATTGCAGACCAAAGGACGAAATCTGGATGTGAGGATCGGGAGGAGTTATGTAGTGAAAGGTGTTGGCGGAGGCGTCCAGGCGGAGCCTTGAGCGAAGGATAGGATGGGAATTTTGTAGATTGCGGAGTGCAGTTTGAAGGAACGAGACATCGGGGGATTTGGAGAGAAGGAGACCGAGAACGGTTATCCCGGTGCCGGCGAGGACGGACTTGCACCAGCTGTACTCGGTGCCGCCGACGGGTCGAGCGGTGGATTCAGGCATCGGAGGCGGGTGGAGGGCGTCACTCTTTACTTGTGTTGCACAAGGAGGAGATGGGGCATTGAGGCCACACAAGATACTAAAGAAAAAAGGCAGAATGGGAGATAATGATAAGGAAGAAAGAAACAAAATTGAAGCCGCTGTCGCTAGCTACGACTGACTGGGAGCCATGTAGCCCCTCTCGATGTGTTTGGGGATTTTTGGCGCAAGCTGGGGAATGTGACTCGATGACGACAGAAGCTTCTTGTATTGGAGCTTGAAGTTGGAACTTGGAAAATGTTAGGTTGGGATTTTTAGTTCCCTCACATGTCTAAACTTTAAACGAGATCTCAATTGGCTTGTAATTAGGCACCTTGTTATTATGGTAATTAGACATCTGGTAATTAGACGTTAGTATAGACAAAATTGTACGTATATATAAAATAATTAATTGCATTATTTACGATTTTAAAATAGATGTTACGAATTTTACAAGTATATATATATATATATATATATATATTAAATTATCTCATTAATGTTCAGCATGCATGCGGTGGACACAAGATAAGATGTCATATTTCCAAAGATGAGACGGTAGAGTGTAAATGTAAATATGTAATCACTTCCTGCAAGGAATAGGGTTGGGCTTTTAACCCCTACGAAGTCACGTGTGTGTGTGTGTGTGTGTGTGTGTGTACAAACTTCAACTTGTGGTGCGTGCTCTTTAGTCCAAACTTCGAAAAGGATAAGACGATAACGTGACGGACAATTTTTAGAAGGACGTTGAATTTTCAGCCCCCTTTTGGTGCATCTTAGAAGATCAAACGTTTGCATATGATTTATTTCAGATGAACTTGAACTCGAAAGTATAAGTGGGTGATATGCACATATATAATAAACTACGTTGTTTATAAATCATAATAATTGGCTTGTTTCCATTTTCGATTTATGGATGGATAGTTATATTTGTATTTCAAATAAATATTGTAATAAAAACTAATATATGGTACAATAATTCATTCAATTTATTTCAATTTTAAATATAAAATATAATTTATAATATAAATTTAAAGAGTATGAATTATTTACATCTCATAATGTTTGCATTCGATCTAGCGATAAATTCTCCTTGTTTTTTTTTCTCTACATCTTCATTGGTAATTTGAGAACGACAATCCAACCTTTTAAGATCTACAAAATCATTATGCCGTGTTTCATGCACGCATACCGTATATATTAGCCCATCCTATTGTCGTCTCCACACTTTGATTTCGATCCCATCATGGTATAATCCCAATTAATTTTAACCTTAAAGTTTAAACACACGAGTTTTCAAGCTGTTTAATTCTGTTTTCTCTTAATTATAAAACAAGCTCCTTAAAGCTTTGTTTAGTTCAGCTGAAGGGAGGATATATCATATTAATTTAAAAAAAATAGGAAAAAATAGAAAAATTAATTAATGATATTTTTTATTTGGTTAAGAAAGGGAGGACAGTGGAATTAATTAGGAGTTGACAAATATACTATTATCTATTTATTTAAATTTATTTACTCTTTATTTATAATATTCATATCAAAATTATTTTTTTTAATTTATTAATCTTAAAATTTTTATCTCATTTATATAAATAATAAAATTAAAAAAATATGATACAATTTTAACATTGTTTCTTACTAATTTTATAATTATTATATATTTTAATATAATATATAAATAATTTATTATGTTTATTAAATTTTAGCAATTAAAAAAAATTAGGTGTGAGAAAAATAAAAAAAAAGACCTGAGGGTATAATTGGAATATTAAAAATTAATAAAGGGTAATTTGGTTATAATAGGGTAAAAAAATTCTCTTCCTTCCAAAAGCCCCCACTTTTAGAGGGGAGATAAAGGAGGGGAGGGGAGCACTAAATGACAAAAAATCTCCCCTCCCCCTTCTATTTTTCTCATCCAAATATATTTTATTTTCCCTTTTCCTTCCTTTCAAAATCCCGCAACCAGCCTAACTCTTGTAGGATTGAAGTGGTTATTTATTCGAAGTTATTGAGAGCGGGCTGAGCTGTCAACTGGGAGCCCAATCCAACTTCGCTAGAGCCCAATTCTGTTCTCCCTTTACCGTTATATTTTTTATTTTCCCTGTGAATAATTAATACAGCTATTCCTGGCCCAATTGATTCTAAGGGACAATTGGCACATGTGATTCAAATTTTAGAGGTTAAATGGTCGCCCCGATACACCCCATTTGAACACTCTTAGAAAGGACCGTCAGATCGGGAATCCAACATCTGAATCGTAGATACGAAATTAAGCGAGAGCGGCTCTCAAAATTTCAAATCTCAAACACACCCGCTCTCCTACCGATTCACGCAGGGCGGGTAGAGAGAGAAACGAAATTCAGAAGCCGATATACCAACGAAAGAGTGAAGGTCTCTGTGGTGATCCTTGCTCTCTCGGATCCACAATGTCCACTCGCAGCGACAAAGAGAAGGGCGTCAATGTTCAGGTTCTCCTTCGTTGCAGGTATGATAACCTTTTGTGCATCTATTTTCACAGCTTCTCGACCTTTCAACTAATCGGGCAACATCTCTGTCCCTCGTATAAATTCCAGGCCGTTTAGCGAGGAAGAGTTGCGCACCAATGCACCGCAGGTTGTCACCTGCAACGAATACAGTAGAGAAGTATCGGTATCTCAGAACATTGCCGGCAAACATATAGACAGAGTTTTCACGTTCGATAAGGTGCTTCTTTCAACCCAATTTTCTACTTTCCTCGTTATGTTCACTGAGATGAAAACTAGCTTTCTACAGGTAGCCCACTTGGGTTTCTCTACACTTGATTGTTTTTTGGGGACATTGACATGTAGCTTCCATACTGTTAAAAGAAGGCATAATACTGAATGAGCCAATCTTGTTGAACATCAGAGTAAATGATGTTTCTCCCGTATAATCCAGGGAAACTTTTATGGGAAAAAGTGAAACGGTCTAACTCCAACGAGTTCATTACATTGAAAATGATGCTTCCGTTGGATGTTATTAAGTTGTAATTACGGGTAGGCTTTTGCTTTGGATTATTTTTGTGTGCTGTGCTTCTTGCTTATCTTGCCTGGATTTTTCCTTATTGAGAAATGCAACATTGCTTGGTTGGAGACCAGGCATTCGTCAAGTTCTGTAGTGATTTATCAGAAATGCGTAGTGTTTAAGCCTGTTAGGAACTCCAAATGATCCATGGCATATGTCCGCAGGTTTTTGGTCCTTCGGCAACGCAAAAAGATCTCTATGATCAGGCTATCATTCCGATAGTAAATGAAGTTCTTGAGGGCTTTAATTGTACTATATTTGCATATGGTCAAACTGGCACGGGGAAAACATACACTATGGAAGGTGATTGCAAGAGGTCAAAGGTATAATTTAGTGTGTTGTCAGAAAGTTAATGCAAGTGCGACTTGCTTACTCATAATTCATGCTTACTAAGTTTATAAAACAACTGTGCAGAGCGGGCTGAATGGAGAGTTGCCTCCAGACGCAGGAGTCATACCTAGGGCTGTTAAACAGATTTTTGATACCCTTGAGAGCCAAAATGCTGAATACAGTGTGAAGGTCACTTTTCTAGAATTGTATAATGAGGAGATCACTGATTTGATTGCACCTGATGAAATTTCAAGAGTTGCTTTGGAGGAGAAGCAGAAAAAGCAGCTGCCTCTCATGGAAGATGGTAAAGGTGGAGTTCTCGTAAGAGGTTTGGAGGAAGAAATTGTGACAAGTGCTACCGAGATCTTCACTCTCTTGGAAAGGGGCTCTGCCAAACGGCGTACTGCAGAAACTTTATTGAACAAGCAATCAAGGTTACTGTTGCTTTTTGTTTCTTGTTTAGACAGATTACAAAGTTCGATCTTTTATTGAGATTTAATTCTTCTCCTTTTCAGTCGGTCACATTCCTTGTTTTCTATAACAATTCACATAAAGGAACCAACCCCAGACGGTGAAGAACTAATAAAATGTGGGAAGCTGAATTTGGTGGATCTAGCAGGCTCAGAAAATATTTCTCGTTCCGGTGCTAGAGAGGTAATACTCGTAATGTATATTGCGCGCGCAAATGAACATACATTCCCATTCGATATTTATTTCTAAGTTGTCTTGGAAATTAAGCTTCGTAAGGCGGATACTTATTCTATTTTCAGGGTCGTGCAAGAGAAGCTGGGGAAATTAATAAAAGTTTGCTTACTTTAGGGAGGGTGATTAGTGCTCTTGTGGAGCACCTTGGCCATGTTCCTTACAGGTTCTTTCTCCTGCAATGTTTGATTTAGTTTTACTATAGATAACGAGTTAGTCCTTCTCTTTGTCTTTGTGAGTGGGCGCGTGCGTGCTTATAATAGGTGCCTAATATTTGTCTAGCATGCTTACCTAGCAAAACTGGAATTCAGGGATAGCAAGCTGACGCGTTTACTGCGTGATTCACTCGGCGGAAGAACCAAGACTTGCATCATAGCCACTGTTTCTCCCGCTGTTCATTGCTTAGAGGAAACGTTGAGCACACTGGATTATGCCCACAGGGCGAAGAACATAAAAAATAAACCCGAGGTGTGTTACTGCAGGAGGACTTCTGATTGTTTGCATTTTTTAGTTGTCCTACATTCATACGTACAAATTATTTATGGAGTCTTGAGACAGAGTGAGTCGACCTTTCTATTTTGATCCATTATTTCTAAGAAATATTTGTTTTATGTTTACAAAGTCTTTCAAAAATTGGCTATTTGTATCCATTTAGTTTCAGCGGGATACGTGTGCCTTTTAATTTTGTAAGTGACCGAGGAAATGCTCAATATTATTTTTCATTAGCTGGGAGTACGTGCCTTTCCTTGTTATGATGCATGAAGCATGATTCAATGGAATATTAAGTTTCTATTTGCAATTCAAGCCGTTTACTATGTGTAATCTAGATATTTCTTATGGGTTAGTTTCTATTCGCTATTCAGTGGGTTAAGTTGTGCTATATGTTGATTTTATGAATGACATATGTTGTGTCCCTGGGCTTTTTTTATAAGATTCTCATTTAGTTTAGCCTTGAGGTAATTTTTTTTTGTTTCTCTAAAGGATTCTCCGTCTTATTCCTTTCTGTTTATTCTAGGTTAACCAAAAAATGATGAAATCCACTCTTATCAAGGATCTTTACGGAGAAATTGAACGCCTCAAAGGAGGTGAGTTGCTTTGTCTCTGTTGCACTTGCCAAAGAGCTATTTAGGCTCTTCAGAATAGTCGTGTTCTTTAAAGGACATGGGTTTCTTCAGCATCGAGGAATTTTTTTATTTTTAATTTTGACCAGAGGTTTACGCTGCACGGGAGAAAAATGGAGTCTATATACCGAAGGAAAGATACTATCAAGAAGAGAGCGAACGGAAGGTTAAGAATTTTTTTTTTCCTTGTTTGCTTCCTCTCCCGTTGCATTGCTATTAATTCATTGTGTTCACCAAGAAGAGTATTCTTCCAAGAAGTTTTAACTCAAGTGAATATTGGGAAAGTTTCAGATATTTTTAGTTTCTTTTGTATGCTTATTATTTTTATTTCATATGCACTTGTAATTAGTATATAGGAGTTCAATTGAGACATTTATCTTGTTCTTATTATCGTTCATAGATGGCGACCGTTGAGTCCTTCCATTGACGCGTTTTCCTTGTGATTAGGCTATGGCAGATCAGATTGAGCAGATGGGGATCACATTAGAAACTCACCAGAAGGTTTTCCTCCATTAATACTTTTGGCTATAGAAATTATTATGGGTCATCTTGTTTTTGTTATTCTTATTCGTCTTTGGCATGCTTCAACCAGCAACTGGAGGATTTGCAAAACAAGTACGTTGATCAGGTTCGCCAATGCTCTGATCTGAGTCACAAACTTGATTCCACTGAGGTGAGTTATTCAAGTGCTTGTTCTTGACAGTTAGAGTCCTGCGCGCATTCTTATCCAACAATCATAAAACCACACAGAAAAACTTGAACAAGACCAGCAAATTGCTTGCCAACGCAGAGGAAGAACTAAATAAATGTTGTTATACTCTTAAAGAGAAGGATTTTATCATTTCTGAGCAGAGAAAAGCAGGTATGTATGACTATGTGTTTCAATCGTTTTTCTTGCCTCTTTAATTGTGCTAATGTTAATTATGTACTATAGAAAATGCTCTGGCTCATCAAGCATGTATATTACGAGCTGATCTGGAGAAAGCTCTCCAAGATAACGCCTCATTGTTCTTGAAAATTGGTAGGTTATATTCTTTTTTTATGCATCACTTGACTTGTTTTTTTGAAATGCTTGAATACATATCTTCCATCTTCTATAACAGGTAGAGAAGACAAATTGAACACAGGTAACAGAGCTCTGGTGAACAATTTTCATGTGGACCTTGCCCAGCAAGTTGGTTCTCTTTGTAACACTGTCACAACCTCATTGGCTCGACAGAATGAACACCTTCAATGCGTGGAAAATCTCTGTCATTCGTTTTTAGGAGTTCATGATAAGGTTTGTAAGGCAAATTTCGGTTCCTGTTTCACTTAATTCCTTTTCTTGAATATTTCTTCCAGCTTTATATTTATCTCAGGTTCATTATACTCTCACCGTCATAAATATATGAGCTTTTTACTCGATTCTAAATATATGGTCCTTTTCAAATCACAATGTATCATATATGCATGTCGTGTTATCTTCTATTCTCTTATTCATCTTTCATGACCTGTAGGCGGTTGTTGATGTTAAAAAGAAAGTGGCTGCTTTAAGGGCTTTGCATAAATCTCATGTTGAGGCAATGCAAAATGTTGTGCGTTTGCACAAGGCGAACTCTGATGCTACTTTCGAGGAAATATCATCTCTCAGTGCCTCCAACTGTCATTCTATTGAAGAAGTAAGCTTATTTTTCAGTTCCGTGTATAGCGCTTATTTTTAGTTTTTGTTTGACACTAATTTGTTTTTTTGTTTTAATTTTATTTAATGAATCAGTTTCTCGCATCTGAGGTCGACCAAGTAGGTTCCATATTTGATGATCTTCATAGTTCTCTGACGACTCAGCAGGGGGAATTTGCGGCCCTTGCAAGGGATCTACGACATGTGTGTGGTTTAAATTTCGCTCCCGCCTATCTTATAATTTTTATATACTCGGCCTCATCTTTGCGGTTTTTGTTTCGCTATTTTATACAGAACGTCCCCCATATTTTCTAAATAAAAAATAATACTGTTTTTACTGATTTGATTCTTTATCTACTGTTGGGGTTTGCTCTGCCCTGCGGATTCTAAATAAAAAAGAAATTCAACCATAGTTTTGAGCAAACAAAGGAGATATCTGAGTGCACTCAAGAATTTGTGGACAAGCTTTTAGAAGAATCTAAAAGGCTCGGGAACTTTGCATCACAAGCTGATGAAGTGCAGATAAAGAGCATCGCTGAGTTTAAAAAAGTTTACGAGGTAATAATGTGACGGCGGTAAACTTTCTTAAACGACAGTTTAGTGATGTTGATATCTGACACGTCATAGTCGATCTTATCCTATGCAGGAGCAGTCCAGATCTGACACAGAGAAGCTTATTGCTGATATGACTAGTTTAGTGTCTAATCACATTCGTCGGCAAATGGATCTGGTCAGTCATCGGTGTTTCTTTGGTTGTATTTTTTCCTAGGTTTTGTATTCCTATACCTCTCAATTAACTTACATAACGGAATTATGGGAGACCTTGTAGGTAGATGCAAGGCTCGTTGATCTTAGAGATAGTGGCATTGCGAACAAGTCATTCTTGGATGAACATGTGTCATCAATGGGAGAAATTGTGACTCATGCGAAAAGAAAATGGCAGGCCTTTTGCACACAAGCTGAAAAGGATGCCAGTGATACTGCTGATTATTCTGCAGTCAAGCATTGTCGTATGGAGGCACTCTTGCAGCAGAGGTATCTGTTAATTTTTCCTCCTCGATCTCTGGAAAATGTTATTCACATTCTTTCTTAAATCTATTTAAATCCTTTTTGTAGTTTTGATTTGATCGATTCGGCGCGGGAACACACAAAGAAGACACATAAAGCAGTTAATGAGATGGGGACCAAACACGTTTCCAAAATGGAGTCCCTTATCAGGTGTGTGGTCAGTTGACTCTGACGTTCACAAGTGAACAACTCTAGCCATTGCTCGGCAAATACTATTCACACTGACACATGATTTTTCTTCTGCGCGTTTTGGTTTACTTTATGCGTACTTTGTTCATGGCACTGATTTCGGTTTTCATAATTTATCGGTTTCATGCGTTGTAATTAATATCAATCACTCTGATACAGGAATGTTACTGATAGCAACGCGTTACATGACACGGAAATCCATTCGGCCCGGGTGGCTGCAGAGGAAGATATGGCAAAGAACAGTGAGGATACCCTTCTGCAATTTGATGGTGAGTATCGTAATTTGGAAGTTGATCATTAGTCAACATGCATATGAGAATGGCTGCTTCGCTTATAAAAATCACTTCTAAATGTATATGTTTTGCTTTTATATTATGCTTTCCTGCAATACCTTGTGTAGACCTCTCCGTGAACGAGCGGGAAACCATATCTGGAATGTTAGATGTTTTGAAAACGCACGCAAACACACTAGAGACTTTTAGAGAGGATCACTCTGGCCAGGCTGATTCCATTAAAGAGAAGGGTCGTGAAACTTTTGAGCAACAATATCGGGTAGGTCTCCTCGGCCATTCCATTTTATGGTCACAAGAATGAATTTGCACAATTGAATTATTTATCATTTGATTTTTTGTTTTGGGTGTCTTGCAGGACTATGAGCCCACTGGGAGTACACCAATTAGGCAAGAATCGGATGTTCCAAGCAAGGAGACAATAGAGTCCTTAAGATCAATGCCAATGGAATCTCTGCTTGAGGAATTCAGAGAAAGCAATTCTTATGAATCATTAGGTGTAAAGGAGTTGAAACCATCACTCATTCCACGTTCTCCTCTAAGCCAGCTCAACTAACGGAGTAGGATGAGGAACTTGCTCCTTTAAGAGATCAAAATTGTGTCTGTAACATCACATTGTTTCTTGTTACCATTAGGGGTTGCAATCATGTATACTCAGATGACATAATGTAATGTGGATCCCATCTAGGGATCTGGTTGGGGTACGAAGTTATAATAATATTTGTAACATCTTTACGCCATTAAATTATCATTTGTTGAGAGCCCCTTTCCATTGGAGGCATTGTTTCTAGTTTCTTTTATTTTGCTTGTTAAAAGGGGGTGGAAATTATCATCATTTAGGCCATTCACAAGGTGTGCTAGGTTCGGCATGGTTAAAAGTTATTTGACAACAGAATTAAAAAAGGTTTAAAATGAAATAGAAATTAATTTCATTATTGAAAAAAAATAATACTATTTTCGTTCAGAAAATATTTTTGGAAAAAATAACATTAGGATCAAGAGTAATTTTTTTAAAAAAAAATTGAATGCACAATAATAATAAATTTTTTTACATAATATTAACTGAAAATTTGATTTAAAACTCTGTAGAGTTTTAAAAAATAATACTCTTCTAATTTTTAACAGAAGATTTAATTTACTCTTTTAGATAGATTTAAGAATTTAATTAAATTAGTCAATTATAACAATATAAAAATTAATTAATTTATGTATATTAAATAATATAAAATATAAATTTATCTTGAGGATTATATTTGATTACAATTAATTAATTTTTTTAATATATCTAAAAAATTAATTAAATTTTATAGTAAAAATAGGAAGAGAATGATGTCCGTCATATATCATATATTTTTATTAGATGAATGTAGTTATGTTTTTATTGGTTATACTTTTGAGTACTTCAATTTATATTTTTAACATACTTTCTTTCAATTAAATAAAAATAGAATGTGTCAAAGTCATCATTCTAAAAATACTACGCTCCCTCTAAACTACGATTATTATCTTTAGTCTAATTCCAATGTATTAGTATTACACTCCCCAGGTTGATATTAGAATATTCCCTCCATCATTAACCAGTAGCAAACTAAGTATTAATAAATCCTTATCAGCACACGTCATATCTATCTGTATACTCCTCTTCAATCTTTTCTTGTTTTGGATGATTATTAAACTCTTCAGTCTTGTACTACCAGAGGACACGTTCAAATATGCATGCATGCATGCACGCATTGGACAAGTTTACAATATTTGTAATTAAATTTCCTCTTCCATCTTCCCCTGTTAAGAGAGAAATCTGATAATAAAAAGGATCATCCCTATCTTCCCGGGACAACAGAAAATATAAAACATAGCTTGAATCCTTGAATGGGGGCAATATCCGTTAATTACATTATATTTTTTAGGATAAAATCAGGAACAAAAATAACAAACAATCTATTGACTTCCCGACCGAATCGCCGGAAACCAAGGCCCTCCCATATCAATCTTTATCTGCCAGAGTGCCACGTCTCGTTTCTATATATTCTCTATAAATGCTCTTGGTTCTGTTGCCTCCATCTTCTTCCTTGCGATCGATCGGTTTCTCTCACAATCACACAACAACATCTTCTTGTGCATATATATAACATCATGAGGTTTTGTGAAGCCACTGCTTCTATATTATTATTAAGCCTCCTTTGTGTGATACGTCACAATGGAGTTGAAGCCTCTCATAGGGTTTACACGAGTTATCAGTCTGTTCATCCCTTTAAAGTGCAGGAAACTCACAGAACTGGCTATCACTTTCAACCTCCTGGCAACTGGATTAACGGTAATGTTCTTTGCTCTTATTCTCTCAAACCCCTTTTGGAAAAAATATTTCACGACGAATATTATGTTTGTGCATCGTTATTTGATAATCACTCTGCGCATTGTAATTACCTAAAAAAAGAAAGTTTATGTGCTTGATTTGAAGGGAGGTGGAATGAGAATTCTAATGAAAACAGTCGAAAATCGTATGCGATGTTGTTGGTTTGGTAGCCGGATATTATTGTAGGGTTCGTTCGACCTCACTTTTTTATGATCACTTTTTTATTCCAACGCATATTTAAGTTTTAATTGTCGGAATCAAAAGTTGCTGCTCGGTCGTGATGTTGATGATAATTATATATATATATCATACTGGTATTGAGGGTTTTGATTAGTTCGTGATTTCATGTAACGTAGGTTAATGAAGTTTTCTATAATGGATTTCATCTCTCTTCCTTTCTTTTTATCTAATTTTTCAATCCACACCATTGCAAATACATTCATTTTACGTTCTTTTTATTTGAAATTGAAATATCTTCTCATTGGTAATCAACTAATTTCTTGGCTTGCTAATCCTTTTGGGGCGTCATCAAATTGGCGTGGTGCACAAATTAATGTCAAGCAGATCCAAATGGTAAGTCATCTCTGCCTTTAATCTAATACTTTATGATCATTCTCTCATAATGTCCTTTAACTAACCCTCTCTCTCTCTCTCTCTCTCTATATCACAGGGCCTATGTACTATCAAGGGCTGTACCATCTCTTCTACCAGTATAACCCCAAGGGATCTGTGTGGGGCAACATAGTGTGGGCCCACTCCGTATCAAAGGACCTCATCAATTGGACCCCACTTGAACCCGCCATTTACCCCTCCAAACCCTGGGACAAATATGGCTGCTGGTCCGGATCCGCCACTATCGTCCCGGGTAAGGGACCCGTGATGCTATATACCGGAATCATTGATGACAAGAACACCCAGGTACAATGCTATGCCGTACCCGAAAATGCATCCGACCCGTATCTCCGGAAATGGGTCAAACCCGACCTCCATAACCCGATTGTGGTGGCGGAGCAAGGCGTGAACGGAAGCGCATTCCGTGACCCAACAACTGCCTGGTACAGCAAAGACGGACACTGGAGGATTCTAGTGGGTAGCAGGAGGAAGCACAGAGGGATTGCCTACATGTATAGAAGTAGGGACTTTTTTACATGGGTCAAGGCCAAACACCCGATCCATTCTTCAGCGAATACGGGTATGTGGGAGTGCCCCGACTTCTTCCCGGTTTCGTTGGAGGGGCAAACCGGGTTGGACCTGGCAGCCATGGATGAACCAAATGTGAAGCATGTGTTGAAGAACAGTCTTGACCTAACTAGGTATGAGTACTACACACTCGGAACATATAACACTAGTACGGACAGGTACATCCCTGATAACACTTCAGACGATGGTTGGGGTGGACATCGATACGATTATGGTAACTTTTATGCTTCCAAGTCCTTCTTCGATCCCAGCAAGAACAGACGGATCTTGTGGGGTTGGGCAAACGAATCTGATACTGCCGAAGAGGATGTTTTGAAAGGATGGGCAGGAATTCAGGTAATTCGGTAAACCCAGGAACATCTCAAGTTTTAAGGTTTCTAATTCATTTTCATCTTGCACATCGATATGCAAATATATGTGATTACGTAAATATTTTTCAGGCGATTCCAAGAACACTGTGGCTCGATCCTAGTAAAAGACAATTGGTGCAATGGCCTATTGAAGAATTAAATAGTCTCAGAGGGCAGCAAGTTACAATGACCAATCAAGGGCTTCAAAAGGGGGATCACGTCGAAGTAAAAGGAATCACTGCTGCTCAGGTGAGATTATATATCATTAGTTTAGGCTGATTGAGGTTAGTAGTTGCATAATTTTCTGATTGCCGCCGAGGATGTCTGATGCAGGCTGACGTGGAAGCGAGCTTCTCTTTTGCAAGCTTGGACAAGGCAGAGCCATTTAATCCAAGCTGGAAGAATGCGCAGGATGTTTGTGCCCAGAAGGGTTCAAAGGTTGAAGGTGGTGTTGGTCCGTTTGGGCTTCTCACGTTGGCTTCACTGAACCTGGAAGAGTTCACTCCTGTGTTCTTCAGAATCTTCAAAGCCCCAGACAAGCACGTGGTTCTCTTGTGCTCTGATGCAAGCAGGTACGTACGTGTTTTCTGTGATTTTGTCATATCCATTTAACCGGGCTCTTGCAGTAATTAACTAGTTGGTTTTGGTTTTTGGATTTCTGAGCAGCTCCACTTTGAAGACTTCAACGTACAAGCCATCATTTGCTGGCTTTGTAGATGTTGATTTGGCAGAGAAGAAGCTTCCTCTTAGGAGTCTGGTATGTGTAAATTTTTCTACCTCTTCCATTTAATTTGGATTGTTAACACTGAGTTGAGAATCAACATTAATTGATTTTATGGTTCTAAATATGGCAGATCGATCACTCTGTGGTGGAAAGTTTTGGAGCGGGAGGGAAGACAAACATACTATCTAGGGTTTATCCAGAGTTGGCAGTGCAGAATGAAGCTCACTTGTTTGTGTTCAACAATGGCGCGGAGCCTATCACAGTAGAGAATCTGAACGCTTGGAGCATGAATTCTGCTGAGAGGTACTGAATACCGCGAGAAGGATCCAGATATAGGATATAGAACATTTCAATTCTTTGTTTTTGTAATGTTTCTTTTGCATAATAAGCACAGATGCGAACTATGCAAGGGTATTCTTTGGTTTTGGTGTTATGGATTTTACAGTGCCTGCCTTTTCTTTTTCTTAGTGGCAGTTGTTTCGTTTACACTTTGTACTCTTTCTTACACCTGAACACTAGTTATCCATCAAGCAAAGTACATGTTTGGAAATAACCCTAGAATGATTAGATTTAGTTTTGGAGTTCATGAAAATCAGATTCTCTAAAGGTAAACATGAATAGAAAATAATTTTACTATTTAAAGATAATTTTTACATGTTTTAATACAAAAAGATTGCTCCTTTTATGCTTAATATATATATGAGTTATCTAATTATTTTAAGTGGATTAAGGAATTAGATAAATCTTTACAATATCTATATATACCTTTATATTATATATTATTTTATAAATTAAAAAAATTAATTTAAAAATAATAAATATTAAAATTAAAATGAATTGAAATATTATATTTAGAATTAATGTTAATTTTTAATTGGCCCTATACTTAGGACCTTGAGGAATGTAAAATAATTATGGCTAAGTAATGAGAAATGTTTCTTTTGCAGTAAAAAACCGTTTCAATGATGAATTTACAATCACAAAATGCATTGAAAGATGCGTGGCAACGACTTATCCCCACTTATCCACAATAGCACACGTTATATTACTATTTTTTTTACTTGTGGGGTATTTTTGTATTTTAATTTAGTCCTTTAGCTTGTAGTGAAGTGTTAAAAATTTTTGGGGGAGTATTTAGAAATAAATTGATTACAGTGATCCTTATCTAAAATTTTTGTTGGTATTATTTATATCACAACTAGAAATATAACATTCTTCCAGGGGCGAAAGAATAATACATAAGGCTCTTTGAAAATGAGATGCAATGCTTGAGAAGTCAACAATAATTGGGTTGAAAAATTAATTGAGATGCCTAATATGTTTGTCAAGCAAGCTGGTCGGAGATTGTAGTATGCGCATCTTGTTGAATTAGGCCTTGTAAGCAATGGAAATAGGAAAAGCGTCATCGTCGTTCCTTAATGGCACTGGCATGGACCTCCCAAACTAATTTCATCTTCCCCGACTATGGGTGTGTTTGGAAACACCTAAAACCATGGTTTAAAAAGGGCTTTTGGCCCCAAACCTCGATTTGGGAAACTTTTTTATCAAACAGCAATTTTTGTTCAAACGGGCTTTTGGACTAAACCATAGTTTAAAACCAAGGTTTCAGATAAGCTGGTCAGAGCAGCTTATGGAACAGTAAAAGAGCTTATGAACTAACCAATTACTATATTACCCTTACTTTTTCTTACACCCTCTCTCCTACTTTTTCTTACACCCTCTCTCCTCTCTCCTACTTTTTCTCTCTTTTCTTTCTTACACCCTCTCTCCTCTCTCCTCTCATCTCTTATCTCTCCTCATTTAATACTCATACCCTTTTTCGTAATTTACCACTCATAAAACCCCTTCTACAAATAACTATCCAAACACTCATTTATCCAAAATCACTTTTTTTCTATAAGTTCTTCTAGAAAAGCCCTTTTTCATAAGCTATCTATAATCCCGTTTTTTTCATAAGTTAGTTTGAAATTTTTTTTCCAAACACACACTATGCAAAAGCTCTACCTATAACATCGTATTTATGTAGATTTAACTAATAAAAAACTAAAATATATAATTATTTATAATATGTTTGACTTTTAGAAAGTGATATTTTATTGTAATTTCACCCGTGATATTTGAGAAATTATCTTAATTTTTAAGTACATAAATTTATATTTGAGGGTAATAAACGATTTACCTTACCCAATATTAATATCGTCTAAGAGAAAATAAAACTTTACCTTATTCTTAGATTGTAGGGGAGTCTGACTTTTTTTAAAAAAAAATTTATAAAAAAAACTATACCTATAAACGTGTCATACCGAATCCTAGTTTCCCATTCAAATAAAAAGAAAAAGAAAGAAAAGCAACGCTGAAAAATAGCCGGGACGGGATTAAGCGGTGGCTGCTCCATTATTCTTTAGGTTTATATTTAGTATGATAGAGCTAGTTTTGAAAGAAATAAAAAGGAAGGAAGAGAGATGCAGGCTGAATTTCAGCCTATTAAATAGAAGAGTAAAACTTCAAAGAAAAATAACATTCACTCAAATATTTATGCAAAACAATATTTTTCAAAAGAAAATAGAAATTAAAAAATTTAGATAACAAAAAAGACTCGATAGTTTAGATATTTTATAGCTTAAAGCTGCATTGACAATATATGTTTGTTATGAAGCATTTTTCTTTCACCCACAAAATAAAAGTGGCATTTCTTTCTTGGCCATAATCATCCCCCATCAGCCCTAATGTTTCGGCTAAGGTTATGGCAATGAGTATTTTGTCTTCTCTGATCATCCCCCTTGCTGTTGGAGACAGTGAACGATGATACGATGGGCAGAAGGCCCGATTGACGGAATAATCTTTTGCATTAATATGTTTTGGGTAAAAAAGACTATGAATTAAAGCTTCTTGGGACTTCGACCGCACATAAACCAAAAGAACTAGAAGTGCCCTCGTATTATTACATTTCTTCATATTGTCTGAAAAAAATCATGTCTAATGTCTATGGAGATAGATGTATTATGTTTTATTTGAAAACCATATCATCATCATATTTTGAATAGAACCTAAAAATACGAGCATAACCAACTGCAAACTAAAAGACTCATGGTAATTTTACCAACACAGTATAACTTAAAACAGAAACATCAACGTCGAATGACACCAGAAAATAATCAGTACAATTGATGTGATCAAAAACCGGTCCTGCGTATACGTATCATAGTAACCGGACAAACTATATCAGCCGTTTACTTGATCTTCTTCTTTGGCCTCAGCTGCAAGAGGTAAACAATAATTCAGCAATGAATAGCTTTTTACCATTATAGGACGCAAGAATAGGGGCTCAGAACATTAACATAGGTAGATAGATGGAAATCAGAGAGAGAGAGAGAATTCTAAGGACCTGATTACTGTGACCACGCTTCTTTTTCCGGCAGTTGACACCCCTTGGGTCCAGACGAGCATAGCATCTAACAAGCCAATAATATGAACTGGTTAGAAAAGGCGATGACGATGGGAAATTTAAAATTAGCTTTAAGCGGAATAATAAATATTGATATGGTCGTACAATTCATTAACCACACAATATAGAGAATAAAACCATGTAATTGCTTTCCACAAAAAAAAAAAAAAAGGAATACAAATGCAATCATTTTTCTTGTTCGTTATAATCATTTATCAGGTTGTGCCATGGCAAGCAAGAACATCAACTGCTAGTACAGGACCATAGTTGATAAAATGAGATCATGGAGATTGATATTGGAACTAGGATGCCCTCTTTTGTACTTTCCATAGCAAAAGAGGGTTCAACTTGTAGTTCCATGTTGAATACTGAATTGGAAAAGAAGCAGCTAGACAAGCTGACAGCACAATTCTCAGAGTATCCCCAGACTTCCTCAGAGTGAATAGACTGGACTCTGGAGTTTATTCTTTGTAATAATAGAAAAAAAATCAATATCGATATTATAATGTACCACCCATGAAAATCAACTGCAAGAGAATTAACTCAGTTGACAAAGTTGAAAGTGGAATTCAATATTGGGAGCAACCAATCCCTCTTTTGCACTTTTATACAGCAAAAGATGCTAGAAGATTGACAAGTAACTCCCAAGGCCATCTTGAAGGAGATGTGATACATCGCTTCAAAACTCCACTACTCCAATCAGGACCAAATGCGACAGACGAGCCAATGCGGGACTAAGAAGGCTTTATGCACCTCAAAACTTAATTACTCCAATAAGGAGTTATCAATGCCCCAACAACAAAAAATACAACGGATAAACTGAAATTGCAGCAGATCATCTTGTCTTGATTGTATTTGCGCGCCAAAGCCATCAAAGAAGGCTCTATGATACCGCCACGAGGCCTCAGTACAAGATGACGTGTGGATTCTGAAGAAAAGATCAAGAAATAAGCAATTGCTCAAAGAATAAACAAGTCAATTAAATTATTGGAAGTTAAAGTTCAGCGACCCACCCTTCTGAATGTTTTAATAAGCTAAAGTTCTGCCATCTTCAAGCTGCTTTCCAGCAAAAATCGAAAGCTGCTGATCCCGGGGGACGCCTGATTCATTCAAATTATAGGGTATTTACATTGAAGAGTTGAGACTACAAATTTAAACGGAGAATGGGGTGGAAAATTAAAAAGAAAAATAATATCTTCCTTGTCTTGAATCTTAGCCTTAAAATTGTCGATAGCGTCGCTGCTCTCCACCTCGAGTGTTATGGTCTTCCCTGTTGGTTTTGACGAAGTTTTGCATCGTAGCCTCACATAGTCACCCCTCTTGGCTCCCGCACTATGATAAATCCAGTGGGAATGGATGCGAAACATTTTATATCATGAATTCTAGGGTTTCACGTTATTTTATTTATTCTATAATTTTTTAATTTACAAATTACAGTCCGATGTCCAGTGGGCTCTTCTGCCTGAGACCTCTAACTGAGCCGGGTTATCTCTTCATATATTCCATTCAACCATTCGGCCCTCGTCCTGTCTGATATTGGTATCACCTAAGAGGAATGGAGACTTCACCCTATCCTTGAATCGTGGGTGAGCCCAACCCCTTTCCAAAAATTTTTGTACCAAAAAAAAAATATATTCCATTCGGCCTGTGAATCCTTAAACCAGTGAGACCTTGTTTATTACCAAAACTTTTAAGGGACAATGACATATGGGTCCCATGGAAGCAATGTATTGACAAAAAAGTCCCACCAAATACTATAATTCATTTCAAGTCTCATGGAACCTCAAATGAATTTTTTGTAGTTGTAAGAAGTGTTAAATGCCCTTTGAGATACCAAATGTTAAATCCCCTCCCACATATCACTATGAAACTTTTGCCCTAGCGAACCTCCCCTCCCGCATATCACTCTGAAACTTTTGCCCTAGCGAACCTCACTCTGCTCGTCTTCTCAGGTCGGCCCGTGCTCTCTTCTCCTCATCTGTGTGTGGTCTGTGCATTGTGCTGCTTAGCTCCGAGTTGCACCTCCTACCGTCGGTACTTGGTTCATCGTCGAAGTTGTCATCGCCTTTCATCCTCTGTTTACCCTCCCTTTCTTTGGTGATTGTGGTAACTGGCACCCGATCGTCGTGCCATATTTCCTCCTCCAATACTCATCTGTTATACTCCTTCAATCAGCTGGCCGTGATGGGGTTATTGTCGCTGCCACTGGCAACCGCCTTCCTGCTTCATCGTCCAAATTATCTTCACCTTTCCTTTCCTTCGAAAGCCGCTGGTCCAGGTAATATCGTTATTGCTTTAAATGTGATTACCATATATTTTTTTAACATACAGAAGGGAAGCATTGGCCTTCTGAATAGAATGGTGCTTTCCCCTACTTATTTTTTATTGTCAGTTAACGTACATTTGGTGTTAGGCCTTAGTCAGTCCCTTTTTTGGAGTTCAATTCTGCGCCGGTAAGGAAGACAAAGCAAATGAACGTGGGGTTGTGATATAGGAATAGAAGTAGGAGTGTTAGCGTGGATCAGGAAGTCCCAAGTAAGATAGTGGATATATAAAGTCAGCGTGATAGAAAGCTGGATCAGGTAAGTGTTGTTGAAGTAGTTAGATATCCAATTGGAGGCTCATACAAACGTTTGACATAGAAGCTTAAATATGAGAATGAAAAATCTGTTGACAGTGCCATTTTACAAATAGTAATAATTTAGAATGAAAAATTCGGTGCTTCTGTTGAGAATGAAACATGATCAATAGGAATTCTATTCAGAATGCTATTTTGGCTTGAGCTGAGCATAAAATATCTGTGTGGGTACTCATTTTGTGTGCTGTGTATATATGCATACCTTGTTGCCTTGAGATGGAAAAACCAATGTGATTATACTGCAACTGTGGGTGAATTTAGAGAAGGAATTTGTCAGGTTTGGTTCTTTGGGTTAAGAATGAACGGTGTATATGACTTGCTTGGATGGTTGAGTTGCCTACATGTATATATTTATGAAATTGTGTGAGAAGTGTGTTAAAAATTGTATAACAAAACAAAAGCTGTGTTTGTGCTAGTATTTGTTGCTCTGTGTGTGTAAAATTGTCCTAGTGGATTAGGAATTGTTGTTGAGTGTATGCAAGTGAATTGGGGGGAGGCTCTGATTTTCATTTGGTGCTTTTGCATTTGCAACGCTGCTGTCTTAATTATTTGGATTGAAATATTGAGTAATAATTGATTGTATTGATGAAAGTGGTTGTTATTGCAGGATAAAAGATGTCTAATATTGGGAAAAGTAAAGGCAGACAAAGAAGTTACAACTTCTCTGTTTATGCACTATTCGTTGAAGAGTAAAAAAAGACCAACCCACGAAAGAAGATGTCACTATAAGCTGCCGGTGCATCATTGAGGGAAAGTTAGAATAAATTGGAAGAGCATGAGAGACTATAATACAAAAGCAAGGCAAAGGAATTAAGAGGTACAGCAAAAGGGAAGAAATATATCGTGCCCTTTTACACACCATGTGCCCCGAAGCAATTCATAGATGTCTGCAAGGTGTTGAAGGGGAGGCCTAAAACAATGGAGAGGTTGAAAGTGATTGGGTTTGATAAATTAGTCCGCATAAGCTGCTCACAAATTCAGCGAGACTTATGTGGGGTGTTTATGCGTGCTTTTGACCCCCTGACAATTTCAATTAGAGGGAAGACGTATGAAATGGATACTATAAATGTGAATAAAATAATGGGATTGCCACTTGATGGGTATGAAATAATGCCAACAACGTGTGATGAGGAAAGGTTCAAGGTGATGAAAATAGTGTATGGGAAGGTGCCATACACAATAATAGCTTGCTGGTTGGTTGATGAGAAGGAACATGCTGATTTAGAGTTCCTCTTTGTGATGTACAGCGTAGGGATCCTCTTAGATCCTAGCGCATGCATATATATAAGTGACAAGGTGTTAAAGGTAATGGCCTTAACTAAGGATGCGTACAGGGAGTTTGATTGGTGCACGTTTGTTCTTAATAAATTAGCAGACTCTGTAAAGATTATCTGGAAGAGTTGAGGAAAGGGGATGCCGGTGGGAGAAAGAACATAGGAGGCTACTTATACTTCCTCATGGTAAGTGTCTTAAAGGTAACATTTTTGTGTGTGTAAGAACAATTAATTGTTAGTGTGTATTAAAATATGTTCTTAACTTGTGCATCATGTGAAATGTAGATTTATTGTCTGCAAATATTTCCACTAGGCCGATAAAAAGCCTCTGAGGTCGGGGATGCCATTAGTTATTGGAATGATGAGCAGGTCTAAGCAAGAACAAGGCTTGAGAAGGAAAGCAAACAAGGTGTTCTGCATGGTAGCACAAGCAAGGAACGGCCAGAAGCATCAACGTTTAATCTAGACGTTGATCTTACTCACCCAGTACGTACGATGCTAATTGGTTTCATTCGTTGGTTTAGTACAGTTTAGGTAATGTGCTAAATTGTTTATCTTTTCAGCTAATAAAGGCAAGTTATAGTAAAATCATGAATATGGTGGGGAAAGAACTCTTGGCTCTTCAGCATAGGCTCTTAGGGGAAGCTGAAGGTGGAGGTGTCAATGAAGCAGCAGATCATTATGAAGAAGAAGGAGCAGATGAAGGAATCCAACGTGATGAGAAAGACGGGGGTGAAGGTGAAGAGGAGGGCAACGGAAGTGGTGATTAAGGTGCAGATGGAGGTAGAGACGAGCGTGGTGAGGAAGGTGGTCAAGAATTGGAGGGTCAAGAAATCTTTCTTTTATTAGTTCGGACACTGTCGGGTCGTTAGGACATGGACAATCATGTGTAGCAATAGGCGTCATGACACTAGTATATATCTTTTCCTGGGCAGATAACTTGTAGCAATCATCTACAGATGTGTACACACTTCTTTGCATCAGCTTTATTGCAGCACATTCATGGACACAAGGTAGTCCACTCATTTGCCAACCTAAACATGTGCATTTACGTGTTTGCAGATCAACAGTAAGTTTAATAACTCCATGGGGGCCCCAAGTCTCAACCTGCACAACGTCATTACCCCAATATAGTGCATGCATATTTGTGGTCAACCTAACTTGTTGCATCAATTTTGCCTCAATATTTGGCCCAACACCATTTATCCAATTAACCATTAACAATTTACTTATCAATAACTTCTGGGCCAACTTCTCTTGATGCTCAAGTATTAGAACAGACACATTGTGCCTCCGCTCTTGTAAAATCCATGCATTGAATGACTCTGCGAGATTATTGGTGATATTGTCCCATCGTTTGAATGGAAACTTGCTCATAGCCCATCTTTGCACGTCCCCATGGGTTTGGACCCATTGTGCCAGATATGGACAAAAAGCTTGCAGCTTTCCCATTGCAACGTTAAAATCTCCCTCAAACTTTGCATATGCAATTCCATCAAGCAGGTTAAGTGCGTCCTCCTTTCGGACCCCTGATGCTCATCTCCTACCTCTTACTATTTTGAGGAAAGTAGCATTGTAGTTTTCTTTCACATGCCAGTAGCAATAAGCATGTCTAGCACGGGAAAAAATAGTCTGAACAGCAGTGATGATTGCATTGTTTCGGTCAGACACAGTTATGATCTCTAAGGATCCTATGACCTCTTTAACATTTTGGAGAAACCAAGTCCACTCATCATGCGTCTCGCCACTAACAATAGCATATGCCAACGGAAATAATTCATTATCTGCGTCATATGCATTAGCTGTAAGCATTGTTCCCCTGTATGGACCGCTAAGATGACATCCATCTATATACAGTATTGCTCTGGACCCTTGCAAAAAACCTTCAATTGAGCATCCATATGCAATGAATACCCTCTCAAATCTTTTGGACTCTGAGCCTTCCTATCTAGCAACAGTTCTTGGATTAGTTTCTATAAGCCTCTCACATATCCAAGGAATAATCTTGTACGAATCCTCTGCAGTACCATGTATTTCCCTTAATGCTTGTTCTCTACCCCTGTACGCTTTCCTATAGTTCAATCGCACACCGTATTCTCTGTACAAGTCTTTGCTGATTTCTTTTGCATTCTTATTGATATTACTCGTCAAAGCATCAATCATTAAAGATGATGTTAAACTTGCCTTTCTATGGTGAGTTACAACTAGGTCTTCTTGTGCATTATGCATGTCCTGACTTGTGAAGTTTCTTATACTTAACAATTCTGCATCTTGACGTTCACCCAAACAATATGCATCCATGTACCATGGGCATCCATCCACCTTACACTTGACAATGATTTTTTGTTTATTATTTTTGATAAATATGTACGAAAATCTGTGCGCAATACTGTACTTGTATAGCTGTTTCCAAAGAACCCCTGCATTTAGAAATGTTTGACCTTCTCCAACAATCAAATCCTTCCACTTTATGCAAATCATTTCCGGTGTTCCTGTTGGAATCATTTTGTCAGCACAAGACACTAATGGCAACACTTCATTCTCATTTCCCAAAGCAAGTGGAGACATAGAGCATACATTCCCATTTTCAAACAATTCAGCAAACCTACAGAAAATGACAACTTACTATGTCAGTAATAACAACTACCTCCAACTGATATGACAACGTATATTGCAAATTATATAGGACACTATTTTGCTATTAACACAATATATTACTTACACATCTTCCTCCTCTATTACATCATCCATATGGAGTTCTGTGCAATCATTGTTTGCTTTCTCTCCTACGTACACATGGCCACTTTCTCCATAGAACATTATTAAATGCTCAATTCCTTCATCATTAAACATCTCAACAAATGTGTGTTTATCAAATCTAACAGTGAATTTTATCAAAATTTCATCACTTCCTTTCCCAACCATTGATGCTACTAATGTTTTGAACTCATCGTATGTTGTGCCTTCTTTTATGGATATTGTTCTTACTTGACCCCCAACATATGTATGACCTTCTACATCATCTCCAAATTGTCCTCCCATATGAACATAACAGAATAGATGCTTTGCAGATGAACTTGCCATCATCAATGACAACCTGCATCAGATATATAACATTAACAACTCATGCACTTATATTAACAACTATGTCATCCTATAATAACAACTCTTATTAGCCCGCATACAAACTCATGTCTGTCTTTCACACTTTACAGCCACCTTTCCATTGTTCATATATTGTTACTACAATCAACCAAACGCACAACAAATTCCTCAAAACTAAACATAACTTTTCAAACCCTAAATAAACTCATTTAACCCACACCTCAAATGATAAAAAACTCATGGAATGAACACAATCTCCATATTTACGTGGGTCTTTTTATAACTCACTTCGGCCACACACTATCATATCATATGTAGCAGGAGGAAGACGAGCTACCTTTTTGCCTGGGTTTGCTATGTCTGTCATTCACATTCTCATATGATAGTGAGAGAAGATGAATATACAGCACTTCTGCGTCAACATCCAGCAACGATAATGCGTAAATCCACCTGTCAACATAACGTGGGAGCCATCGTGAGTTAAGCGTTGTTTTGACTGTTCTCTTCTTTCACACAACACAGCCCGCCAACTCTTACTTCTTTAATGTTGTTTTATATCTCAAAGGGTATTTAAGACTTCTTACAACTACAAAAAATTCATTTGAGGTCCCATGGGACTTGAAATGAATTATAGCATTTTGTGGGACTTTTTTGTCAATACATTGCTTCCATGGGACTCATATGTCATTTTCCCAACTTTTAATGGCATTAAAATAAAAAATACATTTAATAAAATGACTTTTTTTTAATAATTTTTTTTAAAAGGGGATTAGATTTACCCATGATCTAAAAGTAAGATAAAGTCTCATTTTCTCTTAAGTGATATCAATATCGAACAGAACGAACTGTCAATTATCTTCAAATATAAATTTAGACACTTAAAAATTAGGATACTTTAAAGCATGTGGTTGGCTAGCTTGTGTGCATTGCACATAAATTATATTTTTTAAAATTTGAATTTTGAAGTAGTCAGAAGATTTGAAAAGGAAACGTTTTTTTTTTTTGTACAATTTGAAAAGGAAACTTTTTTGATTATAAGAATTTTTAAAAAAAAGATTAAACTCACTTACAAAAATTAAGAATAGGATAAAATTTTTTTTTAATAATATCTATTAGACAGATAAACTGTCTATTACTACATGAACTATTTGAAAAGGAAACTGAACTGGTAAAGGAATCAAGTTTTTTTTTATATAAGATAAAGGAATCAAGTTATGTTGGGATGGTGATGTACGTCTTCCCCGCTCGTTTTAGGGGAACTCAACCTATATTGTGCCAAAGCCCAAATAATCCGAACCGCAATCTTCGACTATGGGCCGGTCCACCAACATCCAGCTGGGTTCAGTGAATTTGAGTGTTCGATGTTATTATGGGACGATGGGATTATTCGGCGACTTGAGACTAGGCGTAGCCAGTGAACTCAGCAGTCGGAATTTGGCGCGGCGAAATGAAAGTGAGAGTTGTGTGCAGGAAAATTTACGATTACATACGATATGATCTAAAAGAAATTGCTTTTCCTTCGTCCTTGCCCGATCCTCCTCATCTTGTTAAAAAGCGTCGCAAATTGACCTGGGATGAGCGCTTTTGGGTAAAATCTATTTCCTTCTTCCAATTTTTGTTAGCTTCTACATTGTTTTGCCGCCGATGGTTTGGGCATTGATGCCGGTTGTCAATTTTCCTTCTGAATATCCATAATTTTAAAGATGCTCTATTTTAGTTAATTGGCATTTGATACATAGTCGACAAGTTTCATAGACATGGTTCTGAAACACTTATTACTTTAATTCCTTAGATTTTGAAGAGAGCGGCTAGGCTTTACGCTGCAAGCTGGGTTCGGGACATCGGTCCTGATCTCCGGCCACATGACTACAAGAAAGACGAATTGACTGACGAAGCTAATAAAGGGAAGAAAACTCCTCAAGAAAGCGAACCCTCAACCCTGGAGGATCTTGGTATAATCTCTCTCTAAATTATGATCAATATTGTCATGTTTTTTGAATTGCGTAGAACTCTCTGTTCTTGCTGTTCATGTTGCTCATACATTGGAGTTCAATTTGTTGTGATGGTTGGTTTGGTTTAAGAATCCCCTCTTTTGTTTGTTTTTCTATTTCATTATTTTAGCTTTCCTATAGATTGTTTTCATTATTTTTTTATTGTAATGGTAAATAAATAGCTGTGGCTGCCAGAGGAGGAATGGAGACTCTTAGACCTGCGTTACAGCGTCTATACATGACCAGAGCATCCGCTTATAGAGACGCGCTCAAAAATTTTATAGAAGGGTACCAAGAGGGAGTTCAGCGAGCAATGGAAAAGAAGGAAGATTCTAAACCAGAAGATGCCAACGTAGCCAAAAAATCAACTTGAGCTTTTTTATAGGTGGCAAGGTTTTAGTTCTTACTAGCACATCTGTTAGTCATTTAATCCAAGGCACTCAGTTCTGCCGAAATTAGTGGAAATCCCCTTGAATTCAAGGGTTTATTGTACATTCCAAATTTGTTTGTATTTTGATTAGATTCTCTAATGGGGTTTCTGAATGCTTTATCTATTTTGAATGCTTTTTAGATAGTGGCTGACCTTTTGGGCCCTGTAATATGGTGCAGGATTCTTGGGTGAGCAAAGCAAGAATGAGAAAAGGAATGAGAATGAGAGAGTTTCCTCCCATGGATATAATACCAGCAAGTTAAAACATTTCTCCATCAATCAATCACAAAATATTGTTCTTGATTATTCCGAGCCATGTATAAAGGTCGATCTTTTTTGTAACATCGGTGGTCTGTTCTGTGTATTAGCCGAAGCAAACTGCATTTGTTCTTGGTGCCCGACGTGAATGCACCTTCTTGAAGATGAAATGTGACTTTGTAACTTTTATTTGAGGGTTTCTAGATATGGCTTGAATGGTCCGCTTGTCGATTCTATAGATATTTTGCTGTAGATTGTTGGAGCGGTTTTTTAATCCAATGTAGTATTGTGTTGGCATGTGAGCAGTTTGTTTGGCTACAAGTGACCTGATTTGGGAGATAGCATCTTGTATAACGAGATGCCAACTTTTCCTTTGAAAACATGTAGGTGGCAGACAAATTCAGTCATGAGATGCAATAGTGAATAGTTGTTGGTTTAATCGGGGAGCCTTAAATGACTCGCACCGGATGAACTATCAGACACAGATTAAGCCCCAACAAATTATTTGATGCTCCAGCTTTCGGCTGATGAGACTGCTAAATTGGCCCAGTCCTCATAATAAAGCTTGCATTTGCTACGTTACTGCTGTAAATTTTTGGGGTAGAGCATCTTATGCATTAAGGAAAAGGGTGTAAAGTCTTGAGATGTTCTGATTAATTGGCAACTCATCGTATAAGGTTTGTTCCAAATCTTTCCCAAGCATCCGTTTTGGATGATCCTTCCTAGTGATATTGAATTATTTTTTCCCCTAAAAAATATATTGAATTCACAATTTGACACCTTTTTTTAGACTTTTTACGACGTGGATTGTAAAGGAGACGCAGGACCGGATTTTCCCTGACGTTTTTATGCGGACACATGTTTTCCCCTGTTTATGTCAGCACTGTCTTCTACTCATACATAATTGCATTAGCATATTAGTATACATTAACCATTTAATTTCTTTCTTTATTAAATTTAATCTCATTGATTAGCCGTTATCCATTGTTCAATGTTCAATGTTCAATGATAAACACCACGTAATTGTGAACCGCGCACAACTTGGAGTGCGAGCCCCCTCCAACATGGAACAAGATCAATGGGCCTTTATCGGTCATCTTGATGGGGCCCCGTATTATCAAAAATATTTTCTTTTTCTTAAAAAAATTTGGATCGTTCTTCACGCAGCTTTGAAACTGCGTCCAACCGAGTAAGTACTTTGATAATTTGAGTGCGATGAATCATCGACCATCAAAAGCACTTTCTTTGACGAGTCATGTTCTGTTCCCGTAACCCCTTGCTGGGGTCGTTTCCACATCGTACTCATAAGCCACTGTTGCTGTCCCTCTCCCTCTGTGTTCGTACGCCAAACTTGGATTTTTTATACCCCGCGCGCGTTCAATGGTTGCCTTCAGATGCCAACAAATCTTCTGAGATAGATATGAAAAGCTTGAAATGACTCCCAAAAAGTGGTCCGGAAGCCGAAGTGATAGACGCTTGAGTTGTTTCTGACAGTTTCGGCCTTCGCATGACTTTGCTAATATAATACGACACAATGGAGTTTGTGAGCACTGGCCAGAAGCCGTGAATCAAAGGATTTGTGGACAAGACAATTCAATGTAACCTTATACTGTGCTACTATACATTTTCTCTCTGTAGCTTTTCATCTTATTTTCTCTTTTCTTTTCCCACCTGTGATTCAACATTTCATCTCCTCGTAATAACGTTACAGCCTGTACAGAAATTTGCCCCCTCCCTCTCCCTCCAATTGTTTTAGTAGTGATGCAAATGCGTAAAATTTTGCGAAAAGACCTCCAAGAACACATATTCATCCATTTATTGAGTGGGGGACCAAAGACTTTTGTGTTGACGTGCCCCTGTTAAGTTTCTTCTCGGGGTTTCCCATCTGCTTAATTTTCGTCCACATGTTAAATTGCTGATGACAAATCAAGATAAACAGATAACCAACTCCCTTATCATTACTATCACCATCATCACATGTGACATCCTGGGACCAGATAAATGATTAATTAGCTTCTGTGTTCACATTGCTGCCTCCAACAAGATAATAATATGAAAAATATATCTACACACTAAACCTTGGTTTAACGTAATATCAAGTATTGAAGTCGTTGAAGATGATTGTAAATCTGCAATCAGCCTCAAACCATCAATGATAATAATAAAGAGATAATTGAAATTGACAAACAAAACTGTAACAAGTCCACCCACTCAGCCAAGCCATGACTCTGCACCATACTCCTCCATGCACATGCTATGATGAGCCCCTTAGAAAAATCTTGAGGCAGAATATCAACAGTAGTTCATTTAGATTCCTCCTTTCACATCTTCAATGACCTAAATTCTCCATTCTCCACTTGCTTATGTCAGCTGGCTCCCTCCATGGGCCCCACACATTTTTCTCTCTCCTCCTCTCCTCCTTTGTCGGGTTTCGTTCTTAGCAACCATTACTTGTTCACTACTCCTGCAACTTTGCCTTCAAAGTTGGTATGAAAATCAGGGATGGTTTTACTTGTTTCTTTTGTGTCATTATTTTACTCTCTCATTCGCGGAGTTTGAGGAGAAAGCCGACAAATAGGTTAAATGGGTCACATCGGGATGTCACATCCGCAGATCTTTATCCTCGGCGATTTCTCATCCGGTTGACATCCTCTTGTAATTATACTACATTACTACTACATCCCAGCATTCCAATTAACCTTCCCTTTTATAAATTTTAATCCAACGGAGATGAACAAATTAAAATATCCGTAAGTTAAAGTCTCGAACGAATGAACAAATTCATGACCTGTTTCCATGAAATCAGTTTGAAAATCAGCAGTGTGATCATCATGCAAAGGTTTGAAGAAGAGGGTGTGCCTGAAAAGTAGTGAATTTGACTAATGATGCTCCATGACTTACTACTTTCTACGTATTCCGCAGAGAACAGAATTACCCATCATATCGATATCGATCAGAAAGACACGGTGTGATGATTTTATTTTTTTCTTCCCATTGGTTCATTTATCCTTGACGAAACATGTCCTTGTCAGGGATATTTCAATCCCATCGAAGCCACTCCAGAATAATCAGAAGTGGCACTGACAGCTTAATGGAAAGAAGCCAAACTTCGCTGACTCGTACGTTTTATTACCGCTTGAGTTTTGCTTCAGGTTATTATTGACCGAATTCAAAGGAACTAATTAGACGTGGGTAATGATGATGATGAGAGCGTTAAGCTAAGGCCCACAAACAGGGTTCTTTACACAGTTCAATCTTATCATCCCTGTAAAACCAGTAACGTGTCGATTATTTGGCGCAGTGTACAAAATATGTTCAGAGTAGGTAAGGGGGGGGGGCTGAGATAGGTAGATTACACAAATTCCCAGGTTAAATAAGAAACTGTCCAGAGCGAAAATAAAACTACAGTCAGCTCACAAGGAAACAGCTTCCCATCTAATAATAACAATCGAAAACGATGATGTGGTCAATATAACCGAGAGAAAAAGAAAGAGGGCGAGAAGGAATAGGAAAAAATCAGTAATAATTACCAGTGAGAGAGAGACACACACACAAAAGTCATAAAGAATGAAAGTAAAAAAGGGAGGGTAAAACGAAACGAATAGTGTTTGCTGATCCTAGTTAAGGACGAAACTTGGTTTATATGGAAGGGACGGAGTTCTCCCAAAATTTCAACGACTAGTGGAACCAAAGAAACGAAGGCCACATGTGGTGAAGAGTGATTAAAGCACAACACATGGCATGAGTGAAGTGGAGGTAGATGCTCATATATAGTTCCAATACAAAATGGAGGACCCTCTTGAAGTCTCAGTTTCTATTTATTTATTATTCATATTATTATTATTTTAAACGTATATTCCTTTCCTTCCTTGACACCAAGAGCCAAGACTGCATTGGGAACATGTTCCGTGTGGCATTCACGGTTTAGTTGATAATTGATATGCCCCATTCAAAGGGAACATCCAAATCCCACAAAACGAATAAATTAGTTCCTTAAATTAAGAAAAGAAACAGGTATAACATTATATATATAATTATAAGATAATTATAATTATGATCAATATATATCTCCAGCATGAACCTCTATATTCTAATGAAATAATTTGTTTAATTAACATGAATGACGAAGATGGGTAAAATAACTCTTAATTATAATTAATTATCATAAGGGCCTTCTTTACACGAGTTCTGAAGAAAACAACAAGAAGGGGGTCCTTTAATGTAAGAGGTGGCGACGGCCATGGCTGAGAATGCCTAGGAGTGTGGTTGTTGACGTACCATGTGATTCGAATAATAAGGAGATTGATGATTATAATGGCCGTAGAAGTGGTGGTGCCGGATGGCTGTACCCTGCGACGACGTTGATGACGACAGGTTCGAGTATCCGGGTTCGGAGGATCCGGATTCGTCGGGTTGGCATTCCATGTTTACACCGAACAGCCTCAGTATCCTCGAGCTGGAGTTGTTTCCCGCCGGCGACATCGTCTTTTTGTTCTGCCCCTCTGCTTCCAATCCTACGCCTGTAACATTACACCACGTGCGTCAGAGTGTTTTCTGATACATATACTCTTCGCCCCATTCATTGATAACAATGCTTCGTTTTGCTGAACTTGACAGTTTGTGTGAATCTCAACTTCTCAAGTGATTCCTTATTACTTGGTTCATTCAAAACGAGTTTGGACTTGTGTTTTTGTGCTGTCTGATCATATAAAAACAAGACCACATTTCTCCCAATTCACAGGAAGATGCCCATTACACTTGCGCGCACTTCAATGATGAGACTCAAATTATTTTATGTACATGTCCCTTTTCAATTAATTTAGGCAACAGCTAGCATTTAATCTTATCATTTTTCACCTCGAGAAAGAAGACAAACAGAGAGCATATTAATTCTCAGTAAAAAAGAAAAGGATAGGGTTAATGATAGAAAGCTATGAGGTTAGAGAGAGAGAGACCTGGGTGAAGACAGTCAGGTTGGTATGGCGAGGGTTGATGGTGATGCGTAGGATAAGGATGTGCAGCATAGAAACTTCTGGTCCACCCCACACCCACACTAACATTGTTGTTATTGATATTCATATTGCTGTTGTGGGCGTCAGTGGTAGTGGTGGTGGTGGTGGTGGGAGCATTGTGAACGAGCACCGCTCTGCTAACGTGCGCGGGGGTGGACCCAGGCTGGTGGCGGCGCCTCCAGTTGATGAAGAGGCGGTTGGAGTCGGTGCGGTGGCGCTGGAAGAAAACGACGTCGCCAGCATCAAGACGCTTGTCCTTAACGTAACGACTCCAGCCTTTGGTCAGCACGTAGCTCTGACTGCTGTTCCAGTACGAGTAACGGAACCTCCAGCACTTTCCTGCCTCGTCCTCGAAACTCAGCGACACGCCCTTACTCTCTCCGGCCGCCTCCCCTCCCGCCCACAACGGGAAGTACTTCTCCGCGTGCTGCTTCGGAATCACCAGGCGGTTCAGCTTCCCCACGTCGCTCGGCGTCAATGGCTTCTCGAACATCCCTTCCTTCTCGTCTTCGCCGCCCGAACCTCCTTGCGACGTGGGCTCATCGTTTTCCAGGTGACCGCTCCGTTGGTATAGAATACTGTCGTCGTCCTCGTCTTCGTCCTCGTCGTGGTTGAGGTTGAAGCGGGTTGATGGCGGCGGAGGAGGGTAGAGATAGGAAGGCCAGGCCGAAGGAGAGGGGTTTTGTGTGGGCTGCATAAGGAACCCTTGATGATGTTGTTCGGTCCACCGCAGCGTGGCATCAGGAATGTCCGGTGAGTAGTGATTTATGGACATTCTTCGGTGCTTCAATCTAAGAAATTGAGGAGTTGACGACGCACACTAGCACAGGAACTGTGGGGAAGAGGGAATTGGGAGCAAGACAGAGAGAAACAAGCGTTATGATTACGGGTTTGATGTGCAAAAGCAAAACTGTGGGAACAATTTGATGGAGCTACCTAAGAGATGACAATGAGAGAGAGAGAGAGAGGGAGAAAATGTAAGTACGAGAGTCCTTTAAAGGTTACAGTGAAACAATTTTTTCCTTAATTTTTTAATGAAAGAGTATAATTTATGTTTAAATTCGAGACTGGGATAAATAGAATAGTATTAATTGCGTATGCGGGTTGCTCACCGTCTAACATGTGTAGATAAATATACTTATATATATAATGGATGGATGGGTTCGCAAAAGGGTGGATGGATTCTGTTATTATTATTTTATTATTTTCCCTTTTCTTTTTTAGTTGCAGGGGGGCGTAAGTAGATGATAATAGGAAAAAAAAAAAAGCGAGGAGGAATACTGAATTGGGCCGAACATGTGTGCTAGGGGATGTGCCGGGAAAGAAAAAGAGGGGAATTATTTGGTGTAATTAGGGACATCCCATGTTGCAAAATTGGCAAACAAATCAAGTGGTGGGCCCCCCTCCCTCCTCAGACTAAGTAATCACCTTCTTCCTTTTTTTCGGCCATTTCATTTCCATTCCCACAGCCGGCCTAACCCTCTGCCCCTTTGCTTCCCATTTTCAATTCTCGCAGTCTCAATTTACCCCTTGTTTGTAACTAAAAAAATCTCACCCGAATCAGGAGAGTTGAATTGGCAGTGAAAATGAATATTCAATTTGAAGTGTGGTTAGAGGTAGAGGGTGGCGTGGGCTGGGGTGGGGTGGGGAGGGGAGGGGCGGTTGAGTAATAATATTATAAGAGAGAACTGAAAGAGTGGTCACGTAGCTAGGGAGAAACAGAGGCGAGGGTGGTCCATGCTTGGCGTTGTATGAGCATGACAACATATAGGTGTAAATTCAGGTCTCTCCAGATTGTATTAATATTATCTTTGAGCTATGACAGAATATATACAAGTCTTAAAGTCACGTGCATGGCAGCATTAGTAGGGCCATTCCTAGTTCAATTAATGGGGATAGCCTAGTAAAATATCCAAACACGTCACAGATGCCCTCTCTCTCTCCCCCCCTTTCCAATGAGCAGCCAGGGGGAAGGGATAAGATTTGTCCCATTTCAACAATTGGCTAACTCCTTCCTCAGCACTCGTGTTTCAATCACCTCCTCACACACTATTTCTTTACTTATCTCATCCTTTGTGCCTATCCTATTTAATTCTCTTCATATAGCTGTATCCCCTGTCCTGTTCATATTGGTTTATTGTTTTTAAGTTTAAATGTGTCTGTCTTGTTGTATGAATCAGACGCCAACCCCACCTCAATTTCCAGGTAGATTCTTCAGACACCCTTCTCTGCCCTACAAATGGTTCGACCATGGTCTTTTTAAGGTTCATGTTGTAGAGGGTTTTGAGCTTTCCTTCGTCATTGTCATGTTCTAATTCAGACAAAATTTCTGTGTCATGTTGCGCCAGGTATGTGCTTTGTCCATCATTAGTCATTACCCCTTCTAACATCAATAACACGGTCCCCTTCAAGCATAACCACAAACACACGGAACGCAATTAATGCCAAACCCCACAATTCACCCAAGAAAATTTCACACGTACAAATAGATTCATTCTGCAAAACAACGACTCTGATCTTACCTGTGAATTCCCAAAACCTGAGAGTTTTTATTGCTCGCTGAAAGGCGTTACTTGGCCCATCGTGGGAATTCTTGGCCACGAAGAAAGACCAGAGCTTCATCGCGAGACAATGGTCAGGGGAAAGCGAATGGGACAAATACAGAGAGTGACGGAATTTTATATATTTTCTACATCTGGGTGTTCCTCATTCCCTAAGTAAAATCCCCAACTGGCCACTACTTGATTTTTTATTTTTTTTTGGGTCGCGAGATCTGTTCATTGTGATGATTAAAGCGTGTGTCTTTCTCATGTGGAGACAGTCATCCAAGACTCTGCCCCAGAACTAATTGTGCCTAAGAAGAAGGTGGGTTTCTGTCTTTTTCTATCTGTCTCCGTGAACAAAGCCAGCAAGTCTCTGTTCTGTGAGAATTCCATGATTGGTTTAAACTAAATATTTTCAGGGACTGTGTCATGGTTCGTTCATTGAAACCGTGATATAGTTCCAAAATAACTAGCTGCATGTGGTTTAGACGGTGAACACAATCCAACATGCTGATACGCATCATGCACCTGATATTCTAACGCCCACCAAGTTCGATCATAACAACTTCATTATCATCTCTAAATAATATTAAAAAAATAACCAATATGAAGCAGTCTCGATTAATTATTATTATAATATTTTAATTACGAGGGAACCTTTATCACGTGAATTAGTCACAGCTGATAGCTTGGTTATCATGTTTAATATTTACTAAATGCTCCTTTATGCTAGTTTTGGTGTCTCCTAGTTGATCTAGAATAAAGTAAACAAGGTACCCGCTGAGAAAAGGGTTGAGTGACGGCCATTAGTTAAGGTCTATCTCGCTTAAGGGTTAATTAATTCGATTGCTAATATACGTGGCCCTAGGCCTCCAATATGGAAAAGCTGGTTGAAAGGTACATCCCCGGACCAAGCAAATCAGATAGAGGGGAAAGCATAAGCCTGAAATTCATTCAAAAGATTAGGCCATGCAATTGAAATTGTATATTTAATTAATTATATGTAGCCTCAAGAACTGTAAGTTGAGTGGGGACCTTAAGCCAAGTTCATGCATGCTCCATTTATCATAGATGCTTGAAGATCTTTCTCGTATTTGTTTATAGATCACATTAACTTTTACGGTAGTTCACTCATCCCAAGTGGTCCTTTAATTCATGTTAGACTTCTCAATCTCAATCCATTTTGGTTGCCTACCAAACAGTACTAATAAAAGTAATAATAGCCCATTCTCTTAATTCCAACCAACGCTATCAATGAACCAATACGCCTGATTGGTCGCTAATAAGGTCTTTAATTATTTAAAAATTCTAATATTAACTAGGGAGCTTATTTATGATAAGTCATAGTACGATGTGTAGCATGTGTGGGCGTTTATAATTTGATTGAATTTATAAAATTGATAAGAATTCATTTAATCGATAAGGTCTCTTGATTAATTGCCCAGGGAAGGGGGGAAAATGGGAAACATACATGATTTTACTGGAGAGATCAACTTCGTATAATATTCTGATATTTGTAATTTGACCGCCTCTCATATAGCACGCTTAGTATTACCATTATTATTGCTACTAATTAAGGAAATATATACTATTAGGGAAAGAGATAACTGGTGAGAAATTTGAAACACAGTCAGAATGCGTTTCATGATGGAAGATGTAAGAGTAATTGATTAAATGGGTGGATCTATCTCCAGGAACACCAATTAATCATGGATTAACATCATTAGATTGCAGGCACGCAGGATTTTAATATTTACTTACTATACTTCGTCATCATGTTTTATATAAAATATATTTCCTTTCTCCCGTCGGCTGAGCCCCCACCATAACCTCACAGCGCGCTGCTGTCAAATTCAAAGACAGCTAGCAACTTAAGGCTACAGGGCCCTGTTTACATGATATTTTAATTCTGTCATTTTTTTTAATTATTTTTTGACTTATTGTCTACCTTTATTATTAATCCTCTAAATACAGAAATTTTTAAATGTCGCTAAAAGTAAGGAAATTGTTTTCTTATTCGGGATGTGAGCTGATGCCCACTTTAGCACCCCCTCACATGCACGACGCTAATCTAATACGGTTTTTATAATGTGAACTTGACGATTGATGATGATATGAATTCCTTTGCTCCATGGAAAAGAATAGACCAAACCAAACGCGGCACAATCATAGCTAAAAGTTTGTTATCGTTGTATTTAAATAATTAAAAACGGAGAATATATTCAAGATCGATTTGCATTATTTTAACGTCAATGCAGGATTCGTCACTATTAAACGGAAGGGAATGGAAGCGAAGGGGAAGTAGTAGACAATAAACGAGATGGATATATGACAAGTTTGACAGGATTCCATCAACTACGACTTAAACTATTCGCTGTTCACGGCGTTATAGGAACACATTACGGCACACGATGAAGGAGAACCCAAGAAATTCGGTAGTCAATTCTCCCAAGAAAATGCTGTAACATCTGAGAGAGAGAGAGAGAGAGCTTCCCTCCTCCCTTCCCCGCAGCCGCAAGTGGCGGTCAGAAGCAGCCTCGTCAACTACACACATTGAAGGGACACGTGACACATTACATGTTATCACCCACATTTTAAGTAGTAAACCCTCCCCACACTGAAACTTTTGCTTTATCAATAACTCAGCAGCCATTTCGTCACCCCCCGGTCTATCCTGTGCCAAACCATCTTACTTTTTAAATCTGCATTTCTTCATCCAAATAAATGAATCCACATGCATAGTAATTCCGTATATTTCATAAATTATAAAAAAATATTACTTAATTATCTTATTATTATCTTGTGGAAAAACGATACTAAAATAGACAGAATTATTATTCCCACGCTCACTTGGATATATATAGATAAAATAAAAATGACACAATTTTGTAATTTGAATCTGTCGAAAAAATAATGGCAATAATTTTTACTTGATACGTTATCTACTATCGAGTGTCAGATTTAAGTATTATTTTAATAATTTATGGTGTTGAATTCCATTTTGTATACGAGCACTCAGCAAGAGAGAGTAGGCGTGCATGCGGGGTGGTCGGACAACCCTAGCTAGTAGGGGCCCATGAGATCATTGTATGCTGTTTGGTGAGTGAGGGCCCACAAGATCAGAGGCCCAAAGCCTCTCTCTATCTGCTGCTGTGCAAGGCGTGGGGAAGGAGGCTGCAGAGAATGGTGATGGAATCGGGTAATTGGCACGTGGCACGTGACGAGGGTAGTAGGCCTGTGGTTTCATAGGCTACTGGGTGTGGCTGCACCTAGGCGTGGGACCGTGGCGAAGGCCCATTAGCCACGCTCCATGGGGCCCACCGGCCTATTTCCATATTTGTCACACACTCCTCAGAGAAACAGACTGACAGAGAGCATCACTCACACCCTTGGTTGTCACTTCAAGCCAGCAACTTTACCCCCTCAAAGGAATGGCGTGATTATAAATTACTGCACGCGCTATGGTTTCACCCAGCATCAACATCATTTGCAACAAGATTAAAGGATCACGGAGGTCATAGAAATGCATGTGGAGAATAGTAATAACAGAGACTGGGACCTAATTAAGAACGGGGAAGGGGGCTACACGTAATGGTAGATAGGGTGCCACCACTAGAGCAGCAAAAGGTGCAGACAATGAGACAGATTGGTGGGAGTGGGAGTATAGTGCTTGTGAGTCAATGCACAAAAAATGATAGGAATTTTCCGAGTTCATGTAATATAATCACCGCCATTCCTGAATGATCTGAATTTGAATAGTTCTATGTTTCTGCTAATCCGGAGCCCACGTGTAGAATAGTGCAGAAACGAGTGAGTTGAAAAGTGTTAAAAGGTAGAAGGACTTGTTTGTCATGATATACGCCTAACTTGTTGAAAATGGAGACAGGGTTGATTCGATCATGGCATTTGATTATCACCCAAATATTGAAGTATGTGTATATGACTCCATTTCTAGAAAAACCAACTGATAATACGTCTCTGTTACTAGTATTATTATATGAAGAAAAGCTTTCAGTTGATATCATCTAACAATCATTGGATGTGGGTGCGAGTATGGAATGCATTTGAGAGTGGAAGAAGCCAAGAAGCTACGTGATGAGTCAGAGACTTTTAAATTTTTTTGTTCGGTGGTGAGCTACAGTAATTAATTTGGTGTGCTTTTTGAGAGAGACGAGAGGGGACCGGATATGGAAGTCTTTGTGCCTTGCACATTTTTAGTATGCTTTATTATCCATATTTCATTCCTCACGCTTCGACCTAGCAATCCCTGACGGGGTGCAGAGAATTTTCGTTACGGGGAAAATAAAAGGATGGGATATACTTGTTTTGGAAGGAGGAAAGCGAAGGGTTAAATGGGCAGAGCAACGTCGTCTTAACGGACAAGGCTAAGACCAGAATCATAACAAGTTTCTGCTTAAAATTAAGTACTCATGATTCGTGAATTAAAAAAGGACCACCCCCAAACACAACTAATTTAGGTGCAATATTGAAGCAACGTGGACTTATTAATGCTTGGGCAAAAGGCCCAATTTAGTGTCTAGTCGAGTACCAATACGAATTCATTTTCATACACATACTAAGCATGGATATCTTATTCCAATCAAATCCCAACCTAGTAATCATGTTTATTCTTATTCATAATCGCATAGAAATATACAAGAACTGAAAACTGAGGCGAAGAATGGTAGAAGCGGGAATGAACATATATCATGGGATTCATTCGAGGATGGCGATCAAATGTCGGAAATGGAGGGTGGTTGGGGTATACGTTGATAATGCTGAGAGATCCAACTTGAAACGATGCCGACCTCCTCTTCCCTGATCTCCGTAAGCCACTGCGGATCTTCCGTCGTGGAGAACCCCAAATACATATGATGGGCTCCTACACACACACACACACTCATTAATTCCCCTCTTACGGGGATTCATCTTAATTAATTTGGAGCACTACCGACCTTGTTTAGCAACTATAGCAATTATAGTGTCTCACATATTCGTCAGCACCCTGCAACACAACCTCTTTAATTAACTCTATTGAATAAACAAAGGCATCATCAGAATTTGAGAGAGAGAGAGAGAGAGAGTCGTTCCCTCCCGCACTGCCGGGGTCTCTCGAACCATTGAAGATGATGTTGCTTGCAGAGGTTTTCAAGACCTCGTGGATGCCCTGCTCCAATACAACACAATTCATCGTGGATAGATACAAATTCAAACAATTTGAATGAAAAAGGGAAACGAGAGTCTAACATGGCCGCCAAATTCAGCGGTGATCCAATAGGGTCTGGGCACTATGCCATATGTGCTGTTGCAGAAAGCTACTGTGCCTTGGTAGTTCCATTCATAAGCTGGGAATATGCTCCCCTCATTGCTCCCTCCTGTTGGCATTATCATCTCCGTACACGCCTGCCCCTGCCACCCATCAAGACCCAGAGAATCGGAATCTTCCCTCAGATTAAAACTCGTGGCAGTCCCAGTGTAGTTGTAGTATATGTCTGCTTCGTACATCTTTGAAACGTGTAGTCTCCATGCTCCATCGCCTCGCACATCTGACATCTCTCTCACAACTTTATTCTTTCTTTCGTTTCTTAACTCCATAAATAATGATTTGTGTTTAAAGCTCACCCTTCTCACTGGATTAGCAAGCAGAGGCTTGAGAAAATTAGAAGGCGTTGGATAATCAGTCATAGCCGCGTTGGTCAGAGCCGTCATGATCCAGCTTTCCACATCATATGCGCTCATGTTATATTTCCTACCACCCGTACTCGCATATTCTGAACGATTTCCGCAATAGTTCTAGGCCGTCGGGTGTTTTGGCCGTGTCTTCTATATGTTTCCACGATCCTCTCATCACTTTGTAACATTCCTCACCTTCGCTCTATAACGCGTGTAACCGGGCAATAAAAGAAATTAGTACCCTAATCAACAGTGTGACGACGTCGTTGAAGGCATATGGTGAAACCAAATCCATAAAAAGGAGGATTGGAGCAGAAGATGCTAAGGCTCCAATGGCCACGTGGGGATACTGCATTCTGAACCGAGCTGCCAGCACTGCGAAACTCACACACAAATTTTATGAGGAAGAAACATTAATGATTACGTACATAATCAATTAAAAAAAAGAATGATATTGAGAAAGGCCATCCATATACATACTTCCTCCATAGGATCCTCCAAAGACCACGACAGGGGAGTCACCGGCTGACAGATTCTTCTTGAGATCAATAATGAGAGTGGCCTAATCAGCTAATGCCTACGTGGAGCTCATATATCCAAGTGTGCTACTTTTACTATATGCGACCTCTTCACTTCCCCCGAATGGTATATATTTCCCATAGAATCTATGCTGCATGAAAAAGGAATATGGTAAGTGCTGTTTCATTTCCCTTTCCCACAATCAAAGAATATGTTCGAATCCAACCTCTAAGAAAACTACAAGCGCCTTGAAATGGGTTTCTTTTTTGAACATGAAGCCCGTGTTATTTGCGAACCCTTCGATGACACCTTCATTCTCTGTGTAGATGAAGATGGGAGCTTTGTTCTCGGCGCCACCCCAATAGACATCGGAGATGAGATATCTCTGCTGAAAGGTGTCGTAAATCTGGGGATTAAAATTGAAGTGATCAAGAATCTGAGTGAGGAACTTGGTCTCGTAAAGGGCATGTTTAGCGGAGTGAGAGCGAGGCTCGGGCTTAACAACTGAAACAGGGAATCTGCGGATGACATGTCCGCAAGTGAAGCTCAAACACGGCACAGAGAATAAACAGAACCAGAGAACTGGGAACTGCAAGCAAAATGCCATTGTGATTCTGCTGACCTTTGGAGTGCAAGGTTAAAGATATTGTTAGAAGAGATTCATAAGAAGTATTCACATTCCAAGGGAAGAGGTATTTGAGAGATGGAGCAGCATTAAGGAGTGAGTGGTGCGGGCAGGTGCAGGGCGAATCCAACGTGGGGCAAGTAGGAATATTATTTCATATAAGTGAACAAATATTCGTGTTCGTACATATTGGAGTTGCTCAAATCCTTGAGAGTTACACGGCAAAGCAATGGTCATAACGATAGAAACTCTCATTTGGCTTACTTGAGCCTTTGTGGTCTACCTCTGTCTCCATGCGCTCCTTTTTAATCCCCCGTTTTCCACGGTTTAGTGTAGCAACACCGAGAGCCGATCAGCCGACAATAAACAGTAGAAATTTGGAAGTGGGCGAAAGGATAAAAATTAGACCGGGAAAAAGATCTAGGCCCATACTGAACCCACTTCTATTAATTTATGGGGCCCGAAGCGACTGAACTTATTAAAGAAGCAAATTGATGGGCCCAAGAGATTTCTTGAAGCCCAATTCTTGTTGTTGCAGAATAGGGAATCACCCATATATATATATATATATATATATATATATATGATGGTGAGAGATGAAGGCACAACCACAAATTCATCATTCAACTACACATATTAATAAACATACTCATATATCACAAGAATATTAGTTCAATTTTTATTATTGTCGTGATGACTTTTTGAATAGACAATTTCATAAGTTTTCTATAAATATTCTTTGAACCTTAGAGTTGTATTCTAACTTTAATAAAAACTAATATTTAATTTACTTAATTTTTTTATATATAAAAAAAATCATCATTTATGAGTGTTGGGTATGCGAAAGGGGAATCGCATTATCCACCTTCCAATCTAAATTAATTAGCCATTCTCATTATCTCCCTCTCTCATGCTTCTTTTTAAACTTTTGGCATGTGACTATGTATTGCTTTTCTTGGATTCCGTCCCCCACTATGACTAGCAATCTTCATGTTCAACTGAGACATGCATGCAACACACATTCACATTTACAGAGACAAGTTATAATCATACCATGGAGTGTGAATATATTTATATACTCCTAAACTATATGGCGTTAAGACAGTGAGTACTGCCTGCCTCTGCCATCCTGCGAGGCCGTGAGGATCGGACTAAGACACGTGGCAGTTCCAGGGGAGTTGTGGCAGATGTCGGCTTCCATGCGCTGAGCCTGGCAATCACATGACAGATAATAATTTTCATTTGGGAGGAAATAAAAAATGAAAAAGAAGTGGGCGACGGTGGATAAGCAGGCAAAGGATTCAGAAAACTAGGAGTTGGATAATCTGCTATGGCGGTATACATCTGATCCAACTTTCCAGAGCATGTGCGCTCATATAATTCCTACCGCCAAGAATAAATACATAAATATATGACCACTTTGTCGCAATTCTGACTTTCGCTCTAGCTATGGTAGTATAGAATGAATAGCGTCATGTAAGTGATTAATTATAAACATATGAAACCGAAAAAGGAGAGTAGCACAGTAATCAACAGTGTCATGTGAGGGATTGGTTCTTATATGCTTGCTTTTGTGGATCCCAAAACCTAAACCATTTAATAATTCAGAATGGCAATGGCCACGTGGGGATGCTTCATTCTGAACCAAGCCGCCAACCCCGCAATAACTCATTCAGCCAAATGCAACCTCTTTATTCCACATATAGAAGCTATGCTGCATTTCAGTTTGCCAAGCATCAAAAGGATTATGGTGAGATCCTGGGGACTAGCGTTGCAGTGTTGAATTTCCCTTTCACACGATGAATTCATAACTGGGGAATAGAAGAAGAAGAAGTAGATGCTCTAACCTTGATGAAGCCTGTGTCATTTCGTGTGCGTTGACAAAGATGGGAGCTTCGTTCTCTGTTGAAAGGTGCTGTAGCTCTTGGGATCAAGAATCTGACTGAAGAACTTGGGTATGACGTACCAGAAGTGAAGCTCAAACACGGCACAGATAACAATGAAAGCCACAGAATATATTGGCAACTGCCATTGTCATTCTTGTGACTTCCGGGGTGCATTTTAAGAAGATATTAACAAGTGTCTTCGCCTTCCAAGGTAAAGTAAAACAAGCTACGGAAGGGGTTGGACGGCGACCCTATGCTGGTGACTTAATTAACTCTTAACAGTGAATAAAACACAAGTTGCTGGGCTGCTATTTTCAGTTTCCACCTATCATCCTATCTCGTACCCCTTTATCTTCAAAGTTTAATTTTACGCACACATTGCATGACTTGTAAAACACTGCTAAGCATTGTTTAATGAATATGTAAGGCAGCCTCTAATGTGATTCAACAACGCTTTTTTAGTTCAGTACAACTTGAAGGAGAGAGTGAGAGGGAAAACACAACAGAACATGAGTTCCTTTTCTTTGTATTTCTTTTTTAACAAAAAATCTTTAGAAAATGGTTGAGTTCATCTATAATCCAAAATAAAATGAAGTCTTCCTTCCTCCTAGGCGATACTAATTTTAGGTAGGATGAGTCGTCAATTACCTTAGGACATAAACTTATGCACCTAAGAGCTATGATATCTCCCCAAATGCTGTAATTGAAATCCCAATAAAGTTGTTCTCTCTAGATATCAAAACGCTCTAAATAGTCGCATGTCATATTCTTTCGCCAGCTAAATTCATGGATAATAGGTAAAACATGAGTTCCTATTTTTTTATAAAAAAAGTTAGATAGGTTCGGTACCGGTCCTCCACCAAGGTTAAGATACAGTCTCAAGGCTTAGAGAACACTTATAGGGGACTTACGATATCGCTTGTCAAATGAGTTCTTATAACGACAGTGGGAATTAAACTCATATTCTTATAAGATATGAATTTATTTCTTACTACCTGTATTAACTCTCATTCGCCCATGAGTTCCTATTTGTTTTTTTTGGGTAAAAATTTTTTTGGAAAGGGGTTGGGCTCATCCATGATCCAAGGGTAGGGCGAAGTCTCCCTTCCTCTTAGGCGATACCAATGTCGGGCAAGGTGAGCCGTCTATTACCCTCAGGCGTAAACCTAAGTACCCAAGAGTTAGGATATCTCCCCAAGCACCGCGACTGAAACTATAACAAAGTGGTACTCCCCAAGGTTCAAACACATTCTAAATAGTAGTATGTCTTATCCCTTTGCCAGTTGAACCCACAGACAATGGGTTATTTGTTATAAATCAAATCTGCCTTTCCTGACGTTGAAAGTTAGGCCTATATCTATTGGGCCTAGTTTTTATAATCGATTTCCTAATTTAGTGGGTTACTCACTTATAGTTATATTTTGAAAAAAAAAATCAAAAAAATATTACTTAAATTTTTGAAATTTTAAATTAATTTATTTACTATATTTTATAAGTTATTGATTATTCCTGTAAAATAAATAATAACATATTTTATAATAAATTATTAATTTATAATTTTAAAATTTAAGTTGTATTGGTTAAAATTTTCCATTATACCTATCACCCTTAGGTGAGATTAATATATAAATAGTTTTGTATTGTAATACAGGGGATGAAACTAAAATCTACTATTCAATAAAGTATTTTTTTCTCCAATTCTTAGGCACTTAAACATATGATTTGTGTAATATCTTAATTTTTAGCTTTATTTTTTAAGTATAATTTAAAATATTATTTATCAATAGCTTAAAAATATTATAGTTTAATATTTTATTAGTTTCAATAAAACTAAAATATCCGAATTATCCTACCATTATCTTTCTTAAAATTTATAGTTTGATTTATATTATTAGTTAGAAATATATTAAGATTTACCTTCAAGTTTAGGTATGAAATTTAAAATTTAAAGATATAGTTTTAATTTTAAACTACCATATCTGATAGGATTCTAACAAATTATAAAGATAATAATAATAATAGAATAATATAATTATATTAAATAAAATCAACATGTTAAACCTATATCCCCTTTTCACCTTTTTATTGAACAGTCACCCATTATTTCCTATCTTTAAAACACTCTTTCTCTCTTCTAATGTCGTTCTTATAGTAAAGGTATATTTTCTCAATTCCTCTTTCGATTCTCTTTTTTTTTTCTATTGCTTATCATTGTGCCATGATTCTTTCTCTTCTCACATTTATGCCAATACCCCTCCTTTTATCAAGTCACTATTACAGTGCCATCTTTTCCTTTGTAAAACAATCTGCGTATATATATATACATATATATATATATATATATATATATATATATATGGGTGGGTTTTGTATTAGGTGTAAATCACATGGTAACAGTTTCCAAGTCTTGCCTTCACAGAGAACTAAATATATATATACACTTTTCTTCTCTTTATGTACATCTCCTTTTTTTTTTCAACACACACACACATATATATGGATCTTTTGCTAACCCACGTGAATTATCATTTTCCTTTCTCCTCTCTTGTACAGTTTTATACCTTCAATATATATAGATATATGCCTTCACCATCCATCCATATCCATGTGTATATATATATAAAGTGAAGTGATCACTGTCCATGTTATCCTTTTTTCTTGTTTAATACAATAAGTAGGAAATAAACTCATTCATTGCAAACTATACGTATATGTGTGTGTATATATAGAGAGAGATATATAAATATAGTTTATAAATAGAAAATATATTTAGGAAATTTTTAAGAAAAAGAAAAGAAGAAAGAATTCAAGGCTTCAACTTAATTTATTATTAGATTAGACTAATGTAAATCTAGAAAAAGATTTATATTTTTGGGATAAACTCTAAGATTTTAGAGTAGCTTTAAAATAATCTCATGATATTAATAAGTAATATAGTGATAGTTCTTGTGTGGTGATTTTATAGACTGCCATTGAGATTCTGGAGTAACTTTTAGTGGAGCATCAGATTGTTTGTGATTGATATTATTATAAACGGAGCCACTCGACTCGTGTAATTATTCCTTATTTTGAAGAGAGGTAACCATTTTTCACTTATTGTGCATGCTAGTATGATGTTTGTGAGTACTTTGATATATATATATTGATATAGATCTGCTAGTATTTACATGATTATATTGAGGAATTATTATTGATAGTTTTATAAAAAAATAGTCTTGTGGGACTTGCAATTTAATTTAGAAAATTGAATTGAGAACATAAATTTGTTATATCTTGTAATTGTCGTTTGAAGAAAATTTTTATTTTGATAAATATTTTATTGTGATACTTATTGATGTTATTAATTATAAAGTTTGATATTGTTGATTGATATTATTATCTTGAGAATTATGTATTGGGGTTGGTGATGAGGGAGTTATATTTTTACCACGTGGTATAGCCTCCATTGAAGCTAGATGGTTGGCTTTTGTCCCACCTGTTTACCGAGGGGCTGCGACACCCCCACCTGTTTACCGAGGGCCTGTGACACCCCCACCTGTTTACCGAGGGGGAATGAACCCATAGTCTGGTCACATGCTCTGTAGATTTTGGCTGGTCTATATCACTTGACCGGTTAGCTTTTTGGGTGGCCAGTCATATGGTAATTATCACTAGCCCATGGGTTCAGTCGGCGAAAATAAGGCAGTTCGGTTGAATTGATGGGAGGAACTTAGGTGGTTTATTTATTTGATTATAATATAATGATATGTTATTTTTTATATGTTGTACTCTATAAACTGTCCCACTTCATACCTCATGAGTACATATTAGTATGCATGATGAGTAGAATTGATGGTTATTGGGCCTTTTGTCTCACTCTATTTTTATTAATATTTTTCAGGAGTTAGTTCAATTGTTGGTTCGAACGGGAAGGCACTAGAGGCATAGTTGTGCTAGTTGAACTGTACAACATCCTCTCTTATATTTATGCGCTGGGTAGATGTATATTGTCATTATAGGACCTACTTTTATTCATATTTTTATTTATACTTTGATGATTTGTTATTTTATCATCGTATTAAATAATATGTACTGGGAGGATGCTCGAGCTTTTTAGGATTAGGCATATGATATGATGAATCTTCAAAGGCGATTTATTATATTATGTAAAGTTTTTATATCCATGATAGTACAATTTTATAAGTTTCACTCTTTTCTATCATGAATATCATCGAGTTAAATAGAGGCTTTGATCCTTTAACCATGTTAGTAGGGTTAAATTATTTTTAACATGGTTTTTCATGCAAAAATTATGTAAGATTTTTATATCCATGATAATACAATTTCATGGGTTTCACTCTTTTCTATCATGGATATCATCTTCAAAATATGTTAAACTTTGTTAACCATGTTAATATTGGATTAGTGGTGTTCTACAGTATTAATTATCAATTACAAAAAATCTTTTACAACCATAATAGGTTGCTTTTATATTTTGGTAAATTTTTTTCTACTATGATTAACTTCTTTAAAATAAAATAAATCTATTTATAATATTATTTTATTTATATTATATATAAAATTAAGTATAAATAATTAATATTAATTATATTAGAGCAGAAATTTTACGATTTGTTTTTTCTCCCTTTTTAGAATATGAAATACGAATTAATTCATTATGAACTCGGAGACAAAGCAGTAATTAGTTGAGGAGGTAGCCCCGACTAAAAAGGTACGGGACTTTAGCCTCAGGGTATATAACCTAGGAGCATATCTGTTTTATTCAACAATACATAATCTTTTTATTTTGTTTTAAAAATTATTTCACGCGTTACAATTTTCTGTTTTGTCTAAACATTCTTGGAATTTTGTTCTGTATAGAATGTGCGCTGAAATTTCCCTGGTCCCATAAGATGCTATGATGAAGAGAGGAAGCTTTTGTTGGGGGGAACACAGGCAGCACAAGATCTATACTATGAAAGAGTTACTCCTTTCTTTGTTTTTTTTATAAGAGAAGACTAAAGCCCGATATTAATAAATTTATATCATAAGAGAATTATATCTTAAATTATTAGTGAGAATCAATAACTCTAAATGTAAAGGACACAAATATAATATTATCATAGTAGTCAGACTATTTTTAACTAAGGCATTTACTATTTTGTTCTAACTTCTTAGGATATATTAAAGTTTCAGTTCATAAGACTGTTAAAATAAGCTCTATATTTATACTGTTAATAAACTATATCTATCCACCGTCTCGTGACATATCATATCCACTATATTTTTAAAATCAAATTTAAGAATAATTTTTTTAAATTCTAAAATTTATATCAAATTAAGGCTTTTATACACCGCTCATATCTCATGCTGAAAGAGTTACTCCTTTTTTTTTTTTGGTACAAGAGAGGGCTAAGTGCCCAATATCAAGAATCTATATCAGAAGGGGATTAGATTCCAAACTATCAGAAATAACTAGAGACTCTAAATGTGGAGGACATGAATATAATATTGTCGTAGTAATCAAACCATCTTTAGCCATGATATCTGCTACCTTATTATAAACTCTTGAGATATACTGGAACTTTAGTTCCCAGGCCTATTGGAAGAGGCTTTGTATTTGTAGCACATTGCATCTAATTCGCGGGAATTGGTCACTTGGGTGTGTTTGGATTGGCCATAACTCCATCCTATTTGGGTTTTGAGGAATAAAAATTGGTGAGGCTGATATGCGGCTAACATTGGTCCTAGCAACTGTTTGGGTTGCATAGGTACGACTTTTTAAATATAAATTTGTTGTATAAAAAAAGTATATCAATATTTTAATTAAATTAAATTAAATATATCTATAAAAACAAACAAAGTTGAGCGGGCTATACGGATTAAAATTCAATTTTTTATTAAAAATATTTATATTTAATACTTAAAGTATATTAAATATTATTTTACTTTTAATAAAAATATACATATGTTTAAAAAAAATAGCCATATAAAAATAAAGTGAATCTGACATGTGAAGTTTATTAGTTTTCTTTAACCTGAAGTTTACAAAATTCAATGCGAATCGCGAGCCACAATTATTTTTTTTTTAAAAAGAATTGCTTTTATTTATTTTTGTATTATATAACACTAATATATCAATATTATTTTTTATGTGTCTACTATCTTAATTTTATTTATATTATAATATTTTTATAATTTTTTTAATTTAATATAATTTTTTCTATAATATTTTTAATTTAATAAAATTTTTAATATTTAAAAAATAAAATTATATAAAATTAAAAAAATTATAGATAAAATTATAGTATAAATAATATTAAAATATTAAATATATATATATAAAATAAAAATAAAATATTAGATATTATATTATTTATATCTTTAATTCGTTATCCCCGGTCGTTTTCTTCCCGGAATGGGAGTTTCTAAAAGGTCAAAGTCAGAGTTGTCGTCGTTTTAAGAGGAGACCAAAAGCAGCAGGATTTATTGTCGTTATAATACCCTCCACCGAATTTTCGATCTTCCTACCATCTTCTCCCTCCTCCATATCCCTTCTTTATTTTTCTTTCATATCATACTCTAAAGTTGTACAAATTTCTGATTCCATTTCTCGGCAATTACTGCCATTCGATTCCATCATCATTTCATCTGACGGTCAGTTTGATTACACGTGTTCCCGCTCACTGACGGTTTCTTTTCTGCTTGGTCCACCTTTCCCCTTACGCTTTCGCTTTTTGCCCTTTCCAAGTTTACTACAGAACCTGTTGTTCTGATCAAATCTAGCAGCGGTGGTGGAAGCCATCAAAAGCCCCCTTATTCAGAAGTCTCTTTCTTAGGGTTTCGCGTCTCGCTCCGCCATTCCCTTAGTCAGCTCTATTCTGCAATTTGCTGGCAACCAGACAGATTTTGTTCATTCCCCGTATTCGTAAACTATTATTCTGTCCCTGAAAAAGTGCACTTCACACTGAGATTGAAGTACTATGTTATTGATAGCGCGATTTTGAATTTGTTGACACCGCCTACTATTACCACCTTCATTGTCATGATAAAATTCTCTCGCCGCTTTTGATTTACAGTTTAGGTCAGGCAGCATTGAAGCAAGGAACTATAAAGGAGGAGGCTGAATTGTTGAATAGTTTTCCCCGTCCTCTCGGATTCTAAGTTGTGAAACGCATGGTAATCAAATTACTCGTTTTTTTCCTTCTCTTTTTTTCGTGTTTTCCACGATGAAGCAAGAAATGCTTTGATCTGGGTGCCCAAATTCTCATTTTTTTAGTCTTACTTTTTTTCTCAGATTCTCAGTGATCTGAGTATTGAGTTTTCCTGATGCCGAGGCAAATTCGAAGAATGGATTTGGTTCCTGGGAAGATCAGAAAACGAGGATGCTCCTCATCGGCATCATCTACCTCCTCTGTACTCCAAAACTACAGATTCAAAAGGGCCATTCTTGTCCGCAAGAGGGGCGGATCAAGTACACCAGTTCCCACATGGAAACTGATGAACTCAAGATCTCCCGCGTCTGCTATGCGGGCCCTGGAGTCACCCAAGTACCCACCATCCCAGACGGGTAGCAAGGCCAAACAAGCTCCAGTTTCAGCAAGGAAGCTCGCTGCGACGCTGTGGGAGATGAATGAGATTCCTTCCCCGAGCGTTAGACAAGGATCTGATGATAGAAGGTTGAAGAAAGAGTTGAAAGCAAGGGAAAAGTTGGCGGCAAGGTCGGTGCATTCTGGTTCGTTGCCTCCCCATTTATCCGATCCATCGCATAGTCCCGTATCAGAGGTGGTCATTTTTGCTTTTCAAATTGCATTTCGTTTGTTTGAGTCTTGTTTCGATATAAGAGAAGGGATCCGGAACCAGTTACAAGATTTTATTCCCATAAATTTTGAACGAGAATTGATTTCCATTCCTAGTTTGTTTTCTTTTTATGTTCCTCTTGATTGTCTATGGTGGGCTGTTGCCTAGTGGCTAATTGGCTATATTCTATATGGTTGATGTGTTGGGTTTTGTTCACATTTATATATTTTATCTATGTCTGGACCCTATGTATATAGGTCAAAATTTACCTATATATATTGTAATTTAAATAATACAATTTGGAATGTAAAGTTCCTATAATTTCAAAAGTTACCTTCGTGGATTTCGTCTTTGAAGCATGTAACTTCTGCTACTTTGTTCATGTTGATGTTAATCGTACAATTTACTTTCCTTTCTTACGAAATTTTGTTACCTTTTTGCAGAGGATGGATAGATCTGGAACAGGTAGTCGCCATAGAAGAACCGCATCCATTTCTCAGAGGCTGAGACTCACGGACCACGAAATTGGCCCATTAGATTCTCTTAGTAATGCCAGTCTTATGGAGGTATGTAGTGCAAAGATCTGTATACTTCTGGAAGCTTCCAACTCTTCTTTCTTTCATTTTCTCAGCCCGTCCCTTTCCATGCATTCTATACTTAACATTAGCTAAGATCTTATTTTTGGCATAAACTACCTAGGATTTCAAGGCATTCTTGTTAGGTACGCTAGTCACGAGTTATTCTGCATTTTTAGGATTGAAAATCACTGCTTGCTCAATGCCTGCGTTGAAGTGATTCGGATGCGTATTTTCAGGGGAAGCATTTAGGTTTCCCCAAGAAACTGGGTTTTCAATGTTTGGCAACCGTGTTCCATATCCTCAAGTGTAATACTGACATGATAAAAACGAGCATTTGACACATTTTCCTGCGCATATAATTGATTCTGCATATTTGTATCTAAGATAGCCACATATATAACACAACCTTACTTCAATAAAGTGAAGTGAACGACTTAATTGTTTTCCTGGGTTGCTGATTAAGAAATCCTCAGGTCATGGCGATGAAGGGGTACATGCAAGTAGGTTCCCTCGTGGATCAATGCCCTTATCACCCTTACCCTTCCTAACTATATACTTAATCTGCTTAACAGTTCCATGGGCTTGTTTCAAAAGTACACAAAAATCTGTGATTCATGCAGCTCTTTGCTGCATGGAATTGCTTCCACAATACCCTGTCCAAGTGAATTAGAACATTTCAGATAAGTTCTCTATCTGTCTCTCAGCGGCCAAATTCTAATTTGTTCTGTTGCTTGGAATAGGAGATTTGATTTTTTTATCCCTTTTGTTTTAGTTGTTATTTACTTTGAAATCTATTCCCAACTCTGGCTTAAAACAACTGGACGTGTATGAGTAGAGTAACATGCAATTGCATATAAAGTACCCAACTCTCATTGAGTCCAGCTTTTCACAATTTAAATTTGTGGTTGAAATAAAAACAGAGAAGACTCATATTTTGGTTTTTCCACAGGTGGAAACCAGATCTCGGGCACATACACCTACTTCATCTACTATTGGAGTCAAGGCGCGTTTGAAAGATGCTAGTAATGCTTTAACAACGTCAAAAGAACTTCTTAAAATAATAAACCGCATGTGGGGTCATGAAGATCGTCCTTCTTCTAGTATGTCCCTAATCTCTGCTCTACATACTGAGCTCGAGAGGGCTCGCCTGCAGGTCAATCAACTTATCCAGGAACAGCACTCAGATAAAAATGAGTTAAATTATTTGATGAAGTGCTTTGCTGAAGAAAAGGCAGCGTGGAAAAGCAAGGAGAAAGAAATTATTGAAGCTGCAATTGAATCTGTTTCTGGGGAACTTGATGTAGAGAGAAAACTAAGGAGACGGTTTGAAAGCTTGAACAAAAAGCTAGGAAGAGAGCTGGCTGAGACAAAAGCATCCTTGCTTAAAGTGGTGAAACAACTCGAGAGTGAGAAGAGAGCGAGAGAAATTTTTGAACAAGTATGTGATGAGTTGGCAAGGGATGTTGGTGAAGATAGATCTGAGTTAGATAAAATAGAGGCTGCAAAAGTTTGTGAAGAGGTAGAAAAGGAAAAGGAAATAATGCAGTTAGCTGATATGTTACGTGAGGAGAGAGCTCAAGCAAAACTTTCTGAAGCAAAATATCAGCTTGAGGAAAAGAATGCAGCTGTTAATAAGCTTAGGAATCAACTAGAGGCTTTTATGGGTAACAAACAAGTTAGGGAAAAAGGGCGCACTTCCACTCACTTGAATGATGAAGAACTTGCTTTCTATCTAGGCAAAACTCGGTTTGATTCCCATCATAATGAAGATAAAGAGGATGATGGAGGAGAGGTAGATGATGGAGTAGAATACAAAGAAGACTCAGCTGAAAGTGATATGCATTCTATTGAGTTAAATATGGACAACCACAAGGGCCACAAGTGGAGTTACCCCTCTGAAAGCAGGTTTGATGCCAGAAGATATCCACTTGATGAAGTTAAAGGGAGGAGGTCTACCTCCGAGAAAGCTTCTAGGAAAAGCATGTCTCTTCAAAGGAGCATATCAGATGGACTGGAATGGGGAACCCAAGCTGAGAAGCTTCAAAATTTTGGTGATGGAATAGGTTGGGAAGCCTTCTCTGAATTGGAGAAGCAAGCTCAAGGAAAAGGTTACGATGATGAAATACAAGGCCATAAATCAGTTAAAGGGTTGAGAGATCAGATTTTGGCCAGATCCAGGCTTTCATCTTCTAGAGTTTATGCTAGTCCAACCAGGCAATCTGCACAGCCTTGGCCATCGCGAGATCCCACGAATGCCTTCCTGGAGAGACCGCCAATAATGCCGGTCCATGGTATCAAATCAAGGCTATCAGATGTGAGGGGTGAGTGCCAGAATGGGAGGAAGCCCAAACGGTGAGAAATGCGCATATCTTTTTACAAATCTGTCCTTGCCATGGCCAGGCATTCTGTTGTGATGCGTGGCAAAAATGCAGGACGCGATCAATCATAGGCCTGCTAGGTAAAGGCCAGCGTGGTAAATGCTTTCCTCCTCGTAAGTTGTCTTTTTGGCTAGCCCATGGCTACTAAAATTGTAGCAGTCGCTGCTTGGATATTGTTTCGTTTGTAGAGTTCAGAACATGTTTCAACTGTCAAGTTTCTACTGTAATTTATGCTGAAGATGTTTCTCAGGATGCTTTGTTTTAAATTTTAATGAGAGAACTGCCTCAGTTTCTCACCCTCTAGGTCATCTATGACTCCGAACCATCTGGAAATACGTCAAGAAATCTAGGACTGGCCATTTTGCAGAATCGACCCCCCGATGTATGGAATTCGGTCATTGATGCTTCCACTGCTGCTGAAGAATGACTGAATTAGTGTCATCTCATAGGGATGTACTGAATGTGGCATTCCGTAATTTCACCTCATTTAAATAAAGCATGAAATGTAGCCAATGTCTCATGGTTATTTCTCTGCCCCCTTTTTATTTAGTGTACGTCATGGTATAGATCTGGTCGGTTTTTGGACCTTAATTGGCGTGAAGTTCCACTGTTACGTACGTTCATCCGCATAAATTTTCCACCGTAAAAAATCTGAGACAGTTCGTGTACGAGGCAGTTCATCAGAAATTCCATTATCTTTGTAATATTAAAATTCCCCTTTTCGCCTCTTTTCCTTCGAAGCTAAGAAATACATCAATAAAAGACTCCGATTACAAGATTTTGATTGAATATAGAGATTAGAGGTACTCCGCAAGACTTTTCATTGCCGCAAGAATTATCTTGAGCGTAGACGATATATTTGAGAAGATTATAAGGCTCTAGCCAGAACGAAGTTGGTAACCTTAAACAGAAATCAACTTGGACATCAAATTAACTGCATAAATTCTCAGAAATCTATCGGGTCAAAAAAACCTCGAAAATATAGAGTTTGCGACGAGAGGCACATAGGTTTCAGCGAATCATCAAAATAATACTCGACATGTTGCCTGAGCATTTGTTATCACGTTTTTTTTTTTGGGTAGCGGTAAATAAGAATTTTTTTATTAGCATATTTATAAGTTTGAAAAAGAAAAGGACTCTTAAGAAAAAAAGATTATATTTCAAGTTCATATTTAATTTTTTATTTTTATAATCTTTTTTTCCCCTTATTTCTCTTCAATGTATTAGATGTAGCTACACTGTTTTTTCAGCTCTATGTAATCCAATAATTTTTTTGTGGTCAAACGGAATCCAAGAAATTAGTCATAGGTTAATAATACGACTCATTATAAATCATATTATATGTATGGAGTGGGGATGTGTTCATCAATATACTAATTATTTTCATAAATATGAAAGGTTGGAATGGGATTCAAATTGGATGGCCACCCCACCAAAAGGAGATGCCGTTACCACGGGCAGAAATTTGTGTCGTTCCCTGACAAATAAAGGAAGAGATCGAAATGTTTGTACGAGAAAAGAGCAAGAGGCACAAACAAATGCATGAAAGTGCTGTCATTATAGTAGGTTCTAATCCACAAAAGTGAAGCTGCCACTGCCACTGCCAATGCCACTGCCACTGCCAATGCCCTTCGTATTTGGGTCTCCACATAATTTCTTCCATGATCTTGTTGTACCCTGTGTCTGTGTGTGTATAATAAATCGCAAGTCATAGCAATTCATGTGTTCTAATCTCCATTGATTTGTTAGTTCCCCTCCAATCACAGCAATTTGACAGGGGATGAAGAAGAAAGACATAAACTTTGCATCGCAGAATTAACAATACATGTAATTAATTAATTGGAGTGTGAATATTAAAAAATACATTAAATATTTTTAGATAAACACAAATTATTACTTATATATATATATTATCACTTATCAGAGAGAGAGGATGTGGCTTATAAAAAGAATATGGGGAGTAATATTCGTGTGCTCATTTCGTTACCTTGGAATTAGAGATCATAATAATGACATTAAGTAGCGATCAGTGTAAATTAGCAGGGCAGCAAAGTGATTATTATATAACAATATAGGTGCTTTCCTTGTGAATTTCCCCCCCATCGCCTTCTGCAACTTGGATTAATCGCAGGCGAAAGAAAAGTAATACACACACACACACACACACACACACACACACACACATATAATAAATGCTTAATCAATATATCTGTCGCGTCTAATTAAGTTGGTTCAAGCTTAATTAATCTGCATTTACTTGTGCTCAATAAGACATGTTCTCTCTTTCTCATTCAAGCGTTTTGTTCAAAAGACAATTTCAATCCCGAAATATACAGCATATGCAAGATGAAGCAAAAAAAGAAAAAAGAAAAAGGGGGGGTTCTTACAGTAATTATCTGAAAAAACTATAAATCTTTCTTGAATGATCACTTAACCTTTGTGGAGTTTAACTGGCTAACTACTTGATACTGGTACTGAAAATTAAAAATCATGCACAGCAAGAAAGTGAAAATAACGTAATAGCGCAAGCCTAGTGGGGAAGTTATTGTTAGGGAAGGAACCAAATTGGGATTAAAAGGAGATTGATATGGATTAGTTTTTAGAACTGTTTTTTTTTTAAAAAAAGTTACGAAAATGATTTTAAAATCAAATAGTTTTGAAAAAATAAGAAAAAAACATGATTTTTCGGCCCCAAACCATAGTTTCCATTGATAAATTGTTTTTGAAAAAAAAAATTATTTGGTTTCTTTTGTAAAAATTCACGGTTTTTACTCGTAAAAGTATTTCTTTTGTAAAATTAAATTATTTGGTTTCTAAAAGAGGGAAATTTCAAATGGGTTGCTGATAATATAGGCCCAGAACTAAGCCTAATAAACCGGCCCCGTAGTCATTGATAATTGCCAGCTAAGCAAAGGGTTAAAAATTAAAGAAAGTTTGAAAAAAGGGCCCATGTTAATATTCGCTGGGCTGACATGTTTTCGGCATTATAAAAAGGCATTGAAATTTACTTATGGGCCGGGCCGAATATGGATCGGCCCGTGTCTTGTAGGTTTTTCATATGTAGAAAAACCCTAGGCTAACCATTTGTATATTCCGTAGGGGTTGCTTCTCCGTCTTCCTCCGGGTGCCGCTCAAGTCGCTGACGGAGCCACCATGGGACGCGTCCGCACCAAGACTGTCAAGAAATCTTCACGTCAGGTCATCGAGAAGTACTACTCTCGAATGACATTGGACTTCCACACCAACAAGAAGATTCTTGAGGAGGTTGCTCTCATTCCCTCTAAGAGACTCCGCAACAAGATTGCCGGATTCTCGACTCATCTCATGAAGAGGATCCAGAAGGGACCTGTTCGTGGAATTTCTCTCAAGCTTCAGGAGGAGGAGCGTGAGCGTCGCATGGATTTCGTCCCTGACGTTTCCGCCATTAAGACTGATCAGATCGAGGTCGATAAGGAGACTCTAGACATGCTCAATGCTCTTGGTATGAATGATATTCCGGGGCTTGTCCAAGTTGATCCTGTCCCTGTGCAGCAGACGTTGGGATTCGGTCGTGGTTTTGGCGGACCTAGGAGGTATTAGGTTTTGGTCTTCATGTTCGTGGTTTTGAGATTTGGGCTTATCGTTAGTCGCTTATATTTTATGTAATTGAAGTTTTACTTGTCATCCAATGATTAAATTTGAACTTCTGTGTTAGATCACATTTTATGGTTCCAATTTTTACTCCGCAATTCACTTTAAACTCCTTAAACATTAGTTAATGGAATAGACTTTGTCTACTTCGTCTGGCATGCTAATATGATTCTAAATTGATATTACAGCCCGCTAATAAGTTTTGTATCCGTGTTGATTTCGAACTGGCTTTTAATGCTCTGCGAATTTTGGGGTTAGATTTTAATTCAAACCGAAGCCAGAGGACGTCCTTTTGCATCATTGTGCTAGTGGTTATAATTTCATCCTTACCTTGGTTAAATTGAATTGTGAAGCTATTGTTTATTGTACTTGAAATTTGATACCTTTCCATGTAGGGGATGTTGCTTTTGCGTGTGTTCTTCAGTGAATTGACTGAATATGATACGCTGAGACTTTTGATGCAATAGTTAATATGAGACTTAATATTTGAGCCATTCTGTTTCCTTTTGCTAATTATCCCAATCCACTCAGACATTTGTGTTTAAACAATTGCTTGTTTCATAACTCTGCTGGAAAAGTTTTTGGTGGAAGTGGTTATATTTTTTTTATAACTTGTTAAATAGTTTAAAATATTTTTTTTTATAATTTAAAAAGAGTTAAAATTATTTAGTAATTTTAAAATTAGACTAAAATAATTTTAAAAATTTTATTTTTAATTTTATCACCTCAATTACTCATTTGATTTAAAATATTAGAAATAAAAGTAATTTCTATTGTATTAAGTGAAAGAATCCACGTTCCTTATCCAACATGTCCTTAATTCCGTTGTGATGGTCACCGCGATCGTGAAAGGCGTTTGAGAGAATTATCCTTCGTTTGGGGTCTGACCCGCTTAAATCTAAATACATCAAAATCCCTAAAATTATTGAGAGACAAGAAGATTTGTCGCCAAAACAAATAGAGATAGAATAAAAGCAAAATGAACTTATAAAAATATTGAAACTAACGATTCAAGTAAAGCGTGAAGCAAACTGAAAACTGATAAAATTAGAAATTAAGAAAAAATTTAAAGGATTAAATTTAGTTCACCTTGTCTTAATTACCCCATCGTCGTCCTTTTATTTTTTAAAATAAAACTGATCCTTTCTATAAATTACACTACACTTGTATAAAATTTTAATTCAATTTTTTCAATTAATTACGCGTCCCTTTCATGTCTTCTTATCACTCGTTCTCTCTCGTCCCTTTTTAACTCACTCTCTCCCTTTTTACTCACCCCCTCCAGTTCACCCTCCCTATAAATAAGATATACTTGACAAAATCTATAGAATTCAGTTATTTGTAACTTGATCATCCGATGATTAGAATTAAAATTTCAAAGCACTCACTGGTCAAGAACTGCTAGTGATCTTTCATCATTCAACAGTCAAGAACTTTGAGTTCTAGAGCTGAAGCAGAACGCGGAAAACAAATGGCGATATTTATGCGCGTCAGCTTTTCAAGGAAGTAATCTCAAGACTTCACTGCTAATTTGCTACTTAATAGGAGTTTAGACAAAGCTATTCATCCAAAGGCAAAACCAAGAGATAAAGCAAATGGATTGGAGAATGAAGGGTCTTCTTCATTCGCTGGAATTCGCAAGGCCTACCATCTTGAGCATATTCCTATCTTCCTTGTATCTCTCAAGTATAGTACCCTTGACAGCTTCATACCTGCCCTGAATTCCTGCTTGGGCTGCACTAGTCACTCCCCAGCACTCAATTACTTCAGGGCATATGCGGCTACTCTTGGAGAGGCAAGGACTCCCAAATGTAGAACATGAAAACGTATGCCCCTGATCGAAATTCGCTGACAGAAATAAACCTAAGTGATTAACCCGTCCGCCAAACCCAATACCATTTGGGATGTCCTCTGAAGTGAAGTTCACAGCACACTACAAAATAGAATATGAGATCATTGTCATACTCCCTCTCTGCAAACTGTAGTTATATCACAAGTTTCATAAAATGATAAATCCTTTTGAACTTCACACATCTAAGTTCTAGCCCCAATTCCAAAAGGAAACACTGCAATCATTAGTTACCCATTGCAGATTATTGTTTGCTCCAGTAGGTTTATATATAGATGCCTTTGGATTCAACTGAAAGAGGAAAGATTTCATGTCTCCGTAAAATTCAGCATGTCGTTCCCATGGTTGGGAAGCATATCCTCCATAAATACAACCTTCTTTATCCTTGATAATCAACACAGTAGGGCCTTCATGATTTCTGCAGTTCAATTTCAGAGTTAAGCTACAATCCTGCCTAGACTAGTTGGAGTATATAAATTTCACTATCATTTAACTTCAAGCAAATAGAATGCATCTGTCAAGCAGGTCATCATGGCTTTATTGCTCATAGTGCTTAGAATTACTGATGGGTCATGTATGCTGTTTCCTTCCAGTTCTAGATTGTACTCCTGTGGTTAATAAGGCCCAACAATTCCCCAACCTCCTCTTGGTGTAATTCATGCAATTTTGTTACAAACCCGTCATCTTGAAAAAGTAAAATGTCATTTTCTTTTACTACCTAGCAACATAAGAATTTTACATCCCTCATCAATAAAGTCTAAAGGCAAGATATACTTACGAAATGTTGCCCAGGAATGTGTTAAAACTAAGACCATTCAAAGCACTATGATACAAAAGCTTCCATGCTTCCACTTCTTGCTGAGAAAGTGCTCCTCCAATATGCCATGCATACTCCTTTCTCAAAAGAAAAATGTCAGAATCAATACCATCCGAATGCAATAGATGAGGAACTTGAGAACCCGGTCTTCCTAAAGAAGAAAAAGCCAAAAATAAGAATAATAAAATATGTCTATAGCATTACCCTAGATTTTCCTCAAAACTAATCCAATAGCTTTTTATCTAGTATATGGTAAAATGATAACAATATTATCATTGAATAAGAACAAGGTACCTGAATCAGGTGGCATCAGCAAGCTTCCAAGAAGCTTTCTCACAGATGGGAGATGAGTACACCAACTTCTGAAATCTTCGAAAGACATAACCTCCTCAGTGCATCCTTCTTCATGCTTTGAAAATGTTGCAGCATTCATAAATACGTTGACAATGTCCTGATGTGAACTTGATCTAACTTCAGAATCTTTGATGCTCAATAGGTTGTTAAAAATTGCAATTAGAACAGATTCCAAATCAGACCTGCATACTTAATGTCATATGCATTAAAACAAGCGAAAAGGGTAAATAAAGAAATCGAAAGAAAAATGCCAGCATGCACGCAATTCCAACACAGCATTGGATATAGGGCCGTTTGGATAGGATTTTAAAAACAGGCTTATGGAAAAAAAAAAGGCTTTTGAACAGCTTATAGAAAAGGGCTTTTGAAGAAGAGATTATGAAAAAAAAGTGGTTTTGAATAAATGAGTGTTTGGATAGTTATTTATAGAAGGGGTTTTATTATTGATAAATTACGAAAAAGGGTATGAGTATTAAATGAGGAGAGATAAGAGATAAGAGGAGAGAGGGTGTAAGAAAGAAAATAGAGAAAAAATAGGAGAGAGGAGAGAGGGTGTAAGAAAAAGTAGGAGAGAGGGTGTAAGAAAAAGTAGGGGTAATATAGTAATTGGTTAGTTCAAACGTGGTTTACTGTTCCAAAAGTTGCTCTGACCAGCTTATCTGAAACCTTGGTTTTAAACCATAGTTTAGTTCAAAAGCCCGTTTGAACAAATATTGCTGTTTGTTTTGAAATTTCTCCAAACCAAGATTTTGCCCCAAAAGGGCTTTTAAAACCTTGGTTTCAAAGAAACCAAACAGGCACATAATCAACATTGATAGAAAGGTTTCATTCCAACATTTAAACTCTGCCGTCCTCCAATATGCCATAGAATATGGAGCCCGGTACCGATGTCAATGGATCACAATCACAAGTCATGTAACTGAAACACATATATTGAAACCAAAGGAATGGAAATTCCCAATTCAATAAGTATCTATAGTCATAGATGATAATGATAGTGACAGGAATTACTTTTCCATTAAGAATAAGCTACAACAACTAATAAATAAATAACCCATACAGACACAATTAGTCTTGGCAAGTTAGCTTCATTGCTTATTTATTCTGGACAAAATGTGGCATTGTATGATTATACTTGCATTAAAAGGTTGAGAACAAGAGGTTGCAAGTGAGTATGGCTCTACCTCCCCACAATATTATCTCCAGATACATCTAGTAAGCGAAAGATGAATTCATCAATTTCATCTTTTGTTCCTTTCTCATAAGCAGCCTGCAGCACGGAAAATGAAACAAAACATGGGATATGACGCAATTATAACAGCAAAAATGATGATGACTGCCACAAGAACTTACTTTAGCGATGACAAGATCTTCGAAGGCTAGTTTTTTATCCCCGCGCTGCTGAGCAACCAAAGCAAACATTCTTTCCCCAAGAGGGCCATCGAGTCCAAAATATGACTGTAACAGAAAATCGAATTGTCTGGTGTCGAAAGGGCAACGCATGATTGATGATCAAGATAAGTATTTATCGCGGGGCATAAAGCTGAACCTGAAAGACGGAGAGAGAGACGCAGTCGCCGTTGCTCTGCGATTGAACTGCCAAAGACTTGAACAGAGTCCTTAAATCTTCAAGTTCCTTGGGGGTGAAAGCTCTGAAATAATTTTCTCAAAATACCGTGAGCAAGTTGTTTTTCTGAGAAATTTGAGAGTTGTGTGAAAAGAAGGAGAGAGGAACCTGGATGCGGAAGCATATCGAGGATCAGAAGGAGGTGACTGAGCGTTGCCCATGGATTGCTTTCCCTGGAATGCCTTGCTTGCTCTCGACCCTCCTAAGATCTCGGGGGGAGACTTTCTAAATTCTGGAAGTTTCGGCAATACGTGCTTCGTTTTCGAGGTATTTACCCATAGACCCCGGAGTTTCTGAAATTTCTCGATGAGTATTAAACTATAAAAACAAAAATTTGAGAAAGAAAACGAGTTCTCTAGCAAGAGGAATACTAATGATAGACTTAATCAGTGATTTAGATGAGGCTATTAAGAAGAGTTGCAACATTAGATGTTCTCAACTTTTTATTTAATTAGAGTATGAAGCCTAAAACTCGAAGCCTTGGAATAAATTGGTGCCAGGTGGATGGAAAAGAGCAATTATGTAAGTGGTTAGCATTTAGTAGAGTCATTTAAGGATGATCAAAAGCATGTGACACTGCAAACCTTGATTAAGTGCCTTCAATTAGAATCCAAGGCGGTACTACCTCTCATGGAATGGAAAGCTCATTCCTTCATTTCTGAAAGATTGAAATTCCTCTTCCATACGAATTTGATTATCATTAATGGCGGCTTTCCCACCTTTTGCATCTTCAACCATAGATTTGACTTCTCTTCGTGGCCAACCCCGATTGCTCGTCCTCTGTCTATTTTGCAATGGAAATATCATAACAAGTACGGGGTTTTTTTATGCCCCATTAGCACCATTAATCAAACACATCATTGATCAAAGTGTTATTCACCCATGAGTTTGGAATTAATATGGGGAATTAAAATTTAAATACTTTTGATACACAACATTACCTCAAATAAACTGTTTCTAATAGAATGGTAGTTAAGCATAACGAATAGTAGTTATGAATGAAAAAATAAATATTATTTTTTTGATATAAAAAAATTTAGATAGATTTATATCAATCTCTTATTGATGTTAAAGTATAATTTTAAGATTCGGAGAGTATTTACAAAAGATTTACGAGATCGCCTATAAAATGAGTTTTCACACTGATAGAGAGAATCGAAATTGCATCATTATAAGATACAAAGATATTCTTTACTATTTATGTCAACTTTTATTAGCAAGGAAAAAATGATTAGTCATTACTTGTACTTATTTCTGTGTTAACTTTTTTTCTTGTATAAAAAAATTTAGGTGGATTAAGTACAAGATACAACCTCAAAGTTCAAAGAATACTTACAAGGGACTTAAGATATCGCCTATCAAAAGAGACTTTACAACGGTAATTATAATCGAACTCACATCCTTATAAGATATTAGCTCATTCCTTACTATTTGTGTCAACTCTCTGGGCATCTTATTTTTTTCTTCAAAATTTGTTAAAAGAAGTTGGACTTACCCATGATCTAAAAATAGGGCGAATTCTCTCTTCCTCTTAAGCGATACTAATATCAAAATAGGGCGCGTCGTCAATTATTCTCATATATAAATTTAGGTACAAAAGAATTAAGATATATTCCCAAGCGTCGCGACTAGAACCACAATATAATAATACTCTATATAGATTGAATACACTTCAAATAATTATACATTTCATCTTTTTAACAGCTGAAACCGTATACAATGGTTTGGGGCATCTCATTGATTATTTTTTTTTGGTACAGAAGAGGGTTAAACACCCAAAACAATGAAAATTAAACTATTGGGGATCAAATCCCAAATCCTTGTTAATTACTCATCGGTCATTACTTGTACTTCTTTCTGTCCATTTATACTTAAATGGGCCACATGGAAAACTGACGGTCCATACCCATACTCTGGGCTTTAGTCCAGTTTTGACCAGGTTTTTCTATCTGTAGAACATGGTCACTTCAATATTAATGAAGCTCATCAATAAAAGTCGTGACAAGTCACAGCAATCCACATAGAAACTGCCTAATTTTCCTTATAAATTATAATCCTAGGCATGAAAATGACAAAATTAATTAAATCGGCACTTCTAAAAGTATTGAAATACTAAACATCGCTAGTGATAAGGGGGGAAAACAAGAGTAAAACACCACTAGTAACTTCAATTTGCAGAGACTTTTTTTCATCTACTTACTTAAAGACAACGATTCAGGCCTGAACAGATGCTTCCATGTGAACTTTAATGGAATTTACATGATCTGCATATATTATAAAATACATGCAGATCATGTAAATCTCGTAAGCGACATCAAAATGAGCAATTGATTAAGATACAGATATGTGGTCTAAGACTGTAAGTGGATTGATTATATACTACTAGTAGCTAGTGTCACGTGAAAGGTGGATCTTGGGATCAGCCAAATCTCTTGGTGTTTACAGTGTTTAATGAAAGCAAATTGAAGGATCACTCGTTGAGAACTGCAACTTGATGTTTTATATATATTACGGTGATCGCTTTAATTCAACAAAGCCTCATATTTTAACTTGTGTGGTTTCAGTTATTACAATCTCGATCAAACCAACAAAATACTCAGAACTGAAGAGCTGTGGATGGTTATTGTGTGTCAATAGTTACAGCTGATACTCGGTGAGTTTGGTCTGCACATAAAAATAAAGACCTTCCTGGCGTGGGACTGCTTGCTCCAGAACAATCAATCAATATGCTACTCACTGCAATTATGGCCTTGGATCTGCTTGATTCATTTTTTCACTATACCCCTGCGTAAATGCTGCAGCACTCAGTGCATGCTGGTTTAAACTTTATATCTTCCTTAACACTGTCATTTCAGCAGTAATGAATTTTTCTTAACAAATAGGCAAAATAGTACTCCTCATAATATTTGTCAAGATCGGTGTGCACCTACTTCAATAAACTAGATTTGGTGTGAATTACGCCAATCCAGCAATGCATAATAAATGAATCGTTACACAATTTGGTGTGCACCTACTTCCTTCTTGTTCATTTCCCTTTTTAATGTCAATATTATCTTTTTATGTTTTTTCTTTTTTGCTGAGTTTTATGATTAAGAATTTGTGAGGCATTAATTTTTCTATTTAAAAATATCTTTCTCATATTTATTAGAGAAATTAATAACATTTTTTTTTTTCAATTCTCAAGAGTTTAAGACTGAAAAGCACTCCCATGTGCTTTTGAAAACTAGATTCACCTCACTTTAACCTTTCCTTGTGAAGCAACAAATCTACAATACCATATCCCTCTAGCATTTGCTGTATATAATATATCCCATTAATGAATCTTTCATCTCCAACCTATCTGTGCTCTGCTAATTCGCTATTCAAATAAAACAGAAATATCTGTGCCTACGTACTGGAAGCTTCTTGGTGTTCCTCTGTTTCCCAGAGATACGAGTGAAGTATTCATCGATTTCCCTCAAATTTGTTTTGTTTTGTTTTATGGGGAATGGATAATATTATTTGTCTTCGAAGTTTGAAGGTTGGACTGGGCATTAATGAACGCGTTACATCTAGTCTGTGATATTTTAGAAATGTCCAAAAGGTAACATCATCACGTAACGAAGAGAATTTAATTTTGTGGAGGTTGATAGATCCAGAAAAGCTGGGTCAACCACTTAGTATAATACTATTAACAGCCCCAAATCAAGGCAAATTGTTATGCCTTTGGATGCGTCAAGAAATTAAACTCTCTCTCTCTCTCTCTTTAAATATTGTGGATCAATTAGTCATGCAATTAGGATTTCAGAGAGAAAGATCCAAGACACCCTCTAAATTCTAAAATGCATGAAATGTAAATTAATTTTTGTGAAATCAGAGAATACAAACTTATTTAGTAATACACAGACACAGAGACAAGGACATTTCACTGCTATTATATTCATTTGATTTAGACCACCTCGTCCTTCTTCAGAGTACGATGTCATTGCAACTTCATATAAAAAACTGTACCTCTTCGCACTATTGCCCCTTACTCTTACCACCAGCTTCTTCTTCTTGTTCTGATACAAATATGTGAAGACAGTTTCTGCGCATATAAAAGAAGCTTTACCTTTTGCCATGTTTTGAAACAATAATATATGCTTGTCAAAAGCAGAGTGGTATTTGGGCTAATGTTTCATTTTTCACTTGCTTTTGTTACCCTTTGACCCATTATTTTCTGGAAAAACGGGAGACTATTTTGCCTTGAAAGCCACATATTCTCATTAATGAATTGGCCGATACACACACACTGTTATTACGAACTTACCCAAAATTTCAAACGAGATATAGCATAGTAGGTGATTTTAACTTCTGGTGACTCTCATTAAAGATCCAACTCATTACTCATTTAAGGTGAAGCAGCTTAATATTTATGAAATTAACCAGAATGATCAGTCACGCGTTAATACAATTATCCCCCGTATTTAATTCTCCAATGCCATGGGTTAGCAGGAAATACTAATTCGCTCCTCTGCAAGGGACCTATCTTCTGCAGAAGATTAATTTATTTTTGAATGCAAAACAGGGGAGGGGGGAAATTATAAAATATGATTAAAGTCAGAGTTTGATAAGCAGGTAATTAAAAAAAACCATAAATGAAGAAAATGGTAGGTGGGATTATGGAAGGGAAGCACTGCTTTTTTTGAAAGGTTCAGTTGGTGGGTACTTTGATTTATGAATGTAGAATATTCATCTGCAAGATTGGTTCATGTGGGAGAAAGATATAGATAGATAGATATTGTCCTTATTTGTCACTCACGAGATGCAATTGCAGTTGTCTATTTATAGTAAGCCGCAACACATCATTTATAGCAAGTTCCATGAACACATGCCACGTTTACCCTGAACTTCCTCGTATGAAAATAGAACCTGTCTACCACTTGGTCTCTCTCACTATACTCCCCCCCCCCCCAATCCTATAAATTCCCTTCACCTCCCGTTTTCATCAGTAAATACTAAAAAAGTCTGCATCTTGCTTTTTAAATGAGGCAGAAAACGTTTAGAATGTTAAGTAAAATGACAATTATAATTTGTTTAATGAGTAAGCTTTGGAGGTGGAAGTCTAGTAAATATTCTATTTCCATGGCATACTGTTGTGGCTGTCACCTTTGTTACATGGACAAATCGTGAAAAATGATTCATGTTTTTAAAAGAAGAATCAATATAATGGTCCCCATAATAAAACACGAGTAGCCATGTGATGTCTGCTGAACAGCGGACAAATCCTTGAACTGCGTAAAACAACTCAGAACAGTCAAATGAGACAATGAGAAATCCCATCAGGAGCATCACTTTGGAGAATCAGAGGAAAGAGTGCTACCTGATATCTCCTGCAAAATTCAAATCTGTCATCCTTTTGTTGTTTGGGTCAGGGAAAAAAATCTGATGAAAGCCATGGTCATCTTTTCATATCTGTTAGTAACATGTAATAGGTTAGTTTATTCTTAATTCATACAGTTGAATAACACTTGTTTTTCCATGGTTACTAGTAGTATGAAAAAGAAATGAAGGGTTATTGATGATATTAAATTTGTTGGGTGTGGTTGGGATTTTAAATATGGTTTTAGGTTATGGTGTGTGATGGATTGGTGTGAGAGTCTTTAAACACCGACTGCACCAAGCAATGAATGAAGAAAAGCCATTTCCCTGCACTTGGCAATTGCGATATTTACTCCAAATTTCCTCTTCCTGCATACTTCTTGGGATTTTTCCAACAATTAATTCTTTTCCTGCCCTCAATTTACACTTCTTCCACCCCATACTCCTTCAATTCAATTCAATTCCAACTCTCTCCCCCCCCCTCTCTTCTCTCTCCACCTCGCCCCCCCACAATTTAATTAAGCTTTAATTCACCTCCCTTCATCCCTCTTATATAAATGGCCTCCGATGTTCATATCATCCCCACAAAACACATCATATAATATTGGTGTTGCTGGAGCTTGATACTCTTCTTCAAGCTTTTCCATTCTCCTTCTGAGATCCATCCCCGCAACAAAAGGTGCCCACCTAATCAATTCTCATTCTCTCCTTTCGGAATCCAATGTTTTCTTTGGTGCGATTGGATTGGCTGTTGGGTTTTTCGATCTGACATTTCTTTGTTTTTCTTTCCCGTGAAGCAGGTAACGAGCAAATTATCATGAGTCGTAGAAACGGAAGCGGTCCAAAGCTTGACTTGAAGCTGAACCTATCCCCACCGAGGGCTGGGCGGAGACTGGAGTCGCCGAGCCGATCGGCCACGGCGTCGCCGTCTTCCCCACATAGCTCCTGTGTGTCGTCGGAGCTGAACCAGGAGGAGAACAGTCAAAGATACTCGAACAGCCCCGAAGCGACGTCTATGATGTTAGTGGGATGCCCCCGCTGTCTCATGTACGTGATGCTGTGTGAGGATGATCTAAAGTGCCCAAAGTGCAAAAGCACCGTTTTGCTTGATTTCCTCCATGACACCAACAACAGCCCCACCGGAAGGAGGGACTAGAATAGCATTCCCCTGTACCCCTTTATGCAATTTCTCTTCTGCTACTAGGACTTAGTATTAGCTTTTTTTTAATCCTAGGAATCTCTTCTTCTGATGTTTCTTTTTTTCTCTTTTGCTCCTCTATAATATTTTTCCCTTTAGAGGGTAGTGCTATGCGCGCTCCACTTGTACTATCTGTCTACTATCACAAGTGGGGTCAAACAGGGTAAGAAAAAGTGGAGCGTGAATTGCTAGCACTATTCTATTCTAACCATATATATAGAAACAGAGAAGTTAGGGGGATTTATCGGAATGCTAATTGCGGATCTCTACGTGACTATTTTCTGGGTTCAGCTTTTCTGCTTCGTTATCTGCAAAAGCGCAATTAGCGCTCAATGACTTGTAGTTTCCCTTGATTATCTGAATCTTATTTTGAGCTCTTGCTTTTAATCAAGCCTGTACAAATTATAGCCACCATAAGACTTAAAAATGGCAGCGCCAAGAAAGTTTCAGTTTAACACCGTGTTGTAACTTGCAAATCCTCTGTAATAACTTGTACTAACTGCTAAAATGTCTTTCAAGGGAAGGCCCACTTGTGGGTAGGCCGAGCTGCTCCTTCCACATGTACGCATTGTTCATGAATACTTCGCCTGATATTCATCAACAGTATTTAAATAATATACATTTAATAGTCGAATAATATTCATTAATTTATAAGTGGTTTACATCAGTAACTAGCAGTGAAGTCAACAATGACTCGTTTCCACCTCAGCACGCTAGCCATCACTCTATTCTGCCCAACGTAGTTTAGGTCTGAATTCTGTGGCTGAAAATCTAATTAGACGTCTGAGACTGAGTCAAAATCCTTCGCTTAGAGTTAAAAGGTTGACTTTCTCGTAGATTGCACCCTAACAAGGCGACACGATATGTGGGCGTAAAGAAGAGAGAGCAAGAATTAGTACTTACCAATAACAGATGGAATATTAAAAAACCAATACAAGCAACCATAGTTTCCCTGAGAATGGAAACAGGAATGAGCTAAATGGAGGATGAAAGTTTTGTGGTGAAATACAAGCAATGTTAGTTTGGATGCGAAGTGAAGAATGAGTTGCGTTGGGGTAGTTCCGAGCATTGGAAAAAAAAGGAGGGGATTGTTTTAAGAACATTAAAAACTAAATAAATGCAAAGAGTAATTGAGACAGTTGAGAATAATGAAGAAGGTATTACGTCAGATGATAAATGCCCAATCCTTTTTTACCTTCCTCCTCTTTGACCATTATCTGTTTCTGCTTCCTCTTTTCGTTTACCTAATTCCTCTGCTCAAAAGGAGTGAGAATTGATTGGTCACATTAGAGTACTGATCCCTTAATCGAGTGATTCCAAATATCATCCATGATAGAGATCAAAAGCAAGACCTAAATTTTCTGCATCCATAGCATTATAAAACTTACGCAATGGCTATAATTGATAAACTAATACAACCAGCACTATAATGTTAACTGTGATACAGTTAAGAAACGAAAGCTCAACTCCCTCCTTTTTAGAGCAACCAAAAAAAGTGAACAGAACAGACGTAAACGCAAACTTCTCAATGCCCTGGCATTTTTATGTCATAATTTTTAAAGATACTGATTGTGAAGACTACAAGTATGTATAGCAATACGGATTCCGTTATGATTTGCATAATTACCTACCTTGCTACCTGCGCATAATTCTTGCTAAGCCTTTTTAAGGAATTCAAATCTGAATACCAGATAGAACCTAACAAGAATAAACATAGAAAATGAGATTCTGTGCAGACAAGTCCACTAAAGGGGCACTATAGGTGACAGGCAGCATTATTGTGAGTTCCCCAGGCTGAACTCTCCCCATCCACTGCTGCTTCTAATATACTTATCAACAATACCAAATTCTTGATTTTGAGCAACTCGCCTAGCATAGTTCTCAACTGAAATTGGTCCTTTCTTGAGCCTGCGGTAATAAATGATATGCCAGGGCCACAACCGAGCAGAACCAAAGATGTCTTCCACCGGTAAATTTTCAACATAATCTTTGGGAAGTCCCAGGCCATAGTGCCTAAAAACCATGCACATCTCATCAGAAGATATGGTTGCTGAATGCACAGAAGCAACATTAGCATGAGTTTCTGAAGCTGGTTTCTCAACTCCTGGAGGGATATTATCCATAACCAATGGTCCAGGACGCTGGAAGTTCTCTGTCTGCTTTGTCTTTGAAGACAAATTCTCAGCATCTAATGTATCCTTATCTGGCAGTGCTTTGGTGAAATTTGTTCCTTTGTCAGACATACCAAAGAGAGTACCATTCTCATTATTGTCCTCTTGTAAAATTTGGTACTCTCCCGTATCATCCACAATGTTGGTATATAATGCATAATTTCCATTGACAGCAATAGTGTATTTAGATTTATCATTCTCTGGTTCCAAATTTCTGGCAGCCTGGTGTTCCGGTCCAACCAAATTATCCAAGGATTCAGGAGCAGAAGCATTCGAAGTTGAGCCTTTTGAATTCAAATGAAGTTTATTTGAAGCAGGTAGTAGAGGCTGACCAAGTGATACAGACAGAGACGAGGGGGTGCTTGACCTTTTAGAATTCAGACTTCTACTCATAGAATAGTGAGATTTTGAAGACCTTAAATTTGGGGATGAGAAATGAGCGCTGGAAGAAACTGATCTTGATCTAGAACGGGTATGGGACCTTTGCAAAGACTTGGAAGATTGAGAAATTGAGTTTAAACGAGATGCAATGTGATCCGAATGCAAAGAGGATGTGATTGACCTTCTTGCTTTCTTACCACAAGATCTTTTAGGAGATCCAATTTCCTTCCCGCTACGCTTTCTTCCTTCATATTCATTTCTTTGAGGCTGTTCAATTTCCTTTGCTGGAGGGGAGAATTTACTTTCCCGTCTCTCGTAATGTCGTGAACCAGACAACCTATTCTCATTCTTCTGGTGCTTTGTTAATGAAGTATCCCCACCTGACTGCAGCTTCAACCGAGAACCAGATCCAAATTTATTGGGATCATCTTCAGACCTATGTTTCCAACTTATTTTACCATCATCATCCCACCTGTTATATTTTCTATGGGATGAATCTTTTTTAGGACAATTACGCATTTTGTGACCTGGATCACCACATCTATAACAAGTTTGCCCATATGCTGGGTCACGGGTATGGTTGGAAGTCTCCTCACCTATCCTTGCTCTACCCGCATTTTTATGGGAGTTTTCTGCAGAACCACCAGAGTAACCTAAGTTATGGTTTTCATTCGCATGTTTCCTGTCATGACCATGATAAGGTTCATAGTGATCAAATTCAACAGCATTTACGTTCTCATTATCAATTGATGAGTCGTGAATTGACTCCCCCCATCTACCATTGTCCTCAAAGTTATGATGGGCCCCAGCTCCATCATCTGTAAAGTCTCGCCTGTAATCCTCTTCTTCCCCCTCATAATCTTTAAAACCATCATCATGATATTCCCTCTCTCCACTGGGTAAGTCAACAGAGTTATTCCTTACATCATTACTGATCTTGTAATTCCTCCATCCATTTAAATTCATTTTCCTTCTTGCAACACCTGCCCTGTCAGAATTTCTTCCTCGTTGCATTTCATAATTTTGACCACTCCTAGCAAACCTTTGAAAGGGTTTGGGTTGTTTCTTTGACCATGACAGAGTTAGCTGCTCCCCACATATATTTCTACCTTGCAGTGTTCTCAAAGCTTTCTCTGCATCTGGAGGGAAGTCATATATCACAAAACCATAGCCTTCTCCTTTCAGCCTAACATTACAATGTCCAAATCTACAGAAGACATGCTCAAGTTCATCTCTCCGAATGCGTGCAGATAAATTACCAATGTGAAGAGACATCTACAAAATTACCCAAAGAAATATTAATTTATGGAAAAGGGATATGTTTGATATAACAAAGGTCTATGAATATAAAAAAATCGAGGAAGTTGCCAAAGTTTGGAATATCTTTAACACGACAGAAAAGGTTTTACAGTTGCTTACATGACAGCAAGCTTTGCTGCTAAGGCAGATAAACCCTAAACAATCCATTTTATTACCATCAGAAAGAAATCGAGAATCCAAGGGAAATCGCTTGTCAAATATCATCCAACTAAATCCATTTATAATTTATTGTCTTCACACGCTAGCTACACTCGGTCAGAAAAAAAAGCTCGTCAAATAGTGTGTCAACAACTGCGTATTTTTCAGTAAGACAGCAAAATGGTACTACATAAACGAAATTGCATGCCTATAATGTGTCAACGGCAATCGTAAAAAATAACCTATTAAAGAGTCAGATGAAATGCATGTAAGTCCATTAAATAGCCGAATTCCCTTATCTTACCAAACAAAAATCAATCAATTCCACGAGAGTCGCATTAAGTCATAGCTACAAGAGGAATTGGCGCGTCAAAGGTGCTTCTCCGATTCTTTACAAATTATAGAGGATGGAATAAATAATAAGCGAGGGTGAGGAAGAACAGGGATAATGAGCTCAATGGAAACGATATCCCGCGCCCCTTTTATATAGAGACGACAAAATGGAATCGTGAGAAGAAAGAGCCATTTCTTTACTAGACGTGTAAAAAATAATAACAGTTGAAAACGAAGCTCTATCAAACACGTCAAAGGAATGAACAAAAAGAATAGGGAATACAATAAGGAACCCTAGATGTGAGGGGCAAAAGGAAGAAAATGCTTCAGTAGATTAAGTAATTACCAGGACGAAGTGATCCTCACTCGCCACTCAACAGAATGTTCGCAATCTTTTATTTCTCAGGTGAGATGCCGGGTGTAATTGCCTCGAGGGAAAGCGGGCAGCGGATGCAGAAGGAAAGAAGCTCAAACGCTCAATGAGTGAAGCTATAAGATGAAAAAGACAGAAACACGAGATGCAGCCGGCGCTCTCGAAAGAACAGGAGCTCACAATTACCATCCCCAGTCCGCACGTGTATAATAGGCATGTCTATGGTACTTGATTATTTGTCATAAATAAATTTCCGTGCTTCGATGAAATTGCTGAAGAGTTGAAAGTTTTTTGCATATCCAGTCCTAACCAAATTTTAATCCTTTAGAGAATCCTAAATTTGAGGAGATGTAGGACCGGTGTTATAGAAAAATTTTAACTTTGAACGACTCCGCCAAAATAACAACTCCTTGGTGACGAATACTCTTCTCCCACTCGATAAAAGAAGTCCGACACCTTGCCGTGCATAATTGGTTTTACTTGGATGTCTATGTCTATGTCTATGGAATCCAATAATTATATTGACCGACCTTAAACAAAGTATTACATTGATATGAGCTAAAAGAGGATTTGGTTCCTATGTAAATTATACAAGTTTTTTCATGTTAGGGCTAGTTCTCAATTTTTTCACGGTATGCCTTACTAAAAATCTTATATTTTTATATTTTTTTAAAATATAAAAAAATTAAATAAATTTAATACTAATTTTTAAAATTTAAAAAACACTTATAAAAGATTTACGATATTCTTTAAATTATTATAATAATAATAAAAGTTGAACTATCATTCTTATTCTTATGAGTTATAAGATTATTTTTTATTATTTATGTTGATACTTACTTTCTTCTAATGGTACTTTGAATTATTGATTTTTTTATATAAAAATTTTAAAAAATGGGCAATCATTGATATATTATTTTTTTTTGGTACAACAATAATTGATATTCGAATCGTGAAAGAAACTGTAAACACTAAAGACAATGGGCCAAAGGCCGAAATGGGCCGTTACTGAAGTCCATCCATACATCGAAATCCCAATTATTACCCGTTTACTCGTGCAAACCCCTATTATCCTCGTTTTTCTTTTATTCCCATAATTGCCGTCGTAGCTTTTCTCTAGCCAGATTCTACTTCGTCTCAACCTCGACCTCCACTCATATCCCTACTCTATCCTACAAGAAATTCTGATAGTTGGATCAGATCCACGACACCACCGCAGAAAAATATCTGCTCGGTCTCTATGACGCTTGGCTCAGCAGGATCGAGTGTGGTGGGTGAGTTGCGGGCCTAAGATCTCGTTCTCATATGCCTTTTTATCCGTATCAGCTTTTTTTCCCTTTCTTGATTTCCTCTCAACTTTTACGCGTTGGACGAATTCTGTTCATCACTCGTTTCCGCCGACCCCAAACACTCAGTTGCTATTGTTTTCACGCTTTCTGAATTTCTCTCTGCCCTCCCTATTTATCCACGCCATCCTTGTTCAGTTTTTCCCATTTTTCTTTTTACCACGATCATGGAAATAAAGTGTAATTTTTATTTGGTAACTGCAGTCTCGAGTCTGGTTTATTATGGCTGATGGATTTTGCAAAAAAATTGGTTTGGATTTTATGAATACATCAATTACTAGTTCTTGCCTGGTTATATGAATAATGCACAGCTATTTCTCAAGACTTTTGATATTGCACCAATGGTTTTGGATGTTCTTCTGGTTTATATATCTCCTCGTTTAGACTATATGCGCTAGTTTGATGTTATATACTCATCACTTGCTGAGTTAATGGCTCAGCACGGATGGGTTGAGGTAATGGCCACTGCTTGGAATCTGCCCTTTCCCCAGCACCCATGAGGTGGAGCGTAAAATTGAAAGTTACAATCTTGTTTTATTCTCTCTGAGGCGTTAAGCCCCCTCGAACACCGAAGAAAAGAAAGGCAATCCTGTTTGTATTCTCTCCGAGGCGGTAGCCAAATATCTTGCTCGTCTTTCTTTTGGAAATGAAGACACTTGAAATGGTCTTTATTCTTATTATCTTATCCAAGCTAACATTTAACCGATGAAAAGGCACTGGATCATCGGAGCATATATATTTTATCACCTCTGATGGGATTTGTTGGCAACTAATTCTTTAGTGCTATATATCCTGCGTGAGGGTGATAATCTATCATGAATATCGGGAAATATATTTTGAAATAAATTAAGCATGCCATTGAACATTATTGGTTGTTGTTTTATAAATCACTTGGAGGGGCCTTTTTGTGTTAAAATTTGTAGAAAGGGCTGTATACTCCAATTTTCTTATCATCATTATTGAACATAGTAACATGCATTCAATCTTAAGTTTGGCAGTGTTCGTACGTGTGAAATTGATCATGTGATTTCTAGCTACATGTTTAAGTTTGTGTTGTTGAATTCATGCCGTCTCAATGCAGTACCAAGAAATTTCAGATTGCTGGAGGAACTGGAACGAGGAGAAAAAGGTATTGGTGATGGCACAGTGAGCTATGGAATGGATGACGGTGATGACATTTACATGCGCTCTTGGACTGGCACCGTTATTGGTCCCCACAATGTAAACATTTATGTCACACCCTTCTATTTATTTTTATGTTTGAGTTTGTAAAGTGTATTTTTTTTTAATTTGAACAATTTAACATTCAGCTCATGCAGGAAATTCTGCATTCTAGAACTGAGGTCCTAATTTCATGGACGTGTGTTGTATGCTTCCTTGCACATACTGTTAATGTGCGCATAAGCTTAACTTTCTAGTTACCATGTCAATTTCAAGAGTTGGATTAGATGGATGTGTGCATAAACTTATGCATATATGTGAACATATCACATAGGGTTTACAGTTGGTATAAGTTTATGCACACAAGAATCCAGGCCAACATAGCTTACGGCTACAAAATTTCACCTCTAGCATCCATAATATTGACTGGAAGTAAATTGCAGTTGGTGAGTTTATTAACTTCTATAATTAAATTTTGCTTTCAATATAAGCGCTTTTGGCTTCATAGCATGAAGCCAAAGTTGTCTTCTATAATGGCCATTCTATTGCCTGTTGAATCTTTGGCAATGTTGCATCTTCGCACGAGCTATGAACAAGCCTGGAATTTGAAAAGTTGATCTGCCCCTGTATATACATGGACTTGCTATATATTTTCTGGACTGTGTGCATGTCTTTTGTTTTATTTGTAATTAAGATGCTGCTTAAAGGTTCAATAATTGTTTTCCCCCTCTCTGTCAGACCGTACATGAAGGAAGAATTTATCAATTGAAGCTCTTCTGTGATAAAGATTACCCAGAGAAGCCCCCAAGTGTTCGGTTTCATTCACGCATCAATATGACTTGTGTTAATCATGAAACTGGAGTGGTATCAGTTTTATTTGTTTTTATATGCTTTCCGCTCATATATTTTAGGCGGGCACATACTCTGGTGAAACTACTATTCATATCGCAAACTTGATAACAAAATACTTGTGCACCAAGATTTTAAGACCTGCAATTGAATCCAGGTTGAACCAAAGAAATTCGGTCTTCTGGCAAATTGGCAACGAGAGTACAGCATGGAGGATATACTGACCCAGCTGAAGAAGGAGATGGCAGCTCCACATAACCGGAGGCTTGTCCAACCTCCAGAAGGTACCTACTTTTAAATCGTACAGATCAAATCGTATCGCATTTGCAATATGCAATATATAGTGTGTAATGCTTTGTTCAGAAACATATAGGGGAAATCCCCCAAAGATCTTTCTCTCACCCGTGGCCCCAGAGCTGTTTTTTATTAATTTATCAACCGTGTTGAAGGATACTGTTTGATTTATCGGATATTATCTGTGTCAAATGTTTAAAGTGGCGAGCTTAAGTTGTAATCACTTATCATTGTCTAAGCACCTTTAGCCTGTCTCTTTCTTCCTTTCATTCAAAGTGAGCTGGAGCTCAATGGAAAATGACCCTAGCCGTTTGGACGTGTACATTGGGTTCGGTTTTTCATTTTTCCCGATAGCTTTCAGAAGAAAGTATGAACATGAATTGAATTTCCACAAGTAAATGGCATGGCATGACGGGTCGGTCCTATTATTCAATTTCTGAGATTGAGATCTGAGCGTTCCTCATGTAATATATTACTCGTATGATAATAAATTGAAAAAAAAGTGTTTACTTGTCATTATAAGTGAAAGTTAAACTCTGGGCTTATATCTGTAGAAAAGATTAAAATGCCTGTAAATGCTATGCGGATGTCCAACGTGAATGGCCCAAATGATTTTCAAATACTAACTAATTTGCCTGTGGAATGATGTAATTTACGTGTTCAGGTGCGTTAGATATAAGGATTTTCGTGATTTATGTATTTACTATCAATATCGATACCCCCGTGTTAGTGGAAGTGGGAATTATTATTATTATTACTATCATTATTATTACGTTAATCAGGGTATTTAATTAAGAACTGGCAAAAAAAGATTATTTAATTAAAAAAGAGATATGAGCTGGATTATTTTATTAAAACTAAAAGGGGAAGGTAAACAGTACTTTTGATTCTAATTATATGCATTTTTTTTGGTTATGATCCTACAACTGGAATTCTCACCGTACAAATTAGCCAAGTTAATATGCGATTTGCTATAAAAATATGACAAGTCTCCTGGAATGAAAAGTTCAAAATAAATGGGCGCAACATAAGTGCATTTTAGATGCATAATTGTCCAGTTCACAGAGAAACGTCTTCAGAGAGTTCACATGATTTTCTTCGTACTTGGTGAGTGTGCCGAAGATAAGTCTGAGATCTACGGTCCATAGCTAAAATGAATCGGTCAATATGTGATCGCGGGCGAACCTCTCCGCATGGAATTTTGGGAAAAGTGTTAAAACATCTGTCATTGCAATTTTTTTTTAAAAATAAATGCATGATCTTTTTCAATTTGAAGCAATCTTATTTGAAAGTGTTCCCTACCAAATATAGACACAGACCCGTCTTTCAATGATGATAAGTGACTTTTTTTCAATTGCAAATAATTTATTTTAATGGAAGATATTTGTGCGTATTAAAAGCATGATGCACACAGTAAGTACGGTTGTATATGCTGCAAGATGAGTCTTAAGTACACTACGCTGGGCAAAAAATTTTGTCCCGGTTTTTCAATAACTTTTGGCAGGTTTTTCTCAATTAAATGTTTTTTAGTAAGGGATTTTCTAGTTTTCTGTGAAGTTCTGTCTATTTATACGGCACTTCTTCATATTCAAGCCCTAAACGGATCATTCGGGCCACTCTAGTTTCGTTTTCGCTTGGGATTTATATGTTAGGGTCGGTTATTCTTTTACCCTGGGCAGTATAGCTCTGTTTCAGATTTACTTTGTTCTGGAAAGCTCCAAAGCCATGCCCCTCTCCGACTCTCCCCCGCCGCCTCAAAGATCTGTCGTTGTACGATCAGTATGGTCCGCCAATCTAGCATCCGAGTTTCAATTGATTCGATCAATTATCGATTCCTACCCTTTGATTTCCATGGATACCGAGTTTCCAGGCGTCGTCGTCCGTCCCGACGCTGGTGATCCCAATTTTAGACATCGGAACCCCACCGCTCACTATGCTGTCCTCAAAGCTAACGTTGATCGTTTGCACTTGATCCAGATCGGTCTCACTCTTTCGGACGACAATGGTAACCTTCCCACTCTAGGCACCGGGGAATTGTATATCTGGGAATTTAATTTCAGAGATTTTGATGTGGCTCGCGATTCCCACGCTCACGATTCCATTGAATTGTTGAGGCGCCAGGGAATAGATTTCGAGAAGAACAGGGAGTTGGGGATCGATTCGGTACAATTCGCTGAGTTAATTATGTCCTCAGGACTTGTGTGCAATGAACATGTGAGCTGGGTGACATTTCACAGTGCGTATGACTTCGGGTACTTAGTCAAGATGCTGACTCAGCGGACTTTGCCGAATCAGTTGGACGACTTCCTTCATCTTGTGAGGGTGTTTTTCGGGGATAGGGTTTTTGATGTGAAGCACTTGATGAAGTTCTGTTCCAATCTCCATGGTGGACTGGACCGAATTTGCAAGTCCCTGAACTTGGAAAGAATTACAGGAAAAAGTCATCAGGCTGGTTCAGATAGCTTGCTGACTTTATATGCTTTTCAGAAGATCAGGGAGGTTCATTTTGGCAAGGATGATGAGCTAATCAAATATGCCGGCGTCTTATATGGTTTAGAGGTTTTTTGATATCCCATGAAATCTATTGCTTGTAGATTTCTTTTTTTCCCCCTTTCCCCTTAATATCAAGTAAAATTTGTACACATTTGGCTTTTCAATGTGATTCGAAAATATTAATTCTTTTGAATCCAATGGTGTTGCCATCAGCATTGTTCTAAAAAAATTTGACAGTTTATGAAATCATTTAAGATAAGCTTTGAAAAACAGGAGGGGAAATGAAAAAAAGAAGATTTTGATGATTGTTAGGACTAGGTTCTTGCTCCTCTCAAACTTTTTAAGAATTGTTCTTATGTGCTATTAATCCCAATAATCTTGATTCTTGTATAAATGGTCTATCGATTTTTGTGTAGCTCTTATTTTGCTAAACAAGATAAAAAAGGATTGGCCGTAGAATAGGATGTTATTCATACTTTGGAAAGACACTAATAACTATTGTGTTTAAGAATCTGATAACGAAATTTCAATCGCATCTCCGAGCTCTTGCCTCTAAAAGAATATATCATGATATCAAAGATTGCTGCTATCCTCATTTTCATCAAATCCTGTGGCATTAGGTCGCAATAGACATAGATAGCTGAATGCTTTCTACTTTTCAACTGTTGTTTCATGATATTTTGAAATATCTATTGCCTGATATAACTTACTCTAATTACCATAATTCATCTCCTGTAGTGGATTAATTGTGGCTGAATAAAGATTGGTGGCGTATTTGTAATAACTATTATGATAATCTATTAATCTCAACAATGTCCTGGCTGTTTTATGATTTTCAATCATGGTTTTGATTTCTTCGCTTTATGATATCTGGAGTATAAGACCAGTAGTCCAACTTTCTCTTCGTGGGTGAATGGGAAATGGTGGGGTTCAGGTTGTTTGGAAGGTGTGGTTGTTCGTCAATTGAAATTCTTCACTAGGTAGGACAAAATAATGTTCTTTGAGAAACTAAATCTCAAGGAGATCAATTAAATACTTCTGTTTGGCACATTACATATATGGGTCAATGTTCAATCTTCATATCCTGATTTTCTTCATTATGGGGCCTGTTTAGCCATGATGCCATGTTTTGTTCTCAATTTTAAAAGTGCCGTGACAAAGAAGCAGTTTAGCATTTGGCCAAACCTTCCAACAAGGAATCTTAGCAGTGTTATTGATGTTTAGGGTCGCTAAACTTGTAATCTAACGTGATTTTGCTTTTCCCACATAACAAGTGTCGTAAGTTTCATATTTATTAATTTGTTTGCCTTTTAATAGCTATTAACTATGAGATTTTGTTAGGATCAATTTTACTTTGTTTTTAGTCCATGGATACTCGTGGTTATGTAGATACCTATTAAAAAGAAAAGGAAAGGCAAAAAGGAAAGGGAGAAGAAACGTCAGTACAGATTTCACCATTTGGTTGTCGCTATGATTGATTTACACTAATTGGTTACAGAAATGGCATTTGTAAGTTAGTAGAGATTAGTTTGGAACTCCTGTGTCCTCTTTTATTAGACCAATGAGAACCCATTGATCACCACAATATTTTTCAAATGATGCTGGGAGATGGCTTTACCTCTGTTATTCAATATGGTGTGGATAGTTGTGATTTTATTTGGTTGTCCGTTGCACAGGTAATTCCTTGTAGCAATAATTTGAATGTGGTTCCTTTAGGACATATTTTTCCTTTGCCTTCCTATGGATGGTAGGATATCATTTGTGCTGGGATATATTTATCATTTGTGAAAAAGATGGTTGGATATCTTGTTTTAGTGTGAGTCAAAGTGTGAAGTGGCAATGGGTTCATAACGTAGCAGCCTCCAAGGACGTGTTGATCCATGCAGTTGGACGTGGTCCACCTTTTGATTCCCTCTTATTGCATATAGTTTGGCATACTCCGTCCCGTCCTGTGTCAGAACTCGGAAGAGCAGCTTGGGAATATTTTGTGGTCTCTACTCTGGTGGAGAAGGATTGGCTTCATCCTGAAATAGTTTAAACAAGTGCATAAAGGAAAGTTTGCGTGATGCAGGCTTCGGGACTAATGGGACCTCTCCTCTGAGGTGACCTTTTAAGGATCCACGTGCCTCCGATAACCAGGAAAGCTGTAGACGTAGTGGCATTCTGATCTTTAAGCTATGGCTTTTATCAGGCTGCAGTTTATATGGTAAGCTTTCTTTTTGGCCTGAGCAATATTATTATTTATGTCTCTGGAATTTTCTCTTTCAACCTTTCCTGCTCTGGGTATACTTTGCTCTTGCGACGACAGGCTCTGATTTATGGTATACTCTGTTGGATCCTTTTTCTTCTGCATTCTGATGATACCCATCACTTTTTGCAAAATATATCAGTGATGTTGGTAATTGAAGGAGGCGGGAATCTCAGCAATAGAAAGCTTTTGGCGGGCGTGAGGAATTCATGCCTCTGTAAATTTGGTTTCATTGTGGGGTGGTTGGGAGCTAGCAGTGACCAGCAAGGTGGGGTTTAGACTGTTTCGGCCATAATCTCAGCAAGGGACCACCTCTACTTCAACTATCTGTCTACTGTCCTACTTGTCCTGGACAACGCAGGTCCGCTTAAACCTTGTTCCTCATGTTTGAACCCACAAAATTCTTTAATACTTGCTTTTATGAAAAACATTTATGGCTCAACAAAATTAATGTTTGCGCTGATTTGTTAGCTAGATATAGCTATGTGATTATTGTTGATTTTTTCCCTCCATCATCATCATCCGCCACCTTGGTGGAGAGAGGCGGAGGCTGATCAAAGAATAATATGAAATCCTATTGTTGTTAGCTTATATTATTTTGTCGCTAAATTTGCTTTTTAAAGTAAAATTACCTGCCCTGTGCGTTACACGTGTGGGTCACGCATCATCTGATGTTAGCCCGAAATTGACCCAAGATAACTTGGACAATTATGAAAATTACCAAATTGCCTGAGGCTTGAAAAACTCCCTAAAACAGTCAACGACTATCACCGAGATAAGATTATCAATGGCAACCGAAATGACAATGATGGATTAAGAAATTTTAGATCATGGGAGAAAGTTGCTTATACACGGGTGTCGTGGGGGGCATTAGTGTCAATATTATTGATTGTTAAATATGGGCGACAATTTTTTTTGTGTGGGTAATCGCACTCGGTGGATTATATTTATTGCTGTACTGTTTGAGATATATGAATTTATCTTAACCAGATATACGATACATGAACAGTGAACTTGTTTTTATAGATTTTGTACAAAATCTAAGTTATGTATTAATTGATTTTCTTATAAATATGGTATAGTGGCGAATCTTGATCCGTGGGGTTAGAGTTGAAAATGAAGATTCCTGAAATAGTAGGGTTTTTATTCTTTTTGGAGACAAGGTATGGTGTGAGAATCACAGATGGTCAATTTTCATGTCAGCGTGCGAAGGGGTCATAATCCGCGGTGTGGACCGCTCCGAGTCTGAGAGGCACGTGAAGGGAAGGGCTCCATCTTAATTTGTCACACTTGAATCGTTTTCGTGTGTATCAATAATGATGACCCATTTCATCTGCCATTGATCGCCCTCTTTTGAATCCTTCGTTTCCCCTCCAAAATTAACCTGGTTTAATCTCTTAGAAAGGAGAAAGAAAATGAAGTCACACCATTTTTTGGAGAGATTACGTGGGAGGCATGCCATGATAGGGGACCCTGCTAGATTCTATTCACTCCACACCTTTCAATTTTTGTTCATATAAAAAAATTTAGGTAGATTTGACATCAATCTCTTACTAAAATTAGGGCATAATCTTAAGACTCAGAGAGTAGTTACAGACAAACGAGATTGTTTATCAAATGAGTTCTCATAACAGTAATAAGAATCGAACTAATATGATTATAAGATATGAATCTATTTTTTATTATATATGTCAAACTTTATTTGCACGTAATTTTCAATATTGAAAATATATTGTGTGAAGTCGACATTTTCCGCCCAAACAACAAAAATGGTCTTTTTGTCTAAGGAAAATGTATTGTGTGAATCCATGGTAGTACCTCTTCCACTCGTGAAAGCTCTCCTTTTATATAAGGAAAAAGAGACCTAACAAAACAATATTCTTTTTTCTTATATACAAAACAATATTCTATTTCCTCTGCAAGTTCACTCCTGGGCTTAACTCCAGTCGTCCATTCAAATGGCTATTTTTTTTTAAAAAAAAATATCGTAAGGATGAACCGCATGCATATTACAATTTAAAATGTTACTACAGAAAAAAGAGCTAGATTTCAACATGCTAGTATAACATAGGGTGGGAAATGCAGAAGCTTTGTTAAAAATTGATTCCCTAATTGTCAGTTAGTACAACGAAAGACTAAAGACCAAAGTATTACACGAAACCCTTGGCCATAATGGAGTTTTAGCTTAAAAACAACGGGGCGAGTGCGAGGTTTGCTTCTGCCTATGAAAGATGAGTACAAAGTGCGGATTTGTACAAAAATTTAGTTTTAAAAAAGCTTCTCACTAAAATTTTAATTTAAAATTTTTTAAAATAATTAATTATATTTATCTAAAAAAATTTATAAATTAAACTATAATTTTATATAAATTATTAAGAATAACTTATAGAATAATAAAAAATATTATAGATTATTTAATTATTATTTTATTTTTATTTTTTTTATTCTCCACCTATCCCCTTCTCCTCCATCTACTCGTCGCCTCCAACTCTTCTATTGTCAGGGCGTAGTTTTGCTGCTTGAAGAACTGATCAGGGCGTCGTTATAGCTCTTCTTTCTCATCGCCCTCACAGTTGATCTTCTCAATTGTTGTCGTTGTTGGGCTTCTCTGTCATTGTTGTCACTTGTGTTTACTATGTCGTCGCTGAGTCTTACAAGTGAAAAGATGAGATGAGAGAGAGAGAAAAAAAAAGATTAGAGATAGAGAGCTACGAGTGAGACAATAAGATGAGACAAGTGAGGGAGAGAGAGCACGGATGGGAGAGAGAGTCATTGGGACGATATATAATATCAATAGTAATATTTATTTTTTATCTTTGACATATATAATAATTTATTAATTATAAAAATTATTTTAATAATAATTATTTAAATATTTATTTATAACTACTTTTTATATAAAAAAATTTAAAGATTTTTTTAAAAAAAATTATCTAGACAGACTGAAAATCAGAGTACAAAACACACCAAACTCTACTGTTAACAATTTTGACTCATCAGCATCTTATTATTTTCATTTTATTTTTTAAACTTAAATACATAAAATCCCTAAATTTTATGTTTATTATATATAATCTCATTAATCTTTAAAAATTTAAATTAATCAACATAATATTTTATATTTTAATTAATAAGTCATTACTATTAAAATTAACGATTTTTGTCCTATTATAATTTTTATATTTTTATTATATATCATATAATTTGAAAAATAATATATGATAATTTATATATAATTTAAAATATTTTAAATTATGTCTTAAAAGTCAAGTGTTATTAAAATATTTTAATATTTTTTAAAAAATTAAAATTATATGTCTAAGTATTAAATGTTATTTTTTAAATTAAATGAAATATAATAAAAAATTATAGTATAATAAAAACTGTCAAGTTTAATAGCAAAATTTTGATAATTAAAACAATAATATTTTTAATTTAAAATTTTAAATATTAGAGATATTATATAGAATTGACTTCAAGTTAAGAAAAAGTTTGATATATTTTAACATATTTTTTAATAGTATGGCCATAACGCTTACGTTACTATTTTTTTCGTTTAATTAAGGTGACCCTATTTGGAGGGACATTTGATCAATAAATAAAGCTCGACAGTTGTATGAATTAGAAAGAATCTGTCCTCATCCCCATGTGGAGTAGGAACGTCGCAGTAACCACTGCCCAACCAGTTCCTTAATAAATCTAACGTTAAAATTATTATTCTTAGAATCTGTCATAACCATCTCGCTGGACGGAAATATTTTTATGGCAAGGTATTATTGACGGTCCTCAAATTAAATTGCCTGCTTCCATCAGAAAGCGAACAAATCTTTCGTTTTTTTTTTTAATGTCATTTTTTTAATTTTGAGTTTCACAGTCAGATTATATAATAACGCATTGCGCCTTCTACGGATATAAAAAGAACTCAGATAAACTATAATATATTCAAACTTCTGGGATTTAATCTTCGATTGGCAATAGTATTTTAAGCCGTGAAGTCGTTCAAATTCGGACGGTGAAGATTGAGGTGGATTTAAGAAATATTCAAATATGTTACTCACTAAATTATCCTGAATTTTAATTTTTAAGAGCCAAGATGCACTGAAACTGAAATTCAAGTTATCGCAGCAGCGTCTGCAGCTATCAAAGTCGACCCACCACTGCTTTAAAATCTCTCTGTCTCTCTCTATATATCTCCAGCCATACCTGACTCCGCCATCAATGCTCTCTCATGGAGTATCAAAGTTACTTAGCCCCTCTCTGAACCTCCAAAAAAAAATCACTCTTTTGAACCCCACACACATACATGGGCAAGAAAATGAAGCTCATCCCCTCTCTCCTCAAAACCTTAGAACCAAGGTCGTCTTCTTCTTCCTCCTGGTCTTGGCCTTCTTGCCACCATCCTCGAACCCTCTCTTCCAGAGCCTCCTCCTCCGACTTCTTCAAAACCATCAACTCGGCCTACCTCAACCTCCCCAACGACGACGCTGCCGACCCAATCGAGACCATGATTCGCGGCGGCTTGAGATCCTCGGATCGTTTGTTCTTCGAGCCAGACCAAACCAGCTCCATATTAGAGGCTAAATCATCATCAGCGACAACTTTGACATTCAAAGACACCATCGTACTGTCCATGGAATCCCAGGATCCCTTCGTGGATTTTCGCAAGTCCATGGAGGAGATGGTGGAGGCTCAGGGCGTTAAGGACTGGGACAGCCTCGAGGAGCTCTTGTGTTGGTATCTGAGGGTCAACGCCAAGAGCAATCACGGCTATATTATGGGCGCTTTCGTTGATTTATTGCTTGTTCTTTCTTTGTCTTCTGAATCTTCTTCCCTATCTTCTGCTTCCTCCCACTCTCCCTCTTCTCCTCTCTCTTTGTATACTTCTTCTTCTCCCTCTTCTTATTTTACTACTCCTTGTGCTTCGTGCCTGGAAGTTGAGCAAGATGTTCAAGTGAAGCAGGAGATTAAACGTGAAGACGAGGCCTCCTCGTCTTCTTCTGTTTGAATATTTAATTTCTAATTCTAATGCTGAGAGAGTTGTATGTACACTTATTTACTAGACTTTTTGAGGTTTGATCCAAGGTCTTATCTGCGGTGTGCTTTTGTTGTTCATACGGGTGAGCCACGCCCATGGGGAAAATGTCCGGTTCAATCTTTATTTTTTAATTCTTTAACTTGATTTAACTTGAACGTTCAACTTTCAATTTATTGTTACCAACTAACACAGTACAAATTACCAACACTAAAAAGAACTTAATGAGAGACAAAAATAACAGTTGAGTATCAGAATTGAAGATTTACACTTTATACATATCCTTATCAGGGTGGAAAGGGACCTTTTTTTTTGTGAGGGGGCTTTTATTCAGGTAATTATTTTGAAGATATATATATATATATATATATATATATATATAGACCACCTAAAATAGGGAAAGCATAAACTCTTGTCATTGTGAGTAGTTCAAACTAAAGGCGAACGATGTCAAATCTGGAATCGTCAAGTAGACAGCGGCATCCTATTTTCTCAAAACTAGAACAAAAAAGCAGAGGGAAGGAAGAGGCATGACGCTTTTGCAATCAATAAACGTAGTACTATTTGTGACTAAGTGAAGAAACTGAAAGTAGAGCGTATAGGCAAGGTTAGGTAAGACTTTGCTTCAACGGCATTCTATTTATTTATGACATATACACAGTTCCATGACAAAGGTAACTTCTTACGCAATTCTGCAACTTCATTTACCCATATATCACTTTTGGTTTTGGGACATAAAATATATGACTCTGATCCAATTCCAACCCCACGTACACTCGTCGCTGCTCTGCTCGTCAACAGACAGAGATCTCAGCCGTTCATTTTGAATTCGCCAGTCTTTTTGATTTGGAAAAAAAAAGAGCATGAGTACATTACAGATTCAGCACAGAATTTTGGCCTTGTCTGGTTCAGCTGAACTCATCTCACCTGCAACAAGCGGCAGCGTTTTATATATTATACATGTATCATTAAATATATATATATATATATATATAAATGTATGTGTTTGTATATGAACTTGTGTTGAAAAAAATTGTCTGTATGAGGGAGATAAATTCATGGTTTTGAGAATCTCATGAAGTTGCCTGCTAAGTTTCAGCAAGAGTACAAAATACTGTCATTTATACCTCAGTGGTGTCTAGAATGATTGAATTGAGAGGAAGGCTGTGGATTTGAAAATTTTCATATCTTCGTGGTTTCCTCTCTCTCTCCCCCCCCCCCCGGGTGTAAATTGCTGACGTGGAAGGATAGCGAAGGAGCCTACCAGTACCTAATAGCACAAAAGATATTCTATCCCTGTCATTCATTTTCAAGTGCCAGAAAAAAACAAAAGAAGGGAGGGAGGGGAGGGGGGACATGTTGAAAGAGTCTAAAGAATACCAATATTTCTCAATTGTCCCTTAAGCTATGTTTGACTCAATAGAATTAAGAGGAAGGGAAGAATTTTAATAGAGAAAAAGAGAAGGAGAATAATTTTATTATTACTCTATTTGGATTAAGATTAAGGGAGGGGAATGGAGGAATTTTTATATTACCTTATTTGATTTATGAAGGAAAATGAGAAAAAATATTTTTATATAAATAAATTTATCTTATATTATTTTATAGAATATTTTAATAAAATATAATATAGAAATAATATTATGATATTAAAAATTTATAAGTATATTAATATTATAAAATAATAATTTCATGCCTCCCCTCTAAATTCCCCCAAATTTGAAGGGGAGGAAAAATTTAAAAAAAATTCCCTCTCCTCCTAAATATTTTATGGAGCCAAACAAGGGGAGGGGAGCAAAATCCCTCCCTTCCTCTCCTCTCCAAATTTCTCATACCAAACAATGAATTAGAGGAGGGAGGAATATATTGCCAAATCCCACCACTTGCATTCCCTCTCCACTCTCTCTTAACATGGAAACACAAAAGCATTCATTAATCAACCCCATCACTTCATTTATATCCATTTTTGAAATTAGATATATCGTTGTCACCTTTAGATTTCAAATATCTATTCATTTGTTCTGGGCTCTATTATTCTGATAAATGCAACTCATTACACTGATCAGCAAAAAAATAAATGAAGTATGTATGTTTATTATGAGTCATAATTTAACAAATTTTACAATAGAGTTTATAAGTTGAAAGAGCTCTCCCTTTAACTTCGTCTCTTTCGTATTGAAACTACCTATACCTGAAGATGAACATGACGTGCTTTGTAAATGAACATGCCGTTCTGGGATTGACAAAAGAAGTCAGAAACACAAGTTTTACTGGGAAGAACAGAAGGTGACAGTTTGCGAATCAATTAATGAGTTAAATATGGGCGAACGCTCATAAATCAAGACTTTGTCTGCACAGATTCGGATTCCTCTCCTAAGATTCCGGTCTAACTGCGAAGCTTCTGAAAGCAGTGATTATCTAGGTTCCGTAATCACGGATTCACTGTCAGCAACGTAAATATATAGATATAATATTACACATACACGCTAGTAGCCCGCAACTTTAGAGGTACAGGAGCTTCTATTATCCTGCGGGAAGGAAGGCACACAATTTTCTACGTCAAGAAGGAAATCGCAGTAATTGATTAGGTGAATTAAGGGCATTCACGCATTGGGTATGATGTGACTGAATTTCGCACCAAAGTTGATTATTGAATGCCATGAGATTTGATAGGCTATGTTCCTTTCACGTGCAGATGAAAAGTGAACAGAAAGCGCCAAAAAAATAAGAGTAGTAAGATGAAAAATAAGCAGATAGTCTGAAATTAAATTGGTGTTGGGAAACCAATGCTTAGGAGCGTATGTATAATCGTCAAATGTTTGTTCAGCAATTAGAGAGATAGTGACCCAACATTCAGATCTTCATTTATTTTCTTAAAAAAACAGCACCTTGGGAATGGACAAACTCATCCACTTGTGTCGATATTCCCGTTAATTATTTATTTAAATTTTGGACTATATGTTTTTAATAAATATTTCGTAATCTTTTACCTGCCCCATCTCCAGGAGTTAAGGGTGTTCATGGACAGGGTTGAACAGAGTAACCCCTTCTCGGTGCCCTGCCCAAAAAAGATCTGGACTGCATTTTACAGCCTGATGCCCAACCCTACCCGGTAAAAACCTTAACTATTTCGGGCTGGGCATGAGTGGGTTAGGCATGGGCAGGCTGGACATGCCCAAATTGTGATATTTTGCTCATATTGTGAGAAAAAAATCTGCAATCATGAACTTATAAAATAATATCATATTTATATCTTCAATAGTTAAATAATATCTATAATTTACTAAAAATAAAGTAACAAAAAGATAGTAATTAAAATCTTAAAATTTATTGTATATATAAAAAAGAAATATTGAAATATGTAGAGGTAGGATATTTGTAGCGTTATTACAATACCAATAATCGAATACTTAACAAGTAAAGCAGATGAGCAACTTTGATATCTACATAAATATAAGAGTTATGTTTAATATTTTAAAAATGAGCAATAAGAGTTGCTAGATAAAGTAAAAAATATAAAATTATAAATAGAATAAGTTAAGAAAAGAAATAAAAATTAAAAAAATAATTAAAAAATAATAAATATATATAGGGCCGGGCCAAATGGGCAGGGCAGCATACCCTGCCCAGTGCCCTGCCCGGCCCAAAATTTGGCCTGGCCCGGCTTTGCCTAAATATATTTTGAGTAACCTTTTTAGGACCGGACCGGGCATTTTTTTTACGGGTTCAGGCAGGCAGATCGGGTCACAGGTATTATAAATATCCCTACCAGGAGTTATATCTTTTACCTGCCTTTTACATGAGAAAGTATTCCTAATTTATGTCAAAACCTTCTTATCTGTTATTTAATATATATATATATTACTGCACAAATAGCTGGATAGTGTGCTACATGTATGGCAGTGAAATAATACGAGATTTTAACTTCCGGGTTGAAAAAACAGTGGGGGGATACAGATGAGGATGAAGAGGGTACACAAGCCTCAAGCACATGTAGAAGTAAGTAAGGCACAAGATTCAGGATTGAAAATTCTGAAGCTGCAGGTACAAAATTTCCGTGAAATGGTCAGAGAGGGGAAAAGTTTGCCCTGTTGGAGTCCACATGAACAAACAAAAAGGCAAAAGCTACACTGCTCAGATTAGCATCTTTTAAGATATTGATTCTCATGAAAATGTTGCTCATATTGTTGTGTTCTTTTCTTAGCCGAAACTTCGATGAGATGGGGACCTGTGCTCTATATAAATTTTAGGCGTCATCGTACTTCATATCATCCCTTTTTTTTTTTCCGCCATCACTTGTCACTAAATGGTCAACTCTCCCAGACACGTCAATTTTCTAATCATGTAAAAGTAAACTTTATGATTCTACGCCAGTCATTTTTCTTGTCATCTTCTGTAACCTTTTCTCGTCACCTTTTTCTTCCTTAGGAAAATTACCCAGACCGTTTGCAAACGGAACTCACATTTCATAATCTTGTACATGGGCTTACATACCAGCCCAAATAGGGATAAAAACATTAGGCCCTGGCATAAGCGGGGATTTGATATAAATTAAACATAATAATAAATTATTGAAACTAATCTGAACGTCAGGTTTATTCTTTTTTTAAAAAAAATCAAACAGTATTGAAACTATGTTGGAAATGAGGCATTCTTTGGGGGAGAGGGGGGGGACTCCCCCATTGAAACAATGGGACACACTCTGCTTTGTTTGTGGACAAGTGTCTTGTCTGCTTTTTATCTTCTTTGATTTTCCTCACAGCTCAAACTTAATCCTTAGCTACCACATGTTTTCTGCTTCTTTAAGCTGCGATGTATCGTCACTTCTTCGTACTATAGTAGTAATTCAGAAAGTGGGAAACTTATGCAAAAAAAGTTGCATTCAATTCAGTCATAAAAGAGAAAACAGTAAAAAGGAGGAGCTCGTGATGCTCTCTCATTTCTAAGCATTTTGCATTTACCAGAGAAGAGTAATGGAGAGAGTGGTGGGTTCGTAATGATGAAATCTTTACTATGGTTGCATACGCTTTGTAAAATCAATCGCTGTCTTCATCTTTAATATTTGCAGACTCTGACCACCACCATTATAGCCCTCGCCAAAATGATGTCTCTCTTCCCCTCATTTAATTTATCCTTCATTAAAACTCCTTACACTTGAAAGACCAACTTGTTACTTATTACTCCTTTCTTCAATTCAATTGTTTTGAAAATAAATCTGTTCCTGAAAGCCAGTGCATTTTGTGGTCTCACCAAGTAGATCTTTCCCCTGCCTAAAGAGGAAGAAGACATAACTGAAAGTGATCAATGCTTTATTGTAGGGATTAGTTATCTTAACTTCTGGAAAATCAAAATGCCAACTTATATATAAGATACATGAGGAAGTTGTTATATCTTTTCTTGTCAGGAGGACAAGACCGACTCAAGTTGTTGAGACTTCTTTAAGCTGAGGATAACTCAGAACATGACTCAAATATCGACCAAGGCAGCATCACCATGTTAATCCCGGCCTACACAAGTACACAGATGTCCCCCACACTTAGTTGAAATGACATTTAGATCATTAAATCAGTATGTCTATGCATGTCTCTTTAATGATGCGTGGTGTGCCTTGCTTTATGAAAGTTCTGACTCCATTTTTACAACTTCAACCAAGTTATTACTATGATATTGAGTCAACGAGCTTATTGAATGGCGTTAACATATATACATATGTTCCCGCAATGTTAGCATCATATAACACGAGTGAGCCACTTGCAATGGAACAAGAACACGTTTCTCTGCATAGCAAGAATTCGAAGATGCGGAGTTAGATATTATCTTTGTCGCAATTTGAGTTATGGTATTGTTCTGTTTTTGACTGATGGACCTTTGTGCTTCCACTATGAAGATGTTCTGTTTTCAGATTTGACCTTTCCTGGATTGTAGACCACATTTAAGTGTTATTAATGATCAAGTATCTACATTTTAGAGTCCACTCTACAAAGAAGGACAAACGGGACAAATCACACTTTGATGGGTTTTCTTTTGTCATTTATAGATTGAACTCTCTGAAAAGTGAATCCTAATTCTCAACAGTCTCTATCTGGGAAGTAGATCTTCTCCTCATCCCTCCTCATCAGCTCTCTTATTCCCATTTACCTTACCTCCAAGTACTTCATACCTCATTTTTATTATTTTCATTTGCCTTTTGCGTCTTGTCTCAACTGCCCCTCTTTAAACACTTTCTTTTTAAAAAAACATATTTAAAAAAAGTGTTTTTTTTAAAAACACCTTTTTAAACAATTTTTTTAAAAGTTTTTTTTAAAAAAATTAAAAATACTTTTTAAAGTGTTTTTTAAAAGACACTTATTAAAAAAATTATTTTTTAAAAAAAGTGTTTCTTTTTTCTTTTTGGGTAGTAGATGGATGAAGGAGGAAGTAAGGTAAATGGGAATAAGAGAGATGATGAGGAGAAGATCCGCTTCCCTCTATCTGTGCTTTTTTTCTGTCCATCCAAGCAAAAGGTGCAAATTTTCCTAAACTCTTTTCTTTCTGATCAAACCACTGTTCCCTCCTTTAGAACATCCACCGCCAAAGAAAAAAATCCCATCGGCCCACAACCGATCACAATGTTCATGACATTATATACAGCTTCGGTAATTTCCATTTCCCTTTGAAAATAGAATCTTGTTCAGTTCAGTTCAGCTCAATCTTGATCCAAAATGCTTGAAAAATGGGTTTCGGTGATAGTTTTGTGACTGGTAACCAGTCTTCTGGCATATGACAGCACTGTTATTATGTTCACTATTAACCCCAACAGGTGAGATCATCTGAATTTCTTAGATTACGAATCAAGATTCGATTCAGGGAGACTAAGTAATTACCGTGTTGTGGAAGTTATAGAAAATAAATACAGAAGTCTGTGTCAGATTGATTATAAATGCTTGCAGACCTTAATCGCCCATGAAGTCTTCCTTCTTTAAGAGGCTCATATAATTCAATTCATAGCCGAAATTAAATGCAGCAATGGGTGCTGAGAAAAGAAAATAGTAAAGGGAATAACTTCATATGCTTCAATAACTAGCAGCAGCAGAAACCAGCTAGCAAGAAAGCTATTAAACCCAATATTGGAAAATGCACCAAATGACCCTCAATTTTTTATTACTATATTAATCTCATTAAAAGGCATTAAACCAACTCTCCCTCCCTCACTCAAGCCACTCTAATTATTATAATTCAAATCCCAATGCTATCTTTTCTCACCCTGGGCTCAACACGCAAAACTTAGCAAAGCATTTTTTACCAAAAGTTACCAGACTCATGGATTCGGGTGCCCGGAAGAAAGTGCATTCTGAGGACACAGCATGGTGCAAGGCTAATGGAACTTAACGTAGCAATACTTTTCATGAACAACTAACCATTCATTTGTGGTAAAACTCTACTAATACTGAACTTCTCAAAGAAAAAGAGTGAAAACTAACAGAGACACTTTTTACATTTGGGTGATCATTAGTTCACGACATTTGTACACACTTCAACGTTAGCATAGCAGAACTAATAAGTTTGTCCGAGCACAAAGCAACCAAGCCTTGTAACTTGTAAGTTGTACTAATAATTATCCGTCTTGTCAACCACGCGGGAGAACTCAGAAGTCACGTGATTTGCGACTGAAGTGAAATCTGGGCGAACTGTTCTTCACAGAGAAGAAGCCATTCCAGATCTCAGTGAAAGCTCTGACTATAGCTCCATGGTGGTAGGGAGAATTGAGCTGAAGAAAACAATTGAGAAGCTCCCGAAGGTCGTCCTTGGAGTATATCTCATTCTCCAATATCATTTGAAGCATGGAGTGCCTAAAATCCTGATAAGGGTCTTCGGAATCTTTCTCCACCGCCACGCCTTCGCCGCCTACTCTGCCGAAAGCTCCGACTGACCTAGACGCATTCCCGTAGTTATCAGAGTCAGAAAAATGGGAGGAGTCGACGTAGGGAGAGAAAGTTGTGCCGGTGGTAGTGGTGGTGGCGGAGTCGTAGTGGCTTAAAGAAGAAAGATTGTAAAGCTTGTGTTTATTGTAAGAGGGGTTCTTAGGTTTAGGCTTCGGGTGGAAAACATGAGAGAGCTTGGGTCTCCTGCAGCTGCCGCAGCCTAGTTTGACGGAAAAAGAGCTTAAATGAAGCTTCTTTCTGGGGTGAGACATTGCTCTGTTTTGTTGGTGAAAGTAAGAAGCAGGGTGTTGGGGTGAAGATTGCTCGAGTCAGGGAATTTCTACAACTTGGGAAGAGTGAGTGACTGTGTCTGTGGCGGGAGAGGGAGGGAGAGCTCTCTATTTAAGTGCAAGTGAGTCAAAAAAAGAGAGGCCCACGAGGCTAGTTGGTGTCTTAACTGATCGGATTAGCTTTAATGAAGGGGCGAGTGATGTGGACCGCAGATTAATTAGAGATAAACAAATTGTTGATGGAGCTATCTGAGAGGCTGGATATTAAGCCGATCACCTGTTTAATTTATTAATGCATCTATGAAATTCAGGATGAGTAACCATGAATTAACCATGAGAGTTCTTTCTTTTCTTTTCTTTTTTTAATTGAGAATTGGAATATTCAACAGGAATACCTTGTCCGTCCACATACCATTTGTTTTATACAAAATTTTTTTTATAGATTGAGTTTAATTATGATATAAAAGTAGGGTAAAGTTTCTATTTTTTTAGACGATATTAATGTCAGATAACACGAGCTATCTATTATCCTAAGGTATAAATCTAGATAGCTAAGAGTTAAGATGCCTCCCCAAATACTGTAACTAAAATCACAATAAAATAATACTTCCTGAAAATTAAATACACTTTAAATAATTATATATCTTATATTTTCACTAATTGTACCATGGGCTTTTGTCCACATACATGATGCCGTGACAGAGGGCATGAATTAACATTGGGTTGGATGAAATACTATTAACATCGAATTTTTTAATTATTTGTATAAGTGTTTCATATATTGTTAAATAGAGATAGAAATATGTCAGGTTATACCAGGCTTTAGTCTTAATAGGCCAGATCTATTAAGTGATAATTCGGCTTGAGTCTGGCCTGTGGCCTATTATAGACTATTTTTTTTACCGAAGCCTGACCTGTATAAATACCTGGCATAAAACCTGTTTAAAAAGTCTGATTTTTTTAATTATACTACCAGGCCACCTAACAAGCTTTCATAACAGGCATTAGTAACAAGCTCTCATAACAGGCCCCCTAACATGCCTGTTAAAATAAAATGCAAGAATAAAATGTATAATAATATATGATAATTTAATAGTTTAACTCTTATATTGTGTTCAATATGTGGTAGGTTTAACACCCATTTATTCACATTTATTATATTTTAATATTAAATATATTTTGAATAGCAGGCCTAAGCCGCCTGACAGGCCTAACATACTTCGTAAGAAGCCTAAGTCTGGCCTCTTAAAAAGAGCAGGCTTTCAAACAAGCCTGAGCCTGTGTATTTTTTTAAACAGGTCAAACTAGAGGCCCTTGATAGGTCGTCTGGCTTGTTTCTATCCCTACTGTTAAGTATTACCTATTTATTCTTTTTTTAAAAAAAAAGATAACATTATCTTTAGAGTTTATTAAATATACTCACTTAAAGTAACAGAGAAAAATAACATAGTTACAAAGATAAATTAGATTATTATAAACTAAATAGATAACTTAAACTATATAGATCACTTATAAATAGAAAAAATTTACAAAAGTATTATATAGATGTTAAAATTATTTAAAGTATAATTAATTATGTTAAAATTATATTAAGAGTATATATTTTATCTACAAAAAATTATCTATTCCCAGCGTCCCTACCTATTTATTCATTAAATTTAGTGTAATACGTGTTACCCTCATTTAGTTCTAATAATAATAGATATTCTCCATATGTTTTTTATATGTTATATAAAATTTCAGTTCATAACTTGTTATTTATATTTATAAATACTAGTATAATTTAGTGCAAATTTTGTTGATATATTAATAATGTCCTTGTTATCACATTTTATGACAACATAATTAATCTTTAGAGTGAAACATTTTTATTATTCAAAATAATGGTACTTTTTTATGCAAGAAAAACTTGTACAAGCAAAAATATTGCCCTAGTCACATGAGACCGAAATAGATTAACAAATGCTCTGTATAATTTCTTTTTCGTTTCAACGTGCAAATACAATTTTTTTTATCCATGCTACTATTTTTTTGAAAATCATTTCAGTTACACGAATATATTCAATCCCAACTCTTAAGCCTATCAATACCCTTAAATGCCAGATTTAGAAGCAACCTCATGTACTTTGGGAATCTAAATAGAAGCAGCTTTATGCCTATTGCCTAACTTGCACCATGTTCTGAACCTTGTTTCAAAATACAAAAACAGAACATTCTTCCATCAAAAAGAGGGGAAATAACAGATGATTCCAAGTTAACCCTTGGAATTCATTCATCGAATAAAGTGGCTGAAGCAAGTAAATGGCAGTCACCGCACATCATTGTTACCGCTATGCCCTTGAAGCAATGAAATCAATATTATTAATAACAAGAAGGATACATGGCAATTTTGCATGCTGATGTTCGGAAGAGATGCATCCCTTAAAAACAATTTGAGAAAATAGTCATGCAAACACACGTGATTCTGCTGATCCTCACGGATTTTCCCCTTCCCAAAGTTGACCAAGTCACCTGTCACTTCCAGCATCCTCTCTAACAAGTTTTAATTTCAATTTCTCATATGTAATAGAGGAATATCAAAGTAAATAAAGAAATAGTAAAATAGAATCTACGTAATAGGCAAGCCCGATATGCTAAATAAATAAGAAAAACTCGGACTTTATGTGCTTTTGCATGTCATCTGATCCTTCAGTAAGCTAGCAACGTGCTGAGCCACCCATAATGAGCCCTCCTCTGTGCAACAGAAACCATGGGTGTGGTTTTCTCCTTCGATTGATAATGTAACACCTGGAACCTGTCTGGAAAGCTGTGACAAGGAAAACAATTTTAAAAAACGAAGACAATCATTCTCCAGTCATGCAACAGCATCATAGATGATAAAATGGTAACTACATCTCACCAAAAATAATGGAAACTACAATAGTCGCACCACTTACCTCTTCATGAACTTCAAGTGGGCCCCAGTGATCATCAACACCATATAAAAATGCAAGTTGAGTCTTTCTTTCTCTTATGAAGGCCCAATCTGGCGCCTCTGAAAGCTAACACAGAATGCTCCAGTAAGCACATGATGGTCGGTCAAAGTAGTTTAGCACAGAATTAACACAGAAAACAATTGATTAATTGCACAGGCAAGTTCAGAACAAAGATACGGAAAGCAATTTCAGTGATACAAGATCCTATGCAAAACCATTTGACAGCATCTATTAGTTATAATAATCCTATCTAGTGGGATAAGGCTTATTATTATTGCTGCTGCTATATTAGTTCTAGTAACATAAGATGTGCTATAGGCAATGAATATGGTCAACTGAACCTGGAAATGAATAAATAAATGAAAACGATTGAACAGCCAAACAGCCATATACGTTCCTTCCAGGAGCCTTGAGGTCAAAGTCATTTTTTCTTCATTTCCTTGGTTAATTACCAATGTTAACTTCTCATATATGTCTCTATCTCTGTATAAAGGAATTATGTGCATCATATCAGCTTATGGAACATGGCTTATGCATCTGAATGCAAGAAAGTCATGTCAGTGTCACCATGTCAAAGTGGCGCTAGCAGTTCTGATAGGCTCACTGGGTTGTGGGGAAAAGTTTATCAAAGGAGAGGCAAAGTGGGTCACAAAGGAGCAGGAGCCTACAAGACTTGTGAGAGGAAGAAGAGAGATCCAACCGAACATACAGAACGCAATATGCTGGAGTGTGAGGAGCAAAATCATCTGACTCAGGGATAACAACCCTCACTGGCAGCATCTTCATATTAGTAGGTGGTATTTTGTGGGGAGGGTATGGAATAGCTGTCATGAGAGTAGAAGAGAACCCGATCTCTCAAAAATCAGGCTGCTGGGGAGGGGAAGGTCACCGCCACCTCCATTGATCTTATTTTCTTTACCTCTCTGTGACTGTCAGCGTGTGTAAATCCCTGTTTCAGTCTTCTTCCTACTCATTGGAGGAGACTAGCTTGTTTCTTTTCAGAGAAACTAATAGTGTTACTATCAAGTTCCCATAGTTTTTGTTAGTGACTGCATATCAAGCATAGTCAGCTCATGACATGTCACGTAAAACATACTCTCACATATTAATTAAAAATCAACAATCCCACAATTAGTCAAATTAAATGAAAGATTGACATGATAAAAATTGGAGATAGGTCGATGTCATAAATATTGAATTTGAAACCACAAATATTGCAAAGAAGAGGCGACTTTACCTTTTTAAATTCTGTCTTTGCCATAAAGAGGATATTCCGCACAGTATGATGCTGAAAGTTGTTTCAAGCTAGAAAGAGTTAATATAAAGATGCAGACACTCCAAAATAAAAAACCATAAATTGCCAATAATGGAAAGGTAGATATCAGTCCATCAGTATTCTAAATGTTAGTGGATTTCCAATTAGCAAAAATTTGTTTACAGGTTTACAATGTAACCTTACTATCTTTTTCAACAGCAAAAACCAACCTTAGACAAGTGAGAGCATGCAGCCTCAACTGCACTGGTGGACCAGGATGCCCCAAGTGATTTTCTGACCAAAAATCCAAACGCCCATCTAGGCAACAATCCTAATAATGCTATCGTGTAACTAAAAGCAGCGGATATGAATGGGGATCTGAAACTCCAAAGATTTCACTCTTAGATTTGCAAAGTAGGCAAAGTCAAAGCACTTTGGCTATAGGGCAAGAACTTACCTTGTGGACTTTATGATATTAGTTTGCTTTCTTGACTTCTGGTTTAATGTCAAAAATGGATAAAGTGCAATGCAATATGTCACCTACAAAACCCAGAAGAGAGGAGAGCAGATCAGTTAAGTGAAGGCAACGTAGCACAATGTAAGCTAAATATGCATGAAGCTCCAATCACCTTTTCCGGAGACCTCTTGAAAACCTCGATGGAAATGTATGAACCAATAGAGTGTCCAACCTGGCGAAACATTGCTATATTAGCTATCAAAATGTTTGATTCATTAATCTAAATAAAACTTCTGTCCATGCAGCACAAATGCTTTTGGTTAGCATGATTTTGCAAAAAGCATTTAATTAATTTCCTCTCACAAGATGCTTATGCAGTTTCCCATGACAATAGCCACATAAATTTAAATCGTGAAAATGAAAGTAACAACTACTTGGTAACAATTTTGGACAAGAGCCATGTATAGTTGGCTCATTTACCAACATACAGTTTTTGTCTTTTTTCAAGTGAATAAGAAAAGGTTTGCCAGATAAATGCACACAAGTACTGAACTTAAGGAAATTCATTCATGATTAGGGCAAGAAGCATCTTGGGATAGATATGACGGAACATCTCTGACTTGAAAATATTATAATATATAATCTTGTAGATTTGCTGAGTTTAACCGCATACCCAACAAATTATATCCTCAAAAACATCTGAAACTCTAAATAGTTGCTTATTTTTCATTTAAGCCAATCCTTTTGTAAGCTTGCTTACTAAGGAAGTCAACACACTTTGACACTTGTTACTCTAAAAGTAAGGTAACTTATTACATCAAAGTTTTATAAGTCTAAACACTAGTGTTATTGGCCACAAACAACAGATTTGCATCCGCTACAGTTAAATGATCAGTATTTTCCAGAAAATTGGAGATTTTGGCCAGTATGTGGAAATTTGGTGTTTTTATCCATACAAATCATAGATAATTAGTCATTTGTAATATAAACATATCAAACAAGGTGTTAACAGGTTAAAGTAGCTTTGGATGAAAAATGGAAGAAGTAGATATAGAAGGACCCACCAGTAGTATAGGAATGTCAGCATTTTGCAATTCCTCTCTGATGAAAAGAGTCTACAGAGCAAAAGAAAAGGGAAGAATACAATAACTGGTTCAGCACGCAGTAAATGAGAATTGAAGAGATACTGGAGAAAGGGTGCAAATATGAAAGAGTGGAAATTAAAGGGATGGATGAAGAATTCAAACTAAAAACAAAGACAAGAATACAAGTTGAATATCGCATCTAACATAATAGAACAAATATTGTTGTTTCTAGGCTAAGGTTTGGCACAATGGGATGATGTAGAAGCATAGGTGCACAATATCGTAACTATTTCCAGATTGAGCAACAACAATTGATAAGTTAGAGATGCTTTGGGGAAATTCAAGACCTTGAGACTTTTAACATATTCTGATTTGTTAAATTGTAATCTAAAAACTAAACTTTGATACAATATCTCAAGTGTTACCAACTTGAAAATGAAAACAACCATTTGTCCAGCTATCAAACTCATACCAGTTGACATTCTGCCAAGAGCGTCGTAGCACAGAATTTACCTTATGATTAATCTGTTCTTCTAATGAGAATACTCGTCCACGCTCCCAATCCTAGAAACAAAGCTCTGCGTTAGAGACGCACGCAACTATGTAGAAACAAGTAAAAGTACTGCATTTTTCATATAAACGTAATTAATGTACCTTCATTGAGTGAGAGATGTGGCCAATACCTGATACTTCGTAAAAATTTGACCAAAAAGTATATCAGTCTCAGTTTGTGTCAAGTAACGAGGTAGAAAAGGACGAGTTTACTTGCCTGTGATAGATGCATTTCCTCCAAGCTGTTCATATAGAAATTCAATGAAGTCCACATAAAATGTGACAATACCTGCGGTAAATGGAAAACCCAAATGCCATTGTTGAGCAAAGGTAAAACACAAGTGCAGAAGCATATTAACAAACAGTCGATAGCACACCTGGGTTTCCTGGTATTAATAGAACATGAAAACTTGGATCCTCGGCGCGAATCTCCAATAATTCAGTGGTGTAGCTAAATAAGAATATGATACGAAACTCAGAATTAAAAACAACGGTCATAATTCTTAGCCCCAAAAAGAAAAAAGTCATAATTTAATAAAATAGACGTCACAAAATACCCCGATACATTGCATAATCGAAAATTGGCACGCTTTTTAGTTATGGAGAGTAGACTTTCAGTAACCATGTTCGTAGTTGCGCAGTTTGTGGTAAAAATGGTCCTGGAAGAAAAAGTTACACGGTAGATTTACAAAATTGGACAGCTTGAACAGCTAAAATTAAATCGTCGATAGTTCGATAAATGGAATTCAGATATCCTGTAAACGAACCGGAAATGTACATATGAGTGAATTGAAGTTGTAACTAGTTTCGAGACATTTGAAATGCCAGGGAAGGTCATAGGGTACAAAGAATGGAGAGTACCTGGAACTGCGAAGCAGTTGAGGGATGATTCGGACAGTGGAGGAAGCAAGAAAGTGAAGCATATGGTAGTAATTTATGGCTGCAAGGACCCCCTTAAATAGGCCGGTGTGAGAGTAGATCGTGAGAATGGAGAAAGTTGACTTGGAGGGGTAATTTATTAATAAAAGAAGTCACTTTATAAATAGATAAAGTTGATTAATTATCATAAATGCTCGTATCAGATGCATCGATGCTGAATCTCTTTAAGAGATTATTCCTAAATTTCAATCAGGTGGATCATTTCTTGGGTGATTTTTAACAGACTTCATATTATATAAATTGAGAAGTGATAACTTATTGGTTTTGTACCCTTTTTTTTTTTTTGATAAAAGATTTTGTACCTTTTAACACCGCCGTTCAATGACAATTAGATGGTGAGCCCAAATTTTCCATCAAGTTTCAAGAGAACCGCGTTACTCATTCGTGAAGGGAGTGGCTATGTAGAGATTTTATATGATACTAGCATATAGATATAGATATATAGATCATTTTTATTATATGGATCGCCGAAAGTAGTGGTATAGCTATCATATGAATTTGGGTGTTCGCATAATTATTAATATTTTAGTGATAATAATATTGTCAAAAATTAAATATGAGATTAGCTTATCACAGGTGATTTGGCAAAACCAAGGGTGGTATTGTGTTTAGATAATAATTTAAAAAATAATTTATAAAAAAATAGTTTTTAGATAATTTTTAAAAAATAACTTTTAAAAAAAATTAAAAAATAATTTTAAATAAATAAGTATTTAGATAGTTATTATTATAAGAAATTTTATAATTAAAAAATTATTAGAAATGATATGATTTTATTAAAATAGAAGAGGAAGAGAGCAGAGATAGTGAAAAAAATAAAAGAAATATGAGAGAAGAGGAAAAGAGATGATAGAGAGGAGAGAATGTAAAAAAATAATAATAATTGAGTAATTTATAATTTTTTTTACTATTATATAAATTAGTTTCAGTAGTTTATCTAAACACTCTTTTTTAATTACTATTTTATACTTATTTTTTTATATCATCTCTCCTCTCTCATTTATCATATATTTTTTTCACCTTCTATCTTCTCTTATTTTTAATAAAATTATACCCTTTCTAATAATATTCTAATTATAAAAGTCGTTATAGTATTAATTATTTAAATACTTATTTATTCAAAATAACTTTTTTTATAAATTCTTCTAAAAAATTATTTTTTTAAAAGTTATTTAAAATAATTTTTTTTACAAATCCTTTTCTAAACTCTTATTTAAATAGGTTTTTAAAATTTTTAAAACTAAAATTTAAATAAAAAAGCTTTTAAAATCTTAATTTTATAAGTTTCCAAAATAGGTCATAGTAGTTATAGTGTACGGCGCCATGGAGGGAGAGGGTGAAGTAGAAACGAGTAGGTTGTATTGTGGCTACCTACCGCACAATGTGAATACCTATTCCTAAAATAATCTGATTTTTTAAATAGTGTAGTGCTACACAAAAATCAGTCTACGCTGGGTGTGACATTGGCTTTTAATCTAGTTTAATATGTTCTTTAGGCTTATCGTTTTAACTTAAAGTTGAATTCAGTCTGATAAAAAACTCAATATTTATTATATTAGATATATTAAATTAGATTGAGTTTATAGTCTAATTAATCTTATATAATCTTTCTCTTTTAATATGAGAATCTAAAAATCAAATAAATATAAAATTTTTAAAAAAATAAAATATTGCACAATAGTATACCTAAATAGAATATTGAAGGAACTACCAAAAAAAAGAAATAAAAGAAAAGTGAAAAGGGGCGAGAGAAGTTTTTGGTTGAAGACAAGAGCGAAGAGGATGTTAGGATGTTGAAGGGTAGCTGGAGATAAGGTGTCAGCAGTGGGCAGAACTGAAGTTAGACAAGATAATACAATAATACATTATAGGTTAAACTAGTCTGTTATATTAACTTGAGCTCGATCTCACTGGATATACCAGGCTCAATTTAGTATATTCTCAGTTGTTTAGATTCTTCTTATACCAGATTGAGTTTTAGACTGATAAGTGTAGATCCAACCGGGTATACCGAATTTTAGGGTTTTATGTTTAGCTCTTGTGAACCATTCCATCTGGTGAAATTAATTTATTGGTCCCTACACAAGTCATAACTCCCTAGATTCTCCGCGAATGCCGAGTTGAAGAGAAAGGTGCCAACATTGTCTTATTTCATGTGTCTCCGAATGTGTGTAGTCGTTGGTGGCCTGAATCTCGGAGCACTCTCTGTTTCGCGCACCTCCCTATGATCTGCGTATTTATGCCCGTCTAAATCACGATGCCAATGCAATTTCCCATTATTAATCGTTGTCGCAGTTAAAAGAACGCCAGATATTACGAGGATGTCATCAAGATCATGTGTAAGGACGTATAATATAGATGCTCTAGGTACTAGTTATCCTCTGGTCTAGTGCATCAAAGAAAGCTCTGTTTTATTGGTTTGAAAACAGAGCATGGTCACAACAAGCTTCCGACTGCTATTCTCTACCTCTTAGGCTTACATGAAGGAGCGGAACGACGACGCAAGTGCAAACAAAGATAATCTTTCATCCTCTAAATCCGAAAATGCAAAGAAAGATAAATGATATAATACCAACTTTTAATATAAATATTGATCCTTGATATCAATGTAGTGATTAAGCATGACATCATCTCTAGCTGTAATGAAACTAAAAGTGCCCGTGGCAAAAGAAGAAAGGGGATCGAAAAAAGGAAAGAACGAAAGAAAATCATGCTCTTGTTCTTTTATAGCCGTTTTAGAATGTTCAACGTGCAATGCATGGCAAGGTCAAATATAAAAGCCATTTTGTAAAAATTGTATTTTTTTTTCGATTAAAAGAATGACATTACTCAAATACATAATAATATAATGTAAAAAGGCATTTAAATTGTTAGGAAATAGGCAATCTACTCATAATGGATCAGGCCAAAAAATATGAGAAATAGGGGAGGCCATTTGCGTGAGTAGCGGGGAAGGCAATTTGAAATTTGAAATGAGGGAGTTAGATACTCTCCTCCCCACAAGCTAAATATATACATACACAGATAGAAGAGAGGGTCAGCTTTTACATAAAACGTTTTCTCCTCCTCTATTTTTAACGCTCTACTTCTTTCTCCTCTCGGTACATTTGTCGTGTAAATGTGACTGAGAACCTTTCGTAGTATTATAGTCTTTATATGTGTATTTAGTGAGTCAATTAAAGAATTATAAGTACACCTAAAATCTTTATAAATGATAATAAAATTTGGAGTAGTCTTTTAACTAGCTCTACAAAAAAAAAAACAAAAAAAATCGGGACCTGGGGTCTAATGGGGCAACTAAGCATGCGTATTAGAAAATGAAGGGCAAATCCGTGACTATGAGCAACCTCAACTCTCTGTTTTTATTCACCAGAACCACAGCAATCCAATCTCTGCTAATAGTCTCACCAATTTTTTTCTTTTATACAAAAAATTTTTGGAAAGGGGTTGGGTTCACCTACTATCCAAGAGTAGGGCGAAGTCTCCCTTCCTCTTAGACGATATCAATATTGGGCAGGGCGAGTCGTCTATTACCCTCAGGCGTAAACCTAAGCACCTAAGAGTTAGGATGCCTCCCCAAACGCCGCGACTGGAATCATAATAAAGTAGTACTCTCTAGACTTCGAATACACTCCAAATGGTAGTATATCTCATCCCTTCGCCAGCTGAATCCCCATAAGAAGATGGGTAGTCTCACCAATTTCATATATTAAACAGACACTCAAAGCGTGACTTGGACTGATACATCTGTTTCAACTATCTGGCACTTTACACTGCTTGAAAGTAATATTTATTGTTATTATTTATTTTTTTAACAAATTGTGTAATTTTATCTTAAATCAACATGTATAAATTACCAAGAGCTGCACTCACATAGCTATGAAGTATGAACATGAAAAATTCCAATATCAGGTTCTATGCAACATGTAGACCTAAAATTTGGCTTTGTTGAAATTATAAAAGCTTTTTAAATAAGAAATATTACACTGCACTTTTCTGTAATAAATAATTTGATATATTAGTGAAAGCTACTCTGCCGTACGATCTTAAGAAGGGTCATAATGGTAACAAGGGAGTGAGGAGGGACCAAGACGCTGGTTCAACTGTCATAAGGAGCGATCTAAGAATAGGCATTTCCTCTTCTGCTGCATTTTCATTTCCCCTTATATCCTCTAATGTTGGCGCCCGATTAAGAGGGAAATAATTAGTCAAATAATAGTGATAAACTATAAACGCTGCAAAATAATGGAAATGGCCTATTAAAGCCTAACTGCCAAACCGCAAAACCGTTTGTTTCTTTTTTGAACAAGTCCCCAAAATGTGAGTCACTCCCAAGAGAGTTGCGTCCCGAATGAAAGAGAAGCGTCCGTGCGAAGAAATCCCGCTCCACCTCTCTCTCACTTAATTTTCTATTTTTTTTATTTTTGAAAAAACATTAATCAGCTTTAATCGTAATACAACCGCACCCCCTATATATATTATATATATGTTCGAACATTAGTTACCTCATATCTCAGGCTTCTCCTCTTGTTTCATTTTCGTTCCAAGCAGATCTGAGTTAATTCTTCCCAAGGAGGGAAACCCATCTATATTCTTTGGTTTAAATCTCATCTACTCAATAACTTAATAATTGGGGGTACCCTATTCCACATCTACGGTTTTGGGTGCCTCTTAATAATCCAATAAGGGACTCATTGAAGAACAGGTAATGCTGATCAAATCTTTCCCAAGATTCTAGCTTTTCCAGAAATCTGCTATTCTGCAGATGCTTCGTACTTTGATCGTTAAGAACTTTGACGTGTTTGCTTTGGTTTCAGAGTTCCCCCAAACCGTGACGTGAGAGGGATTGAAAATGTTGGGTGATTTCTTAATTAGGATTCTTATGTACGTATTATTTTTTTCCCTCCAAGATTCTGCTTCTGATGGATGAGTCATTATATGATCTTTTACATGTTTTAATTATTTGGTTCCAGTATGCTTCTGGGGTATGCTTACCCTGGATTTGAATGCTACAAGTCTGTGGAAAAGAACAAGGTCCAGATTGAGGAACTTCGCTTCTGGTGCCAATACTGGTAAGAGAAATCCACCTTCGCCTTCTTTTGAGTTAAAGTTTCTCAGGAAATGAATTTCTTTGTCCTTCTATTAGCCTCTTCCCTACTGGTTAGTTCTATGATTGTTACCAAGGTTATGTCATTCAAATTGGAGCATGTTCAAGTCGTGGGAATATAATTTGGCTAAATAATCGGAGAGACTGAACTCCACCGCCTATCAAGAAAAGGATATTTTTTCCTGCAATATTTAAATGGAGACCATTACCTTGAAAAGCAGAGTAAAACAGAGGACCGAATCATGTTCACATGATTATGATGCTGTATTAGGCATCTTGCAAAAATACTGATTTTACAGTGCGGGTATCTGAACTCACCAACCATCAAAATCCAAATGTGCCATTTTCTTCCAAATGGAGTAAGGAATAACAAAGATAACAAAGTTTCTCAAGAAAAAGCGAGGCTGATAGATCTTGCTTCTTTTGTTCTTGGTCCTACACGAGTAAATTATAACCTATGCATCATTGATATGCAGGATCATTGTGGCACTCGTCACAGTTCTGGAAAGGTTTACAGATATATTTGTTGGATGGTATGTATTACATTTTTGCTTTCTTTCCCCCCCGACTATTGGATTTAAATTTAACTCTGTGCCGTTAATGAAAACCCAACTTTATGAAGGTTACCATTGTATGGAGAGATGAAGGTGGCGTTCTTTGTCTACCTGTGGTATCCCAAAATTAAGGTAAGAGCTCGATACTCTCCCGGGTTTCTTTTCATTAACAAATGAGCATGGAGAGATAGCTAATACAAGTAATGTTAACTTAATTGCAGGGGACAAGTTTTGTGTATCAAACAGTGCTGCGTCCTGTTGTATCAAGACATGAAAACGAGATTGACAGGCAATTGATGGAGCTAAAAGCTAGAGGACGGGATCTGGTCGCTCATTACTGGCAAATCAGTGCAAAAATGGGGCACTCTGCATTTTTCCAAGGTCTTGAGTACTTGGCCACTCAGTCTGTTAGATTGAAAGCCACTCCCCCTCCACAGGTCATGTCTCAATTTTTCCCTCCCTCATTTTCTTATTAATTTGACTACTCCATCGTTTCCAATCAACCAACTTGAGCAAATAGCACCACTTATAAGTACACAACAAGCACAAGACATAACAAACCTTTTTGCATTATCTACTCAGTTATGTGTGTGTTGATGCCATGAAATAAATAGATGACAGATTACTGAGGAGAGTTTTATTGCAGAGGAACTACATGCAGGAAGGAAGTGCCCCAAAGGAAAAGAAATCTGCCATGGAGGACAATAGTGCTATGGGCAAGCTGAAGAAGTCGCCTCCAAGTCCTCCGCCATCTCCGAGCCTAAAGCGTGTGGAGACACCAAAGTTCAGAAGCGTGAGGGTTCATCCAAGTGTGCTGGAGGATGATGTCATTCTCAGGGAAGGAGAAGAAGGCTATTCCAAGGATGCGCTCGGCCAAGCTCGCGCAAGGCTCAGGCGCTTAAACACAGGAAGCCCGCGTTCTCCACATAGTCCAGCTCCACCACGTTGATAACTGTAACAATTGTACAGTTAATGTTAATCCCAATGGAAGCCATGGAGCAGATGAATCTTCCCTCTCCTGTCTTAAATCTAATAATTAACTTTTATTTTTTTTTTGGCTTGTAAATTGTAAATAATAAATAATTCAATTACTGGGCTCAAGTCCTTTTTTTGCTTCCTTTCTTCTCCATGAATAATTCGAGTATGCGTTGATTCATTTGTAAATTGTAATTTTGAGAGCAAACAAATCAGGAGGCAAGGTATAAAAACCATAAAGTTCGAAAATGTAGAAATAGATTATATTCTTCAACCACAAGAAAAAAAAAAAAAAGGCAAGGACATATATGCTTCCGCAATAGGGGAAAACATTATATGCTTACATGGCGTCTGATTGCCCGGAGTATCCGATAAAAGATTCGGGTGGCGCCCGGAACTAGCCGATGAAGGACGAAGCGGAGGCAGGAGGAGAATTTGAAGGAGAGGCGGCGGAGGATGTTTGGGCAGGATGAGCTTTGGGGAGAAGCAGACATGGGCTGGAGGTAGGCCCAAGCGGCCTCCTTAACGAGGCGGTTGCGAATGGATATGTGGTAGGAGGAGTTGGCGGCGGCGGAGGATGAAGGAAGTACATCTCTAAGGGACGTGTAGGAAAAGGGAGATTTGATAGAGCTCAAGTCCAAGTCGGGAAGTGGCGGCGGCGGCGGCGGCGCGGGCGTGTTAGTGGCGGCGGCGTAAGAGTTGGTTCGGGGTGGCACCACGACGGAAGCGGGTATGGAGTGACAGCGATGGAGAGTTGACGGCGTCTTGGGTGATGGAAGGCAGTAGTCCATGGGATGAGGCCAACACGCAGCGGAGGAATCAAAGTGAAGACGCAAGGAAGAAGACAGTGGAAGATTGGCTCCAACGTGTTTTGGTTTTGGCAATTATTGGCTTGGCGTTCTCTCTCTAGTCTTCTGTTCACTCTTGACCCTGCCTTCCGGCTACAAAGTTAGGACAATATTGATAATTTAATAAGCTTCACTAGTAGATTATGCTCATCTTTGAACTAAAATTGGAATCGATACATGCCAACCCTTTTTCCCCCTACACATAATACTTGTAGTTATCGACAATGTCGGATCCCCAGTCCCTATCTTGGCTTATTTCTGCACTCTTGTCTTATGTGGTTTATTGCGCATATATCACACCGACAGATGAAAGAGATGAGCTACATTCCCCCAGGCTTTATATTGTCGTAATTTGAAATAATTGGGCATGTTATGTTATCAAATTGTATTTTGCTTATATTAATGTGATGAAGCGTCAAATAAATAGCGAGCAATGTGAGTTGCATGACTTGTTTAAAAAGAAAAAAGCCATCTCTTTCTGCTGGATTATTTATGATATCAATAATGTGCAAGTTGAGGGTTTTTGTGGAAATAAAAAATGGAAAAGGCGAAAGAAACCAAGAAAGTCATGTCGTCTTTGTTTAATAATGGATTTCTAAATCGACGGGTTAAGAAACAGCCAAGCTTGAATCTACAATTCCTTGCTTTAGTCAATTGTGGTTCACTCGTTTGTTGTACGGCCTGTGCCCATGTTCGGTCTCTTTCCACTCGCACATTTTCTTTTCCTTTTTCCAAACCTGTTTTACTTATAGATGATCTATTGGTCTAGTCCTAATAGCCCCAAATCATCCATTCACTATGGAAGGTTGTGGGTTAACTAGAAAATGACTAAATTGTCCCCTATAAGGAAAAAAACGAGAGAAATCAAAAGCCAAGTTTTTTTGTTAATTTTATTATAAATTCAACATTTAAGATGAATTAGACGCTTTACATTATAAGCGCACGTGCCCAACGAGCAACAAGCGGCCATTCTCCCCCCCCCCCCACCCACCCCACCCTTTATTTTGCCTTCGAAAACGACTTGTCGAGGCGTGAGAGCAAGAGGTCAACTTCCTCGTCCGGACACACTCACAAGTCACAAGGCGCTATTCTTACTTCATGACCGAAATTGCCCTTGCGGGTGATTTGTCTTTCTTCTTACGCTGAAACGGAAACATGCATCTTCCGTGCCTTGGTTTTGTGAACTCGTATATTCACCTCTCCATTCCCAACTTCTTAAGATGGCTACGTTCGAACACCGCAGCTCCCAATACCTTGTACTTCAGGCACAATAGCATCGCACCATCTTTGATTTTGAAAGCGTCCCAGCTGAGTGGGCCAACCCACCTGGGGCTCATAGCCTCATGAACTACGCTGCCAAGTTCTTAATATACTTAAACCTACTATTTGGATATTTAAATTTCCCGCTAGTTTCAGGTGACATGATTTTATCATCACTCTGGAAATGTGTACAACCAGCATGAATAATTCTTTAAGATGAAGGTTCTTTTCCTGTTAATGATATCCAGTACACGATTGCAACTTGGTTGCAGTCCGCGCAGCATCTACCTCGCTGCGCTATATTGCAGACCTTGCAAATAAGGGAATCCTTGACGCCAGACACTTCAAGGAGGGCAATTCATGAGATAAGGTAATGGATATGGTGTCTACTGTATTTCGCAGAGCAGCAGAATTTTCGGTGACATCCCTTAAATCAAGGAATCTGCCTTCAAGCTAGATCTTCCATCAAGCATAACCTGTTAACCAGTTTATTCAAAAGAAATGGTCAATGATGTTAGCTGTACAGCATAGCATAAACCCCCGGCTTCACATTCAATGGCTCGAGAGGTCATCCTCAATATCCATAAAGGCTACCAATTACTTTATCGAACTAGTTTCCTTTAAAGAATAAATAGCTAGGGGCTAACGATGCTTTCTGGTACAGCAAGCATGATTTTAGACGCATCAGCTTTCACCTCTAAGTAGAGTTAGCTAATGTTGATGGTCCATCAGCAAACACAGATGATGGAGTTTGTGGCCTTGAGATGATTCCAAAATCAGAGGGAAGCATGTCCACCCCATTCCAATCAACACTGGCTGTTAAAATTGGAGTTAAGGAATTTAATATACCACTTAAAAGGATAAAAACAAAAAACAAAAGATGCAAGACCATAACTAAGAGAAAGGGCATGTGGAAATAGAAGGCAAAAAAAAAAAACTTGAAATGACGGATACAATCTGTTCTCCACATATCTGTAATGCTAACGTCAGCATCTGATAGTAGCCAGTAATCTGCATCATTCTGCAAACGTAAAAAAGGAGTGCCATGTGGCATTAGATATAAAAGGTAAAATAATAAGATTATTGAATTCGTGAACTGTGCCTTCGTAGACCCTTTGAAGATTGATAACGATTTTTCTTAATGCTTCAGGGCTACTACAAATTGAACATGATAATAAACTTACATCAACCTCAGAAGGAACAATTTTCATGATGCCCCCACCGAACTCTGGTGAGGCATTTAGATCAGAGCATGTGTGGGAAGACGGTTGAGTTTGAGATTCAAGACCCTTTCCATTGATTTCAAGAGGAGCCATTTCTGTCGTTAGGTGCTCATTGGACCCTGAACTTGAAGCAAGTGGGAGGCTTGCAGGGGGATCAATGCCATTCATCTCTTCGAATTTCTCCTCAAATTGACTAGAAAACAATTTAGAAGTTCCAACAATGAAATAGTAGTTGGATGAACCAGGTAAGAAAACAACTACCACAATGTTTATAATCAGACCCAAAAAATCAAGTAAATGTGATTTCTAGACAAACAGAAAAAAAAAATGAGAAGACAAAGTGGCCAAGGCAGGTATACCTGACAAGGTACACATCAATGGGACCCATTGTGCTTCTAAGAATAATTCTGTATCTCCTCTGTGGATAGTCAACGGCCTGATGGATATAGAAGCAACAACTTCCATCATGCATCAGAAACACCAGTTTCAAAACATCAAGAACCTTCCATCAAAGTATATGCCCAAAACTTACTTCCTCAGGATCAGGGACCTCCAAGGTGGTTCCATGAGGGGCTTTAATTGCTATTAGAGTTTCATTCTGCTTAGAGAAATGCACAAAGACCATTAGTTAAAAGTGAACACTTGCAATAAACAGCACGAAAAGGAGAATATAGCAATAGTCATACTAGGCACAACTAAGCACTAGTGTAATTGAAAACTCACCTGCAAGCTGGGTAGGACCTTAATATCTTCTTCAGTTACAAAAAGCCACCTAAATGAAAAACTCACAAGAATCATTATTTATGATAACATTTACTTTTTCCTTGATAAAGAGAAAATTAATCTCATATCTTGACAGGAAGAAAATACTTCTGGTTCTTTTCATCTTCGCTCAAATTTCTCAGCCTTTCCTGCATTCCCCTACCAAAATTTTCAAAGCAACAGTATAAGCCTGCCGTTTTGAAACAGCAAATTTCTTCCTCTAACTCAAAACAACAATACAACCTTATTTGATCATCTAAACTTTGCTCTTCCATAGAAAGCCTATCAACATCTGCCTGCAACACATCAGAGGACCCACAGGGCACAGCATAATTTACAGTATGCCTGATATAATGTCTCTATTTTCCTTTATATTTCAGTCATAAATTATGATAAGCATAGCACTAGAACGTCATACAGCTACTCATTGAAACATAGAGATATGCCCAATGTCATATCAACACTAATTGGTTCCTTGTGCGTCAATATATCATTCACAACAAAACAATCATACCGCATACCTTCAGTATAGATACATCACCATCATCCTCTCCAGACGAAGAAGATTTGATTCCCCTACAATAGGTATTCCACAAGAATTTACATGAAAATGGTGCACTAATACTCTGATCAAAACTGTAAACCTAAAAACAAGAGAAGGTATATATAGCAGAATTTCAAATTGCATCACAAAATTACTTCCAATGTATCCTATTTTTGAGCTTTTTCTCAATAAGACCAATTCCTTCCAAAACATTGGTTATGTCATATATCCTCCTCTTTTGCACCTGTGTAACAAGAAAAATTTAAATCCATATGTTATGGATATGAAAATATCTAGCAGATATCTTGGCCATAGTTTTTAAACAAGCACCTCCAAAGTTTCAGCCGTTTTGTTTAGGTCAAGATCACCATCCTCTGCGTGCTTGAGCAAATTGATAAACTTTTTAGTCAACAAACCTGTGAAGTTATGGCATAATTTGTCATTCTTTTCTCTTGAAAATAACCTCTCAAGCTACATGAAGCAAAAATCAGGGGACAAAAAAGTAATAAAAAATGCTTCCAAAATTACCCAAGGAACTGTCATAACGACAGCTGCCAGCAGGAGTTAGAGAAGGGGAACCTGTATGTCAACACAAAATCAAAACATACATTAAAAAAAAAACAATTAAACTCAAATATCCAAGCCTAATATGGCTAGAGTGCAGCAGGAAAGGGGCAATTTTTTCACCAGCCACACAAGTTGCACATAAGTTGTTTCCAATAACTACAAATTCGTCAAACATAGTAGAGAACCTAATTCAACCATTCAACATGTAAGAAAATGGGATAATTTTCTCACCAGCATTTGAGATGGGGGTCTGAGGACCAGATTTGCCTTCTTTGGCAACCTTGGACTTATTGTGTGTCCTTCCGCCTTTTGAAGTCATGGGTGTTTTGAAGGGACTACTTGTTACATTAGTAGCAGGGCTATTACTCCATTCCTGGGACTCTCTATTGTTGTCATTCCCTATGCTTTTCCACTTCATGTACTGACATCATCAGCATATTCTAGAAGTTATAATATAGGGGAGAAAAGAGATGTCTAAAGATATAAACACAAACAAAGATATATGTGGGTTTGATGAAGGCAATATGACACAATTAATCAATCATGGGAATTGAAATTGATCCTTTCAGGTCCATGACAAATCATAAGGCTTCTTAGTCCATGAAATGACCCCCAAAAAGAAAACATTGGCAAGCACACACAAGCACTTCAAACTCGTCACAAGAGAAGCCATAAAAAATATTTTGTAACAAGAATGAGCAATACAGAAGTCATGCAGGTTTAAATTGAACAGTGTGCCAAATATGTAATGACCAAAAAATAGCAATGATGCTAATGACAAAGATAAACTAATCTGAAAGTGCAAGCACCAATGCATAACCAATTGACCTGGCCAACATCTAACTAATTTGTCATTGAGCACAGGTTACCAGCATAGAATGTCATCAACAAATTATAAAAAAGAAAAACAAGCACAAAATATAAGTACACAACATACAAGGTGTTAATTTTATACTTGCATTATTAGCACCCTTTCTTGAACACTTACATTGCAGCCTCACAAAAACTTGATCATCAAAGCCAAAAGCCAAATAATAAATCACAATATAATTTGAGTTTGGGAAATTGAATTTATACCTACAAGAGAAAATGAAAGGTACACTACGCAGATCAAACTTTAAAAGCTGTAACAACTGGAGTTCTGGAACAAAAGTGTCCCCTACATCAGTAGCAACCCGAAAAGAAGCTATATTGCCTCACTATCTCAAACTCCCCACAAAGTTATTGAACAAGAAACAGCTAACAAAGTATATAAAGATAAAAGTTGACCAAAAATTTGGACTTAGCAAAATGGGGCTGCCGCGTGATCTTAGCTCCTGCAAAATGACCACTAACATCGAGAGTTCGGGAACGGGAAATAAGCTTTAAAGTTTTGCAGGACAAAAAAGTCAAAACCAAAGGTCCGCTCAAATAATAATAAATCAAGAGCATGAGTAAACTAATCCTGCTAATTCAGCAGATATAGAGAGGAAAAACGAAATAAGGAACGAAAAATAAGCGCCGCCAAAAATAATAATAATTTTGCAAGTCACAAATAATTGGCAGATATAAGAACGACTAACCGGAGATCGAACAATAACAGCTTCAGGTTCTTGATCGGCAGCCCTTCTAGAGTTGGGAGACGAAAAGCTGTGATAATCATCCCGAGGAACAAATGGCGGTTTAGTCGATGCGAAGGTCAGGTGACGCTTTAGTGGCGGACGATTCTGAGAAGTCTCAGGTGGTGGCGATGCCTGTCGGTTTGAAGCTCCAACGGCTCCAGACATGGAGCATTCAATTGATCTTATACCTGTCAATACTAAATCACTAGAATTTCGTGTTAGAAGTTGACTGGGAACATAAATAGATATAAACGAGAACTACGACTATTAAAGTTCTGAGAATTGCAATAGGATTCGATAATTTTGAGAAAGAAAGTGGGATGAAATGGTTCGTTTTAGAGAGAGAAAAGGGTTTGGAGGAAAGTAGAGAGAGTTAGGGCCGAAGGTGAGAACAGCAGAAAACGAGGGAAGGAGGGAATTTTGTTTCGGATAGATGTGGAGGGAACGTCACTTCGGAAAAACTACATTAGTTATTTGCGCTTTTACCTCTGCATTTTGATGTTATTATAAAGAGAGCCCAAAAATCTATGGGTTTTCGATAAAAGTTTATAAAAATAATAGCTTTTATTATATAGTGTTTTGAGAAGAGTTTTTAAAAAATAACTGATGAAAAAAATAATTATAAATAAATAAGTATTTAAATAATTATTATTAAAAAAATTATAATTAAATTTTTTTATTAAAAATAGGATATAAGAGAGAAAGGAGAGAGGTTGAAGAAGGGATAAAATAAAGGGGAGAGAAGAGGTGAGAGATGATATAAGAAAAAATAAGAATAAAATAATAATTAGATAATTTATAAGTTATTTTATTATTCTAGAAGCTTGTCTCAGTGTTTGTTTGGAAAACACGCAAATTGTGATTTTAGAAAAGGGCAAAACTTAAGGTTTAAATAAATTTTAAAATAAATAGTTATATTTATTAAAAAAATATTAGATCAAATTATAATTTAAAACTAAAATTTTGAATAAATCACTAATACTAACTTCTATAATAGTATAACAATTTATAAATTATCTAATTATTATTATATCCATACTTTTTTTATATTTTTTTCATCTCTCATCTCTCATATCTCTTTTTTACCCTTTCTCACCTCTTTTTTATCTTCTTTCCCATCTTCCTTCTCTTATCTTTCCTATTTTTAATAAAATTATAAATTTTTTAATAATTTTTCAATAACAAAATTTTTTTTGATATTAAATATCTAAATAATTATTTATTCAAAATTATTTTATTTACATAAACTCTTCTCTAAAAATCTATTATTTTTTAAATTTGTATCTAAACGAGTCCTCAATAGCTTATATAAATTTTGATTTTAAATTATAATTTAGTCTAAAAATATTTTTAAATAAATATAATTGTTTTTTTTAAATTTAAACTAAAATTGAGATAAAAAAATCTAACTATATGATTTCCTTTTCTCCTGATATCATGCTGAAGTTCCAGGTCAATAAAAAGAAAGTATAACGAAAATATTGTTAGGAATAGAAAATACTCCTGCTACTTAAAAAAGATATATAAAACATTTAAATAATTTAATTAAATTAAAAAAATTAATTAATATGACAGTATATTTTTTAAAAAAAATCCTAATTATTTTTATTAAATCTTTTCATCCATTCTACTCTCTTTTAATTGATTACTATTAATAAAATACTAATAAAAGTTATATAAATAGGTTTTATATTTAAGATTATAAATAGTTTCTTAATTAAATTTTATATTAAAAATAAAAAATATAATATATTTTTATAATAATATAAAATATTATTAATAACTAATCAACAATATAATGAATGTATTCATAATTTGATGCGTTTCAATCGTTAGTAAAATTGTGTGTTTGAACTTTATAGTACAAAAAATTACCAATAAAGCAGAGATCATACTTAGAAAAATAATTCCCGCGTATTATAAAAATGTATCATAAATGCATGATTGACAGATATTGATCACATATTCGTCATCAACATATCACCGTTACCGTACTTTTAATATTTTATTGTTATACTTAGCTGACCATAAGATACTTCATTGTATTATTATTATTATCATTATTTTGCACGGATCGCATTTTATTGTTACTATTTTCAAACAGTATAATATTGCCATGCATATGCCTCTCATATGGCATTCTTTTCCCATTAAAACACGCTCGTTGAACAAAGGACCCTCGCCACTTACCTTCCTCTCCCATCCCTATCGCTTCACCAGACACTTCCCTCTTCAGCCTCAGCTTCACACTTGCCATAGGATCAGTGCAAGTTCTCTACCTACCTCATGGCCCTCATCCTCCTCGTCCTCTGCAACTTCTGCTCTTCTCATATCTCCAAATCCTCACCTTTTCTCGCCCCCTACTTCTTCCCATTTCTCTCTATCCATCCCCAATTCCTTCAACGCTCTTCGCACATCTTTACGCACTACCCTTTCCTCATCTCTTTCAGCCTCTCGTTGTAGACCCAGGCCAGTTTCGTTGTCAAGACTTCTGTACGAACTTTCTCCACACCTTGTCATTTATTCATTCATTTGTTTTACTTCCCCATTCTTGTTGCGTTAAAGTTGCCTTCTCGAGCTGCTCCGTAGCATGCTTGTGTTTAGGCATTATTCTTATTGCTACACTGTGGCACGAGAACTTCTGGAATAGAATGTTCCCTGCATTTGTTGGAATCATTCGAACGTGTTGTCTGCCTGTTGCTTTTAGTTGCTGCATATTGTCTGATAAATATGATTGTTTTTCCCTCTCATTTTAAACCGTACCATCCGAGGCTGCTTTCACGCCCTTACCGTGGACAAGTTCATGGTCAAATGTCTAAACCTTTGAAATTGCACCTGAGCTGCATTAATGATTATGGGATGCTTGGTTTTCATATGTAGCATATCCAGATTGTTAGTTTAATTTATCAAAGGACATGGGTTTTATATGTTGCGTTGAGATGCAACTTATTAGTTATTAGGCAGGAATTCTCTATAGGACTTGGGTATTCTGGACTGTTAAACACAGTAAAAGTTTGTTCCATTGGGAATTTAAGCATCAAGGATTGTAAATTGTATGCTGTTTTTTTTATTTGCTGGGAAGTCTTTTTAATTCGTCAACTGCAGTCTCCAATTGTAAGACCGAAAATTTTATCTAGGACCCTAAATTTTCTCTGGACTGACCTTTGAAGTACATATTCTCGTGCTTCCCATTTTACAGAGAGAACTTCCACTAGTGGGAAATCAAGCTCCAGATTTTAAAGCAGAGGCTGTTTTCGATCAGGAGTTCATCAAGGTAGACAATGAAGAATCCTTTCTTTCTAAAACAGTAGCAGGATATACTGTTGATCACAGTGTTAGGAACATTTAGAATGTCTTTGAAATCTCATGCACGTTGTTGTACAAGGAAATGTCTACTGCCACAAGCCACAGCCAGGATAAATCCAGACTCTGAGCTGTTGAAATGATAATCTGATTGTTTCTTTATTACTCAATATTTTGTGAAGAATGCCATTAATAGAGGTTCTGTTTGACTAAAGCACTTCTATTTCAGGTCAAACTCTCTGAATACATTGGGAAGAAATATGTTATCCTCTTTTTCTACCCGCTGGACTTCACATTTGTTTGTCCTACAGGTTTGTTAATATTTCAGTAAGCTAAAATGGCATTTGAGATAACCGTGCATCCTTAAATGCTGTTTCTTATCTGCAGAAATCACAGCTTTCAGTGACCGATATGCAGAGTTTGAGAAACTGGATACTGAGATATTGGGTGTTTCAGTCGATAGTGAGGTAAGTCGGTTTAGACTCTTTTCCCATTTTTATTTCCTCTTTGGATGTTTGCATATTCTTCTTTCTACTGATGGTAGCTACTGAAGAAATTGAAGTGTGGAAAAATCTCTGGCCAGTTTACTGCCATCACATAGTTCAAGCTAATACGTGATGTAGGGAGAAGCTATGGTCGAGACCTAGATAACTTCTTGGATTCTATAACTTGCTAGATTGAATTTATGGAATAGGTTACGGGAGATTTCTTCATACACTAAGGAAAAGGGATTATCTTGAATAAATCTTCATTCAATCACCGATAATCAGCATGTGTTTTGGTTAATCTACTTTTTTTGGACCTTCATTGGCGATTACTGTTTTAAAGGCTATCTGATGATGCTTCCAAAATTTGCTCCTTGATTAAAGGTGTTATTGTTATCAAAATGTAGTTCTCGCACCTTGCATGGGTTCAAACAGATAGAAAGTCTGGTGGCCTTGATGATTTGAAGTATCCGTTGATCTCTGATATCGCCAAATCAATTTCAAAATCTTATGGCGTTCTCATTCCTGATCAGGCATGTTTTTAGTATTATGATAATAATCTTAACTTAATAGTATTAATTTGCTAGTACTGACTGTATTATAGCAGTAATTTGTCTGGCTCTCAAGCCTTTTTATTAACAAGTCTTGTAAGGGTTTGCCGTGTTGTAACATTGTACAAGTTTCTTATGAATCATAGTTCCCCTTTGTGACTTGCTAACTTGTCAACGCCATTCAATCTGATTTGGTTTTTTGTCATGTTTTAACAACCTGATCAATGGGTCTCCTTATTCCTTCTGTATTGAAATGTAGGATACTACTGTCTTGGTTATAGCTGTAGCATGAAGATTAAAAATCTGAAATGTTGGCATTGGAATTAATTTTATTCCTTTCGATTTTTTGGACCATTGTCATCAAGGTTTATTGCGTTTCCAAATGGTATGGGAATTGCCCTGAGAGGATTGTTCATTATCGACAAGGAAGCAGTTATCCAGCATTCTACCTTTAGGAAACATCTGGTTGGTTAGGAAACACCAAGATGGAACAATTTTTAGATTATTTTTGACATTTTTAAACGTTTTATTTAATTGTGTTGCAACTTCAATGCATTTGCATTGTCTTGCAGGCCTTGCAGCATGTACAGGAAAACCCTGATGAAGTTTGCCCAGCTGGGTGGAAGCCTGGAGAGAAATCCAGGAAACCAGACCCCAAACTTAGCAAAGAGTACTTTTCAGCGGTGTAGGCTTGATATTGGTTAGAGTGGTAATTGCTCGTCTGTATCTATCAATTGGGTGTGATTGGATTTTATTTATATTCCAAGTCAAGTTCTTGAGTTTTCGGGATTTTGGTGTGATTATGTATCAGTTTTATAGTTTCTGTTGGTAATGGTCTCTGTACATCATATTTGCATTTGAAATTTGGATTATCAGTTTCTGGCTTTCACCCATTGGAGCTCTGAGCATATACTATTTATGCAAGTAACTCCTGATAAAAATGAACAAAACCCAATTTCACCGTATCCTGTCAATGTGCGTCTGCTTATAATGACATCTTGAATAAAGAGCTCGAAGATAAGGTATTGTCTAAGGATCGCGTTGGAGCAACGCTATGTTTAGGAACAGCTAATTCTAAATGGCATCAAAGTCATATCAGGTGCTTTGCGTTTTTTTTTTTAACAAGAAAATTTGTAAATAATGTTAGGGTGTGTTTGGATTAGCTTTTGGAGAATAGATTTTAGGAAGAATAGATTCTGGAAAATAGATTTTGGGAAGAATAGATTGTGAGAAAAAGTGATTTTAAAAATTGGAGATGTTTGAATGATTAGTAGCAGAATCGCTTTTCCATATACAATTTACTAAAAATGACATAAACTAATATGATAATTATATAAAGAATAAATTTGATTTTAAATTTTTTTATTTAAGTGATTACAAAATAATATATATATGTATTTGAGTAAAATAAAAATTTACAATATTCACTTAAATTTTAATTTTTTTTTCTACTGAAAACTTTATTAAGGTTAACTATATATATTAGAAGATGGTAAGTTTTATTAATAAATTTATCTTTTTTCTAAAATTTTAAAATTTTAGATTTTAAAAAAATAGTATTTATTTTTACTTTTTTAAAATAATATTTATTATTAATTGTAAACCCACCGGTGGGTTTCCAAAAACCGAGAACTTCTCGGTCAAAAATAGTATTTATTTTTACTTTTTTTTAAATAAAATTTATTATTAATTGTAAACCCACCGGTGGGTTTCCAAAAACCAAGCACAATCAGAAAAGCTATTGGAATACATATTGTACCAAAACCATGGTTTTATCCCCAAAACCATGATTTCAATTTAAAAATCGATTTTTCATGTTTTATCATTGTTTGGATAAAAATGAAGGAAATCATGGTTATGCTCTAAAATCGATTTTATAACTTATATGCCAAACACATGCTTAGATTCACTTAGACTAGAGTCTCCCTTCTTCTGATAAATATTTTTTAAAAATTGAATATACTTTATTTAAATACTTCTATGTTTCACCCTAAGCCAACTGAATTTGAAGGGCAAGAATGCATTCAAGTTTACCCATAGACCCAACCTGTTTAACCGGCCTAAAAGAGTGGGTTGTGTTGCCTAAAATTGAACCCACTTTGAGTCGGGGCATTTGCAACCCTTAACCCTTAACACAAAATTGTATAATACCAATTACTATTATTTTTTAATATATATAATATAATTAAATAATTAATTTTAATTATAAATATAAAATGTATTTCTTATATTTATCAACTTTTTTTAAATTATTTCTATTAATATTATTTTAATAATAATCAAATAAAAAAATTAATAAAAATGATTAACATATTTTAAAAAATTATATAAAATTAATTAATTTAATTAATATAATCAAATGAATTAAATAACTACTATATAAACATGAAAGGAGCAATATATTCTGAGGTGTGAGATCCGAATTACCAACGCAATAGCATTAACTTGTTGATAAAAATTCGGTATTTTACATTAAAGTTGGGGTGAATGATAATGTTCGTATTTATGGATTTGTTATCATACTCTGCCCCACATCCACAGCGAGACGAAAATAAATATGTTCCCAAGGAATGATAATGTTCGTATTTATCGATTTGTTATCATAATTCTTTAATATTTAAATTTATATTTAAAAATAATAGATTATTTATTTTGCTTGACATTAGTATTATTTATGAGGAAGAAAAACTTTGTCTTATCTTTAAATCATAGGTAAATCTAATATTTTTTAAAAAAAATATATAAAAAATATTAATATTAGAAAGATAATTGACAGTTTACTTTTAATATCATTTTAAAAAAATATAATTAGTTCTATTCTTGAATTGTAGATAAATTTAATTTTTAAAAAAAAAATTGTACTAACAAAAGAGTAATAATGGAAAGGCAAACATAATCTCAGGGTGAGTGACTTACATGGACCCAACACAAACGGCCGTTATAAGAGAAGTGTTTCTAAAATACCAATGTCAACAAAAACACTTGGGTTGGTTAATCATTCCAGTACTAATTGGCATTTTGACTTGATACAAGAATATGCTTTGCTTGCGTTTTGCTATATGGCTTCATCTCCGATTGGCAATGATTTGGCCGTTAGTTATGTTTATAAATGATTGTATAATTTGTTTGTTGCGTTTAGAAATCATTATCCACAAAATAGAACTCAGATTCGTCTTCCCAATTTGTTGGATGGCATTCGAGTTATAAAACTACTTATCTTTTCTGTCAAACCCTTCTTTTATATGTCTATATATCTATGTATGACAACCATTGAGTACGAGAGAACTGAATCAAATTATATTCGGCTTACGAGGAGACATCGACGCGCTAGCTGTTCACATTCTATCATTTGGGTTTGGAGTTCATTTTTATATATCCTGGAATCTTTTAGGCAGATTGGATTGGATCTGATATATCTCAATGTGTGGATCAACTTATTATTAAACAGAAATTAGATATTCATCTATGTGATGATTAAGTTTTTTAATAGTGCCATCAAGAAAGGGATCAATTTACTCGCCCCCAACCCAAACTAATCCATCTCCAGCCACGCGGTCAAAGATATGCCATTGATTCTGGGCAAATTAAAAATTCATTAAAAAAAGTGCGCAATAAGTAGTTTATTAGTATCATACTCACGTAACTTCAACAGAAGGTAATATTCAAGCAATTTTCTCCAACAAATGTGGCAACGTAAACAACAATGACATGCTACATGCGAGGAAGACTAAGATCTGGTCTGCGCCAACATCTGAATATAGATAGGTATATAACTTATATTGTAGTTGATACGAATCTAATCCAGAAGAATTAACTTGATAGAAAAATTGATTAGAAGTATATGAAATGGGAATTCAACTGTAATCTTTAAAGAGGTTGGAGGAAGAACTGAGCTACAAACAAAAGGGTGGCAATCATTCTTTAGTGAGGTAGACTTTGCCCCTAGATACTGCTTGCATGGGAGCTACCTAACATGATAGGCCTCACCAATGCAATAAACTACGTTCGTTTTATTAACCCTTTGTTTCCGTTTTATTCACGTGACAGACTTGCAATTGCAAACAGCCAAACGTTAGCATAAGAAATCTTCCTCGTCAATTCTTAACTCCATGATTCCACCTAGAATACCGGTTGATTCTCAATATATAAACTACTTTAATTGAGAATGGGTGTTCTTAATCGAAGATTACCCATATCTTACTCAAAGATTTAGGATTCACTTGGATATTCTTTTCCGCGTCTAGTAACATTTGATTTATGTAAAAGGGAAGGAAGAAGAGAGAATTGAAACGAAACATTCACATTTGGATAACCAAAAGAGAGATAACATAGTAATAAATTTCATTAATATTCTGATTTTGATTTTGCATCTTGATGATGAACATCTCCGATTTTCTGTGTACTAAGATAGGGACAACAATAGCCTCGTGTCCTATCTTTCTAAGAAACAAACAAAAAAAGATCCTGTGTTGACTTCTACGGTCCTATGGCCGTCTATAATTCTTATGTACCAAAAAGAACCAAAACCCCAAAAACCAACACCCCCCCCCCCTTTTCATCTTCTTCTGCCTTCAAACGGATCACATCGCAACTTCTGATTCTGCCACGAAGTTTATTCTATCCTCCCACACCAACTTGGCCACCACCTCGTCTTGTTCAGGCACGTGTTCCTGAAAAAGAAGAAAAAAATCAATTAATAAATTCGATCACTGCTTTATATACAGACAAGTGTCATTTTTGCGAACCACACAATAAAAGCATATACATATATACCTCGAGCTCTTTGACCAATTCTTTGGCAGTGGGGGCTGACACGATAATTCGACGTGCCGTAGGGGAGATAAAGCCTTCATCAACGGCCTGATCAATGAACGACAACAAGGTATTGTAGTATCCATCCACGTTCAATAGCCCCACCTGTACCCAAGCAAAAGCACTTTGTTTACAAATACAATTATTATAATGTCCACAGCACACTGGCATTGACCAGCAACTTTTGTGTTTTGAGTTATTGTTTATCATTTTTATGTGAATGATGAAGGATTGGTCACCATATATTTCTCCCACTCAAATGGAAAACCTCCAAATAATGTAACGTGACAACAATTAACTAGACGAAATTCTGGTCCCTTCTTTATAATGCGAATCCAAAATTTAATACCCCACATGGATTGATTCTGTTTTGAAGCTTCCTGGGTGTTGCATAATACATTAAAACTCCAAAGTTAACATTTTCTTGCTGAGATATGTGTTCAGTCAACTTGCTACCTAAACCAGACGCGTATCAAGTAACATGACAACCGAAACGTATATTAAGCGTATTATTAATTATGTAAACATGGGGCAATGTTTCATGTGGAAGCTATATACAGATGCTAACATCAATTGCTGTCACAATAATCAAAGGCAAGGAGAGAAATAAAGGAATTTGACTTTTGGGATTTTTTTTCTTTTGTAATGTTGTATATCAAAAAAACTTGATTCCCGAGAGATCTCTCAAGCAAACGAAGCTTGTTTAATTATCTTCGAGTTCATTTCTCTCCCATCTTTCGGTAGGCATCCCCGTATGAACCCCCCACCCCACTCTCTCCCAAAAATATTATTTCATTTGACAATTAATATATTGGATTTTGTCGTTTGAGAATAGTTGAGTCAGGGAAATTTGGAACTAGCGTCCCCTAAACAAGCCATATACCTTTGACCATCACAATTAAAGAACACTAATCGAGAACTAGGGATAGTTTTCTTACGGGTTTGCGGTGGATTCCAAGCTGAGCCCATGTAATTACTTCCAGCAATTCTTCAAGGGTTCCATAGCCACCTAACGTTAAAAAATTACAGGGATTCAGTGATTATAAGTTATAACATAGGATTTACTCTTAAAGCTTTGATATTGTGTACACAAGTTCTTTCTTGATCCCTACCTGGGAGGGCAATGAAGGCATCTGCTTGACGAGCCATCTCAGCTTTTCTCTGATGCATATCAGATACGGTTCTTACTTCTCCAATAGGATCACCAGTGATCTGCAACATACATGAAACTCGTGTCACCAAACAGCACTTGTAAAATTAACGCCATTGCCTACCATGGTTATTAAATTTATTTCAAGTGTTGTACCTCTCTAGGCATTAGAGTTTTTGGGATAACCCTGCACATCAAAACCAATAAAGACGTCAGACCCAAAGTATAAGAAATAGTAGTAGATAATGTTATCGTGATGTCGTCTTCGAATTTTATTTTTCCTTTAATAAAAAATCTCTAACTTAAATTAGTGGTGCTTAGTAAGTGGAGAGATGAGAGAATGACATTTGGAAAAGAAGGTTATAAAGTCTTTCAAGAGCACGTAAAGAGAAAAGGCAATGGAGGTTCCAATTACCAAACACCGCGAATAGCAAAAGCTAAAAAGTTGCGTCCCTTTCTGGAAGAGCCAAAAGGTATTCAACTTTATCTTATATATTGAGCAAAGCTGCTCGAAAAGCTTCTTACCATCAATAAAGGTCACACACTTTCCTTTTTCTTCTTTAATCTCGGCAATAGCACAAAGAGACAGATTAACCGCAAGCAATTTTTTTGTAATATCTATAATGCTTCCTCTTACTCAAGAAAGCCACGGAAAAAGATAAGAAAATACTCCACGTTGCTTAACAAACACATGGATCAGTGTCGTACCAAAGAACATAACTCGTTTCTTTAAAAACTACGTAGGCTCGGTAAAAGTGACCTAGGTTATCCCTATCCATAAGCACACACAGAAGAAGGGGAGAGAGAGAGGGAGAGGAACAAACCCTAGAACATGGCGCCCACCATCATGAACTGCCTGAGAAACGAGACCCATCAACCCCACGCTTCCGCCTCCATAGACCAAATCAATGCTTCGCTCCACCTTCAAAAGACATCGAAAAAGCCAAACAAAGAAACGCGTGTCACTACTCATCATTAATACCAAACCAAACATTACTATTGGGCATCCCCAGAATTTAAATTTACAAGCTCTCAGTGGAGAGTGGTCTAAAGTAATCCATTAGGGTAGACAGTGAAAATAAAAATCTTATTTTTTAGAAAATAAATATAGCATGGAATAGGAGCTAGTGAGAGCGATGAACTAATTTGGGAGCAACCCCATAGGCAAGAATCATGGAGTTTCGGGCAAGGAAGCTTGTGGGGAATGCCAAACCCAGAAACACGCTTAATAAGGTAATCATACCAAGGTTGCACGTTTGGTTCCCTAGAAATCAGCAGAAAATGTTTTCCACTTTTTTTTTTAAAGATTGGAATTTGGGGGAGCTAAAATAATAAGATTAGGCTAAACACAGGGATATCATGCAAGAAGGCTGCTCAACTGACAGGCGGGTTACAGCTAGCACTCGCTCTGTCTCTCTCTCATGACAAACTGAAACCCTAAAACAGCTCCACATACTCCCCAACAATCACAAGCTCGCGTTCAGAAGCTGTTCAGGGGAAGAAACTACCTGCCGCACACTTCTGAAGAAGAAAGAGAAATATAACGCAGACAAAGATAAAGATGTAACTAGAGAACATCTGATGCAGGAGAAAATCGGAAAAAGTAATCGAAACGAACGAATTTGGAAAGCCGGCGAAGTGATTTTGTAACACGGAAAATGAATTGAGACTAAAGAATCAAGACAGAAACGAAAGCAAATATAATGCAGACGGCGATGATTCTTTGAAGGTTCGGATTCAAGGCGTGCTTGATTCCAATAATTTGATTCAAGAAGCGTGAACATGTGAGAGGATAAAAAGGAAAAATTGAATGGTAGAAGCGAGAGAATAAGCGGCTGGTATGGATTTTGACGCGGCATTGAAAGAAGAAGAGAGGGAAGAGACGAAAAAGAAGTTCCGAGTGATTTGAAGTTTACCAGTTCCTGGCCAAGTTGAACGGCAGCTTCCTGATAGCTAGCTTTCTTGCCAGAACTGCTTCCACAGAAAACACAAATACGCTTGAACCTCGATTTTGTCTCTTCCATGGGGCCCGTGATCGTTTCCACAGGGAAGGATACCGGCAGTTGCAGAGAGAGGAGAATGAAGGATGGTTGAAAACGAGAACAAAGTGACTATTTCTTAGTTAATGCGCCCATAGATGCATTCGTGTATAAGTGAGTGTATATGTATATGTAAACCCGTCCTCGTCGACTCGGAGGAATAATATTATTTGAAATCGCAATTAAAAAAGGATGGAGTGAAAGAGATGGATTTCTTTTTTATCACATTAAAGCTTGCCGTGTTTTTAACTATCATAAGCGCGTGGAGAATCACTATTGTATATCCCTGACGAGGCACATGATCCATAGTATATTCATAGTTAATTTAGTTTTATAGATTATATTATGTCAAGTAAGCTCTATATATATTGAATCGCCATATTTATAAATTATTAATTAATAATTTTAGTTACTACTATTCCTGAAAATTGTGTAATGAATGAAACAAAATATTAAGTTTGAAATATAACTAATATGTATAGAATAATATAAAAAATATCAAATCTCTATTATATTGTTATTATAATGATATGACCACTTCTAGTTATGTCCTGTAAATTTAGACGGACCACTGGGCCAATTTCAATACAAATATCAACGGTATATAATGGGGTAGAATATAAATATGTTAACAAACCGTATTATACATGAAATGTAAGTAGTGCATCATTCATCTCTCACATTTTATTTCGTACATGGGATTCGTATTCAATTACAAATTTATATCTATGGGTTCAATTAAGTGCTTGTTTGACAATAATTTTTAAAAATTAATTTTAGCTAAAATTCCGATTTTAAAAAAATTCATATAAATTGTAATTTTTGTCCAGAAATAATTTTGGCTAAAACCATGATTTTGAATAAGATACTGAAAATAGTTTTTGGAACAGTAAAAGAGTTTATGGACTATCCAAATATTATTTTACCCCTACTTTTTCTTATACCCTCTCTCATCTCTCCTCTCTCCTCTATTTTTTTCATACTATCTCCTATTTCTTCTCTCTTCTCTACACTCTCTCCTCTCTCCTATTTTTTCTCTACCCTTTCTCCTATTTATTCTCTACCATCTCTCATCTCTCATACTTTAATCAAATCATACCCTTTTTGATAATTTATCAATATAAAAAATAATTATACTACTAATTATCCAAATATTTATATTCCCAAAATCTATTATTCTTAAAATTTATTTTTTTAAAAATTTATTCTTTAAAAATTAATTTAAACAAGCCCTAAAATAAATAAACAGGGTCGTCAAATTTTTAAAAAGAAAACGTGTGAAATAAAAAAATAATAATAAATAATTAAAATTTTGATCTCGATTTTTTAAATCAAATTCTTTAGAATCTCTTTTACTTGGAATCTTCCAGTTTCAATGGAATTTAACATTTGAATGCCGAGAATAGTAGATACTTACTGTATGTTAATAGTGGGGAAAATGATCAAAGGTTTCCACATTCGTGCATTTAGAAACCATTTAAAAACTAGTTTTAAAAGTTTTTTTTTTGACAAAACGTAGATTTAAAATAAATAATTATATTTATTTAAAAAAATTTAAATTAAAATATAATTTTAAATTAAAACTTTAGATAAATTAATAAAATTATCAATAATAAAAAATTATAAAATATTCAATTAATATTTTATTTTTATATTCTTTATTTTTTTATATATATTGTCTCTTATTTTTTATATTTTTAATAAAATTATTTTTAAATTTTTTATCTAAATAATTTGTTACTTAAAAAAAAAGTAACAGGACGTGCATGACCCTTAAGACGCATTCTTTTCGCCAGCGAAGGGACCAAGGCCCCTGTGACTGTGCCATCTAATAAAACAAACTGCCGCAAGTTTGATCGAATGCGAACGCAATCTAAATTTAAAAGTTAGGAAAAAATGGAATCATGACATCAATATATGACATTTCTACTCGTGATGATATTTGCCAAAATCATATGATCTGGTTATATATACGATCAATTTTCTTAATTTGCAAGTTTTTTGGACCATTTATTTTATAAAAATATATAAAATAAAAAGTTTTGTGGGATCGCTTATTTAATTTGTACCAGAAACAGTACAATTTAAGCAAAATTATTTTTATAGCCTTCTGAGATGATCGCGAATTAGTGATCCTTGTTGCAAGTGACGCGATACAATAGGCAACCCCGTGCAACAAAAAATGTAAAACATATTTTATAAATATAACTCGTTTCTAAAAAAAAAATTAAAAAAAGAACTAAATAAATGATGGTATTTTAGTTATAAATTTTGACTAAGCCATCTTAGTGAGTTTCTGAGAGCCCCATAATCTGTAATAATCAATAATTCTCCTGTTATATTTATAAATTACTTTTAATATATTTTATATAGTTTAAGAAAAATATTAAATTTTATTAATTATATTATAAAATTTAATATTTTTTTAACTTTACATTTATTTAATATACATTACCCTACATAGAAATAAAATAAATAGAATAATAAAAAATAATAAAATTGTACACATATTTATAAATTTTATTTCTCTATATTATAAATATAATTAAAATAAATTATTATCTCTCTATCATACAAATATAAATGAAAGAGTATACGTTGTGTATAAATTATAAATGGATGTCAGGCGAGAATGCACTAACCAGTCTTGATTATTATCGGCAGGTCCTATTCATATGCGGCTTAATTTAGTAAATAGTTACAAGTAATCGAGTGTTTAAAGACTTTTCATGGGGGAGCACGAAGTAAAATCCCTTGTTTCGAAGCCACTTGAAACATATAATTATATAGATATCAACATTAATAATAAAAAAAATCAATATCATAAAAGCCAAAACATCGTTCGGGTCATAAATACGAATAATATACCGGTAGACCACTTTCCGAATTCAAATATTGGCGTTCAAAGACCCGACCCGATCGAGCAGCTTTGGCGCTAGGCCTATCTACCACTCTGGCAGGGTCAACCAAGGGACGGGCCACATTTGATCTGGGCTTGAAATTTTATCTAAAAATTAATTTTGATTGTTAAAATAAGATATAATTACCTTGACCCCAAATATAATTCTTCAAAAAGCGATATTCAAATTGAAACTTTTTTTTAAAATTTAAAGTCTGAAATAAAACTAAAATGTCGAGGTCTTCACTCTTAAGAAGTCATCAAGATGATCATAGAATTAATATATATATAATAATAATAATAAACGCAATGCTATAAAATCAACGAATATCCAAAGAAATCCAAAACACACACAGCGGGTCAGAACGATAAATGCCTAATCTGCCGCTAACGTCTCTTGATACGCTGACCTAACTTGATATGAACTGTTAATCTGTTATTCGCATAGCAAGTAGGATTCCGCGTAATGAATTGAATTAAATAAATTAATCATTGGTCACTGGTTGAATGATGGTATAAGCAGCATGCAGGTCACGTGTAAACCCCGTTGTCACCCCCCCCCCCAACATCAACCCGAGCATCTTCTTCAAATTTTATATAAGGGAAAGAAAAAAGACCATGCGCGTATTTGAATAAAAAAAAAACGTTTACAAACAAAAAATTTGGAATACATTTAAAAAAATATTTTTCAATAAAATTTGTTAAGAAAAAAATTATTATAAACAAATGAGTGTATATATAATTAATCTTATAATTAAAAAATTAATAAAAATTATATGATTTTATTAAAAGTAAAATAAATAGAGATGAGGGATAGTAGATAAAAGAGGGGGGAGAAGGTGGAGAGAAAATATAAGATAAAAAATTATAAAAAAAATAAAGATAAAATAATAATTGAATAGTTCTTAAACTTTTTTACTATTTCTAAAGTTAATCTCAATAATTTATCTAAAATTATTATTTATATTTAAATTTTTTAAAATAAATATAATTATTTATTTTAAAATCTTACAAAATAAAATTTTGATGAAAAACTTTTTTACAACTTTAGGTTTATTATTAAAGCTAAGGTTATTTTATTTTTAAACTAAAATTCGCTATATAAAACATGTTATTTTCTCTTCTGTTGTATGCTGTTAGGAAATTGGATACATAAAATATCCCCTAAATTTTAATAAAGGGAGATAAAAAAATGTGAGTTCACATTATTTTCTCAATCTCGCACATTTTTATTTCATGTTATATCCCGAGAATAGATGCTCTGTTTACCCAACAAATGAATATTTAAAATTTTAGAAAATACAAAATAATATCCATTACTGTCAATAGAGAATACAAAATTTACAATAAACTGTGAATACAAATTTTATATTTTATATAATTGTCAAAAGGAAAAAAATTACTGTTTAAAACTGTATATAAATTATTTAAAATATGGTGCTATTTCTTTATGAAAATAGAAAAAACTATCTTATACGTACTAATATTTGTTTTAAATTTCAATTTAGGATCTACATTTTTTTAATTAAATATTTTTATTTTATTTTATTAGTACTATTGGCTTTTTTTTATAGTAGCATTGGAAATAACCCATTGAAGTTACAATAATTAATTATTCTAATAAAATAAAATTTTAATTAAAAGGGAAAGAGATACACATATTAAATAAAAAATATTGGTATATATAAAATCATTTTATCATATATTTTTTGTACGGATATAACTTTTTTTTGTATTATAAATATTTTAAAAAATGTTAAGTAGGACGAATTTTTTTAAATAATATTAATATTAGATAAGATAAATTATTTATTATTTTTAAATATAAATTTAAATATTATAATTAAAATTATAATAAAATAATAATTTTTAAAAATTAAATACTTTTTATTTTTAACTTATCACATGTCTTATAATTTATTAATTAAACCTACAGAATTGTACGGATAGAACTTTTAAACGGGCAATTTGTACTCATATTCCCTTGTTCAAATCCATATAAATGAACGGGGTTTATTCTGTCGATTGAAATAATCGAGAAAGAGGGAGGGGAATGGGGAGGTGTGAAACGGGGGGTGCTTAAGAATTATGGAGGTGGGGATGGCGCCATGGCGGACCCATCATTTCTTTGTGTTTGCAGAGAGACGCAGTAATCATTCCGGTTTTTTTTTTTGTGAGGCTTGATTGATTGATGCTATTGATGCCCTCCCATTAATTCCTCTTCCCTTTGGTTCTCGGGACTCACTCTGTAAGTAATCCCTCCCACCCCATAGCTCCCATCATTTTTTTCACCTGACAAGCAACGCTCCCGTATTAATCAAAGTATTCTCAAATGTAAAAACATTCCAAAATATTATTATGAAGGGAGTAATGTTATTTCTGACAATTAGAAGTATTGATGGTTAATATTAATTCTCTAACAATTGAAATATTTTATTCATTTTTTTTAATATTTTTAAAGTGGTATTAATTCATAATTTTTAAAAAAATAAATACAAAAATTGAACCATAATCCAGGAGGCATAAAGCCGAAGGGAGGAAGAGGAGTAGGGATAATTATGAGAGGGAGAGTGGGGATGGAAAGAAGGGAGGCGCATGCATTTATGAAGATTAGAACAGGAGGGACAGAGACAGATCATGATGCTCCTCCTGCCATCACACTAGCCTGAACAAGAAGTTGTAAAAAAACATGAATAAAAAAGGAGATAAAATTGGAAAAGCGAAGGATAAATTAATTTTGAGAAATATGGTATATAAGAAAATGTGTGAAAATTTGTCGGAGTAGATTTTTGGGGATGGCTGAGGAGGCAAAAGACACTGCTTTTGATGGAGAAAATCGTCTGTGGCACACGTGCACGAACGATTTGCAACAGAGATGGGAAGTGAAGTGAAGTGACGTCGGGGGTTGCTGTGTCCAACTAAGTACTCAGAATTGAACACTCGCTCTCTGTCGCCTTCATCTAATTTGGATTTCGATTGACGCGATATTTGGACTTTGACGCCCTTCTCTCTCTCTCTCTCTCTCTCTCTCTCCACTCTGTCATGCGTACTCGCAATCTCTCCACTATATGGCCTTTTATTATTTATTATTTTATACTCCTCCCGTCTTTTCTTTTTTATATAAATATACTCTCTCTTTATACTAAAATAAATAAATATATTATCTTTAATTTTTAATATAATAATTAATTAATATAAATTTTAAAAAATAATTAATTATAGTAAATATAATAAATAATTTATTAATTTTATTAAATTAATAAATATATTATAAAAATTTAAATTTAATTATAATTAATTAATTTTTAAAATATTTATATTAATTTATTAGTTCTTATGTTTTAGATCAAATAGATGGTTTTATATTGGATTTCCCCTCATGATGCAGGTTTATATTCCGGGTGTCGTCGCATCCAACTCATTAAATAAATCATCTCTGTTCTTCGTTATTTGCGAATCATTAATCTTTTAGAATAGGTTGATGCGGATGATCCGTCGTTTGTTTACCCTCGATGTGCACAGTATTTTTTAAGAAAGATTGTTTGAAAAGCCTCTTATTACAAAACTCCCTACCCAGCGATTTGAAGTGTCCATTCAAATTAGGCGTAATGAATTGATTGTGGATCCTTTGAATATTTTTTTGAAAAATAACTTATAAAAAAAATATTTAAATAATTATTATTAATAAATTTTTATAAATAGTATAATTTTATTTTTAAAAATTTATATTTTTCCCTTGTCTTTTGTGCTCTCCATCAAGAGCTATGTTTTTTTTATTATTCATTTGATTTATCAAAAATTTATCTATACTATATCTAAATTTGACCTGTATTATACACTTAGTTATAATAGGTGAGTTTTTTAATAGAAATTTTATGCATACTAAAACTCGAACTTAAGACATCGAAAGCCATGCTTATCAATAATGAAGATTAGCAAGTATAGACTCACCTTTACCGACAATGATTGAGGAAGGGTTGTTGACTCCCTTAACTCCAGTGGCAGAACAAAAGTAACAATAACATTGACTAAGGAAAGTTATCATACTAAAACCATCTCTTCTATGAAGACAACAAGTAACTTGAGCGTCAGACTGCTTCTTTCTCTACCATGGCGACCTAGATGATAGTAAGGAAGAAGATCCATTGACGACTAGCTGGAAAATAGATATGAAAGAGAGAAGAGATAATAAATGAGATAGAAAAGAGGAAAAAAATATGAATAAAATAATAATTAGATAATTTATAAATTATTTTATTATTTCATAAGTTATTTATAATAACTTATCTAGAATTATAGTTTAAAATTACTATTTAGTCTAAAAAATATTTTTAAAAAAATATTATTCTTTATTTTAAAAATTTGTTAAACCAAGATTTAAGCTAAAATTATTTATAAAATTATAATTTTATTACAAATCAAATGCGCACTTGATGTTACATGAAATAAAATTTGAGAATAATCTATCTCATGAGCCCTAAAAACATTTATTTTAAATGTTTCCTAAACCGGCTAGTAATTTGGGTTTTTTAACCTAAGGTTATAAATTCGTTGAAGGACAAGTTAAATGTAACCATTGCTTTACTATGTGCGATCTAATTTGACTATATAAAATATTAAATATATTTAAATTTAAGATAAACTGTATGAAGAATTGTACTGCCTAACCTGTCCCATTAAATACCCTTGAGCAATAAGTTTTGGATTTTCGAGCAAGTTTCTCTATTTCGAAGTAGATTTTGATCTTAATAAAGAACGTCTTTGCGTGACTTTAACTTCCACATGTGCATACCATATAGTAATATACTAATAATATAATACGGAGATATTTTCGTTATTAATAAGGTATTAAGCGAGTCGTGTCTCTGGGACTTGTCAGTCGTTACCACTACAGGGTAACATGCAAAAATTCACACACTATATATGGTCAGTCAGACGGCAATCGATGAAACATTTCGATTATTGATATCTGTTTCTTACTTTCTTCAACTGTAATATATTCACACCATCTCTTGTGCCATATTCTCAGTCTTTAAATATAGTAATAAAGTTTAATAGACTCTCATAATCTCCCCCAGCACACTAACGAGATACCAAAGTCGAACCCCTCCGTGGCTCACGCATGGAAAAGTACGATACTGGTATGCATTTTCTTTATTTTTTTTCCTGTGGTTGCCTCTTTCGCCATGGCCGCCCTCAAAGGACCCTAGGCCCAATTCAAACACTATAGCCTGTTATAGTCCGCTCCTTTGAAGATTGGACCGAAACAAAAACCTATTCCGTGGCCCAATGAACAAGCATGTAAACTCAAATCAAAATAACATTCATCTCTTCTTCCCCACTCGTTATCACGCTCTTAATTTTAACTTAAGCACGCTTGTTCGACATATAAGATTTAAAAACATTAAAAAATGTAATTGTATGTATATTCCTGAAACGTGTTCCCTTCTGTTTTCTTGTTTGTCCATCCGAACCTTGCGTTTCATCAATCAGCAATAAGCTCGAAACACTGTTTCGCACCTTGACATTCTGAAGAAAACAGGAACTTCAAACTAAATACCGTTACTAAAGAGTAACAAGGTAGGCGACAACGAGTCAATGACACTGATAGGCGAGTAAGCATTGCGGACTACCCATTGGATATTCGGATCCACGCTCCAAAAAATCGAGTTAAAATGGATTTGGGGCAAATCGTTGGTGGAAACCAAGATCCAGTGGGCACGCTCCAGTATTCGGCCTAACAACTAATGGGATGGAAAGTGGGCCGGATTCCCCCGAATAAGAGTAATTATCCGAATTGTTTTCAACCAGAATAAAAATAAGGTATAAAAGTGAAACTAGAATATTCAATTCTACGAGGATGTGTATACCAAAAAAAAAAAAAATCTACGAGGATGAACATGCAAGATGCAAACCAAGATCAAGAAAAGGGCCAAAATTTACGTAACACTGTGTCGATGGATCGACTCATACGTGCGATCGGCAGGCAACAGCTATTGCAACTTGTCTCGCGTGATCCATTGGAGGAAGACTCATGTCTCGTCCACCTTTCCCCCACTTTGACCATCACTCCTTCTTTCCTGTGCATCTAAACGGTAAACTATCATTGCTATTCTGCATTTAAAAAAAAATGACACTCCAGCGACTAAATAAATAAGGAAGCTCGGCCATATCTTAGCAATTCTCATTCTCCATCCTTGTTCACTGAGCAAGCTCTTCAATGGCCACTTCGAACATTCTCTATTTTCTCTGTCTCTTCATTGCCCTCCCCTCCCCTTCATCTTCATCGTCCACACCTGACACCATTGCCATTTCTCTCTCTCCTTTATTAACAACACAGCCGTCCTCGGATCTGTTTGAGACCCTCAAAGAACTCTCCTCTGCTACTCGACACAGAGCCCACCACCTCAAGCACCACAACTCCAATTCCAAATCTCCCCTTATCAAAACGCAAGCTTATCCCAAAAGCTACGGTGGTTACTCCATTCATCTTAACTTAGGAACCCCGCCTCAAACATTTCCCTTCGTTTTGGACACCGGAAGCAGCCTCGTCTGGCTCCCCTGCACTTCTCGTTACCTCTGTTCTAAATGTTCCTTCCCTAAAATCGACCCGGGCAAAATCCCCAAGTTCATTCCCAAGAATTCATCTTCTTCTAAGATCCTTGGTTGCCAAAACCCAAAATGTAGTTGGATATTCGGCTCCGATGTTGGATCTCGATGCTGCAAATCCAATGCCCGAAATTGCTCACAGATTTGCCCCGCTTACATAATTCAATATGGTTTGGGGTCAACGGCTGGCTTCTTACTCTCAGAAAATCTGGACTTCCCAGGAAAAATTGTACCCGATTTTCTTGTCGGGTGCTCCATCTTGTCAACTAGACAACCCGCTGGGATCGCCGGTTTCGGCCGTGGACCAGAATCGCTTCCCTCCCAGATGGGTCTGACTAGGTTCTCCTACTGTTTACTATCTCACAAGTTTGACGAATCCTCAAGAAGCAGTGAACTCATCTTGCACAGTGCCTCCTCCAAAGCCAACACACACGGCTTGAGCTATGCACCGTTTCAGCCAAACCCATCACTGAAGAATTCTGCGTTACGTCAGTATTACTATATAACCCTTCGAGAAGTCATCGTGGGAGGCAAGCAAGTCAAAATTCCGCACAAGTTGCTGCAGCCAGATTCGCAGGGCAATGGAGGCTGCATAGTGGATTCTGGCTCGACCTTCACATTCATGGAAAGGCCGGTTTTTGATTTAGTGGCGCAAGAGTTTGGGAGGCAGATGGGCAATTATAGCAGAGCCAGGGACGTGGAAGCCCAATCTGGTCTGACTCCTTGTTATGTTATTTCCGGCAAGAAGAAATCATACTCTTTCCCGGAATTAACTTTTCAATTCAAAGGGGGTGCCAAAATGGTACTGCCTTGGAAGAATTACTTCTCTCTGGTCGGCAAGTCGGGTGCCGCATGCTTGACCGTTGTCTCAGACAACGTGGCCGGCCCGGCGGTAGCAGGCGGCCCGGCGATCATTTTGGGTAATTATCAGCAGCAGGATTTCCACGTGGAATATGACTTGGAAAATAACAGGCTTGGGTTTCGGCCTCAAACTTGCGGCTAAGGCTCAACTGTGGTAGTTAATGAGCGGTCGCAGCGGAAATGGTGGCCGAGTACGGTGGCGGCAACGTCCCTGAGGATTGAAAGTAGCAGATAGCACCGTAGCAGTTGTAATATTTATTTATTTTAAATGAGGGATCGTGGAGTTGGCAGAACTCTTTGATGTTTAGATCTCATAAAGTCAATTTAATAATTGCATTATTGACTGCTGTTTTTTAGTGTACGCGGATGAATGGAAGCTTAATGGTCCTTCTTCACAGAGCAATCGTTGATATACCATGCTAGGAGCTGAGGACAAGGCATTGTCGTTGTTTTCTGCGGGGATTCATGTGATCCTTGTTTTGTCTAGCTTTAATTTCTTTCCAAAGAAGCAAGCTTTTACAAACACAACCAATTTGATCTTTACTGCCACCTTCCTTTCTGAATAGGGTCTATTTCTTATGACGATCTTTTGGAAAAAGTTCTCTTTGGGCTAGGGGTTTCTGTGCACCCATAGAACTAAAAGCAGCCTTACTTTTCAGTCGTAAATTGCCGGATATTTTTTTCTTGGATTAATAACCGACAGCGTGAAATATAAAATACAGAAATTAGGCACATCGAATTCAAGTCTAATTAATTGAGTTGTCTGCGTAATTTGGTTCGAGGTGACCATCAGTTACTGCTAATCTGTGGACCTCATCTGCCATTACTGCTCGGTAGGGCCATTGTTTCTAAACGCGAACATGAAAATTAACTTTGTTGGCCAACTTTACCCAACCATTTTATCTTCTCAACTACCGATAAACTAATGCGGCACAAAAAAAAAAGAAACTACAAGGAAACAAACAATAACATGCACGCAAAACTACCGGTAAAAAGTACGAATTGTATCTTACAGATGTCGAGATAAACGGACAGCCCTCTATTTCGCTTTAAAAGCTATAATTGGGCACGTGATTAGAACCAAAAGCCCAAAACAAAGGAGCCATGGCCAGAAGAAGGAAGGTTTTTTCTCTCTGTCTCTCGTTGTCATAAGCTCATAGGCGATTATATGCCATCATTTGCATTGTCAAGGAAGCAAATAACTGAGAACAGAAAAGAGCAGTGGAATAGACGTGATTCTTCCTGAGTTCTTGCCAGCTATGAGTTTTTCATTGCGTTAAGTTGGGACGTCAGCATCTGAAACAAGGTTTTGATTCAAAAAAGGATCTGAGAATGTGACAGAAAGTGCGATTAGCGATCATGTGGGTTTGGAATCTTCACCAACCAGAACTATCCATTCATTATGTGGCTTAGTGGACTAAAAGTCTGTGTGGGCGTGCCTAATGGTGCGTCCTTTCCTACCAGCACAACACTGTAAAACTGAGAGCCCACGGGGCAATAGTTAATATGCAGACTCCGCCCTGAAAGAATGCAAAAAAGAATCACATCATTTTGTCACTGCAATAACAAGTTGTAATAATTTCTGTGGCACCTTGTATAATATGATATTCGACAACTACAAACCCCATCCATCCCAAAGAAAGTAGGAAATCATGCATCTTCATGTTAGGATCGGACATTAAAGTGACGAGGTTTCCACACTCGCGCGTGCTAAAAGTTCAGTATTAAAGCTATTCAATATTTGACCGTAAAGTTCAATAACAGTTGATTTCTTCTGTCTCTTCATCCTCATGCATCTCCGCTTTTTCCTCTGCACGGGTTTCATTAATTTCGTCTCTGTTCGTGTAATGGATCGATAATACGGTTTCCACAGACCACTTTTAAGATTAGTATTCACATCAAGTAACGGTACGCAGCACCATTACTATACACTCCTTCCCTAGGGATTTACAGATAAAGGGACAGAAGAAGGCAATGCTCTGCATCAACTATTTGAGGCTTTTTGGAAATTGAACGCGAATTAAGACAGCGACAAGTTCTCGTGGAAGTGTTGATTAGAAACCCTGTGATTTTGCCGACGTTGGGTTGGATGAATGCATTGGGACCCAATTTCAATGGACGACTACAAACCCCATCCCATATAAAGAAGTAAGCTAATTAAGAATCTCAGTGGTTCACAGCGGATCGTTTGTCCATTTGTGTTGGATGCAACACTGAAATTTCAATGAAAATATATTTCAACATTTTAGCGTTTAGGCTTCGGCTTATTTTCGGGTGGCTCATCAATTTTATACATTCGCTCGAGTCATAAATATGATGTTCCATTTGGGAAATTATGATTTGGTTCTAAATATACTCCTCGTTGTACTGTACATAATTAAGAAAAATTAATATTAATTATAAATATATAATATATTTCTTATATTTATATATATTTTTAAATTATCTATATTAATACTTAAAGGAGGAAGATAATTAATGAGGATAATTATAATATTTTAAAAAATATATTATATTAATTAATTTTTTTAATTTAATAAAATTAATTAAATATATATTAAGAGATATTGATGTAATATCCAAATTACTCTTTTATGTCATACGTGCATTGCCTTGGACATTTTTTTTTGTATAAAATTTTATAGAGAAGGGTTAAATTTATCTACTATTTAAAAATATGATAAAATTTTATTTTATTTTAAATAATATTAATATTAAATAAATAAATTATTAATTATTCTCAAGACACTTATTTATTTATTTAAAATTTGGAATGGAGGATTACACAACCACCCAACAGGCCAACCCCACTTTCAAAAGGTGTTTACTGCCTGTTAAGTAATTAAACAAAATATAATTTTAAAATAGTTTTTCACCTAAATCTTAATTTAATTTTTTTAAAATAAATAGTTATATTTATATATAATTTAAAATTAAAATTTTAGATAAACAATTGAGAATAGTTTTTATAACAATAAAAGAGTTTGTAAACTACTCAATTAGTATTGTACTTTTATCTTTTTCTTAGACTCTCTATTTTCTTCTCTTTCCTTTATCCTCTTTCCTTTTCATCTTCTCTACTTTTTCTTCTCTCTTATCTCTCTTCTTCACTCTCTCTCATTTTTTATATTTTTAATAAAATCATAGATTTTCTAGTATTTTTTTAATTATAATTTTTTATAAAAATTATCTAAATACTTATTTATTTAAAACTATTTTTTTATAATTTTTTTAAAATAATAATTTTTTATAAATTCTTCTCTATACTATGATATAAACTTTTAATGGATTTTAGAGTCTGTTTAGATTAGTTTTTGGAGAATAAATTTTTAAAAAAAATAGATTTTGGGAAAAATGTATTTTAAAAATAGAGATGTTTAGATGATGAGTAGTATAATCACTTTTTATATTGATAAATTACTAAAAAGAGTATGATTTGATTAAAGTATGAGAGAAAAGAGAAGGTAGAGAAGAAATATGAGAGATGATAAAGAAGAAATAGGAGAGATGAGAGAGTGTAGAGAAGAGAAAGGAAAGAGGAGATAGAGTGAAGAAGAGAGATAAGAAATGAGAGAGGAGAGATATGAAATATGAGAGAGAGTATAAGAAAAAATAGGGATAAAATAGTAAGTGGATAGTCCATAAGCTCTTTTACTGTTATAAAAACTATTTTCAGTAGCTTATTCAAAACTATAGTTTTAAATCATGATTTTAGTCAAAATTAATTTTAGATAAAAATAATTATTTATTTTTTTAAAATTAAAATTTTGCTTAAAATTATTTTTTAAAAACTGCTCCCAAACATATCTTTATTTTTTAGTACAGAATTTTTTAGAAAAGGATTAGGCTCACTCACAATCAAATGATAGGGTAAAGTCTCCCTTTCTCTTAAGTGATATCAATATCGGGCAAAGTGAGCTGTCTATTATCCTCAGGCATAAACTTAAGTACCTAAGAATTAGGATACCTCTTTAAATATTATAATTAAAATTATAATAAAATAATATTATTTTTTTTGTTTATTAAACCTACGTTCCCAAACATATACTTCAATGTGGAGAATAAAAATAGGTAGGAGGACTGATAACGGATATGGAGGAAGATTGGGTTGGCCCATTTCACGCTGGCAGTTTAATGCAGATGGGACTTGTCAATTTGATAGTGACATCCTCCAAATATAGAGTCCATTATTAGTGTATTTTGTTTAAGAAAGAAGCCCATAATGACGTCATTTTATTTAAAAAGCCGGAGCACCACAATGTTTACATAAAATGGAAAGTGAAACGAATAGTAATTTTGAGGTGGATTTACATTACTAATTTACCCCACTTTATTATAATATAATGATGATTTTCTCTGACTGAACTATTTGTTTAAAACTCAAACACATAATTTAAAATAATTCGAGAGACTAACTAAAATTAAAGTGAAAATATATTATTAATTTATTCTACCTTGATTTAGTTTTACGACTTCCGTTGCTTTGCTTTTCGGCTATCCATTACATGATGCTGTTGTAGACAGTTTTCTTTTCTTTTTTTTTGGAAAAAAAATCCGCGACAACCGTTACTCGGTGAAAGTCCCCCGCGCCAAATAAAATAAAATCGCGAATATATTTACACTGAACTAAAAACGTTCACTGTGAATGGATGGTTAAAAAAGTTTGCGTGTGTTGTAGGGAAATAGCAATAGCAAATACAAATAGCCAATCTGTAAAATCTTCCTCCATGATTGATCACTTTCTCACTTTCTTTCTTGTGTCCGTAATGATTGATCAGTGTTCAGTTCACACTGTAATAAAATTTTTAAATTTAGTTAGGAGCATCACCATCTACTAAAGAAGTGCATAAGACGTGAACTAAGAGCTCTGTGCCCGACTTCTGAGTAATTCCATGTTCTTCGTTCTTCTTCTCTTCTTGTTTTTTTTTTTGTTAGGAGAAAAGGGAATGATAAGAGGTCAGAAATAGAACGGTTGACTTGTTATCTGAAGAGGTTGAAAGGTTGTTGAGTGAGGCGTTTACTGCAAGAGCAAGCTACCAAACGGCCAAAGCAGCGTGTTTTGGCTTTTGGGCGCCACCATTCACTTACATTGCAACGCAAAACTTCGATTACCGCCTCCGCAGGCCTCCTTCATCACCATGTGGCATACCTTCTGGCGATCCATCGATCGCTTCTCCATTGAGCACTTCAAGTAAGTTTTCCTTTCCATTCTTTCCCCGTCTCTTTTATTTTTCCCAATGTACTTCACCTTTTCTAGGGTTTGATGTCAAATTTAGCTGCCTGTAAATTGCAATTTTAGATGACGCAGAGAAAGAATAAAGTTAAAGGAAAGGGGATTTTGCTGTGATCTCAGGCTCCGTTATTAATGGTTTTGAATGCCTTGACTAACCGGCATTATAATTTTCGGTCATGGATGGACCGTAACATAGTGGAGCAAACATTGCACTGATTCGTAAAACGTGGACGTTTATCATATTTGTAATAACTGTGCATGCTTTGAGAGCCGTACTTGTGAATGCTTGTTTTGAAGCACTTTGAATCGCGACGGCCTACTGATCATTCCTTCCGACGGAATGTAAATATTTGGCTTTAAGTAGCACTGCCTAATTTGGAAGTCTTAATAGGAATTCACTGAATTAGTTCAATGCTATGATTTCCTCTATTAAACAAATTCCTAACACAAACATAAGGGACATATGAATTTTCCGCAGTTCCTTATCATATCCTACTTGTAAAGGTGAGGATATATTGAAAGTCTTCATTCCCTGCATATATTCTCCAATATTCAATCCTTGGAGCCATACACCACCTATTTGATAGGGTCAAGCTGAAAATTTAGGGAGTTGTTGTTATGACTTATGTTTTGGCCAAAAAAACCGTTATGACTTATGAGATTCTAAGTACATAGATCTGTTGTTTCTGGTTTGTTTGCTTGTTTTTATTTTTAAATTAATTTTGTTGATCATCCTGTCATACTCGTGACCTGTATGATCTTGTTGAGTTTACAGATCTGTCATCAATGAATTGCGGCGGATTAAAGTTGTAAATAAACATAACATGGTAACTTAATTCACTTTTAACCCATGCTGTTCATTTATCCCCCCCAAAAAATGCCATTCCTAATATTATTTAAGTTATACTAGAGTTACCGGAACCCTTTATCATAGAAGGGGGAAAAGCCATGTACTTATGCCTTCCATTTCTTTCAGGAGCTAGTGATGGATTTACTGCAGTCCACTGTTGAGATAGTCACTTATGGTGATAGACAAGATCCTTTCATTTTTGAGTAGGAGTCCCCTATTATGCATTGTGATATTCTTGTCTTCTGATTTTGTTCTTTAATCTTGATGAAATTTGTATACTCCTGGCTGATTGTAATTATTCAGATGTTTCATGGAACACCAAGTACTAGCAGAATTCGTTCGTATACTAAAGATCAGTAGAAATTCAAAAATCGAGGCACCTTTGCTTCAATATCTGAGCATACTGATCCAAAATATGGATAGTGAACATTCAATCTGTAAGATACTTAATTAATTGTTTTCCTTGGCTAAGCTCCTAAAATTTTATAGTTTGACCTGTTTCTGCATATTTGAATTATTATCTGAAAAGTGAAAGTGTTCAATTAGCAAGAGCAGGATTAGGACTGTTACTCATGTAAAATTGGTGTGACATCTTTACATGTTGCAGATTATTGTTTCAGCAATGATTATATTAACAACATAATTTCACATCCATATATCTTTGATGGGGGAGACTTAGCTCCATACTACGTTTCTTTTCTAAGGTTTGGATCCATCCATCCTTTCCTACGTTTCTCTCTCTTCTCTCACTTTTGTTTTTACTCTTGTAACTTTTTGTTTTTTGTTCATTCAGAGCTGTTAGCGGTAAGGTAAACAGAGACACACTTTGCCTGCTTGTGAAGGTTCATGGGGTAAGTTAAATATCATAATTTTTTTGTCTTGCTGCTATATGTTTAACCAACACTGTTTCTGTCTCACTTTTCAACGGGACCTAGGCCATGGCTTATTTGGCTTGGATCATTAAAGATCTTATTTTAGTATATAAAGCATGTCATCAGCAGATATAATATAATATCATTATTGAGGTTGCAGTCAAACTAGAATTACGTAGTTCTCCACTTAATAACATGTAGTTCAGGAGGCATTTTATGATGAATATTGTGAACAGGGAAAAAATCACCAATTTTCTGTAACTTTCAGTTTGCAATAAATTGGCAGTGTGTTCAGTTTACTGTTGCCTTATGCTTTTACGGTAGAATTCATCCAAACCCATGTGTGATTTTTCTCCGATCTTCAATAAACTGCAGGATGCTGTTGTTTCCTTTCCCTTGTATACTGAGGCTCTTAGGTTTGCTCATCATGAGGAAAGGATGATTAAGACTGCTATACGTGCATTAACTCTCAACATTTACAATGGTATACTGCTATCCTTGTTTAAAAGCATGCTTTTGTGCAATACGCTTTTAAATTTAATATTAAGATAATCTTGTTTCTACAGTTAGCGATGGCATGGTCTTTCAATTCATAACAACTCCTCCAGTTTCAAAGTACTTCTCAGACCTGGTTTGCAGACTAAGAGATATTTGCTTTCATTTAGACGCTTGTCTCCATTCTAGAGGGTATATTTCTAGTATTTAGTTTAGAATTTTTTAAGATTATCATTGTAATGTTTGTATGTGCTCAAGGTGAATCTTAAGAGATGAATGTTCTGCGTTGAAGCAGGGAGATGGACATGCAAAAGGGAAGAAACAGTCTGATTGCTGAATCTGATAAAGTTGCGGATGATCTATACTACCTTAAAGACATTCTTAGTGTTGGCGAGCCTTGTTTGAGTAGACTTGTTACTGAAAATCTTCTCGACATGCTTGTATTTCCAATAATAGTCTCATTACTGGCTCCAAAAGAGAACAATGTGAGATCATATGTTTTTGATACTTGATTACAACGTGTCCTGCAAATTAATATTCCATTACTTGTTGCTAACCTCTGTTCTGTACCATTCCTAATTATGCTAAGAGTTACTGTTGAGTCCAATAGGGTTTAAATTTTCTAAAAGGTGAGGAGAGCTTACGTACAACATGGTAAATGAAAAATTTAAAACGAAACAATTTTAGTAGAAAAGAAAAGTGAAAATTTCATGTTGATGGAACTCCTGCATGTCAGTTGTTCTTGCTTTATCTGGAAAGAGTTTTTCCATATTATATACTCATTCAAGCAACACATTATTTACTCCAGGACTCAGATCTATCTGCTATCACATCTCTATATATCCTGTCACTTCTTCTTCAAGTTGTTGGTGGAAGGTGCATAATCAATAATGTGGCTGGGGTTATCCTTTATCCTTTCTTGACCTTAAATGAGAGACATCTGAACGAAGGCAATGCATCTCTTGAACATAGTGGTGTTTATCCTTTTTCTAAGCATGTGAATGAAGCCAAAAGAGTTATGTGTTGTGCTCCTGAGTACAAAGGAGCAGAGGGCAATGACAGGAACTATGATGATGCTCGTATAGCAGATTTCATGTCTAGTTTCAATGTTAGCGGCTCCTCTGGGGATATTTATCTTAAAAGGTTGGTTTTATCTCAGTTTTCAATTTCTTTTGGCCTACCTACAAGTTAATTGATGAGTGGATTCTATCATAGTGTTCAAAATTCTTATTCCATCTGTATTTTTACTATGTTGTTGTCTGAGTTTGTGAATAAGAGAAGAATTTGTTGAGATTAAAAGGGTTGCTGGTAGTGACTTATGTCATGGCTTTACATGTTTGTTGTTCGTGATTGTTCAGCATAAATTGATCATTATCTTTTTTCTTCTTTTGTAATCTATTGATTTTAACATGAGTTTTTTTTTTGTCTGAATAGTCTTCTTTTCTTATGCCATATCTGCATTTTGATTTGTTGTATTTAGGTAAGGCCTTGCAAGTTTTTTAAGAATTTCCCTGTGCAATTATGATGTTTAAGCCAAATAGGAACCATATGGAGCTCCCAACATCAGGAGGAAGGGCCTGAAGAACTTAATAGTTTGTTTCAGGGAATGTAACCCCCCCCCCCCCCCCCCCCCGGAAGTATATGATAATAAACATAATCAAGAGGATAAGGGAGAGGGAGGCTGCGTGGAGGAATTTGTAAATAACCGTTACAGCTAGCTAGGATGGGATACGTGTTGGCTTTTGGAAGGAGTTTGTAGGGTCTGAATGAGGATTAGCTGGTGGAAAAATTACAATATGGTTTGTGTGGGAGAACGGTCGCATCTCAAAGGCGTAACATTATTTAGTGGTTCTCTGCATATTTTCCTCTTTTCTGTTGAATGGCAAATCTGATATTCTGGTGGTTTGCTGCTATTTTTGGTATTATAATTCTTCAATTCTTGTATGTTCATATAATTTCTGTAGTTTTCTGTTTCGGTTCCATCAGAATGAAAGTTGATGAGTATCTAGATATTCTCTAATGAAATATTTATTGCTGCAGGGATGGAATACTTGCATATATTTTCTCTGACCATTATGTCATGCTGCTAGCTTCTCTATTTTTATTTCTTATTTTGTCAGAAAGTAAAGGTACTCTGATTTGATTCTATGCGTGTAGCCTGGGAGTAATTTTCGTTCGAGTACTTTTGAACTTTGTTAAATCCACCTTTTGACTGCAGATCTTGATTGTGCCGTAGCTCCAGTGATTGGGTTATATAAGGTGTGAAATGTAATTGTATGCCTAGTATTAGTTATATGTTACCTTGATATTAACGTGACATGATTTATGCTCTTTATTCTACTTTTGGAAGCTTTCCTCCTACTTACATATATTTATTATTTAACTAGAATTCAATGTGTTAAATTTTTTCTTTCTTTTCTATCTCCTCTCTCTGTGTTTCAGTTGCAGACTAATGATGCATCAACTTCTAAGTCCGCAGATGTAGGCATCTTCGTTAAATTTATGCCGGAGGTATATGAAACATTGCTATCAGTTCCTAGTTTGATCAAATTATATTTCATTATTAGGTTTTGTTTTATTGTTTTGAGTTTTGAATTTGGTTTCCATACTAAGCAAGATAAAAAATTGCCTGTGTTCCTCTGAAATCCGCAGATTTTAAATGCTCTGTTGAAGGTTTTTGCCTTTCAGCAATCCCTCTCTGCGATGACACTGTGGCAAACAGGGTGGTGCTTTCTAAAGCTACTTAGCGTTCACAGAGAGGGACTTCATGGTGATAATCTCCACCTGTTCAATGTAGGTATTCAGCTAGTTTCTGTACACTGCTATTATAAGTGGAATTTTGCGGTGCCATGTATATAGAACTAATTTTTTCTCTCAAAAGTATGACCAAGGAAAATTGATGTGCCTACGTGATTGAATTCATCTCTTATGCCCAATTTGTATTGCGCCCAAAGTTTCTGAAGTTTTATGTTTTCTAGTTTTTATCAACAGACTTCGTGCAAGCATTCCCGAGAAGGCTTTCTAAAAGAACTTGATGGAATTTGGTTTGATCATATTCCAAATGCTTTAAGAAGTCAATGGGCAAGTTGTAAAAGAGGTACCTCTTACCTGATTCACTCTGTGATTAAACCTATTATGTTTTTATTTGGCGAACTGTTTGGGGAATGATTAAAACTAAAACATGGTAAATTTGGCTGAAAAAAGGCACGCATCCAATTCCTTGAAAATGAATTGAAAATAGTAACAGTTAAAATTATCCCCTTTCTCTAACTAATGCGAATTGAACTCAATGAACTTGTTTCTCTGCGCTCATGCTTCATATTGCATGCAGTTCTTGAGGAATCTTCCCAGCATAAAGATCCTTTATTCTTGTTGGAGCTCTCTCTCCACCAACAATCAATTAATGGTATTCTCATCTTGAATGAATTTATGGCATCTTCTTCAAAGTACTGGTTATTACTCTATCTTCTCAAAATTAAATAAATTTATATTATGACAGGTGAAACATCTTCATATTTTGCTTGGCAAGGGATGATTGATGCAGTGAAGGTGTTGTGATTTATTTATTTTTCCAGTTATCATGTATATTAACTGTGATATTTTGTTCATTGCTTTTATTAACATGTTAATCTTATCCTCATCAAAGTTCCAGAAGGGTACATATCTTATTAATTAAGTGGGCAGGTTTATATTCTCCATTTCCAGCTGAAGTCATTTATTTCCAAAGGTGTATTAGTTGAGAATCCATTATTGCTGGGCAGTCCTACCACCAATGATTCTGGAGCAATCCATGCTTCAGATGTTTCAAATGCTAGCTTCGGATCAGATGTTTCCTTAGGTCGGCATCATCTGATTAAACTTTATCTTGTCCTGGCATCATTTTTCTTGATCATCTAACCCTACATGGCTGTTGCAGAATCTGGTACGCCCTGCAGAATTGCATTTTCCAATTCCGAACTCAGGGATATATACCTGATACCGGTGTCAAGTGGAATGGCTGGAAAGTTGCTTCTTGCCGAGAAACATCCTTTTCGCAGTCATCGGGGAGTTGTTATTGCAATTGCACCATTGGCGGGGTTGAGGGTAAGCTAGATGTTATCTTAAACTTATAATGGTCAGAACGTAGTTGTCTGTCTTTATTCGATGTTGGCAGATCACTTAATAAATTGAATAGCGTGAAGATGCCTTTGACGGTTTCATTCTTTCTTAGTCAGTTTCATAAACTTCACTTTCTTTTCCAAATGATTGTAGATGTTACCAGATAGGCTCAAGGATGGAATACTTTGTACTCATGCATTGCTGTGCATATCTTCATGTGATTCTAGAATACGTGCTCGGCAAAGAAAACACGCACACATAAACCCCTTTTGGATAACTTCAATGACTCCTTTACTGTAATGATAAATTTTGCTCCACCTCAACTTGAAAATCAAATGCCAAGCAACGTAAAACCATCAAATAGCCATTCATCAGTGAATGTTGTGTGTGTACATATATAATATCTGTTGAGCATATTTGAGGCATCTGTTCATTTCATGTTTCTATTATTTTTCATTTCCTCCTTCATACAGCCTAAGATAGATGAGGAGCACCCTTCATGGTTGCGTCTTCGAATAAGAGAGTTTGATGCGGAGTTCTATAGTAACGAAGGAAATGGAAAGCACCTCAACCCATCCGATCATGTGACAGACGGGAGATGGACTCTTGGTTTCCCAAATAGAAAAGCGTGTGAGTCTGCTAAATTAACAATTATGAGTGAAATTACTAAGCAGAGATCAGCTGTGGAGTACATACTTGCGCCAATGCTTCAATATGATCTTGGATTAGCTGTAACTGAAAGCTGAGGTGATCAAAGCTGTGACTGTAGGTTAGCTCACAATTATTTTTTTCCTTTCATTTGTACTTGTCAAAAGTGTTTTCTTTCTTCATTTCTTATTTTGGTTTTATAAAGTAGAAAAGGGATTTTACCTTGAATATTGTTAGTGAAGATTCACCATGTTATACAGCTATTACCACCAGCAAGGTTGCTTGTGAGGAATGTAAATACGTAATCATTCGTATTAACCTGTGTTGTATATTTGATCTTGTAGAGCTTTATTTTGGGCCGAGTATTGAGCTTATAGACTAATCATTGCCTCTAACATGTAAGATTGATTTCATGAAGAAACGTGTTCTTTTGTGATACTTGAATTCATATATCTGTAGCGTTTCTTTTTTTTACTTTTCATGAATCGGTGGCATATAATTTTGCAGTAAGCCGGTTTTTTAGGGCCTGATGTATATTTATTGTACAGTGCTAATATATTTTGATTTCCTATCGTCTCGGTATGATAGCTTATGTTGGATCTTCAAGTCACAGTTAGAGATTTGACTAAGAACAGTGAAAGACTTTCACTTTCAATGTGTTTTGAGAGAGATCAATTTTTCATTTATTGATATGCAGTAAGCTGAAAAGTTGCATTTGAAGAAGAACTTAGAAGGATGATGATTGATTGTGTGATTATAATTGTACGGCGAGTAGGGGGGACAGCTAAGAAGCTTGATACCATTTTTTTTTTTGCAGCGTGCTGAGTACCGTGATATTATAAAGCATTGCGGATCATGATTTTCTTACGTTCAAGTATTTAATGAAATCTTTTATAAATTCTGCAACCATGTTTTTGTGGTGTCACACTAATAAATGATAAATTTTGATGCAAACAAAGGAAAAGAAAATCTGCATCTGATTTTGAGGTTAAATTTTGTGGTAGTTCTTCTAACGGGGTATAGGCAGCCACGTTACTTATTGCTTTTTACATGGATTTGGTGCCTATACTTCTACTAGTAACCTCTTCGTTGAAGGTATGTTATGGATATCATAATTCTCCTTTTTGTGTTTTTCTTCTAGTTATTGACAATTGGAGAAGTGAGGAAGGGGAAATCATTCCGTTTGAAGTATAACCAGCTGGGGATGTGAAGAGGATCCCTAGGTCATTAAGATTTTAATTTCATTCACTGAATTTTCTGCAACAATAATTCTGGATTGGTTTCGTCTTCTGAAGTTGCGCCAGAGCTTAGAGCAATGATTCGTAGGTGTAATGATGCGGCCTTTTTAAGTTTGTTAATTGAACACTCTTGTTGGTAGAGTGCAGTGCAGTGCAGTGCAGATATTGAAGCATAAAAGAATGAGAAACTTTTGAGAAAAGGAGTGTGTGTGTGTAGTACGTAATTCCATCGCCTTTGCATTAACAAGGCGGTCATATCAAAATTAGAGCAACTTTTTCCATTCCCTTGTAGCCTTTAAAGTGCAAAAGCTGCCCAGCGTGCCCAGTACTATTAACTAATCTTTTCCCCCTCCCTTCTCTCGGATATTGCTTTCAGCCACATGGCCACGTAGAGACCGAAGATGCTCATTTGAAGGCTCAAAAGCAAAAAATGAGCGGCCCTCTTGAGTAGATAATGCCATATTTTACTTTTAATATTGCTTTTATGATAGAGCACTTCACTTTAACCAAAAGATGATTGTGTTGATATATTAATTTTAGAGCTCTAAGTGAAATTTGTGCCTTGCAGGGAAAATCAAGGAGTCTGATAGCGAAAGAAGAGAGAGAAGATGATAGTCCTAACTTTCGCTTTCCCTCAAATCTCATGGTGCCCAAGCCCAAGCTCTCAATAATTAGGATGGCCTTTGCTTTATTTATTTTAAAAGGCGAACCGTTATTGGTGGGGGGAGAGAGAGAGAGAGAAGGGATGGGTAGGGTGTGTTCTAAGTGTGTCTATTTCCCCTTTTTCATTCAAACACTCCTTTTCTAGCATAGTAGATCAATGCTTTGTGTTCAAATAATTTGCTGCCCTTTGTAAGTCTTTTTAGGCCAACAAAAGATAGGAGACACTTTTTTGACTGCTAGCTTCTATTCTATGCTCTTACGCTTGCCCTCACCCAGCCATGATTCATGACGGAATAAATGTTTGCGACATTTGGTTTACCTATTGCTGTAAAGTAGTAATTCCCTACTTACAACCCACACAAACTCTTTATTTTATTTATTATTTTAGTCACGTGCCAGTCATGTGCATCGCAAACAACTTGCACATTCATGCATGCTTCACCGACTCTCATCTTCACTCGGAACCGTACTGAGTCACTGATCAAGGCGATCAACAGAACAATGTCCCCAAAAGAGAAGGTTTGTCTCAAACGTGATGAATAGTTCTGGGTTACGTTTAAACGTTTGGAACGCTTGGTTATTAGAGTGCTTCCTCTGTTTCTGTGCTGAGTGCTCATCGACTTGACTACCCATCATATTATATCACTAACTCTGTTTCGCGATCGTTCTCTTTAAGCATATTTTGTTTTGTTGGGTGCTTTACTTTGAATGTGAGATGCAGCTGTGACATGAATTATAACCGGAGGGATCCGCAGATTAATGACAATGATGTGTCAGTGTATAAAACAAGAGAGAGTGGAGTGTATGATTGATGAATGAAAGGGAGATGCGTGTATACGGGAAGGATGCTCTCACGTCTTTATGTAACTTCCATGTGCTATTGCCTGCTCTGCTTTCTATGCAAAGGCGACCTTGAATTGAATTGAACCCAATCCTTGCTTCAATAAAATGGACACATCTCTCTAAGATGCCCACAATCCAAATAGTTATATGAAAAAAAACTAAAGATTTATTAATCTTGCAAAAATAATACGATATTTAACAACAACAAAATTGAACAATCCACAATAATGATTGACTGTAATCTAGTAGCTGAAACATAATCAGCCAAATGAATGAAGCAATGATATCAAGGGAGTGAAAGAGAGGAAATTGGATGTACAATTATTTGAAAGTTATTACTATGAAAATGATTACCACGACGAAGAAGCAGTAAAAGTAAAAATCATGATTATATTTGGAAAACATGGTTACCATAGTAATGTACCCCATTTGGTCCCAATTATAGGGTATGGTTAATTACCTTGGCACTTTTGTAAGGAGTGAGGGTTTAATATCTTTAGCCTGTAGAAAAGTGTGTGACTTCCCAATCTTGCACTTCCCATAAATTAATGATCAAAATAAAATATGTCCAATAATTTAAAAAGGAGGGGCAATATTGAAAAAGAATTATTAATACATTTTTACCCTATATTTAAGACTAAATAGGCCTTAAAATTTTGCCCTATAATTAGAAAAGGAGGAAGTATCATTCTAGCTGCCACGCCTTGTTTTATAGTAAAAGTGGCAACTCCCCGTTTGACTCGGTTCTGGTTTGGTTTTCTCTTTCGCTGCCTTCTCCCAACGTATTGGCGTAGATCTGACAGTGCCAAGGAGGTATCTGAGAAGTGAATCAACTTGTTCGAGGTAGCCCATGTGAATCAGATCAAAAGATAGAGAGAGAAAAGAAAGAGCCCATGGGAATTATCATTCTGGTTTTTTGACGGTTAGAGAGTTTCGAGCTGATGGCTTTTTCTGATTTTTTCTTTCTTTCAAAATGTATGGTGAATGCATGAATAATGAGAGTAAGAATAAAAATGGAAACTCTAGGGAATAATAAAGAAAGAGAGTGTGGGATACTAGGAAGAGAATGTTGGGTATAATCCCCATGCAGGGTGATGCATTCAAAGCTGAAAGTTGAAAGGTGTTTGTTTTAAGTGAGTTGGAATTCCATAAAAATAATAAGGAAGGCAATTGGGAACGCTTTATTCCCTCTTCTTTGGGTCCGGAAGAAAATCATACACAGTTCCCGATTCCTTCAATTTCTTATACTCTCTTTTAAAAGCTGCTCTGCATCTCTCTCTGTACATATGCATAAATGAGCGCCACCCATCTGTTTCAGGTTCTGTAAATTGTAATCCAGTTGGAGGGTTTAACTTCCTTGCCTTGTTATAATGCAACTAGTATTTTGCAGAGTTGCCATACGATTCGAGTTTGATAGCAATAGTACAATATGATCGGAGTTGCCATGCCACTTGCAATCTCTCTAAATATTGGATCTAACTCGATCGAGCATAGTTCCTTCCTCCTCCCAAAACAAAAAATAGTACGTCCATAACTTGTCCCCCTCACCTAACAAAAGGGATATATATATATATATATATAGTGGTTTCTCCCTTCTTAATAATGTATCAGTGACTAATTATTAATGGGATGAGAAGGATATTATGTTGCAAATTACATATATACTCCTCTGATTTAGAATATGAGTACAATTTTAAAAGGTAGTTATATGATATCAAATTTGCAAAAAACTTTGTAAAACATTTTAAACACATCATGATTAACAAAAGCAATATTGTATTAATTATAATAAATTAATTAACAAATGTTAATTATCAAACTGAATTTATAGGGAACAAATTATATTCTGAAGGGGAGTAAAATTCATAAGTGGGTGACTGACAATGGCAAATGCCGTAACTTTCTTTTATGAGGAGATATGAGAGAGAGAGAGGAAAGCTGAGAAGCCTTGGATACAGTTGCATTAGTGCTGCTTGTCAGCACATGCAATCCACTTTCTACAACAAAATCCACTTTGGCCCCCAATGTTTAACCTCCCCTCTAAGAAAAGCACATATATCCCTCTTATCTCCCACTTCCCACCTTCCCTCTCTTTTACTCTCAAACCCATCGCCGCCGCCACCTTCTTCTTCTGAATTCTCACTGTTTTCTCTTGATCGACCTCCCACACAACTAATGCATGTTCATCACTCTCCCACTCCCCTCACATCCACACCCTAACTTCTGATCACTACCGTTATAATACTATCTCAACTCAACATGAGAACAGGTAGCTGCGCCGTCCAACAGGGTCTAACCACCGAAGCAGCTGCCGTCGTCAAGCAAGCCCTCACGCTCGCCAAGCGTCGTGGCCACGCCCAGGTCACTCCCCTTCACGTCGCCCATACCATGCTTGCCTCTGCCAACGGCCTACTCCGTACGGCTTGCCTTCAAACCCATTCCCATCCGCTTCAGTGCAAGGCCCTGGAGCTCTGCTTCAATGTCGCCCTCAACCGCCTTCCGGCGTCCAATACCGCAGGCGCCATGTTAGGTCCCACCGTTCACTACTCTCATTGCCCTTCCATCTCCAACGCCTTGGTCGCCGCCTTCAAGCGGGCCCAGGCCCACCAGCGCCGTGGATCCATCGAGAACCAGCAGCAGCCGCTGTTAGCCGTCAAGATAGAGCTCGAGCAACTCATCATTTCCATCTTGGATGATCCTAGCGTCAGTCGAGTCATGAGAGAAGCTGGCTTCTCCAGTACTCAAGTCAAAAGCAATATCGAGCAAACGGCGTCTTTGGAAATATGTTCTCAGAAGGAACATAGCACTGCTGCCAAAACATCGGTTTCCGGGGATCCGGTTCGGCCCGAGGATGTGTCGAGTGTGATAGATAGCCTGATGAATCAGAGACGGAGAAGTACGGTTGTCGTGGGAGAGTGTGAGGTTAGTCTTGAAGTTGTCGTACGAGAAGTGGTGGATAAGGTCGAAAAGGACGGTGTTAAAGAGGGTATGAGAGGGATCAAGTTTGTTTCTCTCACTCGTTCTGCCTTTGGTCATTTGTCCAAAGTAGAGGTTGAGAACAAGATTGAAGAGCTTAAGAGCATTATTATAAATAATCACCCTGGCAAAGGGTTTATTTTGTATATGGGAGATCTTAAGTGGTTGTTTGAGTACAGAAGTCGATGGAGCCAGCAAGTAGTGGAACAGATGATAATGGAAGTGGGAAAGCTGGTGGGAGGAATTGGAGAGAATAATAATGGAAGGTTGAGGGTGATGGGAATAGCTACGTTTCAGACTTATATGAAATGTAAAAATGGGAATCCATCGCTGGAGACTCTCTGGGGACTTCATCCTCTTACTATTCCTGCAGGAAGCTTGCACTTGAGTCTCATCACTGACACTAACAGGTACCCTAGTTGGTAAAGTCGGATGTAATTTACCACTTTAATTCTCTTACTTCCACATTCCTCCTCTCCAAAACTGTTCCTTCTTCTCATCTAATAATAATTGATATAGTCATTAAGCATAGCAAATTGAAAGAAAATTGAGAAAGGTGGGGTTGTCTTTTACTTTACAAGGTTAAAACGAAATGTTTGGTTACACGAAACGAAACGGGGAAAAAATGTTATTTCTTTCATTTAATTTTCTTTGTTAATTTCTCAACTAGTTTTTGTATGAGTGAATAAGGAAAGAAAACAATAGCAAAAGAGCTTTGGTTAAAAAGCGTGTTGTGAAAAGAGGCGTCAGTCATTATAGTCTTGTTTTCTTCATTGATTGATTAGAAGTAACGAGAAAAGTGGTTTTCCTTCTTTTCCCCCCACTAACATTATTGAATCTCTCAATTTTCATTAGTTTTTCTTTTGGTTCATTCCCTTTCCATTACATTTTACTATTCTCTTCTCTTGAATGACTTTATTAGAGGGCGAAACATATATAATGGTTAATTTTATATATAATTTCGCTCCTTTCCGTTCAGTGACCGACAAAATCAGTCCTCTAACAAGAAAGATGAGGGCAATCGGACTGGGTGTCTGTTACCGGAACCAGTGGAAGAGAAGCAAGCGGCGGCTTGCTTGGCTGAGTCTTTGCCCAAGTTTGAACTACAAGTTCGAAGCTTGCAGAGTAGTTCCCGTAACAGTGACTCATCCACAACTCTTCCTGCATGGCTCCAGCAATACAAACATGAGAGTAGATCATCCTCCAATGATCAGGTTTTAATTACATTACAGCTTGTATATAATGGGTATTGTATAGATTTCGATATGGAAAATTAATTAATTTTCCTTCTTGTGACAGAACTGTGTTCCAGTGGGAGACCTTTGTAAAAAGTGGACTTTTATGTGCAATAATAGTCCAGTTCAAAAGCAACCCTATCATCTCACGTTGTCTTCTGTATCAACTTCTTCGTCTCCTTCAGCCTTCTCATATAACCCACCAAGAGACCAGCCTTTCTGGATCTCTGAAAGTCGTAATAGTATTAATAAGCCAAACGAACCAACTCTGAGAATGTACATCCCGGAGCATAACAGCGGCAAACAGTCATTCCCACCATCCAATCCCAGTTCAAACCCTAATTCCACTTCATCCGGTGATCTCATGGAAACGGAATATGTGAGCAAGTTCAGAGAGCTCAATTCAGAGAATTTGAAAACCCTATGCAATGCCTTGGAGAAAAAAGTACCGTGGCAGAAAGATATAGTAGCAGACATCGTAAGCACAGTTTTACAGTGCCGGTCGGGCATGTTAAGAAGAAAAGGGAAGATCAAAGATAGCGAGGCGAAGGAAGAAACGTGGTTGTTCTTCCAAGGATTCGATGTGGAAGCTAAAGAGAAAATAGCCAGAGAACTGGCTGCGCAAGTATTTGGGTCCCAGAGCAATAACCTCGTTTCAATAGCTTTGAGTAGTTTTTCATCGACAGGGGCAGATTCAACAGAGGAATATTGTGGAAACAAAAGATCAAGAGACGAACAAAGTTATTACGTCGAGAGATTCGGGGACGCAGTTTCTAGCAATCCTCACAGGGTGTTTCTGCTGGAGGACATAGACCAAGCGGATTATTGTTCTCAATTGGGTTTCAAAAGGGCTATTGAAAGAGGAAAAATAGTGGATTCAAATGGCAAAGAGGTTAGTCTTTGTGATGCAATAATCGTTTTCAGCTGTGAAAGTTTCAGCTCGAGATCAAGAGCGTGCTCTCCTCCGGTTAAGCAAAAGTTGTCATATGAAGCATCAGAAGAGAAGGATGATAATAATATTGCTACTATGGAGGAGACGAGCCCTCGTGTGTCTTTGGATTTGAATATTTCTATTGATGATGGGCAAGTGGATTACACTGATCTTCTTGAATCCATAGACGGACGGATCGTCTTCAGAACTCGGGAATTATGAGGGGTTACAAATTATACGATGTTTTTTTTTTGTTCTTGCTGCGTTACATCCTGTGACATGCATGTCTTCGGATTCTCAGGCCTTTTAGGCAGGATTTGAAAAATTTGCACACCCCTTAACTCACTTTATCATGTAAAACTATATGTATATTATTACCAACCGTCATATATATGCGATATGTATAGGACTTCAATTTGCCTATTATTTTCCAACCAAATTATTAAAGTGTACTGGGGAACAATTTGTTTATTGGCATTCTGGCGCGCTACACTGCTTCCTCTATTAGAGTAGATATAGACGGTATAATCTATTTAATGATAATTAAAAGGCGATCTACTGCATTTAATTTTGCTTGTTCCAATGGTAATGACGTGACTCTTGCGAAGTCGGTGCCCTTGAGGGAGCGCAATCTGGGTTTTTATATATTAGGTTAGGGTATAGTCGCCTTTTTCTTCCGGCTCATTCATAACTCTGATACATGTGCATGAAACCGACGTGCGCTACCTGGATATAACAGTTCAATAAGAAGCATACAATAGGTTTTTCTTTCCTTTTTTATTCGTTTGGATTTAGTGGAATCATCATCTTTACGCGGGAACATTATCTGTTACTACACATGCGCTTTAATTATCAGTTGATTCCCTTAAACATATATATTGAAGGAACTCCATTTCCTTGTTTGATTATCCTCGACACTTTTGGTTCAATTTCTAACCATATCTTTATATCCTTCCATAAATAATATTTAATGCCTCTGCGATTTCATTTAGTCAAGTAAATATGGTTTTGATTTGTGCCATAACATGGAGCACAAAGTACATTATTCCCCTCTTGTGATTCAATCAAGAAGAAGACCTTATACGTACATATAGATAACCAAGAGCTCTCTCTCTCTCTCTCTATATATATATATATCGTGTTCGTTAATCTTCTGCATGCGTTTTCCCCCTAAATCAAAAAGAAATATTGAAACCACTTGATGATTGTTGATTGCGTTACAACTCTCTTGGCTAATTAATTTACTTCTATGTGTGCCTATTAGGGCCTACCAATTGTAGTTTCCTGGCGTGATGAATCGAATAAATAGGCAGATTCGAGAGAGAGATATCGTGATATGTGGATAGGATTATGCGTACAGTCTAAAAATTCTAAAACATGCGCCATCTAATGTCGTGAAGTGTAAAATCAGAAGTCGATTACCAGCAGCCTTGTGTCTGTTGGGTTTATAGTATATTAAGGTGGAACATAGATCTATGGCGAAGGCTAATGATGACGAATGCGCTTTCCACTTTATTCCAAAATTTGTACTCTAAATATCCTCAATAGCTACAGTAATTAAACTTTACTGCTTTTTTATTTATCTACATGAGCGCATCAACTATATATATATATATAATATGTTTTTCAACTACTGTTTCAATAAAGTAAAGCGCGATGTGGACTTAATAAATAATAATATTTGTTTTCTCTTCTCTCGGATTTTAAAATTCATATCGAGTTGCCCAATAATTAATCTGAAACAAAAATCAATAGTTAATTTCTTATATGAATCTAAACTACCCGTACGTGGACGAAATAAATTGCATAATTCACCTTAATCATTCTGCACTTAAGTACATCATTGAACGGGACAAAATATCATAGTTATTGTGCGATCCATAACGTAAGGTTTATGCAAAGAGGGAGCAACTTTTCTAGTTCGGAAGAAAAAAGTAAAATCTTCGGCAAGGGAGCACAACTTTTCATGCTATGATGCATTTTGCTAAAGAATATAACTTTCTTTCTCGGAATTTCGAAACCCAACATTCTCTCATCCTCGGAAAGCAATAAAGGGGTTGCGGTATGAGAGTTCAAAATAACTAGTATAATGGAAAAGTATGGAGAAAAAGATAGATAAGCATCTGCTCTTTAAAACCTCAAAGACGTTGCTGCTTTAGAATCACTAAAAAAAACGATCTCCTAATCTTGGCGCAACAATAATTAAGGGCCTTAAGCTTAAGTAGAGAATTTGTCGCTTATATGTTGCTTTTAAAAAGGAGGGGTCTTCAAGAATTTTGGTGGACAAAAGTGGGGTTTCAGTGAATGCTTTATCTCTTCCTCTTTTGCTAAATCTAGCTTAACCCTATATTAATTCTCCTCTACCTTTTACTGGTCTCTTTTTATCCTTTATCTTTCTTTCTTTTGGCTATTTGCGAAGCCTCCATCTTAGACTACTGCCTTTCTCTTTAATCTCTTTCTCAGTCACTTCACTTCATTTTCTTCTTTACTTCTTTAATTTGTTCGACTTTCTTCCCAACACTTGCTTGCTCGGATGGCAACAGGCAACCATTAATGAATCCTTTGTCAAAAGGGTATCTTCGTATCTAATTCTTTCTCCAAGTAGACTCATGGTGAAAGGAAAAAACAATAATTCACTATCCATGCATGTATGTATATGTATGTGTGTTGAATGAAAGGACATCCGGAATTGGAATCTAATTTCCCTTAAAAGCAGGGAGATAAAGTAGGCACCTGAATGAGATATGCTTAAAATTATAAGAGAATAAAGTTAGATCAAACATGATTGATTGTGGAAAGTGGTTTCCCCTTTTAGCCTGTTAATTTCAACACACAATTGTGGCTGTTTTTTTTAAATGTTCTTTTCAGGAATAACTTCGATATACGAGTGTTTGGATGCTAATTCACTTGCTATATTTTTTTATATATAAAAAAAAAACTTTTGGAGCCGTAATTAGGCATCGTTACGTTAGAATAACACAAAATGGGAAGAAATTAAAGTGCAACGGCAGCTGAAAGTGATCTAACGCATATGGTCAGAAAAATAAGCCTATTTTGCTTCTGTCTTACCCCTGAGAATGAAACATGAAGCGCATTTGGGATCACTAAGTGTGTGTTACGTGGCTTTTCCACTATTCTTTTGTTTTGTAATGATTATACAATGGCTTTTCCATTAATCCTTTATTCCACTTCCAGTGCGCAAGAGAATATTTTCAGGATCAATTTACTGGAATAATTCTAGTGGTCACTAATACGCGAAAAAGGGCTCGTGGAATTATCCAAAAGCTACAGGCCAATTATTCCCTCTGTATATTGAACGCCCGCAGGTTAGAATACATTTTATATTATGTTCGTAAAAATATACTCGAATGAGAAGTTGGGGAAATTAGCGGTATCCATTCCTTAAAAAACAGTATTTATATACACACTTACTTATGAAAGATAACTGCCCCTCCGAGGAGATCTATTAGCAGTAAAACTTGAAATGGATCGTTCTTTATTTCCATGTGATCGCCTTTTACTCTTTTTTTTTTCTTCTTCTTTTACTTTTTAATATATTTATGGTCTTTTCATATGTGAGAAAGAAATTGTGATTGTGTCTATCTTCACTTTAAAAATTTGCTGCCGACATGTGATGCTACTATAGAACCTTCGACGCCAAAAACAAGTCACCACATTTTTTTAAGAAAGCCAACTACCTCGTAAAGATATATATATATAAGAGAAACAATATTATATAAGGATATGAAACGTGAAAAATAAAAAGGAAAAGCTCGATTACGTTTATATATCGGGCAAAAGATCGATGGATGTAGTTTAATTTCTTGAGCCCCTCTTTTGTTATATTTCTTACGGGACCCTTTCGTTTTCAAACGAACAGCCTAACAGGTAAATGAAAGGGCGAACAATTTTTAGAAGGAAGAGGAAATTATGAAAACGTTGAGATGGAAAAAGAGGAATGGTTGATTTTTGAAGAATAGCAGGCGCGACGATGAGATGCACGTGGGGTGTTCCAAATCTGCTGCACGTAATAGAGGGGACCATTTTGGTGTTCCAAAAGCTGTTGGGCCTAGGCCCAATCTTTCTCCTCCGTCGTCTTTCTTTCTAATAACGCTTCAAAATTAGTTTGTGTATCACTTAAATAAATTTTATATTTAAATTTTAATATATATAAAAAATTTCTATTGATAGACTCACCCACTATAGTCAAATATATGATACATGTCAGATAATTAAGATAAAATTTTAGTAAATTGGATGAATAAAAAAAATAATTCATATATTTTATTGAAGAATGACACAACCGCCACGTCCACTTAGCTTTAAACTTTATAAAGGAAAGAAAATAAAAAAAAAGCCTATTTTCTTCTTGAATTAAAATATATATACATATGCATGTCGTGTCTTTTGATTAATGGAGTGAAAATTATTAAATCCTATTTCCTGTGGATGTGACATGAGACAAAATAAGATAAAAATGTGGCCGTACGATGGGGCGGGTTTCTGGTTTTCCCCTCGTGGAAGGTGAGATGGGATAAATAAAAAGGGAATGGGATCATGATGGGGTCCTTTAACGTATGGAGCCACTGGCAAATGCATAATGACAATTACTGAATCCATTAATTATCGCAAAGAGGATATGCGTCACCAATGGCCCTAGCTGATGGACTAAACTTGAATCACAAGCCTTGTTTAATTTCTTTTTTCTTTTTTAAGAAAATGCAAGTGCTCATTATTATGTGAATGAAGGATCCTCTCCTTTTGTAGAGGCCAATCACCTCCAGCCTCCAGTCTTATCCTTCTTTATTTCCTTTCTTTAGTTTTCTACTTACCTTTAAGAATCACTTTGGCATACTTTAGATTTTTTTTTCTTTTTTTCTTATAACCTTAGAAAAGGGGCTGAAAATATTAACCCCTACGAGCTAACATGTCTTTTGTTAAATCGAGCCACATTAGATATTGACACAAAGGAGGAAGACTCTTTTACTATCACGTTGGATGTTCTCTATTTCAAAGGTTGTGGACATCATATAATGCTTCAGTATTATTCGAGAACACTATAATCCTCTTATATATATATATCCCTGATCCCAGCAAAAGCTTGAAACCTTCTCCAATACCTATCATCTCTCCCGTGTTTCATCGTGAAGCCGATTTTCTTGCCAATTTCCATTATCGTCTCTTCCCAGTTTGTCTTGTGCGGCTACTAACTAAGAATTCTATGTCCTTTTCCTTGTACTCCTATCCAGCAAAGGCCTTGCTGCATCTATTCTTTCAGATCATCCAACAGCTCCTAGCTTTTTGAAATCTTTCCATAACAATAGCTATTGAAAACACCGAAAACACTTTTTGGAGACTCTTATATATTATGCCTCTTTATCAAGATATGAGCTTGGTCTGTCCTTTTTACCCCTCTTATCTGCCCAGATTATAATATATAGTGACTCTTGTTGTGGATATCTTAATTAATATACCCTCCCCAGCAAAGTTTCTCACAAAATATTTACTTTTGAACTGGGTGACATAGACTTAACTTTAACAAGTGGTAGCAGGTTGATTGGGACTGATTGGACTTCCCTGGAGAATTTCGGGTCATAAACGCACTATATACCTTACAAAATTGAAACGAGTGACCCCCAGAGAGAGAGTGTTTAAAATTTATTCCAATTTGCATAAATATTGGCAAATATGTTATATTATTAGTTGCTTGTTAATTACTAAGGCGCATTTTGAGACTGATATCAATTATTGCACCAGTATGCTTAATTTTTGAATGTGCATGTGAAACACTTAACATAGATTTAGTTGTTAGGCCACTGCTCTAGCCTAAACGTTAAAGGTCATACGTAACTGAAGTTTTGAAAGACGAACACGACGTTCAATGTTATGAGGTTGATTTTGAAATTTCGGACCATCCAAAGTCGTCCAAATATGATAGCATCGAATACGAAGTGGTGTTGTAGATAAACGAAACGAAAGGAAGAGCCGGTAATTAGGGTGTAATAGCCAGAGAGACCCACCAAAAGAGAAAAAAAAGAAAAGGGCGTATTGGGACGGCAAGAATAAGGACAAGAATGTATGAGGATGAAGACAAAGTTTCCACACACAGTTGGGGCTTTCTCAGAGTTTAAGAAAAGGGGGAGATAGGCGTATGGTTCTTTTGGTTTATATATAGAGCTCATTATATGTGTTATCCTTCTCCTTTTTGTGCATGAAAGTAAGGGAAGTCGTCGCGCAGATCCAAAAGTGGCTTGCAATCTATATTCCCCAGTTATGGCAGCGTCATATTCTGAGTCGTTGTCGTGTTGTGGGATGATTTTGCGGGAAGTTATCATTCATTTGAAAGGGATGAGAGGTCGAGGGATCCAAGGCAGTTTCATGTGCTGCACGCCGTTTCAGGGGAGGTACCACCACACCACCATTTTGTGTGTGCACCATTTACGTCGATATTGTGGTGGTCAAAAAGGAACCGTGGGGGGCGGACGTAGCTGATCACGCCAATCCAAAAATAAAAGGATCTCCACCACCATTAGGTTTTGTAGATGAACAACGCTGCTTTTTCTAAAGAGCCTTGGGGTCGTTTTCCCAAAGCAAGTTCCATGCCTTTACTTTTGAATGACTCTCAACTCTTTAATTAATAGTGGTATTGGGATTTAGACGAGTTTTTATACCTACATTCAGACCATGTTTCCTCTTATACAAGAGAGAGTAATTAATCTCATTATTATCTCCCCTTTCTTCAATGATTAATTTAAAACACTATTGCTTAACAGTCACGTAAGCAATGCAAATCATCCCGAGTTGCGTGTGAATACATATGATCAACTCTAATTAATATTGATCTGGATTGAGTTTAATCAGTGGTTGCCCTATTATAATTTACGCTTTTTACATACGATTAGCAATCTTAATACATATATATATATATATGAAATTTATGGCAGCGTGATGGGCCTTTGTTAGAATGGTGGAGGCCTGTTGGCATTGATTGTTGCTAACAGAGGGCCAGTTTTTGAGGCAAGAGCAGGAGCCCGTGTTGGCCCATACTCTTATTTAATTTGGGGCCTCTCGAGTTGGCGTCATTTGATGGACAGGCGAGTGGCGTTGGTTGCGCATAAACTAATGATAGAGTGGATTGGCATGCTTCCCTCAATCAAATCATGATCTTATCCGAATACTTTAATCTCACTTGTAACATCGCATGCCTCCCCCTCAATGTTAATTATGCACCTCGAGAAGGAGGAGAGAATCCACAAGCTTGTTGTTATGAAGTCCCATGCATATTATTTAGGGGGAGGGATGGCTTTGTACGTAAAGAGCTGAAAGTAATTATTGCGTCCATGGTGTTCTCTCGCTAAATTAATCTTATCTCGTTGCTGACAACCACTACTCATTCCCTCTTGTAACACTCCTCCTCTCCCCGTCCTCTCTGATAATTAACACTCCTCCTCCCCAATTTAGTCATAATTAAGTACCCATTGATCCGAGGGAAGAGGATTGCATCGTTCTGACCCTGTTAAAGACAAATCATGCCTGCATGCTTCATCACAATATATAATGGCCCGACGCTCAACCTTGGGGGTTTCTCATGAATATAATAACCATTGAATTAATATTTAATTAATTATATGTATATCCTTATCAAAATATTCAATCGACTTCTAATACGCCCAACAACCACAACAAAAAAACATAGAGGAAAGATCCAGAGTGTTCGATTATCTGATGCAGGAGAAGAAAGGGCGGAATTTATTATGCACGAAGAGATACATCTTCGTTTTAATTCGTGGATATAATGGGATGAGTAGACAACGGGCATAATAAAATGTGCATGTAATCTTCTCTCACACGACAAAGCCCCAACAGGTTAATAAAAATATATCACACCATATTTTTACCCAAGCATTTACCTACATTCTTAATATATAAACTAATCGAACAATCAATAGTAATCATGTTGAGAGAGTTTAAACATTGCCTGCGCTTACCTCCCTCTCTTACCCTTAATCCACTGTCCTAACCTCAAGAGTGAAGGGTATGGCATAGAAAGATCAAAATGAGACCACAAAAGAGTCCTTTACTTCAGGCCTTTGACTTTGAGAGACTATTGCCATATTGCCATGTGGTGAAAGAAGTTCTGGGCCCCGAATTATTATCTCCTTACAGTAACAGACAATCAATCATGAATTCAAAGATATCCGTGGGAGGCATGCCATTGCCTTATATTGGCTGTATTGTCATTTTGAAATTCCCATTATTTAAGAGAATTACTACAATTTAAAATTTGAATGGGAGAGGCAGGTGCAGCCGTACGCAGGTGGTGGGTCTGGGCCTTATGCCATGGGTAATGAGTAACTCTTATATTTATCACCCCCCAACGTATTATCTATCATCACTAATCGCCTTTTTCGTGCTCATATCTCTATCCCCTTCAACTCCCTCCCAACTGTTTCCCCTTTCGTATACCGATTCGTCCATTAAAGGCGACATCACCATTATAACCTCTACACCCCCCCCCCCCCCCCGCCCCGCCCGCATTTCCCGAGACCCTCACCACATCCTTTTCCATCCACCTGTCATTTCTCTTTTACCGGTCACCTTCTTTCCCTTTCTTCCCACTCCAACTTCCCCTCATTCATATCCCCCTCACACTTGGCCCCACTTTTCTCATTTTTTGTTCACATGATCCCCTACCTTCTCCTCAGGTAACCGGTTGCTCCCTTTCGATTTTCTTCTACAGCCTTTGAACCCCCCAACTAAAGCTAAAACAACGACCAACGCGGATGCTCCTACTATATCCGTCATGATCTGTCTTAACAAGCCCGGGACAGCAATCACCGTGATCATCGCTCTCACCCTCGCGGCGCTATTCCTCGAAATCCTCTACTTACTCTGGCGCCGTCATAGGCTCCGTCGGCGCACTTGCTCTGCTCCCGGAACCCACATGCAACTCCTCCACTTCCTGTGTTGGAAACGGAAGTCACGCGTGGAACCCCAACGAACTTCCCCTCCCACTTCGTCTTATTCTCCGCCGGAGCTGGCGGATCAGGTGATCAAGTGGCAGTGCCTGCACGGCCCATCCAGGGTTCTGTTCACCATCAAGGAGGAAGACAGAGAGGGCCTCGACCCCGAGAACTTTTCCTCCGCGGAAACCGTAGTCAGGACAAAAAGGGTATGTTACGCTACCGCTACTACTGCTGAGCCAGGTGGAGCAGATGAAAGCGTGGAAGAAGTGCAAGTAATAATAGAGACGACGCCGTTTAATACACCTTGCGCTTCACCTCCGTACTTTACTCCGTCGTCTTCGCCGGTTCGAGAGTCGGGGAATGGTAACGGGTGCCTGATGATACAAACCCCGACCGTGAAACGGGAGCCTCTTTCAAAAAGCCAGCAGTACTAGATCAAAGAAGATGTCCAAGTGGATCAAGTTTTAAGTTAGGCCCTTGGGATGTTATCGTCACCAGACTATGGATCGTGAAAGCGTCCACCGACTCCGTCATCTCAAAACTTACCGTTTGCTTCCATTTTGTAGCCTCTGGTTAATGTCACAGGATCACTCCATCTTCTACCGGACAGCTTTTCTTCTCGTTATGTACTGTTTTTTTTTTCTTTTGGTACCCATCGGACAAGTGGCCTCTGTTACTTAGAAAAAGAATTAGCTTCTTCTTTTTTCCCCCGTGAAGCATAGTATACTGAATCCCTTTCAAATTTCTTCACATCTGTCATCATATTTTACTTTGATTCCGTATTGGTGTAATGAACCCGAATCTCACATAATCGTTTTTGCCCCTTTCTTGAATTATAGAGGGCACGAGAACCCCTGAAAACTAAAAGGGGTGGAAATACGGCGAGGGCCTATTTCTTTGGGGCTAGTCGTGAATGGAGGGGATCCCGTTCTTCCCATGCATGAACCAGACCGAATAAAGAACGCTACTGAATCCCAATTTTCCTGGTTATCAAAAAATTGTCCCTCCTCTTCCTTTGTCCCTGTTATTCTACTTTTAATATGTCATTAGCTTCTTGGATCCCCTTGTTGCACCTTGAATTATTAGTTTTTGCCTTAGAAGCTTATGATTTCAAATCGTTTTTATTTTTATTTTATTTTGCAAATTAACACAAACGATAACATATCCCAATTAAATATCAAAATTATCAAGATAGGGTGACGGAGGTGAGAAAGAATATAGGCCAATTTGGATCATATTGGTTGGCGGGGACAAGAAGGTTTGGCCAACCCATTAATTTTTTTTTATATAAAAAAATTTAGATATATTCAGCACAAAGATAAGACACAGTATTAGAATTTAAAGTATTTACAATTTTGCCTAATAAAAAAATGCTCACAATATTACAAAAAATCAAACTCACATCATTATAAGATATAAACTCATTCATTACTATTCATACTAATCCATTAATTGGAATGATAATAATATCAATGGAGATCGGTTGGCAGATTATATTAAACAAGTAAATACCTATGTCTTCACGTTTTCTTAAATTTTGGATACGTTCTATTAAACTGAATATTTCGATCTGAACGGGGTCCTTCCCATTTCAATTTGGCGAACGAAACGGGTCTGAAAATGCATGGATTTCAATCTTCAAATCACATGAATCACGAGTGAGGCATGCATTTAATTACTTAATTTAGTGACAGCTATATGAATATTTCTGTATGGGAGATGCAGTTTAAGTGAGATGAAGACAAATTATCATTCACTGATTGGCTGATAGGCGTAAGGGATTAAATTGAGTAGGATATTGAGTACAACGCTTTAATTAACTGTGGCAGCTGCGTGTAGTACAGGACCTTCACAGGGAAAGGGGGATGGCTCTGTCTGTATCCATTTCTGGGTAAATTAAAGACCCATAGAGACTGCATGGCCTTCAAGGTTTGAGTAGTTTTAACTTGAAATGGATGTCCGAGCTAGAATGTGAAGCAAGTTACCCCTGCAACGTTTTTCCCTTGTATGCCTCTGAATAGTCAGTTTCTCCGATGCAGCCGATATGTAAATTATATTGGTCATCAACAGTATACTAAATATCGTATAACTCGAAAAAAAAAAAATACACAGTTACGCGATAAACATTAACTTCAATGCTATATATGCCCTAATAAATTATAAGAGCTTGCTTAACGAAGAATATACATTGGATATGAAGGGGGGGGGGGGGGAGCCCCAGTGTGTGTTGCAAAGATTTTTTTTTTTTTTTTTACCTCAAAAGGTTCCAGAATTCATTTTGATTTTTAAAAAAACATATGAATAAAAATGAAATGATCAAAATGTCCTTGTGCAATTTAAAAGAACACCCACATTGGGAAACAATTCCACTCAACAATATAATGACCTCACAGCAGAGAGGAATTAAGCTCTCGCCAGACTATTGGTTTTGTAAAGAAGTTTTATATAATCCGTCTTTATTCTATTGAGTTATCCTAATGTATTTACAGAAGTAATCTTAAGTGTTGCTTGCGTAAAATAAAGGAAAGATTTTTTTTCTCAAAATTATTTTGATGTTACGCATAGCGCCAAACAGAGGTCAACCAGATAAACTAACTGATTTAGCCTAAGATGTCTTTGACCAATAGAAAGAAAGATTTGGCTCGACAGTTTATGGTGTGATCCAAACTGGGACATTAAGCACAAATCCTTTGCTCAAGTCAATTCTTCTGACGTTGTTCTTTCTTTAAAATAAATGAATTTAAAAAAAAGAGTTGCCCAGTTTCAATTTAGTCGCGCAACGTTTTTCCCCTTGAAAATTGTAATTGCTCATGAGCAAACCGCCGCAATGGACACCTTGTTTATTTTTTTCAATCATGAGATAGCTTTGACCCAATCAATGCTGGGGGGCCCGGGGATCTTAACTCTTAACTCTATATCTATTCCACGTGTCACTATATATAATATTTAGTTCTGAATCTAATTTTTCTTTGAAAAAAAATGCTTGCTTATTGTAATTTTTAAACAAATCAAAATAAATACGTAATTAATATTTTGGCAAATGCAAGGAACAGCTTTATTTATTAACAACAGTATAAAATGGATATAGAAATAGAGAAACCAAATGAATAACCAGAAGCCATGTCCAAATAAATGAACAAATATCAGGAACTCATAATAATAGCCAAAATGCAATGGAGGAGACTAACGATGCTCCAATAATAATAATAGGTGTAGGGTAGAACCGTATATGAACAAACAGGGAGAGTCGGGTAAACGGGCGCTCCATCAGTAGTCCAAATCGCACTCTGTGGCCTGGAAGGTACCCGTGGAGGAGGATCCGTTGGCCGTCAAGGGAACCTTGAGGTCACAATTAATCTTGGGCTTGAATTTGCCGGTCTTGAACACGCCCAACTTGAACCGAATCTTGAGATACAACTTGACATCGATATCGTAAACCCCGGAGCTCTTGTCCTTATTATATTCTGAAGTCTGATGGGTACCCAGAGAAATCAAGTGTTCACCTTTGAACTGGGTGCTCAAATTATGAGTAGTCTTGTGGCCCATATAGAAAGGCGAGATTTGGTTGGAACCGAACCTGGCATCCTCGTACAGGCCTCTGGCTTCGACGTAGTCGTAGTAAATGCCGAGCCTTCTGTTGGGGTTGCGGATGGTCATGTTGAGGGCAAGATTGTAGTGGAGCGAGCCGTTGTTGTAGCTGAATTCTGTGAGGGAGGCATCGGTGACGTGGAATTTGACCTTGTTTGGGCGGACGATGAGCCAGAACACGAGGACGGCAATCCCCACGATGACGATGATGGTGCAGAGGAGCTTAAAGATGAGGCTGAAGATACAGCCACAACAGCAGTCAAAGCAACAGCCACAGCCGCTGCCGCCACGGTCTGGACGGTGGTAGGATTTGGGAGGCGGGATGGAGGGGCCGTAGTAGGCACCGTTCAATTGGGGATTTTTCTCGGCCATTTGAGAGGAAAAAGATCGAAGAATATAATAAGTACAGTGAAACGGAGGAGGGGTAATAAAGATGCGAGAAGAAGGCGCTAGTGCGCGTGCGCGTGTTATATAGGGATGGATGGTATTGTTGGGAAGAAGGAACTGTGAGTGTGGGGACCAGTGAGAACAAGGATATTACGGAGGTGGGCGCGGGGGGAGATTGAAGAAAGGAAAACGCGGTTGTTTGAGTTTCTGGTTAAGGTAGGATTGCATATTTAATTTATTGCCCCATGAAAAGGAAGGGATAGCAATTAGCATCTTTGAATTTGAGCGTGTGCAGTGCAGCTTCATGGGAACTTTCAAATTAAAGGTCCGGCTGCCCACGCATTGTCAATTTTTTCAACTAGGCACACGTTACGTCAGGTCGCTAACTCCTCTTAGAAATTTACATTTCTTCTGTTCACAGTTCGTACCTTATTCCTCAAGCACATGATGCGACGCGGCTGCCCTCCTTATCTAACACAAATATCTCCCGACTTTCATTTCATACACGTAAGCGGGGTTACAATTTTTTTTATGATTTTTAATATTATATTAAAAATTGTTAACAATTTATTATTTAAACAAAATGTGTTTACCTTTAAAATCAAGTTAAATAAAATCAGCTCACTAATGATATATTCGATCACCAGGAAAGTTAACGATTCATGTCTCCCGTAAGTAGAGGAGTTTGTGTTGCAACTCGAGGAAGGTAGGAAAACCATTTGAAGTCAACTTTTGGGAAATACAGAAAAAATCTCCGCATGACCGTTCTATACTGGATGATCTGTATGAGATCGTCTAACTATGTTAACCACAGAAATATTGAACTAATTCGTTATAAAGCATTCGTGATTTATTATATTATTTTACTTGTTTACAAAATTAAATTGTATTCATTATCTTTCATTTTTCATAGCCGTTCAGTCCACAGTATTACGTACGCTCGCTAGCTCCAGGAGCAGGAAGCTCTCAATTCTCATCACAACGTACCATGACCACTGAGGCGCTGCCCAATGGATCGAGTCGCCGCAGGGCTCTGGAACAATTCAGGCTCGTTTCTTGCCGTTATATCTCAGGGTATGTTTTACTGAACTGAATATTTCAATTTCAACGTGGTCTTTCAACTTCATTCATTCTGGCAACTGAAATGGCTCCCACGAAAACCATAAATGTGCGCGTTCGTATTTTTAGTATTTCTACGACCCTGCACATTGGTCTATAGCTGATTTGTCCACATTGATCAGATTCAAGGGAGAAAATATAATCATCATATTTTTTTTATAAACATTTGTCATATAATACTATATTGTAAATTTTATATGATTTTCAAGTTCAGTTGAAAATATTTCTCAACGAGATTTTTTTTTTTAATTTACAGTATTTAAATGTTTTTTTTGGTATCATACAATATTTAATTTTGTTAACCGGTAATATTTAAACTCTTGACTCTGTTAAAGAGTAATTTTGTTAATAGCAAATTATAGATACTTCTTAATTACCAAATTATGTACTATATTATATTCAATGTGAAGATTTCTTACTTGCCTGGAAATGTATGGATCTCAATTTCCAGATCACGGGAAACCACGTATGAGGCCTGCATTTAATGACTGAATTTTCGTCGCCCCTTCATTTTTCTATCTGTTCACTAAAAAGTCCGTTGATCTACACGTGCGTGATAACTGCCATATCCATCGAAACGGAACAAAATTTGAACAAAAACGATACCGTCCTATAGGGGCGAAATAGTCCACGCCTTTAATAGCAACTATAGTTCGGCCTGGTTTGAAACTGACAAAGCCCAGCCTATTTAGTGAATATGTCAAATTTTATGCTTCAAAATTGAAGGGCATATTCTGTTAAATAGGCTATATTTTTTTCAAGGTATAATCTATAACCTTGTCGATTTAGTTTATTTAATTATATATAAGTTGTAAATAGATTCAAAATCTATTTAAATTTTTTTATTTTCAAAACATGTATGCTTTGAAAGTTATTAAAAGTCTACATTTTATGTAGGCTTCAAAGCATACTTATAACTTTCAATATTTAAAATATGAGGAACTTTTGGAGGGCTACATTATAAATAATCTTCTAAAAAGGCTTTAGACCTTGTAGGCCATCTTTTTAATAAAAAAAGTTAGATGGCTTTAATATCAGTCTCCCACTAAAGTTAAAACATGACCCCATAGTTTAGAGAATACTTACTAGCGACTTATAAGATCGTCTATTAAATGAATCATCACAACGATAGATATAATCAAACTTATATCCTTATAAGATATAAGTCCATTTTTTATCATCTGTATTAACTCTTATTAATATCTCGAAGACATTTTGAAGGCTTAAATCTTGAGCCTAAAAAAATATGAATATAGGCTCAAGGTTAGAATTATTGTTACAAGTATAGGTCTATTTAGCTAAAGCCTGACCTAAACCTTTTTTCTTCCCTACCCTCTCGTATATTATTTGGTAAAATAAAAGTAAAATGACTTAGGTAAAATATAACAATGCAACATGTGGATATATTACAAAAGAAACTCAATGTAAGAAGGATATATAAAACGCATATACCCCGGCCACACCTATGGCCAAAGAATTAATACAATAAAATGAAGGTAAAAAGGATATAATAAAACGACACAAGAAGGAGGAAATTAAATGTGAGGGTGCGGGTAGTGGGGACGCGAAACTCAGAAATCGACGTCGCATTGAGTGGATTCAAACCCAGTGACGGCAGTGGTGTTAGAAGTGAGAGGGAGCTTGAGTTCACATTTCGCCCTGGGATGGTAGTCGCCGGATATAACATCCCCCAGCCTGAACCTTATTGTGAAGTAGAGCTTCACGTCTATGTTAAAAGCCCTTCTTGTCTTCTCTTCATTGTACTGAGCCAGGTCCTGGGAATCAAGCACCGTCACGTGCTGCCCAGAGAAGTGGGCTCTCATGGGGTCGGATCTCTTGGTGTACTGCCGGAAAGAGTTCATGTGGGTGATTACGTCTACGGCGTCGAACCTCTGGTTCTCGTAGAATGCCCTGCCTTCCACTCGGTCGTAATAGAGGTTGAGCTTTTTGTTAGGGTTACGAGCGGTGAAGTTGAGGACGAGGTTGTAACTGTTGGAAATCGTGCCCTAGGGGTCAATCATTGTCTTATGAACATTATTGATTTATGAATTTATTAATTGAGTTATCATATTATTTGCATGTTTACTATGATGACCATCCTTGGATAATTCATGATATTATCCTAAATGTCCCTGGTCGATCATCTATGTGGGAGCACAGATGAAATAAGACCAGTATGACTTTGAAGATGTATAGAGATATAAATCAAAGTCATAAGCACATGTAAGAGTACAGGGTGTTGGACCGACCCGCTATGAGAGAACTGCATGGGTAACGTCATAAGCTTCTCTCATATACAAATCATGTCAATATGCCCTTTGACCTGAGATCATCATGGATTCCTACATGACAAAACGCTCAGCTTTGACCTAGTCAAAAGTTACTTTTGACCGAGTGATCATAAAGACTATGTTCGGGTTTAGTGGTTTTTCATGCGGAGGAATGTGAATGGTCAAGATGGAATTTGTCCCTCACATTCGTGGAGAGATATTACTGGCCCCTCGATGAGTGAGTCTGAGAAATGTATGGTCATACTGTAATGGAAAGGTAGTTCCATTTCTATAGTCAGACTACTCAGGGATCGAGAAAGTAACGGTCGGGAATAGGAGGATGACATCATCCATGCCTCATCCATGACCAAAATATCGCGTGACAGAAGGGACATGATATGGTTGTATAAAAGGTTACATCGTTTATCGATCCTCATATGATTTGGGTAGTCGTTATGTCTTGCTAGAGACCGCTTGCGACTTGTGGGCTAGTATAGCAAATGGCCCACTGCCAACTTCATATGGGCCTACAGGGTCGCACACAAAATAGCCCAACACGAGCTATGATGTCCAGATTCAATGAATGATCCAGGTGAATGTATGTATATTTATTTATATTTATATTCGTATATATATAAATTCGTATATATATATATTATATGAGATATATGAGATTTAATTTATAAGGATAAATTAAATCTCTATCACGTTTGAATTCGAAATTCAAATTGATAGGATATCTCATATAAGAGATATTTATAAGATTTAATTTATAAGGATAAATTAAATCTCTATCACGTTTGAATTCGAAATTCAAATTGATAGGATATCTCATATAAGAGATATTTATAAGATTTAATTTTAAGGATAAATTAAATCCCTATCATGTTTGAATTTGAAATTCAAATTGATAGGATATCTCAAATTTGTTTTATGAGAATAAATCAAATATAGTTCAGTCTCATCTTTATTTAAAGTTAAATAAATAGGTAATTAAATCTGTGGGACGGATTTAATATTATTTATTTAATTAGTTTCTTATAAAATTATACAATATATGATATTGTATTATTTTCGGAATTAATATAAGATTAACTCCTAAAATCCTTTTCGGTTAGGGAAAACGCAGAGTATCCTATATATCTAATATTAGGAGTTACGTTTTGGAACAGACACACACATAGAACACAGAAAGGCCGAAGGGGACTCTACAAAAGGTTTGCAAATAAGAAACTGCCGAAATAGAGATGGAGAGGACGAACTCTTGAGAAAGCCCTGGAGGGACAAGAGACGCTAGCACGTCGTTCGTGGTTGAAAAGCTGTTCGTGTGGATACCAGTAGAGGAAGCCGACCTGAGTCGTCGACTTCTTGTGATCAGAAAGGGAGCACGAGCCGCAGAGAGAAGCTGTGAACGTCGTGACTGAAAGCTGTGGAAGTCGTTGAGACACACTGAGGGTAATGCTTCTTCCCACTTGACTTAAACACATACGGTAGATCCTGGCAAGGAATGAAAAATTTTTTAAGATAATTTCCGCTGCGTGTCTTTCAATTCCTTACAGTAACGGAGGGTGTTGTTGGCGTAGTCGAATTGCGTGAGCTTGGCGTCGGACACGTAAAACTAGAAGGAGCGTGGTTGGACGATGAGCCAGAAGATGAGGATAGCGAGGCCGGCGATGACTATGAGAGTGAGGAGGAGCTTCCAGAAGAAGCCCAAAAGGCAGCAGCAGCAGCTTCGACCACGGCGATGGCAGGGGCGGGGTTGCTCCATGGGAGGAACGGAGGGACCGTAGTAGGCGCCGTTCAAATGGGGTTGCTTATCGGCCATGTTATAACACAACCAAATGGGAAGAAGAGATTAATGGGTGGATATACGGTAAACAAGGTAGAGATCAATAATGAGATGCGAGGTGGCTTTGGTTGTGAGGAGGAGACGGAGTTGGGTGCGTATATATAATGAGGATAAGGGAGTTGAAGATTCAAAAGGAGGAGAATGAACGAGGTTGTGGGGGGCGTAAGGGAGTAGACTAGAATGATGGAGAGGGGCAGTGGAACAAATGGACCGGGATATTAAATACGATGAGGGGGACTACGCCGGGTTGTTTGTCCAATTCAATTGCTCACGGATGAGAATGTCCACGTACAAGAAAATTCAAGGAACCCGCTCCCAAATATCATGCATCGGGGGCATCGAAAGTTTCGTACCACAATTAGTATGGCTAATGGGCGGCTTTTTTTTTTTAATGTATCATTTTATTTAGTTTAATAATTTTGGCTTTACACAAAAATAATAATAAATAAAGAGTTATATATCATCTAATATATTTATCTTATTTATTATATGCGTCTACTATACTAATTTTATTTGTGGTATAATTTTACCCCCTAATCTTTTTAATTTTATATAATTCTTGTTATTTAAGAAATAAAATTACGTATAAAATTGTATAAAATTAAAAATATTATGGATAAAATTATATCATAAATAAGATTAAGATATTATACACATATAAAAAATAAAATTAATATATTATGTACTATATAACCTAAAAATAAAATGAGTGGGCTAATCTTTTCTTCTGTTTTTGCTAAAATAACATTTTTCTTCTTTAGGAATCTGTTTGTGTTTATTTGGAATGGGAGAATAGGTTTCGACGGGCACAAGCCAAGGTGACGGTGAGCCCACTCACCATAAATATTATTTTTCTTTGGTCTAAAACATGGATCCGTGGTTCTTTGATGGCCGATTGGCCATTCTCAACTTTGATCATTAAGTTTACGGGGAGGGCAAGATGGAGATATCAAAATAATAAAGAGAAACACGGTGGTTTTATTTTGAAACTTAAAATGAATAGCATCATAGCATGATTTTAATTGAAATGGAAGTTGAGAATGTGATCCAGGCAAATAACACTGAATATCATATAAATCCTAAAAAATTTACATATTTGCGCTATGCATATTAATTTTAATGATACACACTAAGAAGTCTTGAGATTGTAAAACGGAGAGGACATAGGATCTGGAGGTGGGAGGCTCAGTGCACTGTTGCACAAAACATTAGAGGGGAAAAGGCTCTGCCCTGAGAAGTGGGAGACCAAAAGGAGGATGGAAATTTAGTTACAGCTATATGAATATCTGAAGTTTTGTGTATGGGAAATGCAATGGAAGTGACATGAGAACAGGCTGGAATCCATTGGATGGCGGTTCGGCTTTATCTCTACCTCTAATAAACGGGGCGTTTCAGGTGGCCCAGATGAAGAAGACTGTCTTGGTATGCGAAGTTGTGAAGGAAGGCCATGTGAAACTGGTTTGGAGATGACATATGGGGTGAAAGACAAAATGGGGAAGGCAGAGTTTGTGAAATCAGGGGTGGGAGTGGGGTCATTACAAGAGAGAGTGGAAATATCATCACATGGCGAGTTTTGTTCAAATAAAGTGGTCTTTTCCCGTTTCCACTCTATTTTATGTGGTAAGATGTGAATATGAAATACAGAGCAGCATACGTGTTGAGTCATCATTCATCGCACCTTTGATTTAGACTGCGGATGAAGATAAGCTCCACCTTCGTCCCCCTTCCTTTTATCAACGTCATTGATCCAAACTAATAATTATCGTAGCTGAGGCGGCTACAAACACATGCACCCCAATAATTCAACTTTTAATAGCTCCCCTTAACACGAGTTGTCACCACCCCTGCATATCTGCACAGCTCCGCTTCCCCTCTCTCCTTCCATTATCACTCTCATTTCCCCAACAAAAAACACAGCATTCATGTTCTTTAAAGACTCTGATTAAACAAATGGAACGATAAAATCAACACAAGCAAGAGTGACGCCAAATTAATGCTCTGTTATTTGTACGCTTGTGTGTTACTGCCCGATCCGACCAATCTTTATGTTCATTTTCATTGTTCTAACCACAATAGGTTCTTCACCGAATTGTAATTTTGCTTTCAAGGGCCTTAATTATTAGCGATCCTACACTGGTAATAGGACAAGCAAAAAAAAGTATGTTATTGTAAACACATGGGGAAGGAGAGTGGTGGCTATCCGAGTCTAAATTTAGACGCTAACAGAGCATCGCTGGACCAATTGATACTTGACGGCGTTACCGCCGACGACCGATTCTGAGCTCCGGGATCCCCAGCTGATATAAGCGGGGCACCTCACGTAGATATGGTAACGGCCGGAGATGAAGGCCCCGACTTTCCATCTGACCCGTCCGTCGATCTTGATGGTCACCAGGACGTTGCCGTTGGACTGGTCCTGACTCAGTCCTTCGAAGTTGTAAGGAGCGACGGGCACGTTGTTGCCGTAGACGAAGGGTGACCAGACGTCGACCTCCTTGTGACCCTGATAGGAGGGAGGGATGGCGGTGCGATAGGTGACTTGCTGGTTGCGATAGTCGACGTAGGTGTCGAGACGATCGTAGTAGACTCCGATCCTTCCGTTGGGGTTGCGGGACAAGAGGGTCACCTGGAAATTTGTGGTCACGAAGTTGGGGACGCTGGCATTGAAGGCGTATACGGTGACGTCCTGGAGGACGAAGGATGGCTTGGAGGGCCTCAGGGCCGCCCAGATTATTAGAATGATCAACAGGATTAGGAACAGGAATATAAGGATCCCCGCAAGGATTCTCCGGAATATCTTCCGGCGACACCCCTTGTGGTGCTCGCACACTTTCACCGACATGGATCGTATCCCGGTGGCTGGAGCAGCAGGAGGAGTTGTTTATCAGGTGAAGTGAGAGACACACAGAGACAGAGAAGTGAATAGAGCAGGGGGACAGTGAGTTAGGTAGAAGATACACTATGAGGTCGGCGGGCGTAGAATGAGGGTTTGAGAGTGTTTTGGTGTTTATATAAAGGGATGAATCCGGTGTATTTGATATATGCATTAATGTTACATGGGTATCATATTATAATATTCAGAACGGGTTGTCCTATTGCGAACTAATCATAAGGAACGGTCGATATTTCATGATCATTAATACACTCGCTTCTGTGAAGATGTTGGTATTTGACTGCCCTTTTCTGGTCATCACAAGTTCAGCTTATTTTTAACTTGTGACGGCGTTTGCTCTGTTTTTTATACTGACAAAATTGCTCCCATCCATTTTTTGAAGGGAGCATATATAATAGCTGAGTTATTCACGTGTATAGGACGCACACGCAATTTGAAGACGAGACACAGACACAGACACAGACAAACACAAATGCCTGTCAGGAATCATTAATAAATTGAGAGGTATAGTTAAGAACATGACTCTGGCTTTTCAGAACAGAAATATATTAACGATCATAGTTTTGGGTACATCCGTCTGCGTATTAGAAGGAAGGAATATAATTATGGAGAACTCCATATGACCTTAGACAAAACTATACATATAAAGTGGGCAGCTATTAGCTAATGATGTGAACAGAAGGAAGCACCTACCAGGTGACTTATCACACGGGTCAAATCAAATAATGTTAAGAATATAATAAGAGAGGGGGGCAGGCATTAGTTTGAATGGAATGGAAGTGCACTACTTTTGAGTTGTGTCAGTGGGCGATGGCAATTCCAGGAAGGTATGCCTTTTAATTTATTTTGGAGTTGGTAGATATGCAAGCTGAAGGCCAAAATAATGAATAAAGATCTAAAAAATATCCCACCAATTTTCCTATGAATTCATTGGTTACCACTTCAACATCTATCTACGCAAGCACCACCTACTCATATATATATATATATATATATATACACACACACATTCCATTTCCTACATGCATATGCGTAATATTCAATGTGAACAATTCCCTTCTCTCTCTCTCTCTCTCTCTGTCAGTCAACTATGCATACCACCTTTTTTTTTTAACATGTAGTTGCCCAACCTTTGAAATATGGAGAAAAGTGAAGGTTAGGGGATAACTGGGCAATTAGTTAGGGGCTTAAATATGTGGGAGAACGTGGAATTGATTTTGGTGAAACAAATGAAGGCCTCCGTCGTGGCAGGCCTACCTACCGTAAACTTTTAATTCTCTCGGCTCCCACCCTCTTCTACAATATTTTACTCTAACAAATCTTATGACATCAATATTCATTGTCGGCCGAGTCCCAGAAAACCAGAGCTGCCACCTACTAGATTTTTTGCTTTGTTTTTTTCTGGGGGGCTGTTGCCTGTTGGCGTAAGTAGTCCCACTTCGGCTCCTATGATCTCTAATAAACAGATGAAAGGAGCAATTAACAGCGTATTCCTTTTCTTGTCTCTTTTCCACAGCTTATGCAATAGGATAGGATGACCATGACTTGTAACCCGCCAGTAGGTAAACGAAACAAAAGAAGAATGCTTGATTATTACAATAGTCATTATTATGATTAAATATAACTTTTCAATATAACTTTATATTATACACCCTTCAATCTATTTAAACTAATTAATTAATTTATATATTAATTAAAATTAATTAATTAATTTAAATTTATCTAAAATAACTGAATCAGCTCTTATAATTATAAAAAGATATAGTAATTAATTAGTCACATCCCCCGCAACAACCGGACCCGGCCCTACCGGACCATGGTTTTCAGATTCTTCTTCCTTCTCGAAGATCAGGTTGAAATCAGGATTCTTGTTTTTTTCTGTGTTATCGGGTAGCAGCCACATGATGCCAAGTGAAAGGACGCATGGACAAACATACATGTAACTGTTAAAAGAGAGCATCCGAAGGCGTGGATGATCGCAGGTTCTTCCATGACAAGAGGAAAAACCCAAGAATTGGATGATGAAAACAGAAAGATCACGGGATTAGTCTTATTGATCACATTTCGTCTTCTTTTATAGTTTCGTCTAAACATGCTGCACACCTACGATTTCATCACACAGCCATGCCGAATAAGCAACCTTGCAACTACTGGAGCCAGACCCAATAACATAATTTGATGGCTCCGGCTTGTAATCTATTTATATTGACCCAAAATACAAACATAATTGTTGGTAAGATACGCTCATTTTATCTGTGTGTGTACACACACAGTATTCCCTTTGACTGTTATGATCTCTATCCAACGGTAGATATAAATTACAACTTTATTATAGCAGCTTGTTTTGCATATCCACATCAAAGCACCCATTTCTGTCCCCAGCTTTTCTTGAAATGCTTTTCACCATTATGCACTGGTATGTGTAAAAGAGGAGTGATGGATTAGAAGGAGAGATCAAAATAAAATGATGGTGATGTGATGGGAACGCGACTTCCCCCAATGAGCACAAACCATGCATTTGAAAATAATGAAGGCAAGCACTAATGAGGATAAAGCCCTATTCTACCCACCAAACCTAACATTAGGAGCATCGCCTATGAGGCTCCGCCATCCTTAATATTTGAACGGTGATATCATTACGATGCTCGAACTAAATTGGTATTATTAGTACATTGTCATTTCAAATTCGTTTTCAAGGACACCGTCATTGCTCTGCTCCTGTAGAATATATATATATATATATATATATATATATATATGTAGAGAGAGAGAGGGCCTTTGGAAGCATTGTTTCAAAGGGAATCTGATTAGTTGGTTTACCTAAGGATTTGAAGGTTGAAAGTATAAAACCTGTCACTATACGTTGTAAGGCTGGAATTCAGGCAGTAAAAGCCCAGTTTTTATGAGAACAAGGCGTATAATTATCAATCATTTTATAAGGAAAGAGCTACAAGATGGCTTAATTATTCTGAAACATGTGCCTGACACAATAAACTCAGTCGGGAAATAATCTTTGATGGGTACTTTCTTATTCATTGTTTATTGGAGAAAGGGTAATAAGAAAACTGAATAACTCTTTTTTTTGTCCACCTGATTCATCGAAGTTTTCTTCCGACTATATCTGGATTCGATCTGTGTTGTGCACCTGGCTATAGTGGGTGAGTCTCCTAACGAGAATTTTCTATATATGCCAAGGATCAAACTCAAAACTTTATTTAAACGATACTGAGTCATTTACCACTTAAATTAACCCCCATTAATAACTGAATAACTCTTTTTATATATATATATATATAAAAAAAGGATTGGGCTCATATGTGATAATGGAATAACTCTTTATTAAGTGAATAATGAGATCTCATACAATTTATATGGGCCGGCGTTAATTACATAGCCCATATCTGGATTACAGAACAAGAATAGGATCAACTACTTTGCATGACTTTCAGCCCATTGCCTGAGCCCATGGTAATAAATAAGCTATAACTATTTATAGTTAATTTAATTTTTAATAAATATTATTTTATTATAATTATATTTGCAATATTTAGAGATATATCTTAATTTATGAGTGCCTAGATTTATATTTGAAGATAATAAATAACTCACCTTACTCGGTATTAATATCGTTTAGGAAAAAAGGAGATTATAGGTTAACTTAATTATTTTTTAAAAAAGTATATAAAAAAAAGTAAATGCATTTTAAATAGGTCAATGACAGAGTCTATGGTAACAAATTATTTACTGTTTTTTTTTGGAGGAAAAAACAAATTATTTCCTGTTAACGCACGCAGGAATTTCTGAAGTTAATTGTGGAAGACAAAGGTCAAACACGAAGTTTTTTTTATATAAAAAAAATTATGTAGATTTAACCGATGATCTACTAAAATCAAGCGTAATCTTAACGTTTAGAGATCGAGCTTATGTACCAAATAACCCTACCAACCTCACAAAGGCGGCGGAAGAGGGAATCCAAAAATATTCCTGGGATAAACGTAGAGCTGAGTACACGATTTTGATTGTTTCGCTACAACAAGCTCCGTACACGATCCCATTCAGGCGAACCGGAGCAGGAGGTGGCGTCGCCGCGGATCAACGTGGATGCGCCCTCGTTTACCGGCGAAGGAAACCGAACTTCCATATCGGGGCAGGTCGGGTTCGCGATGAAACCGAAGGCCTACTCGCCGGTACTAAGCTCCCTCGTCGCCTTCGTCTTCAATCTAAACCTGATCACTCCCCTCTTCCTATTTTCAGTCATCGCTGCAATCACCGTATCCTCCACAATAGGCTGATCCTTCTCCCATCCCGTCGTCTTAAATTTCAAATTCATCCTCTTCTCCTGTTCCGGCTCTACGCCCAAATGTTGTGGATTCAGGGGACAGATCAATGCGACCGCCTCACTGTCCTCGTACCAATGCAGGCGTCCAGGAGCTGGATGGTGAGGTTGAGGGCATCGGAGATGGTCAAGTCGGCATCTCAAGTGGCGGATAGCTCCCCGTCTGAGATGTTGAATTGAGGAACAGAGAGGGAGTTGATGGAGAACGTGGGTGGGATGGGGGAAGGAGGCGGCGGTGGCGTCTTTGATTGCCTGAGACGGTGGGCAACGGCAAGTGCTAACAATGCAATCAAGGCCAATAGAAGTACCGTATCCCAACAACGGAATTGTCGCTGTGTTTGGATTTGGACGTCGCCTTGCTCAATGTCCTGACGGAGAGGCATAGACTCAACTGTGGAGCCCATTTGCTTTTGTTATTGTTGTGATTGATCGTATGGTTAAAAGTGGTCGGTGTTATCAGAGACAGGAATGAAATTGTTGGACAATAGTTAGCTACTGTGGAGAGATTGATTGTGACATGGGAAACAGAGGATTAAATAGAAAGCCAGTATTTTATTTGATACAATGTTGTTCATAACCACTTCAGTTAGTCGCATGGACAAGGTAAGAAGTTGAATCAGCTACAGCCAATGTCAGTCGTTGTGATATTTGGGAACTGATTTTTCCGTTGCTTGTGATGGGGGCCTGTTCTGCTTCTCCTTAACCTATTCTTAACTATTTATCGATAGCTAAACGGCCACCACGTTTGGAATATTGTGAGATCAACTCTGGTCATTTCTAATTACATCAACAAACTTTTAAAATGAAAAATTAGTTGTCTATGCTTATTCTCCTCACAATATCAAAATCACCGCATTCGCCACCTCCGATACCCCGTATTATCATCTTGTCTAATACGCATTACAACCAATAAGGGGAGATCGAATAATACACCTTAGTCAGAGTTGCATCTTATAATGGGGAATATCCGGTTTTACAACCAGTTCTGTCGTATTGACGAGACTTGCATCCTATCTTATTCTAATAGAAGAGTTGCTTCTACCTTGAAGTCGATTCAATTTAGAATCCCAAACCAGTTTAGCATATTTTGGGAAAAACAACATGGGAAATCAGACCTGTAAAGGAGCCCACATGATGAGGAACCATTAAGAGTCTTCATTTCCAGAGTTAGCAAATATTTACCAGTAAGAAGTTTAAAGTTTCAACTGTTTTAGGCGATCGAAAGATAAAAGATTATAGCCTTCATTGAAACTAATGGCGCAAGTGTTTGTGACTGGTCTCTGTGTTAAAGGATATTCGGGTATTACACACTTAAACAACATTAGCGCTCTCTTCTTGATTAGCAAGAGAAAAGAGTGGAATAGTGCCAGAGATAGGTTAGCAGTTTGGGCCTGGACGGCCAAGCTTCACAACTACCACATCCTCTGGTTTGTCTTCTTGATTTGGACATGCAAAGAGCATATGGTGTAAGAGTTGACTGATGTTTGATCCTCTGTGTTCATTCATACGTCGCTACTATTATCTATGCTTCTTTGTCTGTTGTGTCGTATCCCTTTTTTAATTTGGGTAGAAGTCATACCCTGTATTTTTTTTATTTGCTGTATTAGGTTAATGTTGACTGTCTTAACATGTAGTGTACATTGAATGTGATTATGTTAAAGTCTTAAAAGATGTAAAAACATGAAAAATTTTCCGTAGGTACTCTAAACAAGAAATTAAATACTAAAAAGTCATTCAATTTTTTTTTTTATTTATAAATATGAAAGTTTGACTTGTAAATATAAATTGTAAAATAATGCAACTCGATTTGTAAATATGTAGGTCTAACTTGTAAATATAATTTTTTTTAAATCTCTATATTAATTTCTTTTACTCATGAGTAATTTTTCTTAAAAATATCGCGTGGTCATAAAAGATGGACATTACCCCGGCCGATAAGGATATGTAACAGGGGAACGAACAAATTAGAGAACATGATGACTACATTATTATTGATCAATCGTAGTAAGCGCCTAAGTGTGCCTAGAATGTTAACACAAAAATGAAGTATGCTACAATTCACCGCTTTTGTTCACCCCATGTCTTGCTTTCAAAAAATTCACCCAACATTTGCTCAAGCTGCTCGGGAGAGTATTTTATGTACTTCTGAGGATTTTTACCATTCTCTATCATAGGCCTGAAAGTTTAAACGCATTATCATAATAAACAAGAAGGGGACGTATTTTAGACGGGATTAAACAACTGAAAACAAAATACTACAACGTCCTCATAGAAACGTACCCAAAACGTTTAAGGAAAGATCTATAGGCAGGCAAGAGCACTTCAGCAACAGCCAACCTTAGAGATTCGCGCAACTCGCTGTCAGGAACTGTCCATTGAGATTGTCTTTGATGGAGCTCATCAAATTGAATATTAAAAGTCTTGAACCTATCCTTAATGGAAGCTCTGGAAACTCCACTACTGCTATCTCCACCGCCAGATGAATTAGCTCCTTGGACCGTGAGGCACTGCAATATCTGCAGGATCATAAATCCGCAGTTACTGACTGTGTCAACCTTTGTCATCCAACCTCAGGTAAAGTCAACATTATTCTAATTGTCATCATAATAATGCCCACTCAAGGGACAAGGACTGCAATCCTTAAACCAGTAGAAACAATAAGCAGCTTGATTAAGAATCACGAGCCAAGCCAACGAGATATCAAGCAGAATCAACAAACATGGTGGCATACACCTCAAACAATGAGCCAGAGGCATTTTATATAAGAAACAACAGCATCATTTGACAAAAATGCAATATATGACGAAAAAGCATAATAAGCGAACATTTTGATTCCCTTGAAGCAACAACTGTATGACAATTTCAAAAAGTTCAATCATTGACCATACAAATGAACCGCCTCCCTATACAGATCAACGTAAATAAACATAATAAAAAATAAATTGGGAAATTAATATTTCAGACCAAGGAGTGAAAGTGTCACTAAGTTTCTTGTCAAATTTCCAGAATTCAAGACCGCTTTAGAGGAGATGCACAATGAAGCTATATATCTAGATATCAACCAAGATGTCAATTATGTAATTTATGCTCATATAATATATATAGATAGAGATGGATAGAGAGAGAAAGATCAGAAAATAGAAGAGACCCTACTTCACAAAGATTCATAAATTTGAATAATTTTTTTTATAATCAAAATTTGAATAAATTGACCTTTGCCCAAGAGATTCTTTTATATTGATTTGCATGCTGCTGCACAATTCTTCTGTGTATTTGCACCCAGTCATCCCCCAACATTTCTTTTGCTTCTGACCTGCGAGTAAAGTATTCAGAATGTCAACGGATCCGGATAGAAACTTCCGGGAAAAAAGGGTTGAAATTGTGCAAAAAACCTTCTCACAGATCTGACTATGTAGTGAATATTGTTCATAAGAAACAACTGGGTCAATGCAGGATCCTTATACTGTTTTGATTTTCCATCCAAATTGTTTTGAAGTGCCTGCATAATTCTTGTTGTTACAGATGCTAACTGCTCCTCTGGATCACTAGCATCAAATTCTTGAAAAAGTTGTTTCAAAGTCGATTGATAACTGTGCACATTGAGTGCCCGCCGGGAAGAAAAAACACAAGTTAAAACTCACCACAAACAGAACTGGAAAAGACAAGGTATAAACGGGAGAGTGAGCTGACAAAGTGACAATTTACAAAACTTCTCAATCAACAAATTCACGAGGGAATATATGAAGGGCAAAGGCTACCATTGTTGGAATCAATTAGATAGCATGTCCAAATTTCAAATACAATATGCAAGGAGTTAAAGCGCCTAAAGAGAAAACAAACATTACTTTCACGAGGTGAATATTTTCCAAATTGTATAGCAAGTAAAATTTAAGAGAAATAGAATAATGTAAATAATATAGGGTCAACTGTCATATTTTGAGTTATGAGTTATGACCATGAAAACTATAGCAGAAAGTACCTGATAAAAAACCAGGAATAGGAAAATGCGACATATATCCATACAGACATAAATCTATAAAACAAACAAAAGGCGGCTCCAGGAAATCTAAAGGCAAACTGATCACTTACTCATATAGAAATTTCACGTAATTGATCACATAGCTAGTTAGAGGATGGACAGTTCCATCTAGTACAGTAGTCTTCGTGGCATCCTTTTCAACTGCTTCCTCAAAGTCACCAAAGGTTTCTTGGGCTGTCTGAGCTAGCCGCTTGCTCAAACTCAATGCGGTATCCCGCATTTCCATGCAAGCTTTGCTTCCAAAAATTGTCTCAATCTGCCTCCCATACCCCATGAAAATAGAAAGAAAAAAATACATTAAAATAATAGTAAACTTCAAAGGTAAGCGTCTCTAACCACCTCCCTACCCAAAAACCAATATCACTTAACCCCTTTCCTGTGAACGCGTCAGGCATAAGCATACCATTGGCATAAAGCCAACATCAAGGTAGAGGATTTAGCAATTTCTAATGACATCCTATTCCAATTCCATGGTGTGAGTTTTATGATGGATGTTACTAATGTCCATAGTTTTCCTTGTCAGATTGCAGTTTTTTCACTCCCTCTTTCCTTTCATTAGGTTGGCTCGCCTTGTTAAAGTTCTTAATTTGCAGGTTCATCGGTCTAGGAATAACACATTTTCTTCATATCCATATGAGGTCTGAGGAATCATGAAAGCCAAATATAGATAAGTTAAAGGCATAAAATAACAATAATGATATATTGACTCTCAATCTTTTATCAGACCCCTTGCAGTTAGTGACATTAGATTCAGAATCAAAACCTGAAAAGAAACTAGGTAAACTTTGGTCTTAAAATATAAACTGACTATACCTCTGACTGAAGTTCTCTCATGATCTCATACATATCCAGAAGAACAAATAATTTTTCTGGAGATCTCTTGCTTTTAGCAATAGCCTCTCCAAAACTGAGAAGCATAGCCACACTGTTCGCAGTAACTTCAGCAAAACATTGAGATCTCAAAGACTCAACCCCCTCAAATATTTGATCACAGATTTTCTTTTCCCCAGAAAATAGCAATTTGAACTGTTCAAGCAAAAATAGAAAGATGCATGAAAAAAAGTCAAGAGCAGATAAAATGAAACATCACATTTATCCTTACAGCAATCCGCATGTAATGAATCCAATTTCCAATCTTAGCCTCCAAAACCTCCCACTGCATTTTTTGAACATCATCTTTGCTGAGCCTCTCTACACCTAACTTCCTAAGGCTCTGTTCCAGGACTGCAGCACGGGTGTCCCTGAGCATTTGGAATCAAACAGTTACTATGATTAAATAGAATATGTAAGAAGTGCATGTGCAGACTTTTTCCGATTAAATGTAAACAACAGTTTTAGAAACAACGTACATGCTGCGATTTTTATTATTACAAAAAAGTACATGCTGCGATTTTTGTAATTACAAAATCTTACTGGTAATCTTTTTGGCTTTTCAAAGGTTAATTTTATAAAATAAATTCACTGTACGCATATGTATGTGTAGGTGTCGATATATGTCCTTTTATGAAGTGAAAATTTGCTCTGAACTAGTTCAAAAGAGTCTGGAAGAAAAGAATTGGACAAAGATGAGATATCCAAACTCTGTGATAAGAGATCCCCTAGATTCAACTTGAAAAGAAAAAAAGGTTCATTCTATTACATGGTCAAGAAGAGACTAAGTTACCTGTAAATTCGAAAAAGCTGTTGTTGATGGCCAGCTTGAACCATTTGCAGCGCTAAATCATGTAGCAAAGGTAGAACTCTGGGTGGAATCAGGGTCGGAAGTGTGAAAACAGGCTTTTCCTCGGTATTTTTCTGGCTTTCATAATGACCTTTGCTACCACTCTCACCTTGTTGCCCAGTAGTTGATGATGGCCTCAGAGAGTTTGGCAGACAGTCAAAAAGGCGATCAGGTTCCACAGGCTTGCTGAAATTCACACTCATTTGCTTAAAATTGTGTCATGATAGACGTTTTAGAACCCAATAATACACCAGAAATTGTTCCAGGTTCTAAAATGAGATTTGCATGGGGACCAATGTTCATATGAAGATAGTTAATATTATGAGTGAGAAATAAATAAATCAGGATTTTCCTGTTCTCGCCACATTCAATAGGCACTAATATGTAGTAAATTAAACTATAATTTGGAATTTTGCAATGAGTTGCAGATGAAAAATAATCATATCAAGTGCCTTTAGTATCAAAACCGAAGAGAAATTATCTTTTTTTTCCCGATAATTAATAAACTATTTTTTACACGGAATCCTCCTTATGCCAATTAACTTTTAAGTTTCATGGCCAAATTCGATTACCAAAAATTCAACACATGAACAAAAGCCAGCGAAAGTAACACTGTATAATTTTGGTCCTTGTGTAAAGTCTGCAACACACCTTTCCTTTATCAGTCGGTTCTTTCCAGGTTAAAAAGTTTTAGAGATACGCAACGACGCATATAAATCCTATCATGTTTTCATGCATGCAGGTTAAAAAGTTTTAGTTTCATGCATGCAGGAAGAGAGAAAGATTATGTAAATTCGAGAAATTTGACCTGTAATTAGTCAAGAGATTTCTGAACTCATCTTCCAACTTCGAGATAGCTTTAGAAAGTAAGTTGTTCGCATGATTCAGGACGGTATCTGTATTTTTCATATTCCTATAGTTGCTGAAGAAACTAACAATCTCTCTAAGCTGATCAATTGCTTCTAGATAGCTTTCAAGATCTTCGTGAGGCCCTCTCAATATTTTTGCCTCCGCCTAATATTGAGTTTTGATTAAAGATCACCAAAACTTATAGCATGTAGCTACCAATAAGATTGAGATGAAAATCATAAGAAAAACATATATACTGCTTCATCAATCGTCCCCCCAGAGCAGTGGTTTCAACAAGTGATGCAAATTGAAGATGACTAATACTAAAATGGATAAGTTGGAGGTTCAATGCTGAATTTTAATTGTAAAATGGAAGATATTGAGTAACCTTGATATGAAAACACGGGACCTTAAAAAGAGCGAAAATAAAATTAATTGTCCATCAAATTTGTCACTGGAAAAGGTCACTAGCTAGTTAGAATTTTTTCTGGGCCATTTTAACATTGTGTTGTGACATAAGATAGAAGAATTATGATTAAATACTGTTTCAAAGGACAGAAATTGCAACATGCAGGCATATATTAAAGCAGAGGCTTAACTTGCGGGAGAGAGGTGCGTGCTGTTTGAATTACATATAAACAAGAGTAGAGGCCTACCTTGCGGGACAGGTCGAAATGCAGCAAGATGACCTCAGCAGTTTTTAATGTCTTGTCAATGTTTTCATGCGCCCTTCGAATCGAATGTGTTTTTATCTACCAAATGCCAGAATGCATTAAGGAAAAGGAAAAGAAACGTAAAACCCTAATAACTCTTTATCCATCTGAAATCGTCGACTAGATCATCTTGTCTCGAGAAGAAGAGAAAAAACAGGGATTAACCAAAAAAGTGAGCAGGAATAACCTTGACAGAACACCTCTTTGTGGTTACCAAATAATGAACATTGTGTCAAACGAGGGAATCGATAATTGATGGAGAGCATCCCGCATACACCTTACATTGACGGCGGAGAAAGAAAACAGAGGAAGAGAAAAGCCTACCTGAGTTGGACGCATGGCGGTCTCGAGGGCGGAGAGGCGGTGATCAAAAGAACCGAGAATGGCGACCATGCTGTCGGTAATGGTCTGGCTCTTCTGCAATGAATCCCTCACAAGTGTTGCTCTGTCCTTGAGAAAATCCATTGCTTGAGGTATCCCCATGGTGGATGCCGGATTTTCTAGCACTTTCCCGTCCTTGGGTGATTGCAAGGAAAACGAAAAAAGAAGTGGGCAATGCTTGACGACTTGATCCAATATTCGCCAAATCCCTTTTATTTCGAAATTCGTGAGCTTCTGCTCCTCTTTGCGTCCTTCCTGGCGGGACGAAGCCAAAGGCGTTGGAGAGAATAGCACGGGGCCAACTAGCGGGTCCGGTGTACGTTATACACGGAATCGATCCTCTACGTTCTTTGTGGGGCCCCTTGTGGTTCCCACCCACCTTTCTCTACCATTTCTTTTTTTCACTCCATATTTAAAACTACAATGTTTAAAGTTTAAGAAACGTTATTTTGGAGTTTATATATATATATATATATATATATATTATTTCCCATGTTAATGATTGATGAAAGTGAAGTTTCTATTCTAGTTTTGACTGTGACACGGCCAGAACAACGAGCTTTTTTGACTGCCCATATATCAGGGACTTTATTTTGAAATTAATTTTAAGAATGTTATGTTGAATTCATGAGAAGATCAAGATACACACGAAGTATTTTTGTTTGCACTCGAATACAGATAAATCATATCACTGGCATTTAATATTTCGAGTTGTGAATTGGGAGTGGTAATATTTTTTGCCAAAAGAAATTGGCTGGTAATATGCACTCATGCCGCCTACAGTTAAAAAGATTGCGATTATGGAGGAATTGATTCAATTCGGGAGGTATAAAGGCCATGATAGAACATGAAAAAGGGGAAAGTAATGAAATGCCACCACAACCTCCCATCTCATCTTATTGAAGCAATATAATGTAATTAATCTTAAGGACGCATTGGCCAAAACAAACAAACAACAAAACAAACTTGAAACGACGCACATTGGATAGAACTTAACATCTTAACATCATATATTGTGCTAATATACTAAAATAAAATTACCAAAAACATAACTATATATAAAAACTAATATATCACTATTTATTATAATTAATAATTGCACTAATTGTTGACATAATATGATTGGGGCCTTAAAATATAGATCACTTCTTAAGAAATGTATTTCATTATTACGTGGGTTATTTTTTCTTATTTAATTAACGTATAATTCCTTTTAAGATTTATAGTATAAAATTAATGAACGAGTTGTACTCTTAAAACCTTGTTGTATCAATGATTAATTAATTTATAACGTGTTTTTTAATAGTCGTGGATCATTAATCACATATGTTGATTTTTTCCCCAAGAAAAATAAATTAAAAAGGAGAGTAAATCAGAATGCAATTGCGGATAACAACATCCACTGAATAAGGGAGGAAGTTAAATTATGTGTCATCGGAAAAAAAAAAATTGCATGGCAGAAGCCTAACGAAAAATACAGTCAAGGAATTTAAATAAGATGTGAGGGAGTTTCAGTTGGAATAATAAAGGCCAGGAATTTATACATCAAAATAATTTCTACGAAACTTCTTTATATATCGGTCTCACTGTTAGGGCTGAGCAATAGATAAAATAGGCTGACCCGATGGTCAGTCCATACCCCACCCATTTACTTTTTTATGGGTATGGGCTAGCCTATGCCCATGCCTCTGCCCGTATTAAACAGATTAGGCTGAACCCGTTTGGGTTTAAATGGATATGGGCAGCCCGTTTATAAAAAATAAAAATATATTTTTTTATTTAAACCCATTTGAAGTTCTAATAACAATAAAAATAAAATAACAATAATACATACATAATATGATTGTTCATCATAAAATTAGAAAATAAAATATCATAATAATAGCTATAAGTTTATAACCACACAGTCCACAATGCTTACATAATATAATCATTCATAATCTTAATTATTCAATTGGATTATGATTATACATAATCTACATTATATTTACTTGTGATGGTTGTAAATATAATTACCCATACCTCTACAAAATAAATTTTAAAAAGTATATTAGTATGTAATAAACATAAATTTAAATAAATATAATATAATAAATTAATAAAAAAATATAGGCCTATTTTGAGTCCATATAATTTACTGTTTGAGCCCGTTTAAATCCGCCAATTAAGGGTCTATTTTAGGCGGGTTTATACGGGCTCAAATAGTACCGGGTTACATACAAGCCTATAAATTATGGGTTAATTGCTCACCTGTATTCACTGCTCCAATCCCTCGTTCTTAGTATCTTAGTATTATCGCGTGGGCAGAATGACAATTTAATTTAAGATTTAATTAAAAAATTGATATTAAATAAAGAGCTATTCTAAAACTATTCGAAGCTTCAAGTAGTGACCAAAACAAGCCTTTAATTTGTTTTACGTTAATTGCTGCCGCGAACATTCTCCCTTCATAAAATGTATTTTAGTAACTCGACTTTAATGATATTTACAAATCGATCCGGATATACATATATATATATACATAGAGTGGGGTGGGGGATATGAACAAGAACAGATGGAAAATAATATTAAGGAAACACAAATAGATAAAATAACTGAGGTGTTATTAAAATAAAAAACGAAAAAGAACTGATGAGATTCATTACAGAAGTTTCATGATTTAATAAATATAATATGAATCTCTTATTGCTTATTTGGAATACTAGTTGCATAGATGAGATGATGTTAGAATCATCAGTAGGGCCACTCGCCGGGCAAGACCACGCCATATTTCAGCTCATCAGATTGACGACTTTCCTCCTCTTCCTCCTGCTGCTCCGCCCCTTCCCCTTCCGCCGACCTTGTGCTTCCCTCCGCCGTCTCCTCAACCCATGCATTCTCATTCCTCTTTCCTGCCACCACATTTTCCATTCTTAATTAAACCTCTCCCACCATTAACTCTCAAACATGCAGGTATATATCTCAGAAAGTAATTAAGTAGAGACACTCCTAAAGTTAATTCCTGATCAGTACATATGAAATTAAGTTTGTCGTTGCCACCCCAGTTGCATTACATTCAACCATTCAACAATATACACATATCACAACTAACAACTAATATAGAAATCCTCATCGCCGGTGCCCACGAAACGGAATCCTGGAAAGACGAGTTCATGTTCACGCGTCTGTTCGTGAATAACGTATTTATGTTCTGAAAAAGTTGTCTTGTTCAAAATGTGAACCCAGTTTGGCGTTTCTCAATAATAATGGTTAAAGTAAGCAATCGTAATGGCGCAGATATAGAGATGCGTGACGAACTATATGGACAAATATAGATACATACAACACACATATATGTAGAAACAGTAACCACCTCTTTTCCTTCTGCGTTTGTTGTTTCTGGTTCCATGTTTGATATCTGGAGCATGAAACACGCCCGTCCCACGGGTCTCCAGCTCGACGATCCTCGGAGAAGGCGAAATGCGGTTGTGCTGCTCCTGCTGTTCCATTGACGTCCCAGTTTGCAGTCGCCCATACACCTTCAAATCATCAAACTAATGGCCCTCTATCAGTTTAGTAAATTACAAGACGAAAAATGAAAAGAGAGCATGCACGTCCTGGATGGAAGAAGCTAGCCGATCTGGTTCATCACCTTGAGTTGAAATTGAATGGGTGGAAGGCACAGATACCCGTAAGGTCCGACGAAGCACAATCCTCCTACAGCACCATAAAATCCGCGACCGGACTGGGCAAAACGATAGGCGCCATAGTTGTTGATAGCAGCATACGGCGCCGTCGTTAAAGCGAACCCAGGCGGTGGAGTGACACCCTGAAAAACGAATCGCAATAAATGATGATGGTCACGAAAACGATAGAGAAAAATGGGAGAATGGAGTGAAGAAATTAACCTGTGGGCTTGCTGGGAAAATCGAAGGGTTTTTGAAAAAGATAAGGCATAGCCGGGGAAAGAAGGGAGATATCTGGGCCATGCAAGAAGTATCTACGCAAGTGAAGGAGAGTTGATGGAGGGGAATTGGAAGAGGAATAAGCCATGGCTGCATCTGAGGCGGAGATGAAGAATTTTTGCCAGTGAGGTCCGCCATGAGGTGGGTCTGGAAGGTAGGGAAGATGAAGAAAAGAGAGGAGAGGGCATTGAAGGAGTGATGAGGATGGAGTGTAGTGCAGATGGAGTAGATAGAGAGTTTGGCGTCAAGATGACGTTTGCACTCTTACAAAAGAAACCAGGTGAAGCATACCAATCCTTGTTTGGACGTGGCTTTTGTTTTTTCAAATCTCCCACCGCATGACTGCCCTATTTTTGTTTTTTGTTTTTATCTTTTTTGAGAAAGATAACCAACAAACTCAGGGGGAAAAAAGGAGAATTGATTCTTATTAGGTAGTATTTTCTGTTTTGTCTTTTGCCCAAATGAACTCTCATACTATTAAAAAACAAACCTTTTTGTTTAAGGCTTTAAAGTTAAAAATGTTGATGTCTCACAAATTACATGTTTGGTGCCAGGCTGCCAGTCATTTATTTCCTTTTCTTTTCAAAACTGCGTTTATTAAAAGTTTACAATATAATATCACTCAAAATATTAAAATAGGACAATCAATTCCCGTGAGGCAATATCAAAATTCTAGAATTTAGAATTCTATTTCCTCATTTCCTTTATAATAATAAAAAATTACTGAATAATTAGATAATTGTGCGTGCCTCAAACAATAATGTGACAAATAGTCATCATCTGCCCACATTATTGTAAAGCTATGTCCATTGTATTTATTAAAAACGATGTGTGTTTAGAATTTGTGATTATATATATAGGGGCCGAGAAATTTTGAGTGCAGATAAAATGCCTAAAGACTGTAACCTTATGGAATTGCATTGAGATTAAACATAAAATCCCAGAATTATAAGTTAATCGCACTGCTGGTGCATGTACTACTTACTTAAAAAAGAAAATAATTTAATATAATTAATTTTAATTAATTTGAAACTGGATACATTCCCGAGGAACACGCAGGTACCTCGATAAAAGAGATATGGTCAGACATTTCACATTCCATTCCCACATACGAAACGGCGATGTTTTGAGCGCTGAGCAATCTTGCACATTAGCTTGATGAGAATGGATGCGCACGTGATGAGCACGAAATAGGCATGCGATCTTTTATTTAATTTTTAGTAATTAACAAAAAATTGAAATTTAAAATAAAATAAAAGATTCAAGACCACTCAACCATTTAGAAAGGACAACTGTTAAATTTCAACTTTACCTTGAACGTCACCGCCCACAATCCCAACACATATAACATACGTGGAAATCATAGCCTTTTGTACCAGAATTTCAAGTTTGCTACCAAGGATATTTTGCTATTTTCTATGGGCCGCCGGATTGCTCACCCTTTCAACCCCCAGTTCAAAGGTGAACACCTTATTGCCCTAAATTTGACCCTTGAGAAATCTTTTTAATTCGAGAAAAGGAAAAATATAAAACTATTTAAAATATATTTAATTTTTATAAAATATTATTTTATTATAATTTTAGTTATAATATTTAGAAATACATCATAATTTTTAAATATTTAAATTTATATATAAAAATAATTGACAATTTATTCTATCCTTATATCTTGAGTTAACATAATATCTTTATAAAAAATCTTATAACAAAAAAAAATGATCCTTTAAAAAATAATAAGCAGAAGAGCTATAGAGTTTACTATATTGATGGGGAGTCATATGTCAAAATGTGGTTCGAGTTGGGAAAATTCAAGACCAGCAAGCTGGGCAAGTCCAAGATGGACAATCTCAAGTCTGTGATTCATTGTACCCTCCAGCTCCAGGTTCCCTTCATCGCAGGCAACATAACTTCTAGGTTTGGTACGTTACGTTGGACACCCCCAAGTGTAGGTCCCACTTGGTGGAGGCTACTGGTTGATTTTATTTTTATTATTGTTATTAAGATGCAACATTAAAATTAATATATATGGTGTAATTATGTAACTTTGCTAGGAGTTATACGATATTTAATACTATTATTGTTATTATTATTATTGATGATGATGACTGATTTACATTTTAGCTGTATTGGACCTCATTATTATATCTTCTCTCCATAATTTATATTAAGTCATTCCTGTTATAATATCATACTGAATCTCTTTTGGTCGGTCTCTATACTTATGTTGACAATATTTTTAGTGCCAATACGTGCAATAAAGTTTATCTGCACAAGTCCTAAAAATTAGCATCATAAAAGATCTTTCATATGCTCATCACTCAAGACTCACCACTCACCGTGTTGAGTGTTGAGCACTCTCTGATCATCGGCTTGTTAAACACGAGATGCGCACGTGATCTTTTATTTATTTCTAGTAATTAACAAAAAAAAATGGAATTTAAAATACAATAAAAAGATTTAATTTTACTATAATGAAGGCATGATCCACCCCTTTACATTCTTTGGCGGTTGAGTTAACCATTTCTTTTTCTTCCTTTTTTTTTAAAACCACCTGGCCATTAAGAATGGACAACTACTAAATTACAATACAATGTGTTTCTTATTCATCAACGCACAAAGAAATACATAAGCAGCAAGGGAAAACAATGACCGCTCAGAACAAAAAAAAAACTTTCGGATCTTGATTTGCTCATGGTCACAATTATCTGTTATTAGTTATTACAATCCCAAACTAGAGTTGATTAAATTTGGCATTGCTGGTCAAAACAATAAAATAAAGTCTAAAATAATCATAGGAAGGTTTGAAGCAGAAGACTGAACAAATCACAAGTAAAATGTGTGCTGTCTGCGCACGAATAGACGTGCCGCGGAATGCTAACTACAACTTGAATGAAAATTGGGGTTGGAAGTGGTAAAACAGAGTTATAAGGATAAGTAAATGTAATTTAAAAGAGATAGCTGTGCTGAAAAGGCCTTTGAAGAATTAGCTGATACAACCGGAGATGGGCTTACAAATGAGTGCAACATTAGCCTGGAACAAGGGTATCAAGAAGCTAAAATTTGTGCTGATTGACTTTCAAGATATGCTCATACATAACCTTAACAATATTAATTGAAAGCACTCAAGGTTTTTTATGCATAAATCAACACCATAATTAACATCATTTAATAGTTGCAACATCCATAATTCTATAAGAGTAATCAAAACATGGCTTGGCGAATTCTATTTCTATGACTCCGTTTTGTTGGTTCTATACACCAAGAATGATCCAGTGCCAGTGTAACTTGATGCTAACGCCATTCCAACCGATGTTGGCTGAGAGAATGCTAACTGAGAATGGTCAAGCACAAAACCCATGCAGAAACTTTTCCTGCCACGAATTCAACAATACAGGAGTTAGATACAAATAAGTTGACCACTACTTGAGGAATAACAGTTCTTTAACTAAATATAACGCTCCGGTTATATAATTTTATATATTCGCTTCTTCTGGTAGACATTTTTGTAAGGCGACTAAACAAAGAAAAAGAATCGGCAATCATCAAATTGTTTAATTTACCTCACGGCATCTAGCAATTGGGTGGCAATGCCTTTTCTTCTGTTGGAGGAAGTCACCCATATGGCTCTAATGCCACAAACTGCAGTGACTGCTTTGTCATCACAGAATATTGCCCCACCAAGTGTTGTGTCCAATTCTGCAGATTCCTTCACCGAAATGGCTCTTTTTTCAACTTCTCTTCGAAAAATTATATCCCCAAAATGGAGAGTGGTTGAAAATGAAATCGTTTCCTTCTTTCTGCTGCCATCGGAACTTCCAGCAACTGAGCAAGAGATAACTTTGAACGCTTCTTTGATCGGTTCAGCAGCAAGGCAACCAACAATCCTCTGCTGAGAAATGAACAGATAAACCTGCAAATATAAGGACAACGAATTAATCTAAGGAATAGAACCAACAGAACATATATGGAAGTGCTTTAGTAAACTAGTCTCATCTAATTACATGTGAGCTTGTTAAGCTAAGCGAAGTAGCCAAGCAAAGGGATAGCATATCCACCTTGCAGTGTTGATGAATTATCCATCCAGTTCCAAGGTCAATTTCCATCATTTTCACAATCTCTTCAACCTGTTAGTAATGACAGCTTTTTCATGAAAAGTTAATATAGGGTCACCATGCTTAAATGCAGGATTCCAACTTTAAAACATGAAGAAAAAGTCTTGGGAATTTGAAAATATAGAAGGGCCAGACCTTGTTTTTCTGAGCTAGAGGGTCACTCGGCAAGACCAAAATGATTCTTCCCCCTTTGACATTAGGCATATGAACAACCCTTTCGTTAGTCAATCCCTGGCATAATAAAGGTAACCATCCAAATGATGTCTAGCCAAGCATGTAACCCAGGTTCAAGAAGAAATTTTTTTAGTGAACTTACTTTAAACGGAAGCCCTCGAGTGTTAGTTTTATGAAAATCTTTGTGCGCTTTCTCATCCTCTGCATCACCTGGAGCAAATTTGACCCCGCAAGTAGAACAATTGTGTAGCAGGAAATCAGATTGACCACAATCTAGATGGAACTGAGCATAGCTCCTCTTCTTATTCTTGACAATCTTCCTTCCTGTTATAACGGACAGCTGTATTGAACACGATTCTACTGGTATGATTTTCTTTGTTTGGTGAATTTCCTCTGTATTGCGTTGGATTCTTTTGAGAGAAAAATAAACATATATCAGAAAGGGGGAAAAACTAATCTCCTAAGAAAAGTGCAACGACTTAAGAAGAACAATGTCCTGTTTGGTGTCCGAGAAAAGGAGATACACACAGATTTCTTCAAATTAAAAAGCCAGAGTTCCTTACGATTCCTAGTAACTAAACAGATAAAGCAGTTTTCAAGGTATAGAAGATGGAAATTGAGAAATCTATCAGGGGCTTACCTTTTTGGATCGGAACGTCTTCGCTCATAGGTATTGAAGATATGATGCTCTTTCTTCTCCCAGATTGCTAGTTCGTCAACGTCGCCATCGACAACGGAAGCTGGGCCAATGGGTTTTGCCGCATGAGCTGGAGATTTGAAGAAGGCGCTGATTTTGGACTGCATGGAGGCACCTGTGTTAGCATCGAACAGTTCCTCACCGATTTTAAATAATTTATTGAAATCCTTTAATTTGGCGCCAAAATTAGCCCGAAGGTAAGGCTTAATTTTACTTTTCCCGCTGATGCCCCCTTTTCCCCTTCCGAAGTAGAAAAAAAGAAAAATCCGTTTATATAGATATGGTCTTTGGGCTTATAAGTAGTAGCCCAATAACTTTTACGGTAACAAACAGCCCATTATTTCCCCCCCCCCACTAAATACGAAAGAGAGATGGAAAGACGATTATACCCATATCACCAGTCACCGCCTCACCACTAGGCATTCCGGCGCGACGAGGCTTTAAACGAAATAGGTAGGCATTCGTCCGTTTGTTGATTCCTCACAACTTCAAATTCGGAGGCTCTGAGCTTCCTCACAAGATGAATATTTCATCGTTTTGTTGATTCTTTGTTTCGCTCTTTCTTACTCGTTTCGTTCTTTTCTGTAAAAGTAGCCGCAAGGGGATTACACCGAACTTCACAGAAAACGTCATGGATATCGCCTTGACCACTTTGAGGGGAAGCGCAAGAAAGAGGCTCGTGAGGTTCATAAGCTCTCTGCCATCGCCCAGAAGGTCAGACTTGCCCTTGTTTTAGGTGCTTTCATCTTAGTTAATGACAGCTGTATTTTTATTATTCTTATTCTTTTGTTCATTCGAATGTACAGGCGGGTATCAAGGGTAAGATGATTGCCAAGAAAAATTATGCTGAAAAGGCACAAATGAAGAAGACGGGAGTTTCTTCGTTTTATTTTCTTTTTATTGTTCGCTCTTCATCCTGTTCTCTTCGATGATTTATTTTTCCCTTAGACACACCTGCACATGCACTTACTTTCCAAGATTGTCAAATTTGTGAAAGATTACATAATTTACCAACGGTTTATGAACAATTTGGCCACGCATGAAGAGTCAACATCTAGGCGCAAGGTAGATGATGTTCATGATGGAGCTGTTCCAGCATATCTTCTGGATCGTGAGAATACAACAAGAGCAAAAGTATGACTTGAATTCAATATTAAAAGATATTTGCCATTATATTCAACAAACCCCATCTGTTTAATCTGACATTTTGCTGTTGTAGGTTCTCAGTAACACAATCAAGCAAAGAAGGAAGGATAAGGCTGGGAAATGGGATGTTCCTCTTCCTAAGGTGAGATTGCGATGTCCCAATTACATAAAATGGTATCCTTTTGCTTTGAGTTGTAACTAATTACATGTGGATGCCTCTTCATCACTCCAGGTGCTTTGGCTCTCTACGGTTTGTTGGTATCTGTCAACTAGTTCGAAAAAATGTAATTAGAAGTATAGTTATGTACTGTCTTTCCAAGTATTTTACTGCAAATTTTGTTTGTTGCGTAGCCATGTATTAATTTTTTCTGCTTGAGTGGGTTGGAGTGCCAGAATTTCTGTTATTGGGCTATGGATCGGTTACAATGATAGTTCAAGAGTCTTGCCATTTTTTCTCATGGAATAACATAAAGAATGTATCATGATCCTGCCGCGGCCTGAAATGCGTAATTAGTTGATTTTGCAGCCAAGCAATGGAAGAGAATGGTTACTAAAGCTACATTTGTTGGGCCTGGTTTTACGAGAAAACCTCCAAAATATGAGAACTTTATCCGTCCTACTGGGTTGCGGTTTACTAAAGCTCATGTTACTCATCGAAAATTGAAATGCACTTTCAATCTAGAAATAATCGGAATTAAGAAAAATCCCAATGGTCCTATGTATACTTTCTCTTGGCGTGATTACTAAAGGAACTATCATTGAGGTATTCATATTTTTTAGTCTTTTACTTTGACGGTTTTCTGATCTAAAGGGAACTGGTTGTGGAGAAATGAGACTCCTCACTCCACACCACACTGTATGCCAACTAATCCATTTATATTCGTCGATCTGATTTTTTATGTACATTAATATTACAGGCTCAGAACATATTATAGCTATTTGTTAACCTTAATGTTAACACCACTTCTTAATGTTACATTTCAGGTGAATGTCAGTGAACTTGGTCTAGTCTCACCCCCAGGGAAGGTTGTATGGGGTAAACTTACCTGTTATTTATTTATACGCCGGTTTTGCTGCCATTGGCTGAATTTGGTGTTAACACAAACCTGATGCTGTAAATACAGGTGAATATGCCCAGTTGACAAATAACCCTGAAAATGATGGCAGCATAAATGCAGTTCTGCTCGTGTGAGGTTATAGTGAGGATTGATATATTAGATTGACCTCAATTGTGTTGATGCAACCACAATGGTGATAGTTCCTTTGACATTCAGAGAAATTCTTGTATGCTCTTAGTACCAGATTATACGTACGCTATCCAGTCAGACCATAACGCATCCAGAGCTGAATGTCAAGAGAGAAGTCAAGTTAGTCAAGAATCAACCAACGTCGGCTGTGGCGAAAAGATCTTGGGGCCCGAATACAGTGCAATCATCAGCAAAATCGAAGTTTGCAGAGTAGAAAAAAATGTTAAAAATTATATTTAATCAAAATATCCTCGTATTAATTCTCTATATTTTTGGGCATATTTTCTTTTTCAGTGAAACTTGAAAATCATGAGGGATTAAATCATGAAATTATTTATTGAGTTCAATTTTAAAATTGACCATTATTTTAAACAGATTCATGCCACTCCATATTATTTAAAGAAGGCCCCGGGACACAAGGTGGATAAAACAGTATAACAATATCCATGCCCCCCTCTATATATATCACGTTACATCTCCCAAATCAACTGTACGATCGCTTGCCCATACATATGCCAATGGTGTTCAATCGATGAGGTTTAACATTGAAAACGAAGGACAATGTCAATCATCGACTAACAGGCAGCGGGGGCGTAAGAGTCACCGGAATTTGGGGTGAGACCACCTGCAGCATTCCAGTAGCCAACCTCCTAGTCAGGTCCTCCACTTGTACCTTCACCACGTCCTTCCTCATCCCAATGTCAGCTGCATACCTGCTTGCACAGTACACCCCTACTGCTGTTGCTGCCATTCCATAAACGTTCGCTGTAACCAGACCAAGAGGTGTGGACAGGACGGCAGATAGAGGTCCCCCTATAATGGATACTGCTTGCCCGCTTTGCCCAATTCTTCCTTGATCAACCACAAGAAGCCCCGTTTTGCAATAGATTGTAAAATCTTCACAGTTGTTCTTGAAAACATTGTAGCAACCGAAGCCATTCTCAAGCAGATACTTTGCTCGACGTACCACGATTTCATCTGGATCAGAGACTGCAAGCGTGCATGTTCCACCACGAGCTTTTGCAAGAAACAGAGAAGGGCCCACGGCATACTCAAAGCGATACAAGACACCGCCAGCCAAGAAGCAATTGAGACATGAGCAGATAACCCCATGCACCCCTTGAGGTTGTGTACAAGTTTCGCATGGTTCTCGAGATCTGGCTGGTCCTGAACTAATGAGAAGAACATCCAGCACTGTACCGGTTCCTACTTCTTGTCCACGTCTTGTGAAGTGAATGACTTTGCCATCACCAATATAAATGCCTGTCTAAGGAAAGAAACTGTCATGACCGACGAATGAAGCATAAATCAACGTCATTTGATTGAATTGATCATCAATAACCAAATGAACAAATAGTATAAAGTATAAATTTCTCTCCTCTCACAAAGAGAAGTTCAAATTACACTTCTCTCTTCCATTATGAAAATAAACTATAAATTTAACTTATTCTAAACTTCCAAAAAAAAAAAACAACTATTTTATACTGGCCAAATGCATATAATATAAATAGTAACTGTAAAGATACTTGTGTCAAAATAAGTATAACTTAAATTAGTTGTTTTGCCGTAAAGGAGGTCAAGGCATTGCACCTTTTGATGTTCAGGGAAAGAAGAATCATTTTTCAAAATAGAGGGAAAGCCATACATGCAATTTGGCTACCTCTTAGTAAATAGGTGTACTATTTATCCTAATTCAAAGTAAAAAGACCAAGACTCTAAATGCCAATGAGGACACAAGGAGAGAAGAGGAAATGAGATGTAAGTGGTGAGGATATAAAAAAGGCAGATGACAGAAGAGCCCTATGTACTGTGTGAATGGAGTTCTTGAAATTAATTACAACAGACTAAGTCATGACCTGCACGTGGCACTTGGACCAACTAACATAACTAGTTAGTAGCAGCAAATCTAGTATAAAAGAAAGAAAGAAAATGTTTCTGCTTTCTCGGACTCGGGGGAATATAGAAAGATCTATAATAAGCTGGGAGGACGAGTAGCAGATCCTTGATCTTGCAATTCATAGAATCGACTATGTAGCATTTCCAATCTAACTAGTCGTGTGAAGGACAATGACTATAAGAAATACCACATGTAATGGATAAAATATTAAATGAATTATAGCTTTCTCCGCCTATATTCTCGCATTTACATTCTTTTCTTCCTTTCTCCTCCAGGCCACAAGCCCTTCGACGGAAAGGGACAGATATCAGAATTCCCTCGCTAAAACGCCATTCCGTAATGTTCAGAATAAAAACTGGGCAACGATAGGGGTATCCTACACAGGCATTGACACCCCGAAAGTCCTAAGAGCGTTAAGAGTAAAGAAGGAATATTATTTTAATCTCCTCGTACTTCGTACATCCTATTTTATCTTCCTTTACACCGTAATTATCAAAATCACGTAAATCGAACAAGCATATAAACCGAAGGAAAATTAAACAAATAACGGAGAAAGTAAAGAAAAGGGGGATTGACAGAACCGTGATGGGCATAGATATACGCAGTCCTCCAAGAGTAGATGTGATCCCCAGGTTTCAGGCTCTCTCTAGAGACTCTGTTCGTCAGCAGTAGTTCATCGATTGTTTTTGTTATTAGTGAAAGGGAAAAAAAGAACAGTACTCGTTAATGAAAATTCAAAATTCCACATAGTCGCAAATGTCGGTGAGCAAGAGAAATTCCAAACTCTGCTTAAAAAGAAAGCCGAAAACATAAAAGTAGCGGTTTATGAGTGGCAATAAGGATACCTGTTGGACAGAAGCCCCATCTCTATTTCCTTCTCTGGCTTTCGAGCCTGAAGAGGATTCAATTGATTCCTTCTTTAAAGATATAACTGGGGAGGTGAGGGACGATGAAGAAACTGATAGTCTGATCCAATATATGACGCGTTCACCGCTTGGCGAGAAACCTTCACGGGGAAGGAAAAGTAACGGGGGGGAGGGTGAGCGGAGAAAGCTGGGGGTCTCATACAAGTTAATGGGCCGTCGGCCCAACTAAAATTGGATAATATTTTAATTGTTTTGTCTATTGACAATCCTTTTGAACATTTTCAAATCCACTGGTAATCTCAGCCTTTAGATTTATTATTTTATTTCATCACTTAAGTAGCAATATTGCTGCCTCATCCAACTTGGGCAGGTTTCGTTGTTGCTATTGGGTGGATTTGGGAAATACTTAACTATAATTTTGAAAGTCCTTAAATTTTAATTTAATTTTTTTTTAAAATAAATAATCATATTTTGTTCACAAAAATTTCTGAATTAAATTATAATTTAAAATAATAATTTTAAATAAATTAATAAAAATAGCTTTTAAAATAGTAAAAGAGTTTATAAACTATTCAATTACTATTTTACTTTTATTTTTTCTTACACCCTCTCTCCTCTCTCTCTTTTATCTTTTCTATAATCTCTCATATATCTTCTATCTTTTCTACAATCTCTCATCTCTATTCACTTTTCTCCACCCTCTCTTATCTTTCCTCTCTTTTTTTTCATATTCTATTATTTCTTCTATTGTTAATAAAATTATATTTTTTTTGATAATTTTTTAATTATAAAAATCATTTTTTAATAACTATCCAAACACTTATTTATCCAGAACTACTTTTTTTTTCATAAAACTTTTCTCCAAAAACTACCTAAAAATATATATTTTTTTTTATAAATAACTTTTTAAAAATCTATCTAAACACACATTATTTACAATAAACTCATCCATTGCATACTTTCTGCTTTTCTTGAAGGAATGAAGAAAAAATGCGCAAGAGGAAGATAACCAGAATATAACTATTTCATGAGTTTTCAAAATTCAAAGACATATATTAAAACCAATAGATATAATAAAATTCATATAAAATCATGTCATTATCTTATTCATATCTATATAAGGTAAATAAAAGTTTGAGCGAGCAGGCAGCGTTTAGGCAAAAAATTGAGAAAGTAGACAAACTCGCATCTTGAGTATACCCTATTATTTCTAGCTAGTCGTCTTCCCCAGAAGTGTGACACATGGCATTTCCGACGCAACTTGTCCTATTCCGTGCGTGCGGCGCACGTGCGACTTAATTCTTAACTCAGACTTACAGCATGTGATTCCCATATTGGTCTGTTCGCTTCTGTGGTTCTGTGGTAACCCTCCGACTAGGTTTATTATGGACAGGACGAAGCTCTTCAGTGCTGGAGACGCCCTGCAATCTTCCAGTTTTTGCCTGCGTTTCAACTTTAATCTCATTAAGCCCATACTTTGCTCTCTTTCCCTCTACACACCCATCTCCTCCCTATTTTATGTATTAATCTCTCATTGCAACCAAATGCATGCATCTCTATATATTCCACTATCCTTTTATACACACACACACGTCTCGGATAATGTTTGGAGGCATGTTTAATCATTTCATCCACCAAAACATCTGTTGCTCTTATTATTTTGTAATTATAACTGATCATATGAGATTCATAATTCTTGATGACGATCTGCGATTGGCTCGGTGACACTCGACAAGTCTGTTTGATGTCCATGTTAATGATTCCCATTATGGAAATGTTGGCAAAAAACATACTTGATAAAATCTGCAAAATGATAAAGTTTATAGTTCGAATGGCGTATGAGGATATTATCCTTAAGAAATATTTCGCGACTCTTCATAACATTTAGAAACAGCTCTCTCCAAGATTAAGCGAACTCTTCCTATAAAAATATAGAGCAATATAACTGATAGAAAATAAAATAATCTCAAAAAATTGGTGTATCATTCTTTATATCATTTTGTACTTTTCTATATGTTTTTTATACTTCTTCATCATCAAGAAACCCCTTTTATAAACTGTGGAAAGACACGAGATATATCTTTGAGACATATGTCCCTTAGATTCAAGAGTTATATTAAAAACAAGTTTCTTTATTCAACACACCATTTCACAACGAAAAATTATGTCAAAAAGACGTTTCTTTCTTTGATACATCCTTTCACAATATTTAAAATATTTTCAACAATCCCCCACATGTGTCAAAGAAACACTATTGACTAAGTTACGCATATGGACATAATCATTATATCCAGTAGTCCTTTGAATTATGAATCAGACCTAAACTAATAATACTTAGTTCATAGAGATGTGAGTAGTCTTATAGATTATGAACTAATACCTCTTGAGAAGTACTAACAATCAAATTATACTCCTATATTTCTATTATTTACCTCACGATTTTGCCCTTTAAGCGGCTATGCCTATAAGTCTAACGCTGCACATATTCTTTCTAGATTCATTTTCTAACCCTTCATTAATATTATATTGGCTATAAACTTATTTTTTAAAATCGGATCTCAGATCCAAGTGATTTGCCAGCCTTTTCGTTCACCAGAACCACGCATATATAACGAAGTGTGGAAATATTGAAAGTGAAGAGAATATATATAAATACAATACAAGGAAGGGAAGAAGTTGATAAAGCTTCTCCCTTGAGGTATTACGGATCCCAGGGTACAGAAGGATATATAAAATGAAGTTAGAAACTAATTCACTCAACGTCACTAAGGATAAAAAGAAGGTCGAGTGAAAATTACAGGTCCCTCAAGTCAACAACCATTATTATTTACATGCTGTTGGCTGAGTTTGGTTTGGCGCCTTTTTCTAACGAGTCCGTGTTTGGCTCTTGTATGATAATTTCCACATGGTCGGCGCCATCACTTTCCCCAACAGGTTTTATGATTCCTCGATGAAGAAGGTGCGGCTTCTCCTCTGAGACCGAGACGTTATTGGGTTTTACAGTCCTGAAATGGGCCAAATGGGAAAGCTCGGAAACAGAGTCATGGATTTTCTCTACACACTTGGTGATTTCTATTAGTATCGATGCCACTGTGGCCACTGGTATAATAGCTATGAGCTCCTCATCCTCCAACGAAGTGGTTTCCAGAGTAATTTTCAGGTCATTGATTGCGCTTTTAGAATTCTCCAGATGAGATTTGGCATCGCATGGGTCTGTCATTGTTTTGAGGGATGATGATAACGCTTTCAGTGCCTTGCTGCCTCCCGAGCACAACTTGATGCAGGATTCTTGAACTCTGCCTTTGATTTCCAGAGAAACCTGCATTAAGCCAAACACATATTAGCATGCAGTCAATCGAGTTTATGTTAAAATAATATAATATTGGAAAACGTAAAAAAGAGTTTAGCTTTTCTACTTGGATTCCAGGGTTAAGGTAACGGTCGAGAGTTTCAATCTTGTAAGCACATTCTCGAGCAAGTGCCCCAATCTTAACATAGTTTTTCCATGGATGACAACGGCGAAAACGGCCATGTCCTGGTTCCCACCACGCGAAATTTGCCTGTGAATCGTACAGACGATGAAGATCAATATATCTATCTATCTATCTATCTATATATATATATATATATATATCATCAACTTCAAAATGAAAACACTGTAAAAATTCGCTCAAAAACAGAAAGACATTCGCACTACTCACCAAGGACTCTTCACTCGCTTTGGAATTGAGGACAATTTTATATCCCTGAAGAACTGACTTATCGGGATTTTCTTTACCCTCTGAGCATTCAAAATATACACATTCGAATCCTGTGAACAAAAGGCTTACAGATGTTAGACAGAATAAATAAGGAACAGGGAAGCTAATACGAGGTATTAGAATGCCGGTATACCCTGGAGGAAATTGGCGAGCTTTTCTAAGTTCGAAGCAATAGAATTGTGAAGGTCTTTGCCTGCCCACACTGGGAAAATGAATATGGAGATGACCATGCAAGTTGCTCCCCCAATTAAAATTGTTAAGAGTCTTTGATATGCAAGCTCGAAAATATTCTCAACCCTTTCACCCGACACAGCCACCAAACTGAATGTCAATATAAATATCAACACACCGTAATCATGTCTTGCTTTGATCCTAGGAAAGAATCTGGAAAACGTCGATCCTGCGGCTGCAAACATATATATTCCGTAATTAAATAAACACTATTTAATTAATTGGCCTCCTCAAAATCAATGCATGAAGAGAGAAAAGTACCAAGAATGAAGACGAGGGTCCCAAGGACAAAAGGTTTTCCTGTTTCTCCAAAAGAAGAAGCCAAGTGTTGAGCTCCGACCCCTAAAGCACCGGCCAATAGGGTAGCAAACCCTCTGTTCATGCCTTTGTTAAGAGTGGCACCTGAATGACAACAAAATCATAGGCATTTTATATCATATTCTCATTTGACAGTGAAGGCCATAATGCGGGAAACTTTAATAATTATTACGTACCCACGGTGAATTCAAACACGACGACCACAGTGAGGACGGCCCAAATCCCAGCAAGTCCAAAGTCATCGTAAAGAGACCTGACGTAGTATAACAAGGACACCAATGTGAGAGCCAGTCCCACTTTGAATGAGTGAATTACTCGCCTGGGGTCAGCTTGTGCAGTCTTCTTTATGTTGCTGGTGACATTCAAAACCTTGGATTTGGATTTCTCAGGCAAGGCCTTGAGATAACCCCACCAACGACCACAAACTCCACATTCCTGAGCTTGCGTTGTGGATTCAATATCCATGGCTTGCTAGTAAAAGACAAGCAAAGGAATGCCTGGATAGAAAGGAGAGGGTTAAGATGCTCGAGAGACAAAAGTCCTTCTCATATTTATAGAAGCAAAGAGCTTGGTCATAGATTCTTTGTTTTTTAGTTTTCATTTTAATGCGACATCATATATATGTATTAAACTTGTGGCTGACTAAGCTTTTTGTTTTATAATACTTTGCTCAGAGGCAATTCTTTATAATTATAAGTACAGAAGCCCATGATTCTGAAGCTTTATGAATTCACTACCACTGAGATCAGAATGAAATGGTGTGTTTGTGTGTGTGTTTTCCCTTTCCCTTTTTCTTTTTTTGTGTTGGGGGTGGGGGAATGGGTGTGTGGATACACACAATAGTGGAAATAAGCTTTCCCTGCCATGCTACAAGCATATACCACCGAAGTACTAGTAGATTCTATGATACAATCAAATTATATACATTTTTTTACTGCATCCCATTCAATGTTAATGTTTTGTGTATCTTAACGGTTTTTTCTTCTTGTTTTTTTTGTTATGCTGCTAACAGTGGTTCACAGTGCTGCCATCTCCATTTAAATTTAATTTATTATTTGGAAGTCACGAACATATAATCCTGATTGTACGGATGCACTTAATAATTCCCTCAAGCGGTACCAAAGAAATAAAAAATTTTGCTCTTAACCCAACACAAAGAAAGAAAGTCAGTCTTGTGCTGGCATTGTATGAGTGAACAAAAGGCATAAATAAGAAAAACTTCTTAACAGAAAAAACCCTTTAGATACAGAATTGACTAAATGGAAAAGTAAACAAAATAGAGTAAGCTGACTGACTACACGGTGTCAAGGTGTGTGTGTCTAGCTTTCTAACTTGTTGTGGGGCCACGATGTGTGGTTCAATCGGCTATCTTTATAAGCTGACTTCGAGTTTATCAGCGACTTCATGTTGATGATGCAAGAGCAGCTATCACCGAAACCAGGATAAAAAAAACACCACATTGTATTCGACACGATCACATTTTAAAGACGATTAAATTATAAGGTACCAGGTTCATGAACCAGGTATTGATTTAATCATGCACATGCAGAGAGAGAAATGAGACTAGAAGTTATATAGAAGGGGGGGGGGGAAATCACAAAATGGGGAAGGGAATCAGTCAGAACCCAACTATCACTTGAGACAAATGCACTCCTATAATGTAATGAAGAGAATATTAAGAAAAGTTGAAAGTAACTCCGTTACGTTGCACTGAAATCACATATATAAGCAGAAGATAAAGGAAAAGAGAAAAGGGGAATATAAGTAGAACAAGTTATTAAGTAGTCGATGATGACCCATCCACATTAAATATTTCATCTCACTCGTTAACCTCATTAATTAAAACAAGTCTTCACCAGACAAGAAATAATATTCCTATAATTTATTACCGACTTGATAATGATCTGAACAAGCTGGTTACGTTGTTTATTATCCCTCCCTGTCAGCTGCCACTATGTGCATAGTAGGATCTGACTCGATCATATGCATTCACTCTATTATGTCCCTGTAAAATTAAAGCTCGACTAATTCTATGTCGCCTGAAGACCCAAGAGTCTCTCTCCTCTTCATGACTGTCTAATATAACATACAATTTTCTATTTATTAATATTTCTACTCCTCAACTCACGTTAAACTTGAGCTTCTGCAGAAAATAGGGTAGTATTATCTGTTATCAGCAAACTTGCCTAGGCAGCAAACTTACATATGTTTCCGATTTCAGCTCCTTTTCTTTCTTTTTTTTAAGCAAGGAAATCATGACCGATGGCCAGAATTGATCCATGGGAAGGGGAGAATTCAGCGGTCAAGCCAAATAAAGCTTTTTTCTCTTTAACCAGTTTTAGAATAAAGCAAGATAAAAATCAGTTTAACCACTATATCTATGCTGGCGATTATTTTTATAAGTGTAAATAAAAGAAGCATTGTTAAATAATTTTCTTAATTCCGGCGTAGGTTTTAATGCCATAAGTTGGGCCAAAATGGGCTACTCAGAGTATTTGAAACCGAGAGATCAGCCCAATATTGATAAGAAGCTTATTTTGAAATGGACGCCCATAAGCCTATGAACCCACGAATTGGTCTTCGTCATAATAAATCGATAAGTTCAATGGATTTAGTTACTTATTATTATGGACTAGTGGGCTCGCAGTTTCTTTACTTTTTTTGTTTTTTTATAAGACAGTTTCTTTCCTTTTAGAAAACGGCTTCGATATAATTGTTACATATTCTCAGCCCAGACCAGTCTTGGAGACAGAAATTCATACTTGGCAAAGTCCAAGACAAAAGTTTACCAAGTCTCGTGCGAGTTCAACGGCTAAAAATTGGAAGAGGGAAATGAATGGCTCATTATTATTACGTATGGGTGGGGGTAGTAGTTTAATTTCCGGGTGTATAGAGTGGGAAATAAGTGGGAATTGAATTGGGGAGAGAGCACAAAAGGGGAAAGAGGCAAATGATTTTGTTGGAAAGGAGTTAGCGTGTGAAGACATGTAGGAAACTAGTGCCCTGATTTGTACGTGGGAATCTCATCATTGAGAGACAATCACAGAGACAGTGGTTTGAATATATAGTAGCAAGAGAGGCCCCCATCTCTATCCCTTAGCGTTTCTCAATTCACCGAGTTGCCTTCTCTCTCTTTTCACTATTTTAGTAATCCCCTCCCCATCTTAATTATATATATAACCCTCCCTCCATCATCAAAAGTGGAAGTCCCAAGCACTGAACATGAAGAACCAACTTATCCTTTAATATATATGAATCACTTCACTCGACATCTTATTAATCCCGTACTACGTACGTATATAGTAACTTATTTGGCCACGAGAATATCGATAAATTAACCCGAGGGGATCGAACAAGAGGAGCTCTGGAGACAGAGTGATCATCCTAAATCGCAGGAAAACGACCCCTCTACCATCACATAACAAAAATGACATATCAGTTTTGTGTTGAATGGCCGACGTTCTTGCTAGTGAAGTTCGCTACGTGGCGCTTTGAAGCAAATAAGGTGACCTACATATATATAATATTAAACGAGGGGCTTGGAATTGTACTTACTTTTCCAGGCACTACGGCTTTAAAAACTTCATTATATTTATTCCCTAGAACAAAAGATGCACAAACCCACCATGAATCAAATAAAACAGAACAAAGCAAAAGAGAAAATGCCATTTATTAATTAATACCTGATTATTTCTCGAATCTTCGCCAACAAGGTAGCGCATGCCCTCGTTAGCCCAAACATATCACAATTTGGGTGAGTTAGAAAAGCCTTCCTGTTCATTAGCCTCGTAATGCTGGGAGATCTGTTTTCCATAATACAAAGTCATAATAAAGTGTGTCACGCAAGTATCTTTCACGCGCCGTCACTTTCTCACATATACTTCCCAGTTCTTTAATTACAATATTAATACGGGCACCCACTTAAGAAATTGATGTCAGTGCCATCTATCATTTCGTTAAGAAAACATTTTTTTTACGATTCCAAGTATTTTTCTTAGGGCATCTCGTCCAACGTCACTGTCCGGTGCTTTTATAAATTGGCAACCTATCATGCGATTGGCTTTGCTTCTGTCTTTTACAACAATAATATTTGAATATATTGGGAGGGAGATAATGCGGGGGCAAACACATAAATTAAAGTGGCCAGTTAAAATCTAAGATAGTTATTAGGCGAGTCGTCTTTTCGTTTTAATTGTTTTCTCTCGTGCCTTTTCCTTTTGCTCACGGTGATATGTTATACTAGGTCCAACTTTGTAAGCGACACATACGAGTAGCTTTTAGGGTGGCCTCCTCTCGATCGTGACCAGTTTAATTTGCGGTGTTCCTTGAACAGTGTCATTCCTGCTGAGACTAGAATATACGTCCTCCTCTTGTGCAAAAAGGGAAAGCAAAAATAAAAAGGCGAAGGGTTAAATTCATTAAAGAGGGAGGGAGGCCACTTGTTGGGAGTCCGTGGATGCAAAGGGGGCCACGTCTATCGTATAACAGCTTCCAAACGAAGGTCGGAACATGATGACCCGCTGTTTTGGCTAAGGCTGTTTGGTAGGTATGTGCATAGGAGGAGGGAGAGGGACACGGAGTTGAAATGGAATCTTTTCAACCACTGTTAGACAGTGAAGCTAGTATGAGTGTGGATTTGTTAGGAGCTACTATGACGTCACATTTGTTGATAGAATCGGGAATTTCAACAACCGAATTATGCCTTTCTATTTTAATAATAATCGATTAATTATGGACCCTTTGGGATAGGCATTACCTGCCCCTCTGGTGAAATGGGGAGCCTCGAGAGCCATGGGAGTGAAACTTTTAATCAGGGGCTTTGCTCAAAGGTGAAAACCAGACTGAGTATATTCTGACCCCGACACACTGAGACGGCGGCGGTAAGAAGTCAAATACGAAGAAGAATGTGGGCAGGCATGAGGTTTAACTTCAGTGCCGCCTGGCGTGAGAATAAATAACTTGAGGTAAGTTTGAAGAGGCCTGGTGTAATTACAATTTTTAAGAGAATAGCGGCGCTAGGTGCTATTGACGTGATCGAGAATGGTGATTGGCGAGGACGAAATTCGAAAGAAAGGTCATCAAGTGGTAATAAATGGGAAGGTCCCCGGAGGGTAAAAGGGACCAGAACGATGCGTACGTACAAGTGATAGATCCCCTCCAACATGAAAAGCATGTGTAGGTGTGGATCCGAGTTCTTGTTTTGTTTTATGAGATTTAAAAAAAAAAAAGTGGAGTTTATAATAAAATTTTTATTTCTTTTAAATAATATTAATTTTAAATAAAATAGATTGTTTATTATTTTTAGACATAAATATAGGTGTTTAAGTATTATAATATTTTTTTAAATATTGTAATTATAATTATAATAAAATAATATTTTTTAAAAATTAAATATATTATAAATAAATAATTATATCTCTTATACTTTCATTAATTAAAGCTACAGAGGATTGGTAGGTGTGGATCGGAGTTATTTACGGTGGTCGTCCTACTTTTTGTATGGGCCCTGTGATGCTGGGTTGACGTTACTTTTTAAACAGCGTTGGTGATGAGAGAGAGAGAGAGAGAGAGCTTGGGGCGTCGCGCATAGGAAAAAGACTCGAGTTTATTTATTATACTTTGACGGTCTACATCAGTCAGATAGTTTGATGATTTATCCCTTAAGGGGAAAGTGAAAATGATACTGCCATCCCTCTCTTATTGTTATTTCTTTAAATTAAAGATATAAATACTAACGTTTTGAAATTATCCATAGGTTATCTCGTCAAGCTACAGAGCTATTAGTATAATTGTTGTTATTATTATTATTATTATTATTATATGTTGACAACATTTTTGTATTATATATGCATACTCTCTGCATGTGATGCATGGATGGATAATACGCACGCACGCACGCACACTCGTTAAGACTAGTTTGTAGTAAAAGTGAGAGGGAAGAGGTCGAGTTATGGTCAGTAAAAGCAGGGACGGCATGACTATGGGGTGCATTTACCCTTCAACATCATATTCATGCCTTGACGCCGTGTGGGGAAGGGGGCAGCGGAACACCACGAGCATATGACGTGCACGTGACCTCACCGCGCCATGCCCTGGATTTCAACTGGTTTTTTTTGGGGGGGGGGACTGCGTACGTCTTACGTCAGCATCCTAGCCCATGGGCACGCGGCACATTCCACAAATGTGGTTCCCGCTTCATTCGGCCATTGGCCACCGTCCGATTGGCCGACACAGGCACAGTCAAAGATCCCACAGCGCTTCATTCCAGCCAAAGTCCCTACAGCCCTGACTTCTTTTCACCGTGAAAAAAAGTTTGCTTCTTTTAAAACTTTTCTCACAAAATAATAATAAAAGCAAGAAAGAGAACAAAGATGGGAGGGAGGGACGTAGGGGGGCCGAAGCCTGATGATGAAAAAAGAAGGAGGCGGTTGGCCATGGAGCTCAGCCTCTGATTTGATTGGTAGGTTTGTTGACCTGGGTTCCCACGTGGGGCCCCTACATTCGTCGCCTTACACGCCTCATTTAAAAGTGCTGGGCCCCACCCTCATCACTCCCAAATTTGAAAGATGGGCCGACCCTCAGGCTCTCCCTGTGTTGGACACCCGTACCCCGCCCTGGACCACTCCTTCTCAAACCTTCCCCGCCATCTGGCTCGGCACGTGACTCCCAACTTCCCCCACTTAGCCCCCTCTTACCTCCCTTTGTTCTCCTTTCCCATCACCATCCCCATCACCGGCCCCCAAACCCCTCCGCCAAAAAAAAAAAAATCGCTTTACGCTTGTGGGCGTGGGCGTGGGCGTGGGCGCGATTGAATCCGAAGGAAGGTGTTGGAAGAGCTCAGATGCAGGGGTCGTGCTCATAAAAAGCCATAACAAAATCCACCGTATATGCAGTAAAGGGTTGTATTTAGTCATGGTTAAATGTATGTAGAGGTCATTTGGTTAGGTTTTTGGTGAATATATAATATCCATGATTGTATTGTGTCAATGCCCAATACTATATATATATATATATATATAATATAAGAGACCAAATGCTTTGTGCTTTGTTAACACTTGATAATACTTGTTCCCAGTTATTACCGCTCACCTTGTCTTCACTATATTGTTAGTTTTGTTCCACAATGGCATATATCCACTTGTTCCAACCTCGGCCCGGGACTATATATTCGTACGTACGTAGTGGATGCCTTATTATGTACTGGTGTCATATATATATGAAAAATCACGCCATCATAACAAGCTTGGACTGGGCACTCTCATACATAGACTCGTGTCAAAAGCCAATTAATGAATTGAAGATGCCGAAAGCTTCCCTTTCTATCTAACTTTTTTTCCAAATCAAAAGCGATTGAAAGTGTGTGGGAATGATCGAGTGGAGAAATCTTGGAAAGCAAACAAGGAAAAAGAACAACAAAAGTGATGCAAAAGAGCAAGAAGAGAATTTGGCCCATCAATGAGAGCGGGGGCAGATTTAATTCGCAAACAGAGTGACCGAACCATATTATATCATGTCATGCCCGTGGGTAACAACAGTATTTGATGGCATAAGCCATCGACCATTGCTACGGAGTCAACATATTGAAAGTAACGTGGGGGCCACCTCTACGACTCACCCCAATAAAATAATATCACGTGCATGCCCTCCATGAACCGCAACATGAACGGAAAACCTGTCCCATGTTCGTCTTCTCCTACCTCTATTATCTTCCCCCTTTGCCCACGGGGTCTCAGCGATTGATCACAACAACTTATTCAACCACTTCAATTTCAGGGCCCTTCCATCTAAAGTTTTACGGCGACACCCCCTACAGAACAAAGCAAATAAGTATACATAGATGAGTAAATGATTGAACACGGAATCTACTTATATTATATAAGAAAGGTGTTCGCTGATTATACATTTTTCACTTGTAAGCCGTTGGATCGGTGTAGGGACACATTCCACTGCTGAGTTCAATCTGACTTTGAAATTGGATGGGGATAGTAGAAGAGGGCAAGAAAAGCGGACGACAATTAATGTAAAGGTTTAATTCAACGAACATGACGTGGTTTTCATCATTTAGGTTGCGTTTGTGATTGAACTAACAGGGACCATAATTATTAGATCCAAGTGGACGCAGAGGAGGGGAGTTTAATTGGGACATATGAAAGCTGGCCCCCTCATTAAAAGACAGCAGTATGAACCTAAGAAATTCTGTATTAATAAGGAAGAGGATGATGACAAAATGTGTTTTTTTTGTGCACTTACGCGTAGTGATATATATATATATAGTTTGGTAAATGCGTATGCGTATGTGGGGCGTTGCACGGTGGTGGTTACAGTTGGAGGAGGACTGGGTATAAATGGTGGCCGTGGCCCCCTTGCTTTTATGGCAATATATAAAAATCTTGGCAACCAAAACCCAATATTATAGTTTGCGACTTGCGTTTGGTGTAGGTATGCATCAAAGCAACGAGAATCACAAAGCAGATCATCGACCACCCAAACAACCACTCTGATGGTTAATTAATAAAACTCGGGGTGGTCCACTCTTTGAAAAAGTACCTGACACTTAACAACCCTCTTATCCCTCTTCGTCAATCGGCTCGTGCTATCTGCGGCTCTTTCTCTTTTAAATTATTTGTCCGCCTATCACAATCCATCAACGCTGAGAGATTCCAAAGAGAATTTTGTAACTTGGGATTCTATCTGTACGTGGAAAATTAATCTGGAGATTCTTATTGTTTTTTTCCGTTTGAAACCAGGTCCTTATACTATTTTTTTCGTTTTATTGGGTCCTTTAAGTTTTTGCCCTTAGATCTATTTGTCCCTCAAGTTTAAAACCGTTAAATAGGGACTAACAATGTTAAAAATTCTGTTAAAAGGTATTTATGTGGAAGACACCTAAATTATTTTGACAGTTTGGACTCAGTCAGATTAAAAGTTCCTGGTAGGAAAAAAAAGAAGACTAAAAACCAATTGAAAAACCCTCACTCTCGCATCACCTACGGCCGCTCCTCCCATTCTCATATTCTTCACTACAACTCATAGATTCGGTAATCACGCCCTCTTTTGTGGCTCCCTCTGTCTCAATCTCACCCCTCTCTTTCTATCCACCTCCCCTAAAACCCATCTTTGTCCTCCTCTTAGATCTTCATATTTACCCTCTTGGACGGGGGAAACGCCGGATGTAATAGGCGGAGATAATCACAAAAATGATCAGATTCAGAGTGATTTAGGTTCGGTGGGAGGAGTGGGAGCAGCGCCTGTGGCACTGTCGAGGGTGTCGCTGTCAGGCTGCTAGACGAGGGGGAGGGAAGCGATGCGGAGGTGACGGTGAGGACCATAAACCCAGAGAATCTATCAAGAGATATGAAGAAGAGAATAAGAGCAGAAGAGCAGTAAGGTGGCTCTGTTTAAATAATCTAACAAGAGTTGATATTCCACTAATCAATGTTAATATATTGTCTTTCTTCTTGTTTTTTTTTTTTTTTTGCGTGGCACTTTTAATATGAGGGAGAGTCCAAGCTGGCATAATAATCCTTGTGTCTACCGCATCAGTGCCTTCTAACATAATTCTTAACACTTTTAGCCCTTATTTAACTGTTTTAAGTAAGAGACTAATGGAGTTAACGGTGAAAACTTAAAGAACCTGATAAAAAATATACATAAAGACTTGATTCAAAACTAAGGAAATCTATAATGACCTTCAGAAGATTAATTTTCCCATCTGTATATTGTATATTGTATATCTGCATACGGAGAAAACAAAACAACTTATAAGACTAGATTAATTAAGAAGATTGTGTTCATATTTCATGGCTCTTGCTTTGAACGATTTTGGGGCTAGGAGACTAGCTCGCAGAATAAATTAAAGCAGCAGCCAACTAAGTTAGGCGGCTGGTTTTTTATTTTATTCTTATGATTGGTTTGTACGGCTATCCCATTTTTCCACATCCACTATCTCCGATGCAATCCTTCTCTTGTCCTCTTTCTGACACTTACTAACAACAAGGCGCATATATATGGCTGAAGTAGGAATTGTGAGTGATATGTTGTTTTCGAGTCATTTTCTTCATAAGACGACTGTTAGTGAGGAAGCGAGGGAGTCCGTCCCATGATAACTATATTGAAATGGATAGGGTCCATTATTCCCACTCACCAAATTAAATCCCCTTCACATATTATATATATATGGTCTCTCCCACAGAGATGGACACATAGTGAAGTGAGTACCTCGAGGTGACACGGACCATTTGGGGATAACATGATGTGATGTGAGCCACTTCTGGTGAGTACGGCCTTGTACGAGTTTTTTTTTTTTGTAGACCCGTTTCATATTGATATATATATAGTTAAAACCTGGGCGATTATGTATCTCTATTAAACATTCAATTCTCTTATTATATATGCCTTAACATCTGGACGAGTTGTAACTTCCTCCTTGATTGTGATATAGAGTAATTAAGCAGTAGGAAACATCCAAGATAATTAATTGAATCCGGCGTCACTGTCATGATGGTCACTCTTGCCCTCAGATTCCAGCATTCCATAATGGCTCTGTTGCTTTTCCCAACGTTTTAAAATCATGACCCTTGTCAGTGGACAAGCGTCCTATAAGACAACATAAGCAATTCGCTGCTAAATCGAATGTTACAAAATTAATTGACCTCCATAGGTAAGGTTGCCTTGTACGTATCCACATATACAATATGGACACGCACATTAACGTACGTCATTATAGGCATAAAAAATATTAAAAGTTATAGGCAGGGGCAGGCACCGTTAATAATTAAATCATGATATTCGTAATGTACGTTCTATCTTCACATAAGGGGATCAAGTATTCATGAGACTTCGCATGAAGAAAGAATTAAAAGGAAAGGATAACGGCATGAAATAACGGATGATTCCTTCGAAGTGTCCGATACGAGGGAGTTACAGTGAGGTGGTTCTTTTTAAACTGGGGAGGGAAGAAACAAGGTTGTTAAGGCCGGGTGAATTAGTGAGACCAAAAGGCTCCAATGAGGTTTTGTTTGAAAGAATCCAAAGGCAGAGGAAGGATGAGAGATGATGAATACCATTGGCATGGGTGTATGCGAGAATGACTGACGGCTTGATTCTCAAAAAAGACGCAGCGTTCAAATTAATTAAATAGTGCCTGACTCTTTTGCTTTCTCCATGAACAACATACTCCTACATCGTACCTAGCTAGCTACTACCTCTTCAATCCCCAGACTCTGCTCATTCAAGTGACAGTTTACCGTTGCCCCTTCCAATTTAATATCAATTATTCACCAATAAATATCTTATACGAGTACTATTTAATAACATGAAGGTAGTAGGGAAGGTGTCTTGGAATTTTGAATCGAGGGGGTCAAGTTTTGGCCAAGCTTCTTTCTTAATTGCTTCTATATCATATACCTCAATCATTAGTAAACTTTGCAATTAACTATTTCATTGCTCCTTTCAATAGGCAATTAATGGACATCCCATCATCACACGCACGTACGGGCACATCCGTGTCACTCTAAAGCAAACTATATATGCCTTCCTGGTTACTATTGTAAAATATCTGGATACTTATACAAAAGTATATATTTAAGACCGTCTTGTTTGGATGGAATTCATTAAGTCGACCACTTACGCCTAAATTGCAACTTTTCCATTGAGCCTTTTTGAAGTTTCATTCGAGATTTATCCTCTTTTTTAAATGAAATAAAACTAGACAGGTTTTGTAACTAATCAGGAATAATTAGGATCGAGGGCGATCGTAAATCTTGCTCCAAAAATGAAAAAAACAAAAAAGATGAAGGCTAATTAATCATGGAGCATAAAATTTGTGCATGGCCACTCTGACACTATTAACGAATGGTTTGTTGATGGGGACGGAGAGGTTTTAAAACCGGAGACGTCGAGAATAGGCGTTGTATGTTGAGGATATTTATAATTAATTAATTAGTTACCATTATATTAGATGCCTTTCCATGCAAATGAATGAATCGATGGAATTACCTCACTCGCGTTGGAAAGGTCAATTATCAATTATTTGTTTACTCTTTCGTATCCTCCTCAATTTGTCCAATCTTTTATTATTATTATTATTATTATATAGATAAGAAAACAAATTGTATATATGCGATTATTCCATTTGAATGTTCCGCAAAAGAGTGATCCTTTGGGAGTCATCAAAGATTATTCAAGGAAAAGTTGACAAAATCTTGAAATCAGCTGCTAATGTTTTGGCCAAAGAATGACTAATATTGAAGACACGTATAATTAATTAAATCACGGAGTTAATAAATGATTTTAATCCTTTTATCGTGATTGTGATCGTAATTAGGGCCTGCCTGGCGATGCCGCCAGTAGGGGGAGGGGGGGACCACTCATTTAAGGCCTCATCATTCATGGACACATCATACAAGCACTCTGATTGGGGCCCCTTTGCTTTTCCCTCTATTATCTTCCTAATTAACCTATTCATCCCCTACTTTTTTTTATCAAAATAAATATAAATATAAATATAAATATAAATAAATTGCAGTGGACACGGAGATGGGGAGATATTTCGTTGCCAAATACCACCGAAAATTAATTTAATTTTGAGCCATTGAAAGCATTAAAGTTGGTGTTATTATGGTAGTTGGTTTCTTAGTAATTTAATTGCTTTATCTTCCAACTCAGGCATCCAACCACAAAAAAATCCTTAGATAAATTGAAAAGAAAAACATGAAAATCGTGAAAACGACAAGGAGATATTTAATGGGGGAATGGGCAATGAGATGCCTCCACCCCCTCAGCCTCTGCTCCCCCTCCATCATCCTCTTCTCTCTTCTCCCTTATTTTTCTTACTTTCAAAAAAACAATTAATTAAGCTCTTGACCTTTCCTCGTTTCTCAGCTCTTCGTACCTTCTGACATAATTTGTTCGTCGTCTAGACCCAACTCTCCCTCTCTCTCTCTCTCTCAAAAAGTTCATGGATGCTCATCAACGGAGGGTTTGGATGCATCAGGTGATTTGAAAAGAGAGAAAGGGTCAAATCGAAAGATGTTGCCGTGTTTTGATCCTTTCACAGGTACTTCTCAAAAAGCCACAGAAAGATAAGGAATGAACACTTGTACATGTATACTCGAGAGCAGTTCTTAATTTCCCTCGCCCAGAATCTCCCACTTTTTTTCCTCTTTTCTTTATGCCGTGAAAATGGGCATAAATGTGTGGATAAATGAGGCGATGAATAAAGAGGGGTATCTTTCTGACACGTCTTTTTAACCTAACCTCCCTCGTCACTCCTTTTTCCTCCCCTTTTTGAGTGGAGGTGGAGTTGCAGAGACTTGAGTCTGACACACAGAGCTTTCCCCTTTGTGAGCCAAAGAGAGTCATAAGATCCCAAACATAGATAGATACATATTACATGTCCTCAGGTTAAGGTTTCCGCATCTCTCTCTCTCTTTCTCGTTCAGCTTTCCTCTATCCTCTCGCTCGCTATATGTTTTCCATAACTGTATTACTTTGGTGGGTATGAGTCGGTGTGTGCGTGTGCCTCTGTGTTTGTCTCTGTGTTTGTCTCTGTGTGTGTGTCTCTCTCTCTCTGTATATATATATATATATGTCTCAGAATCCATTACTCATGGGTTTGGGGTCATTGTAATTGAAATCCTCCTTTCTTTTGGCTTTGCAGTTCAGAGAGATGATCATGAAGCACGTGTGCACTACTCTAATTTCCATCACACACCAGGTACTCCTATTACTGCCATCATAATTTATTTCATATAAATAATCAATTTCTGGCCCTTTTTGTTTGTCCGTGTCAATCCCTATACCATCGTTCTCTGTCCTCCATATTTAAAGCCCGCACTCCCTCTCCTCCTCCTCTTCTGATTCCTTCGTTTCCTTAGAGCTCCCGCATGCTTCGACGCGATTATGTATGTATAAATCCTTACACAAATCAAAGCAAAACCCTCTTTTTTTTTCTGCGGTGAAAAGGTTTTGAAAACTCTTTATATAGCCGGACGAAAGAAAATCTACTGACTTTGAATACTTAAGACGCAGATGGGTTTTGCAGAAAACTAATTTTCGATCCTGGTGTCCCTTGCCGATTCACTATATCTTCTACTCTGTTACTTTCTTAGGATTCTTTTGAGAAGGTGACTGGGAAATAAGTATCGATTCTCCACACAGCTCTTAGACGGGTTAATCTACAACTAACAAAATACTCAGATTCTCTCGAAGTCCAAGGTATAGTGCATATTATATTTCGGTCTTGTAATTTATATGCTCGTGTTCGCGTCTCCATAGAAAAATGGAGAGGGATTCATGAGTTTGTGATGAGCTTTTTCCTTCTTTGTATTTCTTTATTAGTTGTGTATGTTTCATGTTTGGATATTGGTAATTTGGTGGTATATGTTTTGGATGTGAGGTTTGAAAGCCTGGCCTAACTAACGTAGTCTCTTTTCAGTGAAGTCACCACCAAAGGAATTAGTCTCTCACCCAAAATCGATGGCGACGTACTTTCATGGTAATCCTGAAATCCAACCACCCGATGGCCTCCAAACTCTGGTTCTCATGAACCCCGGCTACATCCACTACTCCGACACGCCACCGCCACCGACACCGCACCCCAGCAACTTGGTCTTCCTCAACTCCATCGCAGCCGGCAACAACTCGCTCACTCCCCAAAACTTCCCCCACGTGCCGCCCAGTCACACCCAGCAATTCGTGGGCATCCCTCTGCCGACCGTCGCCGCCTCCTCCTCCCAGGATCCCAACCAGCAACACTCCGTGCACGCTCATCAAGATGCCTCCACCTTGCATGGATTCGTGCCTCGCATGCAGTGCAATCTCTGGAACCCAATCGACCCAAACGCGACGGCGCGTGAGACTCCACGAGCACAGCAGGGACTGTCGCTTAGCCTGTCCTCCCAGCAAGCTGGAATGGGTTCTTTCCGTGTTGATCGCGACGTGACATCGCTGGGTCAAGCGCCTGCTATGTCTGGCGAAGACGTTCGCGGGTCGGGTGGGTCGCCGTCTTCGGCTTCTGTGGTGACCAACGTGAACGGTGTTTCGGGGATTCAGAGCGTGTTTCTAAGCTTCAAGTACGTGAAAGCGGCACAGGAACTTCTCGACGAGGCCGTCAACATTAACAACGGCATCAAAACTGAACTGGGAAAGAAGAGCGGTGGGACCCATACTAAAGCCACTGGGGAGACATCCGGAACAGCAGCAAGTGGCGACGGCTCTGTCGGCGGAGAAGGAAAAGCTAAGCTTGCCTCTGATCTATCGGCTGCGGAGAGACAAGAAATCCAGATGAAGAAGGCTAAGCTAATCAGCATGCTCGATGAGGTACTATTCAATCTGTTTTCTTCCATGGTAATTGATCAATCTGATCTTTACTCGAGGAGAAAAGTATAAGTACGAGTTCCATATGTGGACCATTTTTTGGAGGTCGAAACCTTACGTTCATGGATTTATTAATTTAATGGAGCTTTATGCCCAAAAAAAACCAGCAACTCTACATCCGTGAATTTAAGAATGATTACGCGGTTTGATAATGAAAGAATAATCATAATAGTTAACGGGGAGCTAATAGCAAGCCACGTTTTCACGTTTCAAGATTGATTTTAGGAGAAATTAATAACTATGGGTTATGGCCGGTGTAGGTGGAGCAGAGGTACAGCCAGTACCACGAGCAGATGCAGATGGTGATTTCGTCATTCGAGCAAGCTGCGAGAATTGGATCAGCCCAAACATACACAGCCCTTGCGCTGCAAACAATCTCGAAGCAGTTTCGGTGCTTGAAGGATGCCATAACAGCCCAAATTCGGGCTGCTAACAAGAGCTTAGGAGAAGAAGATTGCTTTGGAACCAAGATTGAAGGTTCGAGGCTCAAGTACGTGGACCATCACCTGCGCCAACAGCGAGCTCTCCAACAGTTGGGAATGATCCAGCACAATGCTTGGAGACCCCAGAGAGGATTGCCCGAAAGATCTGTTTCTGTTCTTCGTGCTTGGCTCTTTGAGCACTTCCTCCACCCGTAAGAAACCCCATTCATTTGGTTTCAGATTCTGCCTTTTTTCTCAACTTTGTGCTGAAACTATCTTGTCTCGTTTCAGTTATCCCAAGGATTCAGACAAACGTATGCTTGCTAAGCAGGCAGGCCTCACTAGGAGCCAGGTACACATCCATTAGTCTTTGATTTGCACTAATGACGAGCCGTTATTTCCCTTAATTATGGAACCGATCAAGTGGGTTAATTAATTAACGTGGTTCGTGTTGTTGCAGGTTTCGAATTGGTTCATAAATGCTCGAGTTCGGCTCTGGAAACCAATGGTGGAAGATATGTACATGGAGGAGATGAAGGAGCAAGAACAGAATGGATCTGAAGATAAATCAAGCAAGAGCGGTGAAGATCCAGCTATTAAAACTGCAGCTCCACAACAAAAAGGCCCTGCCACTGAAACGGACGCTAGAAGCCTCAACTCCAACCAAGACAAGCCTTCAAACCACAATAACACTCCTTCTGTTTCAGTTTCTAAACCATTGATATCATCACCGACTGGGGATGATAATGTCAGAAACCGGTTTGGGTTCAGCTTCATGGGATCATCAGAGCTAGAAGGGATCACGCAAGCAAGTCCCAAGAAACCACGAAACCAGGAAATTCTACACTTCCCAACTTCAATAAACATGGACGTGAAGCCCAATGAGGCCAACAATGAGCAACATTCAATAAAATTTGGAGAGGATGAGAGGCAGGGGAGGGATGAATACTCATTCATGGGAAACCAATCGAACTTTATCGGAGGCTTTGGACAATACCCAATTGGTGAGATTGGAAGGTTTGACGCAGAGCAGTTTACTCCAAGGTTTTCCGGTAATGGGGTTTCCCTGACTCTTGGTCTTCCCCACTGCGACACGTTGTCAGGAAGCCATCAAACTTTTCTGCCAAACCAGAACATTCAATTGGGAAGAAGACTGGAGATGGGTGAATCAAACGAGTACGGAGCCATAAACCCTTCCACTACTCACTCATCAGCTGCATTTGAGAACATGAACATGCAGAACCCAAAGAGGTTCGCTGCACAGTTGTTGCCAGACTTTGTCACCTAAAGGGAGAGGCATGGGATGGTTAGATATAATACTGTTATTTCTGGATCTCAGCCTGGGAATAAGGGATCCTATATGGTAATGTAAAGAAACAAGATTTGATTTAGTATAGGTTTACACCTTGCTTTGAACCTTCCGAGTTCTTAGATAGCTTAGAATTTGTAGAGTATATGGCCGAGGGTTGTATATTATTTTTGTAAGGTTTTTAAGGTGGGATAGATGGATTGGTTTCATAAAGTTTTATTTGGGAAAAGAACCAATATATCTTGATTGAAAATATGTGTGGGGCGTCACAACTTCTCATGGCGATCAAAGGAAAGGCCATTCGGAACATCAACGAAGGAATCAGTAAATTAGTTTGGAAGTCTGTTCTCTGAAGCTATATTTACTAAATATCTCGTTACGGTTGGTACTTAGGGTCCTTGATGAGTTTAAATCTGGAAAGCACGGAAAAAATGAAGTGCACAGGTTAGCTATAAACTGATTCACGGGGTCCTTGGCGCACCTTACTTGAAGAGTAACGAAATCAGCGTGGTCCCATTTAAGAATTGCGCGGAGAACAAAGGAAAATTAGGTTATTGGTGTTGAACAACGAATACACGAGAGCGCTTTGAAACTTGAGAATTGAGAAAACAGAGCTTCGTAAAAATGAATTAGTGGTGTTGGATGACTAAAAGCAGACTCCTTGCAACTACAATTATCAAAAGCACTGGGGTTGAAGGTCTGTTGCATCTTACGGTTGTTATGGTAAAACTAAAACGTGCTCAGCTTTGACCATCTGTGTCAGATGTACGTGAAACTAAAACCATACCCAACCATATTTACCCTACCAACCCGTTTGACCAACATAATAAATAATTACTTAAATGAAAAGGCTACAGAGAATAAATAAGGTCCTGGCCTCTATAGAAAATTTATTGGGCCGGGCCTATATTAAACATGGGTTAAACACATGTACCCAGTGACATGATTCCTATTGAACACTTACCCGACTGAACTTACTGTAGGTTCAACTGACAAAAGGATGAGACATACGATTATTTAGAGCATGTTTGATCTCTAAGGAGTATCACTTTATTGTGATTTCAATCGCGGCACTTGGAGAGACATCATAGTTCTTGAGTACCTAAATTTACGCCTCAGGGTAATAGATTGCCCGTCTTGCTCGATATTAATATTGCCCGACATGATTCCTATTGAACACTTACCTGACTCAACCTATTGTAGGTTCAACTGGCGAAGGGATGAGATATACGATTATTTAGAGCGTGTTTGATCCCTAAGGAGTATCACTTTATTGTGATTATAATCGCGACGCTTGGAGAGGCATAATAGCTCTTGAGTGCCTAAGTTTACGCCTCAGGGTAATAGATTGCTTGTCTTGCCCGAAATTGATATCGCCTAGGAAGAAGGGAGACTTTGCCTTACTCTTAGATTGTAGATGAGCCCAATCCCTTTCTAAAAATTTTTGTACAAGCAAAAACACTTACCCGACTCAGTAAAATGTCAATTAAAGGTAGCACAAATACTAAGAAATATACTTGTATCATCTAAGAATGTGAGTTCAATTCTTATTACGTCATGATAACTCATCTAGTAGGCGATGTTGTATGTCCCCTGTAAGTGCTCTTCGAGCCCTATGCCTTAATAGGGAATTGGTGTCGAACTCACTAAATTTTTTTTTTTATAAAAGAAACTTATACCATAAAATCCAATTTATTGTTCCAAAAAACAAAACAAATTTATCATATTCATATATAGCTTCTTCTTTGTCTGGTAGTAAAAGTTAACACATATAGTAAAAAAAGAGTTTGTATCTTATAAGGACAAAAAATTGAAAAGAGTTAAAAAAATAATTTTAAATAAATGAGTGTTTCGATAGTTATTACTATAGTGACTTTTGTTATTAATAAATACTATAAATGGTATAAGATGAAAAATTGAATAAATAAATAATTTATATTTACTATTCATCATCCGTAGCAATGAACAACGACTAAGCAATCTTCGCAGATTTGCAACTGCCAATAACGACTATCGTTGCAGATCTTAGCACTCTGTTGCAGACCATCACACACTACAAAAAGATATAGATTTGGCCACGACTTTTCAGCAGTGACAAAAAAAGTCACCGCTGAAAGTCTTGAGTTTCTGCGATGACAAAAAAGTCGCAGCGGAAAAAGGACTTTTAGCGGCGACTTTACTTTGTCACCGCTGAAGAGAACACTTTCAGCGGTGACATTTCTTTGTCTCCGCAGAAGTAATTAAAATAAATAATTTTGGCTACACTTTTCTGTGGCGACAACACAAAGTCGCCGCTAATACGTTTTAAATACCATTTCCCCTGCCCCTCCTCGCGACTCATTTCTTCATCAGTTAGGTTGAAACCCAGCGGCGCTGTCGAGCTCCTTTCCTCACGCAGGAGGTGGTCGTGCTCCCAGTCAACGGTTGCCGTCGTTCACGAAGTCGTTCCTCACTGTCATTGTGCAAGTCATCATCCTTCCTTGACGAGTGCGAGTTCCCCTCACCGTTGGTAGTCGGCGCTCCGTTGAGGCTGAAATACACGTCGCTCATCCGTCGCTCCTCCTCAGCTTCAGAGTCGCTTCGCCTGAAAAATTGGTCTCTTCCCCGTCGATCACCTTAGACCATCGGCGTCATTCACAGTAAGTCCAATCATTTTCACCTCTGTCACTGTCGTTGTTGGGAAATTTGGGAAATTTTTGTGAATTTGGGAAATACACGTATTGTATTGTGCTTGTTCTGTAATGCCGCTGACTATGTATGCCTATTTATTCTGTAATGCCGCGTCATTGTTGATGAATTTATTCACAGCTTCTGAAGTTGCATTGCCGCGTAGTATATGTATGATCTTCAAAGTTGCAGAAGCCAGTGACTCATGAATTGCATGTATTTTTAATATCTTATTCCATGTTTCCCATCATAATAGGATAATCATATTCATAAAATAGAATTGTAACAGACTATTTTCATTTAGGATATGAAAAAAAGTTGATGCTAAAATAACATGTGTTCAAGGTCTTATTTGTATAGGCGGAATAATGATTGAGAATAATCTTAATCATGTTTAAGTGTCATTAGGAAAAGAATTTTTTTTTGGGTTTGATTTAAAAAGATTAAAGAAGTGAGGTTATAAAATTTTAATAAGAAATATGTAAAATAAAATTTTCTGGTGTCTTAACCTTGTATCCTAATTGTAATTGCAGTTGGGAAATAGTTATGCTTTTTTTGCACGCAAGGGAAGTTCATTTGCAAAATGAGAAAGTTTATTTGTACACTAGGGAAGTTCGTTTACATAATAAGGAAGTTTATAATATGCAAGTGACTTTTCTGAAATATGCATCATGAACCAATATGTTAGTCATCTTTGTAAGATAAAACTAGCTTCCATGATATGCAAGTTACTTTCGGCAAGTGTAATTAATTTTTGTCATGTGCAATTACATTTTCTCTGGCATCTACTACCTATTAAGAGTATTTTGGTATTTTCCCCTTAAATTAATTGAAGTTAAGGACTTGAAGTTTCAAGTCCATTGCCCAATTAACTTGTAAAATAGAGATTTATTTCTTATTTTTCCTTGATTGAATTGGAGTAATTGCATTGTGAATATGTTCATTTGAAGTTTAAACTAATCAAGTTAGTTGGTTGGACTTGATCATGGATTTAACGAATTGCATTTTGATTGAGTGTTCAGGGTATGATTGTGTTTACTTTTATTTAACTGTTGAATAATATTGTTGTTTCTTAATGGAGAAACGATGTATTTAATCAATAAAGTTTAGTTATTATAATATTAAATTGATGTTGCGTGGATCCATTACCTCATTATATTACTGATATGTTTGTTGGCTTTTGTTATTGTATCCTAGGTCTAACTGTTTAGGAAATATAAATGGAAAAAAGTTGATTACATATTAGAGATAGAGGCAACCTATCATATATTAGAGGAGTTGATGCTTTTCTAGAATGGGCATTTAGTCAACCTGGCGTGGGAAGTCAAATACATTATCCTTGTAGAAGATGCATTAATGTTATACTTAAAGGGAGAAGAGATGTCAGGATAGACTTATTGAGCAAGGGTTTTTGGAATAGTTAAACGGTGTGGGACTTGCATGGGGAAATTAGAAGATTTCAGACAGATTGTAGAACTTCTAGTAATGACAAAGAGAATGCTACTGCTAGTGAAAACTTTACAAGGATGATATACGATGCATATGGAGTTCCATGTGTGGATTATACAAATACTAATCACTGTGATAGCGAAGAGTCTAATCTACAGGCTAAAAGGTTCTTTGACTTGTTAAAAGATACTGAAACTGAACTTTATCCAGGTTGTGTCAAGATGTCTAAACTTTCTTTCATTGTAAAGTTGCTTCAAGTGAAATGCCTTAACCATTGGAGTAATAAATCTATGGATGTCTTGTTGGGCTTATTAAAAGAAGTTTTCCCAGAGGGGGCTTTAGTGCCAACTTCATTCTATGAAGCAAAGAAGATAATTCGTGACTTGGGTTTAGATTACCATAAAATTGATGCTTGTGAGAATGATTGCATATTGTATTGGGGAGAGCACACACATGCAGAATCATGTCCTAAGTATAAGATGCCTAGATGGAATTTAAACAAACAGAAAGGGAAGAAGGTTCCACATAAAGTCTTGCGGCATTTTCCCATAACACCAAAGCTACAAATACTGTATATGTCAACAGACACAGCTAAAGAAATGAGGTGGCAAAAGGAGAAACACTCAAATGACGAGGTAATGAGGCATCCAGCTGATTCTCTAGCTTGGAAACACTTTGACAACCAGTACCCTAACTTCTCTGCTGATCCAAGAAGTGTTCGACTGGGTTTAGCAAGTGATGGATTTCAACCATTCGGGAATATGAGTGCCAATCATAGTATATGGCATGTTGTGTTAGTGCCATATAACTTGTCACCATGGCTTTATATGAAAAGCCCATACTTCATGATGATACTTCTTATTCCTGGTCCAAAATGTCCAGGTGATGACATAGATGTTTATCTTCAACTTATGATTCAAGAGTTGAAGCAATTGTGGGAATTAGGGGTACAGACGTATAATGCGTATTGTTAATCAAATTTTATCATGCATGCCGCTATATTATGGACTATAAATGATTTTCCCGCATATGGAAACCTTTCAGGGTGGTCAATCAGAACATTGTGTGCACGGTGATGGATTTGGTTGGAAAGACGAAGGACACAGTTAAAAGTAGGTACGACTTGATGGACTTAGGTATTAGGAGTGATATGCACCCAGTTGAAGATGGTGATAATGTTTATATTCCTCTTGCTCCTTACACATTATCAGCAATTGGTGGTAGACTTAAATGTGTATCGTGCGAGTCCAACACAACTTGATGATATTATCATTGACTTATATGGAGAAGATGAACAAACGCATACCTTAGCTCAAGGAGAATCATCACAAATTCATCAAAATAATGCCATAAATACTGGTTTTAGTGATGAAGAGGATTTGCTTGACGACTTTGATATTGATACTGAAGCAGAAAGTGACACAAACATTGAAATAGAAGAAACAGATGAACCAGAAGACATCCATGAAAGTGACAGTGCGACAGAAGATTCAAATGAATGAAATTAATTGATATGATATATTTTATCTATATTGATTATTGTTTGATTGATTATTTTTTTCTAAATGAAATGTATATTTTTGTAGGATATGTCAGGATTAAAGAGAGGTTGAGGTGGGAAAAGTCTTTCTGTTAGATCTAATGACAACACAAATAGCGGAGGTACATGCTCTACACCTCAATCAAGACCTGATATTTCACCTCTACTACTGCAATAACAATTTTAAGAAATGCCTATCAACTCTCCTCCTACTCCCCATACTCAAAATAGTAGTGCAGGTAAGTTTGTTTCAATTTTATAATAATTGATTTACATCGCTTGTAACATTTAATTGTTGTAATTCAACTTCAATGCTAGGCTCTTCTACTGCAATCAACAAGCGCAGAGGAGTTTACAAGTATGTTAATGTGAATTTAAAAACTGCGTAAGGAACGAAAATTCGAGTCAAATTTTCAGATTCAATGTCAAGAGCAATTGGTCTAGAAGCAAGAGACTTTTCTAATTATTGTGGTTTGACTCTTAGAACCATAATCTCGTTCAGGGATGGTAGAGGTAGCTGGAAGAATATTTTTGAAAAATATGGCCAAGATATGATTTTAAAAATAAAGGTATTTATGTCAAATTTGTATACTTATTTAAGTTTATTTTTATTATTAGACAAAGTGTTTACATTTATTTGTTACAGGATAAATTTGAACCTGCTGATGAAATTAGTGAAGAAAAGTTTCATATAGCTATATCAATTATTTTACAAAATACATTCAGAAATTGGAAGAATAATTTGCACTCTCACTACAAGAAATATAAGACTGATGAGGATAGGTTGGCTGATCCTCCTCAAACTATTAGTTTTGAAGATTGGGAGTGGTTATTAATATATTTTAAATCTAACATATTTAAGGTATCTCACTATCCTTCTAAATAAATTATATTTTTTCTAATTATTAAATTCTTATTAATTTCTTATTAGTTACTACATTTTGTTGTAGAATAAAAGTAGAAGGAACATGATAAATCGAGAAAAACAAATGACTAAATATACTTGTGGTCCTCGATCATTTGCAGAGATTGAGTATGCTAGTGTAAGTTCAATCTATCATCACTATACTTTAAATTTTCAATCATTTTTTTTAAATCTAATTTTTGTATTTTCTCATATGTTATTATTTTGTAGAGAGATTCTACTACTGGACAACCTATTCCTCCTGACCAGTTGTGGGAGGTAACGCATATTAGGAAGACATTAGATGGACAAGTAGTATGGGCTGACCCACACTCTAAACAGCTTCATGTACGCATTGTTATTTAATATCTTATTTTCATTTACTATTATCAATAATCTAACAGTTTTATGTTTTTATTATAGAGTCGTATGCACGAACTTTCTCAACAACAAGATCAAGATTCAGAGAGTGATGCTCGAATGACGTCAGAGGAAATATTGGCGATAGTTCTTGGTGAGAGGTCGGGGTATATAAGAGGGAAATGGTATAGAGCGGAACTTTCAAGGAAGAGAAATCGCCATCAATCTACTAATAGTTTAGTTGTGGAGAGTATGCGTGCCCAACTGCAGGAAGAGTTTGATAAAAAATTTCAAGAGGAGAGAGAGAAAATAGAGGCTGAGCGTACAGTAGAGCGTGCAAAGATGGAAGAAGAACGTGAAAAGATATAACAAGAACGTGTGCAGTTCGATCAAAGACTAATGGAACAAATGGAGCAAAGAATACAAGCTCAATTCGCTGCCTTGATGCAGAAAGGACAACCATATGGGGCTACTTCTAGTCATAGTATTGAACCTTCTACATAAAATTTATGTATAAATTAAACAATTTTATTGTAATTTTAAATATCTTTATATTTTAGATGATAATAAAAATATTTATTAATATTATTATATTAGAGTTTATTTAATTATTAATTATTATATTATATTTTTTCATATTATAGAAATTATTGAAAAAAATATAAAAAATAATTTTCATTTTTCTATCTTTAGGCGGCGACAATATGTTGCCGCAGAATCATCCTTAGGCGGCGATATCTTTGTCGCCGCTGAATGATCTTCAGGCGGCGACTTTTATTTGTCGCCGCAAATATGTATAGGCGACAGTCTCATAGGCGGCGACTTGGCGGCGACAAAATGTCGCCACTATAGTGATTCAGCGATGACTGTTAAACCTTCTGCGGCGATAAATATCGCCGCTGGAACTCATTTTTTTGTAGTGACATACCAGTGACAACCTCTAGAGACCAACAATAATAAGTGACCACCAACGGTGATGACCTCTGTAAACTCGCTATGACTATCGATGGTAGAGAAAATCCCTAGAGAAGTAAAGACGGAGGACGCTGCAGAGAACATGAGCTTCTTTAATGGCGGAGAAGAGAGAAAAGAGAAGAAGTAAGAGAGGGTGTTAAAAAAATAAGGGTAAAATAGTAATTTGATATTCTATAAATTTATTTATTATTCTAAAAATTATTTTTAGTAGTTTATCTAAAATTTTTGTTTTAAACTATAATTTGACCTAAAAATACTTTAAAAAAATGTGACTGTTTATTTAAAAAAAATTAAATTAAAATTTAGATAAAAAACTTTTTTAGAATTTTAATTTAGGATAAAACGAAATAGGCTCATAATAGTTACAGCACACGCCGTCATTTTATATCTACATTACATTTTGGAAAAGACTAACTCCAATATATCACACGTGTGCCAAAATAAATGGTCCGTGTTGGCAAATATTTACGTTTCTTTCTCCTCGTCGGATCTTAAATTAATTCTTTGCTTAAACATTTATTCGAAGAAATAGAGTGAGATATATCCTCTACGCCAAGTATCATGATCCAATATGATACACGCGCCAACAGATAAAATAAAATCCAGACATAATTATTAAAAAATAGTGTTTTTTTTTACCTGTAAAGACAAATCTGTCATGTTCAGTTCAATTACCTTCTAGGGCAGGTAAAGTTGGCGGCGACTCGGCCAGATCGACTCAGTCCAATTCATTTCGTGCCGCAAGGAATCGAGTCAAAAGTCTGGCACGGACGTTGACTTTCTCCCAATTAGATAAACCCGCCGGCATTTTGGGCCATCCAGGATCCGGAGGCTCTAGATCCATCCCCTTACCGTCTTATTCTCATGCATCATGTATACAAATTCATTGCACCCACTGAAAGAATACAATAAATTAGAGATTTATATATAAAATTAATTAATAATTTATTTTATCTTATATTAATATTATTTATAAAGAAATGAGACTTTACTTTATATTTGATCGTAGGTAAATTTAACATATTTTTAAAAAAAAATTATATAAAAAAATAATAAATTAGAACAAATAGTAAAAGGCACAAATAAGAGGGTCATGATTATTTTAAACAAGGGCTTATTAATTTGGCAGGATGGTATTTAATTTTACGTGGCAAGTTCGCTAGATGCTCAAATAAATTAGGAAAAGAGAGGTACAAGTGAGACTCATTTTCTTCTCTTTTTATAAAAGGCCCATAAAAACAAAAGGCAAATTGGATTTCGAATATGAAAAAATATATATAGTATTTGCATGACTCTGTCTATGATATAACGTAACAAGCCCGTTGTTGATTGATATAATGAGCAGGGAGGACATGCATGGATGATCAGATTCAGGATATGTAAGAATAGTCATCAATATTTTATAAATGAATAACTAATTAATAACCAAGAAATAGCATATTCTCATACAGACCATGAATGAAAAGGACATATTTGAAACGTAGCTAATCGCTGCTTATCTTACTACTAGATTTTAAATGAAGTGTGGAATGAATAATCATATGAACATATATGGTCCGAGTCTCTCTCAGATGAACAATATTTTACTGCTGCTATATCTCTCGCATACATGCTCATTAATTAAGGGCTGCAAAATGTTTCAGTTAACAGGATTTCATGATACAGTATATGTCAACTAAAAACAAAAGAGTGATTAGCCTATTCATTTTCCTTCAAAATAAAATATTTAACAGGCACTATAGATAAGTCTAGGCTGAACCAAAAATTGGGTGCTGATAACCTCACCGTGATTGCTTTTTGCTTATTATCAATTGTTTATAGACTAAACATAATTTTCCATCAAACTTCAGATCTTCCTTATTACTTAGCAAGCAGCTACAGATCTTCACATCGCTCACCGCTCTAACCACCACCTCGACCTTATAGAAACTGAATTAATGGACAGAGTGAGCTTTATGTTTAGAAACTAATTAAATTTTAACTGATATCAGAATATGCGGATCGTAGTCACAGTCGAATTAAAGAATCCATTGGCGTTGTATCATGTATGTCGAATTGTAAACGCAGTACATTGGATCAGAAAATATTCTTTGGAATTAGATTTACTTTATATACTCCTCCAAGTCCTTAATATATACTTTTTAATACGCTATAGTTTTAATCCCTATATATAAAGGCATTGATTTAGACCAAATCTTATCTTTATGAAATTATATTATAAAAAATTATAATTTAAAATCATACAGACTAAATATAAAATTCAATCAGATTACAGGAACTATAAAATTAACCCTTTTAAGTTTTAATAGCGCGAGGACTGAGTACTCCCCACGTGACATAATTCATTAGCTACAATTAGTTTTACACGAGCTCCATGTGTTACTTTTTTTCGTCCGTATTTCTTCTCTCTTTCTTGCTTTTTCCCGTATGTATGTCGCTAATTATATTCATGTTACCTTGTCTTGTCTGATCCATAAAAAACAATGGATTTTCTAAATATGAAAGCCATTAAAAAGTGATCGTGGCAGACAAGCTGACAAGGTGGAAGGTGGCTATTTGAGAATAGTATAAAATTAAATATGTAAGTCTTTCTTCATAGCTGGCAAAGAAAAGAGTCTTTTCATAATATTTTTTTTATATAAAATCATTTGTCTAAAATATTTTTTTTAAAAAAATATACTGTGATTTGATATTTCTTAACCGGTTAAATACATTTATAGCTAACAAAATGATTTCCTGGAATTAATGAACTTCATTAGAGTACTTTTAAAACTTTAACAAATTTTAAACAAATTCCTTAATTTTCGCATAAGAAGGGATGGGATCGAGGAAGTGTTATTTTTGGGGCATTCACTCCATCTCATAACAATTATCATGTTAGAGTTTTGATTTTATTTTAAAATTTTAAGAAATCTTAATTAGCCCTGTATTTAAGATTTATTAGCAGATACTTCATATTAAAAATAATATACTCTACACAATAGTCCTACTGTACGTTCCTTGGGCGTAACTTTAAATAACAAATATTTTAAAATTGATGGAGTACTTATTAATAATTACTACCTTTACGCTGTGCCAATCAAACCAATTAGGGATGGGATGCTAATTAATGGGTTAATATTCATTTTTCTATTTATAGTGGAAATGACCCCAATCCACTTCTACTTCTTCCCCTTGAGATAATATAAATGATTAGAAAACCATGCCTATGGTTAATCTTATCCGCTTTCCCTTCAGTTGGGCAGTTAATTAACCAGCGTCAAGATATATAAAAAGTGGGAATAACGGAAATCTGCGTTAGTTCATGTTCGCCTTATGTAATATTTTGATTTATAACCGCGTTCCTTAAATTCAACTCAATAGCGGTTATTAATAAAGACATATTTCCATAATTCTTTTTACACAGAGTTCAAACCTGTCATCCTTATTGAAATAATATAGTTCTCTCGCACGTGCTTTATTTTGTGTATCTAAGATACTGTTCATGATCCAAAATGCTAATTTATTATGGCAACTATAACATATTGAAAAATCATTAAAATACTCAAAAATTCCTTTGCGAGAAATTAAAGTGTGAGAATGGAATAAGAGAATCCATAGAGATATACAAACATCCCCACATAATTGAAATACATATTAAAATTTCCTAAAATTTTCAACAAAAAAAATCTTATTTTATTGTCGATGACATGAAATTACAAGTACAAAAGAAATATAATTAACGGGTTTTATTCAAATTAAAAGAGTAAATATCTTTTATCGACAATATTAAACTATTTATATAAATCAAAATTATAGAAAATATGAATTTTTTTAATCCAAAGTGTTTTAAATCTGTTAACAGGAAATAATAAAATTAAATGCTTTAATATATATTTGTACTTAAAAAGGATATCGATAGATTGTTCAACCGTATTTTTAATCTCCTACATTATTTATATATGATTAAAAATCATAATCCATTATTTTTATCTTATATGGTATCAAACGTATTTGCATCCAAGAAAGTCATGATAACATGTTTTTCCTATAAAAACATCATCCTACAATAGAATACAGGCAATTATAATGTTATATATAGCTACGTATAAATGAGTTGATTTTGGAGCAAAATAGGTCAACGCAAGAGAATACTTAGGCAAGGGAGTGAAGGTGTGAACATTGAAGACGCAAATACAGTGAATAGTGGAAGGGGAATTTCCAGAATTGGCCCCACGTTGAAAAATAAGCGCAGTCAAAACCCACGTTTAAAGAGCCCACCAACTGCATTCGCAAACCGGCTTCTACAGGGACATGGTCAAAGGAATTATCCCAACCTGCTCTCACCAATTAAATCCACATGTGACTTTTGTTCTCCCTCCACATTCCTCCATGACTTTCTTATCTCTCTCCATAAAGTTGGCCATCCTTGAACACTCCCCTTTGAAAACTCATTCAATTCCCCCTCTCTGTGGAGGCCTGTTGTTTTTTCTGCGTTTATCGACTTTAACACTCGCCAAACACGGCTTCCCCTATATATAATCACAAAACTTCCCCCCTTCCCTATTATCCCAACTTCCAAAGAACTCCATCCATTCCAATTTTAAATTCGATTCTGTACTCTCGCTCCTCAATCTTTCAACTTGTCTTCTTCTTCCTCGTTGGAATTTCTCATCAAAATTCAATCTTTCGGCTTTTCGATAGATTATATGGACCACGAGATTGATGTGCCTCCCTTCTATATCTGCCCCGTTTCATTAGAAATCATGAAGGACCCGGTGACCGTGTCCACCGGTATTACCTACGACCGTGAGAGTATTGAGAAATGGCTGTTCTCCGGCAAGAACATGACCTGCCCAGTTACCAAACAGCCCCTATCAGATGACGCGGATCTCATCCCCAACCATACACTTCGCCGATTGATTCAGGCCTGGTGTACCATGAACGCTTCTCACGGCATCGAAAGGATCCCCACGCCTAAGCCTCCAGTCACCAAAACCCAGATCGCCAAGCTCATCAGAGACGCTTCCCGATCACCTCACAACCTTACTCGATGTCTCCAAGAACTCAAATCCATGGCTTCCGACAGCGAAACAAACAGACGCTGCATGGAAGCTTCGGGTGCCGTCGAGTTCTTAGCATCTATTATACCCGCGGCCTCACCCCAAGTGGAGCCTAACCAAGACGAGCTGGCCTTAAGTATCCTCCACAGCCTCCACGTGTCCGAAGCTAGCTTAAAATCTCTCATGTCCTTCAGAAATGGAGAGCTCATAAATTCCTTAACCACACTCATGCAGAAAGGAGTCTACGATTCACGAGCCTACGCAGTTCTTTTACTGAATTCGATGTTCCAAGTCGCTGATTCCACATGCTTGTTCAACATAAGATACGAATTATTCGATGAATTAGTACAGATTCTTAAAGATCAAATCTCCCAGCGGGCCACATGTGCGACGCTGCAAACACTGATCCAACTCTGCACTTGGGGAAGAAACAGATACAGAGCAGTAAAAGTAGGGTGTGCTTGGGCGCTAATAGAACTCCTTCTGGATTGCGAGGAGAGGAAGGTGTGTGAGATGATGCTGGTGGTGTTGGATATGCTGTGCGGGTGTGCTGAAGGAAGAGCGGAGCTGTTGAGGCACGGGGCAGGCCTAGCCGTCGTGTCAAAGAAGATTCTGAGGGTTTCGACGTTGGCGAACGAGAGGGCGGTGAGGATTCTGATGTCGATTTCCAAGTTCTCGGCGACTGCAAGTGTTGTGCAGGAAATGATACAAGTGGGTGCGATGGCGAAGCTATGTTTGGTGATGCAAATGGAGAGTGGAAGCAAGACAAAGGAGAAAGCTAGAGATATCCTCAAACTGCACGCTCACGCATGCCATAATTCTCCATGCATGCCCAGCAGTTTGGGTTCCTACTTAGTTTGATCGCCGAGCAGATTTGGTTTTCTTTTATTGATTTTATTTCAAGTAACTCTTTTTTGTTTTGTTTGCACAGGAACATAAACAGATTATAAACAAACATTCACGATGGGTATCAAGAATGGCCCATTAAGGGAAGGTTTGGTGTTAAATTGGGTTTCTCTATGTAGTTCGTGATAGATGATAATACGACATTAAGGGGAGGCAAATTAGCTAGGTGCCAAGTGTATAGCACATAAATAATGGACTATTGCCGTAGCAGGATCCATTTGGTTTCTTCATTCTTATTCTCCTCCTCCATTTGTTTATAAAGAGACCTATGTTCAAGTTCTTTTTTTTCCCCCACTCAATATTTTTAGTGACTTTTTTTTTTTACAAAATATTTAAATTTGGATAACACAATATAATTCTTCTGGCTAATATACAAATTTTCACATCAAAATAGAACTATAATGCCTGTTGAATAATATCAATTACTGGATAACTTAGTGAGTATATAAAATGAACCTCCTTTGTTTTGGTAAAAAATATAGTTAGTACTTATAATATGTATATGTATAAGAATAGATATATTTGAGGGTGATTAAATACCAGCAGGTATTATTGTATTTCTTAATTGTATGGAAAATCAGATATAGTATATACCAATACCAATACCATATGACATTAATTTTGATATATGATGAAAACACATGACAAGGAACAGTTGACGAGGTAAATTAATATGCCATATGCTTATGCATATGCAAGAACGGTTCTACAAATTCCATCATTTGGAATTTCACTTTCATCCATGCGCAGTTTATTATTGAAATAAGCTTGTTTTTGCAGCCAATTGATGACACAGAAATCTATCCATAGGTGCACAAGCGCGAATGACGTGCGCCTGCAGTGAAAATTAATATAATTTGTTCTATTAATGAAGACGCAAATTCAGTTTTATGATTGTTTAATTAATTAGTCAAGAAATATGCGATATACACACTTCTAGAAAACAGCTCCATGAATATATAAACTAATAAGACGCAATTTAAACTCAGAGACGTGGCTGTTTGCTTCAGAATATTATAAAGCGGAAGAAGCAAGTTGTAAAGAAACTTTATGGCGCGCGTATGTTTGACCTAAAAATACGAACATGGATGAATGAAAGAGCGTCTAAATAAGAATGGCATACAGAAGAAGCTAGGTAGGGTTTGAATAACATTGAGGAAGCCGTGCGGGTCCTTTAATATAATTGAAGTAGCTAGGGCACATTATATGTACACATATAATTAAGAAACTACTCGACACAACTGTATGCTAATCAATATCTATAATATATTAGTTCTCTGGGATGATTTATATACATATATATATATTGGGATCTTCGGTCTTCAGCTAATCAAACGGATATAAATGTGATCGAGCAATTATTGAATAAAGAATACAAATTTCGCTTCAAGCAACTAGCCAGCCAAACGAATGAATCTTTTAATATTGTACTCGTATATACTAAATTTATAGTATAAACCATGGACATTTAATTTGTTGACTCGAAGTTGATAGTACGTGGGAGGATAGTTTCTTGGATCATGTGCTTTCTGGGATCATGTGCTGCACACAGTTTGAAGTTCGTGATTGCTCTCTTTTCCAAGTCTTTACTTTCAAACTCTGAATATTTTTCCCCGTTCACCCAAAAATATAAATAAGAAAACGTAATTGGTTGTCTCTGGTGAGCTTGGTCTTATGCACGTACGTGGCCAACTCTCTATTATATGTAATGTGCCTCATGAATTTGGCCTGTGGTAACATCATCGATTTGGCCATTACTGTTTACAAAAAGTTAGAGAGAGAGAAGGGAGACAAACGAGCTCTTGAGAATTGGCAACTGATTACATGAAAATGAAAAGAACCTTAATTCATTTTATCTTAATTAATAATCCCCCAGCAAACAGGTTATAACGATCCTATTAATTATTTCATAAAGTTGACGTTTGAAATTTCCAGGGATAGAACTTGTGAAGGATCCGAATACCTGTCAAACTAAGGTTTTAGGTTCATGTAACATTAAAGCTCAAAGGTAACCTTCAAAGTTAAAACCTACGTGGACTCTAAACTCATGGCACTCTCTTATTCGTCAATATTTCATTTTCTGGTAAAATATTATTTCATTTATTTACGTGCTTGTACGTTTATCTAATATATTCGATGCATATATTTATATATCGTTGCTTTCTAGATCATCAAATAATGTTTCCGATTGAGGTGCCATGGAGGGCATATCGATTGACTTCGAGCTCCCTCAAAAGCTTTAGGCTCGAAACTAAGAATATTATGCATCAAAAGAACTTCAACTCGAGAACATGAAGAAATGCTTGTCCCCAGAATTATCATGAAACACCAGAAAGGATAAAACAAAACTGATGTGAGCTCGAAGAGCTTATCAGAACAAGGGTGCTTTATGTATATAGCTAACCCCGAGAGAATACTGAGTCTGTTTACATGTTGGAATTATGATGCATTAATCATATACATATATAACTATGAAAAGCAAAACAAGGGGAAATAATGAAGAGAATCATATTGTGTCAGGGCCTGGATAAATCGAAGTGGCTCCAATTATCCAATAAGAAGTCGGCATCATGAGAATCAGCACCAAAAAGAGGGAGCTGCGAGGAGTCCAAGCCTGAATTGGACCACATCATATCATGCAAGGCCGCCTGATCTTCACCTGGCAATGGCGGCAACTCAAAATTCATAGCATATTCATGACTACTGGTACTACTACAACGCTGATCAATTCCATGATCTTCCTGATTTTTCTGCATAGATTTCAATCCATACAGGTACATTTGGTTACTCTCACTCAATTGGGATTCTGTCAAACACCCACTTACTCCAAGTTGGTCCTCTTCTGATGGCAAACAAACTTCTGCGCATGGTCCTCTTGATGAATCTGGCTTTTGATTCAGGAAATTCGCATAAACGAGTGCAAGATCAATATTTGGAGCATCAGGCACACCTGAGGAGCCACATGAAGATGGATTTATCGCGAGATTGCAATTATCTCCATGAGGTGAAATCTTGGGAGGAGGAGCATCCATGGATAATGATCGTCTGAAGGAGGTCTTGCTGCCACGTCTGTTCTTCCGGTAGCCACCGCCGACGGGAACATTGCGGAGTGATCCTCCTTTGGTCCAGTACCTTCTGCAGCCTCTGCAGAAGTAGCGAGGTTGAGTTAAGCTGTAGTTATTGTAGTAGCAGAACTTGGTGTTGCAAGAGCCACACCTGGGACAGTTTGGTGATATCTCTACATTAGGCTTCCACCCACTACTCTCCATGATGATTGCTTCCTCTACTTTCTGCCTGCATCTGCCTCAATCCACAGCACTGAGAAACAATTCTATCTGACGAGAGGGTTGAGAGATGGACATAGAGTTATATTGATGAGCGTTGGGTTGAAGTTAGTATTGAGATGCACATGATATGAGAGTCAATCTTGGAAATGTCTACTGCTTCCAAGCCATAAGCACATGACGATGCATCAGGGTAAGTTGGCCAGGTGTGTGTCACAGCTCTGTATACAGGATGTCGGTGTTTTGCGTACGTGGCATGATCATATTGGTGGGGATGAGGGTGATTTGGGAAGCAAAGGCCTCGGTTTTACAATTTCATTTTGAGTTTCTTTTCAACAGCAGACAGCGCCTTGATACGAGAACGAAGCACATCCCCACAAACACAAACTCATCCCTCAATACTTGCAAGCGCAAAGAAATTCTGCCCCCGGTTACCACCTCTGATTAATTTCCATATTTACACAAACAGTTTCACCATAGCTACAAATCCTGTATGTTACAGCTGCTGAGTAGGAAAGAGTAAGATATCTTTGACATCTGATCCCTTCTTTCTTGCAACTTAAGAAAAATGAAATCTTTGCTCGGTACTTACTAGCACATGTTTCTCTTGAACCATTCCTACAATGATTGGAGGGGGCTCTGTTTCTCATTTGCAAAGGTAGAAGCCACTTTCCATTGGGTTTCACCTTCATTGGCTGCTAGCTTTAATTTGTACTTTCTCCTTATCAGCGAAGTCGTAATATCATATTTGTTAAAGTAAACATGATTCAAATATTAAATGCTAGTCTATCTCATATGTAAGTTTGCCAGTCCACGAGTTTAAAATATATAATAGGATGCCTCTGATTTGTTACCATATGTTATATCTGTGTTTACATTTGGCAAACAGAGACGATAACCCACTGACGAAGATTCAGATTGAGGCATGTATGCAACTACACAGACGAAAAATTAGTTTTTTCCTTTGACTGAAAAAGACAAATTAGTTATTAATTTATTCGCAAGATAAGGACACTGACTTTTGGAGCAACACATATACTTCACCTACTTCATAATAAATGCAAGCTTGGCTAAGCTTACTTTGGCAAATCATTCTTTTCATGAATTACACTTTATACAGTTAGAACTTAAAACTACAATAAATGGTTTACACATGAGATGCCGCAGAAATTACCACCCTCAGGCAAATTCGGGATAACATTCTCTTCTAAATGCCTTCACCGGAGAAGGAGTCTTGGATCAACTGTCTAATCCAAAGACAACGAATTTGAGGAAGCCTCATTTTGAGTCGCTTGTACCATGCTCATCTCCTAACAACGATAGTCTTCTCTTTGCAACCTTGGATCTGTAACCTTCAAACGCTTCTGTCAGGTCTGGATACCGAACATAGTCGTTTGCTAACCATTCGGTTAAAACCTCAGCCTGGTCCCCTGATGGCAATGCCAGAATGATAGAAACAAAACTTGATTCAAGGGATTGCCACAGTTCACCATCGAATTTGAGTGCTAGAGCATTATCACTATTCATAGTTACAGAGTCAATCGTAGGTTTAGTAATCCTCACAAACGGAAGCCACACATTCACAATCTCAAGGCGTTTGGCAGTTGGTAATATTACAGATCCATAACCAATCGCCTCTAGAACCTTTGATGTCACCTCTGTAGCTCGCAACTTTATCTCAATGATTTCGGCTGTTAAAATCCCTAGCTCAAGCACCTTCACTATCTTTTCAGATGCATCAAACCAACTCTCCACAAATTCCCTCATTATTTCCAACTTATTTAGTATCTGACAAGCCCATGATAAATCGGTCAAATAGGATTGTAACAACTGAATATTCCTTGCCTCAGAAAGTGGCTCTGTGGAGTCACATAAAAAGACTGCCAATGAGTTGTTAAACCTGGCAAAAAGTTTATTTACACATTCTTTCACTTCATATTTTATGTTATCGCCAGCTGTCAAAAGAGGGGCATCGTCATCTTCAGTTAGCATGTATTCAAGTTGCTCCTGAGCTGAAGATTTAAGATCATTCAATGATGGTGGAGGAGATGATGTGGCAAAGCAAATCGCAGAGAGAAAAATGCTTAAAATTGCTGACTGGTTGATTGGTTGAACTCTAGCTAGGATAGGCTCAGCCTGTAATCCCAGTCGAGGTACGATTCTTAAAATCTCCTCCTCCTCAGACTCTTCCCATGCAACTGCTTCTATGTAGTTAACACAAGCAGTAATGATTTCGGGGCATCCGAGCTCAACAGCCACCTGAAGAATGCCAAGGGCATTTCTAATACCATGCCACAAGTCATCAACAGAACCATCTATTACAACATAGAGAAGGCGTATAAGATTCACATGGTAATCAAAATCTGATTCTTGGCAGAAAACATCGATACAGCTGCGTGAATTGATGATTTGACATGTTGGCCAGTTATCGGATAGCCTGTCAGCAAAATACTTGCATTTTTCCGTAAGAATCTTTGTGTGGCTGTAAAGCCAATCATCTCGACCATCCTGTGTGCGTAACCTCACAACTACATCACTGGTGGATCGATCACCTAGCTTGCAGGCAATCTTTACATCTCTAACCTGCAGGAAAGACGGTAGTATGGTTGCAGAGATAAGATTTGGAAACCAGATACTTAGAAAGCAAAATTTGATATGGAAGAGATAAATTGCAAATGTGCCATTTTATCCTTGAAACACTCTAATTCAAGAATTACAGTAGTAAAACAATATGAGTCAATGGACAACTGAAAAGGCAGAGCTTTGTAAAGATGGATCACTGATGTTTGACAATAGGGTAAATGCAGATAGGGTGAAGAAAGAACTTACAGAAGACCCCATTGGAACCAAGAACAATGGCAAATTCTTCACAAATCATGGCCCCAGCAGCTGCAATTATAAGATGGCAAGAGTTTGACTATCAAATCACCTTAGTAAGAGATCTATCAAATCTTTTAATTATTATAAGGGAAAAAATGCTCAAACCATCAATGACAGATGTAGCAGAATCGGAAAAGATACCAGAATCTAATTAATTAATCAAGCAAGAACGTCAAACTGACAAGGCCAGAGAGAAGACAGTCAAATGCATGTTAGACACTAATTTGCAGGCGTAAATGTTTGCGTGAATTCCAAAATTTTCAATGTAACAATTGGATTTTCTTGCGCATATAAGGAGCTCCTGTAACAATCTAACCTCTTTCACATTTTCTGTTAGTAAATCACTCTACTTTTTATTTCCTTTTTATTTCAACACCAAAGGATCAATGAAAAACCATAAATCACATTCAGATAATTATTCTTAAATAAAAATGTTGAAACAAGATCAATTGACCTCGTGCATAAAACTTCTGCTTTACGGTAAGCAGTCAAGCAGACGAAATTGCTTGCTTTGTAACATTAGAAATCGGGGATTTAGAATAGTTAACGAAAGCTAGGAGAAAGTAGAATAAGTAAACAAATATTCACTGGAGTCATCTAATGGATGAAAACGGAATGAATTGAAATTGGCAACAAGATCATTTTGCTTGCATTTCATGCATCCAGAATCAATTAAGAACCCGATAATATAAATTGAACGAAGCTTCCACGATTGGAGGGAATGGATCGATTGTTTAGAATAAAAGACTTTTGGAGATTCTAACCGATAACCAAACATATCAGATATGAGGTGAAAAAATTGAAGTGGTTTAAAATGGAACATACAGAAGTATAAGAGGATACCTAGAGATAAAGAAGGAGTTATAAAGGAAAAGGAAGTCGGAAGGGGATAGAAGGGCCCAATCTTGAATCAGCGCAAAGCTGCGGAGTGATAAGCGAAACATTAAATTCTGCGAACTGAAACGGCAACGGACCTAAATCGAAAAGAAAAAAGGGAGCTCCGAACATGCATACCTTCTTATTATCTTGAAGCGGAGAAGGTAAAGCCCCTTTTGCAAGTAGACAAGTAGCCCCGACCAGCACCATCAACGACCCCAACAACAACGAGGGTAGAGCTGTCTCGTGTTCACAATGCCATGCCCCAGTTCGCCAGTTCGAACTCGTAAAAGAATTGCGGTGACCTTGACAAAATTGCTCAAAATATATCTAGATAGGTTCATTAAATTTTAGTGTAGGGTAGGATACTGAATAAGATATATTATCTTATCTATTTAGTCTAACTCTATATATATTTATTATTTTTTATTTTTTTTTAAATTTTTATTTTTTTCTTAATTTATTCTATTTGTAATTTTATACTTTTTACTTTAGCTATGAACTCTTCTTACTTATTTTTAAAATATTAAATATAACTCTTATATTTATATAGATATTAAAGTTGTTCCTATATTTTATTTGTTAAGTATTCGATTATTGATATTGTAATAATACTACAAATATCCAACCTCTACATATTTTAATATTTCTTTTTTATATATGCAATAGACTTTAAGATTTTAATTACTATCTTTTTATTACTTTATTCTTAGTGAATTATAGATATTATTTAACTATTAAATATATAAATATAATATTATTTTATAAATTTATGATTGCAGATTTTTTCTTATAATATGAACATAATATCATAATTTGGATATATCCAGTCCGCCTATGTCCAACCCGCTCATACCCAACCTAAAATAGTTAGGGCTTTTATCGGACAGGATTGAGCATCGGACTGCAAAATGTAACTAAGACATTTTTTGGGTAAAATTATCATACTCAATCCTACCCATACATACCTCTTTTCTCTGCATTGGGTGGTTTTGCTTTATTATTGTTTATATTTGTTGCTATCAATCATTGTCTTTGAGCTTGTCTCCTTCGACAAGGTTGGTTCATGGTTAGGCTCCTCAAGATCAGCCGTTAATGTCCCATGTCCACTACTATCGCAATAACCCAAAATCGAAATACCAATGTCTGTTAGGTTCACCGATGTTGGGTAAGGGGTACATGGGCCTCTTCGCCCCTACCCACGCAGTCCAATCCTTATTTTGCCTTCCGCTCCTTCCAATTCAGTCATTTCATACGGATATTCAATACATATTCATCCATCAATCATCATTTAAAATTTGACCTCATGGTAACTATGGGGTCTATTTGAATAGATTTTTAAAAAATAATTTATAAAAAAATTAGATAATTTTTAGAAAAATACTTTTAAAGAATAACTTATAAAAAATATAATTTTAAATAAATAAATATTTAAGTAGTTATTACTAGAAGGACTTTTGTGATTAATAAATTATCCAAAAAGATATAAGGTAAAAAGATCTAAATAATATTTTTTGTAACTGTTCATCAGCATCGATAGACCATCCTTTCTCCCAACAATAGTGACAGCAAAGCCATTGTAGCTCTTATTTCTCTTATCTTCTCTAGAAATTTTAGGTGAGTCTCAGTGACGAATGGCGACCACCATAACCCACAGCAAGCCTCAGCAACGGATGGCAACTTCCTCTCCTCTTTGTGACCCACCGCGACCCATGACAGCCCTATATAGTGTTGGTGAAGAAGAAGGCAACGACCTTGTACAACATCATTAAAAAGGAGGAAAAAGAGAAGAAATATAGTGTTAAAAAAAGAATAGGAATAAAATAGTAATTGAATAGTTCATAATTTTTTTTTACTGTTACAGAAATTATTCCTATTAGTTTATTTAAAATTATAGTTTTAAACATGATTTAATCTATAAGTCTTTTTACATAAATACAGTTATTTATTTTAAAATTTTCTCAAACTAAAATTTAGACTAAAAATTATTTTAAAACTAATTTTTGAAGTAAATCCAAACATACTGGATCTGGATGAATAGTTCTTTAAATAGTGAATTTCCATGTTTATCCTCCTCTTCTTGATCAATTATTTCTTATTTGTCAAAAGGACAAGAAAGCCTAGTATTTAGTAGTGTTTTAAAATTATTTTCTACATTATATTTTTGAAAAAAAATTCTAAAAACATATCATTTGAATTTCAAAATCTTAAATTATAAATTACAATAAAAATGTTATTATTTATTTTACAAGAATAGTCAATAGCTTATAAAAGTCTAATAAACAAATTTATTTAGAATTTTTAAAATTCAAGTGATTTTTTTTTAAGATTTTCCTTATATTTTTTAATTTTATATTTATTTTATTGTCACCATTTTTTGCCATGTTATAATGAGTTGTTCAATTCAAAAATTAGAAAATCGTAACATTTTGAAGCTAATATTTTTCTTTGTTTTTTGTTTTACCTACAAGTTATATTATTCATGGGAAGAATATGTGTTTCTTCAGTTTCGGCAGCAGGGTTTGAAGAAAAATTGTGAAAACATGTTAGGTTAATTTTAAAAGCAATCAACAGAATTAGAATCAACAACTTTAAAAGATAAGTTGTAATTATCATTCTAAAGAGTTTTTTTTTTTTGCATCAATAACATTTTAAACAGACTTAAAATGCTTGATCTGTAACTAAGATTCACATGGTTGCAACTACTTAAATTTATATACAACTTATTTAATAAAAAAGTTTTAAACCTGAGAATCATTAAATTAATCGAGACCTAAACATTTTTTTTAATTTTCAATCACCCTTAGGATGCACGAAATTTTTTTGAATGTCAATGATCCAGGAATTGGTATTTCACCATATAAAAGCAAAAAAATTGGCATCTTCCTAGCAAGTAGCAAGAAAACTTTTAAATTTTCCAGGATCGCGCCCTGATTCTTTTATATGGTTCTTCCATGGCTTTTTTCTTTTTCTTTTTCTTTTTCTTGCGGCCGGGGGAGGTGTGTGGGGGGTTGAGGTGATATAATAAAAGAAGAGGAATGAAACATTTATGTACAATAACTATACATGTAAGGGTACAACAAATCGATGCACAACAAGGTGCATCTCTCATCAGGTGACTCGGGGCATATGTATGAACGATTAATGCAAGAAGTCGGCGATTCCACTCAGACATCACGCTGCTACCCCCTACCCTACAGCTGCCCCAACCTCTCCTGTATGAAAACAATAGACAACTTCAGTACGACTGCAAGTGCATCACAAGAAATATCGCCCAATCACTTTCGTAATATCCACCACGTTTTTCACCAGCAAGCAGTGCTACCAACTTTAACAAAAAAACCATGATCTACTATCCCAAATATATGAACACAGATACATAAAAAATTACACAAGCATGAGTAGATTTTTATTCTGTATCCGAGCAAATGAGTAGATTTGACCCTTATTCATTGGATGCATAAAAGCATTCCCCTTCCACTCTAATTAGAAGATATAAGAAATTAGAACTAGAATGAGACAAAAATAAAAATTACCACCTGAAGCATCTGCATTAATTTTGGATGCTGCTCCAAAAGCTGGCAAAGTTTGTCTCGGTCTCTCAACAAAGACTGCCATATCAGAAAGAGCAATACAATGATGAAGACTAAAGCCAAGGCCAATTTAATGTGATTATTTTTTACATAATAAAAATAATGCATAAAACAAACCTGGATTGCCTCTGGAGACTTGAAATACTCATGCAAAGACATCCCGGAATCCCGTTGCTCCAGCAATTGAGCATCCCCTACCTGTTGAGGATATTCAACTTGCCTCTGCTGTTGAGCTTGTGATAACTCTTGTGTTTGGGTCTGGTAGTAGGTCTGCATTGAAGAAGCCTGTGGTTGCTGCAGCATCTGTAGTGGATGCACTTGCACCCCACTTTGAACACTCATACTAGGATCCAACTGTAGTAAAGCCTGAACAGGTGGCCTCAGGTGCTGAGGAGGTTGTGGAGGGCGTGGGAGCTGGGGAGGCTGCAGGGGCTGCAACTGAGTAACAGAAGGCATTGATTGAAAGGAAGCCGGAGGAATGGAGACGCCCTGCATGGTGCTTGGCTGGTTTTCACTGTGTTGCTGATTTGGGGTATTACCATAGACAGTCAATGGAATTGAAGATGGCCTACTGAACCCCAAGGAAGGCATTAATGGGTTCAGAGGGTAAGATGACAATCTGACCCCTGACGCAGAATGACTACCTAACCGGGCATCATTTGATTGTGCAACGGAGGCCTGGGGAACTTCAGTTGTCCCAATGCTTGTCTGACCATATACCGAAGGTTGTGTAGCAGAAGCTTTACCAGTTGGCAAATTATATGGACTAGATGCATAAGGAGGCGGCGTAGGAGGAAGTGGGGGAGGAGGCCTACTAGGAGAAGCTACAGAACTCCTGGCATACTTCGAATCTGATAAGGGAAGGGAAGACGCTAATGACATCGCAGGTGAAACACTGATAAAAGGAGATGAATATTCTGTCTGACCCTGCAAATATAGAAGCAATATTAATGTTGTAGGTGCCGAATAAGGAGAAAGAAATTATGGAAAGCAAGAAAAAATTCATATAACAAAAGCAGAAGCAGAGAAGAAAAATATCTATATGCAAGGAGGCGAAGTTCCCAACCTGAAATGGCACAGGACGTCGTGTGTCTGCTGGAGAGTTAACAAATGGGGATGACTGGCTCAGAATAGAATCAGAAGCATGCGACATTACAGTTAAGGCTGTTGGTGGAGGTGGCATCGGGGGTAAAGGAGGCTGGTTTGAAAAATATCTCAGGTCATCCAGTCCTTGAGAACCTGTAACAATTGTAACGTTACCACCATGTTGGGGGCTGTTCTTTAAATAAAAATTTTGGGAAGCCATCCTTGAATCAACTGGCAATTGCATTGATGGTGTGGATAGATTATTATAAAGTGATGCTGGAAATCCTGAACTATTTGTCACTACTGTAGAATCATATCCACTGGATGTCTTGGTTGGAAAAACATTCTTTGAGTCATCAGACTGCTCAACATACCTCCTGTCCGATGAAACACTTGATTCACGAGTTAAGGGCATATCGGGACGTGAAACAGACATCTTTGAGGAAAAATCACTTTGGGCATTCTCATCAACATTAGACCCTAAAGGAGCACCCAGATGTGAAAACTGACTACTCTCAACAACATCACTTCCCGTCTCTTCAACAATTGAGTGGGGAGAACTTTGCTCAACAATAACTGGGGAAGACTGCTGTAAATTATCATCTGGCTGAGGAAAGGGCAACTTATCATCAGGGTCAGATTCCTCACCATCAAAAACAATATCTATTCCTTGAAGATCATCATCAAGATCTGTTTTTAATTGCTTGGATTTGTTTAACTTCTCCCCGTTTGAAGGATTTGCAGGAGCATTTTTGGAATGCCACACAGCCTCGCCCACTATTGTTACAGAAGGATTCTGACGTTCCCTTTGTCTTGCCATAAATTCATCTACATGAATTGATGGAGGTCTACCCCCAGTAGATCCTGCACGGGGCACTGTTATTACATTAGTGACACCTTCAACATTTCTCTCTCTTGCCACATAGTCATCCACATGCATAGATGGTGGCCTACTGGTATTTGGCTTGCGCTGCCGGAAGGCATCCCTACGAGTAGGACCAGAAGAAACAGTAGACTGTGTTATACCCCTTGAAAATGCATTTTGAACAGAAATATCAGCCTGAGAACCCTCTCGAGCACGCCTAGTGTTCCCATCCATTGAAGGCTGTTTCCTTTTGGCACTAACATTTGTCTGTGTCAATCTATCAGGTAATGTTTCTGGGCATTCCCAAAGAAATTTATCCCCAAGTCCATCAAGATTAAGATGATCATCAATCCTCTCAACACTGTCTTCAAGCACCAGATGTGTATTTGAAAAATCTAAAATATCACTTTGAGGCAAAACATCGTCATCCACCTTCCCTGAACCACCAGGCCCTTGCAAGACCGAGGCCAATGATTCAACAGTCTTGGAAACCTTCAAATCAGGGATAAACAAGCAGAAGTTACAAAGTAGCCCACAGAAATAAGAAAAAGTGCGATGCAATAAAATTATACCTTAAACATGATACCTCTGTCGGAGGTATTCAAATGGCTGTCTGCAGTAATTTTTGAACTGAACAGAGCAGTTAGATCTACCACATAATTAATATTTTCTTCAGGAAAGCCAGCTGATCTTGTCATATCATTAGAAAGCCCAAAAAGGTGCTTTAGTATGATAACTCTGTCAGAATTTAAACTATCCAACAAATAAACTGTAAGTCCAATGTGCTCAACAATACCAAAGAAATAACATACAATACTTCAGATGATCCTCTAAACCATATCCTTTTTATTGTGAGAAACTAAGATTTTTGACATAAAACAAAAAAATGTTCAAAATTATATAAACAGTGAGATTTGGACCCGTCAATGAAAAAATTCCCTAATTTATAAATAGTGGGATTCGAAATTTTTGCCTTGTTCCTTCATTGGTTTTAGCATCGAGCTCTCCACATTAAATATTTTTTTTCAGACTCTTCTGGAATGATTACATGCAAATCATTTTTGGACTAGCTAACTCAGAATCGCATCTACACCAAATCCATGTGAAATGTTAAGACTTTTGCTAAAGAATTTCATTTAGTAAGTCGTGTTTGATAAGATTAGCACATTCAATGATTTTATGGCAGCAAAGGCCAAATACTATCCCCTACTTAGTGAAAGAGGTCAGGTAGGAATCATATAGCACATTCGTATTCTAAGTTTTTTCGGGTAATTTGAATATGAATGAACATAAAAAGTTAATTAAATGCATCAACGCAGAAGCCAATAATAAAACTAACCTTTCCCCATCCATGCAAAACCGCAAAGATCCCACTGACAGTGCATAGATAGCTTCAATTACAGAAGTTGATAAACCTTCTTGGGTATCAATCGATCTCAACAACTTAATCAAACAGCTAAGTAAAGGAGGGTATTTTCTCCACTCTGCTTCACTATGATTGTGATAGTTGACATTGACATCCTTAACATGGTCATGAGCTTCAAGTATAGCTCCAAAAGCAATTCGACCTTCCCCACAAGAAGCTAACTCTCTGAAAGATGCAAGACAAGCAACTAACTCTTTTCCGACAGGGAGGACCTAGAAATAATAAAATCCTTAATCCTTAATTATCACGAGAATAAACTGATATTTGATAAACAGAAATTCTAAGTTTGATCCTAAGTTTCCTCAATGATAAGCCGAATTCATATGCATTAAAAAATCATCTAAAGACAAACACTAACATTCAAGATAGATCTACGGTATATATGGACAGGTTCAGAGACTCACCTGACAACATTTTAAGAGATAACGTAAAATCATAGCACAATCTTCGGCATTCAGTTTCTCCAAAGTTTCACTGACATATAACCAGAGTTCATCGCTCAGCTGTTAGGCCCCAAAAGAAAATACTAACAACAACAGTGACTAGGAAATAATATCAACTAACCCATCCATCTTGGGGAAAGGCCGAGGAGTCCCCGAGTGAAAAATAAGGGTAATAAACTTGAATACTGGTAGACACCAACTGAAGAAACTAAATTTATACATTGCAGAATTTCTACTGTCCGGAGTTTGCTTTCTATCTACATCATTAATATCAAAACATCCCTCCATCACTTTTGTTAACATCTGAAGAGCATCCTCCCTTAACAATAGGCCCTGACAAAAGGAAAATCGGCCATCATTATAATATATAAACTGACTGTTATCATTATGGTAAATACTAAATATAAGTAACGGTCATTATCATAAAGGACCACAAATGCACCTTGCCAAGTGGGTGCTCCAATAAGCTGGAGAGAAAATCAAGGAGCCTGGAAACCTGAAAGTAAAGGACAGCTATTCATCATGGTGCCAACTGCCAAACTAGATAGCTTACTAAATCCAACTTTTGAGCGTGAAAAGGACTTTTACCTTGTACACATCTGTATCTGATAGCGGAGATGATTCAGAAACATGATGATTAATTGATGACAACACTGGTTTTATAAGCCCGGATGCATAATCAATATTTAAACAAGCAATGCGGATTATGAGAACACGTAGCAGATCTTGAATGACCACTAATGCCTGTTTAGAAAATTGGAATGAAAATTTATAAGCCACGTTAACAAACCCATCTCCATTAGAACAAGAAAAAATAGTTCACTGTGTAAGCAGAAATTACATACAGAAATGGCATAATGCTGTATAATCTGGCCAATTTTGTCAAGATGTGGTGCCAACTGGAAAAGCAGCTTCTCTGGGCGTCCAGATTCCAGATACCAGTTGGCATGTCTCTCTTTACGAGGCCCAAGAATGGTCCCAACAGCCAACACTCTGCGTACGCTTAGCAAAGGCATTCCACTAGTCCAAAGCCAGATATCTTCCTCAGGAAATAAATCACTCTTGCGAGAGAAAAGCAATAAGAGCATAAGAATTGATCAAGAGAGACAGCCCAACTATCTTTCCATACTCAGCTCAAATGACAATTATAAATTTAGAGAATGGTATAAGCACTTAAAGAAACATGATCATGACCCTCACTCCAAAATTTTGCATAGTGAATGACCTATGCATACCAAAAGATAAAGCAAGCTGCATGTTTCTTTTGGACCTAAAGCCAATATTGAAGTAGACTGAACACTAGGAAGAAGGGTATTGAAAAGACCAGGACTCCAGCCATGTACAGGCCAAAAAGCAAGGGCTGACACAATGATATGACAAACAGCTCCAAAACCAATAGCGTAATCAGGATATGGAGAGGACGTGTCTGCTGTACATGCAGCCAGCTTGGGGCTGCAATCACCAGAAGTTGATCAATTTAAAGATTAGAGCATAATTCTTAAACTGAAAACAACCCAAAATGAAACTAAGAATATACCTCATCTCTCTGTGTAACCGTAGTAGGGCATTCACCAATTTTGTATTTCGGTGCTGCTCCTTAGCTTCCTATTAATTGTAAATAAACAAAAATCAAGAATACAATTCCTCAATGGTTTATGTCGCACAAGGATCTGTAAATCAATCAGACTATTTTCAGACAGACTCCTTGTGTTTCTGAAGGAAACACAGAGGATAATAGATCATCTTATCTGTAAGACAATAACACCACACTCCCCCCAATAACAGGGAAAGAATCACAGTATTTTAAAGTAATAATCTTCTAGGCTCATTAAATGCTCATCAATCAGATCCTTTTGTGTCTCCTTAGGAGAAAACCATAAGCGATAAGGATGAAAACCTGAATGCCAAAGAAGAATAAAGGCCGTGCAGAGAGTTAAAATGCAAATTTATGGTGTATACTCATATCGTCTACAGAACCCTAGAAATAAAACCTCACCAAGAACAATTGATGAAAAGGCGGCCTTCAACCTGAAACTACATATAAGGAACAAATTTCCAATTTATGCTATATCTTCCTCCTCTTGATTTCACAAGTTTACATCAGAAAACAGAACATAGAAAAAGATAGCCATCAATCACAAGTAACCTAAGATTTAGTCAACCATGCGTAATAAACTAAAGCTAAATAAATGCTACAAAATAATTTGCAATACTCTCCTAGTCATTGAAATTCATGTTAAAAATTCAAATATAAAGTCCTCTAACCAAGATCATTTACAAGAAGAAGTACCATAGTGTGAAGAGACAAAACCTCCACAAGACAAACCTGTAATTTCTGCAAAAGCGTAATCAGTAGAGCCAGAGAAGGGACTAGAAGATCAATTATACTCTGCTCACGGTTACGTTCCAAAAGTAAATCTGACGTACTATTGCATTCTGAACCCTCATCCACAAGGTAATCTGTTCAAGAGAATTGTCCAATTGCAAATTATAGAGATAAAAAAAAATCAACATGTCGTATGGAACATTAAACCATAGAATATAAAATAGCATAAAGCTAGAAGACTGGCAGGAACAATAAATCATGAGGCTGTGGGCTGCATATAATACAGAATATCAATGGACATAAATAGTGATATATATATTTGTAAGCAAAAAGAACTATAAGACAACTAACAAGAAAATTATATTTACTGAGCAAAAGTAAATATAATATAACAGGGAATATCCTATTTAATCAATACTAAGCAAATACATTTCACCAAAAAATACTATGTAAATATCATCAGTAAAGAGAAAAAAGTAAAAGGCAGATAATTTTTTTTATCTAAAAAAGGCAAATAATTTTCAGAAATTATCCTCTGAAATACAGTAGATTGCATGCTACTCATCACATTATTTAATTAATCTGACAGGCGTTGTCAAAACAATATTAAGAGGGTTGGCCTGATCATAATTTCATTCACTAAGTATCACATAGCTAGTAATCATATAAACCACTGATTATAACAGAATATAAATTTGCTCACCATAATTGTTTGAGGACCGCTCAAGCATGAATCTGCAGTTGACTAAAACAGCATAGATAACTATTATTGCACCTTCATCATATAACGTAGCAGCAACAGTCTGCATTGAATGCCAAAATCGTATTAAGAAATAATTTTAATTACCCTTGACTCAGAATAGAAAATTACTGCATACTGGGTTTTCAGAAATGAATGCCAAAATTCTAAATGCTGTTGTCAACTGCGCCAGAGAAGAATCTCGAAGGGCAACACCGTCAAAAGACTTCTCAGATATGAACTTTCCAAGATTCTCCATAACATTAATATCAGAGCCAGCAGAAGACTCGCCAACAATATTCTCAACATCAGTCAGATCTGACACTAGGACACTAGTTGAAGTTAACTGCACATCTCCTCCAGAAGCCAATACGGCAGCATAACGAAGCAGACCAATACCCCCATGTTTGTGGTAAACTACGCCAGCATCAATCCATTCCAGCAGCCTTGAGGGAGCATCTTTTCTATTGGACCCTGGAGAGGAGATATGCAAGGCTCTGTGAAGTTCCATAGCATGTCTGATCCAAGAACCCAAAGATGATGAAGTGGAATCCATAACAATGACTTCAATAATCTCCGCAGCAGAGTGAAATATTGTAAGATTTACTAGTGATGATCCTGTACGCAACAACATATGCACAAGAATTCCAAACTTCATCTAAACAAGAAATTTTGTCATTGCCGCAAAAAGAGAGAGAATAGAATAATTTGAATACCACTATTTTTTCCAACAAATTCAGATTCCTTCATACAACTTAATGCTTCAATGATGATGGAAACAGCCTGCAAGAAAAGAATCATACTACAAAATTAAAATCTTCAAGTATAGTAAAACTTCACGTTACAATATAACAGAACACAAACAAATATCAACTCTAGTCATGTAGTAACAAAACTTTCACTCAGTATTGGAAAATACGTTCCGCTACTGAGGAAAAAATACTAAGATCATCCAGAAATCAAAACTTTAAAGCGTAGGTTGTTTTGATAGAAGTTTATAATATGTAAAATATTATAATCCTTTATTTCAACTCAAATATCATGAACTTCCCAACTCAGCATAACATGATTCCTACAGCGAAATGGTGTGCAAACCTCGGGGAAATATCCCAAAGTAAACAAGGCTTGGCGTCCACAATTAGACCTGCAAATTGTCCGCAGATTTGGTTTAAAACTCTGGCTATGGCATATATAAGATTCAAGTCAGCCAAAAAACAAAAGTCAACAAGGTAACGTCCAATTGTCCACCTAGAGAGACTACAAAGCTCCCACAAAACCCATAAAAACTCTTCTGAGTGTGGATTTGATGAAAGCAAGCGATCAATTGCATTAACCTGTGCCGAGAATAAGAATAACCACAGTTAGATGGGGAAAAAATACTGGAAAAGAGGGAAGGGGGAAGAGAGATGTGGAAAGGGATAAATTTCTTAAGTGAAACTAACCATCCTTAAATGAATCCCAACCATAAGGCCTATCTCAAGTGGACTACATGAGAAACCTTTTGATAACAACACAGTTGCATATCGAAGAGGAACACAATCTTCCCTGTTGACAACATGACCACCCTTAAGGGCATGGATTAAGATCGTTGAAAGTTCTGGATCCTGTAGCATGAATATCAAGCCTAGAAAGGGGAAGAATAAAATAATATAAATACTTGATCATATCGTTAGCTTCTCTCTAGTACAAGATCCAACTAATATTGAATGCGTAAATACATATGCATATGTATTTATGTCTTAAAATTAATTGTAGCACACCTGAACGACACAAAAGAAATGAAAGAATCACAGCTTCAATTGATGATGCAATATCCATGAATATTTCTGCAGCATTTCCTCCTTCCATACGCAAAACAGATGATGACAACAGTGCAGCTGATAAGGATAGGAATCCCCGCTCCTGTCACCATTGTAACATGTAAAACTATATATACATACATGTGTGTGTCAATATACCATATAAAAAGTTGTAGAAAAGAAATTAATTCCAGCGTTCAAGTACACTAAAAAAACAGTGAAGAATTGTATGTACATAGAATTGTTCACATTCACACAACATAGGGGTACATATGACAGATCATAGAGCAAGAAAAAACAGTTGGAAAATTTAAGAAAAGCTGCATCCTAAATCCGAAGAGCAGGAACAATTTCATAGTACTAAAACCGTAGTTTCCTGACTAAAAAATATACCTTCAAGAGTCCCAGCAAATGTGAGTCAATATCCCAATCTGAAAAGCAATAACTTGAAGAGCTAATTAGGCCAGAAGTTGCTTTATATGACAACAATCCATCTGTTGCACCAGTGAATAATGATCTAGTTCCACAAGCCATGCGAGAAGGATCTTTGATCGGACCACGTGAATTTATCAATTTCTGCAATTAGTACTTGTCAGCTAAAATTAGCACAGAATTTTACATCTGGAAATTCTAGAGTAAAACAAATAACATTATCTAAGTTAAAAATTAAAGAGGATAAGGAAAAAGTATGACAAGCTTCTGCTATAACAAAAGTCAAAGTCAATTAATTAAGACTGACCAGGAGCTTTTTGAGTTGAATTTCTGCATTAGTGAGCATGATCAAGGTAGCATTTGTAACCCTTCCAGCTGTACTGATGCTTTCCAACACAGAAAGAACTGCAGACTGGCAAAGATCATATTACCACAAGATCAAGACAAAGTCCAGTAATGCAAGGTAGCGTTAGCCACACTAGTTAAAGCAATACCTCATATCTTAAAGCAACTTCATAAAACCGCAAACGATGGAGCAAATAGGTTGCAAGAGAAGCGACATCGTGATGAGGCTTTGCCAATATCAACTTCAACAATTGGCTATAACCTTCACTTGTACCAGATGGGATATTTTCCTCTTCACGTGGCCACCAACCTAAAAAGCCTTCACACCCAACTGAATACCTGGTAGCCTGCTCCACAACACCGAGAAGCAGGAGCATGGTAGTAGTAGAATTTTGCACATCCTTGGAAAAATATGTCACAAGCTCCTCCATTACCCCGCCATTAACAAAATGAAAACAGCTCTCTCTACCGGAACACAGTAGAAGAGCCATGCTCAACCCTAGAAGAACATTTTCAATCTGCATGCCAGTATATCAGAAAAGGCAAGAAAATGAGGGTCGAAAGTACATCTCTTTGATTCTAACTTTATTAATGAATCAGGAAATCATGAGAATGAACAACAGATTACCTGAAAAGGGGAGTGATCTACTACATGTGTAGATCCCCGGGTAAAATGAAAGTGTCGAATAAACAAATCCACCAACTCTTTGGAGTCCAACATATCAGCCTCTAATTCAAAATAACTGCCCTCTGTTGACCATTCAGAAGATGCATTGCCTGATTTGTTCTGAAGGAGTTTATAAACTTCAAGAAGCTCTTTTCTAGCTTCAGTAATAATACTATGCAACTCCTCAAACTTCTCAGATCTCTTTGACATCTGATATCTTCCTCTAATAGAATTGCATATTTCAGAGGAGACATAAGAAGAGACTGCTGATACTACTGTACTTACAACTTTGTGTCCTGCATCCCCATGCTCTGGAAACTCCAGAATCTTCAACATTATCTGTATAAACAGTTTGAATTCATCAGAGATATCTGTTGCAGGAACCGGAATAGACAATGCATATAAAGAGGAGATTGAATCCTCAATTGTTGAGTTCACAGAATTTAATGCAAGAGGTAGGTCTTCGACCCTCCCTTCGGAAGAATCAATGAGATCAGTCAATGCACTGTCATCAAATTCAATGTTAAACTGGCCCAGGTCCTCTGCTGTGTTGCCATAAACCACCAAGCTCAAACTCCGATAGCTTCCCCTTACAACTAGATGACTAGTTACAACAGCCTGGTCAAGATAAAAATCAGTGCATCGAATAATTATGCGGAGTAGGCTACTCAGTGAATATCAAGAACAAGTCAAGGTGGCAATTAATTCATCAATGATTAATTACAGTATATAAAGTCATTTCATACATAACTCAAACGATATAATTATACTTTTTTTGTTTTTCCATTGTTTTGAGACAAAGTAAGTCATATGTCCCCATACTCCTAACATCATATCTTTATTAGGGAAAAATTAATCATCTAGTTCTTGTGATTTTTGACTCAATTATAACTTAGTTCTGAAATCTAACTTGCTGCAACTCAGTCCCTAAAATTTCAGCAATTCAATCCATTGGTCCGTACAACTCTGTTACAACTTTGTCCTTGAAGGATTGCCTATTTGACTATTTTCTTAAAGTGGAGGGACCACCTGATCAAAATGTTGAAACTTGAGGGACTAAATTGGATGAGCGAGTTAAATTATAGGGATTGAACTATAACTGAATCAATTATAGATACAGAATGATTAATTTTCGCTTTTATATACCGGTTCAATCAATTTGATATATAACAGTGTTTACGTATATCTGATATTTGCATGATTCAAAGATTTTTAAAACAAGAATGTTTACTCAACTTTTCTCTAGCGAATAGGGAACCATTCTAGATTAATAGATTTACATTATTTTCATGTGTATCAAGATTAATTTTCATCAGATTTATTTTTCAAACCAATCTATAATTTTTTAATCAGAATAACTACATATTACAGGCAATAAATCTGACAGAAATTAACATGATGATAGTTTTCACAAATTGAACAAAAAAACTAGCATAATCGAAAACCCAGGTAAATATAAGAACATTTAATTGAGTTTGGCTAATACTGTCAGAGCATACAGTGATGTAAAATGCAGTAGATACCTCTACTTCTAGTACATTTGATGAAGAGTGAGAGTATAGAAAAGGCTGACAAAGTCTCCTAAACCTCGTCTCTCCTTCACAATGAACAAATACCTCTAAAGCAAATGATGGAGGAGAGGTAGCTCTGAAAAGTACAAGAGATTAGGAAAATGGATTACAAAATCTTCAACAGAGAAATTCTTGCAGGGCGTGACAGGATAAAAAGATTGTGGGTAACCTCTGAGTAATTTTGTTCAAATACAAGAATGAAAATGCAGACAATCAAAATGCATATAATACACTAAAACCCCGTACCCTACAAGAGTTACTGATTGGGCAACCGATGATGCACTCTGTTCCAAGAATTCACAGGCGGTGATGACAACGGGTTCTGAGAAAATCACCTGCAAGAAGATATTTTGGAGGGAGGGGGAATGCGTCACCATGGCAGCCAACTAAAAATCTAGCAAAACCAATCGATAATACTGCCCAAGTACACGACTATTAAAACTATGAATTGAAGATCGCTATTCATAAATTTCAACACACTGAACTGTGGCGGGATGACATAAGATAGCAGCTAACCTAACCAGAATCTAAAAGTGTACTCGGCATTACAGTCGATTGGCCCTTCAGCGAGGAAATAAGGCTCAAAATAGTTATGAAATGTGAACACGAGTGGGTGCGAAGTTACCTCGTCAACATACTCGTCCAGATGGGAGTGAACGAATGTCTGAGCGAAGAGGACGCATGGTTCAGGTCGACCCATGTGGAACTCTCAAATCTCTGAATTTCGTCCACACGGAACATGCATATCAATCTCCTGTATTCTGGGTCTAGGGTTTATGGCGCCTCGTTTGGAAGCGCTACTAGAGATTTATGAATTATGACTTACTTTCTGCCGCGCCGCCGATTTCCCAGGGCTGGGCAGGAGGCGTTTGTAGTTTTGCGTCCTTCCGGTTAACACCGTTTACGTTAAAAGGTCTGGCGCGGCTTTTGGGTAAATGAGTACAAAATAGATAGATAAATGGAACAGTAACTAACAATATAAGAATATTTCCACGTATAGATAAATAAATAAATAGACCCACACACCACTAACGATATGTCCATCCAGTGCCGTGTGTTATGATAAAATGTATATTTGATTCAAATCAGATTCTAAAAGAAGTAAGCGTCGAATTGCGAAAATTACAGAGTATTATTATAAGACGAATATATATTCTGAATAGCAAGACTTTCCACCAGCAACGTGTAAGCTTTTACTGCACCAAATTATTAATTTGGGTAAATAGAAGTGGGCTTGTGGATCTATTTATAAGATATGAAATGTAGGCTTATGGAAAAATTAATCTCACTTTCTAAAATGAGAAGGTGCCTAAATACATTATAAAATGTTGTTGAGTTGTCACCCTATAATTCACCAATCGAACCATCTGTGATACACTAAACCGATGGGTTTATTTTTTATCAGCATGTGTGTGCATATATATATATATATAACTAGACATCATTGCCACGTAGAAAACACATGATGAAGAAGAAACATTTTCAACGTATAGCGTTGACACCAGAGGAGAGTATTTGGAATATGATCTTGATGCATGCTAAAATAAAATGTTAAGAGATCCATTCATCATCGCTGTTTCGAACTTGATGACAAGCTAAAATACTCCCGCCAACGCCAAGCCAATAGTTGGTACAGCAAAATACAATGTTCTATTACATCCATGCCCGGCTATTCCTTTATGACTTTCAACTCCAAATGCATTAAATTTAGATTAAAGAATATATTCACTGCTATAAATTAATTTTAAAAGAGTGATTGGTATTCTAAAATAGTTAAAGATATAATTAAATTTTTAAATTAATTTTAAAAATATAATAAGTACCCTAAAATATTTAAATTAGTATAATTTTGTCATTTTACTAACAGAAACATAATTTTTTATTTTATTTACATCATTTAAATTTTTTATTTTGACACGTTATTATTTAAAATATCACACGTGTTATATCGTTTAAATAATAGTACTGAATAAACACTAAAATTAATATTATATACAATTCATATGTGAATATTATAAAATTTATTCAGTGCAATTTGTTAAAATGATATTATACATGTAACTTTTTAAACAATAACGTGTCAAAACAAAAAATTTATGTGGTATATATCAAATAAAAATTAGTGTTTTTGTTAGCAAAAAGGCAAAATTATATCAATTTAAATATTTTAGTATATTAATTGCCCCTCTAAAACTAGTTTAAGGTGCTAATTGGATATTTAAAATTAGTTTAGAGTGTTAATTATATATTTAAATACTTTAGGGTGTTAGTTACTCATATAAAATTAATTTGAGATGCTAGATATATTTTACTCTTAAATTTATTTACAAGGGTGTCATTGGTATTACATATATAACCATTTTTTTAAAGTTTTCTGGCAGTTTTTTTTATACTGTTTATTGGCAGTTTTTCATCCATGGACAACTGGGAAATTTAATTTGACAAGTTTATTAGGAAATTAAAACCTAGAAAATTTAGGTTGTGGAGCTTAGAGAAACATATTTACTATTAATTATTTAGATTTATACTCGAGGATAATAAATAGTCTATCTTACTTAATATTGATATTGTTTATGAGCAAAAAAGATTTCGCTCTAATTTTAGATCGTTAGTGAGGTCAACCTATTTTAAAAAGTTATTTATTAAAAAAAATAGAAAACAAGCATGTACGGACTCTTACCGGTCAGGGCGAAGCTATTTGTTAAAAAAACAAAGTTCTGGACTTTTTTGTTTCGGCCCAAAATGAACCCAATTCCTGAAAAAGAACACTATCCAACGGGTTTTAGCCCGAATCACAAGGCCTCGCTTGCAACTTGGCGCCATCCTGTCTGCTCGAGAAAGGCATGTAATTACATAGAGAGATTAGTTTGAATGATAAATAATTTGATATTGTTTAAATAATATTTTGAGTTTAAATTTTGATATATGTAAAAAATCCTCATTGAGAGACTCATCTACCATAATTAAGTACGCGACGTAGGTCAGATCCATATGTAGTCAAGATAAAGTTTTAGTGAACTGGGTGAGTAAAAAAAAAGAAAAAGAAAAGTAGGTAATTTTCCTATAAGTATTTTTTTAGTAAATAATTTATAAATATTTTTTAGTACTAAAATTTAATTTTAATAAACAATTAGTATTAAATTTATTTAAATCTTTTTTTATAAAAGAAAGGGAAGGACAAGTAACTTTTTCCCCTATCAAATTCCACCTTTCGTTGCTTGGAAAATTTATTTTGTCGTTATTTGGCATTGCCTCGTTGCCTTTTATTTTAACAATGCTTTAAGCAATTTTTGTTCAATTTATTCATACATCTCGCAGAACATTTGGAAGTGAAATCCCGTGGGTCTCAAGCTTCTCTGGCCATCATGCTCAGTTCTTCTTCTATACGATATTTGAGTGTTTTTCTGGGGTCCCTGAGAGAGTAACCAACATGCGAAGAATCGCGTGCACGGTTATATATTGGTTCCCTCGTTACTTTTTAATCCACTAAGCGTAATTTTCCCAGGGATGGAATCATGGAAAGGGATAAGAAGGAAGTCAGAGAGAAATTACTCGTCAAGTAAATATTGTATTTTATTATTCTAAAAGGATCCAATAATATCGGTAAACAATGATCATAATATGGTAAGATGGACACATTCAGTGGATAAACAGTCAAATATAATCCGCGTTGTTTTTTTTTTAAAAAAAAAAACACGTCAGACGACATTATTACGAGTCACGTAGAGCAAGTGTAATGAACGACAGGTAACAAATTTAGAAAGTAGACGATAAAGAAAAGGCATGCTTAATTAACGAATCAAATAGCGGTGCTCCTCCTTCGGTTTTCCCAGCCCTTGCGTGGCTATATATGTCACGGCATTAGATCTGCATATAAGTATTAAGATGAACATTGCCAAACAAAATACTCGATAATTAATATATAATCTATTTAATTAATTTAATAATATTAAATAAGTTAATTAACTTGATATAATATTTTTTTATAAAATATTATAATTATATTCCTTAATTTATCATCTATTTTTTATTTTATTATTATTAAGAATATATAAATATAGATAATTTTAAAAAAATCAATAAATATAAAAAATATATTACATATATAATTAAAATTAATTTTATAATTAAATTTTATATTAAATATTGGATGGGTAGATTAAAAGATTAACCGGGGGAGATGTTTTAAGCAAATTTATCTTTGAGCCCGGCTTAGCTCAAATTTAGATCCTTAGAACTCCAATGTTTTTTCAAAAACACATATGGTTTGAAAAAAAAAAAAACCCAAGAAGATGACAGTGTACTTTCGTTGCTGCACTTGATTTACAAGCAACTAATTAAACTGCCTTAACTTAAAAGTATCCATCTCGTGCTAAATGTAAAACAGACTTTTCTGATAGCTTGAAGTAAAAATCGGCATTATCTGATGTGGATAGGTGATGGGAAGTAGGGACCAGGCCGGAGCAATTTGCATAAATGGCGGTCCACGCGTATCTCTTTCTTGGACCAAGTCTCGATCTCTCACCTACTACTCGCTGTCTCTTTTGAATGCTAAGACAACTTGGAACCATACGTCATAATTCAGCATCTCTTCCTTTTCGGAGACTTTTCTCATTTTCATCGCTTCTCCGTCTTTGCTGTCCACGTCAGCGTCCAAGTGGTCTCCTTCCCCTACCCCCTTTGACCTGCGCCCCATTCCCCGCTACCCCCTCTAAAAATCCCAATCCAACTGCTCAATTTCTGTCTTCTTCTTATCCCTCCAATTGCATCTGGTTTTCTTTCGAATTCTTTAATTTAATTTGTTTTTTCTGTTAGAATGAATGACTTGTTCTCCGGCTCATTCTCTCGCCTCCGCCCCGACCAGGCATCGCCGGCCCATCATGTCATCGAGATGGCGCCCACTACGCCCACCGGCGGTGTCAACCTCGACAAGTTCTTCGACAACGCGGATTCGATCAAGGACGAACTCAAGGAGCTGGATCGCCTCAACCAGAACCTCCAGAGCTCTCACGAGCAGAGCAAGACCCTTCACAATGCAAAGGCCGTCAAGGACCTCCGGTCTCGCATGGACGGCGATGTTGCGCTTGCTCTGAAGAAGGCCAAGCTCATCAAGGTCAAGCTGGAGGCTCTGGAGCGATCCAACGCGGCCAACCGTAGCTTGCCGGGTTGCGGGCCAGGATCATCGTCGGACCGGACCCGCACCTCTGTGGTCAACGGGTTGAAAAAGAAGCTGAAGGACTCCATGGAGAGCTTCAATAACCTCAGGCAGCAGATCTCATCGGAATACCGCGAGACTGTACAACGGAGGTATTTCACGGTCACCGGCGAGAACCCCGACGAGAAGACCGTCGACCTCTTGATCTCTACAGGTATCCTCCTCCCCCCACCAACAAAATAAAAATATCCATGTCATAAACTTATAATTAGTGAAGAATGCTCTGGTCTCTCAATTTGGAGAATTTAGATTACTGTAATGATATTCGATCAAAATGAATATCCAATGTTCCATTTGTGGATTGTTGTTAAGGACGGCAAAAATGTAATTGGGAAAAATACAGTTAATATGTACTTTTTCTGTATATTATGAAGCTGTTTTGAAACACATTCATTTGTTTGGTCGTCGACGGACCAATTCACAGGCATTCTTATAAATCGGTAGAAAATTTATCAATATTCAACTTGGCCCCTCGAATTTGCATTACTCGTAAAAGGTAGCACATTGTGCTAGAGAATATTACCTCAGTAGTTTTTTTTTTTTTTTTGGAAATTAGTTAAAATGAAGTTATTCAGGCAGATTCTTTTAACGTGAGAGCCAGTCATCCTAATATGATTCAGGAATGTGAATGACTTTGTAATGAGCGAGTTGAACATGAATGCAGGTGAGAGTGAGACGTTCCTTCAGAAAGCCATCCAAGAACAGGGTAGAGGCAGGATTATGGATACCATCAATGAGATTCAAGAGAGGCATGATGCTGTGAAAGGGATAGAGAAGAATCTGAAGGAGTTGCATCAAGTGTTCCTTGACATGGCAGTGCTGGTGGAATCTCAAGGGGAGCAATTGGATAACATAGAGAGCCACGTGGCGAGAGCTCAATCGTTTGTGAGGAGTGGAGCTGAGCAGTTGCAGACTGCAAGGAAGCACCAGAAAAACACCAGGAAATGGACCTGTTATGCTATCACGATTCTCCTAGTAATCATCTTGTTTGTGGTTCTCTTCACTGTTAGACCATGGGAAAACAACGGTGGGGGTGGGGGAGGGGGTGGTGGCAATCAGCCAGCTTCACCCCAAACACCTCCTCCGCCTCCGCCTGCTAGAAGATAGCGGTGGGATGATGATTCTATACACACACACACACAATCTGAGGAAGGTGAAGACCCACGGGTCAGTTGAAATTGACTGTCCCATATTTTAATTTGGGCAGTTGCAGTCTCTTCCGATGAGCTGGTAGTCTTACCGGGTGGATCAGCTGCATTCTCGATTATCGATGGTTTATGCGTATACTTTCTGGAACTCTAAACTGACCCTTTTTATTCTTCTTGCTTTTTTAATATTGGGCATCATTTCGCTTCTACCGAATGTAAAAGGAACAAAAAAAAAAAAAAAAGGAATCGAATCTCCATTTGGCGGGCCTGATGAGATGCAGAGGACAGCTGCCGATGTAGCCAATTTTCAAAAGGGTTCATGGGGGCCCAATAACTATGACTCTGTTCAAATTTGGAATTTACGTTCTTCCTAACTCCCTCTTGCATGACTCAGCTTAACGTAGAGATTTTTGGATGCATAATTAAAATGGATGCGATTGTTTCGATGAACATAAAATTTATTTCCCAAAACAGTTAGAGGCAGAAAAACCGTTCAATAAAGGATGGGAGTAGAACTGTAAAAGGTCTTTCTACCTATGACCAAATTATCCTTTGCCTCTTATGAGAGTGATGTTTAACAACTTATCACAGAGGTCTTGTTTGGCTGAGACCCGAGAATGCCATCCCCATATAATACTGTCTTGTTTTATTTGGCCCCGGGTTTCAGGTATGACTCCTTATTTTAAATTATAATTATTGTGCTTAGTCACCAAAGATGTTTTGAAGTTTCACAAAATATCCACGCGCTTCCTTATCTTGGTATGAAAACCAAGTAATGGCCTCTGACTGGTTAATCGTTTGAACTTCAGCGCCATTTTCTTCTTCCTCTATCGTATTTTCTATTCCTTGTGTCTCAGCTTTATGTGCGCGCTATTTTATTTCTTCATCCCTAAGTTAGGTATACGTGACGTTGGAAAGAGAAGGTTTTCTAGCTAGGACTTGGCCGAAGATGGTTTCGGAGGTCTCATTGAGCGAAGTAGATTGAGGTCCGTACGTAGATCATAATTTGAGCATGTCTTAAAAGTTAACGCGATATTATTTTATTATAATTTTAATTATAATATTTAAATATATATTATAATTTTTAGATATTTAAATTACACTTAAATATAATATTTTAGATTATTTTAGTTCTATTATAAAAGTTGAGAATTGATGTGATAGAAGTTGAAGTAAAATTTTTTAGATTATTTTATTTTAATTATAAAATTTCTAGATAACTTTAATCTTTCTCAAGTTATAAAAAAATATTTTGAATCATTTTATCTAAAATTATTAAAAAAATATACATAAATTATAGATTTGGGAAAACAGGCCAACTTGAGAATTGCGGGCGGACCAGCCATAACCTGTGAGCTGAGGGGAGGTGGGCTGTGTAGCTAGCCCCAAAATTGCCAGCCCTCCACTTTTTATTTTAATATTTTTAAAAAATTATTTCTAAATTTTTGAAATACTAATAATTTTTTAATATTATATTAGTATAATAAAAAATTATTAATATTATATTCTTAAAATTTTTTATTTTTATAAAAAAATTTAAATTTTATAACTATAAATCTAAATAAATATTAATATAATATTAATCAATTATAATATGTCAATAAATATCAATAAATAAATAATCATTTTTACTATTATTCAATAACAAAAATATTCAAAATAATATTTAAATAAAATAAATAATAATATTAATAATTAAACAGAAAAGCGAGTTGGGCAGAGCTTACCCCAAAATGGGGTATTTTGCCAACTAGACCCCATCGGGTAGAACTCATTTTACTAGCTCTAATAAATTTCATACTAATTTTTATCATAACAAACAATTTTTTAAAACTCATTTTAACTTTAATTTCCTCTTCTATTTTTATTAAAAATTCTTTCATCACACAAAACGTAATGTAAGTCTAGTATTATTGAAAACACATTAAATTAAAGTTTCTATAATTGTGTAAAAATATTAGCTTTTTTAAAAAGCGAGTGGACTGTTGATATTTAAAAAAAAGATAAAATACGGGTAATAAATTAAATGAAGCATCTTTGAAGCTGAGTTAACAACTTTGGTGAGAAAAAAAAATGAAATGGTTGAATAACTTGAATTTGGGTTGTGCCAAAGCCTTTGACCTGTTATGCGTTCCTTCTCCTGCAGCCCCCGTCTGATACAACCATTTGACCAGTCTTTCCAAAGAACCATTTAATTTGCTTATATTGTGATTCATACCAGACAGATTCTCCCACATATCCTTCTTGCTGTATTTTCATTCCAAAATCCTTCCTTTTCCTTAGCCTCCAACATGAACGACTTGCTGAGCTCCTCCTTCCCCCGCTCCGCCGAAGACAATCGTGAACATGTCATCCAGATGACGGAGCTGACGGACGGCGCCAACCTCGACAAGTTCTTCGAGGAAGTGGATTCCCTCAAGAAGGAGCTCAACGAGCTGGAGCGCCTCAACCAATCCCTCCGGAGCTCCCATGAACAGAGCAAGACTCTTCACAACGCCAAGGCCGTCAAGGACCTTCGCTCTCGCATGGATTCTGACGTCGCCCTCGCCCTCAAGAAAGCCAAGTTCATCAAGCTCCGCCTCGAGGCTCTCGACCGCTCCAACGAAGATAACCGCAAACTGCCCGGTTGCGGACCCGGCTCGTCTTCCGACCGGACTCGAACTTCCGTGGTCCACACCTTGAGAAAGAAGCTCAAAGACTCCATGGAGAGCTTCAACAAACTCAGGCAACAAATTTCCACCGAGTACAGAGACACCGTACGACGTAGGTACTACACGGTCACCGGCGAGAATCCCGACGACAAAACCATCGACCTCCTCGTCTCTACTGGTAAGTATACATAATATTAATATATTCCGCTACTGTTATGATGAAAGCTCAAGTATAATATTAAAGACAATATCTCAGGGCAGAAGTCAACGACGTCCCAACAATATTTTTTTAATAAAGAAATATACTTTCTTAATCATTTAGCTAGTTTCTCGGCATATATGTAAATGAGATACTGATAGGAAATATGGTGGGGTAGGGGAGAGTGAAAGTTTTCTGCAGAAAGCGATTCAGCAGCAGGGGAGAGCGAGCGTGTTGGACACGATCCATGAGATTCAAGAGAGGCACGACGCAGTGAAAGAGATAGAGAGAAATCTGAACGAGCTGCACCAGGTGTTCTTGGACATGGCAGTGCTGGTCCAAACCCAGGGGGAGCAGTTGGATGATATAGAGAGCCACGTGGCAAGAGCTGACTCGTACGTGAGAGGTGGGGTGCAGCAGTTGCATGTAGCGAGGAAGCACCAGAAGAACACCCGGAAATGGACTTGCATTGCCATCATATTGCTCATCATTATTATATTGATTATAGTGCTACCTATTGTATTAAGAAACTGAGGTTTAACGGATATGTTTTCATGCTAGCTCCTGGCGGCTTTGAATTAGTCAACTCTCGCCTCCTTTTTTGTATCCATTATATTATTTTTTGGTGGCGTGTTGCTCTATAAATTAACTATTTATTCTTGTTACTAGTACGTATGTGTTTGAAGACCTAGGGGATTGTTTTCTAGAATCAGATATGAGTGATGGCCTTTGTACAAAAATTTCGCCCCTTCTCTCTGTATGTATTTTTATTTATTCTCACTCCCAATAACTTGCTCCTAGAATCTTGCCTCAATTCATCTGTTCCTTTACCAGATATGTATAACCTACTCCCTCCCTCGCTACATGCAACTATAATAGGTAAGCTTTTAATATCGAAACACACCAGCATACAATCAAATCACTCAAGTCAACGGCTAGGAAAGCCAATGTCTTATTTTGACAGTACATTGATCTAAACTCACAAGTTCAAGATTAATAAAACACGCCTAGACATAATTAGAAAGTACACAGTCAACTAGAGTATTACATTCTTATTAGACATTAAGGTCTACTGGAACAGGATATCAAGTCATTGTCATGCCCGACCATGCCAAGACAGGTCCGTTCAGAAAGACCGAGACAGTAATACAGTACATATAATGAGCCAAAGATCATGGCTCACCTAAATAGCCAAGGATGGTTTACCTTAATTAGCCAAGGATGGTTTGCCTAGTTAGCCAAGGATGGTTTGCCTAGTTAGCCAAGGATGATTTGCCTTCAAACCAAAAATGGTCGCAGCACTTGCTTCCCTGGCCTTCTGGCTTAGAGTTTGCAGCAGTTACCTGCTGCTGCAACCCATTTCGCAGGCATGGCAATGCCACGTCCGCTATGATCTATCATGTCTGCAAGAGAGTGCACAGTGGACCCCACATGATTGAGACCAAAGCTATCGAAAGTTCCACGTGCGGCATACATGCTAGTCACATCGAAGCCTGAAACATTTGAACTGCTGCCATTGGTTTCCTTTGATGAATTCAGAGTTCCATTACCCTCTGATTGAGGAACTTCAGAACTCTGAGAACCACTAGATTGGAATAGACCCTCCCCAGTTTTGATTGCCGTGCTGCCTCTTTCACCATTTCCACGCTTCAGATTTCTTGTGTTCAAGAAGCGACCACCGCATCCTCTTGGTCGCCTCATTGCATGCAGGTGACGTGATTCATGCATATAGGGCTGTAACAGCAAAGGAAGCAAAACATAAGTCAAGAGTAACAGTCAAGGAAAATTTTGAAATTTAAGATTGTGTTCTTGGTTATCAAGTGCCTCCTCATTCCTCAGAGAAAGTAATATCATTTGAAATGATATTCAGCTTATAGTAGAGGCACTTCATCTCACTCTCAGACAGTGCATTACTATAGCATGCAGCAAGCTTAGAGCTCCTCAAAGAAAGAATCATACCCGGCGGCGTTTTGTGAATTTATTCTCAAGTAAAGCCTTTGCACGTGACTGCCGACGTCTGATGATCCCATGATACTGCTTAGCATTTACATAAATTGGCCCATCATCGGATGTCAAGTTAAGTGGCAGCATTAAACGGCCCTGATTCATCAAAGACGGACGGATACATCTATGAATCAGTAGATAATGGAATATGTAGGGAAGATCACCAAAAGATAAGCATACGTTTCCCTAGTAAGCATATTGTAATAAGAATCACATGATTTTAATAGATTAAGAAGCTTGCTAGAGTAAAGACGTACGAACCGGAATCTGAGGTCCATAGGCTGAGATAAGCCCATAAAATCGATCCATATAAGGATATTTTGAACAGATCTACAAAGTAAAAGATAACAAACATAAAATAAGCCCAAAGATAAATTAATGAAGCAACAAAGGGTTTGTTTGGTGGGAACTTTTACCATAGGCTGACTAAATTTTATCTCAAAGTGACCACGAGGTTCAGGAGAGGATGAATGAAGTGACATGACAACCTGATGCTTTTGTGTATCATCTGACATCTCGCAATCTTCTGAAGAATAAATTTCAGATATTAAGTTGCTTATGTACTAAACGATTTTTAAAAGTGAATGGTTGGCCAAAGAGAAGTTGAAGTATCAGTTTTGGAAATAGCAGACTTAAAAAATACTACTAAATAGGTTTTCTTTTACCTAATTTGAAGCAAAACCGGGAAGGATTAAATTTCAAGTATTTTAAGAGGAGGTAAATCACAAAACCGATAATCTCATTTTATCTGCTAGATAAGCTCATGGTTAGAACATTCTGATAATTTGAAATGCAACACCTGTACGAGGAACTTGTCTACATAAGAACTTTGGAAGTGAATAAGAAGAAAGAGCGAATCAGAAGACATGAGTGTTTCTTATTGATGCAGTCTCCTTCCTGAAGACTATCAACTGTCATCATGTTTCAGCCTGTCTATAACTAATAGAGATGCATAACCGTTCTGCATCAAACTAATTCACCTAATAGTAATACTTAATTTTTTATTCCAATTTTGATGGACCTTGCAAGAAATTCCCCTTCTCGAGTATCACTGCTCTGCCAAATCTATTGACTGCTTCTGAAAGCAAATTAGAAAATGGAAGTCACCATTGTGGCCCTTGTGGTTGATGTTTTCCTCAAAGCCTCTTTAGGCATTGCAATATGTACTGTTATAAAATTTCAAATGTTTAATAAGGAAAGTGCAAGAAGAGTGACTAATTCATGCTGAGATCAGTGATAGAGATTGAGGCTTTCTAAATCAGATGAAACCATAAAATGGTATAAAAAATTGAAGGCTTATTAGAAGGTTGCGACAAGAGTTATCAAGAGGAAATACTTGAAATGAACTCTGAAGTGTGAGGGTAAGATCCCATAATCTTATTGCAGTCTACATCTGACCAATCAAAGTAGGCATGTTAGACTGCAAAAATTGAGATATATAGATGAAAAGGCCTTAGAATGACATCCCGTGAGAAAAGCAGAATGAAAGAGACACTAAACAAGACTCTCAAGTATTTTGTTGCGTAATTTTCAATAATCTTTTCTCGCACAACGTTGGGAACAGTGCCAGTGCTGAGTAGTATAAGATGATACCACTCACTTTCTGTTGAAATCATATCTGTAGAATCATCTTCTCCACCCCATTTCTTATGTTCCAACAACTTCCCGTTCAGTTCGTATTAAGGAAACATCTTCAGATTTTTGCATTGCATTCGTCTTTACGATGTTACTCTCTCGCATCTCAAATGGCGACTTAATCATTCATCTGATGGATAATATATCCTAGAATAGGTCAAACCAGGGTGGAAACCCTGCTCTATTGCATGCAAAAGCTAAAAGAATTAGTCAATGTTTACCAGGAGCCCATTAGACATTCTATCCTATTTACATATTTCCTTTTCATAGAATAGACCATACTGGTATCTGAGTTACTATGCTTTCAAGTGGTGAAACTATGCAATTACCTGGGAAGATAGTGAACTGTGTTGTGTGTCCTTTATCCGAAACCTGATGAGCTGCTTTTCCTGGCTGTTTCGGGCAGGTAAGATGGTCGACATAGTTGGGAAAGTCCAGTGAAAAAGGTCTCATCTGACCAAAAGACTCATGTTGAACTGTTTGAGATCCAATGGAAGTCCACCAGGGGGCTGAGGTTACAGATGACAATTGCCCAATGGCATTGTGGACAAGTCCTTCATGTTCTTTGAAATAAGAAGTTTGCATGGCCATATGAATTGTTTCCTGTCTGTAAAGCATATACAGTAAAGAGGTACTTGTCAGTATCCGTACTCAGCTTACTGCGCAAGTGAAAACAAGAATCAAGAGATAAAAAAGATGGAAGATTGGACTTTGAATGAGTTAAAGCTCGATGCTACTACTTAAGATGGTACCCAGTCTTCAATAAAGGTTCAGTCAAGAGCACTTTTTTTACTATGCATCACAACAGAAACTCTGTTTCGGTAGCTTTTTCCTCTAAAAAAGACGATAATGATGGTCGTAGAAAGCTCAGCCATAAAGAACTCCAGAGTTAAGTGTTCACAAACCTTAAAACAGAATGCAATGTGAAAAAGAAGGAGACTGCTGTAGGAAGAAGAAATTATTTGAGGGGGGAAAAAAGGGACACTAGCCAACAATTCCAACAACAACAAAAATGCAAATAGTGCAGTAGAAATGAGCGCGGAATACAAAAGCCATATGCATGAACCGAGTTTATTATAAGCAGCCGAGATATGAAAAAGCTTGAGAAAGTCAAGAAAGAAACTCAATGGGAGTAAGAGGAATAAAGAAAGGGTAGAAAAGGAGAGAACTTACATGGGAGTGAGAGAAGTAGAGAAGGAGGAAGAGCATGAAATTTTAAGCAGGAGCAGAGAGAAAGCCCATTAGGTTGGATGCATGTCGGTACTCGGTACAATATGAAATAAGGCAGAGACCCTGAAAGTGGAGGGAGAGAGACAGAGATAGAGAGGAGTAAAGTGTAAAGGGGAAATACAGAGGGAAATCGCCCACGAGCAAAATGCTTTCGCGCAGTGAACCTATGTGGCCCTATTTATTCAAAAATTATATAAACAAGTAACCTTTAGGTCCTCACACACACTCTCAGTCTCGCTTTCTTAAATAGGTTTCCATCTATTTCTGGTTCTGCCTCTTCACTCTTCTTCATACAAACTGCCTCCTACATTCATACGTCTGCATTGACGGAATTGCATTCCATCTCATGATAGAAGCCTTCAAATTTAAAGCAACCTTAGTGAAAGATGCAATTATTTGATTTTTTTTCCCTTTAAGAAGTGTTTTAGCAATGTAATCTTTTAGAGTTTGAATTTTTTGACTATACAAAATTAATTGTATGCAATGTATTCCATGTAAAAAGGGAACGCATATAGTTTTGAACGAACTCATCAACCGGTGAGTGCATGTTATCATTCAAATGTCTCAGTTTCCTCTCATTTGATATACGACATTATCTCGGACACATCACTTCCAATAGGAGTATATTTGTGCCTATTAAAAAAACTGAAATGGGAGGTAACCAAATTTGATACATAGCAATAAAAAATCAACGTTGAAGCCATTTTCAGAGAGTTAAATATAGAAAATATCCTGGGAATAGAACTTCAGCCGTCCAAAATAATTAACAAAATATCACAGTACAAACATAAATACCACTATGATGGCCAGCATTACTACTAGTTCAACTGGCTAGTTAAGTTACATTCAAAGAATCACTGAGCAGTTAAATAGGACCACTTCAAAAGTGCTATAATTAGCCCTCAGGAATATATAATTATATATAACTAAACTATCAGAGAGTATTTGCCTTCCCGTTTCAAGTTTGGGTCGTTTTTCAAGCCGGCCTCAAGCTTTTTCCATGTTAATAATATATACATAAGTACATGCATATATATACACACACACACATATACATTCATGGTACTTTTATTAGACTTGCCTTTATGATCCACATTACTATGGCTTGATTAGTGATTTCTGCCCTCACATTACACGTTGCAGACTTCACTTTCATTATTTAGCCGGTTCACAAAATAATGAAAAAACTGACATATGATATTGGATTTCGTTTTCTAGTATTAATCTTCCTTTTCCCCCTGCCCTTTTAGCATTTTTTCCCTCTAACATTCTTTGTGAGCATACGAAGTACGTCCAATGTCACTCTCCATACTCTCTGTAGCAATACAATTCATTGCATTCCTCGAAGGATCATTTGCGACTCTCCATGAGCCACCATATATTTAATATTTATATCGCTTTTCTTCCCTTTCTTTTTGGATAAGAACCTTCTGTCTCCCCCAATTCCCATGCTTTCGTTTAGCATTTATAGAAAATAACAAATAATAAATATGTATAGTGCATGTAGAAGTTAGCATATATGGGACTAACGTCTGGTTGGTACGTAGAGGTGGATTTTTGTCGTAGATATTTAGTTCTCTTAAAATACTTGCGCTCATATTATTGCCCTCGTTTCCTTTTAGAGTTTCTCTAGTTTCATTTATTGTCGCTCTGGAAGATAAGTATAAGCTTCGAACTTTGCTAGTTCAGCCTTTTAAAGGCACTATTAAAAAAGAAATTGCACACCATCGCCACTAGTTTTGCTTTTTGTCCTTCGTGCTCTTCTCTATAAGAAAACAGTACTGGTCTTAGTAATATATATAAGCTTATCATAATTTTAAAACTATACAGGCTGACTTATTGTTATTCCTTTTTTTTTTTTTGATATTATAATTGCTCTTGTAACATTAGACTTATAATTTCTTCTTCTTTACGTGCATTAATAGACTTCCTATGGATTGGCGAACCACCAGTGAACAGATCGGAGCGATTACTTTCATTTCTTCTTCTTTTTAATTTATTGTTATGATGCGACTTGTTAATTATCTGTTACGAATATATTGGAACCTCTCATGAAACAAGTAATTATTGATGTATGTCGGGATACAAAGAGTACAAATTTTCTCAACTAGAAAAGCTGGTTCGAGAACTGATGATGAGATGATGGAGCTATGAGTCTTCATTGGAAGAACGCGATAATTCGCAATTTTGAACAGGCGAATGAACTGAGGTGTGAAAGGGAACAATTAGGTAGGTTGGGAGGACACTTCAGCTAATTAATTAACTGATTGATTTATATGCTGATTAAAGGATTGATTAGGGAGTGAAACCGCGGTGATTAGAGACAAGTCAATGATTTAGTTGATGAAACTGATGCCAATCAGATAATGGAAGGCCAAATTAAGAAAAATGAACTGGATTCGCGTGATGATGATGATCACAAAGTCACACTCTATAATTGATTGAGAAGACTGCTTTGATTGTCTATTCCAGGAAAATGTGGACGACCTTTTCCTTATTGTCCCCTTCTTGCCTGTTTATAACCATTAAAAGCTACTCAAACGAATTCATAAAATATGCATAATGTTATTATATTTTCTGGATTTTGATAAATCAACACTCCATCGGACGCTTCATCTTCAAAGTAACCTCTCAGGAACTGTAAAAATTAATATTGCTGTCTAATCTAAATAATTGAATCAGCAAGGTCTTCCAGTTAATAATGACACACACACACACACACACAAACTAACCCCCCATTCATCTCCCCTTGTTTAGAAAAAGGAATTATAGCACTCGTAGGTAATAATTGTCCTTGGATTAATACACATAGGGGAAAAAGCTCCTTGCTCTTTAAGTAACCTCGAACAAGATGAATGAATCGACAACTTTTGTACATGCAATAAAACCATTATATTGTGTTCATGTGAGTGCAGAGACTGCTTTTCCTGTTTTTTTTTTCTTCAAAACAATTTAATTTGTTCAAAAGTTGGACTTATGTGTTCGGAAGTAAGAAGAAAAGACAGGTGGTTGTGGTGGAGGAATAGAGAAAGGGCCTCTTTGTGGAATGCATCATGCAATGGGTTTCTTCAAGTGGAAATGCATTAATCAAACTTTTTTGTTTCTTTCCAAAATTAAACCTATAATGAAGTCTAAAGTGCTTTTACTAGTTAAAGTTCAAATCATATATCAGCGCAAATCATATATAAACGAGAAAATCACCCTCTTGGTCTAGCTATGTATGTCAATTTGATCATATTAATAAAGTCCCCCAGATAAAAATATAAAGATAACTTCAACTAGCTAGCTAGCAAGTTAGTGTCTGTAATATTCACAATTCCATATGATGATATGCAAAGAATTTTTATGGGAAAAGTACTTATAAATCCCTCATTAGGAAGTTAATTTATAGCCCTGAGGTTTTGAAAATTCTGTGGAGATAAAATAGCCAAGACTCTCACCAGATCAATTTTTTCAACAATGTCACCTTCTAACAACTATTTATAAAAGAAGGCTCCAAAACTATTGGGTATCTCTTAAGCACTTTATCCTTCTTAACCTTTGATATTTGAACTATTTTCAATTAAAATTGTTATTGTAGCATCATGTGAGTTACGTGGTGCATTATTTAATTAACAAAAGAGTAATATTTAAAAACCAAGGAATCATAACCTTTGAATAAACTCAAAGATTGCCCTAATTAAAAGAATGCTTTCACTTTCTGCGAAAAGGTGCAATTAATGAAACTTCCCCCGGACTTCTAAATATTATTCAATGCATCTAAGCTTTACAACAATTAACTTATATTGAATAGAAAGCATCTTGGGAGAAAGTAGAAACCTTTAAAATTGAAAGCTCAAACTAACTAATTTGGGGCCTTTTTCGATCAGGTCCAAACTAAAACTTATGATATCAGCAATTTCAAAATAATAAAGGATAAAGCACCTTGCCCAAGAATATGAGTTTGAATGCCACCTAAGGTTAGCATAAGAAAGAGTGGTGTAGTCGGTCAAACCCCTCTTTGATGTAATCGTGTGTGTGTGTGAGAGAGAGAAAGAGAGAGAGAGCATGGGGTCTGGAGAGGTTGGACTTGAGCTTAAGTTGCCAAAATAACTAAAAGAATTACAAATTTATAGAAAGTGAAACCCTAAACTCAGTGGGTAGCTGCATTTGTGTGTGTGCGAGATCGTGCCTGCTAGCTAGCTAGGTTCGGTTTGGGACTAAATGGAGGGGCCAGCAAAAGTGGGTAACAACAACTTAAAGAAGGCAATAATTGAATTGACTTTAATACATAATAAAAAGTACTAATATAGAGGAATGGAAAGCAGCTGACGAGATTATCCTCAAGCAGTGATTTATTTGTTTATAACATATGGACATACCCTAAGTAAAGCAGGAGGCAGATTCTTTTGTAGGAGGGAGATCATCCACTCTCTAAAGATTCAATGGTGGGACATAATGGGATATCAACATCTAATTGACTTTTTGATAGCAAGAGTTGAGATCTCTTGTGGATAACCATAATTCTGATATCGTCATTAAGCTTTGAGATTACCATCCACAATTAAGTCACCGAATTCCCCATTATATCTGATAGAAATGTACGTAGTACTAACGAAGTACAATTTTTTTGCCTCAGATGTACATAATAATAATAAAGTAACAAAGTTCTCCGATGACCAAATTGTTAATTATCATGTTTATAACTCAAAATTGATGAGACTTAATAATGATGATGGCTTGTACAGTTGTTGGTGACTGTAGAACAGGTGATGAGAAAAGTATGATGGGTTGGATGAGACGGGATTGCCACTAAGGTTGAAGCAAAGTGGAGCTGCCTTCACTGTTCACCTGTCATGTCCACCGGGGCTCATTAGATTTAGAACTTAAACGTACTGATTAATCAGTAACAATAAAATATTGTGACAAGAATATTCTTTTAGTTCTTTAAAATGAAAAAAAGAATCCACCTTAGAATCTCTTTTCCAACCATAAAGCACCACACCAACGAAGCACAAGTGGCGAGCTCAAGATATCATTCCCTCCTCAGCAATATATAATTAATACTAATGCTCGATTGCCAGGTAATTAATACTAATTAATTATAGTTCATCTTTGGGTTAGGCAAATTCTCACATAGTTTGTGTCAGTGGACATCCTGTGTTGGCATACAAAACAAAATTTATATAAAAATTTTTGAAAATGAGTTAAACTCACCCATTATTTAAGGGTATAGTGAAATCTCCCTCACTCGTAGACAATATCAATATTAAGCATGGAGATCTATCAATTACCCTCAGATATAAAATTAGGTATGATTAGAACTATAATAAAATAGGTGATGAGTTGTTGTCCTACACAAAATGGAACCTGAGCAATTGAGGGGCCCAGCCCATACCAGGCCTTAACTTGAGCCCAACAAGTCAATTGAGGGCCTTGGGCTTCTTCTCTCCAAAGTCCAAAGACATTGTCCAATAATGTACAGAACAGAGGGTCTCTATTGGGCTCCAATTATAAATATACCCCAGGTTTTCGGCCCAGGTCAACCTTATTTGAGATGATTCGGTAAATTTTTTTTATCGCATAATTTTTTAAAAAGATTATACTCATTTATGACTTAAAAGAAAAGCAAAGTATCACTTTCTCCTAAATAATATCAATATTAGATAAGATAAATTATTAATTATTTTTAAATATAAATTTAAATATCTAAAAATTAAAATATCTATTAAGATTAGAACTATAATAAAATAATATTTTTTAAATATTAAATATATTTTAAATACTCACGCATTTTAATCCTTTTGCTAACTGTTCTGTATGTCTCAACCGGTCAATAACCCTCGGTAAATTATGCAAACAAGTGATCACACGATAACGAACAAGATCCCCATGAAAAATGAAAAGCACTCTAAACTCCAAAAATCCGGTGCACCCTATATAAGCTGATAAGCATCTGAAAATTTTCATTTCTTATATTGACATTACAATGCATGGCAAACTAAAGATAGATAGGTACAACTGGCCGCATATATATCCAATATCCATAGCCTATAGGGCAGCCTAACAATTAAAAAAAGGCCAATCAGAAAAATCAAAAATCAAAATCAAAACTTTTCTGATAATGCATGGAACGTGCGCTACTATTGGCTCAACAACGCTAACGTCTTTGAGAAAAACACGATATCCAAATGAAAAACTCCAGAGCGGCTAGCGTTGACCCCCATAGCCAGCTAACCTTAATTTAACGTTGAGAAAAGCTTCACATGCCATGCGGCCTCATTGTCTTGTACTATTCCCAAATGCGTCTTCCCTTGTTTTAAAAAGCTCCGACGTTTGCTTCCTCAGCCACCCTCCCTCCTTCTCTCTCTTCATACCGTTGACTTTGACATTGTCATCTCCAAGCCCAGATAACCAGCAGTTTCTCATCCATATTCATCACTTTCTTAATTGACTTCGTTCCATGGCTGACCAAATCCTTCCTCAAATCCCCTCCACCCCACGCACAGTTCCTCCTCCTCCCTTGTCATCATAACACAAGATGAGCAACAACGGCACAGATGATTCCTCGGGATTCCTTGGATCCAACAACATAAGTGGATTCGGGTATGGCATAGGAATATCAAGTGGAATTCTGCTGCTCGTCACCACCATCACCCTCACTTCCTATTTCTGCACCAGAACGCAGTCACCGCCATCTTCTCCCTCCACCGTCTCGGCTGCTCGGAGAAATTTCACCGCATTCTTTGAGCCGCATCACACAGTGGTGGATGTGGGGATCAACGAAGCCACCATTCTGAGCTACCCCAAACTGCTATATTCCGAGGCCAAGCTAAAAAAACCAGATTCCACAGGAACATGTTGTTCCATATGCCTAGGAGATTATAAAAGCAGGGATACGCTCCGGGAGCTACCGGATTGTGGCCATATATTCCACCTTAAGTGCATTGATCCATGGCTCAGAATGCATCCGGCGTGTCCTCTCTGCAGAACATCCCCCGTCCCAACACCACTTGCGACACCTCTCGCCGAGGTGGTTCCATTGACAGCCATGTCGGTACCATAATCGTAGGGAGGAGAAACACTTGATCAAAGCAGAATTACAAGTATTCTGAAATGCTTTTATATCATCACTGTCGCGTTATGAAAATAAGCAGTTATTGATGGACGATTCTTTTTCTTCTGTGGGGTTTTTTCCTTCCCTCTCTCGTTTTGATTTTATATCAAAAAATCGTTTTGATTTTTTCTGAAATGCTTTTATATCATCACTGTCGCGTTATGAAATTAAGCAGTTATTGATAGACGATTCTTTTTCTTCTGTGGTGTTTTTTCCTTCCCTCTCTCGTTTTGATTTGATTTTGTAAATTCTTTCCTATTTTGGCGGTGTCCAACGGTATAAAATAATCTGTTCAATTATTGGAATATAATGTGTAGTTTTCTCCATTTCTGAGGGCCTGCGTCTTTACGTTCAAGTAGAAATATTGTTGCATTCTAGAACTGTATGACTATTGTTCAGAAAATTTTCGAGTTTCCTAATCCAGACTGGGAAAGATTATAGATTAGTATTAAGTCACACTTCAAAAGCTAATCCATGTTCAAGGTCATACTAGCGTATAATTCCTTGTAAAGAGGTCATTCCTTAAAAGTATGAAGAACCAGACAAACAAAGCATGCGGAAAACAAGAATTTGCTACTCGCAATAAGACTTCAGTTCCCATCAATTTTGGGTATTAAATCATCCTTTTTGTACTTATAATCCCAATTACATACTGCCTTCGCCCAGATCTTAACCCAGATAACAACACAGAAGCACGTCTCATTTTGTTTGCTTTCAGTAGCACTAGCATAGTTATCAAATCTTCCATGCCCATCGTGACGGGGTAAGATGAGAGATCGTCAAGCGATGAGACCAAGACTACTTTTCTAATAACATGAAGAACATTCATAAATAATACCAAAATCTAGAATCTATCGAAAAGTAACTGATACGAAATGAAAATATCAAGTCAGACTGCTATGAAAAGTCTGCAAAAAGCTATATAAACCATTCACGAGCTGAACCTTCCCAGAATTACATGTTTGGTACCAAAAGATTGCGCTTGCTTATAAAGGAAATTACGAGCCATTTACATTATATCCTTCCGAAGAAAAAACAAAAAGGAAACGAAAAGGAGGCGCCCTCGCAAAATTACAGACACTACTAACTCAGCTCACTGTTAGGCTTTTCTTTAGTTAATTTCACTTCAAAACCGGAAACACAGAATTCTGGACAAACCATGACGCACTTGGTTTGATGTTAATTAAGATGCCAAAACCTCAGTCACTGAAAGGGCAAGATTCTCAGGCGCAGCCATGAATGCTGGGGTCAGTGGCGGTGGAGTTACAGAATGTGATGGGACCAACTGGATGAAGTGGAACTCAATTTGCAATCTGTGATGAAGTGGTGTTGATGATATTAAGCCTTTCTTGACATCAGCTTGTAATTCCCTGATAGGAATTGCAGCCAAGAAGCTTTTAATGTACTCTTTGCAAGCTTCCTTCCCTTGGCACACAAGCTCCTCTTCCTGCTCTTCTTTCTCCATACCAGAATCTACCTCCTTTGTGTTGACGACTTGCTGGTCCTGCCTGCTATTGCGCTCTGCACCAGTTTGCTTATCACAGGCTGTTTGCTCATCTGATGACTGGACAACGTTTTTCATTTTGTTTATTACTGTGCTGTCATCAAATTTTAATATATACGCCTGATTGCATCCTTCATAAAGCCTCTCCCCTAAAGTGTCGATGATGTAATAAGCGTCTGCTTCTACTTTAAGGATGAAAAAATGGTCGTTCCAACTCACGATATAAAGACGGGGTTCGGTCTTGCTAGGGCACTCCTGCTCTGCACGATTAATCTCATCCCAAATGTTATCAAATGACATGGCACCATGCAGAAAGTCAAATCTTCCCTCATCCATTCCTTCTGGATGGAAGAAACCAATAAATGATTTCCCAGGAACCACAGAAAGAGGGCGTATTTGGGCTTGAATGACTGTTTCCAGGTCAAAGTGTTTGTCTGGAAATTTCTCCCTATAGGTCTCATTTTCGCATAGGTTTCTCCATTCTAATGAACCTTCTCGAATTAGACTATCAAACTGGGACTTTATGGGCATGAGATCAGGATTGTTCTGAAACCAATCAGCTATTACAGCAACAAGAGCTGTGCATGCACTCTCACCAGCAGCGCGTTCACTGCGCTGATCAATTGAGGCAAAGAAGACCTGAGTCAGAAGCTTCATGTGACCATCGCGACTTATTACTTCTTTTTGCTCCCAACTCCCAATGGCAAAATTATCATCCCCAAATTCAGAGACAGAAGATCGATTTGCACATGAGTCATCCTCAGTCTTGCACAACTGGAAGATATAGCAAAATATCAGGATTGATATGCTAAACAACTATGTGCAATGAAAGTTGAAGATAACACCACTATATTTATAGAATGCATGTATAGTTGTTTGGCATATAGCACATTTACTTGCTAAATGAAGAATTAAAAAGTTCGGCTCTGTAAATCATCAGTCATTGCATTTAGTATTTAAGTCTAGACCAAAGTGGGCAGGGATAATTATTTGCCAAAGATTAAGGCAACCGGGGGAATATTTGCAGGAGAAACTCAGGTAAATTCCCAAAGAGGTTTATGCCATGTTCTAGTTCACAATGGTGAGATTTCTGGTCACTATTCACCAAGCAATAATAAAAAAAAATCCTGAGCATCAAATTTCAAATTACCAGGTAGCAAACCTCTTGAAGAAGCATAAGGACTACGAAACCAATTGAAAGGAAACAATTAAGAGAAAGATTCTTACCCCAAGAGCGATGGATTTGTCAGAACTGAGTTGGCGGCGGTCAAAATCTATGTCATCACCCCCTTCTTCTGCATAGGCCTTCTTTAACAAGGGTTCTCCCTTAGCTTTGGGTGATCTGAAACTCAACTTTCTCTTCCTCCAGGGCAATATACTACGTTTTGAACTTGGTAAAAGAGAAGGCTCAGAAGATGTCACTGATAAATCCTCCATTTGCAAGCACCCCACATGTGACTTGCCATTGCTGTAGTAAACCCAGTCCTCATCATCGTCATTTACCCTCAAGCTGGAATAAAATGTCCCTCCAGCGTTGGCATAGGCCAGTTTCCCATAACTGAATGACTTTCTCATGATGATATCTTCCTTTCCCTCATCCGAATCTCCTTCTCCATAATCATCAAGTGAGTCAGAGTCAAAAGAATAATTGCCCTCACCATCCTCACTCCTGGCAGAGCATCTTCCTTCACTGCCCTCTTCCTCACTGCATGCCTTTTTTGCTTTCCTAGTGGATACATACTCAGTGAAAATCTTTACTTTTCTAAGACCAGCTTTGATTGCAGAAAGCTCATCTTTCTCTTCCAAGGTAGTTTCTCCTGGCCGGGATGGAGATGGAACAGGGACTATACTTCTCTGAACTTCATCTATACTTTCTTGAGCAGCTCTTAGCTCCACTAAGTTAACTGAGACCTGCATGATCAAGAGACGCTATGAGAGGCAGGATAATAATATAGACACCACGAATCAGCAGACAACAATAAAAGTACAATTGCACCCGCTTATAAGTAAAAATGAAAAAAAAAAAAAAAATGAAATTTGTATGACACCGGGGGGGAAAAGGTTTGAGACATACGCAAAGTACAGGACAGGGTTCAGCAGAACCTCCAGAGAGCGTGAGTAGGATGTTTAAATCAAAGTCTTTCTGGTCAGCTGCTGATGCAAATTCAGCAAGATTCAGTGTTGCCGTTCCAACAACAGGAACCTTGTTCTTTGGCCTTTGATTTAATCCCTGCATGACATAGTACATCGGTATCCAGTTAGATAGATAGAAACAGTAGGAATCTAAATTCAAAACACAAGAACCAAACAAAAAGTTGTACACCGTTAGCAATGAAAGATTTCCCAAGAAAAACACGATCACCAAATAATGGACTATGTGAAGTAAATATAGCAAGAAATATGTTTTTGAGGAAATAGTGAAATCTCCGAGCTTCAGTCAGTTATCAGTATAAGCATTTAAGACGGACAGATTATGAGATTAACATCCTCCTGTTCAATACTAGTACACGAGTTTACAGCAAAAAGGATTTCAAAAGGGTGAAAAACAAACACGTGAGAAAATTTCTCATTGAAGGTGGATAGGTTCATGTGAATAACCAGCCAAAAGATTTTTTATTCTTAAAAGAACCCCGATTTATACGAACTTACATTCTAGTACAAGAAATAGTGGAAATAAACAATTTGTTTTTATAATTATAAATGTTTTATAAATCTTCGTGGAAGCTAGCATAATTTTTGCCGAAAAGAATTGTAGAAATAAGGAAGAGGGTAGATGAATCCAAAGGCAGAGAAGACTAACATTAAAGACAGTGAAAGCGATCTCCCAAGGATGGAACACATTGTCCTTGTAGGCCGAGAGAGTGCACAGACTCTGAAATTCCTCGTCCCAGTCAACGACGCCGTTGTGGGCATCGCCGTCCACCTCCCTCGTAAAGTTTCTGACCGACGCGCGCCGCAATGAGCCCAGGGTTAACTTCGGACCCTTCCACTTAATTTCGACGGCCAATCTTGTTTCACTGGTCCCCTTCTCCGCACTCTCCCGCAGCAGGTCGCAACCTTCCAACCTCCTCACGGTGAGTCTCACCTCATACTTCCGGTAAATGAGGGGCGGCCAGGGCCGCCACCGCATCATCTTTACTACCATCAGGACGAACACAACAAATACGAACAAAAAACTTTAAACTTGACAAAAGGATGGAATGGAAGGAACCCGGGAATCAGAAGGGATAAGACAACCAGTTGGGATCTTGGGAAATCCTCGTACCAAGAGTTGGGGGAAAATACAGGAACGCAATTTGCGGGAGAAATATTTGTGCAGAAAATCTCCGCGGGGGAGGAGGAGAGTGGGAGAGATTGGGGGAGAATATGCCGTTGTTTTTGGGTTTAAAAGACGAGAGGCAAGGGAGTGGGTTTATAGCCAAACCAGGGTTAAGAGGGCGAGTACGGTTTCAGTGTTCAGTTTGTCCCGGGTGAAGTAACCTCGTAGTTGACTCCTCCACAGTCCGACGGTTTCTCTTGTATAATAAATAGTATTGTTTTTTTTTGACCTTTTCCTTTGTCATTTCTCATTCAATTGTCTCTCCTCTCCTCTTTTTACCTTTTTTTTTTCCCGTTCCCCAAGCATATCCGTTTCATGGATCTACGAGAATCCTTGATTCAATTTGTCCTTTTAAATGCTAGGATATGGGTTGTCTTCCCCTTGGGCGTAGTGAAATTAAAGAACGTGGCCTAAAGCGGGGGAAAAACATCATTTTATTTTACACCCACGCCTGTGAATTCAGGTAACATCCAACAAGCCGACCATAAGAAATCATTCCACTCGCTGATAAGCATTTTAAATATATTCACTCAATCCAGATAATTCTTTTTCTCACTTAATTGCGGCATGTTTCTTTCCAATATCCATGTATCATGAAGTTGGAAAAGGGATAAAGTTAAAATTAAGTGTGTATTTAAATAAATTTTTAGAATGAATTTATAAAAAAAAATAAATTTTAAACAGTTTATAAAAAAAAGATATTTAAAGAAGAGCTTATGAAAAAAAATAATTTTAAATAAATAAATGTTTAGATAGTTATTTCTAGAACTATTTTTATTATTAGTAAATTATGAAAAAAGGTATGAATATTAAATGAAGAGAGATAAGATATAAGAGGAGACAGAATATAAGAAAGGAAAGAGAGAGAGTGTAAGAAAAAGTAGGAGATAAGAGAGATGATATAAGAAAAAAGTATCAGAGATAGTGTAAGAAAAAATAGAGATAATATAGTAATTAGTTAGTTCATAAGTTCTTTTACTGTTCTATAAAATAATCTGACCAACTTATCTAAAATTTTAATTTTAAACTATGATTTAGTTTAAAAATTTATTTAAATAAATATTTTTAAAAAATTTTAAACTTAAATTTTATCTAAAAAAATTTAAATTTAAAATTTTTATTTTTATCAAATAGGCCCTAAATCTCTCGATTCAGGTAACATCCAACAAATCGCCCAAACTCCCTTGCCTCTTCCGATTATTCACATCTTTCGTTTCAAAACTTTTTTGCGAAGGCAAATTCTGTTCAATTTGTCTTCTTTTGTGTTTTTGGCCAGCGCACATGTTTTTATTGAGAATTTCTCTATCCATTTCATATTAGTTGTTAAAGAAATGTTGTTTTTCGTATTTAATATACAGTCTTTAATATATTATCTATTTATCTAATTTAATTATATTAATAAAATAAATTAATATAATATTTTTTAAATATAATAATTATCTTACTCGACTCTCTTATTACTCGTATTTTATGACTTGATTATTGTTGATAGTATAGTATTATGGAGAATTTAAAAAAAATAATAAATATATAAAATAATATATATTATATTTATGATTAATGTTACTTCTCAACTTATATCATATATTAATAAATGTAAGAGTGATATTGAAGGAAAATTGGAAGAGGTTTTCCTATTGAAAATATTTATTAGTGATAATGACGTGAGATGGGGTATTGGCACTTTGTAGGTATAAAATTTAAGTATCAATGCTATGTTTTTATACAAATATATTAGCTAATTTTTTTATGAATAAAATATCTAATGGAAGACTCTTCCCAAATTTACTCTAATATCTATCAATTTTATATTCCAATAACGCATAAAATTTTTCATATGTCGTCTTTTTAGATTTTTAAAATATATTAATCTAGGAGTGGTATTTATTTAAAAATAAGAAAGCCGTATATTGATTTTAAACCGCCTGATATTATTCAATGGTGCAGTTGACCCTCATAAGATTTGTTTCTGGATGGATGGTGGAAGAGTAAATATTTATTTTTGTGACGACTAATATGAAACGGAGTGAGTATATATATGTACGTATAACACATGGTCCAACACAGCGGATTAATCAGTATGAAGAGTAATTAAGTTTCACCACGTCTGTCATATAGAATGTCTCTGAGTGCTTATTTTCCTTATTCTCCAAACAAAGCATACACAGGCAATCCTCCCTTCACATGATTGGTAATTAAATAGTAGTGATCCTAATTCATCATCGGCTAAGTCAAAGAAAAACAATCGATGGCGTGGTTTCCATGGGAAGCAGGGTTGGGGGGGGGGGGTCATGAATCCACCTTCTCCCGTCCCTTTGTTTTTCTGGTCCTCCTCTTTATATTTACTCCACCAGCAAGTGCACGTACGAGGCATGGGCGACCAAGTAATTAAGTAGAGAAAGCTTTAATATTGTATGGTATATCATTTTGTTTGTCAACCCTGTCGCCTCATATATGTGTTAGGTACTACAATTTCATTATTCCAGTCTCGTCATTTCATGCTGGTCCCCCCCCCCTTCCGAGGGAAGCCAACGCCCACCATAAATTTCCATATATATATATATATATATATATATCTGTGTGTGTATTACAGATATATTACTAGTAGTATTGATTAATGAGTTGAAAAATGAAAGCGGGGGGCTCCGATGATTCCCACTTGGAGTGGTGGCACCACGACCGTTACACAGTTCCGAATTCTAAATAAATGCACCATTATTGTAAAGTCAACCTTCGATAACATAACACTATCCTCACAAATGAGCCTAATGTAATATTTTTATTTTTTGGAGAAAAAAAAAACAAACTCCCCTGGCATGAACCGAGCACCAGTGACTTCTCCTTTGCTTGACTTCATTTGCGCGGCGGGCACTGCATCTGTATTATGGTCGCTCCGAGGGCATATGGATCTATCTTCGTCCGTCCGTGCACCTATACAACATCGGGTTCTGATGGCCTACGCTCGTGTCCACCAGAGTGGCGTCCTCGTGTAGCAATGACAACGGAGTCTTTCTGTCGTTTGTATCTCAGTGCTTTACAGGTTGGCTATTGGGACATGCATTATTGGTTACAACTCACAGACAAATATATTTTCCCCACCTCAACAATCAACAAATCATTAAAAGCTGCGAAAGACTGTGAGGTGGGGGGATGCACACTGTGGAATCTGTTTGGGCCGAACCTAACAATGGCAACAATTATTAGCTGCAGCCCCCTTAACATTCACGATCATTTTAACTGACGGCTTCCATGATTAGCAGGTTAAGCTCGCAACATGTGTGTATATTTAAGAATGCAGAATTTGACTCCTACTAATGATTACACATACACACAAATAGCACCTCAGTGAATCAATGGCACATCGGTCAACTATAATTATGTATTACAATAATAGAATTAAAACATGAATGATGAAGCTCCATCTTCCTTAGATTTCGTCGTGGTCCAAGTTGTGTGTGTGTGTGTGTATATATATATAAAAGGCAGCACATAATTATATTTGTCCGAAACAAATGACAGAGAGGCAATGTCATTGAGCTTCCAAAGGAATTACACCTGAAACGAACTCATTCAGTGATATAATGAATCCAGCAAGCAAAACGATGAACGGATGGTTGAACCTTGTCAAAAGTTTAATAGCGCGAATTGCATTGTGTTTTGTCTTTTCTCGGGACTGACACTCGCAATATAATTAAACTGTGGCCCAACATATTGCCCTAGTAACTATACATTTCTAGAAGTTATCGCCTTTATTATTAAAGATTATTCTGAGGGTAAACGATTCAATATACTTTAAACTAGATTTTAAATTTTAATGCATATAAAAAAATTTATTCAAAAATTTACTTATTATGATAAAGTGAGTGACACGAAACAGATTCAGACATAATTAAAATAAAATTATGATAAACGAAATGGAAAAAAAGAAAAGAAGGCATCGCCTTTTTGGCTTGCTGCTTTCAAATATCTTCTTCCTCTGGCTCCCATCTCTTGTGACCGCTGAAATTGCGAGATTTCTCCCTTCTTTTCCTCTGCAATGACACCATCTGTCAATGGATCTACACAGTAGGACACGCGAACAGTAATCGACACTCTCCCTTTGGTGCCTGTGACGTGTCCTGATATGTATAGCGCAGGGTTTACAAAACACTTCAGGTTTCTTTAATAATCTTCATGGGCTCCGCTTTGAAAGGAACTCCCCTTATCTGGATTTAATTGCACCAAACAACTACATATGATTCAGGGGAGTTGTTGAATGCAAAAGAGGTATTAGATATGAATACTGTAAATTACATTTTATATATTAATAAATTATATTCGTTCAAGCAGTACAAGTTTATTGAACAAATTTGGTGAAACTCGTCAAATCTATCCATCCTTGTGTTTTCAGTTTTTGGTTGGTTCCTTTTTGTGCCAGGAAAGAGGATTCTCCTGAGAAAAATAGCTATCAGAGGTTAAGGAGGGAGAGTGAAGATTGCTAATAAAATCATCTTGAAAAGACGACGGGCCTTGCTTTGTTGACGGGAACTAATTGATGAAAACAATCCCCCACTGGATTAGTAAATTAACTGAACTGGATGAAGCAGCAGAGACTGGGTAAATTAGGTGGAACAGCGACAAAAAGCCTCGAAAAGGAAGGTGGAAAAACTAAAGCGAAGAAGAAGCCTGGGACAACGAAAGCAACGCGTAAAAAGATAGCCACTACTCATAAAAAAAGTAGGATGGGGGCCGGTCCGCATGAAAAGTACCCGATCACAACCACACATCACTCCTGGACAAAAGCATGTGATGCCACTCAACCAATCACCTCCCGCCACCAGTCCTTAATCTGTCATCCTTATATAATTAAAAAAGCTTATTTCCAAACCTAAACGTTTAACAGGACAAGAACCCCAAAAAAGAATGTAACAATAAACGTTTTAAAAAATTGACCATTTTCCATCGCATGGTTCATCAGAGTGGTTCCATTCAATGCTGTCAAACTTTATAAATGATTTCTCTCAATTTTGTTTTATTTTTTTAATTATTTCCAAATTCAAAAAATATAAACTTGCAAAAGGTAAGACCAACTCTTTAATTCCTCAGCTGTCTGATTTGAAAGAGACACTTACAGATGAGTAATATATTAATATATAGGTCCACGAACGACGTCCGGTTCAGCTAGATTCACAAGAGCAATAAGAAGAATAAAATTCTCTTGAAGATGCGGGATTAAACAGGCCAAGAATAAAAAGAATAAATTTATCGTAAAAGAAAAAAGGAACTAATCTCAATTATCTCGCACCACTACACAAACAATCCATTCATCAAGAGGCCACGTTACTGTCGATCCAAGTCATTCTACGTGGAGGACATTGAAAGCAACGCCAACAATGATATCAAACAAGAACCCTTCCTCAAACCCCAATAAGGCAATATAATATATACGGAACCAGGAAAGGACTCCGGCTCAAACAGATCGCTCAGAAAAGAACAGATCTTAAGGGCAGCCACAAAACAAAAGAATAAAGATAAAAAATAAAACAAAAAACAGCCCTAATAATCATTAACCTAGCCAAGACAAATCAGTTCTACAAAATGGATATTCTATTCTGGTAAAAAACGGTGTGGAGAATCGTCCTCATCCAATCCCTCTCTATCTCACACACACACACTTGCACCTCAAGACAATAAATTACTACTGTTCGTGTATAGATCTTCCATCAGCTCTGATTCATCACCCTGTACCATGCCCGCGAATTGCGTACCTAACAGTTTGTTTCTATTATTTTGCCGCCACCAGCCTCATCCCCACAAAGGATGAAACTCGCTTTTAATAATAATAATAACAGCAACAGCAGACGCCTCCTAAATTTATAAACTTTAAGGGAATAATGGAAGAGGCAGGATGATATGGGAAGTAAAGAGAGTGAGCATTGAAAAACCAAACAGAAGTTGCCAATTGGGGAGGCTCATAATTTCAACGGAGGCACGCAACGCACCAGAGTTGGAGAACAAATCATCTGGGCACATACCACTAAATCTGTGGCTGCAGCTAGCTGCAGATCGTGGGCCAACCCTCTCACTTCCCCCACTTTTCATACATTCCACAAGCTTTAGATTTCCCTGTCCTTTTACGTGTAATCAAATCTTTAAATTAATTGAACCAAAAAAAAATCTTTAAATTAATATATATACTTTGGGTAAAGAAAGATATATAGAGAGAAATGGAAGGTTGAAATGGAGGGAATGTGTTTGACCTGGAAGAAGGGTGGGCATAATGATGATGGTTTTGAAGAAGGGAGGGGTCAATTAAAGGGCCACGTGTTCCACTCTGAATGAATTTCATCCGCAAGTGCTTGTGAAGGAATCCCAGAAATGATGCATTGGCATTACCATTCAAAGACAAAAATAATTCATTTTCACTGCTTTATTATGTGGTCACCATTCACGAATATAAGTAGTGCGTGATCTATACAATGAGACTTGGCAATCACGCTTTGCTAATTTTATGTGACGCACAGATTCTGGCGTTGACGGAAAAGAAGAGAAAGGAGTGAATTTGAAACTAAAGCCTTTATACAACCTCACCAATGCGTGAGACGATTGGGTTATATCTGAAAGTCCAGGAAGGCGTTTGATGGAGTCCAATCCACGCCATACCCACTGATCATGTTCTAAGACCATCTTTTGTTTTGACCTCCATCAAAATGATTTTGAATGCTTGCTGCAACTCTATTCAATTACCATTCACCCACCATGTACGCTATGAATTGCTCTATCTATAAAAGGGATTCAGAAATCTTGCCCCGCAAGAAAGCCATAACTTTTCCCTTTCTTCTCTTGCCACTATATGATTTAATAAAAAGGGGACATCATCAATGGCAAGATATTTTTACGACTGACGTTGAGGCAACGAGAGCGTTGAAAGCTGGAAGTTGAAACTTTCGAGGCAGAATGGAATACAGAGCCCAATATTTGTTGTAAAAAAAAGAGAAGACGGAGCCCAATAAACATGAAAGCAAGAACTTGGGCAACTATCCCACTTCCGTCGGCCCCATAACACAAAACCCAAACTTAAAGCTCTCTCCCTATGTTGAGGAAATCCCGTACTCAGCCTTTGTGCTTGTGTTTAAGTGGGGTGAGATATACTATTATTTAAAATATTTTTTATATTTAGAGAATATTATTTTATTGTGATTCTAATCGCTATACTTAAGAATATATTGGGTGTATAAATTTACACATGAGAATAATAAATAGTTTGCCCTACTTGATATTAGTATCGTCTAGGAAAAAAATATATTTCACTTACTCTTAAATTGTGGGGAATCTAATATTTTTTTTTTAAATTTGTATCTACCAAAAAAAAGAGACAATCCCGTACTCTTTCATCTATTCACGTTGTTCGGTTTCCCCACGCAACGTTAACAGGGGTCCAGAAATCCTGCCAACTACAAAAGAATAAATTAAACCGTTCGCACGGGCCCAGAAATCTTACCGACTAAATCAAACACATTAAGTTTTAATTTTATCATCTCATTGTACCCAAAAAAAAATTGTCATCTCAAATAATTATTATTTGAGCAAAAACAATAAGGTATCACTATCAGGTAGTGAATGATAAAACCGTGGTTGGGCCGTGATGGAACTGGCTACAATTAAATATATATGTTATAATACTATATGCAAAATAAAAAGAATAAGAAAAATTGTATAATTTAATTTATTCTATTATGTTAAAGATGGCAATGATATTAGTAAGCCCAAGTAACAAAAATACCGCGAGGTGATTGGTGGAAGTGGGTGGCAGGTGAGTGGTGGAAACGTGTGTGAGCGGAAAGGTCTGAGGGGAACGGTGAACTGAGAGCACCACCGCCGATATATGAATGCCTTTTGATCTTTCACTCTCATACAGTGTGACTGAGATTGAAGGTTTGAGGTTAATATTAGATTTTTCTTCTGCTTTGTTTCTCTGATTTAGATTTCCATCTCTGCTTCTTCTTTTCTTCTTTTCTTTCTCACCCGGCCGGCTCAATCCGGCCAGACCGGTCGGTCCGGTTAGAGTATTAGCAGATTGGTTTTATATATATTGATAATCTGATTCTTGAGGCCATTTCCCCTTTTTTTTATTTTTTGTTTGCTGATGACAGGACGGCCCAATTGAAAAAATATAAAATGATTGGCTCCAACGATCCATCGAATCTGGAAATGATTAAAAAAAAAGGGAAATTGGACTCTTGGAGTAACGCCAACATCAAAAGAACAAAAACAGAGAGTAGAATTATATCAAAAAAAAAAAAAAAAACAGAGAATAGAAAATGCGAACTCAGAGCAACAACCACGCCAAAGAAATTATATGGAATAGAGTAGAGGAGGACTCAAGGTCCAGATCGAAAATCTCTCCCATTCCAATATCTCGACAACCCACTTTGAGCTGGAGGTAAGAAAAGTAAGGCAAGTTCTAGAGCTTTCACTCTTTCTTTTTCCTGCATAGCGAGGGATTGGGATTGATTCCTTAGGCATACTTTATAAACTTTGGCTGTGAGTGGACGAAGGGGTTGTTTTTGCGCTTCTGAATTCATGTATTTGTATTTGTTAAGTATTGAAACGTTAGCGTTGCAATTTTGTTTTGTGGAGGTCAGGACTTGGTTATGTTTGCCCTGCAATTCTCTCTTGTAGCTGTGATATTTGTGTTTGCCAATTGGAGAAGTTATTTGGGAAGAGACTATGCCTATATGAACTTGTTTTGTAGATATGTAACATTATTGTCTTGGATTTGAGACTGTTGTAACTAAGGATTGATGATTTTTCATTTGAGTTGCAGCGATTTGTGTGGCTATTGAATAGATGAGATTGATAATTGATGTCTTAAATTACATGCACGTACTATTTCTAACAATGTAATTTTTGTAAGCATCTATCCTTAAAACTTATGCTAGCAATTGTATTTTCCTGTCAGCAATAATGGAAGACAATACACAGGTGAAGGGAGACAAACTCATACTGAGGGGATTAATATTCCATGGTTTTCATGGGGTTTTACCAGAAGAAAGGACACTGGGTCAGAAATTTCTGGTAGATGTGGATGCTTGGATGGATCTCAGAGCAGCTGGTAAATCTGATAATTTGTCAGATACAGTTAGTTACACAGATATTTACGGGTGAGCAATAAGTTTAAGCTCTCCATTTATGATTTTTGCAAAATTGACCCATCAGGTTATAGTACTAGCAGTGCTGATATTTTGCTTCTGATTTTCATAAATTTATCTGCGGTATGTAGAAATTGATTTAATATATGTTAGGATGTATAAGTGATGCAGAGCAGCTGGTAAATCTGATAATTTGTCAGATACAGTTAGTTACACAGATATTTACGGGTGAGCAATAAGTTTAAGCTCTCCATTTATGATTTTTGCAAAATTGACCCATCAGGTTATAGTACTAGCAGTGCTGATATTTTGCTTCTGATTTTCATAAATTTATCTGCGGTATGTAGAAATTGATTTAATATATGTTAGGATGTATAAGTGATGCTCTTGACTTATATCTGTGGAAATTGATTTTTATGCGTTTATTTCTTTTGTCTACTGTTGGGGATTTATTGTCAGTGCCATAGTGTTCTTCCTGCTTGATCACTTTCATATGTGACTGTGTAATGGATTCATGAGAATAAAATGAGTATCGGACAGATCTCAAGAATAATGGCCTCTGTTCTTTTGATTATCTCACCTTTTTATTTCCTACGGCCAGTAGCTTTGATATGTTTTATGGCTGGAGCTGTCACTGGAGGCAGTACCAAAAGTGACAAGCTCTGAGCACCATTGCACCTTGCTCTAAGCATCATTTATGATTTATAAGAACTTAAGTTAGAATCCAATTTTGCAAGGTAGGAAGAGAGAAAAAAGTGAGTGAAGGCTGGTATGTTGACTTGGAAGTGGCTTATAAAATGCCACCTGTGTGGCATGTCATGCTTAATGGCAAACAAAAATTGCATTTAGAATCAAAGTAAAATATTAAATATGTTTTGAGGACCAGAATGGGGTTTTAATTCCTTAATTAATATTATGTAAATGCTGTTAACAAGAATAATTTGCTGGTGCAGTATAGCAAAACAAGTAATGGAAGGGCCACCTCGCAATCTTCTGGAATCAGCAGCTGAACAAATAGCAAGCACTACTCTGACAAAGATCCCTCAGATATCTGCTGTTTGGGTGAAAGTTGGGAAGCCCCATGTTGCAGTTCAGGGTCCTGTTGAATACTTAGGTGTTGAGATTCTTAGACGCAGAAGCGATATGTTAAACTAAAACATCAAATACTCTGAGGTTCTGTGTCTTCGGGTCTTCTGCTTGATGCAACACTTTATTTTAAACGCTTGTCAGTCTTCCCTTATATTTGTTTTAAAATGGTAATGTTTTCCATTGCCCTAATAGTGTGCGTGGCCTCGAAGGCTTTTATTGCTATGACTCTTTTTGAATTGAGATATGTATGGCATTTTCCTACTCTGTACTAATTATAAAATTTTATTGACTTTTGTTTAGAGAAATTAAAACAAATAAATCAAATATTTATAACATATACTATATGATCTCTTTAAAATAAATAGATTATAAGTTAAATAAATTAGTTTGATAAAAAAAGATAAATATAAATATTTAAAAATGATTCATTAAATTTTTTTAATTTTTCTAAAAAAATTAATAAAATTTTATAATTGAGATTAGAGATAGGATTTTGTTTTCTTCCACCCTTCTCTTCTTCTTGATATCATAACATATAACTAAATATGGGTGAGGGTGCATCGTAAAAAGTAGCTTGCTATGATAAGTGTTGCATGGAAGTTTAAACAAAGAAGTGATAAGACAGTAGATGAACTGGCCAGAAATTCCCCAATCGTACTGAAGCTTTCTCAATAGCTGATCAAATAACAACTTTTGTGTGGGAAAAATGTTAATTTTTTGTCTTGAAAGAATGCACTTGGCCCGCTTACGCAGCACGATAATCTTGACATTGATTTGCCGAAGCTCCACGCAAAATATAACTGACCGGGCTTTATGCCAAGCGAAGAGACGAGAATGAATTACACTACCGAGGAAACACGTAAAATTTTGATAAAACTTAAATTTTAAATTTTTTAAAAATAAATAGATATATTTATTTAACCAATTTTTTAGATTAAATGATAATTTAAAACTAAAATTTTAAATAAATTAGTCAGAATAGTTTATGAAATAATAAAAAAATTTATAAACTAATCAATTGCTATATGATCTTTACTTTTTTTTACATCATCTTTCATTTCTTTTCCTACGCCCTCTTATATTTTATTTTTTATCATTTAATACTTATATTATTTTTCGTAACTTATCAATAATAAAAATACTTTTAAAAATAATTATCTAAACACTCATCATAATTTATTTAAAATTATTTTTTTATATACTCTTATCTAATTTTTTTTTATAAACCCATTAATCCAAACGGCCCTACATCAAATTTACAAGAAGAAAGACTTCGCGCTGAGGCTAATTTTTTTCCCTAACAATTTTTATATAAAAAAATTTATTTTTCCTATTACTTCTGATTATTTTTTATTATAATTAAAAATTTAAAATATAATAAAATTAATTAATCATTAATGATTAATTATATGATAGTTAAAATTTTTAAAGATTAAATTAATTTATAATTATTATAGTTAAAAACTTAAAATATCATAAAGTCCTTTAATAAAATTATTAATTGATTAATTAATTTAAATTTATTTTTAGTTAAACTAAATATTATAAAATTTAGAGTGTAAAGTTGACCGAGTGATGAATGATCGTCTATGGATGTAAAAAAGTTATCAGAATTTAATATAAATATATCCTTTTTTTCCCAACAATTTCGTGAATATGAGTTAATTATAAGTTCGAATTCTGGCTATCTGTTTGGTACGAGAAGAGCTTTTGAAACAAATGAAAGTAAAAGTAAAATTGAGTTAACAAAAATTGTTTTGTGTTTTGCAAATAAATAAAGAGAAAATCTGTGTAATCCCTTCTTATGCTTAACATAATTTTTCTTTATAAATTAAAAAAATTAAATAAATTTGTCTATTATAATTAAATTTAATTTATCAAAATAAATTCACATTATATTTTTCTAATTTATTAAAATTAATCAATTAATTTTTATATTATTTATAATTAATTAATTATTTATAATTTATTTTAAAAAATTAGCCACCTCTTATAGATGAATGAAAAGTAAAATTAAAAACATTTTCTTGCCATAAAAAAACAGAAAAAGAACATAAAAAAGAGTTTAAAAGAAAGCGATCGTATCTATATCACCCTTCTGCTCTCTTCGTCCTGGGTTGAAGGAGGCGGATGGCTGTGGTTCGCCGAAGTTGGTCCTACGGCAAAGGTTCCTGCACGCTGTCGCTGCTCCTAACCTAAGTCCTAAATCCCTGAGGTCGTTCAGTTTTCAGCTCTCGTCTTCTCCTCCTCATCTACGTCTCGTCCCCTCCCGGAGGCACTGCAGCACCATCAGATCGTCTCTCTTCCTCCTCTAACTTCGTCTCTCTTCCTTCCCTCCATTGCATTCGCTGCAGGCAGCCACTCCACCACCTTCGTCTGAATTTGTCTTCCCCAGTTTCATTGAGGTACAGTGACTCTATTTATCAGACTTATGTCCTTATATCTAGTGGAAATTGCCGCGGTACTAATTGGTTCTGCTCCGAGCCCCCTCGCAAAGCGAAATTGCTTCTGCTAGATTCTGTGTTCTTCGACGATGTCGAAGAAGAAGCTCTTCACTCCCCTTTCTACTTTCATGAGAAAACGCCTAACTCCGATTCCCCCTTATTCCCCCTTCAACTCTTCTCCTCAATTTAAATGCTCCACTTTTCTCTCATCGCCACCGCCTCCCATTACACCATATGATCGTGTTTTACATGATACCTCGCGCTATTTTCTCGGAAATGTTAGTGTTTCTGTCAAAAGTGTTTGCTCGGTATCTTCCCAGAAAATCGGAAGTAGGTGCTGGCGCTGTCATGCTATGCCCGAATCAGCACCGTTTTTGGTTTGCCAGTCTTGTTGGAGTATTCAGCCCGTCGATAAATCCATCGACTATTTTGACATATTCGGATTGTAAGTTTCTGGGCTTTGCGATTCTGGATAGTAAACATAGTTCCACATTTTTTCTTTTCTAATATGGAATAAAAAAATTTCATCTCTGCTGGTTGCTGAGTTCGTAAATATATTGAAAACATAGATTTCTATTTCTATTGATAAATTTGAGTGGTGATGTGAAGAAATAACTATGGGGAGATTGCTGTCCTTTTTCACTGCATAAGATAGTTTAACTTTATTTATAGTATTGTCATGTATATTCGTTGATGCTACTTCTCATCAAGCAAAAGAGAAAATTGTATGTTATTGCAATAATCTTAGTTCTGTACCTATTTAATGGGTCCTTTTGTCCCGTAAACTGAAGTATAATTTGGTTCTTGCTCATAACTTCCTTTCAGATCTCACAATAAAGAGGGGAAAATTTATCGCCCAAAAAATTTGATAAATAATGTGGGAAATCCGAAAGTAAATTTTCTTTTTCCCAATTTGCAACAGGGAGAAGAACTATGATATTGAGGTTAAGAATTTGGAAGGCAAGTACAAAAACTGGCAAAAGAAACTACACCCGGATTTGGTACATTCAAAGTCTGAGGTTGGTCTGACGGATTTCCTTTCTTCTTGTTATTTACAAATCTAGTTTTAACGAGACGGGGAAGTTGAATATATTTTTTCTCCTTACCATTATTGATTGGCTTAGAAAGAAAGAGATTTTGCTGCTGAACAATCTGCTAAGGTGATTGATGCATATCGTACACTTACTAGGCCTTTGTCAAGAGCAATTTACTTGGTAAGCATATTTTCGTCCTTATATCACAAAAATGGTCATTCTTCATTGCAGTGGTAGAAGTCTCTGTATAACTTGAAAATGCTAAAGGAGTGGGTCAATGACAATAATATATTTGTGAAGAAGAACATTTTTTATCCATGTACAAAAAAGAAGAATATTCTATATCTGATGGTAGATGTTCATGAATCTGTTGTGGGTATATAGAACTTCTTTGTAATGTAAATATTTATGGTATAAAGTCTATCGTATGAATGTTGTAAATAAGTCATCCATCAAAACTTTTGGCTTTGATTGTTCAGTTCTTCCTTCTGTCATGTTATTTAGTAATATTTTGCCATTTATTTTTCAGTTGAAGCTTGAAGGCATAGAAGTTGATGAGGAACAGACGGTTTCAGACCCTGAACTACTAGATGAGGTGATTAAATAGCCTATGATATGCATTTAATGTGATTTTTTTAACTTATTTTATGGAAAACTTCTTTATCAATAATGATATAGATGACTCGATACTGCATTTGCATTTAATGTGATTTTTTTAACTTCTTTTATGGAAAACTTCTTTATCAATAACGATATAGATGACTAGATAGTGCATTTGAAAACAATTATAAAATGGGAACAAATATTGTATAAGTCTGTTCAAATAATTAATTGATTGAAAACATAATGGGTAAGTGAAGTTTTTGAATTGCTGAATTACCTGCTATGAAAGTAAATTAATCCATGGATTTCGTGTACTGACTATATGCTCCAACAATTTATATGTGGAATAATGATGAAAGTGGTGGAGCAGAATTCAGAAGTGGGGTTGTTGGGGTGAAGTATTCATGCCTACTACCTTTTTTCTTTTTTCTCTTGATTCAGGCGCCCTTTTCAGATTTTTAAACCGTAACACTGGATCTTCTTGATAAAAGTTATGTTCTATCTCCTAGTCATATCATGCCCTTTTTGACCACGTGAAGACCTGATTTTCTATTTGTTGTCTATGCTTTAGGCCAAAAATGAAAAAAAGAGCTTTTTATCTATTATTTTGTTAAATTTTACTGCAGATTTTGGAAATCAGGGAAGCAGTTGAAGAAGCTGCTGACTCGGAGGCTTTAAATCGCATTCTCTCTGAGGTAACTATGACTGCTATAATTTGCAATTGGCTAAGAAAAAATCATTGAAAAGATTGCTTTCATAATCTTAAATTTTGTCATTGCTTATAGATGGATTATTATTACGTTGCTGTTGCTTCTCTGCATCACCGTGATGTCAAACCTTTCATTTCATGCAGATGCAGGAAAAGCTGAAGCATTGGTCTGTTGTCTTCGCTAATGCATTTCAAATCCATAACTTTGAAGAAGCTAAGTCATCTATTCATAGAATGACATACTATGAGCGTGTAACTGATGAAGCAGCAAAAAAACTTTGATGTAGGTTCAAGGTCAAAATGATTTACACTTGTTAGAAGGTCAAATTCAGGAAATAAGAGTGAAGTGGTTTCATTTCGTTGCTAAAATTTGTCGGTGAACATGAGAGGAGAATGGAGGATAAAAGCAAACAATTATTATTCATCCAAAAAATTGACCTGCTTGTTCCTTTACTGTAGAAGTTGGTGGCATGAGGCGATGACGGTAGTAGTTATAGGAGGTTGCTATGTCTTAGCTTTGTATTTTCACTCCTATCAAACAAGAGGAAGAGCAGTCAGTAGGAAGGCTTCCACTTTTGCTTTCTGTAACTTACATCGTGAACGCAAAATAAGAGGCCCTTTTCAGTTTTTCTTCTGTAACTTTTAAATCATTCTAGTACAGACTTAGAGGCTTGAGACATGCCTTTTGTGGTATATGATGGACTGTCTGAAGAATTTGAACGTGGCTCGTACAAAATCTGCCATACTACCTTAATGCTGCTGATGATTGAGAGTTTACGGTGTTGCCATGACATCATTATACGTACCTACCATTGGGGACCTTGTGTAATGCAGTATGGGTTTACAAGGGTTGTGTATAAAGCTCACAGTCTGATATACTCTGCTCAGTCCGCAATAAAAATATCCTACCTAACCTGATAAATATAGGATAGGGTTGAACATTGGATTGTAAAATACAGTCAATGTATTTTTTGGGCTGGGCACTAGACACAGGGGCTGTCTTATCTTAAAAGGGAGAATATGATAGTTACTGGTAACTGTAAGGTAATTTTAGAAATATAAGTAGTTAAATATGTAAGTTATATCTTTTAATATTTATAACTATACTAATTTTTTCTTCTTTTTTTAACTTTATTAATTACTATATAATTATATTATAAATTATAATTATTTATTTTATTTTTTAGATATTTTATTTTTGTCAATATTATAATTATATTATTGACTCAATATTAGAGAGATTAATATAAATTTATAATGATAAACTATTTATATTTCAACGTTTATTTTTTATATGCAATGGATTTCAAAATTTTAATTATTATCTTTATTCTCTTATTCTTAGTAGATTATAGATATTATTTAACTCTTGAAGACACATGAAGATGATATTATTTTATAAATTTATAATTGTAGATTTTTTTCATAACATGAACATGACATCACGACTTAGGCATATTCAATCTACCCATGCTCAATCTAAAATTATTAAGATTTTTATTGGGTAGGATAGAGTATCAAATTATAAAATATAATTTATATATTTTTTAGATAAAATACTGAGCAAGGGGTTAATCTAATTTTGCCCATATACACCCCTATAGGTTTATACGCACAAGGGTCACCTCGACAGTTTACTTGTATACAATCCACACTCTTGATGATTGATGTTTTCTCGATGTTTTATGGGAAAATAACATCGAGATCTTATAGGAATTTAATTATAAATAAATCTTAAGAAATGACATAACAACTGTAAAATCATATAGAATCTGACATTATTTTTTTTCCAATTGTAAAAAAATAAAGTTATCCCTTAAGACTTGGATTTCCCTTTCTCCTAATCCTGCTATCATGAGCAGAGGGAAGTCACTTTCATAAAATCTACCCTCTCTCACCCTTTGTTCTACCGCCTCAATCTCTTCTTCCTTTCTCCGTGCATCTCTACAATTTTCTTGTTCAGATTATCTCGCTGCCAGATCTGTGTTCTCTGCTAATAGTGAATATCTATCTGGTTACCGTAGCTTCTGAGTTAACCTTGAAAGCAAATATTCGGTGACCTGAACAGAGATTCATTCATGCCCCTTCTGACGAAGCTGATCGGCGAATCCAAATTCGTGCAGAACAACCCACCAGACCTCATTTCAAAAGAAGACAGAGTGGTCAAACACGTCTTGGATGTTCTCCTTCCTTTGAGCACCAAAACTGGCGGCAAACCCTTGCTCATCAGTCACGTATGTGTCAGACTCACTAGACCCTTCTAACACGATTCATGCTAAAGAAAGTTACTTCCGGATGTGTTATTATTACAAAACAATGTTAAACTATGAAACTGGACCTTTTGAATCTTAACACCATCTGAATCTCTGAAACTTGGATATCTTTACTACGTTTAGTTATGTTTTTACTTACAAATACATGATCTGAGTCTATATGTGCAGGGGATTGAGTCTCGAACAGAAGGGCTCTGTTTTGGACAGAGGTAGGCATGAAAGGGAGCCACGGACGCTTTCAGATGCTGCTTTGGTCTGATGAAGATGATGAACAGGGTATGAAAGATAAGAGATGTTAGGGATCTGTTAGGCTAGGCTGTCAACTCCTCTATTTTTAATAGATTGGGTACTAATTATATCACTAAATATTTTAAATTATACCTCTAAAAATAATTGGATTGTCAAAGTGCTTGACCCTTGTGTTAATTACTCTCTGTCGCTATCCGTTGGAAATTTTCACTTCTGTAGCTTTTGCTTTGTTTGAGGCGCCAATTTGAAGCATTAGAGGAGACAACACCTAATCACCCATTATTAGTTTTACAAAATAGAAACCACAACTAGGGTATGTTTAGTAAAAAGCAGAATAAAAATAAAAGTGAAATCTTTTATTTTTTTTATTTAATATAATAAAAAATTATTTTTATTTTTACTTTTAATATTTTAAATTATTTTAATTCTATTAAAAATATTAAAAAAAATAAGATAATAGATATAGAAATAAAATATTTTTAATTATGTTATCCTAAATTATAATTTTTTTAGATAATTTTAATCTTTTCTAAATTATAAAATAAATATTTTAGACTATTTTATCTTAAATTATAAAAAAATATATACATCAATTCTATACTAAATAAATTTTTAAAATTTATTTCTGACTTTATTCTATTTTTATTTTTATTTCTATTAAAAAAAAGTTTCCATCAATGTGCTTAATAAATTTGGAATTGAGGAGGGGTAACTTGCCGGGTCTTTTTTTCGTTTTAATTTAACATCTTGCCTTTTAATATAAAATTATTTGTTCAAATTTTATTATATTTTGTAGCAAAACATGAACTTGGATTTAAAGAATAAATTAAAAAGGGGAAAGATGAAAAATTAACTTGCATAGTATTAAAAGAGTAATAAGAACTTTAAAACCAAAATTCAAGCAGCGCCTGTGGCCTAATGGATAAGGCATCTGACTTCTAATCAGACACGATTGTGGGTTCGAGTCCCATGTAGCCAGATGTCTCCTCGGACTCGCCAAGACAGTAAACCGCAGCCTATTAGCATCAACGAAACGCAAAGCTTATAACCAAAGAGGCGGGGTGGTTTTTTGTCTTTTGCTCGCCAGCTATGGGATGGGTTTGGAGGGATGACGGTGACGACGACGACGATCAACAGCAAGCATCATCTCGTGAAAATAGCGAACTCAGGAGCTCTGATACTCAATCTGGGGGACCATGCTCCACCCGAAAGATCATGAAATCCCAGTGCAGAACCGAGGAGGTTGAGCCCCGCAAGTTTGTCAGGAAATGCGAGAAGTCCCAAGAGATTCTCAGGGATTGTATCGGAAGGTTAGTATTTTTTTTCCTACTCCCTTTATTTCCTTATTTGGATTTCCTCCTTTTTATTTACCTAGTTAAATGGATGTCTCTTTTATTGTCCATTGGTTTGGAATTTTTTGTCTTGCACCCAGTTCCCTGTGTCCTACGGTTGGTTTTACTTCTTCATCTTTTCTTTTTTAGTAGCTTATGCCTTTTATTTTGTACTCGTAATTCAGCAATTTATCAACTCTGGCTATACATCCAAATTAGCATGAACCCTTGGCAGAAGGAAAAGTCTTGCGAAGCTAGCGCTAACCCTACTAACAGGTAAGCTACACGAGAGATTCCAGTACTCGGGGATGTAGTTTTTGTAAAAGTATTAAGTAGGATCTGATATTAAACGGTTGCACTCTTAGTTTTTATTGTTCTTACGATTCCGGGTGGGTGTATCTTCTCTTTACTGATTTCATGATTTTCTATTATGGAAACATAGCAAGACTCCAGTCATTTATTTACTGATTCACTTGGAGGCTCTATGTCCACTCGTTTAAGAATGAGTTATTTAGGTCTGATGGCATTTTTTGTTTACTTTTAGAGAGTAAGAAGGAAATAAAGAATCAAGATTTAGAGGCAACGGAATGGTGTCTTAATGATATGATAAAAGCCTAGGCACGATGATAGAGGACAGCAGACTAGAAATCACTTAAAGTTATTGCCCTTTTCTCTTTGACGGGAAAATGGAACTCTTCCTTCTTGTGAATTATGTGGCTGTCCCTTGAATTTTTAGTCAGAAGTATTCAAGATCTTTGTCATAACCCTTATAATTGTAAACTCAAATGCGAGTTGATGTTATTTGATGATGGCTTGGAATTGAGCTCTATGTAGAGAGCCGTTGTTGAAGCTGAAAGCCACGAACTCCTACCCTATACTTCATGTTTCCACTCTCTCTCATTCTCGTTCATGTGGCTTTCCCATGTCTCAGGCCTGTGGAAGTGGTGGAATCCAGCTGAGAGTATAGTGAAGATGATGTTACAGAGGAAGTCCTTCAAAGTTTGGTTCATCAAATGCTGGAGTGTTTGATTTGCCTGGGCTACGAAGTGATTTGGAAGCCATGGAAAAGAACGTCATCGATGGTCTGTCTAGATTCTTTCATGCAGCTCAAGACGTGAAGAATGGCTCCGTTGATGCTCTTGCAAAAGCTCAACGCATATTTGATGGCCCCTCTGGAAAGCCAGAAGCCTCCACTACACCAAACGAGCATCAACATGGAGCAATCGATGCTGATTTATCAGCATTGGCGAAGGATGTTTAAGTGGCCGCTTAATCATAATCATATCAACTGTTTTAGTTGTACAAAAATAAAAACCTTCCTACTCTTTTTTTATTGACATTTATTTTAAATATTAAATTAGTTATAAATGCCTGCACTACAACAAGAAGATTGAGCTGTTATTAACCACTGAATGGAATCTGATATTCAGATATCAACAAAGTACGTCGCCGTGAATACTACGAATCTTCAAAATAAATTTTAAGATCACCAAAAACTGTGTTAAACTCTTCAAGGACTTGCCCTCGATTCAATTGCATATCATCTCTCGTTCTTCCCTTTGTTTCCAGTTATTTATGGTTAACTCAACCTATTACTTCTGAGTTATGCCATAACCTTAAAGGTAACAGCTGGTGATGAATAAGAATAATCAGGATCATATAATAACAAACCAACAATCTTTAGCTATAGATCCAATTTAATTGTTTGAATTGTCAAAATCTTGTTCTTTAAAGTTGGCTACAGAATTTATCCTTGGAACTTGCGCCAATAAAGGGGAGTTAGCTCATCCAAGAGCTTGAGTTTTACAAAAAAAAAGTTACATAAATTTATCACCAGTCTGTTACTAAAATTAGAACATAATTTTAAGATTCAGAGAATATTTATAAAAAATTTATGAGATTACTTACTAAATGAGTTCTCATAATAATAATAGAAATCAGATTCATATCTTTATAGAATGAGTTAATTTTTTATTATCTGTATTAATTTTTATTAGCAGCATGGAAATAGTTTAATTGAAGTATCACAGCTAAGGGTCATACTGGACTTTCACGTCAAAATTTCTTGCATTTGTATACGTGTGTATTGAATTGATGACGATCGGAATTCTAGTGTTGTGTCTTACATAATTTTCGTTGTTAAAATCAGGTGTATTTTAATCATATACCATGGTACTACTGTTAACACCTTGTCAAATGTCAATAATGTATTTTGTTATGACATATTATATATATTCATATTAATATTATTAATAATAAAAATAAATAAGGAATTGAATTGCCCGCGGCCTTGGGGCCGGTCAGAACACTTGAAGGTTCAATAAAAATCTGGACCGTCCAATAAGGCGGGCCAGTCTTTAAAAGCCACCCGATTAGTTCCGGCTCGACTCGCGTTTCCTTCCAATTTTTTGAAACATCTCTGTAACAGAAATACCGGTAACACCCTATGTCTAGATTCTATCTTTTCTCCTTCCTCCATTTTCTTACCTCATTCGTGCATGTATCCTTCGCGAGAGGAAGATTAACGATTGTAAAGTCGTTTGTTCTTGAAATCCAGAGATTTCCCAAGATTTCTCCTGTCAGTTTGTTTTTTACGTTTTTCGTTTGGGTTTCATTTTCCTTATCCCCACCCTTCATTTCGTTATCGCAACTTTCAGCTTCAATCATCTAAAACTTTCTTCCTTTAAGCCTTCAAATCCTGCATTTGTAATGTTCGCTTTGCAATATTAACGTTCGCTTCAAATCCTGCATAATCCGAATAGGATGGGCATTTTGGGGATCACATTTTCGTGTTTCCCTGGCCCACGAAATATTCGCTTTGTAATGTTCGATTATTCGTCGGAAACATCAAGATGTGCGGGAAACAAGATTTAAAACACGTAAGAGGTGAGCAGCGCGACATGGGAAACAACTGTGTCTGTTTTGGATCGAGAACTTCAAAAAATAAAGAAGTTCCCCAGGTTTCGAATTCAACTGGGTGCTGCACTCGATTTCGAAATTTTGTACTTCGCAATAAATGCAAAGCAAATGCCAATGCAACACCAAGTAATAATGAGCCAGATGCCTCAAACACTGTCGCTGACAAGCCTCCAGAGGTAGCCAAAATTGAAAAGGACGACCCAAAATCAGTACTTGAGAATGCCACCGAAAAGGAACAACAAGTCCCAGACCCTAAAAAACCTTCCGAACCCATAAGGCACGTGGAAGAGCCAAGGGTAGCAGAACCATCAACTTCAAGAACAACACAGAAAGCAAAATCTGCAGAACCAAAGAAGCCCTACAATGTGAAGAGGCAAGCAGCGGCAGGGCTTAAAGCAGAGGCTGTGTTGCAAACAAGAACAGGAAATCTGAAGGAGTTCTATACTTTGGGAAGGAAGCTTGGGAACGGGCAATTTGGGACTACATTTCATTGTGTGGAGAAGGACACAGGGAAAGAGTATGCTTGCAAGTCAATAGCCAAGAGGAAATTGATGACAGAGGAAGATTTGGAAGATGTGAGGAGGGAGATTCGGATAATGCATCACTTGGCAGGTTGCCCTGATGTGATATCCATAAAAGGGGCTTATGAAGATGCTGTGGCTGTTCATGTTGTGATGGAGCTATGTGCAGGTGGTGAGTTGTTTGACAGGATTGTGCAGAGAGGGCATTACACTGAAAGACAAGCAGCTCAAATAGCCAGGACTGTAGTTGGCGTCATTGAAGCTTGTCACTCACTTGGAGTAATGCATCGCGATCTTAAACCCGAGAATTTCCTCTTCATTAATGAGAAGGAAGATTCTCCCCTTAAGGCTATCGATTTTGGCTTGTCTGCTTTCTTCAAACCAGGTTTGCCTATGACTCAAATCCTGTTTCAGTCATCATAAAAGCAATGAAAGAAATACATTATCTGAATTTACTCATGTGAAAGAAGGAAACTTTGTGCATCATTGATTTTGGTTATAACATTGGTGTGAATGTTTGATTAATGCAGGGGATATATTTAATGACGTGGTGGGAAGCCCATACTACGTTGCACCAGAAGTCCTAAAGAAGCGATATGGTCCAGAAGCTGATGTGTGGAGTGCTGGTGTGATCATATTCATTCTGTTAAGTGGGGTGCCTCCGTTTTGGGCTGGTAAGAGTTCATGTAACATGTTCACTACATGATGGTCCAATCTTTTTTATTTTTTTATCATTTGAATTTGATTCTAAAAATTATAATTCTCAGAAACGGAGCAAGAGATATTTAAGGAGGTATTGCATGGTGAACTTGATTTTAAGTCAGATCCCTGGCCAAGTATATCTGAAAGTGCAAAGGACTTGGTCAGGAAGATGCTCGATAGAGATCCTAGCAAGAGATTGACAGCCCACGAAGCACTTTGTAAGTTTCTATACTCACTTTCTCACGATTTGGTTTAACCACTGAATTCTCAGAATCATCAGGATTTCAAACAGCTAGAAGAATGTTACAATCTTATACTACCTCCAGTCCTTAATATAAGATCTACTTAATTAATTTGGATAGATTAAAGAAATTAGTTAAGCTAGTTATTTGTAATAATTGTATGTTATTTTTTTTAAAATACTCTTTTTAATGATGTGTATTTGAACTAATCTTGATAAAAACTCTGTAAGTGACAAAATGGATTGAGGTATTATATTTAGGATTGGAATGACTAGTAAATAACAATGCTGTATGTGATTTGATGCAGGTCATCCTTGGATTCGAGTAGATGGATCAGCTCCAGATAAGCCTCTTGACCCTGCAGTTCTGACTCGCCTGAAGCAATTTTCAGCAATGAACAAGCTCAAAAAAATGGCTCTTAGAGTAAGTTAGTTATCTTTGCATCATATAATAACTCAGGTGATTTTGTTCTGTAAATGGAGTTGTAAATGTGGCTTATGGTTGGGTGGTGGCAGATTATTGCAAAGAACCTGTCCGAAGAAGAAATTGCGGGGTTGAAAGAAATGTTTAAGATGATAGACACAGACAATAGTGGTCAAATCACTTTTGAAGAACTCAAGGCTGGATTGAAAGCCTTTGGGGCTAACATCGATGAATCCGAGATTCACAATCTAATGCAAGCAGTAAGTAACTTTGAAAAATCTTTCCTTGAGAAAACAAACATCATATGTCTATCAGCACATTAATGACTGTTAATCCCTGTGTTGTTAATAATATTACAGGCAGACGTTGACAACAGTGGCACAATAGACTACTCGGAATTCATAGCAGCAACGTTGAATCTCAACAAAGCTGAGAAAGAAGACAACTTAGTGGCTGCTTTCCATTATTTTGACAAAGACGGAAGTGGCTACATCACTCTAGACGAGCTTCAACAAGTTTGTGAAGAACTTGGTGAGGAGAATGCTCACTGGGAGATCATTCGTGAGGCTGACCAAGATAATGTGAGTTTATACTTCATATTCATGTATGATAACCCTCATGCTCCAACAATATTCATTGCAATACGTTTGTCATGTGTTACTTTTTACGGTTTCAGGATGGCCGAATAGACTATAGCGAATTTGTGGCGATGATGCAGAGAGGCAATGCAAATATGATTAAGAAGGGTGTGAGGGGGAAATAATAGTGTTAGTGTTGCAGGTAGAGAGGCATTTTCATCAGTAGAAGTGAATGACTCTCTTCTTCTTCATCTTCTTCTTCTCCATGAATGTAAATTATGGAAGGAAAGGTAACTGTTTTACTATAGGTCTTGATTGCTTGGAATCGCACTAGATAGCTAGAAATTCAATGCAAGTGCATGCATATTCATGGAGTAGGATGAGATTTCTGAATGGTATCTGCCATATGCTTGTTTGATAGGGTTCAAAGGTTTAGAATAGCTTCCCTATTATCAAAGCACACGTCACCATCTCCATTATTGCTGCAGAAGAGCTGGGCCACCAAGTTACAGTGCACGCTCCACTATGAATGTGAGAGTCACTTGGATAACAACATTTCAATGGATATGATAACATTACATTCCCAGATTGTTCAGTCGGTGAAGATTAGCTTCACTGGTCAATGCAAATGGGATTAATCCGGAATTAGATGTACAAAGGGAAAACGAAATAACATGAAACTTTTAAAGGCATACATCTTAACATTCATCATTTAACTTGTTATACTAGTTACCTGACTTACTCGTTCCCATCATTCCCAAATTCACTCCTTTCGTAATAAGTAATTAGATGCCTTTACACAACCTTTCACTGTTTAAGATATTGCTTCTAAGATTTTGTTCCCCAGTAAATTGCCGTTACCCTAATTGACGTAATAAATATTGTGTTCAGTTCATTGTCTCAAAACAGAAGAAGGGAAGATATAGGGTCATAAGAAAGAGGCCTAATTTTGGTGGGGTTTGTATGTGGGCATACGATGGTGGGGAATTATTGGCTGCATGCACAATCTCCTTTAGGTGGGCATGGGGAACACTACAGTGTGTCTTGTAGTCTTAGTTTGGCATTCTTTTTTTAATTATTTGTGAAGCCATGGGAACGTGATGTGTAGCAGAGAACAATGCCCCGTCAGTGTCTTCAATTTGGCATATCTCATTCCATATGCTTCTTTCTTTTTGTCACTCTCCAGATTTCCCCCATCACCCCATCTTTTACTTTATGTTTCTCTTCAATATGTAAATGATGTTTTCCCTTTTGGTCTCCATCTTGTATGATTTTGTCTTTAACCTCTTTTCTCAATTATGAATTGGAACCAGCTCGAGTGGTCATATATATATATATATATAGACAGATAGATAGATAGATCAATTCGTGAGTGTTAATAGAGGTTTAATTTGGATAGACATATGTGGAAATGCAAATTAGGAACAGGTATCATGGAACTGTAGGATGATGCGTATAGACCATTGGTATGAGTGGGTGGAGGTGGATGGGATCATTATTAAGTGGGATTTGGCTGTCTAATTAACGAAGTTAAGGTTTGGAGTGGGATTATTAATTTGGTTTATTAAGGGTTGAATCAAAGTTTGCGTTGAGAGAGATTCATTAGAGGATTTTGGGGCAGATGTGTCAGCTAGTCAAATTCGAGGCTGTCGTCCAAGCACTCTATATATACGGTTGCAAGTGGCAATAATAATGGAGAAAGATCATAATAAAGGTTAATTTACCAAATCATTGTAGGTAATACTGCATGTCCCAACGGTTGTACCGAAGAATACTTCTCAAATGATGCGCTAATCATCCATCACTTTAAAACAAGAAAATTAATTGGGAGATTCTTTCTTAAAAAGCAGGCAATGAATGAATGAATGGATTCATTTATCCTTTATATTTTTATTTACCACCAAAAAATAAATTAATTAATTGGTGTTCTTGTTTTTTTTTCTTTCTCTTAGTTGGGAAAATACAGTGTCATAAGAGAAGTCGTTGAAGAGAGGAGGAAGATTCGTAAATCAGAGCAGAGCCATAAGTTGATGTTTGGAGAAGACATAGCACATAATGTTGTCGTTTGATATTACTTGTCCCTTTTTCGATTATCCTCCTTCACTAACCTCCAATCATCTCCCTCATTACTTCTAATCTTTCTGTCCTTTATCCATTCTCTCTATCACATGTAGCCTGCCCCCCCAATTCTGATGCAAATCGCACTATCAAGTTGAACTGAAGTTTTAGTTTTCTTCAATTCTTTCTACTATTTCACGACGGTCTTAACCTTCAATCGCTGGCTACACACACTCAACCTTACTATTTTCACTTGGATTCTCTTCAAATGAGTATCCCTGTTATGAAATTGTCTAGTAAGCCCCTCCTTCGCCTCAAATACATACACTGCATTTTTTTAAAATAAAAAAATTAAATTAATTAATTAATTTAAACTAATATAAAATTTAATTAGTTAATATAGATAGATTAATAAGTATGTAATATAAATTTATTTTTTAAAAAAATTATTGAATCTATTTAAAAAATTAAAGATTAGAGAGAGTATATGCAGAAAAAAGATTTTTTAATTTCTTATAAACAATCTTAGAATATCATGCGTAACACAAAAGACAAAAGACGGGGTGTATTATGTCAGTTTTACTTGAATTCCTTTAGTTTTGTACCTTTGAAGAAAATTCTGTCTCTACGCCATGCCATGTGGGGGGTAAAATCTGTTATATCTAAATTTGACGGGCATTTCGCCTCTAAACATCATATCTACTAACACATCAACACACACACACACACACACACACACACACAAGGTGTTTATTAAAATATTACCGCCAAGGGACCCACTTTTACCAAAGAAACATGGATGATATAATAAACAAGGAGGATAGGGTGCCGTGTGTGATGTCGGGAGAATGGCGTTTGAAAGGGATCCGAGGAAGGAGGCCATTCATTCTTATCCATGTGGCACTGCTGGCGCGTTTAGATCACGTGACTGAGGCCTTCGAGTGAGAGCGAGGAGAAGGCTTGACGTTGAATACAGCGACCCCCCCGCTAAATCCCAAAACCCCCGACAACACTTACAAAAAGCAAATTAACTCTCTCCCTCTGTACTCTTCCTCCCAATATGATATTTCTGTTCTCCACGTGGGGCTCCCCGTGGACACTCCTATGCACGGCTCCTATTTCGTTCCCCGATCCTAACAACCGTCCGATCCCCTCACGTTCTGACAGCTCACGCCCTGTTGGTGGGGTTCATGTAGCGTTTGGCCTAACGTGCGACCAATCATGTTGTTGGATTCCGCCACGTCACCCCCACTCCTAAAGCCCTTGCTCTCCTTCCCTCCTTACATCCCCATGTTCTCTCCTACAGCTCCTTGTTCCCTCTTCAATCATTGGTTCCTACATACCCCCTTTTACCATTTTTCCCTCCATTATTCAGAGATTCGTTTCCTTACTTATAATCCAGCTTTATACGACATGCTATTTTTTCTATCCTGGAGATGGAGGCGGTGAATATATACATAGAATGCATTTGCAAATTTCTATTTGACCACATGATAATAAACAAAAATGAGTTCGGTGAAGATAACGTCTGGGGATTTGTCGTTGATCAGATTGAATGTATATGTACAGTCAAAAAAATAATTCAGTACATGTGGACAAACCTCTTCTTCAATCTTTTGCTCTTCAGATATAAATATTCTTATCTTCATCAGCACCAAAAATCCTTCCCCGAGTTGGTTTCATTAACACAAAAATCATAAAAAAAAAAACGCCATATGAAATGTAATGATTGATCAATTACAACTTTTTCATCCTGAATGAAATGTCTGATCCGTAATTAGGCTGGAATTCATCATCATTCCTCAACAATCACCGACAGGGTAAATGCCACCTTTCGATTCTGCCTGTGTAGTTTCACATCAAAATTCTTGGGGGTTACAGTTAAACCACAAACAGGACACCAGACTGTTTCTATATTTTTCTGTTTCTTTTTTCCTGAAAGAAATAATAACTGCTTACATTGACGGTTAGAGTTAAAAGTGGCAGAAAAGTCATTGTGGCAAGTTCCTATTAATCTGTCCATTCCAGTTCAATGAAAGTTCGTCTCACTTGGAGCTTTCTGTCCACGAATCTCTCTTCTCCATATCTCCAACGAAAACTTCAGTTTCACTAACTCCCTCTTTCATTTCATCATCTTCATCTTTCTATCCCATTCGATTACCATTTAAAACCAATCCCCCCCCCCCTTAGCGTTTCTAATCCATCTTCCCCCATAATTCCGTCTTTGATAATTCAATAATCAAGACTGATATTGAAGAACCCCAGTTTCTGAGGTATGATCAATTATGAATGGTTCTCAGGAGTTTGTTATGTGCAACGATGTTGTTTTTTTTCCAGATGTAATCTGTTTTTCTGTTGCCCTGATTTGGATTCTGTTGACTTGCTATTATTAGATTCTGTGTGTTTTTGTTCAAGAATCATGCTCGTGTCTCGTCTGTGTCTGCGTTAAGCTTTTGAAAAGTTTGCAGGATTCATTCTCATTCTTCTTCGTATTTGTTTTCTTACTGAATGGATGCTGCGTGACAATCCGAGGACTGAAATGCAGAAAGTAGTGAACCCAACGAAATATATGTAGGGTTCGTTCATAATATCATGTCCATTCCCAATGTCTTCTTGTTGAATGTTTTCATTTCAAAGATCATCATCTCGTGGACGCTAGAATGATGAGGGTGATCGATGAGAATCAGAAATTGTGTAAAGAATAAGTCTTGAAAAGGCCCATTGATAGAGGGTCTGCATTGTAATTCAAATCTGTTTTGAGACTGTGTTATGATCTGGTAAGTGGCGGTATCATTAGGATTCAATAGAACCTTCTGCTGGGTATATGCAATTTACGGCAGAGCAGAGAACTCTGTTCATATGAATGTTTTTCGTTTTTCTAACTTTTGTGGAATATTTAGAAAACCATTTAATTAAAAAGATGTATATATAGATATTGTTAGCACATGGAAGAGTTTCCAATTGTGAGACAATGCAATAATATTGTCGGTTCTTGTGTTCATGAGCCTATGTCTATGTTCTCTGGACTATAACTCTTTGTCCGGTAGCCATTTCTTGCCTACTTGTCACAGTTTTGTGTTCATGTCCCTTGATCCGCATCACTAGCATATGTGCTTATTCATGTTCAAATGTCTCGTAAACTGAGAATATATTTATCCATTCTTTTTGCAGCTGATTGTGCCCCTACTTCGTGTCTTCCCAGAGTTTTTGGAACGAAATGGAATCTGAAAACGGGATTGCTGTGGAGGAAGAGAAACGTGTCATTGAGGAAACAAAGGAGGAGAATCAGAACAAGGAAGAACACGAGGATTGTAATGGCACAGAAGCACAGAGCAAGAATGCCGCAGCTAAACCCTCAGTTGAAGGTGAAGGCGCCAAATCTGTTGCTGCTGGAGTTGCAGGCGAAGCGCCTGTAACTTCTTCTGCAAGTAAAACCACAAAACGTACTACCAAGGTACCATATATAATGAATCAGAATTGTTGTCCACGTCTTCTGTTGTAATGATTATTTACAATTACATCGCATGTTGTGGGCAAATTTGCTAATTCCAAATTGGTATGCTTAGGAAACTGGTGTTGCTTCAAAGAGCAACAAATCTGTAAGAGATAAACCCACCAATTTGAAAGGCTCAACTTCGATGCCTCAGAAACAAGGGCCAGCCCTTTCTCAGAGCCTGTCATTCCCAGCCAAAACAACTCGTGGGGCAGCTGTGAAGAAAAGCGTTGACTATAATGAGATTAGAGCTGAGGCTTCTGTTCGTCCATCAATCAGGCCTACAAACCCAGAATCCAACTCAAAGGAAGCGAAGACAAAGACTGAAAGTGTTAACAGGAGAGCTTCTTTGACATCCAAGCCTAGCTTTAAACGCTCGGTGGTAATTTTTCTTTTGTTTTTTTTTTGTTTGTTTTACCTCGGGGCTTTTTGTTTGTGTAGCTTCATAGCTTCTTTGCTTTTGTGTCTTTGTATCTGAGATCTGTGTCGTGTACCAGTTTGGAAGAACTACTGAGGTGAATGCAGTGGCTAAAAGCCATACATCTGAGACCTCCTTGCAGTAAGTCACACCTCAATCTCACAGTTTCAAAAGAGTGGTCCATGCCTAGCTAGATGGTAGAAGATATTATATTGACTCTTTGACATTGTGGCAGAACCGTGGATCAGGATTCAAAAACAGCAAAAACTGCGAAGCCAAATAAAGAGGATGATGATGTTTACTCAACAACTTCGTATGATTTATAATAACCTGCCTTCCTTTGTTGGGTTTATATGGCTAGAATTGTTGACACTTTTGTATGTATTCTATCAGAAGCGCTACTCCTGGTCGGAAGAGCAATGGGGTTGGATTTTCCTTCAGGTTGGAAGAACGAGCTGAAAAGAGAAAGGAGGTTATTGCTACAGCCTTACGCTCTCATGAATGTTGTTATTTCAAATGCCGCATACTAAATCACTTTCGTTGACCAGTTTTTTTCCAAGTTGGAAGAGAAGATCCAGGCAAAAGAAGCCGAGAAAACCGACTTGCAAGCGAAATCAAAGGTATCAACAAACACAAGGAGGTTTCGCAAGATTTTTCTGTCCTGTGCTTTGGTATTGATGGGTTGGATAATTATGTTGCAGGAAAACCAGGCGGAAGAGATCAAGCAGCTGAGGAAGAAGATGACTTTCAAAGCCACTCCAATGCCAAGTTTCTACAAGGAACCGCCTCCAAAAGTCGAACTCAAGAAGGTTCTCTTTCTGCCACGGCCACCACTTTTATTTCTCACACTCATTACATGTAATACTCCTTGTGACATCATTTGTTGTTTTAGATTCCGACGACCCGACCAAAATCTCCAAAGCTGGGACGGAACAAAGCTTCCGGGGTGACTACTTTTAATACTGGCGATGAAAGATCATGTTCCAGCCCACGTGTAAAACAGCAGCAGAATGAGCCAACCAGGGCCGAGATAAAGGGCGATAAAGACGTTAATCCCAAGAAACCAAACAGGAAGATTCAAGCTAAGACGCAGCCTCAGGGATCTGCAAGCAGTAAGAGTAATGCGAAAATCGGCCAAGATGGCAATGGGGAATGCCGGGAAGGCGTTGAATGTGAGGAAAATATTGCCCCGAACTGTGCACAGGCGACCCCAGAGAATGTAGCTTATGAGGTTACTGTTGGAGTGTAGATTCATTCGTATGCCCATTGAATATTTTACATGCACTTAGGGTTCTATTTTCTCTCTCTCTCTCGATTATTTAATTTCATTACCCCAGAGAATGTAGCTTATGAGGTTACTGTTGGAGTGTAGATTCATTCGTATGCCCATTGAATATTTTACATGCACTTAGGGTTCTATTTTTTCTCTCTCTCTCGATTATTTAATTTCATTATCATCATTGTAGATATAAAGATTGCGTGTTCCCGATTCCTCGTCTTAAACCTGCTTTGCAGTTATATATATAATTACCTCAGGTGTGTTCCAAGAAATGCCTACTTAATCCATCTGCTTAAATTCCCTTTTTATCTCTGGGGTTTAGTTAAAAGAGGTGTTATCCTTCTAATTTCTTTTAATATTTATTGCAACAGTTCATTGTGGGCTGGGCATGAGCGGACTGGATATGGATGGGCTGGACATGCCTAAATTGTGATGTTCTGGTCATATTATGAGAAAAAAATCTGTCATCATGAACTTATAAAATAATATTATATTTATATTTTTAAGAGTTAAATAATATATATAATTCACTAAGAATAAGGTAACAAAAAGATAGTAATTAAAGTCTCAAAGTCTATTGCATATATAAAAAAAATATTGAAATATGTAGAGGTCGGATATTTGTAGCGTTATTGCAACTAAAAAAATTAAATACTTAGCAAGTAAAGCAGATGAACAATTTTGGTATCTACATAAATATAAAAGTTATGTTTAATATTTTAAAAATGAGCAAAGATGGTTGTCAGTTAAAGTAAAAAGTGTAAAATTACAAATAAAATAAGTTAAGAAAAAAATTAAAAATATATATATAGGGCCGGGCCAAATGGGCAGGACATGCTGCCCTGCCTAGTGCCCTGCCCAGCCTGGCATTTGGCCTAGCCTGGCCCGGTCCAAATATATTTTGGGCAACTTTTTTAGGATTAGACCGGACGATTTTTTTATAAATTCGGACGAATGAACTGGACGACGGGCATTGTGAATATCCCTAATAATGCATAAATATTGGTTTTGCATTATGGAGGGAGAATTTGTCGCGTATCGATTGCTACCCCACACTGGCAGGCGCAGCCTGGCAATTCCATCAGCCACGCGGTCTTCTTCGTAAGCAAAGTTCCATCTTACTTCCCTTTTTTACCCCCCATCTTTCACTTTTCCGATGACGAAAGGTTTTTTTTATATTTATTTATTTATGGGTTCTTTTCATCATTAGCTGTAAACAGAAGGAATAATGCTAGTGTATGCTACCCAAGTATACATAACCCCTAAGAAGAAAAAGTGCCTCATATCTTAAGGAAGAAGTAGATTACGTACTAGTTTGATTCCAGCACAAACTCAAAAAAAGTATGCACCCATGAGGGGTGTCGTATTCAAAGATTGTTTATTGCATCCAGACTACACAGACACAGAATCGACATAAAAAAAATAATTAAAAAATGACATCTAATTACAATATGTGAACCAAAACGACAAAAAAATTTATCCCGTGTGAGTTTCCACGAAAATCCTGCAACTCAATCGCTCTCCCCTATTTTAGATTCATGATACATCCTTCGTCTTTAACTGCACAGCGCATGTTAAGAACAGAAATGGTTAATTCTTCATCCATGGAAATGAACGGGGCTAAACACTAAATAAAAGGTGGGTCAACTCACCATTTATCAATTTGTTTACATAAATGCACTCTCCATTATCTTACACGTTTAGTTGAGAAAGCGATTTCACTAGCAGATTTGTCCAAAAGCTCCAAACATGCTACAGGCTACCTCCAGCAACTTCCCTGTGGCATCCAGTGACATAAGATAAAATGTTAAGTCAACCAATAACAACGCCAGCAAAAGATTTAGCTAACCCTAAACGTGGATCATGTAACAAAATTCTATATTGGTTGAAGGAATCAACTGTGAAGTGCAGAAAGAAATATGGCAGTTGACTACAATAAGAGAGAGATGTGTAAAAAGATGCATAAAAGATATGATACAACTAAGTCAATGGTGTAAAATGGTCGGACAGAGTGTTCCGGATCCTAATCGATGGAGGGATGTGAATCACAGCCTGGCGTCATGAATATTTTTATCGTTTATTGATCATCACATGGGCACGTTGGGACGAGGGAACCGACTCTTTGGAATAACAAAACCGTTCAATTACTATATTTTCCCCCTACCAACCTTAATGTATGCAAATTCCTCGCGGCTTCCAAGGTCAAGGACCTCCAACCATGAGCAATCCTCATTCTAAGGTCCACATATTACTCGACCTTACCAGAAACTATACACTAAAGCAAGTCAAGAACACAAGCTCCATGATCATCAATTATATGTTACAATCGCTACTTCTTCCTATAACTCAAATTCATTCGTATAGTGTAAAACTCAGCAAAGCAAATGATTATACTTGCCTGGAACTCATCCCTCAATTATTTCCCAAACACATAAGCAATTGATAATAGAAACAATGAAACAAAATAATAAGAAGCGAAGGAAAATGGATCGTAGAGAAGAACCACTATACCTCTTCTTGGTTTGGTCGCAACTTTAACAACGGCTGATGCTTTACGCGGTGTGTTGGGCTCCTCCTCTTGGGGGAAAAGAACCCCGTCGATCCCCTGCACCGAAATTCTTCCGTCCGTGTATATATCAGGATCGAACAGATACGCCGACCCTTCACCCTGCCCGAACTTCACAGACCCGTCAGCCTCCTGAGCCACCACCTTATGCGGCAACCGCAGGGTATCGTACCGGACCTTCCCAAACCTCCTAACGGCGTTATACATACTCTCCTCGGTTTGATATTCCGGAACGATATGATAGTATATTATCTGCTCCGGTGCGCCCGGTTCGCTCAATTGGTCTGTGGTTAGCTTGGCCATGGCCTCGTCGTTGGGAGCCAGCACGGTCAAGACGTAACCCTCTGAGACTAACCTTCCCATTTCAACGGCTAAAGATGTTAAGTTCACCAGAATGTCGGCCATTTCATTGTACCCGCCGTAATGCAAGAGGGTATGGATGAAGTCCTTAACCTGGCGCTCACCATTGAAGTGGTGGCGAGGACCACCGGGTCCGGGTGCCGGCGCCGGAGCCAGAGAAGGACCCGGTGCCATGGCGTCGTAAATTGGCAATACCGGAGGAGCTCCCACGGGTACGGGTGCGGGTTTCTTCAAGTGATGAGTCATGGAGTCGACCTCTGGCGCACCCTCCGGCAGAACGGCCGAGATATCCCGTAGATTCCTCCTCCGGTTAAAATCCTCCTGGACCGATCGAGGAATCAACAAACGCTCAATCCCGTGAATGACGCCGTCGGGACGAACAACGTCGTCAGGACGAACAATCTCGGCTAAGTCAACCACCTTCTTCCCAGAACCCTTGCTCATCAAATGCAGATGGTCGTCGCTCAGTGTCCGATGGCGAGCGGAGCCGTATCTTCCAGAGGGCCATTCCTGGGATCCAATTCGTTTGGGAACAATGTGAAACATCAAAAGGGTCTGCAGGGACCTCAAATTACGGGGCTCGAGCAAGAAACGCTTAAACTCGGGGTCAAGCTGGCGCTCAAGAGCATCATTTCGAGGTGCGAAAATGGTAATATTGTGGGAGGCGACGGCGTCCTCGAGTCTGTGCAAGAGAAGCGCCTTCTCCACAAGCTCGGCGAGCTCAGTGTAATGGGAATCGAGAAGCGCAACGAGAACGGAGTTGGAGTTGATCTGAGAGGAAGACGGAGATGGAGGAGGACTGGAGGTGGGAGTGTGAGGCAATGCAAAGAGGAGCGGTAGAAAAGTGAGGAAGGGGAGGAGGAAGAGGGTGGAGACACCATAGACAGGAGAATCCATGGTGTGCTAAGTGAGAGAAGGGGGGAAGGGATTATTGGTGGAGACAAGGACTTGAATCAGAGGGCTGAGTCTGAAAAAGCCAAAGAAAATGGATGACAGGCAGTGAGAGAGAGAGAGAGAGTAGAACTTGGACAGCCTGGATGATGGGGACCACGCGCGAAAGTGAAAGTGAATAGAAGCTACTCCTATGATCAGCCGCCACCGTTTTCAATCCCGTTTGTGCTTGTTTTTCAAGCCACGCCACCGCTCTCACCCAACTCATTGCTACTATTCACCACTACGGTGCTTCATGATTACAGATCCTATTTTTTCTTGGATACAATATTTTCGAAAAAATAGAGGATATAATAAAACTTAATTAATGTGAATAATATATTTTATAAGAATCAAGATTTGTGGCTTGTGAGCTTGGTAGTCAGGCTTTGGCACTGAGATGGGTGGGTTGCACTCAAATTGCTGAGGGTGTCATCGTGACGAGTGGTGACATGCATGAGTAGGTGCGATTGCGGGAAGAGAAGTGGAGTCACAATTTGCCAGCGACAGAAATATTAAAGCCCATGTAATGATTAGCTGTGCATCTGAATCAAGGAATTGCTTTGAGGCCTGCTTTTATGTAATGATCAAAAACCGCTTTCACGCATACATTCCAACAATTTAGATGGGAAACAAGAGTACGGGAATAATAACAATATTACGAGGGCGGACCTAATCCTTACTAAACAGATTAAATACGCTAGTTGAACATCATCACGACAAATGTTTTAAAATACGGGGACGGTGCTGCTAATAAAAGAAGATGGAAGACCGGCTTCGTCAACATCGGATGAACACGTGTGAGGCCATGCCCTCCTTTTAATAGCGAACAATTCATGTTCTTTTTTTTTTTTTTTAATTAAGGATTGACTCACACACCACCGTTTCTACACTCTAATGTGGATGTGTTTACATGGACGGATGGTCAAATGCAGTGTCCATTAGCCATGAAGGCATGAACCCCCTTCGATTTGTTGAAAACACCAAAGCGGCCTAATCAATGCCATAAATAGCGGATTTTTCGTCCTAACGTTCATGGGTTATCGTCCGCTGGCAAGGAAACGGATTTTCCTTCTGACGCGGCGTAGAGCTTAAAATATTCCAAGACATTGAACAAGAGTCATGTATGTATGTATTCACGAAGAAGAACGTTGCCACGGTTGTCAAAGTTCTGGGATATCTTATCAAGGATGACCTTAGGGACTCAACCTTCTATGTTTAACACACTTTTCTCAACCAAAAAAAAGAAAGAAAGATAGATTTAAATAATATTAATGTAATGTAATTCATGATAAATAACAATTCCGCATGCATGCCTTCATTTAATTAAAAGTAGACACCTTCAGTTATACAAGGGTCAGTGTATTAGTTTCTTTTTGTTACCAACACACTCGAGCATAATGCTTCTCTAATAACTCGTTGTTGTTTTTGCTTTTTAATTTGTATGGCTTTGTCATGGTATTTAATCTCAAACGTCCTTTGGCTATCGTCTGTACTCATTCATTCTACCAAATAAAATTAGGTAATAGCCAGGATATTACATATATATATATATATATATATATATATTTGTATCGATATCCTTGCAAGCAATCAAAAAAAAAAATCCTGACTTTTGTTTTAATTTAAGTGGTGGCTAACTTATTGGTCCGAATAAAATACCACCACACTAGTCCTGGAATCGGGAGGTTACGCGTCTCTATCGGCAACGAGACCACTGGCTCGTTCGTTGCTTGTGAATATATAAAGAGAAGCAGCTTAGCTTTTTAAAAAGAGTTGGAGATATATCTATACAAGTGATCGCCGAAAGTACTGTTTGAGTGAATCTCATTTGTGACTCGTGCGTTGCCAAAGAGACAAAAAAAAAACCCACAAAGGCCTAACAGGTGTCAACCCCAGCGCCTGAAGCTGATGATATATATAGATACCCTTTGAATTTTATCATCAGCAAGAATGGACTACTCACCATATTATTCCACACGTAATTTCAAGTTACAACACTCCTTTCGTTTTTCCATCGGCAACTCAAATACCATTACTTGTCTATCTCAAAATTTATATAAAGGTCCTAAATTTTAGGACCTTTATAGGGGGGAATAGGGGAAATTATCAAGGAGATGTCGCTATGCACACCACCCTCAGATAATGTTCTCCTTTCCTCTACTCAGTATGGATTAGATAGTTAATTTATAATTAGTAAAAAATTTAGTTAAATAAATTATTTTATAATAGATGTATGTAATGGGTGTCCTTAAAATACATCATTTTACTTAACACATTTCAGATCTTAAACAGTTTAAGACGTGGGGTGATTTTTTCCCTTTCTTAATAATGATTTGAAAATTCAAAATAATGTAATCCTGGTGTGTTTTGAGTTTTGACACGAATGGTGGGGCCCAAATATTGAGGCATCACAAGTGGTTGGGTGCTGCGGGAGGATAAAGACAGAATGAAATTTGCGAGACACAGAGTGGTAACATAGTCATAGTAAGCCATCGCACACAAGTAGGAAGATCCCAATTTCCTTATTGTCCGGAGGAATCAACCCACTTAATTGCATTTGCATGCTCTGTTTCATTCATTCGCTGCCCATAAAACCAACCCAACAAAAAAAAACAAAAACACTTGATCACTGTTTTCCACATTTCCATTGAATTGTCAATCTGATTACTGTTAAAAAAACAAAACCTTTCCACACACAGCGAAATTTTTTTTGGCGCCGTACATGTCCCACGACGGGGCCGGTGTCTCCCAGTGTTCTTGTAAATTCACAGAAGAAAATTGGACATCACATACAAATCGAAATTCAATGGCATCACACTCGTAAATAACTTGGACGAACCCCTGATATCTTAATAGAAGACGGAGATTTAGCGTAATTCAATATCAGCACCTAAAACATCAACTCCTGATTTCTTCCCCTGTTTGATCGCAACCACCTCTTATAATCAGAGAAACAAAATAGTTTCATACTATATTCCGTTGTGTTGAGGTTGAGGATTTAACGTTAGAGGTAGGGAACTCTGGAGATTTCCCACTTGGCTGAAACCGGGAATCTGGGTTTGGTGCCGGTGATGTTGTCTGATGATTCTCTCTGGGATGGACTTCTCCAGAACCCAGTACCGTAAAACCTTTCCCACATCTCCTTCTCCAGCTGCTGCAGCTCCTTATCTAGCTCCGGCGACTTCTGCAGGTCAGACACGTCCAGGATGCTGTTGGGGTGAATCTGATTCTCCGTATCGTCGCAGCCGCATGAGCAACGATGCCTCCTCGGGGGAAGCACCCGCTTCCGATTCTTCCTCAGGGCGCGGCGGCACAGGCCGGCAGGGACCTTATAGATGGCGAGCACAAGCAAATTAGCAACGGCGCAGGGGAAGCAACAGCATATGACGGCGCACTCCGCCGTGGTTTCCCCGATGACCTCGCCGGCCAAGCTTACACTGTTCTCGAGGAGGGGTTGCTGGCGGGTGGAGGCGGCCTTCCGGAGACGGACGTTCTTAGACATGATTGGAAAAGAAATGGATGCTACGATCCTCTTGATGGGGGGAAGGCCAAGAACCGCACCCTGAAAGAAGAAAAATCAGGGAGCGGGAATCTTGGCTTCCACGGGTGGAGGAGGAGACGAAGGGGTTGGGAAATGAATGAGAGAACGAGGAAGAAGATGAGAGGAGAAGAGGAGATTTGTAGATGTGGCCATAGGCACTTCCCAAATATAGTTTCCTATGTTTGTGCCCCCTTTTGAATTGGCACATTCTTAGAGCACATTATTTTTTTTTCTTTTACTCGTTTGCTTTCACATTTCTTCTAATATTATGATGTCTTGCTCTGATTTTGAAACAATAATTAGTTAAACTTAAAAGTAATATCTTAGTTTTGTGATTCTCAGTTACTATATTTCTCCCCCCCCCCCCCCACCCACCACGATTAATGTCAATTTTGGATCCTTCCTGCCAAAATATTTGTCGTATCGTTAACTCAAAGGCTTCAGCCGTCCTGTATGACTGGGTCAAATGAACATCCCGCAAATACAGACAAGAACCAGCCCATGATTGGACTTCATTGGAAGATTTCGCTTTACCTATTTATATATCTTCATTATCAAGTTATTGAATAACACAGCCTTCCTCGTTTTTAAATCCTGATCCATCATCCACATCCTTAGTTCTTTACCCATGTCATTGGGACGTTCTAAATGTAATCCTTTTTATATAATAAATGCGTAGAAGTCATTTCAAACATATATAGTATTTTGAAAGCACTATGCAAATTCCCACATATTTATTTATTTATTAATATATCATAATTTATCTTCCAAGTCTTATACAATACAAAGGACCCCACCTAGGTTACTTGTTTTATTTCCAGTGGTCTGTTGCATGCATGAGTGTGTATATATATGTATCAATTAATTTATTCATACCGGCACGGCAATGGTTTTCCAATAGTTCAGCTACGGGATATGAAAACATTTACAAGTCAACGTATAAATTCCATACCCATATCAGCATTTTTTTTTTGGACCTTTTGATTACTAGCGAAGATATAATGCTCTTACAATTTCAAAAGCGAATACTTAAAAAGAAAATATAAGAAAATTAAAGGAAGTTCTTTCAAATAAGGTTTAACGCTCTCACTATGAGACGGGCGTCCAATTGATAGAGTTTCACAACACCACTCAACTAATATGAGCGTATTATAAATATAAACTCTTATAATTTGAATAATTCTTTTATTTTTTTAATCATGGATTATATTATTAATCGATATATATAAATAAATATTAAGTGGTTTAAAGTCAAATCCCAAGAGCATTCATAGTTCCGGCGTTTAAAATAGTGGGGATGGAAGATACCATATAGATATTGTAGGTATTAAATATGGTAGGGTGGTAGTGTATGATACACGTGATAAATAATACACAGAAAGTAAAAGAGGGAGGATACGTGCATAGATGGGGATGGATCTGACTGAAACGTGGCACTTCATAGACTACCTGGAGTTGGACACAGATGCAATCTTTCTGGAGTACGGAAGTGAGAGTGATGACCTCCACAAAACCCAGGCGGCAGCTAATTCTCCCCAGTTGTCTCAAATTTTAATTCTAATTTGTAAGTGTCGACAGCGTGTATTGATTCAATCTAATCATCAGCCTCGATATTCCTTTAGCAATCTGGATTACTGCCGACGGCGGCATTTTTGTTTGTACAAGTTTTTGAAAAATAACTGTTTCGCTTTTGTTTAAAATTTTATAAAAAAATAATTATAAATAAATAAATATTTATATAATTATTATTAAAATAATTTTCATAATTAATAAATTATTAAAAATAATATGAAATAAAAAAAATAACTCTTTAAATTTTTCACATATACTTTTCCCTATTTCCTCTCTAAAAATTTAACTGTAGCTCTTTTCCCATATCTTTCTCTCATTTTCTCACATGTTTAGAAATATCTCCAACGACAATGAGGAGAATTTGCATGATGAACAGAGGAGGACAATGACAAATTGCAGAAGAGAGAGACGGTAACTGCAGTCGAAGAGAAAGAAGAAGAAGATGCAATGAAAACCTCCTCTCGTCATGGAGGCAATGCGTGGAGGTGACAGGGAGGTGACGAAGAAGATAAAAAAAAAATAATATAAAAAATAAAAAATAAAATAATAATTAAATAGTTTATAAATTATTTTTTATTATAAAAAAATTAATTAAAATTATAGTTTAGTCTATAAATTATTTTAGATAAATTTAACTATTTATTATAAAAAAAATAAATAAAAATTTAAGCTATTTTTTTTTAAAAAAAATAATTTAGATTGAATCTAAACACACATAATTTGAAGCTGTCGAGCGCCAGACTACTAAATCCGAACATATTCGCACCCTATTTTTGGTTCCTTAATCCTTTTATTAGTATTTCTATTATTTTTTTGATAGTCAATCACTGATCAACATCGTTTGCATTAAACAAGAAAATAAATGCAGAAGAGAAAAAAAACCGCTTACTTAACCGCGTAAACATATTCAGCCGAAATGTCAATCTGTCTCAAAAACTCCATCCATACGCGTGCGTAATAAAATCGCTGAAAATATTTTTTTTATATATAAAAAAATCAATAACAGAACAGAACTGTTTTTAAAAGCATTCCCATTAAAAAAAAAAAAACGTTGCCTTTGGAAGTGCGCGGGCCCGTGCGTGGATGGAAAAAAACCTCTGCAACCAAATTCTTTTGAGGAAATTAATGGAAATTAGTTCGGGTAATAAATAATTTAGTATTATTTAATTAAAATTTTAAATTTAAATTTTAATATATATAAAAAATCTCTATTATAAAAGTCATCTATTATAATTAGATATATAATAAAAATTAAATTTAAATATAATTAAAATAAAATTTTAATAAATTGAGTGGTAATGAAAAAACTATTTTTTGAGGAAAAAAGTAAAAATGAACTAATAAGCCCATTATTCAGTTTTGGCCCATGGAGCCTCACACTAGTTGACCCATTACAGGATTCAGGCTTATATTAGTATGCCTTGATTTATAGAGGGAAAATGGTACCAATTAGTGTTAGTATGAATGATAAGTGATTTAGTATCGGCTAAATGAGGTTTTGAGTTTGAGTCTTACCATATGCAAAAAATCCTCATTTTGAGATTTATCCACTATAGCCAGATATGTGACAAGTCAAATTCGGATTCGGATATAGTCAAGATAAAATTCAGGTAAATTGAATAGAAAAAAAATATGAAAAATGGTTTTAATTATCTACGAAGGAAAACTTGTAATAACTGAACTCCAGCACCACGTGCGCTATAATCTTTCAGTAGCTAAAAATATTTTATAAAATTAGTAAAATTAAATAAATCCAATCCTGGTCAATCTATTGTATTCCATCCAAGTCCGTTCTCTTTTCAATTTATATAAAAATATTTCATAAGTCAAATGCCCTTTTGTATTCTTTAATGCCCATTGTTCAAGACAACCTTTGCCCAAAAGGTATATATAGCACTCACATCAGAAACAATATGTGGGCTGTTCAATGTGATGGCACGCGATTCACTGATCACTGCCTCTAAATCACCCCTCAAAAATTTGGAAAAAAGAGAAGAGGAGAAGAGAAGAGAACATGAACATACAGGAACACAAACGGGCAAGACAAATGTGTACACACAAACCGCAAAAAATGGGAAGAAAATTGAGAACTCAGAAGTCAAATTTGCCCATGCTAGTCCTGTATTTGATAATGCCCTTATAAAGAACTGCCCTATTAGGAGGCATCATGTCCTCTAATCTGGGCCCACTCCTCCATTTCTGAAAATCTTCCCTCGCCAAAACCATTCTCTCCATATTCATTATGGCCGTCTTTGTCACTTTTCTACGAGCATCCTTGTTCTTGGGAGAAAGAGAAGCAACTTTACAGGATCGCAGCTTCTTCTGATGTTTGTGTTTGGGGTGGGCATTAAAACCGCCCATTTCGAACTCAATCTTCTTCATGAAATTAGAGAAGAGATGCTTATGAACATGATGAACCAACAGCACCATGCTTCCTGATACTGCGCACACAGCCATCAACCCTAATCCCGATGACTCGTCCATCCTTCCTTCCCCCCTGGCTCTCTCTTTCTTATTCTCTCCACTCACAATGTTTAAACCTGGCCTTCATTCCCTAGCTTCTAGACCGATCAAATAGACATTGGAGAGAGAGAAAATAATGATTTGCATTTGGCAACGAACTTCACTAAAATGGATAAGGCTTAAAAATGGACGCCCTTTAATTACTTGACTCGCTTTTCATCACCTATCTATTGAAACCATGAAATTGGACCAAGGGAACAGCCTTATTTAGTAAAGCCTCTTATCGTTCACTCTTCTGCCTTTTCCTTTCTACTCTCCCTCTGTGATGTCGCTCTTCATCCCCAGAATTCCTATCCATTCAGCGCTTTATTTATAAATGGACACTGCTTTTCTTGGCCAGCTAGAAAAATTAATATGGATAGCATTTCCGAATCACAAAAGAAGGGGGCAAAAAGATTTAGTCGATTCAATTGTTTTTCTTTTTTTTTTTGGTCCTAATTGATATCCTATTTGTCACCACGATCGACAAAAGTGCCAAGAGACCATCCTCAGCGTAAAACCTACGATTGAATTATGCCTTGTTGCGTAGTACAAGTCAGGAATCAAATATGTTGAGAGACGTTAGTCCAAAATGATGACATAATATTATTTGAATCAGAGACGCCACTTATTGTATATATGACTAGAAATCAAATATGCAAAAGCTCGTATCCAAGCACGGGAGGGGATCATGAAACACCAGAATATATAATCAAACCAACCATGTCCGCCTGGTTATATATTACGGGAACATGTAAATGGAACAGATCATCCCCAACATGTTATTTCTGACTGATGAATGAAACATTTGGAACGAAATAAAATACAAGAGCAGGAGGAAACGATCTGTTACAGCGACGAGATCTTACTGTAAAAGTGTAGATGGTCAACAAGTGAAGTAGAAGAGAGGGCGAAGCATGAGATCCAGGAACTTGATGCAGGTGCACGACATGGATAGGTAAAACAGCCCGTACACGATCCTAATTCGCATCCCCATTCGATCTCGCTCTCGTCTCCTCTCTAAGCTAGCTCCAGGGTTGGATGCTTCAGTTCCGAACAGGAGCCTCCAATTTGGAGGAGTAAGACACAGTTGTCCAAACCCTCGAATATTTCATCCACACGTGTCTTTGCTAGCCCCGCACACTTCACACGTGGCGAGTCAAACCCCATCCCTCTCTAATTTTATACTGCTATATTCATTGATTTAAATAAAAATTGATTAAATGGCCTTTGACGCGGAAGCATTTTCTGGTTCTGCAACGAGTATGCGCCTATTCAAGAACTTTGTCGATTATAATTGTACTCAATTGAGTTCACATTTTGAAATTTGATCCAAAATCAAGTTGAAGTGTCAAGATTAAAGCAGTAATTTAGCCATCACTGTAAAGCTCTAAATAGTAACTAGTGTAATTCAAATATGAGGAAACCTGCAAACTAATTTAAAGTTGACTAGCTTCCAAAATTGCTGGGAGGCTTCCACCTAATTTTAAAGTTGAGAAAATGATAAAAAAAGATTATAGAAGAAAATTTTGTAGTGTAATAGTTATTAACAATAAATCCGACATTATTAACTATAAACATCACTAACACAATATTTTATTTTAGTATTTATATTTTTTTAGATTTATTTTCTATTAAATTTTCTTAAATTGTAGGGACAAAAATCCTTTTGTCTTGTCTGGGAGGAAGAGATCATTTTTATGCGAGTGGACTCCACACTAGTGCGGTGCTAACTGTTAACTCAATATGCTATCCCCCACCACGTAAGCAGGAAACAGCTACAGGTCCACCTCTATTTTCTCTGAGTCCTACCCACTCGCCTGCTCAATTCTCCTTTAATCTCCGTTCCCGAGCTTGCGTTTTCTTTCAAGTCTCCCAGCTATACTTCCCAAATGCTCAGTTACCATCCTATGATTCAATCTCCGAACTTCAATTCTCACAAGCTTCCGTTTTTTTTGGAACTCAAGACCCGATCATTTTTGGCGGGTGATTCCCTAAAAGCTTCTCGCTCTGGAGAATTGCGGGCCAGACCCAGAAAAGTAGGATTGAGGGTGTCCTCCAAATTGGCGCCAAATTTCGAACGAGCCATGGAGGTTGAAGGAGCCGCGAGACTGGTGGATAGTAATAAAGAGTTCGATGCGATTGTGATAGGGTCTGGGGTTGGAGGATTAGTTGCAGCGACGCAGCTGGCTGTGAAGGGTGCGAAAGTCTTGGTTTTGGAGAAATACGTGATTCCTGGAGGAAGCTCCGGGTTTTACCAGAGGGATGGTTATACTTTTGATGTTGGCTCTTCTGTCATGTTTGGTTTCAGTGATAAGGTCAGTTTTTTTTTTGTCCATTTTCATTCTGCTGACTTTGACACCACAAATTTGTTTGTGAATGGTTGAACATTACATTGGAGAAATGTGAATTCGTTCCTAATGAGAGGGACTTGCTGCTTCCTCGTGGTTGCAGGTTTGCCATGCACTAGAAATAAAATCCTATTTATAAATAAATATTTTATTACCTGAATCTAGTTTATTCTTGTGGTGAAGCTGACATAAATTACCCTACATTACAAAAAAAAAAAAATCATGCACGTATATGGTGAAAGATGTTTCCTCCGTGAAGCATCTCATGAGGTGTTTCGGGAAAGCATGGTGTTGTGATAATAACTTCAGTTTGCTAACATTTCTAATGATACCTGAGCCAAGAACCTCCGTGGGCTTTTATATTCAGACAGTGTTGTTGGGTAATTTGTAAACTACCTTCCTGCTTTAATTGGTATTTTTTCAAGGATAGTCACAGTCATGCCCCTCAAACTTGGGCAGGGTAATCTCAATTTAATAACACAAGCATTGGCGGCAGTTGGTTGTCAGATGCAGGTGATACCAGATCCAACAACTGTCCATTTCCATCTACCCAATAGCCTTTCTGTTCGAGTGCACAGAGAATATGATAAATTCATTGAAGAACTTGTTAGTTACTTTCCCCATGAAAAGGAGGGTATTGTCAAGTTCTACGGTGAATGCTGGAAGGTTTGTCTTTATTGAAGTGACTGCAACTCCCTTAAGGCATTTCTGCCTTTACTTGTACTTGATAATTAAGATATTATATGCATGGTGGCTAGATTTTCAATTCCCTTAATTCACTGGAACTGAAGTCACTCGAGGAGCCACTCTACCTTTTTGGACAATTTTTCCAAAAGCCGCTTGAGTGCCTAACTCTAGGTAACTCATTTAACTATTTCAAGTCATTTGATTTTGTCTACAGCTCATCCGGTTAATATTCTCTGTTGGTTTGCCCATCAACCTTTCTGATGATGTTATTATTTAGCAGCGTATTATTTGCCCCAAAATGCTGGAGACAATGCTCGAAAGTACATTCAGGATCCACAATTGTTGTCTTTCATAGATGCAGAGGTGATGCAACTTGATCCAGTCAATAGTTCACTTAATTTATTACTGGCACATGATTGATATATATATCATCCCTGCAAATTCTGTTTGCAGTGTTTCATTGTGAGCACAGTCAACGCGTTGCAGACACCAATGATCAATGCTAGTATGGTAAACTGTTCAAATAGCCGTTTGCATTTGCAAGGAATTCCTTATTTGTACTTTTTGTAGTGTCTTTGTGTCATATTTCTTCATTGCTTACTAGATAGCAATGTGTGAAACTGACTAGAATTTGTATAAGCATCTATAGCTTCTTGTCCTTGTAGTATCTCTGGAAGTGTAGTTGAATTCAAACATTACTGTCAATCAATAGGGTTAATTTCATTGTTTTCCTCCACCTTTCATGCTCCTCCTCCATTGCTTATATTTTCTGGCTGCCAGGTTCTCTGTGACAGACATTTTGGTGGAATTAACTACCCTGTTGGGGGTGTTGGTGGGATTGCGAAATCATTAGCAGAAGGTCTGGTTAAACAGGGTAGTGAGATACGTTACAAGGCAAACGTCACTGACATTATAGTGGAGCAGGGAAAAGCAGTAAGTGAGAGAAAAAAATAGTAAAGAACCAACAGAGGTAGATTAAAAAAAGATGTGCTTTGTTTTTAAAAATTATGCTTTGCTTTTTGCAGGTAGGTGTTAGGCTTTCAGATGGCAAGAAGTTCTTTGCCAAAACCATAATATCAAATGCTACTAGATGGGATACCTTTGGTTGGTTTAGTTCAAATTTTGATAAGACTTGTCTGTTAATATTTGCTATCTTGCTGTTTCTTGTGTCGCTGTGATTTGTTCATTTATTGATATTAATTACATATTGGTGAATTTTAGGAAAGCTATTAAAGGGTGAAGCCATTCCAAAAGAAGAACAAAACTTTCAGAAAATTTATGTCAAAGCTCCTTCTTTTCTTTCAATTCACATGGGAGTTAAAGCTGACGTTCTGCCACCAGATACTGATTGCCATCATTTTGTGCTTGAGGTAATCTGAAATGGTGTCAACTTAATTGCTTAATACTCTTAGTAGTTTTGAAATGGGAATAATTCACTTTATGTGTTCTACTATTTCCTTTTCGTACCCTTCTAGAGTGACTGGGCCAGATTGGAGGAGCCATATGGAAGTATATTCTTAAGTATACCGACTGTTCTTGATTCATCATTGGCTCCCGAGGGCCGGCATATTCTTCATGTATTCACAACATCTTCCATAGAGGACTGGGAGGTAGGCACTACTGAATACGGGCATATTAAGATTGGAAACTTGTTTCTTGTACGATATTAAATAATACCTGATTTTTCCTACCCTCGTCTCTTTCTTTTTCTCTTATCTAATTAACATAAACATAAACTCGGAATATCAAGAAATTTGTTGTTTCTATACCAGGGAATTTCAAGAGCAGAATATGAGGCAAAGAAGCAGCTTGTAGCAGATCAAATCATAAGCAGACTAGAGAATAAATTGTTTCCGGGTCTTGGATCATCCATTGATTTTATGGAGGTGCAAGCTATGATCTCATATTTCTTTACAATGTTGCTGCTATTCTGCATTTTTTAAGCAAACCAGTAACATATTTCATTTATATGGCTGCTTACTTTACTATGTGGATGGGCAATTTCAGTTCTTTTTTATGCGAGACACACTCACATGATTCTTTCTGCTTGCTTAATTGTTCGAATAAACTAGTTAGATTGATGAGAACTTTGTTGAAGTGGTGGTTTTAGAATCTCGTGTGGTTTTTGGCTTTTGACTATTTATGATTATATGATTGGTTCAAATTAAAAGCCACTGTAGGTAGGGACACCAAAGACACACCGGAGATACCTGGCTCGTGACAAGGGAACCTATGGACCAATGCCACGCAGCATTCCAAAGGGGTTATTGGGAATGCCGTTTAATACCACAGTAGGTTCAATTAAACAAATTAACTAGCAGTATCAGTTTTAAAACATTATTTATGCTTATCGGGCCCCACCAATTAAATCCCACTTTACAATGATAAAATGTACAGGGTGTAGATGGTCTTTACTGTGTTGGTGATAGTTGCTTCCCTGGACAAGGTGTTATTGCAGTTGCTTTTTCAGGAGTTATGTGTGCTCACCGAGTAGCTGCGGATATAGGTAAGCTATAGCTTTCCTTTGAATGTATAAAGGGCTTGGCATTAGCTTCAAACCTTTTGATAATCTTCTTCTATGTTTGAATGTTACTCGAAGCTTATACAGTACTTCAGTTTGAATCCATGCTAGCATTATAGATTTGGTTTTAGGGCTGAAATGCTGACTGGGACTGGAGGATGGCTTAAAAAATACCTTACATTTGTCTACGTTGTTCGTTTGACAGGGTTGGAGAAGAAGTCAGCAGTGTTGGATGCCATGCATCTTCGGTTGCTTGGTTGGTTAAGAACATTGGCATGAAATATGATACAGGAGCAAGTTTAGATGCAGGATCATCATTATTTTGCAGAACGAGCCTTGCTATAGTGACAACATGCTCTTCTGCGAATACAAGTACACAAGTTAACTAGAGAAACCTCCTGAGGTTTTCTCAGGACAAAGAAATTTAAAAGAAATGTTCAAAAATAATTTATAAAATATCTGTAACAGGAAGCAACAATATTGAGTGATTGGGGTTTTTTATTGAGTGATCTGTAACTGGAAATCAGAAATATCGAGGGATTGAGTTATTGGTTAAGTGTAAATGATTGACCTCAAGGTAATTTCTTTTTCTTTGTTTTTTTTCTTGATGATATCCATAATATCGACCAATGAATGTTGTTTGTATCGTTCTGTCGTAATCTGTTTTTTTTTTTATAAGAATTTTTAGAAAAGGGTTGAGATTATTTACGATTAAAGGGTAGGGCGAAGTCTCTCTTTCTTTTAAACGATATCAATATCGGATAGAATGAATTGTTTATTATCTTCATATATAAATTTAAACACTCAAGAGTTAGGATGTCTCTTTAAACGTAGATATTATAATTATAATAAAGTGGTATTTTTTAAAGATTAAATATATTTTAAATAGTTATATGTCTTATATTTTTATTCAATGGCTTTGCCTTCCCTTTCATGAAAAATGATACCAGTAGTTTTATAAAAATATTAAATATCATCCCTGGATCCAAATTCGAAAAGAGAATCTTCCACAAATGATTTTGGCAGGACAAAATAAATCATCTAACTCCCAAGTTTCTCTTTCAATGCAGCGAGGCATTCTTCACTTTCTTCGTGACAACGACCTTATTTTGAACGTTTATATATAGTGGTGGGTTGTCCTTGCATTTACAGCCTAGCGTTAAAGGCTTTTGGGTTGTTAAACGCCATTATCATTGTTCATGCAACACTACAAAATTACCATTGTTCGACTCAATTTGTGCAACGTATTTAGTGGGCATTGCATAAAATTTACAGAGAGTGCTCATTAAATTTAGCCAAACATAAAGGGCTGAATTGAACGAACACTAATCATTTAAAGTTGAACAATACCAAAGGTATCTGATGATTGTCTGAGTTACCTAATCTTCATAATGGTAAAAGATTGTAAAAATCTCTGGAATCGTCCATCTACTGATGTTTCCAAGATATCATCGAACAGGCCAGTTCGTGCTTCAAAATCCTCATGAACTACAGTACTGCAAATTACACTCTCATCCAAGCTTAGCACTTTGTCACGATCCTTCGTTCAAAATATCACTCGTTCCATGAGAGTGGAAGAGCTCAGGCCTTTCCTTAGTTGCATGGACGGTTTCAACTTGTAAGCTCCAAATTCACTGAAGTTTCATCCGTCGCAAGGAAAGGTAAGCCAATAAACGATAACCAAAAACCATGGCTATCAAAGCACCCACCTCCGTCCAACCACTGTCAATTCTCATCCCATTTATGCTTGGTGTTATATGCTCATATTGCACCTTCAATAGAAGTTTATACGTGTGGTAGTTGAATGACACGTACCGAATCCAAGATATAAATACTGGGACATTCTGCCAAATTTAAAGAGCACATGTTAGTTACTTCTATTTGGTAACACTTATAGGAGAAATTACATGGCTTCAACTTGAAGAATAGCTGTTGTGCTTACCTTCACAAAGAATCCTCCAGCCAGCATGAAGGTCATTACAGTAACTGAAGCCAAAGTTGTTGCTCTTTTCAAGTCCATTAGTGTAGCTCCGATGGCAAGTCCAAGTCCCTGCTTTCACAAACATCAGTTGTTACAATCATAGACTTTATATGTTCGGTTTATCACGTCTTTCTTGCTAGAAATGCATACCTGAGCTGCCACGATGCAGAGGAAAACAGTGAGAATGCTGAGGAAAAAGGGAGTTGCACTCACTTTCAGACCAGCCATGAAATAGACAATAAGGAGGAAAAGCACAGGTAGTATCAAATCCAATGGAACGTCACTTGTAGTCCTGGCTAAGAAGTATGCACTTAGTCTGTACATATCAGCTGCACGTTCCTTGTTCAGCATGGCTCTCTCTTGAGGAAAGGTAAATATTGCAGTGAACACCGGAAAGAACCCCCAAAACACAGCAATAAAGAAAAGCAGCCCTGCCTGCAATCCAGAAAGGTTAAGGTCTTATAACTTGGAAGGTGCCGTTTATTGCACCCTCTCAAGTCTATGAACTAATGAAAGTTTACTTTACCTGATCCTGAAGACCCTTTGGTGTGGACGCATCCGATTGCCACCAAAGTAATCCTAAGATGATTGCAGTGGACAGAACTTGGGTGATTCTCAACCAGCTAAAATAATCATGTCTCCGCTCTTTAATTCCCCTACAGAACAGTATGGAATATTGCTCACACCAGCTCGCACCCCATTGTCTTTTAGTAGAAGAAACCTTGGTCTTCACTTCTTCATCAAGGGGGATAGGATCCATTAGCCTTTTCTTCTCTGTCTCTGCAACTCGAGTCTCATAGGCCTCCACCAGATACTGTATAAGATTCATCTATAGTCAGATGGGAAACTTTTTTGTCTCCCCCCCCCCCAAACAGTGATATCGAAATTAATAAAAAGTTACCTCATGTACGAGTGCAGGTGATGGTTTCCCATTCCGGGTTTCAGTTTCTGCATTTCCCATCTGTACTTTATCATCTAACTCTGATGGTACAGATACATCATTTATGTTTCCATTCGCAAGGTCCAGCAAAAACTCTGCTGGGTTCATGGCAATAAGAGGTGAACATCCTATAGAATGGAAGTAAAGCATTGCTTCTGATGCTTTTCCAAAGTAAAGCAAGCTGCCTTTTCCTAGAAGGATCAACTTATCGAATTTGTGGAAGAGTCTGCTAGATGGTTGGTGAATTGTTGTCACTACTGTTTTGCCAGCCTGCCATATGATTTAAAGCTTAGTGATAAAGGCAGAGACATATGGTGAATCTTGTGTCATGAACGGAAAGCTAGGAGCAAGCACGTACCTCTGCTATGTTTTGTAGCATCTGGACAGTTCTCAAGGCTGTCGTAGAATCCAAACCAGAAGTTGGTTCGTCGAGAAACAAAAGAGAAGGGTTGATTATGATCTCATTGCCAATACAAACTCTCTTCCTCTCTCCACCAGAAACTCCACGGACAAAGGAACCGCCTATCATGGTGTCTTGGCACCTTTTTCCATACAAACAATTTATAATGATTGACTTTTACCACTTACGTAGTGAATACAGAGTTGGTAATAATATCTAACACATGTACATTTATATATGCACAACACACACACACACACACAAGCCATTTGGCCTATCAGTATTTATCAACTTTTATTGGCATCGTGCAAGCAAATGCCAGTTCCGGAGCTCACAGTGATATTGGTCTTTAATTGTCATGGATGTTAAGCAATTACCTCTCCAAGCCAAGCTCATGAATGACATCTAAAGCTCGTTTTTCCTTTTGCTCCTTCGTGGTTGTGTTTGGCAGTCTCAGGAGTGCTGCGTATGTCAGTGTTTCCTTCACAGTGAGGTGAGGAAGCAGAACATCATCTTGAGTCACGAACCCTATCCTGCAGTTTATTCCTAATATGTGAGCATGATAGTGTACTGTTTGGGATGAAAAGTAGTCCTGATATGACCTTTCTCGGTTTTATAAATCAATGATCTTGTTTATTAATCAATTTTCTTTCCAGTTTCAAAGTACCTGCTCTTCAAGAACTTGGAATATGGTTGGTCGTTGTAAGTGATGGAACCACTTACAGTGGGCTGACTTAGCCTGCCTCCAAGAAGATTCAGGAGAGTGGTCTTTCCGCTTCCTGAAGGACCCATCAAAGCCAGAACTTCTCCTGGATTGACGCAACCAGTGATCCCATTCAATATCTCCTTCTCCTCCGTTGTTGTCATGCCTCTGATCACCACCTTGTAACTCACTTCCCTGAACTGCGCATTCCAGAACATTAATTTAACTTCGTTAATTGAAGAGAGGGTAAAAACTGAGCTAAAAAAAAAACCACCAAGACAATCTGGAAAGAAGAAGAAGAAGAAGAAGAAGAAGAAAAGTAGTCATCTAACTATCCATATATACAGCATACCCTTCTTTCTCAGCAAAACAGCCTCACTCTCATGGCTAAAGCCTCAAAACCAGCAGATTTTCATTCACCCATGAGACCTATTTGTCTTTCGAGTGTGTGAGAGATTTACGTGGACATGCCCGTATCTCTGTTCTAGGCACACCCACGAGCAATTTAAAAAAATTTCAACACCAAAGCTAGGCATATATATACAAATATGTGTGTAGTGCACTAATTTTGGTTGATCGATGTCAAGCGAGAAAGAGGGGGGGGGGGGTACTGGTCTTGTACATCAATGTCCTACGAAACGATACTCCGTACAAGACTGAACCTGGCCATGCTATATTGCTAAGCAAGCCATGTATGTTCTATTGGCGGCGTTGATCGCTATATGAAGCCTCATCTTTGCCTGCCCAAATACATAATGCAGTAACCACATCAATGAATTGTTGCATGTTGCTATTCAAGGTTTCAGCACTGGCAGCCGTTAAGCTAGTACATACACATATATATAACATTTATACAGACAAAAATATAGGCGCATGCAAGCAGGAAGAATATTAATGGAGAAGAAGCAGTAAGTCACTTACGGCACGTCAAATTTCATTACCTTGAGATAAATGGGCAGAGTTGGTTCTGTTTGAAGTTTTGGCTTATCAGCTCCAGCTTCAATATCCTCCGCTGCAATATCCATGGCTAGGTAAACCAAACTTTTCTCATACAATATAAATGAAGCAGATGAAAGAAGCTCCTTCACCACAAATTATATATGGAGAATGGAGTGGTGCTTGCATATATAAATAACATTGACAGTACTTTATGTTTGAAAAACAAAAATGGAGACATCTATTTACGTACATATATGATGTTTGAAGGTCTTATTGGAGGGGACGACGTGGACCAGGTTTGTGAGACTTGACAGGGCAAGTCAAGCAGATTGGACAGGACCGTAAAAAAGTCAAACACGGATTTAATGAAGGGACCAACCATGAAGACTAAATGGTCTCCCACAAAATAGGAGGCCAGCGAAGTGGTAAACAAACACAAGACGCAGGCAGGCAACTAGGATAATCGTGAGGACCCAGAAGTGCGACGCCAATTCTTCGTTTAGGACCATTTCCAAATAAATGGGCTATGTCCCCCACGAGGCTGTAATCCGGTGAGAAGCAGGACGATTCTCCTTTAGGATGTTCATATAATAAATGATTTCGAGTCAACAGTAGCATAAATTTAATATGGGGACGTTTTGCTGAATTTTCTGCGATAATAGTACCTTGATGATCAGAAAGTGACATGATAAAATTTAATTCTAAGGGCCAAAAAACTTATGAGGAGGGAGTGTATTTTTTTGGGACATATATAAGCATTAGGGGTGTGCATAGGCAGAGCTAGGCAGGGTAGCCCCCTACCCGGTGCCCTGCCCAAAAAATGTATGGGCTGCATTTTATAGCCCGATGCCCGGCCTTGCCCGGTAAAAGCCCGAACAATTTTGGGCAGGGCATGGGCGGGCTGGGCATGCCCAAATTGTGATGTCATGCTCATATTGTGAAAAAAAATTATAATTATGAATTTCTAAAATAATACCATATTCATGTGTCTTTAAGAGTTAAATAATATCTATAATTCACTAAGAATAAGAGAACAAAGATAATAATTAAAATCTTGAGATCCATTGCATATAAAAAATAAGCGTTGAAATCTAAGTAGTTTGTAATTATAACTTTGTATCAATCTCCCTAATATTGATAAAGATAAAGCATCTAAAAAAATAAAATAAATAATTATAATTTGTAATGTAATCATATGATAATTAATAAAGTTAAAAAAAATTAGTATAGTTATAAATATTAAAAGATACAACTTACCTACTTATATTTCTAAAATTACCTTATAATCACCAGTAGCTATCACATTCTCCCTTTTAAGATAGAGAAAAATAAAAAAAATAAAAGAAGGGGTGCTCATGGGCAGGGCAGCCCCTATGCCCGGTGCCCAGCTCGAAAAATGCATGGGCTGTATTTTGCAGCCTGATGCCCGGCCCTGCCTGGTAAAAATTGGGTTAGGTAGGATATTTTTTTTACGGGTTAGACATAGTATAGCAGGTCATGAGGATTATGCACAATCCTAATAAGCATGGGTATGCATGTATAATTTTCCACAGGAAATGCCTACACCATGATTCCTCATTTCTTTATGATAGTATACTATTCTTATTAGATGATGACCTCATTTTCTTCCTTGGCCAATAATGACCTCGTAATTAGCCGCAAGTCATCCGAGGGAAATAAAAAGTCAACCATGAATTAAATCTCCCGCTTGAGCATATGTTATTGAAATAAACTAGGTGGGGTCCGAAAAATAAGTGTTGATATTTACAATTTGTAAATATTATTGAGTTGGTTTCACAATAAATCTTTACTATTTATAATATAATCATCTAATCTTTAATATAAAATATAATTAATAAATTAAAATTAATTATAAATATAAAATATATTTTTTATATTTATTAATTTTATAAAATTTATTTTTATCGATATTCTATCAATAATAATTAAGTAAAATGAAAATGAGGAGTTAAGAATATATTTATAGTATTTTAGAAAAATTGTTATATTAATTTTTTTAATATAATTAAAATAGTTAAATATATTATATATTATTAATTTTTGAACTTTTTGTAATAAGAAAAGATAAGTGCAAATGGAAGTATAAAAATAGAAAGAGTGAAATGCGTAGGGAGAAGAGGGAAGATAGGGGGAGAGGAAGGGGACCAGGAGAAAGGAAGAAGTACTGCGTAGGAACTTTGGGAGGCGGGAAGGACCAGGAGTCACTCATTGTTAGGATTTGAACCGCTAATCACGGGTTCTTTGGCCGCAACTTGCTGCCGTGACTTGGACCCAATTCGGACCTAACTGCCTTGGCACTCACCAGAGTCACGGACACGTACCATTAGGGACGGTACTTTCCTGTGCCTCCTTATAAAACAAACAACGCGACGGGCACCTCTCATTTAATTCGTTCCTTTCCCTTCCTTTGAAAATTCCCCACACAACCTCCTCACCTCTACTAATCATAATCATCATATCACCCCCCCAAAACTGGAGATTTCATTATTTTTTCTACTTCCCATAAATAATTAGTTATTTCAACTCAATTCGATAAGGATAAGATATAACAGTAATTTCAGACTCCAGTTCTTTTGCTGTATAGCAGTCTTAAATAAGGGTCAAATGTCTCTGTCCATGCAATGTATAACTAAAACTAAACACGAATGATCTGAATGCGCCAAAACATGGATATATAGAAGTGTGGCGTTGTATACGGATGAATTACGCATACACGCCGCACATGTGATGAAGATAAAAGAAGGGAAAGGAACGTACGGATATCGTCGTCGCTGAAGGGCTTGGAGTCGGCGATTTCATCAGGAGGAAGAGTGAAACCGGTAAAGGAGAAGGAGAGGCCAAAGCTCGCACTCGAAGCTCGGCTCAGAGCCGCGCCGCTGCTCACCTCATCCAGCTCAAACTTCAGCTGAGCGCTCCTCGACTTCCTTATGTGCGTGTTGTTCTTCCCTCCTCCGCTTCTCCCCGGCGATGCCGCTGTCATCCGCCTACTTGATTTCCTCGACGGCGTTGCTCCGCCCCCGGCTCCGGCCTGCTCCACCAATCCCATCGATTCGCTCGACGATTGCGACTTCAGTGCCTCCACCAGCTGATCAGATTTCGTTCTCGCCAGCCCCCCGCACGTATTTGCTTTCTCCATCATCACCTCTCTCACCTGTCACCACCAAATCCAAAATCTCTTTACCCATTCAATCTAGGCTCCAGAGAATGCGGTGTATATATATATATATATCACACACATACACTTTTTCTAGTGCGTGTTTGCGTGTGAGTATAACTTTACAGACCAAAGATATAATGCTTATATATGATAAATCCATACCAGAGAATAAATATATGTTCGTTTATGATTATTATTTCCCCCGAGATGACAAATTAAGATGGAGAAGGACGAGGTAGAGAAGGATATGAATGTTGCTCTGTTACTCCGCGTATATAAAACATGAAGAGAGGACAATGATGAGACTAACAGAAGAAGAGAGCTAGAGAAGCAGAAATGTACTCCAGGAGTACCGGAAGAAGAAGATAAGATGCGCATATATACTAAAATAAGTGTTAATCAATAAAGAGGATATACACAAAATCAAAAAGAGAAAGTTTGAAGCAGTGTGCGAGAAAGATCATTGAGAATTCTTGCATCCTAACCGTTTCAGGCCGAAGTAGAAGACAAAACCTCGAGAGAGAAAAGCTTGTGGGTTGCTATGCGATGTGTGTGTTTGTAAAGGCCAGCTCAAATAATGTTGACCCATCCCCCCGCCCCCTTATAAAGGGGCAATTAATTGCAGTTACCATATTACCCTTGCGCTTCCTAACAGATATAATTTCTCCCTATAATTGCATCTTTCAAATTGTGATAAGATATAGACTTCTGATATGACACGTCGCACGCACAAGATCAAACGTATGGGATGGGAGTCCCAAATATTCTATGACAAATATGTTGTAGTTATGATGAATATTATATATGCATGTGTCCGTCTCTCAAATAATACGCATTTAATTAGTTTAGATTTGAGTTCCGTTACATTTATTTTGAATTAAAACATCGCTTTTTATTAGAACACACAGATAAACGATTATCATTATTTCATTTCTTACATTTTAGAAAACAATAGAATAGGATCTTAAGATGAATACATGATATTGTTGAACTTATGTATGTACTGGGATATATGTATGTATGTATGTATGTATGTATGTATGTATGTATGTATGTATGTATGTATGTATGTATGTATGTATGTATGTATGTATGTATGTATGTATGTATGTATGTATGTATGTGGTACCGATGAGATGGGCATCATGGCCGTACACGTGGCAGCGGGCTTTTGCATGCAAGTATGGGTGTTTAGGATTTAAGGCGTTGAGGGTTACTATTCTGGGGTATACTAGAGAGTTGGAGGTTGAAGGCGAGAGGAGCAAATTAACTTTTGGTATTAATGAAGGGGTTTTAACGTTATGCGAGGGCGGCTTGTGGCTCATGTGCCGGCTAATGAAGTAGCCATGATGCAGACGAAGTAAAAGGCCACTTGAAGGGCCATGCATGTTTGAAGCAGACGATTAATTGAGAGAGGTCCTAGCTTATTGCCTTTCAGATCCAAGATTACCCGTCCATGAGGGAAGAAGGCTCTTAATGGAGTTTGGAGTTTTGTATTCGTTTGGATTCTGGATTAGAGCTCTCGTGTCTGTTCCTGTGCATATAACTTGACAACGATGAAACCATGACGATATCTTGTCCTGGGCTAGCTTCTTTCTTCGTCGTCGTATGCCTTTTTTCACCATGGTGAGTTCAAATGTTCAATTCAATTGCCACCCAATCGTACGTGATCTTAAGTTGGCGAGAAAGATCCAAAACGTACGAGTTGGCGTTATGTTCTTGTACCAGCTCTGGCGGCAATTCAAGTATCAAAAGCAGGTACGCTTGTTTATGTACATATATAGACGGACGTTGATTCTCGAACTTTCCGTAACAAATTGTACCCCACACATTTTGGTGGACAAATATAACAACATTTTGATCATTTATAGCGATATATATATATATATATATGTAATTAATGCTTTTCACGAAAAGATTATTTCTGTCCTCTCTCTCTCTCTATGGGAATACAAATGCGTACACGCATCCATCCCCAAGTTTCAGTCGATGTTTGAGCAAATTAAATTGAGTCCAAGCGTTGTTGCTTTCTAGTAATTTTCTACTAATGCCTCCAAATAATGCACGCGCATATTAAAGGCGACTCTTTTACCGTCAAAGACGATGGACGTACGCTGATCACTACATATCGATCGCCCCAATTTTTTGTTATGCCATTTTTTTATTTTTGTATAATAAATAAAGATACTCCAATAATATTTTAGTGAATTCTCTTATATATATATAGTGTTTACTTTAATGCATTGCTTTATTATAGTTATCAACCCCTTAACTAATTAGCGACAAGTTTTTTTTTTTATAAAAACTAGCGTTAAGTTGTCAACAAGGTAAAGATAATGGCTAGAATTATTTTTTTTAAGTGCACTTTTAAAGAAACACTCAATCTGATATTTATTTTAAAGATAATTTTAAGAAGGAATGAACGGTCTTTATTGTAAATTGCTAATGTGACTATGTAGCATATGAATATATAGAACTATCGTGTGCAAAACCATGTTATAAAGTGGAGATTGCGGATTCGTGAACGAGAGAATGAGGGAAGAAGGGAGGGCAAGAAAGTAAAATTGAAAAAGGAGAGATATGAGTGGTGGACAGATGGGTGGGTGCCAACAGGAGACGTTTGGTGGTTCCTGACGAAAGAGAAGCTCTCCGACCCTTAACTGTCTTTTGCTGTGCTGGCCCCACCTCTCTCCACCGAATCTCGCCACGTGTTCCCTCCTTTTCTCCATTTCCCCATTTTTCCCAACCCCCCAAAATTATCTCGCTTTTAATCCTCACGTATTTATTTGAAAGTTGGGGTTCAATTACTAATTGATGATATGATGACGTAATAATTAAGGAAATGATGAATGCGAGCGAATGGATGGGGCGGTGCCCTGAGAGGGAGGGAAGCTCACGTGACAGGGACGTGAGGGCGACAGACATAGTGTGTCTTACTTTGGTCCACTCAGTGTCAGTGCTCTTCTCTTTTTTACCCCTTCCAAGAACCTAATTTCCGTAGTTCGAATAAACTAATCATTTCATTATCTGTGCATGCACAAAAGCAAGAAAAGTGCGTCCATTGCGATATGCGGAGCATATCCCTCGGTGGCCGCCACGCGTTCCGTCCATAATCCACTGACTACACCTCTGATCAACCTCCTACACGTGGCCACCACTGGGCCTTGTCTTCTCCCACCGCCTTCCACGTGGACCCCTCGCCTTCTCGTTTTTTGATCCGTTCCCATCCCGTCTTGCTTTTATTTCATTTTCAGCCTAGCTAACAGAAGTGGCCGTGGAATTTTGAAAAGTATGCGCTGGTGCCGATTAAGCACGCAAAATCATGCTAATATAAACGATATATGGATAAAGATAATAGGGAAAAAGAAACAAAGACGAGGAGGGGTAGAATAGAGAAGAATCCAGGTAGGTGTTGGACCATAGCACCAAAAAACAGGGCACATGCTCTGAGGCATCAATCCTCCAAAAGGCTATCTCAACCTCCATCCCTTATCCGCCACCCCACTTGGCTGGGATTCATCATCCCATGTAACTATGTTTACTCCCAAGTTTCTTTAATCTCTGTTTTAAACTTTCGGTTTACGTTTTCTGTTGGTAAGCATTAATTAAAATAATATTTATGATCCTATATTTAATTTTGATGTGCTGTTCTGGCATTGTATATATAAATAATATAAATGAATAATCCGTTTTGCCGAAATGAATACTCCTACATTACTATTCTAAAGTAATTGCTGAATCATATGAAGTGATGTGACAAGGGATAATGATGAATATATAGCAATAAAAGAAGAATGGATATCCAAATTTCAGAAACCCAAACATGGGCAAATTTAAAGAAGATGGTGTGCATTTAATTGGTTAAAAAGTGTCATGTGCTCGAGACACACCCACACAAAAAGGAAAAAGAAAGAAACATGAAACGTTGAAACTGCAGTTAGAGTCGTTACACGTTGCTGGTTCATAACAGTCTCCAGCTTTGAGGTTAAGCATGGGCACGTGATGATGATTCGTGCGCACTTTTGGGTGTCTCTCTTGCTGAGCACGTGAGGAATAAACCGTTACGGTTGTTATCCCCTAAACCGGTGCCTGTAATACACACTTCCTTTACCAATCCCTCTAATCAGTAAGTACTATTCCATAGGATATAGGCTTCACTTTTCTCTTTCTTCTTTCTTTAATTTCGTGATTGCGTGTTACCTTTTTTCGTCTCGTCAGTCAACTCATGTGTACACTTAACAGGTCACACATAGCTAGCACTGCTTCCAAGCTGACTCCTGTTTCGTATTAATTAATACTAATTCGATTCTTACGCCCAGTAGCCTCTCATTAAAAAGGCCGTTACATATTAGTCGGCTAATGTTAATAATGTGAACTATATGAAATTTAATAACTATATATATATAGTATATTTTAAAATTATATAATACCTAATATATTGATCTTATTTTTTATATATATTTAGTATTCTAATATTATTTATATTATAATTTTACCTATAATCTTTTTAATTTAATATAATTTTATATATTATTTATTTTTTTAAGTATTAAGAATTGTATTAAATTAAAAAAAATATGAATAAAAATAAATAAAATTAAAATATTTAATTGTATTTTTTTATAAGAGATATATGGAAAAATAAAAAATTACACGGCTAAATTACATATGAACATTAAACATCATAATAATGAGAATTTTCTATGATATTTAATAGTCATGAGAAAAGTGGCCCCGGAGACTTTTTAAGAAGAGAAATGAATCGTCGCCAACAATTTAAGAAAATTTTCTTCCCCAGACACGTGTACAACTAATTAATTCTGAAATCGCTACTTTCTAAAATTTTTGAGAGAATACCTTTTTTGATAAAAATAAAATTAAAATTAAAATTAAGATTAGATTAAAAATAAATTTTAAAAATTTATTTTATATAATAAAAATGAGTATAAAATTGATATATATTTTTCTATAACTTAAAATAAAATAATTTAAAATATTTTTTAATAACTCGAGAAATGTTAAAATTGTCTAAAAATTTATAAAATGAGGTAAAATATTTTATTTTTAATACTATCATCTTATTTTTTAATTTTTTATAGATATAAAATAATTTAAAATATTAAGAATTAAAATATAAATAATTTATATTGTACGAAATAGTTGAAGTGGCGCTAAGTAAACGTGTAGACTCCTCTTATATCTTCTGTGAGAATACTCCACGTCCATTAAAAAAAAATATCCCCTTGCCATGTTTTATGTGAACATCCTTCAGTCAACCGTTATTTTTTTATTAATAACTACTGGTGGATGCATCCCCCTAACCTAATATCCTGCAAATTGACAACTACGTACGGTCCAATTCCTATATCGAATTAGTTTTTCCTACCAAAAGAGAGTCGCCATATTTCCTTAATTGATGAATGCTAGAATAGGTTACCACTTTTCCCCTTTCATTTTCTTTTATTTTTTAATTACAATCAATGTAAACACACAAATATATATAAGCTGGCAGCCAACAATCTCCTTCACACATAGGTTGAGGATATTTTGCTTTTGGGGGGGAAGGGGATGGTTGGTGTCAATGATAGCGATGGAACAATAAACATGATGTCTATAAGAGTTATGTAGAATTACACCTTATATATCAAACTTACTGTAGTGGTATCACAAGCAAAATTAAGACAATAAATAAAAAGAAGAATAGCAAGTTAAAGTGAATAGTGTACGAAATCTAAGAATAAAATATTAATAACAATTAACAAATCAAATGAGTAGATACGATATAGTAGATTATATATGTTACATGGTTGGGACTTGACTGACAAAATGACATAAACACATGACAGTACAGTTACTTAAGTTATATTCATAGATATTAATAGATTACACTTTACACTTATCAAACTAGCAGCAGCATCTCAAGCAAAAACAAGGATTAAGTAGAAATCATCAGAAATGGAAGAAAAAGAAAATGATTGGAGCCGTGTGCAATGTACCCCAAGAACATGAAATATTATTAACAAACCAATAGAACCAAAATACAACAGCATATATATAGGCTACAATGGCTGCATAGTTTGAGCCTGACTGACAAAATGGTATAAATACATGTTGACAAATCCTTATATTCAGACAAGGGGGAAAACAGCTACAAATTCAGAGGATAAGCCGTCGTCTGATGCACTAGAGAGACATATTCACCAAAAGTTTTTTTTTTTTTAGATCACTATAAAACATACCGCTCAGCAGATTATCCACCCACCTTCTCCCCAGTTCATACAAGGGCCCGCTCTTACAGGGGAAGAGAGGATGCAGGCTGAAAGACATCCATCAAGTCATCACATGCCGTGACCTACACACCTCAATAATTAATGCCCGACAACATCCACAACTCTACTCGCGATATCCTATAGTCCCTTTTCAGAGTCTCGCATCATTGCAACAAACTCATTATAATCAATACGCCCATCCTGAAAGCCGAGCACAACAAACCAAAAAATTTCGAGTTATAATATAGAAAATGAAATAAAATGTCCACGGTGACTTCTTCTTTTTGGGTTGGGGAGGGGGAAGTGGCAAAGGAACCATTTATAGGAAACCATTGGAAAGGAGCATATGTTACATTATCCCGGTCAACTTCGCGGATTATATCGTCTAATTGAACATCTTCGAGACCAAACTTTTGACACGCTTGCTGGAGCTCGTCTCGCGTAATGTAGCCACTATTATCTTTGTCAAAATAGGAGAAGGCAGCATACAGACGATCCTCCTGTTGGACCTTGTTTTCATGAATCATAGCTGTTATGAATTCTCCATAGTCTAATGTACCGCTGTTATCTGTGTCTGCCTGAAGTTTAAAGAAAAAAATCAGCATTAGTTATTACTATATTACATGGAATTCATTACCAATCAATTTGAATTTCATGCCAATGCTTACCGATTGCATTAACCGATCAATTTCAGAATCCTTCAGGAAAGCACCCACTCTCTCCAAACCAACTTTCAGTTCCTCACGAGTGATGTGTCCACTATTATCTGTGTCTATCATCTTGAACATTTCTTTCAACCCAGCAATTTCATCCTCCGACAGACTTTCAGCAATTACCTGTTGTCAAAGAATAATTCCGCAAAGTCATAATATATCATGCAAATAAAACTTAAAAACAACAGTCGGATTAATCTCAAAGGGACTTGTTATAGAAGCATTATTCTACCAAATGTTAGTTAAACAACTAGGCATTATTAGTATAACTGCTAAGGAGACATTCAAAACACATTCTAGTTTTGTCAAATGATACCCCAGGGGTTGCTAATAGCTGTTATTTACTGAACAGAGCGCCTGTCTCTCACCTCGTCACAAATTGGAAAATTCAAATGTTAACCCCGTGTCTGCTATTTTTGGAGATAGTTTCAGTAAAAATTCTCTAGAAAAGTAGTTCAACTTGCAAAAGTCATGGTGTATTGAGCGTAAATATAGCTGTACTCATGATTCTAGGATTTCTTATGAGTGCAAACAATATTCCACACGCACAGATTGAACAGCATCATAGCAAATATAAAATACTATTTGCAAGATTTCAACGTGGGTCACCGGATAAGTATCCTCTAAGATAGCTAGCGGGTACATACTCGGATCGCCATCTTTTTGAGCTTGTTCCTGGCAGAAAATTGCTTCAAACGACTTAAAACAACAGAATCAAGAGGTTTATCAAGAGCAAAACCTTCAGTCTGAAACCAAGGATGGCCTGCACATAATCAAAAGCTTGACTTATTGGCCTTATTTATTCAAAAGCTGAAGATGCATATGTTTCAAGCAGAACAGAAATTAATGGTAGTTATTGAGAATAATCAGATAAAAGTTGCAACGGTGCAAACAGCTGAGAATATTGTTCTATTTAAAAGTAGAAAGCCTTTCCATTCATAGTATGCAGCATAAGAGTAGCTTGCAACTGAGTGAGTTACTAACAAGATGATTTGGTGCTGTAAATTTATGATTGTCTACATTAAATAACCATGTATAACCAGATGAACTACATCACATGAAAGATCAAACTGGTCTGTGATCATAAAAAAGAATGAAAACTATCACAAGCTGCACTTTAGATCAAATCATATAGCAACACAGAGGAATTGCTACTCACTAAGAACTTCACGTGCCGATAGTCGCTTCTTAGGGTCTCTTACAAGCATTTTTCGAAGAAGGTCCTTTGCACTTGCAGATATGCTAGGCCATGGCTCAGAGACAAGGTCAAGTTCTCCTTTTAAAACTTGGTCAAATATGCCTAGCTCCGTTTCTGGTCCAAAATAAGGAACATCAGGAATTGGCATGTAATTAACAAACCCTAACAAACGACAGACTGACAATGCAATGTAGTTAAGATTGCAGAGTAGGTGGCACAGCTTTCTCACCGTCCCAAAATGGGGGAACTCCACTCAGTAAGATATAAATGATCACCCCTGCACTCCAGACGTCACATTCTTTACCATAGAACTTCCGCAAAACTTCAGGGGCCACATAATAGGGGCTCCCAACCACATCGGTAAATGTTTCACCTGAAAGTTCAATATGTTTCTCAATCTGAAGTAGAAAATATTCAATTCAGCATAAGTGCACCAAGCAGCTAGAAAACAGTGATTTTCTGACTCGCTTGGGGGAGAAGGACACGTGAAATGATTAGTGAGAGTGAGAGTCAGAAAATAGATAAATGAGTGTGCTAATGACCCCATGCAAGGGAAAAAAATGATTTCAGTAACCATATTTAATTATTTCTGTTTGCAACCTGGCGTCTTCTTTTAAATGATTTAGTGAAGATTGTCTTTATTCGCAGTAGATAAAAATAATTAAAAAAATCGATATGATTAGGTCAATAAAGATGCAAATCCCTGATCAACATCAGGGGAGTATATTAAAGTGAATAATGAGATGGATATACCTGGTCTGAAGAACACCGAGAGGCCGAAATCTATTGTCTTAAGCTGTGACTCTTCCTCTTGGCCGACGAACAGAAAGTTCTCTGGCTTCAAGTCCCGATGCATGACCCCCATAGAATGAAATGCCTCTACGACACCAACGATCACCCTTGCAAGCTCGGCTGCCTTTTTCTCAGTGTAGTGCCCTCTCTGTATGATCCTGTCAAAAAGCTCTCCACCAGCACAGAGTTCCATAACCACATGAACAGCTACAGCATCTTCATAAGCACCAATTATCTGAATCACGTTGGGATGACCAGACAAGTGGTGCATTATCTGAATCTCCCTTCTGACATCTTCTATGTCCTCTTGTGTGTTCAATTTTCTCTTAAGAATGGATTTACAAGCAAACTCTTTGCCAGTGGTCTTCTCCAGACAGTAGTATGTTGTCCCAAACTGCCCTTGACCAAGCTTACGCCCCAGACTAAAAAAATCCTTTATATTCTCATTTATCTTCCCCAACACCGAATGTATTCGAAGTCCAATGCTCGATGCCCTTTTAACATGAGTAGGTTTAGTAGCTTCACCGGCAATAGCAGTATTGCCAGAGGAAGAAGCTTCGTTGACCACCTCCGGCTTAACAGGCTTTTCAGGTTCCGTAGGAGCAGGGGCATTGACCACCATCTCCGTCCTACCAGGCTTCTCATCATTGACCACTTCCGGCTTAGCAGGCTCCTCATCATTGACCAACTCCGGCTTAGCGGGCTTCTCATCATTGACCACATCCGGCTTAGCGGGCTTCTCATCATTCACCACCTCCGGCTTAGCATTCTTCTCATCTTTCCCAGCACCAGAAGTACTACCGGTAGGTTCATTGACCTCGGGTTTAGCAGGCTTTTCGGGTTCTGGTGGCGGCGGCGGCTTTATTTCATCGCTGGGAATTTTCACCAATTCAGGTGGTGTACTTTGAACTTGCTTTGGAGCGTCAGAATCTTTAGATGAATCAGGTCCAGCATTTTCCGTGCTTTTATTGTCCTCGTCGCCGTCAGGCGCTGGAAGCCTGCCCTCCGGCGGCTGGCTTTTTCTGAAAGCGGATGTGATCGATTGGAAGAACCCATTCCCAACAAGGCTAGGTCCCACACAGGAGTTGCCCATCAAATTATATCCTTCGCGGCGTTCTCCACAGCCTTTTGTGAATACCAATGCGCTGATTGATCGCCGATGATTCCATTGACGTTAAAATCGGGGACTCAGAATGAACAACTCCATCCAAGAAAACCTCATCGATTCTGGATATCCTAATTGCACCTGAACATTAATGCTCGCATTGCGTCGAGCACCAGGATCGGCATAATGTATGAATTGATTCAACAATTATATCAAAACGGAATCAATGAGAAGGATAATCGTTGACGTAAAATCTGAATATTTGGAGGAGAATGGAAATTTCCCCCTTCAATTTTTCTGTTAATAATAATTAAGAAGATAAAAAAAAAATAGTCACGGCTAGCATGCCAAAAAATTCAGCATTTTTTACATAAAATAAATCTGTACTAAAAATTTTTCATTTCTAAATTGGGTCTAATTATAAAAATTTAAGCTGAACGAAAACATTAAAAAAAATTGCGTATATGAATTCGTTCTTTCCAAATACAGTATAATTCACATATTTCTTAATGTAAAGTTTGCTTTCTTCTACTAACAAAGGACTTTAAATAATCTATATATAATATATAAATTTTAACAATTCAAATTGGTGATTGATAAAAAGTGTAACTTATCTCTCTATGCAACACGTGGAATAAAAGAGTCGCATACATGATATTTTATTTGGCAATTTTGATAATTAATCTTGAGAGTTGCATGCACATTTACGTAGTTGTCGTAAATAGCGGCCGATCCACACGTAGTTGCTGGAGTGGTAACGAAGGAGAATGCATGCATGCGAGGGAAATTAAATTAAGGGACCCATGAACGCTGCATGAGGACATTAGTCCATTCGATAGATGCTGAGGTTGCTATATTTTATGAATTTGAACTGTTCAAATGATCAATTCGTTTATCTCATGCCTTTCTGTGGTTTTGACTTTTCGTTGCTCCTCGACTAATTATCGATATGCCAATGTGTGGATTTTCCACCGAAATAAAACATATAAAATATTTTGACTCACTTCCGATGATGCATTTTTAGTTAGAGTGGCATGCATCGTGTTTAATTAGCTTTTTTACTGTGTCTCTTTTTGGTCAACCTTTTTTACCATGTTAGTTTTGAAAATGAAGGAACTGAATCTACTATGGCTTTTTTTCAAATAAAGCCAGATCAAATGCTTATGATCGGGGAGAAGTTTATTCTGGTAAATAACAGTTTATCTGTTGGCTTGTTAATCTATGGGAAAAAATATATATAATGTGTTAGAATACAACAACTCAATGAAGATTCTCTAAACGTAAAATCAAGCTAATGATATCATTGAATAATTATATGGTTTAAGTTGAATATCTGAAGTTTGACCAAAACGACAGTCCACGGTTGAATTTCTCAAAAAGAGAACTGGAGTAACCAAGCCCAGAAAAAACAAAAAGAACAACGCTTTGAATGGTCATTTATTAACGTTAATTAGAATATGTAAGCATAATATAATATAGTAAATGGGGCTTCAAGAGGGAAAATGTCCACACAGGATGACTTGGACCGTGAATTTTGACTCAGGAATGAACACCGATTCTCCCACCGAGCCGGCGAATTTTACAAAAGGCGGTTCAAAAATTCTAACTTAGCACCAAATTAAAAACAAAACTCAGATTATATAAATCTTAGAAAAGACGAAATCAGAGTAGACCATGAGTGCCTGTCATATTTTGTCAACGAACCCGCACTTAAATGCTCAAGCAGCCTTAACCATCCCCACTCCCTTCCCTCTCTCTCTCTCTATATATAAAACACGAATCAGAAACTTGAAAGAAAACACCATACTTCAGAAAACACAAAAGATGGATTGGCAATCTGAAGCAAACAGATCAATGAAGTTGCAGGGTCCAAGGCCTGGACCTCTCATGGTGAACGAGAGCTCCAGGAAGATGATGAAGAAGGAGCATGTCGCAGGTAAGAAGCAGTGTTCGTCTCCGGTGGTTATTTATTTGAGATCTCCCGAGGTGTTTCGCGTAAAGCCAGAAGAATTTATGAGTCTGGTGCAGCAGCTAACTGGGAATCCCAATCCACCATCTTCCACTTTTTGCGAAACCCTACATCGTTCAGAATCAGAGAAGGACGCCGTCGGCGTCGGCGTCGACGAGATCGGCCAATTAGAGCATTTCAGATGTACTTCTAGGGTTGGCCCTACCGACTTTCACACTTCAATTCACTTTGTGGACTTTGTGTGAACTCGCTCCACAAGTAGTGATCCTTCGTTGGTCTAATATTTACAAGAATATATGTTACTTTAGTATTATAAAGCATATCAAATACCATATCTACATCACATGGATCGCTTTCCAGTTTAATTGCCTGCATGTGATCAACCCCATTTTCTTGGAGCAAAGGGCTGGTTAAGAATGCTGCTGAAACTTGGATATAATGGAGTTCTGTTATCAAATTAATTCACGTGTGTGAGTTTATAATTTTCGATTTAAAAAAAAAAGGCTTATTTGCATATAAATCGATAATTAATCAAAATGCGACGTGGTCATTATTTTTCGTTCATTTTACATACGCAAAATGAAAGACACAAAAAAAATTGGACAGGAATCGATGACGATTATCATCGTCAAAGCGTTTGATAAAGAATACTCTATACGAACTTTTATTGATCGATCGTTAGTCCCAAAACAAGTTCGACAAGTGGGGAAAAGGAAAAACCTCATTATGAGATATATACTTTTTAATTAGTGACTCTTCTGATCTTAAATATCTTAAATATAAGATATACTAATTTTTAATATAAATTAGGTTTTATAAAAAAAAAATTGCATGAATACTATCTATTGAACTATAAAAAAATAAAAATTACACTGCATTCAATGAAGACGCATTTATTTTAACATTTGGTCTACTCTGAATGTCAATCAAATTATATCAACTTCAATTAATGCAAATTTTTGTTTGAACATAATTAAAATTACCTGTTTTTAAATGAAAATTTAATCCCCTCAATATTGTTATAGTATAGGATATAGGATAAATTACCATTTCTGTGTTTTTATATCTATTACAACCGTTAAATTTTAACCAAAATAATTATTTTTCCAAAAAGGAAAAAAAAAACGACTCGCTAATCGCTATACAAAGAGTAATTATAAATTTATAATCATATTTTGAGACTCCTAAATACAGGAGACTTACGAACGGTCATAAACGGTGTAGCGCTCACGGCGTCAGAAACAGGAGGGAAATCAAATTGCTTTTAAACGCAATTCACTTTCGCCGCTAAATTTTCTTCCTTGCCTGCCATCTCAGTTCATTCAGTTCACCCCCGCTCATCTCCCTCAAACTCTGGACAGGGTCTGCCCTCAAAATCGTATTTGGGGCGAAACTAATCCAAAATCCGGGACTCGATTCAATCTCAGGTCAAGGGCATATTGTATTTTACCCAATATGGAGGTAAGATGACATCGATCTTTCGATTCTTTAGCTTCTGAATCGCTTGCAGTCTTTATATATACACCTCGGAAAAATCTTGGTCGCAATCCTGAACTCTTTGCCCCCATTAACCCCCACCCTTAGAATCGCGGCTTCGTCGACTTAAATCGGATATGCCAAGGTTTACAATGTTTATTCTATCACTGTGGAAATTTTTATGTTTTAAAATCTATCTCGCATCTCACTAGACCTACTTCAATTTATCTTAGGACGTGCTTTGATTGGTAAGAGAGCTGTAATCTTGGTTTTCAAAGCCAAGGCATGGCAAAAGGTGTTGCACCAATTTCGCTACTCCATCGCTCTCATCTAGTTGGCTCAGGGCCTCGAAATAGTGACACAATGATGAAAAGAAAAACGCCTTCAGAATTGAGGGTAAATCTCTTAATTTTTATTTTATAAATTAAAGCGTGATTTGTATGCTAGGCTGACTTATTTCCAGCAATTTTTCATTGATATTGACTACCATTAATGAACTGTTGAGGACGACTGAGCTAGAAATTCTCATGTCTAAGTCATCCGTATGTTGTTGACAGGGAGAGCAGTTAAAGCGGGCTAGTGCTGTGACTGTGGACCTTACAGATGAATCTCCATTGCCCTTGAGCAGCACTTCAAAGTAAGCTTCTCCCGGTTCTCTTTGATTTTTTTTATGTCATAATTTGTCGACAGCGTGCTTGATTTGTGTTTGCAACACCAGTGACGGGGATGATGGGCTTAAGAGGCCAGGGCTCTCAAGGAACCCAAAATTCATTGATACACGTGTTGATGATGTATTTCCTGCCAAAAAGTCCAGGTTTAGAATGACTTCTGGTAAAGAAAACGCAAAGGTGATTACATTTTTACAAGACATGTGACTTATACTGAGTTTTTTCTGTTCACATCCTCGTTGGATGGCAAATCTCTGACTGCTAATGTGTTTTGAATTGAACTAAGTAACCTTGTCACTGTTTAGGAAAATACATCTACGGAGAAAACTTGCACGCTGAAGAATACCTATGTTATTACTAATTTGATTGCCACAAAACAGCAAGGGATATCATGGTTTGCCTTGTTGCCTATGTATTCTCTTTAGTTCAAATTTATAATTTCATTGTGTTGATTGTCTTTGTTAATTGCTCAGCTTAGAGAATACTGTTGATTCTAGTGAAGTAAACAAAGATAGTAAATTGCAGTCTAGTCATACAATTGAAAAGTGCAGCCAAGGAAAGTTCCTCACTGTAGCTGAGCTTTCATCATATGCTGATAGATCTTCAGGCTTGGCAGCTATTGATATGGTATACATTGGCAGATTTCATTTCTTCTCCTTTACTCATATTTTGGATGCCACTTGTAATTATGGTTTCAATTATAGGGTAATGCATTAAGAGGACTAGCTGCCCCAGAACTAAATGTGAGCTGTGGCTCAGCTGCTAATTCATCTAAAAGACTTGGAGATACTGCATCAACCACTGTGGGCAATTTTATCAATGAGTGGCATGTACCTGGCCATAAGGCTCCTCTGGATCTTACACTTAAAACTAGTATGCGTGTTGTTTCTTCTTCTGTGAATTGGTGAGTACATAGGATGGACTGATTACCTTTGAGAATGAAGAAGAATGGCACAATTTTCACTTTGTTAATGCACCACCCATTTGATGTGATGTATTTGAATACTATATCGCCTGCTTACTTTGTTGGTCTCAGCTATCTTTGGTGTTCTTGATTGTTATCCTGTACATTTTTTTGTTGATTTTTAAACTTCAGGATTCAGAGGTCATTTATGCGCCGAACCATGCCTCAATTAACCTTCAAACATGGCACTTTCAAGGATCAAAATATGAGCGGTCATTCATATCTCACATCTAGTTCTGATGCCTTTGAAGGTTTGCATTCATGGATGTATCCTCAATCCACCCTACCACCTTCCGTCATCTCAGTTTTGAGCTCATCAAATGCTGAGGGAGGTTGTCAAACAGCTTTTAACCTTTTCCATTTCCAGTCTCTTCCTTGTTTTCTTCCTCTTTATTATGGTGGATGTTTCCCTTTTGTGCAGTAGAATTGGAGTTCTTAAATAAACGGCAAATGCACTGGGAAGAATCTTTCCGAAACCTCTATTATATGCTTCGTAATAATGCATGTGGCATCTTTTATGGTGATTGCATACCCTTACTAGTTCCAATGCCATACTTATTTCTTACTTTGAATTTGAATTTGAATGGAAACCAAGTATTAATCTGCCCGTGTTCCCTCCATCTTCTAGTTTGCACTTCCCAGTTTGTGGTGATGTTCACCCGGAGTGATGGCTATGATAAATCCATATCCTCTTGCAATGCTTATATCTCTCAGTCAACCAGAGGCTTGAGATCTTTACTAAGAGAACACGTAAGAATCTATTTACAAATTCCACACTTTGGTGTGTGCTTTGTACTTGTATGTCACTGTTAACTCAGTATTTACTCTGTCCGGTATACTTTTTCTTCCATAGTTTGTTATTTCCTGTACTGTGTACATAGGATAAGAGTAATTTTCCTTTGATAGAATATTTTTAGGCAGATATCAGTGAAACTGAGTATTAGGTTTTATGTTTGTTACATAGCGGGTCATTGAACTGGGGAGGGAAATAGGGAAAAAGTAAGGGGCATGAGGACTAGGGATCAAACCCAAGACATTAAACTCACCCCATTTGATGGTTAAACTAACATAATATAACTATCAGCTCATTGATGTTGCTTATCAGTTGTTTATTGCTTATCTGTATGAAAATAAAAACAAAATCTACTTGGTTATCCTCATTTGATGGCTTTCGTTTTCTTTTTCATTTTTTTGGGGGGCTAAAATCCTCATTTGATGGGTAAACTACTGAATATCAAGACTTAAAAAATGATTGTATATTTGAATTTAATTTTATAATATTCGGTGTTAGGTATGTTCTCTTTCTCTTTGGATTGACTAAGAGCTAGATATGAAAGACAACATTTTGTGAAATTAAAGATTCTCCTATTTTATTCTTATACTTGATATTGAAATGTGCCCTCAATATTTATTCAGTGATCATGTTTATACTTATTTTTGGCCATATTCCTGTTGACTAGGATGTTTGCTTCTCTATGCCTCTTTGCCATTCTAAAGTGGAGCAGATTGCTACTGAGGACCTGGTTGAACTCTCAGAAATAGAGAAGCATAATCTGGGGCAGGTTTGAATCAATAGACTGTTCATGTTACTTATTTTCTTATGCGATGCCTGATTTGTCCCTTGCTTTGACCTTTGGTTGTAGCTATAACTAGTAAATAGCTTTCTTTATGATTCTCTTGATAAGTCTGACTGTCTACTGGCTCCTTAGATTTTCTATTGGCTTCAATTTTTGACTGTGATAATTATGTATGGCACTTTCATTAATGATAAGTGCGCCTTTTGTTTTTTTGGGTATCTGCTCGTATATGTCAACACTTATCAAGAATTTAAGATTATTGTGGTGGAAATGACTGTCCTTCTTGTATCTATCTTATGCTCCTAATACAGGTCCATTAGTTAACTACATACATATTTTTTATTTTTGAGTTGATTGTTGCTTGCTGTGATCAAATTGCAGACTCGACGGATGAGATCCTTCTCTGATGTTGATAATACCCCAGAATCTCTGCTGGTTTTCAGTGGCAAAATGAATGTACACGGTTTATATGACCTTTTACTAAATTACAGGTGACTATTTAAGTAATTAATGGTAACTTTCTTTGAATGTTTCTGTCCAGATTTTCCATATACCAATTTGATGTTTCCTCAATTTCTAGCTTGTTGCTGACTAGTTCCTTTTGTCTGCAGATCTTTCTTTACCTCACTATCTGGTATGGATGTCCCTGTATTATGTTCTCCAGTGCCATTCCAAAATGCTGCCATTTCTTGTCCTGATGTACGTCATACCTTTGTGTTCCCCCCTAATAATTGTCATTCTCTATTTTCGCTCTTTTTTGTATCTAGTTGATGTTTAGTTGACTGTTGAACTGTCAAGCTAATCCTTTTACCTACATCACTTGAGAAAGAACAGGTATGAACACTTCATTTATGGAATTTATTATGGTTAATTTGGGATTAGGCAACAACTACCATCCTGAAACCTATGACAAATCTTCAAATGTAGTTGCTTAATCTTTTCAATATGCATGCTGGACTAGTGTTGATAAGATTTATCAGTAATTCAGTATCCTCCAAATAACCACTTGTCCCTTCCTTGAAAATTGAATGTTTTCTGTAAACTCGCTCAAGTAAATTTGCTATGCTAGTGCTACCCGTAGAGAAGTCTGCTTAATTGAGATACATTGGTTATTTTCTTGTTATGAAACAAGAGATGATTGGAACATAATGACGCCCCGTTTGTAGTTTAAATTCATGGAGATGAAAAGAGCTGAACAAATTGCTGCCTCCTATGATGAATCATATAAGAAGGATGCTGAAATTGCCCAAGGTTCATCAGATGGCCTTTGTTGTAGCATTGAAATCAAAGATACGATTCTTCCACCATGGATTATTTCTGGTATATGTTCGTTGATGAGTTCTGAAGGAAGAAAGTTTGAGGCAAGGTATGGATAGTTTCTGCATGATGATACCTGTTACTTGTTTGAATTGTTTGGTAAGGACCAAATTCATGCGGGCTGTACATTGATATGTGCTTCCTATGCGTGGAATGAATCTTTTATAAATTCAGCAGACATAATGACAAGATTTGCATGATCTGGGGCGTTAGGTTGTCCCTCTTCATTTCCTAGCCTAGCTGCTTCAATCTATGTTAGGGCTTCATGGTTTGTGTCAACCTGCCAATCATTCTTGAGCCATCAGGAGTCTATAAGCTGAATATTTCATGATCATGAGCTATATCTTGAGTGATGTGATGGATTTGTGACACATACTATTTAATCAAGTAAAACCATGTGCCAGATTTTGTTATTTGGCTCCTAAATGATGTTTTCTTTTTTGTCCCTCAGTTTTGTGACACAACCGAGCTCAGTTGGCTTGAATGTTGCTTTGAATTCAACTTGTGAGAAATCAGAATCTAAAGCTGCAGGTGGTGGAAGCTTGCAAAACTGCAATGTTACATTTGGCATTCCTGGAGCCATAGTCATCTCTGGCTTGCAGTCATGTTCGCTAAAGGGCCTAAAGTACTCTGATGATTCTTATACAGCTTCTCTATCGCCCGTATGATCATACCCTCTACAAGTAACTCTGGTTTCCATCACATTGCTGACTAATTATTCCAATTCTTATAGTTTCCTCCCTGGCAAAAAAGAATTCCTATGTATTTTAAAATCTACCTTGGAAGAACAGGTTGTAAGAAGAATTTGTGTAATATGTCAAAATAATTGTAATTTTTGTAAGCTGTAAGCCTGTAAGCATATCCTTATTTGGTGGGGATCCGCGTAAACCCTAGGAATACATTGCACGTGCAATTTCTATTTGGATTTGAATCATCTCAGAATGTTGAACATTTTCCCCCATTTTCAAGTTTTTTTCTATTCTGTATACTGAATATGTAGACGAATGGATTATACTGCCGTCGGGATCGCTGACGATTCCAGCAAGAGGAAAAATCAGAGAGAACGAAAAAAACATGCCATTAACCTCATGATATGCAAATTTGGAGTCCATGCATCAAGTTTTGAACATGCAAAAAACAAGTTCTTTTAATTCCTATGATTTAATTTACTGTGATTTGTAATTGCATTCTTATAATTAGTAATTAAATCTTTATATTTTCTAGTTTTTGCCATTATTTTTGTCAAGGTTTGCTATGCTTATAGTGTAATATATTAACATTTTTAATTTGTATGCCCGATGCAAAAATAAGATAAAATAAAAGTAACTCGTGATGGTATGAATCATATATATCAAAGATAAAATGGTATAGAATTAGACATGGTAAAAATTTGATAGTTGATAGTGCAGTGATAGAAGTCTGATAATAGGGACTGTAAATTAATCGAATAACAAAATTTTAAACTACGGCAGATTGCCAAGAATCGATGATCGATCACCATGAATATGATAATTTCATGACATACAAAAGATGAAAGTACATTTAATGAATAACAAATCAAAATGTTAATTTGTATCATATCAGAACTGTGGATTAGCAAAATTGAGTTTTGCTTCTTGCCTCCCTAGAAAGAGAACTTCAAAGCTCCCACTTTAGAATCTCTGACAGAATCCCAGAAGGAAAGTTTCTTCTACTGAATCTGTTTCTCTCCCTCTTTCCGGGTCAGCTCATCAATTATTCCAGGAAAAGAATCCTCGATAGCATTCCTAAATTTTTCTTACAAATTCACTCGATCTCTTGTTCCAGATACTAGCACGCTCGCATTCGGCCTCCTAACAAAATCCAAGACATTAAGCAAGTTTCTCCTGCAACAAATTACCCTCAATAAGTTCTGTCAAATAAAGAAATTCGATCCTGCACCATTTGAGATTATAATATCCACATGAAAAATACAAAGGTGAAACCAAATTAAACACTAGACAAATGTTGTATCATTAAATTGTTTTTAGCATTTAAGTTGTAGTTAATTGCACTCTTCTGTTTAATTTTGTTTTCTAAGATCACGGTGTGAATATTTTGATTTTCAATGAAACCTCTTTTCACTAAAAAAAATGTTTTTAGCATTTAGTTTTTCATGAGTTTTAATCATTTGCAATCTGCCAACTACATCACAAGAGATATAATACACATAACAGCATTGGCTTGAATGTGAAATTTTCATGTTTGGCTTCGATGATAAAGCACCAAATTCACTGAGCCACCAAAACGATATTAAACCAATAACTAATGAAAACGTGTCATGATATTAACAACTAAAATCAAGCACTTGATTACTCAGTGCAAAACCAGACAAGCCAAACAATTGCCTGATTCAAAGAAATCAACTTACAAAGATGTGAGTTACAAATTAGTTTGCGTTGATTGATAATCTACTAATCAATAGGTTACTATTAATTAAACTAACTTCAGAAACCTACAGAAAGCAGTACAGAATCTTACCTACCGACATAATTTTGGGTTATAGCTATGGACTCCTCCAAGTTGATCACCAAATGCCACCATCCATTAGGCACAAAGACAACCTCCCCAGCTTTACAGATGAACTCAATAGGTTTCTTTTTCCAACTTTTTGTCGCACCATAGAAGTTCATAAACCACTCAATTATTGAAACAGGAGATACAACCTGTGCACCATCAGGACTAGGATGAACTCCTGCTGGAATCACATCAGGAGGAAATAATATCCACTTCTTGGAGCCCTTGATTACTGCATTCCAAGAAGAAGTCGAATTTGGATCAACAAGGAAAGATGATCCTGATCCAGCTGGCCCAACAATAATCCACCTGTAGTCTGGTCTCTCTTTCCCCAAGACACCAAACAAGTCCTCTTGGAAGTAAGCAGGAACGTCAAATTGGGAATTTGGAACTTTTTCAGCAAACTTTGGATCAAACAAGTACAATGGTCTTTCTTCTCTCACTGGATCCGAATAATCAAACTAGTCTTTAAGCCTCATCTCTACTGGCCCAGCTGAAAACTTAACATCACCACACAAATGCACCAAATAATCTCTATGCCATTTTTTAAGTGCATCCCAAACATCCTTCCAACCATACCGGCTTATTAGGCTGGTCAAAATTCTTGACGAATTCTTCAACCGAAATGCCCTTTTTTCTACATATATGATCTCTTACCGGCCATTCTGATTTCATTTAAGAAGCCAACTTTGAAAAAGATAATCAGAATAAAAGTCTCTCACTTTGAAATTCTGGACGGCAATATTTGATACATCAAATGAAGGGTAGTAAGCACCAATGTAAGTAGATTTCCAAGACCCATTTTACCGAAAGCCCTAACTAAGATTTTCTCATACAAGATTCCTCCAAATGGGTTCATGATTGGTGAAAACATAAAAGGACTTGCTAACCGTTGCTAAAACCCCCAAGTCTCTCCCACTCAACAACCCCAGTATTTCAAGGACAAGCTCGTCTGTCAGAGCGTGCAGATTACCTAAACCAGTATCTCTGCAGTTGATAGAACCTGGGTTGAAATAAAGATTGCCCAAAGGTTGAACCCCATAAGCATGTGATGGAGCATAGGCTTTGAGCCTGAAACCTTCAGTATCTTCTATCACTTCATCTCGGTTTGAGTTTGCGCTTGTTTCTGTTCTTTTTCTTGATCCTTCTTGTACGGGACAAGAAGCTCTTGAAGGCTCTAAACATTGGAAGTTGAGGGCGTGCAGTGTCGCCGAAACCTAAAAGAAAGTTGAAGGTGATTCCGAAAACGCGTTTCCATTTTATTCGAAACGTTCCGACTTATAGTGCGTGTTTGTAACAAAAATCTACATTTAAAAAATTTTTAAAATAAATAATTATATTTGTTTAAATGAGTGTTTAGAATAAACTATATTTTAAAATTAAAATTTTAGATAAACTGATTAGAGTAGCTTATATAATAGTAAAACAATTTATGAATTAACTAATTATTATATTATCCATATGTTTTCTTATACCCTCTCTCCTATTTTTTCTTACACTCTCTCTTCTACTTTTTCTTATATTATCTCTCTTTTCTTTCTTATATTATCTCTCATCTCTTTCTTCATTTAATACTCATACACTTTTTCATAATTTACCAATAATAAAAGTACTTCTAGAAATAATTATCCAAACACTCATTTATTTAAAATTATTTTTTTATAAACTCTTCTCTAAAAATTATTTTCTATAAACTGTCTAAAAATATTTTTTTTTATAAATCTATTTTTAAAATTATACCCAAACACGAACTTTTGAAAATATTTAGCTGTAATGTCCCATGCCGCATATTCTTTCTTTAAAAAAAATCACTTTTTTCAAAAACGGAATTTTAAATCAATATAAAATATAAACTTTAAAAAAATATATATTTTTATAAATAATTTGTATATTTTTTAAAATTTTCTTCAACCTTTCTTTGCACATAATATTGACTTTGTATAATTTTATATTATGATTGAAATATTAGAAAGATGAGTCTAATTTTTCAACATGATAAAATTGTTTAAAAAATTGGAAAAAATTACTGAATTTAGACTCCACTAGTTCGTTAAAGAAGGAAAAGATTTTGTTTCTCAAAAGATCCATCTCAACTCGTGTATTTTTATAGAAATTTTAAGCTTTAAAAATGAAAAATTAAAAAAAATGAACGATACTTGTGGGATCGTTGTGTGATTTGATCTCACAACTTTCAAGTTAAGTCTTTTGAAATTAATTTTTTTAAAAAAAGAACAATAGGAATAAAAGAATAGTAAATAATACTCACTCATTTTAATTTATATATAACATATTTCTTTTGTAATGAATATTTAACAATTATTAGTATTTAATTATTTGTTAAATTTGAATCTCATTTATTTTTTGACTTTTAATCTTGCATGCCGATTTATAGTCTATGTTTAATACCTCTCAGGCTCCGCGCCCAACCGGGTCTATAATAAGTGAAAACAAGAATTTATGAGACATGGTTAGAGAAATTATTTATAACAAACTCATTCGAACACAAAAGGTGATAGTATTCTAAATATTGTTTTAATTTTCATAATAGAGTAAATTTATTAACGAAGGCTCGACAAGTTAATTAGTGGGGCCTGAGAAAGGCATAAACACTGCAGGAAGAGTTAAGAAAGTTGCATTGAAATAATATGTACGCCGCCATGTACAGGATTTAAGAGGAGACTGCCATGAACAGGTTATTAGAGCTAAGCATGCTGCTCATTGCATTTTCACAAAAAACAAACAACAAATTACATTCATTTTCATGCAAAGAACATAAAAGAAAGAATAAACGAACATTGCATAAAACACCCACGAAAAAATAAAAAATAAATTAAAAAAAAAAGAAGATATATCTCGTCGCAGCAGTGTGATTAAAATTGTGTTGGTGCTTCACGTTTTGACCTCTGCCCTGATTCTGAAAGCGGAAATAATGATTCAAGAATTAAACTCTCAGTTGTGTGCTCGAAAGACATCTCCATTGCCTTACCCGAGGCCCATTATCCAGAAGCGTTTGCAAGCCCGCGCTGTTGGCTGATTGCCCCAACGTATACCTGCACTCAAACATTTTGGACACCGTAAAATTGCTACTTTGATAGAATCCCTGAGCTTGAGACCACGGTTTATATAAAGCAATCCATAATTCTTAGATACAGCTTCACAAGTTCCAGCATAGGGCTTTCAAACATCTTTTCTCTCCACGTAGTGCTTTATATGTATTGGCTACATAAAACTCGAAGTACGGTATTGTCTTTTAGACAAACAAATTGTTTAGGTGGTTGTGAGAGTTCATGCATGACCTTACATATCAGCATTCTATTATCTTGATAGAAACAAAAATATGAATTGTTTTATGTCAGCTAATTGCATATATTGAGACAGCAGTAAAATAATCCCTCCAATTTTACCCCTTCTTAACAGAGTACTACTGTCTACTTACTTGCATTGGCATGCTTTCTTCCTCCAAGAAAAAGCAGCTGTGATTGTCTGAACACAAGAAACAAAGATAAAATGTAATATATTAAGTGTCAACATAAAAATCTTCACTTGTGAGTGGTGGGAATATCAGCAATGTATTTGTTAAATGAGCAAGTTTTGAGCAATGCAAACAGTGAAACAGAATGCATTTCTAGACGATTCTATGTAGCAGGGAGTTTTTCTTTCTCACTTCCTTCCTTTCTTTTTATAAAAAAAAATTAGGGGTTAGTATGGATGGCAAAGGGTGATAGATGATATATTTCATAGAGAGAAAACAACCTGTGATATGAAAGGAAAACAGTCAGCAAAGCATGAATAGTATCAGCTGTTAAATTTTAGACTAAAACATTTAACGCATTCACTTGATACATCTCTAGAATTTCGGAAATCATGACTTGGTTTCTCAGAAACTTCCAGAAACAAATTTTTAAACAAATGATAAACAACATCATGAATTACAATATGAGACATCAAATATAGCAGAAGCACACGCATGGCATTCATGAAACCATTGTTTTATTTACCTTAACAAGTGACGAAAATCTTCCAACAGATGGCCTATTCACTGCTATTTTTCTTTGGGGTGGCATCTCTTTGCACAAATGTTGAGCTATTTCCCTAAATAGCACAATCTGTGCTTTATCAGTACTCATTGAAATGATTGTCTGCTTCATCGATTCCCTATCAGCCTCAAGTGCCTGAAGCCTCATGTATAGCTTTTTAATATCAGGGTCTTCATATCCAAAAACATTATCTACCCTCGGAGTGGTTGAATAATCTTCATAAACACCAGGTACAGGTTTGGACTCTTTAAAACCATCGGATGGGGGCCCATTATGAATAGAGTCAATGGTATAAACTCTGTCACTGGTGTCATCACCAGCTTCTGATGTATTATCTACCTTCTTCAAGTTGGATGGTTCCTCTGGCAGTGAGATATGATCCATCTTCCGGAAGGAAGTACTAAGTTTTGGAGAATCCACAAAACATTCAGGTCTCATATCTCTACCCATTCCAGCAAATGTACTAGAGTCACCAGAAAATTTCCTTGAATGTTTAGTTGGTCGAGGAGACTGGCCGACTATCACCTTCTCTAGAATATTTTTTCCTGAAATATCCCCATCCGCCTGGCTATGTGTGGGATTTCCTTCCATTTGAGAGATCCTACTTTCCAAATTCCTCAATCGATCGCGAGGGGTTTCACCAAATGCATATTTCTCAACATCTAAATCATCAGCATCCCTCGCAGCATGCATTTCATTTACATTACACTTCAATGGAGGGTATTCACGGATGGAAGGTTCATATTCAGGGTCAAAATCTTCCATATACAGACTCCTACCATCTGCTTCAGACTCAGTTAGCCCATAGCTCATCATCCTATGCTTATAAGCCTGCACCTCACAGGCAAGTGACTCGATTGCTTGTTCTCTTTTATACAACAAATCCTCAAATGCTAGAATTTCCTCCCGATCATGCAACATCTTCTCCTGCACAAAAGACTTGAACTGCCGGGCTTCCATTTGAATCTCTGCCTTCTCCCTCTGCAACCTTAATATCATGGACATGGCCTCGTTTGCAGCTGTCGATGAAGCATTTCTCTCCTCCTCCAATTCAGCATATAAATCTTGTATAGTTTTTTGTTGTCTGCTAACTATCTCGCGCAATGCAGCACATTCATTCTCAATTTGGACCCGTGCAACTGAAAAGTAATTCAAGGCCGGTAGAAACAATTGATTTCCCCGTTCAAACTCATCATGCTTTCGTTTAACGGAACGAATCCAAGCCCCCGGAGATTCGGCTACCAAAGAACATCTACACCCACAGTCGCAGCATTTTACCGATTGGCTGGAAAATGGAACTGCGTCCGAATCCATTTCAAATTAAAATCCAAACGCGAACAATTTGTAAATCAACAATAAGAGAACAAATTATCGCAATGCCCTCTTTCCATGTCAAGCGCGCTTTCTATTCTATCGGTCCCCCTCAGATCAAACAATCACCCCTGAACCTACGCCAAATAAAAGAAAGAAGCCTACTCGTTAACAAATTCCCGAGGAATAATTTTCAATACCAGCTCTAAAAATCGTTTACAATTTCGATTCACCTTTGAGGACAAATGCTCAAAGCCTTCCCAGATAAAGCAATATCCATGATAAAAGGATTTCCCAAGAAATTAGTTGTTCCAGAGCAAAAAAAATGGAAATCATTATTTTCTTTTAAAAGTCAGAAAATGGGATCAAAAATTCACCTTGAAAAAAAATAGCTTTGAGGAATCAAGAGGGACCGGCGAAGGCGAGGAGAACACAACCTCGAACACCTGAACCTCAATGGCTTGACAGTTGTTCCCGCGAATGAGCGAGCGGGAACGGTGTTTGGAGGGAGGGAAAATTGAAGGGTCAGGGGAAGTAAAAAACGAGGGGGAGAGAGGATGATCCCCAAGAAAATCCTTTTTATCTATTTGCGATTGTAATTCTCATTTTTAGGTTTGTTTATTATTATCACTCGCCACGGTTCAAGTTTCAAGATTTCAAACAGAAGGTTCTTCGTGCTATTGGTCCCTTTCTCTTCCCCAAGTAGAGAAGAGACATGTAAGGTCCGAGAGTTAGAGGATTGGTGTAGCCATCGTGGGACTCTGTCCAGTTCCACGGTGCTTCGTTGGACTTTATAACTATTTGTTTTTATCCCCTTTTCTGTTAATTTATATCATCGTCCTTACTATTTTTTTTTTTTGAATTTTTCAATTTCATTGCTACGCTTTGTGGGCTTAAATTTCCATGTGCATTTGCATAAAATTCAGAATGTTATAGTGTTTTACATTAAAATCTGCTAAATTAATTAACAAAATTTAACTAATAAATAGCTCAATCATTTAAATATAATATATTAATTCATGTATAGACAATGGACATGTAAAACAATTTATAAATAATATCAGGTTAGATATTGATATTGATTATTATGTGTTCTTTTTTATAAGCATATTGTAATTTAATTTTAAAAGGGGACCATAATTAAATTCAACATTGGTCAATAATATCTATGTTCAAAATTCTCAACATTTCATCTATAATATTTTTCTAATACATGTAAACCTCTTGAATATATACAATAACCATTCGTTCATTATGGTCTAATTTAAGTACCTCAATAATGATGTCAATATTTGACCTTTTTGCTTGTTTTTCCAAAGTTTTCTATTAGCGTTTTTGTGGTGTAGGCATCTTAATTGTTGTCTACTTGTTTTGGTTCTTAGTTTCATTTTGAAACATATGTATGGTTATTGCCTTTTGAAATTGTTTCTTGAAATACCTGTAACATTGTTTTTTGACGCGTGTGTGTGCTTAGAAAATGTTATTTTTTACTATATAAGTCTGAGGCACTTTCCATTTATGATTTAATTTAATTTAGTTTACGAAATAACCATGTCTTTTTCATCAATTAAGGTTTTTCATCATTAATTTATATAAAACCTTGGTCCCATAATTAATGCATGAGGGGGCCGTATGCACTTATGCCCACGGAATCTTTGTCTTCATTGAATTTTTGGATTCATATTGTTCTATGAAAAAATAAATAAATAATTTCAAACGTTGAAACTCATTCATATAAAATAGTTAATACAAATCATAACAGATAAATATTATAAATAAATGCTGGTACGAATATAATTTATAAAATATTATATTTTTATTTTCTTTTCTTTTTTATTTATATTCTTAGTCTCTGTAATATAACGCATTGGTTAAGGCTAATGGATTAAGTCAAAATAATGGAAATGAATTATTTAACTCATAAAATGCCTACGAAATTTCTCAATCCCAAATTTAAACGGATAATAAATGTCTGGAAATGGGAATATTATTATTCGCGTGATTTCTCATTTCTACTAGTTCTGGTTCTAGGGGTATTCTCGTCTACTACATCTCAACGGATACTTTCCCATTTCGAAATCTTGATGCGGCCTAACGTTTTAGTATAGCTTTCCAACTTCTTCCGCAAGAAAAAACTCTAATCTCACTCACGCCAACGCATTGAACGCAATACTTCATCTGTGATTCTGAACAACGTCTCTCTCAATATCCCGAAGCCCTGATTTGATTCTTCCAGACTAACGGAAATCAACACGCTCTCAGCCATTCTCCTCTTTCACTCTTATTATTTTCTTGTTTCATTTTATATTATTCCATACTAAAGTCTCTCTCAACTTCTCCTTTCTTGGTGTCTTCTTCTCTGAAAATGGACGCAGGACCATGGTCACAGAGTTCTTCCAGCAAGGCCAAATCTCGATCCCCTCTCCAGGATCAATTAATCCACAGAAAAAACTCTCGAGAAAACGTAAGATTCAATTTTTTTTTTCTATTCATACACTAATTCTAAATCTTTGCGTCCCTGTTTGTTAGTTGTAAGTCAATGGCTTTTTATGCAACTCTATCTACGGAAGGGTTTGGATCGGATGATTATGGGAAATCTTTATTTTGACACATTGGCCAGTTTGGATATATAGAGGCGATGTATTTTTCAAATTTATTGCCCTGATCCGATTACGATGCTAAATTGATGGAATATTCGTAATGTTCTTTTAATTTAATTGTATTATTTCATTATGCTCACTCTTGTTCCTGTAGCTTTCCGCTCTTTGTTTAATTTGCCTAGTTCTTCGTCAACTAAGCAGACGTTTAATTTTACGTATCCTCAGATTTGATCTGATTTTTTTTTCTTTTCGGTGAATAGTTGGACAGGTTCATTCCTAATAGGTCAGCTATGGATTTCGATTTCGCTCATTACATGCTTACTGAAGGAAGGAAGGGCAAAGAGAACCCAGTAGTAAGCTCACCATCACGAGAAGCCTATCAGAAGCAATTGGCTGAGGCACTCAACATGAACAGGACTCGAATCTTGGCCTTCAAGAACAAGCCGCCAACACCGGTTGAACTCGTCCCCGACCACATTCTCAACCCACCACTTCATCCGAAATCCACCAAACCCAAACGACATATTCCTCAGGTATTTAAATTTTCAATTATGTGTTGCAGTTTCGTGTGACTAGGACTACGAATTTGATGTGTTGTTGCATTCTAAGTTGTTTGTGAATATGTTTTCAGAGTTCTGAGAGGACATTGGATGCTCCTGACATCGTAGACGACTTCTATTTGAATCTACTAGACTGGGGAAGCAGCAATGTCCTTTCCATTGCCCTTGGAAATACGGTATATCTTTGGAATGCTTCAGATAGTTCAACCTCAGAACTTGTCACAGTTGACGAGGAAGATGCTCCTGTCACAAGTGTTAGCTGGGCCCCTGATGGAAGCCATATAGCCATTGGTTTGAACAATTCCCATGTCCAACTATGGGATTCTACTTCCAATAGGCTGGTAAATTATTTGATCATTTTTTGTAGTCTTCGAAGAATAAATAGTTAATTGTTTTTATTCTGATTCTAAGGCTCTCTTGTCTGGTTTTACACAAAATGCAGCTAAGAACATTGAAGGGCGGACACCGAGGTCGAGTTGGATCACTAGCTTGGAACAATCATATTCTCACAACGGGAGGAATGGACGGTAGAATTATCAACAATGATGTTAGAATAAGATCTCACGTTATTGAAACCTACAGAGGACATCAACAAGAGGTGTGTGGATTGAAGTGGTCAAGCTCAGGACAGCAATTAGCTAGTGGAGGCAACGATAATCTTGTTCACATTTGGGACAGTTCTATGACATCTTCGAGTTCACCTACACATTGGCTTCACAGGCTTGAGGATCATAGAGCCGCGGTTAAGGCCCTAGCTTGGTGTCCATTCCAGGGAAATCTACTTGCAACTGGTGGAGGTGGGGGTGACCAGTGCATCAAGTTCTGGAACACTCATACAGGTGCTTGCATAAACTCTGTAAACACTGGTTCACAGGTGTGTGCTTTATTATGGAACAAGAATGAGCGCGAGTTGCTTAGCTCGCACGGTTTCACTCAGAACCAGCTCATCCTATGGAAGTATCCTTCTATGGTGAAGATGGCAGAGCTCACTGGTCATACCTCCAGAGTGCTATATATGACTCAAAGTCCTGATGGCTGTACGGTGGCTTCTGCAGCTGGGGATGAGACTTTGAGATTTTGGAATGTGTTCGGAACCCCAGAACTGTCTAAACCTAAACCAAGGGCTAACCCTGAGCCCTTTGCTTATATAAACCGAATCCGCTGAAGATCACAAATGAAATTAGTTTGAGCTTGTCCGTCGCGGGTATCTGTATATTTTGACAAAGCAATTTTTGACCAGTGTCTTCGCGGAGGGAGGAGGAGGTTGTTGCGAGGGGTATCCCAAGTTTGTAGCTCCAGAATTTTGCAAACTTTATATACATACAAGTATTTTGGCTCCTAGATTCCATGCAGGCGCCTACAAACTCTGAACTGTGTATTTAGACGGATATGTACATGTTTATATATAATTGCCTGCATAGCAATAATAAATTTGAATGATAAATGGCATATCTATGGATTTTCTTTTTATATTGTTCTTTCTCTGCCTTTTTATATGACGTTGTTGTCAAATATTGACCCACTAGACGCCATCTGAGATTGACAATGATAATCTTATAAACATTCTCAACAAAATATCCCTAGTAATTGGGGGCTGTAATTGTCCAGCTTTTGCTTCTGCTGAGTTGGGCATTCCACCTCTCCGACGTTGCCCCCTCCCTCTGTAGGCAACCTTGTACTTGCGTATGTTTCTTGCAACTAAAGAAGCTTCTCGCTATAAGAGGCAATGAACTGAAACAATGAATACAGTAATCCTATGAATAGAGGTGCCTGTGTTTTTGAGGAGTGTTAATCAGCAAATAATTAGAACTTAAAAGTAAAATCAAGAGTGCGTGGGAGTGACGTGAGATATACAGTGAGTTCTTATAGACATGAAATCAAAACGAGCGGTTTGTAAGTTAATGCCGAGAATACTCTTTTAAAGAGGTCGCTATGTTTTTTCTTCCAAATTCTTGTCTATTTTTGAATCATGTGTCACTCAAATTTCCAACAACTACTACATCAAATAAAATTAGGCAAGCGGGCAATTAAATGTGTTTTCGTTGACTGTAGTGGAATCTTTTCCCCTTTTATAGCTTAGTTTATTTGGAGACGGGTAACCCAAAAAAAAAATATTCTTGGAATTCAAGAAACATAAAGCCCTTTTTCGAAGTGATCTGATAAATCTATACCTACTGAACTGTTCAAGTTATGTGGAAAGAGTATTATATTATAATCCTCTCAAAGACAAAAGAAGGAAGTTGCAGTTGTTAATTATTGAAGTCCCTTCTTTTTTTTTCTTGTCATTGAATTCCTTCTTTAATTATTTTTTTATACAATTTCCTTTAATTTTTTTGTTATAAAAAAGTTTAGATAAGTTCGATAGTGAGAATCGAACCCACGTTCTTATGGAATACGAATATATTCTTTACCATCTATACTAACTCTGATTGGTTTTCCTTCTTTCTTTTTTGTTACAAAAATTTTTAGAAAGAGGTTAGACTCACTCACGATCTAAGGGTAAAGAAAAATCTCATTTTCTCCTATACGATATTAATATTAAGTAGGATGAATTGTTAATTATCCTCAAATATAAACTTATACAGTCAAAATTGGCTTTCCTTCTTTAATTTAAACTTTAAAGTAAATGAGTTTCTTTGTTTTTTTTTGTACAAAAATTTTTATAAAGAGATTAGGCTCACCCACGATCTAAAGACGGGCCGAAGTCCCTCAAATATAAAATTAAACACTCAAAAATTAGAATATTTTTTTAAATATTATAATTAAAACTATAATAAAATTATTTTTCATTTCCTTTCCGCTTTGGTCATCTGGGTTCAGGGCCTCTTACCACAGAATTGCAGTCTTTATATTTGGGCTTGAACCAATCATCCAGCTCATCTCCTACAGATCAGTTGGGATATTTCAAGGTTCATATTATATATTCTGACTGGACCCTACAGGGGACTGGCCAATTTACTTTTCGGCGTCGAAGACCTTAACCCAACATTATTGTAACTTTACTGCAACATGATGCGGTACTCTAGTCTCTGGCAAGCTAGCTGCCTCATATCCCACTAGCACAGTGAGTGATCCACTTCCATCATGATTGCTCTCTCAGAATTAACATGCTTCTTCTGAATTGGCTCCCTAGCACGAGGGAATTCATCATGATTTCAGAACACTCAGAAAACTCGCATGTACTATCTCTCTCTGAATAGTATCCACACTGTCGGATATAATGATACACAACATTATTCCCACCACAATTGCAGAAATTAAGGGGAAAAAGGACTCTTTGATATGTTTGATAGGAGATCATGTGCCTGTTTTGTTATTCAAACTTACAATTTAAAAAATATTTTAAAACTAAATTATAGTTAAAATTAAAAATTAAATAAATAATTATTAAATATCTAAAAAAATTTAAAATAAAAAATAGTTTAAAATTATAGAAGTAAAGAAAATGATTTTTTACACATATATTTTTTAATAAATCAAATTTAAAATTATATTTTTTATAATTATCATTTAATTTTATACTCTTTCTAATAATTTATTAATCATAAAAATTATTATAATAATAACTAACTAAATATTTATTTATTTAAAATTATTTTTCTTTTAAAATATCTTCTTCAAAAAGTATTATACATAATTACTTTTATTTTATTTTTTTCATTAAGGTTTTTTTAGCCACATGTATTTCAAGAATGTTGCGTTTTTTGAATAAGACTGTTACCGTTTCATATGGCTGAGAACTTGCAAGACGGTGAAAAGCTGATGGTCGTACCAGAAACCGACGCACGTACATGTCTAAAGTACTTTTATTAGTTTGCAGGCAAAACCCTAAGAATAACTTTAGTGAACACTAGGGTTTGTACACCAGATTGTTAAGGTGTCCAAATCAATACAAAACCATTCCAAATAAAGAAATGAGGGTTAAGAAAAATCTCTTCTCTTTCGGGGAAAAAGGCCAGTCGTCACGAGGATTTCTTTGTTGATTGGAAACCTTGAAATAAGTCAAGAACGTGTTCGATGCATATCCGTTGAACCTGTGCGTCAGATATATATTGGTCTTTGAAAGAATGATGCAGAACTTGGACCCAGAAAAATATGGATGGCTCCACCCTAAAGCGATGATCCTTTCGTTATCCTTTGGAGAAGATAAGAACCAAACTTCATGAAATTAATATACGTGTTACAGGAAGATGATTACATATTATAATATTATATGAATGGATTAGTCACCTAAGCTGATTCGAGTCGTGCCATATGGAGATCCTGGGTTGAGACCCACAAAATCCTCACGAAAAGCTATTGATTTTGAGATTAAGACCCCAAGTTTGCTTAAAAAAATAATCGTCAAATCGTCAAATCATGAACTACTATAAAGTCTGCATTTGTATTGTCGTTTTGGTGAATTTCATAGTCATTCTCTCTCCTACACGAAAATTTCTTGAAGATGAAAAAATTTGGACTCCATTATTACATGGATCTGACTGTAAGTTCTGAACAAATATATTATGTTAATATTTTATATGCAAGAGAACTACTCAGCTATATATGATGGAGGATTTGACTTAATTAGTCTGCTTCATTAAATGGGTATTAGCTTTGTCAAATAGAGACAGCAAGTTCTTCGTACGTTGGCACACGTAAAATAGACTCCATTTTTTTTATATAAAACTTTACGCCATTTGACACATTCTCCTACTAAAATCAGAATATCATTTTTAAATTTTAGAGAAAATTTATAAAAAATTTATAAAATTATTTACTAAATGAGCTCTCACAATAGCAGTGAAAATTAAACCCTCATTCTTTTAGGATACGAAATTTTTCCTTATCATCTGTATCAATTCTCATTAACAAATATACTTCATTTAATCCTTAATATAATATATTGTTGATTAATTTTAGTAAATTAAAAAAATTAAAAAAATTATTTAATTAATTATAAGAAATATGACAACTTTTATAAAGTATTTATATATAATATTAAATTATGTATGAGTTTATAAGTTATATAAATTAATTTTAAAAAATAACAAATATTATATTTAAAATATATTAAGTTCTTATATCTAAAACTAAATATAACATTTAAACTAGCTACTATAGGCCCATTTGGATAGGATTTTAAAAATGAGTTTATGAAAAAAAGGCTTTTAAGTAGCTTATAGAAAAGGACTTTTAGAGAATAGCTTATGAAAAAAAATGGTTTTAAATAAATGAGTGTTTAGATAGTTATTTTTAAAAGTACTTTTATTATTAGTAAATTATGAAAAAGATTATGAGTATTAAATGAGGAGAGATAAGAGATGAGATGAGAGAATGTATAAGAAAAAGTAGGAAAGAAGGGAGATGGTGTAAGAAAAAGTATGGGTAATATAGTAATTGGTTAGTTAATAAGATCTTTTACTGTTCTATAAGCTATTCTGATAAGTTTATCTGAAACCTTAATTTTAAACTATGTTTGATCTAAAATACCGTTTGAACAAATATGACTATTTGTTTTAAAATTTATCCAAATATAAATTTTATCTAAAAGAGTTTATAAAACTACAGTTTTCATAATTTTCAAACACACTATATAAAATATGGGAGGTAATATATATGTGTGCTCAATTTAAAAAAAATATTTTTTGACTCAAACTATAATTTGAATCCAAAAACAACCTAGACATTTTGGAGGTGTCAGAATTGATTATATAACAAAACCTAATTCCCATAGTTCAAACCATAGTATTTTAAAAGCTAATTCCACCAGCTTTTTTTTTTCTTTTAGATTCTTAATATAAAATAACGATATTGCATTTCTAAATTTTTATCTATCTCTTTTTACCTCATGCATTTTTTAATAATTTAATTATAATAAAAAATATTCTGATCAAAACACTTGTTTCTTTAAAATAATTTTTTTATACAAAATATATTATTTAAAATTATTTTATAATCAGTTTTTTCTATAATATAAGTTAAACTAAACACACTCTATATCTGAAAAATTTGGTCTCGCACGAATGTGTAGCTGATATTTTTGCACCAGAGTTTCTATGAAACAATGATTAGCAGGAAAAGGAAATAGGGATGCTGCAGATATGTATCATGTTCTATTCATTCCACTAAAAAGACAAAGACTAAACATATTGCCAGTGCCTGGTGGGCTACACTAATTAATTCAGTTCATAACGCAAGTCAGTTCATTAAACCCTGTGCTGGAACGCTTCCAAAAGAAAGAAAGAAAGAAAGAGAAGGAATTAGGGAACTAATTAAATTAAAAGCCATAGTTAATTGAACTGAAGTTAATGGTGTTATTCGTCATCTCCAAGTATGTCAACCAGAAAAGCTGAATGGCCTACAAGGTTTCTCACAGTCAGCTATGGCCATTATTATGCGCCAGTCACTCTTCAATCATAACCCCATTTGTTTTAATCCCTTTGGTTTTGCTTCTAAGCACTCATTAGCTGACTTTTAATATATAATATTTATCATAAAAGTTTAAGAAATCAATTGAAAACAACATGCGTTATCCGATCCTCAGTTAGATATATATATATAGGAGATTAAGTAGATTTTAATTAATTAATTAATTATAAATTGACGCTGACAAACACCAGCGAGCTAGATTATCTTCTCTGTCGGCCTCTCGATATATAGAACGAATCAATTATTAATTCTATCCACTATAACTAGTAAATTTGCTTTATCTCTACTCAACTTTATGCTTATGCCTTGTCTCAGAATTTGATCCAAAGAACTTCTGGATAAGCATATTGACAAATTATATTAAAACATCAATTATATTAATTGGTGCTGATGGCTGGGGTTGAAACTTGCATTATTAATGAAACTTAACTCCCTCTGATTTTTACTGTGATCAGTGCTATTAACTACTTTACATCAAATAATGAAATAAATAAAAGTTAATTAAGTGTAAAAAACTGTTATAAGTTTCCAAAACTATGTTATTCAAATTGAGATGAGACAGACGATGAAAGTAATCATAGATATTTTATTAATTTCTTAGAAAGATTCTTATGAAGACGTATATTAGGGACCATGCAAATGGGTCTTATATAGTACTCGAGGGGAGTATCAATTGCTTTTAACAAGAGATAGAAAAAATCTATATAAACAAAGGAATAAAATTGTCGACTATACAATTTCATGATGCGCCTCTAATTTTTAATATATAGTTTAAAGATGATGTTATATTTATTATAAGTAATTGATTTATTTAAATTTTTTAATTTAAATTAATTATATATCATATTAAATATGGGATAGAGTAATTTATATGTTTGTCATATCCTGTGATTGAATGTGAGTCACAGTATACTGTGATATATTAATCTTCAGGTGCTAGATGATGAATGGTCATGTACTGTGATGTGATTCTATCAATTTTAACTAATCAGATGATACTGATAGTTCATATACGTAATTAAGGCTCGAAGGTTCTCTCTTAAATGGAAACATGGCTCTGTTCGAAGTTGACTTTTAAGTATTCTTGGATCATCCATTAATCAATCAACTTTAAATATGATTAAAATTGTCTCATTTTTTGTGGTGGATTTTAAGATAATTCGCATGTGATTGCTTCATTGTCAGCAGATCGATCCAACCAGAGGCAAATTCTACTGCACATAATTAATTAATTTATTGTCCTATCTAAAATAATCTAAACACCTCATATTTTTTACAATTATTTTTTTACAAAAATCAATAAATCATTTAAATATTAATTTTTTTCATAATCAATTTTTTATAAAATTAATGAACTGTTTAAATACTATTTTTTTCCAATCAATTTTTATGAAAACCAATGAACTATCCAAATGTTAATTTTTTTCCACAATTAATTTGTATGAAAATCAATTACCTGTATAAATACTAATTTTTATTCACAATCAGTTTTTAATGATTTTGGTACTATAGCATGTGTTTGGAAAAGGGGGGAAAAAGTGATTTTGGACCAAAAATGGGTGCAAAAGCACTCAAACATTAATCTTAGTGATAAAATTATTTTTAGGCAACATTATAGTTTTGGTCATTGTAAAATGTGATTTTGTATAAGTAATATACACCTGCTTTTAAAACAATTTCAAATATAAAGCATGAAAAATGACAATTTTAACCATCTAAACTTTTGTCATCTTCCTATCTCTCATTTCTTATTTATTCATGCAATTTCTAGTAATTTACCAATAAAAAATTTATTCTTATAATAGTCATCTAAATACTTATTTATTCAAAATCTATTTTTCATAATCACTTTAAAATTATTATTTTTTTAAATCTATTCTCTAAAAGCTAAACTAAATAAACACACCTATAATTTAGGGGAACAACTTCTAACTGTCTTTAGATTAACTTTTAAAGAATATATTTTTGAGAAGACAATAGATTTTAAATAGAATATATTTTTTGGACTTGGATTAGAATTAGAGAATATACTTTCAAAAAAAATTATTAGAATTTGTTCCTCCAACTTTTCCAAAACTATAATTTTAGTAGATAAATAGATTATGGGAGAAAATTAGTATTTTGATAATTTATTAGTTTACGTGAAAAATTGCTTGTGGAAAAAAATTAGTATTTGGATAGTTTATTAGTTTTAATAAAAAGTTGTAGAGAAAATTAATATTTAGATAGTTTATTAATTTTCATAAAAAAATTATTATGAAAAAAAATTAATATTTTAATAATATATTGGTTTTCGTGAAAAAATATAGGGTATTTAGATAATTTTATTTAAAATTATAGTTTTAATTAAAAGATATCTTTTTAAAAAAATCTATTATACTAAAAATCTATTCTTCTAAAATCTATTGTTCATAATATATTATATCTAAAATTTATTTTTCTAAAATCTATTATACTTATAATTAATTCTCTTCTTTGCTATTGAATAAATCATTCGACTTCAATCTTGAATTAACGAATGGTGTCAAATATACTAATTATATCGATATTGCTCAAGTCTTTTGATATACACAAAAAAGGATGGGAATGAGAAGAAAAACAAAATAGATATAAAACTTTTTAAGCGTGGCCGCGTATGAGAAGAGACAAGACGCTGTGATTTCACACGCGTCTGGTGGCTTTGGATGTTCCACTTGTTAATTAAAGATGACATAAGCAACAATATATAAACATCGAGATGAAAGGGTATATATATATATATATATATATATATATATATATATATATATATATATAGCAACTTAATTAGATTTCAAACAATGCGCACTTGAAGGCAACACATATCTCTACAGTTAAGCCCACATAATTAAAGGCATGCAATTTCCTACCACAAACTATGTACCAAGCTGATCAAAATCAGTCACATTCTAACTAGAATTTTCAAGCAAGAATCGTCTGAGGATTTGCATGACTTCTCCTGCAACTTGTGAGAAAGGATCTTGAGTGAAAAACCCATGTTCTCTTCCTTCAAACTCAATGTACTCAATCGTTTTCCCTAGCTCCTTCAATCTTCTTGCATAGTCCTGTGCTCTATCTTTCAGCAATTCATTGCTTCCAACTATCACCATTATAGGATCAAGCATCACTTGTTCAAGGTTTGGACTTGCAGGTCCGAAAGGGTTCGCCATTGGATAATCTCTATTCTCTCCCACAGGAACTGACAGTCTCCAAAATCTGCAAAATCATTTGAAACATATATATATATAGAAAGAGAGAGACAGCAATTTGCTATTGTTGGATTGGGTTTTAGTTAATAAAAATGAAGTTTCTGATCATGATCTTGTTCTGTGCTATGTACTGTACCCACCTTGTTTCTGAAGGCTGATGTTAGAATCTTCTGTCCAAATATTCCCCACCCGTTAAGTTTAACTAAGCACTATCTTTATCTTTTTATTTTCTGATAATACTACTTTTTATTACGCTGCATTAAGTGGCATCTTTGCAAGCATTCATATTCATCACTATATATACACACACCATTTGGTGAAATGTAAGAAAGAGGATCTGGCAATAATGCTTAGTTTCTTTGAGCGTGAAACTAAAATAGTAATTAGATTAGCATCAATTAATTAGTACATATATAAAGTGCTGCTTTTATTGATGTTCCCATTCAAAAGTTCAAAAAATACGACCAAGGGAATGAATGATTTTGAAGGAAAAGCCAACAGAAATTGAAAATGATATAGTAAACACTATAATAAATTTGTGACGATTACGTTTTCTCTGGCTTCCACGATTTGATGAACATGCTAGCTAAAGTGATGTGGCATGTGAGGGTAACAGATAAAGAATGTCCTAGAGGAAGTACCCAAATTCATATGTTCTTGCTTTAATTCTGTAGAATATAATCCGCACGATTCAATTGTAAGAAGTCCTATCGGACTATTGGCTTTGTCTTTATCTCAATTCTTTTAATTTCTCCGATGTCACGAACGTGCGTTTTACTTTTAATATATAAATGTAAATAATTTTTTTTTAAAAAGGATAAACTTAATAATTTAAATGAATTTTAATACCGGTCCCCAGCAAGTTTTACTCCAACTGATGAGTTATATTGAAATTTTATTAACTATTCATTAATTACCTGTCTAGTAAGTCCAAGCTCAACATTTTTTCGCGAGCACTCTCCTCGGACTTGGTTCTAACTTCCCCACCGAAAAAGGGCGCCAACAGCACGTAACCTCGTACCCGAACCGGATCCATTTCGCGGGATCCGGATCCCAGCCGAACCGCCAAATGGTGTGCGATGTTCCCGCCAGATGAGTCGCCCACTATAAACACTCGGTCGAAGTCAACGTCACCATTCATCAACCATGCATCTCCACCGCCATCAATCACGTCCTTACTCAAAGCCTGCCTCTGCACCCACCTCATGGCTTCCACCGCATCGTCCACTGCTGCCGGCAGCCGGTGTTCCGGCGCGAGGCGGTGGTCAGTCGCCACAACGACGGCCTGAAGCGCCGAAGCCATGCGAACGCAACAATTGTGAAGTTGGGGCCAGGCTCGCGAGCCGAAACAGAATCCTCCGCCGTGAATGAACATTATGAGTGGAAGCTTACGGCCGGAGGAGGATTTCGGTGTGAAGAGACGAAGATAAAGATTGAATCTTTTGTGGAAGAGACAGTCTTTGAAGAGTACAGAGTTGTCTTCTAAGGGTGAAACATTGAAATCCATGTCATCGGATCGGAAAATGGAGCCGTCACTGTAGAGTTGGAGAAAACCTAGGCAATCCTCTACAACGCGAGGAAGAGAACCCATGGTGCTTGTGTTTTCAGGGTATATGATAATGGGTTTGCTTTGGCTGTTGCCGTTGGGTTTGTAGGAACCCGGCATTGCTGGGGAAGGATATATATACACCAAGCAGATGGTAGTGTGTGGAGAGATAATGGAGAGTGATGAGGATAATTCAGTCATTTTGGTTTTAAATTATTGAATATTGAATGTGCTGCGGGATCAATGATCATGCATGCTTATCCTTGATTTTGCTTTCTTTAAAAAAAATACACCTTTTCCATGCAATAGTTTGATTTGGGGTCTGAGAGTTAAAATTTTAGAAATTATGGGATATATATTAATATATTCTTGTCTTTTTAAACTCTTACATACAAAAAGTTTACTTTTTAATGTGTTGACATAATAGATATACAAGAATGGGAAATATTTCTCGTTATTATTTTATTTCAATCAACACTTTTACAATGAGAACCTTATATAACTTTTTGTGGCTTTAAGATATGAAGATCTTAAAAAAGTTTCATATCTAAGAACTTTATTCTCAGGAATCTTATAGGGTCGAATATACCACTAGCCTTTTAAAAATTTCACATCTCAAATGCGACATTCTCAACGAATTTAGATATAAAGCATGTTCACATAGCAGATTAAATACATCTTAATTACATAATAAAGCTGGGTACGTGCAAAATAGTGGAATGGGCATTTTTTGTTGTTGCCTTTTTTATGGCAACTTTACGACTATACTGGACTTCCTCTTCACCCAGAAAAATTCTCCATGCTTCTCCAGAAAGGCGTTGCTGTTATTGTGGTTTCTGCTAATTAACGGGAAATTGAAACTATAAAAATTGCAGTGATTGAGCTTTTGACCTATGGAAGCTTGGACCCATATGTAGTTCTGTGTTTAAATGGTGGTACTGGTACTGATAGTGGAGGTGGAGGCGCCCACACCAGCCATAAAAATAGGATTATCTCGATTATTTATAATATAATCTCTCTCTGTTTGTTTTTTTTTTTAATGTTTTTCGAAAGGTAGTCATTCATATTCTTAGCCAATGACTTGCACTCAAATGATTTATGTAAGCACTATATATTATCTCTTTCTGCTGAATTGGTAAACAAAAATCACAACTTGTTCTAGCCTCACAAATAAGCTAAGTCTCGGGTGAATTTAATTATAAATACATACATACATATATATATATTTATCTTATCTTTTGGTAGCTTCATGTACGCAAGTGAAGTTTTCCTAGAAGTCTTCCAATAATCTTACACACTCACTGCTTTCATTACCAGAATATTAAAAACAAAAGTAACTTTAATGAATTTGAAAATTCTAAAGCTATTAACAGTTTAACACTGCTAACAATGCCACGACGAAAAGTCTCTGCGTACCAATAAGCATATGATATGTGGATTCATTCCTCAAGTTAAAGCAACGATCCTAATTATGCCCATTACCTACAAAGAGCCTCTTTTTCCTTTACGCATATTACCTACAAAGAAACGATAAACTAATTTTTCCTTCTTCTTTTTTTTTGAGGTTAGTTAAACCTCTTTTCATTGTTTTCAATTATTGAGATTTATAGTTTACCTCTGTACATAATCTCAAAATAATTTTGTAGCATTTAAATAAAATCATAATCATAATTTTATGTTTAAATACAATAACATTTTCGGGTTATTTGAAAATTTAATTTCATAGACGAGATAAGTTAAAAGAGATTTTGTAATATATACTAATATGTTAAGAGAATTAACCGTAATTTGTAACATAATATTTAATTATAATATAATTATTCCTCAAGAGTTAGTGTAATTTATTGGCTTTTTTTTTTAAAAAAAAATTGAATGGTTATCAATGATGTGACTAAGAAAGGATTATCTTCGCAATTAAAGAACAATCATGCAAACTTTTATCTTCAGTATTGTCAAAAAGGGTAAGAATTGCCAAAAATAATAAAACAATAGCGAACATGATAGCTTTGTCTTTTGAGAGATGTCGCATGTACCTTAATTCTCAGGTGTAATGCTTTTAAAATTCTTTTTCTTAATAAATCTATTCTTCAACATAATCTTTCCTTAATCCTACAATTTGTTTAAAAAAATGTAATCATCATTTTTTGGCCACGAAATAAAGTGTGTATCAAGCATATCAAAGAGTGAGTGGAGAACCTGCGTGGCCTAATTATCCGAATTAGATGCCAATACGTTTCGCTCGATCTATCTCCAGAACTCAACTGTGGGAATATTCCAATAGAGATGGGTGCATGATTTTGCTAACAGAAAGCCGAGGGGACAGCCAAATCCAAACTCAAAATATAGAGCTCGTCGCTCCTTTTGAGCATATATCGTTTGGGGATCTGTACCTTCATAAAACTAGATGTGTTCTTCAAGAATCGCATTAAGAATTATGAATCTACCTCGCCTGGTTCAATTCATGTTTCATGTCTATCTTCTTTCTAGACCTGAGCAAGTTGCCTTTTGGACATAACACGATGTAGACAAAAGAGAATCCAAGCTAGAATCATGCCCAGATCAGATCATAGATTTCCCATTCCAAATTCCAATAATATTAGTCAAAACAACGGGACAATTTCAGTCACAATAGGAACAGTAGCAGTATATAAATATAATTGCATGCGACACCACTAACAGCTTTGTCCTTTTCTTTCTTCTTCACAAGGGTGGGTCAGTCGGCGTTAGAGGATGAACGCTGAAAGGGACTCCTAGTCTATTATAGTCCAGTGAATGCAGCCGAAATTGGATGAAGGATTGACAAGGGAGATGAATCTCTCCTGTTGAATACATCTAACCACGCATGCTCTGTGTTGAACATGGGCTCGTGTCACTGTCATGCAATGATCATGAAAAGGTTAGCAGATTGCTAGACTACATAATTTACGTTTCCATAATTATTAGTCTGATTTGTATTTGGCACGGTTGCTTTTATTAAGATTTCAGAATAATGGTCGTGAAATCATGTTACCTTATTTTCACTCAATTCATGCAGGCACTCAATAAACAGAAATACTCAACAAGGTATTGCTTCAGTGTTTTACAAACTGGCCAAAAGAAGCAACATATTTCCCAGGTTCTTGGCATTTTCAGAGGCAAGGGAGACACTCTAAAGCATGAAGAGGCAATGAGAAGGCGAGGATTGTTGGGATTCCTTATTAGTCAACTGACACTAGGAATCAGTGGTCAAAAACTAACTGAATTCTCATTATTCTTTAGATACTCATTATTACAGGAGGTTAACAAAAAAAAATCCTACTAGCCAAGTTAAAAGTTTTGAAAAAATTTTAACCTGCACCTTTATCTTAAACAAATCATCGAGGCATGTTAAAACCCCGAGAAGCCATGTTGCCTCTTCATGCTAAAGACTTAAGACCTAAATATAACCACAGCCTCATCGAAGCGGCCGGAGTATAAAAGCTTACAATCAAATTGCATAGGTCGACTGTAACTTCCAGTGCTCCTTAGATTGCTTCAACATCAGAACTCGCCCATCAGCTAGCCTCTCCTTCCAATATTCTTTGCACCTGGAAAATTTTTAAGTTATATGTTGGTAATATTTGCACAAAACACAAAGCATGCATGCAACCACATTCACAAGCAGTTATTACCTTGTTTTTAAGAGAAGATCTAGCTCTAATACGTGCACTGCCTTAGAATATACTCCAACCTGCATAAGAAAGGATAGAAGACCATAAACTTCAAAACAGAACTTCATATTTTATAACTTTGATTAGACGATAAGATAAATGTTTATAATCTTGTAAGACTATAGCCATAGAAGATTATTAAAGGTCGTCAAGAAAATGAGTTAAGTGCAGAGCATGTTCATCTAGAGAGAAAACTGATCATAAGAGACTTGATGCTAGAGTGGTGCTTTACCTTGTTGGCACTTTTGTCAAGGATAGGTAAATCTTGTTGTTAACAATATTTCAAGCTGAAGCGTTGCAAGTGGAATAGGCTTATCTTTACCACTACTGCATATTTGAAGCCGAAATTTAAAATTAAAAAAAATAATCTGCCAAATTTCGAGTTTCCATTTCAAATATCATTTTGACCGAATACAAGCTTCACAACCGCACTTGTAAAATCTCTCCATATAATTCTACTAATTCCTTTTCCAATTTCGATAGTTTAGCCAGACAATGCAAAGAGTTTTGTTTTTTCTATTTTGAAGGACAAACAATGTTACTTCTTTAATTCATAATACATACCTTTCTGCATATAGGACACTTTGACTCTGGGCTTGCAGCTAAGACCTTGGAAAATCGTCAAAGAAGCAGCTGAGCAAGAACAAGACTTGCAAAAGAGATGACCACATCTCAGTGCATATGGATTGAACGCAACATCCTATAATTATCATAATCAACGCCTGTAATATAGACTGACAGTGACACATAAAAATTTCCCTTTTTCTTACTTGAGAACTCAATAGAACCTTACCAGGCAAATTGCACAAGTCAGATCATACTCTAGCCTCTAGAATCCGGAAGAACCAATGACATTGCAGCTTCAGTCACGTTAAGATTACATGAAAAGTGACCATAAACACCATTCAGCTCCCCAGCATCTGAATGACTAGAATTTAAATAAAAAAGCATCCAATTCAATTAGCCAAGGAGAGTGTAACAGTTAAATGCGTTCTGCATGCATCCTGGATTTGAAATTTTCCCCATTCACAGAGCTATGTACATAGAGTAGATCAATATGGGAGAAGGGTGGTGAACGAGAGAACATAAGAACCGCGTGATGCAAATGTAAGGAAAATTATTAAAATTAAGTGGTTACCGTCTCATCTATTGCATACTTTATCATACTTCTTAAGTATTTTTCTCAGGGCAATAGGCCAATAGCATTCATTGCAATGTACTCAATTAAAACCCTCCCTTCTTGTGCCAAGGCTTGCTGATCATTTTTAAAGCATTTACGCAAGCTCACTACATATCTCTGAATTCCTGTTGCAACATGAAGATGAAGGAGACGCCCGACTCTTGAATTGAAATATTTTGCTATATCTGATGCTTCCTTTATCAATTCAGAGAAAAACATTGGATCACCCACTGCAAGTTGTTGAGCAAAATTACGTTACCGCGTAATAAAATGACCTTTTATTGGGACGGAAAATCAGAAGCTACCAAAAAAAAAAAACAGCCAAAGTCTCAAGAGGCTGAGTTGGAGTCTTACTTTCATGTGTCAAATTATTATAATTGAAAAGCATAAGGAGCATACTCAAACATAAATTAGATAAGGAAAAACACAAAAGTACGAAGAAAGGCCCCTACACGGGCAGGCTTGACATTGGCATGAGGAAGCTCGGAATAGGCGGAACTATTCAATCGTGTACAACTCTGGCAGCTCTTGAGCACTTTCTTTAGCCTCTTATATTCAATATGGACGCATTTCTTGTCCAAAATCCACTCCTTCTCTTCCTGCAAGTACTCTGTAAACGCCTCCCCGAATTTCATTCTTCGTTTCTGTCAACTTCCCAACCCTAACTAAAGAAACCCTGCAGAGAGGAAAAAATCCGTTCAGTGGCGGAAAAATTCCCACACTAATATAATGATCGAACACGATTGGTTTTACATTATACTTTCTCCGGAGCGGGCCGCGGGAATTATGTGTTTATGTGTATGGCGTCGGACTTCTGTTCGGCTGAAGAGAAAAAAAAGGCGGGAGGACAAAGAAGCATGCGACCGACAAACGGTTAATCATAGAACCACTTAAACGAAGCAACCTGGTTGTTTTGTTTGGTTGTACGGAGACCTGATGAAATGACGGACTTGGCTTGTCTCTGCTGCCACTCCCATTAGCTGTTGGTCAGCTGCCAGGAACGACCCCGTTTTTGGTCGAAAATGTACTTTGATTCGATGCTGAGGGCTACTCCAAACACGTGACCAGAGAAGAGATAACAAGGTAAAAATATAATAAAAATTATTTATTTGGTTAAAAATATATTATGCATGTCATGCTTTTTGGTGGGTTGTATGAAATTTTGGGAGTCCCGATTGTTTAATAAGATCTACTTATCCTTAGTACAGGAGTCACTTAATTGATTTTAGAAGATTAAAAAAATGAGATAAATTAGTTAATTGTTATAAAATATAAATGTAATAAATCTTCTTAAAATACTCCTACTTATATCATGTCACATATCAATTTATAAATAAATAAATTTTAAAAAATAATAAATATGGTTGATAAAATGAATTAAACTTCAGAAGTTATGTTATTTATGTATAAAAGATCCTGATTCAAGTCTCACAGGATTAATTAGTGTTTGAAGAGACACAAGAAAACAAAAGCTTAACCGGGATCCCTATGCATTCAAGAGGCACATGCTTTCCAACAGCAATTCACTCAAGGTATGCTTACCTTCCTCTTCTTCACCTTTGACTCACTTATTTCATGTTCATGCTTCTTAGTTTTCCTGGTATAAGTCAGAAAAGACCCATCTCTCTCCCTATTAGAATGCAACTGATGATATTCGTGAAGGCCCATAACATCAAACGGGGCTGCCTATGGATAGTGGGATCTGGAAGTAATTGGTAGACAATGGTACAGCTTTGGGCCACATTAAGTTAAATTAATAAAAAAATAAAAAATAAAATATACAACTATTTAAAATATATTTGATCTTTAAAAATTCCACTTAGTTATAATTCCAATCACAATATTTGGAGAAATATCCTAACTCCTAAGTACTTAAATTTACTCTTAAAAATAATAGACAGCTTGCTTGATATTAATATCATCTAAAAAGAAACAAGACTTCTATTTGCCCTTATATCATGGATAAATCTAACTATTTTCTAAAAAATTTTTGTACAAAAAAATAACAAAAACTTAAACCAATAAGAGTTGACATAGATTATAAAAAAAACTCATCTCATAAATATAAGATATAAATTCAATTTCTGCTGCTGTTATAAAGACTCTTAATAGGTGATATTATAAATCCCTATAAACAATCTCTTAATTTTAACTATGCCTCGAGGCCATCTAAACTTTTTTTATCAAAAACAAATGCTTAAGCCCACCCCGTTAATATTCATATGCCTTCACAAATCTGTCTCATTAACTGTCCCTAATCATGACGATAACGATGATTTAAATTTCAGAACTCTGGAGCCACGCGATGGGGCCTTTGTTTTAGATGGAAGGATGCATTTATTAAATTTAATATCATAATATTGTAAGTATATAACCTTTTTTCTTTCTTTGTTCTAGGTAGCAGGGAATGATTCGTAAATCATAAGTTGAGATTGGTAAATACTACTCTTCCAGTTTAAAATATAAAACTTATAGTATAAATTATACTATAAACTAAATTTTAAATAAAAGACCAGTAAATAGAATGCAGAAGCATGAGGCCTCCCATATTAGGGGTTGTGACCAGGGAAGAAAGGAATCCCGGTGGATTCAACCAGTGGGGCCCGGAATGAATTTGGCAACAGTGAACTGGGGGTCCAGGTTCCAATGCGAGTAGGAGAGTGACATGGAAAGGTTACAGGCTGATCAATTCCTCTGCAGAGGCTTCCCAGTTCACTGTTTGACAAATTCATTCAAGCCCCCCCCCCCCCCCAATTGGTTGCACTCCACCGCCATTCCTTTCTCCCCTGGTCTCAACCCCTGACATTGTTGGAGCCCTCATGCTTCTACTTCCTATTTACTAGCATTTACCATCCTCATCTTACGATTTAAGATACAATCTACTACCTTTCACTCGCACAAAAATTCTTTAGACATATTTTCCACCTTTGTTGTGTTGTGGGCATTAGTACATGCTATGGTGTTAGAGATGTTCAACTATGGTAATTGATGTCTGAATGGAATGGCTGTCAGCAAACTGTAATGGCATGATTAGAAACACACGAAGGCAGTGCGTGAACAGATCTCCCAAATGAGTCTTCAGGAATCAAGCGCAAGCTCGCATGCAAGTTTTAACTCTGTAGATGCAATAGGGGTACAAAGAAAGGAAGGAAGGAAGGAAGAAGCAAAGCATGAGGAACCCCAGACACCACAAAAGTAGCAAACTCAGACCTGCTGGCTCATAAGTATTTCCACTGCCACGTTAAGATCCCCATCCGCAGCTGCCAGTGCGACTTCCACCTGTGTCTGAAAGCAACCCAGACAATTCAGAAATAGCAAGGTATAAAATATTTCTTCATGCTGAGGAAAAAAGTTACTCTTAGTATTACCCTATCAAAGCCCATTGATACAAGCTTTTTTATCTCTTCATCAGAAGCTACTGAACCCTGCATTTAAATCAATTAAAAGTAACGAAATATTACAAATCCAGTTGAACCAGAAGAAATCAAGAAAATTACAACATTTGAAATACAGAAACCTGGTGCTGTGGTACCCCTACAGCTGCTGTTGCAACATTATTCGAACCTGCCTGCCTAAATGGAAAATGAAATATAAAAATGGTCCTCATTCATAACTTGAAATATAGTTCAGAATAATCATAAGAATAATGCTGCAGTGCAGTTAGCCTTTCAATGTAAGCAAGATACCAATTTTTTGATATATTCAGCATGCTTTCTTTTCAGCCCACTTTCACTGGGTTAAAAAGAAAAGAAAAATCCAAGCTTATACCAAATATTTTAGGTATTATGATATATTTTAAACAAACATTTGCCAAACAGGACAACTGCAACGTAGATCTCCATCATCACTAAAAGGAAAAAAATTCCTGATAAGATCTTATGACTAAGTCTAAACAGTTTATCTAATTATTATTTATTTTATTTATCCCACTATGTTAGTAGTGAGTCAGTTGAGTTAGTTATGGGCATATTTTCCAAAAATGTAAGGGAGTCATCTTTAATTATGCATCTATTTATATCTCTAACTTACTCATATTTAGGAAGAAAAACAATTAAGGAAATTATTCTGAGATTCTCTTGGTTTCTATTCTATTTTCTTTATGAGATTCTTATAGAGATTGTAAGAAGGAGAGGTTATCCTTAACAAATTGGCCTCATAGCTAAGATGGTCAAGACACGCTCATCTGCTGCTGGCAACACTGAACACAACATCAGCCCAGGAAGCGTTAGAATTGCTGGGGAAGACCCATTGGCTGCAATTGCAGCCAAACTCGATATGATGGAGGAATTAAGAGACAAAATTGCATCTCTGGAAGTGCAAGCAAGAAGCAACTCGGCCAAAAAGAAAACGAGACACTGGGGGGATGATTCAGATGATGAAGGAGACACATGCTAGAGGACCCGAGCACCTTATGCGAAGATTGAGTTCCCCAAATATAGTGGAGGTGATCCACGTGGGTGGATATTGAAGGCGGAGAAGTTCTTCCGGTACTATCAGACACCAGAGGATGACAAAGTGGAGATAGCAGCAATGTACTCCGAATGTGATGCGCTGGACTTGCTTTCATGGGTCAACACTGAGGGAACACTGCTCTACTGAGAGAACTTAGTGAAGACCCTAAATGAGCACTATGGACCGTCGGAGTTTCTAAACCCCGATGAGCACATCTGCAACATCAAGCAAACTGGCTCTATCGCGGAATACAGAAAGGAATGGGTTAGGAGAGTAGCTCGTGTAACTAATTGGCCAGATCACTCTCTTCTCGGTATATTCTTGAATGGGTTGAAGGAAGAGCTGCAGATGATGGTACGCTTGCATAAACCAAGAACAGTATATTGAGCATCGAGCTTGGCCCTAGAGTTAGAGAAAGGAAACGGGTCAAGCGGTGGAGCTAGACCCGAGATATCCATCGGCTCAAATCGACCCAATAGCTACAACCAAACTAGCCCAACTTTTGACCAAGCCTGATCGTAGCCTGTTATCGGCCACGCGAGCACAGCAACATCACCCATGGCGTTCCTTCCTCCATCACCGTCAGTAACTTTAAGACAGAGCAAGTGGAACTCGACAAGGCAACAACGAAGGGATAAGGGTCTTTGCTATCGGTGTGGTGACCCCTTCTGACCAGGAAACCGTTACACCTCCGCCTCCCTCTCATTGCTAGAGGTCATCGAGGATCAAGCCCCCAAAGGATGATGGGACCGGCATAAATTAATTTAACATTTGTGTGTTCATTAGGAGATTCTCTCAGGCTTTATTAATTATGAGTTAAGATTCTTACTCATTGGAGATTCTCCCTAGGTTTTGTTAGTTATATGAGTTAAAGATTCTTATTCATATTCTAATGAAGATTTCTTTTTATTAAATTGTGGAGTTAGATTTTGACTTCTACCTTGAGGACAAGACGGATTTCAAAGGGAGAAGTATTAATAGGGTTCTATGACTAAGTCTAAGCAGTTTATCTAATTATTAATTATTTTGTTTATCCCACTATATTAGTGGTGAGTCAGTTGAGTCACTTATGGGCATATTTTCCAAAAATGTAGGGGAGTCATCTTTAATTATGCATCTATTTATATCTCTAGCTTACTCATGTTTAGGAAGAAAAACAATTAAAGAAATTATTATGAGATTCTCTTGGATTCTATTCTACTTTTTTTATGAGATTCTTATAGAGATTGTAAGGAGGAGAGGTTATCCTTAACAATTCCTCACTCGGCATGGAAGTTGAAGAGGATAACATGATATGATCCCCTATATCTATGGCATCACTTAATCAAATCCACAACACAACAATCTAATATTTTAATGCGAGTCATTCACAATCAAGCCTGCGCCAGACTTGTAAGTTTACAATAATCAACAAAACAAACCAAAAGAATTTGGCTTCCAAGAAATGCTTCATCCACATTGAGAAAAAGAACATTGTGATTCATGTACAGAAATTTACTATAAGAAAACAGGGTCAGTTATCAAACACGCACAAAACTATTTTTCTCATACCTTCCATCTGATATTCGTTGAGCAGTACCAAGAGTTGGTGAGTCTAAAGGATGGCCCGAATTGTTATTGTCCAAGAGTCTAGCTTGCAGATTTGAATCTGAACTAACAGCAGAAGCCTGTTGACCTTGACCAGAACCAAGGGTCCTTCCCCTCCCAGGGAACCTGTTGTCTTGTACTGGCTGCTAAGAGTACATGGTATAATCAGATATCTAGAAGACCTCCAAGATCATGCATGATAGAAACTTGAACAATTGAACAATGACTTGTATAAAAGAAAGGTAGAATTTGATCTTCCAAGTCTTCACTTCAATAGGACAAAAACCCAAGTTGCTGAACGCTCAAAGCAGATACAAAGCTTAAAATCGACAAAGGATCAGTATATTATTCAAGTGAACACAGAGAAAGACCATGATTACACTTGCAAACAAAAATTTTTTGAGTTTACAAAAGGGAAGTCTAAAGAGATGAGATGACTGACATACCTGAGTGGAAACTTCCCTTTGTGGCATCAATGATGACAGGTTTCTCCATAAATTTCCAGAAAGAAATCTGCTACTGCATGAAAAACTATATCAGTAAACATCCAGAGTTGCTGGCAACATGTAGTGTCAAAACTACATAGTACCTAGATGTTGGATTTTCACTTGAACGTGTAGGAATGTAACCTGAAGAGCTTCCACCAGTGCAAACAATAAATTTAGGCCGCCTCACGCATGATGACTGAAAGTCACAAGGACAGAAATTTGACTAAGGTAATATGGATGCAATAGTTGGCCATTATAAACAATCAAACAAAGATACTTACAAGCAAAGAGGAGGTTTCAATGGCAGAATAAAATGATGTCCCAGGTAAGAGGAAATTAAACAAACCGTATGTATCTGAAAATAAGAACAGCAATATATTACCTCGGATGAATTACTCATATCATTCGCAAGAAAGAAGTGAAACGTAAGCAAAAAGAGCAAAAACTGACAAGCAAACCCAGATAAAATGCCACAAAGGTGTCCAAGTAGGGAGACATTTGACATGAGAAGCTGGAACACCACCAACAAAATAAATGCATACCTAAAACATGACAAGTTCAGTGATCATTTTAAGGGGATTACAAAGATAGGAGGAAATCATATAAACTTAAACTCACCACTTTGCAGGCACATTAAAGAGTCCAAAGACACTGCAGAATGAATAGTAAAAGTTATTAGATAAGTGAAACCATATGAATAGTCCAAAGACCATATAGTTATAACTTTAGAAAACATAGAATTGAACACAAAACAGACCTTCTAGATTGAACTCCACTCAAGCTTGTCTCTATGACAATCATTGAAAATAGAATTCCTGAGAAGCCTATTGCACACTCATCCATGAGGTACTCATATGAATTAATAGGATTGTGTGCCGCCAGGAGTGCTATGAGAACATGAAATATAGCATTGCTAGTTGCTAACAACACAATCACATTTAGCAAGCGAACTGAGCCCATGATCCTTTCCATCTCAGAGCCCAATGGAACTAAAGCCATCATGTTGAAGAGAACATGAAGAAGTGAACCATGAAAAAGAATGGAGGTGTAAATCCTGTAAACTGCAAGAGAAAACATAATTGAATGAGAAAATCTGATAAGAAATAGCCAATTAAAATGGGAACGAGAAGAAAATCTGATAAACCCTCTGCTCCACACCCCCAGGTATAGAATATCAATCTAAGATTCTTAGATCATTTATCTAAAATGCTTTCCTATATAATTCTTTCAAGATGACGTCAAAAAGTTATCCATGAAGTGCAGCAGCCAAAACATGAGTAAAAACAAATAATTGGAAAGTCACAAAGTAATGGGAAATTCGGAATTTGAATGTTGACGTTTTGCAGACAAAAATGAATTTCCGTATCATGAAAGAAGAAAAACGGGAGGCATTAGCATGGATTAAGAAATGCTCATAAACGGTGTTCTATTTTACAGTAAAACCGCTAAAAAAATAAATCCTATTCGTAGTCTAATCAGAAGGATATTAGTTCAAGAAGACATACCTTGGAACCGTGATACAATAGCAGACGGCGAGAAGCATATCTCAACGAAGGAATCATATCCAACCAAAAGACAAACGAAGTAAATTATTCCGCAAACAACCACCACTGTAGAAGTGAGAAATGGGACGCTTTCCCACCACTGATTCACCCTAGTAGGCACACTTGCCTGTGTAAAGAATGCCATTACGGTGAATTAATCAGACAATAAATGAAAGGGGAAGGAATTCAATCGCTGTCTATCCATCCAACCACAGAAGTCAGTACAATTTGTGAGTCCCGGACATAAATTAGTAGTAGTTAATCAACAATTAAGCAAGCTTCGGATTCGAATCCACAATTCCTTTCCTCCTTTGCACATTTTTCACGGGAAACAGGCAGGCATTTAGGGTTTTCCCCTAATAATTCATTGGAGTTGAAAACAAGAACGGACGATCCAAGAATGCACGAACTAAAGATTAAGGGTTAGGATCCCATATTTACCTCACTAACTATATTTGGTCTCATATTTCTGGCTCTTAGCAAGGAACTTCCCACTTAAGCAGTCAGCTCTGAGCTCTGACAGTTCCAAATTTACAAAATCAGACTTCGGAAGTTCGGATGTGGAATTGTAAGGGGTTTGACTGTGTTATGGACTTCTGGAAAGGTTTGGATCTCAACTTACCAAACCACAGTTGGATGGGTCCCTCGTTGGTTGGGCACTAGTCCGCTGGATTCGAGAAGCGACGGACGTGCAAATGGAGGGCGGTACTACGTTTCGTTGCGGGTACGTGTACAAGATTACAAAATGATGGTATCATCGATTCATCCATGCTATGGTGTGAGACAGATTTGCTCTCCTCTCGAGAGGCCATTCTCTCCTGTATCATTATATACTCCCATGTATGAATTATTTATTAATGTATTAAAGCATACATATCTTCAGGCAGAAGAAAAGCATACATATCTAATAAATAACTAAATATGGCACCACATATTTAAATTTCATAGTAAATATACGATTGTTTATAATAAAAATATTATTAAAACAGTAAACCACATTTCCTATAAGAGGCTTTTTGTTTAAGCTCTTTCTTGAAAAACAATAACTTATTTTCTTAAAAAATTGCTTTCAATAATAATTAGTTTTTTTTTATGAATGGAAATACTAAAAAAAAACAACTCTTTTTCGGTGTGGTATAGATTCTGAAAAATAAATTATAGATAGAATAAATTTGTAGTAAAATAGATTTTTATTAAAAAATTATTTTTTTAATTTAAACTATAGTTTTAAATTGAACAATCTAAATAACTTATACTTTACAAAATCATTTTTTTATGAAAACTAATAAATTATCTAAAATTTATTTTTTACCAAAATTAATAAACTATTTATACACTTAATTTTTTTCTACAATATATTATTTTTTATTAAAATTAATAAACTATCTGAATATTATTTTTTTTGTAATTTATTTTTTAATCAAAACAATAATTTTAAAAAAACTAGGGAAAACAACTTTTAATAATATTTTTTTATAAAATATATTTTTAAAAAATTAATCTAAATATATCAATTAAAAATAGACTTTTTACAAAATATATTTTCTTCTAAAAAATCTATTATCTAAAAATTAATTCAAACACATCATTGTTAGAAGTTATTTTATTGGCTTATACGATAAAAAAAATAGATCGTGAATAAAAATTATTGTTTTAATAGTTCATTAATTTTGTTGAATAGTTGTAAAAAATTAGTGTTTAGATAATTTATTAATTTTAATAAAAAAATAAATTATGAGAAATAATAGTACATTTATTTTTGTAAAAAATTAATTGAAAAAAAAATAAGGTGTTTGAATTATTTAATCCAAAAGCCCCAGTGTTCATAGCAACGTTATCGTTGATGGCGTCCATGACTAGTGTCGTGTTTAAATCTTTTGAAATAAAAAAAAATAAAAAAAGAAATAGGTTGGAGGAAAATCTCTCCAAATAACACTGATCCAATAATGCTCGAAGACTGGGAACAAGAAAAATCATTATGGCACGTCCGCGGTGCTGCTGCAGTAATGTGTGTTCTGGCGCAGCTTTTGAAAATTAATTTTGAGTAAAATTTTAATTTAAAAAAATTAAAATAAATAATTATTTTTATCTAAAATTAATTTTAACTAAAATATAGTTTAAAATTATAATTTTAAATAAACTATTAAAAATAATTTTTAAAATTGTAAATTAATTTAAAAAAATTAAAATAAACAGTCATTTTTATCTAGAATTAATTTTAACTAAAATTATAGTTTAAAACCATAATTTTAAATAAGCTACTGAAAATAATTTTTAGAATTATAAAAAAATTTATAGACTATCTAATTATTATATTACCCTTACTTTTTTTTATACACTCTCTCCTCTCTCAGTTCTCACATATCTTCTTCACCCTATCTCTTCTTTCTTTTCTCTTTTCTTCTCTACCCTCTCTCCTCTCTCATACTTTAATCAAATCATATTATTTTTGATAATTTATTAATATAAAAAATTATTCTATTACTAATCATCTAAACATCTCTATTTTCAAAATCTATTCTTCTCAAAATATATTTTTTCCAGAAATTAACTCAAACATACCCTATACTAGAGGCTCCAAAACTTCATAATTTTACGTCAAAATAAAATGTACAGTTGATAACATCAAAAACCCTCCAAGATAAATAGAAAAAAAGGTTACATTAACCCATATCAATCCATATCAATAGACTAAGTACCAAGAATCTCAACTAAATCTTCCGGGCCATTATCAAGAAGACTAATTCTACGGGCTGCTTAACGATTTGCCTTAGCAACTCTTTCAATATCGTCCTTTTTCTTAATTGCATAGCTGTTGGATGACCCCTTCGCTGCATTGATAAGTTCATCAGCCAAGCATTCAGCAATGGTCTTTATATTTCTAAATGCAGATTCACGTGCACGGTAGTTAGAAGATAGATGGCCTGATTAACACGGTGAAGGGGTGAGATATCCACAGCCTGCCTCCTCACAACACCAGCAGGTCCAATTCGAGTTGCATCTTCACGAGGACCACTAAACAACGATGGAAAAACATAATCAAGTTACAAAAAGTCCAGGTGCGGAGCTTTTCAATCAGAGTAACGCTGCTTACTAAACTTTATGTCTAGATCTATGTTTATGCTGTATATAATAGCAGTAACCTGTAAGCAATTTGCCATACAAAAAGACGGGCCACCATACAAATCCACACACTATTTTTCTCAAGTCAAATTCATATAATCCATCAACAGACCATTGGCGAAGTTTACTGGTTCCAAATTGCAAATATAAGGTCTAAGCATACCAAGAATAGAAACAGAAAAAATACAAGTACAAGGGGAATGATCAGATAGAGCTAATACCAAAATGCCATCATCTAGGCAATCAAACCAATAGGGAAACAATTAATCATCATTTTCATTCCCCAAGTCTAATAAACAATTAGGTCTTAAGGTCAAAATTGTAGTTTAAAGAATATCAATCTTTTCAGACACTTTAAAAACATTGAAACTATTTTTCAACCAATTCCCAAATCCCATTGTCCACCACACAAGAATTTTAATTTCACAAATATATTATAGTTGAACATATACAGAAAAAAAAATATAAAAGCAAGTGAGGAGAATGATCAGATAGAGCTAATACAAAAGTGCCATCATGCAGACAATCAAACCAATAGGGAAACAAATGATCACCATTTGATTCTCCACGTCTACCAGAAGAGCAGGTATAAATCATAGTTATTAATAACATTTATCACACTTGTAGTGCTAAAAGTAGCACATAGGAAAAATAGAGCACAATATGTAAATGTACTCGACAATCACATCACAAATATAAACAGGACAACAAACTCCTTAGGAAAAAAAAAGGAGTAAGATAACAATCACTCATCACTTACAACACCAAAAATATGAATCATGAAATACATCAATGCTTAACAATGTTTGTGTCATAGCATCACCTTGGGAAGAGATTTTACTTCAAACTGAAAATATTTAATTACAAGCCATAGTTAAAAATAATAAATGTACATCAAATATCAAAGCACATATGGAGAATAATCAAATAGAGCTAATAAATGGATGCCATCATCCAGGCAATCAAACCAACAGGGAAACAATTGATCATCACTCCATTCTCCAACAGTCATACAAGTACGACTACAGGTAACTTCATAAGGAAAGATCTGTTTTTAGGTTGCATATATTTACTACCCAAATAAAAAATGGTCTATTAAAGCTCCAAAGGAGAATGATCAGATAGAGCTAATACAATGATGCCATCATCCAGGCCATCAAACCAATAGGGAAACAAATAATCATCATTCCATTCTCCAACAATTAAACAAACATGACAACAGGTAACTTCATAAGGAAAGATTTTGACTTTCGGTTGCAGATATTTAATGCCTAAATCTATATAAAAAAAAAGGTCTATTAAAGCACCAAAGGAGAATGATCAGATAGAGCTAATACAATAATGCCATCATCTAGGCAATCAAACCAATAGGGAAACAAATAATCATCATCCCATTCTCCAACATTAATAAACTAATATTAATAAAAGAAAAAAATGCAGCATTAAATATCATTGTTTAATCCTTCAAAATTAACCCAAAATACAGTTTAAAAGACAGTCAATCAAGTTATAGCGTATGGCATAGATGCAAAGCAAGATTGCTTCCAACAGGCAGCAACCATACTAAAAGAAGAACAAGCAATTTTTTTATAATTGCCCTGAATTATTATTCGTGACAAATATACAAAAATAGTGTCTAAGATATGATCATGAGTCATCAATATTAAGCCAAACAAAGATGATAATTCACCAACGTGATCAAACACCTGTTAATCACAGCATCAACAATAACTTGAATAGGATTCTGATCAGTCATAAGGTGGATAATTTCCATGGCATGTTTAATAATCCTCACTGCCATTAGTTTCTTCGCATTGTTTCTACCATGCATCATGAGAGAATTAGTAAGCCTCTCAACTATTGGACACTGTGCTTTCCTAAATCGCTTGACTGAGTCCTACCAGCAATGTGAGGAACATATGTTGCATGCTTGGATGCTGCCACTCCAATATAATCAGCCAAAGAGATATCATTAACCTGAAAAAAACTCGAAAGTAGTTGAATGAAATAACAAATAAGAAGCTCTCAAAAACCTAACAGAACAAATATAAATGTATAACAACCGTGTGAAATTCTCAGACAGGTTTTAATTATAACAATCGTATCAATAGCTTACTAGTTACTACATTTTCTACCTACCAACAAAGCAAGAACTACATCAGAGGATAACATTATCATAGTTTGGTAAATTTTAATAAAAAAATAATTAACGCTTCGGAATATCCATGAATATCAAAACTATCTCATTCCAGTTAAGATTCTGAAATGTTGTTCCTTCTGCTTATTACAACTATTTGTAAGAGTAAAACAAGAAGCATTAAACCAACGCGTAGAAGCGGTTACAAAGCTTCAGATGAGTTCTTTAAAAAAAAAATGCGAAGCGCAATGCCTACTGACTTCTAACAGAAAATTTCAATTGACTGCCCATTAATTGGGGGAACAATATTAGTTTAAAAATAATTGGCAAGACAGCACAAGTACGTGTATCCATTTATTCGAGGATCGCATCAACTGCTCACAAAAAACATGGAGATCGTTTCCAAAACACGTAGCTTCGACATAATGTAATATTGAGGAAAGAAATACAGGATCTAATACGATCCTAACATGATTATTGCATATGAAACTTAATTAAGCAACGAGAAATGGCCATAAATCAGCAAAAAAGGGAACATTTCGATCGAACTAATCCAATAAGTAAAATGTGGATAAGATAGCTGCTACGTCTAGCAGTAAAGCGGAACAAGAGTAGGGGACACTGAGAATAACAATGTAGATGATTGTGCAGAAAACCAAAATGAAAATTGGAAAAAGAAAAACGTCAAGTTAAATACCTGAACGTCGTCGAAGGTCCCCTGTTAAAGAGCTTCAGCTCGATCTGTATCGGGTCTATACTCGTGGTAGCTTCAGGAGGAATTGCCACCGCAGCAGCCATGACTGTTTAAACAATTGGAACAAGTTAAGGAAAGCCAGAGAGAAACAAATGACAGAGCGTAAGGGATAAAGTGAACGGGAAAAGGAACTTGTGCTTCGAGTGCAGACACAGAGCACTAGGCGGCTATGCTTTGAAGCTCATGGCAACTACGTCTATGAGCGGAAAACCCTATGTCTGGTTCTATTTATACTGAGATGTAGGACCCGTTTATAAGAGATTTTAGAAAAAAAATTATAAATAAGTAACTTTTAAAAAAAATTATAAAAAAATAGTTTTAAATAAATAATTATTTAAATAGTTATTTTATAAGTATTTTTATTATTAGTAAATTATAGAAAATAATATAATTATTAAATATAAGAGAGATAAGATATGAGAAATGAGAGAAAATAGATGAAAGAGAAGGAGAGTATAAAAAAGAAAGGAAATAGAAGAGAGAGTGTATAAAATAAAAGAAAGAGGGGAAAGAGTGTAGAAGAGAGATGAGAGAGTGTGTAAGAAAAAGTAAGAGTAATATAGTAATTAGTTAGTCCATAAGCTATTTTACTATTATATAAACTATTCTAATAAATTTATCTAAAACTTTAATTTAATTTGATCTAAAAACTCTTTTAAACAAATATAACTGTTAGTGTTAAAATTTATTTAAAACCTAAATTTTGGTAAAAAAAAATAGGTTTTGTCATAAATCAAACACACAATAGCCTGTATTTGAATAATTAGTAGTATAATCACTTCTCATATTGATAAATTATCAAAAAGAGTATTATTTGATTAAAAATATGAGAGATAAGAGATGGTAGAGAAGGAAAAGGAGAGAGAAGAGAGTGTAGAGAAGAGAGAGGAGATAAAGTAGAGAAAATAGATGAAATATAAAAAATAAGAGAGAGTATAAGAAAATATATGAGTAAGATAATAATTAGATAGTACATACGTTTTTTTATTATTCTAAAAGTTAATTTCAGTAATTTATTTAAAATTATAATTTTAAATTGTAGTTTTAACTAAAATTATCTCTAAATAAATATAATTATTTATTTAATTTTTTTAAATTAAAATTTTATAAAAAAAAAAGAAACTCTTTTAAACCATGGTGCAAAACACAACTAGCTTTTGGTTGGGAACAGGTTATAGGATATCCTATTATCATTTTTCCCTCCTTCTCGCCTCCCTCTACCAACACCCCCTCTTCTCTCATCATCGCATATCTCCTCCCTTGCCGTCTTCTCTCCTCGTTTGCCTCGTGGGCTGAGCAACGTTAACGTCGGTGTCGTGGCTCAGCAGCGTCGGCTAATATCAAGGGCCTGCGTAGATGAGGGGCCGAGGATTAGCTTAGTCCGTGAACGCTAACAAGATAAAACTATAAAGACTTTACCAGATTTTTTCGCTGGTCATGTCAGTTTAGCAAGTTCGTTAAATTCATCCATTAAATTATAAACGACATTAATATGAAAATAAATACATTTATTATAATTTGCTTCCGATTTATTAAGCTGGGATTTTACTTTATGGGTTATGTGTCTCATTAAAAAATAGATTTTCATGTGCCTGAATATTAAATATACTTTGCCAATGCTATGAGCTTGTTCAAATATCTTATTCTTCTTAGCTGAAGAATGGATAAAGAACCAACGAAGCTTTGGGACAATTGAATGAGACTTAGAAATGATAACCCTTCCGTGTTTTAGGAAGCATGAAATAGAGCTTATTTAAGAGATTTTAAGGGATTGCGCTACCAAAGACGGCGGCGTGCTCATTTATTAAGCGAGAGCTATTAATGGCATCTTTAACTTTAATTATTTGGTTGTTTTGTTTGAATCTTTAGAAATAGAAACCTCATGACCCTCTATGATACAAAACGAGAATGGAAAAAGATAGAGGAAAAGAGGTTTGATAGAAGGGGAACTTGGTTGGTACGAAAAAAGATGAAGAGGAAACCAACCTCAGTGGACGGGTTAATATGAGCAAATAGTAATGGTAAGGGAAGGAAGAGATGAGAAGGTCGCCCCTTGATTCAAATATCTGCTATTTATATGTTCACAAAAACTAGCCCAAAAACAAACGAAACTCGAGATCTGGTTGATGACAAGAGAATCATTGGTTAAAAGAATTTCTTCTGGTTTCTATTAGACAGGAGATAACATTAAAATCAAAAACAAAAATGGCGATGAATAAGCACAAAAATAAGGTGGCAAACTAATCCAAACCGGAAATTTCAAACAGTGGCTCAACAATATCTAAACTCAGTAGTTGTACGAACATCTTGGACAACCGATGACGAAATCAGATCTGACATCCACCATCTACCACGAGAAAATAGCAATGTCTTGAGTATAGAAAAAAGAGAGAAACTAAAGAGAAACACCCTAGCGAAGTCTTCTAGCTTCCCTTTCAGACTCAAGTAGGGTAAGAATGTCTCCTTCTCTCACGGGTCCTTTCACATTTCTCATGATATAACGGTTATGATCATCCAAAAACTTGACTCTAACTTGAGTCACTTGCCCTCTGGATCCAGTGCGTCCAATAACTTTAACAACCACAACATGCTTCGCCTGATTCTCCATCCTGTTCACACAAACACCAGATACGGGTTGGGGATGAACACAGTAACATCGCATCAAAGGTATGGAGAAAATGGGGAACAACAGATGTAATAAAAAAACCCACAATTTATGATATCATTGGTATTCAAATTTCAGTTAAACATACCAGCAGCTCCTAGAGAGGCATTGAAACAAAGAAAGAACATGACAACTAATAAAAATGAACATGCTAGGCAAAATTTCAGCAAATGTAACTCATATGAGAGCGATAAAGAATAAAAACCGTGAAGGGCCTCATCAGTGAGCTAACAACAATCAACCGGATGCTATGATCTGTGTGGATAAAGAACATGAAATGAATTTCACCAACTCAAACAGCTACAGCTAATCAGCTATGTTTCCCGGTTCATGAGTGAAAGCGATAAAATTTAACCAGTTCCCACGCATAAACACCGGATACTAGACAACAAGCATTATACTCACCAAACAACACATAATCGTCACATATTACAAGCACCATCAATAAATCTCACCAGACCGTCTGACCGGGGAAAAAACTAATGAAAGAACACCAAACGGCATGGAAATATGCATCACGGATTCTCGAAAAGCAAGGGAGTTGCAAATAATATTTCAGAAAACAGTGAAACCCGATCGGTGTGTCATGTTCAACAACGGGGAAAGGAATCCAACCGTACCTGAGCGGTTTAACGGCTACGTGTTATAAACAGAGGGCGAGGGTCGCGCGCGCGGCTGCTTTCTCTTATCAAACTCCTGGATTGGCTGTGTGTTGAAACCCTAGCTCTTCGAATTTAATTTATAGGACCCCAACTATCTGAATGAACGACGAATTTAACCGTGAGATCATTAGCCAATAATATTTTTAATATTTTTTGTTGAATTGCCTTGAAACTGCATCGTATAATCCCGTAAAATATATTACGTTTGGAAATTTGATATTTAATATTTTTTTATAAAAGTAAACAAAAACTCTCCCGGCCCAGAAAATAAACTAATAGATATATATATATATATATATTTTATATCTTTGGTATCCAATTATAAAATATGCCTATAATCTTTACAGATGAATTTCGACTTGTCAATCAAATCATACGTTTAATATATTAGTTTTTTTCATAATAAGTTGATGTATCAGAATTGATGGCAAGCTTTTCAGCGTAAAACATGTAACACTCCTAAACACTAACACTCTGACTTTTTAATAATTTAGAATTATTACTTTTTTAAAAAAATAAAAATAATATCATTTTTATCTATGAGATATAAAAATTTTACTCATTTTATATAAAATTTAATGATAAAAAAATATTTGTGAAATATCACAAATTTATAATATGCTTGATAAAATAATTTTTTATAAAAATAGAATTAAAAATAAAAGTATGAATAAAAATATAATTAATTTAAAAATAATATTTAAAAATTTATTTAGTAAGATATAAATAAATATAAAATTGATATATATTTTTATATAATTTAAGATAAAATAGTATAAAATATTTTATTTATATTTTTATCATTTTTATTTTTTATTTTATTTTATAAAATTAAAATAGTCTAATATAATAAAAAAAATGAAATCGATTGAGATTTTATTTTTACTTCCTTTATACTAAACATGTTATCAAAAGGAACAATTGAGAGCGGACAACAAATACCTTCGGCCTCATTCGGTAGAACCATGCGTATTCTTGTGCTAAGAACAGACGAAAGCCAAATGATTGAAACATGATTTAAGTTTGCAGATTGCAGATCACTGGCTGAGGACAAAATAATTATGACGAGTTGAAATAAATTCCGCCCCTATTTCTTGACTTTTTTACAAACAACTTCAAAAAATGGAGATATTCAATAAATGATTTGTTTACTTTTTAAATAAAACAGTGAACTTTCAGTCTCTTGGTCAAACTCCTCTATTGTTATGGGCTTATTTGGATAAGAGTTTGAAAAAAAAAATATTAAAAAAGGGGTTTTTGGGCGGTTTATAGAAAATGACTTTTAGAAAAGAGTTTATAAAAAAAAGTGATTTTAAACAAATGAGTGTTTAGATAGTTATTTTCAGAAGTACTTCTATTATTAGTAAATTATAAAAAAATGTATGAGTATTAAATGAGGAGAGATAGGAGATGAGAGGATATATGTTGTAAAAAAATAGAGGAGATAATGTGTAAGAAAAATTATGAGAGATGGTGTAAGAAAAAGTAGGGATAATATAGTAATTGGTTAGTTCATAAGTGGTTTACTATTCCATAAGCTACTCTGACCAGCTTATCTAAAACATTGATTTTAAACTATAGTTTAGTCCAAAAATCTGTTTGAACAAATCTAATTGTTTATTTTAAATTTTATCCAAACTTAAATTTTGAGCCAAATCTATATTTTAAATTAAGGTTTAGCATTTTTCAAGTAGGCACTATGTCCGAGACTTCAAACTAATTCAGTCGTAGGAGCTTTAGCCAGGTAAATAGTCATGGCGGGCTTCATGTTGGTGCTTCGTCCCCTTCTCGCTTGGCTCACCTGGGTGGATTGCCAACACAGGATGTAATTCAAACTTTTTGCATGCGAGAGTATGGGGTTGGATACCTCATCTCCGTCGAACGGCAAAAGGACGTTTGGGCTTTCTACCTTCACATCTATATGAGATCGACGTTATGCTCCTCAAGGAATGACATGAATTCTTGGAATTTTTCTCATGTTGGGCGATAGAACTCAGTGGACCATGATACTTGATGCCTTGCTTTTGAAGTTTTGATCTTGGTCGTCTCTCATGGCTCACTTCCCTCCCTTTGCCGATATCAAGCCTGCAATTAATTAAAACACTAATAAATACATGTATTATTTGTTAATGGGAACATGGAGTCTTAGTTGCAAAACAGGAATGGAAATAACTTGATCTTTCGTCCTTATTTTTCTCCTGTGACCAAGGAAATATTGCCAGTGAGATAATGAAATTGAAGGCTACGGCCATAGCGTGATGTCGGGGATCAATTTGTTCAAAAAATCCCAATTAGAGATACTAGCTGAATAATTTAAGGCCTTGTTTGGCAATCATGCTTGAATTTTGAGAGATCGATATTGTGATTAGGATTGAGATTGTGGTAGGATTACCTGTAGAGACTTTAAAATTATGTATTATATGGAGTGATATTTAGAGGTGATGTTTGTATTAATTTTATTCTATAATAAGTAATAGATTATAAAATATTATAATATCATCTACAGTAAAAAATCAACCACCATCATCTACGCCTCACCCCACCTCATTTATTGTCCAGAGAAATCCACAGCACTAAGCACAATTCAAGTAGATCCAGAGCAATAAGCACAAATCAAAATGAGAAGCTCGTAGAAGAACAATAGGTACAAGAATTAGAGAATCACACAAACCAATATAAACAATGTATAATCAATAGAGAAAAAACATATAAGAATTGGAGAAGACAGATATAGAACTGCAAAATAAGAAGCTCAAGGGAAAATCAAAACAAGGTGAAGCCATGGGTTTATCGAAACAGGGGATGAGGAGAGTGAAGGTGGATACGTAAAAGACATCAAGGAGAAGCTGTACAGGAGACAGTGAAGGTAGGAGAATCATATCGAGGGAAGGGAGGAGACAGACGGTAAACCATCAAACAGAAACAAGCCCTACAGAAACAACTGACGGTGAAGGTTAGTGGTTGGATGACACACGGAGTAGATCGGGTGACGGTGGTTTGCTTCTCCCTCGGCGGTGGTTTCTTCTACCTCGCCAGTGGTTACTCCTCCCTCGATGGCAAGCAGCAAATTGACTAGATCGAGAGGAAAAAAAAAAGGAGGAAGAGAGGTTTACACGTGGACAACATAGAAATTTGCAAAATGTTAGAAGAATAATTTGGTTAAAAAATATCCAATCACAGGACTGATCTTGTTATACAAGGGGCTGGTGGTATTGTTTGATCCTACGAAAGTTGGATTAGATTTCTCCTTAACTCATACCAAATGTAAAACGGTGTTATCAGCCAGTCGCAATCCCAATCCCTACCTCTCAATGCCACTAAAGCTGTAGAATATACCACTTTCTTAATAAGATTTACTGAAGTTAAAATTGTCATTTTATTTTTTCTCTTCATATTTGTTATATTCCATTTATTCAAATATGACAATGGATAGCATTATTATTTTGTTTTTTATCCCAACTTTTCTCTCAACAAACTAGAGAAAAATTAAAGAGAAATTAAATGAAATTATTGAGGAGATATTTTATTTAATAATAATATTATACGCTCTGTATAGTTAAAATTATTTAATAAGATAAAATTTATTATTATTTATTTTCATCCAAATATACTATCACTAATAGATGTGTTACTTATTAATTTTTAATATAAGATATAATTAATTTTTTTAAAGAGATAAATGAAGCTAAAAAATTAATTAACTATTACTAAATTTAACAATAAAGATGAATTTATATAGTATATTATTTAATTTATTTAAATCAATCAATTATATTTTATATTAATTATAATTAATTAATTTATTTAATTTTTTTAATTTTATTAAAAAATTAATTAAATTTTATATTAAATATTGGAGGAGTAATATAAATTAATTCTTGTATTAAAATAACTCTTAATAACGCGAATATATTCACGCACCAAGAACATATACATAGAGATCAATTATTATTACTGTTATGAATTTAAGAAATTATTGCAATAAACAATAAAAGTTAATAGAGGGAAAAAAAGGAAGGGAAGATGAATAATTTTATTATTAATTTATTTGAGTTAATATTAAGGGAGGAGAGGGGAAGATTTTTCATATTACTTTATTTGGTTCAAGAAGGAAGGGAAGAAAAAATATTTTTATATAGATAAATTTATTTTATATTATTTTATATAATATTTTAATAAAATATAATATAGGAATAATAGTAAGAAATTAAAAATAAATATAGGTATAATAATATTATAAAATAATAAAAATACATCTCCTCTCCAAATTTTCCCAATTTTATAGGGGAGGTAAAGTTGGGGAGGGGAGGGAAAATTTTTTCTAATTAGCCAAATAAATGGAGGGGAGCAAAATCCCTCATTTCCTCCCAAATTACCCATACCAAACTGTAAGGGTGAGCAATTAGCCCATAGCCCGTGGACCTGCCCACAACTTGGTATTATTTAAGCCCGTATAAGCCCTCGGGCGGACTTAAATGGGCTCAAACAGTAAATTATATGGGCGGGCTACAGGTTGACCATTGGGCAGCCCGTAGCCCGCCCATATTTTTTTATTAATTTATTATATTATATTTATTTAAATTTTTTATTATATACTAATATAATTTTTTAAATTTATTTTATAGAGGTATGGGTACTTATATCTACAACCATCACAAGTAAATATAATATAGATTATGTATAATCATAATCCAATTGAATAATTAAGATTATGAATGATTATGTTATGTAAGCATTATAGACTGTGTAGTTATAAATTTGTACTATTATTATGATATTTTATTTTCTAACTTTAGGATGAACAATCATATCATGTGTGTACTATTGTTATTTTATTTTGATTGTTATTAGAACTTCAAATATGTTTAAATAAAAAAATATTTTTATTTTTTATAAACGGGCTACCCATGCCCATTGGAACCCAAACGGGATTCAGCCTAACCCGTTTAATACGGGCTTAAACAGGTTGAGGCATAAGCATGGGTTAGCCCGTGCCCATAAAAAATAAATGGGCGGGGCACGGGCTGACCATCGGGCTAGCCCGCCTCGCCCTTTGCTCTGCCCTACCAAACTGACTCTAAGGTTATATTTAGAGGAGGGGAGGGGAAGGATTTTAATAGAGGAGAAGGGAAATAAGTGAAGTAAAGGAATTTTATTATCATTTTGTTTGGATTAACGTTAAGGGAAGGGAGATGAAGGATTTTCATATTACCTTATTTGATTCAGGAAGGAAAGGGAGGAAAAATATTTTTATATAAACAAATTTACCTTATATTATTTTATATAATATTTTAATAAAATATAATATAAGGATAATATTATGATATTAAAAAAATTATGGGTATATTAATATTATAAAATAATAATTTTATATCTCCCCTCTAAATTCTCTCAAATTTGGAGGGGAGGTAAAGTTGGGGAGGGGAGAAAAAATTTTAAAATTTTTTCCTCCCCTCCTAAATATTTTATTGAGCCAAACAAGGGGAGAGAAACAAAATCCCTCCCCTATAAATTATCTATACCAAATAGGGCCTAAGGGAGGGGAGATGAGTGATTTTTATATTATCTTATTTGGTTCAGGAAAGAAAAGAAAGAAAAATATTTTTATATAAATAAATTTACTTTATATTATTTTATAAAATATTTTAATAAAATATAATATAGGGATAATATTAGGATATTAAAAAAATTATAGATATATTAATATTATAAAATAGTAATTTTATATCTCCTTTTTAGAGGGGAGGTAAAGTTGAGGAGGGGAGAAAAATTCCTCTTTTTTTTTTAAATATTTTATTGAGTTAAATAAAGAGAGGGGAGCACTCCCCTCCAAATTACCCATGGCCTAAAGGATTATGAAAATTTAATGTTTCCTGTACCATAGATATGGGCCTAATTTGTCCGAATATTGGGCTCATCTACCTCTAATAACAGAGCCGGGCCTATTATCGGTACCCTACCTCTTTTACTCTTTGTCTTCTATCTTCCACATCTCTACCGGACTTCAGTTACCTGCTCGCGCGCCGCATCATCGAGAAGCAAGCACCAGGAGTATATACTCTCCACATCTTCCTCGCCTGAGAGGAATTTCACTAGATACGTGACGGTACACAGGTATAAATATAGGTCTTCTTCATCTTTCTCGTTGCAAATAAATAGAGTTTCAGTCCAGGCACACGCTTAAAACTCATTTCTTGGATCCGTCTGCAGATTTCATACGCTTACTTCTTTCCTCTTGAAATTAGGTTTATTGAATTTGTCGTTTACTGTCTTTTTGGTCCTCTATCTTATTGTTATTTAGTTACCAAGCATTATTATTTATGCCCGGCACCGTGTGGTTTACACATGTTTTCAAGGCAATACTAAAACCAAAATTTCGTAGCTATTTTTTATCCGTTATCGTTTTGATAAAAGATACTAAGAAAAACATTATGGGCGAATGATCTCGGGGATTAATTCGTCATTCAGAGAATTAGGCGCCCTATAAATTTGTTTCCAAGAACTAGGGTTTCAAAACACAGCCAATTTAGTGTTGCCATAACAGAAAGCAGCCGTGCGCACAACCGTCGCCCTCTGTTTTTTACGCGTCATCGTTAAACTACTCAGATACGGCAGGATTCCTTTCCCCTTTGTTGAACACGACAGCCGATCTGGTCTCGATTTTTTCTGAAATATTAGTCGCAATTTCCTTGCTTTTTGAGAATCCGGACTGCATATTTCTATGCTGTTTTATGTGTTCTTTTGTTAGTTTGTTTCCGGTTAGAGAGTCTGCCGAGGCTTATTGATGTCGCTTGTAACCTGTGATGATTATGTGTCGTTCGGTGGGTAAAATGCTTGATGCCTAGGATTATGTGTTTAATGCACGGGCACTGCTTAAATTTTATCGAGTTAAGAACTGGGACACACAGCTGATTAGCTGTAGCTGCGTGAGCTGGTGAAATTGATTGCATGTTCTTTATCCACTGATCATAGCATCCGGTTAATTGCGGTTAGCCCACTGATGAGCTCCTTTATGGTTTCTATTCTTTTATTGCTCAGATGAGTTACAATGTTCCCATTATAAATTTTCTGGTGCCCTCTTGCCGTTAATTTATCTGTTTGCTGTAATTACTTGATATTAATTTTTATCGTCATTGCAGATTCTTGGTTATTTTCATTTGCTGTTTGTTGCTCTCAACCAAGGATGGCTTCTAGATTCTGGACACAGGTCATTAAAATTGTTTCATTACCTCATTTTTTGGTTGATTCCTTGTCCCGTGAAATTGAAGAATATTACTACTTTTATTGATGCATGTGCATTGTTTTTTCGATGACAGGGTGCCAGTGACTCCGAGGAGGAGGAGAGTGACTATGATGAAGATGTTGAGAATGTAGTGGGTGAATCTACCAATCAAGCTGTTCAAAGCAGATACTTGCAGGGTAACGCCAGTGATAGTGATGATTCTGATGATCAGAAGCGTGTTGTTAGGTCAGCAAAAGACAAGCGATTTGAAGAGATGTCATCTACAATTGGCCAGATGAAGAATGCTATGAATATTAATGACTGGGTGAGCTTGCAAGAGACCTTTGATAAGATAAACAAGCAGCTTGAGAAAGTCATGCGTATCACTGAATCTGAGAAGGTGCCTACTCTTTACATAAAGGCACTTGTGATGTTGGAAGACTTCCTGGCACAGGCATTGGCAAATAAGGATGCCAAAAAGAAGATGAGTAGTAGTAATGCTAAAGCATTGAACTCAATGAAGCAGAAATTGAAGAAGAATAATAAGCAATATGAGGATTTGATTACTAAATATAGAGAAAATCCTGAGAGTGAGGAGGACAAAGATGAAGAGGAGACCGAGGATGATGATGAAAGTGAGGAGGAGGTAATTGAGGAGATTGATAAGATACAAAAGTCTGATTCTGAAGATGGCGATCAAGATGATGAGAAGTCAGATGCAATTGATACCCCTTGGGACCAAAAACTTAGCAAGAAAGACAGGCTTATGGATAGGCAATTTATGAAAGACCCTAGTGAGATCTCATGGGACATGGTTAACAAGAAGTTCAAAGAAGTTGTGGCAGCTAGGGGCAGGAGGGGAACTGGAAGATTTGAGCAGGTTGAGCAGCTTGCCTTTTTAACAAAAGTTGCGAAAACACCTGCACAGAAGCTGGAAATATTTTTCAGTGTTGTTTCTGCTCAATTTGATGTTAATCCTGGTTTAAATGGGCACATGCCTATTAATGTGTGGAAGAAATGCGTGCAGAATATGCTGGTCATTCTTGATATTCTTGTGCAGTACCCAAACATAATTGTTGATGATACAGTGGAGCCTGATGAGAATGAAACTCAAAAGGGCCCTGACCATAGTGGACCAATTCGGGTATGGGGCAACTTAGTTGCATTCCTAGAAAGAATTGATGCTGAGTTTTTCAAGAGCTTGCAATGCATTGACCCTCATACTCGTGAGTATGTTGAGAGACTCAAGGATGAGCCCATGTTTCTGGCTCTTGCTCAGAATGTCCAGGATTATCTTGAAAGGGCTGGAGATTTCAAAGCTTCATCAAAGGTAGCCCTTAGACGTGTTGAACTCATCTATTACAAACCACAGGAGGTTTATGATGCCATGAGGAAATTGGCTGAACTGACAGATGACAATAATGGAGAGGTGGATGACGAGTCTAAAGGGTTTGAGGATACAAGGACTCCTACCGCATTTGTTGTAACTCCTGAGCTTGTTCCTCGAAAACCTACCTTCCCAGAGAATAGTAGGACACTGATGGACTTATTGGTGTCCCTGATATACAAGTATGGGGATGAGCGGACAAAGGCACGTGCTATGCTTTGTGATATATATCACCATGCTCTTCGGGATGAGTTCTCAACTGCCCGTGATCTTCTGCTTATGAGCCATTTGCAGGATAGTGTTCACCATATGGACATATCGACACAGATACTTTTTAACAGGGCTATGTCACAGCTAGGTCTTTGTGGTTTTCGGGTTGGACTGATTTCTGAGGCTCATGGCTGTCTCTCTGAATTATATTCTGGTGGAAGGGTGAAGGAGCTGCTTGCTCAAGGTGTCTCACAAAGTCGTTATCATGAGAAGACTCCAGAGCAGGTGTTGAACATACCCATTTTTCAGATGATTATTTTGTTAATGTGACTATTATATATATTTTGGCCATGGCGACTCTTATATCAATATTGATTTTTTCCTGTTATTGTAGTTTTAATGCTGATGCTGAAGTGCTTGATGTTTGCATATTCTTCCTAGGTTTTCCTTTTTGTTAATGGTTCTTGATTTTCTTATAGTAGTTCTAATATCTTAACATAGTGATGTCTAAGTTGCAATGTTAGTCTGGGTTTAATGCTCAGTTAACATAGGGTATCCTTTACTCAACATAGGGTCATGTTCTGTGCTAATGGTGGAAATATTTAATAATTGTTTTCTTTCATCATCACCGTATACCATTTTCTACCTGAAAAGATACTATCATTTCATTGTGTGGTGCTTTACTTTCATCACTTCTTTAAGACTTTCATATAACATTCATAATATTTAAGCTTTTATTATAGTAGTGTTGTCATCTGTTACTTATACTGCTGAATGTTCTCTTCACTACTGGCAAAGCTATTTTCCTACCACTTCTTTTTATCTGGACTAGCGCTTATTGTTGCATCATGAGAATTACCATTGAAGAAAGCATAGCAGTTAACTTTTCCCCCCTTCCTCTTGCAGGAAAGGTTGGAAAGGAGACGTCAGATGCCATATCATATGCACATTAACCTTGAGCTCCTGGAGTCAGTGCATCTTATATGTGCTATGCTTCTGGAAGTTCCTAACATTGCAGCTAATGACCATGATGCCAAGCGCAAAGTTATTAGCAAGACTTTCCGTCGCTTGCTTGAGGTCAGTGATAAGCAAACATTTACCGGTCCACCTGAAAATGTCAGAGATCATGTCATGGCTGCTACTAGGGCCCTGAGCAAGGGAGATTTCCATAAGAGTTATGATATCATCAAGTCGTTGGATGTCTGGAAATTTGTTAGAAATCATGACAAGGTGCTGGAAATGCTCAAGGAAAAAATCAAGGAGGAGGCACTAAGGACTTACCTCTTTACCTTCTCTTCATCCTATGACTCTTTGAGCCTTGAGCAACTCACAAAAATGTTTGACCTCTCTGTTCCTCACACCCATAGCATAGTTAGTAGGATGATGATAAATGAGGAGCTGCATGCAAGCTGGGACCAACCAACTGGCTGCATTATTTTCCAGGATGTAAAGCACTCTAGATTGCAGGCTTTGGCATTCCAGTTGACGGAGAAGTTATCTATCCTTGCAGAGAGTAATGAAAGAGCAATAGAGGCAAGGATAGGTGGTGGTGGATTGGATCTTCCCCTAAGGCGACGAGATAGCCAGGACTATGCTGCTGCTGCTGCAGCACCAACTACTGGTGGTGGTAGGTGGCAAGACTTGTCAGTTGGTCAGACAAGGCAAGGCAGTGGTACTGGACGAGCAGGATATAGTATCGGTGGCGGAAGGCCATTAACATTGAGCCAAAATGGATATTCAAGGGACCGAACAGGAAGAGGAGCAGGTGGAGGCTATCAGAGTACGAGATATCAAGACTCTGCATATGGTGGTTCAGGGAGGTCAACTCAGGGTTTAGCACACAGGGGAGCCCAGGTGGATGCATCTACTCGTATGGTTAGCCTTAAAGGTGCTCGGGCTTGAAGTCCCTAAAGAAGCGCCTTGTACCGGAGTATATGTTTCATGCTGTGGGATTTAAATTAGCCGGATCTTTTAGTTTTATATATTCTATTGCTTTACTGCAATGGGATTTTGGTAACTGATAATTTTATTTTTGACCTTCAATGCTTATTTTGTATTTGGTCTGTGGCCAGTGAGAAATGCACGATTTCCAATACTTCTGCAAATTTTTTCTTCCATTGTTTTCGTCATCGCGTTTATCTTGATTTGGATGGCATCGTTGAGGTTCCTGTTGGGCGTTGTGGGTAATTTCCATCGCATCACTTCAGAAGACTACAAGTGTACAATCAATAACCTCTGGAAACTGTGGGGGCTAGCTTTCCCCGCATTCGAAGAGCTCCTTCTGAGTTCTGACTGCGTCATTTGATTTTTTTCGCGTGCTGCTTTTTTGATACCTTTTTATGTTCCTGTTTGGAGTGATTTCAAGAGCTCTTTTAGAATAAAATTTTAGTTTAATTTTTTTTAAAATAAATAATTATATTTATTTAAATAAATTTTTAAATTAAGTTATATTTTAAAATTAAAATTTTAAATAAATTAGTTAGAATAAATTATAAAATAGTAAAAGAGTTCATGAATTAATTAATTATTATATTATTTATATTTTTTTTATACTCTTTCTCTTTTTATATTTTATTTTTTTATTTAATATTTATATATTTTTTTATAATTTATTAATAATAAAAATATTTATTATATAAATATTTATTTATTTAAAATTATTTTTTTTTATAAGTTCTTCTTCAAATTTTTTTTATAAGCTATTTAAAAATTATTTTTTATAAATATATTTTTAAAATCTTATCTAAACGGTACTATGTTCCTATGTTGGGCTTTGTTTTGGTGGTATCATCGTTTGGTTGGGTTTTGTTTTGGTGGTGTTATCGTTTGGTTTATGTTTTTATCGTCGTCTCTGTTTTTCACTTACTGTATTTTAAGATTTTTCCCCTTTGAATTTAGCCATTATGAAATTCTAACAGTGTGCTTTGACACCAAGCTCTATAAAAATACAACCTGTGTTGATCATTAATACATCCACAAACTAACCTGGATTTGCCCCAGAGCCCACTCGTTGTCTAAGATCTTTCTCAGATGCTTCTCGGAGATGTCCAAAAGACTGTACAACAAGCAATTATAAGAGTTAGTTCGAATAGTAAGCTGCTCGATATCACTTAAACAAAATCTCGAGTTTGAGCCTTGACGTATACAAAAAATTTTTATTAACAAACTCACCTACTATAGCTAAATGTGCGATACAAGTCAAATCTAAATATAATCAGAATAAAATTTTAGTGGATCAGATAAATAATAATAAAAAAAAAACAACTATAAAGGTTGTCATAACAATGTTCACTAACCATGCTTTGGGCAGTAGGAGACCGACAATCAACTGCATAGAAAATGATAGTTTACAAGATTCATCAGTGTCTGTCCATTCTTTTCACATGGAATTATCTTGAAAGGATGAGATGAATCATGCTTCTCCGGATGACTTGCACAAAGTCTGGCATCATATCCCTGATTTTTACATACCATAGATCTAAAGCCGCAATGACGAACATGATTGGCAAGCTGTTGTGCAGAATTAAATTTCATGCTGCATTGTAATAAGTTCATAAAGTCAACATTTTTAATCAAAGTCTGTGCAAATGTTGTTCTCTTGTCTCTCAACCAATATCATCTATTTTCTCTTCTCTTGATTCTCTCAGCAGCCATCAAGAAAACTGACTAAACCAGTTTCTTTCCGAACTTGCAAAGTCATCAACAAAACATGAAACGATATTCATGATATAAACCGGATGATCCAATAGTTCACCTTCTATTCCAGAGCATTTAGACTATATTTAGACTGGAAAAAAAATGAGGGAAAAATAGGAAGAGAGGATATTAATAAGAAATCTTTTTTAAAATAAAAAAAAATATTTTTTAAAAAATTTCCTCCTATTTTTTTATTTCTAATTTTCCATCCAAACATAGTGTTAGTGCACAATATTGACGATCTAATGAACTTCAAACATGAAAACGTTATCATCCTTTCAAGTACCTAAATGAGGAAAGGAGAAAATAATTTATGTCGTTTCAGCTACCAATTATTAATATTAATATTAAATACTAAACCTCTAAATGGTACAAAAAACCCGACACATATTTTCCAAACATCCAATGGTCGAAATGTGTATTGGAAAAATAAAAGACAGTTTTAGATAGACAAATTAGCACTGGCTTTCTAAAAATTTATTAAATAGAAAATTATTGAGTATATGTGTATATATAAACAGATAGATCAAATATTTACAATTAACTAAATAAAAGTTAATATAAAAACTTTAAACATGAGCATCGTTGATATTTTCTTATAATTTTCAGGTTTTAAATCTTACCGTTCAATTTAGTGCAACTAATTGAAGTTTAAATTTATAGGATTCATTATTTTTTACAGGTAAATCATCAATGTTTAAATTCAAAAATTATAATAAGATAAATTATTTAAATAGTACACATAGTGCGTTTTAGTCCTTAATCCTCATATCTTTGCATGATATCCAACGTTTAGTTATTAACAGAAGATTAGTAAAGTAATTAGTTGCTTTTGATCCCTTACATTTAAGATAAAATAGACCGTTATTAATTATAAATCATAACACGTTTACTTTATAGATTTTGTATTATAGAATATATATTTTCATGTCATGCCGATGGTGGGAGAGATTAGAAGAAATTAATGACTTAACATGTAAGAGATAATAAATTAAAAATGAAAAACCGGCGGTGGACGCATCAGTGTCTCTCCCATCTCGCCTGGATGAGAAATGCGAAGCACTTTTCAAGTCTTCTCGTTGCCTCCTACACGATGTAGCATGCGTCTTTCGTGTTCCAATGGAAGCAAGAGGAACCATCGAGCACCATTCAAAGCTGTCTTCTTTTTAGTTTTCTCGGAAAACAAGCATTAAGATTTACCTAGACACCTCTCACACTTGAAGTTCTAAGTTATTGCCAATGGCTGTTTCGGAGGAAGAGTGTTCCTCTGCTAAGTGCGGGCCCTCATCGTCTTCCTCCAGCACCGCCCACTACCTTGCCAAGTGCGTTCTCAGAGGAAGTGTCGTTCTTCAGGTCCTATATGGTCACATCCGTTCCTCCTCCTCAAAGGACATTGTCTTTGGCAAGGTTCTTCTTTTATATCCTTGTTCTGTTTTTTTTTTAAATAGAGTTAAATTGTTAAATTTCCCGGTGCCACTATTCAAATCAGACTTTCATTTCGTGGGTGGGTTTATGTTTGGCTTTATAGATGGAACCTCTCGAGCATTTTTCTCACTCGGTTAATTTGGGCTCCGACCGGGACCTTTCAAGACTTTTAATTCGTTGCTGGCATACTCTGTACTGCTTGTGACTATGCTATACGAAGAAAGTGATGACTTGGAGAATCATCTGATTGTTAAAAATTGTTCTTTGCGTAATTTGTTTCTTTCATGAATACTTCTCCTTAATTAAGGATGTAAAATCTGTACATCTATTGCATGGTGTGGGTTGGAAGTTGGAACGGACTTCTTCCTTTGCGTATAACTAGCTTAATCCCACTATTTTATGCTTTTGTTATAACTAGTGTTATTGGATTAGTATTATTATCATGCTGCTGCTATTGATTTGTACTTTCAGGAAACATCGATAGAGATGGTAATAATTGGTGAGGATGGGGTTGTACAATCTATCTGTGATCAGCCTGTTTTTGGCACGATTAAAGATCTGGCCCTATTACCCTGGAATGGGAATTTTGGTGCGCTAGATCGAAAGGTGTGTGCAGTGAAACTTCTTATTGTCTTAACTAACCAAGAGCTAATAGTAACCTTCTTAATTTATTGAAAAACAACTATCTATGTTGGATGTAAGCAGTTGTTGATATTATTATTTTTTCCACCAAGTTTGAATCTTATTTGTCATTCTTGTTCTCTAGATGTGGGGTAAAGACCTTTTGGTTGTCATATCTGATTCGGGGAAGCTGACATTGCTTGCATTTTGCAATGAAATGCACAGGTTTGCTTTATCTGTAATTTTTCTTGGTTATTTGTTGGTCTTGAGCAACATGCTGTTGAAATTCAGCGAATGCCTATTGTAACAATAACCAATAACCACTTTGTATGATTCAAAGTGGAAATATTTGAGTTAGCTGCTACTGAAATTGTGAAGTCCTTGAATTATTCTCTACTCAGCTTCCTTCTTCTTTCTACATGCATCAATGTAGGTTTTTCCCCGTCACACATGTTCAGATATCTAATTCTGGAAATACAAGGCATCTTCCTGGAAGAATGCTAGCAGTTGATCTCAGGTGATGCCTTTTCTGACCAGAAAATTTTTGGAAAGCGACCTTCCTTGCCTTTTGGTCTTCTCCATGTTCTGTTTTATGTTATATCTGTAAGCACATGTCAGTTTAATTCTACACTAGTTGTATTAACTATTAGTTTCCTTTCTGCAGTGGTTGTTATATTGCTGTCAGCGCATATGAAGATCGGATAGCCCTGTTTTCAATGTCAATCTCTAAAAGCAGTGATATCATTGATGAGGTCCAGAACTACTGTAACATTTTCCATTTTAGATAATCTAAAAGTGACTGTGTATTGACATGCTTTTGGATTAGTTTTGATGTATCTTCAATATATCAATGGGCTTTATCAGCAGCATTGTGTCTTTCATAATTTTTTCCCCATTTTTCTTTGTTTTTTTTAACCATAGACTTGTAGCATTGTATTTTATCCTCCTTTTTTGTACTTTCTTCTTTTTATCTACTTTGGTTGACACATTTCTTCTTTCTATGGAAAAAAAAATTCTTATGTGATTTTTTGTTGTTGTGCAACTCTAGAAAATAACTTACTCTGCTGAAAGTGAAGGGACTTATAGAAGCACCCAGAGACCCAGCATAAATGGTACCATTTGGAGCATGTGCTTCATATCACAAGATTCCCAGAAACCGACGAAGGAGTATAATCCTGTGCTAGCTATTCTTCTAAATAGGTATGATGATTATGCATCTTCACCATCGTCAAGAGTTTAAGACTGGGATTTATGATTGGAAAACAAAAATATCTTTTGTTATTATCTTTGTTTTGTAGGATTTTCACTTACCAAAAATTATATCCTACAGGAGGGGAGAGCTTCTAAATGAGTTACTTCTATTAGAATGGAATATTAAAGAACGTGCAGTATATGTTATTTCTCAGTTTGTTGAATCTGGACCTCTAGCACACGACATTGTTGAAGTTCCCAACTATCGTGGACTAGCATTTCTTTTCAGAGCTGGCGACATTCTCTTAATGGATCTTAGAGATGCTCGCAGCCCACATTGTGCCCGCAGGACCAGCTTAAATTTTTTATCCAGTGCTGTGGAAGAACGGATTTTTGTGGATGATTCTTGTATATTACAAGATGTTGATGATGAGCGCTTCAATGCTGCTGCCTGTGCTTTGGTGTTGAGTGATTTTGATCCCATGTGTATAGACGGTGATAGTGGCTGTTCTAATTCATGTTACAAATATGTATGCTCATGGAGTTGGGAGCCTGAAAATGATTATAAGATGATCTTTTGCTTAGATAGTGGAGAATATTTCATGATTGAGATTTGTTTTGATACTGATGACCTTAAAGTCAATCTTTCAGAATGTCTGTACAAAGGTCTAGCCTGTAAGGCACTTTTGTGGGTTGAGGGCGGATATTTAGCTGCACTTGTAGAAATGGGGGATGGCATGGTCCTGAAATTGGAAGATGGAAGGCTATGCCATACTTGTCCTGTCCAAAACATTGCACCAATCTTGGATATGGTAGTTGTGGATCATCATGATGAGAAGCATGATCAAATGTTTGCCTGCTGCGGTATGGCACCTGAGGGGTCATTAAGGATTATTCGAAGTGGTATCTGTGTAGAACAGCTTCTGAGGACTGGTCCCATATATCAAGGAGTAACTGGTACCTGGACACTTAATATGAAAGCTATTGATTCGTATCATTCTTTTCTTGTGTTATCATTTGTTGAAGAGACCAGAATATTGTCAGTTGGCTTAAGTTTTACTGATGTGACTGATTCTGTTGGTTTTGAACCTAATGTCTGTACTTTGTCTTGTGGCCTTGTGAGTGATGGCGTGCTTGTTCAGATTCACCAATGTGCAGTGAGGTTATGTTTGCCCACAAAGGCTGCACACTTTATAGGCATCCCTATGTCCTCTCCTATTTGCACATCCTGGTCCCCAGGCAATGCAAATATCAATTTAGGGGCTGTTGGGCATAATTTTATAGTTGTATCAACCTCTAATCCCTGTTTTTTGCTGATCCTTGGGGTTAGGTTGCTATCAGCTTATCATTATGAAATTTATGAAATGCAACATTTGGAGTTGCAATATGAATTATCTTGCATTTCCATTCCTAGACAAAAATTTGAGCAAAAAGAATCAGATTTATCCATTTCAACAAATAGCAACTCCACTGCTTCCTTTCCTAGTGGTGTCATCAGTAAATATTTTGTTATTGGCACACATAGGCCTTCAGTGGAAATTTTGTCTTTTACACATGATAGAGGGGTTACAATTATAGCACGCGGGACAATTTCATTTATGAGTACAATTGGCACAGCTATAAGTGGTTGTATACCTCAGGACGTACGGCTTGTTTGTGTTGATAAGTTGTATGTTCTTGCTGGATTAAGGAATGGAATGCTTCTTCGATTTGAGTGGCCATCAGATCGACCTGCTTCCCAACCAGTAAATGTGGATGCTGCTTTATTTAATATAAATTTGGTAAATTCTGAGGAAAATGTTTCTAACAAGGCAGAGGACCTACCTGCCACTCTTCAATTGATTGCTATCCGTCGCATTGGCATTACTCCTGTTTTCTTGGTTCCTCTGGGTGACACCCTTGATGCTGATATAATTGCACTAGGTGATAGGCCTTGGTTGTTGCATAGTGCAAGACACAGTCTCTCTTATACTTCCATCTCATTTCGGCCTTCCACACATGTCACTCCTGTCTTCTCTGCTGAGTGTCCAAAAGGAATCTTATTTGTTGCTGATAACTGTTTACATCTGGTAAAAAGTCATACTCACATAATATGTGCTGCTTTCTTTTTCTTTTTGTCTTTTTTTTATGCCTTTGTTGCTGTGTCATTATTTATGTGGTCTAATCATGTGATGTGTTAGGTGGAGATGGTGCATAGCAAGAGACTTAATGTGCAGAAGTTTCATTTGGAGGGCACTCCACGGAAGGTCTTATATCACCATGAAAGCCGAATATTGATTGTGTTGAGAACTGAATTGAATTGTGATACATGGTTATCTGATATATGCTGTGTCGATCCCCTAAGTGGTTCAATACTGTCTTCTTTTAAACTTGAACTTGGAGAAATTGGAAAATCCATGGAACTAGTAAGGGTTGGAAGTGATCAGGTGCTGGTTGTTGGAACTAGTCTTTCTTCTGGTCCTGCCATTATGCCAAATGGTGAAGCTGAGAGGTTTCACATCTATCTTTTATTCCTTGTTTAAGTCACAATTTAACAAGTTTGTTTCCTTCCAATTATTGAATTGCTGATTCTTATCTCTTCTAAGTTGCATTATGGGTTGTATAAGTTAAATAACTTAACATTCCCATCCAGCAACTTGCAAGCTGCTTCTTGAGGACCATACCAAAATAATCTATTAATTTTGAATATGCTAAAGTAAACTTCATTGGGATATATCCATCTCTAGAGAATGCTTCACCAACCGAAATAGGACCTTCAAATTTTCCTTCATTTGTAGTCTATGAAAGTCTTGTTTAGAGAATCTGTTCACAAGGAGCGCTGTGTTCCCATTCTCCTTTCATGTTAGATCTAAAACTGAAGGACACTCAAACTTTTCACTATATGGCATGTACAGTTTTGATTATTTGTGTTACACTGCAGACAATGAAGATGTTTAAGGTTAGGGTATCCTTAGCTGCATTTTAGCAATAAATGCATGGAAGTAGTTGTTTGGCTTCCAAGATATATGATTACTCAAAACTTCAACTCCTGAATTCTGCCTATAGCATTAAGCTATAGTTATGAGTAAATTTGTTATTATGTTTTCCTTTATTTTTTTGTGGATAAGCTTGAAAATATTAGTATATTGCCAACAGATTTCATCTAGCCTACTTTTACAAGAGATCCCTAGTATATTTTTCTGCAGACCTATAGGAGAAAGAATGTCAATAAAGTATTGTATTTGCTTAGTCATATGTAGGTATGTAATAATTGCATCCTTCTTTGGCAGTACCAGTGGCCGTCTTCTTGTTCTCTGCCTTGAACATGTGCAAAATTCAGATAGTAGTTCAATGATATTGTGCTCGAAGGCAGGGGCATTATCTCAAAGAACTTCTCCATTTCGTGAAATTGTTGGATATGCCCCTGAACAACTATCAAGCAGTAGCCTTGGGAGTAGCCCTGATGATAATAGCTCTGATGGTGTTAAATTTGATGAAAATGATGTGTGGCAGTTGCGATTGGCTTATGCAACCACATGGCAGGGAATGGTCCTCGCCATCTGTCCTTATCTTGATCGCTACTTCTTGGCTTCTGCAGGCAATGCTGTAAGTTGTAAAATCTTGACCTTTCGCCTTACATTATGTCTCATTCTCTGTATCTCAATTTATCTCTTTCAACATCATAAAGTTCCATATCTATGCTCAACATATGTTTATTTTACCACATTTCTTTCACATGCTCTGCTAATTTAGTTATTTTCTTGTTACTCAGTTTTATGTTTGTGGTTTTCCAAATGACAATCCTCAAAGAGTGAGAAAATTTGCTGGTGGAAGGACGCGTTTTATGATAACATCTTTGACTGCCCATTTTACTAGAATTGCTGTTGGTGATTGTCGTGATGGTATCCTTTACTATTCTTATCATGAGGTGAGTAGCAATCAACAAAGGAAGATGCAGAGACTGGATGCCTATTCTGTATATATTTTTTGTTTAATTGCAGTTATTTTACGTAAACCTTATCTTCATTCTTTTCTGTACTCTGTTCCCTATAAAACTTTTACTTCTGGTGCTCCTTCCCCTCCCTTCATGTTCTTTTTTCTTCCCCTCCCTATAAAACTAATATAATTGTGATGTTTACAATTTGACATTGCTGGATCATGGCTCTCTAGTCACGATACTGCTTATTATATTAGTGATGGAGTTGATGTTGGCTGCAAGAAGATGAAAGGGAGATGATGAGATGTTAGGTCTTTGGAGAGAGAATGGAAATAGGAAGTAGAGACGCAGAATATTAATAAAGTGAAGAATGAGATGAAACAAAATAAAAAAAAAGTCAAGACTTGCTAAAAAACCAAGAGATCAATTTTTACAAATAGATAGTCAGTTTATTTGGTTATTAGAGTCATAGTTGACTAAATGCAAAATGAAGATATGTGATATGTATAATTAATGTATAAAAATACAAGATAAAAGGTTGGATGGTATTAGAAGTAATATCGGGGTCAATTAATATATATATCATGTTACATATAATATATAATTATTTAAAATGCATCTTCTTTTGTAGGAAGCAAGAAAGTTGGAGCAACTTTATTGTGATCCATTGCAGCGGTTAGTAGCTGATTGCATTCTCTTGGATTCTGAGACTGCTGTTGTATCAGATCGTAAAGGCAACATTTCTGTTTTATGTTCTGATCATCTGGAAGGTAAGGCTGAACTCAGCCACTTGGGTTTCAAGTCAAGCATTCACTATTCAGTTATCAATTACAACCTGTTATTGAATGAATGATTGTCTTTCTCTTTGGACTTTTTATGTGCTCAGGCCTCAGGCTTTTAAAATATGAACTAATTGGTTTTGCTGCATACAAAATGTTCCATGGCCTGCTTATGGTTGCGATGGAATTTTGCCCAATACTAAATTATCCTAACAATTTTAGATTAATTATTTGTCGAGTTTTTCCCCCTGAAACAAGATTGTGACCTTAATTTGTTATGGCGCTACGGCCTCAGACAATGCCAGTCCAGAATGCAACTTGAAGCTAAGATGTGCTTATTATATGGCCGAGGTAGCCATGAGCATTCAGAAGGTAAATCCCTTAAAATTTCATGTATGAAACGTTGTTTATTTGCATTTTTTTTAGAAATTTGAAAATATAGATTGCAGATCCAATATGCTGAAATTGATCATCTGATTTGGTAACAATGGCTCCTCTACAGGGCTCATATTCATACAGGCTTCCAGCTGATGATGTTTTGCAAGGCGGTGATGGCCCTAAGACAAATGTCGATTCATTACAACATACTATAGTCGCTACTACTTTGTTAGGAAGCATAATGATCTTCATTAGCTTATCAAGGTACCGATTAATTTTTTCAGCAGCTCTCTTTACTAATATTAAGATGAATAATCTTGGGGGCATGTTAGTTAGTGGACAGTGCCATCAGGCCACTGATTGGATTGATATTTCTCTTGCATAACAATTAATTTAGAGAAATAATAGCCCATCCTGGCCTGTTGTGTACTTGACCGGATCCAATAGATTGAATTTTCTGGATTGAAGTTTGATTGCGCCAGATTGGGTAATACTTTTAACTGCTTCAGAAAGATGCCCAATAAACATGGTTTTCTCGTTTTGGAAGCTGGGGTCAGATTGGGCTTTTCTTGTAAAAAGATTGAGGTGGGAATCTTTTCTGTCAAATAATAACGAAATTTAGACTATGAATTTTAAGCATAGTTTACAGTGGGAGGAAGCCTAGCTCTTTCTCAAAAAGTTGCAAATGAGTTCAAACAAGGCATAGTGAACTTTCAAAAAGTTGAGGATCATGTACAAGGCTGAAGCTATAATTCTTGATGGTATTCAATTATATATATTATGTCATGATTATTTCTTGTTCTGATTATTCTTTTGAAATTATTGTATTCACCATAGAGGATATAATTAACCAGAGAGGACGCAAGTTAATTGATAAGTGAGTACAGATGATGTAGAAGCAATTATGATCAACATTCTCACACTGAGGAGGGATCACAGGATACCAATCAGTGCTCTGTTAAGCGTGCTGTTTCCTTAATGGACCAAAGTTCATTTAGAGAAACTAGAACATACACATTTTCCCCCTTCAATCCATATTATGAAACTCTTTTCTCTTATAGAGTTCTGTACAGATATAATTTGGTTCTCTAGTGCTGACTAACGTTGTTTTTAGTTTGACTCCTGACATGTCTGAGAAATATTATTTGTCTGTGTGTAGGGAAGAATATGAGCTCCTAGAAGCTGTGCAAGCTAGGCTTGTCGTCCATCCATTGACTGCACCTGTTCTAGGAAACAATCATTATGAATTTCGTGGCCGTGAAAATCCAGTAAGTACTAACTGAGTTCAATTACTTCATTTGAGTTGAGATTTTGGTGTGGCATCTTTCTGGCTCTAATGTTTAGCTGTTTGAGAAAATCTGTCCATGGTACTTTTCTTGGTCCCTGGCTTCCTGCGACCACGTTCTGATGATTATAAAACCTTTTCAGCTTGTTGAAATACATCGTCATCTTTTTTCCATTTAATTTTTCTTTTGACAATCACTTTTTCTTCTCCACTCTTCATAGGCTTACCCAAGTCAGATGTTTTACTTTCTTGCATCTCCCTTATTTTTGAGGGACTAAGATTACAGATCTAGCTTTTTACCAAGCATTTCAGGAAACTTGACAATAGAAGGATTGGTTTTCACCTTGACAGATTCAAGCTTATGTTTCCTTTCTCTAATTACAAAAAACAAAATGCTTACTCTTGTACCTTCAATCAAGAGTTTTACTCACACTAATTATCTTGTGCATAGGTTGGAACACCAAAGATGCTTGATGGTGACATGCTGACTCAGTTTTTGGAGCTAACAAGTATGCAGCAAGAGGCCATTCTATCTTCTGAACCACCAGATATGGCGAAATCAAGATTGAAGGTACTCCCACCTTCACATTTTCAGGTCAACCAGGTGGTCCAACTTCTTGAGCGAGTTCATTATGCACTCAGCTAGATACCCCCTTTATGTCCTCTACATTTTTTTCCCATGGGACATGAAAGGGCTTCCCAGTTCCTAGCTTCAGTGGAAGAGTTGGATTCTCTGTTCATTTCTTGTCTGGCCTAGAAAATGAACTAGTTGACATAATGTGAGGTCAACTTTGGACCTAAGCTTTGTGTTTCAGGATACTAGTGCTAAGTTAATAATCAATTAATCTTGTGGAAAAGGACTGTGGAATTCTATCTAATGCTGTTGGTAAGAGCAATTCAACAGCAGCACGGAGAATACAATGCTTGGGCAAGGTTGCAGTCCTCTTCCTCCACGCTATAATCTCTTGTATTTCCATGTATTGTATTAGGATTCACATTGCTTTGTTGCTAGAAATTGTACAATAGTAAAATTAGTGAGTAGCATTTTTTTAATATATTTATGTTTTTTTTTTGTGATAGAAATAATCCTTGTATATTCCTTAATAAAAGAAACTTGGCGTTTGATCGCCTTTGGGGCTATATTTTTATCATCCTGCATTCCCTGTCCGTGCTACTTAGGTGTATTTTCAAAGTTTGTTAAAAGGAAAAGGTACAAAAACGTATAAAATGGAATAGAGGGCGAAAACATGTTGAATAATTATCTGTAGCTCCCTTCATTAAGATGTACAAAGATTTGATGCGTTTCTTCCAATCTCTTTTTAAGTGAAGAAACTCAAAAGTGGTGTCGAAATGTCAGGGAGAATTAATTTTCCTTTTTACTTTCAAAGTAAACTAAGATATGCCTCTTTCTTATCATCCAAAAAATTGCCATTGGCACAAGTCTACAATTGTACCAAGTAATATAGGATAAAGAAAAAATTAGGGAAAATTTTCCATGAAATTTTTATGGTGAGAATGATTTAAATCAGAGCATCGGTGTTCTGAGTGTATAAAATTTATCGTATTAATATTTTCTGTATATAAAAATTTATTAAGTTCTCATTAATAAAAGCTTTAATTAGGGATTTTCTCAATTTTTTCATAGACTTACTCATAAATTTATATGTATATGCACTCATGCGCATAAAGTAGTTAATTTCTCGATAGTAAAGTAGATAATTAATTATATTGATTGACAACTTAATTGAATTGATTGAAACATAGATATCAACTAGTACAAAGTTATTTAAGAAGTAGTCAAGAATTATTAATCCATAAATCATGCTAGTGAAATGTATTCTTGCATAGACATGTGATTTATAAAATCCTTTTGCTAATAATCCAAAGGTTTTCTTTTCTTGTTTTTTTTTTAATTGAATCCAAAGGTTTTCCAATGTTTATGAATATCTTCCAAATCACTTATAAACACGTATATAAAACTAATTTTACAATTATTACAAAACTTAATTTTGTAGCATATTTATCCCTTATAACTGCTACTCAATTAATAATTTTTAAAACTACTCTATAAGTTAGTCAGATGAAGAGAAGAACAAGAAAAATTATATTTCTATTTTTAATATAAAATTTTGTTGAGAATTTAATTTTAATTTTAAATATAAGACATATTTTTTATATTTATTAAATTTTTTAAATTATATTTATTAATATTTCTCAAATAATAATGGAGAGAAATATTGAATTAAAAAAAGATGATGGGATATTTTAAAAAATATAATATATTAATTAATTTTTTTAATATAATTAAATTAATTAAATATATTATATATTAATAAGCAGAAAAATATTATATTGAGAAAATAAAAGTATTAATATAATTAATTGTAATTCATAAAACAAAAATTAAAGAGCAATTATATTCATAATAAGTGTAAGCACGAACATTAAAATCAAATCAAAAGTTTAAGAGAGAAAAAGGAGAAGAAAATATTAAGTGGAATGATAAGTTAATATGTTAAAATTTAAAAATAAAAAATTGATAGCATTATATTTTCATTAGTAATTAATAATTAGTATAAATTATAAGTTTATTTATAATAAACTCTCAAATAAAGAGATTTTGGCCCACCCACCCTAACAACCTAACCGAAGGGGTCAGAAAAATAAATTAAGAAAAAAAAAGACTTGAGCAAGAGAAGAGAAAACGATTAAAAAAACAAAAAAGAAAAAGAGAAAGAAAACGGTGGGGTATGCATCGAGCATGCTCCCCGTCTCCGCCCGAATGAGAAATGTGGAGCACTTTTCCAGTCTTTCTTCCACTCTGCAGCACGCGTTTGTAGTGTTCCAATGGAAGCGGGAGGGACCATCAAAAACTTTTCAAAGCTCGTTCTTCTTTAATTTTCTTGGAAAACAAGCATTCTGATAAACCTAGAATACCCCACTTAAAGCTCCCACTAATTGTTGATGGCTGCTTCGGATGAAGAGTGTTCGTCTGCTAAGTGTGGGCCCTCATCGTCTTCCTCCAGCACGGCCCACTACCTTGCCAAGTGCGTTCTAAGACCAAGCGTTGTTCTTCAGGTCCTATATGGTCACATCCGTTCACCCTCCTACAAGGACGTTGTCCTCGGCAAGGTTCTCTTTGCTTTCCTGTATTATTCCTTCATCAGAATTAATTTGCTAAATTTCCCTGTGCCACTATTGAAATCAACTTATAAATTAGACTCTCATTTCGGGGGCGGGTGCTGGTTTGGTTCGAAGGATGGAACCTTTTAAGTGTTTTTTTTCCCATTTGGCATTAATTTTGGCTCTGACTGGTAGTTTCCAAGTTTGTCAAATCGTTGTTGTTAATGCACTCTGCATTGCTTTTGATTATGCTATATGAAAGCAAGTGATGACTGGGAGAACAACTGATTGTTAAAAATGGTCTCTTTTATAATTAGTTTCTTGCCTACTATCTCTTAATTAAAGATGTTAAATATGTTATTTCTATTACATGGCCACGGGGTGGTATGGACTTCTCTCTCCATTTGGTTTTGTTATTATTATTATTATTATTGCATGGAGTGTTTGGATGTGGCACACTCCACCTATCCCTACCACCCTCCTGAGCTAGTACCTAGTGGTGCTTAATCCAACTATATCGTGATGTTGGTATAACTATAATTATTGGATTAGTATCATGCAGCTGCTATTATTTATACTTTCAGGAGACGTCTATAGAGTTGGTAATAATTGGCGAGGATGGGATTGTGCAATCTGTTTGTGATCAGCCTGTTTTTGGCACGATTAAAGATCTTGCTTTGTTACCCTGGAATGGGAATTTTGGTGCTCGAGATCCAAAGGTGTATTTGTCGTTCACCTTCAAATCTTTATTCTCTCAACCGAGAGCTGCCTGAGCAGTTCATAAATCTACTTATTTTCTTGAGAGACATCTTTTAGTTGAATGAAATCAGTTTTTTTGATTGGCAATTTTTCCCTCCAAGGTTGAATCTCATTTAGTCATTTTTTCTTGTGTAGATGTGGGGTAAAGACCTTTTGGTTGTTATATCTGATTCTGGCAAGCTGGCATTGCTTACATTTTGCAATGAAATGCACAGGTTTACTTTGTCCACCTTTTTTTTACTTGGTTCATTCTTGTCACACAGAAGAAAGGTGTGGTTTTGTTATTTATTGGTCTCGAGCAATATATTATTGAAATTCGTGACTGCATATTATGACAAAATAATCACTTTGTATGATTCAAAGTGCCAACGTTCTTAGCTTCTGTTACTGAATTTCTGAAGTCCTTAAATTGTTCTATACTAAGCTTCCTTGTTCAATCTATATGCATCGATGTAGGTTTTTTCCAGTAACGCATGTTCAGCTATCTGATGTCGGAAACTCAAGGCATCTTCCTGGAAGAATGCTAACTGTTCATCCCAGGTGACATCTTTTCTTACCTGAAAAAATTTAGAAACATCTCCATGAGCCTTCCGAGCTTGTTAGCATATCTCAATTTCATCCTGCACTATTGTATTAACTCTGGTTTTCTTTCTACAGTGGTTTTTTTATTGCTGTTAGTGCATATGAAGATCAGCTAGCTCTGTTTTCGATGTCACAGTCCCAAAGCAGTGAGATCATTGATGAGGTCCATAATTACTGTACCATTTTCCATTGCAGAAAAATCTTTTTGGTCCTTTGTTGGCATACATGTATATGCGATAAGGCTTTGGTACATTGACATGCATTATTAGTTTGGACTTTGGACAAAGTTGTATCTCTGGGTATCCTTTAGTTACAAAGAGCTTTATCAGCTCTTCTGTAACTATTCATCATCATTTTCATCTTCATCTTGGAGTCTTCTATAACTATTCGTCATGTTTTATATGCCCTAGATTTATACCAGTACGTCTTGTCCTCCTTTTTTATATTTTCTTCTTTGCCTACTTTTGATTTGACAATATCTGCTTTTGTCTGGAAATTTAAATTCTGATATGATCTTTTTTGCCCAATTCTAGAGAATAACATACCCTTCTGAAAGTGATGGGAATGCAAGTAATACACGACCTGGCATACAAGGTACTATATGGAGCATGTGCTTTATTTCGCATGATTCTGGAAAATTAAGTAAGGAGCATACTCCTGTACTTGCTGTTCTTCTAAATAGGTATGATATCTTGAGTTATATGATTGAGATGGATCATTGGTGTAAAAAAAAAAAACTTTTTCCATGCTGTCTTTGGTGATGAAGTGCGCTTATTTGAAATTATATCTTACAGGAAGGGTGAGCTCCTAAATAAGGTTCTTTTATTGGAATGGAATATTAAAACACGAGCAGTTTGCATTGTTTCTGAGTTTGTTGAAGATGGGCCTCTAGCACATGACATTATCGACGTTCCCAACTGCCCTGGACTTGCATTTCTATTCAGGGCGGGTGATGTTCTCTTAATGAATCTTACAGATGCTCGCTACCCATGGCTTGTCTGCAGAACTAGCTTAAAATTTTCACCCAATGCTGTGGAAGAGCTGACTTTTGTTGAAGACTCATGTAAATTACAAGATGTTGATGATGAAAGCTTTAATGCTGCTGCCTATGCTTTGTTGGAGCTGAGCCGTTATGATCCCATGTGCATAGACAATGACAATGGTGGTCCTAATTCAGGTTGCAAGTATGTCTGCTCATGGAGCTGGGAGCCTGAAAATAGTGTAGTTTCTAAGATGATCTTTTGCTTAGATAGTGGAGATTTTTTCATGATTGAGATTCATTTTGATTCTAAAGGTCCTCAAGTCAATGTCTCAGAATGTCTATATAAAGGTCGAGCATGTAAAGCGCTTTTATGGGTTGAGGATGGATATCTGGCTGCATTTGTAGAAATGGGAGATGGCATGGTCCTGAAACTGGAAGATGGGAGGCTATGCTATACTAGTTCTATAAAAAATATTGCACCAATCTTGGATATGGCAGTTGTGGATCATCATGGGGAGAAGCATGATCAAATCTTCGCCTGCTGTGGTGTGGCACCTGAGGGGTCACTAAGGATTATTCAAAGTGGCATCAATGTAGAACGGCTTTTGAGGACTGCTCCCGTATATCAAGGGGTAACTGGTACTTGGGCAGTTCAAATGAAAGCAATTGATTCATATCATTCTTTTCTTGTACTATCATTTGTTGAAGAGACTAGAATCCTGTCAGTTGGATTAAGTTTTACTGATGTGACAGATTCGGTTGGTTTTGAACCTAATGTCTGTACTTTGGCTTGTGGCCTTGTCAGTGATGTTTTGCTTGGTCAGATTCACCAATGTGCAGTTAGGCTATGTTTGCCCACTAAGGCTGCACACTCTGAAGGTATCCCTTTGCCCTCTCCTATTTGCACATCTTGGTCCCCAGGAAATGTACATATCAATTTAGGGGCCGTTGGGCACAATTTTATAGTTGTATCAACCTCTAATCCAGCTTTTTTGTTGATCCTTGGAGTGAGATTGCAATCGACTTATCATTATGAAATCTATGAAATGCAACAGTTGGAGTTGCAGTATGAAATATCATGCATTTCCATTCCTAAAAAGGAATTTAAGCATAAACATTCAGATTTGTCTATTTCTGCTAATTGCAAATTTGCTGCTTCCTTTACTAATGGATTTGACATCAATAAATCCTTTGTTATTGGTACACATAGGCCTTCAGTGGAAATTTTGTCCTTTACACATGATAGAGGGGTTAGATCTATAGCTTTTGGGGCAATTTCATTTATGAGCACAATGGGAACAGCTATGAGTGGTTGGGCACCTCAAGATGTTCGGCTTGTATATGTTGATAGGTTTTATGTTCTTGCTGGATTAAGGAATGGAATGCTTCTTCGCTTTGAGTGGCCATCAGACCAACCTACTTCATCACCAGTGAATGAGGATAATGCTTTATCTAATATACATTTCATAAATTCTGAGGAAAATGTTTCTTGCAAGGCGGACAACCTACCTGCCCCTCTTCAATTGGTTGCTATTCGTCACATTGGCATTACTCCCGTTTTCTTGGTGCCTCTGGGTGACAAACTTGATGCTGATATAATTGCACTAAGTGATAGGCGGTGGTTGTTGCATAGTGCAAGACACAGTCTTTCTTATACTTCTATCACATTTGAGCCTCCTACTCATGTTACTCCTGTTTTTTCTGTTGAGTGTCCAAAAGGAATTTTATTTGTTGCAGAAAACAGTTTACATCTGGTAAAGAAAAAACTGTACTTCAGTGATTCTATCTGCTTTTTTGGGGGTCTGTTTCTTGCCTGTGCTTCTGTGTCATTATTTATGTGTTCTTAATCATGTGATGCTTTAGGTGGAGATGGTCGACAATCTTAATGTTCAGAAGTTTCATTTGGAGGGCACTCCACGGAAGGTCCTATATCACAGTGAAAGCAGGATGTTGATTGTGTTAAGGACTGAATTGAATTGTGATACATGCTCATCTGACATATGTTTTGTGGATCCCATAAATGGTTCACTACTTTCATCCTTTAAACTTGAACTTGGAGAAATTGGAAAATCCATGGAATTTGTGAGGGTTGGAAGTGATTGGGTGCTGGTAGTTGGAACTAGCCTTTCTTCTGGTCCTGCCATAATGCCAAGTGGTGAAGCTGAGAGGTATTACATCTATCATTTCCCCTGATTTAGTTACTAGCTAATTGATGAGTTTGTTGCCCTTCAACTATTGTTTTGCTGGGGACTTATCTTTCCTTGTCTGCATTATGGGTTGTATGAGTGAAATAACCTAAACTGCCATTGAGTTGCTGCCTACTTGTAACCATCTTATGTACTTTAACTAAAACCCTTAAAATATGAATTTTGACTTAAGCTTTAGTGACTCATCTAAGTCTTACTAGTTTGCAAGAACGCAAAATCTAAAAGATAAATATGCTTGGCATTATCTATAATATTTGACTCTAGACTTTATGAAGAACCGTCCATTCTAGCCCATGCTTTACCAACCACTACAGGACATTTTTCTGTCTGAGAGGCCTAGCAGGAAAATTTGTTTGCAAAGAGTGCTGTGTTTCAGTGCTGCTATCATTAGCTGCAAATAATGTAATAGGTTCAAGGTTAGGGTTGCCTTAGCTGCATTTTAGCAATAAAAACTTATTATTGGTTGTTTGGTTACCAAACTAACCTTAGTTAAACTGTTTAACATCTCAATTCTACCCTTTATGCTTGAAGTTATAGTTCTTACTGATTTGTGTCCTATTATGTTCAGCGTTTATTTATGGTTAAATATAAAAATAGTGGCACACAGCCAGCAAGCTTAGTATTCCCACTTTTACAAGAAATTCCTCGTGTTTTTCTGGAGACTTCTCGGTGAAAAAATGTCTATGGATTCTTTTTTTATTTAGTTAGTCATTGGCAGCAGTATAATAATTGGATGTTCATTGGCAGTACCAATGGCCGTCTTCTTGTTCTATGCCTTGAACATGGGAAAATTTCAGATAGTGGTTCAATGATGATATGTTCCAAGGCAGGGTCATTATCTCAAAGAACTTCATCCTTCCAGGAAATTGTTGGATATGTCCCTGAACAGCTGTCAAGCAGTAGTCTCGGAAGTAGCTCCGAGGATAATAGCTCTAATGACATTAAACTTGATGAAGATGATGTGTGGCTATTGCGTCTGGCTTATGCAACCAAGTGGCCGGGAATTGTCCTTACCATCTGTCCCTATCTTGATTGCTACTTCTTGGCTTCTGCTGGCAATGCTGTAAGTTGTAAAATGTTGACTTTTCTCCTTTCATTATGTCTTTCTTCTTGTTCTCTCTCCATATATCTATCTCTTTCGAACACAAGAAGGTTCTGTATCTATGGTTAACATGCGTTTATTTTACCACATTTCTTTCACATGCTCTGCTGATTAAGTTACTGTCTTGTTATTCAGTTCTATGTTTGTGGTTTTCCAAATGACAATCCTCAGAGAGTTAGGAAATTTGCTGTTGGAAGGACACGTTATATGATAACATCTTTGACTGCCCATTCTACTAGAATCGCTGTTGGTGATTGTCGTGATGGTATCCTTTTCTATTCTTACAATGAGGTGAGTAGCAATTACTCATTTCCTTGTCATTTATTCTTGTTATGCAAAATTGAAGAAAACATGAATTCTGAGTTTTGGCTATAGATTCTCCTTTTTGAGATTTGCAGAGAGACTGGGGGGCTGTTCTGTATGGCTACTTTGTTTAAAGTCAGTTGCTTATTGTAAAGCTTATCCTTATGCCTTTTTGCACTCGTTTCTCTTGTAGAAAATCTCTTAATTCTTATGCTCCTTTTCCTGGCATTTTTTATTATAGTCACTTATGTTCCTTATAATTTGATACTCTTATTGGGATAAGGCTTGTTGTTGTTGTTTATAATTTGATATTGCAGGGTCATGGTTCTCCTGTCATGTGATATTTCTTCTTGTTTTCCATCATTAAGAGAAAGCAATATTGAACGAACTTAATTTGCATCTTTTCCAGGAATCAAGAAAATTGGAGCAACTTTACTGTGATCCATATCAGCGGTTGGTAGCTGACTGCATTCTCATGGATGGTGAGACTGCTGTTGTTTCAGATCGCAAAGGAAACATCTCTGTTTTATGTTCTGCACATTTGGAAGGTAAGACTCGACTAATCCTCGTGTTTAATAATGTTTCATGGGCATGCATATGGTTGCAATAGATTGATGGCCTGTACTACAGTACCGTATCATTTTTTCTTTTACAATTACAATATTTTTTTAAAAAACTTTATTTTCGTGATGTTCCTATGCTGTTTATTTTTTTGTGACAAAGCTATCAGCTTAGTTGTTGACTTATATTACCCTGAAACGAAATTCTTACTTATGTGCACATGTCTCAGACAATGCCAGTCCAGAATGCAACTTAAAACTAAGCTGTGCTTATTATATGGCTGAGGTAGCCATGTGCATGCAGAAGGTACATCCTTTGAATATCATGGATAAGAGTTATTTATGTGCATCATTTTTGTAGAACTTTGAGATTAAAGCTACAGATATATTGTGCTGAATTGATCACCTTAGTTGGTATCTGCACCACTTATATTTTATTCTTCTTTGGATTTGATAGTCGTTATCGATTTTGCCAATTTATTGCTATTCCTCCCTTTTTGCCCTTCACTTTTTCTTTCTCATTTGTCGTATATAATTCACCTGATTGGTTCATGGTTCTATTTCAGGGCTCATTTGCTTACAGACTTCCAGCTGGTGACGTTTTGCAAAGTGGTGATGGCCCCAAGACAAGTATTGCTTCATTTCAAAATACAATAACTGCTAGCACTCTTTTAGGAAGCATAATGATCTTCATCCGTTTATCAAGGTGCATAATTCTATTAACATTTCTTCGACTTTCACTTGATTGTTGAATTTGGGGTGTTTCTCTAGAGCAGATAGCGTTTTGTTTTTATTGAGTTTTGACATGTCTGAGAAACATTTTCTTTTTGTAGGGAAGAATATGAGCTCTTAGAAGCTGTGCAAGCTAGACTTGTTGTGCATCCATTGACTGCACCTATTCTAGGAAATGATCATAATGAGTTTCGAAGCCGGGAAAATCCAGTAAGTACTTCTGACTGGATTCAATTACTTACTTTCAACTGAGTTTCCACCGTGATATCTTTCTGGCTCTAATTTTTAACTGGTTGAAGAAAATCTTTTCATGATATTTTTCATGCTCTCTGACTTCCTGCTTCCAAGAAAGTTCTAATAATTTTAAAATCCTTAAGCTTGTGGAAGTATAGACTATTTTTATCATTAGTCCTTTTTGCAGAAGTAAACCCTTTTTCCTTTTTTACCAAGTCCAATATCTTTCTTACACCACCTTTATTTTCAGAGGACCGTGATTACAGTTTTGAATTTTTTTTTATTAAGCATTTCAGAGAAAGTTAGTAATGTAAGAACTGGTTTTAATCTCATGACATTCAGCATTTGTTTTATTTTCTTATAGTACATATACCCAAACGCTTACTCGTGAAGCCTTCCTTCATTGTTTTTGCTTACACTTATCTTGTGGTAGGTTGGAATGCCAAAGATACTTGATGGGGACATGCTGACTCAGTTTTTGGAGCTAACAAGCATGCAGCAACAAGCCATTCTATCCTCAGAACCACCAGATGTTGTAAAATCAAGTCTCAAGCCACTCCCACCTTCGCATTTTCAGCTAAACCGGGTGGTCCAACTTCTTGAGCGAGTTCATCATGCACTCAGCTAAATATAACCTTTTTTTATTTCCTTTTTTTGGCATGGGGCGTTGAAGTTTTTGGCAAGAGCTATGGAGCTGCGCTTCATAATATATGAGGGATACTAATGCAAACCAATAATGTGGAAAGGACTGGGGAGTTCTATCTATATAGTGTTTTTGCTAAGAGCTCTTCAACAGCTGCGCGGCGAAGACATTGCTCTCTTTGCGAGTACATACTATATTTTGTCAGTGTATTTCATGCACTGTAGTAGAGTTTACATTCCTTAGGCGCAGGAAATTGTGCAGTACCCTAACTTGTGAGTAGCATTCTTATAATTTTTTTGTTTGAGATAGAAATAATCCTTGTATATTCCTTAATAAAAAGAATCTTGGCGTTTGAGCGCTTTTGGTTCCGACCATATTTCTATCGTCTGCCATTCTGGGGCTAAATTTCCTTGGTGGAAAGTTTGTCGGAAGTTAGGGAAGGAAGAGATGTTAAATAAGTATTGATCCCTTTAATTGAGATTTATGATACATTCAGCCAATCTCTCTAATGTTTCAGAGGATTAATTTTTATATAAACAATTTCGTTTCCTCAATTGAGTACAAAACGACTCTAACCAATTGAGTATAAACAAAGCAGTAAATGCTTGGTACCAAATATCCGGCAAAGGAATAAATGGCCAAATCTATTGCCTTCTGAAGGCTTTGATGATGGATGCGTTTTGCTCTGGTTTGTTGTTCCCAAGTAACGCCATAAATATACAAAGTAGGCTAAACATTGAACAGATAATAAACCAGGGTCAGCAAAGTAGTTGATTGCATTCATACTGCTTTTATTGGGGTTGCAAGCAAGAAAGCTATAGTTCCCAACTTAGGGCTTTTTTTCTTTCAACAACAACAACAACAAGCCTTATCCTATGAAATGGGGTCGGCTATATGAATCATACGACTCCATTGTGCTCTATCAAAAATTAAATCCTTAAATAGGTTATTGACCAGAAGATCACGTTCAATGACCTCTTTGAGCGTTTTCTTTGGCCTTCCTCTACCCCTTTTAACCGGTGTCCATACTATTTGATCCACCCTCTTCACCGGCGCATCCCTTGGCTTTCTTTGTACGTGTCCAAACCACCTAAGACGGTTCTCTACCATTTTCTCTTCAATAGGTGCCACTCCAACTCTTCCCCGTATATGTTTATTACGAATCTTATCTTTTCTTGTATGCCCACACATCCATCTCAGCATCCTCATCTCAGCTACCCCAACTTTATGCTCTTGCTGTCCTTTTAAAGCCCATCATTCACTTCCATAAAGTATTGCTGGTCTTATAACAGTGCGATAAAACTTTTCTTTTACTTTATCTGGTATTTTTCGATCACATATAACCCCAGTAGCTTTTCTCCATTTAAACCACCCGGCGTCTTTTCTTTCATTTATTTAAAATTGTAATTAGTATTGTATCTACGTAATGGCTAAGGAACCAACTGCCGTTGGTACAACTGGGAGGTATTTCTATTGTTTAAGCACGAAAGATCTTGAAATAATGATTAATGAGGAATGAACTTAATTCTTGATCCGGAACCTCACCTGAATCTATTCACATACCAAAATGCATGGATTTGGAATGCTCTTTGCTGAAGCTAGAGAAGATCAACTTCTCCTATGGTTCCGTTTAGCACCACTCGCTCAAGATGATAAATAAATCCAAGTTATTATTATTAGTATTTTGTAGGGAACTTCATAAATTTTAGTTGCTAAAATCTCAAAAGTGATAGGCTATCTGGCTCTTGCTTCATTAGTGAACTGAAGAGAGAAATCAGAGACAAGGATTAGCTTGTTCCGGCCGATTGACAGAGCAAGTATAAAAACTTGGTTAAACATTTATTGAAAAATAGAAGGTGGCAAAGTTGTTGACTGGATTCATAATCCAAAAATGAAAATCTGAATTTTTAAAATTGTAATAAATGCAACTACAAAAGTAATACGTACAATATATTTTAAAAGCAAAAAAAATGATTAATTAATATAGAATAAGTCCATCGAAATTGAATGTTCAGTAAAACTTTTTTTGGACCGCTACTGATAATAAACCGTGGAATTGATGATGATGGCAAGTTCCACCACTCCAAGTTTCTCAAGTGTTCTTAGTAGAGATGATAATATTACTTTAAAGGATCACTTAGAGAATCTGTTTCAGAATATTAATACGTCACAGTAACTGCTTATTAATTCAGGGAATACTAGTTGCGGATCTACTCATCAACACACTTGCCCATCCTGACAACTTGGTTTTCTTGTCCTTTTCATTTACTTTTCAACTACTTACACTCACAACGGATGTTTGTTACTCTTATCTTATCCAGATGAAGCATGTATTATAGAAAAAAAGTCTTTTATCCTCTTAATATAAGATCTATTTAACTAATTTAATTATATTAAATTAATTAACTTAATTAATATGCTATATTTTTTTAAAATATAATAATTATCTTTCTTAACTCTCCCCTCTCATAGTTAATTACTCTTAATAGAATATTAATATGGGTAATTTAGAAAAAAAAACTAATGAATATAAGAAATATGACTTATATTTAGGATTAAAATCAATTCTTTAATTATGTCATATATTAAGAATCGAAAAAGTATTACATAATATTTTATATTATAGATAAAAAAAAGTCTTCTAAAAGACACCTTATAATTAGGATCGGACGAAATCTGCATTATGAAAATAAATTTCACAAGCCACTTGTTAAAAGTGCTTTTTAAAACCATTTTCTTAATTGAGTAGGTTGTGCGATATAAACCCCCAGTTGTTGCACCAAGTTCTTTAAAACCATTTTTCTCAACTGTTACATTAAATTAAGGAAGATGGGAACACTGTGGGATCAAGGAGGAGGAGGAGGAAGCATAGTTGAAGCCTTGAATGCTAATATCTACGGAAAAGGCACACAAACCTTGGTTCTTGCTCATGGATATGGCACAGACCAGACCATATGGCACGACCTTATTCCCTACCTTGCATGATACTTCAAGATCCTCGTCTTTGACTTGGCTTTCTCACTAAATCTCAATCCTCACGTTTATGATCCGACCAAGTATGCAACTCTCAACGGCTATGCTCAAGACTTGCAGGCCTTTCTTCATCACCTTAACTTCAACAACACTATACATTGGTCATTCCATGTCTGCTATGATTGGAAGCTTGGCTGCAACGAAGAATCCAGAGCTCTTTCAACATCTAATCCTGCTTTGTGGTTCTCCAAGGTAAATGAATCAACCTTAATAATATCGTATGGATACTAGACTCTTGTTTTAATCACTGTTAAATTCAAGAATTGCTGTCTGTGAAATGAACTTAATATGCTTATGTCGGGGAAGGCTCAACAAAGCACGATTGACAGCAGACTGAATTCCATCCTGGTTTTGCTTCATAAGTCTTTATACAAGCCTCAACCAAATCTAAAACCCAAACCAACTTGACTTCATAACCGCTTCCTACAAACAGAAACTCAGTGAATGATATAGACATAACGATGTCAATGACAAACTGCATAAAATTGATGCCTCCTTATTACCTCTTTAGGGTTTCCATACTCATTTTCCAAATTCAAGTAAGCCTTCCAGATATTGAGCTTCTCATTTTCTTCTCGTATGTTTATTGTCCTGAAAGCCCTTGAAAAGTTTGGGATGCAAGAAGATAAATTAAGAAAACACGACATATTTAGACAGATGGCTGCATAAAATTAAGATAATATTTAATATGATGATGATTAATGTGTGAGTGCATTTGAGCTGTTTATTGGGGTAGTTAAACAATATCAGCATTTAACAAATATGGATCAAATTGAATAAAAGAATAGCTAATAAATGGACTAATAATCGCGAAATACCTCTTAGCAATTGAGCGAGCTTTCTCAACATCGGCCATGGAAATCATTAAATCCATGTATTTTATCCAAATAAAACTGCTATTAGGAGAGCTTCTAACCATCTTTTCAAATTCATCAGCAGTCCTTGGTATGTCCTCTTCCAGCAGTCTTTCCTCAGCAGCCCTTATTTCTTTCTCCCTGTAGATTACAGAGCCAATTATTACAGATTGAAAAGGAAAATAGAAAATGCAGAGAAATCAACATTGCTCAGCAGAGCAAAAACCAAATAAATATGATAAGTTATGCATTGTCAGTATATGATATTGTTTATATTTACTTTATTAATTTCTATTAGTAATATTTTTCTTTTTCTTTTTTTAATGAAAAGTTAAAACAAATCTGTGCAATTGAGGTTTCAGTACTGCATTGTTTTTAATGTTTTTAAGTATGAAATCTTCTTGTTAAAATGGGAGAGGGTAAAGTGATTTGAGAGTTAAATATTTATTTATTTTTATTGATTTACTATTTATCACAGCCAATATCCAAAAAGTGGATTATTATTGAATTTTTTTATCTAAAATAGTTATAAATGGAATTTGAAAAAATTACATGTCAATTACTAGTTGTCCCAATAACAGCGCTACCTACTATATTTAGATGAAGTACTATATTCAACCAAACTCATTATTAACATGTCTATTTACTGTACGAATATGCCTATGTGTGAGTTAGGCTGTGCAAGTATAGGTGGATTTTAGTCAATACAAGCTATTCTAAAATTTAACTACTTAAAATTAACAGTTCTATATCCAATGTGAGTTAGCTGAAATGTGATAGTTACGATAATAATATTTTAATTTTTAAATAATAAAAGCGACTGCATCCCTGCAGCGAATCGACGAATGGCCCTAAAATGTCCAGGAGAGTGTTTCTGAGGCCCAGAAGATTTTCTGTACTCCTAATTACACAGAGTCCCGGGCCGCTTGGTGAATTTTGGGTTTGGTCATTAGATTGGTCAATTGAGTCCGAATCTGGTTGATATGGACCCCCGAGGCTGCTGCCACCCAAGCAAAGCCCACCCATGAAGAAGTTTCTCGAAAACGAGGAAAGGAGATTCGATTTAAAACTCCCTGGGTGAACCAGAGGATTCCTAGATGTTAGAAGAAAAACCAAAGCTTCATCTTCGCCGTATTATAAGCGAGTCTTGCCGATTTTTCTCCAATCAAGGTAAGTCTTTGTTTCCATCTTTTTTAGCTTTGCTATTCGGATCATCTGCTTCTGATCTAGGGAGACCAATCGTTCTCTTTATTCTTTCATGTTGAGCATCTCTTTCTGATTTCTGGTGCGATTAAGGCGCGAAATCGGGTATCTTTCTTTTTTTAATTCTTACGCGCGTATTTTTTTTATATCCCCCGGCAATTCTAGTTGATTCTGAGGCATGGGTTTGAACATGAAGACATTGCTGACTTGACTTATCGGTTAATATGTAGTGATCCGAACCTTGTGCGTTCTGTCGTGCTATTTTCTTCAAGATTTTGCTCAAACGTTTTTTTTTTTTTTTTTGCAGTGATGAAAGGGCTTTCTTGGCTGAATTTTTTCCCCTTAAATTGTTTTCTTAACTACCTCTGTTTATATGATACCGACAACAGAGCTCCTTAGGAATCTTTATTGACAACATGCATGCGAAACTTGAAAGATAAACCCACAGTTTACATTATTGTTCGAAGAAAATCGGACGTAGCCTCCATAAATATCCTCATCATAGGGTCTGTTGATGTTGTTATAATAACTGAAAGACGATTGTAGGTTAGTAGGTATTGATGACGTTCGACCGTTTAGGCTACTGTTTATCAACAGCTGTCATGCGGGGTTGAGTTTCCTCAGCTTGCTTGTAATGACGATTATTTGTGCTAAAAATGTGTCTTATTATTTCTTTTTTCTGATGATAGGCGTGGGTTTAACTGCAAAATGAGGGGCCGAAGCTACAGTTACAGTCCCTCACCTCCTAGGGGTTATAGCAGAAGACATCGCAGTCCTAGTCCTCGTGGTCGTTACAGTGGTCGTTATGGAGGCCGTGGTAGGGATTTGCCAACTAGTCTTCTGGTTAGGAACCTTCACAAAGATTGCAGGTACTAAAGAATTTCAGCTTTGCCGCCAGCCTGCCATGTATTTCTTGGTAAATGACATATTGTCTCTAAATATACTTCAGAGACTCGATGGAAGGGAAGTATTTATAAAATTTGCAATTAGTATTTTATATCTAAATGTGCTCTGGAGACTTCGTGGAAGTGAAGTACTAATGGAATGTAAGAGAAGAGAGTATGGGTTGACAGTACGGGAGAGGTACCGCTGCTTCTTATATGATTTCAGTGGCCTGGTTAAAATTATTATTTGGTTCTTGGTTTACAGGGTGGAAGATCTACGAGGACCTTTTGGCCATTTTGGTCCTCTCAAGGACATTTACCTACCGCGAGATTATTATACCGGGTAAGTATATTTTTCTATTGCCTGAAGGATGGCTCATTATGTTTTGAAAGTTTTACAGGCCTCCCTCGGCCCCCATGAATACCGTTTCTTATTCTAACAATGGTGTTTTTAACTGCAAGTTAAGATGTCTTGATTTAAGAATTTGTGAAGTACATAATGTTGGCTTCCCTCCCTTATTTAGATTTGCCACTTCTTTCTTAATATAATTACTACAATCATTTTATGGGAATTTGGTTGTTATTGAAAGAGTTGAAGACAAGAATGAAGTAATAAAGAGAGTACTGTGTTGAAGACAACAAAGAAGTAATAAAGGTATTGTGTTGAAGACACCCAAACAAGTAATTAGAGTCCTGTTCAAGGTCATGTTAGTGTACATGAAGATTCGGAGAAGGTTGAGTTTGAGTACATTGTGAAGAAAGTCCAAGTCTTGAAGAGTTTCATCTCAATTTATACTTTGGCATCCACAAGGTTAGCATCCGTGTGATGTTTACTCATGAATTCTAGGAGTGTTGAGATATGATTATATAGTACATTGAAAGTCAGGGTTATAGCTTCTGCAATCAACTCAGCATTGGCATGCAGGTCTGTTCACATTGTATCATGTGTCTATTTTTTTTCCTTAGATACTGGCATATCATGTTACAGGGAGCCACGTGGATTTGGATTTGTCCAATATGTGGATCCAGCTGATGCTGCAGATGCTAAATATCACATGGACGGTCAAATTCTACTTGGTCGTGAGTTGACGGTGGTGTTTGCTGAGGAAAACAGAAAGAAGCCTGCTGAAATGAGAGCGAGAGAGCGATATAGGTAAGATATACTACCCTTTTACAAATTGCAATGAGGTGTCTGAATTGTGCTTTTCTGACAACAGTTTTTGTTGTCATTTCATTTTTGTTAACACTTGCACGCTCAAACTGTCTCCAGGAGCCGATCATATAGCAGGAGGTCTCCACATCACTATTCTTACTCACCACGCTATGCTCGCACCTATTCTCGCAGTCCGCAGTATATACCTTCTCCAAGACGAAGCCATTATTCCAGGTATGTATTTACATTTTTTGTTTGCCTTGGAGTATGAGGTTTGCAAAGTTTGCTTACTTAGAGGAGTCCCCTTATCATGATTTAGGTCAATATCACCAAGGGACCGGAGGTATAGGGAGCGATCATACTCCAGATCACCATATAGGGAGCGATCATACTCCAGATCACCTTATAGGGAGCGATCATACTCCAGATCACCTTATAGGGAGCGATCATATTCAAGAAGCCCTAGTCGAAGTTTATACTAGTCTGATCATGAATTAGATTGAGCTTTCTAAGGCTATTCCTTATTATTACTAATTTCAAGAGCTCTCTATATGGGGCTTACGAATCCAGACTGGACAAGGCTTTAGTTCCTATTTCATGATGTACCTTGTGTGTTTGGACCTGAGTTTGACAGTATATTATGTTGGTTGGAAGGACTTGTCATTGCCGCATGCTTGGTTTTTTTCCTCCCCTAATTTCCTTCGTCGGATTTATGATGTGAATATCACTGCCCTCAGGTCCTTTCCGCTATTTGCCCATCCGTTGAACAATCCTTTGTCCTTGCTTGCCGATTTCTTTTTGTCAAAGAATTTAACTGGAATCACCGATTTGTTGGCTCCCAATGAAAATGAAATAATTGATTCTAGAGACTTAGTGATGTGCATTTTAGAACTCAATTAAGCAACACTTGGCAAAACATCGTAAATTATCATTGAACTCGTACTTTCTTCCGTAGCTACGAAATACTAGTAGTTTTTTTTTTTGAGAATTTGTGATTTCTTATTTCTTAATACTAATGTAGTAGCTTATTTGACAAATAAAGCACGTGTGCTTTCTGAGTGTGGCTAATCGTATCTGTATGGATTTTTTTTTTCCCTATTGCATTATTGGGTTTTTTTATCTTGTTTTTACAAAAGCTGTAGATGTAGGCAAGTGTAACAAGATTCGACGGAAGCGGGAGTAAGAAAGAATAAGCTTGAAAAGGGTTAAGACTAGAGAAACGGCGCTTGTTCATGTAGGACATACTAAGGATTAAGTATCAAGCACTAGAGCATCCAAAGGATTTGATATTACATGGGGGAAAGGCAAAAACGTTATGCACTACTGATACACAAGCATAAAGTACAATATTTTTTCAAAAAAAATAAAAATAAAGGACCTGGGCGGGCAAGTAACAGTTGAATAGGTTGACATGGGGGCCAGAAAAAGGAGAAAAAGATCATTGGGTAATTGATGGCTCGTGTAATTGATTTTTAATAAATATTTTATTGTAATTTTAATTGTATTGTTTGAAAAAGTATTTTAATGTTTAGATATCTAAATTTATTTTTAGTATAACCTATATAGATAAGTCAAAGTTTTTTTTTTAAAATTAAAAAAAAAAGAGGAGTTTCGGAATTCGTACGGAACTACCCGAAAAAAAGCATAATTAGAAATGGGGGAGGTTGTGGGCACGTTACCTGCATGGTATTGACTCCCCTGAACCTGTCAGACCAGACTGGCTTCGTAGTCAAGAATTCTATTTCCAATTTCATTTTCTTGCTCATGATTCTGCATATAGGGACCATTGAGCTTAGATCGTGCGTGTGGGAGAGATGGTGATTTCGTACGATCGGCACATTCTTTCTCCCCGATGTTGGCATTTCATGGGTCTGCTATTGAGAAAATGTGGGCAGCGCGTGACATGGAGAAGTTGTTGCAACGCATGTGCCTGTGCATTTTTCTAATACAATTAATTAATGATAATAAAATCTGACAACTTGAGTCTTAATAAAATTGCTAACACAGGAATCCTTGTCCCCAAGTTCTTTTTGCACATCTATCCGCATTTTTGCTATATGTTGTATGAAATAAAAAATCACACAAATTACGTAAGTTGTGAATTGTTCAACTTATTACTCCATAAACTTTAATACAGATATTATTACTGCTAATAACAATAATGCAATCTTTTAGTTTTGATAAGCATAACAATAATGCAACAAATGCACAGTGCTAATGTCTTTCTTCACCTTTCTTCTGACTCCAAGAAACTACTGTACCATGTACAAATAAAAAAAATATTTCCACCCGTTTTCCATTCCTTTTCACTATTAATTCTGAGAAAATTTTCCTCAATAGAAAATATTTGATTTTTAAATCCACGTTATCTTTTAGATAAAATTAATATATATATATACATAACAAATTATAATCCTGTATGCTAACATCGTAAGTTGGTCGTGGCATTAATTTGTGTAGTTAATCCGCATAGTTTTCAGCAATTATCTAGCATTAAGTGCATATCTGATCCATATTCATCGTGAGCCACACGCACCTTTACTGCGCGTGCTCAAATCACAGCAGAATAGATCTGTTCTGCGTCGGCCTCTCTCTCCAAATTTTCAAGTGGCAGAAAGCTGAGATGGGTCGACTTGCTCCTCTGTCAGAGGAACCCATTAATGAAGACGACGATGGAATCACCGGCGGCTCAAGGAAAGGCCTTCAGGCATGGCGAAACTGGAGCTGGATCAAGGGCCCCTTCTCTCTCGTCTTCAATAAAAAGTCTGACCTCAAAATCCTTCTCAGTGTTCTGGGTTGCCTTCTCTTCCCTGTTCCTCTTCTCCCCAAACAACCCCACAACGAGGCAAGACTCCTAACTTCACTTATTTCTCTTACACTTTCTCTTTCAAACAAAAACCTCTGGGGTGTAAAACTGTTCAGCCTGCAAAATTTGCCCACAAATCGGATTAAAATGTTCATTGGCGTCTCGTAAAGACGTAATCATTTTAGAAGCATTACTTTCTTTATAAATAAGGTTGAAGTGCTTGTTTACGGTGTTTTATTTGATATATGGTTAGCAAAAAGTGTTATACTGTTGTTGGTTTTTCTCTTGATCACTTTATTATATTTGGAACTTTTTAAGTATGGCATGGCATACTTTACCATATGCATCTGCTTTACTGTAATTAATTAAATCTCTTAATACAAAAAATGAGCTTCTGATCGTTCTTCTTTTCTACTTAGAAAAATTGGCAGAGAAGGAAAAAGAGAAGAGAAAGGGAGTGAAATAGGTGTCGTCTTCGGCGCAGTATACTATACGGGCTGCCGGGAGTTGGATGGGAGATTAAAACATACCTTTGCGACAGGGAAGGTAACAATGCATGTGGTGGATGTGTTAGAAAATAAACATCTCAAAAGTAATACAATCAATCTAGATTGTATCATACTCAAATATAAACATATATGAGATACAGCGGAAGACTTAAAGTTAACTCTTGCCATTAGCTTTATTGATCTGAGGAGAACTAAGATCCTAATAGGATACCTGTCAAAAGAGAACACTGTCAGATAAACAACAGGTTCTTCCAGCCGGTGATTAGGCACAGTGATGGCAACTTATTTATAGCCGTCACCAGGGGAACCTTCAGAAGCGAGCAGAAAACAGGGTTTCACTCTAAACTCAGAAAAGAGATCTCACACTCAATGAATTGTTAATTTCCACCATCAGAAAATTAACCTTAAATAAACTGAGTCAATAACCCTCCTTGGACTGGGCTCAATGACTGCGGGCCACACTCAAAAATATTTATTAATTATCCTAATTAATATCTAAATACGTTATAATAATAATAAATATCTAATATTCTCCCACTTGGCCTGTATACTCGATGTCATCACCCTGTCTAGGTAAACTGATGTCGTGTTACAAGAATCAAGGCGATAAGTCCCCTTTTATTGGGTATTATCTTCCAAGTATTACAGGTAGCACCATCACTTAATGGGTATCACAATATACATGAACTCAATGTTCATAGGTTTCTGTCTCAATGTTTATCAATTCAATAACACAAATATATACAAAAACAAATTGAAATGATAAACCACAAAATATAATTTCATTGCTCATACCTCCACTAATCAAAAGTAGGACGAAGTCCCATATGAGGTACATGTGTGACAAAGAAATTCGGCTTCAATCCTTTCGTCAAAGGATCAGCCAACATGTCCAATGTACTGATACGTTCAACTGAAACTTGGCCATCTTGAACCCTCTCTCTCAAGCAAAGGAATTTAAGTTCAACAAACTTGTTGCGACTTCTATTCCTTTTGTTGTTCGCTATGACCACCCCAGCTGTGTTATCACAGTACATTCTTATTGGCTTAGAGACTGAATCCACAATCTTAAGCCCAGCAATAAAATTCCTTATCCAAATAGCTTGTGAACTTGCTTCAAAACACGCAATGTACTCAGCATAACCGGTAGAAGGAGCTGTTTGAGTTTGCTTAGCACTCCTCCACGATATAGCTCCTTCTGCCAATAGGAAGATGTCTACATCTTGGAAGATGTAACCAGATGTAGACTTGTTCGAGTCTACGCATCCTCCAAGATCTGAATCTGAGTATCCAATCACGTCCAAACTGTCTGTTCTCCTGTATGTGAGCATGTAGTATTTAGTACCTTGTAGGTACCTAAACACCTTCTTTGCAGCTGTCCAATGTGCTTCCCTAGGATTACTTTGGTATCTTCCCAACATACCCACAGCAAAAGCGATGTCAGGTCTTGTACAAACCTGCGCATACATCAAGTTTCCTACCGCTGAGGCATATGGAACCCTTTCCATCTGTTTCCTATCAAGCTCAGTTTCAGGACATTGACTTAGACTAAACTTATCTCCTTTTTCAATAGGAGCCACGTTAGATGAACAGTTTTGCATCCTGAATCGTTCAAGAATTTTGACAACGTAAGCCTCTTGAGATACACCTACAAGACATTGGGTTCTATCTCTATGGATCTTTATGCCAATGACATAAGAAGCCTCACCCATGTCTTTCATGTCAAAGCTCTTGAACAGAAATTGTTTCACCTCACGTAATAGTCCCAGATCATTGGTAGCAAGTAGTATGTCATCCACATACAAAATCAAGAATATGATTTTACTCCCACTAGCCTTATGGTATATACAATCATCCATGATGTTCTCAACGAAACCAAATGACGTGATCACTTCATGGAACTTCAAGTACCACTGCCGTGAAGCCTGTTTCAAACCATATATTGATTTCTTCAGCTTGCACACCAATTAATCTTTACCTTCTGCAACAAAACCCTCAGGCTGCTTCATGTAGACTTCTTCCTCCAGTTCACTATTGAGGAAAGCAGTCTTAACATCCATCTGGTGCAATTTCAGATCAAAATGGGCAACCAACGCCATGATAATACGGAATGAATCTTTCTTAGATACAGGTGAAAACGTTTCACTGTAATCGATTCCTTCCACTTGAGTGAATCCCTTTACAACCAACCTAACCTTGTATCTATCGATGTTGCCTTGTGAGTCTCTTTTGGTTTTGTAAACCCATTTACAGCCAATGGCCTTAGACCCACTAGGTAACTCTACAAGTTCCCAAATATGGTTATTTGCCATGGAATTCATTTCATCAATCATAGCATCATGCCACAACTTGGAGTTCATACTCCTCACAGCCTGAGTAAACGACAAAGGATCATTCTCAACATTTATATCACATTCAATCTCAGCAGAATACACTACATAGTCATCAGGTAATACCGGTCTTCTCTCTCTAGTTGACCTCCTCAATTCAACCTCTTGGGTTGAACCAGCTTGCTGAACAATAACATCCTCTATCACATCTTGTGGTGGTTCCACCTGTATGATAGGTTGACCATCAAGTATGTGTCCGTCTTGTTCAGCACCGTCAACTTGAGCCACAGGGTCTACATCACGTTCAATGTCAATTCCAACAGTGGGATAAACATTGACTATTGACATCCCCTCATGAATGATATTAGTGGTTCGCTCTATGTGATCATCTGATGGACAATCACTCCCACTAATCACATCATTCTCAAGAAACTTGGCATTCCTAGACTCTACAAACCTTGTAGAAGGTGGAGGACAATAAAACTTATAACCCTTAGACCTCTCCGCATAGCCTACAAAGTAAGCTCTGATGGTCTTAGGATCCAACTTCTTCTCCTGTAGATTATACACTCTTACTTCAGCAGGACAATCCCATACTTTGAAATGATTTAAACTGGGTTTCCATTCTTTCCAGATTTCAAAGGGTGTCTTGGACACTGCCTTTGTTGGAACCCTGTTCAATATGTATGTGGCTATCTTGAGTGCTTCCTTACACAGAGAAGACGGTAGTTTGGAGCTACTCATCATGCTCCTAACCATGTCCAGCAAAGTCCTATTTCTTCTCTCAGCTACACCATTCATGTCAGGTGATCCAGGCATAGTGTATTGAGCCACTATACCTTGCTCTCGAAGAAATTCAGCAAATGGACATGCTGCTTGTCCTTCACTAGTGTATCTACCATAATACTCACCACCACGGTCTGATCTCACAATCTTGATTGGTTTCCCAATCTGTTTTTCTACTTCTACTTTATAATCCTTGAAAGCATCTAATGCTTCACTTTTATTATAAAGCATGTAGACATACATGTATCATGAGTGATCATCAATAAAGGTGATAAAGTACTTTTGACCATGTGCAGTCAAATCAAGGCAACAAATATCCGTGTGTACAATTTCTAGCAACTCAGAACTTCTTCTAGCCCTTTTATGTGACTCATTAGTCTGCTTTCCCCTTATGCAGTCCACACAAGAATCAAACTCCGAATGGTTTAAAGATGGAATAATTCCTTCTTTATTTAACCTTTTGATTTTGTCAATGGAGATATGATCCAATCTCCTATGCCACAGGCTATAAGAATTCTCATCGATGACACTTCTCTTAGTACCATGCGTAACAGAAAGAGATTGAGGCGAATCACAAACAATTTTAAACAAGCCATCAATCATAACCAAATTCGCAATCAAAACTGAATTCTTTGTCAAAGTCATACATTTCTTAGAAAGAACTAGATGATAATCAAATGGAAGAGCTTTGACATAGAAATCAAATTCCTCTTGTAAGAGGGAACATAAAAAACATTTTGATTTGAAAAATGAATGCGAAAGGTTCCAACGGCTTTCACAGGATCTCCTCTCCCACTGCCTAAAAGGACAGTTTTCTCATTGGGATGTGGATACCTGCTTGACAGAAAGCCTTGCATGGTAGTCAAAATGTGGATCATCGAACCAGTATCAATCCACCAAGTGTCATCATTAACGCTAGAAAAGTTAGACTCAAAAGTAACATACGATGAAAGCATACCTCTCATCTCCTTAATTTGTTGCCCCACACTGCCAATACCTGTAAGCCTCACAGCACATACTTCAGACGTGATGGCACCACCCATCTGCTCGTCTGTCGGCTTGAATTGCTTATCCAAGGCTTCCAGGTACCCTTTAACTGTGTCGCACTTAGGGACTGCTGCCCTAATGCACCTAGAGATCCTTTGTTTTATAAGCAAAAGAGATGAGCAGTTACTCCGCTCCTACATATTATACCTTTCCTTTGCCTCTCTATGATCGGAGGCATCATCAGGTCTCAGAGGTTTATCAAACCTCAAGACATAATCCAAGTCCAATAAACTAAGCTACAGCAAAATATCGTCTCTCCAGTCAGCATAGTTAATGCTGCCATCTAAAACTGTTTTGTTGCTAACATTATCCATAATCCTGGGAACAGCAATTGGATCTGCAAAATGAGAACATACAAACACACAAAAAAGCTCACATTAATAATTTGAAGCAATCACAAGTCACTGTGCCATATATGCATGTTTAGCTCAAATGTAGCATGCAAGCAATATAAATACGTATCACTAATATCTACCTGTGGGCAAAGACATTAGCATAACTAGGTATTTATCTCAAATGGTAGAATTAGAACGCATTCGTAATTTCCCAATGCCTATGCGCTAATTAGAAAACAACGAGGCCATTCTATCCCACCCTAATTAAATGTACAATTATGAGATATCTACCTATGGGCAAAGATAAATCATAGCTATACATTTAATTACAAATGATATTTTCAATCCAGATGTGATTAATGAAGGCATGCGATAGATTCAATAAACAAGGATGCTGTGGCTACTCCTCAAGGAATTGCACGCTAACCACAAATATCATTCATGTGCATTGAAAATCCAAATATGCACAACTTAATAGAGAAATTAATTCTCCCCTAATTAAATGTACAATCATGATATATCTACCTGTGGGTAAAGATAAATCATAACTATACATTTAATTATTATTGATATTTTAAATCCATGTGATTAATTAATGCACGCAACACAAACAAATGAGGATGTTGTGGCTACTCCTCACAAAACTGCATGCTCATCACAAATATCAATAACGTGCACATAAATTCAAATATGCACAACACAATGGAGCATTTAATAAATTGATATTAAAATTGTCCAACTATTTCATGCACCCAAAAATGTCTAACAAATTAATTTTAACTCAAAAGGTTTTTACAAAAATTAAACCGTTAATTTAATTGACAAGGGAGAAATTAAAAAAAATAAAATAGGCAATTAAATAACATAAAAATTAAAATTTGTAAATTCCTTTTTCTCAAAAATAAAATAATAAAGAAATTAATTTAAACATTTACTGTGCATGAAATAGTAATTTTGATTTTCTGAAAAAATCAAATTAATTGGCCAAAGTAATTTTCTAAAAATAAAACCCAAGTGGCCCATACACACAAGTCAAAAAATAGGGCCCAAAATAATTTTCAGAAATAAACTCCATAAATCCAGCCCAAACTATTTTCCAAAAAAAAAAATGTTGTTGGCCCAAAACAAAAACCCTGCAGAATTAAGGCAAACAAAACAAAACAAAAAAAACATTTCAGCCCAAAACAGCGACAGGGCCCATTCTGAGTTTTTTTTTTAAACTGTAGGACGCCCTCTTTAGTGAAACGATGCATTTCATTCCAAACTGAAACGCGTCGTTTCACATCAGCTCCAGCGTGAGTCGGGTTGACCTAACCCGACTCACGACCCATTTTGCGCAGCCAACCCCCCACAATTCAACAGCCGCAACTTCTTCCCTGAGTTGTGGACGCTGGCGCTTCTGTTCCATGGTTGTCGCCGGCTATCTGGGGTCCTTTTGCGACAGTGATCATGAACAGAAGGCACGACGACTCTCACGACCCGATAGCCAATGACCTGAGAAACTTCAGTGGTCGCGACGACTTCCTCAGCTGCAGCGATGACAGCGACTCTCTCGGCCATCGACGCCAGCGACGTGTCTCCAGTTTCCTCCAGCAGGCGATGCCAGCGACCTGTGACATCAATGGCGACACTCACCCAGATTCTGGCAGTTTCACTGCAGCGCGAGGGAACCTGTTCTGTTCTGTCTCCAGTTTCTCTAATGGCAGCTGAGACATTGTCTTCGTCTCTCTCTGGCGACTTCAAGCGGCGGTCTCACGGTGACGCTGTCCAGTGGAGTCACAATGACTCTCACTCTCACTCTCACCGTGGATTCATGCACAGAAGGGTTGTCGACGAATTCCTCTCTCTCGCCGTCGCAAGCGCCATTCACAGTGACTCTCCCATCGCTCTCGCCGTCGGTGGTTCTCTCGGCAATCACCGTGGAACACAAAGGACAAGAGATGGTTAAAGCATAATGAAAAATGAAAAATAAACTTTTTGTATCCCATATTCATCTCATATTGCTATTTATGAGAACAAAATGATCAATAAGTAAGGCAAGATGATCTCAAACAAGGCTCTGATATCACATGTTAGAAAATAAACATTTCAAAAGTAATACAATCAATCCAGATTGTATCATACTCAAATATAAACACATATGAGATGCAGCGGAAGACTTAAAATTACCTATTGCCATTAGCTTTATTGATCTGAGGAGAACTAAGATCCCAATAGGATACCTGTCAAAAGAGAATACTGTCAGATAAATAATAGGTTCTTCCAGCTGGTGATTAGGCACAGTGATGACAACTTGTTTATAGCCGTCACCAGTGGGGAACCTTCAGACGCGAGCAGAAAATAGGGTTTCACTCTGGACTCAGAAAAGAGATCTCACACTCAATAAATTGTTAATTTCCACCATCAGAAAATTAACCTTAAATAAACTGAGTCAATAACCCTCCTTGGACTGGGCTCAATGACTACGGGCCACACTCAGAAATATTTATTAATTATCCTAATTAATATCTAAATACGTTATAATAATAATAAATATCCAACAGGATGAGCCTGGATCCGGCGGCGGAGTGGTCACCGGAGTTTTAGAAAGAGGGTGCTTCGTGATGTGGCAAATGGTTCCTGACAAATGGCAGATAGAGCTCTTCACGGCTGGCCACAAGGTTGTCGATGGTAGTGACGGCACTGTCGCTTGGCGCCACACCCCATGGCTTGGGGCGCACATAGCTAAAGGCGGCGTACGACCTCTTTGTCGTGCTCTTCAGCCAAGTTCATCAATCACGCCTTGTTTGAAAATTTTCTGACCAACAACCGGATGATGCTAGTTTTGTCTTTAGTGTTATTTTTAATTAATATATGTTTTTCTTTCATTTGGTAAAGCAGTGTTGGGTGAACTCTCTACGTAATTTCCCTTGCATTCCAACAATTTTCTCAAAAACGTAGGTGGCGCATTTACAGTGTGTTTGAGAACATTCTAAACTTAAAAAAATTTAGATTTGATTAAAATTTAAATTTTAAATAATTTTAAAATAAATAGTTATATTTATTGAAATAAATTTTTAGACTAAACTATAGTTTAAAATTAAAATTTTAGATAAATTAATCAAAATAGTTTATAGAATAATAATAGAGTTTATGAACTAATAAATTATTATATATTTTTTTATATTATCTCTTAAAGTGCCAAAGACATTGTCATCGAACTTTCAGAAGTTACACCTATATTTTTGAGGTATTTGCTGTCTCACTTAATTTTTCTTCTATCTGTATCTTCTGATGTCATTGAAGATATGACCGATTCAACTATTGGAAAGTCGGAATTCTTAGGCCAACTTCATTCACCAAAAATATGTATAAGCTTGCGCTTAGTACTCGCAATCTATTAAACATCGAACATTAATCTAGATGGTTTAGATTTAAAAATTTTAATTTATAATCAGTACATGATAAAATCACTTTATAATAAATGGCAGTTAAAATATCTTCATTTTAACTTGTACATCCATTAAAATTACAAATTATAAAAAAATATTAAGTCTGGACTAACCAATTAATTTTAATCTGAATCCAGATTTATGTTAATTGTTGAGCAATAAAACTAAATCCAACTTTTTCTCGGGAAATCCACTCACGCAGCTAAAAATAACACGCACTGGTGAAGGGCTAACAAACCACGGGTGGCTAGTGATCGTCGCATATGTACGTAAAATGGGGGATGATAGAAAGCAGATAAACGACAAATTGTTCAGAATAAATCCTTACATTCACCCAAAGTTGACCGACTAATTGTTGACGAGAACACAAGTTATATTATATGAAGAAAATAAAGGACTAAAGAAAGGCTCACTGAAGTGGAAAAGGTATAATAGTTGGACAGTGATATCGTAAGAACAAAACTTATCACTAGAATCATGCAACTTTTTCTAAAAATAAAAATTAATAAGAACATAGCAAAAACATGCACAAGAAGTAAAAATCCCAGTCACAGCTTTAAAGCCTCTGAGAAGCCGGGGAATGAAACATGAACCCCAGCGGAGTAGAGGAGTAAGAAAGACGGGGCCAAATTAGAAATATCCACATTTTGCAGGAATTATTCATATTTTGACCTAGGCATCATCTAGGCAACTTCTCCGAAAGAGCCTCCAGCAAGTTCTTGGGCGTAACAAATCAGTGGAATATTACCTTCCTATAATACATCAAAGCCGACTTCCGCAGCCACCACAAAAGCATGGAAAGCGTATATCCATGGATTTAAATGCTTACAGCAATCTCTGGAACGAGAATGCACTACTACAGTACAACCTGAAATTAGTGCAGTATGTAGTAATACCAGACATCCAGCAGCTACATTATAGGAAGTAATCAGGTGTCCTACGAGTGACATCCGGTTCACCTCTCCTAGGAGCCGGTTCAAACTGCAAGATACAGTACACACAAATTTATGTATCTAATCAATTAGGTTCATATCAAGTAGAACAAGAAAGGGTTGAACGAGAGAGACCTGAATAAATGTGTGGCTCTTGCAATCATCAACCTCCAAAATGGAAGCCATGTTCCCACATCTATAACAGTAGTTAGGTGCACTAAATATGGTAACCACTTTCTGTTCCTGTTTCAACCAAACAACGGGCATTAGCTTTAAATGACCTTACTTTTAAAACATGCAAAGCCAAAGAGGAGACAATTCCACAAATATGACAATTACATGAGCCCAGTTAAATCCATCCATCACTAGCTGGTGAGCTCTGGCGATCAACTTAAGACTGTTTGTGTGATTGAATTGCTCAGATATATCCTGGAACAAAGAGTATGTATTCAAAATAAAAACTGAGAAGACAATAATCACTCTCAATGCTTCAAAAATGTCATAAATGTAGAGAATCGACTGTTAAATATATGGTAGGGCTGTGCATAATGCCCATGGCCCGCTATGCCCTACCCAACCCGCAAGAAAAATGCTCTACCCAGCCCGATTTTTACTGGGTAGGGCCGGGCATCAAGCTGCAAAATACAGCCCATGCATTTTTCGGGCTGGTCACCGGGCATAGAGGCTGCCCTGCCCATGAGCACCTCTTCTTTTATTTTTTTTATTTTTTCTCTATCTTAAAAGGGAGAATATGATAGCTACTGGTGACTATAAGGTAATTTTAGAAATATAAGTAGGTAAATTGTATCTTTTAATATTTATAACTATCCTAATTTTTTCTTTTTTTTTTAACTTTGTTAATTATCATATGATTACATTACAAATTATAATTATTTATTTTATATTTTTAGATGCTTTATCTTTATCAATATTAGGGAGATTGATACAAAGTTATAATTACAAACTACTTAAATTTCAACGCTTATTTTTTATATGCAATGGATCTCAAGATTTTAATTATTATCTTTGTTCTCTTATTCTTAGTGAATTATAGATATTATTTAACTTTGAAAGACACATGAATATGGTATTATTTTAGAAATTCATAATTACAAATTTTTTTCACAATATGAGCATGACATCACGACTTGGGCATGCCCAGCCCGCCCATACCCAGCCCGCTCATGCCCTGCCCAAAATTGTTAGGGCTTTTACCAGGCAGGGCTGGGCATCGGGCTGCAAAATGCAGCCCCTGCATTTTTTGGGCAGGGCACCGGGCAGGGGGGCTGCCCTGTCCAGCCCTGCCCGTGCACACCCCTAATATATGGTTACCTGGCCAAAGGTATATCCAGCACCACGAGGAGAAATCCCCCAGCCACATCTGTCATCAGGATCGGACCATAACAGATCACACATGGGCCCTTCATGAGGAACCTCTTGAACACGATCAAAGTTCCGTATATTATCAAGGGTTTCAATTGATGGCGACAGTCCACCATGCAAACAAAATATTTCTGATTCAACCTGTTAAAGACTAAATTAAGTTAGAAGTTGAAATGATTAAAAAAAAAAAAAGAATAGAAACTGGGTCTAACATTTCTATCCAGTTATTAGGGTGAAGATAAGGAGGCTTTGCACCAATAAATTGAAAATCTTAACTTGAGTCATGATATGGAAAATAACCTTACTTCATTGAGTAAGAAATTTAACAATACAATTTACTATATTCACATGCATGGAGATGTGATATCCAACATCTCCCTTTCTTGAAACTCCTTTCCCGCCTACCAAACCTGTCTTAAATTTCTACAGCTAATCCTCCATTTTTTTTTGTCATTGTGACCAATAAAAATTTAAATTCACATGCACAAATGGTAAAAGTATGTACTAACCAATGCAGTCAATGGAAAGTAATCAAAAAGGTCCGTAAAGATCTTCCAAACATTGGCATTACCGTACCTGCAAATATATAATGGAAAGAACTATTATGGACTTGAAAGAGGAGACAGGAAATTAGATTTGCTTATAAACAAGTTGATAAGCAAAGAGGAACATCTATAACATCCAAATTAAACCACTCATGCAATAGCAACTATCTAAAGGATCAAAGCCTACACAGCAGATCAAGTAGTATCAGAATCTACATTCAATTACACGACATATAATCAACCCACATATATCAATATATGGCAAATCATACCAAAGTGCCCCTGTTACCATTTTGAAAGCCAAAACTACCTCAAATCTGACTACAGTTAACATTATCAGATAATGTTATCTATCTCCAGATCCACTTTAGCCTGTACACTAAGTCCACAGACTGTCCATCCTCACAATAAAGAAGTTCCCAATTTGATGCCTAGAGATCATATACTTCAAAACACAAGGCTGCAGATCAATTGCTAACACTATCAGTGCAAGAACATAATAAGAATTGCAAAATCCCATATCTGAGGCTTGTAAACGCCAAAGAAGTTTGCTGATCTGCTTAGCGTTCAAGTATATTATTATTCAGTACAATTCCCAAGCTTGATTGACTAGGATAACATGCCATGGATCCTCAAGAAACTCAATTGATACAATAACAGATTTATAAACATAAAAAAGATCTTCTCTAGAGAAAAGTATCTCCTGCTTTACCCCAGGCACTAAATGAAGGTGTTGAAAACTCACTTTCTTAGGCATTCATCATAAAATCCATAAACTTGAGTAATCTGCAAAAGGGAAAAATGATAAAGCAACACCTAGGTTAATAAATCGTGCAAGTTTGCAAATCAAAACCGAAATGCTTGACAGCAAAATTTGTTATACAACTAAAAAGCATCCAAGACCAGCCAGTTAAGCACCCCTTGCACAAATTCTAACGAAAGAAAAGGGGATGGACACATACCTGACGGCTTTCATGGTTTCCTCGAAGAATAGTAATCCGTTGAGGATACCGCACTTTCAATGACACAAGGAGCTGTATAAAATAACTAATTAGTACCTCAAGCAAACATCAATCTCTATACATAGATACTTTATTGATGTTATACTTAGCTGCTTAAAACACTAAACAGAGACTAAATATCTTGGCAAGTATCTCCACCAAGGATCCACAAGTTGAGAAGTCAAAGCTCCAAAATTGTGTCGGAAGAGTAATTGCAATGAAGGATAAGCATCCTTATTATTTTTATAATTATTCAAATTCTGATTTATGCTGTACAGCATCATCATTTAGTCATGCTTATAGGATAGGAACATGAAAGAGGATGTTTACAAATTGGCAAAGATTCTACTTTCTTTTAAGCCGAGTCATGTGCTAGAAGACAACTTAAATGACGCTCACCCAAACTTAAAAGACTAGGCCCGAAAAAGACTTTCTGGCTGAGTTCGCTCAACTTTTAACCAGGAATTTCCACAATGCATGAAAAAAGGGAGAGGAAGATGAAATGACACTGCAGAATAATAAGAAAAAAATCAGATAAATTTGTCCTCAGGACACTTACTGTTACAGTTTCAACTGAATAATAACCTCGGTCAACGTAATCTCCCATAAACAAGTAGTTTGTATCTGGACACTGTAAAAGAAATGGCATTCTTAGATTTCAAATCATGACCCGGTAAAGGAATTCTCACTAAATCACTAGCAAAATACACTATCCATGAACAAACAAATATGCAACAACAGATCACAAAAATTATTTTCAAAAGAACAATGGTAAATGAACTTTAGAATAATAATGAAAGGGCCCATTGAATTCAATGAATAGTTCCCTTCGAGGAATCCACTTCAAAAAACCTCAGGCGCTTCAATTTTCAAAATCTTATTCATTGGTAGGTCTCAATTTATTAGTTACATTACATCATTCCCCTCAGCTGAAACAAAAAAATTGAATGCCAAAAGAAAGTCATAGACATAATTGATACCTTTCCTCCAATTCGAAATAGCTCAGCTAGATCATGAAACTGTCCATGAATATCACCACAGATAGTCACAGGACTTTTCACAGGCTGTGATACAGGAGATTCAAAAAGATATTAATTCTTTCTCTGCTAAGAGACAATGAAAATTAAAGTTGCCTTGATATAGGGTAATGTGATTGACATTTACAAGGATATGTAGCAAGAGAAATTTAAGCATATAGAAAAGAAAGCTTGAAAGAATTATTTCATCCTTCCACAAAACAGGTGCCATTCTCACTTTCTCAGAGTAACGGGCATTTAAAGGACATGAAGTAAGAGCAATGGACCCAAATATTAAAACAAATAAAAAAAAGTATGGTTATTTCTGACCAAGTGAAAGATTAAAAAAAGTATAGCAGAAGGAATAGTTATGAAGTGAAATCATTGACTTAAGAAACAGGAAAATCATCACTGGGAAGAGCAAGTTAAAAGGCAGGAATAAAGAATAGCACCTGAACATTACTTTCATCCATCAAAATCTCCTTTGCCTTCTCGCATAAAACTCTAACCTGAAGGCAAAACAGAAAACAATATCATCAGTTTAAATTCTTGACACAGGAAGGCACGTAAGTTCTGGACAAAGGAGGGCACGAACGGTCTACGAGCAAAATATGACGTGATTGTTATAGGTAAAAATTCAATTTTGCAAACAAACAGAATTTTCTGTGTTTTCCCCCTCATCGAGTCAATCTAATACTTATCGAATTTCTGTCTTCATTTGCACAAACCAAGCATACTTTCCAATGTCTTTCGATTTTACATTCACGACATTCCAATTCGCCGCGACATGGCGCTAAACCTATTCGGTGCTGATTCCATATCTAACTGCTACGTTTCTACAGAAACTAAGCAGATCCTAATCATTCATGTAAAATAAATCAAACCTGTTGCTCTGAAAGCGGTTTGCACTGCATTAGCTGCGAGATCTGCTCGTCGAGATCGTTACTCGACTCCGATGACAGGGAATTCACACCCATCTTGCTACTTTGCTCAATCAGGACCGTGGGAGCAATATCCGGATAAGGGCAAACCCTAGATGAAAATTTTCCGGCGTCCTTCTCTAGCTGCTGGCAGCATGCGGAGTGAAAAGGAACGAAGAAGAAAGGGGAAATGGAGAATTGGGGGGCGCGTGATAATAAGCGAATGGTGGTGCTTGAGTTTTTTTTTTTTTTTTCTTTCCCCCTCTCCGAAATTCATTTGTGGTTTAGATTAGAATTCAGAAAAACTTCTTATTAGTTCCAGTGGGATTAGCTCCCACAACAATCTTCAGGTGAAAATAACTTTCCTTTAATAATGTAGGAAATAAATTTGTACTACTCTCATTTATTCCTAGACAGAAGATATAATAATTGTTTCTTCTGAATAAATCATTCATTCTTTCAAGATTTTTTTATATCTTCGCAATAATAATTGCACCCTTACATGCATTATATTGTTTAGAATCTAATTATAATAAAAAAAAGTAAAATATAAAGAAAAGTTAATCGATAAAAGTATTTTGATGTATTTTATGTCAGTATCGAACATCTTCATGTCGTATCTTTAACATATCATTCTTTAGTTTAATCAAATCTGTGATTCTCGGTCAAAAGGTCATTTTTTTTTATTGTTAAGGTCAAAATGAAATTTTTAATTGATCACCTCGGTTTTTTTCCCTTGAAATCCATATATGCATACATAAATCCTACCGTTTGTCTCCATTCTCGAAAGAAGTTTAAATCTACAAATTATTATTACAATCTCGAATTGTCGTATTTGCCGAACCTCAAGTATGTAGTTTGGTTGGTTTAAAATTTTATTACCGATCATCCTATGCTATCCTGATAATCAATATGCTAATATTAATATCATCAATTATCAATATATCATAACAGCTCAACCAAAAATGGCGATAACACACGGCTCCTTTTTAATGTAAATACATATCTAAGTGTTCTTTATAGGATGACTCCAAATGTCCTTTCTTCTGGAAGGTTGACTTTTATTTCAGAATATAGCCATTTCAGTAATTCTATGGCCCATCAGTAGTGTGACGATCTGACTTCCGCCTCAGTTTGGGAGCGTAAGGATATATGCACACCGGCGTTGTCATGAACACCGAGCAATTCCTTTTTATACATGTAAAATTATAAAATATAAAGCAAAAAATATTCTTACCTTTCTATGATTCAACTGTTAAACAGAGACTTATTATTGAGCAGGGACATCTGCCATCGGTCTAACCTATATTTGTTTTCGTATCAGTAAACAAATTGTGGAAAACACTTTTTGCGAAAGATGCCTGAATATGATTGCATTAAAGAAACTATAAAATCCAGAAAGTTGTCATGGTCAAATTGACTTTTTCCATCGATTGATGTATTATACTTTAAAACCACCTAGAGGGATTATGAACTTGCAGTTAGTTTAAAACAAAAAAAAAGAAGAAAAAAACGAAGCTTCTCAAGAAAAAATGGGATTAGCATTTGCAGATTATGCACGAAAAGGCTACATATGATTGCTAGATACAACTCAGATCACACGTTAGGCGGCCCTTCCCATACCGTCGGAGGGAATCTTCTTTCTGCTGCATTTCGCAACTAAGCATAACCTAAGTTTTGAATATTATTTTTTATCACTATAGAAGGGATTTGAACTCTGCTCAGCAGCCGCTAGATTATCTCCAGGAATTTGGAAAAATGGGTCAATTGACCAATCACTGGAATGAATTGGGCCACTGAACGTCTAAAAAGACAAATCCCTCTTTAGAGGGGGAAAAAAGATTGGGAAGGCGGGAGCAAAGAGAAAATTCAACAAGGCGTATAAAAACTTTCCTATGAGACAAGGGCGGCATGTTACAAGGCAGATCATTGCTAGGATCCCACATGGAGATACCTGGAAAGACTAAGGCATGATCTACCATTCTTACAGGTGCTTATCAACCAAATGCTTCTTTCGGCCTTTCTTTGTGTATTTAGATCTGAACTGCAAACATGGAGAAACATTATTATTGTCAAAAGAACTCAGGCATCCACAAATACATATACAAACTCGGAAGTTGATTAAAAGGCAGAATAAACCTAAGAGTCTAAGACAAGTAAATCGTGCACCCAACATTGAATTGAAATTTCAGTCTCAATACAAAATATCCACTCAAAGATTCTTTATAAACCAAATTAATCGATTAAATGTTAATCAGCACACAGATGTAAATAATATCAGACAAACACGATTTGCAAAAGGATAGATTTTACTTCTCATTAGAGACTTGAAATAGATCTCACAAGATCCAATTCCCTGTCGCTCATTACTTACAAAGTTAACAAGATGAAAGAAATAAAAAATTTCAATGCAACAGCCTAACATGGAAAATTCTTAACGCCAGAGCATAATGGAGATTCCAGAAAAATCCAATCGGCCCTGTAGATTTGCTTTTGCGAAGCCTAGTCCAAAACTCCAAGAGCTAGAACCATGATTCCCAAATTTCATATTAACTACTTATTCCATATCCCCCATATTAACCTCAGCCATGTCATCCTCAGTTTCCTGATCCTAAAATATAAAGATCATCCTGCTCAATTTCACCTTTATCCAAATATTGATAATAAAAAGGACATTCTTTGAAGGCAATGAGCTCCAAAAGTAAGTTCAAGCAATGAGAAAATCGTGGTATAAACGAAATTACAATTAAATATCCTAAGATTAATTAGACATCAAAGCGTTGAAAATTCCTGATGTCATGTGCCTCTCCAGAGAGACTAGTAAATGACATAGTGAGAAAAATTACTTCCAAATATATTCTAAAAATCACTTAAAATTAACTAAACCTATTAACAGCAACCAAAGTTAACTAATCATCAAGCATGAAGTTAAAAACTATAAGCCAGAATGATAGCAAAGAGGCAAGGGGAAGAGAGTTCCTACCTTCAAATGTTAATGCTTCGATCTATTCTTGCAGCAGCGAAATTCAGCTAACAGAGCTATATGATCAGATGACCATTCAGGAGAGGGGAGTGCTGTGTCTTTCCTCAAACTCTCCTCATCCAATAGCTCCAATAGTGACTCCACCACCAATGAATCCGCTGAACCACAAAATTATTACTTCGCCAAACAATGACCTGCATGTTAATGGTCAACAAAAACACACTATAAAGTAGCTCACCTGTGTAGAATATGTAATCTAGAGTGCCAATAAAATCCCTGGTGACATTTGTGAACAAGGGTTCATTTGTTGCAGTATCCACTCTCCTTCTGTGCTGCTCAAATCCAAGGCCTACGGTTCTTCCAAAGGACGAGTATGCACTAACCTGTCATTGATGGTTATCCGTAAGCCCAAAAACCAAAAAAAAAAATCATAAACAGAAGCAACTAAGGAAAAACACGACCAAAAATGGAAGAAAGAACATGAAAATGCAATCCAAAGAATGTATTACCAGTGGCAATTGATGAACCAACTTGTTGTGTGGCCGCAGTATATTAAGTGGATCAACTGCTAAATCTGGATGTGTTTGATCTACCTTCCCCAATGCAAGAAGTGAATGTGGAGCACTGCAACAAAGTACATCATCACTTCCAGATACAATCTACTGATTCAGCAACAAGAGCTCAACAGAACTAAAATGAGCTTGCAATCAAACAGCATAATAGTTACCTTCCAGGAACCGAATTAAAATCTCCACAAACTAACATTGGAATGTCTGCACTTGCAGCAATTTTCTCCAACCCTTTTAAGAGAGTGTGCACCTATAAAGTGGGGATTATAACTGCCTGTGTACACAACGAAAACTGCTCACAAGCAAAATAGACGGCTTACCTGCCAGAGTTTAACATCTTTTAAATCTTGGTGTACATTTACATGTGTATTTGCCTTAAGTCCAAAAGAAGAGTCAATGAGAAATGCTATTGAAAAAGTTTATATAAGCTAAATCTACTAGCAAAAGAGAAAAGGGGGTACTAATTGATGGAAAAATCGAACAAAGAAGCTGACATATATCATGGCATCATGCACAAAGAACGCATGAACAAAATGCTGCCAAAGGGTCACAAATAAATAATGGCAACATAAAAGCTTACCACACAAAGAAGCTGCCTTTTTCCAGGAGTGTCAACTAGCTGATTGTTAACTTTTGCTTCTAGAACCACAATTAGTGCAACGTTGTCCTAAGAAAAGAAAAGGAAAAAGAATCAGCTAGAGACAAATATTTATGACTGGGAACAAAAGTGACATGTATGCTTTGAAGCAATAAACCACCTTAACCAGCCGATTTAACGCAGCTTTCTTCTGGCCAGTTGGAATCATAGCATCTGTTAAAGACTGCGCAGCCTTGTTAAATTCAACCTGAAAGAAAGCAGAAACCATATTAATTTGCGTGCAAAATGAAGAGCATTACTGTACACACGTAATACTTCCCAACCTCGTATTTCTTCACATGCGTAAATCTGTCTCTGCGGAAAAAGGTTGCACAACCATCGACTGTGTTGGTGTTGCTGCCAAATACCTATAAACAAAAAAACTAACAGATTAACATCAAATGGAATTTGAAAAATTATAACAAGGAAGAAATTATCTGAACAACCTCATTGGTTTTTCTCTTGTATAGACCATAATAACCATGTTTGTCCAGTTCAGGAGCAAAAAAATCCTCATAATGATCACTTTGTACCTGGAAGGAAAATTGACTGTCAGCTGAGACAAAAGGTCTTGACAGAGAAATCATATGCTTGTTAGGGCTTTAGTTTTGCAAGTGAATAGCATAAAATTGCAACTCAAGATGGTTGTTACATTTTGACTCACACCATACCACATAACATGAGATACAAATGCAAGTAGTTAAAAATAATACAAGACAATGAGCCCGCTAAATCACTTTCAACGGAAATTGAGTTCATGTAGCAAGCAATACATACAAAAATCTCAATCACACAGGTATAAAATTTTAATACACAAAAAAAAAAACTTTAAAAAGCCATCAAGGTACTCCTCCCCTCCCCCTTAGAAACTGATCTACAATCATAATTTCTAAATTCTGACAAAACAATTTGTATTTAAAACAGGTGTTGACACTACATATTGCTATTTCATTCAATGAATTTTTGAAAACGAAGATTAAAAGATTAGACAAATTTAAATCAGTTTATTACCCATCAAACTCAAAACCAGAAACTAAAGCATGTTTGCATACCTCCTGAAGACAAATAATATCTGCCCGATAACCAACCATTTCTCTTAACAAATTTTGCCTGCGGTAAGGCCAAGAAAGAGCCCATGGAGGACAGTAACTATATAATTCATTTGAAGAATTAGCATCAGACAAAATGTTGTAAGATAGAACAGTGAATGTTCCTGAAGATGTTATGCGTGCATCTACATCTATATGTGCCATCCCATCAACAGGAATCAAACAGCGTGGAATAGCAGATGGAGCAGGAATAACACGAGAAGTTAGTATAGTACTAACATGCCCTACAGGAACTTTTGCGTCTGCATCAACTACAACACACTCAAATATAAGGACATGACCAACATCATCAGCTGTTGGGGAATACGTTTTAGATCGTCCAACTTCAATCCAAGTTTCTCCACCACTTCGTTGTGTAACAGCAGTTGGATACAGAGGAGCTGACACATTTGCCAAGCTAGCGCTTGAAGCAGAGCCAGATAAACTGTTATTAACTGCCCCAGACCCAGTGCTATTGTAACGTCCAAATAATTCCTCCTCTTCAGTTCCATTTTCATTGACCGCACTTGCAGCACGATCATGTAAAAGACGATGATGTTGCCATGCATCTGAAAAACACTTTGGTGTGCAATGATAACTTTTGGTAACAGGTATTTTGGCCTTAAGACAGCCAAGGCACTGCAACGTGGCCTGTTCAGACGGATGTATGCTACAGACAGTAACCTTTTTATCACTTTGTACACGATACCTGCATAAATAAGAGCCAAGTGATAAAACAACAACAACAACAACAAGCCTTATCCCATATTGGCCCAAGCCAAGTGATAAAACATCAGCCAAAATTTTAACTGTTAAGGAAATAAGGTGAAAACAACATATTCAGGACAATCTACTCAATATCATGACAAACTAATACTTATTAAATTTAAACATTATAAAACCTGGTGCATGTATGCTCAGAGACATTAAGTAGTCAACACATACTAGCTAAAAGAATCAAAATACAGAATTTAAGCTGTGACACAAGAATGAAGCTACTTCCATTCCTTTGTTAAAGGAAAGTAGATACAATTACCCAAACAAATATTAAAAAAAACAAAGATATGCAAGTGATTTGAGGGTAAACAAAATTCCCCGGCATGGCCATATTTTACAAATTGCTACTTGTGTTACACTCGTGTTGACATGGTTAAAAGAAAGTAGAATAGTATATACATTTACCAAAAAGAATCTTAAGAAAAAGATATGCAAGTGATTTGAGTGTAAACAAAATTCCCTGGCCATATTTTGCTAATTGCTTTACACTCATGTTGACAGACAGGCATGACGTAAAAAGAAAAGGGGGCAAGTTCACAGACTGTTTAGGCCTAAGCATAATCAAACTGCACGTAAAAAGTGTATTCATCCATGAATCTTACAATAGCTACAATAATACCCAGAGGGTTGGACAGGCAAAAACATAACTTTCTGACCACGCAAATCCACAATGATATTCATGGAAAAGAAACCACACATAAGCGTTGAAACCTTATGAAAAATATGATCCATGCTATATTTATTGACAATGTAACAAATTTGACTTCTAATATATGTGAGATGATGTGAAAAACTATAAATTAATATTGCAATAGAAAACACTATGATAAAAATGACAAAATAGATTCATATATAATTGTGTAATGCGCTCCATTACAAGTAGTTAACAGCTAGAGATGCAATATTTCAATAATCATCGCAAATTAAATTGACCGAACCTATGAAACACTTGCCAAAAAAAAAATATAGACAGAAAACGCAACGAATTAAGAAACAAAGAGTTACTTGTATGTGTCCACATACTATGGTCTTATATCAAATTATCAATTACAGAACAGTCCAAAGAAATTCCCTCAATAATGAAATGATGTAGACTCGGCAGCCAAATTTCAAACTATTTAAGCCAATTCAACAGTTTCAATAAGCTTTCATCCTATACTTGGAATTTGGGCCTCGAAAGATGGATATAAACTGATAACCAGGAACCATACTAAAGTAGGCAAGCCAGAGGTGAAACTAGGTCTATTTTGAAACTATAATATCTAATATGCGAACTTGAAATAGATTAAAAAAATGAAGATAGAGAAGAACCCCAAGCCATAAACCTGACTAGAAAATCCTGGGAGCCAAAATCCCACGGAGGTATTCAATTGAAGAATTTACATAATCAACAGAGAATCGACATAAATACCGCACACACGTGTTAAATGCCTTGACAAACAACAATAAGATACCATATTGCAAACATACGATAACGGTCCTGAGTTGTCCAAAGCTAAAAAAAGAGAAGGGTGGGGTAGTAACCCCACAGCAAATCAAGCAAGAAGACAAACAAAAAAATGAAACCAACTAAAGACTTACCACCTATACCGCAAGAAATGGCCATCTAAAGGGGCCGTCTCAGGGACATTATCGTGGGTAACAAGAAGCTTATTTTGTCGCTGTATGAGCAAGTACGGCGTGAGCTCACAGCCTACAATGGGTATATCAGAGGGGAGGTGTACGCGAACCACGGTCAGCATTATTTCTTTTACTTCTTGCAATCGTCACAGAACCACAACCGGAAACGAAGACCAGCGACTCTGTTAGCTTCAGAAATACCGCAAGTGCAGAGGCGGATGCCAGGCGGATCCGCCATTTACTTGAACCGAATACCCGCCAGCCTTAATGGACCACAAGCAAACCCAGAGAAATCACAGCCCTAATCGAAGCCACCAATGGATCTCAAAGAGAGATGAAAGTTATAGTGCACCAAGTAATTGAGGTGAAATTAATCAATCAACGGAGTGGGAAGGACGGAAAATTAAAAAGCAGAGGGATAAAGGAAAATCGATGCTTAGGGCTTTACAGAGGAAGTGGCAGTAATCGGCAACGGTTCATAGCAATTAGGGAGGCGAAGAGAGAGAGAGAGAGAGAAGAGGAGGCCCTTTATATGATAAGGATACATGCGACTTTATGATTTGCCCTTTTTCAGTTTTCGGTTCGTTCTCTTTTTCCCTCGTCCTTCTCTCGTTTCTGGGGGGATACGATGGATTTTTTCGCAATTATTAGATTTTTCTTCCGATCGCTCAATTTTTTAAAGTGAAATATCACCACACCAGATAAAATATATATGTGGGCGTGTGTGTGGCTATTCTCAGCGTAATAGAAAGACTTTTTGGCCAAAAACAACCTCTACAGGTAAACAAAAAACAAATTAATTTAACAAACGAATCAAATTGATTAAATAAAGTTTTTAATTAATTTATATATTTTAAATTTAATGTACTTTTATGAAATAGTATATATTTAATGTGGTGCTTTCAATTAAATAAGAATAAATAAATATATGTACTCATTTAATCAGATTAAATTTTAAAAAATATATGTTATAGTCTGTTTGAAAATAAATACACAAAACATCTAGAATTAAGTCGTTAAATACTCTTAAGGACAAAGAAGAGGAAGAATAATCAAGAATTTTCATTCCCAACTGTCCTTCCTTTTTCGGCATCCCATCTCAACTTGCCAGAAAGTTTAAAATATATATATATATATGAATAATAGTATTTTTTTTTATTATTATTATTACTAGTTGAAAAGGTGAATTTTTAACTTGCAAATAAAATTGCTCTAACATTGATTTGGTTAAAAATGCAATTCTGATCATAACTTCAAAACCTTGGAACGCAATCAATTCCTTCCCGCCAAAGAAGCAATTGCACTTCTGGTTTCATTGTTTTTCTTTTAGAAATGTTAAAATCAGTTCACCAATATAAAATAATTTAAATTTTACTATTGATAGATGGCACATACAAAAAAAATATTTAATTTGATTATAAAATATAATGACTTGCATCAAAGTATAATTTTTTTCATTTTTTACATGCAAATAATTTTATTTAATTAATAGCGTCATAATAAAGATGAGCTAGTTTTTCCTCTTCACATTTTCCCCATAATAAATGGTGCATGTGTAATGGATGGAGGGTCAATACTAAATGACATGAAGAAATAACACTTACAGTTTTTTTGTACGCTATCAACTGGTATTTAAGGTTTATACTTTTTCTAAATTCTATTACTAGATATATAACTGATCAATTAATCTAATTTTAAAATATTTTTTATAGGATTCAAATTCGAGAATTAGAGAGATCAAGTAAAATATTATATTATTAAATTAACTCTATTGTAATAATTATAATCAAGATCATTATTTCATCTCCTTTAAGTCCAGGATAATTCAAGGAGTTACAGCTCGCAAAGATAGTCTCTCAACTTGATGGGCAAAATTTGATTGCTATAGCCCATGTGCGTGTGTCTTGCAAACTGCTGAAAAGAACCTGATTCTCAAAATGCACATACAAACTTAAAAACTTCCCATAAATACTTTGAAATAACTAGAAATGTAAATCGAAATACAGCTAATATATAGAAAATTTGGGAAAACTCCAAATATTCAAAACAGATCGTCGATAGTGCCAATGGAACGATACGGGCTAAACATTATCTGCTCCAGCATCTATAAATGCTTTTCAACTATCAACGCCAACATCACAACCCCATTTTCTTTATAAAAAAAAGCCGAAGAAAGAGATTTCACACTTGCCATTCAGTCATATTGCAAGCCAACCTGAGAACTGAGATGGCTAAGCTTTCTTTCCCCAGGTCATTCCTTCTCTTCCTTCTTGTGTCGGGTAAGTTCTGAGTTTTAACATCATCTCTGCAGAATTCCACCTGCTTTTCTCTTTGTTTGATTTTTTTCTGTCTGTGATGATTCAATTTGGGACTTGTGCAGCTGTGTTGATGGAGGGTGAAGCCAAAGCCAGAAGCTTTTGTTCAGTGGAGCTAGATCCTAACAAATGTGATGTTCTTGCTTGTCAAGAAGAGTGAATGAACTTGTACAGAGATTGGGGAGGATGTGCTCACTTTGGATTGCAGATATTTCATTGTGTCTGCAGTTATATCTGCCCTTGAAGTCAGGGGTCTGCATTTCATGAATTGGGCTATTATCTCCTGGTTTATGGAATAATAAGAATAATCCTTCATCGTTCTGCTTTTAGTGCGTTGCATTTTCATATATCACTAATCCCATTGGTAGTGCGAGGTGTTTAGACCGTCCTGTAACGTTGGTTTTCTGGTTTTCTCACGAGGCTCCTTCGTCTCCTCACTCAAAGAATGGAGCGAAAAGAAACGAAAATGGCAGAAGCTATTTTGAGTCACGAAGCTAAAGGTTAAGAAAGAAAGAAAAATTGAACGATGCTAAATGAAAGATTATTGAAAAACCCGTCTATGACTGCAAGGAGGTTGAGAAAATGAAACAGATTCGTATGCACTCAATATTGGGCATTCAAATGAACATATTTACGATCTTGATGCTGAAGCGAGAATAATTAGTACCCCAAGTGAAATATAACCCTATTAATTGTTAATCTGAATATATTTTCTACAAAGAAATGACAGGTGTAAGTCCCTTTTTTAGTCCACTCCTCATTTGTGATTTACCCGTGAACCTATTACCACCTGTAAACCATCCGATATTCAGCGGTGATCTGTTACTGAGACAGAAAAACAGAGACGTATGGGAAGGAAGCCAGGGTTTAGTAGGTCAAGGCCTATTACCCTATTACCAGAGAAAATAAACACCAACAGACTATATAACACTTTTTGCCATGAAACTTTGTTGTTCAGTGACGTCAACCTTTCGATGAGAACTCAAGCAAGCTTTTGCTTCGACACATAACAAGGGACGCAGACAGTTGCTCTACCCCGAGACCCCGACTGAGGTTGAGATACGCGCAACGTGCTTGCATAATTGGAGCCAAATGCTCCGCCTTCATAACTGGAGAAGCATGTACAAAGATCTTGAGCACTAAAAGGCCTTGTCTGAAAATGAAATATAACCAAGTCTTCGGACTAGTATCACTAAAGTGTTGACATAAGATTCCTTGAACACTGAAACATCCGAATTAAGCAGCTCATGCTTTTGGAGAATGAGCAGCATCTACACAATACCAACATATGGGCTCTCTATTGTTTGCTGCTATGACTGGAGCTACCACCGCGGAATCACGGCAAATAGGTTCGGCATTTTAGAACTCGTAGCCTAATAGTAACTTGGGAAGAAGATCGATAGCACCCAAAGAACTAGACAAATAGTAGTTTCCAACTTAAACACAATCAAGTGGAAAAATAAATTATGATCCGTCGCTCAAGGCATCCAAAAAGGGGTTGAAAACAAATACTCGTATTCAGAAATTAAACCGACAAAATTTAGGAGTCTACTTGTGCAGAGAATTAATCATGCGGCTCTTACAATGACAACATGTAAGGGTTCAAATCCAAACGAAACTACTTGGTTTGACAAAGAAGAAAAACAACTAAATTCAGAACTAGTAACCGCCTTTAAGATCATTGACGACATCATATGGAATGGGCGTTACAGTCTCCAATGTAGCACCTTCCACCATGAAACCTGGCTTAGGACCCTCAGGCTGCCTCTTAGTACTGATGACCTCTCCCTTGGCCTTTGCCTCTGCCTTCAACTGATCATTCTTAATTTTCCTCTGACGGAACTCCTCCGTGCACCTTGAAGGCATCACATGCTCAACACGCACATGAATTCTCTTCCTGATTATCCTGTTTCCAACCTATAACAGTGCATCCCCGGAACTTAGGAAATTTGTATATATAATAATAACATTCAACAGATTACATACTTAACCAAGAGAAAGCAGGTAGAACTAAATATAAATAATGAAAAGATTACAAAAAGTTTACATGTTTTCATTTCAAAAAACATTGTGAAATCCCATAACAGAGAAGAAAATAAATATCACTGAACCAGTTCCTTAAAAGAGTCTATGTTTCAAAAATTAAAACATTCAGATTGGCCGTATGTCCCACCATCATTGGAAAAGGCAACAAGAGTAAAATTAAGAGGAATGATGGAAGATGTATGGTATTATCAAATCGGTAGCTAACGAACAACAGAAAGAAGTTGCTATATATGTAATGGCCGTGTAGAATTATTAACGAAAGCGAGCCTCAAATTAATCATGTAAAGACTCAGATTTTACTGGCCAAAAGTATCCCATTAGTATATCTTCACTCCAAGCACGAATTACAAATCGACCCGAAATGGTGTCAGTTCAGCTCAACGACTGAAAATTTAGCGTTCAATATCTACAGCAGATCCAAAAAAAAAACATCACGTTGTCTCGGTTAGATCGCGAAAACTACCAACATTTGCTAGAACACAACCAAGAGAACTTTAAAGACCACAGTAATATATGGCACAATATGGATAAAGTCGTCATCAAGGATAGTAGCGAAAGCAGTCAATAACAAATATCAAACAAAACATAAAGGAACAAAACAAAAATAAAACATAGTATAAAGTTGTCGATTGCCGAAGAGAACATCACGTGACTATTATATAGATGTTCATACCTGTTTGTTCACCTCGACTCCGATAGCGCGCTTAGTGACGTTCCAGACACGGCCGGTACGACCATGGTAGAACTTATGAGGCATACCTTTGTGGACAGCGCCATTGACCTTGACGTCGACGTAGTCACCGATCTTGTAGGTGCGAAGGTAAGTGGTGAGGGCGATGGTACCCTTCTTCCTGAATGGCCGAGAGAACGAGTCTCGGGTACGAGATCGCAACCCATGACCTGCCGGCATCTCGAGCGACTAGGGTTTTTCTCTCAGCAGAGAACGAAGGGAGGTTGATGACTAGGGTTTCCCATTTTCACTCTCATCTTTAATATATAAGAAATGGGCTACTTGTTGGGCCTGTTCTGCAATGCAGAAGCTAGACTCTCTCATTTAGGGAAAAACTGATGTATTTAAATTGAGTCGCAACGGGGTTGATCTTTTGGGGCATGCAAAAAAATTTTATTAGAAAATTTATCTATTATAATTAGATAAGTTATGTAAGTTAGATTTAGATATAATTAGAGTAAAGTTCCAATGAATCGAGTGAATAACTAAAAAAAATTAAGTCCATAACTAACGGGGATTAGTTCGACTGTTAAACGATTTAATATCATTTAAGTAAAGTCTCAGATTTGAGCATTTACGTATACAAAAATTTTTTATTGGAAGATTTATCAATCATAATCAGGTGAGCGAAGCAGGTCAAATCTAGATGTAGTCAGAACAAAGTTCTAGTGAATCGGGTAGGCAACTAGAAAAAATAAATTGAGTTCATACTCGCCCATATTGATATTATTTAAAAGAAAATGAGATTTTATCCTGACTTTAGATTATAGATAAATCTAATATTTTTTTAAAAAATATTACAAAAAAATTGGGTCCGTGGATTCAGCTGGTAAAAGGGTAAAACATATGATTATTTATAACATATTCAATTCCTAATAAGTATCATTTTATTGTAGTTTCAGTCGCAATACTTAGAGAGACATCTTAATTCTTAGATGCCTAGATTTACACTTGAAGGAAATTGACAATTTACCTTACATAATATTGGTATTGCTTATAGGAAAATGAAATTCTATCGTACTCTTAAATTATGGGTGAACTAAATTCTTTTTTACAAATTTTGTATACCAAAAATAAAAATAACTTGGGCCGATAAATAGCCCATAGTATTCTCAAATGGGGCCTAGTGTTTGGTTGGAGTGAAAGAAGTTGTGCAACCATACAAATGCAACCATTAGCAATAAAATTTAGTATAATTAGTAGATAATTAAATTTTTTAAATATAATTCTTTTTATTTAAATTAAGAGGTGTGTATAGGAAATATTTTATTTGGAGAGTGAAAATAGACAATAAACAAATGTTGTCAACATATTTTCGTCAAAAGCAAAAATGCTATAAAAATAATGCCAAGCGTTTTATTCTTTATGATTTAAGTGATTCGAATCTTATTTTTTAAATAAAAAAATTGATTCGAATAATATTTATTTGACGTTGAGTATGTATTAGAAAAAGGAAATAAATGCCATTTCGTCTGACTGAAAAATTAATTGAAACGAAACGTGAAAGTAATCAAGGCTTTCAATATGTTGGTTGTACTGTTTTTTATAAAAATAAATTAAAAATTATATATTTAATTTAAATTTTCAATAATTGTTTTTCCCTTTAAAAAATTTCAGTAAATTAAAATTTAAATTATATGTACATCTTTTTCACAGTTATAATGGTGTGTATGTTGATTATAGGAACTTGCATATCAATTTTTTTATAAACGTCAACATTCAATTTATTTAATATAAAATATATAAATATTTAATAATTCTATTCAAGATATAATTATACACTGAGTATCTCTCTCAATTTAAACTTACACATTTGTTACATTATAAAAACTAATTCCTTTGGTCAGACCAACCCGCTACCAAAATAATTTTAATTAAAAGCTCTGGTCACATGGCAAGTGTTTGGGGTTGACGCCAATGGAACGGTTAAGAATTATGGCCCCTTTTCCATCGAACAATTAATTGGGTTTGGTGACCCCCCACCACGTCCTGACTTCTGACTATTATTGCCCCCTGCTTCACTTATATATAATTTTTTTTTCACTTAATTTATTAAAATTTTATTTTTATTATATCTAAATTTGATCTATATCGCGTTTCGTAACAAGAATTTTTCAAATATACTAAAATTTGAACTCAATATCTTATTTAAGTGATATCAAGTTATTTATTATTTAGATCAATTTCAATAATTGTTCCACTTATATATTGATGACGTACTTTTCCGCTAACATGAATTGTGCTGTAAAAAGTAAAAACCAGGAATAATTTATATATTACTACTACGTTTTATCCTTATTTTTCTAATAATCAACTACTTTTAAGCACCATCGCAACTTCACAAGACATCACAAAATGATAACAGCAGAGGTAATAGCTAGCCACGTCAGAGTTTTAACACCTTATACTCGTCCAGCGAGTAAAAACTAACCAAAACATTCTGATGACAGCACTGAGATATATATATAGATATAGATATAGATATCGGTGCATACAATGATAAAAAGTCAAAAGCTCATTAAAAAATTGTATGCATTATTCTCACGAACTAACCCGCAATAATTAAGTCGGACATATAATTAAATCTCCCAGGCCGATAAAATGAAGGTGTCCACTAACAACTTAAAATTGCACGTAAACTACTCATCTGAATATATATCCACCAGATTTATCTCTGAAGTCCTGTTTTCTATATTTCCTTTATTGATTAGCCCTCCGCTAATTGGGGGGTTGGTGGAGGGTGGAGTGGCTTCTTGATAGATGGATTCTCCCCATTCCTCTACCTCAACCTCTACCGTGTAAGTGTGTGTGTTTGGGTTGGTTTTGTGTCAAAAACCATCATTTTGGATAAAATAATCCAAACACCCCCACATATATATATAACCTCACTTGTTTCTTAATATGCGGACCATTACTTCATCACCTTCACCATGGCCAAGCTAGTCTCCAATATCTTCATTCCTCTCGCCACTGTCTTTGTATTCTTCTTCTCATCCTCCCTCGCCACGGTGGAAACGGAGCGTTTCTCCAGAAATCTCTCTCCTTCATCCTTGGGCCTCCAGGAGGAGAAGCTGATCCACCTTCACTTCTACTTTCACGATATCGTCAGCGGCCCAAAACCCACCGCCGTGAGAGTGGCAGAGGCTCTGGTGACCAACACTTCCTCTACGGGGTTCGGAGCAGTCGCGGTGATCGACGACCCGTTGACCTTAGGACCCAACCCCGATTCCAAACGCGTGGGAAGAGCCCAAGGCGTTTACGCCTTGGCGTCGCAAAGCGAGGCGGGCTTGTTGATGGTCATGAACTTTGCATTCACGGAAGGCAAATATAATGGCAGCACTCTAAGCATCTTGGGGCGGAACAAGGTGTTTGACGCCGTGAGGGAGATGCCGATCGTCGGAGGGAGCGGCGCTTTCCGATTCGCTCGTGGGTATGTTCAGGCTAAGACTCACACGTTCGATCTCAAAACCGGGGATGCTGTCGTGGAATATGACGTGTATGTATTCCATTATTGATCAAACTCCTCGACGGTGTTTTGATTCTGTGTGTTTTGTGGGTCACATAATTTTTCTTCTTACAATAGCGTCCCCGCTTTGCTTTCTTGCTATTTGTAAACCGGTTTTAGAGTCTCTTGTACTGGTAAATTTATGAAGTAATACGTCTGTCTTTATGATAGATAATGTCAGTAATGGTCGTTGATGTCAATGTCAGTATAATAAGAATAATGTAAAATTACACAATTTGCAGGTCGTGACAATATAAAACGTCCTTCAAAATTCATGAGTGCGCGGATCCTCTATTGGATATTGTTAATGATGTTAATATTCAACTTATGAAATATAAAATATACGAAGGAGGTTGTCTTTTAGACGAGGAGATGAGGAGTTTGTCTGCCTTGTGATGAGTATAAATAATTAAATATAGTTGAGCTTCTGGCGTTCGTATAACAATGATCAATTAATAATAAAAAATAATCTACCTAAATAATTTTAATTAAAAGCTAATGTGTGTCACATAGCAACTGTTTGGGGTTGACGCCATTAACGGTTTGAACGGTTAAGAATTATGACATTTTTTCCATTGAACGATTAATTGGGTTTTGTGACCTCCCTCCATGTCCTCATCCCTGACCACTATTGCCCCTGCCTAGCCCGCTCCATCTATTGATTTCTGCCTCGGCTATAAAAACCGACAATAGTTAGTATATCCTTATTTTTCTTTTTGTATCCCCTAGCTTTTATATATCTAACTAGATCCGGTTTAAGTGTTCCCTGATCTAATTAGAGATGGCCCTCTTCCAAAAACATTATTTTACATTTACACAGAATTTGAGACATTGTGTTTAAACAATTAAAACTTGTCCTATTTGAACCAATGTCAATTGCTTATATCCTTATTTTCCTCATGATCACCTTATAGATAGCATTAGAAGACATCACAGGATGATTATATTATAGAGGTATGAAATAACCAGTCAGAGTTTAAAACCCCAATCAAACATTATAATCTGATGGCCCAGATAATTAAGACCTCAATGCAACTATCAAAAGTTTAAAAGTCATTAAAAGAAATACATTGTTCCCCGCGAGCACAGAAGGTACCTTCTATTGGCTGGGATATTTAATTGTATGTTTGACTTCTTGGTAACAATATATCAACGAAAAAGCATAAGCAGTCTATATATGTATACGTGTGCGTGGACCCCAAGCTAGCGACAAGTGTCCCGATCAGGATCCTAAATGCAGGCTAAAAACATGAGATTGAAAAACAAATTATATCAAAAATGGTCCCTGTCCGCAGTTATTTTTTTTATATAAAAAACTTTTAAGAAGAGATTAGGTTCATCAACCCTTAAAAGTAGATTGAAATTTCTCTGTTTTTTTTTAGACAAAATCTCCCTGCCTGCAGTTATATGTATATGGATGCAACTTATGTTCTAGAACAATGGGTAAAGATATGTTATTATTACTTTTACGAGGAGCCGCGCATGGTGGCAAAGTTGATTTTTCTATACGCACGCACTTGAGACAAGATCATCCTTACACGGAGTGATGAAGCTTGTATTGCGTGTATTGCGTGAATTTAACTCTAGCCACACAACTATACCCAACTGCAACCATGTCTATTATTAGGAGCCTCCTTTATTCTCGTTATGATGTATTGCTTATTAAGCTTCGCAGAAGATTTTCTAAAAATGATACAAAGACTATTATATTTCACCAATTTTTTTATCAGACGGATCAATTTGAAGCGATAGCACGATAACATGTAATTTGTAATCGTTGTTAGCAAAGAGCTAGCGTGCATACCACTAATAGAATTAGACAGACTACTTGTAAATTGTAACATTGATTTTGAGGATTTCTCTTTCTTTCTTTTTTGGAGAATGACATTCACTTCCCTATTCCCGGAAGGGAATTATCAGTCTTGAGTGTTATTGTTGCGAAATAATTCTCGGACAAAAACCCTCACCCTTTACCATCTCTGGGGACTGTTAGGCTTGTGGCTTTTTAAGCTTTTCCTTCGAGAGAAGTAACTCTCCAGTCTCAGCCTCCGCCATGGCTAAACTCGCCTCCAGTTTCTTCATTCCTCTCGTCTTCCTCCTGTTCTCATCCTCCCTCGCCACCACCAGAACGACCCGTTTCTCTCGAACCATATCCCCGTTATCTCTGGGTCTTGGTGAGGAAAAACTGAGCCACCTTCACTTCTACTTCCACGACATCGTGAGCGGCCCAAATCCCAGCGCCGTGAGGGTGGCTGCGGCCGGTATGACTAACAGTTCGCCGACGGGATTCGGGGCAGTGGTGATGATGGATGATCCATTGACGGCAAGGCCCGAGCTCAGCTCTACGATCGTGGGAAGAGCCCAAGGTATCTACGCGTCGGCGTCGCAAGAAGAAGCGGGTTTTTTGATGGTGGTGAACTTTGCTTTTACGGGAGGGAAATATAACGGCAGCAACTTGAGCGTCTTAGGGCGGAACAAGGTGTTATCCACCGTGAGGGAGATGCCGATAGTCGGAGGGAGCGGCGCTTTCCGGTTCGCACGTGGCTATGCTCAGGCTAATACTCACACGTTTGATCCTACAACAGGGGACGCTATAGTGGAGTACAACGTCTACGTGTTCCATTATTGATGGGGGCCGCTGCTTTTGTCTTGGAGAAGTCAGATCGCCTCAAACTTTCTTCTACCATTTTATATTTTTATTAGTTTCTTTAACAGATCTAAAATTTATAAAAGGAGGAAGGAACTTGACACGTCTTCCTCTCCCCTATCATCTGTGGCTGCTTTCTAGTTTCTATGATATATATATATATATATATATTTGATGTGATGCTATTAGCTTTTTATTTAAGGATTGTTTCATATATTTGTGTACTTTGATCCCCGGTAATCACGGGTAACCTTGTTTTGCATGGACAAAGGAGCCCCTCACGGGTCGGCCACTGCTGAAGCCACTTCTACTTTGGAGGCTGGTTCGTTGTGTAGGTCAAAACAAGTTCACATTACTGACTAACTCAGTCCCTTGTTATGTGTTCAACGTTGATTTAGCTGGCCAAATTTGTGACGTAATCCATCGACCCAATATAATCCGTACCATAAAAAATCAAATTTACACCATTCTTTCGGTTTGTATATAGTTAGGTTACTAACCCCTCGTATCAATTATGAATGAATCATAGGAATAGTGTTAGATTTTATATTATAGACCTTGGAATAGTCTAACTTATATATACAGAGAGACAGTTGAAACTAATGATAAATGCGGGAAGGATTGCGAGTCAAGAGATTCAGGATTTAAATACGTATTCAATTATTATTCATGTCCCCCTTTCATTCTTTTCCCGCCAGAAAAAAAATACATTAATCTCATGTAACAACTAACAACTAATATTACTCCCACCATTATCCTCAAGCTAAATGATCGTGAAATTGCTGCTTAAGAGACGCTTCCAGGCTTCAGCTGTGATCTTTTGAGCGAAAATAAAACTTGGGGGGAAATTAGAGAGGAGCAATTTAGTACTTTAAAATTTATATTTTGATATTTGATCTTTCTAACTAGTTATTAATCTTACAATCTTCTCTAATCGACAACATCCTTATGGATTATTCTCTCTAATTTTTTTCAAAAAACTTTAATTGTGATCAAAATTTTGAATTCACCAAATTGATACGGGCATACCTCTAAACATTATTTTGTTTCCTATTTTACTAAAATATTATAATATGACTAGATTCATTTACATATAATTTAAAATTTAGAAGATTATCTCCAAAGGTAAAGATATTTGATTAACAATATATAATGCTTTATAGTATGTTTTGGATGGAGAGAAGTCGAGGGAAGGAAAAAAAAAAAGAAATTAGGAAACCCAGTTGGAGGAGAAAACTCACTTTCCGTGCGTGCCTTCGCTCTGCCATCGGTCGCTCTTCATCTTCGTTCTCGAATCAGGTCGCGCCTCTGTGTACCTCCACCTCCAATCCTCCTAAGAATCGTGCTTCCAGTCGACCTCCGCTCCACTTCAGATTCGTACTTACAGCCTCTCTCGCGGCGGCTCTGTGTTCGTACCACGGACCTCGTCTCGCCGTCACCTTGTCGTCGAGCCTCCTTTATTCAGGTGTGTTTCCTTCCTCTGCCTACTGCTTTTTCTCCATTCTGGCTTGGGATGCCAAGATTCTGATGAAATCCATGGAGCTATGGACTACGAGAAAGTAACTTTTGTACCTGCAACACAAAACAAAGGGAATATTATGTGGTTCTCGCGGCTAGTTTGTTCTGAAATCTTATAGACGCTTTATGCTAATCTCATTAATGTTGGATTTAAGCCTTACTTTATATAAAAATAAGAGATTTAGATGGCCCGTTCATTATCTCAGAACTTCACATGCCCTTTTACTCGCTTAAAGGTTTTGACAACATGTGTTTTGGGATTTTGTGAAGATAGAAAATGATGTTATTTAGCTGCAGTGGAGGTGCAGATGATGAATTTTTACAGAGAGAAACTGAACACACACTTGATGATGGCTGGAAAATACGTTAGGAATTTTTAGTTATTTTATTTACACAATGGAAAGGTCAAACAGTGGTAAGTGAAGGCTGATGTGTCGAAATAGTCCAGATGGCAATAGTTTGGTTAGGACATATGATACTAATTACACAACATCAAAAATATATTTTTCTCAAGGAAAAAAAGTTAATCTTAATGTTAACTTTTTCTCACTTGGTTTGTATGTAGGAAATTCACAGGCGACAAAGTGAGCCAGATAATGGGAACTCGAGAGGTGTATGAAGAAAAGCTAAGAACTGGCAATCTCCACCACGATCCTACCATCAACCCTGTGAAGGGAATTGGAAGACAAGCAGCGGAAATTAACTTTAAAAATTTTTCCACTCCCAGCCAGGATCTACCGAATGTGTTTAAGTCAAGGAGAAAGAAGTGTTACCTTCGGTACTCGAGCTTTGGTCACGACCTCAGTGTCCACTAGTCGCGACTCCTCGCCTCTGGAACTTTCAGTCGCGACCTCCTCAGCTTCTAGTCGCGACCTGTAGCCTCTGGAGTTTTTAGTCGCGACCTACTCTGCTTCTAGTCGCGACCTGTGCCTCTGGAGCTTTTAGTCGCGACCTCTTCAACTTCACGTCGCGCCCTGTATCCTCTTTTCGGATTTCTGACGTTCAGATGCCCTTTTGGTCGCGACCTAAGTGTGTTCTGGTCGCGACCTTTCTTCGTGTCTGGCCGTATCGTAGAAGTCGACAGCTCAGATCGGCTTCCTCTACCGGTATCCACACGAACAGCGTTCCAATTGCGAACGACGTGCTAGCGCCTCTTGTCCCTCTAGGGCTTCCTAGAGATTCCGTCCTCACTGTCTCTATCTCAGCAGTTTCTTATGTGCAAACCTTTTGCACTCTCCCTGCCCCCTCTTCTCACGTCTGAATGTGTGTGTAGAGATCTTGTGTGTGGAACCCTAGCTCCTAATGTCAAATATATAGGAAGCTATCGGGCTTCTAATAGGGCCGGGCTTCAGAATTAATCTTATATTAATTCTGAATTAATACAATATCATATATTGCATAATTTAATAAGAAACTGATTAAATAAATATGGTTTATATTAAATCCGTCCCACAGATTTAATTCACCTATTTATTTAATTTAAAATAAAGATAAGACAGAATTATATTTGATTTATTCTCATAAATCAAATTTGAGATATCTTATCAATTTGAATTTCAAATTCAAATAGATCATATCCATTTAAATTCAAATTCAAAAATGATGGAGATTTAATTTATCCTTATAAATTAAATCTTACAAATATCTCTTATATTATTTATATAATATATATATAAACTAATTTATATATATATATAAAATATATATCCACCCTAGATTATTCATTGAATCTAGACATCTCTTAGATTCAATGAATCTGGACATCATAGCTCGCATTGGGCTGTTTTGTGTGCGACCCTGTAGGCCCATATGAAGTTGGCAGTGGCCCAGTTACTATACTGACCCACAAGTCGTAAGCGGTCTCTAGCAAGGCATTACGACTACCCAAAACATATGAGGATCGATAAACGATGTAACCTTTCATACAACCATATCACGTCCCTTTTGTCACACGATATTTCAGTCAAGGATGAGGCATGGAGAACGTCATCCTCCTGTTCCTGACCGTTACTTTCTCGATCCCTGAGTAGTCTGAATATAGAAATGGAACTACCCTTCCATTCCAGTATGGCCATACATTTCTCAGACTCACTCATCGAGGGGCCCAGTAATATCTCTCTACGAATGTGAGGGACAAATTCCATCTTGACCATTCACATTCCTCCGCATGAAAAACCACTAAGCCCGAGCATAGCCTTTATGATCACTCGGTCAAAAGTGACTTTTGACTAGGTCAAAGCTGAGCGTTTGTCATGTAGGAATCCATGATGATCTCAGGTCAAAGGGCATAGTGACATGGCTTGTATATGAGAGAAGCTTATGACTTGACCCATGCAGCTCTCTCATAGCGGGTCGGTCCAACACCCTATACTCTTACATGTGCTTATGACTTTGATTTATATCTCTATATATCTTCAAAGTCATACTGGTCTTATTTCATCTCTGCTCCCACATAGATGACCGACCAGGGACATTTAGGATAAGATCACGAGTTATCCAAGGATTGTCATCATAGTAAACATGCAAATAATATGATAACATGATACAATGATTGGCCCCTAGGGCACAATTTCCAACATCCTCCCACTTGCACTAGAAACAATCATTAATTTGTCTCAATCCTATTGACCTAACATGACGCTCATGTTTTGCCTGGACAAGCGTTTTTGTTAGAGGATCAGCATCATTGTCTTCTCCTGCTACCTTGCATATTTTTATATCACCTCTATCATTGATTTCTCTGATGAGATGAAATCGCCTGAGTATATGCTTGGTCCTTTGATGTGACCTAGGCTCTTTGGCCTGTGCAATGTCACCACTATTGTCACAGAACAAAGTTATTGGATCTGAGATGGTCGGTACCACCCTTAGTTCAGCAATGAACTTCCTGATCCAAATGGCCTCCTTAGCTGCATCAGATGCTACTATATACTCGGCTTCCATTGCAGAATCTGCTATAGTGCTCTGCTTAGAGCTCTTCCAGCTTACTGCTCCATTATTCAGGAGGAATATGTATCCAGATTACGATTTCTGGTCATCCTGGTCAGTTTGGAAACTTGCATCTGTGTAACCAGTTACATAGAGCTCATCATCCAATCCACCATAGACCAAGAATAAGTCCTTAGTCCTTCTTAAGTACTTAAGGATATTCTTGACAGCAGTCCAATGGCCCTCACCAGGGTCCTGTTGATATCTGCTAGTCATACTTAAGGTAAACGAGACATCCGGTCGAGTACATAACATGGCGTACATGATAGATCCTATGGCCGAGGCATATGGAATCTTACTCATGCGACCTCACTGATCTGGTGTATTAGGACACAAATCCTTGCTGAGGTGAATACCATGAGACATGGGTATGAAACCCCTTTTTGATTCCTGCATACTGAACCTATGCAGTATCTTGTCTATATATGTGCTCTGACTCAGTCCTAGAAGCCTTTTAGATCTATCTCTATAGATCCTAATTCCTAGGATGTAGGTGGCTTCACCCAAGTCTTTCATCGAGAAAGATTTTCCTAACCAAGACTTGACAATCTGCAAGGTAGGAATGTCATTCCCAATGAGTAGGATGTCATCGACATAGAGTACCAAAATTACAACTGTGCTCCCACTAACCTTCTTGTACACACAAGGTTCATCAATGTTTTGAAGAAATCCAAACTCTTTGACTACTTCATCAAAACGATGATTCCAACTCCGAGATGCTTGCTTCAGTCCATAAATGGACCTTTGAAGCTTGCATACCTTACCAGAGTCCTCAGAACGCACAAAAACTTCAGGTTGTGTCATGTACACATCCTCAAGGAGCTTTCCATTAAGGAAGGCTGTCTTGACGTCCATCTGCCATATTTCATAGTCATAATATGCTGCAATGGCAAGGAGGATTCTGATTGATTTGGCCATTGCAACTGGGGAAAAGGTCTCATCATAGTCCACACCATGAGTTCAAGGAGGATTCTGATTGATTTGGCCATTGCAACTGGGGAAAAGGTCTCATCATAGTCCACACCATGAGTTTGAGTAAATCCTTTTGCAACCAGTCGTGCCTTGAAGAAATTTACATTGCCATCCATGTCAGTTTTCTCTTTAAAAACCCACTTGCACCCGACGGTTTTTATACCTTCAGGCGGGTCGACTAAGGTCCATACCTTATTGTCGTACATGGATTGCATCTCAGACTTCATGGCATTAAGCCATTTCTCAGAGTTTGGTCCCACTATAGCTTCTTGATAGGTAGTGGGCTCATTATACTCAATGAGCAACACATCACGACTATCAGAAATCAGAAATCCATATCTCTGAGGCTGAAGTCGTGCCCTATTAGATCGCCTTGGGCCTTGCGTGACTTGAGGAGTCTCAACAACTTCTTGTGAGTCTTCTCTACTTTCCATCTCTAGTTCTGTGGCGTCTTGTGGCTCTCGAACTTCTTCGAGGTGTACCTTGCTCCCAGTGGTTCTTTTAGAGATAAATTCTCGTTCTAGAAAGATACCATTTCTGACAACAAACACTTTGTTATCAGTGGGGTTGTAGACATAATATCCCTTGGTTTCCTTAGGATATCCCACAAAAAGGCACTTTGAAGATTTGGGCGCTAACTTATCTGAGGCTTGTTGCTTAACATAGACCTCACATCCCCAAATCTTGAGAAAAGACAAACTAGGTTTCCTCCCAGTCCATATCTCATACGGAGTCTTTTCAACTGCCTTAGATGGAACACGATTCAGTGTGAACGCAGCTGTCTCTAGGGCGTGGCCCCAAAAGGATGGTGGAAGATCTGTTCGACTCATCATGGATCGAACCATATCCAATAGTGTTCGATTCCTCCGTTCAGAAACTCCATTCCATTGTGGTGTTCCTGGAGGAGTCAATTGTGAGACTATTCCACAATTCCTAAAATGATCGATAAACTCTTGGCTCAAATATTCACCACCTCGATCAGATCGAAGGGCTTTAATTGTTTTGCCAAGCTGGTTTTGTACTTTATTTTGAAATATCTTGAACATTTCAAAAGATTCGGATTTATGTTTCATTAGATAGACATAGCCATATCTACTGAAATCATCTATGAATGTAATGAAGTACGAATAACCTCTTCTGGCATTTGTATTCATCGGTCCACACACATCTGTATGTATGAGGCCCAACAAATCAGTCGCCCTCTCACTGTGCCCAGTGAAAGGCGACTTTGTCATCTTTCCTAACAAACAAGATTCGCAAGTATCATATGATTCAAAATCAAATGAGTTGAGAAATCCATCTTGATGGAGTTTAGAAATGCGTTTCTCATTTATGTGGCCTAGACGACAGTGCCAGAGGTACGTCGGATTCAAATCATTTGGTTTGATCCTTTTGGCGGTTATGTTATAGATATTTCCATGATTGGGTTGTTCCAAGTTTAATATGTAATGATCAACATGCAAATCACCATGAGCATAGAAAATATCATTACGATAAATGGAACATTTACCATTCCCAGAAATGGAAGTGTAACCTTCCTTATCCAAATAAGAAAGAGAAACAATGTTACTACTCAAAGCAGGAACATAATAGCAATTGTTCAAAACTAACAAAAGCCCAGTGGGCAGAACTAATTCATAAGTGCCTACAGCTAGAGCAGCAACCTTTGCTCTATTTCCAACTCGTAGGTCAACTTCGCCCTTCTTCAGCTTTCTACTGTCCTTTAGGCCCTGCACATTTATACAAATGTGAGAACCACATGCAGTATCTAATACCCATGTAGTGGAAGTAGAGAGATGAATGTCTATAACATAAATACCTGAAGCGATAGCCCCGCTATCCTTCTTGTTCTTTTTCAGATCTTCAAGGTAGAGTTTGCAATTCCTCTTCCAATGACCCGGTTCATTGCAGAAGAAGCAAACTCCTTCCTTTGGAGGCTTTGCCTTCTTTGGTGCAGGCTTGGTTTCGGGCTTGCCTGACTCTTTGGTCTTACCAGATGAGCCATGACCCTTCCCCTTGCCCTTGCCTTTCCTTTTCATACCCTTTCCTTTCTGAACCATCAAAACAGTACTGGGCTTCTTCTTAACAGTCGGCTCAGCAGTTTTAAGCATCCCATGCAGTTCAGAAATAGATTTCTCCATGTTGTTCATGTTGTAGTTCATGACAAACTGGTCATAACTTTCCGGGAGTGAGTTCAAGATCAAATCTGTAGCTAACTCCTGACTCATGGGAAATCCAAGCCTCTCAAGGTGATCAATGTACCCTTTCATCTTTAGGACATGAGTACTGACTGATGCACCTTCAGCCATCCTGCAGGAATGTAAGGCCTTAGTGGTCTCATACCTCTCTTGCCTTGCCTGTTGCTGGAACATTTCCTTAAGATGCACAATCATCTCATAAGCCTCCATGTGTTCCAAATCTCTTTGGAGCTCCGGAACCATGGTGGCAAGCATCAAGCATCCCACATCAACAGAGTCTTCCTTATGCTTCGCATAAGAATCTCTCTGAGCTCTAGGAGCATTGGCTGCTGGCTCCTCAGGAATGGGTTGATCTAGGACATATGCCTTTCTTTCCTGCTTGAGAACAATTCTCAAGTTCCTGAACCAGTCAAGAAAGTTTGTCCCATTGAGTTTGTCCTTCTCAAGGACAAATCGCAACGATAATGTAGCAGTATTACTAGTCGTCATGATTCTACAATTAAAATATGCAAGCGAATTAGCAATCTCCCACTAAATAAAACAACCCTCAATGTAATAATTAGTGGGCTAAGATCCATATTTGGCTTAAACTTGAGTCCGCTTTGGCAGGACGCTCAACTTTAAGTTATTTAGGTAGGTAACAACTTTACCAATTACATCAAATGTAATTCTTAGATATTTATGGGATTCAATCATCATATGATCCGGCATGTTTTAATCCCATCTAATGCCTTGAGACCCAAAACCGTTTTGATAATCTCAATTAAGTCAAACAATAACAAACATAAGAGTAGCACCATTACTCTTGCTTATCTCCCCAAGATAACTCAAATGCACCCACTTTGGTGGACCTACAAATGAGCGATCGAGGTTTTGACAAGTGTTCATTAATTGACGGCATATGACTTAAGATTTCTTTTAGAGGGTTTAATTAATTATCTGGTTTATAAGATGCATGTATCGCGGTTGTATCTCATACAAGTATTATGCATATAAAACATACATGCAGTGATCTAATCAAAAGATGCATAATCTTAAACGTGATACAATATGGCTCACCTATCCTAAGTCCCCTCAAGCCAATGAGAGGAGCTCTCTAATTAGAATAGGAAAAGTACATAAGGAAACCTCGTTTTAACATTCGAGGGGAGTGAGATGAGAAGAGAATGTACAACGAGAGTTATTAGAGGAAGGCACGACACGCAGGCCGTATTTAGAAAAATTACAACACTTTGTAATCTAGAGCCATATTGTTCACCATACCCAAACATTCAAGAATCAAAATTCATGCTATTTGAAGGGCAATAAATGTTTCAAAACATTCATATATCAGGAAAGTCAATACATATTACAATTATGTTGCGCTACGATTAAATAGCCACGGCGGTCCCGCTAGCCGGTTAGCGGGCGGGGTGTGGGGCAGCGCCCCAATAGAAATTTTTTTTTGATAAATAATCAAGAATCTTAATTCTTTTTCCTTAGACCCCATCAATATTAATTGATCAAATCAATTGATATACACCACCGATTTCAGTTTCCTTTTAGATTCCGTATATGTCATACATAAATAGATTCCATATATGTCATACATATCACGCATGTTATCATATAATCAGCTAAGAAGTCTAACATACATCACATGTATCAACAATCAAACCTAACTTAAACACAAAACGGCATGGCTCTGATACCACTGAAGGGAATTGGAAGACAAGCAGCGGAAATTAACTTTAAAAATTTTTCCACTCCCAGCCAGGATCTACCGAATGTGTTTAAGTCAAGGAGAAAGAAGTGTTACCTTCGGTACTCGAGCTTTGGTCACGACCTCAGTGTCCACTAGTCGCGACTCCTCGCCTCTGGAACTTTCAGTCGCGACCTCCTCAGCTTCTAGTCGCGACCTGTAGCCTCTGGAGTTTTTAGTCGCGACCTACTCTGCTTCTAGTCGCGACCTGTGCCTCTGGAGCTTTTAGTCGCGACCTCTTCAACTTCACGTCGCGCCCTGTATCCTCTTTTCGGATTTCTGACGTTCAGATGCCCTTTTGGTCGCGACCTAAGTGTGTTCTGGTCGCGACCTTTCTTCGTGTCTGGCCGTATCGTAGAAGTCGACAGCTCAGATCGGCTTCCTCTACCGGTATCCACACGAACAGCGTTCCAATTGCGAACGACGTGCTAGCGCCTCTTGTCCCTCTAGGGCTTCCTAGAGATTCCGTCCTCACTGTCTCTATCTCAGCAGTTTCTTATGTGCAAACCTTTTGCACTCTCCCTGCCCCCTCTTCTCACGTCTGAATGTGTGTGTAGAGATCTTGTGTGTGGAACCCTAGCTCCTAATGTCAAATATATAGGAAGCTATCGGGCTTCTAATAGGGCCGGGCTTCAGAATTAATCTTATATTAATTCTGAATTAATACAATATCATATATTGCATAATTTAATAAGAAACTGATTAAATAAATATGGTTTATATTAAATCCGTCCCACAGATTTAATTCACCTATTTATTTAATTTAAAATAAAGATAAGACAGAATTATATTTGATTTATTCTCATAAATCAAATTTGAGATATCTTATCAATTTGAATTTCAAATTCAAATAGATCATATCCATTTAAATTCAAATTCAAAAATGATGGAGATTTAATTTATCCTTATAAATTAAATCTTACAAATATCTCTTATATTATTTATATAATATATATATAAACTAATTTATATATATATATAAAATATATATCCACCCTAGATTATTCATTGAATCTAGACATCTCTTAGATTCAATGAATCTGGACATCATAGCTCGCATTGGGCTGTTTTGTGTGCGACCCTGTAGGCCCATATGAAGTTGGCAGTGGCCCAGTTACTATACTGACCCACAAGTCGTAAGCGGTCTCTAGCAAGGCATTACGACTACCCAAAACATATGAGGATCGATAAACGATGTAACCTTTCATACAACCATATCACGTCCCTTTTGTCACACGATATTTCAGTCAAGGATGAGGCATGGAGAACGTCATCCTCCTGTTCCTGACCGTTACTTTCTCGATCCCTGAGTAGTCTGAATATAGAAATGGAACTACCCTTCCATTCCAGTATGGCCATACATTTCTCAGACTCACTCATCGAGGGGCCCAGTAATATCTCTCTACGAATGTGAGGGACAAATTCCATCTTGACCATTCACATTCCTCCGCATGAAAAACCACTAAGCCCGAGCATAGCCTTTATGATCACTCGGTCAAAAGTGACTTTTGACTAGGTCAAAGCTGAGCGTTTGTCATGTAGGAATCCATGATGATCTCAGGTCAAAGGGCATAGTGACATGGCTTGTATATGAGAGAAGCTTATGACTTGACCCATGCAGCTCTCTCATAGCGGGTCGGTCCAACACCCTATACTCTTACATGTGCTTATGACTTTGATTTATATCTCTATATATCTTCAAAGTCATACTGGTCTTATTTCATCTCTGCTCCCACATAGATGACCGACCAGGGACATTTAGGATAAGATCACGAGTTATCCAAGGATTGTCATCATAGTAAACATGCAAATAATATGATAACATGATACAATGATTGGCCCCTAGGGCACAATTTCCAACACCCTGGCCTTGGCTCCCCTCGTTGCCCTCGCTGTCTCTCCCTTCTAAACCCTAATTCTGTATGTCTATTATTCTCTTTGCAACATTCTGATGAATTTGCTTTGTCAAAAATTTCTGTCAACTATTTATGTGACCTTGTGGATTCAGGAAAAAGCTGAATGGACAATCACTTCTGTCTTGCACGATGCCACTGCTGTGGTGAGTAAAGGATGCACGACTTGGGATTTTTTTTTTATTTGTTAAAATAAATAAGAAATCTTAAATTCTGATATTATTTTTTCTGCTAAGTGTTAGCTAATTAGCTGCTTAGCATTGAGTGTATACATTCATTTTTATTAGCTTAATCTTGTATCTTCCTTTTCCCACTTCATTCGATTCATTGTCATTTGTTGGGACCCCCTGTTCAAATTACTGGAATATTGCAGTTTATTTTTTTTTTTGGTTACCTGGTTTCAATTGTGACTGTAGACTCCTCTAATTTGGGGTTCGGAATAGTGCTGTGCTCCTTAGTGTACTTTCACTCAATTATCATGGCATGTTTCATTATTGTATGAATAATCTTGTTGCCTTAAGTTATATTGTGTTTCTTACTGATTAGGCTGGCTCGGGTATGGGTGGTATGCTTAGTGCAGTTCATGGTTTTAACACAGGTATTGATGGTTCTGTTTCCCCCTTACTTTATTATAGACATCCTTTGTTGCGGATATGTTGCTTATTAATCTTCGAATATAGGGATTCCATACCTACAAAATCGTCTGAAGGGTCCAAAGTGGCTTCCTTTCCTAGTAGGGGTATGCATGCTTTATTTTACTTTTGAGTTTCCTTTACAAATATTGAGCTTTAGTGGCCTTGCGGTAACTTTGATGCCTAAAATGGTATTATCATTGAACTTCTTGTCATCTTTAGTTCTTTGCTCTCAACACAGTACTTGTCCATGTTTCTTGTTCACATTCTTTAGCTAACACATTTCGTTCCCTTTTTGTTTGCAGCTCCCTCCATTGCTCATATTTTCAGGTGCAAGTGCTGCATTTGGAGGTAAATGCTTGTACCTGCCTATTTATTAGGTTTAATTTCTAACACCCATTACATTTTACTGACATTAACTATTAACCCAAGATATTGGTATCCAGAAACCATGAGGAAAATGAAAAATGATTTCTTCTCAGATGAATCACGAGGAATGTCAGTCCCCTTATGGTCTTCAATCTTTTTCCTATTGGTTTGAGTTGGGGTCCAAGCACTATTTAGCTTTGTCTGGAGTTTTGTTTATTATCCATTTTATATCAGGCTTCATCTTTTCTTAGGTTAAATATCACTAAGAGGTGTAGTGCTGACTGTGCCTGCATTGATTTAGGGTTTTTTGTCTTACTTCATTTGACGGGATTTTGTTGTTAACATGTGGTGCTGGGGAATTGCCATTGTGCAGTTTCAGATCTATTGATACTTTTGGTTTGGTTTAATAGTTTGTGTGAGTCCATTTTGAAATCGTCCAAATCATTTTCTTAAAGTTCACCCTCTTCATCCTAAATGATCCACTTACCCCAAAATGACCTAGCGCCATTGGGAAATCCCTATTTGTTGGGCCTTTTGGTAGTCCCCAAAGACGCCATATTACTGGAGCCCAAACTATGTGATTGAATAAATCCATCTCTATCTATTATGTGTCAATGATAGAAAAAAGATCTATTCTGAATCAATGTCACTCAGTCATATTTGAGGGATTCCTTGGTTCAGGCTAATGAAGAGATGTCACACAATCATTCTCTAGCTGACTGTAATGTTGAAGAGTTATAGTTTATTACAGTGATGTTACAATCTCAAGAGACTCATTAGTCCTGACTATTTTCGGATGGCATGTGGAATTTGTAGGTTATGTGCTCCCAAAGTTTGCCCAACTCACTGTGACATCTTATTATGCTGCCTCAAGTGCCTCGCATTATGGAATCTCTCTTCTCACCCGACATATTGAAGATAACTACAATTCTCATAATCAGAAAGAGCGGCCCAGATAATCATCTAGAGGGCACATAGAAGAAAGATATGTTACCCTTCACTATTTTCTTTACATTTTAAATAATGTCCATTGGTTGGTAGGACTGTTCAAATTTGTTATGTCGTGTATTACTACTTCATGTGAATATTATCTTTATTTGGTATTTCTTGTTGTAATGCCCCATCCATTTGGTTTAAATGGGGGAGTATGTGATCTTGTAATGGGTAATGTTTTCTGAAAGAGGCTGAGAAAGAAGGCAAAGAAAGATCACATGAACAGGTTGTAATGGTTATTTAACTGATAAGGTTGAATTGCAAAACGAATTTTCTCAAGGGTCTCGTATCATTGGCCAGGTTCTAGACAGCTTTAATACTGACACATACATGGGACATGGGCATGGTAACTCGACAAAATCTGAAGTGTCCATATGCGATTTGAAGTGTTGTATCATATGTTATAGGACTGTTCAATATGTGTTGGACACTTACGTTCTTGTTTTTTAAGTCTTTGAGCTGCTTGCATGTCAGAAATTAAATGATTCCCTTTCTTCGCATAGCAGATTTCTAAAGAGGCTGGCATATAGTATACTTAGGGTCTGTTTGGATAAGAGTTTAGAAAATGGCTTATGAAAAAAAAGATTTTTGACAACTTTTAGAAAAGGGTTTTTGGAGAAAAGTTTATAGAAAAAAGTGGTTCTGAATAAATAAGTGTTTGGATAGTTGTTACCATAAGGATTTTTGTAATTGAAAAATTATCAGAAATGATATGATTTTATTAAAAATATGAGAGAGGGTGGAGAAGAGAAATGAGAGATGAGAGAGGATGTAAGAAAAAATAAGGGTAAAATAGTAATTAGATAGTCCATAAGTTCTTTTATTGTTCCAGAAGCTAGTCTCAGTAGCTTATCCAAAAGTATAGTTTGGTCCAAAAGCCTTTTTGGATAAATATGATTTGTTTTAAAAAAAATTTAAACTAAGATTTGGACTAGAGCCCTTTTAAAACCCTTGGTTTGGGGTTTTCCAAACAGGCACTTAGATGGATATGCTTCAGATCGGATTTGTATTTTCATCGTTTTCACCTGTTCTATTGCCCTACTTAGTTGCCAGCGCTCTCCAATATAGAGTTCAGAATGGAAAGGAAATTCCCATATCTGCAATTTGGTTGCTAGAATAAGGCTTATTCAAATTGATCGAGGATTTTCATCCCAAAAGACTTGAGAAATTCCTGCCTTTTCATGATACTTTTGATGGAATGTTGCTTCTTTTATGAGGATGTTATGGTGGATAATTGCCTTGCCCTTTCATAATATGATCACATACTATATAGAAGGATGTTATGGTCTTGACCTCAACATTCCTTTCTAATCTTGTATTATTTTAGCCTGATCAAACATAAGAATGGAGAGGTATTATTAATTTCATGTCAACCACATTGCTTCAAATCTAAAAGGTCTATTTTTCCTTCCACTGGACTGATCTTGAAATTGTAAAACAATAGGGTTATGATCAGAAAATTGAGTTCTCGGCAAAACTTTCAAAATGCAATCAGAAAAATCATTTAGAAAATTAGAGTTAGCAAGGGCCCTATCTAATCTTTCATATAAACGGGAACATCCAACCATTCTAGGTCCCTTCCATGTGAATTTAGGACCCTGAAAGCCCATATCCGAAAGATCACACTCTCTAACTCTATCTTGAAACCACTTAATTCTATTATAATTTCTACTTACTCCCCCAATTCTATCAGTATGCTTAAGAATATCATTAAAATCACCCACAACAACCCAAGGCATATTAATAGAATTAGATAAATACTTTAGATCATACCAGAGTACCTGACGGAAGTTTGAATGAGGTATAGCATAAATAGCCGTCAACATGAAGGGAGACCGACCGCAACTCTCACAGAGTAAATGGAAGAACTGTTTGTTTTCCATTAACACTGTGATTTTAATTATATCACTTCTCCAAGCAGCTAATAAGCCTCCAGACCGACCTGAGCTAGGGATTATTTTGAGTGAGTCAAAACCCCATGATTGCAAACAAGCAAAACGATCTATCTTTTCACACTTTGTCTCTGCCAGAATAATAATACTTGGTTTTGATCCAGCACAAACAGCTTTTAGATTCCTAAGGAGCCCCTTACCACATGCTCCTCTAGTATTCCAATAAAAGAATTTATCCATAAATAATAAGATAAATATAAATTGCACTCCCACTCCTTTCTTAGTCAAGTTGCTCGAGTTGGGTTTCCAGCACCATACTAATCTCATTATTCACCCAACCACTAACCACATCTCCTTCCATATATGGCAACATTGGTCTTTCATGCTCTGACCTACTGAACTCCATTTCACATTCTCCAGGGTCTAATTCTTCGCTGCCCCTTTCATGTCCAAACACTACAGGGTTCAATTCCTCATTCCCCATTTCATGTCCAAACATTCTCGGATGCCGCTGGTCTTGAGTCTGGTCCATTATTTCATCGCCTTCCGTTAGCCCATTCTCTTTTCCTCTTTGCACCTGTACACTTAGGCCCAAAGCCCCACTCCCATTCATTTCCTCGTCCACTTCACACTCCTCATTTCCCTCACTATTCACTATTCCTGTCAGACTCCTTTTATTCTTTCCTTTCCTCCTCAAAACATCCCCTTCTCTTGCTTCATTTAATATGCTAGACTGCTGCATACCTACCTCAACCGTACCCCTCTCTATTTCATTTCTTGACCTTCCTTCTTTCTTTTCCTTCTCAACTTTCCGCAGACTACTCCCTCCCCCTTGCTTAAGCATCGGCATCATCACCTGTTCCTGTCCTTGTTGATCATTTCCACCTGCACCAATTTCCCGTTCTGACATCTCCGCCAACACTCCGAATCTCGTGCCACCATTACCCTGTCGAGAAACCTCTCCCTTGTTCCTACTTTTCCGTTGCCGGCGACTTCTCTAGACAACCTTCCATTGATCATTGTTCTCTGGCGAAATGTTATCTCCCCCCATACTCTTCCTCTGATCTTCGCCTTGAGCATTCATGTTACCTTCACCTGTTTGCGCTACACTGGGTTTCCTCGGACACAGTTCACTCCTATGGCCATATACCCCGCATTGTGTGCATAAGTAAAACAAACCTTCATACTCCAAAAAATATTCTTCGCCATCAAGAGTAAATCCCTGCATCAACTGCTTATTCAGATCTAAGAGCACACATATACGCGCAAAATGTCCTCTCAGTTGGCATGAGGTATTCATGTCAACCTTGAGCGTTTCACCAATTCTGTTGCCAATCATTGTTAAAGCTTCCTCATCGTAGTATTCAAGTGGTAATCTAGGAACCCTTATCCAGACAGCTACCTTGTCAATCGTTGCCTTCTCTGGTCGGAAGCAAGGTTCCCATGGCCTTACTGTAAGATAATGATCGTAAATACTCCATGGCCCCCCTGTAAGTGCATTAACATAATTCTCTCTATTAGTCAATTTCACCACAAAAAACCCATGGCCAATATTGATGAGACTAATGACTCCTCTTTTCGCCCACAGCGTTTGCAACCTTGCCTGTAAAGCTTTATAACCGATACTCCTGTCCAGCAGCTTCACAATGACCGCCAACTTCCACGCTCTGAATAAACGCTTCTTCATTCTGTCTGAGAAGGAGAACGTGGGGAAATTCCTTAAAGGATCTTCAGTAGTCTCAAACGAAGGCTCCTCCCTCCCTTCCTCCTTCTCTTGAACTGAGTCCTGTGACATTGAATCAGCTTGTGTTTCTCTCACCTCTTCAATGTCTTCATCAGATTCTGCAATATTCCTGTCTATACCTTGTAATTTCTCAGCAAAAGATGGCTTCCCATACATTCCTACTTTCGGCCATTGCTCTTGAAAACTTTTCTCTTGAATACACTCATCGCCATTCTTGATTTTCTTAGCACTTCGGATCAGCTGATCATTTTCCTCTAAGGATAGAGGAACCAAGGATTTCTTTTTTCCAGAGAGAGTTAGCGCCATTTTGCTCGCATGTGTTCGTTTAAACAGGATATCTAAACCATGTCCATTATGTGCTCATTCAATTTGCTTTTTGAGGTATCACTTCTTGATTCGGGGTTGCTGTGACCTCCTGCTACCAGTTTCATACCTTGTATGTTCAGACTGCAGAGAGTTTCTACGTCCATCAATTTTAAGCTAGAAAATAGACTGTAATTGTCGTCTCTCATCACCTTACGGTGTTTGAGCATGTTTAGGCAGATTTTTTTCCTTTACCTGCTGGGGGTAGATTTGTTCGTGCTGCCACTTTTACCACCAACCCACCCTTGAAAAATGTTTTAGTTGATATTTTTTGGGGCAATAGTTATTACGGAATTTATGGAGCATATTGTTTTGCTGCAAAGCAAGGCTTGGCAATACAACTCTTGCCATCACAATATTGCTCCACTGTGTAGGTGGTGCTATTTAGAGAGAGAAATTTTGCAGGCCATCCGATGGTTGACTGGCTGTAAATCAATGGCCTAAAGATTCTAATTGTGTTTCCTAGTAGGTCTAGTCGTAATTAGGCATTCATTGTTGTTAAAACAAACGTTATATAAAAGTAGCATAATTCTTTGCCGCAAATGGCTCCCGTCTTTTGTTGCCTTCCTGAGGCCTCTACTGTTTGATGCTGAAAGGCTGGCAAGGAAGTAAGCATTCTAAAGTCCAACTTGCATAGATGGCTAATTGCCTTGGGACTTGTGCAACAAAAGCATAAATTGATTTCTGCTGGTGGTTATCACATCAAATTAAATATGAGCCTCGTCTGAAGTTGAAGGCAGTGATCTTGGATCGACAGGTGGTCCTATATGAACGTTCATATGGATCCATTAATGAGCAGCTCAGCACCGAAGACTTGTTGCTGGGATATTTGTTGGTAGTTGATTATGTTTAATATTCTTGAGTAGTCATCTAAAAGTAGATGTGGTTTGACATTGGCCCTGACCAACATGTGAAAGATATATATATATAGTTTGGACTTCGGCGTTTATGGCAACGTTGTTAACCAAGAGCTGCTGCCAATGGTGTATAAAAAGGGAAGGGATCTTTGGTTGTGTTCTAAAATGTGCCGTCTGTGTAGCTTAGCTTGAGGCTATTGTATAAACTGTCAACCTCGTTCAGAAACTATATAAAGAGGTGGGCCGATGTTTCTTAAATTCCACTGTTCTTCTCTCTCCGCTCTGCAAGAGCAAGTGGTCCTAATCATAATCTATCCATTGTCTATAAGTTCAATTCGCTTGACGCATGAGTTCAATTGGTGTGGTGAAGGTGTGATAAATACAATTATTTAAAATTTATTTAATTTTTAGAGAATATTATAGGTATTCTAATCGTAGTGTTTAGAAAAATATTTTAATTCTTGAGTGTCTAGGTTTATGTATGAAAATAATAGATAATTTGTTCTACCTGATATTGGTATTGCCTATAAAGAAGAAAAATTTTTACCTTATCTTTGAATTTAATTTTTTTAAATTTTATATAAAAAAAATAATATATGTACTCCTGCTGCGGTCTCTTTCTGCTCTTCTTCCCCCCACGCGCTTTTTTACGTTGCATTTACTTGTTGGGTCTATGGTTTGGTTGAGACATTAACACTGCGGCAGTATTGTGGGATTTATCATTATTTGCACTTGGTTTTTTCGCTCTTATTTATCTCTCTTGTTTTATCGCAAAGTTCAAATTGTAATCAATTCTTGCGGTAATATTGTCGAGCGATGATGTTGATTTATTATTGAAAAAAAATCATGATTAAAGTTTCTTGACGGAATCTGGTTATACTTTGCTATGTAATTAAATTAATAGTAAAGAACAGACTCATATATATAAGATTAATTTTAATTGTTGTTATGAGAATTATTTTAGTAGATAATTTTACAAGTTTTCTATAAATATTTTTTAATCTACTTGAACTAATGGATAAAAAATAATTACTAGTAAGGGACTCAGGAGGAAGTACAGCACGGTTAATGTCATGTTGGTCCAAAAGAGTGCTAATCACTAATAATCTGCTCAATCGGAGAGAACGAGCACAGAGAAGGAGATCTTGCTCCCTTCTTAATTTTAAAAAGAAAGTTGGACAAACACACCAATTTTCCTGATATAGCTTATATTAAATTGTCTTTCCACATATCACACTAATTAAGAAATTGATTTTATTTAAATATGCTCAACTATGCATTTTTCCGGTCTTCAGTGATTTATCGCGAGGACTTCCAAGAGAAGACTGTGAGATGTTTCATAAAACGCATGTTTCAATTTCTTCAGAAGAAATCCAAAAGGTGTCCTGAAACTTTTGAGAACTGTATAACACAGATTTGAAAACCAGGTGATGGATGGGCGAAATAGGTGGAAGTACTTGAAACTAAAAAGTTGAAAATCGGCGAGAGTTCCGAAAGGGAAAATTAAAGAGGAAAGTCTGGCCTACAAGTTGGTATTGCTGGTCAAATCTATAATATTTGAGCAAGGGCAAGTGTTGGGGAAGGGCACTACTAATTGAATGAATTTTGGTCATGTAAATGGCTGACCCTTTGTGGTGCTGCCACATTGACAGACTACTAAAGTTGACAGATCCTTCAGTACTAACTATTACTGTATTATTGTTGTTAAGGAGAACATGTCCTCTTTTCCCTAGAGAAGGAATCTCCCAGTCCCACTGTTTTCACTCATCAAAACTAACCCACCTAACAGCTCTCTCTCCCTCTCTCTCTCTCAGAGACATAAAAGCAAAGGTACAGAAGGTGGGAAAATAAAGATGGCAGTCTGACTACCATGTTCTTGTGTTCCTTAAAGTCCTTGAGGAAAAGGAAGACACATCCTTTTCGAAGGGGATGGTTTTGTCATTTTAATGCCATGAAAGCCCTCCCTAGTTGGTACCACTTCCTCTCTTAATAAGTTTCAATGCTCTTTTTTGTCTGTAAACGACACACACACACACACATAAAGTCATGATCCATTCCCTTCCAACTTGTGTAAGTTAGACATCAATAACAAATTCACCTATTGTTATTAATTCTCATTCCATCGCCGTTAGATATCCTTTCCCAACACGGCAAACCCATTTTGTATAATTATATTTTTGTGTCAACTCCGGTCAAGCCAAACTCTCACCATAATGAACATCGGAAGGAGATGCGGAACATGTTCCTTCGGAGAAAGGAAGAAGATTGAGAGTGCGCTTTTTCACTGTTCTTGACGTTACCCATTTTGTCCCCTAATAAGTCTAAGCTCTCATACATAGGAGAAGCTTCCAACTTATATCTTAGATAGACGCAAGAGACATAATCAAAAGTTGATAGGCACATATCCTTAGCTTGCTTCCCTCTTCAGTATTCTCTCAGCTGTAAATTGCTATGAAAATAAATGATGATGATAACAAGAAGGAAAGAAAAACATATATTGAAGAATGGGGGAGCTGCATATGATGCCTGCAAATGGCATGGAAATATCACTTTCTTTTCCGCAATGGCCATCAAAACTCAATCATGACATTTCTCAATTGCATTGCATCGAATCAGAAACTCGCCCTATCTCATAACCCCCATCTGTCTGCACATTTTCATGGTTTTCGCACACGTGTGTTTCGACAAAATGCTCATGCGTACCCTCGACTGTCTTCTACGCTTTACATGCTACCTCTCCACACGTGTGAACGTTTCCTCAATTATTGCAGACTAACGTGTTACAGTATACTTAGTTAACTGCTATACAAATATATATAATTCTGCGCGCGCGTGTGTATGCTTAGAAGGGACACATACCGTTAATGTGAATCAATGATAATCATAAATCAAGTGATCATCTTAGAAGTATCACGTCATAAAACTCCATCAGAGAAAAAAGTAGTGGCAATTTAATATTAATCTCCAGAGGGCCCTGATGAAACCCAAAGTACGTCAAGAGTTATTATAATATATAACTGGGGTTACAGATGAAGATCCAAACTGACATGGTCTTGAACGCCGGGTTTGGAGTCATGGACGACGTACCGGTTTTGCAGCTGTGAAGCAGACCCGCCAAGCTGCAGAGATAAGGCCCTCATGTTGATATCCTCGCCGGCAAACGATGGCAATGGATTCAACGAACGGTCAAGATTGAAAGTAGGGTTAGTTTGGAGGGTGGGGATTCGCCACATGCCCAAGGTGCTTCCATTGATGGGATGCCGATGATGAGAATATGGGCTTCCATAAAACCTAGCAGAAGTTGGATAAGTAGAAGCAGGCATTGGCGTGGTTAACGTTGAAGTTGGTGAAGTGAATGATCTGTAGTTCACAAGGCTGTAAACTTGAGGCTCAGACATGTGAAGGTGCGCTCGTTTGGCGTGTTGGCGCTCTCGTTTGTGAGCGTTTTGGTGGCCACCTAAGGCTTGGGAAGTTGGGAAGTTTCTACAGCAGTAATGGCATTCGAATCTCCGGTTAGTCTCGCTGTTCTCGGTGGTGGCCGTGTTGTCCTTCCCATTCGAATCTTCGACGGATTCGAAATCGTCCACCGGGGGGCCGGTGGCGGTTGCTTCAGGGGAACCGAATTCTATGCCGAAGAGCTTGATGGGCTTTTCTTTAAGAGGGGCAGGGCGCCGGATGAAGGGTAGCTGAGAGAAGGAATCGACGTTCATGAAGTCATGGGTCTCTCTACTGCTAGCCTCTGAAGCTTTGTCCATGAAAGAGAGAGAGAGAGGTGGAGGAAGGAGGAAGGAGGAGGGAGATGGAGGATATGCGGGAGAAGGGGTGTGGATCCTATAAACAGAAAGGGAGCGGGGTGGGGTCTGAGGACTGATCTAAGGACAATTGGGGCTTATCAATCTCAGAACTGAAAACCTGACAAGGCCACAAAGTCTGAGACTGGCTTTGGCTTCTCAAAGTACCACCTTCACTTAATTTTTGGTTTCTCTTGTAAATATCCATGTTAGCTTCTAGGCATTCAACTTTTTTCTTCTTTTTTTCTTTTTAAGAATTTAAGAAGAGGTTTCAAGTCCGAGGATCTGGCGACATTATTAAGAGTCGCGAGTCAGGTGGTTTAAAAGTGAAATCCTTTAAATATATATTGAGCCTGAGCAACGTAATAAAGAAAATAAATTAATGATTAATTAATTTAAATAATTAGGGAAATAATGGAAATAGCAAAAATGTGAATGATCTGATCGGATTTAGTAATTAATATTGTACGGAATAATATATATTTGAATAGTCTGTCATCAAGTGGTTTAATTTGCCCAGTAGAAACAGAAGACAGCGGTGCCCCAAGACTAAAAGATTGTATATTTTTTTTGCTGAAGCATGGTCACTGCAGAGTCTCTTTATTGTGGGCTTTCTCTATTGTCTTCTATTTAGTTAAAAAGACATAATTTTTATTCTAAACACAAGTAAAGGATATTTGTTAAGTAGGCATAAATCTAAGCCTCTCTATCAAAGACCTCTTTATTATTTTATTTTTTAATATAAAATTGTCATATTTGTATTTAGAATTAAAATTAGGTAGTTTTAATTAAATGGAAGACAATGGAAAATAGCCTCAATGGAGAGGCCCTAGCTGGTACGTGATTGACGGATGGGTATAAAAATTTATCATCTTCAATCATATTGGCTCGCATCATTTTCAATTATTGACGGGAGTGATCTTATTGTTTGATTAGCATGCTTCACCTGGTCCCTATAGCATACATGCATGCATGCATACATGCATACATACATACATACATGCATACATGCATGCATGCATGCATGCATGCTATCATCAAAAGAAACAGCCATCCAATTAATCACTTGAAGAACATAAAAAGCTTTGGAGGCTGGCAAGGTAATTGTTTTTAACCTATATTCACCTAGCTAGCTAGTTGTTTGCATGTTTCAATCATACTCCCAGGAGAGACAGGAATATGGGAAAAGAGGATTCAAACCTAATTAAGTGTAACAGGAAACGACATAATAATGCTATAGCCCAGGGTAGTTATATTAATTAAACTTATCAAGGAACAAGGGGGTGTTTGTCTGTGTGAAATTGCTTTGTCCTCTTTCTATTGGTTGGTGCGTGTATGGATTCAGATCTTTTGCTACTTCACCCAGTACAAGACATTATATCGTCTCAACAAGTTTGGAAATTTAACCTTTCAGATAGAGGGGCTGTTTATTTTTTTAACCGTGCTGAGCATCATCAAAAGAGCTGTTTTGACGCTTATATCAATCTACTATGCAAATGTCATAATCTTCTCTCAACAAGTTGCAGATTGATTAGGTAAGATAGATAAATTGAATAGTAGTATTTCTTTTTAAAAAAAAAAAATTGGTGTCGCAGATTTACATCTACTGTCACAGTACTTGTTCTCTCTGCTCACGCCTTTCCTTCTAACGGTTCTCTTATTACTTTACTATTATTTTTACATGTATATGGATCAGACAGCCCACGTACGTTCGTTGAAGGACGAACTCTCAAGTTTTTTTTTAAAAAAGAATAAGATCAGATGATCCCAACTTGTTTGGTAAAGTCTTGCTTCCCTTGCTGTTTCTCTCTATCCTCGAAGGACCATATATATATATGGTACCATTAGTTTGGTGTCGATTCTTTATTACTTTGTTGGCTGTTTTATATCTATCTCAGGGATTCTGCAGATCAGTGAGAGTGAGAAAGAGAAAGTGGTCCTCGACAATGTTTTAAGTTGATTCAGACTACACGAATGGATATGAGCATATACAATCTGCCACTCTCTCTCTCTCTCCCCTCCTTTAACTGATGGCTAATTTACACATCCAATCTCTTAATAGTTCGTCTTCTACTAATAAATTATTAGTTGATATGATAAATAATCTTCGATAAAGAGTAGAGCATAAATTCAAATGCCAAAAAGCACATTTATTAGGAGAAGGTATAATTTTTTTAGACTCTATATGTCTGGAAAGGGATTAGTTTTCAATTCAAAGTAGTTTGGAGACACCTAGATTAAATAAAAAAAAATCGTTTTTCTTCTACTACATATGTCCTCACTATTACGACGTACCATTTCCCGTGTCTGTATGCGTTTTCCCTCCTGAGTTCTCTCTGTCAAAATATATCTAGATTCAGTGTTCAATAACAGAATTGACGAATTCCTGTTGCGAAATATGACGAAAATGCTGATGGAAAAAAAAAATAGTAGGAAAGGAAAACTCTTGGCAGCTGTTAAATTAACTATATATGAACATAAGAACAAAAATAAAATCACTTTTATGGAAAGTCTTACGGGTTACTTCACATGCCAATAGACAACGTTAGAGCAACAAGATTATATTCTTGTGAGTTGAATAATTCTGTAATCTTGGATGATCTGACAAAAAAGGAAAGGGGAAGTATATATATGTATATCTGTCAAGATGTCGTTTTCGCTCTTTCGCTTCTTTTGATGACTACTGCACTATCCCAAGTCCCTTTTTATCTCTCATCATCGTTAGCTCAAAAAGTTACTCGAATTGATCAGCCAAATAGAGTAAAAAAAAAAACAGAAGAGAGGGCTTCTGTGCTGATGGGTGTGTCAGTGAAATTTTCATGGAATTTATCTGAAATAGCAATTCAATGTTGTCCATCTTTAGTGGCCGGCCTTTTTCTCTTTCTTTCTTTCTTTCTTTCTGCACAGAGAACAGTGCTTTATTCATGCATGCTTGACTCGTTTAGCCCATACCATCTCTCGCTCTTTCTTTGGCAAAATCTCATGACATGTCACCATCTTCTTCTTCTTCCTTCGCTTCTCATAACTATTCCCTCTCTCACCTGTCACTAAGTAGTTTACCTAATTGAATCTCTAATCTATCTCTATACTTCTGCACAATTATGCTGCTTTTGGTTTTTTCCACTTCTAATAACTCATCAAGTGCTCCAGCCGCTCGATCTTGACTCCTCCTCTTTAAAATTAGATTAGATACAAAATTCAAAGTATTTTTTAATTATATATATCATACATTAAAAAGAAATAACTTTGAAGATGAAGTCTCCACTTCATCTTACCTGACTAGCTAGAACGTCAGTAATGTAGCCCTAGCTAGGGTTTTTGGCAATGGGTCACCCCCTCGAAAGGCTTTTTGGCGAATAGGGACCACAGAAACATATGGCTTTCAATGCAATTGTTCCTCTTTTGTGTGTGTGTGTGTGTGTGTGTGTGTGAGGCCATGAATAAGGAACTCGTGTTCTTTTATTGTCAAAATTAAGACCTGAGTTGAACTACTTATTAGTACACATTCAAAGTATATATAAACCCTATGAAAATTCAGTCATATTTAATGGGATCACCCATTTAATGAGTACTAATTTATATCGACCGTGATGGTAGGTAGTGGATATTTAATTTGATACTGCAAGCTCAATTCAGCGCGCAAATTAAACAATAGGATCCTTAACATTCTTACTTCGGTTTATAAGTAATTGATTTGAAGTAATCAATACGGAAGTACAAGTTTAATTTATATGAAACTTTACGTAAAGAGGACCACCATCCAGCTACGAGCCGAGCACTCATTAAATACTTGACGTCCTTATATTGGGAATTAACCAAAAGACATGTGAACGTGGATGTGTCCTATGTATATTATTACCCCACCAGCAAAAGAGTCACATAACAGTCAAAAAAATACCTCCCTTTCAAGCACAATTGTCTGGTTTTGGGCTCAAATCTTGGTGTCTTCTTTCGTTAGCTATTTGATCTGCGTTAATTGTAGCATCTTTTGGCGTTCGCAAGGGAAGAAACAAGAAGGGTCACTATCCTTTTGTTCCTTATCTTTCTTTCCCACTAAGTGTCTTGAAAATGACATTGCCTCAGAACTAGCTAGCTACTGCTTTAATTCATTTGGACCTCCCAACTTGCTTTGCAATATCAAATTATATACATCTATTCATTCACTCATGAATCCATATATATGTGCAAATGCTTCTTTCAACATATCGCTTTTCTGGTGTGGACCATGCAAACGGATAGATAAATTGCGGGTATTGTGTGTCGCTTATGTGAAGCCTTGTTTGGATGCGACATATGTATGCTTCATGTTTGTCATTATTTGGGTTTATTTTCAAATCTTCTAAACCAGCTTCATTTTAATTGTGTTAGATATGTGTCCACCTAGATTCCACTTTCAGAATGCCTGTCTTTCGGTTTCAGAATTTAAGGTTGTGTTTTAGCTTTGAAGTAGGGTTCATTATTTGTTAGGTGTCTATTCTGATGAAATACTATTGATGGAGAAATATGCGAATGGAGAGAGAGTTTAAACAATCCTTAGCAAACTGTCCTCGCGTTCCTCTTTATTTTTTTTTTTGGCAAAATTATTCAAATATATATATATATATAAATAAACTCTCTATTTAAAAATTAATTCCATTTTTTTGTGTTTATTAAAACTTTCTATCTGCTGCCTTCACACAGGATTACCTCCTCTCTATCTAGAGATTGTGGGAATTAACAAAATAAAAAATTTACATGAGATGTCATGATCAACAATATTATGTTTAAAATCAACAATATAATAATGCTCAATAAATTGAATTCTGCAGAAAAGCACAAAAATGATTGAACTAATTAACTTTCCAATTAAAGGCTCCTGTGTAATGAATAGTTGATAGCAGGTTTTTATGTAATAAAAATCGACAAATGATAAAAATTCATTCTGTTGCCAGCTTTTCATGAATTTATAATGTTGTTTGCTCTAAAAGAATTGACCTTTTACCACACTGCTATTTTCTTAGCAGTAATTAATGACTGAAAAGTTACTCACACACAGACGCGGAGATATTTTGAGGGAAACTATATATATATATATATATATATATATATATATATAGCAATACCATCAATGAGATATATTATTAAAAAGTTATAATTTCACAACATGCATGTGTCTGTGTATATCTAACACTATGATAACATTATTATGAATCGATCAATTATATAAGGGACTTTTTCTACAACGTCAAATATTAGAATATAAGCTCTTTTTAATTAAAAGCTTTGATGGGCACGATATGATTGTTTTCTGAAACTAGGGAAATTGGACCACCAAAATGGCATCTTATCAGATGTTGAATAAATGTTGTGGGGCCATCTCTAGATTACATGATAACCTTTGTCTCAATGTTTTCATTGCTTCCATTTTATTTAATAATTAATCAATTTCCTAATTTTAATTTGATCAAATGTATCGAGTAATCATCCTATGCAGAGTTACATAAATTATTAAGCTTAAATTAAATTCTATTTTATACCCTTTTGTTTTCCAAACTTCAGTCAAGCTTAATTTATTGTACTCCTCCTATATATTTCTCTCACCCTTGAATAATATTAAAGCACCCCATTTTATGAAATTAAACACAGAATTTACTCTCTGATCTTCCCGTCCCTCTCTATCCTTTTCAAATATTTGCCAAATTCTACTTTACAGGAACTTGCGATGGAGCTTCTGGGGATCGATGCAGTACAAGAGATTCTGGACAATAAATAATAGTATTATCCGATACCTTTCACTGTTATAATGTAAGAAATGCCATTAATTTCATGAAATATTGCAATGCCTTTAATTTATTGTGCGCGAGGATGTATTGTCAGGATGTACTAGCGAGTTGTTAATCATCCACCGAAGTTCCTATCATATCGTTTTCTCTGCGTCTTAGTGGATTCCCAATGATGAATAAACGAATGGTTATTTGTGTCATATTGATAGATATTTGGGCTTCATGTGCCTTGATTTTATACATGATGAAATTGATGACTAAGTGAAAAGAACACAATAAAAAGTCAATTACATTAATAAATCTTCGTCTCTCCATTAATTTTAAGCCTGATACATAAAAAGCAATGGTGAAATAAACTTTTCGAGACTCTTGAACTGCTACAATAAAAATAACCAATTCCTATATCTGGACTTTGATGATCTTTATAAAGGGAAGGGTTCTTCAGAATTTAATTCCGTGAAAAGTTTACAGTGTTCCTATACACACACACACACACACACTCACACACAAGAAAGTAAGTCTCATATATAATTGAATTGTCGTTATTGTGACAGGCAATCATGTGTGAGAGAGAGGGAGAGGGAAGGAGGGTTTATTCACAATTGTACCTCCTTTTGAGTTTCACATTTAAAGTAGCACAGAATAGTGTCTGAATTTTGGTAGTTGTAAGTTAGGGACGTTCACATGTGTAACGTTCCCTTCATTAACTTGGGTCGCTGAAACATTGGTCCACATTCATAAATCAAGAAGTTGACACTAGAGAGTACTGTTTCTCTCTATGATAATTAGTGAGACGATGGAGAGAGTTATAAAGATGTTGATATATGTATTTGGTGGACCTGTAAGCGAACCAGTGCATAATGCCTTGTGTTTTTCTTATCTCCTTCTGCAATATTGCTTTCCCTCCACACATCAACTTACTTGGCCTTTTCTTTAATCTTCATAAATTAGTATTGTAGGTCCCATTCCATGAGGAAGTGGGTGTAAAATGTTATGAAGCCACAGGCATCCATTCATCATAAATGGTTAAGCAATTGGTTGATCGGATTCAAATATTATTGGGTCTGATAGGATATAGTTCCTCTAAATATATTTCCTGTATTTAGATAGATTCAAATTTAATATTTTATGTTTAAGGAGTTAAAACCTCTTCTATTATATGACCAACACCTGTGAGTTGCCCAAATTCTTTTTTGCACACAAGCACATGTTCACCTCAAAAATATAAAGTTAAACCAGGTATACGAACCAATAAGGAAACGTTTATACAATTAGTTAACGCTTATGTTTAGTTTCATGTTGAAAATTACTAAAATCATGATTGATTTTAGTAAAAATAATTGAGTAGCTATTTTGCTTTTACTAAAATCATGATTATGATGGTTTTCAACGTGAAATTAAGCATGTTCTCATGTAAGAGTAAATGCATAATTAGTTTTGATCTGTCTTCACATTTCTCATCTATTTTTGTGTATTCTATTTACTTTTAGAAAAGTGTGCAGGCTATGCCCAAGTGGCAGCTCTGGAATCATGATTTTCGTCATGTCATGTTTGGATCATTGAGTTACAAGTCAAGGGAATCAGGTTCACATGATACGGTTAGGTTTTTGATGATGACGATGATGGCGATATGAATCTTGCTATAGGACAATTCCTTTTTTTATTCTGAGGCTGCTGTTAGTGTTAAAGGGTTTTTTAAGGTATCTACAAGGTTATCCATATTAGTGACCCAAATATTGGATTTCAAGCAGCTGTACAACTGAGCCCCACCACTAAACTCATATTTCCTTCAAGTCCAATAAGCAATGAGGGCAAGTTCTTCCATCCACAGACACACATTTGGGAGAAAAAACAAATCAGAAATAATGGGACAAGGCAGAGAAGAGTACCAATCAACTGGACTATTTAGAGTGATAAATTAATATCTGATAAAGGTTCTTACTATATATGGCTCAGTGCTTAATTGGGAAAACAGTTTCATAGCACAATCATGGAATCTGGTGTCAAAAATATCGTATCTGGTGGTTATGACTTGGTTGATAGCTAATAATTAAATACGCTTTAATTAAAACTGCCATTAATTCACATGCGGCAGCTGGTTATCAGTTTTTTTTATCCCGATTCTATTCTTGGGACCTCAATCACGAATTTGTTAGTATGATTGCGTTTGTTTAGCAAGACAAGTAACCGTGTATATATAACTATAGATATAAATAGATTGGTTTTGTTATCGAAAATAAAGAAGAACACGCTGAAGTCTCTGTTTCGTTCACAAGCAACTTAAAAAATAATAATAGTAATACATGAAATCTGACATTTGTATGAACCCATTGAGGTCCAGCGTTAAACAAAATCTGATATTGTCTAGGGCATCATGTTGGATGCTGATCTTATCTGGGTTAATAATAATTTACATATTTGTGTGTAACCAAAAATAAAATGGGAAAATGATAAAAAATACTATGAAAAATGATAAATGTCAAAATAAGACATTTTGTTAGTAATATTTAATCTATTATTAGTAACTATATTTATCATTTTTATAGTCTTTTTCTGTTATTTTTTAAACAAAATTTATATATTTTTTTGGTACAAAAATTCACATATTTTTTTTTATAGGGAAACCATTTTCAAGCAGTTGCCCGGCCCATTATTAAGCTTTATTAGGCTCATTAATGGTGAAGGCCAGCCGAAATGGAAAAGTACAAAGAAGTTGCCCGGCCCATTATTAAGCTTTATTAGGCTCATCTGTGCCCCAACATGAAACGAATAAGGCCAAGTTGGAGGTCATCCACCTTTCGTCAAGATTTTAAGGAACAACCAATTGTCCGTGGGTTCAGCTAGTAAAGAAGTGAGATATATGATTATCTAGAGAGTATTCGATTCTTAGAGAATACCATTTTGTTGTGGTTCTAATCATAACGCTTGGGGAGACATCATAACTCCTAGGTGCCTAAGTTTATACTTGAGAGTAATAGACAGTTAGCCCTACCTGAAATTAGTATCACCTAAGAGGAAGGAAGACTTTGTCCTATCCTTGAATCGTGGGTGAATCCAACCCCTTTCCTAAAATTTTTATAACAAAAAAAAAGATTTTAAGGAACAATAGAGTATTTAGGTTATTTTAATATTAAGACTCATAATTCGTGAGTTCAACTAGTAAAAATGTGATATATGTGACTATTTAGAGTGTGTTTAATCACTAAGGAGTATTACTTTGTTGTGGTTTCAATTTTGGTGCTTTGAGAGACGTCATAACTCTTGGGTGCCTAAGTTTATGTTTAAGAGTAATTGACGGTTCACCTTGTCTAATATTGATATTGCCTAGGAGAAAATGAGACTTCACTCTACCTTTGGATCGTAGATGAGCCCAACCAATTTTCAAAAAAATTTGTATAAAAAAATAATTTTAATAAAAAATGTTAAATTTACTCCTTAGATTATAATATTAGTACATATTGATTTTCTTAGAGACTCAGTTTGAGTACTTATTTCAAAGATGAGCACCCAATACTCATATTATATGTGCCCATCTTTGGTCCATGTGAAAACTCCAAAGCAACAGTTATAATATATGATTGGTCTAAATTTCGAATCGCTATGCAATAAACCGCCAATTAACAGTTGAAAATGATAATGGAGTATTTTATAATATTTTAAGGAAGAAGAGTGAATCCCTTCTCTCTCTAAATTGCAATATTGACGAGACTTGTATATTGTTAGAGTGAAAATTTCACGTATTGAAATAATACATAAATTACGAATAATGTGATTCATTTAATAAAATTTCACGTTGCAATGTTTTTTCTACTGAGTTGTCTAGTTCGAATTAATTAATTAACAATATTTCTTAATTAAACTGTCGTACGTGCACATACTTTCCAGCATCTCAATGAAGGAAGACTGCTCTCTTCGTCATGAATACATGGCTCTGAAACTTCGCTAGCAAGAGTCGAACCAGCAGTTAAATAAATTGCTACGAAAAATGCATGTATTATTGAAGCACCCGACGAGCAACATAAAGTCATAACCATACGAGAGAACACTAAATTGAACAAAAGAAAACAAGGAAATTAAAGAAAAACAGACGCCATTGGATTTCTCTTTCGAGCTAGGACACAGAGACTAGAGACATAAAAAGAGAGAGATCGAGCATCATGAAAGTGGTCAAAGTTTGAGAGTGAGGTCCAGTTTAATGGTTTTTGGTCGTCCAAGACGAACGATAGGCTTCTGGAAGCCACGTCCATAACCATAGATGCCAACATTTCCCTCCTTCAAGGGCATGAACTCGTAGTATGTCTTCTTCTTTGATGCTTGATTACTGTTCAGAAACTTCTTCATTTGGTTGCGATGTTTCCGGTGCGCATTCTGATGACCACATAACGCGTTCACCGACTGAAAACTCAGGCAACACGTTGAGCATTTGTAACGTTTTGTAGGCTCAGAGCTCTCACCAGAAGTACTTCCTTCATGATGTGGCATTTTTGAGAGTTTCAAAAAAGCACAGAAGAAACACATGCTTAGAGTGTATGTTTATCTATATTTGAGGGGTGCAGAACTATGTCTCCTGGCAAGGGTATTTATAGCAAAACTTAGAGTCTATGAGAGTGATGACGTAACCTAACCAGGGGTTAAAGAGTTTTTTTTTTAAAACAAAAGAATTGAAAAAAAAATAATCTTAGAGATGTAATTATTATATAAATGGGGTTTAGTTTTATAGTTAATTAGGGGTTGAATAAAGAAAGAAAAATACGTGGGAGAGAAAACTCGAGTTTGTATGTACGTAGCGTGCATGGGGATGGAAGGTCGTGCGATCGATGTCTCATGAAATAAGCTGTTAACCATGGTAAAGATTTTTTTTTGTTTTGGTAGTCAACTTTATCATGGTTAAGTTGATAAAATGTTAGCATTAAAGATTAATCAAGAGTGGAGCATCACATCAATTAAGGGTCATTTTTAATGGTTTTAAAACCATCACACATTCAATGTTCCTCATTTAATTGTGGAGATGTTCTGTAGCAGTGTCATTAAATACCAAAAAAATCTTTAATATTAATAATACAAGGTAGTAATATTTATTTATTTATTTGGTAAAATAGGTCTTCTCTCGAGGCTAATGCTTATCATGATGAATAAATTATTTTTTGTCCACTTAATATATTTAAGTTTAGTATTTTGTCATTAATTCTTAATTGATTCGTGAGTATTATATAAAGAAAGTATTAACATTTTATAGCTATAAAATAATAAATAGTTTTTATCATTGAAGTGCCCGTGTTACAGTGTTCAGTTTTAATTAAGTGGGCTAAATGCCAATTGCTTTGTTTGGCAGTTGAAGAATGCTATGTGTGAAAATCAAAGGATTTTGCTTCTCACAAGGAAAATAGAGGAGCCAGATTAATATTAGCTGGTTCTATGATCCAACTAATTAAATGGATATGCTTTTACATAGTCATTATATAAGAATAAATGCATTATACATATAGACTACTCTCTCTCTCTCTCTCTCTTTATGATTATAAGAGTTAGTTAACCATTTTAGATAGATTAAGTAGATTAAGAAAATTAAATAAATTAGTTAATTATAAATAAATTAAATTATTTGAGATGAATTAATATTATAATATCTCCAATTTATCTAAGTTAATCAACTAAATTTTGTATTAATTATGCTCCCTCATATCCTTATTACATGACATTTTCAAGTAATTCTCACGTACCAAGAAAAGTAGTTAAAAGCATTAAAATTGTCTTAAAATTTAAGTAATTACAATATTACATTTGTTAACTACACTAACTCTCATTATCATATTAATTTTTACTCTCTCCCACTATCTTTATTAAATAAGGGCATAATAATTAATGCTTATTGAAATCAAGTAAGTGCCCTATAAAAATGATAAAAAAAACACTTGTTAAGTAGTTTATTATAATAAAAATAAGAGAGACTGATCAATTAATTGGTTTATTTTATTTAATTTATATAAAAAAATAATTAAATTTTACAAATATGAGATAGTACATTGTTTCTCCAAGTTGATATTAATGATGAAACAGTACTATAAAGGATCGGATAGTTCATGTTTTTTTTTCATGGTAAAATTTTAGGGTGGGGGTTGGATTCAGCCAAAGCCAAGGGTAGGGAGTATGCCTGGGTATGGAATGCCTCTCCAAAACACCGTGATGGGGGATTGAACCCTCTGCGATCCCTACGGCTGAACTCATGGAAAACAGTTCATAATTAACCTAGCTAATAGTATGAGCCGTGCAACTCCATAAATGTCTTGAGTTCAAATGATGTCATTTCGGAAAGAACTGTAATTGGCCAAAGGTCAACCAATGAATACAATGTTGTTTCTTGTTCCCCACAAATTAACATCAATTTAATGTTTATCCTCACAATAACTCTCGTGGTAATTAATGGATGTAAATGAATTAAACAGACTGAATGCTCTGTTTATTTGACCAATGCACTAATAACTGACGTGTATAAATGTTTGACTTCATTTTTCCAACGGTAGGAACTAGGAAGTAGTATGACCCACATCCTTAGGCATGTATGAAAATATATTTTTTAGTATAATTATCTTTTAGTTATTTAGAGGATAAGATTAACTAATTTATCATTTTTCAAAAAAATATTAATTATTACTCATTAACTCTTTAATATAAAATATATTTTATAGTATAATTATCTTTTATATTATCAACTAATATCTTATAATTTTTCTAAATTATACTACAAAGTATCTGAACAATTGATTAATATAATATATGCAATATCTCTTATGGAACTCAAATTTGAGACTCAAAAAATTAACAGACTTTATACTATTAGATAAACTCTATGTTGTTGATCAAATATTTTTTTGGTTACAAAATTTTTGTAAAAAGGTTGAGTTTAACCATAATCTAAGAGTAGTGTGAAGTCTCCCTTCTTCTTAGGTGATACTAATATCGAGTAGAGTGAGCCCTCAATTACCCTTAAATATAAACTTAAATACCAAGATACCTCCTCAAAATATCACTAAATTAAAATAAAATAATAATTCTTAATAATTGAACACGTCCCAAATATAATTTAACATAAGTAAAACGATACAAGCCAAAGTTGGGCCTCATTTAAAAGATTAGAGTCCCAACCGTTAGTCCATTACCCAACGGACAAACAGCACAATTGACAACACATACCAACAGTGAGGCCCAACTGAAAAAGGAAGTAACAAACCAGAAACTAAGACTGGGCTCACCATTATATTGGTAGAGTACAGATAAGGAACGCAGCTGGTTAGGAGTAGACGATGTCTTTAAACTTCAAAAATCTTTGTTTTTTGGTAAACTTTTTATACCAAAAAACAGAACTTCAAAAAGATGTTGATTCTTTAACCCTATCTTCACTGATATTAACTATCATAATAAAATACTTTTGTTTAGGAATTTAAAACATGCGTAGTAACTTATTGCAGAATTTTGGAGGGATCGGATTACGTTCTAAACTTAACCAAATTAATTAAAGCTCTAGTTCTTGCATCTCGCATACGGGACGGTGTGGCATCTTAAAATAATCACACCGGAAAGCCACGGAGGATCGCGGTAAAATCACTTATTTGCTGGCGATCGTTAACGTCTCAGTCCGCCGCTGCAACACTCGAATTCCCCTATCCGCTCATAAAATTAGGCTAGTCTGGAAGCATCCTTCCGGATCCCCAGCTTCAACCGGTTTTCGATCTCTCTCTCTCTATTTGTCTGTTCAGGCCATCCTCCTTTGTCCGTGTTGGTTCCCCCATGAGTTCTGTTTCTCTGGGTTCCTTCCACTTTATTTCACCTCCAGTACTCAAGTCTCACACCCAGGCCTTCAGATCATATGTCAACATATTCACCATCTCAGTTACAATGGTCTTAATATGTCTTCTACTTCTCTTACATCTTCGTTCAGTAAGCCGATTTTGCTTCGTGCCACTGGCCCTAATTTTGATGCTCCAATTTCTTTCCCTTAAGGAGCTGCATCTGTTATTGACTTATGGAGAAGGATTGGTCAGTACTTGATGCTGATAAATCCAGTCCTGAGGAAGGATTCAAGCGTAATATTGACCGCATTATTTCTTCTGGAATGATTGAAGAAACTTCGAGGGTTTTGGTTTCAATTAGTTCCGAAGAATATGTGGATCGCTTGGTTGATTCATCTCGATGGATGTTAGCCGGTATTAAAGAGAAATATAACCTGGTCAAGTGTTGGCAAGGAGAAATTATATATGTTCCAGAGAAATGAGCTCCCTTAGATGTCGTGTTTCTTTATTTCCTACCTGCTCTGCCCTTCAAACTTGACGAGATTCTTGGTTCTCTTGCTAAAAAATGTTCACCAGGTTAGTTATCCACCACTGTTTAATTATGTAAGCCGTTCCTCTTCATTTTTTTTTGTCTCTCTCCTTTTGATGCAAATTTTACGGTAACAATCAGTGAACTGAGCCGCCATTGTATTTCATCATCTCTTCACACATCCTGGGTCTTAAATTCGAGATAAACATGTAGTTTTGGAGGGAAAGGTTTGGGGCACCGTGTTTATGTTAGTTTGTTATGTTTGGGGATCACTTTTGTCATTTTATCTTAATTTGCCATCAAGATGGTTAACTGACTTAGGACTTCTTCTTTAGGTGGAAGGGTGGTTATCAGTCATCCTCAAGGGAGAGAAGTACTAGAAAAGCAACGGCAGGAGCACCCAGAAGTAGTTTCTGACCTGCCTGATAAAACTACTCTACTGAGAGTTGCCGTGGCTCATTCGTATAATGTGTCTGAATTCGTAGATGAACCTGTCCTTTATTTTGGCTTTGAGCAGGTAGGCAGCTTAAAAACTAAAAATGGATATTTACTTATATAAGTTCATTGCTGGTTCATATTGCAATATTTCACCTAACCTTACTTTTTATATTTATTTAAATAATTTAATTAGAATAATAAAATTAATTAATATAATATTTTTTTAAATAGTCTTAATTATCTTTTTTAAGACTATCTCTTAATCTTTTATTTAATTATTATTAAAAAGTATTAATAAAATAATTTAAAAAAAAGTAAATATATAAATTATGTCAAACCAAAATTAACTTTTAAATCATGTCAATAGGATGGAAAGAGTATTTAATATGTAACAAGACCCGAGCAAATGTCCCAATTTAATCTAGAAAACGGAATCCAATAAAGCCTTCGTTATCATTCGGTTTTTATTCCAGCATGACAGAAGGTGAAAAACTGCCATGAACAAACGCTTCGTTCGAGCTTAAAAACGGCTGACCTCAAACCCAGGAAAGAAAAACCCTTCAAAATACCGGCACTACCAATATTTCTCTACATCAACGGAATAACAAGGAGACAAACTCACCAAACTAAAGTAAAATCGGAAACTGCAGAAGGACTCTGGATTGCCCGCAAATTACAAGGAAGTCAAACCTCCATTACCATATATGAAGATATTGACTAAACATAACTGCCATCTTATGCCTCATTTTAGAAAATCGAAAACCTTAAGCTATTGCTTGCCGCAAACAAGTTGTATTCCTCCACGTTGGTAGTCTCCTTTTCATTGCAAGAATGATCTTTCTGGATATTATCTGATAAAGTTTTGAAGCAGAAATTTCCAACAGCTTCACAATTTGAAGACGCTGAAGTTAATTCACAACCTGAGGAAAGAGCTACGGGCCCACCGAAATGAAACAAAGAAAAATCACTGTTATTCCCTGTTGAATTGGCCGAGTTATCATGTCCAACTTCCCCATTCAACGCTGCCTTTTCAGAGCTCGCTTCAGCTGAAACAACCCTATCTGCTGTAGATCCAATACCATCAACATTCTCTAGGATTGAAGGTGGCTTAGAAATTTGAGTTCGTTCCTCTAGTTTTAAGCCATTGGCATTAGCGACTGGCCGATAAACCGGAATGGGGGCATGGTTGAATAGGGGAATTGCTTGCTGTAGGGCACCATACTGCAAGCAGAAGCGCGGGTCCTCATTTATGCCATACCCAAGAGGACCGTCATACAGACAGTGATTTTGGTGTGGAAAGGGAATAAACTCATTTGTGGAGGCCGTTGGCCATGATACAGGATTTTGACGGTAAAAACCCATTGTCGAAGGGGCTTGAAAGACTGGAAATTGCATATTGTGGTTAGGCACTAGGGGAAGCATGCTTTGAGGTTGAGAAGTGGTCGAAAAATCATTGTCCAAACTGTGGGAAATTTCTGTCACGTGGTCGCATAATCCATCTCTTCCTGTTCCATCCAAGGATGGGCCAAACGGTAGCCTGCTTGCCAAACCCTCACCGTATGAATTCTGATTTTTCACCACTCCAACTTTGAAACAGTATGACAAGCCATTTTTAATGTGTGCTGAACTTTCTCTTCCTTCAGATTGTTGGCTTGTGTCCTCCGAATCAGATGTGGTTGAAGATTCTGTATTTTCACGGTTTGAAGAGGTTGTGTTACTGTCTCCCTCACTTAGGCACGACGAGCAGTTATCAGAATTAGAAGTGCTGCCTTGACAGGAATCAGATGAACCTTTCAAGACAGAGGGCCTGGTTGGACGTAATCCCGGTTCCTCATAAGCAACTTCTGTGGAACTGCACAAACACTCTGCTTCTTGAACAAGATCCTGACAGCCTTGATCCATTCCACTTGATCCCTTCAAATTGCCATTCCCATGATTAACTTTGCCTGAATTACCATCTTCGTCAGCAGATGATCTAATCATATTATCAGACGGACCACTTTGAACATTTAAAGTAACAGAACTCAATGTAACGTCTGAGTCTGAATTGCTACGAGGATACTTCTTCGATTCCATAGGCTCCCAGACTTTCTTTGATTGAAGCAAATCCCCGCTGGCACAGGTACCTGATATGATTCTGCTTCTTGGTCTTCCACAGTTATCATGCATAATGTCTACTTGGTTACACTTACTACTATAATAAGACTGCTTAGATAGATCCATTACAGATTCAGACTTATTAATCGTAGGCTTTTTCTCCTGGCTAACTCTACTCATTGAAGAACGTTGGTCAACCCTTATCCTATATCCGTTATTCCCATTACAACTGCAAGAATGAAATTCACATTTATCAGTCATGTGGTTGTTGGGACCATGGAGCTTCCCATTATACTTAGGACCACCATGCCGACCATTGAAATTTGAAGCATTTACTCTCGACTTCCTATTTGATCCATTGAATCCCCTAGATGAAACCACAAAAGCATCACCACAATGTCTCATCTCAGATCTACCAACCTTTACACCACGTTCTGAAACAACTGCATAACGTCGTCTGTCAGACCACTTCATTGGCGTATCCAGTTGAAAATCTTTCCTGTATCTTAATCTCCGACGAGAAAGCCTTGATTGCTCAACTGTGAAAGTACCATTATCATTTTCTGTATTGATGATTTCTCCATCACATTCGTTATAAGAGTGATGTTGCAATGTCATAGTATTACATTCACCATATATTTCTTTCTCTTGGATGTTAGTAGATTCATCCCTCGATATATTAGCACCACCAGTTTCAATAGCCGAATCCCCGCAGTTACTAGGACTAGTTTCCCCCGTATCAGCAATTGCAGAGAATTCTTCCTTTGAAAATTCACCCAAGTCAAAAGCATTATTAGATTCAGAATCCTTTTTTTCTTTATCTTTCTCTTTTCCTTTCAGTCTTTCCTTTCTCCTAAATTTTTTCTCCCTTTCTTTAGTCCTTCTCCTCTCCTTGCGTTCTTCTTCTTCAAGCTTTTCCTTTTCTTCTTCTTCAAGAAGTTTCATCTGTACGAAAAATCACTTTGATAAGATATAGAATTTTAGAATCAGAATTTTTATCCCAAAACTAAAGGACTGTGCTTTTCTTTTTGGTTCCTCATATACCTGTTTTTCTAATGCAATAATTTCTTTGCATGCTACATTAACACGTTCCTCTAGAAGTTTTAGCGCAAGACAAACAAAGATGCTGTGTGCATTTTGGCGAGCTGTTCCTTCTCTGAAAGCTTTTTCAACCTGATAAAGTAACACGGTCACCAGTCCACAACACAGAAAAGTTAAGGATGGCAACAGAATTCAAATGTCACTGAGCATATATCATTAAATAATTGGAGCATGCTCCAGAGTCCAGATTTTGAACCCTAGATCCAATAATCCATGTTATCTAAAATAGTCAGGCAAAAAGAAGCCACAGATGGATAAAGTTGGCCCCTTGGCACATCTCTCTGTCATTAGAAATAAAATCTGAGGAATCTTCTCCTGTATGAAGCATCTCCCATTAAATGGATGCAAAAGGATTAGGGGATATCCGTATGTGAGATCAATCTTGACATTGCAAACTGCGTTGCTTTAGTCCCTTTTTTTAATTGCAAAAGGCTGTAATCAATCAGATTAAAATTTGGAAAGAGAACAACATGACTGACACTCAACCTGGAAAATTAGGAATGAAATGACATGCACTTCTTTTGTATCTATATTTATTTTAAGCCAGCAAATCTGACTAATCAGGAAAATAGATGGTTAGCTCTAAACTTTTCCCTCGTTAAGAGGGGAAAGAACAAGTGTGAAATAAGTTTAACACTCCTAATGCGATCCAAAAGCAAAATCTGTTTGGCATTACCCAACATTATAAACTCCATCGATTATATCCAATTGACGTCCCTTCCATACAGCAACAATTACTTTGTTTTGCAACTTTGCATGTATACCATATGAACCACTTAAAATTATGATGCAAAGACATCAAAGGAAGAAATATAAATATGCCTAGAAGGGGAACATCACAATAGACTTCTTTTTTCTTTAAAAGAAAACAAAAGGTAAAATCTTAACATGCCTGTTCTTTAAAAATGACAGTAGCAGCATCAAAAAGAAATTCTTGAGCAAGTTCCGGGCTCTTTGCATGCTTTTGGGGACGGGAGCATTCTCCATCAAGCTGCTTTCCATCCTTGTCTACCGAATCGTCATCCTATAAGCATACATTACGTAATAAATGGAACATTTTCTTACTAAATTCCCTAAATGATTTGAAAATAAACACACAAGTGAGAATTATGGACAATAGAAATGAAATTTATTTCCTAATTTGAACTTACCTCTTCTTCCTCTGCCTCTTCAGCATACTCAAAGAATCTTCTGATGCTTTCCCCTTTCATGATTGTAACGTAACCTTCTCCTACTACTAGCCTGCAATGTACACATCGTTGACCCTTCAACGCATGAGCTTTGACAGAAAGTTCAGTACATCGTCCATCTAGCTTCCAAGCTCGGAGAGTTATGAAGCATGCACTCAGACCACAAAGATCTAGGCCGTTGACTTGGACGCATCTATTCATCCCAACATTTTCAAACTCCAAAATGTCAGATTTTCCTTCACTTGTCCCAACAGCCCACTCAAAGTGATGATATGATCCCAATGTATCAGCAAATGGATGTCGCCAATCAGCTTGAATTGAATCATCAGATACCTGGTAACACAAACGGATAAATTATGTGCTTAAACCAACATCTGCTCTATATGCATGGGCAGATCAGTTACAGATCTCATCATTACAACATTACCGTATACTATTCCCTTGGAATCTCAATCAAACCAATTTTTACAGAAACAGAAATATGGAAGCAAGACCTCATACTGAAAGGCTGTGTCAGCAGCACAAAACCAATTAGTGCATCGAGGTTCTCTACATGTGCGCTTCAGTTCTTTTAGTTCCTTGAATTCTCGAATAACATTTCTCCTACAATCTCTGCAAAATCTCTTGCTATCAAACCTGAAATAGTAAAACAACTTCTTAAAAAAGAACAGAAAGATGGAATAAAAGCTCGATTGAAAAAACAGAAAATTTGCAAGCACAAGTACATCGGCATGGCCAAGGCCTCAGTAGATGCAATAAAGCTGCAGTAAATTAAATTTCTGTAAATGATGACAATATAAACTAATTCATTATTCAAGGAATAGATTTTGCATTTGCATTTATCCATTTCAAATAGCATGATTATGAAGTATAGGAAGGGGGGACCTACATATCTCCAATAGCATGAAGACCCATGGGATGATAGAAGGAAACTAGCTTTCTAGAAATGTACAAGAAGCCAACAATCAGACAACATGTTGCAATTTTAAGATAAATGGTATGGAGCCTAAAGCTTACTGTCATGCAACTTTGAAGCGAAGGATAATAGCATAAAGCACAAAAGTAACAAGTACTATCATGTTAAAAGTAATTCCTACATTGGATCTATAACGATATATCCCCCCTTAAATATAAAAACTGTTCAAATTCTTTCCCTGTTTCCTTGTCTTTCTACACTTTTCCAATGTTCTAAAAATATAAATGATACAGAATCCCCAATTCCGTTGTTTTTCACAGCTCCGCAGCAAGATCACCATAACCTTGCAAGAAGTGTTTAGGTAATTGTCAGAAATATGAACAACCAAAACATTTTCTTGTTTTAAATTTTCAGGGGAAAAATGGTCAACCCAAATAGCACGGCCATAATCAGGATATTCTAATCCTTCAGATGCATTTCCAGATTCTCTCTCTTATGTATCAGTTTCAAACAGCATATTGTTTCCAGGTATGCATCAGAATTCCAGTGCCACCAATTTGTCACTAATCTATAGTTAATATAATGCAAGTGTACAAATAAATATACACCTGTACATAAGTCTCTCAACAAAATCTTCTTCCTTCATCCTTAAAAGAGATTGTCTGGTCTCATCTCTCAGTGCTGACCAAAAATCCACAAGTGTATCACATGAAAGTCTAGCAGTGTGCAGTGCACATGTTTCCCTTGTCCCATGCCCTCTGCCATAACTCACTATTCCTTGGCTTATCCAACCACGAGCTCCTCCACCACACGCATCAGGATAGAGTAGTTCTCTTTCCCGCTCCCTCACACGTGCCCCATCAAAGACCTGGTGTGAACAAAAGTTCAAATAACAAACAGGAAAAAACAACTGAAAAAGAATCCACCAAAAGTGTTCTAAACTTACAATTTGCAGTCCTTTCAGAGATTTTGAGTACAAGTAGCAGTCCATAAGTGTCAGTGAATTATCTCGAGTGGTGGTCAAACCTCCCCAAGGAAGGATAGATGGAACTTGAACGTCATCTGAGAACCCATCCGTCATGCTTGATCCACCATAATCATTATTCTGACTTTTCAAACCTCCAGGTCTTTTGCAATTGAAGAGAGCACCAGCTCCATCTTGCTGTAAAGATTTTCCATACATAACAATCTGCAAAAACACTTCAAGAAGCAACCCATTGCACCTTGAACAGTACATGTTTTTACGAGCTTGCTCAAAGAGGGTTTGTTTGTCTATCCTCAAGAGTTCCTGCCTAGCTGGTGGTGACAACTCACTCCAGAACTGTATAAAGTAGAACATCCCACAGGAGACGAGTCAAGTATTTTACAAATAGAAATTTTAGCAAGAAAACAAGGTAACGTGTAACATGTTCTCAAGACAGATCAAATTTCTAGGACCTAGTAACAGTTCCATGGATTTTTTCCTCCCCCCTCTTCCCTTTCATCTCATGTGCATTCCACGGTCCAAAAAAAAAAAGTCACAGTGATTTTGGCTAGCGATAATTCGTCTTGCTATTTATTGCCCACAAGCACTGAACTCCTTGGCATCAAAAGTATCAGGAATCTTAACCTTGAGGGCATAGTTTGTAAATACTAAAAGTAACAAACATCTTTGGTACCATTTACCAGTCACATATATGGAGACACGAAAGAACAAACTGACCCCAGTCATCAGACACCGAGAACTGAATTAAAAACAAAAATTGCATCCAACAATTATGCTTCTAAAGCTCACCTAAGCAATCCACGAGTTGTTTGAACAGCAAAGATCCAGTACCAAGTCAGGCAACCCCAAAATGTTTACACGTTAATAAATACACAACAGTGATCTAGTGGGATTCCAATAGGCAAGAAAATCAGGTAACCAAGAGAGATAAAATAAAACATTGAATCCAGTACCTTCTGGAGCTGATTGTAGTTCACATAATCGCCATTCTTGGACCAAAATCCATTGGCCGAAAGCTTGTACGTCGCCGATGACCCATTGCTGAATTGCTCATTCTTTTGCGTTATTCCGGGCATTTTTAAACTCTGAAAGGTTCATTCATAGCTTCCATTCTTTGACTATAAATTCCATCGAATACAGAACGCGAATAGGACATAACTTCAATAGATAATGGGAAATTTATATGAATCCAATATCCGAAAATATGAGTATAACACAATAAAATAAAATTAGCAATAATTCACAGATCGACCAAGCGCTGGGATTGTCCGTGTGGACGCGAATATGATCGGAGAAACAAGAGGGATGGAGAAGGAGTGAGAATTGGGAAAGATTAGAACCAAAACGGCGGGGATGACAGAGTCTTTAATTGACGAAGGTGAGATTTGGTGCAGTGTGTGTATATTTTTTTGTAGGGAGGGAGAAACAGCCAGAAGATTGGTAACGGCAGCTCATGGACGCACGGGTAGAGGGTGCCCGCCAGCCCGCCCGGGCACTGTGTCATTTTATTTGCTTAATACCCAAAAAATATAATAATTAATAGGCCATTAAACGATTAATAAGGGTGATATGAATATCCATATTAATAATTAACAAGCAAGAACCTTGGGACTAACGGGTTCTAAAATATAAATGGAAACTAAAATAAATTCAGTGAAAATGAAAGATTGGTAAATAAAATATTTTTTTCATGCTTTGGTGCAATATAATCATAATTTTTCTTAGATAATTGGACATGATATTTGCGTATTAGTTGTGTCAAGCACACTGTTTTCAAATATTATTTCAATACCCTAAAAGATAATTAGCGCAATTTCTGGAAGGTTAAGGGTTTTTTTTTTTAAAGTTAATATTATGTTTATGAACATTTTTAACAAAATAGTTTCCCTTACATATGCAAGTGAGTTTGGTCGTCATCTTATAGAGTCTGAAAGAAAAATAGATTAAAAAATGAGCTACTGTATTGATAACTCAAAGAGTAATATTTACTTTTATAATTTTTTTACTTTGCTAATATGCCATAAGAAATGAGGAATTATGTTAAGAACCAAAATGTTGAGTTATTTATAAATAGAGATCTTAGATTTCTGATATCATTTTTGCATGACTGCGGTGCTTCTATAACAAAAAATATGTGTAATGACTATAATACTTAAAGAGACAATTCATCTCACTTAATAATAGTAAGGAAAAAAACTTATATATTGAATATACTTGTTTCTAATTATATCAAAGCATGCGATTTTTTTTTACTAAATTTTATTTTATAACAAGCTCTTTTTTTCAATAAGATTTTATAACAAATTATATCTTCTAATTGATAATCTATAGATTAATAGATTTATCTTATCTAATATTTTTTTTTATACACATCTTATTATAATCTAACATATTAAGTTTAAAAGATTTAATTATCTATTACTTATATCAAATTTTGTCGATAATAAGTTTTTATTATTAATATCATTAATACTTTAAAATTCATTTTTTTTTATTTTATTAGAAAAAATATATATTAGACATATAAGTTTAACTACCTGTCGGCAAGAAAACAAAGTATAAGGTTAAGTATCCAAACCCTTGATACTAATGCAAGGAGTATACATGGACCCGCAATTCAATTTGCATAAACACTCAACCTCAAGCAAAAACATGAGCACTGTAGATCTATTTAATTAATTTAAATAAAATAAAAAATTAATTAAATTAGTTATTTTATAAAAATTATGTGTTAATTTTTTAAAATATTATTTTTAATCTTATACATTTAAACTAACATTAATAAAAACCCTCTTAATATATACAATTATATATTAATAGTTTAAAAGAAAAATTAAAATTTAAGAAAATAAAATAAGTTATAGTATTAGATTTAAGATTAAAATAGATTTATTATCTCACTTTTATGTTTAAAACTAGATGGAATAATATTTAATGTATTTTACTTTAAAATTATTATAATATTATTAAGTGATGGTGTATTTTTAATGTATTATTATGAAATTTTTATATTAAATAAAGATAAAACTATATGCACGTCATCAAACAGTAAAATTATTTATATTCATATAAAATATTTTTAAAAATATAATAGCACACTTGAATTGAATCTTATAGTCAAAATTCTTATAAAAAAGTCAAAATTAAGAAAAATCATTATATTACCAAAAGTTAATTAATCTAAAATATAGAATGAAAATATTTTATTCAAACACTCCTATAATACATTTTTAAATGAAAAAAAATCTAAGATATTTTTTCTTCCCGACCTCACTGCCATGATAAGGCAGAAGCAGCATGGGCCAGAAAGTCAAGCTCGAACAAACCAAACGTATATGAAGTTTTTTTTCGGTTCATAAACCCTCAAATGTCTTAGCTCTCTCTCTCTCTCTCTCTCTTTGGGGTTTTGCCTGCCTAAAAATCTCAGACCTGAGTTATGGTTCTTGGTCATGCATTATGCAAAAACAGGACGTTTCCAGTTGAAGTGGACGTCAAGGGGACTGAACCACGCGTAATACAATCTGGATCAGTGGAACTACATTAAAACTGAGGTTATTAAGTTACAGATTGCACAAAAATTTGATCATAGGCACTGATACTTTCCATGAGAACGTCAAACAACAGATTCAGGGCCAGCCGGCTTTGAATTGAGAAGTGGCTGTAGAGCTTTAACCACTATCGTCATATTTGGCCGGAAGTCAGCTTCATACTGAACACAAAGTGCTGCTACAGCCGCCAACTACATACACAACTCAAACACCATGAAGAAACTTATTAAGTGCATTTTTTCTTAAGAGAAAAAGAAGACTAAAGGTCGGTAGAGAAGAGGACCTTAGCAACGGCCTTGGGCGGGTATTCATTGTCTAGCTTTGGATCCACGCACTGTTTCACTTTGTCCTCACTCAGCCTTGGAGTTGCCTGAAGCAGCAAGAAACATCGGCAACGGATAATTTGAAATGGGGCTCAGATCACTCAAGACTGAGTTTTCGATCATTACATACCCACGTTACGAGACTTTGTTGTCCCTTGGGCATCGTGTGGTCTACTGGCTTTCTTCCTGTCAGGAGTTCTAAGAGCACCACTCCAAAACTGTATACATCACTTTTCTGGGTAATCTGCCCAGTCATGGCGTACCTAAACAGATGTGCTAACGTGAAATTGCTTTCAAGACATTTATATTGAATAGCGATTACTTGTTTCACAATTAGGAAGGAGGGGGAATTCCAGGGCATACGTACTCTGGAGCATGATAGCCAAAAGTTCCCAAGACTCTAGTTGAATGAAGCCGAGCTGCTGTGTCGGAACCCTGGTTTGTCAAGTTGAAATCGGCAATCTTGGACTCGAAGTCATCAAACAACAAGACATTGCTTGATCTTACGTCACGATGAACTATGGACGGTTGACACTTCTCGTGAAGAAACTCAAGGCCTTTTGCTGCACCAAAAGCAATTTTTACTCTCTGGCTCCAGCTTAGTGGTGGACCAGGTTCGGCCCCCTGTACACCTTTTCTTCCTGAACCACCCAAATTCTACTATTTAATCAACACACAGAATTACATTTTTGAAATAATTAATTAACTAGTCAGTTGCACACACTCTACCCTACCATGTAATATATCATGCAGAGAGCCCTGGCTTGCGTACTGATAAACCAAAATTCTGTTGGTTCCCTCGAGACAATATCCCATCAACTCCAAAAAATGCTCTTGCTTGAGTCTTGAAACTATAGATAACTGCATGATCCGTAGTGGCACAATAAAAACATCGCCGCAATGGATTTACAATATCAAATGAACCAGAGCCTCACCTGTGCTGTAAAATTAGAGTCTGGTTCTGTTGAAGAACTGTTATCCAGCTTCTTGATGGCTGCTTCCTGACCATCGCTCAACTTTGCATAGAAAACCCGTCCATAGGAACCTTCTCCAATCAAACCCTCGGAACCAAAGTTGCCAGTTATACTATTTAACTCCTCCAGTGAAATAGCTGGCGTCTCAATTGATGATAAATCTACCTGTGGGCCTGTCTTGGCAGCATTGCCCCTTGGTTCTCCTCTCTCTCCTATATTCAGACATGGTTACTCTAAATTATTACTCATAACCTGGAAGAGGAAAGGCATTTCTCTGAGAGGTTTATGAGATGATCAGCAAACACTGCCGAAACATTATGATGTTCCTAACGATATATAAGAATATTCAATAGTCCTCTCAATGGGCGAATGGTGTAAAATTGAGTCTGGATGTTATAAGAACAAAACAATTAGGGGGGAACAGGACACGAAATAAGAAATGGAAGAACAGGAGCGTGATACCTCCGCCACAATATGCATTAGCCCCTCCGGCTGGTGCCGTGGATTGGTTTGGAGGCGGGTCGATCTCTTCCTCCGCTCCTCCGCAGCAACTCATACTTTAAAGTAGCCGAAGCAGTGGTCTCAGAGAGCCATTCAGAGTAAACGATGATCAATGAACAACCTGAAAGCGATGGATTAACACTCTTGCGAACCCTCAATTCGTCCTTGGAATTGGTCGAGTAGGGCATTAAAATAGATGAAGATAAGTGTTTGCTAATGAAACGATTGAGGGAGGGGAACGATTGTAATATGATTGCAGTAATCTACTAGTGAGATAACTTTTAATTCAAAGGGTTTTCTCTGTCCCAAAACGAATACCCCTGTTGCGTTCTATTCTCTACTAATCGTGAAATCGCTTGCTAACCGATCATGAAATTCGGAAAGTAAATGCAAAACTTAGATATCCAAAACATGTGTTGATCTTTCATAAACACTGACAAACACCCAACCAAGAAGAAAACTGCATTATAGAATCAAAACCTCTTCTCATTTAATGATATCTAAATCTAAAGTTAGTTGTCCAGAGGAAAAAGGAAATATAAGTCAGAAAGAAGAAGAAGATTGCATATAACCTGTTCCTGATCAACACAAAATGCTCAATGAGACCTGGTTGGAGGAGAGATGAGGACCAAGAATGCTGAGGGAGTAATAGGCCGAGTCCCTCCGATGAGGTTTGTTTGGGGAAGGGCTGTGTTTTTTCCAATTTTCCGGGAAAGTCGGTTCGTTTGAAGCAGAGTTTAACCGCTAAAACTAGAATACAGCTTTCCTCTTCCCCCGCCGTCGCACGTCCTTCGCTTATTTCTATTTTTATTTTAATGCATCTTCTTTTATTGCTCTAATCTGACGGCTCCCAGCACCCCATCGCATGCAAAGCCAATTTCTAAGCCTTGGCATTATATCCCCCATTAACTCTAGATTCAGTCTCCATCGCTGACGTTCTAAATTTAATTAAAATAAATATAAATACTCCGAGTCGTAATTTTTCCAAAACGGCCAAAGTTTGTGTTTTATTTTTATTTTTATTTTCATAACTTACGTACGTAGCCATTATGCTTTTACAAAATCTATTCAGTATTTTGACGAAGATATCATATAATGGATGAAATCAAAATTACCGCCGGGGGGGGGGGGGGGGGGGGTTGACACGATATTTATTAACGATCCATTATTCGTTTATTTGGTTAGCAATTGCTACACTACTTATTAATGCTTTTTTGGTGCATAAAAGTTAAAACCCTCATTTCCGCGCCCACATCAAAATAAAAAGAGCACTCGCTTCAGTGTGAGAGTTCACAATTCTGTGAGAGGCTTTTTTGAATTCACCTACATACAATGGATGAAGAAGACCAACAAAAGGTTGCAGATCTGGTCAAGGAATTGGTACTTCGATTGCTGTCTCAGAATCACACATCCGATTCAAGAACCGCAATCCCTAACTCCCAAGAGTTTCAAACGTCTCTTCGCTATGCATTTCGCATCCTTTCCAGCAAATTGACGCCCTCTGTTGCTCCAGACGCTGCCGCCATCGCTGAGTCCATCAAGCGCCGCCTCGCCACTCAAGGTAGATCCGCTGAAGCCCTTACTTTTGCTGATCTTTACTCCAAATTTGCTTCAAAATCCGGTGTCAATAACAAATGGGCAGTAATTTATTTACTCAAAATTATATCCGAAGATCGGAAGAACTTGAAAGCCCAATTAGATACTTCGGTTTTGTTGCCCAATTTGGTATTAGCTGAAGGCGAGTCGGTTAAAGATTCAAGGACTTTGCATAGTCATGCTGCTCCTGACAAGGGATGGAATAACGGGGTTCTGTTGGTTACCAAGGATCCAGATAATCGTCGTGACATCGCTTTCCGTGAGTTTGTAAATTTGGTTAAGGAAGAAAATGAGGTGTCTGAAGAGGTCTTGGTTAGGGATGTTTTGTATGCATGTCAAGGAGTTGACGGGAAGTATGTGAAATTTGATAGTAACCTAGATGGCTATTTTTTATCACAATTGATTAAGGTCCCTACAGCCACTAGGGCTATGGCGCACAAACTCTGTGAACTGGGGAGGTTGTTTAAAAAGGTCACTGGGTACATCTTGCAGATTACATATAGACTTACAGCTGATGATGTAGGTACTGTGGGGCAGGCATTTTGTGCTGCACTGCAAGACGAGCTTACTGAATACTATAAATTGCTGACAGTGCTTGAAGTACAGTCTTCAAATCCCATTCCATTAGTATCAGAATCAGCTAGTTCATCGAATTATCTTTCATTAAGGAGGCTAGTTGTTTGGCTTGCAGAGCCAATGGTGAAAATGAGGTTAATGGCTGATTTGGTTGATAAGTGTAGGGTTTTAAGGGGTGGTGCAATGACTGGAACAATTCATTTGCACGCTCAACATGGTGATCCACTAGTTCATGAATTTATGGGAAGATTACTACAACGAGTGTGCTCTCCACTTTATGAAATGGTGAAAAAGTGGGTTCTAGAAGGGGAATTAGAAGATATATTCACAGAATTCTTTATCGTTAGCCAGCCGGTGAAAGCAGAATCTCTTTGGAGAGAAGGTTACAGGCTCCATGCAGCCATGCTTCCTTCATTCATTTCACCTTCTCTCGCTCAGCGTATTTTGAGGACTGGTAAGTCCATAAATTTTCTCCGTGTTTGTTGTGAGGATAGTGGTTGGTGTAATGCTGCAACAGAAGCTGCCCCTGCCACAGGGGCTACTGCAAGAAGAGGTGGTTTTGGCTATGGTGAAACTGATGCTCTAGAATCCTTGGTTGATGAAGCAGCAAAAAGAATTGATAAACATTTGTTGGATGTAATGTACAAGAGGTACAAATTTAAAGAACACTGTCTTGCGATTAAAAGGTACTTATTGCTTGGTCAAGGTGATTTTGTTCAATATCTAATGGATATTGTTGGGCCTGAGCTTTCTGAACCTGCTAACACTATAAGCTCGTTTAAACTTGCTGGATTGTTGGAAACTGCTATTCGATCATCCAATGCTCAATACGATGACCCGAACATATTGGATAGGCTGAGGGTCAAAATTATGCCCCATGAAAGTGGTGATAGGGGCTGGGATGTATTTTCACTTGAATATGATGCAAGAGTTCCGCTAGATACTGTATTCACAGAGTCTGTGATGTCAAGGTATTTGAGAATTTTTAATTTTCTCTGGAAGCTTAGAAGAGTAGAACATGCACTTATTGGTGCGTGGAAGACCATGAAACCAAATTGTATTACTTCTCATTCTTTTACCAAGCTGCAAAATACAGTAAAGTTGCAATTAGTTTCAACATTGAGGCGCTGCCAAGTTCTTTGGGTTGAAATGAATCACTTTGTTTCAAACTTGCAATATTATATAATGTTTGAAGTCTTGGAGGTATCATGGTCAAATTTTCTAAACGAGATGGAAGTAGCCAAGGACCTTGATGACCTACTTGCAGCACATGAGAAATATCTACATTATATTGTAGAGAAATCTCTACTTGGAGAGCGTTCTCAGTCCATTTACAAGTCTCTATTTATAGTATTTGATCTCATATTAAGATTCCGGAGTCACGCAGATCGATTGTATGAAGGAATCAATGAGTTGCAATCAAGGTATAAAACCTTCTGTATCATCTCTATTATAATTTTTATTGATTTTTAAACATATTTTCCTAATTTTCTGCTTACCTCTGTCTTTGATATATTTGACAACGTCTTTATTCAGAATCATGGAGTCCTCCTTTAAAGACCAGAATAAGTCACGAAAGCAAATAAATAAGTCTGTGGAACAGGAATCATGGATTGCTGATGGCAGGAAAGCCCTAACACAGCGTGCTGGTGAATTTCTTCAAAGTATGGAACAAAATCTGAATGTGATTGCTGAGGAGTATTCATCATTTCAAGAGGAATTTATTTCTCAGTTGCCTGTACAGCAGCATGTTGATCTTAAGTTCCTCTTTTTCCGTCTTGACTTTAACGAATTTTATGGGCGGCTGTGTCCAAGCATATAGGAGGCATATGAACACCTAGAGTTTCTATTCAAAACATCGGTTCTATAACAAAACGCGCCATGAACTATATGCTTTGCCACATGCTAGCAGCCGACAGAACAACTGTATCAGTACTAACCAACTATGGCATTGTTCGGTAATGGATTATAGGTATGGTGAATACTTCTCCTTTCTAAGATACTAAATCTATTAGAAAAATTTAAATGTAGGATATGACTCTCTCTCTCTCTTCCTGCAGGCGGTTTTCACTCCTTTCTGGTGTTTGCGTGGTGAATGTGAATGTATTAATATTCTGATTTGGTGTGAGAGGCGAGCAGCAGTATGCACACTAGTATCTGATGTTTTATGATTTCTTTGGCATTTCCAGCGGGTTTTGCATGCTAGGCAATTCAGTGATTGTACATCTGTATCATAGTTTTAGTAGCACTTGCTTGATGAAAAGAATACGGAAAAAATTCTAGTCTTTGCATTAACTACTATCTCTCCGCGGTAAAATTAGCTTCTCGCTCTTCATGGTGCTCGGGTTTTACCCGGGAGATTTAAAAAGCAAGCTATATGAGGTGAAGAATCGAAGTTATTGCCTTGCGATGGCATCCTATTTGTGGGTAAATGACCGGGTCTTTTTGAAGAAAACATGAATACCGTTGCAACTCAAGGTGCTTCATTCATGTTTCTGAATATATTGACAGAAAATGTACTTGCATCTTTGTAAACGGAGTCAGGAAATTGAAGAGTGGAATTCCTTGGCCTTTGATCTTTTTAACTGTTGGCTGCCTGTGAGGAAATGGATTAATGCGTTAGCAGAGTCATCGTTTATGACGTGTTTTTAGTTTACTCCTCAGGTTTTGATTATAAGGTGGAGAGAGATTTTTATTTCAAGTCAACATTAAAATTTTCATATAAATATATAATTTTATTTTTTATTTTTTATTGTATTGATTTTATACTTAGATAAAATGCATATTAAATAGAAATAATATTATAAAGTGTTAGATTTTAAGATAGAGGTAATGAAATTTAAGATTTTTTTTTTGTCATAGCGAAACATAGGATCACAAGAGGGGTAAGTAATAAGATGTTTTTTTAGCGTTAAATTTTGTTCCAAAATGGTCATGTTATACCTAATTTTTTTTTAAAAAAATCCCTCCCCACTGGTCGCCACCATCGGGGATCAAAGTTCCAGAGGCCATAGAATTATTGATAAGTGGGTAATATTTAGACTAATGACTACTACACTTGATAAATTAAACAAATTTGTAAAGCAAAAATTTCTTGTAATTCAAATTTAAAGAAGAAACAAAAGATTTGGTTGTATGATTTTTTCCCTCTTGTATCGCACGCGCTTAAGCTGGCATCAAGATTTTAACGCAACTTTTTTTGGCCCGAACACAGTTAGAACTTCACTAATTACTAATTAGTCATAATTCAAGGATTGATGTCATTGGAAACTCATTTTAGGAACCAAAAAACCTCCTTCCTGACATCACAGAAAGGCGCCGCACGTGGTTGTTATGTGGGCGGCCTGAGAGTGTTTTTGGGAGCACTGATCCAAGGGGTACCTGCAATGGCGAATCTCCATAATGCACTCACATGCTCTGGCGATGCGTATTCGATGCCAACCCTTGGTCCTACCAATATGCTTGCTGGCTCTGGACCATCTAACACTTCCAAACCACCTGCAACATAAAGTCACCCATTTTCATCTTCATATATCTTATATCTATACATTTGTCAAGTTCACATTTCAGTTCAGACCTTCAATAGTATGAGCTTACCGGGTTTATATAGGGGTTGGTTGGACCATTCTGTTGAAAGACCCAATGCCTGACCAACCTAAGATTTTGGACAACAATCAGCCTAAATCAGTTTTGAAACCTATGCTGATCTGATCTTGTCAGAGAAACAATCGCTCCCACCCAACTTCTCAGTAAGAACGATGGCCAGAGGAAGATCACATAATGAAGGAACCTTAAAACAGTGAATATATAGTAGTAGTCTCTGCATTTTCTTCCTCGTTTTTCTCCTCCAAACCTTCCATCCAGCTAGAAGCCTAGAACTTCCGTTATCCTAAGTTTTTAGTCTATTCTGTAGTAGCGGATTGTGATGCATATACAAATATTTTGCTCATGGTGAGATAACATGTATAATGTGCATTTAAGATTGCTGGTTCTTGCATTATGGACATAGTTTCTAAGAACTTCTTAGAGAACGAGGGTAAGAAGTAAGCAAATTATTAACCGAGTTGGATTTCTCAAAGCATCTCGAGCTGATTATTAGAAGGGCAAGATGAAAGATGGGAAACTAACCTTCCCAGGGCCCGTAAGAAGTATAGGTTTCTCAGTTTTCTGACCTCGGCGCTGCTGAATGACATCCATTCCTGTCATATTCTTGATTATTATAAAGATACATCTTATTCAGATGATAAGTTATATGACCAAAGGTGATGATAGAACTTTACCACTAATGGGCGCACAAGAACGAATCAAAACAGCAGCTCCAGCCCCTTCCTTGTCAGCAACAACATTCAGCATCATGTGGAGACCATAACAAAGGTAAACATACGCATGTCCACCAGGTCCAAACTACGAGTTAGAAACAAACAATTAAAAGCATTAATCACAAATTACTTTAGAACCCTCAAATCGTCAATATAGGCAGTGATTAAGATGAAAATGCGTGTAAAAAGAGAGCAAATGAAGCTTCTTACGACAGGGGCAGTTCTTGCTGTAATGCCAAATCGACCATGACAAGCTGAATCATTTGGTCTGTATGCTTCCACCTAACTGATATGAATTCCTCGTTAAATACCAAGTATAGTCTGTCCCACACCCTCAACACACACGTAATGAGGCACAACCATTGCATGGTGCCAAGCAAAAGGAGAAAAAGAAAAGACGCAATGCCTGGTGCTTTCATTTTCTCTCTAAATGAAGTTTGTACAATTAGAGGTCTTCAATAAGAGTGATTTGCTGCTTCACATTAGACTTCGGAGCAGACCTCAGAAAACCTGACTGAGATGCTCCATATGCTTGAGTTATTTACGACCAAAAAAGGGGCAAAAAAAAAAGTATACATTCGACATACAATAACACACTAAAAAGATTGGAAAAGGCAAACATTTTTATTGCACCAATTAAGCATGCTATATCCCAAACATTGATGCTGTCCTGTTGCAATCCAACGAGGAACTGAAAAAGAAAGATGGCTAGAATCTTCTTTACCTCAGTAATCTGAAGAACGACCTCGTCCCTGCGAAGGTACTTACCCAACAAACGGGGGGCAAGGTCTAACGCATCAATTTGAAAGAAATCTCGAGGCAAGATTTTCATTTTCCCAAAACAAGTGTCTGATAGCTGCGAAGCATTTAATCTGGGTTGAGGTTGGAGCTGAGGCTTGGATTTAGCCCTAAGCCTCGTTAATTTGGAACGCTGACTCGTGCCTACTCGGCTGCCATCATCCGGTTCACTCTCCGGAATGGTTAAAGTGGGCTTTCCGACTCGTTTGAATCGCTGGGTTCTTGGTGTTGGCGGCCCTCGAAAGCAATAGGAATCAAACAAAGAATCAGGTACTGAAGCAGAAGGTGACCCGCCTTGGACTTTGGCGGGTACTGACTTCGGCACAGACATCCGGCGTCTCATACCGTATCCTTCCGGTCGTTTCAGTCCCGCCTTGTGATTAATCATCCATCGAACATCCATTTTAGCGTTTGATCAGGAAGGGGAAACAACGCTCTCGGGGCTCGTGGTCCCTTTTCGGCCCTTTGAAATAATTCTTCTTTTAATTCCTCCGTCCATTTATTACTTGCATTATATTCAATAGAGTATCAATAAAATTAATTTAAAAAATAGATAATTATAAAAAAAATATTATATTTAAAATTAATATTAACATTTTAATTAATTTTTTAAAAATAATCCTTTAATTTTAAATATATAAATTAATTAAAAATTTAATATTAACTTAAATACAAAATATATTTATTAAATTATTTTGTTGATATTTTATTAATATTAATTAAATAAGGGAGAAATGATAGATATCGTTTTGGAATATAATATTTTAATAGGAAATAATAAAAAGTTTAGCGTATGAAACGAAAGCATGGGAAGGCTAAGTGGGCCTGGGAGGGTTCTAGACCATTCTTGGGTCTGAGTTGTGGTTGAGTTTCTGGATCCTTCTAAATTCAAAAGAGGCCAGATTTTGACCTCGTTCTTTTTCTGTTTTCCTTCCCTCGTGCGTTGCCCAAACAATCCGCATTTTCCCAACTCTCTCGGATCTCTCTTTGAGCTTCATTCTTTCTTTCTCGTGTCCCATGGCTAGGTATGGCGAGGGCGACAAGCGCTGGATCGTTGAGGATAGGGCCGACGGCACCAACGTTCACAATTGGCACTGGGCGGAGACCAACTGTCTCGAATGGTCCAGAAACCTCTTCTCCAAGCTTCTCTGCGAACTCACCGTTCTTGATGGCGAGGACAACTTGTTCATCAACACCAAGAACGTCGACAAGGTCGATGGCGAAGCCTATGTCAATGTCCGAAAGGGCAAAATCATTCCCGGTTACGAACTCAGTCTCTCTTTGTCTTGGGAAGGAGAAGCCAAGGATTCCGACGGCAAATCTTTGCTTAAGGTCGATGGGACCGTGCAAGTTCCCTATATCTCCGACGAGAATGCCGATGAGGACCCTGAGCTTAAGTTCACTGTCAATGACGAAGGGCCCGTTGGCAAGAGGCTCAAGGAGGCCATGATTTCACGGGGTAAACCTTTAATCTTGGACAAAATCAGGGTTTGGGTCGAGAGCATGGCGAAAGGTGGACCTGTCAAAGACGACTTGGAACCCAAAAAAGTGACTCAGCAGAATCCAGCTGCCTCAACTTCCGCCGCTGCGCCCAAGAAAGAGGCTGTCGCGGAGAAAAAGTCCAAGAGTGATAGCAAGAAAGGTCGTAAAACAATCACCTTGACGGAGAAGTTCAGTTGTAGAGCAAGGGATTTATATGAGATATTGATGGATGATAATAGGTGGAAAGGTTTTACGCAGAGCAATGCGAAGATAAGCAAGGATGTTGGTGGAGAATTTTTCATTTTTAACGGGTCGGTGACCGGAACCAATGTGGAATTACAGGAAGCTAAACTGATTGTGCAGAAATGGAGGTTTGGGAACTGGCCTGATGGGATTCGTTCTACGGTAAGTTTTGTTTTTTCCCTGAGTTTTGAATAATTTGGATTGGATTCTTTTTACATAACTGAGTGACAGATTAATGTACCCGGTGGAAATGAATTTTGCAGGTTAGACTTGTGTTTGAGGAACCTGAACCAGGGGTTACGATCATCAAGCTGACACATTCTGATGTACCCGAGGAAGACTGGTGAGTGTGTAATTATTTTATTTTTCTGGATATTTCCTCGTGTGTTTATGATCCTTAATTTGACTGTTCCGATTGCCTGCAAACGCAGCTACGGGAATGCCACTGTGGTGGAGAACACCGAGAGAGGATGGCGGGATCTCATTTTCCAAAGGATACGGGCAGTTTTTGGTTTTGGACTTTAAAGTTTTCATATGATCTTTTTAGTATGTGGGGGTTTTTTTATTCTCTTCACGAATCTTAAACTTGTCAGGAAGGAAATGTTAGGATTAACATTGGATGTTGTGCACTGTAACACACTTGGTTTATGTTGGGTTCAAATGATACGGATTCTTCGACTGAAACGGATCTCATCGTCTCTCGTTTTATTGTATGGGTTTTGTTGATCTAAACGAGGTTTAAATCCCACTTCCAACATTGCATGTATTTAGCAGCAGCAGCTTTGAATGTCATGGGATGAATCAGTTCTTTGTTTACAACTGCACCACCCTACTATGTTTGCTTCTTGAATGAACCTATGAACTTGAGAGCAAAAGCTCACGGCTCTTGGAATTGGAGTTATTTTTCAGGCAAGAAGTATTCGAAGTCGCTATGATGGTGATCCCGTGGTGGCTAAAGAATTTGTAGGGTGTGGATAATTTGCTCATTTTTGTTCTCTAATTAGATTCGATGTTTTTCTTTAATTAGTAGACCCTGTTTCCTAAGGTTTTATATATTCAGGTTGAATTAGGATGCAACGTGTGATTATTTGGAAATTTATAGGAATCAGATTTGGAGAAATTGAACGTCTATACATTTATTTATATTTAATATAAAAATTCTAATAAACTATTTTATTCATGAGCTCGGCCTATTGTTCAGTAGCATATTACAATAGCTATAGCTGTAATATAATTGATTAGAGCCCCAAAACTGAGCCCAATATGTGAAAGAATCTGAAATTTCTAGCCGGCGGATTCGAGAGCCGAGTAAGAGTAAGGATGATGATTTTGATCGAATTTAGGCTGATAAAAACAATCGACAGGCGGATGTACTAAATTGGTTTTCACTGTAGGTGTTGAAAGATCTGAGCTAAGTTGGTTGTTTAGTCCTGGGCCTTCCTGGCTGGCATGGCTGCGTTGTCCCTCTAGGAACATAACAACGCGCTCTGCGTTCGTAGTTTCATTTTTTTGGAGCCAAATGCCTAAGTAGAGTAGAAGGAAAAATAAAATCTGCTAGAGTAGAGGATTTAGGAAGGTTGAAGGAAATGGTGACAGTAAAAAGGCCATTGATCTGATGAGAGTTTCATGAGAGCAACATAATAGGTTGGGAATGTGATGTTTCTTAAAAGTTTGTGTTTAGAGAGTCTAATTAATGTGCTGATTTGTTAACTAAGCTAACTCACAGCTTAGATGCCATATTGAAAGGAGAAAGTAAGGATTAATTAGGTGTATTTGTATGAAAACCTCCTGAGAATTATTAGATTTGCTACTGTTTTATTCATAGGGGGGAAAATTGCCATTCTTTGTGACAAAATATTTTCCCATCAAATAAAGTAAAGGCCAGCAGAGTAAAAAAAAGGCCCAGAAACGGAATCAGTTTAGGTGGACGCTGTCGGTTTGGACCGGAGAAAAGGCTCTAAAAAAGCCCAGATGGAACTAGCTTAGGTGGACGATGTCGGTTTGGAAAATTGGAAGGATAAAAAGTAAAGCGTCGCCTGAGAGATTCGAACTCTCGCGGGGAAACCCCATGTACTTAGCAGGCACACGCCTTAACCACTCGGCCAAAGCGACACCTTGTGTAATTGGAGATATAATTATATTAAAATTCAAAACAATCCCTGTCTCTTTTTGCGGAACAACCGATTTATTGGTATTGGGATGAGTTTCATCAAGGGCCCCCTTGGCTATAATTGCTTATCTGCTCCTCTTTTCCATGGAAGCCTTTCAAATATAAACTAGAGCTCCACATCGGTTTAATTATATATGATGACTTGGGTATATATATATATATATATATATATATATTGCATTAGAAATGGATTTTTGTGGCCAAAATTAGTGACATGGGGATATGGGGGAACTCGATCAGTAGATATAATGTTGATCAACAACAAACTCCGTTACAAAACCAATTCTATATATGATCACATATAGCTGAACTTACACATTAACCAAAATACAAAAAAAGAATACTGACATTGTATCTATGAGAGATGAACAAACCAACTAATAAGGTGATGAAATCCTGCAGCCTCGGAGTTAATACGTTATAAACATTATGGGCTCTCTATTCCGCTTGCTTTTGTATCTGTCGTGCCTTTTGCGAAGTCCCTCTAAGAATAAGAGTGTTCTTTCAGACCAAAAGCGAAAAAGAAACGAATGTTAATGTTTTATTGTTAGATAATATTATTTTATTGTGATTATAATAATAATATTTTGAGAGATATTTTAATTTTTAGATATATAATTTTATGTTTAAAAATAATTAATAATTTATTTTATCTAATATTAATATTATTTAAAGAAAAAAAATTATTATACAATTGGATAGTAGTGATTCTAACTGTTTTTTTTTTAAATTTATGTAAAAAAAAGAAGAAAAAGAAAAAGAACGAGAAAGGGCTTAAAGAGCATGTGACTCTGCGAAGGAAAACTAAAAAAAAACGGAAACATAAACTATTTCACAACGAGAACTATTCCTCCTTGATAGTTGGCTCTTGTCGTGCTCCCTCGCACTGTCGGCGACACCACTCGATGCCACGTGGATTCATCTCATTCCTCCTCCTTTATACGCGTGGGCTCGATCTCGTCCCTTTAATTTGATCTCCCAAGATCATACTTTAATCTCAATTATTGGTTTATCGTTTTAGAAAAGTTTATTTTAATTGAATGGAACGCCCTGTGTGACCATAAATGCAACTGATGTTCTTCTTTTCATAATTGAAAAAACATAATGAATCTCCCGCCGTCCATTTTTCAACCATGTAATTTATTTAATATAAATGAATAGTTTATCAGACTTGAGACATGAATCTGGGGTGCTAAGCTTATGTGCGCCGTGTAGAATTTTCTACCAAAATAGGATATTAGGATTTTAGTAAGAAAATTTAGCATAGTTTCATGGCTGACTTCAGGATTAGAATGCACACTCGTTCTCATTGAATTATATCCCCTTTTTTATATTTATTTTAATATCCATCCTATTATTTTCCATTAAACTGTGTATAGAAAAAAAAAATCTTCCGCCCAGTTTGTTCGTCTTATGTGCTTGTCCTTAGAAAGGCCAGACACAAAACATTTGAAGAGGTGTTCATCGAATAAAAGATTAATTGTTTGGTCGAAAAAGAATAAAAGATTAATTAATGGGACTGGGAAATTCAGGTACAACCCCAACAACGTGGCCGCGAAGTCGAGGAACGCAGGCTTCAATCAAGCAAGGCATTTCGACCCACCTTCCCCCACTCACATCTCTCAAGTCACAATTTTCTCTAAACTAACCCAACCCACCTTCTCTCTCTAGAACCTTTTCTTTCTCTCTCTTGTTCCCACATCGCTCAGGTTCTCTATTCTCACAACCTTGACAGAAACATTCCTCACACTCTCTCTCTCTGTTCAAGATAGGGACGATAGCACGGCAGACGCTCTCCGTCCATGGCTGATGCCACCAAGTGCCATCCCGTCGGTGGAGGGAACCTCATCTCAGAGCTCATTAGCTTCCTCGCTCATTTGAAGACCAGAAGATCAGTACTCTTTGCCTACGGCTTCATGCTCGCTTTTGTTGCTTTCACTGTTGTCTTAGCGTTCTCTCCTTCAACAAATGCCTCTTCTCCTTTGTTCACCAACGTGTTCGCTTCAAGTTCTACGCCTGCTTCATATAAATCTCATTTCGATTCCCTCTTCTCCTACTTCTTCCCCAATATTTCATCTCCCAACCATCCCCAAAGCTTTCCCCTCCACATCAACACCACTTCTAGATCTATTAATGTCACTTCTTTATCTCCCAACTCAAGTTCCAAACCATCCTCTTCCAAAGCTCCAGCCACAAATCACACCGCAATTCCCTCTTCTAATTCTAAGAAGTTAAGTAATCGGACATCAGTTTTGCCAGCGAAGCCGCCTCCCATTGCGAATAAGGAATCATCCGGCGCTGTAAATCATACTCGGAGCCCTATGAAGTCCAATGAAAGTAAAGCAGTGAAGGCAAATCAATCCACTAATGCTGCCACCTCACCACAAGTTTTGGCGTCTTCCCCTCTCCAAAGTTTCCCAGTTAGCCCGAGGAAAAATCTGAGTTCAGTTGAGGGATTGAAGGGTGTTGCAACGAATAATTATACAGCTTCCATGGCGAAGAAGCAGAGAAATTCGACTGTTACAGGACAGAAGACTGAGTTGATCGAGTCCCTGATGAAATGCGATTTATTTGATGGGGAATGGATTAGGGACGATTCTTATCCTCTTTATATACCCGGTTCTTGCAGTCTGATTGATGAGCAGTTCAATTGTATTCAGAATGGCAGGCCTGATAAAGACTATCACAAATACAAGTGGAAGCCTAAGGGCTGCAACCTTCCGAGGTAGGTGAATTGAATGGATTTTGTTTGTCTTGTCGTTTGTTTCGAACCAAATCCGTTAATCCGTTTGGTTTCCCGTTATTCTATAACGGATTTGGCAGTTTTTTGGTATTGAGGTTTTCCCTTGACGGGAATGTTTGTATCTGTAAAAGTTCTACAAAATTTTCGCAACTTGTGTCGGTGATAGACTGCCAAATGATTTGTCTGTGTTCTGCTTTGCCCCTGATTTCTTCCCATTCTGTGGTATGCGTAACAGCCTTCTAAAGTTGCAATTCAATAAAGTAATGATCATATATCTGTAATTACAGGTTGGACGGCCATCGTCTTCTCAATATGCTAAGAGGGAAACGATTGGTTTTTGTTGGCGATTCCCTCAACAGGAACATGTGGGAATCTCTAATTTGCATACTGAGAAACTCTGTCCAAAATAAAAGCAAAGTTTATGAAGCAAATGGCAGGGTCCAATTCCGAGGGGAAGCCTCCTATTCTTTTGTATTCGAAGTGAGTATTCTTAAATTTCTATTTCTTTTTTCTGAAATGAAAATAAAAATTTCTGGTTTGTGCGATATTTTCATTCCCCTCACTTCGTTCACTTGGTTTTTACCGGCAAGTAGGATTATAAGTTCACCGTTGAGCTTTTTGTATCTCCATTCTTAGTTCAAGAATGGGAAACCGCGGACAAGAATGGAACAACGAAGCAAACGCTTCGTCTGGATCTGGTTGGCAAGTCTTCTGATGAATACATAGATGCGGATATTATGATCTTCAACACTGGCCACTGGTGGACACATGACAAAACTTCTAGAGGGTAAACTCATATTACCATTTCGTTGTTGGTCAACAGGCTGCAATGTTGCTCACATTCTCTTTTAATTCTCTTATATTCTGCAGGAAGGACTATTACCAAGAAGGTAGCCATGTCTACGAGGAATTAAATGTTCTCGAGGCATTTCGAAGAGCTATAACAACATGGAGCAGATGGGTTGATGCCAACGTGAATCCATCGAAGTCTATGGTCTTCTTCAGAGGCTATTCTGCTTCCCATTTCAGGTAAAGCTATACTATTATTCATTAACGTCGCATTCACTAGTCGATGGAGCTAGACGGCTGATTATACGTGGAAACATGGGTGTCTGTCTTGTAGTGGAGGACAGTGGAATTCTGGAGGGCAATGTGACAGTGAAACAGTGCCTATCGAGAACGAGAAATATCTGACAGAATACCCACCAAATATGAAGGTTCTGGAAAATGTGATAAAGTACATGAAAACGCGTGTGACATATCTGAATATTACTAGAATGACCGATTTTAGAAAGGATGGTCATCCCTCCATATATAGGAAGCAAAACCTGTCACCAGAAGAAAGGAGATCGCCTTTAAGGTTTCAAGACTGTAGTCACTGGTGCCTTCCCGGTGTTCCTGATGCTTGGAATGAGATTCTCTATGCACAGCTTCTTATCAGACAGTATCAGAATCAGAAACAGAACAAGAGACCTTAAGTTGATCAACCACCAGATGCACATTTATATCCCATTGCTTGAGCTTCTGCAGAAACAGATACCATTCATTCCACTTTTGTGCCATCTGTTTCCTGGCCATGGTAATGGTATAGCGATGGTTTGCCCTCCCTCATGTTAAAAATGATTATGTTACTTGAATGTAAGAATAGTAGAGATAAAAGATGAGATGATGAGGAAAGAGGAGACTAAAGTGAGGTGTCTTCTCGGGTCATTGAAAATTAATAATCCCTTACAATTCTTCTGTCCTGGTTGAGACGGTATTGTATAGAGCGATACTTCCATAAATTCAAATTTTTAGGGGAAATATTATAGATTCAAACATTATGCATATATCAATGATATAGTAATTGTCAATTTTAGAAGAATTGGCTTTGATAGTTTAATGTCCTGTTCTTGAGATGAGCTGCGTCAGTTGGTCCGGCTGGCGGCCTGTGTTTACGATGATATAGGAGATTGGTCCAAAATTATTAATATTAATTGAAACTCAGTTATAATAAATAAAAGCTGCTGGTCCGACATGAATCGCATATATTTTTTTGGTAAACGATATGCTTAAACACGATCCTTTTCCAACAGACAATGCCGCGTTAATACGGAGAAACGTCCCTATCCAGAGACTCTGGAATAATATAAATGAAAATGAATGGACTGTGTTTCAATTGGTCACGTGAAATCCTTTGACTAATTAGAGCGTCGTTCAACAATGTGTCACAGGTCTTGCGTTTGTTCAAGTTCTGGTAATTTACCGGTGTCTCTCAGGGGGAAGGGACGTGGGTTTTCTAATGTGCCCCCAGTCATCATAAAATTTATAATACTCGAGACGTAGGAGTAATCACGGGCTCATAATCAGGTTTTACTATTTATAGACAGGGCTCCCTATTATTAAGAAATGGCCTTACCAAGCCCGATCCATATGGTTACCCTGAGATTTCACCAAAATGACGGCACGAGGTGTAGAAAATATTTTGAGCCATCCCTCTTATCCTTTATTTAGACCGCGTGGCGCAATAAGTGCGTTGCTATGTATAATTAAGGAATGATCCAGAATGCTATGCATTGGTAAAATCTGAGAACCCATGGCATGAATCTCTGTGTGTGTGTTAGGAAAGTCTGCACTCAAGGGACTTCCAGCCTGGCAGGGATGGTATTTTTTTATTATTCGATTTTAAAAAAAACGTAGTCGTGAAAACCGAAAAAAGGAAGTTGAACTTTGAATAAGTAGGCTTTAAATGGTAGGAAGCATATGCATTCGGGGAGCCAAGGGAATTAGGCCTGCGAGAGGATCTGGGGAATTGAATGAAGAGAGCATCGGAATCCATAAAGGATATTCGATGCTGTGGCTTTAGGGTCTTCAGCTCAAGTACTGATATATCACAGGCACAGACACTGCACCCAAAAGCCTCTCTCTCTCTCTCTCTCCCCCCCCCTCCCCAATATATCTCATTTCTGACACGTTCCTATTTAGCTGCATCTCCCTCCTTCCTTACTCGCATCTCCACTAACCCAAAGCCTCCTCTATCCATTAGGCGTTTCACCATGGTTTTCTCCTTCTCTTCTCCATCTTCAACACACCGAGCTTTCAATTTTCATGGCGTCCTCCTTCATTTCTTTTCGAATTCACATGAACCCCCACCCCCACTGACACACACACAGGGATCTTGTGTGAACAGAACCAAGTTGCCTGCGCCTATTCGGACCTGACAACTGAATTTACTTTGGACCCCCATATGCCAAACTTGATGTTCATTTGCATCACATTCCTCAATTCTTAAACGAAAAATGATTTATTATCAGCGCGCAATTAAATGAAAGTCTAAATGCTAAATTATTATTAGATAGCACCCATGAATATGACGTCTTATTAGGGTGAAAGCAGAAAGGGAAAAGGAAATACAGGAATAAGGGATAAAAGGGTTCAAACATATTATGTGCCGAACTAAAAATTGAGTCCATGCAAGTCCTGGACGGTAATCCAAAAACCCGAACAAAAAGTCCAAAAAAACGACAAGAGATTGTTTTTGTCTAGGGATCTAGTGAGAAACAGATCATTATTTCCGGGTGCATTAGCAAACTCGAGAACTACTCGTGCTTGGAAAATGCATGTATCACTTTATTACCCATGACAGTACATGTTAGAGTTGTTGGTAAGGTATTCAAAATTCAAACCACCGCGGATTATTACCAGTCGTTACCATTCCTTTAAAACGTTAAAAAGTCAAACGATAGAACCCGAATAACAATAACATCAAAGAAGGGGTACACCCAAAAGATTAAAAGGCATTCGTATTTTGTCATTCTGGTCCACAAAAAACGACCTCCAAAACAGGAACCCAAAAAACTATACAAATGGAATAGGTCGCCTGGGGAATGCATTGTCTTCTTCTCATATAATAATATCATAAAGAAATGAGACAAAAGAAAAAAAAAAACAAAAGAATCAGAATGTGATCACGACGAAGGAGTGCGATGAGGCTGGACCGTTCTGGGGTTGGTGAGAGACATGAGTGGGGATGCCTGAGAAGCGTTGTTGGGGGCCGTGACGGTGGTTAATGCGGAGGCAGACGATGATGAGTTCGTGGCCACCCTTTCGCAGGAGGGGCACATTGTCAGAGTGGTAGCTGGAAGCTGCATGAAAAATGGCAGAGACGTCTTTAATGCCCTCAGTTCTTGCAGTTCCTTCTGCAACCTCCTATTCTCTTCTGTCAGCGTCTCGCAGCATCTCTTCAGATACTCACAATCTACTTCCGTCTGCTTCAACTTTGTCCTGCACATTTCAACAACAAAGCCAAACACCGTCTTACGATTTCGATCTTTGTACGACATTATCAAAGAACCAGAATTTATAAGGGTGTTTTAAAAAACCGGGTGCTTGTTTCTACCTTGCCCTTCTGTTCTGAAACCAAACTTCCACTTGACGAGGACGAAGATTTAACTGTTTTGCCAGAATCAGTTTCTGCTTCTGCACATAAAAGAATAGATAAAATTAAGAAAACATCAACACAGAACAGTTTTGTGCAAGGAATCTAAAGAACGAGTTTCAACACTTACGGGATTAAGAGTAGTGTGTTCTTTGAAGCTTTCATCAAGAAAAGCTGATTGTTCCTTGGATAGCCTGAGTTTCTTGCGAGTCGACCCGTTTTCATCATCGTCACTGGCCCTAGAACTAGCTCTTTCACCTTCACCCTCAAGCTCCCTCTTGCTTTTAGTGCCCGCGTTACCACGCCTCATGTAGAAGTCCATGTGAAATGATGACACACTGTTAGGAGACGACGACAGAGGAGTACCATCGTCCTCCTCCTCCACTCCTGCCGCCGGCAAACGGTTGACGTCCAACCCCTTGGCTCCTCCATCCGGCGAGAAACGTTGAGATCCCACTGTCAACCACAATATACAAGATTTCTCAGAAAATCCTAACAAAAGATTCTCAGATTCGATTAGAAAACAACTGAAATAAAGCATCGGGAGTATGTACAAGAATCGGAGAGCCAAGGAATCCGAAGATGGGAAGCTGGGTGGGGTCGAGGAACAGGCGTGAAGGGAAGAAGGTCTAACTGAAGAGGCGGATCTGAAGACGCTCTGGTCTCGTCTACTACCTGTGTGGGACTGGCCCTATTCTGATCGGAAGCTTTCACAGAGAGACCTTGGCCGAGTGCCATGCAGAAATCAGCTTCCTTGTTAGGCATTCTTGGGGCCTTGTCCAGTATAGGGAAGCCCTTTGGTGCGTCTCCCAAGCTCAAAGCCAGCTCCATATTTAGGCAAGAAAGAGACAAGTCCCAAACAGGTAAGACTTGGGAATGGTTTTCTGGTGTAAAGATAAAGCAGCGAAGCTGAATGCTTTTGAAAGCAGAAAGAAGACAAGCTTAGAGTGTAGCGGCCACGCTCTTGTTCAAGGCAAGACGAAGAAAGGCACAAAGTTAGAAAGTGGAAATTGCAGAATCCTTTTCTCCACTAACGACCACTTTATAATTCTGCTCCTTTGGCATGTGGGGAGCAAAGATTGGCCGACAAATCCAGGTGGACAAACGCACGTGAATCTATTTAAATATACAAACCCTTCATTGCTTTTGCTTATTATGTACACTTCCCCCATTTATACAACCCTTCTCTATAACCATGGCTTGCTTGTGACATTTAATTAATATAACTTCTACGGCTATAATATAATAATGACTCCTATATGTGATGGTAGTAATAGCATTGTTCCTCTTCTTAAATGAAGCAAGGCTGTGAAACGATGTCGAGTTGGTCAACATCTAAGTGAAGGAAAATCGGCCCGCGAATGAACAGGAGACACTGATAGTGGAGTTCTTTTTCGGTTACATAGATAGTGGATCTTTTGCTATAGCATCATTTTTGTCATCAAAATATAGCACGTAGATTATGTACGAGTCTAATTTAAAAAAATATACAGTACATAGATTGTTAACATTTAATATATAATTTAATTAAAAATTTAATTTTAATTATAAATATAAAATATTTTTTTATATATTATTAATATATTTTTAATAATAATTAAATAAAAGAGAGAGGGAATAAGTTAAAATAAATTGTTAGAGTATTTTAAATAAAATATTTTATATTAATTAATGTAATTAATATATTTAATTTTAAATTAAATATGTTATATTTGAAAAAAATTAGAAGTGATATTTCTTTTATTCAGTTAGGCGAGGAAGGTCTATATGTTGGAAATCGTGCCCTAGGGGCCAATCATTATCTTATGAACATTATTGATTTATGAATTTATTAATTGAATTATCATATTATTTGCATGTTTACTATGATAACCATCCTTGGATAATTCATGATATTATCCTAAATGTCCCTGGTCGATCATCTATGCGGGAGCACAGATGAAATAAGACCAGTATGACTTTAAAGATGTATAGAGATATAAATCAAAATCATAAGCACATGTAAGAGTACAAGGTGCTGGACCGACCCGCTATGAGAGAACTGCATGGGTAACGTCATAAGCTTCTCTCATATACAAACTATGTCAATATGCCCTTTGACCTGAGATCATCATGGATTCCTACATGATAAAAATGCTCAGCTTTGACCTAGTCAAAAGTCACTTTTGACCGAGTGATCATAAAGAATATGTTCGGTCTTAGTGGTTTTTCATGCGGAGGAATGTGAATGGTCAAGATGGAATTTGTCCCTCACATTCGTGGAGAGATATTACTGGGCCCTTCGATGAGTGAGTCTGAGAAATGTATGGCCATACTGTAATTGAAAGGTAGTTCCATTTCTATAGTCAGACTACTCAGGGATCGAGAAAGTAACGGTCGGGAATAGGAGGATGACATTATCCATGCCTCATCCATGACCAAAATATCGTGTGACAGAAGGGACATGATATGGTTGTATAAAAAGTTACATCGTTTATCGATCCTCATATGATTTGGGTAGTCGTTATGTCTTGCTAGAGACCGCTTACAACTTGTGGGCTAGTATAGCAAATGGCCCACTGCCAACTTCATATGGGCCTACAGGGTCGCACACAAAATAGCCCAACACAAGCTATGATGTCCAGATTCATTGAATCTAAGATATGTCCAGATTCAATGAATGATCCAGGTGAATGTATATATATTTATTTATATTTATATTCGTATATATATAAATTCGTATATATATATATTATATATGAGATATATGAGATTTAATTTATAAGGATAAATTAAATCCCTATCACGTTTGAATTCAAAATTCAAATTGATAGGATATCTCATATAAGAGATATTTATAAGATTTAATTTATAAGGATAAATTAAATCTCTATCACGTTTGAATTCGAAATTCAAAATGATAGGATATCGCATATAAGAGATATTTATAAGATTTAATTTATAAGGATAAATTAAATCTCTATCACATTTGAATTCGAAATTCAAATTGATAGGATATCTCATATAAGAGATATTTATAAGATTTAATTTTAAGGATAAATTAAATCCCTATCATGTTTGAATTTGAAATTCAAATTGATAGGATATCTCAAATTTGTTTTATGAGAATAAATCAAATATAGTTCAGTCTCATCTTTATTTAAAATTAAATAAATAGGTAATTAAATCTGTGGGACGGATTTAATATTATTTATTTAATTAGTTTCTTATAAAATTATACAATATATGATATTGTATTATTTTCAGAATTAATATAAGATTAACTCCTAAAATCCTTTTCGGTTAGGGAAAATGCAGAGCATCCTATATATCTAATATTAGGAGCTACGTTTTGATATAGACACACACATAGAACACAGAAATGCCGAAGGGGACTCTGCAAAAGGTTTGCAGATAAGAAACTGCCGAAATAGAGACGGAGAGGACGAACTCTTGAGAAAGCCCTGGAGGGACAAGAGACGCTAGCACGTCGTTCGTGGTTGAAAAGCTGTTCGTGTGGATACCAGTAGAGGAAGTCGACCTGAGTCGTCGACTTCTTGTGATCAGAAAGGGAGCACGAGCCGCAGAGAGAAGCTGTGAACGTCGTGACCGAAAGCTGTGGAAGTCGCTGAGACACACTGAGGGTAATGCTTCTTCCCACTTGACTTAAACACATACGGTAGATCCTGGCAAGGAATGAAAAATTTTTAAGATAATTTCCGCTGCGTGTCTTTCAATTCCTTACACTATATAGCGTGTGTTTAGGAAAAAAAATTTAAACGAGTTTATAAAAAAATGAGTTTATAGACAGCTTATAGAAAAAGACTTTTATAAAAGATATTATAAAAAAAAATAATTTTAAATAAATGAGTGTTTGGATAGTTATTTGTATAAGGGTTTTATGATTAGTAAATTACAAAAAAGGATATGAGTATTAAATGAGAAGAGATAAAATATTAGAGGAGAGATGAGAGAGGGTGTAAGAGAAAAAAGAGAAAAAAAGTATGAGAGAGGATGCAAGAAAAAATAGGGATAATATAATAATTGGTTAATTCATAAACTCTTTTACTATTTTATAAGCTGTTTTAACTAGCTTATCTAAAACTTTAATTTTAAATTATAATTTAGTCTAAAAATTTATTTAAATAAATATGACTATTTATTTAAAAAAATTTAAATTAATATTTTAAGTTAAATCTAAATTTTAAATTTAGGTTTAAAGAGTATCCATAACCTAATCATACCCGAATTAATGTTATATCAGACATTTGGTTAAAACGCCAAAGTGACATGTCCCAAACAGTGTGCTAGAGTACGATGATGATGAGTATCAGGGAAGAGAGATATCAGTATTCGGTAATGCTGCTGCTTCTTTTTTTACTGCAAAAGTTGATATATTTGGGGAAGTTGGCCTTACCAGATTGGTATGTACTAGTATGTCTTGTTTTTTTTTTTTTCAAAAAATAATAGCGTGTGGGTGAAAGGAATATGAAGAGAATAAGGAGTATAATGAGAATGATGGAGGATGGGAGGAGAGAGAACGAGAAAAATGATGAGAAGGGTTTGGTGGGAATTGGAGAATGATGGGAGGGAGAGGGTAGGAAGACAGGGATTTGATATGCTATGATGGTGCCCCATGGGAGATGGTTTGAAGCTTGAGAAGTGATTGCAGTTTCCGAGTTTTTAGCTCCGATTAAAGTGACACCATTTTGAACTGAAATGGCCGATAGTAGCTTCCCCGCCTACACACCTATCCTCCACATTCACCTCCATCTCTCCCTTACAACGATCATCTCAAGAGCTACGGTTTTTTAAATTAAGGAGGGAGATACTATTAGCCTTAGATTATAAGGGAAGAGTTTTTTTTTTAAAAAAAAAAAGAACTCATCCTTTTTAAATTTAAAAATGGCAGTGCGATTTTGTTTCTTATTATTTAAAAATGGTTGTTTTTCCCAAAACATCGATTACTTTACATATTTATCGTTTCATATTTTTCAAGTAGTTTTTTATTGACTTTTGTTGGGTCCATGCACATGATTAAAATTTGTAACTAAATTAATCAACTCCATGAGTTGAATATAAAGAGGGAGGTGGGGATAGCTGAGTAGAAAGAAGCGTGATGGGGAGAGAAAGATAAGAAAAGGGGCAGTGGGGAGAGAGATGGGGGAGATGATTAGGAGGAGAACTTAATTCTTAATTTGACCGTGTTAACGAGGGAGACAAAGATACTACCTTTTACTATTCCCATCAAAGTTTCAGGGAGCAACCTGGGATTTTATAAATAAAATAAGATAATAAAAGGGGAAGCTTCTTTTGAGACTTTTGGGAGAGCAGCATCGTCCATAAAATAAAAAAGAGGAGGGAGGGAGGGATAGCAAGAGGGGATCCAAGGAGTCCACGGAACAGGGAATTATGTGGTGGTCCCGCCCGCGTGCCTCTCCTGTCCCACAAAAGCCGTCCTCCCAATCTCTCTCTGTTTTCTCTTTCTTTCTATTGGAACAATAGGAGGATTTGAGATGACAGCCCACTTTTTAATTGAAGTCTCTGCAACGTGTATGGGGAGGAATTGGAACACCCGCGTGTGGCTGACTATGTGGAGGAGTTATTATTCCCTTTCTGTTGACGTTTCTTTTTGGGGGTGGGGATTTTGTCACGTTGATATGCCATTTAGTGGATTTCAACTTTATACTTGAGATATTAGATGTGTTCTTTGGAAGAAAATGGAGGATTAGTGATGAAGAGGGGTTAGGAATTACAAGTACTCATGCCCAATTGCACGCGTGGCTTCAGTCGGCTATTCCTCCAAGACGAGCTTCCGAGGGCAGGTGGGGAGCTTGTTATCCGGATGAATATTTCGTGAATTGCTCCCATATCTACCTAATACTGGCATACCATGAAGGGGGTGATAGATTTATGACAAATACCTGAAACAATTCGTTCTACAGGAACTAATAAATTGTGGCCAAGAAAAGGAGATGGGATATTAAATGAGTTTTGAGTTCAGAGTGGGTGGAGAATTAATGAAGAGAGGAAATGTTGGGCAAAACCAGGGAGAGCAGACCAGGCGGGGTGGGAACATTAATGATACAGGGGAAATAGAGAAGGAATTATGGGTCACGTGAGGGACGCGTGAGCGAGTAAATGACGAGGCTCTGATGTCAGGCATCATAGGAATGACGTGAAGGAGGCATCACTCATTGCTCATATATCATTCCCACCCCCGTCACTCCTAATTAAATATTCCCTAAAGGAAGTGGGGTAATGCATGCCATGCATGATTGGGGAATTAAAGGAAGTTTATTAATGTAAAAACATGGGATTAAATGGATGGAGTAGGGATTCTCTTGGGGAACCCACTGATGGCGACGTGGGGCAGCGTCTTAAGGGGACAATGCGACCAGCAGCAATCATTTGTACGTGGGATCTTCTGAATATATCTAACCCCTCCCTATTGCCTTTCCCGTAACATTGCCCCTCCTCTCCCCCCTTGTTTCCCAGATCGCTCGTCCCTTCCCACCCAAATTCTCTCCCAACTCCCCATCCTCAACGCCCCGCCTGGTCTATTGCAAACTGGATTAAATGTTGTCGGGGCCTCGTGAAAATTCATTCTAATATTCCATAATTGCTTCAACTCCCTGCCTTCTGCTCCACCGTGACCAACTGTAGTTCTCCACATCCCTCCCTTTCTTCTTTATTAAACAAGTATTTGCAAATATTACCTCCTTTCTATCATATAAAGAGTACTTATTGCGGGGATTGATTCTGTACTCTCTTCATGCGTATCAGATACTGTTCTTCATTCCCACTTTTATGCGGAGTTAAATGTGCATACTGGACTAGTGGTACAAAAAAACAATACATGGATTCGCATTTCACGTGCCTTATATTTCAATCAATTCCCACTGTGATATCCTGAACTTTCTCTGTGCTTCGCTGTTTTTCTCCTCCTTTTAATCCCCCCACCCAGCCCCCGAACAAAAAAAAAAGTGAACCATTCCGCTATCAAACAAAGGACACACCAATTCAATGTTTATGTCGCATTGATTGCAATGAATGTCGGCACCGTCTCAACTTCAAATGCATCTTAAAACTCCAACCTCACAGTCTTGTCAACAATCCCCATTATTTGAGATGCGATATCGTAATTAAGCTGAGTAATGATGTGAAACTGCTCAAGGCTGGTCTACCTATGAGCTCATCTCTCCACCCAGACGCAGTGTCGTCATAAAGTTGTTTTCCTTTTCCTAGACCAGTAATTCGATGTTTCGTAATGCATTGGGCATGCCAGTATTGTAGTCAAAACCCCGATTCTGTAAGCTAGTGGGGCCTGTTCCAAGGTGTAGGAATACAGGAGCTACAGCTAAGGTGGCGAATCCGGCAATCAAGATCAGTGCAGTAATATAGAAGCAGCTACACATGAACTACCTACCTACACATCCCCCATAGCTCATCTCGTGTAAAAGGTAATTATCTTCGCAGGCAGAGTAAGATATGATATCTCAGTCTCATGTCACTTTTTCTGACTGTAATCATCACTCCTTTCATTATTCCATCCACCCATCCTATGTCATATGCCACCCTCTCTCTATTCATTCCTTCTCTCTCTCTCTCTCTCCATTCTTACCCTTCCTCGCTACTCTCTCCCCCTCAACTGCTTAGCTCCCTAAACATGTTTAGACCCCGTCACATCTTAATTCTAACCCCATGACCGGATTCTCAATTTGGAAAATAAAAAAGATAGAGGGAGACAAATAGTCGCGAGGGCTGGATTGTTATTCTCATTTTTTTTTATATATCTGCCTCGCCTCCAAGATTGCATGCAATATAAAGTCTGATCACATTGCGACTGGTAATTCGATTGCATTTATTATTAAACAAATAATTGTTCCGCAATTATGAATAGCAGACCATTATGTGGGAGAGACAACTCAGCATGCCATCCTTCACATATAAAGGGTTCATGCTGCAAACCCCCCCCCCCAAACAAAAAAAGCCACATCATTGCGTTGATATTCCCCCCTGCCTTTTTTCCTTTCGTTATTAGTCGGTACTATCATATAGAGTATATAATAATGATAATCGTCGCCATCATGGTTCTTCGACTTCTTCGACCTGGGATGCTGTTCGATGCCAGCAAAGTATGGGACATCCGACCCTAAAATATTTGGCCTTTGAGTGATTGTGGATCAGAATGATGATGATTGTGCGCTTACGATGTCCTTTGCTGTTCCACGCTGCCCTTTCAAAACTCTTACATTTTACATCATCCATCATTATTATACCATTAACACATTTCAATCACACTAATCACTCGGCCAGCCCAATGACCCCTTCGCTGCTTCAACTAAACCCGTAGAGCAGACTTCCGATATCGCCATTCGAATCTACTAAGTCCTGATTGAAACATATAATGATTGATTGTGAAGGCTGATTGTACTGTATTATAATTAAGCTGCTTGAGTTCATGTTATTCCGCACTATTTTGCTACAAACAAGTTCGATCGGTCATAAGTTCTTCTTGATAAATCTGTTAACTGTTAAGCCCGTAGTTTGTTAGCCGATTAAGCTGTAAAAACAGATTGGAACGAGAAATAGGGGTGGCAAAAAAGTTCCGGTCAAACTAGAAGAACTAATAATTCTAGACAGGCAATTATAATGGAAACCAATGAACTGGCGAGAGGAATCTTTAACGAGCGGCAAAGTTCTCTTTCTCCCATACATGAAGAACTAATAATTCTGAGACAGGCAAATATTTCTGGTTGCGAAAGCCACATTAAAGTGTTTCTGAAAGTTGTACTAATGGCGTACACATCTCATCATACTCTGCCAGCATTATTATCCCTGCGGGTCCTATCGAACCAAGGTTCAGAAAAAGATTACATTGCGTCTTGATACCCACATCATCAGTAGAAAGATCACTGGGCTGTCTTATACTTGAACTTGATTTTTCTTAGAGAGAGAAGAAAATCGAGAATGAAGCAACTGTTTAGGCGAGGATTTGAAATAACGAAATAGACTAATGTCGGTCAAGGGATGGAAAGGCCTTCTTTTAAGTCTGGTGATTATATATTAAATGTCAAGATTAGTGGGCATGCATGCTTAAGTCAGTGGGATGAGTATATAATTATGACAGAATAATGATGATGATGATGGCAATAATGACAAACGATAATGTAAATCTGTCGCCCAGAAAAAAAAATAATGATGATAGGAATGAAAGCCGGGTTGGGTGGGGGTGATAAATTGGTTTTCATGATAAGAAAGAGATAGAGAAGGAAATATAAATATAAAACACTTGGGGCATATTAAAAAAAATGGGTGAATGATGTTGGGTAATAATGAGTAGGATTGCTTGAATGTTGACCGGAGAAGTGATGAGATCCCTTCAAACACAGTCACCCGTGTGTCCAATCATTCCCCCTCACTCCGTTCATCATTCTGTTCCCCTTCACCTTTTTCTCAAACTCGCCAGGCTTCAACGTGAGCCTCACACTTTATCATTTTTGTTTTTTTTGGTAAGCCACACTTCATCATATTTATTCGATGAGCTTACCCCTCACCCATCATCTCCGGCTGAAGAGAGGCTCACAACGGATGAATAGTCTTGGTTATTAGCTACGTAACACAAGGACTGACCTGATGGGTCCTATTCCTTTCACGTAAAAAGCGTGGCCTGTATCCTACGGCTACTAACCCCACAAAGGAGCTACAGTATATGGCTAATGGCTAATGGCTAATGGCTATACAAGTTAAGCAGGCACGTCTTTACATGACACGTGTCTGACAGCCCCAATCATATATAGAGCAAAGGCACCGACCACGGTGTCTTCTGTTACTCCCGACAGGGATTCTAGGTATTTGCCTGGGATGAATCCAAAGCTATATACTTCAACTGCCAACGAGGTCGACTATGGATTTGGATTTGGTCAAACTAACTTGCTCAATTGCTCCCATTGGCCTAGCTCCCAATCTGAAATGACAGGGAATCGTCGGGGGTTTTTTTTTTTTTCGACGTCTAAAGATGCTTAATTTGGATTTGGATTTGGATTTGGTCAAACTAACTTGCTCAGTTGCTCCCATAGGCCTAGCTCCCAGTCTGAAACGACAGGGAATCGTCGGGTATTTTTTTTTTTTTGACGTCTAAAGATGCTTATTAAAGCTTATGAAAAGATAATGTGGATGCATGAACTCATCGATTAAAAAAACAAATCAAGAATCGACGTCCCTAGTAGTTAACTAATTGTTGAAGGGCTGATGTGGATGTAAATGCAGGGCACTCTAACACAGACTACCAGTAAAAGGGGAAACTTGAGTGAGCACAGAGGAGCGTAGAATCCATTGCCTTCTACATCTTCACAACACCCGACCATTAACATTCTAAAAAGGATAAGCTGCTAGCACGGTATTAATCTCAGTATTTTCTTAAAACAAGGAGTATGGCTTGCTATTGAGTATTTTCATCCAATAAGGGATGGCATACCACCTCTGATTAGGATGTCATGTTGAACGGGGAAAGTAGAAAATGTAGCCCAGTAGCCCATTCCTATTTAAGCGCACCACGAAGGATAAAATGGTTATTCTCTATATATGACAGATAATCATAAAAGTAGTTTCTGTTAATTTGCCTTTTTCTTTTAAAAAAACATTACTTGTGTTAAGAAGCCCTCCTACAAAACATTAGGACTTGATCGCAATTTGAAGGTAGATGTCCAAGGTATATATACAAGACAAGGAAATGCGGGACCAATTGGTGACAACTAGGTGATCAGAGAGAATCAAACAGAATATATAGTATATCTCTCAGGCAACAGGATATTTTAATTTGAAGTTGCAATCAATTTAAACGTCTTCGCCTAGGCCTAGGAGCACGAGAGTCTCCAGTATCTACATCAGAAACTCTAGGAAAATCGTTCCTCCTTCTAGAAGAGGACGTGGACAAGGATACCATGGAATCAATTTCCACGGCAGTGTCCACTTGACTCTCTGAATTTATAACAGCAGCAATGCTTGAGTATGAATCTCTATCGTCCACCGGTGGAGCTTGTTCTTGGTTTCTACCTCCCGCACGGGTCCGGAAATATGTCTCAACCACTCGCTCTGCAGAGCTTAAAGCTGAGGAAAAAGATGAAAGTGTTGCCCTGTGTGACTGTGTTCTTCGAAGCAGAAGAGATTGCAGCCTGCCATTATCCCCTGCGTCAAGATTACCCATACTGTTCCCCGTTAGATATCCTGCATCATCTGGGGACGCCTCGAGATTTTGCTCTCTCCGAATTGCTCGAGAAGTCAAAAACCTGTTCAGCAAGAAGCTTGTTCTCTCTGCTGTTTCAGGACCATGCGGGCGAACCAGACCCCGAGCAAGATCAACTCTTCCTCCGAGACGCCTAATCATCTGCTCCATGGGGTCTCCAGATGCACTTCTCTGAAAGGTTGGTCTTAAACTCTCAACACGCCTTCCATGGGGCCTGAGAGGGATTTTAAGAGTGGGATCTTCCTCAGGATCTTGAACATTGTTGTTTCCACGACCATATATTGGGGTAACATTTTTATACGACACCTCACCCTTACAAACAGGACATTCCTTGGCTTCTGAATGCATATGTAGCCATCGATAGAGGCAAGGCCAACAAAACAAATGGCCACAGCAAGTCACAACAGGATCCTTGGCCAGGTCCAAACAGATATTACAATCAAAAAAGCTCCCATCATTGCCAATACCCTTTTCAACATCATCCTTCTTCTCTGATTCCTCATCCCCAGTTAAGCTGTTGTTGTTTTCCCATGCTTTTTGTACCTCCCCTGATCTTAGGTCAGCTTCAACACTGTCCCGATCATCCTGCAGAGCAGTCTCAATGGCAGGGGTCTCCACAAATTGATTTAATTCCATCGGAATATTTTGGGATTCAGGCGGCGGGTTAACATGCCGCTGGGCATCGGGTGGGATAAGAAGATTATGCGATCTCCACTGTAGTCGAGACCTATACCGACGAGCGTCACTGGCTCGGCGAAGAGGTTGCTCGGTCCAGTCATCCGCTGAGACCGCACGTTCGCTGGCTATGGAATCGGCCGGTGGCTCCGGAATGGGACCCAAATTCAAATCGAGGTTCATCGCATCAGGTGTCTGTTCCCCCATCACGAGGTGGATGGCCAAGACGGGGAAAAATTACTGTGAAGAATTTTGACGATCCAAGGCAGGAAGAAAAGGGGATAACAGTGCTACAGCAGAAAATTTAGCGCAAAAGAAACCGGCATGCGAAGGCTCAACTTCATGCCGAAGTAGATTAATGAAGATAGATAACAAGAATCAATCGTGGGAAAGAGAACCCGAAAGGGGGGAGGGGGGAGAATTCAATAACCCTAATAGCAATTAGATTGGCCATGGCTCATGAACCCTAAATTCATCACAAACCCCAAAGAGCGAAGGAAGGAATACCCAAGGTCGACCACGATCGAAGAAAACGAGACCAGTCTAATTGATGGAAAGGAACTGAATTTGAAGGAATTGATATAAAACTATACAGGGGAATAGTATAAGAGGGTGAAATGTGATGATGGAGAGGGGGATTTGGGGAAAAGCAGAAATCTTGAATGGATAACGAAGAAAGAACAGAGGTAAAGATAGAGAAACACCTGAATTGTGAGAGGTAGAGGGCGATGCGGGAGGGAGAGGTCGGAGGGAGAGAGAAGTTAGGTGCGAGAAGAGTCAACCAGTGTATCATTCATGAGGGAGGGAGGGGGAGAGAGAGAGTTGAATGTCGAAGGAAAGAGAGAAGGTGGGAAGGAACTGCCAGAGGCAGACAGCTTTGATTAACTTGCATCCCATGGCTTTCACCACTTCGGCGCTTACTGCCTCACTTTCTTTGTCCCAGATAAGAAGGGACCATTTCCGCTTCAGGAATTTCCATTTATCTTCTACTTATCAAATCTAATATTAAAGATATGGGCCCGCCAACAAGATATTCAGTTCAATTTTATATTTATATAATTAAAATTCAATCAATTTAATTGGGATTCAACTAACTTTCTTATCAGAAGTGGGGAAATATTTATATGTATTTTGTATGGGTTTATTTGTGAATGAACAAGGGCGAATAGATTATGAAGTAAGCAGCAGGATTAGACTTATAATTTATAAGTTTAACTATTAAAGAGGTAAAACATACGATTATTTAAAATTTATTCGATTTTTAGAGAGTATTATTTTGTTGTAGTTTCAATCCTGATATTAGTATCGTTTATGAGGAAGTGAGACTTTATCCTATTTTTAAATAATCGTGAATAAATCTAATCTCTTTCTAAAAATTTTTATAACAAGAAAAAAAAAAAGAGTAGCAAGGTTGGATGAGAGTTGAAATTAAAGGGAATATAGTTGTATTTAAAGAAAAGATGAGGATTAGTGAGTAAGGGACACATGGGCCTTTTGTTTTTGGTCAACCCGTTTCTGTTGGGTTCCATTCTCATCGGCTTCCCTTCTATTGGATCTGATCTCTCCCGTTAATGGGCCCATATAACCTTCTTTTACCGTTCACTCACCCAACGATCACTATTCATACAGAATATGATGAACGAAATCACCGCCGCAATCTCTAATCGTGCTTAACATTCTTAATCTATACATTTCATTTGGAGACGAATGTAGAGGCTACTTTAATCCTTTATAATAAGTAGTAACTAATAACTAACTATCCCCGTCATCAAAGGGATGGCACCACCTGGACTACATAATTAACTCTTCAATTCTTTCTTTTCTTTTCTTTTCTGGTTGGTACGTCTCCGTAATTGTTTTAAAGATTTAAAAAATATATTTGAAATAAATAAGAGATTATTATAAACAAAATGAAAGTGTACATTAAGAAATAGTTCGTTTGGTAACAATGTAACATAAATAGAATTCGACTTGCATCCTCGGGTTTTTTGTTCATCAATTTCATTTTAAATGATTCTAAAAATTGGTTGATGCCTTTTTAATAACTTATTAAGCTTGTGGAGGAAAATGAAAGTGTTAGAACATCCATTATTTTTCTCGTACTTTTTGCTTCCTACTGACTGACCTACTTTTATTATTTCATTTGTATTGTTTAAGTGGTTCATTTTACCGTCTATTTAGATCAATTGGTTAAAAATTGATTTAACTTAATTAAGAATTTTAAATTCGAGGGTAGAGCCACCGTTTGATTAAGAAAAAGCTGCACACTTTGGCGAGACTGCTGGGCGAGTTAAATGCAAATTTCTCACAAGTGTAATCCAATTTACAATGTTTTCCTTTGATGACGCGTGTCATGCTGTGGCACACGCTGGTGTGAGTTTGGATAAAATTTAAAAAAAAATATATAAAAAATAGAATTTTTAGACAACTTACAGAAAATAACTTTTTGATAATTTATAATAAAAATTATAAAAAAATAATTTTAAATAAATAAGTGTTTAAATAATTATTTTTAAAATATTTTTTTATATTAATAAATTATTAAAAAAATATAATTTTATTAAAAAGATGAGAAATGAGAGAAGAGATAGAGTAAAAAATAGAGAGAAAATAGGAGAGAGAGTAGAGAAGATAGGAGAGAGATAATATATAGTAGAAAATATAGAGGAAAGAGGATAGATAGTGGAAAAGATAAAAGAGAGATGAGAGAATGTATAAGAAAAAGTAAGGATAAAATAGTAATTGAGTAATCCATAAAGTCTTTTACTGTTCCAAAAACTACTCTGACCAGCTTATCTGAAACCATAGTTTAGTTCAAAAACCCTTTTTAATAAATATAACTATTTATTTTAAAATTTCTCCAAATCAAAGTTTTGCCTAAAAGGACTTTTAAAACCATGGTTTACAGTAAAACCAAACAGACCCTATATATGATTTTAGAAAAATGTTTATAAAAAAAGAACTTTTAGACAATTAAAAAAAATTAAAGAAGAATTTATAGTAAAAAAAATAGTTATAGATAAATGAGTATTTAGATAGTTATTATCAGAATAATTTTTGTAATTAAAAAATTATCATAAAATGTATAATTTTATTAAAAATATGAGAGAAGAAAGAGGAGAGTAGGAGAAAAAAGAGAGAGGAGATGATGTAAAAAACAGATGATAGATGAAAAATAAAAAATAAGAGTAAAATAATAATTTATTAATTTATAAACTCTCTAACTATGTTATAAGTTAATCTCAATAGTTTATATAAATTATAGTCTAACCTAAAAATATTTATATATAGATATAAATGTTTATTTTAAAAAAAATTAAACTAAAATTTAAATTAAAAACTCTTTTAAAATCTTATTTAATAAGTTTTTAAACATGCCATAATAATATTGCTATCGGCATCATTTCTCGTCGAGAAACAGCCGGCCTCAAATTCATTCATTTGCTTCTTCATCAATATTATGATTCTGAAGCTGATAATCATAAAATTCATTTCCTAAAAGAATTTCATTATTTACATATATATATATATATATATGTATATGTATGTATATATATATATGAGACAAAGGCATCAACACGCGATCTATGTCGCCATGGTATTGAAGGACAGGGCACTACAGTTTTCGCTGTTGAATTAATTTGACAATCAATTAATTAGCGGATAAAAAAATACTCTATTCCAATAAATTTTTCGATCTTCAAACATGGAATCGTTTATGCCACAGAAATTAATTTTAATTGAGACTCTTTGACATTGGATTTATTATTATAAAGTTATTTAAAAATAAAATTCCTCAAATGATCATGGATATGATTAAAACACACACAATTTTACATGACCTTCCTATCTTCGAAATAAATTTAAACAGTAACGTTACAGTACGATGAAGGAATAAGAACAGAGCCAAACGTCAAATGTAAGAATTAAGTCGAACCAATATGAATACGCGCGCGCACATATATGTGGAGTCTTAACGTTTTCCCCCATAAAAGACAAACTAGTTTAGGTATAATCAAGATGCTGAAGTTGTCGGCACCCAATTGTCAAAACCATGCAGGTTAATCAACTACTTACATCCTCCATCTCTTTTAGCTTCCACTGACTTTCCTGCAATTGGATCTGACCTGTCCCCGGCTTCCCGTTAATGGGCTTATATTACCCCATATTTATGCTTGACCGAGCAAACGCCTGAAAGAAGGCTGTTTGGTTGCTGGCAAAATTGTTAACAGTGGACACTGCAGAAGACTCGTTCGTGGAAGACAACTCTTGGTCTGATTGCAGAAGCCCCCGGTTCGCTTGAAGATTCTTGAAGTAGTTGTTATCAAACCTGTCTGGGGACGAAGCTTCAAGGTTGTTCAGAGTAGACTCGTTTCCATTTTGTGGACAAATTTGCTGCAGAGTGGCCACGTCCATTGTCGGATCGGGGAGGCCAGTTCCACTGAAGTTGAACAGTCGGCTGCTGAAGAATCGACAGTGGGAACGACCAAAAGTGTGTGCAACTTCTCATCATATAATAGGGAATCAAATTGAATGAAGAATCAACAAGTTGACATGAAGACATGAGGGTCGAGAACATACACAAGATTAGGAAATGAATTAATACCAGACAATGCAACCACGTCATTTGTGTTTAAACCGACGACGGCGGAGAACTTGTTTGTGATGTTGGTGAGGCCTCCGAACGGGCTGGGAATAGAGGCATTAGCACCAGCTTGGTTGGCTGTTAGACCGTCCCTTCTGCCAAGCAGAACAGTCTATGAAGGAACCCTCCTGACCGCAAATATATGTATGCTTTAGGAGGTAGACTAATTATATTTGTAAGAAATAAACATATAACTTAAAAAGGAGACAGTAAATTTATGTATACCAAAGAGACAGGGGCTTCGGCGGCAAGAGCAAGAATATCAGCACAAGAAACACAACCACCAGGGCATGAATTTTCGAGGGCGGTCTTAATGTTGTCAACGACGTCAAATACTTTGACGGAATTGGTGTTGGGCGCTGTATTTTTCTCGCTCAGTGTAATGTTGCCACCCACGTCCAAACAAAATGGAGCCGTCACATCCCTAGAGACGAAGGCACATAAATGAATTCATCAGTTATAAGCATACATAAGCAAGATCATGCTGCAACTTGAATATATATAATATATATGTATGTATGTATATTATTTATATATAAACATACATTGACAAAGCAGTCATGAGAAGGGAGACGAATGAGGCTAGCGCCTATGCGAGAATCAGATTGGAGAGACGAGTGACAATGAAAGAGACGATGGGGCAAGAGGTGGAATAGAAAGAAGAGGTGAGCTGAGCATTTGGTGTGTGGCAGTTATAAAAGCTTAGAGCTATGAGATGGAGGCTAGCAAGGGACGGGGTAACATACATAACGAGTAGAAGAAAACATGGTTGCCATGTGTAGAGTCTTTGTTTAATTTGTCTAAAAGGTGCTTGCTTTTTTAATGATATGTCTAGGCAACACGTATATGGACAAAGCAAAGCGCGTGTTCTCCCGTGCCATGTGTAGAGTCTTTGTTTAATTTGTCTAAAAGGTGCTTGCTTTTTTAATGATATGTCTAGGCAACACGTATATGGACAAAGCAAAGCGCGTGTTCTCCCGTGTCTTTGTCAACTTTAAAGATCTATTCTTCATTGGTTATTTACATACAAGTGCCCCCTTTAGCTGCGCAAATTAGAAGTGATAGGATAATTGTTGCGGAAGTGGAGGGTGTGATCAGTGATTGCTTTGCCGCAATATTTGACACTAAAAACGTTGTATTCATTCACCGTGTTTTTTAAGAGCAACCATCAACACCAGCTTGTCGTCGTTTGCCATCGTATCAGTGTTTAAAGAAAAATTCAGTAATCCACTTGCTATTGTTTCCTGTGGCTGTGGGGATCATGTCAAAGACCACAAGTGACGCTTCCCCAGTTATAGGTGTTGTGTCTGTTAGTTGGTCTTCGGTTTTAACAACTGAAGATGGACGTTTTGTCTCTTTACTGTAACACAAGCCTCAAAATTAACTGTCCCATCAGCCTAACTAATCCCTTTGCTCTCTCCTTTTGATTTCCAGTCTCCGCCTATTTCTCTGCAAACCTAGCCAATGCTACTATTTTTATGCATTATTCCCATTGCACTACTCCCATCTGGAAACACTTTCACCTTTTTGGCTCATTAAGCAACAATTATTTTTTTACAGGGAGTGAATAATTGCGATATTTAATATTTATGTATTTAGCATCTTTAAGTATTCGACTATTTAATGTTGTCCAGCCCTATAAAGTCCCAGCTATTGAGATATGCTCTGGAGTCACACAGGCCAGTGTTGACTTGAGAGGCGTTTGGATGGGTAGGCCGGCCTACAGGCCAACTTTTTCTTCATGTGGGCGAGGCAGTTGGAATACTATGTCATTCCATGGTCATTGGAAATTAATTTAAATAATAAATGATTTAATATTGTTTAAATAAAAAATTAAATTTAAATCTTAATATATATAAAAAAAAATTGTTAAAAAATTCACCTATTATAATTAAATATGTAACATAAATTAGATCTGTAGTCATGAAAAAAATGTCATTCCCTGCAAATCCGGGTCGGTGATTAACGTCCAAAAGTGCCGACGTTAATCAGATTTTCAAATAAAAACAAAATCTAGATATTTTCGAGAGAAAAACATCAGACAATTTAGTCCCAATGGTGAATAGAGAGTAAAGCCATTCTTAGCACTTGTTCGCAGCTGATCAGTCAGTTTTTGACATATAAACACGTTTTGTGTGCGTGTGTGTGTGTGTTTTTAATATATAATAAGAATACATATTTTCAGTTTTTTATAATCCCATGGAACGAAAAATAACAAAACAGGTAAAAGCTGTTATTTCTTTAGAATACATTGCTAGGAAAACAAAACAAAAATTTTAATTTTTTGCTGCAAGAAATTATTATAGGAAAAAGGAATCAAACAGGCCAGAATATCCATTATCTGTATCCGGACTATCACATTATGGATAAAGATGATTAATAGGGTTAGTTTGAGTGGTAAGTACCTCAATATCATTTAAATAAGGTCTTAAGTTCGAACTTTGGCATATGCAGAAAATTTTCGTTAAGAGACTCACCTACTCAAATCTAGATATAATTAAGGTAAAACTCTAATGAATTGGGTGGGTAATAAAAAAAATATTATGGATCAAGATCCAAATTAAAACGTGATGATAATTGTTTGATGAAGTGACAGTGCTTGAGTAGTAATTCGTTTGCTTTGGATCTGACTAACCTAAGGCCCAAGCCCAAATATTTGATCCGATAGAGAGAATATTGAATCATGCAGACGGATAAAAAAAGAACACGCGTATAACTGAGCAAGCTTGTCCATATCGGGAGGTTGAAGGATTTGCTCCAAACAAGAAGATGAACGTGGAATGAGTTGTCAATGAGGTCGGACCAATCCCTCTCCAGTCAATATAGTTCTTATGAAGGTAGAAAAGAGTGACTATTTTTTTTCCCCCCCATTTGATCTTATTAAAAAGGAAGAGGAGGAGGGGCGTTAGGCCCAGCAGAGGGGATCCGTAAAAGCAAATCTGTTATCTTCGCCTGCAGGCACGCTCATCGTATGAATATGTGATAATAGCATAGGGACAAAGTGTAATACACAAACGTACGGTAGGCACAAGGCACAGCATTCAACAAGTGTGCGTTGCTTCCTTCCTGTCTCGTACAGTGATTTTGTTTTTATTAGTATATGGCATGGGACTGTGTTCATGTCCAGTTTTTGTTATGGCGATGGGGTAACTTGTACTGGTGAGTGGTGAGTCCATTGCAATAACTTATTAGCTACGCTAGCTATATCTATTCACTTAACTAATAGGACCATTCACGCTTCTCGGCTCAACTGATCTTGAATCATTTGATCACCACTTCGCTGTTACTACTCGTTATGTGATATGTATGGATATGCACTCAGAGAGTGAGAAAGCGGGTCAATAGTGTGGTGGGGTTGTTAAGTGAGACATGGGTCCCACCATCCTCCCTTCTTAATTAATTTTTATTATCATAAACCATCCAACTCTCTCATGCCCTTTTTTATTTTTATTTTATTGTGCTGTGCGTAATTGGCCCTCTCCTCCGTTGCCTCATCCTCCCTGGCATCCTTGTCCGTACTCTGTCGTCTTCCATAGCTTCATCCACTCCTCTCTCCCTCTGTCTCTCACCGTCTACCGCCTCATCCGGTCACTTCCTTCCCTCGCACGTGCCACTTCCTTCCCCATCCGCTCGCTCGTGCCGTCTCTCGTCCATACAGACCTTCCCTCTCATTCTCTGGGCCAACAAATAAAAGTTTGAGACAAACCTACAGCCCCACAATACATATATGATATACATATAGGTGCAGAGACGGAGTGTGCTTGTGTGTGTTTGAGCCGATAAAAAGGCATAAACTTCTTTCCTGGTCTTCGAGGGGCTGTGCGGGTTTTGCGACAGTGGATGGGTTTACCCTTCTCTCCCCGTCTCTATCTTGGCGTTTATTATTATTTTTTATCGTTATCGTCTGCCTCCTCAAATCGGAAGTGAAAGATCAGTTCTGGTCCTCAGCGTTTTAGTCTATTCGTGTTTTTGTGGTCTAAACCTTGTGCCATATCGGCAAATCCTATCTTGCACCGATGAGGATCCGCAAAAGTCATCTCCTTTTCCCTTTTCCCTCCCTCTCCCCGGTTCCTCTCTCAGATCCCCACCCAATCAACCCCTCTCCGGTGGTGCAACTCGAAGACGATATTGTTCTCCCTCATAAACCTTCCCCTCCGTCTACCCTCTCAGATCATCCTCCGCCGCCTGATCAGCTACTCCCTCCGATCGTCAAGCCTGGCGACTTCTCCGATGATTCCTCCGGCGTCGCGGCTGTGGCCACGGACAGTGGAGCACACAGGCAGCCCGAAAAACAATATGGTTCGGTGAGTGAAACGCAGATATAGCGGTTCGAGTTTTACTATTTCTATATTTGTGTTTTGAATTGGGTTGGGTGGGCATGTACAAGTGCAGTTTTGTCCGATCTCTCATAAGCAAAGAGGGGTGGTTGCAGAAATTTGGATTGCTCTTTTTTTTTTTCTTCCTCCCCAACAAAAAGGTAACTGTGCGTGTTTGATGTGATTTTGCAGGAGGAAGATCGGGGACGGCGAGGAGAGGAAGGAGACAAGGGTCATGATACCAGGTAAGAATAAAAACAAAATAGTGATTCAACATCTAAATTAGAAAACTATCTTCTCTTCTCCTCTTTCATGAACTCTTTGGTGGTAGTAAAAAAAGGTGAAAACATGGAGACCCATGACTTGATTTTACCCTTCGTCCGCACAAAAGATCTTTTTTTTTTTTTATTAAAATGGAAAATAGCACGCACAGCGGAAAAATACTGTTAGTGGGAATACTGTGGAAGCTATTTTAATTTATAAAACTTTATCGAATGGATCCTTTATTCTTGGGCTCTAACTTGAGTGACTACCATATGCCTTGAGGAGGTGCACACATCCAAATGATGGTCCCCATCCACATTGCATCTTGTTTTTCATTGTTACAACTTACACCCCACCTTTCTATTTGATTCTCTTCGGCCGTAAATTTTATGTATGTATGGTTCGTCTGGGTCTGCTTTGCTGGCAGGAAAGGGAGCATATCGGGTTCGCAAACAGACGCTGATCACGTCCTCTCACCCTCCAGTCCTTCTAATCAAGGTCGACATTCTTACTTCTCCATCAAACTTATGATAGTAATGCGTGTGTGTAGGTGTGTATAATCTGTGGTTGGGTGGTCTTGGCAGATGAGAGATGGTGTGAGGGAGAGAAAGCAATTCCGTTGAAGAAAAGAAGAGGCAGCTTCGAGAGGATAAAGGTGGAGGAGTACGAGGATAAGGTGACGCAGAATAATAAGAAGAAGGAGAGAACTAGGATGAAGACGAAGATGAACAAGAAATGTTCTAGGCAAAGCGAAGATGACGACGACGAAGACAAGGTGGTGGAAGAGAGAGGAGAAAGAGAAACGAAACGGGAGCGAAATTCCGGTAGGAAGAGGGCAAGGGGTAGTGCAGTCATGGAAGGGTCGCGGTGCAGTCGTGTGAACGGAAGAGGGTGGAGGTGTTATCAGCAAACACTTGTAGGTTACTCGCTGTGTGAGCATCACCTGGGCAAGGGACGCCTCAGGAGCATCGCTAGTGTCAAAACCAGGTCTCTTCCGGCCACCGCAACTTGTTCCCAGAAACCCGAGTCTCACCTAGTATCGCAAGTTTCAACTTCTTCGTCTTCTGTTATAAAGCAAACGAGTGAGTCTGAACAAGACCAAGAGGAGGAGGAGAAGCCTGAAACGGTGGTGAAGAGGGTGAAGCTTGGGGTGGTGAAAGCGCGATCCATAAGCAGCCTGCTCGGACAAACCAGCACCCATGTTGCTGTTCTAGAGAATAACAAGTAAGGCGTGCAATAATATACGAAACCAAGTGATGAAAGCCATTATTTCATGCAACCCGTTTACTACAGGACTTTGTATATCATCATCTGAGGGCAATTTGCTTCTAATTCGACTGACTTTCATCACCATGTCGTCGTGTTTTTCTCTCTCCATATATATATATATGTATATATTGTGTTGCTTTGTCTGGGTTATTTTTGTTTCAACCGACTCTCAGGAAGAGATTATTATGTATTAGTAAAGCCTTGGACTGAGAGTGAGAGGCACTGTTTGTTTTGCTGCTGCCGGGTGCAATATTTTTTCATACAGGCACTCGATTAAATTATCCAGCGGATCTTCTCAGGAGACCGGATCGCGACCACTTGATTCCTTCGAATAAGGAAAAAACTAGTACGATTGTTTTTGTCTTGAGCAGAGGGGAAAAAAACGAACAATTCTGTCCGTTAGTTATCACGTGAAACGTATTTAGTTATAATAACGATGCAAACGTATTAATGAGGATGAAGATGTGATCGAGATAGTATATTTATTTTTATCGTTTCGTAGTCAAGTCACCTACGGCTACACGTACGGCTACACGTATCGTTTCATTTATGTTATATACACAACATAAACAAAGCATATTATGTTTAAACGTGTTATTCTTGACCATGAATTTGTAGTTTCATAAATCCATCCATGCATAGGCTCGTAACACCATTTGTTTTCTTCAGTAATAACTTTGTCGTTTTGCGTAATTATGATATTTTATATATAGATACCACACGTTGATTTGTCAAATTTTTTTTTTAAAAAGAGATAGGTTTACTAAAAGTAAAATAAATTTTTTATTTTTTCTAAATGATTTTAATAGAATAAAATGAGTTGTCTATTACTTTTAAATATAAATTTAGATATTTAAAAATTATGATGTCTTACTAAACGTTACGATTAGAATTATAATAAAATAATATTTTTTAAAAATTAAAATATTCTAAATAATTATATATTTTATATTTTTATCAGTTAAACCTACCTGGTTTTGGTGTTGTTGGTGTACAGTTCTGATATTTGTCATGGAGTTGTGAAGTTTGAGAGAAGGGCAGGGTTTTGATTGGGATGGATCGAGCCCTTCTCTTGCTTTCTGCTTTAGGATGACATGACCTACATACGCTTCTTCCGGTTGGTGCTACGCACTGCGCAACCTCATGTCATGTATGTACCCAATAATTTGTTATCTTCTCAGAAACAGTAACCACGTTATGACGTCCTCTTAGATTGCAAACGACAATGGCTTCCCATGGCCTGTGTTTATATTTTGTATGCAAAATGAAGCCTTGTGCCATGATTGCTCGTTCAGAGACCTTTAAATACTAGATGAGACGTGATTATGCTTAAAGCAATAAAGAAGATTAACTTTGGTGGTCGGAGCAACAAGGTAAAGTTGCGTTTGGACTTTTGAATAAAGCCCACTGCAACACAAGGAAGGAGAGAGCGCAGTCCCCAATAATATCCATTGACTAATGATTAAGTCCAATTATATCACGCAAGGTTATGAATTCGCGGAGATTACTGAATCAGCGAGAGGCGCGTCCTTTCGCAGCAGTTTCTGAAAGAAAGAGGAGGATGAGGACGTGATCAATGGGCATGGGTCAATTCGTGCATAGGGCAGGGTAGACCCCTACGCATGAGCAGCTTGTGCAGAAGCAAATTCTCTTCTATCCGACTGCAGAATTTTCTACCTTTCATAATTAAATAGAGACGTGTGTTTGGTCAATGTTCTTTTGATGGCATATAGTAGTAGCTAGCTTGGGATCCAATTTTCATCATAATGTGTGTAGAGTAGTTTCCTTGGCCGTGTTTCTCCTCTCTTTTCCACCTTCCGAGAAAGTTAATTAGCTCAAAGAGGAGAAACATCCTCGTGAGTGGCTTGCCTTTATTAAGAATTATTATAACTTCCCGTGAAATTCCATTGGCTCGTCAAGTTTTGGTACACCTCTGAAAAGTCAATGCGCTCAATCTGTCTAACCTCTCTAGGATATAAACATGGGTGAATGGAGTACTATTCTGTCTCATTCTAAAGCTTGTCTTTGGAACCTGCTTTTACAGACTTTTTTTTTGGTACAGCGATGGCCTTGATGGGTAGGTTTGGGGATGACAGCTAACAAGAATTTCCTTATCTCATTTTTGGGCACTGACGTGGTTCTCATGTATGTGCGAATCCCCAAATCCCAGTTTGGTTGCAAAAAGCTCCACCCCACACACTACACCGACCCTATTTATTAATTACTCGTTAAGTTCCTTTGGTTTCCTTTATATATATATATATATATATATATATATATATATATATTCGCGCGCGCGTCTATAAATTTCACCAGATCTTGGCCTCGTAATAAGTATTGGTGCAAAATAAGTCATTCGTTTGTTACTGTTTAAAGGGAAAGCGAACCCTATTATATTTAACAATATGTTTTGATACTAAAATTGAGGCAGGTTGTGGCTTTTGTATGTTTGATTTAACTTCTGATAATAGATAATAAATAAAATTGATTATAATATAATTTTAGAAATATATTTTATATAAAAAATAATTTTAAATAAATAAATATTTAGATAGTTATTATTATAATATTTTTTTATAAAAATTATTAAAAATGATATGAGTTAAAATAATAATTATATAAATTAACAATATGACAGAGATACCATCCTTTTATATAAAAGGGTGAAAAACACTTATTAAAAATTATAGTTTCAAATATTCAAACTATTGTTTTCCCACTTTTATAAATATAAGATGTGTTTGACTAGGACTAAAACTGTTTTTGTATGTCTAACTAGACACACTTTAAAGGAAGCAAATGTGTGATGAATAGGTCTACTGTGCACCCATGGCTGCGTATAGATCTGATAAAATAAAAGAAAAAGAGGGGAGGGGGGGGGGGAGAACATATTCTTCTTGGCTGAAAATGAAAATTCAGTTTTTGTAAAGTTGCAACTATTTTGTCTTTTTTGGGTAAAAAAAATAATACTATAGTGATTTAGGAACAAAGGTAACGGATTGTTCAAGATAGGGATTGTTAAGATGGAGACCCTAACACGGCACTTTGTATACAAACCACAGGATGGTTCATTCATGGATGGATCTACGGGAAATCACAAAACCGGCTAATATACATAGCTAGCTATAGGAAGCTGTTATGATCACGTTCTTCAAAGTCATCGTTGAGCAAGTAATCTTGATGAGATCCTTGTAATAACAAAAATGAGAAAGGTTGTGTGTTGCTGGGGTTGAAATAAGTAGATAAGACCCCTGTGATCAAGTACGTCGCAACCAATTAGGAAAAAAGATAATAAGAGAAACTCGGTAGCCAGGCAGCTAAAGAAAAGTAGAATTGTTTATGGGGAAAGAGAAAAGGAAGCATATATAAGCAAGGTAAGTGGATAGGCAATAGTTGAAATGGATTGGGTGTTTAGTTTGAGGTGCGGATGATTGGTGAAGAGGACCTTTACGGTGGTTTGGCAATATGCAAGAAGGGCACTAAGAGCAGAGAAAAGGCATATTGAGAAAAAGCCTGAGAGTGGCCCAAACGGCAAAGCCAGATTATTCAATATTCAATGGCATGTGGCAAGAGCCACAAGGGGATTGAGTTGTTGGTCTCTCATGATACAATTCACCTTCACAGTCACTGTCATTTGATAATTGATTTCATCTTCTGCCACCGGTGGACCCCCCAACCCGGCCACCGCAGGCCGACGCTTAAATGGCCGTATCATGCATGTTTACATACATCATACGATCTGGTTGTACAAATACGATTGCTTCAAAAATATAGGATTTAGAAACTGTGGGTCTGTTGATTGTGATATACATATATGGAGGCAGAAAGTACGTTATAATTATTGATGGCGGGTTGTTTCTCACGGAACTAACAGCCTGTAATGTGATGAAGAAGGAAAGGAGTTGAAGACGATTACGGCGTCCAAATGATAAACGGTGATTTATGGCGATGATGATAGGAAGACCTGATGAATGGCATGATTAGAACACATTATGGCGTCGTTAAGATCTCTGGATGACTCGATGCACATATACAAGTTGAAGTGTTGGATGAGAGGGTGATCGAGGGGAGAGAGATATGGGGATGGGGCCCTAATCGTTATGTGTGGTTGATGGGAAATGTTGAAGCAGTGTTACTTTATAGTTTTGGATAGTACTCGTAAACTTATTAATTTTGCAGCTGTCTTTGTCCTGCTTCTTACCTGGGTTAAACTTCTCCAAATATACCCTGCTACTATTACTCCTTCCTCCTTACGCTTCACAATATTCCAAATTCTGTATTGCTTTGGTTGCTGGCAGCGATTCAAATCAGCTACTCCCAGTAGACGTGCATGGTCCGGTGTCGTTTTGATGATCTCAGAGCCTGGGAACAGTCTTCACTTTTTACTGTTTTTCTTGGCTTTTAAAATTCCAACGATAGAATGAGATGCATGGCGAATAGATTTTTAAATAGCTGAAATTTGTGGGGTGAGTGAGGCAAGCAGAAGCCTCTTCCAACTGGATAATGCAAACGCCACACACGCGCCGGTGTTCCTTCTTGTTATTCCATTAAACGCCAAAAGGTTGCGCTCAATTTGGTTTTATCCGGTTATGGTATTGCAGAAATTTAATGGTTCTGCAATATATATATATATATATTCAATTATTCACTCGCTCTAAACTTTGAAGCTTGACCGGCGTCCAAATACAAACAAAAGAAAGTATTACTTTTCGCGCCGGCACAGGCTCGTAGCTGTTAAGACCACATCAATGAAAAGCCACCAAGTTTCCTCGGAAGCTCTGTGTGTGTATTTTATTCTCTCACAAGGTAGCAACGTTTCGATCTTCAAATTTCTCGTAAGCTACACTCATTATTACATAATTTAATTAATCGCATCTTCTTGTACCTTTACTCACTATTAACAATATAGGAACAGTGAAAAAAGTATTCACAAAAAGCCAAGTCAAAATTTGCATACCAACTGCTAGAAAGATGACCATTCAGATCTAGGAGGGTCAGCTACTGTTGAAAAAACTAGAAAATGGAGAAGGGTCCCTCCGTTTAATGCACGTGCTAGTTTCCGATCGACCTCCAACTATCTGATAAAATCGTGTAGCTAAATTAGTCGTACATCATGTGAACGTGACAGTTTCTTTTTTTCATCGACGAAACTCGATCGTCACCACATTTTCTCTGTATGCACACAAAGTTCGTTCAAGCCCGATGTATACTTGAAAAACTGAACGCCCGGCCTTTTTCACCAGCCTGTATTATATTAGAGGCAGCAGGATACGTACTTCTTCCAGCATGAACGATCTTTGCCGTATCTTTCCTGCAAGATTTGCAAATAAATGCAACATGACACGAGCTCTCTAAGTCATTTACTCTCACCGCTCACTTCATTTTCCTTAACTAATAGTTAGTGTTTTTCTCCTATTGAATGTTCTTGTAGATGAACAGATTGCTGTGAAATATAATGGAAATTATATATAAAGACGCAGCACGCGTCTAATCAACTTACTGAGTCTGGCTTGGAGACCTTGTGTTTTACGGCTTTCTGGCCTGGTTCCGCAAAAGAACTCGTCCTCCCTCCATTTAAGAATGACGACGAGTTCAATCTACTTTGTTGCGGCGCATTGTACGAATTAAAGCTTGGCCAATTCACAAAAACGAGTGGTTCTTTGACTTGTCCAGAATTGCTCATCATCGTTCTACTAGTTCCTTTCGATTCAGCTAGACTTCTGGCTTCCGCATACGACCTTGCCAAGTCTATTGAAAAACAAGCTTCGCTAAATTGGTAACTTGGAGGCGTGCTAACATCAGAACGTGGAGTCAATTTATCATGAAGCGGTGTTCTTCCCTCTAAATTATTTTCAGCAGGACTTAGTTCTGTTAGCTGCAACTCAGTACTTGACATCCTACTTTGTCTTGGACTGGAAACCCTCTTATCCCATCCAATAACCTTACTCTCATTGTTCCCTCCAATTTGCTGGGCCATCAAATGCAAGATCTCTGAGCCAATGCTGTTATCACCCACACCTCCGTTATTGGACTTCATATGGGTCACTTGAGGACTCCCAATTTTCCTCAACAAAGTGTTGGACTGGGAGAAAGAAGGGTGGTGAAGAGACTGGGGGTCTAAACTCTGAACAGCACAAGCCAAATGCATGTCGAATTCACACGAGTTGCACCGATATAGCCACCCATTATAACTGGTCTTCTTGCACATATCACAGAAGAAGTCGTAAGGAGGTGAAAATTCGAGCTTGAGTTTGTGAGGATGGTTGGGGATTGAGAGAGAAAGAGGGAGGGCGAGACAGAAAGTATGGAAGTAGACGCCGCATTCAGCACAGTGGTAGCAGAAGGCGGTGACATGGTGGCCACAGGCGAGGCACTTGGCTGTGCCTATGGTGGCAACAGGGGGTGATCGTAGAACGAGGAGGACCAGGTCGTGAGAAGAATGAGCAGGGTGCTGAGTGATAATGGGCAATTTGTAGCAGAAATAGTGAAGGCAAAAGGAACAAGATTTACAGCCATAATAACTGTTACCAGAAGTAATGTTGAGCTTGCAGCCAGAGCAGGTAGAGTTTGAGGAGGTTGGGGGTGAAGTGGTTAATACCAGAGGATGGGGATGACTAAAGTGGAAGATATTGAGATGCGTCGATGGCGATTCCATCTTCTCTTTTTAGTGAAAGTAATTAAAGCTGCATTTATATACAGAGTGCAGAGACTTGTCCTTTATGACTGTTGAGTGGGAATATGAATGGAAGGCTGTGTGGGGTATCGATCTCCACATGTCTGATACAGAGATCTAAGAGGGTGCCAGTTCTTGGGATTGTCGGATGTTTGGTTCATTCGTCAAACCAACATATAATAATTCGGCAGTGAGGATGGAGGAGTGTACAGAAGGCTAAAGGAGGAGCTGTCTTTAGAAAGATCCCCACATTCTCAGCCGGCCAATGCATAGTCTCAATGCTACTGGTAGATCTATGTTGTTAGCTGTAAGGGATTTAAGATCATTAGTTTACTATGGAGATGAGATCTAAGTCACACGAGTTAATGGGAGCATATTTCATTATTCGATGGAGGCGATACCTCGTCGACTACGAGGAAAGATGTGGGTTTCTTGGGGCAATCAGGATTGCATGGGGTCCATTAATCTCAATTTGGCAATATTTTCGCTAAACTTGGCATTAGTTAGGCAATTAACAAAGTTTGCTCTTGTGTTCTCCGAAGGCTTCAACCAATATATTAGCTAATGAGGTTGGCTGAATCATGTAAATTTTCAAATATTTCTTTTGTGATGTTAATTTTAAGAAGAAGAATTTGCCAAAAATAATAAAAAAATAAATAAAATTTCGACCCAATTAATCTATAGCGGTATAAAAATTAAAGCATGAGTTTATGGAAAAAATATTTTTCTTCCAAAATTACATTTGATCTGTTGGAAATCGTGCCCTAGGGGTCAATCATTGTCTTATGAACATTATTGATTTATAAATTTATTAATTGAGTTATCATATTATTTGCATGTTTACTATGATGATTATCCTTGGATAATTCATGATATTATCCTAAATGTCCTTGGTCGATCATCTCTGCGGGAGCACAGATGAAATAAGACCAGTATGACTTTGAAGATGTATAGAGATATAAATCAAAGTCATAAGCACATGTAAGAGTACAAGGTGCTGGACCGACCCGCTATGAGAGAAGAACTCTTGAGAAAGCCCTGGAGGGACAAGAGACGCTAGCACGTCGTTCGTGGTTGGAACGCTGTTTGTGTGGATGCCAGTAGAGGAAGCCGACCTGAGTCGTCGACTTCTTGTGATCAGAAAGGGAGCACGAGCCGCAGAGAGAAGCTGTGAACGTCGTGACCGAAAGCTGTGGAAGTCGCTGAGGCACACTAAGGGTAATACTTCTTCCCACTTGACTTAAACACATACGGTAGATCCTGGCAAGGAATGGAAAAAATTTTAAATTAATTTCCGCTGCGTGTCTTCCAATTCCTTACAGTGGTATCAGAGCCATACCGTTTTGTGTTTAAGTTAGGCTTGATTGTTGATTCATATGATATGTGTTAGTCATAGCCGATCATATAATATGCGTTTCATGTATGACATATAAGGAATCCGTCTTATGTATGACATATAAGGAATCTAAAAGGGAACTGAAATCGGTGGTGATATGTTTTGATTTGATCAATTAACATAGAAGGGGTCCAAGAAAACCGAATGCAGATTCGTGATTATTTACATAGCAAAATTTTTTTCTGGGGGCAGCCGCCTGCTACCCGGCTAGCGGGACCGTCGCCCGCTAACCGGTTAGCGGGACCGCCGTGGCTACCTGTTCGTAGCGTAATATGACCATAGAATATGCTATTTTGTGAATATTTTAATATTTGAAACATCAATTGCCTTGCAATTAAATCTGAATGTTGATTCTTGAATGCTTGGGTATGGTGAACAATATGGCTCTAGATTACAAGTGTTGTAATTTTTAAATACGGCCTGCGTGTTGTGCCTTCCTATATATTTACTCTCAATGTACTTTCTCTTCTCATCTCACTCCCTTCGAATGTTAAAAGAGGTTTATATATGTAATTTCCCTTTTCTTACTAGAGAGCTCCTCTCATTGGCTTGAAGGGACTTAGGATAGGTGAGCCATATTGTATCACGTTTAAATTATGCATCTTATGATTATATCAGCACATGCATATTAATTGTATGAGATACAAACTGAGAAGCATGCATTCTCATAAACTAAACAGTTAAATTAAGCCCTCTAAATGAAATCTTAAGTCATAATGCCGTCAATTTATGAACACTTGTCAAAACCTCGATCGCTCAATTGTGGACTCCGCCAAAGTGGGTGCTTTTGAGTCATCTTGGGGAGATAAGCAAAGAGTAATGGTGCTACTCTCATATGTTCATTATTGTTTGACTTAATTGAGATTAACAAAACGGTTTTGGATCTCAAGGCATTAGATGGGATTAGAACATGCCAGATCACATGATGATAGGATCCCATGAACATCTAAGAGTTACATTTGATGTAATTGGTAAAGGTGTTACCTACCTAAATAACTTAATTTAAGCGTCCTGCCAAAGCGGACTTAAGTTTGAGCCAAATATGGATCTTAGCCCACTAACTATTGCATTGAGGGTTGTTTATTTAGTGGGAGATTACTAATTACATTGCATATTTTAATTGGAGAATCATGACGACTAGTAATACTGCTACATTATCGCTGCGATCTGTCCTTGAGAAGGACAAACTCAATGGGACAAACTTTCTTGACTGGTTTAGGAACTTGAGAATTGTTCTCAAGCAGGAAAGAAAGGCGCATGTCCTAGATCAACCCATTTCTGAGGAGCCAGCCGCCAATGCTCCTAGAGCTCAGAGAGATGTTTACATGAAGCATAAGGAAGACTCTGTCGATGTGGGATGCTTGATGCTAGCCACCATGGTTCTGGAGCTCCAAAGAGATCTGGAACACATGGAAGCTTATGAGATGATTGTGCATCTCAAGGAAATGTTCCAGCAACAGGTAAGGCAAGAGAGGTATGAGACCACTAAGGCCTTATATTCCTGCAAGATGGCTGAAGGTGCATCAGTCAGTACTCATGTCTTAAAGATGAAAGGGTACATTGATCACCTTGAGAGGCTTGGATTTCCCATGAGCCAGGAGTTAGCTACGGATTTGATCTTGAACTCACTCCCGGAAAGTTATGACTAGTTTGTCATGAACTACAACATGAACAACATGGAGAAATCTATTTCTGAACTGCATGGGATGCTTAAAACTGCTGAGCCAAGTCTTAAGAAGAAGCCCAGTAGTGTTTTGATGGTTCAGAAAGGAAAGGGTACTAAAAAGAAAGGCAAAGGCAAGGGGAAGGGTCATGGCTCATCAGGTAAGACCAAAGAGTCAGGCAAGCCCGAAACCAAGCCTACACCAAAGAAGGCAAAGCCTCCGAAGGAAGGAGTCTGCTTCTTCTGCAATGAACCCGGTAATTGGAAGAGGAATTGCAAACTCTACCTCGAAGATCTGAAAAAGAACAAGAAGGATAGCGGGGCTATCGCTTCAGGTATTTATGTTATAGACATTCATCTTTCTACTTCCACCTCATGGGTATTAGATACTGCATGTGGTTCTCATATTTGTATAAATGTGCAGGGACTAAAGGACAGTAGGAAGCTGAAAAAGGGCGAGGTTGACCTACGAGTTGGAAATAGAGCAAGGGTTGCTGTGTTAGCTGTAGGCACTTATGAATTAGTTCTGCCCACGGGGCTTTTGTTAGTTTTGAACAATTGCTATTATGTTCCTGCTTTAAGTAGTAACATTGTTTCACTTTCTTATTTGGATAAAGAAGGTTTCACTTCCATTGTTGGGAATAGTAGATATTCTATTTATCGTAATGATGTTTTCTATGCTCATGGTGATTTGCATGTTGATCATTACATATTAAATTTGGAACAACCCAATCATGGAAATATCTATAACATAACCGCCAAAAGGGTCAAACGAAACAATTTGAATCCCACATACCTCTGGCACTGTCGTCTGGGCCACATAAATGAGAAACGCATTTCCAAACTCCATCAAGATGGATTTCTAAACTCATTTGATTTTGAATCATATGACACTTGCGAGTCTTGCTTGTTAGGAAAGATGACAAAGTCACCTTTCACTGGGCACAGTGAGAGGGCCACTGATTTATTGGGCCTCATACATACAGATGTGTGTGGACCGATAAACACAAATGCCAGAGGAGGTTATTCGTACTTCATAATATTTATAGATGATTTCAGCAGATATGGGTACATCTATCTGATGAAACATAAATCTGAATCTTTTGAAAAGTTTAAAATATTTCAAAATGAAGTACAAAACCAGCTTGGCAAAACAATTAAAGCTCTTCGATCTGATCGGGGTGGTGAATATTTGAGCAAAGAGTTCATAGATCATCTTAGGAGTTATGGGATAGTCTCACAATTGACTCCTCCAGGGACACCACAATGGAATGGCGTTTCTGAACGGAGGAATCGAACACTATTAGATATGGTTCGATCCATGATGAGTCAAACAGATCTTCCGCCCTCCTTTTGGGGCCATGCCCTAGAGACAGCTGGGTTCACACTCAATCGTGTTCCATCAAAGGCAATTGAAAAGACTCCGTATGAGATATGGACTGGGAGGACGCCTAGTTTGTCTTTCCTCAAGATTTGGGGATGCGAGGTCTATATTAAGCAACAAACCTCAGACAAATTAGCGCCCAATCCTCAAAGTGCCTTTTTGTGGGATATCCTAAGGAAAACAAGGGATATTACGTCTACAACCCTGCTGATAATAAAGTGTTTGTTGTCAAAAATGGTATCTTTCTCGAAAGAGAATTTATCTCTAAAAGAACCAGTGGGAGTAAGGTACACCTCGAAGAAGTTCGAGAGCCACAAGACACCATAGAACTGCAGATGGAAAATAGAGAAGACTCACAACAAGTTGTTGAGACTCCTCAAGTCACGCAAGGTCCACGTAAATCTAATAGGACACGACTTCAGCCTCAGAGATATGGATTTCTGATTTCTGATAGTCGTGAAGTGTTGCTCATTGAGCATAATGAGCCGACTACCTATCGAGAAGCTATAGTGGGACCAAACTCTGAGAAGTGGCTTAATGCCATGAAGTCTGAAATGCAATCCATGTACGACAATAAGGTTTGGACCTTAGTCGACCTGCCTGAAGGTGTAAAAACCTTCGGGTGCAAGTGGGTTTTTAAGGAGAAAACTGACATGGATGGCAATGTAAATGTCTTCAAGGCACGACTGGTTGCAAAAGGATTTACTCAAACTCATGGTGTGGACTATGATGAGACCTTTTCCCCAGTTGCCATGGCCAAATCAATCAGAATCCTCTTTGCCATAACAACATATTATGACTATGAAATATGGCAGATGGACGTCAAGACAGCCTTCCTTAATGGAAAGCTCCTTGAGGATGTGTACATGACACAACCTGAAGGGTTTGTGCGTTCCGAGGACTCTGGCAAAGTGTGCAAGCTTCAAAGGTCCATTTATGGACTGAAGCAAGCCTCTTGGAGTTGGAATCAACGTTTTAATGAAGTAGTCAAAGAGTTTAGATTTCTTCAAAATATTGATGAACCTTGTGTGTACAAGAAGGTTAGTGGGAGCACAGTTGTGTTTTTGGTACTCTATGTCGATGACATCCTACTTATTGGGAATGACATTCCTACCTTGCAGATTGTCAAGTCTTGGTTAGGAAAGTCTTTCTCGATGAAAGACTTGGGTGAAGCCACCTACATCCTAGGAATCAGGATCTATAGAGATAGATCTAAAAGACTTCTAGGACTCAGTCAAAGTACATACATAGATAAAATACTGCATAGGTTCAGTATGCACGAATCAAAGAGGGGTTTCATACCCATGTCTCATGGTATTCACCTCAGTAAAGATCTATGTCCTAGTACATCTGATCAGCGAGGTCGCATGAGTAAAGTTCCATATGCCTCGGCCATAGGATCTATCATGTACGCCATGTTATGTACTCGTCCGGATGTCTCGTTTGCCTTGAGTATGACTAGCAGATATCAACAGGACCCTGGTGAGGGCCATTGGACTGCTATCAAGAATATCCTTAAGTACTTAAGAAGGACTAAGGACTTATTCTTGGTCTATGGTGGATTGGATGACGAACTCTGTATAACTGGTTACACAGATGCCAGTTTCCAAACTGATCAGGACGACCAAAAATTGCAGTCTGGATATATATTCCTCCTCAATAATGGAGCAGTAAGCTGGAAGAGCTCTAAGCAGGGCACTGTAGCAGATTCTGCGACAGAAGCTGAGTATATAGCAGCATCTGATATAGCTAAGGAAGCCGTTTGGATCAGGAAGTTCATCACAGAACTAGGGGTGATACCTACCATCTCAGATCCAATAACTTTGCTCTGTGACAATAGCGGTGCTATTGCATAGGCCAAAGAGCCTAGGTCACATCAAAGGACCAAGCATATACTCAGGCGATTTCATCTCATCAGAGAAATTAATGATAGAGGTGATATAAAAATATGCAAAGTAGCAGGAGAAGATAATGTTGCTGATCCTCTAACAAAGCCGCTTGTGCAGGCAAAGCATGAGCGTCATGTCAGGTCAATGGGAATTAGTCAAATTAATGATTGTACCTAGTGCAAGTGGGAGGTTGTTGGAAATCGTGCCCTAGGGGCCAATCATTGTCTTATGAACATTATTGATTTATGAATTTATTAATTGAGTTATCATATTATTTGTATGTTTACTATGATGATCATCCTTGGATAATTCATGATATTATCCTAAATGTCCCTGGTCGATCATCTATGCGGGAGCACAGATGAAATAAGACCAGTATGACTTTGAAGATGTATAGAGATATAAATCAAAGTCATAAGCACATGTAAGAGTACAAGGTGCTGGACCGACCCGCTATGAGAGAACTGCATGGGTAACGTCATAAGCTTCTCTCATATACAAACCATGTCAATACGCCCTTTGACCTGAGATCATCATGGATTCCTACATGACAAAACGCTCAGCTTTGACCTAGTCAAAAGTCACTTTTGACCGAGTGATCATAAAGACTATGTTCGGCCTTAGTGGTTTTTCATGCAGAGGAATGTGAATGGTCAAGATGGAATTTGTCCCTCACATTCATAGAGAGATATTACTGGGCCCCTCGATGAGTGAGTCTGAGAAATGTATGGCCATACTGTAATGGAAAGGTAGTTCTATTTCTATAGTCAGACTACTCAGGAATCGAGAAAGTAACGATCAGGAATAGGAGGATGACATTATCCATGCCTCATCCATGACCAAAATATCGCGTGACAGAAGGGACATGATATGGTTGTATAAAAGGTTACATCGTTTATCGATCCTCATATGATTTGGGTAGTCGTTATGTCTTGTTAGAGACCGCTTGCGACTTGTGGGCTAGTATAGCAAATGGCCCACTGCCAACTTCATATGGGCCTACAGGGTCGCACACAAAATAGCCCAACACGACCTATGATGTCCAGATTCATTGAATCTAAGACATGTCCAGATTCAATGAATGATCCAGGATAGATGTATATATATTTATTTATATTTATATTCGTATATATATATAAATTCGTATATATACATTATATGTATATATGAGATTTAATTTATAAGGATAAATTAAATCTTTATCACGTTTGAAATTTGAAATTCAAATTGATAGGATATCTCATATAAGAGATATTTATAAGATTTAATTTATAAGGATAAATTAAATCTCTATCATGTTTGAAATTCGAAATTCAAATTGATAGGATATCTCATATAAGAGATATTTATAAGATTTAATTTATAAGAATAAATTAAATCTCTATCACGTTTGAAATTCGAAATTCAAATTGATAGGATATCTCAAATTTGATTTATGAGAATAAATCAAAAATAGTTCAGTCTCATCTTTATTTAAAATTAAATAAATGGGTAATTAAATTTGTGGGACGGATTTGATATTATTTATTTAATTAGTTTCTTATAAAATTATACAATATATGATATTGTATTAATTTTGGAATTAATATAAGATTAACTCCAAAAAAATCCAATTCAGTTGACAGAGAAAAACGCATAGCATCCTATATATCTGATTTTAGGAGCTGCGTTTTGCACAGAGAAACATATAGAACATAGAAAGGCCGAAGGGGACTCTGCAAAAGGTTTACAGATAAGAAACTGCCGAAATAGAGACGGAGAGGACGAACTCTTGAGAAAGCCCTGGAGGGACAAGAGACGCTAGCACGTCGTTCGTGGTTGGAACGCTGTTCGTGTGGATGCCAGTAGAGGAAGCCGACCTGAGTCGTCGACTTCTTGTGATCAGAAAGGGAGCACGAGCCGCAGAGAGAAGCTGTGAACGTCGTGACCGAAAGCTGTGGAAGTCGCTGAGGCACACTAAGGGTAATACTTCTTCCCACTTGACTTAAACACATACGGTAGATCCTGGCAAGGAATGGAAAAATTTTTAAATTAATTTCCGCTGCGTGTCTTCCAATTCCTTACATGATCTCCTTTTGTAATCAAATTGAGGGAATACATTTTCACATTAGATAAACTTCATTAACAGGACTATTTTTTTTGGCTTGCCATTAACAAGAAGAATTACTGTTTAACTAAAAATACAATCATATACATTCGCTTTTGATTGTAATCATTTAATCAACATCAAGAATCCCGTCCTCCCTTCATGTTTCATGTCACCATTCTTTTATGTTGTTTTGTCTAGTCGTATTCATCCATTTGTTCATAGTTAAATTCTTTGGAAATATTAAAAAAATTATTTAATTATGAACAAATATAAACAAATTCATATAATATACTATTTAATTTATCTAAATTAGTCAGCTAACTCATATATTATTTATAATTAACTGATCTATCTAGTTTATTTAATTTATTTAAAAAATTTAACTAAAGAGTAGTATAAGATAAAAGATATTGAAATGCTTATAACGAAGGTAATATTTAGATTTTTTTTTGTCCACCTTATTCTCCGGATTTAACCAGCGTCGCGCACCTAACTATGGTGTGTGAGTCTCTTAACGAAAATTTTTTACATACGCTAAAACTTAAATTTAAGATATTGTTTAAACGATATTAAATTATTTATTATTCGGACTAACTCTATTGGTATTATTTAGAAATGTCTGCGCAGGGTATGGCGGCTTAATTATTGTTTTGTTGATACGCTAGCAGCCCAATGAATGGCCCAACCCCATCCCTTTGTGACTGTCATTTTCCATCCCACTTGAACCCACGGTCTCGTGCTGGACTCCATTTTCTGACTTTCTCATTAAATTTTCAGGAAAGTCGCAATCCTATCCCTTTCAATTTGATTATATATAACCTTCTTATATATAAAAAAAAGATTATATATAACCTAAGGAAGGGCTAAAACATATTAGTTAGAATGTATTATATTTTTATAGAGTATTATTTTATTGTGAATTTAATTGTAGTATTTGGGGAGGTATCCTAATTTCTGAATGTTTAAATTTACAATTAAGGATAATTGTTAGTTCGTCCTGCTTAATATTAATATTATATAAGAGAAAAATAGACTTTATCTTGCCTTTAGATGATGGGTGAGAACAATATTCTTCCAAAAATTAACTTGAAAAAATTTGATCCTATATATGTGGATGCTAATGCTCAAAATAAACTCTTTTTCTTTTTTAATTTCAACAAGTCTTCTTCCATTGAAGCAACGTGGGAAACTTAAGGGCAATTTGATGCTATATATGATCATATATATGGAAACTTAATGATCATATATATTGATGTTCATCTGTAATATGTAACATATGCTAACGTTGACCTGATGGATAGTCGCAACAACATATGGAAATATTCTGCTGAAAAAATCATGAAAATAAAAAGGTGCTGCTATATACATACGAGCTAGTTTAGTAAAATTATCAGCTAAGATGGGGAGAATGTTTCTGTCACTTTCTTGAAATTTAAATAAATCTCAAAGTTTTATTTTTCTTTTACAAGTGAATTGGACTTAATGTAATTTTAAAGTTGAACTTAATTTAATCGTAGACGTTAATTTTCTTGATATATATATATATATATATATATATATGACAAATGCCATTTAATTTAATTGTGTAGGACCAAAATACGAGTTGTTATTAAATTTAATGAAATGTTAATTGTTATATGTTAAGTAAGGGTCTGTTTAACACGATTCGACTCGCTTCTTCTGGTATTTGTTACTTCAGGCAGAGGCATTAACTGATTTAAGAGGTTGAACTCATAATCTCTTATTCATAAAGAGATTTGAATATCACTCAGTTACAAGTTGATTATCTTAGGAGGGGACATCCTGTCACTATCAACACACTTTTTTTAATTACTTGTTTGCCCCTATAAATCACATTATCACAAATCATTACTCAATTATTATCTCTTTGAAACAAAAAGCCCTTCGTCATTGTTCCTATCAATTTTCAGCGGGATATGGTGCTTCAAATAACGCCTACTTTGCAAACTTTCTACACAGGAAAAGCTTAAACGCGCCAATAATTACGATCAGGTCTTACCTAATATTTTTCCGCTTAAACGAAAGGAAAGGGAAAGCATGGGCGGCTATCTTTTGTGTTCATCCAAACCCAACAACCTCTCAAACAATTTCCCTTTTTGTTATATGGATTCCCCTTTCTTTGAATCCGATGACTTGGTCTATCACACCTTCTTCATTCTTGCTTCAACAGCTTATTCCACAAGTATGTGGTCCCTAACCCAAATAGTAAGCATCATGACCGTAAGACATATTCTGCTGACAAGTTCACATACTACAAACTCTCCAACGCGGTTTGGTGGACCTCAATGCTTTGTTAATTTAAGTAATCGTCGTAAAGATTAAAGAACCATTCATGATCCCGTACTGTCCTAAAAGAATAATCACCTTCATCTGATGTTACCTTTGGTAGGGCCTACGAAGAATTTTGTGTTCACACAGACACCAGCCGCAGCTTGTTAGGTTCAGCGTATTAGGTACATACAAGCTGAAGATATTATAACTCAATACTTCGAATGGGCTCTACACAGGTTCTCGAAGAAATAGCGTCGAAAGTCACTTTGTTCTTCCACCGTTGAATGACATGAAAATGAACACGATGGCAATGAGGAGGAAGCTGCAATATAATAAGACTGGTCACTTTTGATCACTTGATCTTACCCACCAATATATATGTCAGTTCACACAGACAAGGAAGATGAGTAAGCCTTTTGTTCTTGCCTTTCAATCTCCCTTGAGCCTCAACAACCCCTGTTTGAGGCCATTCTTGGCCGTTTCATGAGTAGAAATAATGTTCCATACGTCTCAATTGCTAGCAGTAATCTTCAATATTATTGCCCTTGTTCAAGTTAGCTGCTTTTCTTTCAACTTCCCAAGCTTCCAGCCCGATGATGAACCAAATTTAATTTTGAGCAAGAACTCAAAAATATACCTGGATGCCATCCAAGTAACCCCTGATACTCGTAGTAACATAACAAATTATTCTGGCCGAGCTTTCTACAGAAGGCCATACAGATTATGGAGCAAGAGCGAAAAGCGAACTGCTGATTTTAATACCACCTTCGTGCTCCGTATCAGCAATCAAACTTCCCCAGGGGGTGAAGGCTTGGCCTTTATATTAACTGGAGATACCAATCTTCCAGAAAACAGTGCCGGAGAATGGCTTGGAATCGCGAATGCTACAACCAATGGCACTTCTCAACATGCGATTTTGGCAGTGGAGTTCGACACGAGACAGAACTCCGAGGAAGATGGCCCCGACAACCATCTTGGTGTCAACATCAATAGTATCAACTCCATGATGCACGTTTCATTACCAGACTTGGGGATTACTATTGCATCGGACATGGATGTCATGATCACAGTTCAGTATGCGAAAGATGTAATATCTATTTTTGGTTCCATGAATAGAAGTGCAGATATGAAGACCCTGCTAATTTCTCCACCTCTCAATCTATCTTCATATCTACCAGAAGAGATTTTCTTGGGTTTCTCAGCTTCAACAAGTAACTATACAGAGCTGAACTGTGTAAGAGCTTGGGAATTCAACGGCACCCGAATTGCAGGTGATGGCCCAGAGCTGTTGTGGGTTTGGATCACAGTTCCTGCAGTGATAGTCATCTTATTCTTAGGTGGGGTGATCTTTTTCTTGCTTTGGCAAAGGAAACGCCGTATGGAGATGTCAGATGAAGCATACCCGAGAATAGAGGATCAGATTCAACACAGCTCTATGGTACCGAAGAAATTCCGACTAGGAGAAATAAAAAAAGCAACAGGCAGATTCAGTCCTCAATACATGCTTGGGGAAGGAGGTTTTGGAACTGTCTACAAGGGGTTGTTGGGAGGCAAGGAGGTAGCTGTGAAAAGAGTCTCCAAGGATTCACGTCAAGGCAAACAAGAGTTCGTAACAGAAGTGACAATAATAGGAAGCCTGCATCATAGGAATCTTGTAAAATTGATCGGGTGGTGCTATGAGAGTCGAGAACTCCTCCTTGTCTACGAGTTCATGCCTAATGGGAGTCTAGACAAGTACCTATATGATGATGAGAAGCATGGCTCCAAAGATGGATCAGTACTAAGCTGGAAAACAAGACACAATGCAATATACGAGGTGGCTCAGGCACTAGACTACCTGCATAACGGATGTGAGAAAAAGGTGCTTCATAGAGACATAAAAGCCAGCAACATATTATTGGACTCAGACTTCACAGCCAAGTTAGGAGACTTTGGATTAGCTCGTACTATTCAAAAGAGAGACGAAACTCACCACTCGACAAGAGCAATTGCAGGAACACCTGGCTACATGGCTCCAGAAACATTCCTTACAGGGAGGGCAACCGTGGAGACAGATGTGTATGCATTTGGCATTGTTGTGTTAGAAGTTGTGTGTGGGATGAGACGGAGGAATCTGGATTCTCAGGAGGATGAGTATAAGAATAACATTGTGCATTTGGTGTGGGAGCTTTACGGGAAGGGAAGATTACTAGCTGCCGTTGATAGTAGAATCATAAAAGAAATAGAAAAGGAGAAGGTGCAAGATGTGCTTGTTCTAGGTTTGGCGTGTTGTCATCCAAACCCACACCACAGGCCTTCCATGAGGACCGTTATGCAGGTTCTTACAGGAGAAGTAGCTCCACCAGAAGTACCCAAGCAAAGACCTGCTTTTGTGTGGCCTGCCTTGCCTCCTTCCTTCGCCCTTGAAGGGGATACCTCTACCACAGGAACCCAACTCGCTCCCTTCTTAGCCGACTTGGAGGTCACTGCCAGATGATTTTAAATAATTGATTGGTTTTGTAGAGTTGATAATTAATATGATCCCAAGTGGTTTGGGTGATTCTTATATCGTCTGCTATTTCTTCTTGTGCATGATTTGGTTTATCAAATTTTGAATAATAAATTATAGAATTAAATTTATAAACAAAGTGAAAAACCTTAAAAAACTATGACATGTGTACGAATAAACTACTAGATTTTAGATATTATATTGTCAGCAATATCTTAATTCCTAACATATAATTTAGGCTTTCAATTAAGGAGGCATGGTAAGAGAGACATAAAAAATTCGCCTCATTCTCGTCCAACCAGATTTCTAATTAGTTACTGCTGTTAGCGTTGTTTCTGAAATACAGAAATCAAACGATGAAAATGATCACGCGAAAACGGTGGCTTGACATTCACTTGATTCTCATGATTTCATATCCACCGTACGTTGCTCTGATTCTCAGCTTCCTCGAGACTTTCTAGTTTTTGAAGATCAATTTCGTTTGTCTTGACAGATATTTACGTTCACAACCTGATAAATATTTCCAGAGGTGTGAATCTTTGATCAATGAAAGCGCCCACCCCCACCACACACACACACACACACACACAAACACCTCCCCACAATCATCAATCAACTATGGCGCCCCACAAAAATTAGTGAGTGACCTTGAATCACAGCGAGCTCCGTTGAATTGAAAATGCTTTGAATGGAGGCAGCTGCTCATCACTCTTATGACAACGGAGAAATTTCCGCCACGGATTTTACTATTTTCCACGCGATGGCCAGCTGATTTTGAAAATTATGGGTTGAATGTAGATGCCGTAAAGATACTGCTCAACACAGATTAGTAGACTGCATTCTCGCTTAAGGTTCTTCAGGTTACAACTTCCGGATATAAATCTTGTAATTTTCATAGTGCTAAAACCAACAAGATTTTCATCACTATGGAGGATTTTGTATCTGCATTATAAAGGAAAAGTAACAGTTAATTATAATACAAGCTCAGAATAATTTGCCTGGTCTTCAGATGGGACTGAACTAACGATGAATACAATAACTGTGGTACTAAATCGTCGAATCCCGAAAGCAAAATGCTAATCATAATTATTCAAATCAAATATACTCTTTAGGTTCATGATATGCAATGATTGGCTCACTTTGTCATGACTGCATATGATTATCCAGCATATAGGCATGAATATCAGAGGGACTTGTGCCCGGCCTAACAAGAACCATCAGGATAAATTCAAAATCATGAGCAAGAGGTTTGAGAATTCAATGAGACGGGATAAAAAAAAAGAATCAGAAGTCAAGAAGCATCTCTCAGCAGATATGATCATGTTCTCGATGAGAAAAGTCATATCAATGAACGTGTAGAGGCAAGTAAAGGTCGCGGTTGAAATTCATCCAAGGATTATAAATATTTTTCAATCCTAACTTATGCATATGCATTTGAATAATACCAAAAATCAAAAGCAGAATAGCTTGAGACCATTTCCTGTCCTTAACCTAAGCCAAGTGTTAGTAGCTTTTGAAGAACTCGATAATTTTCTTCCTTGAAATGAGACAATGCAAAAGATGGAAATTACCTGAAGAAATTTGAGACAAGTGTTGAAAATACCTTTTGTTAATAGTGCCATAATGGAATTTGAGCTTTCCAGACTTAATATCCTCAGCATACTGCATCCATGAGATAAGACCATAAGACAAATTGAGCAGTCAAATACTCAAATAGCCCAATAACAACCACAAAATATAATGCATGTTCAGATATCTGAATCATACCATACTTAAGGTAACCACCATTGATGAAAATGACAGAGAATCAAAAGGTATATCATCAAGCGAGAAAAGCCAGAATTCTGATGACTCTGGACCAGGGGAAAAGTGGGGCTTCTTTAGCTTAGATAAGAAGATTGTATAAGTCTGCTTGAAACATGCATTAATTATGGCCAAAATTCTTTAGCTAGATAAGAAAATGATGAATAAATAAGTATTAAAAATAAAATTTAAGACAAATACTATTTCTTTCTCACTTGGCCAATTAGAGGAACGTCCAATTGAGCGAAAGGAGACAGAACTTCTACTTCAGCATTTGCTTCCTCCCTTGTTTCCCTGATAGCACCTTCCATAGCTGACTCTCCAATTTCCAAATACCCAGCAGGAAGCGTCATTTTTTACACCAAGAAAATAAAACTCAACATAAACTCATAAGTGAAGCAATCTTCATCTTAACAGAAAATTACCATCTCAATTTATAATCAGATGTCCTCAGAAAAGATTGCAAGATATATACTAATGAAGATATGGAACCCAGTATTAATTTCATTCCTACCAAAGACCATAAGATGGTTGAATCTTCCGCTTGCAAAGCAGGACCTTGTTATAGTGTCATATGAGGCAACCAACAACCTACTTTGCCGGCCAAATAATGACATATTCACAAGAAAGTAGTAAGTTTTATATGCACAACATGAAGTGAAATAAATGCTGAGGCAAACAATATACAATTATTACAGCAAATTTTGCTGACAACTCAGAGAATACATAAAAGAAACTGTTTTTTCTGGATTTGCTTTTCCTGTTCTGTGATAAACAGGATTATCGTAGAGTTTAGAGATCAGAATATAGGCGAGAAGTCTCAAGAATGTTAAATGTGAATGCCCTTGACATCCATTTCCAGTTTAATATCAAAAGCAGGCATCATTTTTTAAAAAATAACAGTAGATAAATAAGTAGTGCTAATCCAACTAAGATACTTGGAAGATGCCAGAGGGAGTCATCTTTTTCCCTATGTCTGCCAGTATTAAGTTTTAGAAATTGAGCAAAGGCCTTAGCATATGGACAACGCCACTGTAAAACACTTTCAGTCTATAAGGTCGTCGTCCTAAATCAACTTGGGCGGAAGTTTAGGTAATCCTCCTTCTCCAGAGTCAACTCGAACCTGTGACATGTTGGAGAAATCAATTTCCCCAAACCAACATGGAACTTGAATGTTGACTAAGATGAAATCCTGGTTCATAGTTAAACGAATCATTCTTTATTTGGATACAACTGGGACAAGAGACTCTAGTAGACCTTATTTTCATGGTTAAAGTTAAACCTCAATATGTATGCTGTCTATGAGAATATTCCGTATTTTTCAGAAGTAATCTTGATAGGGATTATGACAAAAACCAACGTCCTTATTTACACCATGGGCAAATAATATTTTAACAATCAAAGAGTACAAATCACCTGTTGAGAAATTAGGCAAAACAGATAAAGAAGACTCAAACAAACAACTTAAGGTGCATAATTTAAACCAAGGGGGGCTAAAGCCCTTATAGCTGTGATGAAACACCTCACACAGTCCTGAGACTGTTAGTTTTGCACATACCATGCACATTCAAGCAAATTACCTTTTATTTTTGGTAATTGCACAAGCTAATGTCCAAACAGCACCACTCTCACAGTAAACAAGCTACCAATCTCCTATTTTTGCATAAGGACTGAATCACTGAAGTAAATTTAATGGAAGCACCAGTGATTTTACAGACTTACCATTTTTGGATTCTGATAAATAATCTTCCCACAAATTGTACATATTGCTCTCAACATTTCTTCTCCTTCAGGAATATCATGCTTTCTTGGACCACCACACCACTGACAGAACTTGATGTTTCGAACTCCCTAAATTGCAACGGAACCCAACAATATGACCAATTGTTTGAAAAAAGATGGCCAAGAAAATACATGATACCATGCATATGAGAGGAGTAATTTGATTCAGAATCAAAATGTACTATCAACAGAATTTAGTGGCAGCATTCTCGTTGTGACATTGTAATTTAAGGGGTTTATAAATAATGTCATTATTCAAGATTCAAAGGTCAACGCATTTTGCGACGATCTTCTCTGGAAGCCTATATATTGCGGCCAAAACTTGCTATAACCCAGGAACCTACTCTCTTCAGGAAACATATTGCACTAACCTCAACAAAATATAATAGAAACTAAGTAATGAAAGGACGACAAGCGAGTGGACCACAGAAATCCGTATTAAAAATTGATTTTAACCGAACATATCTATCGACTTATAAATGAGCTGTAGAGAAAACTCAAGGATGACTGAACTGCAAGGGATGATGATGGAGGAGACGACGAGGTGCCATCTGGATTCGAGTCAGAACGAGCTGACGAAGCATGGATTGATCTCGATTGAGTCCTAGGAGTCGAATCTTTGGGCAGGAGCCAAGAATCCATCGTGGGAAGTGCTTTCAAGAAAGATAATGGAGAGATAGATGAGAAGGGTTTGAAATAGATTGCAATGGAGGGAGACTGTGACTGCTGAGGGGTTTCCAACATTGAGTAACTAAGCTAGACGAACATCCCAGGATCTGAATAGCTTTCAGCATTGCTTTTTCTAGACCTCTGAATATCTGAATAGAGGGCTTACAGAGAAAGAGATAAGATGAGATTGTTTCAGTTCAGACATGGATTTGTTCTCCAAGCAAGTGCCTCCAAATCCTGAAAGGTTGCCGTTATAGTCGAGTTTTGAAGAAAATGCACAACGCACACGCTTATTCCTTTTGTTTTTATAAAAATGAAGGGCCAATATATATGCACAAAATATATTATGAAATAAATGAATTACCTATTCATTTGGTATTCATAAATTTGAGCTGCTCCTGTACAAATGCATCCGTATATGTTTGCACTGTTGCCCTCCCTATAAGAAACGTTTCTAGAGCCATGTCGCCCGCATTTGCTTTTGCCCAGTGCTGAGTTTCGTCTCTCTTCTGAATGGTGCGAGCTAGTCTGAAGTCTCCCAACTTAGCCTTTAAGTCTGAGTCCAACAGTATGTCGTTGGCTTTTATGTCTCTGTAAAGTACCTTTTTCTCACATATGTTATGCGGATAGTCCAGTGTATGAGCCGCCTCATATATATTGATTCATCTTTGCAGCCATGCTCACGTCATTATATAGATAGATACTTGTCTAGGCTCCCACTAGGCATGAACTCGTAGACAAGGTGGAGTTCTCAGCTCTCATAGCACCATCCGATGAATTTCACAAGATTCCTATGATGAATGCCTCCTATTTGTCACTTTTGATACCAACTCTTTGCCTGCCTAAAACCACCTTCCCCGTTGCCCGTTGCCCGTTTCTTTAAGGCCATATATGGAGTTGTGTTGAATCTTATCCTCTAATTTTAGGCACGCTTCCTTTAACATCTCCATACGGCGTTTCCTTTGCCAAAGCAAGAAAAAGATCACCCCACCTATAGGAACTGTGATATATAAACCCACAATAGCTGTGGATTGTCATCTGTAATTTGGGTTCCGTTCCGTATAATTCTCAAGCTCTCGGATAGCTCAGCTCTCTACAATTATTTGTTGGAGCCGAGAAACCCAAGAAAATCCCTTCTGGTAGATATGGAGAGAGATTTCCCCACGTATTACAATCATATCTATGATGTGCGAGTGTATATAAATATATATACGTATATTAAATAAATATTTTATAAATGAAAGGTCACTTTTTCTGAAACATGCCGTTGGAAGAAGGTGAGTCAGGAAAAGTTGGATGTTCGACCACTTCGAAGAGGTCAACCATGGATCCGATTGTCGTTATGGATGTCTGGCTCCCCACTCTATAAGCCAATTGTAATGCATTTAATTAAACAAGGGACAAAACCTCTCCACAATATTGAGTTGGTATCGTGCCCCCTTTTTTTCGTTTCGGCCAAAGGCTTAGTGCCCTGTGCGAGGACAACCCCCTCAACCAAAAAAAAAAAAAAAAAAGAAAAGAAAAAACCTAAGTTGCTCGTTTCAATTAAATCTATCACTGTTAAGACTGATCCTGCAAGCAAAGTCCAGATTTTAATCACCCCTACTATTTAAACTTGTAGATGAAGAGTTTGGTAATTTTATATTTAGTCATCATTATACTTAATTTGAAGGTTAAACTGCCCCTTTTAGTGAAGGTTGTCACTATTATATCCCATCTGGCAAGCAGATGCCACATTTTGTACGTTTGTAGTAAGTAGTACCCGTGGAATATTCATTTTGTAGTAACACCAACAAACAATATCTTCAATATGTGTAACTGTGAGTGTACTGTGCTATTAAAATTCAAATAGGTGAACAGGTATGATCAAGTGCTTGTATCAGAAAATTCATGACGCTATGTAGCTGCTCAGATTCTACCTGGACGACTGGATGGGCTAATCAATTGAATTTGATATCTTTCTTTTTTCCATGAGCTCGAAATAACGTGGCTTTTATTTTTTTTTAAAAAAAAAACCACAATCCATTATATTTGTGTTATAATGATTTTATTTAAATATGTGTGATTTTTGCCTGAATATTTCATTTATCTGTGGGTTAGTATTTTTTATTTAAATATTACGTTTTTTAGATATATAAATATTTTTATATATTTTAATTAAATTATATCATGTTAATAATGACTACAATTATAATAAGATTACTGATGAAAAATCAACCCTTAAGGCTTAAACCATTAACTCAATTAGTTTTTTTTTGATAAATAACTCAATTAATTTAATCAATAGTCCGATTCTTTCTTTTTTTTTTGGGCCAGTAATGACTAGTCGAGCACCTTAGTCTTGATGCATGCAGATATTTGTCTAAAAAGAATTTAATATCTACTTCCGTACGTCCAATACCGGTAGCGGTTAAGATGAGACCCGAGGGATAAATCAGTCATAACGAAAAAAAGGAGCAAAGTGTGCCAGGTGTATGTAATTTGGCCTTGTGGGTCCGTATTCGTGACAGACGGCGAGGATTTGAGGACGGCTAATTTGCGGTTCATTTCAGTTGAATTTCATTTCGGGAACTGGACTTCCCTTTTTAAACGAGAAGCGGGTACTTCGGCCACAGTCGCAGGGTCCGTTAAAAAGACAAGTACAATAAGACATCCCCCAAACCAACGCACACTCCCTCCTCTCATTCTATTCCAGAGGTACACAATCTTCTCTTTCGTTCAATTCTCCTCCTCCTCCTCCTCCGATTTTCGTCCTTATCCTTGAGGATATGAACTCTGAATATTAAGAACCCTGATCTCTCTGTTCTTCGATTCTTGTCCATGATTTTTGACTAGCTTAATCTTTCTTGTATGATCGAATTGCAGATGTCTAAATCTTGTTATCGTTTTCTTTTCGTAACAATGGAATGATTTCACATTCTGATCCAATATCGCGAGATATTTTGAGCATCATTTGATCCTTCAATGAATCTGTTGTCATCTTTTGATGTCTATTGCGAATTCATTAGCGGTAAAGGCTACAAATGGCGATCCTTTTCGCAGCACCGCAGAGCCACTCTGCATGACTGCATCTGGATTTCGATTTACCTACGCATTTGAGCGTCTAGCTGATAGAATTCGCGATTAACCTTTACCACTTTATCTTATGAAATGGGCTCTTCTGTGTTTCCCTATTATTTCTGTTTTTGTTTTGTTGCTCCCTCACATATCTTTTAAATATTTGGTTTAAGGTCGGTGCTTGTCTGCAACAATCCATAAAAAATGGCAGATGCTGAGGATATTCAGCCTCTTGTTTGTGACAATGGAACGGGAATGGTCAAGGTAAGGATCCGAGCTTGTGATGATCAGGATCTCATGAAGATATATGTCGCGTAAGTATGTATCATTTTATATATATCTCAAATTTGTAGGCTGGGTTTGCTGGAGATGATGCTCCAAGGGCAGTATTCCCTAGCATTGTGGGTCGCCCTCGCCACACAGGTGTGATGGTTGGTATGGGACAGAAGGATGCGTATGTCGGGGATGAAGCTCAATCAAAGAGAGGTATTCTGACTCTGAAATACCCTATCGAGCATGGAATTGTTAGCAACTGGGACGATATGGAAAAGATCTGGCACCACACTTTCTATAATGAGCTCCGTGTGGCTCCCGAAGAGCATCCAGTTCTCCTGACAGAAGCACCTCTCAACCCCAAGGCTAATCGTGAGAAAATGACTCAGATTATGTTCGAGACCTTTAACACTCCAGCCATGTACGTCGCTATCCAGGCCGTGCTTTCCCTTTACGCTAGTGGCCGCACAACTGGTAACAAATCATCAGCATCTATTTTCTGTTTTTAATTTTCTAACAATGGGATAATTTACCGATCTTAAAATTTAATAGCTACGGGTAACGATGATGTTTAGTACATTTGTTTCTTTGCGTATTTTTCCTGTTATTGTACTTTTCTTTAGGGAGTTATAATGATTAGGGAAACAAAGTTTTCTTTTGAGTGCAACTTATTTGGATAACGTATAGCATTTTAATATATTGATTTCGTAAGGAATTCAGTTTTCTTTCCTCGGTTTGATACCAAAAATTTACTCTAGACTGCTTAATGTGAGCACGTAGTACTTTGCCATATGGAACGAGATGACAACGGAGTTTATATGCTTTCATAGGTATTGTTCTGGACTCCGGAGATGGTGTTAGCCATACGGTTCCCATCTATGAAGGCTATGCCCTCCCACATGCAATCTTGCGTTTGGATCTTGCTGGGCGTGATCTCACTGATGCCTTGATGAAAATTTTGACTGAGCGTGGATACTCTTTCACCACTAGTGCTGAGCGTGAAATTGTGAGAGACGTGAAGGAAAAATTAGCCTACATTGCGCTTGATTATGAACAAGAGCTGGAAACGTCAAAGACCAGCTCAGCTGTTGAGAAGAGTTATGAGCTCCCTGATGGGCAGGTGATCACAATAGGTGCTGAAAGATTCCGCTGCCCTGAAGTGCTCTTCCAACCATCCATGATTGGGATGGAAGCTGCTGGCATACACGAAACAACATATAACTCAATCATGAAGTGTGACGTTGACATTAGGAAGGATCTCTACGGTAACATCGTCTTGAGTGGTGGTTCCACTATGTTCGCAGGCATTGCTGATAGAATGAGTAAGGAGATCACAGCTTTGGCACCCAGTAGCATGAAAATCAAGGTGGTTGCACCACCAGAGAGGAAGTATAGCGTCTGGATTGGAGGCTCCATTTTGGCATCTCTCAGCACCTTCCAACAGGTAGAGTGCAGACATATTAATACGTGTTACAGAACTGTTGGATTTTACAGAGATAATGCTGCTAATTTAATTAGAAAATTTTATGACTAGAACGAGTATTAATGTGATCAAATAAAGGAAAAATCAACTAAAAGAGGATATACCAAACATAATAGTCAGATTATGGGAAGCAATCAAATACAATGTTACTCTGTAATAGGGGATAATTTTTCCATGGGGAACAGGGTGAAAGAATGTTATATTGTTTCTTTTTGGGCCTAATTTAATTTGAGTGTGGATTTGTCTACTTCCTTTAAGTCAACTCAGACTATCCAAGTAGCATACTTTCTTTGACAGAGGTCTAGTGTTGAACTGTTAATTTGATCATTTCTCTAATCTAGCTTCAAGTGTTTTTGATATGCAATCATTCCCGAGTGCAGATGTGGATTGCAAAGGCTGAGTACGATGAATCCGGGCCATCAATTGTTCACAGGAAGTGCTTCTAATTAAAGAAAGCAAGAAGTGGTCACAATATAGATTTTGTACGACAGAAGTAGCATCTACTGGTTGCGGCACTTTCATTCTTATTCTTGAACTTGTTTCTTTTAATCATGTTTCTTGCTGTGTTTTCCCCACATATGATGGGATAAGAGCATGAAAAACAGGCAAGCTATATAACATTTTGTGGTTCTGTTTTTCCCTGCATGACCACTTTATTTATTTTTTTTTTGTAGAAGAGCCGTACATGGTTACCTATTTGGGAGGATGAATCAGCAATTCTTTTGATAAGCTATATCGAGATAGTAAATTATGTACTTGATTTTTGAATTACTGCAATAAAAATCACTGATCATCAATGCCTTGTGTTAATATGCGAACTTGGTACTGGTTAGTTTACGAGAATATCACGGATTTAGTAAACAAATTATGCAGGAGCGAATTGTCTTTTCCTGACACGATAATAATATATTTGACACTTTGAGATATATAATTGATTATGCCGATAATAATTTATAATAGGGTTTAAACTAAAAAACAAAAAAGAAAAACTCGATAACATCGAAATATGATTTAATCAATGTTAATTTAATCAAAGATGTCACTTGTCAGAGCATCCTCGGACTTGCAATATATTATTCTGCACTCACTCCCACGAAAATCGAAAAAACCTTCGTGGCTGGAGGTCAAGCGATCAGTACGAATGGCTTTCTTGTTTGTTGCCAAAGCAGTATGAATCTCATGGTTGCAAAAGAAAACCAGATTTTAGAAAAAGTGAAATGCATGAGAGAGAACAAGACATAAATCACCGAACCATAGAATATGCAGAATGAGACGATGCCGCCGCCATCTCCACTCATACAGGGCAAACACACGTAAACGTGTTTCGTGGAAGCAATATCAGTAACAAGTTTGCCTGTAATCAAGCATCAAAATTGTGTAATTTTTAAAAAAATTATAAAAATTTCAATTAAATCATATTTGATATTTCTTTATTAGAAAAGAAACAATAAATCGGGGAAGATACCGAAATATTGCTCATTAACAAAAATAGCTCGATATTTCCACTTATTTTCCGCCCACTTGTAAGCATGCATGCTCGTGAATCAATGACTATAAGGAACAAGAACGCCCTTGCCTCGCGCCTGTAGTTAATCAGCAATGTGAGTACAGTCATGCTCCAAATCATTAGACTTTATTCAAACAAACGAGGAAATATACTGTCACACTTCAATGTCTGTCTCTTTTCTGTAACCTCTAAGAACCTCCCTCCCCTTTCCCAAAGAAAAAAAGCGCCAGTCTACCAAACGATGACGTGTCAATTTGTAAAGGTTAGGCACCAAGAAATGTTCAGAATAAACAGGGATGAGATCCTGCAAAAATGTCAATGTGATATGCAACTTTCTGAACTTGATTCCCCATAAAAACAAGCAGATTCATTTAAGTTTGTTGGTAAAACAACCATACGGGGAGCATTGCATTGATGTCAATCCCGGACGACCTTAAAATTGGATGGACCAACCGTGTCAGTGAAGCCTCTGATGGACAGTTCTGGTACTGCAATATTCTTCCCAACCATCTCGTGGTCGATGAAGACAACCACGACCGTGATATCATCATGAAAGAACCTCCTGATCCCCTTCTCAACCTTCTGCAGATCTTTATACCTCATTTCTCGTTTCCTTGCCGCCTCGTTCAGAGCGGCTTTAAGCAGTCTTCTTGCTATCCCCTGACATTCAAGAAAAGCATCATGGTGAATGAAGCTAACTTGCTGCTTGTAAATATCAATGGAAACAAAGTAGTAGGACAAAAGCATACCGTCCGGGGATTGTTATGCACGATCTCTGCAGCTTCCTGATTTGTCAAGTGTTCCCAAAGTCCATCAGACGCAAATATTAGGAACTTATCATTAGGTTGTAGGACCCTCGAGCATATAGATGGCTCGGCTGTCAGCACAGGACGCCGGATAGGTTCCGGTAGGTGGAATCGTGGGAACGAAGGATCAAGAGAAAACTCTGGTCTTTTCAAATATGCATCACCTATAGATCTAGATACCTGAATGATGTGGATCAGAAAACTTCTGAGTTACTATGAGCAATCACATTAATTACTTACAATCGCAAAAAACAACTACAATGATCTGATTAGATTAGAGGATAACAGAAATCAATTGCAGCAAGCATGACTAGAAAAAACAAACCCTTGGCAGGCATACACAAGCAAATGAAAAATTTAAGCGTGCCATAATTTCCACAAGTGTGTGCTGTAATATCCTAAAACTGATCATGAAACCTTATTAAACACACAAATTTATCTACCAAGAAAAAAACACACATTCATGTATGCTCCAAGTTTGCTAGAAGCATGGTTTATCATGATTAGGATTCCACCTAAAATAGAAAGGAACATCACCTACCATCGGTCCATCATGTGTTTAACATAAGATGGATTACTAAATATCAGATTAGATATTCCCAGTCACATATATGAAGGAGACTCAAGATAAGATTAGCGCCTGTTAGCATTTGAAAGAGCATGCTAATAATCTTCAAAACCTACAAGTAACAAAAGGAAACATAACGAACTAGAACCATTAGTCCTTCTGAAAAAGAAGAGAAAACCTGGATGATTCCCTTAATGCGCCATGTTCCATGCTTCATGACTACAATCTGTGAATCTTCAGGATGCAAGGACCTAAGTTCACGTCGAACCTCCTCTTTGCTAGCATTGTGCTCTCTAGTCAACTGCTCGGCAACGATCTTATTAGATCTATCAACAGAACCAATTACTGCACGAGAGTCTCCAAGGTTGGCGACATATAATGTCCCTTTCCAAATAACACCAACAAGACAACAGGAACCGATTGCCGCCATCAATGGCTTTATGCCATAAGTCCTTCGAACAAAAGTCAGAAATCCATCTTCAGTCGCAGAAACAGCACCTCTCAGGATATCTTCAGATATAGTACCATTATCTCGAGCTATCCCTGTAACCAGATTAGCCAAACTACTTCAACTCAAGCAGAACCACAGGTCAATCAACATGTGGCATGTGCCATAGATCTCATACTATGCACGCCAATTTATTTATGGATGATCTTAATGGAAAAGTAACTTTTCGATGCATCCTCGAAGTAGCAGAGGACCCTTATTGATTATCTAATAAGAAACCATTAAATTTAAATTACACCATAAATCTGTAAAGACTACAAAAGAAGCATATGACGATCGATTGAGGAGGAGGACAAATAAAATAACCATACAAATCTTATTTTTTAGTTGGTTCTAGGATGAACTTCTGGGTGACTGATGGTTCTGAAAACAGAGTTCCAGTCCTTACTTGCTATACAATCAATAATTGTTACCTTTCAATTCCTTTTTTTTTTTTTTTTGAAAGATCCTTGGTCCCTCAGTTCAAGAAAAATCCTCGAAGAGGAAAAGAGAAGTGAGGGAGGAGGAAGACGAAAGCAATGTTGCCCTGCGTTGTGCTTTTAAATGAGAAAGCACATTAAATTTTCAGCTAGGTTTACTGCAATCGCACTAATAGGCATCATAAACAAAGCAACAAAATCATCTGATGCCGAGACCATAGTACGTATGTAATACTCACTCATTAGATGATGGAAGAGGTGGTCGCTGATGAACCGAGACGCTTCGGGACCGCCGTGGCCGTCGTATACTCCGATGAACATTGCGTCGGAGCCAGTCTCGACCTGGCTGTGATCCTCGATAATTTCATTGGCCTGAACCACAGCATAAGAGAATTCGCCGCACGAGTGTTTCTCGAGGTCCTTATACCATAGCAGAGAGTCATCAATCGAGGAAGGATCATCAACATCATCCTTGTTCATGCGGGCATACCGCCTTACCGGCCTCAAGCACGCAGAAACTATCCTTGCCAACCACGAAAACATCCCACATTTCCCTCTCTAACAAATCCCTAGAAGAAATTAAGCGCTGATGGTAAACAGGAAAACCCGGATTCCTCAAGACAAGACACCGCGGATTCCCGAAATTTGAATATTACATCCGTAAGCATGAAATTTTAATCCTTCCATGGAGACTACAGATGATGGTGTGAATAAAATATTTAGAGGATGACGACTTGAAGCAAGAAAAAGATTGGCAAGATTGTGATTCACTAGCAATAGACGAAAATTAGTGGACAAATGAGACTAATTAAATAAGAAGTGATACTAATATGAAGAGCGAACGGAAATTCGTATCCAACAATAAATAAATCAAAAAATCAACTTTGGATTTGAGTAGATAGAGTTTATGATCAGAATTTCAAAACAGATAAAGATCTGATTTGGGTAGTCAAAAGAAGGAAGTGAGCGGTTTTCTTTATAGAGTTGAAAGAGAATGGAAGGGGTCAAACATGGTGTTTGCAAGGAAGAGAGAACAGAAGCTGGAGGGATCAAAGGGGTTATAGCAGAGGATTTCTCTTCGTACAAGCAAGAAATCAGAGTTTCCAGAGAAAGAGCAGATTACAGAATGCTTGCTGCGTGGGGTGGCTGGTAGTGAAAGGAAGAGGAAAGTTGACTGTGTTGACTTTGTGATGAAGTCGATGAAAGAAAGAGAAGCGCTCATTAATTTTCCTCTCTCCTTACTAATAATTTTTAATGCAAATTTCCAAGGACCACATTTCTGTTTGCTCACAGATGCCTATTTACATAATTACCATTGATATGATTGTCAAAATTGAGTGAACCCGTGTAGCAGCTCAACTGCTAGCCTGCTTAGGCCTATTTGGAAATGTTGCGACATCTTGGTTGATCAACATTGTCAGTACCTGATCCAAGATGTAACAAAGTTATGAACTTAGGATTCAACCCTATCACTAATGATTGAAATTGCGTCTGTTTATATGAAATTTCGGTTTGGTTGCTTTTCAATCTTAGCATTTGCGTGCAAACATTTGTTAGTCGAAAGTTTCAACATTGTTCAGCAAGTGGCCAGTGAACTGTGTCATCTGCATAAAAGTTCAATTTTTTTTTCTTGTATGCGTGTAAAAAATTTTGTAAATAGCTTACGATCCAGGATGAATATTGGCCATAGCATATCATATATTTTGCGAAGAGATCGAAGGGCTAAAAGGGACACGTGTGATTGAGTAGTTGTGGCATATAAATTATTCAACAAGGTGGGATGATTAAAAAGGGAGAGATTAGCAGAGAGAACTGGTAGAGGGCATGTTGTTTTCCAGAACAGAAGGGAAAGTAACTCAACACATGTGGCTTGTGAAGTGGCCTTTTCTGAATCACAAGCCTCTTTCTTCATCTCAATATTATTCGGTTTTATCTTCCTTCACTTTTCAGCTAATCTTATTTAATCCCTCCTTTTACAGCTGCATTTAAAGTTTGCAGTTGCTACCATATTTGATACCCAAAAAAACCCATCTACTACATTAATATCACACTGCCAGTGTCTGAAAGTGATTCATTTCTTCATAAACATGATCATTTTGAGAATCGCCTTTTATTGACCATTCAGGTTGATCAGCCTAATAAAAGCATATTTTTGTATTTCCTCTTGCAAGATCGAATGTCACCAAAACTAGAAGTACATGAATAAGTGATATGTGAGTGAGAACTTTTTGAAGTTGGTTGAGGATTTAGGTATGCCAATAAATCAGCAAGCAGCTTCATGTTCAAAAGAGATGAGCATAAAAGGAAAAGAAGGGGTTCACGAGACAAAGCCAGTATTAGGCACTTTTTTGTATGGAGTACAATTACAAGTACATGGAATATAATTCCTCAAGGATTCAGTTCAAGGTTGAGATGAAAGAATAGCATCAATTTGAGTTGACACAAACAGTGTACAAAAATCACGAAGCAAGCAGTTGAGGAAATAGGAAGCGACAGGTGGCATGTTTGGGAGCTTGTTAGGAAATGTCACTGTTGAGAAGCTTGTGGCGATAATAATGCTTCTCAATGAAAACTCTAGAGGCCCCTTCTATGGTTCTACGCCACACCTGCAGGAAGCATTGGCATTGACATCTTTTAGATAGACTGCAATAATAGAAAGGCCAACGACAAGTTCCATCATCGTCACTTTGATTTTCATCCACACGTGTCATCTGTCATGTTTCAACAAGCCCTTTCCCCAAAGTTTCAATTTCAAACATACATTTATATTATATATATAAGTCTTCCTGGTTTAGGAAATTTCATTCAAGTGCTAAAAATGTAACGCCTCGTTTGCAATACGAAACCAGGCAAAGGCTGTCATCAATATGTCATTAAATGCCCTAAAGAAGAAGAATAGAGTATTCCAAGCCGGTATTCATGAACTATTATAACAGAACAAACGAAATTTCTAGTATTCTCACTAACTCCTTAAAACATACTGACTCCCAATGAAGTGATACCCATCTCAATTATGCATTTATACCTAGGCTTTCTAATAACAGTTAGCAGATACCATTTTCGGACATCTCACTCAGTCGCATTGCTTATCAACAAGAGCGAGAGTATAGCTTTTTTAAGAAGGTGAATGAAACTCACCTTTACAATGATTGCCAAGAGAAGCTTGTTCCTATATCCCTCGGCCTGAGCTGTGCCCTCCCAATTCTGAGTTCCCGGAGCATGGCCGGCCTCCGTGTCGGCAGAAGCGACCTCCTTTCCACTAAAGCGGTGCTGCCACTTGATGGGCTCTCACATTGGCCGTCACAATCTGTTGCGGCCCAAATTTTATTTCGACATTTGGTTGCACGCAAATCTTTTTTCTTCTGGGGCCCGTTGTCGAGTCGTCAGCAAATTTTCTGAGCAGTTCATCCGAAGATTTCTTGGTTATATGTTGAACTTTAACAGAGGACGAGGCAGGAATTTCCATTGTGAGCAAAAATGGGTTTGCTTCAAGTTTCTTTTTTGAAGTTCGGCTCGTATGGTTCATATTTTAATATTTTTGAGAGGAGTGGCGTATTGGCATGTGAAAAACGGACCGTTATGGTAATGCCAACCACTAAACGACGAATACAGAATAATCCAAAGAAATATATAACCGTGCGCATCAGTTTACAATGATTTGTGGGCATGGCTTGTCACTTCCTGGTAGCTACAATACAGAAATCCAGGCTGACAATCCCGGCAGATAGTTTTAGATCGGGATTGTCAACAGCACTCAAGTAATTACGTTGTTGATTATATTTGATTAAGAAAATGGTTGATTATAGATTCGAAAAGAAGTGTTCTATTCATTTGCAAAAACTATTCAAAACACGTACGAAGTCTTGTAAGTAGATGGCTTTTTGTGGCTGTGTAGTTCTCATTCCAATCACGACTCCGTTATTACGGCACCAATTGAAAAAAAGTATGGTAATAAACAATTTTATGCTGGAAAATACAATCCCTTCTCATTAAGACAATTATAGTTTCCCGAATGTTTACTGTTACACCAAATCCAGATGCATAAACACGCACCTACGAGTTGGAAAACTTGGACTCAGATATGATAGATTAGAGCACTACACCGGCAATATATTACACTAAAAAAAGCTCTCTCATCAGCTTTGAGCACCGATTTTCACCTCTTGGCTTTCCCTTTAAGAGTAGAGATTGCAGCAATTAACAGACTCCCCATAACATGTAAACTGTAGTCGCTGGCCTGCCTGGGATGCAAATACGTCCATATTTCAGAAAAATGAAAACTTGCACATATGCATAGGTACGTTATAACTAAATTGTACGGATTATGTGACTGTTACTAAACACGTATGAACATATTTATCAATCAGGTTAGATTCACAAAAACGCAATTATGACTATTTTAATGGAAAATAACATTATACTTCGACCACTCGTAAAATAAGGTCCCGACTTCAGTTACCACAGAAACTTCGTTGCGCGTATTTAAGGGCTGAATTGCGTCCCAAAACTTAGAGCATGACATTCAAGATCCCTCAGATTTAGCTGCAAAAAAGAAAGAAATTTAAGGATTGATAAATAATCAAGTCAGATGAAAATCTCTACCGTAGGTCTTAGCCATGAAATTCAACCAGGAAAAAATCATGCTCTCCAATCCTAGTCTTGCCCGAGTTTTTCATCAAATGAGAGGGAGCCAAAATAACTGACTTTTTTTTTTTTGAGTTATCAAGGCTAACAAGCATAATATCAATGCAGAATTATTAGTGATATTGAATCAATTTTAAAATAATCCTATTTTTTCCACGATATTCAAAAATCCCCTTGAGTTGAAAACAAACATCATTTAAATTATTTTTTTATAATTAGTTCTTTTGTAAGCTCACTTTATTAAAAAATAGAAGGTTTAAAAGCAATAAGGAGCGCACAAAAGTTCCAGCTAAGAATCATACCTAGATTATCAATCATTTATAAAGACAGATTGTTTGATCAGCTGGAAGGCTATTTATCATAATGATAAGTTCAATTTGTACATACAGGATAAGTAACTTAGACCCTTGAGATAAGCTTTTAAAACCCTTGTGTGAATTAAACTAAAGCTCACCATAACTGCAACTCCAGTCTCATTGAATTTAGGAACGCAGATGAGTCTCACCAACTGCCCTTCTGATCCTGCAAAACCCACATGCAATCATATATGATTTCGTATTCTTTTGATTTAAATGTAGACGGGAGAAGAAGTTATATTAAATGAAAATCAGAAATAAAAATTATTTTTTATAAGAAAAATTCAAAATAAAGATACCCTTAATCACACGAGTTTCATATTTATCTTGATTGCCAACAAAATACACATGGGGACAGCTCTCAAGGAAGAAAGGATCCCTATCAGTGAAAGGATAGCACCCTGGAAGAAAAAATTAATACGAAGGTAAGAAATAAGGACAACCTAGACAAAATTCCGAATTTTAGCTTTCTAGAATCCTCGGCAAATAGACAGTTGTTTGTTTTCAGAAAGTGTGATCAAGCTTGTAAATTGCATTGCAGCATATGTAACGTATACCAAGGGTATTAGGTGCTGTTGGTGCCAAATGTCTCCACCGTAAAGTCCTTTCCATGAATTCAAGTTTATCTGTGGCCTCTGAATACTTATCAAGATCATCTATATTTTGACCAGATGTCCCGAGAAATCTAGAATCAGTAAGGTGTCAGTTTAAGACAGACAATTCTAGCAGACAATAACGATGCTAATTTTTTTTTTTTAATTACCGAATATTATCAAGCTCAAAGCAGTGAGGATTTGTGCAGGATCTAAAAGTGTTATAAGCAGATGACCCAGGGAAAAGGCATCTGTGTAGAGGCTGAAAAGAACAAATCATAGTATTAAAGTACAAAAAAAAAAAAGATTAATCTGTATACACTCTTTAAGGATAGAATAAGAACCTGCTGTGGTAATGAGTAGTTAGCTGGGTCTCTGGGTCCTGGCATGATATCCAAAGGCAAACCTACAGAGATCTAAACATGTAAAAACATTTAGCAACTTGATTCGTAAAGACAGACTAAATCTAACTATCAAACAAATTCAATTCACCTGATTCAACAGAATATCAAGTTCCTTTATTGGTTCAGACAACCTGGAGAGATCCTTTGCAGACAAATTCTGCAAATGTGCAGCATAATGACTTTATAAGTTGTATTTTTTAAATATATGATCAACACAAACGAAAAGGTTCAAATTTTCCCTAAACTCTGTTAAATGAGATAGAGAATCATGTTACTGGGGTAAATTTAATCAAGATTCAGTCAGGGGAGCCTGCAGAGAAATACACACCCACACACACATATATATAGCTGTATTGGCCATAGGTTAAAGCAGATGAATAAAAAAAAAAGCAGACATTGAGTACTGACGGAAAATTTAAACCCCCCACCCCCCAAAAAAAAAAAAACAGAGAAAACTACAAGAAGCTGAAGTGGCTTATCTTTAAAACACTCAATCAATAGAGCTGAATACCTGCCCATTAAGAAGTTCACGAGGGAACTCAACAGAATTCCCAGATATGATAACATGAGCGATTTGAGATGCCAAAATTTGCTCCTGTTTAATTTGTTATGTACAACTTAAGAGTTTGAAAGGTTATTTAAATACTAGTATGAAAGCTAAAAAAGGTCAGATAAACCTTCTCATCTCCTAAATGACCAGTAATATGATCAATGAAGAGCTGAAATTGGAGAGGATTGGAGTTGCTGCTCCCAACACTTAACCCGGACACCAAAACAACATATTTGTCTTCCCCTGTTAAACCAAGGTTAAAAAAATTTTGCTCCAACACTTTCATTACAAGGAGAAGCTTTATTAACCAGAATAAAGTGAATGCGCATAAATAATGTTTGGCTTGAAGCACAAAATCGCAAGCTTACTTATTGCAATCCAGTTAATAAAAGTGTGACAAATGAAACATAAAGCAACAACTTTAGGGTAAGCACTTTTCAAAGTGTGACACAATACTAAGCAAACTTACCAGACTAATGATTTTAGATATCAAAGTCTACCACATGAGACGTAAATACAAATAAAAATTTCTGAATGACATTTTGATTAACTAACTACCAATGCACACGTTCTGTTAAGGTAAAGAAATTGTCACAGATGTAAATGATCAGGAAGAAGTACTTGATTTAAGAGGAAGATCTATTTGTGGTGGTAGGCCTGCTTCGAGGACATCTAGAACCAAAAAATCACCAGCCACAGTTTCTTTTCCATGTATAGCAACTACGATCCCTGTCACACATGATGTCAATATAAAACAATAACGTATCAACAGACTATGATTTGCATGACAGGCACATTGTATTTCTATGAGAACAAGCAATATGGGTGCTAAAAATGACGGAATTCTAGATAAGCTCAGAAAAAGAAACAAAGCCGGAGATGCCAACAATCCACTAATGAAGCAGCATGAAAAGTGCAGAAACTGTCATGTAATGGAAATGGCCAAAGACTATAATGAAATTTAACGCATCATGATTAAAAAATATCTTTTTTCATAGAATAAGCCTGCAATCTAGGACAAACCTTTATAGAATGCAGTGTGATATTATTCTAATTGCCCCCTTTCTCTCTATGCTCTCTATATTTTAAAAGCTTGCTTACTTTACAAAAGCTTTCAAACACGACATAATTGTACGCATCTCAATTTTTCAGAGTACTTGAATGGATAGCTCAATTTTCCTTATTTTCATTACTCAGACCTTAAAAGAATATGACAACTTACGGCAAGTCAAAGGGGTGTCATTATGTCCACAAGAAAGTCAAAGGAGGAATTCATGGTATGAAGCATCCATGTTTTCATTTGGGCCACTGATACATTGGTCTTGTTAGTGGGTTATCAGGATCTTTAGAGCATTTATTTCATCAGGCTACCATTCTGGTCCACTGTTAAGAAATAAAAAAAGCTTTCCACTGGCACAAACCTATCCCATGACCATGGTCCATGTTTGCTTAGCAATCCAGTATTGTTCCAATCAACTTCTGCTCCTTAAACAGTATTTAAAAAGAGTAAAGAAGCTAAAGATACCCACACCTATGTTTCGGTCCGGACTAGTTGGTAATAATGTTTTGGGATGGCCATCCTATCCTGAAAGCTATTTCAAATGAGTAAGATAAGTTGTCCAAGATACGGACCTGTTATATACACAGAAGGTGAAATGATATCCCCACTGAGCTTAACTCTCCCACTGTCGTCTTCCAAAACTAGGTGATCATCTGGGTGCATGAAGTTATGATGCTTGACGAGTGGCGTTTTGGATCTCTGCAAATAATTAGCATAGATATATAGCAATTTTGCATTTCATTCTAAATTTCATGAAAAGAACATGTAAAATTAATAGAAAAAACATAAAGAAATTCCTGCCTCCTTAGAATACTCATCAAGTATGCAAGGTTTAAGCTTCATGTGTTTATAAAGGGTTCCAACGATGATACATTCCTTGCCCTCCTCCAGTCCTAACACTGTGCATACTGCAGCAAATCTAGACCAGTAAATAACTTCTAACCATAATTACAAGGATAGAGAAAAGTACAACAAGCAAAGAGAACTCCTCTTACTAGAATATAGCTTATAAATGAGCGCTTAGGCCCCATCATTTATTTAATTTACTTAAAACCTCCAACAATCAACATCTTGCTGACATTATTAAATCGCAAAGCCAGCCTCGATTTCCCCGCAACTAATTATATGACCCAGAACCCCAGCAAGAGTTTCCTAAAATGAAATACTCAGTAGAAAGTTCAAAACAGGAAAATTAGGTACCAGGTAAAGGAGGTTTCCACTGGGATACAAGGGAATACAGGAGAGTTCTCATCAAGTGAAGACAAGCAAAGTAAACCTGACTGTATTGCTGCCCCCTATACGTTTCTTTCTGAATTTCAAACCCTTCATCCTGCAATGAGAGGCAGGGAACATAAAGAACTGAAGACAAAATACTCTTGGAGCGCACAACAGGGTGGCATTAAGCGGGAAACTTCGAGATCTTCCTATACAATTTTTCTGTTTCTATGTTTTCTCTGAGGCTTTTGTCAGGGTTTTCCATCAACCAAACTAGAAGCTTCAAGGGGTTGGACAAAAAGCTAACTTCAAGTAAAAGAAACCAGAACGAAAAGAGAAAGGGAGAAGAAAATAAGGGTGGAAGAGCAGTGAACCATGGAGTTGTAGGCACAAAGCGCTCTGCGGGGACTCGTCTCCGAATCGATTTCCATGGCGGGAACGAAAGACTCCGGGAACTCGTCGAAAGGACGAGCTAATAATATTATAAAAATTTATAATTATAATATAACAAATTCTTGGCATTTCTTTTTCTGTTGGGCAGAGCACAAGCTCCCGTTCGAGGAAAATGGATCCGGTTCGGTCTAGCTACCGTGTAAACGGGCTGGGCTTCCGCGGAAACGTTTTCACACTGGTTCAACCCAATCTTATATCCATGCTAAGAAATACATATAATAAAAAACAAATTTATATCTTATAAAAATACGAGTTTAATTACTACTATTGTATGATGATTCTTTTAATTGGTAATCTTATAAGTTTTCTATAAGTGCTCTTTAAGGCTTACAACTGTACCCTAACTTTAGTAAAGGACATATTTTAGAATTCACCTAAATTTTTTTTTGTACCAAAAAAAGTTGATTTGACTATCAAAAAATAGTTGACACGTATAGTAAAAAATGAATATATTCTATAAGGATACGAGTTTAATTCTTACTATTATTGTAAAGACTTATTTAATAATAAATATTGTTAAATCTTCTATAAGTATTATATGAGTTTTAAGGTTGTGCCGTAAACTTAATATAAGGACTAGTGTCAAACTTATTTAATTTTTTTTTTGTACCAAAACAAAAAGTTCGCTTAGCTCCTTTTCTTTTGGACTATTACTATTTTACTATATGTCCTATCTCCTACCAAAACCTCCACTGACTAATTACTGGGAGATTAGTCTCTCACTGAATCAGGTGGGAATACTCTGGAGTAATAAAAAAAAAAAAAAACTTCACTGACTATTTTTCCTTGTAGAAAAATTCGTTTAACTTCTTTCAGGATTAAATTATATTTTCGTTTTAAAATTTAATATGAATTTAGTTAATTTTATTATTATATTATATTGGTAAATATTACGATAGCTTATAATAAACAGTAGGAGTATATTGTAGTAGATTTTCAAAATCAATATAATTAGATTGTTCAATAGTTTTTCAATATACATATACATATATACATATATACACACACACACACACACATATATATATCAATGGAATTAAATGTCTAAACTTGTAATGACATATTTGAAAGCCAGAAGATAGAGGAGAATCAAAGAGAAGTTTGAAATCGATCGTGCAAATAATAAAGATGATTATTGATAAAAATCTGTTCAACCAATTATTTAGCCAGATCGGCTTCTCTTGTGACACAAAATATGAATATTTATGAAGTATAAAGCATCTGGTGGGAGTGGCAATGTAGAAGAGCAGGAAACCGAGAATCGCGAAATCACAAAAAAGTGAGAGTTCCCACATTAATGAATAAATAAATTACAGGGCTGTATTCAGAAGGAAGCACACTATATCAACAGAATTTGCAATTAATCACCGATAGATTAACATATTTCCATTGAGTGCCCCCTCTTTTGATGCTACACTGATTCTTCACCCTCCTGAAGCCAATATAGTCATACTGGTTTTCTAATATATGCCCTCTAACATTTTATCTTGTTATATAACAGTTCATCTGCAGAAGGATAACATGTTTAGCGCCAATTTCTGTTGATGTCAGTACGTATTATACACAATTACCAGCTGAAGATATGGCCTCTAATTATTAAACAGATAATGTCAAGAGATATAAACTAAAGCTGATCGAATGAAATTCGCCATCAATGCATAACTTCCCCAGCACGTACGTCTTCCGCAACTGAGAGGGTCCCATCAACGTTAAGCGTGCATGTACCGGTGTTAATAATGTTTTCCATACGAATGTAACATGTACAGTATACATTAGAGAAACGGAGGGATTCATATAATATATATATATATATATATGAAATCTCCAGTTACATATCATAAAGAAACCACTATATAATCACACATAGAAGAGAAACCAAATATAAGTGGGGAGGGGAGAAAATTACCTAATTGTATGTACGGACCTATATAAGTATATAGATATGAATTACAGTTGAAGTTGTTCATAGCCTTGAATTTGAGTATCATCCAAAGGGAGCAAGGGAATTTGAGCAAACTCTGAAACAAAGCCTTCCAAATCAGAGAACCCACCCAAGTAGTCACCTGCAGACGTTTCTTCCCCGGAAAGTCCAACTTCTTCTTCTTCCTTCATGACCAGACTCTCGCCTGCTGACTGATAATCATCCAGCCCCTTAGGCTTGTCGGAGGTGAGGCCGACATGCGATCTGGTTGTATGCTGACGTCTTACTGCTGTTGTCGGCACCTTTTGGGCATGTTTCTCAGCAGATGGTTTTCCGGTTAACCTCTGCACAAGTTCTCGGAAGTTTCCAACATCAGTCTTGATGATCTCCGGAGCAAACATGTGAATGATGCGTATCTTGGGCCTCGTTTTCGCTATCGCCTGCGAATTCTTGTTGACGGATGATAGGGAAGGCCTGTTCGACATGGCCATGTGTGCAAGAAGAATTCTGTCTGGGTTTGATCTCAACTAGGAACACAGAACTAGGGGAAATTAAGAGGGCGAAGAATATGAAGGGTTAGAGAGATTTGTGAAATTGTTAGAATTTATATAAAGAAAGAGAAGGTGTACGTCTGTTGGGAGCAAGGATCAGATGAATCCCTGTGTGACGTCAAATGGAAGAGGGACTTGATAAAATAATGGGAACAATATAATATGGTCCCCAATCTCCCACTTTTGATTCTAAATACCATACGTTTATATATTTATAGAATGTAAGTATGTCAAGAGGCAGACACATTATATACATGTTCTTATTGCAGTCATCCCTCTCCAATTCTTGTTATATCGATAAAGTGCTTAATCAGTTTAATCTAATTACAGCGAGTTAATCAATTAAACCACTGAATTAATGTTGTTTCCATCATCTTACAATGGAAGTGGGAAATTGGAATCTGTTTCATCTTAATTTGGGTATGGGACTATTCTGCTCTCTGCATAACTGGGGAGCTGTAGTTGAGAACATATGCGCTCATTATTACGGTGCGTACTGTAATTACATGTCAAGAAAAGAAAGAAAGAATCAGAAGCCTGAGATGCATATATATATATATATATATATATATATATATATATATATAGAGAACAGAATGGGAACTAAAGGGAAGCGTTGAAGTGTGAAGAGAGCTAAAATAAGGTAATAAGAATAAATTAAAGAGGCACATCATGTCCAAGCATTGCAAAAAAAAAACGAAAGCCATACGCAATCACCATTTCACAAAACAGTAACTTTCCAGGCCAAACTCACCACATGCCTCTCCCTTCTCTATTGGCATATATATAACCCAACCCAATTAATTAGTTCTCATTAATTATACAAATAAATAAACAATAAAACTTTAAGTATTAATGTATTACGCAATATTATAAGGGATGACTGCAATACATTATAAAAGAAAGGTGATGAGCATTAGGCAGCTAGAAAAGTTACATCATCGATCATCCCCCATTCCTTTTCATTCTCGTTGAAGGGGTGGAGTGCAATGCATTATTTAATGAAGGAAATTAAAACAAATATATATATATATATACATATATTATTGGGACGTAGATACAAATTTATTTTATAACATTGTTAGAGATTTATTTAATGAGCATTTAAATGGAAGGATTTTGGTTCCAAGAAAAGGGGGAATCTGGAAAGCCACCTGTCTTAACAACAGAGATGCTAAGATGAATGAACCACAAGAAATGGGTATAAATTAGTCTAATATTTAAGAACACATACAGTTGGCAAAGGAGCCTTAAAGAAAACAAAAGATGGCAAATATGGGATCCCAGTTACATGATAAAAGAACGCGCTTGGAATAGTTGGGGATATTGCCTTTCACGTAGCATAAACTGGCAATAACGTGTAGGCTCGTCTGTCACTACTCTTTCATGCCTCATTCAGCTTTCCAACCCAAACCATCATGATCCCCAACCACTAGACTATGTATTTACAGTGTGTGTACATGTGTGTGTGTGTCCCTCAATATCAATCAACAATTTCATTAATTCGAGGGACCAGCTTGAAATTGTGCTCTGATAATTTACTACTAGTCCCTTTGGTTTTTTTTATAAGTTCTAATTAAGTCCTACGACTTTACGTCATAAGTTAAGAAATAAAATAAGAATTATTTTTTTTATAAAATCTCAAAATTAACTCAACAAAAATAATTATTTAAAGTTCGGTTATTTTATAATCAGTTAGAGATGCAAAGGGTTAAAAATTAATCCTTTAATTAAACAAAACATATATTATATGAAACATGAAAGGGGCGCTTATAATAAGGATTGGATTATGTAATAAAATACAAAATTCCTAACCTCATAAATTGGACTTATGAAATCTTCATCTTTGAAATTTTGTTGTCACACACACACACTCATACATATAAACTCCACTAATTATAGTTTATAGTAGATACATTATTACTCACCCGCATTTATCTACTGATGCAGATAACTCATCAGTACATAATTTTAAGTTAATCCTGAAACCTAAAAGACCCAAATTTAAGTTGAATTTATCTGTAGAAGAAGGGAGGTGGAACGCGGTTATCCATTTCGTCGAGTTCAATCTGCAAAACACTGAAATTAGAGTTTGCTTTTTTAACCCCAACCATTCTAAATGAGGAATCAAGTACTCACTACATACATATGTGTAACGTGGATAGGTAAAGACAAATTAGCATGTATACATAGTATCGACGATCGTCCTGCGGCTAAGTAAGGCTGGGAACGAGGTTTTGAGTTTTGAACTTTGTATTTTGTGTCAATATCTTGTAATCAGTATCACGGGGTTTGCTTAATCGGCTATTGATGTAATGGAAAAATTTTAACTTTTGAGTCTGGTCGGTTTGTATGGAAAAGATGAAAACAACTTCATGTAACCAAGCTTTACTTTTTGCAATCACTCTGTGTCAATTAATTTCATTATACTGACTATAGTCTTTCTATTCATTCTGTTTTATCCGTATTCGGTTTGTTTCCTCGCTTGGGGTATTAATGAGGTCATAAAGTCTTGAGTGATGTGAAATTAAGTTAGATGACATCGTGTAGATACGTACAACTCTTTGATATACTTTGACAATTTCTTATATCTTAATACACAGAACTAAAGAAAAGGATATTGGGAGGAAGTGCACATGCTTCAATGCCCACCCCCACCTTTTCTCTTACCAAGTCTTTCCCATTTTTGGTTCACATATGACTATCCATTTCTAACTGCTCTCCCATACACTCATCCATCTCTACTGTGTTTGTGTGTTTTTGGAGAATTCTCATATCCTTGCCAGCAAGTCTCTCAAAATTGACGGGCCTATCTGGGTGGCTGGAAAGAAAGAAAAGGATTTGCGCTACTAGCTAAGAGTGGCTATCTCTACCAGTTTAATTAGTGTGATAGATATATTGAATAAACTAGGTAGGCATGATGAAAGAGAGAACTTACAGCAGATAAGGGCGGGGGAGGGGAGAGGTGCTGAGTGATTGTTGCCAGTCCAGCTGGTAACGACCTGCCCCAAACTCCCATGCAATCCTACAGTTGCTTCCCAACCGACACGTCGCACTTACGTGTCTCATCATAGACCCTATTGCCTTCCGGAACATGCCACGCGTACTCTTGTCCCTACACGTGCCTCTCAGGATTTGTGCCTCCTAAATCTATATAAGCGTGACCGTCCTCTTTAGCCCAGCACAAAACCTAAGACAAGCTTGAAGAATCGTACAAGAGAGAAATCAGAATGCAGAAAGCGAAGCAAGCAGCGGAGTCGGTGAAGGAAACGGCTGCCAACATTGGTGCCTCTGCCAAGTCTGGCATGGAGAAGACCAAGGCCACCGCCCAGGAAAAGGTATATACATAATCACTCCGATGTTGTTGTAGTGTTTATATTAATAATCCCGGTTAATTTGCCTGATCGATGTGGTTGGAACACTAACAGACGGAGAGGATGACGGCACACGATCCTGTGGAGAAGGAGATGGCGACAGAGAGGAAAGAGGAGAGGATGCGCCAGGCGGAGCTGGATAAGCGGGAGGCGCGTCAGCATAACGCAGCGTCCAGACAGGCGGCCACAACAGTGCCGGGAGGCCAAGGCGGTAACTATACCTCAGGGACCACGGCCACGTACTCGACGGCCACAGGGGCATATGGACACCCGACGGCTGGGCAGCAGATGTCGGCAATGCCGGGGCACGGTACGGGACAACCGATCGGAGGAAATGTGGTGGATGACGTGGGTGTGGTCAGGAACCGAGATACGCAATATGGAGGGAACGATAATGCGCATGGTTATGGTACTACGAGGTCTGGGGGTAGTTACAGTTAGAGAGTAACATGTACACCGTGCGTAATTATGCAAGTGGTTTTGCTAGGTTTCGCATTTAGGTGAGTTGTCTCCCATCAATCCACTGGGATGTTAGCCAGACCTTCACTTCCGTTGTTTCAGTTTTTCTGATCGCCGCGTGTTGTAACTCTGCACTTTCTTTAGTTCGCATAAATAGGGAGTCTCTGGTGGTGAAATAAATTCAACGTTGTGTACTTTAATTCGCTGCGCGTTCTTCTCTGAAGCAAGGCAGAATGCAGATTTCTCCGCCCGTAATTCTGTATGGCAAAAGGCCGAAAATGGAGGACGAAAATAAGGGTTGGCGGAAACATGTCATATTTTAATCCGACAGATAATATAAAATTCATTTTACGCTTGGACGGAATTGTTACAATATGGTCTCGCTTTCATTCTCACCGCCTCTCTATAGTGATTGACCGTGCAGTTACGAAGGCTTGAGAGTGTAGCTGACTTCATTCCTATAATATATTGGGCAGTCAATGGACACATTTAACTCCGGAACCATGCATGCAAAAATTAATTTGATATTCATTCAATTTAATTCGAATTCCAAGTTAGCTAAAAACTGAACCGATCAAATCAATTTTCATAAAATAAAAGGTTAGTTGAGCCCGTAATTGTATTTCATTTCCAAGGACTTGATAAAATGCTCGTTGAATTGGGAAGTTTAGAGAGCGAATCGATTCCGGCCATTAGACCAATAAAACAAATCTGGAGAGAACATATTTTCTAAAACGAAGATAATGGAAAATTTTGCAATTAGGAAGGCCGAAAAGAAGTCAGGAGGAGAACCCTAATATGGGAGGTTCAATCAGTACCACTAAGTCACAATGCACATCAATGACATGAGCTCTCTCCCCCAAGTACAAAGGGGGGGGGGGGGTAAACAAATCGTACCCAACCACAGTGAAATTCATACGCCTGCTTTACGTAATTCAGTAGCCCCATGCGCAAAGTGACATCTCTCTCCAAAGGTGCAAGATCCTTTGGTAAAATTCTCACACAGCTTTGTCTTCAAGTTACTTCCGTGAGAACGTGGTGCTCCAGGAACGCCATGAGATTGAGGAGGCGCCGACATCGATAATGTCACCAGCAACTCTTTTACCATGTTGCTCGCATTCTTAATTTGCTCAAAACTACCTTCAAGTTCGATGTTCCTAAGATTTGGATCTGACTCATGATCCCGAATTGAGAGTTTGGCTCCTGTTTGGCGGCAGATCTGCTTGGAGTTCACACCGCCCTTTCCTATGATAGCTCCAGCTAATGAAGCTTCAACACTGATCTTAGCAGTAGCGTTGGCACCAAAGCTAGCAACAGGACCTGGAGGAGGCTCCACTCGCGCAGCTGAACGGCCAGGAATAGGTCCCATGGTACGATGATCATCCCCCGACGGAGCAATAGCCTTACCAAGTTCCCATTCACCATGGGCAAAGTGACACTTGTCACCAAACTTGCAGCCTTCAGCAGTATTATACTTGTTGCATGTGCGGGTTTTAACAGTTGGCGATGCAGCCCCGTTAGGGAAAGTTGGTGGGGCAACCATATTTCTAGATGCTGGAGGCACAGCCGACGTTAGATTCATCATGTGGGCAACAGCATTGTAACCACCAGGAACATAGTGCAAGAAGTGGCAGCTCTCACCAAACGGGCAGCCAGCGGTGCTGCAATACACAGCATAGTATAATCAGATCACACCAAAATACTGATTAATTGCGTAAGAATCTAGGTCTCCCCTTTTCCACTCTTTTGAGGTTAAAATGAACATAGCATCAATAACTAATTTAGATATTCCAGTTTTCTCAACTCAGCATAAGAGAATACGAATTTGTACACTGCCGGTGGATTATTTACCAAGACCTCAAGGAAGCAATAGAATGAAACTTTGGATCAGCCAATCAAGTGACATACTATTTATCCTATCATACACTTAAGACAGATATGAATTTGCTCACAAGGATAAAGTATACGAACAGTTGCTCAACTATAAACAAAATGGAATAAGAGAAGCAGTAACATTAGCCAAACATGTTTAAGAAAGATTATTCATGAGATAAAGATCCAGCAAATAAGAACTGCACTTTGCAGGCAGTAGAAGTATAGTTTACAAGTATGAAAAAATGACAGACATTCAAAGATGACAAACATCCGACAAAACTTAGCATGACCAAAAATGACCATTACACTTAACTACCTCATTCATATTGAACAATCAAAACACCGCTATTGCTAAATTTTCCATTAACTCAGTAATATATAAACAGAAAAAGTCATGGAAATTAAACGTATGGAGCAGTAACAACAGCAGATCAAGAAGTCACCCTCCTCCCACCATGAACAAAAGAACTCAAACAGAATCAGAAGTTCACAAAGAAAAGTAGAAATTTCCCAAGAACGTGTTTCAAACAAAGAGCAACATATATAGAAAGCAGAAGTGCAATGCCATGATACCAGAACATAATTTTACATCATTCCTATCCCAGCTAAAGGCTCACATTAATTCATTAGTATCTTACCAACTGAAAGGTGAGTTCATACGCTGTGGAATGCACAAAAAGCTGAAAAATTACCATTAAATATCCTCTAACTGAGGAGGAATTGCCATTTACACCAATAAATAAGGCAATCACAGAGAAAAATGATCTATCTTTGATATTATGGTTCGATGCTAACCACTCTCCTGCATATCTTATCTTTTCGTTACTCCATACAAGTAAACCACTAATATGTTAAAACTTGATTAGAATTAAGAATAGAATGTACCCGTATAAAATGCTTCAAATACCCCGTTAATTTGGAGTATATTAAATGCTTTAGTTTTGTAGTGATTGTAGAATTAATTCTAACAAGAACTTATTACATTATTTAGAATTTAGCTACAAAAATATGCATTCAATATATTTATCTAGACAGGAATAGATTAGAACCTGAAAAACTTGGTACAAGGCTTCGATTTGCTTCCTACAGCAGATGATAAGGTGTCCATTTCTGTTGCAAAACATTAATTACCTTTTTTCAGTTGACATTCCGTGGCTTATTAATTAAACACACTCCACCAAACTTTTAACACCTTCGAAAATACTTTCAATTTTATTTGGAACAGAAAAGGCATTAATGAGAAGTCATATAATTAATTATTTTTAACTTTTTAGTGGAAGCAATAGCGTCATCGAACAGATAATCATCATTTTTTGCTGACCAAAATCGTTTTCTATCAAGCAGGGAAGGTGGGTGTTTAAATTTTTAGAGGCCCTAATTACAGCAATAGGCATGTTCTGTATGAGAGTAATTGCAGCCACAATCCCCACCATACCAGCGAACCTTACAATTTGAAAGAGTAGGAAACCAAAAAAAAAAAAAAAAGCCACTGACAAAAACATCAGGGAATTACTACTAAACATCTCTAAATAATCAGGAATCATTTGTCCCAAAAAGAAAGCAAAATCATTAATTTTTTTAGCGATTTTAAACCGAAGGGGCAACAAATTAAGAAGAGGAACTGGAAAAAAACTTCAGTTACATCAATTAAAGGAGGGAGAGCGTCCCAAAAGCACAAAAAACAGACTTGCACAACACCACCACAAGTTAATCATAAATGCTAACTAGCCCTAACAACAATAAAAGAAAAGCCACGAAAAGAACAAGCAGAAAACAATATGCTTTTAAAACATAACACTTGACAGGACACGTCGAAACACACAGAAACCTTCAACGCTTAAAGTATGAAACTTGAAAGCAGAAGAGTAAGCAAGCTAAATTGCAAACCTTGCTTGGACTTTTTGGAACAGCCATTAACATTGGCTCCAGCTTCAACCCTACCCCTCTTGCGGGCATCCATTTATGCAAGAAGTAGATCGAGATCGGAATAAGAGGACAGCCTCTATAAGAAAGAGAAAATTGAAAGAGGCAACCCAGAAAAGAAAAACCTTAAATTACAGATAATCTAGTGATCAGTAAACAACGGAAGAGCACAGACTATAGCAAGGTCGAAAACACTCGCCCAAACCCTAGAAGAGGGTTTAAAAGACACAGAGCAGGGGAGGTTTCGAGAAAGGATCGCACAGTTGCAGAAAGGATATATATCGTAACAATAAGACGGTGTGGTTTATTACAGACGCAAGGAACAAAAATTGAGGATTGTTTTTTTCTTTTTCTTTACCAACAAAAGGGTTTCGGATCAATTTATTGTTTTAAGTTAGATTCCGCGGGTAAAAAAGAGAAAGAACACAATTCGCCGTCACGATTCACGAACAATTCCCACGATCTGTCTCACGTGCTCCAGCTGCGGAAGCAAGAGCGTTATAAATCGGTAAATCTAGTAACGTCAAGTTTCGTACTTTTTTTTCTCGCTCTCTTATTCCAACCGGGAAAATTAAAAATATTCATTTAAAATTTTATTATTCAAAATATTTTTGCTTAAGATTTTATATTATAATTTTATCTAAATTAATTTATCTGTAATTTTTAAAATGATTTTAAAATTTAAATTCAATGTTCATTCAAAATAAAGATTTCTTTTCATTTCTTTTATTTTCAGGGCTCTTTACAAGAAATGATTTTTTTTTATAAGTGAGGAAAGATTCAAAAAATATTTATAAAAAAATTATAAGATCGTTTATTAAAAGAACTCTCACAATAATAGTAAGAATCAAACTTATATAGTTATAGGATAAAAATTTATTCTTTATTATCTATATTAACTCTTATTAACACAAGCAATGAATTATTTTTGTTTAGTATAAAATTTTTAGAAAAAAATTAGACTCATCTACGATTCAAGTATAGAATAAAATTTCTATTTCTCTTAAGCGATATTAATATTAAATAGGACAAATTATCAATTATCCTCATATATAAATCTAAACACCTAAGAGTTAATATACTTTCCCAAATATCACAACTAAAATTACAATAAAATAATAATCACTAAAAATCAAATACACTTTAAATAATCACATATCTTATCCTTCACAAGAAATTAATTATGATAAATACAAGGGTAAATTTAGGCATTTCATCAATTTTTTGGGCTTCTCTTACAAGTCCAACTACTAAATCCATAATAATTCATTCTATTTAATATTAATATTATTTAAAAAAAACGCCATCTTATCTTAGATAACTTTCTTTTAAAAATTTTTGCACCAAAAACAAAAATTATCCATGGGTAGAAAAACTCCCACAAGGTACAAGCACTGGAATTTAACGACACTTGCGCCATTGCTTTTATATATTGAACTGTGAGATCTAGATCCATATAGTCCAATACGTTGCACCCCGCACTTTTTTCCCCTAATAATAACAATAAAATAGAGATTCTTCCTCATTTATATACTCATTATTAGCCACAAAATTGAACCATATCTATACAAGTTACATAATTGAATGCCACGCCCCACAATTACGATTTATTTAAAAGCTTATTCAAAAGTTTATTCGTCGCTCTTGTATAGTGTCATTTCCCTGTTAATTCACTACCCACAGAAAACGAAGAAAGATGTTCTTGGTATGTTTTTTGACATTCAGTTCAGTTATGGCCTATGATGTCATCCTCTTTCAGATCTGTCTGAAAAGGAATGAAAGTACGACATAATTTATGGTTTTTGCCAAGAAAATATTCACAAATCTTGATCTAATAAACTTCCTCCAGACTCTACACCCACACACAAACTCAAAATTAGCTACTGCTATAGCTGCACCTAAGGAAGCGTAAGTTAGCGGTAGAATACTAAACAGGTTGACTCTAATCTGATCAATGCACAATGATATAGCTGATTTCCTTTCATGTTAAATAATTCCAGATTTTGTAAATGGGATCAATGAACAGGCGCTAAAAGGCGACTTGTTCAGTTTCCAAAACAAAATGACGACGCAGTGGGAGCAGTTCACAGAAGGCAAGAGCATTGCAAGATAAGTTAAGGGTCGTCACCTTTTCTTTAACGCCATAACTATAATACCTCCGTTCTTCCCATGAGAGAAAATTACTCCGGCAAATTTGAACTGAAGCCTTAAATCAGCACAGAAAAATATTGATCTTACGTTCTATATCTGTCTTCCTGTATCCTGAACCTCAACCGTTCTATACTGCAGACGGGCGTGGATGCTCCTCAGACATAATTTTCCCACCTTGTCAACAAGTTGTCGAGTAATTTAACCTCAACCTGTTGTTGCATTCTGAAAATGATGAATCCAAATGTCACATGTCCCAGGAGCTCGGTAACAAGATAATGAAAAATTGCCAGCCCTCGGTGATTCATGGATTGACCAATAATAACATGTCAGTAGTTAGTTACCCAGTAATCAATAGTATGGAACATTCAGATGTTCTAGTCAGGCTCGGTTTGGTGGTCTTATCCAATTTCAGTATATTCTGGCAATTCTGAACAATCATCAAGGCCTGAGATTAAGCCAGCAACGAAATCATGTGGGACCATGCCTAAAGGATCCAACAAATTTTCCTCATTTGGGACAAAGGGCAGATTGCAATCCATATCATCAGTCACCGTTTCATCCATTGCTAATGAATTAAGATCGATTCTCAGATCCTTAGGTTGAAGTGATGGCAATGACTGGAATAATGGCTCAACCCGTTGGTGACGCATCTCACTAGTATCCATTGAATTTCGTTTTGACTTCGACTTAGAAGGCTTAATGGAGTCTGAGATGGAAGACCTGTGCTTTCCTGAAGCTTGCATCTTGGATCCTGGTCTGGATCTTGAATCATTTGTTGGGAATACTGATGACGCCCATCGACAACTATCTTCCTCGCAAGCTCTGGCAGCCTCCCTGAGAAAAGCACATTACGTATGAGCATCCTCCCAGACGTACTAAACTACAGAGTGGATGGGCTTAGGTCCCTTTGTCTCACTCAAAAATATAATAAAATACACAGGGAAAAAACTTCAAGCCCCACTTTTTGTTTTCTTGACAAAAATATGACCACATTAATCCTACATCATTTTCTTCCCCTTTTTGCCAGCTATTCTACATCATTATAATAAATTAATTTTACTGAATAATAGATTAGCTAACAAACAGCTATGAAATTATTTTCTTTGATATAATGAGAATTCTGCAAAGAAAGCAATACAGCTGAAAAAAACAAATATTAAAAAGCAAAAGAAGGCATACTTAATTGAACCATTCTTTTTACGCATTATTAGCAACATTTATATTGCATGTGTAATGAACCAAATTAATGGGTGGACGTAAATCAGCAAAAGGAAAGAAGATGGCAGTTAGCAACATTCATGCAGAGACCATTTAACTACATTATGTTAATGAGGCAAAGAAACAGATAATTGTATGGTAAGGAAAAATGAAAACACCATCCATGAAACACACAACAGCACCCCATGTTTTATCAATAGCACAACAACTAGCTACCAAATTAGACATACTTCCTCAGAAATAAATCCCCAAAAGACCAACCTATAGCAAATTTTAAACAACTAAAATCAAGACATGGAATTATTTAAAAAAAATGCAATGTTTCATGGTAAAAAAAAAACAAGCTCATAACATCCACTAATCCAACAATAAAAAAAACAATTATCGAGACATCAAAGCATAAAACAAATAATGATGCCATTGTATCCAGCCATACCTGAACCGATCCTCAGCAACAGATCCACAAGCCCTAAGATGATGATCTTCCCCATTTGGGTAAATTAACGATGGTAGGGGCTCTGTCCCTTGTATGGATAAATTTATAACAGAAGGAAATGAGATTAAGGTGTCACTATCGTCTTTCGGGAATTCCAGTGTCAAGTCCAGCTGATCGGTAGTCACAGGCACATCATCACCCTGATTTGAGAGAGAGATTTTATCATCCTGTTGCCTACTGCTGGTTTCATCAAGTGCAGCAGCTAATAACTTTCTGCTCTGGGCCAGATTAGTGACAGCCATCCTTTCAGAAGGCTTCTTCAGAAGGCTCTGAGAATTATGGCCCATGGAAGTAAAGAAACTATGATCAAAATAGTGACCATTTTGTGCTGGTGGCGGATTTTGCCTTTGGTCAACACGTGATGCAGCCTTCCAGACAGAAGAAAGCAGAGCAAAAAAATGCTTCTGCAGCAATAACTCTCTATTTTCCTGCTCAGAAGCAACATCTAACAACATCCGAACGTTATCCTGCCAGAATAACTAATAAGTAACAAATTCCAACTCATTTTCCAAATTCAACAAAACAAATGCCATATTGGAGTTTTTTAATATTATCCATATTCCAAATAAACAGCATTTACAATATAATATCCAAATGACGACATGCAAATAGAAAAAATGTGGAAATCAACATTAACATGTTAAAATCGCCATCTTTACCTCCGTAACTTTCAGCAGAGACTTTCCAGAAGCAGCACTGTTGCCCCTCTCATGATTAGCATTGTCTGCTGTTGACAAAACATATTTTTGGACTAGTTCTCTGAATCTCTCACAGCAATGGACAGGATGGCGGTATCTGCCCCTGTACGATCCTCCAGCAGTCATACCATAGAGTGTTTCGCTAACCAAACTCCAGTTAGAACCATATTCATGAACAACTGCACATAAAATTGCATCTTCCTGTGGCAGCCAAAAATCAGCTGATGGAATCCCATCTTTTGACCAAGAATTACCCTTCTTCACTTTTTCTGGTTTTATTGTCAGAATCCGTTTGACTGGCATCAGAGTTATGGATATTTTCCCTCCCATTTTACTCCTGCTGGGAGGTTTCTGTTCAGATTCAACCATACTTTCACATTGATTTGATTCTGCATGGTCATATGGCAAACCTAACAACGCATTATCTGAATCTGAAACACAAATATCAGCAGCCCTCTTGGACTTCTTTAGTGTCTTCTCCTTTTCACAGTCAGCTACAAATTTAGGCTTTTTACGTTTTTTCTGCATAGTTGAATTTGGCGACACCAGGTCCAGACTAGTGACAATCTCATCATCTATTGACAATGGGTCTGTTAGTGATTCTTCTTTCATAGGTGGGGATTCAGAGGCTAAAGATCCTTTCTTCAGGGATTTAAACTTGGGTTTCTTGAGTTTCTTTTTAGGTCTGGGCTTAGAATCCCTTGGCGTTTGAGTTCTGTCAAAACATAAATAAAACATCATCCTCAAGCATTTCCAAATTTAGGAATTACCTATTTCAATTAATATTGCCAATATATTCAAAATACATTTCAAATATTTAAAACAATTGGGTTTTTTTTGGGTGTGGGGGGGGGGGGGGGACAACAATAAAATGAAAACTCTTACATTCCAGGATCACAACTTTCTTCGTCAGCTTCTTCTTTCCGCTTAGCCTCATTCTCAAGTTCCTCCATTAACTACAGAAAAGGAAAAAGCAAACATATTAACCATACCTGAATGATGATGGATAAAGCAAGAAATCTTGAAGTTCATCTTAATCACCTGATGTTGAGCCAAGGCCTCTACTTGCTGTCGATAAGCCTCAGTAGCAAAATCAGTGTCCCATCCTGACATCATACATAAAATCACTTTAATCCCATGTTATGTCCGCTCAAAAGCTAACTAGAAATCAAAAGTGCAACATGTCATCAGCAGCACAAGTTCCAAATTTACTTCACAGTGATCACCAAACACGATTACATAATACTAAACCTATTAGAATGGTTTCAGTTGTGTTGAACGCAAATATGCAATTTGAAATTACAATCTCATCTCAAATACCAGCTAAACTCAACAAGAGAGATGAGAATCACAGTCCAGCTCAATGACAGGCACTGATTGTGAAGTTGAACGCAAAGTATCATTACTGAGAATATAGTACTGACATTTTGCATTCAATTTCACCAACTTCAATTCTAAAAAATCTGTCATCTTACAAACACCCTATATCTATTAAGTTCTATATATAAATAATCATAATCTATCTTGGTATGAAGTAAAAATGTAATAAAGAGGCACATACTTTCATATACGAGAGGTTCTTCATCTTCATCAATTTCAGCTTCCATCTCCTCCTTGTACTTCTCAATGCGATCCAATTCCCATTCTGTATCCTCAAACCTCACTTCATATTCCAAGGCTGCTTTATCTATAATTGGATCCCACACCTCCAGAAAACGAATGGCATACCGATCAATTGGGCGTAGATGGTTCTCGAAGGCTGAGATAGCTTGTCCAGCCGCCGCCGCCGCCACAGCCATCTGTTTGACATCAGCCAGCATGTCAACATCATCTTCTTTGATAGATACAGAAAGAGGTCTTTCTTCCTTAGGATCACTTCCAACTAACATTAATGCATTCTCCTTACTTGACTTAGAAACTGATTCAGCTAATTCTGAAGGCTCATCAACTTTTGTATCATCTTCATTTACATACTCATCATCATCAAGTCTCCCAATGGCTTCTTCTGTGAACTCCTGGTTTTCCACAGCTTCTTCCAGTTCAACTTTCTTCAATGCCATATAATCTGCTTCATCTTCAGCATATTTCAATGCTGCCTCCAAATCTGCATTACTTACAGAAACTTCATCCCCAATGTTCTGGCTTTTCTCCTTCTGCATGTTTTTCACTACAAGTGTTCTATGACCCAAAAATAATTCCATAGGATCAAGCTTCTTGAAAAATTCAGTATTATAAGCCCCACTCTGTATAACTAAATCATCAAGTGCACGCTTCTGTTTTGCTTTCTTCAATATATTCTCTTCAATGGTGCTTTCACTTATCAATCTATAGATATGAACTTCACGTGTCTGACCAATCCTATGGCACCTATCTTGAGCTTGTTGATCCATAGCAGGATTCCAGTCACTATCATAGAAAATAACTGTGTCAGCTCCCACTAGGTTGATACCAACACCCCCACTACGGGTTGACAAGATGAAAAGAAAAATTTTGGGGTTTGTATTAAAACGTTGCATCAAGGTTTGCCTCTCTTCTGGTTGTGTTGATCCATCTAATCTCATGTAAGTGTAACCATACAAATTAATGAAAGCCTCCAGTACATCAAGCATCTTTGTCATCTGGGTGAATATCAATGCTCGGTGACCTTCTGATTTTAATTTCCTCAACAATCTTGCAAGCTCCTGCAGCTTCCCACAGTCAAATTGGATAAGACGCCTATCTGGGAAATACACCTGCCGTCGGACAATTGCTGGCCTGATTGGCGACAAAAGGGGTGACAAAACTTCAGAGCATTTCTGCTTGTATGATGGATGACAAAACACTGAAGTCTCACTTCTGCTGCACCAGCAAACAGGAGGGGGAGCTCGTGCTGCTGGAATTGCAAACATGAAACTTTCAACCACATCAACCATCCTTTGGAAACGTTCAACTGGTGAGAGGACAATATCAGCTAGCTTTGAGGAATACATGTATGACCTAGGGTTAGCCTTCACCTGATGAATGTCATATACAGGATGCCTAATGGTAAGAAGATCCCGTAGGTTTGTTGAATAGACAGGCCTTTTTTTACACCTCAAGGAATTCCACCATGCAATAGCTGCTGCCCGTTCCTTCGCTTCTCTCAGCCTCTCTTCCCAAATTGCCCTCTGAATTTCCTCAAAAGTGTTAGTTCCTTGAAAACTTCTCTGATCCTTCGATTTAGGCCTAATTACTTGTAGGCCATTCATATCAGCACGCTCCATAATTAAACTTGCAGGGGTCTCAATAGCTTTTACTTCATCACTCTCCCATGAAGTCATGCTATAATCAAGATGAGTAAATAAAAATCCAAAACCTCTAAGGTCTACCCACGAAAAGGGGCTGGTTGAGATCACTGAACACACAGAAGAACTTAGCTGAACATCAATGCCCCACATATCAAAAGAACTGATAATAGGACGACCTTCAAAAAGGTCAGGATGATTGCAAACCTTACGGAGTTGCATTATGATACTGATCATCCCGAAAAAATTGGCACTCGCAAGAGTGGCTTGGGTCTCAGTACTAGCAATGAAGTCTTCATACAAATTCCGCTGCCTTTTTGACAATCTACAGTATATGACATGCTCATGTTTCATTGGAAGTTGCTTCTCCACATCTTGTTTTAAGCGACGGAGTATGAACGGACGAAGGACATTGTGCAACCGATCAACAACCTCCTTATTTACCTTTTCTTCCCCCTCCACCATCCCAGATATCGGATTACTGAACCAATCCTTAAACTCCTGATGAGACTGGAAAACATGAGGCATTAAGAAATGCATGAGAGACCAAAGTTCCATCAGATCATTCTGTAACGGTGTACCAGTCAAGAGAATGCGTCGCTTCGAGTTGAAATTCAAGAGGGTCTGCCATCTTTGTGACTTCCAATTTTTAATGAGATGAGCTTCATCTAGGATCAAGTATTTCCACTTCTTTCGCTTAAAGACTTTAGAATCCTGAATAATTAATCGATAAGTTGTTATGCATACATGAAATGAGTTTGGTTTCAACCATCCTTGTCTTTTAAGCTTCCTCTCTTTTGCACTTCCAAAATAAGTCAAAATTTTAAAAGCAGGACACCATTTGAGAAATTCAGTCTCCCAGTTAAGCATGACACTAGTTGGTACCACAATGAGATGTGAGCCCCAAATGCCTCTTTCACAAGCAAGATGTGCAAGCAAAGCTATAGTCATAATTGTTTTACCAAGCCCCATTTCATCTGCCAAAATCCCATTCAGCCTTTTTTCATACATTGTTACAAGCCAATCCAATCCAATGTGTTGATACTCACGGAGAGGGTACTTGAGGAGAAAAGGGAATTTTGTGCGCACTTTAGTTGTGGAGAAGGTGTTTCCAGTTGGTTGTGCTGATCTTGCAGCTGCTGCTGCATCTGCTATCAGATTTTCACTATCCCTTGCCTCCGGATTTTCATGAGGTGCTTCACAATGTTGTTCTTCAGTCTGGGATTGTACAAAAGCCATGTGCTCGATAGGCTTGACATCTTCATCCACAGAAACAGCAGTATCTTTCTTCCTATCATCTTCATGAAGTGAAGAATCCAAAAGATCTTCCGACAAAGAAGCAGCATCTTCTGATTCATGTTCCCTATGTTTGCCACTGGAATACTATCAAAACACATAGCATAAAAATTCAAACGTAATAATAAATAAACAAATACATCAACATCGACCATCTAAACCCTAAGCAAGAAATACAGATAAATAAAGCTGACCTTTCTATACATTGCCAGGAGTTCCTCAACAGGCATGTCACTCTCCCTTTGTAATAAAGCAATCTACAAATAATAGCTTCATCATGAAGGGCAATAGCTTTATCAATAACTATGCTAACATAATGAAAGGAAAGGAAAGCTGACTAGCTCTTAACCTCATCCTTGGGATTAATTGCACCCATTTTTTCCAATTTTTCCTCCTCGGATAAGGTTGTTTCATCATCCTGAACATTGAATTGAACACACAATTTTCAATTAAATAATAATAAAGGAATTGGAACAAAAAAAAGAAGTAAATACTTGTAAATAACTACAGAAAAGGATTCAGCCCGGTGCTAGTAACTTAGATTTGATGCAAAATCCAATCTAATACAGATGTATACAACAAAATTCCTGATCTCAATTAAACTTCAATTAAGACCTGTGACTAGAAAAAATGTATCATAGAATGCAGTGTATATGGATTTGGAGGAAATAAAAACCAATGAAGTTGATCGCTTTAAATCTGGCCATTTTTCTATATAACTAGCAGCTAAGCACATTTCCCCTCATTAGGACAGGTGAAGGTCAATTTCCCCTGCCAAATTATGGAGACGAGCAAGAGCAAGGGAAATGGTCATTGTCCCATGGAGAACCTCTATGTTGAAATGACTATATGTGTTTATATAAGCAAATGTATTTATCCTAAGAAAATTCAGTGATTGTATATTTGTGTTTTTATGTGTGGTGATTTTTCAAATTTTACTTTATTGCTATACAATTTTACAAAAAATGGGGGTCCTACAGATCCCCGAACCCCTGCAGGGAATGGGCAAAAGGATAGGAAGGAAGCATCGAAGTCCTCCCAAGCTCAGCCTTGCCGCCATCCTCAGTCAGCCATATTGCAAAACAATATATGATTTGTCAATACTACAATGCCTAAATCCACCACAATTTGAGGAAAGCAGAGTTCACATATGTGAGAGAATGAACATAATGTTAATTGGGGGGAATTAAAAACAGTGAAATCATGAAGAACTCTGGGACCATTTGTGATGTATATCATCCAGGACATCAGTATTAGAGGCCAAACACAAAGCTGCTTAAAAATAAAAATTGAAAAAAAAAACACAGAGCATCTAGAAGAGTGTATCCACTACCAACGGAGCTGATCTCATCGATCTACGTCAATTGAAATGGAAAAAATTAAAATGATAGAAAAATAGGACATAGTAAACCACTTACATTATCTTCTGTGACAAGCAAGAAGTCACCATCTTCCTGTCAATAATTCAGAAATAATTTTCTACAAGTTAATAGTTGAAAATTTAGTCATTTATATGGGGAAAAGTGAAAAGAGGGGAGAACGTCAAATCCATTGAGATATTGTTCTTTATTTGAAGCCCTAGACTATAAAGCATAATACGTGTAGGTGAGGCAGGCTGCACCAAGGGCAGGTGGTAACTAGTAAAGAATATATATGTTGAAAGTTGAAAGCTAACATTATGCGACACAACATTTATATTTTATTGTAATTCTATACAAAAAATGCTCATAGCCTCAATCTAACTCTCGTCATCCCTTAATTCCAATATCATGCTGATTCCTCAAAAATAACAACTGTATATGACAGTGTGATCAATCTTATTCATAAAGATGTTCTGTTTTTATTTTACCGAGCAATGCCTATAATCATCTCAGGCTATGACAGTGGGTAGCAAAGAAATCTAACTATGATAACGGCTATGATAGTCACAGAAGCTCAAAAGTCATACGTATGTTATGCAGGCAAAGCAACAAGAAATATATGCACAGAATTTGTCAAGATTAATCAACATTAATCTTGTACAAATTGTATAAATTGACATTAAATTTCAGGCTTCCATTCCAGTACAGTTGGACTTCATAATTACTAACACAGTTCAATTACTAAAATTTAAGAATTTAAGAAGCAGAATCCTAAGGAATCATTAATGTATACAAATATATTAGAAATTGAGAGAGAGAGAGAGAGAGAGAGCAAACAACGCATGTTCTCTTACCTCTTCATCGCTAAAGTCATATGCCATATTTTCAGATTGACAAGTCCCATCTTCGGCTATATTATCTGCTGGTGTAGTTAGGCCACCATTACTCTCATCCTAATATTGCAAAATAAGCATTACAATTAAGTCCTTAACTTACCCTGCAATTCAAAAACGATAAAAAAAACACATACAACTTACACAACGACGACCAGAGACCATGCTGGAGTTGCTTGAGCCAAGCTTGCTAACAGATAAAATATTGTCTCTGTTTTCTGCAGTACGTAAACATACCCATGTTAGAAGCAACCATAACTTGAACAAAAAGATTAGTGGAAAATAACTGGTGCTTGTCCTCACCACTTCCATCACCAGCTCTGACTTCTTTATTATCATCATCGCTGTGCTCTGGACTACTTTCTTCACTAACTGGTCCTGCTAATTGTTTGAAAATAGTGCCATAAGACCAGCTAAAAAAGATAAGCCCACAGTTGACATAGAAAAGGGAAAAGGTTACATGAGATTCAGTTCTTACTTTCCCATCATAAATTGGAAAAAAGCAGTAATGGAGAATGAAACTCAGTTGTTTGGAATACCAAAAAAAACCCACAAGAATGACAGCCCAGGCCACTAAATCCTCCAATGGTCTGATCTAAACCATCAGATTTACAACAAAGCTTCTGCTGACACTTCCACTATACTGACATAAAATATACATTCTAATCACAAAAATAAGGACCACATTGGATATAAAATGAAGCAAAGAATCACATGGTTTTCTTTTCAAAAGGTAGAATTGGGCTCCCTTGAAGAGACCAACACGGCATCCCACAAAAAAATAAAAGAGGCATGTTTCTAAAATAGCTTACCTTTCTCTTCAGAATATCGTTTCAGTAACTCCTCAAGTGGAAGATCAACTTCATAACGCAAAGCTGCCAACTCCTCCAGCCTTTCCTCTTCAGTTATAAGAGCCTCATCTTCCTCAAGGGTTTGCTCATCATCCTCCTGGAAACAGTACCATCGTTTAGCATAGATCCGATCCATACACCAGTATAAACCGCCCTCACCCATCAAAGCCACAGAAAAAACTATAAGGTCCAAAACACAAAACGTGAGAAAAAATGGCTTCAAATTGCAAAGAATAATAAGACTTAAAATGCAGAGCACATCATTTTAAAAAAAATTAAAAGGATATTATATAATGCATTTTGTGAGACAAAACATTACAGAATAGGCATGTATATCATACTCGCTTTTATTGGCTGTCTAACAAAGATCACAAAAAAATAGTGATAATAAAGGTGAAGCCTCCTTTATCTGCTGTATCCGTAAGTGGTTATATTCTGTATTTCAACAGACCAACTTGCACTTCTCACACTGGCATGTGGCAACAATCTTGTATTTATACCTTTCAAAGACTATGGAATCAGAAGAAACGGCAAACTCTCACCAAGATTTCCCACGAGTCCATGACAATAACAAGGAACTTGATATTAAGTAAATCGAAAATTATTATCTCTGTCCAGCTTTCTGGAAGCCGCGATATGCATACACAGAAAGTGCCAATAAACTCTATAGAGTTAGAGAAAATACTTTTATACTATAATAAGAAAGAAGCAGGGGAGAGTTATCCACACCGATTCATCATCAGATTGCACGTCATATTCTTCATCATTGTCAATAGGATCTGACAGAAACTCTGCTACAAATAGATTAAGTATCTTTAGTAAAAGAAGTGAGTGTTCTCTATAACTATGAAGATATGCCTCTCTACCCACCCGCATTAGCTTCATTAGATTTGTTGATAACGTCTTCATCTACTCCCTTATATTGAGCACTCCTATGATGCTCTGGTGACTGTTTCTCAACTGGTTTAATAGCATCCACAAGATTTTCTGCCAACATGGTTGAGTACCTAAAAGATTTATTTAGAAGAAAATGTCAACAGATTTAATTGATTATCAAATGCCACAAACAAGATATTTAGAAACCAAAACAACATGCCTTTCAGTTTGACCCAGAAGAAACTCAAGCTGTTTGTCAAGTGCCTTTTTCTTTTTCTCATCAAGCTCCATCTGATGCTTGTAAAGAACCTGGAACAACGAATTATGTTAAATAACAAGAGGACATCATCATAAGTATAGGAAAAAAATCAAACACACAACTATAAATGCATTACCAGCTTCTCTATTTTCATCCAAAATTTCTTAACATCCTTTGAAATATTTAGTGCAACTTTCCTTAATCGCTGCTCTTCTTCCTGAAAATACATGTGTGCATATATATCAGCTCACACGGCAATTTTACCAGTGAAAAGAAAAAAATTCAGATATCAACTTTGCTTTCTGTAAGTTAAATCAATTCTATTAGAATATTAGTAACAGTCACAGGTTTTCATTCATAAGAGATTTGAAGTTTGAACCTTCATCTTCTTTTCACCTCTTGTAGCTGGATCTACCATGCCCTTGCTAGCTCTTAAAGCAACTTTCTTTGCCTGAGCTAATTTCCATTTCCTCTCTGACTCAAAGTCCTGCCGTGCAAACGTATAACATGATTTGTCATATCATTCAAATGACACCACATCAAACTTGTCAATTTTTTATGGTCAAACTAATGAATACCTTTGATAACCACACCATCTCTTCTATGACATGATCCCAGTGAGTTTTAGGACGTCGAGGCTCCCTTGGAGCCTCAAGCGCCTGAAACATTAAAAAAACATTAATCAAGAAAGAAAATAGGGCAGAGAGAAGCTCAAAATATTCTCATTTCAGAACAATAAAATATTTCTGGAGCAATCCTTCTTGTGTTCAAACCAAATAGGCTACTTTAGGCACACTAATTGCTTGAAAGATCCAACAGTCAAGTTTTATATGAACAAGAGGAATGGGGAAGGGAGGATGAGGTTAATACCAGTGACTTCAATTTTATTCAGAACCAACTTTCAAGCGTTTACACGGCACAATGCACGATGCCATTAACAAATTTCAAGCGTTGAAAAGTTCTTTCCAAAAAAATGTGCGCGTGGAAACTACGAATAAACACAAACTTACCTTTTGCCGCTTTGCTCTACTCTCGTGATCAATCTTAGACCTCGGACCTTTAGACGCCATCAGCTTTCTCACTTATAGAAGAACTCAACTGAAAATCATATGTTTCTTAGCATCAATAGAAAGCATCAGCTTCCGCTGAGAATTTATTTAAGCTCTCGAAAGTAGCTTAAAACGCGAAGCCAAAGGCCCTAACCAGGGTGGTGCAGGTCTGTCTCAAGCAAACAATGCGCGGTGAAACTAGGACGATCTCAAGAATTGAAGTATAACTGAGTCCTAAAGGGCAAGAGATAACTTAACCCTTAGCTCAGCAATCTGTCTGAAACCATGCACTTCAGGGAAGGGAAGAAGTTATATTTGAGTATCATTACAGCTCCTTATCCCCCCACAAGAAAAAGAAAAGTCTTCATTTCCTCATTAAAACTCAAGCTTTCCCGTAAAACAAACAAGGCGCAGTTCCCTGAACTGACCTTTCCAAATATTTAGTCGCACTCTTTTCCTTTCACTGCTAGCACTTTCCCGATCGGTACCAGTGCAATAAATATTATCAAACGCCAATTTTTCTACCGCGAAATTAAAGATTATAGGAAAAAGAAAATGGTGGGAGTGAACAATGCGCGAGATAGAGAGTCTTGTGGCTATCGTCAAGGTCGGAAGTTTAGGGTTTGCGACGGGGTTTAACCGCGGTAGATTCAGGAAGAGAAGTATCAATCCTGGATCCGAATTGCTATAACCGAAGAAACTACAAGGTAGAGTCTGCCGATGTTTGGTGGGGAGAATGAAATTTCTTGCTTCAAAGAATAAAGGTGTTCCAAAAAAACCCGTGACGTGTTCCAGGAAAAAAATACACGTAGAAGGGATGAGAGATCTAACGGCTGGAACTCACTAGAAAGCCATGGGAGACGTAAATTGCGTTTCGGAACTGGAGACTCTCGATGAAGGAGAAGCAATGGTCGATTTCTTTCGAGAAGTAGAGAGGTCTCCCTGTAAAGGGGAGTACACAATAATTCTACGAACAATTTCTCTCGAGTTTGTTTCTTTTTTCCCTATCAAATCACTAGGATAATTTAAAAAAATTAACTGAACATTTAATTTTTTGTCCAAAAAACCAAATATGCAATAATAAAAAATTATATAATATTTATATTTATAAGTTTTTATTAAAAAAATATCAACAGAGTTTCATTTGATAATAAATGAATATGGAGAGGTAATTTAGATGGAATAACACCAACAAAATACATCTTAGAATTTTAAAATTCCATTTCAATAGTTCAAAATTCAATATTTGCAAATTGGTCATAGGTATTAAAGTGGAATTCTGAAATTATTATAATTTTACAAAATTGCCTCTCATATCTACAAATTTTCCCAAGCCCCTTTACTTGGGGCAGAGCCCAAAGACGGTGAAAGTGGGGTTTGATCCTCTATCCTATGAATATCAAAATGCTTAATAATCGTGAAACTGCTAATACACGTTAATAAATTATACAAGTTAACTATTAAGTTTTGACTACATGTACATTTCATTAATTATTTATAATATATTTTTTTAACGATTTCACACTTGTTAAAATAAAAGGTGGCAATGGTGTCTTGCAAAAGAGGCAGGTTGCTGGGAATAAATGAATTATGCAACGCCTGTAGAGATTATTTATTAAATAGTCAATATTATTAATAATTATAACATTTTTATATTATTTTAAAAAATTTATATATTTTCTTGATTGATATATTTACTAAATAGCTAATGTTAATTAAGTTAACAGTTGTGATATTTGTGTATTATTGTAAAAAAATTTAAGAATACTTCTACCTCCAAAGAAAATTTGTGGTGTGAGATGCCATGGCAAAATACTATTTTTACATCCCAACACAAATTAAAGATACAAAAATCTAATACTCCCCAATTATTTATATTTAGTTGATAAATATTAGTTATAAATATAAAAAAAATTATATTCGTCAATTATTTTAAATTATCTATATTAATATCTTTCAATAATAATTAAGTAAAAAAATAAATAAGTAAATTGAAAAAAATAATTAAAATGTTTAAGATAAAATATACTCTAATTAATTTATTTAATATAATTAAATTAGTTAAAAATATTATTTATTAAAGTAGCGGAGGAGCAATAAATTTTAAATAGTCCAGGGTAATGACGTGAAAGCATATTCATGTTCTAGATCATTCAATTTAAAGTTTGAGATTATTAAGATCATTCAGGTAATTATATTATTAATTTTTCTAATAAATTGTGATCCTTTAGTGTCATTGAAGCAAAATAATATGACGTGTATAAAGATCTCACTTGGTTGAAATATAGAATTTAAGAATATCATTTAAAAAAATTATTTTAAAGATTTCGCTCACATGTAACCAGTTGTTTCCCATTGAGAATTATTGATTTATCATAAACTTAAAGATATATATTTTTAAACAATAAAATAAGTTAGAGATACTTTTACAAATGTCTATTTATCTACTATAATAATATTATATTTTTATATTTCTCATTTAATATCATTTATTATAAATGAGTATTCGAGATTTAATCATCCTATAAATCAGTTTCTTAAATATTTAGGTCTCATTGGTACCAAAAAAAAAAAAGTAGAGTTCAACCCCAAGTTAAAATATGGGAGCCTTCCTTTAATTTTATTTTACATTTAACTTAACATTTTTATGAGGGCCTTTTATCAAAATTTTAAAAGAAAAATACATTATATAAACTATGAATAAAATTATATTAAATTAAAAATATTATAAATAAAATTATATTACAACATATAAAAATAAATTTAAAATATTGTGTATTATTTTATTTTAAATATATATATATATATATATATATATATATATATATATATATAGGGGAGAAGCTGGTGCCAAGATTTCACAGATCTGCCGCAGTAACTTGAGAAACACAACGGGAGTAAGCTCGAGGCGTTTTTCACCAGCGGTAGTCACAAGGGCAAAAATATAAGTGGCTTGGAACGTGGAAGCTGCCCCTCCTCTCGGCTCTCGCTCATACGTTACAAAAGAGTTCGGGTAATCAGTTACGACAGCAGCCTGATGAAACGCCCTGGTCAGATGCAATCGGTTTTGGCGGAATCTCAGCTCAATTATTTCTCTTCAAAAATTCAATTTCATCAGGCACCTCTATAAATTAATTTTCTTATCTTTACTCTGAATTCATAATTTAGGGCTAGGGTTTTGTGCCCCTACGTAAGGCAATTACAATGAAGGCTTCTCTCAAATTCCGCGACGAACAAAAGCCGCTCTTCAGAGCCAAAGTTCCTATTAACGTCCTGGGTTTGCCGTTCCAATCCGGCATCGTAGCTGGCGAGGCCAAGGAGCTCACTCTTAATATCGGCACCTTCTTCGAAACAGGTCCGTTCGTCAGGATCGCCTACCGCCCCAATGATTCTTTCAATCCCTTTTCCCTCATCGTCAAGACAGGAACAGGACCATTCGGTTCGCCCTTCTCCAGTTCCATGTCGATGAGTGCCGAGTTCAATTTGCTGGGTCATGGAAATGGCAATCCTACCTTCATGCTCCATTTTAATCCTCGATTTGGCGATTTCTCTTTCAAGAAGTCGCAGTCTTCGATTTTTTATCACAAAGTTTTGGGCTCCCAGAATGGCACCGCCTCAGATGATGATGGGTCCGCTGAGGGGGTGGACTCGCCGGTGATGAACTCGTTATCCGGCAAGAAAATTTCGATGCTGGCTACTCGTTCTCCTTCTGCTGGTACCATTTCCAATCTGTTCTCCGGTATGGAGGTGGCAGCCAGGACAACACTTCCCGTTAAAGGACGAGCCGAGGTGAACTTCCGATGGGGTGTTCGTGTGCCGGCGGAGCTGAAGTGTCGTGATAACATGACGGCTGGGATAGCGTTTCAGAAGATTCCGTTCTTGGTGATGGATAAGATTGGGGTGGAGCACGTGAACGGCGGAGACTTGAAGGGGAAAGGCTGTAAAAGAGCGGACCCGGACGCGTTATTGCCGGGAAATGCTGACGTGGCCGATGCATTTATCAAAGTGAAAGGGCAATTGGAGGTTTTGCAAGCTGAGAATGGATTACTGAGGAATGCCATGGAGGATCTCCGGCGGGATATCGGAGGAACAGATTTCGGCAAGTACAGAGAAGTTGAGAGGAATGGGATGAAATCTTCTAATGGCAAGATTGATCGACGAAATAACGAGAAGAAAAGGCCGGATTTTGACAGTTTTCCTCCAAAGTCGACGGAAGCCGATGTGAGTGAAGAATTAAAGAAAGCTCTGAAGGGTGCTGTTGGCGCGTAAATTCGTCGACATGGTGAAAGATCGTGCTTTCTTTCGCATTTTCTGAGCACAATCTTGAATGCTGTTGTGACAGGTTTTTAGTTTCAGATCAGTTATCATTATATTGTGTACTTTTTCCTGTCATGCTGGTTTCCTTAATCATGTGATATAAGAGTTACTTAGGAAGCTTTTGTGTGTTCGGTGGCTTTATCCAAAATTCCAAATGTATGCATATTTCGCTTTATAATACGCGATTATAAGTATAAGCAGAAATGTGAATCCGCGACGTGAGAAATAAGCAGTCCCGTTCAAAATCCACATCATTACCTTCTCCAGATGTCATTACATAATTCTTCCAGCTTGAAGCGAACAATTTCCTTTTGAAATTTGAGTCAGCATCCGTTGGCCTGGTGATGTGGTCGCCTTCATTGTTCAGTCCCGGACTTGGGAGATCTGCCTCTGATATGAGCTATGGCGAGTTTGATTAAACACTTTTCTTTCTCTTGCCAGACATCGCTACCTTCAGCGGTGAAGCATCATCCAGTTGCTGCAGTCTTGCAGATGATCGTTAGGGGAACATAATCCATCGGAATGCTAGTTGTTGATAACCGGATATTTCACTGAAATATCAGAGCTTTCACACGTCCACAGATCCCAGATGTCTTGAACCGGAATGATCTTAAACTTTTTCATTTGTGTTGAGGCAAAGTTCGATGCACTGTGATGTTTATGAGTTTATCGCCTATTTACAAGATTAAATCGATGCCTCAGATGGATCACTATATCTGTAAACAAAGCAAATTTACAGTCGCATAAATACTTGAAAATTTGATGTTGCACCTTATACACGTGAATTCTCCTTGTTCTTAGTAGCCACTGGGAACCAAAACGGAGTCAGGACTTAGGACGGGCAAAAAAGATAAATGACACAGCAAATGCATCAGTAGGACGACTATCTCTTGGGCCATTAATGAGCATCACTTGCCTCACAATTTTTCTCCATACGCAGCTCCAGTGCCCTCATCCCCTATCCATTAGTTTCCCTGACAAGTAGGGGTGTTCTCCATCCGTAAATAAAGCGCATAGGAAATAAGTCTAACGTAAAAGCACAGGCATGCTCCTCTTCTGCCACTTTTATAAGGTAGCAGAAAAAGGAAAAGGTTACATTAGACAATAAGGTGCAGCAACATATAGAAGAAATTTATTTATCATCACTTTCACCATCAGATGCACCTGCTAGCTTTGCAATGGCGTCAACAAGGGCTTGTTCATGCTCCTGCACAGGCAACAATCAAGAGTGAATAGTAGCATAGGAGCAACAAGGTCTGAAAAGAACTACAAGGTGATCAGCAATACTACTTTCAGCATTTCCTTTGCTCTCTCCAGTTCCATAGGATCTGGGTCACTCTCGGCCATAACGCTCACCACCTGTTATAGCAACATCATTTTTTAAACAATAAACAAACGTTTTAATAACTCTCTCCATATGAATGAAATTGCTTGAAAATGAAATATACCTCCTCAACAGTGAATCTGTGTCCAGCAATTCAATATCATCTAAAACTCTATTTCCAATACCATTTTGTGGTGGGAGAAATTCTCTTCTGGTATTAACCCTAGGATGTCCTCTCCCTCTTCCAGCAGCCACAGTATTACCACCACGGCTATGGTATTTCTCGACTACACGACCTCGCCCACTATACCTGCCTCTGTGGGTTGTGGCTGGATCTTCATCTACCCATTGTATATCCTCAGGTGAGTTCAGTAATATAGTATAAACATCTTTAAAAATAAAAGATCATCATTTTGAACTATATCAGATGCATACTAAGTTATTTTAAATTCCGAGTATAAAGCAACCTAGTTATTTTATTCCATTAGAACCAACTACTAACTAAAAAGGAAACATGATTTATTCTGCATAAACAACTTACATGCATAACCGATGAAATGTAGATGCAGTCGCATCTTATTCAATGATCAATGCCATAGCTACTTTTTTTGTTTTACTACAAGGAAGTAGCAAGATTGACTAGCCCTCCTCTGTTTCAAAAAAGGTGGAATTACGCAATGTATGTAAAATGTTCCTTTTCTTTTTCTTTCTTTCTTTTGCCATCCACTGTGTCTAAAGTTTGATATTATCATTTTTTGCTAATATATTTCTCCATGTTGCTTCATCTAGGTTACAGCTAAAAAGTAGAAAGTTGTGCCATATGTAGGAAATACCTCTTTAAGGTCAACCCATTCCCAAGTCTCATTTGCTGTATTAATATCATAAACCAGAGCGTGTCGACCCTGCAAATCATGGACGTTCAGAAAGGATAACCAAAATTTTCGAAGAAGAGTGACATTTTCCCTTTTACAACAGGCGCTGGCCTCTGGACCCTAATATCATATGTTGGATTGTCAGACTCCAAAATCTGGATAATTAGTTACGGTGGGCATAGAAAGTATATGTAAGATATTGTATAGCCAATAATTTTGACAGCTATAAATAAGGACCTAAACACACCTCGGCAACGTTGTAGTCGGTTATGGCAGCCTCATAAAAGTGATTGTCTTTAGGCCATCTAGTCCAAACCTTCTTTGCAATGTATGGATCAAAAGTTGCCACTTCAGCAGGTGCATTAGATACAAGGACACTAGAAGAACTGCGAATAATGAAGTGCCTGCCTCCAGCAGACACTGAGGAAGGATAATGCACCATAGGCTTCACCAAAGGTTGCATACTTGGAAATGACTGACCCTGCCGCCAAAAACTGAAGATTAAAATCAAAATGGCTCAATGCATGATTTTTCTCTATTCTCTAAAAGTTGAGTAGCAGTGCAAGGATCAGGCTTTTTAACTCTGGCTCAAAGCAACACCTTAACTTGCAGCTTGAAATGATAACTTCAATGCATGGAGCTACAGATACTGCTTTAAAAGCTAACGTCACATAACATACAGATGAAGATACCGATTGGGATGTCTTCTGTTTCTTATGGGAAGCTGATACTGTAGGACTGGGTAAAAGGTCATAAACAGGTAGAGAATTACTGCGCCTTGCAGGTTGATAACAACCAGTTTGCCTCCATTCCCTGTTTACAATCTCCATAATGTAAAATCGAAAAAAGACAGAAGCAACAGAATTTTATTTTCTTTTGGCCACAAATCTCAACTGTTGGAAGATGATATACCGTATGCGCTGGATAATTTCATCAGCAATAACCCTGGTAATAAGCTCTCTGTGCTCATCATCTGAAACTCTCAATTCTTTTCTAAGCTCAGTTATCAAACCTTCTTTTTCCTGATGAATTTTCGTAAAATAGGGGAGATGAACTTTTTAAAAGGAGGAAAACAATAGAAGGATTCCACTGAAAATGATACAATCAGATTCCTAACCTGTTACCTTGGAGATATCCTAAATCCCGAATTGTTTCCAAACGTTTCAACAAGCATTGCCACGAAAGAAGGAACCTCGTCCAACAACACATCCAATCAACCGAGTCAATTCCATAACCGCACAACAAATCAAGACAAAAGCATTTCACCATAATTTGGACGGTTCTAACAAACGATTAGAGGGAGAAAAACTGCTTGTGGATGAAGTACGAGGAACTCTCACCGCTACAGTGGGAAAATTGATAGTCCACGAGAAAGGAAGGCAATGTGAGCAAATAGGGATCGAGACGAAGACAATGACGGGGTAGAAGGTGTTGGTCGTAGATAACAAACAGCAGAGGGACAACAAGTGAGGAGAAACAGGGGAAGTGGACAGGAAAGTGTGTGAGAGGAACACGTTGGGAGCAGAAGATGGCGTTTTACAAGTGTTAATGAATCGTCGTCGTCGTCGGTTGCGTCCCTTGTCTCTCGTAACCGCCTATTGACCTCACCATCCTTTCTCCACTTCTGACACTGCCCAGTGGCCACATCAACTCTTCAAAGCCGTAATTTAAACTAAACACCAGTTTTTTGCTATTTATTATTAACCCCCATTCAAATGTGAACGTTATAAATTATACCTCCAATTCCAATAAGACAAGTAAAGAAAATAACGCATGACAATAAATAAATAAATAAATAAATAGATCAGTGCACATTCTTTTCTTGTTTGAGATTATCGTAACTTAAGATATATTTGGATATTACCTAGATAACCATTTTAAAAAGATATATTTGAATATAAATTCTATATGTTTATATTGAAAATTGAATATCTGAATTTATTATTTTAGGTATTGTATCCAGAATGTTTGGGGTGGGGGACAAGGTTATTTATTGATTATTCATTTTTGTGATAAGTTTGGGGGAAATATTTTTTTTTTTGGGCTACAGAGTTTGGACTAGAGCTCAATCATAAAATAGGGCAAACTTGGATTAACGGGCTACATAACTCAACTTCCATAGCCTACCAGCTTTTTTAAAAAAAAAAATATTAATATTATTATTTATTTTACTTAAATATTATTTTAAATATTTTTATTATTAAAAACTAGTAAAAATGATTGTTTATTTATTGATAAAATGATTTTTTATTTATTGATATGTGTTAACTTACTATAATTAATTAATATTTATTTAGATTTATAGTTATAAAAATTAAAATTTGTTATAAAAAATTAAAAATAAGAATTTATAAGAGTATAATATTAATAATTTTTTAATTATATTAATATGACATTAAAAAAAATTATTAATATTTTAAAATTTTTAAAATATTTTTTTAAAGTTATTAAAAAAATTTAAGAAAAACTCAGGTAGATAAAATATTAACTCATTTAATAGCGGCACAACTTATTCCCTCTGCGGTTATGGCCGTTTTATCTCCTCTAAATACAGTGCTAGGGGATAAGTTTCATGCAAAGAATCTCGTTTGGGTGAAAGAAAAATGGACGAGGCGGATCAAATCAATGATTTGGGGTTTGAACTTATAACTGGAGGGAGTGTCAATATTGGCCTCATTTGGTGGGAAACAAAAGCGAACGTGAATATTTGGGCCGAACAGACAAATAGGCTATCATTTGTTAACTATTCAACGGTGCCAAGTTGAGTCCGATAAATATCTAGTTAAATCTCAAATTCAGTATTAAGACCCTTTTAAAAAATGTATGATACAAGTGTATTAGCGACTATTTAGAAACAGTAGACACCTAGACTTATCAAAAAAAAAACATAAGGTCAATTTTTGTAGCTTCCATCCGGGAATCTATCAATAATATGTTAACTTGGGTTCAGATTATTTTTGGTTCTTAGTTTATCTTAAAAGTGCATACTTGTATCAATATATCAATATATACCGATGACTGTGATATGTTTCTCCAACAGACAGAAAAACTATTCAGACGTTGGTCTGAATTCTTATGGATATGGAAGAGATCCATGAACCTCTGCCTCATCTTGAAGAAGTAACTCTATGCTTGCGAAGGGTATGACTATCTTCGTTTCCACTTTGTTAATCTTGGCAATTGTATTGACTCCTTTCCTCATTTGTCTGGGAGCTAGCTAGCAGCTACCGAAGCCTCAGGTGCAGACACTAATTAATTAACATATGATGAAGATCAGACGATACGCTTGCTTTTATATAATATTTCGAAGAAACATAGGCCGCCCCATGATCCATGCAACGGGAATCATGGTATAAGCTATCACGAACCAAGGTTGGTCCAAGATCCGCTCGTTACTCGGATTAGTCAATTATATATCAACTATACCTGCATGTTTTGTAGCCTCTAATTGGCTAATCAAACCAGGAGCTGTGTGAGTTCACACCAACACTTGACTATAGGAATGGATTCGAATCCTGGTTGGGAAATTCTCATGAGGATCTTCGTCTTGTTCGGCCCTTGAAATGTATTATTTATCACTCGAACTGCCATCTCATACCCAGCCACCTAGGTTAGGCTAAGCTGGTAAAAGACGATTATCTGTGTACTCAAGAGATTACCCTATCTGAATTCTGAAGCAAAGGGTCAAAGTTTCAAGCAATAAGTATCTGCTAAAGTATGGAGTGTCCCGATCTCCGACATGGCTAGTAGGCCTATGTCATGTGAGGCCCAGAATAAAAAATCTTCGATCCCATCTCGCCACCTCGGGAAAACAAGAAGAATCTTGACTACCAGGAAAACAGGGAATAAACTTACTTTCCAACGTTTAAATCTTCACGGACCTACAGTTTTTCTATGCAACTTCCATGGTCTTGTGCATTAGACTGAGTCCAAAAGACGAGTGTTCATAAAGTTTAATAAAGCATTTACATCATATACTTTAACTGAAATACTGGGTTTTCATATGTTTTTACAGGAAATGTGGAAGCATAGGTCCACCCAAGGTGAAAGTACCAAGAAAAAGACGATCAAAAAGTGGCGGAAGCCTACAAAATAGAAGGTTACTATTTCTAATTAAAAAGGGAGTTTGCCCGGCAATAATGCACAAATGGTCCTGGATGAACTAACTAAACTAATACAAGTGACAAAACCATGACACTGATTGGCAATACTGTGAACAGGGATTTCGAAAGTGGTTGTTTTAGGTTCACGTGCTCCTCACTTTGATTCTCCGTAGTTTAATCATTATTTGAAGATTGCAACACACAACACAGCCAGAGAGAGACAGTATTAGTCAATTACTCAATTATGAGTCACATGATGAGTTGCTTCCAGCTTCCAACCCAGCAAACAATAGTGGGAAAAATAGATATTAGATATGTATTCTTATTAACATTCACTTGATAGTATTCTTATTAACATTCACTTGATCTCATAATGTAAACCTAACACCGTTGATTAACGTAATGGTCACAAGCTTTCGACGTGCTTGTTTGCTTTCCAAGCAGCTATATAATAATTAATGGCGAGCCACGTGAAAAGGGCATGTGTTTTTCATATATAACCGATTAAACTCTTCAAACCCGAGGTATCTTCATCTTAACCTAAACCATTTCGTTTCTGAATGAGACCATTCTCATGAAGATCATCAGTGGCAGAGTTGCGGGTGCTGTCTTGACTTTGGTTCTGGTTCACTTTCTTTTGTTCTCTCCGTTTCGTTGTCGCCATGAACAGAGCTTCACGAGAGAAACAAGTCTTTCAAGAAAGTTGCTGTCATCATCCTCATCCATGTCTTCTGTTTCGAAAAGTGTTGGAAAATTAAGTGGAAGCAAGAAACAGAACAAGAGAGCTTCAGAGCAGAGTTTAAGGAAAGCACCGGCAAGCGTCCCAAATCCTACTCAGAACAAGTAGCACAGTTTTATCTTTCTGATTTTGCCTTACTTCTTGTTCTTTTGCTGTTATGTTTAACCGCAGTGATGTTGAAGGAATAGGACGAAGTAGAATGCAGAAATGCACATATATGATACTAGATAGTAAACCCCTGTGTCAACTTTTATTTTGATAATCAATTTTGCTGCACTTGATTCGGTTTCTGCTCTTATTTGTCCGTTATTCTTACAGTAGAGGTTTACATGAGAAAAATATTTTATGATGAAGAGGTTAAATTATTGAGTGTTGGATCACGCACGCTTTAGCTTGTGTCGTGAAGTGAGAAGAGACATGGAAGGTGGAGGAATATGATTGTTAGGTATAAAGCGACTTTACAGCCAAAAAGTTGGGAAACTCTTGACGGTGATAGGGAACATTAGATGAGGATGGTGGGATCTGAAGATCTCGATCTTGTTCCTCTTGTCCCATCATCACTAACGTCGTGTGATATTGCAATGCATAATGTATTTGTTACGTATGTTTCCTTGCATTATCTATAGTCTAGATTGCATTTTTTTTTATTTGTACTTTTGATGGTATTATAAGTTATATTAAGGTCCTGTGTAAAAAAGATAGAGGAAGATAAGAAAAAAAGAGATCAATGAACGAAACTTCTCAATTAATAATTTTTTTAAATATTTGATTTTTGATGAAGCATAATAGTGTATAAGATTTATTGTTATTGTATTTCTATTGGTATTAAGCCTGTGTAAATCCAACAATGGGGGGACTGTGATCTCTCTGCTAGACCAATTGGACGAGTTAAAGGGTGTCATTCAAGCCAACGTACAATTAATTAGCCAGAACAGTGAGAGTGAGGCTTTGAAGTTTGAAGTTCACGAATCAGGCGCAGTGCCAGTTAACTGAACCATGGGCTTTATTGCTGAAGGCACGTTACCCACGTACGATACAGATTTGGAGTACAAATCATGTAAATGGGGAAGATCAAACCCAAAGCTCCCAAAAGGATAGTGATACCAATGATGGGTCATAGCCCAATTCAAAGTGGGTTCCATTGCTTTCTAGTAATAAAGCTGTCTCTGTTCCCCTGACAATAGTCTTCTCTCAGCTTGAGTCTTTTAGAATACGGTTTTAAAGTTCTAATTACCAATTCAATTGGGCCCAAATGTGATCCAATACAACTACAATACAAAAGCCAGCTTGACTCATAACAACTAATGATTGAAGAAGCAGGTGGTCCTCAACTGATATAAGTTATCAATATTATAATAACGATAAGGAGGATATTTTATATATTCTCCTTGACTGTTACTATACTAGACTGCTTTGGGATAAATTAGTTCATTATAGGAATCGTTCCTCTTTCTTTAGAGTACAATTACGATACTTATTTGCTATTAATCTCAAGATGAACTTGAGATTTGTGGAAGGTAGTAATTGGAATCTAATATGGGGGATCTCAATTTAGAATTTATAGAAGTGGAGGAATAAATTCACCTTTGATAATAACTTCTTGAAACCATTCGATCCCCACTTGGTTATTATGAAAACTCAGGAAAGTTTTGTGCAAATTCAGGATATTTCCTTAACAAGTGAAGTGATTTTAACTTCTTCTCATTGGCAACCTCCACCAACAAATTGAGTTAAATTAAATATTGATGGAACACTTATAGCTGCTCATTCTAAAGTAGGGTGTGGTGGAGTTATTAGAAATCACTCGGAAAGTTGGATTGTTAGATTTAAGAGAGTGATGGGGTTCTGCAGTGTCATTGAAGTAGGGCAATGGGCTATCTACAGAGGATTTAAACTAGTTTGAGATCTAGGATTTAAGAAGATTATTCTTGAATCTGATGCCAAAAATATTGTAGACATGTTAACAAATTTCAAATTGGATAAGTGCAATTTATTGGTATCACATATACATAAGCTCATAAATTTTGATTAGGAGCTGAAGATCCAACACATAGCTAGAGGTCAAAACCAACTGACTGATGTTTTGGCTAAGGAAGGATTGAGGAATACGACAATATTACATTCTTGTCCTTTTCATTTGAAGGCAATTGTGATCTGTTTGTGATTAAATCCCCTTATAGATTAGTTTCCTTTATTTTGGATTTTAGCCTCTCTTGTATAAAAAAAAAACAATACTCCAATATATTAAAAAGAGAGAATAGTACTCAGATTTATAATATATTTTTATTGCGCATTAAGCAATTGATTAGTAAGTTATGGGAAATACAGTGAAAATACATTTTAAAGGAGAACAATAAGATAGCAGATACATTGGCAAAAAAAAACCTATCTAAATCTTCAATATATACTATATGTCTATTTTATTTGAAGGAATTACTTGATTATAAGTATTTAGGATTAATTTTTTCATTAGTGTAATCTATCTATATTGAGTAATAGCCCTCACTTCTTATAAAAAAAAAAACAGCTACACATGCTGAGTTTTTTAATATCCACATAATATTGCTGATTATTATGAAAGAGGAACATGTCGTCCCTTATATTCAATAATGTCTCTCGTGATCGAAATCTCAAACATGAGGTACAAATTCTTCCTTCGTCTCATCCATTCTTATCTTTCACTCTGGAGAAACCAAATCCAGAATGAAATCCTGATAGGTTCCACTCATTCCTTCTTATGTTTAAATGCAGTCCATTCATCAGGTAACAAGCAGACCGAAAGAATTAAAGCACCCAAAGGATACAGAGGATATGAGCGTGGCACCCATCATAATGGGACTTATATATTCTAAATTTTTTGTAGATATTTGAAAAAAAAAAATATATTAGAGAAATTAAACAACACCCTCTCTTAATCACTGCCTACGTGCTCGAGTCCGAACAGTTTGAGATTCCTCCAATTCTTTTGTGCACGCATGCAGTTCAATCAAACTTCTCCACATTTTATTATTTACCTTCTTAACTAATCATAACTTGGCCTCTTGCTGAGACCACCGGAGGCACACATGGTAACCTTGCTAAACATCTGTGTTATCCTCCGTCTATTATCATAATTGCTTATATATCCTTTGTTTACTCGAGAGATCTTTCCAAGCTTCTTCAATATCAGACACTAATTATTTATTCTCAATAGGAGTTGGATTTGTCCTTCTGATCCACGTCCACTAGGGGGAAAAAACCGCGCATTTATTTTACTAGAAGAAAACAAATTTAACTCGATCAAGAGCCCTTATATATATTAAGAACGAGAAAAGCAGCTGGCGCAAGTTATTTTTTAGAACAAGGAATCAAAGGAAGTTTCCATGTAAGTTTCTAGCTTAGTGTGAAAAAGGTGGAAGATGTTTTAGATGAACTGAATCTAAGTCATCAGTGATTTCTTAGCTCGCTTATGCATCAACCATGACATCATCAACAGAATTAACAACTCTATCCTCTGGTCTTGGACACGCGGTCTTCCTCAGAGTAATCAGTTCCCAGTGTTTATCGAAAAAGATGAACATCGATCAGATCATTTCCTTTTCCTTCTTTTTTTTTTTTTCTCAAAGCTGATCTAGTAAGACGGTAAAAACACCATATCCGAATTAGTACTCACGCAAAGAAAGTAGACAAAAGCTTGTTGAATTACTATTTCTTTACTTGCGAACCAAGAACATAATTAAGCACAGTAGGTATATTAATTATTGGCATCCACACAAACACATATATATCGCTTTAACCGTCTTTCCGATTTCAAAGTTACGTCTTGCTGTCGGTAGTAACAGAGGGGCGCGTGCTTTGTTGGTGCACACCATATAATTATCTATATCTAATATGGGGACCATTTTACCTTATATTGCTATTATCCAAATCAACGTCAATATCAAGATTCTTGGTTATGAATCCCAAAATATTAGTACCTCTTTCTGTTCCTGTAACTTCCACTCAGAGTCGTACAGATTCGCACCTTCTAATAATTTTTCCTTTTTCTCATTATTTTCAAATCCTGAGATAAAAACTCGACAAGTAGGGGTCGGAGCAGGTGAGTTTGGGTAAAGACTGAGTCCCCTCTTGAGTGACACGTACGTACACATACAAACAAAATTACCAGAATGGATTAAATGCAGAGTTCTGCAGAATTCATGTGGCTTCCTCTAGACACCAAGCTTAAGAACTTCGGATGTGTGTGTGTGTGTGTGTACATGGAAATCGGCAAGAGACAGCGTTTAGATATTTGGTTCTGATAAAGCCCACAGAAACCACTAGTGAACAAGCGAGTAGTGCCAAAAATTGGTTTTAACAAAGGATAAGATGTTGTAGTCCACTAATTCAGATGTGTCCCGGGAGAGAGGACGCACGCTCTGAATGATGCTAGTAATTTTGTACCACTTCTTTAATTTGCTCACTTGACAATTTTATTTATAAGCAAATTAGTAGCAAAGTATATCACGTAGTTTTATGCAGAAGATTCTTGTGAAAGAGAGATTTTGAAATTGAGACTGGGCGTTAAGTTGAAGCTTAAACCCGCCATGGCCACATCGACAAAAGAATTACGCAATTCCCCAGGAAGCCCACCATGTACTTACAATTTTTCAAACACCTTTGTCCCTCTTTTGGGAAGTGACAATAAAGAAAAGGGCAGAGAGAGAGATATATAACTCTGAGAAGATAAGCTTCTTCCCTCCAAGCTAATTAGAAAGCAAGAAAACCTGAACATGCGAAACAGTAAAAGTGACCCCAATCAATCACCTTTTTAATTATTTGGTGTTTCGTTCTTGTTAATTATTACACGCTCCTGGCCAACATTTCTTGAAACCTCCTGTCGGATTCCTGCTTCTCCAACTTGAACTTCTCGTGACAGCTCGCAATGAAAATTTCTGCAAGTGTATCAATATCCTCTTTAATTTCCTCGTTATTATTCGTACCTCTATCCTGAACTTTCTCCTCCAGCCACTGAAGGTACCCAGCGAGCTCTTCTGAATCGTCGTAAGAAATATCCAGGCCTTTTTGTTGCTTCCAACTTGAATCGTGGCTCGAATTATGGTTCGAAGGCAAGCCGTCGAAGACGCGAACCGGGACGGGCAAGACGTGAGAAGACTTCGAAGAACACCAGTTATAGTGAAGCCTGAAGGAACCCAATATTGTCTTCTGCTTTTTGTTGCGGATGGCTTGGTTGTTCTTGAGAATGTTAAGGATAATGGTCTTGAATTGGGAGAGTGCGCGAATGATTCGACACGTGTGGGAGACTATGATGGTGTTCATGAGGCTTTTGAATCTCGTGGAGCTTAAGGATGAAGACGGAGATTTTACTGAGAAAACTCGATGAAGAGGGTGTAAGGTTTTGAGATGAGATGGGCTAAACATTTTTTTGCCAATGGGTGCACTCTTGGATACAGCTGTAATTTAAATGGCAGGATAAACCCTTTGAATTACCATTTTAGCCCTTGACTTTTCCTTTATTTAAAGGTCTGCCGTCATCTTCTCTGTCCACCCTTTTTGGGGGATATATAATCTCATGAGACCCGCTTCCAAGTTTTTAAAAAATATTGTAATTAGGATTTACATCGTCGTAGAGGCTTACAAGCTAAATAGCGTGCGCAGTTTTTTTAAATTGAGAGTGGAAAGAAGAAGTACAGAGCCAATGATTTAATATTATAGTATATTAATCTATTTATATCAAATTTGCATGAATTCGGTTGGGCATATTCCTAGACATTAACTCGCGGGGAACGTTGACTTGTACGTGTTTCGTTGGAAATTTACTGGCATTTTATTGAGGGAAATTAGTATTGTGTAATGGAGTGACATATAAAAATATTATTGAGGATCGCCAATTAGAGCAGATGAAGCATCTCAGAAAAAAAATAGTCATTTTATTCGATTTGCAGTGATCTACTAGTCTATCCTCCCTCGCTTTTATAAAACAATTTTTAAGGTATTTTCATGTTTGATAATATAAGATGTTTTGAAGATCATATTAAACAATGATTTATTAATTATATTATTTTTTAAAAAAATCACTATTTGTGTGAGTCAATTAGAGGCTGGTGTTGAATGAAGGGTATTTTTAAAATGATCACTTATTTTTTTTTAACAAAATGATTCTAACTATATTTAATTAATGAAATTAATAATGAAAGTCAACAATACCACACTGTGGAACAATGAAGGACAACAGATTTACTCCTTAATCAGGGCACTATATATGCAGAGAGAGAGGATAGAGTAAACATATGTACTTTAAATTTGTATTAAGTTTTAGTTTATTTTTTTAAATCTATAAAGTATATTTTAGCTATTTCATGTTAATGTTATTATTTTTATTAATGAAAAATGTGAACTAAATAAATTTAAATGGTGGCTCTATTATTAAATAATGGTATATTGATCTGTAATTTAAAATTTATAAATCCATAAAATGGTGACTCTATTATTTTTAGCCATAAAATGGTATTGATGAATCAAAATATCAAGGATATGGGATAGTAATAAATAATATAATATTGACCATTGACTAGAGGGTGGGCTTGAACACGACAAAAGAAAACTAGAGAGAGAGAGAGAGCAGTCAGCGGTCCCTAACCAAGTTAGCATACCTCTCATTTTCTTTCTTTCTTTATTTTTTTTTTAAGAAAACGAAGAGTTAGCAGTCGATATCGAGGAATCTAAATTAAGGGGACAATGGGGCCATCGAGATTTCAATGAGTAAGTAAAGAATAAAAATAAAAGGATTGGATTGCTGTAATTGGGTAACTGCGATATATAATATGATTTAAGGATGAAACCCATTGGCCATGAATATAGGAACTAGTACGAGGCAAGACTTTAATGCACCCAAGCATGTTCCATAGTATTACGTGCTTATCGTAATATATTTGAAAATAAATTATACGAATATGACCTCCATCATATGGCCAAATCAAAAAAAATGAATAATTTAACGTTGATGCTAGCATTGGTTAGATAAAAATTTAAAAAATCACTCATAAAAAAAATTAGATAATTTTAAAAAAAAATTAAAAAAATAATTTTAAATAATTTAATATTTGAATAATTATTACTAAAATAATTTTTATAATTAAAAAATTATTAAAAATAGAATAGAAGAGTGAGTGTATAAAAAAATAAAAATAAATAATAATAAGAAGGTCTATAAATTATTTTACTGTTTTATAAACTAATCTCAATAGTTTATCTAAAACTATAATTTTATCTAAAAAAATTTTTAGATAAATATGATTTTTTATTTTAAATTTTTTCTAAATTAATATTTAAATTAAAAACTTTTTAAATTTTTTTATTATTAAATAATATATATTCACAATCTCTTTCACCTAGCTAGCTTAAATTATTAGGGGATGTGGGTAACGATGAAGACTTCAAATCATTTTGATCTAAAAGTAAAGTAATATATATACACGCTACAATATTTTTAATCTTGTTACTTCATATAAAGAGTTACGTGTAGGAATATCTGACGAGCTCATAGTTATACCCATGAGAACATTTAAAAACCAAATTATTTTAATTTGATTGATAATGTGCTAAGTATATATCTAAGATTCCCTTTTTAAATATTTCAGCTTTCATTATTATGAGATTTTGGCTAATTTTTAAATTGATTTCTCTCTCATTTGATTTCCATATATAGTATATTTTCAATTAATTTGATCACTTTATTAAACCGCACGACTTCGTACGTTCAGTAGTTTATATTTTGAAACCCAGTTAAACATCTTCATGAAGAATGAAATCAATAAAATATGTAACTATGTAGGCACATTTATACCCACCAAATAAGTCTAAATACATAATCAGGTGATAATATAGATTAATAAATATTTCATAAGCAATTTTTTTTTTCCATTTTGGCAGAGCAAACTAGAATTACCACCTAACTTGCCAGAGAGCCGTTAGCTGAAGCAGGGGGCCAGGGGCTACCAAACTCAATAGTACTAGCTGTTATCCAATATATAATTCTTAATTAGCAAGGCAGAACCCAGCAAACATGAAATTAACCCGTCCATGTACATTGCTGGGACTCAAAATATATATATGCTGAAGTGATTTTAATTGGCTTTTTATAATTCGCATGACTTATTACCCTTCTTGTATACAATGAATTGAAACGGACGGCAGTAGTAAAAAGGCAGAGAAATATTAATTAATGTGACCCAAATACCAAAAGGACAAACCTCATCAGGCTCACACGTACGTAGTCATATCTCACAAGTTTATTATAGCTTGAACAGATTTAAAGGTCACGTATATATCTCCGAGAATGCACTGAATCCGATAGGTCTTTTAAGGTTGAAAGAAACAGACAATATCTTCATATAATTTGCATGAAAACGCCAGCTGCGTCATGATGGCCCTTTTGTTTGGGCAGAGGACATAAATCCACTGAATTTAACATGTTGATGAAGTACTCAATCTATATTCCCTTCCACGTCATTGGCGGTTATGGATTAGTTAATTTGGCAGATAATATTTATGTTTGACAGAATGCTTGATCTGCTTTTGAAACCCCACAATGATACGATCATATCATTGTTTGCTTGTGAGGAAAAAAAGAACCAAAAGGGAACCATCAAATCCCATGTCCTTTTCGTCTATAGATTTTCTTGTGTTCCGAGGTAATTAACTAAACGCAGCAAAGGACAGAGATTGCTCATAGTGCCATCTATGATAAACATCAGCATATAGAGTGAATTTCCCGTGGCATGCTTCTCATTCTCATCTTTAATTCGTCGCTATGTAATGGGGGTAAGATTAAAGGACATATCAGAGTTTATCTTCGAAAATCGCCATGCAAGGAATATATATATGAGAAGTTCCCATTTTAAGGATGTTCGAGAATGATGACGATACAAATTATATATTTCCACTCTCGTTCTCCATATTGTTAATCAAAATGTAAGTTGTTATTGTTCAAAATGTTTCGTGAGTTTTGGGAGGCATTATCAATTTTTTTTATATTATTTAGTTTTATCAAGGAAACAACTTATTTTGATAAGTAACTTTTTCCATAAATTCAATTTTGGCAAAAAGAGCCTCTAATCAGAAATAATTAAATAGATCATTGGATTGCAAACATCTTTAATTTAGAGTATAGATGCTGGAGCAAATCCGAGTGTCACCTTTCAGCACAAGGAAGAGCTTCAGGCTGCTGATTAAATTAATCGATTTCCCCATTGTAAAACACTGACAGTTTAAAAGTCCACGGAAACATGAGGAATCAATAAATAAAATAATTAGAAGCCCACTTACCCACACTAAAGATAAACATGCTGTCTTTGTTTTTTTTCTCCCTTAAATAAAATTAAAACGAGTTCAGTCTTGAAAGTTTATTAAAGTTTAAAATAATACATGAAGAACCTGCATGGTTTTGAGAAATTAGAGCATGCAAGAAACATAATTTAAATGGTGATAATAAATTGATCCATATGATAATGAATATATTCGTATATAAGTTTAATCTTTGTTATTGTTGTGAGGGTTTATTTAGTAGGTAATATCTTAAGTTATTTATAAGTACTCTTTGAGTCTTAGGGCTATATCTTTATTTTAGTAGGGAATCGGTATCGAATTTATTTAATTTTTTATACAAAAAAATAACTTAAATGGTAATAATATGGGCCATTTAAATTAAAGGCCCATCAGGACAGGCCCATTAACTCTACAGAAGCTCCAAGAGAGAGCGTGGGGTTCGTTTAGTGGGCCCCGCAAAGTACACAGGCCTCGAACACTAAGCCTCATATCATGTCGAGAAGCGAAAGAAACCGCTTGTAGTGGCTGAAGTCACTGGAATGGAGAAAAAGGAACCTTTGCATTCTAATTTCAGTAATTCACATCATGTTTCGAGTTCCTCAGCTCCATTGACTCGTGACTTTGTTAAGTGGATTGTTTCATCTTCGTGCTCTCTGACCAGACCAAACAAGTTGACACGAACTTCGTCGTACAACTTTAATAAATAAAAGAGACCAGCTCTGAGTAGTATAGAAGAAAACGATGAGCCGAAATTCAATGAATTCAGGTCAAAAGTGAGGATGAAAAGATTCCGTTTTAGAAAAAGAGCAATGAAGAAGGATAATGGATCAGACATATAAAGCTTTTCGTCTAGCTAGTTAGTTTGAATCTGGTCATTAATTCATAGGTCAAATATATGCTGAATGTAGTAGTGAAAGTATTGTACGTACGGTGAGAATTCCGACAAGTTGACTATCGTTTTCGGGACAGGGGAGTTGTGTTTAATTATTCTTTGTTATTTTTAGTAAAATATTGTTTATTGTTTTTTACCTACTGATATGGTCGGATGATAGGAAGATGCCACCTGGGGAATGTTATACTTCATCTCACGTAACCTTAGCAGAACAGTGCACTGACAACAAGACTAAACACACACAGACACAGACACAGACACACACCCCTCTGGCTTATTATTTTAGAATTATTCTTCCAGGAAGCATGGAAATACTGCTATATCAGGAATAAGACCTAGCTGGTTGAAATTCTCTCCTTCATTCACGACAGATTTGCTTCATTTTAGAGAAGCCTGCTTATAGTAAGTAGGTATGAACTTCAATTACTTTATATATATATGGCGCACATCTATCCATCTAAGTCAACACACAGATATAGATAGTAAGGCTTATCGTGGAGGGGTTTTTTTTAGTAAAAACCATTCAAGTAATGTCCCCTTGCGCACTTAATTTACGTACTTACATCAAGCTGATTTATGGTCCAGGCATATCTGTTTTAGTTTAATAAGAAATTCAAGGGCTTTGGGTCCATATTTAGATGGATATATATCAACATGAAAGTCGACATTCATATCATAAAATAGACATATCAGAGCTAATTAGATTGTCATTTATACACACACACACACACACATATCAAGCACACCGCATATTTCACAACACGTATTTCATTACAAGTGGCTGCAGTGTCAATGCTTTTCTTTCATTTGGTCTGCTTTTTAACATTATTCCACACACGACCCCTGATTATGTTTTCTCTTTCAGAGGATAATTCCACTTTCGTGCTTAAATTCGCCTTTAATTTTGATTACCGGTGCTTGCCGTGTTAATGTTTTTCACAGCAAGACATATACACTAGTATTACTTTAATTTAACTCCTCGATTTCTATCTCTTTTTTGGATCATTTGATATTGTATGACTTGATTATATACTCACTATTTTCCTATTTATAAAGCATTCCAAAATAAGAAAGTCGTTTAATTTCTAATATAGTTAAACAAATGTTGAGGTTTTACCTCGTTTCAATACAAAAATGTTGGAAATGACTCAGGAATATAACCTATATTTACGGATATGTAGAAGGGAAGGGCAACGAGGAACTTATATGTGTGTGTGTGTGTGTGTATTGCCGAAGATGTGTGTGCGGGTATTTGAAGCGACCTTGGAGGTTCTAAGGGTCAGTTTTGTGTTGTAGATTCCCACCAATTTAGATGCAGCTGTCTAATTTCTTTAAGTAATCCATATTCTCTCTTCTCTGAATCTTCATCCGTTGCTGTTTTGTATATCCATTTTTTGTTTTGTCATTAATCCATTCGTTCTCTTTTGGTCCAAGCTTTGTTTACTTCGTTTCCTTTCAACGTTTAGATCAATGATTTCAACACACATACACACACAAATTAATTGGCACAATAAAAAAATATAGATGCAACAATATATGTTTCCTCATAGTGAAGCTGCATGCGGGCATGGAAATCTGGCGTCCAGTTAATGCTTACCAATTTTTTTTTTTGGGTTAATGCTATTCATCTATATTGTTGATAAAATACTATCAAACAAGTAGATGGTTGAAAACATACTAATGATGATATTGTTTGTTTATAAACTGGAAAATTATATATGAATCTCCACGTACGATCTATCTCTAGAACCATCGGTTAACTTGATATTCCTCTCTCTTATGTAACTGTTTTGAGAATTATCAATACTAGTGGACTGGGAAGGCATATTAGTCAGATATTTTAGAAAGGGAATTGAAAGAATATATGTTGGTGTACATATATCTATAAAGTCACAAGTTGGCGACGTGCATATTACATGCAAATGGGTATATATTTATGTTAGATATCAAACTAAGGTGGCCCTGGTGGTCTGATCTTAAATCTCAGAAACAGAAGAAAAGCATCGAATCTGTGCATCCCAATTTCTAAATGGAACTATCATACTATTTTTAAAGATCAAGAGGAATGTTTTGAGAGAGAAAAATAAAATAAAATTAAAGTTGGATAGCGAGCCCTGAAATTAGTCACTTACGTGCTCCTTTGGCGTTGGGTTTTGGGGCATATGCCCTAACCCTAACCCTAGTGTTTTCGCTTTCTGCCCCTTCAATTTCCATATGATACGGACATGGAACACGATTCTTACATCCCAAAAGGAAGGTAGGAGAGTGATGTATCATTTTTTTTTTGGAAGCCCTATAGACGTTATTTAGGCTTTTAATTTCCAGCTTCATTAATAAAATTCTGAGGATGCATCGATAATAAATACTCCTACCTAGGAGGGTTTTGGATGAAAGGACACAAAGGCTGTGCACCTTTTAATTTTGACAACCTTTGTTACCGACTTTAGGGCCCTACATATCATCCACGTAGGTTATTCCTTTTTTCAGGTTCATAAGGCCGAGCACTGAGGAATCTAGCTTTCCACGTCCCTTTAACTTCAACGCTACCTCCACAACACAACACACCCATTAATTTGATTCCACCACTTCTGATTTTGACGTTTTGGGGGCTTCTGTAAATAATTAATTAACTTTAATTAATATATTTGTTTTCTTAATCACATTAACTTTACTCCTCTATCCACTCTATAGCTAAAGTTATCTACATTCTGGATTTTCCTACGCATATTGTGTTTTCGGATGATGGACAAATGAAGGGTTGATTTTAACATTAACCCCATCGATAGTGTTTGTCTCTGATAGATAGTGTTTGCCTCTGATAGTTTTCTTCTTGTTTTGTTGCTCCCGGTGTATGTTTCCTTAACGCCTTCTTCGCATTGAGTTATAGACCTTTTGAAGAAGAACTTGGTTATAATAATATTCATAACCACCAAAGAATGCTTATGCTGCTGGGAACATATTTCTGATTAAGTTATTCTTTCCATGATATAATTCTGTTACGAAGCGCTTGAATACTATACAGGAAATCATCTATGTTCTATGATACCTGTTCTTTTAACAATATCTTTTTCCTGCTTTCCTTGAAAGATCCATAACATATGATGTTTTTTTCTTGGTCCGAATGATCTCGTTTCTTGTAAGAGAAGGCGAATAAGAGAAGTGACGATGACAGAGGAAAAGTTTAACAGAGAATCTATTTTTGTACCTTCAACAATAGAGACAAAATTATAATCTTGTTTCACTAGACAAACAAGAAGCTACTTAATGAGGATCCAGCACCTTTCAATGAATTTCGAATCAAGATAAATGATGATTATTTTAAGCTGGGGTAGGTTTAAGATATATATATATATTGGTGGTTCCAGTCATTGTTTAGTGGGATATATTTATATATATAGGATCTAAACTTAAATGACATGCTTGCTTGTAAAGCACCAGAACATGTTCCATTAAGTAAATAATTTAGAGCTTCAAAAGAAGGGTGTGAGAAATGAATACATTTTTACTGTAACAGTGGAAAAAGGGTTCCGTCGTTTGAACCTCTCTGTTCCAAGTAAATTGTGGTTGATGCTCGTATCCAGCATTCCATTTGCTCTGTTTTTTAACACTAATATTTATTGGGAAGGTTCATTGACCTCGGATCTGTAAGTAAAAAGAAAAGTCCAAACATGCGTGACAAGAAAGGAAAAGACGTTATTACATAGAAATAACTGTCCTTGCTACTCCGTAAGACAAGAATTTAAAAAAGATGTTGAAATAAAAGGCCTCTTCGTGGAAATGAGATACTACAAGAAAACAGGTAACAGATAAGTGTAAAGAAAAATCAAAATCAATGGCACGAAGGCAGTGAGATGGCATATGAATGAATGTGTTGAATATGACTCAATCTTGTTAGCTTTTGAAATGGAAAGTCCATTAAGTTCGTTGAGAATCTGTAGTTAAAGTTCCACCCTTTCAGGATGAATATAATATTGGGACGAACTTTTCTGGTAATTTCCAATTTCCACTAAGCAAGATGCAGTTATCATCTGTGTGGATAGCTAAAGTATTTTCTTCCGAATCCATTAAAGAATAAGTGCAGATCTATTGTGTGAGAATTTATGCCATTATCTTATCTAACGTTTATTTATTACAATATATGGATGCCCAACAGCCAGAAACAATATTCTCTAATTATAGACGATTATTAGTATTGTATCATCTAGTTCCTGAGTCTGTGATCCATGTTTCGTTGGTTGCTTCTTGCCCCTGATTCTTTTGCATATAGTTAAAATTCACGTGAGGACAAAGTTATAGAAAATATAATATTTGTTGGGGGAGATTTGTTCTTCTTCGTGTTCTGTACTTTGGTTTTGCAATTGCTCGTTGTTCGTTCCTATCCTATTTAAGAATAACTAATTGATGATTAACTGCCTTGCATGGTGGAATTTCGAAATTTAGATTCAATTCTTGAAGCTCAAGCCTTTTGGAATATAAAAGAATTTCATGCGTTAGGCAAAATTTATTGGTATCCCCTGTTACCTTCCCAATATTCTTCTTCTTCTTCTTCTTCCATTTGGCTTGTATTCTGTAACTTGTTTTAAATGAACGAGAACAGAGTTGATTGGCAAGGGCAGATTCAACAGGGGCGGGGACTAAATGGGCATTTCAGTCCTGAGTCCGGTCATCGTTCTCGTCGATATTTTGATGTGAAACAGGCTTGGAATATTGGTGGTGGAGGAGCTGAAGAGTCACCACACATGGGCTCTGCAAAATCATCTACCACCATTGTGGGCGGTTTTGAATCCCCCACCTCTGCTTTTTATGCAGCAGAACGATGCATGGGGTTTCTGCAATATCATTCCGAAGTTAACATAAAAAATCCCTCTTTGGGCTCTCCATTTTCGAAGATTCACGATTTGGAACTCCCTTTGTATCAATCTCCCAGGGAAAACACTTTCTTGGATCACTCGCCAAACCCAACTAACTTCAATGACGAATTATCAAACACCTTGCGAGCAGTGGTTAGGTCCCAATTCGACCCAGAAAACCCCAATAAAACTCTATGTGGAAATTTGCCAAACGGCAAGTTTCTTCCAATTGAACAGCACAAATTGTTCATTGATTCCGATTCTGCCTCAGTCAGGAGAAACCATACAGTAAGTAATTTTGCCATGGTTAGTCCAGTGTATGTTCCTCGTAGATTAATTCATGTTATGTTTACTGCATCCTTTTTCTGCAGGTTGGTTGTGAGTCATATAATTTACCTGTTTCTCATGTAAGCTTCTCTTCACAGCAAGAGAAGCTTTCTCCAATAGTCTCGGCAGCAAATGTTACCACTACGGGAAATCTTACTTCCAGTGGTGGGGCAGTAATCTCAAGTAAAACACGTATAAGATGGACTCAGGATCTTCACGACAAGTTTGTTGAATGTGTGAATCGCCTTGGGGGTGCTGAGAGTGAGTAACTTGTTAACTTCAAATTATTGTGAAGAAACATGAATAGCTCTGTTAACATCTGAGACTCCTCTTGACTGTAGAGGCTACACCAAAAGCTATATTAAAGCTAATGGTCACAGATGGCCTGACCATCTTCCATATTAAGAGTCATTTGCAGGTTTGGCATTTTTTTTATTTTTCAGTTCCTTCATCTTTTTTTTCAGACATCCTAAAAACACATTTTTTCCCTCACCTATCTTGCAGAAATATAGAATTGCAAAATACATGCCAGACCCAGCTCAAGGTAAATTCTCAACAAAATTGCAGTGCAGTTTCCTTTCTTTTACTGTCAAGCACACATTTTTATGTTTGATTTTTCATAAATATTGAGCAAATATTTGTGTGGTTAAGACTTCAGAGTTATTGTTGTTGACGCAGAGGATGAGCTTCACTTTTTTCCTAGGTTATGATTACTAACTTGTTGTTCAGACGGTAATTAATGAAGTAATAGTCTCTTTACTTGTTGACTTTTCTTCCCAATTATGTATATGACCTTTGAGGTGCACAATGTTCTTATTTCTGTCCATTTGGCAGGTTTAAACTTCAAACCCCAATGCTGAATCTAACACATTGTTTCCTGATGCAGGGAAGTCTGACAAAAAAGCCTATATAGACGATGTGCATCATATTGATGTCAAAACGTAATTCTTCTTTTGCCTGATCCTTTGTTATGATTTTAAAGTTCCATTAGGATGCTTGGTTCTTTATATATATATGCATCCGCTTCTGTCACTATATAATCTTCTAGATTTACTTCTATTGAATTGCAGTGGCTTGCAAATCAGGGAGGCGCTTCAGCTACAGCTGGATGTTCAGAGGCGTCTCCATGAACAGCTAGAGGTAGATGCTTACTATATCCTCCATTTCTATTTTGAGCATTGTCTTCATGTTCTTCAGAGCATTTAGATTATGTAATGATGTGTTTAGAGTAGTTTAATTAATTTACTCCATGTTCCCAGATTCAGAGAAGATTACAGCTTCGAATTGAAGAGCAAGGAAAGCAGCTGAAGATGATGTTTGACCAGCAGAAGAAAGCATGTAATAGCTTCTCCAATTTGGGCAGTACAGAAAACGAAGATCCATCAGTTAGCCATAAAGAGGGTGAGGTTTCAATTGCTGAAGGGTCTGGAAATTCCTCCTTCCCTTCCAAGATAAGTTAGCTCTCCAATCCCATGGTTGATACAGCTCTATGTATAAGATTACTTATAAACCGCACCGTACAAATTCTCTATGGCACAGACATATTGTCATTAATCCTCCATGTGATTTTAGTACATAAGGTTATCGTGCTCTTTGTAAACCATAATTCTTGTACTACACTTTGATATTGCTCAAGAAAGATTTCCATGACAGCAGCAAGTAGAGCATTTGTAATTATATATAGAGGATGTTATATTCTGTTTCCAGAATATTAGGAAAGCAACGAGACGCGTGATTCCCTTAAGCACGGCAAAAAGACAATTCCCTTGAGTCAGTCAAATAGTCCCAAGTTTCTAAAAAGATTGTCTGGGTGGAAAACGAATCTGTGATTAGTCTTGTGTCTTTTGAAGTGGACGATGGTGAGGAAGGGCATGTACTTCCCTGCCTTAAAAAAATCGAATCTTTCTCATTTATGTGCAAGCTTCTACTCTAAACAGGAATCCAACTAATTCTCTGCCAGAAGCCGACCACTGCGCAATGAAAAAGGAAAAGCTCTCAAGTAATCACCAAGGGCATTTTGTGTTTACTTACATGATTAACCATTACAACAGTAATCCTTATAAAAAGAAAGAGTGAGATGTGGATCCACATCTTTTCTGATTCAATGCTTCCGATCAGTTCTATTTTGAATTCACAGTTCTAGATTTCTTTATTCGATTATGACACTACGGAAATCTTGTGTATCAAGAAGCATATCTTAAACAATTCAAAAACTGCTGTGAAGAATATTGTTTTCTCAAATGTTTCATTACAATTAGCGCATAATTCCCTCCCTTTTCAGCTTATTGATTTGAATTCGTGTCCTATGTCTTTTTCTACCATCTAAAATCCTCATTTACTTTTATTGGTATAATATTTTGTCTTATTATAAGAAAAATGAAGGGCATTTTTGGTGTCGTTTTGCTATGATGTGCACCCACTTATTGGTCATTTCTGGTGTCGTCTTGCCATGATGTGCACGCTCTTATTGGTCAAAACTGTCCTGAGCCCCCTTCCTTCATAATGTTGACATATTATGTCATTGTCACTCCCTCTCCAAAATAATAATGTCCTCATCATTCGCCATTCTAATACAAATGCAACTGGTAAATCCAGATTCCCCAGTCCACATACGAAGATGATTTCTTTATTAACCCCTGAGATTCCTCATAAATGAATATTAAACACTCATCAAATAGCAATCACGATATAATACACTCATGATTCAACTTCCACCAATCCAAATAATCTTCCACAATAATGCAATGCATCTACTCTCTTGAAGAGACCAAGATTCCAAACAACCCATTAAAGAATTCTCTTATCTTATCTTCAGCCTTTTTTCATTCCCGAATTTGTAAAGCCAGCAATCGAGCCGGCATCTATCTCTAATTCTACTGGTGCTCTCTCTTCAACCAACGCTTGGTATTTGAGCAATTTATATATCATTTGTCAAACAGTACAAACGTACCTTCTCCGACTATGGAGTACAAACGTACCTTCTCCGACTATGGTCTATATGCATCCAAAATTATTCAAGTCTCGTTTTCCTTTCAGCAAAAAATGAACCTCCCTGTGGTTTGGAGTCTCTAATAGGACCTTCCTCGTGAATGTTTCAACTTTATAAGTATTTTATTTTATTTATTATTATATTTTAAATAAAATAAACGATATTTTGATATCCTATGATGACAAATTGATATAGTTTTAAATTTATTTTACTATCCTTTAAGAAAATAAATCAAAACTACACAAGTTGAAATATTAAAATATAAGAAAAATAAAACTACATCACTTCGTTCTCATCAGAAATCAAGATGTGACTTATTTTATATTTTATGTAGATTCTAATTATCAAAAAGAAGAAAAAAACATTTGAGACAATATAAACAACATTAAAGAGAGAAACATTAGAAATCTCAAATGCCCTCCGTTTTTGGTCTCACAAGTCACAATGCATGGAGACGCCATCACGTCAACATGCATAGCGACTTTTTTTTATCATTTTCCAAACACAAATGTACCTTCTCGGCCTAGGGCCTATATGCATAGAAAATTATTCAAGTCCCTTTTTCCCTTTGAGCAGAAAATTCCCTTCCCTTAGCTTTTTGGTCTATAAAGAAGTTTCGCAATGCATGGAGACGCCATCATGTCAACATACATTGCTACTTTTACTTCACATCCACTGATAATTTCTCTATCTTATTTCCGCCAACATAATTATTATTCGTACAAATTATAAATTATAAATATATATACAATTTAAATACTCTAATTTCAAGCATTTCCATCCTTCTTGTTCAGCAGAGAAAATGAATATAATGATGATATATTTAAGCAGATGCCGGCATTGGAATTTTGGCATTAGGTAGCTAATTAACCTTTTGCAGATAGAACAAGACAAGAGAAGGATGCATCATTGTCCGCAGATCTTCGGCTTTCAAGGGGAAACCCACACGGGAACTCACAGTCTATCCAACGTAGGAGGATCAGAACACCAGAGTCTCGAAACCTTTAGATCAGCCTTCGACATTATGTCTCCCCTTCAAACATCAGCCGCCTTGTGTGGAACTAGGGCCTGGACGAGCTTTCAACAACATGACCCTCAGATTCGTGTTCCTACTAATTTTTGTTCTGATCTCCAAGAGAAAATAGATTCGCCGCTATCATGCCATAATCCAACAGCCTCTCAATTTAGTTTCACTAACTCCTTGCACTCCATTGTTGAATCTTTCTTGTCCAGCGGTAAAGAAAGGTTTTCTTCTTCTGATGTGTATAGTGGGTTCCTTTCTGATTCAGATAAATATAGAGAAATCCTCTGCCACGATCAAATGTCTTCTTATGAACAATCACAAGAAAATGAACTGCGGGCCGAGGATGCTGCTGAAGATGTGAAGCCCCTTGAAATTCCCTTTCAGAGAAATCTGCAGGTTCTTAGTTATTACTACTAGTACTTTCTAATTTTGTTATATATCTTTGAAGTTTTCCCCTCGCTTTATTCATCGACTTGTATAAAAAGGAAAATTTGGATTAGTTTTAGAAGTCATTGACCTGCCGGGGCATCTGTAATATATTCTTGACGATTTGTTGGGTTTCTATTACTCAGTCAGATAAGCAGTGCTCACAAGCTTGTGGGGTTGCTCGTGCTCCATCTTCTATCAACTCTATTTCTAGGAGCTCTCTAACTCGTAAAAGAAGAATAAGATGGACCAAGGATCTTCACGAGCCTTTCGTCATGATTGTTAATTGCCTTGGGGGTCCTGAAAGTAAGTTTAGTTAACACATACAGATTAGTATATAGTTTAGTTAACACATACAGATTAGTATATAGGATAGCCCCTTATTGCTTAGTTCTTAATTTAATTTGTTCGTAATTGGTTGATCTTATTGTAGGGGCAAAGCCTAAGTCTATACTAAAGATGATGAATTCAGACATGCTGACCATTTCTCACATCAAAAGTCATTTGCAGGTGATTCAAATTCTTAATATTCAGCAAAGCATATGTTGTTTTGAAACTTCCTTAATTGGATACCTACTGTCTCTATTTTCCTTGCAGAAATATCGAACTGCGACATGCGTGCGTAAAGATTTGCAGGGTAAACTATTTCTGTTCAATCAGCTTGCTTATACTACAGTAGTTCTCCTTGTCAATCGTTAATTTCAATCAAATATATATGATCCTGCATGAAATTCGGGCATACATACTTCTTTTCTATTTTTACCTGTTTTAATGAAGAGTTTCTTTAAAGATGGTTTGTGGAGAAAAGTTTCCTCATACAAACCCAAATCCCATTATTAGCTGGACTTTTTTTAATTGAAAATAAATGAAAGTAAGCCTTTTCATTTGTTTGGAGTGTGAGTGTAGACATGAAACACTCTGGAAATAAAATCGTCATTACAATATACTATATAGCTTCTTCGTCATGCTAAGACGAGCTATGCATGTTTGCCTTCTAATATAGGAAGCTACATGTGTGTGTTGTTTCCAAAATTGGTCAGATATTTTAGTTCGCATTCTTGGACAGTATTCACTGTCTTGGGATTTTGTTTTCAAGCACAAATGATATATTTAGACTCAAAGGATCATCATGGCTAATTGGCTGTTGGTATTTCAGAAAGATCTGGAGAAGGAAACCAACCGGAAGGAGTCTCCGAGCAACTTAAAATTATGTAATCATCACTTTTTAATTTATTCTCAGTTATGCACTAGTTACGTCTAATTTTTCTAACCTTGCCAACACATATATAAAATCTTTCTTAAATTCGCGCCAGCCAAAAGCAAATTGAGGACTCACTACAACTTCAACTTGAGGTCCAAAGGAGTCTTCACGAACAACTAGAGGTAGCATGTGCTATACAGTACAACTTTAGTTTGTTGCCAATCTTAATTATTTCATGTCAATTATGCTTAATTTGTTCGGGTTAATTACTCTTGTTTTGATGCTCAGATGCAACAAAATTTGCAACTGATAATAAAACGGCAGAGTAAGCAGCTCAAAATAATGTCAGATCGCCAAAAGCAAGGAAGCAAACCACACGTGTGCATCCCCGAATGATGGGCAGGCTAAGAAGCATGTGAACAGGAATAGGGGGGGGTTCAGTTTCAATGGCGGTTGGCTTTAAACTGAAAATATCATGTCTTCTTAGTCCTTACGAGGTTAATTAGTTGGAAGGATTGAGAGTTGAAATAGGGCAACGAATGATAATCCCATGGGGTTTTTAAGCTGATCTGGCTGCTTGAGTATCTATTTTTTTTAATAATGTACAATGTTAAAAACGTGATTCGCAAGGAACTTGTGATGAAATAAAGCATTGTTAGTGGAGATATCGAAGGATCTGTGCTTGTTGTAGAGATCATGGGGAGGAAGAGAACCTAAGAACTGGCCTTTGACCACTGGATGAGGAGGTTAGAATAACAACTTTCCCGTTCGAAAAACAAGTTATATCGTATAGAAGTAATGATAGAATTATATTGCCCTTAGTCAGCATAACAAAGATTATGTTACTAACTTTAAAATTGCCCCTTCCAAAATGCACGCATAAATTAATAAACTTCTCAATCTATGAGTGCGACTTTGTTGATTAGACGGACCAATCATTTTAATTAGCATAGGACCTTAAGTATAACAAAATAATTATTTGATGTTAAGAACTATTATCATGTATCAGCAATTGATTTAACTGTGGATTATATTAATGGTAATCCAGTTGTTCTAGCAAATTTCCTCTCAATCTCTACAAGCACATGCGCATTCACGAAGTGACCTTTGTTGAGATCAAACCATTGGTCAACGAGTAAATAGATCCAGATAATCTCTTGGTTTAAAGGAGATTATGATGGGTTCTAACCCATCTAATTTAAGAGTGTGTAAGAGTGATGGATGTGTGTGTCATTAGAAACAATTAGCATAAGCGAGATGTGTAATTAATTCTAACTTTATTTTTAAATATAAGATCTTGTTAATTTTTTTATATATATTAAATAAGTTAAATAAGTCAATTGATTATAACTAATATAAGATTTATTTATAATTAACTGATTTATTGAATTTATTAATTTATCAAAAAAATTAATTAAATTTTATATTAATGAATAGAGATAGTACATTAAAATCAAAATAAAGTACTAATGAGTATTATATATGCAAGAAGCAATTGCATGAAAACAAGTATCTTTCACATGTTTAATTTTAACCGAATAATTAGGATACTTGATAATAGATTAAGTTATAATATTATAAAAAAATATGAAATATTTAAATTATATGACCTTTTTTATAAAATATAATAGTCTTCCTGGGTAATTAATTTTAATAAAAACTTTGAACAATAAATATAAACCCACATCAAAGCCTAGTTTCATCTATAATGTGGCAACTCCATTAGATTACTTAAGTCTCTAGTTTGATTTATAGAAGAGATATTTATATTATGATAAATAATTATAAACTTTAAAATTAGAAACTTAATAATAAGATATAATAAATAGTATACAAAACCTATAATGCGACAACATCATGCAAATTCATTTCATTGATGACTCATATTAGCTCAAATTAATGGAAATTTTGACTAAAAAATTTAGAGGATTTATTTTTTTTTGGTAAAAACTAGATGTAATTTATAGCCAATACTTTAAAGATTAATCATCTCAAAATATAAATACTACTGAAATAAATTTTATCTCTTTTCATAAAATATATTTTCATCCATATAATTTAGTTTAAACTCAAAATATTATGTTCAAAATATTTAACTATTTATTAAGTATATCAATTTTTTTTATACAAACTACATCAAATTTTATTCCTGGGAGGATGTAGATCCCGTGGGAACGGGGGGCCTGGTAAATGGGAATCGACCGCGGAGCTTTTCCAATAAATTGGTTATGGGCTGGGCCTCGTTCCTCAAAGACGGCGGGCAATCTATAGTCCATTTTAGTTGACTTTGTGCCCTAATCGATGCCCCCGGGGCAAATCGGAGACTTCATTTCGTTCCTCCTCCTGTTCTGATTAGCTCCTCTATCTCGATCGTCACCAAACGACGACGTCGTCCCTGATATCTGGTATTCCCCATCCTCGTCCATCTCTACTCTCGGAGCTTTACTTGATAAAAGGTGGTTTTTGCTCTTCTTGCTGCTCGCATTTGAATCTGGCGAGGTGATGATCCACTTGCGAAAGCTTAGATTGAAATTCACTCTCCGTAGCCCTCCTCTTCCTTTCTTTCTCAGGTCGTCAGAGAACCCAGTTGGGTCTATTGCTCAAAACCCTAGACTATACAGAACTGCAAGAGTGACTGCCCATTGTGAAGATCTTGAAGCGGCTCTGACTGCCGTCGGTCTCACCATTAAGCAGGCCCTAAAAGAAGCGAAAGTTGCATTGCTGGAGTATCTGCATTCTACTAGAAGCATCCAGTACTTGGATGCGGATAATATGAGTAGAAACTCCCCCTACTTTCTTGAGGGGCTTCTAAAGAAGGTAGGCGTAGCGGGGAACATCGGGCGATCAGTTTGCAGGTACTTGCGTTATCATCCTATCAATGAATTTGAGCCCTTCTTTGAAAGCATCGGTTTAAAACCTTCTGAATATGCATCTATATTACCAAAAAATATGATTTTTTTGAGTGATGACCAACGGTTGCTGGGGAACTATTACGCTCTTTGTAACTATGGGATTCCTCGTAATAAGATGGGAAAGATATATATGGAAGCAACTGAAGCGTTTCGGTATGATTATGGGGTTTTAACATCAAAGCTTCGTGCTTATGAAGGATTGGGTCTTGGCCAGTCTACTCTGCTAAAAGTTATTGCTTCTAGCCCATATCTCCTGATTGGAGATTGTAACCCTGATTTTGTCAAGGTCATAGGGAAGTTTAGGCATTATTTTAAGGATATTAATTGGATTGAGGGACATTTATTGGATGAGACTTCTTGTAATTGGAGCCAGATACTAAGGCTCTTGTGCTTTTTTGACAGTGTTTGGAATGAGCAACGGTTATCTGACATAATCAACCAGCACCCTGACTTTCTCTTTGAGGGATCGGGAGGTAGTAGTACACTCTCCCTTATAGGCTTCCTTCTAAAATTTGGATTGTCAGTGGATCAAATATCCTTCATATTTGAAAATTTTCCACCGATAAAAGTGAGCGAATTCCTTTCAAATTTGAGGCATTGTTTTCTATTCTTAAGTGAACTTGAAATGGAGGCTGCAGAGATTGGGAGGATTTTTCGTTCTCACTCCTTAATGTTGGGTTCATTCACATTGAAGAAAACCAATAGTTTACTTTCTAACTTGAATATTGGGAAGAAGCGACTTCGGATGATCATACAGGATAATCCGCTTGAACTGAAGAATTGGGAATTGGGAAGAAGAGTCAAGGCTTTGCCAGGCACAGACGAAGAGAAAATATCCCGGTTGCGAAAGACGGAGTTCTTGTTGAGCTTGGGATTTGTTGAGGGTTCTAAAGAGATGAAAGAAGCATTTAAGGTGTTCAGAGGTAAGGGAGCAGAACTCCAAGAGAGGTTCAACTTTATTGTTCAAGCTGGCTTGGATCCTAAAGACGTGAAGGAAATGGTTAAAGTTTACCCGCAGATTCTTAACCTCAGAACAGATGCAATCGGCCAGAAAATTGACTATCTTGTAAATGAACTAGGATATCCCATATCATCTTTATTGAACTGGCCATGTTTTCTTTCCTACAGAACTGAAAGAGTCAAGCTTAGGTTCTCATTCTATAAGTGGCTTGTCGACCAGGGATGTGCTGATCCCAATCTTTCTTTGAGCACTGTAGTTTCATGCACAGTGAACTTATTCGTGCAAACGTATGTAAATCGCCATCCAAGTGGCCCTCAAGTTTGGCGGGATTTGAATGATAAAATTTGTTGTCAGAACTAACATTTTAATCCTTTCGACATATTGATGATCTAGACTTGATGTTGATATTCTGGTTTCTCTCCAACCTCCAACACGGGATCTAAGGATGATTGAAAAATGACCAGCATGTGTTCTGAAACGCATTGCCACTAGTTATAATAGCTGATTGAAGACTAGGCTTGTTTAGAGCTCAATAGTTTCCTCGCTTAGTACATTTGCTGGTAACTAGACATTTACAGTGTAAATTATCCGTCCATTGATGGGAGCTCGCTAGACATTACAGAGGAAAGTGTTTGAATGTGTATTTTTTGGATATTATGGAAAAAGTGGTTGGAATCCTAAATTTTCGCACAACCCAAACCCTTAAATTGTAGGCTCAAACTTTTACTAAAAATTTTTATACTAAAAAAAAAACAGAGGTGCTTTGTGCGCTCTTTCTATACCCACACACACACACAATACTTTTTACGGGAAACAAAAATATTCGTGAATTAAATGTGTATTTTTTGGATATTAAATATGGTAAAAATTATATATTTGTATACTTTTATTTTTTCCCTTTATTTTTCCATATTTTAAAATGACATTTACACTTCTATTTTTATTTGGAAATATAAGTATTTGATTAGACAAATATTTATGTATTAAGATTAATGAAAAATATCAAAAAAATATTTAAATTTAAAATTGAAACAAAGTGTTTTTTCAATATATAAAGAAAGCATACATATAACTTTAAAATTATAAATCTATCATGGGAAAAATTATTTACTTTGTTTGAGATACTTAGATCTCTACTATCTTTTTTTTTTGTTACAAAGATCTCTACTATCTTATATATGCATAAGCTGCATTTTTTTTGTAATTTTCTAATACGAATTTTATTATATATATATATATTATTATTCCAAATTATTGTTTACTTTTAGGAAGTTTTAGATGCTGCGGTGTCATTTGTATACTTGAGACCATACCGACCCCTCACATCCTTTTTTCCTTCAATGTCTATACTTTCTGTACACCTTTTTCCTTCCTACTGCCCTCAGCCTCTTCTTTTCCTCTTTCTTCCTTTGGTTACTGCTCTCAGCTTCACCGACGCTGGAGCTTCATTCTCTTGCATTTACCCCTCACATCCCTCTCTGATCTGAGCTCTTCGTCATCTCTAATTTAGATCATTTTTTTCATCGACTCTGTTATACATTACTGTCTACAACTGCTAGCATTCAAAGATAAGCTGTCTTGCTCTTTTCGGCTTTCACAGTTTCTGTATTTGTGTGATCGGATTTTATAAGGATGGGTCATCCTCGTGTTTTCAGATGTAGAACGTAAATTAATTATACGAGGTGAGCCTCAATTCTCTCGGTTTCTCTTGCTTTATTTCTAATAAATCTTATAAAATGTGTTGTTCCTTTTCTTTCATTTCTATTAAATCCTGTCGTCTTTTCAGTTTACAAAACTTAGCAAGGAGCTGTGTAAATCTTCAATCTTGTTCTGTCACAGTTTTAATTGATCAGGATAAGTGGAAATTAGGTGTATAATTATGTAGATTGGGATTGGATTTGGTGACAGTTTCATTATCATAAATTTAAACTAAACAGACCCTGTGTTTATGTACAGTTACGTCCACTTCTTTGCGCTGGATTTGAATATTAGTAATTTGTGTAAAACCGTCCTAAATTGCCTGAATGAAGTGAGCACCATTTCTTCCGTTAATGCTTAATGGGATTCAGGTTATTGTTTAGTTATTAAGTGAATTTGCATGAGTAAACGAGTTCAAATCGCTGCTGAGGAGAGTGATTTTAAATTAGATATGGCAATATTTTGCCATTCCTCACAGGATCGGGCCAGGTGAAATGGAGATCCCTATCTCGTGGATTGGTTGCTTATAATTTCAAAGAGATCTGTGATGTAAATAAAATGCTTGTTGTGAATGTTGTTTCTGAGTTCCTAAAAAGACAAGAAACAGGAATGCTGTTCTTGAATTGCCTAAGAAATCATCCAATTGTCTGCTATATTTCTATATTTTGTGTGCGCTCAGTGAGCTTGAGTTATGCTTTTTCTTCCTTTAACCTTACATTATATTTCAGTAGTTTTGCTGAATGGTGAAGTTTCCATGTCTTTTGCATCTTTCTTTCCTATTATTTGCAAAGCTTAGCTATGTCCTATGTCTAAAGTTATAACTGACGTGTTGTTTACCTGTCCCTTCATGGGTAAAGTACCGGAGAGAAATAATTACCTGTGCTTCATACGACTTGATTCGCGTCTTTACTTAGTAGCATTTGATTTAATACGCACACAGAATTGATTTAAGCAGTACATACTGATGAAGTATTGCCAGTGAGAGGAGTAGAAGTGTGCAGAGTACTACAGAAACATGAAGTGTGCTCAGAACCATCTTATCACAGGCCTTTTGAATTGTTTGACATCTTTCATTGCCATTCATTTCTTTGACCTACACCTGGACCTCTAAGTGCAATTATTTTACCTTTGCAGATTTCTTTAAGAGCTGTTTAATAGATTTCATCGGCAAGGTCCTTTTCACTATGGGTAAAGGCAGAGGAAAAGGGAAGAAGCAATCTTTTATTGCTAAACGGGAAGAACATGGAAATGAAGGGGACAAAGATTCTGCTTACAGACAAAGTGGAATACAGCAAAAGTCACTGAAGGATGAAATTGAGGAAGTAGAAGAAGCATCGGAAAATATAGAAGACTGGGAGAACGTGAAAGTTAAAAATTCCAGCGCTGAGAACAAGAGAAAAAGGAAAAGGTCAGAACTGGTAAAAGAAGAGATAGATCCTGTGAAAAAGGAGAATGCCATAAGAACAAAACGAGACCCTGATGATTCAAAAAAGCTTGCCGGATTCCGGCAAAATGGAAGCAGGCGGAAAAACAAGCCTCGCCGTGCAGCTGAAGCTGGTGTAGATTGGGACTTGCAAAGTGAGATTTTTGTCTGATTGTCACGATGGTATTAACCTGTGAATTTTCTATGAAGAACTGGAATTCTTTTAATCACGGGACAGGATTTCCTATCCATTTCAAGGCTTGTAATGATTGCTTATAATAAATTATATTGACTTCTATTTGTGTGTTGATTTCCTCTAATATAAAAAGTTACCTTACCCATTAGTTCAGCTTAAAAATTTGACCATAATGCCCTAAATTAATTTAAATACATATTTTTTAATTCCCACAAAAATAAATAGAAGTCATGGTGAAAATAAAATTGGATCAAAATATGTGATAATTCTTTATTTTGTTTCGCAGAGACTTTGTATATCGTGAAGATAAGTAACAAATCTGGGCAATTTCAATTGGAAGTCATTGGAGTTCTATAGCATCTGTGTCCACTTTTAAACGTAAACTAAGCTTCAAAGTATAGCATGGTGCATATAATTCTTTAAACGCTTATGGGGAGGCGTATATATAAGCTCTGGACTTCTTTTAGCCCGTCTTGCAATTTGTATAACTATTGATCTCCCAACTTTAAGTTCGCAACTAGACATAAGATCAATGAATCATATTATTTATATAGCTCGTGAACCGTAGAACCTCCTATAATATATCATATAATATTGATGATAATCTAACTTCTGCAACATGAAAGCATAGGCAACGAGTAGTTGACGATCTCTGTGACGATGAGGTTTACTTGTTTAGGAGTGGACAAGGAATCTATGGTGATGGGAGTGATGATTGCAATTGCTCAATATCTCAAACACAGCATTCGACTCAGAGACAACCTCCAGTTTTATTGCTCAGATAATCACTTGACACGGCATATGGGCGTAGACTTGCTATACCAGACACATATTTGGCGAAACAAGCATAGCAAATGACTCAGAAATGGTACTGTTGGTGGTGGTGATTGTCAACTTCCTTAGTCAAGTCTTGTTTGCCACAGTTCCATTCATGTCTCTACTGAAAAAAAGTTTCATCACATGATAATTTGAGTTGTTGACCTTCTTCCTTCGATCTTGAATTATTTTCCTTTGTTTCTTATCGTCATTCTTTTGTTTGTTTGTGGAATCGTATGCAGTGCCTAATCTTTCATGAGCTGTTATTTTCTATATATAACAAGTGATACTGCAATTTTTATTTTGGTGATTATAGTTTGTATTTAGACAGTGCGTGTTTAGTTTACTTAGCTTATAGGTAGTATAGATATGGTGTGGATTTAACTGATTAAAGAGTGAGATATATAATTATTTACAGTATATTTGATTTTTGGGGAGTATTACTTTATTGCAACTATAGTCGTGGCGCTTAGAGAGGTATCATAACTCCTAACTACCTAATTTTACACGTAAGGATAATAAATAGTTCGTTTTGTCTGATATTAGTATTACTTAGGAAGAAAAGAGACTTTACCTTACTCTTAGATCGTAAGTGAATCTAACTCCTTTCAAAAAAAAAATTATACAAAAAAAGTATATAGATAATGTATTTTTTAAAATAGAAAAGTAATTTTAAAAAAATAAATATTTTAATAGTTATTATTAAAATAAAATTTTTAATAAATAAATTATCATAAAAGTATGGAGTAAAATGATAGAGAAAAAATATATAGACAAGATAATCAATATATAATTTAAAATTATTTTTCTCAATTTATAAATAAATAAATTTTATAAATTTATCTGTAATTTTATATTATATAAAATCGTAATTTAATTTATAAATTTTTATAAATATTAAATAATTATTTATTTAATTTTTAATTAAATTATAATTTAATCTAAAAATATCTTTTAAAGTATAGTTTTAATACGAATCAAATAGGCACGCTGCACTGGATGACTCGAAAAATGGGCAAAATAACCCATACGGCACCTACCATTTTAAGCTCTCGTCTATTTTTGGCAGCGCTAAAGTAGAACTTACTATATTCCAGGGTGACAGTGAAAAGTTAAAGGTTGCAGTTCTAATTACATTTCCAAACTTGAACAAGCATATTTATGAAAATATATATCTACAGAAATTAACCAAACAACTTTTTTAATATTATTTAAGTTTTAAAAAATATTATCTTCTCAAACCTGTTGCACAAACCCCCCCCCTCCCTCCTGCTTATAGAATCATGTAAGATACCTTATGTAGAATAAAACTAACAAAACAGAACCATGTACTGGTTTTTTAAAGCTGTTCCCCGGTTGGCGGACAAGTTGCTATTGTTGGGAGCAAAATCTAACAGTTATCGATCATGTTTTTTTCCTAGATTTCTTTACCTAACAATCAGACTATTTGAGTACTGTTGAATGTTGGTATACATAGGAAAAAAGTAGCACTCTCCTTCGTAATCTGTGGTCCTAAAACGCTGTAATTCGTTTGATATTAATGATCTACATCTGTTTCAATTAAGGGTACTTGCCCTATAGTTGGACTCAATTGAGAGAATTCGGGTTCAAATCCTGTCGTGTAAAAAAGAAAGAAAGAAAGATAAGACTCATGAGGGGATATATCTGTGACAAAATCTCAATTAATAAGTTATTCTGATAACTAGTAATATAATTTTAAAAAAAAATGAACACCAGATACTTAAGAGGGTTATAAAAACATGAATCTACGTTTATTTCAGTCTACTTTATAAAGTATTTGTAACTAATATAGATGTATGGATGAATAAAAGTAATTAAAAGTGTTAAATTTATCACACAAAAAATTAAAGAAATTATTAATATTATATTTATTAACTACACAAAACTGCAACATCCTATTAATTTATATTTATATTCTCTTACTATTTTGTTAAATATGGATATACATAAAAAGATTTAATATTTATTGAAACAATCAAAATGTATTATAGAAAAAAATGGACAAAAGATACTTTCTGAAAATATTCTTATATAAAATGGACTGGAGGAGAATATAAATATTCTTATTTTCCAGTATCAAAGATGCTCAAAATGTATTTTATGCGAAGTGATGCATATCTATAATCTATAATGATCCAGCATCTTTGATACTGGAAAATATAAATAATTAAATAATGCACGAACATTAGTTGCTTACATGGATTGTAATGCAATATTTTATTTTTATTGGCCCTGTCCCAATGGGAGGTTGTGGATGGGGTCCGACAAACAAGAAAAAAGGGAAAGAAAGAAGGTGTGATTTCAGGCTACGTAGCTAGCAGGTATACGGAGGCAGGCGGAGGGTGGATTGATGGAAGCCAAAAAGTCAACACCATATGTTGTTATAGACAAGTTAGCAAACTAATCACTGCACTCATCCGACTCCTTCCTAGACATGCAATATGGCCAATGGTCATATCTGACTCCTTTGCCAAAATGACATGCTCATCCCATTCTCTTTTACATTCCGTCCTATGAGCATCGAATGCTGTTATTCCAGAGAGTGTACATGAAATGGTAACGGGATCTCCATTCTTGCTTTGCCTATGTCTGGTTTGCCTTTACGTGTTATGTATGGAATGAGCTTTCCTAGAGATGAGGATTCCCATATTTTCAACAGTTCGGATGCCTTTGAAAAGGGTTGGGAATCATATCACCCACTCTAGGCCTAATATCTATTTCACCAAAATGCCCCCTACAAATTTTCCATATAGACGACAAAGCCCTAGCCCTATTTTTCTCATCTGCTTACCAATTGTTACAGTATTCCTTAGTGTTCTTGAATTCAGCTAGATTTCAAATTCAAATTCATTTCCATTCTCTGTTGTTTCTCATCGGGAGGCCAATAACGTAGTCTCTGCTGCTCCTGGAATGGCTCCCTCGAATGTAGTATATTATGTGGATTGGCCCAGAATGAAACCGTGGGAAGGATTTCTAACTTGTAAACAAATTAATTATGCATCCCCCGTAACGCCACGTCACCCGGAAGATGGGCTTCCCGTTCAACGCTCGGTGACGTTAACAAATTATATTTGTTAACTTCATCCAGTTATCCCGTTGTGACGGGAAGTATACAGTGTACTACTTGGCTACCCACTTTCTCCCAGGGGCAACATAATTATTCGTGGGTTCACGGCTGTGATCTCTCTCTCTCTCTCCAGAATTTGATCCTCCCTGAGGTATTGGGAGGGCAGTAACATACGGAAAAGGGGGCATTTATTAAATAAAAAAGGAGTGTTTCTGCACAGCATTCTTGTTACTGTATCGATAAACTTTTAAAAAATACTTAGAAAAAAAAGAGTTTTATATATTTTAAAAAATAGAGAAAATTTATAAAAAAAATTATAAATAAACGAGTATTTGAATAATTATTATTAGAATAAATTTTATAATTAATAAATTATTAAAAAAATATAAGATAAAAAAAATTAATGACCTCATATGCACATCGTCTTATTTACTACGATGCATTGTTCTTTCTTCTCCTTCTCTCATATTCTCTCTCTCCACATATAGCTTTCAACACCTCTATTATAGACTAGCGACTAGCTCTTCTAACGTTAATTGACCAAGCAACAGTAGCAATAATTAAAAACTAACGACAATGACTTCTATTCATCATCATCCTGTTCATCTTCTTCTTTCATCCACAACAGTGATAATAAGTTACGAAATGATTAAGACTAAAAAAAAACTTAATGGCAACATAGAAGAAAGAGCATGACAGTTAGAGAATATTATGAGGGAGAGTCGGAGAAAAACATAAGAGAAAATAGGAGAGAGGAACAAGGGCATAAAAAATAGCATGAGTAAAATAGTAAATAAATAATTTATAAATTATTTTACTGTTCTAAAAATTATTCTCAATAATTTATTTAAAATTATCACTTTAAATTATAGTCCAATCTAAAAATTATTTTAAATAAATATAATAATTTATTTTAAAATTTATGTAAATGTATATTAAAAACTCTTTTAAAATCTTAGTTTTCATATTGAGTAAAGGTGTATCTAGCACCTCAAACTAATTTTGAAAGAGCAATTAACACTCTAAAATATTTAAAGATATAATCAGCACTCTGAACTAATTTTAGAAGTACGATCAGCACTCTAAAATATTTAAGGGTGTAATTACCACCTTGAACTAATTTTGGAGGTACAACCAGTACCCTAAAATATTTAAATTGATACAATTTCACCTTTTTATTGACAGAAACATAAATTTCTGTATAATCTATGTCACGTGAGCTTTTTATTTTAACACATTATTATTTAGAAAGTCATATGTATCATATTGTTTAAAAAATAATATAGAATAAACTCTAAAATTAACATTATATATAATTCATATATAAAAATTAAAAAATTTTATAATTTATTTAATATAATTTATCAAAATAATATTATAAATATAATATTTTAAATAATAATATATAAAATAAAAAGTTTATGTGACATGTATAAAATAAAAATTAATATTTTTATTAACGAAAGGAAAAATTATATTAATTTAAATATTTTAAAATATTAATTATTTTTCTAAAATTAATTTAAAATACTAATTATACTATTAAATATTTTAAAATATTAATTATATTTTAAAATATTTTAAAATAATAATTAATTTTTAAAAATTAATTTAAGATGTTAAATGTAGCTTTAATATTTGTCAAATACTCAACATATCTGAGCGTATTACTATTCGTCTCATTATTTTCTTTCTTTCGCTTTTTGCGAGGCCATAATGTGGCATGTTTCCCCTCATTAATCCTCCTACCTTGTTTGAAAATTACTTTTAACTGCCCATATGAGTACTTATTCTCATATTAATTACATTTTAAATATAAAATTATTTTTTTAATATAATACCTAATTTATAATATTTTTTATTCTAAATATAAAATATAATTTTTAATATAATATATAGTCTATAGTATAATTTTTATTAAAAATTAAATTTTATATTTAAAATAGACAAATATAATCATCAAATTTATTATTAAAATATTAGAATACTCACTTTAATTATAAAAGTCCAACAATATCATTATATAATATAAGTTATTGGGCACTGATATCCCAATTCATAATTTCTCTTATAATATATAATTTAGCTATAAATAGGACGACTAACAATTATATAACAATCTAGAAATTAATTCAGGTAAAGATTATTAGATTGAATTTTATCTTTTTTAATAAAATTTTTTCATGTAGTCTATCTACTAATTGTGTCCTACTTTATTGATAATTTTATTATTTATTAATTATTTGGCATGCTAAATTTAAGTTAAAAATAATATTTTCACAATATAAAGAATAAAATTTTATTTTCTAAATTTGTGTAGACAAATAACTTTATACATATAACAAATAGACAGGGAGACATGTGGATGATAACAGATATTTTATTTCAGTCACATCACATGAATGGGAAAAGTAAAATTGGCTAATAAACGTTAGAGTGAAGTTGTGTTGGGGAAGAACCGGAATATCACGCACCCAACGTGCCAACCCGAGAATATAGTACGGACTCAATATCTCCCACTCATCCGGCCTGCTTGCCCAAATTGAAACACGTTCCTTTTTTAAAATTTTCTAATAATGATCCGATTTCTGTTTATCTTTTTCTCGTTGGGGTGACTGAGACACAAAAAGTTGTTAAAAACGACGGTTCCACTTGGACCTCCTCTTCCCTCCCTCACTCTCTCGTCAGGCTCAGTTTTCTTTTTTCTTTTTCTTTTTGGGAGGAGGATGCAAGTACATATCCCCGTTCGCTCCATTATCACTCCCTCCATTCACCTCCATTATTTTTTGACAGACGGCGTCTGAGTGTACTATACTGCCAGCGTCAGGTCACTGCTTTTCCCTGCCCTCCTTCCACCGTCTCCTTTATCTCCCGCCCCTCCCCTCCCTCAATAAACACGCACTTCCCATTTCATTCCCCCCTTCTCCCTCCCCATATTCTTTGGTGAGCAGAATTTTCACTCCTTTCCTTCTGCTACTGTTCACTTATGAGTTCCCCCCCTGCTACTGAAGCCGCCTCCAACTCCCCGACGGAGTCCCTCAACGGCTTGAAATTCGGGCAGAAGATATACTTTGAGGATGTGGGCGTGGGAGGTGGTGTGAAATCCAGCGGCGGGTCGTCGTCCTCCTCCTCAGGGCTGACCCCGACGAAGAAAGGAAGGGGTTGTGGGGCTCAGCCTCCGTGGTGTCAGGTGGAGGGCTGCAAAGTAGATCTGAGTGATGCCAAGGCTTACTATTCCAGACATAAGGTCTGTAGTATGCACTCCAAATCACCCAGGGTCGTTGTCGCTGGGCAAGAGCAAAGGTTTTGCCAACAGTGTAGCAGGTCACCTCTGCTCTCCCCCTCTCTTTTATCTATCCCTCTTCCGTCCCCACTTCTTTCTCTTCCCTCTCTTCATACTTTCAATTCAACAAACTCTTCTTCATTTTTTTAAAAGCCGTTTCATTTTATTTAAGTTATAGTCTACATATACTGTTCTACATTTATTCCTCTGCTTGTAAAATGTGCTTGTGCCCTGCCCTTTCTCATCGCTCTCTTATTCTGGTTTTTGGCTTGGGTATTCTATTAAACGACATTTCATTAATTATCATCTTATATCGCTGTGGTTACAAGTATGTTTCTGCCTTTCTAGTGCAGGCTCGCTAGGGAATAGGGCTTAGTAGTCCGATAATTGGGGTTTAGAGGGTAAATTCGAGGTTAAAAATTCGTGGATTTGATTGGTTGAAGGTATGGAGGCAACAGGATGCAATTTTATGGATAGTTTAGTCGATATTTGAGCGTCAGAAGTGAGCATACTTTGTCTAGAAAGTCTATAGGCTACAACTTCCTCCTCAAACAAACTGAGACAAGATAGGACGTGTAACGTTCGTTTGTATTGGTTTTCTACTGTTTTTGGCGTGGCGAGGGCTTTTGCCGTTCATGTCATATTGGGCTTTATATGAACGTTCCACCTTTTCCCTTTCTTCCTTGTTGATGGTTAACCTGTGTTTCGGTTTTATTGGCTTTGTACATTTAGAATTGCCATGCTGTAAATATGTTGATTTTTTTTTACCTTTTAAGTAATTGGTTCTGAAGCGTGGTAATAGGCATCCTGGGTGAGTATTACCGGAAAAACTTTTCTAAAAACCTTGAAAATTCGTAAGTGCATGTCCATCTAGTTTGGTGGACCATATGATGTGTTACATTGTCTATCTGCCTGTGCATTGACCTGAAGTAGTATGAAGTTATGATGCTGTTGAATACTCCAATCTTTTTTGCGGGATGTGTGAATTGTTGCATATGGATCCTCTGCTTGATAGCCTTGAATTAAATGCTTGATGGAGATAGTTTAGGAAATGACAGCATAACAAACACTTACCTCTAAAAGCTGTCTATAAAAGTTTAAAATCCGAGTTCATGACAACTATTAAGTGCTGCCCTTCTGCTCTGTTCATGCTTGATTTATTGGACAGTAGTTCTTTACTTGTGGCGTTTCTATTACCTATGGGACTTGAATTATGTCTATATTATCAAAACAAGAGTTGGCCAATTGCTACGTCTTGAGTTAGGAGCTAGTTAGGCTCCTATTTGGCCTTGTGATATGACTAGAATGCGATATTTTTTAATGTAAATGCCTAAAACTTATATGCTATCATTAGGATGTCAACCAGATCTCAGTTTTCATTCTCTTTCCTCTGGAGTTGAACCCAACATTCAGCCATGGAAATAAGGTATTCATGGGATACTGATTTGTTTGATTGGCTGGCTCGCTGCTTAAACTTTAATTGTTTTGCTGTTGCATTACTAACCACAATTTTCTCATATTGTATATTATGTATATTTTATTCCAGGTATGTTGCTTGAGTATCTGCTGTATTTCTTTTACCTGTTTAAAATTAGTATTTTACATGCGGAGTTAACTATTTCTTGATTAAAATTTGACATCTTGTGTGTGAAAATAAATTGCTGCCTCAAAATGAGTTGAACTGACTAGGTGTCAGTAATTGTAATGCTGAGAACGAGTTTAGTTGACCATGTTAGTAGTTCATAAATCTTGTGTTTGCACTCCACATTTCCAGGAACTTTGTCTATGCGCATCTAGCCATTCTTGAGTCGGGAAAGCTAATATCTTGTTTGATAGCCTTGACCAGGTTCCACCAGCTTTCTGAATTTGATCAAGTAAAACGAAGTTGTCGCAGGCGGCTTGCTGGTCATAATGAAAGGAGGAGAAAACCCCCATCCAGCTCCTTGATGGCTTCTCGATATGGCCGACTTGCTCCAGCTAATTTTGGTTAGACATTAATATCAGTAAAATATCAATTCCGTCTCCCTCTTTTGCTTACGTGTGCTATTCTTGGCATCTAGAGCTGAATTGATTGTTTGATAAAATTACACTAACAGATAACAGCAACAGCAGAGGTGGTGGATTTCTGATGGAATTCGGTCCATATCCGAAACTTAGCCTGAGAAATTCAATGCCAACACCAACATCATCTGAGCAGCTTCCTGGGAATCCAACAATGACACTTCCATGGCAGGGCCATTCAGAGTCTCCCTCGTTTCTTTTCTTGCAAGCAGGTTGTTCTCCAGTTGGTGGGACAAGCTACTCTGGATCCAGAAATTCTTCCTCAGGGGAAAGCTTTTCAGGATTGACGGACTCAAGCTGTGCTCTCTCTCTTCTGTCAAACCAAGCTTGGGCCCCTCGAAACAGAGCACCAAGTCTTGGTACAAATAATTTGATGAACTTTGACGACACGCCCATCACACACCTCCCTGCATCTTCTCATCATCATGGGCACGGTACATCCCTCCACCATCAACTTTCAAACGCCTCATGGTGTTTCAAGGGCATTGATGCTACTGCTGCTGCTGATAACTGTTCTCATTACACTCTCCCTGACCTTGGCCTGGGTCACCAGATTTCGCAGCCTATCAGCAGCTCTCTTCCTGGGGAGCTTCTTGTGTCACAACAGGGCAGGAGGCATTACATGGATCTAGAGCAGTCCAGGGTGTATGAGGATTCTCAGCATCACATGCACTGGTCTCTCTAGAGCGCCTCTTCCATCTGCGTGTCTGCGTTTTGTTTGAACAATATTCGATATGATGTGTCAACTGCAGGATGAGACAGTATTTTGGTTTGTTGGAAGGTTTAAACGCGTTAAACCTTCTTCATCATATACGATGGGTTTTAAATCTTTTTGCTGGCGTGACCTTTGGCTTTATGAGTCTTGTATCCATGGCTGTCATCGCTGTCTCTTCTTCAATTAATAAGTGCATACACTATGAGGATAGTCCATGCTACGATACCCTCTATATAATTAACATGAATTGTCAAAGTAGACCGTAGACTAACTGGCGCATAGCGTACTTGACTGGGTTGTATGCAGTACGCCCAGATGAAATAGTTGATACTAAAAGATCAGAGATAGTTGATACTAAAAGATCAGAGATAGCATTGATGATTCAAGCCTGTATTGTTGACGCGGAGAGCAAGCAAGATGAAGTTGATGTTCTCAGTTGTTAGGTTTAGTGGCATGATGAAGTGGAAAGGGGGTGGCAGAAAATGAGACGCGATAACGCTAAGGCAACATGAGCGGGGTATCAGCTTCCAGGGATGCTTGACACGGTTACATACTTTGATCATAACATGGCCTCTAAGATTGTTATTCTCCTTTTGTGTTTGGGGCTGCCATACAATGTTGTACGCGTCCTTATATATCGTGTAACCTTTCATTCCCCTGCGTGCCTTTCTTATTTGGCGTAGCATGATACGAGGGATTCTCTCTTCAACATAAATGTTCTCTTCCTGACTTTCTCCTCCTCCCCTTCTCAAAAAACTTCACAAGTCAATAAAGGTTAAGCAATTAAGGACGCTAAGCCCTTTACGTAAATACCTTTATTTAAAGGGGGAGATGGAGCGAAGCCAAAATAACCTTCCGGTCGGCTCAACCCCAACCTATTGGATATTTCCGACTATCGGGGTATTTTTATTCTAATGAGTACATGTCAATATTAGTACAAGCGCAAAAAAATTTGTCTATTAAAAATTCATTCCTTACAAAAGTATTTTCCATTCCATTTTAGTTTATATACTAAATAAACGTATGTTTCTATTGCTCGATCCGATTTTGCTGTGCCTAACACTGCTAGTGGGACTAAAATTCAAAGATATTTTTGCCAAACTAAAGCTCATCGTGTGCTCCGTAACATCCACCTAATATATCTGACATGTTTAGGTAATTAGGTCACCCTTTGAAACATTCTCAAATAAAAATGGAAACAATTCTTTTGAAGAAAAATATTGATCATTGCAAGTTTGACTTGGGACATTATAAATCTACCTCTGGTGTATACCTCTTTACACTTGACACCCCCCCCCCCGACAGGGTTGTTTATTGATGAAAAGGAGAGGTGTGTGTGTAATGGGCAATGAAGAGACAGAAAAAGTACAAATTAGGGTGCCCTAAATCCTAATCATCCACTTCCATTCTCATTCATCTCTTTCTCCCTCCCACTCATCTTGCCTCTGCTATCAAACAAGGTCCCATCCTTTTCCTTAACGGCTTGTCCCTCACAATAATTCTGCATATCTTCCCTCAACACACTTAACTCTGCATTGCCCAATTTCTCTTAAGAAATACTCGTTTCAAGTTCTCACACTAACCATTCTCTCCAATTATTTTTTTGTTGTTACAATTTTTTTAGAAAGATGATGAGCTCACCTACAATCTAAAGATAGGGTGAAGTTTTCATTTTTTTTAAGAGATAAACATCACAAAAATAATAAGAAAGTAATACTCTTTCTCTCCAATTAAATACAATCTCTGCTTTTTTTTGTTGATTAAAGTGAGGCAATAGCCCAAACAAAGTAATTATACAAGTAGGGAATTTAATTCCAATCTCTTATAATCTAATTGATTCCTCAAATGAGAAGGACAAGTGGTATGTATCGAAGATCTGGAAAGGCCTTTTTTTGCCAAAGCATCTGCCATCTTGTTCCTCTCTCTCGAGATGTATGTTAATTGTACCTCCCATGGTCTACTAATCAGTTGTTTGATCTGAATAATGAGTAAGCTTTCAAACTAATTCTTGTTCTCCTTTTCCAACATGTCCATAAGTACTTTAGAATTTGACTAGAGGATCAGCCTTCTGTTACCATAATCCCAAACAATTGTGAGATTTTTAAAAATAGCAATACACTACATGATCTAATGAAATGAGAAAATCCTATCACCAATTGTCTATATAATCCCTTATTTTGTTTCTCATGCAATGAGTACGCAGAAAATGAAGGCCGGTAAGGGGCACTTGTTCCGTGTTAGGTATGAAGCCCAGAGCTAGTGGTTAAAGGGCCCGAAGGGAGGTCGTGTCAAGGCCCCAGAAAGAGTTCGACGAAAAGATCCCACTCTGCCTCTGTGAATAGGTCTCAGTCACGGGTTAAAGCTGCTTGTTACTGCTTCGAATCTTTCTTTTTACAGGCCTGCTCCCCTCCACCATGCCTCTTCACCCCCATCTAATAATATTTACACATTTTCTTCACCAACAAACAAGAGAACCACACCAATTGTCCGCCATTTTCTGCTCGGAAAACCACTACACACTTTTTCCCTTTAATTCATTCATTCTTCATTCTGTTCCTCTTCTTTGTCTTTTTAAGTTGAAGATGTTAGTTTGGTCTCCTTTAACAGAATCAGCTCAAATGCGAATATAACATTATGACTTCGATCTTACTTGTGTTCTAAGTACTAATGTTACCCAGCCCGTGTGTTTCAAAAGCACACTCGTCCTATGACTTCTTTCTGAGAGCGGCCGCCTCCCTTGCAAGCGTAAGTAACGGCCCTCTATGTGATCGCAAAATTATTTTAATATCCGAAATCGTTTAAAAATCGTAAGTAACGGCCTTCATTCTGTTCTTATTTGATATTTGTAGAGATGTTTTCCTCCTGGACATGATTTTGCTACTCAGTGTGGATCTGAGTAAAAAATTGTGTTGCTAGTGTTACTGTTAGTAATTTAATATAACCTTCATTGTGTTCACGACTTCAGAATTCATTACTCTGCATGTTGCATGCTCACTGAATTATATGGTCCAATGGTAACTCCGTTCTTCCCCTATTTTTATTTAAATGAGTTTCACTGTTAACTGTTTGATAAGGAGATGGGATAGACTACTTCTATTTCTCCATAGCTCCCAATCCCCAGGACAGTGTTTACTATCCTGTCCCAGCTTATTATTTATCTCCTCTCCTTCTCAATTAATGATTGCATGTTGTCTGAAATGACTATGACTGCTGTAAGCTGGTACAAAATGAATCATTGATGTTGGGCATTATTGCGAGGTTAGCGTTCTGGATCTGACGTAGGTTACTAAACCAGGATTATACGCGTGCCCTGGTTATTAACATGCATTTTTTAATGCATCTTAATAAAAATGCCGTGTTCTAGGCAGGAGCATCTCAACTGCAATTTCTGCCGGAGCAGCATTGGCGGTGACTTCTTCAGTTATTGACAGTGGGGGCAAGACTACAAGAATTGACAACGGGAAGGAGTATTATCCTTACACCACCAAGAAAAGATCCAATGTTGATTCATAAGGAATGCGTCCATACGAAGACATTTTAACTTGATGAGAGAGGGGGATCACTCCTGTTTTCGGAGTTGAGGTTACATTCTCAGCTGTCATTTAATATCTTTTCTGTTGTAAGTTGGTTCTCGTGAACAGGTTGATTTCAATAAATGCTGTCTAATATATCGTTCTGAATTAGCCAATGGTCGGGATTCTTCTTTAGGATGAGTGGCACCAATTGTCTAGGAAACTTCACAGAGCTGAGCGATATATGTTGATTTTTCTCTTTTTTTATTTTATGCGGAGTGATCGCAGGATAACTTCAGATGATGAACCACCCGAGACTCTTGCCTTCTCATTTGTAGACATAATAGAATAGGAGTGGAGGTGGATCGTCGAGGTAATAATAGAATATGATCCCACCAATTTGGCAAGGCACTTTTCTTCAAATTGTAGTTTTGATATTTTTAAAATGAGGATTACTATTAATATTGATTCATGCCATCCTTGAGGACTTATGTCGTTCTTCCTCATTGTCTCAATGCATTGTCGTAATGATGCATCCAATTGCAAGTTCAAATTGGTGGTGTCAATTTGTACTAATCGTTGGGGGTCCGCCTTACAATTTTATGACCTACGTGTCGGCATTAACCATTGGCCATGGCCATCAACATGAACTTGCTCGCTTGTCCCATGGCTATATATATCTTTGGTCAAAGGTTAATGCCTGGCCGAAGCATAAAGGCAGCCTAAGACGCTGTTTTTTTTATAAGAAATTTTTAAAAAATGTTAAATTCACATACGATCAGAAGATAAGACAAAGACCCTCTTCTTAAATTATATTAATATTAAGTAGAACGGATTATCAATTATTCTTAAGTATAAATATAGACATTTAAAAGTTAAAATATCTCTTTAAATATCGCGACTGTAATTATAATAAAATAATATTCTTTAGGAATTGAATATATTCTAAATAGTTATATATCTTACTATTTTACTAGATAAACTTACATACTATGGGTGCTGAGATGCTTCTTCTGACTGCAAAACTATGCTCCTAAGATAGTTTTACATTGGAGATAAGGACAAGTTTGCCTATGTAACACTTAATAACTTGAAATTTTATAGCAGAAGCCCGGTTTAACTATTTGCATAACGATCAATTTTTTTAACCAAGCAAGGTAACAATCAATATAAAAGATAAACACGCTAATATGTACAAGTCGTATTACATAATTAGTGTAATTCATTTTTCAAATTTTGGACAATGCATTAGACTTAAATCTAATTAGGATATTAAACACATTAGCTAGGTATGATAATCTCATATGAAGGGGGCGACGATAAATTCCCGCGAAGCTGCCTTGAATAGAAGTCAAAGGTTAAAAAAAACAAAAGAAAAGGCAAAGCAGTGCATTGGACGCTGACACTACATGCAATGGAATTTTAAACGAGGCCACTTAATTTAGGCGGACAAAATATTACAGTAATTATTGTCACAAGCAAAAAAAACAAAAATTACAATCAGATTAGCAACTGTAACTTTAATTCCATTCTGTGCACTGGCGATGTCACCACATAAATACGTGAGCATTAATTCACTTCTGATTTCAGCTACCAGCGGAGCCAACAGAATTGGCCAGAGGAAGTTCAAAAAGAACACCGGAAACCTTCGTCCTGTTCCCTCAATAACTCTGCCGTCACAACGTCGGACAAAGATCAATCACCTTGCAGACAGTAAAGTTGACGAACGTTCCCCGTAGCTGCCACGACAGAAGAAAAGCAAAATTATAATCATGAAATAAAGAGAGGAGATTAAGAAGAGGGCAAAGAAAGGAGAGCAAGAAGTGGATAGGCACAGAATAAAAGGATCAAATGCAATATGATAGCTAAATAAAAGAATCTACCTCAAACAATAAGCTTGAAACAGAATAAAAGGTCAAGTACGATATTACTAAATAGACGAATCTACCTGAACCAGTCAGCTTGGCAAGGAAAAGGTCCAGTTTTGGAAGACATTTATCAACCATATTGTTCGAATAAGAAAAGAGGGAGTGTTTCCTTGTAGACGTAAAAGGTAGACGTGCTTTGAATTAAACTAAACAAAGCAGGAGCGATCATTACCGTATAACCAGTCCTTGAAGTACACATGAAGCGCAGATGACAATTCCCGTTTTCGACTTTCTTCTAAGGGTGCTTCCCGCAAGAGTTGTTTTATCTCCTCCAAATTTTTTTTTGCTGAAATGAAGATACAATTTTAATTGATTCGATAGTTATTAATTGAAGTCAAATCATTCATTGAAATGCAGCCACTGTTATAGTTTGAACACTAAATTTGGAAATCCAACCACTAAGGAATTCCAAATAGTTTCGTTGACACACATTTCTATGCTGCGATGCAATGTAAGCATCTGGCAGTTTAAACGGATTGTCGTTGGTAGACCCAGTGTGATCTGCATACCAAATAATGGGTGGGAAAGCATATGAATAGCAGCAAACAAACATGGTTCAACAACAAAAATGTAACATGAGAATTCTTTCGACCCTGGAAGTTGCAACCACGGTGCTTCAGCCCTCATCGGTGCTCAAACCTCCCAGAGTTAACTAACCTCTATTCTCTCTTTTCGAGGAAAAAAAACAGAAAAAAGAAGAAGCGCTAGCTTATCCGCCATGTCATATTGAGTAACGATTAATTTATTATATCACGGTTTTCCCTTTCTTTTATAAGAATAAATTATATGTCCCCACCAAAATGAGCACAGTTCACAAGTCAGTCAGAAAGAAAAGCATTTATGCAATTGGATAAAAGAGGAGGGTGAACATGTATGGATAGGGAGCAAAGGAGGGAACGCAGAAATGGACGAAGTCGCAATCAGAGCTTTTATGGGTTCTCTGATCTCATCAATCTGGATATGCAAAAACTCGAAAGAGGAGTTATAAATCAATTGATTGTTTGATTTACAGGGCTTACAATCTATCCGGATTTTTTTTTTACCTGCCTTTGAATCTCATGATGCAGAGTTTAGATCGCAATCATAGGATTCCAACTGTTCAGTTCCAGTAACGCTTATTTGTCAAATATATGCTTCAGTCCTTTTCCCCCCTGCCTGTGCGTGTACAAAAGTCCTTTCCCTATAAACAAATTAAACTGTGCAATCTAAACAAAAACCAACTTCACTGTCAAAGCACGCATCTGAGATAAATCGTACTTGATCTGCACTTTCTGAATCCCCCAACGAGAGGAAGCACGTTATTGAACATTTCGCCTCTTGGACCTTGGTGTGCTGCAAAATCTCTCCCATATGTTCCCCGTTGACCGCATTATTTGTACCTGGTTGTTCTTTGAAGAAATAAACAGTCAACAGCTAAACAGTAAACTGCCAAGGCAAGTTCAAAATAAACTGTCAAGAAGCATCACTACTGAACTTTAACCCAGAATCCCAATCTTCCTTGTAGAATGTGCTCTTCTCGGCAGGTGCAAGAGATGGATTGAAAACATAGGTGAAAGGAAATTCAAACATGTTAGTGATTGACACTTGTTTATTTTATACTCTGTGGTCATTCAGTATATAACAAGTGTTTAGAAACAGGGGAAGGTGTGGCAATGGAACACGAACGATTAATACATGCCTATGATTAAGTCCTCTCGATGACGAATTGATCGTTTCTAATCTCTGTTTTTTATATTAGCTCTGTGAGATATTTATTATTTATTATAATTTATTTAGATATTAATTAGGATAATTAATAAATATTTTTGAATGTGGCTAGTAGTCATTGGGCTAAGGTGGGTTATTGACTCAATTTATTTAAAATTAATTTTCTAATAGTAGAAATTAACAATTCACTTTGTGATATCTCTTTTCTGAGTCCAGAGCGAAACTCTATTCTCAGCTCTCCTTCTAAAAGTTTCCTACTGATGACGATTGAAAATAAGTTGATATTACTGTGCCTAATCACCAGTTGAAAAAATATGTTATTCATTTGACAGGTATCCTATTGGGATATCAATTCTCTTCAGATCAATTAAACTAATAGCGAGAGATAACTTTAAATCTTTCGCTGTATCTCATATAAGTTCTATATTTGAATATTGTTAATTTAAATTAATTACATAACATTTAAGATATTTATTTTTTAACAAGTTTTTATTTTTAATAAAAAAACAAAATAGTATGCACTGCCAAAAGGTAACCAGCCATGTGAAAACAGGACGTAAATAGGAACAAGAGAATCTCCTCACAGCAAAAGCACGGGTTAGGTGACGAGTTTAATAAAAAGAATGAGTTGCTTAACGTGTATTTTGGTAGGTTTTGGACTGTTCTAGGATGTTGAAGAAATCTAACCCGATAGGACGACAAAAAGGGGATGACAAATAAGAAAAGGCTGGCTTTTCGGTATGGTAAAACGTCAGTTAATTAAGACCAATACATGTACGTAAACAGCAAGAAAAGCACGAGAAAGTTGGATGATGCATGTTTTGTTTTACGTTAGGAACAATCGAACGTGATTTTGATCAATAGTGGGATCCACATGTACTCCCCTTTATTTTCAATACTTCATGATCATTTCAACAGTCAGGAAATTCGAGAGAGATTAAAGTTCATTTAGACCATACGTTTGGAAATTGTGAACTCGTGAATTAAAAGGATTTACACTCATTGTATGAGATTCTGCATGATGCTCCAGTGCCGTGAGTCTTAATGTATATCCATTGCAGATGAAGGGCCTTTTGGAAAACCTCAAACCTAAATTTTAAAAAAAAAATTGACTTGAATTTCAATTTAAAATATTTTTAAAATAAATAGTAATATTTATTTTAAAAGATTTTTAGATCAAACTATAGTTTCAGATAAACTAATCAAAGTAGTTTTTATAACAGTAAAATAGCTTATAGAGTACCAAATTACTATTTTACCCTTATTTTTTTATACCCTCTCTCCTCTCTCATATATCTTTTCTACTATCTTCCATCTTTCATATATCTTTTATCTTTTCAACCATCTCTCATCTGTCTTCTATCTTTTTTACTATTTATTTTTTATTTTCTCTACCCTCTCTCCTCTCTCTTTTTTATACTCTCTCATCTCTCATACTTTTAATAAAATTATACCCTTTTAATAATTTTTTAATTATAAAAATTATTTTAGTTATAATTATCTAAATACTCATTTATCTATAATAATTTTTTTATAGACTCTTTTCTAAAATTCTTTTTTTTTTAAATTATTTAAATTTTTTTTATAAACTATTTTTAAAAAATTTATCTAAATACACACTGAAATAATTGGAGGCAATTTGAGTAGGGGGTTGAGCTGGGATCGGGCTGCCTGGCAAGTTGGCCATATTAGATTTAGATTCCCTTCATATAAATGAATAATCCATCCCTATCTTATTTTTATATATATATATAAGTGTTAATAGGTTGTATTTAAAAAAAAAAAGATAAAAGTGTTAATAGGAATTGCTCATCTTCATACCGATAGCCACCACTTTTCACGTATGATTCAATATCTCACTCATTTCCTAAGCCAAAACTATATATTCTTCGATGTCCCTATTCAATCACAAACACACAGTAAAATGGATGTACCCTACAAAAAGACGGCTTTTTATAACAGTCAACAAAACTAATGTAAACATATTATTAGTAGTTTTATCAGCCGTTATACATGTAATCAAATCCTCTACAAATAAGTTTAGCGATTTAATAAGACTACTACTAAGTCTGAAACAAAATAATATTATCATAATACATTTAATAGCAATTTTCAACTGTTATAAAAAAAATTGACAAGAAACAAAATTTTGGAAAATATGGAGCCAATGTTTATAGCAGCCACAACTGCTACTAATTATTTGAAAGGAAATTTTAGTTCGGCGAAAAACTAAAAATTTATAATAGTTTATAATTAAACCACTACAAAATTTAAATTTTGAAAATTTTTATGATTTTTTTAATATTTTGTAACTATTTCATAAAATCACTACAAATGTTTACTATGCGTAAAAAAAATAAAAAATAGGATTTAAATTGTTTTTATTATAATTGAATATATTGTTAAAACTTTAAATTTAATATAAAAGCTTAAATGAAATGTTATTAGATTTTATAGATCAAAAGTTGATTAGGATTGAGAGATGGAATTTAATTATATTTTATTAAAAAATATACCTTTTGTAATAGTTCTATTTAACCGCTACAAATGAAATGAGATTTTTTTAGTCGCGGCCACTCTATATGTATACATGCTTCATTAAGCCCCCAATGGCATACATGTAAATGTCTGATGATGTTCCTTGAGGTAAAGACGCTAGATATCTTCTGGGCAAAAAACAAAGAAAGAAAGAAAAAAAAAACAACGAAAAAGAAAAGAAAAAAAGAAAGAGTCTTAGATATCATGAAAGATTTAAGTTTGAATTAATATATAAAATAAATACTCCATACGATCTTGTTAGTGAATTTTCGCATAATTTAAAAAAAAAATGGTTATTTTTTAACAGATATATGGAGAACTCGTGACACATTACTATTGAAATTTAACGCGAAGAGAGAGAACATCTTAAAAAATTGATATAAGAGATAAATTATAGGGACCATCCGCTTGGATGCGGCCAGCCAACAAACCCACCAACCCACATTCTCTTGGAATGAAAGAGCTGCATGGTTAGATTAGAATAATAGGTTTTGGTCCCGTAAAGGTCTCTTTCCCGCACACACGAAACACAGTTTTGGTTGTTGATTGGGTGTAACGTAACGCAAATAAAATGATCCCAAGCGAGTTTGCCTTAAGCCCGTCAGCGTCAGGGAATTATATTATATATATACAACCAAAATAAACAGCTAGCAACTAACCACCAAACCAATTTGCAGGATAAACGGTATTCCTCGACTTGGCGGTTAACTCACAGCATTACTGTTCTAAACCACTGTACTATTAAGTGGCGTCCTAACTCGACTTGATGACTCCATTAGGCTCATTGTTTCTGTCGGAGTATCCCACTTTAAAGCATGAATTTCATATAATAATAATAATAATAGTTGTCTAATAAACACAGCAGAATAAAATCGATGAACTAACCTCTCTAGTCTCTGCAGCATGGCAATTCAAAATAATTATAATTAGGGGGTGGTCACAAGGCGCCATATTTTACGTGTCTCTTCTTCTTAATTGGTCACTACTCAATGTTGAAAGAGCATAATTGGAGAAGTGGAGCCCGCGGGAAGGGTCTAAATAAATATACTGGTATGGTCCAGAAAACAGTAAGATTGAAATTCCAGTTTTGTCCCCCAACCACGCCTTTACGTTTGGGAGATGAGAATCCGATGGCCTTGTTGATCCTATCATCTCAAATCAAAGCAGCGCAGACGTTAGTTACACGTGTAATTGCCAACCGTATGATTTCACAGGCGCGTGTGGGCTCCACCGCCCCCCACCTTTTTTTTCCTGTACCCCAACAGAGCAATCTCACTGTTCGAAAAAGTAAAGTAAGGAGCTTCTATGTATATTTTGCATAGATTCATCAGATCCTAGCCCCACACCAAGGAGAGGGGCAAAAAAAATCAAAAGGAGAAAAGAGGAACAGAGAAACCCAAGGCGGAAAAACACTTGACCTTCACGAGTCTTCTCTCTCTCTCTCTCTCCATTTTCCCTTGGGTCGCTCCCATCGTTATCCTTCTTCTTCTCATTCTGGGAATTCCCAGCTCCATTCCTTCGAACTTTTTTCATGCCCTTCCAAAGAACTTGCCAAGTTCACTTAAACCCCCATCTTGGATCCAAATGGCTGGGCCAAGGTATATCCCTAACTACTTGATTCGTACGGCATTTTTCTTCTTAAACATGAACGCTGCTCCATTTCTTTCTCTTGAGCCCGCTCAGAAATTTTCGAGTCCTTTCATCCATCGCCGTGGTTGGAATTTATCATATTTTGTCCAGTATTCACTCATATGAAGTTGGCATTTTTTGTTTTTTTCCCTTTTATAAATGGTTTTCGGAAATTGGGAAAAAAAAAACAGAGAGAGGGAGAGAGAAGATTAGTATGAACGCACAATCGGAGTGTGCAGATGTGCTGGTGTTGTTTTTTTTTTTTTTGCTGTCATAAAAAGTGCTAAAACAAGGAAAGCGAAAGAAGAGTGAGCTCTGTTTGAGATGCTTGTTTCCGGAACCATTTTACACTAGTGGTGAGTAATGGTTTTCGCATCAAGATCTCGGAATGTTGAAAATATGAAACTTAAAACATGTCCCTCTTATCATCTTTTCTGCTTTTCTGTCGGCAGTCAAACTCACAATCTAGGTTTCATATTGTTTTTCCTGCGCTTATGATCAAAACCTTCGAAATGTATTTAAAATGTTTCTGGGTTAATAATATTTGCGGTTGCAGGGTAAATAATTTGATCTGAAGGCTTTGAGGGAAGCTCTCGGATTTCTCCGGCGTGAGTTAAGGTTATTTACAGCCATTGAACCTCGAACTTCGTGAAATCAGAGATCTAGCCGTCTAGGTTTGCCCTTGACTATTTCTGCTCTATATCTGGTATAAAAAATCGCCTGTTTTCAGATTCATTAGCTGTTAGCTCGGATATTTATCTTTTTATCTGAGTACTCGGTTTTTCAAGTTTCCCGAATATTTAGGTTGCTTGGTTTGCTGGCCTGTAACGGCTATTTGACTCTGCTTTACTGTTTTTTAGGCTTCTCGGAACTGTATCATTTTCGAACTTCAAACTCTATTCCTGCTTCTGCGAGATTTTATCGTTCTACTCTAGCTTCAATTTCTTTTCCAAATCGGTCTCTCTTTCTGAATCGGGAAGATGCAGAGGCCACCACCGGAAGACTTTTTATTGAAGGAGACCAACCCTCACCTTGGAGGGGGAAAGGTCTCTGGGGATAAACTTACGAGCACCTATGATCTTGTTGAGCAAATGCAGTACCTGTATGTAAGAGTGGTCAAGGCTAAGGACCTACCTGCGAAAGATGTCACTGGCAGTTGTGACCCTTACGCTGAAGTGAAGCTCGGAAACTACAAAGGCACCACTCGTCACTTTGAGAAGAAAACTAACCCTGAATGGAATCAGGTTTTTGCTTTCTCAAAAGATCGGATTCAGGCTTCGGTGCTGGAGGTTACTGTGAAAGATAAAGATTTTGTGAAGGATGACTTCATTGGCCGTGTCTTATTTGATCTGAATGAGGTCCCTAAACGAGTTCCCCCAGATAGTCCTCTGGCACCACAATGGTATAGATTGGAGGACAGGAAGGGCGATAAGGCAAAGGGGGAGCTAATGCTGGCTGTATGGATGGGGACCCAAGCTGATGAAGCATTTCCTGAAGCTTGGCACTCTGATGCCGCAACAGTTAGTGGGACTGATGCTCTTGCAAATATTAGATCAAAAGTGTATCTATCTCCTAAGCTTTGGTATTTAAGGGTCAATGTAATAGAGGCTCAAGACTTGCAACCGACTGACAAGGGTAGATACCCAGAAGTTTTTGTGAAGGCTATCCTGGGAAATCAGGCTTTGAGGACTAGAATCTCTCAGAGTAGGAGCATTAATCCAATGTGGAATGAGGACCTGATGTTTGTAGCAGCAGAGCCATTCGAGGAGCCCCTCATTTTGAGTGTGGAGGACAGAGTTGCACCTAACAAAGATGAAGTATTGGGGAGGTGTAAAATTCCTTTACAGTATGTGGACAAGAGGTTAGATCACAAACCTGTGAACACTAGGTGGTTTAATCTTGAGAAACATGTTGTTGTAGAAGGGGAAAAGAAGAAAGAAATCAAGTTTGCTAGCAGGATCCATATGAGGGTCTGTCTAGAAGGTGGTTATCATGTTTTGGATGAATCAACTCACTACAGCAGTGATCTACGCCCAACAGCAAAACAGCTGTGGAAGTCCAGCATTGGCGTTCTTGAAGTGGGGATATTGAATGCCCAAGGCTTAATGCCAATGAAAACCAAAGATGGGAGGGGGATGACAGATGCGTATTGTGTTGCAAAATATGGGCAGAAGTGGGTAAGGACAAGGACAATCATTGATAGCTTTACCCCCAAGTGGAATGAGCAATATACTTGGGAGGTTTTTGATCCTTGCACTGTCATTACTATTGGTGTTTTCGATAATTGTCATTTACATGGTGGCGATAAGGGTGGAGGAACAGAAGATTCAAGGATTGGGAAGGTAAGAATTCGCCTTTCCACCCTCGAGACTGACCGGGTCTATACACATTCTTATCCTCTCCTCGTTCTTCACCACAATGGGGTGAAGAAGATGGGTGAAATTCACTTGGCTGTAAGGTTCACTTGTTCTTCTTTGCTTAATATGATGCATATGTACTCACAACCTTTGTTGCCAAAGATGCATTATATTCATCCATTAACTGTCAGCCAGCTTGACATCTTGAGGCATCAAGCTACTCAGATTGTTTCTATGAGGTTGAGTCGTGCAGAGCCGCCATTGAGAAAGGAGGTAGTGGAATATATGCTGGATGTGGGTTCCCACATGTGGAGTATGAGAAGAAGCAAAGCTAACTTCTTCAGGATAATGGGAGTTTTGAGTGGACTAATTGCTGTAGGAAAGTGGTTTGATCAAATTTGCAATTGGAAGAATCCTATCACAACAGTTCTGATTCATATCTTGTTTATAATATTAGTTATGTATCCAGAGCTTATCTTACCTACAATTTTCCTTTATCTTTTCTTGATTGGAGTTTGGTACTATCGGTGGAGACCAAGGCACCCTCCCCACATGGACACTCGACTCTCTCATGCGGACTCTGCTCATCCCGATGAAATGGATGAAGAATTTGACACATTCCCAACTTCTCGACCATCAGACATTGTAAGAATGAGATATGATCGACTTAGAAGTATTGCTGGGAGGATCCAGACGGTGGTTGGTGACTTGGCTACTCAAGGAGAGAGGCTGCAATCTTTGCTCAGCTGGCGAGACCCAAGGGCAACAGCTCTGTTTGTGATTTTCTGTCTTGTTGCTGCCATTGTTCTGTACATTACTCCTTTTCAAGTTGTGGCCCTCCTCACTGGATTTTATGTGTTGAGGCATCCAAGGTTCCGTCATAAGCTTCCTTCAGTGCCGCTGAATTTCTTCAGGAGGCTACCTGCAAGAACTGATTGCATGCTGTGAGTAACCCCCCAGTTTTATAGCAATTCAACTATGATTGCTATGCCTTGTTACCTATCAATGAGTCTAGGAAGGCGCAGAAACAAATTAAGCTTATTTTATTTTTATAGTTAAGGACCAGATTTTAATTTCTGGTTTAATGTATGAACTCCTCAAGGGTACTAGATTTTGTGGGTTTGCAGTTCATTATGTGGTAGGATTTTCTGTTTTGAACTTCATCTTAGTCTGCTGTTCATTTGTAATTTTGTAGGTTGTGTGCTGAAATTGGCTTATGTTGATTTACTTTTATGTTTAATTAGATGATTTATCGAAATGGCACAGTTGACCTGCGCAGTGCGACCGTTGACCGTGTTTGGAAATGGATGTTATTTTGGTTATTTCCTTCTTGCACAATCAGATTCCCGTTTTAAGGCGAATCTTGTAAATTTTTGGCGAAAATGTTTCTGAAGTTTTAAGGTGGCCCTTATGAGTCTTGTGTGAAACAGGGGAGCGACCTTACCCTCTCTGACAGACAAACCAAGTACCGGATAGTTTAGTAGGATTAAGATCCCCTGCATGTTCAGCGTGTTTCGCTAGATCTTGCATATTATAAAAATAACTCTCTGGAATATTGTGTAACAATGATATGCTTATATTTTTTTGTAAAAGAATGTATGTGGCTATCCTTGTCTCTGGACAATGACACGTAAATAAAGCCCGCCTTACCCTGCGCATCTTATTTTATTTCTAGTTGAGAAATTCAAGTGCTAGCACAAAGATCGCCTCTGTAATCTTTTGGATGATTTTATCGAGTATTATTAGCCCCTGTGCTCCTTGCCAACCATACCTTTCCCTTGCATGTGCCAAAGTGAGAGTTCGAAAGCGGCTCGATTAAAGTGCCATGGATGACGGAGACTGTCTGGTAATCCAGAGTTTTTTTTTTCATCCGGTTCATCGGAAATTTGTTCATATTATATACAGATTTGATTTATGCCATATATTTAGTTATGTTAGATGAGTCTCTTAATATAAATTTTTTATATAATCTAAAGTAAATTTTATTTTAGTGATACAGTTGAATTTGACTGCCAGAACCAAAATATAGGGCCAGTGACAGTAAGGTGAAATAAAAAAGAAAGGGGTCATTGGATATCGGAATCGTATGGCCGGTTCTAAGTCCTATGGGAGTGGGGACCTAAACTCTCTGCGCTTCCGTCTTTATGGCTTTACAGCCTGTAACATACTTTCCTTTTCTCAGTTTTCCTGTTTTTAGCGAATGTGTGCGGACAAAATCATGCCCAGCTTTACTGAGCTTTACCTTCTCAGTTGAGACTCCTAGTTAAAACTCCATCTCCATCTGGGTTGGGTTGCCTCAGTAAATTTTAAGTGCCCTTCATTGTTTGTGTGCAAGATGATATATCGAGCTATCAACAGACAAAGCTCTGTTGCAACAGAGCACAGTGGTGCGATGCAGCTCCGGAGGAATATTCTCTACACTTCCTTAGCTGTGAAGTTAGCAATATATCATTTTGCTTTATTCAAAAAAAGGCCACGAGATCACGAGAACACTATTATTTATTTTTGCGCCCCCTTTTCCTCTCTTTAAAGTGGTTCTTGCGTGGATCGTTTTGGCTGCGCAGTTCCATGTCACTATATCAGTAACACCCACACAAGTGGTAAATAGCCATTTCTTAATTACTATTTAGACGGTGAAAAAAGATGGCGAAGATTTATATCATTGAAGATCAATTTCTACCACAAACATTTTTAAAGGCCGAGTCATGAGATTTCTATTGCCGGAGGGTAATGATGTTATCCCTCGTCTTCAAAGAATTATAAAGGACTAATAATTTATGGCGGGGGGTATGGAAAAAATAAGGTGGAGTATGAAATGAATCCATGGAGACTAGAGAAGTGGGGTCCAAGGCGAGATGCACAAATAGATCGATCCTTTTCCATGTTGACAACAAGATGTTACGCTTCTATTTCGGACTTTTTATAGTCTTCTGCTTTCCAGGGAATATACCACGCCGTTTTATTGTGCAATGGATAGATTCGGATATTCGTACTGTTGAACATCCAACCAAGCGAATGATCTAAGAGAGAATATACGTATAATTGTTGGAATAGAGGAATGAACTGCTCTTCAAGCTTCTCTTGGATTATTGGTCATGGTCCTTAACTTCGTTTTGTTGGTCTCGGACTTTTGGTCTCAGATACCTTCGCTATCTCTTCATTGTCGCTTTTGTTTCGGCCCCACATAATTGCCTGACGGATCCTGTTCCATCAATTTATTTCTTTCACATATATACCCCATGTGATATTAAGCAATTAATTTAAATTTGATGACTGTCATGTCTACAAAGGAATAATTCTAATGTAATTTTTCCCCATTTACAAATACAAAAGATAATATATATATATATATATATATAGTCTCTGTTTTTCTTTTTTGACAATATGTAGTCTATGTTTTTGTTTTTACCGTTTCTCACCTCATAAGCCCAAATCCTCAGAATAGAGGCGGATGTTTGGGTAGGCCGGGCTTATTTGGATCAACCCAGATAAGCATGAATATGAATAATTACTTTAACGCGTCTAGCCTGAATAAATGGGGCTAAATTATTTTTAAACAATTTTAAAGAACGTTAGCCCACATTTTGAATGGGCTTGGTTATTTTCGGGCCAGCCCAGATTGCCTAGAATTGTTATTTTCGTCAAGTTTGACCCTGGACAATGTCCTGCCTAGATGAGCTTGAATTACCCGGCCTACTCGGGATAAGAAAATAAAATAAGGAGAATAAGGAGATTCAGAAACTATACTATAGCATGATTGTACCCAAAAAAAAAAAAGAAACTATAGCATGAGATAGCATAGCTAATTAATGTGATTCCTCATTGAATTCCGTATATACAAAATGAAGGGATATATATATATGTAAATATATATAAAATTTAGGCAGGATCATCACATATATCTTACCAAGGCAAGACACAGTCTTAGGGTTCAAAGAATATTTACAAGAGATTTGTAAGATTGCTTATTAAATGAGTATTCACAACGGTAGCGAAAATCAAACTTGCTTCTTTATGAGATACGAGCTAATTTTTTACTATATCTATTAACTCTAATTAGCAGATAAAGAGATATATAATACTATTGCTGTTCCCATATAGCGTGGGCTTAGGGTGAATTTACCGTGGGTCGACCATTTGCTTTTTTTTTTTTTAGTGAAAAATCAAAATGAGTAGTCAATAGTCAAAACAGAATAATTTGGAATTATCAACGTGGGTTAGTCATAATGGTAAGTGGCTCAGTATCGCTTAAGTAAGGTCTCGAGTTCAAGCATTGGCATATGCAGAAAATTCTCGTTGAGAGACTCACCTACTATAGCTAGCTGCGCGACACAGGTCGAATCCAAATATAATCAGGGTAAAGCTTCGATGAATCGGGTGGATAACAAAAAAAAGAAAGACTAATTTAGAGTTTGTGGAAGTGGAGGAATAATTTTACATTTAATCAAGATTTCTTGAAACCATTGGAGCCCTATTTGGAGATTATGAAAACATATAAAAGATTTGTGCAGATTCAACAAACTCACCTTGATAGTGATTCAGCTCTAACAAGTTTATTGGTTTGTGATCCCGCTTTCAGGATAGGTCAAATAAAATATTGATTGAGCTGTCAATAAATCTTAGAATAGGGCTAGGTGTGGTAGAGTTATTTAAGATTATTCTGGATGTTAGGTTTCTAGATTTACTGCTCAGTTGGGTTTATGTAGTATTTTGGAAGTGGAACAGTGAGCTATATATAAAAGGCTAAAACTAGTTTCAGATTTAGAAATTAAAAAGATTATTCTTAAATATAATTCTAAGAATATTGTAGATATATTATTGAAATTAAGAGGAGATTGATAAATTTATTACTAGCTTGAATACAGATTCTGTTACAATTATAATTATAATTGAAGTTACAATATATATCTAAAAATTAGAATAGATTGGTGGATACTCTTATAAAAGAGGGTTTGAACACCAGGATATTGTATTATTGACCTTCACATCTTAGTTATCTAATTGTGAATGAGTGTTTAGGAGCTAATTCATATATAATTTAATTTTCTTGTTTGTTTGTAAGTTTAGCCCTCTCTTTTAACTAAAAAAAAACAAAGGAAAAGAACAACTCAAATGGAGACGCGGAAAAGAACAGATGAGAATGAACAGAGCAGATTGAGGAGGTTAATTTTGTCGAACCGACTTAGAGTACAGACGTAATCTTTAAATAAGGGATACGCTTCGCTTCCCCATCAACCAATTTATTGTTTACAGTCCAGTCAAAGTCAAACTTAAAGCTTCCACGAGCCAGCCCTGGACCCTTCATAAATGAAAATGACCAACTACGTCCTTTCCCTATAGCCTAAGTAACAGATTAAATGTAGCAATAGGATTGGTTTAGTAGGAAGGCGATAATCCTCCCGAAAAACTAATAAGAAGAGATTTATCTATACCTCCAACAATATTATCTTCTATATAAAGATATCTGTGAGCAATAAAAGAACATATATAATATAAATATTTTCATGCCCTCCCATAAATTCCACGGTTCTTATTAAGTTATTGTGGTGTTTCCATATAGAAATTGATTATGAAATTGAAATAAATCTCACTCTCTATGCTATGAAATTGATTATTCCTTCCACATAGAGGGGGCAGGAGGGAGAGTTGTCATCAGGAGGGGCCTTCAAGTTCAAGCTTAGTGTTCTTATCAGTTTTTGGATAACTTCTTGGTCTCTCGTCTCTGATTTAACTATATTTTATGCAAAGTACATAGACCTCGTGTATCGTTTTCTTTTGATACACCAGACCTCGTGTATTGTATGAATTATAAGAAATTATTAAAAACGAACTACACTGTATATATTAGCTATTGATTTTATATCTTACATTACATATTCTGTTTTGATTATTGATAATTAGTCAACAGCCATTTATGTCGCCGCAACTTTAATAATTTAGCTTAAAGTTGTTTAGCACATCCGACAAAACTAGCCTTCTCTTCTTCTGGTAAATCAGGTTAGGGTCCATCCCTGACATGGGGGAGTGGAGAGGTCCAGATTTTTGCTAATCACCAATTTCTAGTCAATTTGTTAAGTTCATTTGCCAACTTAATCCATGGCATGATTTTTGGAACTTACTCTTATACTAATTAAGTTCCTACCTAATACGTATTCTAGCTAATAACAAGTTTCGAGGCTTTCCATGGATTAGAAACAAAGTCCCCCCTATATCTAGGATTAGAATTACTATTAGACGGGGGGATTTGAACTTATACTATTAATTTGAAGGAGCTCATGATCTCATCCCCATATTAACATATTATACTCAATTCAATTAATGCCAACCAAAAGTAGGTTTAGGAATATGGAGCCAAAACGTTTAGGTATGTGTAAGTATTCTTCTCTTTCGTGGCTTTGCCTAAATCTAACAATGGAGGAAGTCGAGATTACAATGATCACTTCCAGATTTGTCACTAAATAAATTATATGAGAGTCATTGACCTCTTCGTACATCGATTCCATCGTCATCATCTATTCACGGTATGGTCACATTATGCAGACCATACCTCCTTGGTTCACGTCGTTAAATGACCAAATTTAACTGTAATCAAGACAAATTTATAATTTCGTTATGGAATCTTTTAGCCGATTCAGATTATTAGATTCAAGTGTTGAACATCTCTCGCACACTCACTATTATTAATTTTATCATATGGGTTCATGACTCGTCCAAATCAAAGATAAATCAATATTAGGTAACCACAGCAAGAATAGAAGCAGATTTAATTCCGTATATTCACAAATGTTGTGAACTTAATATTCCACGTGTTAAAAAGTAGTATTCGAGGAAGTTTTTTTTTTTTTAATATATATGCTTCACCTATATTTCTTTATGTACTTTAGTAATAATAACTAATTTTACTTTGAAATGATCACGAGGTTTAGTGATGCGTTTACTTTACGTAAGTAAACTTTCAACTCTAGATGATATATAAATTATTAGGAGTGAAGATTTTCCCTTATTATGTTCGTTTAGCAAAGATAATCAATATTAATATTAATAATGAACGATCAACTTGTGATATCTGATGAGTTAGAGAGCCTGGGGTATATTATTGAAAAATGAGATTGGATGACCTAATTCGTGTTTAATGAATATAAAATAGGAAAGAATCTCAACTGCTAATGAATGGAATATTAGAAAACAAATGGGGCGGCACCACCCCAGCAACCTAATTAGAAAATGCATTACCAACTAATTAATGTAATTATACTAACTGAGCTTCCAAAAAAAATAAATAAACATATGAGCAGAATGGAACATGTAAGTTAATATTTACACGCACACACGTTGAGTTAGGGGTGTGCATAGGCAGGGCTAGGCAGGGCAGCCCCCTGCCCGGTGCCCTGCCCAAAAAATGCATGGGCTACATTTTGCAGCCCGGTACCCGGCCCTACCCAGTAAAAGCCCTAACAATTTTGGGCAGGGCATGAGCGGGCTGGGCATGCCCAAGTCGTGATATCATGCTCATGTTGTGAAAAAAATCTGTAATTATGAACTTCTAAAATAATATCATATTCATGTGTCTTTAAGAGTTAAATAATATCTATAATTCACTAAGAATAAGAGAATAAAGATAATAATTAAAATCTTGAGATCCATTGCATATAAAAAATAAGCGTTGAAATCTAAATAGTTTGTAATTATAACTTTGTATCAATCTCCCTAATATTGACAAAGATAAAGCATCTAAAAAAATAAAATAAATAATTATAATTTATAATATAATCATATGATAATTAACAAAGTTAAAAAAAGAAAAAATTAGTATATTTATAAATATTAAAAGATACAACTTACCTACTTATATTTCTAAAATTACCTTATAGTCACCAGTAGCTATCATATTCTCCCTTCTAAGATGGAGAAAAAATAAAAATAAAATAAAAGAAGGAGTGCTCATGGGCAGGGCAGCCCCTATGCCTGGTGCCCAGCCCGAAAAATGCATGGGCTGTATTTTGCAGCCCGATGCCCGGCCCTGCCCGGTAAAAATCGGGTTGGGCAGGGCATAGCGGGCCATAGGCATTGTGCACAGCCCTACGTTGAGTTACGAATTTAGGGCATATGGTGTTTTGTTTAGTTTAATATTAGCGTTATCTCAATTCAAAGGTTAGTGTTTTTTTCAATCTCCTAATTACTTTAAATCATAATAATCATTCATCGGATGAGTACGAAGGAAGACTGAATTTAAATTTAATCTCCTGGATCTCAATTTCCTTTAGAGGAATGAGTACTAGCTAGGGTTTTCTATGCCTGGCAACTCGATCGCTTTCGGATCAAAGGCGACTCAGAAGTATGAGAGGTCCTCAAATAACAACTTTGATTAAATTATTTTACTCCCTATATTTGTTCCTGATATACCTAATCCATTTCCATTACCACTGTTCTGCAGTCTCATGCATTTATTTAAAAACGTTTAAACCTTGTTTCTTCCAAGAGGAAGGGGTTGGTGGGGTTTTAAAATAATAAATTCTGAATATAAATAAGACGATTTGAGATGACATTCTAAGGAAGTGAAAACAAAAACCTCATACATCGACAATTACGTTTAATCACCATTCCTTTAAATTTATTGAAAAGCCCATAGCTAATTGCATGTTTCATTTTTTTCTTATGCAGCTTAGACTATTCTTTTAAACAGATCAAATATAGTGTTTTCTTTTTAATATCTGCTAAGGATAAAAATATCATTTTAATTAGATTTTATTTCATATTTTAAGGGTAATTTTGAAGATATAGAATAACTATTAATAAAATGGAACTTATTTGGATTCTGTTCAATAAGTTCTCTGCTTTTTTATATGATCTATAAAGTTCTCTCTAAGTATAGAGGAAGTGTAAGGTTTAAATTTTCAATTTTTACTCATATTGCTTCTTCTTTTTTCATTTGAAATAGTTAAGAATGATATACAATACTTTTCCATTGTTTAAGTAATATTAATTTGATGAAGTAAACTTTTTTGTTTTGAATAATTAGAGGAACTTGCACTAATAATCTAAAATTACAGTAGAATCGTAACTTCCAAATTATTAGTGATAAGATAAACTCGAGATAGGTGGAATTCTACACCCAATATTATGAAGCATATATGCACATATCACGTATGTGCTCACATCAAATTATTCGAACACACCCATATATAATTCTATAATTGCTTTGGTTGTTCATTTAACAATAATTTAAAGTGTCGCGCGCATATTCAAATCTCTCTTATTATTGTATTTAACACTTACCTATGAAGTCTGAAACACGAGATGTGATTGGCAATATTCTTATTTTCTCACCATCCATTTTGACTTCACCGAGGTAGGTGTGTTACGTTCGTGAATCATATTCATGGAAGCAAGAGAACATGTTCTCAATCGACGAAATTGGAGTATGCCTAGAATATAAACGAACATAGAAGTTAGAGGATGACAAACACAAGAAGAAAAATGTACTCTCGACAATTAAGTGTGATGAGTTACGTTTCTGATATCATCTCGTTTGACTAGTAGTGATAACGTTATTGTTGTCTCACATTCTGAGTCATGCAAGCTTCTCATTAAAATCTAAGAAAAGTCTTATAAAGAGAAGTTTTTCCAAGATATATATATATATATATATATATATATATATATATATATGTATTTATGTATGTGTGGGTGGGTATCAACGTAGACAAATCATGAATGTGAGTGTCAGGTTCTAGAAAGGGAAGAGGCCTTTTCTTTTCCAAGAGCTTGAATATTGGAATGGAAAAGCCAACAATCTTTATTCGTTTTGACGGGGTTTCAAAAATTGAAGCTACTGTCCATCTTCAATATCTTCTCCCCGGAACAATAAGTCAAAATGTAATATAATTAAGGAAGGTTGAAATCACTAAAAAATTCTCCTTCCTTATCTAATCAGGGTATTAACCTTATACTTATTAATTTTTTTTAAATTATCTTATTGATATTCACTCAACAATAATTAAATAAGAGAGAGATAAAATTAAAAAATATAATTATAATATTTTATAAAAAATAACATATTAATTTAATTTAATTAATTAAATATAATATATATTAAAGATTAGAAGAGTATTATAATAATAATATCAAATAAATAGTATAACTATTCATAATCTCCAAGTCGATGTACCAATTAAATACAGTAATATATATTAGTATATCCATAGTCTACGTTTTAAAGATTTTATGATAAAAATAATTCCAATATTGTGAATTAAAATGTTGCTTGTGAGTGAAATTGTTATTTCAAACTGGTTTGAAGCTTAAGATTGTATAAATATGAATGTTTTGAATCTAAAGTTTAGATGTGTTGAATTTTGCAGCATTATCCAAAGATGGAGTAGTGAACAATAACTCTCTGACAAAAAAGGTGGGCGCCACACCCCGTGGGCACTGACAACAATTTCTGTAATGTTCCGGATCCCGAAATACAACCTGTTTCATTTTGGGTCTTATTTGCGATTACACACACACACATATTTGCTCACATCCAAATACTTAGTCTAATTTAATCTAATTGAGATTAACTTTTTTTAAAACTATTTTATATATTCACATAAACTAAAACTAAATATTTTATATTTAAGTGATTAGAACTCTTTTTATAAAAATCAATACAGGATGATCTTATTTAATTTCATTAACTAATCTATAGTCAAAAGTTTTGATATTTGGTTTTGTAGTCATGTTTTAAATTTATTATATCCTCTTGTAGAAAATTTCATGTGAATGACCTTTTTTATTCTATTTGTAAATATAAAGCGTATTCAATTAATGTATAAAATATAAATAAGTTAAATTAATGATTTTTTTGTTATTGGATAAAAAGTATATATTACTTTTCTTAAATATCTTTTTTCTAAAAGAGAGAAAATATATTAAATGTGGGAAACAGATAAAACAAATGTAAAGATTAATATAAGTAATCTAAAAACTATATTAAATGTGGAAGGCATAAGATTGACATTTTATATTTATAAAAAAATTAATTTAATAAACTGTCATATACTAAGTTATTACAAAAAAAAAATAATTCCCACGAATATCAAATTTTTGTTAAGGGTATTTTGATAAATTTATATTAAATAGTTTATCAAAAAATATTTTTTTTTAAGAAAAAAAAACTGTTGTGCGGGAAATAAGAATGATTGTCTCGTTGTAAATTTACACATACGTATTAGAAAAGGAATTTATGCACAGCAGGCGTGACACGTGGCCTTCGGACGAGTACTTTATTGACAGCTGTCGGATTTGCATGTTAAAATACCCCGGGTGTGCAATCACAGCTGTTGATCGATGGTAGGGAGTATCGAGGACCAATTTCAAACAAAGAGAGAGAATTATAAATAGGTCTAAAAAAAGCCAATTAATTATTCCTAAATATCCTTTTATATGCTAAACTCTAACATTCATAGGCCGTTTTTTAATTGCTTGTCAAAACAAATGATTTTCTCCTTTACAACTTAAGGGGAAAAAAAATATTTCTAAGCACCTGATTCGATAATTGTAAAAAATTGGCTTGAATAAAATTATTTCTCTTAGGATGATGTCTTATATTTATTAAAAAAAATAAAAAATATAAGGGGTTATATTAACTTAATTAAAAGGATCATACCGGAGCTGCTTAAGAATAACGTAGCCATGTTAAGAATTTGTTGGCGAAAGTTGTCAGCCAAAAAGATTCTATCTAATTAGATTTATAATAGTTTAAACCTTGACATACATATATCCTATAGATAAACTGGGGGGTAAACCTCGAATACAAGGTGCATATGAAAAACAACCCTCCATGAAGTGATGATTTTGTGGCCTAATGCTCGCCCTCGAAAAAGAATAAACATAATTTTAGGTGGTTAAAAAAAGTATTTGAACAAATAAAATTATTATTACTATTAATTAAGATAAAGTTTTATTTGGCTGTGGAGTATATATATAGTCCAATTGATAGTTATGCCCAAATACGAAAGATGGCCTTTATTTTTATTTTGGGGACAGGTTAATATAAAAGGCTATATATATATATACTGAAAATGTGTTGCTAGTTACGTATTTTACACAATAATACATCTTGCCGATTAAGCTGTTCCTCAATTGTACGGCTATATATATATATATATATACTGAAAATGTGTTGTGTAGTTACGTATTTGACTCAATAATACATCTTGCCCATTAAGCTGTTCCTCAGTTGTACGGTTATATGTGTGTGTGTGTGTATGTATAAATATAACGCATGACAATACAATATCGTAACATTTTTTGGAATCAAAATCAAATTCCAGATATTAAATATGACAGATGAGCTCAGTCAAAAGTAGCGTAAATTTTTTTTCACATACTTGATTAGAGCTTAGAAAGAAAGGAGAATAATGAATTGACTCAAATAAGTGGGTTTGCACATTGTTGCGACTCACTCACTCACAACCAAAAATAAACAGAGGAAACAGAAGGGGAACAAGTGCAGAAATATCAACGGAAACTCGCCCAAAGTGGATTGAAGAGGTGAGGATTAAGATCGACCGTGGCAGACAGATGCATTGAGCGAGCGAGAGGGAAAGGTGACGGAGAGCGATTAGGAGTTTAGGAATTTTTGTTCTGATGGTGAGAGAGGGAAAACGAGATGGCGAAGGCATAATGTGAATCCACATAAGGGTTTCGATGTTGTTTTTAGTATTATTCTTCAAATAGATTGCAGAAGTGGTTTGAATTTGTAATGTAATAATAAATTCACTAATAAGATGCCTTTGTTCAATTATCTTATTCTTGTATAATATATTTTTGATAATAGACTTAAGCCTCATGACAAGCTTAATATGCTTCTTAAAGAGTATAAGTATGATATTTTAAAAAAAATAAGCTTTCATATAAATTTAAGCTTATATATTTTTTAAACAAGTTAAGCCGAATACAAATAAGATCGTAGGCCCCTAACAATCCGCTAAAGATTCAGAGTGGTATGTTGACTTTTGTGGGGCATGAATATTAGTTAATTAACGAATGATATATGAACATAACCAATTAGTAGTATAATAATGTTTAAATAAAATACATATGACTTTCCAAGAAGGCTTTCATATGCCAGATAACTGCGAGAGTCGATGGTATTGATTCCATTATTATGTAAACGATATTACCGTTTTGCCTATAATTTATATGGTATAAATTTTATTTATCAATGTTACTGCACAAATATTCTCCATTATTCTATTTTGTTTCTTAACTAGAACACCTTCAAGGTCAATGTGTTATTTAAGTCGGGGGAAATTATAAATAAATAATATCATTTTCAATGGTCCACTTAAAAATAAATAAAGAGGATAACTTCTGCAAGCGAGTTTCCTATGACTCTAATTGTTGTATCCATACGCAGTAGTCATATGGTCTATGCTGACTAAAATGATTTATTTGATCCAACTTGTACTACAAATTCTCAAAATTAAGGAATATCATTGTATATTGAAGAGTCACAAGGACTTGATTAACACGACGAACATATGGGAATAAAGTTGTGATTATTTAAGGGTGAACGTTAAATCTCCAAGTGGGAACTGGGATTTAATTTGAAGGTAATTAAACATATCACTTATAAATTATATTTATTTACTCGGAAGACAGTGGACAGATGCTTTTTTAATAAATTTTATATTGAAAATAAGAGAGTGAGGGGAGGGAAGGAAAAAGAAAAATGGGAGAGTGTGAAACAGAAAGTGAAGAAGGTTAGGGATGATCCAGTAGGCACTGAAAGCCGCCTGTGAGGAATCCACGTGTAAGTTTTGCATGAAAATGTGAACAGTAACAGTTGAAGAAGGAGGATGACTTTTTGGTCATTTCACGATTTTCACCGGGTAGTCTAAGAAGGCTTTAAAGTTTAATAGGGAAGGAAGGAAGATGGGGTTTTCAATTTTCCCCATTCTCTATCTTCAACTCTTGAAATTGTTTTTCTCTAAATAAACAAAAGAGAGTTTCTTCTGTCTTCTCCTCCCTCCTTCGTTATTTTCTGGAGAGAGACAAACTCAGTTGAACCGCAAACCTTCAGAACCGCTTTGTCTGATATATATATATATATATATCGTTCAGTTCGCAGAAAGTCATCTCTTTCTTGTCACGTAGATGAGAGAGAAAGCGGGAGATATCGAGCTGTAAAAGACAAACGCGGTTTTTGATTTCGTCTGTTTCTTCGCTTTCAGTTCCTTCTTCCCCTTATTTCCCTCTTATCACCATCCTCAAGCTCCAGTTACTGGATTGTACATAACCGACTCTCTCTCCGTAAGTGGACAAATTCTTGATTTTATATGGAAAACAGAAGGCGGTTTCGGCGTTATTAGTGGGGTTTTGGAGAGAGCTTATACAGGAGGACGACAAGAAGATCATCATCAAGAGACAGCGAACATAGGATACAGCAGGAGGTCGCTTTCTCCACCCTCATGTCTTCCAGTATCAATCAAACAACTACTCAACATGAACTTCTTGTACCTCCCCCACATCGTCGTCACCACCACCACCACCGCAACCATCAGCAACAACAAGATCATCATGTTTCTTTCGGAATAATGCAATCTTCTTCTCCGTCGGCGTTTTCTGTCCCCGGAAACTACCTGTGAGTCATACAAGTAGCTATTCACTAAACTTTCCGCACAACTGTTAGAACTGATGACCCAGTTTATGTTGAATCAGTTTAATTTATTCTTGCTACTATTTATTAATTTAACGTGCGCGCGCGTCAACAGAAGCAAGGATTCTGGAGCTTATGATCTGGGAGATTTGGATCAAGCCCTTTTTCTCTATCTCGATGGACAACAAGACTCATCCAGTGTTCAACCCCAAAGACGTGAGCTTTCTCCTCTCTCTCATACTCGCATCAAAATTTATTACTGAATAACCTCTACCTCGTTCTCAGTTTCAAAAGTAAGGAATAATATTTTCTCACTTGCTTCTCGATCGTTTCGGCGGTTTGGGTGATTCGTCCTCCGAGGGATGGGTTATTTGGGTCACAGCAAAAGCGTGTGCTGCAGATTCTCTTGTATCAGTACCTTAATTAGTACTTTCTTTAACCCGATCCAATAAAGGAAGAAAAAAAATGGAGTGCACATTTTCAGTTCTAAATAAAGGGGGGGGGGGGGGGTTGAGATATATAGGGTAAAACAGTCTCTCCCTCCCTCTCCATTTGTTAATTTTATTAGTGTTTTGTTGGTTAGAGGAATGAGACGATGACATGTAACAAACCGGGTGTCATGATTTCCTTACAAAACTCCACATGTACTGAGAGTATGGGTACCCCTGTGCTTTTAGTTTCCCTTTGGATGGCAGACGCACCGAGCTCCAAATCATGCAATGAAGATTCTCTTTGCCTTCCTCTCTCTAACTTCTGGGCCGACCCTCAATCATTTGTCCCTTGAAAAATAGACCTTTCTTCCCATTCTCACTCCCCCTCTGATTGGAAGTTGCGTTCAAACAATAATTGATGCTGAATTTTGTGCATGTAATTTCTCAGCAGAGAACTCATCCTCGTCAGAAATGAAGCCTCCCACTCTCAACATGTTCCCTTCCCAACCTATGCATACGCACCCTCCCTCAACCAAGGTATAATATAATCATGCCACGCACTCTCGTTTTATATTATATCCTTCATCAGTTTGATTAAGTGATACTTAGCTTTGATGGGTTTGTTGGCATATTAGGCTTACATGGAAGTAGTTCCTCCTCAAGCCAGTGGTCCCAAAGGTCCATCAGAGCCGCCGGTGGAATTGGCCAACCCAGGAAATTACGAAGCCCCCTCGGCCCCTGAACCACCCAATTCCAAAATGGTCAAGGTATCAACTGATCCATATGTATATATTCGACTTGTATAGAGTGAACTGAGAAAGAGTCCAAGTTCTGAGCTTAATTAAATCAATTAATTAAGATGTATATATTTATCATGTTGTTTTTTAATAATGAAAATCATCTACTGATCTGTCAATGTGTGCGCACTGCATATATAACAGCGAGAGAGCAATCGCAAGGGTCCGACGCCAAGTTCAGAGCAGGAAGCCCCCCAAACCCCAGATCCTAAGGTCACTTTCACTCTCGGCTTCCTTCTCACCTTCCATGTCTCCCTTCTTCTTTTTCAACTCCCATCTTCTTTTTTGTCTTTCTTTATTTGGTTTTTAAAATAAAAATGCCGTGCGCACGCGCAGACTCTCAGAAGACTTGCTCAGAATAGAGAAGCAGCTAGGAAAAGCAGGCTCAGGAAAAAGGTGGATACTTTCATCTTAATTGTGTGGGTTCACTCATTCAGGAACGACTTTGAAAAGCTCGCCTATATATTCATCCATTCATTTGTTGTCTCAGGCATATGTTCAGCAGCTAGAGTCAAGTAGAATTAGGCTTAATCACCTGGAGCAAGAGCTACATAGCGCTAGAGCTCAAGTAAGGGAAAAACAATACATATCTTAAATTTGGGCATTCCAATTGATGATCTGAATGGAAATCACATGGCTAAAATCATCGCTTACACTTAGTTACGTACAAAACTTACCAGCGCTCAATTCATGTTCTATTTCAGGGAGTATTTTTAGCGGGAGGTGCGGCTTTGGGAGGAGACCAAGGCCTTCCTATGGCTATGAGCAGCATTAGCTCAGGTCTTGACCAGAGTAAAACAACCTATTACATGTATACACGTACCTTTTAACCGGCAAGATTTTCATGTGTCTGAACATCAATTTTCAGATGCTGCAATGTTCGACGTCGAATACGCGAGATGGCTAGAAGAGCACCATCGAATAGTGTGCGAGCTAAGAGCTGCGGTTCAGGAGCAGCTTCCAGAGAACGAGCTTCGGCTGTTTGTAGATAATTGCTTGGCACATTATGACCAACTAACGAATCTCAAGAGCGTGGTGGCCAAAACAGACGTATTCCACATTGTGTCTGGCATGTGGAAGACCCCAGCCGAACGTTGCTTCATGTGGATCGGTGGGTTCAGGCCATCAGAACTCATTAAGGTACAACTCCGATCAACCCGGCTTAACCTAAAAAATATGCCATATTTATCCCCCCCACCCAACACCGTCAGCAATAATATTATGTGGCAACCACACATGACTAAGACAACCCAGAATAACATGGAGTCATGTGTCCATCAAGAACTTTGTTTCATCCTATTTTTAAATGCCAAGGATGGGTTTGCGTGATCTTAGATACTTACATGAGTAACGGGGGAGGAATATAATTTAGGTGTACGTATAATATATAGAACATCATGTGGATATAAATTGTAAGGACCGAGTTTTGTCTGTAACGAAATGAATGTCTTCAATTAATAATGAATGGCGAAAGGTAGCATGAAGGGTTTCCGCTAATGGATATAGTTAGGCTTCATTCCCATAAAGCCATTGCCTTTTAATCCAAATAATCTGACTGGAGCCCGTGGTTGAGAAAGTAAATTAAGAGGGAAAGAGATCGGCACGGGTCTCTATCTCTAATAAAGTTCAAGTCCCCATACCCATCTCTTACTTTGTACTCTAGTTAATGAATATAAGAGGTCCCTTGACCAAACTATATATATACACATAAAAACAAGGGCTTATATATATACACGTAAATTGTTATGGATGAGCGTATGTTTATAATTTTGTGTACGTTTCAGATTATTGTGGGTCAAATAGAACCGCTGACGGAGCAACAAATACTGGGTATATATGGGTTGCAACAGTCAACGCAAGAGGCAGAAGATGCTCTCTCCCAAGGGCTTGACGCTCTCAATCAATCTCTCTCAGACACTATAACATCTGACTCCCTGAGCTGTCCGCCCAACATGGCCAACTACATGGGACAGATGACCATGGCCATAAATAAGCTCTCCACTCTAGAAGGTTTCGTGAAACAGGTACGTTTACGTTAGATGATTCTTCGTATATACTATATAAAGATCATGAAGACACGTATTTTTTAATTTGGTGGTAGTGATTTGTGGCCGCATGATCTGTTTAGTTTGTGGTCCCCTAATACTGTTTCTATATCTGATCCAGTTGGGGTAATTAGGTAGCCAGCGCCAAAGAATCTCTCTTCCTCTTTGGGTAGATAGGGAGACGAGTAACCTACCCCAACCCCATGAACAACTCCTTCCATGAGGCCCTTATGGAAGAGGAAATTAATATTGTTCGTTCCTAGTCAGTTTCTTAGAGGTCAGAGGTATACACCATATATACACCTTGACAAAGATCATCAACTTAAAGCTACCCCAAAAGTTTCCATAAATAAACTGAAGGTCAATATATACAATTAACTTGCCGGAATTATATATAACTGAACTTTAGAAGCCTTTAATCCCAAACTGCAGAGATTAGGCCAGTATGGTTGAAAGGTGAGAGGAATCTTGTACTCGTGACTCTAGGGGTACCAGTGGTCCCTCACTAGAATAAGTTTGATCCAGAGAGAGGTCCCTTGGGCCCCGTATGTGATGATGTCATGGTCGTAACCAACCCTTGATCAGGTTGAGGACACCGCATATTGTTCCTTCTCTTTATATATAACTCCACTTTTGACCCTGTCTTCAACCACACAAACACTTCCGGCCAAACGTAAACAAGCCAAACAAACAAAAAGAACCAAACAAATTAAACTCACATGTTGATGAACGGAAAGCTTTTTTAAAAAATTATTCCTTCTAAATATCAACTCGATCACCTACTTCTTCTAATGAATGATACGACCATTATGATCAATAATTACGTGTGAACACATTAAATTCTAAAATGAAGATGTCCCGAATGGGTCCCATCAGTTTTATATATATATATATCTCATACGCATCAAACAAGACAAATAAATTCAAGGAGAAGAAAAGCTGAAATTAAGCTTGGATTGAGTACGAGAGTAAAATGTCCCTAAAATTCTCTGTGAAGCTTATTATAAATAACTAAAGTTGGTTCACCAACATTGGTTTATATTTCAACGGGCCAATCGCTGATTTCACAAGCCACTGAAGAATAAAAGCTTATAGAGATGTTCTAAGTAACCATCCAATCCACGAGAGACAGGAAGTGGAGGAATTGAATTATCAGGTGCAGGAGATCAATCGTAATGATCACTAGTTTTAACCCTCAAGTAAGCAATCAGTTCAGTCCTAATTTGACTAATTTAATTTGAAGTTTTTATGCTTCTATCTTAAATGTAGACTATGAAGTTCGTGGTGTGTGATGGATCGGATAGCGTATTTGGCTTTATACTTTGATAATTGTCGCTGCCATTTAGATTCAGAATAGTTGAAAACAGCAGTCTCTTCATTTTGAATGAAATCTTCTCTTTGAAAATGTTTATAACTTCTAATTGTTTTTAACACACACACCTATATCCAATGAAATTATGTCCATGATTAGATGATCCGAGCATTGACTATGGAAACATCAAAATCAACAAGTCACCAGTAGATAGAGAGGTTGCGAGTCCTAGTCATGTTTCAAAATGTTGGACTCGGAAGAGTACTCCGATTTAATTATTACTTTGATAGCCCCTCCTACCCCCCTTCAAATTTTGTCTAGGTTCCCTTGCTTCTAAAGAAGGGCATCAGATGCCGTGTGCGATTATAAAATTCAATTTCTAACTTAATCTGCATAAAAATAGAGTTGACATTGCTGAGTTTTATGACAATATTTCTTATCACTGACGATAATTAATTCTCTCTCTCTCTCTCTTTTGTTTTGAAAAAATATGGAAAATTACAGGCAGATAATCTGAGGCAACAGACGGTTCACCGGCTGCATGAGATATTGACGACGCGTCAGGCGGCGAGGTGTATGTTGGCGATGGCGGAGTACTTCCATCGTCTAAGAGCTCTCAGTTCTTTGTGGATGGGACGACCTCGTCAAGAATAATAACCTTCGAGCCTACCCTACATCCTGAATATTAGCCGTTAATTAGCTAGTATCCTATTTTTAACTTTCTCTCTTCTTATATTATTATAAATTGAATTCAATCAATGTCTCTGCCTCAGCAATATCGCCCTCCCTTCTCCCCTCGATACCCCACGTTATAGAATTGAATTTCAACCATATGTCTCTGACTTTGAAACTATGAGAGGAATAAGAGAGCCAGGAAATGGAAATTAATAAAGTTGCTTCACTGATAAAACTAAATAACTAATCACCACACCTTAGGTTTGCGCGTTTAGTAATTCTCATTCCCCAAGTCACTAGGTTTCGAATTCTGATCTTTATATTACTTACGTTAGAAGTGCGGGCACATGATTTAATATCTTCGGTAATTAATACAAATTATGAATATATATGTATAGTAAAATTTATAAAATGTGTCAATTATAAGTATATATGCCTAATATAACTTATTTCTCAAATTTCGTTTGATAAAAGAAAGTCTTTTGTACATGAAGATGCGAAGGGATCGGAATACTTTTGTTTTACTATTCATTCCTTTGAAGGTTTAGTCTTCTAAATATATTAAAATTTATACTTTATAGTCTATACTTTTTTTTAAAAAAAAGAAGACAATAATTTGAATATAAATTTATCAATAAATTAGTTGATTTTAAATGTTTGAGGGTCGAACGCTTGAGCTCAAAATAGCGTAAAAAATAAATAAATATAAAAGCTCTTCTTGCTTTGGGCCGAACAAATAGAGGAAAGACTGTTTCCGTAAAAAAAAAATAAGGCCCAGGCTAAAGGGCTTAGAACAATTTAAGCCCAACATCAAATCACGTGAAAAGTTTATTTGAACCATTTCCATGCATTTTAATCACCATTTTTGTACCCATATCTATGGGTTTAATTGATTAAGGGATAAAAAATATAATTATTTATAACATATTCGATTATTAGAGAGTATCATTTTATTATAATTTTAATCATTTGAAGAGGCATCCTAGCTCATGGATACTTAGATTTATGCATAAGAATAATAAATGGCTCACCCTGTACAATATTGGTATAGCCTAAGAGGAATGGAGACTTCACCCTGCCTTTGGATAGTGGGTGAGCCCAACCCCTTTCCAAAAAATTTTGTACCAAAAAAGAAATAATCACTATTTTTGTATCCATCGTCTGTGTGTTCAATTGGCGAAGGGGTGAGATATATAACTATTTTGAGTATATTTGATCTTTGGGGAGTACTATTTTGTTGTGATTCTAGTAGCGGCACTTGGGGAGACATCCTATCTCCTAGGTGCTTAGGTTTACGTTTGAAGATAATTAACGGCTCGCCCTGTCTGATATTGGTATCGCCTAAGAGAAATGGAGAATTCATCCTGCTCTTGAATCGCGGGTAAGCCCAACAACTTTTTAAAATAATTTGTATTAAAAAAAATAATAATCACCATTCTTGTATAAAACAACATCATCATTCTAGGGTGGGTGCCCTGAATAATGTGACATCGAACATGCATGGTTATAACACAAATAACATTTATCTGTCACAAAATGCTAATTTTGCTGCACTTGAAAACACACAAGGTTAGAGTAAAATTCTCAACTGTTCAGTTAGCAGCCGCATGGCGGATGAAAATAGTGTAGTAACTTGAAACAAATCCATGATCTTCATGTTACTTATCCTAGTTTGCATTAGGCTATACAAGAACACAGATTTCCCAGATAATAGAGGGAAGGGGCGTGACTAACTCGTACAACTAACGAGATGTCATATCATAAGCTAAGCTAGCTGTTGGAGTTGAGATTCCACATCATTGCAGATCTTCATAATACATCTAAACATACTACCAGATCTTCATAATATATAGATCCAAACACAGCACGATACTTATAATAATGTAAACGATCGTAAAGAACTTGTACTAAATGGTTCGAAAAAGTCAAATAAAAACGAAGAGTCCTTCGAAAGTTGAAGTTGATATATAAAAGCATCATCCACCCACGATCCTCCCATCGCATCCCAATCCAAGAATACAAGATACATGGCACCCATGTTTCGTCTCTGCTTCCTTCTGATACTGATCTCGCCTGCTCTGTCGGAGCTCTGCAACCCGGCGGACAAGACAGCTCTTCTCCAGCTCAAGAAACATCTCAACAATCCCGACCTCTTAGCCTCATGAAATCCCGACACCGATTGCTGCGACTGGTACACCGTCAACTGCGATTCCAAAACCCACCGCATCGTCTCCCTCACCTTTCTTGATTGCACCTCCGCCTCTAATTTCTCCTCTCAAATCCCACCTTCCATCGCCAATCTCCTCTGGAATTCCTCAAGCTCCCCAATCTCACCGCCCATACCTCACCCGCCTCACCTTCCTCCGCATCAGCTGGAAACCAACCTTCCGATAGCTTTGAGGAAGACACTCAATAAACCGAATCCGGCTGTCACTAATTGCAGGCTGCGGCTGGTGGATGTTTTCTTGCTCTCATAATAACGTGTAATAGTAGCTCATACTGTAACCAAGTTTATAAAAATGCACGCACTTTTATAATGCGTGTTACAAATTATTTAGTATATTATCAATACAAAACCGCCATATCTATACTTTACCTGTTTGTTTGTAATATACTTTCTCACCGATAGTTAAATAGGGTTATTTTTTCTTTCTTTCTTTCTTAAAAAAAACAAATTCAAGCATGGCTGGAGTGGCGGTTCAACACCTTCACATATATTAATAACGTTTATTTCGCCAACAGGATAGCCTTTGCTGGATGTTGATTTGCTCAGCAAATTAAAATAAAATTGATGGCCCCTTGCGTGCGTAGTGGTACTATTTGGGTTTCAAGTGAGAAATGATCAGAGATCTGTGATTTTTGGTGAAAGCGATCGAGTGTATGATTTCAGTAGGTTTTTCACACACTAGAAGCAATATGAATGTTCCAAAAACAAATTAAAAATCAACCAGTTACGATGGAAGTTAATAAAATTAAATTATCAACAAATATATATACCCCGGTAAGTAAAAGAATCAAACGAATGCTTTCGCTTTAACCAACAAGGTGAAACCATAACAAGCCCTACGTGATGAGCATAAGTCTATAAAAAGAGTTTATATAAAAGATTAATTTATTAAAAAAATATATGCTACTACTAATATATATAGATTGTTTAATGGTATAAGATATTATTAGTTTATTTAAAATTTAATTTTTATAGGAAACTATTATATTAAATAGAATAATTATAAATATTAAAATTAAGATATTTAATAATAGAATCTAATTAATATTAAAAAAAATCTTACTCCAGTCAAACCTATTTAATGTGAAACTCGTAACATTTACTTCTCCCTGTCGATCACTTTCTGACAAGCTATGCTTTGGCGGTTATCTATGCAATTAATAGAAGTAAACATCTTTTGCCACGAAGAACAAGAATATCAATTTTACACTGTTGCGGGAATATTATTTTTTTATTTTAATTATAAAAAATAGTTAACATTTTTACAATATATTTAAAAATTAAATAAATTAATTAAATATAATTAAATTTAACTATTCAAAATAAATTTATATTATATATTTTTTAATATATCAACATTAGTTAATTATTTTCTATATAAATTATAATTAACTAATTTATTTTATTTATTTATTAAAAAAATAATTAATTTTTGTAGTTAAGACTAAAATGATATATAATTTTTACTTATAAATAGATTTGACAATTGAGCAAGACTTTAATTCTGAATCGTTTCCTAGGCGTGTTTCCGCCCACTATATTCGATGCCACCCACCTTAAATTACTATATTTCGCCAGCAGCAAGCTTTGATGAATGTTAATTTCCTCTGCCCAGCAAATCAGAATCAAGCCAACTTTGGATTCTTTCTCGAAGATGTGATTTTATGACCTAAACAAATGGACTTTGATTCAAAGTTGTTATTCAAACAATGAGTAGGGACTGGGGACGGCTCTATGGGAAAACAACCAAGCTGCACTCTAGTTTTTTACTTCTTTTAAAAAGAAGACGTGCATCTTTTTTGACTTCGACTTGGACGAGTGTTGGCTAGCCTGTAATTCCACGCAAAGCAGTTGTATGTGTTTCTCTGACCACAACCATAAACTAACTGAGCAAGATATAGGAAATATTTAATGAAATATAAGTTTAATTTTCTTCCCCCCCCCCGGGCCACAACCCCAACTATTTACTACTATTTTAAGGAGTTTTGACCTAGCACTCGCTTTATATTAAATTAAGTAACTTGTAAAGAAAAAAATAGTACAGAAAATGGAATGGATGGGTTACTAAAAAGAAGTGCAGTATTGCTTGCTCATAAAAATGATGATGATGGAGTGCTTGTTACAAGAAAAAAATCGGATGATAAAAGAATTAATGTAGTTTTACTTGCAAATGGATAATGATGTTAATGGGGAAGTGGAAGGTGAGTGGGCGGCGTCGGGTGGCTTGGGGACCAATTCGTAGTGGATCGTGGGGCATCTTGACTTTGAATTCTTTTCAATGTAAGCGGCCGCCATATATAGCCCGTCATTTTGGATGCACACCCACATCATCCAAATCCTAGTCTCTTCTTTCTTGCCCGACTTTTAGGGGATGTGGTTTTGAGATTATGAAACCAGCTTAATTTGAAAAGGACATAACTAAACAAGACAAGTTTGTATTTTTTTAATGGGGAAACAAAACAAACTTGGCATTTCACATTCTTCTTTCCAACAGAGGTAAAAACATATCGTAACATTTATCTTTCTTTTTTTTCCATCTAAACTCAATGAATAATAATATTACCCCTTCATTTTTCATCTCTCTCCTCCCAAGCTTTTGTTCCCTGTTCCAAAAATGGCAACCACCTCCCCCTTCCTCTAATCTTCCATAGTTCCTCATTTGTCACATTATTATACTCACATTCAGAGTTTTTAAATTAGGCCGACGCTGGCGTCATACACGCTTTCCTTCATTATATAACTATATATATAAAGTACAAAGGGATCACTCAGCCACAACCCATCCCCATCCGATCAATCTCCATCCAAAAGTATGGCAACCATGTTCCGAGTGTGTTTCCTTCTCATACTCATCTCCCCTGCTCTTGCCGTCCTCTGCAACCCCGCCGACAAGAAGGCACTCCTCCAGCTCAAGCAAGACCTCAACAACCCCTACCTCCTCGCCTCCTGGAACCCCGACACTGATTGCTGCTACTGGTACACCGTTAAGTGCGACCGCAAAACCCACCGTATCATCTCCCTCGCCATTCAAGACAACGTCCCCTACACCAACTTCTCCTCTCAAATCCCTCCTTCCATTGCCAACCTCCCTTTCCTCCAGACCCTTATTCTCCATAAACTTCCCAACCTCACTGGTCCCCTCCCTCCGGCCATCGCCAGCCTCACCTCCCTCTCCTACCTCACTATCAGCTGGACCAATCTCTCCGGCCCCGTACCCGACTCCCTCGCCCAGCTCAAAAACCTTCGCTTCTTGGACCTCTCCTTCAACAACCTTTCCGGCCATATTCCTAGCTCCCTCTCTCAGCTCCCTAACCTCATATCCCTTAGCTTGGACCGCAACAGACTCACCGGCCCAATTCCCGACTCCTTCGGATCCTTCAACTCCTCCCCCGCCCTGTTCCTCTCCCATAACCAGCTTTCTGGCAGAATCCCGACGTCCCTGGCCAACCAGGACCCGACCCGAATAGAGTTGCAGAGGAACAGGCTGGAGGGCGAAGCCTACATGCTTTTCGGGCCCAACAAGACGACCCAGATGGTGGACTTATCGAGGAACTTGCTGGCTTTCGATATCGGCAGGGTGGAGTTCCCCACCAGCTTGATAGCGTTGGACCTGAATCATAACATGATATACGGGAAGCTTCCCGAGGGCCTGAAGGCGGTGGATTTCTTGCAGATGTTGAATGTAAGTTATAATAGGATGTGTGGCGAAATTCCTCAGGGCGGAAGGCTGCAGAGGTTTGATGTTGATTCCTATTTTCATAACAAGTGCCTCTGTGGATCTCCGCTGCCCAACTGCAAATGATTGGATTAGCCCATGCCCTTCCACGTATTACTCGCCATTCACTCGAATCTCAACATAACGAGAAAGGACGTGAGAATGAAGAGTGATGGCAGTTTATTTTGCTCTATATCTTAGAAAATAAACATGGCTTGAGTGACGCCTTTGTATCCAAATGTGTTGTTGTGGCCAGCATATAGAAGGCATATAATAAATATTTTCACCATAAAAAAAAAAAAGGCACCTAATAAACTCCTCAGCATAATAGCTTTTGGCGTAAAACGCTAGAAAATACCAGACACGGTAGATGATTCGGGAGTAATCACCCTTTCAGCCAGCTCCTCGTCCTCCCATTGCCCTCTCCTGCTCGCTCCGAGAACTGTCATCTCCAGGACAAGAAAGCCCTTGTTCAAATCGCCTAGCTGCTGGACCTCGATACCGATTGCTGCGACTGGTACACCATTAAGTGCCCCTACAACCGTATCATCTCCCTCTCCATTCTCGACAACTTCCCCTACACCACCTTCTCTCAAAATCCCGACTTCCATTGCCAACCTCCCTTACCTCCGCACCCTTGTACTCCATAAACTCCCCAACCTCACTGATCCCCTCCCTCCGGCCATCGCCAGCCTCACCTCCCTCTCCCACATCACTATCAGCTGGACCAATCTCTCCGGCCCCGTACCCGACTGAGTTGTTGGACGTGTTCTTCAACAACCTTTCCGGCTCTTTTCCTAGCTCTCTTTCTCAGCTCCCGAACCTCACATTTCTTTGCTTGGACCGCAACAAACTCACCGGCCCAATTCCCGACTCCTTCGGATCCTCCAACTCCTCCCCTGATCTGTTACTGTCCCATACCGGCTTATAGATGACTACCCCGGGCCAGGAACTTATAGATGCTTAACTAATCTGTCAGGGTGGCAAACAAAAAAAAACCTCATCCCTCAGAAAAATGTGAAGAGTAGATTCTTCAACCTACACTAGTCCTTAACTTTTCACAAATAAAGAAGAATAGTGAAGAGATGTGAGAGAGACGCATGGAACATGCATAGAAACAGGGCTTGATGTCATATGTGCTTAATATTAAATTAAGACTAGTTACTTAAAATAAAGATTAAATATTTTCATTAATTAGTTAATGCCCATATACATGTTTATTAAATTTAACAATTTTAATCTCATCCATACAAGCAACGGGGACATGCATTTGAAATCCAAAATCAGAATCACAAGGGAAAAAAGCCATGGAAGTACCCACCACGCGAGAGTACTGGAGCTGTATAGCAATAAATTTTTGGCAATAGTGCGAGTGGGGTATTTACTCAGGTACGTAAAGAATCTTTTAATAAAGAAACGAACAAAATGATGAGGAGTACTATCTCGTGGGACATAGACCAAACAATAGGGAAAATTGGAAAAAAAAGGACCAAATCAGTATATATTTTTTCAAATTAAAAAGATAGGATAATATCTTATTCAAATTAAAAATAAACTAAGCTCCAATGTCCCATACACAAGATAACTCAAAAGATATATTTTTTGTTCGCATCGCTGCCGCTTGGGAGAAAGATATAGAAGGAAATGGGTGAAGCCTTGGCACGGGAACAAAAATCAAGGGGTTGGCCCTTGGAAGGGTAATACCTGCTTTTTCCTCCATGCTAACAGGGGCCATCCACCTTCCATTCGAAGCATTGAATCATAGCAGCAGATTGGTCTGCACAACCTGAAGAGCTAGTGAGGTGCCATGACATCCCTTTCTTCCGCTTCCGAAAGGAATGAACTGAAAATGTTGACCCCTCACATCCAATTGACTCTGTTCATTCCCATCGTCCTTCATAGATCTCTCTGGCCTAAACTCATGTGGCTCCTTTCAGGGATTGGGGTCCCTACCAATAGCCCACACGTTTACGAATAACCGCGTCTTCTATGCTATCTCATATCCACAAACTACAGAGTTTCTTGCTGACTCCCTGAATAGCAATGGGCCTGCTGGGGTGAATCCCCATCGCCTCTTTCCCTACAGTTTGAAGATAAGGAACTTTCACTATATCTGACTCCCCTACTATTCTCTTCTTTCCAACCACCGAATCAATCTCTTGTCTCGCTCTCTCCATTACAAGTGGATGGTTGACTAACTCTGCCAGAGCCCATTCAATGGTTATGGCTGACGTGTCCGTCCCTGCCACAAATATGTCCTGTATGATTTACAGCTACCCATGTTAGTTGTTGTGCCGATACTATGTATACAAAATTTAGAACATAATTAAGGACTCGACTCACAAATATAAGGGCCTTGATTTTTTCTTTTGTCAATTTCATCTGAGTTGTCATCTTCGTATATGTCTAACAAAACGCCCAGTATCCCTGACTTCATCTCCTCCGATACTCATCTATTTTCTTTTTCTCCTTTCTTCTTGATGCTCTTCTATTACTCTTTCCATCAAGGTGCCAAACCTCTCTCGAACTTCCTTCGACCTCTTGTTGAATCCCTGCAAATCCAATATCTTCAAGAACGGAATGAAGTCCGATGTTAAACTTCCCGGCGAGCTCGGCCGTATCTACCACCACCTTCCTCACCACGTCGGCTTCATCTTCATTCTGAGAACTCGTTCGAGTCATAGTCATTCTGGATATAATGTTATTCGAAAGCACGATGAGCTCTGCCCCAACATCCACCGACCTTCCCTTTCTGAAGCAAAGCTGTCAGAAAACTCTTGGTCTCTTACTCCCTCCCCCAAAAGGAATTGATCGAGCATTCTCCCGCCCAGAAGTTCAGACATCCACAGCTTCTTCATGAACTTCCAATAGGGTCCATGGGGGGGGGGCAAACAAGAAATCTTGGAATTCGTAGGTGAAGTGCTTGACAGCAACCGTTCTAGGTGGTTTATTTGAGAAAGAAAATTCGTGAGTTCTAGGGAATTCTTTGGCAGCTTCAGCGGTGGAAACGACAACACAACGTTCAGAGCCGAGGAAAAGGTGGATGATTGTAAAAATCTCGGTGAGGAAGAGGGGAAAGAAGGTGAAGGTGTCCGATGATGGGAAGGGGCTCGCGGGCTGGGCGGACGACGAGCCTTCCACTGTTTTGTCTTCAGCATTATTCGAACAACGATGGTGGAGACTAACCAGATGAAGAAAAGTTTTATGTAGCCTTGGGAATTGGATAAGCCATTATTGAATTTCGCAGCTTCAAACGTCTGAGGAACTTGAAAGATGACCGTGAGAGGATGGGAAAGTAGAAGAGATATCGTTGGCAAAGAGCAAGGCATTCAATGAAGGGTGAAGGACCAATCCGGCCATAATAAAATACGGGTAATTTCTAGTGATGGGCCTGCCTGAACTTGCCTTGCTCGTTTGATGCGGCGTATTGTTATACCAAAAAATTCATAAATTCTTACAAGCATATTTGACTCTTTTTTTTTTTTTTTTGAGGGAAACGAGACGACTGTTAGAAACTAGAAAATTGATTATTATTGCATGTGGTTTACAAGTAAAACTCTTCAATACATCAAAATAAAGAAACCATGTGTCGAGATAGGATGCAGTAAGTTTGTCTATCGATGAATAAGGGACCCGTATTCTTAATAATAATTAAGTTGTGCAGCGATCTTAATTATAATATTTATTTAATTTTTTAAAATAAATCTATGAAACTAAATATGAGTTAATTATAATTAATATAATAATTAATTAATTAATTTAGGTCGATTGAATAGTATATATTATAAATTTTATTTGAAAGGGTTAGATTTAATTATAATTAACTGAATTATTTAATTTTTATATTCATTCAAAAAAATTAACTAATTTTTATAATTAGAATCAGAGACAATAATAAGTTATATTGTGTTGTAAAGGGCTAAATAAAATAAAGAAATCCCAAAAATAAATTGAATGGAATAGTAAATATATATATATATATATATATAATATGTCCCTTGATACACTTAGTCATTTTCATAAACTTTGGTAGAAGGAATGGTAAATTTTAATATTTTGTTGTGCCTAGTCAATCACATGCATGATAGAAGGAAGGAGATTAGCACGTGGCAAAGGGACACCTATCAAGGGGTGAGCCCTCTCAAGGGTCATAGCTGGTTTCTCTTCCATATTAACAGTTCCATTGCCTCCAATCACCTTCCACTCAAAACACTGGATCATAGCAGCTAAGTTAGTTTTCACCACTAACTGTGCCAGCGAGGCTCCCGGACAGTTTCTTCTCCCAGTCCCAAATGGAATAAGCTCGAAATGTTGCCCTCTAACATCCAAATTCCCCCTCCCACTTTCTTCCATGTCCATAAATCTCTCTGGCCTGAACTCAAGTGGCTCCTCCCAAATCTTGGGGTTCCTACCCATTGACCACAAGTTTACAAACAACAACGTTTTTGATGGAATCTCGTAACCACTGACGTTGCAGCTTTCAGATGATTGTCTTACCACCAATGGCGAAGAAGGGTGCAATCTCAGCGATTCTTTAAATACGGCTTGCAGGTAAGGTAGATTGACCAAGTCAGATTCCTCTACTATTCTACTCGTTCCCACCACTGAATCAATCTATTGTCTTGCTTTCTCTATCACATGAGGGTGGTTTATTAATTCTGCTAACACCCATTCCGTGGTTAGGGCCGATGTGTCCGTTCCAGCCATGAACAAATCCTAAAACATGTCACAATTAATAACTTAGTTTCAACGATAATAAATTTAAATGGCTATCCAGCCAATCCTTTGCATCACCATTGAATGGGTAGAAACGATAAGTAATTAGAAGTAGACGTGTATTTTAAATATGGTATGCTTAATGGGCCTTGTGATGAGATGAGTCCTACGTAATGATTGACATTGGACAGATGGATCCATTAAGTTAATTAAAAAGAGGTTTTAGAATTAAATAAATCCACACGCAAGTGGGATAGAGTCGTAATGTCGTATACTACTTACACAATCATATACTATATAGATCATGAAGACGCCGGCGAGAAAATGCTTCCCGGAAAATGTAATTGTAGTTAGTCCAGGGCCCACTTAACGGAATTACAGTATGCCTGTATATTTTACGATTGCATTGGTATTTAAAACATGCAAGGCAACGCATGGTTGATTTCGATAATGCGGAGTTAAAAAAAAAACAGAGATGGGGAACAAAACATGGAACCGAAGTCGGTGAAATTAAACTTAACTGTACTTACCAAGACGAAAGCCTTGACGTTTTCCATGGAAATTTTCATCTCAGAAGCCTCATCTTCATGTATGTCCAGTAAAATGTCAAGCAAATCCCTTGGTTTACCATCTTCACGCAGCTCCCTCCTTTTCCTTCTTTCGTCTTTATGCTCCTTTATCACCTCCTCCATCAAATCGTCAAACCGATCCCGAATTTCTTTCAGTCTTTTGTTCGTCCGTTGACCCTGCAAATTGATGTTCTTAAACAACCAAATAAATTCAAATACATTTAACTTCCCTGCGAGCTCCGCCGTGTCAGTCACCAACTTCCGAATTTCTTTGGCTTCATCATCGTTTGCAGAAGAAGATCGACTCAAGATCATTCTTGATATAATACCATTGGTTAATTTCATTAGCTCGTGGCCAACATCAATGGCTTCACCCGCCAGCCCTTTTCTGAGCAAAACTCCGAGAAACCTCATGGTCTCCGCTCGCCTCACCGGAAGGAGGATGTCGAGGGTGTGGCCACCCAGAAGCTGGGAAATGCATAGCTTCTTCATGAACTTCCAGTAAGGTCCATAGTCCGCAAACAGGAAGCTTTTGGATCCATATGATAAGTAGCGGACGGCAGCGGTTGTGAACCGGTCAGAGAAATAAGATTCGTGGGTTTTAAGGAACTCTTTGGCGATTTCAGGTGCGGAAACAACAACACAAGGGATGGAGCCAAGAAAAAGTTGGAAGATGGGACCATAACGAGCGGAGAGATTATGAAGAGCTCGATGCGGTAACGGTAGAAGAAGGTGGAAGTGTCCGATGAGAGGCAGCGACAGTGGGCCTGGCGGAAGACGAGCCTTGCTCTGATATCTGGTGAGTAGGGCTCGAACCAGAATGGTGGAGACTGCCCAAATCAGGATAACCTGGATGTAGAATTGGAACGAAGCCATGAGAGAAGAACGGCGACGATTGCTAGGGCTTTAATTTTTTGAGAGCACGATGGTCTGGCTGATGTTGATGAAGAGGATAATGAGCCAAATGATCTGGCCTTCCAGCTAATAATACTTATTAATTGGAATTATTAAGATATTATAAAGTGATTCCGACGTCTGCTAATTTTTTATTGGCTCGTCATTATTGCTGATATAATGACAATATTCAGTATCTTCGCTTCTTTATTTGCACTGTTTAATTTCTTTTTCAAAGGTCAACGGTTTACATACATATATACATCCATTTTGTGTACTCCACTACATCCATTTTTATAAGCAATATTAAATTTAATGTATTTTTTTTATTTTTATCCTTCAATTTATTATATATATGTATCTCCCATTTAGTTTCTTTTATATATCTCATCCATCATTCTCACAACAAATAGTATATTTAAAAAATAAATTATATTTTTAACATATTTATTATTTTTAATTAACATTATTGCTTATAAAAAGGAAGTAACATTGATTATTACTTCCAGTGAAAGCACGGCCACATGTCAAGAAAATTAAATTATAGAAAATGGCTTGTCCACATTGGTTGTCAAATAGTTGCACATGGCCGTCCTTGGGGGTAGTCATTTCTTGCATATGATTCTGCTTTTACTGAACCATTCTTATTTGCTAGGAGGCTTCAACTATTGTCACCCATTATAATAATATTTATCCAAACTTGCGGTATTAATTAAAAAAATATTTACCCAAATGGTTGTTGAACGAGAGACCCGAATGAACTGGTATTTCAATATTCAAATTTATTTGTTAAATACAGGAATTCCAAAAATAAACTGAAATTAATAGGGAATACATATGTTTATTATCATACTCGCCGTCACTACCTGCTTGCCGTAGTCTTCATTATCGTGGAGATAATAAATAATAGTTAATAATTTATTTATTTTTTATCATATATTATTTTTAATAATTTATTGATCACAAACATTATTTTAAAGATAGGTATCTAAATACTAATTTATTTAAAAAATATTATAAATTCTTTTTTAAAAACTATTTTTTTTAAACAAAAAAACTTATCTAATAAACATGCAGTAAACCCAGCCATTATTTTCAAAATCGTGCTATTCAGAAAATACGTCATGCTTATGAGAGTAAGGAGGTAGCTTATAGGAAGAGTGATAATAGTTTGACCTGTTCAGCTAATGCTTATTAATTGGCATTCAAATATTACTTATTCCAACTTCCGGTAACTTTTTATATTCTCATCAATTACTATTGATCGGTATTGATAATAAATGACAAGACTATTCATCTTGTTTGACTAGTCTCAGTTCAAGTCGAAAAAATTATTCATCTAATTATATTTATAAATTAATTTTAATATATTTTATATAAACTAAAACAATTTTTAAATTTTATTAACTATACTATAAAATTTAATAATATTTTAATTTTTTTATTTAATATATATTATATCTTATACAAATAAAGTTGACTAATAATAAATGAATGGTAAAATAATATATTTATATAAAAAAATTCTCAATACTTTATAAATGTGATTAAAATAAATTTTTTATATGTCTTATAAATAGTACTAGATAAATAAATATTAACAGTCCCTATTACAAGATCCCTTTCAAAATTGTTAAATATATATTAAATTGTTCAAAATTTTCAAGTTTGCCTTATTGAAATTTTATCTTCTAATATTTAAAAACCATTCCCACTTCTCTCCAACTATTTCTTTCTTTTCAATAGGAATTAAATAGGGATACAATTATAAAATAACCTTCCAAGAGACTTATATTTAGAAGCAAGCATTTCTTCTACAACATATTTGTAATACCACTAGAGTGGTAAGTTATAGACCATTACATAGCATAAAAAAAATCAGCTTGGTTATTATCTTCTCAATTAAGAAAATTGATAGTGATTTTCCAATTCCAATACAAAATCTTCTAGCTGAATCAATACTATTTGGATAGAGATGGTAATCATGGTTGTCCCTTGTGATTGTTGTTGTAAATGCTTTCACCAAGATCACAAAAGACCTCAACATACAGTTCCATTGCCTTTTAAGTGACAAATCTCTAAACAATTTTATAAATACCCATGATTTGAGTTATCCCATGACTTTGTCAGAATATATTATATTCATCCAATCCTTAATTTAAGGTATAATTTATAATATAAATTATACTACAAACTATATTTTATATTAAAGAATACTACAAATTAGATATGATAATAATGACCGGATGAGTATATAGTTTAGAGAGTATAGTGTCTTTAATAACATTTATCATATTCAAAAGTTAAAAATTTATCAATTTTGTTCTAACGTCGAATGTCTTGCCTAACCCAAGTTAATTAATCTTAAAAGATTCTGGATGAGATTTAATGTGTAGCTTAGGCGAATAAAATATTGAAATTGGCCACATTAGCGTGTAAATAAAAGAAAGTACACCCTATTTGTCAATCTTAATCCCATACATGAGGGAAATTAATCAATTGTGAGGTAATCATGAATAGTATATAATATGAATTGATCATAAGAGTTATATTTAATTATAATTAATTTAATTATTTTATTTTTTATATATATCTAAAAAAATTAATTGATTTTTATAATTAGGATGAGAGAATATTAAGTAACCGAGGGGGTATTCTATGTAATGCGTTGTGAAACAACCTTGAACTGATATCGTTTTGGGGTTACTTCAAAAATTTAAACCAAAGATTACATATAGTGCAAAATCGTTTTCTCTGAGGAGCCAAAATGAGAAATTAAATTCATAAGTAACTAAATGCAATGCAACCTAAATTAGAAAATAGAATTTATTTTGATTGACTAACAACTAAATGCAATGAATTAAAAATAGATTTAAATAAAATATTTTTGATATTTTTAGTTTAAAGAAAGAAATAATGAATGATAATAAGTGAATAGAATAAATTCAAGGGTGATTAATAATAATAAAAACAATCCTAAAATTCAATAACGCAGACAATCATAGCTTCAAAAGATATGGGAGTTATAAATAATGAATTAACAATTATAATTAAGCTTTTAATCCAACAACCGAGCCACCTCGAATTGTCACAAAATATTTTATAAGTCCTAATTTATTAACTGCTACCAGAATAATAAAATAGGACTAAATATATTAAAAACCAATGCTCAATTATAACTCAATAATTCATAAAATATAATTTAAACTAACAAGAGACACAACGATCCAATAATTCAAGCCACCTTGAAAAATAAAAAATTATTCACAATAATCTCAATTCCATGTCTGACCCAGATCAAGTAAATGAAATTAAAGTTAATTAAATATTAATGTCAAATGTCAGTCACAATAATCCTCAATAAATAAAAATAAATCATTTTAAATATCCCAAATAATTATAAAATTAATCCCAAGACCTATGAGTCATAATAAAATTATTAGGTAGAGCATTATAGTAACTTATACTCCCCTTTGAGATCCCAAACTTATGTCTTTACTATTGAATTAGAGAATTATAAATGCTTAGCCACGGATTGCCATAAAAATTGATGCCACCATCAAGCTCTTGCGTGAATTTTCTTTCAATTCAATTGCGTCTTGTTCTCTCAATTCTTTCCAATTCTCCTTTATATCCCGCGGCAGCTCTTGTGTGCGTTCGTCTTGCCTCTTTTTAAAAAGAGGAATCATAACCTAATGGGCCAACTACGATTTGGCCCATTAGGTCTTATTTTATAATTTTTAATTTAATAGTCCTTTATTGTTATTTGTGAATTCTGATTTCTCCTAAATTCCTAAAATATAAAATCATAATAATGTAATAAATTTCATTCTAAAAATAATTGTTTAGGAGAAATAATAAAAAACATAACAATTATGTCCCTATTAAGCGCTAATTCAATATAAGTCATATTAATTCAATTAATGCACAAATAATAAAATTAAGGACCATAATGTTGACAAAAGTCCACTAAAATGATATAAATTAATATATAAAAATATGGGTTTGTCACGTTATAAATGGCTAAATGGAGAAATACATATATGTAAAAGCATATGTGTATCTATATATAATATGTCCCTTGAAATTCTTATTTTCATAAACTTTGTCCAACAAATGTGCAAGTAATGAATGAAAAATTTTATTATTTTGCTATGCCTAGTCAATCGTGCACATGCAAGATAGAAGGAAGGAGATTCGCACGTGGAATAGGGACACATATTAAGGGATGAGCCCTTGGAAGGGTCACAGCTGGTTTCTCCTCCATATCAACCAATCCATTGCTTCCATTAACCTTCCACTCAAAACACTGAATCATAGCAGCTACGTTTGTTTTCACCACTAATTGTGCCAGTGAGGCTCCTGGACAGCCTCTTCTTCCACTCCCAAATGGAATCAGCTCAAAATGTTGCCCTCTAACATCCAAATTCCCCCTCCCATCTGCTTCCATGACCATAAATCTCTCTGGTCTGAACTCAAGCGGCTCCTCCCAAAGGTTGGGGTCCCTCCCCATTGACCACAAGTTTACAAACAACAACGTTTTTGCTGGAATCTCGTAACCAACGACGTTGCAGCTTTCAGATGATTGTCTTACTACAAATGGTGAAGTAGGGTGAATCCTTAGAGTTTCTTTAAATATGGCTTGCAGGTAAGGGAGTTTGACTATGTCAGATTCCTCTACTATTCTGTTCATTCCCACCACTGAATCAATCTCTTGCCTTGCTTTCTCCATCACATGAGGGTGATTGATTAGTTCTGCTAGTGCCCATTCCATGGTCAGGGCAGATGTGTCCGTTCCAGCCACGAACAAATCCTAAAACATGTAACGATTAACAAATCAGTTTCAACGATAATAAATTGAAATGGATACCCAATCCCTTGCATCAACTCTAATGATTTACTTTAACGAGGACAGGGACGATAAGTAATTAGAAGTAGACATGTATTTTAAATATGGTGCACTGCTAAATGGGTCTCGTGATGAGATGAGCACTTAATGATTGACATTGGATGGCCGGATCCATTAAGTTAATTAAAGAGGTTTTAGAATTAAATAAATCCACTCGCAAGGGGAATAGATCATGAAGTCGTCGGTGTTAAAAATGCAATTGTAGTTAATGGGCTAGGGCATACTTAGCCGAGTTACAGTCTGCCTGTATATTTTACTATGGAATTGACATTTAAAATATTCTTTCCTTTTGTTTTGGCAGGGGGTGTAGCGGAGGAGACGTTTGAAATATTCAAAGCAGCGCATTATTGATTTAAATTTACTCTGCTTACCAAGACGAAAGCCTTGATGTTTTCCACGGAAATCTCCATCTCAGAAGCCTCATCTTCATGTATGTCCAGTAAAATATCAAGCAAATCCCTCATTTCACCATCTTCACGCCGCTCCCTCCTTTTCCTTCTTTCGTCTTCATGCTCCTTTATCACCTCCTCCATCAAAGCATCAAATCTATCCCGAATTTCTTTCAGTCTTTTGTTCTGTCGACCCTGCAAATTGATGTTCTTAAACAACCAAATAAATTCAGATAGATTTAACTTCCCTGCAAGCTCTGCCGTGTCAGTCACCAACTTCCTAATTTCTCTGGCTTCATCATCGTTTACAGAAGAAGATCGACTCATGATCATTCTTGATATAATACCATTGGCTAACGTCGAAAGCTCATGACCAACATCAATGGCTTCACCCGCCAGCCCTTTTCTGAGCAAAACTCCGAGAAACCTCATGGTCTCCGCTCGCCTCACCGGATGGAGGATATCGAGGGTGCGGCCACCCAGAAGCTGGGACATGCATAGCTTCTTCATGAACTTCCAGTAGGGTCCATAAGTTGCAAACATGAAACCCTTGGATCCGTAAGATAAGTAGCGCAGGGCACCGGTTGCGAACTTGTTGGAGAAACAAGATTCGTGGGTCTTAAGGAACTCTTTGGCGATCTCAGGTGAGGAAGTAACAACACAAGGGATGGAGCCAAGAAAAAGTTGTGTGATGGGCCCATAGCGAGTGGAGAGATTATGAAGAGCACGATGTGGTAACGGTGGAAGAAGGTGCAAGTGTCCGATGAGAGGCAACGACGGGGGTCCAGGGGGAAGACGAGCCTTGCTCTGATATCTGGTGAGTAGGGCTCGAACCAGAATGGTGGAGACTGCCCATATTAGAATAAGTTGGATGTAGAATTGGAACGAAGCCATGAGTGGAAAACGACGATAGCTATGCTAGGCTTGAGATTTGGCCTTTGCGTATTAATTGGCAGTAATTGTTTTTCAAAGATCGATACTGAATAGTTTAATTGTCCACGTTCCCCACGTATCAATTATCGAGGAAAAAATAATGGTAGGCAAATCGTCCCTATGATTCTCCTACCGCTTTAAAATACTTGATAACACCCCATTCGATCTGTCAATCCAATCAATCCTTTCAAAATCAGCCTTAAAGCTATTACCACAATTTAGGATTAATCTAACGATCTTGATCTTGATCTTGATCTTGATCTTGTGTATTAAAAAAAATATTGCATAGGAAAAAAGTAGTAATATGTCCATGATATGCTCATTTTCATCTTACGGTATTAAAATATTGCATAGAAAACATAAATGTATTGATTTCGATAATTCAATAATTTAATTATCATCAAATCCACACAGGCGCGCAATTAGTAATTCATGATTATAGTATTTATTAGTTAGATTCATATATTACTAATAACTATATATGCATGTGCATGGAGATAATACCTTTATATAATATTATATTGTATAAAAAATATATATCATAAAAATAATATATTCCATTTTGTACTAACATTAAAAAAATATTTAAAAAAACAGTATTTGAATTTTGATTTCACTCAGAAAATCCCGTTAATTGCAAGAATGTCTATTTAAAAATAGGATTCGTCGCTACAATATTTTACTGGATATGCTTGATTCCTTCGGGAGCATGATATTATGATAATTTTTTGAAAACATATTTGACAAATTTTTTATAATGCACAATATCGAAATCTTCTTCATAAGGGAGACAACTATTTCTTTCTTTGTTTTTCCAAATGAATTCATGCAAGTAGACAAAACCACATATGGCATGCATGGACAGACAGACAATTCCCAGCTAGCATGCGAGGCCTGCTTCCGCTCTGGTTTTTATCCTCACAAGCAGACATGATTTGTTGAACGAGGACTGAAATTTATAGAGAACAGTGTTTATAACTGCAGCGCAATATATTGAATATATGCTAATTTTCATAAAAGTCGGTAAATGACATCTATGCTTCATAGCAACAGTTCTGCCGAACAAATTTTCTTATTTTGCTATGCCTGCTCGATCACGTGCATGATAGAAGGAAGGAGGTTCGCACGAGGCACTGGTACACTTGTAGATGGTTTCTCCTCCATATCAACAGTTCCGTCTTCCCCATCAACCTTCCACTCAAAGCACTGAATCATAGCAGCTAGGTTCGTTTTCACAACCTGTTGTGCCAGTGAGGCTCCTGGACAACTTATTCTTCTGCTCCCAAAAGGAATCAGCTCAAAATGTTGCCCTCTGATAACATCGAAATTCCCCTTCCCACTTCCTTCCATGCCCATGAATCTCTCTGGCTTGAACTCAAGGGGGTCCTCCCAAAGCTTGGGGTCTCTCCCAAGTGACCACAAATTAACAACCAACACCGATTTAGCGGGAATCTCATAACCACAGACGTTGCAGCTTTCCGATGATAGTCTTCCTAACACTTGAGGGGTAAAGAGAAGGAACACGTTGACGAAATAGCAAAGCTCACGGAGGGTAGGAGGTGCCGCCGACCATGGGTGGGGATGTGGAGGAAGCATTCATTTCGGGGGTATTTTCTTGCTATAGTTAAAAACGAGAGGGTCCTGAATCCTGATTCTTGACCCCTGTTTGGGCAATCGATAAGGTGGGGCGCCAATATTATTCCTTGTTTTATGCTCTCATCAGTTTTAAAGTCCCCGTCCTCCATCACCCATGAAACTGTGCCCAGCCTCCAATTAGAAAAACCTTCCATTAATGGCAACACCATTTCAGTCTTTATGATACTAGTACTTGCTCATTTCCTTTTTATTTGGTGGGCCATCTGTGCATTAATTTCATCTATGTTGCACCCTCGACAAAAAGAATATGCGCCCACACAACTCTCGATTAGTCCCATTACTTCACCTAATTGTTTCGCAAGTCAACTATACAGTTGTACTTGTGAGACAACTATTATTCAATTCCATCATACAAACATTTTCCAACCCATCTAAATTCTACGTTAAGAGAAAAAGATAACTTAATAGGCATACATCATCAGAATTATGCTGTACAAAATTCAAAGAACCTGAATCCGGTGGTTAAGAGCTACAAGCTTTCTGTATTATCCAATACTTGTAAAAACATTTTATATGCGGCCGCTTTCTACTTACTTTTCAGCATACAAAATCCTTCTTTGCATGCTCTGTTCATTATATGTTAGTGAAACCTCTTAATTTGCTTCTGCTTTCTTCGTACTCGTACACCTGCACTTAGCCCGTTTCTCACTCAGAGTCTGTAGAATGCATTCATTATGTGAGTGCAGACGCAAAGGCATCAATTAGACCGTCATAATTTTGGGTAAACTTACGTACCTTGAATTGTTTCTGAAGATCTTTAATATACACCACAGCCAAGTCCAACATGTCTGCTGTGTTTGTTTGCTGCCAAGAACAAATTCATACAATGACAAACTTTACACATACAGATATAAAATGCGAATCATGAATCTTACCTTGTCCATGTTTGGGACAAGATCCTGTAACTTCTTCATCCGTTCACTGATACGAGTTCTCCTAACCTGTATCATAACTTGTTCTCAGAATCATCTTAATTTATTTCTCGTATTTTTGGCAAAGGACTAATAATTACTCCATTCAGCTTGATACAAACAAGTACTGCCATATTTAGCTGGCTTTGGCGCAGAGAAGAATTCCTACCCTTTCGGCTATGCTTCGTGGATGAGTGGCACAGCCCCGCTTTGCTCTTATTTTACAAGGAACAGAATCTGGGAATTGAAGAAACTTCTCCACACCAGCCGCATGTGATAGGGTTTTTGGCAAACTCAAGTGATGCGATAATACATTAACGCGACTTCCAGGCTCAATATTCTGAACATACCAACATGTTCATATCAAGAAGAGGGAAACCGAATAAACAAAGTTGGGTGAATATATATATAAACCAGGGTCCTCAAAGAATTGAGTAGCTGATATATTATACCTGAGCATCAGAATACAACTTTTCATTACTAGTTTGATCTCTTTTAAAACCGTTGAGATTTTCTGAGACATGTGAAGTATCATTCCAGGAGGCATAAGGGAAGCCAGGGCCATAATACCGAGTATCACCATTATTATTAGTTCCCACCCTACCATCATCTGGGCTCGTTGCTCCAATACCATCACATTCTATTTCAGAGATCTGGGACAGGGCTCCTAGGGAGATACTTCTTGATGAGAAGTTAATCTGATTCTTCAATCCGTTGATAGATGGAGTAAGTCCACCTATACTACTGCCGTTCACCGCACCATAGTTTCTTACCTCTTTAATGGTGCCATACCCTGCAATTTACAAATAACCTCTCGGTATTTTAAAAGGCCACGAAAATCAAAGATATTTTTCTTCAAGAAAGAAACAGGGTAAGGTATCTATCATCAGTTCATGCCTCCTCAAAATGAAATTACAACTATTGTGCGTTAAACATAATTTAAAATTCCCAATCTGACGTTTATGACTACATGACAGCCAATGGAAGTGATTCGCTGTAAGAAACGAGAGAGAGCTGAGTTGGATATTAAAAAGGGCAACCGCAGAGGAACATGCAATTCGGATCACCAGATTCGAAATAATCATAAAATAGAATCACTTGTCCACAATAGTATCAAATTGTGTTCAATTCCTTAAGCTAGAATTCCATATGCTTCTAATGCTCGATCAATCATACTATCAAATCGTGAAATCTAATTTCGATGCAAAATGTTGTGTTGCCGTGGCAATTTCTGTTTCCTAGTTAACAAAACAATTGAAAGAACGCCGAAAAGGATAACAATTTGCTAAAAAGCAGCCAACACAGGAAGCAGAAGAAATACTGTACCATTAGGAAATGGGACGTTGGAGAAAAGACCGGCAGGGGAGCTACTTTGCCTAAGAAGAGACGAAGCAAAACTTTTTGGCCGAGTTTCGTGATCCATTCCCATTGAACCCATCAGTCCAAAGGAGCTATCCATGGATGAACTATAAGAAGAACTGTGCGTTGGATAGTGAGGTGGTAGGCCGCCGCCACTATGGCCTTGCTGGGAATTCATGCGGTTCAGAGCAGCCTGCGATGGAGATTTAGGGGTTTTGTGTTCGGATTCGAATTCTTGAAAACTCGGCGACGCCGTATCGTGGCTATTACTGCTGTTTGCGAATCTCGAAATTCGCCTCTCGGATTTAACAGATTCAGCAGCTTGTCTGAAATTAGCGAGAAGCGAACTGGGCGCAGAGCGAAAGCGAGCCAATCCTGAATTGGATTGATGCTTCTGGGGCTGATAATTCTGATGCGAATTCAAATCCATAAATGCCTCTGTTGTTGTCCCTGATACTGATTATTATAGCTTTTTGGCAAAGGTGAAAATCACCCGGATATCAGAAACACAAGAACCATTATCTAAAAGACCCGCCGCTTTATCCAATAAAATTCTGAGAATTTTTGTTGTCCTCTTCCTTCTTTCGAACTTTGTGAGAGGAATTTTCACTTTTCCGCTTACTTTCTAAGCAGGGTGGGATAAGATCTTGTAAAAGAAGCATCCAAAGGGAACAGAACCCTAGATAGCCGAGGAAAGAAAGCTGAAAGGTGAGCTGGGGCAGAATAGATACAAAGATCCAGTGAGTAGGACGGGCAGATTAAGTTATACAGAGATGATTATCTGCAGCTTTAGGAAGCAAATAAAATCACATGAATGAAGAGCAGAGGACAGAGACGCATAGAGAGAGAATGAAGAAAGGGAAGGAGAGATAGAGTAGAGACGAAGGCAATATATCGGTGCTGGGGCAAGTTCAACCTATAACGAAGTACAGAAAGACATCCATCAATGTCTCATTCGCGAGTGACTCTCCTTTGAGCTAGTGGTTATTCCTTTTGATATTTAAAAGTACAATTATGCCCTCGCCACGCCCTCTCCTCTCTTTCTCATGGCTCTACATGAGTAATAATGGCAATACCTAATATAAATCCTCGCTAACATGATGTTTAATATGCATTATCCATTTATTAAAAGGTAATTTTATTTTTCCTTCTTTCAGAAGTCTATCTTATTTATATTCTGGACCATTAACACACCTTCCCGAAGCAAGAGAATAATTGAATAAAGGTAGCCACCGTTGGGACCCTGATGTTGATGGCCATTGGTCATTTAGATTTGAATATATGGATCTATGGTTTTCTGTTTGTGGCGTCGCTGTCACGAATTATAATTCTTCGTTTTCCATTTGCATTTGATCAAAATCCAAACGCTAGCCAGCAGCTCAGCAATTTTAAATTAATGTAAATATTAATAAGCCCGTACAAAGGGGAAAGCGTACACTTTGACAACTCTTAGATAAGAATGGATATAGGTAACAATTGTTGTTATTGTAAATGGTAATAATCTAGTAGGTATCATGTGTCTCAATTCTTGCTGTGCGTGACTTTGTATGAAGTAGCCAGTAGCCAGTAGCCACCAGCCGGTGTTGGTATTGATTCGGGTAAGAGATGCTGCAAATCTCAACTCATCAGCTCTTAGGATTCCATGTATCCCAAGGGGGGTCCACAACATTCTCTAACTTCGAACGGGTTTTAAGAGTTTTTTTTTTTTATTTCCTTTTCGAGTTTAATGCTTATAAGCCCAGAAGCTATGCAAAATCGCGTGAAGTAATTTGAATATTCATGAGAATGTGGCATGAAAACGAAAGGATGGGATGGTTTCATTATGAATACCGATGGTGTGTAAAGTGCCATAATTAAATCCCAAGTGTTCTACTTTTTAAACTTGATAAATACACCAAATTTGTATTTGAGTGTTAAATAAATGTTAAAATTACGGTGGGCAGGTGACAATTAGTGCATGGCCAATAAGCGCAATTATGATTGAATTGATCGTATTATAATTAGCGAATCGGTGTCAAGAAACAGGGCACGGAGTAAGGATCTTTGAATAATTAATTAATTAATACTGTGGAAGAAGGGAGAATACACTGGTGGATGCAAACTTGCAATGAGTTATTAGAAACCCCCGCGGTTTTGAGGTCATTAATTAAATCAACCCCACTAATTCAACAAGTCAAGATCAAATATGTTCAATTTGGGGCGGGAGCAGAACACGATTATCATGTCAAGATAGAATATAACTTTGGGTGGGGTGGGGGCAGTCGTCCCTTTCGAGAGGACGCGAACAATTTTCCCTTCTCCTTGCAGGGCATCTGAATTGCTGGAATTAATTTATGATTAACAGTAATCAGAAAAAAATAAGAGGGAAAAAGATCGAGCTCGTGAAGGATGACGGCCTAAGGCTGAGGAATTCACTTGACTCTCTCTAGCGCCGTCCTTCCAAGAATAGCTCCTCTCCTCATTTGTATTATTATACGTTTCATATTTAATTCTTACGCTTTACCAAAATTACCAAAAGAACGAGAGAGGAAAAAGTTGAATTGAAATTAAATATAACATCAGGGTAACCACCTTGCCACCTGGATTCCTCCATTCAAGATGGGAATCAACTTGCTGTTGATAACGACAATAATGAAGCCCTTTTCTGGTTTAGGGTAAATAAAGGGAAAAGCGCAGAATCGAATTTGGCCTATGCAGGGGGCACAATATCTAGTGAAGATGGAACGTGCAAAAGCTCTTTCTGCCAGAGATATCTACGATTAGTTCTTTCAAAAAGATTTGTTGCTTACAAGCAACAAGGGGGAATTAATTGATTTATAGGATCAAATTCCCCGCATTCAAGTCATTAAACTCCCCGTGCATGGATTAAAGGCACGTCGGTGCTTCGATGAAAGCTTCGCCGCCTAACATCTCGAGTCTAGATGCAAATCTTGAAGGGCCTCGTTCGAACAAACATGGATAAGGATAATATGGGAATGGCGTTCAGAACGGCTATAGAGTGGAACAGAATAATGAATGCTAGATTCTTGTATTCTGGTGACATTGCTAACATGATGAATGATGGCCTATTATGCATTACTTGGTCACAGACAAGCAGCTTTTAATTATTCGATGGAATCTAGTTCCGCCATCTTATTGAGTTTTGCCTCGTGAGAAAAATAGATTAAAAAGAAAGAAAGTGGTCCCAAGATCAGTAGTGGGGTTGTGGGGGCTACCTGTGAATTGTGATGGAAGAAGAAAGTAAGAACAAGAAAAGGCAGGAGGAGGAGGAGGAGGGGACAATATAGAAAGATAATGCCCCATTTAGTAGGATAGAATTGGGAGGTTGAAAGTAGAGGTAGAAGAGTGGAATTGAGTTCTTTGCATGTTTGATAGCACTTCATTCCTATTTTTATTTTTATTAAAATATTTATTTAATAATATGAAAATAGAGATAAAAAATTATAAATAAAAATAAGATTGATTACTTTTTTATTTAATATAATAGAATTTATTTTTATTTTTATTTCTAATATTTTGAGTTATTTAAATTTCATAAAAATACTAAACAATAAGATAGAAAAGTGTAAATAAAATATTTTAGATAATTTTATTCTAAATTATAAAATTTATAGATAATTTTAATATTTTTTAATTTTGACACTTACACTTCTAATATTTTTTATCATTTCAGTTATATTAAAAAAATAAAAAAATGAGATAATAGAAGTTAAAATAAAATATTTTATATCATTTTATTTTAAATTATAAAATTCTTAAATAACTTTAATTTTTTAAAATTATAAAAATATATATATAAATTTTATATTTATTTTTAATTTACTAAACAAATTTTAAAAAAATATTTTAAATTTAATTTAATTTTCATTTCTAATTTCATACAAAAATTTTCCATCCTGCCCCAGTGGATTCTTTGGGCTCCTCAGGTACTGAAGGGAACTAAGATTGGTTTCTTGGAGGATATTTTATGACCATTATGGCCACACGTTTTATCACTGGACAATTTTATCTTTCTAATTATCACACTTTCCTCCCTTGTCTGGCATATCTTTCTGACCCAAGCCTCGCCCTCCGACATTCAACTCCGACGGCTTCCCTCTCCAGTGAGAACGCTAGAAGACGGCGACAAAAGACATAACTCACCATGGTTGTCGCTATCTCTGGCACAATAGCCTTATTCGACGGCGCCTCGACATCCTCCTCCGTAGAGAGAACCGAACGTGGTCGTGGCGAGATCTGGAATAGACGATTTCTTCGATTTCAAGTTCTTGGCTTCTATAGTCTTGTTCGACGGCGACGAAACAATGATGGGAATACAGATCTGATGGGTTTCGATTTCAATGGTGACCTTTGATTATCGTCTTCGCACAATGATTGTAATGCAGATCTGGAATCTTCCTACCTCCTCTGCATCCAGCTGCATCAAGGACAACAGCCACTTGCGACGATTTGTCTTCGATTTCAAGTTCTTGGCTTCCATAGATCTGAAACATCCTCATGTTCTTCTTCGACGGTTGAAGCTCAATTTAAAGTTATTCACCTTCGATTTCTTTGTTGTTTGTAAGAAAACTAATAAAGAAAGGATGCAGGGTTGTTTCTCTGGTGGCTGGTGACCATTTTTCTGGCGCCCGATAGTTGTTACTGTGGTGGTTGACAATTGTTCATGGTGGCTCGGGTTTTCCTAGTGAAGGGGATATAGGTCTTTTTAAATTATAAATGAATATATTAATTAAAAAATTATATGCTATACCAAATAAACCTTTAATAAGTTCAATTCTATAAAAAAATTCTTCCAAGAGGGGACCTACAAATTCCACGCCCAGGCTGCAGCCTGCTGCAGAAGGCTTTTTACCCTTTTATTCAGATTCAGCAATCTGAGTAGGCCCATAATCCAACGTTATATCAGCCCAAACATTCCTAACTGCACAAACCCGGCGACCAATTGTAACAAGTTTTTAATGTGTTATCCGATGCAAGTAGCTAAATTGCCTAAACCTGTATGCAATGAAGTTGAGAGATTACAGGGAAATTTTATCTAGGGGTATAGTGAGGATACTCATGGTTATCATTATGGAATTAAATTGTTCAACCTAAAGCCTATAGGGGACTTGGTTTCAAAATATTGATTTTGGTTAACAAAGCAAGCGGGGCAAATATAGCATGTGATGTGGTTTAAGGTTTAAAAGGTTGGTGGGTGGATGTTTTATTACACAAATATATGTTACGGAATGAGAAAATTTTGCTGGAATTCAAGAAAAGTGATTATGAATTCTGAAAATTTATCTCACAACAGAAAGGATTATGGAGAGATAGATGGGATGACATATTAGAGATAGTCAAAAGGTAAATTTTCTTAATGATAATTGGTTATTCTATGATAAGAAAATTTAAAAATTTTTGTATGCGGCCTATTACTACAAATGAGAATAACAGTACAGTTGCTGATTGGATAATTAATGGATCTTTGGACTTCGTGAGGATGGCAGATTTGATACCAAGTCATATTTTTCATAAGTTATTAACTATGCTTCCACCAAGGAAGATGGAGGGCCAGATATACTTGCTTATAATGCAATTAATGATACAAGATTTACAGTAAAGAATGCTTATTAAATGATAAAAAGTTCATCAGACAGCTATTTAAATGCAACGTTTAAGGAAATATCGAGATGGGGAGGTGCAGAGCACATTGGGACATTTATGTGGATTGCATTTAATAATCGGTTACCTACAAATGTTTGGAGGAGCAGCTGGTTGACCTCATCAGCTATGTGTAATCATTATAATCAAGGTGTTGAAGATACAATATATATTTTGAGGGATTGTGAGTATGCGAGGAAGATTTGGTATCAAAGTATCAATCCTAAGTTCTATAGTCAATTCTTCTATGCTAATTTGAGGAACTGGTTTGCCATATATTTCAAGAATAATTTGACTTTATCTGATTTAGAGATCTGGAAGCTGATATGGGGTGGCGGGATTTGGTATTTATGAAAATGGAGGAATAAATCAATGTTTTAACCAAACTTTGTAAAACTTTAACAGTAGCTATTAATATTGAAATAGACCTGGCGAAGTTTTATCCATTAACAGGAATATTTTGTACAAAGTGTGATTAACACATCTGATCAGAGGTGGGAGGTGCCATCGAAAGGGTGTTTCAAAGCAAATATTGATGGAGTCCTTACAAAGTCTTAAAATAAGACTAGTTGTGGAGGCGTTATTTGGGATTATACTAGAAACTGAATTACAAGATTTACGCATCATATTGGCTCTTGTAATATCATGGAAGCGGAATAATGGGCAATCTTCAATGGACTATCTTTATCATGGGATATGGGTCTTAAGAAAATAATCTTAAAGTTAGATGCAAAGAATATCGTGCGTACTATTTTGCAAATGGATAATAATCATGTTTGTAGCCTTCTAATGGTGTAAATTCATTCTTTCTTCAAGCGTGAATGAGATATTCAAATTATATATATTATAAGGATGATTAATTAAGTTATAGATGTATTGGCTAAACAAAGAGTGCCTATATCAATAATTTTGGAAGTGTGTCCTCCTTATTTAGAGACCTTAATGATTAAAGAGAGTATGTGAAATATTTCCCTATAGTTAATATTTATATATAATTTAGGTATATCCCTCTTCTATATAAAAAAACAAGTTTTTAATATGTAATACAGATCCTGGGTTCTGAGTTTTTATTCATTTTCAAGGGGGTACATCAAAAGCCCATAACGACCTGGTTCACCTGTGCTTGTGAGATGAAACTTCCCATCTGTTATTCTCTCCTTACCAAACATTTTCAGGAGCCTAGTAATAGTCAACTACTTAACGTTGCAGTTAGGCGGGTGACTTACACCAACCTTACATGATCAAACATATGGATATTTTGGGCCAAAAAAAAAACACATGGATATTTGAAGCACTTCTTAAGTTTTAACAGATTTCCAGTAGGATTAGGTTTCGCAATTATATATAAAACGAGCATTTCAGGTAAAAAAAACGGATTTCCAGGTATGAAGTTACTGCTTTTATATATATACTGTACGAGTAGAGCGAAGAGAGACAAAATGATTGCAATGTCGCTGGCTTTAAGAAGAAAAAGGGTCACACCATGTGAAGAAAATCATGATAATTTATATATAGCCTGTTTGAATTAGCTTTTGGAGAATAGATTATGAGAAAAATATATTACGAAGAATAGATTTTAGAAAGAATAGATTTTGGGAATAGAGATATTTGGATGATTAGTAGTAGAATTACTTTTTATATTGATAAATTATTAAAAATAGTATGATTTGATTAAAGTATGAGAGAGGAGAGATGGTAGAAAATAAATAGGAGATATGAGAGAGTGTAGAGAAGAGAGAAGAAAGAGGAGATAGGATGAAGAACAGAGTGGAGAGAGGAGAAAAGAGAAAGGAAAGAGGAGAGAGAGTATAAGAAAAAATAGGGGTAAAATAATAATTGGATAGTGCTCTTTTACTGTTCTAAAAGTTATTTTTAGTACCTTATTCAAAATTATAATTTTGACCAAAATCAATCCTGAACAAAAATAGCTATTTGTGTGAAATTTTTTTAAAATAAGATTTTATTTTAAAATTAATTTTCCAATTTTAGGATGCAAACACACACATTATATGATAACATCCAACCAAGGATTAGCTCGCCTCTCTGTGTTGCTGAAACTTATGGAACGCAAGATAGAAATCATATCTGATGCAAAGGGCCGGCAAACTAACGAAGAATGAGTTGATCTTGCCATTTTCAAATTCAATCTTGATATAATTTACAATATATCTGGATTCCTTTTAAGTAGGAACATATGTTCTGCAAAGAGACACAAGCACAAGATTTTTGAGCGAGGCCTACTAAATGAAACCCCAGACGTCTTCTTATATATCTGTCCGTCTCTCTCTACATGAATGGAGTCATCAATATTTGACTCTGATATAATAATATTAAATAAAAATAGTTGTAAAAAAAATAACGGTATAGAAAAAATTTGTGGGGTAATTTATAAATTGAACGCTAAAAGACTGTTAAAAAAGAAAAGGAAAGAAAGAGGTGACTGGCGAGTGTGGCCGGTGAACGGTAACGGTACCATAACCGAAAAAAATATCGGGTCAAACGCTGAAATGGTACCAAAACCTCTATAGTTTGCAAGTCGGGATTCTTGCAGTTTGCAAGGTCTCCTTCCACTTTTTATTAGAAACCCTACTTGCCCGGTACCGCCTGTTTTCTGTTCTTCTCCCTCTTATTTCATGGGCTGGACTTTGCTTTTCTGGCTTCTAATCTGTTTCCCTCTCAACATTGCCCTCCTCGCCTCTACTTTCTACCAGGTATCGTTTACTTTGCCCACTTCTTCTCTTCCTCCCCATTTCTCTCTTTTTACCCCGAAAAGGATATACAAATTTTGCTGCCAGTCTGATTGCAAGACGAGATTCACGCTGATTCTTTTCCTGCTCAATGAATCGTAAGTTCTGTTTTGTTTTCCTTTTGGTTCAGGTTTTGATCTTAACGGACTTGGAAGCTGATTACGTCAACCCATATGATGCTTCATCTCGGATCAATTACTTCGTCCTTCCTGAGTTTATTGGGCAGGGGCTACTGTGCGCTCTCTTTCTCTTCACAGGGCACTGGTTCATGTTTTTGTTGACCGTTCCCCTTACTTGCTATCATGTGATGCTGTAAGTTTTTTTTTTTAATTCTGATTAATCTTGCAAGAAATTTTTTCCTCGCTTGATGATTCTAATTCTGTTTGGTAGGGATCAATTTCTCTCTCTTGTTTTTGTTATTTTTATTTTTTCTTTAATTTTTTTCTCATTTCATCAGTTCATAGGTGGATGCTTCTGGAAGATGTGCTCAATGTGCCATCTAGCTTCCTGTTTCGAAATTTTAACTTTTAAATCCATAAAAATGTTGACTATAATGCTGCATTCTTTAAATGAATTCACAATGCTGAGTATTTGAGTCACAAATGGATTACTATATGTGGTTTTTTTTTTTGTCTGGAACTTCATATGAATTTAGCCTAAGGATTCATGCGTTCCCCTGTCACGATTATCTTATTTCAATGACTTAGGTATGTGAAGCAGCAGCATCTCCTTGATGTCACTGAAGTGTTTAGGGTGCTTAATGCTGAGAAGAAATATCGGATTTATAAGCTTACCTTCTATTTATCTCTCCTTCTCATCACTGTATTCAGGTTTGTCATGTTCTTAAAATAGCATGTGCTGATCTTTTGTAATTCGACTTGTGATTTTGTTCTGCATGCTATCGAGTATACTTTTTAATTAAGGTTTTCTGGTAGGGACCAACTTGATTATCTTAGAATCTGCATTGTAGATCAGACACCTGAAGTTCTCATTGGATAACCTAAAGCATATGTTTTTTTCATTCTCAGACTTGTGGATATAATCTGTTATGTAAGTATAGTTAGTTAGTTGCGACAGTTATGATTTAGCAGTTAGGCTTAGATTAGTATAAATAAGGGGCGTAGGACTTGATTATGATATGTTGCTGTGTATTATGATCAGACCAATAGAATTCTGTTCTCCCCAGTCTTCTCTCTTTCCTCTCCTCTTCTTTCCTCATTCTTTCTACCACTATACATCATATTCTCAGAGAAAGTTTTCCAATTGAGTGAAGAAATGATGCTTAAGGGGCAGGATACAGGATGCAAAACATATTTGAGTTTGTAATAGTGTATGATGTCACTAGTGGCATGTATGAAAGAAGACATACATCTTGTGGTGGTATTAAATGTGTAGAATGTGCACGCAACCTTTCCTTGAGGATCAACTATGGTGTCGACATACAACATCAAAATTGAAGTTAATATATCCAGACCCTCTTCTGCTTCATCTTGTTTCAGTGCATTTTTATTGAGTCATCTTGTTATCTAAATGGGGTCTGGCCTGGCCTGACCATTGGTTAAGTTAGAATATAGCCTGTTAGTGAAGGTGCACTGAACTTAGCATGGACCTCATGAAAGAACAGTTTCTTTAAGACAGAAAGACTTGATTCATAAATCATAACAGTTTTTGGTATCTCAAGATTGTGAATATTTGTGTAGGGAGGGGTGTTGAGGGTTGGTGAAGGATAGCATGGAAACGTCTTTCTTCTTATAAGCCATGTCTGAATATGGAATATTTGAGTGCTAAAGAAGGCATTTGTTCTGTAGCCTTATCTTTTGCCATTGAATTTTGATATGTTTTCCTCCCTTCTGCTGTGGTCCTCTTCTAGCATTAAATCTGTGGTATCTGGTTAATTCTACATTTAATTTTTTTACTTTGTGAATAACAGTCTTCATGTCTGGCTATATACGTCACCCCGAAGGAATCTAAAGGAAAAATTTCCTGCCTATTTTCTCTTTGCAGGCTTACGTTATTTATTGTGTACTATTTAGATCTTGATGATGACTGACGAATCTTCATGTAACCACTGTTTGAGCAATATATCAACCACTCTGTAAGTTGCTCTTTTTTCTTGGGCCATTTTGTGGATATTTTGTATTCCGTCTGTACTATTTTTTAAAGTGTACTGCGCATAGAAAAAGATTTGTTAGTCAAACAATGGCTTGAATGAAAATGAAGTCTGCCCTCTTCGGTGTTATGGTTAGCTAGCTATAAAGGAGAGGGAAAGCATATGTACTTTTTTTGAAGTCACATTCCTTAGAACGTTACAACATGTTGTAAAAACCTTTTTGCATGAACTCTGCAAGCTAGTTAAAAATAGCTGAGCTTTTCTTGGAACCAACAGAAAAAAGGGTTGAGCTTCTAAAGCCTCTCGTATGCTTGTTTGCCTTGTGTGGTGGCGCGGAATCGTGATTCCAAAGGATGTATCACGTCTAGCCATGGTTTGACCAGCTTGGAAAAGTTCTGTTTGTTTTTTCTTTTGGTACAAGAAAAGTTCTGTTTTTGTTTCTGTTGACTTCTGCGTGGTTTTTTTTTTATACAGTTTTTTTTTGGAAAAAAGTTGGTCTCACCCAAGATCCAAAGGGCAGAGTGAAATCTCTCTTCTTCCTACGCGATACTAATGTCGGGTAGGGCAAGTCGTCTATTATCTTCATGCATAAACTTAGGTACCCAGAAGTTAGAATATCTTTTCAAGTACTACGACTAGAACTATAACAAATAGTATTCTTTAAGTATCGAACATATTCTAAATAGTCGTATATATTATTTTTTTACTAATTGGACCCACGGATAATGGGTCTGCATGGTATTTGAGCTTGGGATCTCCAATTTAAGAGCCTTCATGGGCTTACTATGAAAGATCAAATCAACCAGTCTTAGTTATTGGGACAGGTTCTCTTGGAAGGGACCTAAAACCATAGCCCGAGGATAGACTGGCAATACCTTTGTCCAAGACGCATTTACTTGGACTGGATTAAGCTATGGGTTAGATGGGCCTCCTAAATATAGGACTTGGTCTTTTTGCTGCGTGCCGTAGTGTATTTGAAAAATGACCCATCATTCATGGGTTCAATTAGTAAAGAGGTAAGACATGCGATTATTTAGAGCGTATTCGATCCTTGCAGAGTATCACTTTATTGTGGTTCTAGTCACGGTGCTTGAGAATGTATCCTAACTCTTGGGTGTTTAGGTTTATATCTGAGGATAATAGATGGTTCACCCTACCTGATATTAGTATCGCCTAAGAAGAAGGGAGACTTTGCCCTGCTCTTAGATCGTGGGTGAGCTCAATCCCTTTTCAAAAATTTTTGTACTAAAAAAAACAAAAGAAAAACAATACAAAGGTCCAAATAGGCACGAGGAGTCACTTTAGGAAGCTTAGGATAATAATAGTCTTTGATAATGTTTTCCCATTCGGTATCATCCCGTTTAATAATGATATTAAAGCGTGTGTTCAGAGATAGGCGGGCAATGTATAACATGTATGGTCGTTCACTGCATAGTCTTCTTTATCTATATATAATATAGAACTTGTAAGAAATAAAGTGTGCCGTTTATTGACTCACTTTAGACCTCGTGTAAAGCATGGTGCATGGATGTGCATTCTAATTAGTTATGTGTATTACGAACAAATCTTGAGGTAAAAGAAGTGGGTTGGGGGTGTGGGGGTGAATAGGGAAGGCATGAGTTGGGATGGAGAATAATCCGGTGGACTGTACCCAACTCCGACATACTGTAGGCAGCTTCACATCACTATGCCTTCCTTATTCTCCCTCCATCTCCATGGAATTCCAATTACACATGCACTTTCATAGTTTTTTAATTAATAATAATTGATAATTGATTATTGGTCCCATTCTTGGTTTGATCCCTGATTAATCACGATCATGATTAAGGCTGTTGCGCCCTACCCGATTGGCTTCGGTGAGTTCCTCTTACATGTTGGGTCGTTTTCTGCCTCTGGGCTTTGTCTTCCCATGTGGGCCCATTATCATCAAGGCCTGATGTGCCCTGCCCCCCTGCCGTCCCTTTCTCCCCGAGGACCCCCCCACTCACCCCTGTACATCAATCTCACTGTCCTGCCCTTTTCTGTAATATCCTCCCCATTTCTAGCTGTCTTTCGCTCTTCCCTAAACTACCCCTCCCTCTTCCCCTATCCATATATTCTTTTTGTAAAACAAAAAATATGACCGGTAAATAGGCTTCCTCCTACCAATCGTAATCCACGAATAATTAATGTTTGTTAATTTTGGCTAGAGCGAACGACAGGTAGAAACGGGGAGGATATTAAATTTCATTTTATTTGTGTGGGAAGTTTATTTTTTCCTTAGCACCAGGTGAGTAGGAAGATCATCTTGGTGGGAGAATATAAGAAATAGCAAAACGGCACTTCAATTGCGTTGTGTTTGGTTCATATAATTGGAAGACAGGAGAGGGAAAGGGTTAGGAGGAAGAGGTGATGGCCTGTCATGGAATGGAATCAATGCCTCTTTCTTTGGATTTGATTGGATTTGATGAATATGTTCTGCGGTGTGTTTCCCATTTTAGAGGTGCTTATTGCCAAACATGTCTGATCCACTCACCTCCTCCATTTGCCCTCCAACTGTTGTCCACCTCCAAATGATTCCTCCAACTTTATCATTTTATTTGGATAATTAAATGCGGAGTTACATTATATTGTTATCTGCAATTAGACAGTATATCTTAATTGATAATTTAGAAATTAATCTTCTTAAAATATAGAAATTATTAAGTGAATTTTACTTTTTTTAATAAAATTTTTTTCTATATGGCCTGTTTAAACTTAAGATATTATATTTAAAGGATATAATTATCTATATACTCCTGTACTTTGTTATATCTCGTTTTCATTGTACGGTGAGGTCACCGCACTGAAGCGTACATTCTCTCCTCTATGGGCATTTTACTCATCATGATGACAGCCTAGAAATCTATTTATTATGCTTTTCATTCGTTTCAGGATTCTAATTTCTACATTAAAAAGAGAAGCGCGGAAAGAGAGAGAGACGGATGGATGGATGGATGGATGGATTCCGATTTATGAGAAGATCTTTTGTGGTCCAAAAGTCCTCATAAGAATAACTGTTGCGAATTTGGTCATCTTCATGGCCCTATCGACTCACAATCTCTCTCTCCACCGTCGTGCATTTTATTTACTAATTTATTGTATGCCTTCACTCGCCTACGTCTTCTTTTTCGGCCGCTTCTCACTATTGAGACTAAACATAATCAAATAAACCTATGAATATGATGACTGATGAGAACAGGAAAGAGTAGTTTTTAAAAGAAAAGAAAGAAACAAGTCTACTTGTCTTACTATTTTGTTAACCATCTGCTGCTGTAATTATTTAACAAAAACATGGACGAAATATTCATCACCCGCACGCAATCATTGGAGGACCTGCATTATCGGTCGTTCTACTTTTTGTGCTGTAGTCCCCCCAACCCCACAAAAAAGGGGAAAGAAAAGGGATGAGAATGTTGTCAGTATATGCCTACGCAAATACTGTAACAAGAAGAAGAAGAAGCTAAGTGAGCTTGAATGAATGTGGCATTTTAATATCTATACCAAGAGAAGAGAGAGAGGATGAATATGTAGAAGCAGGGAGTGAAAGAAGATTTTATGGGAGTTATTAATTAGAGAGGAAGGAGAGGAAGGTGACGTTGGCTCATTTTACTGAGTGAAAGTGGATGAATAGAATAGGGGAGGAGTGGGCTATTCATTGTCAAATCGGTGATGAGCCAGCCACAGACATAAGAATCCAGCCTCAAGCTACCAACTCCCGCGTGTGTCTGTTAGACTATGACTCATCTCATCTCATATCATAATCATTCGAATCTCCTTCACAATTTGGGGACATAACGCATCCATTACAGCTCAACTCTTCCGGGTGGACCCACTTTTCAACTCTAGGCCCTTCTTAGGCCGATTGGGCCTTGTCCCCTCCACCAATAGGCCCAATTATTCTTGTCAGCTCCTGTCTGCTTTCTGTCATCCCCTCACAAACTTCACCCATCCATCCTTTTCCTTCCCCGTTACCCTACTTCCCCCGAAATAAAGTATATCTTTCTAAAAAAAGAAAAAAGAGTTCACTGCGTCTTGTTCTCTATCTGCAGAGAGCCAACACCCCCAAAAAGTTTCTTGAGTGATTATGAACCCCCTGACCGGTACAGAAAAAGAAGTGAGGAAGGGATCATGGTTTTTCTTGAAGAGGGCATGCTGTGAAGTGTACGCCTTTTTTTATGAAATAACATAAAAGGAGGATGGAAGGGGGATTAGTTGGGATAAAGGGTGATAAAAGGGCGTTGGGAGGAGTTTGAAGGGGAAGAGGAAATGTTGAAGGTAAGTGATTGATGGGAATGGCGGTGGTTGGTTGGGTGGGCAGTGACAGCACTGGAACAAGGATTTGCATCGTAACTAAGTGTCCACCGTTTTTTCCCAAAGGACAGAGACGTTACTGCTAGTTACTAATAAATAATAAAGGGAGTCCGGGACCTTTTAAGGAGTGAAGAGGCATAGGATAGGACCACTTGTATATGGATTTTGATTGGTGTGTTGTGTATAGGAGTAGTATTTGGAGCAACGCCATACTCAACTTTCTCTGCTACGCTTTAAACACGTCGCCTGCCTCAATCTCCTCACAGAGTCCTTAACTCGACGTCTAAGACACGGTACCTGACCATTATACCTGGTGTCCCATTCATATTCTGGCTGCATTACATTGGCTCACACCACAATTAATATGTATAAATACATATGCAAGTGGATGGTCAAAAAAATAGGGAGACAGTGAGATTGTAAGGAGTAAGGAGGGTTAGAGTGAAAGAAATGGGAAGACGTTGGGGAAGCAATGAAGGTGGGATAGGAGGAGGGAAGGCAGTAACAGTAGGGCTGTACGTAATAGAGAAAGAGAAATGAATGAAAACTGAATAGGGATGGTACCAAATGGGAAGTGTAGGGTTAAGTAGGCATGATCTTCACTCTGTTGCTTACTGATCCTTATCTTCGTCAGGGCTGTATTTGGATAAGCCTTTGAAGATTAGTTTTGGAAGAAGACTGATAAAAATAATTTTAGTAAAAAATAACTTTTAAAAGTAAAGAGATCTCGGGCTCTTCGAAAATTAAGGCCTTTTACCCCTAAAATATGATTTTCAACGTAGAGAGGTACTTCTTCAGCAAAAGGGGAAAAAAACTCAACTGTTTAGCATCTCTTTATCTCATAGTTTTAAAGGTCAAAAGTATATTTTCATATCTACCTAAACACACCCATCAGATCCATTGATCGTGGGTTTGATCACGTATATCAACCTTGGGTCATTATTCCTCTATTTTTTTTTTCAAAGAAAGAATTCATACCTTTTTCCTTCATTCTAACACTCCAACGTGTAAAATATGCAATTTTCAATAAGTTTGAATATGTGTGTGATTAAAGGGGGCTCTCCTCCATTCCTTTCTCTCCCTCAACTCCCCCTTTTTAAATGTACAGTTTGACTTTATTGAGTCGACTAAAAAGTAAACCAGGACTTTGTTTACTCCGATTATCTGATATCATGGCAGCCCCCTTATTCTAATAAACATTTCGGCTCCAAAATCCTTCATCCAAATTCCTCTTCATACTCTATTTTTATCGTTTAATATTATTATCGTAATGGGATAATCATATTTCTCAACAGATTACATCGGTCAGCCGAAATTGGAGAAGGATTATGCTGTAAAATTTAAAATGTTAGAAGTGCAAGCTCACATCTTTAAACAGGCAAAAGGGGGAGAGTACAATTCAGTCGCCAATTATATCTGAGGCATGAAGAGCAGAATAATGGGGGAGGTGTTGTTTTTCTAACAATTGAGAGATATTCCAAAATACTGGGCGACACGGTTTAGCATAAGGCGAGGAAACCTAAGATGTACAGAAGGAATAACAAATGGGATGAGCAATTTGTGGTCCTATTAGTTGTCAGCGCAATTACTAATTTACTACTATTGTAACATAATCCCATGGACCAATTCTACGTTAAAAAAAAAATCAAAGTGAGAAGAACACGTGAAGTAGAGATGGCGACGGGGCCTGCCGAGTGTGGTCGATGAAATACACCATTTGAGGCAAAAGCCGAGACCTCCCATTTTGGGAAAAACCTACCTTTTTTATTGGGAACCCCGTTCATGCCCAATCCTTTTCTGGTTTCCCTTGTTTCTCTCCTTTTTACCCCGAAAGATGCAAGGGGCAAACAGGTAATTGGAGTTGGGTGTCACTTGGACGTAGACAGAGCAATCGAGGAAACTTTAAAAAGTAAATAAATGGAGAGAAAAAACAATAATAAGAGGAGGAGGAGGAGGAGGAGGAGGAGAGGAGTTAACAACTCCGTCGGGCCTTACTTCGCACTCCGGCCGATCTTCTCTCTAACACGGGCCAATCCATTCCTCTTGCTTACATTTTTTTTAATACAAATTATATATTTGAAGATCTGTTGAAATATCACCTATCTCTTTTATGGCCCCTCCAGCAATCATTTTTTATTCATGAACGGTGGTGATCTCCCAAATGTTCTCATCAAAGTTTAAATCAAACTTGAAACTTTTAATCCTTCTTTTGTTCGGTCTTTATCGTCACTCAACACTCATCGTTCTCTTAATGGGAGATTCCCCACAATAACCTTAATTAATCTTAACAACTCCTCCACCCGGGATTAAATAATTGTAATATGATGGCTCAAACTTCAATGGCTGGAATTTGAAGACCTTTAATTGTATTATTTTGCGGTTCCATTATCCCAATGCTTGATGACTTGGTCGGTATTTAGATTTGCAAGAGACTTTCCAAATAAAATGAGCAAATTAATGTAAAATAACATTCTATTAATAAGATATATAACGTAAAAGAAATTGGATACTCTGTACTTAAGAAGTCCCACGACTATTACTATATGCATATATATATATATATATATATATGTATGAGATCAAGAGAGTAAGATTAGAGAAGAAGAGTTATAATTTGATGAATCTAGATTCTTTATATAAATTATCTGTCGCCAGGGCAGGATTGGCATTGCATGGCATGCAAAGTAACAGAATTAATTAATAGCCAACAATGAGGTCCAAGAGTGGAAGGGGATTATTTTATGGAGGCATACATGCAAGGGTCTGGATCTTACGGGAGCGAATGCCAGAGTTCCCGTCCCAGGATCGAATCCCCGTAAACATAAAGAAATGAGAACGGAGAAAAGATGAGAGTTGAAAATCAGGGTGGGGGCGCGCTTTTGGCGGTCCCCAGCTAATTTTCTTTTTACAACGACCTGTATCGTCAGAACCGTACGGGGAGAGTTGCCATCACTCGCATTCATGTCCACTTGTATGAATTGCAGATACCCGTATAATTCAACACCCACCATACTCCTCCGTAGCGTAGCCTATACTTCAAATGCCTCATAAGCAATCTCTGAGCCAGAATCTGAGACAAACACAGAACACCGCCACATTGACCCGCCATTGAAGCTCTTCTTTTTATATCTCCCTCCAGTCCTCCACATTTCTCCTCATCCCCTTCCTCCTCCTCCATATCCCTTTCCCTCCTCCCACTCACTGCTACATCAGACTATTTCCTCAACGTGTGGAGTGAATTATTTGGTTTGACATTATAAGAGTTCATAGTTAGTCAAATTAATCACCTGGGTATTTGACTCCCTGAAGATTTTGAGGTCAATTCACTTCTTTTTCGCACAATTTGGATCATTTGTAAGGAATGATGGAGCAAACTACAGGAGGCCTGCCCGGATCCAGTCTTGCCATTCGTGAGCACGATAAGTCCGCGCTTGAACCCATCCAATTGAACCAAGAAATTCAGGGAATCATGGCTCCGCCCCCTGAAAACGCGAGCTCATTCACTGCACTTCTCGAACTCCCACCACCGCAAGCTGTGGAGCTCCTTCACTCGCCGGACTGTGGCGGAACCGCCGGCACTAGCAGCGCGTCTGCGAAATCCCTTTGCCAAATCAACAATCAGAAACCCTATCTATTCCACTCTTTCAGTGGCAATTTAAGTTTTCCTGCTAACGCCGCTTTGATCGAGCGCGCTGCCAAGTTCTCTATGTTTGCCGGGGAAAACTCCCACCCAGAGGATTCCAGCTTGGTTGGACCTAATTCGGGTGCCGATTTGGATAAAGTAAAGAATGAGCCCCCAGAAAGCGATTCGAATCCTAGTTCAATTCAGGGTTGTGTTTCTGATCCCGCCATTGAGAACCCGAACCAGAGGGCCGCCAAGAGGAAGGAGCGAGAAAAGAAGGTACCTTAATTGCTACCAATCGAGAGTTAGGGTTTCTATTTTTGGTAATTTGAGTGAGATTAGTGCTGGAAACGGGAAGTAATTACGGAGTCTGTAAAAACAGGTTAAAGGGTACTCAAAGAAGAGTAAGGGCGTCGCCGACGAGGCCTCCGGGGAAGCTGAAAAGCTTCCCTACGTTCACGTTCGAGCTCGTCGAGGTCAAGCTACAGACAGCCATAGCTTAGCAGAAAGGGTAATATGACTAATCTCTTCATTAACCACTAATGAATACTTTGATTACATTTAATTTATTTGTCAAAATTTATATTTTCGCTAAAGTAAATTTCTTTTATTATCGAATTATTTAGGCTAGGAGAGAGAAGATAAATGCTCGGATGAAGCTTTTACAAGAACTGGTCCCCGGCTGCAACAAGGTCGGTCCCTTCAGCATTACTAATCCTCGGTTCCCAGGATTAGTTAATTACGCTTTATTAATTTTCGGTAATGCCTATTATTATCTGACTAACTTGTCTCCCAAAAGCGCAATTATGTCTTAAACACCGGTTCTTGTCATTGTCACCTTTTCACCCAAAAAATGCTTGCTTTTACATCAAGAAAAGTGCCCCCTCAGCGGGTCTCAACAAGGCATTTGGGAGATTGGTTACATGTCTCTTCTGAGGTTAAAGCAGTCATTTTATCTTTGATGTCCTCTAATCTGGGCCCCTGGTCACTCTATTCTAAGGTCACACCGTCACGCCGGTGATGTTACTGTAGGAGGTAGTAAAGTGTCTCCATTGACAGGTTTTCCGGCATTGGGTTTTCGAGTTTGGACATGAATCTGAAAGAAGCTGTCAATAACCTGTAGAAAAATTTACGTAAGGAATATTTCATATTTGTCAGTTTTTAGATTGAGAAAATCTAAAAAGAAATATAATTTTAAAATCTCAAATAAAAAAATATTGAAAAAAAATATGTTAGTCAATAAACCAACTAATTTAAAATTTTAAAATTTAAGTGATATATTTTTAAAAATTTTCCATTTAAATAAACATGTATTACAATTGACATCAAGATATCGCGTGTTAGTCAATTTCTTGAACGAACTTGTGTAATTATGCTTCAAATATGACAAAGAATACGTCATATGCTATGCTGGAAGCTTAAGGCAATCTCTTTCTTGCCTTTCTCCTACCTCTTGGCATTTTGAAGGGACAGGAGGGTGGGCGTGTGGGGTGGTGGAGGGGGTTTTCCTTGGAGTTATTCTGGCTTTAACGTTTGGGAGACACATATTGTTGGCATGTTGAAACTTGCAACTCGTTTCCGTGGGTCCCTTCTATAATTGAAGTTTTAATCCCTTCTTGTGACGGTGATGGTACCATTATTTGCGAGTTCGGTATACATCATTATGGGATGACAAAAATGAGAAAACAGTGCGTACTTTTGGCGCATCTACCTAACGGCAGACCTAACTGGCCTGGGAAGCTGTATATATTTAATGAATGTCATCTAAACGTAAATTAGATACAAACCTTAGGATTAATCGCTGTTTGTTTTGTTTTTTGGTTGGGGGGGGGGGGTGGGAGGAGAGGAGGAGGAGTTGGGGTTCATACCCTCATACTATCCCCCCCCTATTTTTGTTAGTTAGAGGGGTAATTTTAATATTATGGAGTGTGGGCTTGACTTGGTGTTTGGCTACTAGATGATTTATCCGCGTCCAGCCTCTGATTTATGTTGATTCATACATGCTTTTGAAGAATTAGTCCTTGAGTTTATCCAAGGGGGATGATATAATTCGTGTTGTACTCAACAGAACAGAGATTCAACTTCAAGACACCAAACTGACTTGGATTAACGTTGGGCTTAGGCTTCAAGCTTTCATAATTTATAAATTTTTGAAATGGAAAAGGCATCAGATTTTAGGGAGTTGTCAAAAATGTGAAACATTAACGGACAGCGTTGACTTTTTGGCAATGCTAATAAATTTGGAACACACTTTCTCTAATTATATCAACTGCTATTTGAGCAGCTAAGCCTGTAGACGTTTCAGAATAAAGGGGAGACAGTAATCCTCATGGCGCCTTTTTTCATAGCTTGAATCGTCTTTATTGTGGCCTAATTACTGTGTACTACGTTCCATCACAATTATAGTAGCCTAGTTCTATAACTTAAACATTCTTCCCGCTAACTTACGCCTTGTTTACATTGGATTATAAAGTTTTAATTACATGGACAAAGATCCTGCGGAGCATCATTTCAATGGTGTTAATGTTTTCCCATAGTAGCTATTTTAAGCAACTAGATATCTGACTTGAAAATAATTTGCTCTACAGATATCAGGAACTGCGTTGGTTCTGGATGAAATCATCAACCATGTGCAATCTCTACAACGGCAAGTGGAGGTCAGACCCCCTAGACATTTTCTAAAATTATTTGAGTGACCATTGGAAGGCTAAGCTTGTCATTACCCGGTACTGAATATAATAACTATTGATAAAGGTTACGTCTTGTCCTTTTTTTCGGAACCATCAAAATTGACAGTTTGTATCGCTTCTACGAGATTCTGGAATATTTTGGTGTCCTTGTCCACTCACTGAAAACACAGAAATATTACTTACCTATAAGCCCCAAATCTTTAAGTAGTCCCAATCTTACTATTTTCTTTAAAGGAAAGGAAAGTGAGTTTCATTCAATAGCAAGTCCTGCATTGTGAACCATTGCCAGCCTCCTAGAATTGTGCATTGCTTAGTTTAATGTAGATATATGAAGATATAAAATGACAGAAAATTTGCAGAAAACGTTTTCTTGAAACATCATTGTGTCTGACCGAATTTGCATGGCAACTGAACTGATACCGAAAGTGTAATGAATGGCAGAAGATTGGAAGGATAAGGATTTTGGTATTGATGATGCAATTTAGTGAAGTTTAGGTTATCTAATATCGATATGATCTTCTGCTGATCGAGTCACTCTCTGATTTCAGTTCTTATCAATGAAATTGGCTGCGGTTAATCCAAGAATTGACTTCAACCTTGACAGCATATTGGCTACAGAAGTAAGTAATAATTTATCTCACTTCCTCGATGACCTTTTCTATTTTAGGAATACGTTTAATTGTTCCATGAAAATGAATGTCAGCTTGCTCTTCAGTTAACACACCCACGCACAGTTCCTTCTCTTCAGTTCCTGAATCTGACCTGATCATGAATACTCTATATAACTTCGTGATTAAAGTCGTTGTGCCTTTATCCTTAAATTGGGTTAGTTGTTCCCGGAATTTAATTAATTTTACAGTAGCTGACAATTCTCCTTCGTTAACTCATAGGGTGCATCTCTCATGGATTGTAACTTCCCCAGCCCGGTTGCCCCTTTGGTGTGGCCAGAAATCCCGGTCAATGGAAACAGACAGCAATATCAACAACAGTGGCAAGTTGATGCATTCCACCAACCACTTTGGGGGAGAGAAGAAGGAAACCATAACTTTATCACTCCAGATAACTCTTTTTTGAGTTATGATTCGTCAGCAAATTCAGGTAGATCTTAGACTCTTAGCTAAAGATTTGATTGCATGCCTGTCTTAAAGGCACAACTCGCAAAATCCGCGTTGTTTCCTATTGCCATTGGCATTGGGCTAATACAAGAAATTGAAACTACCTGCTGTCTTCTATCTTCTTTTAAAACAATTAAATCAAACAATTTAACACCAAAGGTCAAAGATCGTTTGGAATTGCAATTAAATTTTAATAAATGAAATTTGGCGTTCCTGTCACATAAATTATTGTAGGAAGTTATAAATAGCTGGAAAGGGCTTAAGTTATAATCATGAAAAAAATGCAAGCGACGAGTTTATTTTTAACTAAACATGCTGGAAATATATTGAAAAGGACATCTTTTAAAACTGAATTTATATTGTGATGCAGCATCTCTGCACTCAAATCAGTTGAAGATGGAGCTCTGAAGGCGCATAGAAGTTGTATTAGTAGCTTGTAGAACAGTAGTGTATATACAAAATATAGAATTAGCAGTTAGCTGTGATTTGAGAAGCATCCACATTCAGCAGGGTTTCCATGTCTTCTATTTGTGGGTCGGAAGCCGGGATTTTCCTCAACCAGGAAGAAGAATTGGTATGCTATTCTTATTAAAAAAATATTGTTACTACTATGTATACTAACTATAGGGGTCATTCAATCCAATGCTTCATTTATGAGGTGATTGATTGATTCAGATTGTAAGACCATAAAGTGAACTGTTACTGAACTTTCTTGGGAGATTGTTGCTTTGTTTATTGACTGCTATTTAGATTATTGGTTCTCTCTGTAGAGGTGCGTGAAACAAGCTACTTTAATTTTGCATAACGTGTTGAATATTGTCTCCTGTTTCTGTCAAAATGAAGATTAAATGTCGTTATTTGTCGACCATGGCTTGCTGCACCACATTCAATTTTGTCTTGCTCTTCTGTGCTTCCATGGTCATTGATCCTTTGTGAGACTATTTCGTGGCGTTTCACTGTTTGACTGAAACAAGTAATCCAAATACATCCAATTTCCCCACCATCGTTTGTTCTGTGTTCAGCTAGAAAAAATGTATATTTAGATCATGTTTAATCGAGAGTACTATTTTATTATAGTTTTAATCATAATATTTAGAGAAGCATTCTATTTTTTAAGTGTTTAGGTTTACAGTTGAGAATAATTGACGGCTCAATAAATCCGATATTAGTATTAGTTAAGAAAAAAGAAGATTATGTCATATTCTTAGATAGTAGGTGAGTTTAGTTTTTTTTTAAAAGTTTTTGTATTAAAAAAAATCATGACAAATGTTTATGGTTTTACATTCAAAAAGCCAATGCAACGCAGTTTCAATCACCAAAAAATGAAACTTTTTGGTAATAACACTACAATAGTGTTGCAGAGGATTTAAACTACTAGTTTTGCGAGTGAGTGCATTCAAAAGAATGAAATTCACCCGAGTATGTTGGGTTACGAAGTTAAAACATTACACAATGTTTTATCCTTTTCACATACTATCTCGTGTTTGAAAATCTAATATATCATAAAATAAATTGTAACAAAACAATTATGGCCAGTAGTATAATCAACTCAACGAACGTATCCAATTTTCTTCCTAAATGCATACGGATCTTGCATGTATCAAACCAAAGAATATCTGAATATGTGATCGAAAGGGCCGTGCACATGGGTTTGGAAGAAAAGATCGTACGTTGTGCTTCGAATTCGATTAAAATCCGGCTCGTTGGGGAGCTGTACCTGCCAGGGATTATATTCTTCTTTGTGCCATGTTTATCCCAAAAAGCCTGCAAATTAGACACTGAATTCTCATTCTCATGGTTCCAATTCTCAGCTTCACATCAATTTAATTGCCCTAGAGTTAACAATAAATCCTCTCCTTCCTTCTCAACATTCCTTTCCTTCCTAATGTCCTTCAAGGTCTACACTTTTTCTGTCACCTCTGCACTTCCTCTGCTATACTTCACACCATCACCTGAAACTCCTATATCTCTATGTCCTGCTCCACCCTCTCTTCCTTTTTCGCTATTTCATTCATGTGTGGATCTTTACTCTGTGAAGAAAGTCCACGCCGCTCTTTTTGTCTCTTGTTGTACGAACTGATGAGAGTAGCGGGTGTTCTCCCTGATGCATTTACTTTTCCTACAATAAACCAGGCTTTATCTGCCATCCTAAGCGATGCTGTGTTTGCAAAAATGATTCACTGTCAAGCAATTCAAATGGGTTTGGGTATGGACTTATATTTTTGCAATACCAGGATTGATGTTTAGGTGAAATGCGGGAGCGTCAACTCTGCACGTAACTTGTTTGATGTTATGTCTCACAGAGATTTGGTTGCCTGGACATCTCTAATTTCTGGTTATATTTCCGAGAGACATGTTAGTATCGCCTCTGATTTTTTTTTCGACAAAATGAGGACGGAATTGGAGCCGAATTCTGTGACTCTACTTGTCATGTTGCGAGCATGTTGTGCTTCTCGGACTGAGGGATGGAAGTCAAGTTCACGGGGATGCCATAAAGAGCGGGTTGTTAATGGGCGCTTCATTGAAAAATGCTGTTTTGAGCATGTATGCTAACACAGGGAATACTCAATGCGTTGAAACTGTTTTCAGTGAGATTCACAGAAAGGACGTTGTTTCCTGGAACATTTTGATGTCCTTTCACGGAATGCAAGGAGATATCATGGAAGTAGCTCGTATTTTCAAAGAAATGCATAGTGGAGAAGAGTTTTCATGGAACATTCAGACTTTAACCCTAGTTATCAGCACTCGCCAAGTCTTGTAGTCTTTCTGAGGGTGAAAGCGTCGATTGCTTATTCATAAAAACAGGATTATCCGATGATATTTTGCTAACTTCTTTGCTCGATTTTTACGCATAATGTGGGAAATTGGAAAGATCTGTTGACTTGTTTGGAGAAATTCAATATAAGAGTAACATTGCTTGGAGTGCTATGATGTCAGGTTTTATTCAAAACGGTCATTTGATGGAGACAACAACGCTATTCCAGCAAATGCAAGCTACAGACCCTGATCCTGATCCTGTAATTTGGAGAAATCTAATTGATGCATACGCTAATCTCGGTGCTCTGAAATTGGGCAAAGGAGTTCATGGTTTCCTTATAAAGAACTTGTTTAATGGAATTGAGGAAGACATTGCACAACTGGAAAACTCCATTTTAAACATGTACATAAAAAGCGGTAGCATTTCTTCAGCTAGAGCTTATTTTGATAGGCTACCGAGCAAAGGTGTCGTATCATGGACAACTATGATTGAGGGATTTGGGTCCCATTGTTTTGGCTATGAAGCCCTCAACTATTTAGCGCTAATGATTCAACAGAAAGTTCAGCCAAACTGTGTCACCTTCTTAAGCTTACTATCTGCTTGCAGCCACTCTGGTCTTGTGAGTGAAGGCTGCAAAATTTATTCTTCCATGAAATGGGATTTTGGTATTGAACCAGCTTTGGATCACCAGACCTGCTCCGTGGATCTTTTGGGTCGAGATGGGTTGCTTAAAGAAGCCTTATCCATAATACTGAAAATGATTATTCTACCTTATAGTAGGATTTGGGGTGCTCTTCTAGCGGCTTCCAGAGTTTATGGGAACAAAAAGGTTGGGGAATATGCAGCACAAAGACTTCTGGAATTAGAACCTGATAACGCTGGTTATTATACTCTGTTGACTAATGTCAAAGCAAGTGCCGGAAGACGGGATGAAGTTGAACAACTAAGGAGAGTTATGTATAGTTGGTGGGTGATCCCAACCCTTTTTCTTGAATTTTTATATCAAAAACAAAAAAAAAAGGCAGTGAGGGAGTATATGGCCGCCAGCTATGCCTGCCCCTGCACACTTAAGCAGCGCCTCTGCCATGCTCCGTCATCGGATCCTCCTCGGCCTCCGAAATCGTGGAGGCGGAGCCTTCGGTCCCAGCCGCTGGACCACCCCCGGCCACGAGGAGCGCCCCAAGGGTTACCTCTTCAATCGTACCCCACCGCCCCCCGGTCAGTCCCGCAAATGGGAAGATTGGGAGCTTCCTTGCTACATTGCCAGTTTCATAACCATCGTGATCCTTGGCGTTGGCCTTAACGCTAAGCCTGATATGACCATTGAAAGCTGGGCACACGAGAAGGCCCTCGAACGCCTCAAAATGGAGAACCTTGGCCTTTCCAATTCTGGCTCCAGTGAATCGGACTGAAACTCGATCTGCACAACAATAGATTTGATCCGCTCCTATTGTCGAGTTTCTCGTGTTTGGTTAATGGCACTCCGGGTTTGATGGGTTCCCTTCTACGGCTGATATGTAGTTAAATAAGGCTATAAATGTGGAATTTGGGCTCCTGGTGTAGTCTGATTGCGGCATACCTAAATGTTAAGTTTTGAAGCTGCTTATAAGTACGTTCATTCAGCACGAGTGATATCATATGTATAGTTGCTATGATCTTTACCTCGCTGGTACTCAAACAAATTAAGAAACAGGATATATGAACCTAATATTACTGCAGAGTTGTTGAAGGATACAATCTACATGAGAGGGAAAATTTCCCAAATAAATGTTTATTGTCATTCTATTGAAAAATTAACCTTGATCCGAATGAGATTTTTTTTTAAACTACCCTATCGTAGAAGGATCATAGGCCTTGTTATGCGTAATTGAATTGTCTCTTTAGAGCATGATTTTAGATAAACCAGCTGTTGCGCGAATTAGCAGCATATCAGGATATCATCACAATTGAGATACTAGGATCATCGATGACTTGTCAAATTTTTGGCCCTTTGACTTTACATAGTCATATTGCATCCTGTGTTTGATTCATGGCCTCCTTGTTTTTTTGTTTAGAGAGAGAAAGAGGGGGGGAATAGATAGATGGATAGATGGATAGATAGATAGATAGATAGATGGATAGATCTAAATTGCAATTATATACAACGTTGCGGTAGATCCGAGATGTCGGGGGCATGCAGTGTGAAAGGAAGATTAGTCATAGTTTCCAGGAAAATGCAGCTGCTAAACACAGCATTCCGACATCAACTAATGTACTCAGCAGTTAATTAATACAATCAAATCTTTGGCCGCGACACAGAATAAAAAAAACAACGATCCCTTGCGGGGCAGATTATGTTATATCGTTCAAATGAGATGATTTTTGCATCAATGTTAAAACAGTCATGGGGAAAAATAAACCGTGTCAATGGGATGTTAAAATGGATTGTTGTTATAATTAATGTGAAGGTTGATTGCGGGGTAGAAGTGGATTGTAAAAGGGATCATTGGGAAACATGAAGATGTGGAAGACGGAGGCACAACCCACACGCTCGCCAAACTGGTCCTTCAATCTTGTTTCACTCAGCATGCTCTGTATAAACCACCGGCTCATCAAATGTTTTCCAGATAGGCCTATGCTTATCGTCTACGATGAGTCTCAGATCCTCCCAATCCTATCCTCAAATTTGGACGAATCTCCATAATATATTTGGGGGGAAAAGGAATAAAAATAAATCTAGTGTAAAAATATAAACTGTGTCACATAAAAAGTAAGTGCAGAAAAATGAGAATAGACAAAAACTATATGGATCCAAAAAGAATAGACAAATACTAGATTGATTGGGAATTGAGGCGTATCCATCCGCATAGGAAACCCAACAGTGGCTTTCATTCATGCATTTTTCCCGGAGGGGCTATATAATTTGATAAATTCAAAAGATTTGAGGTTTTTATGAGATGTATAATCGGGGGCAGTCAGTCCCACAGACGGCCGGCGTCACTCATCCTCTTGTCTGGCGATAATGAAGGGCCCCACCTCAGATGCTTGTTTTTCTCAGTGGTGGGATCCGCATTAGTCCGCCACACCTACTGAATGAATGAATTTTCATTCAAGTGTGCCCCTATCGCCTGTTTCTCATTTCACCCCTTCTATTCCACAACCTTAATTTTCTTTCTCTCTTTCTTTCTTTCAATTCCAAAACACAATATATATATATAATATTCAAATATTGCTAGAGAGGACCCACTCTCCCACTATCTTCCCCTTCCCCTTCGCATTTTCATTTTATTTCTTCCCAGTGTTCTATAAGAAATAAAATAGCTGATTCTCATTTATGTGGACATTATACATGCTCACACGTTACTAGAATATCAATTAGTTGCCTTTTTAGGGGGGGGGGAATTAAATATTTCATGTAAATGTGATGCATGGAGGATTTGTTCTCCTCATAACATAAAAGCGGCAGATCAGGGTACAAATTAAACCGAGAGGTGTGTAGGGGGTAAAGAACCGAGGCCGAGTGGAACATGTGACGCATCCCGTGACAAGGACCACGCAACCCCCAAGGCCTTTATAGTATCCTAATCACGACTTAACCAACTTCCTTCTTTTATTCTTATAAGCCTTTTTTCGTTGCATCTTTAGGCCTTTCGTTTAAAGTATCCATCCAATTGTATCGCTTAACCCTCTTGTTTAATTATAAGTCCACAATACCCCCCCTCCCTCCCTCGCTCCCCATCACTCCGATCCATAGCACATTACATTATTTAGATGCTTGGGTGCTTAAGGTCGTCGTTCTAAATTCATGCTTTGTTAATTGGATTAGTGCCTGTTTTCCCAATGCGTTCTAGTAAGTCTCTACGTACTCGTATTCTTAATTTCGGGGCTTCATCTTGACAACGATCTCGATAGAAACTTAAGGGTTTATTTATTTTTCCTTCAACTAATGACATGACAAATTAGAGGGTTCATATGCTAATTCTAAACAATCTCAAAAACAGCAACTGACACACGAATCATCCATATATTTGATTGAATCCTCAAAATCAAATTCATTATAAATTAGCATATATACATCCACCATGGATGACATTAAAAAGACGCATCAAATTCCAAGCTTGGGCAACCGAGCCCATGATATATCAATATTTGTCCACCTGATGACCTCTGTGGCACATGAAGTGAGACTGGACAAGGGTGTGGTCAACGGCAAGACCGTAAATTCGACAATCACGTGATGGCAATTTGGGTATACCGGAATAAGCTTACACATAAAGCGTATAATCACCGGCGATAGCCGGTTACTTTCCTCCACCGACAGCCTTTCCCGGTAAATTCCCCCGCCTTCCCTACAGCCACCACTTCCCCGCCATCCACTCACTCTCCACTCTTCCGTTTTAAATGTCACGTTCGCGCACCCTTCTTCCTCCTTACAGCCTTGCCTGCCATTGCTCGGCAACCACACTCGCCCGCTTCTCTTATCAATCGCGAACACAGAGAGAGACAGGCAGAGAAAAACACGAAGCTCAATGTGCGCGAGAGCAATTCTCCAAAAGCAAAGCAAGTGTGCGAATCCGGAGGACTTTCTGCCATTATTAGCAGTTCTTGAAGACTCTGTGTAGGGTGGCGTAAGCAGCGATAAAAGCTGTCTGTAAGTTCCATATGCTTTAACCCTTTCCCGCTCTTTGTTTATTACAACTTTTTATCTGTACTCTCTCGTTTCCGGGTTGTCTTTGTCCTTTCCTTCTTCGTCCTTTTTCTGTTTTCACGTGATACGGCAAGAAACTCAGATTTGAGTGTTGACTACACACTCCTTCCAAAGTTCGAGTTGTTCACCTGCCGTCGAAATTTCTATCATGATCCAAGGAAGCACCTGGCATCTAGATCCTGTGCTCTTTTTACTCTGTTTCATCTTTTATGCTTGATTCCCTGAATGCAATTTGTTCGAGTTCGATACGGTGATGTCTCTGTTCTGGAATCGGTTGTTTCTCAGGTCGTGTTAGCTTTTCTTTAAGGTATGGAATGCTTCGCTTGGGATTACTCTAGCGTGTTACTCTCTTGCTAATATAGATTCAATTATCTTTCAATCAATCCCTGGATTTTGTTTTTGTGAATGGGGACAGAGTTAAGATGTAAAAAACACTGTCTTTCGGGTCTAGTAGAATTCCGACAACATATGCCACTACAAGTCATCGCTACTGAAACTTGATTCTTGTTTTTGTTTGAAAGTGGAAAGGGATGTCAGGTTTGCATTCGGTTGAGTTGTAATTTATAAGAAGTATCCATTCTCCGTTCTTATGCACGCGTTGCTCCATCAGGTTTGCATATAGACATCATACTCTGTTTCACTTGTTACAGCGCAAGCTCTGTTTGTTTTTGTCGGTGACTTATGGAAGCACTGGCTTTGTTACTGCTGAATGAAAAATTCATAGATAGTGTTGCCGCATGTCCCGATTCACCGATTTGTTTATCAAACAATATTGCCTCAGGCAAAGGCACGAGCTAGAGGACAAAATTGCTGACACAATAGATTTGTTGGTTCTTAAATTATTGTAATCTCTGGGTAATAGAATTTTGATTGGAGGGTTGTTTTTTTTTTTGGTTTTCTCAACTTGCGCCGTTCTTTCTCCTTTATCCAGTTGAGAGAGAACATTCGAAGTATTCAGATTTTCACTGATAAATAAATCCCCCCAATGCATGATTCTTTTGCCGATATTTTTTGCTTCACGTTGTGAACCCCCATGCTTTCTCTGCCCCTTTTAAGCCGTCGATGATAGAGAACAACGCATCTGAACAATAAATCCACGAATGCTTGATTCTTTTGCCGATATTTTTTTTGCTTCTCGTTGTGAGCCCCCCGTGCTTTCTCTGCCCTCTTTTAAGCCGTCGATGATAGAGAACAACGCATCTGAACAATCTATGTGGAACATTTTATTCCTTTCTGTAATTTACTTACAAGCTCGTCTTTTACTTATTGTTATTTTGTTTTCGTAAGTTGTATATGATATCTCGTTTATTGCAATTTTCCCCGAAATTCAATCCGATGTTGCTTAACTTTCTTTGAACTGTATGCCGTTCGAACTTCCTAGCGCTTGTTCTGGTTTCTTATATTGGTTTGCACTTTGCACTGCATCCTCCGGTACATTAAGAATGCATGTTTAGATAGCCATTATTTGAAAGACATTGCTTCATTTGTTTCCGTGCCTGATGTTGTAACTCGATGTATGTTCAGTTGCTTGTCCCATTCTTCTGGCCAACTAAATAAATTGCCCGTGTCTTTCTACTTCAATCTGGCTCGTATTGTTTTCCCTTTTGCAATTTCTTCCATTTATTTTGGCATGACATCAATAGTTTTAGCCAATTCTTCATCATAGAACTGGTTCTTTGAGCCTCTAGCTCGTCTAGAAGAATTGATGAATACATTCTATGCGCAGGTAGACCTGACTGGTTCTTCAATATCCGGAAAAGCAGCTGAAAAGAGGGCCTCTCTGTAGTGTACTTTAATGGTCGTGTAAACACCATCGTAGGAATTGGGAAGTAAGTAAACTTAAATATTTCACGATCGAGAATTTCCTTCTGATCTTGGGGCTTTGCTAAGATTAGTTAATGCTGTATTTTTTTCCTTGTGACAGCTTCTTCATTTGACTTATGTTTGAAGAGATCTGAAAGCATGAAAGAGATTGACAAAAGAACAGCCCCAAGGAATAGTAAGGCAAAGAGTTCTAGAAGAACTGAAAGGAGAGAGAATAAAGTGCGCCAAGATAATTCATCCAAAAGTGAGAATATAAAAGAAACTGAATCAAAGACTAAGCGAACAGTAAATAATTTTGTAAGTGATTCAAACAAGGCCTTAGAGCCCTCTGAAACTTACGAAAGCTTGGTTATACATTATGTAGATGATGTTAACAGGTCTGAGGAGGTCCCTGTCAAGATGAAAGATAATGAAATGGTTTCCAAAGAAAACAAGAATGATGTACTTGATGATTCTAGTGATATGGAGAAAGAGCAAAGGGAACGGAATGAAGAGGTTTCGGATACTGATACGGTAAAGGATTCGGTATCATCCCAGGGAGATTCTGTCATAGTTGAGGATGAAAAAGTAGAAAGAATTTCAAGAGATCCTAAAACTAAGGTAAAAGTGATTTCCTCGGAAGGTAATGGCAGGTCACGGGAGAGAACTAATCGAAGGGCAAATGCAGTGCAGATGAAGGTATCAAGAAATAGCAATCAGAAAAAACCTGGAATTTCAAATAGAGGGCCTTCTGGAGTTACCAGCAAAAATAACTCCTTGAACAATAAGACTGCAAAATTTCCTGCAAAAGCTTTGTCAGAATCTTCGGATGGAGTTGATGAAAAACCTTTTAAGGAGATCAAGGAACTTGATGTCCTGGATGGAACCTCAAATGGTACTCAGAGTTTAGCAAGCGAAGATGAAAGTGATGAAAAAGCTGAAGCTCAAGAAAATGGTGAACATGAGGAGGGGGCAGCTTTGGAATCAAAAATTGAGGAAATGGAGTTCAGAATTGAAAAACTTGAGGAGGAGCTGAGAGAAGTTGCTGCTCTTGAAATATCACTTTATTCTGTTGTACCAGAGCATGGAAGCTCAGCGCACAAGGTGCACACACCTGCTCGGCGTCTTTCTAGACTCTACATTCATGCTTGTAAGCACTGGACCCAAGACAGGCGAGCCACAATTTCTAGGAATACTGTTTCTGGCCTTGTTTTGGTCGCCAAGTCTTGTGGTAATGATGTTTCAAGGTACATACTTTATCAAAATTGTCATGTACCTCTATTGACTGTGAACACTAAAGATGACTCTTCTGCTCTTGATGTGTTATTTAGGTTATGTTTCTGGTTGTCAAATACCATTGTACTGAGAGAAATAATTTCACAAGCATTTGGGAATTCATGTCAGTCTAGTCCCCTTAGGCGGCTGGCTGAGTCAAATGGGAAGCATACTGCACCGAAATGGAAAGGTAACTCCAATAGTAAACATGGGAATGGGCTGTTGCAGTTTGACCAAAATTGGCAGGATACTGGAACCCTCATATCTGCATTAGAAAAAGTAGAACACTGGGTGTTCTCTCGGATAGTGGAGTCAGTGTGGTGGCAGGTATAACTATTGCCCCTTAGGTTATGCTATATGCTGAGATCATGGCTGAACCTTTTTCTCCCAAATATCAAAAAATCATTTCATGTGTCATGGAAAGCCATGTAAAGTTGATCTGTGGTCTCATTGTGCTCTGTAAGCTGAAACATGCATTTTCAGGCTTTGACTCCATACATGCAGCCGCCAGTTGGGGATTCCTCTGCAAATAGATCCACTGGGAGGTTGTTGGGACCTTCCTTGGGTAATCAGAAGCTGGGAAGCTTTTCCATTAATCTTTGGAGAAATGCTTTTCAAGATGCTTTTCAAAGACTTTGTCCTGTTCGAGCAGCAGGGCATGAGTGTGGTTGTTTGCCTGTATTGGCTAGAATGGTGTGTTTTCATTATTACTTTCTCTTTATTGTTTATCGGAACTGATTTAAATTTCCCTTTCTCTGGCCCCAAAGGTTTATTAATCCTTATCCTTGAATTTAAATTCTTTTTCCAGGTAATGGAACAATGCATAGGCAGACTAGATGTTGCAATGTTCAACGGTATACTGCGTGAGTCGGTCCATGAGATTCCAACCGATCCCGTATCAGACCCTATCGTGGATTCAAGGGTTCTTCCAATTCCAGCAGGATATTTAAGCTTTGGTTCCGGTGCACAACTTAAAAATTCTGTCCGTTCCTTTTTCTTGCTACTTCTTGTTTCCATATATTATCTAAACATTGGCTTGAATCATAATGGGAAATTATGAGATAGAACAAATTTTGGGGGGCTCATAGTAATAATACTTCCTAGTTGATATATGTAACTATTCTTTATATCAACTATAAAATTTATTCACAAGTCATGAAGATATGAGGAAGAGCTAATTGAATGCAGGTAGGAAATTGGTCTAGATGGCTTACTGATATGTTTGGGATGGATGCTGAAGACCGTGCAACTGAAGATGAGGAGGACTGTGAGGACGACAGGCGGGGTGGAGATGATGAACCTCAACCTTTTACTCTCCTGAACGACTTGAGTGACCTCCTTATGCTCCCAAAAGACATGCTTATGGACAGACATGTCAGACAAGAGGTTAATCCAATGAACTAATTCTACTGTTCATACAAGGACATTACCTTTTCTTTTGTTCGCAAGCTCGCTTCCCTCACTTGATTATATTCATGCCACACAGGCGTGTCCATCTATAAGTCTTCCATTGGTTAAACGAATACTCTGCAACTTCACTCCGGACGAGTTCTGTCCAGACCCTGTTCCCGGTGCCGTGTTAGAGGCGCTGAATGCCGAGGTATGATCCGCGCTTCTTGCCTATTTAGGCCATGTTTCATATACCATTGGTTTACTTGCATTGTCGAAGTGTTAAAAACGAAGTCGTTGAATAATATATTATTTAATTTGGCGTTAGTGTATTGCGGAGAGAAGATTGTCAGGAGACTCAATCACAAGTTTCCCATATGCTGCGGCTTCAGTTGTGTATAGCCCTCCTTCCTCAGCTAATGTGGCCGAGAAAATTGGAGACGCCGGAGGCAAGTTGTCGAGAAATGCGTCAGCTGTTCAGAGGAGAGGGTATACGAGTGATGAGGAATTGGAGGAACTGGAATCTCCTCTTACATCCATCATTGATAAGCTGCCTTCATTTCCATCAGTTCATGGAGAAGACGGGCCCAGTGAACAAAACACTCACGCCAGCACCAATGCGAGATATCAGCTTCTTCGTCAAGTCTGGTCCATGTGAAATGTGTAGAAAAGGTATAGGAAAAAAAGAAACAAAAAAGAATAGAAAGATTTAAGATGATTGAAAATCTCGAGTAATAATAATCCGACTCAAGCCGGTATATATGATCGGGTCCTTTGTAGAGTAGTATTGTATCATTTGCACTGTTTACTAAAAAGTCTGTTATGGGCACGGAAATCTTGTATAATGAGCCAGTTTGGGCTTTGGAGAAAAAGATTTTTTTAGATAGTTTTTATAAAAAATTATGGGGAAAAGTTTATAGAAAAAAATAATTTTAATGAATGTTTGAAAAGTTATTAGGATAAAGATTTTTGTTATTAGTAAATTATTAGAAATAGTATATATTTATTTAAAAAAAATTGTTCTACTCATCTGTTATCCACTTCACCTCTTTTTCTACATCCTCTTGAATAGAACAAGTACAGGTGATGACGAAATAGAATAGAATGTACCTGGTGCACCTTTATTCTTCTATAGCATATCACTTTCGATGGAAGAACAGAAATAGCGATAAAATAGAAACATTGAGTACGTTGATAGCAAGTACATGTGATGGGGAGTTAGGAGGAGATATGGATGGGAGAGAGAAAAAATAAAAGATAAAATAATTTATAATATATAAATTTTTTTATTATTTTAAAAATTATTTTCAATAATTTATTAGTTTATAAATTTGTTTAGATAAATATAGTTATTTATTTTAAAATTTTAAAATTTTAGTTTAAAAGTTTCTCAAACAGTTATAATATTTGAGATTCCTATTTCTTTGCTACCTAGTTGGGATTCAAGGAAATTTGAAGAAAGAGAAAAGATGAGTGACATTATTTATAGTTTTTTTTTTAAATATAGACTTTATAATTTATATTAAGGGTTTGGATTGGTTTCTAGAAAAAAATTATAGGAAAAATACTTTTAAAATACTTTTGAATAAACTCTTATAAAAAATAATTTATTAAAAAAATAGTTATTAATAAATAAGTATTTTTATGGTTATTTCTAAAATAATTTTTATTATTTATAAATTATTATAAAGAATATGATTTTATGGAAAAAAAATAATTCTCATTTCTCTCTTTTTCCTTTCTATCTCCTATTCTTTCTCTTTTGTCCACCACCATAGAAAGTGGAGGTCATTGTTTATCTCCCAAACAGTGCGAAATCCCTCTTCCACCATCGATTGTAGCAACCCGATAGACAATGATGACCTAGTGAAGGCAAAAAGTGGACCTAATGACCCATGCGAAGACAATCCATACGACCCTACGATGATAGATGATAACCCACACGATCCAACGCTTGGGTATATCTAAATCGAGGATGATGGACCCAATGATGACAGCAATGACGGATGGCGACACTAGTGAAAAAGACTATAGATGAAGGGAGGAGAGGGTGAAAAAAAATAAAGATAAAATAATCATTAGACAATCCATAAACTCTTTTCTCATTATATAAAATATTTCCATGAATTTATTTAAAATTATAGTTTTAAATTATAATTTGATCTATAAGTTCTTTTGAATAAATATGACTGTTTATTTTAAAAAAATTTAAAATAAAATTTAAACAAAAAAGCTATTTTAAAATTTTGGTTTATTTAAAACCAAACATATACTAAATTGATATACTTCAATTTTTCATGTAATACAAGGAATAAACATTAAATTTCTTGAAAATATACTTATCTTTCTAATGCTTAACTGCTCATGAACTTTTTAATATGCAAGAGTAATTATTTACATGAAAAGTGTAATTAATGTTATAATCGAGTATCAATGAATTATGAGTCCCGCGGATCATAGGCAAGATTAGGTAGAGTTTATTGTTGCTCCTAAGACAATCCACAAGACAATAGGTGAAGTGTAATACAAGTTGATTAGACATCACTTGGCCATAACTGATGAGAAACAACATCATTATACTTCTATAAGCCTCAAATTATCCTCTGCTAATGATACCTTCGATCTTGTTTTATATTAAAATCATTTCCATTCCACCCAACCTAGCTTCTTTTCAAGGAATCCAGGCGCAAAGTCCATTCGACCAAGTTCAATTGACAGGCTGGCTTCCATATTTCAATGAATATATCAACAGTAAAATAATACATATTCAATCGACGCGACCTCGAAAAGTTCTATGAAAAAATATCTAGTTTTGAAGAAATATCACTCCGGATTGTGCTCAAACATTGCGTTGACTACAAAGCCCAGAAATTTCCCCCCGTTTTTTTTTTTTTTTAAAAAAGCCAGACGGTGCTGATTGCTAATATAAATTCTCACTTATCGGTTGAATTGATTTTTTTCCCAACGTCATAAAATGGACGAGATTTGTCTTCATGCTCTGTTTTTTCTTACCCTCTACACTCACAAATTGTCCTCGCCTCCCTCAACCTTCGGCTGCAACAACTTCATCGTGAATACCTGCCATGCAAGTCGGTGATGTCTGACAAATGACAATCATTGACATTCGACATCGGAAACATGTCGTGTATATATCTGTGGTCAGAACCCTATAACAGAACCCGATACAAAACACGAATATCGTCACCTTAACATTCTGTCACCGCAAATCATCATCAGATATCAAAGACAGATTACAAATATAAAGCTGCATTTACATACAAAAGATTCAACCAAAAAAAATGGACCCTCAGGGTTACGAGTTCATATTGGAATCGAGGGTTCCTCATTCGAATCCTGAGAATTTGCAGCGATGGTTTGTGACTCAAGGGACTGAAGAGCTCGTACAACTTCAACCATCGATGGTCTTTTTCCTGGCACCACGGAAGTGCAACGAAGAGCGGTTTCCAGGGCTCTAATCATTTCTTGCTGATTGGAATGTGATATTTTGGGATCAAGTACTTGATGCACCCCATCAGTGATGTTCACTCTCCTTCGAACCCACTTCACTATGTCCAGAGACTCTGTTGATACTGCTTGCTCTGCTTGCTTCCCAGTCACAAGCTCTAGCAATATAACACCATAGCCGTATATGTCCAATTCTTCAGTTGCTTTCTTACTGTACCCATATTCTGCAATAAACAATCACCCCTTTTAGAAAGTTCATATCTTTATGATCTAAACATTTGGTTTATCTTCCAAAACTAACCGATTTTATAAGAAATTAGTAAGGGCTTTTTAGCGTAAGTTGTCATACCTGGAGCATTATAGCAGGAAGATGCTGCTTCAGAAGCAACAGTTGACTGAAATGCGGCTTCTCCCACAATTCGATCAAGTGCAAAATCTGTGAGTTTTGGCTCAAAGTTTGCATCCAGAAGAATGTTCCTGGACTTAACGTTTCTGTGAAGCAAGTGAGGAACATAGTCATTGTGAAGATAGGCTAGTGCTTGAGCAACCCTGATGGCAATCCTCAATCTTGCCTCCCACTCCAACTCAAAATCCTCACGGGAAATCAAGTCCCCTAAGCTTCCTTCTTGCAAGTACTCATAAATGAGAAAGATTGACTCATCAGAATGGCAAAACCCCAGGATTTTTACAACATTCTTATGCCTAATCTTAGCCAATGTCTTGACCTCAGCTTTCAGACTTTTTGACGTCTGGTTCCCAAAATTCACTAGCTTCTTTACAGCCACTTGTTCACCGCTGGGTAAACTCACAATATAAACTTTGCCAAAGACCCCACCATTTCCAATCAAGCTTTTCTCATCCATTCCTATAAGCAGATCTTGCTCAGTAATTCTAAGAGGATAGAAGAACACTGAGCGCCAAACTCCTATTTGATTCCTCTTGCTAGACTTCCTATACAAAATAAATCCACCAACAAACATCGCAGTTCCTATAACGAAAGCTACAGAGATAAGAGCACATGCTAGGGCAGTGAGACCCCCGGAATGGTGTCTTTGAGGGTCATCAGAGCAGGAAGTGGGTAATCCAGGGCCACAAAGTTCAGGGTTTCCTTCCAAAAATGAGGCAGGGAGACCAGAAATCAAGGAGTAAGGTACCTTACCAGATAGCTGATTGAAGGATACATTGAAAAGAGCAAGCTTTAAATTTTGAAGTCCTAGTGGGATTGAACCAGTGAGATTGTTAGCTGAAAGATCAAGATAAGTTAGCACTGGCAACTCAGCAAGGGAGAGAGGGATTTGTCCGGTGAGACTATTGTCTGCTAAAGACAATGAAACAAGCTTCCTGCATTTTTTCAGCTCTGGGATTTGACCAGAAAGGGAATTGTGAGAGAGATTCACAATACTCATAACAGGGGAATCACAAAAGTTTACAGGAAGTTCTCCGTAGAAACGATTGAGAGACGCAGAGAATCTGTATAAGCTCTTGACCAGCCCAAGACTCTGAGGAATTTTCCCGGCAAAGCTGTTATTGTCAAGCTGAACTTGCTCCAACTGAACAGCTCCCGAAATGGATTCAGGTATCTGTCCTGAGAATCTGTTGTTTTCAGCTCTAACGAGCTTAACTTTAGGTGATGACCATAATGAATAAGGGAAGTTTCCAGTTAACTGGTTGTTCTGAACTTGAAATCTCTCAAGATTCTTACATTCACCAATGGTGTTGGCTATTGGACCACCGAAAATATTTGTATGGAGACTGAGATTTATGAGACCTTTTGCATTACAAATGCCATTTGGAAATGACCCCGAAAGCTTGTTCTGTGAAACATCAAAAGACACCAGGTTCTTGAGAGAAGACACCAGACCCTGAGGAATCTCACCGGTTAGATTGTTCTGAGAGAGGTCTAAATGAGTCAAGCTACGCAGGTTCGCAAAAGAATCCGGAATTTCACCGTGAAAACCAGAACTTTGCAATAGAAGTTGCTTGAGACTCCCAAGTTCGCCTATGCCCTCAGGAATCTCACTTTCCAAGTATGGATTTTCAGACAAGTCAAGAACGGCAAGCCTGGTTAAATTCATGAAGATAGCTGGTACATCACCTGATAGTAGGTTACTTCCCATGCTAAGGACCTCGAGGTTCTTGAGGGAGCCCAAGCTTTCTGGGATATCTCCTTCTATGTGATTTCTGCTGAAATCGAGCACTCTCAATGAACCAAACTGAGAAATCTGCATTGGGATGGTTCCCCATATGAGATTATTACTGAGATTCAAAGTCTCTAACGAACTACACTGAGAAAGATGAAGAGGGATGGGTTGGTTGAATATATTATCAGCAAGATTGAGGTATGACAGATTTGGGAGATCACATATCGAAGATGAGAGGTCCCCAGAAAGGTTCAAGTTCTGAAGGTTAATGGAAGTGAGAGAGAGAGGAGAGGCGGTGGAGCAGGCGATTCCAGTCCAGTTACAGTAGTGAGTGGAAGAAGTATTGGACCAGCTTGACAGAGCATTCCTAGAGTCTTCAATGGAGGCCTTGAAGGAGAGAAGGATATCCGCCTCTGACGAAGAAGATGAAGAACCAAGATTGAAGGTTGAGAGGGTCACAGAGAGAAGGAACAGGTATGTACAGAGCGTAGCCATGAGCTCGGTGTGGGGAATCAAGAGGGCTTGCTTCGTGGTGTTTTCAACTCTTTCCTCGTATATATCAGATAGAGTGGAGTGTGACTGAGTTGATATTAATGAACGTCGATGATGGACCTAGAGGAAAAGAGGGTTTACGTGCGATAACTCATCATAGCTTTTGGGAATTTTGTCATGTAAAAAAAAAAGTTGTTTTTCTTTTAAATCAATCGTATCTCACCTGTGTTTTGACCTTTTTGCAGGACAGTACAAGGCATTGATGCTTGCCTGCGAAATTTCCTCTCTGCATTTCTAGTTTACTACCCACCAATGCTTTTATTGTTTTTGGCTGTGGTTTTCACTTTAATAGTATATTTATCAATAATTACCTTACCAAATCTCTCCAAAAAGAGGAGCCAGCACAGAATCCATCAATCCATTGACCCCAGAAGAGAAGAAAATCGAGGAAATGAGTTTTCAACGCTGAACATAGAATCCTAAGAAGATAAAAGAAAAAGAAAAAAACAGAGCAGAGGGTTCACTCGGGATTTGACATTCCACCGTCCAAACAGAGACCTTATTAAGGAGGGAAATAAATTCAATGTACCCCCTCACCGCATTGAATTGAAGATTGATGATGTTTGGCATGTTTTGTGATTGTATTGTGCTCGGAGACCCCAAAATCCATGGCTAAGGTCAGTCACATGGCCATTTTGTCAACTTATGTTCTGAGATGGGCTCTTCCTCATTGACTGTCAGAAATCAGACGGCTTGCATCTCCCACAATTTCCCCTTAAAGGATTATTTAATTAATTAATATATCTACTCAAGAGTATGTGGATTAAAAATCTAAGAGCGGAGTTTCTCACTCATCAGATGCGCCATGATTTTATACTCGATGAACTCAACTTGTCGAATTCCGATGCCCATGCCCTATTAAATAATTTGAATTTATACTGTTCTTATCAACAGTTTAATCTGTTAATCAGTTGAGCATAACGAGAGCTACATAAAGGGGTGACTCGAATGTCTTCCTCTAACAAACAACCCCCCCTCCTAACCATCTCTTTTTTCGCATTAAAATATCTATAAGATAACAGACATTGTTTAATGTTTAAGAATCCGGAGACGCATATCTACTCTTTTGGAAATTATAATCCCAAATATAAGAAAATGATTAAATAAATGGGCATCCTTTACCTGCTCCGTTTCTTTACGTAATTGATCCCTTTCTTTTTGTTTCCACTCTATTATATAATTCTTCCCAACTAAATATCCACTGAGAACAATTATAAAAGACAAAAAGTGAAAGTAACTTGCAAATAATTATATACCTCAAATATATATTTAAAAAAATTAAATCGTAATGGTTGGCTTGATTATCTGTTAAGATGTGGTGGTAATTTCTTCCATTTATTATCAAGATAATGAAAACAAGAGTGGGTAAAATAGAAGAATTGAAAAGGAAAGGAAAGGAATATATTCATAATCTTAATATTTTTAAGGAACCTAAGTGGAAAAGGTGTAAGGAGACTGTAAACGGAGGCAGAGTGACACAGTGGAAAGAGGAATGGAGAGTAGTGAAAGGGGAGAGAGCTTAAGCATCTCGTGAGCAAGTTTGATAAAACGACAATCCTATTACGCGACAAAACTCAACTTCGCTCGTGCCGATGCCCATGCCCATGCCCAACACCTCTTTTTTGGAACTACACATATCACTAAGAATAATACTAAAATACTTACACTTTATTAATCATTAATATACTGATAATAATAACAACAGTGATATTTGCTTCATTTATTAATCATTAGCAGCAAATGGGAATGGCTTCGGTCACAAGTGAGAGAGCTCTGCTACTTATTCAGGATGAGCATCAGCATAGCAGAAGCAGCAACAATAATGGAAACTTGGAAATGTCCCTTGCACATACATACAATACAATCGTCACTGACTCGTACATATTATTATTATTCACTGTGCTTATGGACCACATTTCATTTATCATTTTCTGTTTCTTCTCAAAGATTTCACCGCTGAATTTTCTGCCCCTTGTCGTAGTAAGATAAGTAAACTTGTTTTCAAGCCAAATAGTTTTGTGCCCATGGCACTCCATACGGTGGATATGAATACACAAATACTGATTAGCTTTGTTGGCAGAAGAGGTTATGACACCTAAAAAAGTTCTTCGAACGCATCAAAGGGGAACAAGATTTCAGTTTTTTGGCCTGAAAAGTGAAGCTAGATTCAAATCATAACCTTTCTGGGAGGATTTCTATCAACTTCAACTGTACAACGTCACGAGGCTCCTTTCCCTTTTCATTTTCAGAACTTCCCATCCGAACACGTGCCTCACAAACAACGCCTTTATTTTTTCCTCTATGAATTTTATGGGATAATTACCGTGGATGAGAGGGGGTTCTTGAAGGGGATTATGGGAGGATTTTCTACAAAGTTGACTTTATTTACGTTCCATTTGACCTTTAGCTGTAAAGATGTAAAAAAACAGATGTGAAGGGCCACAATTATTATTGCTGCCACTGGAGAAAGGGTGAAAATGAAAATCCAGAAGGAAAAAGATCTAAAGGCCTGCATCGTCTGAAATCTTTTAGATTCTTCTGGTAGAGAACAGTGACTGAGCGCTCTGAAGTCTGAATCACCCCAAAACAGGAACGAATGAACGAACGAGACAGCAAGTGAAGCGATTCTAAGCATGATTAACACTAATCAGGTGGGTTTGGTACCATTTGATTTGAAACGTACTCGTCACGAAGGAATGAGGAGTAATTAATTAGATGGAAGATGTGCCGTGTTGCTGCATAATCTCTAGTACTAAATTGTGATCCATAATCAGTCACGACAGGAGCAAACAAGAAAGTCAGGCCCCGTTTGTTTAATCCTGTGAATAAATAAACATTTTTAAGGTAGTAATGAATAGTGAATAGTGCAGAAGGAGGAGTAGAGAAAAGTACAGAGAGGGGAAAAGGATATGTTGGTTAGCTGTATGCAATGAGACAAATCTTGATGGCTCATCGATCATGGCGGTCAAAGGCATCAAGCGATGCGTGCGCCTTGGAGAATCATGATTTTCAATGCCACCGACTGATAAAGGCGCCTTTATCACTTAGATTATGCTTTTATCCTTTTTTTAAAAAAAAAAATGTTCCCATTAACCTACCTATAGCTAGCTAGTTTTGGTTCTTATTGAATGGTGCTCGATGCGGGTACATATAATTCATGTTAAAGTTAACATGGGCATGGAAATTTTGCTAGATGCTGTTGAAGATAAGAGGGTATATTTGGCGAGTGATTAAATTTTAGGAAATAAGAGTGTGGAATGATGCGGTTTTGGCACATTTCAGAGTCCACTGGGGGAAATCTGGAGGAGCATATTCCAATACTTTCAAGAGTCAACTTTATAATGAGCAAAAAGGTCAAATTTTGGAGCATCCAAGAGGAAAAGAGATGCCAAGGACAGTCTCAGCGTTATTTTATTTATGTTACGGAAGACAACAATATATAAAGTAAGAAGTAGCATTTTGAATAGGTTGTGATTTAGATTTGGGAGAGTAGAAACAAAGAGCGGGCATGGTTGTCTGTGCTGCTCTCTTTGTTAGCAAAAATATTGGGCTACAGCCGGAATCACAGGTTGGATATGAGAAGCCACGTAATGAGGGCGACACCTTTTTGTCTTCCAATACAGAAACGGGAACACGATCATGGGTTTGAGGAAAGGGGCAAGCTTATTGTCAAACATCACTTATTACTCTGAAGAAACACATGAGGAGTTGGGACCCTAATAATAATACTACTCATTCTTATAGCTTTCGCTTCCTCAATTGTTGTTCTTTCTGGGGACGGTGGAGGGTGAGGTCGTTTCAGCTTCAATTTGCTAGGCTGGCCCATATTTAAAGAGCACTGGGATTAGGATGCAAATAAGCAGACTAACTTCGAACTCATTCTCCTATCGGCATCGAAGAAGCCTAGGTGAAAAACTCGTATCCCCGTCGGGGACATTAATAATGGACATCTTTTAATAATAGAACCACATGTGCCGCCATCAATCACAATTTCATTTTGGCCAACAAAGAAGCCATGTCTGCACTCACCCATTTTGAGAGCTTGGGTTTTATAAGGATGCGATTCTCTAACCACGAAATGAGAGATGCGGTTGCTCGGGTTTTAAACAACGGCTAAAATTACGTTTGTATTTGGAAACAAAGACGTCTACTTCTTACACTCTTGCTGCGTTTAAGTGCACAATTAAGAAATCATTCAACTGCGTTTGCCACGGCTTTCTTTGTTTCGTCCTCTTGTTAACATAAAACAGGTAATGACCGCCCCTCAGAGGTACGAACGCTACAGAACAGAAAACTTGAAGTAACAACTTTGAGGCAACGGCTCGGAGACAATCCAATCATTCGTGTTCTGATATACCCTAATGATAAATTAAAAGCCACTGCAACAACGTTATAAGAAGAATCAGATCACCATAACCAAAAAAAATGAGAACAATAGCTCACAGGTGGCCAAATCATGGCAATGAGCCATAACAATCAGGTTATTGTTGTCATTTTCTAATCCCACGTCACGCAATGATATGAGCCCCTCCGGTATCGTTTGTTAAATCAATATCTCTACACAAGATTCTCCTTCTCATCATATCTCTGATTTCATACCTGCATATCTTAAAGGCTTCTCAAATCTCAATCCTTAAGAATTTTAGAATTTCACGCATTAAACGCTAATAGATACCTTCAGTCTTAAATAAAAAACCACATGCCGCTCAATGGAAATTCCATAGCATGGACTGAAAAAGGTACGGTCCACCCACAAGGAGGAAACGAATAAAACAGTAGCCAATTACCTATCAGCATGTTATCAACCGACGAAAATATATGATAACCCAGAAAAGAAATGCGGACCATAGGTGCCCCCCTTCAGCCAGATTTTCCTCGTATACTTAAAACACCCCCTCAGCTTTTAAAAGGCCACCAGCATTAAATCCGTAATATTGTTAGAAGGCCTAAACTATCAAATTAAACAAAAGCATCCTCCCCAACAGCCAACTGGACGGATTTTATACCTGAACTCAGAACCTTAACATATAACGAATACAAGGAGAATAGTTATGAGTGAAACGAAACATCCCTTACCAATGAAGAAATAACACTGAAACTCTAAATCAACGTACTGAGATTCAACTATGCAACATGCAATCAGATTAATTAAGACACGTCGTTAAATATTTTAAAGAAATACCTAAGGTTCGTATGAGGCAGACTAAAGACAACGATCACTTGCTAAACCAAAACTACAAAATTTGAAAGCCAGAAATGTCAACGGAGATATAAAGTGATAAATATTCATTAAAAACAAAAGACAGAGTCCAACCAACTGCCTCCAACTTTGGAATAACACATAATAGCGCATAGTAGGGTAAATAAGTATTATTTAGACAGCCTCAAAGTTAAAAACACATACATAGATACGTAATAAATAGCATTCATGAACCACAACATTGCAAGACAGACGAGGAAATCCATTTACAGAATGACCCATCGGTGTCCTTCAACTAGCACAAGCATTCAAACAGCAGCTAACGAGTGAATCTTTGGCAATCGACACATAATGCAGATATTCCCTAATGAGGTCCTTGTTGTCATGAATTGATCACTAAAATTACTACAGGACCCCTGAAAAGCCATGAAGCCAACATATATGAAGGCATGTTGATAAGAGGGAAGCATCAAGCTTCATCCATTCAACTTCGATTTGGTGCATGCCTAGATTTTGTCAAGCTTTTCTGCTTTAACAACAGGGTTGGCTTTAACTATAGCATCCTGACCAACTGTCCGATAATCAAAAGGGCAATTGTGTTTGTCAGAATAGCGATGCAATGCACAGAAAATGTTCCCACATTTGCAGCTAAAACCAGTTAATCCAACACGCTTCCGGCAAGTGGTACATCTACTGGGACCAATCTTGACTTTCATCTCTAAGCTCTCACTAGAGGATGAATCCTGACAGATTTCTGTGTGTATTGTCTTGACCTCCACAGTTCCAATTTGTACATCAGTAGAACACACAGTGGTAGCCTCTTTCCCACTGCTGCTGCTAGAGCTCCCATTCACAATGTTTTCAACTGATGATGCTGCAAGTTTTGCCTGATCCTGCTTCAACAGCATGTCCTTGTAACATTTGGAGCACATATTCATGGTAGCAGCTCTGCCAAAGAAGCCACAATTGTTGATACAAAGAATGGTGCGATCTGGTGCCTGGCATCCTGTCTCATCATGAGACTCCATTATTTTTTGACCACCTGCAAATAAAGCACCTCACCATATCGTTGGCCAAAAACGACATTCGATTTTAAGAATTACAGAACTGTAAAATTGCGCGCGCGCTAATGAACTCAACAAACAAGCAATATTTGCTCATAATTTAAACACGCAGACAAAACCTATCAATCAAGATAACCAAGCCTCTGTAGAAGAGTTCCATAAGCAAAGTATACAGCCAGGTTGGCAGAAATTTCCAACCGAATAAGGTAAGTGAGAAAAACCCATCCACAACTTCGTCTTATGTCGTTATAGGGTATACCGGAGAACCAATATCAAGAACCAGAATTAGGAAATCCGAAATAACAACTCACCCAAAATGATAAACTGGGAAAGAGGGGGATTCCACCAGTAATCCAATCAATCAGTAGACAAAAATTGACATAAACTACCCAAAGGTAGAGAGCAGTAAATCAGGAAAAAGGTAAAAATCAATAGAAACATGAAACTCGCAACAGTCTACCAGGCTTCAACGATCCACACAATCATAGAAGGTAATCAAGTCTTTAACAACTAGCAGAAGAATAAGAAGGGAAATTTGATAAAACACCACAAAATAAACGATCATATACCTATAAGGGCGAATGAAAATAGTCGTAGAAATCGAACACCAGAGACACCAGAACCGCGTGAAACACAGCAACAGAGGGCAGAGGCAACGGAGCCAGAAAAGTAGTAAAATGTAGGAGGGTCGGCACTTCCTGTTTTGAATCAACTCTTATCTGCCAGGTCCATAGTCGGTGATTATTGATAAAATGCCCCTCTAATTCCTCTTAATTACCGATTTGCCGTCTCTTCTATTTTCTTTAAATATTTTGCCCATATTGCTTAATAAGAATTTTCTCCAAATCTTTTAGCACTTGGCACGAGGGATTCGGAAGGTAGGGGGAAGGCAAAATTTCTGTAAGTTAAATTTAAAAAAGTTGAAGAAATGGGTTAAAAAATTTTAATTATTTTTTTATTATTTTATGTTATATATTTATTTTATTAAAATTTTATAATTTTATTTCTTCAATTGTTTTTTTTTTTTAAGTTAACTCATACAAATTTTTTCTTGTTTTCTCTCCTCCAAATCCCTATAACTAAACAACCCTTAGTGCCCCATGATTTTTTCGAGTAAAATGTCCTAATTATTTTTTTTATTTTATTTTAATTATGGAGACATTCCTTCCATTTTAAAAACTTATATAGACTTATTTCAAGATTAAAATTATATTTACACATGTCACCCTCCTATTTTTTTTAGATTATATTTTCATCCACTCAACTGTAAAATTACATGACTAAAGTATCCGTTAAAATTTTAAAAATCAGATAAGCACCGGTGTTAAAAAATGTTCTTATACTTTCAAGCTTTTATACCATACTAGAACTTGATTTATTTTATAATTTTTAAACACATCTATGTCAACACTAAACAAAGTATGTTGAATTAAACCTAATAAACGACAGTACGTAAATTTGCAAGGTTTTGGAGTGGGGATGTGGATTCTCAACTGTTCGTGTTTAACGTATAGTTTTCATAAAATGTCTATTAGTTTCATAATTGGTTTGAGAGGAAAGAATGGATGCGCTAGGATTTAGGATGATAATAAAAATTTGAGAATGTGTTATTCATAGGTAGATTTCTAAGAAGTTGGTATGGAGGCATGTGATCCTTGCGGGGCGTCTTTGTTGCGATATTCAACAGCGGTGAGGATCTGAATACCGGAAGCTATAGAAGAACGAAGGCGAAATTGAGAATAAAACTCGCAGAAAACGTGGTAGTGGACCTTACCAGGGAACGTTGTTATAATGCAGAAGGAAGGAGGGTGACTGAAGCAGATATGAAAACAATGATTCGATTGCGTGTACGTGGAGAGATATAAGTAGGGATTATGATGGTATGAGGATGAGCCATTTTTTCTGAAAAGGCTTTCAATTTGACACCAGAAGCAAGCAACCTCGCTGATTTCTTCTCATCTGTAACTTTGCAAAATTTTGGGCTTCTTCTTTCTGTCAACACTTCAAAAAGTGGTTTTTATCATTCAACTCCCAATCATGCTCACAATGTTGCATTTAAATCACGTATCCTTCATATCTGTGTTCAGTGGATAATCCTCAGAGCTCAGTTTTAGCGTGTTTAGTTTTAATATAAACCTTAATTTTAAAAGGGTTTTTGCTAAATCTTAATTTATTTTTTTAAAATAAACACTTATATTTATTTAAAAGGCTATATATTAAATTATAATTTTAAATAAATTATTAAAAACAATTTATAAAATAGTAAAAGAGTTTGTGGAATATTCAATTACTATTTACCTATATTTTTTTCACTCTATCTCTCATCTTCTCCATCCTCTCTCTCTCTCCTTCACTTCTACTCACCTCTGTATCGCTATCATTACCCTTCCGTTTTCACCATGATTTTGGTCTGGCAGCCTTCCATGTCCACCATAGTTCTAGTTCGACAGCCTTCCATTTATGCCGTGGTTGTTGGAGTTGCTTTGTCACAGCCTTCCATTTCTGTTGTGACCGCTGGAGTCGGTGCACTTCCTGAGCCAGATTTGTTGCAAAAAAGGAGGAATAATAGCTACAGTGATTGCTGAAATTTTTGACGAGTGAATAATTTTTTTTATTTTGTACCATTTATAGTAATTTATTAATTTTAAAAATTATTTTAGTAATAATTATTTAAACACTTATTTATTCATAATCACTTTTTTCTATAAACTCTTATCTAAGGGCATTTTTGTAAAAGTTGTCTAAAAGTTTTATTTTTCTATAAGTCATTTTATAAAAATTTATCCAAACATGACCTTAATAAGAAAAATAAACTTTTTTCCCCGCTTGCAATCTACAAGAGAGTTAAATACTTAAAAATGGTAATGAAATACTCATCTAGTCCTTAATTAAGAATCTATTTAACTAATTTAATTATATTAAATTAATTAATATAATATATTTTTCTATAACACTATAATTGTCTTTCTGAACTATTTTTTTTCTCACTTGATTATTATTGGGATAGTATAAATATAGTTAATTCTGGAGAAATCTGATAAATATAGATAATATATCTTATATTTATGACTAATATTAATTATTTAATAAAGTCTTATATTAAGCACATAAGAGTATAATTGTTGGTGCAGCTAATATATGGAGAGAGGGATTATTGGCCAATTTAAAGGGGGGGGCAAACTAAAAATTAAAAGTTTTCTTTTCCAAATTTGGCAACAGTACTTCTCGCTCGTGCCCACTAATTTCAGGGGATGGGGCGTTCTTGTGTAAAAGGAGGCCCATTTAGAATTGGGATTAGAACGCGCAATTTATGAAAAAGCCTCTCTAATTATTAACTCGGCCTGTTAGATGTTGGGCGGCCACTATCTCAGGCCTTCAAAAATCTATATGGGTCAAATTAGAGGTCAGAACAATTAGATGTTTATAAAAGGTTAAAAATAATTTATAAGTTAAAAATAATAAGATTTTTTTTGAATCTAATAGAAAATATATTGTTAATATGTTATTAACTTTAAATGGAGACAAATGCAATTCTATTATTATCGTAGATACATATTTTTCTTTAGCTTTCATGTAAATTAAAAATTTAATATACATACAGGACACATAACAGATTGACGGATATTTTTATAAAAAAAAAATAACTATTACGATAATATTATAATTTTATCATCCGTATTTGAGATATGTTATTGTTACTCAGAGTTTAAGAGATAATTTTTATGTATATTAGTTTTTGTTGTTTATTTTTAGGCATTTAACTCTCTCTTTTATTAGAAAAAAAAAACATTAAGGAGAGGTGATGCCAGTGCCTCAAATAATTGTTTTAAATAAAATAATATATGTGCTTAAAAAATGTATACAAATGATTTTATATTTTTAAAAGAATATAGAAACCGGGGATCATCAATTTCTGAAATCCCCATCCTGTACACGCATATATAAAATCAAAGAGTCGTTGCTCAAATACTGTCGATGATTTATTTGGAAATGCATAAATAAAACTATTATAAAATATTTTTTTTCAATTACTGTGGAAGTAATAATATTTTTTTCTTGGAATGCGTGGTTAAAAAAAGAAAGTCAAATCCCCTGCAATGGGCAAGGGTGGCTATAAATAGAATGTGAGAAGAAAATGAGGAGGGCCGCTCTAACAATGCAGGATCACCTATTAAAACTGTTTTATTTATTACGTGGGAAAACAAAATAATAGACAATAAAGCGTTACAACTAGGGACATAATTATATAATTTAATTTAGCTATCAAACAGCATTATTAATGATGTAGGTGACAGAATTCCTTCACGTATCCGTACTGACTTTGTATTGAAGAATATGATCAGGTTACGCTGGACCCGCCTGTTTCGCGAGAAGGCTGGTTAAATAAATGAATAAATAAAAAAGATTAGGTGTAGATTTGACACCACGACTACCAGATTAACAGGTAATATGGCCTATTGCAAATGATGATACCATCACTTACTCCTAACACAAACCGATCAACGAAAAATCTACTCAATTTTAGAACATAATTACGACATGGTTGTTGACCATTATTGCATTAGCAAAATCATCCATTTTTATACCCCACAAAATTTATAGTAGTCAGCGAACAAGATCTTCAGATGAATTATCCACACGTCAAAGCATAAAAAAAGAAAAATACGTTTCCGCCAGAGAAGGCAAAAGTTTGAGACGTGAAGATATAATCATTGCACGGGACCAGGGCAGTGCTGGTGGGTGGCCGAGGCTCGGCGCCATCACGAGAAAACTGAGGACCAAATAACTTTATGAACAGTATTACTATTGGCTCTTATCTCCCTCTCGTTTCAATTTTGGATGATATTATTTTAAGGAACACAGAATGTGACATCTCAGCTTCGTGCGAGGAACATCCCCTCCTGCGAGTGACGACCTCCCATGAATCTGCAAATACAAGCAAAGACATCGATTTGCCTTTTTCTTTAGTTTTCCACACCTGTCACGATTGCTCTTTTCTCTCTCACTTTCCTCCCCATTTTCTTTTTAAATTAAGAAAATAGCAAAAGTATTTATAAATGTGACAATATCAATATGCTACTGTGCTTTACTTGATTGACTTTGTTGTCTTTCCACCTGTCCTCTCTGTCTGCCCCCGTCTTGGTTCTTTTGCGGGCAAGTAATCAAGTTTCCTTTTTTTTGTTTTCTTTCTCGGTAGTGCAATATTCCGTTTCGGTCTAGTCAGGGCTACGCTTTCTCTCTCTCCTCAGAAGGTAGTTTAGGATCATAACTGTGGAATTTAGCTTTACTCATATTTATGCCCCTTTTGCATGTGAAACCCTTTAATAGTTGCAGGAGCCAATTCAGGAGTGTCCGAACTCGTTCTCATGCGTTAGTTGCTTTCCCTAATTAATGCTCGTCCAACGACCGGTTGTCTTTAATTAGCCCGTTTGGGTATAACACAGAGCAAGAGGACAGGGTTGGTGTCTTGGTGAACCGTCGTCACAGAATTGTTACTCTGCTGCGTCGATTGGATTTTGAGCAATTAGGATCTGCTACTTCACTGTTTGTCTGCTCGCTTTTGGAGCCTTCCATGGAGACCGATAGTGGTGACACCAAATCCAAGATGGAAGACTATGAAGTGGTTGAGCAAATTGGCAGAGGAGCATTCGGCTCCGCTTTTCTTGTTCTCCATAACTCTGAGAATAAGAAGTAAGAAACTCTTCGTACAAATTCTATCCTCATTATTGCTGCTGTGTAAATGATAAACCATGCATAAATCGATCGAAGGTCCATTTTTTTTCTGGATGAAAAAATGGATGTCTCAACAAAGATTTTTTGAGCTTTGGGTGTTTAATAACACCTGCTCGATTCAATAAAATTCTCTGTAATCTGTGATTTTTACTTCAAATGCTGTTCATTTTCGGTAGGTATGTGTTGAAGAAGATTCGCTTGACCAAGCAAACCGAGAAATTCAAACGAACAGCGCACCAAGAGGTTGGTGCAACACCCTTCCAACCGATCCATTCATCTTTAGTGGACACCGTACAACCTTTTGAATTTATACTTTTTTAATATATTTCCTAGTGTCTTACATTCTAGTCCAATTAATTAGGGAAGATATATTACCTACATTATTGTCGCGTTTTTCTTTTACATTTTTTTTGGCTCTAAGTCTATCTTAACGCAAAAATAAAATTTTACCGATCACCCCTGTTAGCTACCATCTTTAGGTCATATTAGTGGGCATGAATCAGCCGGGTTTTTCACTAAACTTTTATCCTTCTGAATAACATTATTTCTTCTACTACTCTACGAACATGCCTTTGCTGACAATGCTCTCATCATTCTACAAGCCTGTCATCTGCATATGTCGTATATCTCACAAGCAATATCCCTTCTGCCCTGGCAGTTATACTAAAAACATGATATCAGCCAATGCTGTTTCAGATTAATTTGATTTGACGCAATCTTGAAGACGTATGTCACGGATCATTGTTTTTTAGAGTAATAATATTGATCAGACTTCCAGAGAAGAGGATATTTGCCTAGTGCAATTTCTTATGCCTGCAAAACCGTGGCAATGTTTTTTGTGGCGAAGGTGGCCATGCTTAATAATATGGCATTTTGTGTCTAGTAGACAAGTACGGTTTCTTCAGAGTGATTTCTCTGACTTCTTTCTTAAGACGAAGTCTGAAGCCTTTTTTAAATGTTCTTCTTACCTGCTCACGTGCAATGTTTATTCTGTCTCTGTCACAGATGAACCTGATTGCAAAACTAAATAACCCATATATTGTGGAGTACAAAGATGCTTGGGTGGAGAAGGTAAAACACATAATCTTTCTTTTGTATTTACAGTTTGCGTCTATTTAGAGTTGACTAAATAGGTCTGGAGTTTTAAAGTTGCGCCTGATTATTCCGATGGTTATGAGCTTATGACTCTTCAATGGCCTCTTTCTGAGATTCTCATGTTTTGTAGGGGGAGTATATATGCATTGTAACTGGCTATTGTGAAGGAGGTGACATGTAAGTAATGTCTGTTGGTAAAACTGAAGCCTTCTTGCTGGAAACAAGAATATTAATGTATTATTTTCAATTACAGAGCATGTCTATCAAATAAATTTCGTTCCTTTATGACAGTATTGTTAAATATTCCTTAATGAATTGTAAGGAAAAAGGAAGATCTTCATTAGCAATTAAAAATTAAACTTTTGACCTGAAAGCATAAGCCATTGGGTTCCTTAGCAAAAGCCTACAAGACCTGAAATATGCATAAAAGACGAATTTCATTCTTGTACTGAAAAACCATGCAATCTCATATTGAAATTTCAATTTTTAGACAGATGGCACCAAGGATTCAGAGAAAGCCGGAAAGTCAGAAACGTTTAATTGTGGCATGTGCATGGACGTTTTGAATTTGATAGAAATTAAGGAAATTTTTGAAAGGAACCCTTGTTAATTGAGGTCGAATATGCTGAGGAAAACACTTCATAGCATTAATTATATTAATCACAGTAGAAGATTGACATGACATAAAATATCACCAAGGATTGATTTTGTTGATGTCATGCTTGTATGAAAGAGGCACACATCTTCTGTTATATATTTATTTAATGCCAATATGGGCATTTGAATATTGGTGATGAATGATGGAACACTGGAATCTCTGTGGATCAGGGCTGAGAACATAAAGAAAGCTCGTGGATCATTTTTTCCTGAGGAGGTAACGATAATATTTAATGAACCATTCTTAATATGTTCTTGTACGAGTATTCCATACCCCCTCTGCATTGCCATTTTATCCTGCAGAAGGTCTGCAAATGGCTGACTCAGTTGCTGATAGCTGTGGACTATCTGCACTCTAATCGTGTACTCCATAGAGATCTTAAGGTATTCCATATTCCCTTGTACTGGCAAGGAAGTTATTTATATGATGTATATGGTAATGTAAATTTATTATGTTCCAGTGTTCCAACATATTTCTCACCAAAGACAACGACATTCGTCTCGGTATGAAAGCATTGTCCTTTGTAAGCTTACCTATTTGGTTCTGTTCACTGTTGGACCTAAAGCAACTATGTCTTATGTGTACCGTACAGGTGACTTTGGTCTGGCAAAGCTGCTTAGTTCAGAAGACCTTGCTTCCTCGGTATTGTGCATATCTTTGATGTTGTTGTTGTTTTCTGATGCCCTCTTGAGAAACTTTGTTCTATTTCTCTGCGTAACAGACTTTCATACTTAGTTGTGGGTGCTTTCCATTTTCAGAATTGATAATGTTGCTTATGCATGCATATCTTGCTCTGAACTTCTTATCAATGATGTTAGTGACACTTCAATTAGATCCACTCATTGATGCCTTATTTGTGTAGGTTGTTGGAACTCCAAACTATATGTGTCCTGAGCTACTTGCAGATATACCCTATGGTTATAAATCTGATATATGGTCACTTGGTAAGAATCTTGAATGACTGATAATTGTCATTGAAAAAACCATATGATAAATGATCTATTGTAAGGATGAGACCTCTTTTATCTATAAAGGTTGCTGCATGTTTGAAATTGCCGCCCATCAACCAGCATTCCGTGCTCCGGTAAGAACCAACTTGAATTATTGAGTTTGATATCATTACAAGCTATTTTGTCTGCATTTTTTCACTATGTATATATGAGATAAAATTGACGGAAAAATGGATGTAACAGGATATGGCCGGGCTTATCAATAAAATAAATAGATCCTCCATTTCTCCATTGCCTATTGTTTATTCTTCCACCTTGTAAGTAACTGCTCAAAATCATTACCAGTCACATAGCTTTCAGGCTTTTCTTCTCCCTTGATCTTTTGATCATTGGTTTATCTATTGTTTTTCTTTCCCTCAAAATGAATGCTAATATATCTAAAGCAACCAAAATGTACCAGTAGATTTGTGCTTACAGTTGCATAACTTATCGTGTTTCATCAAAATGTTAATATTGAAACAAGATGACTTACATGCAACAGGAAACAACTCATAAAGAGCATGCTCAGGAAAAACCCTGAACATAGACCAACAGTGAGTTCAATTAAACCTGTGATGGTATTTCAGATTAATCTGGATAAAAGTGTTCATTACGCAGCATCTGTTTGTTGACAGGCAGCTGAATTGTTAAGGCATCCTCTTTTACAACCATATGTTCTCCGGTGTCGTAATGCATCATCTAATGTTCTTCCAGTGTATCCCATAGTCAGCTCAAAGGATAAAACAAAGAGGTCTTATAAATCTGGTGGCAGAAAAGAACGTAAGGACAAAGAAGTGGGATTAGAAAACCTTTTAGTTAGGGTTCATCCATTTGAGGGAAATGAAGATCTGCCTAACAATGGCAAGCTATCAGTCTCAAGCAGTGCAGAAGACATTCTTCAGACCAGGCTGGTTGATCCTACCAGCTTCATAACTGAATCATCTACTAGTATCAGTGGCTCGAAGGATGGTTCAACAACATCTGAATCAACCATTTGCAGCATGTGCAAGGAAGCAGACTATAACAGTACACCTACAAGGGAGACAAATGACAATGAAATTACATCAAAGAGTATGCCAGGTCCTAAGCATGGAGAACAAGTATTTTCTGCCGAACAACTTCAAAAATCAGAAGGGGTTGACATAATTGCAGTGACCACGAAAGTTGAAGATGCTTTTCCTAATGGAGATTTCGATAAAGCTGAAGTGCAGAGAGATGTCAATCTTGAGGACTTCAGGAAATCAACAGCATCAAGCGAAGGAAGCACTGATAAAGGTGGGTCTCTTGATGGGGAAATGTCACCCCCAGCGTTGCAGCCTAGTAGTAGTAAGGTTGAAGATAACTCTGAATCAGGAGGAGTCTACTTACAGAAAAGGGAAGGCACAAATACATTTATAGAAGGCTCACATATGTGCTTATCTTCTGAGAATCATGACACACTTGCAAGTAAGGATGAAGGAAGAGAAAAGCCACACGACCTCGGTTGCTCCACGCATAAAGAAAATGATAGTGCTTGTGTGGTTGATCAGACACCAAGTGACAACTCATCAAGTACACTTACTGCAATAGGGGGTGATGAAGCGAAGAGCGAGTTGGATAGTTCCTGCGAGGAAAGAGCTCATGCTCTAGAGACTCTGCTTGAATTATGTGCTGAGCTACTCAAGCAACAGAAACTTGAAGAGCTTGCTGGTGTGCTGAGACCATTTGGGCCGGAAGCTGTCTCTTCGAGAGAGACAGCAATATGGTTGACAAAGAGCCTCATGTCCGCACAAAAATTCAATACTGAAACCTAATTCGTGAGAGGCTATCTTCAATCTTCATTTATTAATTTACACATCAACGTAAGCAATGTGTATTTTCGGATGTAACAGGAGTTTTTTTCTATTGGGACTCTTGCTTGATTGGAGAAGACTGGAAAAATAAGATTTTACTGATTCATTTCTGCTTCAGTTTATATTCACGCTAAATGAATTAAGTTATCATCGAGGAGGATAATTAATATTCCTTTGTGAGCTAGAAATGTTAAAATCAGAACAGGGTGAAGGATGAAAAAAAGAAAAGAAAAAGAAAACAGAATAAATTCATGCGAAAGCAAATTATAGTAAATATGACGATGATACAATGGTAATCATTGAAATAAAGTTACGTAGTTGTTCTTCTCACTCCTTAAATCCATAGAAAGCCTTCTTCCTTGTCATGCATTTTGGTTCCCAACTTAAGGCTCTTTCATGTTTGATGAGGTTACCGGAAATACAAGGCAAGGAAAGACAAGACCGAGGCACCAAACAAGGACCCAACAGCCAACAAGCTATCTGGGGCTGAGCTGCTTGGGCCGGGAGCGGCAGCCGGAGTAGTAACTATGGTGTCGGCCAATACGATGCTCACGGAGGCGGCCGCAATGAGAATAGCGCAAGAAACCTTCATGTTCATGGTGATTGGTGGCTGAAAAGGAAGTTAGAGAGACCCACGTCTTTGGTGATGAAGAAACAGGACCTTTGTTTTGTTTTTTTTTCCCCACGTCTTCTGGCTATACGTTGCCCTTTAAGGGGGATGACTTGAAAGCTGTTTCGGAAAAATATCACATTTTTAGGTTGAGAAATGTTCGTGTGTGGTTTTCCAAGGTTTAAGGGTTGCTCAATTATTTCTGTGTAAAGGGCCCTATTTTCTATTTTTGCTTTTCAACCAAGACCCAGCAATGGCTTCCTTATACATTGCCAACTTCTAATTTTCTTTTTGTGCACAGACTCGCTGTCATTAATTTTAAGACTTAAAATGCAAAGAATGCTTTGTTATTATCAGTTAGAAAGCACGAGATATTATGAGTCACAAAGTCACACTGCAGACTGCAGTTTTCTAGATCTTTTATATCACTATATAAAAATATTAAACATATATAATTTATAATTAAATGAATTATTTACAATTTTTGTATACAAGTGAGTTGAGCCATAAGATCCACCAAAATTAAAATATGTCTCAAAATTTAAAATATATATATAAATATTTATAAATTATCTATTAATAAAGTTCTTATATCGATAATAAAATTTAAACTTATAATTTTATAGGTTATAAATTAATTATTTACTAATTAAACTAATTTTACTGGTCATTATTTACAAATTATTAGCAATGCAATACATTGCAGAGCCCACATAATAGATGGGAAAAAACAAATCTAATTTCGGGGTCGATATGCAAATATCAATTTTGAGTCAACCGCGGGCACAGCTCATGGATGTTTGTCGCGGGCCACACAGAGGTATGGATCTAGCCCAATATTCAGATGCCCAAGCCTCTTACGGCCCAACGACATTGCCCATGCATCTCATATGATAGGGGTAGTTCAACTAATAAAAGGATAAGATATATGATTATTTAGAATGTGTTTAATCTCTAAGAAGTATTATTTTTTGTGATTCCATTTACAGTACTTAAGAAGACATTCTAACTCTTAAGTATCTAGATTTATGCTTGAAGATAATTGACTATTTGTCCTACCTGATATTAATATTACCTAAAAAAAAGGGAGATTTTATCCTACTTTTAGATTATAGATAAATCTAACCTCTTTCTAAAAAATTTTGTACAAAAAAAAAAAAGTGGTGCTGATCCTCTCAAAGCATCAATAAATAATAAATAAATAATATGGAAGAAAAAAATCTTATAAAAAAATTGAAGAAAAAATAAATAAATAAATAATAAAGGGAATACAAAAAACCCACAAGTTAAATCTCTTCCACCCTCTTTTCAACACGTGGAAGGAAAAGACTCTCTCACTCACTCGATTTAATTGTTATCTTTAAATTAATTAATTAACACAAAGGGATCTTTCGTGATTTGGTAAAAAAACATTACCATAGCAGCGATTTAAACTCCTATCCTATCTGTTTAGGCTACAGCACACGTGTTTTGAACATGCCAATTAATTATTACTTCCTATCTTAATTATAAAATTTCATTAATTTTTTAAACAAATTAAAAAAATTAAATAAACTAATTAATTATAATATATACTAATAATTTCTTTTAAATAAGTAATTTATAAGTCAAATAAATTAATTTAATAATAACATAAATGTCAATACTTTAAATAATTTATTTAACTTCTTTAATCTTTTTAAAAAAATCAATAAGATCTTATAATTATAACATGAGAGTAATACCACTAAGATATTTTTTTATATATGAAGAGTTAAAAAGAATAAATAGATTTTCCGGTTAATATGAATTTTAATTAAAAAATCATGACTTCTATTTTGATATCTTCTTTATGATAAGGATATACTCCTCCAATCCCATATGTAAGTCATCTTTTAGAAGGAATTGTCTATGTTTTTTTTTTTATAAGTCACTTCACATTTAAAGGTAAATCGAGAAGTTTATTTATTTTCCAAACAATATCAATGATTCAACTATGTTCTTTAATTTTTTGATGAAATAATTAGAAGTTAGAAGTAACTTGTATGTAGGGCGGAGGGGCAACATTTGGAAGAGAGGGGGGGGGAAGGAAAGGAATGGGTGTTGAGATGTGAAGAGAACAGGAAATAAGAGAGAGAGAGAGAATGGGAGGGCATATGAGGAAAGAAATGCCACAATTCCCAAACGTGCATTTATTGAAGAATGGCATTTGGGGGGGGGGGGTGTTAATTCCCCAGACATGACACTGAAAACCAGTGATTAAAACAGGTGGATAGAGTTAGTAATGAATAAGCGTGCATGATTTTCAAAGAATGAATGAATGAAAGTCAGGACAAGAAAAACGAGAGGTTGGGATCATAAGACAGCAGATTTTGTGGTCGGAGTAAATGAAAGTCATTCATTCAGAAGGACGAGACTTAAAGCTGTTGAGTATGTTAAATCAATGAATCCCTCGTTAGAGGAAAAAGGGGGGGGGGGTATATATATATATACTCTTTCATTGCCTCTCCCATTCAATGTGGGCTTCGTACGGCACCAGATTCTCATAGAATTCACCCATCTTCAATGTCTCATCCAGAAACACGCCAACGTACTTTATGTTGTAGCGTATCCTTGATTGAGATCCATTCATTCATTAACCAAGTGATCTGTATGTGTGTTATATACAGATTCACGATCACTTTCTGCAAAATCCAAACATGTTAGATTGATATTCACACATTGCTTTGAAAACCAGCTGACAGAGGAATAACACGACGACGACATATGGGAATGGGGCTCGCACCATATACAGATAAAGCCATTCTCACTTTAGGAGCCACCATTTATATCATTTTTAGTAATTTTAAATTAATATTTTATTTATATAATATTATTATGAGACATTCAACCTGGAACTTCTTAGTCCTTCCTCGTAATAAGATGTGAGACTTGCTTAGGAAAGTATCAATGCTAACCCACCAAGTTTCAGAGGGTGGGTGAGCCTCTTAAACCTCTATCCTCACCCAACAATTGATTACATCCTAATGGGGGGGGTCATTAATTATGATCCTAATTAATTAAGTACATCGTAACTGTCTAGTCATATTGAAAACTCGTATTAACTTTGCTGCCATGCAGGAATAAATAAAACATTTATACAAGAATTTGTCAAAACTGACACGATCACTTGCCAATTCTGCGATTTGACATATTTCCTTATACATATTATTCCAACGTATAGTCCAAAAGCAGGGTTAGGAATATTTCCAAACGTAACAAAATGGAAAGAAAAGTCACTTTTATTCTGGGCTAGTGCGCGATGTTACTTTGTTGTGCTCTTAACTTTCAATTTCTGCTTTTTTGTTTTTGTTTTATGGTTAGTTCAAGAAAACAAGCAAGGATAGGATCCTTCTCGGAAGACGGTGAAAGCGTTCTTTTTGAGGGGAAAAGGGTTGCTCCTTGAATTTCAATGAGGCATATTTTCTGACAAAGATATATGTCTACAATGACGATACGGACTACTCTCTTTTTTACAAGGTTCAATAAACTACTTTACGTAAATAAATTATTTTGAATAAAATCTAAAAATTAATCTGAATAAGAGTCATTATTAAGAGAAATTTAATCAGTTCGCTATTGGAAAATTTTATAATTACTTAAGAATATTGGATTAAAAAAATAGTACTTTAAATAAAACATATTAATTCAAAAATGTTGTTATGACTATGAAAACTGTTACCTGGAACTTGGGCAACAGTTTTTAATCGTTGCATATTCCAGCGTTACTCTTTGGCTAAGGCAATAGTGTCTTTCAACTCTTAGGCAACAATTTTCACATCAACATATCGCAACAATTTCTTAAGTATAACTTTCAATATATATATATATATATATATATATATATATCCCGTATAAGAATTATGTTAAATAGATCTAGGAGAGTTTTATATCACTAGATAAAATTTATGTTAATAATTATTTTACTTATTATATGACCTCCGTTGGATCAATAAAAAATAAAAGATTCTAACAGATAAAAGTAAAACTGTCAGCAATTATAATGGAATAGGAAAATATACACAAGACATTACCCATGAGAATAGAGTCATGTCAAGAATATAGACAGAGACAGAAAAGCAGTTGCAATATTAATTTTTCTCACTTAATAGCCAGAGAAAGATTCAGCAAGAGAAGTGTTTGGTTAGCTTGTTTTTCTTGTTTGTTTGAATTTGTTGTTTCACGGAGAGGGAGAGAAAGAGTACACACACACACACACATATATAGTTGTTACGTTGCTAATGATTTTGTGCCTGCAAAGCTGAACTGCATAAGATCTGTGATATGCTTTTCAAGTAAATGGAAGTACTTTTCAAAGGTTATTCGTGTGGATTTGCTTGCAATATGACTCATCACTCATGAGTGCCCTTGCCTCAGCTTTTCTCAGTTTATCTCTCTCTCTCTCTCTCATAGAATCTTCAGCCACCAACACCTACCCCATTCATTGCATGCATCTCATGTCCCTAGCTAGCCATATAATTATATACTTATCTGATCGATTTGATGCCCATGAACTCAAACACAATCATTAATCACTCCCCGTCACCTTGAGCAAAACGTACAAACCTATATATTTCATAAGCTTCCTTCCCCAAGTATATATACCTCTTTCCTTCTGCTTGAAGGTCTTTTGTTAAAATATAGACGATGCCAAACACGTCCTTAAACTGGAGAATCTTGGAGCATCAAGGCCAAAAAAGAGAAAATGATGAAAGGAACTATGCATGTATCATACATATATAACAACAATTGAAGGGTAAGAAAGCTTATTGAAAATAAAAGGCAGTTTATTATTAATTAGTTCTCTCCTGGATGGGTAAAGTCCAAAAGATGAATTTTTGTTTTCCTTTTGCTTTAATATTTAATTACGTGTTGTCAAATTAAATAGATCCCATATTATTTTCAAAGTTATGGTGATTATGAGTCAAGATTATTTTTTTCCTTTTTCCCCTTTTCCTTTTGTTGATTGGGGTCTCACTAACAAAGTTGTCTCATCTACTTTGAGGACGATATCTAAAGTGGCCAAATTAGCCTCCTTAGATCCATCAGTGGTCCATATTATCCCCCCACCCCACTTTAACCATTTTACCAAGGATAAAACATGATTATTTAATTAAAAAAAGATTCGGATTAATTTATGATTCATGACGAGCACCAATCATTCTGATTGGCTAAACATATATAAATGCAAGTCGGGGATAAGGTTAGGAAGTCTCAATAACGGCCAGTTGGAACCAAGAAAAGTTAGTTGGATAAAAAAATATATATGTTTGGAACAGTAGCAGAAACAAATTAAATGATTTTTTTTTGAAAATTCACGTTAAATTTAAAACAACTTTTTATGACTTTTATCTTTTCTTTAAATTTTTTTTTAAAAATTGACTTGTCAATATACATATTATTCAAATAAATTTTTGTCAAAATAATTATTCTATATAGAAGTCTGTCTAAATATAAATCACAAGACATTTTTTACTTTCATACCACTTTAATTTATAAAAATTAATTAGAATAAAAATCATTTTTGTAAATGTTAATCCATAAATGTTATAGACAAGTAAACAATCTAAGATATATCTTTATGTCTGTAATAACAAATATTTTAAAATTTATATATATACGGAACTCTTTATGTATTTTAAAAATATGTTATTAATCGAGTACTTATCAGCATGGGTGAGTTGGGTTAAATTAATATAGAGCGCCAAATAGGATGATGAGTTTTGGATCGGCCTTGAGTGGACCTCTGATCGTTCTTGATGAGTAATTGTGTTTGTGTCCCTACGTTGATCGCTTTATCAGAGTGTCAAATACAGACGTGGGACTGATAGATATAATGTTAATTTTAATTAATGAGGGATTAATTAAAGAAAGATTATTTAAAGCCCAGGTGACAGGCCGACATTATTTCTTCTAATCATCGTTTTTGGCGGCATAAATATAATACAGTTCAAGGAACTCATGGAGTACGTGCATTCCAAATGATGGAAGTTAATTAGGGTTTGTTAATTTAGATCTGCCAATTAATTAAGAAGAGCGTACGTGGAATATATATAATTTGGCGGACGTACATGGAAATTAGAGAAAGAAATTAAAAAAAAAAAGATGGAAAAGATGGTGATTCGAGCCCAGGGGGACAAAGCTGTCCCTACGGTGTATTGGAATATGAGAGCAAAAGGAGAATATCGCAAATAACATATTCTTTCTGTACTGCCGTGTTTGTTTTCCTTTAAATGGCCGGGCCATAGGGAGCTCTACAAAACTAAATATTTATCATATTGAATTAATTACTTATTAAATGTTGTTGAGGCTTATCGGTAGAAATAATTAAAAAGATTAGAATATAATTACGCGAATGAAGTACTCCAATTTACGTCTCTAATTAAACGAGTTGCATATTCGATTGCTCATAAAAGAGATGGACCCCAGGAGGGACAGATTATAATACAGAGTAATGATCGATGCATGTGCATGGACTTTATAAACGCCTACACGTACTTATAATAATGTTATTATCCTTTTGGGAATAAATTATAATTTCTTTAAAGATGTACATGGCATTATAAATTAAATGACCCACCCATAATGTTAATTTCTTTCTTTCTCTCCTTTTTTTTTCTTGTATAGAGTAGAACTACCTCCAACAAAAAGATATCTGTACATGTAAAAAAGTGTAAATAAATTTGGAGTTTATTGATGGTTGGGAGAAAAGTGAGGTGGGGTGGGGAATGATGGGGCATGGAGGTGAGATGGTGTGAGGAAGAAATAGAGACTTTGCCATAAAGGCACATGAGAAGAGAGTCGCAAGGGTGTGACCGTGAAGAAGTAGGCTTCGTCTGCAAAGGGTTTTATATAAATGCTTTTCCTTACACACTTAACCACTGTTTTCCTCTAATTCGCCACAACATGACTCGTCAGTGGCAAAAAGAATGAGGAAACCCCACATGGCCTTCCACTGACACCAAACCCAAAAGCTATTGCCCTCATAATTATTAAGTTCTTAGGGTTTTAGTTCATTTTCCTCCATTACTAGACACATTACATTCTCACTTGTATTACGTTTACGTACGTACCATGCCACCTGCCTTCATTATTTTTTTACGAAATGTCGTATCACTCTACAGTATATGATGGACGAGTGAGGATGTGTATCTACTGTAGACTCATCAGTATATATATATGTGTGTGTGTTGTTGCCCATCCCTCCAACCACATCGTGTTATGGGCTCCACCTCCTCTCTGAGTTTTGCAGATTTCATCTGCTATCTTATACCTCTCCTTTCGTATTTCCTCTCTCTCTCTCTCTCCCAGAGCTGATCTCCACATCGATGCATTTCATTTCATTCCACATCTCTATTATACCTTACCCTAAGTTCTCTCTGGGACCATCATCATTTCATTCATTCATCCATCCATCCCACCCCTTTCAATGAATCTTTCCCTGGCCATATATAAACTCATTTTTATTTTCCTTTTTTTCAATTTTCCCATCACCTGCAACAGAAGTTCCGTCTAAACCTAAGGGCCAAGAAACACTGACGAATTCCTATATAGAAACACTCTGTGACCCCGAAATCATAATACTTCCCAAGAATAAGAAGGGCACGTGCAATTTTGCAAAAAAAATATATATGAGAGATCTCAGCTTCATTTCATCATCAATCTGCATATCTTTTCAAGTAGATAATTGTGGTGACACGGAGGATCTCAAGAAGAAAGTCATGAAAATTCCCCCACGAGTTTTTGTCCCTGCTCACCCAACATATTCTCTTTTACACCAAAAGTATTAAAGTACATGCTTACTTCAACATCCATGCATTTAGATACATATACATAGTATACGATATGGAGCACTCATTTTTGCACATATTCAGAAATATCTAATTTGCTGAAAACGAGTTCTCTTTGCTAGCTGTTGATATAGATAGCTCTATCAGGAAATTAAAAAGAAAAAATAGCCCACGCTCCACATCCTATATATATATATATAAATGGAATATATATACTAAAAGAGGATACATTTTAAGCTGTATATTCTCTGGGGTTTGCGCCGCTCCTTTATCATAATTAGAAAGGCTTTAGCCATATAATTTACTTAGTAATATGCTCCTGCCCCAATTTGAAACCTAAAAAGAAAACATGCTTAGTTATGCAACGCCTGAAGAAGTACTTGAGAGTAGCGGGAGAGGTTTCTCAACCGAGGGCCAAGAAATTCAATGATGAGGTGTCAACTTTTCAGAAGAACCGAGTTCTTTAATGATGCCTATATAGGATCCCTGACATTCCAAAAGAAAGGAGAAGGCCAAAGAAATTATATCCGATGAGTAAGAAGACGACTCAACAAAAGAAAAAGCTGGCTTTCCATTTAAACTTGACGTACATACTTGATTATATATATAGTTCTCAATACGAGGCCATGATCATCGCTATATTAATCCCACTGATCCCTTGGAAAAAAGGTTCTAAGATAATTCACACATATATATATATATAATCACTAATGGGTCCGCCGCTAGCTTGTAATTCACTGGGTGGATTCATTATCTTGCTCTACTTCGGATGCTGGTTCATCTTCTTCTTCGAAGCCATCGATCCCATAAGCGGCATGGCCACTCCCAAAAGCCTTGATATGATCTTTAAGAGACCTCTTGTGTTTGAAATCAGAGCCACAAATACAATACCAAAGCTTCCCACAGTTCTTCTCATGGGTTCTCCAATCGCCTCTGACAGCGAAGGCTTTGCCACATTTTCTGCACATGAAGGGCTTAATCCCATGCTTCCTCTTGTAGTGGGTCTGAAGGGTTCTAAAATCCTTAAGGGGCTTAGCCCTTGGGTGGTCAATGTTGTTCCTGCAACCTGGGGCACAACAATAACAAGGAAGCCTCAACATGCCCGTTGGCTGTGTACCTCTCAGAGATTCTGGCCCTTTTCTGTACTGTGATCCATGCCCCCACATATGCATCTGAGAAATCACATAATTAGGGACATTCCAAAAGAAAAAGAAAATCAAAAGCTCTAATTTTGCAGTTTAACCTTTACAACCTTAGCACAAAAAGCAAACTGTCAGTAAATCTCAACCAAACCTTATGTACTATATATTTGTGTTGTATATAGTGCTGTTACATATAGCTGGAGGTTTGTATTCAAGGCCGATCTCAGTCGGGTAAAATAAACGAAGACCGTACCCAATTACTTGATTACCGAGACGAGATATGAGAAATACCTAGACATGAAGTTGTTTTACGATTTGATTTTCATTAATCAAGAAGAATATATATTTAGACATCAGTTCAGCAGCTATAATAATTTTCCGGGTAAGAATATGCATATTTTACCCTGAATTTTCGAAAGATTAATTGTATCTATACATTGAAGCATTGGAATGGAGGATCCTTGAAACAAGAAACTGTAAATCTCCTGAAATCTACATAGATAGTAATTATGTGGATCTAGCTAGAACGGAAGGGAAGTAAATTAGGACACAAGTAGAAATTATGAATATGTAAGAGAGCAGGAGGGAAGCGCTATATCCCATGTATATATGGGGGGCTTTTAAGGGATCGCGATGCGGTTCGGATTTAGACCGAAGGGCCTTAAAGGGAAACAAATTGGGGTGTAAGATTAATATCATTATCTGAACGATCTGGAAGAAACACTGCAAAAATTGTTCAGTTATATGCCGCAGTGCCAAAATATGGAGCAGTGGAGCACAGACTTCAATGCAGTAAGGACATAATTAAGGAACAATGGCTGATGAGTAGTTTAATCCGCGAAAAGGAAAGTTACTGATGCAAGTCATAGTTTGAATCAGGAAAAAAATATCTGTTTTGCTCATCGTCTAGCTCATAACCGTTTCATTACCATGCATTTTTTTTTAAATAAATATTAACTTTAATGATTGTAAGGAATCAATAAAAATGACTCAGGAAGTAAGGGGAAAGAAAGAGAAAAAAGAAGAAGTATGGAGATTGAAAATGGAGCTATCTTTTCCTTTTTCCACGAAAACATGTACGAACCCATTAAGAACTCCAAATCTGGGAGAAAAAGTGATAATATAGACAGAGAGAGGGAGTCAAGAAGAAGAAAGGAAGCTCTTTTAGAACCAGAAGAAGAGGGGGGGGGGGTAGAGAGAGAGACCTGCATGTTGTTGTAGCGGTTGAAGGTTTTGGAGCAAACAGGGCAACAGAACTGGGTAGGACCAATGAGAATCTGAGTAGGAGTAGGGATCCAGTACTGGCCCTTGTTGAGCCTGGAGAGTCCAGAGCAAGAAGAATTATCAGCAAGAGCATCGCCGTCTGCGGCTGCTTCTGGTGCGTGAGAGGAGGAAGAAGAGAGGATAGAGGCCATCTCAGCAGCACTAGGGCTAGGGAGGCCTATGTGAAGTGCAACAGTCACACTATTCTCATCATCTTCCTCATCCTCCTCTTCATCGTCTTCTTCTTTAGTCTTATTAGGAGCAGTAGCGTCCTCCACTTCCATGGAAGTACTGCAAGAGTGCTGGTGGCGGTGATGATCATGATGTGGCTTATTAGTGGGGTTGAGGTTGAGAAGAGGGAGGGCCTCTCTGAGAGGTGGGGAAGTAGGGGGCGAAGAAGAAGAAGAGATGAAGTTGTGGAGATAGGGATGATGATGGTGGTGTTGGTGTGAGACTGGAGAAGGAGTAGGAGGGCGAGGGGGATAGTAGTAAGGGATGGGATTAAATTGGAAAAATCCAGAAGGAGGAGGAGGAGAGAAGAAATTGGAGAAAGGATCGGCCATGGAAGGGTCAAAAGAAAAGTTGAGTCAGAGAGAGAGAGAGAGAGAGAGAGAGGGAACAGTTGAAGGCTTTGGTGGGATTGCTTTTATAGAGAGATGGAGAGAGTACAAGATGGCTGAAGGAAGTCGGTGGTGGACACAGGAGAGAGTACCGGAACAGGGATCACAAGTAGAGAAGATGTAAGCGTACTACTCAATATATTTCATTCTTGCCTTTTTCTTATAATTCATTAATTAACTTCAAAAATATGATTAGCTAGAGGTGTCTTTGCCTGCCTTCATCCAATTATATTCTCTAACCCTCATAAGCTCCAGTATTTTAGGCTTGGATTGGGTGTGCCCTATTTAAATATCAACTTTGAATTTTTTTTCTTTAGTCTTTATTTCAGCTTAAAGTCAGCCTTAATTATGGAATGGATCTTTTATACTTTTTTCAGAAGATTCTAATTCATTTACAATATTGCCATAAACCAACTCTGATTAGTTATTTACCGTTTAATACTAAATTTACCATCCTAACTATAATTTTTTGTTTTCAGTTGTCATCACTACTGTGGTCTCAACTAGTTGGATCACTTCCTCCCAACCTCATCGAATATTATATATATACCATAAGAACCTGGTAAATAATGAACACGAAAAATAGTTAAATTCTGTGCTAAGAAATTGGTCTCTAACCGTTTTAATTTTATTTTTCTTAAGAAGAACTCTTCGTTCCTTGGTCCGAATTAGTTCTACTACTTGACCTTAAGACTCAAAAACATAAGCTGTCTTTAGAAACCCTAATTAAAAATATATAACTTTTTAACGGATAATAATCCTTTTTTTGACCTTGGTCACGTCTTATTTTGGCACCTTTGAATATTATAACACACTTTTTTAATTCTTGATTCTAATTATATATATATATATACTATATATATATTGACTTACGGACACATGCCGTTACCGGCCGTTTATAGTTATTTACCACCACCAAAAATTAACCTCCGTTCTTATTTTAATTTCCTCGGTGCGTGTGTGTGTCTGTTCCGTAGTATTCGCCATTCAGCAACACGGTCAATTATGAATTGACTTTTTTCTCTTGATCTTTTCCCACTTTTTTCCTCTCGGCAGATGAATGAATATTTGTCATCACGAACATCCAAGTGAATAATTATGAGACGGTGTATAAAATTTTTTGACATGTATTTTAAAATTGCAGGTTTTAAAACCAGGTATATATACGATATACAAAATTGATAAGCGATAAGGATATATGAAGATTTGATTTTTGTATAAAAATTTAAAAAAAGTGGTTAGATTCACACATCTCCTTTACTCCTAAACGATATCAATATCGGGTAGGATGAGTCATTTATTCCCCTCAAGCGTAAATCTAGACACTTAAGAGTTATGATATCTCATCAAGCGTTATGATTAGAACTACAACAAAATAGTTTTCCCTATATGAATTGAATATATTATAAATAATTATATGTCTCACTCCTTCACTACTTACGGGTAGGATACATAAAGATGAAGTACTGGCATGAACCTAACTACGGACTGAAGGTCACACAAAAGCTCAAAACCCTGCTATAAATTAAACCACGCTTTCTAAATCATTCACAGCTTTATTAATCATGAGATTTTCATTAATAAGTATTTAATATGTGATTAATTAGTCAGGAGTACTTAAATTGATTATTCTGATTTTGGCAGTTAAAGGTGGGAAACCATTTTCTCTTCCAACTTAAATCAAACTAGCTAGAAAATTGAAGTACAAACCCTCGAAACATAATAAAGCATAGACTTGATGGATCTAAACATGGTAATTAATTGAATTAGATGAAATGGTGGGAAGAGGAACACATGCGTGTGAAGAGATCAATAATGTTATTTTGTCTGGTAGAGGGGAGAAAGGTGGCAAGACGCAGATTGGGCGTGTGGCTGTTTTATTTTGTGATGAAAACATTCTGTACGTATAACAGTTGTTTCTTTCACTCTTTTTCTTTTGCCCTTGTTTACGTTTTCTTCCTCATTCATTAATAATCAAGCCACAAAGTCACAAGCAAATTAAACCCCTCCCATATTAATTCAATCTAATCCTAGTTATTAGATCGCACGCATCCCCCGGTTAATTAGACAGCCATAAAGGTTACAACGTGTTTCTCAAATGCGCCATCATCATTCATTGACAATAACGATCAGCTCCAACTAGTCCCCAACATCTCCATCGGTTTCCGCACCACCCGGTCGCTTCAAACATCTGCGTGCTGTAGCGACACTTCTCAGACATGTGCACATATGTGTACGTATTGTCTTTATCTGATCTCTCGTCCCGTTATATTGTTATACATCATATATTATTTTAATCATGATTTTGCTTAGATTGTTCATTTTTACTGTCTTTGATCTTGGGGTTCATCAGGTGTGCTGCTATGTAAGTAAATAAATATGTTGCAGCGGAATAGTGCGACTGCTGTTTGTTGTAATGCCCGAGAGACAGTGAAAACTTGGAAAGGAGACCATCTTGGATTGTTAACCTTAGGTTTGGATATGACTATTGAGGGGTGGGAGAACTGATGAGAACTGAGAAGCTAGCTAGCATTTAATGAGACACTTGCTGTTCACAAATTGACCACAGAGATGGCAAAAAAGCCAGAATGTAGTGTTGGCCAGTGCGAGAACAGCAGTCTAAACACTAGGAAGAACCAAACAAATTAAAAAAAAAAAAGGTGTTAGAAAATAGATTCACATCCTCATATATTACCAAGAGACACTGCACATCAAACACTTCAATTACATGCCACCACCAATTTGCACAGTTCAAACATCACTGGCAATTACCCGTGGCTTCCGGGTATTGAGAGCGATGCCTTGCCTTGCTCTCCTTTTCATTCTCACTTTCAAATTGTGCCCTCATGGGGCCATGCTGTGTCACACTTGGTGGTTTTAGACCATGAAATTAACCTGTCCTATTATATATATTCCTGTTGACAGTTTCCAAACTTTAGGCGCATCAAAAGGGCTTAGGCCATTGGCATTATATATATATGTTGTCAATAAGGAATTATTGATTGATTGGTTGCATAGCTCATGACCATGAATCTAGGTTTTTCTTATCCCCTGCAGGTGCAACTTGCTACATGCTCTCATCTCCAACATTTAGAACCACTTTCTTCTGCTCCTGTCGCTTTCTCGCTTGTCTTTAATTTTCAAAAGTTTCCCCTTCTACTAAAAGCTTCCTTAAGTTGGCTTGCTTTTGTTCTCCTTCTTTATACATATCCTTATTAAAACATCCCATATACTATCTGCATGATAAGCGTTGTTTTGCTTTACAGTTCACCCTTCGAGATCATTTTTTTTAATTCCAAAGTATGGTGAATTTGTAGCATCCATCTGCACTGAAGTAGAACTGTAGCATAAACTGTGCCTTTAAATAGGCTTTCAATATTTATACTGTTCATTATTACTCATGTGTCGTCTTCATCTTGTGGCTCTTCTCTTTTACACCTCTCTGACTCTCAGACAGATACACATATAACAACAGAAAAAACAAATGTGTATAATTACATGTATGTGTGCAGATATAAATTTATCAGTCAGATGAGACCTGTAGCGTGGTTTGGTGCAATTAATTAAGAGAAGGAAGACGAAATTTGTTGATGGAAAAGGGAACAAGATCAAACATTTTAAGCAGAAAGGGTAAGTTAATGTCTTGATCAGAGATCCCATGATATTTTCACTGTTTACGTTTTCGAGACACCACGAGTGAGTTTACGTTGTAAGATGTGAATTCGGTAATTAATTAAGTATAATTCTCTGTTTTCAATATTTCATGTCCATCTCTCTCTTCTGAAAAGTTCTTCATACTTCATATGTACGCATCGTCCTGCAATTGTAATCCCCATAACACTATGCATACTTAAATATTTAAAGCCTTGTTTATTTTAATATCCACATATATAATATTCCTCGTAAATTCTAGTGTGGTCCCCCCAAGAGATGCGTGCAGTAATTTAATTTGTTAGGAAATGGAGCATGTGATGCCCCAGTTAAAAATCAAGAGAATTAACCTTTATTAACGTAGCCATCTAAACAATTCCAAGATTGATGCCCAATACAAATACTCCCGTTACAATTAAAATTAATTTTAAAGAATTAACTTCTAATAATGAATATGAATTATGTAGAATATATTTCTCTCAAGCATAAAGCTTATCTTTCAAATACTATGAAACAATGCAAGATGAAGCTCTCTTATTTCTTCTCATTTATCCCTCCTATATATATAACTCCTTTTTTATTACTCAAAGAAATCAATTTCACCACTGTAAGTGAATTGATTAATATTCCCTGGGTGCATCAGATTTCATTTATGAAAGGCTAATAAGGCGTAGATTTTCAAGAGAAATGATGAGGTGGCACGTAATGGAGGAAGATGGAGTAATGACAGTTAACAGTTGAATGGCAGTCAGTAGTAGTATATGAACATGATGATTGAGACTCACTGTTCACACAGAGTTGTGACATCATCAATACGTGATTCCTGTTCATTACTCTTTGTCTCTATGTCCATCTCAACCTTTAATCACTTTCACACCCCCACCTCCTTTTCTTTAATTTAATCCTTCTTCATAAATAAACAAGACAGTGCTGATTATGATGATGAGCTCCTCAACTTTGACCCCTAACACTCACTAATCTGGTCAAATCCACTATCACAAGCTCATTCTTCTTACTTGAATTCTAATTAAAAAATTAATCAATATCAGTAAAATTATGCAGATTCTGAAGAACTGGTCTTTTTCTCATGGGTCAACTAGCTAGTACCTGGAAAGCGTTGGATGAACAATCGGCATCATGAAGCAGTGGCAGAAGCTGAAATAGTTGGTTATTGATCAAAGAAGAGTGAGTTATGATGGAGGAAAAAGAAAGGTATAAAAGCTTCCTTCTTCAGTCATTACTGTTACGAAAAACTCCAAAAGTCAAGTCCTTTTCATTCTGTGCCTTGGACTGATTCGTAACTATTAACCCATTTAGAGATCATTATTGAGATCTTGTCACTTTGTCTCCACATTTCTTTCTTTTCTTCCTTTTTCTTAAGCCTTTGGGCAACTAACAAGAGCTACACATTACATACATTCTACACAGACTAACAGGATATCTATATGTTAGTCTTTAAAATCATTAGTATCTTCATTACCTGGTTCAGCCCTCATCCTTTTGAGGAAAAAAAACTATAGAATATTTGGTGCTATTGAAGACTTTGTTGTATCAACTCCCTTTCATCCGACCCAATCACAATTAGTTTGTGCCCTTTATTTTCTTAAGTAAAAAATCTCATGAGTAACAAAATATAATTTAAAATTTCATAAGTTTTTTGTCCAGAAAAAAAGAGTTCCATCCATGATCTCTTTTTCTCACAATTAATTTCTTTTTCTTTTTTGGTACATTAATGACTTTAAAGGAATATTATAGCCGTATAGCGTCCGGCCGAGCTCCTGGCAATCCGACTAATAAAGCCCACCCTTTTTATTTACATTCATACAAAGAGCTATAAAATAACAACAGCATCGGTAATCATTCTTTGTTTCTTTTTTTTTTAAAGGCTTTAATTAATTGTAACATCCTAAATTTTGAAAAAAGAGATTTATAAAAAATTATTGAGGTCAAGAGTATTTTTTAAAAATTAAAAAACCTTAAAAGTAAAATTGTAGAGAAAGAAAGAAGGAAAAAATAAGTATTTAAAAATATGTTAGTATCAGAGTGGAGGTTGTGACACACACAAAACTAAGATTATGGCACAAGCACAAAATAAAGATTTTGGCACAGGCTAAAAGTTCTGGCGTAAAATAGGAACACTCTGATGACCAGGATTAGAGTATGCAGTAGATTGGTTAATGCCCGATTCAAGTTGAGGTCAAAGTAGTGAAGGATGTTTCATTTTAATAAATGATGTAGTAATAATTTATTTAAACTTCAAAACTTCAGAAAAAAAGGAACAAAAGAATTTAAGGAATAGTCACTCATGTACAGCGTACATTAACTCTTCCGAAAATTATGTATTTATTGTATTTTAAATCGTAAATTTAATAAAAAAAAATAAAACCATAATACATCGTGACTGATACAGGTGCCGTTCTTGGCAGTGAGGATGCCAGGGGACCATTCATCAAAAAAGCTAAATAAACTGTCGCAAATTATTTCAACGAAGATAAGTCCTCCAAACAGGGAAGTTACCAACTCAAAGTTTGTTTCATGGATATATTTCAAACTGTTCCTCCAACAAGTATAATTCCAAAATCACAAAGCAAGAATAAAATTGGAGCCAGCGAGAAGCCCATGCGAAAGAGGGTAGATGGATATACATGGCCAAAATATTAATTGATACCAAATGAATTTAATCTACTCAGAAGGCCCTTCCACAGCCAAGCCTAGATTGTCTATACAATTTATCCTTACTAAAACTAGAAAATAATGAACCCATTTGCATACCAAAACCTGCATGCAATAATTGAATACAATACTAGTAGAATACGATGATCGAGTCACTAAACACAAATGATAGTTGAGTCAACAAAAATAATATTTGTGGAGAAAGTCCCTATGTATGGAAGCCCTGAGGAATTAGTGTTGTTTGCTGTGGCTACCATCATGCTCTGCTCCCCTGTTCTTCGGCTTTACTGGGGTTACCTTGGCAGGAGTTGAACGTTCTGACTGTGAGAATTGAATCAAGATGTGCATGAGCACGGTAACAACTCCCAACCCAAAAGCTGACAATGCAATGCCCTTCCACGATGATAGAATGGAAGACCAATGGAGGAACTTCACACCCCCAGAAACAACCAGACAAGCCCAAGACACAACCACCTGCTCCCAACATGAAAAATTCTAGTCAATTAGGCAAATTACCATAGGCACAGAGCATAAATATGGGAGGAAAACTGAAAGGTTGCAAAATTGGTTAGTTGAGTGGCTTGAACTATTAGTATCTCACCAAAAGAGACTTGATAGGTCGACCGGTATTCTGCAATGGTTGATCACTGAAGGTGTCCTCAACTTTATGTTTGTCCAACAATGCATCCTGGTGTGTGGTGTACCCAGGCGAAAAACCAATACAAATAAGAAAGAAGAATGCATGAAATTGTAAAATGATCGCACTATACAGAATTTTAGACAGAAGCACAAAAAATATGAGGAACAAATTCAAGCACAGATTATGTGCACAAAATTTGGAAAAATGAACTACTAGTTCAGTTTCTTTATAAATGTGGGCAGGCATCTCAGAATGTCATCTGCAAGAAGCGTTTGAATAGACATGCACCTTGGCAACAAATACATCTCGACACCATTGAGCAACAGCCTCATCTGTTTCAGGTAATTCCTTCATCAAATGCCGCTGGATATGCACATGAACCTGTTGTGGGAAAATGGGTACACATGTAAGAGTTGGAAATTCTATCGAATAACAAATTTGTGATTGGTTGACAAAAGAACCAAAAGTAAACTCCAGGGAAACTACAACAAAGCTGATATATGAGAAAAAGGCATGGCAAGATCTTTAATATTCAAACCAGTTGCTTTTAAATCTCAACTTTGATTCCCTTACCACTGATGGTTGCCCCTTGAAGAGTCTTAGCATTGTAGGGGCAGGAGAACTTTTAGGAATAGCCACAGTCACATCATAAATGGCAGGAACGAATGAGCGCATATGAGTCACTGCTGAAACAAAACCCTGAAAACAACATAATTGAGTATATATCTCAGAGCAAAGCACACAAGAACAACTGAGCCCGAATACAATGGCAAGAGCGCAACTTATTATGCACAATAAACCAATTATGACCTTCCAATATGTGAACACAACCGCATTATATGTCTATGATTTCTTTCAATTAAACATAAAGATAAAACATAAATTCATGGTTTCATTCATATGTCCATAATTACTTTCAATTTTTTAGTGATAATTTATAAGAAGTAGAAAGGCAGGTAAAGTGGCACCACTAATTACAATGTATCATATGGTAGCATGTTTTCACAAATAACCATTCCAATACGTGAAAACTACTATATACAGATGATTAAATAATTTAGCTGTGATGCACCGAGCCTGCTGAGCCTAGCTAGACTAGATTCTGGCAAAAGGCTTTCTAATGGATGCAAATGACAGCAAGCGAGGGAAAATAAAAACAAGGTAAGAAGATAACAAGAACTTACTTTAGTTCGAGGAATCAACACATTTCTAGGAACAGGCAATCCAGATGAGGTTGCATATTCCTGAGCAGCTAATAGTTTTGCCTGTGTAAAGCGAGTTCCCTCTACAAATAGAGCCAACCAAAAAGGAAGAGGATAATCCTTTCGTCTTTGGAGGCCTGACTGCAAATACAGGATCACAAATTCAATTCAGATCCACAAAAGGAAAAAGTGAAAATTTTACAGTAAGTATATATCCTGGACCTTAGTTAATGGATATGAGCTCATCCACATAACATGTACAGAGGTGAATATCATAAATGCATGCAAAGTATACGATTAGTATATATTAACAAGTCATACCTTTAATGTGCTTTCATCCTTGGCCCAACTTCTCTCCAGAAAAAGATACTCAGAAAACCACATTGACCAACCAATTACCTGCATTTATAGAACTTTAAAGGTAGGCCAACAATGAAAAATTTAACCAGCAAGTGGTCATGCTATTGATAATGAGTTCATATACGTCAATTATATATCCCTACATTCATAGGCAAACTTCAAATTGAACGGACACCAATGATCAAATGGTTAGATCATAACCTCAGCAAAACAAGAACCATTCCATTTTTCATTTTGGAAAGCACAAGGACCACTTTACAATGAGAGACATACCGGTAGCATTTTTGATGATTTCTTCATCACAGCTAGAGTGCTTCCAAGGCAACCAGAGCGCTGTTGAATGGTGTTCAAAAGTCAATCATAGTTAAAGGACATATAACAACACAGATATGTAAGAGAAACAAAAAAATATTAATCAAATAGCACTACATCTTAGAGTACAAAAAATATACATGTAAAAGTAAACCTGAAATATAAATGAATTATGCTACCCATGCATCTAAATGTGCTAAATATACTAAGCTCCTGCATTGTTTGTGGCTGTTAAAAGGCCATACAAAATAAGACATTCACCTGAGCTAAAACCCATCCAACAAGCCAATCAATATCACTGCTATGATTGCAGATGACAAGTGCATGCTCTTTACCTATATCAAGAACAAAATAAGAAAATCAGGAGCAAGCAAATGTTGGGCACAGTAGCACAGAAATATTCAATTTTTCCTCCAGAATACATACAAATGCAAGACATAGAAAAAAAGAACATGAAGGGGTGAAAGAAACGACTTAGCAGGCTAGCATTACTTGCATATGTTCACAAGAGACTTACCCATCATACGAAAGGTTTCACTATCAGCAAATAGTTGGATCTGCGGCCAGCCAAAATGTTCAAGATGAAAGACTTGATTATTCAAAATGCTACAGACTAACTCATTCAATAGCAGTTCATAATTGACTGCCACAAATTCAACATAGTTAGAAAGTATGAAACAGGCAGCCATTGAAATCAACCATAAAGGTATCAACTATGTTCCCTTTGATCAATTACACTGCTTAAATTAATAAAATAATTGAAATACCAATCGGGCAGCCTTGTTCAGTTGGAAGCCCATATTATTCAACTCAAACATCAATTTGGATAATTAATCCCCTCCTGCAAACTTATAAGTATATACAGATATCTAGATCTTCCCCATATTTTTTCTTTGAAAATTTAGCTGTAAGATATAAGATGAACATATTACTCTAAGGGTTTGTAGTCGCACTTTGATAAGCCAATTGATCAAGAATAGAAAGAATAGGAAAGAATGGGAAACAGAACCGGAAAGAAAGAAACAAAGAGGAAGTCGGAAAGAAAAGAAGAAGGAGAGAAATGAGAGGTGAAGAAGATAGTCAATGCAAGCTTATTCAATCTTATTCCATAGCCTTTGACTGTGCTAATTACTCCTATTTATAGGTCCTGCTCCCCTTCACATGTCCTAACAATAATATCCTAACAACAGTAACTAACTAACCGTAACAGTATTTATATTTTTATTATAACAGTGCCTCCCCTCCAAACAACCCTTGTCCTCAAGGGTTAGAAGTCTGAAATTCAGGAAACTGTTGTTGCAGCTTGTAGAGAGAAATCCAAGAAGCTTCCTCTTCTGGATACCCCTTCCACTGTACCAGCACTTCAGTAATAATTCGTTTTTTCCTCCTCCCAACCCTATTAGCCAATACTCTTTCAGGGTATTGAGAACTAGGAACAGCAGGGTAATCAATAGGGGGGTGTCTTTGTTTAACACAGGGATCTGGACATAATTTCAACAAAGACACATGGAAAGTAGGGTGTATCCGAGATTCCGGTGGCAACTCCAGCCTGTAGGCCACTGGCCCAACCTTCTTTACTACCTTGTAAGGACCATAAAACCGAGGAGCCAACTTTTGAGTGCTCCTAGTTGCTGCAGAAACTTGTCGGTAGGGTTGGAGCTTAAGGAAAACCCACTGTCCCTCCTGAAATTCACGATCAGATCTTCGAGCATCTGCTTTTTGCTTCATTGTGTTGACCGCCTTATGCAAATGGTGCCTTAAAACAGCTATCATTCTTTCCCTCGCACTAAAACTTCTGTCCACAGCTTCAATGACAGCAGTCCTGGGAATGTAGGGAGAATGGACAGGAGGTTTCTGCCCATACAACAACTCATATGAAGTTGCCTTGGTAGAAGTGTGAAAAGTGGTATTATACCACCACTCAGCCAAAGGCACCCACTGACTCCACTCCTTCGGATTTTCCCAGCACATACACCTCAAATATGACTCTAAACAACGATTCAGAATTTCGGTTTGTCCATCACTTTGAGGATGATAAGCCGAAGATAATTGTTGCTCCACCTTTATAACTGTGAGGAATTCCTTCCAAAAGTTACTGACAAAAATAGGATCTCGATCACTGATAATCTCCACTGGTGCTCCATGAAGTTTATACACTTGATCAAGGAAAATTTGAGCAAGAGAAGAAGCTGTAAAAGGATGGGATAAACTGATAAAATGCCCATACTTACTCATTCGATCGACTATAACCCAAATCACCTCCTTCCCATTAGACTTAGGAAGCCCTTCTATAAAATCCATTGATATGCTCTCCCAAATTTTACTTGGGATTGGCAACGGTTGTAATAAACCTGGAGAAGCTACTGTTTCATACTTACACCTAGCACAAGTGTCACAGCCCTTAACATACTCCTCCACTTCCTTATGAAGGTTCTTCCACCAAAACAAGCCACGAACCCTTTGATAAGTAGCACTAATTCCTGAATGACCCCCTTGAGCACCAGAATGAAGCCACTCAAGAATTTTCTGTCTAGTTTCAGCAACATTCCCAACTACTATCTTGTTATCCCTCCTCAGAACAGTTCCGTCCCATGAAAACCTTCCTGAGAGGCCGTCAACCTGCTGTTTAGCACCCAATAAAACTCCTGCTGTTGCTGGATCGGCCTCCCAGGATTTTTTTATTAATTCCAAAAGCTCCGGGGAAGCAGTATCAAGAACCATCTGTAAAATCTGAGGCCCATGAACTCTGGAGAGTGCATCAGCTACAGAATTATCACTGCCCCTCTTATATTGAACCTCATAATCATACCCCATGAGCTTAGCTATCCAATACATTTGAAATGGTGTCTTAAGCTTCTGTCCAAGTAGAAACTTGAGACTCTGCTGATCTGTTCTTATCACAAAGTGTGTCCTTTCCAAATACTGATGCCAGTTTCCTACCGCCAAGACTACCGCCAACAGTTCCTTCTCATATACCGAAAGTTTAATGTGCTGGGGGGCTAATGCCTTGCTGAAAAAAGCCAGTGGCTGCCCCTCCTGCATAAGGACAGCTCCCACTCCCGCTCCACACGCGTCAGCCTCCACTACAAATACCTTGGAAAAATCAGGTAAAGCTAAAACCGGAGCTGACACCAGAATATCCTTCAACCTTTGAAAAGCTACACTGGCTTGTTCCGACCAACAGAAGCTGTTTTTACGTGTGAGTAGAGTCAAGGGCCTAGCAATCTCTCCAAATCCCTTGATGAACCTCCGATAATAACCAGCCAGACCCAAGAATCCCCTCAATTGCCTCACAGTAGTTGGTTCTGCCCATTCCAAAACAGCCTGTATTTTTCTAGAATCTGTGGACACCCTCCCTGCTGATATAACATGACCTAAATACTCGACCTTCTGGGCAGCAAATGTGCACTTGCTTCTTTTGACATAGTAGTGACAATCACGCAAAACTTTTAATACAGCTTCCAAATGAGTTATATGTTCTGTCACCGAAGAACTATATACGAGAATATCATCGAAGAATACTAGTACAAATTGGCGAAGAAAGGGTCTAAAGATGTCATTCATAGCTCCTTGAAATGTTGCTGGAGCATTTGTCAAGCCAAAAGGCATGACCAACCATTCATAATGACCCGAATGAGTCTTGAAGGCTGTCTTATGACAATCTGTGGGAACCATTCTGATTTGATGATAACCAGCCCTCAAATCTAACTTAGTAAACCACCTTGCTGACTGTAATTCATCCAGCAAATCCTCAATCAAAGGAATGGGGTACTGATTCTTAACAGTATGCTTGTTCAGCTCACGATAATCAATACACATTCTCCAGGACCCATCCTTCTTCTTTACCAAAACAATGGGAGCAGAAAAGGGTGAGGAACTTTCCTGAAGGAGCCTATTTTGTAAAAGCTCCTTGATCTGTCGCTCAATCACATCCTTTTGTACAGCAGGATAGCGATAGGGCTTAAGATTTATTGGATTTGTTCCTTCTCGGAGGATGATAGGGTGGTTGTGTCCAGGCCTCAACGGGGGCAGACACTTGGGTTCCTCAAAAATATCCTTATACTCCTCCAACACCCCTTGTATTTCTCCTGGAACTAGCCCCCACTCCGGCTGAATGGACCAACATTGAGGTTCAGTACCCTTTCGAGGTTGTAAAAGTTGTACCAAGAACCTTTGCTGATCCTTAACACTGTGAGCACTTAACCTGGAAGTAGGTACTGCCTCCACCGCCACTGGACCCACCGCCTGCAGCTTACACAAACACCCTTTATACCAAAAATGCATAACCATCTTATCATACTCCCAGTAGACATTCTTCAGGAACTTCAGCCACTCTAATCCCAATATCATGTCATACGTGTGTAGCTCGATAACCCGGAATGCAGATTCAAACTCCACCCCTTGCATTCGCCATTTGAAACCCTTCCAGACCCCACGGACCTGCAACCTACCTCCCCCAGCAATCTGCACCGAGGAGCATTCTGTCCTACACCCTTGCCACCCCAGCTTCCTTGCCAGATTGAGGTCGAGGAAGTTATGCGTGCTACCGGTGTCTATCAAAACATACATTCCCCGCTTACCAACATTCCCAGCCACTCGCATAGTCTCTGCTGTCTCCCCCCCATGAATAGCGTGCAGTGAAATCAACGGAACGGAATCCTCGTCACCTTCACCTGGGGGACCCACATCCTTTCCTCCCTCAGCATTACCCTCGTCAAGACTCAAGAAATGGAGTTGCATTTTTTGTCTCTGAAGGCAGCGATGGTCACGTGAGAACGGCTCGTGACAATAAAAGCAAAGATTCTTCACTCGATGCTCCGCTTCTTCCTCTGCCGACAACACCTTGAGGGGACGGACATACTGGGTCGGCGTCTTGAATGTTGCTGTCAGGTCTTTACTCGGTAGCGCACCGAGAACCCCCCGCGAACTCGCCCCTCCAGACGCGAGAGTGTTCTTGTAAGCAGTCGTCGTCGACACTGTCCTCCCTCCCCTCTCACCGCCGTTCTTGCTCAAACGGTGAGCTATGGCGATTTCTTGCACTCTTGCCAATCGTCGGGCCTCCACAAGAGTCTGGGGATCAAACATCATTACCGAATCCGCAATTTCCTCCCTTAACGCTCCAACGTACACATCTATAAGGTACGCCTCTGGCAAATCCAGTCGTGCTGCCAGCGTATCAAATTTCACGTTCAACTCCTTCAGCGTCCCCGTCTGCCGCAAATGGGTAAGCTCCGCCATTGGCCTATCATACGGAGGCCCAAATGTTGCCTTCAACAACTCGGCATACTCTTCCCACGTGGGCCGATAATTTCCCCAGCGACGCTCCATAGCCAACTGCCATTCAAAGGACTCTTCATCCAAATTCAGAGCCGCGGCATCCACTCGTGATTCCTCTGGAACATTCTCAATCCTAAAGTATCTTTCACACCTGACTATCCAGGATTGGATGTTTTTACCATCGTACTTGGGGAAATCCATCCGGGGCAGTCTGGGTCGACGATGATCATCAAAGTTGTCGTTACTACGATGACCGCCATTCCTGTTATGCGCCCCTTGACCACGATCCTGGATGTCCTGCGCAACGCGTTGTAACTCCTGTCGAAGAGCTCGACCCACATTCTGCAATTCATCTCGAAAGCCCAACACCGTTTCTTGCAACTCGTCGACTGCTTGTAGCCGATGTTCCACATCCTGCATACGCGCGTCCATCTGTAGCCTTGTCTCCACCATTCAACGCCCCTGCCCGATGGTCCGAAGAAGGCTGGCTCTGATACCACTGATAAGCCAATTGATCAAGAATAGAAAGAATAGGAAAGAATGGGAAACAGAACCGGAAAGAAAGAAACAAAGAGGAAGTCGGAAAGAAAAGAAGAAGGAGAGAAATGAGAGGTGAAGAAGATAGTCAATGCAAGCTTATTCAATCTTATTCCATAGCCTTTGACTGTGCTAATTACTCCTATTTATAGGTCCTGCACCCCTTCACATGTCCTAACAATAATATCCTAACAACAGTAACTAACTAACCGTAACAGTATTTATATTTTTATTATAACACACTTACTAGGGTGGGCATGTCCATAATTTTTGCTACACACTCAACATGTAAAGTACAAGGCATAGAATGCAAAAGAAAAATAAGACTTTTTCCAAGTGACCAAGCAAATCGGCAATAATAATGCAATAAAACATTACAGAAAACCAGGAGCTGCTTAAACACCTTAACTCCTGCCCACCAATCAATAATCCATACGAGTTCCAGCCACAACAGTTCTGCTACAACCCTGTTGATTCGCCTATACAAATTTTTTGATAGTGGCCGTACAAGAGCAAAGCATGTTGCCTGAACAAAGGAATCAAGAAAAGTAATTATAGATCTTTTTACATTTGTTTCGCTTTAACATTTCAACCCTTTCTAATTAAATTATCTGAATATTCAAGTTTGAATTGAAACAATAAGATTTACAGAACTCTCATAGTTATGCACCAGGTTTGCGTTCCTTAGAGAATGCTGAAATAATTATTTAACACTTCATCAGGTAATTCCCAGATGAACAAAGTTTATATACAGGAAGTAAGCAAAATGGACTGGGACGAAAGTAGTATAATTTAAATTTTGGGGGGAAGGGGGCACCCGAAGCTTGCTTTCTGCTGACTCCAAAGGGCGAGATGAGAGGCAGAGGATGGCCAACAGAGGTCCAAGAGGTGTATAATAAAAACAAAAGGGAAGCAAAAGCTTAGATTTACAAGCATATTTCCCTTGCAGAACCAAAGACATTGATCATATACTGCCACTTTTGCTTTGATGAAACCACTGCAAGTAGCGAACCCATCAAGCTAAAGACATACTCCAGATGCACCAGATAACAAAAATCAAATCCGAAAATGGAAAGAATCTATTAAAGAGGAAGAAAGAAATAGATAGCACTGGGGAAATAAAACACACGGCTAGAGGGGGAAATAAAAGTTAGGCATGAGCTAATGAACATCCGCTAACCTTAAGAGAAGAAGAAAATTATTGATACCTGGATGAGATTAACTACAAGACCAGAGGCGAAGAAGAGTAGGCCCAATGGCACGACGACAGCAGCAGCTGCAATAGACATGGCTACGCACAAAGCCACAAACACACAGTTCCCGATTTCGATAGAAACAAAGAGTTGAGAGAGAGAGAGAGAGAAGGGGCAGCGGATTTATAAAGGAAGTTGTTGAAGGGCGGTACGAAAACACGGCAATTAGATTTGGAAAAAGGGTAGAAATGGTTTAACGTCAGGAGTTGCGTGACATGATGGATTATATTTATTGACATACAATTAGAGAGATCATTGAGAATGTCTCTCTCTCTCTATCTCGCTCTCCCTCCCCTCCTCTACCTCTCTGTCCGTGGCTCCGTATATTGAATGCCTCTGCGCTGCTGCGTCTTCTTCATCTAGTTCGAGCGTGCCTCGTGTGTAAACGCCCAACAGCCTGGAAAATGAAGGTATACGGGATAAGAGCTTTCGGTTTTTGCGATTTTGCCTCCCTAAAATCCCCCCAAAATAATTCTGTGAATCTGACGAGGAAAATATCAAATAAGAATCATAAAATCCACTCAAAAAGTACTTTTATCCTTTAACTTTCACGCTAAATTTCCTTAATTTTATAAAATATTTTTTCAATTCTCTAATCCTAATACTAACAATTTCATTTAAAAAAATATAAACATCGAAATTATAAATATTGACATAAAGCTCTAAAATATTAACGTTGATTTTTTCAAAAATAATAATAGTTGACCAGAAAAATTATCATCCGAAAGTAATGATGATAAAATTACATGACTAAAAATATAATTTATAAAATTAAGAAATTAGACTGTAACCTTATATCCTATAAAATTATAGGATCAAATACATTTTTATTGGAGATGAAATTAAACTCAAAGGCCTCAAATTTTACAATTATCGTTCTTTTATTTATAAATCAATTTTAAAAAAAACATAATTATAGTGTACATTTTTTTTCCTAAAAAAAATGTTACTACGAAAAATCCCCCCTTTACCGGTATCTGTTGCTGCCATGCCTCCTGCTCTATCTGCGATCATAGCGTAATAATTTTCGGGATTCAATATTTTATTTGTACTATCAAATCTCACGAAGAGGTCTGTATCAGTCATGTTCCTAACCTCAATCGCTCTGTTTTGATTTGTTTCCTCCTCGACTTGCTTTCTGTCCTTTATTACGTCGTTAACTGCGTCCATCCACTTGTGTTGTTGGGATTTCGGGTTTTCCTGGTAGACGATATCATATCAGCTTCCTTCAACGCCGCCCGGTCCCAAACTCGAAATCCATGTCCCATCCACATTGTAACGCTAGGCCTCAAGTATCAATTATCCCATCACGCTCCAATAAACACCTTCATGGATCATGACCACCATATTTTATATTACTCCCAAAATAATATTACAGGTCATGTGCAAGGGAGAAAGAATCAAATGCCTGGGCATGCATCACTCGCTCCTCAACTTCATTCGCTGCACCCGAGAATCTGCGGTGTTTCTAGATACTCTCGTTCCCCTCCGTTCACGTCTGGAAGCATATGTCCTCTCTCTCTTAAATACTGCTACTTCCGCGGAAGTAATTATACATAATTTGTGTATTTGTGAAATTTTTTCCACGGAGAACATTCCATTGATGCTATGATTAAATTTCCATCTGATCCTCTGTTACGGAGAAAATGTAAATTTAATTGTAATAATGACGATGGTAATGACAATTTGGGTTGGCCAACTAAATGAGCCTAGGTTAAGCTGCGCATCAGCCTTCGTAAAGTCCGCCCGAGAAGACCGAACAAAATCTATGACAACACCCACCAACCCTTTCGCTCTAGGATTGATTTACATACAGGCAACACTAGGAAAAACATAAAACTCCTAGAAATGAATATGGCAATATTACTCGCACGAACCCAGATTTTGAAACGTATTTTCTTTCAATACAAAATAAGTTTTATATCAATTCTTCACTAAAGTCAGTACACAGCTCTAGGATTCAGAGAACACTTATAAAGATTTATAAGATCACCTACTAAAAAAATCCTCACAACGACAGCTGAAAATCGAACTCGCGTCCTTATAAGATACGATTATATTTCTTACTATCTATAACAACTCTCATTGGTTTAAAAAAAATTTACAATAGAGAGCTAAATGTCCAAAATAAACTAATAGACTAAGAAGGGATCATACCTCAAACACTCATTTATTATAATATTCCTCAAATATTGAGGATACTCATTTAACACTGTTAAAACATTTTTCTTTTACAAAAATTTTTAAAAATGGGTTAGACTTATCTACGATCTAATGACATGATGAAGTCTCTCTTCCTCCTAGGTGATGTCAATATCAGGCAAAGTGAGCTATCACTTACCCTTAGGCGTTAAGCTAGGTACCTAGGAACTAGGATATCTCCCTAAGCGCCTCGACTGGAATCATAATAAAGTGATACTCTCTAATGATCGAATACGCTCTAAATGATCATATGTTTTACCCCTTTGTCAACTGAACTCATGATGATAGTCTGTTGAAACATTTTTTTTGGTTACACTGTTGAAACATTTTCTTTTTGGTATAAATTTTTGGAAATATATTGAACTCACTCCGATCTAAAAGTATAACAAAATCTCCCTTTCTCTAAGGGCGAAGTCTCCCTGTTGAAACATATTTTTTTGTACAAAAGAGGCTAATCCTCCCAAAAATAAGAAATTACTTCACGAGGGAATAAAATCCCAAACACTTCTTAATCAGCATACTCCTTAATTGAGTAAGGCATAAATATAATACTTGTATAGTCCTTAATTCCTCTTTTGTCATGGTATCAGCCAGATGATTTTGATCTCTATATACATGTTATAATTTTAGCTCCCAAGATAGATTCATAAACTTCTATATCTGAATAATTAATAAACTGCTTTTACATTCTGTCAAATTTATTAGCATGCCCATTATATTTTTAGCATCCGATTCAAGTATGATCCTCTTGAAACTTAACTCCTATGCCAGTTTTAGACCCTTGAAAACCGCCCATTGCTCATCTTCAACCACACTACATGAACCCATAATACTCATAAATCCTGCCACCTAACTACTTAAATCATCTCTTATAGCACCACCACAACCTACTATATTGTGGGCTTCCGTTAGTACTTAATCTATATTTAATTTCACCCATTTTGATAGGAGAAATTGCCATATAGATAAAGTTGGTGAGCCAGAGGTATTAGCCACATAGTCCTCATGAACCTATACATAATTTTTCTATGTTTGCATAATGACTGAATATGAATTCATCGGTCTCAAAAAGTCATTATCAAATATAGCACGATTCCTCAACTTCCATAAACTCCAAATTGAAGCCCCCAAATTAGACTCCAATTATTGTCGCCATTAACTCCTAGCTATTTTATGAGATTCATAGCAAACCAATCTCGCATAGATGCTCTAAAAAAGAATGAGTAATACGTAGGCTGTATCAATTTAGTCAATAGCTCTTTAGCATAACAACAATCACAGAGTATATGTAAAGTATCTTCCTTATCCTCATTACAATACTAGCAGGTTGCATACACTGAAGACCAAGTGTTTCTCCATGTATTGGTTAATAAACGGTTATTAAAGGCTATCCACATAAAGACACGAACTCGTTTAACACCTCTCCATTTCCATATGTCTTTGTATACACGGCAATAATCCTGTGTAGCATTATTCTCAATTAGAAAATATGCATTATTAATAGTAAAAGTATCATCATTCGTATAATTTCAAACTATTAAATCATTACCCGCACCTGACATATAATGTATCATATTAATTAATCTTCAAAAAACACAACTTGGGACAATAGTAGCAAGCCTCTAATAATCCCAAGTTCCACCAAAAATCCAATCAACAACTTTACTTCCTTCCTCCTTCGCAGTAATTTGTCGAATACATAAATCCTTTAGAATCTTGTCTGGAAATAGCCACTTATTTGTGAAGAAATTTACTAGTTGGTCATTCCTGATATGCCACCTTGTACCCTAATCCACAATATCTTGCTGTTGAGAAATAAATTTCCATAGAGCTGAGTCTTCCTTTCTTTCATCAAGTAGATTTTCTTCATTCTTTAACATATATTTATGTAATAGTACATCAACCGAAAGACCTTTCTCTCCATTAACTAGTTTCTAAACTATCTCTGATCCACATGCATGGATCCAAGTCCCCTATACAATTTGGGCTTCACAATTTGATCCCACCTAATAGGATAAAATTCATATGAGCTATATTACTTCTGTTTCTTATAATATTTTATGGAATGGGTCTCAAACTGATTTTTTCTTTCATAAAAGAGGTCTCCGACAAGGGGGTCCCGTCTCACCTATTTTGTTTGTGCTATGTAGATAGGTTATCACATATTATTACTAATACGATTAATTCAAATTAATGGAAACCAATAGTGGTGTATACTGGAGGTCCATCAATTTCTCATCTTATGTTTGCAGACAACATTATTCTCTTTGGAGTGGAATCTAAAAAACAATAAGAATGTATGATGAACTGTCTTAATAGATTCTATAGAGCTTAAGGTACAGAAATTAACAAGGATAAATCCTCAATCTTCTTCTTTCCAAAAGTAAATGGAAACATTAGAAATAAAATTAGGGACATCACATGAATGATTATTTTGACTGAGATAGGGAATTATCTGGGTTTTCCTATCATCAAAGAGAGAAAACCCAAAGATACTTTCCAATACATCATCACTAGAGTAAAAAATAAACTTGAAGTTTGGAAAGAAAGCTCTCTTCCAGTGGCTAGAAGAATCACTTTAACAGAATCAATTTTAAATTTTATACCGGTGTATCATATTCAAATGGCCAAAATTCCTATATCAGTGTGTCAAGAAGTGGAGAGACTATAAATAAACTTTATATAGGGACATAATTAAAGCTCATACGTTGAAACATATATTTTTTTATATATAAGAGAGGGTTATAGCACAAAAACAAAATGAGTTACACTGTATTGGAATTAAATTGTAAACAATCTACATCCACTGAGTCATTTAATTTTATAGGACACTTCTCATATGTAATGGAATAAGAAAGATTTTTTTTTTGTGAGGGCATACGCCATATTTGTTTGGGCAACTTTCCCTCTAAAACATCAGAGCAACTTAAGCGGATCTTAATCTCATGAGCAAATATTTGGGCCTCCGTCAAACTTATTCCCGAAATGGAAGGCGTCGTTCAGTACATTAATGGCCCAAGCCCAGAACATGGATTTCATATTTATTATTGACGGCGTCGATCTCCCTGCCTCATATGACTCTTTGCCGTTGTCCCCAAATTGCTCAAGATGTTCCTAAACAACACAGCAGGGTTTGTTTTGTCTTGGCACACCCATTAAACTTGACTCTGCTCCTATATTTTATTCCATCCAGCCTGCGCATCACATGTCTGCCAATTTCGATCATGTGTTCACGTGTCCCCACTCCCAAAAACATCAGACAAAGGCCGCTGTTCATTTTCATGGCTTCTTAATGTTCATAAGTCAATGCTCAGTCAGACTTCTGAAGCTGTCCAACTTGCTTACTCTTTCCACAATCACTTCTAATAACATTAAAGCAGCTCCACACTCCAATTCTCGAAAATGATTTGGATTTTAGGTATGTGTCCACCTTTAATGGGCCAAACTAATTAATTAAAAAATAGAAAACATTCATTTAATTAGGAAATATAAAATATTTCCAATCAAATAAGAGAGAATTAGGGATTAGGAATCCCTCCTTGATAAAAAAAAATAATCAACATTCCTAAACAGGGGTTACCCTTACCCTATAAAAAGGAACGTGTCTCTCTTAATTATTCTTCACTTAGACCATTTAGTTTTTTCAACTCTCTCATTCTTGTCTCTTGTGTAGTGCTCTCCTACATCACTCTAGCTTGACAAGGTATGACCCTAATCCGATTCAATATGTTTTTTATTAGCTACAGTAAATAACATATTCACCGTCTTAAAAAGGTTTATTCGTTGTCCCACGCGGGAGAGGTTTGCGTGACATAGACGGAGTATACCTGTGACACTAATATGCCCTTATTATAGGCAAATACATAGTGTGTATGACATGAATTGCAATGATTTTGGATATTGGGCTCTAAATGCTTTTGCCAGTTCGTGTTGATCGTGAAAACAGGATAGGAACAAGAAGCTAATATTATTAGACACTCGGGGGGGCCTTTTCCATCACTTCTTTTATTATAATGGAGACACGACTTGCATTATGCTGACCCCACTCTTTAGCATATTAATCAATCCCCAAGTCTTGCCGTCTTGGCATCGCTAATTATATCTGAGTCACACCTCGCCTTTTATAAATTGGATGTAAGTGTATCGTTCTTTTTTCAATAGTTTAAAGTAAATTAGATTTCTCTCTAATCCTTCTCGTGGATTAAAAAAAGAAAAAAGAAAAAAGGGAACCCGTAGAAAAGGCAAAAGAAAAAAACCAGAGAGTGTAAATGCCTTTTAATCTCAGTACCCTGATAATCCAGTTGCACCGTTATTATATGTTTAGATAGATCTGTACAAAAAAGATATTTAGATGTGAAGAAAATTAAAGAATAAATAATATTAGGAAAAAATCTTAAAAAATAATAGATTATTTTTACCATTTTAAAAATTTTCTTTCATGATATTCTCCTCTATATTTTCCTAAATATATCCTTCAACCCCACCACTCCAGCACTTTTTTATTGTATTTTCTGTTGGAAAAAATTTAAATTTCTGTTTGGGTCTGACCGCTAGCATGCCTGACAACCGAGCCCGGATGTACAGTGTAAAAATCATCGTTTTGTAATTTTTTTAGATTTTTTTTAAAAATAATAATAAATTATAAAATAAAATTATTACCGACAATAAATCAAATATTATTAAAAATAAATATATCATTACTAACACAAGATTTTATTTTAATATTAATTTTTTAGAGTTTTTTTATATCTTTTTTATTTTTTTATGCATTAAAAACTTAAGAAATATTGTTGAACAGATAGATATTATATTATAATTATGAATATGAATATGAATATGAATATTAAATTTAAAAATGATGAGACTTCTGGAGATCTGAGCTTCTAACCAGAAACGTTGCTTTCACAAGAGTACAATCTCAATCCTATAATATTCAAATGTGATATATCTGAGCTACGAATCCAATTATGATGACCGATCACATTGAAATGACAAAACTGCCCGTACAAAATTTTACCCGGGATTAACGGTATTCTCGGCGAACCAGTTCCTCGATTTCCCGGTTCAAAGCCGGAAGAGCAATTCAGTCTTTTCACTCATACATGACAGTTGGTTCAAACTCCAGGGAAGGCCAGAACTTTGGCGGCTTTTGTGGTGAAATCCCAGATTCCCCTTCCAAGTCAATTCTTCTGATTCCCGCACATATGTTTTTTCATTGGGTTTTTCCGCAAGACCGTGTCTTGAAGATCAAAGCGAAACGGCGAAATAAGGACGTCGCCGACGGAGTAGAAAAGGAAGGTCTAAGTTCACAGCTAGCGAGTTCCCGCAATACTTATTCCGCACGAGGACAGAGGCCTTCCCATCTCCGGTGAACAAAGACCTTTACTCACCTTCGTTGAGCTCGAATTCCGACTCAGTTCTCTTTTCGATCGTTAAACTGCGTTGCTCTCATTCCCCATTTCATTCCTTTTCTTGGGAATCTGCTATTCGGGTTCATCTCTGTTAATTTTAATTACCGCATCATGTCGGAGGTTCTCTACCTCAGAAACCTGAAATCTCAGATCCGAGAAAGGTAAGTCAACAATCTCATTATGTATTTCACTGATAAATACTCGGGCTTGATAATGTGGTAGCGCATGATTAACGTTAACTATTCGATCATGTTTTTCTTTCTGTGTTAAATTTTCAAATGCGTTTGCATTAGTAATAGTAACTTTGCACTGCTTGTCTGATTACCACGTATGCGAGTAGGTGTCCGAAGCTAGAAATCTGGTTCAGTTTTCTAATAGCTGTGTTCCTGATATGTTGAGAATTGTTGTGGTTGAAATTTCAGATTATAATGCCAGGCCGGGCGATTGAATCAGATAAACTTGTTTGGTAGAGTTACTATTTAACATGGGAAGAGACTTGCTAGACTTGGTATCCATTCAGAAATGGAAGTGCTCTTGGTTTATTGTTGCAACCGTTGCTTCAATTTTGGCATTGGTTTCTGTGATACATCTATTCTTGTTCCCCATGGCACCTACTTTCAATTATTTTAAGCTACAGCAGAACTCTTGCCTTCCCACCAATTCATCCTCTGAATTACCAAGCACCGATGTCAGTAAAAGTTTAGAACCAGCAATCGATTTAAAGCATCAGTTTCCTTTTGACTTGCATGGAGCAGTTGTTTATCGAGGTGCACCATGGAAGGCTGAGATTGGACGGTGGTTCGCGGGCTGTGATTTTGTTACAAGGAAAATCAACGTTACTGAGGTCACAGATGATGCTTTTTACTCCTATTCTCCGCTTTTTGTTTAGATTCTTGTCCTATCTTTCTGGGTTGCAAGTTTCTGGGGGTCAATTTCTTTCTTAAGTGGCTGTTACGAGTTTTTATGCTTGTCACTGTCATTCATTTGATCTCTGCTTTTGAATGCATTTTGAATTCTCAATGATTTGGTCTGTAAGCAGATAATAGCTGCCAGTGACTGCAAAAATCACTGCAATGGTCAGGGTGTTTGTAACCGAGAATTGGGACAATGTCGATGCTTTCATGGATATGCTGGTCTGTTTAATTTCTTCATCTTTTTTGAATTTAACCTAAGATATAATGCTTAATGAGAAGCATTAAATAAAATTTGTGTACAGTAGGACACTATATTGATCACCCTCCACAAAAGAAAAAGGAACTCTTTGCACTGTCAACTTTCCTCCCGCATAAAAAAAGAATAAAGAATAAAATTTGTATAACTCAGCCACCCTTTTCGCAACATTTCTGGTCATTAAATAGACATTAACTAACATGGCGTATGGGTTAAACTGTGATTCTTTTGGAAACTAATATTTGCTATACATGACAGGAGATGGATGTGCGGAGAAATTACAGTTTGAATGCAACTACCCAGGATCACCAAATCAGCCATTTGGACGGTGGGTTGTCTCAATTTGCCCTGCCAATTGTGACAAAACAAAAGCAATGTGCTTCTGTGGGGAAGGCACAAAATATCCAGATCGTCCACTGGCAGAGACATGTGGGTTCCAATTTATGTATGTAAAATCATATTCTAACATTAACTTTGGTTGGCTTATTCTTTCACTATGTGCCAATTAAGTCATACTCCTGAAATCTGTGTCAGCCCATCTTCTGAACCTGGTGCTCCTAAACAAGTTGATTGGGCCAAAGTTGACCAGGATGTGTTCACAACTAATAGTAGCAAAGAAGGATGGTGTAATGTAGACCCAGCTGAGGCATATGCTCTCAAGGTAAAATTCAAAGCGGAATGTGATTGCAAATATGATGGTCTCTGGGGTCGATTTTGTGAGGTGCCTGTGCAATCAACTTGCATTAATCAATGCTCTTTGCATGGCCATTGTCGTGGTGGATTTTGTCAGGTAATTCTTTTGTTTATTAAAATGCTTGCCATCTTTAGCGCCTGATTTGGTTACTAGAATAAATAATATGTCAACCATAGTTTATCTTCATTTATCTTAGCAATGAGAATTAAATAATATGTCAACCATAGTTTATCTTCATTTATCTTAGCAATGAGAATTAGATAGTGACGGATATATAAAAACTAGAAATGCTTAATAAGAAATATTACTATTCTTATTATTAAACCTTGATTTTGTTTCAGAAAGAATTAAAAAATCCATATTTTGCTGCTTGTGACCGTATAACTTTGTATAAGAAATTTAGGAATGTAGTTCCAGAGGAAAATAAACATGCAAGGCTGAAAAGAAAAAGGTAGAATGGGCATACACAGTGTTGTTACAAATGGAAATGATAACTAAAGAATAAACGTAGCTGAAAATTATCTTTTATTTGACTATGCAAATCTGGTAATTTTTCCGGATAAAAATTCAGTATGGAAGCAAATTGAATCCTGTGGGGCTCCTGTTTCAAGTTCTGAGGGTCTGGGTTTTGCTGTCATTGTTGAGATTCTATAGAACTAGGAAACCCCTGGAGCTATTTCAGGTTGAGTTTAAATTACATGTATCAATGCTCTTTATATAGTACATAATTCTGCTGTATACTTTAATTACTTCCCATCCAATCTCAGTTGATCAACTCAACTAGTATATATTTCAGTGTGACAGTGGCTGGTATGGAGTTGATTGCAGCATTCCATCTGTTACATCGTCTATAAGAGAGTGGCCCAATTGGCTTCGTCCCGCTCGTGTTGATGTTCCTGAAAATCTTCAGTTTGAAGGAAGAAAAATCAACCTTAATGCCACAGTGGAAAAGAAAAGGCCTCTCATATATGTCTATGATTTGCCTCCAGAGTTTAACAGCCTGCTCCTTGAGGTCAGGATTCTCTGAGCATCACTCTTTTTAACATCTCAAGACCAAGCTTTTTATATAATTTATGTTTATTTATTTTCTTTGTCTATTATAGGGGCGCCATTTTAAGTTGGAATGTGTAAATAGGATTTATGACGGTTCTAATGCTACAATATGGACAGATCAATTGTATGGCGCCCAGGTAATTCGTAAATTTAGGTCATATTTAAAGCATTTCAGTTAGTGAATTTATATTTAGAATGCTTTGCAATATATCATCAGAGTCTGACGTTGCTTATCCACAGGTAGCCCTTTATGAGAGTATCTTAGCTAGTCCTCATAGAACATTGAATGGGGAAGAAGCAGATTTTTTCTTTGTTCCAGTTCTTGATTCATGCATCATAACTCGTGCTGATGATGCCCCTCACTTGAGCATGCAGGTATATTTTTTCAGCTGTTTTCTATTTTTACCAGTATATATCTATCTGTAATTTATTCCTACTTGCAGGGCATTGTGTGAGACAGAATGCAATGAATGCGGCAGCATAGTGGTGCCTGTGCATGTTAATGGTTGTTTAAAAGCTTTAATAAATTGTATGCTTGTAGTAATTAAATGAGTAGTAAAATAAAAATTCATTACATTTGAATTTGATATTCTTTTACACCTATTAAGAACTGCAACTTGTACTGTTGAAGTAAGAATAACTACTTCTGATTTTTCCTGCATTTTGTTTTATAATCTTCAGGAACATAGGGGGTTGAGGAGCTCTCTTACATTGGAATATTATAAGAAAGCACATAACCACATTGTCGAGCAATATCCTTATTGGAACCGCTCTTCAGGAAGGGACCACATATGGGTATGAGTAATAGGAATAGTTTTTCAGTGTCGAATAGAATTTAAGGAAGTAACACTAACCTAGTATTTTCTGGTGACAAACAAACATATGCTAACGATGTCACTTTTATATGTTAGGGCAGTTTTTTTCATGGGATGAAGGTGCTTGCTATGCCCCCAAGGAGATATGGAACAGCATGATGTTAGTTCACTGGGGAAACACAAATGTAAAGCATAACCATTCAACTACAGCTTATTGGGCTGACAACTGGGACAAAATCCATCCAAGGAGGAGGGGCAATCATTCTTGTTTTGATCCTCACAAAGATCTTGTGCTTCCTGCCTGGAAAGTGCCTGATGTTGGTGCATTGACTTCCAAACTGTGGGCTCGGTAAACTTTTTTTGAAGGAACTAATCATTACCTCAATCATTTGCTTTATTTTTCTGTATATTCTTACTTTCATGACTAACAATGCAACCGTGCTGTATTTTTGTTTCAGGCCCCATGAGAGACGAAAGACACTGTTCTACTTCAATGGGAATTTAGGACCAGCTTACCCTAAAGGAAGACCAGAGGATTCGTAAGTTTACTGATGAACTGCTCTGGAATCTTTTAGAAGATTGCTAGAATAAGACGGCAGCAAATTTTGTACTAACAGCATTTCTCGTTGCCCCTTATTAGTAAAATTGACATCCTGTGTCAGTTGATTCTCCACAGGACATCTGGATACATAATTTCCCATATAATAAATTCCCAAAGATGCGATTTCTGAGTTTCTTGGAAATGATGCAGATATAGCATGGGTATCAGACAGAAACTAGCAGCAGAGTTTGGATCAACCCCTGACAAGAAAGGTCAGCTTGGGAGACAGCATGCAGAAGATGTTATTGTGACCCCACTGCGTTCTGACAATTATCATTTGGATCTTGCAAGCTCTATTTTCTGTGGGGTGTTGCCTGGAGATGGTTGGAGTGGACGGATGGAAGACAGTATCCTGCAAGGATGCATTCCTGTGGTAATTCAGGTAATATATTATGCCTTTCTGTTTTCTTGAGTTTCCCTTTGAAACATCAACGTAAATATTACAAAATAGTTTTGTCAAACTTGGCATTGATTGCAAGTTGCGTTTTTTTTTTGGTCCTTATTGATTTCTTTATTTATTTTGAATCAAAAGAGGTACTTACTTTCTTTATTTATTTTGAATCAAAGAGGTACTTACTTTCTTTATTTATTTTGAATCAAAGAGGTACTTACTTTTGTCAACGCTGTTCACGAATAAAGTGGAATAAGAGTACTGGGGATTTAATGAAATCAGTTTTTTTCTTCAGACTTGACTACTAAATGACTGAAAGTATCAATGCTTGCTTGCTTTTGACCATTTTCCGCCATTGCTCTTTAGGATGGTATTTTCTTACCATATGAGAATTTCCTCAACTATGATAGCTTTGCTGTTCGAATATCTGAAGATGAAATCCCAAACTTGATAAAGATTCTTCGGGTAACTTCTTCTCCACAATCTTTCTAGATTTTCAGTAATGGACAATTTAAATCAAGAATTTAACATTAAGTTGACAACATCCTACATGAGAGTTCTGAGTTTTTGGTGGTCTCTTGCATCCTTTAGGGATTTAATGATACAGAAATAAAATTCAAGCTGGAAAACGTTCAGAAAATCTGGCAGAGATTCTTGTATCGTGATTCTATTATGCTTGAAGCTGAAAGGCAAAAGACTACTTTCGGGCATGTTAATGATTGGGCTGATGAATTCTCAGACTTGATGGAAGATGATGTCTTCACCACTTTCCTACAGGTACTTATTTGTAGACAATACTGTTTGTAGTTGAAAATGTGAGGCTTATTTGAGCAATTCCACCATTATATGCAACAAAGTGGAAATTATTCTACTAGTGCAAATCATAAATATGTCTGTCTCTAAAGTTGATCATCAATGTTGTAAATCAAGGTTTTGCATTACAAGTTACACAATGACCCTTGGAGGCAGCAAGTCCAGCTTGACAAGAAGTATGGATTGCCTAAACAGTGTGTGGGAAGCACCAATTATGGATCTTGATCGATTAGAATGCTATTTGGAAGACTAGATGATGATCAAGAGTCTTTCAGAGGAAAATGGGGATTGAATGATCTTTCTGCTTTATCTGAGGAATTGAGATTCAAAAGATTTTCTCGGCATGCGTAAACTGGGTCGGAGTCAAGATTCTATTTGAGACACAATAATATAATTCAGCCAAGGTGGACCAATATGATTCTTTTTCCCCCTTCCACATAAATATTTGCATGTAAAGTGCATTCGCCTCCTTTTTTTTTTTTTATGGCTGTCCTGAAGGCCTTTGGGCCTCGTAATGTAAACAATATCAATTGCAAAAACTTGCCGCTAAATATTGAGAAGAGAAATGAAATTGCCGTTTATTTTGAGATATGCTAATTGAGTTATAGATGAGCTCGCAAATGATACTCTTTTTATATCTACCATATTGTCTTTCACATTTGAGGTATTTAGTAAATTTAGAGTGGATATGATTAAATTTCTCAATAGTATAATTTCTTATCTTTTAGCTCATGCCTCTCATGTGAAAAAAAAATCACAGATTCATTTTTATTGTCAGTATAATAAAAGCTTTTAGTTAATATATATATATAGCATACTATATTATACACATTATTTATAAAATGTAGATGACTCGTTTCTTAAATTTTATTCGATTTTTTATTCTTAGTATAAAATTTATTTATTTATTTTAAAAAATATTAATAAAACTAAATATACTACTTTAAAATATTTATATTTTTTTAAAATTAATTTATTTAATTTATAAATTGATATATAATATAATAGTAATTAGCATATATTATAATTAATTAATTTATTTTATATTTTAAATTTTTAAAAAAAAGTCAATTGTATTTTATATTAATGACTAAATGGAGTATAATATGTAAAAAAAAGTTTAATTATTTATAATAATAGTTATGTGAATAAAGTGTAATTCTAACAAAAAAAATACAATGCAATTGTAATTGTGCATGATAATTTTATTTTTTGTTTACACCCTCTTCGTTGGAAGCAAAAGCAATAGAAAGGGAATAAGGAGAAGAAAACGAGAACGAGGTAATGATCACAGTCTTCTCGTTCGATTTTTCTTTCCCGAAGGAGAGGCTATTCTCATGTTAGATGGAATCGGATTCCATCTTAAAATGGATGGAATCTGACCAAATGAAAACTAATATACTTTTATTGGATTAAATTATTAAAGTATTGAAGTCTTAAAACAAAGATTCCATTTGTTTTAAATAAGATTAAGACTGTTTGGGTAAAAAAATTAAGATCAAGAGTTGGAAACTTGAAAATGGAGAAGTCACCTGAGAAAATTTATTTACATTGAACCCCGCTCCCGATATGATTCATTTTAATCCACCATTATTAGATATTAGTTAATTATAAAAAATATATTAAATAAAATTTGTTACCCAACCAAGAAGTTTTAAATAAATCTTATACTCACATAACAATTCAAATTTTTTAAAACTATAATTTGTTTAAGGGAGAATTAAAATAAAAAATCTATAATAAATAATATTTTTTTAAAAAGACTATAAAAATTATAATTATTTAAAAAGACTAAATATTAAAATTAAAATTTATAATTAATAAACTGTCCTTACCAAACTCTTTATATTTTCTTTTACATTTTATTTTTAAAATTAATATGAATTTATAAAACTCTTACATTTTCTCTAACATCATATTAAACTTTTTATTGACATTATTTTTTTTGAGTTTACAATCATCACTATCATTTTCACATAAAAAAAAAATAGATTATTTAAATTTTAATAACCTATATTAACATTGGATGAATTTTTTTATTTTTAAAACTCACAAATTTATTCTAAAATAAAAATAAATTATATACACTTCTATTAAATGGTTTAAAACTGCAATTTTTTTTTAAAAAATTGTCTATATATATAACATTTATTTAATATATATAATAAATTATAAAAAATCTCTAATTTTCTCAAAGTTATTAAATCTATATTTCAAATTAAAGTTTATGTCAATTTTAAAGATAAAATTATAATTTTGATAAAATTGAACAATGTTTATGTTATTTTTTTCCAATTGATGTCTATATAAATAATAAATATTGAGATAATTTTTTTTAATATATTGAAATTTAAAATTTTATATTAGTTTTCAAAATATAACTTAGGGAAAATATAGGGGTTTTTGGTAAAAAGCAATTTAATAATTTTAAATTTTTAGTTTAATATCTTATCCTTCTAAATAATTACAATTTTTACCTTCCTTTCTAATGAATATCATTTACTATAGGAAATCGATTATAGTTCTCCCTTTTTTAAATTCATAATTTATAAACATAATGTGGTAGTAAAATTTATATTTTTAATCATAAAAATATATATTTTATATTAATGATATTCATATTTCTGCCTCCATCGCCTTCTTCAGAACTTGTAAACCGCGGGCACTCACAGAGAATCTAACACAAGGCCGCACCTTTTCTGCGTTTTCTGACTTCCCCTTTCTTAAGCCCCGACCCAACTGTGATCCCTGTCTCTGCCTTTTCTGCCTCAACTGGCCGCAATGAGCCCTTCATCTCTCGCCCTTCACTCCCATTCCGGCTTCACGCCTCGAACGGGGCTTACAGGCTACCGCAGGCCTCTTTCTCCTTGTAAAAGCGTCGTCGTTTGCTCTGCTAAGCCTGCCGTTTCCTCTACTTCTAACCTCAGCGTGTCTGATCTCTCCACCATTGATGCTGTTGGTCGAATCGGGTCCCTGAGTCAGGTATCCGGTGTTTTGGGTTGCCAGTGGGGCGATGAAGGCAAAGGAAAACTTGTTGATATCTTAGCCCAGCACTTCGACATCGTTGCTCGTTGCCAGGTTTAGTTTTATAACCTACTGACGGTCGTTCTGCTATAAAGTTTCATGCTCTGTCTCCTTTTTGTTTACTGGAATTAGTATTGGGTATTGCTAGTGTTACCGTACTGATAAGTAAGGGGTTCGGTTCCATTCCTTGGGAAGTTTATGCATTTAGAAGTCAATGCATTCTTGTGACTTTTATGAATTATCGAGATGTTGCAAATTGGTCGATTTGGGAACATATTGATTGATGGATTTGCTTACGAGGTCTTAGCCTCGTGATATTTTCCATAGGTTCTCAACTTGGTGTCTGTTTTTGATCTCTTACTAGCTTCTGCTCCCTTATTCCTGTCTTACGATTGCGCATTATTTTGTCCTGATAATTTTTCTCCATCATATGTAATCAGGGTGGGGCTAATGCTGGGCACACCATTTATAATGCAGAAGGAAAAAAGTTTGCTCTTCATCTTGTTCCTTCTGGTATCCTCAACGAGGATACTCTATGTGTCATTGGGAATGGGGTTGTGGTGCACCTACCGGGGCTTTTCAAAGAAATTGATGGACTTGAGTCAAATGGAGTCCCATGCAAAGGAAGGATTTTGATATCTGATCGTGCTCACCTACTTTTTGATTTCCACCAAGAAGTGGACGGACTGAGAGAAGCTGGACTTGCTAAATCTTTTATTGGTACTACCAAGAGAGGAATTGGACCTTGCTATTCCAGCAAGGTTATCCGTAATGGCATTAGAGTTGGTGATTTGAGACACATGGATACTTTTCCTCTGAAACTTGACGATCTTTTATTAGATGCTGCATCAAGATTCAAGGATTTCAACTATAATCTAGACATGCTTAGAAATGAAGTTGAAAAGTACAAGAGATATGCCGAGAGACTGGAACCCTTTATTGCTGATACTGTGTATGTCATGAACGAAGCTATGTCACAAAAGAAGAATATTTTGGTTGAAGGAGGTCAAGCAACCATGTTGGACATTGATTTTGGTACTTATCCCTTTGTGACTTCATCTAGCCCCTCTGCAGGTGGAATCTGCACTGGTCTTGGTATTTCTCCAAGAGTTATCGGTGATTTAATTGGAGTGGTATGTATATTACATATTTATGATTCCTTTCTTCACTATTGTTGGTATTTTTGCTTTCAATTGTTGATAAATGAGAAACTTTTTTAAAAAGGCTTTTGTAGTTGAGCAACTTTGTGTTTTGTTCCTTATCATTATGGTACTGATCTAATTTAATGCTGATCATTTAAACATACTTGACATGAGCATGATGGTTTCTTAATCTTATCTTTGGTTATGCAGGTAAAAGCATACACAACTAGGGTAGGTTCTGGTCCATTTCCAACAGAACTCTTTTGTCAAGAGGGTGATCTCCTTAGATCTGCTGGGCATGAGTTTGGAACCACAACTGGCCGCCCACGACGGTGTGGTTGGCTTGACATAGTTGCATTAAGATATAGCTGCCAGATTAATGGTTTCTCGTCACTAAATCTCACTAAGCTTGATGTTTTGTCTGATCTTGATGAAATCAAGTTGGGAGTCTCTTATAAACATGCTGATGGGACACCAATCAAATCATTTCCTTCAAACCTTCGTGTTCTCGAGCAATTGCAGGTAAAATTTCCATGTTCATCTCCATAGCCCATAGAACTGTGTGCTTTTATTTGGTGTCATCACTAATCTAAAAGCAAAATGTGAAACAATGAGTTCCCAACAGCGATAGAGTGCATTGATTGCTTGGGAATTGAGTATTCTCTTACCAACTTCTTGTTATGGGATGTTTATAGGTGGAATACGAAACGCTTCCTGGATGGAAGACTGACATTTCTTCCATTAGAAATTATTCTGACCTTCCTAAAGCTGCTCGGAATTACGTGGAAAGGATCGAAGAACTTGTTGGTGTGCCTATTCACTACATTGGTGTTGGCCCTGGACGTGATGCTCTCATATTCAAATAGGTTAATATTGACTAGTGTCTAGAGAAAACTCTTTTGAGCTTCCTTGATCATCCTATAAGCGAGTTGAAGCTTTTGATGATAGAATTATATATTCCCGCTAACTTGATCTTGGATGAATACAAATATGTAGTGAGGGTTTAACCTTAAGTTTGCAGTGTTCTCTGTGTTAGCACCTTAGCATTGCTGAGAAATGAGACTACACAATAAGTGTCTTATTTTACAGCATTGTTCCCTGGGCAGAAACTCATATTTGTATCTGTAATTTTTGGTTCAATTTGCCGCCAGTTTAGCTTGATCAGCTTTGGAATAAGATGCAATGGAGAATGTCTTTTTGTGAGCGAAGGAGTTCTTGTACTTGTGATTGTTTTCATTTGAACTTCCTGTCAGCATGTATAATACGATTGTGTGTTTTAGTTGTTTTAAAATATTTTGTAAATGCTGTGACTACAAAAGCAGTTTTTTGGCCAACAAAAGCGGTTTAATATTCAGAAATTTAATTGGACTTGTTTTATTTGTAAGTATGTTTTTATGAGTATACTAGATGTGTTAAAGTGATAGTTGTTCAAGTGAGGACGATTTTGTAAAATTCTTTTCCTTTTGATTGTCTGTTTTGGGAGAAACTTGAATCATTTGACTCTCCTGTTACAAACATCCATCATCAAATATAAAAAGACAAATAACTAATAAAATGTGGAAAGTGTATTAATTTATTAACTTCCTCCAATTATTTATATTTTGTAATGAAATAAGAGCCCAACAATTCTCAGACGGAGGAAAACCAAAGTGTTTAACTAAACTCCTTGCAAATGGATGATAAAATGCCAAGCAACGAATCAACTATGAATTAGAGCAAAGACAACTAATCTGTATCATTTATCACAAATGTTGGAAAATCTCTCTGTAGACATCGTTGTCTTCAGTTGTCTTTGGATGTTTATCACAAGTTCTTTTTTTTTTTACCTCAAATATATCAAAAATACTGTCTTGCTCAGTGTGGATCCTCTGAAAGGTAACTGTAACTGATTTTTGTGCCGCTTTCATAATTCCTGAGGATGTACATTTATATCGTGGTTATGTTCTATCCCGAGCAGAAGGGACTAAATTCTACCTTTACGTATGTATGTACGTATACAAAACGGCGCGCTCAACAAAAGTTCATCGTCCCGAAACTTAAGCTGATCCCTTCTAAGTTCCGCCGGCACTCTTAGTTCCTTCTCGTTCTGCTATCGTTACTCGAGCAGAAGTGCGGAACGGGAGCAGTAGCGGTGGCAATGGAGAGAGGAAACTCTAAGAAGAAAGCATCAACTCTCTCTTTGGAGCAATTCATCTCACTCATGGCCCCTCTTATTGATTTGGAAAAGGTACTTTGACCTTCTCATCCCTCCCCAATTGAATCTCAATCAAACACATACTCTTACGTTCCCTAGGTTCTTTACTACCGTCGTGTTGGTAGACTGTAGACTCGTCAAAAGCTACAATTATAGTTTTCACCTTTTGCATACCTGCTTCCATATTCTTCCATTTACGATCTTGAAATATATGCTTTAGCCCTGTATTTATGTAATCTGATTGCAAGTGAACATCCGATAATATGTATCAGAACAAAGAATAAGTTTGACTTCTGAAGATTTTTCTTTTTTTTTTGGTTATTACTTCCACGCAGTAATGCTCCTCCTCATTTTCTTTTCCCCCCTTCTTTTCTTGTTAACGGTTTAGGAAACTGAGATATCAAGCTCAATCACTTCAGGCGCGTCAAGAAGTTTGGATACTGCGCAGAAAAGGGGCTCGGCAATCCTCAATTTGAAATGTGTCGATGTTCAGGTTAAATGCTTTTCTGTTCATTTTTTTATTTTGAGACTCGCATCCTTCTTGCTCTGTTTAAAGTTACCAAACAGTTTGTTGATTTCAAAATGGAGTCATTTCAGAGAGTAAACTAAGTACAATATATACACACATACATTCACATATTAAAATAATGAAAAAGAAACAGTAGTGTCTCATATAGATTGTACTTCACCTTTCCTCATTTCTGTGTTGATATCTTAAGAGAACCAAGTAAAAGGAACAAATTTTACTAGTTAAATTAGTAATAATTGGACCATCAAATCATCCGGTAGTTGTTTACTATGTTTTTGTTCTGATAATAGACAGGGCTTATGGGGAAGTCTCTTGTTGAGTTCCAGTCTACCAAAGGAGATGTTCTTCCCGCACACAAGGTAAAGAACTGATGACTCCTGATGATAAAACTTTTTATTTTTATTATCATGTAGTTTCATTTTGTTAGTCTCATACAAGTCGAAGAGGTAGTGTGCTTTTAGTCTTGTATGAATCTTCTCTTATGGCACTTATTGTTCTCCTCTCTTGCCAAATCTTCTATTCTATCACATACTAGTATTCACCCAATTTTCTGTTATAATCATTACATATAGTTGCATCAAGTATGATGTGACTGTGAGGCATGACAAATTTTACACAAAAACGCCATAGCTCAATAAGAGTGACAATGACTTTTTGTCAGTCCATTTATTGATTGAATCCTTTCGCTACTACTTTCAGGAGCTAATGATGATTTCGTAACATTTACAGTTCAGTACCCACGATGTTGTTGTTTTAAAACTCAGCAAAGCTGATTTAGGTTCCCCTGCTCTTGGACAAGGTGTAGTTTACCGCTTAAAGGTATATCACTTCAATTTATGAAAAAGAAACGTTTCCCTGAAGTTAGCTTCAGATGATATCGCTATTGGACGTTACTTACAATTGCAGGTTTCATATGTGTACTTATAGGACTCCTCGATAACAGTTGCCTTTGATGATATACCAGAAGATGGTTTAAATAGTCCCCTCAGGCTGGAGAAAGTGGCAAATGAGGTACAGTGATAAATTTAGAAAGTTCATGGATGCCTTTTATATTTCTTATTATTTAGAATCATTATGCTGTTCGACTAAAAACAAAGCCAATTCTTGACTGACTTCAGTTTTCCACTATTCCTTCTCATAGTTTTTTCGGCTAAAAAATTTCTATCACCATTTTAAACATTATTAATTGGAATTTTTATAACTTCTCAAATTAAAAAGGCTAGATCAGGATACTAATATTAACTTTTGTGCTCTGCATTTTGATTGAATGACTAATCTTCCTCTTCCTAATAAGCATTTTTATCCTGTAATTTTTTGTTTATTTTGAGATTTTCTTGCTCCTAGTTTTCTAATTGCTGCAGATATTTATTGACCATGCAGGTGACATACCGTAGGATGAAGGATGCATTAGTACAGTTGAGTAAAGGAGTGCATAAGGGTCCTGCTGCTGACCTAATTCCTGTCTTGTTTGGAGAGAGGCCGCCAACAGTGTCCAAGAAGGATGTGTCATTCACTCCATTTAACCCCAACCTTGATCACTCTCAGGTGTGGAAGCCTAATTTCTTGCACAGTATATATTATGTTTATCGTGTTTATGGGTAAACACATGTCTGCTTATGCTAAAGAAATTCTGTATTTCTGAATTTTCAAAGAAAGATGCAATCTCGAAGGCCCTCTCGTCGAAGAATGTATTTTTGCTCCATGGGCCTCCTGGAACAGGAAAAACGACCACAGTGGTGGAAATCATATTACAAGAAGTGAAGCGTGGATCAAAAATTCTTGTTTGTGCCGCCTCAAATATTGCTGTTGACAACATTGTTGAGCGACTTGTTCCGCGTAGGTAATGATTATTTTATCATCTCTTAGGTTTTATTGTTGGATGGTTTTAACTTAATGTGTTTTATGGTAGGACTGTTCTGACGATAGGGGGGCTTACATTTGATGACATGAAATACTAAATGACGCGCGCCAATTGGAAATGGGAATGTTAATTAATCAGATTCAACTTTGTTAAAAATAATATGCCTTGCGTCCTTCCCAACAACTTGATGAACAAAAGCTATGCCATAAAAATTTGATGCAATTTTCCCCTTCTACCCTTCTATTTATTCTTTGTTTTTGTTGTTCATTCTAGGGTTTGTTCTCCAATTGGTTTGTTTCAACAAATGCATTGATTTGAATACAAGTACTCATTCCTGTTTTATTGCTCTTTGATTAGAGTTAAGCTGGTGAGACTGGGTCATCCTGCACGTTTATTGCCTCAAGTACTTGACAGTGCACTGGATGCTCAGGTACAGAATGACCTTTACCTTAGAAGCTAATGATTGGATGGCTTATTTGTAATTATCTTCTCCAGAATATCATCCTATCGGTAAACTGTGGGACTGCTTAAGGATGTGTTTGTGTTACTCTTTGTTGAGCATTCAGCTATTTCACTTGGTGTGATCGAGGACGTGTATGAAAGCCATCATTTTTGTGCTCCTAATGTCCTGTCTCATTTTGGTGTTCTAGTTTTCCTAGAACTATCAATTGATTCGTGCCCCTTAAACTTCATATTATTACTCTTCTGCATGTCATGGATCTCAAGTGATTTACTTCATTTTATCCCAAATTGATTTGCTTGATAATGCTACCCTCAGATGTTGGATTTCTCTATCTTAGGTACTTCGAGGAGACAATAGTTCACTTGCAAATGACATTCGGAAGGAAATGAAGGTAGTGAATTAAAACGGAACTGTCTGAGAATGATTTATTTAATTTGTTATTCCTCATGCAACTTATATATTAATATAGCATGAACTTAAAGTCCATTTCATCACTTTGACTCCAAAATATATTTCATGTTGAAGTAGTGGGATAATAATTTTATGTAATACTTTTTCACAGATATGAATAATTTTGTTCAGGCATTAAATGGAAAGTTGTTGAAAACCAAAGACAGAAATACAAGGAGGGACATTCAGAAGGAACTGCGAACTCTGTCCAAAGAAGAGCGGAAAAGACAACAGCTTGCTGTAACAGACGTAATTAAAAGTGCTGACGTGATATTAACCACTTTGATTGGGGCTTTTGCTAAGAAGCTGGATAACAGTTCATTTGACTTGGTCATTATTGACGAAGCTGCTCAGGCACTTGAGATAGCATGCTGGATACCTATACTGAAGGTAATGTTACAAGGCTGGCGCACAATTTTTCGCATGTAAACAGCTCTTATAATCACTTGCGGAAGCATTAGAAACGCATAGACTTCCAATCATTAAATTCTTGATGTCATTCTGATCCTAACTAATTGAACAAAGTTCATATTTTAGGGTTCAAGATGTATACTTGCAGGGGACCATCTTCAACTTCCACCAACCATCCAAAGTGTTGAGGCCGAGAAGAAAGGATTAGGACGAACCCTTTTTGAACGACTTGCAGATATGTATGGGGATGAAGTCACATCTATGCTAACCGTCCAGTACCGCATGCATGAACTTATCATGGAGTGGTCTTCTAAAGAGCTCTACAACAGCAAGGTGATTGCATTTCTGAACTGTTTTTTAATACCACAGAGAAACAAAATTGATCATTCTTGAATAATTGAATATTAGACTCATATTTTTGCATAAACAATTCATTAAATCATCATACCAGAAAGATAAAAACAGATTCCATTAGATCTTAATGATGCCATTTTGCAATAACAGGTCAAAGCCCATGCAAGTGTTGCTGCACATATGCTGTTTGATCTTGAGGATGTGAAGAGGACCTCTTCAACTGAACCAACACTTCTTCTCATAGACATAGCTGGGTATGTTGTATTTCGTAAATATAATGTAGGATATGCAAACATATTGTAGTTATTTCCTCATGTTTGATGAAATATAGATGTGACATGGAAGAAAAGAAAGATGAAGAAGATAGCACCATGAATGAAGGTGAAGCTGAAGTTGCCATGGCCCATGCAAAGAGACTTGTGCAGAGTGGTGTGCTGCCTTCTGATATTGGAATCATTACCCCGTATGCTGCACAGGTATTGATTGTTCTGTGTGAACCTCTCGTAAATGTTTTGACAGCTTCTAGAAGGGATAAAGTTAACCATTAGCGTTGCAGGTTGTTTTACTCAAGATGTTGAAAAACAAGGAGAACTCGCTCAAGGATCTTGAAATCTCAACAGTGGATGGCTTCCAGGGAAGGGAGAAGGAAGCCATTATTATATCAATGGTTCGATCTAATTCAAAAAAAGAGGTATTTAAGCCGTGTCTGTTGGACTACTTTTATTTTTTCTTTGTATCATATTAAATCTTACGTGACTATTAAATTATCTGGACAACTAGATCAATTTCTTTGAATATATTTCTAAGGTGGGCTTTCTAAGTGATCGTCGCCGAATGAATGTGGCTGTGACGCGGGCGAGGAGGCAATGTTGCCTTGTCTGTGACTCAGAAACTGTCAGTTCTGATGGATTCCTAAACCGATTGATTGAGTATTTCGAAGAGAATGGGGAGTATCAGAGTGCATCTGAGTATCAGAATGAATAGACCTAACCCCCATGATTGAGATTGCTCTTGGCGCTTTGTTTCAAAGATCAAATCTGTTGCATAGGTAGATGTTACTAGTAGGTCTATGATGGTTTCCCGTATCCTCTTCATGCTTGTATGTGGAAACTAAGAAGGTTGAGTTTATATGAAACTATTTTCTTTGTTATTATTCTGTATCTACTGCTTAAAAAACCATGTGGAAGTAGACCTTTTAGGCTCCAGTCTTATCCATCATCATCAGATTCATGCTTTTTAAAAAATGAACTTCTCAAAGTTAAGGCCTGAATTTTCTGAATTCACATCCACAAAAATGCCAAAATTAAGTCGAGAGATATTACTATTACTCATCGAGTGATAACGTTATTACTTCATTCTCTTAGAGATAGAAACAGGAAGTTATTTCCTCAAAAGTTCCAAATGGAAGTAGAGAAAGTAAGCTCTTCATTCATATCATATTGCAAGTCCCAGAAGATCAACCATTCCACGCATCTCGATCATTGCCTCCCAATTAACACTGCTGTCAGAAAATACTCCAAGCTGATCACACCAACCAATTGATAAAGCTTCAGTCTCTGAAACTTCCTGAACTATTATTAGATCATTGTGATTGTCTTTCTTCTTTCAGTATACCCAGCTGTTGAAGAAACTCATGTAGGTCAATCTGGGGTTTTTCCTCAACATCTTCGATCATGATATTTGTTGATATTTCTTCAGCTTTTTGTTCCTTTGGAGGACTATAAACATTTTTGCCTCCTGTCATCTGAATATCTGCACTTGGAGCACAGGATGAACTAGAAGGGATCTGACTTAAAACCCCTTTCTGCTGAAGTTGTTGTAGCCTCTGATGGATTGAGTCAACACAAGGCTGGGCATTTATATTGAGGAGTCCATGGGAAGGAAACATTGAAAGGAACTTCTTGGAAGGAAACCGTTTGAACTTCTGAGACGTTGGAACGGAACTGGAGGTTGGTTGAAGGTGAGGAAGATTGAAGTAGCATCAGGACCATAGAGTCTCATGGCAGCTTCCTCATAAGCCATGGCAGCCTCTTCAGCAGTGGCAAAAGAACCAAGCCACAGCCTGGTTCTCTTCTTGGGCTCTCTTATCTCAGCGACCCATTTGCCCCACGTTCTTTGTCGAACACCTCGATACTCCCACAAAGCGTTCTGAGGGCCACCCTTCCCTCTGGCTGGCCCCTTCTTACATGGCTTCATGGGAGAGTTTCTGCAAGTTCCCATTGTTGATATTAGGGATTGTTAAACAATGCAAAGAAAGGTTATCGTTGCAAGTGCTAGAGAGGGAACGAAAGGCGCGGGATAAGTAGTAGGAAGAGAAGAGTTCAGTATAAATGCTGTCCCGTATTGTGAAGTACCAAAGCTCTTGTGACCGTTACTTATATCCTAGATTTTTGCCCTAGATAGCAGATAAGAATTTGAGAGCTCGAGACCAAGGTTAATAAACTTCTTAAATTAAAATTGAGAGCTCGAGACCAAGGTTGACAATTTTAGATGCTTTCTGTGTTAGAAAACTAAGAACATAAACTTCTTAAATTTTTTTCAGTGCAAAAACAAAAGTGGCGTTTTGAAGTCTAATGATTCTTATTTTACAAGGGAATGTTGAGGTGGTAACTAAGATAAATTGACAAGACTCTTACACAGTCGTGATGTGAGTGCTTTGAATGAACGGGAACCCATCCTCGGATTCTAGGAAATTGAATTACGAAGTAGTGATGTAAGAGAGGTATGAAGAAAAGTCACCTCAAGCATTTCCCAGTTTCACGAGTTATATTTCACGTTTTGTTGCGATTCACGACCTGATTCCCGAGAATCTGTTCAGACCTTTCCCATGGATGATTTTACATTCTTATTATTGAAGCATGGCAAAGAAACGGTTTGAGAAATCTGTGATGAATCGCCCGGGAAAAGGTACAAGTACACTTCAGGATTGTGACAAGATGAATCAGATATAACAGAAATTTGGGATAATAAAATAATATCACACACATACGCAATATTTTATCCTCTCTTCACATTTAATGTAAGATTTAGTTATTTTTTTTAAAAATTAATTAATTTTAATTAATTTTAATATAATAAATTTATATAATATACTCTTTAATTTATCTAAATTAATCAATAAACTTATTTTATTATTCATAATTTATTTATTTAATTTATAAAAAAAATTAACTAATTCCTATGATAAATAGTGAATGTGTATATTTTTAGGGGGAAGACGTGTATTGAGGTTTTGGTGGGCCGGATGAAAAAACCACTTTAAAGCTAGCTAACATTTTGCCAAATTGAATCCACCAAGCGGAACCATCAGCTAACAAAGGGATAAGATATATAATTATTTGGAGCGTATTTGAATCCTAAGAAATACTATTTTGTTATAGTTCCAATCGCGGCACTTGAGAAGGCATCCTATCTTCTAGATGCCTAGGTTTATGCCTGAGGGTAATAGACGGTTCGCCCTGCCCGATATTGATATCGTCTAGAAAGAAGGGAGACTTCGCCTTACCCTTAGATCGTGGGTGAGCCCAACCCCTTTCTAAAAATTTTTGTATAAAAAAAAAGAGCCCACCAAGTAGAGATGTATTTAATTAGGGTGTTTCTCTGAGTTCTAACATATTTAGAGATACAACATATGCCATATTATGTTGTTATAAATAATAAGAATTAGATTTGTATTCTATAAAGATATAAATTTAATTTATACTATCATTATAAAAGATTATTTAGTAGATAATCTCGTAAATTTTTTATAAATATTTTCTAAACTTTAGAACTATACATTCACTTTAATAAAAAATTAGTATTAAATTTATTTAAATTTTTCTTGTATTTAAAAAAAAAAAAGCACAACATAATATTTAGGGGATGAGGCTGATTTACAGCTTTAGGGAGAAAAAAAAGGATGGTGTGAGTCTAATTATTTTTTAAAAATTTATATATATATAAACAGAGACAACAATAATTTGCTATTTACATTGAACAAAAGAAGGTAACTGAATTCATCCATCAGTTAGTTCAAGTCAAGTCAAGTCAGGCATCTACCTCTCGATTAAGAAAAAATGAAATTCAGCCAAAGGAAAAATATGCCGGAAGTTGATGCCAACCTAGAAAAGTTAAGAATATATATTAATCATTTAATATATATTAATCATCTAATTGTATTCAGAGTAGAGCTTCGCAGCTTTTACAGCAAAAGGATTTACTTTATGGAAACCCTTCATCAAAACCCTGGAAATTAACGACGAATGGTCTACCCGATATATTTGGGGATGAAACTGAAAATGGAGAGAGCGAATCGGGATTGAGGATAGACTCTGACAATGAAGAGGGCGATTCGTCCGAAAAAAGTTATGAATAGTCTCAATAAAGAGGTTGAAAATTCTGATCGGCCGCAAGTACGCGGCGGAGAGGGCCACCGCCAAGTGAAGTAGCAGCATTTTCTTCTGTCATTTCTTGTACGTTTGGATTATTGAAATTACTACTATTTACAAGAGGATGTAATAAAAAGAAGAAAAGTTTGTTGAAAAAAATAACAGTTAGAGGCTTATTATGAATTGTAAAAAAGTTAAAAATGTTTTTATAGGGAATGCCTTTTATCCTATTATCTTTCGTTTTGAGTTTAAAAGGAAGACCAACACAAAATAAAACTTGAAAATAGACAACAGCAAAAACTAAAGAGAACTAACCGGATATTAATTATAAAAATTAATTGAAATTTTTAAATAAATTAAAAAATTATAATTAATATAAGAATTAGTTAATTAATTTAGATAAATTTAATAATTATAATATAAAATTATATTAAAATATTAAATTGTATTATAATTAGTAAATAAGTCACCTTATTCATAAATTGTAATTTTGCGTGGCGGCCATAGATTTTTTTTTTTTAGTTTTTGGCAGCAACTGTTGAACTAATCCATCGAACAGTGGCGCAGAACCAAACAAAGGGACGGTGTCAGAGATTAGATTTAATATTTCAAACGCAGAATAAGATTTTCATTACTTCATCCAGATGTTAGCCAAAGGGGCAAAAGAAAGGAAGCAAATTGCATAGATTACGAAAAGATTCATCAACTGCTTAAATGGGCTAAAACACTAGACGTTGGAGAAGACAAGGTTTTAAAATGTTAGGGAGTGAGCGTAAAGCAGTGAGGAACAATGCGGGTTGGGTTTGAAATATAGAGAACGAAGTGAGCAAATAAAGTCGAAAGTGAGGTGATACGACGGTGACGGGGGGATTCGCTTGGAATAGCAATGATTCGAGGGAATTTTAGCCAAATCTCGATTTGGAGTCGAAGGCAGAGCCACTAAGCAAACGAAACAAAATAGATACGAGGACAAAAACCACTTGTTATCGTCAAAAGGTGGCCCCCGATAGCGACATGTCAGAATATAATTCTAAGGAACCACATCAATTCTTGCTTCAAACCTCCCACCGAAAGCTCTACTAGATGATGAGGTTCTTTCGGATTAAGTCCCCTCTTTTATTGTCCGCCTCTTAACTTCTCTCTCTTCCTTTTCCCTAAAATTCTACCTTCTCATTGACTAAGATAAGATGGCACCAACTCCAGAATCGCTACGTATTAGCCTAAATACTGAAGTCAAGATAACTACCCTTCATCCGACTTGTCCAGTCATCATCATTGCCACAAAATCCCTCGTGTTTCTTTGGCCAACGGACACATTTCGTTGATGATGTTAAAGATTTCTTGTATCAAAATAATATCATAATAATAATGTTAATATTTCCTCCTAAAAAGGAGACTGGTGAGTCAAGAATATAGCAATGAACTGTATTGAGAGACATGACCCAATGGATCAAACTTCCAATATTTTCCCTAATCTCCCGGCAGCATGGCATCCACAATTCTGGATGTCCATGCCACGAGAGAAATATCTGATGCATCGTGTCCTGTACTTTCATCCCCAAAACTGGGCCAATTTGTAGTTCCCAACAACTTGACCCTTGGTAATTTGTGTTTCCTACCACAAAAATATTAAGGAATCAATTTCTTCAAAAAAAAAAAAAGGACCAAACTTGGGCATTAGGCTCCATTAGAAGGGAGCCCTTGCTCATGGCACAAGGAAAAAATGACTGCAATATGAACCTAAAGATGCAAAAGCTTGTCTGGATGTTGCCCAGTGCTCACATACGAGTGCTCATATTCGAAACGGCTGTTCCCAATTTCTCCTTAATCTCAGTTGAAGATTCTTTCACAAGTGACTGCACCCATGATAAATCCGGCTCCTCGCCGTTGCTCCCAAACTCGAACGACGAGGATCTGCGGAGCTTGCCCAATTCATCAGTATTGACAGCCCAATCCAATTTACCGTTGGTGGATCCCCATTCTGACCAAGAACTGTCATTGAAACCGCCGGCAGCAGCAATGGCAGCGGCAGAGTTGGCGCCAAGATCCCGAGAGCTAAGGCTACGAAACTGCTGCTGCTTTTCACGTTGAGCTAGCACAGAAAGCCTAGAGCCCATTGGTGAGATAGGTTCCACGTTACGTGGAGACATCCTTCCTGACGTTTGGAATGAGGCCTGTAAAAAAGGATGTTCAACATTCTTGGAAGAAAAATTTGTATTCACAGGTGAAAGCAAGCTTTGCTGCTGCTGAAATTGATTAAGGACGGCTGATTTGTGTGTGGGTGAAAAGACGGCTGAACTCAATGTTGGATCAGCAAACCGAGGGGAAGAACTCTCAGCAGAAAAGAGATCATCAAGATTTGAAGGCGTCAGAGTCTTCATACGACCAGAGCGGTTTGGGTTATTAGAATTTATAGACTGCTGGGAAAGGCAAGACATCTCATTAAATAGCTGGTGTTGCTGAACATCATAATCGGGCAACAAATCAAAGTCTTCCAGGGGGATATCTCTAGCACTGAATGCAGATCTCAAACGACTGGAGTGAATATTACTTCCCGACAGATGCAGGTTTGGAACATTAGGCTGAGGCCAAGCAACAGACGAGTGTGACATGCCAGTGGCAGACGGTGACATAGGTGGAGTGAACGGCGAAGGAGACATGACAGACATTGAAGAAGGGGAGCCAGGTAACAAGCTCATGGCTGCAGCAAAATCCATGGCAGATGATGTGCTTGAGCGTGGTGATGGAACTGCAGAACCAGTTGAAACATACAACGGCCTAAGTTCTTCAACTGTATGGGCAAAGAAGCAAACCCTTCTTGAGCAACTGGTCCCATCCTTGCAGAGGCGGGTCCGATATTGAGCTGGATGCAGCCAGCACTCGAAAACACCATGAGCATATTCACACATATCTCCTCGACGGCAAGCTCCTTTCCGAAAATCAGGGCAAGGGACACAGCTATAATGAAACTTCCTCGGGTCCCTTCTCCGAGCATTTTCCCCTGGGTGGACAAAGGGACATTCAGTCCAATCATGTGAATATGCACGTGAACATGGTCGAACCTTGAAAGAAAACATTCTGAACTCATCAGTTGAGTAGATGCTGTTTTTGATGTCGGGAAGAGATGGATCAGCAGGAAATTCTTTCTTCTCTGAGGCAGATGAAGTGTTAGCGTCATTTAACTTCAGCTTCAAATGGAAATCTAGAGTAGAAGGAGACCCATTGTCAGGAGAAGTTGATGGAGGGGGAGAGTTTGAATTTGTTGTAGTCGTTACCACCCTAAGACCACACCCTGCCATGGAACAATCTGTTTGAAGAAGTTCTTCAAGAAAACTTCTCACCTGTGCAAGCTTGGGAGGTACCACAATAACATCAACAGGATAGTGACCATTGGCATCGACGGAATTTGGATCAGCACCAGCTGCCAGAAGCAATTTCACCGCATCAACAACATTTACAGCCCCACCTGATGACGCACAATGCAGGGCCGTGCTTTTGTCAAGCCCACATGACCGATTAATATCTGCATCAGATAATGAAAGAATTAACTTGATGACATCAGTGCTGCCATAAGTAGCAGCAACCATCAAAGGCGTTCGGTGCTCGTTGACCATCTGCTTTGACCCCTTCTGGCGACCATACCACAGGCCAACCTCATCTACAGAGGAAGGATCACGTTCAATTGATCTTTTGAAATGCTCAACGTCATTATTGGCTGCAAGGTCAAGCAAGCTTGCAAAACTATCTTCAATTTCCACTGTCAAGTGATTCATCTTCCTGTTTTTTATGTGGAGTAGTGCTTGACAAAATTAAAGATATTGCTGGAGACGGTGCTAGCTTTAACCGCTCCAAATCACAGCACATGCTTACATTTGCAGGACATTAAGCTGCACCAAAAAATATTGAAGTATAAAAATCAAGCTGTTCAAGTTACGTCCCATTTGATGAACTAAGAAGCAAGAAATGATGCACTCGATTGCATGAACACCCGTCCATGCCATACAGTTGTAGCATATTTCAATCTTTAACTTGATGCATCAATGGGATTATATCAGAAACTAAGATCAAATTACACAAGTACGATAAAGAAGACGAAGAAAAAGGCACGATGTTCAATTTCAAAATTTCTCTCAGCTTTTAGTCGACTACTCTATTCACGGTTGCTGCCCTGGAGAAAAAGCGAATGAACTAGCAAATTGAAGACGATGTATCTGCTTAGGTATTTAATCATCCTCCCTTCATGATATACTCTACTTCAGAACATCCGGCAATGAATAAACTCCAAGACCAAAATAGTCACCATAAATTAGAAAGAAGAAAGAATCATATCCGTATAATGAAAACGAAACAGATCGTTCATCAACCCAAGGAAACGGAAAGCAAACGGTCGCGGGCACAGGGAGCATACTAAATTATCTATGCAAGTTTCAGATTTTCAAAACTCCAGGAATGGAAGGGTATCGTTTCGAGACTAATTTCTTTGACTCGTTTTTTTCGCGTTTCACATGGTACTGAATCAGAGAGAAATATGCAAAATAAATATTAAAAGCAGTTTAGAATCATGTAAGCAGACAAAGTCAATAAAAAGAAAAAACAAAGAAAGAAATACAGCAATTGAGCATATCGGGCATACAGCGATCTCGGGTACTGATAAGAAGCGCGACTAATTTAAGATCACCCTAAAAATGAACTTTCCGTATATCCGTCGCCCTCATTTTTGGACCATATATCTCATGATACAAAAATATGGTGTACCCCAGAGAAAGAAGCAAAAAGACGGCCATGTTTTATATTACAGCACGTAAAATCATCGTCCGGAAAAGAGAAGGCAGAAACAAAATCAGAAAAAAATAAATACTTTTACAGTTCACTAACTTCAGAAAGCTCTAAATCGCGTGAAGAGATTATCAGTTCTCCAATACATGAAACAAAAGGTGAAAGTATTCTTCACAATCGAACATCACTATATCAAAAACATATCTGGAAATGAAAGTCCAAAGTCATCTACAGGGGTAGAAACTACGATCGAAACAAATCTTACCGGCCATTCACTGAGAGAGAAAGCGAGAGCAAATCCATAGGTCGTTAGATCTCGACAACAACAGGAAACGGCTATATTGAGCTTCAAACTAATGATGAATGGATTCTGTAGGAGAAAATAATAGAGAGAGAAGATCGTGAGAAAAGGGGAGTGAGCAAGAGAGCTTCTGCTTCCTGCATTTCCTATGCTCTTCGTTTCTCAAGGAAGGAAAGAAAAGAAAAATATAATAAAATTTATAATTATATATTTGGATTACCATTAATATTAGTTAACATTAAACTTTAATTTAGACTCTTTTAATTTTGATGAAATAAAATCGGGCGAAAATAAAATGGAAAGGCGAGGGCACGGACGAGTCCGTCCGCAGCCCCTCGACCGTTTTCTATTCGCCAATCACATCACACCTCATCTCACCACACAGGACTCGATCAGTATTCCAGAAAAATCCAGGGACAAAAAGGTACTTTAGTGGCGGATCGTTTAGTATATTGTATGACGTGGTTACTCTTGATCGCCCGACTACGACAAGACGCTCCTCAAACTCCTTTTGATCGGGTGAGATTTTCTGGAAATTCAACCGAAATTCACCTCACATGCCAGGTAATTGGAAATTCTTACATCCCGGGGATAGTGCTCCTCATTTCTTGAGACCATCCTCAATCAGATGATCTGGCGCGAAATTACTGGCCTCCTTGATTGACATGAAGTAAATTGGAAGAAATATCTGACTTTGGCTTTCTAGACCTCACCTTTGATCGCTCCGGCCAATAATGTAATGCCACGCAAGCAGGATGAAGTGGCGCGGTAATCCAGCGCAGAAGAAAGGAAGAAGAGGTACCGGCTGGGAAGGTGGAGAGAGAAGGAGAGGGAGTGGGTAGGTAAAAAAGAAAAGGAAGAGAGACCGGAAGAGGCGGTGAGTGGATTAAATCGGGTTGGAAAGAGGGTTGGAGTCCGCCAATGAGAGAGGATCGGACCTCTGGGCGAAAGTAGTACGGGTGGGTCGCTGATTTCAGGGAGGAGTCCCTTGTGGTTAAAGGAGGGAGTCCAAATGTCAAATCAGCACAGGGCTGAACCAAAAAAGGGGGGGGGAGGGGGGGGGGGGAGGGGGGGGGGGGGAGATCCCATTGGCAATGGAGAATAGAGAGGGACTTTATATTCATTCAATTCATCAAATCAACTCCATCAAAATGAACAAGATAAAGGCTGCCAACCCCCCAGTTCAAATTCTTTCCTCAATTACGCATCTCAAATTTTCATACCTACTTCGGCCACATTCCTTATATCTGCAAATGGATTTATTCCTTCCAATTTATTTCTATTCACATGTCACTTTATCTTTTTTTTTTATTTTTTCATAAATACAGATCCAAATGTGTGATTCCTTTTTACTAGTGCGTGGGGGAAAATAATATATGATTTGAGTTTATATTTTTTTATTTTCTCATATCTCCTTTTTAATCTTTTTTTTATTATGCGTAGGGTGTCTCTTATGTTGAAAGCTCATAGGTTGTGAATACCTCTCCTGTCAAATTTCGTTTTTAAATTTTAACCGTGTTTGTCTGCAGTTTCCCGTGTAATTAAGCGTGTGCGTGGTGGTATATTTTGAGAAAAAAATATGTATAAAAAAATTATTGGAGAATCTCTTCTGACTCGACTGAATTTTATTCAATAATTTAATTTAACAATAACAGGAACTAATCTTTAAATTTGCTTAAATTATATCTCAAGAATTTTATATGTAAAGGTAATTTACAAAAATTGGTAGGAAAATCGATGAAATAATTAAATTGGCAATTATCGCATTTTTTAGTTAAAATTAACCATTGTCAACGCCAATCTGAATGGCCAAGTTGTGTTTTTTTTTTAAACTGCAAACAGGGCAAAACAAAAGCCAGGAAACTCAAAAAAAAAAAAAACTCCACAGTAATAGGTCGGTGGACCCCAGCAAATCGCAGTTATTCGATGTGCCAAATTAAAATATAGTTTGACAGGGATACGGTTTGAATTGGGTCATAGGCATAAGAAGCTTGTAGTTATTAGATTAGATAACTTGTATCCTAGTAAACATTTTTTAAAATGATATGATTTGTTATTGACTTTGGTAAACTCTCAAATTCGCCCTGCTAGACTCTTTTTTTCTGCATACGATAAAGGGTATATCGTAATTCACGTGCGTAATTATAATTAATGGGGGAGTGGGCCCATCCAGCCGCCTGAGTTGACTAAAGAAAATAAGAAATGTGTGCATGAAGCAGAGAGCGCGGATGAGGTGGCTTCTCACATACTGGACCCCATCTTCCTACGTGTCTCCATCCCTCCTTTCCCTCTATTTCTTTTCTATGACTGGCGTTCCTCTGCATAATCTCTATATAAAATATACCAATAAAGAAAGGAAAATATATATACAGGAACACTAGATAGCTCCTACGTAGTTCCCTAATATATATATATATATATATATAATAAATAAATAAATAAAATCGACAATATCAAATCGTTCGCTTAAATTGATGGTTCCAAATAATCACAAGTCCCCAAACCCTATCGAATGAAGCATCGATTTCATAGTTATGACATTATTGTTTACAAAAAAAAAGGTGCCTAATATATATATATAATAAATAAATGTCTCTGTACTGCTTAAGGTGTAAAGAAATTAATTTTGCATATTTATCATGTCCACAAAAAAATATATCGCAGACATAATTATATATATATATTGAGAATTATGACAGATAATAATTAAAGAATGGAACATGGATAGAACGCACGGGAGAGATAACATCGTATCATGATGTGCCTTCCAATTGATAGTGTCTGTCGGCGGAGTTAAAGACATAAACCGCTGCAAGCGCTCGAGGAAATAGACCTTTGTATGTTGTCATCTCATAATTTGACTTGACACTACCTAACACACGTTACACTGGCTGGGCAAAATAAAAATAAAAATATCCACACACAAAAAAAAAAGAAGCACAATCTTTAACACGCAGGACTAACTAAAAATAATAATAAATTGAGTAAGTAGAGATTTAGGGTTCAAATATTTTTTGAAGAGATTAACTGTTTTGTATGTACACTGATAACTTTTGGTCTGATCAAAATAAGTTGAACGATACCAACCATTAACTTCGTTTTTTAAGCTTGTTGTTAACTGGATTATATCACGTTGATTTACGAGGAATTTCATTTTTTGTTTGACCTGAATTCAAGTAGTCTTTTTTTTTGTATACAAATTTAAAAAAAAAATATTAGATTCATTCAGTATCTAAGAATATAGTAAAATCTCTCTTTTTCTTAATATATACTATTACGCAGGATAAGTTATCTATCATCGTTAGATATAAACTTAGGTATCAAAAAGTTATGATGTCTCTCTAAAAATTGTTACTGGAATCACGATAAAATAATATTTCCTAAATATCAAACACGTTCTAAATAATCACATATCTCACTTTTTTATCAGTAGAACACACAATAGGTTGAATCCAAGTAGTTAAAGATGTAGCTGTGCGTGGCTCTCTTGGTTGATTCAGTCCACCATAGATGAAAGTTCAGCAGTGTCAAATGATCATAATACTTTATCTCATAGATTAGTGTTGTCAATTTTGCGTTAGGAATTCATAGTCAGGACAGTTAGAGTGTCATGGAGAGTTACGGAGATTATAACAAGAAGGACATTCGCCCCAATCAAATATTAAGACGCGTCGTCTTATGCTGCAATAACATACGATTATTTGCTTGTTTATCGATTTATTTATTATTATATGATATTTAGTATAGGACATGAACAATACTTTATATTAGATTAATAAAATTTATTAAATTAATAAATATGTTATATTTTTTGAAAAATATTATAATTATATTTCTTTAATTTTTTTATTTGATTATTGTTGATCTAATTTTTTTAAAAAAAATTAATAAATATTAAAAATATATTTTATATTTATTATGAATATAAATTCTGTAGTTAGTGTATACATTAAGGAGTAAGGAGTATTTTGTTAGTTAATCTTCTAAAATAGTGAAAGTAGGAATGGCTAAAAAATGTAAGAATGTGATAATAAAGGGGTATTCTAGAATTATACACACATAATCCATATGTTAATAATAACGATAAAGACGACAGAGACGAGCCAGTAGGTTCTAATGTGGCTGTCATTCCATCTGGTTCGATGGGGAATCTGCTATCAGCTGCATTATAATTATAATTGACGGTTGAATTCCAAAGCCTGTTAGCTCATGTACAAAGCACACATTGGGAATCCTTGAAAGGATCAAGGGCCTAAAGACGACGAAAGACATGGTCACATAGTCGAAGAAGGGGTGGGGAGGAGAGGAGACAGAAGGGGGTGATGTAAGAGACAATGGGATTGGCTTGAAATAAGGTGTCCGAGTTGAAGCAGCCTCTCGTGCTGCTGTTATTGAGCTTCAACGATGAATCATGGCTTTGACATTTTGGGCGGCTGCCTCCGCACCCTCTCCTCGCGACCAATATAATATTGGTCCCACCCCCATTATGCTCCTCACCACCCATCACGTTATAAATAATACGAACCATGCCATACATCACATAGCTAAGATATAATATCCTTTCATCTGAATTAGCTTGTCTCATTTTATAAAATTTTTAATTTTCATGTCAATAATAAATGATTTTTTTTACTCATTTTATTTTTTTAAATTTCATATATTACATTATCTCTCATTATTTTATTTACTATTACTCTATCATTTAACTATCATAAATGAGAATATATTTAAGATATATATATATATTCTTTACTAAACGTTCTCTTGAAAAATACAATTCAATTATACGGATGGCGTATTTACCAAAATCCACTCTCTTGATAGCAAAACTAAAAAAATAGAGGAATCCTTTTTTCCTCAGCAAACAGTTTCTACGTACCCAGCGAGCATGATATCTGTTAAATTTATTAATATGTCCTTACTTCCAACAAAAAAAGTAAGATCATGAATAAATTCATTCAAAAGCAATGATGTGTGTGTGTATTAAGGAAATCGTATTGTGAGTGAAACGTACGAGGCTGGTTTTATCATGTGTGTGTGAGGGTGTGTGTTGCCAGATGGTTTTATCATTCGAATAAGTGTGTTAAATCTGTAATTCCACGGAATCAACCCTGCCCCGAGGGCAACCTACGGGCCACGATCTTGATTCCTTCAAAATCAACACGAAACAAATGGAGTCCGATGAGTGATCGTCGTCGGGTAGCTCTCGGCATCGGAGATAAGTGCTATTAGTGGCCCACCAATTTACGAATCCTTTTTTGTTAAAAAAACATAAATAGTTTACATTGAAAAGTTATGGACCGTACTTCATATCTCCTGCGTTATAAGTTTTACACTACATCCTGCCAACTTCAATTTTTACTCGATTACAGGTGGCTTTTACCTTCCTTTTCCCCAAAAAAAAAAAAAAAAAAAAGTTGGCCTTTAGGCTGTAAAAATAACGCTGAAACTATCTAGAAGAAGTAGGATATTTGTCAAACAGGAAAGAGCAAGGATATTTAAATTTATTGGACTCGTATACTACGAATCACACGGGAAAAAATGATCAGCATAACAAATGGAAGGATATTTAAATTGATTTTTTTTTGTTGCAAAGAGATTTAAAATATAAAATGATTAAAATAGAGCAGAGGAAGGGACGAAGACAATACGACATGCAAAAACTGATGAGAAGCGGAGATACTTGTTGGAGCGTTGCCATCCTAAAAGCCTCCAAATAAGTCGCTGACGATGCATCTCGATTCCTCCATCTCTCTGTTTTTTGTTGTTTAAATTAGAGTAGGAACGAGACACAACAAAATTTAACAATAATTTAAATTAAAACGAAATGAAAATATCAAATCAATCTTTCACCATCTAAGATTTTTTTAAAATAAATTAGGTTGTATCTACTAATCAATAATTTAGAGATTAAACTCTCAACACATAGAGACTACTAAAGCGTGTTACAAAGTCTTTTTCCATTATCACAATTTGAATCCAATACACTATATTTAAAAATTTTAACTATTTATTAATTATATCAAACTTTATTAGTGTCTATCTAAGATTTAATGTACCATAAGTAAACATCTTTAAGTAGAGGCGAAATATTTCTTTTTTATAGGTGATAGTAATATTAAGCAGGATAAATCATCAATTATAAATATAAGTATATGAGAGTTATAATGTATCTTTAAGTGTTATGACTGATACCTCGATAAAATGATACTCCTTACTAATTGAATAAATTTTAAATAGCCACATGTCTTATATTTTTAACAATTTATTTTTTTTACCAAAAGAGAACATATCCGCTTAAAATATATGAAACTAATTTATAAAAAAAATTAAATCTCAGATTTCTTTGATATCAATAACCTTTATATGTAAAAAGTATGGGTTTAATATTGTCATAATCTTTGACCTATTATTTGTCAGGATATCCTCAACTCTATATCCCGTATTAGATTTATAACACTATATATTTGTGAAAGTAAGAAGTTACACGAATCGAGAAATAGTCATTTTCATCAACTGCAAACAATGGTTCTAAACTTATTTTTAACTTAAGAATCAGTCAGAATTTTGTGTTAAAATAGAGAAAAAAATATGTAATTGATATGGGCCTAGAAGGGATCAGCAATTCGCGGCCAGCAGGCCCATTTCAAGTTTTAAAGAAATTGAGTAAGGGGTAGAGCAGCGGTAGAGTATGGTGAAAGGTAGAATTAGGGTGTGTTTGGATTAGTTTTTGGAGAATATATTTTAAAGATAATAGATTCTGGAAAAAAGTGATTTTAAAAATTGGAGATATTTGGATGATTAGTAGCAGAATCACTTTTCCATAAACAATTTACTAAAAAGAACATAAACTAATATGATAATTACATAAAGAATAAATTTGAATTTAATTTTTTTTATTTAAGTGATTAAAAAATAATATATATACATTATTGTCTGAGCAAGGTAAAAATTTACAATATTCACCTGCATTTTAATTTTTCCCTCACTTAAATAGTAATTTTTAATTAAATTTATGTAGAAAATTTAAAAATTGATAATATACATTAATATAAGTATACAGAAAGAAGAAACATATAAATACAATTGATTAACATGAAGATTTGATGTTGGACGAATTAGGGAAAATTAAATTTCATAACTTTGATGTTACAGGGGCATCAAAGAAATGTACAATATATAACTATTGGTCTTGTGTATAATAAATAAGTTGATCTCGTATGAAATCACGACAACGGGCCATTTCAAATGAGAAAGTTATGGATAAAGGTATTCGTGAAGAGTTATAGTCCTCATCACCATCATCATCTTGTAGAGGATCATCATCATCTTGATCTTGTGGCGCGAAATCAGGGTCAATAATAGAGGTTCTTCTAATGAAATTGTGTATTGCCATTGTTGTACAAACGATCTTCACTTGTGTTTGATGTGTTTGATAGTCGTAGCTGCGCATGCGTTGTAATATGGCAAACTTATTTTTCCATACCCCAAACGTTATTTCTATTGTGCATCTTAAACTTGAATGAGCATAATTAAACACTTCATTAGGGTTAACCAACCTATATGACTGCCAAAAATCAGGGAGATGGTAACGCTCACGTCGGTATGGGCCTAGATATCCAATTGGCATTGGATAACCAGCACCAACCAAATAATATTTACCTGCATGTATTCCAAGTTATTAGATTGAATATTTATATTCATAGATAAAGAGAAACCAATTGAATATATTATCAACATACCCTGAGGCGGATGAGGGAAGTTCATGGAAGGAGTTGTCAAAGCATGATTGAATATACGGGCATCATATGCACTGCCTTCCCATCCAGCCAAGACAAAGGTAAAGCACATATCCCAATCACAAACCGCCATTACATTTTGTGACGTGAACCCCTTTCTACCAATATATTTCATTTGTTCATTGGCATGGACGATGCAAGGAATATGTGTGCCATCGATTGCTCCAATCGCATTCTTGAAAAATGGCCAGTATCGAGGGTCATGTTTGATTTTTCTATGCACATTTTGAAACGTTGGATCTTGGGGTTTGATGATTGACGTTGCAAGTCCTGAACAAGCTAACAAGACATCATGAAAGTGTCTGTGAATCGCTCTCCTGAGTGCTGATACCTTTCTTGCATCATCCTACTGGTCTCCCCATGTCCCACAATATTTAAAAAGATCGCTACCTTTTCATGTATTCCAATATTCTGACTTTGTTTAAGCCTGTGTTGCTGTAATTCAATGCAAAGATCAAAGAACACATGTAGTTCCATTCTGAACTGTTCAAAACAACGCTTCAGATGACCATATAATACTTTATCAACCCATTTGCTACCTGTGTGATCACTAGTGCGTATTGGTTGTTTAGACAAGTACTGTGTCGCATAACTACCAACTAAAATGCCAACTTGTTTCATCCTCTTTACCCGTCGCTTACAAACTTGTGCCAATTTTTCACTATCGTCCCCCATACTTGTTTAACCTATGCACAGAAAAATTAATTTTAAATTTCTCAATGTCAATGAATAAAGTGATCGTGATTAAATAACTATCATAAAATGAAAAATGAAAAGAAAATAATACAAAAATAGTGAAATCAATGTCTTAGATATCCGTTACCAAATATGTCCATACATACAATAATGGGTACATAAATTAATATATCCATACATACAACACGCATGCATAAATAGTTATAACATTAATGTCTCATTCTCCATAACATATGATCCGTAAAAATAGTAACAATTGTTTCTTCATTCCCATTTGTGAAGCATACATTTCTCTCACTGCAGGGTCTAGCAAGCGTTTTGTGCATCATGCATACCAATCATTATCAACGATTACTTCATCAAGTTGGGTTAGGTGTGTCATGACGTCCGTAATTGAGGGAATGTTAGCAGATGCTTTATCTGCCTTTTTGTGAGCTTGTTTGACCTCTGCCTTAGTTAAATCAACAATTTCACTTAGTGCATCTGCTATCCTAGCTGATGCAGGTCCTTTCTTATTCTTTTTCATCCCTCCACTCCTATTCCTAATCCCTAATGAGCCGCTACTAGACATTGATTGCTTCCCCCTCACGCTATCTTCACCACTGGTCCCTTGAGATTTAGTGAACGTCATTTGATTGATATCCCCACTTATGCCTGTTGGAGTCTCCAAAACTTCATCGCTATCTCTCGACCTTTCTGCCATATCTATATTATCATCATTGTCGTATCCTGTTGTCTGTTGTGGTGGAAGTGTCATGGATGATGGTGCCCATGCATTTGTCCCCGTGGCTGCCACATTACTAAACAGTTCATCTAACTCTGCCCCGAACGAGAGACCTTTTGTTCTAAATTTCTCATATTGTAGATTTTCCTGCACATATAACAACAATCATAAATGACAAGTATATGGCATACGGGTTGAAAATAGAGCGTATCATCAAAATATCCTTGTCATACCAATTTTTTCTTTTCCCACCACTCATCTTCCGCTTGTACTGTATTCTGCTCCATATTCCAACCTACACCTGTCTTATTAATCAATTTGTTCCACATCTGCCATTCCTTTTGTAGGGAGTCATACTTGTTTTTAAACTGTATTTTCTTATATACTTTCACAGTCCTTGCTGTGAACCCATCACAAATGTTGGCCCATGCTTTTTTTGTATACACAGTACCCTTTCTATCACCTTTGCGAAGTTGTTCAATACAGAGGTCAATGAACACCTTAGTGGTGCTGGCATCCCATGAAGCTTTACATTTATCCTTCCCCATTGAACTAAACACAAGTGAAATAATTAATTTTCACAATCTTCTAATGAACAGCATCAATGCACGCACATAACAATACTTCACAGATTCACACATTATATATAATTGTGTATTCAGGAAACCCCAAAATTTAAAAATGTGATTTCCACAACATCAGTACAGAACACACACCCTTGCAGCGCAAAATCATTTCAAACTATAAGCACATCCAAACAAACACTCAATTGAAGCATAGCAATGAACCAACACTACTATTATTCTCCAACACTGTCATTCATTATTCTCCAACCTGTAATGATCAATGTCCCCATATAACAAACAAACAACTTATGAAAGTGGAAACAAAGTGGAAACTAAAGTTGCACTGATCTCGCGATACGCAATATTTACTTTTATTCTTTTAATGCTTTCAACACAATTTAAATTATAGAAAATGTACATGATCTTTAGGTAACCAGTACAAACAAAAACACAACAGGACGAAGCAAAGATCTAAGGGAAACACACACAGACGCACACAAAAGCAGCAGTTTTAAACTAGAAATCTTTGAAAAAAGAACACACACACACAGGAAGCAGATTTGAAGCAGAAATTTGTTAAAAGAAAATACAAGAAGCAGATTTCAAGTATATTTGAAGCAACAAATCTGTATTAAGAAGCAAAAATAGAACAAATTGAACCATAAAGGAGAAGACGAAAAAACCTGGAGAGTGAAGATGCAGGGAGGATAACTGCTAAGGAGAGCACAGCTATGCTGAAACTCTAGATGCAGGGAGGATAACTGCTGAGAGCACAGCGATATTGGACCTCTAATACAGATTTGTTGCTTCAAAGAGGAGCAGAAATGCAGCGGCGCAGAGGAAGGAGCAAAAGTACAAAGGGCAAAACTGTCACTGGAGATCGAGTCCAAGCGACGATACGGCAAGGCACGGCACTGACAATGTCTTCAGATGGGTTTATGAGAGCAGGTCGGGACAGCCCACACTGAAGAGGCAGGACGGAATCAGAGGCGAGCTAGGCAGGGCAGAAGAAGCAGAGCACCTGGTCGGGAGGAAGCACAGCCTGCTCGGGACGGAAGGCTTGTAGACAAGCGCACGGTGAAAGCGCAACGGCGCTGGTTCGAAGGCGGAAGCACAGGAGAGAAGAGGGTAGAAAAACTTCGCCTGGACAGAGGAAACACGAAAGAGAAAAAAGCTGCCAACGGTAACATGCCAATACTATTGTGGAAAAAAGCTGCAGCATGATACATTTTTTTGAAACCATGGTTTGAGTTTTTAAACCATGGTTTGCGATGCACAATCGATTTTTGAAAAAAACACACTGTTTGGCATTCATTCAGTGAAACCATGGTTTGAAGCATAATCTATTCTTAAACGTGACTACTAAACACACACTTAATGAAAGAGGAGGTGGGGAGTTTGCAAAAATAAAGAAAAAGAAAGAGGAGGTGGGGACAACAGTACGTAATACATTATTCACACGGATCAAAGTGGACCAAACTGAATCCTAGTCAACACTGATGGCCTGCCGATAGGCAATGGGGTCTAAATCTCCTACTTCAATGGGACCACCCTTTGCCTTAACCTTTTATAATGAAATTTTATAAAAAAAAAAACTTTTATAGTTGAAATCCACACGACATGCCTCCTGCACTTTGGATTAATAAAATAATAAGATATATAATTATTTTTTAAATATATTTAATTATTAAAAAATATTATTTTATTATAGTTAAATTATGACTCTTATAAAAGTTTAATTCTTATGTGTTTAAATTTATATTTAAAAATAGTTAGTAACTCGTCTTGTCTAATATTGATATCGTTTTATGTTGATATCATGAATAAACTTAATCATTTCTAAAAGTTTTTATATAAAAAAAATGTAAAACCAAGATACTTTTTTATGCAGTTTAAAACGGGGGGAAAAAATAAATCTCTAATCACGCAAAGAAATTTGGGAAAATTATCATACTACTTCAAAGAAAAAAGTGTACTCACTTGTTGTTGTTGGACTTTGTTGGTGGTTATATTTTTTTTAAAAGGTTCACATTGTTTTTTTTAAGAAAAAGATGTAAACAGATAAATCTTTAGAATCGATTGAATCAAAGGAGAACCAGAATTAGATTCTTTGCTTTAACGTCAACCAGACTGGCAACTGGAGGATTAATTGGGCCTACCTTTCTCCTGTATTTGGGAAAGGAGAAAATAATCCATTCATTGCCCCATTGGCAAGCAATGTGGCCGTGAGAAAGCCCAGGGAAAAACAATTTCTATGTGTTAATAAAGAGGGATCATTTACCCACAGGTTAAATTAAAAAAAAAGATTATTTTTTTTATAATATAAGAAACTAAAATTTAATTTTTTATTAAGATATATGTCTATTTATGTTATCCACAAGTTTTTTTTTACTCATCCAATTCATTAGAATTTTACCTACCCACAAATTGAATATAGCAGTTGGGGCTTTTCCTTGTTTAAAAATGTAGGGTTGGTTCTTCTTAGTTCAAAAGTCAGCCTTCCCTACGTTAAGATGGAAAATGGCATCTCTACACGTACGTGACCCACTTTTCCAATCATTCATATACTGACAGATACAGTCCATGACTTGCTCATATCTAGTTTGGAACCAATTCGATCAGAGCCTCTAGTTCACAAATGAGCCCCGTTAGTACAAGTGAGGTTTGCATAAATTAGCGTATGGACACAATCTCTCGTCCCTTAGTTTCCCAAATCATGCACTAGCGTACACAAGAGTTTATTCCAAATATCTTTATCTAAGTTGATCTCACGTCATAATTAACAATATCACTCAGAATAGTCCAAGAAGCTGAATCACGGCGGCAAGTTGCTGAACTACTCTGAGCCTGAAGAGGCAGCGGTCCCATTGCCATGTGCCCTCCCAATACATTCCAAAACTAACGCTGCTCCTTCCACAACATACATTCAAGATGTCATAACACGGCATGAACCTCATGAGTGCCTTGCCTTAAACATGACATCTTGAAAATTGGCGTCCTTTCATGAAGATGACCCACCAAGATTGAAAAAGAATCTCTCTTTTGGCTTTTGTCCTTCACTCTCCCACTCCAAGTCCTCTTCTTTAAGAGCAACTGCTTATCTTCCACCTGTTAAAATCGTTTAATTTAACAAGCTAGGTAGGGCTTCTCTCGCTTTCTCGTAGCCATCGCTGTTATTAGGGTTTTGTTTCGTCTGGTCCTGCAACGTCAGCCTTCCACGTACGTCCTACCATCCCCCATTTTTCTATTCTCGTGTCCTACGCTTTTCACGATGGAAAAGCCATTTACGACGTCAGAACAACTCACGCCCTCTAACTTCTCTTGTCCCTCTACTTACTAAGGATTCATTTTTTAATGCCCTCCATCTGTTCCTTACATATGCTAATTACTAGGATCACTCACTCAAGTAAAATCATTCCAACCCTTGTAAATGTCATATTCCAAAGTTAAAATTATGTAAACGAGTTACCCCCGCGAATTTCCTTCTATCAGGAGCAAATTTAAGTTATCACGATTATGGTTTTATTTGCCATATCAGGAGAATCAGTGAATCGACAAGGTTGAGGATGGAATTTATGCACCGTTCGTGTTTTTCTTATTGAGTGACTAGCTCAACTCGAATTTAAATTGATTAATAATACTACTAAATATGACATGGTTTGTAAAAAAGTACCACAATTTAAATTTTATCGCACATTCCTATATTTAATACCCTACTTTCGTTAAAATGAGAGACATTGATTCTTCATTATGAACTAATTAAAAGAAAACCAAGGCTATAATTAATTATGCTTCTTGCTTTCCTTTGCTCACTAGGTTGTAGACCTTAGATTGCTTACTGTTCTGGCTTCTAGAGGCTTTTGAGTTCTCTCTGTCCTCGTTATGAGCATCCTGGTTGGATTGTGGGTCTCCTTGCTTGCTCGCTCATCATACTTTTCCTCTTTTAACTTTTTTCACTACAAATCTAAACGCATCAGCATCTACCATTCTCAACTCCCAAGATCATCCATAGCCCCATTCTTTTTTAATGCATTGCAAATTCTCCATCCTCATTTGCTCCTTTCCAAGTAATCAATAGCTTAACTAATGCATTTTTTCACTTTTCAGTGAGCAAAGTCTTTCCTAAAATATGCTCCTTCGTATAAGAATGCCACTTGAAATTTTTCAGTGGGGGCCCTAGATTGAGTACATAGTTCTTCATTAGTCTTGCTGTTATCTTGTCATTAACAACCTTCTGCGATATTCAAACTACTATATTATTGTCAAGATTCTGCTTTTATCAGCTCCCTGAGAAGTGATTATTTTCTGAAAAAATGCGTTATTCATTGTGATTGGAGTAATCTGGGTCGCATTTATGCTTAAGTTCCAATTTTTAGCGGAAGAATTCATTTCTAGTCATTGTTTGCTTCGGGTAAAAAATGGCTTCGGCTTTCTGGATATTCTACATTCCTCTCCTGCTTACAATGTATATGGCCTTCAATTATTCTAGCGGCCTCTTTCAAATTGGCGTGTCAAACTTGTGGTGCTCTCTTATTAATTTTTTGTGGGCATAACTATGCTTCTGAGATGACTATGACGGTTGTTTATGGTGGGTTCTTCAATCTCAGTGATTTTGACTCTTCCTTCTCAGGTACCAAACTTTATTATTTTCTTCATCAATTGTATTTGATTCATTTGGAAATTTTCTGGGCGCTTCAAATTTGTCCGTGTTCTGGACCTAATATTCCTTGACATTCTGTGACCGAGTTGTTACCGTTACACCATTAAACAACTGTGCCATCGGAACCTGAGAAAAATCCTCTTCTTACCTCGTACATTCTCAGACATATGCTAAATATTTCATATGTGACACTGGGGGGTGGGTTTCTCTGTAACATCGTTTATATTGCCCCTGAACTCATCTAGAAATGCTTGAACAGGAGCTTTGTTTCCTTAGCCCACCATTCTTGCTATACATTTTCATTTGCTTCTTGCTAACTTCCATTGTGGTTGCTGAGATTCCATTGGGTTCCAAACTCTCTGTGGTAGAAAATGACTGTTGGGTCTCCTCCAACGGTGACTATGCATTAGGATTCTTTAACATTTCAGATCAACCTAACCTCTATAGTATTGGTATTCATTATAATTCAAAGTCTATGCCAACTAGCCAGCAAACAGTTGTTTGGACTACAGGAGCTGACATCACAGTTGGTAATAGGTCATTCTTCCATCTCACTCAGCATGGAGAACTGATCCTGTTTGATTCGTTACGAGGAATCTCTACATGGACTAGTAAAACAAGCAATCGATCCGTTATTCCAGCTGCTCTTCGTGATAATGGCAACCTTATTCTACTGGACAAAGAGCAAAACATTGTTTAGCAAAGTTTTGATGATCCTTCTGATAAACTTCTTCCAGGACAGAGTTTCTATGTGGATCGAACCCTTCGAGCTGCAAGCAAGAATTCATTGTCCAGCTATTACAGTCTATACTTGAACGCTTCTGCTCCTTTACAGTTGCGTTGGGAAAGTAGTACTGTTTACTGGGTCAGCAACAGCCTTTCTGCTGCAAATCTTAGTGCTTTTCTTACCCCCAGTGGAGCCCTGCAACTTAGGGAGCAAAGTTTGAAGCCTGTTTGGTCAGTGTTTGGAGAAGCCCACAATGATTCTGTGAATTACAGGTTTCTTAGGCTTGATTCAGATGGCAACCTACGCTTATATTCATGGATAGATCTGCACAACTTTGGAGACCAGTCTGGCAAGTTGTTGAGAATCAGTGCAAGGTCTTTGCAACTTGTGGTCAACGTGGTATCTGCAGGTTCCCTGCCTCGGGTGCCACCGATTGTAGGCGCCCTTTCGAGTTCGCTGACAGTAACAATTGTTTGGTCCCATATAATAAGGAGTGTGAATCTGGCTACAGTATGCTTACATTCAAGAGCACATTTCTATATGGAATATATCCCCATAGTAAGTAGTCTGCAGCAATGCGAGCAGTTATGTCTGAATGATTCGCCGTGTACATTTTCAACTTTAATAATGGAAGTGGTCAGTGCTCCATGAAGAAAACTCAGTATGTCACTGGTTTTGCAGATCCATCTCTAAGCTTTATATCTTTTGTCAAGATATGTTCTGATCCATTAGCAATAAATCCCAATCCGAAGCAATCGCCCCCATCGAAACAACCTCTTGTCCTTTGTCTTCCTTGACTAATAGGAGCAGCCTCAGGCACATTTTTCATCTTTGTTATGGTTCAGCTGGGAATTGGTTTATGCATCAACAAAAGAAACGGCTCTACTAGTAGGAAAACAGCAACCTTGGATCTTACAAGCCCAAAATTGAAGGGCTAACTGTTTTATCTTTCTCAGCAATCAAGAACATCACTGAGGACTTCAAGAATCAAATCTATTTAGAAAGAAGGGAGACTTCACCCTATCCTTAGGTCATGGATGAGTCCAACCATTTTTCAAAAAATTTTGTAACAAAAAAAAAGAACCAAATCGGTCTAAAGATGTTCAAGGGTTTGATACCAAATAATCTCCTGCTAACAATCATAGACCTCAATGCATTCATTGAAGGAAGGAAGTTCTGAGGTGCTGTTATGAAGATGGGAAGCATCCATCACAAGAACCTTGTGAAGCTGGAGGGCTATTGCTGTGAGTTTAATCAAAGATTTATGGTGCATGAATATGCCAAAAATGGTTCTTTGGATAAATATATAGACAATTCAAATATGTCCAAGAAGCTAACCTGGAGAAAAAGAATAGACATATGCTCAAGCGTGGCAAAAAGCTCTGTTATCTACACACCGGGTGTAGGGAGTTCGTGAGCCATGGAAATTTGAAATGCTATAATGTTCTGTTGGATGAAAACTTCACGTCAAAGTTGACAGATTTTGGGTTTGCAAGAATAGATGGCCAGGCATCATATTGTGGTTTTTCAGCTGAGAAGGATGTGGAGGAATTTGGGAAGTTAGTATTCACTTTGTTGAGTGGATCTCAAGATCACGAGGAAGTTCGCAATTGGGCTTATAGAGAATAGGAGGGAGGGAGAGCTGAAAATGTGGTTGATAAGAGAATTGAAGGTGGAATGGACGTAGAGGAGCTGGAACGTGCATTAAGAATAGCATTCTGGTGCATCCAGATGGATGATCGCATGAGGCCTTCGATGGGGGAGGTGGTAAGAGTGCTGGATGGTAATTTGAGCGTCGATGCTCCTCCACACTCATTCGCATTTCAAAAGCTATTGCAGGAAGATGATGAAGCACAAGAACATGATTCAGAATCAGAAGTATAAAGTACGCACTTCTAGTTAGCATTTTTGCGCTGGTATTGTATGTGTATATTAGTTAGGACTAACATGTAGGTGATAAATAACTATGCTCATGTTCAACAATTTTTTGGTCACTGACCCATGTGGGATTGTGATTGCAAACTGTTTCTTTTAATTTTCCCTCCAATGGGGAAAAAACAGATAAAATGGACGAGCTTACCATAGCCCAAAAACGAATGAGAGTGTTATTTATATATCTTCCTTTGCTTAAACAAAAAGTAAAAGTAAAGTCAACAAGAATATAGATAGTAAAAAGAATGTTTATATCTTATAATAATGTAAATTTTATTTTTTTTAATATTGTGAAAATTCTTTTGGTGGATAATTTAATAAGTCTTTTATAAATGCTCTCTAAACCTTAGGAGTGTACCCTAACCTTGATAGGGGATTGGTATCCAACCTAACTAAATTTTTTTCTATAGAAAAAAAAAAGAAAGTAAAAGTAAAATCAAAACCTAAAATATAAATAACACCAAGAGGTGGCCAAGAAAATACTCGTGGGCCATGGCCCATTAAATATTCATAGGGGATGAATTTGTAGGCTACTCTGTGTCCATTGGGCTAGAAAACTTTGTTGAAGTTTGGAATTGGAAAGCCCAGCTACAGCAACCTGCCTTTTGACCTTTTTCCTTTTTCGATCAGTGTTTTCACTTTTTTTTGGGGTACATTTTCCCCTTTTTTTATCAGTGTTTTCACTTTTTTGTTATCCAGAATGAGTTGTTTCGGACTTGGATTAATAAATATTACATTATTTTCAGCTAAAAAGGGGGAAAAATTAGATTATATCTTCTTAAAGAGTTACTTAAACTGTATTTTTCCATTCAAATCTATATGAATTTAGGTAAAACTATGAATTAAAATTACGCATAATTTAATTAAAATATTTGTACATCTTCCATCTATGTAGCATAATAAATATTATAAATGTAGTTCATATAAAAATTCAATTTCTTCAAAAAAAACTTCATTGTTTTGGTTACAATTTACATTTTTAATTAAAAACTTTGTGGTCGTGGGATCGAGCCTCACGGCGGGTGATTCTTTCCCGCCTCTATCCTAGAATATTCAACCTACACCGTCAGTAAATTACGAAAATGGGCACAAAAATATTCCCTACGAACAATATTAGTTTAAATTACGAAAAAGGACAGAAAAATATTCCCAACAACGGCCCGTTGTCCTTGGGATTAAAAAGGGTCCAACAGAACGTAGAGAGTAAAAGCACAGATAATAAAAGGTTAAAAAAACAGGCCGTGTCATGTTAATATTCTACCTTTTACTCGGTGATCAAGATGGAAAACTCATATAACCTGCAGCAGAAAGGCCCTGTAATAATAAATAGAAAGTTAAACTGCCTTGGGGATTTGGTAGAAGCGCTTATAATAAAATTTAAATTTAAGGGGTAGTAGTTGTTGCTCTGGACTTTACTGATATATGGCAGAAACTTTTCAACCTCTCCGATAGTTTTTGCGATGGACCTTCAATTTTTTCGCTGATTCTACGGTTTTTCTCTGCAAGAGTGGAAACCTTCCGTCTCCAGCTTTAGCTATGCAGACTGAGATTAATTCTCTTTCTTCATAACTAGTCTTTGTGTAAGTTTTGCTCCATATAGCTATCTAGCTAGCAGTACTTTAGATGGCTCCAGCTTGTACGAGAAGCCGAGTCAAGGGGCTGCGGAGAAAGCAGAAAGAAATAATGGCGAGGCCTTGCGGTTCTAGTTTCGGTTCAACTTTAGCCACCCAAGATATAGTGAATACTACTGTAGAGAAGGATAGCGGAGGGGATGCTTGTTCAAGTGGGTGTTCTACTCCGAAGGCTAAAAGGTTCAGAATACCAGAGGCCTTAACTTGTCCCCCAGCTCCCAAAAAGAGAAGGGTAACGTCTAATTGTTCGTCAAATAAGATCCCTATAGCTTTTTTTGCTTCCCTGGATATAGAGGTATTCTTCTTCTCCGCCCTTAGAAATAATGTATGAGCTTCAAGTTGAGTCTTTTGGTTTGCTTAGAGGTCAGAAATTATGAGACAATGACTTTATTACCATCCTTCCTCCAAGCTAGTGATGATCGAGTTTGTGACTCAACTGTAGTGTGTAACCCTAATTATATTAAATTAGGTCCAAGTTTGAAACTGTTTGATTTTTTATTGTTCTGGGTTTTTCGATCAATTTCCTTTTCTTGTCAGCTGGGACGATGGTGATGATATCAATCTAGCCTTGTAAATTATCACTTACACTTTGAGTTTCGATTTGATTTAACCTGTTGTTCTTCTGGGTTGTTGATGTAATGCCTGAATTGATTACTCGAAACTTGGTTCTGTTTGTATGTCTTGGCTTCAATGTACATTATCGCGTTAAGTTATCAGTTACTTAAGTAATAACTTGATGATCATCGTCCATCAGCATGTTATATAATTCTTTGATCAGTAATAAAAAGTAAAATAGGCGCCAAAATATGAACCTTTCTTTTTCATCTTTGAACATCACCTAGAATCCACGCATAAAAGGAGAGGGAAGGATCGAGAGAGAAATTAAAGCAACTTTTGAACATGGTGGAACTGAAAGCTTTTGAAAGATTAATTCTTTCTCGTGCTCCTTTGTATCTCTTTTCTGTTTTGAATAAATGGCTTAAAAGCATCCACACACATATTCTTCTTGTTTTTTTTGGGCACTGCCAAGTGTGTGCGGTCGACTTTATAAGATTAAAGTAGGAAAGATGGAGGGTTGATTAGGATGGTGGCCGTATATATATATATATATATGATGATGAATTGTCACACATATCTTTTACAGTACCTAAAAAGGCATAGAAATGGAATAAAGTGAGAATCCAAAGATTGGATAGGCTTCGTGATGGAATATGTGAACTAAAAGGATAAGATTTGAGTTTAGGGTTAATTATACAATGATGGTGTCCTGGAAAAAGCAGGCACATGAAGGCAGATTGCAGAGCACATGGATAAGGGAGAATCCAATGAACAACCTCGTGCGGGTGCTCGTCAATTTATTTCTTAATTATTGACTCTCTCTCTCTATATATATATATTAAATGTACGTACGTAGGGAGAATCTTACGAAAACAGGCAAACTGGTTCGATTCTGTATATAAAATTACGTGTCGGCGAGAGGAGTTGTGAATGACTGTGGTTAAGTTTCTTGTCGCGCCAAAGCTTTAGCGTTTTAAACTGTAAGAATATGGCGGCTTCTGACGTAAATGGTTCGTCTTTTTACTTATTTGGGATGATCACTGGACAAAATTGCGATATATGCATATAAAAATTGTAAGCATATTCCGCGAAGATATGTGGTTTACCTGAGATATTGTTGAGACTAGAGTGGAAGAGATCGAATTACTTGAGTTGTCGTGAGAAAATGATACCATCATCATCGTTATTATTATTATTATTTTAAATAGGAAGAGAGAAATCAGCCTATAACTAGATCGTCAACTTAATTAATGATGCCATCATCACGATCCAAACACTTTAAACAAGCCTCAATGATCCATTTTTTACCTCCACTTTTTGCAAGCCCAATCCGAGCAAAATTATGAAAAGAATGGGCTGGACTCACGGGCCAGGCCCAAATACTTAACTCTTTTTAAATAAGAGTTTAGAAAATAGTTGGAAGTAGAAAAACTTTTTGGATATTTTTTTAAAAAAAAATAAAAAAAATTTATAGAAAAAAATGATTCTAAATAAATTAGTGTTAGATAGCTATTATTAAAAAAATTTTTGTAATTAAAAAATTATTAGAAATATATGATTTTATTAAATATAAGAGAGAGAATATATGAGAGATAGGAGATGAGAGAGGGTATAGAAGAGATATGAGAAAAAAGATAGAGGGTTAAAAAAGAGAGAAGATAAGCTGTAAGAAAAAATATGATAAAATAGTATTTAATTAATCATAAGTTATTTTACTATTTTATAAGTTAATTTTAATAATTTATCTAAAATTTTAATTTTAAATTTTAATTTAATTTAATTTTTTTAAATAAATATAACTATTAATTTTAATTTAATATAGAGACTAATGTGGATCGTCCAGGTGGAGACAGTACAGAAGATGTAGGATGGTTGAAAAGGGGGTGGGGTGGCGGGACACGCGGCTAAGAATAAGTAAGGTACGGCCATCAAGATATTCGTGCTTGTCGTCTACCGTGACTACAGCCCGATGACTAAACGGCGTTATCAGGACGTCATCTTACCAGCTGTGACCGCGTGGCCTCTGCTGGTAGGTTGTGGGACCCCGTAATCACTTTCCTTTTATTGCGGGTCTCCCAGCCATAATTAGTTATGCACTTCCCTTCTTTCATTGTCCAGTTTACTATATTTGTTAATTCGTCTTTATTAATTCTACCCATTAGGGATCTAATCTACTTAAACAGTTAAACTCAACCTCGTCTCTCGTGAATAATGCCGCACAGCATTTCCGTATTCAATTTCTCTTGGACGAATTTATTCAACAACACCACCAATAATTTCCGTATTATTTATTTTCACTTTTTTTTTGTTAAACATAGTTTCAGTAAAAAAAATATCTTTATAATATTTTTTATAAAGCTACATAAATAAGTTTTTGTTTCTTTTTTTAATTTTTGGGTGAGCTCTAAGTAATTACACGGCAAAACTCCAAAAACCTGGGGTGGAAGTGGCGCCCTGAAATTGTGAAGAGGTGGAAGGGCATTTCCGCTATTTCAGGAGGAAAACCCAAGATGCTTTTTGTCCATTAAATGATCGGATTCTCCCTCCAAATCCCCAACATATGTAAAAAAACGTTCTTGAGCCAAAACGTGGCAGCGACCTAGCGGATCCCGGTATTTTTTTTTTTTCGTTAAAAACAAATATTTGCACTCTCTTTTTGTTTAATCAGTATAAGCCCCAGCAAAATCTTTGTTTTCGTTGGTTTCATCCTTTAAGACTTATAGTAGTTTTATCACAGGATCTATTACAATATTATTAGTGTCCCTTATCCGTGATACTGGATCCATTGTCGTTCTCTGCGCTTACAGAACCTCTCTGTCTCCATTCTTTTACTCATAAGCAGTAAGATTTCTTCGTGTTCTTGTATTCTTAACTTCGTTAAGCACTGATCTGGTTAATACCTTCTTTGAACATTTTTTTACACGGCGGTTGATACCTTTTGGGTATTTTTCCCTCAGTTCAGTTCAAGTTATTTGATTAGCTCAGGCCATCGAACCTCAAAATTGTGAAGCCAGATTAATAATGATATGCTTCTTTTTTCTTTTTTAATTTGCGTCTAGTTACTTGTCCTGCGCGGATAATTTGAGGTATGAGATGTTGTTAATCACTATGCTAGACTTTAGTTTCTGAATTCTACGTTTATTTCTGTTTTCCTTCTACTTTATTGGGCCACACAGATATGGATATATGTATATCGGTTGTTATTTGCTGAATCTATTGATGAGAATTAAGGAATCATAAGTTTCTAATATCCTCCGAGAAAGAGCAGGACATTTGAATTGCTTGTGTTGCCAGTTTGAAGTCAAATTGAAAGTTATGTTTCTTAGTGTTCATTCATGATCAACTCCATGTTTGTGCGTTGGTGAATTTTACTTTCTAGAGAATGTGATTTTATCGATCCAAGAAGTGGGATCGTTCAGATTTGTCCTCTGAGAAATTATAGAAGTTCAACAAGAAATTCGGCAATTTAAGCCTTATCACAGGCTATAAGGATTTCTTATTGCATCCGTTGACATTCACTATGCTTTCTTATGGCAGATGAAATCCAAGTTACATTGAATAAATCCCCTAGTTCGAAGAATGCAGCCAAATATGAACGGCAATAAGCTGTATGCGACCTGTTGTCAAGCTCAGTGCGACGGCCTAGGTAATGAAGCCTTCTCGAGTGACATGGTAATGGAAGGTAAAGTGAGTTCATTTACTTGCCAACATTTTGTGATTACCAAGTTTGGACCAAAACCACCAAAATCACAAGCTAAGAGAAGAGGGAGGGGCCGACAAAGAAAAGAGATCCTTAAATGAGTTTTGTTGGGTATTCTTAATTAATGCTATGTTACTGCTGGCTCTTTACATATGCAATGTATTGTGCACCATTTCAAGTAAGTGAAAAGAAATTTCAATCTCTAACAGGTTATATATGTGCCTTCTACTCTTCTTTTCTGGTAAAATAGTTGTGCTCATAAGCTAGTGTACATTACAGACCTAAGCGAGCATGATAAAGTCGCCCTTAAAAATAAACACGTGAAGGCAAAAAAAAAAATGTTGTTTATAAAATGATAATTTCCTTAAGAGTTTGCTTAAATTCATAAAGAGATCACTCGATTACTTTACATAGTTTTGTGTTCTTGATTAGGAACCACAATTTCAATTGTGTCTTATAAATCTCTTCTTCCAATTCCCCAAAATGAAGGCCATTTTAACATTCATTTGATGGATATAACAAGACTGTACATTGACATACGTGCTACAAGAATATTAATATGTAGTAGAATAAATCCTTCCAATTTGTGCATATATGTCAAATAGTCTTTCCTTTTCTTCTGGGTAAACTATTTAGGAACCAACCTTGCTTTAAATTTACTTGTAGATTTATCTACTTTTAATTTCTTTCCAAATAGTCATTTACAGCCAATAGGATTAGAACAAAGGGTTGGGTGTACTAATTTCCAAGTTTTATTTCCCATTGTCAGATCCATTTCATCCAAATCATTTGAAATTTATTAAATTTCATACATTTGTTCTTTGAAATTGTTTTATCAATATAGTTATTGAAACAGCTAACAACAATCTTTTCTACATGTTGCATCTTTTTGCATTTTTAGTTTCTCCCAAAGTTCTTCTTGTAGAGTTGGGTCTTAATAACCATCAAAGGAAGTATCACTAAGTCCATTGAGAATGTATCTAGTGTAGATTTAGTTATCAATTTCCCATTTTTTCCTTTCTCTAGCTAATTTTAGCCATGGTTTCTCCTTCTCTTCTGGGGCTTGGTAATAGTGTATCTTTAATTAGGTATTATAACTACCTTTGTATCAAAGCACACACGTCCATTTGAAATTTGGATGGTTCAGACTCTAGATTAGAGAATAGCTTACGAATCATGGAGATAGTTATGAAGTTTCAGGATATGATAAAATTCAATTAGATGCTTATTGTAAACTGGGTCTTCTAGCCACCGCCTAAATACTGCGGTGCCTTATTTTAATGATTGTTTGGAATGAGCGTACTTTTTATGTTAGCGTGAATAAATATTATGAAGTTCTACATTATTTTGGTGATAGTTATGTGCAATACATACGATGACTGATGCATTATCTACCAAAATATTTCTTTTATTATCAGGTGGTGAAACTAAGGAAGCACATCAACAAACAATACTTCCTGTTCCTAGCGTGCCTTCAACAGTAAATGAATTTTTTGCCCAACCATCACAGTTGGAGCTTGTTGGCCCCTCACTGGTGAACTCTCTCTCTCTCTCTCTCTCTCTCTCGTTCGGTCAAAAACATACAAAATCATATCCATACACATCCATAGTCTGTGATGTTTGGGAAATCTAAATGACGTATTTTTGCAGGCATGTGCTCCATACCCACATTCAGGTCCCAATTACGTAGGAGTGACCTCAAGTCATGGACCTCAGCCTCTGGTATGAAGCACACATGCTCTCCTACTATTGGTTATTGTTGCTAAGATGCTTGCCATGATGATTGTTTATTGCGTGCTAGTCATGAAAAGATTCAGGCTTGTGTATATAAGTAAGATATCTTGTCTAAAACCAGAAGTCAAGGTATTATTATTATTGTACGTGAAAAAACTAGCACACCCCTTGGGGCACCTGCATAAAGGAAGTCAAGGTTTTTAAAACAAAAGCGCAGAAATCAAGACGCACACTGGTTGCTGGAAGGAGTACTCAGATCAAACTTATTGGAAGAAAAACACAGATCAAAATAAATATAAAACATTAGTGGCACTTTTTCTACGCTACCGTGCTTTAGGCGTGGGCTGAGGTTCTTCAATAAACATATCATACGTGGAGAAACTTGTTTTTGAAATATGCAATCATGTAATAGTGTGAAAATTCAACTTATAATGTTTTTGTTAGCAAAAGTACTACAGTATTAAATACTTGAAAATTACACATAAGTTATGTCCTTGTTTAGAAGTGATTAGAGATGACCATTTTCCGGTCATTAGTGTATGCATTTGCACTTTGTAGCTTAGGCTGTGTATTATTCCGGGTTTTCTATTAATTTGACTCACTTGTCTCCATTGTTTTGGGAATTATATATGTAAGGTGCATCCTCATGGTGTGGGAGTTCATACCGCCCAAATGGTCTTACCGCTGGAAATTGCAGAGGAGCCTGTTTACGTGAATGCCAAGCAATACCATGGAATTTTAAGGCGTAGGCGATTACGTGCTAAGGCTGAGCTGGAAAGGAAGCTAATAAAAGGAAGGAAGGTATTCTGTCAATGTGTAGCCCAACTGAATGAGAAATACGACTAGATCAAACATTTCCTCAATGTCAGCAGCATAAAAAAGAAATGCTTTTTGTGACCACGTGCCCATTCTTGCTATTCTCAAGGTTTTGCTCATTTAGTAGACAAGGTTCAATTATTTACCGTTGGAAATCCTTCTTAGCTAGCTACATTATATTGAAGTTAACCTGCTGCCCTATACGCTAGAATTTTGTGTGTTTTACTAAACATTTAATAACTTTAGCTAGTTATGACTAATTCTGTGCGGGTCTCCTCTTGTTTTTCCTTCACTTATTCCTTAGATCATTCCAAATAAAAAATAGAAGGCATACTCTATCTAGATTAGAACTAACGTGGTTAGCATATTTATTGCATTTCTCTAAATGTGTTACGCTTTAATAAGATTGTTCCCTTTGTCAATTAAATGACATACACGCGGTTGTATAATTTGCCCTTCTGCATATTTACGCACTTGCATAATCGTTGTTATTTGATATGCAGCCTTACCTTCACGAATCTCGACATTTGCATGCAATGAGAAGAGCCAGAGGATGTGGCGGCCGTTTCCTGAACACAAAGAAGCTTAATGATACAGCTTCTGCCAACACTAGAACCAACAACGAGGATGCTGCTACTTCTGACCTTAATGATACCCTTTCTCCTGATTCAAACTCAACTTCTAATAAAAACAAGCAGTGCTCACACTTTCAGGGATTTGATCTTGAAGGCGACTTCTCGGCACAGAAGGCTAAATCGCTCAATCACGCTCGGATTGGCAGAGTCCTCACCATTAATTAAATAAACAAGTGTTGTTCTTTGAGTCCAGAACTTCCTACTACTTTCTGAGAAGAGATCTTAAGGTTTGAGAGAGACAAAATGGCGGCATTATCGACCCCCCATAATGATGTGTATCGGGCAAATCATTCTTGGCTTGTAAAACCTTTGTACTATAAATTTTTTAACTGGGATTGTACAAGGAAGCTATTGAGCTGCACGGAATATTATATGTCGCTTTTGTATATGATACTGAAGTTTATGTCAAGTAGGAGAGGGTTATAATAGAATTGACAGAGAAAGAAATGAGAACCGCTCATTATCAAAGGAGAAAGGAGAGGGCATGCATCTGAAATGTAGAACCTGTAACGTCCACCGCAAATCACAGTAGAGAAGGACCAACATGGTGTTGGAGGACCCCGTGTGGGGGCCAGAGTGAGGCAAGGGGATAAGGCATGTAAGTCAGAAACTTCTGAATTACATATTCCCAGCTTTTGATGATGGTTTGGTGGCCACAAAAATTGGCAATCCCATTTTCACAATATGAATTGAAATAACAGAAACTTCTTTGTTGTATTTGTGAGATTGCCTGAGTCAAACTCGTGGTTTGAGAGGTGAAAATTAAAAACACTTCGACCATCAGGCCGTAAGTTGGTTGAGCTACTCTAACTCTAATTTTATATTTAATAAAATGGCTCGACCTCAAACTTTTGTTTTGAAAACTTGGCGTCGCAATCAAGGAGCCTTGTCTTTTTAAAGGCAAGGCAAGACCAATAATTCGAAGTCAGAATATAATGAATAGATCCGCTTGTTAAACGAATCAAACTCTGGAATTCTGAATGGATGACTCAGAGCGAATGACGGAAAAAATAGTAAATGAGATGCAGTTGGATCTATTCGTATGCACAGACTAGCCCATGTGAGAGGGGCCCTCCCTTTGGATTCGAAACTTAAAACTGAACAGTGAACAGCAGTAACGAGCTTTGCCAATTGCTCTCACCAGTTGCATTAGTTAACCTAAAATATCATTTAAATAAGATCTTAAATTTAAGCCTTGATATATGCAGAAAATTTTTGTTAAAAGATTCACCCACTATAACCAGATGCACGACGCGAGTTAGATCTGGATATAGTCGAGATAAAGCTTCAGTAAAATAGATAGACAAAAAAAAAAGTTAACCTAAAATGTTATCCAATCTCCAGTAGATTCAACTGATGAGAGTAATTGAGAAAATATCATTTTATTATAGTTCTAGTGGCGATACTTAGAAAGGTATCATAAATTATAGGTATTTAGGTTTATGTCTAAATGTAATAGACAGCTCATTCTGACTGACATTAGTATCACCTAAGAGAAAAGAAGATTTTATTATGCCTTTAAATTATAGATAAATCTAACTCATTTTTTAAAATTTTTATATAAAAAAATAAAAAGTTAACCTAAAATGACCAAAGAAGATGCTCCGCATGCGTTAGCATGATATGCTTTCGGATATATATATTGGCCGAACTTTTATTTAAATTATTTATACGGGTTATATTAGAATTTTAATGTTAGTAAGATTAAAAAATCTCAGTACCTTTAATATTAGGACCAAAAAATTATAAAATTTTATACTTTTTCTTGATAGATAATTATAATTTTTATAATAATTTTTCTCTAGAACTTTTAATATAATCTCTGTAAATTATATGTAGCCAGCCATCACGAGGGCGGCCCACTTAATGTGATTTAAGAACGGCTCTTGTATAACACCAAGGGGCAAAGTATTGCATTAGAGGCAAGTTGAGATTCATGAGCGGACCTAGCCTGGTCCAATTCATGTTCCCCACCTTGTCTTGTCCTTGTCCGTAGGAACTTGGAAGCCTATTTTCGAAAACAAATGCTGTGACTCACAATATATTTAAAATAGATAAAATATATTTATATTTAAAATATATTTAATTTTTAAAAAATATTATTTTATTATAATTTTAATCACAATATTTAAAAAAAATATTTAAATTTATATTTAAAAATAATAAATAATTCATTTTATCCAATATTAATAATATTTTTAAAAAAAAAGAAATTTTACTGTCATCAGATTAAAAATTTTTGTGCAAACAAAAATACTGTGACTCGCACTTGAACTAGTACTTGTACCCATAGGGCCATATAGCCCTCTGTTCGCCGCGCATTGGACCATTTGTCCTGTGATTTGCCACCCCACGCGTGGACCCATGAGCACTCGCCCAAATATCCACCCTACCCTACATGGCCTCTGCCTTCACCTACCACTGTGTCCATGAATAGGAAGCGTAGCTTTCAACCATCAGATAAATTTCCCATCACAAAGCATTTAACTTGATTGGATAAAGCCGCCTACTCATTCAGATCATTCCAGAAAACAGACACACAAGACAAATTGGTGGAACATATGTAGTTAGGCGGCAAAAAACATAAATCGCTGCTCATTCACCAATCATCAAGTCAAATGTCAATAACAATTCAACAAGTAAAGGAAAGAAAGAAAAGTGAAAACATTGAATGTAATGTTCCCTCTCTCTCGAATTTCTGAAGTTATATCTCAATTGAGAAACCAAAGTCAGTAGTGGCCAAGTTCATGAACTGTTAGCTCTGCTGATCAATCCCCACCAAGCCATCTGAAAACGAATCTACGGCTTGAAAATCTAGACCTCTTGTCCGTCCATGTGCCCCCCCTTTAAGTGAGGAAACGTCCAAAACAATTCTGACCATCCAAAATCCACAGTTAGCGCACAATTTTTTCAAACTTGATCGCAATATATATAACTAGTGTTTTCACAACTTACAAGTTCTTTGATTCCTTTTCAAGTCCTGAGGAGAGGCAATTTATGATAATTTTGTCATCAATTTTTGACAGTGTGTGATCCGAGGGTAGATTAATCTCTCTGGGCACTGCATTAAATTAAAAACGTCTATCAATCCTCATGACCGTAAAAAAACTGTAAAACTAAGATCATAATAATACAGCTCGGGTGTTTTCCTTACCTGACTTAGGTTGAGTAGTGACATTAGCATCAAGTCCCAATGGTTTCTACACCAATGTATACTTTATATCAGAATACTTGTATAGAAAAATTTCTTGCAGGAGAGAAATACGCGAATAAGCAGTGAAGAGTTACTTTAAGATTCTCATAGCACTCCTCAAGGTTGTCGTTATATAAGATATGGTCAAATACGCCTGATGATGTCCCTTGCTCAATCTCTGCCTTAGCATTTCGTAGCCGCTTCAACATCTGCTCTTCTGTCTCTGTCCCTCTGCTCAAGACATAGAGATTTGGATTAACATTGTGGGGAATCCTAGAATTACAAAGACGGACAAACAGAAGGTAATTGTCACTCACCTGTCACGGAGGCGTTTTTCAAGCTCTTCCATTGATGGGGGGCAAATAAAGATGAATATGGCTTCAAGTGAACTAGCCCTCACAGATCTTGCCCCTTGGACATCAATATCAAGAATGCATCTCTGATTCAAAAGGAAAAAATGGTTTCACTATTTTGAATTTAAAAAATAAAATAAAATAAAATTCTCTAAGACATTGCTTATGAGATTTGCAATACTATGGCACCTAAAATCATCTCACGGACAAATAAAATTCATGACTATAATAACAAAAAAAAAACACTACATTACATCTAACTTGCTGCTTAATATTGCTTCCAAGTACGATATGGATCTTGTATTAATAAGCCAGGCATATGTCCTTATTTCTCATCAAAATTAAAATGGAATAGACTGGAGGGTAACTACAAATTTATTATTTGATAGAAAATTTAGTTGCGCTCTCACAATGTTATCGTCAATTAATCAGTGTCAGCAACAAAGGCCCCATGACATGCAACATGAGATTCAGTTATGTGCATGACAAGGGTGTCAGCTTTTTTCATCAGAACGGTCAAAAGTGCTCATACTACGCATGCGGCAGCAAACAATTACAGTAGTAAAACATGAGCTTAAGCCTTTAAGGTCATCTTTGGTCTTTGCATTTCAAATTTCAGTGACTGTAAAATCAGTCAAGAGTAGTTCCAGTAAAACATTATTTACTTTACACTCTGCTAGAAATAGGCACAAATAAGCCTTCCAGTGAGGCTTCTCCAGAAAGATTTGTTTGGATCAGACTCAAGGGCATCCGAATGCATCAAATTCAATTTGAAAAATACTCTAGTTTTTTTTTTTGGCCTGAATTCTTCTATTCAACTGAACGTAATGAAAAATATGAGTAAAAGGAACTTACTTTCCCTGCATCAGCTACTACTTCCACAGCCTCAACACTGGTCCCGTAAAGATTACCATGAACAGAAGCGAACTCAAGAAACTTTCCCTCTTTTATCTCTTTCTCCATGACACTCTTCTCAGTAAAATGGTAATGCACCCCGTCTTTCTCCATATTTCTCGGGGACCGAGTAGTGTGACTCACAGAGAAACCAAACATAGAAGGGAATTCCTTCATGAGCATTGATATCAACGTTCCTTTGCCAACTCCAGAAGGACCGCTGATAACAATAGGCTTCTCAGCATGGCCTATCACACCCTTACTCCACGCAACAACCTGGGTCCCCAAAACCTTTTGCTGCCGCCTAACGTATGGGGTGTCTACCTGCCAATTTTAAGAAAATGAAAAATATTAAACATTTAAAACAAAAAAAAAAGGTAGTACATTAGTTGGTAAGAAGAGCTAATGTCTCCTTAAACTAGGTTCTCTTCCTCTGTAGGAATTTTGAGATTGATATAAGAGAGCGCACCCTTAAGATCACCCAAAAAGGGAATTAAGCAAGGCAAAGTATGAGGATGCCTCTAACAGTAACTATCAACACAAAACACTGGGCAATAGGGGGTAGATGCATAGATCAAAGGGTTGAATCGAAAAAAACGCCAACCTCCAAAAACCAAGTGTGATCATCTGGCTTAGCACCCTTCTTAAGAATTAATATCCGGTCCTGCAGAAGCACGGCTGAATGGCCTTTACATGAGACTGGTTTGGTTCCGAGAACAGTGGGATTAACCCTGCAAGTAATATTGAAAATCAGCAACAAGAGCCAGAGAGAAGCAGCTTTGAAGCCAATAAACCTTAAACTGACCATTCTCCAAGACCATGGTCAAAGATTTGAACTTCAATGTACGAAGTTTCATCATCAGCTCCACCAACGACATACTATCAAACAAATGGAGGACCATTTTCTCATTTAGGAAGATAATTATACTCTGGGTACATATCTAGTTAAAAAGTAGGAACAATTTGAGAGATTGTATTAAGAATGTGACCATACCGTTTTGTCACCGATTATTGTAGCGGTTTTACGAGTTTCGTTTTCTAATTTAAAACCATTAGCATGTCCCTTCTCCAAACTGTCCACAAGGAATGCCGGTGCTTCGCCCTGAGAATCACAAGAATGCAAGATTAGACACATCAAAGCCAAAAACCACCTCGATCCAGATGTTACTATCATAATCTAACTACATTATTCTGAAAACTCGACAGTTTTGTGACCATTCTACATCATCGACAGAATAGAAGGATAACAGAGTTCTTACCATGGAGAAATCTGTTCCGGCAATCCTGGACTTAACCCTGACCAAAACACACGAACAGAGATCAGAGCTACACAAATTGATCTAGCAAGATAACCGAGTCAAAGATTCGGTTATAATCAACAAATAATACAAAGTAGCCAACGAGATTTTTTTAGATACATGCACAGGTTCAATCAGACACAGAAGCTAAACCAGGCAATCCAGGGAAAACTGAAAGCGAGACTAAAAACCCAACTTGAAAAACGCGGGCGGTTTAGAGATATAAAAAGGAGAGGAGGAGTTGAACCCAACTTCGTGAAACCAGAAAGAATGGATCAGAAGAAAGTCACAGAACAAATCCGGATCGCTAACGCCTTAAAAGCAGAAAATTTTAAGAGATTGAGACCAATGTTAAAATCACCTTAGAATGTTAAAAAGCAGCGAGTTTTGCGCAGAAAGAGCAAGCTGGGATTTGGGTGTCTTTTGTATTTCTGAGTGGAGGTGTTAACAGAATGATAGTCAAAGTTCCACTTCTCTCTTCCCTCAGAAACAAGGAATATATTATCGAGGTGTCAAATCGAAACAAGCTTGGGATGCAAAGTATCACGAGGGAGGTGGGGGAAGTTGCAAGAAATTGCGGAAAGAAATTTCATATTTGTAGGCGAAAGGAGAAAGAGAGGCGAGCGTCTCTGGTCGCGTTCAATTCACGAACTAGGTAGACCGGATTTCGTTTTCTTGTGCGGTGCTCGCGAAGCTTCTTCTTTTTGTTCATTTTATTAATTTAGGAAACTATTTTTATTTGAAAAAATAAATAAAACCAGACTTGGTTACTTCCTTAACAAGAATTTTGAGGTTTCGGTAGTTTCCTTCCTTGCTTGATGGAGTTTCCAAACAAAAACGAATTTAAGGCGGGGAAGAAAAGAAGCTTAAATTGGAATTTATAGGCGGAATTTACCGTGAATTGGGATCTCCACAAATGGAGGGGCCACAAAAAAAGTTGATTGGATAGAATATAATTTATAATAATAAATTTTATGCTTAATACTAATATCGATGTCAGTATTAATATGTTTGACATTATATCAATTTCATCTTAGCAGTTTATTTTGATTATTCTACTAGTTTAATCAAACACTAATAAGTAATTGTTCGGTCATTTTTAAATAATATAAATTTAATTCTTTAGTACGATTAGTATTTTTTTTATAGATTTACAAGCTGATAAATTAATTTTTTAATCGTTAACATGCAATTATTTTTTTATTTTAAATTTAAATTAATAATTTATAAAAATAGAGTAGCGTTGTCGTAAATTTCAAGCATAAGCCTGAACAAATTTTTAAAAATAATTTATGAAATCAAAGATTTTTAGATATTTTTTTTTTAAAAATAGTTTACAAAAAAATGACTTTAAATAAATGAGTATTTATATAGTTATTTTTAAAAATATTTTTATTTTTTATTATTAATAAATTATTAAAAATAGTATGATTTAATTAAAAATAAAATATATTAAAGATAAAATAAGAGAGATGAGATAGAATAGAAAATAAATAAGAGAGATAGTGAAAAATATATAAAATAGAGGAGATGGAAGAGGGATGAAAAAATATAGGAGAAATAAAAGAGAATATAAGGTATGAAAAAAATATAGGTAAAACAGTAATATAATAGTTTATAAGTTGTTCTACTGTTCTAAAAATTAGTCTCAATAATTTATATAAAATTTTAATTTTAAATTATAATTTAATTAAAAAATTTATTTAAATAAATATAATTATTTTTTTATTTTTAAACTAAAATTTGAGTTATAAGCACTTTTAAAATTTTAATTTTATTTAAAGCCATAGCCAAATAAAGTTGCAGTGAGTAAAGTGTTAGTTAATTAATTACTTTAAATTTTATTAATTGTCTTTACTTAAAATAGTAAAATAATATCATAATTACAACGGGATCAGATAAAATAAATTACTAGAATAAAAGAAACTGTATAGATATTACTGTATGTGACAGATTGAGTAAACTATAAAAGTACAAAAAAAAAAAAAAATCGTTAAAACCCGCACAACTCTAATGGTGCGTATTAACTGCATGTGACCAGTATTTTTCATGGAATTAGTCACCAGAAGCTATTTCCAATGAAAATTTGCACATATCTATAATGTGAATTGTACGTGTAATGATTTCGCCCACTTTATAAAATTTTTGCACATTTATTTACGCTCAATAATATTTTGCTTTCCTATATATCTACGATTTGATCCAGAGGAAATAATATTCCTTCCATCTCCTAACTTAATACACTTGTTACCATTTTTTTTTAATCCTAAATACAGTGCCAACTCCATTGTCCACTTTAAAAATATTGTTTTAGAAAGTATTTGTTGTATTTTTTTTATAAAATTTCCGTAATTATTAAATATTTATTCTATATATACCCACATCCAATAACAATAACAAAAGGGATAATAAGAATTAATATAATATTACAATTTATTATAATTAATAAAAATAATATTATAAATCATTTAAAATTGTACGAAAAAATTTAATATTTTTAACTATTTATATTAATAATAAAGCGAGTCAGTTATAAATATTTTATTAGATAGAGCTGAGAAGTATAAATAAATGTTGAAAGAGGGTTATTCTGCTATGTTTGGTATGGGACTTTTAGAGGGGAGGGGATAGGAAGGCTGTTGCTACCCTCTCACTGTTTGATTTAAACAAACTTCAAGGGATGGAGGGGACTCATTTTCTTTTATTTGTTTGTTTGAATAAAATAATTTTAAAGAAGATATGAGCTCTACTCTTTTTATTTTTCTTTCCCATCTCCCCTTAAAGATTAAGTTTTCATTTTTAAACGGAGACGATATTAATCTCAATTAAATTATATAATTTATATTTTATAACTTTTTTTATTTTTTATGCTATTTTTTCTTGTGCGTTGAACATAGATTTTAATCTGCTTATTTTACCATGTCTGATTGGGTTTTAATTTTTTTTTTCAAAACTATACATATTAGCAATGATAACTTTTTTACTTGATTATTTTTATTAATAATTAGACCCATGATAATTCAACAATAATAAATAATCTACTTAAATTTTATAATATTAAAATAATTAATTTTTATTAACTCCCCTCGTTTACCCTGTTAAACTAAATAAAAAATTATTAAAATTCCTTTTTCCTTTTCCCACACATCAATGACGTGATTAAAATAATTTCCTTCCCATTCCCTCTCAGTCTCCATCTCCATCTCCATCTCCTTTTTTATTTCCACCCCACGTAGAAAAAGCCTCATTATTGTTATATGTTACTGGGGAGAAAGATGAATATTCCCAACATATGAAGAAAAAGATGGATACGGAAGACGAGAAATCCAAACGCGAGGGTGGCGCCATCATTAAAAACAGCTAGGGACAGGTAATAAGAGGACCAGAACAACGCCCCATACGTGTAGAAAATCAGAAAAAGAAAATGAAAGAAAGAAGGAGATAAAGTGGGAATCCCCCAAGCTTCGGCCAATTCCAAGTGTGGAGATGGGAAGATTGGGGATCCCGGGGGATGGGATCGGGGCCCTCAAATTCAATTTGCTTTGACTAAATCTTATCATTGGGACTTTATCCTTTGAACCATTCTTCCTCTCTGGGCAGGTAAGTCGGCAAATTCCCATCAACCCAAACAAGTTTCTCCACTACTGCCAACTCATCACTCAATCCAAATACTAAGTCAAATCCAATGGTTTTTATATTGTGTTGATCCCCCGACACTTGATAAAATACAGGGGCGGATCCAGGACAAAAAGTCTGTTTCATTTAATTTTTGAAGTAGAGTTAATGTTCATTATTCTGTCCGGTGATGCTTGGGGCGATGCACTTGACAAGTGCAGTCCCCGTGGGTAGGAATCTAATCAAAATTCGGTTCGGTCAAAAGTCATATGATTCCTCCATTCATAAAATGATGGTCACCAATATAGTTCTTTTTTTTTTTTTTTAAATGAGCTAATTAAATGTAAATATATTATGGAAGACCGGGGCTTTTATGTCTTTTTCCATTCGGGTAAGTGATGGCGCCAAAATTTCGCGGGGAAAAAGTAGAAGAAAGTTGACTGCGTCAAATGCGCCTTTAATTAATAATTTAATATCACCGGTTTTGGTCAATTAATCATCTTATCCTAATATTCATGTCACTTTATACTCTCTTTTCCTCCCAAAGTGCAAGTGGCTCTGACTGTTGCTGCAGACGTAAAAAAATATTCCAACTTTTCCATTCCTAAAATTTAAACATCAGATTTCCTTTGGGCAATATCAAAATCCAAAGCAGATCTGATTTTGTTGCGTTATGGTTGCTTTTTTTTTTTTTTTTGAGGGAGAGAGAAGCAAACATAATATTTTCATTTTTTTCGTTTTCCGTCGGAATTTGACCTGTTAGTGAACGGTTCACGCTCAGTTGCTGGGTCATGAAGATTGAAGAAAAGGGGGTGGCTGAGATAGGGCCTGCGAAGGTGACAAGACGAGTTGTGTTCCCATGTGGTTATCGTCCTGCACGAAAGGCGACAATTAAAAACGTTAGATGACAACGATGTGCAGAGGAAAAAAGTGACAAAATAAAGTTTGGTAGTTTCCTGGTTACTTCTTTGTGTTAACCATTTCAACTTGGTCTTGCTCTTTCGGAATACCCCGGCCTGACAACTGCATGTGCTTTCCCTTGCCTATCAATGCCATGTCCTCTTCTGCTTTGATGACTGCCATCCATGTCAACACCCTCCCTTGGAAGCTTCATCTCTCTCCGTGAAACCAGAATAAAATCAATATCAGATTATCAATTTTAATGTAAAATATAAAAAAGTACGGAACAGTTGGTCTGTAAAAGATCATGCTTCATTGTTTGTTAGAGGATAGTTAAGATATATTTCTAAATTTAAAGAATATTTATAAATATCTTTTTAATAAAAATTTTATATTACAAGCTAGATTTAAATTTATAATTTTATATATTATGTTCCAATTCATAATCAAGTGTACTAATACTTTTAATCTTTATTGGCCATGCCCTCATGAAATGTGGCTTGTGGCCCCACTAAATTTTGCATTCTAGGACGATCTTGACCAAAACAAAACCGGGCTTTGACAGGGTTTGCCAGAATTAAAGCCCAGAGAGAGAATGCATGGGCCCATAAAAGCCTATATGAGATCGAGGTAGACCAATATGACGGAAACGGATATATTTTCTTTTCTTTCTTTCTTTATTTTTTTTTTTAAAAAAAAGCTGAAGTCTAGATAAAGTGTGTGATTGATTTTTAAAAGAATTAAAATTTTAAAATAACTTATAACTTAAAATTTAATTTATTTATTTTTAAATAAATAATTATATATATTTAAAATAATTTTTATATTAAACTATAATTTAAAATTAAAATTTTACATAAATTATTAAAACTATTTTTTAGAATAGTAAAAAAATTTATAAATTACTCAATTATTATTTTACCCTTACTTTTTCTCACACCCTTTGTCATCTCCCATTTTTTCTCTTCTAGCTTCTCTATTTTATATTTTTTCCATTCTCTCTCATCTCTCTTATTTTTTCTACTTTATCTCCTATCTCCTATCTCTTATCTCCTCTCTCATATCTCTTACTTTTAATTAAATTATATATTTTTTAATAATTTATTAATAATAAAAGTATTTTTATAAATAACTATCTAAATATTAGTATATTTAAAATTATTTTTTATAATTTTTTTTAAATTATCTACATTTTTTTTATAATTTCCTTTTTAAAAATTTATCTAAACCTGCCCGAATTGTTCCATAGGTGGTGGCATAGTGGTTTCAAGATCGTTGGATAAATCCAACCCAAATATCCACAACATAAAGCAGACTTCGACCGAATTTAAAAAAGCGAGGCACGAGGCATGAGCGTTTTGATGAGTGGGGACCGGAGTGGGGACGGCGACCTCATACGTGGCGTGCGTGATCTCAGCAGTGGCATGGAGCAAGTACCCGCAGCTCACTCAATGGGGCCCCACAAGAATGTAGGTGCCACGTGTATAAGGATCCACAAAAGATTAATTTGCTGGATCACGATACGTGGATTCGTGAGCATACGCCCGTTCTGATTCTGATATTCCTGGGCCCCTTCCAGGACCTCTTACCCAACATTAATAAATACGATAATACAAGGTCATATAACAATTTAGAAGCCAGGATTTTGCTGTCCATATATAAAACCTATTAAATTAGACTACAAACTAATTTTTACTTTTTATAACTGGAGGAGTATATAGGAGTACTCTTTGGTGACGTTGAATTTTGTTCATTTTTTTTATTGAGTAAATGACTTTTATGAAATATTTTTGGGATGATATAAAGTGGCTGATGGAGCCTTAGGGCCCGGTTCATAGCCCATGATGTGTGGTTAGCGTGGCTCAAATGTCACAAAAGTAAAGGACCCTGGAGGAATGAACACTTCATTTTTATCAGAAGAAAAAATCGAGTGCATGACTTGATGGGTGGTGGGTGGTGCATGCTTTTTGAGTTGACCTGCGTACATCCACCGTTCATTGTAATTAAAACTAAACAAGCAGTTGACGCTGAGGGTTTAAGCGATCGATTGCAATTTGGGCGGTGAGGAAACAATGGGCATGCCTGCTCCCAATAAACCCCTCAAAACGTTCAGCTGCACTTTTCAAACTCAACTATTTTGTTTTTAAGATGAAACACACACAATATTTTCGCCTTGACGATAATTTCCGTTCTTTTCGGCCAACAGTATCTAACTTCCTTGGATCAAACAATCAACTATGCCGAAAAAAATTGTAACATTAGAAACGATGATGCATTGTTCCCAAACTGTTGCAAAAGTTCCATACCAGGAGAGAGGTTTACTCCGGATCTGACGAAATTGGCGACTAATTGACCGGTTAGCTTAACAGATACTTCCTATTCTGTTCTTTTTAGAAGATCATACTCACAACTCTCGTAATATTAAGAAAAATAATTAAATATAAAAAATTTAATTTAACAACTTTCCAGGACAAGCCTAGATAAGAGTATTTTTGAGAACGTGCCATGAATATTCCATTAGATTTTAAAAGGATCTTATAATAACGATAGATGGAAATGATCCTATGAGTAGGATTGGAGGGAGGATCTGTTTTTTGTTTTTAAAAAAATGTAAAAGTACTGAGTTAGATGTCTTAAGGTAGAAGCAAAATATGGTGATAATGGCGTGAGACGGTGAGAACAATATAGGATATCATAATGGACGCTTAAACCTAATTAATTACGTATAAAAAAAAATCCTTGATTTATACAAAAACGGACAAGTGTCCCGTATCCACGAGCTAAGACGATTAACCAGGACGAGCCTCGAATGGACGTCCTTTCTAATGAGACTGAAACAACAGTCCAACTAATATTTAATTAAATCGCTTTCGCTGAAATTGACATCCGTGCATACATGATACATACAATCCGAAATTTAACCATGTACACGCGTATATCTGCTTATGTATGTGCAATTATATTATAAAATTTACATAGATTTATTATATTTTACGAGACATTGGAGAATACTGCATGAAAAAATGTCAAAGGTCAAGGGCTCCACAAGCAAATAAATTAAACCATGATAATCATTTTTAAATAAGGCCCCGGATGATCCTATCCTGCCTTGGATATCCCTCGCGAGGAAGCTGGAAGACGCACACACTAGTGCTGCTATCACTCCGTTCCACTATGTCGAATGATCAGAGGGCTTCCACTAGCCATAGAAGAGAGGAGGATGGCGAAGATGAAGAAGAAATAAGAGAAATCCACGCCTTGTCGCCGCCGCCGCCGCCAGCTAACCTTGGCCGTCGGCGAGATGGTTGGGAAACACATAGCCGCCGATCGTCGTCTCTGTCCGTGACCAGCACTGAAGCCGCTTCCGTCGAGAACTTCACCACCATGAGCAGAGAATTCAGTGCTCTGGTTATAGCAGGATCAAGCATTAACGGCCGTAACTATAGCACTCAGTTAAACGGCCATGAAAACGAAGGGGGCAACAACCTGGGGAGGATCAGAGAAGAGGACATGACGGAGGAGACGAACCCTCTGGCGATCGTACCCGATCGTAACCCGTTAGGAACAAGAGGCGGGTCATCAACTTCAAACGGTGAAGGCGAAGTAACGTCGGTTCAGAGAGTGAAGAAGGAGGAGGTGGAGGCCAAGATATCCGCGTGGCAGAACGCTAAGATTGCTAAGATCAATAATAGGTTCAAGAGAGAAGACGTTGTAATCTCTGGTTGGGAGGGTGACCAGGTTCAGAAAGCTACTTCTTGGATGAAGAAAGTCGAGGTATATATATATAAACGCATGTTGTTTTGTATAATGTGGTCGTGTGTTAACGTTTTTGATTCCTTGGTTCTGAATTTTGTTGAGTTCTTGAACACCCTGTTGTTCATTAGATTCGTTAACCATTCATTAAAATTCACGAAGCAAAGAATCAGAAGCTGAATGATGTTGACAAATTAGTGAGTGCCGTGTGGTGCTGTTCACGGATCATCTGAAAAAGTTGTGTGTGAAGCTGAAGTGAGACTAACTAAGCTCCTCTCTCTTCCCCTGTCCCTTTTTGATGCACAGTAGGTCTTTCATGGCGATTTCAAGCCAAAACATCACTCATGACGTAGAATCGTTATCCATAGTTTTTTAGTAGGACTGATGGCGTTCATTGATTGCCTATAATGGAAGCTACTCTTCCAATAATGACAACAGAAGGAGGTGGAAATTAATGTGTCGGCAACTTGCAGTATAGTATCTGATAAGTTGATATTCATCATTGTTGGCACCAATTAAGATTACATTACACGGTCGTGGATTGCACAACAGTTTGAATTCTGCAGACAAATGGGATAACAAATTTGCCTGTGAACCCTGGTGATGCAGAGGAAGCTGGAGGAGAAAAGGGCTAGAGCTTTGGAGAAGATGCAAAACGACATCGCAAAAGCTCGGAGGAAAGCTGGGGAGAAAAGGGCGTCAGCGGAAGGCAAAAGAGGAACCAAAGGGACAAAGATCCTCGAGATGGCCAATCTCATGAGAGCAGTTGGAAAATTTCCAGCCAAGAGATCCTTCTTTTAAATATTTGATATATATCTTATATTTTAACTTTCTTTTTTTGGGGAAAAACAAAGTACTAAACGTATGTACGTACTATGTGGATCATAGTTGTGTAGATATCATGTTTTATTGTTGTGGGTGCCGACAGAAGAAAAGAAGAGTACGTAGCTGTCATACAAATATCAACCAATTGGGCTGATTTTGAGTGCTAGGTACAATAATTTGGTGTGTTTTTTGGGTCTTGGATAGCGTGGATTAATATATTATTATTCCTTTGTTCAGTCCAACACCTGATGTCCTACTTTGTTCTAAAATATGGGGTCATATAAGTAGATTACCATCAAATGGTCTCTACAAACAAACTTAGTTTTTACCAAGACTATTGTTAATCCATACATTTATTAGGGGAGAGACAAAAATAGTTAATCGATCTAGCTTCTATTCATAACAGACACTACAAATCATTTATATATCATATTATTTATTATTATTTTTAATTTTTAATATAAGATATAGTTACATACATATATACGATCGAGCGAGGAGGGTGAACCTTCTTCAATGTTGTTTACAGCTTTTGCCGGCACCTTCTTCTTAAGCAGCGAAATCGCTGGATACAATCCACCATAAAAGTAAAAGGTTAAAAACGGTAGAAAAAAATTGAAGGCGGGTTGTTCTTATTTGGGCAGTGAGAGGCAACTTGGAGGGCTAAGCTGGAAAAGGATTGGTTGCGGACGGACACATTGTCAGAGAAACAGATATATGTTAGATATGATGTCTTGGTCTGGTAAGTTCGTTACCCGCAAATAACATAATATCAATGCATTTTCCAGTAAGCTTTAGCTCACCAATATTCAACACCCTCTAATTTCATTCCCACATTCATGAATTGCCATTGAAAGTGGATTTCGGTCATGGCCCAACTAATGGGGGCTGGGCTGCATGTGAAAACATAATTAAACACGCTGTATCCAAGAGTTGGGATGAATCCAATCCCAATTCAAGCTTTGATCTTTCGTAATTTGCATGACCCAACTATCCCCACTGTTTCCACTATTTTTAGGCCAGCTATTATGTTTGTTATTATATATAAAAAGAGGGAGTATTATTATTCTAGTTATAACATTTGAGAATATATTATAACTTTTAAATATTTAGATTTATGACTGAGGGTAATAGACAACTCGCGCTACTCGATAGTAGAATCGTTTAAGAAAAATAGAGACTTTACCCTGTCTTTAAATTATAGATGAGTCTAACATATTTCTAAAAAATTTTATATAAACAAAATTATTGAAGCAGCTCAAAAAATTATCAATAAGAGTTAAGTTTAAATGAAAAAACTAATACTTTTTCTCATAATGTGATTAATTATGATTCATATTTTGTTGTATGACATGTTTTTTTTATAAATATAAGAGATATTTATATTTAATACATCCCTAACATATAATTATCATGAATGAAGATATTGTTCTGTGTTCTAATAGAAAAACTAAAGCCTTGTTTGGGTTGTATCTATTGTTTTAACCTAGATATATTGCATGGGGAGAAAGGAGCAACGTCGTCGTTTGCGTATTTACGGATGCTCCAAACTCCAAAGGGCCGAAAAAAACAAAAGATCAAATGCGATTCTAGAAGATCTCACGGCGACAACAATTTATCTCACCCCCGTACCTACAGAAATTCCTTGTGTCAGTTGGCAGTTGGGCCGTTGACTATTTTTATGTCGTCCACAATCTTCATGTACCCTCATATTCCTCATTCTTTTTTTTTTGGTAAACATATTCTTTATTTTTTTATATAAATTTTTTAAAAAATATTAGACTCATATACAATTTAAAAGTAGAGTGAAATATTTTTTCCTTCTAAGTGATACCAATATCAGGCAGAATAAACCGTATATTACTTTCAGGCGTAAATTTAGGCATTCAAGAGTTAGGATGCATCCCTAAACATTACAACTAAAACTATAACAAAATAATATTTTTTAAAAATTAAATACGCTCTAAATAATCATATATATTACCCTTATCTAAGAGTAACATATTCCTCATTCTTATATTCTCTACATTGCTTTATTTTTGCACTTTTTCTGTATAAAATGGATTTGCTGGCCCAATAGGTTCACATTGGAACTTAATACAATAAATCACCAACCCAAATGGATATAATTACACGTTTATTGGGTTTGGCATCCGTCCACACATTTTAAACATCGTAACAAAATAATAAATTAGGGTGAGAAAATAATAAAAAATAACTCTAAAAAAATAATAAATATTAGAGTAAGATTTTAATAAAATAATTTTATAACTTTTGTTAATAATTTTTTATTTATTATTAGTAACATATTTAATTATTTTTTTATCATTTTTTCAATCATAAATTTTAGATACAATTTTCATATGATCAGTGGACATACAATTTAAAATATTATTGAGTATAAATAATATTTAATTTTTTTAATGGTCCATAATTTTCACAATATATTCAAAATTTCCGAAAAAAGTTAAAAAGAATTCAGGAAACGAAAATTTGATTATGATTTGTCATTGGGACAAATTAGGCGAGTTGTTTCGTTAGTTGCCGTTTCTTGGTAAAAAGATCTAGGAGTCCCGTCAAGAAAATCTTAGATAGAGAAAGAGTTTATCAGCTCGAAAGGGAGGACGATGGACGGGGTCCCATCGAAGCAAATTTGACCATCTTTCTTGCCGTCTCCTCCTTCCCAAAACCCTCCTTTCGCCTCCTTAAACCATCGTTCCGTCCTCTTCTATACATATAATTCTAAGCAATTTTCTTCCATATTTTCATCGAGCCGAGTCGGAAAAGACCAAGTTTTGGATGAAGAATTCTCCCGTTATAGTTATATTTGTCTTAAAATTACCACCATTTTTAATTCCCCAATAGCTCCTAAATATATCCAGGATTCGATTGGGGAAAAGGAGCGTGACAACTGAAGCGGGATCTTCAATTGTATCATGAAACCATAATTTGCTTATCGAGGTCAGATTTGAATGCATTTGGATCTCTATTGGCTCAAATCCTTCCCCGCTTACCTTCTCAGGCTTGATATCTCCTGAGGTCCATGGGTAACTGTTGCATTACTCCATTTCGCTCTCAGGAGAAGAAAAAGAAGGGGAATAAAACTAAACAGAACCCGTGTGGGATTAATTTCGGTCAAAATTATGGAAAGGGAAGCAAAATTAACGTTTTGAGGGAGCCAACGGGCCGCGAAATTGAGCTCAAATACGAGCTGGGTCGCGAGCTGGGAAGAGGGGAATTCGGAGTTACCTACCTATGCACCGATAAAGAGACCGGTGATAATTTCGCTTGTAAATCGATATCGAAGAAAAAGCTGAGAACAGCCATTGATATCGAGGATGTTAGGAGAGAGGTTGAGATCATGAAGCATTTGCCACCGCACCCAAATATTGTGAACTTAAAGGACACTTACGAGGACGACAATGCTGTCCATCTTGTGATGGAACTGTGCGAGGGAGGAGAATTGTTCGACCGGATAGTTGCGCGCGGACACTACACAGAAAGGGCTGCCGCAGTTGTCATGCGGACAATCGTTGAAGTCGTCCAGGTCAGATGTTGAGAATATGAAATTTCAAATCTGAAGTTTGGTTTATTGGAATTTGTAAAGTGATGTATTCAATCTGCAACTAGTATAGTAGTATGAACATTTTACAAATCCAGAAATAGCTCTAAACGAACACTTCACGATCTTTATTTTAATGAAGCCGAGTACCCTTTGTATAGGGACGTTTATATTAATAAGTAAAATTAATTCTTTTGGTGCATTTATGGAGTTTAATTAAGGAACAAGCACGTCATTTATGACCTGTGAAGAGTGATGTTTACTGTAAATTTTATATTATATATTTATTATTGTTTTGGTGATTTGATTATCTGGACATACAGACAGATTAGTAGAGTTTTTTTTTTAGGGATTAGCTTTTGCTTCTCGTGAAATTCCCCCTTTTGTCTGAGTAAGACATTACGGTGATCACGTGAGACATCTATATTCTATACACACACAAATATTAAATTGCCCACTCTTGTCTTGAGGGTAGAGTTAGTTTAAGATGCTCAATTATATCATTAAAGAAAACAAGCTTCGTGTCCTGTGCCTTAATCATCTCTGTTTGCTTGTTCAACTGCTCATTCGTAGTAACTTTTGAGGTTAATGTGTCAGGTGACATATATTATGTTTTTTATTTTATGTTTGGATTCTTTGCTTATCATTTACACTGACGCCTTTGGACTGTTTAAGTCTTGGTTATTTTCTTGGGTTTTGATTTATTTGAATTTTATGGTGTTGTAGGCGTGCCACAAACATGGCGTGATGCATAGGGATTTGAAGCCTGAGAACTTTTTGTTTGCAAACAAGAAGGAAACATCACCTCTGAAGGTTATTGATTTTGGATTGTCAGTGTTCTTCAAACCTGGTAATGCCTTAGGCTAGCAATAGAATCTCTCTATATATGTTTGCTCGACTTTCATCATTAGTGGCTCCCATGTGTGAATGAACAGTTAGCTGAAGTTAGTCATTTCCTGCAGGTGAAAGATTTAACGAGATAGTTGGAAGCCCCTATTATATGGCTCCTGAGGTATTAAAACGAAATTATGGTCCAGAAGTAGATATCTGGAGTGCTGGAGTAATTCTGTACATCTTACTTTGTGGCGTTCCACCATTTTGGGCAGGTTAGTTTCTTTTTGTGAATGATATTTTTTAAGCTTTTCCCAGAGTAAGATCTTTTCTAGCTAGTCCATGGCATCTGCCTAGAACGTCAAAATAAAGACAAAAAGGTGGACATTATTCCTTGGTTACGCTTATGAGTAATGACTATGAACGCTAAGATGATTTGTATTATTAGCGACAAAAACAGATTAACTCTCATGAAGTTTTTGACACCTATCTCACTTTCTTGTCATACATAGACACCCACACATATTCCGTTTTCGTATAAGAAAGACATCATAGTTTCAGTTTATTCATTTGCATTCATGCTGTTTCTTTTCTCAATCATCTCTCTCCAAATGCAGAAACTGAACAGGGAGTTGCCCAGGCAATCATACGATCTGTCATTGATTTTAAAAGGGATCCCTGGCCTAAGGTTTCCGACAATGCAAAAGACCTTGTGAAGAGGATGCTTAATCCCAACCCACAGCAGCGTCTTACTGCTCAGGAAGTGTTAGGTATATTAAATTTTAAAAGGCTTCATGGAGACAAATATTAACCTGGACTGCATAAAACTTCTGCCCCAGCATCACATTTTTCTTGTTCAAATTTGTGAAATTGAAACGTGCTTGTTTACTGAACGCAGATCATCCATGGTTACAGAATGCCCAAAAAGCTCCTAATGTTTCACTGGGAGAAACTGTTAGGGCAAGGCTCAAGCAATTCTCTGCCATGAACAAGCTCAAGAAAAGAGCTCTAAGGGTAATGCTTTAGAAAAGACATTTGAATATTTCTTGAGGATAATCTGTTATATGTTTTTGTACACTTGATCATTCTAATTTACCATTCTTTTTCAACTTTTGATGTAATTTCATGTCAACAGGTGATTGCAGAGTACTTGTCAGTAGAAGAAGTTTCTGGATTAAAAGAGAGATTCCAGTCGATGGATACAAGTAACAGAGGCAAGATTAACAGTGATGAGTTACGAGCAGGGTTGCATAAATTAGGGAATCCTATTAGTGATGAAGACCTCCGAATTCTGATGGAAGCTGTGAGTATAAACTTCTACCTGGAATGTTTACTTCACGATAAGTTAGTGTTTGCTTTTGTGTGTGGGTGGGTGGCGAGAGGGTTTAGAAAGTCAAAGTCAAAGGTGCTAAAATGGGAACTTCTGTCACACTATTTTTTTTTTGTTCAATTTATCTATTTTCTCTGAGATATACTCATGCAAACTTATTATTGCTTAGAATGATTGCATTAGTCCATCCACCTAGTTTACCTGATAAAGAGCCACAAGCATAGAAGTTAATACTTATCCTTATTTCCTTTCTGTCTTCCTTACATATTAAAATAAAGAACAGAAACAAAATGTTGATTGTACTACCTGTTAAATTATTTTTGAAAACACATGCCGCTGGACGTCATCTTCTAATCCTTGGAGACTTCCTTTGCAGGGTGACGCAGATAAGGATGGGCACTTGAATTATGGAGAATTTGTGGCCATTTCTGTTCATCTGAAGAAGATGGGCAATGATGAGCATCTTCACAAAGCTTTCCAATTTTTTGACAAGAACAATAGTGGGTATATAGAAATTGAGGAGCTCTGTGAGGCCTTAGCCGATGAAGTTGATACAAACAATGAAGTCATCAATGCAATTATGCATGATGTGGATACAGATAAGGTCAGTCTATTTTCCCTTCTTATACCGAGCTTAAATTATGTTCTGAGTCAATTTGATAAGTAATTTCTTGTTTTATTTATTCGATTATACTTTTCCGGTTGAGCTTTTGTTTTATGATTTGACAAAATCCAAAATGAAGCTATGAGCAACCCCTTGATCTTGTCTCTGTGGTGAACTTGCAGGATGGAAAAATAAGCTATGAGGAATTCGATGCAATGATGAAGGCCGGCACAGATTGGAGGAAAGCATCAAGGCAGTATTCACGAGAGAGATTTAGTAGTCTGAGTCTGAAATTGCTGAGAGAGGGGTCGTTGAGATAAATTTCTAGCCTTCCATTGAAGTTCTTTTCTCCTTTGACTTCTCTTGTATCCTTACGAGAAAACCTTTTTTTTTTTTTTTTTAGATGAAGTGAGATATTGGTATGAGCATACGACGCCTTGTGTTTGTCGAGGGAGGTGTTGGAGAAATGAATGGTTGTGGGAGGATGAATGGACGAGTCATAATTGGAGGCTGTAAATAAGCTAAATGGTCATACTCATGGAACGAAGAGTCATCTGCCATTTTTAGAGAAACCTTATTCTTTGTGACATGATCATGTTTTAGAGGCAGAAGATAGACGCAGTTCCTCGGTTACTTACAATGACGACTTTGACTGCGGTGTGGGGAGGTGACATAAAAGGAGAACTAGAACAAACATGGGTCGGGGAAGAAATGTGTAAGCAAAAACATGGCTAAAATTTGGTATTTGTGGTTTGTTCTATATTTATTTCGAGCATAAAGAATGCAACATTCGCTGTCAACTGACATTGAAGCCACCTTGTGTTCAATTGTGGTGTTGTCATACGATTTATCCGATAGTTTTCAATCAAACGTGGTTTTCATTCTGCACTGCAATTTCTAGTCTCCACCATTCAATGGTAATCACATGTCCCCTGTTCTAAATTTTGGGCTGGCCAGGAAACAGAACTCTTCTTTTCCTTCTTATGTTTCCATAACTTAAGACTCCCCCTAGGGATCAATCTGGAGATATCCATATCCTCAATCTCGCTCGACTTATGGCACTTGGCCTGTTATAAAATCTGTCAAGCATATATAAGAAGCATTCTCTATTTGAGGGCTCTCTTGGTTGAGCTATGCATTCATTTCTCCCTCTTAACCGCTCTAGCTAGCTCTCGCCTTATCTCTCTGTGTTCCTCCAAGCACTTGGCTCCGTCGGTGAGCTTCTTATGCTTGCATAATTTTTGTTGCCTGTCTTCTTCCCATGTTTCAAGTAAGACTTCATATTTCAAGTTATGGAGTAAACTGCAACAACAATGTTTAAAGGATAATGACTTAACGTAGCTAATTAATTAAATTGCCAAATAAGGTGGCAATAGCTGTTGGGTGTGTTTGATTAGTCTATATCATATCAATTTATGATGATTCATCTTGATGAGCACCAACCATCCCAGTCTAAGACTTTTACTGCCTCATGCATGATTGTTCATTTCGATAATACATGATGCCACCTTGTGATCAAGGGTCCACGTAATGTTGCAATTCAAAGCCAAATAGGAATTTCTTCTACTCCAACCTTCCAAACCCAGTGTCTTCTCTTTACCTTTTTTTTATTGTTCCATATTTTAATAATAATTTTATAAAATATTAAATTTAAAATAAAAGATCTAGAGAGGAAATACGGGTGGGGTGTCAAAATCGAGGAATGTAAGTGCAAAACTAATCCAGAAGTTTTATGAGGATTTGACCATGAAATATGTTCCTTTTCAATTGCATCATATGTTAGTTGATCAAAACCACAAAATTCGTGCCCAACTTGGCATTTTAACATCCTTCGTTATGAATTATTTGATGGAGGGAAAAGCAGCATTTATGCTGTTCATGTCCCTCTAGAATATTTTTTATTTTTTTTTTAAATTCATTAGAGTTATTTAGAGAACTCAAAGTATTTATAAACTACCTATTATTGACATTCTCACACCAGTATATGTATGTAGTGGGATTTGAATCTTATAAGATGTAAATTGCATGTTATCAATTCACTAATTTTAATTCCCTTCATGTTAGATTCTTATGGTCACGAAACCCCAAAAGTTGTAAGATCCCATGGAACGGCTTCAAGATGCATTAAGACTCATTCTCACGTAACCCTATGAACCATATCCAAAATCCCAAATGATTACGCAGAGAAAGGATGGGAACATTACCAATCAATCCAGAACTCATCATTATACCTAATTCACATGATGGTTTCCTTTGAATACACATTCTTACACACACACACACACACACATGCTTATAATTATATGAAGGAATCATGGCATTTCCATAATTCTTACAAGGAAACACCTCAATTTAGTTTTGAGTGTACATTAGGCCAACTTGGAAAGCTATTTATTCAAATTATTCCAAATGGAATGAGGAAACCAGGCCAGTTATTTAAGTAGACCTTTTGTGTATTCTGAACCAAAGCATGATGAGCCATAAAATTAACCACTTACATGAATTTATATAATTATAAATGAAACTCCATTATTAAAAAAATTATAACTGAAACTGATGTCATGAGCTTAAAATCTCGATCTTTTTTTTTTTGTACCTTTTTCAGATGTATATGTTTTACGCATAGATAATTCATTTGCTGAAGTACGTTTAATCCCTTATTAGTCTCGATCTCAATTCTCATACCCACCTTTCCATATCGTATGACTGACGGTCTTGAAGATTAAGACCAAAATTCAAAACCTTTTTTCTCAGTCTATAAATACTAATGACATTCCCATAAGCTTAATACCAAGTACGGTTCTCTGTCATCATAGTTTCTTTAGTTGCTTGTTATTGCACTTTGCAAGAGGACCCACATAACCTTTATTATTCTGATGATTCACCTAATGTGATGATGGTGAGACATTCAAGAACTTGATCAAGCAAATCCCAGATGATTTGAGGCTGAAGAGATCGGATAAGTTGGTTGGCTCGTCTTTCGCTTAACACAGTTAATGTCAATGATTATGGAGCTACAGGGGATGGAACCATCAATGGAAATGGAAACACATGGTGGCAGAAGTCATGCAAAAGGAACAAGAAACTTGTAAGCCATCGAAACAAGCCCAGAATATTTTTTATATATCCGCTGTTTACACATTTTAATCTTATTCAACTACTGATACTGCCTTATCTGTTGCTTTTGCTTTCTCCTCTGGCAGCCCTGCAAGAATGTCCCTACGGTACATAATCTCTCGCTTGTCAAGAATATTTCTTAAATTTGTGTTTTGATGGCTAGCTACTTAATTGTTTATGGTTGCATGCAGGCTTTGACGTTCTATAGGTGCAAGAATTTGGTTGTTGAGAACTTGACGATAAAAAATGCACAACAAATGCATGCATCGTTCCAGGACGAGTACGTTAGAGCTTCGGGGCTTACTGTGATTGCACCAGAAGATAGTCCTAACACCTATGGAATTCACGTCACTAATACACAAAACATCCACATCTCAAGCTCTGTTATAGAAACTGGCGATATAATTTTGGTCAATTCTTCAAAATCATTCCCCTAATTAATACTCCCGTTAGTTAATATACGTCATATTTAATTAAATTAAAAAAATTAATTAAATTATTTAATATATTATAATTTTTTTTTTAAAATATACTAATGATCTTCTTTAATATTCCCTCTTCCTCTCTTGTTTGGTTGTTATTGAAAGAGTTTCAATTTAAAAAAAAATAATAAATATAAAAAATATATTTTATATTTAAAATTAAAATTAATTTTTAATTAAATTTTATATTAAGAATCAGATGAACCTTGACTTTTTATTAAGGATAGTTTTGGAATTTTACAAAAAAAAAATCTCCCTCCTATTTTGGTTCTTAATATAAGAGCTAATTGACTAATTTATATAAATTAAAAAGTCAAATAAATAAATTAATTATAACTAATATAATGAATAATTAACAAATTTTGATAAATTAATTATTATATAATATGAATTTAATTGTTTTAAATTATTAAATTTAACTATAATTAATTTAATTTATTTAATCTATATAAATTATTTAATTAGTTTTTATATTAAAGATATAGAGTAACTGATGTTAACTATTCTTCTTAACTTATATAAAGTAGCTAATAGGAGTTATGAAAATTAAAGAGGAAAGGGAGTATATATAACAAAATCTAACTATTAGATTAGAGTTCAATTAAATCCCATACGGCATAATGTAATTCTACTTATGATGGGAAGGGTGGATCGGGAAGTGCCGGCAACATCCAGTTCCAGAACATAGAAATGAACAATGTGACCAACCCCATAATAATAAGCCAGCACTAGTGTGACCAGAAGGTTCCATGCGAACAATAGGTAAAAACATATGCAAACATTTACTCACGTGTCCTATGTATTGGGTATTAATGAAATGATTTTGGTTGTAGCAGTGCAGATTACGAAAGTGTTATACCAGAACATAAAAGGTTCAGAGTGCTTCAAAAGTAAGCGTGAAGTTTGATTGCAGCAAGAGCTTTCCATGCGAGGGGATTGTGATGCAGAACTTAAACTTGACACTCGGAAACAGGGGAAGCTTCAAAAGCTTCATGCGACAATGTTCAAGTGTCCTACATTGTACACGGAACCCCTCGCTGCCCACCGCAACGCACAAACCCATCATTTATTTACCTCGCTCTTGTGTTGTGCTTTCATCCCCCACTTATTGTATATAGGTATATGTTTGGATGGAGAAAAAAATGGGAGGAAAATAAGGAGAAATGAATACTAACAAAAGGAAAACTTCAGAAAATAGTGAAACATATTTATTATTTTTTTAAAGGTTTTCCTCCGGATATTATTTCTTCTTTTGATTTTTCTTACCAGGGTAGATGCATGTATAACCACCAATGTTGATGCTTTCACGGTGATTCATAGTGTTTCCACATCATCATTATTTCTTACTTGTTTACTATAATTCTTTCCTCCTATAAATTTATTGTGGTTATTTTCATAATTGATTGTCCTTCTACTTGAATTACCCGTCCAGAGAAATCTGAAGATTGCACAATTGAAAAAATATTTTTTTTTTATACAAACAATTGAAAATATTTTCAGCCTAAACAAACGTGTACTCAAAATTTTAGAAATGAAATCAATAACGAGCTGGGCTTCACATAAGGGTTGGGCTTTTATTGATCAGGAAAGTGAAACCGAACGTTTCCTCAAACCTCCCTTTATCTACCCGCCCCATCTCTCAACTAGGGCGTTAACTCTAGCGCCAGTGAGAATTTTGCTCCCGTTGGCTAGGGTTTCTTTGGTAGCGCTCTATCATCACTTTTAACTATGGCCGACCGTGGTGGGGACCGTGGTGGTTTTGGCCGTGGATTTGGTGGCCGTGGTGGACGCGGTGACCGAGGTCGTGGAGGCCGTCGCAGAGGCGCTGGCCGCCGCGAAGAGGAGGAGAAGTGGGTTCCTGTGACCAAGTTGGGTCGTCTTGTCAAGGAGGGGAAGATTCGCAGCCTTGAGCAGATCTACCTCCATTCTCTACCAATCAAGGAACACCAGATCGTCGATACCCTGGTTGGTCCTAGTCTCAAGGACGAGGTCATGAAAATCATGCCAGTCCAGAAGCAGACCCGGGCCGGTCAAAGGACCCGATTCAAGGCCTTCGTCGTCGTTGGTGACGGCAACGGGCATGTGGGACTAGGTGTGAAGTGTAGCAAGGAGGTCGCCACCGCCATTCGTGGTTCTATTATATTGGCGAAGCTTTCGGTGATTCCGGTAAGAAGAGGTTACTGGGGTAACAAGATCGGGAAGCCTCACACAGTTCCCTGCAAGGTTACCGGAAAATGTGGTTCCGTCACTGTGCGTATGGTGCCTGCCCCTCGTGGTGCTGGAATCGTTGCGGCGAGGGTGCCGAAGAAGGTTTTGCAGTTTGCAGGAATAGAGGATGTATTCACCTCTTCTAGAGGGTCGACTAAGACCCTTGGAAATTTCGTCAAGGTTTGGTCTTAATTTACGGGCAAAATTTTCCACTTGGACCGAACTTTTGTGTGCAGATTTTGATTGGTGAACTTTATGCTCTGAGGATTATAAAGTAGCCGACGTGGTAGTAGAATTGCAACTGATTTCTAACCACTAATATATCTAGAACGAATGAGTTGATTAGTCATACTGGTATGATTGGGTTCGGCGGATACATGAGGGGATGCGACCTTTTGTGAATGACTAGTTTGAGTTGTGGACGTGCATGTTGGAATTCTATTTGAACAAATGCAGTCAATTTTTGTAGACTAGTAGAATTTCTGTTTTGGAGTTCTTTATGTTGTCCAGACATTCGCATGCATATTCAATTTAGAAGTCTTAAACTTTATCCATTAGTAATCGTGTTTGCCGTTTTTGTCTCCATGATGGGTTGGGTTATTTGGTTGGTGCAAATGAGAGATAACTTCATTTTTTAGATGTTCACTGTGGTCTCCGCCCTGGACTTTGAATTGTTGAATGACTTGACAAGAGTGGCTTCAGAGTTTTAGAGTTTCAGAATCTTAGGCGATATGTTACCGAAGTCCTTTTAACAAGAGTTGTTGACGTTTATTATTATAAAGTTACGTCCCTAATGCTTTATTTATCTGCAGGCAACTTTTGATTGTTTGCTGAAAACATACGGGTTCCTGACACCTGAGTTCTGGAGGGAGACGCGCTTCACTAAATCTCCATTCCAAGAGTACACCGATATGTTGGCGAAGCCTACAGGAAAGGCCCTAACCCTGGAGGATGAAAGCAGGGTAGAAGCTTGAGGTGTAGCAGTTGCGGTTTTGTTGGTATGAGTTGCGGTGCATTTGAAAGAATGTTTTGATAGGAATTTCCTGTGACTACATATATTTTGCTTATGTTGCTTTATGTTGTTCAAATGAGCCTTCTATTTCGAGCATTACCGTGTTTTTAAGTATCACTTGAAGGGGGATTAAGTTATTTACTGATTTTTGACTTTTTTTTTAAATAAAAGGCTTTGGGAAACCGTACAGAGGAAAATAAAATCGAAGCTTAAGTTATTGTTTCGATGGGGGGTGGGCGCAACTTGCTATTTTATAGTGGGTTGGGTTGCTAAATATTTAACTTATTTTGATGCAGGTTACCTGAGGCGCTTTTCTTCTTCTTCTTCTTTTTTTTTTAATTTTTTATCATTTATACTATATTTTATTAATTTTAAATTTTTAAGTTAAAATTTATATTACATTCTATTTATACTAATTTTATCTTATTGAATTATTTTTATATATATATTATTTTATTTTATTTATAACAGATTTATTTATAAATAGTGATAAAATTAAAAAAATAAATAACTTGATAATTTTATATTATATTTTTAATTTAATTAATATATATATAAATTATTTTTTACAAATATATATAAAAATAATTTTTTAAAAAAAAGACATATAAATAGTTTCTTTAAAAAAATAAAAATTAGCGGTTCTGATTGGTATAATATTAACTTGTCTGTAAGTGGGTTTTTTTATGTTTGACCTATTTTTAAGTTAACCTGTTGTGAGCTAATTTGTATTTAGTAGGTTGGCTTGTATTTTTAGCTCTATTTAAAAGAGAGTAGAGAGGAGATATAATTGTGTGGGTAAAAAAAAATAGAGGGAAGTTAAAGTTTTTTATTTTTATATGTTTATTTTTCTCTTTTATATCTCTTATAAAAGTGTGGTAATTTTAAAGGGAAGAATTTTTTTTTATTTAATTTTTGATTAAATTATTCTTATATATTATATTTATTAATGTTGGTTTTGATTGATAAAGTTTAAAGAATATGATAAATAATGTATATATTATATTAAGATATATAATTATTATAAAATTAATAAAAAATAATATTAAAATTTTATTATATATTTTAATTTCATTAATTTTATTATATATATAAATGGAATAAAAAATTAAATTAAAAAATAATAATTTTAATATGAATATTATAAATAAAAAATAAAAAAATTTACATAAAAAAATAAAAAATATTGTTTAATTATTAATTTTTTTAAATTAAATAAAAAATATTATCTTTTCTCTTCTCTTTTTACATCTATAATTTTTTTTTCTCTTCTCTATCTTATTTTTAAATTAATTTAATTTATTTATTTTTAAGTTGAATTAAATAAAGTCTAAATCAACATTCGAATGATCCGAACACCTAAAGAAACGTGTTAACTTTTGCACTATGCTGTCATGAGCATTTTCAGAGGAAGTGCGATTGCTCATTGCCCATCAAGCCTTAGGTAGTCGCGTGGTGGAGACGGAAATATTTTCATAGGATTACATACTATTCGTGCATGGCAACTTTCAAACATGGATAATGTTAAGCTAAAACTTGGACTATTCAGATTCGAGCGAGCGTGTTAATCAATCGTCTACTGCGAGGCTGCCTTGATATTGTGAATAGCCGCTTTGTTCGTGCTCGCGCTTTGGGCGGGGTGGGCCGTGGTGTGGAATTCCGGCGAGCTTTTCTTTTCAAGAGGATATAGGTGGACCGCATAATCGATGATATAACTAAGAGTTTTTATTATTTTAAATAAATAACAATAACAATTAATTAAACTAAAATAATATAAGCTAACCATAAATTAGCTGTCCCATTTTCTGGTCCAATTAAGAATAAGATGGGTGGGGGTTATATAACGTCTCTAATAAACAATGAATGGGACTGCGATCAGACAACTTCGACAAGGTGGTGGCATCGCCTGGAATACTATTACTGTCAATTCCCCAGATATGCCGCCAATCCCAGGAATCTAAACTGCTTGCAATTCATTTCTATATTTTCTGCGTCGTCCTCATCGGTGATTTTGGATGGGAACTCCTGAAATCCCCTACCCATGTAGTTATTATTATTCTCCCTTTTTCATCTAGGAGTTCGCCCAACTTACTGATCAAGACCCAGACATGGCTTGTGATGATCATGTTGACACCCTCAAATTATGCAGAGTCAAGAAAAGAAAAAGTTCCTTGTCCCTGGATGCAGAGAGGTCTTAATATTCTTAAACATTGCTTCAAACACCGGTTTGGATCTGGTCACAAATGTCCTGGCCCCGGAAGGTTGGAAACAAGCTTCCCATTCATGAGTTTTCTGAACACGACGGGAAAGAAAGAAGAGCCAAATCCAAAGCCCGCTTTATCTTCAGCCACATCATTTAAATGGACAACTAGATTCCCCAACGTAGCTTCCAAATTGATGAGTGGTGAAATTCACCGGACTTGGCAGGCTGCAAGAGAAGGGGCAGCGCAGAACAATACAAGTGGGGGTGACAGAAATGGCATGGTTGAGTAATGCGGCAACAAGCAATCTGGGGTGAAGCAGGTGAAGGCTGATGTTTGCCATAAGTGTGGCTGAGGTTTTCCAGTGGCCCCTTGTGGAGCATGTTGAGATGGATCGTGGAGGTGCTTCAAGAGCATAGGTGCATAGTTGATACCGAATTAACTTGCAAAAATTGAACTCAGTTGTTTCTAAGTTACATCGATTGGATGATTTTAAGTGTATATACACCCATTCTTGTGACACTTTTTAGTAGCAAATGGATTTGAATATGAATTTTGAAGATGATACTCTTTTTTTACCCTCATCGTTATGGAATTGCTGAATCCATGATTATAACTAAAAATGTGAGTAGGGTTATATGGATTGCTTTGAATAACTGATAATGAGTTGGGTTGTGTTGCAAAAAATTAATCCAACCCTATCCAACTCATATGATCCGGGTTGAGTGTCAATATATTTCATGGGATTAATAATAATTTGTAATGATGTTAGTTGAGAATAATCCATTTTAAATCAAATCAAGATCATTATTTTTTTAACTTGAAGAAGAAGCATACCGAGTACAGCCTGGCTGGGTAAGGAAAGATGTATGACTTCCGAGCTAAAGTTTCCGTATTCTTTATCAAGACATGGCATGTTGGGCGGAATCACCTGATGGTTCCTTCATCATCACTTACTTTTATTATTATGAAGACACTTCATTCTTTCTCTTTTTCCAGAAAACATGTTGTAAAGGCTAGACACAGCTGGGAAAGCTCTTCTCATCCCCTTCTCTGCTTTATCCTTCACTAATCTCTCATCATTTCTCCCACTGCTCACCAGTGCTCTTACCATTTTTACTTTCTGGTATTAAATTTTTTAATAAAAATATCATATATGTAAACAATTTGTGAGAAAATTTATTCTTTGGGGAAAACAGGAGGCTGTTGTGAACATGATTTTGAGGAAGAGGAAGTATCAAGTCATATATAGACTACAGAGAGAGAGAGAGAGAGGCCTAAAAGATAACTGCCACCCCGCTCGAGTCAGGCGCCAACGTGAGCATTTATTGTCCCGCATTACTTCTGTTCATATTGTAATTTTTTTATTATTTTGTTTTTTATTTGAAAAAAAAAAGAAGTCAAGGGCCCGTCTCATAATTATCAATAATTAACGTAGAGTACGTAAATGGGCCCACCTCAAACGGTTGCATTGTGTGGAAAAATTCCACCATCATTGGCAGGCGCCAGGTACGCGGTGTTTCCCGCTGTTCATCTTTCGTCTGCAATTGTCAATCTCTCCGCAGTTCATTGTTCGGCCGCAATTGTGAATCTCTCCGGCAGCCTCCTACGAAAGCAGGGATAATTATTCTCTTTCTTTAGCTTCGGATCGAAGGCAGATTGTGCTACATTCCTACTGCAATTTTTGCGTGTCTTGGAGTTTTCCAGCCTCTGTTCTACATTGGTGCGAGCTTCGCCCCACCCTTAATTTCGTCAAACCTTCTCTCTGTTCAAACAATTATTAAACTCAATTCTGTTTTTTTTTTTCAAAAATTGCTTTTGCAGGCTGGTATTTGAATTTGAGAGTACCGAGTTGCATTTGAGCCTTTCTTTCCCTTCTTCGGGCACAAATCAGAGTTTCTGATTGCTTTTAAGGGAAAGAAAACATAATTTTCAAACGAAATTGTTATTATTTGCCTTCGCCGAATTGTTTATCGCACAAATTCCAACATGGCTACCGTCTCCGGTGTAGTTTCGCGTCAAGTTTTGCCCGCTTGCGGGAATCTTTGTTTTTTCTGCCCATCACTGCGGGCAAGGTCGAGACAGCCTGTGAAGAGGTACAAGAAGCTGATTGCTGACATTTTCCCTCGTAACCAGGTGTGCTTTCCTTACTATTTTGATTTTTCTACATCCTAATCTTGTCACATTGTCATTACAAGAGCAGTTGTTTGCCTCTATGATATTGCACTAATACGCATCCACAATGATTAAAATTTCATGTTACTTCTATGCTATTTAAAGTAGTTCTCAGAAATTGAAGACAAATATATTCTTATTTGCAGAAGACTAGACAGCACGATAACAGCAACTGAGTGTGAAGTTTGTTTCCTTTTTCTGTTCTCTGTGTTACTCAAGCAGAAATGCTTGTTGTGATATAAAATCATAGTCCTCTAGTTAATAGTAAAAGGCCAAGGAACTGATCCACATTTGGGTGATATATAATCATAGTGCTCTTGCCAATAGGAAAAAGTTAAGGAACTGATCCTTTAGTGTAGATGGATCCACAATGATTAAAGTTTCATGTTAATGCTATTTAAGGTAGTATTCAGAAATTGAAGACAAATATTATTTGCAGATGACTAGACAGCATGATAACAACATCTGAATGTGAATCCAGTTTCCTTTCTCTGTTTTCCATGTTACTTAAACAAAAATGCTTGTTGTGATATGAAATCATAGTCCTCTAGCTATTAGAAAAAGGCTGAAGAACTGATTCACTTCTTTGTTTTACATTTTTTCAATCGGCATGGGTTGGGTTCTTGGATTATGCACATCACAGAGCCAAAACGGGATTCAAGTGTGTAGGATGCCTGCTGTAGTCAAAAGTTTGAAGCTTTTTTGCCCCCATCCTTGTGGCTTCTTTTAGCATTTTTGATTTGGACATTTAGATGTTATGTTTCTGCATTTTTAATCCTAACCATTCCGCCTCAAAAGATTTCATTCTTGAAAGATCCCTTAAAATATTCCTTCTTAACATGAAGTAAATGCGTCTTTAATTGATTTCTTTGTGCTATCATAAATATCATTCATACCACTAAAATGCTTGCTGCCTTTATTTTATATTTACTATTTGTATGAATTGACAGGAGGAGGGGCCAAATGACAGGAAAATAGGAAAACTATGTGAATATGCCTCCAAAAATCCTTTACGCGTTCCAAAGGTAAGGATTTAACAAGAAAATAACATCTACAAGGGAATGTTGATGTATCTTTTTCTTCTTCTGGTGATATCATTCAAGTTTGCTAGGTCTATCATATATCATTCAGAAAATTTCTGTTTTGAACTGACTTATTATAGAAAAAAGAAAATGACGTTCTATTCTTGTTTCCCCACTTGAAATAAGTTATTTATTTTCATCTTCTTTACCTTGTCTTGGTGTCCATTGTTTTATGTTTTCATCAGGTTTGACATAGTATTCATGTACCTATCAACCCCTTAAAGTGTTCCCCTTCCAAAAAGTTTGACTTTTTAATAGTGAACTTGATATGAAGCATATTGTGGCTATTAAGTCCTTGCATTTGCTGCCTCTTTACTCTAAATGATAATAAAATTTCAAAGTTATCTTGTGCCAATGCATGATACTATCATGCTAATATATGTCAAGGAATTAAAAATAATTTTTGGTCTAGGATAAGTAATGTGAACTCTTTATTCTTGTATCCTTAATCAATGGGTTGTTGCTATTCTCATTAAGTTGTATGGTTAATCAGATTACAGATGCTCTTGAACGGAAGTGTTACAAGGAAATACGTATTGAGAATTTCCAAGCGACAAAAATAGTCATGTGCATTTACCAGAAATTGCTGCTTCAATGTAAAGAGCAAATGTCAGTTCATATCTGTCTTATCTTTATGCTTATATTTGAATAGCTCACGGGTTTGTGCGTGTATAGACAAATTTGCTCTAATGATGCTCTTCCTCCTCCCTATATCATTCTCTGTCATTGTTGTGAAACTTCTTTCCTTCTTTCTTGTAATCAAATCTTTTTGAATTTGTTAGGAGTAAATTCCATTTGAACAAAACAGTATTGATGCATTTATGCGCTTACGAAAATTTGTGTCCTAGATGGACTCCATAGAGGGTTCAGTGTCAGTACACATTTAAAACTTGCTTTTATTACTGAAGTTAGAAACCAATAGGGAACTTGGTGGGCCTAACTTTGTTGATCAGTCTACTTGCCTTTTCTCCACATCTGCCGTACAATAAATTGCTTATTTTTGCAAATATCATTCTTACATTCAATGTCAATATGTATACTTACTGCTGATAAGCAACCCCACACCCTTTTCCTGTTATTCGCTTGTAGTGACAAGTAACCAAAAACATGTCCATGTTCATAAGATTCAACAAGTAACCAAAAGTAAGTGCTAAAAAAAGTATAATCACTTCATTGCATTTGTTGAAGAATCACTAGTGCATGATTCAGATTAATGATGTGGGGTGTAATTCTTTTGTGTCCTAATCTGCTTCTAAACTATTGCATCTATCGCTTGCATACATATCTTAATTTGCACCATTTTAAGACAAACGATGGTTTTATTCTTTGTTTTTTGATAGGCCATTATTTACAAGTAGCTTGCTAAGTATTATTCACACTTTGCTGGATCAAACGCGGCAAGATGAGATAAGAATTATAGGATGTCATACTCTCTTTGATTTCGTAAATAATCAGGTTAGTCTTAACGGTTCTTCAATAGTTACAATTTTTAAGTTCAGCAGATCTAATAAAAAACAAAAACTTTGATTTTTTCCTAAATTATGTTTTTATTTTTTGGACTTTTCTAGATTGATGGAACTTACCTGTTCACTTTAGAAGGTTTTATCCCAAAACTCTGTCAACTAGCTCAAGAGGTAGGGGATGATGATAGGGGAAGAAATTTATGTTCAGCTGGTTTGCAAGTCCTCTCATCAATGGTATTTGCCACCATTATCTTTGAACACTTATATTCCATTCTTTCTCTTTGAGAACAACACTTATGGCAATCAAATGAGCTTCATGGTTGCATGAAATGGATTCCAGTTATGTTCTTCTTCTTTGACATAATTATATTGCGTTGTATTCCATTAGTTCCCAATAAATAAACCTGAGGATATAGTTTAGTGACACACACACACACACACACACACTTACACTTATAACTCTATTTTACTAATATCATTTTTCAAAAAAAGAATTATCTTTTACAAGCACTTGTCTCTCAGGACACAAATTACCTAAATCTTCTAAGGTCTAAGATTTTCTGTGTACTGAATACAACAGTGACAATGACCCTTGAATATCTTTCTTGCATCGGTCCTATATAAATCTACTCAACTACACACATCATCCTCGGTGTCCTTTACATCTGTTTTGACTCTTCTGCTTGCATTTTTTTGCTCACATGACTCATGACTTATCTCTATCTCTCCTTTATTGTGTTTTTTGTTGGATACTCCACTGTCCAGTAATCACTTGTACAAGTTCAAAATCTTAGTCCATACTTAATACTCAAAGAACCTTCTTCTTTTCATTGTTTCTAAAATTTTAATATTTGGTTAGCATGAGCGTTGACCTATGTACATTTGGAAGAAAAATCTTGGCCCCTAAAGACTGTTGTCTACTTCCTTGACATTCAATGCTATTTTTCTTAATCAACATATTCAGTGCATACTTTCTTTTCAGTGAAAAGCTTGGGTCATTTCTTTATAAATTAATGGTTGTCTCATCACCTCTCGTTTATTTTATCTCCTCTTGCTTTGAGATTAAAGATCTTCGAGTTACATTGAGAACTTGTTGGAATGAAATGGATTTTACAATCCTTGATGTAATACATGACTTCTTCTCAGCTAAGTTTGCCTGCTATTTCCTGGAGAACTGTAATCTGTATCCATGTCAATCAGAACTGAACTATAAACTTTGATTTGTAGGTTCGGTTTATGGGCGAACACTCTCACATATCGGTTGAGTTTGATAATGTAAGTAGGTTCTCACTAGTCATTCTTGTGACTTTTTTAAGTTTACTCAGCTGACTTTTCCTGTTGACTTTATTATTGTATTTAATTTGTACCAATGTTATATGAACTTAAATGACATTTGTTTTCCTATTTGATCTTTTATGATTCCCCACCCCCACCACCCCAATTCAACTCAACAGATTGTTTCTGTTGTCTTGGAAAATTATCTATGTCACGAGAAATCTTCAGAAAGTATTGATCCTGAGCAACATGGTCCAAAGAATATGTGGGTTCAAGAAGTGATGAAAAATGATGGCTGCGATTCTGCTTTGCCAGATGTCAAAATGAAAATTCCACCCTGGAGTGAAATAGTGGATGACAAAGGCAAACTAAATGTGACAATGTAATTTTTTTATTTCTTAACACAGAATATTTAAAATACCATTGAGCTCTCCTGTTTATTTTGTTACCTTCCAATGATTTATGTTACAGGGAAGATGCCAAGAATCCAAGCTTTTGGTCTGGGGTTTGTCTAAACAATATGGCCAACTTAGCCAAAGAAGGCACTACCGTACGCCGTGTAATGGAATCTTTATTCCGATACTGTGATAAAGGAAATTTATGGTCCATGGCGAATGGTATTGCCTTTTCCGTTTTAAAGGATGTGCTACTTATAATGGACGATATGGGTAAACTCTCCTTTTTTCTTTCTAAATTTCATTTTAAAATTCTCTGATGTTTTATAGTAATATTGTCAGCTGATTCTGGTCATTGATTTGCTCATTATTTTCCTTGTTCAATTTGTTGCAGGGAAAAATTCACATGTTTTACTGTCAATGTTAGTTAAGCATCTTGATAATAAAGTAGTCCTTAAACAACCCAACTTACAGTTAGACATTGTTGAGGTGGCCTCTTCGCTTGCAAAACATGCAAAGGCTCAACCGTCTGTAGCAATAGTAGGGGCATTAAGTGACCTAATGAGGCATTTGCGGAAAAGCATACAATGCTCGTTTGAGACAAATCTAGATGTTGACACAATCAATTGGAACAAGAAGTTCCAAGAAGCTGTGGACGAATGCCTTGTACAGCTATCAATTAAAGTACCTTGTGTCTCCTTTATCTTTCTATTCAATTTAATAATTTATACCTAAACCTCTAAAGCAATTGGCCATTGTTGCCTGGGATTATCAATCTGCAGGTTTCATATTGTCTTTCAAATTTTAAACCTCAAGGATTTTCTTAAACTTTTGAATATTCTGATATCTTTCACTATTATATTTATCAAAAAAAGGAGAATAAATAAGCTGCTGCTCATGAACAGATTTATCAAACAAAGGATAATAAATAATCTGCTGCTCATGAACAGGTTGTAGAAGCAGGACCAATTCTTGAAGTTATGGGTGTGATGTTAGAGAATATCTCAACTATTACAGCAATATCCAGGACCACAATTTCTGCTGTTTATCGAACTGCCCAAATTGTAGCCTCCTTACCAAATTTGTCCTATCAGAACAAGGCAAGGAGTAACCTCGATTTTTATGATAATTTTGTTGGCTTATTTGAGTTTGAAGGATAAATTTGCTGCTATAACCTTCTTCCCTTCTTTAGGGTTTCCCTGAGACATTGTTTCATCAACTAGCCCTGGTTATGGTCCACCCAGATCAAGAAACACGAGTGGGAGCTCATCGCATCTTTTCTGTGGTTCTTGTACCAACATCAGTTTTCCCTCGTCCATGCTTGGCTGTTTCTTACTCTAGGAAGGCATTAGTGGTTCCACGAACCATCTCAAGAACAGTTTCTGTTTTTTCATCTTCTGCTGCCTTGTTTGAAAAGCTGAGACAGGAGAAATGTTCCTCAAGAGAAAATCTTTGTTTAGAAGACAAGGACATTATTGTGGAAGAGGAGCAAACATCTAACAACAATAGTGGGGTCCTGGGCAGGTTGAAATCAACCTACAGTCGAGTGTACAGTTCTGCAAGAGATGAGAATTCTGGAAACACTGGCAACATGAACTTGGTAAGTCCTGCAGTTGTCTTCATGCTTCAATCTCCCTGGCTCTCTGCTTATGGTTCATATAGTAAGCTTATCCTCCCTCCCTGCCTCTCTTTCTCTCACTCTCATGTGTACAACCGTGCACTTGAACTTAGGTTTTAATTAAGAGCTCGATTTTGAGGAGACTGTGTATTGTTTATTTCCTTTAAAAGAAAAGAAACGGTTTAGGTTGTGGTGGAATACACATTATTTGATTAATCCCTTGGTGTGGAGTGTGAGATGGGTGCCCTGTGGATGGGCAGGAAATTCAGACACATATCATAATTACCAATAAGAGTGATATAGCCCTACTTCAACCTCAGTGCGCCTTTATACATGGGTCTGAGTTTGATTTGTTATTATGGTCTGTAATGATCTTCCTTTTTGTCGAATATAGGAGGCCGTTTCCCTCAGGCTGAGCAGTCATCAGATAAACCTCTTGCTGTCATCAATTTGGGCACAGTCTATCTCTTCAGGAAATATGCCTGAAAATTATGAAGCCATTGCTCATACGTACAGCTTGGTATTGCTGTTTTCTAGAGATAAGGTACTATCAGCACTCGTGCAGGCGTTAAATTATCTTTGGAAGTTCTTTGTTCAAAGGGGTCCTTCTTTTTGTTTATTTCTGTGTTGTATCGTGGTAAAATGTAGTACCTGTAGAAATATTACGCTGTTATTGGTGCTTGTTGAGATCAAATCTGCGAGTACTTACATAGTCCTTTGGCAATCTACAGCTTCAATATGTTCATAATCATACTTCATTTGATTGAGAGAGTCTTTTTTCAAGCTCTGGTTTCATTTCTGCTGAATCTTGTTTTTCCCTAACAACAGCAATCCTGGAATAAAATGTCCATTTCATACCTTTGAAAATAATTAATTGCGGAATGTCTTACTGTGATCTAGTATATAAATTTGCTTTTCTGGGAGTCATATTGCTAAAGAAGAAAAGTTTGAGGTTGTCTATATCATTATTGATACAAATCTTCCCATTTTTATCTGTTCTTCTTCAAGACTGGTACATCCATTTTCTCCCTTTTAACGTACTTTCACAAATTTATCTTGTACAGAATTCTTTTCATGAAATACTGGTGCGGAGTTTTCAGCTGGCATTTTCTTTGTGGAATATTTCTCTAAATGATAGAGGTGAGCTGGCAGTCATGTCAATATTAAGTTTGATTGTCCTTGGCAGAGTTTGCAGTCGTAGGAGCAATACATGATTTGTTTAAAGCCATTTTAAGTTAAATTGTCAATAATCTTCTGTTTTTTGGAATTGTCAATAATCTTCTAATGTAATAAGGAAAATTGCTTGAGGGTTACCTTATGCCTTAACTCTAGTAAAATTACACTGTTAGCTGTAGTGGCACGCATTTTAGCAATTGTTTGTGGTTGCAACTAGTTAAGCATGTTAATCCTAATGTTGAAAATAAATGATAAGGCTTGACAACCTAACACATGAAAGTGAAATTTTTTAAAATCATTGAGGGTGGGAAGAACTTGAGATCTCTTGATTGAGGAGAACGAAAAGACCTGGTTATACTAAACAACCACATGACATGTATGAGGACCATATTATTTCTTGAGATATGGGGGTAGAGTGATCGTCCTTATTAAGACTTGGAAACTATTGTGGCTTTGTAAAGTGCATAATGAAGCAACATCTTTCTGGAGTTCAATCTTCAGAAGGTTTTGGCTCCTTGCAATTTTCCCTGACTTTGTTTTTGATACCTCCATCATGCTTGTTTCCATTTGACAAGCCTTTTTTCGGAAAATCTTAGGCTCTTTGAAGTGGAGGCTTTCGTTTGGGCCCTGATGCATAGTAGGATTAATACCATTGATAGTTGCAGCCTAGAAGATGTAGTACGGCTCTTTCATTAGTCTCTCATATATGTTAGTTTTACGTATTACAGTAGTTTTACGTATTCCAGTGCTTTTCAGGCTTATGGCCTACCTTCTTCTCACTGTTTGAGGGCCCTGAGTATTTGGTCTATTTTATTTGTTGTTTTTTAGGAAGATTGGATCCCTTATGGTTAGACGTTTTCTTGGTAATTGCACAGGAAGGAAATGTTTGTTTTGAGAGCTGCTTTTATCTAGATCAAGAGTTTTTTTTTTCAAATCTTTAAAGGACAGACCAATAATGCTAAGTTGTTATAGAACATGCTTATGCATTTAGCTTCTTTTTAGTGCAGAGCTTATGGGTTCTGAAATTTTCGTTTCCTCAATGAATTCCTATTTTTAACCCGTTCAAGAAGACGGCACCAAAAAGAACTGCATTGTAATTCTGAGATATCATTTGGACGTGAAACTGGAAAGTGACTGATATAGCTAAAGAATCAGTATCTTTGTGGTGTGTTTATGAAGGAAAAACTGAATGTGCTGTTGGAATATTGAGCTTTGGGTAACGCATTTATATTGCAGGGAAGCTGCCACCATCACAACGAAGATCAATATTTACTCTGGCAATTTCAATGATTCTGTTTTCTTCAAAATCATGCAATCTTGCTCCTGTTGTGCACAGTGCCAAGGCTGTGCTTACTGAGAAAAATGTGAGTCGTTTCTCGAGTTTTCCCTCCTTGTTGGGCTATCATTGAGGCCTCAAAAATATTTTTGATATCTATTTATGTATATAAGAAGGCTTTACTGCTTTAGTAAGAACGTAAAGAAGAATAATACCTTTTGTCTCCTCAGCATGCAAATCATGTCTTAAATTCCATGGATAAAATATACTCCTCCTATCTTTAATATAATACCTAATTTTAGAGAGTTGATATTGATTCTAAATATAATACCTATTTCTTATATTTATCAACTTTATCTCAAATTACCCCTAGTAATACTCCAACAATAATAAAGTAAGGGAATGAGTTAAAGAAGATGATTAGAGTGTTTTTGAAAAAAAATTCATATTAATTAACTTCTTTAATCTTATTAAATTAGTTAAATAAGTTTTATATTAAAAGTAAGTAAAGTACTTTGCTTGTCAAGGACTACCGTGATTGTGCCCACATTTTCCTTCTAAAATACATTGTTTATTTATTGGATAATATTGGAAAACATTACAATGTAATGTCTAAAATTCAAGTTCAGAATATTCAGGTAAAAGAGTTTCAAATTTCAAACTTTTTTAAATCAATAGCTTTAATCACCTAAAACATTTGAATTCATAATTTTTACCATAAAATCTTTAAAACATTTGAATTCATAATTTTTATCATAAAACATTTAGTATGCATGTACATATATTGAATTTGAGATTATGAATCAACAGTAGTTAGGGTTGAGTGAAAAGGACTTGATTCTCCTTAAGTAAAGTCGAGAGTTGGAGACTTGTGGATGGGAAAAATTACATTGAAAGAGTTATTCCCAATTGAACATAATAATGCTTAAATCTAGCTGAGTATTATATATGAAAAAAATGTACTTTGCCTGGAAAGATGTTATAATTTACTTTTCTTTTGATTATTTCTTTACATGATTCTAGTTCTTAAAAGTAAATTTACACACATACATATATATCATCTTTATCCTCTCTCTTGTTTTTGTCTCAGGTTGACCCTTTCCTTCATATGGTTGGAGATCACAAGTTGCAGACTGTCAGCTTTGAGCCTGGCAATCTGACCATCAATTATGGGTCCAAAGAAGACAATGATAGGGCCCTAAACACACTTGCAGAATTGTTGACAACCAAGCACCAAACTCAGGATTTCTTTGCTTCTGAAATTGTTAGGAGCTTGGAAAGTTTGTCAGAAGTAATGATTTTAATTGTATATTTTACACTGAGTCAGCAGATAAAAATATATTGCTTTTTCCTGTTCAATGACCCTATATTCTTTTGCAGCCTGCATTTTCCTCAATAAGAGAGCAGCTGCAGGAAGAATTTTCGCCAGATGATTTGTGTCAGTTCGGATCCCAATTGACAGTTGGTTTGCCAAAAGAGGTTTGTCAAGTTAAAGTGATGGACTCCAGGGATCTTGTGACTATAGCTATTAATATCTTCTCATTTCTTTACTTTCTGCCATTGATTTGTGACTGAGGTAGTTACTTTCTTTTACATTCCAGAAAGCTTCAAAATTGTCAACAGACGATGAATTGATTCCTGACTTATTTGATAATCAAACAAAGCACGATTTGAAATTGACTGAAGAAGTCCCAAATCTTTTGAGTGCTAATCAACTTCTAGAATCAGTACGTTGGCCATTTCATGCTCTCTCGTATTCTTTCTGTATTGTTTAATTTGTGTTTCAAGCCCTTGCCATGTCAATAACTAGAAAACTGACAAAACACCTTATGATTGTGTAGGTTTTGGACACATCTGAACAAGTTGAGAGAATTTCTGAACCAGCTGCATGCGATGTGCCTTACAAGGATATGGCTCATAACTGTGAAGCACTTCTGATGGGAAAGCAATACATGTCCAGCTTGATGAGTTCCCACCACCAGCAAGAATGTTTGATAGACCTCCCTTCACAAAATCACGACAATCAACTGATAAACTTAGACTTCTTGTCCAATTTGGATGTGAGTTCCCAGAAGGTAACTGCTTACGTTAAGAAACTCGTGACTTGCATCTCGAATCAAATGTTTTATATTTGCACATCTAAATGTACGAGGCATATATGAATGTTTCTGCATCCATGGTGAAAGTTGAAGTTGAAACGCTCAGCTTTTCTAATATTTACTGCATGCAAAAGTTAGTTGAGCATCTAATTCACCCATGTAACACGCAGGTGGACAACTCATTCTTTGACAAGAATTTGAGTGCGGACTTACAAAAACCTCCTCCACGGCCGTGTACAGCGGAGTATCAGAACCATCCTCACTCCTTCCATCTGCCGGCATCAAGTCCATATGATAACTTTTTGAAAGCTGCTGGTTGTTGATCCTGGCATTGTAGTATAAACTACATTCCTGGAAGGTTAAGGTTAGACGAGAAAGCATACTCAATCAGGCAGTTGATCGGCAAATCATAAAGATTCTGAGCAGTCCGGAATTGGGGGGTTCAAGAATCGGCTGTCTCTGATAATGGCGAAGCGTTGTTCCGAATTTTGGGCTTCAATTCTTTTATTCTTCTGCTCATACCTGAGAATGCTCCGTGCGTCCTTGTGATTGTGAAGTAATTTATTAGCTTTCTTGCTTCGATGTACATGACAGAAACTGCAGGGTTTTTGAGGACTTTAGTGATCGATAAGAATTTAGGTGCCATGCGCCTGTCAGAATTTGGTCTGTTATTTATTTATTTATTTTAAATATATATATTGTAATTTTATGTGTGTCGTAAACAAATTTATGCCTGATTATTTAATGGAAGGTAATGAGGTTGATAAAAGGACAATGCCTTAGATAGGTAAACAGTAATATGTAAAGTCCATTTTGCCCTCAAAATACAATATGTAATGACTCAGGATGCCCTCCAACACCTTTATCAGTTGGACTTGTGTTATTTACCTAACCCTATTTTCTCGACGCACGAGGCGAGAGCGGTCGCCATTCGAACGTGGATCGAAATGCCGGAGATTCAGTTCCATCGCGAGGCGAGTGGTGAGTTCAGTACTCCCCATCTTCTTCTGCATTCTTCTCCTCCAAGTTATTCTATGTCAAATCTCTGAGTGCATTCCCGAGAAATTCGAGACTCCATCCAAGGATCCAGGCTGAAATTGAGGCGGGTTGGTCCAGCGTAACCTCTCAAATGGAGGATTTTCAGTATATGTTACCAGTGCCAAAAGCCAAGCCTGCTCGTCCGGTGGAGCCAACTCCACCTCCATCTATTCAGCCAACAGTCATCCAGAAGATTTTGGCTAGGGCAGTTAATGCTGTGGGCTACATCCCAGTACCTCTGCTTTGATATTCTGTGCGCCAATGCCCATGGTGTCAAACAGCGGCCGCCGCTATTTTGTGCTTGCGGTAACTGGCATCCACGGCTTTCCATGCGTGTTAGCCTCTTTTACTGACTCTCTCTAAGAGACACGGAAGGAAAACTATACTATGGTTTTGTTACAATGAAAGGGCTCTGCCTTTTTGCCCGCTCCTATGGGGAGCCGATAAACTCAGATAGGTATAAGATCTCGTGGAAGGGTTTGGGTTACGCAGTCGTAGCTTTTCTGTCATTTGCGCTGACAACGTGGAACTCCAAAATTGCACGGTACGTCTTTATGCGAACGCTGATACAGATAGCATAATCAGTGGTGTTTCGTTGGGGGCTGGGGTTACAGCCGTCATTCTGTTCTTAATCTTCCCCTCCAGCAGGCTTTGCTCTTTAGTGCTTGTCCACCTGTTGTCTTATGGTTGAGACGGGAGTGTTTGAGCTGTAGGAGTATGTGGATGTTGTTTCAGTTCTTGTTTCAGTCGTAGGGGTAAGATTCTCATATGTTATGAAGGAAGCAGTTTAGATTGTTTGTTTGTAGTGATTGTATTGGTATCTATCTAGGCAATGAAGTTTGTATTATGCTAGAATATAGATTATCAAAGGTGCATAGCAAATTGCACTGTCGTAAATAGTAGCTTACTAAGAATAGCTTATTATAATATGACAGCCTGTGCAGTGTGCAATTTAATAGGTAGGCACTATTTTGTCCTAAAATTTTAGAAAAATAATCAATAATATTCCATTTAATCTTTTTCTAAAATATGAAAACATTTCTGTTGGGCTAATTTTGGAATCCGTTAATGTTTTTTTGGCAAACATTCTAGTGAAATTAGCATTATGGTGTCCTTGAGTTTGCTGCTGAAATTTTAATAAATAATTTTGGATATTACTCATGGAAAATTTGATATATATATAAAATATATATGACTGTTTTTAGATTCATTTTAGTAAACGATTTTTTTTTAAAAAAAATATTTTAATACCTCCTCGCTTTACAGTAGAAAGGCCGTGGACGGTGAAATGAATGCTTAAAAAATGTTTAGTAGATGGGGTTAGCAAGATTATTAAAAAAAAAACAATGCTTCATAAATATCTTTCATTAAATGGGCATTTTTAATAATAAAATATTAAATGGGCAATCTTTATGACAATGGAGGATTACTCTTTGCAGGAAAACCAGTAATCACACAGTTTGGTATTAGAAATAAATAGATTATAAGATTTTAGCTCCTCAATTCATTCCTCTATATATACTTCAAGTCTGTGACTCATTCCCAAATGATGCATTTCAAGGCTAGAGCAGAAGAATGTATATATTTACCGATTCCCCCCCCCCCGCCACCCTTAATTTTGAATGAATATATAATAATAAAAAGTTTCTGATAAGAGGAACCTTAATGCCCATGGTTTTGAATGCGAGTACTTGGGCCATTCTTGGAAATGCAAGACAATACAAATAGGTATCAAAATTCAGATTAATGTGGTGAACTATTTCTGGCTACATATATATGCATCAAAAGTATAATTGAAAATAGAAGCTAATGCATTTTTGGCCAGCTCTATTTGGAAAACTGGAGAGGAAGAGACATGTTAACTCTAGTTAATGTTAGATGTTGGAATGCTTGCATCTGTACATTATCAAGATTTATTCTTAATTTTAAGAATCTTATTATGTTCAAATGTAAGATGAACAGATTGTCCTTTTCCTTTGAAAAGTATGTGATATCGTACAAGTCACCTGCGTAATTTAATATTTTTCCTCCATAGAAGTAGTGATACTAGTATTTAAATAGAGGGACATTTGGATAAACTTTTAAAATAGAGTTTATGAAAAAAATAATTTTTAGATAGTTTTTAAGAAATAGTTTATAGATAAGAGTTTATGAAAAAAATAGTTTTAAATAAATGAGTGTTTAGATAATTACTTTTAAAAGTATTTTTATTATTAATAAATTACTAAAAATGTATGATTTAATTAAAAGTAAAGGATAAAAGATAAAAGAAAATAGAGGAGATAAAGTAGAAAAGAAATATGAGAGAATAGAGAGAGTGAAAAATATATAAGAGAAAGAGAAGAGAGGAGAGATGGGATGGGTGAAAAAAGATAAGGGAGATAAAAGATAGTGTAAGAAAAAATAAAGGTAAAATAATAATTAGATAGTCTATAAACTCTTTTACTATTTTAAAAGTTAATTTTAGTAGTTTATACAAAATTTTAGTTTTAAACTATAATTTAATTCAAAAACCTGTTTGAATAAATATGACTATTATTTTAAAATTTATTTAAATTAAAGTTTAGGCTATATAAACTCTTTTAAAATTTTAGTTTTATTTAAAACCAAATACATAGAGAGAATTATGAAGAAATAGAAGATAAATTATTTGAACAAGCATATTTACATATAAAAAAAATCAATATTTACGAGTCAAATTTCTGTGTTTACAAATGCTCAATATTTAGTACATAATTCTTTTTACATGCAATGAAATTTCAAAATTCTTATGAGCTATTATTAATTAAAGTGCTACAATTGGGCGCAGTGAAATTTCCCCCATACTTTAAGTGTAAAATTATAATTAAAACTTTTAGATAACAAGTGTTACTAAAGGAAAAATTTAAAGTACCGAATGAAATCATAAATTATTTTAAAATATTAAGTCATATTTTTTTAAAAAAAATACTTTAATAGGGTATACTTTATCCCAATAAAAATTGCATCCAAAGCACAAGAGGAAGATTTATTTCTCAGGAATATTTTTAATCATTGCGATTTATGAACTATATAGGGGAGGTTGTACAGTGGAGTCTGTAAAATAAATAAAAGATTAGAATAAAAGGCTGAAGTTTAAACAGTTTGAATAATTGCTAGAGATCAAGAACAATTATTGGAGTGAATATAAGATTTATGAAGTTTAGATTTCTTCGGAAAATAAATTAAATGTTTCCTAAATTTTATGGAAATTGTATTTATTTTTATTTTATTTTATTTTATTAAATAGGCATTGATATCTTTTTACTCAGACTTGAATATTCTCAATTACTCTAGGTTCATAATTTCTTTGACTAAAATATCTCATATATTTTTTGGTAAGAAGCCCATCTAAAAATAAATAAATTTTGATTGATGAGTGAATTTTGAATTCTGAAAGAATTTTATCAAGGCTGCTTTGGGACTGAGGGAGGCCATTCCATTGGTCATTTTGGGAGAAGTTTTTCTCCACGCATTCATCGCGGTCCTCTCCTGTCCTGTCTTGTCTTTGATTGTTTTCACTTTCCTGCTTTGTGAAAAGTCCATTTTACCCTCAGAATACAATATGTAATGACACATGATGCCCTCCGGCGCTTTTATCGATTTACATAACCCTATATTTTCTCGACGCAAGACGCGAGAGCGCTCGCTGTTCTAACGTCGATAGAAACGCCGGAGATCCAGTTCCATCGCCGCTGAGGTAAGATTTACACTGTACCTCTCCTTTGCATAGGTCAAAGTATGGAATTTCGATTTCTTTCTCTTCGACTTCATTTGTTGGATCTGTTGCGTATCTGTAATCTGTGGTTTGATTTAACTAGTGCGAATATGCACCGATGCGATATGTTCATCAGTTGATCTTCTTCAAATTCCAGATCTTGTTATTCGGTTTCATTCGCTAGCCTTCACACTATGGTTTATTGGATATGTGCTTAAACACTTCCTTCTCGTGATTATGCAATGATTTTCGACTTTCATTTAGTGGGTCTGTTAGCTTACTGATTTTTGATCTTCAATATGTTTATGTATTGAGTTTGCTGGCTTACCTCTCGTAATAATGCTGTATTGGCATTCTTCTCTTATTTTTATTGGAACGAAGATTTATATAGTCTCAATTTTTAGTAATAGCTGGGCAGAATCTGTGTCGTTCTTGTCTTCTATAATTGAACAAGTTAATAGCTGAAGAGATTTTAAATCTTGGTATTGTAGTATTAAGGGACCAAGAAACAAGACATGCTTTTAGTAGTTGAGTTTGCCTAACCAGCCATTCATATTGTTTACTGGGAAACGAAAATTTTATGACAAAAATGCTGTCAGTTCTATTTTAGTCGAGACTCAAGATCCCATCCTGGAAGCGTCCCATTGAATGTTTTGGTGTGAATGAATTTCGGTATAGAATTAGGTGCTTTAAATACTAGCTGTTATTTTCATAAGAATAACTTCAGAATGCCGTAATGCTTTTGCTTTTTTCTTTGGTGTGTGGTAATAATTTGAGTGATCTTGGTTATGGCCTGCATTATGGCAATTGATACATAATTTAGTATCCTGCGGACATATCACCATGTGGTTTCTGAGCAGATGTTTCTTCCCCTGCAATTTGTTTGGGAGGATATAATGTTGACAATTTTCTATCGACAAAGCACAGCATATTCGGATTTGACACATTTCTGTTTTTTCCCTATACGTCTTGTTAACCTAATATTTCCTAGGCGAAATGTTCCAGGTTCCTTTACATCTTGATTGTTGACCATCCAATTTCCCTTTTGTTCATAACTCTCGGAATTAGGTGGTCTTTCTTCATGTGTCAATTTGTCTTTTGAGTTTTGATGTATTTATTTCTTTCCGAACAGTTTGGACTTTGATCATGGCTATCAAGTACATCATACCTGCTGTGGTAGGGTCATTTGCTCTTGCATGGGTCTTTGATCAACTTGTTGCTGATCGAAAGATATTTGGAGGTAAGTTTTGCGTTCCTTGGATATCGCTTTGCTTTTCAACTGATTCAGCAGTTTGATAGAATACCTAATTTTTGTATTCAGGCACTACCCCCCATACAGTTGCAAATAAGGAGTGGTGGGGAGAGACTGACAAAAAATTTCAATCATGGCCTCGTACTGCTGGTCCACCGGTTGTCATGAACCCCATAAGTCGCCAAAATTTCATTGTCAAGACCCGCTCTGAATCTTGAAGATTTTGACGGTCGATAGACTCTGTTGATGGGAGATATGTCTCAAACTCCAAACTCTATTTGATGCGCGATTGTTTTATCAGTCAATGACAATCTAGTTTGATCTCATTCCTTCCCAGCTGTGTCGGATTTCAAGTACCGTGTGAATACTCTATAATCTAAATAATATTCATCACAGTAATTTAAATTCTATGCTGTGCCAAGGTAACAGTGAGAAGCAGAACCTAGTAAGGGACTGGAAAATCTGTTAGAGGTGTTTACTGATAATTAGTCAGTGGTGTTTCGGGAATGGTTAATTCTCAATAGCTATTTCCCGCTTTATTGCCATAATCTAGGCATCCATTTGATAGAAAGATCGAAGATTGCGCTGGATAAGTACTGTAGACATGGATCAAATTCATTCCCTTCTCCGCTGGAACTTTGAATATTCATTCGATGCTCAAGGTGTTATAACTTGGAAAAAAACTTACATAAGGGCAAGCTAGAGCTTAAAACTACTAATGGATAGAATCCACAACCTCACCATTAAAGGTGAGTTCTATGGACATTATGTTTTTTTTTTGTTATAAAAAAATTTAGATAGGTTTAGTACCGATTTTTTATTAAGTTAGGGTATGGTCTTAAATTTTATAGAATACTTATAAAATATTTATAAAATTATCTGTTAAAAAAGTCATCTTAATGGTAGTAATCAAATTTTTATCATTGTGTCCTTATGAGATATAAATATATTATTTATTATTTATTTCAATGACATTAGGCTTTTAGTAGAGTTGATGTTGTCCCATCTGGAGTTGATGTTGCAAGTGAGACCATAAAATTGAGCATGTAGTTTTAAACAAGTCATCGTGCAACTGATTTAGTTTTGCACGCCATTTTAATTTCTATTTTCAGGTATGTTCAAAAGTAAAATGTTCCAAGAATTACAGAAAGATTCACCACATTGGGCCAGACGGGTTTGGGTCGCGTGAGTTCCAAACTCCGGTCAGCAATCGTGGCTGCAAAGCGAGTGGATCTCTCCTAAAACATTGTCATTCATTTATCCCCTTCATTTTCTGTGTTTAGTTCCTCAACAATCCCATCTTTTCCAAAATGTGTACTGGTAATATCCAACATTTAATTACTATCAATTTTTATTGTTCTTATGCAATATGCATCGCACAGACGAGTAAAATCTTGTTTGGCCCAAGACCATGCTTTCGGTTGTGAAACTCCAAATCTTTTTCCCCTTTCAAGTTTCAAATTCCTCTCCTTGATTCTCATATTCCTGCCCCCCGTTTTTCTCCTCTTTTTTAAGGTGGACTTACTGGTCAATGAGGTCGCTATTATTCCTACGTAAATGTCAGAAGGTCTTTCTCAAGATGATTTGCTTGTCTTGCGAAATCAGCATTTAATGCAGGGACCTGAAATCTTACGAGACTCAAAATTTGATTCATCAACATTAAAATGTTAGGAGATGAGGATTGTTGGTATCTCACTTGATAGCTACCCACATTTTGTCGCGCGAGATATTTGTCTACATTACATTGGGTTATTATAAGCGTAGATTATAATGGTTGTTTATACCATGCACGGACGAGTTCAAATGCACAATCTGCGAACTCAACAGAAAAGTAGGAACTTTCGATCAACACTAACATTTAATCGTCGTATGCTTCTCCCAGAACAGAAAATTACCTTTTGCAAACTGCGGGGAAGTTTATATGCTAGATGAACTAAGCTATCCTTGCTCAATCACGAAGCTTTCTTGCAGTATATATCTTCTTCAGTTTTCAGCCACTCAGATACGAACCTCTCATTTTAAAAAAACTAATCATGCAGGAGCATGGTGAAAATCTAGCGTCAGTAATGACCCTGAAATTTGTGAGATCCTCAATCACCAAAGAACTTTAATACCAGTGTGCTCAGTTTTGCCTTATTTCTTGGAGCATTTCCACTACCTTCTTCATCTTAGGTCGTTTTGCAGGTGTAGTATCAGTGCAGAGCAATGCAACCTTCAAAGCGGCAAGCATTTCTTTCCTCCAACCAAATGATACTGTGCTTAGCCTTGCATCGAGTATCTGCTCTGGAGTTTCCCCTCTTACTGGAGCACTATGAACCCACTTCACCAAATCTATGCCCTCATCGAAATCCTCATCAACCGGTGGTCGTGTCGTCAGGATCTCAAGGAGAACTACACCATAACTGTAGACATTGCCAGGTGCTGTAACTTGCATTGTATATGCATATTCTGCGCCAAGAAATAAAACATGAAAGATGCAATGAAAAAATAGAATGGATTTAAGGAAGAACTAGACTTGTAAAAGTATCTTAAATGTTGGCTATCAAATTCTCCAATAAAACCATGATATGGAAGAAATTTTCAAATGGTCCAATCATATGATGCTGAAGAGGAAAAGAAAAAAAATGCACTTTTCACGTTTTTAACAGAAAATATATGGGAAACGCCTACATAAATGTCCTTGTTTTTATTATGTGTGATATTTGTGTTGGATTAATTGTATACCTGGTGGTATGTATCCAAAGGAACCAGCAACAGCACTAATACTCGCGGTACCTCTGGTTGGATCCAGAAGTTTTGATATCTCAATCTCCCCAAGCAAAGGCTTGAAATTTGCATCCAAAAGAACATTGCCAGAAGAAATGTCAAGATGGATAATTGCCACATGATGCAGGAAAGCCAGACCTTCTGCGACTCCGATGGCAATGGATAATCTAGTAGGCCAGTCGGGTTGATATTCAGGTTGCTTGCTAGATTCATGAAGAAACTGAGCCAATGTTCCATTGGGTAAGAAATGATGCAAGAGAAGAGCAACATCTTCATAAATAACATATCCGATGGGTCGAACCAGATTGTCATGAGAGAGTTTGCTCAGCCTCTCAAGTTCCCTAATCATCTTGTTTTGGTGGTGGATTATTGTCTTATCCATGGATTTGAGTCTCCGAACAGATAAAACCATCCCAGAAGGCATGACTGCCTTGTAAACTGTACTGAAAGTACCACTGCTGAGCTTATTAGAATCTTTGAGGGTTGACTTAACAACAGCATCAAGGTCTACTGCTTGTCTTAGATTCTCAACAAAGACACTCCCTGCTACTATGGTTGGTTTGTTATTAGCTTCGTCTTCAACCATGCCGGCATCTTTGGCTGCCTTTTCTTGCCTCTCCCTAAGCATAAACAGCAAGACCACCACAGTAACTGACATAAAAACTGCCAAACCAGAACCGATTACTGCAAGTATGATTCTGTAAGAAACTCTGTGATGGTAATTATTGCTGTCATCATAAAGATCTCCACATGAAGAGCTTAATGGCTCTCCACAGAGCGCTTTATTACCCATAAAACTTGAATTGGGACTCTTTTGGAATGGCACGAATGTTGGTACTGGGCCGCTGAGCAAATTATTTGAAAAGTTAACCTCTATCAAGCTCAACATACCCTTCAGCTCAGCTGGGATATTGCCTGAGAGCCTGTTGTTTGAAACATCCAGAGAGACAAGTTTGTCCAGTCTTCCTAACTCAGGAGGCAGTGATCCATGAAGATGATTGAAGCTCAAATTTAAAGCAATCTGCAAGTTCCTAATGTGACCAATCTCAGGAGGGATAAATCCTGTCAAATAGTTACTGCCCATTTGCAACTCAAGAAGTTTTGCACAATTTCCAATTTCATGAGGGATCTCCCCTCCTATAGAATTTTGACCCAATAGCAAGAACTGCAGCCTAGACAATTTGCAGATGTCATTTGGGAGTGTTCCATTGAACCTGTTATTGCTTATATCAAGCTTGTTAAGATTCCTGCACCTCAAAATTGGTTCTGGAATATTTCCAAATAGGCTATTTCCAGAAAGAATTAGTTCCTGCAGGTTCATAAGCTGTCCAATTTCTGGTGGAATCGTTCCACTGAATCCATTCGAAGCTAAGTTGAGAAGGGTGAGATTTGAACACTGAGAAAACTTAGACACTACCTCCCCAGAAAGATTGTTATTGTCTGCTTCAAAGTAGGTAAGACTACTAATGTTTCCGATGGTCTTTGGAATTGTACCTACTAGATGGTTGTTCCCAATTCGGATATTGGAAAGGCCTTGGCAATTCCCGATTTCTTGAGGGAGATCACCACTCAAATTGTTCTGGGTCAGAACCAGAACTTCCAGCTTTCCTGAAGTAAAAATGCTTGCCGGTATGGGGCCATCAAGCTGGTTTGAATGCAGGTTAAGAATTTCAAGCTCAGAAGCCAGCCCAAGATTGTCCGGAATCATGCCCCCTAGAAGATTCTCATAGGCAGCCAAAACTGTCAGACTGGTTAAGTTTCCCAGCCAAGTAGGTAGAGATCCATTCAATTGATTACTGGAGACTTGAAACTCTTGCAATTTCTCTAGACCATGAAGTTCACTTGGTATTTTCCCCACAAGCAAGTTGTTGGAAAGGTTTAACGATATAAGATTTCTGAGGACGCCCAATTTTGGTGGAATTGAACCTTCGAACTTATTTGAAGACAAATCGAGAACTTCAAGATCAGATAAATTTCCAAAAGCCGGAGGAATGTAACCATGAAAATTGTTATTTGAAAGGTCAAGCTGCCTAAGAGCTTTGAGCTGGGACACTAGAGTGATATTACCTCGGAGGTTTGCACGAGACAGATCGAGCTTCACTACCATTGAGTGGTCATTGCAGCTAACACCTTGCCAAGAGCAGTACCTTGAGTTGTTGGCGTCCCATCTTGGTACTTTAAGCTCTTGGTTAAGGGCCAGCAGTATAGTTTGATCCTGTAGCTCATCACCCAGAACTAAAAGACCGGATTTTGACACATACCAGGCAACCACAAGACACAACAAGCGCAGAACCATCATCGTACAATGTTCTCCCTTCACGTCTCATACACTACAGGATCAACAACACTTTGATTCTTCTATTTTTCTCCTTACCCCTCAACAAATCCCACTTTCCTTGAAAACGCGAGGAATTGGAAGTAGAAATTCAATCTTTACTACTCGAATCACCTCCGTCGATGAAGATTCCGAGCTTCTTTGCAACCACAGATCACTCGTAAAAGGCTTACCTAAAAGATTTAAGGTTCGAAAGTTAAAAATCCATAGCCAAGGAATGTTAGAATTATGGGGCAAAACAAGGAGAAGGGTACATTATGAAGAGCGGATTGCGAATGATATGTGCATGCTTCCACCAGGTGAGAAAAATTACAGCAGCAACGGAGAAAATGGCTGCAGAGCGGTAGAGTGAAGAAGCAACGGCTTCCCTGAATAGAAGTGATGAATTGAGGGAAGGCAACAGATTACAGGGTACAATGTTTTGGTTCAGGATTCATGGACCAGGTGTTTTTCTGTGTGTTACAGAGCCAGCGAATGAGAGAGAGAGAGAGAGAGAGAGGTTTGCGGGCTTGAGAACATTGGGAAGGAAATTGTTTGCCTTGTAAGTTGCAAGCTTCACGAGAAATGGGCTGTGATTAGTGCATGAAAGCTGCATAAAACTTCCCTCTCGCTGACTGCTCCTTCATGGAGGGTCGCTACCCTTTAAAGCATATACTCATTCAAGCATCGCAACATTGCCCCCACATACTTCGGAACTATTACGTCGTGGGACACAATCCCTTATTACACGTTTTCTTGAAATGCAATCAATTCTTGTTTTTACAAAAACAAAACTCCGTTATTTTCAGTAATCTCAGTTTTAATGATCGAGAACAGAAACGAAACCCCATGTAGACTGCCGAGAGAGAGAGGGATACGGTAAATTTTTGTACGCTACCCGGGAATCTATTTGCAATGCCCTAAAGGCAGTTGATTTGAGAAGGCAATGAAGTTGTCCTTGGCCCTTACATAACGCTGCAAAATACCTAATCCTAGGATGCCCCCTATGTAGGCTTATTTATTTATGTTGGGCGTTAAGATTTGATGAACCATTTTCATAAGACGTCTCAATATATTTGTTAAATATACCCAAACAAATTTCTGCACGAGGCAGAAACCAGAGAACCGTCTTTCATTTTTTTTTAATTTTCTTTCAGTTGTCCCATCCATGGTTCTCCCTTAGTAATTCACTATTTTTACCCCATAACAGATTTCTCAAATATCCACCGGTTTTCGTTTTTAGCTCTGATGAAAAACGAAATCATAACAAGCAAGCATCAGAAGCGATTGCAGGTATGTATCAGGAAGATAATTTGTACAAGTCAGTTTGAAAAATTCACAATTTGAGCACACTGTATACCTTGAATGAGACCACACAAATTCCGTCACCAAGTTACCCTGTCAATTATAAGGTGATTTAGATGCATTTTACACTGTTTACCAATCTTACAAGACCCATCTTTTTTTCCTCGTTCATGTCACAAACTTCTAACTTCTATCGATCTCTGTGTATAATATTAGTGCTAAAGTTTCATCCTTGAGATTATCTCAACTTAAATAGGTGCAGATTGCAGTTCTTGATTGAGCAATCAAACTGTCCAGTTACTCTGCCCTATGGTTGTTGATTCCGACCCTCCCCTGCATGCTAAGAGCGGAGCCATTTCTTTATCCTATTCTTGAAGACAACAAAACAAACGTATCCACATTAAAGCAAGAAGAACACGAGACAGCCAATATGTATTCCAGCAAGTTACACTGTTAAGAAGATATTGTTTTAGCATAAAAGATAAAAGACATAGCTAAGGAATTACAGCTAAACATGTTTATACATATGATTACTGTATCAGTAACGTTTGTTGTATCTAGTTTTCAAAAAGCTTACTTTAAAAAAGCACGTTTTGTCCTTAAATTGTTATTATTATTGCCACTGCACCGTTAATTCCTACACAGGGTAGCTTGCTTTCTGCTTGAGACTGTATTATTACAAAATGCATAAAGAAACCAAAGTTTCTTCACAAAGTCAATCACAATGAATGTAGGTGGTGTGAAGTGTGGACCATTTGCCTGAAAATAAAGAAGGGAAGAAAACTGGAAAAGTGGCTTCATGTATTCCATTGCAGGCTCAAAAAGAAATGATAATAAATTGCTGAAAATTGAGCTGCAAGCATGGGCACAATCGGACAAAAAAAGCTGCTATTTTTTTTTAAAAAAAAATAAAAATTACCAGTCTCTCACATGAGTATCAGTGATAGTGATGCATGTCATTGGACCTGCAATCTGATAAGCTTACTATAAATTTATCATAAGGTGAAGTGTCACGAAGATTTGATCTAAAATGATTGTGTTAGTAACAACTTGTGTGAAAGTAAAGTTTAAGCTGTAAATAGTAAATATGTAAAGCTTTCAATAGCAAGAATGTGTGCTTGAGATAATAATTGAAGGAGTCACATTGGAGTAATTATTGTGAATATTTTGGTCTCAGAAAAGAGAAATGAAAGAGAAGCAGAAGGCAGAGTGATTTGAAATGGGGTTGGGGTGGATGGGGCCTCATGAGGAATGGGGAAGGAGTGAAGCATCTTGCAGACAAGTAGGGTCAAGAATGTCTGGTGACAGTAAGCGACCACCACCATACATCATTATTATCATTGTCATTATATATTATTATAATAAAGTTAAAAAAAAAATCTGGCAATAAAAAATAAAAACTCAACATTCCCTCTTTAACAAAGTTTTCGGCTATCTCTTAACTTTAGACGAGAGAAAAAGAGAAGGACGACATCATACTTGTCTTACTATACCACTCTGCTTTTCATTTTTCCCTCTCTCTCTTTTTTTCCCCTTTTCTTTTTCCTGTTGATTATTATAGAAATACCTTCAAAAAGTTTCGTCCCATCTTTTATAAGGTTTTGCGTTTTCAAAAAGCATCTTTTCTTTTTGGCACAAAAGTAAGAAGAAGAAGATGGGCATAGAGACAGAGTGTGGCAGAATTTCTCCAGGGGGTGTCAATACTGTAGAAACAGAGTTTGCTTGATAATACAAGATTACATTTCACAATCATATTGACTTTATACTTCAAATGATACAAACCTGCATGTTTTCTGCATTATTGTCCCACATTTGGATTTTCTTTCTCTTAGTTAACTGGCTAAATACATAATCTCTTATTCATAATGGTACAGAAAAAGAGATATCTAATAAGGCGTGTGAGGGATGAAAGAGAATTTGAATTCTGACATGGATGGTGCGTTACTGCACCAATGGAGTTAAAACTAGTTTTCTAAAATTGATGAATGATTGTCACCTGAGTGAACAGTGACAATAAAAAAATGATGCTTTAGTGAGATAACAAGAAGGACATGATTAAGAGAGCAAAATAGGTGATGATGAGACTCTTGTTAGTGCCAAACAAAATAAGGGACCCTACCTGTAAGCCACCGCCATTGACAGGGAGCAGGTGAAATGAGCCTTTGCTGTACTGAGGGGAAGAGAAGTATAATTCATTAATAAAAGAAAACAGTGATTGGAAAAAAAAAAGGAAGTTAGTGAAAGATTTTTGTTTAAAAATTTAAAAAATATTTAAATCATAATGTTAGTACTCTTTATATATAATTTTTTTAAAATATTATGTATTTTTTGTGCATCAAAACATATTAGATGAAATTTTTCAATATAATTTTTTGACTATTTTCTATTAATTTAATTTTTGGTAAAAAGGGAAAAGAAGACATGACACCACTAATGCATGTGCATGGATGATGGGGGCTAATTGAGATGCATATGGAGTCCAACAAACATAAAAAGGGGGCCTTTTTCTGTGTGGAATCTCCTGTGATAGAGACTGGCCTCTCTCTTTACCAGACAAGTATCATGGCTCTTGTATCATCTCTTGTCTCACCTCCTCAAGCCTTCCCACACCTTTCTCAGTTGAATATATATATATATATATATATATTCAAATATTCTGCCCCTAATTAATTCAATAAATACATTCATATGACTTCAATTTTGTTCCCATCCCCCTAACACTCCACAAGGCACTCATGCCCCTGCCTTGTCACCCTCCTTGTGACACTGCCTTTGTTTGTATGGTGGCTAGCGGTAGGCAGAGGTGAGAAAGTTGATTAGTTGAAATTGTTCTTATCAGTATTTTAGCCAACTTGCAATTTCTTACATTGGCGTAATCTTATTTCATGCTGCTTTTGGATGTAAAATGGATTAGCATAAAGTAAATTACTCCATCGAAATGCAACCAAACCCACTCTCACTAGTGCACTAATATAAAACCTTTCATAATACTATTCTGTCGATTTAATTTTAAAAAATAATATTTATTTTAAATATATAAAATATATTTTATATATTTATTAATTTTTTTAAATTATCTATATTAATATCTCTCAGTAATAATTAAAGAAGAGAGTAAGTTAAAAAAATAATTAGAATATTTTAAAAAATATATATCATATTACTTAATTTAATTAAAAATTTTAAGATAATTAAATTAGTTTTTTTGGTATAAAATTTAATTAATTAAATAAATTTTATATTAATTGTTATTGAGGCATGTAACTAGACGGCCCAATTGATGCAAACTTAGCCCTCCTAACATTATCTTTCCTAGTTCTGGGCTCAATAATAGGCCTAGATTTAGAATACTTATTTGGGCACCGAGCTTTTAGAAAACAAATACTCGTAACAGGGAGAATTTCATTAAGGGCCCATAAAATCCTAAAACTTAACTGCAGGTCCTAATTCCCGTTTGAAATTAAATTCACGGTACTAGTTGTTCGTGGTTTAATTAATAAAATAGTAAAATATATAATTATTTAAAATATATTTGATATCTAAAGAATATTACTTATCATGGTTCCAGTTGTAACGCTTGAGGAGATATCTTAGTTCGTAGGTGTTTAAGTTTACGTTTGAAGGTAATAGACAGTTCTCCCTACCTGATATTGATATCGCTTAGGAGAAATAGAGACATTTATTACCTTTGTATTATAGGTGAATCTAACCCTTTTAAAAAAAAATATATAAAAAAAATTATGGTTTAATTATCCATCTTTTGTAGATTCAAATTGTCAAAAGGTAAAACATATAACTATTTAAAATATGTTTGATCTTTAAAAAATATTATTTTATTATAATTTTAATTATAATAATTAATAAGATATTTTAACAATTAAATATTAAAATTTATATTTAAAAATAATAGACTACTCTCGGTGTCTAATACTATGATCGCTTACAAGTAAGAGATACTTCACCATCCATGCGTAACCCATTCTGAAAATACTGATTGCTTCAGGAGTAATTTGTTTGGGAAGTTTAGATTTGCCGTCACTTCGAACGCCATGTCGTTGCATTTTCAGGCGTCCCTTCTTCTAGGTCTCTCATTTCTTTCCGTCTACTGCAATTGCTCTGTGTGTGTGAGTGGAGTTGTTGCTGAGCGAACCATTGCTCACCCATTATTCAGCGATATTTAAAAATATATTTTTGAATATTTTACAATTTTATAAACAGTATCTCAAGCAATAATAATGACGAGAGATCGAAAAATACAATATAGAGTGCAAAGGATTTCTATCTTGTTCGATCATTCTCGTAAAAACATGCACTCTTCTCAGGGTAGTGTTACAGTTTGTTCATGACATGCAACATAGAGGCCTGAAGAACTTTGATGCAAGTAGAGATAGATCATTGCCATTATTCAGTGTGGGAGTTGTATTTATTGACGAAAGTGCCGTTTCTCCAATTCCTTCTAATGAGTTAGAGAAGACAGTCAAAGATATCAGTTCGATTGTGGCAAGTCTAGCTCCGCCAACAAAAGAGTTGCTTCTTGTGCCAATTGAGGCCGTTTACTCTTCGGAGTCTTGTGATAGAAGGGACAAGTTAATCAAACTGGTCAACACTTTCCATATTATTTACTATAAAGCCCTTTCCAGCCCTTTACTAGATAATAACATATATCAATACTCCCCTCCTCTAAAAAGGATCCTTGTCCACAAGGATGGTATGAGCAGGAGGTGCAGTTGTAGGAAAATGAGGAAACTGATGTTGAATAGCAGACAAATCCTCCCAAGTAGCATCTTCAGGTTGAGACAATTTCCATTGGATCAAAACTTGAGTAACCGGTAGATTATGGCGCTTAACAACTTTACGCCCTAAAATATGCTCAGGCTCAAGGAGGAACTGTCCTTGCTCATCAACAGGTGGTAAAGAAGGAACCACATCAGTAGAAGGACCAATAAAGCTTTTTAGAAGGGACACATGAAAAACTGGATGGACTCGTGTGCCCGAAGGTAAATCCAATTCATAAGCGACAGCACCCACCTTCTTGAGTATCCTGAATGGGCCAAAATACCGAGCTGCTAATTTGTGAAGGGAAGAATTATTAAGCAAATTCTTGCGAAAGGGATGCAGCTTAAGGTAAACAATGTCCCCAACAGCAAAATGGCGTTCAGTCCTATTTTTATTAGCCTGTTGCACCATGCGGTGTTGAGCCTTCAACAAATGTTGCTTTAAAAACTGAATAACCAGCTCTCTAGACAAGCAAGTCCTATCAACCAAATCATTAGTAGAGTCGCCTGCTATATATGGTAAATGAATAGGAGGAGCAATCCCATAAACAGCCTCAAAAGGAGACATACCAATAGCAGAGTGATAAGTAGTGTTATACCATAATTCAGCCAATGGTAACCAATTGACCCATTTTTTTGGAAAATCCCCTGTCATACATCGGAGATAACACTCCAAGCACCTATTAAGAACTTCAGTTTGTCCATCCGTTTGAGGATGATAAGCAGAAGAATAATGCAAATTGACATTATATAAGCGGAAAAGCTCTTTCCAGAATTTACCACAAAATATAGGGTCCCTATCTGTAACAATGGATTTAGGAAACCCATGCAGTTTAACAATGTTATCCATGAAAATCTGAGCAACATCTACTGCAGTAAAAGGATGTCCCAAAGCCATAAAATGAGCAGCCTTGGACAGCCGATCAACAACAACCAAAATAACAGTCTTAGTATAAGATTTGGGAAGGCCACTAATAAAATCCATAGATAATTCAGACCAAACATATTCAGGTATAGGAAGAGGTTGGAGGAGACCTGGAGAAGTGACAAGTTCAGGTTTAAAACGTTGACACACAGTGCATGCACGCACAAATTCTCGAATATCCTTCTTCATACCCTTCCAATAAAAGAAAGAACCAAGTCTCTTAAAAGTAGGATGTATACCTGAATGGCCCCCAATACCATCAGCATGGAAATAAGTAAGCAAATCCTGACGTAAGACTGTGTCTCGGCCAACCACCAACCTGCCATTCCTTTTCAGCAATTGATTATGCCAAGTATAGTGAGAATGTGATAGGGGATCCTGATCCAATTCCTTAAGGAGCTGCTGTATATGGTCATCCGATAACCAAGAGGCCCGTACCCTGTCAATAAGGGGCGAAATAGGAACTGCTAAAGCAAAGGAAGAAGTTTCTGGCCTGCGTGAAAGAGCATCAGCAGCTAAATTATCGCTGCCCTTGCGATACACAATCTCATAATGTAACCCCCACAACTTGTGTAACCATTTAAACTGCTCCTGACTTAAATCACGCTGTTCCAATAAATGTTTTAAAGGAAGATGATCTGTCTTGATAATGAATTTTCGCCCCCACAAATAAGAACGCCACTGCTTGACAGCAAAAATAATAGCAAGAATTTCCCGCTCATAAGCTGATAATGGTTTCTTTTTGGGAGGTAAAGATTTGCTAGCAAAGGCCAATGGATGTCCACCCTGAGATAAAACAGCCCCCAATCCCATACCTGAAGCATCAGTCTCAATAACAAATGTCTCCGTAAAATTAGGTAGTGCCAAAACTGGAGGAGACATCATAGCCTCTTTAAGAGCAACGAAGGAAACAGCAGCCTCAGAAGTCCACACAAATGCAGAACTTTTCTTTAATAAATCAGTAAGAGGGCGACTAATGGATCCATAATTACGAATAAAACGACGGTAATACCCAGTGAGACCAAGGAATCCACGTAACTCTCGGAGGGACGTAGGTATAGGCCAAGAAGCAACAGCATCCAACTTCCTAGGATCAGCTTGAACCCCCTTCGCAGAAATAATGTGCCCCAAGTAATCAATCTGAGTAGCAGCAAAGATGCATTTAGAAACTTTAGCAAATAATTGATGGTGCCGCAGGGTGTCAAGGATAATGGCCAAATGCTGCAAATGAGTCGGCCAATCCTTACTATAGATTAATATGTCATCAAAAAAAACCAAGACAAATTTCCGAAGAAAAGCCTTAAATACAGAATTCATGAGGCCTTGGAAAGTAGCAGGAGCGTTTGTTAATCCAAAAGGCATCACCAGAAATTCATATAATCCCTCATGAGTACGAAAAGCGGTCTTAATGATATCCTCCTCTTTCATTCTAATCTGATGATATCCGGCACGTAGATCAAGTTTTGTAAAATAATGAGCACCAGTTAATTCATCCAAAAGTTCTTCAATGACAGGTATAGGAAACTTATTTTTTATAGTAGCTTCATTTAACTTCCGGTAATCAACACAAAATCTCCAGGTGCCTTCTTTCTTCTGCACCAAAACCACTGGGGCTGCAAATGCACTACAACTTTCACGAATAATACCATTAGCCAACATTTGGTGAATCTGATTTTCAATTTCAGTCTTTTGAACAGGACCATATCGATATGGCTTACAACATATAGGCCGAGCATCAAAGAGAGGAATTGTATGATCAAACTTTCTTACTGGAGGGAGACCTTTGGGTTCAGCAAAAACATCCTCATATGTGTTGAGCAAGGTTTGCAACTCAGACTGTTGTCTACCCAGTAGAGGCGTTGGTGAATTGAGATTGATTTGTAGTTGTGAAGGAGCATGAAGTAAGTACAACTGATTAGCTATCAAAAGGTCTCTGAGAATTCTGACTTCCTCAGGAATTATAGGATTCCGAGCACCAATTCCGGTTAACTTAACCCATTTGCCCTTGTATTGAAACTCGAAGGAGTGTAGCTCCATATCCATCGTAAAACGTCCCAATGTCCTAAGCCACTGCACTCCCAAAATAGCATCATATCCTCCTATTTTCATGACCAGAAAATCAGAGGTGAAAGTTACTCCTTCCATTTCCCACACAAGACCACGACAACATTTGGAGATACAAACTTGGCGAGAATCAGCCACAGCCAGCCGAAGAGCAGAGCAGTCTTGGATCTTTAGATTTAGGCGTTTAACCATTGAAATATCAATGACATTGTGAGTACTCCCTGTGTCAACTAATATAATAATCTGCTGATTCTTGATACGCCCCAGTATTTTCAAAGTAGCAGCCTGTGCACCCCCTTCAATAGCATTAATCGACCCATCCACCGTCGCCTGAGGAGCACCGATGGCGTCTTCAAAATGTTCATCGTCCTCCTGAATCACCAAGGCAAACAAATGAGAATCCTGACAACGATGGCCACTGGAATATTTCTCAGGGCACCAATAACAGAGCCCCTTCCGACGCCGGTCATCCATCTCTCGTTTGGATAAGTGCCTGGTGGGTTTTGATACAGATGTGTTAGAGGACGACAAAGAGGGAAGCAATGATGCACTGGACTTAGATGGAGGTTGGTCTGAAAGTTTTGGACCACCTGAAGGAAGCCCAATTGAAGAGCCCAGTACTGTTGATGCTTTAGAACCAGATGCATTGGCCCAAGAAGATTGGTGTGATGCTCGGCGATAAGTAGGAGCGTGCGCATGGATAGCTTTAATCGTAGCCTCCTGTAATCTCGCAGAACAGGATGCCTTGGCCAATGTAGAGGGAGCAAAATTAAGGACGAACTGTTGTATATCAGGTCGCAGCCCACCGATGAAAAGATTGACAGCGACGACTTCAGGAATATCGACCTCCGATAGTAGCTCATCGAATTGCTGTTCATAATCAGCAACAACACCGTCGGCTTGCTGGAGCTTCTTGAGAGCAATCAAAGGATGCTCATCACGGACATCAGCAAACTTAACTTCGAGATGCCGGAAATAATCTTCCCAGCTTACTTCGGAAAACGACCGTCGGCGCATAAAGGTCTGATGCCATCTCAAAGCATGTCCCTCCAAATGAATGCTCAAAAGACGAATACGATGTTCAGGAGGAGTTCCATCAACTTCAAAAAACTGCCGGCAACGATAGGCCCACCCCCGAAAATCAGTACCATCGAAACGAGGAAAATCTACGCGACTCTGTTTAGTTTGAATGGAGTATGTAGAAGATTGATTGTTCAGTTCATGGAAGGACCCAAAAGTGGGAGCCCGATTTGCCGAAGAAGAACCACCGTCAATTCCTCCATTACCACCGTTACCTGCAATAGGTTGTTTCCCAGCAGCAGCTCCATTTAACGTCAATTTCTCATTCAGGTTTTTCATGAAGTCTTCAATGCGACCCACAGCTTGCTTCAATTCTAGTATATCTTGCGTATGTTGCTCCAGGCGATTATTCACAGAAGTTTGATGTATCTCCATTCGACTCTCCAATTCATTCATACGATCGGTGGACCGTGTATCCGGCGGTGCCATTGGCCAGATAGAGGGCTCTGATACCCTTGTTAGCAGTGATAACCGAAAGGAAGCAGATAAGATAATTCATTCACAGAAAAATAACAGAATGGGTGAGTACAGCTATATAATCCCTCTCTGGACACCTCATCCTCTCTCTCTCTTCTAACTAACTTCCATATTATTTACTATAAAGCCCTTTCCAGCCCTTTACTAGATAATAACATATATCAGTAAGTAATTCCACTGGAAAGGAAGATATATTGCTTTATCTTCGTTTGTTGGCCCTGCAGAAGGTTGGGATCTGAATCTCAAAACTCATTTTAGCCTCAAACTCACATTTATTAGAAAGCTCATATATTTGAAATTTTTTATCATTATCTGGGTTGCATCAGAATTTGGATACAACAGGCTTGTACTAGGTCCTTGCATTTCAAGTATTGCTCGCAATGTTATTTCAGCAACTGTGAAGGTATGCTGTTGAAAATTTTGTTTGAGTTGAAGACTTGAAGTCCTTTTAAGGCTGTTAATCATGAAGTCTTGTTCATACTAGGCCTATTCTGTCACTTGCTCCAGCAAATAATTACTGGCGGTTAATTGTTATGCACTCCACCAAATTGCTTGCGTTTTATAGTAATCCTTACTCTCACCGACGTTTCACTATTTTCATTCCAAACAAAGAGGACTTTCAATGAGCATTCTTGAATTCGAGGATAAATTACGGGTTTTCATATCTATCTATCTATATGTTTTGACAGGGCCAAGGATATTCCTTACCTGCAGATGTTCAGTATGTTGATGCGAGGTGGGAAATCCCTGTTGTGCTTCCTCTTCGTGATTGTTTTGCCCAAGAGATCAACATGCTTTCCCGACTTGATGGGTTTGTAGTTATATGGCTATGCTTTTGAACAATTTAAATCTTTTAATTTTTTTAATTTCTTTTAGAGCCCATTTAAATAAATTTTTAGAAAGGAATTATGAAAAAAAAATTGAACAGTTTTTGAAAAAAGTCTTATAGAAAAGAATTTATAAAAAAAGTAGTTCTGTATAAATGAGTATTTAGATAATTATTAGCAGAATGACTTTTATTATTAGTAGATTATCAGAAAATATATGAAATAAATAAATATTTTAATTTATTTAGTTTTAATTTGTTTTCTTGTTTACTGTTTGTTGTCTTCTTCTGATGTCCGTCATCAACTCCTCTGTAGCATCCCATTGACGTTGAGAGGATGCACACAGCCTGCTGACACCAACTATTTGACGTCTTCCTTCTCTCCTCCATTGCCTTCCTTCTCTCCTTCTTCCTCTTCCATCAGTGATAGAAGGGCCGATGATTACAGACTTATTGTAGAGGAGAGAGCTTATGGACGACGACACGACGTGCTTGTTGTAGAGGAGAGAGTTTCTGGATGACGACGATCGACTAGAGCTTTTGCATTAGTGGTGACGAAAATCGGAATAAAGGGGAGAAAGGAAAAAGTGTAAAAAAAAATAGGGATAAAATAATCATTGAGTAGTCTATAAGTTTTTGTACTGTTTTAAAATTTATTTTTAGTAACTTATCTAAAATTACAATTTAATCCAAAAGTTTTTTTAGACAAATATGACTATTTGTTTTAAAATTTTAGTTTCAACCATAATACTTTTTAAAATCTAATTTTAGGAGCATCTAAACATGAACTTAATTTATTTTTTCTCAAGCTTTTATAAAAGGTCACATTGTTTTAGACATATTGTGTTTATATGAGCATATTTTTCCTAAAAAAAAAGTATATATCTCTTACATAATCGATGTGCCTGATCTTTGGCATGGCAGTCTAAAGACCTCGGAGTTGTCTGCTAGGCCTCCCTCTGGCATTAACTGCTTGGTCTCATCCTTTGTGCAACTTTTGCAGGCATGAGTTTTTATTTTCTCCCCTTTTCTTAATGGACAGATGAGTACATAGGTTGTTTGAGTATAATTCTTTTGGGAAATAACTTATTGTAACGTTGAATTTGAAGTTATATGACGCACTTCTCTGCTTCAGGGTCGAAAAGATTTTTTGTTAGCTATGGTTATGCTGCTCAGTGCTCGCCTTTTTCAGTTTAAACTCTGCTTGGGAAATGCTTCTTATGAAATTTTCAGTAATTCATTATCAGGGTTTGGGATGGAGTAACATGCTTATGCTTGCATCTATACCTTCCTTTTCAGTTGTATTCGATGTAGTTTTTATTTCTTTCAAAACTTAATAAGCAAGTCACTAATAGAAACTAGGTTTGCAGGACGAAAATCCATCTTGAGAGAGCACTATTGTAAGAACAGCTGGAAAACTCATTCCATTCCCTTTCAACAGGATTCCTGAGATTGTTGATAGTAAAGTTCCTTTGGCAACTAAGAGACGCCAGAAGAGATACAATCTCAAGTTCAATGAATCTGTTTCCTCGGAATCATTCTGTTATCTCTGCAATAGCCCTCTTGACAAGTCTGATACTGCTGATTTAAGCAATCTTGAGAACTGCAGAAGTAGTGATATTTTTGGAGCTTCCTGCCGTTCAAGTTGTCGCTTTCAGATACTTCCAAGAGACGCCGCGTCATTGGAGCAATTTTATACCCTTTTACCTCAGTGGCTGCACGACCAAAGCAAATAAACAACAGGAATTTGAGTTTCCTAAGGTGAGTATTAGTAGTTTAGCGATGATGTTATCACAATAGATTAAATATGAGTTTGGTGATATCTCTGACTAAGGATCTTCTGCACATCTCTAGATTATAGGCACATGTAAGAATCTGCATTCGCATTACCCTGCATTCACTGGTATTTGAAATTGAGGAATTGGAGGAGGGCAAAAGAAATATTGAATAGTGGGAATTCTTTCAGATCTTTCAGAGATTCCATCTTCCATGGCTTGGCTGATATATCTCAAATAGAGTGGACCATTTTGATTGCCATGACTGATTGTAATCTTTGAGGAAGTCAAGTTTCCAAATTAAATGAACAATGTTAAATCTTGCATATCATATGGAAATTTGCATTCTTTTGATGTGGTACTGCGTTCCAGGTTCTGGCTCCTTCCCTGAGAAGGGGTTCTGTCACTTGAAGCTTGTGCCAGTTATGCTGCTAGACATCTCTTTTGACTTAAAGACCCATATTGAGCTAAAATTTTCACAAATGATTAAATGACTCATTCTTTATTTCATGGGGCCCGATACAGCTTGCAAGATTTCTATTGTGGTTCTCGGCTAGGATCACAATTCACAAGTGTCTCCTCTTATCGTGGTTGTGATCATGACACGATAATATTCTTGTTTTCAGGGAACAAATACAAGATTGCTTGCTTTCAGATAGCGAAAGATGAAACTTAGGTTCAGATTGTTCGCTTTCAGACGGTGAAGATGAAACGCATTCGATGTTACTCGGGCGTCCCAAAGAGAGGAGCAGAGGTGATTAATGACATTCCTGCCTCCGTCAGATTGCCATAATGATTTTTGCTGTTCCTCTATGCTCATTATTTATTTTTTCAAGATCTTAATAATTAAATATGTCTTGATGTATATGACTGCTTTTGCATCTTGACCATAAGCATACTGTCATCTCAGTTTTTAAATATCGATTATTTTTTGCCCAAGAAAGAAAAAAGTAACAATTACGTTGTCATATGGCTTCGGATCTCTCAAAGTGCTTTGTCGGCCGCCTCAAAATAAATGCTTTAAAAACAGATTATTGCAATTCCTGTTGAACCAAGGCACAACATTTTAATGCTACTATCTCATGTGATAATTATAAAAATTATTTTATTTTTTAAATAAATTAAAGAAACTATTTTAAAAGATTAAATTTGATTATAATCAATTGATTTATTTAAATTTTTTTAATCTATCTAAAACAAATTAATTAACTCAATATTGCAAAATTTATGTCAACATTTTGATTTGATCCACCTAAACCAAATCAATAGAAAAAATATAACGTACCTCAATAGTACCACGGAGATTATTCCAATGGGAAAAAAGCGAAGTTTGAAAACTAAAATCATTTACAATTTGTGAATATTGTTGATACATTTTTCGTGCGGGTGACAAAAAGAGTAATTGTAAACATCTTATTTACAACCTTGAATTTGAAATATACATAATGATGCTAGATAAGCTTTCCTCGGTACATTCCTCTTCCACAATCTCAAAAAAAGACACACAAATCTTCTGAAAACATTTCATGTGAAACAAATTTCACATTCATGAAAAAGAAACTACGGCATCTTAACATTTAAAACCAAGTAAAGCTTTGGTAAGTGTATGTCCAGAAATCAAAAGGTGGCTACTGTAAGGCGATCTGAGAAAATAATTCCTCCAGCTGATTTTCCTTTACTGCCACACCGTATTTCTGAGTAAAAACAGCATTTTTAACAGAATCAATGCTCGCATCATTAGCATCCGCAGCAGATATGGTGAAGTATTCATCCAGGTTGTGCGCTGTTCCATCTGTGCGTGGTTAAAGTTACTCAATGAGTAACACAAATTAACGGAACTCTCAACTTATATAGAAACATAAATTTTTTATACCAACTACATAAATTATATTTAACATTATACCATCTTACAATTGGCATTCTTTCCTTTCATCCGATATATAGCAGAGTATGATCCAAAGTATCAAACCTCAGGTTCAAAAAACAAGGAGCATAAAACAGAAAAGATTTTAGGAGAACCTCGTTTTCCATGGATTTAAGTCTACCAAATTATAGGCATGAAAGAATATTCATGACTCAATGCGGTTGATTTTGCTTCTAGCAATAATAATCAATTTTTTCACACTTGTCGCCACTCATTACCTTCAGCAACTATGGGTTCACGTGAAGGAGGTTCTGCAATCCATTTTCCATCAGGGTCTTTCATGTGTCTTCTATCAGATGCAAAAGAAAGAAGAAATACTGGAGCGTGCACAATTCGGAATAACCTGATAACCAGAGAAGCCATTTCATATACTCCCATATTTAGAGGCTAAGAGGTTTACTTAGAAGAAAAAGGTACAAAAGAATATATGTAAAAAGAAAGTTAATTATTTGTTGTTTTCCCAAGTCTAGCAACATCAAGATGTAACCCATCAGGTTAACCCAGGTTAACTTGGTTATCATTTCCTATAAACAAGGAGAGCTGAAAATATGACTAATAATTGCAATATGAACAAGAGGCTACATTTTAATGCACCGTATTACGCTGATAAAGCAGAACACAGTTACAGAAAAACTGATGGTGCATTACCTCTGATAATCGGGAAATAGTTGAAAAGATGGACGAATCGTTTCCAACACATATGAAGCTAGAGGTGAAGGGAATGGAAGACTTGAATCCAAGTCCCACACTAGAGGTGACTCACCTCCCCTTCTTCTCTGGAATATCAATCACAAAGAGGCATGATAAGAAAGTCCTTTTGATCACCAAATCTAGATATTAACATTTGTACTGCTTCTAAAACTAAGTGAACAGGTTTTGCCAACTCATTCACAGTAAAAGTATTTAGCTATACCTGAATACAAATGACATGATAATCCCAGAGAACAATCCCATCTGCTCTTTTGCTAGCTTTTTGATGCCATAGTGCGATCTAGAGAGTTAAAAAACAAATACTAATGAAAAGCAAATTGCATTATAAAAAGCAACCCCAACAAGTTAAACACACTGAGCAATGTATAAAAAGGACAGTGTAGAATAGTTACACATGTTCTCAGTACTCTGCCTCCATGTCATCACGACAGTAACAGCAAATGTGAAAAAGATAAGCACTAGATACATTATAAATAGCAATTTTTGACGGTTCCTAATTCACGGGCAAGAACAGTACCGCTCTCTCTCACTGTCATTCGCACCTTGCGTGTGTGTGAGTGTGACTATGTTTTAAACTATCATCATCAATAAAGTATCAATGACGTCAACAATAAAAATTGGCATATCAGAAGAACTAAACTCTAGTCCGTAGAATTGTGCCATTCAGGTAAGGTCAACTTTTTGCCCAAAAAAAAGGTCAACAAACAACTCTACCATGAGAAGGTGAAATGTTGCATTAAAAAAAAAAAAAGCATGCCTGTTTCTTTTCATTGGAAACGAAAACAACAAAAAGATCAGACCCGTCGGCATCTGCTATTCCATCAGCGCATAACTTCTTGCAAAGCAAATATACATTCTCCTCACTACAAATAAACAAGGAAGGAAAATCATATATTGATACAGTTGCTTAACAAAAGCAGACAAGAGTGAAACTACCACATCTGAAGACGATGAGATAGTAATCAAACGCAAAAGCCGGATCCGAATCATTGTTTAACACCAAAAATAAAAACCAAAAGAAGAATAAATTTGTAAAATGAATTCGGTTTCTGTAAATATTAATATGAAAAACTTTGCTTCCATCAACATCAATAACGTTATATTTCAAATAATTAGTAATTGCCACGGAAAAAAACTTTGCACGATCACAATCCTAGGCAGAAAACCCTAGAATAATCACATACTGAAGAGAGAGATTCACCAATAATAAGGAGTGTGATGGAAGTGAGAAACATCCAAATTGCTTTGTTCCATTGCAGAGTTTGTCAGTGTGTTCAGTAGCCTTTCTGCTTCAACTAACAACTAGCTCCCTTTCAGTAGCAGTGTTCTAACGGTATTATCACGGTCTCTGTCTGTCTGTGTCGTAGTTTTGCGGCTTGGATCATTTTCATATCCGTGGCCTTCTTTATATATTGGACCAACTGGGCTGAGAAGAAAAACCCAAAACCGGCCCACGTGGAATCAAAACGCATAGATCAATGTAACAAAAAAACAACTCATATTGTATATAAAAAAAAACCTCTGAGATCAAAACGCAGCGTTTAACGATTTGCCACCACCCTGTGTGTATCTCAATTCGTTCCCGAATTGGTCTGCCCCGGGAACCCTGTTGACCCTCGTGGAAGCGTGAGGATGGAAGAACGGCAAGGATCAAGCACAGTTCTCACGCTGCAGAAGTGATTTAGGGCACGGAAGGAGAATATTTAGCGTCTTTTATGATAAGCTCTGGTGGTATTTCTGTGCTATTTTACATTCTCGGTAGGTTTCATTCTTTAGCAACTCCACTGATTGGATTTTTTTTATTGATACTTGACTTTCTTTTTTCTTGGTTTGGTGTAGTGTTTGATTTTCTCTGTTCTACTCTGAATTCAGCTAAAATTGGTTGGATTTTTCATGTATTAACAGTAAGTTTTTAAATTTGGTAGCGAATAATCCAAAGATTTTGCGGCCAGAATTAAGTCACTATGTTGAAGGGCAAACGTAGTTGAATCTCCCTCCAGTGATAATTCAATGTATGAAAGGTAGGGTTATGAATCGAATTCTAAACTAAATAAAATTTACCCTTTTGAAGTTACTTGCTTAGACTACATGATTATTGAATTCTAAACTTTTAAATGGTTGTTTGTCTTACAGGAAATGGCTAACCACGCTGATTCACTTATTCCATTAGACATTAACACCAATGAATGTGAAGTTGATGTGACATATCATTCACCAAAGGAACATGGCCCTGAAATCCGTCATTCCGATGAAAATGATGTTGTTCCCACGCCACAAAACGGTATGATATTTGGTTCAGAGGATGAGGTCAGATCATATTATACAAAATATGCCAACCAAGTAGGTTTTGGCGTCATGACAAGAACCTCAAGGAAGGGAGCTGATGGCAAGATTGGATATTTTATACTTGCATGTTCTAGAGAAGGATTTAGAAGAAACAGTAGAAGAAATCCCATCAGAAGCGTTCCATCAAGGAAACAAAAGTGTGAAGCTAGGATCAACGTTTCTTTATGTAAAGATGGATTTTACCGGATTCAAACAGTTACACTTAATCACAATCATGAACTGAGTCCAGGTCAGGCCAAGCTTAATGTTGATATTGACATGCGAGCTAAAAGGAAACTAGACCCAGAAGATCAAACTGAGGAGCAGATGAACAAGAGTCTCCGGTCTTTAGTGGTTGGAAATGGGGTTTATGACAATGTTACATTGTGTCCAAATGATTGTGGAAACTACATTCGGACAGGAGGCCGGTTGATTGGTGTGGATGGAGATGGTAATGCTCTTTATAAGTATTTCATGCGCATGCAAGATCAAGATTGCAATTTCTTCTATGTGATTGATTTAGATGATTATTTATGTGTGAGGAATGTTTTTTGGGCTGATGCTAGGAGTAGAGCTGCATTCAAATCATTTGGTGATGTGGTGACATTGGATACAACATATGTCTCTGACCAATACAAATTACCTCTCGCATCTTTTGTTGGAGTCAACCATCATGGGCAATCTATTCTTTTTGGTTGTGGGTTGATATCATGCAGGGACACAAAGTCGTTTGTTTGGTTGTTTCAATCATGGTTACATTGCATGTATGGTGTTTCACCAAAAGGCATCATAACAGATGAATGCAAGGCCTTGCAAAATGCAACTAAAATCGTATTCCCCTTTGCTCGACACCGTTGGTGTTTATGGCATATAATGAAAAAAATTCCTGAAAAGTTAGGTCAACGTGCTGACTACAAGCTGATATGTTGTCGTTTAAAAACTGCTATATATGATACACTTACTCCCAATGAATTTGAGATGAATTGGAAAACAGCCGTAAAGGAATTTGGTCTAGAGGACAATGAATGGTTGAATGAGTTGTACCTTGAGCGACATCGATGGGCGCCTACCTTCGTAAAGAGTGAGTTTTGGGCTGGAATGTCTACTATTGGATACGGTGAAATCATGCATCCTTTTTTTGATGGATTTGTTGGTTGCCAAACTACATTGAAACAATTTCTTGATGTATATGATAATGCATTGCAAGCCGGGGCAGAGAAAGAGTTTGAAGCTGATTTCCGTTCATTTTGCATTACTCTGTCTTGTGCCACTAAGTCTCCATTTGAGCGGCAGTTTCAGACTGTTTACACTCATGCAAAGTTTTTGGAGGTTCAGCGCGAGTTTGTTGGAAAGGCTGATTGTAACATGGTGGTTGTTCATGATGAAGGTTCTGTTTGTCGTTACAATGTTATTGAAGATGTGATAATAGAAGGTAAACCTAAAGAAGTTTGGTTTGGAGTTGTATTTGATAGGGTAAACTGTGATGTGAAGTGCGCTTGCCACATGTTTGAGTTCAGAGGAATAATTTGTAGGCACTCACTTGCTGTACTGTCCCAAGAGCGAGTTAAAGAGATTCCATGTAAGTATGTGTTGGATAGATGGAGAACAGATCTAAAGAGGAGACATGTATATGTTAGGACCAGTTACACTGTTAAACAACTCAAACCTCGAATGGAAAGATTTGATTTGTTATGCAAGCAATTTGACTCTGTTGCTGAAGTTGCTGCTGAATTTGAGGAAACAAGTGCTTTTGTAAGTAATACCCTTTGTGACTTGAAGGAGAAACTGGAAGCATGGGCAAGCCATATGAGAAACTCATCTGAGGCGGCAGCACCAATCAGCTGTGCAATTAACGGTGCTTCTTGAAATACAAGAACACACTCTCATTTTATCAGTTGTATCCAACTAGGAATATTTCTTTCACAGGCATAGTATCAAGGACAAATGTAAATGCAAGGAAAATTGAGCTTAAGCAAATATAGAATTGCGTTGTGTGCAGCCTCCAAAAAAAAGTTCACTATATGATGTAATTGTAGACGCCAATGAGCTTCCTTCCTTAAAGCCCAACAGGAAAATTTCTATACTATGCAACATTCGAGAGTAAATGTATTGACGTTACAAGTTGCAAGTATTAATATAGAATTTATTATTCCATATTCCTTCTATCCTAAATATAAGATTTAATTTATAGTATAAATTATATTATAAATTAATTATTATATTTAGAATTGAAGAAGTATATGGATATATAGAACTTATTCCTTTTATTTAACGGATATATATTAACTCTGATCCTAATTATAAGATTCAGTCTATTTTTTTATATAGATTTAAGAAATTAAATTAATTAATTAATTATAATTAAATTTAATATTTTAAGATGAATTTATATTATATACTCTTTAATCTATTTAAATTAGTCAAGTAGTTTTTATATTAATTATAATTTATTTATTTTATTTTTTAAATTTATATAAAAAATAAATGAATCTTATAATTAAGATTCGAAACAATATTATTCAGAGGATTTATACTAGTATCACTCCTCGTACTCATTTATACTACTCCTACCTTTAGTGTTAATTTGGTTGGGATTTATACTATCAAACAAACAGGAGTACAAGAAGTTTAACGATCACAAATAATAGGACTATTTTTCCAAAATTCATGTAGGAGCTTATAGACATCAATTTATATAAAACTTTCACTCCTCATAAATAGATCAAGGGCAGGATGAACTGTGAATTATTTTTATGCATAAATTTATATATCTAATAATTAAAATATCTTTTTAAATATGATAATTGAAAATACAATAAAATAATAATACTTATAAATCCAGGATAGTCATCTTGCAAGACCAACGCGCCAACTTCGTTGTCATGGCGCAAAAATGGTGTCCGGCCATCACTTATTTACGAGGTTGATTTGTTTTGTCTGTTCTTTGAAAATTTTTATATTTAATTACGACATTACAGGATAACGATATAAAAACGGATATTATTGTTAACATGGGAATAATTAGTTTTCGCTTTTCACTGCTTGTTGATAAACCAATTTTACATGTCAATTGAGTCAATTTTTTTTTAAAATCATGAAGAAGTTTACGTGCGGTTAATGTGAATTTTAAGTTATAAATATAAAACAAGCTTCATGGATCCAATCAGAAAACAGAAAATATAAAAAGAAAAAAAGAAGAAGAATCTTTATGGAAGTGGCGTTGGTGGCGGTCGCGCCAACTGGAAAAAAAAAAACGTAATTGTTGGTTATAAAGTCCTGTATCTCCCTTGACCATTTCCCCAACCTAAAAACCACCGCCCTAACCGCCCAATGCAAGCCTTATTATGTATTTGCCATTCTCCTTCTACTTGGACTGCTTTTGCCACACATTATCAAATACTAAATTTTATGAGAGCAGACAATTTTTTATGTATTAGAATAAAAATAAAAACAATTATATCTTTTCATGATAATAATAATAGAAAGAGATAAGTTAAAAAGAAATCAAAGGAGTGCCAAATGTCTCTCGGTTCCATCTTCCATCTTCCATCTTCCATGTAGAGCTGCAGGTGAAGGGAGTGAGACTCTTCAAAGCTCTCAAGAATCTAAACGATGGAAAAATTAAGCCTTGGAAGCAACAATCTAGTAATCTACCAACAATACTTGAATTATTGTTTTTTGGCCAATTAATTGGTTGAGCCTGCACGTATACATTAACAATATTTTAGTGTTGTTTTGAAGTTTGAACATAAGGGATAGCGACCAGTCAATTTTATTATGGTTTGTGACCCTATCAAGTGTAGATATGGCCGTATGAGCTGGCTTTCCTAATACTCTCATCACTTCAAAATTTGATCTTAATCTATTCATAATTTCTAGTCCTACCCAATGAATATTCCTTTAGATGCCGATCCATAAGTACATCTTAATAAAGCTTTCCTTATTTCACTATTTTTAATTTTTTTTTATAAATTAAATAATATTCATAACTGATAATTTAGAGACTCATTATCCTAAGATATAGAGATTGTTAAAGTAGATTTCACATCTTTCAATAAAATATTTTTTCATATACACAGTTTAATCCCAACCTATAATATTATATTTAAAGAATATAGTTATTTATCATTTAAGTCAAATTTTATTAGTTTTATTATTTTTAATCATTTTGGCATATTTACCCTTTCGTCCCAAGCAGGGTGGCCCACTTAAAATCCCTCTCTCCCTCCTTCCTCACCTCTCTTCCTATTATATATATGATTTAATAATAAAGATATTAATAATTAATTTACAGACTAGAGTTGGCATTGATGATGTTGATCTTGGCACGATATGAGAGATATCCAGACCAGAGGCTGCCGGATTCACATACTAAAAGCGAAATGCAGGTCCCTTTAATTTTTAGAAGCCTGCTCACATTGATTTTTGAATTACCTAATTATTATGTAACGTGGTCAAGTAGTGTTTAAAGTTTAAACATTGGGAATATAACACGACCAAATCAATGAAACTACTACTATTTTTGGCGTGCAAGTAAGGAAATTAAAAAAAAAATGAGAAACAAGAAACCCCTCACCTGCAATCTCAATCTCTATCTCTATCTCTAAGCAAGGGAATTCTCTCTCTTTAAGCTCAAGTGACTTCTTATAAAGTCTGCTTCTTTAAGCACCCTGTGCCCCTAATGCGTTCCGGATTAGTGATCTCCATTGGCTCACTTATTAACAGATTTTGATCTCTTGAAGTTATAAGAATGTGCAATGTGCGAGCTTGCATGCGTGTCTTCAATTCAACGGCTACGGAATGAAGGCATATAGAGAAAATCTAAATATACCAGTCACATCAGCCAACAACAATTTCATACAAGCCAAGGGATATGCAATGTTTACAAGTCCACATCTACTTCACATACGTAATCGGCAAGTTACTGGCCGCGCACTACAAATATCAATTTCTCCAAACACATTATCATTTCTCATACAAGTCTCTCTAACATAAGAATTTGATTCGTGTGTGTTGATGTGGTCCTTCACAATTAAAGTCATAATGTAAAATATTTTTTAAAATAATAAAGAGTGCCATGAATCATATGTAGTACTCTTCGTATACTTAGTATATAATATATTTAACTAATTTAATTATATTAAAAGATTAATTAAATTAATTAATATAACATATTATTTATAAAATATTATAGTCATATTCTTTAACTCTAACAATCCCTCTCTTATAAGATTATTATTGAGAAGTATCGATAAAGATAATTTAAAAAAATATTAATTAATATAAAAAATATATATTATTTTTATGACTAGTATTAACTTTCTAATTAAATATTCTATTACAGATAGGAGGAGTATTGTAAAACAATACACCATGAATGTTCCTCTGCCACAAATTAACACTGTATATATTGTATTTTCATGTGCAATTAGGAATATTCCTGTATCACTGTATGTGATCTAGAGGAAAGAAAAGTCTGAAACTCCGGTGCTGTTCTGGGCACTTGTCCAATGGCACATAGCTTTGTTCTCAAATTTGTTGCATTTAAGATTATTAGTAAACAAATGAATTGTTAAAGAGATGCTTCGGATGGCTCGTTGAGTATTGAGGAGGAAGATTTTGAATTTGATGCAGTGCAGGAAACGAGTCAAATAAGGATTGAAGTACTCTGTAAGAGCTTTAGTTTTGATGTACTCCTTTTAACTCAAAAAGACCTCCTACGTTCTTTGTATCACTTGACTCCTTTTTCATTTCTGCGGACACATCTTTTCCCAACTTCATGGTAGACCCCTCCTTTCCTCTTTTCTCTCTGTTCATTACATTCTCCTTTGTCGGAAGAACCCTCTCTTAATTAATCCCCAACGTTGCTCTTTAAATCCATGCCACCTACAGAATTAAACTTGGTATCTCCACACAATCGAAATGTACACTGAAAGGGCAGGTATTGAATGATCCAAAACACTCCAGGTAAGCTTTAAGTTTTGAAGTTGGTGGTGTTATTTATATGAATTACTAGTATCATATCATCTTGAAGGATAGCTCCGCCTCTGCCTCTGCCCTCTGCCATTATGAAACATTACTGATGCGTTCTACTTCACCTGCTCTGCTTAATAACCCCACTTACTCATTTTGTGCACAATTAAACAACAGAAGAGTAATCCGAAAGGCTTGTCTCCCGTTTTTTCGGGGTTTCATTATTTTATATTGTGAACGAATCAATTCTCAATTCCCAAAATTCATCAAAATGTCGAAAACAAAAGGAATGATAGAGAAGGAAGAGGATGGACAAATTAAGGCGGTGGGAGTTACGTTGGTTGTGGATTGGACCACCTTGTGTTTTTTGGCAATGACATGTCTTAATCTGTAAATGAGATGGCCAAATCTCAATTTTTGCCTTCCCAATGCCCACTTGACATTGCGAACTCGTTTTTTTAACTCTCTTTCTTCCCCAATGAATTCTACGAAATTCAACAATTTTCGCCTGGTTTAAAAAATACAATTCAGAATCATAAGTTTCAAAATAGTATACACATTTAAACTAGAAAAAAGGATTTATTGCAAAACCTATAGGCATTAATCTTATCCCTCTCTTTAATTTTCTCTTAATTCATAAATTCAATTAATGATTTTTCATTTTTTAACGTAAAATTTATAATTGGTTAAAAAGATAGGGGGAAGGGGGAAATTTTGTCCAATATTGTTGTTATCCATCCAAGCAATGATGTTGCGGTTGCGAATGCAAACGGATGTTTGCCTTAAATAACGATTTCGTTTCGCCAAACATGCTCCAATCTCGTGGCTTGAGGATACCGATCCCTTCATAGCTTCCTTTTCTCTTTCATCACTCTTTCGTTGTCATAATTCATTCATACCGCTTCTCCTTTTCTTCTCTGCAACTCTCCCTCCTTCCCCCCCTCTCTCCCAACTATCTGAATTACAAATCTCAAAAGGCTAAAAAGTTGGAGAGAGAAGACTCGCACAGCACACGCACAGCAATAATTCACTTTCTTTCCAAGTATTTTCTTCTCTCTCTCTTCTTTTGCCAGCTCTGCAAGCTTGTCCTTCGCCTTACCCATTTTCTCCCCATCTCTCTTGTATCCCTTCAATACTATCCCCCATCATCACATTCACAGCGATAGATCTCAGGTATGTCAATTCTCTCTGTTCGCTATATTCCGTTACCTTGGTCTATTCTCAATACTATTGCGATCGGCGATCTTCTTCTGCTCATAATCGTTATCTGATTCTATCCCGATCATTTTTCTAATTCATTACCACACGTTTGATCTGGTGCCAGATGATATTGTGGTAACGGTAACGAGCTCGTGTGGCTTTTAATTTTCCTAGATCACTTGGTGTGAATTTTGATTATTGTGTCCCGCTTATTCGGATTTAATTCAGTTATCAGCTCTCTGATAATCTCTTATTCTTCCTATCGTTTGCTTATTTGTCGTGAGATCTCTTGCCTGTATTCGCTTGTCCTGATTTGAATATTTGTATCAGCTTCGATCATTTGCCCTATTTTCTATTGGCTTTTAAATGAGACGGAGGTGACTAAACGAACATTAGACAAAAGGGCTCGCTGATCTTGCCATTCATGTCTGTGGCAACACGTCAATTTGATCTCCTAGTATTAGGCTAAAATGCTGCATTTATTTCTTCTTACATGTAATTTTTGGCTCAGATCGTATTAGTGCTCAAAATTCCATAGGTCTTGTCTATTAATTCAGAGTTATCATTCAGTGCTTTGCCATAAGCTGTTGCGTTCTTAGAGAGCTTCTCAGGTATTAGAATACTGTATATTGATTCTCAGATATCAGAATGCTGAAATAATTTGAAACTCCGGAACGTTTTACCCACATTGCTATATGATGACTTGGATTTGGGAGTTGTTATACGCCATAGCACGCGGGGGACGCCAGTTATTTTCAAGCTGTGAATTTCACTCAGTATTGTTACTTCCAAAAGTAGCATCCGCTTAGAGAATTAGGTACCATGAAATGTGACATATATGAGTTATCTGTCTGCTGATATGGAATTTGTTGGCATAGACTTCTTCACTGAGGTAAACTACCGCTGAGACCAACATCCTGACGTTAAAGGGCCATTGGTTTGACAGCCAGTCAAGTAGCTTCATAGAAGACGTCCTCTTATGCTGTTAAACACTTCACAGTTATTCTTTCTAAGCTTGCTAAGTCATTCAGCAGTAAAGAAGTGTATAATCTAGTTCTATCCAAGTTGACAAGTTGGTTTGATCATATAAGCAGACAACACAATATGCTCTGCTGGAATTCAGGACTGGCTAAGTTGCCGAGCTTTACATGCTCATTGCTTTCCATCTTAATTAGCCAGGTTCAGCATAGCTTTGATAAATATCAGCATAAAAAATTCCAAGCAATAATACCCAGCATGTTAAGCGAAACTAATTAAACTGTGAATATTCTCATAAATATTTTGTCATTAATGATCAGTGGTTGAAGAAAATGTAACAGAGGACGGGAAAAAGAAAATAAGCCATACTTAAGACAAGAATGGAAACTTGGACATTAAAACAAGAAAAATAATGGGATGATCTAATCCTCAAGTGTTATCCTTTCTTGGTCCTAGTTCACGTGTGACCTGCATCACCACCTTAATCATGATAAGACATAGAAATTTACTTTCCTTGTGAGATATATTTCAAAGTCTTATTGTTTCTGCTATTCGTTGTACTTGTAAGCTTAATTATGAAAGTTGTTTGCTTGATGTGGCCTTACAGAGCTTGCACAATTGCTTTAACTGCTAATTATGTGTTTTTCCCATGCTTGTAAATTCTTTTTTTTTCTTAATTATGTTTTTTTCTTTTGCAGTGAATTTTGGGAATTTGCATAGTGTGCTTTCTGAAAAGACATTATTTTAGAAGGAATTTTCAGCCATGTCTAGCTCTATGAAGGTTTTGGATCCTGCATTCCAGGCAGTGGGTCAGAAAGTGTATCCTTAATACATGGGTTAACTATATAATAACAAGTGGATGCTTGTATTTTTCTTCTTTTTAAAATCATTTCCACGGGAATATTTTTCAGCCATTAATGCAATAATTTTACTGCCAATAGAATGCTAAACAATATTTAAGTGATCTTTTGCTATAAAAAATGGAAGTTATATTGTTGAATTACCATATTCTTTGGGATGTTTCAGACTTGACTTGTTATAGAGGGACTGAAATATGGAGGATTGAGAATTTCCAGCCAGTACCGTTGCCTAAATCTGATCATGGAAAGTTCTACATGGGAGATTCGTACATTATTTTGCAGGTGCGAGCTATGGCAATTTTCCTCTCATTCATTTGTGCATTTACTCACTGTATTGTGAGATTGGAGACTTAATGATCTGAGAACAGTTATTCTATATATACCATCATAATGTCCCTAATTTTCTTTAAATCTCCCCAATAGACAATATAGTCAACAATCATACTATGGTTCTTTATCAAAGCCTGCTCACATCAAAATAGATAAAGGAAATTTCTAATGGTTTCTAAAATAATACAAATTTTAACTTTTAATTCAAGGGAACATCTTGCATGATATATAAGTATAATACATTTCCTACTCTGATGACAAGATAGATTAAAGCCTATGACATAATTCCTATCATGGCAAGATAGGCCATAGATCTCTGTTTAGGGATGCTCATTTTCAGTATACTTACAGACAACACAAGGCAAAGGAGGCGCTTATTTCTATGATATACACTTCTGGCTTGGAAAGGATACCAGTCAGGTAAGCTTTGACCCCACCTCTCCTCATTGCCAACCCTGGCTCTTTCTTTCTTCATTTTGCATTGGACCTGACCTTTCTTTCATGAAGAGTCAATGAGAGGGGTCTAAAACAGTTTAATCCTTGGAAAGTTGCATTTAACACAAAGGTTATCACTTTTATGAATTCTTTTAAAGGAGAATTCGGATGAGCTGAATACTAAGTTTTTATCTTTAGAGGGTCTAGGGTTAAATGTTTCACATTCCTGTCTGGAAATTCTTGAAACACTATATTTTGACAAAAGATTAAATTTTTCTTGACAGTGTGATCTTTCTTGTAGGATGAGGCTGGGGCAGCTGCCATCAAAGCTGTTGAACTTGATGCAGCTCTTGGAGGGCGTGCAGTGCAGCATAGGGAAGTCCAAGGCCATGAATCTGACAAATTTTTGTCATACTTTAAACCATGTATAATACCACTAGAGGGAGGTGTTGCATCTGGGTTTAAAAAACCTGAGGAAGAAGTGTTTGAAACACGCTTGTACATATGCAAAGGAAAACGAGTTGTCAGAATGAAACAGGCATAACATTCTTTAGACTCGAACTTCATAGATTTGTTTAACATTCATATGACTGAGTGTGAATTAGCAATTTTATTGTGCAGGTCCCTTTTGCTCGGTCTTCTCTGAATCATGATGATGTATTTATCCTTGACACTCAGAACAAGATTTATCAATTCAATGGGGCGAATTCAAATATTCAGGAAAGAGCCAAGGCTTTGGAAATAACCCAGTTTTTAAAGGAAAAATATCATGAGGGGAAATGTGAAGTTGCAATTGTTGGTAATGACATCTGTTTTCCCCAATACTTGTTGACTAAGTAATTATATGATTCTTCATTCCTCTTCTTTGGAAGCTTATTCTTTACATTTTCTTCTGATTGTGTGCTTTTAACTGCATTGCAGATGATGGAAAGTTGGACACTGAGTCAGATTCAGGTGAATTTTGGGTCCTCTTTGGTGGTTTTGCTCCCATTGGGAAGAAGGTCATTGGCGAGGATGATATTATTCCAGAGACTACTCCTGCTCAGCTTTATTGGTGCGATGTTTTCCTCCTCCTTTCTTTCTTCACCTACAGAACTCCTGTTTCAAAAGGATCGTATAGTAAATAATGGACGCAGGCAGCTATTTTGTGTGTATGTGTGTGTACTAAGGATATCCCCAGTTGATAGCCAAGGACTAATCCCTTTTGAGGTGTAGAGATAACAGAAGTGGATCTTACCTTTCCCCATCCCAACGAGAACTTTTTCATATACATGGCCAGGGATTGAACCCCCATGGCAGCTATTTTAACCGAAATCAATTCATGTCATTAATTAAAGTCGGGGAATTTATTCTGGACTACCATATGAAGCTTATTATTTATGCAAGTACCCAATGATTTGATGCTTCAAATCAGATCAAAGATAAAGGAATTAAAACATGATAAATTACTTGATCATATAGAAAGATAAACAGCTAGCTCTCTCTGAGGCAACACTGCCTCCTCTTGGGATGTCCAGATGGGGGTGTGTATTGTGTAAGGGTGTAAAACTTTGTGACCTCCCTTTTATTTTTCTCCTTCCACTTCTATCTTAATCCTGAAATTAACTGATAAGCAATGCTTGCAGTTAGTTAAAGTCATGTAAACAAATCATGTGGTTCTTACATGACTGTCAGCTGATAGCATCAGCAAAAGGTAGGACTGGTGTATGCACTGGGTGCTTTAGTTTATCTCTCTGTTGTTATGAGAGACAGGCTGAGACTTAGATGGAGCCCATTATTATTTCTTTTCTTTTCTTATTTTATGCATCTGAAACAATTTGTGTCATTTATTGAAGTTATCACCTTATAAATCTAAGCTTTTGTTTCTCAGTCTTTACCTGAATACTTGTGCCTGTATGTAGTCATTTAAAGTCTATGCTTTGTGTGCCCTCTGGAGAATCTTTGAAGAAGCGTTGGTTGGCTTATGGCAATGTTTCATGTTGATGATTAACATAGTTCAACTTGTCCTCGCAGTATTGCTGATAGTGAGGTCAAACCAGTTGAAGCTGAACTGTCTAAATCACTGTTGGAGAATAACAAATGCTATTTACTGGACTGTGGTGCGGAGGTGTTTGTCTGGGTTGGCCGGGTAACACAAGTTGAAGAACGAAAAGCAGCATGCCAAGCTGCTGAGGTAATGACATAGTAACATCTATAGCTTCACCTGTTAGTTCAAAGTGAATTCTGTTAACTGTGGGAATATCGCCAGGAGTTCGTTGCAAGTCAAAATAGGCCGAAAGCAACCCAGATAACCAGAATTATTCAAGGTTATGAGCCACATGCTTTCAAGTCCAACTTTGATTCTTGGCCATCAGGATCCGCTGCTACTGGTGCTGAGGAAGGGAGAGGAAAAGTTGCAGGTAGATTGCCCCATCATTTCACTTGTAATTTGTATAAGCAATAACGTATAACTTTCCATACTAAGTAGGGATTTCACGTACTGCTAGCTTTGCTGAAGCAACAAGGCATGGGTGTCAAGGGGATGACAAAAAGTACACCAGTCAATGAAGAAATTCCACCTCTGCTTGAAGGAGGTGGAAAGATGGAGGTGAGCTCATATTCTTATTGCATAGTTTCTTTAGCTTAACTGAATTGATACCTTTAAACATGTGATATGTCATATTCCTTGAATTCTCCAGGTATGGCTAATCAATGGAAGTGCCAAGAATCCATTGCCCAAGGAGGATATTGGGAAATTTTACAGTGGAGATTGTTACATCGTATTGTACACTTACCACTCTGGTGAGAGGAAGGAAGACTACTTCTTGTGTTGTTGGTTTGGTAAAGATAGCATTGAGGTGATTTCTTTCAGTCCCATTCAATCAAACATTATTCAAATTATAATATGTTATTTCTTACTAAACTTTGGTTGGTTCCTAATCCGGTTTTGTGATTGAAAATGTTTCTGTAATCCTACCCTCTTTAATTGGAGGCAATATATCTTAAATAGAGTTATTCGAATTACTTTCTGTATCACTGCATATAATGTGTAATGGTGGTTGTGTCTGATCTCTTTGGTAACATATCATAGTAGAATCCTCACGAGTCTTCATATTAATTTTCTAACAATCCAAAAACGAAAGCTAGCCCATTTACCAAGTCTAAATTGAAGAACATAATTAGAGATGTTTGCAATAATTGCCCCTGTGAAGTGATTATCCACAGTTTTAATGAGACAAGAAGTTATCTAAGGATTGCTAAGGACTGTCCTTGAATTTTATTATGTTACTCTTATTTGGTTGGCAGAAATTTGATAATGTATGCCTTTCTAGAAGTTGACTTGTCTTTATTAATGATACAGGAAGACCAAAGGATGGCTACTCGATTGGCCAATACAATGTCCAACTCACTAAAGGGTAGACCTGTTCAGGTTTGTAATCTTAATATAAAATTGGACAATACATTGGAAATTGTTTGTGACTGAAATACTTTCTTGCAGGGCTGCATATTTGAAGGTAAAGAGCCACCACAATTCGTTGCTCTCTTTCAGCCTATGGTGGTCCTTAAGGTATTACGTTTCTAAGTGCAATAATATATTGTGTTCTTTGTAACATATGTAATCTAAAACTTGTGGCTCTAATGATTTTGATTGATGTCTATCTATTTTAGGGAGGCTTGAGTTCTGGTTACAAGAAGTTAATAGCAGAGAAAGGTTTGCCAGATGAGACTTACACAGCAGAAAGTATTGCACTTATTCGAATTTCTGGAACTTCAATTCATAATAATAAAGCAGTGCAAATCGATGCAGTATGTCTCCATTGAAGTCTTTGTTATATCACATCATATTGAAAGTTCTAGGAGCTTCTTTTTTCATGCTAGTCAATTTTTGCTTCATTATATCATCTGTGCTATACTTTTTCAGGTAGGAACATCATTAAATTCTACTGAGTGTTTCCTGCTGCAATCTGGCTCATCACTTTTCACTTGGCATGGAAGTCAATGTTCTTTTGAACAGCAGCAGCTGGCAGCTAAAATTGCTGAGTTTTTGAAGGTACGTTGTTTGGCTGGAATTTTTGGGATTTCTACGAAATAGCTCAAGTAATATGAAAGTTAGAACATAGCCCAATCATCTCAAACTCTTGGGAGTTCCTATATGTATTGAAAAATAAATATGGACCCTAAAAATGTACTTTGTGATGTATTAACCATTAGAATATGAGCCTTTGAAAATGTTTTTCATATCTTTACTGTACACTACTACACTTTTTTATTATGTGATGAGTGGTCAATCACATTTCACATTGACATACCTGACTATAGCACTTCTGGTTATACCCTAAGCGCATCACACATCTATGAACTACATTATTTCATTAGGGAACTCAAAAGGTTGTTCTAACTTTGTGAGAAATGTGCTACTTGTCATTGTTCAGCCAGGAGTTGCAATAAAACATGCTAAGGAAGGGACAGAAAGTTCAGCCTTTTGGTTTGCACTTGGAGGAAAACAGAGCTTCACCAGCAAAAAAGCCACCAATGAAACTGTTAGAGATCCACATTTGTTCACATTTTCATTAAGCAAAGGTATTTTTTTGGGGTGTATTGTAATGGTGCTTCCCCAACATAATGTTTTATGTAATAGTAGCAAGTTTATATACTGATATATGTTTTATTAGTTATGGTTGAGACGGTTTGAATGTTCTAACTGATGCTGGTTTGTTTTATTCTTTGGCCATGTGGATTCACCAGGAAAGTTTCAGGTGAGCTTGTTGCTGAAACCTCATTGTGCCAATTTTCACCTCTGAGTTAGGAAACCTGATGACTGCAACTTTCGTTCTCTATGTTTTTAAATTCAATTTCGATTATTTCCTCTGCAGGCAGAAGAAGTTTACAACTTTTCCCAAGATGATCTGTTGACAGAGGATATCCTCATACTTGACACACATGCTGAAGTATTTGTTTGGGTTGGTCAGTCTGTGGATTCAAAAGAAAAACAAAATGCTTTTGAAATTGGACAGGTAAAAATTTTAAAAGATTTCTGGATTTCTATTTCTCATACTTATGTTGCATGATGCAGATTATTGATTATAGATTTTTCTATTTTTTCTACAGAAATATATAGATAGGGCCGCAGCTCTAGAGGGACTCTCACCTCATGTACCACTGTATAAAGTTACAGAAGGCAACGAACCTTGCTTTTTCACAACATACTTTTCATGGGATCATGCAAAAGCTACTGTATGTTTTTAAACTTCAGGATTTCCCTTTTATCATTTGTCTTTGATATTTTTTATTCATCATTATCACTCATAACAATTTTTGGCATGTCTAAATTGGTAGAGAAAAGGACATGCTTGCTAGCAATATTTGCAAAGGAAAAAATTCATAGTCTTGCCATGAAACATAAGGTTCGCAATATATTAAGAAATAATTTTACAGAAGAGAGAACTACTAGTAAAAGTATCGAGGAATAAAAAATGCCCTGTCAATGAGTAGTGTGTACACGTTGTTGTAATTAAATTTGGGCTGTCCAAATTTAATCTAGTTGGTCTAGATTAAAATGTTTATTTTGTAATTTTTTAGATGATAAAGTTAATTTTTTAAAAAGTAGCAGTTGGAAGATTATTTTTATTATAGTTAAAAAATATTGAAGACGTAATAATGTAATAAAATTATATCTTGACTGCCAAATTTAATCTAAATAGTCTATATTTATGATAAGCACCCGATGGTCTTAATTCTTGATAAGCATGGGATGCAAGTGCCAATCAACCGACTTAAATATCTTATAAAGTATCTCATCAATCAAATGACCTCTTTTAGGAAGTTAACATTTAAGCAGCTATACGCTACGACACTTAGCCTTCACCAAACCAAACAAACACAACAACCCCCCCCTGGGTGCCAAAAAAAAAAAAAAAAGCGGTTGCTGTCTGAAACAGGTTTACTTGGTGATTTTAACGTATTTATTGGATTAGTATGCTATTTGTGATTGATTGATGTGATCATGAAGTTTTAAAGAACATATTTAAACAAGCCAAGATAAAAGGCCAAGGCCAAAGCACATAGGTTTTTACCAGTGCATTATTTTCCTGTTGAACTGCAGGCTCAAGGAAACTCGTTCCAGAAAAAGGTGTCATTACTTTTTGGGATTGGCCATGCTGTTGAGGTAAGCATTGATTTAATTTAATAGAATAGTATATTATTAACTATAAATGTAAATCAGCTTATGGAATGTATGTTATTGTTCACACCTGATGTAGAAATTGGACCTCTTTTAGAGCAATTTAATCATGTGTGTTAGAAATCATATATATGAATGTGGAAATTTGAAGAATTAAAAGTAGAGGGAAAATAAGGGCTTTAAAATGTTATTAATCTTTGAATGAATGATAATATAAACAAACCTTTATATAGGTAAAAATATAAGTTAATAAGCTAAATTTATAATATATCGTGATCCTAATATCTTATATTTATTCTTTTAAGATATGATAATATAATTCTATCATAATCTTAACATCTCAGATTTTTTCTTTTAAAATATGATAATTTAATATTCAAATATGATTTTAAATAATATCCAAACTTAATTTTAGATAATTAATTAAATAACTAACAAAACATAATGTTAATTAATTAATAATTAATTCTAAATTAGCGCATCTCAATAATGAATTAATTGTTGATGGATATCATTATTTTAACTTTGTTGTCTTGCATTTGTTTAATAATGATTTGTTGAATTTGGTGACAGGATAAGTCCAATGGATCCAGTCAAGGAGGAGGACCTAGACAAAGAGCAGAAGCTTTAGCTGCCTTATCTTCTGCATTTAATTCGCCTTCTGAGAGAACATCCAGCATGGTATGTCAACTTTACAGATGAGTTATTGGCATTTTCGTTTTTAGTATTCTTGATTATAAGTTGATGATCTTTGAACAAGCTACCATGGCTTTACTCAGGTGTTTGGATTGGATTGGGGGAGGGGCAACTTGGGGTAGATAACATAGATTTTATTTCCAATGGAGCCCCAAAAGATGGGGAAAAACCATAATAAGAAAATTGGTGCTTCTTTCTAATTTTTTTGTAATTTCACTGGCGCAGGATAGAGATAGACTGAACGGAGTAAATCAAGGGGGTCCAAGACAAAGAGCTGAAGCTTTAGCTGCCTTGAACTCTGCATTTAATTCATCATCCCCAGGTAGAAATACAGTTCCCAGGCCTGCTGGAACAAGTCAAGGTTCACAAAGAGCAGCAGCGGTAGCTGCTCTTTCAAACGTTCTTACTGCTGAGAAGAAGCACTACTCACCTGATTCCTCTCCTGCTGGGCCAATCAGCAGTCCTGTTGCTGAAAGCAGTGCCTCTGGTAAGATAAAGTTCTTATCTATGCGAGATGGTTCTTTATACGCGAATATCCTGCTGCTACCACCACAACCCCTAACCTCTCTCCCTCTTTCAGTATTTGGCAAGGGCCAATCTTTTTATTTTCCAGATTAATATGCAACTTTGTACAATTGTCATTTTACGTTTATTTGGAAGAAGTTGAAACCTCGTTTTCTTAGATGCAAGACAAGAAACTGCATCTACCTATAATATAACTGATGCAAGCTTTTCCCTTCGATGGGAAGCTCCGAAGCCACATGCTAATGTCACTGAGGCAAAAAATTCAGAATGTTCACAACCCTTAGCTGCAACTAATATTTTTCTCTTGTTTGTGCAACCAATTCTGGGTGCTCTGAAATATCTGACGAGTGAGTTCTTGTGTCAGAAGTTAAAAGTGAAAGTGGCCAGTCTGAAACAGAAGGTCATGAAGAAGTTGCAGATGCCAAGGAGACTGAAGAACTTGCAACTGAAGCAGGTAGCAATGGTGATGTAGAACCAAAACAGGAAAATGTTGAGGATGGGAATGATAATCAAAGTAGTCAGAGCACGTTCAGTTATGATCAACTAAAGACCAAATCTAGTAGTCCTGTGTCTGGGATAGATTTCAAACGAAGAGAGGTTAGCCTTGATTTGCCGTTGCTGATTTAATTTATCCCGTCGGGAGTGATGTTAATATATAATCTTTTTCTCTCCAATTGGTGTATCTCAGGCCTATCTATCAGATGAAGACTTCAACACGGTATTTGGAATGACAAAAGAAGCATTCTATAAATTGCCAAAATGGAAGCAAGACATGCAGAAAAGGAAAGCTGATCTGTTTTAGAGTTAATTATTACAATGAGTGATATATATCTGCTGTTTTGCACCCTAACATACTTTTCTTGGAATCCACTTTTTATCTGTGGAATGGTTGTGGTATTATTGAAAGTCCAAGTTGGATTCCGGTGCGTGGCAATTTGCTGTTTGGCCTTTGATGGATGTAAACCTGTGGTTAGTGTCGGAATTGATTGTGATACTGCATGGAGAGTGAGTTTTAGTTTATCCTTTGAAATTGGTTTTGCCTCGTATAATGATGATCACATATTGTAGCTATGAAGACGGTGGTCAGGTTCATTCTTTCATTTGATCAGGTTTGTAATTTTAATACATGGATTTATTCATGTTGTTTTTGGTCCGGGGGGCGGGTGTATATGTACTGCTTTTTAATATAAAGTATGAAAATTTGTTTGTTTGTTATTTATGATTTTGAATTATTTATTTATTCCCCATTTTTTTGTCCTTTTTCGGTACATGAATTATTCATTTCTGGTTCTAGGTATCCTTCCTCGGTTTATGAGCTGGCCCTCGTTAGGCATAAGATAATGCATTTATAGCATTCACTTATTAAATGCTTAATTAACTCAATAACCAATTTAACACTGCCGGGGTTTTGCGATTGTGCTTGGCTAGGAAAGTAGAGTTTTTTTTCTTTTGGACAATATAGGAAAGTAGAGTTTATGAAGTGAAAAAAAAAAGCTCGAAATTTCGTGAGTTATGAGTTAATTACGTTGTTTTATTGCCCTGAAGTTGCGCGATAATTTTGTCAAAGATATATTTCGTTTCTGCAAGCGTTAGAATACATAATTTGTAAGTATATAGTATAAAAAATTAGATTTTGACCATGTATGTAAGATGTGATTTTTTTCTCGCGATCTAATATATCATTAGATTTACTTGCTATGCTTTTATATGGACATTGATAGAATGATTTAGGGACGGTGTAAGTTATAATAAATATATATTAATCTGAGGATGTATTGATTACCGATATAGGGGTGTTGAAGGATTACCATTGAATTATTTTTCTGTGCTTGAATTACGTGCTAAGCATCGCGAAGTCCAACTGTACACGATCACGTCCTTCCCATCATTGTGTTCAACTAGAAAATTGTCTTTCAACTATCCGTCTGTCATTATTCTTCACAACTTCACAAATTCACAGTACGTGAGAACTTTTAAAATCAGTTTTTGACAAGTTTCCCGGTGTGGCAATTAAATCTCGGAATGGCTGAACGGAAGAATTTTCTTACTAGAATTCCTGCTTCCCACGGCCTCAAAAATGTTTATATTATTGCTTTTAATAAAAGGGTTTTACAGGTTAACATATTACAAAAATTTGGTAATAATTTAAATTATAGGAAAAAAAGGCGCCTGCAAAAAAAAATAGTTTTAAAAACGTTTGTCTAAATTTTGTCTCTAGCCAGTAAAAAATTGTCTGAATTTTGTTTTTCACGAGCCTTTCTGTGGCTATCACAAACACAACACATGTGTACCAGTCTACCAGATCTATATCACATAATACAAATCTCAACTTAGAAGATTATCTTAAAAAGAATCGTTATTTTTGTTTCTACATGGCAAGTGCTAACAATTTCTATATAGGGAAGAATCTACTTCAGATGAGCATATGTTCTTCCTAATAAAAGAATTAAGGCCGCCATCCTCCGTGCCGCGTTGAATTATTACGTAATCCCACAATGACGTGGAAGAAGCTGCGCTAGGATCAGCCACTGATCTCGTATCCGATATTGACTCGTTGGTCGTTATCAAATTCACGTCCTTCAACGTGAACCTGCTCCCCACCAGATGACTCAGTACCACCGACTCGGACACGGAGTTCTTCGCGCGTTTTTTCATCGCCCACCGAACAATCTCCGTCAGCATCGTTTTCGATAATCGCCGGATGCCTTTCCCTCCGCCCATTATGATCGCCGAGTTCACGCGTCCGCCTCCTTGACTTTTCTCCGAGTTGTTCCTACTCCGCGTCATCCTCAAGCTACGACTCTCTGGATCCCTATGCAACAAAATGGACTCGGGGCTCCGGTTCCTGACTCTTACCAACGGGTCCTTCACTACTACCGTATTCTTCACGTCTACCAGCATTATATGCTTGAAACTCCGCTTGACCCGACCGAGCAACATCGGGTAACATGCCCATCTTCTCAAACTCAGAGGGACGGGGCCTAGGAACCCGGCCAGCGAGTTCTCCGGATCGAGTTCTTCCGGGTCAAATCTCAGAACCGACCCGTAACTCAACAGAGGGACGCGCTCTTCTGAATCTGATCCGCCATTCCCTGTTTCTGGGTTTGTGAGATTGCTTTTAGTTCTCGTGCCCCACAATGGCTCCTCGATTACCGCCCCCTTCTTGACCATCTTGAAAAACTTCGTCACGTCGAATTTGGGAGAATGCTTCCGGATCTTGGGATGATGGGTCACATTCGTTTGGGTGTAGTGTTGGATAAGTGAAAGGAACGAGTCGTTCTCTTCCTGAATAATGGGGGTGAATCTCGATGACAAGGAAGCAGAATCGAACATGAAAACGACGTCGGCGCTGGCAGTGAGGCCCGACCTGTGCAGAACTCTGAGAAACAATCGAAACTCCTCGTCGGTGGTGTCGGCAACCACGTGACCCACAACGAGATCTTTCATGGCTCTGGTTCCTCTCCTGTACAGAGTACCCATCCGTTGCAGAGCGGGCGATGGAAAGTGCTCGCAGTTGGAGGCACATTTTCCCAATTTGGGAAACCAGTAGCTAGCTTTGGGTTCTGTAGTGGGATTGTGAATAGGGGGAGATTTCTGCGACAAAAATCGACGATGGGCGTTAGATTCGATGGTAGATAGAGTGAAGAAGAGGACGAGAGTGGTGAAGAGGAGGAGAGCGCAGAGGGAAATGATGCATTGAGCTGTGGAGAAAATGCGAATGGGATTGGGTCTCTTGACAGAGGGAGGAGGGGGTGGAGGAGGAGGGGAAGAAAAGAACTTAGGTTTGTCGGCAATGGGGGAGGTTTCTTCAGGGAAGAATACTAAGAAGAGACCCATGCCCTTAGCCATAGCGTTTGCCCAGAAGCCCGAATCTCTCTTTGGTTGTGTGGCGGAAGATGATTCTGTGAAGATATGTGTTTCCAGTGTCTTGTATTCATGCTTGGGGAAGGGAAGATTCATGAGGCTCTTTCTACTCGCTCATTAATTTGACCCCATGCGGCTTATTCTTCTTTAGGTGGTGCGTTTCAGGACGACCACGACCTTGACCATCAATTAGAGAGAGCAGTACTGTAAATGGAGGAGAAGCATGTGTTATTACCGCATTGTGCAGGACGTATATAATGCAACTTCACGAGAAGAGGAAAATGAAAACTGCAACAGATTTGTTAATTGCAGAGAAGGAATGGATCTCGGTGTTTAACCAAGCGGGGAGGAGAGAAGGGGACCTGATTTGATGGGGGAATAATGGAGGAATGAGTAATAGAACAAAGTGAGAGTGAAATTAGGCAAGAGGATTTGGGAGGGGAAAGGTCAATGTGACCGAACCAACAAAAATAGTAAGCGACGAACGTGGAGATCCCAATTCTGAATATAGAATTATTTGATTTGATGCACGCCATGCATTCCCCATATATACTCTTACGTTTCCAACGAAGAAATCTGAGACATGAGAGTGAAAGTAGTAAATTACAAAACACAGAGCATGGCAATGAGTATTGAGTGTAAAAAAATGATGCATAAAATAAAATTTACCTTGTTTGTTTGGTTTGTTAATCATTACAGGAAAATAGCGGAAGGTGGTGAAAAATGCAAGTGGACGAGAGATTATGGGATTCTCTCTCTCCCCTAGCCCGCGGGATTCATTTTATAATCTTCATCAATATGCTAAAATATAAAAGGTATCAAAGAACACATTTTTCACGAGTTAATGAATTTCTCCAGCTTTTTTTACGAATGCACGAGTTTAATTCCATTTTGCTGTTGTTTATTCAAATTAAGAGTAGCTTTAACAGATAATAAATTCTACACCTTTCTTCTTTTTTCCCCCCAAAATTTCACACACCCACTTACACATATATTGAATTTTATTGTTCAGAGACAATGAAACTTTGAGAGGGGGAAGGAGATTGCCGTGTAGTGGAAGCTTCCAATAGACAGAGGAGGAGTGTGACAACTCATCATTGCCTCTCTCTCTCTCTCTCTCCCCGCTCTTTATTATATGTCTGCGTCCTCTGTTTGTACTGTTGGACGCCGAAGCTTCCTACCTCTTTACTTACCTGTTGCCACGCTATCACAACGTTGCCAAACAAAGTTTCCGCTTTTTAACACAATTCAAAGTCCAAGAAGCGAAGTCACTTGCCATATTCTACAGCTTCGCTAGGGAAGTTTTCAAAATATACTATCATCATGGAAAATTCGCCAAGTCCTTCTTCATTTTATGAAAATATATTTGAGGAGTTATTCATCTCGCACCAATGGCGGTGAATTATTGAGCACGTGTAAATTAATTAGTTAGTCTGCAATTTCTGGCGTCTGCATCCAATAAAGAAGCGCATATCATGGAATGGAAACCGCGATTGGTGGATTTTTGTGGGCCATAATGTGGGCTATTGACTCATGGGCCCTGTAGATAGGCCCAAATTAAGCCTTGTTTTTGTCTTTACAAGTCATTTCACATATTTTCAGAGCATTAATTATTTTTCTTTCATACATACATTTGGTACACGTGGAATAGAAAATAGAAGATATTAATATTAAATACGTGAAAAAGTGTAGTGTTACTGAGGGGGAAATCACGGGCGTTAACTTTGAAGGGAAATGACAGAGTTGTACTCTGGTGTGAGTGGCGCTAACATGCTCATTCATACCTTTTGTTCTTACCTGCTTTCCCAACTCTGCCACCAACCTTTGCTTATTACTATACCTATCAATAGTAAAACTCCCATCGTCACTAACACTGCACGTAAATATCAAAATTATCTCAACATCATTCTCGGATGCCTTTTAGATTTGATGTCGTCATGAGAGTCAGCTGCACCCTGGCTTCTTCACCCCGGCACAAGTGGCACCCAACATGCACCTTACTTTGACTACTTTCCAAACCCCCCCAAATGACAGAATTGCCCCTCCTCCCATCCTAGCCGTTACATCGTATCTCCCCAAATGCCACATGAAACCCCACAAACGACCACTTCCGTAATTACCATCCCCTGACTCAGCCCTGTCGTTGCAGTTATCTCCTCCACCGTCACTGCTCTAACCCAATTCGATCACTCTGTTCTTGGACCAAGCTTGAACTCCATCCATGGCTTCTTCTTCCTCTGATCCTCCCGCCAAGTCCGAGCTTGGCTCCGCCATGCCAGAGACTTCGGAAGCAGCCATCACCCACGATCAGGTGTCCTTATACAGGGATTTCAAGAAGGCGAAGAAAGAGAGAGGATGTACGGCCAAAGATCGAATCAGCAAAATGCCTCCTTGTGCTGCCGGTAAACGCAGCTCAATATATCGTGGTGTCACCAGGTTCGTTTGTTCTTTGCTTTCTCTGAATGGTCCTATATCCTCTCTTGGTTAATTGCGTCACTGTTTTTTTCCTTGATTTGTAGTCATGTTTAATTCTTCAGAGATTACTGTCCCTTTTCATTTCTTTCATTAAATGGGAAAGTGAGCATAAAACAGAACGGTAACTGACAAATACTATCATCATGTGTGCCACGTCACAATGCTTAAGGTAATACGTCAAAAATTCCTTTTCAAAGTATGCTGTCTGTCTGTCATTCATCATCTGCTATCCCGTTTTGGTGCCTTTTCTGGAATCATAAGATGGGATTGAGTTTCTAACTATTTTGAATCTCTTGTATCGTCGTCTCTGCTTTTGAGATGTGGAAGCTTTTCTGAAATATGTTTGATGAATTATTAGGCATAGATGGACTGGTCGTTATGAGGCACATCTTTGGGATAAGACCACGTGGAACCAAAATCAGAATAAGAAAGGAAAGCAAGGTGTTTTCTTTTCTCTGCCTTCCTTACTTCCATTTCTTTCTAATTATGAAGTTATTGGTAAAAACATTTGAATATCACGCTCTTATGATCCTACAATTACTCACATAATCTCATTATTATTTTGCTGTGCATTGGGCATGGATATGCTGCACGATATAATTCCATCGGTGATGGCAGTTTACTTGGGTTTGTTGCCTTCGTCCTCTTATATTCTTTCTTTCTTGAAGTTGTTACATTGCACCATTCATTATGATGATCGTTTATGATGCAGGGGCATATGATGATGAAGAGGCTGCAGCTAGAGCTTATGACCTTGCGGCTCTAAAATATTGGGGTCCTGGCACTCTCATTAATTTTCCAGTAAGATAAGTGCTTTGGAGAAATTCTGTGTCTGCTTTTGTGTCTATTAATTTTCCAGTAAGATAAGTGCTTTGGAGAAATTCTGTGTCTGCTTTTGTGTCTAGTTCTCTTTTTCTTTTTCTTTCTAAGCCAAAAGGGTCATGTGTCTATTCACTTCTTACATTATTCTCTGATATTAAAAAATGCTTTGCATGACCTGAATTTGAAATTGAAAACTGCCACTTTGCTCAGGGACTATTAAGTGTAGTATCCACAATCTTTATCCCAAAACAAAAAAGAGCATCTACCATGCATTCTTTCCCTGAGACATTACTCGCACAATACTCAATATTTTGTTTTGAATTAACTTATGGTATGAATCCAACAAATTTAGCGCTTTCTATTACGAAAAATGTATATCTGCTATTAACATATGCAGTGTCTAATTTTCCTAAGGTATTGATCACATTCTGTAATTCCGGTGGCCTTCAGCAGGAAGAGGGAAGACAAGATATTCTATTTATGGTATATACAATAATTTCTGCATCAAGCTTTGATCTGTGTACTGCAGGTGTCTGATTATACAAGAGATCTTGAAGAAATGCAGAATTTTTCAAGAGAAGAATACCTAGCATCTTTACGACGGTATGTTTACGCGCGCGCGCACACGTCACCGAACATTTTCTATCAGGAATTCAACTGCTGCTTACATGTGATGCTTTCTGCAGAAAGAGCAGTGGATTTTCAAGAGGACTCTCAAAATATCGTGGACTTTCCAGGTGTGGATCCATCTTGAAGGATTCCAAATGCATGAAAACCCGATACCCAAACATATCCTTTGTCTCTGTACACTGGTGTTTATGAGTTATTTGAAATTTAACGCTCTTCACTAAGCACCTTTATGGTGCCTGACACGGTTTTGATTCTTGATTTCAATTCTGCATTTCATATTGCATGTGATGGTACAAAAAAATTAGTCGATGGGAACCATCGTATGGTCGCACGTCTGGATCTGACTACTTCAATAGCATGCATTATGGTAAGTTCTAATCATATTTAGTGCTCAAGCAATCATCTATCAAACCTATTTATATATAAACCACATCTTTTATGGTAAAATCAAACCGCATATTCTTTGGCACTGCATGAATTCAACTTATTTTCGCCTATTTTATCTGCTAGATCATTACTATCTATCTTATTGCTCTGTAATGATGTTAAAGGTACAGGTGATGATTCAGCTGCAGAAAGTGAATATTTAAGTAGTTTCAGTGTAGACAGAAAGATTGATTTAACAAGTTACGTCAAGTGGTGGGGATCTAATAACAAGAGTGGTCGCCAAGCTGATGCTGGAATAAAATCATCAGAAGAAGAAAAAAAGCGCAGTTTTGGTGGAGATCATTTCAGTGAACTCAGAACATTGGAACAGCAAGAACAGCCTACTGAACCATATCAGATGCCACTGTTAGGCACGTCCCATGATGAAAAGAAACATAAGAATACTTCAGTTTCTGCCTTAAGTATCTTGTCTCGATCAACTGCTTACAAGAGCTTGCTAGAGAAAGCATCAAAGAGAGAAGAAAATAGCAGTACTGACCCTAATGAAAATGACAACAAAAATAGCATCTGTAAGTTGGACCGTGGCAAGGCGGTGGAGAAATCATCGGATCATGGTGGCGGCGATGGAAGAACTGAATCTGTAATGGGGATGAGTGGGGCTTTGTCTCTTCAAAAGAATGTTTACAACAACCCAGTGGCTCCATTCCTGTCTGCACCACTTTTGACTGCTTATAATGCTATGGATCCCTTAGTAGATCCTCTTCTCTGGACTTCTCTTGCTCCTATGCTTCCTGCTGGCCTTTCCCGTAATGCTCAGGTAATATATGTTTTAAAGCTCATCTCTTTACATGTTTACAGGATTTATTTTCTTATGTTGTTAGTACTAGTACGATGTTATTTGTAGTTTGATATATCTATATCATGGGTTACAGAAAACAAGGGTGATATACCTGCATTTATTCATCAAATTTATCCCCAGGTGACTTAAAAGGTCACTCACTCATTTGCAGGTTACCAAGACTGAGGGCAGTCCATCTTATGCCGTGTTTCAGGCGGAGAAGTGATTGGAAGAATAGCAAGTTGCTCAAGAACTGAGAGAATAACATAATTGGAGTTTAGATCTTCATATAGAATGAGAGATTCAAGTGTCTGATGAACTATGCATGCTGCTTGTCATACACAATCAAAGATCACTGTGCTCACTGCTCTGTACATAACAAATCATTTCTTGCCATATGTTTCTGTCAAGTTTTTGCAGCCAGTGATTTCCTGTACACAACGAGGGATAATATAATAATATTTTCTAAATGAATGCTATTATTGATTTGTATCCGTGCTTATTAGAGAGTAAATACGATGGCTTCTTTTTTCCAAAGGAAATACGAGGGTTTATTGAATATTGGGAAGGACTCACTTATATAATTTTGCGTTTTGGTTTAATATTCAGAAATAATAGAACATAATACCAGGCACATGAAACTGAAAATACTTACTCACCTCCAATACTTAATATAAAAATTAATTGACTTTTTAATAAATTAAATAAACTAAATAAATTAGTTAATTATAATAAATTTAATTTTTAAAAATAAATTCATATTATATATTTTTTAAAAGATTTAAATTAATCAATTGTACAGATATGCTTATTTGTGAAACTTCATTCATTAGATATCAATACAACCATTGCAAACAAACAATCCAAACTGCTTCCTTCATGACATACGGGACTCCTACCCCTACGACTGAAACAAGGATCAAATAGAATTACAATGAAGTTAGGAGGCAGTGAGGGGCAAGAGCACGAAAGAGAAACCGGCCCGACCCGGTGAAATACAAGTCCAAAATAAAGGAAGCATACCCTTTTCATATTCTACAGCTTCGCTGGTTTAGGTAATACAATAGTATTATACGCTTGTCCTCAATATTTAAGGACACTTGTAGTCAACGAGTGTTTGTGACATAATCCCTGGCAGACTAGTTGATTTTACTTTGAGCGTTCTAGCCTCCTCTTGTACTAAAATAAAAAAGCTTCGCTGGTCTACTACCCTCAAGCTCGGCCTCTCTCTTCAACCCTCTCATACCTTCCATCTCCTAAAATGGCAAGCAAACTCTAACACGGCTTTAATTTGCAGAAAAGATGGTAGACTGAAGAAGAAGAAGTACCATAGTTGGTAAAAGCAGGAGCCTTTCTTCGACGCAGATGCAGCCAAGATTGTTGGCTGAATAGATAGATGGAAGACGAGTAGGCTCGGCTGCTGCTACTGGTACTTATTAGTAATGTTTAGAACAAGACTAGAAAAGGGGAAAGGCTCACGTTTACCATTTATTGGTTGGTATTAGTGGTTTGTTAATGAGCGGCGAATTCTCTTGGTTTTATTTGTAGCTTTTGAAATATTTTACTTGAAAAAAACTGAAATTAATATTCTTTTGGATAAACCTATATATTTAGTCTTTTTGTATATTGTTGGACATGTTATTATCTAAATCATCTGAGAACTAAGTCATGCCTTACTGAAAAAATACACACTCAACATATGCCACATTTCATCTTAATATAAAATCCCCTTTACAATGTAATTTATATTAAAATTGATCTTATATTTAAGATTTAAGGGAGTAATTGACAATTCTAAATAATCAATAAGACTAGGTGAATAGCAACTCAGTCTTTAAAGTAAAAGTATAGCAGTTAAAGTCCTTTCCCAACCTTGCTTCTCCTTAATTGCAACAAATTGTTGATATGCTTTTAATTATTGAATATAGCATTTTATTCTAGTCATTAATTATAGTGAGGGGTAAAATTAGAAAATCACAAATTGCTCCCAAAGTTTCTTACATTTGTAGTTTTCGAGAGACCGTATAATAACGTCCTATTGTCTGCATAACACAAACGCATAAAACTAGATATATGATCGAACTGTCTTCACTGTTCAACTTATTCCTAACTTAGACAATATATATATGTAGCCCTGTACGTTTAGTATATTATGATATACAGTATATGACGGATTTATTTGCATGACTGGGGCATTAAAATACTGGGGCTTGTCTTGGTCTTCAAATCTCTCTGTCCTTGGTTCACATCGAGCCTCACTCCAAATAACATAGGCCTTTCGTCTTCTTCCTCATTTTTCTTGGCATGCTTAGCCACTAGCTCCAGCAGCTCCCTGCACTTCCTCTTCATGGCCGCCAGCTCAGAGCTCAATGCCCCGTTCTCTCTCCTCAGTCTCTTGTTTTCATCTACGAGACTGGAATATCCACAAGACGAAGAGGTTGAAGAAGACCTTTGCTCTTCCTCAGAATATTCCTGATGATTTGCCTGTGTTGATCCTTCTGGTTGTTGTTGCTGCTGCTGCCTGTTCGCCCACGCCTTTCTTCGTCTAATCTCACTCAGTTTTTCTTTCTCCCCCTTCCTAAACTTGTTGTTGCAAAATTCCCATCTGTTCGTTGCCGCTTTACGAAACCCCTGCCATCATTAATTAACAACTTTAATCCTTCAATTTTGATAATAATTACAGTTATTTACTCAATCAAAGACATTAAAGACTGAGGTTTGTAATGGTCAAAAACCTGTAGTGGTCCTTTGATACAAAAGCCAAAGATATTTGGACGCTTTCAACTATTCAAACTAGTTATAATTTTCTTATGTGGAATCTATACGATCGATAGGAAAATTGAAAGGGTAATTACGTGGGAGAAATAAAGATGCTGTGCATACGGAGTATATATATAGGTGTGTACGTACATAGGTATTCAGCTGGCGAACAAAGCTGGAGAAGTTGCTGTGCTTGAAGAGAGTAGGAAGAAGGTCACGCGCAAACTCCGCCGGCTGCCACACCACAAACGCCGTGCCGTCGTCGTTCCACGATATGACGCTGTCGGTCGCCGGATCCTCCACCAGCATGTATGTCTTTAACAAGAAGGGTGGTGGGTTCGACTTTCTCGCATGTGACTGATCCAACGACTCTTTATTATTCTTCACTCCATCCATCATCATCATATATTTTCCTTTAATTTCTTTCTATGCCGCCTGCTTCTATCTATGAGAAAGAAGAAGAAGATGATTGAGAAGGATAGCTAAGGGGGAGAAGAGAAGAAGAGCAGTTAAGAATTCCCAGCCCCAGCAATAGAAACCCAACACGACTCCACAGTTCATGAGAATTGCAACGCCCTTAATTGCCCTTCTATTTCCTCCTTCCTCAACAAATATTTGAAACGTATCTTATAAGCCATCCTCTATATATAGTCAACTATTTCACAGCTTCCACTATGTATATCTTTCCCATTAGAATATATATATCATCATGCTGCGTAAAAGAGATGGATCCATGAATTTTCTGAGTCAAATCAACAAATGTATTTTATTTTATCTTAGCATCGTCCGGATTCATGTTTACAGTATGAACCTGGTTATTAGTTAAATGAAAGACAAAGCAACACGAGCGCGTGAAGGTCAACAGTAATAACATGTTTTAATAAAGTCAAAAGAAATTATTGAAGTCGACAGGGTCGCAAAGCAAACTATTGACTAATGAGATTTTTGTCGCATCCAGATCAGAGCTATGAACAGTGGAGATTATGACAGGGACACGACGTTATCCAGATTATGGTGAAGTTGGAATTAAGAAAAGAAGAAAAGGAAGGGGGGTTGGGATAATGAAGTTGGCATGTGGTGAGTGTTTGGCGGAATCGTCATAATTGAAGAGACAATTTTCTACGAAAATAATGTCAGTTTAAGTCGTGTAGGTGTGCTGATATTTTCATTCATGAAGCCAGTGTTACGTGTAGATTAAGATTCCTTCTTGTTCTCTCCTAGAACTTCTCTCGTACGTCGTGGTGACACAGTTTTGTTTTGATTTATTCCTCTAATGCATGACGGTGTTATATAATCATATAATGCATTTGTGGCGTTTTCTCTGATGGAAGATATGACTTGTTTATTTGACCTTTTGCATTCTTCCAGCTGTCCCATTTCTTCCATTCACTTTTCAACGATAATCCTATGCTCCAATTGCCGAGCAAGAAACCCGTAATTTGTATGCATACTCACAACTTTGATATTATTTTATCTATTTAAATTTATCTAAAATAAACTTATAATAAGTGAATTTAAATAGATTTAAATAATAAAATATATTAATAAGCTATGAGCTAACTATTAGACAGTTCGTAGCCCATCTATATATATTTTTATTAATTTTATTATATTATATTATATTTATTTAAATTTATTTTTATTATATATTAATATATTTTTTTAAATTTATTTTGTAGAGGTACAGGCAGTTATATCTATAACTATCAGAAATAAATATAATATAGATGATGTATAATCATAATTCAATTAAATAATTAAGATTATGGATGATTATAATATGTGAGTATTGTGGATTGTGTGGTTATAAATTTATAGTTATTATTATGATATTTTATTTTCTGATTTTAAGATAAACAATCATATCATGTGTATACTATTATTGTTTTATTTTTATTGTTATTAGAACTTTAAATATGTTTAAATAAAAAAAATATTTTTATCTTTGATAAACGGGTTGCCTATACCTATTGGAGCCTAAACAGGTTCAGTCCAACCCATTTAATACTGATTTATACGGGTTGGGGCACAGGTATAGGCCAATCTGTGCCTAAAAAAAATAAATGGACAAAATATAGGTTGACTATCGATTAGCCTACCTCACCTATTGCTCAGCCTTAATTGCCACCAGCAGAATTTATATTATATATATATATATATTTTATTTTGATAAGACTAGATATAGAGTTTTAATTATAATATTTTTATTTATTTTATTTTTTAAAATTATATATATTTTTAAAATATCCTTACATAATTATACATATTAAAGGAATTTATATTAAAGATAATTTAAAATATAAATAATTAAAAGAGATATTTTAGGAAAGATAAAAATGTTTAAAGAATAAGTTGTGGCTAATGATTTTTATTGTGGTGGGCCCAATTAAATTACGTTTGAGTTCCACAAGTTTTTTGCCCATATTAGACAAAGATTAGGACATCTAATCATCTTAGGATACATCCGCGCGTGTATGTTTGTGTGCATAGTGAAGATAATATCGCCTTCCCTTCAGAGGATTCCAATAGAATGTGTCTATAAATTTAACTATTCATGGGACCTGCAAGCTAAGGTATGAAAAGAGCAATTGATTTTTCTAACTCTCTGTAGAAAACTAGATAATTTGTGTGTGCGCAGGTTGACCCTTTTTTTCAACATATACGGTGAAATAATATTTAAAAAAAAAACTTTTACACGAAAGTTGGAGATTAAAATTTTTATTGATGATCGATAATGACTTAAATAAGAGTATCTATACGCTTAGTGTGTAAAATTTGCAGAGTATTATTACTCTACAGATATAAAAATTTATTAAATCATTCCTATCAATAAATTTTTTAATAAGAGATATTTTTTTAAATAAAAAAATTCCAGCTTTTATTGAAGCCTTCGAGTGATGGCCAATTACCTTTTTTATTTTTAAGAAAATTATAGGGAGCTCACCCTAAAAACCTACTTTAATCCCATATGAGTACAATTCCTCTGGTAATCTCGTATTATCAGTGCATGCCTTCTAGATTCAAAAGAATGTTCCCTGCTGAGTTTTTCTCTCTCATTTATTCAGCGGACGGATTTAGACAAATTTGGGAAGCAAGTAAATTTGGTTGGGCCGCTCAACTTTCTTGACTTCCCTTTTTTCTTTTTTTTTAACGTCTTTAACAAGTATGTCTCACCAACCACCTCTTCCTACTCCTACTCCTCCTTCGTGGATTACATATTTTGTATATAACATAATATTGGTATTATTTAAAAAAGAAGAAGGAAGATTTGATTCTGTTTTTAAATTATAGGTAAATCTAATTTTTTTAAAAAAATTATGTAAAATAATATTTTCTATATGACTTAAAAAATACGTGTACTCGTTACGGCAACTTATTTCGTTTCAGATTATTTCTTACCGGTCATGACTTTCCCTTTAACATTGTATGTAAAATTACACAATTCAATATTTAATTATTTAATTATTTAATTATATTCCTTAGGGCAGGGCACGCTGGAAATTTCACTGATTAGGAACCCTAATTTCTTCAAACTGCGTTGGCGGGGAAGAGTCTTTTTATTAGATTATATAGTCAAACGCGTACAAGTGTTTTTCCCTCTATAAAATTGAGGAATAATTTCATAAATAGGTTTTCTTCGTGCACAAAGAAACAAGAGCCGTCTAACTTTATAATATTGATTAAAAAAAGTAAAAGAAGCCTTGCCGACATTTAAGCCTGTAGTTTTTTTTTTGTTACAATAAGCTAATAGTTTTTTTTATATATATCCCCCACTAAAATTAGAGTATAATTTTATTATTCATAAACTGCTTATTTAAGGTTTACGAGATCGTCTACTAAATGAGCCCTTACAACAACAGCGAGAATCGAACCCATATTTTTATAGAATTGATCATATTTCTTATTATATATGTCACCTCTCATTAGCACATGCCAATATTTTTTTTTTGTATGATCTTTTTAAAAATATGTTAGGCTCAAATTCAAGAGTAGGGAAGTGATATTAATATTAAATAAGATAAATCTTTTATTATCATCTTATATAAATTTATATATTTACAAATTATAATATGTCTTTTAAGTATCGTAATTGAAATTATACCAAAATTATATTGTGTGGCAAGCCGATTATGGGCTAATATGGGCCATCTGATATCTCTAGTATTGCCCAAATTATGATCCATTCCTTGATCTGACCCTTTTCTCCTGCGCCGGCCCCAAAGAAAAACATGCACCAAGTACAGTAACGATTTTCCCTTTCCCACGTTTTCATACGGAGTGCAAATAAGTGACCAGACAAGTTGACTTTAACTTCTTCGACTATTTTAAATATGAATAAAATAGAAGATCAGAGATAATTATATGTCATATTTTAAACATGTATAAAAAATATCAGGGACACAACATATATGTCATATAAATCAAATGTCACGACCCACCATGCTACATCATCATGGCTTCATCTGCAAGTAAATTATGTATTAATTAATTAATTAATTAATCGGCTTAACTGTACCCCGTTCAACGTTGCCAGGATGATAATACTGCCAATGGAACCTAGTTTATTGTCCCTTTCTTAACCAGTGTATCTAAAATATCATATTTCCATTTAAACAATCTATTCTATTGTCTTGGTCATCTTTCCTCTGATAAAGAATTTCAAAATATGGCATTGGAGTATCTTTTACTTAGATACTATTATTCTGATTTTGAAAATTTGATTTTGTTTCATTATAATTATGATTATAATTTCTACTCCATACTTTTAACAAACTATTACTTTTTTATATCATTATTTAGTAATGAAATTAATAGCTGGTTAAATTCAAGTGACATTACATTTTACATTTTAAATATAAAAAAAATATTTCAGTCAGATATCATTAAATTTTATTATGATCGAAATTATTTAATAATTTCATTCAAACATTTAATAATTTCACTACTTTATATGCATAGTGTTAAATAATTATTTATTTCATGAGAAGGATAGTATTAAAAACTCCCTAATCCTTATTACCCGACTTGAGGCCCGCGAATATAGATGAAAAAAAAAAAAACAAGGCAGCGCGTGTTCCACAAGCCCGTACGAAAAATGAAACGGATCAATTCGAGCAGATGGCGCTTTAACTGGTGTTCTCTCATTGTATGGTCTTAAACTTCAATGGCTGCTGCGAAGATAGGCATCGGACTGGCCCTCGGCTTCTCCACTCACCGAGTCTCAATGGCCACACTCTCCTCCACCTCCCTCCATCATCAACAGCATCCCGTCGTCTTCCTCAATTCATGCTCGTCTTCCTCTACTCGGCGCATTGACTCGCTCCGAACTCGTCCTTCTCTCCTCAGACTCCGAGCCTCATCCGCCGACGCGCCTAACTCCCCAGGTTTCTACTCACTTGCCTGCACAGTCACTCTCTCACTCTCTCACAACTCTTTTTCTTGAGCCTGCGTCTGATGCTTTAATGCTTGGAATTGAACTTTAGCGAGTGGACAGCCTCTTTTTTGTTCCCTTTATTGTATCATCACGTTTCGGAGATAATATAGAGATAAGATGCATGTTTATGGCAAATTCTTATCTTCAAAGTCCAGTTATGCTATAGATCATTAGTGCTGACGCTATATTCAGTCTCCGAAGAGAGAGAGCTTTTCATAATCGGCCGGTCCGGTACTTCTTAATTTCGATAACTTGGAAACTGAACCCACATTGGCGATGTGCCTTGAGAAAACTTCATGTCCTCGTTGCGTAAAGCATGGAGGATAATTGAACCAATGCGGCGACTTCTTTGTGATTTCTCTTTCTCCGATCGATTACGCTGGAAGAAAGACACTTTTGGACAGATTTATTTATCATGTCGTTTCCTCCGCTTATTTGATTAATCCAGCGTTCTTAGGCCAACGTTTGGCTTGTCAATTACAAATTAGCCATAGTAACGCAGTGATTGTTATTGGTCTTAATACGTTTTTTTTCTTTTCACAGGAAAAGATGTCGAGAATTTAGTCATTATAGGTTCAGGTCCTGCAGGATACACAGCGGCAATATATGCGGCTCGTGCCAATTTAAAACCTGTAGTTTTTGAAGGTTACCAAGTAGGTGGCGTACCTGGGGGGCAGTTGATGACCACCACGGAAGTGGAGAACTTTCCAGGATTTCCAGATGGGATAACTGGTCCCGATCTGATGGACAAGTATTAGAACTGAAAAAAAAAAAGATTTATTACAATTATCTTGTTATTGATGGACATGAAGACCTTGTGATTTACAAATTTCCTGCCTGTCTATGCAGGATGCGACGGCAAGCTGAGCGCTGGGGAGCAGAATTGTTCCAAGAAGATGTTGAAGCTATGGACGTTAAAAATAGTCCTTTCACAGTCCAAAGCAGTGAACGTAAGGTGATATGTTTATCAGCCACAAGTTGATTTAAAATTACATGATTGCATAATTTATTGGTAACGAAATAAATTTATCAAAATTTTTTATTAACATTTCATTTCAGGTCAAGTGCCATACTGTCATTTTTGCTACTGGAGCTACAGCAAGGAGACTTAGGCTACCCCGAGAAGATGAATTTTGGAGTAGAGGAATTAGTGCCTGTGCGATCTGTGATGGAGCCTCCCCTCTCTTTAAGGGCCAGGTCCTTGCTGTAGTAGGAGGGGGAGATACAGCTACAGAGGAAGCAATATACTTGACTAAATATGCTCGTCATGTTCACTTACTTGTGCGTAAGGACCAACTAAAGGCTTCCAAAGCCATGCAAGATAGGTGGGTCTGAATCTGATGAACATTTCCCAACTTTAATTACTTGGTAGTGTGTGTTTTTATGTGGAGCTTTCTGTTTGGATTCCTTGATGAAGGTAAATTATATACTAATAAACAATTTGTACGTGAGTTTTCAACTCCCTGAATGTTTGTTTAACAGGTTGATTATCGCGAATGTTTCAGAGTGTTCAACAATCCCAATGTCACTGTGCACTTCAATACGGAGACTGTGGATGTCGTGAGCAGTACAAAAGGTCAGATGTCTGGAATTTTAATTCGAAATGTGGATACTAGGGAGGAGTCTGTGCTTGAGGCGAAGGGGCTATTTTATGGTATTGGTCATTCGCCAAACAGCCAACTACTGGAAGGGCAAGTTGCGCTTGACCACTCTGGCTATATCTTAGTTGAAGAGGGTACTGCAAACACTTCAGTTGAAGGTATATTTGCAGCTGGAGATGTGCAGGTAACCTGTTGAAAATATTCCTCCGTTGTATTTTTCCAGCAAACTTGTATTAGTTCTAACTTTTAAATAGTTGCAAAACAAAAGTAAAACTTATTCAGGACCAAATTCGGTAGTTATGAAATGATATTCTTGGTACTGAGCATATAACTAAAATAACTTTTAAGGAGATTTTCTGAGTCTATCTTGGTTGATGTTACCATTTTTCTGATATAACCTGTATGTAGTAAGTGCTGTAGGTTCTCTTAATTCATCTTCTTTCTCTATGCTCTCATAGGATCACGAATGGAGGCAAGCAATAACTGCTGCTGGTTCTGGGTGCATTGCTGCTTTATCAGCTGAGAGATATCTTGTTAGCAATGATCTTCTTGTGGAGTTCCATCAGGTATTTGACTTCAATAGACTCTGATTATATGTGAGCTTATTGTCCTCTGGATTTATGGTCCTTCAGTATGTTTCAATAATTTTTTCTGACCTTCTATTTACTTGTAACAGCCTGCAACTGAAGAGGTTAAGAAGGACCTCACAGATAGGGATGTTCAAGAGGGTTTTGACATCACACTTACAAAGCATAAAGGGCAGGTATGTGTTTCCTTGCTAGGTTCCCGTGGTAGTGGGATTGAATTCTGGCTTTTATTAGGTAGCCGAAGAAATCTGGTTTTTATCATTTTAATTCTGGGTTTGAATTATAATATATTTTCTTCCTTTGTTATATCCTCTTTGTAGTATGCTCTGCGAAAATTGTACCATGAAAGTCCGAGGCTTATATTTGTAATATATACATCGCCAACTTGTGGTCCATGTAGGACTTTGAAGCCAATTCTCAGTAAGGTATGTGAAATAAAAAACGGGAAATAAAAGCTGTTTCACTTTCCTTGAGCATATAACATGGTACTTGCCATATGTTTTTTACACTGTGATCATTAAACTTGTGTGACATGATACTGGTGTCGTTCTTTTCATGCTACGAATGAACACAAATGACATAATATTTCTATTTGAAAGCGTGAAATTAATAAATTATGAACTTAATGGGGAAGGAAGAGATCACATTTACCTGTGCTTATGTATAATGGAATTTAAACTTCTTTCCACGTGTTATATCTTTGCTGGATTAAAATTTGAAACCAAGGCCATTCCTTATGTTAAACACCCTTTAAAAAGTGAACCTAATTTTTCCAACTGTAATAACATTTATGTGAAGAACTTAGTATGGAACACTTGGAGGCCCTTGCAATTTTGCTTGCTGAAGAGGAATGCCTTAAAATGCACTTGAGCTTAAACGAGTTTTGACATCATATTTTATGAATTTTGCTCAGCGTATTCCTTATGATTTTCATCATGTAGAATATGCTTTAGCATTTACTTGCGTTATTTAATAGTTACCTCTATTATAAATATTTTTATAGTATGCTTATTCATTTAATTGTAAAATGTTACAAAAATGTTTGAATTTCTTCTCTCAACGTCTCCCATGGCAGGTTATTGACGAATTTGATCAGAACATACATTTCGTTGAAATTGATATAGAGGAAGATCCAGAAATAGCAGAAGCTGCCGGTATCATGGGCACACCATGTGTACAGTTTTTCAAGAACAAGGAGATGCTCAAGTAAGTTATTTATTATCTATCCGTCGTCCTTATTTTTCGTCTTATCATCTTCATTGCAACTCGTTCTAAAGCTGATAATTTCCAGCGATAGCATTATAGACTGAAAGGCGATTGTTCCAGACTAGCTTCGTGAGTATATATGATTGTTGATGTTTGTGTAATGATATTGCAGGACTGTGTCAGGAGTGAAAATGAAGAGTGTGTACAGAGAATTCATTGAAGCAAATAAATAATAATGGAAACATTCAAGAGAGGAGGAGGGTTGAAAGTTGTTGATAGATACACGCCCTCATTTCGTGATTCATTTTTGTTTTCCAAATTGGTCCAAGTGGAAAATACTGTCAAATTTTGACAATTATTCCTTGAACTAATGAGGAACTTCATAGACTGTACATGTAGAGCTTCGAATACTTCATTACAGGTTTTTGACTGTTCCAGTGTATTTTAACACTTGAATTGTACAAGTTTCAATTATGATCTCAGTGACAGCATTGTGGCGATTGGATTGACTTGTATTCAAGCAAGAATACTAAGGAAGTTTCATATATTATCATTTTCATTATAAAATGGATAAATTTCTGTCCAAATTTATGCTTGTGCTGTTAAACTCACTGTGATCCTTTCTTTTAGCATTTGTTTCAATAAAGTCAGCGGAATGCGATGATGTACCGCCGGGATCATCAGCAAATATATATAATTGAGAAGAAACAAAACCATCTTGATTAGCAGAAGACAATCATAGCATCTACATTTTAATCGGTCGATATAACATCATATGACCTGTTAAGTGAAATTGCCCATAAAACTAAAGGCGTAGTTTTGAAGTTAAAATCAGAGAAATTTGTTAATGGAAGGCAGAAAAAAGTTTAGTTGTTTGATATTGGTCCCTAACTAAAGTTAGAGTATAGTCCAAAGGTTTAAAAAGCAGGGATTTATAAGATTGTTTATTAAACGAGTTTTCACAATAGTAATAAGAATTAAACTCATATCTTTGTATTTGGTTGGTGCCATGTTAATCATCCCTATCTGCTCCAGCCTGCAACTTTACTTCAATCAGTATCCAATATATTCTGACTCGATCCTCACCTTATCTAAGAGAGAGGGGGGGGGGGTTGTCTTGCTAAAAATGGAAGGAAGCAACATCCTTCTCGTTTATACTTTGTAGGATGAGGTTTATTGTTCATTATGGCACCGTATTGGGTAGGTTTCTTCTTCATGTTGAGGTTCTGTCATAGCATTAAATCTTTCATTCTATTATTGGTGTTTTTCTCAGTAAGAAAAATATAGTGAATTTCAGATCTTCTACAGCCAAGTATTTATTTGCTTAAACTTTTTTTTTGGTATTACAAAATATAATTGGATAATGAAAAGCTTACAAATTTGCTTGCAAAAAATTCTCTGGTTCTTTATTTTAATTACGGTATCTATCGAAAACAAGTTTATTAAAGTAAAAAATTCTTGACTTAAGCTTGATAAGGTGCATTAACTCTGAGAAAATTTGGGGAAAATCCCTCTTTGAAGTCTTTTCAAGGAGGAAGACCTAAATTAAAGTATTAATACCCTATGTATAAAATTTATAATATATTAATATTTTCTGAATATAAAAACCTATCAAATCATTCTCACCAATAATTTTCAATGAGATTTTCTCCTATTTTTCACTAAATCTCATTGAGGCTAGCATGCATATAATTAATTAAAGAGTCACTTAATAAGCAAAAAAATTAAAAGACGAGAAATACATATTGCCTTTATTTTTAACATAAAAAATATTAATAACTAATGTTTACGGAATAAATAAATAAATATTAATATATCTGGCCAAAAAAATAAATATCATATAGAGCAAAGAACGAAAATAATTGTAATCAAACGAGGCACGTGCTATTGCTATCCCATGGCACGGGCAAGCTGCTATAAATTGAACTAAATTCAGATATGCATGTTTTTATTTTCATTTATCTGTTTTGTTCTGGCATCGAATATACCTGGACATTATCCACAGATATCAGTGGACAGGTTTGAATCAACAAAGGCTCTCAGAGCACACTTTTTTAACATATGGGGACCCATATTCCATTTTATGAACTCACCACTTTTTTAACAAAATAGCTCCGATCGCCAGTGGTAGTTGGATATTCCACAGTATATATGACTCATCCAGTTATTGTAGATTTTTTTTTGGTTATCCATCCAGTTTACCAGAACTTTATCTCGATTACATCCGAATCTGATCCGCATCACGCATCTGGCTATAATAGATGAGTCTCCCAACGAGAATTTTTTACATACACCAAAACTTAAACTAATATATTCAAGGACCACATAAATGATATAGACAACACAAAAAAAAACAAAATATGACTATATATTCAAATAATTTGCTGTATCATTTTCCCTGTTTGCGGGGTAAACTAAGAAATCGACCATAACAATAATATAAACTATATTGCATCTTTCGAAGACATAATACCCTATTCAGCCGAATGGAACAGCTTGTTGTTTCTTGAAAGCGATACGAGGCTGCTTAGTGCTCAGTGAAAATCTTTCACTATAGTGTGGGCTTACCTTGGCATAAAACCACCGCAAGGGTGATATGTCTTTTGTTATACCGAAGTACTAAGAAAAGGATAAATCGGTGAGCTATAAAGGGGGTAACCGAGGCTTTCATGTCCCACCACTTGTCATGATTTGATGAAACCCCAAATATTAGTTTCAGAACTTGTTCTCCCTTAAATTTGGGGTTACCAGGAATCAGAGGATCAAATTCAAGCCCCAGTATGTCATTCTTGAGTTGCCCCTGCAGATTATAACAATATGACTCCAGTTCGTCAATATGCATTTAAATGATGGATCTCATAACTTAGTTCTAGCACTGAATTTAGTACCTGCACTGCCCAAGTAGCAAAGCTCAAGTAGGACATGGGGTAGCGCCAAAAGAACTTAGGAAGGTCAGGTAGTGGCCTGAACATTGGAGAACACATCATCATGAAAAGCTGCAACCATCAGTTAAACCGTTAATCAATTTCAGGAAAAGAAAATTTATTTTGGGGGCAGAGACACTGAGTTATGTTTGCTTACAGTCACTCCAGTTGCTACTCCTATGCCCATCAGGACATTAGGCACCAGTGAGGCTACTACCATAAGGCAGCCCTCAATGACAGATAGGCAGACGAATAAGTTGAGGAAGAAGAAAACAAATTGAGCTAAACTCAGATGAAGTTTCAACATGGAGTATGTGATTGTGACAAAGAAGAGCGACGTAACAAGTAGAAAAGGGAAAGATGATAGGATGGTTGATAGTGCAAACACAGCTTCTCCATAATTCCCTTTGGACCTTTCACCGTAGAGCCACCTGATTTTGGTTGGGGTGAGAAATGCATTAGTAGGGTGTGACAAGAGTTTAAGTAGCTTCTCTAGAACAAAAATTTTCCGTTCTTTATAGTTATACCTTCAATTCTTCAATGAAAAGTGGCAATCCTCCAAATGACAGACAAATTATGAACCCATATATGAATGATACACACTTTCCTCTAGCCAAGATTGAGTCCTTGTCAGTACCAAGATGACAAAAGAAGAGACCAATACCAGTGGCTGCCAGGCAATAGAAAAAGATCCTCAGCCAATAGTAGCCTATGTCCCTTGACATATTCAAGAATGATCGATGGGTCAGTGTGCAGAGCTGCATCCAACAGCTGGTACTGCCACTTACATTGGCCTCAATTACTTGATCTCCCTGCAACTTTAACAGCTTTTAATCCATCAGTTCTCATGGTTATGGTGCATGAATCATGGAGGTGAAATACATGATTATATACACATGATAGACAATGTTGAGTAATTCATACATTGGATTTCAAACATTGAATTCTCCTTCTTGAATTGATCATTTGCTCTGAATTTTTGTAAGTCTAAATGAGTGTCGCTCTAATCTCTTCTGTTTTCTTTCCTGTTGCAGGATTTGACGACGTAGGCTGTCAATGGTGAAATTCACATTCAGAATCAGAAGCAAGATATTTTTTTCAATAAAGATGCAAATAACAAGCTTCAACTAACAATACTTGCTTCCGTTCGCATCGGAGCTGCATTAATGGCGTCAAAGTCCAAATTAACACAGAGAAGGAAATGATCTGAAGGATTTCTTCTAGTCGGACAGGGGAACCCTGCATCAGCAAAGAACTGTTCCCAGGACACGATTAGAACTCTGAATTTGCACTAAAATTCATTGAAACATTAAGTTTCCCCAAATTGCTTACCTTCAAAGCCATCTCTGCTTCCCCAAAATAAACAGTTTCTCCGCTCGATAGCAAGAGAAGATCGTAAAAAATGTTAAAGATGTCATTGCCAGGCTGGTGAATGGAACAGACAACTACCTTTCCATCATTAGCTATGCAGCATAGGGTTTGAATCACATAGAAAGCAGAGGCACTATCAAGTCCACTTGTGGGTTCATCCAGAAGCAAGACGTGGGGTTGTGTCAAAATCTCAAGGCCAATGCTGAGTCTCATCTTTTCGCCACTGCTAATACCACGTAAATGCCAGTTCCCACTGTCAGCACATTCTTCCAGACCCAGCTGGATTACGGTTTCTTCCACCACCTTGCTTATCTCTTCTCGGGTCATTCTGAAAGGAAGCCTCAGATTTGCAGAGTATGCAAGGGTTTCTCTTACCGTCAAAGTCCCCAAGAACAGTTCTTCTGTATCCACATAAACTGGATAATATCGAAAAGAAATGGAAACAATCAAAACAATCCCTACTTGCAGAGAGGATCGACCTTTAACAATAACGTACATGGTAGTGAGTGTGGTAAGGAAAAGTTTTTTGAGTTTAGCAGCAGACGGGTTATCTTACCACTTCTCTGCATTTGAAGCATCTCTTCTTCCAACCGATTAGAACGTTGCCGGTCACTACGACATTCGCAGCAAGCCTTCCTGTACAAAACGTGGACACTGTTTTTTCAATAGAAATAACATATTACAGAACGAGTGATGTTGAACTATTCGGAGAGACAAGGTTACAGAACGCGATTTCAGTGGCGCCACCCCAGGAGCAGGAACACTCTTTTTTATTTTTTTTACATAAATTTTTAAAAAATAGTTGTGCGGACAAAATATTTTTCCAAACATCATAATTAAAATAATAATAAAATAATACTATTTAAATATTAAATATATTTTAAATAATTATATATTTTATTATTTTATTAACTTAAATCATAGGTACCATCACATACTCTTAAAAGTATCAAGTGATTTTTTTTAAACAAAAAATTTTAAATAAATTTAATAGTGATAACTTACTAAAATTAGAATAAACTCTAAAAATTAAAAAATATTTATAAAAAAATTATGAAATTATATATTAAATAAGCTTTTATATTAATTAATTAAACTCATATATATGTTAACTCTTAGTGATGAAATTTGTTTTTTGGACGTTAGAAATTTTTTTTTTAATTATTTATTTAATTTATTAGAGGTTTATTTTGACTATATTTAGATTTGACTCGCGTCATATATCTGGCTATAATAGATAAGTTTTTTAATAAAAAATTTTTATATACATAAAAATTTAAATTTAAAATTTTATTTAAATAATATTAAATTATTTATAATTCGAATTAATTTTTTACCATATGATGGGTGTTGGAGAAGTTGTCTGCTAAAGAAGGTATTTCAATTTTCAACTGTTGAGAAAACAGGTGTCCCCACAACGCTAAATGGTAAGGCCACTGCCACAACTTCGAGTCTTGTACATAAACCGGGCTTTGTTTGGGCCAACGACGCAATGCAGGCCTTATTTCTCTCTGACGATCATAAGGCGATCAACCCTCTATCCCGCTGCCTTTTCTTGCATCTCACACCAATAACAACTATTCACAGTGAGGTACCATTGTCCTTTGGTTCAATTAATGAAATGGGTCTTATAAAAAAAATAGTGAAATGGGTAAAATATTTGATTATTTATAATATAATTTATAAGGAGTATTATTTTATTATATCTTTAATCACATCATTTAAAGAAATATCTTAGCTCTTAGATATCTAAATTTATAGTTAAAATAATAGATAACTTAATCTACTCGATATTAGTATCACTTATAAAGAATTGAGACTTCTCTCTATCTTTTGATCATGGGTAAGTCTAATTTTTTTTTAAAAAAATTATACAAAAAACAAATATTCATAATGAGATGGACTACATGAATCATATATTATTATATTTTTAGCTTGTTTGAATAGACTTTTGAAAAATGATTTATAGAAAAAAAATATTTTTTTACAACTTTTATAAAATAGTTTTTAGAGAAATATTTATAAAAAAAATTATTCTCAATAAATAAGTATTTAGATAGTTATTACTATAAGAAATTTTATAATTGATAAATTACTATAAATAATATGAGATAAAAAAAGTATGCATTGCTCATTCATACTATTCATATTTATTCTCTCTTTTTTCCATCCGACTAATGAATCTTCTGTGCATGTTTTTCCTCTTATTCCATCCTCTGTCTCTTAGGCGAAGTAGCGTCCTTCAATAGCAACGTCGACAGCGGCACATGTTCTAGATCTAGTCCACATCATCAATGTCTGCTCGCTCCACTTTTTCTTCTTCCTTCATCGTCAGTGTCTCCTCGCTCTAGAGAGAAAAGGTAGTACAAATGGGACAACATCTAAAATAACCATAAGAGAGAGAAGAGGGAGAAGATAAGAGAGAGATTATTAAAAATGTATGAGTAAAATAATAATTGTATAGTCCATAAAATCTTTCACTTTTATATAAACTATTCATAATAGTTTATTAAAAACTATAATTTGATCAAAAAAATTTTTGAGATAAATATAATTATTTATTTTAAAAAATAAATAAAGTTTTGCCAAAAACAATTTTAAAATATAGTTTTAGTATTTGGTAAATAAGCACTCTATTTGGTAAACTTTATCCCATTAAGGGATATCATTGTGTTTTTGTATGTATGTACGTATACATTTATATAAGATCTTATCTGGCTAGTTCATCTATACTGATATCTTTTTATCCCTCCTTATGAAAAAAAGTGAACAGCTTTTATGAGGTGGGAATGGATGGTGTATTTAAAAAATGGCAGACTTTAAAAAATTAGATATAAAAAATAAATATCATTTTAAGAAATTAGTCATTAATTTAGTCCCATAGAAGCGAGAAATTATATTGCCAAGGGTAATTTTGATAGGATAAAAAAGTTTTTTAAGACAGTATAAAAAAAATAGAATTAAATTATAAATTAATTTTAAAAATTTATTTAATAAGATAAAAATAAATATAGAATTAATGTATATTTTTTTATAGTTTAAAATAAAATAGTTAAAAATATTTATTTTATAACTTGAAAAAATTAAAGTTATCTGATAATTTTATAACTTAAATAAAATAGTAAAAAATATTTTATTTTTATTTCTATAATTTTATTTTTTAATTTTTTAATAGAATTAAAATTATTTAAAATATTAAATATGAAAATAAAAGTTAAGAATTTTCACTGTACCAAAGGAAGTTGACACTTAAATTGTACCAAACATACCCTATTTAGCACAGGGGTGCCTGGGGAGGGCCTGAATTTCCATTGTGCAAAAGAAGGACCTGATTTTGCGTGCTGCGCACTCACATCAATCTGCGCCGCTGGATTGGTTCGATGAGAATGAGAAAGACAGACGGAGATCCTCTTCCTTCGCGTTTCAAACTGGGGCCCACAACGTGGCCTACCAATCTGAATTGGCCTATTTGAAAACTTTATAAACCGTAATTTTAAAAACTTTTTTAAATATTTTTTTTAAATAAATAATTATATTTATTTAAATAAAATTTTATAGACTAAATTATAATTTAAAATCAATATTTTAGATAAGTTAGTTAGAGTAACTTATAGAACAATAAAAGAGTTTATGAACTAACCAATTACTATATTACCCCTATTTTTTCTTATACATTCTCTCCTACTTTTTCTTACACATCTCCCCTCTCCCATCTCTCATACATTTTCTTACACCTTATCTCTTTTCTTTTCTTATACTCTTTCTCCTCTCTTCTCTTACATCTTATCTCTCCTAATTTAATACTCATATCTTTTTTTATAATTTACCAATAATAAAAATACTTTTAAAAATAATTATCCAAACACTCATTTATTCAAAACTATTTTTTTTCCATAAATTTTTCTCCAAAAACCCTTTTCTATAAACTGTTTAAATTTTTTTTTTATAATGTCATTTTCAAAATCCTATCTAAATATATACTATGGACCTATTTGGAAACCACTCCAAACGTGATTTCTAATAGCTTTTGGCCCTAAATCTCAATTTGGGAAAATTTTAAAACAAACAGTTATATTTGTTCAAATGGGTTTTTGGAGTAAATCATAGTTTAAAACTAAGGTTTCAGATAAACAGGTCAGAACAGCTTATGAAACAGTAAAAAAATTTATAAACTAACTAATTACTATATTATCCCTACTTTTTCTTACACCATATCTTCTACTTTTTCTTATACCATATCTTCTACTTTTTCTCTATTTTTTTTTCTTACACCCTCTCTCATTTCTCTTTATTTAATACTCATATATATTTTTTATAATTTATCAATAATAAAAGTATTTTTAAAAATAACTATTCAAACATTTATTTATTTAAAATTATTTTTTTATAATTTTTTTTATTTTTTTTTAAAAATTATCTATAAATATCTTTTTTATAAATATATTTTTAAAATTCTAAACATATGTTACATGTAACGTTACATATTCCGAACTTCGGCTTCTGACCCAAATCTAACACAAAACTTCGTGTTCCCCCTGGTGGTTGGCCCCACCAAATCTCACACACTCGCTGTTCATCACTCTCCTTCACCGTCTCATTCCCGAAAGTTACATCCACTCTGTTTTCTGGGTTCAGTTCCCGGGCAATAACCCCCACTTAATAGAACCTGTATTCCTCTCTCTCTCTCTCTCTCTCTCTGCATATCTCCTCATCCTCTTCAACTCTTGTCTTTTTTAAATAAAACAAAGAAAGAAAGAAAGTTGCTATCTTGGGTTTTGGCACTCTCTGGATTTTGATGATTTACTCGACGCTCTGTAGGAAGCCAGAAGATTTGAAGTTTTTCCTGTAGGATTGCTCCAGAACTGGCTTTCACGATTTCAATGTGACTTCACTAAAAGCTGAAGAAGCGGGTCAGTTTATTTTTTGCCCATTGTTCATTATAATCAGTTCGGTTAGTATAAAGAATTTGTTGTTTTGTTTCTTGTATTCCCAGAATATCTCCTATATTTTTCTTTTTTCTTCGTTTCCGTCTTAATCCATATCTATTGATTCTCAAAATAACTTCTGCAGCTTGGAGACGTTATGAAGCCGCAGTGGCTTGAAAGGGAAGTGGGCCCGCTCGGCATATCCAATCAGCCGTCGGAAAGAGAATTCATTTCTTGCTGACATGGTCTCGTTCTCTGCAACGCAATTAACAAGATTCATGCAGGAGCCGTCCTCAAGGTATTACTACGTTCCGTTATCGCGTTCATGATTTCTTCTCGCTAATATAATATTTCACCCGCCAGAGTTTCAAACAGTTACGTATAATCAAACAGGAGCTTCTCATAATAGGCATGTCGCAAATTTGAGTCTTGCGTTATTTGTTCTCTCTCTATTTAACTGATACAATTTTCCCCCATGGCTTTTTAGGTTGTGGATTGTCAAATGCCCTCGCTATCAGTTGCTAGGGATTTCCAGCCTTTGCCTGCCTACCATATACTTTGAAAATGTAAGAAATTTTCTGGTTGCAGCAGAAGAATTAAAGCTCCCAGCTTTTGAAGCTTCTGACCTTGAACGGGTAATTTTGTGAATTAGTTACCATATCATGCGAATGAATTGGAAAGTAAAAAAATTGCTTTTAACCTTGTGTTTTAGTGAATGGTTGACTATTTATTGTACAGGATGCTGTAGACATGGGATCAGTAACTAAGGTTGTCGATTGCGTTTTAGCGCTTAAATCGCATCAAGAGTGGAAGCGGACAAACACTGAGAATGGAAGTAACAGGCACTTAAGATCTCCTTTTTTAATGCACTCTGCCAGAAGAATGTATTCAAGCCCCTCAACCGCAATATCTTCAGATGCCTGTAGGCGCTTGGATTTGTCAGCCACATCAGATAAAGAGCACTCTCTAGGGTGTTTTTCAGAAACCAGAAGGTTTAACCACTCTCTGTTGCCTTAATACATGGTTTGGTATTTACAAAAGCTTTAATTTTCAATTTAGAAATGAACTCTTCATTATGCTGAGAAATATGATACAAATAGCTCATAAAAGAAAGTTGCATCTGATCAGTCAACTTGTATAAGCCTATGAATTCAGACCCTGATAAACCGTTCCTACTTCTCAGTTCTCACTCTCAGTTGGCAATAATTTTTATTTCTTTCCCTATACTTCTATTGAACCCAGGCAAGATTGTGGAATCAGTTGTTAAGCTATTGGTTGACTGTATGGTTGAGGGCAAAGAAAATATTGACGGCAACCTTGTTGCTTCTCTTCGTAATGCTCAACAGGTATTGTAATGAATTGTAATCATGTAAACATCTGACTCCAGATTATTAAATAAACATATTGAAATGCATTGGTTGACAAACCCTTGAGCGTTTTATCTTTCTCCTTTTGATGCTACAGGATCCAATTAAGCTATTTAGTGTGATCATGTCAACTTGTCTTGGGGATCAGCTCCAAACAAAGTTCCCTGAGGTGAGTGTGATGTTATCCATGATCTTTATGTATGATTTGTCTGTATCCCAAAAGTCATATTGTTATCTTGCTTATATGTAGCAGTCGCAGAAATATAAATATATTGTTATCTCTCTTATATCTTGCCAAAAACTCATTTTGACTGGAAACAGTTAGCATTGCTGCTGAGGGGTTTTACAAAAGAAAGAAGAACTTTACCTAATTCAATATCCACAGCATCAGATGAATCTACACTTCCAAGTTTTAAGGTATCTTTGTTTTTGTAATACTTCTTAGCCTGACGATTATGTACTAAAATTTATGCATGAAACAGTCTCTCAATATTTCTTCCATACTACTTGCAATGTACATCTTGTCAGTAAGTTTAAAAGACAGACTTTGATGTGACCGATGTTTTCCTTGTATAGTGTTGCAGAGGTTGCACTACTGAGTGCACTTGCAGCCAGAAGCAACTCTTTGACCTACAGGAAAAAGAACTTGTGGTATGTTTTCATGTAGCTTGTTTTCACTTCTAGTTCTGGAGTATATATGAATGAATTATTGAATTGAATGTGATTTAATTAGAACTTCGGTTACGAAAATAGAAGAAGTTATAACATTGTTGAAATAAAGAACGATGCTTTTGTTTAGATATAGTCCTGTCTGAATCTGGAAATATGGGTGATAACCCTTCTTACATGAAACTCAAAGCATTAGCGGATACTGCTAACTGTGAAGGTCATAACAATGAGTGCATATTTCATCTTTTTACATGGTCATTTGTTTGTAACATGAACTTCATAAAAATGCTGGTATAATGACCTGTCTTTCAGGATCTCAAAGCTCTCCTGTTGAAAACTAAGAATGAGTTTGAAGAGATGAAGTCCCAGTTTCAAAGAGATATGAATTACCTTGGTATGGGTAGCCACTGTATTTTGCAAGTTTATTATGTTACCCCAACTACAACATCCTAAGAAGCAGCTTATTGTCTTATTTATAATCTTTAGTTATATTGTCTCTATCCATGACTACGTATTCTAATGCCGAAAAAGCTTGGAATATGGATGGTTATAATGTTTAAGAAGAGTGCTCACGTTTCATGGTTATAACCGTCTATTCCTATATTGCTACGTGAGTTCAGGAAGCCAGGTACTTGAAATGTCCACTGCTGCATGTGGATATTACAAGGTGGTGAAGGAGAACAGCAAATTATACAATAGGGTCCAAGATCTGAAAGGTTGATCTGCTTTTAACTTGGAACCTTCTTTTAATGTTTAAAGTGTCAGTTTTTTTTTTTTGAATGATTTTAAGTTTCCTTAAACTAACTGTCTACACTTTTCAAATTCAATCTTATTCAGGTAACATTCGAGTTCACTGCAGAATTAGGCCATCCTTCAGTGCTGAGTCCAAGAATGTTATAGATTTCATAGGAAAGTATGGTTCTCTAGTCCTATTAGATCCATCAAAAACACAAAAAGATGGAAGGAAGGCTTTTCAGTTTAATCGGGTTTTTGAACCATCAGCTAGCCAAGGTGAAATATACCAGGACGCTCTACCAGTAATTCGATATGTGATCCATGGATATAACGTTTGTATATTTGCCTATGGACAAACTGGTTCTGGGAAGACATATACCATGGTAATATACTTTGATATGATCTATTCTGCTTTTGTTTCATTTAAATTCGAGTCACTATTAGTGGTTCCCTTTATCTAAACTTGGCCTTAACCTATGTTCAACTTTTTTTCTGACAGAGTGGGCCATCAGGTGGATCTTCTAAAGATAGGGGGATTAATTATCTTGCTTTGAATGATCTTTTCCAGATGTCTAACCAACGAAAGGACATCATAACTTACGACATTTACGTTCAAATGATTGAGATTTACAATGAGCAAGTACGAGACTTACTTGCAGAGGTAAAAACAGACAACAACTTAGAGATACGAAGTTGTAATGACAATGGCTTGAACCTTCCAGACGCTGCATTGCGTTCTGTAAAATCTACGCGTGATATATTGAGCCTCATGAAACTTGGTGAGGTTAACCGAGCTGTTAGTTCCACTTGCATCAACAACCGGAGTAGTCGTTCCCACAGGTCAGATTCTAATACCAAGTGCTATGATTGAGAAACTATAAAATAATTTAGTAGATACTGATGATTCTGTTTCGCACGGGTCTCAGTGTTCTTACTGTGCATGTTCATGGCAAAGATATCTCTGGAAGCACCATTCGTGGTTGCTTGCATTTGATAGACCTTGCTGGAAGTGAGCGAGTGGAGAAGTCTGAAGTTACAGGGGAAAGACTAAAAGAAGCACAATTCATCAACAAGTCTCTTTCCTGTTTGGGGATGTGATCACAGCCCTGGCTCAAAAGAATTCTCACATCCCTTACAGGAATAGTAAACTCACCGTTCTGTTGCAGGATTCCTTAGGTTGTTGTAATTCACACTCTGTTGCTTTCCCTCATTACAATTAAACGTTGCACCATTTGTTCATGTGAGTTCTCTCTCGGTAATTTTCTGCATCAGGTGGGCAAGCCAAAACATTGATGTTTGCACATGTGAGTCCTGAAGAAGAGTCCTTTGGCGAAACAGTCAGTACTTTAAAGTTTGCTCAGCGAGTTTCCACTGTGGAACTTGGAGCGGCTCGATCGAATAGAGAAAGTAGTGAGGTTATGCAACTCAAGCAACAGGTAAGAGAATTGGATACAATGGTTTAAATTCAAGGCTTACTAAGTTGGTTCCTTGGTGTCAAAGTCGTTATTTCCTCTGTTTTGTTTGGTTGAGAACCTTAGGATGGCATTGTCGAACAAGGAAGCAGCACAGAGGGTACAGCTAAGTAGGACTAAAGAACCACGGACTCCATCTGAGAAAACTCCATTGCGCCTTAGAAGACTTATCATTGAGAATTGTACCAAAAGGAATGACAACACTTCATTGAAACCTGAGGATAAAAGTGGAATTAAATCATCTTCTTTTATGCCTCGTGCAAGAAGATTGAGCTTGGAAGGTTCAAAAAGCATCATCAAGACGGACACTGGACAGGCACAAGATGTTACTGATGTAAGCAAAACTCTACAGTTGGATTCGGTGTCTCAACAGAAAAATCGTCCTCCGCGAGATGCAGATGCAGTGCCAAAACCGTTAGGCCATTTCAGCAACAGCAGTTCCAAGTTAGAGCTGCATACTAAAGCTCCTCGAAGCCCTACAAGCATTAAATATCAGGAGATGGTGATGAAAATAGATTTTGCAGCTCAAGTTCATCCTCTTATACTACCTGAGACACCTGAACCACAGGGGTTTGATAAGATGGAGACATATAAAGCTGCAAGGAGTGATGTTGCAGTTTCCATGGATTTCCAGACACCAAATGTGGTTAGCAGCACAAATGGGAAAGGTTCCCCAATAAGGAGATCCTTACGGACCATCGGAAAACTCATTAATGGACCAGATAAGAGGTGGGGGAAATAAAGCAACCAAATTTCATCTCGTGCTTTTGGCCTTTTTATTGAATATTTGCATGTGAAACTGCAGGAGCCAAAATATGGTGGAAGTGAAGTCACCCATGAAGAGCAATACTAACATAAATGAAGCAAAATCACCACCAAGTTCTGTTGCGAGAACAAGGAGGAGGTAATCTCTAACGGGGGGATTCAGGCACCTGGCACTGAAAACTCTCATAGATCTTCTCTTGGAGGGAAGTCTGTGGTCTCCAGTAAGTAAAACACAAGAAAGAAATTTTCTCCACGTATTTCATTGACTACATGTTATTGATTCGTTAGTGTTGTTTATTTCTGTAGGCTATAAGGAGCAGAGAAACATGAAAACTCCTCCCATACGATCAGCCACCAAGAGGGGAAAACGGTGGCTATAGAAAAGTAGGGAACAACTGTGGGTATTGCTTTGACTCTAAGCACGCTGAAACTAACTTTTGTGTAGGACGTCATCAACCCGTTCTTCCTGTAATTATCAAAATTACGTTTATAAAAATCAAGTTTTGATTTTTCTCCCGTCTCTGGTTTCAATAAGAAGTTGAAAGTTGCCAACTTTTGTTAGCAGCAACAACCCGTATTGCTAATTGCCATTGCTTCGCATAGGTCTCCAGAATTTTGTTTGCCACGTCTAAGGTAATGTGTGCCTGAGGTTTTCAAGATCAGGGTGGTGTTCTTCAAGAGCGTAGGTGTATACTAGTTGATCCTGAATTAGCACATATAATCCTTGATGTCTCTTTTTTGTGTTTGTAATTATCTTCTTAAGTAATAACGTTGCTACGTGTTACTATGGAAAAAATCATATAACTTAAGGTTGCCTTTAGTCAAAAGTGGAGTCTGCATTACCGCAGCATGCTAATTACATGTTTGAGGATAATATCCACTACTGTCTCAATCATTATTAGAATATGATGAGCATCTTCCTCCATTGTACTGGAGGCGACTTCTACTATAACTTTTTATATTAAATTTCCCATATTTTAAAAGGAAAAATACAATTTGTTCATCTTATATTTAAATATACGGTCAACTGAAATTCTTAAAATTGAGAATAGATTTTGAAGATGTAAAAATGCAAGCATGCCAGAATCTGCCAGAACTCTGAATTTCTTAGCCGCTAGTGGTCCCCATCGAATCTGCCCAACGTGTACATGCTTCCTTGTAGTACCAAACTGACATACAACAAATGACGCTCCCATTGAAAGTATGAAAATATCTATCATCAATGTACCCCTTTCTTTGTTTTCTTTTCTTTTTTCTTTTTTCTAAAAAAAAAAACTTTAAATTTACATTTCGATTCATATTTCACGGAAGCTAAAAAAAGAAATTATACTTTTATTTTTTAACTAATAAAAAGTATACATTTATAATTGTCTTGCTTTGTTTAAAAGAAGAAGAAGGAGAGGCGCAATCTAAACAACCAGTGGCGCCAATTAAAGAATGAAAAAGTTGAAAAGGAATAGTTACATGAAAGTATGAAACAAATGAAGTTTACTGATGAGATAAATGCCTATTTAATTTTGAAACACTGTATTCATAAGCACGACGCAACCTCTTCTGGAATCTTCTGAGATCCAATGTAACATTTTGGCTATCAAGATAGATCTTCTTAGTGTATTCCCAACCCTTCTGGTTTATGCTTTCTGGGTCTCTAAGAACAGGATCATCTCTATCATACTTCTTCCACAAAGAGCTTTCTTTAGCCTGGATTTCATACCCTATATATTTCAATCCAAGCTTTTTGGCAGGTCCACCATAATATGTTTCTGCTGCCCAAGATGTTCCTAGAGGAATCACTTGAATGAACACAGAACCAGGTCTCATGAACAGAAAATGTGTCATCGCAGCACCATGAACTCCAACCATGACCTCACTTGCATTGAGTGCTCTATAAATCTTTGCCAATTCTGTTGTTCTACCTGGCCTTAAAACTTCAACTTTAAACCCAATTTCTGCAGCTATTTTCACTAGCAAGTTCTCATTGGTTATCATTCTTGATCCTGCTCTTGACAGAATAGTCAATTTAGGTTTGTTCCCTTGATTTTCTGGTAAAACCGGGAATAATCTATCTTGTGCTTCCTTTGCTTCATCTTGGATCAAGCCTTTAATCCGAGGCCAGTAAGCTCGATCTAGAAGGTTCCGGAAGTCAACAATACTCTTGTTATCTTCCATCAAGCTAGAATCCACAGTAAGCTCATCATGGATTCTCAGACCGGTAATGGCTTCGGGGAAGCAATGGGTCCGGTTATCTCCACTGAAATCAATGGCAGGAAAGTCTGACAGATGAGAAAGGATGTCTCCATACTTCATGATCCACCAATCGTGGTATTCCAGGATGATGAACACAACCTGTTTGTTAAAATGCTGGGAAGTGATGAACAAAGGTATGATCCCATCATTGAATTCGTGATAAACATTGCCGGTATAGCCCCCAGTGGAGAAGAACAATGCAGGAACATCATGATGAACATCACAACTATGATTACCAGAACCCAAACTCACTTTCTTGGAAATGATGTTCAGTTCATCAATGGCGTCCATGACACTTGTTTCCCATTTCCGAGTATATGGCTTGATCTTTTCACGTTGGAGTACCCGATCATTGTCCAGTTTACCACTTACATCTGTTGTTGACACATTAGTCATATGATTGTTGAAGCTGATGGGATTGTAAAGGAAGACTGAGGAGGAGGAAGAATGTGTTCTTATGTCCCCTTTCATTATGCAGATATCGGAACGGTAACCAGTCCTATCGCAACATATAGTTCCTGCATCACCAATTGAAGTATGTAAGATATCAAAGAAAAACATCCACTTTTGAATAGTTAGACCAAGGCCAGTTATAGAAGATATAAAAGCGTGTGAATCAAATTTTTAGAGAACAGGCCTCCCAAGACATGGCTCTATCCCTAGTCCTAATGAAAAATAGGAATTTCTGAGATACAAGACATGAATTTCACTACTACGTCGTCTTAATATTATTAGTCAGTAAGTGAAGCAAGCATAATCCTGAAGGTCAATCCTCTATGAACATGATGTAACCAGATGATTGAACATCTAAAGTTGACACTAAAAAGATCAACACAGAGAAAAAAAGAGAATAGGAACACCAACCATCGGAAACTGAAGAGCATAACCCGATCACGGTCGGACCGTTTTCCGTCAAGAGAGGGTCTGAAAAGCGCAAAGAAAGAGCAACAAAGTTTAGAGTGGTACAGAGACATGGGGAAATAAAAACAGAAAGAAAGAAAACAGGGGAAGGCGTGAGGGGAGAAACTTACACAAGTGGGGCAGATTGAAAGAGACGCCGATGAAAGAAGGAGCTAAGACGAAGCAGCATGAGAGGAGAGTGAGAAAGAAGAGATAGAACAACCTGGAGCTGGTTCTGTTGCAATAGCCAGCGTCAGGATTTTCAGTTTGGCAAACGTCGTCTTTAATGGATTCTCCTCCTTTCCTAAGCTGATGGTGGCGGTGATAGCGGACCATTTCTCCCTCAAAGGAAGTATTTTTATCCCTCAACGAGTTTCACTTCAGAGTTATGAAGAAAGATGCAGAGCCAGAGAGTAAGAAGCAAGTGGGGAAAGAAATAGAGAGGGTGGTGAGTTTTGAGCAGCCTTGGAAGTTGGTTCTGGAGATTTGCAACGAGTGGATGAAACAGTATGGGGATTGGGAAGATGAAGGCGAGAGGAAAGGAGAAAGTTTCAAAGGAGGCTTATAAGAGAAGGGGGAGAGTGGGGAAGAGGCTTTTGTGGGGTGCTTGTTGTATAGCTGGATCCACAGAAAACCGTGTACAGACGACTAGATTGAACTGAAACCTTCCAAGTAAGGTCTGCTTGACGCTGACTGCAACATTGGTGGCTTTCTCGCTTACGCGGAACGCGATGTGAAGGATTTTATTTTAGTATTTTTTATCAAAAAAAATTAATAACTATTATTAAATATGCGTATCGATTGCATGCAAATACTGGTATTTTTGCCAAGGCGGCGCCTTTTGACATTTGTATTTTATAATTCTTTATAAATCAAATTTTCATGTATTAGTAAAGTTGTCGTTCGTAAAAAGGCATGTTACCCGTACAAATGTGATTAGGTCCGGGGAAGACAAGTTCAAAGGTGGGAAGGCTTCTGATGTCCAAACTTAAGTGCACGCACATAAGCAAACCTTTATTGCCCCCATTTTTCTCTTATTAGTATCCATTGATAAAAACACGCCTTGTTCTCTTAGATTATGCAGAAGATAAAATTATTAAAGGGGGACAGCAGAAAAATAACACAAGAGAGTGCATATTTTAGTGGGTGATGGAGTCACCGAGAAGGACCAGAGAGTAAATTAAACTAGTAGATTGAGTCAGGCACTTGCATAACCACTGTTCTTCTGAATTCTGATCCTCCACTCCTGTGGCGTCAACCCCGACCATGACTTTCTGCTTCTGCCCTCACCCATTGCAGATCGCATACTCTTTTATCTGCAGTTTTATAAACGGAAAAGAAATAGTTCTCACTAAAAAAGTTTAAAAAACAAATACTTTAATTTCATCTAACTTCAAGATCGCTGATCACCCTGTAACATAATCTATCAAAATTGGGATTATCATTCTCAAATATAACACCACTCCTAGCCTGCCAAATTGCATCTATAGTCGTACAAAACACAGCCAAATTGTTTGGTACCAGGAATTTGAGGGAGAGATTGAAATTTTTTTTTCCGAGTTAGATTTAAAAAACAAGATTATAAAATTTTAAAAAAGAAGAGTAATAAGATAAAAGGGTAAGAAAAATTAATTAAAACCTTCTAAACTCTATTTCACTAATTTTTTTAAAATACAAGGCAGACAAAATTCCCCCCCTCTTTCCCAGAAACAAATCATCCATCAAGCAAATATCCAAAATCATGAGATCCTTTTACCTTATGTTTAGATAGGAAGAAAATTATGGAGGAAATAATATTATGGGAAAAACTTTCAAAAATAGTAATTTTCTTACTATTTTAAAAAAATATTTATACTATTATTTCTCCCCTATTTTTCTTTTATTTTTCCTTTTCGTCCCAACATACTCAAAATGACAATAGAGCAATTAGAGGATAAGGCCCAACAATATTCAATAACATTTGGAGGCCCAATTCAAACCATAATCCATACTCCTCCTCTAATGATCGAATCTAGTCTTATCATGACTATCTCCACGTCTCCCTCATTTCCACAGCTTTGGCGACGCAATTCATGTCTTGTTAGCCGTACAATTTAGGCCAAGTCACCAAACGCTTCCTTACGTTAACTATTCCAAGTCAACTATAGAGCATAATAATGCAATAAAGTACTATAAGTAATTGTATTCTATCTTAAAAAATCAATTTTGTTGAGTACTAATCTTTAGAAATAAGAAGACGGTAAAACAAACGGTTCAAAAAAACTCTTTCGTTACTGGAATAACAATGAAAAAGCTTGGAGAAATAGACAGAAAAGAAATTTGGTGATTCAATTCATATCCAATCGGATCGATCCGATTCATCCAGCTCAGCACACAAAATCCGCACACTCCACGAAACCCACGTGAACTTCCGAACAGGTCCAGTTATTCTACAGTCTTTCCACCTGCCCATATATATACCCAACACCGCCCTCTTACCCCTCATTTCGTTTTTCAATTTTGTATACGGTTCGTCTGTTCGACTTAGCTCCTAATAACCTGTAGCAGTCAAGGAAAGGCCCTAAAATCTGCTTGAAACTGTAAGAAATTCCCGCTCACCTTATAATCCCAGTCGCCTGCTACTCTAGTTAAAGAGATTGAATCTTTCTGGTACAAGAAACAGGTTGAATCCTTAATAGGAATCTGAATCGATCTCCTTCACCTTCTTGTTGATTTTAGAAAACATGTCTGACGCGTTCTGCAGCGACTGTAAGCGCCAGACCGAGGTGGTCTTCGATCACTCGGCCGGTGACACCGTGTGTTCTGAGTGCGGACTCGTGCTCGAGTCCCATAACATTGATGAAACTTCTGAGTGGCGTACCTTCGCTAACGAGTCTGCTGATAACGACCCGGTTCGTGTCGGTGGACCCACCAACCCGCTCTTGACTGACGGCGGCTTATCCACCGTCATAGCAAAGCCCAATGGAACCTCCGGCGAATTTCTATCGTCGTCTTTGGGTCGGTGGCAGAATCGCGGGTCGAACCCGGATCGAGGGCTGATTCTGGCTTTCAAGACCATTGCCACTATGTCAGATAGGTGAGCTAGGGTTTACTAACCTTTTAGTTTTCATCAATAGCGGCGCTGGGCAAAAAAATTTAATCTGAGAAACTTGATATGGAGGATGAGATTTTCTTGGAAATCTGGGTTTAACATTGCTATAATCTGTTCAATTGTATATCGGTATTGCCTTGCGAGACCGAAGCCATAAGGGGCGAGACGGTTAAACTTGTATATATTTGGGACTTCTTGACTATGTGAAAGTAGCTGTTTAAGTTAAATTGAGATGTAGTGTTGAATTTTTATTTTGGACAATTCTTGATTGGACACCGTTCGCTTAGAAATCTCACCGAGAAGCTTTGTCTGCTATATCATGGTAGTGAAAGAGGAATTGATGAGTTCCCATATCTTAGTTATTACAAGGTTGATATGATGGACTGTGAAGCCAATTGCTATGCATATAGATTTGTGGGATGCGTTCCGTTACAGATTCGTGAGTCATTATACTTCTCTCTCGAGATAGTAATAGGTGAATAAATCGGGCCAGGGAGAGTGCCAGAAAAAGTACATGGGGAGCAAAATATGCTGCGCCATCATTTTAAACATGCTTTGCTTACCATTCCTCTTGTTTGGATGAGTTTTTTATTTTGTCAAATAGTGTCTCCCTAAACTTCATCAAGGATTTTCTTTCTCTTCATTTTTTGATTGTTTTTTATACTTCCGAAACTCTGTGAGAGTATGGAGCTCATAATTAATACTCTACTTTTTTCATGTTTTCACATTGATACTTTAAAAGAGGTTTTTTTTTGCCATCCTTTACTTGAATTTTTCTATTAGGAAATTAGCTGATTGGTTTTAAATTTTCAGGTTGGGACTTGTTGCAACCATTAAGGTATGCTGCAATCTCATCTTTGATTGACTTTGAGCATTCTATTGCATATGTATCGTATCAATTTCTCCTTGAAGCTTTATCTTAATTCGGCTCTCCTATGTTCATCTTCATTTTTAAGTGAGTATTTTAGCCATATTTTTATTCCTTTTGCTGTTGATTTATAGGATCGGGCTAATGAAATATATAAGAGGGTTGAAGATCAGAAGTCCAGTAGGGGAAGAAACCAGGATGCTTTGTTGGCTGCTTGTCTTTACATAGCTTGTCGACAAGAAGACAAACCACGTACTGTAAAGGGTACATGCTGTGATTCTTTTAACGTCTGGATGCTAACTATTTATGTTTCCCTATATAAATGAGCTTTCCTAAAAGCTGAACCTATGGATTTCAACTAGAAATTTGCTCTGTTGCCAATGGAGCTACAAAGAAGGAAATTGGCCGAGCAAAAGAATATATAGTGAAACAACTGGGTTTGGAGCAGGGTCAGTCAGTGGAGATGGGAACGATACATGCTGGGGACTTTATGGTTAGTAATTTTTATTGAAATGAAGTATATCTTGCTTCTTCGGCAACCGTGTTGGTATGCTTGCTCACCTTTAGTTGCTGATAGATTTGAAATGGTGTTACTAACATTACTATTTTTTTTTTAAAATCTTTAGAGGCGATTTTGTTCTAATCTTGGCATGAATAATCAAGCGGTTAAAGCGGCTCAGGAATCTGTGCAGAAATCAGAAGAATTTGATATAAGGTAATTGTGCTGAAATTTTTTGCAACTTAAGGTTAGCCTATCATATATTTTTCTCACTTGTATTGATTTGTGTGAACACATGCACTCACTGATTGCTTATAATGGACTTTAATCAAATAGGTGGCTGAAGTAAAAACAACTGGGGGAGTTTTATTATAAATAAAATGAAGATTGTCACGTCCCTAAACTTAGACCGTGACCGGCACAGAATATGATTGATTTCATACTCCGTAAGCCTAAAGCTGTAATTAAAACGTTTTGATTCATAAAACCATATTTGAATTTCTTAACTCAAAATACATCTGGTGTAGGATTATCGGCAGGATCGTCGATGTATAATCGACCTCCCGATGTTCCTACAACAGTCTACCAACATCCATGTTTTCATAACGTTTTCCAAAATCAACATAATCTTTTCTAAAGTCAAGGTGGAGCACCATCGCTTTCAAAATAATACAAGTTATAAGGAAAATAATTACATCAGAAGTAGAGTTGTCCAACAGCGCTTTGGATCAACGGCGCGGCTCTTTACTGCTCAGCGGGAAGATTAGGGTCACCTGCACTGTCTGAAGCCAAAATAATCTACTCGTGAATAACGTCCCAAAACATAGTTAAAATAGTGCGGAAATCAACAATGTATATTCATACTAACAATTTAATTCATGATATTTCATAATATGATGCAAACCTTTCTGTAACACATGTACGTTTCATGAAAACAATAATCTGAAATTCAAATCATAATCTTTCCGTAGGACTTCCACAGAACGAAAAAACAGACGTGGACACACAGTCCACGAGGGTAAATAACCAATCTAGCAGCTCAAGGCCACTATCCGTCGCGAGTACAAACCCGCGTATATCCGTCGCGAGTACGAAACCCACGTATATCCGTCGCGAGTACAAGACCCACGTATATCCGTCGCGAGTACGAAACCCACGTATATCCGTCGCGAGTACGAAACCCACGTATATCCGTCGAGCTCGGTAACCAAGGTGCACCAAGGGCTAACAGTACTGCTGTTAGCAACCAGTGTTCTGTATTCCGTCCTAAAACGTTTCCATCATGCGTGGGGTCCTTTTCACATGTAATGATCTCAATCATTTCAAATATCATAATCATGGATAAAGCCACTTTGAATTTCAAAAACCCCAGCATGAACATTCAAAATCAAGTTACTGTAAAAAACATATGCAATTCACGTAGGAATATTTCATGAATAACATCAGTTCATTGTCAAATCTTTTTCTAAAGCCTCTTTATCCATTTTCATGCATAATCGTAATCTTTTGTAAATCGATCGAAAGAAAATCATTTCTAACGATTTAAACCATACTTTCGTAAAACTTGCTTTTCGAAATCCATATTTAAAATTCATCATTTGAAATGACAATGCATTTGAAAATTGTAAATCTTAGGGAACGTTATTCACTCACCTGCCACGCTCCTAACAGCTACTCTCTTCAGTCCAACCACTCCGATCACTTCATTTCTCAAACCCCTGACATTGAGGCAACATATTAACATTCAGCTTAAAGCCCTCAACCATAAAAGCATTTCTAACTTAACACCTCCAACACTAATGCACCATTAATCATTCAATTTAAGGGTTCAATACTCCTGCCACTAATCAATAAAAATCACCTCTTTTGGCTTCTAACTCAACTAAAGCATCTCAACAATTCACATAAGGCTCCGGATAACCCACCAACAGAAATAACCTCCGGCTACAGTTACAATATACCCTTTCGGTCTCCCCATTTCATACAATTCCTATACCCCCTTAAAACATCGGATTGCACACACACAGCATCACAGCATGCACACGGCAGCACAATCCAGAAACCATGGAGCATTTGTACCTCCACATAACCCTTTCCAACAGAGCAAAAATCTCAAAAATTCTGAAAACAACAGTCCAGTACGCAAGCGACACAGCCACGGTTGCAGAGAAAACCCGGAGAAAGGTGAAACTTACCTCCCTGTCGCCGGAAGGAAAACTCAACCAACACAGCAATGCCACGGCACAGAGCAGGAACTCGACCGAACCCCGCTTCTCTGCTCCTTTCGCCTCTGTCAACAGAACTGCTGCCCAGAACAGGGGAACACCGGACCATCCACCGAACAGAGTGAGTCGCGACGACAACCCAGAGAAAAGCGGGAGAATTGAATACGAATCACAGCTTAAGAAGCTTACCTTCAGAGCCCACCGAACCCGCCACCGGAGAGCAAACCGGAAGCTGGATTCCGAGACTTGCTACAGTGCCCCGCTAGCCACTGCGACACCGGCCCCTCCACACAACGGCGTCCCGGCGCTCCAGCACAGAGAATCCCAACACTGGCGACCGTCACACCCCTCACTGCGTTTCGTGATTCCCTTCCCTTCTCCTCGCTTGCCCACTCGCCACACTTAAAGGCGAGCGGTAATCATGAAGGCGCAGCTCCTCGGACAGAGGCACCGCAGGGGAGGACGGCTACCCACGACAGCTCCTGACCGCAAGCCGACCCTAGGAGAAAGCCTTCCCCTGCTCCTGCTGCCTCCCCGCCTGCGTCGCCGCGGGACGCAGAACTGGGAAAGGTGAGGCACGGGAGACTGAATCAGAAAAAGAAAGAAAGGGGCGTACGGTGAGAAGGAAAACGCAGGAGGGCAGTTTCGTAATTTCGCGTGCTAAAAATTCAAAATAAACCCTTACCTTGCAGCAGCCAGGACTCGAACGCAGGACCTCAGAGGCCACTCCCGAGTCTTCAGCCACTCAGCTACCCACGACCCTATTGACATTTCTGCAACAAATATACATATAACCTTTTAAAATCCCTGAGCCATAACATTCTTCCCCTCTTAAGAAATTTGGTCCTCCAAATTTGAAAATATGCTCACCTTAGACTTCGAATAAATGCGGGTGTTGGCTTCGCATCTCACTCTCCATTTCCCAAGTAGCTTCTTCCTCTGAATGATTTCGCCATAATACCTTCACCGAAGGAATCTCTTTCGATCTTAACTTCTTTACTTGCCTACCAACAATAGCTACCGGGTATTCCTCGTATGATAAATCTTCGCTTACCTGAACTTCCTGATATTCCACCACATGAGATGGATCATATAAATATTTCCGTAGCATCGATACATGGAACACTGGATGTATTCCCGATAGTTCCGGTGGTAGGGCTATTCGATAAGCTACCGCTCCAACTTTGTCCAAAACCTCAAAGGGACCAATATACCTTGGACTCAACTTGCCCTTCTTCCCGAATCTCATGACTCCTTTCATTGGTGACACCCTTAAGAACACTTTATCTCCTACCATAAATTCCAATTCTCTACGACGATGATCCACGTAGGACTTCTGTCGACTTTGAGCTGATAATATCCTTTGCTGAATCACCTTCACTTTCTCTTTGGCGTCTTGAACCAAATCAGGTCCTAATATCTCCCTGTCTCCAACTTCAAACCATCCAATTGGAGATCTACATTGCCTTCCATATAAAGCTTCAAACGGTGCCATCTGAATACTTGCTTGATAACTATTATTATAAGCAAATTCTACTAAGGGCATATGCTTATCCCAACTTCCACCGAAATCCATGATACAAGACCTCAACATATCCTCAACTGTTTGGATTGTCCTTTCTGATTGTCCATCAGTCTGAGGATGAAAGGCGGTGCTAAGATGCAATCGAGTACCCAATGCTTCCTGAAATGATTTCCAGAACTGAGAGGTAAACTGGGGTCCTCTATCTGAAATGATCGACATTGGGACTCCGTGCAGTCGCAAAATCTCCTCAATATATATCTCGGCGTATCTAGCCGCACTGTATGTCGTCTTAACTGGGAGAAAATGAGCAGACTTGGTCAATCTGTCAACAATTACCCAAATAGAATCAAAACCTCTAATAGTACGGGGCAATCCAACAATGAAATCCATGGTTATGTTTTCCCATTTCCATTCGGGAATTTCCAACCGCTGCAACGGTCCCGCCGGCTTCTGATGTTCAGCTTTAACTTGCTGACACACCAAACAACGCGCCACAAAATCCGCCACATCCTTCTTCATACCATGCCACCAATACAATTTTCTCAAATCTTGATACATCTTAGTGATACCAGGGTGAATAGTATAAGCAGAGTGATGAGCTTCCTCGAGAATCTGTCTTCTCAACTCCTGGACTTGTGGTACACAAATCCTGCCCCGGAACCTCAGAACACCTTCCTGATCAACCACAAATTCCGAATTACTTTCATTTTGACTTGAGTCCCGCAACTCACACAACTTCGCGTCAGAACGCTGAGCTTCCCTAATCTGATCACCTAGCGAGGAACGAGCTTGCAAATGGGCTATAAATGCCCCTTTATCAGCCATTTCAAAAATGACTCCCCCTAGCTCCACTTTGTGAATCTCTTGCACCAACGGTCTGCTTTCAACCTTTACATGTGCCAAACTACCAATAGACTTTCTGCTTAGGGCGTCAGCCACCACATTCGCTTTTCCGGGATGGTATAAAATGGTACAATCATAGTCCTTTAACAATTCCATCCACCTCCTCTGCCTGAGGTTCAATTCCTTCTGATCAAAGATATACTTAAGACTCTTGTGATCGGTGAAAATCTCACAAGTTTCACCGTACAGATAATGTCTCCAAATTTTTAAGGCAAACACCACAGCAGCCATCTCTAAATCATGAGTTGGGTAATTTTGTTCATGGGTTTTAAGCTTCCTAGAGGCATAAGCAATCACTCGACCATTCTGCATTAGCACGCACCCTAACCCGACTCGGGAAGCATCACAATACACAGTGTACCCTCCAACTCCTGAAGGCAAACTTAACACTGGTGCAGAAGTCAAAGATTCCTTTAATTTCTGAAAACTTCCTTCGCAGTGATCATCCCACACGAACTTCACCTTCTTTTGAGTCAATCTGGTTAATGGAGCCGCTACTCTTGAAAAGTCCTGAACGAAACGACGATAATATCCAGCAAGACCTAAGAAACTCCGAATCTCAGTGACTGTAGTAGGTCGTGGCCAACTTTTGACTGCCTCAACCTTACTAGGGTCAACCTGAATACCGTCTTTTGATACCACGTGCCCCAAGAAAGTAACTTCTGTCAACCAGAACTCGCACTTAGAAAGCTTAGCATAGAACTGATGTTCTCTTAACCTTTGCAATACTATCCGCAAATGATGCTCATGCTCCTCCGTACTCTTGGAATAAACCAGGATATCATCAATGAACACGATCACGAACTTATCTAAAAATTCCCTGAATGTTCGATTCATCAAGTCCATGAATGCCGCAGGAGCATTCGTCAAACCAAAGGACATTACTAGAAATTCATAATGACCATACCGCGTCCTAAATGCTGTCTTTGGAATATCTCCCTTCCTAATCTTTAATTGGTGATACCCCGATCGCAAGTCAACCTTTGAAAAGTACTGCGCCCCTTGTAACTGATCAAACAAATCATCAATGCGCGGTAACGGATACTTGTTCTTTATTGTCACCTTGTTAAGTTGCCGATAGTCAATGCACAGCCTCAATGATCCATCCTTCTTCTTGACGAACAACACTGGTGCGCCCCACGGAGAAGTACTGGGACGTACAAACCCCTTATCTAGCAATTCTTGCAACTGAGTCTTTAATTCTCTTAACTCGGTAGGCGCCATCCTATAAGGAGGAATAGAAATTGGCTGCGTGCCCGGAATGACATCAATACCAAATTCTATTTCTCTATCTGGGGGTAAACCCGGCAATTCTTCCGGAAAGACATCAGAAAATTCCTGAACGACAGGAATCTGATTCAGACTGGTACTAGGCCTGTCAACATCCCGGACTACAGCCAAAAACCCCTGACAACCCTTAGTCAACATTCGCCGGGCCTTTAAGGTAGAGATTAAGTTAGTTGGCTTCTCCACTTCATTCCCTTGCAACACAAACGAAATCTCGCCTGGAATATTAAACTTTACTACCTTCAAGTGGCAATCAACACTAGCATAACATGAAGCTAACCAATCCATTCCTAATATTACATCAAAGTCAATCATATCCAGAATCATCAAATCGACAAGACTTTCTCTACCCTCGACAGACACCTCACAAGATCTATACACTCGTGAAACTGATAACGATTCCCCAACCGGGGTAACAACAGAGAAAGGAAAATCAAGTCTGGCAGAATCTCCACCTAGCTTCTTAGCAAAATATCTCGAAACATAAGAATGTGTCGATCCGGGGTCAAACAGCGCATAAGCTTTTTGAGAGCATATAGAGATAATACCTGTGACCACAGCATTAGAGGCCCGAGCATCTTGCCTTGTCATCGCATACACTCTAGCTTGCCCCTGACCTGAAGAAGGTGGTGCTCTTTTCTTCGGAGGTCGTCCCGGTGGACCTCTTCCTGTCGAGGCAGATGTGGCTCCAACAGACGGAGCAGCAAACGAAGTAGGGTGAGGAGAAGGCCGAGCTGATGCATAGCTCGAAGTAGACTGAGCAAAGGGACAATTTCTCTTTATGTGACCCGGCTGTCCACACCCATAGCATGCCCCCATGTCCTTGAGACAGACTCCGGAATGATAATTCCCACACTTACTACAAGGAGGTCTAGAATAATTTGACTGGCCTGCCCCAAACTGAGGTCTAGCACCTCCAAACTTAGGTCTCAAGTCAGAAACGCCCATAGGAGGCCCATAAGATCTAGGCGCTGGGTGCCCGACAAAGGACGAGGGTTGGCCCTGAGGACGGTTACCTTTAAACGAAGACCCTTGGAACCTTCCGCTCTCCATCTTCTGTTTCTTAGAAACCCCTTCTTCTTCCAGGTGCCTCAACTCAATTCTCAAAGCACAGTCAACCACATCGGCATACGAAGCAAAATGGTTCAACATCGGGGCCACAGCATCATGAATATGTATCGGTAATCCCTGAATAAACCTGCCAATCCTATCCCTCTCGGATGGAATCAAGGTAGACGCATACGATGAAAGTTCTGTGAATCTCCTGTCATACTCAGCCACAGACATCCCAGAAGTACACTTCAACAGAAGAAATTCTTTGACCCTTGCGTCCTTCTTACTCTGGGGAAGAAAACGTTTCAGGAACATATCTTTGAAATCCACCCATGACAATAACGGCACCCTCTCCCCCTGAAATCCTGGTACTGTCTTGCTCCAGGCATTCGCAATCCCCTCAAGTCGAAACAATGCAAACTCCACGTACTGCACATCTGGGCATCTCAGAGCCCGGCATCTCTTCTCAATACCTTCCAGAAACTCCATGGGCTCCTCTCGCGAATCAAACCCTGAGAATTTCGGAGGATCCAATTTGATAAACTCTGATAACCTGACCGCCACAGATTCTTCCTGTATGACCTGGGGTGCTTCTCCCGGAGTCTCATGTCTAGAGGATGTAGAGATCTCAGGAGAATGTGAAGGAGATTGTTCCGCTTCAGATAGAATCTCTCGAAGGGGTCTAAGGGTTCGACCTCTCCGAGCCCTAGCTCCCCTACGACCCTGTCCTCGGCCTTGAGAAGGCACATCACTTCGCTGAGCAGAGCCTTGATCCGAAGCCCTAGAGCTTCCCCTAGATAGTGCACGTCTTGGCGGCATTTAACTACGACATAGAAAGTATTCTCTTTTAAGAAAATACATTTTCAAAATTATGAGAAAATAACACACTTTTTGAATTTCCCCTAGAGATCTTCAGAAATGCCTCAACTACGGTTATGCCCGGGTTCATAACGATACTTGAGACCCCACCGAAGTATCCCTGCTCCACTTAACCTTAGAAAAACAAAAAACTAGGCTCTGATACCAAAACTGTCACGTCCCTAAACTTAGACCGTGACCGGCACAGAATATGATTGATTTCATACTCCGTAAGCCTAAAGCTGTAATTAAAACGTTTTGATTCATAAAACCATATTTGAATTTCTTAACTCAAAATACATCTGGTGTAGGATTATCGGCAGGATCGTCGATGTATAATCGACCTCCCGATGTTCCTACAACAGTCTACCAACATCCATGTTTTCATAACGTTTTCCAAAATCAACATAATCTTTTCTAAAGTCAAGGTGGAGCACCATCGCTTTCAAAATAATACAAGTTATAAGGAAAATAATTACATCAGAAGTAGAGTTGTCCAACAGCGCTTTGGATCAACGGCGCGGCTCTTTACTGCTCAGCGGGAAGATTAGGGTCACCTGCACTGTCTGAAGCCAAAATAATCTACTCGTGAATAACGTCCCAAAACATAGTTAAAATAGTGCGGAAATCAACAATGTATATTCATACTAACAATTTAATTCATGATATTTCATAATATGATGCAAACCTTTCTGTAACACATGTACGTTTCATGAAAACAATAATCTGAAATTCAAATCATAATCTTTCCGTAGGACTTCCACAGAACGAAAAAACAGACGTGGACACACAGTCCACGAGGGTAAATAACCAATCTAGCAGCTCAAGGCCACTATCCGTCGCGAGTACAAACCCGCGTATATCCGTCGCGAGTACGAAACCCACGTATATCCGTCGCGAGTACAAGACCCACGTATATCCGTCGCGAGTACGAAACCCACGTATATCCGTCGCGAGTACGAAACCCACGTATATCCGTCGAGCTCGGTAACCAAGGTGCACCAAGGGCTAACAGTACTGCTGTTAGCAACCAGTGTTCTGTATTCCGTCCTAAAACGTTTCCATCATGCGTGGGGTCCTTTTCACATGTAATGATCTCAATCATTTCAAATATCATAATCATGGATAAAGCCACTTTGAATTTCAAAAACCCCAGCATGAACATTCAAAATCAAGTTACTGTAAAAAACATATGCAATTCACGTAGGAATATTTCATGAATAACATCAGTTCATTGTCAAATCTTTTTCTAAAGCCTCTTTATCCATTTTCATGCATAATCGTAATCTTTTGTAAATCGATCGAAAGAAAATCATTTCTAACGATTTAAACCATACTTTCGTAAAACTTGCTTTTCGAAATCCATATTTAAAATTCATCATTTGAAATGACAATGCATTTGAAAATTGTAAATCTTAGGGAACGTTATTCACTCACCTGCCACGCTCCTAACAGCTACTCTCTTCAGTCCAACCACTCCGATCACTTCATTTCTCAAACCCCTGACATTGAGGCAACATATTAACATTCAGCTTAAAGCCCTCAACCATAAAAGCATTTCTAACTTAACACCTCCAACACTAATGCACCATTAATCATTCAATTTAAGGGTTCAATACTCCTGCCACTAATCAATAAAAATCACCTCTTTTGGCTTCTAACTCAACTAAAGCATCTCAACAATTCACATAAGGCTCCGGATAACCCACCAACAGAAATAACCTCCGGCTACAGTTACAATATACCCTTTCGGTCTCCCCATTTCATACAATTCCTATACCCCCTTAAAACATCGGATTGCACACACACAGCATCACAGCATGCACACGGCAGCACAATCCAGAAACCATGGAGCATTTGTACCTCCACATAACCCTTTCCAACAGAGCAAAAATCTCAAAAATTCTGAAAACAACAGTCCAGTACGCAAGCGACACAGCCACGGTTGCAGAGAAAACCCGGAGAAAGGTGAAACTTACCTCCCTGTCGCCGGAAGGAAAACTCAACCAACACAGCAATGCCACGGCACAGAGCAGGAACTCGACCGAACCCCGCTTCTCTGCTCCTTTCGCCTCTGTCAACAGAACTGCTGCCCAGAACAGGGGAACACCGGACCATCCACCGAACAGAGTGAGTCGCGACGACAACCCAGAGAAAAGCGGGAGAATTGAATACGAATCACAGCTTAAGAAGCTTACCTTCAGAGCCCACCGAACCCGCCACCGGAGAGCAAACCGGAAGCTGGATTCCGAGACTTGCTACAGTGCCCCGCTAGCCACTGCGACACCGGCCCCTCCACACAACGGCGTCCCGGCGCTCCAGCACAGAGAATCCCAACACTGGCGACCGTCACACCCCTCACTGCGTTTCGTGATTCCCTTCCCTTCTCCTCGCTTGCCCACTCGCCACACTTAAAGGCGAGCGGTAATCATGAAGGCGCAGCTCCTCGGACAGAGGCACCGCAGGGGAGGACGGCTACCCACGACAGCTCCTGACCGCAAGCCGACCCTAGGAGAAAGCCTTCCCCTGCTCCTGCTGCCTCCCCGCCTGCGTCGCCGCGGGACGCAGAACTGGGAAAGGTGAGGCACGGGAGACTGAATCAGAAAAAGAAAGAAAGGGGCGTACGGTGAGAAGGAAAACGCAGGAGGGCAGTTTCGTAATTTCGCGTGCTAAAAATTCAAAATAAACCCTTACCTTGCAGCAGCCAGGACTCGAACGCAGGACCTCAGAGGCCACTCCCGAGTCTTCAGCCACTCAGCTACCCACGACCCTATTGACATTTCTGCAACAAATATACATATAACCTTTTAAAATCCCTGAGCCATAACAAAGATATCAGCTTAAGATAAGGGTTTTAAATTTTCTTGGCTGTAACAATTAGCATCAGATTTAACTATTACTTTGGAAAACTTCGTTGAGGGTAAGGTTTGAAATCTTAATTGTGATTTATACTATGTGCCATGTGTGTGAAACCTTTAGACTCTAAAGTGAAATGAAGATATCCTAAGATTATGGTTCTGTCGATAATGTTGTTTAATTTAGACTTAATATTTTGCCTTTGAGTAAGAAAGAGTGAGATTTTGCTTTTGACTAATAAAGCGTCTAATCTTTGGCAGGAGGAGCCCCATATCAATTGCTGCAGCTGTGATTTACATTATAACTCAGCTTTCAGATGATAAGAAACCTCTCAAAGGTTTGTAAGATCTCTTTAGCTTTTAAAACATGAAGTACAAATATACTATATATGTGTGTGTGTGTGTGTGTATTTGAATTGATATGTTGTTGGTTGCAGATATATCATTGGCCACAGGAGTGGCAGAAGGAACCATTAGGAACTCGTACAAGGATCTTTATCCTCATGTTTCAAAAATCATACCAAGTTGGTATGCCAAGGAGGAGGACCTTAAGAATCTTTGCAGCCCTTAAGAGGATGCCAATGGAGGGTTTGGTTTTTGGATGTGCTTAACTTGTTTACATGGAATCAAAGTGCCATTTTTCCTTTGCTGTAAGCTGCATTGACCATATTTTTTGGTCCCAAGTTGAGCTTTCTGTGAGGCCTCATGCTATATCTGTACATGTATAAATTTGTATGACCCTGATGCAATTTCCAAGAGTCGTTCATGTACAAACGGGTAAACGATGAACGCATCTGCATCAATATCAATATTTTTAGTTAAAATGGTTATACTAGTATTTTACTTCCCTTGATTCTTTGCAATGTTGATAGTTATATCATTTACCCTTGAGAGTGTCGCGGCTTAGAGTTTTGCTTTCTATATTCTCTTTTACGTATTAAGCATAGAATAAGATAAATACATGTAAACAAAAACAGATTCATGAGGCTTTTTCAGAAGCAACCAAGAGAACATTGTGTGTATAATTCTTAATCTTACCCTCTTTATGGTCAAGAAAAGAAATCGTTACTTCAGCTAGCAGATGTCATTTTGGTGTCCAGTTTTATTTGTTAAGCAATTTTCTCATGGAAGTTCATTTTCCCTTATTTTTGATCGTGTGCGTGTCGGGTTTAAACTACACAGATTTGCACAACCTTCCCTAATTCCCTAAGCTTCCATCGTTTCTGACGTCGTGAAATCCTCTCATGGAAATCTTACAGAAGAGTCCGAGACTTTTCAGCCGATAATGTTTTGAAAAGAAATTTATATACGATCAACGAATATTATTAATTATAAATTTTTAGAACAAACACATTAGCAGGCCAAATTTTTAAATGAAAGGAGCATATCTTAATCACTCGTATTTTATTTTCTTTCATGGAGTATGTGTAACAGTTGATTTATAAATATATAGATTGTAGATCCATCCAACATATAGTCGGCAAACCCTAAAAGTTGTGTCCGTGTGGTTAATTCAATTGATGGATATTTGCATGTGAATAGTCGGCAAGCCCTACAAATTCCCTGTGTTATCATGTCAAATCACATCATTTTCTTTTCTTTTTTTTTATAATTTTTTTTAAAAAAATTTAGATTTACTCACAATTTAAAAATAGAATAATTTTTTTTCTAACTAACATTAATATACTAATTAATATAAAAACTTTATATTAATGACCATCCAATTCAAATCATTACTCTTTAGAAATTGATTTCCCCTCTTAGCCATTCCCCTACATACATTGGATAATTAATCCTCTTAAATAATTTTATAAAAATAAATAGAATTGTTAAATTCAGTAGTTAATGAAATGAAGAAACCAACGTCAAGAAGTAGACATTTCTTATTATAAAAATAACCTAAAAAAATGCAAGATATGACATTTAATTAGTTATTATTGCATAACGAGCTAAAATTGCATGCAATTTTGGCTTATATGTATGTAGTAATAATTTAGACAGGGTCTTTTCTGGCCCCTAACATGTCAGACAACACCATGCTCAATAGACAATATGAGTGTGTGGCACTTTTCTTTTTTCCTCTATTATTTTAATTTGTCACAAAAAACAATTTGTTTCTTCTCCTGGTTTGGTCACCTAATGTCCCCATCAACTTTAAATAATAGCATTGGAGGCTGTTTATTTTAGAGTTTATAAAAATGTTTATAAAAAAATTTAGATAATTTTTAAGAAAATATTTTTAAATAAGAATTTATAGAAAAAAATAGTTAATAAATAAATATTAAAATAATTATGAAAGGGATGTGAATAAGAGAAAAGAGATAGGATGGGGAGGAAAGAAGAAAGAGGGTAGAGTTTAGAAATAAAAAAATGTGTAAAAAATAAAAATTAAATAATAATTAAATAATTTATAATTTTTTATTTTAGAAATTAATTTTATTAATTTATTTAAAATTTTAATTTAAAATTATATTTTACTCTAAAAATATATATTTATTTTAAATTTTTTAGATTAAAATTTAGGTCAAAAGTATCATGACATGACGCAACTCCCAAAAGTACAGATGCCGTCAATGTAATAGTGGAGCTTTTTTGTTTTCTTTTTATTTTTTTTAAAGTTTACATTATATTAAAAGAATTAAACCCAACACTATTTATTTACCCATTTCTCTTCAGAGCAACAAAAATAAGCGGCTCACTGAATCAAGTCCATGAAATCACGAATCAAAATTACAATAAGTAAGTAATCGAACCAGATTATATTGTATATGACACTCAAATCTCCCGATTTTACAACTTAAATTGCTGAACTAAGTACTAACAACAATAAGTAAGTGATACTCCTTTCATCCTCAAATTTTAATCCATTTTATACATAATATTTATTATTATTTTTTAAACTATTATATTTAATATATAATTTAATATTATAAAAATATTTCCAAGTTCATTTTTCTAGTTTTGTTGGTTTTGTTCAATTTGATAGGTTTTTTCTAATTTATTTTCTTGGTAAGGTAATTTTTTCACTTATCAGAACATGCAATAAGTTGAAAAACATGTAACATGTAAGGTAATCAAATTTGATAGGTTCCATTTAACATGTGGTATTAAATCAATTGATGTTTTTAATTTATATAAATTAATTAAGTTTTATATTAATAATTAGATAGTTTAGTTATTCAGTAATTAGAATTATTCAAAAGGAGGTTCTATAAAAAGCAGTGCATAGAACACATCATCGAATCACACATTAGTCCGCTCTCTTAACTAATTGGATTTTAGGCTCTGAAACCATATTCATCGATCAATGGCATCCAATGAACAAAGCCAGGTGGTGGTGGTGATTGTACCTTTCCCAGCACATGGCCATGTGAACCAGCTTCTCCATCTTTCTCGCCTAATCTTGGCTTATAACATACCTGTTCACTGTGTTGGCACTCCGATTCACACCCACCAAGCCATACTTCGTCTTCAATCCTATTGGGACCCTTACTCTTCTTCAAACTTCCATCTCCATCACTTCCATCTTCCTCCTTCTCATGATTCTGATACTCAAACCATATTCCCATCATCTCACTTCATTCCCTCTTTTGAGGCCTTCAATTCTCACTATCTTCGTGAGCCTGTAGCTTCACTTTTATTCTCCCTTTCGGCTGTATCTAGAAGAGTGGTTGTCATCTATGACTCTCTAATGGCGTCTGTAGTACAAGATGCTTCTGGAATACCCAATGCTGAGACCTACACTTTCCATAGCGTATCTGCCTTCACCATGTCCTTGTTTTTCTGGGAGGGAAAGGGAAAACCTTCGATGGAAAATATTTGTATACCAGAAGAAGTTCCTTCTCTTGAAGGATGCTTCACAACCCAGTTCATGGACTTCATTTCTACGCAACACAAGTTCCATAAATTCAGTAAAGGGAACATATACAACACAACCAGGGATATCGAAGGTCCTTACGTGCAGTTTATAGAACGTATCAACTGCAGCAAGAAGCATTGGGCTCTTGGTCCCTTCAACCCTCTGGAGATTGAAATAAAGATCAGCTCACAAAGAAGGCACTTTAGCTTGGAGTGGCTAGACAAACAGGAGAACAACTCGGTCATATATGTGTCTTTTGGAACAACCACCACATTCAAAGAAGAACAAATCAAGCAGCTTGCAATTGGGTTGGAAGAAAGCGAGGTTAGGTTCATCTGGGTGTTGAGGGATGCTGATAAAGGAGACGACTTTGATGTACAAGTTACAGGAGACGAACTGTATATGAAAGGGTTTGAAGAGAGAGTGAAAGGGACTGGCTTGGTTATAAGAGACTGGGCACCCCAGTTGGAAATTCTGAGTCATCGTTCAACAGGTGGGTTTTTAAGTCACTGTGGGTGGAACTCGTGCATGGAGAGCATAACAATGGGAGTTCCAATGGCGGCATGGCCTGTGCACTCGGATCAGCCGAGGAACAGGGTTTTGGTTACAGAAATTCTTCAGATTGGCTTAATGGTGAGGGACTGGGCTCACAGAGATGAGTTGGCGAAAGCTTCAGTTGTGAAGAATGCTGTGAGAAGATTGATGGCGACAAAGGAAGGAGATGAGATGAGAAAGAAGGCCATGAACCTCAAAAATGTCGTTTTGCAGTCATTTGATGGAGGAGTTTCTCGTTGGGAGATGGAAGCTTTCATCGCTCATATCACTAGACTCTAGCTTGCCATAGGCACTTATTTTACAATTTTCTTGTCTTCTTAATTAATATTCCTGCTATATCTGTCCTTAAATCTTGTTCTACGTAGGTTATGGGATGAAACTACTACATCGTTATCGATCAATATTGGAGCAACATATACGAGAATAGCCATGCATATTCAACTCATCTTATATATACAAGTACACCACTATATCATTATCATCTTTACTTTCTTTTGTTGAGATAAGAGTTTCTCCATATGTGCGTGCGCGTAAAACATTTTTCTCCATAAAATCTGGATTTTCAATTTTACTTTGGGAGCCATATGAGAATATATCAACGAAACTCGTTATTACTACAATAACCTCAACGTTCGATGTTTTCTTAATTTTCACTTGATAAAATGCGTGAAATCCGTCCTTTGTTTTTTCAATTGTTGGGATGGAGCCAGGAAATTAGATGACGGAGTTCAGAAATTTTCATGCTTGTTGGGATATAGTGGCCAACACTGATTAATTCTAAATGGACGGTTTGTTTTATGAGAGGATAATTTCCATGACCCTGCAAATAGCCGTACTTCACTTCTTATGATTACTGATTGACTTCGAGAGCATCCCATAATAACACCACGTTCTTACCATAAACTATTATTTTAACCCAGTGTAATCTTACAAATAGGGGTCAAATTAATATTAATATATCCATATAAAAGTGGTAACAAACACAACCCAATTCATCATATGCGATAAATAGAAACTGTACTGTACATATTTTATTATTAATATTTATATATAAGAATTTATACTGCTCATAAACAGTAAACAATGGCAAAGAATTCTCATCAATATTTGCTACCTTTGTCGTTAGTGGATGGATATAACATGTAGCTTTAATATATATATATATAGCTTCATTTTTGGATATGTATCGTGAAGAACTGGCTATCTCTTTGGATTACAATATATTGCTCCATCGACTATTTGGTTTTGCATACAAATATTCCCAATCTAAAACGCACGCAATTCTCATGTGTACAATGTAAAAACATTAAAAAAAAAAAAACTATTCTTTGTTGGTCCCACCCCTCCATGAACAGATTGGATAGGATTTATCCATGAGATATTATTGAAATCCAGTTCAAGAAGAAAATCACCGAACGACGATTTCTTGGTCATCAATTGACACTTGAACCGTACTGAGTTTCAGTCTCCTGAGTATGTAATCATCGCCAACTCGTGGGACACAAGTACATTTGTCTTTTACTGTCTACCGTACGTCTTGTGTCCTTCAAGAGATCCAAAACATTGTCTTTTCGTCATGTGAAAGGCGTACGTCAGTAATTTTTCAGAGTTCTTCTATATCATTAGTACTTTTGTTATTTACGTATATTATATATATAGTGACGATTACGTGAGATTCTAACAGCGAAGATGACAACACTGTTGTTTTTGCAGAAAGGAGGACGTGAAATAATGTGGGAGCAATCAACAATGATAGAATCAAAATTCGAACAAAACTCTACAATTGCGATTAGGAACTTGTTAAGCTCATACCAATTAATAATAAGTCCAATTGCAAGGATATGGAGACATGTCGACGTGAGAAATTACCACGTGGAAATATCAGCCGCAATTCCACAACACTATATGTAACAGATGATTGCTTCTTCTTTCAGTTGTCTTTTCTTCCTACTCTCATGACTTCAACAGCATCTGGAATCCGTATCAAAGGATTTGATCTAAAAATATAGCGACAAACTAATAAGCAAATGAATGAATCAATGGAAGCCTTTACCGCCGCAAAGCTCTGTTCAGTGTTCACATGTCATGAGTCAAATCAGGAATAGCACTCAAAATAGAAAAATCATACGAAAGAGATTAATTAGTTTGTGGGCGGAAGACATGGATCACAGATTATCGTGTCTCATTATCTCAAGATCTTTAATTAAAATAAAAAAGAAGAATATTATTCTTCTCTGTTCTGGAATGAACTGTTGATTTGACTGATAGATAGTTAATGCTGTCACATGTGCAGCTTTGCAATTTGCATGCGCTCCTCTCACAACTTTTGTAACTTGCATCTATCTACGTGGGCCTTATTTTCTTCCAATCATTCCCAATGACAGAATCAAGTAAAACAAACTAACAAAAATTTATTGGTACTACAATCCACTATCACATTTATTTTAATGACTGTTCTGGCTACAGGCTGGTTCACCTCCTAAAGCTCACTTATCCCTTTTTTTAGTGAACTAGATTACCTATTACGTTTCTATCTAGGGCCAACCTCCGCTTACAATTAATTGCCCAGTAACATCAATTTGCAACATAGTACATTTTAGTGTCTAAAAGGAATTTCACAACTCTGGTTCTATAAATAGGACAACGTACGACTACCACATACATCTAAGCATTACCAAACACTCTTCCTTCACTTAGTGACAATTCCGCCGGTTTCCATCGCCTCTAGCTTCCAGAGATCACCAATGGCTTCCAGAAACCAACGCCATAACACAGAGGACTTTTATCAAACACAAGTGGTGGTGGTTATAGTACCTTTCCCCGCACAAGGCCATCTAAACCAGCTTCTCCATCTTTCCCGCCTAATCCTGGCTTATAATATACCAGTTCATTTTGTTGGCACACACAAACATAACCACCAGGCAACGATTCGTATACAAGGTTGGGATCCTAATTCTATTTCAAACTTTAACTTTCATGACTTCACAATTCCTCCTTTTGTTTCTCCTCTTCCAAACCCCAATGCGGAAACCAAATTCCCTTCCCATCTCTTACCCTCTTTTGAGGCCTCCATGCATCTTCGTCAGCCTGTGGCCATGCTTTTAAGATCACTTTCATCTGTGGCTCGAAGGGTCGTAGTGATACATGACTCGCTCATGACATCAGTGGTTCAGGATGCTACTGGTATTTCAAATGCTGAGACCTACACTTTTCACAGTGTCTCAGCTTTTACCATGTTCTTGTTCTTTAGGGAGGGGATAGGAAAAGTTTTGATGGAATTAGATGATGGAATCCATATCCCAGAAGTTCCTCCTCTTGAAGGATGCTTCACAACCCAATTCCTAGATTTCATTTCTGCACAGCATGAGTTCCAAAAGTTCAGCAATGGAAAGCTCTACAACACAACCAGAGCAATTGAAAGTCCTTATATGGAGTTGATAGAACGCATTGACTGCAGCAAGAGGCACTGGGCTCTGGGACCCTTCAACCCACTAGCAATCGATAAGAAGAGCTCTGGTGACAGGCACTTTAGCTTGGAGTGGCTTGATAAACAAGAGCAAAACTCAGTTTTATATGTGTCTTTCGGAACAACGACCACATTACCCAATGAACAGATCAAACAGCTTGCAATTGGGTTGGAAGCAAGCAAGCAGAAGTTCATCTGGGTTTTGAGGGATGCTGACAAAGGGGACGTTACTGATGAAGAACTTAAAAGAGATGAACTTCCACAAGGATTTGAAGAACGAGCAAAAGGGACTGGTTTGATTATAAGAGATTGGGCACCCCAATTGGAGATTCTAAAGCACCCTTCAACGGGTGGGTTTATGAGTCACTGTGGATGGAACTCGTGCATGGAGAGCATTACTATGGGGGTGCCAATTGCAGCATGGCCTATGCACTCAGACCAACCAAGGAACGGAGTTTTGATAACACAAGTTCTTCAAGCTGGTTTCATGGTGAAGGACAGGATTCACAGAGACGAGTTGGTGACAGCATCAGTTGTTAAGAATGCTGTGAGTAGATTGATGGCGACAAGTGAAGGTGATGAGATGAGAAAGAAGGCAATGGACCTTGAAAATGTTATCCAACAGTCATTGGAGGAAGGAGGAGTTTCTTCGTTAGAAATGAATTCTTTCATTGCTCATATCACAAGAGTGTAAGAGCACAGTAGCAATTTTGCAGTCACAGAATTCCGCTCGTTCATCTATTTATTTTACCAAGAGCATGGAACAAATAAAAAAGGACCATGTACAGGATAAATTAGTTAAAGTGCTTGCTATGAAGTTGAACTTCAACGGCTGCAGCCCCAAATATTCGTGGGCATCTTATCAGCTTTTATTCTGCTGCCAACAGGAATTGTCTCGTCTTCAACAATTAGGTGACGAAGTTGAGATTTTTTTAAATCAACCGTTGCCGACATCCGAGGATCCCATGCAAACTGTCTTAGAACAACGTGCAGTTGCAAATATTTATATATTTACCTCCCAACTCTGACTTCAAATACGGTTGGTTAAAGTTAGTAGTAATTTATGCAACAAATTAAGAAAATAATTTTTTATAAGATTCAGTAACGTGAGAAGTGCGTGCTCAGGGAACGCCATTTCCGCAACATGAAGCGGGGAGCAACGTGGGACTGTAGCATGTCAATAATCATAATATCGCAACCAACAGGCCAGTCAAAGCTTCATAAAAAATCCAGAAATATTAGTCATCAAATCGTGATCTAATGGTGTTGATCTAAATATCTTTGTTTATTTTCTTTAAAGATAAATAAATCTGTAACTTTTCATTCAACACCATCATATCACGATTATCCTTTTAATTGACGCATAATTAATAGAGATCGAAATTCTGAACAGAAAAAAGTAGAAGATTTTTTTTAAAAAAAAAAAATCATCGCATGCCCTGTTTTCGGTGCCAAAACCAGAGGATGGAAGAAAGAAACATGGCGTGTGTTGTGAGGCATAAGGGTCAAAGGCTCAAAGTTGTCAAATTTTCCTTCAGGCTTCAGCACTTTCACGCTATTAAGCTAAAAAAAGTCAACTTTATCTTCCACCCACATTTTCGGCGGCTGTATCTTCGACCATGTTTGCCTTTTCTGTATGCTCTCAAATCAAATTACATGCAGATGAATACGGCTCTTCTCTCTGTTAATTAATTATCGTGACTTTTTCTACGTCTGAGCAAAAAGAGAGTTAGAGAAAATGAAGGATGCAAAAAGATGAACTGTTCAAGAGAAGTGGACTAATTTACAACCACTCTGTTTTGTTCCTTTCCAGAAAGAGACGCCAATTCCTTAGACAGGAAGAGGTTAAAAGTTTAAATTGATTTGATGGATAAACTTAGCGTGTGTTTGGTAATATATTTTAAGAATAAATTCTTTAGTAAAATTATGGCTTGAACACACATAAGTTAAAACACTAATTTTTTTTAAAAAATTAATTTTAAAATTAAAACTATAGTTTAAGTCTTCAAATCATGATTTTAAAAAAATTTATTCTTGAATAGATTTGTGCCCCAGCTTTTCAGTTGTTAGTGTGTCTGTGGATTTATTTTTTTATTTTAATTTTAAATAATAATTTATTTTTTATTTAAAAAAATAAATACTATTTAGAATCTAAAATTTTAATTTCTTATTTTAAAATTACTATCTTCTAAAATTTTAGACGGTGATCTAAATTGGTTAATTCTAATAATTTATTTTTATTTAAATTTATAATTAATAATTTAAATTTTATTTTAAAAAAATAAATATTATTTTTTTAAAATCTAAAATTTTAAAATTTTGGAAAAAAGATAAATTTGTCAACAAAAATTATCATCTTCCATATTTTTTTACGGTTATATAGATTAGTTAACCCTAATAAAATTTTTAATATAAAAAATTAAAATTAAGGTAAATAGTATAAATTTTTACCTTACTCAAATACATATGTATATGTATTATTTTATAATCACTTAAATAAAAAAAATTTAAATTTAAATTTATTCTTTACGTAATTATCATATTAGTTTATGTCTTTTTTAGTAAATTATCTATAGAAAAGTGATTCTGCTACTAATCATCCAAATATCTCTAATTTTTAAAATCACTTTTTTCCCAGAATCTATTCTTCTCAAAATCTATTCTCCAGAATATATTCTTTTCAAAATATATTCTCTAAAAACTAATCCAAATACACCCTTAATCAGGGAGTGCTATTTGGTTTTTGGCAAATAGTGAAACAGTGAATGATAACTTTCTTTACATTTTTCTTTCCCTAAAGGGAAAGTTATGCTGTCGGATATTTAGAGCCTAGTTAAACCAACTTATGAATGATAGAATTTGTTATATATCTATACTAATATTAATATATTTTTATTATTTTTAATAAACGTTTTATATTTAAAATTTTACATAAATATATATATATTTTATTTTTGAAAATTATTTTGGTTTCTATTTGTACCATATAATTCAAAAATTTAATTTAATTTTGAAAATGAAAATTATTAAACAAAGTCTTAAGAAAAATAATTTTAATTTAATTTATTTATCAAGAAAATATTTTACATATTTAATTATTGTATTTTTTCTTTTACTATTTTTTATACTTCAATAGAATTTAATTTAAATATTTAAAGATGTAAAATTAGTTATTTTTTATAAAATTTTAAAATCATCCTTAATAAAATGATTAATTAGAGAACTTTAATTAATTAGTTAAAAAATTAATCATTCAAACAAATTATATAAAAAAAATGTCTATATAAGAGTGACATGAAAGAATATTTTTCAATCGGAGGTCCATTTTAGATCATAGTGCGACTAGAAAGTCCATTGCCCATCAAAATCTCCATTGAGATACCTATCTTTTGTAGATTTAACAGTCAAAAAGTTAACACATAATATTATTAAAAATATATTTGATTTTTTAGGAGTATCATTTTATTGTCTAACCATAGAGTTTAAGGAAATCTCCTAACTCTTTAGTGTCTATATTTATATTTGAGAGTAATTAACAGTTCACCTTATCTAATATTGATATCACATAAAAAGAATAGAAATTTTATCATATATTTATATATTTATATTATAAGTGAGTCTATCCCTCTTCTAAACAAATTTTATTAAAAAAAAAATCTCTATTGAGGTGGAGCGTACGACTTAGATTTCACCCTGCCTCTCTGCTTGTCGTATCAGGTTTTCAATGAGGTCAACAGCCGAGACATAGAAAAGATAAACATATTGAGAGGCATGTTTGACAGTTGGATATTTTTAGCCGTGATTTTCTCCACGGTTGCATTTCAAGTGATTATTGAGTTCCTGGGAACATTTGCAAGTACTGTGCCTCTGAAGTGGCAACTATGGGTACTAAGTGTGATAATGGGAGCAGCAAGCTTGCCCATAGGGGCTATCCTAAAGTGCATTCCAGTGGAAAAAGCTGCTCCCAAACACCACCACGATGGCTATGACGCATTGCCTTCCGGTCCCGACATGGCGTATCCGTTCTCTGGCCAAATGTGTCGGATGGCCCTTTTGCTTACATTTTGTTTTTGGGAAAACTAATCTATCCACAAACTTGGATTTTAGATAACTCGTACTTTTTGTCTGAGTTTAAGGAAAATTGTCTTTAATTGCTGTGACTTCAATTCCTGGGGCACTTTGCTGTCACTACTCTATTATGCCGATCCATTTTTCTCCCACGTGGCAGCATTACAAGTACTGTATTGTTATGATAAAGCTTTCTGTGTGTTCTCAGCAAGCATCCATTAGTTCACAGATGTATGAATACAGAAGATTGAAGCACCTCAACAATTATAGCAATTTAAGAATTTTGCCTCAACTATAATAGCAATTTACGAATTTTGTGCTTGTGACTTGTGACCAAACATGATAAGGATTAACATAAGGATTTTTATGGTGTCAACTTCTATATACGGCGCTACTTTTCTAATTTTCCTACCCATGGTATATTTGTCCAAATGCGAAAATTCTTCTGTGAACGAAAAATAGCAGAATCTGCTTGAAAAAATCTAACTGTGATACAAAAATATTTCCGCATACATGCAACAAGCCTGACAAAAAATTACTTTGCCCTCCCCAACCTGGCCATGGTCAAATTAGTAAGAATCATGTTCATGTGGGTAAAACTATGACAAATCAAATTACAAAACTAAATATGAGAATGTTCATCTAAACCTTCTCTTTGTTTCTCCATAAGCAGCTACCCCCAATACTGTAATTGTGTAGCCCGCCATGCCCACAACTGTCACAGGATTTCTAAATATAAGGATTGAGATCACAACAGCCACAGCACCCTTTGCATTCCCCAACACCTAATTCACAACATTCGAGAGCAAAATTTGGGTGAATAATTATCAAAGTATATCACATCAAAACAACAATTTCTTTCTTTGTTGGTTTGTTTGTGTTTGAAGTGAATATTAAGTATTTCTCCTACAATAAGAAGCCTTATCTCACTAGATAGAATCAGCTATATGAATTATATGATGCCATTGTATTTTATCATAAGCTAAATCTTTGGGTAGATTTAGTAAGTATCTCCACATTCAAAAAATAAATGCATCCAATGAATGGGGGAGATGTATAAGAATAAGAAGAAAATTATTGATAGAGGCATCAATGGGATGTGAATATCAAACACGATCAGATTCTTTGACATGATCAGATTCTTTCATGATAGTCCCTTTAAATATAGATGCATGATGTAGAGGATTCGATTTATATTTTTACAGGATTACTACTAGTAATACAGAAGGATGAAACTCTCACAATCAATTAATTAAAACTAAAAAAGGGCTCAAAGGAACACAATTACCAATTATGTTCACGTGGTGCCTAAGTGCTCTGTTTGCTTCAAGAAACAAAAGCATTTAAACTTCTATTTCCCACAATACTGAAGAGTAAACTTATTATGATCTGAGTTTCGAATAAAATTTCAAGCATAAAAAGTTATGAGCCAATTAAGTTTTTGTTCAATAACCTAGAAGTGAGCAAAATTTTGAATTCGTTAGTAAAAAATTTGCTTTCAACTAATCAATTTGTATAGGGAACAAACCTGAAGGGTAAGAGCACTTGTATGTTTAGTCACCAAGAAGTTTGACAAGTTCGCTACATAAGCTGTCACTGAGTTAAGCAAAAGAAGAATCCACATAGACTTTTTCTCCCTTCCAAGAGCTGTTGTGACATCTATAACATTTGGCTCCATAATCAGCACTGCAGGAACCAAAACCACGACGGCAATTGGAGACATATACAGGAGCAAATTCATCGAGTTCAACTTCTCCCTGTTTGGTTGAAAGTGAACTTAACATTATGAGCAATTTATTGCCACCAGAAAAGGAATATCTGAATTTGGTCTACAAAGCTAAGTGGCCAGGACAAGAACCCAAAACTGTTGAAAGAGGTTGGATTCAACCATATATATGCATGAGAATGAAGCAGCTAAAGCTCCATTTCGTATCACTATCATTTTCAACATGGATTCTGGTCTATAAGATTGTAGTTTCCAGAAGATTTTCTCACAACTCAATGAATGGACTTGAAGAAAGAGGTTACAACCCAAGTTTCAAGTTTCAACAGGGCACACAAACAAGGCATCTAAACAGAGATGATAAACCAAGACTTCCCATTAAAGCAAATAAGGAAAATTAATTAATAAACTATCCACCCTTGAACCATAATCATTCACATCACACCAGCCATTTTTGGCCCTCAGAGTTTTGTCGTAGTTGATCAATTACAATAGCTCTATCATTTAAGAATATCAATTGAGGAAGTGAACTTTTTAAGGAAAGCTCCACTAATGAACAAGTTCTAAAAACAAATATGTGAAATAGGAGTTCGTATCTTAAACTATAGAAGGGCAGATTTTTTAACAATGGAGCATAGAAATCATCATAGGTGGAGGTAGCATACCCTTCAGAAGAAAGTAAGATGCCCTGAAGAACAGACTTGAAGGCTCTTGCACCAGTAGCACTTATGCACATAATGAATCCAAACAGGTGAAAGCCCGGTTCACCCTGCCCCAACAAGAAAATGTTTTGATATTATTAATCATGTAAATCCAATTCCAATGCGAGATGACTAACAAGAATAAAGAAATAGCTTTCTAAGACAACTTCGTAAAGAAGAAGAACTTAGATTGCAATATGTAACAGCATATGAAGTGATTTTTGGTGTTTTGGCCTCCAGGTCACCTTTACGTTTTATATGAGTGAGGAAGATGAGAACTACAATCGTGGTGGGGAATTTCGATATATGTATATCACCACTATAGATCAGCTAAATTGATCACATTACCGTATAAGGTATGACCAGTAACTAATTTGCAACAGATTTCCAGATCTGGAGGAACACTTATCAAGATAACGTAGGCTTGAAATGTTAACCAAAAATAGAATAAGAAATCGTGTCGACATGATAAGATAGGCTCGGATGAACAAATGAGCATTTCCAACGAGAGAGATCAGCAAAAGATGCTGCAAACAAGATGAACATACCCCACTTGCAATCACAACACCAGCAACAACGGGCACGAGAGCAGCATAAGTGACCCAAGCCTCGCGCTTAAGGGTGACCAAATAGGCGAACAGGGCTGTGAAAAAAGGGGTGGTGGCACCCACCGCCTGATTGAACGAAACAGCGAGGTACCTGAGAGAGATGTTGCCACCGACCACCGACGCACAAAACACGACGCTCAAAGTTGAAATCTTGATGAACTGGGACCTTGATTTGATGGTCTGATGAGGAACAATCTTGAGGAAAACAATGGAAATGTAGCTAAGAGCGGCACAGGCAGTCATGTGGCACATTGTGAGGAAGATTGGGAATTTGAAGCCATAATTGGATAGCAAGTACTTGTTGAGGAGGATGACTCCAATATTTGAGGAGTACCAAAGAATCACCAGAGAACAAATGAAGAGGGCTTCTTTCTTCAACAACATCTTCCCGATCCTAGCTGTGCCTGCGGTGGTTGCCTGGATTCGCACAGGACGCTGTCATTCGAACTTTTTGGCAAGCGAAAGCGTTTTTACTTGTTTAGACATATTTTTTACCAACTTTTTTTTTTGTTTTGCTTTAACTGTGGCGTTATTTTTTGCTTTTGGAGTGTTCTTCAGATCTCATGTGGCAAGGAACATATGTGCTACTTGGAACTTTTGTAGCGTCACAGCGGAACTCCAACTTATAATTTAATCATATTTGGCCATGATTAATGCCATTTACAAGGTTTTAAAATAGTATTATAGGTCCACCATACAGGAGCATGCTGATTTTGAGGAATCAATTGGACTAGATCAGAGAGTGAGTCTTCATCTTGTACTCTTGTGAATGGTAGAAAGTGGGGTCGTTGAAAGATTAAATCAAAGGATCTGGCGTTTCAGGGTGTGTCTCCAACGTTATGGCTGTGGTCCTGAGTCCACCTAATCTCCTCCTTCTGAGAATCGTTATGATTAACGAAAGGTGTTTAAGTTTTAATGATGCCATAAAAGGTTGACTAATCGCTAGGCAAGGCAGGTGGGAAGGCGACAGGTGGTGTAAAAAAACGACAAAGTTTGGGACCCCTGTCGTTTCATTACCCGCTTGCACCAACTTCACTTCCGGGGCTCCAGTCGTCGCAAGAGTGGCCGACCGACAATTTTCCACTGCCCCCGAATATTCGTACTGGCTTCAATTCATAAGATACAGTAATAACACGACATTGACAGCTTTCAAGTTCCGTTATTTCTTAGTTGCAAAGCATGTTTATTTATTTATTCTATGTGAACTAAAATAAATTATTAAAATTAGTTTACGGCCATCAAATTATCTCAGCTTTTCATTTATATTTTTAATTAATACTCCTCAAACTGTTTTTAAGCATGGGAATACTTGTATCTTTTTTACAGCAAGTCTTTCTAATGATTTTTCAGAGACATTTTTAGAACAAAAAAAAAAAGATTAATTACTTCTGGGATTTTATATAATGTCTGAGGGCAACAAAACCTGCAAAATTATATAATTGTCTTGTAAGAAGAGATAGATAGTGGGTCAATTAAATTATTAGATATAACATCATTTTATAAAAACGACTAATATATATAATAAGGAAGTATACAGAAAAAGTTCATCATGACAGAATAAATACGGGGAAAGAAGCAAAATTGTTAGGAGGTGGTGTTGGTTTAAGTCAACAGGACTGTAATTATTTAAATGTGAAGTCTTATATATATTTATATTATTTATTTGATACTATTACTAAATATTCAATTTTAGCATATGCGATTGCCCTTTTTAGTGTAAGTATTTTTTTTATGAATTGAATGGCAGCGAATTTTCTTAATAGCAAAAGAAGATAAAAGTGGATGCTATTGTTCCATATGGCAGAGAATTTTCTGAATGGCAAGGAAGAGAAAAGTAATGCTATTGTTCCATATAGAAGAATTTTACATTAGGGTTATCTTTTTAGGCCTTGTTCTGACCTGTAAATTTTTGAAGGCTTGACTGTGTTTCACTTAAGTTACATTTAATAGGATAGAAGAATTTTTTGATAAAAAAATAGAATTATACTAAAAATTGAGTTTAAAAATTTGTTTAATAATATATAAATGATGTATATTTTTTTTATAATTTAATAAGAGTTAAAGCTGTTCAAAAATTTTATAATTAGAATAAAATAGTATAAAAAATCCTACTTCTATTTTTATTATCTTAATTTTTTAATTTTTTAATAGAAGTGAAATATATTAAAAAAGTAAAACAGACTTTTTTCGTACCTCTACTCTTCCATACTACTTCTCTTTAACCAAACGTACCATTAGTTATAAATATTCCATAGGCAACGCAGGATGCAATGTGACGGTATAATGTACAGAATATTGACAGACAGGACAGGATAGTATATGCATTCTTCAGTGCTGGCTAGTTATTGTGTCCTCATTGGAGGCTTAAAAATCCTTTACGTCAAATTTATGTGCCCAAATTTAAATTTGACAAAGATTGCTTATCGACTTGGAAGGAAAATTGGGGAAAATAAAAATTTTAAAATCTTCATCAGTGTTAGACCCAAATTAGTGTACTAGTTATCTATGTTACAAAATACTAGTATTATACATAAAAAAATTATAAGGTTACTTTTATCAATAAAATTTTTAATAGATAACTTTTTCCCATAAATTCAAAATTTTAAATTTGTACTCTTTTATAACAAATTTTAAATTTATAGTTGTTTGTAGTAAATTCATTTTGTTATAAAGTGTCAACGAGGAGAATATCTCAACTTTAAATTTTGTATCTATTAAAATAAATTTATTTATAAATAAGAGTAAAACAAGATTAAATTTGAAGTATCCATTTTTAATTTGAACGGTTGAAATTAAACTACAGTGCTCATTATCACTGACAGTTAAATGCTTATGTAAAATTGTCCATCAACGCCTGAGTTATATTTGGAAACACTAATTTATTCTTGCTCAATGTCTGGGGATATCAGCTTGAACTAGAGGTTTTGAACTCTGGGGCTTCCTTTCATGTTTTTCACGGCCTTTCCCACTTTGATTGTTGCAGATCTAAAATCCCTTTAAAAAAATCAATAGAATTAAATCTCTATAGTTTGTAACAAAAAAAAATCTCTATAGTTTGATCGGCCCAAAATTTACAAATGTCACAAGTTTTAGGAGGCAGAATAATAATATCGGAGAAGTTGTAAAACCCCAATTCCGGACATTTAGCATTACCAAAGGCCATCGTCCTTTAATTCTTATATGCGCCGAGAAAAGTTGTCTGATCCGACACTCCAATAAAGACGAAGTTTTCAGCCCATGAGTTCAAGAATCCTGCAATTTTATGCTCTCCAGCAGCTTCTGTGTCCTAAACTGAGGTCAGTAACAGACACAACGCCAGTTCCACCATGAGCCACATTTTGTAAGATAGAATTCCTTCAATTCAGTTATTAGGCCCCCAACCATCTTCATATCATCCCTCCCGAATAACCAAGGGAATTACTTTAAACAGAGCAGAAAAAACAGAAGAGCAATGAAAAATAAATAATGCAATTTCACATGCTAACCAATCTAGATTATTGGAACTATTGTACCTTTTCTAACTATTCTTTTATCTTTCAACTTTTATGATTGCAACATTTACATAGAACTTTAAACGCATATATAGCATTTCCATAAAATCATTCTTTTTAGCATTGGTGATAATATCCTATTTGAATTTTCTATTAGGCTTTTCTCTTGTTTCCCATTCGACAGTGTGGGTAAACTCCTGATTGGAATTAAAGCATCTCCTCAGTAAAAGCATATAAGCTTAGAACCAATTTATTCTCTGTCACTGTGTAATTCTACACCTAAAGAAAATTTTGCTTGCTTAATTTTGTACGTACAGAGATTCAGTCATAACTACTGTAGGGGCTGATCATTCATAACTATCTTTTGCAAACCCTAATTTCACTAATATATGACAGGTAAGGCATGTTGTCAATAATGACTATATAATTATTTCAATCGAATCCATAGGTAGGGAGAGAGAGAAGGCTCACTAGCTCCAACTTCATATTGGCCTCTTTAAGTGCTCGCGAAAGATGGATTATACGGTATTGAAGCTTTTCATTTTCAGCAACAAGCTTCTGCGCCTAAAAGTTAAGATATATGAAATTATCCATTCCTTTAAAATAAAAAATGTGGGAAATCTATAAATCGGAACAACCTTCTCTTTTTCTTCAACGAGCTCCGTATTAGACTTTTCAAGCTTCGACTGAAGATCATCAATTTGTTTCAAGTGTTCCTCATTTCCTGCGTCTGAGCAAGTTTCATATATATATGTTACAATTTAGAACAACATATCTCAGTACCAATGGTTGCCTTAAGTGATTTAGTGCCTACCTTTTTCACTAGCTAAGGCAGCTTCAAGTCTTGCTAGACGTTCCTACAACAAACATGCTTGTTAGAGAGTGGTAAGGTATATTTATTCTAATACAAAATCTTGATATTAATATTATGAACACTTTAAAATTCACTTGTTCTGGACTAAGAGTATACTAATCTGACAAGACTAAGTACTTAAGTCTTGTCCAATTTATGCAAACACAAACAACCCTACAAAATTTCCTAAACAAGCAATTCCATAGTTTCGAGGGCAAAAGAAGGCACCAGATCAGATGTGAGCTATATAGGAGTCGTGGTTCACAGAACAGTGCATTAAAACAAAACAGACTTCAAAATTCCCAATTGTTTACCGTACAGCAAAGCAAACCCAGATTCATAGTAATAGGTGACTTTCAACCAAAAAAAGAGGCACATATGAAGATGAGTGAGCGCAAAGAAGTGTGTTGACATTAATATCGAAAGACGGAAGAAGAAAATAATAGGCAAATGTGTTTCAGAGTCGGCTGTTTTCTTCCGTAGGCGAGTTAAAATTCAAAAACAAGCGGGATATAACAAACAAGCCTTGCCTTACCTCTGCTTCTGCAGCTCTCTGATAAAATGGCTTTAAGGTCTCTTGGATCTCATTAGGTTTCACGGATTCCACCATTTTTTTTTGTTGCGCCTGCCCTAGAATTACCGCCGGCCGCTCCCGCGTCACTCTCAGTCCTCTTCACCCTCTCTAATTCGTGATAATATATAGCATATTATATCCCGTGCGTTCAGTTAGTTAATTTGATCCTTAACAAAAAAAAAAATCAGTTTTCGTGGACTTAATGTTGCAATTTTCATCATATTGAATATTTTAACCAAAAAAATAGAATGCTCCTTATAAAAAAAAAAGTGGTTAGAAAACTAAAATAAAATTGGGATATGCCTCGGAACTTTAGAATTAAGATTATGATTTATTTTATGCATAATATGGTAGTAAAAGATTTCAAAGTTCTAACTCCTTAAAAAAGTGTATTAACAACTGCTGGAGTCTTGAAATGTTGGCCAATGGGCCTAAGAATATTTACACATTTTAATCAATAAACTGCAATTTCTTACATTTATTTCACTTGAGCTTGAAACGAAAGGTTAAAATTAGAATACTAATTATACCTATTTATGGTTAGGTCAACAGATTAATTGTTCATCATTTTAATCACTACATTGCAGAAATATGTAAAAATTCATAGTCACGTTTTAAAATCTTGAACACCAATTTATCACCTGACACATGCTCTCGGCCACTGCTCTTTTTAACAATGTTATGAAGCCCATTTCAACCACACAACACAACGTCATGGAGGGTTGTATTAATCAAGCCGAAGAAGTAGCGTTCTGAAGCCTTTATTAGCATGAGTACAATTTCCAAGTGGCATGTATTCTGACAATATATAGGCAATAATACAAAGTCCATCACGATGAAGTTGCTATTGGAAGATCAAACGCTCGCTGGCTGGCGGTTGCCCTAGAAGAGAAGGCCTGTAGAAATAATGGCTCTGTGCAATCTCAATGCGTTCACGTGGGTCATTTAAATTCTCATCCCTCAGAGCTTCCAGAATTGCTTGCGATGACTCTTCCCTGACAAATCCGACACTCATCACTTAAACCCCAGCTCTATCACAACGAAGACAAAACAAGACTTCTACAGTTATAGATTGCAGAAAAATCACCTTAATATCAGTATTTTATACAGTGTTTTTAAGATAGGGCAGAGTTCCACTGGAGCAACCGGCTTGTTTTCCTCAGGATGCAACACATTCAGGCTCGATTGACTCAAGAGTTGAAAGAATGCCTCCACTGCTGATACACCCTGTTCAAAGTAGAAACAACATTGAGAACGCCAAAGACCATTTCAAGTTCTCGAACTAGGAAGAAGCAATGAAATCACAAAACACACCTGAATCATTCCTTTGCCAGTAATGCTATCTCCCATGTCTGGTCTGAGTTCACCCTTGGCCAACATTTGACCGTACCAGGCATTGCGACCCTTCAACAAGGTTACATAAGTGTCGGCCAACAATGGCCCTGCTAGTTTCTCGGGTTCCTCAGCCAACAAGTGAGTTATAAATATCATCTCTGATGTGCAATGTGCGAAGTACACTGATTTGCTGGTAGCGCTCTCATTGGTAAGTGCTGCTACCATTCCTAACATCAGAAACCAAGTGTTGTGCTGTTAACCAAGAGATCTTTTGTGAGCACTGAATTGCAAGTTTCACACATCAGCCGAAAAGCTAGAAAAGACTAGTTTGATGCTTAAGTTACCGGCTCCGATTGCGTAGACATTCTTCAAGCCACCCATGACTTCATGTGTGATGAGGTCACTGTTGTCCCACACAATGAATTGAGGTTGTCGTAGGAACCTAGCAAGAGGTTTCCTCCATTTCTCAGCTCCACATATTCGAGCATTCGCGTACTCTTTGTTGTAGATTTCTGAGGCGATGTTTGGACCACCAAGATAAAGTATGTTCTCCATAGGCACTCCCGCTATCAATCAAGTATCCATAGAAAACATTTGAGAATGAAAGATAATGGCCGGGGTATTAAGAAAGGGAAATATGGCAATATACAATGTGATGGAAAAGATAATGCTGTGCTGATTTAATTTCCCTTTCTGGGTATAAAAAAATTGATCATAGCACTAATAAACTAGCTTCCATATCCAAACAGTCTATCCGCGATATTCCTTGGGCATGAATATGACCAGACAATTTCCCGTAAAATGAGCACATTTTACAATTATAGAGATTGAGTTTAGCACAGCCACAAGTTTGATCAGTTTCACAAGAAAGATCAGCACTCTGTTAGAACTTCTAAGAAAATCATGCGAGTAGTTCATCAACTACAAAGAATATCGTAAGAAAAGGACTGATTCTTGACATCTTTCGGATGTGAGCTTAATATGATGTCACTTGCTCCAATAATTCATTGAAAGAAAGAAGAAAATTAAAAAGATGAGTGTTCTCAGTTTCAATTATTCGGTTTATGATGATTCTATCTTAGCAAAGGCGTGGGGGACATAATTATGGAGAAAGGATAATTCGTAGATAAAGAAGAGGAGAAATCTTACTCGCTTGATTAATCATCTTTGTAGGAGTTATAATATGGGGTAAAGGCTCCAAAGCTGCCTCTATGCCCTTGGATAACGATATTATAATAGGCATTGTGATTCTCTCCTTCCAATACTTGCTAATGTCTTCAAAAATCTCTCTAGTTTCGGTGGAAGGCAAGCCATTGACTACTATATCAGCATCCCAAACGGCTTCCTGCAAGTTGGTGACGACTTTCAAGGGACAAAGTGGCGTATCAATCATATTGAAGCAAAACCCATCCTTCAAAATTTCATCAGCAAAAAGAGTCCTATCTCCAAGTCTCGCCTCAACATATTTCAGATAAGCACATCGTCGGATCAACCTCCTCAGAACATCTTCCCTCGAGTTTATGACTTCAAACAGATGCTCTGCCGTGGTTCTATCCACTGCTCTTCCCGCTCTTCGCCATATCCGGATTTGTACCTTATCCCGGAGTTGGCCGTACGTATCCTGAAGCAGAGCAGCAAATACACTTCCCCAAGCACCAGCTCCAACACTCACAATTCTCAGAGGATCGCCATTAGCTTTCCCAAGAAGCGCTCGAAGATCATCGAGTTTCTCTTCCAACCCATTACAATTCTGGACAGATCCGTTTGAGTATGCATGATGAACAACCCCCATTATGCTTCTTCCCACCCGGATCTGCACGAGGGATTTAAGTGCAACAAACAAGGATTGAACTGAACGGTGCTTTTTTCCTTCCTTTTGGCGTCTAATCCATGTTTTTTCTGCTGCTTATATAGCCTGGTATGAGAGACCTTTCGCTTTCTGCAAACCCAACTACTGAATTTTTTTCGTTTTCTTTTGGCCGCAAGTTTCTATTGCCTGGAGACGCCGCGACAATCAAATCTTATGGGTAGATATTGCTTGACCAACACCCAGCTAATATTTCGTCTTCCTTTCCAGAATTTGCGACCAAAGAAGCGAAGCTTCCACCTCCCTAAATTTTAGCAGTATAATCAAGAAGTTACGGAGGGAATTAAAGCAGACCGTTCTTTATTTTCCGAGTTTCCAAGAAGCACACGTCAAAGCGAGAGAGAAAACAAAATAAAAAAACAAAAAACTTGAAATGCAACTATATTTTCTCCGCCCAGAGTCGTTCATCCTCCAACCAACCATAAATCACAGCAGAATATTGGAATAAAAAAATCATAGAAACAAAAAAGTAGGACTCGTCCACCAATAAGAAAAAAGAAAGTTTCGTGTGGGAAATTACCAAGTTATGCAGTATTAAAAACAATGAAAGGGTTGGTTTTAGGTGAGTTAGAAAGCCCGCAAGGCAAAGCAATCCCTAGCCTTGTTAATTTAGTACTAATAGACTCCATTAATTGGAGGGAAAGCCGAAGCAAAGGGGGGGGGGGGGGAAAGGAAGGAAGAAGAGAGAATGAGAAGGGGCAGTGCGGTTGAGTTGAGAGGTCCCAGAAGGTGGAAGAATTAAAGGTTAAGTGGTGTTGCCAACCTCCCCAACGGTCATTAATATTGGATGACTTTGTTTCTTGCTTCCATGTGTCTTTTATGATGCCCCATCTCCACCTTCCCCCTTCCCCCTTCCTTTCTAATTTCTATTTTCCATTCCATCAATTCAATAACACCCCCCCCCCCATCTATTTCAAATCTTTAATGTCTTTTATATCTCATGCATGCATGATTTGACATGTCCTCCACATTATTATGAAGTTTCTGCTGGCATTCATTTTCACTTTTAAACATCGTCACTTGTTAAAAAATTTAGAGAAATCAATTTGTATGCCCCTCTAATTCAATTTCTATAATTTTTTATCTTACTCTTATAGTTTTTAGACATTAGTCCTATGCTAGAATAAAATTTATTTATTATCAAAATAAAACTAAAAAAATTATTGTGCTCATAAACATATTTTCTTGGTAGAATGCCCATAAACATGTCCTTACATATATAATCTATAATTTAATTAATTTTGATTTAATTTTATTTATATTCATATAACTAAATTAATCCAACTGTATTATGGGTGCCTCTCATTAGGTGCTAACGTCATTCTTCTTATAAATTAACATATCATGAATATAATAACCGATACATAGATATAGTAGAGAAAACCTATAAATATCTCATAAAAAGGGAAAAACTATAATAACTTGATTAAAAAAGGGATAAAATTATAGAAATTTACATATTAGTTATTTCTAAATTGTTCATGTTTATCAAACTAACAAATAAGTGAAAAAAATGGATTTTAAATTTTAAATTAAATTAAAAATGTTAATAACAAATGACCAGGTAGTGTATGATATAAGCAGCGGATGAAAAAACTTCATTGTTTCTTTATTTGCTCGGAAAAAAAGGCACGTTAAATAAATAAATAAATTTAAATATGGAAAAAATTAAATACATACGTATTTTTCCCATACGCATCATGTATAGTTTTATGTATTTAGAATATGGTTGGACAAAAAATGGTAAATTTGATTGTCATATTCAACTTCATTGAATTACCTTAATTGTATCCTTTAAATGCTTGCATTGAATGTTCATTGCGGTGCCTACCGTAAGCTCGTCTTATTTGCGGAGTGGATGGCTTCGGCCTCGTTTTTCATAACACGTGGGTTCATTCCCTTGATATACCATAACTTAAAAGTCTCTCTAACCAGCTTGAGCATTAAATATTTCTTAGATTTTTAGACTATTATATTGCACGTCTCTTCAAAATTATGAGATATTCTTAATTAATTGACCCTAAGAAGCAAAAATAATTAATTAAAAAAATACTTATTCTTTTTCCATATCTACCACTCATGCAACAGCATAGGTCAATCATTAATAACACAACGATATATGGCTTCTTAATTTCTAATACCCTTTAAGAGTATTTTGTTTTTTAAAAGAAGGAATCTCATTGCACTTCCTAAAACTGTCGTATTATTTTAAATTGAGGGAGTTGTAATGTTTCTAAATTGTGATTCTTTTATGTGTGTGTACTAATTTTACGTAGCAGGGACAGAGATTATGATTCAGCTTAAGATTGTATTAGACTGTATTTGCAATTTATTAGTTTTAGCTCAAGAGCTCAGTTTGATTATCCACATCATTTGTTGGGTGTTGATGATGGGAATAGAAGCCATGCATGCCAATGTTTTGATTCCATCCATCACTTACATGGTCTCGTGGATACAAAAAATCTCCTCATATTAGAAGGGTCGAGCATTTATCATGTGGACTCGTGAAACATATGCTATTATGCATCACCATCAATCGGAAATCTCAGCCCAAGTTCTTGAACAAATTAATGCGAGGCTCCTCAACCTGATTATTGCATTTGTACCAAGTGAGCTTGTGAAACTTGCTTTCTCTGAATTCAAACAAGAACAGATTAATCAATACTCAGGTTGAGAAGCATCGTATTAATTTGTTCAAGAACTTGGACTGAGATTTACGATTGATAGTGATGCATAATAGCATACGTTTCATAAGAGGGAGAATGAATGAATACATAAGAGGGAGAAAGAGAAGAAAGCAAAACCCATATGACAAATATGTTACAGGGAAATTAAAGAACAAAACCCAATAGAATGATCAGGATTTGTTGGAGGTTTTGTTGCATTTGGCCTTGATCCAATTGAGGCTGACGGAGAGGTACCATCCCTCAACTTGGACAAGCCAGTTTTGGCGACAACATTGATCTTTTCATGTCCCTCTACGACCTTTTGCGTTGTGGTGGTGGCGTCGACGGCCACTGGTCTGGGTCATTATCCCACTGGTCAGCCCACGATGCCCCTTCCATGTCTTCTCCGACCAGATATTGTCACAATGAAGCTGCCGACGCCGGACGTATCAGTGGTGGGGCATCAGATGAGCCTGGGTTTCTGTTAAGCCGAAGAAGGAGGAAATAAAAGCACCGCTTGGAGCTGACCTGGACGCAAAATTTTGCCCCGTAAGATGAGTCAGAGTTAATAAAGATAATAATATAAAACATAAAAAAGATAAAATACTTAGTCGGGAGAAATTCAGTAAGTCATACTGATTCATAGTAAACGAAATGAATTGATAATTGAAAGATTAAAGGATTGATTTTTTTTAAAGTTTTGTTTTGAGTATTTTTTTAATAATAAATTAGTAGCTTGTTTAATTTTTTTTAATGAAAAAAATCACTTTTATGAAATGTTATACTCCTTGACCTTTCGAAATGTAAGATTTAGTTAATAGGTAATTTTTAGTTATATAACACTTTAATTTAATTTATCTCTCGTACAAACTATTTAAATTAAAATAAAATATTAAATTACGTTTTATTTTAATTTAAAAAGTGACTGTGATTTGTTCGTGATGAGGTCGATACACGAGGATCGTTCTCGAAGCAAAAACGCAAACAAATCTTCAGAAGAGTGAAGAGCAACATCGCAGTTTGTAGATAGGGAGATACCTGACCAGAGAAAGATGGAAACCAAGCCCACAGAAATCAGCAGCTCGAAGATGTTTGGTGGTTACAACAAGAGGTTTAAACATTTTAGCCCTACCGTCGGCTGCTCCATGACTTTCCACATTTACTTCCCACCTTCTCCTTCATCTTCGCACAAATTCCCTGTAAGTTCTCGATTTTCTCATTCCAGATTCCACATTTACTCTTCTGTTTTCATCCCGGCAAAACTTTCAAGTCAAATAATGAATTACTCCCTCCACTACAAGCGAGGTCTTATATGTAGGACTGGAGGTAGTGATAAATTTGAAGCCGTATGAAATTAAGTTTCAGATTACCTCACAGTCGAAAACGGAGTGTATCCTCTATTTTTAGAGAAATCAATCACGAACGATTCCTGTTATTGTGGTGTCTACAATATATTGATCCGACGGTGTTTTGAAGTCAACACTTCGTGCATGAAATTCTCAGCAATTTATGCATCACTTCTTTTACCCGTATGCCGATTTGGGCCTATTTGATATATGACGATTCAAACTTCAAAGTTTCTGGTTTCAATGTGTAAAGGTACTCTATTGGCTGTCCGGTCTCACTTGCTCAGATGAGAATTTTATAATTAAGTCTGGAGCTCAGCGTGCTGCTTCAAATGAGGGTATTGCTTTGATTGCCCCGGATACATCTCCAAGTAAGTTAACAGCAACTCAAACCGTTCAATTTTGAGCTGAGCAACATGGTAATGAAGCAATGCTTTAGTTTTGTGCATAACAAGTGATTTATGTTCTATTTGAGATTGTTAGACCTTCTTGCCTTACTGGGTATATTTTAATGTTATATTCAAAGTGCCGAAGTTTTCTTTGTTTTTTTTTGGGCTTGCATAGTCTTGCTGAAGTTTGTGGCCCTTTATGAAGAGGTGTGCTATTACATTGCATATATGTTATTTTACCTTTGGAGAAAAGTGAATTATGATCATAGAGCAGTGTAATTTGGATCAGGCCTCTTGTGTATTACGTATTCCTTCAGAAAAGTAAGGTTTTTCTAGGACAAAAGAAAAGAGAGAGAAATTCTGTTTTGGAAGTTTAAAACTATAGTTCTCAGATGACGTCTGCCTGAATGAAAACTAATATTGCAAACTGCTTAACGGGAAACTGGCCCTTTGTGTAAGGAGGCCTAAACATGCAGCTTTGTTCTGATTTTTTACTTCGTAATCCAGGAGGCCTAAATGTGGAAGGAGAAGCTGACAGCTGGGACTTTGGTGTAGGTATGCTAAGATCACTTCAGAAAAATTGTTTACCCCTTTCCTTCATCATCTTCTTTTTGTTGTTTAAGGAAGATTTTTTTTTCTGGGTTGATGTTCACAGAAGATATCTCAGTTGCAAGTTGAGAATTGTTATTGTGTATGCATTATTTATATATGGATAATATATGCTAATTTCATGTGTATGCAACTATGCATATACACATTCTTGAACAGGTGCTGGATTTTATGTCAATGCCACACAAGAGAAGTGGAAGAATTGGCGCATGTATGACTATGTTGTCAAGGAACTGCCAGAACTTTTAACTGATAATTTTCCACAGCTTGACGCTTCAACTGCTTCTATATTTGGTCATTCTATGGGCGGACATGGTGCTTTAACAATCTACCTGAAAAATCTGAATAAATATAAGGTATAGATGATTATGCAACTGCAAGCTCATGGTTTTAATTTAAAACAAAATAAAATGACACATAAGAGGAATAATAATAATAATAATAATAATAATAAAGAGTGACATGTTCAAATGGCCGACAAAGGTCTTTTGGGGCTAATGTGTTGGGTTTTTTTTTTTGGAGGGGGCGGGGGTTGGTGGGCGCTGCTGCACCACTTCTCTTGCTTTATACTGGTTGAGGGACATGATTAAATGTTACTGACCTGGTGCTATAAGATAGTGGATCAGCTTTCATTATATTTTTAGGGTGGCATCACTTTCTGTGCAATTTGGAATTCTCTGTTTATAGATGCGTGGGATATAATGTGTCATTACAGAAGGGAAGCATGCTTTTTAGGAGGATGATAAGCACTTGGTGGTTTTAAGTCCTAACTTCTAACTTGTGATTTGAATGTTAATAGGAAAAAAAGAAATGAAAAAAGGAAAAAAGTGAAACTTGCATTCTGTGATGCCTATGGCTCCATAGGATAACATTGTTTTGTAGGGGAAAAGACCAGCAGGAAAGGCTGAGAAGGTCTCTCTAGCTATTGTTCATGTCACTGGCTAGCTTCAACTCTGCTTTCATGCATCGAAATTTTGAATTAATGGATTTCAAAAGTTCCGTTTTTTAGTTTGTTATTTTTCTTTTCTATTTGATGGCAGAACTTCTTTACACACCGAATATTGCATTTACAATATCCTCTTAACACCTCAAGAAACTTTTATGCATTAGCATGTGCTAGAACTCAGTAAATTGTGTCATTTACAATGAAACTATAGTCATGATAAGAACATTACCTATCTTCGTCATTCTAATTTATCCTCTTCCTTCTTGTTCCAGTCAGCTTCTGCCTTTGCACCCATTGCAAATCCTATAAATTGTGCTTGGGGACAGAAGGCATTTACAAATTATCTTGGCGGCAATAAATCTGAATGGGAGGTAATTTAGAGGGGAATCTGACATACTCACTGCAGCATAAATATTTGGTTAAACCTTTTTTTTTTTTTTTGAAAATGCAGGATTATGATGCCACTTGTCTAATAAAGAAGTTCCATGACGTGCGTGCCACCATCTTGATTGATCAGGTTAGATATCTTGTTTTAGAAAAACTTGATTAATATTTGTAGAAGAGATCTGGGGGGTTTTATTGGAATGGTTGTATTTGACATTGATGTGCTTAAAAATTCAGTTGAAGTGACATCATAACGTGGAACTGTTGGTTCTTTCAGGGGAATGATGACAAGTTTTTGAAGGAGGATCAATTACTGCCTCACAAGTTTGAAGAGGCTTGCAGGAATGCCAATGTGCCGCTGCTCTTGAGGTTTCAACCTGGTTACGATCACTCTTACTATTTTATTGCCACCTTCATAGATGATCACATCCGCCACCATGCTCAAGCTCTTAGGCTTCCCTAAGTTGTCTTCTCTATGAAGTTCTTTAACTGCTCCGTCTGCTTTGTACTGAATTTACTTACTGCTATCGTCAATGGACGTGTCGCATGCGAGTGATTCCATGGGCTGTATGAATCTCCAGGGACCTTTTGCTTGACACTGCCTTTCTCGTTATGTTTCTTGTATGTTTTTGCTTTTCCGTTGAACATGGGGTAATAATGCTACTTGGAACGGTTTATTGCATATAAGCAACTTGTTTGGGAACATGGGGTAGAAATGCTTGAATTGTAATAACTGGTAATTGTTGGCAAAAGAAAAAAAAATGGTAGGGTAATAACTGGTAATTGTTGGCAAAAGAAAAAAAAAACTGGTAGGGATGCTGTAGAGTAAGCTTTTTCGTATTTTATAAGAAAAAGGAAAATATTATGAAGCGTACAATGAAGCTCGATGATTAATACTAGTAATGATGATAAAAACTAAAAGTTAATACATTTTTTTGAAGTAAATAAATTATATTATATTTAAAACAATATTTATTTCCTGTAACATGCATTGCCCCTTTTTTCTCGCCCATCCCAACTAAGAGCGGATTAGTGATGGTTGCCCAAGGTCCTGACGAGTTTCTTGGGTTCCTGGGCGCGCTTGCGCACATAATACACACAATTTTCTGGCCGAAACAAAGAACCAGCGATAATCCTCTTCTGTCAACATGTCTGGGTATTCAAACCCGCCTCCTGGGTACGGGTACGGCTACAGTGCTCCTCCCACGGCCAACCCATACGGAGGACCTGCTACTGCCAACCCGTACGGAGGACCTCCGACTGCCAATCCTTACGGCGTCCCACCTCCTGCTCAACACTACTCTGCGAACACATACGGCGGACCTCCGCCGTCGCATGGCCAGAGCAGCCCTTATGGCCGGTACGCCGCCCCCCATTCTTCATCTTCCGAACACAGTAAGCCCCCCAAGGATTATTCCCATTCATATGGGGCTTGTTACCAGCCGTCGTCGACGCCACCGTATGGGAGTCCCTTCGCGTCACTGGTGCCGTCCATGTTCCCTCCGGGTACGGATCCCAATGTCATCGCCTGCTTCCAATTGGCGGATCAGGATGGTAGTGGGATGATCGATGACAAGGAAATGCAGAGGGCGCTTTCTTCGTATAACCAGAGCTTCAGCTTGAGGACTGTTCATCTTCTAATGCATCACTTTACCAACACTAACACCAAGAAGATTGGTGCGTTCTAACTTTCTCTTCATTTTCCTTAATTTATTTTGTAATTGGGTTTAGATTTTTATTTTGTAATTGGGTTTAGGTAGTTAGGTTTTGTTCTGTTTTAGCCGGAGGAAAGGAGAGTACTCCTTTGGCGAATACCGAACAATGCCGAATTGTGTGGCCTGTCCGCCTATGGATCGTCGGCAGAGACGGTTTCCGGTGGATATCATTGCGTTCGTCCGAACTCGCGGGGCTCGTGTGGCGATTCCTAATTGGATTAGCATGCTCCTAAATGACATTAATGCCCCTTCGTTTCTCATGTAGCATTTTGATTTCATCGGGTTCGAAATGCGCTGTGCTTTCCAATTTTGCGCGTTATTGGTTTCTTTCTTGTCACTGGAAAAGGGCCCCCTGGTTTGGTATCACTTTACGCGCTTCAGTGGTGTGATTTCTATGGGACCACTGTCATATCCATCTGGTGCGGTGGATGCCATATCCCGTAGGGTCTACCTTTTGTTAATCGGAATTTGAATGATTGTTTTGAGATGTTAATTTAAACTTAATCAGCAGTTTTAAATACACATACTGACAATCAAGTGATGAAAATCAAAGAATTGAATTTATCGTTTCTTCGTTCTCTGCAGTTAAACTGTGCCACTCATTTATTACCTTTGTAAAGTAGATGTTTTTGTCCTCCTTTAGCATGGTTAAGACTTGAGACCAACCAATCATTTATAATCTTGCCGATAGCTTCCATGATGTGTTGTCTACTTTTTGATTATCGGAATTCCTTGACCTTTTCATCTTCTCAGTGGTTGAATCCTGGCTATTTCATTGCAGGACCCAAGGAATTTACGGCTCTATTTTACAGTCTGCAGAACTGGAGGGTACTTCTTATTTGTCCATATTTGTTTGACCATTGTTTTTCCTGTTTTAAACTCTTTTGCACATGTTCTGACTTGCCGTTAACATCAGGGTATTTTTGAGAGATTTGATATGGACAGGAGTGGCAGAATTGATTTGCCTGAGTTGCGAGATGCTCTGTTGAGTTTGGGTTTTGCAGTTTCACCGGCGGTATTGGACTTGCTCGTCTCCAAGTATGACAAAACTGGCGGGAAGAGCAAGGCTATAGAATACGACAACTTCATTGAGTATATATTGCTGTGCTTTTTATTTATTTGTTATTAAATGCCATATTAAAAGCACTGCATAAAACGAATCCTCTAGTGCTGATACTTTTCTATTTCCTGATTTGCTAATGCCAGGTGTTGTCTTACTGTGAAGGTGAGCTCCCAAGTCACTTAGAAATATGATTTTCTTAGTTTTTGCCATGAAATTACATTTTACCACTGTTATCGGCTTCCAAGGGTAAGAATGGGTTTTGCTCGCCAAAAAGAAAGAATGAATTTTACCACACTTTAGCTTACCGTATATCCCTATTGCTTTGGCATTAGTAGGGCCGCATGGTAAAGGAAAGAAACAAAATGGCAGCTTGAAGCCTATAGGTGGAGCTGCCTGATTGCTGTTGTTAGAAAGTAGAAACAAGTTCTCTTTCTTTCTTTTGTTACCATTTCCGTGGAGGAACATTAGAAAAACTTAAAATTTAAAATAATTAACCTTTTTCTCTCGTGTTACTAATTTTAATAGTGAGCATTTTTTTACTGCGTTCTCTAAATGGAACATTCCTGGTCGTGTATTCCAAAACCATCATTGTCTTGTCATTACAGGGGTTGATTTCATAACGAATTGTGTATAATCATGTTGCAGGGTCTAAGCGAGAAGTTTAAGGAGAAGGATACATCTTACTCTGGTTCCGCAACCTTCACGTACGAGGCATTTATGCTCACTGTCTTGCCTTTCCTCGTCGCATAGGAATCTATTATTGGATGCGGTTAATAAATGACATTGCTGTAATTTGGTAGTTTGCAAGCTTTTGTACTATACTGTTCTATATCGAGTTTAAGTGTGGGAGTTCTGGCGTTCCGTGAGTGGTGACCAAGGGTGTACATTCGGTTTTTAAGTTTGGCTTCCTCTTCGGCTCTCTCTTCCAACGAAAGCAAATGTTGACGCACTTGCCTAGATTCTTTCACAACTCCATTTGACCCATCTGGTGTGCCAGATTGCTTGTTCTTTTCATCAGATTGATTTTCAAGAACGGACAGAAGTCTCCTGCGGTCACAAGCTGCTTGCTCATAGTCTCTAACCATCTCATGCAAGGTAGCTCTTCTTGAGATTGCCTGAAATGGGTACGATCAGATAACCTCCCCACTTGTAAATAATAATAAGGTGGAAAAAGATTTCTATCTACAGAGAACAAAATAATGCAATCTCAGAGAACATGAAGACCTGTTTTAAGAACGAAAGTTCAATATACATAGAAGTCAAATACACTGTTCAAGTGAAAACGAGCAAGTTAAGTATAAACTATAAGCCCCGTCAACATTAAGCAACCTATATAGAGTACCTTACTAAAATCATAAGAAAGACGGTGCATGATAAATTAATATATATATATCAATATCACCAATGATGTATTTATCATAAGTCATATCATAATAATAATACAATAGCCCAGGAAACCCATTGACTGTCCAGAGTTCTTATTTTTCAGACAAGTTAAGCCAACCTCTAGGCTATGGCATGCGGAAGAAGAAAAATCTTCGTATGCACTATTATTTCCCCGAATGATGGGATTTGGGAAAAGCACACCTTAGCATAATTTCCATCAAGGGCCATAGCCACACTGCACTCTGAAATGGCATCAGTGATTTGGCCCAAAGCCTGATGAGCGGCAGCACGGTTGTAGAAACATATTGCCACAAAAGGACGTGACTTGATGTGGCTAAACGAAGCAACAGTATATTCCTCAATTGCTTCTGTTTACTTTTTCAACTTAAAATATTCATTTCCTGCATTCCGTTATCAATAATAATAATAATAATACTAAGGATTCAACATAGCCCAGTGAAGTGCGCAAAGACAACCTATCCAATCCCATGTGTAAACATATGATTTAACGAGTTAAGATTATTAAAGTAGAAAATATCTTTTAAAAAGAACAATTAAAGAATCATCTCCACTCCAGTGACAAAAAAAAAGGGCCCTCTGAGGAATTATACTTCACAAAGAGGCATAATAAAAAGAAAGTGTATGCTAAGGATTTCTTCAATAATTATAATTGACAAATTTAAAAGAAAGTATATGCCATCATTGATGTAGGAATTATAACAGACAATGCAGTACCCACCATATGATTGCATGACCCCTAAACATGACAACAATATAGTATGGAATTTAATAATTATCTTCTGGACACCAATGTAGGAAAATGAACATTTAGAAATTACCTTGTGGCATAGAAGATCTCGTATTGTCGTAGCTAATGACAACGAACGTTCAATGTTCTCATCAAGCCTAGATAAATGAAAAGAGCATCAAACACACGCACCATTCAGAAAACATTTTTGATTGTAAAGGAAAAGTAAAGAATAAACATGCTTGATGAATTTTGAATTACTTGTTGAAGAACACAGCTTGCTGTAACTTCTCAAGAGTATTTTAGTGATGCTTCAAGCCTTCCCATATGAAAGTGACACTTGGATATCAATGACAACCTCCACAATCTGACACAAACTACTATCATGTGTGGAATTTACATTCTCTGCACTGTTTGCCAAATTCTTTTCTTCACGACATTGGCTCTGCTTATAAAACTGTATTGCTGCATCATACTTTCGCAGCTGCAATACATCCCCAGAAACAGACATAACTTTAACAGCCATGTTAAAAAAAAAAAAATCGAAGCAAACAATAGTGAACAGGTGGAATAAAGAGGCATAAAGATGAATTACACAACTATTTTAATGGAAACGTACCAAATACAAAGCCTCTGCCTTCATTTGAAGCAACTTTTCTGAGTATAAACTTGTTGACAATGCCTTAGAAATTAGTTCTAAAGCTTTACCAGCTGCATCAGAATCCTTCTTTTTCAAGAGTTCTGAAGCACTATTTGTACACTCAGCCACATTCTGTTAATAAGGAAAGTCACTTGTTAGACGTCTTCAAAAAGGAAAAACACCACTCAAGTGAACAAAGGAAAGAAAAGCAGAAGCGAAAATTAACTTCTGACTGAAAACTGATAGTAGTAATAACTAATAGTAATATGAAGTTACCAAGGAAAAGAATCAATTATGAATAGTTTGACATAAAAGACTTTAAAGAGCATTATACTTAAGATACCGCAGTTGCCCTCCCCACATAAAAGGAAACAATTGACATACCTGAGCTTTCTGTAGACCTTCAGCTGCTTCTACAATAACTCTCCGATCCAAGCAAACACCATTACTTGATTCCAAGCACCTATTGAAATACCGCTGAGCATTTTCTAGTCCTCCTAGCAAAAGGTAACAACTGTAGAAGAAAATCACATTTCATCACTACAGTGATAGAAAACATCATACTTCAAAATCTAAAATGAGAGGGGCAAAACCCTTACTTTCCAATCCTCATCTGTACTTTCAGGAAGGTGGAGTCAAGAGCAGAAGCCATAAGGCAATCCCCCAGAGCTTCTCTAATCCTTCCAAGACCCATTCGTGTAGCCGCACGGCTACTATAGCACAGTAAAAGAGGCTCGCTCAAGCACCCAGACCTTTCACTTGGAGGGATAGAATTTATTCCGATTGTGTAGAAGTCCTCAGCTTTAGAAAGATCCCCGTCTTTATAAGCTTGGTTTCCCCTAGATAGAAACATAGACGCATACCATAAATAAAAAATAGTTTTTCTCCTGGCATCTAACAGAAATAGGAAAACAAAGTTTCAGGCACAACCAGTAACAAAATTCTACGATTAGCTTTTAATTCTTTTTTATTTGCTTAAATGTTATGATTAATATATATGCCCGTCTGGATAAGATTTTAACAAAAGACTTACAAAAAAAAAAAGATTTTTAGGTAGTTTTTAAAAAATGGCTTATAGAGAAGAGTTTATGAAAAAAAAATTTAAATAAATGCGCTTTTGAATAGTTATTTTCAAAAATACTTTTATTATTAGTAAATTTTGAAAAAGAGTATGATTATTAAATATAAGAGAGAGCAGAGATAAGATATGAAAGAGCAGAGATAGTGTAAAAAAGAAAAGAGAGAGGAGAGAGGGTGTAAAAAAGAGAGAAGAGAAGAGCGAAGTTGTAAGAAAAAGTAGAAAAGAGAAGAAAAATTGTGTAAGAAAAAGTAGAAGTAATATAGTAATTGATTAGTCCATAAATTCTTTTACTGTTCCATAAACTACTCTGATCAGTTTATCTAAAACCTTGATTTTAAACTATGGTTTAATCCAAAAGCCGTTTTGAACAAATATAGCTAGTTGTTTTAAAATTTCTTAAAACCTAGATTTTGCCAATTTCCAAACACACACTATATCCCCAAAAACAATTACTATGATGAGCACCTGAGTTTCCACTTTTCACAGATTTCTTGAGTTGTAGCCGAGCATGCAAAATCCCCTCCCTTCAAATGATCATTATTCTCAGATCTATTCATTGTTACATCAGTGTATGACGTAGGTGAAATTGGGGCAGAAGATCCAAACTTTTCATTCAGGTTTGGAGAGATAATAAATGAGTCAATCCCCACTTTCCTCCTATATTTCTTCTTCTGTTTACGCTTAACTGATGAAACAGGACTCTTTCTGGTTGATGATGCAGAAAATGTAAAATAATTATGTGTCGAATCACCAAGGCTGGGAGCAAAGCCAAACTGATCAGTGCTTGACCTAAAGGCAACCCCAGCATCTGCACAAGCTCCAGCTCTACTACTGCTACAGACCTGTTCTTTATTCAAACTAGGACAGGCTGCTTCAGGGCCAAATGAGTGGGAATCACCAATAGAAGAATTTCAATTACTTGATGATGGCTTGCTCTCATTCGGATCTCCACTTCTGTATGTGTATAAATATGTTCTCTGCTCCCCACAGGAACCGAATGTTCATCTTTATAATCAGAGGGAATGGGAATTTTTTAGGGCACATGGTTGTAGTCTGAGATTGAGGGTTCATTTAACTGTGCTGAAGTTTTAACATCTTGATCATCATCTCTTCTTTCATGATAAGGAGAAAAATCCATGGGTGAGTAGCTACCACAAGAATCTGGGGTATCAAGCGAACTACTTCCTTTTGATACAGGATCTTTCTTTATATGTTTCTTGTTCAAGGAATGTGACTTCAATTTTCTCCTCACCTCTTTTTATCCTCTTTCCTTAGAAGATCTCCCCTTTATAGTGTAGATCCTACCTTTTTATTTGATGCAGGAAATAAATTTTCTTTAAAACAAGAAGGGTCCCTCGTTGGTGGTTTAAAATCCGTAGAAGGCTCCTCAGGTCCTTCGGGGATGTTTGTTAAACCGTCACAACACTTATCTTGATCCACACCCATGGAATGGTTTGCACGGAGAAGACTTTTTAATTGAGAGTCAATACCAAATGATGAGAACGAAAATGATGCTTTAGCTTCATTCACTTGTGAATCTTTTCGCCCGAGTAAAAATTACGAACGGTTTCCTGACCAGAGGATGGCTCTGAGAAAGACTGTTGAACATCAGCCTTAACTCCTGAACTTGCACTAGAGGAGACAGTAGCCTTCTCACTTCGTCCAAACACAAAACCATTGTTACTATTTACAAAAGAATCCTTTAAATCTCTAGTGATATCAGCACCGATAACTTTCTCAGAATTATTTATGTTCAACTTCATTTCATCTGTCAAATTATGAGCAGGAAAAGTGCTAAAAACATTAGCATTATTACTAGTACATAATGATCCACTCCTATCATTACTCAAATGGCAATCCTGATTCTCAGTCTGTGGTTTTAAAGAACCCATGTCACGATTTGGCTTTCCCATGCTATCAAGAGACTCCTGCTTTTTGACACTAAAATTTGATGTTTTAACAGTTTGGTTGCCACCAAAAACGAAAAAAACACTATCATTCTTTACACACTGCTTCAGTCTTACAATTCGTCTCCTCACCATTATCAACGCCTGAGTTCTCCACCCCTTTACTACATACTTCCTCCACGATATTTAAGTTAGAGTCTGAATCCTTTTGATCAGCACAGTAAACAAATCCCGCGCTACCGATTTTCCTATGTTCGGTCTCCAAATCCAATTCCGCGTTTTTCCCCCCGACAGAAACTGTCTTTACTGAATTTCCACTGGTTTTTTGTCTGTCCTGGCGCAAATTTGAGTCCATATCCCTCCGTTTACCATTAAAGATAAACTCAACGGGATCACTTTTCCTGATCTCCGTTTCTTTCTCATTTGTTACTTTCCCTCTGTTAAGGGAGCAACCCAATTCTTCTGTAACTACATGCTGGGAATTTAAATTCGCAGCAAACTCACTCCTTTGAGCGCCAAACACAAAACCAGTGTTCGGGAACTTAGAGTGGCAATTTAAGGAGACACTATTACCAGCTCCGGGACCGTTCTCTGCCCCGGCAGGACTTTCCATAAACCCATATGACGCGCTATTACTATTTACCTGATCGGAGCTGCCAACCGTCGGAGGAAATGGATTAAAACCCAAACTCGACTCCCCGGTGGCGGTTCTACTTCTGGACCTCGCATGCTGAGAAGCTGACTGCTTCCTGAGATTCCCGAGCCTCGGATTCGACCTAGACGAAGCTGTTGAACCTGCACCCGATAGTCAAGGCTGAGCAAAAGCTGGGGGGGGGGTGAAATCCGAGGCCGCTGGCATTACCGAAAGATGAAGAGTTTAAGCTTTCACCACTCTCAGAGAAATGAGCATAGCTAAAAGCCGAGTGATCGAAAGGCGGATGAGAGGTTGCATCGGGAATTGAACTGGGGTTTTGCATGGATGACGTTTGGATCGGAGATCGCAAGGGCACGGCCGCCGCAGACGACATAAAGTGGACGGAGAAAGGGCGGGGAGAGGAGGGTTTTGCTTGATCCTTAAAGTTGTGTTATCAAAGTTCAAATTTACGCTCGCTCTCGGAAATGGCCACGGTCCACGGATTTGTTTTTCCCTGTATATATAAGGTAAGAATCGAGGGTGAGGTTGAAGCAAAATCAAGCAAGTGCAGCAGAAGACCCAACACGAAGGGGATGTTATTTCCTTCTGATCTAACTTTGGGAATAAAATTTTGAAAGATTAAATAAATTAAATTATTAAATTATCATCTTAAACTACTATACTCTTTTCAGTACCACTTAATCAAAGACTAATCATGTACATAATCTTTGTTATACGCCTTGAATAAGTGAACGAGTCAATAATTAAATACTTAGTAAGTGTTCATAGGATAATACCTGGTCATATATGTCGGTTGAGTCAATTCAACTAGAAAGAGATGACTGGTTGCCCCATATACTACCAGGAATGGGAAGCAGGCAGAGCTGCTTGGTATATTGTAGTCTCCAACGTCGTTCCTTCTTTCATTTCTGGAAACAATATGGTTATCAATCAACTTCACTCCCCAGTTAAAGCCAAGATTATTGATATTAGCCGGTAAAAGTTTTTCTAGTGATTAACAGCATTCTATTTTATTCCTCTAGGCTTCATGCATTTGCGTTTTAATCGTGTAAACAAATTAATCTAATTAAAGTTTGATTTACCCCCTTTCACTTTTTTTTTTTTGTGATAAAAAATTTATTAGAAAGGGGTTGAGCTCACTCACGATCTAAGGGTAGGGTGAAGTCTCTCTTCCTTTTAGGTGATATCAATATCGGGCAGGGCGAGCTGTCTGTTACCCTCAAACATAAACCTAAACACCAAAGAGTTAGGATGTCTCTTCAAATGCCGTGATTAAAATTATAATAAAATAGTATTTTTTAGAATTTAAATATATTTTAAATAATAATATATATAATCCTTTTATCAACTGAATAATTTACTTCCTTTCACTTTATTTCAATAAGGTACAAACTATAAAGTATATTGACAATGAATTGGATATGGGCTTTATACGTTGCAAGTTGCATGGATGGATTGGATTTTAAAATTTGTCACATTATTCGTAGTTTTATTTTCTCATATTCAGAACTTTATTCATAATTTACAATTTATAAATGTTTATAATTTCTTATAAATTTCATATTAATTTTAATAACGTTGAATTTACGCATAAAGAACTATTCTTCGAAAGAATTAAAATTGCAGATTGGTCCCTAGAAAATAAGGAATTGACTGTAGATTTATTTATATTTTGTTTTGATAAAAAAACTTGAAACTTTAATTATCAGTTGCATCCTTGCCGACTCAACGAGGACTATGCTTTCCGGTCCTCGAGGCTCGAGCGTTGCTTTCACGCAGATCGGTAGCAGCAATTGTTTGGACATCTGTCTCTGACACCGGCGAACACGTTGCTCCCTTACCCCGCTGAGCTTCGCTTGGAAAAACCTAGACGAAGAGGAAAGGTGGCCGAGTTATATTTGCGGCTGACAACTTAGGACTTATTTTCTTCCATAGTACTTGCATTTCTCCAGGTACTGCCAGTTTTCTTCTCTTCTCTTATTTCTTGTCGAAGATTATCAATATATTAGTTTCAAGAACATTAAACCGCGTCTTCCAAATTTCGGTTTCGTAGAGCTGTAAAATCGATTGGGCAGTTCAACTTACTTGCTTTCAAGTTTTGTCGGTCTCATGGGGCATCATATAGGACCTGAACTCTAGTTCTGATGCCTTTCTGGAATAGTGAATACACGATGCAAGAACACATTTGACGTCATAAAATTTTGTTTTTTAGCCTATTTTAAACTGGTTATGAACATGAATCCAACTCCTGGCACAGGCAGGAGATATAGTTAAATAAAAATTTTGTTTTTTCGTTCTGAGTGACGCTTGGGAGTTATGCGTTATTGGCTTTGGGGAGTCTCTATCGTTTACATGCTTCTGCTGCATATCTTTCTTTAATGCTCTCATAAGGCAAAATTTGATTGTCTTAGCTGGTGAAATGCCCCGTTATAAAGAAGATACGATCACTGGCTTAGATAATCCATCTTTATCTTCTATGTTGTTTTCTTCATTCATTTCACCAGGCCTTCTGCTTTCTCTTGAAGTCTGGATGAGAAGGAATTACTTTGCTGTACTTTCGTGGTATGTGTATCGTTGCCTCTCCTTTCTCCAATGCATCATTGCGAGGCAAAAACTAATGGAGGCTACTGCAGAGTCGTTTCTGTTAATTTGTAAATCCTTAGTTCTAGTTGAAGTTTCTTCTTCTCATATCTCCAAGTCCTTTAGTTAAATAATCTCTAACTTGTAATAGGTTCTTTGTTTCGTCTTTGTTTTGTATTCTACAGTGTTTTCAAAGTCCTTTTCTAGTGCTGAGTAACTATGCCAGATAATCTCACAACTTACCATATCATATCACTGGTGCTAATTTAATTAACTTCTGTAGATTTGGATTTTCGGAAGTTCCTGTGGTGGATTTTAGCTATAACAAGAAGCTAGACAAAATGATGCATGGTGAGTGCTATTATTGATTCTTCACGTTTGCATGTAGCTCTTGGTTGGAGCCCCCATCAGGATTGTCTGATAGTGAATTCTGAAATGCATTTTATGTCTATTTTCTCATTCAGATAAAGCCTCAAAAGGGTTGAAAATCGTCATATTTGAAGGAGTTGAATAAGAATCCTTTTTGTTTTGAAGGGAAGGGCAGTCACTGAAAATGTCTATGACATTGACATGTTTATTAGATAACAGGCTATTCTTCTGGAATGTAATTGTACATTTCATGAGTATCTGTTTGTGCTTGATCCAAAAATTTTATAGCTAATTTGGTCTTTTGAAGTCTTTGGACAAGTTTCTTGATATGAATTCTGCTCTTTTTACAAGTTTATAGGTCCATGACTGTGAGAAGGGAACGCAGTATCGGGCTTTGTTAAAAGTTTATCTAAGGGTCGCACATGACTACTTTCAATTGCATGACCTAAAAATGATCAATATGACAATCTATGATCCAGTAATTTTATTTTTGAAAAAATAATTGATTTATTTATCTTGATTTGATATAACTATTACTTCTACTCCTTAATATAAGATTTATTTAACTAATTTGGGTATATTAAAAAAATTAATTAAGTTAATTATTTGTAATGATTGTGATTAGTTTTCCTAAAATACCCTTTAAATCATGTAAATTAAAACTACTTCTAATAGAAATCACCTTAATATGTGTAATCGTATAGGGATATTTTATGGGGAAATTATAATTTTAGGAGACAAAGTACCCTATTGAATTATATTTATGACTAAATAGACTCCTTATCTAATTTTTATATTTAGGACTGGAGTAAGTATTACAATTTACATGACTCCTCAGGCTAATTGACTGTCTACGATGATGAATTCATCAGATAAGAGTGAGAACACTCGTACAGAGGATGTGTCAACTGAAACACGTCATTCGGAGTCTGATGAGAAAGAAGCCATGAAAAATGTTACAAGATATTCAGGAAATGTAGAATCAAAGGTGGCTGATCAGAAAGGTGGAGAATATGGGGCAGGAGGCAAAACTTCTGAAAAGTTTGATGCATCTGGTGAAGTTAACATGGAGGCGTCCATTACCCCTGATGATGTTATTAGGGCTGGGGGATTTGGTGCCAGGGATGATATCAGTAGCTTTCTGCCTGTTGCAAGTGATTCTACCGACTTTGAAGCTTCGATTCGTGATGCACGAGATTATGAAGAACCCCAGGGGAAAGTAAGCAGACCCGGCCTCGGTTGGAATGAATCAACAAAGGCAGAATAATCGTTCCTTCACTGTTGCTTGCACAAGGGTGTTCCAACTTTTTGTTGTTTTTAACCTTGTTTTGATTTGTACGCCTTTTAGTTAAACCTTTGTCAACGTAGGGTATTCAAGTTAGTAGATTAGCTTGTGCTTGGTTTGACTTTTGTAGTTTAGATGCTGGATTCTAACTTTGCTCTCTACATTTTTCCTTTTGCTGAACCACCAGAACTTGTCTCTGTTGTCACTTTTCCTCTAAAATATTAAAATTTTGTATCATCTTAATACTTCCCCCCTTTTCATTGTTCTATCTTCTCACCAAATTTAAAAGCCCTGAGCTACGGCCATGTATGAAATAAATCGAATTTTGCAGTGAAAATTATTATGTTCTATGGGCATTGATTTCATTGCTGAAGTGTATTTCACTAGTGGCAATGTTCTCTTAATATGTTGGTAATACAAGCATTTTAGATAACCAACACATTGGAGTTTGTGGGGTGCTTGTACGATGCACAATTTATAATCTTTCCCCTTTTGGATTAGAAAGGTTCGTTGCTTGATTTTCTAACTTCTAAGCATGTCACTAATATTTTGACATGACTTCAGCAAAAGTTGATTCGTTCGATAAGGTTTGAGTCATTATTAATTTATGAGAAACATATATAATATTAATATTAATTATAAAAAAAATTACAGCATGACATCCTTAACAGGAAGTTGAGATTGCGTTTTCAAAGATTCTGTGGCCTGGGGCAAGAAGTGCGAGTGGGTCATAAGCTAACTTTCTTTGGAAGAATGCTTCCCATCTTGACCCAAAGTGGGTTTGCCATTCGTCTTTGGTAGTGTAGTGGGGAAGATATTGCTTCACTCCCAAACCAGCATCCGCACAGAATTCTAGGATCCGTTTGTTCTGGTTTAGTATGTTTTCCACGCTGTCTTTCCCGACAGAATCTGGGATTGCAGAGGATAGGAATGCCACTAGGTAGAAAACATCTTCCCCTGGTGTAACCAAAGAGGTTTTACCGTTCCACCTTGAGAGAGAGAGAGAGAGTATTAGTGGGGTTTGTTAATTTAGCGTTTGATTGCAGTCAACAAGTTAAAGTTAGTACCTTGTTTGGTTGACAGGGTAAATGAGAATGGGGCCATTGCTTGTATCTGTAAGGATGTTGCCAAACACCTCTTGATTGAAGTCATGAATTTTGCTACCAGGAATGAAAAGATTCAGCCAAGGATGGGGAACATCCCATAATCCTTTTGCTCTCAACTTCATTTCAGAAACATGGACTCTGTCCAGGAACTCCACGTAAGAAACTTCTGTCAGGAAGATTGTGGAGGGAATATAACTCAGTTCTGACAAAAGATGCTCAACGCTCTGCATTTGCACGAGTGAACAGCAAAAAATGAGGTTTTTCTTCAGTAGAGACAACGTTTTTACATTTTACCCGCAGTCACAATTACTCACCTGATTCATGGCTTCAGATTCATCTGGGTTGAAGTATCTTGCCATTTCCAGACAATACAAGGTCCTTCCGTCTGAATCGAATTGGCTGACTTGAAGTGGGTCTTTCAGACTGAAGGAAGATCTCCAGCTATTGAGGGGGCCAGTACCATTTATGATCACGAATCCTTCAATATAATCAAACGTGTTTTCAATTGAGATCAAATACTCCTGATCCCTGGTGAACACGGAGAAATCTGAATACAGCACTCTAATCCATTTCACCTGCATAAATGGATATTAATTATTGGGAGATCAATTTTTCTTCATTCCTAAGGACGTAAAGGCGTTTATGTGTGTGTGTGTGTGTGTGTGTGTGTATAAGCTCACCATCTTTGGTGCTGGTTCAAGAGAAATCCAAGCTTTGGTGATTATGCCAAATTGACCAAGCCCTCCAAGGACACCATAAAATAGGTCTGCATTTTGGGATTCTGAGCAGTTCACTACCTCTCCTTTTCCTACAGCATCATAAATGCCAAAAGTTCAAACTCATATATATCATTGCCCCACAATCTTCACTCAGTATATTTTGAAAATTCTTAAAGAAAAAATCACTATTGCCATACAACAGAGAAAAATGACGAAAACTCTATCCCCCCCTTTTTTTATGAAGCGATTGGTATGGTCGAAAAGATAAGGTATTTCGAAGCAACAAGCTAACAGCACGTTTAGGATCTCGAAGGGACAGTGCAATTCAAAGTTCACTCAACAAATCCAATAACTTGAAATCTTTCTATAATGGATTGATATCACTGATTAGGAATGATTTGAAAAAACTTTGCACATGGAAACCAATGCGTTTAGGATGAAACCTCTCTTTCGAACACGATGTGGGTTAGGCCAAAACGTGCTAGAAAATCACATTAGGTGGGGAAGGGAAGAGATTTTGGATCGAACAATACAAACCTGTGACGACTTCCAGCTGGAAAACGTTATCGATCTGGGGTCCATGGCGGAAAGCTTGGCCACTTATTCCGGCATTGGACAGAGTTCCGCCAACAGTAAGGTGAAGGTAATCGGTCCAAGATTTCGGAGCCAACCCACGTTTCAATGTCTCATGCAGTATGTTTATCCACAGTTCTCCACCTGAAACTTCCACATACGGCAGCCCCACTTGGCCTCTTTTGGTGTACTTGACTTGCATTGTTTCTGGTTCTCTCAGAGACTCCATGTTTATGACCAGGCCTTGGTGTGCTTGTGCCTGACCCTGAAGAGAATGGCCGTGGCCCCTGGCGGCGATTTTGAAGCCAGAGGCAGAGCCCATCTCGGAGACGAGCTTGGTGACGAGTGAGATGTCAGAGACAGTGTTTGGATTGAGAACGGCGAGTGGAGGGAAATGGTAAATGTTGCCGAAGTCTCTGGCAGCTACCTGTTTGAAAGGGTGGCCATATAAGGCCATGGAGCCATCGAGAGGCAGTGTTTGGAGAGAGAAGAGGATCTCAGAGGGAGGAAGTATGAGAGAGTTGTTATTGGAATAGCACACTGTGGTGGCTTCATGGGGTGTAAGGAAATTGAGGAGGACGAGGACTAGGATGAAGAGTTGAACAGAAGATGCTGAGAGTGACGCCATTTTTTTTTTTGAGCTGAATGCTTATGTTGGTTGGAAAGCCAGAATAGAGCAGAAGAAGAAGAAGAAGAGTAGAGGAAGGAGGGGACAGAGACACAAAGCGTGAGAGAATTGAGAAGGGAATTCGAAGGCAAGTGTGAGTTTGGGCGGCATAGTCAAACTCGAAGCTCCTTTTTATAGACAAAATCTCATACTTCGTCGCAGGTCTCTTTCGCAATTTTCTTTTGGAATTATTATACATTAGTCCTCATATTTACGTACAATTAAAATAGGGGACAAATGTTTTTATGGTATCTTGAGCTTCTCTATACTTTTTTTTTATATATATATTTTAAGCAAAGTCTGATCAAGAGTTAGTGGTATCTATATAGTAACTAGAGACATACCTCAACGAAAAAGTTAAGAAAATAGATTACGAAATAAGATTTACGGATGGAAAATATAAAAAGATATCTAAAAAAAAATTTAAAATAATTATAGGCAACTAATGTTGTTAAAACAGGAGCGGGGCATTGAACCCGTCAAACACTAATCAATATTATTTTAAAATAATTTAATATTTATTTTTAAAATAATATTTTCTTAAATAATACATATAAAAAAAATAAATTAATCAATATTTATCCATATATGTCCAAATATCTCTTGTAATACCTTCTATTCATATCAATCTTATACATGGCAAGCCTAAATACTATTTATTATTTATCACAAACACCTAAAATCATCAAGTATGTCAGATTAATTTGTCCCGATTCTAATAAAGTTGCCTGGACGACAACCATGCATTCTACTTATGATTTATAAATAGTAATTTTTGTAGAAATGTTAAAAATATATTAATAATCACCTGGCAGCCATTCGACCCTTCAGCGGAAAGGAAAAATATTGATCAGTTCTGTAAGTTCATTTGGCCAAACAAAAAGAATAGGTCATGACTTGTGTTTCCAAAAAAGTTAATTAAGTAAAAATATTTCTTCACCCTTTTTATTTATATCCACTCAGCCTGCTTTAATTCAAGTTTTTAAAATTAACAAGTTCCCCAAGCTGGGTCATAAAACGCAATTAAATTTAGTTTTGAAATTTTGATGTATAATTTTGGAACGATTTCAAATATGTTTTAAATTAGTAATTAGGTGAGTCTTCATGCATGAAATCAGTCTCACTGTTGATGAAAAATATGGTTGATTATATATGTATATATAAAGTTTATATTACATATATATTGATACTGATTAAAAATACCCAGAAATATTTTCTGTCCATTGCATTTGATCATTAAATTACATTATCCATGATGAATTTATGAGTAGTATGATTCATTAGAAATTCCTTTTATTACGTGTTAATTATGATTACGATGATGATGGACTTTTTAATTAAAAGAAGCTGTGAACAGACTTCATATATATATATAATTAGAAGTCCAGAATATATATATATATATGTATACATACACAACATGTATATATATATATATATTTGTACGCACATATATATAGAACCAGTAAAAGAAAAGAGAGGGTTGACTATGTACCCCTTACATTCACATTCGGAGTCATTAATGATAAGGTGGTTAGTGTGATCAGATGGGGAGTGGTCAATTTTTTTATCTTAAACTTTTCAACAAAGTTTTCAAAATGTGTGGTAAGTAAAATCTTAACCTCAATTTCTAGGATCTAAATATAAAATAATTATTAGTAGCTCGCAAGTGGTAGGGATTAATTAAAAGGTCACGATAATGGTGAGAGAAGAAGGAAGTGATTGGTTGCTGTGGGTGAGTGTGTAGAGGAAGCTAGCTCTAAGAATGGGACTTGAGATAATAGTAGGTAAGGAAACTACAAATGGGGATTAAATTAGTTAATTAAAAGAATTTTTTTATTTTAACTAATCATATATATATATTTATTAGAAATAATATTGATATGAGATCTTTTTAGAAGGAATTTGAACTTGATTCTCTACCATATAACTAATTTATTCCACTAGACTTAATTCTAAAATAATATTTAAGGAAAATATAATTGGTGTGCGCATGCATATTGGTCCTTGGTCTTTTAAAATTGGGACCATTTGACCTTTATGATCTCAAGGGGTTGCCTTCCTAGTTCTTATCCCACTACTACGCCTTTCTTCTCTGGAAACTCTTTCTATCATTCTTTTTTGGTCCTTCCGGCCCCTACCATAACCGGCCCTCCTCATTCAGTTTAGTGACAACCGAACTCTCCCTCTCCGGCCCCACCCCCTAGCAACTCTCTCTCTCTCTCTCAATATAATATTAATAATGTGCACTTCATTTTACATGGTTCAGACAGCATCATTTTAGTTTGAAACCCTTTTATGCTTACACCTTGTTTAGAGCTTCTGACCCTTCCCACGCACGCAGTTCAGGTATATGAGTGTTCGAAGGATCGAATTGAGTTGAGCTGAAATATTTAATGCATATATATAGAGAAAGATATTGAAGAGGGGGAAGGAGGACACGGATGGAGACAGACTGAATGGTGGTTACGTTGGAGGTAAACAGCGATAATCATATATGTATGGAAGGTAAGGAAGTGGCGTTTTGATCTGAAATGCTGAGCAATCATGGCGAAGGGACTGACACAAAAGTTGGAGAAGAGGGGATCATGAAGGGACGCTGCACGTGATCTTCACGCTGTTGTCGCAATTGTACCTTCTACTTAGCCTCTGCCCAAGTGGAGAAACCTATCCTATGACCTACCCCTATGGAAGAATATGTACGTACGTCCTGAATAGTAACTTCACACAACAAGAACCCCGCATGCAACTCATCTTTCCCACATGCGCCATATCATTCATGAATGTTTCAAGAATGAGTGAATTTGTCTTGAAGTGAGGAGAAGTCTCATGTCAGATAGGATTGGGTTGGAAGATGTCATAATACTCAATAATGCTCTGATGCTTTAGATTAAGATGTGGTATTGAGCCTTCTTATATGCGATCTCTTGAAACTGATGGGCCCAGTCGTGTGTTCTCTCCGGAGGAGCTCGCTGGCCCATCAACGTTCAAATCATGAACTAATGTGTGGAGGGTAGCATTAATATAATTTGTTGTATAATAAGGAAAGGGTGGTGGAGGGGATGAAAGCTGCGTGATACCGAACAATTATGAGAACACTGACAGTGTGAAGTAGAGAAGTAGCGTATGGCACTTGGAAGAATCAGTTTAATTAGTGGTGTTGGAAGTGTAGGGTCCTCTTGGGAACTTAGGAACCTCGGCCTTTGAGCCAATTTCAATATAGCTCCAGGACTCTGTACTCTTCATGACGATCGATGATTCCCATTTTAGTCGGTCGTAAGAGTCAACAAAACGCTAGGCCTAAAAGGAGCCATCCGCCAGCTTATTACACTCTTCAGACATATATGTCATGTGAACCTTATTAACCCCAGACGGAATCTACTGAATATATATACACACACTCCCTAGTGCTTGATATAAAATATAATATATAAATTAAGTATTATATTAAGATCGGCATATCCAATATTAGATTATTGCTACACATGATCCAAACGGGATTCATTATTCTGGTTATATTTTAATTTCTTCCGACTCTGTGTATGTGTTTCTAGTTTACGAATCAAGGGAGTGAATCTTGTCGAGTTTCGTTGGCTGAGAGCACGCTAAAACCAAACAATAATTAATCACTCTCTTAAATTAAAAGTAATTATAAATACATATATCCTAATGAATATAATAAGAAAATGTTTAGTTATTCACAAGCAACCAATTTTATTTTATTTTTAATTCTTCGTATGAACGCGCATATTTGATGTAATTGGGATGGTTGAAAAGCAGCAAAAGCATGCAGCAAAAACAAATATAGAAGTTACAAGAAGAAAAGGAAAGTAGGCGCTGTACTAATTAATTACATACATAGATGGATTGGTCATGTATGTCTTTTTGATTCCTTAAAAACCCCAAAATAAACCACCTGGGCAAATCCTAGTCGAGAACATATACACGTGTTAATGACTTCATTGCATATAATAGATTAGCCTCTAACAATGCAAATATATAAAACCATTGAAAGTTGTAGCCACTACACTCTACTTTGATGACCAAAACACATGTATCCATACAAGTGCCTTTGCTTGAAAGTGAGGAGGTAGGAGCATTTCCATTTATGTTCCCTTTTCAGCTTATCTTGTTTTGGCTTAACTTTATTTAACATTCATGGTGTGTTTGGCACCATGATTTGAAAAACTCTTTTGAGCAAAATTTTAGACAAACAATAATATTTGTCTACAAGTAATTTTGGTCAAAATCATAATTTTAAATAAGCTACTGAAATTAGCTTTTGAAACAGTAAAAGAGTTCATAGACTATCCAATTATTATCTTACTCCTATTTTTTCTTACACCATCTCTCATATTTCTTCTCTACCTTATCTCCTCTCTCTTCTCTCATCCCCACCCTCCACCCTCTCTCCTCTCTCTTCTTTACATTCCCTTATCTCTTTTCTCTACCTTATCTCCTCTCTCCTTTCTCTTCACCCTCTCTCCCCTCATCTCCACCATCTCTCCTCTCTCCCTCTCTTCTTTACACTCTCCCATCTCTCTTCTTTCTTCTCTATCATATCCCATCTCTCCTACTTTTAATCAAATCATATTATTTTTGTTAATTTACCAATATGAAAAGTGATTTTACTACTAATAATTCAAATATCTCAATTTTTAAAATATATTATTTCTAAAATCTATTCTTCCCATAATCTATTCTCCAAAAGTTAATGTAAATAGGCCCTCTAAATTATTGACGTCAATGACATCTTCTTTTTCCAATGGAGAAAATTATTCATTTTTTACAAGCAATGAGCTATAATTAGATTCTATTGTACGGTCCTTTGTGAGCATGTGGATTTTATCTCTCTGGTTTATTGGCCTGGAAACTATGGGCAATCAATATTGTTCACTAATTTAAACTACTGATCGATTTTCTTATTAGTTTCTTTTGTCAACACCCATTTAACGTTTCCCCCAAATTAAAAAAGTCAGAAAAGGATGTCCTTTATTTTATATTATTTTTTTTCCTCCGAAAATGCCACAATCATGAAGCACATACATTTAATTTTGCCAAAGAAAAAGTGAAATTTTGGTGGTCACCAACAAAATTAGCGCTTGTGCCCGACCAAAAAATTATCTTATAATGAAGCCCATTTTGTTTTGCCACCCAACCAGGGAGGAACAAGTTAAAATCTTTCCAGGGAACATCATTCGGTCTCGAAATCCTAAACTGGATCAATATTTTATGAAATTCATAGCCAACCATTGAACATTATTAATTTAATCAACCACTGAACTTTTTCTCTCACAGGGAACTAGCAACAACAATCAGACATATAAAGAACAAGTTAGGCCACAAAGGAAATTAAATTACAAGTTGCTAACCATTTTTCAAAGCATATATGGTCCTCCTGGATTAAAATAATACTTATTATATAATTTAGAGATCAACATCAAATTAGAAGGTGACAAGCATATATTATAAATAATGTAAGAAAATTTTGATGGAGGTGACACTTTTTTCCAATTAGGGTATGAGGACCGGATACAACCAGTGAATCGAAGGCAAGTGGTTGTGCAAGGGGAAAATGCAGCTTAATTAAGTATATTGCAGTCCTCTTCTTCATCATCATAATCAAAACAACAAACACACACTTATATATATATATATATATATATATATATATATATAACAAAGGTATGAGGAACAAAGGCCGAACTTAGGGGGGGCTATACAAATAGCTAGTGTATTTCTTATGATAATGTTCCCTCTAGCTATGTATGTCTCAGTTAAATTCCACTCTCATCCATCAAAGTCTCATCAGTCTTTTAGTCACAGTCTCCTTCTTTATTGAAGTATGGTACCGAGAATTCAAAGCAAAAGGAAAAACTAGTGTTCTTTTTTCTGCATGCACAACAGAGATCGACATTAGGCAATAACCAAAAAGAATGAATGAAAAGAGGAAAGAATCAGAGATGGTGGCTAGCTTTATCTCCCACTAGCTATACTTGTTATATCAGAGACAAGTAGAGCACATGTTTTAACCATAAATAACGGGTCAAGGACAAGGCTAGCAGCTAGCTAGTTTTCTAGAGCTAGGATATTTGAATACTGCACATTAATTACGTCTTTGATTTTTTAGTTCTCTAACTGAAGTAGAGTAAGTTGATTCAATATTTCTTTCTATGTGAGCGCATCAATGGCATATATATCACGGTTAACAAGGGAGGCCATTAAAGCTTGCCTTACAATCTCATAATTCTCGGGAACATACTATAAAGTGGTTAAAATCATCATTAATTGATTAATCATTTCCATTTGCATTGTTTAATTCTATGTGTTCAAATATATTAAAAGTTTTGAAGGGGAGAGAGTGCGCGTTATTTAATCCAACAAACGTTCAGAATCGTTCAGTCTAATCCTGCATAGTATATCCAACCAAAGGCCGATCAGCTAAGTATAAGAATTAAGAAATATGACAAATATAATATATATAACTCTAAACTTTTACCATGAATTTCTAAGTAATGACAAAAATTCATTAACAGGTATAGTTTTAAACTAGTTAATTACAGAAACTGGCAAGTTTTCATAGCTTTCCTTTGTGTCAGCAAACAAAATCAGTACTACAGTGGCTCTCCTTTGACAAAGGGTGTAGTGTTTTTGAAAGTTAATTGCACATAGTGGAGATTCAATTGATCCCTCCATAAAAAATAAATAAATATTCTCTGGTCAATGGCTAATTAATTTAAGTGGAACAAGTTAATTGTAGTCTCCAATGATAACTCCATACACTATTGAAAATCGATCATTTGCTCTTGGAAAATCTTTTATGCTAGTTTCTATGTTGAGATATATGAACTTTTAGCAATACATAGTGGTCACACGTGGGGTGATAGAAAATGATGGGGGAGCTACATATAGAGGAGAAGCAGAGAACGGATGGGGCTAATTTAACTTGCTTCTATTATAGCTTTCTAAAGATATAACATAGCATGTGAACTATAGAGCATACACATTTAATAGAGTAGTGTATTCTTTTTACACACACGCACAGCGTCCTTTGATGATGATCATGTGCGCACAACACAATCATGCTTATATAACGTACTATATGAATTATGCCTTTTGGAAATTTCTTATAAACCTTATATCTATAGGTCTCTTCTGGTTCACTCACTATATACCCTATAGCTAGTGGGGTTGGGGGGGGGGGGTGTGGCATGCTTATCTCTGCAACATGCATTTCATTTTCTCTCGCCATTAACTCTCACAAAACAGTGAGGGCGAAAGCAACTTCAACAAATGATTATCAGACTAATCAAACGTCTATTCCACTATCCAAATTCTATAAGAAGAATTTGCTTGTAGGAGATACATATGTATATGTTGAAGCACAAAATATTGTCTATTATTGATTCCACTATAGATGATGAAGCAGAAGCTTTTTAAGTAATGATTCTAGAAGGCTACTGGAGCCATTAAGTTGATCAACTCAAACCAAACGGTCTCCATCTGAGAAAAATGTGTTGATATGTGTGTGTGTGTGTTTGTGTGTGTGTAGATTCTGAGAATTTTTGTTGGATATTGAAATCTCAATGAGTTGTAGGCATGTGCTATGCCTATATATAGAGAGAAATCAATCAAGTTGGTTAGGTAATAGACCCCATGACTTATAAGTTGAAAAGGGATATGAAAACTTGAAAGTTACAAGCACACTGTACACACAAAGAGGGGGCCATCACACACTTAAATGGGCAAAAACTCTTGTCTACCAGACACTGATAATGTCAAATATGGTCATCTTGGACCCAAAACACTACTGATACTGTGATAGTGAAATAATATAAAAGTGTGTGATCTTATAACTACTATATTTTTTTTAATAAAATTTACATAGTACCCCAACTGATAGTTAAAAATTAATCCTTCTAAAATATAGAAATTATCAAGTAAATTTTGACTATTCTAATAAAGTTTTTTTATACACATGGCATGATTCAAACTCCTAATATTATATTTAAAGGATTTAACTATCTACTACCAATGTTAGACTTTTTTCATTAGAACTATCTTTTTCACATTAATGATCTTCATATATATATATATATATACACAATTTTTTTTATATATCATCAACTATGATCTCGAGCACACTTGCCTGCCAAAAAGCTTAGGGTTTGAGTTCTCTCTTTCAATCACTTTCACCATAGCTGTATTAATCACGTACTTGATAGCGACCTCTATATATACCTTTGCCTCTCTAACTCCAATAATGTCCCCACTTATGAACAGCATCGGCTCAACACTATATATATATATATATATATATATATATATATAATTAAATAATTAATCTAAGTTAATTTTACCATAGGAATAACTTTTGTGAAGGAAGATTTTCGTCAGGGAGCTTGAAGACAATATTAATATTTTATATTTGGAAGCAATATATGTGACAATGGCTAGCTTCTTTCATATCAAACACGAGCACAAGTCTCCCCACTGAATGAGTCTAAACTCCAGAAGCCACGTTTGAAAGATATGTATAATGTATCACAACTGACTGAACTGATAATGCAGCCTGAAAGCAACATTTCCATGGAGGTGAGATTTAGAGAATTTCTCTTTTTTGGTGCCATAAATTGACTAGTTTCAGTCATCAAATAAATTACAACCATAAGTTTGGTCAGCCTTATTAGACAAGTGTTACTATGTTTTCTGTTGTGAATTAAGTAATGCAAGTTCACCAGATTTTTTCTGTCAGATATTAGAAATATATATAATTTGATTATAGGAGTGGAATTACGAGTCTTATAATTAGTTTAAGATATTCTTGCATCTACCTTGCAGTGTCAAGTTAGGCAGCATCTTATTTTTTCTCGGTATAAAGGTAGCCTAAATTTAAATTAAGTTTATATTCAAAAGAAGTTTCATCATTTATACAAAATATCAGGATATATTCGCCGACATGATTTAGATTCTGTGTAGCTCGCATGTAATAAATTTCAACTAGCCTAACTTAAACTGTACGAAAGAATTCCATTATTAATTGGAAAATGTTTCAAAACGTGGAGAAAGTGTGCTTGTTTTTTCAAAAGGTTGGGGAAGAAAATGAAGATAAGGTTTCTGCATATATTTGCCTGTGTACGTACACAAAGGCTTATATCACAAAGATGTTGGGAAAAAAATATGTAGCTTAACTGCAATTCTAGACTTAAGTTAGGCTTCATCGTGAGATTCCCTTTAAGAACTCCACATGTTTAATTATGCTATGTTATTTGGATTGCACAAGGTTAGAGATAGATGAATTTTCAACTCATCATCTTAAACTCAGTGAAGTACTTTGGTAGAAGTTTCAAAATAATTTAAACAGGGTTTTAAGATATTGTTATTTAGTTTTTAATGATATCTAAATAAACAGCCGTGATTTTACAATTCAAAAGGAGAAGATGAGTAATGAAGTTGTAAGAGTCATGAAGAGAATGATGGAATGAGCTTTCCAGGAAAAGGAACGAAACACTAGTAGTGGATTGGATGTATATGTTGGTGATGCATGCTTCGTTGCGCACTGGGGGCAGTGCCCAGCATGACAGGACTTTGAAAAGAGTAGAGAAACAGACCCCAAAACCTCAAGGAATTTAAAACCTCTTCATTTGCAATAACATACACATATATACATGTAGATGTAAATATTAGAATTCTTTGAGTGGGCGATGATGATCGAGGAGATAGATAATGGGTTTTGAAAAGTCTTGCTTTGCAAAAATAATTCTTCCATAAACCCCTTCACAATCTAATATGATCTGACCAAGTCTCAGCATAAAAAGACCTTTGAGAAAGACGGGCCACTCCAATTCCACCCTTCAAGCTCACATCCACAGTACCACTTTCTAATCTTCTAATCTTTACTAAAACCAACTACACTACTTTTTTCTAATCTCTTATTATTCCCCACAAAGAAAAAATTGAAACTTTATTCTGCCCAAGTATATAATCAAGAATAATTAATGAAGTGCAATCAGGTACATTCCCAATAATCTTACTGTCTATTTATTTGCATAGTTGCAGAGATACAACAACTGTGATGTGGTATAGACGGGAATATTTAAGAAATAATAAATCTTAGGTCAAATTGTTTATAGTATTTATTAACTCAAGTTTTTTAATTATATTTATTATTGTTAGTTGTAAAATTAATCTAATAGGTATAAATAACTTGACATTTATCCTGGAAATAGGAATAGCATGAATGAATCAAAGTGCCACTAGCAGACGTAAAAGCTTGGATAATACGTGGCTAAAATGAGAGCCAGGGGAACATGGACCGGTCGTTGGGGCCAGCTTTTGAGCACATGAAGGAGATGGTTATTCACGCTCAACAACGTGGGATCCCAATCATCAACATTTATTATTGATGAGTTTGGCATACCGAGTTTAAGTTGTGTCATTTCAGAGCCTCCCCCGTTACAAACAGTACTTGCCGTTGAGAGAATTAAGCACCAATATAATATCTATCTTTCCCACCTTTAAAGGTCCTGCTTTTCTGACCAGCCCCACTCTCATTCACTAGATACTTTGCTCAATATATCACATATATCTATGTTTTCATGTTCTTCATTAACTGCGAATGAATATATTCACTACGTTCCTCTAGGGCTATTCATGGGTAGAGTTGAGCAGGACAATTCTCTGCCCGATGTCCTGTCCAAAAAAAGTATGGGCTACATTTTGCAACTCGACGCCCAACCCTACCCAATAAAAGTTCTAACTATTTTGGGATGGGTATGAGTGGGCTGGGCGTGGGCGGGCCCGTTGTGATGCTCTGCTCATATTGGAAAAAATAATCTGTAATTATAAATTTCTAAAATAATACCATATTCATATGTCTTCAAGAGTTAAATAATATCTATAATCTACTAAAAATAAGGTAACAAAAAGATAATAATTAAAATATTAAAATTTATTGCATATAAAAAAAAGTTTTGAAGTCTAAGTCATTTGTTATTGTAACTTTGTATAAATTTTTCTAAATATTGACAAAGATGAAGCATCTAAAAAAATAAAATGAGCAATTATAATTTATAATGTAATAATATTATGATTAGTAAAATTAAGAAAAAAAATTAATATAGTTATAAATATTAAAAGACGTAACTTACTTATTTAACTATTTATATTTTTAAAATGACCATTTAGTCATTAGTAACTATCATATTCTCCCTTCTAAATGTAGTATCTAAGGAGAAAAGTAAAAAAAAAAAAAAAGAATAAGTGCCCATGGGCAGGGCAGGCAACCCCCCTGGTCGGTGCCCAGCCTGAAAAAAGTATGGGCGACATGTTGCAGCCCGGTGCCCGACCCGGCCCTATATTTATCGGGTTGAGCAGGGCTATTTTTTCGCGGGGTCAAATGGGCATACCAGGCCACGGGCTTTATAAACACCCTTACTTTCCTCACCACATACAACTCCTCATCCCCACTAAGTTCAAATTAATTATTAGTTTTTTCAGACTTGATCATGGATTTTTAACTAACTGATATTATTACTGGTGCAGGCCTTAGAGAACCTCAATAATGCACGTCACATTCGAAAATACCATTCCCAAGCTTTCAACACGCCTAGAAGTGATTCTGGAATTTTATTTGCCTTTCAAGTCAAAATGATTCATGTTTTAAATCAGTACAATGTAGTAATGGCTAAATATTCTGGAATCATCTCTAACAATTACAGGATTCGATATCAAATATTTTAGTTTAGATCCTATTTGTACTCCTAATTATTGGCACCGGTGTAATAGTGTCAGAATTTAGATGTTTTAATTAAAGGATAAAATTTGCCAATGTCTAACTAGTGAAAGAAATAATTTAAAAAAAAAAACTTCATTTTTATATAAAATTTAGTTTTTTAAAATAATTTAAATATCTTTGAAATGAAAAGGACAATAAAAGATAATAAGGGTAAATGAGTTTATCTTAATAACTTGTAAGGGATAAGAAAATAATAAATTATTTTGTATATAGGCCTTTCCATGCTGCTTCTTTTTTTTTTTTTGCTACGAAAGAGGCTCAAGGCCCAGAACCTATAACTATCAAACACCACTGGTTGGCCCAGTGGGCCTATTTATTTGTCTTCTTAGACACCATCGGGTTGAGGGTACAATAAATAGTTCTACCTTATGGATTCGCACTTCTTCTTTGAGCCCATTAACAAAAACCCCAATTCAAGCATCTTCGGCCAACCTTTCACACGTGCCCTTTGTTGGCCGGCACAGAGATCCTCGTCCGGGCATATCCCCTTCAATTTCATCATCTCAGGACTTCTTGCCTGTACGCTAGCCGCTATTGAGTTGACTTGACTCCGTCATATTTATGTCTATTTCTCAGGCAAAAACGAAAGAGAGAGAGAGAGAGAGAAAATTCTCTCTCTACCAAACTAACGAACTAGAAGGGAAAGAAATACGACTATTCAGTATTACTGAATGGGCAGACAGAAAACACTTGACATATTATGCCGTTGCAAAATGTGAAGCCAAGGATTCAGCAGAATATGTCTCGGATAAAAGAGACGAGCTTCACCAACTTCTAACGATAATAGTGGCGGTTGACACTCTGACATCTCTGCTGAGAAATTTCGTTTTCTTCATTGGCGCTGCTACTTGCTTCATGACAACAAGACCTACAAGTTCTGACTTCACTCTGAGAATCTGTCCGATCTCAGTTTATTTACATAAATCCTGTTCTTTGTCTCGGAGTTCTCATTGACCTTGCCATTGCTCTCTCTGTCACACCCATGAATGTTGCCAAAACTGGAGAAGTTGGCATGGAACTGTTATCTACCACTGAACTTCTCTTCACACAGGAAAATGACTTCCTTGGGAATGAAAGCTGTGAAGAAGTGACTGAAGTCAATTTGCTCTCTGCAACTTGTGTTGTATGATCATACCTTTCCCTAGCGGTCAAGTTTGAAGGAATTGTTGCTTTATAAAACGCATCTCCATTACATTTTTCTCTGTCCAGCCATTGTCCTAGAGTACGGCAGCTCTCCCCTCTAAATTCCTTAGAGGGAACTGATGATTCAAGCCCCACGTGGCAACATATTCTCTCCTAAAGAAGATTGCATGGCAATTCTTAGATGCATATAGGATTTGACTAAGTTATCAGCAAGAGTCTTACTGAGACAGAAAGTAAATCAAATGAGGTTACCCGGGGTGAGAAAGAGTACTGCTTCATGCGTTCTCTTTTAATAATATCCTCTTGCTTTCTCAATCATATAGCTTCCAGGTCTTCTTTTGTGTGCAAGCCGCAATCCCAAGTTCTTTGACTATGACATTCAAGCTGCAACTAAATTCTTGAAGGAATTAGCAAAAGCAATTGTAGAAAACTCTTTCCCATGTACCAAACATTGCCTAAAGATTATTCTGGGATATTGATGTTAATGTTGTATGCTTGTATACGTACCTTCATTTCCGTATCTTCCAACTTCTTTTTCTGCTTTTGAAGCTGCTTGCTCTTATCATTTCTGTTGATTCTGTCTGCAGCATGACCGTTGCTTTTCTGGATTCCTACCTGCTTTCTTCCGCTGGAGTGCAAACCCATTTGACGTCTCACAGCTCGACCACCAACTATAGCTTGCAGTCTGATAATCCCTTCAGTGCTCTGAATGCTTTCCTGGCCTATTTCATTATCAGTTAAGAGTTTAACTGAATTTGTAAACGTGTTTATAATATACCCCATGTCCACAGTTTACTTAAATTCACTCATGCAATCAACTATAGTTTGACTGAATAAATTTGAGAACAGGGGATCGTAGTGACCCAAACTTGACTTCCTCATACAAAATCGGGAACAGTTACAAAAGCCAGATGATTACAGTAAGTATTATACTATTCAAAACGAAATTTTGTAGCAAATTTTTAAAGTTATTGAAAAAATAATCTTTTAACAGAATTTGATAGGATACTAACAATATGCTTGGAAGCAAAAGCCTGACTAATCAGTCCTGTTCTAACAATGGCTAGATGCGCCTAATCTTTTGTGGCTGCAATTCATTCATTAATTTCTACTTACACGAATGAACATTTCTGGTTACTGAAGTAAAACCAAAAGAAGTTTCATTCTGACTTGAAATTATAAACACTGTCTCTAGTTGTTTTATAACATCTTTAAAGTGTAAACCTCTCCAACCTAGACATATGCAAATAGAAACTATTATATATATACTGATAAAATTAATTAAGAAGTTCTGAGGAAGCTCATCAGATGTCCACGGTATGCACTTTGAATTTTAGTAGCCGCCGAGTTCCAGTTTGCCTCGGAGAGATATGAATAGGAGCGAGAAGCACCTGTGAGCCTGACAACCTCAGCAGCAGCATGAGCAGCAGCAACTGCCGCTTCAGCAGCTGCTGCTGTTGCATTAGCCACTGTCAATGCATGCTTTCTCTGTTCTTCTCTTGCTTCACTTAGTGTTCTGTAAGTGTGGGATGTTGTTTCTGCTTGACCCACCCAAGACCACAACTCCATCTCTTTGAATTCTGAGATCACAGATAAAAGAGATATCAATAAAAATGGGTAGGTAATGTTAAGTGATGATTTTCTGTATATAAACATTACTTTGGGCCTTGCCTCACAAGTTGAGAGCTTTTTGCTGCATTCAAACCAGCAGTTTCACTTTGCCAGCTGGAGAATTCCACAATACGCATATGATCTTATGATTCCGGTGCGTAATTAAAATGTTTCAATAATCTCTACTCTACTCTATATGCTCCTCTTGCTGTTCATTTGTCAACATGAACTGTGAGTTCAAACACTGGCAAACTTTGATAGTACAGTCATTTAATGGCCTTGCAGTACACAGGAAAAAATTCTGAACAGAAGAGGCACCATCAAACACCGAAAGTGAAAAGGGTATATTTCAACACGCATGAAGATGTCAACAAACTCAGAAAAAAGAAAACAGACCGTTCCTCTAGACTAACCTTTTCAAAGGCCAGTGAACATCAATGAACTATGCTGCGCAGAGTGCCTGAAAAACAGCAGGCTTGGTTAACCCAAGAGAAGAATGGGCATAAATTGACAGAAACCCAATAAACGCTATATGAACTCCCATTTCTCCAAGAGGTTTTCTTCTTTATGTCATCAAAATCTTGGCTTTTTCACTTTTGAGTATCCAACCATTGACATGGTCCTCGTTAACGTCAATGTGGAAGTAAAGAATTCATAGGGAAAAGGCACAGCAATGACTACTGTAATGATGTGGAAAAGCCTCCCTTTCATGACTGGGGACTTAAAAGCAACTTAATTCAACTTGGGGACCCTCTTGTCCCTATCTTCTTCCATATGTCAATTTTTGCAACCGGCTACGGTCCATTGCAAATGTCTGCTTTCGTCAAACTTACTAACGTGACCTTTATTTTCTCCTTCCGTTACCTCCGGAAGAGCAGGGAGCCATTCATCATCATCATCAGAATTACAGAAAAGAAAATGGAGCAATTTGAATTTACAGCAACCTAATGTACTTTTGCATTGCTACTCTGTTGATTATAAAAAACAATCACTTTAGTTGGAAGAAACGTTAACTCAATAATATTGTGATCGTATTCTATCTATTGTTAGAATTTGTGGTAATTCTGAGTTGGTAACATCATATACACTCGATTATAAAATTTGCGATTAGGTGGTCTCAGGTCAACGCAAAAGCACTTTAGATAGTCACCTCTTGATTAATTTCCTAGAAGCTTTTTGAATGTTTGCGATGACTTAGCTGAAGGGAATTAGTTATTTAAACGTGCCTAACTAGAATAGTTCTGATTAAATTTGAGTTGACGGGCTACTATAAACTATTTCATGCATAAACAATAAGAAGTTAAAAGGGTAAAAAATCATGGTATGTTCTCAGCGGAAATTCATGCTCGCATCGATCTCTTTGTGAAGACAAGCAAAATTAAAATATGTCAATCTATTCTATGGGCTGTTCCGTAGGTTTAGGAGCTTGCTTCTTGTTCCTCTATACAAACTACAATATGCGTGATCCTTTCGTTATGGATTTGTGGATAAGGGTTTAATTCCCATGTGAATCTTGAATAAAAAAAATTAGAATTGTAACCGAGAGTGACCTAACGAAGACAGCGATGGATTTACCTCAAATACTGTTTGCCATAGAGCCGGCATTTCAGTAAACACTCGAACCACCGAAGAATCCACATGATTTAACCTATAAACTGTTCATCGGAGATCTGATTTTGCTGTTGAAGGACTCGAATTTACGTTTCTGCAATGCGATGAAGAAGATTATATGTTTACTTTGATTTTCTAAAAGGCAATGAAAATTAGAATTCAATTTTTATATATTTATTACTTAGGCCACAGTTCTCTAGACCTCTCTTTTAGAAGAGGGAACATTCTGGCCCTCTACAGTGGTGGTCCATCAGCAGGGTAGTCAAGAGCTGCTTAATTTTAGAAATAACTTTGATATTTTTAGGACTGGTCTCTCTCTGTTTTCGGCCAATAAGAAATAAAGTGACTTTCTTTCTGTTCCAAAGACCCAACATGAACAAGGAACATTGACTATGAAGGTATGAACAGCTCCATGAAACATTGCTTTGCGTAGAATTGCAGATCAACCTATGAGCAGGGTTTATTTGTGGTGAGACAATTTGACTTGGTCAGAATTATCTAACGCTGTGTGTGGATTGAGGGACAAGATGAAAGGAAAGAAAAATAGAGTAAAAAATTGGAGAGAAAATAGGTTTTCTCATATTTGGATAAATGAGAAAATATAAGAGAGAGAAAAAATAAGAAGAAAAATAAGGTGGATCCTATATTTTATTTCTCTCTAAAATTTTCATTCATATGGAGAGATTTGGTCATTTAACTATCTGCTATCTTATACGCAAAATTTTTATTTTTTTTCTCTATATTTTCTCTCATATACCTAGGTAAGATGAGTGCTTGTATTATTATTCAAATTTTCTATTTTTTTTATTTTCTTTTAAATTTTCTTTCTATCCAAACAGAGTGTAAAAGTATCCCCTAATTAATTCAGTTGCAACCTTTTTCTAATCCCAAGTTCTTAAATCGGGTGATTGTTGGGTTGATATTTGGATAATTTTTTCTGGCAAAGTTCATTAAACTCTCTGAAATCATATCATCAACTGAGTAAAGATGATTAGTCTGTACTAGTTATTGGCTTAATTTAAAACTTTATTTTGCTAAAGAAATAACACTTCTTTTCAATGGAAATGGTCTATAAGTATATGCACAGAAATTTCAAATTGTATATGGGTCAACCAATCAGTTTTGTAGCCAAAATGGATTTTTTTTTTTCCCAAGCTTGCTTTTGAAAATTAATGTTTCTCTCTCCCTCTTTGCTTGTTGGTCCCTAAAAACAAAAATTTTCCAATCTGACGTTTTGCGGTGTTGATCAGTCGGTGGGTAGGGATCAGTTTATATAGATCCTACGGTGAACAACGCACAACAGAGGGAAATGCGGAAGCAGAATGAGAATAGACGTGGAGACTAGCATACCCATGCATCGACTATGACGTCATTTTGATATTTCAGCCAGCTGGCCACTATCTTTAATTTGAGCTTAATAAATACTTATTGTTAGGTACTCCATTTCTAGCTAAGACTTATCATTTATTTTCTTTTTTTCTTTGGTCTCAGTGTATGTTCATGTAATTTCCATAATATTGATTAATATTATTATATATAAATTATATATAATTTGCTTATAAAAAATATATATATAATTTAATATTTATAATAAATTATAAATCAAGTGCGTATTCCTCAATGGTTACTTGGAATAGGTGATGACTAATAGGTGTGGCTCATAATGGGATCATTCTTTTCCTTTAGCCAACCAATAAGTTCAGACTTAAAAAGGTTATTAAAAGATAAATTAATATATATATATATATATATTATATTCTCATTTATCCTAAGAATTCTTTTCTTTTGTTTTCTTTTTTAGCCTCTCAATAATCTCGGCGTGTTTTTATATTTCATCCATGTTACAGACGAAGTTGAATTCTTCAAACCAAGGAGAAGCATGTGGAGAAATGGTTACTAATATTATCTGCATCCCCATTTGTCTCCGTTACATAAACGAAAACTTAGTTGAAGACAAATATAATTAAGTACAACAAACGCATAAAACATTTACTCTCTATTTTTGTGTGTGTTCTCTGTTATCTAGATATTGGTAGGAGTTCTAGCTCAAGACAACTTCACTGTGAACGTTGCCATCCTCCATCCTTATCCAAGATCGAAGAGAGAAGGGTTTCTCAGAGATTTCCAGAATTCTAGCTCCTCTAGGCCAATCTCCATAGCCACCATAGCCAGTGTGCCTTGCATAACACAGCCATAGTTTCTTGTATGGGCAGCACCAGTCCAATCCATGGTTGTGTCCAACAAATATTGCCTGCAGTTCAAAAAAGAACAATTTAATGCTCCTTTGTGTTGTGTCCATCAAAGCAAATTCATTCAATCAGCAATTTTTCTGATGAACTCAAAAATTCTCACCATGCACAGGAATGCTGGAAGGACTTTCAATGTATACATATTTCAAGTCAAACTATCAACAAGCTCTGATCTTACTTATAACGACTGCTTTACGTGGTACACTTACATATATGCATCTTGTTGGCTTTGGTCTTACCTTGACAGAAGTTCTTTCCCCAAGGAGTTTCATGATACCCGCTTCAGTTTCTTGAGCTGCAACCTTTTCCTTGTTGATAGAACCCACGCAAGGTTTGGCTATTGTGGACTTGGGAGCCACCTCTTTATAGGCTTCACTTGGTATGTGCCAGAAACTAATCTCAGGAACCCTGTCAGATTCAAAACGCAATGAATTCTTTTTCAACATGTATATCTTACTCAATGTCTTTAATTAATGGTAGGACAAACATAAGAAACCAAACAAGTTATGCATTTGTTTCTACCTTGACTCAGGATTTATGTCTTCAGCTTTCTTCCGGAACCATTCTGCTTGGCCACTGGAAATGACTTGAGGATATGAACCGCCGCCGGAATCAAGAAAATATAGGAAAGCCACAGGTGACTTCTTATCATCTGACGAAGAGACTTGTAGGACATAGTTGGATACACTAGGCCAAAGCTCCCTTGGACCATTCACAGAAAAGGAGGCATTGTTCTTCTTCTCATTTTTCATCAGTTCCGCTCGTCCAGTTCCCTTGAAGCTACATTGTTCTTCTGTACAAAATTTGAAGATGATGAGTGTCACTGCTAATCGTGTTATCACTAATACTTCAATTAATTGAAAAGTAGAAACATAAATTATTTCTGCTAGATAACAACTTAAACAGTGCTTATAATTGACTTCTACGAGCTTTTCAACATCAGTAAACAACCATAATAATTAGAAACCCCAGGAGTATGTAATAGTTAGTGACTTAATTAACACCTGAATATGAAGCGGTAGGTTGGGGGCAGCGAATTGGGGGGATTCCAGGCCAAGAGAACCACTCTAGTGGCCACTCAAATGGAGCATCATCGTGGTTCCCAAACACACTTGCCCATGGAATACCCCTGTTTCTTGTTGGTGAGATTGCCTGATCCCAATACAAGCTTGCATTCTCAACCATGATGTTGTTAGCCGTAATAACATCCCCGAGATATATTACAAAATCTGTCACAGCGCCCATGATTAACCGCGTTAGCGCGCCTTTGGTACAGAAGAATTTTAGAAATTACAGATAACTTCATAGTGTTGTAATATTTGGAACTCCATCATCGCTAAGTGTTAAGAAATTCAGAATCGAAGGTTTTGTGTGCATTACCTGGAGTTTCATCATGAAGCACTTGATTGATGACTCTGATGGAGTTTACGTCCTGAAGTGGACCCCAATCGGCGGACTCGGCCTCTCCAAAATGCAAGTCGGCAAAGAGAGCTATCTTGAAGGGCGCACCGGCGGTTACCTGGAGATACATCTCCGGCGTCGTATCTGGCTGTAGTCTGATGTTTCGCGGTGCTCGGTATCGGTCGTGATCTACTGATCCTACGGTTAGCAACTGAGAGATAAACAGCAAAGGCAAAAGCATCATCCCGTGGCTTCTACAGGTCTCCATAGCCGCCGAATGAAAGGAAAAGCAGAAGCAGGAGAAATGTTTGCAGGTGACGGATAAGCAAATGATCGATTCGGCAAAATTACATTACCCTCGCGCATTGTTTGCAAGTCATTGTCAGTAGGTGATTGGGATTGGATTCGAGGCCAGTATAATGTGATCCATCTACTTAGCCATAGTTTATGACATATCGGCTTTGTACGCGCCAGCACCAAACGAATGTGAAGTAGGATATTCGTTGGAATTAATTAGCCCGCTGATGCGTTTGGTAAGAATAGAAATCTTCGGTTGGAATATACGACCCCTTGATAACATCTTAAGCGGCTTATCATAAAAGATTCATGCATCCTCTTTTGTCCTTACTTGTTAAGGAAGTTATTATGTTCTATTATCTGCATGTATGTATATATATATATTTGCAACATGCATCCTCTTTATAATTTGTTGACCAACAAAATCCATTTATGAGCCTATAAGATTTTAGAAATAGTCTATGAAAAAAAAATTTAGCCAATTTTTAAAAAAAGATTTTAAAGAAAAGCTTATAAAAAAATAAATTTTAAATAAATGAGTATTCAGATAGTTATTTTTAAAAATAATTTTATTATTAGCAAATTACGAAAAAGGGTATGAATATTAAATGAGGAGAGATAAAATATGAGATGAGAGAGGAGAAATGAGAGATGATGTAAGAAAAAATAGGAGAAATAGTATAAGAAAAAGTATGAGAGAGGAGAGAGGGTATAAGAAAAAGTAAGGATAATATAGTAATTGGTTAATCTATAAGCTCTTTTACTGTTTTATAAACTACTCTGATCAGCTTATCTAAAACCTTAATTTTAAACTATAGTTTAATCCAAAAATCTATTTAAACAAATATAGTTGTTTGTTTTAAAATTTTTTAAAACTTAAATTTTATTAAAATTTAAATTTCATGTGTTTTCAAATACACACCATAATTTTTTTTTTACGAAGGAATAAAGCAAGGTTACACAACTAAGTTAGAACCGAAAATATTCACAATACACTCTGGAGGAGTGCAGACAAGGTTGATCCCTTCAGTAGAATGCAACGCCTTCTTTGCCAAAGTGTCAGCGGCCAGATTGACGACTCTAGAACGCCATTCCACACTGGCATCCCATTCGCGATCCAGCAAATTCGGGTGGCAAGTCCATTTATAATTTCAATTTATTTCAAAATCTTCACCTTATCAATTATATTCACTGCATTTACTATTCTTCAAAAAAAAATATTACAGCAGTTGGCAAAATAAAAATTACCCCAATAATTTTGCAGATAATGAAGTAATGAGATAAATTTAGTCAGGATTCAATTTTTATTAAATCTTAATGGCTTAATTTAAAACTTTTGAAAATAATTTATCAAAATTTAAAACAGAGAAATGGATATAGTTGATACTATTATGGATTAACTTTCAAAATTAATTATAGAATACAATTGCATTGCTTATTTAGGAATAAAGATAAAATGGAGAACATGTATTTGACACAGGACTTAATTTCCAAAAAGCCACACAAATTTTCTTACTTACATATAAGTTTCAAGAGATTGGGGAATTATTTTTTATGCACAAATTTATTAAAATGTTATTTGACGAACTTTTTATTTTGAAGTGCAAAACGACACAAAGTTTGTCGTTCTGCTTCTTAAACCCTTGGCCGCTATAAGCCTTCTATTTGGAGGGAAAGAGGATCCGGGGAAGTTTCTCCTAATGCAATATGAAAGATGGCGTTCACAGGGAAGGAGATGATGAAGAAAGTTCTCAAGAAAGTGGGAGAGTACAATTTGGCTCCTGGAGTGAAGGAATCTTTGGAAAAATGCATGCCCAGAAGCAAGGTCGTCATGGGTCGCGCAAAACGCGGTATCGATGCCGGACGACACCTCCAGTTTGCAATCACGTCAGTGAAGATGGCGGTAACAAGTTTGTATTCTCTACTGCTTGCCGTTTCTTTTAGCCTTTGATTCCTGTGATTTCGAGCTATCTCGGATTTATGCTGGGAAGTTTGATGCTTTAGCTTTGTGGTAATCTTGTAGATCGTAAAGCGTCTAGAGTATCCATTACTGGCTCTTTGCTCTGACTGTTTCAGCCGAAGAACCTACCATTCTTTTCCTGAAATACGAAATATAGTTTGGTGCCATGAGATTTATGGGAAAGTTTTGCGCTTTGAACCGTTTAACTCCTCTGTAATTTCAAATGGTGTCTTAGGTGGAATGTCTGTGTAATCGTGTCAATACCAGTGACTTCCTTGTGATTTCAGTAATTGTGAATTGATGCCAAGTCTATATCTTCTGATAAGAAATTTAATAATTTTACAGACTGAATTTGTGATTATTAAATCTTAGAAGGAGACAAACCAAATTTCAGCTTTATGGCGCTTAGTAAAACATGTTCACTGCTCTCCCTTTTATAGCTAATATCGTATTTCTCCTATGATGTGTTTAGACTACAGAACATAGATCAGGTACACGTTTTGTTTTGCATAATGTTGGTGGTTCAGCCTTCAAACTTTACATTTCAGTAGAACCTTCCTCAAAAAATTGACCTGTTTTACTCATGGATTGGAATAGAGACATAAAAGTGACAAGATACATCTAAATTACTCAGGGACATAAAAGTCAAAGAGCTAATCAGTTTTGGTCTCAGAGCAAGGAATATCATGATTACCCCTAGAGGTAGGGTATGTGGAGAGTGGCTATTGATTTGTTGATGACCCATTCTTTCTTCTAGAAATTAGAATGAAATGCATGTCCAGATGTGAATAATCATACTTCAGATTGGAACTTGGGTGCAATCGTTTGTATCAATTGTGTTTTTATGAGCAACGAATGACAATGGCTACATTTTCTTGAATGACTCCCAGTGATTATTCTTGATTGAGTTTGAACTCTGAAGCATCCAACAATATACTGGCACTCTTATGTTTCTTATCCAACGACAATTGTCCTATACTCATATCTAACAACCATTGTTGTAGAACCAGTCCTCTCAATACATTTGAGGATTGCCAATCGATGTGACTTATTGATATATTCTGATGGTCAACACTCCCAGACATGCATCTGTCTTGGACCATTTAATAATAAATTTGATAGATACTTGGAAGTACATTTGCACTTGCTTAGATTAGATTAGATATGAATTTGGATTCCAATATTTCAGCATGCAGTAGTTCACTTGATATCAATTCAGAGTAGATTTAATGTTGTAAACTGAGGCAGATATAGCTTATTATCTCTTGAATGCTCAATTTTCAAGTTTGTGTAGGCAAGGGGTTTTATTCCCAAAAGAAAATATATTACCAAATAAAACTCATTCTTTTCCTGATTGTGTTGATAGGACAAGGAGAACTTGGAAACCTAATGTTCAAGAGAAACGGCTCTTCAGTTATATCATGGACCGCCACATTCGTTTTAAGGTTACCACACGCGCTTCGTTGCATCGACAAGGCAGGTGGGGCAGGTGGGGTTGATGAAGACTTCCTGAAGGCTCCATATCGCAAGTTGGACACAGAACTTGGCCTCTTTTGGAAAGCCAAGATAGAGAAGCTGTATGAGGAACTTGGGAAGATGGAGGTTGTATTCTTTTCGCCAGAGGATGAACAGAAGTTTGAACAGGGTTTTAAAGAATTGAAAGTGTCTGAAAGGGAAGCAGGGAGGGAATTCCGAAGGAAAATGTATACTGGGATGAACAAACACAAGCAGATTGATCTAGAACATAATGATGAACAATCTACTGATAAAGGAGGTGGTGGAATCGAGGAAGGAATATCACACGAATCTAAACAACAGTTGGCTGCGGTTTCATACGGACTAGCTGCCGACAATCTCGAAGCTGGTAGTTTAGTTGCTAATTACTAATTTTTTTCATTTACTGATATCTGTGTGTAAACTGGAGGAGTTTTTGAACCGTTTTTTTTTATCCATCTACTTCTCGATTTCTTCCCTCGTGCTCTTTTCTCTATACTCTGTTCACTCAACGGTACTTCATGATAGCTAATTCAGGGAGTAGTAATGTGTACTAAGAAACTGGTAAGGGATAACTCTCGTAACCAGTGGTGGATCTAAGAAACTGGCAAGCGTGTTTTTTCTTTTTCTTTTTCTTTTTTATAATTATTTTTAATAAGGAATATTATCGATGTGTATATACACTTTTTGTGGCCAGAATACATATTTATACACAAACATGTGTATACTTTAAAACCCATATAATTTTTATAAAGTTTTTTCATAAATTTACCCCAGTTTGTTTATTTTTGGGTCTAACACTCTCTTATTGAATATTTAATTCGTAAGATTTAGATAAATATTATTCATTTTATTAATTTTTTTCTTATATTTTTCAATTGAAAAAGTTGCAATGCAATCCAAGCACTTTGAATCATGGCTTGGCATACACTTAGGCCGTATGTAATTAACTAAATTAATTGAGAGTATCACAAATACAAAAGTTGTTAGGGATATTAAATATTTAGTTATATTTTAGAGATATTAAATAAAGACACTTATCTATTAGAATTTATTAGTTTATTTATCTTTTAATATTTTTTATTATCTTAATAAAATAGGGTATTTATATTTCCAATAATTATGATTTTATTTATTAGTTTATCTTTTAAGATTAATATTTAATTTAGATTTAGATTTAAATCTAAATTATTGTTATTTTATTATTTTTAGGGCTCTAAAAATAATAAGTATTGAATAAGAATACCTTCTCCCATTGCACATCAATTATAATTCAAACAAGTGCGGGAAAAATTGAAAATATAGATTAGATTAATGTACAAAATTAAATAAAAATAATTTCAGAATAAGCTTGAAATACGACGTATCATCTTACAATAAAATTTGTAATAATTATATCATTTGTAAATTATAAATTATAACTTATTTTTCCATACTCCATTGTATAGAAAAATCTTGATTTTCTAGTTCGCTAGAAAATGTATGAATTTTTTAGTCTTTACATAAATTTATAAGTTTTTTTTTTAAGTCCTAGAATATAAAATCATAAAATACGCCGGCGCAGGTCTGGCTCCGGATTCCAAATAAACCCTCATCTTCTTGCGAGTTGCGACTTCTCCTCCCGTTCTTCGTCCCCGCACATCTGTCTTCTTCCCCATCAGTCGTCGCTGGCTCCACTGTTGAACTACACCGCCGTCATAAATTGCCGCTAGTTTCTAATCCGACGAGTAAAGGTATCCCCTCCCCTCCCATTATCAACGTTCGAAACCACCATTGTTTCTCATTCCTTCTGATCATTTGAGTTGAGCTTGACTTGTGTTTGTTGTTGTCATGTTTGATAATAAATTCACCGCTTTCATGTTCGAAACAGAGAGCAATACGACCTGGGCGTGTGAAGATCTCACTTCCCTCCGAAGCTGTCTTCTTTTCCTTTCTAGGTATCTTGAGTGATAGCTTGTTAGTGTTTTGTATATAATGTATTCCTATATAGTAAAATCATTGGATTTAGATGCTGAAACCTGTGGGAGATGACGTTAATGGCGACTGCATTTGTTTGATTTCAAGTTTAAGAAGTTTTCATTTGTTGGTTTATTGGTCAGGCCTTATGGAAGTCGAGGAGGAACAGACCACGTCACCTATTTCTGCAGAAACCTCTGTACCATCGTCTGATGCTCAAAGCATGGCTTCTCCTGTTCCTGCTGTGCTGCCCCCGCCAATGCAACCTGTAATTCCAACAGTCGTTCCACCAGCTAGTGTTCCCCCTATTGCTCCAATTCCTTCAATTCCTCCTCCCACTACTCTCCGCCCACTGGCACCCCTTCCTGTTCGTCCACCATCTATTAGGCCACCCATGTCGCAAAATGGTGAGGCTAGATCAACAGACTCTGATTCAGATCATGATGACTTAGCCCCTGGGATAAACAAGGGTACAGGGGAGTATGAGATATCAGAAGAGAGTAGACTGGTAAGAGAGAGGCAGGAAAAGGCAATGCAGGAACTTATGATGAAGAGGCGTGCTGCTGCTCTGGCTGTTCCAACAAATGACATGGCTGTGCGAGCTCGTCTCCGGCGTCTTGGTGAACCCATCACTCTTTTTGGTGAAAGGGAGATGGAGAGAAGGGACAGGTTGCGGATGATTATGGCAAAGTTGGATGCTGAAGGTCAACTGGTAAAGCTGATGGAAGCTCATGAAGATGAAGAGGCAGTTGCTTCTGCTGCAAAAGAAGAGGCTGAGGAAGACCTACAGTATCCCTTTTACACTGAAGGGTCAAAGGCCCTCCTGGGTGCCAGAGTTGATATTGCTAAGTTTTCTTTAGTAAGAGCAGCAACACGTCTTAATCGTGCTCGAAGAAGAAGAGATGATCCAGATGAAGATATAGATGCTGAAATAGATTGGGCACTCAAGCAGGCAGAGAACTTGGTTCTTGATTGCAGTGAGATCGGAGATGATCGGCCACTTTCTGGTTGCTCCTTCTCGGCAGATGGAAAATGCCTTGCTACCTGGTATGCTTTTGCTACAAACTGAATAGTGAAACCATTGTCTCTCTACTTAATAGAAAATAGCCTAATCTAGTTCTATATATAGAGCTTGCTTATTAGAAAACATCAGCTCTCAATTGCTTCTGAGTAACATTGATGAATTTTATTGTACTATAAAAGATTGAGTGCGATTTTGATTGGCTTTTTTCTACTAAGAGTGACTTTCAAAATCACTTTTGCATTCACAAGAAACTGAGAAAGTGAACTTAGATGGCAAAATCATGTTCAGGATCATTTAACGTCCAACGAGACAAGCTCCTATTGTAATCTTTGAATCCGATGTTGTTTCCATCTCCTTACTGGGATGAGGTGTAAATACCATCAATATCACAGTATAATAGAAACGAGGATTTATTTTCATGCTAAATTTTTCAACTGGTGTCCTGGTCATTGTGGGTTGTAATTCAGTACTTGTACTGTGCCTAAATGTGCTGGCGTTGTTTTGTTTTTGTAGTTCTCTGACTGGAGCTGTGAAACTTTGGAGCATGCCTGAAGTTAAAAAAAATTCTACCTTAAAGGGGCACACAGAGCGTGCTACTGATGTTGTTTACTCTCCTGTGCATAACCATATAGCAACTGCCTCTGCTGACCGCACTGCAAGGTATTGGAATGATCAAGGGTCTCTTTTAAAGACATTTGAGGGTCATCTTGACCGTCTTGCTCGCATTTCCTTCCATCCATCTGGGAAGTACTTGGGCACTGCTAGCTTTGACAAGACATGGAGATTGTGGGACATAGAAACAGGCGAGGAGTTGCTTCTCCAAGAAGGTCATAGTAGGAGTGTATATGGTTTAGCTTTCCACCATGATGGATCATTAGCAGCATCTTGTGGACTGGATTCACTTGCTCGAGTTTGGGACCTTCGTACTGGGAGAAGTATTCTTGCACTAGAAGGTCATGTCAAACCGGTAAGACAGTGAAGTTGCTCTCCAATCTCTATCCTGGCCTCCCTTTCCCTCCCTCAATCATTGCTTCACACACTTCGCATTGCATAATCTAAATTGTAGTTGTGATTTGATCCAGGTTCTTGGCGTCAGTTTTTCACCTAATGGTTATCATTTAGCCACAGGTGGTGAAGACAACACCTGTCGCATTTGGGATTTGAGAAAGAAAAAATCCTTGTACATCATTCCAGCTCACTCTAATTTAATATCACAAGTCAAATTTGAGCCACAAGAGGGTTATTTTTTGGTAACAGCTTCGTATGATATGACAGCTAAGGTATTCTTCCTGAAACGGCAGTGCTTTGTTGGATATCAGAATGTAATATTCTTCTATATAGCAGCTTCGTTCATATTTCATGTCTAATATCTAAGTATTAATTCCAGGTATGGTCAGCTCGTGATTTCAAGCCTGTCAAAACGTTATCTGGGCATGAAGCAAAAGTTACTTCTCTAGATGTTCTTGGAGGTAAGTTTAACACCTATTATTTGCCTGAGATGCTGGCAACCAAATTCTATCTCCCCTGTCTGTTCTATTTTTCCCTACATTCACACTTTCCTTTCCTCTATCAATTCCTCCACCACCTAATATGTAAATAAGTGATTATTGGAAACCTACCTAGTTGATTGGTCAATTCTGAATACCATGGAAAGTTCAATGGAATTCCTAACTGAAAATGTCGTTTATTTTGGCTTTGTTTAGAGATGCAATTCAGCAGGGGACATATGTTGTGTGCTGTTAAGAACCTGCTCTTTCATTTAATTGTTTACCTCTTATTTTTCATGAAAGTGATTAAAAGGAAGGTTTACTATTTTTCATTTTCTATTCCTTTTATACTTATCAACTCCCGAAAGGTAAGGCTTTAACCATTCTTTTCCCCGAACGACAGTGCTCTCACCAAGCATGTAAGCTTCAATCTAATTTCGCATTTGAAAATGCTGAGATGCATGCCTTTTTTTTTTTTTTTTTGTAAGTATCATAACCAAAGAAAAACCTAGAAAAGTGAGTAAATAAATTGTGTGCCAACTTTTGGGCGCTTAAGACGAAAGTTGGAAACAATTTTCTTTCAAGGCCTGTTTCGCTTGACAAGTCTTATTATTTTCTAGGTGCCATGTTCTCTTCTTTTTGTGTTAAATAATGAATACCTCACTTCGGTCGATGAAATTTCAAATTATGAACAAAACAGCAATTGGTTAATTAGTTTTGTTGGTCTGTCATTTTTTTTTTGGCAGATGACTTGTGTTAATATATAGGTTGTTTACTTTTGCTGGCTGTTCTGATTTTGCCTTCTTATTTATGGCAGATGGACGGTATATTGCTACTGTCTCCCATGATCGCACCATAAAGCTGTGGTCCAGCAACATGGCTAGCGAACAAGCTATGGATGTTGACTGAGCTACCCTGGTTCAGAACACAATTTCTAAAGAACCCTAATTCGCGGAATCTGATTCATCTTTGGGGCTCATCAAGTCGGCAAAAAACATTTCGGTAAGACAAGCATTACCAATCAAGTGGCAGAGACGGTGCAAGGCAATTTTAGCTTAGGAAAGTGGGTATGAAACATAATGTCACAAGCATTATGTATGGAACTTGAATTTTGTGACTTTAAGAATGGAAATTATATTCCTCACTGTTTTGATATGCAAAAATAAGGAATAAGTGTTCTAGAAATGATATCAATGAGAAGATGCTACAAGTCAAAGTGCATAATCTAAAGCTTGTTTATTGTTTTTATTCTAAAGCTTTTTTCACTCGAAGTTCATAATCTGCTTTGCACAGGGTGAGTAAAATACAAAAATGACAGCATAAAGAAAGAAACGGATTAGCATTATAGACATGATTCCTCCACTAGCATTTGTCATAGTCTTGTATGCATTTAGCCAATAAAACAACAAACTTTTTCGGAAAGAAAACATAACGATAAACATGCTACAGCATATGCTGCCCAAAAACCGGCAGCCTCGTATGCTATTTGTGATACTAAACATGCCCACTAAGCTTCATTTTCTCCAAGTCGATTCTTCGTCGCGATACGGTTGTCATTTAAGTGTTGGCAACAGACCACGAGATGAGAGCTTTGCAGGAGTCGCAGTTGTAGCAGGGTAGGGTCGGGATGGGTCGTTACTCCGTTGAAAACAATCCATATGAGCCGTTTTTTTTTCTGTTATTTGGAAAAATGTTAGACTTACTTGTGATATAAAGATAGAATAATTTTTTTTTTTTAGACGATAATAATCTCAGTTAAGGCGAGTTATCAATTATTTTTAGATATAAATTTAGATACTTAAAAATTAAGATATCTCCTCAAATGTCGTGATTAGAGCTATAATAAAATAGTATTATTAAAAAATTAATTATATTTTAAATAGTTTTATATTTTATTTATTTATCAATTAAACCTATAGATGATGGTATCCATATCAGCCGTTGAATTCACAAACTTTTAATCGCAGCGCAACCACTCTCAACAATTTAAAATGATTTTTATAATTTTATTCACTGAAAAAAAAACACAAACAAGGGCTTTTTTTTAACAATATGCTGTAAAAAAAAAAGAATACCTAAATAATACATTGTAGGAAGTATTTGTCATTATGCTTCACTCAGTGCATGTTTGGCACCCATAGTTTGAAAATTAATTTTAGACAAAATCTCGGTTTGGAAAAATTTCATCCAAACATCAATTTTGTGTTCAAAATTGATTTTGGCCAAAACCTCGATTTGAAAAACTTTGAGCCAAACAGTAATTTTTGTCCAGAATTGATTTTGAGCAAAACCTCGGTTTGAAACCATGGTTTTGAATAAGCTACTGAAAATAGATTTTGAAACTGTAAAAGAGCTTATAGATTATTCAATTACTATTTTATCCCTACTTTTTTCTTATACTCTCTCTATTCTCTTTCCTCTCTCCTCTCTCATCTCTATTCTTCACACTATCTCCTATTTTCTCTTTCTTCTCTACATTCTCTCATCTCTCCTATTTATTCTCTACCCTCTCTCCTCTCTCATACTTTAATTAAATCATACCCTTTTTGGTAATTTATTAATATAAAAAGTGAATATACTATTAATCATCCAAACATCTCTATTTTCAGAATCTATTCTTCCCAGAATCTATTCTCCAAAAACTAATCCAAACACACCCAATCGTTTTGTACAGTAATGTACACTTTGTAATTAGGGTTATTTTTATTTTATTTTTTAATCAGGTCATCTTAATTCTCTGTTCATATTAATAATTTAATATATATTTATTATATAACTTATGAAATCTATACTTGATGCTAGACATGCATGCTTTTGTCATCCATTGCTCAAAGACTTGTAATGATTTATTTATAAATTGTGAGTTAAAAAATGTCTAAAAAATTAATTACTTTTAAAAATTTAAATGAAAAAAATATTAAACTTAAATAATTATGATTAATACTTTTTAAAATTAAAAATAGATTATGTCATTCATAAATTTAAAATAAATTGTTAGATAAATACTATATTAAAAATTATTCGGTTAATGGGTATGAAACTCAGTTTGGGAAGTCTTCCTTACTTTGCTTTTCATATTTTGTCTTTTATCTAAAATGTTGAAAACCTATCACCCTTCATCAATAAATTTAATTTTGAAAAAGAAGATAAAAAAAACTGTCAAATGTAATAAAAATATTAAAAATTAAAAAATAAACATTAATTTTATTTGTTTTGAAAAACAATTGCCTTCAAAAGGATAAAAATTAGATATTGATTTTTCAACACAATAAAAAATTGTTAGAAATAATAAATTCAATATTAAATATAGTTAAAAAAATAGTTTGATTTTCTAACATAATAAAAGAATTATATTTGATCTTAAATATAAAATTTTAATATATTTTATCTTTTATATTTATAAATTTTTTCATATTAATATACCTAATTTATAAACTAATATATAACTATAATATATCTTTAAAATTTTTTATAAATTTATATCATCAGTTATACAAAAAGAATTATTGCAGGTGACTTAAAAGTCACTGGCTCATTGCATTCTGAATTTTTTTAGAGTAGATAATTATAAATTGGTATATAATTTAAAATAAATAATTTTTTAAAATTAAAATTATATCATCAGTTACACAAAATAACTATAATATATCTCTAAATTTTTTGGTAAAATTGTATCATGTTACACAAGATAACCATGACAGGTGACTTAAAAGTCACTCACTGATCACATTCTGAGTTTTTGTTTTAGAAAGTAGATAATTGACAGTAGTACAATCAGACATAACAGTAGGGCAAGAAAAGAAATACAATAAGACCAGACAGACGTAGAAGACAGAATAAAAAGACATCATGTCAAGCGGCAGTGTGATGATGCCTAGCGGACTGCAACAACAGATAGAGAATGCCTAAACCAACCGTAACACCAGATGAAACCCACATCATAGTCTTTTCCTGTAGTCCTCCACTATGAGACATCTCGTCACTGGGCTTTTACTAACTGCATTGGCAAGGAACACCGCATGAATAAGATCTCGGAACCGTCTCCGCTTCACCTCATAATATAAATGGAGGACTAAGGCACCAATAGTACACATTGCCAGCAGAGCAATATCCTAAGGGGCTCCTCCTTTTAGCACTTCTCGCGGTCTAAGACAAGAAATAGAACCATATTGGAGAACACTAGGTAGGTGCCTATCGGTATCCACTTGAAAAGAATCTATATCTGGTTGATCGCCACTCCATAAAGATTTAGTAGACTTGGTAGCTAATGGTAGATAGCTTTTCGTTGGAGAAAGGAAGGCGAGCGGTGTGGGATTGATTGAAGAAGGGTGCCAGCGTCGACATCTATTATCCCGACTTCTTGTCGATTGGACATGATCAAAGAGAGTATGACTATGAGAAAGAGAGCTACATGGAGAGAAAGAGAGCTCCACAGAAAAATGGGGTCGTCTTATTCGTGGAAAGAGGTAAAGAAGAACTGGACGGATGATGAATTTAAAGAAATGGAGTGAGAGTAAAGAGGAAGTATGTATCTTTATTGAGAGATGAAGGCTGGGTATGTATCATAAAATGTGAAAATTGTGCAGAAATCATGTGATGATAGTGTGATTCTGACTTGAATTGTGAGTCCAAGGCTCGATTCATGTGATAAACTGATTAAATGGGAGATAGATTGCAATATTTATAGAGGTATATAGGAACTAATATCCTGATATTATTTCTTAATTCTGATATCATAATCTTATTTGTAATATAATTTTACTTATAATTTTTTAATTTAATATAATTTCACACATAATCTTTTTAATTTGATGTAATTTTATATATAATTTTATTTATGTAAATACTAAAAATTGTATCAAATTAAAAATATTATGAATAAAATTGTATTAAATTAAAAAAATTGTAATTAAAATTATATTACAAATAAAATTAAGATATTAGACATATATAATAAATAAGTTTATAACATTTGATATTATATTACTCATTTATATTGAATCGCTAATGGTGCGAAACAGAATACTAGGCACATGAATCATGCAATGATAGCGCTATTGGTACAAATATTGCAATGGGAGATATGAATCTCCATCTCCCCTTGATATGGACTGTCACCTGAATTGTTCCATGAGTTGCACAATTCAGGTCGGAATCACACGATTCCTGCACAAGTCAGGGGTTGCGAAGAGTATAGCATTTGATCAACAATTCTTAGCGATTGGTACCAAAGTGCCATTTCGATAAGGAATTGGAAAATTACAAATCATCTAGAACTTAGGCAGAAATCTCAGGTATTTTTTGTTTTTCAAGACTGAATTAATGCTCATCGTAGAACTAGCGAGTAACGCGGCAACATCATAATTTTATCATGAAAGGCTAAGAAATAACTCAATTTCCATGAAATGAGTCTGCGAACCATCCAACTTTTATCGGATCGTGAGCATTATCAAAATTGTTTTGACATCTCAAGAATAGCCCAAGTCATGTAAAACCACAATGTCAGGGAAACGAACAAAACCAATAGTCCAAATAACAAGCATGAAACTATTCATCCCTGTACAACCATGGCTCAGTAATTAACAACAATTGCACGAAACAAGAAGATAAAAACAAAAATTCCACTGTAAGATCAGCTAAAGTGTTTCAGTAGTGCTACAACTTGACAATAAGGCCAATAGGGCAATGATCACTACCAGCTACATCGGGGAGAATGTAGGAGTCGTGAACCTTGTCCGCTATGAATTCCGAAACAAGGAAATAGTCCAGTCGCCACCCTGTTTTAAATTACAGAGAAAAAGTGAGCCTCTTTAAGATGATTATGATTATTATTCATGGGTATCAACTCATTGATGACAGAAAAACACTCAGCTCTGGTGGAGTTGGTGAAATAAATATGAGCCTCGAATTCCAATCAAGAATTTGACGCATAAATCTATATCTTCGCAAGAAAATTGCTAAATGAAATGTCTTCTTCCTAGAGGAATAAAATCCCATCGATAGCAATTTTCTAGGCAAGCTTGAGGTACGGACAACTAGTCCATGTCCTTGGACCCAATCGGATGGGCACAATTAAGTTAACTATAATAAGTAAAATCAATTAAAATGAAATTACATTCCAGCAACTGAGTAACTAATTAACACCTGTAACACGACAGCATCCTATACAAAGTTTCAAATTAGACGTATAATAATAGTTCTAAGAGTGAGTGCCATAACTACCTTTGTTAGTTTTGCGCCCACCATGTCGATAACCCCAGTAAGTATATCCAACTACCCCAGGGTGCTGCCTTCTAAAGGTATCCACAAATCCCTTTGATAAGAAGTTTTCTGTAAAAGACTTCCTTTCTTCATCTGTAAAACCAGCACTTCTTCTATTCCCCTGTAGACATACGTTAACAATCATAACACAACTGACTTTTCCCCTGTTTTGGCTGCCTACAGATTTGCAGACATCAGTTATCATTATAAAATTATAAAACATTTTATAGGATCAAACAGACTCTTCAACAGCTTAAGCACTCTGTAGTTCAGGGAGGCAGATCCCGCCTGATGACTCAAACAATATCTGTATATTTATACCAAATGTGTCGCTTTTAAAGATGATCGAATTTTATTTCAAAATTTGCAGCAGTTCTCAACACAACTATTGGAAAATAATTGGGTTCAAGTTTACCAACAACTTATTTACTACAGTTTTTAGTTTGTTTCTTAACTGAGAATATTTGTCAGCAGGAACCCTACCTTGGTACTCTTGCTCCTTTATTTTTTCTTTTCCTTTCAAATCCAGTAACTCATACAGAAACAACAGCTGGCGGATTTATACTAAGACTTGCATATCAACCATGACACGGTGTCATTGTTTATATGGAGAAAATTAGGTCTGGATTACTTACAGCAGGGTTATATATGTCTATCTCTTCATGAGCACAATTTAGATCACCAGTCAAAATTACTGGTTTTGACTTTTCCAGCTCCTGAATCCAGCACAACATAACCATGAGCCATTAGAGATACAATACACAACTACAATGTTTAATCAATATTTATTTCACATAAAGAACATTTACCCGCGTATAATAATGTCATCCCACCCCTAAAATTTACTGTTCAAACAAAAATCATAATTTTAATATGTCGGGCATATCGTACAAGGTGATTTGGTCTTTTAAATCTACAATTATCAAGTACAACTATGAGATTGGTGAACACCAGGAGGTCAAGAAAAATCACACAACAGATTTAAACGAACAAGCCCTCACGTTGCACATGTCCAACGTGTAAAAACGGTTATACAAGTTGTTTAATATAACATGATGAATTACCGCATTTTGCTAGCAAATATAAATAGGAATATGCATGTCTACCCTCCGTCTAGAATATCATTAACCAAATTTACAAAAATAACCAAAAAAAATGGAAACATGGATAATCTGTGAATTCTTGAGAAAGAAAAGAGGAGAAAGCAGGATAATACATACTTTCAAATAATTACTGAGAGATGGATCCCACTGAGTAATCCTGTAAGACTAGGATCAAAAGCAGAGTTAGTTGAACCGGGATACTCATATTAAAATGAAAAACTATAGAGATCTAGAAATAAAAAGGGAATTTCCATATCCAATCTTTTTAAGGTCATGTACCAGTCTTTTTAAGCCATCTCCAGAATTAGGGACGTATCCAGAAATCAAATAAAATGAATCAAACTCGGCAGTCACAATTCTCCCTTCACCATCATGATCTGGTATGCCTAAGCCATATCTAACTGAAATTGGCTTTATCTGTCACATACATTCCATGTTTCAATTAAAAATTAACAACGAGAAAAAGCATAATTAATGTAAACACCGTTGTTGAAATACATAAAATAAGGTGCAAATAGTCTCATCTTATAGAATGAAAAGTATTTAAGGCTTAACCATCTTAGTGGAAGTTATGATTAAGCAACAGTGTGAAACTACAATTTTGGTTCAAGAAGGCATCTACCTTTTAGCTCTGTCAAAGAAAAAAATATCATTAATTATCACACAGCACTAAGATCTGCATTTCACTATGGCATATAGATACATTCTTTCCATCTCCATAAATCTCAATGTCATAGAAGGATTTTACACAAAGCTTTAACAGGGAGATAAGTGTAAATGCATTATCATTTAATAATCATGTAGCATGAAATGGCCGTCTTATTCTAAATAAAAACATGAATTTAACATTATGCAGGTAAATTTTCAATAAGCATGAAGATAGAGTTAACATACCCTTGAGATTATTGCTGTTCCAGAGTAACCTAGTTTAGACACACTACATGTCCAGAAACTATTCTCATAGCCATCAATTAAGGACGATTTGATTGTCTCAACATCCTTCTCCTGTTAGTAGAAGAAAAGCATCCATGTAGAGAAGAACATAAGCATCTTAAATTTTCTAATTAAGTTTATGCTTTTATTATGGTCAATAGAACTTAAAGGACAGCAATTAATAAAATATTACTTAATACTAGCTTATCATAATCCACATCATGTGCAATTCACAACAAATAAACCATCTTTTTTGCTATCACATGGAAACTTGTTTGTCTGTGCATGCGTGTGACAGTTATAGCACTATCTAGAATTGGATGATGGCGGAAAAAGTATATCTTTACCAAGATATAGAATGAGCAGGAATATAACCCACCTGTATTTTAGTCTCTTGCAAGCACAACACATCATAGTCTTCCCTTTGGGCAAGTTGAAGTGCTGAAAATCCTTCTAGTTTCAACAAAGCTCTTAACCCATTGACATTCCAAGACAAAATCTTGATAAATTTTGTATCCCGAGTAAGAGGTGGAGGTCTCATAGTACTAGGATTATACGCAGTCCATCCTTTCTGTGGCTTCTTGTGCGCAAGAACTGTCCATGGTTCAATTAATTCAATGGATGCATTGGCCTGTTCTAATTGTGCAACATCGCCTACAATGTCTGCAGATGCTTTTATCTTTTCCCGGGAAGGTTTCAAACCTGGCTACAAAATCCAATAGAATATTAAGCCTCAGTTGAGTCGATCTCAAACCAAAAGTTACCAGTAAGAAGAAAGTAGTCAAGGATGACAGTATTGAAATCAAATAATAGAAGCGTGCTCAAATTCAATATGAAGAAACAACTTTATATATTATACGGCACCTGACGCTTCTTCATATTTCACTGCCATCTTCTTCTTGGTGGCCAATTTAACATTTTTGGCATCAGATCCCAACTGCATGTCATCGCCTGTATCTTTATCTGATAGCTTTTTAGCTTTCACACTTGTTGATGCGCTAACGGAAGAAGTTAATAAACCTTGTTCTTCTGTTACTTGAGAAACTTGTCCTGCACATGCAGAGACCTTCTAACCAAAGGAATAACAGCCAGCTTTTAAAGAGAAAACTTAAAACTAGTGAGTAAGAGAAGAGTCTGATTCAAGCTTAGAAGCCCATAATGTTTGGTAAACCGTCCTCATTTGTTCCATTTCCCCAGCAACAATAAGTTTTCAGATCAAGAGGTTCATATAACGACAGTTTAAATTAACAGCAATGTTGTATACCCCCCATATTATTGTCCATGAAAGACTTCAAGGCAAACACGAGATCATCTTTACGACCTTTGGCAGGGACCTTGACAGTCCTGACAATTCAAAACCTTTTCTAAGTCAAAGGAGCTATCTTGTATATTTCAAAAAAGAATTGAAACAGCTAGTACCGCGTTAGAAATGCCCAAAAATATTACCGCAATGTTTTCCGTAGTTCCTGAACCGTCATTGTCTCTATCTTGGACGGGTCATTTTTTAATCTCTCAATCTCAATGAAGTAGCCATCGAATTCGTTTTCCTACGTTATCAGATTATACTAAATAGCCAACAGAATAAAAAAGGAGGACGACACTAAAAGTAACACAAAGCTTATATAAGAAAGACAAGTCAAACGGACCTCTAAAATAGGCTTCTTGGAAGTTGGGTTCGTTCGCAATACTTGAAGCTTCTTATTTTTCTTGCTTTCAAAAACTGGTGGCACGGGTTCTGGCGAGTTTAAGAAGGCTCTTTTAGACCTCATTGCTTCCGCTCTTGGACAAACCGGTATCTTATAATTCAGCTTCTGGACCCCAGCAAAGCTACGATTTTTAAAGTTTGATAAGTTATCCCAGCAAACTCGATAACTCCCATTAGCCCTACTATTTAATTAGAGGAACACAAAATATAAAACTATGGCAACGTGAAGGCTATTTAGAGAAAATGAAATTTGGAGTCGGAGCTACCGTAACTCTGGGGTATTTTGGAACTATTATTGCAGTTCCAGGGCAACGATTTAGTCAAGAGAAAGCATGCCATTATTTTGGTTCAATTAGCCCACAAAAGATTGCGCCAACTATGAAAACTTGGAATATAAAAAATGAAGGAAAGCAACAAGAGAACCTGGTGAAATTTAAACAATTTCTAGGCGCAAATTGCAAGATCTGTTTCATAGGTCAAATAGAGGAGATGGGTACGCCAAAAACGTTGCGGGGGCATGCCCAGATGAGCACCGACCTTAGAAACAAAGAACCGCGAGAATTGGCATAAAGCGACGTGGGAAATAATGTAAAGCTGTTAATCTTAAATACAACTTCCCACGGGGGATAAATTACTGGTAAGTAATTAAAAGTGAAAAACCTGGGACGACGGAACTTTATACGGGATCCAATTGGGACAATAGGTGATCAAAAGAAAACCAGGACATAGACAGTTCGAGTTTTTATTAATAAAAGATTTTTTTAGCATTAGGTGAATTTAATTTTAATAATCGATATGTGCCTGATAATTTTAAAAGATATTTATAAAAATATGAAGTATGAGTTTGTATTAAAAAAAATGACGCATGAGTCACATTCTCTCTAAATGAACTAACTTTCATCGAGACTCTTTTGAGTTCACGTTGGCTCATATACATAAAATACATACATACATATATATAAATCCTTTTCTCATTCAAACATACTACTTGTATTTTTTTTAGTAAACATGCTTTTATATATAGTGTTGTGGACTTATATGTTCATGAACATATAAGAGAAATTTAGGACGAAGAACAAGCTGGGAAATCTGGGATTACCTTACCCTGACTCCTAACTGAAACTAGCTCACCCCAAACCTCTTGACATATAAAATTTGAACTTGTCCAACCTAAATAGAGCATGACAAGTTGAGTACTCAGGGATCAAAATTATCAGACCTCGCACCCAATAAAACAGAAATTAATAATTAAGGAGTAGGAACTATAAGCACAGGGAAAGCACCATAGAGGACCAGAGGATGTCACTCCTGTAGAACACAACGGTGTATGCACAAATACAAGGGGAGGCTTTTACATCTATTTAACGTTTCATGTAAAGACCAAATGCAAGCAAATCACAGTTTACGTAAATTCAATTTAAAAGTACAGGGATATCAAAAAGCAAAAAAAAAAAATTAGTAATACACTATTTTTATTGTATTCTACATCCAACCAGGGTAAAAAATCTTAAGCGGCTGTGCAACATCGTCTCTCTCAGTGTGTATAATAAACAGAAAAGACGGGGATACCAATTGGAAGGTTGGGAAATAAAGAATCATGAAGGTGCTATAGAAAAATCTGCTTCGTATGCTTCCTCTACGATGCCTATAATCTGAACCTCAAATTTACACTAGCGCTCTTGGATAATGATCGGGAAAAACCCCATGGATCCAAAAAACCAGAACGTCCATCAAACAGCCAGAACCTCATATTCAATGTTTGCCACAATCCCAGTCGCTGACCCATCTTTCCAATAAATTCTGGCGATGGCAAGGACTCGTGAATGATAAAAACTAATCCGCAACGATGTCAAATTTTCTCAGGGCCAGGTGGAGATAATGGTGGTATCGCAGAGGGGAGTGAGTCCTCTATGAATTCCAAGACTCTCCTTGCATTTGCCTGGGATTCGCCACCGGCACCAATCTTTCTCGAAGAAATCATCCCTGATGTGGTTGTCCTAGATGAATTGCTACTCTCAACAGATTTTAAGAAATTGTCTTTTGTTATAGTTGCTTGAGAGGCTTTTGCAATTACAGAGCTAAAGACGCCAGATTCCCTCAAACTTTGAATGATAACCTGCAAGCATAAATACCAAATTGGATACGTTTAGGCACACTTCAAGGATAACCATGAGGAAAGCTTCAAGCAAGTGAACTTACAATGGGAGCATAAATGCGAGTCAAGATGCCCTTCCTCAAAAGTTTCAAGTTAAGCGTCCTATCAGTCCACACAATGCGTTCTCGATACCTATATGAAATGGAATGAGTTAACTCATAATCCAGGAAAATAATTTGGGTTTAAAGCTAAATATAAAACACACCCCGGGTTGAATATTTGTGTTTTTCAGTTCTAATACAACAACAACAACAAGATTTATCCCATTAAATGAGGTCGGCTAAATAGATCATACAATGCCATTATACTCTATCAAAAATTAAATCCTTAGATAAGTTATTGACCAGGAGATCCCGCTCAATAATTTCGTTAAGCGTTCTCTTTAGCCTTCCTCTATTCTTTTTAACCGGAGTCTATACTGTTTGATCCACCTTCCTCACCAACACACCTCTTGGCCTTCTTTGTACATGTCCAAACCACCTAAGACGGTTGTTGTTTTTCAGTTCTAATAGTAATGAATATTTTTGTTGGCAAAAACACACACACACCCCGTGAACAAAAGACAAGAAGAGCCAAAGAGGTAATTCTAAGTTAGGAACCGCAAAACTTTGAGGGCAGAGTGTGCCGAAGAAATAGCTCAGAAATAATGCTCGTTATATGAACACCTTGTCTATATTTTGAGGTATTGTAAAATACATTATTGCTTCAGCGGAAAATTTGTCTTTATTAAAGTACCATATTTATGCACAAGTGGCACCACGTACCAACATAATTCCTTGTGACCCCAAACCTAAATTCATAAATGCATCTATCAAAAGTCAGAATTTGGTACACTCCTTGTGATATTTATAGTTACCAATTATTAAATTACATGCTAAAAAAAGGCTCAACTCTCAGATAAAAACAATTAAGCAAAATCTGAATTGGTACTCCTCCAGAGATACTTACCATAGACGCATTTCTTCCTCAGTTGCAGTAGAAGCAATTATGAAAGCCTGCATTAGTAGACATAGTATGACAGAGTTATTATATTACAGACAGACTACGTGCAACATAAAGCATCTATAGATAAGCGAAAGATAATGATAACTCACGGCTCTATCAAATTCCAACATAAAGCATCTTTTAACATCTTCTTTTGTAGGTTTGCAACCACACCGATCTCGCCTTGAAGTCAAATCAGAAAATTTGGGGTATGTGTAATGCAAAACAGCAGCTTCATCCAACTTGATCTCACTGTAAAAGAATTGGCATCACTCACGCATGAAATGAGGGCAGAAACAATATACCCTGTCCTATTAACTATACAGCTTAAACATCGCCCCCAGATTATTAGCAGGACAATAATATGACTAAAGCCCAATTAATTTGCTGGTAGGATAGTAAGACCAGTCAACATGAGATAAATAGATCATACTGTGCTTGACAGTCAACACAAGCATAGAGTAACTTGTGTAAGACCAGCATCCCCAAAAAAATTTCTCGTAGTCAGCCCCCAGGTGGTCAATGAATCATGGCATTATTCTCCAAAATCAATAACATCTCCCCTGACTATTATGAATAGTAGACACACACGTGTTATCAGATGCATGCTCATCAAATTGACTAGTTAAAATGCAAAACAATATCTCTCAACAAACATCGTTATAAATGTCATACGAACATGCAAACATTGTGGAGCTGTGCTCATGAAATATTATGAGTGTGAATTCAGAATTAGCATACTTTGGTGTCTTCATATAATTGTGCCATCTGTGTGCACCGTTAGGACGTAGATGATCCTGAATCCTGGCAGCTGCTTTCCCATTTCCATAAGTAAGGAAATAGTTTGGATTACCACGGGTTGCTTCTTTATAATTTCCAAAGTATACTTCCTTTGGAAGATGATCATAGTTCTTCTTGAACATTGAGACCTATGCCAATAGTGACTTATATATCAATCAATATCAATACCTATTTTTAACCTACCATCACTAACAAAGTTTGGTTTCAATAAGTACAAAAAGTTGTAACAATACTAAAGAGGACCAACAAAAAGGACTGAAATCCTCAAGGGTGTGAGATGGCAAGAATCGGGATCTGCAACAAGGGGATTCACCCACTAGAGATTCTTCTTTTTTATTAAAAAAGACCAGGAAACTGCTACAACCATATTTTCGAATTTGTGGAAAATATAGCTTAAGGCACAACTAAATACCAATTATGAAACTAAAAGGTGTGTATCTTCTTCATAAATCACATCCAAATGAGGTATTTGCTGATGACTTAATTCTTACAAAAAAAAATCCTTTTCTTAAAATAAGAGAAATTATATTAGAAGCTAACCAGAATTTTCGGAGTATCATAAACCGTATTAGCACTTTAAATTCAAAGAATATGACTTACTTGAGGTTGATTCAGCTATTTACCTAGAAAGATAGTATATTTTTAATATCAAAGGAAGAATGTGATTGCTCTTGACCATGCAATGTGGCAGAGAAGATATGGAACTGCCGATACCCAATATACAAATAATTTTGTTTAAAAAAGACACCAGTTTTGCAATCTCTTCAACAATATCAGTCGAATCATCTTATTGAAAAAATAAATAAATAAATAAATAAATAAATAAATAAGGAAAATACCTCACTGAAAGGCTCCTTGATATCATCTCGTTCAACACTACTCTCCTGAAACAGAATATCGCAACATCGAGTTAATTAATATCAAAATTGAAGTAAAAAAGGCCAAATAAATCATTTGAACAATTGCCCATTGAATGATATAACTAATTCATATCAACATTACTGCAGTAACCTCCGGATCTAGATAAAGTTCATGCACTCACATAATTTGGAAAAATAACCACATCAACATTCCCAGGCACATCAGACAACAGCTGTCTTAGAGAATACTCTTGTGTTCCTGCTGGATGTATCAACTCATCAGTGTCAAGATGGATGATCCAGTCCATACCAGAATCCTGAATACAAAAATATTGCAAAAGAAAAGTAAAGATCTTAATATAATGATCAATAAGTTAAAGATATGAAAATATGCTAATTGAATACTTTAATTATAGAATCATAATCCTTACCCTTGCCACAACAATAGCCATTTCCATGTTTAAAGATTGCTTCACAAACAACTCATAATTACAAGGCTTGTAGAAAAAGCTTGCCAACCAAGATTCATTCCATATCCGGCTGATACACAGAAGAATGTAAAATTGCAGACATGGCATTAGTCATCCTATCAATGCCCTCATTAACAATATGAAATAATTCTGGAAATTGATATAATTTTTAATCTTTGAATCCCCAACATATAATTAGGAAATTACTTAGAAAAACTTAAGCTAACAGCTTTATTAACCAAGAGTCGTTGATGGATTTTATAGATCTGAAGTCTAAACAAGCCACTCACATATAAGAGCACAGAGAACTACCCTTCAAAAGTGGACAAAGCCCAAGCTTGGTAGTTGTAATATATAAATCTCAAGCTCCAGAAAAGTTTAAACTGGGAAGGTTAATTATGTGGTAGGTGACAGATAAAAGTAAAACACTAGATCAATAAATTAGCCATACTCAAATACAATAACAAAGAACCAGTTGACCAATCAAGTTTAAGCTATAAAGCAAAGGCTCAAGAATGATTTTATAAATCAAGCAAAAAATTAAATAGGAGTGAAAGTAGGCTACTGGCCACTGGGTAGAACCTTAATCTCATTGTTGACTTACCAAAACTGTGAACATCTAATAAGACAAGCACCTAATCACAGGTATATTTTCAATCTAATCTTCTCCAAATAGATACTTGATTACTAGTACCAGGCAAAACCTGTTGGAATCATAACAATAAATAACCAACACTTTTTTGGACAGCTCACATCCAAGTCTTTGCCCGTGATATATATATGGCAATAAATTACCCAGATAGAAAATTCAACCAGCCAAATCAAATATGTGTCAACTCTATATCCCAAAAAAAAAAATGTTAGCATTGTATTCTTCTTGAAAGAACAACGATAGAATAACATAATAGTCCACACTGTCTCAGTATCAAAACACTATATAATGAAATTGCACTGACCTTTTAGCTTGTTGCTCCTCTAATTCTCTTGTTCTGTATATGACTTTCACCCCCTGAAGTAAGGGATGTTTTACAATATTAGTTGAGTATCAACACTAAAGTGCAATAATTTGACAACTAATTCAAACAACATGGTGACTGACAAAACATCAAACGCAAAATCACTTAGACTCACCGGAATGCTTTCTAAAACTCTAGACACATTTGGCGAAGCAGCTTTCCCCTCCACAAAAAGGAGAAAGCTTGAAACACCAATAACCTTATGATAGAAGATCCATGGCAAAGTCTGCTCTAAACCAGCAGAAGTACTTGTCGTAAGACATATCTGCCACACATAGAAGATTAGACAGAGACAACAATGCACTCACATTATTCAAAAATCATATAGCATAGACAGCTAGAAAGTGCAAAAATCAATTCACAATATCACAGATTGAAGATTGAATCTCCAGAGTACTCCGGAACACATTACAAGTTCAAGGAGAAATCATGAAATCTCACACCGTACCCAAATAAGCACAACCCGGCGGCAGATCCAAGAACTCGAATATACCAGCCAATTTTCAACCCAATAATCATATGGAATACGGTTTCAATCACAATTCCGGATCAGAGAACTCAATAAACATAAAGCAAAATGACAATTTTCGCAAACAACGCGGCAAATTTGGAAGAGCCACAAGATCTATCAATCCCAGTAAACGGATAGTAATGATAATTCGAATTCCATCGACCAAAATGAGTCGAAATCCACAGAGCCGCTTACCTTAGGTCTCAGATCAGAACCATAATCAAATTTCCAGTCTCGGTAATAAGGGAAGGCGGGCGAATGGCTTTGACCGAGAATATTGACGCAATCAGAACTGGAAGAATGTGTCTGAAGGGAAGGAGCGGAAGTGTCCATGCCAGGGAATTCATGGTGGTCAGGGGACCAACGGGTGACTGGGTCGTCAAGACCACCCCGCCATTGCAGGACGAAGGCAAAGGAAGCGAGGATCAAAGGTAAGATGGTTAGGAGTAAGAGGAGGCGTGATGTCGAAACCTGAGAGGAAGAAGTGGTGGGTCTCGCTGAGGACTGCAGACCCGCCATGAGGAGTTACAGAAGGAGGAGGGTGAGTGCATGAAATATATATCTGCAAGGCGTGTAGGGAAAGGGGCGAAACCACTGGAAACTGAAAAATATGTTGGACCTGAAGAAGAATGACTGTATGGCCGTTTTGTCGTTGGTTTCCTTGGGAAGTTTATTCCCTGATTTCGTTTCAATTAAATAGGTATATAAATATTTACACCTTGAACGAAGAAGCTGGAATAGCTCAGTTGGTTAGAGCGTGTGGCTGTTAACCACAAGGTCGGAGGTTCAAGCCCTCCTTCTAGCGATTTTAATTTTTTGGCCTTTCTCAATATCCCCTACAGTACAAGTCAACAGTTCTTTTTGGTCAAAGGTGGTATTTCCCAATTCGCCGAAATTCGGGTGTATATTTCTTTTTGTAAACGGTGGTCTTTAACAAATTATAGAAAATGTCAACGGTGATAATGAGCTTCAGAAAAGTTTGGCATTGAGGGCAGCGAATCATTATTAGCTTGCGACTTAAATCATTAATAGATAGGGTTTGAAAGCTAATGAATTAATACTCTTCCAGTTAAATTTTAAAGTCAAGTACTGGGAGTAATTAACCTATTAAATAGCTGATTTTTTTTTTTCATATGGAACATTATATTTTATGACTTATCTGGAGTCTGGAGTGAAGATGCGAAATTCACTCTTGAGGCTGATGAGGCTACTGGACGGGTATTTTCTCTTCGTCTGGTTCGACATAAAAAAAAAAAAAAACTGCTGAGACATTGAAATAGTGAAGGGTATATTTTTTTATGATAATCTAATTATCATTGTCAGCTGACAAAACTTAGTCCGTCAATTTCGTATACCGTGTCGGAGCATCATTAGATCATGATCGTCTGAAAGAGATTGTTGCGCTGTTGGGGGGAAACAATTCCGAAGAAAGAGATTGTCGCGAGAGTAATGAGGGAGCGACTGACCTCTGGATGACAATAATAGGATCAACCGGCCATCCATGAGCGTATGCATTGCTCATCATTCTTTCTTCTTCTTTTTTACCAAGTAAAGGCCCAAGAGATTATAAAAAGGTTCAAACTTACACGAACCATTAACGAATACGGAGCCCACAGGTTAATTTAAATAATAAATAATTTAATATTATTTAAATAATATTTTAAATGTAAACTTTAATATACATAAAAAATATTTATTAGTAGACTTATTCATTATAATTAGGTACATAATACGGGTCAAATTTAGATATAGTCAAAATAAAATTTTAATAAATTAAATAAATAAAAAACAAATAATACTCATATTTTTATTAGTTGCACCCAGACCCACAAGTATTTGACTCCATTTCAGTAAGTTAGGCAATGACAAACGTTACGAATCACAACGAAAATGTTGGAGGTATTTGATACCATCTTCGAGGCTCACATACCCGCATTTCATAATATTCAAAATCCCCATACTCACCTTCTTCATTCTCACCCTCCCATCTCTCTCCTTCCCATCGCGAATTCCTAATTTTAAATCCACCACCGCAAAGCTCGCCGCCACATTCGAACAACATCCCAGAGTAGGAAGCTCCACCGAGAACCACCCCTCGCCTCCCGCCTGAAACCCCACACTGTCCATCATGCAGAAAACCTCTTTCCACCTTCTCAATATCACATTCCACGTGGTCTTCACTTCTTCCACTCGCTTTCGCCGATCTCAATATCAAACCGGAACAAGCAGTGTGGATCGGCCACCATCTTGTCGCAGGGCATCATTAAGGTGAAAACAAGGGAGTCGTTGGTGGAGACGGAGATGGCAAAGACGAGGCCGTTGAGGGAAAGCTTGGGTTTCATTGGGCTGGGACGTCGGCGCTTGGAGGCTGCGCGTCCTATGGCCAAGAGGCGGCGGAAGGAGACGGTGGTGGGTTGAGCATGTTGAAGGGTGGCGAGAGATGGGAAATGGGAGGTGAGGATGGGTCTCCAGAGATGGTCGGATGACATTGAAATGGACCATAATTTGGAAACACAGGAGGTAATGGCTAGGGTTTGGCATCCAGGTGGTGAGCAACGAGGAGAAGGACTTCCGATGGGGATGAGGACGGAGCTGTTGTCATGAGTCGAGATTCGATAAGTGCATAAGCGGGGTCGTTTTTGGTTTTTCTGATTTCTGTGGATTGTGATGACGACGACAGAGATGAATAGAGGGTGGGGACTATATGTGCAGAGTGATTCGGTGAGCAGCGTGGGGGCACTTTGAGGTCGGTGGCGCGTTGCATGGCTTTCAAGTGCCGCATAGGACTGGGGATATTAGCCAGTGTTCGGGAATATAAGACACGTGTCCGATCTTGTCTTGAATTTCCTCGCGCCCTCTCACAAATTTTTCGTGTGCAGAGTGCAAATTAATCGGGTTTCATACAGACACGCGTCCTTATCTGAATCTGGGTTACTAGTTGTATATTGGAGCTGCGTCTCTCTCAGATCGATTGAGATTAATTTAACAAGTGTTACTGTGTGCTAATATTTCTTCGCTTATTTTTTATTTTGACTTTATGAATAACTTTTAACGTTTGTTAATTTTCTCCGTATTCAAATCGGGAAGTGTGGATTGATTTGGTTTCAGGGCTTCAAAATCTGAACTAAACCAAATCAATTTGATTTAGTTAAGTTAAAAATTATATCAAACCGGATTAAATATCGGGTTTGTTCAATTCATTTCAGTTTGGTTTGATCTGGTTTAGCATGTTTAATTTTGAGCCCATTTATCCAGATCACTATATATGCACCGCCTAGCCATTTTTTTTTAATTGAAACTTAAATCCGATCCCTTCCCTTTCCTATACCCAAATCCCAATTGAACTCTCGCTAGCCTCGCTCTCAGCTCAGTCTCGACTTCGTTCGCCAGTTCGCCTCCGTGCTCTGTCTCCTCCCGCCAACGCGACGCCTTCCATTCTGTTACACAGTGTTTTGGCAGAGGAAAAGTTAACTCTCTTCATTGATTGTTCAGGAATATATAATCCCGTGGTACAAGTGGTTCCGCATAATATGCAACTGAATACAAATGAATCTTAACAGAATTGATATAAGTAAATCCTAACTGAAACGATTTAGTTATAGGTTGTGATCTTAATAACAATATTTAATAACAATATTATGTGGTTGACACCCCCCCGCAAGCTGGAGCATGAATATTCTTCATGCCTAGCTTGGAAATGATTTCATGAAATTTGGGAGCATGGAGAGGCTTGGTGAAGACATCAGCCAATTGATCTTCAGAGCGCACAGGAAGCAAATGAATGGTTTTAGCTTGTACTTTTTCACGAACGAGATGGCAATCAAGTTCAATGTGCTTTGTACGTTCATGAAATGTGGGATTCGCAGCTATTTGAATAGCTGACTGGTTATCACAGTGTATGAGAGCGGGATCAATATGAGATAAGTCAAAATCTCGGAGAAGATAGAGAAGCCATTGAATCTCACAAGTAGTAGAGGCTAAAGCACGATACTCAGCTTCGGATGATGACCGAGAGACAGTAGCTTGCTTCTTGGCCTTCCAAGAAATAAGAGAAGATCCAAGAAAGACGGCAAAACCAGATACAGAACGTCTGGAGTCAACATAGCCTGCCCAGTCAGAATCACTGAAACTCCGTATGCGTAGGTCAGATGTGGTCGAGAAGAAGATGCCTGCACCAGGAGACGACTTGAGATATCGTAATACTCGGTGTGCTGCTTGTAAGTGAATGTCGCGAGGATCTGACATGAATTGACTGAGTTGTTGTGTGGCAAAGCTTAAATCTGGTCGTGTGGTGGTCAGATATTGAAGTCTTCCCACAAGCTGTCTATAGACTAAGGGATCAACAAGTGGATTGCCTTGTACTTTAGAGAGCTTTAAGTGTGCATCCATGGGAGTAGAGGCTGGTTTACAAGCAAGATAGCCTGAGTCTTCAAGAAGCTCAAGAGCAAATTTTCTTTGAGAGAGGAAAATGCCATCTTTAGATCGAGCAAGCTCCAAGCCAAGGAAATATTTGAGTGAACCAAGATCCTTGATAGTGAAAGCAGTATGCAAACGTTCTTTAATCAAATTAATTTCAGTCATATCATTGCCGGCAAGCACGAGATCATCAACATATACAAGAATGGCAGTGAAAGAAGTAGCAGAAGCTTTGAGAAAAAGAGAATGATCAGAAGCAGATTGACAATACCCATAAGATAAAAGAGCAGTAGATAGCTTAGAGTACCACTGGCGGCTTGCCTGTTTCAGACCATAAAGTGATTTTTGTAATTTGCAAACCATGTTGGGTTGAGGAGCTTTAAAGCCTTTTGGAAGTTCCATGTAAACCTCCTCATGTAAATCCCCATGTAAGAAAGCATTATTCACATCTAATTGATGTAAGAACCAATTCTTAGCAGCAGCAATAGAGAGTAATAGCCGAAGAGTGGTCATTTTGGCAACAGGAGAAAAAGTATCAAGATAATCTACTCCTTCAGTTTGGGTGTAGCCTTTGGCTACAAGCCGAGCTTTATGTTTATCCAAATCACCAGTGGACTTAAACTTGGTGCGAAAGACCCATTTGCATCCTACCAATTTCTTTCCAGGCGGTAATGCAGTGAGGACCTAGGTCTGATTTTGTTCAAGAGCAAGGATTTCTGCAGTCATAGCATCTCTCCAATGTTGATGTTTAACAGCTTGTGCATATGTTTTAGGGTCAGGGGCAATAGAGATAGACATAATAAAACTTTTATATGCAGGAGAAAGAGAAGAATAAGACAAAACAGAAGACAATGGATAACGAGGATTACCTTTGCAAGATGATTGGTCAGTGGCAGAAAAAAGAGCACAGTGATAATCATGCAGATAAGATGGTGGATTGTGAGGTCAAGAAGAGCGACGAGGAGGATGAGAAGGAATTGAGGTAGCGGGATCACTGGGGTATGCAGAAGGTGGAGGGTGTAGAGGTGGTTGAGTAAGTCTGGGAGGAGAAATATCATCGATTATAGGTGGGGAAGACTGCAGTTCAGGATCTGGTCTTTCAAGAGAAGAGATAGATTTAAAGGGAAACACAAGTTCATAAAAAATAACGTCGCGTGAGAGAGAAATTTGATTTGTTGACAATTCGAGTAAAATATAGGCTTTAGAGCCAGTTGGCAAACCTAGAAAAACGCATTTACGAGCTCGCGGGTCAAACTTAGAACGATTATTTGAAAGGGTGGAAGCAAAACAAAGAGACCCAAAAACTTTGAAATCAGAGTAAGAAGGAGGAAGGGTATATAACTTTTCAAATGGTGATAGATTTTTAATAATGGGAGAAGGAAGACAGTTAATGATATGAGTAGCATGTAAAACGGCAAAGGACCAATAAGCAATGGGTAAAGCAGACTGAAAAAGCAAGGCTCGAGCAACATTTAAAATGTGCTGATGCTTCCGTTCAACAAGGCCATTTTGTTGAGGAGTTTCAACACAGGATTTTTGATGTAAAATTCCTTTAGAAGCATAAAACTGAGGCATATCAAATTCAATACCATTATCAGATCACAACACTTTCACACTAGTGGAAAACTGATTTTGAACAAGTGTAAAGAAACTTTTAAGTTTGTCTCTTGTATCTGATTTGAATTTCATTAGATAGAGCCAAGTATATCTAGAAAAGTCATCTACTAGTGTGAGAAAATAGCGATGTCCCTGAATAGAGGGTATAGAAAAGGGTCCCCAAATGTCAACATGTAGCAAATCAAAGATTTTATTGCTTGAACTTGTGCTTACAGGAAAGGGGAGGCGTTTTTGCTTAGCAAAATGACAGGAATCACAAGGGAAAGGGTGAGGGGTACAAGGAATAACATCAGCAACAGTTTTATGTAAAGTGGACAAAGTTGTATGAGAAGGATGTCCCAACCGATGATGCCAGAGGGTAAAATCTGAATTTGAAGAAGCAGCAGAGGTCATATGAATTTGGGATGGAGGAGAGGAAGACAACGTATCTGCATTCAAAATATAAAGCCCTTCGAGTGCTTTAGCTGAACCAATCATCTGCAAAGGCTGGAGCAAGTGAATCTGGCAAGAATGAGAGAAAAAAGTTAGAAAGCAATGTAGAGAAGTGGTAAGGCGAGAAATAGAGATGATATTTACAGAAAAAGTGGGCAAATAAAGAACATTGTGAAGGATTAAGTGTGGAGAAATTTTAACCATTCCAGAGAAAGATGCAAGAGTATTAGTACCAGTAGGTAAACTAACAGAGATAGGTGAAATGGAATTAAAGGAGGAGAAAAGTTCTAGGGAGCAACATACGTGATCAGTGGCACCCGAATCAATGATCCAAGTGGTTAAAGATTTGGTAGAAACAGAGTTACAAATACCTGTGGAAGCAGAGGTAGAAACATGATTAACAGAGGGCGATGGAGTTTGGGACGGTTTTAATAGTTCAAGGAGTTTATGGTACTGATCAGGAGTAAACTGAGAAAGAACATGATTTGGGTGTGGAGAAGGTAGTAATGCAGTGGTGTGACCTTGAACATTGTCAGAATCCTGGGAAGTCACATTATTAATGGAGGAAGAAGAATTTGGTGAACGGAATTGAAAGCCAGGAGGAAAACCATGCTTGCGGTAGCAAGTATCTTCAGTATGACCGCGCTTATTGCAGTAAGTGCATTGTTTCAATGGCTTGGAAGAGGATACAGAACTGAAAAAAGGAGAAGCACTGGGCAAACCAGGAGGCCCATGGCGAGAACCTCTAGCCATCAACACCTTCGGCTCAACAGTATGAAACTCTCGTTCTTGTTGAACAATGAGAGAGAAAACACGATTAATTGGTGGCAGAGGATCTAGAAGAAGAATATGGGACTTGACTGAGGAGAATTGTTCATTGAGGCCTTTCAAAAATCGGATGACTTGATCTTCTTCACGATGATGGAGGGCAACAGCAGTTGAACCACAGACACAAACTTTGAGAGGACGAATATTGGATAGCTCGTCCCATAGAATTTTTAATTGAGTGTAGTAATCACTAACACTCATAGGTCCTTGCTTGAGAAGATAAATTTCCTCTTGAAGCTCAGCAATCCGAAAAATATCAGACTGAGAAAAACGTGTGCGCAGATCATTCCAGATTTCTGAAGCCTTGTCAAACCAGAGAATGCTCTTTGCTATCGACGGAGAGAGGGACTTAGTGATCCAGCTTTGAACTAATGTATTACAGCGTTCCCAAGATGGATAAAGTGGATCGGTGGGTGCTGGTGGAGAAATTGATCCGTTAACAAACTGCAATTTATTCTTTGTTAAGAGCGCCATTTTCATAGCCCGTGCCCAGGCGTGATAATTGCTGCCATCGAGTGGTGGAGCGACCAAGATGAGGGCAGGGTTTTCACTTGGGTGAATGTAAAAGGGGCTGGAAGGATCGCTCGGTGAATCTGCAGCCATAGACGTGATAAGAAATGAGGTCGATGAGAAATGAGGTCGGGGAGAGAGAAAAGGAAAGGGAGGGCAAGAGGGAGAAAAGTCAAAAAGTTAGGCTCTGATACCATGTTACACAGTGTTTTGGCAGAGGAAAAGTTAACTCTCTTCATTGATTGTTCAGGAATATATAATCCCGTGGTACAAGTGGTTCCGCATAATATGCAACTGAATACAAATGAATCTTAACAGAATTGATATAAGTAAATCCTAACTGAAACGATTTAGTTATAGGTTGTGATCTTAATAACAATATTTAATAACAATATTATGTGGTTGACACATTCCGTCCTCCAGCAGCCCTGCAGCTTTGCAGCACTCCTCGTCTCCGCTCCTGTCTCCGACGGCACCCAAGGTCGACCATCTCCTTCCTCGTCCCAATCCCTCAGAGGCGCACTCACACTCGCAGAGACACCGAGACAAAGTCGCCGACGCCACATGAGGTTTTCTTTGCTCTTCTAGCGGTCTTCCTTCTTCCTATATGGGCTCCATTCTTTATCTGTAACTTCTCCCGTCTTTTTCTTCTTTCTTTTGTTTCTTCATTCTTCTTTTCTTTGATCATTTTCTTCATTTTTTCCTAATCACATCTTCTTTGATTCTTTCTTCTACAAGCTTCATTCTTCTTTTTATTCAGTCCCCTTACTTATGTTTGGTATTTCTTCTTTTTCTTCCAACCAACTATTCCTATCTTTCACGATTTTTTTTGTTACAATTTTTTTTACGAATTTGTTTTTATAAGCCGATTCAGTATTCACCTTTTTACCTTTGTCCTAGACCGATTTTTTTTAGTTGAACCAATCGGTCACTTTGGGCTGGCAAAAACCATTCAGTCACTTTGGGTGCAAAACTAGCCCATTACACATCTGGGCTAACCCGTCCTGTCGGGCCGCACGTCTGTTTTACCGTTATATTTTTTGTACCAAAAAAAACTTATACACTGAATTTATTGCATATAAATTGCCTCCTCTGTCCTAAAAATTTTGCCTCCTCTTACTTCACGATTTATTTTATTTTTTAAAAAAATTAAATTAAAATATAATTGGCTTTAGATGTGTCATCTACCAATTAAGCTAATTAAGCTTGTGAGTTGTTATATATAGAGCATGTAAAGATTTATTGGTTTTCTAAGTGCTAAAAAAGAATCATATTTGAGAAATAATTCCACTTATAATCTTATATACATTGGACTGGGTTTATCTTTGCTGTCAGACTCCAACCGGCGTGTTAGGCACTTGCACAGTTCCACCTCTGGTCTCCGCCAGAACTATCATATTGGATAAACTCGGGCACGTTTGCTGGTCGGTAGCGCGGTTCTCTGAGAGTGGGAACTCTAAGCCGCATTTCCCCTCAACCTTGCATCTAGTGTTTAATATACACGCCCACACATATTGTTATCTGCAGAGATATTGATTATCTTAATACTCTGGGACTGGACGCTATGGCTATCTTGATGTCCACGACAATAGTTCCTTCTGCTTCCACTAAGTTGAATTTGAAGCTTGCCAACGATAAAATTATACGTGAGCACATACTCCCGAGCATCCCTCATTTCTCAGGTAATGTCTCTAATCCTCTTCATTTACGTTAATTACTATCTCCCGTTGAAATTCCATTGCCTGAAACATCGTTCTTCAGATTTGCGTTCAGAAACTCGCAAACGATTTAAGAAGGTCTTGCCATCTATTCGCTTTGCGTTGAATAATCAGTCCACCACCCAGAAAACCCGGAATAATTATGGGAAAATCATCACTCCTAGGAAAGACAGTAGAAACCCCGTGTTCAGCGAAGGCAGAGATGAAGACGAAAGCCATGGACCCATTTGCCCTGGCTGCGGAATCTTTATGCAAGACAAAGACCCAAACCTTCCTGGGTACTATAAACAAAGGAAACTTAAAGTAGCAGAAAAATCAGACGAAAACGATGTGCTTGATGATGGTGAACTTGAAGGGCTCGTTGAGGGTGAATTTGATGATGATGAGGACGAGGACGAGGAGGTATATTTGGATGGAAGTAAAAATGAATTTGAAGAAATCAGAGGGGGATTAACAGATCAATTCGATTGGGATTCTGATGAGTGGGAAGCTAAATTACTCGAGGATGAGGATGATAAGCTAAACCTGGATGGATTTGTTCCAGCAGGGGTAGGGTATGGTAACATCACGGAGGAGACTCTGAATAGGGCTAAGAAAAAGAAAGTGTCCAAATCTGAGAAAAAGAAAATGGCTCGGGAGGCTGTGAAGGTGAAAGAGGAGGTTACAGTCTGTGCTCGGTGCCATTCATTGAGGAACTATGGACAGGTGAAAAATCAAACAGCTGAGAATTTAATACCTGATTTTGATTTTGATAGGTTAATTTCTACCCGGCTGATGAAACCTTCTGGCAGTGGCAGTGCTAGTGTAGTTGTCATGGTTGTGGATTGTGTCGATTTTGACGGTTCTTTTCCTAGAACAGCTGCAAAATCACTATTCAACGCACTGCAAAGAACCAACGATGGCCCAAAGCTAAGCAAGAAACTGCCAAAGCTTGTTCTCGCGGCAACAAAAGTTGATCTTCTTCCGTCTGAAGTCTCTCCCACGAGGTTAGATAGATGGGTGCGGCAGCGTGCAAGGGCTAGTGGAGCACCCAAATTAAGTGGGGTCTATTTGGTCAGTGCACGAAAGGATTTAGGTATAAGAAACCTGCTTTCCTTCATAAAAGAATTGGCTGGTCCTCGTGGGAATGTGTGGGTTATTGGGGCCCAAAATGCAGGCAAGTCTACACTAATCAATGCATTCGCTAAGAAGGGAGGGGCCAAGGTTACGAAGCTCACAGAAGCTCCAGTTCCTGGGACGACACTTGGGATCTTGAGGATTGGAGGAATTTTGTCAGCGAAGGCTAAGATGTTTGACACTCCAGGGCTCTTGCATCCATACTTAATGTCAATGAGATTGAGCAGGGATGAGCAAAAAATGGTTGAGATACGGAAGGAGCTTCGGCCACGGACATACAGGATGAAGGCATGTCTCTTGTTGTTGCCTATCCAGATTGTGAATCATTACGAACATCTTCTTTTCTTGTCTTGCATGGATTATGTGTATGCTTTGTTCAAGCTCAACAACTAAGGGCTAATAGAAACAAATGCACTTCTTATTGAATTATTTTTTAATTTTAATAACTAATTGAGAAGTCTGCCCCTTTAAATCTTAACTGAAACTATGCTTACTAAATCCAAAGTGTCTGGTATAGAGGCTAAAAATGCAGCAAAGCAGTCCTGTCTCTCTGCATACCTGAAATGTGACTAGGATATTGTTGTATTTACTTTATTTTTTGCGTTTGAGCCTGCGGATAAATCATGCATGTTTGACTTTGTCCTTGCATATATATATGCACATGAAAAGTAAGCTTGTAATATAACACAAACTACTGCATGGTCATATCCTTAGTATCTCTTCTCCTATACTATACAGATAGAGGGCTATTTGTGTAAATAACATGAACACCCTTTCTTGACCTGTTTTCCATGCTCAACTTTTCTGCTTTGTAGCTCTTGCGATTGGTAGATTAATATTGTGTACACGTTTTAGTACATATATTTGAATATTGCAGATACTGTTAGGATCTAATATATCAGTTTAAACCTACAGGTAGGTCAGGCTGTTCATGTTGGTGGCTTGATGAGACTTGATCTTAATGAATCTTCTGTTGAAACAATATATGTCACAGTCTGGGCATCACCTAATGTTTCTCTACACTTGGGGAAAATAGAAAATGCTGATGAAATTTGGAGGAATCATGTTGGTGTTAGGTTGCAGGTAGGCATCTTCCTTTTCTTCTGCCAAACTAAATATGGTAATCAACATTGTACTAATGATGTTAGGGTTATATTTTGTTTGTGAGCTTGTAAACGGTGCAACTCCCTAAACTTGTATTTTATATTGATTTTGAATTTCAATGTTTCTTGGTAAGACCACTAAGCGAATTGTGAGCCTTAATCTAGTTCCTAGGGAAGAGGAACTTTTGAAGCTAATATTTTTGTGATATAAGGGTTTTGCTGAAATATTGATGTGAACATGTAAATGAACACGTAAACAAAAAGAAAATAGGCACACCACATTGTTCATTACACCCCTGTACTTTCAAACTTTTGAATATTGCTATATTGACCATGTGAAGCTACTTCTAATGGAAAACGAAACCTTGTAAGGAAAAGACACATAACTAATGACAACCTGCAAAGAAAGGACCCACTTATAGAGATATAAAACACACGTAAACGATGCTTTTCTAGCTAGAGCTATACCATGCCACATTTTAGTCAGACCAACTAGTATGAAAAGTTAGTCTAGAACCCCGCCTAACCTGGTTGGCAAACCTGCCTCCGTTCCTTTCAAGGTTCCCTTTTTCTTCTTCAGGTCAGGCTGGTTTGTGAAACAAAGCTATGCTCTACTACTATTAATATACTATTTTCCTAAAATTGCGATGCTTGATGTCTGTTTTATTTGGCTTTATTTGTATTCCAGCCACCCATTGGCAATGACCGCACAATTGAATTGGGCACATGGCAAGGGAGGGAAATAAAAGCATCTGGAACCAGTTGGGAAGTTAATAGCGTAGACGTAGCAACGGCTGGTTTGGGTTGGTTATCTTTGGGTCTGAAAGGTGAAGCAACTATGACATTGTGGACCTACGATGGCGTTGAAGTAACTTTGAGAGAGCCTTTGGTTCTTGACCGGGCCCCTTTCCTTGAGAGACCTGGTTTTTGGTTACCGAAAGCCATTTCTGATGCTCTAGGCTGCCAATCTAAACTTGAAGCTCAAAGAAGGAAAAACCTTGAAGATGAGTCACAACTATTGGCAGAGGTATCTGCTTGAAAAAAAAATGATAGAACAGTTACATGTGTTCCAGGCGTTGCACTTATACGTTTCCCAGGCATTAAATTGGGGTAACATGTTTTCAATGTGTCGTGAACAATGAACATGGACTTAAAATGGGGTACATATTTTTAGTAAGTTGACTGATGTAGAAAGTATGTTGTAATGGTCCCTGATTCGGCTACCAAAAATATGTTCTCTGGATAGAAAGTACATGTAACTTTCTCTGTGTTGATGGATTATGAAATTCAAGGGCGTAAATCCTATATTTCTGGATGAATAGTAAGGTAAAATTTATATTTACTGCCCGAAGGTCCCAGGGTGGTAATATTTTTGTAATGTAATATATTGTTTACGAAATTTAATGTAATTGATTACCGTCGCCTGTTTCACAAGGTATTCGTTCCTTTCTTCGTTGAAACTTGATGAACTTGTGAAAGTTTATCCTTATCGAAGTGTCTAGTATTGTTCATTTCGTAGATTTTCGAACAGATACTTGAAACCTTGCCTATACAGATAATATAGTAAATAGCTCAAGGACCAATCCAAGCTGCTAAAGTCATCCGGCGCTTATGCGGTTGCAAGCTTCACTGGACGCTCTGCTTCAACTGAAGTGTTGGATCCAGTTACCTCTGAATTAAGAATTAGACAACTGTAAGTTTAAGCCACTCAAATTTATCGCTTAAAGATAAGGTGGTCTATCCTAGGGAACTTTTTTACCTTGAGATTCAGAAAATTGAATAAATTCCTCCGGCTGAACTTCCAGCATAAAGTAATCTTCACTGACGTCAAGATCAAATGTATCAGGCAACAAATCAGTCATGCTATTTTTGTTTGATTCATGCTCTCTGTTGTCATAAAAACCTTCCTCGTCCTGGAGACTGAGCCAGTAGCCATGGTACCATGGAAATGTTGTTACCGGTTGTCACCGTTCTGGAGAAAAATCTTCCACGTGGCGAAAGGCGGCAGGAATGTAGAGAGGAGCATTAGGATTCAAGGTTGAGCTTCCTCTTGAAACTGACGTAATCTTCTGAGATCTTTCTCTCTCTCCTATCCTTAGTCTTTATCTGCGCCATGAAAAGCACAGGAACAGAGAACCATTGGCGTTAAGAAGTGCAAGAAAAATGAAAAGGAATCTGCAAAATTAACACAAAATTCTCCACCCTATATTCGTTTTCCAGTTTGAGGGGAATCACAGTCTACAAAAGGTTATTGGATCTACTTTGATACAAAACGACTTGTCGAATAACTGACGGATCATTTGTTCAACGAAATATCAGAAGGAGGTATCCTAAACCACACAGGAATTAGAGTATAAATGAACCCCAAAAAGAAAACAACAACAATAGACAATTCAAAATTGCTAATCTATGTGCAACCACATAGAATTGAAGTAGCAGAATGAAGCAGTATTAATGCCGATCAATGGAGAACGGCAATAAGCTGCACACTTTCTAGTTTGCTACGGTTTGGAACACTTTCCAAGCAAGCAAACAGCGAAAAGAAAGCAGAGAGACGTCAGAATTGATCATAACCTGAAGAGAAATCTGGAGATAGCAAGCAGCTAAGATGAGCGTGAGAATGCGATTGCGAAGTGAACAAAGAGAGAGAGCGCGGGCGATTATATATGGAGGCACGGCCTAAATAGCTTGGTATAAAGTGGGGCTTGAGATCGGGCGAATGCACCGTCCCCCGTGCTGGGCGTCTTCGTAGAAGCAGGCGAGGTCAACGACACGAGTAAGCCTGCTTCTGTTCTTGTTGACGTGCTTTGTTATTGTAGGCTCCCCACCCCCGGGGAAAATATATATATATAGTGATAATTTCCTTTTTTTATAATTACTTTGCAAAATGGCACTTCGATAATGTTATTTATGGAGATCAAATTTGTTCGAGTGTTTTTGAAAGACAAAAAAAGATCCATTGAATAATAAGATTAAGAAGTTGAACTATATATAAATCATTAGGTTGGACGTGTTGGTCTCAAAATGGCGTTTTGTCCTTTTATGTGTTTTAAAGTGTTTCGATGGATATGCAGATATAAATTCAACTTTTTAAAGGGAGAAAAACGTAATTATCCCTGACGCTCCCATTTTTTTGTTTTTTTGTTTTTTGTGAGACCAGACATAATCGAAAGGAGGAAAAGCATATGAAGACCGTATTTTCCCCCATCAATTCACTACAATGTTAATTAATGGCAACCTTGTCTTGGGATTGGGGAGCAATCAACAAGGATTATTTGCAAATAAGATAAAATAAGTGAAAAATACCTTCCGCCAGATGGAAAGGATAGAATGCATTTAGGTCAGATTTGGAATAGGGAATGTCAGAGTATGCTGTTTGGCATCGGACTAAACAAAAGCATCGTAATAAACGCCAAATATTCATTGTTTTAAGCGGCTCTCGACGTAAAATTTAGGAAATAAGTTAACATTCGTTAACAAGTCAACGTATTAATTGGACCGTAAGTTAAATAACGCATAGATAGTCTACTGTGCTAATTCATAGATAATCCAATCGGAGCTGCCAGCCATTTAGCATATGTGGGAAACTACCTGCATTTCCCAAACCTTGGTTCTTGTAAACGTCCATTTTTTCACACCATAGATTCAGGAGCGTACTTGAAAACGAAATTAGGACCATATCATGCTATTTCATTTCAATTAAACAAATATGGTCTGGGAAATGGCTCTCGACTTTACCTTTTATATTTCAGCCCTATTTATTTAGTAATATTGTGAATTTGAACATGATACCGACCCTATTCTAATTTCCTCAAGAATAATTTCTTCCCAAATCCTGGCAAAAAATCTTCCCAAATTAATTCTTAAATAAATAATCCAGGTAGGCCTATTAAAGTGAATATAAAATATATAAAAACTTTTATTATACTATACAAACCATATATAGTATAATTAATTTATCTCAAATTTAATACAAAAATTTCATTTTTTTTAAAAAAAATTAGTCATTTAATTCTTTTAACTTTCAATTTAATTATAACTCAGTACTCCTCCATTGAGTCCCCAAAATTTAGAATTTTTATAATTTCATCCTTACTATTAGTTGACTCACAAACTGTGTTAGTAAATTGAAACCTTGCCTTTAGACATCTGAAAGGAAGAAAAAAAAAAAACCATTCAGATATTTCTCTTCCTTCTCCATTCTCCCTTCATCTCTTCGGCAGCTCAGACAACACACGACCTTTCCCAAATTTTTCGTTCATTTCTGTTCCTTTTCCATTCCCCGGCCATGCAATGCATTATCCAAATCTCCTTCCTCACGTCATCCACCTCTTAATCTGTCATCAATTTTCCATTGGCTATTGACTTGCAATCATACTCTTTCTCTGTGTCTTTCCCCACACGATGAAATGTAGTCCCAAATTGCCCATTCCCAAGCTTCCTTATGGGTTTTGAAGATTTTTGAGTCTGGAGTTTATCCTTTTTGTGGCATCCTCAAATATTGATTTAGGTGTGTACTTCTTAAATTTGGCTGCCTCTAGAGGTTTGTCGGCGACAGTGTTTGAGGAATCTTGATTATTCTTACTCGGTGTTGCATTCGCATTTGCTTTGCTGTTATTGCAAAATATAAAACGGGGGAACAAGGTACAACACCCAGCTGAATTCGAAACCTTGGGAACGTCTTTATTCTCTTAAGTTTTCAATTCAAAACCCAGTTCTCTGAAGTTCTTTCTTCTTTGAAATTCTTTATATATGTTTAATCAAATTAATTTGATAGCTAAATGAATAACTTAGGACGTGGGGAGGGAGATTCAGATAATGCATCACTTTAGCTGGGAGATGAAGAAGGAACAAAATGGCGAATGAAAAATCTGGGAAGAGGGGAGTCGTGTTGTACGATAGAAGGGAGTGTATGGAGAAGGAAGAGCAATACCTTGATGCCTCTCTCAGAGATGTCTAACAGTAAGGTTTCAATACCGTTAACAGTAACGATGAAATTATTAAAATTCCAAACTTCAGGTACTCCTTAAAAATTAAAGGAGTAAATGACTATTTTTTTTTTCTTTTTTCTTTTTAATCAAAGGGAAAGCGGCAAGCCGAAATCCCCCATCAATTTATTCCCCCGCCTGCTGCCGTCTCCTCTTCGTCGATTCATCCTTGTGGAATGGGAGCAATAATTTGAGTGTTTAGACTCATTCACGGCCTCTCACCATCGTTTCTCAGCGTTATCCCTCTCCCTAGCCTTCGATTCCGACATTCATGGGTTTGTAGAACAAAGAAACTTAGCAAGCTTGTGCGACTTTAACAAATCAATCCAATCGCCCACTTGCTTTCCACCACCAGAACCACTATACTCTTTGTTTTGCTTATTCGACTTTAAATATAATTTGAAGTTGCCTGCTTATTCGCCTCCAGTCTGTCTTCATTGTCAGTGAACGGAGACACCAGAGAGCTTCCGATGGTGGAAGAACTATCTACCTCGTGACGGGATGACCGAGGCGGCTTGTGCCACTTCGTCAAAGCTTCATTCCAGGTTCAACTCGGGTTTCAAGATCTCTTTCTTGAGTTTGTTTTTCCCCCCAACAAAGTAGATGCTTGTCTTGGAAAGAACCAGGCATTGAAGGGTGGCGAATGCTCTGTATCTTCGCACGGGAACACACTTAGGTTTGTTAACTTTTAAGATTTGGATTGTCAAACGGTCAATTTAATTTCATCCAGGATCACATTTGAAATGATAATCGGAAGCAGGGAGATTTACCCGTGATATTTGACTAGTATGCACCGGATTTGCCCTTTGCAAGTGTCTAGTTTAGAATCTAGGCCCACATTTAATAGTTGAAAAGAGAACCATACACCCCACTAATGTATCCTCTCTGCATTTCCTTGATCTCCTTCTTTCAGTTCTTTTGGGTCGGGAGTATGTTCTCCATAACCGTGGATCATGGTTAACATGATTTTCACTTGCCGGCAGTCGAAATGACTGTTTCTTGTCTTGTATCTTCATTTGGTTAACAATTTCCAGAAATTACCAGCCTATAGTCATCCTTTGAGTTATAAAACTTCGTAGGCATGATGCCTAACTCAGATGCAGTGACATGGCAAAATCTGAAGTGTTCACATGTAATTTAAATTGTCATGTAGTATCATATCGTGTCTAATATGAGGGATGTGTGAAGTATCAGTGCTTTGTTGAATAGAATTAGTACTGCATTTTTTTCCATTTATTTTGTTACCCAGTAAGCTCATTGTCTCTACTTTTATACATCTCAAAGATAAATTATCTGCAAGAGAACTGCAAAGCACGTGGTTAAACATATGTTTTCTTTTGCCCCAATCTACCTTCTCTTCAATTTCACAGATCTTTTGCATAAATCATAATTCGATTTGAATCTTTTAGAATAAGTCTAGATTAAATTTGTTCTTGCTTGTGTCCATTGCTAGGAATTCAGGACCATAAAGTTAGTTAAGGTGACGATCATGAGATGAAAATGCGAAGGAAGTGTAGGCTTTGGTGGCCAAAGCAGCTCTTATCAAGAAGAGAAACGTCTTCCAGTTTTTTGCTGGGGTGGTTTGTCCCATCCTCTCCAGCATCTCTTGATATCATTGTGGCCTTTACTTGCGACGAAGTGTTGTTCTCTCAATCTAGTCCTTGCCTTGAGGTATGAAACTGGATTTTGAGTTTTCATTTTACTGCACATACTTTGAGTGAAAGTGAATAAATAAGCAATCGATGCAAGGAAACTACTACATTTATGTTTCCAGAAAATTTTGGGTTTCCGTCTTGTGATATGATTGAGATTTATGCCGTGTCCAAGAGTTAACAAACTTTAAGAATTTGTTAAATGGCTCACCGTGGTTAATAGCCATTTTCTCTTAGTGGTTCATTATTCTAATGTGAGAGATTCTTTATTTGGTGATTAACAATTATGAATCGGTGGTTACAGAGCTGATGTCTTCCTAGTCTATTAATGCCTAGTTCATAATGTTGCTGTGGGGAAATTGAGAAAAGTGGAGGGCTCTATGATCATATTGTTGTTTCTTAATATTGGCCTGTTAATACTAGTGGCTTGAAGTGACTTATAATTTGATCATTTGGTCATTGTGGGGAGGTAGATACAGGAGTTTAGATGCAGTGGTTATGTTTACACCCTCTCAGGCTCATTATTCCTTTAATTATTGGGAACAAGAATATGGTCCTTTTTTATGGTGCATACCTAGGATGTCTATTTGTTTCTTTTTACGTAATTATTAGGTCTGCGCACATAAAATTTGGGCCAATTTTTTTTGCACATTAATCAAACAAGAAGCTATAGGATGGGTAACGATGTGTGTATGTGGTGTAGAACTTTACCCCTATCTTTGCGGATGATGAGAATCTTGATTCTGTGTTAATAATGATTGGAAAGACCCCAGGATGAGGATGGTCTTTATCATGTTCTGTAATGACATTTCCATACAAGTTGTCATAGGTGGCTGCCGATTATGGTCTGATGTTGGGAGATCTAACAGTATGAACTTTTACTTTCAATCAGGAGATCCTCCATGACATACAAGGGAAGATGCCCATAATTCTACAGGATAAGTCAACATTTTCAATACTTGGCCAATGTGTCCCTGACCAGAGTAATAGTAACTTGGTAGCTGGAATAGAAGACAACAAGTGGAAGTTCTCCAATTGTGGCTGTCTCATGTTAGATGGTTCATTAGAGCATAGTTGTCAAGCTTCTTTTGGAAAGAGTAATTGGATTCTGCTGACAGTTGATTCTCGTGAACAGAATGACACAGGAATTCACGGGATTCCAAAATTGCATCACATTCACTGGAACGGTGTAGCTATGTTACAATATGATGTTCACGTATGCAAGTCATGGTTGCTTCTTCTACTTGCTTTTCCAAAATTTGTTATGTAATGTTAGAACTCTATTTCCTTCTCTCAAACACGTATTTGTGATGTTTAAATAATTGTAGGTGATAATTTATGACATCCCCTATTATGGTGCACACCATTTCTCTTGTCCATCAAAATCACATGGGCAAGCAAATACTTCCACCAAGAAACCTAAGTGGGTGGATAACCTTTACAAAAAGGAGCAGCTCATTGACTTGGTAACAAACTTTGCAATATTCATTATTGTGTATCTATATTTTTGGTCTATTAATTATTTCACTCTTCAAATCCTTATCCCAGGACACGGTCATCCTGGCAATTAATTGTAGTGCTGCTGCTAAAAGAATTTTCGAGAGACCTGAGGTCTTGAGGAGATCCTTCAGCTTGCTTTCCATATTTCTTGTGTACTCACTTGACGCTACTGATATTCTATATCTTATTTTATTCTTATCTTTATGTTCCAGTTCTGATGGTATGTTGTGATTCTTCAGGTTTTTTGTGTTTGTTGGGAATCTGTCTGCTAATTTTGTAGCATCATTATCAACTCTGTTCTTCGTGGCCCTTCAATTTTTCCAAGTACTTTTCAATGATAAATCGGGATCTTGGATTTACATGGCATCAGCAATATTTAGGACTGCATGGATAAATATACGGATTCGTTGTTGTCAAATATTATATTGGCCGATATTTCTTCAGGAGAATGATCTTAGGTAACAAGCAATTCTGGTAAAATATTTGACATCTATGATTTGTTTCGTGGGTCTCAAATTTTGGTAATATGATAGAACCTCCTGAATATATACCTGTATTAGACTGAAAACAATACTAGCAATTCTACCGAACAGAGATAAATCAGCAGAAATACTCACACAGCATCAGCAATGGTAGCAATACAGCTAGAAAACACAGTAACAGGAATAGGAGACTATCTAGCATTTGAAAGGCTAACCACTCCTTGGATTCTCTGATCAAAAGCATCTACACCCTCATAGGGATGTCAGGCACACTTTTTCAGCCACAGCATAATACACTCTTATCCACCTCACACACACCTAGAAGTAGGCGCTATAATTAGTTACTCTACTACAATTCCCTCCTTTTGCCCTTACTACCATCTTTGCCCTAGAATACATGCGCTTAATAATAGGCTTAGAGGAACTAGCATCTCCTTCAACCAATATACATTTTTCTCATTTTTTAGGGGTATAAACCGTAGTCACAGTAGTTTCATTACGTCAGGCCCATCACAATAGCAGGCTTTAATCATTGATAAAATTTATGAAGTGCATTTACTTTTAGCTTGTACTCTATCATCTCTGGGATCTAAATTAGAATTTACTTTGACTTACTGTAATTTTTTAACTTTCAATTTTTTTTAATCTGCTTTTAGAGGACATATTCTTTTTACATAATTTCACTTCGAAAATTATTTTCTTTAATTGAGGTTGAAAACATTATAGAAAACATAATGTGTGTTCCTTCCTTCGCACATGGTGGACTGATTTTATTGTGACCGATTAAATGTAACCCTCTATTATAAACAAGTTATGTTTAGTTGTTCTTTGTTAAATTGATCATTGACCTTCTGACCAGCATCTTTGGATAATGATTCTATGTGTTTTCTCCTTTTTTAACATCATTCTTTTGTGTGCTAGGTCACGATCATGTGTTGAGTATGCAGAGAAAGCTGCTATGCACAGGCATTCCATGTGGTCAACTTTGGTAGTTGATGTTCTCCTGGGAAACGTGATTGGTTGGGCACTGCTATATCATGCAGAATCCGTTTGTTTGTCAGTTTTGACATTTGTCCATGACATTGCAAACCCTTTTTTGCGCTCAGGGTGTGTCTGGTTAATGGGAAACCCTGCAGGCTTCAAGTTGAATTCTCAACTGGCTGGAGTATTAGGCATGGTTTCTCTGAATGCTATCCAGATATGGTCAACACTCTGGATTTTTGTGGGTTTTGTCTTAAATTATATTATTCAAGTACTTGCTATTATGGGGATTCTTTGTGGGTTCACTCTACCTGCTGCCTTGATGATAGACATGATTGTGTTAGCAACTTCTCATGTTTCAACTCTTCATTGGTTGATTTCACTTCTATATTCTTCGCAGATACAGGCAGTGACGGCCTTGTGGCGGCTTTTTAGGTAGGAGTTTCTTTTCCGTATTTTCCCCCTCATTATACATGCTCTTTTTTCTTTCCCTCCTTTTGTTCATAGAGTTGCTGATCTTTTTCACAGGGGCCGGAAGTGGAACCCACTTCGTCAGAGGTTGGACAGCTTTGATTACACTGTCAAACAACATATTATTGGATCCCTTTTATTTACACCCCTCTTACTTCTGCTACCGACCTCTTCTGTTTTCTATATATTTTTTAGTATAGTGGACACAATGGTCAACCTCGTTTGTATATCAATTGAAGTCACCATTTCAGTAATTCATGCTACACCTTATATCAAGTTTTTTCTTCGGTTGGTGCGTCCAGGAAGATTCCCTTCTGGAATATGGTTTGAAATTTTAGGTTGTCAAAGTACTGGTAATATTTCTCCGAAGGTTGATTTTGCTGATGAACTGGCTTCTTGCAAGGAAGAATTGCTCCTAAAGGATTTTAGTGGGAAAAAATCTAGCATTCTGGTTTCAGTTCTCCGAAGTAACTACTTGAGCATAGGTAAGGCTTGGAGCTATCACTTGTGGACTTAGATTGATGCTTCTGTGGGTTTTGTTTTATTTTTTACGCTGTTGGGTGATGTACCTTCAGTTTTAATTAATATCAAAGCAAACATTGGAGAATGTGTGCCCAATATGTAGACTTTTTGTGCTTGGTTTCAGTTGACTAGGGCCTTTTACTTAGAGACCCTGGAAATATATTATTATTGTGTAATACAAGTGACAGTGTGTTTGGTGGCAAAGCGGGTAGTCATGATCTGATTAATCAGTACTTCTAGTTGTGGTAATTGCCTAACTCAAAGTGGATCTCTGCCTGTTTGCATAACTAGGTGAACCTTAATATGTCACAGGCATGCACTTCATCAAACATTTCATGAACATGGAATTTGAAAGCGCTGACTAAAATACAATTTGTAATATGATATTTATAGTCCTCTTCACGGATATGATGCTCACCTTAATTTTCTAACAGTAGCATTTTTTCTTTTCTTTTCTTTCTTGGCAAACATTGTGTATGTGCACTCTAATGGGATACATTTTCAGGAAAAGTCATCTGGCCTCACTACAAAAATATTTTTTTGGGATTTTCCGCATCATCTATTTCCCCAGTAGCACATGGAATCCTCATTGGTAGAAGGTGAGATGTTCTTTCGTTAAGTTCTTTGCATTTGGTTACTCTTCACTATTCATCTGAATCCTTTATTTTTTGAATCCCATCCTTGGTCAGAATACCATATAGACGGGGAACTCTTCTTCCTTCACCAATGCGTTGGATGTCCCTGCCCTACAGAGAGTATTGGCACCTTTGTCATGATTCACTTATTGCATGCTTCAGAGTATAATGGTCTCATCTTAACGTCTGATTCCTCATAACCAAAACTGGCTGTTCTTTCATATTAACGAGTGATGACCTTTTAGCTTTTCGTGAAGGATTATTGAGCATTCTTCATATTGGTTCCTCCCAAATTCAACCAGGGAGGTATTTCAACTTTCAGGCGTGGTATATATGTTCACTATTAAGCAATTTTTTACCTTTCATGTTCCTGAGAAAATGATTTTGCTTTTCAGGCTAAAATGGAATGGGTTCTCTCTCCTACTACTCTCTTTTGTGCTATTGAACCATTAACTTTCTTGTGCCTTTTGTTGAAATATAGGTCGTGGATTCAATCTATCTTGATGGGATTTTTCCTTCTGTTGAGATTTTTTTTTTGATAAAAAATAATTAGATAAATTTAATATCAATCTCCTACTAAAGTTAAAGCTTAACCGTTTCTGTTGAGTTGTATATAAATATTTCTCTTGTAGGTAGTGATAAGAGGCTAGATCAATAGCTGAAACTTGGTTTTAGGTAGGGTAGGCTTGGGGTCTAGGAAACTGGCCTAGTGATATTGATTTTATCCTCCAATTGTGAATTCTCTTTCTTGAACATATGATATAGGGTTATTTTTTTCCAAGTTTTTTAAATTGATTGATTTTATTGTGGGGGGTGGTTTTTTTTTTTTTGGGGGGGGGGGGGGGGGAGGGTGTGGAATTACTTAAACCACCAAATTTTCGCATCCATAAACCCCTTTCCGCGATGTCAATAGGCGATTTTTTGTTGAAATCCTAAGAGTTTATAGTATCTTTTGCTTTTATAAGCATTGACTAAAAATAATACATCATTGTATGCGTCAACTTGTTATTTGAATTATTACCGACGTATAGTTTCTGAAAACTTACAGGATTGGTTATGTCATGGGTGTAATCCTTATTCAAAATGGATTGAATTGAATGGTTAAAATCTATACAAAAATAGTTATTGTTTACCAAGACATATACCTGAGAATTAAAGCATTAGCATATAATAAGATTTACAATATGCATATACATATATAATAAGATTACGTGATTTACATATGCGCATACACACATGTAAAGAAATGCTAACGTTACGTCAAGCACAAGGCCTCAGAACGTGCCGAATACGGACAAAATGCAAACTCACGAGAGAACCATCAGAACAAGCTGAATACCCAACCTCTCTCCCTCACGTGTTGCTAGGGACGACACTAACTCCTCTCCACATTTTATATCCTTCTCCAACATATAATAGTAATGCTCCATATATCTTAATTAAATAGTTGAGAGTAATACAGAATTTACGGACAAGAGATTAACCTATAACAAATATAAGAGTAAATGATGCCTGCCTCTTCCTTCACATTCACAGAGAAGATTATATATATCTGATAAGTAATGTTACAGATTTCACTTGGAATGAATAGAAGCTTGCATAAAAAAATCGAAGTGTTGGAAGTTAAGAACAGAGACTCACTGGAATCAGTTCACGGGAATGCTATTGACTAAACAGAGCCGGGGTTGGTATAGAGGACAAAACAGAGAGAGGTGAGAAGAGCTTGTGTGGCTTTTGTTCCTTCTTCTATCGCCCTCTTTGCCCTGTTCACTCATGTGAAGACCCATGTGACGTGTTCACCTCTCATTTTCATGCTTCTCTACTCCTTCACTTCACTCTTCACATGACCCCCAACTCCAACATAATATTTCCCTTACTTTTAGGCTTCAAAATTTTCTATGACCATCTTGACCTCCCCCATCAACCGATGCCTTCACCACTTACATCACATTCCACATCACCTTAAACTTTCCACTTTCCACTTTGTTTTTAATTTACCCCACACTACAAGTTTTGATTTTGCCGTTCCTTAACGCTTGAAGCTCATATTCCCAGTTAATGCAAACATGTTGTTTTGAACCAGGATACTAAATCTTCAGTGCTACTACCCCTACATATGACAAAGGTTGTAGTAATGTACCAGAAGGGTAGGATTGGTCATTTCCACATGGAAAGACGAAAACTGTGATTGCATTATTGGAAAAGACAAGGACCGGATTTTTGTTATCTGAAACTAAAGGCTACACAATGCCACCTTTCGTACCCCAAAAAAAATAATGTCAGAAAATGTTATCCAACTGCCTATAAATGTTATGTTACGTATAACCGCAAGTTCTCGAAGATCACACTCGAGCTAATAATATTCTCTGTTTCTGTGTGCGAGGAACGATAACACTGTGAGCAATGGCCAGAAAACTAAGCGCCGTTATGCTCTTCTTCGTTGCAATGTCGCTTCTTCTCGTAGAGAACTATGTAAGCATACTCGACTTTTGTAGTTGCGCCCCTATTACATGTGTTGATAACTTCAAGCTCTCCATTACTATGTTTTGAGCTCCTGGTTGTTCTGCATTACTCTGTTTTCAATTCTATGTTGGGCCTATTAATAACTTCTTTGCGACAAATTATAATGAAACAATCAGTTTTGGCAAACAAATTTTTGCCATTGTTCTATGTTTTCCAGCCGTTTCACTTTCCCTTAACGTTGGCTTCCAGCTTTATATGTAGTGATGATTAGATCTCTAGTTTTCGTGTCTCTGTTGAGTGATGATTATGCTCATGTGGCATGCCAAAATGGTGGCTTCAGGCTGAGATCGTTGTGGCTACCACTGAGGCTCCAGCCCCTCAGCCCAACAATAGCACAACCAACTTTCCCACGGTGAGATATTGCAGTTCAGATTGTTTCTGCACTACTTTTGATTTTCCTCTGTTCAGTGTTTATGCTCATCTGATATTTGTTTCCTTGAGTTTCAGCACGGCATCACTGAAGGAAGTCTTCAGCCACAGGGTAAGTGTTACAGAATCAAATATCACATATTATCTCGTAAACTAGAATTACTCCCTCAAAGAGTTGAATGGAGGGTTTCATAATGAATGAGGGAATTAATGAGTAGGGTGGATGAATGAAAATGCAGAATGTGGACCACGCTGCACAGAGAGATGCTCAAAGACTCAATACAAGAAGCCATGCCTGTTCTTCTGTCAAAAGTGCTGTGCAAAATGCTTGTGCGTGCCTCCTGGTACTTATGGCAACAAGCAGGTCTGCCCTTGCTATAATAACTGGAAGACCAAAAGAGGAGGACCCAAGTGCCCCTAAATCTCAAGCCCTATTCTTTCAATTGTCACTCTCAAGATTCAGTGCTTTGTTACCTTCTCTTGCTACGTGTATGCTGCGCTGTCCAAATGGAATTGACCCTTTATATCATTATTTTATTTGTCTTCCTCCACTTTTTGCATCCACAGTAAAAATTGTCATTTATGTTCTCTCTCTCTCTGTTTAAAAAAAAAAATTGAAATGGACATAGAATTTGTAGTCCAATTCAGAACAGAGAAAACAAGGCATATGGAAGCCAAACAAGGCCACTCTTTTTGCAACTAGAAAATCTGAGCATATGCACATTACAAGTAAATGTTAGTGGCCTAATTCACGTGATGGAGGAAACAATGTTTCTGAAGCGAAAAATGAGAATAATTTTGGCAATCCTTTTTTGTGCTTCTAGTTTTAATCTCTTTGTCTTGCACTCTACCCTACACTCACAATTTTCCTTGCAATGTATGTCTTTCTGTGCATATTGCACAGACTAACTTAAATATTGAAGGGTCCAATTCACATGTGAGGAAGTGGCTTGAACATGGCCTTCTGTTCTTCTTGCACCATATTCATGAATCCACAAATAAAGCAAAGTAACCAACCGATATAGCCTTAGAATGTACGAGAGAAGCAGGCTGCACTAATAATGGTAAAACTTCAAATGCACTACTATTTCCAATCAAGATTTTATGTGATTTTATTTTCTCTCTCAACCAATATGGAGGAACATATTTTAAAACGTTGTTTTGAATGAGTGTTATATCAAAGTAGATACCCCTACCACCACCACGTTCCATTGGAAAGGTAGGTATGCAATGTTGCTCTTTCGCACAAAGATATTTTCTTTCTCCAATTAGTTTTGGTTGGTTGCATTGTGATGCCATCAACAGGTTAATCACCTAATCAATGGACATTTTCTGTATTTGATTCGATTATTCTACTTGGTTATGAACAATAAACTGTCGAGAAATTCAAACCAATAAAACAACACAAGAACCTTCTAATTTGACGCTTGAGAAGCTTGTGACATCCCGCCGACTAAGCTCTGTTTCTTGAACAGAAAATTGGAATTATTCAACTCCTTCAAATTCCTGAGAAATGAGAACAAACTTTGAAAGGAGTTTAACGGAAAAAAAAAAGGGCATATCTCTCGAATCTTCGATTTCTAGAACTGCGTGAATTGCTTATTCCATATCTCGGATGGGATATTCCCCAACCACAATACTCGTTTGTGTTTCCCCCACTGTTCATGCTTCTATTCGATTCTTAAACTTGTTCCAATACAAATTGGCAAATTTATCGAACTTTTTTTGTTCCATAGAGGTTTTTCCATTGAACACCAGCGTATTCGTCCAATGCTTCATGATCAACCAGCGAAGTTATTTTGGTTCAACATTAATGAATATATGAACAGTTTGCTAGAAAGATCTGTGTTTCATCGATGAAGTGAGAAAACAGTACTCGTGAGCTTCAGTATAACATATTTTGTTCTGATCATTACATCAAGATCTTGTGCGTCGTACGATCTTATAATAAAAATTCCTTCTTGCCTTATTAATGGGGAGGGAGAATAATAACAGAGGAAACAGAGAAGAGGGAACCGTGAAGAAAGCATGAGAAAAGGCAAAATACCATAAGGTTCAGTTCGGAATGAAATCAATGATCTATCATATGTGACCTTTCACGTTATGTAAACTCTTGTAACACTCAAATTTACATAAAAACCAAGGGGGATTCTAAGGCAGCAAAAGTAAAAAAAACATGAAGAAGAAAGGGATTAGTCAATCGACTAATTTACAGAGTCCCGCAAACATGAAAACGTGAATCCTTTGGAAAATCAAGAAGCGCCGGAAGCCTCCTCTTCGGCAACCCAAAACAGCAAAGAAAAGGGGTCTGTGGAGAGTGTTGATAGCTTCTTATCGACTTCGAACGGAGATAGTACCTTCTGGGAGATGGCCAGAGGAGAAGAAGTGGAAGGCGGAACATTGACGAAGCTTATGGGCTGATTCTTAATATGAAGATCAGTAATGGTTTCTTGTTTTGGGGGCTGCAAGGGAAGCACGGCCGGTGCCACCGACGGCGGAGGGCGAGGGTACAAGAGGTCGGTGGGGAAGAAGTTGTATTGTTGAAGGCCAGCCATAAAGAAGAAGGCTGGTTTGCGGAAACAGAGAGGAAGACCGGGAAGTCAGAAGAGAAGATCTTAGTTTGTGGGTAGCTAGTTATGATGCATTGTGGGGTTTGTAATTTATGGGGAGAAGGAGAGAGAATGGCAAAGAGACGAAAAGAGGCGTTTTGTTTGAGAATCAAGGGAGGTTTTTACTCGATATTTCCGGTGTACGTTTGTTAGTTTCCTAATTTTCACCGATTCTATTGGCTTCCTTGGGTTTGGGTCCCCATATTTTATATGTTGAGATCCATGATTTTAGTTCAGAAGGGTTTAATATAAAATCTAAATTTTTTACTAAAAGGTGAAAAAAAAGAGTTTAATATAAAGGTTAATTTTCATTTGACTGGAAAAACCTTTTTACTTTATGGTTATTTTTATGAATATAAAAGTAAACAACTATATACGGTGATTTCAATTAAAGGAAGATAAAATAATTATATCCTTATTTGTTCTTTTTTTCAATGAAAAAGTGTGGAGAAAAGAGAATTCCAAGTGACGAAAGAAAAGAGAATTCCGAGTGACTATCTATGAATTTGTGGCCATGGTTGCTAGTGCACTTCTCCGATTTCCATTATATGGCTCTGTCTTTCATTTTCTGCTTAAATAATTTTGGTAATCCCAGTTGTTTGCTTATATAATAGTTGACCTACTTCTTATACTGATAAGTGATAACCTAATAATGAATGGAGACAACGGATGAGGTCATGTGGCATGCTTCTTCACCCCGTCTAACAGATTTATTAATTTAATTAAACAGAGAAGAGGGAGAATAATAACAGAGGAAACAGAGAAGAGAACAGGGTACTTGGAAGAAAGCATAAGAAATGTACAATACCATAAGGTTCAGTTCGGTTTAAAATCAGTGACCTCTCATGTCATGTAAACTCTACAACGCTCAAATATACATAATCTGCAATAAAAGATGAAGGAAGGGAGGGGGATTCTAAGGCAAGAAAAGTAACAAAAGCACAATGGGGGTAAACAAAAGATAAAGGGATGAGTCCCCTGCATAATTTACAGAGTGCTGGAAACATGAAAGGGTCAATCCTTTGGAAATCAAAATGTGTCAGAACCCTCCTCTTCAGCAACCCAAAAGAGCAAAGAAAGTGGATCTTTAGAGAGTTGCGATAGCTTCTTATCGACTTCAAAAGGAGATAGTGCCTTCTGGGAGAAGACCAGACAAGAAGTGGAAGGTGGAACATTGACGAGGCTCCTGGTCTGATTCTGAAGATGAAGATCAGTACGGGCTTCTTGTTTTGGGGGCTGCAAGGGAAGCACGGCGGGGGCGACGGACGGCGGAGGGCGAGGGTACAAGAGGTCGGTGGGGAAGAAGTTGTATTGCTGAAGGCCAGCCATGATGAAGAAGAAGAAGGATGTTTTGTTGAAACAGAGAAGGAAGACTGAGAAGCCAGAAGAGAAAATCCAAGTATGTTTTGGTAGTTATGTTGCTTTGTGGCGGTTTGTTGGTACTTATTAGGGGGTGCGGGGGGCCAATCAAAAGGGGAGGGCTTGGGAATCAAGGCAAACTTTTCTTGGGGAAGGGTTTTACCATGTGCTCTTCCTCATTACTCGATGTTTCCTTCCTGTGTGTACGTTTGTTGGTTTTCTAATTTTCACCAATTCTATTGGCTTCGTTGGATTTGGCTCCTCAAATTTTATATGTCAAGTCCCCTCAATTTAGTTAAAACTTTGAGTTAATAGTTAAGAATTTAAGTATTTACAAAATGAAATTTTGAATAAAAGGGAAAACAGAGAGCATAATATCAAGCTTAATGTCCATTTTAGTGACTGGAGAAATCTTTTTATTATATGATCATTTTTATGAACATAAAAGTAAGGAATCATGTGTAATATTCAATTGCACATAAAATAAAAAAAATAAAAAAGTCTCCTTTTGACTTGTAAGGTGGGTGACTATCTGTGAATTTGTGGAATAGATAATTGGAGAGTCATGTGAGGTAGGCGGGGAGGTTGCTGGAGCCATAGTTTTGTCTCCTCTCACAATTTTCCTCATTTAATCTATAGTTTTCCAATTTCCGTTATATGGCGTTGTTTATCATTTTCTGCTTAAACAATTTTGGCAGCCCCAGTTGTTTGCTTATATAACCAAGTCCAATCAACCTATAAGTGATACTGATAACCTAAATGGCCTCACCAAACGTAGAAAATGAGGGAAACGTCATAATAAATATAATGGTCTTTAATCTAAATAAATTATATAACTAATATAGATTTAGTTTAACGGTGTAAGACTATTAAATTTCTTTAGGTCTTGAATTTGATTCTTATATAAGATATCTATATTAAGAGGGTTAATCAAGAATTTTAAAACTATTATATTTAATAATAAGATCTAATTAATATTATAAAAAAAATAGAGAGACGAAAGATGTAAGGCTGCATGTTTCGTCTTGTTCATCAAATTGAAAATAGTGATCAGGAAGACAAAGTTTGTGTCTCTTGTCTAAGGAAGGGTTTTTTCTTTTTGGTTACTTCTTGTCTAAGGAAGCTATTGAGTCTGAGGGTAAGGGTTAAAGTAGGGCCTTTTTTGTTATGGATCTTAAAGCCCATTGAACCCAGGTCCATTTCTTTGAAGCCCATTGATGCATACGAACTTTTAAAAGGACTAAAATATAACGAGTCGGTAGATTAACAAACATAAAATAAAACAAATCAAGGAGAAGCAATTTCGCTATTTCACTCTCAATAATATTTGAGGAAAATGACACAACATTATTATAGCATAATAATAGAAGAGAGCTCGGGGGACCATTCAGAGGACCACATGCACCAGTATTTAAGTGGATTAATCAAGTCCGAGTATATAGTTTCTACCCAAGACAAAGCACCTTATTAATTAACGTGTAATGCAAGCCCAATTTGGTACGTCCTTGAATTTAAATATTCTTATATTGTTTTGTAGGCATGAATCGATGTACGAAATTTGTATAAATAAAACATACGCATTCTTAGGAAAGTAAGTCTTTGCAGAGATAAACCTACAAACGAACTTTCTCTCTATATATATACGTATGATCCAAAGCTAGCGAATCAGAACGTGTATGACAAGCATCATTTAATCATCCTTAATCTATAACTAGATTAATGATGGAGTCCCAGGCAGTTTCTGATCAGCCTGAGTTTCCTTTGTTCGATTTCTCCGACCCGAAGTTGAAGCCTGGGTCAGCCGAGTGGGCTTCAACTTGCAAAGCTCTGCGAATCGCCCTTGAAGATCATGGGGCATTCCTCGTACACTACAACAAAGTTGATGACTCCATCTATGCTTCATCACGGCAACTATTTGATCTCTCGACAGAAGCCAAGATGCTAGAAACCAGTGAAAAGCCTGCTCATGGCTACGTTTCCCGAATACCCCAAGCCCCTCTCTTTGAATCTCATGCCGTTGACAATCCTTTGAGCTTACAAGATTGCCAAAATTTCGCACGCGTCTTGTGGCCATCAGGAAACGACTTTTTCTGGTATGTTTAATTCCATTAACATCTACTGTAGAATCGCTCTATATATGATTGCTCATGCTATGTATATATGTGCAGTGAAGCTGTGAATGCGTATGCAAAGGGGTTGGTGGAATTAGACCAAATGCTGAAGAGGATGGTGTTCGAGAGCTATGGAATTAACACTGAGAAATGTGAAAGTTTCCTGGAATCTAACAAGTATGTGCTGAGATTTTACAAGTACTTGCCAACCCGAAAAGATGAAGGCGAAAACGGAGTGCTTCCTCACCCAGACACAACCTTGTTCACCATATTGCATCAAGACACGGAAGGCTTGGAAGTCCAAAACAAGCATGATCAGTGGGTTAGGCTTGAAGTGTCACCCTCCTTGTTCTGCGTCGTCGCCGGCGATGCATTATCGGTGACCTTCCCTTATATGACACTACTACACAAAAACATGTTTCCGACTATGACATGCCTTAATTTAACAATTTTACTTTTTCATAATAGGTATGGAGCAATGACAGGATATGTCCTCGTTACCACCAAGTGATGATGAAGACGAAGACACGTCCCAGGTACAGCGTAGGACTTCTTTCATATGCTGGTCAAACCATGAGTACAGCAGAGGAGCTGGTTGATGAACAGCATCCAATACGTTACAAACCATTCAATCACTATCAATATCTGACCGCCATTACCACTAAAGAAGGCCTGAGATCTGATTATCAGCGTCGACTCAGAGAATTTTGTGGTGTGTGAGCCACTAATAATTATGTGTGTGAATAAAATGGTCTTGTAATTAAGTATTGCCCAGAGAATATTGGCTCACGTAGCATATATATTTTCTTTCGACATATATAAGAACGAGGGATCTGAGGTTTGTGTGTTGAATCGATGTTAATTTTTTGTGTGTTGGTTGCTTCCCTTCTTATTCGGGGCAACTTAAGTTATGTAATATATCTTGTATCCTTCTGTCGAATAAATGTACGTTGGGTGTCTTTGATGGTGTTTATTGTACGCAAAATGTTTTGAGTATTAAAGCTATCTTTCGACCATGATGATTATCTTGCTTTGCGGTTCACTAAAGAATTCAATATCGAAACTTAATGTTTGGACTCAATAAAAAAATAATTAATTGAATTATTTGGCCACTAAATATGAAGTCTGATGAACTGATCGATATAAGAGAATCAAAATATATATGCTACGCATATTTTATTCAAAAACATAATGAAAAACAGAGAGAGAAAATTCAAAATTGAATCGAGATTAATAGTAATTTAAACTTAAACACTAACTCCAAAACAGTGAAGTAATAAGTTCATTTTAATGCCAATTGGACACAGAATGAATACTGATTTATATATGCCAATTACTGGTTACCTTGGCCGGGATGCATTCCCTCCTCCTCCTCTCTGTCTAATGGAGAAAATACTCACAATTTTTATGTGACTAATGTTTAAAAGTTTTTTTTAATATTAAGAATAACTATGAAAATTTAAAAATGTACCCAATCTTCTTCTAGTTAAAAAAAATGTAAGTTTAAATTTCATTTTATCTCGGCGATAACTGTTATTAGAGAATTTTGCAAGTATTTCCATGAGTATTTTTTGAACCGAAGGCATACCTTAAAAAACTATTGGTTAAAGTAGTAATATACAAGTTCAAATACTCTTGACTAAATAAAAAAGAAAGAAATCATTTTCTCAATCTTATCACTTAATTTGAATTATGTTAGCAGTTTTTTTTTTAATTAAGATTACATATTCCAATCAATAATCATCAGTAATATAATGTTATGTACGTAAAGATATTGAGTTATGTTTCCATAATTTAAAACTATCTAGCAGCTCATATATCACTGATGTTGGAGAGTAGACATGGACGTATATAATATTAATTAGGATTCGAATATCGAGGTATGTAACCATGTATATGGGACCCATGGTTTAAGGTACGTAGGATAGAGTTGTCACACTTGCTAGTAATATATGCCTGTCCTTCGACAAGGGTCGAAGAGGCTAACAAGCCCGACATGTATAAATTAAAACAAATCAAGTGGTAACAACATAATTGTACCATTTCACTTTTAATAATGTTGAAGGATAATCGCAGAACATAGCATAATAATAGATGAGGCGCCCTCGCGTTGGACCATTAAGAGGACCACACACATATATATATCATCACTACTTTGTAAGCATTGCATTAATCAATATATAATGTACCTATTTTGTGTGTTAAGAAAATATTTCCTGCGTCATGAATTAATGATTCATAACAAGTAGCCCGCGAAGATAATACAAAAAGTGGTCCATGCATATCACTATTATTAAGTTAAAACACTGTTCTTATTTAAAAAAAAAAGTTAGAACACTGGGCGAATACATATTCCTTCAAGATACAGTTTTAAAAAATATGTAGGTCAAATCAAATTAAAATATTAAATCATTACTCCAAAAAAATATAAAGACTAGTTTAATTTAGAAAGAATTAAAAAATATAAGAACAAAAACAAATAGTACTACATAATAAAATAAGACAAAATCATTTAGCATTAATTTGATTTCAGGGTCCCCGCGTATCCCTATCACAATTGAATGGGTCCCAAGATATATCTGTGTGTGTGTGGAACTGTGTATGTATATAACAGAGTTAATTGTATCAGTTCTACTATATATCTGGAGTAATAAGAAATCAAAGCAAAGAAAAACCGCATCAATCCATCAGCGATCATGGAATCCGACCAAACACGGTGTCAACTCGCAGTCGTCGACTTCACCGATGAAAGCATGAAGCCTGGCTCAGAAGCTTGGCTTTCTGCTTGTGGTGTTGTGCGTCGCGCACTCGAAGAAGACGGTTGTTTCATTGCACTGTATGATAAAGTAACCGCAGGCCTCTGCGATTCTGTTTTGTCTGCATTGGACGAACTATTCGGTCTCCCTTTAGAAACCAAAAAGCAAGTCACCAGCGACAAGCCGTTCCATAGCTACTTTGGAGTCCCATGGCTTCCTCTGTACGAGTCCGTGGCCATCGACAATGTTCTGTCCCACGATGGTTGTCAAAAGTTCGCTCACATAATGTGGCCACAAGGAAATGATCCTTTCTGGTATATATGCATGCACATACCTCATTATTAGTTTCTGAACGTTATGACTTGGTCGTGTTAGATAATATATATATTTTTTAAATTTTGGAAACAGTGAGATAATGAAGGAGTATGGGAAGTTGACGGTGGAACTGGACCGTTTGGCGAAGAGAATGGTGTTCGATAGCTACGGGGTGGAGAAGAATCGGTGCCATTCATTCTTAGAATCAAACGATTATCTACTTCGATTCCTCAAGTACAGAAAACCGGAGAAGGACGAGAGTGAATTGGGATTGCATGCTCACTCGGACCTCACTCTTCTATCCCTATTGCACCAACTCAATTTCGGGGGCTTGGAAATCAAACCCAAGGGTAAGGACCATTGGATTGAGGTTGAAGCCTCCCTCTCCTCCTTCGTCATCATGGCCGGTGACGCATTAAAGGTGAGATAGATGATATAAATAATCCGTATCAATTGTCGTACGTATTCTTATATGTATCTACGAAAATGCATGCATGCATGCTTCAAATTGATAAATGTTACGTAGGCGTGGAGTAATGGGAGGGTGCACTCGTGTGAACACCGAGTGCTGATGAAGAAAGCAGATAGAACAAGGTATTCGACGGGATTGTTTTCGTTCAGTGGGAAGACGATGGAGGTGCCGGAGGAGCTGGTGGACGAGCAGAATCCCTTGCGTTATAGACCATTTGATAACTATGATTACCTTCGCTTCTGTGACGCTTCCAAAATCAAAGATCCTGCTGAGGTGCGACTCGCAACTTATTGCGGTGTTTGAAAAGCAAATTAAAGCTCATGTGAATTCATCAGTTTCTCTTTTCAATAAATGGGATGTGTGTGTGTAATACTGGTAAATGGTAACGGTCTAGCTCGATCCATGTTTATTTAAATAATGGAGTTCGGGGGGAAAAAGAAGCAAAAACAAAAAGACTCGAGTCTAGCTAGCGTCTGTACGTGAACCTGCATGTGAATACATGTCTTGATGTACTTAAGAGTTTGCTTCTTATTACTCGTCTTATCTCTGTTTATTTCTCTCTCTATATTACAGATACTAAAACTTAGGGTGAACCGTGTATTAGTTTAGAAAAACAAAAGTTATTTTTTTTCTTTTTTAAATTTTCATTATTTTTACGAAGATGTTGGAGATAATAATGTTGAACATATAAATGCTTAGTTTTTTATAAGTAAATAAATATTAATCGATATGATGCGCCGTCCTTTAAAATAAACAAACTCTTAATTGCTGTTACGCAGTCGCTTTCAAACCAAAATGCCATGGCACATGCGTATATAGTTAAAACAATACAACACAACAGCGATCAAGTCATATTAGATTTGGAGGCACAAAAACTTAATTTTGACTCTCAACAATACTAAGAAACTTAACGAAGCCATATCGTGGGATCCGAAACAGAGTGTGAGCTTGGTGTGGTAGATTTCAGCTATAAGAACATGAGACCTCGAAGGAATGGGTTTCTGCGTGTCGTGTCGTGCGCCGTGGACTGGAACAGCATGGCCGTTTCATTGTGATCTTTGACAAAGTGGGTCAAGGGCTCTGCAACTCAGTGATATCTGCCATGGAACAACTGTTTCATCTCATCTCCCTTTAGAAACGAAGATACAAGAGACCAGTCCCAAGATTTTTCATGGCTATTATGGCCAGTACTCGTTTCTTCCTCTCTATGGATCTCTGAATCAGCTCGATTTCGATGGCTTGGAAGTGAAAGCCAAGGATAAGGAGAATTGGATTAAAATTGAAGCTTCACCCTCCTCTTTCGTCGTCATGGCCGGCGACGCACTCAGGTCAGAATTATGGATTATAAGTAATGCAAATGCAAAATTCAATTATACGCACGTTGGCTACAGCTTATGATAAACATGTATATATGATATTTGACGATGAGGTATGTAGGTGTGAAGTAATGGGAGGGTTCAAGCGTGCGAGCGAACACAGAGCGATAATGAAGGCAGAGAAGACGAGATACTCATTTTGGGGGGAAGACGGTGGAGGTGCCGTAGGATTTGGTGGATAAGCGGCATCCCTTACGCTATAAACCTTTTGATCACTGTGAATCTATTCGCTCCTGTCAGACCCGATAATCACTTCTTATTTCGGGCTGAAACTTTTCACAATAATGGAGTCTGTTTGATATTAAAACCATAAGGTCTGTGGCAGGAGTCCCAAGTAAGATTGAATCAGCCTGTATATGATTAACTGCAAACAAGTGTGTGGCTTAAATGAATTCGAGTTATTTCGTTATATGAAATTATACATTGTACTTAAACATAGGTAAACAAGTTTCGGTGGCTTTTGTTTCTTCATATATTTCAATGGTGTTATGGATTTCAATCAAATAACGCCTGCGACTGTGTTTGCAGGTGAAATATTACGGAGGCCCACCTAGCTAGTATAAGCCATAAAAAAGAAACTTGAACGGGTTAGATTAGAAATAAAATCAAAATCCAAGTGAATTAACCCTTTAATTTACAGGTGAAATTATAGTAGCGTAGAACTCACGGTTATCACCTGTCGAGTTTATCGGTTCGAATGCTTACCAGATCGATAAGCATCATTCTTTAGTGACAGAAATAGAAGTATGTATATAAGATTTAATTTGCATGAGGAAACAAAATAGTAGAACATTATTGAAGTTCATATATAGTATACGTAATGATATAGAGATTGGCATCTGGAAAACTTGATATGTCAATGTCAATATGATTCATCTTTGGCATATTCCAATAAATTAAAAGAGGCGACCCGTAATAAAACAAGAATGTAATTTAACCAAAACAAATGAGTGGAAACAGAAAATAAAAGAAAGGAGGTCGTACTCAATCATCTGGGGACCAGAATTAGAGAGATCAATCATTCACATCATTTGATGCAGAGAGAACGACACGTGCAGAAAGATTAGGATTACGATATCATCCTTATAATAAGCCAAGGCTTAAATTAATTGAAATGTTGTATGATTAGGAGTGGTCCTAGAAATTAAGTTCCCCAATAGCGGCGCGGGGACCAGATTTGATCTTCTCGATCCCTCATTTTAAAAAAATATTGGTGACATAAAATATTCAAGGGTGTCAATTCCACCTAGCGGAAAACCTCACTACCCATACGTATATTCATTCTAGTTCTTAAGATTATCTGCAATTTATTAGAAGCATTTTCTTAATCTCAAATATGAGCCACCCGATATGTGTTAATACTATTTCCTTCATCTATGCCCTTGGTTTACCGGTAATAATATAATTAGTACGATCTTCATATTTATTTAGTGTAATTAATAAGAATAATAGTGAAAAATTATTCCTCTAATTTTTAATATAAGATCTACTTAAAGAAGAATTAATCTTAGTTTTAAATAGAAGACATATTTTCTATATTTATATATTTTTTTAAATTATTCATATAGATAATTCCTTGATAATAATTAAGAGAGGGAGAAAAAGAATTAATGAGGATGATTAGAATATTTTAAAAAAATATATTATATTAATTAATTTTTTAATTTAATTAAATTAATTAAATATATATTATATTAAGAATATAGAGAGTATAAAGTTTTTAAAACTCATTGGTAATTGAAAAAATATGACATACGCGTAGGTCTTCCCGGTGAAATACGGCTTACATTCTCAAATACTTACCAATATACAAAATATCAGTTTATTGAAATGCCCATGACTCTCACAGTAAACTGCTTTGAAGCACAAAGAAGTTTACACTAAATAAGCACGTGAAAGTTATGACATTACAGCCTAACCATAACTTCCCGTTTCCCAGCTAAACAAGTTCCGCCTAGTGCAAATGTAACAGTAGAAGATATGAAAATGTAGCATCACCTAACACCACAAAAGAGTCATAGGCCTGCAACAACGAACCCACCCTAGGCTGTCACAGTTTTCGGCTTCACCCCAATTTTTCTCCAGGAGACACTAGGCATGATTTGCTTAGTGTCAACACGGTCTTGGTACTTAACAGCAAAGTTTAGCAGCGAATCCAGGAGAGAATCTGAAAGATAGTGTGGCTGCAACCCCAGCTCTATCAGTTTAGTGTGCTTGGCATTGTAGTAATGCTCCTCTGCCTCCACTCTTGGGTTTGGCACAGATACAGTTTGCACACTCAGCCCCAGCTTCTCACCTGCTTTTGTAACAAGGGCAGCGAGTTCGTTTACTGAAAACTGTTCCACAAATTGGTTGAAGACCCGGAATTCCCCAGGGTTTGCAGGGTTTGCAATGGCAAGCTCAACGCATTGAACTGTATCTCTTATATCAAGGTAGCCCCTAGTCTGAATCATGTCAAATGCAAAATCTTAGCAACAATGCATGCTAATCATCAACTCAACTAATTCAAGAGAACTCAGTGAATGAAGACATGATAGCAAAGTGCATGGCGACATGGCAATGCACTCCAAAAACAGATAGTCTTCATTATTCAAGCGCCATCATTATTTGACAAAGAAATCCAACAAGACGTGAAGGAAGCAAGAGCCAACTCTCTGAAGTCTCAATTGAGCTCCAGTTGCCTGTGTATTTATTTATTTGGCCAGAAATAAGAGCAGTTGCCTATTTAATATGATCTAAACACGTCCTTAAAACTGTTCCATCATTTAATCAACAGTTAATCTTCTACCTATCTTTTTTCCTTGAACAAAAAACTTCTACTTATCTAAAACATCATCAACGGATAAACGGATAAGTTACCTGGCCTCCTTTACCATATACAGTAAGTGGATGACCAACGGCAGCCTGAACACAGAACCGATTCAGTGCAGTCCCAAAGACTCCATCATAATCAAACCTGTTACACAGCTCTTCATGCATTGCAGTTTCATCTGTCCTTACTCCATATACCACTCCCTGATTCAGATCAGTTGCTCGAATCCCCCAAGCTTTGCAGGTGAAGGCAATATTGTGTGAATCATGAACCTTGCTAAGATGGTAAAATGAACTGGCTTGCTTGGGATAGGGCAAAGTGTCTGTCCTGCCATTATGAGTAATTGTAATATAGCCTTCCTCAATATCAATATTTGGAGTACCATATTCACCCATGGTTCCAAGTTTAACCAGGTGGCACTGCTCTCTGAACTCTTTTATAGCAAAGAGCACGTTCAGTGTCCCAATTACATTGTTTTGCTGTGTATACACAGCTCTTGACCTATCTATCATAGAGTAAGGAGCAGATCGCTGTTCCCCAAAATGAACAACAGCATCAGGTTCAAAGGACTTGAAGGCTTCAGATAAGAAGTCAAACTCACAAATGTCACCAACGTAGAGCTCAATACTTTTTCCAGTGAGAGATTTCCAACAACGAAGGCGATCATGAATTGAGGAGATTGGAGTTAGGGAATCCAGTCCAAGCTGGTGATCAAACAGGCGTCGAACAAGACTGTCAACAATAGCAACCTCGTAACCCTTGTTAGATAGGTGGAGAGCAGTTGCCCAACCGCAGTAACCATCGCCACCAATGACCATAACACGCTGTGATTTGGATGGGATACCGGAGCTCTGAAGGGAGCCAGAACTAGGTTGAGTTGGGGCTTCCTTCTTAGTTGAAATTGCAGTGGCTCGTACCCCTGTAGTTCTTTTTGATTTCTCTTCTTGCAAGAAAAGCTTTCTAAAAGGAGACCTTGAAGTTCTGAATGGAACAGAGATAGAAAATGCAGCTAAACATTGGTCAAGTGGTTTCAAGTAAGATTTGTTACTAGAGGACGAAGTCAAGGAGCTAGAGCATGATAGTAATTGAGCCATCTCATATGATGTTCCTCTAGGCTCTAACTAATGTGGATATGTACCTGAAAACAAAAAAGAGTTCATCAGTTAAGTAGCGACTCATAAGTTCACTAACCTTTTACCAACAGGCAACTTGATATAAGTGAGATACTCTCGGATTTATAAGTGTGGAGGAGGTTCAAAGCACAGTAGAGCAATTCAACAAACCATGACTAAAATACCAGTGAATGTAACCACTTATAAACTCTAGAAGGTCCAAAGTTGCAAATTTCGACTCTCATCCTCTTAAAATTTTGGATCCCAAAGTGACCAATACACAAAAAATAAATTTTAACATACACAACCGTCCTAAAGCATATAAATTACTCAAGAACAACTTCACTACAATAATTATAGAGAGTTTTGTGCAAGATAAGGCCAGCACAGGCACACAGAACGAACACGAGGGTTTGTGTATGTGAAGGATGTCAATACGCACAGCAAACTACTGGAGTATGACATCACTTCGAATATCTTCAAAGTTCCATGTTCACGCCTCCGAGAAATTAAAGATACTTTGCTTCCCACTTAAAATGTTCTACAGAATAAGATTAGACTGATGGAGTGCAAGAAGCAATCGAAGTTACCTTGAGCCAGCAGTGACTTTCTTCTGCCTTGGATTCGCCTTCCGATAGATGGAGCCCCTGCTTCAAATTCCGACACTTCAGGGATGAAAGAGGAATATTCGTTTCTGCTCCCTCCAGCGTTTCTAAGCAACTGGGCTTGTGAACTACAAAATGCGAGCCCAAAGTGAAGCCCATCAAAACATAAGCCAGGCCTAGCGAATACAATTTTACAACCTACTAATTTAAACAGAATCTAAATCTTTTACCAACGGAATATTAGTTCAAGTAGTAAATAATTTATTATCATTTAAATAAGATTTTAAATTTAAATCTTAATATATATAAAAAAATTTCGCTAGAAGACTTACTTACCATAACCAGATGTGTGACAAAAGTCGAATTGAACAACTTAAAAAAAAAATTAAATATATTTTATACCAAAAAAAAGAATATAAATATTTTAATGAAATTCCAGCGAATCATTGGAATTAGATTTTTCTTTTGAAATTGTATTTTTAAAATTTTCAATTTTATTTAATGATGATGGGGAATTATAGCTCTGTACTATATTTAAAATTATGAGCACACATATATTTTAGGAGAAAAAAAATACTCGGTTTCAGATTGGCAAAGAATATAATTTTTCTTTTCCACACTGGCAGGCGACAAAATGGGTCCAATCATTTATACGTATAGACTATAGTTACTTATGACTCATTCGTGGACACATGTTAATAAAAACATGGCGTAAATGGTTTTGTTTGGCTAGAGCTCGTGAAATTACGTCTTTGGAAAGATTTATCCTTTTGTGGAGTTAACAATATATGATTAGGATTAGGAAGTAGCGAATATTAAATGTTAACACCTCTAATTTTTAATATAAAATTTATTTAATTAATTTAAAAATATTAAAAATTTAATTAAAATAATTATTTTTAATAATTATGTATTAATTTTTTTAAAATAATCTATCTAATATCATCTGTATCTAAACTACTTTTGATAATTGGCCAAAAAAATTATCTTTAATAAAAATCCTTTAATTTTATAAAATAAAATATATTAAAATTATATATTTAAAATTAAAATTAACTCTCAATTAATCTCTAAGAAAAATAGGAATATATTAAAAAAAACTGAGAACGGTGGAGAACATCTCATTTACTGATACGATGTTTCTGGAATCAAAATACAGGCAGTTGAGCACTTACATACAATAACAGCACAAACCTAATACGGAACAAGTAGTAACATATTTAGTTACTCATCACACCCAAAACACTGGGACTTTAATCCCCGAGGTCACACACCACAGAAGTCCTTAATATTAGCACTGTAATTGAACTTGAGTAACTCAAGATGATCAAAAGGCCTGTACTTGGGTGGGTGTTGTTCATCAATCAGCGACGCAGCTACGTGCACAGTCCCTCTGATGAAGGTAAACAGAGCCAACGAGTACCTTGTTTCATTCCCATTCATCACTATCTTATGCCTCGGAGCTTTTATTCTGTCGTTGGTCCAAACCTGCACACATAAACATTCATACATCAAATTGAATATGTTTACACCAAATTAATTAACATTCAACTACCAATATTAGTCACCGTGATGGCATCGCCGGCGACGACCACGAAGGAAGTGGGAGAAGAGAAGTCAACTTTGATCCATTGGCCATCCCTGGTTTCCACCTCCAGAGCATTGACGTGATTCTGGTGAAGGATGGTGGTGAAACTCTTGTCAGTGTGAGTGACGAAGGCTTGTTTGGGGTGGCCCTCTTCCGTGCCTCTGTGTTCTAAAAGTCGAAGAAGATAGCTCGCTTGCTTTAGGTATGGCTCATAGCACATGGGCATATTATAACTTTCAAATATCATCCTTGCCACCATCCGGTCCAGTTCTTCCGCCACTTTTGCATACTCAAGCACATATTTGCTACACACAAGTCCAACTTTCGATCATCATCGTATGTAAGAAATTAAACAATGAAACATGATAATAAGGCTGTACGAGGTACCAGAATTGGTCATTTCCGTGAGCCCACAATCGGTCAGCAAAACTTTTGATGGCTTCAGGAGAGGTGCCGTGATCGATACCGAAGCTTTCGTGGAGAGGGATCTTAGGATTCTGTCCAACGTAACCCTTCAAGGGGATACCCTCATACTTGTTTCTTAGTTTGGTTTCATCGGGGAGATCGAACAGCTCCTTCATGGAACCGAACAATCCATCTCGAAGCTCATGAGAAGCGAATTTGTCGAACACGGCCACAAAGTAGCCGTACTGTTCGAGGGCCTGTCGAACACTTTCGCGGGTTGATAGCCATGAAGCGGTGCCTGGCTTCAAGTCTAGCTTTGTGAAATCTATGACAGGAAGATCCATGTCTAATGCTTTGGCTAGCTGTAATCTCTCTCTCCGTTTTCTTGTTATGGAAAAACCTCAGGGGAATGCAAGTAAGTATATATAGAATGAGTGGGGTGCTCTGTGTAATGCCTACACAACTTGACAACGCAGGTCTGTGATTTCTTTAATTTCTCTTAACCAATGGCAGTTAAGATGAATGATAGGGATTAATCATACCCATACGTAATACTTTAAAAAACACTCTATATTTCATGATATAGCATGTTTTAGTTAAAGTATTAATTTCCCCTACTAACTATTGGACTATTAGCCGTCTTGATTTTTCCGCTCCATACGGCATACGTGATTGTTCTTTTTTCGTTCCAAATCGTATGTTCGTATCAGATTTGTTCACAATTTTAATCAAAACGTTCACCAAATTATTCGATTGAAGAATTTTAATACGATGACAATGTTTCGTAATTTCTTTCTTATGGGCGATTGCAAGATACTATTCACGTCCTATAATAATGGATGCTAGGAATAAAGAATTTATGAGATAAAAAAAATAAAGAATTTCTGTTCTTTTTGATTTGTCAGCATGTGGACTATTAATTTGATAAAAGGACGTCTACAAAAGAATATTGATTCTTCAGGTACAATTAGAGCTATAAATTAATGGATAACAGATTGTATTTCGAGAAGGAATAAATTGTTTCAATTTCTAGTCCCAGACCTAATTGGATTATTTTTCATATCCCAGTATTTGGTCCCCTACTGCTTGCTGCCTTAATCCTAAAATCATGATCATAGGACCACTCATGCTTTCCTTTTATAATTCTCTAATAAAGACCTTCATTTATTAATTGTTTTTTTTATACAAATTTTATTAATTGTTTCATTCAACGGGAGATCCAGGCAATGGGAGTTACCTCGGGAAGTGGATCAGACCCCAAAAAAAACTTTTAGTTGAGGTGGGCTTTTGAAGTTCATTTAATTTGGAAAAAGGGATTAAAAGGGCTTTTAAAATTTATTTAACTGCCCTATTTTATTTTATATTAATATTATTATTTAAAAGAAAATATTATTTTATTTTATTTTTAATTGTAGATGAGCTTAATCTATTTTTTAAAATTTTTATAAAAAAAAAAAGAATGAATGATTGAATGAAGACTTTGTTTTTTGGTACAATAGAAAGAATGAAGATTGAAGAGGGAGAAACTGGGCGATGGATAATGGGGGAAATAGAGGAAAAGGAGGAAGGAGGTTCACGAAAAATGGGGAAGGAAGTTCCCATGTCTTTTTCTCTCCAGTTTTGGAGAGAAAATTAGTTTTCCAAACCTGCCCCTCACCCTACCAGATTTACATTACTGAATATTCACGTTAAATATAAAAATAAAGGTGAGGAAGTAAACCATACAAAAAACGTTGATATATATATTCGTCATAAAATATATTTAATTATTTACCTATTATTCATTTTTTTCTGTATTATTTGGAGTAAGAAAACTAAATTATACTCCTCCTCATTGATTCTGAATAGTTTGATTTAATATACCTTTTAGAAAAAATGATATTTAGAGACCACCATAACAATTTAATTATATTTACAACCCACCAATTCTTATAATTGCAGACAGGCGCTAAGGTTGTTTTACAAGAAATTTTAAAAGCTCAATTGCAAATCTTTCGTAAATTGTAGAAGTTTTATGAATTGCAAAAAATCAAGATTAATATAAGAATAAAACTTAAATCCATTTACTCACATTTGTTAGACCCGATTCTCCAACATATTTTAGTATATGGACTTTTCATAATAATAACCATTTATATTGATAGTTTTTTATTAGTGCAGAAAAAACTGAGCGTAAGAAAGGTATTTAATCTTAAATAATTATTACAGATTTCATTAAAAAAAATTGGTTCCTTTTAATTAGATAGGGTATTATTATCATTATGAAGCATGTCACTTTTTTCTCTCCCCTCTAATTTATCTTGCTATCCAAGCATAAGGGTAGAAAATTATTTCTACTCACTTTTCTCCTCCCCTGTTTTCTCTCCCCATGTTTTCTACTGAACCAAACACAGCGTCAAGTATCTGATGTCTTTCCACCACATGGTGCAAAATTCTCGTTTTAAATTGCGGATGCGTGAAGACTGGGTAATGAAGATCTGCCATCTGAAGCTCGCAACATACAGGCCACTCTAACAATATATTTCCAGGTATAATATACCTGTTATGACAAATCTAAACCATTTCCCCGGTATTTAAAAACTGCGAGTGCAAGGGAATTTATTACAAAACATCCAACCCCATTCACAAGGGAAAATAAATGAAAAAGGAGAGTTTTCATCTATATCCAGCTCATATAACATGGACGCTGAATTCTTTAATCTTTAGGAACAACTATTTCATTTATGCTGCCTCTCTAGTAATATGGCCAACTGCGGTCAACAGTTTAAATTCACCTACTTGGTGTTTCTCATCTGATAGATTCCCCTTATCCTATCCATTTTCTTGTATTTACATGACTGACAAGCATTATGCTGTTAAATTTTCCTCCTCTATTACCACCCATCAAAGAAGGGGGGAAAAACTACTTCACAAGACAATCCACATCCCAGACTTTCAAAACAAAACAAAATGAAAACAAAGCTATATACCAGCCTTATATCTCGTGAATAAAATTAAAAATAATGGGAGCATATAATACTACCTTAAACTTGCTTAGGTTGAATGAATTTTCCATACAAAGCTATTCTGCAAATTGGCCAGTTTCAGTTTTTGATGGTTGGTATGACAGTTTCAAAAGCTTCCACGAGCATCCCCACTTTTCTTTTCCTAGCTGGGGTTAATTGGGCCACAGCCTGTCTAAGTGCATAATCAAGCATCCACTCTTCTGAACCTTTTCTTTCTCCCATGTCCTGGCGCCTTAAATTTACCTTTTCTGCTTCTGGATCAGGCTCGACCGGCAGATATCGAGGTCCTTGAGGATTGAATTTTCTGACTTTTTCTAATGCCTTTATAAATCTTCTGAGCATGATCACTTTTTTAAGATTGCTCCAACTCCTAGATAATGGTTTGTTTCCTTCCTTTAACGCTGTTTCTTCATCTTGTTCTTGGGTCACTCCACTATCGGATGTCACCCTATCTTCTTTTTGGTACAAGTCTTCACTGTTGACTCCTTCAACTCCATGCGACTGTTTGGAGTTGTCTGAAATATTGCTGTCAACTGGCTGACCATCATGTGAATGTTCCTCTGCATCTGGAAGGATTGCATCAATGGCTTCTTCTACAATCTTGATGGCTTCAAGCTGGCGAAGTTCAGCCTCAGAGTCAGTAAAAGGTTGATCATTTACGGGTATATCTTGATTTGCCACAGGTATGCTTCCATAAGCGATGGAAGTATCCGTCCCTGTGATTCTACTATTATCATATCCTTGCTCTTTCTCGTCCCCATGCACAAGCGGCTTGAAATCATTTGCTGCCACGCCTGATGCCATACGCCTATATATCAAGTACCATAACCCTGTGTGGTTCTGTTTTTCTCGTTGGATCATAGTTTCTTCAGCTGGAGGGAACTGTTCGAGGTTTCCAATTTCAAGCTTAGCCTTCACCATGCTTTCTTTACTGCCTAACACTGGTTCACCTAATTGGTCTGAAGGAGCTGCTGAAGGGGCCAAACTAGATCCAAGTGATCTCGCAAAACTTTTTAGAATTAAGCTTTTTGATGTAGAAAGTGGTTCCTCGCTTGCATGGCCCAGATTCTCAGTTTCCAAATCTCTTCCATGTGACTCTGATTTGCCACTTGAAATTTCTGTAGCTAAACCAGATATCATGTCTCCTGAAACTCCGTTAACCATTTCATTAGCTAGATCCTCCTCAAGGGATGTGCTTATATTGCCAACTATCATGACTGAGGGAAATGATGCTGAATCTTTGTTTTCTGCAAGATAAACATTATCATTAACAATTGTGTTGTTCTCCTCCTTATCATGATTTCCAGCTAAACTTTGCTTTCCAACCGAATCTCCATCGATGGCTCTGGATGTCGGGTTGGTCTTAGCGTCTTCAACCAAATTAGAGCCTCGCTGTTCTCCCAATAGCTTGTCACAGGCATCATCAACATGTTCTCCAAAAGTTTTGTGAGAATGGAAGGCTTTGCCAAGCAATAGTTTGGCTGAAAAGTCATATTCCCTCTTTCTGTCCGTTGTTTCCTCACCAAGATCTGAGGAACCATCAAGGCGTTGAACTGCAGTAGCTTGAGTTTGGCCATTTTCAATGTCTTGAAATGGCAGAACTGTTTCAAATGCTTCTACCAGAAGTGCAACTCGTTGCTTTTGAGCAGGAGCTAATCTGGAGATAACCTTCTGAAGTGCATGGTCAAGCATCCATTCCTCAACATTTTTTTCCTCCCCTGGCGTCAGGCGCCTGAGATGAACTTTTTCGAATTCTAAGTTGGCATCTGAAGGCAAAGGTCTGGGTTTTCCAAGGTTGATTTTTCTTACATTGTCTATTGCCTTTACAAATCTCTTCAGGAGTAGTATTTTTTTCAGTCTGCTCCAGCTCTTTGGTGTTTTTGGCTCAGGTTTATTTCCCATCTTCTGAGATGCTTTCTCTTCATCGTCATCGAGTTTTGGCCTTGCTTCTTCTTGAGGAGAATCTCTCGATGTTGAGGTGCTCCCATCTCTTTCCTTGCCTTGACTCTTCTCCAGGAGCTCGTCTTCTGAAGCCATGCCTTGGGATTTTAGGTGATTGTCAAAAGAGATATCTTCCATTTCTGGGAGAAGAACTTCATCAAACGCTTTCTGCACAAGCTTAACTACATTCTCATTTTCATCATCAGTATACTGGAAATGAGAGTCGTTTGCTCCATTAGATGGGAGGCCATCTTTCCCTTGTGCTTCCTTGTCCTCCTGGTCAGATTGAAGCTTGTCATCTCCTTTTTCTGCATTACTCAATACTGCATGTTTATACATCAAATGCCACATCTTTATATACTCTGTATCTCCTTCAGGTATTTTGTAAGAAGCATCAGTGGTGGAAGCAGGCTTAGACTCTCTCTGTGGTGATGTAGATTCTCGTGGAGATGTCTCCTGCAGTATTCCATACCCTGAATCAACATTTTTGTCTTTGGTCGTTATTTCTTCCTCCAATGCAAGACTTTTGGAGGCAGAACACATGGCTGCAGGTGTTGAAGTTAACTCCACAACAACATTTTGATCGGATGCTTTTAATTCATCTAATGATTGATCTCTTGCACTTCTGTACTCATTGGCATTTAATTCCCCAGATGATTCAGGATCAATCGGCTCCAGGATTGAGTTTCTTTCTTCCTGTTTATCTCGGGAAGCTTCCACTCCAAGAACCTCATGACCAGCTACTACACTATCATCTATCAAATCGGAATGTTTGTCACAAAGGTCAGGATCTTCAAGCAGCGTTAACTCAGAGTTTATGATACCAGTCCGATCATCCACGAGAACAGACTGAGTGCTTTCATCATATTTGTTGCATGCAGCAACAATATTGTTCTTCCTCGCCGTCTCAATCAATTCGGAGTCTGGTCTGTCCTTGTAAGTAACAGTGCAGCTATTTGTTTCCTTAATTGCAAGAAAGGAAGATAAGGGATACCCATTTTCTGCAAGAGAATCGTTGAGATACTGATCAAAAGTTATATGTGGAAATGACGTTTCACCAAGAAACACCTCGGCATTACCTCTGAAATTTATATTTTCTTTATTATCTCCTCCAGATGAGCATCCTCCATTGAAAGTGGAAGCTAGTGCATTGTGAGTCTTAACATGCAAGTCACTTGCTGGCTTTCTATCACTCTGATGATGAGATTTGCTAGAATGGGCTGTGATATTCGCAGGATTTTCACTACAGATGCTATGACTTGTCTGATTGCCTTTCTTTATATTACCAGAATGCTTTGATCCTGTAACAGGCCGACTCTCCATTTTTGTGCTCTTACGTGTCTTCAGTTGGCGCCTTCTCATTGAGACAAAACGTTTCAGTGGAGGCACATTGTCCCGGTGACCACCATGAAGAGAACAATAAGTATATGGACAGACCTTCCTTGTTGACACTACTTCTTGAGATCCATTTTCTTCAAGCGGCAGCTCAATCTGATCTGGAAAATGGGAATCTTTAAGAGTTGAAGAACATGTGGCTTTATGCAAACTTGAGTCTGACGATTGCGAAATCTGAGAGCCTTCCTCTTTGAAAACTGTCCTCGACTTGAACATAGACCGATTGCTTAACTTGAAACTTAATCTTCTGGTCATAAATCTCTGAGAATTCTCACTTGGACGCTTACTATTCTGACTGCCGTTAAAAGCGCTTGCCTTGCCTTGGTTTTTCCCCTGCCTTGATGATCTCAGCCCTTTAACAGATGTGAGCTTAATTGATCTTGACGACTTAAGTTTCCTCCTCAGCTCAGTACCTCCAGATAGCTTTCTGGTCAAACTCCGCCTCAATTTCAAAGTTGGTATTCTAGTTAAGTTCTTCCTTGTGAACATTCTTTCGGAACTCTGCCCATAAGAGACAACATATGATTTTTGAAAACTTGAACGGATATAAATCAAATCATATGTACAAAAAGAAAAAAAAAAACAGAAAACTTGCCTGGAAACTTTCCTTTGCATGAGAACTGCTGGTTGCCTTCATATAATGGGGCGATGCGTCTGACATTTCTAACGAAGAATGTCGTCCTGAACTTTGTGCATCAATATTTTCGTAACGGGATTTGGGTCCTTTCGTGGATGATCTCATGCTTGACAATCGTAGGAGCCGAATCGACCTCAGTCCCTTCAATTTCTTCTTGGGTTCCCATCTACCTCCATCTCGGGGATGGATAGAAGCAGAACTAGAAACAGATGATTCTGTTTCCGGCATACTCTCAGTTTCAGATTTTGCATAATTACTGGAGGTAGATTCAGTTCCAAAAATCTGAGGGTTCATTATTCTGATCTAACATACACAAAGAATCAAAAGTCAAGGAGAATGGCAACAATCGCTGATCGGTGACCATTATGAAGAGAAAAGAGTGGAGAAAGAAACATTCGATGCCTACCTGATGGGGAGATATGCTTGTCGCGAGTCCTTGACAGAAGAGATTGAAGAGAAGTCTGCGAGACAAAAGATTCAAAGGTGAGATTTAGACCCAGTGATGTATGTGTGGCTGCCTTATCGAAGTTGGGAAGTTGATATTAAAATGTGGTATGACTCGTCGGGCATGTCTCCCTTGACTGTGTCAAAGCATAGGAGATGGGGTGGCTTGAAGAGGGAAAGAGCAGTGTGATGTGTTGAACAAAGAATTGGCCTGGAGCTGACTTAGACTCATGAATTATTAAAAATCTGAAGACTTGCATTACTTCTTCATTCCTTCTCTCACACGTTGATGCGGAAAGAAAAGCGAAAAAGGGCTTTGTTGTTATCTGAGTTGGTGGGATCATTAATTGAAGTCACTTAGTGTGTGTTTTGAAACATTGGAAGCCGTGATTTAAAAGTGATGGAAAGTTAAATTTAGAAAAAAAATTAAAATAAATAATTATATTTATTTAAAAATTATTATAGATTAAATTATAATTTAAAATTAAATTTTAAATAAATTATTAAAATTAATTTTTATAATAGTAAAAGAGTACCTAATACTATTTTATTTTTATTTTTTCTTACACTCCTCTCATCTTTCTCATATCTATTTCTTCTCCTTTTTATTTTTCACAGTCTCTCTTATTTTTAATAAAATCATATTATTTTTAATAATTTTTTAATTATAAAAATATTTATGATAATAACTATCTAAATACTTATTTATTCAGAATTATTTTTTTATAAATTTTTCTTCAAAAACTAACCAAAAAAATTTATAAGTTATTTTTTAAATTCTTATGACTCATGATGACTGATAAGGGTGTACACAATACCTATAACCCAGTATATCTGCCCGAGTCAATAAAAAAATCACCCAGTCCAATCTAAAAAAAAATATCCATAATATATTTAGACAGGGTAGGGGCGGCCTAAATGTCGGGTAGGGTAGGGTACTGGATAAGATATGTCGTCTTACCCATTTGGCCCGACCCTATATATATATATAATTTTTTTTTTATAGTTTTATTTCTTTTCTTATATTATTTTATTTGTAATTTTATAATTTCTACTTTAACTGACAACTCTCACTATTTATTTTTAAAGTATTGAATATCACTTTTATATTTATATAGATACTAAAATTGTTTATATGTTTTATTTACCAAACATTCGATTATTGGTATTACAATAATACTATAAATATACTACCCCTATATATTTTAATATTTTTATATATATATACATAATTTACTTTAAGACTTTAATTACTATTTTCTTATTATCTTATTTTTAGTGGATTATAGAAATTATTTAACTTTTAAAAATATAAATATAATATTATTTTATAAATTTATAATTATATATTTTTTTCTATAATATAAATAAGATATTATGATTTATACATACACATCCCGCGTATACTTAAACCCCTATACCTAGTAAAAAATAATTAAAATTTTTAATAAATAAAATTAAATATTAAACTATAAAATATATTCTATATTTTTTGTAAGTAGAGTATCGAGTAAAGAAACTACTCTACTTAACTCACTCATAGACACCCCTAATGACTTGATGACTTTTGCGGGGATAAAAAAATTGAGCACGAGAGACACTTGAAAGAGCGGCTATTTTTTTATAATATAAGAAAAGAAAAATTTAAATGGGTTTAACATCTATTGTTATCAAAGTGAGTACGCAACTTTAAAGATTTAAAAATATTTATAAAAACTTCATTAAATTATTTATTAAAAAATTCTTATAAAAAATAAATTTATATTTTATGAGATATAAATTTATTATTTATTGGGTATTGGAGATTTGAGACGGGAAGCAAAATTAAGCCCGATGCGTATCCAAATCTGGAAGAACTGAGTAAAGAGAGAAAGAAATCCATTATTTATCAGTCTAATTGAAAAAATAATAAGATATAAAATTATTTAAAATATATTTAATTTTTATAAAATATTATTTTATTATAATTTTAATCATAATATTTAAGGATATATTTTAATTCTTAGATATTTAAATTTATAATTAAAAATAATAAATAATTTATATTATTTGATATTAATATCTTTTAAAAAGAATATATATTTATTTTTATTTTTAAATTTTGACTGTGGCTAATTTTTTTATTTTTTTATTTTTGAAAATGAAGAACGAGGGGGAAAAGGCATATAGTGCGTGTTTAGAAATTGAAAAATTTTAGTTTTAAATTAAGGTTTAGCTCAAAATTTAGATTTAAAGAAATTTTAAAATAAACAGTCATATTTGTTCAAACGATTTTTTGGACTAAACTATGGTTTAAAATCAAGGTTTCAGATAAATTGGTCAGAGCAGCTTATGGAACAGGAACTCACGTATGAACTAATCAATTACTATATTACCCCTACTTTTTCTTGCACGCTCTCTTCTACTTTTTCTTATACCCTCTCTCCTCTCTCCTATTTTTTATCTATTTTCTTTCTTACACTCTCTCTCCTATCTCATTTTATCTCTTATCTCTCCTCATTTAATACTCATACCATTTTTCATAATTTACCAATAATAAAATCCCTTCTATAAATAACTATCCAAAACTCATTTATTTAAAATCACTTTTTTTTATAATCTCTTCTCCAAAAGCTTTTTTTTATAAATTATTTAAAAATTATTTTTTTTCATAAATCTATTTTTAAAATTTTATCTAAACGTAGTCATATTCTCCATTGTGAAATCCCAAAGTGATACGGCGGACCTGTCTTCTGCACTGTTTCGAATAATGAGAATAGGAAATGCTTGTGTGAAAAGGAAGAAGTCGCGTTTTGGCGAGGAGACAGTGGGAAGAGATAGCCTTCAATCAACGGCTGACACTGTTCGTGAAGGATGTTTGAATTATAATATATATATATATATATTCTCGCTTTAGGATATGAATTGAATTGTAGAGAGATGTAGTCTTTTTAATTGGTGTGATGTGAGGTGGATAATGATAATAATTGGGATTACAGAGAGATGAGAGTTGGAAGCTACGTAAGGAAAGTTGGTTGGCAGTCAACAATGACAACCTATTATTCATGGGGAGTTACTTTTTTTTTTTTTTATCAAACATTTCGTAAGTTACTATTTTTTTTAGTTCATCTTAATATTATCCTAATTATATTAAAATCTAAACTATATCGTGTATTTAATTATGATAAATAAATTTTTTTATATATATTAAAATTTAAATTTAAAAATCTATTTAAATAATATTAAATAACTTACTACTCAAATTAAATTGTGGGTTAGTAATTTCGTTAAGTTACCGATGAAAGCCTATTACCCCGACAGTCAGTTCATAATTAAAAAGAATGAGAATGCTCCGGATCTATTTCCCAAGGACAAAAAAAAAACACCAAAGAAACCGGATCTTTATTATAAGGTAGTGGATCGGGCCTTGAGTCACCAGAATATGGCCCATACGAATATAAAACGAAACACCCAATAATTCCATGGCATGACGGTTGAATCATCGAATGTGATTAAATTTGTTGTATTCTCTTCTCATACCAAAAAAAAAAAAGAAAAAAGGATTGTTGTATTCTCAATAATGATCTCTTATTCTCTATTCCCATCTTATTGCTTAAATATTAATATTCGCAATCATACTAAGACTATCAAATTTACGAAATACTAATTTTGTCGAATTAAATATCCGCACTTATTAAAGAATCAATGAGCGAATCGTAGCGGAATACAATTTTACCCCAGAAGAGCGTGGCCCACCATAAAATCTTATGAAAATTGCATCGACCCCGAAATATCAAATAAGAACAGAACACAGTCATAAAAGAAGCATCGCTTTGCTATGATGTACCGGGAGTTAGTTAGTGAGCGCGCGCACAGAGACAGGATTTCATCGTTTTGAAATCGGGATCATTAAAACTAACACTCAAAAAAACTGCATGGAAAACTATTTGCAATTTATATCCAGGTCGAGATTTCCTTGACTATTGTTATGAATGAAAATCAATATCTGAAATATAATATTGACAACTATATTTTTCATTAACAGGGGTAGAACCCAGATTAAAGAGTTATAGAAATTTCGAGGGCCGAAAGTCTATAATATCAATACTAAAATATTCAAAAAATAAAAATACAAAAACTTGGCCATTGTTGAAGGGTACTTTATAAATAATGAATGTTTAAATATGAAATCATATTTGGATATCCATAATATTTCACCTGTTTTCAGATCCCAATGTCCAACTCGTCCCCTTTGTTTCTTCGTATACGTTTCCCTCTAAATTCTGCTTCTTGGCTTCCCGCTTTGCTAGGCCTTCCCTGGTATTGGCTTTACTTACCCGCAACTTTCTTCTTTCCTTTTCTTTCCTCTTTGCTCTGGTTTCTGGATTGAGGCGATATCTGTTGCTTCCTTTCCAAGTACAAGTTTAGAAATCCTGGATCTTTGGTTCTTCCGAGAGAGCCTTCTGCTTGAAAATCCCGAATTCCATATTTGATTTCTGGGGATTCATCTAAAGAGTTTTGGCCATCCGATCCAGCTATTATTGAATTCTTGTTCTTCCTTTTCGTCATCCTGAGAGAAAATCTCCTTCTTGAAGCCCGTGCCGGAAGCTCGCAAGGGAAATTCGTTGCACTTGTGCACTGTTTGTTCCCATTTAGCTTGTCCAGAAATTTTATTGATATTTCTTTTCAACTGTGGCTCTTGTGTTATATCGTTTATTCATTCATCTATACTTCATCACAAGACATCCTATACTATCCCTATCGCTGAACTCTCGTAGATTATTTAGTCCCTTGGTTTCTCGCACTTGAAACTTTTCATTTGTGAGGACAGCATTATTTACATTTCTTATTTCTGACCCACAAAATGGATGCGAGCAATGAAGCTAGTGTTGACCCCTTTTCAATTGGTCCATCGAGCATTATTGGTCGAACAATTGCTTTCAGAGTTCTTTTCTGCAAGTCCATGTCGAATTTGAGACATCAAATATGCAGTGTATTGTTAAATATCATAGATAGGTTTAGGGGATTTTGGGCACCCGTTATAACCTGGTTGCATCCAAGAAATCCACAGGGGATATTATTAATGATGACAATGATTGCTTTTTTCTTGAGACGATATACAAATGTGAAGGCAACGGCTGAAATGGCATATCGTAGGAAATTTTGGAGAAATATGATGAGAACTGCATTTACCTATGAGGAGTGGGCTCATGCAGCTAAGATGCTTGATAACGAAACTCCAAAGATGAATGAATCGGAATTTTACGACGTAGAATTAGTGAGGAGTAAGTTGCAAGAGCTCCGTCACCGTCGACAAGAGGGATCTCTTAGAGACATAATTTTTTGTATGCGTGCTGATCTTGTTAGAAATCTAGGGCATATGTGTAACCCCGAGCTTCACAAAGATAGGCTTCAGGTGCCCAAATTAATCAAGGAGTATATTGATGAGGTATCGACTCAGTTGAGAATGGTCTGTGACTCTGATTCAGAGGAGCTCTCATTGGAAGAAAAGCTTGCTTTCATGCATGAAACTAGACACGCATTTGGGAGGACTGCTTTGCTGTTGAGTGGAGGAGCCTCTCTTGGAGCTTTTCATGTTGGTGTAGTTAAAACACTGGTAGAGCATAAACTCTTGCCTAGGATAATTGCGGGTTCAAGTGTAGGCTCCATTATGTGTTCCGTTGTTGCTACTCGGTCTTGGCCTGAACTTCAGAGCTTTTTTGAGCATTCTTGGCACTCATTACAGTTTTTTGATCAAATGGGTGGGATTTTTACAGTTGCGAAGAGGATAATGACACGAGGTGCTGTTCATGAGATCAGACAATTGCAGATGATGTTAAGGCACCTGACAAGCAACCTTACATTTCAAGAAGCTTATGACATGACAGGTCGAATTCTTGGGATAACAGTTTGCTCCCCAAGAAGACATGAACCACCTAGATGTCTTAACTACTTGACCTCACCCAATGTTGTAATATGGAGCGCGGTCACTGCTTCTTGTGCTTTTCCTGGCCTTTTTGAGGCTCAGGAACTAATGGCAAAGGATAGAAGTGGAGAGATTATTCCTTACCATCCTCCATTTAATTTGGGCCCTGAGGAAGGGTCTACGCCCATACGTAGCTGGAGGGATGGTAGCCTGGAGATTGATCTACCTATGATGCAGCTAAAAGAGCTGTTTAATGTCAATCACTTTATTGTCAGTCAGGCCAATCCCCATATTTCACCATTGTTAAGATTGAAAGACTTTGTAAGAGCTTATGGAGGCAATTTTGCCGCCAAGGTATGTAATCATTGACTTGTCACTTTTAAATCCCCATTTCCACCCCAAAAATAAAACTAATGTCTCAGAAACATTGATTTGGCAGAAGAAAGCATGAATTGATGTGATGTTAACTAATTGAGAAGGTTGAAAATTGTGTGCTGCTTTCAGTTAGCTGTTTCTTTGTTACCATCTAATTGTAGCAGAAGTGTTTCCTTGATTCTTGACAAAATACCAAAAGAGTTAGATCAAATGTTTTCATCTATACATATCTATCTGTTATAGATTTTTAGCTTGTGATTGGGCGTGCTCTGTATCATTGAGCGCTATGGATTTGTTATCTGTTGTACAAAACCCTTGTAAAATTTAATTGCATCTCCAATCCCGCTGCTTTGCCAATCTCTTATGGGAAAATCATGTCTGGAAATTTTAGATGACTTAAAAGTGGAAGTTGCCACCTGGCTTTATTTTATTCATGTTTTATAATGTTAAATCCTTGACGTGGGATTTACATCTTATTTATCGGACCTGCAATTTACCCTTGACATATCATGCCTGATAATGTTCATTGTGTTTTTTAATCCTGTAGCTTGCTCATCTCGCTGAGATGGAGGTGAAGCATAGATGTAATCAGGTACTAGAACTTGGCTTTCCATTAGGCGGACTTGCAAAGCTATTTGCTCAAGACTGGGAGGGTGATGTAACTGTTGTTATGCCCGCAACTATTGCTCAGGTGTGTGCTCATTTTATATTTTTTGAAGAGGAAAAAATCTAGTTTCAATTAGATATTAATCTGAAGAAAAAATTGTAGTTATCATGGAGGCTTTAGCTACTAAACATTCAAAATTATATGCTGTGATCAATTTTCTGTTTTGGCTAAAAAATAGGAATCTACTTTTGTGCCATTTACTTGGGATGACTATTGGACTAGTGACTGATTAGCATGTGCTGCCTTTTTTTGTTTGTCCGATACCAGTACTCAAAAATTATACAAAACCCTTCTTATACGGAGCTTCAAAAGGCGGCCAACCAAGGGAGAAGGTGCACCTGGGAGAAGCTTTCGGCTGTAAAAGCAAATTGTGGCATTGAGCTTGCTCTTGATGAATGTGTTGCTATTCTCAGTCGTATGAGAAGACTCAAGAGAAGTTCTGAAAGAGCAGCTGCTGCTTCTATTGGCCTGGCCAGTGCTGTCAAATTCAATGCTTCGAGAAGAATCCCCTCGTGGAATTGCATTGCACGAGAGAATTCAACAAGTTCCTTTGAGGAAGACCTACCAGATGTTGGTTCCTCTCTGCCTCACGGTGCTGCAGGTAAAAATGGGAAAACCCGCCATCCCATACATGATGGAAGTGACAACGAATCAGAGAGTGTCAGTTTGAGTTCTTGGACAAGATCTGGTGGCCCCTTGATGAGAACTAATTCAGCAAATATGTTCACTGACTTTGTCCAAAACTTAGATGTTGATACTGACCTAAAGAAAGGCATGGTAGCTCATCCGAACTCTCAAGTTTTTCAGCATAATCACAGTCCAAGGGTCAACACTCCCGATAGGAACTCTGAGGGCATAGAAATTGGTCAAGAATCTGACCATAGGTTAGTCATGAATGGATCTAGCATAATGGTAACTGAAGGTGATCTTTTGCAGCCAGAAAGAATCCAAAATGGGATTGTGTTCAATATTGTCAAGAAAGAAGACTTGACAACTTTGAATAGGAACCATGATTCTGAAAATTACAACAATGAAGTTGCTGAATGTCTGCAAATTGACTGTCCAGGAAATGAGATGGATGCCACCAGCGCAACTTCTGACTGGGGAGATGATGATTTCGCTGCTACAAAGTCCCCAAGGGAACCCAGAGAGTTTAATTGTGGGTACCATTCTAATGCAGATGCTGGTAAGGATCAGATCAGTGCTGACAATTGATTTAATCGATCATATTTTTTTCCTAAGACTTCAATTTTTTGTCCCTATTGCTTTCCAGATTGTATATAACACGGATAGTATTCCTTCGGAATGTAGCCCATGATTTGGATTTACTCAGGAATGTACAGAGGAAAAAGGATTCTATACACATAATTTCAACGACAACCGTGAAATTTGAAACTACCCCCTTTTGTCTAGCTTGTGGCATTCTCAAGCAACTAAACAATGTCTAATCCCTCGATCAAGCCTCCATCTAGTGTGTTTAAAATTATGTTGAGTTCAAGGGAGGCTCCTATTCATCATGAGGGGTTCCTGCCAAGCGCCAACAATTTATGCTGAGGAAGAAGCTTGTTGGGCGAAAGAAATCGAGTTTAGTTAATTAACAAGAAGTTCACATGATGAATGTGTTAGTGGTGCAAGCGGGAAGAGGGAAAACAACGGGGCTTGTGAAAAACATGGGAAGAAGGTTAGTTATGGTGGAATGATGGGGAGGAGGAAGAAACCAAAAATGCAGAAACACAGGCAGCGTAGGATGCGTGTGGGAAGAGCGTGGCATGTCACTTGTCAGCACAACAATTAGTAGGTCCGCACTCATACACTTGTTCATTTGATTTTTCAATGCCCTGTTTCTGTGTGTCCCATTTTTCCGTGTACTCCTTCTGCTACCCCACTCCATCCTTATCTCTAGGCTCTGGTTAGGTTGAAAAATAATTTAGAAGAAAAAAAAAAAGAGAAGAAAGAAAATGATAAGAATAGAAAAATTGAATGATAATATAATCTTTCATGTTACTTGGATGAAGGAGAGAAAATATAGAAGAAAGAAAATAAAAATTTGATATGAGGGAGAGTAAATAGTTGAATAACAAAATCTTTCTATAGATAAAGTGAAATTTTTGGAGAGAAATAAGGCGTGGGACCTTTTTTTTTTTTTTCCTCTCTTCTATTTTCCTTCTTATCCAAACTGGAAAAAACTCATTTTTTTTTAACTTTTTTATCCTATTTTTCTTTCTTCTCCTCTTTTCCCTCTATCCAAGCAGAGGGTTAATCTCCCAACTGGACTTGACGTGTAAGTCATACTGTCCCCGCTTTATTTCTTTAATTATTCATGTTATGATAATTATGCATCCACCCGCCTCTATTGCTAGCTAGTTGTCTCCCTTCCTAATAATTTATAATTACTTTTATCAACCATAGCCACCATAGGGCATGCATGCATGCTTGTTAAAATGTGACTTTCATCTTCTTGTCACAAATTTTATTTTGCCAAAAATGCGATTGAAGAGGGTTCATGCGCGTTCTTATTCACTGTATTATTTTTTAAATAAATGGGTGAGTAATCTTGTGAGTATTTATTTAATTGAAAGCATCGCAGTATTAACATGGAGGGTGGGGGCGTGCGAGGTTCAAGATGTGAATCCGCGAACAAGCAGTAGTTGAATAACGGAACGGGAGTCTGCACTGAAGGATTAGTCAAAGGGCATTGCAGGTGAATTTCACCAATTCCAATGAAATAGGCTTTCCCTTTTCCTTGTCCAAGGCTGGTTCTGTCGGATCCTCCGCTTTCTAATCCTCCGCTTGCTAATCCTCCTTCCTATGGGGGTGTATGGACGGCAGTCTTTTGTGTGATATATTGTTTAAAAAAAATAAAAATTATATTTTATATTTTGATATTTGCGTATATCTAATAAAAATTTTAATTATTTTAAATTAAATATAGATAGATTAGATTAAAATTATAATATCATGATAATATTGTAAAAAAATTGTACAATTATAAACTTCTAAAATAATATCATATTTATATATTTTAAAAGTTAAATAATATTTATAATATATTAAGAATAAGATAATAAAAAGATAATAATTAAAATTTTAAAATTTAAATAGTTTATAATTTTAATTTTGCATCAATCTCTTTAATATTGACAAAGACAAATAATATAAAAAATAAAATAAATAATTATAATTTATAATATAATTATATGATGATAGTTAATAAAATTAAAAAAAATTAATATAATTATAAATATTAAAAGTTATAATTTATTTATTTAATTATTTATATTTCTAAAATAATTTTCTAGTCATTAGTAGTTATCATATTTTTTCTTTTAAATATAATATATAAAAAAATAAAAAAGAATAAAAAAAATAAATATTTATAACAAGACAAGGCAGCATTCTACTTAATCTTTAATCTAAAAAAAATATCAACTATATTTTATAGTTTAATATTTAATTTTATATTTATCATATTAAATAGATTTTTTTAATTACTGGTATAAGTGGATATATAGAGTAGCGAGTTTTAAATGCACACTCTACTCCTTTCCTTTCCTTTCTTGTACCTTATTTTATTTTAAAAATAAATATTGCTTTTTATGTACGTGTTGTTTATTAGATTGTGAACCAATATCATTGAACACCGTAAACTTAAACACGTGGCAAGAACTGATATATCACGCGTGGTAACCTAACAAGAATTCTTGTCCGGAGGACAGCGTGATCATGTGAATCATCAGACTTTAACAACGAACCTCCCTTTGGAAGCATTTAAATAATTCTGCCGCTAATTCCAAGAACCAATTGCAGAACGAAAGAGATCATCTTTGGCTAGTCAGTAGTCACTTTTGAGATAATCTCAACAATTCCCAGATATTAAAAAAATCAACTTCCTAACGTTTCGTTTGTTTCGTGATAGGCTGACCAAAAAAGCAGCGTTGGACTTGGACGGATGCAGAAATTTGTTTTTGGTACGGCGTTTGATTTTCGTTTTTAGTTCATTTAACAAAACAAAAGTGGGTCCGTTTCGTCTGGTAGACCAGTGATTTGTGACAGCGCGATTATCCCTTACTTTCCGTAATTAGTAGATGCATAAAACCACCTTTTCATTCATTCGCGCACAAATAAATATAATTGCTAATAAAGAAAATGAGAAAAATAAACGTCCACACGCTTGGAAGTTAAAAGCAAAGAAAGAGTCCACATACTGAATGTTGAATTAAAGAATCCACCTGGTAACTCTCCAACGTGGAAAGTATCGGAGGTGGTGTTGAATCCTATTATTATTCAGATAAATCATAAATAGTTGCCCTTTACATGCTTAAAACAGGCAGGAAATTTCCAGGAAGGTTCCCATATGGCGATGAAGGACTTGCTGACGCTAACTTCACTCCCTCCATTTAAGCCCCTCCCACCTTCCACCCACTTTCTCCTCATTCCTCAACCGCCCTCTTTTCTCACTTCTTCTTCTTCAGCATCTTTCATACTTCCCAATGAAGCTCACCACTATGAACCCCAAACGTCTTTTCCGCTCCAAGAAGGATCGCTCCTCCTTGTCCACATCCAGACCCCCGTCCTTTGGCTCCGGAGTCTCCTCCTCTTCATCTGAAGGATCGACTATCCCCAGGGCTCCGAGCGGCGTTGCCGGTTCATCCACCCCCACCAGCGTCTTGCCTGATTCCTCCTGTGATTGGCCTGATTTCCACTTGGACATGGTTCATGCGTTCAAGCTCATAGACCGAGACAATGATGGGTTTGTCTCGAGGGAAGAGTTGGAATCGCTGCTGAGCCGGCTTGGAACCGAGCCGCCGAGCCAGGAAGAGGTCACGATGATGCTTAGGGAGGTGGATCACGACGGCAGAGGGTGCATCAGCGTGGAGGCACTCACGAGCCGGGTGGGTCCGGCATGCGATCCGGGTTGCGATTCGGACGAGTTGAGAGAGGCCTTTGAAGTTTTCGATACGGATCACGACGGGAAAATCTCCGCGGAGGAGCTTATGCGAGTTTTCAAGGCCATAGGAGAGGAACGATGCTCGTTGGATGACTGCCGGCGCATGATAGAAGGGGTTGATCGGAACGGGGATGGGTTTGTGTGCTTCGAGGACTTCTCCCGGATGATGGAGCTGCAGAGATGATCATCTTCATACGATGATGCAGCTCGCAAATAATGTTATTTCTTCAGTTTTTTCCTCCATCCTAATTTCTACATCACATAAATATATGTATGTTTATTTATGATTTGGGTGTATAATGTTTCAAGAGCTTGAGATTAAAGCAAGGCAAACGCGATCCAAAAAATTCAATTATTGAATGTTCCCATTATCAATCCATAATTCTATTGCTGGTACTACGAAGATTAGATTAACTTGTTTACTTGCTGTCTGTGGGTCTCTGCGCTGGCTTTGTTATTGTTTGGTGATCATCTCTCATATTTATTTTTCCCATTTTCTTAATCAAACATATAGCTTAGTAAAATGGTACAAGTGGGTTGAGTGAAGGGATGGTAGAAGAGAGCAACTCTTTTTTCCTAGCTGATCATTTGGAAGATAGATAGAAGATGAGGATCAGTGAGAGACCAGTATAGATTTTGGTGTGAGGCCGCGTTCTGAGCATGCTGTTCAAGGAGACCGCAAACGACAAGAATTTAATGATTCTGGGCAACAGCCAATGGTATTCATGTATGAACAAACTTAAGTATTGATTCATTACCCATCATGATAAGTGAGATGGCCAAACCTTATTTTACATCTTTCACCCACGGGAATTCAATATAGTCTTGCCTTTGAGGTATAGCATCTGAATTTGCTCAGATTGACTGTACATTTTTCTTAAAAAAAATAGTCCATAATTTAAAGACTAATATTTCTCAGATATATAGAGATTATTGAACTATATTTTATGTGCATAAGCTGGTTATAACTCTTGATCCAATTATCTAATATCTGTGCTAGCTTTGTTGGTTATTGTATATGTTCTGCTTCTATATAGTTGATGCTCAAACCCAATATCTATCAGAGTTATAAAGGCTTGTACTTTGAAGTTGGCAAGTTGGAAATCCATGACCATTTTGGCATGACAGCCATTTTTTTTTTTTTTATCTTTTCCAACCTTGCTAATAGCTATGTCTTCTTTTCCTTATTGCCTATCACAATCCAATTATTTCTCAGTCAGCTGCACTGTCCACTATCTGTTCCTAAAGTTCTGGAAACACCTTGCATGATTCGCACCAAACGTCTCCTAGTCTTTTTTTTCCTTTTTCAAGTTTGCCAGAAGCAAATTAAGTAACTGCCCTCTCTTCTCTGGGCGAAGTGGGGAAAAAAACATGGTGAAACGCTGGAGAAAGTAATAGAATGAAATGGCCTGGAAACGTAAGAGGGGCCTTCAGGCAATGTAAACGGGTGCGAGAAAATGAAGAGAGAAGTAACTAGAATGAGCTTTATATATAGTTCTAGCAAGTGGCAATTAAATAATGGGATTCAAAATAGTTGTATTTGTATAATAATACTACCATGGCATGGCGGCAAAATGCCCTCATAATCAATGGGACAAAGTCTTCTATAGCTGTCATTCATATTATTAACTCCGTGTGCGTGCGTGTCTAGAAAGAGATTGCACTCAGGGAATGAGTTTCTTTGATAATAAGCTATTAACTAAATATGGCCAGGTACTTAATCAAGTATACCATAAAAGATATATTCAAACCTATCACATAACCGTAATACCTCATACATTCTCTGCTTTTTTTGGAAAACAAAAGCTTGTTATCGTATCTTCGAGTTGATGATTCATAGTTAGTCAATCCCTGTTCTTAAAGATTTGTAGTCTTTTTTATAAATCGCGCTAGAAAACCCACGAATCCTTATATATTTTTCCAAAATTTTCGTTCATATAAAAAAGATGGAGAAAACAAATTAATGAAATGTTGAGAAATAATTAATCCAGGGATAAAAATTAAAGCAATAATACTAAATCTCATCATTTTGGATAGTTTAGATGATTTTTTTACAAAAAAAAAAAATCAAAAGAAATCTACTTTTTAAAAACTTGTTTGAAGAATGGATGGGTTAAAACGATCTGAAATATGGATACGACCACGACCACGGATAAGGGTGGAGGGGTTTGGCACATAGAATAGAAGGACGAATTTTGTTGGCTCATCATGAAAGAAACAAAGCATGAGCTGGCTTTTTCTGTCGGCTTTATACAGAAACTGCATGTGCGTTAATTTGACAATTTCAATTAGGAATGGCATGTCTGGGTAATGAGCGATCCGAATCCATGAATTCTTCCACCGGACTTCTTCTTCCTTTTTTTTTTTTATTATTGTTATTTTTAATCTGCAAATAAGGGAATAACGGCGAACCCCTGAGACTGGTAATGAATAATCGTTCCATTCCCCAGGCTTCACTCATCTTTGTCAGATAATAGAGTTAGTTCTCCGTCCAAAACCGCCCCTGCAATCCTCAACACATCGCACTGTGCAATTTATTTCTCAATCTTCATAAAACATGTTACATCTTATAATTTTTCCCCAAATTTTGAAATTATTTCCTTAATTCTGTTGTTGAGAAAATAAATGAACACTATGTTTTCACCTTTTCAACTCGCTCCTTAAACCGCGTAATTTCTTGTCGGCGGCTCGGCGTCAAGATAACGATTAACGAACGAGACTCGTTCATGATTATCAACACAGAAAACGGAGGGAAACAAAATTAATGGAGTAATATCATAAAAGATGGAAATCATAGTTTGATAGGGTTGCCCACCTGCATCTCACGTGCCAACTGTCAAATGATGGCGATTTTCGAAAATTGGCGATTTAACCGAAAGAAAGGCTGAATAATAAACAAATGGCAGGCAGCGATCTTGAGAGGGGTGTCTTGAAGGCTGAAGCAGAGCTGTTGTGCAAGCTTTTCTAGTTTCTTCGCTCTTCTTTCTTTTTTCCTCCTATCCGAAGCTCCAGATCTCAATTCTGCCCCAGCATTGCGGGTGCTATTGGCGTTTCTCGACCATATTGAAAGAAGCCCAGGAGAGGTACAGAGCTCGCTGGAAGAAAGAAGGATACAATAATGGATAGATTTGCGCTGGGTTCTGCGTTTGATTCCAAATCTGGGCAGTTCATTATGGTGGCTTTGCTGCTGATAATTGCTTCCTTTTATTCGGGCTATCTTTTCGGCCAAAATGGCCCCGTCTATGTTTCTCAGCTTCACAACACTTCTTCATCTGTTCCTCTTTCCTCTCCTGGTAATCTCTTGACTTAAACTTGAGTTTCCATGTCTCACTATAGTTCAAGTTTTTATAATTTTTTTCGGCGAGTTATCTTACTTTTATGTTTTTGGAACTACGCTGTTGGTTCACATAATTTTTGCTATCGTTTTCTAAAATTGTCATATTTATTAGGACTCTTACCTAATTATTAGTCAAATAGAGCCATTAGGCATTAACTTATCTAATTGGACTATAGGTTGGCATTGTTCCGACCACTTTCTATCCATGGGAAAATTGTTTCTGTCCTATCTTGGGCGAGCTCAGAGTAATGCTGACTGATATGAGTTGAATTCGAAGTCTTCTTTTGAGACCTGAGCATGCAGAACACTTCTGTTAAGTTATCTGCCATCAAGTGCTTACATCATCTATTTTCTATAGTAATAGAAGTATAATTGAAGTGGACTGTATACCAGCCACCCATGTCAACGAATATTTTTTATTTGTAGACATGAATAGAAGTGACTGCTCACGTTGATTTCACTTCTGTCATGTTTTAAGTATTGCATACATCTCAACTATTAAACCTTATGGGGTACCTTGGTGGTTGTTTTTGTGTTAAATTCTGCTATTTTAGAGTACAACTTGCTCTGCAGGTTGCTTTAAAAATGTTTTGCGATCTTGCAGGCATTTCCAGATTTAACAACAAAGTTGCTCTGACTTACCGCCAAACACCACTATTGATTTCGGAGACTGGGATGGATGTATGCCCATTGACGTTTAATGAGTATATTCCTTGCCATGATGCTTCATATGTGGCAACATTGCTCCCAAAACTTGATCTCTCTAGAAGAGAAGAACTGGAGAGGCACTGTCCTCCACTTGAAAAGCGCTTATTTTGCTTGATTCCACCACCAAAGGATTATAAAATGCCTATTAGATGGCCTATCAGCAGGGATTATGTTTGGCGAAGTAACATAAATCATACACATCTTGCAGAAGTCAAAGGAGGGCAAAATTGGGTCCATGAGAAGGATCAGCTGTGGTGGTTTCCAGGTGGTGGTACCCATTTCAAGCATGGGGCCCCTGAGTACATTCAAAGGTAGCTGTAATTAAAATCACCCCATTTCCTTGCCCCCCTTCTGATGGCAATTGTTTCCTGTGTTGATTTTGTAAGTAGTATCTCGATTAGGGATTGATTGTTGTGATATCTTTATTTTCTAGATACTTTCAATTATTATGGTGATATTTGTTTCTGGAATAATGTCATCTGCATCCAGGGCTTCAGGTGCTTTTACACAAGTGACTTGGTAGAAACCATTCTCTTATTATAAATTCGTAAGTGAGATAGATGTGGTGCACTGTCGTGACAGGATGTTTGAGCATTAGTGTTCTTTCCAACCACCCCTCCCAAACAGAGAGCATATTGTTTCCATGTATGAAATAACTAATTGCTTCATTCTAAACTACAATGATAATCTAATGGCATTATATGTGCAACTTATGTAATGGTTATCAAACTTACTTTTACCTGTTTTTTTTTTCTTAATTTTCTCTCTCCAAATGTTACTTCAATAATCTAGAGGACGTACTAGTTTGTAATTTAATGGTTTCACAAATGCAGATTAGGAAACATGACAACAAACGAGACCAGTGACCTGCGTTCTGCAGGGGTAGTTCAAGTTCTTGATGTTGGTTGTGGTGTGGCCAGTTTTGCAGCTTATCTTCTTCCCTTGGATATACAAACAATGTCCTTTGCACCCAAGGATGGTCATGAGAATCAGATTCAATTTGCATTAGAGCGAGGGATTGGTGCAGTGATTGCTGTCTTGGCCACAAAACAGCTACCATATCCTTCTAGCTCGTTTGAAATGGTTCACTGTTCAAGGTGTCGTGTAGACTGGCATGAGAATGGTAACAGACATTCTTTAACATATTTACATATTGCATTGAATCAGACTTTGAGATTGTAGGTGCTTTCTTGTTGATTCATTGTTCCATTTTGGCATTTGAATGTCATCTGCATCCATTGGTTGGCATACTTGACTTCTGGATTTTGGATTTATCGATTCATATTTTGCTTAAACGTGGTTGTTTTTGGATTTTCCAATAGTACATTTGTATAAATTACTCTTGAGGTTTATGATGCATAACTAACCTGTGACCAGTGCATTTTACTCTTTACCATGTCAGTCTTTGGGCGTATTGTTAAAATTGAATTTAGTTTCTATACTAATATATATTCTTACATATGTTGATATTAATTTCTATTCTGTTAAAATGGGATTCTGTTCCATTAAGTTCTCAATTTAGTATGTGTAATTCAAATTGTTGAGCTCAGAGATGCATTCCTCTTCAGATTTATCTGAATTGTTACTATAATAGAATGACCTTATATCAAAGGATGCAACTCATTCTTGTCGAAAGGCTGGTAATATAAACCTTCTTGGGATTCAGTTCTAGCCTAACTGGACACATTCTTGGTTCTGCTAGTAATTGAATCTGGATAATTGTGGTGCAATGCATACCTGTCAAAGGCTGTTATAAACAATAGTTGGGTTAGCCTAGCTTCATAGGACCCACTTGTTTTAATGTTATTTGTTTGTTTAATTCTACAGATGGGATTTTGCTGAAAGAGGTGAATCGTCTTCTTCGTTCTGGTGGATATTTTGTCTATTCGGCTCCACCTGCTTATCGAAAAGACAAAGATTATCCTGCTATTTGGGATAAATTAGTGAATCTGACAACAGCAATGTGTTGGAGACTCATTTCTCGGAAATTTCAGACAGCAATATGGATTAAAGATAATAGTCAATCATGCCTCCTCGACAATGCAAGGCAAAATCTTATAAATATCTGTGATGTGATTGACGATTCTAAGTCTTCATGGAATACCCCTCTAAGAAATTGTGTGGATGTTCAGAATTCTGAGACTGATCCTCACAAGCTTCCTCCGAGACCTGAGCGTCTTTCAATGTTTTCTGAGAGTTTGAGCAAGTTAGGTCTGCCCATTCTCTTTGTGCAAGAAGCTCAATTCTTTCCGTTATTATTTCTTTTCACATTATTAAATTATGCTTTTCCATATGGACACATGCACTATTAAAGATATACACACGAAGAATCTTGGTTTCAAAATGTCAGGTTTAATGATTGTCCTGCTTTTAAGATGGACTTGCAATTAATCACAGACTTAATCTGCTGGATTAGCATTACAACTGCTTTGGATATTTTGTCCAAATAAAATTTATATTAAGTATCTTCCCCGAATTGTATTCATGAATATGTTTTCATAGGATTATGGTTGATATTTTCTATTAATATAGAGAGGAATTCTCCGTTCTCCTGCATGCATCTAATGGAGGGTTTGCAACGTATTAAACAATCAAAAGGCCTGTATTAAACTATTCTAAGAAAATTTTAAAATATTTCTGGTAAACGGGTGAATTTGATGCATTTAGAAGTGCCCTTCAATATAGTGAGTTGACCCTGGAATTTCTTAACGACAGGTATAAACCAAGATGAATTTACATCAGACACCCAGTTTTGGCAAGATCAGATTCATCAGTATTGGAGACTGATGAATATAAGGGAGACAGAGATACGAAACGTGATGGATATGAATGCTTTATATGGTGGATTTGCTGTGGCATTAAACAACTTCCCTGTTTGGGTAATGAATGTAGTTCCTGCAAGTATGAAGAACACCTTATCTGGAATTTATGATCGAGGACTGGTTGGAACTTTTCATGATTGGTAAGATTTAAATACTGATAGTGTAAATATCTTTTGTGATATTTGTATTTATATCCATTATTAGTTAGCAGCAAGCAGATAATGCATATATCTTTTAATCAGGTGTGAAGCATTCTCAAGTTATCCTCGGTCATATGATTTGCTGCATGCCAACTATCTCTTCTCGCATTACAAATTCCATGGGGAAGGGTGCTTATTTGTGGATATCATGCTAGAAATGGATCGTCTAATACGGCCACTGGTAATCACTTTTCTTAAAGGTTATCTAGTATGAGGATCTATATTGATATCAAACTAGAAGCCCGAGAAGCAGATGAAATATGATTTTGTCATGTCTAATGTAAATGCTTATATACATATGCAAATGTGTTTGTGTGCTTGCTCGAGTGCATTGAGGTTTGGCCTTTAACTAAACTTATAAATACAATTAAACTCATAGTTGAGGAGGTAAAAATGGTTATATACTGAAAACTACTTAATAAACTATTCCTTTCACATTACAAAAATCTTAAATGTTGATGTCATATTGTTAGTTGAAGAAACCGATTATGGAGCTTGGAGGAATCAAAATTTCTGAATAGGATAAGTTTTTATATTGTGATCTCTCCAAATGGGTAATAATGACAGGAATTTATTGTCATATTGTCATGCTGTACTTACCAACTTATGAATCCATAACATAAATGTGCAGGGAATTATTATCATTAGGGATGAGGAGAATATTTTGTCCAGAATCAAAGACATTTCCCCTCAATTTATGTGGGATGTGGAGTCACATTTGCTGGAAAACAAAGAAAAGAAGATGGAAACCGTGTTATTTTGTAGAAAAAAGTTCTGGGCAATCGTCTAAAGTGGTATGATATTGTAGATTTTTTTTTCCAAAAAACAGAAAGAAAAATATCCACTCGTAATTTTTAATCTTTAAGTTCTTCTGTATCTGCTTTGTTCATTGGTGATCACATTCTATGGATGTGTAGAGGGCAATCAACATGCGCAACTTTACACTTCCCAAGTGCAATGCACTGACAAATGAGGAATAGATTATTTGATTCCCTTGTACCTATCACCGTTGCCTTCCACTATTTTGCCTTTATTGTGCTTCTTAGTGCCTCCTGGATTTTTCTTTTCGTTTCTTTTTATTTTTTTGTCGAGTGTCTCATTAAAGTTTGACATACATACATAAATACGTACGTGTGTGTGAATACTAAACATTTTTAGTTTTCACAGTACAATCTGGGGAAAGTATAAGGAAAATTATACTCATTTTTTTATATTTAAACTCTACTAAAATGAAAGAACTAAAAACAATATATTATTCATAACTTGTGATATAATTAATTTACTTTTTTTTTTCGAGTGAAATATGTGTATAATAATATTAACAAACCAACTCCAAAAAACTGTGCGGTCATCGGATAATCCTCTTTCTTCATCCACCACCCTCGACAAAACGATGGTACTTGGTTTAAAATAGCGTGATTCCTTTGTTTATATATTAAAGACGGGCTTGATGAATCCAAGTAATGACTTGACCCCAAGTGCCTAACACACTGCTTCTATAAGAGGCCTAGTTCCCATAGTTATCAGTTCCTTCGTTCAGACATCAGGAAAGGCCCAAGATAATTGGACTGAATTTCCAAGCCTGTCAATTCATAGTGATTACTATCAAGCTCTCGGCAAGAAACGAACATGAGCTTGGTGGCTATTATATATATTTGGATGAGAAGGGGAAAACGAAAGCCTTGTATACTGTTTGGCTATGCTGTTTTACCTAACATGACGATAGCACGCAGCAGAAGAACTTGAAAGTTCATTAAGATCGCTGAATTAAGCCTTTTTTGTAGTACATGACTGAAGGAGAGACGATGCATGCGATCCCTTCTCTCTTTCTATTATGTTTTTTCGTTATAAGGCGCTGGACTCGTTTTATCCTTGAAATGGAAAGCATGTCAAATAGTCTTGTCATCTCAATCTGTACGAGGCACAAAGTGGTAGAGGGTAATATGGTAAATGAAGACAAGTGTGGCTAAAGAGGGGATATAATATTATATGTCTGAACCATCAAAACGAAGCTGATATGACAAGACAGCCCCACGCTTGTCCCCCCGCATCCTTCATCTCTTCTCTCTGCGATTGTTGCTTCTTCATTTATTTGTCTCAGATGCAGACAGCCTTCTTACCTTCAAAGCTTTCACTGTTAATCACTCCATCCTCGGTGTTGTTTTAACACTACTGTGTATATTCATCAGAACCATGTGATTCCCTTCCTTTTGCCGCTTTTTTTTTTGTCTGAACTAAGCACGTTTTCATGGATATGAATGAACACTCTATCTGCGATACATGAGATCACACCCAATTATACATAATTTGAAAAATGAATTCCATATGCATGAATATATACTCATAATACGTCAGAATATAGTAGAGAGTGACCACACTTTGTACTATATGCCAAGGTAGGGCCACTGTCGACTTCCCCACGTACACTGAAAATTAAAACGGAAAGCCTATTACTGAGAGAGCTATTTTCTCACTACTTCGTGTTAATTGCAAGCTAATTAATGATTTCTACGCCAACTTCTTTTTATCGCACTATCCCTTAGAAACATACATATGTATTAATTCCCACCTTCCAAATCTTGATTAAATCAAATTCGTAACTTGTCCAACAAATAAAGCTCAAGTCCAATCGAACTTCTTTTAAAGATATTTAAAAAAAGCCTTGTGCTTTGTAAAAGAACCCAAAAAAGAAGAGAAAATATGCATAATTGCAAAGTGAAAAATTCACAGTGACAAAATTGCTTTGGGGTAGGGTCATTGGTTGGGTTTTGTCAGGTCAAGAGATCAGAGATCAGCCATATCATTAAATTCTTTGCCACAAAAGAAAAAATTAAATTCTTTGCCACAAAAGAAAAAATTAAATTCTTTGCCAACATGGCTATCCGAGTTGACATGACACAACGATCCGCTCGTATCGCATTTAAAATTTCATCCTTCACATTTATATATATATATAACTATTCGATTTTATATTTTTTTTCCTATACGATTTTTAGACCGGTTGATTACAGACACAATCTAATTAATTTTCGTGCCGAACCAACGAAACTTTGTTTTTGACAAAATCTTGTATAATTAATTTGCAGGAACTGTGGTTTTTTGTATACAATAATATTGCCATCACCGACACCTACCATTTGTATATCAAGTTACTGCATCTATGGTAGTGATTTTCCGTTGCAACTTCGCAGTAAAGGGATTCAACTTTGCAGTGAATATTTTGTGTACATAATTTAAAACTTGAGTCACAATCCGCCTTATCTAAACTGCATAAATACTTTGATAGTTTAGCAATTTTGAAATAAAAATATCAAAATAATCTGAGTGGAAAATAACAAGAGTAAATAACTTAAATTTTATGTAGATAATTTTCAAGTAGAGTATATCTCCTACAGACCACTAAAATATGTGTACAAGGTATCCAAACATGTTGGAGTAGTGGTGCGTGTATATATGTTTAATCATTAGTCATCCCTAAGAGCTATCATGATGAACATGATTTTCACTGCAATAACTAATCATATTTACAAGATATGTAATGCACAAATAGAAACCTTTAAGTGAAACTAGTAATATATTAGTATATTTAAACCAGCTAACAACTTCATAATAATGACATGCCATTAATTAATAAGGTAAAATTTGAGCATCTTTTAACTAAAGGTAAAGGAATATATGATGTTTCCAAAGAGGTAGACAAGCTAGAACGACGTATGCGTGTCACCTACCACTTTCCAAATTAGATATAATCCGCTGTGTTAAGTAGGCTTTTGAGGCAATTATAGTTGCCCATAAACTTCCATTTTGAGGCATATCATAAACAATTCTGCATTATGTGCTGTGCTCTAAACCAAGTGTTTAAAATTGGAAAGGGAGGCCCAAGAGCGAAGGATTTGATGCATGTGATCGACAAAGATTATCCTTTATCAACTTTCTTCCTGTCGTGTTTCAACTTGCAGGTTTTCTTTCTTTATTCTTTATTCTTCTTTTCTTCTATCCTTTTTCCCTTCTGGGGGAAGGGATGCATTACCATGTTTTAGGAATATACGATTTCGTGGCCCTGTTGTATATATTGCTATTGCTATGATCTTGTCTCTATAAATTTTTATATATATAATATTATCATCATTAAATGGACGAAGCATCTCAACCACATATGGGACCCAATCAATATTTAAAAACCAAAAGAAGCTTTGTGATAAGTTAATTAAGCGGACGTTCAGTTCTCAGGCTTGTTAATTATTTAAGCTTATATGAAATGGTTTAAATATCGAGTATACATGCATGTCGGGGCTATTGGTTGCTTAAAAAAGAAGGGTAATATGGAACTGCTCAATGGAAAGGCCTTGTTAATGCTTATTGAATGGCTGTTGTATGGTGCTGCACTATAAAGCATAGCATATATGTGTGTAAGTTAAAAGTTGTCTGGTTATAAATTATATATGTAATAAAGCAACAAACAAAGGAAGTGGAGGCAGAAACAGAACTAATTAAGAAAAGTTATATTGGAAATGAAGGGAGAATATTAGTTGATGGGATGAACAAAAGGGCAAAAGGAATGCGTGAGAGAGAGGGATGTGAAATTGAATGAGCAAGACAAAACCCTATCATCACTTATCTCATCTCTCTCTGTCCTAAACCCTAAGTCACCCTTCAGTCTAATATTTGCCTGGGCTGTGCTTCAGTCGAGAGAGAGAGGGCACGTAGGAATCAGTGCCATTACATAAGTACTGCAAATAATGAGGGAGGGATCATGCAAGACAGTGAAGAGCGGTCTCTTGAGAGTTTCAGATGCATTAATAAAGACACAGTAACACGTGTAAGAGTGGAAGCAGGCAGCAAATGGTACGGAGGGGTAGCCCTTAAAAGCCTGCGTGTGGCCATCTGTCTTTGTCTCTCCCTCTCCTCCATCGTCCTGTCTTTTCGTCCTTCCCGCTTTTTCCATTAACTTTCCTCTTTCTTAATCAACTTCTAAATATATCACTTAATTATCTCATTTGCATATATATATATATATTGAAAAAATTATATCATTTAGTTATTTATAAAAAAATATGTGTTAATTTTTTAAAATATCTCTATTTAATTATTTATATAGAATTATTATCAAGATATAATATTTTAACAGTATAGATGTTTAAATGTTTTTAACAAACTTTATACTTTACGGCTTATCATGACTACACCTTCCTATTTTTATATTATATTAATTAAAATAAAAATACTATTAAATTTAATTTCTTATTTTGATATTTTCTTTGTATTTTTATTAAATTTAAAGTAAATCGTATTTTGTTAATAATTTATTAATAATACTCCTCCGGTTCATATTTAGAAAAGGAGGAGTACTACTTATTATAAAAATCACATGTATATTTCATATATAATCATAATCGCAAGCTATGGTAATATTGGGTGGTGATTAATTTTATATTTAACGTTTCTGGTTTTTGCATCTTCCAAAGGAACTTCAATTAGGTAATTTGATCCGATAAATTTGGAAAACCCTTGATTTTTAGTGAATAACAAGTAAACGAAAGATTTGCCCATTAATTTCGGAACGTGTATGCTAGTTATAGGAACTAACTCCTGACTCAAATTAAAGCAGCTTTTGAAAATTGCCAACAGTGCAAAATTACTTACCCAACGAGTACCTATATATAGGGATGATAACTACTCACTGAGAACGACATTTAAAGCTAAGACTTGACCAATAGTGCCAGACTCCTTCCACCCTTTTTTATCGGCTTTAGAGTTATGCATTCAAGTAAAGATTTTAGATTCAGAATTTGCATTATTGATCATGTACACGGTGGCATATTACTTGTATATATACCTAAATATGTGAATACAGAAACTTTCATATATATGTATATAGTTTCCTTCTCTCCCAAGTTGGATAATAATGATAATATGAAGCACTTTAATTTGAAAGTGTTTGCTTTAGTGGAGCCAAACTAATTGAGTTTAATGCGAGACATTATAATGGATTATGCGCAGCATCTACCAAACAAGCATTTTTCACTGTTGTTAATGAGAGTGTGGGATACAAAAGCCGAAGTTCCAAACTCAATTGAGTGGTGCAAAAGCAAAGGGGACCAGTGTGCGAAAAGCATAAATGTTTATGTATTGGTTTGACACACAAGAGCTTTCCAAAACCAGAACATGAAGATTTCGCTCACATGCTCACCCGAATAATCTCATGTAAAAGTGCCACTTTCTTTTTCTGTTCCCTTGAAATAATCCTTAACGAACAAACATTGCTCTTATGAATTAATGAAGCACAAGGTTCGCTGTGGAATCCATTGAAAGGGGCTAAATGGCTAATCTCCTACCTACAGTTCTTCTTCCCTTTGGAGCTAGTGGGCCCCTTTAGAGATTTCACCTGAAACAATCCCATCCCATGTTTATTTGGTCTTTCATCTAGGTCTAGGTAAGCTGCTGATCTATACTTTTTCATCTGGTTCTTAACAACAAGTAAGGTGAATCTTAGAAGACAAGGCATCAATCTAGAAATTCAAAGTGGGACCCAGACAAATATGTGGCCATGTGGGGAGAAAGAGCGAGTGAGAGCAGTCGCAATCGCGTTCCCACCCAAGCAAGAGTGTGTGTATGTATGTGTGTGTGCTGTGTATTCCTCTCGTGCCTCTAATGATGGCGTCGTTGCCCTAATTGGTGGTCAAAAGGGTTTGGCGGAAGTGGGTCTCTTGCTTTGCTTGCCATTTATTCTAACTTTACCTAAGTGCCTTGTGTTGTGTGGTTTTCTCAAGCAGCCTCCCATTAATAGTTTGCTTCCATCTTCTTCCTCTCACCACATTTCTTAATCCCACTAAAATGAATTTAGTCAATTCAGTATCCACTTTATAGTGAATCATATGTCACTAGATTTTGTCTAATGCTAACTTACATGTAAGAGATATAACTAATTTGATTATTAGCAGCGAACTAAACGGTTGAATATACGTTCATATTAATTGGATGATTTATCTCATATTATTTCAAACATGCATACACTGACTAACGACTTTCTTTTTTCATTATTAACCGTGTAAAGATCCTTTATTTGCCTGAAATATCATGCCCCACTGAAGCTAATAATGAAACAGGGTCAACGACGAAAACAAAAAGTGTTCTTTGCAGATGGAGGTGGGCCGATGAAAATCGGATTGAGGTTTTATTACAAATAAAAGTTGCCATATGAAATAACGAGCTTTTTGCATGCTCGCTTCAATAATGATCCCACCAACACATGAATATATAACATTATAACCACGCACACACATATCTATCTATCTATATATATATGACTTCAAGTTGTCATCAGCATTAGCGAATTCTAATAAAGCAGCAGGCCATAAGTGCTTTTGTTTAATGCATTTATATTTATCTGAGAGTTGGCTCAATTTACCTTTTTCTTCTTGATTATGTTACAGCTTGTCTTACTTTTAACCCTCTTTCGTTTCAAGTATTCCCTTCTCCCTTAGTGTACATGTTTTACCCATCCACCAAATATCGATACCACAACAGTAATTAGGATGCATTAATTTATAGCAAACATAAATGTGTGTGTGTGTGTGGGTAAACCTTTCCTTTCCCATTGTGGAAGCTAGCAAATATAGATATATATCCCGGATCGAAGTCGAAGGGCCAGCTTAGTCTCGAGCTGTTCTCTAGGTATATGAGCCAACCCACGTTTTTTTAAATTCTTGACCAAAACGAACATTGATTCTTTCATGTTTCCAGTCGAACTCAGTCTAGCTTTAGATTTATTTACCGTTCGGATCATTAATTAATCAAATGTAATTAGCATTAACTTGACGTTTCGTGAATTGATAGCTATGTTGTTATTATTATTAGTTTTTATTGCCTTGGATCATTTTCAAGGGATCTTAGGTGACTTGGCTTCCTTCAGTATATATCCTAGTGCGAAAAGACATGGATACTAATTATTATATTGTCTCTCTGTGCTGTTTGCATGCTTCGTTAATATATGCGCTTATATTTAACGCTGGACGATAACATATTTTCTTTTGGTTGATAAAACACTTGCATATTTTAATTATCCTTATTATTCATTTGTCCCTTGAATTAAGGGCGATTAAGACCCCCTCGTTTTTAAATTCACCTAGTCAAGAGAAGCATAATAATATTAAATTAAAATTATTGTTCACGAGCAAGAATCCTACAGCTACAAGCGACAAACATTGGTCGGGGTCATCTTGATCATCACCCATCACTTGAATCAATATCATTCCTGTTACCATGTTCTTTATGATGACTGTTTTATCATATCCATTTATGTGTGGTCCATAGATCAGTCCTTTGATTATCCATTATCAAAAATTAATTTGAGCCTATATAATATATACTTATTTTATCCTATTTATAAGTTATTTTCAGTATATTGCATACAGATTGAATAAAACTTTAAATTTTATCTTTTAAAAAAAATCAACCACTTTTTAAATTTATTCATATTTAATATACATTATACACTATAAGAATAAAGTTAAACACAATAATAAATAAAAAATAAAATTATATATTTATATAAAATAATAATAATATAATTTATAAATATATTCAAAAAAAAATTATCTCCCCTTTACCCTATAAATATATATAGATCAGTTTAATGTAGCGCCGCTTCAATTTCAATAACTAGTTCCCTTTTGTGCTCGAGAATAGTTCGACATCCTAATTATCGAACATTATTGCGAGGAAAGGAGGAATATAATTAAGCACGCATGGCACTTTGGGAATTTCGTCCCTTGGTATCGTTTGATTGATTGAACTCACATATGAGATGTTTCATAGGGTAATAATCCTCATGAAGACTAAGCTGATATGTGGCTTATGCATAATCCATGTGGCAGAGTGTAAACCCACTTTGTCAATCCCTAGTATTCTCTTGGCCTCTAATTTTTAGATCTATCATTTCACAAAGTCAAAACTGGGCTACCTTCCAAGGGGAAGAAAACAAGGCATTGTCCTGCACTGACCAACATCAAGGTCATATCGTGAAAGAAATAATTGTTGCAGAAAGAAGGATATGCTATATATATATATATATATATATATATATGAGGTGATCGGGTAATGAATATGATATTAATCACAGATTTTTCCCGGCTAAATTGGATGAAAAAGGCTCTGAGCTGACACCATTGTTATTCCACAATATCAATGACCCCTTTTTCTGCCTTGTTTTTCCTCCCTTATGAATGCACAACCACACATACAGCAGTAGCGTATATGGCAAATTTTCATTGTGAAATTTTTGACTTCACGCCATCCACAAAACTTCAATATATATCCCTGTTCACACCCACTTCCTATTTATGGATTCTCATCGTTTCCCAATAACATCAAAATATCTAATCACCCGTCTTACCCAAATACCAAACATAAAATTTTCAGAAAAGAAGTCATTGAATTTGAGTGGCAATATAACTTTACATTATTTAAGAGGATGGAATAGTTTTTTTTTTATGAGAATAAAAGTAAAAATAGAATTAAACTAAAATATATTTATTTTAAAAGTTTGTTTGATATAATAAAATAAATATAGAATTTTTATTTTTTTATAATTTAGGATAAAATTATTCAAAATATTTTTTTTATAATTTGAGAAGGGTCAAAATTATTTATAAATTTTATAACTTAGGGTCAAATAATATAAAATATTTTACTTCTTTTTCTATCATCTCATTTCTTAATTTTTTTATAAAATTAAAATGGCCCAAAATATTAAAAATAAAAATAAATATAGCTTCCATTATACTAAGTAAAAGAAATAAAAAAAATATTTATATTTCTATTTATCTTATATTAAATTTGCCCTAGTTGTTATGGAATCCACGCTGGGGGCAGAGTCAAAGGTCAAAATAGATCTGGTCACCGCAACCATCCTAATGCACTTATAGTCAGACAGTATCTACCCATATTACCGATCGTTTTTGTCGGTTAACTCAGAGAAGAATGTACCAGGGAAATTTTCGATAACATATATATATGTGTGTGTGTGTGTGTTGCTGTTTATCAGCTTGCATGGTCTTGCACTCAAATAAAGCTTTGAATATCAGCGTTCTAAATTAGGCAGTGGCCAGCTTGGATGGCAATTTCTCCTACTTGTTTGAAACCAAGATCAAAAGGGAGGCAGAAGAAGACAAGTGCCTTAAGCTTCAAGATACGAAATCTCTGTTGTCCTTTCCATTTCAACGGACAATAATTAGCTCATCGCCTTGACTTGTACCGTTCCAAGTGCTGTGAACCTATGTTAGGTTTATATCACATTCTAGCTTAACATGAAGAATTTGCAGAGATATCCTAGTCAAACTCGTCACATTTCAAACTGTCCGTGTGCAACTTTCGAAAACTGAATTCTACATAAGCGTCATTGTCATGTAGTACTTGGCTAGAATTATAGCCCCGTAAGAAGCCACTTAATATTTATAAAATCAAATGAAAATTAAGGCCCGGCTAAAGGGAAATTAAAGTTAATCAAAACACGTGCATGTCATCATAATATGGATCAGGGAATAAGGACCTCTGATCTCATTTACGACAAGATGGACAAGGCATGTAACTGATATGTTACATCGTGCAGCAAAGAGTTTGCATTGGGTGAAGAAAAATGAAAAAAATCGATTGAAAGGACTGGTCAGAGGACAAAAAGGTTGAAGGGCCATCCCCCTTTTATGCGTTGATTTAATTTTAGGCAATCTACTAACTTTAAAGCATCTATCTAACGTATATACTTTGAAAGTTAGACGTAGAGAGAGAGTTTTTTCACAGTGTCAGTAGAGAGAGAATTTACAAGTCGGAGGTAATATATACATTCAATATAACTTGTGGTTGGAGGCGAAGAGGGTAGCAAGGTCAGAGATATGAAATGATGTAGGAGTAATAATGCAAGGGTTGATTTGTGAGGGAATTGAACGAGGGGTGAAAATGGAGGAAGAAGGGAGGGCAAGTAGGGCGTGGAGCTAAACGGTTTAGGTAGGCAAACGAAGCGTCCAATGCGGGACACTCAACCTTAAAACATGATCATTTGTCACAGTCTGACAATCTCCCAACCAAAACTTTCCTAAGACTTCTCTTTTGTGTTTTTTGGGGAGAGGGGCTGCTCGTTTTCCATCTCCCTAACAAAGCAAGCAATTATAGGGGTAGAGTTCTTTCCACCCCCTAAATTATGTACTCCTCCACTATTTAATTGGTTTAATATAATTAAATAAATTAATAAATAAAATAAAATATTTTTTAAATACTCTAATTATAATCTTTAATTATTTTCTCTTCCTCATACTTAAATTTTATTAAAATAATATCAATAGATATAATATAAAAAATTGATAAATATATAAAATAAATTTTATAGATCAACATATTAATTTTTTAATTATGTTACATATTAAAATTTATAAGATAAGAGTATATAAGGCTCAACATATATGTATCTCAGGATATTTACATGCTCTTATCACCATTTTTTTCTTTCACAAGTGAGTGCTAACTCAATTATGAAAATATACAGCATAAGAGGTAATCACTTAATGTCCCGCGAACGAAACACAGAAATATGCATATCCTTCTTCGTATTATAGGTTTTCCTCACGTGGTTAATATAAAAGTTGATTCATTTTATTAGATAACTTGAAAAAATTAGATAAATAAATTAATTATAACTTAATACAACTCTTAAGATAAATTTATATCATATATTTTTTTATTTATCTAAATTAGTTAACTAACTATTATATTAATTATAATAAATTAATTAATTTATTTTTTATTAACTGTGTGGGCATATCTGGTATCGACTGCTATAAATATGTACAAGTTATGGAGAGACACGTGGGTGTATGCTTAATATGATTGATGATGAATTCGGTGTTTGATATTTGGAAGGAAAAGTCATGTTCAATAGACATATGGTTTACAGAGATGAACAAGGTGATTTGTTTTGTAATGGCGAAAAGAGGAGGAGGGCTGTGGGGGGGAGTAGAGAAAGAACAGGGCATGTGGGAAGGGAGGGAGGGCTAAACTGATTGTCGGGAGAATGTGGAAAACGAAGAGAAGAAAATCCAGAAATAGGAGGGGGAAATAATTGAGAGTGAGGGGGAAGTGTACAAAAGGAAAAGCTGATTACAAAACGAGCGTATCGTATATATGAATGTATTGGGCGCAAGGGAGTACTGAGGAAGGAGACAGCGGGGAGAGAGAGAGTATAAAGGAGGAGCGAGAGAGCGAAATGACAAGTCAAACGTCAAATCAGAGGGAGAGGGTCCTTGAAATCATAAGACAGTCAGTGGGATGTGCTGTCAATCCCATGGATTTTCTTTCCCTCTTTCTTTTCAAACTTTCCCTTTTCTTATTTTTCCCATTTCCATTCCGTTCAATCAACCTGCTTCTATTTTATTACCTATCACTCATCGATACACATGCTTCCTCATATTTTTTTTTTAAATCATCCCTTTTCTTTTAAAAAAATTAATGAGTACAAAATTTATATTTTATCCTTACATTCATCGCTTTTATTCATTTTTTAAAACACTGGGTTTTTTTTTTTTAAATTCAAGAAATTCAAAATTTCTGTATTCCGGTTCCCGCTAGAGCCAAGCCAGATAGAGTTACCAATTAGCGCGTGTCTAACATTACAGTCGACCATGTAAACTGGCTTTTGAGACTTTGATTAAGTGCCTGTTTGGGAGGGTGTCAAACCTTGATTTTAAACTAAGATTTTGAACCTTGGCTCAAAATTTAGGTTTAGAGAAATTTTAAAACAAACAGTCATATTTATTCAAACGGGCTTTTGGACTAAACTCTGGTTTAAAACCAAGGTTTCAGAAAAGCTGGTCAGAATAGCTTTTGGAACAATAAACCACGTTTGAACTAACTAATTACTATATTACCCCTACTTTTTCTTACACCCTCTCTCCTACTTTTTCTTACACCCTCTCTCCTCTCTCCTACTTTTTCTCTATTTTCTTTCTTACACTCTCTCTCCTCTCTCCTCTTATCTCTTATCTCTCCTCATTTAATACTCATACCCTTTTTCGTAATTTACCAATAATAAAATTCCTTCTATAAATAACTATCCAAACACTCATTTATTCAAAACCACTTTTTTTTTATAATCTCTTCTCCAAAAGTCCTTTTCTATAATCTGTTTAAAAACCCTTTTTTTTCATAAACCCGTTTTTAAAATCCTATCCAAACGGGCCCTAATTGAGCCCGCCCTTCATCATATTTAGTATGGCGTTTTCAATAAACTCATTTTAGGGTCCTAGCTTATCTTAGGAGGGGAGCAACTTTTTTTTAAACTTTTAATTTTTCTATTGATCTAAACCTTCTAAAATCAACGACTTTTTAATATATTATATAAATAAATTTATATCAAATTATTTTTTTATTAATGCTCTATCTAGATTTAAATAACATCTTACTTATCAATATTTACTTCAACTTCAAGAAATACAACAATAATTTATAGGATTAAAAGTGTTATTTCTTATATCTAATATTTAATAATTAGATAGTCTTTACTTATTTAAAATTATAATTTTAAATAATTTAAACTATAATTTTAGTTAAAAGTATTTCTGACATTAAAATAGGTATTTAGGTGTCTTTAAATACCAACAATAATTTGAGTAAAAAAAATATTTTATTTTTTTGTCTAAATTAAATAGGCTATCTTTTTTCGAAATTTATACGTATCTCGGATTAGCTATACACCCTAACCTATAATTATTGAAGACAATTGGAGTATCCAGTTAATCACGCATTTTAAAAACAAGCGTAATAAAACTAAAACCATTATTATAATTTTGACCTTGACAAGAGTATTTCCAATTACTTGCGTGTTAGGTCCAATAAAACAACGACGATAACACCTTTTTTATTCTTTCAACCTAAATCTTTATTTTTTTTTTATAACTATTAGACTTTAGTTTGAACGCATTGTATATTGACTGACAAGGAAATATTCTAAGACCCTTAAATTTTTTTATTATTTTCAAATAATCACTTCATTTTTAAAAAATTAATCGTGTAATTATCCCAGGCCTAAAGAAATAGCCTTTTACGTTTTTGCCCTTTTCAATTAAACGATTGATTGAGTTTCTTATAATTAAAGTGGCAAGATTTCTTTTTCCTTTTTCATGATGTCATGTAATTAACTATAAATATTAGTTGGATAAAAAACTAATTATGAGTAATAATATTTTTAAATGTGAAACAAATAGAGTCTAAAAAAATCTACCCTTGACTTTTAAAATAACAAAAAAGTCACTCAAATTTCAACAATTGTTTATTTATTTTTTGTCTTCACCAAACTAATATTTGTATTTTTCAAGAGAAGCGCATTTATATAAATACCTTTGATTTTCACAGGTGATCCTATTTTTGATTAATTAACCTGATAATGCAGTCTGTTTTAATTATCACGTGCACCGTCTCTTTATGCCTCTGACCAGTAATTTGCAATCATTAACTGACTGTTTAACACTTTAGTTTAAGAATTATTTGTAGACAAAATTTTAATTTTTTTAAATAAATATTTATTTTTATCTAAAAATAATTTTGGTCAAAATTATAGTTTTGAATAAGTTATAAAAAATAACTTTTAGAACAGTAAAATAGTTTATGGACTATATAATTATTATCTTATCCCTATTTTTTCTTATATCTTCTATCCTCTCTCATCTTTCTCATCTTTCCTCTCTCATTTCTCATCTCTCTTCTTCACCCTATTTTCTTTTTTTCTCTTTCTTCTCTACCCACTATCATTCCTCTTACTTTTAATTAAATCATACATTTTTTTATAATTTATTAATATAAAAAGTGATTATACTACTAATTATTTAAATATTTTTATTTTTAAAATTTATTTTGTTTAAATTTTATTTTTTAAAAATTAATCTAAACTGACCTTAAATGAATAACTAGTAACTAATAGTAAATAATATATCTCTCCTATAATTTTTACAAATTTCAATTCACTATAAAATTATTTAAAATTATAACATAATCCTGAGTAATGATAAAACTCGTAGTATACTTTTTATTTGTTTTTTGGCAAAAGGAACTTGTATAGTTAAATGATAATTACGAAGGAAAAACTTTTTTTTTGTATAAAAAAATTAAAAAAATGGTCATACTCACTTAAGATATAAAAACAGTGTGAAATCTTATATTTTTTTAGGTGATATTAATATCAGATAAAATGAACTGTTTATTACTCTTAAATATAAATTTAGTTACCTACAAATTAAAATATCTCTATAAATATAATTATTAAAATTATAATAAAATAATATTTTATAAATATTAAATATATTTTAAATAATTATATATCTTATATTTTTATCAATTAAACGCACGAATCAAGAGTCATGGGTTCAAAATAAGTTTTATCTTAATTTGAAGTGGGAGAACTTCTGAATCAGTGGACGCGGCCGACACCTTTTCCTACACATAAGATATTCCGTAAGCTTGTGCTCGTTTTTATATGTCCCTTTCAAAATTAACAGGCTTGCGTATTCTGATTCCACGTCCCTTTCTCCACCCCTTTTTTAAATATGATAAGATAATAATAATTTGAATTAAATCATCAATATCGATATATTAAATAAAAAAATCCGAAAATTTTATTATTTATAAATCATAAATAATGTGATTTGTCTGCCTTAATTTTGTCTAATTCGTATAAGGGGTCTAATTTTGAAAAGTTGGCCTCGGTGGCAGTGTGGAGTTTGCAGTTTTTATTTGATACTTATTATTTTTATTATTTTATATGCAATACTCCTAAAAGAATTGATTTATTGGCTATCTCTATTTAACCGATTATAAATTATATCAATCAATGAAAATTTAACTAACTTTTTTTTTTAATTCGCAGATGAGGGTTGTCTGGATTTAATGAACTGTATACCCCTTAAGAAAAGAAGAATTAGCTGTTCGTAAAAAAAAAAAAACAGTTGTGTACAAAAAGAATTATTACTCGAAATTTATTTATTAGATTGTTTCAATTCATAAATCTAATAACAGGGATATAAAAAACTGCATGTGCGTATTATTTTAATATATTATTCTTTTAAAAAATAAAAAAGAAGGAGATTACGAGCTTTTAAATGTCCTATAAATGATATTGTAAAATATGAAGAGATGAGCAATCAGCTGATGGAAAAAGGAATAATGTACACTGTCTTCTATAAATACATGTGATGACTGGGACCAGCAATGATCATCCATATCCAAAGATTAATACGCATAAGTTATTATTATTCTACTTCTTCTTTTATTCTTATTTGTTCAAGTTATCTGGATTGGGAAAGTAGTAGACTACAACACAAAATAGATATAATAATTAATTAAAAAAATGAAATCTTCTTAATTGCAATCAGAATAATATTGATCTTGTTAGTGGGGCAGGCATTATTTTTTTTTTTTGATAAAAAGAAGAGATATATGCCCAGTTACAATGAAAGTTAAACTACATGGGGATCAACTCCCACACACACATTCAAGACAAAGTGCCTCAGATTTAAGGGACAAGAATGACATATCTTTATCATATTCAACCCTTTTTTTATAAACTCGTATGTCAGTCTGTTTTTATTTCTAGAAATATAATGTATCTTCATATTTTTTTTACTATTAGTTACTAGTTATTCATTTAAGGTCTGTTTAGATTAATTTTTAAAAAATAATTTAAAAAAAAACTACATCTTTCTCCTCTCATATTAGCTAACATGTTGATGACATTTTTAGCATCATATTCGATAATAATTTTTGTAATTCCTAGACCTGAAGCTAATTTTAGTCCTTCATAAATCGCTCATTGTTTAGCTTCCATCGCACTACAAACCCCCAGCTAAATAGTAAATCCAGTAACCCATCTCCCAACATGATCACGAACAACACCGCCACAACCTATCTTATTCATAGACATGTTAAAGGCATTATCTACATTTAGCTTGACCCATCCCACCGGGCGATCTATCATCAAGATAATTGTGTTGAACAGGAAAAATAATATATAGAGGCCCAATTTGAGAAGGTTCTGTGATAAAAAGACAGATGGTGGCTATTAAGCAATTATTTTTTAAAAAAATATTTAATTTCCAGAAATATAACGTATGAATTATTTTTGGGAAAACATAATCATATAATGTTGTGTTAGTAATAAGTATATTTAATAAAAGTCGTAAATTATTTTCTTTTCGAATATATATATAGAGAGAGAGAGAGAGAATTTTGTATTCTGGTCAATGTGAAAAATGATTGCCTTTTCTCTTTCAGCAAGACTGCAACCATTTCGTAAGTGATAAAAATCATATATAAGAAGGCACTATTATAATTGTTGAGCATAATCGGCCAAAATTGAAGCTGAATTATTATATTTACCAACTATCAATGGTCCTGATAATTAGAGATCAATAATGCATATAAATAATTTTAAAAGTCAGTTTATTTACGCATAAAGCCATCCTAACATTTTTTAAGTTGAAATAGTATTGTGAGGAAAGTATTATTACTACCTCGGATATTTTTTTTTTAAGAAAAGTAAGTAGAAAGCAGCATAGGACTTGTAAGATCTTATTACCTCGTAACAAGAAGAAGGAAGAATAAATAGAGACAGATTGTCCAAAATTATGAAGAACAGTACAGTAATAGTATCGCACTCGCTATACAAGGCGTTGTTTACAAATCCATTGTTGTGTTTACTTGTAAGCTTTTGACTTGCATAAGGCAATAACGTATAGATACTCGTCAAATACCGTATTTTTTAATTTGTCCCAGCCATACGCAGCCGTCTAAATCTCTTCATCCACATTTTCATGTTCCCTCTACTCCCATGTTTATGTCTCTGCACAGTTATCTGCTTATGTGTATGTTATATGTAGACAAAGTAAATATATTATAATCACCAGAGAAAATTAATTAGTGCATATTTATAAAATTGAATTCTGGGATTCTTTTATAAACCCACAGCCGTCCGGAATAGCCACCCAAGTTGCTCTGTCTGCATCTCTGCATCTCTCTTCTCTCTCTCTCTCAAAATATCTATCGATACACAACACAAAGCCACAGCCACACCCCTCCATTCGCTCAGAGAATCCCATCAAAACACACAATCACAGTAAGTACACCATCATCGTCATCATCATCGCCCAACAAATGAACTAACTCTCCCTTCTTCCTCTCCTCACTATTTCAGTCCCCTCCCTTCGCTTAATCTCTCCCCCCTCTGTGTCTCCCTCTCACTCTCTCTGTCCCTATCTTCTACTGTTCCTTTCTCTCAGCTTGATTTCCCTCCCTTGATAATCAACCCTAAAGTAGCTCCACCATGTCCCTCGAAGATTCTCTAAGATCTCTCTCCCTCGACTACCTCAACCTCCTCATCAACGGCCAGGCCTTCAGTGACGTCACCTTCAGCGTCGAGGGTCGTCTCGTCCACGCTCACCGATGCATCCTCGCTGCTCGAAGCCTCTTCTTCAGGAAATTCTTCTGTGCACCCGACTCTCCGTCGGGGCTAGACCCGGCCGGCTCTCGGGTAAACTCCGCTGCCTCCGGCCCAAGGCCTGGGATCATTCCGGTTAACTCCGTCGGGTACGAAGTCTTCCTGTTGGTTCTTCAGTTCCTGTACAGCGGTCAGGTGTCTATTTTGCCTCAGAAGCACGAGCCGCGGCCTAATTGTGGCGAGCGAGGATGTTGGCACACGCATTGCACCTCGGCCATTGATCTTGCTCTCGAGACTCTTGCCGCCGCTAGATCTTTTGGTGTCGAACAGCTTGCATTGCTCACCCAGGTGAAACTCCTTTCTTATCGCCTGTATCGTCGTCACTGTTTCTCTCTGGTTAGAGTGACCAGTCGTATGTTTGTGGGTCTTGGGAATTTCAACGGTTACCGGGTCTGATTTTTAGAAGTGAGAACTGAGATGGGGTACTCGAAGCATTCAGGAAAAAATAAATAATTAATCTTAGGGGTAATTCTATTATCTTATGAGGAAGTGGGCGAGATTTGAGTTGGATTTGTGTTTAATCACTCAGCAGTTGGTTATAAGGTCTCACTTTTCTAGCCGGGTGCTTTTGCCTGTCAGGCGTTTGTATCTCAGTTCTCTTTCTGCTCCTCTATAGAATTCAACAACCCTCCTGTCCACTCATGCCTTCGATTCCCCTCACCAAGGACACAGCTTTTAGTTTTTCATAGCTGCTTCTCTCCTTTTGTTTTCTTGGGGATATCTTTTCACGTATAAGGATACCTTTTGTATCCTCACCAAGGATACCTTTTGGCTTCATTATGGGTAAATTACCTTGATTTTGAGGAGTACCTTGAAGTTTATCGTATAAGTTTGTTTCTCTAACCGCTACCCTTTACAACGCATAGCAAGAGTTTTTAAATTCAGATCATTGTATGCCATTCTTGTCTTGCATTGTAAGCACATCAAATCTTTCTCAAACGCGTTCACTTTCCTCAATAGGATTTGGGACTAGAAAAGAGAACAAGACACAGCAAAAAGGTTAACGTAATTTTAGCAAACATCTCGTCAAAATCTGCTATCCTCACCCACCCATCTCTCTTGTTTTCTTTATACATGTATTATAACCTTTGAAGGCTTGGAATGCGAAGTGTCTCACCCACATTTTGGTTTGCTTGTTTGGGAAATAAACAACAGAAACAGTTAGCGAGCATGGTAGAGAAGGCGTCCATTGAAGATGTAATGAAAGTACTGGTAGCATCAAGAAAGCAAGAACTGCACCAGCTGTGGGCCACTTGCTCCCACCTGGTTGCCAAGTCAGGTCTCCCGCCTGAAGTTCTCGCCAAACACCTTCCCATCGACGTCGTTGCTAAGATTGAAGAGATTCGTCTCAAGTGCTCCTTCACTCGCCGCTCTCTATTGCCCTATCACCACCCCGACATCCGCGTGGCCGACCTCGAGGACCAGAAAATCCGGCGAATGAAAAGAGCATTGGACGCCTCCGATGTGGAGCTCGTTAAGCTCATGGTAATGGGGGAAGGCTTAAATCTAGACGAAGCACTGGCCTTGCACTACGCCGTAGAGAATTGTAGCCGAGAAGTGGTGAAAGCATTGCTGGAGCTAGGGGCGGCCGATGTCAACTACCCAGCCGGGCCTGCCGGGAAAACTCCACTTCACATTGCATCGGAGATGGTATCGCCGGACATGGTGGCAGTGCTCTTGGACCACCATGCTGATCCGAATGTCCGAACCGTCGATGGCGTGACCCCACTTGACATCCTCAGAACCCTAACTTCAGATTTCCTGTTCAAAGGTGCCGTACCTGGGCTAACCCACATCGAACCCAACAAGCTGAGACTCTGCTTGGAACTGGTTCAATCGGCGGCACTCGTGATTTCTCGCGAAGAAGAAAATGCGAATCCTCCCACTTCAACGGCCATATATCCGCCACTGAGTGAGGATCATAGCAGTGGGAGCAGCAGCACCCTGAACCTGGACTCTAGGTTGGTTTATCTGAATCTGGGAGCGGCGGCTTCGGGTCAAATAGTTTCCAGATTGGACGGCGATGACGATTGCCACAGGGATCCCATGAACCGTCATGGCTCACAAGGAGGTGGATGTGACCCAACAATGTACCACCACCACCATCACTCTCATGATTTCTAGCTATCGGCCGAGAATAATAATTCCACAAAATCTACTCATATATATATGAACTTAGAATTTAGTTGCCAACCATGCATGAAGAAAGAGAGAGAAGACACGAGGGGATGGATGGACCCAAGAAATTTCTTCGATTGTCAGTTGAAAATATTCACCTGGTCACTGGCCTTTCGGCTCTCTGGTCTATGAGGGCAATTTTATTTGTTGGTTGGTTTTTTTGAGGGCAACATTTGAATGGTCAGAATTCAGGAACGGAAGTGCAGTTCGGTGGAGGAGGGATGAAAGAGAAAGAGAGAGGAGAAGAGGAATCTAATCATTTTAAGAGGGGAAAGGAAAGAGGGCGCGACGGAGACGACGAGACGCAGATCAATCTTTTCATATGGCCATTCCTTCTTCGCCTGTCAACTCTTTACTTTGTATTTACTGATCCCTCAGGTCAGCGAATTTCACGGCCAATTTATTGTGCTCCTTTTCTTTAATTTGTCCCTCTCCCATCACTCACCTTTCTTATCATAACCCCTTATTATTTACATCAATAATTAGTACATCATATGATCTCTCCCCCCTCCTTCTCTCTCTTCTTCCCACCTAATATATATAGTGTTTTCCCTCCAGCGTTATATTTAGGCGAGAGGGAAGACTTTTGATTCATTGGCTATTGTTTTTGGAATGAATATTTTAATTTGAAATCATGTGCCTGTGGACAAATTGATTGGTTGTCTTGCATGAATGCAACAATGAGTGTGACCACACACGACTAGTTAAAATACTGGCACTATCTCCTTCCATGTAATCCTCTTTTTTGTCCCCCCTGCCTTTTTAGGTCCCTTCACTCAGAAATAACTTAAAAGCCTCAAACCCTGTTATATTTCTAATCAAAATTTCTTTACTACTCCTTTTATTTTAATATATATTTATATATTTGGTCTAAATTCATCGCATGTTGGTCAGTGTCTCAGTGAAGATTCCTGCACAGTCTCTAATTTCTGCATGTGTAGATGTACATTTTCCAGGAGTAGCTTTAACTGCTTGTTGATCTGGCACTCTTAAAATTAATTTATTAAATTCATACCTGAGATACATAATTTGGCGATAAAAGTCAAGAGTCCTCTCTTACAATGAACTGTCTTTACATTAAAACATTTAGTTATACTTCCCCATCTGAAAAATCAGGTCTTTCCATCTCCATCTCTTGCCCCTTATTTTCACTTGCTCGTAATATATAAGTACCGCAGTTACTATAAATTTTATATCCTATGTATTGCTAAAAGTAATCTGTATTAGTTCCTTGCGTCTCAATGTGTCTTTGTTTTTTTCTGGGTGACTGTTTTGCTGGGTAAGGTACATATTCACTTCTCTATATTGCTGGAATTCGCATTTATTCAAATTTATTTCTGTAGTTGGTATTTAACTACACATGTACCCCTTGCTTAACTAACTGTTCATTTTGCATATGAATAGTTAAACAATATGAATTATCTTCCACCTTACTTCACTTGTTATCAGCTGCTAGCTCCTTTTATTAGATATACATGGCAGTCTTCTCAAACTTCCAATATATAATTTATGCTTGGTTGCCTGTGTTAATTAATCCATGACAATTATTCTATGAACTTTCAAATACGTCTAAAATCCCAATACTCGCCCAGTAGATTAAGGATGTTGATTAAATTGGTTAGTATGTTATTTTTTTAAATACTCTAATTATCTTTATTAACTTCTTTTATTTAACTATTGTTGAATGAGGATTAATAGAGATAATTTAAAAATAATAGATAAATGTAGAAAATATCTTATAATTATGATTAAGATCAATTTCTCATTTAACTCTTATATTAATGGTATGAGAAGTATATACACAACTTTTAGTTTTATGTAAATTTAATTATTTGTGTCTTGATATAATGAGAAAAGTTGGAAAGTTATTCATGTATTAACTATATATCCCCTACATTCATATAATTTTTTTGTATACAAATGATTTTTTTAAAAAAGAAAAAGAATCCATATGACACTTCACATTTTTTTTCATAAAGATTTTGCTGGGGAGTTCGTTATGATAGAAATATATAAAGATGAAATGGTTAACATGAAATTTAACACTATGATGCGAAAAGATATATTACTATTTGATGCCCCCTTTTCATCAGGATGTAATTGACAGATAGCTGTAAACTTATCTCAATGTCTTCCTGTTTGTTATCACCTTAACAAGAGAATCAAAACATCGCATGCGTCACAAATGTCTCCAACGTAGGAAAATGGGAAGTAAATGAGATATGACTTAAATAAAATAATTATATTTGATACAATGTGTATAAAAAGAATAAGATTTTACGTGACACTGACAAGTCTGATGAATTAGTACACGATAGCGTTAGATGTTTTGTTAAATAATGATAAATAATAATTTTATTGAAAAATAGAAAATAACAGCCACGATTATATGGTAATCCATGATGATATATTAGGTAGTTTGTTGAGGCATACTAGTCCACACCCCCAAGCAAAAACATTATTTTCGGCAACCAAACAACATTTCATTTCATTAACGTGTGGCAGACCTCGATATAATTTAATATTCTTTTATCATTGTCTTTTGATAATAACGGATGCAGCTATACATATGAATGTTGTGGGTATTCCTTTCTGAACAAAAATTGGCGAGTGTTTTGCAAAGCGTGTTAATTCCAAGAAAATGAAACGGAGCAAAGCGACGTTGTGAGTATCAATTTTTGGATCGTGCCTTCTCTTCCAAGTGTTTCTATGGATTCATTAATCTTGTGGACGACATTACACACACACACACACATATTTTCTCATATCTTATTTACTTCATTATCCTATAGTTGTAATATATATATAATACGGTAATCTCACATCGAGTGATTAAATAATTGATCACAACTGTATAAATATACGGTGTGATTTCTTCAACTCTAATAATTTAGAAATCAATTAATAATATGATATGTTGCGTTACATATGCTACATTTACTGCACTTTGGCTCGTTTTTTAATTTTTGCATAAATTGAATTTCTTTTTTAACTTTTGGAATGCCAGCTAGCTTGCAGTTTTTTTTCCCATTAAGAATTTCTCTGTGATCTTGTTCGAGAATCAAGTACTTTCTATTTTGATCACAAAAAGGCTAAATCCATTTAGTTATTATGTATCCACGTACCTATGGCCGGAAGAAACTAAAATGACAAAGGCCCAAATTAATTAACCCCCTTAATTAATTAATTAATTAATAAATATAGGCAGTTGATATTAATTAATTAATTAACCCTATAGTAGAATCTTAATCTATATATAGTGTTTAGACTTGTCCGACCGGATCATATTATGAGAATTTCTTCTTAAGGAGGAGTTGATTATGAATAAAACCAAATGAAGGGAAAATAAATGGGGAAGAGAAGGACAGTGTGGGTACCATTAAAAAGACCGGCCGTATTTTTGTGTGGGTGCACACAGTTGGGAAATTAAAGAAAACAATAGTAAGGAGGGAGAAATTTGGCGGAGAACACGAGGGGAGAGACAGAGAGTGTGGACCTTCCAGACACAGTAGAAGTTGTCATTTGGCTTTTGTCCTCCTGAATCTGCAAGAAAGCAGCAGTTGTGTGGGTGAAGCATGCATGCATGCACAGTCACTGCTAGTGAAACTTCTACATTTAATTATTACTAGCTCATCATCTAAACACGTATCATTAACTAGACATTGTTTATACATACATATGGGGGGTTCTCGAACGAATCAAGCATCTGCAGCTGCAAGTATGGAATTGCTTAACAGTAATTAATACTGTGTTGGCGTTTCAGCAAATTCAGTAAATATGAATTAGTTGTAATGCTGAGATCTAAGAAGGGGGCATCACAACTCGCTGCACAGTTGGAGTCAGGGAAGCGCACGCCTGCATGCTCTCTCGGGTGACACACAGACACAAACAGACACTCCCTCACACACGTATACATATAACTTGTCTCCCATCCTCTCTCTCTCTATATATATATAAACATTCCCCTCTCAGCACACCCTACTGTTCATATACCATCAGAGCGATAGATACCATTTTGGTGATTTTTACGCCTTTAAAGAATTAGTTTTTAGGCGCTATCTATTGAAAGATAACGCATTGACTCTACCAAAAACAAGAAGAAGAAATGGCGATGTACATGTGTGGGTGGGTAGATATCCTGTCGACAATGACCAATGCAGAGTAACACACATCATTATGTATGATTTAAGTATAGGGAATTTGAAATGCCTAGAGTCATGTACAGCGTACAAAGAGACCACATAAAATGGGGATAAGGTGAGTAGTGGGGATCACTTTAATTTATAATGGGAATAAGAATGGTGGAAGATATTGCCAAATAAATAGTGAAGCATACGATGGAGCTGGGAGGGCCATCCGTGTCTCTATGATTGTACCACTTTGTCTCACCTTCCTCAAAAGCTTGTCTATATGTCTGAATTGATTCATCTAACAAACTTCACTTCTTTCCTCATTTAAAGTGTGCTTGGCGGGGTGGTGTTGGCAACCCAAACGAACCACACCCTCGGCCGAGAAACATGGTTTAAGGCGGGGTCCCTACTCTTCACATACTGGTGCCAAACAACACCGTTTAATCGATTCTCCCAACAAATGAATGGCATGGGAAAGTAGGATCCCTTACTTTCTTGGGCTCATGGTCGATGGACTCGTTGAGTTGGGCCTCATGGTTTACCCAATACTCGGAGATGGCCGAACTTGGTGATCCAGAACATTGGATTATTGGACAATTCAAGAGCAAGCAATGTATCGTCCGTACATTTAATTAGTAAAAAGATGAAATATATAATTATTTATAGTGTGTTCAATCTCTAGAAAATATCACTTTATTATAGTTATATTCGCAGCGCTTAGGGAGGCTTGCTAACTCCTGGGTGTCTAAATTTATGCCTAAAGATAATAGACGGTTCGCTCTACTCGATATTGGTATCACTTAGGAGGAAGGGATAATTTATCCTACTCTTATATCATAGATGAGTCAAATTTCTTTTTAAAAAATTCTTGTACAAACAAAAAAAGAGCAAGAAGATTTTTTACTATCAATGTCCTGTATCTTCCTAAGGCTTCTGGTCGAAAAATTTATAGTAATGTTTTCATTTCCTCCTAGATTTACCAGGAATAATGTTAGATTTTATAATTTCGTGATAAATAGTACTCTATTTAATATTACACATACGTAAAATTCACGGAATTGAGTTCACACTGCATGGGCGCATCCCAAGTTATTATTGTTTTAATGGATTCCTTTTCTATTTTTTTCTTGTTGCTTACTTAATTTATCAAAGTTTTACTTTGACTATATCCAGATTTGACATGTATCGTACACTTGTCTATAGTGGATGAGTCTTCTAACAAGGATTTTATATATTCGCTAAAGTTTAAACTCGAGACTTCACTTAAATGATATCGAATCGCTTACCACTCGATTCTTTTTCTATTTAGAAGCATCATTCCCCTCCGTGTCTATTTTCTTACATCGTTTAATTATAAAGTTCAACAATTCTTCACATAAAGCCCCTTTGAAATGTGTATGAGGAGATTTGTCCTATTTTTAGCATTGGATACACTAGGTTTACTTTTAAAAAATTCTTCACATAAGGGGAAGGAATGTCTTACTTTTATTCTTTTATTTATTTCTTGATATAAAATTTTTTAGAAAGAGATTGAGTTTATTTATGATCTAAAGATAAGATAAAATTTTTATTTCTCTTAAATAATATTAATATTGGATAAAATAAATTGTCTATTATCTTTAAGTATAAATTTAGATAGTCAGGAGTTAGGATATTTTCATAAATTTTAAATTAAGTTTCCTTTCTATTGGGCCCTGAATAGTTATTAATTAAAATACAGTGAAAATCCAGCCCACTAGGGCCCAAGCCCAACAATAACACAAAAGAGTGAAAAACCTCAGTCGACAGCCTAAAGCGCTATCTGAATCTTGCTATATACTCTGACTATGGACAATAACTAAAATAAAAAAAATTAATTTAAATAATAAATAATTTAATATTATTTAAATAAAATTTTGAGTTTAAGTTTTAATATATACAAAAATTTATTATTGAAAAACTCACTCACTATGTATGCAATGCTGATCGGATATAGATATAATCGAAGTAAAATTTTGATAAATTAAGTGGATAATAAAAGAATTAATAAATTTGTTTTTACCCAAAAAAAAAAAAGCATAGGTAAGACCACTAATCACTTGACATCTGGCAACTCCAACATGTGGTGGCCACTCGACATCATCCAAAAAACTTTGTTATCCCCTTCGAGTCTCCGGCTCTCCCTTATGGATTTTATTTTTGTCACATTAATTAATATTTGACAATTAATAAAAATATAATTTATTTGTTCTTGCCCCTTGAGGTGACCCCACTTCAATTTGTCCCTGACGCCTGGCCACTCGAGCTCTACCATTACCAGAGCCTCCTCCACTACGATTTTGGATCTGGTGAGCCACCACTTCCCTCCACTACGCCCTCCTTTACCCTTCTGCAAGTCGCTGGCTGCAATGATACTTTCGCTCTCCTTCTCTCCTCTCCGGTGAGCCATTAGCTCAACCTCGCTGCTCAATTCACTAATAATTCCCTTCTGAATATTGTTGCAGCTTTCCTGTGATTCTGCTTTCCCTGAAAATATTGCTGTTTTAGAATTTCTAACTAACTATAGCTTCATTTTGTGCTTTTATGTTTGCTCCATTATAGCCACATCTAGTTGGTGCGAAGCCATTTTGGCCCCAGATGGTGTGCTAGGTTCTCTGGCGGAGGTGGATTTAGGATAAGGATTTCCTGTTATATTTCGTGCTCATGGATACTTTACTCAAAACACCTAACAACCTTGAATTTCTTCATCCGCTTCACGGTTATTCAGATAAATTGATTAATCCTGCCTCCTCTAGGTTTCAAAACCAGGAGCTGAGATTTTTTCCCAAGAGATCAAATGTGAAATGGGGTAGTTCTTGTACGAGGGCTAGTAGCAATGCTCTTTTGGAGCTTGTTCCCGAAGTTAAGAAGGAGACCCTTGATTTTGAACTTCCCCTGTATGACTCGTCGAAGGGCGTCGTGGTGGACCTCGCGGTGGTGGGAGGAGGCCCTGCAGGGCTTGCAGTTGCGCAGCAAGTTTCCGAGGCAGGTCTTTCAGTTTGCGCTATTGACCCAAATCCCAGAATGATTTGGCCCAATAATTATGGTGTTTGGGTAGATGAATTTGAAGCTATGGACTTACTTGATTGCCTTGACACCACTTGGTCTGGTGCCGTTGTTTACATTGATGAACAAACGAAGAAGGATCTAGGTAGACCTTATGGGAGGGTCAACAGGAAACAGTTGAAGTCAAAGATGTTGCAGAAATGTATTTCAAACGGTGTTAAGTTTCATCAAGCTAAAGTTAGTAAGGTAATTCACGAGGAGTCCAAGTCTGTGTTGATCTGTAATGATGGTGTCACAGTTCAGGCTGCTGTGGTTCTTGATGCAACAGGCTTCTCAAGATGTCTTGTTCAGTATGATAAACCCTATAATCCAGGTTACCAAGTGGCATATGGAATTTTAGCTGAGGTCGATGAGCACCCTTTTGACGTAGATAAAATGGTCTTTATGGACTGGAGAGATTCACATCTGGATGGTAACGTGGAGCTGAAAGAGAGAAATAGCAGAATACCCACTTTTCTATATGCAATGCCCTTCTCATCGACCAGGATATTTCTAGAAGAAACTTCTTTAGTTGCTCGGCCGGGGTTACAAATGGCTGATATCCAGGAAAGAATGGTTTCTCGATTGAAGCATTTGGGCATTAAAGTGAAAAGCGTTGAAGAAGATGAACACTGTATCATTCCCATGGGTGGCCCCCTCCCTGTTCTTCCCCAAAGAGTTGTTGGAATTGGTGGTACTGCGGGGATGGTGCATCCTTCAACGGGATATATGGTAGCAAGGACCCTAGCCACGGCCCCAATTGTTGCTAATACCATTGTCCAGTGTCTTGGTTCTGATAGAGGCCTTTCAGGAGTTGAACTGTCAACGCAAGTGTGGAGAGATTTATGGCCAATTCAAAGAAGGAGACAAAGGGAATTCTTCTGTTTTGGTATGGACATCTTACTGAAGCTTGATTTACCAGGCACGAGGAGGTTTTTTGACGCATTTTTTGATCTAGAACCTCGTTACTGGCACGGGTTCTTATCATCAAGACTGTTTCTTCCTGAACTCATTGTTTTTGGTCTATCTCTATTCTCTCATGCTTCTAATACTTCTAGGGTAGAGATTATGGCAAAAGGAACTCTTCCTTTGGTTAACATGATCAACAACTTGGTAAAAGATAAAGAATAAGATGAATGCCTGCTAATTTGTTGTAAGCTATTTTTGTTGGTGCACTTGCACCTGAAGTTTACTGATATTATTGAATGTCAACACATAAGATCAGTTCTTCTTGCTATTATGCTTAGATCACAGCAAATTCTCCTGGGACGGCAAGTAGAAACATGATTTCTTGAACTTCCTCTAGGGCGTACTCATCTTATTTGCAATTGTACATACATTTTACGCCTTCTATGGATAAAAATAGTAATTGTTTCTTTGTTGTTCAGCCTTTTATCCTGTTAAAAACTCTCTCTCATGCGATGCATTTAGAGAAAGCTTGAATGAAATCTATAAGGATCATTATGTACTTTTCCTGTTAAATTTGACAATATAATATATACCTTATGTTACTGAAACCTTTGTAGTACGCTTGGATATTGACAGAGAATCGCAATTCGTAATATTAATTGCAGCTCAAAAACGATAACCCTTCTGTATAATTAAACTAGTATGGTGGTGAATGATCATTCTGCATAATGGTCTGTGTCTATGATTTACGCAGTCTTGCTTGACATCGGAAATTCAATGCCTTGGCTATTTAGTGTGATAGAATTTGCTAAGTCTGTTTGGACAAGAGTTTAAAAAATAGTTTATAAAAAAAAAAAATTTTGAATAGCTTTTAGAAAATGACTTATGGAGAAGAGTTTATGAAAAAAAAAGTGATTTTGTATAAATGAGTGTTTGGATAGTTATTTCTAAAATTATTTTTATTATTATTAAATTACGAAAAAATATATGATTATTAAATATAGGAGAGGTGAGAGAAGAGAGAGTGTGTAGAAGATATATGAGATATATTATAGAAAAGAGAGGAGGGTGTAAAAAAGAAATGAGAGAGGAGAGAGATTAAAAGAAAAATTAGGGGTAATATAGTAATTGATTAGTCTATAAGTTCTTTTATTATTTTATAAACTACTTTGACTAACTTATCTGAAATTTTAATTTTAAATTATAATTTGGTCTAAAAATTCTTTTAGATAAATATAGCTATTTGTTTTAAATTTTTTAAAATTTAGATTTTGTCTAAATTTAAATTTAAAATTTATGTTTGTGAGAAAACTAAACACACTATGAGGAAAGTGGGAATACTTAGTCAGTAGTCATTTGCTAAAGTTTCTAATCTAAAAATACATTATTAGAAATACAAAGATACATGTCAACCAAAAAAGGGAATTAAAAAAAGCGCACACAGATCAACTCCAGGCACACAAGTATACAGCATCATAGAAAACTGTTGTACTGCACTACACACATTGATCACAATCAAGGAAATATTCATCAATTCAGTTTAATTATGGGCACAAATGAGGTGAATCCCTAAGCATTAGGAGGAGGAGGGTGCATAGCCAACCAGGTCTGCACGAAAGTGAGGAAAAGCGCAATAAAAGCAGCAGCGAAGCCAAGAAAGGCCCATGGGCTGCTGAAATGGTCATGCAGAGCTCGAGCCAACCATGTCAACCACATCATATTGTAACGCTTATCCAGGGCCTCTCTTACTTTACCATATCTTTCTGTGTCGGGCACCAAGTCGGAGCTTATAGTGTTGAAGAGTTGGGCCACTTCTTCGTCGCTGCCAAGTGCGTTGAGGAGAACCCCAGCTTTCCTCAGATGTTTCACATCGTCTGCATGGTCAATCAGGGAATCCAAAAATGCTACATAGGAGCTGATCCCGTAGCCGTTCGCGAAATCTGGGCACATCTCGTACGCTATCAAGTTCAAGAATGTAGGATGCGTAAAATCGTCCACCGTCAGCTTCGAAAGCCGGAGTCTCCCAAAACCCCGGCGAGTCATTCCCCAATCGAAGCGGATATCCGTAAGTCTTATATCACTTCCCTTGGTTACCGAAATCCCTGCCGCTTTAAGCTCCTGTATGTTCCTGTATGTTGGAAACTTTCCGGATCCCAATCCAGTGCCTTCCCTATCTTTACTAACATTACGATCAGAATCACCCAGGATGGCTCGCCGCAGAAGATGCAGCAAATGAGTCGGGGGATCCACTGTTATGTTCACCTGTCCAGAGATCTTGCTGGCACCGGCGAACCTGGTCATCTGATGCCTTCGAAGCAAAAACTTTTCTATATACTTATTCAACTCGGGCTCCGGATCATTGCTCAGCAGCTTGAGCAGTTCATACGGAAGTTGGTTCTCCAACAAAAGCAGATCCTGCTGCACAAGCACCAGCTGGTCCGTCTTGATCTTCAGGTTTGCCTCTGGGCACTTACTGTCCGCTTGTTGGATGAATCGAAGTACGGCGCAGCCATCCAGAAGAAATATCCATGCAAGCTCCTCGTCTTTGTCGACGAAGCCTTCAATGGCATCCTCCGTGTAGAGCTCCTTCAGTGCCGGAAGGTTGGTCTGAACTTTTTCAAATAGCAATTCTGCACTCTGCTCGGTATCTTCCAGGTACATTGCTGCCCATTTCATCTTGTAGCGCTCCCCTCCCTTGAGCACTTTATCCCCACGATGGATGGGGCCGATTGATACCAGCTTGGGGGAGTAGTACTTGGCGAACTCTGGTCGATTTCGAAGATATGGTTGGACTTTTTGTATCTTGGGAATGGCATTTACAGTTTGGCCATCTTCCCATTCACACTTCTCGTCCCTGCCAAGAATTCGCTTTGCCTCCTCAAGTTTGGTTTTGGTCTCTTTCACTTCGAGCTTTTCCTCTTCAAGTTTTGCTAAACTACTCCGCAAATTGAATGCCAAATCTGATGGGGTTGTTGCTCTATCATATGAGCTGCCCGGCCGATCTGATGTACTCATTGTTCAAGTGTTTGAGCGGAACTTCGGTAAATTCTAGGGCTTTTCAATAACTACAGCCTCTTACGCGGTAACACAAAGCACTCTGCATAGAATGAACCTTGATAAGAAAAAGAAAAAAACCTAGGAGCATCTCGCTTTATTAATAATTTGGGTTTGGAACCAAACATGCTTCACCCAGAAAAAAGCATTATTTCTACTTACTAATCACAACATATTCTACCAACTTTGCTTAGAAACGAAATATGGAATATTTGTGATCCTTATACTTGAACAATCTTACCATCAGGTGATGAAACAGAGTGCAATGTGATCCATGCGAAAAGAGACTTTTTAATCCCGGAAACAGCAATATCAGCACGTCATGCATGTACTTGGAAACAGTGTTCTCTGTCATGTACATAAACATAAAAAGATATCGTCTAGTACTTGAAGCTTCAATAAGCTGATTTATGATAAACATGCAATCATAACAGAAGAACGGAAAGGACAGAGGACTTTTATGCGTCAATTAATGATCAGAACTCAAAGCTATCCTCGATGAGAGAGGCAGGCTGGAAATGAACTAACATATCAATCAATTCGTATCATTATGAAATACAAAATGCACGATAAGCTCTTATGGTCAATGCCAGAAGTGAGCTCAGCAAGGGGAGTACTTGTTTGAAAAATAGTTAACGACAATACGTGTGGTTGACAACAGCCAAAACCTAAATTTTAATAAAATTTTAATTTTAATTTTTTTAAAAATAAATAGTTATATTTATTCAAATAAATTTTTAAATTAAATTATAGTTTAAAATTAATGTTTTAGATAAGTTAATTAGAGTAGTTTATAAAACAGTAAAAGAGTTTATGGACTAACCAATTACTATATTACCTATACTTTTTCTTACACTATCTCTCTTCTTTTTTTTACACAATCCCTTATCTTTTATCTCTCATTTATCTTCATTTAATACCCATACCTTTTTTCATAATTTATCAATAATAAAAGTACTTTTAGAAATAATTATGTAAATATTCATTTATTTAAAATCACTTTTTTTTCATAAACTCTTCTCTAAAAACCCTTTTCTAAAAATTATCTAAAAATTCTTTTTTCATAAGTTATTTTTTAAAATCTTATTCAAACGGGTATAATGTCTATTCTCACATGAGACTAAATATGCTAATATTAAAATTATATTCTTATGTGTGCGCGTGTATATCGGAACAATTGATACTTTGCAATTCATTGTGATTTGGTGCCTGTTTGGCAACCACTTCTTGGAATCAATTTTGGCCAAAACCTCGGTTTGAAAAAATTTCACACAAACATCAATTTTTGTCCAGAATTGATTTTGGGCCAAAACCTCGGTTTGTAAAATTTTTTGCCAAACAGCCATTTTCGTCCAAAATTGATTTTGGGCAAAACCTCGGTTTGAAACCATGGTTTTGAAGAAGCTATTTTTCAATAGATTTTGGAACTAGAAAAGAGCTTATAGATTATCTAATTACTATTTTACCCCTACTTTTTTCTTATACTCTCTCTCCTCTCTCCTCTCTCCTCTCTCTCTCCTCTCTCCTCTCTCCTCTCTCCCCTCTCTCTCTCTCCTCTCTCCTCTCTCCTCTCTCTCTCCTCTCTCTCTCCCCTCTCTCTCCTCTCTCCCCTCTCTCTCCTCTCTCCTCTCTCTCCTCTCTCTCTCCTCTCTCCTCTCTCTCTCCTCTCTCCTCTCTCCTCTCTCTCCTCTCTCCTCTCTCCCCTCTCTCTCTCTCCTCTCTCCTCTCTCTCCTCTCTCTCTCCTCTCTCCTCTCTCTCCTCTCTCCTACGCGCTATCTCAGAGTCTCCCTCTCTCCCCTCTCTCTCCTCTCTCCTCTCTCTCCTCTCTCTCTCCTCTCTCCTCTCTCCTCTCTCTCCTCTCTCTCCTCTCTCCTCTCTCTCCTCTCTCCTCTCTCCTCTCTCTCCTCTCTCTCTCCTCTCTCCTCTCTCTCCTCTCTCTCCTCTCTCCTCTCTCCCCTCTCTCTCCTCTCTCCCCTCTCTCCCCTCTCTCTCCTCTCTCTCCTCTCTCTCTCCTCTCTCCTCTCTCTCCCCTCTCCTCTCTCTCCTCTCTCTCTCTCCTCTCCTCTCTCTCCTCTCTCTCTCTCTCTCTCCTCTCTCTCTCCTCTCTCCCCTCTCTCTCTCTTCTCTCATACTTTAATCAAATCATACCCTTTTTAGTAATTTATTAATATAAAAAGTGATTCTACTATTAATCATCCAAACATCTCTATTTGCAAAATCTATTCTTCTCATAATCTATTCTTCCCAAAATCTATTCTCCATAATCTATTCTTCCTAAAATCTATTCTTTCCAGAATCTATTCTCCCAAAATCTATTCCCCAGAATCTATTCTCCCCATAATCTATTCTCCAAAAGCTAATCCAAACACACCCTTGGTATTGATGGAAATTCTGATTCATAAGATTTAGGGTGTGTTTGGATTAGCTTTTGGAGAATAGATTCTGGGAAGAATAGATTCTGGAGAATAGATTCTGGAGAGAATAGATTCTGGAAAGAATAGATTTTGGGAAGAATAGATTATGGAGAATAGATTCTGGGAAGAATAGATTCTGAGAATAATAGATTTTGCAAATAGAGATGTTTGGATGATTAATAGTAGAATCACTTTTTATATTAATAAATTATTAAAAAGGGTATGATTTGATTAAAGTATGAGAGAGGAGTGAGGGTAGAGAATAAATAGGAGAGAGAGAGGAGAGAGGAGAGGGGAGAGGGGAGAGAGAGGAGAGAGGAGAGAGAAGAGAGAGGGGGGAGAGAGGAGAGAGAGGAGAGAGGAGAGAGAGGGGAGAGAGAGAGGGGAGAGGGGAGAGAGAGAGGGGAGAGAGGAGAGAGGGGAGAGAGGAGAGAGAGAGGAGAGAGGAGAGAGAGTATAAGAAAAAAGTAAGGGTAAAATAGTAATTAGATAATCTATAAGCTCTTTTCCAGTTCCAAAATCTATTGAAAAATAGCTTCTTCAAAACCATGGTTTCAAACCGAGGTTTTGCCCAAAATCAATTTTGGACGAAAATGGCTGTTTGGCAAAAAATTTTACAAACTGAGGTTTTGGCCCAAAATCAATTCTGGACAAAAATTGATGTTTGTGTGAAATTTTCCCAAACCGAGGTTTTGGCCAAAATTGATTCCCAGAAGTGGTTGCCAAACAGGCACTTAGATGAAGATTTTTGCCTTTTAAGTGAAAAAAATTCCTTGCAAAATAGTCTTGCTTTTATTCAAAATTTAAAAATGCAATATATTTACTGTAAATCATGTTTTAACACAAATAAAGAGTGCATTCGGTGAATTGATAATAATTTAAAGAATGGCAAATTTAAAATCATAGTTAAAACGAAAGCATAAAAAATAAATGATTTCGTTGGAAAATTATAAATAATAAATAATCATTTTTTGACCAACGAAAACAAAGTAAACTAAAATAGAAAAAGGAAAACGGGATTTGAAACGCAACTTTCTGATCTGGAGTCAGACGCGGTACCATTGCGCCATGGATCCATTTTTTAAAATAGATGTTTCATTTAGAGAAGCACGAATCAGTCCGGTGCCCCCGGGGCCGAGCGAGAATTTTAATTTTAAACGTTTGCATTCTGATCATGAAAGAGAGGTCAAAGAAGTCGCTGGGAAAATCACTTTGCCCTTCCTTCATAGATAAATCAAAATCAGACGTGATATCACGGCATATGTCACAAACGAGGATAGGATACTTCGAATTCGATCCTGGGGCTAACTCCACCACGCCCATCTCACTCCTGTAAGTTGGATTCTGGAAAGTTCATCACAACAATGGCAGACCTCTTCCTGAAGCAGGCAGAGCAATATGCAGGTTCCAGGCCAGGTTACCCTTCCCAGCTGTTCCTCATCATCGCTTCCAAGACACCTTCTCACCAACTCGCTTGGGACGGCGGCACCGGAAGCGGCCAGGCTGCCCAACCTGTGCGTTCCCTTTTTCTCTCCTTGTTTATATCCATCCACTATTTTTGCTCCAATTCCTCATTGTTTGCCTGTTTAATTTCCCCCCTTCGTTAAAAGACGTTGATAGAGTAATCCGAATGTTCGTCAAATCGAACGATTTAACCTCATCGATTGTCTATTGCTCACTCATGTCTTCAATCCGATACAAATTAATTTCAGTTAGCTGAGATATACAAGAATGTGATAAGCACGGACGCGAGTGAGAAACAGTTTGAATACGCCGTGAAGTTGCCGAATGTACGATACGAGCACACACCTTCAAGCATGTCAATGGCGGAGCTGAAACGGCACCGTGGACGTGGTGACAATGCTCAGGCCCTCCACTGGTTTGGCCACCCGACCTTCTACCGTCAAGTGAGATGGGTGCTGAAGAAACCTCACGGAGTGATTGCCGCTTGGTGTTACAACGTGCCCCGAGTCACGAGGGCAATAGATGAAGTGTTCGATGAATATGCAGTTGTACTGAAGCCTTATTGGGATCCGGCACGCGCATTGGTGGACAACGATTACAGGAGCATCGATTTTCCGTTTGAGCTGGTAGATGGAGCGGATGAGACGGGGCTGATTGAATTTGTGTCGGAGAAGGAGATGGATTTGGATCATTTCTTGATGTACCTGAGATCAGGGTCAGCGTACCAGACTGCAAAGGAGAAGGGAGTGGGGCTTCTGAGCGAGGATTTTTTAGCTTTTGCTCTGACTGACTATATCCGGAGCGAGGATGTTGTTGAAAGATTTGAGAGTGCTTGGATTGAAGATGGATCTCCGCTTAAGGTGGCCAAGTTTCCAGTTTATCTCAGAATTGGAGAAGTGGGAGACGCATAAAGATGCCAAAGCTTCAAATATTTTAGGATGCCAAGTTTGAAGTTTTTCTTCTTCTACTCCTCCTTTTTTAAAGAAATAAAATTTAGTAGAGTAAAATAAAACCAAGCTTTTTCGGCTTTGGACAGCCATTTTGTTTGCCTGACTCTATACAAACTTGCCATATTTTGATACTTCTTATTGAACATCAGCGAATCACTTTAATTAATTTCTATCTTTGATTTGATTGGCCAAACGTGGAACTACCATATGCTTTTTGTAAAAGAATTAAAAATGCTAATGTAATAAAATTTTGCCCAACTCAAAAGTTAATTTTTGCATGTTTCTGTGTCTATTTGAGTTCCACTAAAACTAATATTTTAAAAAGGTCTATAATTTATATTTTATTTTTTTAAAATAAATAATTATATTTATTTAAAAAGTATTTTAGACTAAATTATAGTTTAGAACTATGATTTTAAATAAATTCATATGAATAATTTTTAAAATAGTAAAATAACTTATAAATTATTTATTTATTATTATTTATTCATATACTATCTTCTTCTTTATATTTATTCTCTAATTTTGTGTCGCTATCTTGCTCTCCTTCATAAGCTACTATTCTACTTGCCTGTATAAATTGCCATCCTACTCATCTCAAGGAGTCGCCATCTAAATCTAGTTGATTAGAGAAGAAGTGATGGGTTTAGTGGGTCACGGAGAGAAGGATAAGTCATAGTTGAAGAAGAAATGCTTGCTGTCATTGCCTATTGTCGGATGCTTGCCGTCCGCGATCCATACTCCCTTTGGGTCATTATTCAATGCTGTCATAGAGATGATGAATTATTTTTTTATGATTAATTTATTTTTATATTTTATACTATTTTTAATATTTTATTAATTATAAATTTTATTATAAAAATATATATCTAAACACATATTTATTTAAAATTATTTTTTTCTATAATTTTTTTTATAAATAATTTTTTAAAAATAGTTCAAAATATATTTTTTTACTTAAATCTTTTCCCTAAAAGTATATCTAAATAGTTCTTATATATATATATCAAAAAGAAAGTCTAAACTCACATTAATGATTGGTCATAACTCATTAGGCTGAAACGGAGGACTTAGACAGGTTAAAAATAAACAATGGAGTTTAGAAATAATATGCAGCATTTTTAATTCTTATTATTAATTACTAATGTTTTAATAAAATTAAATATTTTCAAAAACATTTACTCTCACTTCGAAGTTCAAAACCAAATCGTAGGCGGAGATAGCAAATAAAAGCTGCTTTTCTGCCTATAAATATTAAATAAAGGTTCATTTTGTTCCCCTGGCTGTGGGCCTCGTTTCCAAGAAATTCTTAAAATCCCTAACCTATATATACGAACCCTCTTTTACTCCTCGCGCATTTCAGGCATTGATTGTGTTATTTCGCGATCTCCAAAATGGACAAGATATTGGAGTCCATCGGTTCGTTCTTTGGTGGCGGCGATCAGATCCCCTGGTGCGACCGCGACGTAATTTCTGTAAGTTTCTGAATCTCATGTTCTCCCCGCTTCAGTTCCCCTTTTACTTGGGGTAATCGTTATGGTTTTGAACAGATTCATTATGCCGAATTTGAAGTTTGGGCTGGAGCGTTCCTTTAATGTTTAAATAGATTTAGTAATTTTTTGTGTTTTTGGTGTGGGTTGGGGCCTTGGCGCTGCTGCTCTTCATATTTGAGCGCTACTTATCTTCCGTGTCAACAACAATGTATTTATTTCTGAAGTTAAGAGGGTGAACAGAAAGACTGGAGGTTTTTTATTGGTAATATTTCCTGTTGAAATTCTTTGCGTAATCGCTGTAACGCCACCGCAGATTTTACTCTTCGATTTGTTTACTTAAGCTGGCTATTATGTTGCTCGTAGCGTACTCGCTCGCGCCATCCTTCTGCTATTTTCTTCCATCGGTCTAAACTATTCTGTATGTTTTAAAGGGCTGTGAGAGAGAAGTCGCGGATGCTTCAAATGGCGATTCTGAGGAGCGGAAGAGTGAAAGCATCATGAGGTTGTCGTGGGCGCTTGTTCATTCAAGGCAACCAGAAGATGTGCAACGTGGGATAGCCATGCTTGAAAGTAAGATCACAGAATAATTTGAGTACTTCATATATCTTTCATAACGTAGATGTTCGTTGAAATGCCTACTTTTATTTGCCCTGATTGTAAGTCTATACTTTTTTGAGAAAAAGTTCCTTGCTCTGTTTTTGATGTTTTTGTCTAATTGCGGTTTCGTTTTAATAATTGAGTTTATTTTTCTTAAAACATCAATAATTATTTTGTTTGTTCTGGCTATTTCTTTCCATCTCCATGACACATCATAATCTGCATTAATTATAAGTATATTTGTTCTTTCCTGTATATGGCTGCTGACTACAATGTCTCTGCCTCTTATGCCAAACCAAATCCATGGTAGCATGGACCATAAAAATATGCTATGTGATTATTATCAGTTATTTGATGATTCTGCTGACCCTAATTTAGAGATTGTAATTTTGCCAATGTAGAATATGCACGGCATTGAAGCACCCACTGCATGACTCTTTATGGTCCCACGGAAGTTGCACTGTGGTCGTTGTGAATTTATGATTTTCCATGAAAACCTGAATGTGAGATGAAAAATGATAAATTTTACCAAAGTAGCTTTTGCAAGGCACCATGGACCTCTAAGATCTCTCAAACGTCCAACAAGACTACTCCTATTTGCTCCAAAGTCCAAAAGAATATCATTCAATATGCTTTTGCCCCATGATTTATACTGCAGTGAGCAATGAGAACCAGAATGTTAATATCAAAGGCCTTATATTTTAGCATGCTTAAGAACTGTTTAACAGGAATAGCCTTTTACAGCCCCGAACTGTATCATTTATAATCCTTGTGATGTGATTTGCAGCTTCTCTGGGAAATAATACCAGTCCTTTGCACCAAAGAGAGAAGCTTTATCTTCTGGCTGTTGGATATTATAGGAGTAGTGATTATTCAAAGTGTCGGATGCTTTTGGATCAGTGTTTGGAGGTCTGTCTTTCTCAACTCAACTTCTGTATGCAACTAACCAGAAACCTTATTTTCCCAATCCTGGTGCCAGAACGTATTGTGTAATTTTTGTTGATACTATTGTTTCACTTGAAGGCTGGGAGTACGAGTTTAAGACCTATAATCCTCATGAAACATCGGCCTTTTTGCTTACAGACTGGGGAATATTTCTGTTTTCAACTTCTAGGTTTTTCTTCAGTATACTCAAGTCTAGTTTATCCATGAACTTTTTATTACCTATATGTTCTTATATCATCAATGCATGGGACTCTTCACCATATTAGGAGGGTGATTGTATTTTGCAGATAAGTTAGGCCATGCTAAACCAGCCTGTCTTCACCACATAGCCTTTTTAAAATTCAATCATCACTGTCTACTTGGGCATTTTGTTCTTGCAGATTGCACCTGATTGGAGGCAGGCTCTGTCCCTCAAGAAAACTGTTGAAGACCGAATTGCTAAAGGTAGTACTGGGATTTTCTTCTTGAGCTTACTTTTTATCACATAATAGCATTAACCAAAGGAATTGCGAATGTTATTTGTTTTTTTTTTCTTGATAGCGAAATATTATTTGTTTTAACGCAGATGGTATTATTGGAATTGGCATCACTACCGCAGCTGTTGGACTTATAGCTGGAGGACTTGCAGCAGCATTTGCCCGCAGGTGATGAGACAGTCCTACTCACAGGGACATGCTTGCGATTTTGAACTCTTGTTTTAGTTTGCTTCAGGAAGCGTGTTAAAAAGGCCAATGAGAAATCACCCTCAATTGACAAGTGCTACCTCTAACGTTTTAAATCCTCTATAAACATTTTAAGCCCAAACCCGTAAAAGGATTACTGTTTTTCAGTACGATACTCATTCGATCAATAGCTTCTCTCTGCTGTGTCTTGTACGAAGAAATTAGTCCAAATCCTTAGATAAAAATCAAATTATTCTTATAAATTATTTTGATCTGTACGCCTCAAGAAGCAATGGTTTTCAGCTGAAGTGGGCTAATAGTCTAGTTGACGGCTTATACTGAGAAAGGCCCGGTTATTGGAATCAACCACAGCCCGTTTTACCCATTATCTAAAGAGTTTGACATGCAATTATTTATAACTTAATTAATTACTAAAAAATATTATTTTATTATAATTTTAGTGATGATATTTAGAGAGTTATTCTAATTTTTAAGTGCTTAATTTTATATTTAAGAGTAATTGATAATTTTTTTATTAAATATTAATATCATCTAAAAAAAAAGATTATTATGTTATTAAATTATAATGAATTTAACCTCCTACAAATTTTTATGAACAAAAAGAGGCCAGTTTGCATCTCATGTGAGTCCAACACACTTAGTTTGTTTCGGACGAGCCAATTACTTGTTCTTAACTATATAGTCTGATGTATAGTTTAAAAGAAAGAGATTTTATTCTGTCTTTGGATTGTTAATGAGTCTAAATTTTTTTTAAAAAATTATTTATCAAAAAAAAAACTACACGGTCCGGGTGAATTTGGATTTTGGTGTAAGGAAATAATGGAGGCCGGAGATTTTTTATGATTGTCATTTTAATCTTAACCTGGTGCTAAAGTCACCAATTCTTGCAATAAAAAGGACTGAAAGGACTATCAGGTTAGATTTAATAGAAAGAATTAATATGTTATAATCTAATAAATTAATATTTGAATTTTGAGAGAATATTTATATTTAGAAAAAAAAAGCCTTGGAAGAAAAAACATTCTCTTCTCGTTTCTGAGCGTAAATTTTACAATATCATTGGCATTTCGATCCGTACAGATGAGAGCCGGAAGGCAATGCTTCATCAGCGCCATCCACAATCCCTCACAGGCAAAACATGTAGAAACGATAAACACAATAGCTCATTACAAACTTAAATCCGTACCTGTTTGGATTCCATTCTGGCTTTCTAAAATGCATTAAGAATGGATATCAGATTATCCGTTTCCGAAGAGAAGTCTTTATGATATTTTTAATAGAGCTAACTGATGATGAAGTAACGAGGGCCTGACAAATATGAACCAGAAAGCCTAAAACAAGAGGGAACTGAATGTAATCAATCATTGTGGCAAGAGACTACTACGTTGACGGTAATCATGAGAAATTCATCAGCCAACATAGAATCGACCTCATGAGCAACAGGCAGGGCATCTTATCAAGCCGTTCTCGTTGCAATCTGGGCACCTCCTCATCCCTGCTTCTTCCTGCTCGAACACCTTCCTGCTCCCATTGCAATTAAGGCATGGCACGAACCTGACACCCCCACAACTCTTACACTCATACTCTCGATCTTGCTTAGGTAAACCCATCAATAGTGTTGCTAATTCTCCAGTTTCATTCATTTTCTTTATTTCCTCTGCTCCTCCCACGTGCTTCCCCCTTATGAACACCTCCGGCAACCTCACTGCTCCTTTTCCTCCTACTGCATTCTGCAACTCTTTCCTATACGATGAGTCCATGGAGATGTCCCTTTCATCCACTGCTACACTGAATCCCCTCAGTATCGTCCTCGCCGCACAGCAATCTTCAAAAGTCTTTCGGATCCCTCTTAAACTTGTGAAATAAACCACTATTTTATCTTCAGTACCTTGTAGAGGTGACCCATGCCGATTGTTAGAAAACGATGAGGTTAATGGGCTAGACCCCGTCGACGTGGCTCCTCTGGAAAAACTGCTTCCTAATCGTCTGGATGATAATGCTCGCCGGTAACTCCAAGCCACACCTGGGTCCAATTTAGCGAGCAAGGCTTCCTCCGATAAATGTTGCCATAGTGGCTTACTCTCCGTTGTTTTTTCTGAGGATTCAGGTGATTCAAGAACTTTCTTTGCAGACCCTTCTGAAGTGGGTTGATTTTGAACACTCGTAGGTGGGTCAAGAATGGAGGAATGGGGCATGTGTGTGTCTTTGAAATCATCGTCTAGGCCATTCATGAGTTCCCATGTGTTGATGACGGAGTCTGGGGTCAGTGATTGTTGTGCCTGTGTTTGATTTAGTTTATCTTGAGGAGAGATCTTGTGTAGAGAAGGAGGCTCCAGGGAGGTAAAGTTTATGTTTTGTAGGTGTGACTGGTCAATTAGGAGAAGAGAACCGTAAGTGGTGGAGGTGAGTGACACAAGGTGGTGGGTGTCACCTTTTCTGGTAGGGGGGTGATGGACCAGAGGCATTGGTAGAGAAAGAGATCTTGGAACTGGTGAATTCGAATTGGAGAGGTATGAAGCTGGAGATGGAGAACAAGAAGAAGCAAGAGGAGTGGAGCGGTCCTCACTGTTTCTGGCAACTATATTGACTGGTTTTGAGGCTGAGCAGCCCATGAATGCAGAACCAGAGACTCTCCTTCGTCTTTTTCCTTTTTTCCCCCTTAACTTTCTAGGCTTGTCTTCGTCTTTTAGAAGACTTTTGTGTGGACTAATTGTTGTGCTTCAACAGAAAGAGCGTTCTAAAGATACAATGATTTTGAGTGTATGCACGAAGGCTTTAGAAGGAACTGGAAAAGCAGAGACGGAAAAGAAAAGAAAAGGTATGGGGATGAGAAGGTGTTGTCAAGAGGGTAGGATGGGAAAGATGACAAGCATCAATGAAGTTAAAAGGGATCAGAAATGGCGGTTTGGAGCTTTTAAATTTATTAGGTGATTAGTGATAATCTCCTTCCCCCAAATGGAACAAATGAGCATTCCAAAGATTACCGTTATGATTAACTAAAATTAGGGGGTCTTCCAATGTACAAAGTATGAGGAATAAGTTATATGTTCATTTAATGCTTTAGAATTGGATAGAATATGATGCTAGTTGATCAAAAAACATGATGCTGCTCATGTATAATTTCTAACGAATCACTTCTGATTAAGCAAATCTAACTAAGATTAATTTGGTACGTACCGATTGTCAAACTCAATATAATAGTCCATTTAGTTACCCTTACAATTAGTAATTATAATTTGAAAATGGCGAAATCCATCAGCATTCATTTAATAGTATTCTCCTGAGTTAACGGAATTCTTAGATCAAGCAGGAAGACAAAGAATGTCTGCATCGTGATGAGTCTACTAAGAATTTTCATATAAAGGCAAGCGATATTGAATGATCACGCACTTCAAGAGTGAATTAGGGATCATTGGATACTAGAAGCAGACAAAAGAAGCGAGTAATGATGAGAAATAAAGAAGGGAAAGTGAAGAATTTAATATGAATTTGGGATAACCATCATGAGTTCCCTCAGAAACGGAAAGAATCGGCCATTTAATAAATGTGGAGGACCACTGAGAAAACCCTCAGATCCCAGACGGGCCACAACTGCATTATACCCATGGTGGGTCTGGGCAGCTAAAGCAGCTGTCTCATCTGCTTTTGCTGTTTTACTGGCAACCATTTTCAAATTTGAAAAGATGAAAAAACGCTTACAGATTTACAGATTCACGTAGCTCTTTCACTTTCAAAATTTGCTGGCCAAGGTGAGTTTCTAACACAGAACAACGAGCATCACGGCATCAGATAAAAGAAGACATGTATAAAATGGCAGTGAGGGCCCTCCTCTTTACTAATTACTCGAGGTTGCCACTAGCCAGACGAAGGGCATGTGCCAAATCTTCAACTTCTTCTATTCCGTTATTTATTTGCTGAATCTTGCACTTTCAAGGCATTGACGATTTTGCTGTAAATGGCTCTAGGAAAAGCAATAATGGCGACTCTCCTTATTAGGGAAAATCACATCCAGACGGCACAACTCTCACATTTACAATCGAAGATCTTAAAAACTCAAAATTATTCAGACAACTTATGACATTCGTTTTGCCATGAATAAATAACAATGCTCTTGGACCAAGAAGGGAAATTCAAATTTTTAAATATAAAAGTAAATAAATTCGCTTGTAGTTTTACGAAGTTGAAATTGCACTTTTTTTTAGGCCAACTGTAACTATTTATATTGCAATAATCATGCAAATTTCTTATGATGTTCCAATCCCATGTAATTCAATTACTAAAACCGTAGTATTAAAAGAGAATGACTACGCGAAAATCAGGAGTAAGAAACTTGAATTGATATCTTTTTATATTAAACCATTTACAACTTGCGTATGAACATTACATGAGTTGGCAACAAGACTATAAATGATTACTGGGGCGTAATAATATTCATCTCTTAAACCGGTTTTGATCAATAGTGTTAAAAGACTGATGCCACACAAGGTCATCCGGATATTCCCATTCTGTGACTTTACGAACATGAGACTGGTGAGACATCTAATCATAGGGACATGCTTATCTGATCAGCATCGTGTAATGTTCAAATCATGTGTATTAAATACAGTTGTAAGGATAAATAAGTTTTCCTATCATTGCTAGCCGTGTTTCCATTGGTCAATAAGTCATCTTTTGCTGCTGATTCTACTCCTAAAGGTAACATTTTCAAGAGCAATCCACAAATCCAATCATCGAAATGTAATCCATGCAAAGTAGATTTTCTCGTATCTAACAAAACGCAGAGAAAACTTATATGCAACACAAAATACAAAGACCATCACCACGTGGACCATGCTTTTCATTTCCCATCGCTACACTATGAAATCAGAGATCTAGACAAATAAATATGTTCACTCAATATTCAAATTTCTCAAAACATGTTGACTTTAAGACTTCTATTTACAAGCAATTCATTCCTAAGGAAGCTGATGAACCTGCAAGGAAGGTAAACCATTATTAGGCGCTTGACAGAAGCTCTCTTCCAAGACTCTAGTAACAGCAATTTAGCAATAAAGCAGTTGATTTTTTATTTGGCCATAGTCCAGCAGGGTATATTATCGAGGAGGTTTATGATGTAATTTGATCGCTAAATTAAAAATAAAAAAATTGAAAAACAAGAGATACCTGAAAGTTGCTGATGACTAGGTGTTGTTTATCAATTTAATCACTCCCAAAGTCTTCATAACTCAAGCCTTCTGAAATTGAATCCAGCCTTTTATTGTCTGCTTTAACACCAAGACAATATTAAAGTTAGTCTCTTTGGATCTCTTTGGAGGTCCTTTTTTCTTTTTCTTTTGAAAGAGAGGGACTGATGTCTCTCACCTTGTTCTCTTTCAAGGAAGTTCTCATCAGCAACTAGGAAGGGCGACCGTGAATAGTTTTCTAGTATTTCTGACAAATGAGAAACTGGCGGTAAGCAACTAGAGACTGAAATCAAACTCTAAACAATAGGCATCAACAATAACCTGAGCAGTATTTTTCAAGCTCTTTCTATAATCAACCAAGGGGAAACATAAAGCAAGCAGAGGCGCACGTGGATAGACAAAAAGTCAGAGAAACAAGACTAACCAGAACTCTGAGAAAAATCAGCAGTCAGATCAGAAAAGCTAAAAGTCCTAGGAATCTGCCCCAAAAATCCAAATGAAGAAGCAACATCTGCAACCATAAGTGGCATTGATTGACAGTTGGACTCCACACTTGGGTATGATGTAACTGATGCATCACCAATAATTGGCCGTGTCTCCAAGACACTATTACCAGTACCAAACATGTAAGGAGAACCGCGTGAATATCCAGGTTCTGACTTGATCATTCCCCCATTAATTCCTTGCATCAGGCCCATGTTAGAGTTTTGAGCTGACAGTAAGCTTGGGGGAGCATCAATCCTATTGGTATGAGACATCTCAACTGTATTATGCATGCTTGTGCACAGGGATGATCCATCATTATTAAACACACTCTGTAAAGTAGAACCAACAGGATGTTGCATATTTTCAGGCTTCAGAGCTCCCACTTGCTCTGCAGCATAGCATGCTGGATTCTGGTGTACTGTAGCACAAAGAACATTTGTTAGAATGCCACATATAAAAAAATTAAATTTAAAGAAAAAAAGATGGAATCAAACATATGCCGTATAGACTTTTAAAAAATGAAACAGGTAACCGGTTTTTCTCCTTTTTTTTCACATTTTATCCATCCAATGACTACCACCTTTTCTACTTTCAGCAAGTCCAGATTCCATAGCATTAAAAGAAAAGTCTGGCTGAAATAAATGAAACCAAAACTCATGGAAGTGATAAAGACTCACATGCAGAAATATGCGACCCATTAGAGTGAGGTATTGGTGCAACTGCAGTTGACTGTAGTTGATTCATCAAATTCATCTGCCGTTCGAGCAGCCTGTTGAACTCAGTTATTTGCTGCATCACCACCAATCTTAAATAATAAGCCTTGAAGAACTCCTGATTTTCTTCTTCAAGCTTTTGCCAAACTGAAAAAGAAGAAAATAAAAACATTGAATATAGAGATAGTGGGTAAAAAAGTAACCTTAGGCTTTTGACTAAAATGCCCATTGGATTTAGGTTCAAGTTTTTCTTAAAAGAGAAGCCTAAATATCAAGTTATGACAAGCATAAGTTATTTACAACAATCTATGGGGTCAAAGAGAAGAGAACCAAGAGTTCAGAAAAATGAAAATATGAATCAAAAGGTAGCAAGGTTATTCTCAACAATACAGCCAAATAGCCAATAAAATTATACTGTCAATATAACTTCCTTTACCAAGTTCAATAATGTGTGTGTGTGTGTGTGTGTGTGTTTGTCCTGTTTTGATGGTGATAGAATACATCTATTCACTTCCAGCTTTCAACTCAATAATAATCCCATTCTCATTATTGTTTTGTCTTCTGTCACTTTCACTGACCTCTATTCTGCAATGCAATTTTACAGTTAAGATTTTCACATAGAATAGGATTAGCTATATTAAAAGCTAGGCTCTGACACTTAGACCCAACTCGTATGTTACGGATCCATGCTCTATTCAGAGCAATAAAGATGGAAATAATGACTAAGAAATCAAAAACACCTGGAGTAAAAAGAAAATCACATCAAAAGTCAAATAAAAAATGTTAATATTGTAGCATGTACTAGGATATCACATCAAGTCTCCTGGTAATTTAAGGTGGGAAATAAATGACAGAGAGCAAGTTTCCATTACCAAGTTCAGTGAAACCAGGCTCTATTTTTGCTTCATCCAGCAGCATTTTCACAACTTCTTTCTGGTTCATATATAATTGTAAACATCGTTCTATAAGATTTTGCACCTAGAATGAGGCAATTAAACAAATGTTATGGTTAGAAATCTAAATATTCCCCCAAGAAGATACTAGAATATCATAATTCTGAAAATCACATGAAGACATTTGTATATTCATACATAAATAAATGTCAAAATTTAAATGCCGAAGCCCTTCACCAAATAGGCGAGTGTGAACATTGGATTGGGATCAGAAATTTATGTAGCTACCCATATACATAAATAAAAACCAATATATACATGTCAAAATCCTTTCTCAAACAGATGCGTGCACACATTGCATGGGGGTGTACATTTTCTGTAGTTTCCATACTTTGGCATTGTCCATTGTCCAATCGCATAGCACCAGGAACTAATGTACCAGAAAAAGGGAGGCATTCTTAATAGGCAGAATGGCCACTAATCTGAAAACTCAACAGATTACAACTGATAGCTACCTGCTTCCACTACAAGTATAAATGCTTTCATTAAACTGAAGATTCTTTACTAAAGAAGTGCAAAGTGAAAACTATGAGCGCACCCAACGCTTTGTCAAACCAATTTTAGGAAGCTAGCTTTTACATTATCTCTTAAGCAATCGATGTCCAAAAACAATAGCTAAACCGCATATTTCTTGTCACATACTTGAGGTTATTTGGATGTTAGGTGGAAAAAATATTTCAAGTTTAGAAAAATTGCAAACTATGTTGTTGAATAGATTGTTTACTATATACACCAACCATACATTACTTATAGTTAAGCTGAAGATTACTTCTTACCAGTTGTATATCCTCCCGGGAAACCCGTCTCTCAGATCCACTTGACATATCTTAAGTTTTCAAATTTGCAGTTAATTAGTAGTGTGGTGAAGTTCTAGAATTTTGCAAGTTGAAGCTCCAGTCGTACTTTGAAGTCAACAAACAAGCCTTATAACAACCACCTGAAGACATAATAAAAGTAAAGAAAGGAATTCAAACCATATAAACTTTGCTTGTGATATTAAAAGGAAGAAATCAGGCTCATAATTTACTTCAAGAAAACAAACGCCAAAAGTAATGACGTGCATAGTTTATAACGGATATAAGCTAGGGGAGAAAAAAGGCAACAACCACCAGTTGAACATAACTTTCTGCCTGTAAACTATTTAGAGTAGCTTCATACGCACACAAGGTTTAGTCTTTGCAGAATAGGTCGGATCAAAGGGATGGATTTCTCCATTCCCGTGACCATGCTATATCAGCGAAACAACAGAAAAAGATGCAAAGTATAATTCAATCGTGCTCATAAGATTACAAATCCTGTGATCACAGAATCAACGAGAGAAGCTACAAGAGTCTCAAAACAAAATTAATTAAACCACGGATGCCTGCGTGTTGTTGAAGATTTCCAAATAAAATTCTTAGATAACCCGGGGGAGGGGAGAGTCTAAGGCCGAATACTGCACATTTTACCGGAATTGGACTGGTATTAGGGAACCTGGGAAACAAACAAGACCAATACCTACCACCTGAAGGCATAATAAGAGTAAAGGACGGAATTCGATTCCTCAAACTTTTCCAGTAGTCTTAAAATGAAGAACTCAGGCTCACAAGTTGCTTCAAAGAACCATACGCCGAAAGTAAATTGCGTGCGGAGCTTATAAAGGATACCAAAAAAAAAAGGAAAAAAAAAATGAAAAGGGCAACGACAGCCCCGGACAAGTTCAATAGAATTTTCTGCATATAAACAGTTTGGAGTGGCTTCATGTGCGCACACATTTGATCCCAAGTGCGTGTGACAAATCAAAGAGACGGATTTCCCCATTCCCATAAGCATGCTATATAAGAGAAACAACAGAGAAAGATGCAAAATCTAATTCAGTCGTGCCTGACACGTCCCGAATCATATGATCACAAAATCAATAAGAGAAACCACAGGAATCTCCAAAAACGAAATAAAGTGAACCATGCATGTGAGTTGGCAAAGATTTGGAAACGAAATTCTCGAGATACCAATTGAAAAAAGAAAAGTCCTGGAATAAACCCTAGGTGAGTTACCTGAATTGGATCGGAATTGGGGAAACTTTGAGAGGGGAAAGCTCTGTGTAGGGGGGAAAAGAAAGAGGTGACGAAGCTAATACCCTTGATGCCTCAATTCTATGATCAGCATCATTATTACTATTTTAAATTATTTATATACCTTCGTCTTTTCTGAGATGAGGGCCACAGGTGTTAGAATTCCGGACTTACAGACGGTCAATTGGGCCAAGAGGCTGTGCCGCATGCCAAGACGCGACACGTGGCAAGAGAGGGATGCACATGGTTTTCCACCTCGCGCTGCCCTGCCTCTCATTTTTGTTCATCTGTAAACTCTCTGCCCGAACATGAATTTATCCTGCACAATTATCAAATGAAAATTTGATTAAAAAAATATGATCAAAAAGCAAAATGGTAAACTTCATTGTTAAGAAAAAAAGACCGGATATGATTGGACCCTTTCCATCCCTCCTTTAAAGGGACTTCTTTTAAAAAAAATATCAATTTGTGGCTTGATTTACATATTAATACAAATGAGAAGAAAATAAGTAGGAGACAATATTATAAGAAAAAACCCATAAATTTTATTATTGTTGAGATTCTTTTCTCATAATATACTTCATATATATAAAAATAATTTTTATTTATTTAAAAAAAATTTAGATATATTTAATATTGATCTCTTACTAAAGTTAAAATATAATCGTAAGGTTTAAAGAATGTTTATAAGAGACTTACAAAATCACATGTTAAATGAGTTATAACAACGGCAGTGAAAATTGAACACACGTCCTTATAAGATATAAGTCTATTTTTTACTACTTATGTCAATTCTCATTAGCAAAAACAAAATTTTCTTACTACAGAGTAGTAAATTGTCCAAAAAAAAATAATTTTTCTATATAAAAATTTTAGAAAGGGTTTAGGCTCATTCACGATCTAAAGGCAGGGTGAAATATCTCTTTCTTTTAAGCAATATCAATATCGAGTAGAGTGAGCTATCAATTATTTTCAAATATAAACTTATACATAAACTAAGATGCCTCTCTAAAAAATAGATATTTTTTTATTATCCATTTTATTTATTAAAATTTTATTCTAATTATATCCTGATAAAGAGATAATGAATAGGAGATAAAGAGCAGTCAAAAAGTCCTCAATTTTTGTATAAAAAAAAAAACAAAGTCCTCAATTTATCCATCAAATTTTGGGCCGTTGAAAGGGACAAAAGCTAATGGGTCTAAAACCAACAATTCACACGACGGGTGGTGTTAATGGGCCTAATATCCCTGACCATGACTCCATTTCAATCCCCTTTCTATCCGTTTCGTTAGGCCCAATTAACAAGGTCATTATATTTTCTCCTTCGCATTCATTGGACAAACTTCGCACAGAAAGAAAGTCATTCTAGCTACAAATGGGGGAAAATGAGGGGTTTTTATTTTGGGGTCGGGGTAGGGGGATTTGCAGCCTCACTATTGATTTGTTTAATTGTTTTACAAGAATTGAGCAACCGGAAGCTCCTTGTAGTGTTATATATATATATATATATATATATATACACATGTGAAAAAGTTTAGGTGAGTTAATTTTTTATCTTGCTCCTTTTTTATCTTATTCTTCAGTATTAGATGAAAAATAATAATATAAAATCATACCAATAAGTAAAAGATAATTCTTTTTTTTTTTGGGGGGTACGTTTCAGAAAAAAAGAATAGGTAATTTACCCTTTGACTTTTACATACTGTTGGGGTTCCCGGCCCAATAATACCATTAAACATAAAAGAATAGAACAGCACACAATTAAACAAAAGTTAACTGCTGGACAGTATTTAAAAAAAAAATAACTGCTGGAGCTAACAGATAATAATAATAATAATAATGAATAGAGTTATATCTTATAATAATATTATTTTTATTTTTATTTATATTATGAAAGTTCATTTAATAGACAATATCATAAATTTTATTTTTTAAACTTTAAAATTATACGATACTTTTAATAAAAAAATTAGTGTTAAACCTAATTAAATTTCATATATATATATATACACATGTAAAAAAAACAGTTAACTGCTGGCATAAAAAAAGCAGGGGAAGAGTAGAAGGCTGGGAAAGAGGTGAACGGGAGCAAGAATGTCTGATTTTCCAGAACACATTCTTAAACACCCGAAATAAATCATTTGAAGTTTCTTTGTTCTCTCATTACTTTTTTGGTATGTTCGAAGAAACAAAATTGGAAGCCAGATTTTACCACGATATGTGTACAGGAGGCAACTCTCTCTACAGTCGTATAAAGCCTCGCTATTATCCAGCACTGGAGTTAAGACTTAAAAGGATTAAAAAAAAACAGTCATGTCAGAATTACATATCGTAATTTCAGAAATATATTTCACATGATTGATCACACCGCTGTGGCTATGTCACTGTATCTAGGTCTCGTTCTGTCATTCTCAGGTGAAATCCCCTGTTGTTCTATGGCCTTTCTCTTGTTATTACTGGCGGCTTGTGGCGATTGCGGTTGTTGTTGATGATCTAGTTGTGGCTGTGATGTGGGTTGTTGCCCATCAATTTGTTTTTCTTGTTGAACTTGTGGGTTTTGAGGAATTTCTGGTTCTTCAGGCTTTTGTTCTTCCAACTTCGTCTTCATCAAATGGGGTCGAAGCTTATTCAAATCTGAAAGCCTCACTGGCTTGAGAAAAAACTCCTCTGCTCCTTCCTCCAAGCATCTGTTTCGAGTTCACGTGCATAACCATATATAAGCATTCTACCTCAAAATGTTTACGGAGGTCTATACGAATACTCAGATTGTCTCCCCTATTTTTACCTGCTGATTCTTGAAGGTACATTCTCCGACGACATAATCACCACCGGTATGTTTCTCAAAGACGACGATTCCTGAAAAATCAAAGGGACTTCAGTAAGCACAGTGTTTGCAGAGACGACCGAATGAATTATTGTCTCTGATCTTAGCCATTTAAAGGATGCCCTTTTTAAGAATGGAATACTTTGATTATAACTATCCAGCTTTGTTTCTCATGAATAGTTTCGAAAACCGATAAGGAGAATATTGCGGGGGTTATTCTTTTCTCCTTTTCAGTTAAAGTGAGGAAACTTGATTCCCAAGTTGACAGCCTTCAGCAATAGTAAGTTGGATTTGGAATGCAGGGTTTCAAAATGGAAAGTCTTTCACATGGGTGTGTGATTTGAGCGAAAGGGTGATTATTCGGAGGGTAAAGACGGAGAAAAGTGGGGGAGAATTGGAATATAATGATAAAAGCGAAAGAGGACAAAGGAATAGAAACCAAAGCTCGAAAGCATACCTTGATTTTCTTGAGTAAATCATAGCCTGTCATGCCAGGCATACAGTAGTCTGTAATAATAAGATTCACCTCCACTTCCTATAACCACACAAAAATCCAAAAGGTTGCAGACACCATGAAATGAAAATGAAGCAAAAGTATTGCGGAAACGGGTCCGGGGAATATCAACCAGTTACGGCAGAAAAACAGAAACACGATACCTGATGATTGCCAGGAGAAACCGATGGCGTGCTGGGGTCGATCTGTTCATTGTCGCGCAAGCCCAGGAACTCCAGAGCCTTGCTACCGGAATCCACCGTAGTAACTGTTATTGAGGAAACAGAGTCCATTAAGATGAGCAAACCTAAGATCAGTGGAATGGAAGAAAGAACACCATTTGAAATATGTGAGGCCGTGACAGAGTTTTCTGTTGTGTGTTGGACGGCCAGCAATAAGTACCTTGATAGGAGGAGGTCTTGAGCAGCCTCTCAATCAGCTTCCGGTCTATGAGGCTGTCATCTACAGCCAAAACATGAAATTGGGACTCCGGGTCCATTCCCATTTGAACTGTTTCCGGATGCAGAACAAAACCCAGAATCGTGGGAGAGAGGAATAGATCAGAGCGGAGGAGAATGACCGTTGCTTGTTTTTCCGTCGGAGTAGGGTGAGGCTTTAGGGGAGGAGTGAGGGAGAAGAAGAGTTATGTATGGGAAGAAGACCCACCAAAATCCACATCCGATAAAAGCAAGATCCGACCAGATTTCATCCAAAATCTTGCAAGAATTGCAAGGTGATGTTGAATTACAGGGGAAGCAATGGGGGGACTAAAAAACAAACAAGAGATGGGGAATAAATGGGGAGTGAATATATTTTGTTTGGTTGGAGAGAGTGGTGGAAAGGATTTTTAATATATATAAGGAGTAGGAGGAGGGGAAGGAATGGAACGAGGGGAAAGGAGGGGAAAAAGAAAGGAGTGAGTGGGGCCCGAGAAAATCCGATCAAGAGATACAGGTGAGGTCAGCAAAGGGGCCTTTTTCTTAAAATTAATTTTAATAGATAAATAAGTAATGTTGAGGGTGGTGTTTCGGAAATCATGTGGCGCTTACCATATCTTGAGAGAGAGAGCAGGTGGTGGGAAAAGAAAGGCCATTTTCCTTTGATTCCCTTTTAAGATTTGCTCCTCATGCCATCAGCCATCCCATCTCCTGCATCTACCCATCCCTCCCATCTTTATTTTCTTTTCTCCTTATGTATATATATATTCTTTTGAGAAATTATCATTTTTAGTAGAGATTTAAACATTGATTAATCATGTTATCAAGAATCAAATTGTTTCATAAAATTTATCTCTAATTGAAGTTTCTATTTTTATTTCTTTATCTTTATTTTTTCCACCCGTTTTCCCTTCTGTTTATTTCAAAATTCTAGCTATATTTCATATGGTTTCTTTTTTCCTTTAACATCCGTCTAAAAGTTGTTAGATCCTTTTTCCCCCCCTTACTCATTCTCCCATTCCTTGATAAATTTTTATCTTGCAGTTTTTGAATTGAAAATAAGACTTTTATATTTGTTCTATATATTGTATCCATATAGATAAATGGAAAATTGAGCAAAGTCATGTAGATTTGAAATAGGGGTATGTGTGGAGATGGAGATGAGGGGAATAAGTTGAGAATATGGAGAGGGTATAGATGGTGTTGTTGTTCAAGAGGGTAATGATAAAGGGAGGGAACCATGCATGATTGGCGTGTGAAACGAGCAAAAGATTAGAGGGAGTCTCTATAAGTTAATAAAAGTAAGTAAAATCCCTAATGAGGAGTGGAATTTTCAACAGTGGTTGGAAGCTTTGGGATTGGACGAATATGGGCGTGGACCTGTCGGAATAAAGAAGAGAAAGGGTGAGCAGGGGTACATGCCGGGAATTTATAAAAAAGTGAGATGGCACAATTTGAGTGGGCCATTCCCCTTAGATTTTGTAGTGTCTTCTTCCTCCCCCCTTTTTCTCTCCCCCGTTATGCCCCAATGTTTCACTCCCAACGCCAATATTACGCCACTCTTTCCCTTTTTCTCCCCTCCTTTCTACACCCGTTATCATTTGTCATGTGGCCATGAGTCAAGTGTTCATATTCTATTTCCCCCCTCTCCCCCCCCCCTTCTCAAGTTCTATGGTCCTTCTCTTGTTGTTTCATTCAACCTACGCGTAAGGTATGACTCTCTCTCTACATAGACCAAATGTATATTTTTCTTTCTATATTAAAAACAACAACTAGAAACTCAGGTGCGATAGATTTAACAACTTGCCAAATTATGTACTAGTAAAACCTACATTAATAGCAATAATCGTTAGCTCAAGTAGAATGAGTTTTAGTCACTCGAGCATAAGGTATCGAGTTAAAATTAGTGTGAATAAATAAAATGTTTTGAAATAGCTGTAACTAATTGGGCTCGACAATGTTTAAATATGATTTAATCAAATAGCCATATAATAAGAAAATACAATCGCATATGTAGTATATATTGAATCTTTAATATATAATATATTTAAATAATTTAATTATATTAAAAAAATAGTTAAATTAATTAATATGGGATATTTTCTCTAAAATATCATAATCATTTACCTTAACACTCTTATTACCTTTTTCTTATTTAATTATTGTTGAAGGAGTGTCAATAAAGACGATTTAAAAAAAATAATAAATATAAAGAAAAAAATTTATATTAATTAAGTCATCATCAATTAAATTTTATATTAATGATAGGAGAAGTGACATTTTTGTTTTATACATAAGTAATAACACTTGTAACAAACATCTTTATAAAGTATCTATCATATTATTGTCAAGTAGATTTCAATCCGATGTAGCAACATCCGGCAAAAAATAAGTCTGAAAATACACATAGCTTAGGTACCACTAGACGACAAGGGGATCAAGAAGAATCTCATGTAATTGACTCTTTTTACGGCAACTTGAAATGTACAGAGAGTGAACTCGTGATGATGACGACGACATAATGACAAATACTAGTATTGAAACCTTAAATATATATATATATATATATATATATCAAAAAGGAATAACAAAGAATACTAGCAAGCTAAGTGCGTGGTTTATGAGAGTCACATTATAAGACGAAATCCAATGAATGCTGAACAAACTCTTTGTTAGAATTTATAAATCGTTAGCTAACGCTGATGTGTGCATATTTTAATTATCGCAATGGTGAGAGTAAAAGACGCGTCGCATTGGGAAGTGGAGGGGGGAGGGGTGTTTTAAAACAACGTCAACAGCCATAAGCTTCAACCCCACCACGCACCTCCTCTCCCATCACAACGGAGGCACGCAGAGACATGTTCACATGTACAATTTCATTATAGAGGGACCAAAAGTTTTAAATCCCTTGTTCACGCCCTGCTCCCCAGAATTTTAAATCTTTTTTTTTTCTTGTGATCCCATTTATGGTTCTATTCTCATCCCTAGCTAGCTGTATGAGCAAAATGCATAGCCAGCGTGGCTCATCATGCGGAGACAGTTAGTTAAAGTTTCATTGTTCCTCTGGTAGGTGCTATTTAATGATTTTGTGGAGGATCACGTTTGTCAATACTATGATGAAATGTCGCATTGATAGCTTCATAATCACTTCCACCTGCAACTATTTTTGTTTTCTTTATAAATAGTTCCGGAGAAATACCATTAAGTGCGGTTTATATATTTGTTCGAAACAATTATTTTCTTCTTGGGAGAAAAAATCCGAGTATACAGTATAGGAGCCATTCTGATAACTCAATAGTGCTATTTAAATAAATATAATATCTACGTATCTTGCTGACATTAAGAGATCCAAATTACATATGTCGAACAAAACAGATAAGAATGAGTAGGCAACGATATTGCAAGTATTGACAAACTTCAAAATGATATGGCAAAGGCTTCATTGGAGATTCACCAATTAGGCTTTATACTACTTTCCTTGTGCTTGTGCGCAATCTTTAGGTATGGAATGTATATAAAATTACATATCTTAAAAAATATGGACAGTGGAGTAGTCTCATTTTTTCAAGTATGTGTCCAAAAATTACAAGTTTCGGTCTTTTCAAGTATTTAAGCAACACTAATGTTTTTAAATTCTTAATTGGGGTGTAATTAATAACATTCTTTAAATTGAGACACCTCTTGAATAAAAGCAAGCAGGCAAAAAATGTATAATTTTAAAAATTATTAACTAATTTATTAAATGATGTAAATTAATTAAAAGTACATTGTAAATTTAAACAGAGCAAGTATAAGAGACGAATAAAGTTTAAAGGCGATTTCGACCCTCCCATTAACTCATGAAGTGCTAGGTCAATCAAAACTCACGAAAATAATTTTTAAAAAATAAATCTAACTACTCTCCCTCTTCCTTACAAAATCCAAAAGTTTCCAATTGATTTAATTGATAAAAATTTAGTTCATAATTTATAAGAGTATAAATTTAAATATTATTGTTAATATAATAATTTTATTAATTTTATTAATAGATAACTTGTTTATTGAGTTTAAAAACATACCATAATTATGATGTGTTTATAAATTTAACTCAATTAAAAAAATCACAAAAATAAAAATATCTTACATTTACACTATAATTTAATTACATCGTTCGTTGGCAAAATAAAAAAGGTCAGTAGGTCCCAGGTGATATATGTACAGCGAAGCAGGAGCCATCGATCCAGGTTGCCAAAACACGATCCGGGGATCCTTGGAGGATATGGTCCTTGCCGCCTCCGTTGCGCCTGCCACGTGGCCCCACGCCTCACTCACCGATAAGCTGTCCACGCTCTCTCTCTCAATTTCAGAGCCCCAACAGGTTAAGCCATAATCATAAAAATATTTCTGTAAAATTATTGTATAGAAAATTGTTATATTTTTTAAAAAATATTCTTATTATTTAATAAAGATAATACTTATATCAAATTTCTTAAACCTATTTCATTAAATTTTTCAATTATATTCAAACATGTATAATATTTTTTTATATATATTTAAATTAAATTAAGAAATTAAAAATAATATGATATATGATAATACGATCAATATAATTAGAGAAATTGGCAAAACAAATATAATATAAATTTTTCCTCTTTAATAATTAATAAAATTAATGAATAAAAATAAAATACTTCAACGAATAAAGATAGGATGAGAAAAAATAATTAAAATGGAAGACATGATAACGAGAAGAAATGTAGTGATATATTTAAATTAAACTAAGATTTTAAAATAAATGAATAAACATTTAACTCGTAAAATGAAGAGTGCTCTAACCTTTTACGTTCACCAACAGGGACATTTTAGCCACCGCACTTGAATAGATGGATCTCATGTGCGGGTAGGCATCTATTATAGACATGGGGTATACTACTATTTACCCCCTCCTAATAAGGATTAGGATTCCATTGGACCTTCAATTTAATCACGTGATAATTGGTCTATCAAACAAAAGTATCAATAGACAAATTCACGTACATGTGGGCAAATTAATTTTAAATATGGAACACGAGGAAAAACCAATTAAAGCACAACTCCGGCAACGCAAATATTAATTAATATCACGATTTTCTTTAAATGAGTGCGAATTTAGAGAATCGGGCTGAACGAACGACACGGAAAATGAAAGAAATTCTTGCATTATTATTCCTAACCCGGCCGAAAACAGGATCCATGTATCTTCTGCTAACGATGCCGGATGCTCCAATGAATAATTGCCACGCTCCAAACAATTGTTCTACTAGCAGACATGTATTCGTAGGCATTAAACAATACTTAATATGAAATATACTCAATTTATTAAACTTTGTATAGAGCATCAAGATTGGTTTTTTTTTTTTTTTGGTTAGAAAATGAAAATTCTTAAAGAATGGTCTGCCCACACAAAAAAGATGTTTAAAGAACGAGCCAGGATATAAAGCTGACCGGTTAAGTGGGTAAATGTAAAGGTGAGACAGCATTGTGGTGATAATAAAAGGAAAAAGGGAAAATAGCGGAGGAAACTGTAACGGTGCATGTGACCGCATTGTTGAAGGGAATTGGGCATGAGACCGTATGGACCCCACCAATGACTGAAGCCACATAGATGCCCCCAGACCACCGTATCAGTCTCGGGATCCTGTCAGACTCCCTGATAACTACTTTCCTTTTATTTCTTTTATAATAATATTTTATTATTTACACCTCTCTCAACCTTATATTTTGTTTTTTTTTTTTTACAAATTACAATGTCCCAATTTCACATGAATTCCTCTCTGTTTTTATGCGTTAGAATGGAGATGCATGTGGGGGACCATGTAAGGGTTAGATTAAAATCCGTAGTGGGGCTAAATTAATTAATTAACGAGAAGATATTATTAAAAGACGAAGAAGAAAATAAAACACGACACACATGGGCAGTAGATACATGGTCCCCCACTTCTCCCTTCTCCTATCCTAGCTTTGCTCCATGTCCTGGGGCTTTTTCATTTGCAAATGGACCCTCCATTAATTTCCATTATTTTGCTGAGGGTCTCTCTTCTCATGTCCTTGCCCACGCACACAACACAACACACATTGCTTTCTTTGCATCAAGTGGCCGGTCACCCGTTTTCATTCTGCCGGGTATCCTTCCCTTTTATCGCCCGTCACCTTCCTTTTCCACCTAAACCCCCATTAATTCCCCTTCGCATGCGCCGAAAAATTAAGTGTGAGCGGATTTGACTTTCTTCCCAATTGGAATTCCCAAAGTCAAGACTATAAATATAAGTATACAAGACCACCTACAGATCTTTAGGTTATGATATATATACACATCTTATTGTTGTAAGGTTTAGATGGACCCTCCACTTTGGGGATGCTTATTAAACCTAACAAATAGCATTAGAATTATTGAAATTAATTAATAGAAATTAATTTAGATAATAAAAAATAGATTTATATCCTATAAGAATATGAATTTAATTTTTATTGTCATTATTAGATCTCAACAATTTTATAATTTATTTATAAATATTATTTAAATCCTAATACTTTACCGTATTCACATAAGCTTTTTTTGTGAAAAAAACAAAGAATTGCTGAAATTATGCATCATATAGAACCCTCTTTCATTAGACCCAACACCATGCCTACACGTATCGTCAACTCGTATGTACTATTTATTTCTTTACGGATCCCGCACTTGACAGCTACTGATTCTATTAGTACCGAAACTCAGTGCCGTATATTTTATTATTTGACTTCATATCAAAAAGTGCCAAGAAAATAGCCAAAATAATATTCTCCCTTGCGTGCGTGCTCCTCGGAAATTAATAACGTGACCTAGAGGGAGGGAATATATAAGACGAAGCCTCGTTTAAAATAAGCTGACCCACACGTATTCACAATTACATGTAACTAGACTCCAACCTAACTAATACTAATAATACCCAAGACGGAACCCCGTGTTTAATTGTAATGTCATTCATTGCCAATATATGCTTTTTGGGGGGAAAAACGAAAAATAAAAATTGAAACTTGATTGATTCCCATAAGCCCCGACGATATTCATATTTAAATCTGTTTGTTTCCGCATGGCAGCACGTGGGTAAGTTTCATATTTTGTATTTGACGAAAATGGAGTTAAACGATCATGACATTTAATTCCTTATTTTTTTTAAAAAAAATTCTAAACAATTTTGTTAAAATGGACCATTTTCATAATACAGCACTGTATTCGAATAAAATGGACCAAAAAAATAAAGAATAAAACAACGTTAACAAAGAACTCAATTTAGAAAAATAGGCAGGAGGGGCGGTTGTAACCAATTCAAGATAACTGTCGTTGATGATTTGAGGGAATAATTGATTAAATTAAATTAAATTAAATTAAAGTTGGTAAAACTAAAAGAATTGGATACAATGAACGAATGGTCCAGCCACGCAATCTTCAAAAGATCTACGGTTGTACCTTGAGATCTCTTTAAAAGAAAATATAGAGAGTCATGGCACGTCATATTATTGATTACGCGTGATTGTGAATCTTGTACGTATTATATAATATCATGGGAATATATATATCTCAGCTGTCCCGAACTTTACAAATTTCTCAAAAAGTGCCCCAAAGAAAAGGGTTATTCAAATTACCGTATAGAGCCAGATTGGATTATATATAGAGTTGGTTATCCATCGTTTTTGTGCGGTTCATTCGTAGGGAGAAGCGTGATTCACTTACCCTCTGGTTACTTACTTGAATCCGTGATATGTTTTGGACCACAATGCCGATATACAAGAGTGAATAAAAAAATATTTTATTATAGTCTGGGAAAATGGTATTATCAACAGATAAGGAAGGTTCAGCAGAATTAGAAGTACTTTCATATGTTGATGTGTGGTGTCCGCTGCGATTGCGCGACCTTTCCTTATTCGTAATCACAAGTTAATTAGCCTTCATGTTGGGGACTTTTATATAAAAAAGGTTTAAATTAGTTCACGGGTTTAGTTGGAGTAAATTATGGATGTTGACCGGAGGAAGAAGATCAGAAAAAGTGTAGGGCTGATAGGTTTGAAAATATATAAAGAGAGAAAAAAAGAGTAGAACCATGCGTTTGACAATGAATCAAATTTAGCATGTAAAAGATCTTGTTTGACATAAGAAGATATGGTACAGAAGCATGGTGTGAAATTCAAGCGAAGTCTAACCAGAGAAACTCATCAATTTGCTCTGGACCAATAATAGAAGACAATCTAGAAATGGTATTCTGTTTCACTTTCAGAACGCCTGCTTTAGTAAAAAACGTGTGTGTGTGTGTTATAATTTGACTAAATCTAATTAATTAAAACATCTTCCACTGCGCACGGTTCACCACACTATCCCAATCCACATATTCTCAAGAATTTAAAAGAATGAATGAGTTGTCCGTTAATGGTCGACTGAATTTCTCGGGGAACAACAAAAGGGGGAGGAGGAACTGTTGTTCCTTTGAAGAAAGAAAAAGTGAATGGCTTTAATTTAGAAGAGGTTCCTTTCGGATGGCGTGTCCTAAACCAAAAAAGCCTACCAATTAACCTTGTTTTGCATAATAGCTGTGGAGGTACAACTTCAAGAGGGATGGTCGTGTATGGCAAGACTTTTGAAGAGTGTGTTTGGGTGACTGGAACCCACAAAAACGAAAAGTGAGGGAGGGACACAGAGAACCCAATGAGGGTACGTACGTACAGTCCAAAATGTGGATGAGTTTGAAGAAACAAGTGGATGTGGATTGGTACTACGCACTACTCTATCAATTAATGTCTCTCTCTCATTCCTAGAAAACAAAAGGAAAAAGAAAGCATCTTTCTCACTACAAAATTATGGGGTTTTCTATCTCATAATTCCTGCCGGCCATTGTGGGTCACTTTCGTCTTCATCTTCCTCATATCCTAAAAAGATTCCCTCGTCTTCTTCATCTACCTCCACCTCCAGAACTCATTCACTCAACACACACTGGTTTCTGGTGGGCACACTTTCCCTATTTTTAATTATTTGTTGACTCCTCCTCATCACTATCCCATATCTAGTAGTAGTTAGCGCTTAATCTGTTAAATATATATAGATAGAGAGATTGTTCTAATTGCAGTATTCAATGTATATTCTGATGGTTATAGAAGCAATGTAGGTGAGTTGTAAACTAAATTTGTGCCTTCCCTTAAACGTTGCATATTCCATGGTGGCCATGAGACCTTGGAATATTCCCACTAATCAAAACGTACGTGAACAACGACACCTAACCTTGGAGAATACTGTATACTTTTATGTTTCGCGACTGTTCCACTCCTTTCTGGGTTCATGCACCAAATCTTTTTTGGGATTACTTTAATCAGTTTTGCTTAATATTTTGGGATCAACGTGTGTGGTATTAATAATTAATGATATGTTTAAAATTAATTATGCTGTGAATCAAAACTCTCAAAAAAGGGAAAGCCCACTCTGTCGATCTGTCCATCATATGCGCCCTTACGGACGCCAGTTGGGGCAGTGTGAGTTTTGGTGTCCCTATGGAATGCTATAGGGACACCCTTATCCATCTCTAAATATGTTTTCTTAATACATAATATATATATATATTAATTTGTGCGAGTCCTGTATATATACATGTAAGGCAGTAGCCTTATAATTCTCTTGTAATATTCCCCATCCCTTACAGTTTATTATGTAATCTGGGAAATATAGGCACAATATAAACGTTCAGGTTGTACTTAAAGTTAGAAAAGGGAAATAATTCTGAACATTAATTTTGTTTGTTTTAGGATTATTCTTACAACATAAATCAGTTTATTTTTCAGCAATTAGACAGCGTAGGCTTCTCTTGTGATTGCAAAGCATTCAGACTTACCGTAGTATCATCGACCACAATCTATTTACCCAAATATTAAAAAGGGACGGCAGATTAGATTGGAACTCAAAAACAGAATTTTGATGTTAAAGCCTGCTGTTGAAGTGACTAATCATGTACTCCTGGGGAAAACTGATCTATACTGTATATAGTATGTACATAGAGAATGACACACAGAGTGACTTCTGTAATTAGTGGCTGATTAATAGATTAATATTAACATTTAAACAAGGGATGCAGGGGTGGCATCATCGCTAGCGCATAAACTAGAAGAAGAAGCAACAAAATTCTGAAGAGCCCGTAGGAACGAAAATAACTGATGACGATGATGATAATCCGGTGCTCAGGTCAAACGCACGTAATAATGAGAAGGAATCTTCCATCTTCGAGGCTCATCAGAAAGAAAGCCTGTAACAAACACCGCTCCTTTTTCCTTTCTTTTTTCATTTTACTTGAAATGGTCAATTTGTAGTGAAGGCCGGAGAATGAGGCAAGGATACGAGTATTATGAACATGCGGCTCAACATCCATCATGCTCATGACCACAATAATCAGAAATCTCAAGAAATTAATAAGAAACATACTTGTCTTACGAAATTAAATCGTACAGTTGGCCAGAAAAAGATAGAAGAATTCAAACATAACGATGTTCATTCAAAGCAAAATCACAAACCATTTCAATTTGATTACCTTTTAACCAATATTCTGTATTGAACTATTTCCTAACGTTAAAACCTTAATCATCAATCATCCTCTACAGAAGGTAAACAAATAAGATCTAGCGGCTAATTTTCTGTGGGCCAAATATAGAGGAGGTTGAACGACTCGATACGGATTAAAAATCTTGAACCGGCGGCCCAATTGACCAGTATGAGTTTCGTTAGATTTGCAGATCAACCTTAGCCGTTAAGTCAAGCTCTAGTAAATACTCTCTAAATCTTAAAATTAGACAGATCAATACTAAATTCACCTAAATTTTTTTATAATAATTTGTTTTTTCATCCAGCTCGGTTCACAGAATTGTATGCCTTGAAGTTTAACCCGCAACCGAAAAAACCCAAAAAGAAGTTCCAACCGATCCATTTCTAGTTGCAAGTAGAAGATTTGTCAACTCGCGAAATCATAAATTATGATCTTACAAGTTTATTTCACATACTAGTATCAAAACATGGAATGAAAAATGTCAAAACGCCAATCATCTCTTACAATGCACAAGGGACAGGTGTGATCAAAATACAACATCGTTCCATGATCATTCAGTAATCAATATGTAGACGCTATGGTAAAACACTAAATAGCCCAAGAACTCTCTCCTACAATTTATATACGTATCACTCACGTTAGTAATTGCATATTACGTAGGTATAGACCGATAAGCTGAAGCTCACAAGATCTTCCATTTTGCTTCAAAAGCAGCGCAAATCCTAGTGAGACAATATGCAGCACTTAGAGGGTAGCCAGAGACTGCAATCAATAAGGAAAGGTGGTTAGAAACTAGTAAATATCTAATGGATAGTGCATGTTAAATAACTCGTATGTGTGAAAGAGCAAAGATGGCTGAACGTACTTGCAATAAGTTCATCTGTGTAATCTGTCTCAATCTTTCCATGGGCCATAACACCTACCTGAATTTAGATTTGTCTTAGAAAATTTCTGGGTTAAATGAAAGGTCTGAGATGAAATTCAAACAAAATCAGGAGTTGAACTTCTGAGATTACCACAAAGACGGGGTCATGTTAGAGGGAATATCTGTCACATAGTCATTCATATTCACCAGCTTTTGTGAACTGGATGAGAAACCTAATGACTAAATTAATCAATTAAAATATATAAATATTGCATAAATGTTCTTTGGCAAGTGCATCTAAAACTAAATTACCTCTCTTAAAGAGTAAACAATATATCAATATATAACGGTTAAATCATTAGAGAAACTCACCTATTTTTCGCGAGTCTAGTGGTAAGTGTTGGGTTACAGGGTTTTTGATCACGCGGAGAAGTTTCTCACGCTTACCAACAGCAGTTATGCTCAATTTCTGAAGTAATTGCACTGCAAGGTGGTAAATTTCAAAGCAGCAAATGAGAACTTTAATCTTCACAAACAAAGGCAGGTGCACGAATCACCGCCACACGACACTAGTGCAGAGAAAGAAAATAGCTAGATTTACACATGACACCAGCGAACCGCTTGAAAGTTCTTGGTATACGAACATGGGGTTTAACCTCAAAAAGAACACCCTTTTCAGTTCTTACATACACAGCTTTCACCCTTCCTGCTTTATTTAGTGGGCTATCCAAAATCATTAGAAGGGCCTGAAAGTATTATTCAATATAACATGAGATAGGATATAGAAAATATACAAGACTACTCTTACATCTAACTTGAGGAGAAGTTGTTGGGGTGGGGGGGGTACTTCACTCTGATTAAAGTCATGAAGCGAATGAAGTGGAAATGCAAAGACAACGGATGGAACCAACTTACATATGAATTTAAGAGTGATTATAATTAATCAATATGCGGCATCGTACGGATGAGAAAAAAAGGCCTCGACGAACCTGATGAACGATGTCGGGCCGGTAATCAGCAGGATTTTTGTTATGTTTACGCAAGAAATTGGCATGTTCGTCCGAATTCAGAATCTGGTAACTCTGCGGAAATAAAGCCAGTCAGAGGAATGGAAGAATATAACATAGATTCAAGCAATGTAATGGAATGTTGTTCTATCTGGAGAGTATGGGATGTTACCCATATAAGTGACGCCCACATGCAGTTCAAATGCAAAATAGTAGCTATTATACGAAAATTAATAATAATAAAAATGAAGGCCACAAACTGGAAGAAAGACAACAAATTTAGACAGCGAAAGAATACCTTACCAACTTTGGCGACTTCCAAAGAAGCCCTTTCAAGAACGAATATAACCTTAGACTTGTGAGTGTTGCCGTCACTTGGCGCTATTGGAATACCTTCAAGTTCATCCCCCGCAACCGCGTCTTGTGCTTCTTCAGCAGTGTTTTCTTCCTCGAGGGAGTTTGAACTCTCTGTCATAGCTCGCTTGACTACTTCCACGGGTTCTGCTTCTTCATCTTCTTCGTGGTCGTACTTCTCCTTCTTCTTTCGCTTCTGATCCTTCACACCATAAGGTCGCGTCATTGCCGAAGCTCCTCAACAATGGAAGACCTACGTGCTTCGGCTGAATCAGTGGCGAACTTCAAACAGAACCAAAAAACTGGAAGCTAAGGCTTTGTTTGGTTTGAGGGGTTTTGTAGAGGAGGGGAGGGGAGGAGTAAATGTGTTTAATTGAGAAAAATAGAGGAAGGGAGAAGGAAGATTTTTTGTTTATATATACTTTCCTCTTTTTTTCTTCCCTCTAAAAGTGAGAATTTTTAGAGGGAAGAGAAATTTTTTAACTATGATCAAATTACCCTTTATATATTTTTAATATTTTAATTGTGCCTTTAAATCTTTTTATTTTTATTTTTTTTACATTTAATTTTTTTAATTATTAAAATTTAATAAATATAATAAATTATTTATATATTATATTAAAATCTATAATAATTATAAAATTAATAAAAAATAATATTAAAATTTTATCATATTTTTTAATTTTTTTTAATTTTATTATATATATAAATGAGATAAAAAAATTTAAAATTTATAAATTAAAAAAAATTGATATAAATATTATAAATAAAAAGTAAATAAATTTAAATAAAGAGATAAGGGTATATTTATCAACTTTTAATTAACTCTACTTTCTTCCTCTTCTCCCTTCTAAACTAAATAAAAAATATTATTAATTAACTTCATCTATCTTTTCCTCTTCTCTTTCAAATTAATTTAATCTACCTTTCCCTCCCCTCTCATTTAAACTAAATAAAATCTAAAGAAACGGCGATATTCGACTCTAACTAGGGACTAGGGTTTATTGTCCAAAAATACCAGGTAGGAACCACGGTTTCTTTTGTTCTGTTTTTGTCTTTTGCTTTTTGTTGATTGGTTGGGTTGGGTTGTGTCAGAGGCCCAACCTGTTTCTTTTTGTTGGAAGAGGGAAAATATATGACAGGGATTATACCAAAAACAAGATTGACCCGAATCATTAAATTAATAAAGAGATAAGATATTAGAAAATATCACTCTATTTTAATTTTAATATAATATTTTGAAAATCATCTTAATTTTATTTTTAAAAAATTATATTACTTTTAAATTATAAATAAATTTAATTATTTTTTAAAAATTTTTATATTAAAGAGAAAAAAATTCATAGGAATAAGTCTCAAAATTATTCTACGTAGATTTAAATGAAAAGATATTTATAATATATTTAATTTTTTAAAAATATTATTTTATTATTATTCTAATTATAATATTTAAAAAATATTTTAATTTTTAAATATTTAAATTTATATTTGAGAATAATAGATATTTTATTTTATTTAATATTAATATTATTTAAAATAAAAAAATTATTATATTTTTAAAATTGTGAGATAATTTTTTTTTAAAATATTATATATATATATATATATATGAAAGTTCTCCACCAGCGATTTACGGACTTGGATTGCAATAGGCTCCGCAGTTGCTCGATTAACCGCCATCTTTGCGACGTCATTCATGTTTGCTCACGTGTTTTATAAACATTCTCCCCTCCTATACTGCACCTTAAATGAAGCAGTCAGGCCAGGTCCTGTAGTAACCTTTCATTTAATACAATTTAAAATGAAAATTTAGAAGGTTATATACACTTCCTTCAATTAAAAAAGAAAATACAAATACTTAATTTTATATACTTAATAATGATATGCTTTTTTAACTAATTCAGAATAAGTAAATTTTAAAATATTAATAACAGTCGTTAGATGAAATAGGATAAAAATAAATATGTTTTAATTTAATTGAATAAATTTTATTTTTCCCTGATAATTAAAAATGTTTTAATATACAAATTTAATAATCTTACTTTTCTAAAAATAAAAATAAGAATTTTTATATTAAATTGTTAAACTTAAATTGTGAAATTTTAATTTATATTAGTTAAAACTGTATAAAAATAAATAATTAAGTTTGAATAATCACAATGTTAATCTTGAAAGAAAAAAATATCGGCCAAAAGGATTTATTAAATTGTGGCAAAAAAAAAAGATTTATAAAAGAACTAAAATGATTAAAGGGTTGATATCAACGGTCAAGATTCAAACTAGGAATGGCTGGTACATCGCCGACTGAGTTCACTCTAGGTTTTCCCTCTTTCGCGCCAGCATCCACAAAAACGCTGGGTTCTTCTTCTCTTATCCAGCTACAGCAGTTACGCGGGAACCCCATAGTCGTCTCTGAAGATTAAAGAAAACCCCTCATACTCTACCAGTGATAAGCAACAATGGCGACCCGAGATGGTGGTATCAAGGCCACCTCAATAAACGGCGTTAAGTTGTACACTATAGCATCCCAGCAACCCTCGCGAGCTTCATGGCTTCCTTCCAAGAAACAGAATTCTCATCGAAAGATAAAGAGTAATCCACCATCACTATTTCTTGTAAATTTCACTCTATAATTTTCGAACTTTATCTAGCCATGCTTTATTTTGTTATTACTCTCTAATCTTCAGTTCAAATTGCTTTTTGCTGCGCTCTGCTGCTACATTGAACTCCACGTGAAAAGTGTTACGCAAGAATGGTAGTAACTAAGGAAAATAGCAGGATCCAATGAGAGTAATTACTAACAGTCAAGGGGATTTCAGGATGTGACAAATCAGCCATCCTTAAGTGCATATAAGCTCAATTGGTTGAATAATAAGTGGGAGTAACATTACTAGACTATTCAAATTCTCTGCATAAGATTGCCAATTTTCATGGTGAATGATATTATACTGTAGTTATATTATGTTATTTACTTGGTGTTTTTATCCATCAATAAGATATATTCGAACATTACTAGAAAAGCACTGTCAAAAGTATTTGTATTGGGACGTTCTTTTAAATAAATATGTTTATTTTCTTACTTTCTTATTATTGTCTTTTTGCTAACTGTATTTAATATCATCATTTTCTTGAAGATTTTATTTACTGTTTTCTTTTATTCACCTACTTGTTTATTAGGTTACACGGAAAATGTGCAATTGCTGCAAGATTTGAGTTTTGATAATGCAACGACAAAGATTAAGGCAACTCCTGATGGGGACTATCTTATAGCATCAGGTACTTCAAATTTGTGTGAAGTGGTTAGGGTGGTGAACCATAAGTGGGTGGAGATGAGATAGTGATTTATGCAAATTTTATGTGACCTTTTTTTAACTTTGTATATTGCATTTATACTTGATTGTTGATTCTGGGATTCAATATTTCATTAGAGATTTATTCCTCATTATTTTGGGATTCCTGACATGGTTAGTTGAGCGGTAAATGAGTCACATGGTTACAATATTGCATAACCTTCATCTATGAAATGCGTTTTTAGTGTTTTGATAAAATTAATGGACATAAATTAATAACAAAATCAATTTAGAAGCGGATAACTAATGTTGATGTAATTTTGAATTTTAGGTATATATCCACCTCAAGTAAAAGTATATGAGGTTAGGGAGCTCGGATTGAAGTTTGAAAGGCACTTAGATTCTGAGATTGTTGATTTTCAGGTATTGAAACTGGTTTTATTTTCAAAAGCTAATGTCTTGAGGTATCGATCGTCTTCAATGTATTTCATTTTTTGTGCAATGTATACTGCATATAAACTTTTCATTTTTTTTCTAATGCTGTTAGTTCCTTGTTTTATGTTAGTATTATGTTTTCGAAGTTCTGGTCTGTTTTAAATTTCACTCGACCAGTCAGCCCTTTAACCCTTAGGTTTTTTCTTGTAATCTTTCAAGGATTAGAAGAATTCATCATTGTTTATGAACTATTGCAATACTTTTTATTGAATTATAATTATAATTCATGCATCTTCATGTATCCCCCTTATGTTATGGCTTCATATCTCAAGTACCATAAGGATTCCTATATGTATCTGTTTGATTGTCTATGGTTCCCTGAATTTTGTATATTTCACCGGTAGCTTGAGTGCTTTGGCTTTCATGTTATTCTCAGTTTGAACTGTATAAGTTGGCAAACTTATTTAGCTCTGGCTATTTTCCTTCAAATTGTTTTTATGGCATCTCTTCTTTGAAATTTATGTACAGGGAGACCTACTCTTATGCAGTTCTCATATTTCATTATTTAATTTTCTTTCAATAATTTTTCTTTTCCTTTAGTTTGTTAATTTATATTGATTTCTAGACTCTTTTCATCTGCTATTGATTCAGAATTTCAGTGTATCAGACAAGGTTAACTTATGTATTTTTCTGCCTATTTTAAAATTCTTTTATATTGATAATTGAGCATATTGTTGCTTATGTAGGTTTTAAGCGATGACTATTCAAAACTTGCATTTTTATGTGCTGATCGATCAGTTAGTCTTCATGCCAAATACGGAAAACATTATAGCTTGCGAATACCCAGTTTTCCTCTTTATCCTTAATGTTTATTGCTCGTGAAGCATAACATGCATTATGCTTCAGAACTTTTTGTCACAAGTTGTGATCCCTTTCTCCATGACTCTCTGACAAAAAGATTAATACTTTTAAAAGACATTAGTTACATAGAAGCAGGAGATTTTCTTCCCCTTTTCCTGTACACGTGAGTCCAAGACTCTGCAGTTATACTGCTTCCCAAGTCATTATACTTGGAATATTTTTTAAATTAAATCATAATCACAGATCTCTGAGAAAGTTTTTGATATGTTGTCCTCTGTGGATTGATTCATGTATATTCAGTTTCTTTTGTGAGAATTGTAGTGGATTTTAATGATGTTTCAACTTTACAGGATGGGTAGGGATATTACTTATGATTGCTGGTCCTGTGACTTGCTTTGTGCTGCCTCTTCACCAGATTTATACAGAATTAATTTACAGCAGGTATTTAGCATATAATTTGCTGTTATGAACACCTCATTTGTGTAGCAAGAGGATACCTCCTCAAATTGGTTCAATGTAGAAATTATTATATGCTTATGCTTGCATTCTCTCTCCGTGGTTTAAATTACATTTCATGAATTTTGCTTTGTCATTTAGTGTATAATTTGTCTTTGTTTACTCATTGGATGCTGATATCCATATCCAGTTTAACAATCATCCATTTTTCTGTCTTGCAATTTGTTTGTGTCTCAAAAAAGAAATGTAATTGTGGAAATTTGAAGGATTGAAAGTAGAGGGAAAAAGCCTTAAAATATTATTAATCCTTTGAATGAATGAGAATATAAATAGGCCTTTATATAGGTAAAAATATAAACTAATAGACTAAATCTAGAATTTATCATAATCTTAATATCTCAGATTTATTCTTCTAAGATATGATAATTTAACATTCAAATTTGATCATAAATAATATCTAAACTTAATTTTAGATAATTAATTAAATAACTAACAAAACATAATATTAATTAATAATTAATTCTAAATTAGGTCATCTCAACACTCCACCTCAAACGGGATCTACAGTTTGAATACTTGTGCTTCTTAACACTCCTTCAATTTAGGAGGCAGTTTGGATGTAAGCAACATCATTATGGAAGAACCAGAATTTTGAATCCTTAAACCAGTAGTGACTACTGAACTGAAATTGATTAGATATTGAATTTGGATCTTAAGATAAAGTTATGAACTTGACGAAGAACTTACATGTTGAAGGCCTGACAAGAACATTTGCAAGAGAGGAACTTGATGAAGAATTAAATGTACTAATCCTATAACCTATGAGATTTTGTAGGAAGAGACTCAAGTTATCTTCTTCTATTATATGTATTATTTAAGAGCAACATGCTCATATAATCATAGTAATCCACTTGGATTTATATACTAATCTAACCTCACTTGAGGAAGATGAACTAATCCTATAATCTATGAGATTTTGTAAGAGGAGATCCAAATTATCCTCTTCCATCATAGATCAACTTGCTCATACGATTATGGTAACCCACTTGGGTTTACATACTAATTTAACCTCACTTGAGGTAGATAAACTAGTCCCATAACCTATGAGATGTTGTGGGAAGAGACCCAAGTTACCCTCTTCCATTGTAACTCACTTGGGTTTACACACTAATCTAAATTCACTTGAGATAGATAAACTATGAAATTTTATAGGAAGAGATCCAAGTTACCCTCTTTCATTATATGTAACCAATTTTCACTTGAAGGCGTGCCTTCTCTTCAGGCTTAACCTTCTTCTTCATCAAGACTTTAACCAAGATTTAATATTCCTGTTCTGATACCATGTGGAAATATGAAGGATAGAAAGTAGAGGGAAAAAGCCTCAAAATATTATTAATCATTTGAATGAATGAGAATACAAATAGGCCTTTATATAGGCAAAAATATAAGCTAATACACTAAATCTAGAATCTATCATAATCCTAATATCTCAGATTTATTCTTCTAAAATATGATAATTTAATATTCAAATTTGATCCTAGATAATATCTAAACTTAATTTTAGATAATCAATTAAATAACTAACAAAACATAATATTAATTAGTAATTAATTCTAAATTAGGTCATTTCAACACTAATAGATATTTTTCATGTCAAAGTCATAGACTTACTTTTTGCCGCGTGTATTTTGATGACATCTCTGATTTGTCAGGGACGATTTCTCCCCTCCCTTTCCACACAATCCCCGGCTTTGAATGTAGTATCTTGAAGGTAATTTGTGGAAATTATCATTATGCTACGATGCTTTGTTTTCTTCAGTTATATGAGCCGTGTATCTTTTATTCTTGTTCCTGGTATTAAGCTTTTGAAGCTTCAACTTCCTCTGTATTTTAGCAAGCTTCATGGTCTAGTTGCCTGCGGTGGTGAAGATGGTGCTGTGGAATGTTTTGACATGCGAGAGAGATCTTCAATTGGTAGAATTGATGCCACTGGACCAAGTGGTGATGTTGACCAGGTAGTGGTTTCTCTCTTTTATTGTTGCCCATACAAGTTTGGGGGAAGATGAATGTTGCAAGGATACAATAACATGCTTTTCTTTTTTCAATAACTTTGAATGTGCCAGTGAAAAGTGTTCCTCATTAGTCAAATAGACTATCACGTTTGTGCTGATGTGGTTCTAGAAGTTTCTGAAGATTTTCCCGCATAATTAACATCTTCATTCCTAATTCTTTTTAAATATATTGTAGGAGGTCACTGCAATAGAGTTTGATGATGGAGGTTACTTAATGGCTGTTGGAAGTAGTGCAGGGAAGGTATGGTTTAAAATCATTATAATTATGCCATTGCTGTGACACCTGCATCATTTTTGTGAAATGTGTATCATCCTTGTAAGGAAAACCTTGACAAAAGCTTAGTTGCATATACAAGTTTTTAGACTACAAATTGCCAGAACATTAAAAGAAACAGCTAATCGGGTCCAAAGACTGGCAATAATTTAGAACAAAGCAATAACTCCATTCTTACTCAGAATCGCTCAGACAACAAACCCAAAGCTTCTCAATGTGGCAAATCAGGCTCCAACTTTACGTGTTTTGCAGTAGAAACTGCTCTCAGACCATGCTGAAATATAGGTTTAGCAGAAATATGGCTTGAAGAAAAACACTGCTCAAGTTATAACACTTTTCCCAGCCTTTTCAACACTTTGTACGTGATTTTTTGTTAAATACAACTTTATTTCATGTATTAGATTGTTGCTATGCATGTTTCTTGAAAATTAAACGGCTAAATTTGGACGGTTATTTAGATATTATAACCTAAAAATTCTGCCTGTTATACTGAGTCTCCACAGGTAAGTTTTCTTTTCTTGTTTTTAAATTTTTTGCCTTAAACACACATGCAGGTTCTCATCTATGACTTGCGCTCATCGCATCCTGTACAAATTAAGGATCACATGTAAGTGAAAATGCTAGTGTTTGAGATTTTTACTGATTTTAATTATTTCTTGTATTAATGTTGCTTGAAAAAAATGTCTTTGGTAGGTATGGAAGTGCCATATTGGATATTAAGTGGCATCATACCCTTAATTATGAACGACCAAAGTTAATTACCAGTGATAAGCATGTTGTTAGAATATGGGATCCTGAATCGGTTAAGTATCCTTCTGGTTCTTTGTCTTGTATTTTCTGATCAAGATCTGTGTTATATGAGACATTATCAGTAAACCTGCTCAGTTGATAAGGAATATTGAACGGCATTACTTTTATCTTTGCAGAAGTTTTATGCATAATATGATGTTGCAAATTCTTAACTCTTAAAAACCTATGCACAACCTTACATTCTTCAGATGAGGTTGCTGTGCTCTTAAAAATGTAGTACTAGTAGGTAATAGGTGTTGTGAAATATGAGGCATTGTTTTAATCTACAGTTTATCATAAGATTGAATTTAATCATTTATTTCAGGGAGAAAGCATGACCAGCATTGAACCAACAGCGGGGGTAATAAATGATGTATGTACATTTAGTGGTAGCGGTTTGATCTTGCTGGCCTTAGAAGGCAGCCAGATACCATCTTACTTCATACCAGCACTTGGACCTGCTCCCAAGTGGTGTTCTTCACTAGAAAATTTTACGGTATGTTGTTAGTGTTTTAATTTACATCAAATTGATCTATCATTTAGCCATCTTCTTTTGACATTATATTCATTGAACAGGAGGAGTTAGATATGGCTGGACAAGCAACTATTTATGATTATTATCAATTTTTGACAAAAGAAGAACTCGAGAGGTTAAATTTGACCAACTTGATTGGTACCAATCTCCTCAGAGCGTACATGCATGGCTTCTTTATTAATTATTCATTATACAAGAAGGTGGGTTTTCCTTCTCAATTTTGCTTTTACTTCTCTGTCATCATGCTTGGTATGAGTTACTGAGATGCTCACACCTTGATTTTTCTATTGGTATCAACAATCTTATTTCCGTAGAAGTTAATTTTATTTGAGATTTCCGGTTTTCATATAGTTGCCCTCTCATATGGTGCAATAACTCTTTTGTAGGCAAAAGCACTGGCAGATCCTTTTGAATATGAATCATATATTGAACAGCAGAAGCAAGAAAAACTGGAAGCTGAACGCGCTTCACGGATTACGGTTGATTTCTTAGATTCCTCTAATTCTTTGAAACACACATTTAAATCCTGCTTGAATGTGATTTTCTCCACTTGGTGGCTACGATTTCCATGTCATCCTGAAGATTTAGATTTGGTTAAAATTGAATCCGTGTTCTAATTGCTTACTCATTTCATTTGTATGAACTTATTATGTCTCTGAGGACAAGATGAAATGCGCTACTTCCATACACCATTGTTCTGTATGATGCTCATTTTCAATCAAGCAGAACTCGATTTATTAAAAACATGTATTTCTTAGATTTATTGCGTGTGGTTTTGGGGACAGGTTTTGGTTTGGGTGTTGTGAAGCAGTTTCATGATTTGTTGTTTCCATGTTTAGTGTGATGAAGTGGTTTAGATTGGAATCTGAATTAGTTATTTGAATCCACGGAAATTCCTTAGCCTTTATAATTTATTATGTTTACCCTGCAGATTAGAAGAAAATTACCTAAAGTTAATCGGGCACTTGCAGCTCGCCTTCTTGAAAGTGAAGAAGTTGAAAATGAGAAGGATGCTGGCGATGATGAAGCTAAAACGGTTTCTAAGAAAAAGAAGGGGATTAGTATGCAAGATCTTAAAGATGATCGATTTGCTGCAATGTTTACGAACAAGGTTCATTGTGACAGCTTCTTTGTGTTTCAGTTAAATTTGATAACTCGTGATTCTAGTGAATTTTGGTTGGTGGTGAACATATATTAGCCATATTCAAAGTTGTTATGGATCTTATCATTCCAGAAGTTTTATAATAGAATCTTCAAGTGCAGTATAAAATATCTGAAGGCCCATATCTGACAAGTGCTTTATTCTAATTCTGTTTCAGGAGTATGAGATTAATCCGTCCTCAGAAGAATATTTGGCTTTACATCCCATGGCTTCTAAGAAGCAAACTTCCTTAGTGAAGGAGCATTTTGACCCTGTTATGTCCGATGAAGACCAGAGTTCAAGTGATTCTGATGGGTCGGCATCATCAGAAGACGAATCTGCAAATAAAATGAAATCTAAATCTCAGTTCCCAAGGTGAGAACTCATTGGAGACTCTTTAGGATTTTTCCCTTTTATGAGGTTAAATGGGCGGGTGATCCATCGGATTTTAGTACATTTCGGTGCTTGAATATTCTCATAACATGCAGAATGTATGAAATCAAGAATGAGTTACATGCGGAGGCATTCTGGAAGCAGAAGTCCCTTGCAGAGGAGGACTCGCTTCCAATGGGAGACAGGGCAGCCGCTCTGAAAGATGCCGGAAGGTCTTCTTCTATGCCTGATAGTGTGAAGATGGGTCCCGGAGGTTCACGAGAGATTACTTTTACCACTAAAAGCTCAGCCAGGTACAAGGAAGACGAAGAAGACCAACCTCGCAAGAGAAGGGGAGTTCAGTCATTGGGGCTTAAGCCAAACATTCCCAGTTTCGGTCAAGGGAGAGGGAGAGGAGGGAGAGGGAGAGGGAGGGGTGGCAGAAATCGTCGGTAAGTCACCTTTTTTTGTGAATATTATACATTTGGCGGGTTGAGTCTGGTGCCAATGTATCCCCTGAAGTCTCCTGGGTTTTCTGCTGTAGTGAGGAGTAAACTGTTCGGGGATTTTGTCCTAGTTATTTATAGGTTTGTTGTAATTTTTTCTATATAATCTTAAATATTATATTAACAAAGACTGATGATGTGTTTCTTCAGGACTACTTGTCAAAGTTTGACATGAAGAACGATTTCGGCTTTTGCATCTGTCTGTTTAGCATATAATGAATGTTAATAACAACAGCCTGGCATCTGGAAAGAATTTCTTTTTTTTTTTAAAGAAAAGTTACTGCTTAATAATTCAACTTTAGTGCGTGTTTGACAAATTGTTAAACTTAGATGTGATTCAAAATTTAAATTTAATTTTTTTTTAAAATAAACAGTCATATTTGTTCAAACAGATTTTTAGACTAAATTATAGTTTAAAACTAATATTTTAAATAAACGGGTTAGAGTAGCTTCTGAAATACTAAAATAGCTTATGAACTAACTAATTATTATATTATTTTTATTTTTTTTATACTATCTTTTATACTTTTTTTTATATTATCTTTTCTCTCTCCTATTTTTTCTTACATTATCTCTCTTTTCTTTTTTACACTCTCTCTCCTCTCATATCTTATTTTTTCTCATTTAATACTCATCATTTTTCGCAATTTACTAATAATAAAAGTATTTTTAGAAATAACTATCCAAACATTCTTTTATTTAAAATTATTTTTTTTATAAATGTTTTTTTTAAAAATACTTTTTTATAAGTTATTCAAAAAAAATTTTATATAAATTTATTTTTAAAATCATATTCAAATACTAGAGATATTGAAAACGTTTATAAGGAATAATACAAATATTAAATATTGGTGGAGGGAAGCAATAAAGGGAGGCAGCGATCGGGTAGCAAGTACAGTGTTGAAACCTAAGTTAACGGTTTAACCCAACCAACACAAATCTGCCCGTAGATGTTAATTGGGAATTAAAAGTTAGAGACGTTTGAATTTATTTAAGCAAATAAAAAGGAAGATAACAAACAGGAAGATGATTGAATTAATGGTGAAAAGACAAGTTCTGGAGGCGGAGATGAAAATGCGTTTGCCTTTGAGTTTAGAGTGCGGGGCATATCCAGACTAATGTAATTGTTTTGACAAGCGTGGGATGGATACTTTGAATTGAATGCCATGGAAACACACGCCTTCTTTAATGTTTTTATTATGTTATATACTTAATTTGAGCTAATAACGTCCATTGAAAAGCCTTGCTTTATCTGGTGGGTACATTATGTTAAATGAGCTTTATTTTAATTCCAACGCTCTACTCGCTCCTCACGGAACATCCAAAAACGCCAATATCCTCTTAAACCAGACTTCCTTTGAGAAGTCATTTCCCTGATAATGACAAGTAGCTGTTTCTAAATTTTAAGCCCCGTTCCATAGCTTGAACAAAAAAAACAGTAGATAGAGGTGCAAGTTATAATTTTTATAACATATGTTTTGTATTATTACTTACAAATAATTAGTTTTGTAAGTTTATTGACTTCATTCTATCTAGTCCTCCTTTTACTTTAACTTTTGAAAAAAAATTTATAGAGAATAAATATTTTAAAAGTTTTTCTGAAAAAAAATTTATAGAAAAAAAAATAATTATGAATAAAATGAGTATTTAGATAGTTATTACCAGAATAAATTTTATAATTGACAAATTATTAGAAAGAATGTAAGATAAAAAATAAAAAATAATTATTAATTATTGTATATCATTTTCATACTGTCCTATCTCATCCACGACTGACACCTCCATGGTAGTAGCAATAAGTGATACAACGATGACTCATGGCCATAAGCCAAGATCTCTCGACCTCCAGTTCCTTTCATAATCTCTTTCAAACAGCTCATAAACTCTTTTCTATACTTATAAACTATTTTTATCAGTTTATCTAAAATTATAGTTTAGTTTATAAGCTCTTTTAAATATTTAAAAAATATTTATTTTATTTTTTTTCCAAATCATCGTTTAACTAAAAAAAAATTAAATCATAATTTTATCCCAAACCAAACATGCACATAAAAAATGTTTGATACATTCTCAGTTTAGTTTATAAAAAGTGTTAGTTTTGTTTACGTTCCCTAATTTGAACCGGAAAATCTTACCTTTTAGTGTTCTTAAAAATGATTTAATTAATATTTTATCAAATAAACTACCTAATATATAATGCTAGTTTTATAACTTTACTTAAATTATATTAATACTCAATTAAATAATATATCGGTCTAAAATATAAGATTTGTTGTAAGTTATATACCATCTATTATGCCTTATTTTTTTAGCTCTTGTGCAATTAATAGGTTATGATACTAAACATTTTTCTTAAGGGTCTCTTAAATATCAGATTGCAGATTTGACTATGTATAAAAAATTAGTTTAATCTGAATTTGAATGACTATAAATATTTATTTTTATATGGCCTGTTAATTGCTGTATTTAATCGTTTAATTTTTTAAATATATATTTATTTTTTATGTCAAATTAGAGAAAACATTTTCAAGGTTTGTTTTAAATTTAATTATTTTAACTTCTTTTTGTAAAGTTTGAAATTTGCCATAAGAAAACATTTTAATTTTGAGTTATTGATGAGAAGTAATGAATAAAAATGACTTAAAATGAAAAAAAAAAACCGACATAATAATTGGCTTCCCTTATCTAATGAGGCTCTCCATTGGATTTTGTATTTTTGCGTTGCATTGAAGTGTATGAATATGCAGTTTGATTCCCTATTTGTACTCTCATTGTGAACATATTTTTTTAAGAACATTGCCTTGCTCTCTCGCTGTCTTGATGAAGGGAAGATATGTAAGTGCTGAAGGATAAGTCAAAAGGAGGAGGCAGAAGTGAGAGCCTTTCACTTTCCTTCATTGGCTTGCATGGCTTTGCCTTTACCTTCCCTCGGAATTCCCCTTCCACCTGTCCCCTCTTCCCCCCTCGCTCCAATTTCCACTGTCTTTCCTCGTTCTCACCGTCTTCTCTTTTTTGTACTTGCCGCTTGCTTTAATTTTCTTCGTATTCTGTTTCTCACTGCCATCTTCCCATCTATCCCTTTGGAAACTTGTTCTTTTTTTACCCTTTTCCAAATGTAAGACGTGCTTCCTACATTCTTTGCACTTTCTTGGTTACTCGTTCTCTTTCTTTTTGTTTTTCACCAGTTCTTGTTTGCATACTCACAGCATTCTGCAGAACTTCTTACGCTACCCACCTATTCAACTCTCTCTTAAACATTCATTAATTAAATGGCCAGCCTCCACAAAGGCTCAGCAATGCGATCGCGCAACAAAATTGAAGAAAAGCTAACTGATTAAAACATTAAAGAAAACACCATGGCATAAAGGGTCCGTTCTAGCTTCTGATGGATCACATTTACATTTATAAAAAACTAACGGGTTAAACACGTAAATATAGAGATCTGAGTGTTTTGAGTGCATGCATGGTGCTACCTGGAGGAAGAAGAGCCGGGCTAGCTAGACGGACGACGAGAAAACCACTTCGGGGTAATGTGAAGGAAAGAACGCCAGCATTACCAGAAGCGACATTATCAAAACGGGCACCCACAAGAGCACCATCGGCGGCGGAGCCAGCGGCGGCAACACCAACGGCAGCACAAGCAGTCCTATGCTCACCACCACCATAAACATGGCTGACTTCAACCCAAACACCTCCAACATATATAATAAATCCCTCCGGCCACCAACAATAATCTCTCCTTTATTTGTGTCTCTCGCGAGTGATGATTCGGCCCAATGGATAAATGCATGCACATCCACCTACCGCCAATCCCCTCCTCGAGATATCAAAACCACGATGAGATTTCGCCCTGAAATAGTGACAGGGACTTATCAGAAATGGCGCTGATTCTGAAAGGGCTGAAGCAGAGGGGGGGGGGGGGGGGAGAAGTGGGATTTGGGGTTTAACACTTAACAGTCGTGAGAAAGTCACCGTCCATCGTCGCACTCGAAAGAGCTAAAACAAGATCTGAATCGACCAATGACTGATGTCAGCGTCCGCGGTTACGTATCGTTCAAGGGGGGCCCTGTATCCAAATGGGTGTATTTCTGTAATTATATGTGTGCATTGAGTCTACCGTGGATTTTCATCACCACCATTATGATATGATTTAATTTTGCATTAATTAATTTCTCTTGACCCGAATTGTTTTGGAATGGAAAACGTATTATATTGCACCAACTTTATTTGTCACATACATTATGGCTGGTGCATGCACCATGGTAAATATAGGAGTCCTTAATTGAAAGATTATATGCTTAGCATTAAGCCTTATACATATATATATATATATAGCAACATTGCTATAAATATGTAATTAAGGCCCAAAGGAACACAACTCATCAGAGATGCATTGAACCCTTAATGCTGCTGTTACTCTCAAAATTACGTTCTTATATACTTTCCTTAACACTAATTATGCATATTTGTACATCTAGGACACGTCTTGTCCGATTTCCTCCCTTGTAGATCACTATGGGGCACCAACCCCACTTATCCCTCGTCTTTATAATAATTATAGACTATATCTCTTCCTTTTTCAAAATCCTTAATCAGTGGGGAATTCCCAACTTACCTTTATAATGGGGAGATCAATCAAAATATAACAGTGTTTACTTTTTTTTATATCATCAGTCCCTCTCTTATTTCACAATTACTACATTAATTACTACCAGATTTAATTTTATACGATTCAATGTACACTATTAAAGTCATTCCGGCCAAGATAAAAGACGTGCATGAAAGTCATCATGGCTGATGAGTTTTGCCAGCCAGAAACAAGCTAGAAATTCCTTCTCTGAATATCTGAATTCTTTACTGTAAAAATAAGTAACGAATGCAATATGCTAACAAAAGAAGAAGAATTATTAGTTTCATTTCCCTTTAAATTAACAGGATTGGAAATGTGTAAAGAAATCTGTGGATCTTACGCCTCATATCCGCCGGCCAGTAATTTATTCATTCCTGTACGGAAATATTAGAGAAAAAGGGACAGGTTCTTCCGTCCCCCATACCCATTGAATATGATTAAATTAATGTAACTAAATACCTATAACTACAACCATGGCATATGATTAATATTATTTGTTTTTTCGATTAAATTTAATCAGATTTGTAAGTTTCACCAGATTGCTAATTAATCAGGACAACGTCAATAACTGTTCTGCAAATGCCATTTACTGTAGGCAGCCTGGGCATACGATATGATCGCATGTATATTGACTCGACTTTGGGAATCTTCCTCTCGAAGGCACTTTGTTTTTTTTTTCTTCCAAAATTCTCATGAAATGTTTTATTTTCATTCCCGTGAGAGGTAACAATTTTGAAATCTGAGATAAAATTGTTTTGGAGAATTTAAAAGACTATTTTGATGGTCATTATCGTAAATGTAAACGCCTGAAAATAATTTTTTTAAAAAAATAATTCTTTTTTTATATAAATTTTTTGAAAATGAATTAGGCTCACCCACGATTTAAGAATAAGACGAAATCTCCCTTCCTCTTAGGCGATACCTATGTCTAGTTAGGCAAACTATCAATTATTCTTAAGCATAAGCTTAGATACTCAGAAACTAAAGTAATTCCTCAAATGCCACGACTGAAATTACAATAAAATAATACTTTTAAATGATCGAACACGCTCTAAATAATTATATATCTTATTCTTTTACTAGCTGAACATGTAGAAGATGGGTTGATGAAAATAATTCTAAATATGATAAATAAGATATTAAAATAATCATCAAAATAAAATGAGTATAGGGGCCCAACAAAGGTTGGACCATATGGAATCATCTGATTTATATATACACACCTCACAATGGAATGGATTAAAATTCTTGTATCAATAGTTTAATGGATAAATGGCCACAGCTGACCCACCATATACATCAATGGCCATCGCGGATCGATGACCATCCACCTTAATCCCAAGGAATCAACCATATCTGATCTTGATTATAGTTACAGGATTCTGCCGAAACAAAAACAAGATTTGTATTCACCTTTGAATCATTTCTTCGTTTCTCACATAAAGAATATTCCCCCACAATTGAAGAAGACACACATGCTCCCATTATACCATTCACACAATTGAGATCCAAGCATTTAATTAAAATTCACACCCAAAAAAAAAGAAAAGGAAATCTGGTTGCGACCGGTGTTGTATGGACCGTCTAATTAATTTCAGGAGGGGATATTGGGGAATGGCCCCCACTTGGCACTAATTAAAATTGTGAGGGTTGGATTTCAGGTGTGGGACAAGATTCCAATTTTAAAACGCACACTTGAGAGAGAGAGAGAGAGAGAGGAGGTTGGACTTCAGCTTTATTGGCAACATACATTGAACCAACCTCACTCAATTGTCATCGTATGCACGACAAAGAAATAAACTAATAATAAATATATACACATAATCGAATATGGATGGGGTGGATAATGCGCGGTTCGAGGGGAGCTTGGGAATGATTTCTTCTAACCCTAACGCTGTCATTTTCGGGCCCAAATGGTTGCTTTCTTGTTGGATTTTGTTGCACAACTTGAAATTTCCCTTCGTTTATTTTTTGTGTTTTCCGCTGTTTGGGGTTCCAATTTTGTCCTCTTTTGTTTGCTTGTTTCATACGCCCTGTTAGATCGATGCACGCTCATGTACTTATCCGCACACTTTGCCACTTGCAAGTTCAACCGCTACCCCTGCGATGGAACCCTGCTCTTAATTTCCACCTGTCTGAACACATTCCCTATTTCCTTAACCACTCTGCTATTATAAGGCCTTCCCGCCTTCTTCCTGCGGCCTGCCCTGCCAATCACTAACCGATCCATCTTCCTAAATTTTAAGACTACCGTAAATAAAATTTAATTAAATAATTTATTTTAATTATAAATATAAAATATATTTTTATATTTATTATTTTTTTAAATTATCCTTCACACCCATCCGATAATAATTAAATAAAAAAATTTAAAAATAAAATATTTTAAAAAAATATTATATTAATAAATTTAACTAATTTTTTTATCTAATTAAATATATCTTATATTAAATTGATTAATAAATTAATCACTCCATGGAATAGATTTTAGCAGTAAAAAACAGGGCTTGGGTTGGACCGAAGTCATTTTGTAAGGTTGGAAGAAAGGGTGGCAGTCCTGGAAGATATAAAAGAACAGGGTGGGATCGAGGATGAACATTTTTATTCTAAATAGTATTTACTAAGAGCTTAAATTGGATTTTAAAAAAGAAAGGAAGAGAGAATAACATTTTACACCCATTGACCAAACACACTGTGGAAATCCCTGGGAGCGCGATGCCCCTCATAAGCAAAGATGTTGGTTTGAACTTTGGAACATATTGATGGGAGTCCCTCATCCACAATCGCATGAGTGTGTTCCTGTTTCAGACTTTCCTTACAAAATATTATTATTGCCTTTCCTTACCGTTTCAGACTTACAATCCCACCCTCACCCTAATTATTCATTACTCGCAATCGCAAGCTGGATAGATACGTTGAAACAAGTAACATTGCCCTCTTCAACGTGAGAATGACTTTCTCACCCTCCCTTTCCTCCTAATGAAAATAAGATAATCGAAAATCTCATTTAAAAACGGACAACATACACTTGAAATAGACATCTAATCCTGACTCAGAATCCAAACGGTTTTAAATGTCTTTTTGTACATTTCTGGAAAATCCTTTTTGGGGTCAACCATCCATGCGAACTTTGTTTATTGGTTTCACATGCACCAAATCTAATGCCCCCCTCTTCCCCACCAATCCCACGTCATCACTTCTGGAATTCCTCTCGCCCCGTGTGCTTCTTCTCCAGCCCTCCCCTCTCTTGTTCATCTCCCATTACTATTTTCCTTCACCGGCAAGCACGCTGTGACATGAGTGCAACCCCTTTTCTTTTTTCTTTTTTTCCCTAAATGGAGCATGAATGGATTTCCGATTCACCGTAACCCAAGTCGACGCCCAACGCGCGCAACACATCATATCTCACCTCGAAGCTTAGGGCCCAGTCAGGATAATAAATTCCAAAAGGGCAATCGATATTTCACTTTTATCATCTTCTCACGAAAGATTAATCGAAACTTCCAAGGATTAATTCATTTACACGTCCTCCTTCCCGATTGGCAATACCAGCACGAGATGTATATTTGGGCTTTCATTAGTTTCCCTTTCTATTGGCGGCAATTAGTTGTTGTGAATAATACACTAGATTGCACCGTTAGCGAACCCATTCCAGTGCGAGTCGATCGATGAAATAACTGGTTCGATGTGTGGCAAACAAATAAACAGTCGCCTCACCATCGGAGAGAAGAGACAATAAGAAAGGAAATAATACGGTGGAAAACTACAATAAAATCAACAAAATAGCTCTCATGTGTACAATACAGTTGATCTGCGAAAGTAAACAAAACAAAACTCAGATTCTAACTCAAGCAGTTTATTATTCTGTTCTCCCATACTCGCATAGAAAAACAAAAGTCAAGAAGAAGCGAGAAGGGAAATGTTAGGGATTCTGGAAGAAGAGAAGGCCAGGAAAACGAGAAGGATGAGGATGAAGACGGGGAGAAAGAGGAGTAGGGAAGGCGGGGGAGGCAGGGGGGGCAAAAACAGGGGAAGCAGGAGAATGGAGAGGGTGAGGAGGAGCAGGATCATGATGGAGTACCTGAACATGCATCAAATTCTCCACGGCACCAGGCGGCGTCTCCCCTCCAACGCTGAAGCCGTCACCAGCACGTAACGCATCATCAATGAATAAACCCACACGGATTCATATAGTCCGTAACCTGGAGCAGAGTGAACAGGGGGATACTGCGGGTAGTAGGAGATCGATCTATTCGCGCACAGGTCGGGCGTGTCAGAATTGGAGGGTAGGTAGGTAGGGGGAAGATGGAGGGAGGGAGGGAGGATTGCAGGTGAAAATGGGGGGAAAGAGAAGGGAAGGAAAGAGAGGATATAAGACCGGGGGTGTGTGTGTGTGTGTGTGTGTGTGTTAGGATAGGGACAAGAAAGAGGGGGTCAGGCCACGGTCACTGTAAAATGGCAAAGGAGTCGCGCTGTCCGTAATAAAAAAAGATGTCTCGGTTCAACCAACTTCCACGAATCTTTCATCGATTCTTGCTCATCCCTAATTATTCCCTTTCCCTTCTTGTCCTCTTGTTTGTTTACCATCACAATTTCAGCCCTTCCCTCCTCTTCTTATGTTTATTTACCCTCTAGTCATTATTCCTATCTCGTCATCCTCATTTTAACTCTGCTACGCCAATTTCACTTGGTATCGGATCATTGGATGTTCCTTCTTTTCATCCCCCCGGTTCTGTCGTTCCTGGATTTCATCCCCTCCATTACAGTCGCCACCTGAAATCAAGGAATATGCTCGTGCTTGAGTTGAGTAAAATAATGGACTTGGTACTCTCAAGCGAGGCCAACTATTTAAATTTGAGTAAGTGGAGCTAATTTTATTGATTTAGGTTGAAGGAGCAGCCAGTGAGAGCATTAATTAATTGTAAGTTGAGAAGTTAATTGTTCATCAGGCGGCTATATTATATGCAAATGGATGATGATTAGTTGAGGAATCGGGGGCGAGTTGGGGATTAATAAAAACAGTAATGATGTTACGTTGCAAAAGGTCTCTGATATCAGGGTTTGTTTTCTTGGCTCTTGTTCAATGAATCGGGGGTAACTCCGCATACTTTACATCCACAAATAGGGGCCTTTGTTGAAGCGCAACTCTAATGAATGACCCATTTTTGTCTGGGCATGGACGCTGCTTCCTCATCGACTTTGGAGAATTTGTCTGTGGCGCCCCAAATTGCGCGATTAGCAGCCATTGGATTGCTTAGCTTGCGTCTAATCACGCTAATTATGATTTGACTATATGGGATTTGTGAAAAGCGGGGTGTGCGTGAGCCAGCTCGAACACGGCCGCAATAATTACAAGAATAGGAATATGATAATTCTTCCTAGTCACACGACAGAAACCGCGCGATACTACGGACGAGTCCATGGGCTGTGTCTAAACCACTTGAATCGAAAAAAAAACTAAATAGCCACTTCAGCTCTATGAGATTTGCATTATTTTAACCGTCTTCCAGCTCTACTGTCACCCACAGATTGCTTTGCATCCCAAGAATTCCGGCGCTTGGACATTCTGTTCTTTTCTTTTTTATTTATTTATGTACACAAAAATTTAAATAGATTATCAGTTGCTCATTAAGGTTAAATATAATCCTATAACTTAAAAATTATTTATAAATAATTTATAAAATTATCTTCTAAATAAATTCACCATAATGAGGATCAAACTATAATATGAATTCGTTAATTATTATACATGTTAACTCTTATCTGATAATATTATGCCTTTTTGCTCCACGGTGTCCCTTGTCTTTTAGGATTTTTGGGGGATTGGGTAGAATCATCATCCAACGGAAAATGACTGAGAAAAAGCAGGGGTGGTGCGGGCAGGCCTTCTCACGAAAACTTGATTCTCAGATTATCATATCTCGAGTTTCTTATTTTTTATTTTTAAATAATCAATTAAATTTTTATGAGACATATGCTGTTATTATTCTTATTTTAAATATAAAAATTAGATTAAATCGAGACCATCCAAATCCAAAATCAATCTAAATAAGTTCAGAACAACCTCTCTTAAGTCTCCACTCTCGACCCTTCCGTTATGCCGTTCTTTCCAATCCTCGTTTTTTTCCCGCCTTTTATTTGCACCCTTTTCATACGCCTTGTCTTATTTTTCTCTAAACTCCCTGTCTATTTTATTCCTTGAGCCTTTTGTGTATTCTTTATTATAAAAAATATTATTTCACCATAAATAAAGAATATCATGATTTTTTTGGTTTAAATACCAACCTATTTTCTTTTGGGATAAACCACAGATAAGAATGGCTGGTAATATCCTAGGTTGTTACTTTTTTGGCCAGATTAATTCCTTCGTTAACTAAATTAGGAGGGTTGTCGCAATATTTTTTTCCTTTGGGGGGGGGGGGGGGCGAGAATAAATAAACTAATATGTGTTTTTCATTTGAAATTTACATCTGACCAGATATTTTGTTGCCATAATAAATAAAATCTACAAATCCCATTAAGACATGAGCAAACAAATTAAGGAAGTGATTTTGTCTATTTCTGGCCAAACGAATTTAAGAAAATGAAGATGAAAGTGGCACTAGACTGGAGAGGAGCGGCCTTATATTGACAAGTTGATGGTTCCGTACGTGATTAAAAGAGTCGCTGGCTTTGAGATTTCCTGAGAAGAATTGAGATTAGATATCTAGATCTTGTGTTATGAAGGGATGCTCCCGTGCGCAAATTCTCTCCGCTGATTTATGCATAATCGTGGAATAAATTCAGTCATCCAAAATACAACCCCCTGGAGACACGTACATGCATACATATTCGTGGCATTCAGGATATTTTAATTACATAAACTTCGTAAGATATTTTGGAAAAAACCAGTCAGAGAAATTCATCAGATTCCATCAACGTTAGTTGAGACGAATCCATCGTTTCAAATCCCGCCAAAAGCTCATCTTGCGAGCACAATTTTCCGTCTGAATGAATGAGAGTATTTGGGGAGTGATCAAGATTCTGACAAGTCTGTATTGAACTTTCTAGCACCGAAAGGCACGATCTTGGGTTTGACTCAGAAGGCGAATATCTAAACCATATATGTACGAAGATTTTGAAGTCCTGCCTTGAAATCTAAACCGCACACAAGAGCAGGGGAAGAAGATGAAAAAATGGCTTGATAAGACAATGAAGGGAAAAGTTCATGTATCTGTGGCATCGGGTCAAATCTAATATAATTGTCACCCAAATAAAAATAAAATATCTTAACAACAAACATTTAGTTTGAAATTTGTAAATATGGATCTGTTGCGGGGTCTGGGCACGCGCATGGTTGCGGTTGGAATTTCAGAGAAATCCACAAAGTCTAATACATCTTTCTTCTATTTGTTGCGGGAAACCCCAGGAGAGTGCTGTGAGTGATGGAATGGACAGCACTTTATTCAAAGTTACGTGTGGCATAATGTGCAAACTACATGAGTGGAGTTAAAATTAGATGAGACATATTCGATGCATCTTTATGTGGGGTGAGGGTGTTGATAGTAAGGTTAGGTAAGGTAACTTCTCAATTTAGTATGGTGTTTAAAAAATATATAAGTTATATTTTATAATTTGATATTTAGTTTTATTTAATAAAAATCTTAATTATTTTATGTTGGATATAAATAGGTTAGGCATATTTAGCTTATAATACTATATTCATGTTGTGAAAAATAATCTGTAATTATAAATTTCTAAAATAATATCATATTTATATATCTTTAAAAATTAAATAATATATATAATTCACTAAAAATAAGACAATAAAAAAATAATAATTAAAATATTAAAATTTATTGTATATAAAAAAATTTTAAAGTCTAAACAATTTGTAATTGTAACTTTATATCAATTTTATAAATGTTGACAAGGATAGAGCATCTAAAAAATAAAATAAATAATTATAATTTATAATATAATCATATTATGATTAGTAAAATTAAAGAAAAAGAAAAAATCAATATAATTATAAATATTAAAAAACACAACTTACTTATTTAACTACTTATATTTTTAAAATAGCCCTTTAGTCAACAGTAACTAATATATTCCTCCTTTTTAAGTGTAGTATATAGGGAGAAAAATAAAAAAAATAAAAAAATAAATACTTATGGATAGGACAGCATAACTTTCTATATAGTGTTTAACCTAAAAAAAATATAGATTATATTTTATAATTTAATATTTAATTTTATTTTATATTTATTGGATTAGATATAGTTTTTTTTTTGTGAATTCGGGTAGATATCCTGAACTGCGGGCTTGATGAACACCATTAATGTTGGCTAAGCTACGTACTGTTGGGTGGGGTCAGATCGATGAGAAGAAGTAGGCCAAGTGGAGGCCTAACAATACTATTGGCATCACATGCGAGTTTGTCCATTTCCAATAACTTTATATCTTGTTCTACGCTCCCCTCCTTCTGCCATATATATCCAATCTCAACGTCTCTTTACCGTCGCACTTTTTACAAAATTCCTTCCATTTCAACCAAGTATTGTACGTGCAATGCAAGCTACATCCAAATTTTGTTGTCCATGGGATTACAAGCTAGACTTCTGAAACTGAGGGCGTGAACTCTTTGTATGGTTTGTACTGGTGTTGGATCCATAAACGACATATGTAGAGATGTCAAAGTGGTCAATTAGCGGCATCTCATATGGCATCATTACTCTTGAAAACGAGAGACCCTGGTCGGTTTCTAATTCCGTTGCAAATCTTTAAAGGTTGCGGGATAGGTCAGCGGATATGGCTATGCAGATTGCGTCTGTCCTCCACTTAACTTACACTTGAAGCGCATTTTCAAACGTACGCGCCAATCGTAATTAACGCAACATTTCCTGTTCACCCCCCCCCTCTACTTTTCTTGGCCTATTAATCAACTATGCGCGTGGAAAAGGGATACTTATATTTATTTGGCAAAAAACGGAGCGTGTTTATCCCTAATACAGTAATACGACAATAAAAAATAATTAAAATATTTTATGGAATATAGTATATTGTGTAAAAACTTGGTTATTAAGGAAAAATTAAAATTGCACGGCAAGTTTCTTTTTTCTTCGTTTTTTTTTTGGGTGTGGTGTGTGGGAGCTAGAGTTAAACTAATCAAATATAAGTAAGCAAATTAACCTTAATTTATCTTAGCAATCGCAATCCTAACTGCTTAGTCAATCTAATGGGTTTGTATGCCTGACACAATGAACAAATTACATATTTAAGCTACGCAAAATGAATGAATGAATGTCCACTGGCATCGTCGTCCCGTTTATTTTACAACTCCAAGTTTAAACCCTTTTAGTCAATTTCTTTTTCGGGCCAAAGCCAGGCCCCTGCATTAAAAGGACTGAATCATCGCCTGGCTCGCGTTTAGTCGACGCTTGTACACATCTGCGTTCACGTATACACCCACACACACACACAGTTGTATATATAATTCCGTCATCCTAAAGCCTATACATTAATTAACCGGGCAATTTTGATCTATAATTGGTTGGACTGTTCTTTTAATTATAAGTTGGAATTCGATACCTACATACTCGTCAAACCATATATGTTAAACAAATCGAAGCCTTCACGGCAGGTTCAGAAAAAAGTTCATAATGATACTATCTGATTAAACACGAGGTCCAATGTAAGAACATCTCCATTTTGCTTCTTTGAAAAAATGCTTCCACAACATTAGAGAATACAGATTTTCAGTCATCATCAGATTACATGTATGAGGGCTCCAAAATCATTAGGACATCATCTTATTTGAAAACATAGAAAATTCCCCTCCTTCCTCTCATATATTGACAAAATCTTCTCGCTTAGAATTTCTGGCTCTATTCTACACGTTTCATCCGTCTGCAGAAACACCAGAGTAGGATAGCTCATAAAGTTAAATAATAAAAATGCATGTTGTTAGGAATTAAGCAAGCCTGCAAAGGTATGGTAAAATACATGTTAGAGATGAAGCATACCTGCAAATGCACGTTATAGAGGGCCCGTTGTCCAAAAGTCTCAAAGGTGGAAGCATTTAAAAGTAAAAGCCCTTCCTTTTCTAAGCACAGCAATATCTCTGAAAAAGGAGTTTTGTGGAGCTTGTCAGAGGAAATCTGAATAACAGCTTCTTTATCATTGAGCCTGCTTGTTGAAACTACGCAAGCAGTGGCATCGTATTGATGAGCCATTTTCCATCGAGATTCTTTTCTTGACGCATCTCCTTGCGCAGAGATTCTCAACAAAAGCTCCTCCTTTTTCTTGACTAGCTCTTCCACTTGCTGCTGTAACTCGGGGATGTACTTTAGTACTCGTGAAATTGTTGCCGGAATGCTCAACTTTTTCTGCAACCATAAATTCGAAAGTTATAAATAAAGCAGGTTGAATTTCATGGCTTCTGGTGATGTTCCAAATAAGAAGAAAATTAGGTCAAAACAAGACATATAAAGGAAAGATCAGAACATCCATTAACTAATTAGGGCCAGATATGATGGTATCCAATATAATATCTATTTTCTCTACCCTTTCTTTCTTTCTCCACCTTCCTCCAAACATCCCTGTGATCTCTACTAATTAATGATTTGATCCAAGTATTGAAAATTGGCAGAGGAAAGAAGAGAGAAAAGTACCTTTTTATCAGGCAAAGGAAGCATAGAACGAAGTGATGAATACAAGCTGTTGATCTTCTTGCGACGATCGCGTTCACTAGCATTGTGGCTAAGCTTTTTGATGACCATGGTAGGGTCGCCGCTTTTGGCAAGGGATATTGGCGCAGATCTCTGATTCTCCTCAACTTCGACCTGAACCTGATGATCTGGTGGGGAGCAACTGAACTGAAGACTAGTTCCGTCTTTGTAAAACAAGTTGGGATCATTGTGACTTGTGGGTTCCTCCAAGGCCCACTCAATGGGTGCGAACAGAGAAGGCGATAAAGCCAACATCCTGGGATTAGTTAGGATTAATAACTAGGAACTAATGTTAACAAGTAATCGCTTATTACATCAATGGTGACTGGTTATGAATAGCATATATATAACTTGATAAACACTCATCCTCCGTAAGCATCCGTTTTCTTTTAGTGTACGAAGACTTAAAGAATGATTGTTAAAGAAATTAAGAATGAACGCAAGTGTAATTATTAATCTGTTTAGTCTTGATATATTTTATAGTTTTGTAATTTTCAGTTGAGACATCGTATTAGTATAATGCATTAGAGTATGATGAACAGCGTTTGATTCCGTCCCCACGCATATATGGAAGCTCATGTCCGTAACGTGTCACCGAAGCGTCACTGTGTGGAATGACGAGGAAGAGCGTGGCTGCAAACCTAACACGTCACCTCATTTATTTGCTTCTCCCTTATTTACTTTCTCGTATCAAACTTCGAATCGTTTTTTCCTTTACTTGAACTCGTGTATATATAGTCAATGAAACATGGGGAGCATGAAAAAGAAATCAGAGGAGAGCTCTAGCTCAAATGACAACAATTTTAATTTACTATTATTTCGAAGCTTACTCCGTGAAATATTTGTTCACAATTTGGTCCCGGGTCTAGAAGTAGGGTTTGTAAAATATATAATTAAATGAAGCCACGCAATTGTCCATGTGTCAATGAAAATTAATATATAATGAAGAGAATATATTTAGGATGAAGATGAAGGGTGTGAGATGGGGAAGCGTGCGTGAGGAAGCATGGCATCCACGAGCCATTAGTATGCTCCCCATTGCTTTGCACGGTTTAATTAATTAAAGTTGGCCTTTCGAACCTATTGGATAAGAATTACTGAACACTAATTATATATAATTTCTCTCCTCCTGGCATTTGCGTCAGTTAAATAAACTAACCTCAACTTCAATGTCCTTCTTTCTCTTTGTTTTTTCCACCTCCCTCCGTCTCTTTTAACTTTTCTTCATGTATCTATCTTAAGTCAGATATATTTAATAATTTTCACGTCAGACGACCTATTGGACTTCTCTGACTCATGGGAAAGCAGAAGTTGCGGTTATGTGTACAGGTATTAGGTTTTCTTTTCTCCTCTTTTGGGTTTAATTCCACGATACGACGCGCACACACTCACACTTGATGATATGTTTGCTAGCCAAAAGGTGTCTCTTACATGCATGTAACATTCTAATAATGACAATCGTGAATATATATATCCCTTTATTTTTGGCAAATTGAGAATATTGTGAGAGTGTAAACGACTTTTGATGATCATATTCATATTACCTGCGTTGAATATTGCATGTTATTCTGAGCAGTGCATTTAATTTTTTAAAGTAGCTTCTGCGCAGGACAGCTCATTTAACGGATTAGTGTGTTTATCAATGTCTAAACATAAAAAAAAAAGATAAAGAAAGAAAGTCATATTATAATTTTGTAACATTTTAGTTAGATCTGCCAGAAATCTAGGCTGTTTTATTTTACTTTTTTATACTAGATTCCATAGTGCAAGTGTTTTGTCTTTACATGCATGCTGTTGGCCTTGTCTCGATAATTCCCTCGTAGCTTGCTACAGGGAACTTTGGCTTCCTCTATTGCTATTAAATTGGTTAATCTCTTACGATATTCGCTCTCAATTAACAGTGTTATTATGAACTTGATCTACGTTATGCATTCTCAAACTCAAAGCATTGATAAGCTTGGCGTTATCATTTAGAGATCTTGAAAACAATATATGCGATTTTTTTCGCTAAAAAGAAAAAGAGAAATTAAACAAGAGATTCTATTTTGTTCCTAATTAGGATTATTTGATCCTTTTATTTCTCTCATTGGCAGCGAGGGATGAAGAGGGGGCAAGGAGGGGTCCTTGTCTCCCCGGACATCACGTTGTCTCTTTAGACAAAATTGTAATTTTAGTTTTTGTTTGTCACAAGATTTAAAATAAATGTTAGGCCCGCTATTCTTTATTTTGTCTTCAATCTGTCCCCCAACCATTAAGCTCTGCATCTTGCCTTTCCTGGCCGGGTAAGGTAACCACGAAAGTATGCTCTTTATTCAAGTTCAACGTATCCATTTCTCTCATCAGCCAATGGCCGGTGGCTCAGGGGCATAAATATAATATTTTAACAATAAAAGAAAAGCAACAAAACATATTTGTAATAAGATGCATGAACACTCCCATAATATAATGGCCACAGAAAATATCCGTTATATATATTAGATTTAAGCTAAAATATAACACAACCAACACCATATCATATTCAAAATATATAGATCCCACATGCTACATTACACCCGGCCCACTTGATCGATACACAAATCAGTCTTCTCAATACATATGTATTAAACAAGCGTAAGAATATGAGCTTATAACAATAAATCATTCTTCTCTCTAATCCTCTCCATCAATGTGGATAGCAGAACAAACCTTACTGGACCTCTCTGCCAACGGCGAGCAGTTGCTGAAGAGTGTGCACGTATCTATAGATTATGCAAATATCTCAAAATGAATTGGTAAGTGGGTTGGCACATTTCCAGAAGGAGCAAATTGAATTAACGTAACTCATGTATATGGAATTGATAGAGGCCAACTCATTTAAAATAAAACAATAAAGTCATTGATGCTGCCTTTCCAGTATAACTCATCGATTATATATATTTTGATGCGTGCTGTCTTTTCCATACATATAACTATATATCTTATACTTCCTCTGATTCTAAATGCAAGTCCTTAATGTGCTTCATGTCTTTATCTTACAAATTTATAATTTTCCCTTAATAAACCTCCCAATGGTTCCAGGGTTTTATCGATGATGTAGTTTTCAATTATGCAAATGATTAAAAATGGTGCTTTAGAAAAATCAATATATATCTTTTATAAATAATTAATTTAACTAATTTTTTTCTATATATTATTAGTTACTATAATAGGAGGAAGTAATAACAAGCATTATATTCAACTATATATGCCTCTGGCGATATAACATGAATTAATGAAGCGAAGAAGCAAAAGTTGAAATATATATTATATATACAAAATTGATTCACTTATCATTTCTTATATACAACTCTGTCCGATACAAGAACGGTAAAACTCCCTCTTTATCCAGAAAAGGTTCGATTGATATCATCTGATGACTTTGTAGCTGAAATGAGGTCCACGTGTCAGACGACTGATCGATCCATTTCCAATCTGCTTTGCAAAAATGCTTCGATAAAATGTACAGATTTAGAAACATCGAAAATTCCCTTCCTTCCTCTCACATATTGACAAAATCTTCTAGCTTAGATTCACGTGCACTTTGCCATCAACAGAGTTTGATGCCAATACAAGCACTGCTAGTATGAAGAGGACGATGGATTTCAAAACTTTAGCTATGAATTCATATCTTTTTGCAAATTAATATTATTCTATTACGATGTCTCAACTGAAAGTTAAAACAAAAACTATAAATATATCAAAAGTAAAACAGTATAATGGGAATATGGTTGTCAATGCTTCAAACCTAAAGCCTAAAGGGCTTTCACATAAATGGGTGCGTTAGAGTTTGTGATTATAATTTTTCCCATCAGACTATCTTAATAAACTTCTATTTCTCACAACCCAAGGTTTAGCACAAATCACAAATCAATATGGATATCTTATTGGACCTCTCTGACTTACAAAACAGAGGGCAGTTGTGGAAGAGTGTACACGTATTAGGTTTCCTTTTTTTTCTTTTTCTTTTGAATTCAACGATATGATGATCTGCCTCATTTTCTGTGTAGCTATAGATAAATGTAAATCTTTCAAAATGAATTAGTAAGTTGGGTTAACGTAAGTACTCATATAAGGAATAGATATACGGCCAACTCATTTAAAAGAAAACACAGTCATTAATGCTGCCTTTTCAGTATAGCTCATATATATTTTGATGCTGTCTTTTCCATGCATGTAACATTCTAATAATAACAAGCATTCAACTATACATCTGGTGATATGACAGAAAAAGTTCAATGGATATTATCTGATTGATTACTTTGTATCTAACATGCATGAGGTCCACATATATGTAAGACTGATCCATCTCCAATTTGCTTCTCTGTAAAAATGCTTCCACAACATGTACAGATTTAATTTTCAGGCATCATCAGATTACATATACGATGGGCCCTCAAATTATCAGGTTCTCGTCATATTTATTGAGAAACATTTTGAAAATTCCCTTCCTTCTTATCATATATTGACAAAATCTTCTCACCTAGAATTTCTGGCTCTATTCTACACGTTTCATCCATCTGCAGAAACACCAGAGCAGGATTATATTAGCTCATAAGTTTAGATAATAAAAATACATGTTATTAGAAATTAAGCAATAAACCTGCAAATGGATAGTAAAATACATGTCAGAAATGAAGCATACCTGAAAATGCCAGTTATAGAAGACACGCTGTCCAAAGGTCTCAAATGTGGAAGCATTTAGCAGTAAAAGCCCTTCCTTTTCTAAACACAGCAATATCTCTGAAAAAGGAGTTTTGTGGAGCTTGTAAGAGGAAATCTGAATAACAGCTTCGTTATCATTGAGCCTATTTGTTGAAACTACGCAGGCAGTGGCGGCGTAGTGATGGGCCATTTCCCTTCGATATTCTTTTCTTGACACATCTCCTTGCCGAGAGATTGTCAACAAAAGCTCCTCCTTTTTCTTGAGAAGCACTTCCACACTCTTCTGTAAGTCCGGTATGTACTTTAGGACTCGTGAAATTGTTGCCGGAATGCTTAACTTCTTCTGCAAACATAAAATCGAAAATTATAAATAAAGCAAGCTGAATTTTTTAGCTTCTGATGACGTTCCCTATAAGAAGCGAATTAGGACAAAATAAAACATAAAAAGGAAAGATCAGAACATCCATTAACTAATTAGGGCTTGATATTAAGATATCCGGGAACAAATTTCTCTGCCCTCTCGATACTAATGAGTGAATTGACCCAAATGAAAATGGGTAGGGGAGCGATCGAGGAAGAAAGAAAAGTACCGTTTGATCAGACAAAGGAAGCATAGAACGAAGTGAGGAATACAAGCTATTGATCTTCTTGCGACGATCGCGTTCACTGGCATTGTGGTTAAGCTTTTTGACCATGGTAGGGTCGCCGCTTACGGCAGGGGATATCGGCGCAGATCTCTGAGCCTCCTCAACCTCAAACTCAACCTGATGATTTGGTGGCGAGCAACTAGACTGGTGAAGAGTAGCTCCGTCTTTGTAAACCAAGTTGGGATCAATATGACTTGTGGGTTCCTCTAAGGCCCACTCAGTGGGTACCAACAGAGAAGGCGATAAAACCAACATCCTGGGATTCTTTAGGAGCTGTTAACAGGTAATTGCTTATCACATTAATGGTGCCTGGTTATGAATAGTGTGTGTATAACTTCATCAACACTCGTCCTCCGTAAGCATCCGTTTTCTTTAGTGTAGGAAGACTTAAGGAATGATTGTTAAGAAATTAAGAATGAAAGCAAGTGTGTAATAATTAATAAGTTTACTTGTGATATATTGAAATTTTTGTAACTTTCAGTTGAGACATCGTAATAGTATAATACATTAGAGTAGGATGAACATTGGTTGATTCCGTCGGCCCCTAGGAAGCCCATGTTAGCAACGTGTCAACTACGCGTTACTGTGTCGAATGAGGAGGAAGAACGTGGCTGGAAACCCAACACATCACTTAATTTTATTGCTGCTCCTTTATTTATTTTCTCATATCAAACTTCCAAGCTTTTTTCCTTTGTTTGAACTCATGTATATAGTCAATGAAACCTAGGAAACATGAAAAGGAAGAAAAAGACGACAAGCAGGCATGGTAATTTTTAGGTCTCAGGCCGAGAAGTCTATGAAATATAGGGAGAATAATGGGGGAAAAAATAAGTAAACTAAAGCTGTTGCTTGTGTTTGTGAATTAGATAGATCACGGATACTGAAGTATGAATATTTGTTCAGGGTTTGGTCCCAGATTTTGTGTAATATATAATTAAATTAAGCCACACAATAGTCCACGTGTCAATGAAAAATAATATAGAATGGAGGGATTATATGGAGGATGAAGAATGAAGGATGAAGGGCATGAGACGGGGAAGTGCGCGTGGGGAAGCATGGCATCCACGAGCCATTAGCATGGTGGCCACTGCTTTGCACGGTTTGATTAATTAACGTGGTGGCCTTCCAGACCTAATGGACAAGAATTACTCAACACTAATTATATATAGTTTCTCTCCTTCCTATCGTTTGCGTCAGTGAAATAAACTCACGCCCATAATAATTATAAAATGTTGAGTTTTCTCGGCCCCACTTTAATGCCAATTGTATTTTAATTTCAAGCCTTGGGCATGTATATATGTCTTTCATTCTGTCTTTTGTTTTCCCCCTCTGTTTCTTTAACTTTTTCCTTTTGTATGTTTCTTAATTTAGATGTATTTAATAATTTTCCCTTCTGATTTTTTTTTTGTATAGAATTTCTTAAAAAGGGGTTAGACTCACCTACGATTTAAGGACATGGTAAATTTCTCTTCTTCCTAAGAGATATTAATATCGGGTAGAGTGAACTATCTATTACTTTTAAATATAAACCTATGTATCCAGAAGTTAAGATACCTCCTCAAGTGTTGTGATTAAAACTATAATAAAGTAATATTTTTTATAAATTGAATATATTCTAAATAATTATATATTTTATTCTTTTATCACTTAAACCTAATGGTTAATTTTCCCTTCTGGAGATCTTGATATATAAACTCCTATTTCTCAGAGACACGCAGCACGGGCGTGAGGTTGAAGGCCTTGTAAATGAAGACTCTAATTAATGGGATGGGACGTTCTTAGATCAAACTCAACCCAAATTTACTTCATTATGGCGTTGGCGTATTTAGGCCCAACGGTCCAACAAAGTTCGGCACAGGTCATTTTAATTAGACTAGTTCTCACCACACATAAAAGTTATTTTGTCCATTATCCAATTGTGTGTAAATTTAATTAGTGAAAGAGTGAGGCATATAATTATTTATAATATATTTAATTTCTGAAAAATATCACTTTATTATGGTTCCAATCATGGTGTTTAGGGAGGCATACTAGTTCCTATATGTCTAAATTTATGTCTGAGGGTAATAGACGGTTTTCCTATCTGATATTGGTATCGCCTAGGAGGAAGAGAGACTTCACCCTACCCTTAGATCATGGGTAAGCTGAACCTTTTTCTAAAAATTTATTTATAAAAAAAAAGTTGTTCTGATGATTGTAGCAACCGGAAGGTAAAAATGGCCTTATGAGTTTTTACAAATTATAGTGTAGATGATTGAATATTTTAAATATGATGTCTTAAGTTTGAAGTAGTTAATATATATAGAAAAGATTTAGTTTAAAAAGGCAAAATCTACTTTAATAATCCCTATAAATTGAGAGAGTTAATCTCTATCTATCGGTTCATACTGAATCAACTCTATCAAACAAAAATTTTGCCATAAAGCAGGAGAAACTCACATATTTGGATCCTTTGTATTAAAGATAAATGATGAAGTTAAACGTATATGTATAGTACTCGTATTTTATATTTACATTTTTTTTGTATTAGTGAAATTTCAATCACGGGCAACATCGTCCGTCTCCTAACTCCTTCTTTGTTTGCACTCTATCTCTTCGTTTTCTTATGTCGTTAGCTGCGAAGTGCGAATAATGCACCCAATTGTTTCATTTTCTTCCAAACTCGATCAATATTAAAAATTAAAAATAAATATGTTTTTCTGCCTTCAACGGATCTTCACAGATTAACTATCTCTAGCCAGGCCCTTTCTTTAATTCTTTTCGCCCCTTCAACCGACACACGTATGCATGATGTGCACCAAAATAATGGAATGAGTTTGGGTGCTCCTCTGTCATGTTCCAAAATTTGGACCGTGACCGGCACAAAATATGAATAATTTCATATTCTGAAAGCCTAACGCCTTAAATAAAATATTCGAATTTTACACAACGTCTTTCAAATAAACAAAATCTTTTCTAAGAACTATGTGGAACATTTACCTTCTTTTCAAAATAATACAAGTGCTTTCTAAATAATAATTATATCAAAAGTAGTTTTGTCAAAAATGACGCTTTCAGATTGGCAACAAGGTACTTTATTGCTCAGTGGGAGGATTAAAGTCACCTGCACTAACTGAAGCCAAATATTCTACTCGTGAATAACGTCATAAGAAAAACATGATTTAAAAGATTTTGGAAATAAACAATGCATAAACATGTTTCAAACATCTCGTACTTCAATGTAAACTTTTCCGTAAATATTTTCTTTCATGAAAACAATTTGAAATAATCATTTCAAATGAATAATCCTTTCAAAACCATATCTTTTCCGTAAACATTATTGTTTCAGAGATTCAATTTGAAATTACTATTTTAAATCAATCGTTGTAAAATAATCCTTTCATAGTCCATAATCTTTCAGTAGGATTTCAACAGAAGAAAAACAGACGTGGACACACAGTCCACGAGGGTAAATAACCATCAGACGCGGCCGAAGCCACGAAATAGATGTGAAAACACAGTCCACGAGGGTAACTAACCAATCTGACAGCTCAAAGACACTAACTGTCTGTGGCTCAAGGCCACTAACCTTCATGAGTACGAAACCCACAGTGAAATCTAGTAGCTCAGCCACTACCCTTCGCGAGTACGAAACCCACGGTGAAATCTGGTAGTTCAGCCACTACCCTTCATGAGTACAAAACCCACGGTGTAATCCATTGAGCTCGGGTAACCAAGGTGCACCAAGGGCTAACAGTACTACTGTTAGCAACCAGCGTTCTGTATTCCATCCTTTCTAAAACATTTCTATCATGCATGGGGTTTATTTCACATATAATAATCTCAACCGTTTCAATATCATAACTGTTGGTAAAAACCACTTTGAATCTAAAAAACCCCAGCATGTACATTTAAAATCAAGTAATTGTAAAATCATACGAAATTCGCATAAGAATATATTTCATGAATAATCATCAGTTCAATGCAACTTTTACCAAACTCTTTTCAAAAAGTTTATTCATCCATTTTCATATATAATCATAATTCTTTTATAAATCAATCGAAAGAAAATTATTTCTAACGATTTAAACCACACTTTCGTAAAATTTACTTTTCGTAATTCATATTTGAAATTCATCATTTAAAATGACAATGCATTTGAAAATATAAATTTTTAGGGAATGTTATTCACTCACCTGATACGCTCTTAAACCTTTACTCTTTCCGTCAAACAACTTCCGATAATATTCACTTCTCAATTTCCTGGTATACCGAAACAACACATTACTATACTAATTAAAGCTTCCATAGAAATCAATCATCCTTAAGCTATCATTTTAATCTATAACACACCATCAACCATACAACCACAACTCAATTTATAAGCTCCTACCATTTCCCAATCACTACAGATCCACAATAGGATTATCACATTAAATCATATTCAAAAGACATTGCCCATTAACCTTTGTACTAATAACAAGCATCCCTTAACCCAAAACTCAACTCAATATTGGGGTTAGCACCTTAAAGCTTCAATCAATTATAATAGCTCACAATAGTTCTAATGCTGTTTTTAATATTGAAAACATTCTCTTTAACAAGTTAAAATACTTATGAGCTTAACTCTATCTCAAAACATAACCCATAATTTGCCCACACGATTACCTTCTATAGCAACAAGACTTTCTACTATCCAAGACAATAGCCTATTTCCTCTCATCATGAATATATAATTATCCCCAAAATTAGCACGATAGCGTATAACGCATATGAGTGTGCATATTCTACTCAGCCCAAGTCAAAATAGCAGTGTCCTTCTATGCATATATATATATATATATATATATATATACCTTCAATAATGCAAGAGATCATCTAATGCAACATACATTTAATAGCCTCATAATCCTCTTGTTACCAAAAGTTTAAAAACCATAGAAGCCATAACAAATCAACATATAATTGACTAAACGCAATTTTTTTTGTGGATTTACCAAAGGCTTAAATCTCCACGGCCAATCAGGAAACCAAATGCCATACAATTCACAACCACCGCCAAAATAGAGAGCCCATACATAGCAGCCGTAACTGATTATACCCCAAAGCAGAAACAACACTACCAAACAGGAAAAAGATGAATATATCAGGATTTCAGTACTTACAGCAGCGACGGATAGAAGCTTGAGTGGGCACGCTAACAGTGATGGGAATGATGCGACTAAGGAATAGAGAGACCAGAGGAGTTTCCAAACTAGCCGCCAAACTCTAAGGGAAGGAAAAATGGAGGTTGCTATGGTGGTACAACAAAATTTGACAACAGCTCCACAGAACAAACACCCACACGGTTTCAGGTAACCATAGCTTAAATGAGGAACCAAATCTATCCAGCAAGGAAACTACGATGACGGTGACAGCAACGATTGAAACCAACGGCAGAGTGCTTCGACAACGCATCGACTGTCAAGCAATTCCTTCCTATTCTGTAACACTCTTCTGCTCTCACCCCCTCACTACATATATCGATAAATTTGAGACTGAAACTGAGTGGACAATTCAGATGCGATAACCCAGGCGATGAAGTCAACGGCAGCAAGGCACCGATGGAGTAAAATCTTCCTCCCTGCACTCCCGCTGCTACCTCCTCTGAACCGCTGATGTAAAACAGAGAAAGTGAAGGAGTACGGCGTCAGAAATGATAAAGGAAGCAGGGTTTGGGTGCACGGCAACAGTTGTCTATCGCGTGAAGCATCAGCACTGCTCTTGCTGACTCCTTTCGCCTGTGCCGCCACGACAAAAACAGAAAACAATGGTGAAGGTATGACGTCTGAAAAGTTTAAAGGGGCAAGGGCAAAATGGTAATTTTCATGCGCTGGAAAATAAAAGAAATCTTCACTTCTCACAGTGGCCAGAGATCGAACACGGAACCTCTTGCTTCATGCTTGTGCCTAATGACCACTCTGCTAACCTACTCCCATTGAAATCTTTTGCATCTGATATACATATATCCTTTGTTAAAAAGAATAAAAATTCCTAGGCCATAACATCCTCAGCACTAATTTATAATATGCTTTGACATCCATTTTCTGAAACATGTTTCGCTCTATATGTGAATGCCTCGTTACATATATTAATGAGTTTGGAAATTACCCAGGATAGAATAACAAATTGCCAGGAATGAGCAGATTCGTTGGATATGCTATTGCTTTTGTTTTTCCTAAAAAAGACGCATTTAAACCCCTAGTAATTTCAAATCAAATCAAAATATAATATCAATCCCTATTCATTTCAAGATATTTAAATTTAATCCTGCCTTATTAATTTCTTCTAAATGGATTTTAATTTTTTTTATTGCGAATTACGATTTCATCACTATTTGACAGACCATTACCATTAATACCATATAATTAGACCTTATCATATCAAATATTATAGTATCAGACGTTTCGTCAATCACACTGTGTGGCTTACGTATATTATAAATGAGATTTTGGGTATATGCAATGGTAAAATCCAAGCTAGTCCTCAAAGCATACAATGCCTAAACTTTTGAAACCCATCGTCGTCCTCATAGTAGCAGTGCTTGCATTGGCACCTAGCTCTGTTGAAGGGAAAACGCACGTGAGGATGACAAACATGTTAGCCAATAATCTGGACTTGACTATCCATTGCAAATCCAAAGATGACGACCTGGGAGAGCATCTTCTTCATCATTCAGACCATTATGAGTTTGCTTTCAACCCCATCCGCGCTTTTGGACTAACTCTATTCCATTGTAGCCTTCAATGGAAAGGAGCTTCAAAGAGGTTTGATATATACGACCAGGGAAGGGATTCGTGTTCGCAATGCAATTGGAAAATTATGCAAAATGAAGCATGCATGAACGATGGTGACAGTCAGGTTAAGGTTTGTTATCCATACAACGATTAATAAATAAGGATATATGACCAATATGCATTGTTATATCTTTCTTATTGATCTTAATAATGACTAATGAATAATAAAAATATTCACTATCATTTGTTCCTTCCGTGTGCTAATCCGGGAGAAGACGCTAGTCCACCAGCCTCATGTCCCTTCTCTTCATCATACCGTTCCCAATATGCTTCAGCTTCAAAGATCAGATTCTTTTTAAAAGTTTAAGGAACAGCGAATCTATATTACTAGCAGCATAAGCGACGCACATTTTTATAAATCAAAATTAACAAGTAATGATTATGCGTTCCGTGTAGTATAAAACAACTTTTCCTATTGATCATAAAACTTTTAAATATAAGCGCTTCCCAATTCTTCTGGAAATAAAATGCTACTGGACCTGAGATACGAAACCCTACTTTTGAAATGCTTTTATTCTGCCTAAAAAAAATTAAAATGAAAATATAATAACAATTCTTGTTCATTTCAATTTAATCTCTTAAAATTTCTCTCGTCTTGGTAGTGACGGGTGCAGTGGGCAAAGAGCGGTCCTTGTCTCTCCCTACATCACGCGGTCTTTTAGAAGATAGTATACTTTTTGTTTGTCCAAAAGGTTTAAATTATTTATTTTGTTTTAAATTTGATCCCCAGCCATTAAGCTCTGGATCCTCACTGCATCTTGGCTTTGCTTGGGTAACCAGGAAAATTTGTTCTTTATTGATGCTCGATTTAAAATCAAAATCTGAATCCATGATTCTTTGAAGGGAACCCTTCTTTTTATTACTTCCATCATGAGATGGCTAGCCAAATAACGAACATTATATATTGTACATAACTATACCTCCGATGGAAGTTGATGGAAATATATATATTATACACGTACACATTGATTCATTTCTCGTTTCCTATATACAACTCTGTCTGATACAAAAAATGACAAAACTCCCAGTAATCAAGAATTGTTCCGTGAGGGAGAGATTATTCTATAGCACAGAGCCCCTCTTGCTTTCCAAGCAATTCCCTTCATCCTTTCACACAATATATATATATATATATATATATATATATATATTGCTTTTTACCGAGTTTGAAGATCATTAACAATATAACAAATATATTAAAAAAAATGAATGGTCATCATGAATGATGGCTTGCCTGATTGAGCCTGCAGCAAGTGTACGTTATATATGACCAGAAAAGAGAAGCAAAATCATTGATCTATGACTGTCCAGAGTCATCGGAAAATATTTTGAAGATGAAGTCACGAAAACGCCTTGAGTATAGTCTCGGATCAACGGCCGATATGGAGGTTGAGTCGTACTGAATGGACTTGTAGGCATGCTCAAGCTTCTTGCTGATGTCATAGTCCTGAAGTATGTCTATAACACCGAAGAACAACACAACCTCGTAGAACTCTCCGATCGGTTCTCCCACAAGTTGCAATTCACATTTACCAGTTCTTACTGTCCTCTCAACCCTTGCTGGCGTACTCGCACCCAATTTGGCACCTTCACACCTTCAAATAGTCAAGTTGGATCACTGCTTAGCTTACCATTTTACATATATCTGCTAAAACGACAGATTGAATCTATGTTCATTTAAGATTAATTTTAAGCAGAGATACTCACCTGGAAGAGTCTGACAGAAGTTGATGGTGTACGTCAGTTGTTGAAATATGGGGAGTTCCTTCACAATCCGAAATATTAAGAACATGATTGTGTTAAGAATATGCAATATTGGGAATAAGGACATGAACAACTTTACCGCTAAGGGTTATAGATCCTGTAGTCATGGGAAGGATGTCCCCATCGTCTGATACATCTTTGAAATGAATGCCCACCAACAGACTATAATCCATAATTCCCTCCTGTTCCAAGAGCTCGCAGTCCTTGTCAACTTGCCTGGGACAACAGAGAACCATTCTTCACATCCTCAATGCAAATTTAGCACAAGATAACATATAAAACTGTAAACATAATTTGGCTCTGCAATTGTTTAGCATAATACATTATAAAACAGAGGATTAAGTTACTGAGGTCAATTGTTACCTGATGAATTCTTGAATCCAAAACTTCTGCAAGCGAAATATGAAATTAAGATCGAGATCTTTAAAAATAGTGTTTGCGTCAATCTCTGTCTCGGGCTTATCTGTTATGCGGCCGAGAGAAGAACCCTTCAAATCAAAGCGTCTATGGATGGCATAATCAGTACAGAAGAGGTTCCCCATGATGATAAATCGAACCTAGAAGACCAAACATATTGTGAAGCCTATAACAACCCTTTCACTAATTATTCATATTTTGTAATTTGAATCAGACAATTACTTTATAATATTTGCGTAACAGAACAACTAAAATAGTGAAAATATACCTTCTTCTGGGCAGCTCCGCCAAACTTTACACAGTGTAGGCCATAAAATTTAGTGAGTAAAGTATGCTCAAAGGATCGAAAATGGTTGTAATAAGCTGGAAGCATTCTCAAGAGCACCTGCAAGAGAGGTGCATCATAATAAAATAAGTAAAACCCTGGAAGGACGTATAAGAAATTTCAAATTGGTGGGAGACAGTGGAGGAAATTAACTTTGACTTCAGCTTTTTTTATTGTCTTAATCATGTAACGGTCATCATTGGTCAAGTAAAAAAAGCTGCCACTTTTCCCAGGAGAGGAAAGTTCACGGAGAGCTGCATCTCCGCATATAGATGCCATGTATTCAGCTGAATCCACTTTGAATAAAGTCCTTAAAGTCCTATCGACAAGAAAACATTCATAGTTAACTTCATGGCAAAAAGGACTATTATATTGGTGGAAGAATCTAAAGACATATTCAAATGGCTGACCTAAAAGCAACTGGGCAATAGTCCTTCCACTTAAACTCAGGAGATCCATGTGGAGGAGTATGTTTGGATCCTTCTGGGGGAAATCTGGTCCATATTTTATCCTTGGGATCAAAAGCTGAAGGATTCAGATCGATCGTATTGGGACCAGGTCTTGCAACGCAATGCCTGTGAAAAGCTAACGAATGATATTCTGCAAGCCAAGTTAAAGAGCAAGAGGCAACCGTGTATAACGAAAGTAATTAAAAACGGATCAATACAAGATACCTAATCCCCAACTGCAAATTGAGCATGAGATCATAACTTTTGTGGCCTGGTGTTATGGGTTCTCCCGGCCTCTTTGTTGCCCTTGGTACTTTAAGAACCTGGAGTTGAACCTCTCCATCTTCAATGATATCATCTATATGCAAACCCAACAATTCTTCCAACAAATCATTATTGCCTGCTGCTGAGGTTTCATCACCACCATCACCATCTGCAGCTGAAATGGCCGCGTCGCTTCCCTTTTCGCCGGCCGTGGTTCTCCTGGCCTTATTAGTGGACTTCCAAACTGCAGGTTTCTTCTGAGATGGCAGAACCGAAAGTTTCTCCCCAGGACATATCTGGCATTGAGTTAACTCATCATACAATGTTTGAGGATCCCAATCGAAATTTCCCTCCTGGTTTGGATCAGAAGGATAGTATGTTCCAATCTGATTGTTTTGATCCTTGCTCCAATTACCCACATAAACACCACCATGTCCCCACTTGTAACTACCGTTCCCTTTAGGGAAACCATCTTCCCAATTGCCATCGTACCTGTTCCCGTTAGCCCAAGCGAACGACCCTTCTCCCCAAATAGCACCATTCTTCCATTCCCCTATATAATGGTCCCCGTTTTGCCATTGATATCTCCCTTGTCCATTGGGAAACCCTCGTCGCCATTCCCCCTCATAACAGTCCCCATTTGAAAAGTTCTTGATGCCATAACCGTGCTTCAAATTCATAACCCATTTTCCCTTGTAAGTGTCCCCATTGGAGCCCGTGTACGTGCCCGTGCCGTGTATATAACCATTGGTGAATTGGCCTTCATATGTGGCCCCTGAGGGCCAACTGAACGTTCCCCTTCCCATGGGTTTGCCCTGGCACCAGTCTCCGACGTACATGCAACCATCCGTCCACAAGTATTTGCCCATGCCGTGACTGAAATTATCTGTGCATTCGCCGTTGTAATAATCTCCGTTGGGGAAAACCTTCTCCGTGTGGAACGTTTCGTATTGGACTTCGTTTGCATTTTCCTCCATGTTCAGGACTTCCTCAGCTGCTGCCTGCGACTGCGACTGCGAGTCGGAGTAGGTGTAGGCCCCGAATATGCTGTGGGCACGCTTTTTCGCTACTGCGTGCGTCCTCCGAACCGTGGCCTCCCATGCCTTCATGACACCGCTGTCTTTGCCCATCATCTCGATTTCTGCTTTCTTTCCTTTCGTTTATTTTTACATCTGAAAAAATCTTTCCCTCTCGGTCGGATTAAAGCTTGTTCACGGGAAATCGTTATGAATTCGCATCATGTTTCTGAGCATCCCATGCAACAACAATGAATGAGAAACGTACCGTTCTTTTCTTAAAACAATGCTGTATGACTTCTATCGATTCCATAGAGAGAAGCATGCCGGGGAATATGAGTATAATTTGAAATGCTCGTGTGTTTGCATGCATAGGGTGTAGGTCCTGTTCTCCATTTGGTGTGACTCGAGTTTGTTAATTATCAACTTGTCATGATTATACTTTGAATAAAGTTTGGAAATTGATAGACGCAGAGCAGAATTTTTGTTGCTATGTTTGAATTGTAGATTTGGGAGTGAGAGCGAGGACCCTTCATCCCCGACAACCTTTAAGAACACTGACACGTGGGAGCGAACGCTGAATCTGTGTTTTATTTCCTAATATTAGGTTTTTAGCAAATTTCCCATGACGCTAATGGGTAGACCGCAAAAAGAAAGATTAAACACCAGTTTTTCAAGTCCTTTATTATTATTGTTGTTATTGAAATAAACATAAAATATAAAATTATATTAATCTAAGATTAGGAAAGAATGAAAATATGGAAAGGACGAATGAATGCAATGAAACATTTATTGTATCAATTATATAAATTAATAAATACAATACAGAAGGGCGATGGAGAGAATCAGATCTTGTTAAGCTTAGCGAGGACGAGGACGGTGAGGGAAGTCATGCTGGGGATGAGAACTTCGTTGGAGACGAGGCTGGGCATGACTGCGTTCTTGATGAAGGTGGCCGACGCCGGCACTCCAAATATGTATAACAGAGTATCCTTCACCCCCACGCCGGTGAACTCTAATTTCTTCTCCAAAGCATCCATTATCTCCTTGAACTCCTTATCCGTGGGTTTCCCATTCCCCTCCTTGTGATATTTCTGCGTCCACAATCCCATCCATCCATTAATATAATTTCCTATTCCTATTCATTCATTCACTCACTCATTTCTCTGCTTACCTGGTATTCCTCTCGCAGAGTTTTCTCAGGGATGGCTCTCACCTGCGTGTATCCGTGCTTTTCATTCAGTTTCCTGCCCAAGCAAGATACACACGCATTTCATCAGCTTATCATTTAAATTTACTTGCAAAAGAACAGTTTTTAAGGGGCTCTGTTTCGTAATTACTCCACTGTATCGCATATTGCTCGGAAGAATTCACTTTGACTGCACCCCTCCTTGTCTTTGAAATGTGTTTCATAACATTGCTTGATCACCTCTTCCTTCGTATTCCCCTCTTCGCCTCCTGCAACAAATTTCCCAGACACTCACAATCCTGCATATATATATATATATATATAAAACAGAACCACAGAGAGAGAGAGAGAGCGCCATAGTACCAGAGGTGAGCTTGTGAAAGGATTGACCCATCTTCTTTTTGTCTCTGGATTTGAAAGAGTGGTGATTGGAGACGAGGAGGTATGATGAAGAAACAGATTATGAGGGGAGATTTATACGGAACAAAAGATACAAGCTTGAGGTGTGGGCAGAGAACTTTGCATCTCTTGGGCTATAAGCGAAAGCTGTGACAAGTATCGCACATAATATTTATTCTTCTTGGTCATAAGCCCAAAGAAACGAATCTTTTACCGTTCCTCGTCTCAAAATTTCCTCTTATCGATGCGTCTATGACTAATTCAGGGATTCGCATATATCCCGACCCAAAAATAAATCGAGGTCTGGTCTTCTTGTTTGTTTTGGTGGAAATAATTCAGTGGATTTTTTTTTTTAAAACGAAAAACAAAAAATGAAGATGGATGAGCCGAAGGATCACCATATGACGCATTGATTCGGCCCAAAGAAAAAGACGTATGCTAAAATAGTGAAACGTCTTTAGTTAAGAAAATATTAAAAAAATAAAACGAAAAAGAAATAGGAAGCCCTGTTTCAGTGGAGCCCAAGTCCAAGACTCCAACCTCGTGAAAAGCGAGGGATGAAAGTTTCACTTGAGAGTGAAACCCACCCTATCTTAATTTATAATAAATTTCATTACTTAAATTATTATTATAAATTTATAATGATCCATTTGAATGTTAGCCTAAAGTTTGACTAAAAATAAGCTTATAATGGGCCTGTTTGAAACCTAAAATTATAGTTTTAAAAGGAATTCTGATTTAAATTTTAATTTAATTTTTTTTTAAAATAAACGGTTATATTTATCTATAAGTATTTTTGAACTAAACTATGGTTTCAAATAAATTTATAAAAGTAATTTTTAGAATAGTAAAAGAGCTTATTGACTACCTAATTACCATTTTATTTAAATTTTTTCACTCTCTCTACTCTCTCTCCAGAATCTCTATTGCTGTGGTTCATCCAGATGCTGTTGTTGAATCTGTTCTCTTTTATCATTGTCTTTGTGCCATCACCGTCTTTGTTTATTGCTAGTCTTACTCTGCCGCTAAAACAATTCGTTATCGCTAGAGTCACCTTCACCATGCTGTGCCATCATGTGCCACTAGAAGAAGGAGATGCCACCGATGAGAAAGAGAAGAGATGAACAGTGGCCCAAACATTATCTGAGAAGAAAATAGTGAATAATTATTTTTTTTAATATTATATTTTTTCTAATAATTTATTAATTATAAAAGTCTTTCTAGTAATAACTATTCAAATACCCTTTTATTTAAAATTACTTTTTGTATAAAATTTTATCTAAAAACTCTTTTATAAAAATAATAGGAAATTTTTTTTTATAAATCCTTTTTAAAAAATCTATCTAAATACACACAATATCCATTAGCATACCCTCGATTGGCGTAACAACTTTCTCACGCCCCTAAAAATAAATTGCCAGAATCTCTTGGATCTGATCCTCGCTCCGTAAGACTCGTCGTACAATATGGGTCGTATCTCTGTTTTTTATTTTGGTCTTCTTCAAAAAGGATCTAGGATATTATCGTCCCTCCACACAGAATTTTGTAAACCCTTATTTTTAAAAGTATTCCCATTTTTATGGAAAATAAATTAATTACTTACTATAGAACAAAATTGTTTTTATATATGAAATGAATAATCTAGGGTTGAGAACATAGCCAAAAAAATCATCTCCAATATATTTATTTTTAGGGTTGTGGAGTTATTCATAGAATAAAACGTTTTTTGTTTTAGTCGGCCTAAACAAATTCGATAGATAGATCAGCTGCAGCGTCGGGCTTTCTGAAGGAGCTAGTGATTGAAATGGGTGACAATGAGGATGAGGGAAGTGGATATGAGTATTTTTTGGATGAGAACGACGAGGAAGTTGGAGACGTCGATACTAATAATGAATTCGAAGGCGCCGGCGACGATGAAGAAACTCATAAAGCAGCGCCAGAGGTTTTCTCTTCTCGTCAATGGCCACAAAGTTATAAGTAAGCATATTCATATGGTGTTTTTTTTTTTTTTCACTTCTGATATAAATATCTGTAGCTACCCCCTGAAACTACTTAATTAGAGATCAACTCCCGTTTATTAGCAATTTTCTTCACTTTGATTCTGTTCAGAGAGACTATTGATTCTTGCATAATTGCGGCATCACCACAATTTGGAGCGCTTCTGCAAAGACCTGCGAGCGTAATATATTTAAGTGTCACCACTTCAAAAGAATATGACTCTGAACTCGACGGAAAGACTCCTTTTCTATCTGATCACTCTGAAGATGATGATGGGTTGGGAAGCATCTCATCCTCAGGGAGGGAGAATTACGCTCCATATCATAAACAACACACAGGAGAATCACCGGTTGTTCCGGCCGGTGCAGCTTCGCTCAGACTGTTTTTAACTGTGTTAATTAATGAATGAATGAAGCACTTTGGTTGTCTCAGGTATACGTCCCAGAGAGCTTGAATGACATGATTTTATTTCATATACGTGGCAGGGGTGAATGTGCTGGCGGGCATAGGGCTTCTGTCGGCGCCAAGAGCAGTGAAAGGAGGAGGGTGGGCGAGCATGGTGGTGGTGTTACTGTTCACGGTTGTGTGTTGATACACTGCGCAACTTATGAAGCAGTTCCTCGAGAGCAGAGCAGGAATCGAAACCTACCCAGATATCGGCGAAGCTGCTTTTGGAAGATAGCCATCTCGCTGTCGCAGTATATTCCCCTCTTACTTTCTACGCATCTAAACAGTAAATTTATATAAACAAATAAACTCAGAAGAGTAAATAATATAAAAACAAAAAGAATCTTGACAGGTGTTTAATTAAGTTTATATAGTTTTTATTTCTTTTTATTAAATCCTTATGTTTTACATGATTTCCATCTTGTCTACCAGATCCTCATTGTTTCATCACATTTTCAATATTCATAAAAATTAAAAAAAAATATGGACTTAATTTAAAATCATGTGTGAGGAATTTATTAAAAAAAAAAGATCAGAAAAGATGATTATTTTTTTCAATTTTTCACGTTTAGTCTAAATTCTTTATTTTCGGAAAAAAAAAGAGTCTGAATAATTCTTTATCATGAGAAAGAACTTTACGTACAATGTTTTTATACTATATGCACTCTACTGCTTTTAATACTCAATGTTTACTCGCCATTTTTTTAATATTGTTGCAGATTATTTTGTACACTGAATTATATGTAAGTGCGCCACGCATCTGTTCCTAATTAATTGACATTTTCTTTTCTTTTCTTTAAAAAGAAGACGAAGAATGTTGTGTCATAATGTATCATCAAATGCATGAGATGTTTTCACCGAATGCAGACATGTGGTGTGGAATTGATTATCCTTGAAGGATATAACCTCACAAGGTTGTTTCCCGGAGCATCCTTGGATTTCGGCACTGTCCAATTGGACTCCGGGCACCTCTTTGGAATCTTGACCGCACTTGTTGTTGCGTTCTTCCCTACCCTTTGGTTGAGGGACCTTCGCATAATGTCCGATCTTTCACGTTCACCCACTTCTCTAAATAGAGCCCCTTTGCTTTCACTTTCTAAAGCTTCGCATGCCGTTACGGATCTTCTTTTACCTTTTACTGTACAATGAAATCTGCAGCTGGAGGCGTTGTTGCAACAATCTTAGTACTTGTGTCCGTGTTTTCGGTTGGAGCAGCATATGGTGTTGGATGCCATCCCACTGGTCAGCTAGTGAATTGGAAAGGAATCCCATATGCTATCGGTATCTTTGGGTTTTTCCATGCAGGACACACAGTCTTTCCTAATATTTACCATCCATGGCTGACCAAAAAAAAAAAATTACCAAGGCCTTAACGATATGGTACCCAACGGGCAAACACTTGATCTCTTCTTTCTGATACGTACATCTCCTCACTCAGCTCATTTCTCTGTGTACAGTTTTTTTCTGCGCTTTTTAATGTATGGCAGCGTTGCAGTCATTGGATTTCTGATGTTTGGTCAAGACATTCTCTCTCAGATAACGTTAAACATGCCAACTCATGCTTTTGCTTCTAAAGTTGCCTTGTGGACGACAGTGAGTATATATGAAAACCTGTGCTCTGCCTTCTCTTGAACCAATTTGTGGTACGAACGCACATACGTACGAGGTTTCTGATTTTTGTGTTTGCTTGTTGTTTCAGGTGATTAACCCATTCCCCAAATATCCTTTATTGCAACAAATTTACATTTTATGCTTGAAACTCAAATACATATATGGACATGGCTTGATGACTTGATCCATGAGATGTTATTATAGGGTGTTTTTTAATGATGGACAAGTATTCTTTAATGATGAAACCTCTGGCGGGGAGTATAGAGGAGTTGCTGCCGACTGAAGTTGCAAATAGCATTGGTGTTTCGTGATTCTCAGAACATTACTTGTTATATCTTCTGTTTGTGTTGCTTTTCTGGTTCCTTTTTTCGGTTAGTCTTTGATACTCTGTAATATGTTGCCTTATTCTATTCCAGTAATTTTAGATTCTCAAATAACTTGAGACAATTCAAGGCACAAAGCTTTATGAGACGTACGTCTGGTTATTATGAGGGCAAACATCAAGTATAGTCAAGGAGAGGCCAAATTTACTTGTGATTTAGTTATTTTGTTTCTTGGCAAGGTTTTAGCTTTTTATTTTTTTGTCTTTTTTGTTTTGGAGTTTTATATGCTATGGGCTCAGGGACTGAGATATGGTTTTTGTTATAATTAATGTCGTATCTCAGGGCTTGTGATGGCTTTGTTTGGTTCACTGCTCAGCATACTTGTGGTAAGCGCAATCTTCAGTATAAGATAAATATTATTGTGCTCAATATCTGTGGTGCATGAAAGATTGGATGTAACATGGGAATGGTATATTTTGCGGTCAGTGGTAGTGCCAGCTTCATTGTTTTCTGAAGATTGCAGGGAGAAGAGCTCCACAAACTCACGTAAGTGCTCCCTGCTTAATTAAGTGGTAAATAATGAATGGTTAAATTCTTAGCAACTGAATTTTTTGGTTTTATTCTGTCCGTAATATGGTAAAGGTGGCTGTGAGTGTTGGGGTTATTGCATTGGGAATTGCTGGTGCCATCCTGGGAACATATTCTTCAGTATCAAGGATTCTGGATACTTACTTGAGTCATTGAAGCGATCGTTTTTCATATATGGATGTTTACGAGGTCTAAGTTCTGTAGTGGAGAGATCCTTTATATAATGATCCTTCTCCTTCTTACTTGGTATAATTATTCTTTATTATCAGTATGTTTGTGATTCTGCCTTGGCCTCCGTAGTTGAAGTTTAGAGTGCACTTTGTTTAATTTCTTAGAAGAGGTATTTGCTAGTGAATGATAAATGTATGATGTCAATTTTTCTGCAGGCCGCATGATATTTTGGGCCCTGCTGGACAGTCTCGTTGGATGTGGCGTCGTGACCACTTTACCCATCCTCCGATATTTTGGTCATGTGAAGTTGCGGGGCCTAACAGTAAATCCACAACAAGAGAATCACGTTCAGACGCCGAATAAACGTCCCGTCAAACAAACAAGGACGTGATTCTATATCTATGGTGCTGCCCTTCTGAGAGCCGAAGCATATTTCTAGGTCCTCTGTATGGAATCTGTTGCTTTCTGCATTCTTATTATTCTACGACATAAAGTGTGAGAGCAAAAATGAAAAAAAGAAGAGGGAACGGAGTATTATCTATTTACTCATTATCTTATTTTCACGCTTCAACAACTTGTCTGCAGTCTGGCCATAAAAATAAACAAGTTGCCCAGAGCCAAGAGATGCATATAGGGGCCAGAAAGAAAAGCGAATATTATGCCCGATTCTTTGGACGTTAAATTTCTAGAGACACAGATAAAGCGGTTTAATCCCGTGCTTTACTCAAAAAAGAAAGGATTACCCGAGAAACTGACAACACCAGAGTCCTTCAATGAAGTCGATCGAGGCATAAATACTACTACTGAAACCCCATAATAATTATGGAAGCCAAGGCGCAGCAACATGAGAAACCGCCAACAAGAAGTTACGTTGCTTCCTCTCAGGTCAACGAAGGCTGCCAAGTTGCAAGCTTTTCGGTGTCTACATGTGTGTCATTAGACTGTACTAATACCAAGTTAATTTCACTCACGAAGCCAAAACACCCCTGAATTAATTCATTTTCGCTATTTAACGTCCAGCTCGCGAGGAACGTTTTGCAAATTGCAGGAGTGTGACGTCATGCATTTTGTTCTGAGTGCAAATAGATGGTAGGCAACGATTGTTTTCATATTTTTTATCCCTTTTAGCTAGTTGGCTTTCAAGGAGTACGTGGCAGGACCTTGGAGCAAAGGGCTCAATAATGCTTGCTTGCTAGCCGCCGAACAGCACACAATTGAAAGATCAATTCACAAGCCCAAAGCTCATTTTCTGCATGTAAGCAACAACATGAATACTAGACACCCTTACTGATCACTAATTCATCGATCCTTTCTCGACAGACTAAAATCAAAGCAAATCAATATGCCTGCAGGCGTGCGTGCGTACACCAAGACATCATTTGGTTCTAATTCAGACGTTATACGATTTCGGAATTGGTGCAATAATAAGTTAATCTGTAGGCTTCTATCTTTTTACCCTTTCACCCTAATTTGTCTAACTAGACACTATATAATTATCAGTTCGAGTTTTCCTGTGTTGATGACTTTTTTATAGCTCAGTTTCAAGACTTTAGAATTCATTTCTGGAAAGATAATGTCGCTATCATTTGATTCCCTCTCGCCCAGCAGCATGTGTTTTGCCATCAAAATTAAGATAGGGTTAGTCTTAAGTGTTAAAACTAATTAAGTAGGTGGCAGTAAATTTTATACCCAGGCCCGACTGAAAATATTGAAATCTTTTTGGTACCCATACAATATAATGACACCCAATACTGAAATATAAAATCTGTTTTATTACAGCCATCGTGGGAAGGCCAACTATTTTCTAAAAAAGTTTGTATAAAAAAATAAAATCCTTTTAACCATATCACATATTTATAAAGGCGCCTAAACTTTGTTAATAATCTTTTTCCAAAAATTATCCCAAAATAATTCTTAAATAAAGTCAAAGATGATACTTCCAAGTAAATTGAGAATTAATTCACATGAAGAGAATTTTTTAAGAACACGTTATAATTTAAACTTCGCAAAGAGTCTGGCTTAAGGATGACAAACAACATCAATCATAAACCGGAGGGGAAGTAAAAGTTGTGCAACTTGGGCCTCTTAAATACGATGGATACCTATTAGATATATATATATATATATATATATATATATATTGGATAAAGGAGAGGGCTAAAACACCCAACCTATTAGATATTTATTTGGGCGTAAAATAGCAGAAAGTACCAAGTTGGGCTTTGTATGGCGCAGGATATATATGAGACAGCCACTACAGATATAAAGAGACAAGAAGGTCGACAAAAATAACTTTTCCCAGCAGCTCCAAATTTCTTATTATAACTGTGAAACCTTAACCAGCGCAGCTTAACGTATATATGGAAAGTGAAACCCTACAAATGGCCAACAAAAGACAAGTACTTATATAGTTAATTTTAACCTCTATTCCACTGCAAGCTGGAAAGCTCCACATACCAGCTTCCAACAACTGCAGTTGTAATCAAAGATCTTTCCAAATTAATTCTTCGCATTCTCCACATTTATTTAAAACCAAGTCCAAGCTTTATCTAATCCTCTCGGCACTGTATAAAGATCTTAAGTTGGGCTTACTTACCTAAGATCGAAGACCCTCAAAAGGCATTCTTCAATCACCCCATTAAGGACTCTTTAATTCTAAGTTGACAAAAACCTTAAGCTCTATCCCATTCTCCGTTCCCACACTCCCTAATTGTCTTGTGCTCCCGAATAGTAAGCGTAATCGTCATGTGTATACATGCATAAGGAACGCAATCAATTTAAACTACTAATTTTACTTTAATCTTTTATCAATCAAACAATTTCAAAACTGGCTGCACTGCCATCTTCAATTCAACTAATCAATAATGATTTGAAGAACTCTTTTAAACAAGGGTTATTTAGGCTTCCTTCCGTTGCTGTTGCTTCCAATCTTCTTTAAGAAATTAAGACTAAGAGAGCTCATATAGTGTTAGAGATTTCTGTTCTTTCACGCCCAAATCCAACATCATATCAAATTGAACAAATCTATTGTCAAGGCTACAGTTAATCAATCAACATCTTCCCTAACGTACATAAAGTAGTTGTATTATTTATAGACAAGGGCAATACATATAATATGATCAGAAAATTAACAAGTTCCCCAGAAATAGGACTGGTCCGGAGGGAAATAATCAAGCTTTACTGAGCAATTTAGTAATTACACTGCATCATTCCAGCGCGGCTCCTCGTCAACTAGATCGGACTCGTAGAATACAGTCGGCGGTAAGAAATCTGAAATGTCGTCCATCACCTGATCAGTGGCACCGAAAACATGATGATCAAATGGATCGAATCCCTCCTCCACCGAGCTTCCAAGTTGGCCTCCAAAATTATTAAAATCATGGCCCACTTGAGGAATCACTAGTGTGTGATCACTTTCATGACTTCCAGTAATCTTCGTCACCGACGAATTATGAGAATCCGACGTCTGATTCTCACCTTCGATGTCGGGGTTCTGGAATCTGGAAAGATCCGTCGGGAACTCGGCGTCCTGACCTGTGAGCTCTTGCACTAAGGCCATGAACTCCGACGGAGTGACCTTCACCTTCATGGGGTTGGATATGTACACTACCTTGATGGGTTGCTTCTTGAATTTGTCGCTTCTTTTAGTCGGTGTCCTCTGTTGCATACTGCTGTCCATTTCTCTTCAAGATTTCAACTTCACTTGAAAGGGGTAAGTAGAAGAGAAGGGCTTTGATATTTTTTTTATCAGACGAGTTTCTGGGAAAGATTCTTTTGAGAAAATATCCGAGCGAAACGATGTTATAGACGGAAACGGAGGCTAAAGAGTAAAGATAAAGGAATGGCAGGTGAGGGAAGGGGAGCACTGAAGGCCAAGGGAATGGAGCGGCTCGGCAATTTATATGGAAATGGGCGGTTTTAGTGAGTATTTAGCCAAACTATAGTGGGGTTAAAAATAAAATAATAACTATATATATATATATATATATCTAAAAGAGTATATAGAATAAATTATAATTTTTAAGGTCTAATACTATAATTTTAAAAAGATTTATGTAATTAATTTTTTAAGGTATATAATGACTATTTTATTTTTATATTTTTTATATTATTTTAGCACATTTTTTTAATAATTTATTTATATAAAATTATTTTAATAATAATTAATTAAATGTTTATTTTTTTTATAATTATTTTTTTAAGAATCTGTTCCTTATAAACTCTTTTTTAAAAAGCTAAATCAAACGCCCTTTAGTTTTATCGTATGGAAGCCTGGCTCCGTCTCTGCTCACGGGGATAAGAGGGAATAGTGGATGTCTGATGCCATGACTGCCTCAATATGCTGCCAAGTGAAATGATGACGCAAAGGGCGGGGCTCATGATGACGTCATAGGTACCCAAGTTGGCTACTGCTGGGGTGGTCTCCACCGCTTCCCGGCGCTCTCATCCTCATCCTCCATTTCTCCCGTACACTACCCATAAGTGAACTAGCTATCAAATCTAGTCACGAAAAAACATTAATGGAATTTTGCTGCTCATTAGCTGAGCTTCTCAATCATTAATTAAAATATTTTGACTGTATGAATAATTATACGTAAGAATGTCTTCTTGAGAACCATACGATATTGTGGGAGTAGTATGGAATGGAATGGTTTTCTCACGGGAATTGAATTACTTTGTGTTGAGAAGGAGAATGGAGAAGTCATCGTCAATGATTGACGCTCAGATATATAGGATTGACTTTTGTTGTTGTTTTGGAGCACAAGGCACTCAAATGTGCGTGTGGTTTCAAAGCTACCGAACCACCATGGGGATGACTTTGGTAGGAATTAGAATATCAAAATCCCACGATAAATAATTAAAAAAAAATAACAGTACAGAATATTAAAAAAAATCTTATCAAATTAATTTAAGTTATTTTAATACATAAAAAAAGTTAATAGTGAGGATGTTGTGCCTATATAAGGTCAGCAGGTGTATCTGAATTTTGGCAAAGTACTAGTTTCATATGTACAAACAGAACACGTGTATGGGATATTCATGTTAGGTGAGGAGTTTTTCCACAGCACGGGGCTTGACTTTCTTGAAATGAATCCATGGAAGACGATGAACTCGTCTATATATATGTAGATGAAATCCAAGACGCATCTGTGGCAACGTAAAGTCCCCTTTTCAATAATTATGTGTGGGTGGCTTCCAGATTGTTGGAGCTGGGCACAACAACAAGGCATGCCTGTCTATTTTAGACAACCAAGATTGATTAACTTGGAATTTTTATTCTATATATATTACAGAAATTAAAGAAATATGAAGAGGTCGCTAGAATAATGAGTGTGGTAACAGTGGGATTTATACGCGTGCATAATGAACAGTTAATATCAAGTGGTATGTGACATTTTTTTATTATGAAACGAAGGGGAAGTTTGATGGGCACACAAAAACGTAAGATAGAAGAGGAGAGGGGGAAGTTTGTGTCGGGGCTGGGGGTTGACAGACTGTGATCTGCCCTACAACGGAAGCAATTTAATGGAAAGTGAGTCGAAGGAGATCGGCATTATATAACCCAAGTTGCGCCCAGCGACACGTGCACTATACGCATTACACACACACACCCTTCATTCAACTTAATTTATTTAACACCAGAGGAGTATTACTCCATCTTATATATCCTTATTATATCACCCTAACTAAAGATCATTTTTGCAAGACACTTACTTAGTTTTGATAAGTATTAATTATTTCCTTTTCATATGCATGCCCATACTTAATAAGGGCAATATAAAATTAGAATTTAATATAATTTATAAGGTAATATTAAAAATTACTTAAATTACAAAAATTCTTACAAAATTATATTACAAAGTATTTATAAACTAAAAGAAGTGAGTAATTGTGTAATGTGCCAGGTATTACATGGGTATCCAACCATTAGCTCAAATGACATGACTCTGAGGAGGTTGGGGGATCAAATCAAGCAGTGGGGAAGTGTGTGTGTGTGTTGTGTGTGAGAACAGTCCTTAGGATAGGGGTTTCCAACCATTAGTTGCGACTTGGGATGGGAGATATTCTCAAATCCACGAGCGAATTTAGTTTTTTACCATTTGGCCAATAAAATTGATTGATCATGGTGACTAGATCTTATTTTATACCGTATTAGTAGTATCTACTCTTTTTACAAATGAGAGTTGTATATAGTTGAGCGTAAATAATGTTAGGATTTTGAGGGGAGCACCTCACTTGCCCCCTTGGATGGGCTATAATACTTCAATTAAAGGGTTAAGGTGTACCTAGTGCTTTCAAATATTTTTTTTTCATATGCCATAAGTATTTTAAAATAATTTGTGGAGCAATTTCGCTCTTAAAGTTATTAAAATAGTATAATCTCATCTGATGGTAACATTTGGTTAACTTTAACTATTAAATAGTTAATTAGTTGGAGGTTAATATATGGTCAAACTCTAACCTCATTAACAATTTAATGGTCAAAATTAATTATATGTTACTATGGGATAATATTGTACTATTTTAATAACTTTAAGAGAGAAGTGTAGACTAATATGTACAGTTAATTAATGAAGATGTCCGTTTTCAGTTGTGTGCGTGTCATAATCTCAATTGGAATCACGGGGAGCGAGAGGAAACAACAAAACAGTGCCTCTTACCCTACTTGCCTGCTACTTGCTTTGCCTTCATTCTTATTTCAAAATATTCCTCATTTAAATGCAAAGGAGGCTAACCATATCCTTTTAAGCTTCCCTCTTTCCCAAACGTCACCCACGTTCATATTCAATTCAAGGCACAATTTGAACAAAATACTTCCCTTTTTCTCCTTGTACTCTTGCGCTCCTCACCCTTCCTCACTTTCTTGTCATATCATGCATCATCGTACCTCCTTCCATTGTTACATCATCAGCACCCTCTTACGTTTTTATATTTAATTTCCCTTCTTTCTGATCGACCTCTTCCTACATAATTCAAACCTTTCAACGTCAACCTCTCCCGCCTTTATACGCACACTTGATTGATTCTCCAACAAACTCAAATCAAACACTTTGATGGCTCCCTATCTATTTACGCAAGTTTCAAGTTGTCTCTTCATTACAGCCTGGAGATCGCTCATCAGAATATGGGATTTCTGGCCTCGTTTCATCTCTTATGAAGCTACATATAATTGCCACTTTTTAAGATTCATTTACAGGGGACTGCATATATCTTCATACGACGAGGCTTTTTAAATGTGTTCTTATTGTTCACAAAACAAAACTAGGAGATATCTTATGTTCCTTAACTTCAAGAAAATTATAATTCCTTCCCGCCGACCGACATGTGCGTTTCGAATTTTCACTACCCCCTTTTTATAGACGGCGATGATTTATTTAATCATCGACTAATACGTTATATACAAATATAATGGTGTGGTTAAAATCTCAAATACCGTCGTCCCATATGCACCCAAGGTATTTGAATTAACATGGAATGAAAACGATAGGGGTGGACAAATGTGAGAAGACAGATAGTATCTTCCTTAACGGAACTGATGACGACGAGAAGTGAGATGGAAGTGAGAGATGATTCTGGTCAAGTGGATGAAAATGGCCAGGTCACGCAGTGTAATTAACGGGATAAAATTTGAAAGAAAACGATGTGATTAAACGTAAACGAAAACTATCAAATTGAATGTTGAGGACACGTGGGTGGTCAGATCATCATGATCAGCTCGAGGCCCGTACGAGAGGGTGCCACGACATAATAATATTATATTGGTGGTTATTCATTTAGATGCCATCGAACCAGTAGATCCAAGCATTGCCCATTGATCTCCTGGTCTAACACGATGACCATTGATGTAATTACTGCAGAAACGAAAACCCTGGAAGCTAATCTTCTCCGCCAATTCCTTAATTATTGTGAGTCTATTGGCATTTACTCCCCGACTTGTTTGTTGCTAGTCAAGATTTCCATGGGTAGAATGGGTCTTTTGCATTTGCATGGAGTATAACTTAATCTCAGTTCTATTTTGTTTAGTTTTTATATTTTATATTAATTATTTGTAATGGTTGAATTGTTTATTTATCATGGGAGTAACTTAATTCAACCTTGAACCCTTTTGTTTTAAAAAAATCTATTGCTGAAATTCAAGATTTTCTCCAGCCCAGCCACCAAAATTGCCTCCATATAATTCTTGCAACGTCATGTTTTATATAGTTTTGGTTTTGGCATATTAATTTTGATAATTGATTGAATTAAAAATAATCATAAGCAACCCTAAGAAGACACTGTAGACTATGAATCAATGGCCCGGCAGCTTGATTAGAAATTACATTTCTTGGTGTATCCACTTGCCTGTATAAATATAGTTGAAATTTATCAGTGTAGATATCATTCTTGCGGTTCAGTGTTCATTCGATGGAATCTCATCCAATATCTTGCCCTAAAGTTCTTGTGAGTTAAGAACGGAAAAGAAAAATGCCAGCTTCAACACCCGACTACTTTGAATAAACTTTGCAGATGTGTGGCCAACGATCCATACAAGTGATAAGAACAATATCTATCGCCAAGTAATAACATTAGATGACACAAAATATGCTTCAAACCAAGTATTTTTTCCAATTAATTTGGTGGATAAACATTCAAATCCATGATGCTCAACCATTTGTCTTGTGACAGCTGCACGCATAGAAAATGGAGAAAAAAAAGTAGCCATCCTACTGGAAAGATTAGTGGATTTGCTCAATCAAGCAGATCAGAAACTGCCGTCTTCCTAAAAGCATCAACTTGAGCCAACAGACCTGCCAAACCCTTATTTGGGAATACGTCGTCAGCTTTCAGTCTCTCCCTCATCCCATACGCTGGTTGTTTGGCATTTCCATAGGCCTGGACTAGAGTTTGGTAAAGGCTCAAACGAGAGGCATAACCTGATTGTCTCATTCTATAGAAAATCTTTTCTGAATTATGGATGTCACCCCTCTGGGAATATTGATTTAAAATAAGCATGTAGGAACTAAACATTGGCTTCATGTGGTTCTGCTGCACTGCCTTCTGCAAAACAGAGTCTGCCTTCTCCACCTCCCCTGCTTGCACATAAAGTTTCACAATGGCATCCCAAGTCAATGGGCCTATACGGCACCCATTCTCCGCCATTTGCCTAATAAGATCCTTACCCTTCGTCAGCATCTTGTTAGTGGCATAAACCTTCAGGAGTACCGAATAGTCCCTGGAAGAAAGTTTCCTCCATTTATTCAACATTATCTCAAAAACTTTCTCCGCTTCTTCAACTTTCTTCAATTTTCCCCAAGCTTCAATTGCAGCCAGACATTCATCAGTCCGAGGATTGGACTCACAGACCTCCCAAATCCTCGCAACTTCATCATTCTTTCCTAGGCCTGCATAGAGGGGGAGCAAAAACTTGCATACCCACTGATTTTCTTTTAAGTTTTCCCCTTCCATCTCTCTCAAAACACCTTCAGCTTTTTCTTTAAGCCCAGCTGAGACATAATGCTTAGCCAAGATTGCCTTTGTTTGGATGTCTGGTTCAATGCCCTCAGCTTTCATTGTCTCAATAATCTGATCCATCCCGGCTATATCATTAGCCTGGCCTTTTGCTGATATTAAGATCTGGTAAGTGAAAGGAGAAGGTTTAATATTCTCTCTTTCCATTAACAATAACACATCAGCAATTTTCTTCTTGTCAATCTTCTGATACAGGAGAAGCAATTGGTTGCAAGCAAATGCTGAAAGAGGGAACTCCATATCCTTCATTTTATTGAATACTTGCTCTGACTTTTTCACACTGGTCTGACTAACACAGTTAGCCAGTAAAGTTCGGTACACATACTCCCCTCTAAAAGATTCGGGAATGCTTTCTATGTAGTTCTCTGCCTTATGAAGGCCATACAATTTGGCAAACAAATCAACTCGAGATGCATAATCTCTCTCTGTAAATTCCAACATCTTTTTCTCCTCAAGCCACTCTGAAAGCTACAGAACCAACAATAAATTAATATAGATTAAGTTATGCCACAAAAGTACAAAACATCCCCATGTAAAACATCAAGCTCAAAAAAGGTTTCTACTGCAAATCAGCAACATAATTGAATATCCATAGTTCTTCAACATACACACAACGTCTTTCCAGAACAATAATAGGTACGACACATGTTAAATCATATAGATGATGAAAACATGTGCCTGTTTTCACATTTGAAGGACCAGTTCATCACAAAAACAGATAGCCTTAGGTTAAAATTCAAATTTTTTTTTACTAATTCTAACACACCCATTTATGCGAAAGCCCCTTGGATTTGAAGCATTGACAACCATATTCCCATCATACTGTGTTAAAATTCAAACCAATCTATATATCTATGTACTACATAAATTGTCTAAGAAATCAATTCGATATATTTAGCTTATAAATAGTGTTATGATTTGAAACATTTGGCTTATATTAGGCGGTGAGCTACGTTGTTTTATGGCATACTGTTTTACCTCCCCTTTCTATTGAATTTCAAAATTAGCGAGTCCTACTAGATACTTTTGTCACAAATACGTCTTCCCATGCAAGGCATGGAACGGATTTATAGTTGTTGATAACAGAAGTAGAAGGTATCTAACTTCTATCCACTTGGTCGTAGAAGTAATAACGCCATATCAAAGGCCACTTCATCCCAAAATATTAAATGTTGGATGAATGACTAAGATTTCTCTTATTAGTAACTCTTTAACACGATAGATGAATTATTCCCACTCGATCTGCCTTTGTACCTGATCCCTATGGCACGTATGCATGTCCCTAATCCCCATGGAGCCCCGGCTACAATGACATCAAGTCCAAATAATAAAATGGACCTAGCATTGCTTTGCTAAAGTGACAGTTCCAAGGAAGAAATGGTGTTAAAGGAACAGAAGCAATCAAAATAAGCATAGTTACAAAATTACTAAAATGACATCAAGCAGCCACAGTGAAGGCAGTAGATTTAAAATTAATTTGAATTTTTATTCAAACTAAATTCTGGTCCATTTACCTGCAAAGCCTTACCATACATTCTGCGCTTGCGAAGCAAGAGCATGACCAATGCGATCTCTGACCTCTTTACTTCTTTCCCCTCTTCAACCCACTTGTCCATAGTAGAATGGACAGTTGCACCTGGGGCTTCTAAGATTGCCTTGAACATTTCAGATTGATTCCTCCTCCCCTTTGGTGACTTTTTCTCAGTTGATTCAATCTCAGTATCTGATAGCTCCAGCTCGTTTTGTGGTTCCTCAGTATCCTCATCATCAGCAGATAGATCTGATTTAGAATTCAATTCATCATTATTTTCCCCTGCAGTTGTTCCCAACTCAGAAAATCCATCTTCGAAATCCTCCTCCTCTTTTGTGTTTCTCACATCGGCTTGTGAAGAAAGTTCACGCCTACTCACAATGAATTTCAGGGAAGCATATCCTGAGTGGTACTGAACAGTATTCAATGATGGAGATCTGCCATAGATTATCGGACAACACTCGAGGACACCAACCTCATCTTCCACAAAAGCTGTAGGTGTTAATTTGAGACAGGCACGAGCAGTTCCCGCTTTGAGCCCTCGGCTCCTACAAACATATTGCAATAAATTACCATCACAAACTGATACAGATATAAAAGCAAACCAAATATGAAACACGAAATGTAAGCAATAGTCTCTCTGGATTACAACATTGAGAATAGGAGAAAGATAACCAATATCGTAGTACTCAATATGAGAAAGCAGTACAATACTATTAATATCGAAAAGCACAAACACGAGGGGCATGGTACCACAGATTGGGGGGCCGGAGAAAAATTTTCCACGTCCCTTACTAGATTAATCATCAAATCACTGTGGATGTTTTCTATTAGCCCAATCGAGAGTGTCATGTGAAGAGACGGAATGTGTGTCCATCATAATCGTGATGGAGGAAGAAAACATAAACACAGAAGCGAGTCAGCAGCTATATAGGAGGGTACAACAGGTATTTAATTATGCGTCCAATTTTGCCCAGCTTCCTCGACGGCCACTAGAGAAGGGAAAGCTAACGGCTTGCCTTTTAAACGGAACACGAAGAAATGACCCAGGCCTACGCGGCGTTATACTTTTTCTCCATTTCCAGAAGAAACAATTACTATGGAGACTTACCTGAGAGGAACCGTAGCTCGACGAAGAGCCCACATGTCAACGGACCGCTGGTTGAGAAAGCGAAACAGGGCAGGGGGAATGGAAAGCTGCGCGCTTAAACCCTAAATGCAAAACCCTCCTATGGGCCCCTGCGTAAATATATCCTCCTGCGCGCTCGTTGTTTTCGGTAATAGCAGTGAGACCTCCATTTATTCTCTATTTTATTTTAATCACAATAAGCTTAATAATTATAATTATTTGTTGATGAGCTTAATAATTATTGATTAGCCGTGAGAAAGGACATTAGAGAGTAAGAACCGGGCAACTATCTCAGCTGTATTGGTCAATTCGACTTTTTGAAAAAATGGAGAAGTAATACTGAAAAGTTTTAATTAATTTTGTTCTTACATTTTCACAAACTTAAAAGTTTAGAATGATTTTTGGCCAAAAAAAAATTAGAATGATTTATTATTAAATTTTAAATTTGAAGTGAGTAATTTATATATAGTTCAATGTTTATAGAAGTTTTGTGTAATTTAATATTTTAAAATTACGAAATACGAACAAGCTCTGCCAGTTTTGGGTAATTTAGTCCTTTACAGAAGTTTTATGTAATTTAATTTAATTCTTCCAATGATTTGATGATTTCTTTACTATATAGGTTTTTCCCCTCCAGAGTATTGAGAAAGGAATGATGGCAAATATAATATGTGTACATATAAAATCGGGATATGAGCATATGATTTTTTTATCTAATTAGAAAACGACAGCACTCCTAAATGTTGTTAACGTATTCTTAATTTGACAAAAGAAGACGGCAACTAATATTGGACAAATATATTCTGACGAGTTCAAGAAAGAAAAAGAAACCAAGAGAGAATGGATGAGTCAGTATAATCATAAATAGGGAAGCTGGGCTTTTGCGCATTTGAGCAAGTGCTACATTACATTTACATGAAACAAAGTAGAAAGGGCCTTCTAATCTGTTTGTAGTTCTCCTTCGCATCTGTATGTATCCAATTAAGATCTATTCATAACCCAAATAGTATATATTGGATGAACGATTAATTAGACTTACAGCAGCCTCGCTGTTAACGTATCTACTCACAGAGGCGGCCTCAAAGCCACCGGCTTTCATCATTCGCTTAAACTCAGTGAAATTCACCACTCCATCTCCATCTGCATCCACTTTCTTGATCATTCTCTTGCACTCGTCCAGTGCCCTGCCGTGTTTCAGCCCCAACGAACCTAAAACCGTGCTCAATTCTTCTTTCGTTTTGATCGAACACGTTGAACGCCTCCTTCATATCCTCCCTCGTCTTCATCGATCTGTATAGTTCTCCAAATTCGTCAATATCAACGCACCCATCTCCGTTTACGTCAATCTTCTCAATCATTTGGATCATATCCGGATCTGAGATGCGAATCCCCAGGTTTTCTATGGAGTCGCTGAGCCCTTTTTTCGTTGCTCTTTACCGTCCCACTTCTGCCGGATCCATTAATTAGTTGCTTCCGATATACAGTGATGATGCAAAAGAGGATGATCAAATATCGAGAAGGATATTATGGTTCTCAGAAGAAGAATGGGCAAGCAAATCGGTGGAATTAGATGTAGACAGATTGGCGAAGGTTTTGTATAATGTTAACGGACTAGAACTAATATTTTTTCCGAGACCTTTTGTTTTGAACAGAAGCTGCGTTCATCCTTCATTTACGTTAAATCATTCGCTGTATTTGGGCGGTTGCGATGCAGATTGAAGTGCCAGTGTCAAAAGGATTCTGTATATAATTAACGGAATACTTGAAATTTATTAACAGGCTGCTTGAGTATGGTTCTAATAAGATTTCACACGGGGTACGTTATATGTTTAACTCTCGATGATTCCTTATTTTGGGTTTACTATTTGTTAAAAATTCCGTTTATCAAATCAAAAGCTAGATGCCCACTTGCATTTCTTACGCTATATTCCTGTTCAAAATGACAATAGCCTGGGAATCGGACCCAGTCAAACATCAAACAGTGTGCATAGTGCTAGCCCGGTCAGTCTCATCATCACGTTTTCAGATGATATTGGGGTGTACTTCATAACTTCATCAGTGTATTTTACTTTTTCATTTGATGTAGGGAGTTAATAAAAAAAAAATCACATGCAGCCTCTCTCATGACTTGTAGATGAATTATTTTAGTTATTTCTTTTTTTAAAATATTTTGATTTGTTTAAATTCAATTATCAAGATAATTATAAAAAACAACTAGAGATTTTTTCATATAGATTATTTTGGAGGTGATGGAAAAAATAAATTATAGTTGGTTATTATAAATTTTTATTATAATTAAAAATTTAAAATTTAATGTTTCGAATATTGTGAACCTTACTTTAATTTCAAGTCTTATTACAATAATTAATTATAAATTTTATTAAAATAGAATCTAAAATCTTTTAAAAATTAAAATATGATTATTAATTATAATTATTGATTACAGTTTATCAATAAAATAATTAAAAATATTAAATTCGGTTGATCTATATATATTTTTATTAATTTAATATTAAATAAACAAGGCTAAGCATATGAGCTTCGTCATAAGTTTTATATTACAATATTAATGCCTAGATTATGTTTTTTATAAATTTAAAAATAATCAACATATTAGTACAAATTATAAAATATAAAATTAATTTTATAGTGATATTTATGAACGTGTTAAGTCGGTTAAAGGCCGGAAAGGCAAAATACCCGAGCCGGGCAGCCAAACGATATTTTGCAGGCGCGAGGGTTTCTCACGTCACACATCCCCACAATCAGATGACCCAATTGTCTGCCTTTTGAAGTGCGGAAGCTCGCAGGTTTCATTTCCTTCAACTGTTTTCGTTCTCCTTATTCGGTTCCATGCACCGTTTCGTTGAATAATTTATCGGGCGCGCGCATCTGCTTTGTTAATCTCATTAGAATACGCTGAACTATTTGATTTTTGAGTTCGTTATGCTATTCTTCGCATGATTGCTGAGGAAGCGGAGTAGGAAACACAGATTAATTTATGCTATTAGCTGGCTTTGCTCACGCTACCGCTTAATTTTGTGAGAAAAAGGGTTTTGATCGATGGATGCTTTATGTCAAACTCTTATCTGAAAACAAAACGACGTGGCGTTTCTGCATATTAGATATTGGGTTCTTCTGATCCATGAGTGTTTTTGGGCATTTTTTTTACTAACAGTGAAGAAGAAGAGAATGAAAAGTGATAATAAACTTTTTTCTCTTTCACTCTTTACGGCCCTCTTTGTTTCTCCCTCTAAAATTTTGTGCATATGAATACATATTCATTCTGGGAGATAGCTTAACATTTAGTGCAAGGTACTAGCGATTCTTGGTTAACGCATTACCAATATCCTCTCGCGTTGTTCAGCTGTAAATTGGGGTTTGAACAATGTTTGTTCAGCATTCATGACAGAAATGTCATGTTATTGTTCCTTGCATCTTTAATTTCTCTATTCAGTTGATTGTGTTAATTATTGGAATTGCATAAGGGTTAAGCAATATTCTTTTCAATATTGGAATGTGCATAATTCTAATTTTTTCTTGTCAAATTAATTAGCTTGAAATTGCCTGATTTGCCATCCTTTATATGAATAACTTTCTTTCCCAGCGCTTTACTTGGCCATCTTTTATTTGTCTATTACTTTGAGCATTTACCATTCAACTATTTTCCTTATCTTCACTGCTCAATGGAGGTCTTCCGTTATCTTGCACCATTAATTTATAATCCATGGTTTTTGTGCTTTATTAGGCCTGGCATGATGGACTCAAAATTGCAGTCACTGACACATGACAATACTGATACGAAAAATGCATTTCGCAAGCCTTCCGGTGACTCATCTCATAGGAATTATCGCCGTCATTCTCCAACTGAGGGATTGCCATCATCTGATGGTTGGAATGTTTGAACTCTTTCTTATTTCTTATTTTTTTAGCAGTTACAATGGTCTTTTAGTAAATTGTATAATTTTGAGTTCGTAGATATCTGCATTCTATAATCTGCATTGGTGTTAAAAATTGCTACATATATCCTCCACGTTGTTCATTTTTGTTGGTTTATATGTCGTACATTAGATGACTAATGATGCTGCTAGGCTTCCGTCTTGACGAAGTCAATGGATTTTCAAAGGATTCTAAAATATGTTGCCTTCAAAATGTAGAATGGTGCTAACCTTGATGAATGGTGATCCTAGACCTTATGGACATCTGTGTTTTCCATTGCCAAATAAAAGAAATTTGTGGGCCATTGAAGTAAATTAGGAAAATGGGAGGTGAGTTGGTGGGGCTGTCTAGATTCAACTAGATGTTTTGAAGGATGGTATCCAAGTTTTCTTATATTGGCTGTTCATGTTTATTTGGGATTGATAATCTTTTTACAATATCAATGGTATGCTCTGTTAATGGGAGTTGTGTTCAATACTCTTTTATTCACATTCAGGTAGCCCCAAGCATGAACGCAGCCCAGATCCAAATCCATCAAGGGGAGGCTCCATAAATTTCTTTGACCATCATGCAGGGAAGGATGATGGCAGGGAAGAAGACAGAGATTATGGCAAGAATCACCATGGCAGGAGCAGTGATTATCATAGACATTCTGATCGACAGTCAGCTCGGAGCTCCTATGGTCGCTCTAGAAATGAAGATTACACTAGACATGACGAGTATGCTGATGAAGATAGACACCGTGAGAGGCTATCTTCTCACTTTGGACTTGAGTCAAGAGGTGATCGTACAAAAGAAGGGAGTGATAATAGGTCCAAAGATCAACTACGCACTGTGGACAGATATTCTCGTGACAAGTATGATAGGTCAGAGTATAGGAGTTCGGATTATATGATCAAGGAGAAGGATAGAGAAACTTCCTCTGAGCATCTAAAATATAAAGGGAAGGATCCTTTATATGACAGATCTGGATCTGGAAGGAAGCATTATCCTTATGATGATGTGGAAAGGGAGAGGCGTACAAGGGACAGTGATTATCGAGATGAAAGAAGAGATTCACACAGAAGTTTTAGAGATTACAGAAGTGATCGGGCAGTCTCCCATTCAGAGTCAAGGAGCCAAAAAGATGACTCAGGTTCACAGAAAGTCAGTGCAAAATATCGTGTAAAAGAAGCTTATGAGAGTGAACAAAAGGAGCTGGACAGTAAGAGATTTTGCAGGGAGTCAGAGATTGGTGAGGACCTTGATAGAAACACCAGAAAAGCTGGGGAGCAAATCAGTAATGAAGATAAAGAGTCTTCTGCCAAAAAAACAAAGTTGTTTGGTACTGAATAGGGTGCACTTTCAAATATAATTTATACTTATAGCTTCCTGACTTCTGCGATACATGTTTTTTTACTCTTTAAATTTTCCTGAACTAAAAAGCAGATGAAAGCCAGACTTCAAGTTCAAAGCATCCTCAGGAGAGTAATATGAATTTAGGGACTACCCATACGAGTGGTTCAGAAGTTGTCAATGATATAAATAGCGCAAAGGTTGCAGCCATGAAAGCAGCTGAATTAGGCAAGCACCTCTTTTCCATTTGCGATTGACCTAATTTTGCAACAAGGTCAACCGCTTGACCTTCAATGATAGACTTGTTTTCTGAAAAATTGTGGGGTTTGTCTTGATTACATTTTTCATACCTGGCGCACAAGTACAAGTGGTTGTGAGTTTCTGCTATGTCCAGTATTATCTTACTGCATGACTTGTGTATCTGTTTTTCATGTTGTCTACAACTAATTCTTTCAGAAGCCATGTTATACTCATCTGGAAGTTTTGTTGAATGACAGTTAATAAAAACCTAGCTGGCGGTGGTTGCTTGACTACTGATCAAAAGAAGAAGCTCCTGTGGGGCAACAAGAAGAATACACCAGCAGAGGAGGTATCTCCGACTTTTTAACACATTTTCCAATTTTTTGGTATAGTTATGTTCTGAAATTATGTTAAAAGTACTTTTAAGAGGTCCCTTTTTAACTATTAGATATTCTTGAAATTTATGTCAAGCGAATTATTGTCACATCTCAAAACAGTGATTTGATTTAATGGTAAGCTCAACCTCTCAGTCAAGCCCTCCATGGCAAAATCTTTCTCTTATTAAGTCTTACTAGTTGAGCCTCAACCTGATTTTCTCACATGAGCGGTGAGAATGTGGGGTGGGTAGTTAGGGTTGTGGAATATTGAGGTGCCATATGTTTTATAACATCATTGGACTTTTTTTTATTTGCCTTGGCAATTGTTTATACTTTATGTCACATTTGCTATAAACTGCTACTTATTCATTTGCTGCTCCAAAAATGCACACGCCAAATGTTATAGTCTGGTCACCGCTGGGATACAGCACTGTTTTCTGATAGGGAACGACAAGAGAAGTTCCACAAACTCATGGTAAGTCTTTATTGACCTACTGCCCTATTTGATGGGATAATAGTATCAGGAGATATTTTTCCCTTTTGTTTTCTTTTGATTTAACTTGTTCCTGAATAGTCTGGCTGGCTCCATTGGAGTTTTCCCCTTACTAACACAGTTTTAGAGTCTGAGGTTGCATTGGTGCCTATGGCCAATTGTAGGGTGTGAAGGGCGATCCCAAGGAGGAGCAAAAATTCGACGACCAAAATGTGGAGAAGCAGAGGGAACAGCTCCAGCTGGATCTCGAGAAGCAGTACACTGCAGGTCTTCGTCGGAGAGATGGCCGTACAGTTGGATTAGGCCTTTAGACATTCGCTTAAGAGTTGTTCCATCATTTGACCTGCCCTACGTTGATTATTACGCTTCCCTGCTCTGGAGGATGTTGTTACTTGTTTGTTCTATCTGGGAGTATGATTTGATATCAGAAACATGGAATCTTGGCAGTTTGCTGGGAGTTTTCCACAGACAAACTCGTTTAGGTTGTGGATATTCTTGTAATTGTATGTCAAATTTTATTTTGTAATTCGTATAAAACTGATTTCGATATGACACACATTAACGTTATACTAAAAGTACGGTTTTAAGGGATACAACTTGCATCTAAAATCACAAGATTGATCATGACCTAACCGTAAATAAAAAAATCAGTATCTTTATTTTCTTTTCTTACAGAACACTAAGGTTAGGAGGAGAAAAAAGTGAAAAGAAAATAAAGGTAGGAAATATTATAAAGGAAATTTTTTTAAAATAGTAAAAAAAATACTAATTTTTTTAAGTTTTTATTCTTAATATTCTTTACTCTTTAAATTTTCATACAAAAACCTGTTGAACGAATAATATATTATAAAAGATGATAACCATGGTTGTCTTTTGTGATTGTTGTTATTGCTCCAACACGATCCCCAAAAACCGCAGCAGATGCGTAATCTTTGAACCCGTAAACCTCAACTTTTATAAATACCAAACATTTTCAGTTATAACAGGAGGATAATCTTCGTTTATGGTTTAAACGGGCTTCGTAGTCCATGGCAAGGCAGCATATGCGGATTCATGGGCGGCTTCTCGACAACGAGCAAGTAACAAGTGGTCATAAAGGAAGGTACAATTTCTGCAAATGTGGGAAGAAAATTAATACTTATTCAAATGCTTGTAGTGAAACAAGAAAAATTCCAAAAGCATTTAAACACAGCTGTCTAATTGTAAAAACAAATAGCATTAAAGCCATTGCCATTATTTCCTCCTCTATTTCCCAACAAAAGCATTCGATGTCCAAATATGTCATTTTTCATTCAATGGGATCGTAATTGCGAGTTAAAAGGAACAAGATTTCCATGATTCCATGTAGTCACAACCTAGATTACCGTGTATGGGTGGATGAGCTACAAGATAAGGAAGCTTTCTCTTTAGGGCATTTTTCTCGCTTCGGGGGAGAAAAACAGATAGAGTCAGTAACTTTTACCGCAGAGGCAAAATATAAAGGGTTAAAAAAACTTTCTCCAGTTGTTTGTATGTATATTTTTTAGTGAATTTACCGGACCGGCAGGTTCAGACAGGAATCTGGTGAATCGGCTCACTGAAAGTGATGGGATACAGTAGAAGTGCCTGTTTGAAAATACTGGAAACAAACGTACCTTTTAAAATAGTTTTTGACTAAAATTTTAATTTTTTTTAAATAAATAATTATATTTATTAAAATAAATTTTGATTAAAATATACTTTAAAATTAAAATTTTATATAAACTAAAATTTTTAGAATAATAATAAAATTTATAAATTATATAATTATTATTTTATTTCTATTTTTTTTATAATCTCTCCTCTATTTTTTTTTTTACTACTATCTTCTATCTTATATTTTTTTTATTTTATTTTTTTTCTATTAATTTTTTTTATCTTTTCTACTCTATTCTCTATTATATTTTTAATTAAAATATATTATTTTTAATAATTTAATGATAATAAAAATATTTTTAAAAATAACTATTTAAATATTTATTTATTAAAAAAATATAATTTTTTTAAAAAATTTATCCATACGGCAAAAGTTAATGAAGAAAGGGAGGCCATGAAAAAATATTTTTAAAAATAATTATTTAAATATTTATTTATTAAAAAAATTATAAATTTATTTTAAAAAATATTTTTTAAAAACCGTTTAAAAACTCTTTTTTATATATATATATATTTTTTAAAAAAAAAAAACTTATCCATACGGCCAAAAGTTGAAGAAGAAAGGGAGGCCATGAAAACTCATCAATGTAAGGTAGAAGATTTCTTGGAGACTGCGTCCTTTTTCTCCTGTGGTTGCCTCTGTCAAGTACGCCTCCCACCCTCGCCTAAGGAAGAAAATAAACGAAAGCGGAGAACAGCGAGCTATAAATCCGAGAGAGTCAAGACAAAAGCGGCGTGCTGCTCTCCTACTTCATTCTAAACCTAATATTAACGGTGCCTCACAGAGCCTGGTTCAAGGGGAGACAGGTTAGTTGGTCGGGACTCGAGATCCCGAAAACTCGAACAGTTATACACTCGAAACATTTTTGTAAATTTTCAGTTTGCTGGATGAACACAAGTTTATGGTAACATGTTATCATTTGCCACCATAAGAGGGCGGCTCATGAAGCTCCACTTTCGCGGCCAGAGAGATCACTCGTGCTGTTCCAATCACTGCTCCAGGGAAACCCCGTTCCAGATGCAGATCCTTCAACCTAAACATGTGACCAATAACACCTCTTTCACCAATCCCCATACTAAATAAAGTAGTTTCTGACTATTGCTACAAGATACTCCTCTCTCTCTCTCTCTCTCTCTCTCTGTTTTTCCTCTCCCAACCCAACCTCAACCCACTGAAGAGAAATCTTTCACACAATCACATAAGTAGCCTCACTTGTGTATTGTTATGGTAAGAGTTAGACACTTAGGATAATAATATTAACATTTGCAATCAATCGTCAAGGAAATCAAAATGGCATGACTAAAGAATAGTTACTGATTTATTTTGGTTCAACTTGTAAACACGGAAGAAGTTTGAGCTTTCCAAATTATCAGCATATCTGTTCAAGCGTGCTACAAAAGTCAACATGGATCTGTATTGAATTTATCAAAACTATAACAGAATGAGAACTGTCAAAACAGCAGAATTTGATATAATCACAGTTTCGCAGCAGAGGTTTCGGTCAAAAAAAAAAACAAGTTTTCGTAGCAGAGGTTGAATCCACTAATCGTTCAAAGGTGAGGACAACATCAATCATGCAACGTGCCCAGTAGGTCCTCATCTCGATATAAATGATACCTGCAAATAAGAAATTAAACACATTATAGTCTAATTACCAAAGACTAGGCAAGCAGGAATAACACCCGTAGGTCCTCTTCACATGCATGCTCTTGGGAAAAGGAATAACGCAAGAAAACAAGGGGAAAATTCTGATGGGGAAGAGGAGGGGAGCTGACATGACTTTCAATTAGACCGCTCTTGCAATATTGGCATTTTTTATAAAGAAAATGCACTACATATAAGGGTTTAGAGCCATGTGATTCAAGGATTGTTAGCTTGTCACAATAATTAAACATAACAATACCACAAATATGACCCAAGAGAAACTTGTACATACTCTCTGTCACCAAGATCCTCCATATTCAGGTAAAAGGACAATGTCACCCTCCTTTACATATACAGGAATTAGCTTTCCCTCTTTATCATGAATGCCAGGGCCCACGGCAATAACTTTTGCAGAGTTCAGCTACAGCAACACCAACAAACAATTACCCCCTCATCAGATGTACTCTAACAAAGCAAAACCTCAAAATGTTTATTTTGCCAGCCAAACCAGAAGCAAACTGATATTAAGTCCTTTTACAAAGTTTAGCACCTTTAACCATCCAAATGAACATTTAATATAGACCATGCACCATAGCATGGCAATCCAAACAAAAAGCCTAGCTGGTTTTCATCCAAAGCCCGATTTCATAGGAAACATTTCCAACACTGTGGCCAACCCGTATCTACTGAGAGCTAATGAGATGATGAGGGTATAAAGTTATATATTACATGTTCCTTTGAATTCGTTGATAAACAGCCTATTAATCACAAGTGTAATTTCTAGTCCTGTCAGAATAGAAGTGAGAAGTTGGGAACACCGCCATCCGACGCAAATTATATCATTGTAAGTCTGAATTTCTTTGATCCGTCTAATTGTCAGGTCAAATGGACCGTAATGATGACATTTTCTACAGGGTACTACTTCCTACTTCCTTCTTTCCATATACGAGCAATTACTGAGAGAAGAAGGCAACCATTAGCTAATTTTATTCATATAAAAAGCGAAAAACATAAAATTTTGTAGAAAACCAGAAACTGATGACAGCTTATGTAAACCATGAGAAGCAAGTTGAAATTTTAAGATCAACATGCAACAGCCAGAAGCAAGAAATGAAATTTATGAGAGCGAATTAGCGGACTCACCTTATTGGATTTATCTGGTAGCAAAATCCCGGCGTTAGTTTTGGATGGAGGAACGAATTTCTCCACCAAAACGCGATTAAGCAAGGGAGCCAAGCGCCTTGCCATTGAGTAGGCAAAAACAGGAGGAGTGAGAGGCTGCGAAGAAATATATCAGACTTGAGCAAACCTTCTAGAGAAATCTAAAAGCTCAGTTTTGCAGGGGTTTTACTTCACCTGGTCAATATTTACGGTCTCGTTGACTCATCCGGTTATCAGCGTTTCTGCGCCACCCAACAAAACAAGCAGAAAAAAAAATTGTAATTTTAACTTCCTTGAGATAATCATATTTTATATGCTACATAAATTTAGATGACTCTGTACCCTGTAGCATATGAGATTACATTTGGGAAAATAACAATTACAGAATAAATATTCAAAACGAAATCTAAATTGGCAAGCTAATAAAGAATTTGCCTCTGGGACAAGCATTTATCAAACGATTCTGGTTGCTTTGGGATAAAAAATGAAAAATAAAAAGGAATGATTATGTTCGGAGAATCATTAGCAATAAGTTAAAAAAATTTTAAGATCAATTATATAAAAATAGCCTAAAAAATAATAATTAGACGAGCCAAGAATAATTTGTTCTCATGATTATTTTGTATCAATAAAAAATTACTAATAATGAAAGCGACAAGTCAGGCCCCTCAAGCTGGCAAAAGAGCCATATTCGTAGGTGGACTGGACCTTGCAAGTTGCAATTGAAGCGTTCAAGTCCAAAAACTTATAGAAAAAAAGAACACAGGGGGTGGTTGGACCGTGGACCTAATTGAATATCCATAAAGTGATTGTAAATGAAAATGAATGAATAAGAATTGATATAAATAATAAGTGAAGGTTAATAAGGATTAATGGAATCAGTCTCATGTAATAAAAGAGTAATAAGTGTCCAAGGAAAATGATTATGTTACAGAGAGAAGCTAAAAGGAAAGGGCCAAGCGGTACTAATCAGAGGCAGCTTGCCCCTAATGATGAGAGTTTGACCAAAATCACAATGAACCTAACCATAGTTAATCTATTCCTGTTCATACTTGACAAAGTTCTCGATGACTCTCATCATACCCTATCATATCCAAGTTTACACTTGGTTGCATTTCTGAAATTAAATAATAATTATTCAGTTTTGAACCCGAAACTGTGGCACATGTGACTTGCCTAGCTACTCACCTGTGAAGTTTATAGTCTGAATCCATAAACATGAAATTAAATGGAATAGTGTGGAAAAGAATATTTGTTGGGGAGAAGTAAAGATGGGGAGACAAGAGAGGGGGCCATCGAGGATGGGGCAAGTGAAGCCCATGATGAGGAGTTCCATGTAGCCCCGATACGCTGAGCTGATTTTGGATCTTATGTTCTCTTCTCCATATATCAACTCATATCAAAACAACAGAGATTAAATTACCAACAAAGCGCTAGTTCAATTGGTAAATAGTTGCATCATAACCTATTTCAAATCTGTCTACAAATACGAGGACTTTGTCAGTAGAGTAGACGGATATATAAGTACTTATATATATATATATTCTTTGAACCTAGATACATGTCTTGCCTTTGTGAGTCCTAGAAGTACGCATGGTATGGTTCCTACTAATAAAAACTACTGAATGAATTATAATCATCGTATTTAGATTTACTGATGTTTTATGGTCCAGTGGCATGTAACTCACATTTAGCAGTGGAATGTCGTGGATTCTGATTCGAGAGTTGCCATTTATCTAGAAACGTTTGGTTATCTTTTGTAATTCAAAAGGATGGATAATCTACTTTTCCAAAAAAAAAAACCTATTCAATAATATCTGTATATAAATAATGATAAGGAAAATAAAGGATGAAAAGGTTAGACACGGTTAGGGGGTTTAGAGTTTGGCTGGGGAAATAAGGCCTAAGTGCCAAAAACCAACAAAATCTCAACTGCTATATATATTGCTTGCGCAACAAACTGAGTTCTTTGCCCTAATCATGCTGTTCCTACTCACCACCTTACCTTTTCCCCTTTGCTTCTCATCTTTTCGTTTCCCCTTCTGACGATTTCTCTACAAACCACCCCAATTTATGGTAGGATTTGAAGTACTTCCTTCTACTTTTCTTGTATATTTGAACCGCTTATTATGCACATGCACATGCGTGGCTTGGTATATTTTTACTGAAGTGTGAACTTGAAGTTGCTTGGGTATATTGGGTTGTGTCTGTGTTTATACAGGTGATGGAAAAATCAAAAACTGTGTCCATGACTTTCATGTACTGATCCTTCTAAAAAAATTAAAAGTGAGCAACAACATAATCATTTCTGAGGAGAAAGTACCCACTACCCTCTCTCCTCCATGGCCCACTCCACCTCCCTTCTTTTCATTCTTTCTTTTTTTGTTGAAATCATTTCATGCAAGCCCCATTCTTTTTATTCAACTCTTTTTCATTTACCTTGTTGAATTGCATATGAGAATTCTATGACTCCAGTTAACCATATATATATTCCAGATAATCTCTGCAACATGATGTGTGTGTGTTATATTGATTTCTTTTTACTGGCATGATTGATATTATTAACTGATGTATGCAATAAACATATGTCTATCCCTCCTGTTTGACTCAATTATTTGTTTATTTGGTTCATGTTTCTTTTTCTATTTTTCTTCTTTTGGGAGGATTCTGGCAATCAAAGATTATGCAGCAGTCAATTCCTCAGCGGCAGCTTGTTGCCACATATATCAAGGCAACTAAAAAAGAAAGAATATATAATGAGCCACCACTTGCCATATTAGGGGTCTAATAATTCTTAGAATTTATCGTCAAGCAAAGGACATTGTCAATCAAATTAGCCTTCCTACCACTGCATAAATCCCATACGCTGCCTGCTTAAAAATTCTATATGCTTTCATTATAAGTTTGAACCTTGAAAGTTTTAACCAAACTCATCTCTTTTCTTTCTAATTACAATTTAGCAAAGGAAACTATAAACTTTGGTAATGGTAATATATAAGCACGTCCCTTTCCTGTCGAGATCAGAGAAAAAAGTGCTGGGGGCAAAAAAAAACTTTCATAAGGTTGTGGGAGGAATGCATCCTAAAACTGAAGGAAATTATAGAAGAGGACAAAGACTTTTGTGAGTTTATTTGTAATATTTTTAGGGCTCATGAGGGCAGATGAGAATTGTGGTCAATCACCTTTTTCTTAGAGATAAATATATTCTGTGGGTTTCATGTGGGACTATTTGTTGTTGGTACACCAGTACCTATGAAAAAAATACAAAAAGAAAGGAAAAGAAAGAAAGAAAGAAAAATATCAAATACTTTTTTAGGGGGGCTGTAGATCTGTATAGGGGTGTTCTTTGTCAGGGCAACCCCTTGTCTGATACTTTACCCAAAAAAAGTATGAGCCGCATTTTACAGCCCGATACCCAACTTTGCTCGATAAAAGCCATAACTATTTAGGGTTGGATATGTCCAAGTTATGATGTCATGCTCATGTTGTGAAAAATAATATACAATTATAAACTTTTAAAATAATATCATATTCATATGTTTTCAAGAGTTAAATAATATATATAATTCACTAAAAATAAAGCAACAAAAAGATAATAATTAAAGTCTTAAAATTCATTGCATATAAAAAATCTTGAAATCTAAGTAATTTGTAATTGCAACTTTGTATCAATTTCTTAAATGTTGACAATGATGAAGCATCTAAAAAAATAAAATAAACAATTATAATTTATAATGTAATTATATTATAATTAGTAAGGTTAAAGAAAAAGAAAAAATTAATATAGTTATAAATATTAAAAGACGCAACTTATCTATTTAACTACTCATATTTATAAAATGACAATTTAATCACTAGTAACTATCATATTCTCCCTTCTAAGTGTAGCATCTAGAGAGAAAAGTAAAAAAAAATAAAAGAATGAGTGCTCATGTGTAGGGCAGGGCAGGACAGGACAAACCCCCTACTCAATGCCTAGCCTAAAAAAATTATAGGCTGTATTTTGCAGTCTGATACCCGATTCTACCCTATATTAATTAGGTTTGATAGGATTTTTTTTTTACAGATTCAAGTGAGCATATTAGGTCACGGATTTTATGAACACCACTAAATCTATATGTGAATATATGTTATTTTCTGTCAAAATGACAGCTTTTAAATTAGTTAATGTTTCATTGGGATTTGGCTTCTAAAAACTTGAGGATGGGATTCTATATTATACTTGTCTGTATAAAGAGAGAACTGCAAGAACTCAGTAATGGGAGCGTCTAATAAAACAAAATTAATTTATGAAAGAAGTAGAAAATGATACCATTTTGTATATATAAAACCAAAGCATTCATGAATACAGAAATAAGTGACCACAGACATTCACATGTTGGATGAGAAGGGGTCAAAGCAAAAGCAAGGTTTCCCTTTTACGAGTACATCTAATTGTAAGGGTATAAAGAATAGTACAAAAGAAATTAATCTGAATAGAGAAAGCACTGTTTCTCAGAGCAACCAAATGGGGGAAAAAAGATTAACTAAATGATTCATTTGTCTTGACAACCCCCAGCCCCCCTCCCTGACACTGATCAATTAAAGATTGAGAAAGGGATCATGCGAAGCTTTCTGTCTAAGAAACTCCCATATCCATCTCTCTCTCTCTCTGCCTCTCTTTCCCTAGCCAGCTAGTCTCTCTACACCGTTCTCTCACTGTCTCTCTTAAGACTGTGTGTGAGTTTCAAGTGTGCGTTTGTCTCTAGCTGAGCTCGTGAAAGGAGAAATCTGGGCTCTGAAATTGGTAGCAGATATTATAAATTAAGGAGAGGGCAGCAAGTTCTATGCATTTTGACTTGGGCCTTTTCATTGACATTCCTCCTCTTCAAACTCCTAGGCTGCTTCTCCTATAAAGAAACTACCCCAAAAAGCCTTCTTTCTTGATATTATAACCAAATCTCTCTTTTCTATTGCTACTCCTTCATCAGTTGTCAAGAGCCTAGACTCATTCTTCTTCAGTCTTGAGGAATATAGAGAGAAGAGCAAGAAGAGGCCGGACGAAGTAGTAATCTGCATAGCTATCCAATGCGATGATTTTTGCCAAGATTAAGAAGCAAATGGGTTTGTTGATGATCCTATTTCTACTCCTTCTGACCATGACACTACTGATTTCTCCATGTAAGGCTGCCGGGAGAGACAGATTTAAAGGTCACGGCAGGTCTCCTAAGTCTGAGCTCAAGCCCTTTCATTCCGACAGTGGCCTCCAAGGGCATGAACATCAAGATGTGGACGGAGATGGTGAAGTTTTTGGAGCTGATAAGAGAAAAGTCTACACAGGTCCAAATCCACTACACAACAGATAGGTTAGCAGACACAGACACAGCCAAATCCAGCTCCTCTGTGTCCCCAATCCAAGTTCCTTTCTCTTCCTCTTGTTCTCTCTCTCTCTCTCTCTTATATATATATATTCCATATTCCAAAGAGCACTTTCCATGCTCTGCAAGACATTTCCCGGATAAGTTATTTACAAATGTCTATGCAAAATTAGGTTTGAGATTTTGAGATGATCCTGGGGATGATGATGAGAGAATATAGTAAAATTATTTTTTGAAAGATTTCTTTTTCTCCGAAAGATGAATGCTATAGGTAGCTATAAATGGGGTAGTTGGTTTGAGTGAATACTGGCCTGCTTTTGCTTTAATTTGGCCGATGCGTGTTTGCCTGCATGCTTCCTTTGTCCTGATTTCCTCCAAGATTCTCACACACATCATCAAGTTTTCTATACCTAGCTAAGCCTCACTGTCTTTAACAAGAAAGTCTGTATGAATAGTACGCATGGAAATGGTACCAATAATGTGCCTTCCCCATAAAATAAATAATCACAATAATGCATATAATAGTATAAAATATCGTATCTGGAGAATGATCATCTTTCTTCTTCCAAGCTCTTCTCTAAAAGAGAGTGCTTTGTTCATTTATAGAACATACGTAATATTATAGAATTATTCAGAATTCACGAGTCAAAAAGATCATGTTCATTTTATTATTATATCGTTTAATTACTTTGTGGAGTGAGAAATGAGAATAGCTTTTTCTCTGTGGTCAAGAACCGTGCCCGTTGCTGTGAAAGACCAGCGGTCATCGGCGATGATGGGAGGACGCGGAGTGAAAATCATCTTCCACTTTCCAGAGGAACCCAGATTCATGCCAACCAAACATGGGAAAATGGAGTTTCTAGTTCCATTTGCTCCAGAGAGCAAATTCCAGCCAGCGAGGCTCAAAAATCTCTGGAAAAGGTGATGCTAGGCTAATGTACTCCTGTCTTTGGGCCTCTCTTGTACAATCTGAAAAGGGTTTGAGATGTAGTAATTGGAGTGTGTACTGAGATGAAATGTGAGCCGTTGCTGTGCGTAAAATTTTTCAACCTCCATCTCCGCTTTTAATGATGAAGCTTAGCATGAATCATATGTACCCACTCAGGTAATTTCTCCGTGGTTATTATGAGGGAGGCCCCACCCTGAGTTTCATTTTCTTATTCTGCTTTTGCCAGCCACACCCCACTCACTTCGGCATCTTCTCCATATCCCTCTGATCTCTTAAATGATACAAATACAGTGTGAAGGCCTAAAAGAGGCCATTAACAAGGAGGAATTGACTTGATCGGAATATGGATACTGCTTTGAAACTTGTAATTTTATACGGAGGACAGATATTTTTCTCCCCCTCGTCAAAGAAACTGTTCTCTGTGCAGAGGGAACATTTCTGTGTGTGGCTACGAAAGCATCAGAATTATGGAGACTCTAGAAACTGCCAAGGACGACATTAAATTTACGTACTTATTAAAAGATATATATAATCTTTCAAGGAAGAGAACGGTCTCTTCACTCTCTGGCCCCCTCTGTTTCATGCGTGTCACTGTGTTCTCACTTCTCCTCATCAGGCATTAGCCGTTCCTGTCTCTCTCACTGTCAGCCTTTGGGGTCCTTCAACCTCAAAGCCAATATTTTTGCTTTTGACCAAGAAACAACAATATATATATATGACCTGGTTCTCTCCGTCTAAAATGGCATTTCAAACCTGAAACTAGAAACTCAGGTAAACATTCACATTATCACATAAATCAGCAGAGATGGGTAGGTCTGGAACCAACACACTTGGCCCACTTTTTTTTATGTAAAAATTTAAGCATGTTTAAATTAATTTTCTATTAAAATTATAATATAATCTTAAAATTTACAAAATATTGATAAAAAATGTATGAGTTCGTCTATTTTTGAATAGTACTCATAACAATAATAAAAATTACATCTTTATAAAATAAATTTTTATTTTTTAATTAATTGTGCTAACTTCTACGAAAGGTTTATAATAAGGTATTTTTGTTGATTATGAGGAGAGTAGCTACAAAAGTTAGACCAGAAAGTAATAATAGTACTGGCACCGTTTTATATCTTTTCTTATATCGAACAAGTAATCATATATAGTTAATACTGCTGGAAAAACTTATTGGAAGAGGGTCGCTGCTCATGGCTGATGAGCGTATGATGTATATGAATACACACACACGTATATGCAAGCTAAGTGACTGACGCACGATCTGAAAAGGATAAAGGCACGTATGTGCATGTCAAGTCATTTTCTGGTGATTGGAAGCCATAAAATGTAAGGGAGAGGAGAGGCCCATTTGAGGATTGAATGAAGAAAGCATTAATGAGCATGGAGGGAACTGCTATATCTAATTTGGTGGTACCACAATTCACTCATACACACACAACAAATATGACATTAGTGTGAATAAAAAATATACAAATAATAATAAATAAATTTATATCTTATAAATACGCGAGTTTAATTTTTATTATTACTATAAAGGTTCTTATAATAGGTGATCTCATAAGTTTTTTATAATTTTTTTAAATCTTAAAGTTATACTTTAATTTTAATAGAGAAATGTGCTAAATATATCTAATTTTATAATTTTTTTAAATTTTAAAATTATACTTTAATTTTAGTAGGAAGTTATGCTGAATATACCTTCTTATTTTTTTTTTGTATAAAACACATATGGCAGGACTGTACGGACGCTGATTGAACCAGATTTAATGGGGCCATGGCACACCCAACATTTGGCAGCTTAACAATTATTATTATCATTAGTGATATTATTAATATCGCCAACTCATCATGTTTGTCAGAAGGCCACCCCACATTTTGAGTCTCAATTCATGTTAGAATGCCGGTTGACATTTCTTTGTGACCAATAATAAAAAATATATTTATATCCCAATAATTTTATTATTATTATTATTATAAATTATTTTTTAATAGTCTATATTATAAATTTTTTATAAATATTTTTTAAAACCAAATGTTATACTATAATTTTAGTAGGAGATATGTATAAATTTATCAAATTTTTGTTTGTTAAAAAAAAATCACAAGTAGTGGGCCTCTTCCTATTATAATTCCTTCCCAAGAATTGTTCCGCTTATCTCATTCTCCTCGTTAGCTTTTTGGTCTTCGTTTCCGGTTCTGTATCCACCATTTATATTTCAGTTATACATTTTTGTTTGCTGCCTCAAAGCTCCGCTCTTCTTCCTTTTCTTTTGTAAAGCTCCAAGCTCCCTCGTAGACTTTGACACACACACACACAATTCTCGTTATATTATATAAGCTAGCATCAGTTATATTATTTTCTTCTTTAAAGTCATACAATTACGCGTTTATAAAACAGTACACGGGTATGTTTACAAAAAAAATGACATTTTATATGAAATTTACTTCCTAACTCTTAACATACAATCTCTGTTTCCCCTCCTCACTATATAATATATATGCAGTTATTTTCGTAAAGATAATAGACTGCAACTATTAGTGTGTGTGTGCGCGCGCGAGAGAGAGAGAGAGATGACAACTTATAGCCACTAACAATTCCATAATGCGTCATTTTATCCTGTATGCTTAATGAAGGTCGCATTATTTCATAGAGAGGAAAAAATAGGGACACCAGGTAAGGTGACTCCAGCATCAACAATGAAATTGTTTCCCGAGACATATTCAGAAGACTCATGAATCAAGTAACGCGCCAGCGAAGTTAATGCTGGATCTGCGGTACCATATCTTCTCAGAGGTACTGTTTTCTGGGCCACTATATTCAGCCAATCCTTTTCCATTAACCTTTCCGTGATTTCAGATTTGAAAAGTCCAGGCGATATTGAATTCACTCTGATTTTATATTCCCCCAACTCCAACGCCATCACCTGTCAAACATTATCATACAAAATAAATGGCTTCAGTCATTGTGAATATGAACAGTGAAGTCATGCATTGCTCAAAAGCTTCTAAATTTGTGAGTGGTTAAACATGCCGTTGATATAAGAGCAGATTGAGCGCTTCCCTCGTCTATATGCTAAGGAGGAAAATCTTAGGATAGTTGAATCACTATTGGTTAATACGTTACAATGTGAGGGAATATGGGATTAGATAGATAATGAAGATGTCCTAGAAATGCTATTTCATTAGACTAGGAATTTCTCCCACATCATTCAAAGCTTCCACTCCTGTTTATCCTTCTCACGTGTCAATAAAATGCGGTCAAGAAGTCAGTAATAACATTGATAATTCAGAGTCAGTTAAAACAAGCCCTGCACATTCGTTGTTTGGCAGCATCTGCACCAAAGCCAACCAAATTGTCTGAGTCATTTTTAGACTAACACCAAACTCAAGCCTAAGTTCTGGTCATGTGCTAAAAACAGGTTGGCTCCAACCCTTCATTCCCTAAACTCTGCTAAGCCACAGTAGATGTTACTGTTGTAGACACTAAACATTTCATGTGATGAAGCTAGGCTACACACCTTATACTTTCAGCTATCAGCTAAATCATACAAACAACCACTGTTTTTATCAAAAAACAACTTCTATATCTATATCCCAAAGCAATAATCGCCAATCCACATCTTGTTTCTTCTAATTATCCAGAAAGCGTTACTTTCAGATCCAGTGGTAGTAGTTGTAGAGACAGAGAAGGAAGAGGGAAACTTGGGGGTTTAATTTGATGTGGTTACTGTGCATGCAAAACGATATTACCTTTGTCAGCATGTTTACTCCAGCTTTTGAAGTTGCATAGGCAGTACCTCCAGGCAGTTGCCCACGGTTTAAACCAGCGATTGAAGCAATATTGATAATTGAGCCTTTTATCTGCGCATCACGCATGCGTATGCATACAGATTTGGACACCAACCAGCATCCAGTTAAGTTTGTTCTGAAAACCTGATTCCATTCCTCCTCAGACAACTCCAACGGTGATTTAACGTTTCCTACACAGAACAAGAAACAGGAGAAATGGACAATTTAGATATGTCATATTCTGCTCTATCAATGTTTATCAAATAATAACATAACCCCTGTCTAACCAAAAAACAGTAGTAGTAGTAGTATAACCACCGTATATGGCTTCCGATATAACAACATAAACAAGCCTTACAAACATTTTGCACAGCAAGCAGCCATGAATTTCAATATATTCATAACCATGAACTGGAAATTACACTTTAATATTTTTATTAATAAAAAGATAAGCTAAGTCACTATTGACCATGAGATAATTAAACCGAAAGACGACTGCAGATAACGTTATGCATTAACGAAAAAGAGAAGTCCTTAGAGCATACTGTAGGAAGGTACTTTTTATACCACACGGAGAAACCATAAATACAGTTTTATATCGGTTGATATGTGTGTATGTGTGTGTGTGAGATTTTTACGGAACAGTGTTTTAGTAAAACGCATCTCATCGCACTTTTTATGTAAATAAGTAATAACTATACCAAGTCTTGTCCTTGACATAAATCAGAAGCCGTGACTAGGACAAGTTAGCCTTATTGTTTAGAAACCGAATGTCAGAACAAGACCGTCAAAGTAAAATTATCCGCATTAAAAAAAAAAAACGGAAGTCTATACTGTAACAACATCACATAAAAATGGCCTGTATAATCCAATTTCCTGAGGACCCTTGACAATTTCGCTGGAATTCTTAATCTTCAAATTTTCCAAAGAGAAGTTGATTCAAGTAACCGGATGAATTACCTCTAACACCGGCGTTGTTAATCAAGGCATCAACACGGCCAAAGGCGTCCCATGCCTTCTGGACGGACTCGTGGATGGTTGGGCCATCGGCAGACACGTCTAGTTCCACCGCAAGGGCCTGGGAAGAGGTGAACTGATTGATTTGATCGCAGAGGGACTCAAGGCGATCGAGCCGGCGAGCGAGGGCGACGATCTTGCAGCCTGCTTTAGCGAGGTCGAGACAGAAGTCTCGGCCGAGGCCGGAGGAAGCGCCGGTGACCATGACAACTTTGCCATGCAGGGAGTGCCAGGGCTCCAAGTGGGGGTGGACTTGAGACGCCATGGACGTGAAGCTTCGAATGAATGGGGAAGGGAAGAGAGTGAGTGGGATTTAAGGATAGAAGAAGACAAGGTGGGAAATGATATAAAATACGGAGGGTTGGTGGCAACAAACACGGAAATGGGAAGGTGGGGCTGTGGACGAGAAAGCGTGAGGAAGGAACGGAGAATTTGGGAACAAATCTAACGCGTCCCGAGGAAAAAACAAAAAACCGATAGGTACAATTTCATTTAAGTCGTTCTGAAATTCCAGTTCAGAACTCTTGACTTAAAAAATAAAATTAAGTCAACATGTAATTTTGAATTTAGGAATTTTCATAGGGATATTTGTTACTTTAATACAATTAATTGTGAAACTTGAATTTTCATTAGGAGCTAATCTTCATTCCAATCAATAATCAGTGTTATTTCCATCAACTTCCTTCTCAATTTAATTTCAAGTCGGGTGGGAAAAACTAAACGGCAATTCTAAAATCAATAGGGCGTCATTGAAAATTAATTCCAGTATATACAAGACTTAAATGCTTTTGGCTACTATAGCCTTTGTTGAGTTTGATCATGATTTTCTTTTGATTTAGTGAGGAGAAGAATATATTCCCTTTTCTGTGGGGGAAGAGAGGAATTCTAAAAGAGGGAAGGAATGAGCAGAAATTGGTTAGGGATTGATTACATGGCGAGTGGAGTGGGCACTGGAAGAAGGAATAGAGGGCATAGGAAGGAATAGGAGGAAAAGAAGAGTATGGGCCGGATTCAGAAACAAGATGGATCATGTAAGTTGTTGTTCTGGACTTAATATGAACACTGCGATGAATGCTTGTGACAAAAGACGTCATATGGATTTATCAACCAAAAAAAAAAAAGTCATGTTCCTTGCCCCACTCATTGCTTCTGCCTTCTCCTCCTCTTCGCCTCACGTTGCTTTACACTACGCTCCCTCCTTTAGGTCCAGAGCCAACTTACCTCTATGCAACTGTGACTTCATCTGTGTTATAAGTAGTTTTAATTTTGTTAAGGAGGAGGAGGAAGGAACGAAATGGATAATGAACAGAGAGGATGGGGAGAGTGAGAGGAGCGGCAGGCTTTGCCCCCTCTGCCACGCAATTCCACTCTTTCTCGAGGCTCACCATATCACTTCATTTACTTGCTGTCACTGTTCACACACTCCCTTTTACTTGCCCCATTACCGTCCTTCTTATTTTCTGCTTGACGATTACAAGTCCCAAAAGCACCACAGTGCCCCATAAAGCCGTTCCTTGTGGGATATGCCTATAGATGCAGCGTGAGATTCCCATTGGGATCCCACACACACACACACAACGCTTGTTGCATTTGCTTGTCTTGTGTCTCCCTGCGCTCCTATTACCCCTCGCTATCTCTCTAAATCTTTCTCGCCCTTCCTCCCTTCTATACCGTCATTCTTTGCGTCCGCCCCCCCCCCCTTTCCTTATTCCCACCCTGTTTTCTCTTTGCCTGGTCCCTTCATATCTGCCTCCCAATTTGCATTTCCCTATCCCTCCTATTATTACTGTCTTATCTACACTCATTTACCTTCGATCATACTCCACATTCATTGTCCTGCACTGTCGCTTTATCCTTTTTTTTATTTATTTATTACTTTGACTGGGGTTTTCTCTTCCATTATTTCTTTTGCATTTACTCTTTCCCTTTCTACTCCTGCTTCCTCCGTGTCCATACATTTGCCCATTGCCTTCCCATCTCATTTGGAGTTTAACAGCGGTGAAGTTATGGTTCGTCAAGTTCCTCCTACTAATATATTCCTTAAAATGGGGTCTATAAGTTTGAGTTTCACTCCAATCTAACGTCATGCCCAACCCATCTCTCTTGATTGGTTGGTTCAACCCCTTCGTTTTGTCACGCCTTCGTTTGCATTATTTTTTTTTACGAAAAGTAAAGCTCCCGCGAATAAATTAGAAGCATCCACCCTCCACAACAAAACATGCATTGATACGCTATGTTCTTGTCACGTCACTAATGAAATCTCGGCTGGGGTTTACTATAATGAATGTGACACGTGTCACCGCCAATGTAGGGTTTCTAACAATGAAGCACGAACCTTATCTTTTGGCATGAAGCATTGGAGAGCCACCTTGGACCGGAACATCTCAGGACACCTGCTGAGGACGATGCGCCTCCGATCATAAGAAGAATTTATAAAATTTCCCGATTTAATCTCGTAATCCCGAATAAAAACGAACAAGCTGTTAGCTACCTTTTAGGAGAGGGTTGAAGTTTGAATTGCGCTGCACCACGAGTCTTAAAGGTTCCACCAACACTTTGACTTAACTCGGTCGAGGACTGAAATGCGTGGATTCTTTAAAAATATCGGCAATTTGTGGAAGATGTTAATATTATAAACTTTATCTCTTCCTTCTTTTCCTATGTTCTCAATTTCAATCGCAATATTGGGTCAGATGACAGCATATAGTAGTAAACTGCAGAGGGAGAGAGGGAGAGAATCTCCATCAGCTCATACGGGTTTGCCCTTTTTGTCTCTACTTTTTCTTCTTTATTTTGATGCTGTGTTTCGTCCATTCCCTCTCATGGAATCGCTTTTCCTCCTATTGAGAAAGTGCTTTCTCCCATACCGAGAGATAATTAAAACAAAAAACAAAAAAAACGTAGACGGTATGTGGAGGTTTTTTCTGTCTTTCCAGATACAAGAAAAGACGGGTAAAAAAGCGCCAAAAAAGGCCTAGCCTTTTAATTCTCTGTCCACCATTAAAATGCCATAAATAAAGCCATTCACCACCCTCCCAGGTCTCCTTCTCTCTCTGTCTTTTCTCGTTGGGAATCAACTCCCACTTTTGAGTCTGGTTTACACTCTTCCTCCTCAGTTCTCTGTTCCCCTGCTTCCGAGTTTCGGGGTTCCCTTCATGCTCACAATCAATGCCCATTCACTTATAAAGCTGATTTTTTTCGCCATATATACACTCAAGCACAGTCTCTTGAAGAAGTCTGGTGAGCTGGTGAACCTTCTGCAAAACTGGTTTACTTGTGTTTCCTGATTCACCTTGCTCTGTATCCGGGATTGGCGTTAAACCCACTAAATCCCATCAAGCCAAGGAGAAAGGAGAGCAGTAAATAAAGATGATAACTCTTTCAGACTTATACCATGTTCTTACGGCGGTTGTGCCACTTTACGTGGCCATGATCTTAGCTTATGGCTCGGTAAAATGGTGGAAAATCTTTAGCCCCGATCAGTGCTCGGGCATCAACCGCTTTGTTGCTCAGTTCGCCGTTCCGTTGCTCTCCTTCCACTTCATCTCCACCAACAACCCATACGCCATGAACTTCAGGTTCATAGCTGCTGACACACTTCAGAAAGTTATCGTCCTGGTGATCTTAGCAATATGGTCAAGGGTCAGCTCAAGAGGATCCCTCGAGTGGTCCATTACCCTTTTCTCTCTCTCGACGCTTCCAAACACACTCGTCATGGGTATCCCATTGCTAAAGGGCATGTACGGAGATTACTCTGGCAGCCTAATGGTTCAAATCGTTGTTCTTCAATGCATCATCTGGTACACCTTAATGCTCTTCTTGTTCGAATACAGAGGAGCCAGGCTTCTTATCGTCGAGCAGTTCCCGGAAACAGCCGGGTCTATTATTTCCTTCAAAGTTGACTCGGATATTCTTTCCTTGGACGGGAAAGAGCCGTTACAGACGGAAGCCGAGGTTGGTGAAGATGGGAAGCTGCACGTTACAGTTCGAAAATCCACGAGTTCACGCTCTGAAATCTTCTCTCGCCGATCCCATGGCCCAAACTCTGGCGTTTCCTTGACTCCTCGTCCCTCAAACTTGACCAATGTTGAGATTTTTTCTCTTCAATCTTCGAGAAACCCAACGCCGAGGGGCTCGAGCTTCAATCACACGGACTTTTATTCCATGGTTAATGGAAAGAACGGGAGCAGTGTGAGCCCGAGGCAATCCAATTTCGGAAACTTGGGGTACGATGAGGAAAGTGGGGTTGGCGCTTTCGGTGGTAACCCATCCAGGGCAAATGGAGGATATTCGCAAGGAAATGGGTATCCTGCGCCACCAAATGCCGGAATATTCTCGCCGGTGGCTGGTGCGACTGGAGCAAGGAAGGCGAATGGAGCTGAGGGGGGAAAGGATCTTCACATGTTCGTCTGGAGTTCAAGTGCTTCACCAGTTTCCGAAGGTGGAATTCATGTTTTCAGAGGTGGAGACTACGCCAACGAGCTTGGAGGGATAGCTCACCAGAAAGGTTTGAAATTCCGAACTGTGACTCTATTTGTCAGCTAGTGTGGTTTTCGTCGTTGAATATTGACGTCTGAATCATACAAAAGTATATCGATGTAATCTGCATTTGTATCATTCTTGGCCTTTACTGGTTTCTCAAGGAATTCTGGTACTGTCCTTGTCTGTTCACAGTGTTGCTATTTCTGACCAAAGTTTCTTTACACGATGTTGATAATGAAGTGGGGTTTGTTATTTGTTTTTATTTTTATTATGTATCTTTTGGTATTGTCTTTCCCATTCACATCTATGTTTGGTAACTCTGTCATCCCTACTTGTTCAACAACGCCACTTTATCATTCACGTCGAGTCATTTTCCGGTGTTGTAACTGGGCGACCATTATTTCCAATATTGTTGGTTAGATTACGACGAATTTGGCCGCGATGAGTTTAGCTTCGGAAACAGAACCGTCACAAATGGGTATGACAAGGAGGGTCCTGTGCTGTCTAAGCTTGGTTCGAGCTCCACTACAGAGCTCCATCCAAAGACTGGAGCTGAAGGAGAATCTAAACCTTCAACCATGCCTCCTGCTAATGTAATGACCAGACTTATCTTAATAATGGTGTGGCGAAAACTTATTAGGAACCCCAATACTTACTCCAGCCTTTTCGGTCTTGCCTGGTCTCTAATTTCATTCAAGTATGTCTTTTACTATCCTTTCATGAAAGTGTACTTGGATTTTGTAGTCTCAGCCGCTAGATTATGAATTTTCTTTATATTGCAGGTGGAATGTTGCTATGCCTGCTATTGTTGCCGGTTCAATCTCAATTTTATCTAATGCTGGCCTTGGGATGGCCATGTTTAGCCTGGGTATGTTGATGAAGATTTTCATTTGTTTTTGTTAACCTTTACAGCATTTATAAATATTTTATTTATGGAGTTCGATTATTATATAACTAGTTGTGTGTTGGACTCTGTTTACAGGGTTGTTCATGGCATTGCAGCCAAAGATTATTGCATGTGGGAATTCAGTGGCTGCATTTGCTATGGCTGTTCGTTTCCTCGCAGGTCCTGCAGTAATGGCTGCTGCTTCATTCGCATTTGGACTAAGAGGAGGTCTTTTGCACATTGCGATTGTACAGGTAAAATAAAACAGATTCAAAGATTATGCCCTAGTTGCAATATAAATCAATCCTGTGTCTGTCATTGAATTGAAATGCTTACCTCATGTTTTCACTTTCAGGCTGCTCTTCCTCAGGGGATTGTTCCATTTGTGTTTGCTAAAGAATACACTGTTCATCCTGACATACTAAGCACTGGGTTCGAACTTGAAACCCCCTTCTTATATGATTCGTTAGTATCGTAGAGCATATACTTAAAAGGTTTTTATTGTGCTTCAGGGTTATTTTCGGGATGCTAATTGCTCTTCCAATTACATTGGTTTACTACATTTTGCTGGGACTTTGACGGACGTTGAGGAACAAGAACTGCTACCGGAAGACTAATTGCAGGGGATTTTTTTTTTCGAGGGCATCTAACAAGGTAGAATTTTGGAAGCTAGTGGGAAGGAAAGTGAAGTTGGTTCCACTTCCCAGAGTGAGGAGGACGATGAGAGACAAGGGAAACAATTATGTGAGGAGATGCTAAGCCAACTTAGTGTAGTTTAGGGCGCTTGGCTAGAAATCTGATGTTTTTGCCGTTTTGGTTGAAATGTTGTGAACCCCACTATTTTTAATGAAAAAGGAAATGAAGCTTTTGTTTGTCCTTGTCGACATGACTCTGATGAAACTCTGCATAGGTGAGGGTGGCAGGGTAGAAAAGACTAAGTGAGGGCAATTGGGGAATCTCAATGCAAATGCAACAAAGCAACAAAAGATCAGCAGAAAGAGGATTTATACAGACAATGTGGGCAAGCAGACAGAAACTTTTATGGGGCTTGTCAGCTAAGTGTCACTGCTACGAGTACTATTTCATCTGAGGGCCACTAGCTGTCACTCTCCATCTCAAACTTCAATTACTTCGCATTATAGTAGAAATTTAATATGGTTGAGAACTTGAAAGCAAGGATGGATGGGCTAAAGCCTAAAGCTAAAGAGCCTAATGAATAAATAAAAACAGGGAGGAGCAGCAACGTAAAAATAATTAAAAATATATTTATATATTAAGGATATAAATTTTTTAATTTTTTTTATTATTATGAAAAAATTTTTAGTAGATAATTTTATAAGTATTTTTTAAAATAAAAGATTAGTGTTAAATTTATTTAAATTTATTTATTAAAAAAAAAAGGGAAGAGTATCTTAGCTTTTTTTGAGTTTAGTAAAAGTATAATATATATAATTGTTTATAATATATTTAATTTATAAGAAGTATTATATTATTATAGTTTAAATTGTAATAGTTAAAGAATTATTTTAGCGTTTTAATATTTAGTTTAATATTTAAAAATAATTAATAATTTATTATTTAATATTAAAATAATGTTAAATTTTGTTATATATTTAAATAGTAGATAAACACATCTCCCTGGTAAAAAATCTTATAAAAAAAAAACACATGAGTGGAGCAATAGAGCCTAAGAATATGCTTGGGAATGAATGAGATTTGTGTGAAAATCCTTATAATCCTTACGTCTTAGTGGCAGTTACAAGGATTTAATTTGCCAGACTTTTAAAGAAAACGAAATCAGCCTGTTTTTTCAGCATTTACCCCTTGTGTAGATTGAGAAAAAAATACAGGAGGAAAGAAAACAATGAAATAGAATAAGGAATGATACAAAATTTCTCTCCTTTTGATAAAGGGAAAAAAAAAATGAGAGGTGAGACTCATCTCATTTTTTTTCTAACTCTTCTCTCCATATGTGGAGAGTAAATGAGAGAAGAACTTTTTTTTAATTATATTTTTGTACTCTATTTTAACTATTTTATTTTTATATTAGATCATTAGTATTTATTAATAATATTAGATAATAATATAATTTATCTATTTCTTTTTATTATATTTAATTTCAAGATATTATCGGATTTTTATTTTTTTTCTTAATAAATTATATTTCTTGTTACCAAAAAAATATTTAGTTTTAAAATATAATAACATGAATATATATATATTATCAGATAATTTGATTTTAAATTGTTTAATGATGATGATGTTGATATAATTTTTTGTATTTAATTTAATTTTGAACATAATATATTTTTACATATATATAAAGATATTTTAACCATTCAATTATTTGTTTATTTTTTTTCTCTATATTTTATTTCAGCCATCCAAACAGAAGAAGAAGGAGGAAGAGGAGGGATAATATTTTTTTCCTAATTTTTTTTTCTTTTCATCTTTTATTCTTCTATTTTCTTTTCTCCTAACTTTTTTTCGTGGGGAGGGGAAGCAACATTTGTGGCAAATGAGGTCGGGGTTTGACAAAATGACTTTTGTTTTTATTCACTAATCAATTTGAAATTGTTATTTGGATAAAGACGTTGGTACATGCAACCACATGAAGCATTGAGTATGAATAAAAATAAGAACAAAAGCGGAGATCAAAATAGGACCATTGATAAGTTTTTCTTTGGGGGAAAAAAATAAAAACAGAGATGGAATCTCATAAAGAAAAATTTGCCAAGTGAACAAACTTTACATAAAAGAATATCGTTTCCTTGGAAACCTCTGTTTTTCTTCTGAGGACATAATTCGTCAAGACGACAACATTTACTGTGAAAAAACCTACCATTCCCACCCACCTACGCTTCGACTTATTTTAAATCCTTGAAGTCAAACTGCTGACCAGAGATGTATATATCTGCACAATATATATGATACACGCTGTGCACTTACAGATGCTGCTTGCGTACACTTCTATAAGCATTCTATTCCTGTATTTTAATAAGTTGATTTTTTTATATTATATATAATTATATAATTACTAGTTAATAATTTATCTAAATATTTAATTTTTGATATAATATAATAGCGTCATATGATTCATATAACCAATCTCATCTAATATGATAAAATTTGTTGTTGTTATATATAATAATATAACTAGTTAGATATATGCTTTCTATCTAGATATTAGTATTATTTTTAATATTATTTACTAAATTTTATTATCTGTTATCTAATTTTAAAGTTTATGATTGTCAATCTCAATGAAGATAAGTATTGATATTATATAGGATATAACTTCTTATTTACTTATAAATTTTTAATAGTGAATAATAGATAATAGTAACAAGATTAATATAATGACTAATATAGCATATTTTGATTTAAATTAATTACCTCTTTAATTTAAATATCATCTGCCGTTTTGCAAGGTCAACCCTCTACACCTTTTAATCTCCAGTGCAAGTCACTTAATGGATGGTTCTCATGATTCACTGTTTCCCAGAATGAATGCCATTAATGTGATATTCGTAGTTGGGAAAGAATGTAATGAGGAGTATTGAATGTAATAGGAAATTATTTTCATAATTAAACTACAAATGAAAATAGCACTTCTCATAATAGATAGATACATGGAATAGAAATACAAATTACTGTACCCTATTAAGTAATCAAGAGAACCAAATCAAATGCATTTATGAGACAAAATCACATATCATAATGACTCTAGTCATATAAATATTCAATAATACCATATCAGTAATTCACAAAAAAAAAAAAGCAAAAAAAAAAAAAAAGTCTCGAGCTAATCATCATCCCTGAAGCCATGAAGATCACACAGCAATCACTCCCATATGGCTTTCTCCTTCTGGCACTAGGTACCCATCCCCTTCATCTCTTGGCCCTTCTTATTTATTGCAAAACCTATATATATGTACATTGCGTTGATATATATATGTATATATACACACAACGTGGTTAATATAATGGTGCAGTTGTGGCAACAATGGTGGCGGTGGGGGAGGCGGCGGTGTGCTCTGACGTGGTGGCGGTGGGGAATGTCTGTAAAGCAGCACCGGGAGAGGAATGCTATAAGGCATGTACTGAGACGTTCTGACTGGAAACCAGTGTGTCAGGAAAACGCATGTGCTTTTACCAGTGTCCCGGTCCTCTGGCCAGCAATGTAACTAGGCTTTGGGTAGGTGCACTACTGATTGCAGCGACCAATGCTGCAATTCCAAGTGTGCCTCTGCCCGTCCCGGTGGTGTTGGCTTCTGAGATGATAGTTTGGGCCTACAAAGTGTCTTGTGTAAATGCCAATACCCTTGATAACACCCCACTTCAAACATTATTCTACTATTCAAATCTCGACTCTGATTCTCATATATCACTCTAACTAATATGTAGCTTTGACTTTATATTGCTGCTTGGTTAGGTGTGATTGTGTGATTAGGGAAGTGATAAAGCGAGAATTTGGAGACTCTGATGGAATGGATGGCGATGAAGTTGGGAATTGGACCTCATAATTATGCCTAAAAAGAAAGCCTTGCTTTCTGGTTTTAAGGAAACTAGAGGCCGATTATTCTTTGGGATAATTCCGTCTCCCAAGTTAACAGTTCTCTAGACGCATAGCATCACGTTCCCAGTTCCGACTTTTTCTATAATAATAATATTATGTCGCCTAAACCCGCATTAGTCTCCATATTTTTCAGAATCTTTACATTGTCTAATATATTCATGATAGTGCTCATATCATGAAAATAGTACGATCTAGTAACATACATTACACACACTTGTTACATTGTAATGGTTATGGAAACCAAGGCTTAGAAGCAGAAATCCCAAACTTACTGAAGTTGTTTTCCTTTGTCCTCTAAAGATTATCGCTCATCCATTATTCCATTTCAATTTCAAACTTATCGGATTTTCTTAACCATTATTTTATTCATTTTTTCTTTTTCTTTTTTTTTAAGGGGGGGGGGGCGGCGGCGGGGTTTGTGGGGGTTGTTGAGGAGGCTGCCTCACTGTGTACTACAGTATTAATACCTACCAAGTCGCCAGGACCCCTTTAATGATGTTGCATCATTTGAGTAATTCTAAAAGCCCGAATTTTGTGTGAAAAGCAAAAGCTGGATTCATGAAAACAACAATAATGACACATATTAGAAGAACGGCGAACTCAGTCAATGATAGCTGAAAGTGATCGACTAAAAAAGTCGTTTTCTTTACGTGTGCGACCACTCTCAATCAAAGCAGACAAGCATTCTTTACGTGTGCGACCAATCTCAATCAAAGCAGACAAGCAAGTCTCATTTCTCGTCTTTTTTATTCATGTTTCATAGAATGTGCTGCACATGCGTGTGCAACTTAACTAGTCAGTACTCACGCGCTGCTTCCTCCTGTTGCCTTTTCAAAATTGAACAATTCTTGTTTAAAAGATCGTTACTTTGTTGAGTTTAAGTGTTAAGTGTGCCCCATCCATTGGATGAAGCCTGAAGCACACTAGCCATCTCCTCTTTTGGTTATTAGAAAAGTGTTTTATAGGAGCTGTAAAGTCAAAGGCAAAAACTGGGAGACCACGAACAAGCATTGATAGGGAATAAAAGCTGTATGCTGTTGAAAATATTGCTAGTGGATTGATTTCAGTGGACATAAGATGGATGCTCGGTGTGTTTAGATTATTAAAGAAAGAAAGTAAACGTTGGCGAAGAAGGGGGATTATGCTAATGTGATCATCAAGGCATTAATAATTGGTTATATGATGAAGTGGGGATTGATCAGTATTTGAGAATGATCATAATATTGACAAAAAGCGGATAATGGATTATGATTTTGAGAACAATAATGAACTATATTGGCTACAACGTTTAAGAAAGGCAAAAAAAAAAAACGACTTTTAGGTTCTCGAGTTAGAGAGGAAAATTTAGTTTGTTTCTCCATGTAGATGACGAAAGACTGGAAGGGGAGAGACCGCGGATAAAGCCAGAAACGAAAAGTAAACCAAAAGAATCCAATCTCCGGGATTTTTGATACACCAAACAAATTAAATACCTACCCATTAACTCGGCTTGTATGTGTATGTGAAGAGCTAGAGGCCATCAATAGTGACACACTATTACGAACAATTAAATGCAGCGTTGACTGCTATTGGTCGATGCTGATCGTAACTTCCAAAAAATGAAGAATGTCGGTTGTAGCTATAAAAGACTTATAAGGTAGCTGCTTAAATTCTTTTCCAAGATTAACAGAACTGTAATTCATGTTTCAGCTCATTTGGATTAGCTAAGTAAGCCTTCGATTTTTACATTCCCACAAAGCTAGTCAGCCCACCAAAACAATGCTAAATTTAATGAGAAGGATATAGCTGAAGTTGGAATTCTAAAACAGGAATTGCCAAAGCAGAACAAATGTAAATGTCATACAAAGTCGACAAATAGTAATTATATGATCAAAATCTACCAACTAGCGAGCACGGTGTTGTCAGCTCAAACATAAAATGCCGGCAAGGCAAATACCACCAGCTTCTGGGTATGACACAATTCCTCACAGAAGGAAGGAGGAAAAAAGAGATCGGATGATGTGGTTATTAAAGGGAGGCAAATATCTCACTTCTACTTGTTGCCTGAAGGGTATACGGTGATCACTGTTCAGGGGCTTGCATCAAGGCCAAGTGACTAATCAAACAGCGCATGGACAGTATTAATCTGTCAGTATTGTATCAGCACTTATCATCAAGCCCTTCAAGTCCATGCTACTTACTGCTACAAGACCATGAGAATGAGACGGCGGAGAATCTTTTAGATGATGATGCTATGGAAGAGGAGGTTGGCAATCATTCTGCAGCGACCATCTTAGAATGCCTGAAGCTCTCACAGCCTGGGCAGTTATGCAAACTCTCATGAATATAGATGTCACAATCAAGGCAGAAGTGCTGTTTGCATTTTGGGCAAATAACGGAAAGACCGGGCTTGTTTCCTGTACCACAACCAGTAGGGCAGAGAAAGTGCTCAGAAATTGAGCGACAATGTTATTTTCATTTGTCACACTGAGATACTTTACATACAAAAACAACAACTTTTGGAAGAAAACAGGAACGGCATAGAACTTTACAATCTTGTTAGTTGAAATTTCTGTAGATTCTCAGCAGTTGGCCTATGATTTTATATGCCATACCCACAAAGAATAAATAAAGAGGTTAATTGCTTCTTTCAGATAATCAGATACGACCAAGATCTTTAAAATTCAAGTTCTTTTAGACTCTGAAATTTTCATTAACCGTAATTTTCAGATAATCATACACATTGAAGAAACTCAAGTTCAATTGCCTCTCAGTAAACCTTACCCGGATTAAGAAGACTTTGTTGACAGCCAAAACAAGAGTTGGGAAGCTTCTGATGTGGTTTGTTTTGAGATGATGGAGACACCTCATCAAAAGGCACTATTGGGAAGAGATGATGATATGACCTTGCCAAATGGGGTGAAGAGATAAGAGTCAATCCACAGATACGACATTCAGTGGGAAGCTCACAAACACGTACTTTGCATCTTGGACAAGTGTATCCACCGCCTTCCTTAGCTTCTTCATGACATGTACAAATTGCAATGGAACCCTCAGCTGCTCTTTGAGGAAAACCCATCTTGATTAAACTAGCACTAGCATACTCTGCTATTGCTGGAGGTGGCGGTGCATGCTCCAAAATTAACTCTTTCAAGTGGGCCTACAAAAGATGCAACCGTGTGAATGGAAAAAATTATATAGAAGTTTACAAGATTGACATAGGGAAGATGTGAATCAGATGCAATGCTAGAAAGAGAATCTTTGATATTCTAAATCCCTGTATAGAGTCTTTAGACCAGGGCTTTTCCTGGACAAAAAAATCAAGCACTTTTTATAGAGGGAAATGGTGATATGCGGGGCCAATCAAAACCAACCACTTCAACTAACCTCATCCATTGCAACAGAGTATGTTCCTCCAGTTTCCTGACAAAGATGCTTGCATATAAACATTTCAGCAGCAAGACCAATGACTGAGCATCTTATTTTACCCGTTTTGCATTTCTGGATAGTTTCCATTATATCACCAGGATCACAAGTATTAAGGGCTGAATATAAGATCAGAACCTCTCGCTGACCATATGATGGAATTTGATCTAGATAGCCATGAACAAGGTCTAGTGCATTTTGTAGGGAAGGGTCACCTGAGCATTCCATTTTACACATCAAAGCCTTAATATGGGACTCAGGACTGCCACCAAGTTCTGTTAGGCAATGGGCAACTCCATCCTTAACAGTCACAAGACCAACATGACTCAGTGGGTTTTGATCAAAAAATTCCCTGATAAATGCCTCAACTTGTTTTCCTATCACAGCCATCCTACATGGACGAAAGTCTGTCTCTGCAGCTGCCTTCACATGACAAGAAAAACCAAGTTCTGTATTAGAGAATGGAGGGATATTAGGATTAACAGCACATGTATGTAACTGCAACGCTATATTTTTTATCTTCTTTGTTTTTTTTTTGGCAAATCAAAGTATAATATTTGATTATGTACATCTCTTCGAAAATCTTCTCCTGATATTCTTATTACACCAACTGTAAGTTACATATAAAGTATTTGGGATGATAGACAATTCCTAATGTCCTCTCAGGCATAAGCTTTGCAAAGCATGAAAAATTTAATATAAACATAATGTGCTTATAAACAATTTAGTAAACATTTAATTTTATAACTCTAAAGTGCACATCTGATGAAGAATACCATAGATATATACACAGAGGGGAGATATGTTAACAAAGACAAAGACAAAAATATGTACAAAACAAACAAGAATCTAAGGCACATGGAAATAATCAATACACATATTGAAACCGATTGCAGCCATTGAAATTAAGTAAACTTAATTTTTAGAAATTTATTCACCTATATGTTCTATTTAAGCATCATGTCCTCACTATGTCCTGTAATTAAAACTCAAATTTATAGTTAGGGACAACAAAAGCATTGTTCCATATGTACAAAAGGCCCAGCTGCAAACAACATAAAATATAATATTCACACAGGAACTATCGAGTGATAAATAGGATACCTTAGACAGGTCAATGACAATATACAGGTAGCGAATAAGGCCCTTCTGAATCTGAGCAGCACCTGCTGTTGAAGCCAGAGCTCGGAGGCGCCTGCGATACTGGGCATGGTAAATGGCCTTGTTATCTATCGGACGAAGCATTCCAGATTCGTCCTCTTGCAGAGATTCCCATGACCTATCCTCTGCATAAGTTCTCTCCCACGCATCGAGGCCTACACCATTTGCTTCATCATCATCATCTTCTTCTTCCACCTCTCCGTTAAGTGGTCTTTCAGCATTGTTATTCATATTTTCTGAACTCAATATGGCAATGGTTAACCAATTCAAGTAAGAGGAAGCAATCATGAGAACTATGTATCATATTTTCATTACACAGATAATCTGACAAGAACACATGTGCTTAAGTTATGAAAAATGAACCGATTGTTTTAAAAATGGGATAATAATATAAGCTTAGGCAACAACGGCGTAACGCTTTGCAGCGGAGACGCAAACCAAAAACAAATAAGCGAGGTCTTGATGGTCAAATAAACATAATATATTCCAAATAAGCACCAAAGTAGATACATTTTTAAAAAGGTAAGCCATTTGAAGATAAGCTGATCAGGAAACAGAGTGAAGTGAACCATCAACCTTAATAACCAGGAGACCTTAGAAAATTTTCAGCCATATCACTCATTCATCAGGACATGGGAGTGCAGATTGCTGATCAAATAGTCGTTTGATGTATTGACTAGCATTTTTAGCCATATCACTCATTCAGATTCAGCAAAGAACATAACTACAAGTAAAAATATGGTCACATAAAAGTTCGATCCCAGACAGCAAAAAAACAGTCGGAAAGGGAGTCCAATAAGTTTAAAGCAGAGGGAGTTCCAGAAAATGAAACAAATAAGCAACAAATTTGCGCAACGGATCAGGTTATAACAGCAAACAAAGAAGAGATTGAGAATGACAATGCAACGGGGAAATTGGGTCTTACCGCAGATGATGTACAGCAACAGTGAAATACAATTGAGAACAACAGCGAAAAGATGAACCGATCGTAGTTTTGCGGCTGTCGGGGAAAGTGGAGTGTGCGACCGCCGCGCCGGAAGGCTGTCTTCGGCTTTCGGTTTCGGTTCCTCTCTACTGAGGCTCCGGTCACCCCACCTCCTTGCAAGCCACGACGTCGTTGTATTACAAGGGCATAAAAAGGGTCAAAGCCTTTTTGGCGGCAGCTTAACATAATGATACCGGGTTTCCAATAAAGAATACTAACAGGGCTTTTGGGCCTGTCCAATCCCTTAAATTTGTGTTGGGCAGGCCTTCTTCAAGGGGCCCGAGCCGTGTCTTCTATGAAAAACGGTTGGGAATTGGACAACTGAATCAATAAAGAAAACAAAGACTAACAGGGGTTGGTTCGAGTGGTAAGTGGCTCGGTATCGCTTAAGCGAGGTCTCGAGTTTGAGCCTTGGCGTATATAAAAAATCCCCGTTGGGAGACTCACCCACCATAGCCAGGTGCGCGACGCGGGTCGGATCCGGATGTAGTCAGGGCAAAGCTCCGGTGAATCGGGTGGGCAACCAAAAAAAAAAGAAAACAAAGATCAGTTTTCCGTGAGTATAAATTCATTCAAATGAGTGTAGATTATCGAAACAAATGTTCAACGTGGTTAAATAATGATTGTTTTCTCCCGCTATAAACATGGCAAACGGAAAAAAGCACACATTTCCTTAGTTGGTCACATGATAATTGATAAGTTTTGTGATTGGTAATCCATAAATAGTGTAACTTTGTATGAATTTAAGTATAAAAGAGCATAATGAGGCAAGAAGCAGATGGCAAGAGAATAAACCAACCAAGTGAAACTCAGAGTGAGTAGATAGAGTTTGGCAAGGGAAGGGATAGGGATAGGGGGCATAGATTCTGTAATCCCGATGGCATCTCTGAAAAAGAACAATAATGCTCAGAGATTCCCCCCTCAGTCCATTTGATGTGGCATTCTCAATGAGATACATCATCTTCTTCGTATGAAGAGGCCCTCGGAGCAAAATGCCAAGGCTGGTCACTGGCAAAATTCCCTCCCAAGCCTCCCCCTTTCTCATCATGATACACTGGGAGTACTAACACACCATCTTCTTCCACACAATTCTCATTATTGTGGCTCTCGCTGTCAGATTAAACCTGTATGGAAAGGGGTATATTTATACGTGATTAATACATGATATATTTAAATAATTTAATTTAATTAAAATTAATTAATTAATATAGTATATTTTTTAAAAATATTATAATTATCTTATTTAATATATTATATAAAAGTTTATTTAAATAATTTGATTATATTAAAAAATTACTTAAATTAATTAATGTAAAATATATATTTTTTAAAATATCATAATCATCTTTCTTATTTTTATTTATTATTTTATTATTTGATTATCATTGAGAGAGTATCAATATGAATATTTTATAAAAAAATTGATAAATATAAAAAGTATATCTTATATTTAAAATTAAGATTAATTATTCAATAAGATAATATAGTAAGGATCCAAGGGGTATAATAATATTGGAAGAGATTGGGCATCTGTTAAAGAATCAGAATTTTTCCTTTGTGTGAATATACTATAACGTTAAAAATAATCCACCACATGGAATCCATAATAATAAAGAAGACGTATATTAGATTGAGAAGTATCCGGAGAAAATCGATCGCCAAATCTAATTTATATTCGGACGGTTCAGATTTCAGGGTATATATGCGGCTTTGAGGCTTCCCACACACGTACGTACATTCGGAAGCCATAAATACCACGTTATATTAGCATTTTGGATTATATTTTCTCTATTTATAGCACGTGGGTTTTTGTGTCTGGGTTTGTCTGTAAAAGAAAGGGACAAATACATTTTTTTGGTATAAAAAAAATTAAAAAAGGATTAATTTACTCATGATCAAAGGGTATGGTGAAATCTCCTTTCCTTTTAGACGATATTAATATTGTGCAGGATGAACCGTCTACTATCCTCAGACATAAACCTAAACACCTAAGAGTTAAAATACTTTTCTAAATACTGTAACTAAAATTATAATAAAATAATACCCTTTAAAATTTAAATATATTATAAATAATAATATATATCACTATTTTATGAGTATAAATCAAAGAAACTTTGCCTTCCATCCGCCGGCCCCAAACCGTCTGACCTGTGCTGTAATCATCCCTCTTTAATAGGCAAGTGATTACCAACCGATCCACAATGCAGATGATTTAACTGACTGTATTATATTTTAATACTCGTTCATTTCTACACCCTTTAAGTTATTCTTAATCAATTCATACAGATTACAAACGATTAATTAAAGTGTAATCATATTCTTAGAGTCACCTCATCATTTAAAGACATATTTTTGATTAAATATAATAAGTCTGATTGGAGTTCAATTATCTCTTCCTCGTAATTATTTAACAAAATGCACGCCAATAATATCACCAAAAAATATTAATTATTTTATTAATTTGGCAAAATAATTATAAATAAATATAGAAAAAATATTATTATAAATTAAATAATAAATAAGAATTATTCCGAAGTGTTAAAGAAATAATTTAATTATTAAAAAGTATTGTGAACTTATACTTTAAAACTTATAATTTTAGCTCCTTGATTATTATTAATAATTTTAAGTAATTAAATTACTTACTTATAACTTAATTGTAACTCTGCTGGGAAACAAATTAGAAGGAAAAACTCAACAACCTTAGCAATACAGAACGAGATAATCTGTTGAAATATAATGGCGCATTCTTAATTGCTTATGCACGAAGCATTCTTGGTTACTTAACCATTTTAATTATGATTATATACTGTGAGTGGAGGGGAAGTTTGTGTCTCTCAAATGTAGTAGCTTTATGGAGACACTAGTTAGCATCAATAATATATATGAGCGCTATTCACGTGGTGGGTGGCAAAATGCTGGCCTCTCCTAATCATCCCTTTTGCTGCCCACCCCGTCGTCATCTTGTCTCCGCCACTATAATACTCTTATATCTACTCATCTGTCAACTTACAACGTCTGTGTCTGTTTGGATGGAGACGCGTGAAATTAAGTAGTTGATCCTGGGGTGCTTTTACTGGCTTGATGAGACACTGCTTCAAGTTTGAATTACATGTATTTAAAATAAACTGTACATGATTTTTCATCCTAGTGGGCTATCCAAATTAGAGCAGCGCATGCCTAAATAATGTTAGTTGGTCTGTAGGAAAGCTCTTTCTGGGTGCTTGATATAGCAGTAGAGAAGTATAATAATATGCAGCTCTGTAGTTGTACTGTAGTGTTTGTGTCGAAATCTGAAGGAAAAGACCCCTCGAGAAGATAGAAGAAAAAGACAGGGTCAGAGAGTCCAACAAAAGGAAGTCAAAGCTTATTCTATTAGACAGGGGAACTGGAAGAAGCAGCTTCCTACAACATCGCTCTCTTCTCATGGGATATCGACAGCCTGGACGGATTCAACCCCAACCCCACTGCTACTCCCCATTATTGTTCGACAACAAGGAACTACACTGTCTCTTGACAGTGAAGTGACTGTATTTCCTTATGGTACTATTAGCCTGCAAATATTTAATAAACATCATAATAGTAAAGCTTACTAAAAGCAGGAAAGAGCAACCTTGGTTTTCTTTTTCTTGCAGCCACTGCTAAGCATCTCTGCTTCACTTTTCTCTTCTTCTTTTCCCCTCCCACTACTCCTCCTTTATTCCTCTCGAGTGATTTCCGATTTTTCTTGCATTGGATTCTGCCATCATCATTTCGCTTTCTGTTCTGGCTACGGTCATTGCTGCTTAATTGCCGTCAGTTTTCTTTACTGGCATTGTTTGTTTGCGCACTTGCATTCCTTAATAATTTACACGGATGATTCCCCTTATTGGATTCTTTATTCTTTCAGCGACTTCCTCTGATAATCTTGTGATTCCGTCTTTTAATCTTTGCTATTTATTTGTTTTCTGGAAAAGACACCTAGTTACCCGATCTCCCTGTGAGTGAGACATACTCATACTCCCTCCCCCTTTTGAGTTTCTTAATTGAGCTTCAAAAACCTTTCAGCTTAGTTTCTCACTCTGTCTGTCTCTCCGTTCTATTGGATTTACAATTACAGTTAACTAGCTTATCTCAGTTCTGGAACTCGCTTGCCATTTGACAATTCGGACGTGCTCTGTAATTGGGTTTCTGATTTGATGGGACTGTGTCATGGAAAACCTAACGAAATCCCGCAAACGCAACGGGGAGAAAATCCAATATTCTGCGGCAATAGAGAGGAGCTTCCAAATTCTCAAGGAAGGAAATCCTCAAACTTTCCATTTTATAGCCCAAGTCCCATACCGAGCCTCTTCAAGAACTCACCTGCAATCTCGAGCTTGAGCTCAACTCCTTTACGCATCTTCAAGCGCCCATTTCCTCCTCCTTCGCCCGCCAAGCACATTTGGTCATTGCTTGCTCGAAGGCATGGTTCTGTGAAGCCAAACGAAGCATCCATCCCCGAAGGAAGAGAGTGCCACGTTGGACTCGACAAAAGTTTCGGGTTTTCGAAGCAGTTCCCAGCTCATTACGAGCTTGAAGAAGAAGTGGGACGCGGCCATTTTGGATATGCTTGCTCCGCCAAGGGAAAGAAAGGCAGCTTGAAGGGGCAAGATGTGGCGGTCAAAGTCATCCCAAAATCCAAGGTGGCCATTCTCATGCTTGCTTCTTTCAATTTCTACCTTTTTTTTTCTTGGAAACTGTATATATGATGGTGGATTCTGAATCCATGATATTTCAAAGTACTATTAGGCTCAACATCGAGCATCATGATTATGAATTTATGTTCGGGGTTTGTTGTTTTGGCTATTGATTTTGCAAACCTGTAGACGTAGAGAAGTACGTGTTTCTTATGAAAATGGGTGATGATTAGCAGATGACAACAGCTATTGCTATAGAGGATGTAAGGAGAGAAGTGAAGCTGTTGCGGGCTCTAACGGGACATAAGAACCTGGTGCAATTCTACGAGGGCTATGAAGATGATGACAATGTTTATATAGTTATGGAGTGAGTTCATATTACTTATTACTCTGTTTTTTCCCTTCTCGTTAAGTATACGGCTTCTGATCTTTGATGCTGCTGCACAATCGGTGATATAATGTCAATCTTAACAAGCTTTCTGGAGAACAAAGTGTTAATCAAACAAAGTGTTGGAAGTTATTAAATGAAGTCACCAAATTAAAAGCTTACTTTGTACCGTGTCTTATGCAATTCAGGTTATGCAAAGGAGGTGAACTCCTAGACAGAATACTTTCCAGGTAACAATGTTTTCCAATTTTGGCTTCATTATGGTACCACTGCCATTGTTAAATATCGATGACTTGCTGGTCAGCTCAAATTAAATTGTGATCTGTAGGGGTGGAAAGTACTCAGAAGAGGACGCCAAGGTTGTTATTATTCAGATATTAAGCGTGGTGGCTTACTGTCATCTTCAGGGTGTGGTTCATCGAGATCTCAAGCCAGAGGTGATCCACTCGTAAACTTACTGATGTTAATTTTTGTGGTAGTTGAGAATAAAGTATGCATTCTAACATTCTGCAAATTTAATTGATTACCTACAATGAAATCTCCTTGTTAAAAGCCCTACACCCTTTCACGCTCTGGCAAGGCTGGGAAAATTCTTCAGGGCTGTTACATTACAGGGATAGGAAGAAATGCTCCCAGTTTCTAGATGATATTTGAGAGATTATTCTTGCTGCACAATCCTCTGGCTTTTCCTTTCGCTCCAAGTTTCTCAAAGTTTGATTTTGCTTGCTCTCCTCTTAACTTGTTTAATATTTTTCAAACTCAAAACCTGAGACACTTAAAAAAGAAAGCTATCCTTTTGCTGCAATTTATTTACTGGGCATTACTTTAAGGAAAGAGCATGTCATTTGAAGCAATACAGCCATGTCAGAAAGGAAATGAATTACCGAGTGAAGGAGTGCTTGGCATAAATTGGACTGTCTTTTCTATATCATATTCCTCCATAATTTTACAGATTAATGATCATTCTTAATGATATCATTTTGTACTAAAGTTAATGGTGAATCAATTGATGGATGCAGTTGAATATTTCTGTACCTAGTTATATACCCTCTTCCATTTGGCATTTTTACCATTCTCCTGATATTGAAGTTTGGTTTTATGCCGCAGAATTTTCTTTTTACATCTAAGGATGAAAACTCCACACTAAAGGCTATTGATTTTGGTCTCTCTGACTATGTAAAGCCAGGTCAAGTCAATCCTATTGCTTGCTTTCGTTTTTTTCTTAAAAAATTTTAACAGAAAGTAACATGGTAAGAGTCGTCTGACAATTATAAGTTCTTACAGATGAAAGGTTGAATGATATTGTGGGAAGTGCGTACTATGTGGCTCCTGAAGTTTTGCATAGATCTTATGGGACCGAAGCAGACATGTGGAGCATCGGCGTAATTGCTTACATTCTATTATGTGGAAGCCGTCCTTTCTGGGCACGGACAGAATCTGGCATTTTTCGAACTGTCCTGAAGGCAGATCCAAGTTTTGATGAAGCTCCTTGGCCTTCTTTATCAGTTGATGCAAAAGATTTTGTAAAGAGACTATTGAATAAGGATTATCGTAAGAGATTAACTGCAGCTCAAGCTCTTTGTAAGTCACTGAAATAATATAATTAGATCATCTGCTATTGAATCAACTGGGTTACCTGTGGGAACAAAATTCAATCCAAAGTATTTTCTGATTTAAATCTAATAGAGCTCCTAGTTATCTGAATTTTGACTAGATTATAATTAATAATGAGGGAGGAGAGGGAGAACCATGCTTGTATGTTTTCCATTTTCTGTTGGCAGTGTAAATAGTAATTACTTTCTTATTTTTAGTATTTCTACGAATTCTAATTCCTGTAGTCTGATTTTATGTTAGGTCATCCATGGTTGGCAAATCATCATGATGATATGAAGATACATTTGGATATGATAATCCCCAAGTATGTTAAGGCTTACACATGCTCATCTTCTTTATGCAAATCAGCACTAGGGGTATGTAATGTTGTTTGATACCTGATCAATATCCCCCCTTCTCCACCCTTCGTTTCATCTCAATGTAGATTCTTGATACCACCAGTGGATCAGCTGTCTCTTGTTAGCATTTACCGTTGTCTTTTCTGAGAACATATTTCTCAATGTTGATTTAAGCTTTGTTAACCTGGCAGGCTCTTGCCAAGACATTAACAGTAGCTCAGCTAGCTTATTTCAGAAAACAATTTACTCAGTTAGGGCCGAATAAAAGTGGATTTATCTCAATGCAGAACTTTAAGACGGTCAGCACATATTCATAGTTATGGTTTCTTTTTCTAAGCATTTTTCAAGCCATTCACACTTGTATGAGCAGGCTTTTCTGAGGAGTTCCACCGATGCCTCAAAGGATTCACGGGTCTTGGATTATGTGAACATGGTAAGTCTTTGAGAGCACATTACTTCTCAGATCCAACGTTTAACAAAATTTGCTTCCCTAGAAAGTGACTTGGTTACCCTATGCCTGTTTCAGATTAGTTCTATCAAATACAGGAAATTAGATTTTGAGGAATTTTGTGCTGCTGCTATCAGCGTACAGCAACTAGAGGGTATGCAAACCTGGGAGCAACATGCTAGGCGAGCCTATGAGCTATTTGAAAAGCGTGGAAATAGACCAATTATGATTGAAGAACTAGCTTCGGTACTCTCTCTCTTGCCCATACCATTTTCTATGTGCTTTCTTTTACTCTGACTATCCTCTGCATAATCGGAAATTGACTTGATACATCAAATGGTATTCTCGATTAGGAAGAACATGCTTATCCTCTGCATAGTTTTGTACTAAGCTATTGAAATTTGATTCGCTCATCCAGGAACTTGGGCTCAGCCCATCGGTGCCTGTTCATGTGGTTCTGCAAGATTGGATAAGACACGCTGATGGCAAACTTAGTTTCTTGGGGTTTGTCAGACTTCTTCACGGGGTTTCTTCCCGTACGTTTCAGAAGGCTTGAGAGAACACCGGGGTGCTAATATATTTTTTTTCTCTTGCCCTTATTGACCATTTATTTCTAAATGGGATTTGAATGCATGAGCAAACTCCGTCAATAAATCAGTCCATCCTTATATAAAAGATGACTACGGCATGCCGAAAGCGAGGTGATGGAAACTAATGCAGACGAAGCCAAGTACAATATCAGCCAATAGTAAGCTCACCTTTCCCAAGTATTTCATACACGAAAAATCCTTTTCCTCACTTTGTTTTTAGCCATTTAAGGTTGGTTGGTGGTTGTGAAGGTAGAGGATTGTACAGATGATGGTAGATCACAGATTGTACTTACGATTGGCAGAAGTACTCAAGACGGAGCTGTGTTTTGGCGATCCCTTGGTTGCCAATGGCACTACAATAAACTGTTCCCAGTCTTGTAACGCGCTATAGATCAAAGTATTTTTTTCTCTCTCAAAATATACCCAGGTATTGAAGTCTGGCATTTTGTTGGTGTAAAATCCCAAGACAACATCGTCGGTTAATACGAATACCCACTGATATCGATACAAGCTTTTGCTTTCAAACGCTTGACTTGATTCTAGATACTTTCATACTATTTATACTCAATGGCACGGAATCAAGCTTCAGTTGCTGATGAAGCGACGGTCATCATGTTACAGAAGATCAGAAATTCCCTGTTCCTTCGTTTCGGAGATTGTCGGCTCTTAATCTCTCAGAATGGAAGCAGGCAACTATGGGGCGTATAGGTGTTGCTCTCGGCCATCCCCACGGTCACGTCTCCTTCGCCGTCCAGCTTGGTCTGAGGCCTCGGGTTATGGTGTTTCAGACGCGATTATCCAGCTTTCTGGTGAAAATTTTTAACCCTCAAATTGCAGGGACCAAAGACAGAAAATTAAAGGGCCTAATAGAAAAAAAGGTTTAGGGATCTAATATAAAATTAAGCAAATGATAAACACACTCGGATCAATTTTCTCAATTTTATATTAAATATATGGAATGTTTCAAAGTTAAATATTAAATGATTTTATATTTTTTTAATCATAAAAAATTACTTATAAATTTCACGTGCAATTTTAGTCGATCCAAACTCTGGATTTTTGGTCTAAACCGTCAAAGACAGTCCAAAGTTCAAACATGCGTCTTCCAAAATCGCATAGCATGTAGTAGTAATTTATTTAACTCATTTTTTTTAGAACATTAAATCATTCGTCATCCTTTAATTTTATATTTTTAACATATTAATCCCAAGTTCCCAACTAATACTGTAGCCAATTTAATGCCATGCCCAGCATGGCCCTCGTGTCGAGTGTGGTGAACTGGTGATGGCGGTAGACGAAGGTCTTGCCACTGCAACCCTCTCTAAAACCCCTCCAAAGAGTTCACTCTTTCCATGGCTTCTCAAAGAACCACCAAGCCTAAACAAGTAAATCCCAGATCTTTACTTCTCCTTCTTGCCTTAGTCATCTCCGCCATTACCTTCCTCTTCCTCTTTTCCTCTATGCTTTCCTCATATGGCTCTTCCTCCTCCTCTTCCAATTCCCTCCAAATTATGCTCAAAGGGAGGCACCGTCGGAGTAGCCATGACAAGTACTTGTACTGGGGCAGAAGGATTGACTGCCCTGGGAAACACTGCGATTCTTGCGAGGGTTTGGGCCACCAGGAATCCAGCCTCAGGTGTGCCCTTGAGGAGGCCCTCTATCTTCGCAGGTATCCACTCACTTACTCTTCTCCGCATTTTCAATTATCGTCTTCTTCTGCTGCCTTTTTCGGAGAATGGGGTTGAGGGATACAAAGAAAATAAGGAAAACGAAATGTTAAAACTTTCTTCTTATTTCCCATTTTCATCTCAGATCCTTTCCTTTAACTGTTTGGTTTTGGCATAACTATCTAGCTTAATTCAGCTAAATCAGTGGGTCTCTGGCTGTTGAACTGACGGAGACTCTGCTTTGCACGTTCATTGCTTATAAATGGAAACTCCGTGCCTCCTAATTTTCGTATTTCATAGGGCCGTCGTATATACTGAGTACTTCTACATTGCCTGCTCATGTATTTTGATCACTCTTGCTTGCTGCAGAATTTTCGTCATGCCATCAAGAATGTGCATTAACCCCCTACATAATAAGAAGGGGATCCTTCACCAGTCTAGTGAGGCTAGTTCAGATGAAATGTGAGTTGCTTTAAGGCTTCCCGTTGATTGTTGTGTTTTTTTTGGGTAATTCCCTGTCACAGAATGTTATGCAATTTTTTAATTCACGATAGTGGATCGATTTCTGATTTGACTATGTCTTCTATGAAAGGTGGGAAGCAAGTTCTTGTGCCATTGACTCCTTATATGATATGGACCTCATATCAAAAACCATCCCTGTAATTTTGGACAATTCAGAAGAATGGTTTGAGGTTTTATCTACAGGCATGAAGTTGGAAGCCAGAGGAGTTGCCCATGTGGAAGGTGTTAGCCGTGCTGATCTTAAAGACAATAATCGCTACCCTAATCTCTTGCTCATAAACAGAACTGCTAGCCCACTTTCTTGGTAGATCATCTATCCCATCACTGTTTTTTTTTTCCGTTTCCTTTTGTTTTTATATTCTTTTAATTCTCAGACTCAGATTCAAGTATAGTTAACTGTACATTTGTTTTATACTGCATATCAAGCTTGACATTAGGATAGAGCGCAGGGCATATTTGTACTAAAATCAAGCTTGATGTTATATTGGGGATAAAAATTACAAATTTAATTTGTATTTAATATGACTGTTTGTGGTACTGGAGAAGCTAAATATATCTTCTGGACTACTTCTGCAATAGGGCTTCATGCCACATCTCCATTTATATTGAACCATAGTTTTTTAAAGATAATTTTGCTTAGAAGTATGAAGTATTAAGAGATTCTCTATGTGGGTGAATTTGAAGTTAGTTCCAAGTCGAGTTGTAAATCTTGCCTTAAAATTGCTTTTGTGAGACCTTGAATATGCTTTGGCATAGCTTCATGCTCTGATATTAAGGACTCCCCCTAAAATAGGTTGTTATATGTCTTGAGTGTTTATATTATCTCCTGCAAGTAGAAATAGATAGTTTTGAAATGCTTAGCTTTTTGCTCAGGCAATAGTGGTGATGATCTTCCAGGTTTATGGAATGCAAAGATCGAAACGACCGGAGAGCTATAATGTTGCCATATTCATTTCTGCCATCAATGGCAGCAGAGAAACTGAGAGGGGCAGCAGACAAGGTCCATTTGATGCACATTTTCTTTGAAATTTTTTGTTTGAAGTCAATATTTTTCCCTTTCAGGTTAAATTGAATTAGTTAATTTGAGTTTTTTTCTAATTTAAGATAATTTGGTGTAGCATATAGTTTTTAGAATGTAAATAACGTTTTTCCCATTAATATTGGACTAGAAGATGTCTTATTGACAAGAACCTGGCTAAGTTATTTCAGGGGAAGACACGAGACCAGGCACTTATGGAGACAGGCACATAAATCTCCTCTGGACCTATTGGTGTATGTTTAGAATAACATCTTTTTAGACTTTCTCCTGTTTGGGGGAGAAAGAACTTCTGTAATCAGTAACTAATTAAGGGCATGGCTACTCATCAACTATTCTGGTGTAGTGTGCATTTTGAATCCTTTAGGAGTGATAATTTAGAGGGTGGTTTCCCCATTTTACATGTAAAAATGGGTTTGCAGATAAACTCAGCTTTTCGCTTCTTATCTTCATGTGCTGAGTACATATGTGGGCTGACTTTACATTTCGGAGATATCTATAAACTATTTAATTACGTTAACACTCTTGTCCACAGATTAAAGCACTCCTTGGTGATTATGATGCAATGCACGTCCGTCGTGGTGACAAGATGAAGACCAGGAAGGACAGATTCGGTGTTATCAAGACCTTGCATCCTCACCTTGATAGGGATACAAGGCCTGAGTTTATTCTCTGCAGAATTGCAAAGTGGGTCCCTCCTGGAAGAACCTTGTTCATCGCTTCGAATGAAAGAACTCCAGGATTCTTTTCACCACTCTCTGTCAGGTAACCCTTCTCATGTAATCTGCAAACTTCATAACCATACGATTTATCTGTTCTTCTGGGAACAATGTCTTTTTGAAGGAAACTTAAGCTAATAAGTGAATGGTGGTGCTGCATGTTGGCAGGTATAAATTGGCATATTCATCAAACTATAGCAAGATCCTTGATCCAGTGGTGGAGAACAATTACCAGTTGTTCATGATCGAGAGGCTGGTTATGATGGGCGCCAAAACGTTCATTAAAACATTCAAGGAGGACGAGACAACCCTCAGCCTTACTGATGATCCCAAGAAGAACAATAAAAATTGGCAGGAACCAGTCTACACAGCGGATCAACGCACATGCTGATAGATACTCACCTATTTCCATGTACAAATTTCGTAGACCCCCTCAGTAAATAATGTACTTCAAATTAATATTTGCATGCTCGGAATCCTTGAGATAAACTTAAAAATGTTGACTTTGATGAGTGGCCGTCAGTCAAAATTACCTTGACCCATTAATTATATCACTAATTATTCTTTTTTGGTGAGTGAGTGATAAAAATCTGCATCGTGCACCTAAGTTTCGTATGGGTAATGGTAAATCACCTTTTTGGTCAGATTTTCTATGGAAACCAACTTTTTCACAGAATGAACTAGCTTGAAGAAGAGAAAATGTAGTGCGATAATGGAGAGGACAATTGATGTTACAAGAGGCAATGTGATGTTGAGGAACTTGTGAGTGAGACCCATTGCTTGTGGGATTAACTTTTGCTAAATCAAGCAACCATTGCTATGAAAACGAACACACATGTTGTTTTCAACGGAAAGAAAATCAAAATCCCCAGCATGGTCTGGTGACTTACACTACAATTTGTCTGACACCACCCCCCCCCCCCCAAAAAAAAATGGAGGGTATCATAAATACAGTGTGGCCCATAATATGCTTATATATAATCTCATATCAAATGGATTTAAGCGTCAGTATTCAAATTTGAATGCTAATTATCAATTTGAAGTATTTGAACTTTCTCGATATTATTGTGTCAAGAAAACAGAAAAGGTCTTGATAAATCTTGTGTCTCAAAATTCTCTTGGATTCAAAATTTATAAACTAGTAATTTTGATCACTGTTAATTTTTAACTATATGTGGTACAGTATATAATAAGAAGTTGTCACTATAAAAGAACAGCAAGAATCTATTTCATAAACAAAAAAAGGACTAGGAATATGAAAATTTTGCTCAGAATCATAATTTCTAATGTAAAGACGCCATGCTGTACAGAGCAATCAAATTAAGAAGAAAGAAAATAAGTGATTATCAAGACTAATTAATCACCAAAGCAAACAAACACTACAAAACAAACAGATGAGGAGCTGATATTTCTTGTGTGTCTCTAATCGACCCCTGCCACTCGTTCCTCCTGCAGGTGATTCCTCAAGGCCTAGATACCAAAAGCGCACACAATAATGAGTATGAAGAGGACTACCGTGATGGCGGAAGCCTTGTGTTTCCAGTTGATCTTAAAGTTTTTCAGAAACCCAGCCTTGCATGAATTACAGTTGAAACACAACAACTTAGGATCATTGTCCCAAGCACTGCAATCTGGGCTAGTCTTGTTACACTCGCAACGCCCATGCTGCACACAATAACCAAACATCATCAAAAAGCCATAACCTTTTATCAAAACCCAGAAAAGCACTTGATATTGGTATATTCCATACCTGAAGCGCTGATAAATTGCCGGCAATTTATCTGGGATTTGGCTTCTCTCCACTACTTTTTCTCATAGTCGGAGTAAACACACAGATACATTGCGGCTCGGCTCTCCCCCCGGTTCTTGCTATTTCTCTCTCCCTGTGCCGTTTCCAATTCTTGATCATCTCTTTGCGTCTAGCCTTTTCTCTCTTCCTGCGTGGCAACGAAATATGTGTCTCCTTTTGCTTTGGATCCAATCTATCATTATCTACCTCGGTGTTTGGCCAATGGGACTAGTCGCCACCAAGTGTGATATATGGCACGTCGGTCCTTTCATTGTGTTGGGTCTGTTACTCATGGGACATTTATCTGTGTTTACTCCAACGGAAAGCAAGCGAGTTCCACAGAGAGAGAGGAGATATTAAAGGACGAAGAAGGAAGGGTCAAAAGAGTTGAAATTTTCTGAAACAAATATTATAAAATGAGTGTGCTTGTCCTCATCTGAACATCAGAAGGAATGATTATTTCTTGTTAATTTTTTGCTTTTCGTCTCTGTGATGGAAAGTGTTTTTTTTTTGTCAATAAATGATGAGGATGCGAAAACAATTTACATGGCCATATATAATTAACTTGATTGATGTTGGTTCATATGAGGTAAAATAGCTAGTTAAGAGACTATTTATTTGCTAACAGTTTTAAAATTCAAGAAGAAGAAAAACTTGTGGAATTAATGTTTGCTGGAGCAATCCAACTAGGAATGAAGTTATTCAGGTAGTGTGTAAGAAACTCGTGAATCAAATAAGAAAAAGGTGAGAATGAAAACAGTTTCTTAAAATTAATTATGGTGGAAAATTACTGAGGGGACACAAGAATAGTAAGGAAAGAGAATAATGGTGGGGGGTAGTAGGGACGTGATGAAATCTGGCTTTAATGAAACACAGTAAATTCTTTTTGGGGTTGGGGGAAGAAATAACTTGTGTGTTGTGTTTCTCTTTACTCACTCTATTCCTCTCTCGTCGTCGCACAGCACAAGACTAACAAGAGCAGTGAAGAAGACGAAAGAAAGAAAAACATAACGACAGGGACCACACGGATTGACCCGCCTCTCAAATGAGGGTCTTATTATTATTACTTTATAATACTATTTATATAACTTTTCTCAACACTCCTAAAATTAAAGGAATTGAGCTAAGTCTGTACGTTTAGTTGTGCCTTAGGCTTCTGATTTCCATATAATGAGTCCATTGTGGCTGATTTTATATTTTCGACATATCTATAAAGTAATATTTCAATCCTTAATATAAAATTTAATTAATTTTTTAAAATAAATTAAAAAATATATTATATAAATTTATTTTTAAAAATTAAATTAATTACAATTAACTGATTAATTTAACTTTTTTAATATACCAAATAAAATTAACCAAAGTATTTTATTAGGAACCAGCTTCTCTCTTTTGTCAACTCACTCTTGTCCACAGATAAAAGCAGTCCTAGGTGATTATGATGAATGCATGTCCGTCTTGGTGTTCAATTCAGGAGTTAGTGCAAGTGTACAACTTAGAAATGCCGTCATTAGTTTGGAAATTTTAAATCAGAAATTATATACAGCAAGCTTTAAATTCTCAACCGGCACCTATCTTGTTAGCAGTTTCAATACTCATTATGTTAGTGGTGCCTTCCAGAAAGAGGCCATAATTATAACAGCAATGGCATGCAAATGGAATTGAACAAAAATGAATGTTGAAGTAGGCTATGAGTAATTTGTACAGGCTCCTAATTTTCACTACTCGATCGATAGTTACAAGAATACCCTTATCAAGAGCTCCTAGAGTTCCCCACAAAGAAAGCCATATCCTCACGTCAGAATGGAATTTCAGGGGGACTGTGCTTCCAGTAGAATATTTGTGGCCACATTCACATCGTTTCTGGCATGCACTAGCGCTTGTCTGGCTGAGCTCCTATCAAATCCCATCGAAACAAGCGTCGCGATTGAGTCCTCTGATGGCTCCGCCGCTGATTGCATTGCAGCAGGGTAGTTTCTCTGTAACCAAAACTTTGTTCTTACAACTATAGGACATCTTATTTTGCCACTTAAAAAAGCAAATTTAAGGTTCATATAATCATATATAGGAACCACAACAGACAACACTATTACAATTTCACAAGGAAAAGAACCAGGGTTATCAAAAGTATGATGGAAATGAGATTTCGTATGCTGCGTTACAGTAATGCACCAAGGTAAATTTATGGGGAATAAAATACAGATAAGGCGGTTTGAGAGAATTAAACCGATGCCATAAACTCATATGCCTATGAATATCAACCGCATCCTAAGAAAAATGAATACCAACAGCATCTCAGGTGTTAGTCCTGTTGATAACATAAAATGACTTGTAGCAGTCTAGCAGAAGACTTGGGTTTATTAAATTGTAAATGTAGAGATGCCTAAATTATGAAACCCCAGGCAATGAGACAGGTAAAATTCAAAATTAAAAGTCAAAACTTGCCTCCGCTGGGCGAACTGCTGAATAGAGTGGTCTATTTCCTACAACATTCCTTGTTGATGAAGCACGAGAACTCCCCGTAGATGGTGAAAAAACCCGTGAAAAGAGTGATGCAATGGACTGTGGGAACTGAAATAAAGCATAGTAGCATAAGCGCAATCTGTCACGACAATAAATCCCCAAAAGTCAAATAACTGCCGCGGTAAAATAATCAAATCTGCAGTGTTTGAACAAGCTCTATCCTAGAAAGTTAGAAGCGACATGTTCAGGTTCTAGGGAGGATAGAGTAAAATGAAAAGGAAGAACAGAATCATCTAAACATTTAAGTTCCACTAACCCTTTTTTTAAATAGAAGTTACACACTTACACTGCTAACCACAGAATGAACAAGGTAATACCAGGAAGATAAGAAGGCACACACCATTATTTGAGCAGCATGGATGGGTACCAATATCTTCTTCCTCCTTGAAAAGGAAGGTATTTTATAGTGCTTCAAATGATCAATATTGATTATTAGACACAATCCTAGTGCTATCAGCATACATAGCTATCAAGAACATAGGTCTCAGTTAGCTGCTAGGAGCTAGCATTCCTTTTTCCACCAGAAAGGGTAGCTTCTGGTCTGTAAATCAAAACTGTCAAGATGGACGTGCAAAACTGGAAATTATAATGCATAAGTGACTAAATCTACAGTTTCATGCAAAGCTAGTGGTAGAATTCTTCCTAGCAGACGCACTCACCCAACATTGTATGGTGAACAAGAAACATAACTGAACATGCTCACATTAGAATATAAAATAATTAAAATCTCATGCCTTCTGATTAAAATTACCTTGGCTTTGCGGATATAGAAGACATTCAAACGGTACAAGGAACCAGCAAGGATGCCACACAACCCAGGTAAGATTGACCCTTTGAATGATGATAAAAGAAGCTGCAAAAATAAATAGCTATGAATGTTTAATGGTTTAAGACATAGATGTATATAGTTAAACAAAATTATACATAAGAATACATATTCCAGTTATAATTTACCTGAATACCAGCTAGATATGTGAATGACTTATCAGAAAAGGGAAAACCAACTACACGGAGCCGTGATGAAACTGGAATATCGAAGAAAAAGGGCACGAATGAAGCAAATATAAGACCATAAGGTCCAGAGCAGACTCGTTCCACAAAACGATCTGCAAAAGTGCCCCAATGCTTTATATGTAGAAATCTCTTAATACAAGACCATAAAGTGACAGTGGTGACTTGTTTAAAAGCATATATCCAATGCATCATGATAAGCTAAGAAACAAGCTGTTGCTGAATTAGTTACGAAAGAAGGGCATGGGAGCCTTAGATGTGCACCTTTCATGAGCTTTACAGCAAGGACCTCAAAAAGTAGTGAAACTAGCATGGAAAACAAGACGAAGACCTGCACAAACAGTGAAGATAATTCAAAGCCACATGCAGGGTAGAGTTAGGGAAAAATATATTTCCTCATGGAAAGAATAACGCAAGGCTGAGAAGTAATGCTCAAATGTCTAAATTGGCAATAATGGCAGTAAGAGAAAAAAGGTTGTTTGCAAACATAGGCCCCCTTAAGTTGTCATGTTAGTTAACTACAGATTAAAGCACTACTATTATGGAGATGATGGAATTGACAATGCATCACACAAAATACGATTCTTGATGATGAGTTAGCGGTTATATTTAACAGGAAATATCAGCCATGGCGGCAGCAACATAATAGCTATCCCGCAATTTTGTTAGAAGGCAATGCAAATCAACCATGACAAGACATACATTAATCTAGTTCACAATTTATAATACTTGGGTACACATCTTGTTCTAAGTATATCTCTGGAAATTGCTTCAAAACTCAATAGAAGCATAAAAGTCACTTACTGAGTATTTATTGGAACCTATCTGTCTCTCGAAGACCCTAAAATAGTACAGCAGATACATCCCACAAATCAATTCTGGTGTTGATGAAAAGGCAAAGATGGACAGAATCCATTTCCAAAAACGAAGCTTTCCAAAAACATCCTGTCATGAAACCAATAACGTGCGGTAACATAAGAATACACACTAAACTATAAATGGGCGGAAACCTTTATGTTACAAATGACAAAAGAGTGGTAGTTTATTAAGCGTTTATAAAGTTAGCAAAATCTTATTTATTATTCCTTTGGCCCTGTTTATTGATATTTGATGGCATGAACCTCTAGAAAAAGCTAATAAAAAATCGTGTAGAAATCTGAAGTTTAGTATTATAACATCGGAATAAAAGTGTCAGTGAGATCAATACATTGTACAATAAAAATTGACAAATGCCAGGTGATCTGGCACCTGATAAAGGTTGTGAGAATTGACCCTGACCCAGTTTGAAAGAAATTACATTAAAAATTATGATTAAACATCGGATTTAGAAAGTAGTTAAATTAAATAACAATGAGGATCAAGCTCAATCTATGAAATTGGAACAACTGATGCAACCCATTGAAAAAAAATCGCAAAACCCAGTTCCATTATCCGCCACCGTTGACCTAATCACCAAAAATAATATACAACAAGCGAACGAGCAAGGGCACCAAATAGACATTACCAGACTGTTCAGACGGCCTTGGATCCCAAAGAAGATTGAGAAGAGCGCCGAGAAGATGATGACAGTCCTTGTGACGGGAGCGTTAGCTGCAACACTCAAGACGATAAGCATTTAACAACGAATCAAAAGGGAAAACCTTCATCGCAAAAATCCTATTAAAAGGGTGTGACAATAACACCCAGAAGATTGTGGAGGGAGAGTACACACCAAAACCAGACGGGCCGCCGTTCATTTTCAAAGTGAAGCAAAAAGTAACGACCTTGTCTGAGTAATTTGCCTTCGTCTCTGGCTCAGGGTCTCGGGTCGTCTTCTCGCAACTTTCCCTGAGTTTTTCGAAGTTCGGAAAATTGCATAGAATTGGCGTATATATAATATATTCTTCGGATTAAAATTTACAAGTGTTTGACTTCCTGAATCTTCTTCGTCTTCCTCCGTCTATCTTGTTTTATTTAATTTCAGACTATCTTACATGTCCCTTGTTCAAAACTTGGAACCCTTTCATTCAATTGTAAATTAAAGTGTGCTCAAGTACAAGACTATTGGGATAAAAACTCACTAGAGAGCGTTATTTGAACATTTTTTATGATTTACTTTTATGATACATAATTATATAATATAGATTTTTAAAAAAATAACTTAAATTTTAATGTAAAAAAATTTAAAATAAATTTATATTTATAATAATTAATTTTAAGTTAAATATTTAAAATTAAGATTTTTGATAAATTATTAAAATTAATTTTTATAATAATAAAAAATTTAAAATTTAAAAATTATTAATTATTGTTTTTTAATATTTTTTAATTATATTTTTTTATCTGTTCTTTATTCTATCTTTTTTCCATTCTTTCTTATCTTTACTATTTTTAATAAAATTATATAATTTTTAATAATTTTTTAATTATAAAAATTCTTTTAATAATAAATATCTAAACATTTTTTTATTTATAATTACTTTTTATCTATAATTTTTTTTAAAATTATTTTCTAAAATAATTAAAAATATTTTTTTCATATTTATTTTTAAGATTCTATCTAAACAAACAGTACATATTTTTTCCCATGATTAATTGTCTGATTTCTGTTTTTTTTTAAATAAAAAAATATGTGCTAGAAGCAAAATCAAAGAATTTTTGCTGAGTTTCCAACTCAACTCGCTCGCACCGAATGATGTTATCTGAACATGACGGAGTTTTTTTTTTTTTTCTTTTCCTGATTGTCACGATCTAAAATTCTAACATCATTTGATAGGAATCAAAAGAGGAACCATGATTAATTAAATACGTGGTTTACCCTCTTGCTTAAATCCTTTGTGCGAGCCTTGATAATTTTCGCACGTATTAAAAAAAAGTGGTTGATAGTTTTCGAGAATTGGCCGTGGGAGTGCTTTCTTGAGATTGCAATTGTATTTGTAAACATCTTAAGTAAAATCCTTGATAAAATATTCTTCCAGTAAGACACATCCTGACTAATTAGAATCTCACGCCTTAATTTGAAATATTAGTCACTAGATAATCACCTATCCTAACTATTTAAAAAAAATCAATGTAATAATTAATGAACCCTAATCTCTTAAAAATATTGGTTCAGCCCCAGAAAAAAGGTGCGGATTTTGCAAATTATACACCCATTTTTATAAAACACACCTCTTTAGTTTCCGGTTGATTTCGTGATTGATTTTCCTGGTTTAAGAAATGTGGATGAATTTTCATGAGATATTATGCCACTTAGCTACTTAATCTCTTTTATTATTTTTTTTATACAAAATTTTGGAGAAAGGGATTGGGCTCCCTACGATTTAATAATATGGCAAAATCTCCTTTCCCCCTAGGCCATACCAATATCAGGCAGGATGAGCATCTATTATTCTCAGGCATAAACCTAGACACCAAGGAGTTAGGATGCCTCCCCAAATACCGCAACTAAAATCACAATAAAGTGATACTCCCTAGAGTTTGAACACGCTCCAAATAGTCGCATATTTCACCCCTTCGTCAGCTGAATCTATGGACGATGGGTTCTTTTATTATTATATTATTTAAAGAAAATATCCCTATAATTCATGAATCATGGGTAGATTATGGGTCTCATCAAGTTTGGAACAACTCTATAAAAACGGGCTGGCATTCCGTATTGGGCCAACCTTCAGCGAGAGCCCACGGTTTCATTATTTTATATTTTTGCGTGGCTCAAATCTCACCAATATTTGTTGGGTTTTCAAGAGTCTGGGTTAGCAGCAGAATTGAATTGAAAATAAGAACTTGCCAAAAATAATAATGGCAAGTTGAATTTAGTATGTACTCAAGGAATTCAAAGCAGCATTTTATTTAGTTATTGGATTGGAAGGTCTCGTTTTGGGACTAGTACTCCGATTTTTATTTTTGTTTTTGCTCCAGTTTTGCTTCCAGGGGAATTATATTTGACCGACTTAAACTAAATAGTTGATGAATCATGTACAGTGAATGATATTTTCTTTTGGCAAATGCCTACTAATAAATATCCCAATACAGGATCTAGTCCTCATGCATGTGCATACTTGGAGGGAGAACAACATTAAAGTGCAGTAAGATTACTGTTAAAACTTGAAAGCACAAGCCAAACAAAATTCTCTAACTCAGGACAGAAAGATGTAGTAATGTAGGTGGGAATGATTATGAAGATCTTTGAGGTACGGAGCATCACAGGTCACAGGATATTTGCATCGAAGACATATATTTTATGTCGTTTTGAGGCATAACCCTATCTGATTTCTGTATTTCGCTCATCAATGGAATGACCAGAAAACTAAGATTTGTCTTGTCCTGTCCTGTCCTGTCCCCTTTGATAGCTATAACCAACCTAACACCCTATCATCAGCAATTATTCCGCAGAGGAAGGGTTCCTTGAAGATGCTGATTTGGAGCCAAAATTCTAACTTACCTGCAATACATGACTATGATCGCCCCAGGAAACAGCTCACAAATTGCACAACCTTGTGGAAGAGAGAATAATATTAGGAGTAATACCCCTGTTAATTAATGACAAAAGTTAGGCTATGTTTAACCAGATGCTTCTGAGAAATAAGAAAGAAGGGGGAAAATGGAAATATCTGGGAAATATTATACACAAAAACCAAAAAAGAAGCAGTGGATTTGAAGAGCGCCACGCCATACGGGCAGGAGACAGAACAAAAATGTTGGCTCGCACAGAACATGGTGCATGGACTCATATCGTAAGCCTGTTAATATTCTTCTTTATTATCTGCTGAATCCTAATTTAAAACAACAAAAATTAAGCCGCCTATGCTTCAGCATATTGACCAAATATTCCCTATAGAGCTTTCTCTTTATGCCCTAGCGGCCATTGTAGGACCTCCCTATAGATGCTTCCCTCTTTTCCCTTTGCTTCTATAATAAAGTAGCAGATTCCTGGTTTCTTCCTCTGCAATAGTGTCAAACCCCTTAATCAAGTACTGTAAAATAATCTAAATATTTATCAACAGTTTATCTGGTTTTGAACTTGCCAAGTCTCTCAACCAAGTCATAATGGACCAGAGGGAAAAGAATCTTCCAGCAATGATGGAAGAGTCCATATATAACTTTGTAGGTGGGATAACTGATAAGGATTCTGTATATTGATGGGAAAGGTAAGATCTTCACCTAGCACTTTCTCTCATTAAGATTTCATCAAAGTCATCGTTGGAGTAATTTTCAGCCAATGATCAAGACACCCCAACATTACCATATATTGTGGCCCTCATGCAACTTGACAACGAGACTCTTGCATTCACTTTAATTGGCATAGATCTTGTACTAAAAACTTGTGACTCTCAGAATTCCTACAAGAAAGGATGAGGTTGACAACGGGACTCCACAAGCTGTAAGGAAGAATACTTTACACGTACGTCAATGAAAATGAAACCATTTGCATTGATCAGGAACTTTGAATTTATCCATGATCCATCATATATATCTTGTGGGAATTTTGAATACTTGAGTTTAAGTTTGAACATAACATTCTGAGTTATGTGTGGATATTTAAGATTGTGCTTATGAATGTCCAAAAATAAATGTGAAGTCGTTGAAAAGTTACTCAAAAACTGTATAAAAGTTACAAGGACGCGTAAATGTATTCTCCTTTTGAATTTCAAGTTATGGAATTCTTCGGATATATAAAAGCCATTAACCAATGTTATACCATGAAAAGCAAGCATTAAGTTTCACTAATTAGAGGAATATTACTGAAGCCAACTTGCTCGATGTCATAAACAATAGGTCCACAACCAAAACCAAGTTGCTATGTAGAGCCATGGTGCCACTACACCGACCTCTAAGTATGATGCTCTTGAAAGATTGAGCCTGATTCCAAAATCCAGACCCATTACTTAGCATTTTCCCACAATTGGGTCGTTTTAGTTTCGTAATGAAATTTATTCAAGTATGCATATGGCTTGGTTATTAACAACATTATCCCAAGAATCAGTACTGCACCCACCCACTACATGCATGACTACACACAAGAACCTGTAGTCTAGGATGCTCATGGTTTGTTTCTAACCACTTTCTTTGTTTACAGTACTTCTTTACATGTCAGCATGAAGTCATTGAACTTTCAAGATTATAAATTTGGTCAATTGTAAATTGATCAGAAGATAATGTTGGTACAATATGTGGAAAGATTTATTTTATAGTAAAAGTAAGACCATCATTCTTTAATTAGTAATTAACCTTTTCAGCAACAAGTTATGGAAGTAATCAAGCTGATGAAGATTTCCGTCGTCTCTTTACTGCCTTTCCAATGACAACCAGATATCCTTTAAGATATGATGGTGAACTTTGCTTATTTATAGGTAATAATGGCCAAAAAATTTAAATGGGACCGCTAGACTCAACCCATGTGTTGAACCTTTTGCATGGTAGACTTCACAGAGTTACCCAATTTGCACGAGACATATCCAAATGTGGCAGCTAAAGTGATAAATCTTTTCCTGTATTTCATGGTTAAAAACTTGTGGGCAAATCCTGAATCCTATGGTTATCCTCCATCACCACACTGGCCTGGCCTGAGGTAACAGCAAAAGACAGAGCAAAAGATCTTATCAGGAATCAGGATATTCTCTCTCTCTCTCTATGGTACTGTATTATTTGGACTTTAATGCATCCTCACAAAATTATTTGGGGCATTAGAATTATAAAATAAGGGACAAATATAATTGGCTATTCCCTTATCCAATTACATCACAACGGATGTCTGAGTGATAGAAAACAAGTGTAACATGAACTCTGCGAGATTAATGAGTCTAAAAAAGGGAGGGCTGGGGGGATGAGGCTACCTGTAGGTACAAGAGTGTTGGGTGACGTATATGACCTTTCCTTGAAAGTAAAAAACAAACGAGAATCATTGTACGGAAATAAACTGACCAGCTAGATGTTGGAATGTTGTGGAGGACACAGTATACTTAGAAAGATCATCTCATCTGCAATGATGATGAACATAACTGGCATTCTTTTCAATGTCAAGACTTTTTGAATACATGGCTTATGGTTGTGTGAGGCACACGTGAAATCTATAGTAGCTGGGTTTTATGCTTGGTCCCACATGGAAAACCTGCAAGCAATAAGATAATAATATTCAGAGGGACATTAGCTGACCTGGCATGCAATAAAGGAGCTAACATACCCATCTTTTACTCAGTTTAGTACTTTGTTTATCTTCTCTATGCAGAAGTTTGTTCTTAGGATCTCAAGTCTCAACCGCATTGGAAATGTATTTGATTAGGTCTTATTTGCTGAACCACGTGAAGCGTTGTGCTAAAGCTATATAATATTGGGAAGCGCTTTACAGGTTTTATGTGTTCAACTGTTTAACAACGTGCAATGTGTCTTATAAAGATGAAATCCACAAAGCTCGAAGCTTAAGAAAGTGAACTTGTAACTTGAGATGTCTTCTATATAAAATAAGAAAGGAAGAAATAAAGAAAAGGCTTAGTATAATGTTAGTCCTAGCTAGTCTCCAATTCACTTGTTTTACCGTATGAGATACTGATTCTCCCACTCTGCTCTATTCTGTGGTTGCTGAGGAGACAAATCATTAAGATTCGACTTCGTTTTGGCGAGATATTCAAAGCCAACTGCCCCCCCCCCCTTCCTTACACCCTCCTCTTCTGCTTATAAAAGGAGCTGGCTTTGCCATCTCTCTGCACATATCACCAACCTCCTCCTTCTTCCTTGAAACTCTTGTTCTCGTAAACATATATCATCCTTTGATCTCCTCTGCTTCATTCTTCACCTACCAGTACCCTTCTCTTTAGTGAAGCGACAGCGTTCACTTTATTTGTCTTCCCTCAAACTACAAGTCAGTGTTTAAGAAATGGCATCAAGCTCAATGTCATCCTCTGGGTCATGGTCTGCTAAGGACAATAAAGCCTTTGAGAGGGCTCTAGCAGTTTATGACAAGGACACTCCCGACCGTTGGTACAATGTTGCCAAGGCTGTCGGTGGGAAAACTCCCGAGGAAATGAAGAGACACTATGATCTCCTTGTGGAGGACGTGAAGCACATCGAATCAGGACGAGTGCCCTTTCCTAATTACAGGAATACTGGATCCTCTGACCAGGAAAAAAGGTATATATATGTGACCCCAACAATGATTCCCATTTATCTTCCAACTGGCAAGCTAAAGTTGCACTGGTTAATTATATGCACTGCTAACTATTTATTTTCTACTTCTGAATCTGATCCTATTGCAGGCTGAGGAACTTGAAGCTCCAGTGAACTAACTGGTATCGACAGCATTGAAGATTTTCAACTTCCTGCAGTTTAACATGATAGTGCACGGTGTTATATTTGATATATGAGTTAGTGCAGTAGCCTTAGACTAAGACTAGTTAGTAGTCATAAGAATCATGGCCCATGATTCCACGTTGTAAGTTCATATCCCTGAAGCTACCAACAAGAATCTACGATTCTGTTTCAATTCCAAGTATGTTTCTGATTTCTACCCATATAATAAAGTTGTCATTGTTGGTTGTGATCCTTGTGTATTATATGTCTTGGGTGGCTCTTGAGTAATACAGAGACAATTAAATCCTAGTCATGGAAGTTACTAATCATTGGCGGTGAAATGACATAGAGAGACATACAAGAAAACCTTTAACTACCTGGTCAATTGGAAGAAATATTAAGAACTGAAATAACTCGTATAGCTGAACTCCATGAAGAAGGAGGGTCCATTAGGTTGGGACCGAAAGTGACAAGAGGCGGGAATTTTGCTTTGAATGTGGAAAAGACTCTGGGATTCCTTAGCTTGCCACATGGAAACATAGTTGTTAACTAGCCACCACTTCCATTGACCACTCTCCACTTCTATTTCTTCTTTATTTGCTTTTTCTTCCTTTTCTTCTCCCCCTCCATTCTCTCTCTGTTTTTTCTTTTTCGGCTTAGGTTAAAGCAGCATGATGCTGCTGAAAGCTTAAATATACCCCAGGCCATTTCACTTTCCAGTTCTCCTTAAACTAAGACATGGATTTCATGTTTCAAGCTCTTACAAGCTATTCAAAAGCCATGACATGTTTGATCTAAAAACATGTACTTGAATATACTATAGATTTTAAGAATAAGAAAAGCTTACATTCTCAAAAGTTTAAGCTAAGAAAACATTAATTAATGTTGTTTACAGTTCCAAAGAAGCACTCCATTAAATGTTCAATACAAAAAATTAAAAATGACATCTGTTTGAGTGTCATGATGGCAGTATTCCTTTTCTGGTACAGAAGACAGCAATATTCCTATTCCATCGTGATATTAAATATGGACATGCTGATACAATATAAACCAATGTGGAAACCCTAGGGTAAGCAAATTTAGGACGGGAATGAGGCTAAATTAATTAAAGTTTCTTGACCCTAAAAGCTCATCCATTATAGTATTATAGTTATACTAAAAAGAAAAGGACACGGAATTGTGTCCCCTCTATGATCGATGTATCCTGGACAAGTTTAATAATTATCTATTCAACTGCGCCATATCCCTGCACTGAACTATGCTTATCTTCAATGAGTCTTTCCTGGAATGTTATAAAAATATTCACGTGAATGTACTGTACAATTGTTGGAAACATTTCGATTTTTAAGGTAGACAGTATTTTGCTGTGACACAGAAAGCTAGTAATAGTACCTACAAAAATGACTAGGAATAGGATGGTCGCCCAGCTTAAAGCAAATGAGACACCATTGGATGATTTGAGTAATGTTAGGTCGTTTAGTTGAACTGCCTCTTCTCACCTATCTCTCACTCACTTAACTCTCGACTTGAAGTCAGATTTTTTTTAATTTATTTTTTTTGAAAAAAAAATGTTACAAAGGGAAAGAGGCAAACAAACTAGATTAAACTATCAGGGGATCGCAATCCCATGTGATGTGATCATGAAGCACAAGGGTTCTGGGGGAGCTTGTCTGGAACAGTGATATCATATCAAGATAAGCAAAAGGCGTACGGTGACTAATGTCCATTTAGCATTGCACTCTCTATCCAAAAGTTCTTTCTCCATCTTATCCCAAAAAACAAAAACAAAAGAGTTCTTTCTCCAAGCAGATTGAATTTGGTGTTCAGTGGATCTTCTTACGAGCCAATTCGGCCCAATCCATCTTAGTGATTCCTAGACTTTGAATGGCCCAAGGTAACAGATGAATGAGAATGAGCTCATCTATTGAGCTATGGGACCAAGTTTATTTCTTAAAAATCATAGGAATATGATAAACTGGGGGAGGAATAGATGTTAAATGATTCCTTACTGATATAACAAGATTAACAAAATTACAAGAAGCAACATTTAAATAGAACAAGCTGCTGCAGATTGAGTTTGGGAGAATGGTCTTTCTATCTCTTCCGCCAACATGAAGGATTATCATCAAGTTTCTCTAAAATGTTTTCATTCGTATTAATTTCTTTTTCCTTTAGTTAGTTGCCAGCAAATGTACCTGCGTGTCTTCTGTTATTTTAGCTTCTTTCTACGAACCTGAGAAGCTGGATTCAACATAACAGACGGAACAACTAGGTTATAAAGTACGTCATAAAAATGCTCAAGTTTCACAGAAAGAGACCGGATTGTTGGAATTCAACTACTGCCACATTCAATAAAACTTCTTGTTCGGGACAAGAAACTACTACTACAAGGATGGAGCCTCACAACTGTTTTTCTCTCTCTGCATTTAACCTACACATACATACGGGGTATTGCCAAACGAAAGGGACAAAGTCTTGGGGTTCTACTCTCGCGGAGTTGTCTGAATAGGTAAGGAGCTTTCAACTCCTTTGGTTGTATCAGAGTTCCTTTCCGCAACAACTTTGGACAAACCAAACATCTGAATCAATCTATTACCACAACACTGTTTCAGAAGACAGCACAAAGGCGAAGACAAAAGGCAATGCAAGCATGCGAGTTCTCAAGAAAAGCTTTTAAGAGTCAAACCTTTTGAACGGTTTTCTTAAAGCAAGTTTTGTGTTCAGATAGTCCAGATTTAAAAAAATTAAAAAATTATTTAAAGATAGTCCAGATTTATTTTTATTTCTTTAATATTAATAACATGTTAAAGGGACTCGTTGTGAGATAGTTGATTAATCTGAATGGCTGAGATTTTTGAGGTGGAAGACATTGAGAAATTGAGCTTGAGAGAGGATCCGCATCCAAACCTAGAAAATCATAGTTTGTTGAATTTTAAAATAGAAGAATGTAATTTTTATATTTCATTTTATTTTGTTTTGTTCAAAACTATAAATCGTTTAAATGGCGGGACACGAGAAGACTCGCACGGCGCACATTAAATATTTAAATATAAATATTATTGTCGGTATTTTCTAGTTAATCTTATTAATATTAATATTTCTAATTGAAAAATGTCTAAAGGTCCTATAACTTCTAATCGAAAGAAGATTGAGGTTGGGGCAGTAATCAAAGGAACGCTCAAAATCAAAAACCCCCGCCTTGCCCCTCTGATAAGAAAACCCCTGGCGCGGCCTTCAGCGAACTTCTAATCGCTTCAGAAAATAAAGTAAACTTCCATGGAAGACGATCAATTCATCGACCCAACAGGCCAAACTTCTCAAAGTCCTTCGTCGGAAAAATAACTTCTCGGCTTCGTCTGCGCCCACATCGTTGGGATTAAACACTATTCTGGTGCCATCAGTGGCCGTGAAATGGTTGGTCTGGTCCGTGAACCTCTCAACCCCTACGATGAAAACGCCATTAAGGTCCTCAGCACTCGAGAAACTCAGGTTGGGCATATTGAGCGCTCCGTCGCTGCCGTACTGTCTCCCTTGATAGACTCCGAACTTATCATTGTGGAAGGCATTGTGCCCAAAACGTACTCCGGTAACAAGTTCAAGATTCCTTGTCAAATTCATATATTTGCGACAATTGAGGCTTTTCCAACGGTGCAAGGTGTGATTTCAGAAGGTGGGTTAGCTTTATTTTAGTATCTGATGCGGCGTCTCTGTTGTCAGAGTCTATGGCTGTGAAAGATAGGAAGGCTAAGAATGAGTCTAAGACTGTAGATGATATTTTTAAGTTGGTTTATGAGAATGTTAGCAAAAAGGGTGCATTGGAAGCTTTGGATCCTCCTCGAAGTGTCATCAAGTCCAATCTTTTCCTACATCAAAAGGAAGGATTGGGGTGGTTAGTTCATAGAGAGATTTCGGTGAATTGCCTCCATTTTGGGAAGAGAAAGATGGAGGCTTTGTGAATGTTTTGACCAATTATCATACGGACACAAGGCCGGAGCCTTTGCGAGGTGGTATTCTAGCAGGTGATATGGGATTAGGCAAGACCTTAACTTTACTTTCTTTAATTGCTCTTGATAAGAATTCTATTGCTTTAAATATGGAAGAAGGAAAGCATGATGAAGGATTCGCTGTCTCAAGCGGTAAGAAGGGTAAGAGGAGAAGAACAAATAAACAGACCACTGGATCAGAAAAAAGACGCAAGACTGAGAATACTTCTTCAAACATGTAAGTGGAAAATCTGTTGCTGTAGATGGTACATCTTCAACTGTCTTGGGTGTAAAGACTAAATTGGTTGTGTGCCCCGCTTCTGTAATTTCAACATGGATAACATAGTTAGAAGAACATACTAAACCAGGCACATTGAAGACGTATATGTATTATGGTGATAAAAGGACCAAGGATGCTGAAGAACTTAAGATGTGTGATTTAGTATTAACCACTTACACGACTTTAGCTACTGAAGAGTCTTCTACAGACTCACCCATTAGAGTGGTGGAGGGTCATTTTGGATGAAGCACATGTAATAAAAAATGTGAATGCCAAACAAAGTCAAGCTATGATGCAAATTGCAGCTAAGCGGAGGTGGGTTGTTACTTGTTACAGGGACACAGATTCAAATGGTTTATATGATTTATTTTCTGTCATGGCATTTTTACGCTTTCAACCATTTTCAACAAAGAGTTATTGGCGGAGCTTAGTGCAACTTCCTCTTGCTGGAAGAAACCCAAACTGACTCTTACGTCTTCAGGTATTATCATGCATCAGTTCTTGGTGTTCGGTTGTAGGATCAAACGACACCTAGTTTTGTGGTGTCCGTAATCTTTATCTGTATGCTGAAACATAATGAATGTATCATTGGTTAATTTTGGCACATGTTTTCTTTAATTTTTACTTATGGTGTAGGTTTTGATGGCAACAATTTCATTGCGAGGAACAAGAGATAATGCATTGGTAGAATTGCCTCCAAAAACTGTAGAGACTAGTTTCGTTGAACTTCTTGAGGAAGAACGGAAAATGTATGATCAGATAGAGTCAAGAGCAAAGAACATCGTGGCAGGTTATTTAAATGAGGGAAGCTTAATGCGCAACCATTCCACAATACTTGGTATAATTTTACGGCTTCGCCAAATTTGTATTGACATGGCATTGTGCTCTTCAGCTCCCAAATCTTTACTCCCTTCTAATAACATTGAAGGTACCAAAGTTTTCAGTGTAACATTTTCCTTTTCTAACTTCATGTTTTTTCAGCCTCTGATTTATGCCACCATAAATAACTGTGAGGTAGGACTTTGAATTAAGTAGAGATTTACTTTGTGTATCTGGTCAGTTAGATTTCTCATGCTTTCCTTTTCTTGCTGCCATTATTCCTTGAAGTCGAGTTCAATTCTCATGCTTGGAATTTGAAGGCTTCTATATAATTTATAAACATGTCAAATCATGTGCTACAAAATTTCTTTAATTGCTTAGGGTAATGTCCTTTCCCATACCTCCTGGTTGACGATCATGGAAAGGTCAGTGCGTGCCAGCCTATCAGGGATTACTTAATGTCTATGCGATCAAAGTTATTTTATTCAAAAAAGGAATGTTGTCTTTGGTTGGCAATATCAATATCATGTTTTGTACCTTATTTAAGATACTTTTTCTTGTTTTTAAAGGAGAGCAAACTTAAATTGGCTTTCAAATGAATCAGTATTAGGATTTCTAAGACATAGCTTTGAAGGATTTGATGCTATTCTTGCTTCATGTATCTGCCAACTGTAAAATATCTAACATGTCCGAGAATGTTATGTATATTAATATCTTAATGAAAAGTTCAGCTACATTCCTTTATTGAAAAATTCGCGGTTGAGTCATAATCATTTCTGTTCTGAGGTCAACAACTGCTTTGTTTCTTTCTTGTCTTAGTTAATTGATTTCACTATGACAAAACTATCGAAGAATCTGAAAATGCAGGCAACAAAGAACCTGTTAGCATGATTTTACATTTGTTTAAAGCTTGCTTTATTTTTTGCTTGGGAGTCTCGAAGACAACTGCTGTACAAAAGTCACAGCTGGGTGCTCTTAATATGACTTTTTGAAATGTAATGACTAAAAAAGCTACATCCTTGCTAGGCAGTACTTATCCCTCATTTGTTCAGGTGTAGCTACTGGCCTTTTGCTCACGAATGTACCAATCTAATGACATGATGCTTGTCCTAGGAGACTTAGATGGTTAAAGTGAGGTGTATAATTAAGATTAAAATATTTTTACTTAGTAAATTGTAGAAATTTCACTGTATACTTATGATTTGTATCTAAACAGATGTTTCCAATAACCCGGAATTGCTGCAGAAGTTGGGAGAGGTGCTGCAAGATGGTGAAGATTTTGACTGTCCAATATGTATTTCTCCACCAACTGACATTGTAATTACATGCTGTGCTCACATATTCTGCCAAGCTTGTATTCTGCAACCCCTACAGCGGAGCAGAGCCTGTTGTCCCCTTTGTCGTCATCCCCTCAAAGAATTTGACTTGCTCTCCGGCCCACCTCAATCTTCTGATGCTGATGATTCTGGACTCTCCGCGGACAAAACAAGCATATCCTCTAAGGTGTCTGCTCTGGTGAAACTTCTTGTTTCCTCAAGGGATCAACATGCAGCTGCAAAATCAGTTGTGCTTTCTCAATTTCGTAAGATGCTGATTTTACTGGAACAGCCTCTGAAAGCAGCTGGTTTCAAGACAGTGCGCCTTGACGGGACCATGAATACTAAACGGAGGGTTCGAGTTATGGAAGAATTTGCAGCTGGAGGAACAGATGAACCCATGGTTCTACTGGCAAGCCTCAAGGCTTCAGGCACAGGTATAAATCTGACAGCCGCCTCCAGAGTATACTTATTGGAGCCATGGTGGAACCCAGGAGTGGAGGAACAAGCAATGGATCGCGTGCACTGCACTGGAAAGAAAGGAGGAGGTGAAGATTGTAAGATTGATTGCTAAAAACATCATTGAAGAGAGGATATTAGAATTGCCAGAGAAGAAGAAGCAGCTTTCAAAGGAAGCGTAGAGGAGAGCAAAGGATAGTAGAGAAGTTGGAGGGGATGATTTCCGAATGCTCTTAGCCTTGTGAGCTTTTCTCTTATGTCAATACTAGTTGATAGTTAGATCAGACGGGAGTGCGTGCATGTCCCATGTTTTGTGTTCCCTACAGGGAGTTTGTATGTATGTTTGTTCTGGTCTGTTTTTTGTCCTGTTTTGGCCAAATGCTCGTGCTGTTCCCATCCCAACCAGGACCATTCAACATGAGTAGTGTAGTGGCAGCATGCACACAAGCTTCCATTTTGAGATTCATCATTCCATTGATGGGCAAGATTTACAGGGAAAAAATAATACTTGTTTTGCTTTCTCTCTGGGTGTTTATTCTTTAAAAGTATGTTTTTTATTCTTTATAGGGATTTAATCAGTGTTGTACACCTAACTATAATAGATGAGTCATGCAACAGAAATTTTCTATATATATTAATGTTTAAATTTAAAATTTTATTTAAATAATATCAAACTATTTATTATTGGGAATAACCTCATTGCTCATTCGTTGAACTTATGTTTTTAGCTGTCAGAAATAAAAAACCTATTTTACTGGCCCTATTAGTGATGGGGCACAATTGTAATCCGTGTAATATTGCCAAAAAAGAAAGTCTCAGACAACGCATCTATTCAACCAAAAAAATACAATGTGCTCGTGAGTTTTAATATAGAAAATAAGAAATAGATTTATATTTTATAAAAATAAAAATTTAATTTTTATTATTGTTGTGAGAATTCTTTTAATAAGTAATTTTATAAGTTTCTTATAAATACTTTTTGAGCACTAAAATTTTACTTTGACCTTAATAGATAGTATGTATTAAATCTATTTAAACTTTTTATTTATAAAAAAAAGATGTTCTAAGATCTATATATATGGTACTTGTTAAAGGCAATACGATATTTAAAATGTATAGACTAGATAGATAACAAAGGAAAAAATCAAATATAATTAAAATACTAATTGAAATCTTAAAAATCAAATGGATTGTGTGCATGTGACAGGAAATTAAGAAACATACAGTATATTTTTACTTTCTTTTTATACTTCCTTGTACCCTTTGGTACCATATTCTTTTCCCGTTCATGGTTTCTTTAATTTATATTATTTTGTTCACATATTTAGAAATTATTTTTAAATTAATTTTATAATATACAAATACAAGTAATGAAAGGATAAAATTAGAGTCAAAGCATTTAAGAATTAAATAGATACAGCTATTTAACTTATTTTTCAGGCAAAAAAAAACAAACTACGGATTATCTAAAGTCCGCTATAATAAGTAGGAAATTTTCGGGTTCGATGAACGAAAGGGTTTTTTCCTTCGGCATATTCAGGAATAAAATGATAAGGCAATAAACATCATGGAACAATGAATGCCCATTTATGGCATGTTTATAATTGCTTGTCTAGTAATAGAACATTATATGAAACCCTTGTTGGGAAAAAAACACTTAATTATCATTGATTCGCCAATGCTTCTTAATTATCCGATGGAGTCTAATGAATTGGCATGGTGCCCATTTCTCTGTAAAAATTCATTTAAAAAGTTGATTTCCCCGCCTTTTCTGTAAGAAACACTTTTTTAAAAAAAAAGAAAAAGGAAGAAATTGAATTAGCAAGAGGCACGTTATGAAGATAACCGTAGGCCATTTTGAAGCATCTTTTCTGGAAAAAGACACAGATTTTGTGGGGACGTTTGTCAATATATTGTATCGATGTTCTCAAAGGTAGTTTCACTTAAGGCAAAGCAGTGAAATTAATCTGCCAATTTTAGGGCAGATCCCAAAGCAATTAATGCAGAGACATTAACCATAATTACCATTGCAGCAGGACCATTGAAAGGAAATCCATTCCAATAAATTTTCTTTCCTTCACAGACGCCCTCTTAATTCCCTGTTTAATCCTTATCTGTGGATTTCTCTTTTAGTTTCCCACTTTTTTTCCTTTTCTTGCTCAGAAACGCATCCCCAGAAAACAAAAACTTCACCTTTCCTCTCATTTCTCACTCCTATATATATAACTCACTCCAAATGTTGGTAGCATCAGAAAGTCATAAACTTTGAAACCTTGAGATAATAATCTCTTCGAATTTCCCATTCTCCAGAGTGAAATCAAATTAACTTTGTTGCCATGAAATCCAAGAGCCCTGAGGAGTGGAGAAAATACTTTGAGAGTGGAAACTGTAGCATCTACCAGATCATCTCCAATGCAATAAGAGTGGCTGCTTTGGATGATCCTGAACAGTTCAAACTTCGCAGAAGCAAGATTGTTGAGAGACTCTACTCTTGCAAATTCACTGGGTCTTGCTTCGGTGTTGATCAGACGGAGCAAGATGTTCATCGGTCCATTGCACAAGTTTTCCAGGACTGCAAAAACGCATGCGCTCATAATTACACTAAGGTCGATGATTCAGCAGTCGGAGGAGGAAGAGGGACAGATCAGCAGGCTAATGAACTGGGAAAAAACATTGAAGATGATAGCGAAAATATTCGCCGTGTTTTGCAGATTAAGAATGCACTCGAGAACAACGTATTGGTCAGTAACATATACGCCCACCATTTCATTCAATTTCGGTGACATTAATTCGATTTCAAAGTGATCGTGAATTGTTTTGATTAGTTGAAACTTGAAACTGTGGAGTTATAGTCATGTCTGTACTAAAAATTAAAAGGCTGCTGGTATATCGTGTGTTTGGGATACACGTCATTTTCTCTCTCTCTCTCTCTCTCTTTTTGTATTGATCTGATTCATCACTTTTGACAGACGGATACTGAAATCCACGAGTCACTAAGGAAGCTGAAATTGACGGTTCGATCTGTTGGAGTTATGAAGGTAATTAAGACTCTACAATTTGTTACTTAGGATTGAGTTTTGATTTCTATCAAGTGATCATCAGAAGCATATGAATTCAATTTTGAGATGATTAATATGAAATGTTTGCTAAAGCGGAGAAATGGGCAATGGAAATACACTACATTTTAACTCAAAACGCTTAAAAAGACTTAAATTTATAAGCCTCTCACTTTTATATGTAGGTATTTATTATTTTAACCCAATTTTATTCAAAATGAGACTTCTCACATTAAAGAAATTAAAGTCCCTTGACACTAGACATCTAACAATTTTTCTCTAAGTTCGAGTCTATTATACTCCCCTATACTAAAAACGCCATAAACACCAAGTCCTTATCGAAGAAGCACTAGCCCACCCTATCTGAATGCAGGTTTCAAACAGTGTGGCATACACAAGTCCCTACTATCTCAACCAGGGCCAACCCAATCTAAATGCGGGTTTTAATTTGAAACAGTGTGGGCAGAGAAACAAATTTTTGACGAACCACATGCCAGTCCCATTTTAGGACTCAATTACGACATGTACGTATACACACACATACAAATGTAATACAAACACCGATGAGATGTACTATTGATAGAGATGAATTGTTTAAAACTGAAGGTGTTCAAAGTTGTATTGCAATGAGGGAAGAATTCTCTTGATGTTCCCTATTCTGGTGGCTAGAAGGAGTTTAACAAGACTATATATGTATATGCCCTCCGTATAGGCATTGGGATTATGTGTATTGCATTTCTGATTATCGTTGGTATATATATTGTGCAGGCTACAAAAATAGGGAGCACTATAAGTAATCTCAAGCGCCACAAATCAAAGGAGATCAGTCTTTTAGCAACAGCTATGGCTGAGTATGAATTATTCTCCCTGCCTTTTCTTTTTTCCCACAACAATATACACACACATTCCCATTTCTCTCTCTTTTTCTCGCACGTACACAAGTTGTATTCTAGAACGACACTGAGATTGGATAAATTAAAAGGCAGGATGTTATCATATTAAGAGGACAAGATTGAAAAGTATATAACATTTCTCTTAGAATTAATTCAACTCTATTTTCAGATTTTTTTTAAATAAATTTGATGCGTGGAGAGAATCATGAACGTGCATGAAAGGCTCTAAAGTGATATCAGTTATATATTCGATTGTTTTGGAGCCCTCTACACATGCCACCCGTGATTTCCTCCACGCACCCAATCCATTTCTCTCACAACACCAACTTCATAAATTTGGGCTAATAAGTTTACGTCCATCAACACAAACACAATATCTTGAGAATAGATTGAATCGATTAATTTGATAGTTAAGTTAATATGTGATTCCTAATTTGCAATTATGGCAGCCAATGGAAGTCATTGATTGTGGAGTTTGTGGATAAAGCGACAGAAGCTGCAGGTAATTAATAATTTTTTTTATTCAAAAGCTAATCAACCATATGGAAGTTTAAACATTTATGACCGTCTCGAGTTGATTAATTAGAGAGGTGAAGTAGAAGCAGACATTGAATAATATGTTTTTATTCTGTAGCAACATCTAAAAACCCTGTGCCTAGCGTTGTTCTTGAAGAGTGGCGAGAATTTCCTTCTGTTGAATTTGTTCCTCAGCCTCCAGTGGAGTTTTCAGAGGTATAAACATATATACTTTCCAGCTTTTACCATCGTTCTTTGAGATTTTCCCTGTTATATATATTGAAGCATTTTATATATGCATGATTGATTCATCTGAATGTGTTTCTGTTTCGGGGGCCACTGGGGTTCCGTTTCTTATGATCTGAGAAGAAGTTCCTTGACGATATGGATGATTATGAAAGTAAGTCATGATTCTTGTTTTTTTTTCCCTCTTCGGCATTGATTTGTATCTGGATTTTCTTGAATTCAAGAACACTAAAACTGTGTGTATATAATATTAATGGTAATGGGGAAAAAAAGATGCTGCTGGTAATAAGGACAATAATGAGAAAGGGACTGAGGACAGGCAAAAGAATGCTGCGAAAGAAAAGGAGAGTGAAGTGAAGCTGCAAGAAGAATCAATGAAGCGAGGGAAAAGAAAGAAAGAAACGGTTGAGAAATTCATAGATCGCATCAGTTCCAATGGAGCATCCAACAAGAGCAACGTCAAAGTTGAAAAGACTGAGAAGAAGAAGAACCTTTCAATGGGAAACAACAAAAGAAAACTGGAGGAGCAACTAATCGAGGACACAGAGTTCATCACACCCATCAGGCGCCCGAAAGCAGTACCACCGAAGCAAGAATCATCCATTCGTCAGAAACCATGCAGGTCAGCACCAAACCCTAATCTCCCACAGACAGAAAATCCCTCAGACAGAGATCAGAAGCCGCCAAGAGTGAAGAAAGAGGTTCAAAATAACTATTCTGAGCCTCGTAACAGGTACAGGGCCCTTCTTATCAATGCAGAACCCAGAGATGCTAGTCCCCGTGGGAGAGAGGTATATATGTTTTTAATTTCAAGTTTACAAGTTTAGTTTTGATTCAATATTTATATCATGATTTCTCCATCTACTTCTATATATATAAACAGTCACGTAGGTCATCGGATGATAATACTGCAATGGAAGAAAGACTTGAGACCTCGAAGAAGAAACTTCGAGCGGGCTACCAAGATCATGAGAGAGGTTTGCGCCCTTGCTTTATGTCTCTCTCTCTATATATATATATATGACTGTATTACTTTGCTTTTTGTTTATTAGTTTCTTTGAAATGACGCTGTAGTTTCAATTTTAACAGCTAAAAGGAACATCCAGTTAATTCCACCAGAAGGTGATCTTAACAAGAAAGCATCGGCTAGCCGCTCCAAGAACCAAGCTCGAAAGTGAAGGCTTGACCTGTGTGCTGGGGATTTCAAATAATTTAGTTTACTTTCTATGAATTACCCCCTCGGATATTATATATTTATTTGCGAACTCTGTCATTCAGCAAACTTACTTATCTTTAGCCGGCCTTCATGCCAATAAATATTTGGGTTTATTTGATATGCGCTGAGAAGCGGAAGCATCCATGCTTCGAAATGGCTCTTCTTTTTTCGCCGTTTGACTATATGAGGTTTCAGTGAAGTGTTTTTTCCTGATGACTCGTTACTTTGGAGCACTTGTGTCCGCACGTTGGTACTCTTTTTTTTTATATATATATAAACAAATTTTGAAGCGGGTTGGGCGGTGCTAAGGCAAAATATCTTTCCCCCTAAATAATATTCAAAAATTAAGATATTTTTCTAAACTTTACAACTAAACTATAATAAAGTGATATTTTTTAATAATCAAGCATACTTTAAATGATAGCATGTCTCACTCTTTTACCAATTAAACTCATGGACTATGGGTCGGCACATTGTTACTTTTTTTTTTTTGGTGCATCGTTGTTACTGATTTAGAGCACGTGTCTTTGATGGTTGGGCCCAGCAATGCAGAAATGGGCCAAATCAAATGAGAGCCCACTGTTGAGTCCATTTGAACCCGATAACTCGATCATTAGGGGCTGCAAAGATTCTTGTCAGTTGGAGAGCATTTTATGCTATACGGAGTAACATATGTGTGGGATTCGTGGTTTAAACAGATAAATTATAAGCTAGTTTTATTTAATCATCAGATTCATGTGGTTGGGAGTTGATTAGTACTCGCTCATGGCTGGATAGATGGATTCAATGCGGCGAGTGTTTTTGACTTTTGAAGTCGTCCCCATTGGCCATTAATCAAAAGCCTTCGCTGGCAATAGTTATTTTAATACGCCTTTGACTTTTGAAACTTTTTTTTATAAAAAAATTTTTAAAAAAAAGATTAGGGTCACCCAAGGTAGTACGAAGTCTCCCTTCCTCGTAGATAATACTAATATCAGATAGAGTGAGTCGTCTATTATTGTCAAGGTTAAACCTAAATACTTAAGAGTTATGATGTTTCTCCAAATACTATAACTAAAATTATAATAAAATAATATTTTTTAAAGATTAAATATTGTCTAAATAGTAACCTATCTTTTCTATCAATTAAACCTGCTGGTTTTTTTTTTGTACAACCTACTGGTGTTTTGACTTGAAACTCGTCCCCCGCAAAATCCTACTGGTGAATTAAAGACGGCCCTCCCCTCGGAGAATTTTTGTTGTTGTTGTCATTAGCATTGTGCAATTGGGCCTAATGGCCCAGTTTATTGCCCAAAGCAAAAGAGAGAGCAGGTCCCCTACGACTCCCCATGTGAATGGGTGTTTGGTAAGCACGGGGGATGCGTTGTTGTGTCGTTTTGCTTCTAAGTGACTGTATGGTTAAAAAATTAATTTTAAATAAAATTTTGATTAAAAAAAATAAAATAAACAGATATTTTTATCTAAAATTAATTTTAGTTAAAACTATCATTTAAAACTATAATTTTGAATAAATTACTGAAAATAACTTTTAAAATAGTAAAAGATCTTATTGACTATCTAATTATTATTTTACCCATATTTTTCTTATATCATCTCTTCTCTCTCCTATTTTCTCTCTTTTATTTATCTTATCTCCTTTTTTCTCTCTCTTTTCTACACTCTCTCATCTCTCCTATTTATTCTTTATTCTCTCTCCTCTCTCTTATTTATTTTTTATCTTTTCTTCTCGCTCATACTTTAATTAAATTATATTTTTTTATTAATTTATCAATATAAAAAATAATTATATTACTAATTATCTAAATATCTTTATTTTTAAAATTTATTTTTTTATAATTATTATTTTAAAATTTATTCTCTAAAAATTAATTCATGCGTTGTCCTCTCCTGAAACAGAAAACATAAACAACGATAGCCTCACCCGTTTCTATACAGATCTTCAAATACTCCGTACTAGTATTTGAAGTTCTTACAGCAGTGTGTGTGGTGAAATACTAGTATGTTTTTTAATAATATTAGCATGTGATAATACCCGCAGGTCAGTATCAATATTAATGTTGATATGATATGAGTCATGAGTGTGGATATGGGGTCATGCTCATGCGGCGTCACACCAGCGCTCCACATGGCCTCCTCCCATGCATTTCTCCTCGTTAATTCCTATCTCATCCCCGCTTCCTCCTTTCTAGTTATTATATATGGATACGTTTAATTTCACTTTTATAAAAGAGTTTATAAAAAAAAATTAAAAGTGATGTTTGAGAAATTCAAGATATTATAAATAAAATAATATTTAAATAATTTTTATTAAATTAATTTTTATAATTAATAAATTGTCATAAAAAATATGTAATAAATAGTAATTATATAAAATATATTTTTTTATTTTTTATTTTTTCCTTCTCTTCTTTATCTTTTTCCTCTTCCCCTTGCTCATGGTAAAGTTGTTGGCACTTTCATCCCCGAAACTCAAACACTACATATTTCTTAAGTTCCCATCGAAGATGGCATCGACTTCATCACTGCCTCATCTGGCTCAACCAATTCTCATTTTTCTCGCTTCACATGCAACCCTATCTCCCCTAATGTTGCCCTGATAGCCGCCTTCGCAAAATTCAGCATGAATTCTTCGCTTCACATGCAACCCTATCTCCTTCTTCTTTCTTCACCTCTGTCAGAACCTTTGTAGATCTAATAGAGTCAAAGAAAGGGTGTGGATCTTTGCTTCTGTTGCGGTCTAATTCTCTGCTTCTGTTATAGTTTTACTACTGTTCATCCCCTGTTGAGATATGTTGTCGGCCCCCCCCCGCCCAATTCAATGGGCGTCGACTACTTCTATTTCTATTATCTGCTCTATGTTTATCGCTGACGTAGTGAATTGGACTAATGGAAGATGGAATGATGTAGGGAACTGACGGTGGAAGGTGGTGAGTAGGGGTGTGCATGGGCCGGGTTGGGCAGGGCAGCCCCTTGCCCGGTGCCCTGCCCGGAAAAACCATGGGCTGCATTTTGCAGCCCGATGCCCGGCCCTGCCCGGTAAAAGCCCTAACCAATTCGGGCTGGGCATATGCGGGCTGGGCATGGGCGGGCTGGGCATGCCCAAATAGTGATGTCCTGCTCATATTGTGAGAAAAAAATCTGCTATCATGAACTTATAAAATAATATCATATTTATATTTTTAAGAGTTAAATAATATATATAATTCACTAAGAATAAGGTATCAAAAAAATAGTAATTAAAGTCTCAAAGTCTATTACATATATAAAAAAGAAATATTAAAATATATAGAGGTCGGATATTTGTAGCGTTATTGCAACACAAAAAATTGAATACTTGGCAAGTAAAGCAGAGGAGCAACTTTGGTATCTACATAAATATAAAAGTTATGTTTAATATTTTAAAAATGAGCAAGGAGAGTTGCCAGCTAAAGTGAAAAGTGTAAAATTACAAATAAAATAAGTTAAGAAAAAAATTAAAAAATAATAAATATATATATATATAGGGCCGGGCCAAATGGGCAGGGCAGCATGCCCTGCCCGGTGCCCGGCCCGGGCCGACAACTGGCCCGGCCCGGCCCGGCCCGGCCCAAATATATTTTGGGCATTTTTTTAGGGCCGGGCCGGGCGATTTTTTACCGGGCTCGGGCGGGCGGACCGGGCCACCGGGCACTATGAACACCCCTAGTGGTGAGAGCCAAGGATGTCGGCTATCATCGTCACTATCGTCCCTGTGTTGTCAGCCGATGAGAGAGCTTGCAGGGAGAAGAAAGAGAAAAAAATATATGAAAAATAATTATTTAATAATTTATAAATTTTTATTTTAACTAATAAATTTCCATTAACTTATTAAAAATATAAGTCAGAACTAACTTTTAATTCATAAATATTTGTAGAGTTTTTAAGGTTATTTATTTATCGATTTGAGCTAAATTTTTTTATAAAACTTTAGTTTAAAGAGAGACTGAACATCCACGTTTATCATAAACACCCGTTTTTAGGAAATTAGCCCTCAACCATACATTTATTCATTTTAACGCTGGTGGAACATCATATGAAATATATTTTCTCCCATTTTATTATAAAGTCACTTCCGATTCATTGATTGAATTAAGATAAATTAATTAAAATAATAAAATTACCTTAAAATTAATTACTTCTAATTTTTGCCCCAAACAAGATACGGGGAAGAGTTTTTTTATTATTTAGAAATGAGACCCATGCAGTTATCAGCTAGATGATTTACTATTCACTCTATCATTATTTATAATAACCATCCGGTATTTAATATAAAATTTAATTAGAAAATTTATCTTAATCATAAATATAATATATATATTTTTATTCATTAATTTTTTTAAAATAATAATACCCACCCAGTGAAAACCTGCTTATAGCTGTTAACTGAGCTTGAGTTTAAATAAGCTTACAAAAAAGTACTCTTATATTTTTATCATTCTTTTTTTTTTATGATTTAAGAAAAAGATTAATATTCCAGGCAAAATATAGAGTGAATATAAGCTTTTTAATGGAAGTTAGCATGGGTAGCATTCGTGCGATTGATTACACCATCCATTGAACCACAAGGCGTAGCTTTCAGGTTCGTACCTTACTTACTTCAAACAATGACAACGAAATATTGAAGCATTCGTCATTAGGCATCTTTCAGCGTCATGATTCACGTTTTATATATATTAATATACATATGTCAATAATATACGTATCACGCCTTTGATTATATGTCAATAACACAGTAATGTTCACTGCTCTGAGTAAATTAATATACATATCATGCCTTTGATTATATTGCGTGCACGTGCGTGTGTTCCTACTTCCTCCGTAAAAAAATATATATATATATAACTTTTTTAATCATTTAACCTCTAATGGATAAAAAAAAGGGCTGTTGAAGTGAGTATTTTTTAATATAAAATAAAACAAAATAAATAGGGATATTTTAGTTAAATGGTAGCATTAGATTTTGTTATTGTTTGGACTGATTGCTAGCAGTTTTCTCCATCTTTTGGAGAAGAGAGAGAGAGAGAGAGATGAATGGATGTTTTTTGTATGAATAACTTTATGGGTGTTTTGAATCGAAAAGGATGTATGAACATGGAGAAAATAAAAGTCGTGAATTTGGTTGAATAATTAAATTGTTTTCATGTCTGGTATTTCTTTTTGAACTGATTATTTAATGCGGTCGTCAGTCTATCGCACGCAGGATTTGATAGTTTCGTAGCAGTTTTTCTTCAACGATCAAGTGCTCAAAAAAAAAAAGAAAAAATCATACTTATTATAAAAATAAGAAAGTGAGAGAATATAAAGAATAACAAGATAAAATTTAGAGATGAGAGAAATAGAAGGATAAGAGATAATTCCTCATATATTTGTATATTCACTTGTCCAAATATCTTCTACATAGCCACTATTTATAGGACATACCCATTAAAGATTAAACATAAGGTTACAAAAGATTAAAGAGGAATAAAATGTCATTAACCATAAGAAACCCCTCTCAAGTCATTCATTGAGGAAGTTATAGGTTTATGGCATAAAGGGAATAAGGAATCTTAAGAGAAATCCCAAGAGGTATAAGTTTTATGGACATCCACATGTGCAAGAATATTTGTAACACTCTCCCTTGAATGTCCATGACAGATATTATGCCTCATTAAAACCTTACTAGAAAAAACCCATTAGGACAAAAACCTAGTGAAGGAAAAAAAGTACACAATATTTATTTAGGTTGCCTTGTCAAAAAAAAATTTCAGGAAAACCCAATGAAAAACAAAATCCTTAAAATGAAGAGTACATTAAGTACGTATTTACTCCCCCTGATGACGTTGTCAATTTATGTATTTGAATCTGCGCATTCCAATACCATACACTAACTTCTCAAATGGCTTAGTTGGTAGTGTCTTGGTAAACAAATCTGCAAGGTTGTCACATGATCGAATTTGCTGAACATCTATATCACCATTCTTCATAAGATCATGAGTGAAAAAGAATTTTGGAGAAATATATTTTGTTCTATCTCCTTTGATATATCCTCCTTTCAATTGAGCTATGCATGCTGTATTATCTTCATATAATACTGTTGGAATCTCTTGTTCTGAAAGTAGACCACTCATTCTTTGGATATGTTGGATTACTAACCTTAGCCAAACACATTATCGACTTGCTTCATAAACTGCAATGATTTCTGCATGATTTGATGAGGTGTCTGATAAAGTTTGTTTTATCGAACGCCAAGATATAGCTGTACCTCCACAAGTAAATAAATATCCTGTATGAGATCTACCTTTATGTGGATCTGATAAAAATCCTACATCTGCATAACCAATTAATTGTGATCCGGATTCATTAGAATAAAATAATCCCATATCAATTGTCCCTCGAAGGTAGCGAAATATATGTTTAACTCCATTCCAATGTCTTCTTGTTGGAGAAGAACTAAATCTTGCTAATAAACTCATAGCAAATGCAATATCATGTCGTGTTGAATTAGCAAGATATATTAGTGCCCCTATAGCACTAAGATATGGTACTTCTGGACCAAGAAGTTCTTCATTTTCCCCTTGAGGGCGAAAAGGATCTTTTTCTTTAACTAGCGATCTTACAACCATTGGAGTAGTTAATGGATGTGCTTTATCCATATAAAATTGCTTCAATATTTTTTCAATATAAGCTGATTGATGAAGAAACACTCCATTTGTTAAGTGCTCGGTTTATAAACCGAGACAAAATTTTATTTTTCCAAGATCTTTCATTTCAAATTCTCTCTTTAAACAATCCACTGCTTTTTGAAGCTCTTCAGGAGTTCAAATTATATTCAAGTCATCCAAATAGACAGCAATTATAACAAATTCTGATATGTTCATTTTTATAAAAACACATGGGCTAATTGAGTCATTTTTATAGCCTGCTTTCAACAAATATTCACTTAGACGGTTATACCACATTCTTCCAGATTGTTTTAATCCGTATAAGGATTTATGCAAACGAATTGCATAATTTTCTTGAGGATTCTTACATGCTTCAGGCAATTTAAATCCTTCGGGGATTTTCATATAAATTTCAGTATCTAAAGAACCATATAAGTATGCTGTAACAACATCCATTAGACGCATATCGAGTCTTTCATGCACTGTCAGACTGATTAGATATCTGAAAATAATTGTATCCACCACATGAGAATATGTTTCTTCATAATCAATGCCAGGTCTTTGTGAAAAGCCTTGTGCCACAAGTCGTACTTTATATCTAACAACCTCATTTTTCTCATTTCATTTTCGCACAAAAATCCATCTATATCCAACTGGTTTAACACCATTTGGTATTTGGACTACAGGTCCAAAAACTTCACGTTTTGAGAGTGAATTCAATTCTGCTTGAATTGCGTCTTTCCATTTTGGCCAATCATTTCTATGTCTACATTCTTCAACTGACCTAGGTTCAATATCATCACTTTGATTAGTTATTTCAACAGCAACATTGTATGAAAAAATACAATAAATACAATATTTTATATAAGAATAAAATACAATAAAGATAACCTACACACACATATCTAACAACAAAAATTAAAATGGATATAAAAGAATAATAAATAACTGTATATAACAAATATAAAAATAATATTTGCCCATAATAATTAAGTAATATAATAATAGAAAATAAAACATATATAATAATTACATAAAGAGAAAACTAATATCCTTTGTACATAATTGAACATAATAGTATATGAATTGATAAGGAGTTCATACCTTAAATTTTTCAGAGCAATATCGTGCTGATAACGTGTTATAAAAATAAGAAAGTGAGAGAGTAGAAAGAATAACAAGACAAGATTTAGAGATGAGAGAAATGGAAGGATAAGAGAGAATTCCTCATATGCTTGTATATTCACTTGTCAAAATGCCTTCTACATAGCCACTATTTATAGACCATACACATTAAAGACTAAACATAAGGTTACAAAAGATTAAAGAGGAATAAAATGTCATTAACCATAAGAAACTCCTCTCAAGACATTCATTGAGAAAGTTATAGGTTTATGGTATAAAGGGAAGAAGGAATCCCAAGAGATATAAGATTTATGGACATCCACATGTACAAGAATATTTATAACAATACTTGAATTTTTTCCTTCGGAACAAAACAAATCAACACATCTTTAGAAAATAGATTTTAAAAAAAATAAATTCTAAAAAATAGATTAATATAAATAATATATTTTTAAAATTAAAATATTTATACGATTAATAGTAAAATTATTTTTTATATTAGTAAATTACTAACAAACGTATAATTTAATTAAAAGTATGAGATATGAGAGATGATAGAGAAGAAATATGAGAGGATGTAGAGAAGAGAGATGGAGAGGAGAGAGTATAAGAAAAAATAGGGATAAGATAATAATTGGATAATCTATAAGCTCTTTTACTATTCTAAAAGTTAGTTTCAATAGTTTATTTAAAATTATAATTTTAATCAAAATTACTTATAGATAAATATAATTATTTATTTAAATTTTTTATAAATCTAAATTTTATCTATTTTTTTTTAAACCATAGTGCTAAACACACACAAAGTCATGCAGGAATCTCATATAAAAAAAATCATGCTGGAATCAATTGATCCATGGAGAATTACTGTCTGCTCACATATAAATAATTATATTATATTTATATCAAATTCTTTATATTCATTTATTCAAAATTTAGCTATATTTTTTTAACGTGAATTTAAATTAAATAAAAATAGTAAAAAAAAGTACATGTGACCAAGTGAGATTTGATAATTTAACAAAATTGACGCAAATAATCTCATATAAATTTTATCTAAAATAATTTATCCCACAGAATAAATGAACAATATACAAAAATAAAATCAGATTTTTTTAATATGTCAATTGAGAACTTCATCTTTTAAAAATTAATCGTCACGTCTGGATTTTATTAGGATTTAAGAGTTTAGAAATAAAATTAAATAAAAATTTAGCCTATCCAATTTTCTTTAGTGCTTGCAAGATTTTAGAGCTTATAAAAGCTTATATATAATGGGGTTTCAACAACAATAATAACCACAGTCCTACCTCTTAAATATAATTGTATTTTTTTTTTACTATTTTAAATATCTGCACAAGTAATCATTAAAAAACGAATTTATTGATCATACGCTTAGCTCTTTCAATGCTTCGGGGAACGACCTCAAAAGTCAAAACCCCGGTTATACGGCGTGGAATTTGAAAATCATATTAAGAAGGATTTGTTAGATGTAATCTAATCATGTTTAAAAGGAGATAAGAGTATATTATTAATTAAAGGACGAAATGGATCAGATTATCTAAATGAAAGAACTCGAAAAGATAATTGTTAGAAAATGGGGAGAGATATTTAAAAGAAAACAAAAATCAAAATCAAATATTAGATGTACGCGTAAATATCATAAATACCAAGTCTGCGTTTCAAAAGGCAAAACAAGAGGGGGGAAAAAGTGTATTCAAAGGGCGGTAAAATTCCCGGCTTCGTTGCAGCACGCGGGATCTGCAATCTTTGTACAACGCACAACAGAGGTAAGATGAGTAGGTAGATGTGTGTGTTCCTATCTGCTGTATTTTCCTTAATTTTCGTTGTTTCCTTTTTCATGTCGTCATTGCCCCCTAATCTTCTTCCTTTTTTTTTTCCAAAAGACTTTTTTTTTCAACAAAAAAAAAAATTAACGTAACAAATTAACAACTAACAGATTTGATCGAAGAGATTTTTGTTTTCTCCTTCCTTGGTTCCTCTTTCTCCACAAAACCAACCAGACGGGGTTTCTCCTGTAGCTTCAGCCCAACTCTCTAATCTCTTCACACCACGACGCTTACTCCTCCCTTCATTCCCCATTCTTCATATACGTCTCCGCCTGCCTCCCCAGTATTTTATTAACCATAATCCCATCAACATTTTCAAGGTCAAAACGCGCATCAGTTTCAGAACTTGGACCGTCCTTGGCTGATCATCGGCCTCTATTTTCTAACTGCGCGATCTTTGGCTGATGTATAATCTCTTTCAAGATCGGATAATAATCTAATACTCTTTGGTTGTTGCACAGTAGAGAACCCTGTTGGAGTTGGTTCTTTGACATCTGGGAGTTATCTGTAGGCCGTGAAAATTGAATTTCTGGGTCTGATACTCATCCCAATCACATGAAAACCCTTTTTTGATTTCAGGATAATTGGTGGATTTTAATTTTTGGATCTAGCCTCATCGGGGATTGATCCACCTTGTGAGTTTTGTGGGATAACCATGAAGTCCGGGTCACTAGAATACTGGAGGAATTACTTCCGGACTGCAACTTCTGATATATTCGATATAATTGACCACGCGATCATGGTGGCGGTTTCCGATTGTCCGAAGGAATTTAGATTACGAAGAGACGGAATTGCGGAGCGTTTGTTTTCCTGTAGATTGACTCGTTGTTTGGGGTGTGATCGATTAGAGTTGGCGGTTTCCGGTGATGATGAGGAAGATGGAGGTTGTAAGAGTGGTTTTGATCGACAAGCTACTGAATTAGAAGCAGGAGCTAGTAAAGAGAGCAAGGTCAATGGTAGCAGAGACGATCATGGGGCGATGAACAGGAACCAAGTGAGTAATTTTAGTTTTGGAGAAGCTGAGGCATTGACTGATGAGATTGAAGAAGAGTCTCAGATGGTTGGGGAGGTTTTGAGGATCAAAGAGATTCTCCATAACAGCAAGGAAGAGGTATAACCTCTTTTCTTGAAATCCTCTTCTCTGTTAGTGTTCAACTGTTCAGCACTTTCCAGATTAACAATCTATCCGTATTTTGATGTTAATCTCCTGAGTCAATTCCTGCTTCTTTGTGTTACAATTTATTCTGAAAGTTTGATGATATTTGACTATATAAGGTGGGTTGTGATAGATAATTCCAAAGAAAAACTGTTCCTTAGGACATATTTTAGTTCTCAAACTCTCCGGTCCGTTATTCATGGCGCTTTCTTTCATTTCACAACAGCCTGATTCAGTGTTATTTGAGTCATTGAGGAGGCTCCAGCTGCTGGCACTGACCGTGGATCTTCTCAAGGTTTGTATTGAATCTTCCATTAGTCTTTCAATGAGTCTGCCATATGTCTCATGCTTTTTGGCTTGACGTTTTTGCTTCCCTTCAGCCCTTTACCACGTCCTTTAATGGTCTCGATTTAACTTTTTCCAGGGAACTGAGATTGGAAAGGCTGTCAATCCTCTCAGGAAGCACGGATCAAAGGAGATCCGTCAACTTGCACGAACTCTTATCGAGTATGAACAAATCCCTCAGAATGCCTGTTTGCCATGCATACATGTTATTTCATCTGAATTTGTTGATGCAAGATCTTTCTTTCTATTCTCGTGTGATTTTATCTGTCAACTTGAATGTAAGCCTGAGTCCTCCATCATCATTATCTTATATGCAGAGATTGATCATCCGCAGCTAGTTATACTAATATATTGATGTCGTTATCAATGTGATGACTACATGTTTGGTTTATTTATTACAAAACTGTGCATCTTTCTCAGCTGTTTATTTCCTTTGTGTTCAAGTGTAGTACTTGAATAGTTTGACGAGGCTGTGTGGCACGACTTATAACCAAACTCAGCTCCATTTAAAGCATACTCATACTAGGACATCACATGTGTTCAATAGTTTATCATCATCGATTCCTTAGTTTGATTTAGACTTTGGAATCTTTTTTATTTGGTTAGTTGCATGGTAGACAATAAACTGTACGATCTAAGCATAGTTTTGAATTGCAGTGGCTGGAAAGAAATGGTAGATGAATGGGTCAAGTCCACAGCAGCTATAGCAGGTAAAACTTTCTATCTGCATCCCTGACACAGCCGTCAAGATATTCTGATCACTTTCACCCTCTCTAAAATCAGTTGATGCTTGAAATTTGACTTTAATTAATGATTCGTAGGTTCAGTTGAAGGCACCCCAGATTCATTTAATCCATCAGTCGTTGATGAAGAGGAAGGGCTTCCTTCGCCTCCTATGGATGAAGGGGCTTTTCTTGCAGCTCCGCCCGGCCCAATGGAACTCTCACAGGTAGTTAACTATACCACTCCCCCCTTTAATTCAGGGTTTGAATGTTGAAAACTGATCCCTCTCTTGTCTTGGTGGATGTCACATACTTGGGTTTTGCGAAGTTCTTTGATGGCATGGATGATGATGGAAGTGAGTTGAATTCGCATTAGCTTATGCTTATTCTAGCTTGCTTTTTGGTTATGCTTATGATTGGGGGATTTTGTTTCAGATTTTCGACAAAGTGGGGAATTCATCAAGACTCGTGAACACATCAGAAAACCATCTATGGACAATCAAAACGTAGCAAAGAGAAAACCACAGGCTTCCAGTGAGGCCAAGGAGAGCAAATGTCATCAAATGAAGAAAAATGAGGTTGCTATGAGACAGAGTAAACCGGTCTGCCCTGATTCTGGCTCGGACAGGCCACCAAAATCCAGCTTGCAGCAAAAAAGCAACACGGGAACAAAGATGCAGCAGAAACAACAGAAGAGTGCTATCCCAAAGAGGCCTCTTGTTGCTCAGCAAGATGTAAGGAAGCATCTCTATATGCTCCAATTTTTGTCACTCTGAGTTTTGTCTTACCTTATTTACTGGTTATCAGAAATTCAAGGGTTCAGATGATGTTTCAGTCCAAGTAAAATTAGAAGCCACTAAGAGGAAACTTCAGGAGTCTTATCAACAAGCTGAAAATGGTACGTGATTTCTTTTCTGATATCAACGTCTGCTTTTTATGTTTGGCCTAACCTTAAATATTAAGAGTTCAAACAGTCAACTGGCTTCTCTGTATCCAGAGATTTGGCTTACAAATATGCAGAATTCCGAGCTTGAGTCTTGACTTATGATTGCTGTGCTTCATGCTTTACAGCATGATATTAATTCTTCAAACTTGTTTGCTTTGTTTTCAGCCAAGAAGCAGCGGACAATACAGGTTATGGAGTTGCACGATCTTCCAAAGCAAGGGAATGGCCACCGAAATCCACACTTCAAGCCTGGGAACCTCAACAAGCACTGGGCTCACGGACGAAGATAGAGATTTCTGTATGCAAGAAGAGGAACTCCAGTAGTTTTGCAGAAGTTTGAAAGCTATGACTAACTCGGTTTCCCATGCTGTGGCCGAAATGGAAGCATGGTCTGCTTGTTCATCTACAGATACCACGCCCATTCAGTGGCTCTTTCTTGAGTCAAAGGACATAGAGTACATAGAAATTTTGTTCATCCACGATTGGTGAAGAGGGTCCTAACTTCGGCACGCAACTGTCAACTTGTTTCAATAATTATTGTCCATATAGAAATCTCAGTGAATACACTCTTCAATTTTATCATTTCAACCTTGTCATAAACTCAGTGGTAAAATACCACTCTCATAGTAGCTTCGAACCCATTATTTTACTTGATTTTTCCTCATGCCTTTGCTTGGAGGAAATAAGCTGTTTAGTGTAAAGCAAAATCCATAAAGTTATGCCATCACTTGTCTGGATACAGTTACATTACGGCCTAAGAAAAGAAGTTTGAAATAATATTATATGAAGGGTAGAGAAGACAAGACAATAGTGTGAAGCAAAAGCAATTTTTGAAATGAATGGGGCGGTGACAACGACTCAGGAGGAGGGAATCTGGTGTTAATAAAATGAAATGAACCCATACGTGGCAAGTTACTAAACCAGATTATATATATATATATATATATATATATATATATAGGCAGAATTTAAATTGTTGCAAGAGTGAATTCAAAGATATTGTCGCTTGGCATCAAGGATGGGAATATCTCATAATCTTAGGTTGAGATTCGAATTTCGGATGCCTTCAAGTTTCTGTGATGCATTTTTAGGACGCATTTTCATTCTTTTTTCCCCTTTCAGATGTTTAGCTTTTTTTTTTATTTGTGAAGTTTGGGAGCAGTATAAAAGCTTGAGATAGGAATGACCTAATTCCCTTCCATGCACGGGACTGGGTCAATTTAAATGGTTTTAATATATATCTATCTATAAATATTGTAACAGGGAGAATAAGGGCAGCACATGTCAGTGTTGGAAGGCTTTTGTTTCTGTTGGTTCTTATTGGCTGGCTTTTACTTTTACTTTGCAATTTGCATCGCCAATGGACTGATAATTATCTCTTTTTGAAGTGTTTTATTTTGGTCCAATAGTGAAACATGATTTAGTCACTCACAGTAACACTAATTCGTTCACTCCAAGTTGCTACCCCTTCCCTTCTTTCCTCTTTCCTCTTATTCTGAGCATGCACGCTTCAAACACCACCAAAGAATTGGAGTTGCCTGCAATTCCTATTTTTCCTGATTGCCTATAATTCAATGCAGTAAAAATAGAAAATCTGTCAACATTTACAAGTGATGCTTAATAAGGAATGAATCCAGGTGTGAAAGGAAGTAATGAAGCAGAGCACACAGTTTATCATTATTTTTATACATTATCATGATAGAATAATAATAGCCACACAAAAAAAGTACAGAGCACAGAAAGGCCATGAGAGTGCATTTTCTGATAAAGTGGAAGAATCAATGAATGGGCCACTATGGTGAAATTTGGAGCTCCCAGATTTGCTGTCCCTTGTCCTTCTCTCCCATTTGAAAGCCACCTCTTCCTTTTCTCTTTTCCATCTCTAATTTATACATCTCTGTAATTAACCAAATACATTAAAATAGAATATCAGGCCAAGAAATGTACACAAATACCAATTTCATACACAATCGTTTTGTTTTGTTGGGTCATGATATTATTCTCAAGACATGAATGATCCATCAATTTCTTCAGCTCTTAAAGCGGAAAGAAAAGGGAAAAAGAGAGAGGAGAGGAAAATGAAAAGGGACGTCACTTTCTAACGGCAATAGTAAGGCAAGCTGTTGGGCAGAAAAATTAGATGTAATGAAACGCAATATGGGAGAAATGGGAGGATAAGACCCGCGGCAGAGGGATTTGATCTTATCTTGTGAAGAACAAAGAACCCACTCACAACCCATTATATATATATATATATATATATATATATATATATGCCAAAAACAGATTAGCACAATATTTCAAGATATTAACTAAAGTGTGAAGATTTGGGACAAATTTGGGTCACACAAGCAAGCAATGACCAAAGCAATTGAAATAATTGCACTCATGCATTGTAACTTAGAGTACTTTGCAAGTACCATTTATCTTTCATTCAAAAATTTCATTTTTTTTTTGTGGTCAGGGTTTTGTAGCTTAAATGTCACCAAACATCTATCTTCAAACTTTTTTGAGAGTGAAATTGTACGTGAGTTTGGACATCCTGTAAAAGGGTATAATCGGTGCATGAGTTATGATAAAAAAAATAAAAATTAAAATCATTTTTGTGAAAAGTGTTTTCCTTTTCCTTTTCGTGGGATTGTTTTTTTTTTTTTCAAGTTCTGATTTTGGAATCGTGAGAGCTGTTGGTCAAAGGGTGGGAAAAGAATCAAGAGGCACCTAATTAATTGGGCTTCTCTGTTCTTCACCTGCATAGTTATTTTAATCCGTTAATAATAACTATTAACCACTTTCATAATTGGGTGTCCCATTTCAAGTAGGTGAAATAATTCCCTCATCTTTCCCATTCTTCACCTACCTCCTAAGCTTGCCACCTACTTTCTCAAGTTCATCATTTTTTTTTTCTAAATTACATTCATTCAATATAATGATTCATTGGATGGCAGTCCTCTCATTAGAGCGAGATGGGTTGGTGCAGCAATCAGATTATTTAGCTTCCTGTACACATAATAAACAATACTAAAGTCAACATTCTTAATCATTTGCACTCTCTTTCAATCTGTGTTTTGACTCTTCTTCGCTTCCTCCTTTTTCAAATAATAGGCTTTTTCATTAAAAAATAAGAGAAATTGACGAAAAGCCCCATTAAGAGTTTGTAGGATAGGTTTTATAATCGAACGGCTTACACCATTAGGTCCACTCATGTTAGTAAATTTGAATTGGTACTCTATCTATACAAAGATTTTTTTATAGTTGTACACCCGATTCACCAGAGTTTTGTCCCGATTACATTCAGATTTGACCCGCGTTGTGCACTTGGCTATGGTGGGTGAGTCTCCCAACAGAAATTTTCTACATACGCTAAGGCTCGAACTCAAGATCTCACTTAAACGATACCGAGTCACTTACTACTCAGATCAACCCCTCTATCTATACAAAGATTTGAGTTATCAGTGAGGGATTTTCTCTATTTTTTATTTTTAAAAAAAGGGCTTTATGTATGTATTAATGTCTTTATTTTGAAAACGGGTCCGTCGGCCCAACAAAAGAAATGAATTGCCTACCAGTCACACGTGCGGTAATTACGTAATAGTGTGTTACACAATTCACTTGGTAATTTTTTTTTTCAGAGAAAAAAATGAAGTTTTAGTGCCGTTATTTTAAATGTCAATATGGCAATTCATCGGTGTGGTTTCATGGTTAGAGTTTATAATGAATTTTAAAATCCCCAAAACTTATTGAAATAATCTATCATCCTTCCCTAGTTTACTTGTTTTTTTGTTTTATTCTTGAAGATTGTAAAATATCTTCCCATGATTCTTTGAAAATGACATGCTTATTGATAAAAGTGATAAATTAATTAACAACAATAAATCCATTTAAATTATGGAAGTCATCTGCTTTGTTGGGAGAAGCTAAATTTGGTAAAAACAAAACAATTTATAGGACGAAGCTGATTGAGTTTGAGTTTGGCCGAATCCAAGTTTGCCGACCCTTTCACTCCCATGGGGTGTTAATATATATATATATATATATATATATATATATATATATATATATATTAATGTTCCCTACTCTTTAATTAAATTCATGTGCTCTCCTCTCTTTAATTAAGATATTGGCCTGAAGTTTGATAAAAAGTAAAAATGGTGGAGTGACAGTATTGTTCATGTTCATGTTCATGGGATCGAACAAATGCTCATGCGCTGCTGAAAGTGACTTCCAGAGTAAAAGAAGCATTTAGGTTTAGTGTTTTGTTGTGCTGTGGCTGTGGGGGTGGCAGATTTTGAGCCCTTTCTTTCTGTTTGTCACATTCATTCGCTGCTCATTAACTGAATGTCACACGTATAATATAATAATAAAAAGTAAACTCGTATTTTATAATGATATAAATTTAATTTATATTATTATTGTGATAGTTTATTTAATAGATAATCTCATAAATTATTTATAAATATTCAGAATTTTATTAGTAGAAGATCGATATCAAATCTTATTAAATTTATATATATATATATAATATAAAAAGAATTCCACCCCATCGCACATTTAAGCCCAACCAAACATAGTGGGTATCATTATATGAATATCACCCGGCCCCCATGCTACTCCAACTTTATTCATTTAATTTAATTTCATTTTTGTTGGATTATGTTGTCAGAAATGACGCCAGCCATTACAATAGACTCTCACCGTTTGCCATCACTCTCTGTATCGTTATGCATTGTGAAGAAGAAAACCCAATATTTATTATTGAAAACTAGTGTAACATAAGTAAAAATTAACATTCACTGCTTTGCGCGCACTGGCTTCTCGTTACAAGCCCCCTCTCCCCCTTAGGCCCCAAACCTCTTCTAACAACTGACTAGGCCAGTAGTAACATATTGAGAGAGTTTAGAGAATAAATTAAGTAAAAAAATAATTTTTAGACTATTTTTATAAAAAAAAATAGAGAAGAGTTTATAGAAAAAATTGATTATAAATAAATGAGTATTTTGATAGTTATTATTAAAATGACTTTTGTAATTGAAAAAATACTAGAAAATGTATTATTTTGTTAAAAATAAGAGAGATGATAAAAACAAAATGTAGAGAAGAAATGATATACTTTTATTAAAAATAGAAGAAATGAGATAGGGGAGAAATATCATAATTTTATTAAAAATATAATAGAAGAGACAAGGGAGAAAGTGGAGAAAAGAAAAAAAAAAGATGAGAAGGGATGGAGAAGAGAGGAGATATGAGAGATAGTGTAAGAAAAATAAAAATAAAATAGTAATTAGTTAGTCTATAAGCGCTTTTACTATTATAGAAACTAATCTAAATAACTTATCCAAAACTTCAGTTTTAAAATATGGTTTAGTACAAAAATTTTTTTGAACAAACATAATTATTTATTTTAAAATTTCTCTAAGTAAAAGTTTAAACTAAAAAACATTTTTAAAACTTTAATTTTGTTACTTTCCAAACATACATATTATCCTCACTAGCTATGTATAATTATTATTTTTATTAAGGATTACACTATGACTCGTAAAAACTCATTTTTCACTGTCCAAATATGAAAAATCTAACCCATTATTATTAATTAATAATTTTTCATTCATGGCATGGGACCAAAGAACAACTCACTATTTATATTTATAATTCATGAACCGTGCAACTTTTTATTAATTTTATGTAAATTGATATTGACGTATGAACACTTCTAATGAGAAATCTCAAGCTTTTTTTTTTTTGCTACAAAAATATGTATATGAATTCGATATAGATCATCCACTAGAGTTTACAAAACACTTACAAAAGATTAACAAAATAACATGAAACTCTCATATCAGTAAAAAGCATCAAACTTTTGTATTTGTAAGATATAATCTCTTTCCTTGCTATTTTTTGCCAAATCTCAACCTTTTTTCTGCTGGGTGGACACGAACCTGCTGTTCTTCTCACCGGCTCAATCACCACCTACCTAGGCCCTACAAGGTTTTTGGCCCAATGATTTGAGGCACAATTTTCCGAGTTGAAATTATTACGATGCGTTGTCCGTTTGAACACCGGCACAACTGATTCACCCCATGTTGATATCGAGGATACGAGACAGATACGGGGTACAGAGTCCAGCGAGGGAAACAAATGATTCTCTCAATTGAATAAAAATGACACCCCACCATAGCATTCTGAAACATCCAAAATTTAAAAGCCCATGCACAAGAATGGCAAAATATCATGCAACACACGATCCAACGTTCCAGAGAAATAACAAATAAAGCCAATTTGAAACAAACATATAGGCAATGCATCACTTCTCTCAGACATTCTACCCAAACCCCCACTAAAATTAGAACTTCTATTGCGCGAATATCTTATAACTTGGAGAAAGAGTTGGCAGCTCCATTTCTCCAAATCATGTTCACTCACCAGCTTCCCTCAAACCAAAGCTAATTACATTCTTCAGGTAGAAGTAGAATAGACATACTAAGGCATCCTATTGCGCAGTGCAATAAGTAGGAAATATCATACTAGCACTTTATTCAGCTCCCCTTCACATAGGCTCGCCCATTTCCTCCTCCTCATCTTCATATTCCCCTTCCTCCTCTGCGGTGGCATCCTGATACTGCTGATATTCGGACACAAGGTCGTTCATGTTGCTCTCTGCTTCTGTGAATTCCATTTCATCCATACCTTCCCCAGTGTACCAGTGCAAGAAAGCCTTCCTCCTAAACATAGCAGTGAATTGTTCGCTCACCCTCCTGAACATTTCCTGAATGGAAGTTGAATTCCCAATGAAGGTGGATGCCATAGATAGTCCCCTAGGTGGGATGTCACAGACACTTGACTTCACATTATTCGGGATCCACTCAACAAAGTAGGAAGAATTCTTGTTTTGAACATTGATCATTTGCTCATCTACTTCTTTGGTGCTCATCTTTCCCCTGAACATGGCTGATGCTGTAAGGTAGCGTCCGTGCCTGGGATCAGCAGCACACATCATGTTTTTGGCATCCCACATTTGCTGAGTCAGCTCTGGAACTGTTAATGCACGGTACTGCTGGGACCCACGGGAGGTCAGGGGAGCAAAGCCAACCATGAAGAAATGAAGACGAGGGAAGGGGATGAGATTCACTGCAAGTTTCCGGAGGTCAGAGTTGAGTTGACCGGGGAATCGAAGACAGCAAGTGACCCCACTCATGGTTGCCGAGATCAGGTGGTTCAAATCACCAACTGCAACAAACCATTACACATTTTGAGCCATTACAGTCCAAAAAAGAAAAAGACTATAGACAGATGACCCCACTATAGAATTTGACATTCAGAAAACAGTAATGCGCCGCAATCATAAGGACAAAAACAAAAAAGTACATAAATTAGACATCACTGAAGCCATAACAGTTAGATTGATTGGTTTTGGATTATAACCCAGAAAATTAAATTTCTAAATCACAATCCGGATCATAATTTTTCATTTATTCGTGACCATAACACCCCCTAAAGAACTCGTGTATTCATTCTTTTCCATGACCAGCATATATCACAAATTAAAGAAACTGCACTAGACAATGTCTAAGGCTGCCTTGCATCTGCATCAGAAAGACCACAAGGCATGTTTGACATAAAATTGCAAATATAACTATCCGCAGATATTAATTGACAATGAGTGACTTGCAATCTACCAAATTAGTAGTTTATTACCTTTCCAATCAATAGAAAAACAAATGTAAGGAATTAAGGATCCCTTAATTAATACATCATTTGAGGAGATAAATAAAGCAAGCACAAGACAGACTGCATATATTAAAATAATGCTGCATTGATACGGCATACTCACAGCTGGGGGTTGTCAACTTAAGAGTCCTAAAGCAAATATCATATAAAGCTTCATTATCCAGCACCATGCACTCATCTGCATTTTCAACCAGCTGATGAACTGAAAGAGTGGCATTGTAAGGCTCAACAACTGTATCTGACACCTTAGGTGAAGGAAACACGGAGAAGGTGAGCATCATTCTATCAGGGTACTCCTCCCGGATCTTAGAAATCAGCAGGGTTCCCATCCCAGAGCCAGTCCCACCACCCAGCGAATGGCACACTTGAAATCCTGCAACAGGGGATAAATCCTGTTAAATAATCCTCCAAATTCACAAAGCTGCAATGACTTCCTAAATGGTAAATAATTTAAATTTAAAACAATTGCTTAAAAACTATTATTTTACTGTCAAAACTAATTTCGAAGAGTGAGAATTCAATCATTCCAGCATTGTTAAAGTGCATTGGGGACATCCAGAGTTCTTTATAATAATGATTAATGAAGCAAGATGCCCACTCTAGATAATTTGACTCATACTCTCATCTTCAATTAAGCCAATTAGAAGTTTAGTATTTTGAACTATTAGAAATCATTTATACCAAGTAGAAGGAACCAATCTGCACCGACATCAAGAAATTTTATATAAATGATACCTTGAAGGCAATCACAGTTCTCGGCCTCCTTCCTTACAACATCAAGAACTGCATCTATAAGCTCTGCACCTTCAGTGTAATGACCCTTTGCCCAGTTGTTTCCAGCACCGGATTGGCCAAAAACAAAGTTATCGGGGCGAAATATCTGACCATAAGGACCAGTGCGTACACTGTCCATAGTGCCAGGCTCCAGATCCATAAGCACGGCACGTGGAACAAACCTTCCACAAGAAGCTTCGTTGTAGTAGACATTCACTCGCTCCAGCTGCAGATCCGAATTCCCAACGTACCTTCCAGTTGGATCTATTCCATGCTCCTCGCAAATAACCTCCCAGAATTTGGAACCAATCTGGTTACCGCACTGTCCACCCTGAACGTGAAGGATCTCTCTCATTTTCCCTGTAATCAAATGAAAGACTAAGAAAATCAACTTCATCAACAACTTCAGAATTATAAAATATAAAACAGCCAACAATAGTACACTTCGATGAGCCCAAAATTTGGATCAACAAATGATTTGCTAGCGCTCAAATGATCTAAACAGGATGTCCGAACAGAACAGAATAAGATCGAGATACAAAAAAAATACTGGAACAGTTGGAGTCACTACACTGCTTCGATTTCAACTACAGAGTCGACGAGGAATTCACAACGAGGATAAAGAAGGCAATATCCAAGTCTGTACGAACTTAGATCGTAAACAAGGCAGGCAACGTAGCAAATTCTACGGAAGACAGAGAAAATCGGGAAAAGATCTGATGCTATATCCGAATCACACGAAGAATTATAGAGCATGAATAAGAAGAACTGAGCATCCTTGGATAGAATAACGTAATTTCAAGCGAATAACTACTACAAGGGGTAGAAACACTGAAATGAAGCGATTACTCGCCTAAAAGAACGAATACAATGTATAGAGCGGAATAGCTACTGCCTAGGGAAAAAAACTGGGGCGGATTTGAGGGAAATGAGATAAATGCAATGGAAAAGATCAGTCCTAGAGAGATAAATACCTGGGAGTGTAAAGTACGGATCGATCGAATGGCGAGTACTGGAGAGTGGCAGGAAGGGATGGAGTGAGAGAGATACATGGGCTGGCACCCTATTAAGATTTATAGACTGCAGAGTGAGAGGGAGGGAGTGACGTGACCGTTCTACAGTCCCAGTGGTTTTTAGTTTCCCACCCTTCTTGAGTCAGTGATTGGGAACCGTCCGATGGATCGTGCGAACGGCGGAGATGGGGATCGTTTGTGATGATTAGATTTAAATTTGATCGTGAGGACGAATATGCCCTTATATTAAAAGACGGGACGGCCCTTTGACTTTAAGTCAGCGCCAAGATTGAGAATTTTCAGGGCCAAGGATGTTGGGACGCCTCATGACGGGCCAGCGGCCGTAAATTCAACAGCCACTGCTCATCTTTTTTCATTATTTGGAATCGATTTTAAATTCGTTATCTTTATTTCAATATTGGCATGAGACATTATGACCCCAAAAAAAAAATATTGGTATGAGACAGAAGGTTTTAAACTTGACATTACTGACAGAAGTCTAGGCATCATTCCCCACTGGCTAGATAACTCTTATTTTAATTCGAAGGCATGGAGACAGGGAAATGCATCTGTTTCAATATTTTTTTTAAAAAACACGATAAAGAGAATTCAGGAAACCGATTAGTTGTGAAATTATTGATTAAACATGTTTTAGACGGAGTATGTTTGAGGGTAATGAAAAGGGGGAGTTTCGCGTGTATGTTGAAGGGAGAAATGATTGGGGTGATAGAGTGATTGATGATTATAGAGTAATGAAATGAAAATGAGTGGGTAGAGTATAGAATAAGGGGGGGAGTGTGGAGAGGAGTCGGCAGCATGGCCTTTGATAGAGTGAGAAGTATCACCTTCAAATTGCCTTTTCCTTAAGGTGGTCACCTAACTAATCCAGCATCCAGCTGGGCACCATCTATCATCAGCATGAAAATTGTCAGCTATCGTTAAATTCCAAAAAAAAAAACAACGAATATAAGCATATTTTTTCTTCTTCTTATGTCACCTTACTTTTAAATTATTTAACAGAAAAATTATAAATAGCTAAATTTAAATTCCGCAGGCCAACTAGTCCCTGTATTGGAAACTACTCAGAGAGGTAGAATTGGGTGTTGCCTTTTCTAGATCAGATTTTTTTTTTCCTATAAAAAACAATCCATGGGATGCGTGAAGCCAAATTTTTGTTATAGGTCTCGTGTCCCATCAATTCATTTGAATTTTTGTAACATCTTAAAGGCGGTGTTTTTGTGTCGAGGTGTAGTCTGTTTAACTGCAATATATCCAATCGATTGCTGGTATCCTGCCAAATAGAAAACATACTTAGTGAGTTAGATCCTTGATTCCTTGTCTTCGTTATCACATATTTTTTTATGTGTCTTCACCATAGGGGTGAGTAATAGATGGATTGGGTTGGTTCGATGGTCAGCCTGTGCCCTATCCATTTATTTTTTCATAGGTACAGGCTAGCCCATGCCTGTGCCTCAGCCCGTTTAAGCCCGTATTAAACGGATTGGGCTAAACCCGTTTGGGTTTTAATGAGTATGGACAGCCCATTTATAAAAAATAAAAATATTTTTTTTATTTAAACCCATTTAAAGTTTTAATAATAATAAAAATAAAATAACAATATTACACACATGATATGATTGTTCATCCTAAAATTAAAAATTAAAATATCATAATAATAGCTACAAATTTATAACTACACAATCTACAATGATTATATAATATAATCATTTATAATCTTAATTATTCAATTGGATTATAATTATACATAATCTACATTATATTTACTTGTGATTATTGTAGATATAACTATCCATATCTCTACAAAATAAATTTAAAAAAGTATATTAGTATATAATAAAAATAAATTTAAATAAATATAATATAATAATTAATACAAAAAATATATGGGCGGGCTACAGGCTGCCCAATGGTCAGCCCACAGCCCGCCCATATAATTTACTGTTTGAGCCCGTTTAAGCCCGCCCATATAATTTACTGTTTGTAGGTGGGTTCATGAGCTCCGAACTAATTGCTCTCCCCTAATCTGGTTGCCTTGTCTCCAGCAAGCCGGCCAACTTGGCTTTGGAGACGAGCATAACCTTCACTTGATTTGTCACTTCAATGTTAGAAGAAAAAAAAAACACAGCATGGCATATTGGTATATAGTACATACGTTGTTTATGACGCAAGAACATCCCGTACCATATTTTATACTACCTCTAATATAAAATTTAATTTATAATATAAATTTAACCTATAATTTAAATTTAAAATTAACTAAACATATTTTTATATTTATAAAAGTGACTATAGATTTTTTTTTAATTTAGATACTTAAAAATATAATTTCCAAATAAGTATCTCCTATTAATATTTTTTAGATTAGAAATACCTTAAATGTCAATTTTATCTTTTTTATATTTTTTGTCCTATTATCAATTTATATAATTATTACTTTACTTCATATATTTTATAATAATTTATTTATAAAAAAATTATCTACATAATAACTATTTAAATATTTATTTTTTAATAATATTTATATATAAAATATATTTTTTAAAATTATTTTAACTTTTAGCTAAACTGAGCTATATGGTAGGGACACTTAGTTAGGGATATAAAAGTAAATGGCGAGTGATGGGAGCACCATGATTGAGGATGAAATGGTAAATAAGGAGAGGGAGATATTTTAGAATTAGGGAATATGGAGGAACAGTGATGGGAGAAGGGGCCGACGGCGTTGCTGCCAAAAGGGAGAGCAGGGTGTAGGCGCGTGGGCATAAGGGTTTCAAGGATGGCGGAAGAAGGGGACAAGAGGAGTAATAAGAAGGTGAAACAGAGCACATGAGATAAGGTGCACTAACATGTGACCTGAGACGCTGCCAGCCAATATCTCGCAGAGAAGTTTATGTACTTTTCACATAAAATTTAAAAAATAAACATAATATTACAAGCTGCCTATCATCATTATTACTAATATTCAATATACTCGTCGCTATTACAAGCTCCTGTGATATTTAGGGAATATTCAATATAGACTCGTACAATATTGTCATAATGCATTAAAAGCAATCATTTGCACTTTTGCAATTGTTTTTAATATTTCGTCATCATACAAAAATGATGAGAATATTAAAATAATTGCAAAAACTATACATTTACGAGTAACAACATGATTTTATTAATAATAATTTATTGAAGCTATTTCAGGATAATAGTATTAGTGTTGCTACCTGTAAGACTATATATAGATATTCATAAAACCCTAACTCGATATACCCACCTAAGCAAGCTTGTAAAAAAAAAAAACTCTATTCAATTTAATAAATATAAAATAAAATTATATATCAGATTATAAAATATAACCTATACCTTTTTTAAGCTGAATACTGGGTAGGGGATTGCTCTACCCATAAGCACTCATTTTTTTATTTTTTTTACTTTTTTTTCTAAATACTATATTTAGAAAGGATAATATGATAGCTACTGGTGACTAAAAGATTATTTTAAAAATATAAGTAGTTAAATATGTAAGTTGCGTATTTTAATATTTATAATTTTTTTAACTTTACTAATTATAATATAATTATATTATAAATTATAATTATTTATTTTATTTTTTTAAAATACTTTATCATTATCAATATTTAAGAAATTGATACAAAATTATACTTATAAATTATTTAAATTTTAATATTCTTTTTTATATATAATGAATTTCAATATTTTAATTATTATATTTTTATTGCATAATTTTTAGTGAATTATAGATATTATTTAACTCTTGAACACATATAAATATGATATTATTTTAAAAATTTATAATTACATATTATTTTTCACAATATGAGCATGACATCACAATTTATACATGCCTAACTTACCTATGCCTAGCCTATAATAATTAAGGCTTTTATTCAATAAAATTAGATATTAAACTATAAAATATAGTATATACTTATTTTAATGAGGTATCAAATAAGAGGTTATTTTGTCAAACTCTATATATGAATATCCCCTGTGACTATATACGTGTAACGGATCTATAAGATCCAACCGTGAAAAGTGTGCGGCTTGCTTGGCACATGAAGCTCGAGAAACGATGGGTCCCGCTAAGATGTTAGCGCTACTACTTTTTTATTAAATTTAAATCTAAAATTGAATATAAATACAATTAGCGTATAAATATTGTTCAGTTAATCATGGTTAGAAAATTGAAGGAGGGCCAAGTACGTCGGCATTCTTACCAAAATGCTATCTACAGTATAATAAATATCCCATTCTATCATCTCATCAGAGTCTGTTTTTCTATCTTTTGGAGTTTGGAGAGAATTGGTAATTTATTATACTGTATATAGAATTTTGGTAAAAATGCCCGAGTAGATCTGAGGGGGGCTAGTGTCAAATTAAAACAGCTTTGTGGGGGGTCCATGTGGTGCCGTGATGCCGGTGCTTGCTTCAGATGCGGTTTAAGTATCACGGCGTATCCAAGATGCAACTAATCTCCAGACGCTAACACTCGTCTCAAGGGCGGTTTTTCAATTACTTCCTGTTTAATGCTTATCTTTATTTTATGTAATTGACGATGACAGCGTATTTTCACCTACTTCTCAACCATCCCTCCCTTCATAACTTTTCTTGTTAAAACCTCCAATCGCATTCTTTTTCTAATAATAATGATATGATTACCCCACCCAATGGTTTGCACAGTTTGTTGTTCTATTTTTATTCACAATTTTTTAATACACGAATTTTCAAATGTGTTTAATTCACTCACGATTCATAATAAAGTAAAATTTTATTTCATCTTATACAATATCAATACTATAGAGTAAGTAGTCAATTACCTTCAAATATAAATTTATATATTAAAAAATTATGATGACTCCCCAAATACTATAATTTAGACTACGACAAAATAATATTTCCCTAAGAGGATTAACTCTAAATGGTTTCAATCACAATTTTTTTATATAAATAAATTTAAATAGATTGGATACTAATTCTTCACTAAAATATGGCTATAAGAGTTTAAAGAGTGGGGGCACTTAAGATGACATGCTGGTATGTCCACCGTGAAAAATATGGGCCGGGCTTTGCTTTATAGGTCCACGGGTTAGTAAGTATCTCCTTGTACATTGTTTTTTTTTAATAGGACTGTTCACTTAAGTCAACAGCCCAATGGACCCAACTGAAAGCGGCCGATTTGTGTCAGGCTTAGTCTTTCAAAATCAGACACGCGACAATGTTGGTGTAGAAGCGTTAGTTGAGGATGTAATATCTGGATAACTTCAATATTATTACTAATAAGAGTTTAGTTTAATAAAAAATATTAGTATTTCATAATTTAATAAATAAAAAATTTAAATCTTTATTATGAGAAGCATCTACCCGGCAATGCCACATAATTGTTGGCTATTGGTTGGATTTATTTGTGATGAGAATTTTAATTTAAGATGTTCGATATGATTGAGTAATATAATTAAATAATGTTGCTGGACAATATGTATTGAGTATTGTAAAATTTGAATAGTATAGTTGATGTTTGTCAAATTTTTTTTAAGTAATTAAATAATATATTTGGTCAAAATTCAAATTCTCCACTGATATAGGCGTAAATAGCATTAGCTGCGTTTTATCTAAACGTGAGAATGATGACGTGATATGTGAAGCATGGCGGGATAATGAGACTGTCTACAAGCTTCTACTCCAAACCTCTTGTGCATATTGCCTCTTAATAATGCCCGATCCATTAGTTTAATAATGCCGAATAACATCACGAGGTGAAGTGGTTGACTATTTTCAAAGGGAGGGCATGTATATAACTGATCTACAAAAAGGGCACTGAAAGTTTGACCATGGGGAGACAGTTATCTAGCCGATATATATTAAAGTAGTAATCAGCAATTTGTTTAATTAACCTATATAATTAATATCCAGTCCTCAATTATTTAATTGAGGGGGTGCATGTGCGTGCGATGTGAGAAAGGCTACTCCTTCAAACCCAACTAACTTGATTTTTTTTTTATAAATTTTTGATAAAAAAAATTATATTTACCTATAATTTAAATATAAGGTCGAGTCTTCATTCCTTTTAAATGATATCAATATCAAGAAAGGTAAATCGTCTATTATTCTTTGATATAAATATAGATATCTATAAATTATATATTTTTCTAAATATTATGATTATAATTATAATAAAATAATATTTTTTAAAAATTAAATATAATTAAAATAATTATATTAATTTTTCAGACAATAGGTCAATTTGAATTATTATTATTATGAAAGAGTGTGGTCGTCTATTTTACGAGTGATTTAATAGCACCGCAGCCTCTTGTTGAGCCCAAGAATTAGCTAACGGTCACTGTCCTGCCAGTCCACTTGCACAATTTTTTTGGTTTTTTGGCCCTGGCTTGAGATTATACCCAGTAGATCTATTTTTAATTCCGATGCCTTTAATTACATATTAATAGTAAACAAATTGATGGAAATAAAAAATAATTAGTCTGGGGGGCGGCCTGGATTAACAATAATGTCACGTTCCTTGGAAAAAAAGGGAATAAGAACGCAATTCATTGTGGCATGGGGAACTTAATTATGATCAGCATCTGCAAGTCTAATCAGTAAATTATAGTTCTTTTTTTTTGGTTGGGTGAAGTAGAATTTGCAACATGCGTGCGTCATGGTGGGTGGGAAAAGTGAGGCGACGACAAAAGGTACAGGAGGAGAAGTCGCAAACACACACAAGTGCAAAGGGGTGAGTCACAGAAGATTAGTAATAATAATATAATTTTAACGGATATTCATAAAATAAATACAAAAATTAATATAATACAAGCGGACAGACAGACAGACACACACGTAATATGATTTAGTAACACGGGAGAATGTTTTTTTTTTTGGCTAGATGAACTGGCGACCTTCCTTTGATTCTGAATTATCCATAATTGCAGCATAAGAAATAGGTGAAGAATGTAATTAGTTTCATTCTTTTATAATTATAATATAAAAGTTTAATCGGGCAAAGGAATAAGGTTGAGAGATTGAGAAGAAAGGGAGTGGGGAAGAGTGAGTTCCAGAATGGACTTTTTATAAAATAAGCAAGGATGATTAATTAATATAAGGATGCGCGATTTAAGAGGGGCATTCATTGGGGGGGGGGGGGGGTTGCCTTCATCCAGACGATGACGCCCCCTTTCATTAGTTTATGGACGATTAGGAGATGCCCAATCTCCCAATGCTGGCTCTACACATATTGAGATATCTCAGAACTGGACCAATCATCATCCGCCACGATGCTCTGTCTGATTTTGATGTCAAAACGGCATGTGGGTACCTAAGCCATCCCCAATCCACTCTGATGCTTCTTTTCTCCTCCCTCCCTCCTTCCTCACCCAACATTATCATATTCATTCATTATTTTCTGTTATTCCCATAGTTCCTTAAAAATAGGACATATACATGCTGGACTCCAATTAGCATCTCGTATTAAATGTCATTAATCAATATCCAAGTTCACTCTGAACTTGTTCCATCCCCTATTAAATCCGAAGCTTTAATCTTTGCCCCAGCTGAGCAATGGGGTGTGCTTGAGAGGCATGATTTGATTTCGCCCTCTTCTGACTCCAACTCGCATAATGGCCAATGCCATTATCATCCAATTAAATCCCACCTGTAAACTATGGCTTTTATTGCTGCGCTTTAAACTCCTTTCACCATTTAAACAAAGCCACGCAAAAGGGGGGAGTTTTCCATCCCTATATAACAATGCCACATCTCGGAGATTTAGTTCTCACCATTAATTCACTAATAAAGGCCCCATAAACAAAAAATAACCTAGACAATGACTGATCACTCGACAGCCCAGTCGCTTCGGATTCCTATCGTTCACTCTCAAGAAATTATTTTCCATTTCTTCGATATAAATATATATATAATTTATAAACCTTTATTGTTTTTTTTAAATATTATGTGGATCCACCGGTCCGGTTGAACTGCCAATATCACGGTTGGTGATAACTAAAAAACCAAAACCCATATTTTGTCGTTTCCCTTATCGACGCTTGTTCTCGGCTTTTGGCTCGTATCCTAGTATTCTCCGCTGGATCGCGTGGTGCCATTTTGGTAAATCTTCGGAACAACGAGGGACACGGAGGAGAAAATACCAGCCACCGAACGACATCCCGCCAAATACTTGCCCAGCACTGGTACGAAAATATACCAAAGAGCACGCGCGCGTCTCAATGGTGAGCAGGGTGGGCCCTGCGCAGCTCATAGGAGAAACCACTGAGCGGGATCATCAGAAGGAGGTGGGAACAGCGCGTGGCTTCAGTTTTTTACTATACCACCGGGAGAGCTTTTAACGGGGTAACATAGGATGATGGAGGAAGGATGAGACCCTGATTCAAGTCGTTGGGAGGGGAGACAGAAGAGCCGGCTACAGAAGCTTTTCTTTTACCTTTTGATAAAGCAATGCTAAATACCCTCCTTTACATCCTTCTCCTTCTCCTGTGTCCTTGGCTGTAATCTCCCTCTCTTTTGCTGTCAAATAATCACTCTGCAAGTCACGCCATCAACATAGCTCTATGTTTTGATTGATCAACATCTGGTGACTGTGTGTAACCTCTTTCAAGCACCATCTTAGCTGCATTCTTATTTTGCATCTGGGTTTTTGTCATTTGTTGAGCTTTTATGGTATTTATGATTCTGATGCTGCGTGTTCTGTTCCTCTCTGTGATTTTTTATTTGCTTCTGTAGCTGCAAGAACCACTGATGCTTTTCTTACTTTGTTGCTTTTGTATTTTATTTCAATTTTTTGATGTCAACTGAAGATTGTTTTCTCACATTAACTGAATTTGGCAAAGAGATTATATGATATTAAGAATGTAATTCAGAAGTTGGTCATTAGTGGTGGCCTATACCACGAAACCTTACTGTCTTCCTGGCAATCCCCTTTCAAATGATCTCAGATTAATGCTTTTTTATAATTCATTTTATCTTTTATCTATTTTTTATTATATCATTCTGTACAATCTTTTTCCTATTTTTTTTTTAACTGGATTAACACAACCTCAGTTAAAATTCTTCTGTATCTATATGTTTTTTGTATGTTTGTTGAGCTGTGGTGGATAATCAATGACTAATTAGATTCTTTTTCTTTATTTCTTTGTCTGTTTGTTTAGGTTAGACACTATTTCAACAACTTAATTTTACATTTCACAGCATAGTTTTAAAAAATTTAAGTTATTAGAACGTAGAAGGGAAAAATTTCTGTTTGAGTCTTGAACTTTATTTTACTTTAGATTCAGTATTGAGATATATTTTTGAACAGTATTGCATTTTAATTTCAGCAGAACACTGAAGAGAGCCATGACGAAGATAAGCCCTTAAGTCAAAGTAAAGATACCAATGGAAACATTTCTTCTTGTTTCAGCTGATGTCAGCTTTGTTTCTGATAGTTTTCCAAAATATAAACTTATACCTGATAACCAAATTATGGAAGAGCTAATGGAGGAAAACCATGAGCCTTCTGTGAAGGATGTTATTGAGAAAGAAGTATCTAACTTGTCAAATCAGCACAAATGCTTCTCAGTTCGTGATCTTGCCAGCAAATTTGACAAAAACTTAGCTGCAGCTGCTAAATTGTCTGATGAGGTACTTGTGTGATTAGGCCATATTTTCTAGAAAATTCAGAATGATATCATGAAGAATACTAAGATTTTTTGTTAATGATTTCAGACGAAGCTAAGAGAGATACTATCTTTGGAAGGACATGTTCTTTTGAAAAAGTTAAGAGATGCATTAGAATCCTTAAAAGGTCATTTGCAAGAAAAATATAAGGAGGATGTGGAGAAGGCTATTTCTATGGTTCGTTTTTCTTGAGGCAACTGAATTATATTGACTACATTGCTCTGTTCAAAATTTGAAACACTCGCTGACTAGAGAATGGAAATGTATGGAAAATCGATTCTATGCAGGTGGAAGCTTTAGCAGTTAAACTGACTCAAAATGAAGGAGAACTAATTCAAGAGAAGTTTGAAGTGAATAACCTAGTGAACTTTCTCAAACAGGTCTTTTATAGAATCTAATGATTTAGAAAATGAAAGACCTATCAATCAGTTTTGTTGACATAGGTTAGTTTTGTTTTACAGGCTTCAGAAGATGCAAAGAAACTTGTGAATCAAGACAAGTCTTTTGCTTGTGCTGAAATTGAGAGTGCTGGAGCAGTAGCGATGAGAATTCGGGAGGCCTTTGAGGAACAGCAAAAAACTTTCCAAACTTCTAAGAGACAGGTTCATTTTGGCTGGTTGCAATGGTTTTATTATTAAATATTAATTAAATTTCTCTAGAATATAATATTGGGGCATAGGGAAGGATTATATGCATAATTTTTGATAAATAATTGCTGTAAATTTGGGTTTTAAGAAAAGAGAGGGTCATTTTTCATATTTCATATGGTGAAGAGCAATGCTACAGTGAGGTCGGAAACAACAAGATAAAGTGCCCTCATGCAGGATACAAGACTAACGCTCTACCATTGAGCAGTAGGGGCTGTGTTGAGGAAGCGCTCTGCTACAGTAGTAGTAATTTTTTCCCTGTCTGAACGCTTCCTTACCGTTAACGGCATATTAAGTGAATCTTATGAGCTTGATTTCCCTTGTTGATATCATATAAGATTGGAATGAACAAAACATCCATTTTGAACTTTGAAGCAACATGAGTTGCAAAGCCTAGGGTATGAACCTTCAAGCTTGGCTTTTTATATATACTACTTCGAGATATTTTATTGCTATTGAATTGATCCATACTTTTAATTTTAATTAGACCTTATACTTTCATTAGACCTTATACTTTTATTGTTGTTTCTTAATTTTAATCTGATTTTCCACGCTGGCAGGATGTGGAAGAACTGATAGAGGAGGTTCAGGAGGCTAGAAGAATCAAATTGTTGCATCATCCAAGCAAGGTAAAGCACTTTTTGCTTGAGTACATGTAGTAGTGGTTTTATTTGATTACCCATTTATGGCAACGGTATATATCTTTCTTCATCAACTGAATTGTATTGCCAGTTGAAATATTTCTAAAGTGATGGATAAATGATCATGAACGGGATTTATTTTCAGGTGATGGCCATGGAACATGAGCTTCGTGCTCTGAGGGATCAAATTCGAGAAAAATCTATTTTCTCAATGAAGCTTCAGGAAGAGGTTTGTTGATATCTAGTTGTTTACTTGTTTTTTGACTAGGAAGAGAGTTTATTCTCAATATGGCTCGATTTGATTAGCCAAATGTTACATATTAACTCGATTTGATCTCATGTAACAACTTTATTTTGGTCTTGCCAGCTTACAATGAGCAAGAAGAATGAGAACCAATCTAGTTTATACAAGTTAGATGGTTCTGAAACTTTAGGTTCATACCTGCAAGTGCACCCTTGCTCAGATGAAGTGCCAGAGACATCGAAATGTTCGTTCCAGTGGTATCGGTTGTCCTCTGAAGGCAGCTGGAGAGAGGTCATTTCAGGTATTTTTGCTTTGTTGTTTGTCTGAATAATCCTCCAAAATTCTGATTTTTGTTATGTGCTTTGTCTGATCTCGGTCACTTTTATTCATCAGGTGCCAACAGATCAATATATGCTCCAGATCCCTTTGATATTGGGCGAATCTTACAAGTAGACATTGTTTGCAATGGCAAAAAAGTCACATTAACAACTGATCCCATTCAAACTGGTTGGCTCTGATTATGGATCTAATCTTCTTCTTTGGTTCACTTGTTTCCATATGTAAAGTTTAACTTCTAATAATCTGTTGTCTAACAGTTTCAGGACTTAGAAGTCACGTGGACTCGCTCCTTCAAAAGTCTAATACAGAATTTAATGTATGCTATCCTTTTTCAATTTCAAACCTGTAATTTTATGAGTTTCAGGCGAAATATACGATAGTGGAATGTATTGGTAAGTGACATGACAAAACTTGGCCAAATCATAATTTGCTTAAATATATGGTGATTTACAGGTTGTGATTTCTCAGACGAATGGACAAGATCACTCATCACATTCAGTTCATGCATTTAATGCGGGGAGAATGAGGATGAAGTTATCCAGAGGTTGGATTACAAAAGCTAGAGAAATTTACTCCCCATCCATGCAGGTAAATTAAGTTCATGTTTGAACCCGAACTAAAAGTTAAAAGCTGCATTGTTTCTCAGTTTCTCAATCCTTAAAAGAGCATCGGGTTCATTAAACCTGGTACGTTAAACTAACAAGAATGTTTCTTGTAAGTATAGCTATGTGGAGTGAGAAGCGATAGCAGCAATGCAGCTAAGGCGTTGTTTTGGCTAGCAAGGAAGGGATTGTCGTTTGTATTAACGTTTGAATCAGAAAGAGAGAGGAATGCAGCCATTATGGTTGCCAGGAAACATGCTCTTGACTGCAATGCGAGTCTTCTTCTTTTCTGACTTGAGACTCTTGTCATTTATCCTTACTTAGTATTTGATCCTGCACATGTGGTTACAGGTGGTGCTGGCTGGGCCCGAGGATGTAGTATAGAGGGCAAAAGTTTCGACACAAGTGAGATTTATCATATTTAGCGTGAGTATATATACGTACATGTGAGCTTGTTTTGTTGTTTTTGTGATATGGGGCTTCCACTAATTGGGTTGTGCTTGTTGTTCTAAGTATGGTTTTTTTTTTTAAAAAAAAAATCCTAATTAAAATGTGTTGGCAAGTTCATCTCTTATAATTATTATTAGTTCATTTCTTCATGATGGCCGATTTGCATTTCACTGCTGTGTAGACTATAGTATTTTGATACATTCTTCATCGGCTTCTGCTATTCTCTAAATTTTCCACGTGGATGTCAGCTCTATAAGTTCAGTATGGGAAGCTTTTCTGTCTTCACGGTGATAATGGTGGAATAATATCTGTGTTTGAATTGCCCATAAAAAGAATAGATTTCAGTCTGTTAATGATCCTATCACTTATGAATAGAGTTTGATTGCGTGCTCCTAACACAGTAAGATTTATCTCTTCCAAAATAAACATTAAGTTGGGTAAAAAAAAAACATGAAGGAGTGACGACATTATCCTATTTTTATCCTATTTTTATCTCAGACATTGACACATTCATGTTATGATAATCCTAGTAGTTCAGATGGCAAAGAAGGAATTGCAGTAACAAATAGCTACTGAATATATATATCTTCATTAATCAATTAACAGCCACGAGCTAAAATATAGAGGTTCGATAGCAGAAATTCAAGGGTAACAGTAGGAAAGGAATTACAGAGGAAAGGGAAGAAGTTATTCAGAGAGGAGAGTCACTGAAAAATTCATGGATGCCCTACTACATTAGTCACTGCAAAAAAAAAAAACATTATTTTAAAAGGTTTTTGAGCTAAATTTTAATTTAAAAAAAATAAAATAAATAGTTATATTTATCTAAAACTATAATTTAGATAAACTATTGAAATTAACTTTTAAAACGAGTTTATAGACTACTCAATTACTATTTTACTTTTATTTTTTCTTACACCTTGTCTTCTCTTTTCGCTCTCTTTTCTCATCTCTACTCTCATATTTTTATTAACATTATACAATTTTTAATAATTTTCTATTTATAAAAGTCTTTCTAATAATAACTATCTAAAAAATAATTTATTAATAAATATTTTTTTTATAATTTATTTTTTAAAAATACTTTTTTTAAAATTATCTAATTTTTTTTTAAACAGGCTTATAGCCAATATATCCTTTCAAGTCTCGATTTCTTTCATTCCTTCGAGCCCAAACTTTTTGGCCCACTTGTTGCAAGATTCGGTCCATTTCCTTATAATATATTAGTCCAAAAAAAAAACAGAGATGGGCTTTGGGTTTCGGACTTAATTTTGATTAAATAATCATGAATCTTAACGACTCAGCTAAATTAAATTCCTTTTTATATTCCCTTTCTTCTCTACTTGAGAGATGAGGGTTCTTTATTGGAGGGAGTTAGAGGCCACTTTAACGTTGAGATGAGATATACTTTATTTTAATAACTTATAAATTGAACATTTGTTATATTACTTTTTAAAAGAAGTACCTTTATATTTTGATTTCTAAAAAACGAAGCAATTTTTAAATTTGGCCCTTCATTAATTGTTTTTTTTTTCAATTTGATCTCACAAATAGATATTTCTTGTTTTAATCGTTTATGAATTAAATTTTTATTTACAATAATTTTATACCAATATGTTGCAAATAAAATTAATAAAATATAATTATATAAATTTTTTTATTAATTTTTTTGTTTATGTGTGATCAACTAAAAGAACTATCCTTCATACAGAGTCAAAACGGTGTTAGGTAAAACTTTTTTCCCGATTAATTTACTGCCCACGTGCCTTCAGTAGACAGTAGTAACATGGACATTTCATGAAACTTAGGTTCGCTATCCTTATTAATTATGACCTTGCCATTTTTGTTGTTTTTTTTAATATGTAATACGATCATTTGCGCCCCTCCAACGGCTAAAACAGATCAGCGACGCTGCACCGTCGGATTATACTTTAAGGATCCAACGGTATAGAATTTGGAAAAATAGAACCGTTGGAAGGGAAGCGTCGCCCCTCGCAGCTTCAAAAGGAATGGGTTTCCTCTGCCCCATCTTCTTCATCACGTTCGTCAGCCAGCGACGAAGGGGAGGGAGAGGGAAAGAGAGAAGGAGAACATTCTCTGATTTCGGAAGGGGGATTTTCACAAGACGTCGTCTTCACTTTTACCTCTGCTACTTCACACTTCAAGTTTCAAATGGCCACAAGAACCGTTGTTCCACAAGAAGCAGTCAGAGGTATTGAAGTTCATCCAATCTCATTTGATTCCCATTTTCGTGTTTCCTGTACAATGTTTCTGAAGAACAATTTTTTGTATCTTCTTTTTCCGGTGAGGTTTGGATGAAATTCAGACAAAAAGTATCAGTAATTAACTGCTTTGTTCCAGTTTATCACCTTCTTAATGTGCTTATATTTTGGGGTGAATGTCATGTATAGGGGAGGCAGGGGTTGGAGGAGTAAAGCAGCAGAAGAAGAATGGAGCGGTGGAGGGAAGAAATCGCAGAGCCCTCGGCGACATAGGAAATAATCATCAGGTTCCTGCTAGAGGCATAGAAGTCGTCAAGCCCAACCGTCCCGTCACCAGGTCTCTCTCTCTCTCTCTATATATATATGCCTATAAATCTATCTATTTATCTCTCTCTGTTTGTTTTCTTCTGCTTGTGAGCTACATTCTCGATTACTACTTCATCTCATCATTTTTTTGTTCTTTTAGGAGCTTCCGTGCCCAACTGCTTGCTAATGCCCAAGCTGCTGCTGAAAACAACAAGGTTAACTCTCTATTACTGTTTTCTCTCCTAAATCTGGCTCTTCAATTTCAGTTTCGGATTATGATGATCATATGGGGTGCTTGTCAAACTGCAGAAACAGGCTTGTGCAAATGTTGGTGGACCTCCTCCTCCTATTCTCGATGTGATTGATAATAGAGCCGCGCCTAAGCCTGCTCAGAAAGCAGTCTTTGTTAAACCCAGGAATGAACATGTTGCTGAAATAAAATCGGAAGAAGAAGTTAGAAAGGAGAAGATTGTGAGCAAGAAGAAAGGAGATGAAAAACCAAAGAAGAAACCCCACACTCTCACTTCAGTACTCACAGCTCGAAGCAAGGTTGAGAAATTACCTTCCCTTTGTACTTTCACTCACTTATCTTAATTAGTTATCCATTTATAAGTCCTCACCAGCAAACGTTCTTGCAGTTAGCATGTGGTGTGACCAACAAACCAAAGGAGCAGATTGTCGATATTGATGCTGCTGACACAGAGAATGAACTTGCAGCTGTGGAGTATCTTGAAGACATTTACAAGTTCTATAAGCTAGTTGAGGTATCAACCATGTTATGTCTATTTCTATCTGTGACTAATTTGCTTTAGTCATCATAGTATTTTGAGTTTTTGATTCGTCTTTGTATGTGGTGGTGGTGCAGAATGAGAACCGTCCTCACGACTACATTGACTCACAGCTTGAGATTAATGAAAAGATGAGAGCAATATTGGTTGATTGGCTCATAGATGTGCACTCCAAGTTTGATCTTTCGCCTGAAACTCTTTATCTAACTGTCAATATAATAGATCGATTCCTTTCAAGCAAGATCTTGCCAAGAAGGGAGCTTCAACTGGTTGGCATCAGCGCCATGCTCATGGCTTCCAAGTATGAAGAAATCTGGCCACCTCAGGTTGGAGTTTTCCCCGGCTTTATCAGTGTCTGTATATTTATACTATGAAGAAATTGATAGTTGACCGAGATGAACTCATTCTTGTGCTGCAGGTCAACGACTTTGTTTTCCTGTCGGATAGAGCTTATACTCATGAACAGATACTTGCAATGGAGAAAACCATTCTGGGAAAGCTGGAATGGACTTTGACCGTACCTACGCACTATGTGTTCCTGGTTCGTTTCATCAAGGCATCGGTCCCAGATGAGGAGGTGAGTTTAAGAGACAGAGACATTTGAGAAGCAGAAAGTCAAGTGTGCGTTGATATGATTTATGAGGAAATTAAATGAATGATGATGATTTGTGCAGTTGGAAAACACGGTGCATTTTCTTGCTGAGTTAGGACTGATGAATTACGAGAGCATGATAAAGCATAGCCCATCGAAGGTGGCGGCGTCAGCAGTGTATGCGGCTCGTTGCACTCTGAATAAGAGCCCCTACTGGAACGAGACGCTCAGTCTTCATACGGGTTACTCAGAAGAACAACTCATGTATGTGTGTGCGCGCGCGTATGAATAACTGTGTTGTTGTTTGTACATTGAAATGTTGTGTTTTGTTGGTTTGTTTTGATACTATAGTTATTGAATGAAAACACAGGGATTGTGCGAGAGAATTGGTGAGGTGCCACTCCATGGTTGGGAGTGGGAAGCTGCGGGCAGTGTACAGAAAGTACTCAGATGTAAAGAGAGGGACGGTGGCGCTGCTTTCGCCGGCTAAGAATCTCTTACAGTTAGGGGAAGCTGAAGGAGGAAGATGAAGAATCACTTACACATGAATGACTGTTGAAATGTGCAATAACCATTTGTTATTGTTCTTGCCGATTGATTTTTCGTATGCGAGATTGTATTAATTAATATTCATATTGTTTCCATGAGATTGACCCAATCATTTGGTTTCATACTCCTATTGTTTTTGTCGCCCAGAATAAATGCTTGTTTGATGATTTGTGAAGAAGCATGGTTATATATATGCCCAGCAACTGGACTTAAAAATATTTTTTCAAGGAGAGATTTTGATTCTTTCGAACTGCCGCTTATCATCCTCAGCAAATTTAGTGTTGAGGCCCTCTTAATAATGGGGCTGACAGCAAAACATATAAAATAAAGCCCAATATAACTTGAGCAATCTTTGACTTAAGCAAACTTTCGGCCTCTAATAACTTAAAATAGAAAATATCCATCATCTTAACTTCAGGTTAATCTTGACTTTAAAAACTTAATTTTATGAAATGTCCTTCCTTTTGGTCCTCATCCTAACATTGTTGGTTTTATTCAATATTAAGGTTTTAAAATGTTAAGAAAAGCATTCATAAATACTGGTACATTAAATTTAATTTATTAAAATAATAATGATTGATGAAAAATTGAAATTGGAGATTAATAACAGTGACTCCATCATCTTTACAGGACTATCATATCACAGATAGTGGGAAGAATAATTTAAAAAGATGGAAGGAATGAAAGCTGCCATGGAGTCTGGAGGGGAGAAAAAGATAGGGTTCATCATATGATTGGCTTCTAAAAGCTGAGATGAGATCGCTCGCAAAAAATTAAATGCTCTCATAATTAGAACATGACAAATTTGAGGATCCTTTTTATGTTATGCCCCCCAAATGCTATCATGAACTAATCAGTAGATCTCATCCATAACTGAAAAGCACAGGGTCCACTTTGAAGGCGAATGAATACTGAGCATATAACACAGTGCCACTATACCATATTTCCATTTTCTATTAGTAATTATAAATAACCCACAAAATTTATATCATTTTCACTTAACTCGATACACTATTTCCCAAGTGTGACAACAGCAGCATGCCCTTTTATTTATTCCCTAGTACTGGTACTATACTAAAATAAAACAATTGATGATGTTTGGTGTTTTCTATGGGCAATAATTGTAGTATGAGGATAAGTGGCTAATAATGGAGAGACACGAATTGGAATCTTTTCATGCGTTCACTGACTCTTACTCCCAAAAAGTAACATTTGTTCCCAACCCTTTTGACTCTTCTTTCCCTTCTCTGTATCCTCCTTTATTTTCCCCTTATTCTTATTTATGCTCTGTTTCATCCCCAAAAAAGCATACCCCCACTTCATTTGTTTTATTCTTTTTGGGGCATATGTTATTCCTTTATTTCTTTCTTGGCTAATGGGTTGGTTTGTAACTAAAAAATAATGAAAAGAGAACTAGTAGGTCTCTGTCTGCTCTTCATCCTTTGGGATAGATTCCTTATTCACATTCAAAAAGTCTAAATCTTTATCTTTTGAAATTAAGGATAACAGCTATGTACTCTGAACCAGACACCACTTCTGCTGTCCCTTCCCTGTCTGCAAACACTACAAGCTAAACCCCTTTTAGTGTCTCTTTAGCACTTTAATTTAAAAATTTTGTATATAAAATTTTAATTTAAAAAAAAATTAAACGAACAATTATTTTTGTCTAAAATAATTTTAGCAAAAATTATAATTTAAAACTATAGTTTTAAATAAACTACTGAAAATAGCTTTTAAAACAGTAAAATAACTTATAGACTATCTAATTATTATCTTATTCTTACTTTTTCTTATACCCTCTCTCTTCTCTTATCTCTCATTTCTTTTCTCTCTCATTTATCTTTTCTACACTTTCTCTCATATTTTATTTCTTCTCTACCCACTTTCCTTTATCATATTTTTAATCAAATCATATTTTTTTAATAATTTACTATAATATAAAAAATAATTCTATTACTAATTATTTAAATATTTTTATTTTTAAAATATATTTTTTTTAAAATTTATTCTTTAAAATTTATTATTTTTATAATTTATTATCTAAAAATTAATCTAAACATGTCCTGCTATACAAGTTAAGAATCTTTGCATCTCTCCCTCTCAGCACAATATCATTTTTCTTGTCCTAATCTCCCTGGCATGTGTCTCCCACGCGCCACTCCTCCCTATGATCTCCGGGATCGTAGATACTGGACAGGACCTATGCCTGTGATCTAGCAGAGCGAATGGGAAGAAAGCTGATTTTCACCTGATATGGCAATGCATCGGAGAACCGGTGCGTGGATGACGCGCCGCCGTGTGTGGCGGAGTGAGGAAATAGAGATGTGTCAGCCCCGACTCTGGAGTAATAAAGCTTACTAATAAAAGACCCCTCAAATCCCGGAAAATAAATCCCATAAAAAAGTCGTAATAAAAGGATCAGCGAATAGTAACTTCAATAAAAGCTGAAAAGAAGAAAACAAGATCCACCTCGATCGTTTCTCCACCCTCCTCTCCAACTCCCCTTCCCTCTCCACCACCAACTCCGCCACTACCATCACCCCTACCTTCGTAGGAAATCCTGTCTCCCCCATCTCTTTCTCTCTCCTCGAATTTTAGACACAGATTCTACACTAGAATCATATCACATCACTGTCTCTACCACCACTTCCGCTGTTTCATTTCCATTCTTTTACTTTCCTTGTCAAAACTCAGACATCCAGTTATTTATTCAATATCTTTATCTAAAACTCTAGTCTTCTTTCCAGATCATCAAAACCCAGTGACCAGAAAAGAGAGAAGAGAAACAGTGGAATTGGGTTTGTTCTGGTTCAGATTTGGACGATGATGAGGGAGGACGACTCGAATTGGTTCTTGAGATGGGAAGAGGGACTTCCTTCCCCAGACGAACTCATGCCTCTCTCCCAAACCCTAATCACGCCTGATCTTGCCATGGCTTTCGACATTCGAAACCCCCACAGTAATGGCCCTCACCCTCAAATCCCTCAACCCCCACCTCCTTCGAATCCCTTCCCTTCTCCCGGAAATCCCACACAGCCAAACTCTGCTGAATTTACCGATTCCGCGGAGCTGGGTTCTGGAACCGCCGGTGAAGAGCCCGCACGCACCCTCAAGCGCCCTCGCCTCGTCTGGACTCCACAACTTCACAAAAGGTTTGTGGATGCCGTCGCCCACTTGGGTATAAAAAATGCTGTGCCAAAAACCATAATGCAGCTGATGAGTGTGGATGGGTTGACCAGGGAAAACGTGGCCAGTCATTTGCAAAAATATCGACTTTATTTGAAGCGCATGCAGGGACTATCCGCCGGTGGCGCCGGCAGCGGTGGCGGAGCTGGGTTGGTTGCCTTGTCTGATCCTGCCACTGATCATCTATTTGCAAGCGCCCCCGTGCCGCCCCATTTCTTACATCCTGCAGCTAGGTCCAATTCCGACCATTTCTTGCCGTTCGTGCCGGTTCCGGCGGCTCTGCAGCATCACCATCACCACCAACAGAATATGGCCCATCCCCAATTGCAGCAGCAGTATCACAGACAAGTGGGGCATTTTGGATCGCCGCCGAATGGGGGCTTCGAGCATACGTTTCTGACAAGGCAACCGCTTCATAGGATGGGTCAAGCAATGCAGCACAGTCCAGTACCTGGATATGTAGAGGACATGGAATCGGCTAACGCAGCTGGAGGGAGAAAGGTTCTTACTTTATTTCCCACCGGAGATGATTGAAATTTGGGTTATAGTGGTAATTAGATCATCCACCTTATAGTCTTGTGAAATTAACGTGTGGTGGTGCAATGCATAATGCATTATTTGAGTTTCTTCACGGTCTTAAAATTATTTAGGTGTTAGTCGTATTAGAGTTCTGAGTAATGTTGGGAGGGTACTGATTGGTTTTGGAGCCTAGTTATTATTTGCAGATCCAAAAGTTCAGCTGTCTTGGTCTGGTGGAATAATCGGGCGTGGCTCATAATAAAATGAGTGATTGGGATTAATTGTTACTTTGGTAGATTCGACAGTGGTGTCCTTCCTGTAGACAATCACGTCTGTAATTACGTTGTTGGTCGTAGTCTATTCTACGTCTGTAATCACGTCTGTAATTACAGTGGTGTTCCTTTTGGGCAGCAACAATATATGCAAGCCTGTTTCTCTCTGTTTGTTGGTTCATCATCACATATAATGTTCCAGCTTGGGAAGTTCTATGTTGGCATTCATGTCACGAGTGGTTGAAGCAACAAGTTCGGTATCTGTGAGCCTTCAGGGGATAATAAAGTATGCATTGAGTTCAATAGAAAAGCAGAGAAGCATATCTTGTTGCTTCATTTGGATGTGAATTCTATTGTGGAAGACTTGTGTCCTTGAGTGTCAAGTTTTTTGTCCTTTTGAAGAAGACTTCAATGTCAGATGTAAGGCTTTCTTTTCAGGCTATAATCTTTTTGTTTCCACTTGGCTTAATCTCTATGCTGCATGAGCTCAAAATAGACTAGTTTCCACTATTTCTGTGTTTATCCTGCCTAAAAAGAACACGATCAGTTCATTCTTACTTTAATCTGGATTTTTTCTTGTCTGACTAGCTTTAATCTTATGATATATTTCGTTCTTTAAATTTTTCTACTGTACTCGGTGATTCTGACATTAGTCATGTTATAGCTCATGTCTTTACTTCTATCTTCGTGCCATAGTCTTAGATTCAACTCATTATTCTGTTTCTTCAGCAGAGCACTAATTCAGTAATTGCAGAATTCCACGACACCCTTGTCATCCAACGCGAGAGTGCTTGTAACTTAGAATTGAATTTTCTGTCTCATATTTATCGGTGTTTTAAGGTGGTTATTTGTTATGTTGTTGCCTGAGTGCAATAATCTTTCTAAACAAAAATAGCTCCAACCCTGCAGGATGGTTTTGACTGAAAAGTTGTCGATCAAATGCATGCTTAAACTAGGATTACTTTCATTGTGGACAAATGTAGTCAATAGGTGAGTTTGGATGAACAATTTATGATGCATTTCAATTCCATCATTAGAAACGAGTAGCAAAAACGCTTTCTTTTTTTATACTATCCATCAAAATCGGTTATACTATTAGACCACTTCATAGGAAAAACACATTATCTGATAACAAGAAAAGCGACAGCCAGCTTGGGGATGATGGGCTCTTCGGCCACTATTAGATTAACCCGGCGAAGTTTTCATGGCCAACAAAAGGAAAAAGTAAAGAAATTTCCACGAATGCATTTGAGGTCATGTTCATTTGTATTGAATGGAGTACTGTAGTGGAATTTAGCACACAGTAGTTTAAAGCATGGCCTGTTTCTTGTTTCTTCCTGGACACATTCGTCGTCACCGAATCCAAATCGACATATCCCATTTGCATGCTCTCCGCGTGTGGGCCACCACCAAATCCGATCGGTATTCAATAAAGTCCACCGTCCAATCCTGTGTTGCTCACTATCGTTTGCACATATAACGCTTTCTTTGAAGAATATACCCAACAATCTCCTCCCATTCTTACCACTTAGATTTCAAAACAAAATTAATTTATAATTTATAATTTTAAGAGTGTTTTTACTAGTAATAATTGAGTTTTGACAGTTAACCTCACTTCAACTTGGTCCCCAAAATAGAATCCCATCAATACCCTCTTAAAAAAGAAAAGGAAAACCCATCACGAAGTCACAAACATCATGTGACCACTCATTAGCTCACTCCAAATATCCAAAAGCTCTTTATCGTGGTAGGCCCCTCAATATTTTCATTTCATTCAATCTCTTAAAAAACAATGCTTAAGAATCTTTGAATATTCCAAATTCAGTAACCCACACTAAGTAATCAGTCTCGCCAGAAACAACTAACGTAAATGCTTTACTATAACCATCAAAACTGAAAATACAAAGGCAAACTGCTAACTGATACAAGGTTTTACAACAGAGGACTGAAAAAATCAACCTAAACCTGAAGCTAAGCTATAACTTGGTGCGCGCAAATCAATCATTCCTCCACTTAACCAATATCTAGTAGTTCTGCGAATAGTCAAAGCTTAACGGTTGCTGACCGAATGGAGCCTGCAAATGAACAAGAGAACGAAATGCTTGGTGAGACATGCAGATGTGCAAACACCCAAAGAAATCACGTGCTCCCAACACTCTATTGTCAAGAGTGCAAAACAAAGCTAATCACACACGAACATAAATTGAAAGCCAAAATTCCATGCAAGGTGTTCCCTAAAGAAAGTGCAAAGAGATATAACACGCAGGCTACAGCAATGAATTAATGAACCATTAGGCATATTTAAAACACAGGCCTTAAGCTACAACATCCAAATAATGTATGGCGAGACGGTTTTATTTTCTAAGATGTCCTGACATTTCAAAGCTCAAAAGACATAAATCACTCATCAAGTATAATGAAATCATAGAATTAACAATGGCTTACCTGGTAAACCGCATGTCTAAACTGGTCATACGTATGCGCATACATCATGGCAGGGCTTGCCCACTGTAGGTAAGCATCGTTCCCAGATGACTGATTCACTCCTGTGGCATAGGGACTCATTACTTGGTTTGTAGGGGGTACAAAGCCAAGTGAAGCTTGAGTTTGTGACATATGACCCATCTGATTAAAATTGGGGTCATATTGAGCAAATGAAGGCTGAACTTCTGGCAAATTATAAGGCACCAAGCTTAGAATAGAGTTTGCAGTGCTTCTAGAATACCTGCACATGTGAAGTGTTTCAACAATATGAATAAACTCGTCCCATATTAAATATAAACCCAATTTGAATCACTTCAGCTACCAGATAGTGACAAAAACTTTAAAGGAGAAGACATATAACACATCTTTTAAAATAAAAAGTTCTACAAAAGTACTTGAATTCAACTCCCATCAGATACCATTCAACCCATGGAAATATCTCTCCTTCCCTCCCTCACACACATATACACCACGTGACAATTACTTTTTTTTCGTTTTTCAACTTTACCGTATTATAGCAATTAGTCTAAAAGCATAAGTAAAGCACCAAAATGTATTCTTATATAGACACAACAAAGGTTTTCAAGTAAAAACAACGCAACAAAAAAATGGCTGACCAAGCATTGTTTTGCAAATTGAGACCGCGGCATCAAGGTCTGGCAAACTACCAAACAATAAGACGTGGAGGCAGAACTAACCTTCCATAGCTACGATCATAGTCAGGATCACTACGATCCTTTTCCCTGTCTCTGAGAATGGCAACTCGAGTAGAACCTATGTCTTTCCCACTATTGCATTTTTCAGAATCCACAATGGAATTCCTGCTAGTTTCATTTTCATCTTTGCTCATACAAGAATTTTTTCCATCCAATGGAATCTGTGACAGATCATTCAAATCATAACTTCTAGAGCTACTAAAGATGCGAGCTCGTGCCCGGTCATATTCCTCTTTCCTCTCTTCCACACTCCTCAAAAAAATTCCTGTTCTCCCTGCTACATTGGCTTCATTTACGTTGGATCTACAGGGTCTGGGTTTTATGGCAATTTTAATCTGCTCAGGCTTATCAGTTTCTAACTGTTTGGCAGGTATTTCAGATAAGCGAACCACAGGGTACCTGCTTTCTGCCAACTTTCTTACCACAATTTTACTTCCCTGGCCGTCTAAACCATCTTGAACCATTGTTTCCATGCCGTAGTGTTGAGCAACACGATGTGCTGCCAAACGGAGATAAGTAGAAGGGAAATGTTGGAACTCAAAATGCTGCTGATCAGCACTATTCAGAAACCTTTGGATATCAAGTTCCATCCGCAAAACTAAATGTGTGGAACAAATAAGTATATACTCAAATGAAAAAATGCCATGATTTATATATTAAAAGAATGGGGAAAATCATAAGAAAAGAACCGCAACACAGTCAACATCAAAATTACCAGGTGAAGATTATGTGTACAAGGCCTACTACTTTAAGTATCTGACAAAACAATAAACGATTTAGCACAAAAAATCCAACAAAGCACTGGAATATCTAGGTCAGAAGGCCCCAAATAGATTATTAAAATATATACCAGAAAGACAACTCAACGCATGCACCATTTCTTTATAAACAAAACCGCAGATATCTAATAATTAAAAAACAGATGCATTCTTATACAATTTCAAATCCTTGGCTATCTTACGTCACAATTTTCTAATCACATTAGAATCCAAATTGACTGTTAAGTTATCATTGTTTGGCTGCAAAACCGATTGAAATCTAGATAATCATGGCCTATGCTAGCAATGTGTATTGTAAATCCTATTTCAAGATGTAGTATCCAATAAAAGACGACAACAACAACAAGCCTTATCCCATTAAATGGGGTCGGTTACATGTATCATACGACATTATTGTGCTCTATCAAAAACTAAATCCTTGGATAAGTTATTAACCAAGAGATCCCGCTCAATGACCTCTTTTAGCGTTGTCTTTGGCCTTCCTCTAGTCCTTTTAACCAGTGTCCATACTGTTTGATCCATCCTCTTCACTGGCGCATCCCTTGGCCTTCTTTGTACGTGTCCAAACCATTTAAGACGGTTCTCTACCATTTTCTCTTCAATAGGAGACCCACCAACAAAATTTATATAGTCCATAAAATGTTTCTGAGTATTAAAAATGGAATACCAAAATCCAAAATATGAGCTTAAAACATTAAACTTCTTTTTTCCGTCTCAACTCCTGGATTATTTCATCAAAATTTATATCCGGAAATCATGAAAGGTCAACACAGTATCTTTTGGATGATTAAGTTCTGAATGCTTTGTTTCTGGAAGTGAGTTTGAATTACACTAATCAAGTAGTATCTTAGACGGTGTGGACGTCAAATTCCTCAGTCACCCTAAAAGTTTAATAATAATATCTCTGGAGCTTGCTTCTCTGGTCCTGACCATAAGATTGCCTTCCCCATCAATAGCAAGCTCAACATTTAGAATCAAATTCGGGATTCTCTATTTTATACTCATAGTACTAATCATAAGGGTAGAGAGAACCATCGGAATTATTCCAGATCAGACACAGCAATGGCCGAGACAAAATTGCGGCATTTTATCCAAAACCTGAGCCGACATTCTATTCGATGACAATAATCAAGAGAAGAGAAAAGATAAAAAAACGAGAGAGACCGAAAGCTCAATCCATTGACAAAAATGATTTCACATAAAGCCCATAAATCGGGGCAATCTAATAACAAAAAACCCAAATCTCATGTCAGATACAACATCAAACAGAGCCTGCAGTACGAGATTTAAATAAAAACAGAAAAGGGTACAAGGAATACTGACTGGTTAGACGGTGACGAGAATTTTGGAGAGCCTCAACCAAGAAGGGGTCAACCATTGACTCTCTGTCTTTCAACCCAGAAGTCCCATCGACTGAAACAGATGAAGAATCCATCGCTAAGAACAATCTCCAAAAACTCAATCCGGAAACTTCTTCCCCTCGCTCTGAAGGAAAAGACAGGAGGAAGAAAAGGATTTGTGCCTAAAAAGCACGAGAAAGATAACACACTTATCTCTTCCTCACTAAGAAAGAAAGAAATTTAATTTATACGTATATATTTGGTCAAATAATAGAATAAATATCCTGTCCCCTAATCGTTTCCGACTCGCTCCTTCGATGGGAAAAGACGAAGGCTTTGTTTGGTTTATCATAGTGAGAATAGATTATATTAAATTAAGAGAAGATAAAAAAAGATAAAAAAAGTTAATAAATAATATTTTTTATTTAGTTTAAAAAGGAAAGGGAGAGGGATTAATTAAAAATTGACAAAAATACCTTTATCTCTTTATTTAAATTTATTTATTCTTTATTTATAATATTCATATTAAAATTAATATTTTTTAATTTATAAATCTTAAAATTTTTTATCTCATTTATATATATAATAAAAATAAAAAAAATAAAAAATGTTAAAATTTTAACATTATTTTTATTAATTTTATAATTATTATATATTTTAATATAATATATAAATAATTTATTATACTTATTAAATTTTATTATAATTATTATGTAATTAAAGAAAAAAATTAGATATAAAAAAATAAAAAAGGTTAGAGGGTATAATTGGAATATTAAAAAAAATTTAAGGGTATTTTAGTTAAAAAGGGGTAAAATTTTCTCTCTCCTCCAAAAATTCCCACTTTTAAAGGGAAGGGGAGGGGACCACAAAAAAATAAAAAATTTCCCCTCTCCTCTCCTCCATTTTTCTTAATCAAATACATTTTTTCCCCCTCCTCTCTAAAATCTTCTAACCAAACAAACCCGAAGGGTCGCCGCGTTATCTTCTGGTGAATGTGTACGTATAGTTTGAACTTTGAAGAGCCGATATTTAAGATTGATCCAAATCAAACTTAAATTTTTTATATTCTTTTATCACAAACGTTACATCAGAGTAAAAAAATTATTTGTTTATTGATCAAACAATGTACTTTTGTAATTTTTTGGCGAGGACAAGTTATACGTGTGATTTTTTACATTATTAATAATTTTTCAAATTACAAATATTTTCTATTATTAAGGATATATATAAATAATGAAAATTAATGTTATTAAGAATTCAAAATTAAAGTCATGTATAAGTTTTTAAGAGATATATTTATCTATTAAAATATTAGCACCTCAAAAAATTAATATTGTTTGATAAGTTTAACGGTCCTTTTAGTTTAATTTTTAGAGAAATTTTTATGCAAAATAAATAATTTTAAAGAGCTTATGGTAATGTTTTTTTAGAAAAAAATTTATAAAAAAATAATTTTGAATAAAATGAGTTTTTAGATAATTATTATCATAATAGATTTTATTATTGGTAAATTATTAGAAAGTGTATAAGATAAAAATAATAAGTGCGAGCACTATTCATCTCTTTTACCATCGTCATCCCTCCTACATTGTCGATAGTAATGACTCGACAAACAAAAATGACAGAAGAGCAAAGAAACAACTGCCGGTAGAAATCTAGATAGAGAGAGTGACCTACAGGATGACGATAGAGCTCGATGAGATGATGGAAGGGGGCAACAAAACTCGATGATGATGAAAGATATGAAATGAAGATGACATGATAGAGCTTATCGTTATAATTGCCTCCTTTATAGATCTAGCATTGGGATGATGAAAATTGGCGGTGACAATAGACAGTAAAACCAGTGATAATGGAAGGTGATACCAACAACGACAGATGACGACGCTAAGGGAAAAGATCATAAACGAAAGGAGAAGAGAGAGGAGATAATGGTAAAAAATATAGATAAAATAGTCATTTAATAGCTTATAATCTATTTTTTATATCTATAAACTATTCCTATAGATTTATTTGAAATAATAGTTTGATTTATAAACTTTTTTAAATATTTAAAAACTATTTATTTAACTTAATTTGGGTCAAAATTTTTTATAAAATTTTGGTTTCGGATGAAACTAAATACACTGGATATCTCAATCCAATCTGGATGAGCTTGTGCTGCAATATATGATTTTTGTAAAAAAAATTCATTTTTCATTAGGATATTGAATTAATAGAATAGAAAAAAATAATAATACTAGTTTTAATATAATAGTTTATATTGAGTAACAAGGTATACATTGCAAATTATCAATTAAAAGCAATCAATTCGGTTGATTTTTAATTAATAGAATGTTTATTAAATATAACTGTTTATATTCAATTTAAATTAATTGAGTTATATTTTTTTATATTTTTTTTTCAAATAACATACATATATTTTCAATTTGTATGAGTGTGTCTTGAGTTCTTTATAAGCTAAATTTTCTTTTAAATTTTATTATTCTTTTTCTTCTTAGATACTAATCAAATAGGATTCCCAACAATTTTTTTATACGGATTTTTTGTCAAATTATTTATATTGATTAACAAAGTAATCAAATCAAAATCAAAGTTAAATTTCAAGGAGATAATAATTTTAAGTTTAAGAATTTCACGGTCTTTGAGGGAAAATAAATTAAGAAAAATCATGATATATTTATATCCTCTCACATTCCCATATCCATTTGGGATCCTTCCACTTATAAATTAATAAAAAACGAATCCAAGCCAATTCGTTGTAAAGGAAGTGTTTCAATAATCTAATTATTATTATTAAAACATGTAATTTGATCGCTTTTTTTAAAAAAGTATTTTTTGAAAACCCTTAAATTATGTTTATTTTTTTTTAATTTTAGTTTAATTTTTTTAAAATAAATAATTATATTTATTTAAAAAAAATTTAGACTAAATTATAATTTAAAACTATAGTTTTAGATAAATTAATAGAAATAACTTTTAAAATAATAAAAGAGTTTATAAACTACTCAATTACTATTTTATTATTATTTTTTCTTATACTATTTTTCCTCTTATTTTTATCTTTTCCACAATTTTTTATCTCTCTTCTCTCTTATCTACGGGTATTTATTTTTTCCCGTCTCGGGTTGTCCTGACCCGGTCAATTTAGGATGGGATAGGGAAGAGGGTCGGGATGAGACGGGTCTCAATTTGGCCCTCTGGATTCCCGTCCAATCTCGAATATTTTTTAAAAAAAATAAAAAATATTTTTATTTTATTTATTTTTTTATAAAAAATAAAAATAAAAAATAATATTAGTTATATCATATTATTTATTAGATGATTGTATTTTTCTCTCTCTTATATATATTTATTTATTTACAGATGAAGAAGTAACTTCAAGTGAAAAAATCGAAAAAGTAATAATATTTATAATATAATTAATGGTATTTATTATTTTAAATTGCTAATTATAATAAAGAGAATTTATTTTCTTATATTATTTTTTGTGTTTTGATTATATGTTACTAATAGATAGGATGTATATAAAATATCTAATATTTTTTTTTAAATTGAGTTCAGGAGTTATCGAACCCGTCCCAGGACGGGACGGGATATGAGATGTATTTTGTATCCTGTGTTCTATCTCGAAATGAGACCGGGATAAACTTGTCCCGATCTCGTCCCGTGCCCACCCCTACTCTTATCTACTTACTCTTCTCCACTATATTTTATATCTCTTCTCTCTTTTCTATTAACTATTTTTCACTCTCTCTCCTTACTCTTATTTTTAATAAAATTATTTTAATAATTTTTTAATTATAAAATTTTTTTTGACAATAACTATCTAAATATTCATTTATCTAGAATCACTCTTATTTTTTTTTTTAATAAACCTTTATCTAATTTTTTTTTAAAAACTATCTAATTTTTTTTTTGTATAAACTTTTTTATAAAGTGTATCCAAACACACACACACAGCATAAAAAACCACGAGCGGTGTTTCGATTCGCGACGCAAGTCTTAGGAAGGTTCCAGAGTCTCTGTATTGAAAGTTGAAAAATTAATACGTCCACCAAATCTGCATCAATTCGTGCTCTTCACTCCATTCTCTGAAAAGTAAAGAAGGGAGGAATCGATATAGGAACTGTTCAATAATCCGCCATCTTCTTTTTTTGCTGTTTTCCTATTAGGGTCGGTCCCTCCTCCTTCGTGATGGCTAACCCATCACCATCTCCTGATATGAGCTCTGTTGATTTCGCTGCGCAGATCAATAACCTCCCTACACCACCTATGGATTCTCTCCTTTTCGCCGATGACGACGATACCTTGTTTTCTGAAGCTTTCCCCTCCGATTTTGACTTAGAATTGGATGGCGATTTGGATATTAACTTCGACGATCTTGACAGTCCTTGTCTTCCCTTTAATGTCGACGAATTCCTTTTCGACGACGCATCTGTTATTCCTCCCTCGCAGTCGCAGATTGATGATGATCGTCTTGGAGTAGTTAATTGCGATAGCAACCCGACTTCCGACGTAGCTAGGTTTTCGAATTCGCAGTCTTATCCTCCTCCCTGTTTAGATAATTCCGGCGAAAAGAATCAGCATGGTTCAAATGAGTCTAAAGTTTCGAACTTCCAATCGCTGGAGTCTGATTCTTGCGACCGGGAATCTTCAGGTGGGCCAGTTTCATCTCAGGGTTCTGCTAACGGTGGATCAGGTGGTTCTGATGTTACGAATTCACCTTCACCGACCCGTTACGACAGAGATTTTACATCTCAGTTTATCGTTGATGTGAACGTAAAGTTGGATGAAATCGGGAAGGGGTCCGATTTGAAGAGGAAGATGGAAAACAATGGAGGAAATGCTGAGGCGAGGACTACTAAGCACCGGAGGTCGTCGACGCCTATGGAGAATGCGACTCGAGAGCCTGGTTTTAGTATTGCCAATGAGGGCGACGATAAAAAGAAGGCTAGGTTGATGAGGAATCGGGAAAGTGCCCAGCTTTCCAGGCAGAGAAAGAAGCAGTATGTGGAGGAGCTTGAGGAGAAGGTGAAATCAATGCATTCGACCATTGCTGATTTAAGTAGCAAGATATCATTCGTCATGGGCGAGAATGCTACTCTTAGACAGCGATTGATTGCTGGTGGAATGTGTCCACCACCTCCAGCTCCGGGAATGTATACCCATCCTCCAATGCCTACCATGCCTTATTCTTGGGTGCCTTATGCCCCCTATGTTGCTAACCCACTAGGGTCCCGGGTTCCTTTGGTACCAATTCCGAGATTAAAGTCTCAGCAACCGGCATCGGCCGCAAAGAGTAAAAAGTCCGAGAGTAAGAAATCTGAGGGTAAAACTAAAAAGGTTGCCAGTGTCTGTTTTTTGGGTTTTTTATTCTTTGTCTTGCTTTTTGGTGGATTGGCTCCCTTTGTGAATGTTAAGTTTGACGGTTTAGGGGACGATACTTATGGGAGGTCGCAGTATGTAAGTGATAAGTTCTATGGTCAGATTGGAGGGAAAGTCTGGCCCGTAAATGGTCCTATGAATATGTCTGAAGGATACAAAGGAGCAGGATCTTCCAGTGGAAGATCTAGTATATTTGACAGGGCGACTGATGAGAGGGGCCGTAATCTTGGCAATACTAGTCAGCCTCTTTTTGCTTCTTTGTATGTTCCTAGGAATGATAAGCTGGTGAAGATTGATGGGAATTTGATAATCAATTCTGTCTTGGCCAGTGAGAAAGCTATGGCATCACAAGCTGCTCATATTGCGAAGAATGATGAAAGAGAAACTGGTTTTGCAATTTCTAAATATGGGGATTCTGCATTGGCTATTCCGGAAGTAGGAATAAATAGAGGTTCACATCATTACTCGTATAGGAGTCCACCTGAACAGAGGAAGGCACTTCCGGATGGTTCGGCTGAAATTTTGAAGGACCATCTGATTTCAACTTCATCTGATGGTAAAATCCAACAGTGGTTCCGGGAAGGTCTTGCAGGTGATCTTGCAATTACCTATTATAGTTCTTGCCTAAATTTCCTTTTATAGTTCGCTAAACGTGACTGATGCATTTTGCTGTGATGATTGCGTGTGTACGTTTTTGCTGTTTTAGTTGGATATGGCAGCATGTACAGTATATGTATGTTGCACCTCAGATTCCTTGATGGAAAATTGTTTATGCTGTTTGATGATTATGATTTATGAAATTATACTTCTGAAGGAGTTGTCAACAATCTTGAATAATCTTCTTAACTCCGTAAACTAGCAGTTTGAATCTTTGGACTTTCAAATGAGTTTACACAGATTTATAGCTATTGCATCCATTAATCACCATTTGCTCAAGAAAAATAAAACAAATGGAGTTCATCCACTTGCGTAGTTTCTTTTATAATAATGTGAGGATTAGATTTAGATGCAATTCTTTATATTTTTGATATTAGAACATTTAAGTGTACACTTTTACAATGATAATGTTTATTTGATGTTTAGCCCCTTCATTTTGGGTTGAAATTTTGACAATTTTTTTAGATTCAAAATTCATCGCCTATCTACTAACAGCGACCATAGAAATTTCTTCCTGGGCTTGAGTGGTTAGATTACTTGAGTGTAGTGATCGAGGGATTGAGTGGCCTCTGCTATGTTAGGTGTTTGAGCCCACTAAAAGTCTTTAGTGGGAAGATTCAGCCACAAACTGAATTGGTCCCACGTTTGGTTGCTCTTGAGAAAACTAAAAAGTAGAAAGAAAGAAAGGTCTTTGGGTGCTTGCACGTTGCACTTCATTGCCTTGCTATCGGTGCTTTAAGTTAACGCATGACCCTGTTTATCTTCATCTCGTTGCATATTTGTCTAGAGCTATGACAGCCCAAAGACCGACAAACCTGTCTTGTTCCCTTGTAATAGTAAACTTACATACTGAAGGTTATGATTTCCTAATGCAGGGCCTATGTTAAGTTCTGGCATGTGCACAGAAGTTTTCCAATTTGATATCTCATCAACACAAGGAGTTATTGTGGCAGCATCATCAGCAGCCAATGTTTCTAAAGATAACAACCAGAATGCTACTCGTCTCAGCAAAAGTAGGGATAGAAGAATTCTCCATAGGCTCCCACTTGCTGGATCCAGTAGCAACACAAGTGAAGAACAAGGAGGAGGAAATCCACTGAACGACAACTTCCTTGGCAACAAGTCAAAGTCTTCCATGGTGATTTCGGTCCTTGTTGATCCCAAAGAGGCAGGAGATTTTGATGGAATGATGACGCCGAAGTCGCTCTCTAGAATATTTGTGGTTGTGCTTGTGGACAGCATCAAGTACGTAACATATTCGTGTGTTCTTCCTCGCCCTTCTCCCCATAGAGTGACTGCTTGAGGACGACGATCCTTCCTCCAATCAAGCGTTTTGGCTGAAGCTGTATTGTTTATTTATTTGATCTGAGCTCCTGTTTTGTACATAAAGTACTTCGGGTTGACCAACACGCACATACAGACATTTTTATACATTTTGAAAAATATAAAACTGATATTTGATTTAAATTCTAATTTTAAGTAGGACTCATGTGGTATTCATTTCATGCTAAATAATACTAGTACTTGAGAGTCATGGATAGAGCTGATGAATTTGGTTTTGGTATAAATTAAAGTAAATTAAAAATTAAATTAAACCAATCCGTTGTAATATCATGAAAACCAAATCGAATCTTGAAGTTGCGAAGAAAAAGGAAAATTAAAATGACGAGCACAAAAAAAAAAGAAATTAAAATAACTCCATACGTAATATTAAAATTTTACATTAAAAAAAGGCTTAAACTCACGATTTTATGACTTCGTTTAATTAATTTAGTGGTTGGGTTTGCCAGCAAAGCGAAATAAAATCCTTGCTAGAATCGTTTTTAAGATAGATTCGATTGGTTACAAATAACACAGAATAAATAAATTTTGTCCATAGAAAATACATTTGATATATTTTGTATTATTTAAATTATATTATTATTTCCATCAATCTAAAATTAATCATTTGGACGGATGTTCTCTGTCTGCTCTGACGATGGGAAACATCAATCAAATATGAACGATGAAGCGTACTGTTCACGATATGGATAAGAGAAGTGTCTCAGATCACTTACCCTTCATTCTTTAGCGTCCAAAGACTGGTAGCTATCTAACATGGCGACCCTTCCACTAGCTCCTCTTCCCTCCATAGTCTCAAGCTCATCTTATTCTTCTGTAAGGTACTCGCCTTTGCGTGCACTCAGAGCCTCCGCCACTGAGCCTTCGGGTTCAATTCTTGCGAGTCGCTCCCAGCACCCTCCGCGAAGAGAATTCTTGAAGGGGATTGCATTGCAAGCGCTTCCCCTTCTCTTTGTGAAGGATTCATCCCCGTCACTCGCTAAAGAAGTTGAGGTTGGCTCCTATCTCCCGCCCTCTCCTTCCGACCCATCCTTTGTTCTCTTCAAAGCTTCTCCCAAAGATACTCCCGCCCTTCGAGCAGGTACATTGATTCTTTTCTTTGATCCTCACTATGCAGAGTTGAATGTTAGGGTGTAAGTAATGAAACTAGTATTATTATGCTTACCTGTGCTTTACAATGTTGGGATTCACATATATCTTGATCACTGATAAACTCAGATCTATTAAATAACTTCGTGGTCGTTAGAAAAAGCCCGGATTTTGCTCAAGTGGGTGTCTGTTTTGTACCGTTGGATATGTTATGTGATCTTCGAGATTCTTCTCCGTTACATATCGATAATTTAACGTGAATGCTGTAGATTAAAAATGTTACTTAGTCATCTAGGTCTAGCTGCGATTTTTGTGAGTCTTGTTTTTTATGCCTCCTCCCCAGAAGGCCCATCGATATCTAGCTGCAAACACCAAGTGTTTGAACTCAGTACTTTGCTGTTGTCACTTTCAGCGACATATCGTGGTTATCCCCGTCCTTTGTGCATTTAGATATCGCCACGGCAAATCCCTTAGGATGCCATCACTGGTGCATATTGTAAAATTGGTATTTGTATCACGGCTTGAAGAGGCTATGGTAGAGAATCGCATAACTAATTTAAATCCAAGTTGCTAGCGGAATTGAAGTTTGCTGAGCTTATACAATAATAGAAATTGATCCACAAGACCTTCATCCCTAGAATGAGAGACATGCTAAAGATCAGATTCTTTGTAATGGTGAAATATTTTGAGTCCAACAATCATCAAGGGTAGTTTGGAGCTGTTTTTCCTAAACTACGTCAGAGATTTTACCTAAACATGGCAATTCGAACATTTGCGAATAGCGAGATGTGAGTACCAATCTGTGGCTTTCCATTATCATTCTTTTGCCACACATCCTGCATTGTTTAATAAAATTAAGTTGCCAAACTGTATCTCAGGGGTTCTACCTCATCTATTACTGTTCTTTTTGAATGATACTCTAGATTTAGTTCTTTGCAGGAAACGTGCAGCCTTATCAGTTTATCCTTCCTCCAACTTGGAAACAGACACGCGTAGCAAATATATTATCCGGAAATTACTGCCAGCCAAAATGTGCAGAGCCCTGGGTTGAGGTTAAATTTGAAGATGACAAACAGGGGAAAGTCCAGGTGGTGGCTTCTCCTTTGATCCGCCTAACCAACAAACCAAATGCATCCATTGAAGACATAGGGAGTCCTGATAAACTGATTGCTTCTCTTGGCCCTTTTGTCACTGGAAACTCATTTGATCCAGATGAATTGCTCGAGACTTCCGTTGAAAAGCTTGGCGATCAAACGGTACAATCATTTTTGTTTTCATTAATTATTTTCTTACTATAAGAAGAAATTGACTGCAGTAAATAGGAAAGAACTTCACACTGGTCTTATTGACATTATTGCAAAAGCAAATAAATTGAGTTAGAGTTCATTAACATGGTGTATTCACTCTGCAGTACTACAAATATGTGCTTGAAACTCCGTATGCACTCACGGGGTCACACAATCTAGCAAAAGCAACAGCAAAGGGAAACACCGTTGTTTTGTTCGTGGCTAGTGCTAATGATAAGCAGTGGCCAACTTCTCAGAAGACTCTGAAGACCATACTTGATTCCTTTCAAGTGTAGTTCTCTCCGTCAAAGGTAATGAAGAGATTTTCACCATCACTTCATTACTTGCGTTCTTTTATTTATTTTGTACAACACTGTTGAGAAAGAGACTGAGTGTCTCCCCCATTGGAAAATTTTTGCCATTTTCTTGTTCAAGCCCATATATTATGTGAAAACACTTCGATCTTCCTTCTTTGTACATATCGTTCTTTTTTTTTTTTTTTGAGTCAATGACCTATGTTCTGACTTTCTCGTTATATTAAGGCGGTTACGGGACTTCCTAAGTGGATGGATTTCTCTATTAAAATCTGTACACTATAGTCATGTATTTATGCTTTTAGTACTCGTTAGATTTCAATTTGTTTTGTTTTCATATTGTAAATTGAAATTGTGGAGAAATATAATAGTCCTTATTAAATTGTTCTCATTCAACGAAACGATTCTAATCACAAAAGAAAAAAAACACTAAAATTTAATGATTGATTTGGTTCAATTGGACTGATAGGATTGGACAAGAGTTTTGGGGGAACAATCGCTGAAAATCAAAAGGAAATTCATGTTGAAAATAGAAGGTGAGGCAACCCATCACACATGCTACTCAAGAATCCATTGCTTTACAGCTGGGAGCTGTCCTTATTATTTCATCATATCCAAGTTTATTGATTCAAAACCATAGTTAATGATTCGTGCATCGATCATCATGGAGCTCATATTTCTAAATTTATAAATTATATCATACCCTAAATTGTACTCCTAAATACTAGTGTGTATTAAAAAAATACTAGTAGTGTGTATTAAAAAAAAATAAATCATGACGCACACATTTTTCCAATTTTATTAAAATCATAGTTCATTGTTTTGGTTCGATTCTGAAAATATAAACTTTAATTTAATTTTATGTTTTAACTAATCCACTCAATTAATTCAAGCATACAGAACTTATGAATAACTAAATTATTATTTTATCTATATTTTTTGTAGCACTCTTTCTCCTCTTATCCCTTTTTTCTCTTTATTTTCTCTTTGTGTCTACTCTGATAATCTTCTCTCTAGTAATCGTCATCATCGAGCTCTAGTTTTCATTGGTCACCATCTGTAGTCTTCATCCTTGTTGATATCTGTGTTCACTATCTCCTCGTCATCTCTATTCTTTGTTCTAAATCCGTTGTCATCACTGCTTGTGGAGGTTTAGGAGACGCTTCTATGGTCGGTGAAAATCTAGACATGGTGGAAGTTTATTGTTATAAAAAACACAGAAATATTAGGATGGAGAATGGTGACAGACACAAGAAGAGAAAAGAAAAAATAAAATATTTTTTTATAAAAATTATATATAATTTATCTATAATAAATTTTTTTAATAATACCTATTTAAATATTTATTTATAATCACTATTTTTTATAAAAAAAATTATAAGTTTTTTTAAATTATCTATTTTTTTTCCTTTGACATGTTTTTCTTATTTTTTATATTTTATGTTAATAATATTGATAACTTACCAAAAAAAAAGGTTTCTGATGTTATCATCATCATTGTTCACTGACGGTCGTTATTATGTTTTCCTATCCTGAAAAAAAAAAAATTATTCCCCAAATAAAATAAGTTTGCCCGGTGATTTTCCAAGCAAAGTCGAACATGTTCGTAGCGAGGTGCGCTAGTCGGGTTTAACCGGCATCGGAACTACCGTTGAACGCTGAGACTTTCAGATTTCAGAGCATCTTCCGATTTCTTCCCCGAAACTGCTTTTGTTCACTCAGAGAAGGAAAAGAAACGTAAATTCTATTGCCCTGATAGATGGCAGAGTTGTCCGTGTGTAGCAGTACCAGTATCTCTGAGCTGACCCCAGAGGAAGAGAGGATTATGATAAGAGACATTGCCCTCGCTGCCGAAGCTAATATCAAAGAGGGGGAGACCTTTTACTTGATCACCCAGAGGTTCGATTCTTCTTTCTTTCCTTCCCTTTCCCTCCTTTTCTTTTTCTATTTTGTTCCGCGGAAAATTGTTAGGTTATTCTGACGCTTCTTGTGCACAATATAATGCTTCGTGGGAGGAGCTCTTGTTTTCTTTGTTAATATATGAGAAAAACGGTTCTGGAGGACCAAATGATACTAGAGAGCTAAGGTTAGAGAACTGACTAGCGGAAAGTGAAGGAAAATCGTAACTTTTCTCCCCATATATTTTTGTTTTGGATTATATAACTCTGACATTGTTTCGTTTGAGAAAATGGGGCGCTGTCAGAATTTGCTGATCCCACCCCCTGGGTTTTATTCTGTGTTAGGACCCCGATTTTATTCGTTTTCTGCACATTTGAGAATAAGTTTTTGAAGATGGTCAATAATTTTCTGCTAACGGGAAATTTTACACGAATCTGTGAATAATAACAAGTCTCATAGTTCACTATCAAAGCGGCCGAATCGGTTTCAGTGAGTATCTCTTAAATTTAGAACAAGCAATGATGCTTAATGGTTGGCTGTAATCTCTGAGTCCTCTTGACCTTTTTTTGTTTTGTGGAGGACCGAAGTTGAAATCTAACTGTGCTGGCTCCAGCATTCTAGTTCTACTTTTGCCACTGCAGTGACTCACAAGTCAATGTATTTGTTCTCTGTTGTGGACTTGTGGAAGAGATGTTGAGCTTGAAGATTATGTGGTTTGAAATTTAGAAACACACTGTAAAATTATCTCTCTGCTGCTAGTGTTTGAGACTTCTTCAGGTCCCTATTTGGCATTGTTGTTTGACTTTCATTTTATCTGGGTGATTGTGCCTCCAGGATAATGTTCAGTAATTGCCTTTGTATGTTTATTGTAATTGATTTAATTTAATATCTTTTTCCTACCTTTGTAATTTTCTCTCTTCTTTTTTGGCTTTTGCTCTTTCGAGATTTGGTCTCCAATGCAGGGAAATAAAGCTTGAAAAACAATGCTTTTCTTAATATGTTAATATAAACGAAAATTTTGTCCATATGGCAGAGATAAAGATATATGTCTCTTTCATAAGTTTGCTGACAAACTTCTGAAGAGGCAAATATAATTTGTTCGCATTGACAATAACTGGCCTTTCTCTTCATTTCCTATGTATTGGTTTTATCGTTTTCATCTACACCCACTACAATGTATAAATAAGCAAGGAAAAACCCACTTATTGTTGATCTGTTTCTTGCAGATGGTGGCAACATTGGATTGAATATGTGAACCAAGACCAAACAAACAATGCATATGATGGGGCTTCCTTTTCAGAGCATTGTGATTTGGCTAGTTCAAACGCTTTAAAGAGGCCACCTGGTATTGATAATTCTGATTTGATATATGACGGAACGTCTGAGGATTCTGGGGCAGGTGTTGAGATCCATGATACTTTGTTAGAGGGAAGAGACTATGTATTACTTCCCCGACATGTTTGGAATCAATTATATTCATGGTGAGATTGCTTGCTTGTTGCTCAGGTCAAATTCATTTCATCTTATATGTGAAAATAGTTTATTTTTCCTGATTTCTTTCTTTTATGGTGTTTTTCAGAAATCTGCAAGTAGGTACTAACTTGTTGATGGATAAACCTGATGTCATCATGAGCAGTTAATTGATAAGCTGCATGTTAGATTTCATTCACTCTTGTTTGAAAACATCAAATTCAGTTAATTTGAGCCGTAAGAAAGAAAATTTTGATATTTGACTGCTATTTTATGAAGAAATTATTTAGTTTTGTGGAAAAACTAATACATATACATATAAAGGAACTACAAATTTGATTGCTTGTAGCATTCCTTTATGTTCTAAAAGGGGAAGACACGGTCAGTAAAATTATCATCCAGTGCATTTCCATCTCATTTTGTATCATAAATATCCCATCAGACAATAATAGCTACATTACGATGTTTGACAACAATGGCAATTCAATTGTTTCAGGTATGGTGGTGGTCCTACATTGGCGAGGAAGGCCATCTGTTCAGGTCTTTCACAGACAGAATTGGCTGTAGAGGTGTATCCTTTAAGGCTTCAATTACTTGTGATGCCAAAAGGTGATCGGTCCACTATAAGAATAAGCAAGAAGGTATGATATGAGGGGGAAAAATGAGTCCCAAATTATAATTTCAGCACTTGTTACTGCCTTTCTATTGGAAGAACTTTTTTGTTTTTCGAAATCTCTGTTTACCTTAGAGTTGAAATGTGGCAGGAAACCATTGGACAGCTTCACCTAAAAGCTTGTGAAATATTTGATCTTCAGTCAGAACAAGTGAAGACCCTTGTGATTCCTTTTGAAACTCTAATTTCAAGAAATAGTTTTTAACTTTCATTTTGTAGTAATTCAGAGGTTGCATCTGTTTAGGTATGCCTTTGGGACTATTATGGTCGTCGGAAGCACGCCTTGATGAATGACATGGACAAAACACTTGATGATGCCAATATACAAATGGACCAGGATGTTGGTCTCCTCTCACTCTGATGTATTTATATTCCTCTTGCTCTGGCTTACCTTTTGACATTTTTGTTTCTTATTGCTTTCTGATCAAACTCATACAGATTCTTGTGGAGGTCCTTAACAATATGAATAGCGTAAGTTCTGCTCAGGACAATGGATCTGCACAGAGGGAATCAAGTTCTGCTCTTGCAGAGCCATCCAAGTCGAGCTTATCAATTGCTGGTGGCTTATCTGCTAGTAAGGGAGGATCTAGAAATTCTAATGCTGAGCTTTCCTCATCTCAAAATCTGATTTCTACAGGTAGAGATGTTGATAATATTTGTGGAACCAGTGGTGTTAGCACAAGAGGTTCTTCAGGTGGTCTCACTGGGTTGCTGAACCTTGGCAATACTTGTTTTATGAATAGTGCGATCCAGTGTCTTGTTCATACTCCGGAGTTTGCTAGGTACTTTCGGGAGGATTATCATCAAGAGATAAATTGGCAAAATCCACTGGGCATGGTTGTAAGTATTATATAAAAAGCAATAAGCTTGAAGCTGTATACTTCTCTTCGAAAGTTTTTCTTTGAGTCTTCAAGCATGATTTTGTTATGAGATAGATATTTAGTTTAGTCAATAAATACATAAGTTAAACATGTGGTCCTGGGATTTGTTATTTGCTATATTGTTATAATGCTCTTCCAATAGCTGAACATTTTAGAATTTCCTATATCATTTTTCTTTCACTCACTAATTCTTATTTCATTTTAGAATTTATCTTGGGTTATGTTGACAATCTAGATGGCTTGTGTTGGCTCCATCAAGCAATCTATTATTGTGAATCTGTGGTCATGCTTATCTATAATGATATCTTTTATGCATTGAACATGACCATCTTTACTGTTACATTCTATGTAGATCTTTTTGTTCTTCATCATGTTTGCATGCCTGTTTTTTCATAGGATTTTAATAATTACTTTTTCAATAAATTCATAAAATCTTTGTTCATAGTTGCCACTTCTTGGGCTCACCTTTATAGTCAATAGTTTCTATCCATGGTCGGGAATGGCTTTCTGCCTACTATATGATTATTATTCTGGGTTTTAGTTTATAATTGATGAGTATTGCTTAACAACAGACTGACATTCTGTAAGTCTCTTTAGGAGTAATACAAAATCCTACTAAGAGATCATTTTTAATCTTCCTTTAATAGGGGGAACTGGCCCTTGCATTTGGTGAGTTGCTTCGAAAGCTATGGGCACCTGGACGAACCCCAATTGCTCCCCGACCTTTTAAAGCAAAGCTTGCACGCTTTGCACCTCAGTTCAGTGGCCACAATCAGCATGATTCTCAGGTTGGTTCGCTGACTGAAAGTTTGTACCATCTCTTTAATAACTGTTATTTAATCTTTATTAATAAATGTTCATTATTTTCAGGAACTTTTAGCATTCCTACTTGATGGTCTCCATGAAGATTTAAATCGTGTAAAACACAAACCATATATAAAATCTAGAGATGCTGATGGTCGACCTGGTGAGGAAGTGGCTGACGAGTATTGGGCTAATCATATTGCTCGTAATGATTCCATAATCGTTGATGTGTGTCAGGTGGGTAAAGTGGGTTATTTAAAAATGTGTCATTGTTTTGTTGCTAATGGATTGATATTAGCTTGTCAGGAACAGCTTTTCCTCATATTATGGACTGTCAATGCTGCATAGAATGCCTTGCAAATGAAATTTGACGTATGTTTCTAGTCCATGTAGAATAATAGAAGCGGTATGCCTTGTTGAGGAACTGTACACGAGTTTATTAATTCATTTTTATTTGCGTCAAAAGGTGGGGAAATGTGCAAATTCAAGAACCTTCTTACTGTTTGCAAATATGGTGGATTTTTAATAGGGTTATTTATGACGCCAATTTCTGTGGGGCATATACGAAAAGGCACTGAGAAAGCAAATATAGCTTTTAAATGGTTGCTTCCGTGCATCATCAGGACCACTCTAAGTTTCTTCACAAATGAAGTGTGCTTTATCCCAAAGAGAAAGACTACCCCTAATTTTAGAGAAAAATACTTCTCCAACATGCATGGTTTTTACACCTTCTCTTGGAAAATGTCTGACATTTGTCAAGGCTGCTGTTGTATGTCCACTATAACAACACAGGACTCCAGGCTACTTGTTGAAAATGTTTTCAGTATCTTCTTTATTCCCATTTTCTTTTTCCTATTGAATTCACCTTCTCATATAATTCTTCATTTGATAGGGTCAATACAAATCAACATTGGTTTGTCCAGATTGCAATAAAGTCTCTGTCACATTTGATCCTTTCATGTACCTTTCCTTGCCACTTCAGTCCACCACCACTAGGACTATGACAGTGACAGTTTTTAATTGTGATGGAACTGCCCTGCCATCCGCTTGTACTGTGACAGTGCCTAAGCAGGGGCGCTGCAGAGATCTGATCCAGGCACTCAGCAATGCTTGTTCATTGAAGCCTAATGAGAGGCTGTTGCTTGTGGAGGTGTGTGCTAGAATATTTTAAACTTTACACATTTTTGCTGGAATTACTGGTGTTTTCTATTCTAATTAGGTACATTATGTTGGTCTGCTATTTGCAGATACGAAACCATTTGATCCAAAGATTTCTAGAAGACCCTCTCATATCATTGTCTACGACTAAAGACGATGACCATCTTGCTGCTTACAAGATTCCAAAGATCAATAAAAAAACAAAATATCTCCAGTTAATACACCGTCGTAGAGAGCAGTATGTATTTTTTGTTTCATTTACATGTCATAGCTAGTTATATGTGCCGCTAAAGTCAACTTGATTTGTATTAAAATGTTCAAATAGTAACTTCCTTAAATGTTAACTTTCTTACATCAGTCATTTTTTTTACATCTGTAATTCGAGGAAAACAATTTATTATATGGATTTTAGATATATAATGCTTTGTTTTTATTTTTCATTAAATCTGCGAATTTCTATTGTCTAGACCCATGTTAAGGGTAAATGGAAGGGTTGCATCACATTACATCATAACGGTATACAACTGTACGTCATGTTGGGCATGATTTTGTATACTGTTCTATTTTGCGTCTTTACTGCTTTCTGATGTTCTGTTATGTGTAAATTTTGTGTTCTAGGAATAGTGAGTCGCAGACCATATCAGGATGGAAACCATATGGAACACCTATTGTTTCCTTGATCTCAGGGGATGATGCAGTCACAAGAGGTGATATACAGGTAATGGTTTATCGTATGCTCTCTCCTCTTCTGAGGAAAGGCAGTAATGTGGAACAAGCTGGTGATTCTGAATCCAGCCTCCCAAGAGCAACATCAGATCAATGCGGTGGCACTAATTCTATTGAAACATGTGCTGGAACTTTGCTAAATAAGGATGGCACTGATTCCAAAGCACCAACACCTAAGTTACCTCTTCAATTAGTGGATGATACTAATGCTTGCATTGACCTCTCAATGGGAGAGGAGAAAGTGGTGAAACTGTCTCCGTCATCCGCAACAGTTCTAGTATATGTCGATTGGTCACAGAAGCTTCTGGAAAAGTATGATACTCAGCCACTTGAGAATTTGCCGGATGTTTTAAAATATGGGCCTGCGACCAAGAAAGCTCGTACTGAACCTCTCTCTTTGTATACTTGTTTGGAAGCTTTTCTGCGTGAAGAACCTCTGGTGCCTGAAGATATGTGGTTAGTTTCTCCTCAACCTTCTTCGCTCATCTACAACTCTGCCCTTCTAGCCCATGTTTGATGAGATTAATATGGTGTATGCATTGATAAATATCTGCAACTCTATCAATCTTCTCATAAGGAATACCACTAGCTTGTGCAATAAACAACTCATGCTAGAGGAGGAATCTATTTACTCTTGGCTGTCTTTAGCTTCTTTGAATTGTTGCTGGTTTTAAACTGAGAATGATGATGAATGGTGACGTTGCACCATATTGATTTTACTCCCATCTGGTTATATACACATCCTTATACCCCCATGAAACCTTAAAGGATTTCATGCATATGCTACATTGCATTTTATATATTCATATACACATCCTTTTCGATTTTATGCTGCATAAAAATTCTTCACAAGGGAAGAAAATTGGTTAGCTAAGGTGGTGCCAAATAGTAGTTAAATATTAACTGTACATCTATCTGAATATGATATAGGTACTGTCCTCAGTGCAAAGAGAGACGGCAAGCAAGCAAAAAGCTTGACTTGTGGAGGCTCCCAGAGGTGCTGGTCATTCATCTAAAGAGGTTCTCATATAGCAGGTCAATGAAGCATAAGCTAGAGACTTTTGTTAACTTCCCCATTCATGACTTCGACTTAACAAATTATATAGCCAACAAAAACAACTCCAGACGACAAATCTATGAATTATACGCCCTCACAAACCATTATGGTAGCATGGGTAGTGGGCATTACACAGCACATATCAAGGTAAGCTGAGAACTTCATATTTGCTATAGATTTGCATTTTTGTCTAGAGTTGCCACGGCCTTTAAAGTTCTTTAAATTTTGAAAGATTTATTCACAGCTTGGATTTGGGCATTGTTGCATCCATTGCTTTTCATACTCAATCTTTGTATCCGTCTTGGGTATTGATTACATCTGATAACTTTTATTCCATGTTTCAATTTGGGGGTCCTTTTATTATTGGTTGCCACTATTTACACGTTATTATCAGATTTTTTGTGTGCGTAGTAGCTTTGCAGTCCTGATTGTGCACCAAATTTACTAATCAAGCATGAGATATGTACTATCTTGGCATGTTTTTCTTCATGACTCAGTTTGTGTACAAATCTTTTGTAAACTTTGGTGTGGTCAAGAGTTTCTTCAAACACAATCGTGTCACAATGTGCAGGTTCTGGAAGAAAACAGGTGGTATAACTTTGATGATAGCCACATTTCACCCATAAGCGAGGATGAGGTTAATAGTGCAGCAGCCTACGTTCTATTTTACCGGCGGGTGAAGACTAATGATGCAGCCATCAGCAATGGGGCTTAGTCAGTCACCCACGCACCATTGTTACACCCCAAAAGCAGATTTCAAGGCCATCCATCTTTGCCATAAAGTACTATTAACACAAAGAAGAGAGAGAGAGAGAGAGATAGTTTAGTAATACCCAAATCATGTTGGCGTTTACATGTATGGAAGAGCACATGCATATTGAAACATAAAATGAGTTTTCACAACAACAAAAAATTGTAGTATTTAGATGTAGTTGATGACTTCTCTGTTTCAGGGAAAGGTGGTTAAAATTGGATTCATGGGTTTTAGAAGGGGCCGCTGTATTTAGACATTGTTTTCCTGGTCAAACAGGAAGAGTTAAAGCTATTGCTCTTGTTTCTTCTGTTTTACCTCTTATTTTTCAATTTGCAGGATATATTATTAGATGTTTACATCCAGGGTAGAGGCCTGCTTTGGAGAGCTTTTTCATGCTCCCTCTTGTTTGGCTCTCTATTATTTTCCCTTAAACCCCTTAAAAACAGGACTTGAATTGGTACAAGTGTTCAATTTATCATCGGACGCTCGTCCGATCAAATTAATCTTTTGCATTCCTGGCAATTCATACAATTATGCCCATAAAAAAAAGTTAAGGGGGTGTGTGTGTGGCTGTTGAGCTATTGTTATCCTTAAAGAGAATTGGAACCGCATGGAGATATGAGTTGATTGCTTGAAATCACAAGTTTTTAGAAGGGGTTGATATTAATGGCGGCCACATGGGATATGCTATCTTAAAGGCAATGCGCCCTATCAATAGGTCACATCAACCTTTTGTGGTCTGTCCTTCTTATCACCACCCTAGTTTGTTTTGGGAAAGTTTGTTCATTTATTTTAGTATATATTTTTCCTTTTTCGGATGAATTGATTCAAGGGTTACAATTTATTCAAAAGAACTAAATAGCACCTTCCAGACTAATGCATGTCCAGCTATAAATCTCTGCTACCGTTGGTGAGTGGATCATTTGTATGCCATATATAGACAGTATCCATGAGAGACCCTTTCTAGGTTTTACCATAAGTGGAAAGCGGTTATAAATATTTGTCCTTACAAATTAGAAATCATGCCAATCAGTCCTTCCCATAATACTAATCGTTATCAACTAATTAAATTGATGTCTTAATCTTTATCTTTTATGACATATCATATCACGTATGACGTGTAAGTAAATAACATTCATGAACCTTTGAGATACCGTCTCACTTCTTTGTTAAATACAATTACTAATCCCTCCTATTATTTTTATAAAATACAATTTTTTTAATAAAGTTTATCATTTTTGTAAATTACACTTCGTATTTACCTAAAAAATTAATTTATTTTTTTATTTTTACCCTTAATTATGTATCTCTCTTATCTACTCATTCCCTCTCACATATACCCTCCATAAATAACACTATTTTTAAATTCTGATAAATAAATTATCCTTTTTACATGTTTAATGCCTTTAATTAATTTTAACTATATAATTCGGTTGTTTGTATCTTATACAAGGTATCAGAGTTAATATAATGAAAATATAATTAATGAGATGTTTTTTAAGAAAAAAATTAATGGATTAGTTGTTTTTAGTACAAAATTTTTTGGAAGGGGTTGATTTACTTACGATCTAAGGGGAGAACGAAATCTCTTTATTTTTTAGGCAATACTAATGTCATATAGGATAAGTTTTCTATTACTATCAGGCATAAACTTCGGTACTCAGGAACTAGTATGCCTCCCTAATCATCGCGATTAGAATCACAATAAAATAATACTCTTTAAAGATTGAATATACTCTAAATAATAATATATTTTATCCTTTTACCAATTTAACCCACCCATAGGAATGGATTTTGATTGGGTCATCAACTGGTGGGTGGGATTTTGATAGGGTCATCTGCATGCGCTTCCTCTTCATTGTCCTCCTTAATTTATTTATATATATAAAAATACAAATAATATTTTTCATTTTGGTGCATGCATCGTCATCTCTCATTCATATATTCCAATTTAATATATATATTTTTGGCAACAAAAATCAATAAAATGGTTCAGCGCCCGCCTTGCATCCTCTTTCTCAATATCCTAATTCCTATACTCATAATCATTATATATGTTTTCTTAATCATATGATAATTGAATTGGACATCCCAAAAGTCACTCTACTTATTAATTGATTCTCCTAACATTAAATTTAATGATGTATCACATATCGCTACAACTTGTTTTATTGTCGTGAATCTTATTTTTGACTTGCTGACCAAAAAAAAAAAGAATTTTATTTTTTACTAGGAAATATACCATGAATATCTTGCACCATTTTTCTGCTGCTATTAGCTTTGCACAACCTAATTACGTCCAAATTAAAGTATTTAAGGCTTCAATTTGTTTTGCTAAATTCCTTTATTTCTGCCATTTTAATTAATTTCGTCTTTAACATTTAATATACGTCTTTATTGTCCATTAAAAATATCATTTTATAGCACTAAGAAATTTGAGGAATTGCCTTGGATCAATCCCTCCAGCTGCTCTTTTTCTTCGACCTTTCAAGGTCCCTCCCACGGCACAAGAAATAATTAAGAAATTGTTTTAAACTATCAATTTGTCCCTAAAAATACTTCAAGAATCTTCTGCCTAAAAATAAATAAATAAATAAATACATTCTCACCCTTCAAGGTCCCTCTCAGGCTCTCACGGCAATAACAAATAATCAAGAGATTATTTTAAGACATCAAATATAAAAGATGTAAAAGTCATAATAATTATAATATGAATTAAAAGTTGAAAGACTAAAATGATAATTAAGTTTTTTGTTTCATCAAAAAATGGTAAGCTTCTTTGGTCTAACGGTAAATCAATGCTTAATTCAGAATATATATGTTTGGTGAGCCAAAAAAGAAAAGAAAAGAAATATAGGGATGTATAAATTAAGTATGAGAGATTTTAATTTATATCTCTATTATATTTTATTATCATCATTTAATAACGTAATCTTTTTTAATTTTATGATGGACGGTGAGGATTTCTTTTCCATCTCGGCCTCATCTCCTTTATTCACATTAGAAAATGAGGAGTGAATAATATATCAGTGGATGTATATATGTGAAATGTAAACTATACATAGCTTTCTAATATTTATAATTAAAATAAATTTACTTTTCCCACTTTTTAATCGTTCTCAAATACGACAAATTAACCGATGAACGTGATGTCGTGATGACGACTTGTCCTTTCAATCAATATTTTCAACCGTTCAACGAAGTATACTTAACTAATGAGAATTGCATTTTTCATTTTTTTTTTCTAAAAAAACTCATTGATGTCTCATTTAGATTTTTATATGTCCGTTCAAGTGTGATTAGTGGTGGAAAGTTTTCATATATTAGATAAATTTAGGGTGAGGAGGATCTATATATGTGAAATAAACTTATATATAAATAATGTGGTTAAGAAAATCTCATATTGAATAATATGAATTGAGAAAGATTTATATATACGGAATCCATTCAAAATTTAATATATATATATATATATATATATAATGTTATACCTATTTGTGTATTTTTCTCAAAAATTTTAGTGGATTGTTCTTGAATCTAAAAGTTTGTTTGGTATGATGGATTTGGAAGAGAATAGAGAGGATACAAATTTTTTGAGTTGAATTTAAAAAAAATTAGTAGTGTTATAAAATTTTAATTAAGAGAAAATATAAGATAAAAGAGTAAAATCATTAATTAAAAACTTTTAATCTTACTTCTTTAATTTTTTAAAATTCAACTTATAAAAATAATTATTTTTCTCTCCCTTTAAATCTCTCATACCAAACAACACGCAAGGTTTTCATTTTTTATGGCTATATCTAAATGAATACAGATTAATTTATTTATTGTCTGGAATCAAAACAAATCATCATCAACACTTTGTTAATCTTTATGAAAAGTAATGAAGAGAGAGAGAGAGGAAGAGTTATATTAATGCTGAATTTGTCATCAACAACTAACACCCATCGTTAACAAACAAAACCGATTGATTTTCATCAACTTGTGTCGTTCAATAAGATGGCTTGATATATCTTTCAAATCAATTATATATATATATATATATATATATATATATATATATATATGATAAAGCAAATCTATTATACGTCAGAAGAGGGGACATCGCATGCATGCATGCATGATTCGTATTAATTAATTTAGAAAAAAATAACATCTTAGTCCTATACAAGCGATTAAATAATAACAAAATTTAAAAAATAATATAATTAATTTTAAGTTCAATGGGATCTCAAATAATTTTTTTAATTGTAAAAAGATATAACTTTCCTTCTAAAATAAAAAATAGTAAATGGTAGTATAGACTTGGCACGCTCTAGTGTAAAAGAATAAAAGAAAGTGCGATGAGGAAGCTTATAGCTACAGTGATTGATGCAAAGAGAAAAAAAAGAGAGAAATGTTAGAGAGTTTTTGAGTTTCTTGTGCTTCGATGTATCAGTGGTAAAATTTTTATCACTAATAATTTTTCATTAACTCTTCAATTTATCTACTTTTCATCTTAGTTTTCAAAAATTCTCCAACACATATTCATCCCTCAAGAGATTTCTTGAAGTTATGCTTCAATGCAGCTTTTCGTACCTTGCTTTCTCATGAATCTCTTAGTACAATTACTACGGAAGTCTTGCCACAAATTGCCGTCTCATCCAAATTGTTTATTGACCCATCTATGTTCAAATGAACCTAGTGTACACATGGATGGCTGTAGCTGTTTGTAGGTGTAAACATATTTCCTTCAATCCTGACTTGCATGAAGCTATGTTTTATACCATTTTGGATATAGCTAAAATGAGAACTTCACCGACTCAACCATCGGGTGAAAAGATTGTATTTCATCTGTCTTTTAAAATCCACTAGTTGGCATTAGCAAATAAACTTTTCCAATTTACTCCTTCATATCTCTAAATTTGCTCACTATAATTTATGTTTCATGCAATTTACTCACTGCACACAAAGAGAAGAGATCAGTATGATGGGATTTTTTTATAGGCTTACACCATGCCTTTTTGATTTCTATCGTCTCTGATAGCATGCAATGGTGTTTCTGGAACATAATATCCAAATGAGTAGTTTTTGTCCACAAAAAAGTCTCTCAAAGCACAAACACCATTAGATGGGAGGATGTTCAAGCTAAGTTTCCAAAGGACTTTTTTAATCTTTTCAACAAGAATGAACTCTGATTATGAGGAATAGAAAGGCTTTTACAGGGTTGTTATGCCTGCACTAAGAACCCCATCAGCTGCAACTAATAACTCCAGCACTTGCAATAATAACCCCAGCGCCTGAAATAATAACTCCAGCACCTGTAACTAACAACCTCAGCCATTGTAACTAAGGACTCCATCACCTATATTAAGAACCCCATCACCTGTAACTAATAACTCTATCAGCTGCAACTAACAACCCCAGCGTCTGAAATAACAACCCCAACACTTGCAACTAACAACCCCAGCCCCTGTAACTAACAACCCCATCACCTGTACTAAGAACCCCATTACCTGCAACTAAGAACCCCTCACCTGCATTAAGAACCCTATCAACTGCAACTAACAACCCTATCAGCTGCAACTAATAACCCTATCAGCTGCAACTAATAATCCCAGCTCCTATAATAACAATCCCAGCGCCTGTAATAACAATCACAGTCTGCAACTAATAAACCCAGCCCCTATAACTAAGAACCCCATCAGTTGTAACTAATAACCCCAGCACTTTCAATAACAACCTCAATACCTGCAAAATTTAGTTATCCTTCTAAGATAGGCTATACTTATGGCAGCAATTTCCCTAAATAGATGTGGTGCTCCTATAAGTTTATCTTAAACGCGTGATCTTTTTTTTCTTAGCATATCTTACCAGTTTAAACTAACATGTTAAAACTTCAGTCGTATGTTAATGAGATTCAATCTGTGTTTGTCTACCTCTGGGTGATATACAGCATGTATTCTCTTCCACAAATCCATCACCCACACTAAGAACCCCGTCAGCTGTAACTAGCAACACCATCATCTACACTAATAACCCTAGCCCCTATACTAATAACCCCATCTGCTGCAACTTACAACTCCACCACTTGTAATAACAACCCCAATACTTGAAATAACAACCACAATACCTATAACTAACAACCACAGTACCTGTAACTAACAACCCCATTAGCTGCACTAACAACTTCAGCCACGATGATGAGTAAATCTATTTGCAAACACACCGTACTGTCTCTTATTTAATAGCAAAGCACATTAACTCTCATTTCTTCTTTAATATTTTTTTATTTCACAAGGCCATTTAAGTCTTTTTACAACTAGAAAAAATTTATGTGAAGTCCCATGGGATTTGAAATGAATTATAGCATTTGGTAGGACTTTTTTGTTATTAAATTGTTTCCATAGGAGCCATATGTCATTTTCCCATTAATTTAAGCAAATAAAGATAAAGGCCTTAATTAAAGACGAAACTTTGAGTGGCTAAAGGATTGATTATTAATCAGTGACGACGCGCTGGTAATGTGAGCTACATGTATAGTGAGGGAATGGATACGGATCTTTGACCAGAAACAACTTTGGTGCAACAATAGAGAGAGATGAAGATCGATACACACAGAAAAACGTTCAACTAAGAAAACATCTGTTCCTGAAATGACTGACAACTCAGTATGGCTTTTCTTGGAAAGATCCATGGACGATGGAGAACACCTTACATTTTGCTCATATTTATTTAGTTAAGTGGAAAAGGATTGCTATATATACATATATATATAGAGAGAGAGAGAGAGTGTGAGAGAGAGAGAGAGAGGATAAAAAGAAGAAGAGAGGATCTGGTGGTGCAAGTTTTGTATGGAAACAAATCAAACCTCATGAGTTTGCTGATATTTAGTTAAGTGGAAGCTCTTTATGTTGTTTTCTTTATAAAGGCCCTTTTCCCTAAAGATGCTGATAATTAAAGAACGTTCTGTCTCCTTCGTCTTACCATTTGCATGTTGAATCAAATCAACCAATCAACTCAAATGCCTTTAATTCCAATTGGTAGTTGATTAAAATTATTGAGTTTGAGTGTGCCATTTTGATGAGTTGCTGATCTTGAATCTAGACAATCCATATTATTTAATCTAATTTTATTGTTTATATAATTTCTTATTTTAATAGAGGAATAATCCAAAATAAAAATGATTTTATAATTTATTTCTTTTAAAAAGATAGATTTAGACCCTCCAAATATTTAATTTGAATAGTCAAAGTCTAGCTTAAATGACCTTAATCTTATCATAATGATAAGCCCTAAATAAAGACATGTATGAACAACTTTTTTTTTTAATATAGATTAAGATATTTATTACAAGTAGTAGTGACTAATAATCGTTTGTGATACAGTGATTTATCGCAAGCAATATCTCATAATGCATGTAAACCAAATTTATTTTCTTCGCCATTCATTAAGCACCACTATTTATTATTTTTAATAATTTATTCTTTTATAACATGAAAAATTAATATTTGTTATCATTCATTGTATATAAGGAAGATTTACTTGACACTATCTTTTAGAAAAAAAGTTATATCAAAATCAAACAACAATACTTTGACATAATATTTATTATTATTTATTTTATTGTCATATTTAATATGAATATATTTTTTTTAAAAAAAAATCAAGTTGTTTGAAGGTGTCATTATGGCCCTTAAATGGGGTCAAAATGTCATTTTCCTCTGTGCAAGTTGACACAGCTTGGCCAAACGAATGAAATTGAATCATGACAATAGAAAAAAGAATACAGCCTTTACCAACAGATCAGGGGGCCATGGCCCCTCATCATGGCTTTAGGTCCAAAAGAATTATACCTATAATTCATATGTTAGAAATCATCAATTATTTGTAACAAAAAATAATAATAAATTATTATATAGTTTTAGTAGAAAAAGTAATACTCTTTCCATCTTTAATATTATACTATAAATTATATATCAGAGATAGAATTTAATAAAAATGACTAATATTAAGATGCATACCTTTTTATTTGCATATTAGTTTTTTAAAATGTATATTTTATTAAAAACTGTAATTTCTCATATATTAGTAGTTCCACACCCCCAAGAATTATACAAGTCTGCGATTTAAGGTATAACAAATATATTAATTATTGCCACTAGCTAGTTCCCAATATTACCTCTAAATTGTTTTTAAATTTTTATAATTTTCTTTTCAGAAGCAAATAATGTTAATGGTGGGATCAAAAATTGAACTCTTTTAATTTATTAAAATTTTCTATATATATATATATATATATATCAATATATACATTAAATATATGTTTTCATTTCTTGTTCTGAACATTGTCATCGATCTTAAGTACCAATAAATTATGTCTTCATATAAGAATAAGAATAAAAGAATCACACAAAGCAGGTAGCAGTGTACGTACAAATGTAAACTTGATTTCACATACTTATAACATAGAGGAATTTGCTTTTACCATATGTGTGTAACAAGGGCATGTCTTTATGAGCTCCTTTTGTGGCATGGTTGACTTTCTCTTAATGGGTAACCATATCTATCAAAGATGCACAGAGCAATAACATATCGTACAAGAAATGGAAGGCAATTCCTGGCACAGACTTTTTTGCATTAAATTCCCAGCCACAAATATTGTAGGAAAATTCATCGCTATCAAGTTGCCCACTTTAATGAATCCTCCAAATATTATTACCCCTTGCGGATAATTTAACTTGCCTTGTCAACCATTATTCCCATATCTATTCTCTTTTTTTTTGTGTCACCAACCAAGACGGTACGACTCGAAAACAAACCGAAGCACAAAGAAAATTAATCCAAAATGTTTAAATTTCTTGAATAAAAAATGTTACGTTGGGGGAGTGACTTTTAATTAAACCTGATCATTTTTTTAATTTAATGGAATTTTATTAAATACCAATATTTTAAAGAATATGCAAATAACTTGTTTCTCATTATATGTATAAGAAAAAAACTCTATTCTCATTAATCTCCATTCTAAATCTCTATACATCTCAAACTATATTACTTCATACATGTTTTTTGATATCACTCAATCTCACGAATAAATTAATTAAATACTTCCTCTTATCCTAATTATAAGAACTATATAGTAGCTTAGATGTGATCATAAATATAACATCTCAATTCATTTTTTTCCATAAAATTATATTTTTCTTCCTAATATATCCTTATATAATTGTATATATTAAGATATTTTTTATTAAAGATAGTTTAGAAATACATATAATTCAAGCACGTATTTTAAAAATATTAACACATAATTCTTACCAATAAGTAACTTAATTAATTTTTTTTAATTTATTTAAATTAATTAAATAGATCTTATAATTAAGGTTAGGTAATAATAAACTCAAAGAAGATGATGACAAAACCTTCATATGGAGTGACGCTTGGAGGAAGATTCCGGAACACCTAAAATGTCGTCCGTGGAATGCATCTAGCGACGGATTCTTTATATGTATATATGAACTAAAGTGGCACAGGAAAATAGTGGCACCAATAATCAAAGTTACGTATTAATTTATCTGTTTCACCAATCAAATATCGACAATTCATTCAGCCAATCAAGCCCATGAGCTGTTTTGGTAGGTATCATCAAAATCTAAAGAGTAAGCAGCTAATTAAACCAAGTGAAATGCACCCTAAATGATCCACTCTCTTGTTGCATCGTGGAATCCACTTATTATTATTAATAATAACATCATGTTCATGCTCACCCGGCAAATTAGAATCTTCCGAAAGATCCAACTCCTTAATTTTCTACATAACACACGCACACACTTGTATGGTCGAGTACAATTAATAACTGACTTCATGTTGATATTGTGCATTCCCACGTACGTGTAATCTTTCTCAAAGCGTGAGATTCTGGGAGGCTTACTTCTTCGGAGGCGTATAAATACGAGGTAGGGCTAGGCTGTTCACTTAGGAGACACTCTTCCTCCTCCTCAAATTAATGTGTTAGTGTTCCTTGTGAAAATTATAGTAATTCGTATTGAGAAAACATGAAGAAAATAATGGAAGGGAATGGATGTTGTTGTGGGAGCTTGGTGGAGAGGTGTAAGCCGTACATAGCCATGATTTCTCTTCAATTCGGCTATGCTGGCATGAACATCATCACCAAGGTTTCCCTCAACCGAGGTATGAGTCACTATGTTCTTGTCGTTTACCGTCACGCCTTCGCCACCCTCGCTATTGCCCCCTTCGCTTTTGTTCTTGAGAGGTGCTCAACTTTTTTTCTCAGATCATACTCATATTCCTCCTATTCTTCGATTCTCGTTTCTTAACTCTCTGCTCTCTCTCAGGAAAGTCAGGCCCAAGATCACATTCCTCAGTTTCATGCAAATTTTCGTTCTTGGACTTCTTGGGTTCGTATTTCATTTCGTACTCCTTCCACTTCACCTCCCAGATATTCTGCAGGTTCTTATTATGCTCTGCTTTTACAGGCCTGTGATTGATCAAAATCTGTACTACGCCGGCTTGAAGCTCACTACCCCTACTTACTCATGTGCTATAAGCAACATGCTCCCCGCAATGACACTTCTCATGGCCGTTATATTAAGGTACAACGAATACCACAATCACCAATCAAAACTAATCTATTTTTGTTTTGATTCTGCTTTGAGCTAACATGGCGTATTGTTGCTCGCTAACAGGATGGAGAAGGTAGACATCAGAAAGTTAAGATGTCAAGCGAAGGTGATTGGGACGATAGTCACAGTTACTGGGGCGATGTTAATGACACTGTACAAGGGCCAAGTCATCAACTTTTTCTGGTCTTATTACATGCGTCACCCTAGAGACTATACTCCTACAACGGCCGCTGATTCTGGGGAAAACGATTGGTTTAAGGGTTCTATTCTGCTCATAATTGCGACCCTTGCCTGGGCTTCTTTCTTCATCCTTCAGGCGCTCACGTTAAGGACTTACTCGGCTCAGCTCTCGCTCATATCACTGGTCTGTTTCATGGGCACACTTCAATCAATTGCGGTCACGCTTGTGATGGAACACAGACCCTCTGTTTGGTGCATTGGGTGGGACATGAATCTGCTAGCCGCAGCCTACGCTGTAAGCCTCGTTCTCTCTGTTACTCTCTGTTTTTTTTCCCAGGAAGCAAGAATCTGATCATTATGTGTTAAAATATGGTGAAACAGGGGATAGTATCGTCAGGCATTGCATATTACGTTCAAGGGGTTGTGATGCAGAAAAGAGGTCCTGTTTTTGTGACTGCTTTCAGCCCTTTGATGATGATCATTGTAGCCATCATGGGTTCTTTCTTACTGGCAGAAAACATCTACCTTGGAGGGTAATTTCAACACCTCTTCATATTCTTTTATCTATCATCCTTAATTAACATACTGATTCCTGATTAATATGGTTTGTTAATTACAGAGTGGTAGGGGCTGTGCTGATCGTAGTGGGTCTGTACTCTATTCTATGGGGAAAATGCGAGGAGAACAGGGAGAAAGAAGAAGCAGAGGCAATCTCAGAGGCAATAAGAGGGTGTTCAGATATTGAAGCGAACTCCATTGAGATGCAAAAGGTTGAAGGTCAGGTAGTAATAGCCATTAGTGTTCCCAAAGCTTAGAGAGGAGACAGTACAGAGAATAACAAAGGGTGCTTCTCATACGTGATGGGGAGAGGGAGAGGGAGAGAGAGAGATTTGAGGAGACGTTTTCTGCGCCTTCATTTTTTACTAGACTGTCCTGACCTTTAATCGTTCGTCCAAAAACTGATAGATATAACTTGCTATTTGCAAAATTTGAGAAGAAACAACAGAGTATTGGTTGGATATATTATTAAATTAAATCTGATTGAGGGATCAAATCTGGGGGAGAAAAAGGGAATGATACGAAAGAAGAGAATCGTTGTAGACAATGCGTAGGGTTTAATGATTCGCGTTAGGATTCTCTGAATTCCAAATGCAATTGCCATTTTGTCTTCTTGTGCTAATTGCTGTGAAATGCTGAACAAGTTCAATGTCAACAGAGAAAGGTTCAGGAAGTTGACTGAAATTTTAATAGATGTGAAGTGTGAACGAAGAGGGATCAAAGTGAACATTTCTTCATTGTGTTTTATCTTCAATTTATGTTGTTGATGCAATAAAAATGAACAAAAAATGGATTTCATGTAGATTATGGAAATAAATCATTACATAAAAGGACAACCTGCAAAAAGTTTCAATTCAGTTGTGTCGTGTAATATAAATCACAAAAGTTACTGGTCTTGCTTATTCCCTCAGAAATCTTACACATTTTTACCTCAAAAAATGCTTGCATGCTCTCTGTTTTATCTTATCTTTCCTGAATTTGATATCTATATTTCGACCCCATTACTTGTTTATAATTTAAACGTGTGAGTGTATATATATATATAGTAGGCATAAAATATGTAAAAGTTCAAAGTGATGAAATTGATGAGAGTGGAAGAAGGCCAGGAGGGAGGCTTTTACAAACTGATCAAGTAACTGTGACTGGACGACGTAGCGAGAAGAAATGAACTTTCTTTCCATGGAAGGAAACTACTGTTGGTATAGATATGTATGTATATATGGATGGATAGATGTATAGATTCTTAAATAATGGCATTGAAGGAGTGGAAACTGAGTCAACACTAAAGCTTGATGATATGACTTAATCCATTATTCTCTATCACCAAATCTGAAATATTATATTCCAAAGTGACACCATTAGGGAGCATGACATAAAAGCCTATACTTATACCCACATTTACCCTGAGCATCCATCATCAAAGAAATATCTTCGCATGGAAATAATTTTTATTGCAAATAATTAGAGGGTATATCTTAAAAAAATCAACACATATTTTTGTAAATAATAAATTTAACTGATCTTTTTTAATCTCTGTAACTAACTATTTCTAACTCTTATATCCATATTCAGTATTAGGAAGAGTATAATGGGAAACAAATCAATAAAATGGAAAAAAGTGAGAGTGGTGCGGATGCTGATGCTATCATCGTGGGGGTATCCTCCTGATTATGCCACAAATTAAACCTACTCTACACATCAACGTAGGAAAGGGTCACACGTACGTACGTATGTGGAGAATTGAGGGTTGCATCGCATCTTCAATAATATTCTCACTCTTTCGTCTCCAACTTGCGTCTCTCTGTATCATGCTCTTCTTCATAAGCATAATGTAGAGAGAGAGAGAGAGAGTGATGTTACGCTTGAGAGATCGTATTCTTACGAACAGTCTGTCACAAATACTAGAGGATCAAAATTAAGAATGTTAAAAGTGAAATCGATCATCACCGGGGGGGGGGGGGGGGGAAGAACTTGGGAAGGGAATGAAGGATGAATGAATGCGAAAACTTGTTGGCTCACTGCGTTTCCACTTTCACAAACTATATTCAGCAAACAGAGGGTCTGTGTTCCATCATAATTATATTCAGAGTAAAGCGAATACGTTGATGTAACTCTTGAATTCTAGTAAATGTCCTCATAATTACACTTATGAGAATTAAATTATAGTGCTAATGACACTATTCATTATCCACTACGTGCAATTAATGACACTAACAAGGTTGACGTTCAAATCTTGCAGGTGAAGTTATCAGAGGTTGGGATGAAGGAGTTGCCACCATGAAAAAGGGAGAGAGAGCAGTTTTAAAAATACCGCCAAACTTGGCGTATGGGGAGAAAGGTTCTCCACCATTGGTTCCTCCTAATGTGACTCTCGTCTTTGAGATTGAGATGCTGTCTTGGATTACCATCAGGGACTTGACCGGCGACGGAGGAATCCTGAAGAAGATAATAAGGGAGGGAGAGGGATGGGAGACTCCAAGAGAAGCCGACCAGGTCTTAGGTAATAAAAACGGCACCTTTCTACAGTCATTAATATACACAAGAAAGACACTTCACTCATTAAGCCTTCCTTACTTACAGTGAAATATGAAGCAAAGCTGGAGAATGAAACGGTTGTTCATGAGTCTAATGGAGGTGTAGAGTTTAATATAAGTGATGGTAAGTTCGACCTGCAGCTTCGGTATTTATTAGTTTGCTAAATTTATCCATATCTGAAATCATTAAACATGTGTGTCTTGTTCAGGCTATCTTTGTCCTGCCATGAGTATAGCGTTGAAAACAATGAGAAAGGGGGAGGAAGCAGAGCTCAGTTTAAGATTCTTTTGTAAGTCAACTATGTTTTACTACTTTTCAGCTTTCTTTCATGTTGTTTTGGTGATTCAGACATTCCTTTCCAGATGGCGCCATACAAAATTCAAGTAGAACCAGTGAAACGAATGTCAGTGACCAACCAGATTCTAATTTAACGAGTCTCAGAATAGAGCTGGTATCATGGAAAACTGTAATCGATGTCACAGGAGACAAAAAGATACTTAAGAAGATTGAGAAAGCTGGAGAGGGATTCGAGCGTCCTAATGAAGGATCACAAGTGAAAGGTACGTAATCTACTCTCTAACTAACATGATCTCTTTTTTTTTTATATATCTTAGAATTTGCAAACAAGAGCCTTTGATAAGAAGTTAACGTTCGATAATCTATGCCCTCACAGTAATATATACGAGTAAACTAGAAGATGGAACAATTATTGAGAGGAAAGGAACAGAGAAAGAACCTTTTGAGTTCATAACTCAGGAAGGTGTATGGTCTCTCTGTTGCATATGATCCCGGGGAATTTGTATTTTTTGTTTTCTCAAATGTCTCAATTTCTTGTATATTTTTAGAACAAGCACCTGAGGGGCTAGAAAAAGCAATCATGACAATGAGAAAAGGAGAGCAAGCCACAGTGGTTGTCACCGCAGAATATTTGTCTGATAAAAATAATTTTCCCACCACCCCAGCTAATAAAGTCCTTTGTTATGAGATTGAATTGGTTGATTTGATCAAGGTTGGCTTCTCCTATTTATAACTACTACCAGTTCTTCGAAAAACAGAGATGCTTTTGCGTTATGATTTCCAGAGATGATTCTTATGTGTACAGGAGAAGCCATTTTGGAAAATGGACACTCAGCAGAAAATAGAAGCTTGTGAGAGGAAGAAGCATGATGGAAATTTATTGTTCAAGGCTGAAAAGTTCAGGCTTGCGTCCAACAAATATGAAAAGGCATGTTAGATGAAATGATTTACTGAAAATTGAGTATTACAGAAGTTTTCATGAGTAAACAAAATTTCTTCATCACAAATGCAGGCTGTAAAATGCCTTGAGTTTGATCACTCATTCAGCGATGATGAGAAACGTGAAGCCAATCCCTTGAGGATATCTTGTTATTTGAACAATGCTGCCTGTAAACTTAAACTTGGAGAGTACACTGAAGCCTCAAAACTCTGTACTAAGGTATTATTATCTGATCCTAATACTAATTCTGTTTATAATCTTCAAATGAAGCCTGAATTGCATGATAATGAAACAGGTTCTGGAACAAGATCCGTTAAATGTGAAGGCACTGTATAGAAGAAGCCAGGCATACCTGAAAACATCAGACTTAGAGAAAGCTGAGGCTGACATTAAAACAGCCCTCACTATTGATCCAAACAACAGGTATATATATATATATATATATATATATATATATATATATAACATCCCTTGCATTATTCTCTCTATCTATTTGCCTCTTTGAGAGTTGGTTGAAATAGATGTTGGTTGGTTTGGGTTGTTATCAGAGACATGAGAGTTGAGTACAGGGAGCTGAAGCTTAAGCAAAGGGAATACAGTAGATATGAAGCTGACATCTTCAGCACAATGCTTTCGAAGATGGGCTAGTTGGGAAATAAACTTGTATTATAATGTTATATTCCCCATTTGATTATGAACTACAAATAGTTATATGCCAACGTACTGTATCTCATACTTTCACTTTCAGCATAACGGTATTGCAATGCTTTAGCCAAGGAGGGTTTATCACTTTCCTCTTTTATTCATGTTTGTCCATCACATCTTAGACTCTTTTTTTCTTTGTTGCCTACCTGATTTAGACTATATCTGGATCTGATCCGCGTTGTACATCTGACTATAGTGGGTGAGTCTCCCAATGGGGACTTTTTGCACACGTCAAGGCTCGAACTCGAGACCTCGCTTAAGCGATACCAATCAACTTACCATTCGGACGAACCTCCATTAGTACATCTTAGGACTTTTGTATGGGAATTTTTTCTTTTGGTATAAAATTTTTTGAAAAGGAGTTGGGCTCACGATCTAAGGGTAGACCGAAGTCTCTATTCCTCCTAGGCAATACCAATGTCGGATAAGGCTAGCCATCTATTACCCTCAGGCGTAAATCTAGGCACATAGGAGTTAGGATGCATCTCCAAGCGCCGTGACTGGAACCGCAATAAAATAATATTCCTTAGAGATCGAATACACTCCAAATAATCGCATGTCATATCTTTCATCAGTTGAATTTATAGACGATAGGTCTTTTGTATGGGAATTAATACCCACATAAATGCCTTTTAATTAAATTGGGCTATAGCCCCCGTTTTCTAACCAAACAAAAAAAAAAACCCAAGGACCCACGCACACAATACAAACCCACCCTCCACCCTTGTCATCCAAGGATATGGAACCCGTGACTGAGAGGAAGCATGTGGTGCTATTGAGCTATAATACTCTTGGCATATATATCATACTTTCCGGACCTTAATAATAATAATAAATATCACCTCCATTCTTAATTATATGATCCACTTAATTAAATTATTAAGATAAATTAAAAAATTAATTAAATTAATTAATTGTAATAATTGTATTGGTTTCCCTTTAATACCCCATTTAACTATGTATATTTGAATTACATTTGATAAATACCTTTTTAATATGTGCAATCATATAGGGATATATTGAAAAAATTATAATTTTAAAAGATAAAGTAGATTAAGATATTATAGTTAAGAATAAACTTAACTCACATCTAATTCTTATAATTAGAAATATAGAGAGGATTAATAATTTGTATTTTGTCCCTTTTTTTTAGAAAAAAAAGTAGTGTTAATAATATTCTTATAAGTAATGTAAGCATTTAAAGAATTTGTTCACTTCATGTAGTATTAATACTTTCAGTAGAGTAAGGTGAAAAGAATACTTTAATTAGAGCATTACCTTTTTTATGTTAACATTCTTCTCAATACTTTGGAATTAGACTAGCGATGTTATTTTTATCCAAATTTTATATCATTGGAATTCAAACAAAAATAATTTCATTTGAGGTCAACAAAACAAAAATAATTTTATATTTAAAAATAATATAGAAATAAATGTATCAAGATCTCTCGTTGAGTCTTGTGTTGAAAACCCTTAAAATCAGTGTCCGTGTGAATCTAACTCAAATAATGTTTTATGATTTTAACTTAATTAAACGATTTACATAGGCAATTTAATTTTTTTACCTTTTCCAAATTTAATCTTTGTGCATAGCTCCTTGTGCATATATTGAAGTCTACTTCCTTATTAATATAAGAAGAACAAAAGAAAATTGAAAAAAATAATTAAATCTTTAGAAAAATATTCTGCAAGTAATAGATGAGTAGTGGCCTCTTTGCACATACATAAAAACATTAATTATATTCGGCGACTAATAATTTATAAAGTTATGAGTTTAAATTTTACTGTTAATGTAAGGATCTTATTAGTAAATAATCTATAAATACATTATATAATGAAAAAATTACACTCCTAATCCTTCATATTAAAATAAAAACATGTGTGAAGTTAAAAGGAGCAAATGTTAAGTTTTACTTTATTCAATTATATAATTAATGGACAAGATTGCCAGAATAATCTTTTTTTTTAAAAGGAAGAAAAGAATACAAGAGTAAAATTAACGAACAAATATAGACATCAAATAATGCTTATTATTATTATTATTATTAAATATGGTATACAATTAACATTCGTGGGACTAAACATAGTTAGAGAAAAAGTGATAGTTAACCCAAGTGATCACCGTGAGTTTTTATGTTTACTGGGTCTGGACAACTGTTTACACCTAATAAAGTAAAAAACAGATGTAACAATCCTTTATATATATATATAACTTGTATTAATCAACAGGGGTTAGTTCAAGTGATAAGCGGCTCAATGTATTTTAAGTGAAGTCTCGAGTTCGAGCCTTGGCATATGCAGAAAATTCCTGTTAGAAAACTCACATATCATAACTAAATGCGCAACCTGGGTCAAATCAAGATGTAGTCGAAATAAAACTCTAATAAATCGGGTTAATAATTAAAAAAAATAATAACTTTTATTAAATGGTAATTCTTATGGTGTCTTTATATAAGGTTACAATTAATTTATAAATATATATATATATATATATATATGTAATGAGAACAATATGGTCCTTCAGAATTTGCTTTATATATATATATATGGTGGCCATGTTTGAGTAACTAAGTATATATTATAGTTGAATCTGCACTCAAATAAAAAACAAGACGTGACAAGGAAAAGCACAAAGTAAACCGCAGCAAGCATGATATATATATTGCACATTCAGAATCAAGAGTGAAAGCGAGATCCAATTCCAAAATCTTAATTCGAAGTACTTGTTGAGTTTTAGTGTAATGGACGACTTCAAAGCTGTAGTGGCCTGTGCAGATGGATCAAGAGAGTGATAAATGCAGAATGAGTTATAAGGAAACATAAATCTGGGGCAATAAATTCCAAGAAAGAAAGAAAATCCAGTTCCATAAAGTCCATAAATATTCATAGGTTACCAAACATTAAAAAAAATATCCTCCACAGAGAGTAACAGTTGTAATCATTATTTTTGCTTCACCCCAAGAAACATTTAATTGGTTTCCTATTATTTCGTATCTCTCTGGTTTTTAAATAGCCCCTCTTCTTCTCCCAGAAAGCCACACAACTTGTCTTTGTCTGGCAGAGAACATATCTCAAGTCAGAAGAAGGATGTCAGAGAGAATGAATGTGGGAGGTGTTGAGGACAGAAAGTTGAAGCGGAAGGTCGAGGATGTCGATGATGAGACGGAAACGGAAGAACATTTTCTGTCCCTGAGGCTCTGCAACAACGCCGACATGTCGAAACCTTTGACGGTGTGGAAACCTAGTACTGGTTCTGGTAATAAGAAAGCAGCACATGCAAGGACGACGAGGGAGGAGTTCAGGTGCAAGTACTGCGTGAAGGATTTCAAAAGCTCGCAGGCTCTGGGAGGTCACCAGAATGCACACAGGAGAGAGAGAGTTATGTCGAAGATGGAGAAGTTGGGACACCCTCACATGTGTCCATGTTCTTCCTCCATTATTAATCCCTCTCGTGCTGCTACTGCTTCAACCAGCAGCTTCACTCCTCATTTTCATCGTCTCTGTCATGTCCCTAGTTGGATTAAACCCAAAGCTGGTTTATCCTTTGGGATGATGATGAAGAACAGTTATGGGAATCCTAATGTTGAGGACAAGAAGAAGCCTGATGTATCTTCTTCAGGTCTCGACTTGTCCCTCAGACTCTGAAGAACAAGTCCTCCATAGCCCAGGATCCTTAAATACACACACAAGTGTCTTCTTTAATGTCTGTTGTTTAATTTCTTTCAGTCTCGTTATGCTTTAGTGTCTGTCGATCGTTATTACTGTTTTTTGTCTGTCTTTGTTTTGTTATGTTCTTAGAGCCTGTATATGGATCTTGGTGCTTTGCAGATCGAAATAAAATATGCTTTTTTTTTTTGTCACCGCTTTTGTTTTCTTGTTTTCTATATATTTTCCGGTTTTACTTGGGAATTGATTGGAGACTTTGGGTTTGACCTTCTCTCTAATAATGAATCTTAGCACTGTGATGAATTAACTGCAAGAAAACAGGTCAACGATAACTAAACACGCATGTGTACGAGATTGATAGTGATGGATGAGTCAGCGTCAGTGTAGAAAACGTTACGAGACAGATATTAATTGAGGGAAGGGTATTTTTGGAATAATGTTGTTCATTCAATTTATGTATGTATTAATTAAAGTATTTAATTGCATCCTCAGTAGCTTATAACTTCATATATTATCAAATTTAAAATATTAGCAATTTTAAGTCAACTGAGTTCTAAAAATTCGTCAATATCAGAGTAGAGCACTCCTCCAAGTTACACATTCTGGCAATTTTTACTTTTAAATAAGTTAATTTTGTATTTTGACAATAAAATCTGTTAATCGTGTATCATGATTTTCGTGCATTATCTATTTTTTAATAAAATATTTTATAATGCTTTTACAGGTAGACAATGTACTCATTTCATACACATACACACCCGTTAAAAGTAACAATAGTATACATTTTACCTCAAATATATATATATATATATATATATATTGGAATATTCCTCTGCCCTTTCTTAATAAAAGATTATTTTTGTTTAGCTTTGATGCTTCACCCTTTACTAAAAGAATTTTTTTGACCGAAACCCATTACTGAAAGATATAATTACACTGAATATTTTGCGTTCAAAGCTTACTCAGACAATTAATATTTGGTTTTTTGGTAAAATAAAGACGTTAATCCAATAGCTTCCAGTTATTACTTGAACATGCTAGAATCATTGCACTTGAGGAGATTTTGAATAGTTTTTTTTTTAATTTATTAAATGTAAAAGAAAAAAATAGTAAAAAATCCCTCTTTAAAAATTATGTGTTATAAAATCTTAATGTTAGTATTATTTATATATAAAAATATACCAGGTCTTTTTAACTAATAAATTTTTTAAATAAATATTTTTTACTAATTTTTTAAAATTTCTATAACTTTTAATATATGCAATTAGGTAAACTTTCATTTAACAAAAAATAGTCTAATGGTAAAAAATTAACTCATAATTTATAAGGTTAAGATATAAATTTAAATTTTACTGTTGATATAAGAACTTTATTAATAGATAATCTATAAATATATTATTTAATGACAAAAATCCACTCTTAATCTTAAGGATTAAAATAAAACCCTATATAAAATTAAAGCGAAAAATATTGAATTTTATTTTATTTAATTATATAATCAATAGACAAGATTGCAAGAATACTTATCTTTTTTAAAAGGTAAAAAAATATAAGAGTAAAATTAACAGCAAATATAGACATCAAATAATGCGTATGCTTTTATTACTATTACTATTAAAAAAATAGTATATAATTAACTTCGTGGGATTAAACATAATTAGAAAAAAAAAAAGTTATACATTTATTTCTTATTGAATACTGAATTCCAACCATTCAAATTTAATCTTATAGAATGAGAAGGGAAAAGGAAGCGAGGCCTGCCCTTTCCTCTCCCTTCTTACCTAGGATCGTCATGTCAACTACTTCATCGTCCTTGAATGAATACATGTTATCTGTCACTAAGCGAATAAACATGTTTAATGAAGTCGAGGAAATATAAGAAAACAAAGGAGTATTAATTTGTCTGCTAGATCAAGTTTCTACACGCTCACACACAGTATGAGTATCAGGATTCTGAAGTTGAACAATGAAAGTAACCGATACATCTCAATACAATACATTTTATATACTGAATAATTTTACATCATAGAGGATGGGAACCCACCTGGGTCATAGTTTACAACTAAATTTGACACAAGAAAGGGATGAAAAAGAGAAAAGGAAAACAACAAAGAAAGATACCTGGCAGAGTGAAAAGGATTGAATCACTTCCCAATCACTGTTCATCCTTGTAATATATGACTTCATCACCTTATAGACATCTACAGTTGCCTACTTCTAAGGTGTTTTTTTTTTTGCATATAAATATACAATGACAAGTAAACTCTTGCTTTTAACTATATGTATGTATAGAAGATTCCTAACATCCTTAACTTGCACGAGATTCCAACTTTTGCTTCAATTTCCGCACTTCTTATCCCCAAACACTCCCGACAAAAGCTTCTCAAAAGTTTCCAGAAACAATCCCCATTCGCCTTGGTTCATTTCTCCGAATGAAATGACCCCTGTTTCACAATTCTGGTTCCACGAAATCATGCTAACACTCTTTGTAAGAACCCCCTTTGTTTCACTCTCACTCTCATCAATCTTTCCAGCATCCAAGGTTTTGTTTTGATTATCATCCTCCTCACTCGATCCGTCCAATGATCCTGTAAATGGAAAACCTGGCATTCCCAAGCCCTTGTTCAGTCCGTTTTGAGTTGGATTGTCTAGTTGAAACATGTTACACCCTTGTTCTGTTTCTTCTTTCAGCTTCTCCAGGTTGGAACCATGAGGGATGATAGCCTTGGCTCGAGAACATATATCTTCCAGTTTACTAGGCATTTCTTCTCCGCCACAGCACTGTCGAGTCATCATTTGACCAATATCACCAATACAGATGCCTGCAGCAGCTGCTTGCTTCAAGAAAATAGTGCAAACAACAAGAACCCTTATAGCACACTCCCTCAGAGAAGGAAGCTTAGTTCTAAGAATCTCTGCATCTTTAAATGGGTCGAGTTTGGATATGCAGTCGAGCTCAGACTCAGAAAAAGGAATGGAGGCTTGTGGCCAATGAAGCCACTCGAAATATGGATCATCCAGCCACTCAGGAAGGCAAAGGCCATGGTCTATGGGAACAAGCTCCGCAACTCCACAAGCATTAAAACTTTGGTGACCTTGTTTCTTCTTCACAAGCATATTTCCTGCATGTCTGTCAAGATTTAGAAGCCTGATATCTAAAATTCCGATCTTGTGAACAGAAGCAACAGAGAAAAAAGAAGGGCCCAACTCTGCTGCGTCAAAATCATGATCAACAAAGCGTTGGAGGGAAGCGATTTTACAAGGTATTGCTGATGGGACTGAGGCTGCAGCATCAGTAAAATAGAAGGCAGTATGAGAGAACTTGACTAAAGCAGTGGGAGGCACACCAGCAAAGCTTCCATGGTCAAGGAAACAAGCAGCTAATTCACGTATCCCAGTTTCACCAACCCGAATGGAGTGTTTCAACCCAGGTTGGCCAAACAATCGACCCCTCAAGCCTTTTGGATTATTGAAAGCTAAAGGCTCTTCATCTGCTGGCTTAGCCACGGCTATATCCTTACCATTTTGGTTACGAAAAACATAGGCACCACCTAACCCTTTTGAGACTGGAATAGGATGAGAACCAGAGGCCATAGCTATGGCAACTTCTACAACTAGAGCATGTACTGGAGCTCCACTCCCACCAACTATCTCAATCTTGGGATAAGAAGCAAGCTCTTCTCCTGCTGAAGGGGTTAAAGGTAGGCATGGAGTGGAGAAACTGCGGGGGAAATTGTTGGATTCATTTGATTGTTTTGAGGAGTGCTTAAGATTTTTTTGGTCATGTTCTAGAAGTTTCTGATCAATGTGACCATAGGATTGGAGTTTGCATCGGCTAAATGGCTTAAACCCGTGATGTTGATCTATGGCTACAGCCATTGTGGAGAATCTCATCCAGATGAGAGTGGTAGCGGCAGCGCATTCCAAATGCGATTCTTCTATTAAAGATCCCCGGAAAATTAGTTTTCTGAAGGTGACGACGTCTGCAACCTCAAAACAATAGTTTCCTGGAAATGCTGTATATGAAGAATTAATGTACGTGATTGAGATATAGTAAAAGAGGCAAGATATAATAAATGGACAAGAAAACCAACTCATATTACTAGATACGTTCCCGACAATGCGTATACAGATCAGGTCCAAAATCTTCCACACATCAGGCTATAAAAAAAGCCTTCAGTAATTTCATGGTTGTAATTAAGACTAAGAAATGAACATTCATATGTAATTAATTGTAAGTGCGAGAAATGAGAGAAAGAAGACAACTTATAAGCCTTTATCACAATTTATTGCTTCCCGCAGACCTTGCTGGGCAAGGGAAGTGGCAATTAGAGGCAAATGAATAATTTATTACCCAAATAGTTCAATTAATCAATTTTTGTTGAGGAACGCTAACTTGATCAAATGAAGCCATGCAAAAACGAAATCAATATTTTGTGATATCGTTGATTTTCAATAACACTAATTTTAATTAAACGGAGTTGATACTAAGCATATATACGTTATGGCAGCCTAGAATATAGGAGTGATTACACTGAAAGAAACTGATAAGCTAGATAAAAACTCTGATGAGGCATTCATCGCCACAATTTAAGCTTTCAGTGAAAATCATCTGTTCGAACATTTATACCTCGCAATTATGTTATACCTTATTATTTTCCACTCATAAAAAAATTGTTATTTGATGTCATTCAATAACCTGCGTGATCATCATGTTATTTGTCATCTCTTAATATCATACGAGAACATATATATAAAAATACGATGCAATCCTTACTCAATATTTCTCGAAAGGGGCACATTCAAAATGAGGACTCAAACGTTGGATACCAAACAGAAAAGCAGGCTATCCTGTTCACATTTTTCTTAAATCCCTCATAACCTGCATGATTTGTGAAGCAGAAAAGAAGAACTGGTGAAGATTCAAAGAAGAGAGAAAAACAGAAGAACAAAACAGTGAGAACAGAGCAGGCCTGTATATAATACAGGAGACACATGCAAGAACGCGCAGATAAAAAGAATCATATCTCCATCACGAGATCTGAGATACATTCATTGATGCATCGCAGAGATGAAAATTGGCGTGCATGACAGAACAGAGCATCGGTAATAAATGCAAATAACAAATCAAGTGAAAAACCAAAACTGAAAGCATTAATCAATTCTGGAAAGCCCAGAATGAAGAATAAACGGTGGATCTGAGACATGTATAGAGTAAAGAAAAGAGGAGAAGGAGGAGGAAGGTACCCTGAACACTGGTAAGGCATTCAGGGGAAGCGATGAAGAAGCAAAGGGAGCGCGAGAGAGAATGAAACAGAGAAGGGAGCAAATGGAAAAAGGATTCCACCGCCACTCTCACACGCCCTTCCTTATTACGATTTCCATCGTTCTCCTCTTATTATGTCTCCCTTCACTGATGCTTTCTCCTTTGCCTACAACGACACTCCCTGGCGTTACTATTTTTGCTTTTTTTCCTAACTTGGGTCTCCCCCTTCACGCACCATGTGACATTCAAACCGATGCCCGCATTTCGTCGTGAGTGTCAGGCATGTGACCCCATATTACTTTTACACTACGTGGCCGCCTGGGCCTACCTTTTCATTCTTGGCCCATGCATGCACTCCCCCTTTTTCTGATGACTCCAACAGTCCAACGCCTTTTCTTTTTTCACTCTATTTATGTTTTTGTTCATAATTTCATCATCAGAATGATACTAACAATCAACTATGGACTAGAGAGATATCAATCAGGCTTAGATCTAATAGAAGAGTCCAATTCCTCCTAATATGATAAATTGATATTATTATAAGAGATACATACGTTAAATACATATGTATTAGAAAAAAAATTACGTAGATATGTGCATGCAGTTGTAGCAAGCATTTTTATCATAATTGCACGATTCAAAATTCAGATCATGCGATTCGATCAATGGGAGATTCGAATCTCCCATCACGTCGTTAATGGACCTAAATCGTGTATTAATCGTACTTGAATTGTACATAAATCGTGTGATGCTAGATCGGAATTGTACGAATCACCTCATCACGCAATTTAGGCACAACAGGGTCGCTCACAGATTCAGGTCGAATCCTGCATAACCCGACTTTAAAAAGCCATGGTGATTCCCGGGTTTATTTCCCAAGCTAACATGAAGCAGATATTTAGAGACAAAATCTCAAAGGATTGCTTATATATATATATATACACATATATATACATACACACACACACACACACACACAAGAGGGGAAAACGCAAAAAGAAAACAAAGAAAACTAGAAGCACATTACTTGGTTGACACTCACCTCACATAAATTTTGTTCTTTTAAAAAAATAATCAACCGGGTTGATCCCTCGTATGAGGTTAAATTAATTAATAATAATCAACTAGCTTCATTGTCTCCCAAAATGATAGCCAAATGGCTAATACTTGTGAATTTTCGTTCATAATTCGTGCTATTTTTTTTTTTTAAAAAAAAATTACCCTTAACAATAGCATTAATGTTAAAAGTTAGCGTCACCAAGCCTCTATAATTTATATAACAACGTTGATATTGTAAGTTTAAACTCAACTAAAATCCATGAACATGTTTTTCAAGTGATTGCCCACACTTTATACTGAATTTATGACTATATTAATATAAATTTGATAATTTTTTTTTGTTTTTAATGAAAAGGCTTACGAAGTAAATAAGTCATAAAAACAAAGTAAAATAAAACAGAAAATCAAAGTAAGCAGATTTATTTAGTGAAGGACATGCATAGGCTGATTGATGTATTCAAATATTTATTTTGGTTTGCATGCAGAGTAGGGGGTTGGAAGGTTCATGGGCGGACAGGCAATGAAACGTTCGGTTGAATTCCATTGGACGCAGAAGAGTGAGGCGCATTCACCCCAACGCTGCCATTCTGCTGCTTCCCAGATTCTATGCCTTTCTTGGGGGATGATCTTCCACTCTCACGTACAAGCTTATTGATTATGGACGTCATTTCACTGTCCTTCAACAAGCTCTCCACACTCACATGTACACCTGACAGACACAGTTCAATGTTACAAAACCCCGGAGACTCAGCCTCGTATGTCTTACTAGGTACGGTGAACACTTACGGTATCTCCAGTAGTGCTTCGGGTTGGTTGGGTCGTTGATTGTCTCTTCTTTTGCAGCGCGTGTCGTATATTCTTCTTTCAGTGCCAGCAAGTCCTGTTCCACCACAATCACAAGAGTTCAGTGCAGAGATAACACCCATGGAGGGACAAAGTTTGCTGACCAAGTTCTTTCTTTCCGTTTGAACTTGGAAGAATACCTGAAGGGGGAAAATGGCCCACATTGATGGGGATTCAAAATGTTGCCTTAGGATAAAATATGCAACTTCCGGAATACATTGTTCAGGAGGCAACATTTCGGACTCCATCACAGTCCTAAAAAATCGTAGCCTTCTATCTTCATCTTCTTCCCACCATGCTCGCAAGGTAGCAGCGTCATGACATGATGGGGCACATACCTGCAAAACATGCATGGACATCAATAAGAACCAATTTTACAAAAGGCAAAAAATGAAAAATAAAATCTTACCGTCATGTAATCATATTGAGAAGGAATACCAAACTCCAGATCAGATTCACTAGGCATGCGTTGAATGCGCAACCCAAGTAATCCCAGTTCTTGCATAACCTGCATAAACAAGAAAAATTGGAAAAAAAAAAACTCTTCTATTTAAAAAAGAAATCTTTCTTAATATCTTTGAAATGCATGAATGAAGTGGATTAGGCATACAGGATGAACACATGAAGGAATGAGGCCGAGATCTTCCCCACAGGTTAGCATGTCTGATGAGTTCATAAGGACAGGGAGAGTCTTCAAAGCATTTTCCCTCCAAAGATTCTCTTGTCGGTGGAAGTAGTAGTCATAGTACAATCTTTTTAGAACATTTTTGCTGTATCATGTGATGAATAGAAAGAGATCTTGTGAGATCATATCTCAAGGCATTTAAATTTTGAGAAGAATTTGATTCTGCCCCAGATATATATAGATTCACTAAGTTGCAGTTAAAATATGGCAATATGCTATATACCTATGATCATCCAAATCTTTAAAACTTGAAGTATCTTCTAGGTTGAAGCGAGGATAGAATTTTCCAGCATCCTCTGGATCTCGTATTAGAACTATGTTCTGCAAGACAATAAACATAATATCTGTCTTGTAAAATCTTCAAAAATATATTAAAAAATATTGAGCCAAAAATTAGAATAGTTTCCATATGTAAATATCCAGGTCAGGGGAAAGAACGAGAGCAAGAGAAGAAAAAGAAAGAGGAAGCGAAATTGATAATGCTTCGCTACCTGTATTAGATCGAAGAGATTGCGTCGGATTTTGTCTTCACTCTCAAATAAGGACCCATCTGCAAATGATGTTAGCTTGGCGACAATTTTCTTCTCTGTGTTACAATCCTCCTTGAACTAAAAATCACATATTTGAAAGTAATATGATAAGGTACAAAGGTTAGGATGCAAAGTTCTTAAACATATAAAGAAATTAATAAAAACAAATAGAATCATCGAAGCAACAAAAGCAACAGAGAAACATCATAAATGACAATAATTGAACTAACAAGAAAGAATATGATAATACAAGATAAAGTGGTTAAATAAATAAAAATTAAATAAATACATTCATCTCATTGAAGACTAAGGTCAGTAAGGTGAACAAAGCAGGGATAAATTGAGTAAGTTTTATGAACAAAATGAAATCTATGCTATGCAAGCTTACTGGAATAAGAAAAATTCCTAAAAATCTTAATTAATGCAAGAATGACCACCTCAAAGCATTGCTTCTCATATTCATTCAGAAAAGTTGCTGCAACGAAAGTCCAAGAATCTCCAAATTTTTCCTGAAAATAAAATGTAAAGGATATAACAGAATATAGACACTAGACATCAGCATCACATATTATGAGAAATCAGATAGCAGCAGGCTGAAACATGAAGAGAAACCATTTCCAAGCTATTAAAATCATTTGCAGCTTTAAAGGAAAATACCGACCTGTAAGTGTCCCAGCCTAATGTATGGGCGACTCAGGCGATTAAAGTCCCATATTCCTTCACCTTCAAGTTCTTCCTGCAATAGAAAATATAGCTCAAATAAATAATGAATAGTCTAAAATAGTAAATTAGATAGTTTATCTTATATTCACCGAGAGTGCCATTCCAATATAAAAGAAGAGAGGGATACCTGACTAAGGGGAATGGATGGTCGAAATTTTCCGACTAGACCTGTCATAGCATGATCAGGAAGCTCCCAGATTCTGAAGAATCCCAATATGTGATCAATCCTATAAGCTGTAAAATATTTTGCCATCTTTCACGGATAGAAGAAAATAGTAACTGTTAGATAATTTTTCCCCATTAAGAACAGAAAAAAAATTATGAATCTTATGAGACAAAACCTGTGTCAAACGAGCTCGCCACCAAGCATAGTTATCTTTTGACATTTCCTCCCAATTATATGTAGGAAAGCCCCAATTCTGACCATTTTTATCAAAATAATCTGGAGGTGCCCCAGTTGAAGTGTTCATTCGGAACAAATTTGGATAAACCCAAGTATCCACACTGTTTTTGTCAACACCAATAGGAAGATCTCCCTTTAGTACCACTCCCATCTTTCTTGCATATTCTGCGGCTTCCGACAGCTTGAAGTTTGAGATGAATGCAAACAATTAGGTTTTTCTAACATTAAGCAATTTTACTGCACATGAAGTAGAACTTATGGGATAAGGCTCATTCAACCTACTTGTATATGTAAATGGTATTGGATATAGTAGTGGAAGCAAATTATGTCATACTGTAGACTTTCCTTTGATACAAGTTTCTCAAGCTGTAAAACAAAAAGGTCTTTGTTACCAGGTTTCAAGAGAAAGGGTATATATATATGATAAATAGCAATGAGGTGCAGATACAAAAGAATCAAAAAATTTAGATCATAAATATCTTTAAATGATAAGAAATTAATAAAAAAAAGGGACATACCTTATCTTTTGAATAATGAGAAAAACGACCCCACTGACTGTGATCTGATGTTTCAAAAAAATCCCGCAGGAAACAGAAGGCAGCATAGGGTTTCAACCAATCCTTTTAACATCAAAAACAGGGTTGAGTTGAGGTATAAATTAAATACAACAATACAATATACACAAATGTTAACAGCCAAGTTCAAATAGAATAAGGCCCAAAAAAGGAAGAGAAACGAAAAACTAAGATAGATCAAAGATCAGTGGCCAAAAATATTAGAAAATGCAGAGATGAACTAAGACCTCATTCTCAGAGAAGAATTTCTGAAAAGAGCTAGAATTCAGTATCAAATTCTTCTCCAGGGCAAAAACTTTCTTGGCAATCGAGAGTTTAGTGGCCATTGTAGACTCATAATCAACATCCTGTAAAGAAAAACATGCAATTAACCAAAAATGAGGAACAGTCATCCATCAATGGAACATTAAAACACTTTACAAATGAATCTTTGTTGTCATAGCCTATGATAATACTGGGCTACAGGCTTCTCAATTTTTAAACTGCTTAGTTTATGATACATAAAGAAGTAATAGCTGCAGCATCATAGTTATTTGGACACTATTACCTTCCTGTCCAAATGCTGCTTTGCCTTCTCAATCTCTTGCTGCCATTTAAAGGAGAACATTTTAAATATCAGCAAAGTAATAAGAAGTAACACGCTAGCATGTTCGCTAAATAGAAAGTAAAATTCTAAAATATAACCTTGAGTTCATCTGGCATGTTCACTGACAGTGCTTGTACTCTCAGATATAATGGATGCAGTGCAAAAACAGAGAGTGAACTGCAAAACAAAAGTACAAATGCAAGCCGTTTTAAATACTATATAAAGTAATCGTGACAACAAATATTAGAGTAAGATAAATTTGATATCAAAGAAATAAAGTAGCAGGTTTTCAAAGTCCAAATACAAAGTTTGATGCTCTAAAATCAGAACGAATAATAGATTTGAGTAAAAATACGTCACTCCAAAGTTGCGAGGAATAAAAGGAAAAATATAAACACAACAATAATGATATACAAGGCATACATTTGTCTGTAGCAATATGGAAGGTGACGTCGCACCTGTATGGATAAGAATCCCACCACATGCCATGCACAGACGTATCATTGATTGGTAAAAGTTGGACTAAATGGAAACCAGATTCTACAGCCCAGTCAACCAGTAAATTAAGGTCAAGAAACTCTCCAACTCCAACATCAGATTCTGATCTAACAGAAAACATGGGTATTGCTGCACCAGCACCACGCCAAGGCACTTCCTAGCAAAGCCAACCGACAGTTGATTAGAATCACAAACTTTTCAGCTAAGCACAACGCCAAGTGCCAACCATCCATTAGTGATAAAAAGGCACATCGTTTGCTTAGTCAAATGCAGCTTATGTTCAGCATCATACCCGCAGCATGCCATCTGAAAGAAAAATATGTTTTGTTTCACTACTTGAGCAGTTAGTGGATACTTCTCGGTTTGGACCATTCTCTATAGAACTATTTCCAGCCTTGTCATATTTGCAATATCTATATGTGGAATTTCTGTTAAGGAAGAGAACGGGACCATAATGAAAATAATAAGAAATATATCATCTAAGATCATGGACCAATTCCAAAATGGATATCTTATTGGAAAATCACTCCTTTGTATCACACAATCAGCTTGCCAGACAGATTCACCGCAGTAATTGAGTTTCAGCCCATTGGGGACCTTCCACTGTCCTAACTGTGCATGGCTACCAATCACATAGATCTGCACAAGTCCAAGATAGAACCAATCACTTAACTAAAGATAATTGAAGTTTAAAAATGCATTGAGGCTTTTGTTTTTTTTTTTTGAGAAACTAAAGTTTAGACGGGACTCACTGATGTGTCTTTTTCAATATTTGGACAGCAAACTTTGAACTGGATGGCAATGGCATCTGCTGCTCATCAGGAGTCACAAAGCGCAGCTTATTAGCAAAAATATCAATGACACTTCAAAAGAGGAGTTCAAATCAAAGACTGTCAGAAATTTAAATCTATTGCATTAAGAAAGTTACCTTGAGAAAATTTAATGTGGCTAACTCCTGTAGGTGTCACCACACCTGAATTCCAGCTCTGCCGAAAGATGACATCTTTAAAAGCACTTCTGTAAGGGATGGCATCTGAACCAGTCTGGATGTGATGATTAAGAAAATAAAGATCTTGATAAGATATTGATATCATAGTAAAATACCAGTGTATACCAAGAAAAATGAGGCGAAGAATTCAAAATATGCATGGCTTGCTAGTTGTCTTAAGAACCTTATTTCCATTATCTATATATCTTTCATTCTTTCAACGGCCAAATAAAGCACAAACTGAAATGTTAATATGAAATCGAAATTTCTTTGGTATAGGAAATAGCCAATAGGCATATCTTAACAAGAAGTAAGCTTCTGAGGAATTTAATAAGAAAAAATGGGGAAAAGGAGAAAGGCACCACCTGCCATAGATCGCGGAACTCAACCTCCTGGCCGCTTTGGATAGCTTCATGGACTAGTAATTCACGCTTCTTTCCCATTTCATTTCTCAGAATATTTCTGTTATCGTCTACAACATAATAACTATACTGGCACTGGAACCCACAAGGCACGGTGATACTTCCGCACCAGATGAGCTCATCGCCTTGATGAAAGGGCTTGAGCAAAAGACCCTTCTTCACATTCCACGAACCAAGCACTGGTACAGAGCCACACACGAGCAAGTTTTGTCCCCAATGAGTGTAATATGGCAACCGAAAGCTTATCTTCACCGACTTCACGGCCTTGCTCCCAAAAAACAATCCCGTATTCACCATTTCTTCCAAAAGAAATCAATGTGTAGCAGTATAATTCAATTGTCAGCGCCAAAAGATGATCAAAAGAACCATTACATATGATATCAGAGAACAAAAGTAACGGAACTCTAGGCACTGAAGACTTATCCTTTTGGTCGGTAGCTAAACGACGTAAAAGGAAACAATTATATAAGACATCAATTCCCTGTTAGATTCCTGAAATGCTTCAATTTCTATCCCTTCACTCAGCTCAAGTAGTCGAACAATTTTCTCAGCTCTGTTTAAGTAAACGAAAGGCGGCGTCGGAGTTCAGCTCGAAAACCAGAGTCATGTAAACCAAAATTCAGATACAAAAACCATAAGAGAAGTCGCTAAAACAAGGCCAGCAAAAGTGCTAATGTATCCAGTGAAAATGAAGATAAAAGAGTGAAATCTACAAGAATTAACACGAACAAGCCAACAAACCCAATTCACCTTACTTAAACCGAAAGATATGATTTCGCAGGACTTCCTGAAGGAATTGGCAGTAGACTCAATCAGAGGCAACAAAGAGTGGAGATTAAACAAGCGAAAGTGAGAAGCCTTTGAGTTATTCGACGCAACACAAACGTGGGAAATGGTTTCTGCTTTCTAAAGAGATTTTTTTTTTTCTCTCTGAAGAGAAGTGGGGTACAATTGAAAGGGTTCACAATCGGGCGTTTCTGGGGATAGATATTAGGCCATTTGCTACCAAAAAGGCAATGATATTCTCTGTTACAGTTGTGATTGGGACCTAAGAAGCTGCTAGGCCTAATGAATCGAGCTGCCAGGAGAGTGGCCTCTGGACGTGTTCGAGAATTTCCCTAGGCCTTACACAAGATATTGCATGCTAATAAAAACAAATATGTGGATCTGCATTTTGCATTTTATAGACTATATTGTATGCATATGGTAACATAATCCTCATTTGGTATGCAAATAGGAATAAAATAGATAAGGGAACTTTAAACAGAATATAATGGGAAGTAAGTATATGGTTATTATTGAGTTATAATAACAATAAATACTGCAGTGACAGCCTTAATTTTCGCTCCCATAAAAAGTTTGTAAGCATTCTCCATGTGGGATTATTTCCCATGTTATGCGGACAACGCCTCGCGTTTACTTTAATTGGGGAAGAATTGAATGTGGGATTCAATTAAGATAATGGATGTATTGATTTGGTTTGGATACATGTCTTGAGGAGTAAGATTGGAGATTAGTAAGGCTGAAGTGATTCATAATTGGATTGCAAAAAGGTTAAACTTCTAATTATCATTATTAGTTGTTAATGGAGGATTAAAAAGGTCTATATCTGAGCCATCGAATAAAGAAGATGAAGTTCCCAGTTTTGATGGAAGAAAGTTTCAAAGTCAATGAACAACGAACGCATCATGTGATCCCCTTTATGATCCATTCAGCCGCGAAAAATAGAGCGGCCGGCCAGGCGCTTTCTCAAGTTCGTGACCTTCATTTATGGTCTAATCCTAGAAGGCTCCAATGTAGTATGTTCTTTCCGTCTAGGATATAAACAGGTTTTTAGAAAAATTATTTACTTCAAAAATAATTATTATTTATTTATTAATCCCCTTCTGTTTTTTTATTCATTAATGTGGGATAAATTGTACGGTACAAGTTGCAGTGTCCCCATCATTGAAAGGCCTAAAGATGGAACATGATTCTCGCCGGTGATTCTCGGGCACATCGAAATTGAGAAAAAATAATACAGTATTTATTTTATATAGGAATGGACTCATCCCAAGATCTGGACGCCGAAGATAAGGATCCTCGTGCGAAATAGGATGCATCCCGACGCCAGAAGCGGGACCCATACACTCAAACTCAACAGGGACGTCTACGGGTATGTATTACCATATGGTCTCATTCACTTGATATGATATAAGAAAATAGAATAAAAAATAGGTCAACTTCACGTAATAAATATAAAAATATTTTATGTAAATATTTTCTTAATAATAATATAAATTGTAAAATATTACATACACTAATTTTCATACGATAGTATTATTCCACTTCTTAATATAAAATTTAATTAATTTTTTTAAAAAATATATAAATTAAATAAATTAATTAATTATGACTAAATACAACCTTCAAAATAAATTTATATATTATCCTCTTTAATCTATCAAATTTTAAACTATCTAAATTAGTTAATTAATTTTTATATTAGTTATAATTAATTAAAAATTTAATTTATTTAATTAATCTAAAAAATTCAACTAAATAATAATGTATTTTTGAAGAAATATGTTATTCTATGAACATAAAATTAATTATAAATATATTAATTTCAATCTTTGTAATAAAGAGAAGAACAATTATGCATGCATATACATTAATTACTTAATTAATTAATTGTCCTCGCAATTTAAAATTGCTGGCGGTGCCTTTGAATTTTAAAGTGAAAAGATTGTAACTATCTATAAAGGAAAAAGCCAATCACTGACATCCTACGAACTTGAAGAAATAATTCCATACCTGAGGCATGAATATCAAAAATATTTGGCTAAGGTGTTCATCTACAGAGTCAAGAAACAAATTTAAATTATAAATGTAAAACAAATGAACCAAAAGAGAATGTTATCATGGATAACTTACTGAGATAATTCTCAACAATAATTATGATTACGCATCGACCGTACACAGGCACATAATTAGCTTAACAATTTGCAAAGCACTTGAACTAACATAATGAGAACTGCCTCTAATACGGCATCTCAAGAAATAATCAGAGAGGAGGCGAAACAAAAAGGAAAACGTTACTCATTTTCTTTTGCTTTCAAATTTCCCCCTTACATATCTGAAGAAGATAATACACAAAACAGCCGGTAATGCATAGAATCAAGGCCCGCCGCAAGTGGACTTCGACCTGAATATGCAAAAAAGGGTGTGGATCTTTTGGACTATTTACATGCTTAATCACATCTTTATATCCCCTCAGACTCAGGTGTAGAGCTTGGCCTTCGCGTAGCTTACATTTATGGTTGCACTTGATTTACTGTCCTAATCATACATTTCAGTCCTTTATGATACATAACACAAGCGCTACGGATATTAAACATGCCCATTCACAAGTTTGTCGACAACCTGCAAATATAAAAATAGAGCAAACTACATCTTATATCATGAATTTATTAAATGCACTAGGCACTTCACAATTAGCCAATCAACCTAGGTGGATAGGACTAAATGAAAGACCTTACTAAGCAGGATTGCATAGAATATGGATAATACCCTAAACACGACACCCTCAAGTTCTAGAAGTTCAAGTTACCTTGAAACAATGACAAATATCACGTTATTCGATACCAATCTAAATGGAGAAGAGAAAAGATGGAGTGTAAAACAGTAGCAAAACAATTAACAGACAGAGTGCTTCTCAGGATTTTGAGGCGAAAATAAAATATTCACAGTTGTTCATTAAGTTCATTTACACTTTACAGTTCCACTTGGTCAATAAAGCTAATCATTTCCAATTTCCTGATAAAATACGAGTAATTCTCACAAAAAAAAATTGATATCACCAGGCCTGATGAATGATATTTATATGCAAACAGGTATGTTAAATGAGTGGCCTGTAATTTTAACTTAAAGTGGACATTTAGCTTCAACTCAAATAACAACACTAAAACATTAAGCATACTCACATGAAGATGGTGATGGCCCGTGCAAATGTGTGTCAGAACGTTCTGAAGCTGGTCCGTTCTTAGGAGGGGGCTCAGCATGAGCAAAGGCTACATTTGGCAAAGGACTAAAAGCAGGAACTGAATGAGAGACATGAGGAGGTGATCCAACTTGCTGTTTTGGTGAGGCAACAGGATGGGGTGGGGCCATAGAAGGTGCAACTGCTGGTGTAGGATGAGCATGTTTTCCAGTATTCCGAGCAGATCTACAATTTGGAGACTCGGCTTGAGAACTTCTCCCTGGTGCAGGCGCACTTTTTGGAGCTGCAGGAGAGCCAACCTCAGGTGAAAGTGCACCTCTCCCAGCTGCAGGTGCAGGTGTAGGTGAAAATACAGGAGCTTGATGGGCAGTATGGTGGTGGTGATGATGATGATGGTGCCTATGGTGGTAGTGTGGATGAGGTAGAGGAGCAGGAGAAGGTGACCATGTGCCACTTCCACCATGAAGGGAATGCTGTAAGATGGATGAAAGTCGAACCTGCTTAACCCGACCAAATTCTGTGTTATTCAAGCCAAGGTTCCTAAAATGAGAACCTGTAATGGTTTGTGCCAGTTGCTTTAACCTCTCCTTTGATGGAGAAATCCCAATTGCCATGAAAACAGATGACTGGACAATAGTAGGCGCAGCTACTGTTGAGCCTTCAGAATTAGATAATATGACATACAGGTTCTGCATCCCAATTCCCAATTAAGAAATCTTATCAGAATTAGCACGGTGCAGACAATAACAAACATCATAGCATGTAACCAGATATCTTCTAAAATTACTTAGAACGACTTTATAATCTGATGTAGGAGATTCCTCAATTTAGGAACCTTTTTCTAATATCTAATGAAGACGCTAATTACTAGCAAACACTATAGCCTTATGTTTCACAAAGTTCAATGTTAAATATGATTCATTCGTATAAGACAACAGAAGACTTTTGGTATTGCGCATGTCAATAGCATCATAAGTGAAAATTGACCTCAAGCACCGGAGGTGCAAGCACAATTATGAGAAGATAGAATGGAAAAAGGAACGGGTAGAAGATAAAATAACTAACCTCATAGGGTGTCAGATGCAATCCAAACTTTAGCTGACTAGTCAATGCTTCAAAGCTTAATTGTATCTGATAGATAGAGAAATTCAAGGTAAAGTTGAATAGTATTTGCCCAGCCTGCAGAAGAAATCCACTCTGTGGGGGAATTACAGTGAGTCCTCCCTTCAATTTCAGCACTTCAAAGAAGAAGGCATCTCCAAACAAGTTCGAAGCAAGATGGAGAAATGATTGTCGTGTAACCAGAGATTCAAATGATGATCTTATCAAACTAACAGCAGCCGAAGATATTTCTGAATATTCACCATCAGGATCGACTGCAAACACAACTTTTGTCATGTTTGTCCCAGGAATGGGATCCAGAGACAAGACGACTACCTGATATTCAAAATAAGAATGAAATCAAGAAGTAAATATTGATAAAGTGCAAAAAGGGAAACTAACAAGAGACCTACTTCGGTAAAGGGAACTCCTATCTCTTCAAAAATGTCTTCTTCTAGCTGCAAGATGTTGTCTTGCAGCAAAGAAACTGGCTTTCCAACAACAAAGCTTGCAACAATATCATGATCTGCAAAAGTATGCAGATATTAAGTGAAGAGTATTCATAATTGTTTTTCTATCACCAATAATATACTTTCTGGACCATAAAGTTCACATAAGATTTTGAAACACACGAGTCATGAGAAACGCACCAAATCACCGATATGGAAACCATGCCACAAATGGGGAAAAATACCGGGATTAGACAACTGGAAACAAGCTAGTTGATCCCATAAAATGGTGTCAGCCTAAACTAGGAAAGTTATTTTTGTAAGGGAAAAAAAAAGATATTTCTAAATAAGTATAGCCAATAGTTGTAACTAGTTGGGAATCTTTCAAAAGTATCAAAATGCACAAGCTACTGCTTTTACCAATTGCATGTATAAACATTGTCAAAAGACGGAAACCAAATAATGCGAGAGTGCCGACTATGTAAGGTCCATCTCAGAACATTTAGCTCCAAAACCATTGTTAATTTGCAAACGTATGATATTAAAATCTTCAAATATTGCTTTAAAATATAGTCAATGACAGTAATTATTAGAATTCCGAAAAAAAAGTTTCCGACAGTTTCTGAAACTCTTTCCCTGATAAGCAAATAGAAATAGAAACAATAGATGACAAAAGCCCGAAAACACTGCATCTTTCAACACTTCCTTTTCCGGGATTTAGCAAATCGCAGTAACGTCAGCGAATTATTCACAAATTTGTGGCCACGATAATTATGGCCATCATGAGATAAATTAAAAGTAATAACCATTTCGTTATCCAATCTTCCGAAATTTTATTTTCTGAAACAAACCAAGAATCACAAAGACCCAACAGATAGATGCCACGAATTAAATCGACACACAGGGAAAAATAGAAAAAAAATCCAAAAATAAAATAGATCTATGTCCCTTTGCCAACGAAACAATGCCGCAATGCAGAAACCCAAAAATGAACAATGGAATTAACCAGAACCCACCTTTGTACTTGGCATCGGAGTTCAGATCCTTCTGATCTGAGTACCCAAAGAATGGGGGCAACCAAAATACAGCGGAGAGAAACACGGCAACAGATAATAGCAGAATGAAAATGCATCTGAGACCAATGAATTTTCGAATTGCGGAACAGCTACACCCACACCGGAGCTCCACATTTTGCTGGGGATCCTCGGAGGCTAAACTGTAAGGCGAAGGCTGTTCTTCGTCGGCCTTTCCCATTGGAAGCAATGCAGGTGAAGTGGATTATGGCCCATGGCCGATTTGGTCAAGTTGGGATGAGCTGGATTCGTCCATTGTGGCTTGAAGAGTGAGTAAAGTGTAGGTGAAAGATGAAACTCGAGATTGCGTCAGTGTAAGTTTACTTATATATCTGATGGGGGAAATATTTTTATTTTAGGGTTCGACGGAAGAAGTGAACTCTGAAGTAACTTCTGCGTCAAATGACAAGCCCTGTCTTTTTCTGGGAAATGATGGCTCATCTGTTTCATTTTCCAAAAATCTTAAAACGAAAAATGTCTTAAAATAATTCCCTCCCTTCCATCTTTGCGATCTTCAGATTATGTCAAGTCTAGTAAAATATACAATATTTCGTAATCTTTGCGCCTTAACTTTAGCTAATATAATGCCGCTGGACAAAGATCCCATGACATTCACAGTTCACAACCTATAAATATTACTATACAGCTTTGGCCCCAAAAAAATTACAATACAGTTATTTTATTGATATTTATTTAATTTTTATATCTTATATTATTTATTCATTTCAAATATTATATTTTATACGTTTATTATATAACTAGTAATTTATGTCATCTACTATTTGTCTTTTTTGAATGATTTCGGTATATTTATTTGGCTTTTTATTTATATATTTTAAAATTAATACATCGACATTAATATTAATCGCTAATGAAACCTTATCATTTACAGACAACGATTAATTTGGCTGACTTCATGGGCTCCGTGTAATATTTACAAAATTTATATTTATTTTTGCAATATTGTCTCATGGGAAAAAAAAAATAATTCCACGGTGTACATTCGTTTTCAAACCTTAGCGGCTGGCCAAAAGTTGGACTTCAAGTCAGCCTCAAATGTCACACTTGCAATTTTCTGGTGAGACGGCTCGGATTGAGTTAACCATTTGACTCGTCGTACGATGATTTGTGTCTGTGAACCATTTTATTAACCACTAATCTTCTTCAAAAGTTGGTGGGTCCCTCGTATGGTCAAGCCCTTTGCATAAGCCACAGTGCCGCGGAGCTAAACACACCCCGCTGCTCATATATTTTTAAAACCAAATAGCCTCTCCTCTTGATACCTTACTAGATGAGAAGTAGAGCTGAAAAAATGTGGGTAAAAGTTAAATCTTTTATTATTTTGTTATTATTATAAAAATTATTTTTATTTTTAATATTTTATGATATTTTAATTTTATTTAAAAAATTATAAATTGAGATGATAAAAATAGAAATAAATTATTTTACTTTAATTATAAATTTTTTATACCAGTTAGCATCTCTTGATATTATACTAGATGAAAAGTAGAGTTGAGAGAATAAAAATAAAAATATTTTTTTAATGTCATAGAAATTATTCTATTGTTAATATTTTAAGTTATTTTAATTTTATAAAAAAATTAAATATAAATTATAGAAATATAAATAATTTCTTTTATATTATTTTATTTTATTTATAAAAATTTTGGATAAAAAATTGTTTTAAATTATTTTATTTTAAATTAAAAAATATACATCAATTTTATACTTATTTCTATCATACTAAATAAATTTTTAAAATTTATTTTATTTCTATTTTCTCTTATATTTTTATAAAAAAAAATCTTTCATCCTATTTTAAATCATATTGTCAGTATATTTATATTATATTAACTGGTGTTTGCAAAATTGCAGTTTGGGCAGAATCAAATTTAATTGCTTTTGATCGGATGTAAGTTAGTATTTATAAGTTTTAAACATAGTTGACTGAAAAGATAATCCAAACGTAAATAAAATTATTCCAACCAGCTTTTGACAATTGGAACATTAGCTTGTACCTCAACAAATTACGTATAGACCTATTTTACTATTTACCAATTTTAAATATAAAACTTAATCAGATTATTAGTTTTAATTCTAAAAATAAAATATCAACTTACTTTTTATTTTATATTTATATTATTGTTTAGAGATCATTTATAAACTAATATATAACTTATTGTTATATAGGCGGTATATTTTAAAAATTAAATTATATTTATTATAATTAACTATTTAATTATATTTTTTAAATTAATTAAATAATTTGAGTACAAAATTTACTATACATGTTACTATACTAACCAGCTCTTAATTTTATGTGCGGAAAATAATTTTTGAGTCCTGTGCCAAAAAAAAAAAAGAAGTCACGGGAATATGTACTACATCACTCCTAATATTTTTACAGAACATATACATTAATTTTAGAATAAAAGTATAGTTGCGTTTTATTGGCATGTGCATCCCATCAAAATTAAACAGCTATAGACCATGTGATCCCTTCCACGACTTTTCATCCTTTCTTCCCCAAACTCCAAGCAAGAGTTTTGTAAGTTTTTTTTTTTATTTATCAAAATTTTATCTTAATTATATCTAAATTCAATCTACATCATACATTTAACTATAGTTGTTAAATAAATTAATTTTTTAATAAAAAAATTTTATATACATCATAAATGACACATCATTGTTGTGTTTTTTTTTTGGGCAACCGATGACATATTATTGTCACATATAATTTTCATAGACGTTGACTACAGTCTAATGAATAATTTCCTATAGGATATTAACACAAGCTGGTGGTTATAATTTTATATGCAAAAAACTATGTTCCATTTGGATATATATATATGTGTGTGTGTGAATTTTGGTTATATAGATATGCAATGCCTTTTGATTGAAGTATTTTAATACGGGGTATGCTCAGTATATTAATTTTCATAATCACGCGGAGGCCAAGACATAATAATTAATATCAATACCGAATATAAAAATGTGTAGTGAGATGTAATATTAAATGTTATATGGATAATATGATTTATCTATTATTTTCTGTTAAGATCATTTTTCATGTTTTATGCCATTAGAATATATATATATATATACACTTTAAATTAATTTCTGTATAAAATTAATTTTAACATATAATTGACCCGAATTTATTTTTATGCGGATATATAAACTGATTAATAAATGCGGCCATCTAATTTTCAGAGAGCGGTGGCGACTGGAACTTTAAGTCGGGTCTGACCCGAATAAAATCCGGACCACTACCATTTATACGAGCGGGTGCGTTTAAAGGCAGGGGGGTTTAGGGTTAGAAGTTGGCCAGTAGGCAGTAGCTGTACAGTGGGTTTGAGTTCAGCCTACATCGACGGAACCAACACAAGACACACGTTTCCGAAAGCCATGACTGCCCAGACTCAAGAGGAGCTTCTTGCGACCCTCCTCGAACAGCAGAAGATCAATGTAATTTACCTTATTTGACTCTCACTTCGCTCGCGTTTTATTTTCTCTGATTTTTCATTTTAATGGATCGGTCTCTTGCTCTAAATTCGATCCCCGAGCAAGCGAGGTCATCGATTTTGATTTTTATTAGTAGCCTTCGGGTTTAGCTCTTGCCTTGGTTTGTTCTTACATTTAAGGCGGCTCACGATCAGGGCTTTTTTAGACTTGGATGGTCCAAAAATTAGTGGCTGAACTGCTGAATTGATAACTTTTTTCCAGAAGTGGGCACTATCTTTTTCATAATGGTTGATCTCAACAACTGAATATTTTCTCACGACCATGTCTATTGCGGTTTAATCAATGAAGGAGCCAAAGTACCTTTAAACCTCAAATTTAATGCCACACTGAGTTCTTTGTCATCTAGTACTTGAACTTAACTTTTGAATAAAATCTCTTGTAGCCTGATGAACCTGTGGTCGAGGATGAAGATGACGACGAGGATGACGATGACGACGAGGATGACGAAGGAGATGAAAATGCTGATGGTAAGTTGGCCATTAAGATTAGTTGAACTATACTACACTTTTCTTGTTCCATCTGCAAAGGCCTAGTTAAGATCTCTGAACCTAGCATCTTTGGGATGTTGGATGCTCGCATATTATGGTTCATTATTAATATTGTTCTATTTTGTTTCTCTTATTTGGGTAATCTATTTCAAGATCTGAGTCTTGGTCTGCAGAATTATTTTGTCTTCACAATCTACAAGAAGTTGAAGCCTACAACTTGGTTCATCTTTTGGTCGGAACCTTGACTCGGGAAACACTGTTAGCTTATTTTCTTACTATGGTTAAAATTGCAAGGTCCTCCTATGCGCCTCTCATCGCCAGAGTTTTGAGTTGTCATCAATCATGCTAGTCTTATAAATAAATTGGCTGAAATATGCTTGTCATTTTATCATTCGTCAGGCATTCAAGAAGAATAAAAAATAGCGCTGATTGTGAGCTTCAGTTGTGGATAACTGATTGAATGCTGCTGTATCTTTTACGTCATTGAAGTTTGATGGATGCTATTCTGCCAATCCACTACCTCACCAGAATTTTTATTGTATACAGGACAAGAAGGTGATGTAAGCGGTAGGTCTAAGCAGACCAGAAGTGAGAAAAAGAGTCGCAAGGCAATGCTAAAGCTTGGAATGAAACCAGTCACAGGTGTCAGCCGCGTGACAGTAAAAAAGAGCAAGAATGCAAGTGTTAAACTAAGAGTGTTCCCCGTGTCTCAATTTTCCTTGTTTTGGTTATAAAATCTAACTTTTGGACAACTGTTTCAGATTCTGTTTGTCATCTCAAAACCAGATGTGTTTAAGAGCCCAACTTCTGATACATACATTATATTCGGGGAAGCTAAGATTGAAGACTTGAGCTCACAATTACAAACTCAGGCAGCAGAGCAATTCAAAGCTCCTAACTTGAGTAATGTAGGAATAAAGCCTGAAACCTCAGCAATGGCTCAAGATGAGGACGATGTGGATGAGACTGGTGTAGATCCAAAGGACATAGAGTTAGTGATGACTCAAGCTAGTGTGTCAAGAGCGAAGGCTGTTAAAGCCCTTAAAGCTGCCAATGGAGACATTGTTGCTGCCATTATGGAGCTTACTACTTGATGGGCAGATTTGGGAGAATTTTAGGTCATCAAACGTGGAGTTTAATTTGCTGTTTATTTAAGTTTTGCTCACCTGGGATTTGAAATAGCGGTTTGCCAATAGTTATTGTTGTTTTCTAATTTTCTTTCTATAGTTGTGTGTATGAAAGGAAAACAATGAAACTCATTAGCATGTTTTGTGCTGTGAATGGATGTCCTTATTAGCTGCATTGGTTAAGCTAAGAGTTACAATATGGTTAGACATTTACTATTTTTTAAGCGTGCGTTTGATTCTTCTCCCAAGCTCTCATGCAACATGAGGAGAATCTTTTTGCGTTTGGATAACTTTGGTTATGTAGGTATGCTGTTAGGACTGACAAAGGGCAGTCCACAGGTCTCCATGTCCTATCCATGTATTCCTCATTTCGGGGGATGCAAATGATTTTTTAGGCTTGTGGTATTGGACGTGGCCAGTTTGACTCTAGTTGGGAGTTAGAACCTTTTGGCATATCACTGGGCCTGTTTGAAAACTTTTGTGACGTTTTAAAAAGATTTTTTGATTAAATTTTAATTTAAAAATATTTTAAAATAAATAGTTATATTTGTCTAAAAATATTTTAAACTAAAGTATAATTTAAAATTAAAATTTTAGATAAATTATTAAAAATAATTTTTTAAAAAAATAAAAATTTATAGACTATTTAATTATTTATTTTTATTTTTCTTTCTTTCCTCTTCTATTTTGTGAAGCATGTTGCTAATTGCTATCCACAAGTTTTTTTTTGTTGTTAGGAGTTGTCATTCATGAGTCATCGTTGGGTGGATTGTCATTTTTCTCGTTAGGAGTCACTATTCGCCATTAGTGAGAGCTATATGTTGTCGTTGGGTCATTGTTGCCAGACTTACCATTGTTACTGTTGCTGTCATTGAGTAGTGGGTTAGGTAGTGGAAGAAGTGAACAATAAATTTGAATAGAATTTATTTTTTATCTCATCTTTTTTTATAATTTACCTATATAAAAAGTTATTGTAAAAATAACTATTTAAATATTTATTTATTTAAAATTATTTATTTTATAAACTATTTCAAAATCTTTTTTCTATAATTTTTTGTTAAAGTCTATCTAAACACATATTAGCCTTTTGTAATTCTGGGCTTCCTTTACCGAAAACTTCTGACGGAGCTTAAGTATGGGCCTCGGTTTTGTACTTACTGTTGTATTTTTTTTTTTTGATACAAACTTACTGTTGTATTTTATTTGAGATCTTAAGAGCTTCGGTGTATAAGTTGATCCAGATCCAAAACGAACATAGAGTAATAGATACTATGAAGGTATTCTAATTTTTATATATTTAAATTTATATTTAAAAAAATAGATAATTTGTTCTATTTAATATTAGTTTCAGCTAAGAGAAAAAGAGAATTAATCTTATATTTAGATTACGAGTGAATTTAATATCTTTTTAAATTTTTTTACAATAAAAAATTATTTTTGTTTTATTTCCGAGGTAACAAAACGTGGATTGGAATAGTCCCTACCATTCGGATTGGATGTTAACTTTAACTGCGACCACACAATTATTAAAATATATACTGGTTGTTTAATTTCTAGTTTGCATTTTGATTCACCCCAGCCCACAACTGCAAATCCTCCAAGGCATCCTTTGGTCCCAGCATATCAATCACCTTGCAAGGCTTGGGTTATTGGTGTTTTATCAGCTTGTAGAATCATTTGCTTTCGGCTAAATATATTTTTAGTCCCTTAAATTTATATAAAATTTTATTTTAATCTCTTAAATTTATTAAGTACATTTTTACTCTTTTATTCTTAATATCGTTAATTTCATTTAATAGAATATACTAACTTGACAAATTTAAGTTATGATCGTGTAATTAAATACTAATTAATCTTAAACTTAAAATATGTGCAAACTGAAAAATATTTTTAAAATCCTAATGAATCAATTTTTTGTCAACATCAAAACTTCCTTTCTTAATCTCAAGAAAAAATGAAACAAATTTTTAACAAGCTCTCATTTAGAAATTGTGCTACAACTTCAACAGCTTTCACGGATTAGTTTTTTTCCTTTTCACTTGTTTTATTTTATTTTAAAATATAAATATATAAAGAATTAAAGTATAAATATGTTTTATTAGAATTTAATTATACAATCACCACTTAGATTCATTGAATCAGTATATTCCATTAATATTAATATTAAAAGATTAAAATATAGTTTATAATTTAAGGACTAAAATAAAATCTCATCTAAATTTAAAGTACATAGTATTCGTAACATTAAAATGCTTTTATTTTATCCGTTGACTGTTTTGAAAATTATTCTCTAGAAAATGCTAATACTAATATTATTTCAAACGTTCAATCGTGGGTCTAATTTTTTAAACACAGTCACCCTGCTTAGCTTAACTTGTTTAAAGTGTTCAACCGAAGCTAACGTAATGAACCATGGTTTGGTTACTGAGACTTCACAATCAGCTGATCACACTTTCCGTACACACAAGATGATGCGTGTCATCTCGTTTCCCCGGACAACGCGGTTTCATCCCATCACCGCCCTATTTATTAAGCTCCCTCCCCTTCCCACTCATCCCATCCCATATCTCTACAATTTCTCTCCCTATTTGCTTCACTCCTCTCTCTTTCAACTTGTTCCCTCCACTCAGTCCTTGCTTCTTTACATAACATGACTATCATTTCCATTTGATTCCATTCTTTATCCCTATACTCCATCATCCCTAACATAGCTACAACCTATTACGAGTCTACAGCAATGGCGTCTTCCCATAATTTGGCCAGCATCGAGGCCTGGAACTTGCGACCCTGCTTCACTGATTCCTTCTTCCCGGAGACATTCTCTTGCGACTATGAAGCTCTCACTAAAGCCCTCCAGAAATCCCTCTCCGGTTCCACGCCCTCTGATGCTGTTTCCCCGTTTCTGAACCTCGTCAACCCTGACACCACGCCCTACTCCACCGTTTCGGACCAGGAAACGGATCCAAAACACCAGAGAAGCACTGTCCTATCTGCCACTGGTAAGGTTTCGAAGCGCAAGTCACGCGCTTCCAAGAGGTCTCAGACGATGTTCATAGAGGCGGACCCAATGAACTTCCGTCAGATGGTGCAGCAGGTGACCGGAGGAAGACTTGGCAGCTCGCAGATGCCAATGGCGCCGGTCCTGAAGCCGGAGCCACACAGACCCTGTAGTAGGTTGCAGGGCGGCGACCTGTTCTTGCCGACGCTGGACACTTCATCGTTCTTTCTCGATCATCAGCAGCAGAAGGAGGAGCCGGTGGGGTCCACCTCGGAGGCTGGGGCTGCAATTTCTGGGCCAGAGTCACTCGCTTTTGAACCACCCGCTGCGGTGGTCGACGCTGGTCTTGACTCTCCCGCCTTGGAGTTCGACGCTTACCTCAATTTTCCCACTCTGGAATCGTGGAAAGTCATGTGACACACTCCCCAAAATTTTCTCTTTCGGATTTTTGACCCCCACGATTATGTTTGGGGGGTCTCAGTGCTCTGTTCTGAAGGATGTGTATAAGTTCGGGGAAGCCGATGAATCTAGTAATCTGTAATAGCCTTGTCCTTGGGGATATGGAGTATCTTTGTTTTAGATTAAACTAACCCTTGGATCTCATGTTTATGCATTAACAATGGTGTTTCTTCGCCACATTTTCTCATTCTTCAGTTCTTGCAACGGTCCCAGGCCGTTCTTGTTTTATTTTTCTTTCTTTCGGTCAAAGGTTGAACAGAGAACTTCGGCACCTGCATGTGGAAAGTGATACAGATATTTCGGGGAAAGAGCACAGGGTCTAGATAAATAATATTCTAAAAGAATATAGCTTAATTTAAAATTGAAGCTGTAATATTTCCATTTCTCTTAATTTGTAGCTATCAATGCCTTGAAAGCTTTATTACTTAATCAGATTAATTAGAAGCAGTGTGAGTAATGAGCTAACCCTACTCTCCGTCAGTTTGCGAGTGATACGGGTACCAGCACTCTTTGTTGGTTTCGAGTTTCGACTGTTTCTCTTTCTCTGTCGTTCTTGTTGGAAAAGAAATTGCAGAGTACTTTATCTGTTTTTAAATGAACAACTTGTTTTGAATTTTATATCCAACAATAAGGTAACACGATATTAAATCCTGGAGTACGTACACGTCGATATATATTTTAGCAGTAGATTACACACAACAGTCGTCAAGTTGCATAGAAATCTAGCCGAAGATGCATGTGAAAGTTATTTGAACGTAAAAAAATAATAATTTCTGGTCTGACAACTTGGTATTAATGTATAAGGTAAGGGCAACAGGAGTCTGGTTAAGTCAAAAGGATTAACAATAAGAAGATACCAATATAGAAGTTGTGTTAGGTATGGGAATAATTTGACTTGGGGTCTGGAGATGTCTCTTACAAAACGATTAAGTTCTGCAATATAAAACAGATGAAATTTGTATTCTTGGCCCGTGTCTGTCAAATCCACCGATAATACAAAACAATCGAAACTCAAGGCTCTAATTCGAAAGCTTGACCCCAGGGCAGCGCATGGCTAGTTCAATGTATATATCTTTGATTGTCTGCGAGTGTTTGTGCCGTTGAATTGGTGGTAAATAGACCCTAGTCTTTTTTTCTTCCTTTTAATTGTACAGATCACAACATAGATAGAGAGACAGAGGTAGAATGTGTAGATAAGTTCCTGAATGAAATGGAAAGAACTCTTTAAAGCTTATAATTCGATCTCATTCATAACTTGATGTCTTCAGTATGAGTTGGTCAAACAAGATTTGGAAGACCTGAGATGGGAAAGGGAGAGGGAGAGGAGAGGAGAGGGAGGAGTGCAATGCTTAATTACTCCCAAAATCATACTACTCTTTTGATTTCGTCTTTGTTTGAGGAGTTGTGATGTTACTTCACTGTAATCGTTTATAGCTAAGACACACAAAAGTGAGCTTTTACCACTTACGTAAGCTGTTGTGTTGGTAATTTATAGCCCCCCTTTCATTCATTCCTAATTTATTGTTCCTTGGGTGGCAATCATAGCCGACGCGCTTTCATGGGACCCGCTTTAGTCTTTTGACCGTTTACTCCAAGTTCTGCCCGCACGGCCACCTTCCATGTTCACAACTCACTACTCACCATGAAGCATCCCGCCCCATGTTTCCAGGTTACTTTCTCTAAAGCATAAAACAAACACTCACTCGATATGATGAATCACACATTACTGCTATTTATTTATAAGATGTTCACAGTGTCATCCGTTTTTCCAATCACTATGTGATGGCCACATTAGTTTTCGCTCTAAACACCTCTGTTTTTTTTAAGTGACTATCGAAACTATCGCCCCCCATTTTCTATCACTATAAAGCCGTACATTTTGTTGGCATGATAAAGCTTTGCTTTCTTTTTTTATTATTATTATTTTCTATCACTATAAAGCCGTACATTTTTTATTATTAAAGGAAAATATTTAGAATTGAAGACAAAACATTGGGCGGGCGAATATAATTAATGCGAGGGAGAGAGAAAGCGACAGCGTTACTGGTTGACCTAAGCAGTTGCATGTGTGGTTAGCTTTATGGTATGGCTTTGCCCATGTGGACGGTGGACCCCACCCTCAAGACATCTCCTCTGACTTCTCCACTCTTCGTCAAACCTATCTCCCTCACTTGTACCCACCTTTTGTCTGCTACCTCAGTTTTTAACCTTTTACTTTGCCATTTGACGGTTATACCCCCTCCCCTGACGTCATGCTTGCTTCACTACTTCCTCATCGCCAAACTCCCCTGACTTCCGATTCCAAGCAAATTGATTGTTTAATCAAAAGATTGTTATCTGTTATGTTATGCCAAATAGATGGCGACAAATGAACATATATATATATATATATCACCTCGTAGAGTACTTGATAATGCTGGAAACTTGATAATTCCCTAATCACAATATCTTCCCTTGGGGATTCTTTGTTAAAATACACTCTAGAAGGGACCAAGAGTTGTCACAGCAATGAATTAGAGTTCAGTTAGAGGAGTAAAAGGACATCCTTGCTTCCAGACTCCTAAACTCGCCAAGGTAAAAGACAGCCCTAGATAATCCAAAGACTTCTTTTTCAATAATGAAGCTAGTTGAACTTGAATCAGGTTTGCATTCCCAGCAGATAAAGCACGCCTATTTTTGGATAACTTCTTTATGCGCCTTGTATGAAAGAATCACATTCCATACCAAAGATACAACATTGGCAGCAAGGACCTGCAATTGATCCATACAACAGTTACATCAATTTAAACAATGGAGAATCAAATCTGGAGAAGACAACAGAACTAAAGAGTAGATACTAGATATGGTCGACTCATAATATCATGTGTCAAGAAGACAGTATTTAATTCTGCAAATGAAACAACAATGACCGAGATGCCTTTATTCCTGGAGCATTTAAATTCCTCTACACGAACTTAATTTGAGATAATTCTCTGACGAGTCCACATACATTAAACGTGTACGTGGGTGCATGTGTTGACCTATGAGAAATCTATAATGACAACAATAATCGGATAAAAAGAACATGAAACAACAACTGCAGACATACTGAGAACCACAATAACACCTTATATTAAAAAACGGCATCTGACATCTTAATTTGTGTGTATACTTTCTTGAACAAGAAACAACCCTACAAGATTAAACCCCAAAGACAACCACGAATGGTTCGAATCAGCAAAGGATAAGGAAATGTAACAAACAATGCTCTCCTTATGTACTACCCCCTTCTGTTATAGAAGTAGGATAGATAGCCTCCACATGTTCATATAGACAAGTCAGTAGAAAATTCCTTTTTCAAAAGGCCCCAATTTTCGTTGCTAAATATATGAACCAATTACTTTCAGATGAGTTATAAGCTTCCATCCTTCACATTGTAAGTCTAAAATTCTTCAGAGTGATAAAGAAGAGATTATTCTTAAAGTAAAATCAACACACTGTATGTATTTAGTCTGATAGCCTAACCTGGAATTGTTGTGGGACGAATCTAAAGTTGAGAAACTGAAAAGGTATCCATAGTTGCCAGTTTGCAAGAACAGAAGAAAACCACTCCTACAAAATGAACTTCGTTCATGAGCATGCACTCTTTACAACAAGGGAATTCTATTTGGAAAACCATTTTATAAGCAGATACAAGTTTGCACTATAGCAACACCTGTTGAAGCTTGGGTACAACTTGTGATGGTTTCCCCTCTAGAGTTATCAGCGTAGCCACAAATACTCCAATGAATGTGGGAGCGAATAAGAACTGCAGTCATATTTCACAGCATTAACAATTAAAATGAATGACAAACAAAGTAAAACACAATAGATACTAAGCAGCAATAGACGGTTGATAGATCAACAAATAAACCTCACCTGATCCAGTAAAAGCCTAAAAAATGCACCAGATGCACCAGGCATAGTAACTAGTTTACTCAGATACAAGTACCTAAAAGATTCGTCAATACAAAAAAATAAAAAAAAAAAGGTGTCAGGGATATGATTGCTACATTTTTCTTAGATAAAAATATCATTGCACTAATTGATAATGATATTGGTAACACCCACGTGGGCTCAAAAGCATTACCATAAATGCAATGTCGGACCCACTAACACAAAACCCAACAGAGTAAAGAGGAATGTCCTCTTGCCATCCAGTAATGGCACTTGATCTATCACAAGCTGCAAAAAATAAGACCAATCAGGAAAAATTAAATTCCAAACATGTAAATGAAAGCACAAGCATGCAGTAGAGCAACGCTTTTTTGGAAGAATGGACGCTACAACTACACAGAACAAACAAATTTTAATGGAGAATCCACTAAAGCTTATCCCCTACCGCAAGCATACTTGATTGAATAGTATAGGGATCAGCAAAGAGAACCTTGCAAGGGCACATCCTCCAAGTGTCATATATTAACCAACTTATAATTCATGCCATAATGCAAATATATGAAAGCAAATATTCAATTGTTTTATCATGTTTTCATAATTTTCACATCTCAAAAATAGTTCTTATGAATTGCACATGCTACTGTCAACCAGTTGAGGAAGAAAAACATGTGGAAAATTATCAATAACAACTAGATGAGTATTACCTGACAAATCAAATCTCCAATTAATGTCAATAGTGCAGATGTTAGAGCTTTAACTGAGATAGGATACTTTTCAAGAAGAGCCATGTACCTGTAGTGTAAGTTAGGACAAATTTTCAAAGCTGAGAAGAGCGAATATAAATAGCCTGAAAAGAAAAAAGAACAAGGCAACCAATTCTTGCATTCCCAGACTGGAAGGCACAACTTCTATAAATTCAATAATAGATTAATCTTACATGCCACATTACATGTTCCCACCCAAAGACAGTATAAAGGCAATGCAGCATTACCTTAAAGTTAGAATCTTAAATAAAAGTTCAATCTTAACAAAACAAAAGCATCATGATAATTGATTAGCATTGTGTGCTCCTTAATTGATCAGAATTTTGTTAACCTCATATTTCTACTTTCTAGCAACCTCCTGGAACTTCTTTTTGTTTCTTTAATAAAGGCTCGGGCACCTATATGATCAGAAACAGAACATAGCCTGATTTTGACACCCAATCCATAGGAGGTTGTTTAAAGTGATAGAATTATCAATTGAAAGGTCATGATATGTAATTTGTACGAAGCAGAAATGAAGAGGAAGACCAGATACGTTATAAACAAGACGTGTGACATAACAAGTAGTATTAACTGGAAGCTGAGTATTTATGAGGGTAACGTAATAAAAGCCCCCTGAATGTTAAGCTACAACAAGTACCGCGGTGACAACAAAGGAAGATATGCATTTCAGTGATTGAGTCAATCTTCCATACTAAAATATTTAACATACATTAGACCGGAAATTTTAACTCCTGGATAAAAGCAAGTGGAGAACATGAAGGAATAGACTAAGTCGAAGACAGAAAAGAACGAAGGAAAGTGTTTAATAGTTGAAGGGAGACACAATCTACTGCATTTTTTGTCCGGTCTGTACATGCTTGTTAATTGCGGCATAGCAATTCAGTTCCAAGGTACCATTTTTTCTTATGGAGAAGAAGCTCATCTAGGAGATTAAATTGAGACAATAAAAGTGCAGAGCCCAGAAGAAATAACTAGAAAAGCACCCCATTACCATACCATGACAACAAGGACCACTTTTCTCCTCCACTGCCGGCTCCATCGCTTCCTCTTCCTCTTCCGCTTCCGCTGCCGCTGCCTTCACCACCCCCACCGGAATTCCCACTTCCAGTACCCCCATATCCACCAGAAACATCATCCGCCATGGCCGAAACCCGAAAATAATCGGAACCTATGTGGTTAAATCCCACCCCGGTGCAACGCATGTCCTTAAACACCGCTGCATGGCTACAGGTCGGAGGATAACAGTGCAAGTGGTCTGAGTAGATTCGAATCGCACTCGTTCGAATTGGAGTTGCCGGAAGATGACACTGATGGCGGAAATGTGAAAGGGGTCCCCGTGAGAATTGCACGGCACGATAAAATTGTAGGGATTTTTGGGTAACACTTGGAGCAGCTGTGCTGTATACCATCTTCGCTCGGAACAAGAGGGTTTTTCGCAGGTTTTTGGGTTTATAAAGCGGCTACATTAGAGTTTTGACTTTTAACAGAGGAATTTAAAAATATTAAATATTATATAACCATTTTCTTTCTCATAGTTTTATAATGTAATACCTGCTAAAGACTTACATAATTAATTTATAAATATTAAAAAATTAATTAAATTAATTATAATAATTAGGTATTGGTTTCTCCTATATATGTTCTTTTCAATGTGAGTATTGGAACTATTTTTTAATAAAAAAATTCTTAATATATAATTAATAAAGATATTTTAAGATAAATTATAAATTTAAAAAGTAAATATATTAAAATTTTATATTAAAAGTCAAAATAAATTTTTTATTTAACTCGAGGAATATCTTTTTAATTTTGTTTTGTTTTGTTTTATACATTTACTTTCAATTTTATTTGAAAATATAAATTTTTATAAATCAATCTAGCATTTACTAATTAGTAGTACTCTAGGCCAAAAAAGCAAAGTATCCGTGCTATTGAATTAAATTGAAGTATTAAAAAATTGAAATAGTTTTTCTAATTATAATTGCTTAAGAATTTAATGATTAATGATAAAAAATAAAAATACAAACCAGCCAAAGGGCAGACCGAAGGCGCCAGGGAAGAACCTCGCGGGTTTGGCTAAATGGCTTATCCGTCCATCTTTCTCCAATTTCATTACCCAGAGGAAAACAATGACTCTTCTCCGCTTCAATTCTCTCACTCTCTCTTCCTTTTGTTCATCGACTTTGGCCTTTACTCCCACCGCTGGTAAGAACCTCTTGCCTTTCTAAAATCACTATTTTTCTTCCCACCTGTATTTCCTTTTATCTCGAAGTGCCGTTCATAGGTCTCTTCTTCGAACATGTTACGAATCCGAATTTTATTATTCACGGACGTAACTCCTTGTTTCTCTCTTATGCTATGAAATGAAGAAATAAAATGAAAATCTGTATTGTGGATTAGCTTCCAGGTGGCACCTCAAACCGATCGATCTGCCTCCAAGGACTTTGAGCGGAATTCGGATTTCAACAGCATTCCCTGTTAAGAAGGTAAGTGCGGTCACTGTTAGAGCTGCTTCTGAAGCTGATGCGGAAGCTTCAGCAGGTGATGATGGATCCGCTCCAGAAAAGAAGGAAGAGATTGTGCCAGTTGACAAACTTCCCTTGGAATCGAAGTTGCAGGAGAGGCAAGAACAGAAGTTGAGGATGAAATTGGCGAAGAAGATAAGGCTTCGAAGGAAAAGGCTTGTCCAAAAGAGGAGACTCAGGAAGAAAGGTAGATGGCCTCCTTCTAAAATGAAGAAGTTGAAGAATGTCTGAACCAGAGCACAATTTTTTCTTTGCTGGTTTTAATTGTATCATTTGTTATCCGCCTATCAACAATCTCTATCTCATTAATGAAGTGCATTATCCTATATATATAAAGTTCTCAAATCGTTTTTTAATTTCTAATACTGAGGCAGGCATTTCATCCGGAGTACACGCATCATTCTGATTGATTCATAGAATAGCTGGTTTCTTCGTTGGATGTATGATTAAGTCCTCCCAGAATAAAAGCAACTGCTGCTTTCAGGGATCCTGATAAATTCATATCATGATGAACTGTACGTCGGTTGCTTGAACTCAGCAAAAAATTGAACTTAGCTAATTGATAGATCATTCACAGCCCTTGTCAAAGATTTAAATTTGTGATGCATCAGCATTCACATTCACCTTTGTTGACAAGTTTTTGTTCCCTTAGTGCAGAATTAAACTACTGAAATCCCTTAGCGTCTGTAATATTGTTCAAAACTACTACAAGAAATTGTTTTGCAAAATCATTTCAAAAGGCAACAAAACGTAAATAAATGGAAATAGAGCCATATAAAGCTGAAATCATACAATCTTTTATTTACAGCATAAAAGGGGTTAATTACATTGGTAAGAGGTTAGCAAAGATGCCAACCAGTATAGTTAACGGGAATTTACTGCACAAGATCATACGTGAAAATACCTTCCCTCCCCTTCCCCTTTTTATTTTTAACATTGGTTAAATTTCTAGACACTTTAAATAGAAGACCTTGTGGGAGAATCACTCCCTGGCACCTCCAGAATAGTGGATACTTTTAATATATCAAATGAAGAGAATGAATGTGCTGGGAGCGTCACACTTATGTCCTCCCCAGCAGTCTGAAGCACACTTTGCATTGGAGCCACCTGTATATATTTAACAAGAACAATACCATAAGCCAAATAGAAGAAAAAAATTAAGATAGCATCGAGAATTCAAATCCTCCAATAAAACCAAGAAAAATGTTAAAATAAATAAATAAGTTTTTCCTCTCCCTCTCCCTATTCTTTCTTCTAATGCAAGCATTTCGGGATGATAGTGAAATCTACAGGATAGAATTCAAAACCAAAAATTCATGTAGAAGATTATATATATATATATATCAAGTGTTAAACGAGAGAGAAGGTTAAGCTACCTTTCTGGGCTGAGAGAAGGAGTTCTCATCCATTACGTTAGCAGATGTGAGCACAGTTTTTGTTGCCCCACTTAATTGTGCAGAGCTCAGGTCGAGTCCATTGATAGAAACCTTAAGGTTCACCCCGGTGCTTCCAAAGTTTACAACCTGCACAATTGTTCCAAGGTGATTCTGGTGCTAATAAACAGGGAATACGCGATGGAACAGAATTCTCAATTGGAAAAGTATGTAAGATGACTCAGAAATGGATTTGACTAATACAAAAGTCATCTGTTATGTTTACCTTTACTCGGATGTAAGTTTTCTTATCTGCAGAATTTTGCCAAGAAATTGCTGATGCAACAAGTGAAGAAGATGATGTTGTTTGAAGTGATGAATTAAGAAGTGTTGCTCCACTTGACTCTGAGAAAAACTTCTGCACCCAGTAGCTCGGAGTTCCATAAGACTGATAGGAGTTGAATACAATTGCATCTGGGTTCCACCTAATGACAATAACCGCAAAAATTGACCTAACCTTTTCAGGGTATATTTGGATTAAGGACTTTCAGGATAAAGAGTAACAAATTCAGGGTATGCTTGGATTATAAAAGTTAAGAGTTAAAAATACCTCCTGTTGTTTGCATTTACGAAAAGTGGAGCATAGCTAATCATGTGGACGATATCACTGCATCAGAAAAGAACGAATGAAAAAGTTGAATGTGAAATGGTAAACTGAACTGTCAGCTCAGATCCATACAAACTTACTGTAACATAATTTTAGGATTTAAAAATGCATATATTCTCAGTTAAAGTATACATCAAGATATGTACGATGCCTGTAAGCTGGAGGAGAAATAGGCCATCTTCATGGGCATAACAAAGAAGTAAATTCCTACGCTTGAAATGAAGCTCACTTAACAGAGATGATTTAAACTTGGTAGAATGACAGTTTGTTTAAGAGATGATTTAAACCTGTTCTTTTCTAGTCCAACTAGGAATCCTGCTTCAGCTATGGCTGCTAAAAGGCTTCCTGTCCCAGCGTCTTTTCCAGTCACTGCATACTCACTGACAAAAGCCTGTAGAGAATTCAAACAGCTTGAGCATTCATCCATCACATACAGAGAAAGTTATTAAAAGACTGTTCGATAAGGGCTACTATACCTTTGGACCGTCACGTGATGCACGGTTAAATACTTGAGCTCTTGAAAACATGTCATTGGCACTTGTGTAAACCTATTCATATAGTGTATGAGAAGGGATGAAACAAGAAGTTCAAACAAAAAGGGGAAAACTTAATGTGCACATTATTTCTCAAAATTGTGATGTGAAGTAAACCAGAATATTACATGGTAATCATAAAAGTCAGCTGGGTGACTTAATGGTCTAGAAGAAGCATCACAATTTGAGATAATTTGGATGTCTGGATAGGCACTTCTGATGGCATTGTAGAACTTAAGGTAGTTTCCTGGCCAATCAAAGAGTTAAAAGAAAACGAGTGTCATTTAAATAATATTATCAGGATTTGTTCTTAATTATGCATTATTGGGAAATAAAGGAAGATACACATGACTATTCACTAGAAGTTAAAAAACTAGCTGAGGCAAATCTTCCACAAGTGAATTCACATATGCACTAAGAGATAAATCAATGATTGAGTAACTCGTCGTGATATAAACAGCCCTATGTCAAAATATCTTGATAATGGCACATATGCATTATGAAAGGACTAATAAGAAACATGTGCATGCCTTGGTAGTTTTTCTTCCCACAATCCTCATTCCCAATAGCAACATATTTCAAGTTAAATGGCTCTGGGTGTCCCATATCAGCTCTAACACGGCCCCATTTTGAAGTTGGATCACCTCTGGCAAACTCGATTCCATCAAGGGCTTCCTGCAATAAAGATCCCGAAAGGGAGGTGTTTCTTAAAATTCTAAGGGCAACATAAAACAAAAATGGAATGAAAAAGGAATGAGGGGGGAGAAGATTATGAAATTATACTTGCACAAAAGGTAACACCGCAGATGTGTCAACTTCGTCATTATGGCTGATGCCTGAAATGAGACTCGATCAGTAAAAACAGAAATTCACAACGTTCTTTGTTAACAATCAACCTTATTTAAGATAGCAGGAAATACAAAATACCATTGTTAAACACCCATATTGGTAATGTGCCGAGGTCCTCTGCTAGCTGCTCAAAAAGAGAGAAATAATAATTACCTTATTCAATTTTTGCAAAACTTTCCATGAGATATGAACATCAGAACCAAATGATTGGAAAGAGCAACCTACTTGAAGAAACTCAAAATAGCCAAGTCCATCATCAGTCCAGTACATCCAAACATCACCAAAGTGCCCGGGTCTTTCTTCCCAAGGTCCAACGGTTTCTTTCCACCTAAATGCATTTCTTAACCATTCTCCCTCAACAAAACAACCACCTAGAGCAACGTTAGAGAAGAAGAAGAAGTTAGCTGAAATACTACTTACACAAACTGGAAAACGGAATTGGCAGACGGTAAATAGTGCAGAGGGTATAGGACTTAACAATGCACAAGATATACACCATAAAATGTGTTTTTACTGAACCTAAGTTTGTAATCAAGTAATTTAATCCAATCTATTCATCATACCTGGAAATCTCATAAAACTTGGTTTTATATCTTCCAGCATTTTGGCAAGATCACTTCGGAAACCATGTCCCTGGGCAAAGATAAAATTAAATATGTTACTGATGCAAATCTCTAGCTAATAAAATAACAAACCCTATTTTACAGCAAAATTACTGCAACAGATACTATTGACTCAAAAAGCAATTGTATTCAAGCACGAGTCTAAAACCTATGTACGTATGCTTATTGTTGAACTTTTAGAATTGCAATCCATCTCCGATGTTGAATTTCAAGAGTACATGGGCGTCTTTAATATTTCCATTATCGTACCTTTGATTCTAAGGTTATGATGTAGCTAAAGATTATATCGAAGTTCACAAATTGGAAATGAGATATGGAAGGATAACCATTAACCTTAAATGCGGAACCACGTTGATGTTTCACCACATGAACGCTAATGCAATGTCAATTATGATCAATATAAAAGCTTTTCTTGCTCAGAAACACATACCTTATACGTTTCTGCGGGCATAGCAGACACTTGATCCAGCCATATTACACCTTTGCTGGTTGTTGTGAATTGAAGCCTCGCGTTGTGATTTGTCCGACTGGCTTCTAGTAGAGTCTCCATCTTTGTCCAGTTTGAAACATCAGATGCAGAAGCTCTGCAAGATCAACTATTTATATTACTCAAATAATAAAATATGGTATTTTAGAGACAGACTGTTATGTCTCTACGGGCAACAGCATGTTAAAATCACACTCACTTGACACTACGGCATGTTAAAATCAAACTCACTTGATGTCATCCGAAGCAATCTTTGCTGCACCATTAGAATCGGTGAATGAAACTTTTAGATCAATTGGTCCAGTGGAACGAACATAAAAGACCACTTTGTATTTCTTTCCTTGCTCAATATTCTGAAAGAAGGTAAAAGTACCAAGGTACAAGTTGCATTCAGTACCAACCACGAATAACAGTGAGCGAGGTAACCATTGAAAATTAAAAGCAGCATAGATTTCAAATCATGATCTTAAATGGTGAAGAGTGCCAATTAGGCTCACCATGCCCCAGAAACCAGGGTTGTAAATGCCAACACCATCAGCTGGGCAGATGTTGTCACCCTCACTGTCACAGAGCACCTCCAATCGTACTGCCACCTTATTACGTTCAAAGCATGAGTTACGATCAGTTGCTACATTTATAGTTGATTCGTTTCCAATAATTGCCCAAGGATCAATATTCGATGGAATGTTAGGACCACCAGCTTCGAAACCTGAAACACAAATTTTCATAAGCCCCCAATATTCAAAATATTTTTCTTTACTTGAACCTAGTATAGACCAAAAAGAAAAACTTGAGTAAGCAATAAACTGATCATTTTTGCTTCACCTACAAGACATCTCCAATTCTTAATTATTCTTAACACAAGTTAAGTATAAGGGTTTGTAGTATCACAGGAATGTTGTGCAATTAGAAACATAAGTTGTGATCTAGCAAAATTATAAAGTAAATCATGAGAGAGTTCTTTCAGCATAATTTTTTTTTCCAATTTAGAAGTTTAGAAACGTGGAAATGACCTCTGTTGCTCACGAGCTCTGCCCACAATCCCCCTGCTCCAGCATGATTGATCTCCTGCAGAACAGATTCAAAAAATGGATCATCCTCCAAGATATGCAATGTGCTGGATTATCAAATCGAATTCTCATGCATCCCTGTTAACTATGAAAACTTAAAGAAATGTTCAGGAATACACAACAAGACAATTAACTGAAGGAAAGTGCATAAATCTAATTAGAAGTTATACGTAGCATATACGTAAGAACGGAGAGACCAACATTGAAGGTTAGTGCTGCAAGCTAATAGATTTACAGCTGCCAGAAAATGAGGCAAACAGGAAAAAATGACTCAATCCCAAGGTACAGGTTTATTGCTCACCTCAAAGAATATTCCAAAAAATGTTTCAGGTATGGGCTTTCCAGAGGCATCAGAAGCATCTACAGCTAGTGTAGCGTTCTGGTCTGCATCAACTTTAACAGTAAAGCATTGACAAAGAAGGTAAACCACTGTAAGGAGTTGGATCAGAGCAACACTGCATGGAGGCTTGGAACCCATGGTTTGTTCACAACATCCAATCTAGACGAAGCCTGAAACATCACAAGATAATGTAAGCTAATGGGATGACTAGGAATATATAGCAGAGATAGAAGGGGCAAACAAAAGTCAACACTAACAACAAATGACCTTCCAGATAATCTGCATAAGGGATGCTCAATAATAGAAACTTAGGTGACAACTAATGCGTCATATTTCTATATCTTATAATTTAACAGAAAATACCGACACTTTCCTCCATTCTTCTCTTTCTTTTTGGCTCTTAGCCGCACATGAAAAACACCGAAAACGATAAAAGGATGAAAGTTGAGGCTAAAACTTATCAGAACTCTTCAATCCCACGAAGAAAGAGATATACTTGAACATTCGAATTAATCTTGCATGATGCATGCAACTAATTTTTCACAAAATAACTGACCGATCCTCCCAAAAGCCAGGAGGAATTTGACTGTTCAATTCAGTCAAGCTCACTCCTTTTACATTGAGGGGGTTCAAAATAAGACGAAATTGCAGGTGAATAAGAACAGAAGAAGATGATGAAGAAGGGGATCACCCGTATAATCAAAATCGAAATGCCGTGTTACTGAAAAGTCAAAACGAGTTCAAATTCGCGGAGTTACAGGGAGAAGAGGGAAGTGAAGAGCGGGGACTTCAAAGAGAGAGTGAGTCACCCATGAGGATCAGCGTCTGGAGATTGTTTGTCTCTTTATAGAAGGTGGGATCATCGGCAAATAGAGATGGCTTATCGGACTTGGATGTGGATCTGCCTTTGCTTCCACGCCAGTTGCGGCTAATCTTGGCTGTCGCAAATAAGAGGCAAGTGATGATGGAAAGAATAGAAAAGAAAAAATAAGTGACAAGTTCAAGGGACTGACTTAACGGCTTCGTTGGACTTCAGGCCATTAGATGGTATCTCTGGCTCTTGACACCTCACCATGGTTTCTCCGTCCAGGTTTGAAGCAAACGAGCAGTGACAGCGCGTGCGCCCAACATCACAATTTGACTTTGAAGGCGGACATCATCATAATGCATACAAATCATTAATTACTGATAATTGCCAATGACCTTATCGCCCCATATTTCAATCCATTTGGAAGTTGTAATCTCTGACCCCTATTGCTTGTTGTGTGTCTCTTTAATTTTTTCTTTTTTAAAAAAAGAGTAACTAGTGATAACTTCTACTGATTTTTGAATGGTTATACCCAAAAAATACTAATTCAACTCTGCAATTTTTTTTGATATATTAGTAATTTTATTATCAATTGATTATTAATAGAATAGGTATAAATATTTTATATATTTACAAAAAATATACTATTAAAAATTATTTGTATTTAATTTTGAGTAATTTTCTCAATTAGTCGTCTAACTTGTTTTGTAAGCTGATGATGTGCACAAGAATATAATGATAAATTCTGATAGTCTTGGGTTAGGTGAACTAAGCTTTGTTATATAAGTAAGGTGAGATAACGGCGTCACGACGATTTGTATGCTGATTACTTGTACATAATTATGTTTAAGGTATTATCATATATCTTGATGTCTCTATAGTAAAAATGTAAATTTCATTTAACCACGTTATAAAAAATTAAGTATTTTTGCTAGATTTATTCTTAGAAAAAGAAATAAATGTGTGCCACATTTATTGAGTAAACCAAACTATCAACAAAACATGACATTATGATTTATTTAACACGTATTTAAAACTCACAGATGGTGGGCTTACAGGAGTAATGAACTAAATTACTTAGTCAGAACAAACACTTCTGCAAAATTATTGGCATGGCAGAAGCTTCAAGCTAAAGATGAAATATTTCTAGATGAAAATGCTGGATGGCACCGTGTGCTTTTACTTATTTATTTATGTTAAAGCTAATTTGGCCAAGGCCAAAATAAAATTGTCACTTTTTTTTAAAAAAAAACAGTTGTTTTTCCTTTGAAGGGATGTAAACTAGTAATCATCCACTAGCAAGACATTGTTATTCCTTGAAAGGGAGAGAGAGAGAGAGAGTAGTATCCATTTTAACAGTGTTGTATAATATTCTAAGTGAAGATAGGCCTCCTTTTAGATGGCTTTTGGATTTCTTTCCCCCTAAATAATAATAATAAATACGGCACACTCCACTCATTAAGGCGCAAAAACGACGCGTCGTACGCTTTCCTTTTGTCAAGCCCTTGCGTTTACTCCAAGTGCCCAATGATAACATTGAAAATTTGCTCCCTTCCCGTACTTATCCACAATTAGCCATCGCATCCATCGCCCTTCGTAATCAAACAGGTTTTGTCATGCGTCACTTTTTGAATTTGTAAATATCTCTAAAAATGATTTTATGTGTCGACATACGTTAACGCACCAGAATAGTATTCTTAAGAGTGCATTGTCTACTTTTCTACTTTTCTGGATCTGGTCGTCATTTTTTATTTGATATTTTTAAAAATCGCAAAAAAAAGAAAAGAAAAGAAAGGAAGGAAGGAAAGAGCCATTGGTTAAACTTTCACGCAGCATATATCTATTTCGGCAAGGATGTTTTACCCAAAAAAAAATCAAATAAAACTGTTGGGAAAAATAACATCAAATAAAACCTCTAAAAAGAAAACACCAAATATAATAGGGTTAATACAAATTCCCATTGCTTAAATTTACTTTTGTTTTAATTTTAATCCAGCAAATTCTAAATAATAAATTTTAATAAATAGATAAAATAGTTTAAATTTTTATTAAATTGTAGAGATTAATGTGTTAAATGAAAAAAATAAATAGATTAAAATTTATAATTTAAAATTTGATGGGCTAAAATTAAATAAAGACAAACGTTTATTCAACTTCAGTAAAATAAACTAAGCTACACGTGGCTGTAAGGGTAGTTCAGCAAGGGTGTTTGTGTCATTCTGATCTCTCGTTTCTATGAAGGGCCGCCCATCCCATTGGGCTTTTAAGGGTATGATCATTCTGGCCTGGATTTTCCATCTTGTTTCTGAATTACCTTTTTCTTTTTTAAAAAAGTGCCAGCTAAGCATACGCACACGTGAGATTCATCTATCTATTTATCCATCAATATATTACGTCATCCACAGCAACTTAAAGTAAGCATTTTTGTTTTTTTGTTTTTTTTAAATACTCTACAAACAAAACATATGACTTGCAATTCACAACACGTGTTCCTTCGGGACATCTCATTGTTTTACCAATTTAGACAAACAAGATAACTAGAATAAAAGAAAATTAAAGAAGGGTACAACTCAAAATAAAGTCTTGAGATAAAAAAGATAAATAATTAAAAAATTGAAAATATGTAAAAGAAAGTTTAAAATAAAATAAAATTTACTTTATAATTAGTTCAGGTTGAACAAATAAAATTAACTGACTTGATATTCCACAGCATTGGTTGAAAAAATATATATATATATATATATATATATGCATACTTATATTGGCAAGAAAAAGAGAATATACGTACATACTTTAGTGTTTATTTCACTATTTGTCCACTGCCTTTTTATTTCTCAATGCTTATTGGCCACAAATGCAAAAAAAAATTATAGCTTACAGATGTGAAATACATTCTGTAAAATGGAAAAATAAAATCGCGTGATCACTTCAATCGATTCACTGGCGATCGGTCCGATTTGATTATCATTACACTGTATTTTGCAATAAGTGACCATATAAAAATAAGGATAAACCATGAATGTCTCCTAATAAAGATGATCATTTTATAATTTAAAATTTGAGAATTAAAATTAAAATAAGAGTAAATTTAAATAATTAAAAATTATATTAACCAAGTGATAATAATATTAACATTTATGTGATGACATTTCTGTGGGTAGCATTGGTTATTGGGTGCCTCCTGTTGCGTTTTGAGAGTGAGGAAAAGTGATATTTACATTTTATGAATTATGTAGCTCGTAATATATTTTTGTATTTTATATCAATATTAATATAAAGTATAGAATTTATAACGAGTAATATTATTTAACGTGGCCAATTTTCAAACTTGCTCAATATATGGAAACATATGAGTAGATGTTTGTAACCAATGTTAAGAAAGAAAGCCTTCTCATCCACTATCATAGTTAGTATTAATGATATGGATAGTGATCATTAATATGATAATACTAAAAATTTTAACATTATTATTTATATACTGTTAATATTATAATTTTATTTATAATTTATTTTTATTTATAAATTTATTTTTAAAGTATAAAGAATAATACTAAATAAAAAAAGTATAGGTAAAATTATATAAAAATAAAAATATTATAAAAAAATTATATAATAAATAAAATTATGATATTTACTGTATATAAAAATTAAGATTAAGATATTAACTATTATTTTATTCTTATTAATATTTATACTTTAATATTCATTTAATCTTTATTATAAGATATATTTTATAATATAAAATAAATTTTATATTAAAGATCATATTAGTATTACGTAATAAATTATAAAGTAAAAATACCACTCTAATGCCTAAAAAATCGTGTTTTATTTTTAATTCTTATGGTTTACTTTAGTATTTTTTTACATCTTTTATTGGTTTATATAAAATGTTTTTTTAACTAGTTTTATATAAAATGTCAATTTATTTATTTATTTTTATATAAAATATTTTCAAAATAGATCAGGTTAACTCAAAATATAAGGATAGTATGAAATTTTCTATACTAATATTAATTCATTTATGTTAAAAATATATAAGAAGATTGTGAGTGGGCTTAAACGATATTTTTTTTAGTTGTGATTCATTAAAATTTTACCCTGATTATATTTAGATATAACCCGCGTCGCGCATATAGTTATATTAAGTAAGTATATCAATAGGGATTTTATACATACGTTAAGGTTCGAACTTAAGACCTCGCTTAAGCGATATTGAACCGCTTACTACTTGAACCAATCATCGTTAGTGGCTTAAATGACATTTTTTTGTTACCCACCCGGTTTACTGGAGTTTTATCTCGATTACATTTGAATCTGACCCATGTCACACACTTAGCTATAGTAAGTGAGTATTCCAATGAAAATTTTCTATATATACTAAAGCTCAAACTTAAAACCCCACTTAAATAATACATAATCTCTTCTCATTCAGACTAACTTAATTGGTGGCTTAAACGATATTAATTACGGCCAGGTGAACCTAATACCATTAAGCCCATTTGACAACTAAGAGTGTGTTTGGCTATTTGGTTTGAAAAACTCTTTTAGGCAAAATTTTGGTTTAAAACTATAGTTTTGAATAAGCTACTGAAATTAACTTTTAAAATAGTAAAATAATTTATGGACTATCTAATTGTTATTTTACCTCTATTTGTCTCTTACACCCTCTCTCCTCTCTCATATATCTCCTCTACCCTATCTACTATCTCTTCTCTACACCTTCTCCTCCCTCTTCTCTGTCATATCTCATCTATTATATTTTTAATCAAATTATACACTTTTTAATAATTTATCAATATAAAAAGTGATTATACTACTAGTAATCAAAATATCTCTATTTCCAAAATCTATTATTTTCAGAATATATTCTCTAAAATATATTTTTTCTATAATCTATTATCTAAAAGCTAATATAAATAGGTCTTAATAAAAAAACGTGCTGCCCCAAAAAATAAAATAAAATTATCCGATTAAAAAATAGAAAATAATATCGATTCCAAAAAAAAAATGCACACAGGAGTGAGAGGGAGAAGGACAAAGGCATAAGAACATCAGTCCTCAGCAAAATTGTCACCATTTGGATTAACTCGCAGTCCTTTCGAGTATTTTTTTTAATATAAAAACTCACATTTTAGATAGAATAATAAATATTTTTTATATTCTTAATATATAAGATATAATTAATTTTTATATAAATTAAAATAAATAAATAAATAAATTATTATTAATATAAAAATTATTTAATTAATTCGAGTTGGTTAATAAATATATTATATAAATTTATCTTAACAAATTAATTAATAATAATTAATTATTATTTTTTAAATTTTTTAAAAAATAATTAAATCTTTTACGTGAAAAATAATAAATAGAAGGGATATATAACTATAAAAAATTATAGAAATTAAAATCAAATTAGGAATAGTGGATAAGGACGTTTAATGGGATTTTTACAATTAGAAAATAAAAAGATTTGCTGCTTAAAATGAATCGATAAGAATGTTAAATATTTATTTCGCCAGTTTTGATGTGCCATTTTTTTGGACAAATATCACATACCTTGGTTGTCACCTTGTCTGCCTTGCAAATAGATAAATCGTACGGTGGGTTTTATTGTTATTCTCGTCAAATTAACGCTCCGCTCCTCCGTAGCCGCCAGATAAATCATCATCACACCGTTCATCATAGCATACTGTTTCACCATCCAATAATATGACGCCACGCTCACGTTAGAAGACGGTACCAAATTACATATCAAGCCTCCGAAGCATCTGATTATTTCACAAACTGCACAGAGACTCGCAGGAAAATATTCAGGGCTTTTCTCACCCTCTCTCTCCTCAAAAGAACACAAATTCCAACCCCACAAAAGCCTTGGTTTTGTAAAGCCGGAAAAGCCCTGAACTTCACCTCAAATTCCAGCACATAAACAAGCATAAATCTGATAAACCCCTTTCAGGTATGCTTGTGCTTTTCCTGCTTGTGCGTACTTCAGTTAGTCTGCGAACTCCAACCCGACTTCTTCCGTGCCCTTTCTCAGCCTCGGATCTGTATTGTAGAGGGATCTTCTGTTTTCTTTCAGATTTTAGAGTTGAAGTGTACCCTGGTGTTCCATTTCTCCTCATTTTTTTATTACTCGTAGTCCCCGTTTCAGTTGTTGTTTCACTTGGTTTTGTCAATTTGGCTTTACTTTCATATTGATCGACTATTTCGTGGTCTGTCTCATGCTTTCCTTTTGGTCAGCGGCTTTCACTTTTGATTTTATATATTTGTATACATTTTAGTTGGGTTTCTTTGTTCTCGTACGCTGTTTAACTTCAGATTCCGTTGCATGTTTCAGGAATCGTGTTGTGTGCGAGCATCGATTCCTAATTTCGTCATTTCATGCCTTCCTGTATGTAATTGATGTAAACTTGCAGTCCGTTGGCTTTACTCTCGAGATAAAGCAACTACCAAACTTGTTAGCCTGCTTATTTTGCTCTGTTTTGTATAGATGTGCGAATATTGAACTTGTGGAAGATTGTTGTTAAAGGGGTGCGTCTGTAAGCCTTCAAAATATAAATGGAGAACAGTTTGGGTCAAGACTCTAATCCAGCACATGGGTCCTTTGATAAGTCTAGGGTTTTGAATGTTAAGCCATTGCGAAGTCTTGTTCCTATATTCCCTTCACCATCTAATGCCTCTTCGTTTTCAAATTCACAAGGCGGGGCACCCTTTGTTTCAGTCTCTCCGTCTGGCCCCTTCCCCCCTGGCATCTCCTCCTTCTACCCGTTCTTATTCTCTCCAGAGTCTCAGAGATTCCCTGAACAAAATCTTCAAACCCCAGCAGCTGGTGTGCCTGCGGTTCCACTTAATTCATTTAGGACACCAACACCAAGAGCTAAGGCTACTACTAATGGAGTTGCAGGGTCATCTAGAAGAAGCAAAAAGGGTTTCACGGATGACGATGGCTATAGTAATAGCTATCAAATCAATTTTGAGGTGAATGAAACAGATGGAGAAGACGGAAGCCGGGAAAGAAGGCTTAGATCACAGAAGAAGAAAAAAGGAAGGCAGGGAGCTGGCTCTGCAGCAGTGGAGGTTGATGTGGATGCAGTATCTAACGACATTCTCAAGTCAATTAATCCTATTGTTTTTGATGTCTTGAATCAACCAGATGGTAACAAAGATGCAGTTTCATATACACTTATGATATTTGAAGTGATAAGAAGGAAGATAACACAAATTGAAGATCTGAAAGACGGAAATCCTGGAGTGGCAAGGCGGCCTGATTTGAGGGCAGGAACAATTATGTTGAGTAAAGGGGTTCGGACAAATGGTAAGAAACGTATTGGAGCTGTTCCTGGTGTTGAAATTGGGGATATTTTCTTTTTTAGGATGGAATTGTGTGTGGTGGGGTTGCATGCGCCATCTATGGCAGGAATTGATTACATGAGTGTCAAATTCAGTCAAGAAGAAGAGCCATTAGCTGTAAGTATTGTCTCGTCTGGAGGATATGAAGATAATACAGAGGATGGGGATGTTCTGATTTACAGTGGCCAAGGTGGGGCTAATGGAAGTGATCAAAAGCTTGAAAGAGGTAATCTTGCATTGGAAAAGAGTCTGCATCGAGGTAACGAAGTTAGAGTAATTAGAGGTCTCAAGGACAGTACTAACACTATGGGGAGGATATATGTTTATGACGGCCTTTACAAAATCCAACACTCATGGGTAGAAAAAGGAAAATCAGGTTTCAGTGTATTTAAGTATAAATTAGTCAGGCTGCCTGGGCAGGCTGAAGCATACATGACATGGAAATCCATTCAGCAATGGACCGAGAAGTCTACTTCAAGAGTTGGGGTTATATTGCCTGATCTTACTTCCGGGGCTGAAAAGGTTCCTGTTTGTCTTGTGAATGATGTTGATAGTGAGAAGGGCCCTGCATATTTCACCTACTGCCCTTCTATCAGGAATCTGAAGCCAGCAAATTCCATAGATCAATCTGCTGGATGTAATTGTACCGGTGGATGCCGTCTCAGCAACTTTAACTGTTCTTGCATTCAAAAGAATGGAGGTCATCTCCCGTATTCTGCAAATGGGGTACTCTTGGACTTAAAATCTGTGATATATGAGTGCGGTCCTTCATGTCAGTGCCCTCCGAATTGTCAAAATAGGGTTTCTCAAGTTGGCTTGAGAGTTCGTTTGGAGGTTTTTAAAACTAAGAACAAAGGGTGGGGTTTAAGATCCTGGGATCCTATTCGTGCAGGATCTTTTATATGTGAGTATGCGGGTGAAGTCATAGATAATGCTCGAGCGGAGGAGCTTGGTGTTGAAAATGAAGATGATTACATATTTGACTCTACTCGCATTTATCAGCAGCTTGAAGTTTTTCCTAGTGAAACTGAAGCTCCAAAGATTCCGTATCCCCTCTATGTAACAGCAAAGAATTATGGGAATGTTGCTCGGTTTATGAACCACAGCTGTTCTCCAAATGTATTCTGGCGCCCTGTTGTGCGTGAAAACAAACATGAATCTGATCTCCACATTGCTTTCCATGCAGTCAGACATATCCCTCCCATGACCGAGTTGACATATGATTATGGAATAGTTCTTCCTCTCAAAGCAGGCCAGAGGAAAAAGAAATGCCTATGCGGATCAGCAAAATGTAGGGATTACTTTTGTTAGTTGTCTGCTGATTTATGGATGGGTTGGCTTCCAGTTGCTTAGACTTATGAAAAAGGTTAGTTTCCATTCTCCCACATGAAGCCTTCGCTTCCTAATTTCTTTTTCATGATCCATGATTAAGCAATAATGTTGAGGGTTTATAAGAATAAAATTAAGCATGTTATAGCCGCTACTATCTGAATTTTGGGCTCCCAAGCTGTATTACATTTTTTCCATGCTTGTTGCCGTTTATGAACTTGCAAGGTCATTCCCCAGTAACTAATTTACATTCATATTTGGGAACTGCTTCTCTGGATCAAATAATTTAATATCCCTAATTTTCTATATGCTGAAGGAAATATAATGATTCTGTAGCCAAGAACCGGTTTGGTAAGCACAATGCAAAGAATGCAAAAGAAAATGTAATTAAAAATGTGATTTATCAATGAGAAGTAAACATTGTGTACTTAGATAAAAAGAAAAGTAGTGGAGAATAATAATTACCGTTGAGTAATCGTATCAAACTATCGATGATATAATATTGTATATCGTGATCTTGTGTGAAGAGAAGGGAATGTGTCCCCCTTGATTATATACCAAACAGGGCATTAGCAAATCTTTGATTTGAGGAAGGAAATAACCTTTATGCTTTTTTTCTCTTTTGGTTTATTTTACATGTAATTTATTTGTGCTTACTCTCTCTCTCTCTCTCTCTATACATACCACTCGATGCAGAAGAAGTAATATCAGTATTTGCCTTTTAAAATCACAGAATGTAACATTCCCCGGATATTGCCCTCAATTCTGATACTACACTCTTTACTGTTGCATAAAACTGAAGGTGATAATAGTGAATGACAGTTGTCTTTGCGACGATTTAAAAACATGACACAGTGCTGCTATGTGGTTGCTTGCATTAGGAAGAAGGAAGACCATACAACTAAAGAAAGAAAGGAAGTAAAATCTCACTTCTTCCATTGTCTTGTTCTTTCTCAGGTTTTTGTTAATTTGACAGACAGTATTAGCAAGGAACTTTAAGCTGACGACATGGCAAGTGCAGCAAGTTGTATCTCCTGAAGTCGTATGTTATTAGTTAGCAGATAGCAGATCAACTTTTCCTTTTGGCAATTTCTGTGAATTGGCACGTGAAATGATCATGCTGTTTATTTACTATGTGTAAGTTGTAGAAGTATAAATTAAGTTCTAAGACTGATCTTGTAATTCTGCTTCGTTCTCCACATTAGGATGCTTTACTTCTCTAGTTGGAGGTTTTTAAAAGCAGAGCCGACACTGTTCATATGGCTCAGATTGGCTTTATGAACAATAACCGAGCCGTAACTGTTCACACGGCTCCAAGTGGCTCTATGAACAGTAAAATGTGAGAAGAGCCACCGAGCATAAACAACTTGTGAACAATCAAAGGGGTTGGTCCGAGTGGAAAGTGGCTCGGTATTATTTAATTGAAGTCTCGAATTCGAACTTTAGTGTATGCAGAAAATTTTCGTTGGGAGATTTATCTACCATAGTCAGGTGTGCGACGAGGATTAGATTCGGATGTAGTAAGGGTAAAGTTTTAATGAACTGGGTGAGTAAAAAAAAATTATAAACAGTGGCAACTCAACTTTTTTAAGATAAAGAGATTCTAGGGTTAAGTTGCAAATCTAACTGAAGTATTCTCCACCCTTGATACAAAAATACTTAGTTTATAAAATGTACAAAAATATCATAATTGCTAAGTCAACAACGTTGAGCGAAAATAACAGATGTTTTAACGACAAACAAAAACTATGGAGTTAGTATAAAAAAAAAAAACTATGGAGCTAGCACGATGCTTTAACATAACCATCTTGTTTGCACCATTTTAAAAATTTTACGTGCACTTTTGTATGAAAAAATATGGAGCTGGCATGGTGCTGTGACATAACCATCCTGGGTGCAGCTTACACTCCAGTCTCCAGTATCACCGGCACAACACAAAAGGTCTTGAATTGTTTTCTTTGTTTCTTTTAAATTGGTGATATAAGGGGGCCATGCAAACCCAAATAACGTCGAAGACTTACAGGTGGGCCAGTATTATCCCAGCCACCCCGGGACTGCGGGAGGGTAGAAAATTAGCTAAAATCATTGGGGGTTGGTCCAAATGGTAAGTAACTCGGTATCGCTTAAGCAGGATATTGAGTTTGAACTTTGACGTATGCAAAAAATCCCTATTATGAGACTTACCTACCATAGTCAGGTGAGTGACGCGAGTCAGATCCAGATATAGTCGGGGTAAAACTCTAATGAACCGGGTGGGCAACTAAAAGAAAAATTTAAACTTTAGACCACATGATTGTGAAACAGAAATACAGACTTAAACGGTAATATTGACTTAATTTCCGCAACTATTATGAGGGTTATTTTAGTAAATAATATCGTAAATTTTTTATAAACGTCCATCTAAACCTTTATCCTAGTATTGTTAAGGGACCGATACTGAATTTACCCATATTTGTTTTTCTAACAAAAAAACTACTACATAAATGTTACTTTTTGCCACTGGGAAAACAACCCAGAAAAGATTGCGTCGCCTATAAGAAAAAATACTGCATGAAAGAAATTAAACCATTAAGATGATTTTCTGAACGGTTGCGTTAGAGTTACCTTCAATACTGCATTAACAGGACTAAAGCTGTAGTATTTGTATTTGGTGGTTTGAGTATAGAAAGTGTTGTGGAGTTTGAAATTATAGCAAGTAGTCTTATGCAGAAAAGTAAAAAGTTTAGTGATTCTTTCCACTTTCTTTGTTTGCATTCACCTTTAACACATTGTTAGCTGTCAGCACTTTAAGGGATTCCTTGGTGAGTAGAAATGACTGATTACTTATACGGTTTTCATTACATCAATTGGCTGAAAGTAGTAAACTTTTTTTTCTCCAAATCAGTGTTCCAAGTAGGCTGTAGAAATTGGATCATTTAGTTACCTTCTATAATTATTCTTCGTGGGCTATGTTTGAAGGGTAACCTGTAGGCCACTTACTTATTATTCTCATGGCCTCCCAATATGAGAGCACAAACCCTGTACTCTTTATCATCTATACTTCTTAATCTGATAAAGATTGGCTGGGGATATAAGTCTGATGTGAAGTTTGTGAAGATAGTGGATCTTTTTTTATCATTGTCTACTCTATTTAATGTCAAGTTGTATCTTGCATGTGTTCAGGGTGAAAAAATTCATGTGGTTCGTACATCCAATAGAATGGATTAGAAGTCTTTTGTTCTTCATATGAGTAAATGATCATGGCCTTTCAGTTTGAACTCTAGCCGCAGTGCAATAATTTTGAAATATATCAGAATTTTATGATAGTATTTAACTAAAGGGTAATATATTTTTGTTTCATCGGGCAGTAGAATCTAAAGTTTTTTTTTTTCTTTTTTCTTTTTGTCATGGCACCACAACTGGTATACGTGTTAATCCTTGGGTTACTCCCAAGAATGAGGGATGGTAGATACGCTACTGTTATTTGATGACGTTCAGTTGGATACTCCTAATATTTAAGGGTTTTGTGCAGTTTTTATTATAGAGAAATTATGAAATATATTAGTTCTTATTTAATATGAGTAACAGTGATTGCGATTTTTTTTGGAAATTGATTTTTTGCACTGTTTTTTTTAGAAATTGATTTTAATTCTCCCCGCGTATCGCGCATGGAGGAAATGCTTGTTTATATAATGCAAAAATAATTACTCCACGCAAATATAAATAAGGAGATTTTTTCAGAAATAATGGAAATATAACATATAATTATAAAAATCAGGAAAGAGATTAGCTAATTAATCGTACATGTTTTATATACATCAAGCATTCTCTGTTCATTTTAAAATTCATACTGCGACGTTACAAAGTTTCGCTCTGAATAAGTTGAACCCGCGAAAAAGCCGGGGGAATATAAAGATCGTTACGGGAGTGCTGGTCTGTGGGAGAGGAGGAGAAAGAGAGAGAGAGAGAAGTGGGAATGGAGATGAGAATAGACGGTAAGATGGAGAGGAATGTAATGCAACAACACAAGGGAAATTTTCCAATCGCAAGCCCGGCCATTTGATCTCGTTTCATTCGCTTGCCCCTCCACGATCCCTAAACATCCATGTGGGTTTTTTGCGAATAAAGTAGATCATTGCAAGAGCTTCAGCGAGTTATTGTACCCTTCATTATGATGAGCAACTCCCGAAATAACTCCAGCACTTCCTCTGATTCCATGGCAGTCTCTCTCAAACCTTCCGAACCCAAACCCACAAGGCTCTACAAAGTATGGAAGGGAAACAATGTATCTCGCCCTCCCTTTTGCTATTATCTCTCGCGCATTTTAGTATTGATGCATACCTTCTTCTTGTTAAATTTTTTAGGGATATTCGAGCTTGAACAATTTGGAGTGAACATTTATTATATTTTACATGTGCCCATATACTTTGTACCCCTCCCCTCGTTAGTGAAAATTTCAAGTTTTAGCTTCTGGGTTTTTAAGGTATGAATACACCAATAAAATAGTTCAAGGTATTTATGCTGTTGGTTACAAGGAATAAATAAATTGATGTTTTGCAGGAGGAAGTGCAAGAGATTAAGAAATGCTTTAGCGAGACAACGGCTATCTGTCTGATAGGGTTCCATTCATCTTTTTGTTAATATTTGCATGATCAAGGCTGAAGAAAGTCAATGCTAAGAGCTTTGTACTAGCTTAGACAAAACACAGCTTTATGCTGCCGACTGACTACTTTTTCAATCTAAATAAAATGAAAATAGGAATCTTGTTTTGTAATCCTTTTGAAAATGTCAGAAGTCAAATTTAAGGTTCTCTGACATTTCTTATTTTGCTTATTTTTAAAAATGTCATTTGATGAGATAATAAGCTATTCTTAAAGACAAATGCTTGAGTCGTTAACATAAAATTCACTCTATAGGGTTGTCGACTATTAATGAGGCTTCTTTCTACATGTCAGAAATTTTTATGTGGCGAAAGATTAGTCTTTGGTCTTGATGCGTCATCTCGTTTTTGGACATCATTCCTAATTGGATGTCCTGCGTCAACGTTCTGCTTGAGAATTTTTTTTTGCACAATCAAAGGGGACAATCCTCTCTACGGCTATCCAGTACTTATAGGGGGAGCAATCCTCACAATTTTGGTAGGTCTAGTTTCTTTAGCAGTAGTGAGTAAATTTGGCCTCTCCATGATATTTAAATTTGACTTCTCAACGGTTGATGCAGGCCTTTGCTTTTCTCTTCTTAACATCTTCTAGAGATCCAGGAATTGTCCCCAGAAAAGCGCCAGGAGAAGAAGCATTATACTCAAATACACCGTCTATGCGGTGGATAGACGATAGGAATTTCAGTGCCAAATTGCCTAAAGTGAAGGATGTAAAAGTCAATGGCCATACAGTGAAGGTGAAATTCTGTGAAACTTGCTTACTGTTTCGTCCACCACGTGCTTCACACTGCTCTGTTTGCAACAATTGCGTGCAGAAGTTTGATCACCACTGCCATTGGGTTGGTCAGTGTATTGGATTGGTAAGTTATCCGAATCTACCTTCAAACTCTCAGAAATCAAACTTTCTCAAGTAGCCTTGGTGAAGGTTGATCCAAGGGACTGGGGCAGTTTGCAGGAGATTCTTGTTGAATTGTCACTTTTTACTTCTACTGTTTTTCTCCCTCTTTACCGAGTCTTCTAACTTTCATTCTTCCCCATTCCTCTGGCTCAAGCAGGATTTAACAGAACCTGTTCTATTCATATTTTTGCAGTAACTATCCATTCTTCTTACTCTTCATATCATCATCAACCTTGTTGTGCATCTATGTGTTCACATTTTCTTGGGTTAATCTTCGTGAGAGAAAAGGCACCTTGTGGCGCAGCATGTCATACGATGTCATATCAGTTGTTCTCATTGTATACTGCTTCATGTGTCTGGTTTGTGGGTGGCCTAATTGTTTTCCATCTTTACTTGATATCCACCAACCAGGTATCTTATCGTTCTTCCTAATGCTTTATATCTCTTTCAGGTTTTGCTTCTATAAGCTGAAGTTGCGTACTACAAATTAACCAGCATGCTGTATTTTATACACTTACATAAGATTCACATTTGCCTTTTCACAGACAATTTATGAGAATTTCCGGTACCGCTATGATAAGAAGGAAAACCCATACAAAAAGGGACTGTTAGAGAACTTCAAAGAAATTTCGTGTTCTAAGATGCCTTCTTCACTGGTCAACTTCAGAGCGTTTGTTACAGAAGAAGATGCAGCAGGTGTTACTTCAGATCTTGAGAGAGTTATTGTAAGTTCTAAACCAAAAACTGATGCAGAAATGTGAGGAAAGTATGGCAAGGATGGTAAAATGCTAATGCCAATTATGTTCAATGATTTGGACTACAACAGCATCGATGATCATCTGAAGAAGAAGGCAGGAGAAAAAGAAGCTGCATTTGATATTTTCGTTCCTACTAAATCCACAAAGGGAGCAAGTGGTACACAAGATAAGGGAAAGCGATAGCCCCTTCAGATTACGTTGCTGTTTCTTAAGACAGAGGTATCATTTTGATATCTTCTTTAGTCTCTATGTACATATAACACTTGCAAATTCCTCTCCCTAATGGCCTCAACTTCGATTTATGAACTAAAAGAGAGAAATGCGGGAAATGACTTGTATGATTAGATAGTGATACATAATGAGTTGATAAGCATGCTGATTTGCGGTGACTGTTTTCTTATGCAGATCCTATTGGGTCTCAATGTAAGCATGATGATGCTGTGACTGAAGTGACGTGAAAGGATGGTATAATGGAAAATAGAAAGCAAAAGAAACGAAGTGAATCAGTGAAGAAGCAAGTCCTCAGTTTCTCCCCCCATGAAACCCGGGTTATGCTTTCTTTACTCAAAAAAGGGAACAAAAGATTGACCAGAAGGTTACTGAAAATTGGCGGATGCAACAGAATTTCTAGATGATGCATGACTGGATTTCTCTAATTCTTTTGGGTAAAGAAGCCATGTGCACAGTTAATTCTTCTCTCTCTCAAGTCTCACTCAGATCAATCTCCCTTCCTCCCTTCTCTCCCCTTCCACACATTTGGGTAATAGTTCTGCTAATTGTATATGAATGGTTATCAGTGCCTTCTCCTTGTAATATAATATCCCAAAGCCTAATTTTATTTTTAATGTATGTATAAAACAATATAATATTTGGTATTTTGAAGCCCAACTTGGGTCATATTGTAGCGTCCTGGAGACAGTCGAATTGAACGGACAACAGAAGTGACAAACAGAGAACAAGTGTTCGTACTCTAATTGACTTGAAAGCTGAGTCCTACTTAGTAATTCAACAAGGCTTAATTTCATATTTTAGACCGTGGATATTTCAGGCATATTCTCCATTGCTCGGTAATTCTGACTCAAATATTATTGGTACACCGTCGACCGGCCGGCCGGTTTTTCTCTCACAAAATAATATTTAAAGATTCAAAATTTATAAAATTAATTAATAGTTAAAAACCCAAAAAAATATGGGAAACAAAATAAAATGTTCACGTTTACGTTCTGATAAAAAATACTTATATGTTAAAACCCCGTATCATTCAGTAAACCAAGTATTTTTTTTTAGTTTGTTTTCACTGTATTTTCTTTACAATTATTTTCAAATAACGAATATAATATATAAAAATCGCTTCTGAAAAAATATCCATTATTTATTTCTCATCCATTCAATAAGTATATAAATAGCTGCACAATATCTTTATACAAATGGGGTAATTGTATAATACGACCTCTTTTTAATTACTCCACGTGATGAGGTAATTGTATAAAATATTTGGTTCATTTATTATGAAAATTACTTCATTATTCAAACTACATTTTATCCTTAAATACTGAGAAGCAAAAACAATTTTTAAAGAGAAATACATATTTTTTGACTTGAATTAATTATAGAGTATTTTGGATTTAACTATAATAAACATATAAATATAATAATTTTTTTAAAAACCTTATTTTTATGATAATAATATTAGGAACAAAAGATGTCCGCTTGCTTACCATAAAAAAAAAAAAAAGGTGCTCTAGCTTCCTTTTATAAATGTCACAACTAACATCACAACGAACAAGAAGAGTTACGCGCGTAAATGCCGCAAGGAATTGGAACATGCACCCAAGAACCCCAAGTTGCCAGCAGTTCATATGAAAGGGAGAGAGAAAGAAATGAACTTTGGAAAGGAGGGAGAAAGTGACACGAGGAATCTCGTCTTGGTATGATCCGCCTCAGAGACCAAATTTCATGAGCCTATGCGTTTGCAGGCTCCTTGTGAATTGTTGTGATCCAAGAACATTTCTTTCACTTCTTCCTTTTCTCATCTGCATTGTCACCTAAACTGTTGATCTAGAGAGGATTATAATTCGAGATACCCAGAAAGGAATTTGAATCTGTCAGAGGACCTCTCGGTTGAAATTTGCATTGGACTATGGATTTTCACAGGAGATAAGACCAATTTTGATAAAAGAGGTGGATGCCATGCAAAGGAATAGAAATCTAGATATGGGGTCTTCTCCACCTGGCAGTATGGCTTCCAATTTGAAACCGAGGAGGCTCTACCAAGTCTGGAGGGGTAATAATGTGAGTCCTTTTCAGCTTTCTGTATGGTTCCCATAGTTGGGCTGCTTGAGATGTAGAAAAATATGTTTGATCACATTTCAAACTGAACATGAACTCATTATAACTAGTCCTTGTTATCAATTTCGGAACTCCGAATTTGGGAACATGACCTTCCTGACAAGGAGTGAGCATTTATAAGCTTTTGACATGGATATTAATGGCATTTATAATTCATCTGTATTGATACTTGCGTGACGCTAATTGCAAAATCGACTTTTCTAGTAAATTGTGAACACAAACTTTGCCAATTTGATACGAGCCTACAAGAAAGATTCTATTCTTGCATGGGGTAGTATGCCTCCCCATGCTAATGCAAAAATTATACGGGAGATAATTCAGAGAGACCAATAATAATGCAACTATAACGCACGACTAACAATAAATGCATAATTGGATCTACTTTTAATACTGAAGTTGGTTGATGGCAGTAAGAGTAGGTCCAATCTATTTTTCCTTTAGGCTTCCTCTAGAAGCAGCCTATATGAGTTTTTTTACCTTAGAGTAATACTTTCCTTCCTAGTTTCCGTATTGGATATGTTAACTTTTTTTCTTTTCTTTTTTTTTTGTATTTGATTCTCCAAAAAATGGAAAATAAAATGCCTACATGTGTGGACGTAGTTGATTTTTTCTTAATTATTGAGTTTATCAGGCCTTCTTATTGGTTGCTTCTCTCTTGGTGTTTGGATCCATATTAACCACAGGAAAAGTACAATAGTTTTGCTGAACAATATTTGAACAAGTCTTGATCATGTGCAAAGTGTTGTTTAATATTACATGATCATTATTTCACAACTTATGCCCACCCTTTTAAAGCTACATTTTCAGATGAATTGTGAACCAATACACATCAAATACCGTAATTTGTAAAGCCATTCGGCTACAACTTTAGTTGGAAGGCTTTCAGTCACCTGCTTGCCTTATAATCAAAATGTCTTATCCATAGATTAAATTGTCATGGCTGTAGATGTTCTTAGCTCATAAGTGTCCCGGCTGAAAACATTCACGCAGTTGTGTTGGGTTAAAAACAAGCAATGTACACTGCTGAGGTATGTTTGGACATATAGAAGCTATAATAAGCTGTGTTCGGCTGATTCAGCTTTTTCTTGTCTTTATTCCAGAGATTTTGCTGTAGTGGGAGACTGGTCTTTGGTCCTGATTCAGGTTCTATATTTCTCACCATTTTCTTCATTATTGGACCTGTAATTGCATTTTGTGTGAAGATATATCTTAAAAGAAGAAATCTAGAGACCGCTGATGTTCGTTTCTGGTATTCTATAATGATTACAGGCGCACTTCTCGCTGTTTTGGTATGTAATCTATGTGTGCCATTGTTTACAGTAATACCTTTAAATATTTTATGGAAATCTATTATCAGCTAATTCATTCTGTTTACCATCTTTTTCCTAGCTTTCTCTGCTTATTTTTCTTTCATTCCTCTAATTTCCATATTTTTTATTTTTGGAATTGAAATTTCAATTCGTATGGTTTATATGGGAGAAATGAAAATACTCCTTTCATATATGAGCCATTTTCAAATACCCCCAGAAAAATAAGAAAGAGAAAGTACCTCCTGGCACCTTCACATGCCTGGATTTAAACTTATTTGCTCACTTTCCTTTTAACTTTATCACTCGTGTGCTTACTTTAATTTTGATTTATTTGAATTTTGTAATAACTGCTTATGTGGTTTGGATTGTAATTATTCACACCTGCTTACACTGCACTTGAAAATGGCATGTTAAAGAAAGCAAATGAGTTTAATCTAGATATTTGAAGTGCGTGGAGGTGTTTTTCAGCTTTCATAGATGAGGGAGGTCTTGCAAATAACTCATAGTCGAACTATGTTATGTAACAAGAAAAATGAATCCAGGGGCAAAATATGGTACTTTCCATTAGACTCTATACACATGAATGATTTTATTTTCCTTGTTAATTCCTTAATCTAGGATGAGATCCCATTTATTATATTGAAGGTAAAAGTTGATAGAAACTCTTTTGCAGGACTTAACATTCCTCTTATTGACTTCTGGGAGAGATCCTGGAATAGTCCCTCGGAATTCCAGGCTTCCTGAGATGGATGAAGAATCTGATATACCTACTCCTTCCATGGAGTGGATTGATGGCTCAACCCCTCGTCTGAAACTTCCTCGAACTAAAGATGTAATTGTTAATGGTCATAAAATAAAAGTGAAGTTCTGTGATACATGTTTGCTTTATCGCCCTCCTCGGTCGTCTCATTGTTCCGTCTGCAACAATTGTGTCCAGAAATTTGATCATCACTGTCCTTGGGTTGGCCAGTGTATTGGAGTAGTAAGTTCGCTTCACTGCAAATTTGAAACAGAGATGAGGTTCTATTTTTTATTTGTATGAATACGGATCTCAATTTTATGGTACTTGTTAGCCAGTTTTGAGAATCATAATATAAAAGTGATTTTGGACATTGCCTTTAAACTTCGATGATGATTGCCATTTAGCAGAAGATGTAGTTGCTGGAATGTATAATTTTATTGCTAAGCTTCCTACTTCCTATCAGGCTTAGAAATCTACACTTAAAAACCATCTGACTGATTGACATGAACATTTAGATTACTTAGTTGAGAAAGGGCCCATAGATCCCATCATTTCCTGGACTTAGTTTACTCTAGGACCATCTGTTTAAATTTCCATCTGGTTGAGGTTATGATGATCAACTGTTAGTAAGGCTTACTGCATGTGACTCCCTCCGATCCTTTTATTATGGAGAGGATAAGAAAGAATAATAAAATTGAATTTTCATTTGTCTGCTAAATTGGTTGTATTTATTTTCATTTGGGATAAATTAAATTATTTTTTTTGTGGATTAGCAAAATAAATGGTTTGTTTTAATGGGCTTCCCCATGTTTCTTTTCATCCCATTTCTTACAGGAAATAACTTGTCTTGTGTGTGATGATTATTTTGCAGCGAAACTATCGGTTCTTCATCATGTTTATTTCGACATCAACCATCTTGTGCATATTTGTCTTCGTGTTTTCTTGTATCAGTCTGTCCCAGGGTGACATTCCATTTGGGCAGAGGATAGCAAGTGATTATGTATCAGATTTTCTCGTTGTATACTGCTTTATAGCTGTCTGGTTTGTTGGAGGCCTCACAATTTTCCATTTCCATCTCATATGTACAAACCAGGTAACTCTCTTGCCACCCAAAGTTTGAAGTTCCAGTTCTTTTGGATGCAATTTCCCTTCTGCTTCATGTGGTTTTATTTATCATTTTTAATTATTCCTGAGATGTTTTCTTCTCATTTATTCTTGAGATGTTAGATGAATGAATTTTTATGTGGTACGATAATGTTTTTAAGCAAACCAGATTCAGTTGGAAGCTAAAAGACTATGCTGCTACATCGGTGAATTGAAATTAGTTATAGGAAATGTCCTTATCGAACAGGTTTAAAAGAAGTCAATGGATGAAATTTTTTTTACGCAGTTGGCACTTAGTTCAATGTAGCTTCTATATTGATTGAGTTTCTTTCGGTTAATATTATGAAGGCAAGCATTTGAGTTATAAGCAGCTTATAACAACACTCGTCTGTATAATAATTTCTTCCAAAACTTGTCTGTATGGCCATCACTTTTGCAGACTACTTTCCTTTAACTGCTAGACTGTCGGTTATTAGTTCGAACTTGCTTATACTAGAACTTCTTGTTGGTGCACAGACAACTTATGAGAACTTCCGATATCGGTATGATAAGAGGGGGAATCCATTCCATTTGGGAATGCTGGGAAATATCAAAGAAACATTTTGCTCCACTATTCCGGCTTCAAGGAATAATTTTCGATCTTATGTGTTGGATTATGATCACGAGAAGGCTGAGTCTGTGACCCCAAATTTGGGAGGCAGGGGATTTCTGACACCACATGAGAAAAGTGAACTTGAAATGGGATCTATGCGTGCAGATGATATTAATGTGCCAATTCCTGAAATTTTGCGAAATTTTGATTATGATAGTTTCGCGATGAGGTTTCCAGAAGAAGAAGGACACTTTTCTTATGATCCATTCTTCAGTGCTGAGCTAGATTTTATGAAAGATTCAGCTCGAACCTCTAATGCGACAGTGCTAAATTTCCATAGCACCAATATTGAAGATGAGGTGGAAGAGTATACACAAAGCTCCCTAGCTGGAGATGGAGTCAGAGGATCAGCCCAAAGGCCCATCGATGTCAACAGAACAAATGCAACCAAGGAAACTGATGATAGAGAGGAATAGCTCATATTAAGCACCCACAATGCCAGCTTTTGCTTTGTCAAGCTTAAGAGGTTTGTTTGTCACTCTTCATTCCAAATTGTACAAGTTCTTAAATTTCAAGAAGTTACTCTGCAGTGATCCATGGCAAGAAGTTGCAGGAGTTTAAACTTAGACCACTTGCACCTAGACTCAATATATCATACTCAAATAACCAGACAGCAAAAAAAAAATGATTTCAGTTTTATTCTCCAGCTGTTACCTTAATAAACATCTGTAACAGGTTTGCTGCAACTGGTGGATTCCTTGTTTACCATGAAGTAGTTGCAGCAATCAGTGATTCGTGTGAACATGAAGATCCATTATGCAGGCTACATGCGAATTATTTAATGCCATTTGTTGCTGAAAATGGGGAGACAGATGTTGACAGATGTTGCACTTCTCATTCTTGTAACATTGAAAGCTGTAAGTCGCCACCTTTTGTTCAAAATAATGCAGAAAGATTGTCGTTCACCAAATAGGTGCTTTGTTAGGTTTGCTTTTCTGCTTCTTCTTCCAGCCAGCCTTTTGTCAAGATCTAGATTTGATGTTTGGTTACTTACTAGGGAGAAACTTAGAACTCTTGTAAGTAGTATCACATTTGAAAGAAAACTGCATCGATTCATAGATTTAACTCTGCGGGATGTAATTTATCTTTCCCTCATTTCACCTTAGGCCACAGAATCAGGAGAATATTTAGTCAACACTGAAAAAAGTTGTCCCAAAAAATGAAGAACATAACAAAAAAATCCATCACCTAAGGAAAAAAAAAATCTCGGACAAAGGGCTAGGAAAAGTTGCATGCTCAGAAGAACTATAAATGGGGTCACTTCGCCTCACAGCCCCACAATTGAAGAAAGAAAAGACTAGATTTTTTAGGGTGTCAGTAACTCTGAATAATAATATCACTGAAACGTGGTTCCCATTTTGCACTGTTGTATAAATGGGGTCACTTCGCCTCACAGCCCCACAATTGAAGAAAGAAAAGACAAGATTTTTTAGGGTGTCAGTAACTCTGAATAATAATATCACTGGAATGTGGTTCCCATTTTGCTCTGTTGCTTCTGGTTACTACAATGGGGTGTTTTTTTCCAAAGAAAATATCACGTGCAAAAGTCCCGCCATTGCCCCCCCCAAAAAAAAGAAAGAAGACAAGAATAAAAAATTAACGAATTGTAGAAAATAAATGCTAAATAGAATATATCTGAGGCTTGGTTATCAACAATAAATTAAATACAGATCACACGCTTAATATGGGGAATTAAATCTTTGTGATGTTCTTCTTATTTGATGCTTAGTGAAAGAAAATACGGAAAATGAAATATCCCAAGAGAAAATAGAGAGAATCTAAACTCAGGTAAATGAGGGCCACAAAATCTGATCCAAATGTAATTATCCCCGCCAATCGTCTAATGAGAAGAAGCCCACAACAGCTGCCACGTGTCGAATTTCGATTTACGGTCACGGATTTCATTGGATGAGATGGAATTCGATCCCGGTCCATCCAACCAAGATATAACTCCAGCTTCTTCTCTTTCGCACTCCTTAGTCCTTAAGCTCAAATCTGCAGAATATCCTCCGAAGTTTCAATGGCAGCAGAAATGGCTCTCGTGAAACCCATTTCCAAATTCAGCAATGTTACTCCCAAATTCGGGAACCCAAGAATGGGTTCATACTCCAAGTTCCGCATCGTAAGAATGTCTGCCTCATCCACTTCCACACCCACAAAACCGAGCAAGAAAGGCAATAAAACTGCCATCAAGGAGACCCTTTTGACGCCGAGGTTTTACACCACAGATTTTGATGAGATGGAGACACTTTTCAACACGGAGATTAACAAGAACTTGAACCAGGCTGAGTTCGAAGCTCTGCTTCAGGAGTTTAAGACTGATTACAACCAGACACATTTTGTGAGGAACAAGGAGTTCAAGGAGGCTGCTGATAAAATCGATGGTCCTCTCAGGCAAATCTTTGTGGAGTTCCTTGAGAGGTCTTGCACTGCTGAATTCTCTGGCTTCCTTCTCTACAAAGAGCTCGGAAGGAGGCTCAAGGTGCGATGCTCTGTTTCAACTTTATTATTTGATTGCTTTCACTGATAATCGAGGTTCTGATTAGTTTGAATGCAAACGATTGCTAAGTTATTGAAAACAGTCACCAAAAAAACCTTTATCGGTGTTTCCTAGACCATGGTTGCTAAACGTGTTCTCTTCAATTTAGTTTGACTAAAAGTTCATCGAAGTTAAAAAACTAGTCATGTCTTGTCATGCTGTATGCTGAATCTCTATCGTTATTGGTGCTTCCCAGACTACGTGGTGAAATAATTAGCTATTAGCCATTTTTTAAGAATGTGGTTCATGCTTTATCTTAAAAAATTTTTTAGTGTTGTTCATGCACTGTGTCTCCTATTCCTGGACTGATAAATTGGTTGAATTGTTTATGATTATATTGTAGAAAACCAATCCAGTGGTTGCTGAGATTTTCTCTCTCATGTCAAGGGATGAAGCAAGGCATGCTGGGTAAGGACGCAACTTGATAGCTTTAATTGCCATTGAAATTTTCTTTTCCTATTATTGTCTGTTGGATGATGTATGACTTCAATGTTAAAAATTCAATGCAGGTTTCTAAACAAGGGTTTATCTGATTTCAATTTGGCGCTGGACTTGGGTTTCCTGACAAAAGCTAGAAAGTACACATTTTTCAAGCCAAAGTTTATCTTCTACGCGACATATTTGTCTGAGAAAATTGGATACTGGAGATACATAACCATATACAGACACCTCAAGGAAAATCCTGAGTACCAATGTTATCCCATTTTCAAGTACTTTGAGAACTGGTGCCAGGATGAGAACAGGCATGGAGACTTCTTCTCTGCATTGATGAAAGCTCAGCCACAATTTCTCAATGACTGGAAGGCAAAGTTGTGGGCCCGTTTCTTCTGCTTATCGGTAATTTTTGCTTATGCTTACAGGGTTTGTCTTTTACAATCTTGTGTTGAAACCTTCATACTTAGTGTCAATCAAGCGCCTTTTGAAGTTGCTATTTGAAGAGCAGGATTGAGAAGGGGAAGAGAGTGTATAATGAATATCAAAGATATATTATCTGATAGAAAACCAGGTCATTGATGATAGATACACAAGCATGTTAGAAGTAGATGCCACTGAAAATTGTGCTTAACATGCTTATATATCTATAAATCTACTTAAGGATGTCTAAAAGCAAGCATATCCAAGATGCAAAATCTTGTTCACCTTTGCATCCCTTAAGAGTCATTAAACACCCAACTTCTGTTCCCTTTTTTATTTATCTCAAATGTCTGCATAGTATATTGGTCATTATTTTTCGATCCGAGTACTAAAAACTTAATTCTCAATTTGATCCTGCAGGTCTATGTCACAATGTACCTGAACGATTGCCAACGCACAGCTTTCTATGAAGGCATTGGGCTGGATACCAAAGAATTTGACATGCATGTCATCATTGAAGTAAGTATATGCTACAAGTTTATGCATCCTACTTTAGAAATCATTCTTGCAAATATATTAATTTCTGTATTTCACTGTCACCTTCTGTTAATATTTTTGAGCACTTCATGGTTATAGCAACTGATTTTTGTGGATTAATCCATTATAAAATAAAAACCCAAATTCTTAGCATCAAAGAACAAACCTGTAGATCAGAGAATGACTAAAGCTGCATTCATGGATTGCTGTATTTGCAGACAAACCGTACAACAGCGAGGATTTTCCCTGCAGTTCTGGATGTGGAGAACCCCGAGTTCAAGAGGAAGTTGGATAGAATGGTGGAGATAAACCAGAAGCTTATGGCGGTTAGTGAAAGCAATGACATTCCATTGGTGAAGAACTTGAAGAGGATCCCACTAATTGCGGGCCTTGCATCTGAGATCGTGGCTACATATTTAATGCCACCAATAGAGTCCGGATCTGTAGATTTTGCAGAGTTTGAACCACAGCTTGTGTACTGAATTCAGGCATAAATTCCTCATGAACCCCTCAACGTTCGTTTGAGTGCTATCAGTGTGAAACGTAGTGAGCATTACACAACACAGAAAACATTGAAATGTTGTCTTGTGTATCATTTGTGATAGTAGAGTCCATTAGTTGCTGTTTAGTTGGATGTCTTTAATTTTCTTTTATTTTTTATGTTAAGTTCATTAGAGGGCATTCACCCAATGAGTTTACTAGTCAGAGAGAGACATTTCCTCCGTTCGATCCTTTAAAAAAGGAAAAAGGAAAAACAAAGGACATTGATACTAATGCTACCAACCCATTTCTTCTTTCGGCGTTTAGACTTGTTTCAAATCTATGTTCATGGGTTTTACCTTCGAACTGGGTATTCCGTGGTGGCGGTTATTGCGGCAATACTAAATATTATAAGCATATTTGAGCATCTTGAAAACTTCCAAAACCATAATTTTGATGGTTACTAAGGTGAAACTATATTTTTCACTAAGATCACTGAAGAGATTCAATGAAGCACATTATTGTAAGACTCTCCCCATGTCACATTTTGCTTGAGCTAATTTTATGATTCATGACCAAGAATATTAAGAGGAGATGAATAATTTATTCCTTTGGTTGAGGAGATGAAAATGCTTGAGATGGGAAAAGAGGAGGAAGTATATATTCATAGTATTTGTGATTGAAAGCACATGCATAATACAACTTGCCGAAACCCAAAAATAATAGGTTAAAAGGACATGGGAGCTTCATTACAAAAATATTTCAAATAGTGGAGGGGCAATTACATATCATAAATAGAGCATTAAGAAAAAAAATTATCTGGCAATTGTTCTCTCTGTCAATAATGTAGATCACCCTGACGGTAATTATATTAGCCTTGTATTTTTTTTAAAAAAAAATAGATTTAGAGTAGTGTATCTTATCTTTTGAAACTTGCTCTGGTAACAAGTGACACCCTTTTGAAACTTGCTCTGGCAACAAGTGACACCCTTTCCCTCCTTTTTCCCTTGTATCATTCTTTTTGCCATATTTGGCTAATCACCAGAAGACAGCGAAAGAATTATCTCACATACTGGTATTCTATCCCTCTAATTTATTTTTTGACCCTGATTTGTCTTCTTTTACAGGCCGAACTAGCAATTTGAAGGTCCACGCTGCCACTAAAGTGGCCTTCACAGGGGCAAGCCAGTATACAAGAAAGTGTTCCTTGGTTATGTGATCTCCTCGAGCATAAGCCCACCCCATTACTGAACAAGTGATTTAATGTTTCTGATCAGAAAAACAAGGGCCTTTTGCGTGATTTATATACATAAAACAATGACACATAAAGTAGATATAGTAGTTCTTACAGAGGCTGGGTATGTAAAGTGCTAGCTTGAAGACACTGGAGATCCAAGTCTTCATGAAGAAACCAACCTTCAGGAACTTTTGTGGCAAGCCGAAGCGATATGCTAACAATTGTAAATGTTAGGATTCCTTCTATCAGGGCACCTCGATGAATGTCAACATTCAAACGTGGTCCACGTCCTACTTCCGGAAGGGTATCAATCATAAGCCTAACCCCAATACTAGATCCAATCACCTGAAAAAGAACAGAACAAAACCATAACCATTGAAATGCTGATCCTCGGTTGAAGTTTTGTGTTGAAGATGTTATATCCTAAGAATAAGGATAAGAAAAATATTTCAGCCACACACAAGAACCGCAGAAACTAGAGATGATAATTTGTACACATTTAACACGAAGTCATTTCAAATAATATATTTAGTTTCGTGCATGTTTCCATATCTATAGTTATCTCATCAATTAATGTAGTCTCAAGACTGCTAGATCTTCCCTCATAATGAAAAATCAATTTATAGCAGTTAAACAGTTGACTAAGAAGTAAGACCTCTAAATTCTAGCAAAGTTTCAACTCTATAGTCCGATACTAGCAGCATAATCCGCCACATTCTCAGAAGCAGACGGAATCCCTGTTTATGGCGCTCTATAGTCTATTCTTCTGCTCGGACCAGACTTCTTCGTGTATACGTTCTACTTCTACTCTATTTGCCCATTGCGATGGAGCAGTGCTGGTGGCTCGAGGCTCAAGGAATCTTATCTTCATTTGTGCTGGTATCGTTTTTGGGAAAGTTGGCATTTTCTGTTGATTTTCGTTTTTGTACTACCCACCCGAAACAGAAATATGAGCTGGTGAAAGGTTAGTTTATTTTACCGGTGTCGCTGTCGCAATGATACAGTAATATATAGATATCTTGCCCTCGCGTTGCCCCAAAAATTTTGATACGTGTTCTGCAATTATAAGACATTTTTAATTAATTAACGTATATAAAATTAATAAAAATTAGTTAAAACATTGGTGGGACATTTTTGTTTCAATTATAATTAATTGCAGGCTGTTATTAAATGGAAAATTAACAAAAAACTTTAAAAAATAATGAATACTAAAATAGAATAATTATTAATAACAGATATTGTTAATTATAATTTAAGTATTACTAACATAATATTTTATTTTTACATTTATCTTTTAGTGTTCTGTCATTTCTCCCTGTTAAATTGGTAATAGGAGAATCAGAATTTATGTCAGAGCTCTGGGACCAATCTGAAATTCCTTGCAAGATAAGAGGTATATATTCAATTTTTCACATTTACTCGACACCAGGATAAAATTTAGCTATTTTCTTGAGGCCGAAGAAAAACATTTCGCCCTTGTACTTTTTGCACCGGAAGAGTGGCACGAGCGGACGAAGTAGGTTTTGAACAAGTTGATCGTTTGAAAGTATGAGTAGCATTGGAACAGGTTACGATTTATCAGTCACTACATTCTCCCCTGATGGCCGGGTTTTCCAGATCGAAGATGCTGCTAAAGCCGTCGACAATAGCGGGTACCTTGCTTTTGCTCAGTCTGCTTCCTTTTCCTGCAGTTTTCAATTTTCTTCTTTATGTATGTTCACTAGAAAATGATGTGAGAGAAACAAACTTGGATTTGTAATGTGTGTAATCGCTACCTAGGACTACATGAAATTTGCTTTCGTAAAACTGAAACCTGCGCTGAGGTTTTCCTTAATCAATTAGGGTAAAATGTCGCTTAGCTTTTTTCCGGAGAACTTGAATGATGAAGTTAAGATACACGGATTTTTTTTTGGCAGGACCGTCGTTGCTATCAAATGCAAAGACGGGATTGTGATGGTACATTTTTTATTTTGTTAAGCTCATATGCTTCAGTATCCATGCCTCTTCGTTTTTGAGCTTTGGCTGGACTATAGGGGGTGGAGAAGCTTATTCGGTCGAAGATGATGCCGACAGGTTCCAATAGAAGAATACACTCTGTTCATCTCCACTCGGGCATGGTACTATATTATCTACAGTACTCAGTTTAGGCTCTTCTCTAAATTTCTTTTCATGTATTCATGATTGTTCTTCGAATCTTAGGCCGTGGCTGGATTAGCTGCTGATGGTAGGCAAATTGTTGCGAGGGCTAAGTCTGAGGCAACTAACTATGATAGGTTTGCTCTGTATTCCAGCAACATTTAGGATGATTCCCCTCCCCCCTTTATTTTCACCTTTTGTGTTCACATTTATACGTCTTTATCAACGGCCTACATTCTTTAATTTACACACTGATACAGCGCTGGTATAAAACATACGCTGACTTATTATGTCTCTTTAGAAACACAGTTCTTACTTCTTAGGTTTGATTTTTGAGAAACAATTGGAATGACATCCACATATTTTGACAGATCTCTAAGCTAACAGACAGAATAGAGTATCAGCATATACAATTTAGCTTGTCCGAAAATGTCAGTAAACGTGATGCTTCACCCTTTGAATGTTACAAACACACAAAGATATCAAATACATGTTCAACAATTAATCTGTGAAACCAACGGACGGTCATTTTCCATTTGAGATAAGAGATTCATTAGTGCAGTCTGGTGGTTGAATTTCAAAGCTATTAATAATTTATTTGAAGTCCTTGTAACCTAGGGACACGACTTATTGTGTTGTCTTGTAGTTTGGACTTTCAACATACTAGCGATGTAAATTGAAGTATAAGGTCTTGATATATGTTTTTCAACTTATGGAAATAAATGATCTCACCCAGATTTATTATTCTTTTTCAGTGTGTATGGTGAACCAATTCCTGTTAAGGAACTTGCTGAGCGTGTAACTAGTTATGTGCATGTTTGCACACTATATTGGTGGCTCAGGTTTATTAATTTTACTGTCATTTTTGCTCACTTTCAAGTTGTATTCCTAGCATTTGAATCAATTAAGAGAATAATAATGTTGCTGCAGACCATTTGGTTGCGGTGTGATATTAGGAGGTTACGATAGAGATGGACCACAGTTGTAATTGGTTGAACCTTCTGGTGTTTCCTTTGTGAGTCTATTTTTGTTTATTGCTATTTGTTGTACTACGATTTCATTTGTACTATATGTGCTTACATGTTTGGTATTTGTTCTAGAGGTATTTTGGTGCTGCAATTGGAAAGTGAAGACAGGCTGCTAAAACGTGAGTGCAGTTGATTTGTTAATTCATGTGACTAGTAATCGTTTAGGCTATGTATCGCATTCTAAAAGAAATCTAATAATTATTATCAAGTTGATGATTGTCGATATTTGAATTTTGAGTATTTACGGAACATTTGGAAAGATAGCAGTAGACCTTTTGAGCAGATTGTATTGGACAATCTTTATCGTGTCATCTTTGAGGGGGGAAATCTAAATGTGTTTGGACATGGCCATGTGGTTGAGGTTTATTCTGTGTTGGATATGTCTTGGCAATGGCCTACTCCTTCTCCATTCTTTTGTAGTGGTATCAAGTTGTGTAAAACTGACAATAATATTTAGATAAAAATGAATAATTGATTATTGGATGCATCCCCAAACATTAAAATCAGTCTTGTTATAAGAAATTGGTTTATCTGTTTTTTTTTTTGGGTACACCATAAAATCTAAAGTTCTTGCTGCTTTAATGTGTAACATGATACAATTCCTTTTTTGAAATCTACATGATGAAACCTTAATATTATTTCATTTATTTTAGTTATGCCCTTGTTCTGAAGTGGTCAGAATCAGAAGATGTCAAACTTATTTCAATATGATGGTAAATTCATCTTTTTTTTAATTGCTTTGTAGGGAGATTGAAAAGCTAAAGCTTTCTGACATGACTTGCCGACAAGGGGTTATTGAAGTAGCCAAGATGTAAGTAGTATGTAATAAGCATTTGAGTAATTTATTATTATTATCTGTGTCATCTGTGCTTGGAAACCTTCTTTTTCTTCTTATTATTATTACGCCAAGCAGTATTTATGGAGTGCATGATGAGGCCAAGTATAAAGACTTTGAACTAGAAATGAGCTGGGTATGTGATGAATCAAACCGCCAACATCAAAAGGTAATGCCCGTCTTTTTGAAGTTTAAACTGATATTGTATTTATGACGTTAAGTGTATGTCGTTTTATTTCCAATTGGCGATTGGCGAAGATCTGTGGATTTGTTGCATTTTTGTTTGCTTATCTAGAAATTTCTGGTTGGAGTTCAATTTCTGGCTGAGGGAAAATAAATACTCCATCCGGTCGAAGTCTTAATTGCTTTAGCTTGTGTGAATTGCCAGTCACCACTTCTCTAGGCAATTGTTTGCGCGGAATTACCGCTTATGGTTGTAGTTTACATGCCCCTAAATAACATTTAATTATAACCGTCTACAGGTCCCAGAAGAGCTATTAGAAGAAGCTAATGCTGCCGCCAGAGCGGCTCTTGAAGAAATGGATGCAGATTAGCGGAGTAAAAAGATTATTCAAGTTCATTCTCTGGATGTATTTCAAAACATTTAATCAACTATTTGTAACATCCATAGAAAATGACATGCCATCAACAGTTGATTTTTATGCTTCCTGGTCATCATCATCATCATTCTTCTAGTTGATCCAAGGCCTTGAGTTGTGCTGCCGTCTGTGTTTGTCTATATACTATTAGAGTTTTTTTTTTTTTTTTTTTATAAACAAGACGGTAAATGCTACTAAATGGTTGAAACACCATCAGTTTCTGTTACTTGTGCGTTATTTGGTCCCATACTTTGCAGTTTTTCCCAAAAGGTTAGCGAATGCTTGAAAAACTTGGCTGGCAAAAGGGCACAAGTTTCCAAGGCACCTTGCAGTCTCCCTGCGAAGTTGAAGAACGCTGCACCACTAAATTCCAGACACGGGATTTCCAAAATTGATTACATCCATTCCGAATACCGAGCTAAATCTAAACCCAACCTTGCACGCCGCTGGCATTGTAAACCTAATCCTCATTAATTAACTCTTGATAACAAAAATTAAATAAATTAATTAATTGTGACTTAAATCTCTTATTTATATTCTATATTTATCAATTTATTTAAATTAATTAATTATTATATTATTTATAATTAAATATTTTATTTAATTTCTTTAATATATCTAAAAAATCAATTATATCTTACAATTAAGAGTGGATATAATAGCATTTATTGTCCTATGGATGGCAAGGTTAACAATCTAAGCGATGTACCCCTGAGAAAAACATGCTTCAAGACCATGGGATGAGTGGTTGATATCTCACCCCTCTTTCTTTTTTGAATTACAAAGGGCAAGCTATACAGCTTAAAAATAAGTGGAATCCACAATCTCCTACATACAAGAATAATTTGATTTCACTATATTATAAATCCATTAGCGATATCTCACATCTTTCCCTAGCTCTGTCCCATACTAAATGGGCAGCTATTCCAAGGGAAATTAAACGGCAAAAAAATGAAAGATATCTCTCGTCTACTCTGAAGAATGAGTTAACATTCAATAAGTCCAAATCCGGACAGATCAATTTGAGTAAAGGAAGAAAATAACACGACACAGACAAGCAATGATGGTTTAAGCGGCTTAATCTGAAACCCCCAACAACAGCAAACCAACCCATTTACAGAAAATGCTTACCCACAGTGCAGCATGGATCGTTCACAGCAGTCTTGAACCACCAGGGCATGCCAAAAGACCTATAATCTTTACAAAAGGAATATTGTTATCAATATAGCTTACATTGATAGGAATCTCATAAGAAAACTGTAAAACAAAAAACAATTAAAAAAAAAAGTCAGGATGATTTAGCTCCTCATCGGGCATAGGTATACATTGTATACCCAGTTCAGAGTACCATCTATTGCTCCCCAAATGCCTCCCGATCAGACTTACGTGATCAAAGTATGAAATCATTGGTTTCCAAGTTTTATTTACCACCCAAAAATTCAATCATCGCAATGAGAAACATGTCATAGATGATCTAGAGCGTTCGTTCCTGGAGTTGGAAACAATTAGAACGCCTAGCCTGTAGCATCAATTTCCTTTCCATGATCTCCATCATTCATATTTCTCCTCAACCTTGTCAGCCATATATCATAGTCCAAGGGATATGGTGTCCCACATAGACTATCAACATAATCAGCAAAAGCTTTCAGCACTGTAGAGATATCACCAAGCTTTTGTTGAATTAACCTCCTTGACCAAGACGTCTCTCTCCATTGCAGTGCTCCCTCAACTGAATCTAGTTCAGGATAGGCCCCACCACATGAATAATAAAGCATATAGACTAGGCTTTCTGCATCTGAAGCCGAACACAGCTTTCCTTCCTGAAGTGCATAAGTTGATGAGAAATGAAGATTCATAGCAGGGCGATCCCTATCTTCAAGAATTGCATGCCCCCAACCAATTAGAACGAAATAAGGATGCCTCACACTGGACTTTACACAAATTACATTCTCAGGCCTTATATCCCCATGTCGAATTCCAGCAGTAGCAGCTGTTGAGAGTGCTGATAAGCAGTCATGGCAACATCTGATGGCCTCATCTGAACCAAATTGGCCTTTGCTCACCATTTCAACAACTGTTTCGCCAACGGGACTCGTCACAAGAATAGGAGTCCCACACCAAGGGTGGTTGCAATTCCCACCTGAGCTAGGCCTTCGACACTGACCAGGGTGAATAATCCTACCAGATGCACTCAGTTGAGGGATATATTTGCTTGAAAGACCTTTCTGCTTCATTATTGTCAATACTTTTGTCTGCCTCTGAACTTGATACCACAAGTTCATATCTTCCCATGCTGGTTCCAGAAGATGGGAACCCACATACAGAAAAAGATTTTTTGCTGGCTCTTCAACATGAGATGCAATGCAATATGTCAACTCACCGGTGCTGATGACTTCTTTAATCTGATAACCCTTTTGCCAATCGGAATCCTCCAGCCACAACACAGATCCTACTTCTAACTTCATTGACTCTTTGGGCTCAATTTTCACAGAATCCTCATGAACTTCAACAATTTCAGGGGAAACACTTCTCTGCTGATGTCGAAATAGACCATTTTCATTCACGCTGGTATCCCCTAACTGCCTATCCACTCTTCTCGTTTGGAGGCGCAAACTGTGATCAGCAGCTAAATCCTCAATAGAGTGCTTGGGCTGTCCAGCATACTGCATTATACAGTGGAAGGTCGCAAACAGTACCTGTAGAGCACCAATGTCCCCCCAGTTTGCATTTTCAAGTTTGTTCCAGATTCTATCAATGGGAGAAACTGCAATTCTTGAATGATTTTTCACCCATTCAGCTGCACATTCATAAACATTATTTGTATCAAAATTTAGTTTATTTACATCCCCTTCAACCTTTACAACTCCACCATATTGAGAATCAACTATAACAACAAAGACTGTGTTTGGATCCTCAAAGAAACTCAGTCTACTCAAACTTCTTGCCAATAGCATGCGAATAGCACAGAAAAGGGCGTCCCCAAGAACTGATGAAGATGGCCAGCAGTCCCCACCCTCCAGACTTCTGATATCGGGCCTTAAAAGAGCTATTTCAAGGACATGATCCCATTTCCCATGGGGATGTCTAGGATTATTGAGTAGTATACCAGTAGCACAGAGACCTCCAAGCTTTCCATTAGCAATTGCCTTCTCAGCCTGATAAAACTTCATGTTAGAATTATACAGACAGGCCACTGAAAAAGGCATGGGCTCATCTTGACTCCAAAAAGCCTCCCATAAACCCTTCACACTTGCATGTAGAAAATCTTCAATTGCAAGATAAGCAGTAGCCTCTACAGTATCAGATGTAGAAGCATGAACAGCATTAGGCATGCGTATTAGTTGTTGAAATGGAATGCCTTCCAGTGCATAATCAAATTTTTGTAGTTCTATCAACTCAAATGGAACATCAAAGGCATGCTGTTTTGGTGCACATCCTTCTGCCAGAGATTCAAACCAGTCCACAAGTTTTTCAGTCAAGCTGTCACTCTCAAGAAATTTATAGAAGAATTCCTTCTGATTTCGAGGCCTACTGCCTGATGATACGCTAGACCTCTTTGTCCCAGACCCAACTGATTCTTGGTCAGGGGATATACCTGTAAACATCAAAGTTTGTTAATATTACCAATACTGTTCTTCTTTTGGTGGTAAGCAAAATCAGACATTCATTAGTTCAATGAATCAACTGAACTATGCAAGAATACTCACATGACAAAAAAATTTAAAATACAGAAATAATTGACAAACTGACATACAAATAACTAAGAAGGCATTGCAAACGGAAAACAGATGCCATCTTTACACATAATTAGATTAAGAAGGTACTAGTTATCATCACAGACTGAGAGAGAGGTCAAAATGAGAAGATATGTCTTGCTAATTTCTCCAAGGCAGCATTAAATGCAGCCTCTAATCTCCACTCAATCTCCATTGCTGTAACATGTTGCCCATCTGGGCTTTGAAATTTCTAAACATGATTATATAAACAATTCAAAACAAGAAAGTTTGTTTAAGTGCATCATATGTTATGCGGACTTATACACTTTCAGAATTCAATCTTAAATATATATTCTTTCTAAAATTACACCATAAGGTCAGAGATGAATTAATGTTACTAGCAGTTCTAAAACTCCTGAATGAAATAACACAGCAGGATATGAAAGGAATACCAACTGGCTTCCAAAAGCCACATTGGCCCCTAGCTAATCCAAATTAAGTCATGTCAGACCGCATGAGTAAAAAATTCTCCCGGGAATAATCTCTCCATCCTTAAACCCAAACCTTACCTAAGAGAAGCAATTGTCAAACCAGTTGTATAAACTGCCATTGGTAAAAGAGTAAAGTTTTCATATGGAGGAAAACTTGACACCACACGTACGTCTATTATCACAATAAGTAATATTAAGCATTTTGTTCCCACGGCTTCAATTGCTTCCCCATCATTTCACCCCAGTCTACTTATCATTCTACACTGTGCAGTATATCAAGTTAGAGACATATGCACAAGGGCATTAGCGGTAAGTAGAAGAAATTAACTACCATACCGTCCTCGTTACCACATATTGTTAAATTATTATGTTTCATGAAATTTTCAAATGGAAGAGTTATTGCGGTTATAGACTTATTAACTACCATACCGTCCTCGTTACCACATATTGTTAAATCATTCTGTTTCATGAAATTTTCAAATGGAAGAGTTATTGCAGTTATAGACTAATAGTAGAAGGTGACGCGACAATCTCTATTTAATACCCTAGGGGTGCAAAAGCAAAATCCTTTGGACATCATTTTATCTGCTCACTTTGGCAAACAAACTCTGAGCTGCGTAGCTATCAACTGAAAATAGTGGGCTCAACTTATCCGACACGGAATTCAATGAGACTTCATATAGCCTCTTTGAAATTGTCACACTAGATATCTTATTGACTCGAGTTTCTTAGTCCCTTTTCTTCGACAAGAAAGAAATACAGATGGGGCATTGGAATTACGGACACACAGGATTGTCGAGATTCACAAATAGGATTATTATCGCACAAAGCCAAATTCCAGGAAGTACAGAAACCTTTCTTCTGCCTGCATAAAAGAGCTGTTTCATGCTGATAATTCCAAGTAGGAAATTATCAACCTTCAGTGATACTGTCCGAGTCTACCTAAAAACCAAAAGCAACATCGCCCGAAATGCCCAGCAAAGTCAAATTAAAGTTAGAGAAAAAAAATAAGCATAGACTCAAATTCAGTACCTAGGATAGTTTCTAATTCTAAAACAAAAGCCAGAGAATGCAGGACAAGTTCAATTCAAACAACCCCACAGAAATTGATGGCGAGAGCTTTGTAAAGACGCGAATTTATCGACAGCAGGTAGCAGAAGGTAATGTGGAGTGAGCTCAGTGGATCGCAAGTCAAATTGCGTCAAAAGGAATATCAGCGGAAAGAGAATTTAGGGTTCCGAAAGAGAAGAAGATGAAGAAGAATCATGCTCATACCTTGCATTTTTTTTTTTGTCACGCTTGTGGGTACGAAGCTTTCAGATCCTCCTTCCGCTGGCGTTGTGAATTAAAAACATACGCTTCCCTCTCCCTCGCGGCTGTCCCAACAATTTTTTTTTTCTTTTCAAAAGTCTAGACTTCCGTTTTCTTTTCTATTCTGCTAATACAGTAACCTGTAAAGAAAATAATTCGACAAGGCCAGACTCAAACTCAGTTCTCTTCCCTTCCATCCCTTTTCTGTGTCGTGAGAAAAAAATAATAATTTAAAAAAAACATTCTTTTCCTACATGAAAGCGATATTTTGTTACTTCTCGTGAATTTATCTCTATATTTTGTCTGTTCAGCCTCAATAGTAGCTTTCATGATGTGAATTGGCCAGCGTTCTGAACAAAAAAACGAAGATGCCTTTGGGAGAAACCGATGAGGTGCAGGGTAATAATGACCTTACCACTGTAACATTGGGTAATCACTGTACGATTTTTAATTAGGTGATGTGAAGAATAATTGAATTGAGCACTCTCGATTTTTCTAGTTAGTTCTAATTATATTAGGGAATATTTATTGACTATTGATTTTTCTACCGGAATATATTAAAAGAAGCCCTGCATCGATTTCATTGCATTTTGGCGTAAATAAGAAGTAATAAGAGGTATGGGCTCTATCTGCCTCTTAGCAGGCATTGGCTTGCCGATGGTCCTAGACTCGTACTTGGCTTGGCTGTGCGTGTTTGCCGCAGAATATTGATTATGCTTGGTGTATATTTTTTTTTCGGTTTACTTTTGAAGGATAAAATATTTTGATCGATTTCAAATAAATATTTTTATAATATGTCTAATAGGTTATTCGATTAATGTTAGTCTTATAACCGATCAACAGACGTGTAAATATGGTAAATATTGTACTGGTTTGATCGATAACTTTAAATTCAAGCTTTGGATATACTTAATAAATTGTGTTTGCAGTCCTTAAGATTAAGATTTATTTTGCACCATCTCTTTTCCTATCCTTATGGGTAGGAGTGTCGAGTTTTATCCCGGTGTCCTAACTTGATTATAATAATTTTGAGATAAAAAACTATCAGAACATGATAGAAACAAAGATCAGGATGGGATAGGTCATAACCTAACCCTTAAAACTCCCGTCTCTACCCTAATATTTTTTATAAAAAATATATATTATATTTTTTTATCTTTTTTATTTTATCCACTCGTCTTAAACTCTTTGTCTCTCTTTTCTTACGTTTTATTTGTTTATGGTCACATGTCTCACAAGTAGCCACTCTCATATAGATATTTTTACTTACAAATATTCTTATACAGATATTTTTATTCTTTCTTACCATTATTTTATTATTTTATTTAGGTAAATTATCATTTTATATTATGGAGGAATATTAGTATTTAGAGGAATTTGTCGTGATATTTTATATATAATGATTTATTAAAATAATTTTATTATAATATTTTTTTAAAAAAATATGATTAAAAATTCCCATCCTGGCCTTGACGGAATTGGGATAAATTCGGGGCGTGATGTATTTTATGTCCCATATACTATATCGAGATAAGACACGGGATAAAATTGTCACAGTCCTGACCCGTTCCGTGAGTTCTCATATTTATAGGTTTTTATATTTTTTATATAACTATCTAATAATATTATATTTAATTATTATATCTCATTGAAAATAACTCTTATAAAAATATTTTTTATATTATGTCGAGACTTTTAATTAGGATTAATTCTTGAAAATTCTTAATCTTCTTTGTTTACAATTTCTGGTATTGGTATAATAGAATTTAGTTAGGTTGAGTTTTGATATTTACAAGGCCAACGCCTTGCGGGGGAAGAAAAGAATGTCAAGGTGGGCCTGAACTAAAATAGCATTTACAACAATATAATAAATTATTTATTATAAATGTGATAGCGAACAATATCTAAGTCGATTCCCTTGTAAAACATGAATCACATTCTTACTAATTTGTTCAGTTTCTGTCATGCAGACCAGCCTATCGTTTTTTTTTGTCAGTGAAAGATAAAGAGTAAAGGATAAACTCATCCCAATTAAATTCTATTGTTGATAGTTAAACCCCAACCACTTGCGAAGAGTTCTAAATATATGAGTTATATAATTATTTTTAAAAAATATATGTTAAACTGTTGATTTTCGTAAAATATTTGATTTTATAATTTCCTTTGAAAATTTATCCCTTTAATATCTACAACAATATGGATAATTAAAAAAAATAAAAGATAAATTAAATTGAAATTTTAATTTAAAATTAAAACATTTTTTTTTGCAATTTTTAAAACAACCCATCCAACTACTCCTATTATTCAAACGCGAAGAGGGCTCCATACGTCCATAGAAGGGGACTAACATTGGATTTCTAAAAAAAAAAACTTGTATAAAAAAAATTTATATTGAATCAAGTACGAAATAACTCATTGTGATTCAACGGAATTATTTAAAATATGTTAGATCATTAGAGAATATTATTTTATTATAATTTTAGTTATGATATTTAGAAAAGTATTATAACTCTTAAATATTTAGATTTATACTTAAAGATAATAGATGATTCATCCAGTTTAATATTGATATATTTTAGAAGAAAGGGAAATTTTGCTCCTATTTTTAGATGTACGTGAGTCTAATTTTTTTTTAAAAAATTATTATATAAAAAAAAGTTCAAAATACAGCGGGCTTAGGTGGGTCACTAGACTTGGGCTCAAAATAGCCCAACATGAACCCCGAAGTAAGCAGCCATAGCCCCTCGCTCCTTCCCTTCACCTGGCCACCGGTCTCTGGAGTCAGAAATCAGAACAACCTCGAGGGCATACAGTTACCGGTACTAACGATCAAATCCCTAAATTAGATCCAGAATCGTGTTGAGTCGATATGGCTTCCGGTATGCGTTGCTTCCTTGTTTCTTAATATTGGGCGAGCGTTTCTTCTTTTTAACATGTTTCGTGCCATCGAAATTACTATCGCCATTACCGTGCTTCCGAAGAAGCTATGTTTGTGTGTGTGTTTGTTTTTTGGATTTTAGGATACTTATTTTCTATTTCGATCATCTACCCGATTCCTGTCATGAAAGCTTTGAACTGAACCTGTAAACTTCTAGGATACTCTGGTGGCGGCCGGACTTCTTAGTGTTTATGTGTAGTACTAGTGTTTTCATTTGCGTCAATAGTTGACGACGAGTCGTGGGTGATATTGTATGAGAGTTGCTACCTGTGTCGATGTCACTCTGAGCTATCCAAATTCTTGAAAACAGTGAAGGGCAAAGGGGAAACAAAATTCAAATACAGGCCAATTATACAATGCCAATTTGGGTTATATTTTACCATCTGAATTATGCAGGCTTTTAGTCCCAGAAATTAGCTGCTTTTGCTTCTCTGTTCTTTGAAGTATTCTTAACCTTCAAGACATTACTAAACATGGACTTGCATTGTCATAATTTTTAGTCCTTTAATCATCAGCTGACATAGTAAAATTCAGTGATCGCTTCTATTATTCCATAGATGCTGATATGGAGGACTATGGATTTGAGTACTCAGAGGAGGAGCCAGAAGAACAAGATGTTGATATTGAGAATCAATATTACAATTCAAAAGGTATGCCCAAAAAATATATTAATCTATTCTTCCCATGACCACTCATGAGTAAGGGATTTTTTGTTTAATCTTGGGCTTTAAGCAATGAATGAGTTTGATTCAATAACATTGATGCTATCTACACTTTTAAAAGCTTGCTGTTTTGTTTTGGAACTGTATTTTTTCCTCTGATATTCTTATCAATAACTCTATGCATCTGCTGTGGGAACTTGTGAGATTTGAACTGGTTCACATGGGGATATTAGCATTGTTGTTGAATGTACTAATCAAATAAACTGTTTTTTTCATGTTTACATCTGATTTAACATATGATCTTCCAGTGAAAAAACTTCATTGTTATGACCATGTCCCATGTAAGCATCATAATTAGTATGGGCCCATTTGGATACGATTTTGGAAACGAACTTATGAAAAAAAAGGCTTTTAGGTAGCTTATAGAAAAGGGTTTTTGGAGAAGAACTTATGAAAAAAAATTGGTTTTGAATAAATGAGTGTTTGGATAGTTATTTCTAAAAGTACTTTTATTATTGGTAAATTACGAAAAAGAGTATGAGTATTAAACGAGGAGAGATAAGAGATGAGAGGAGAGATGATGTAAGAAAAGAGAGGAGAGAGGGTGTAAGAAAAAGTATGAGAGATGAGAGATAGTGTAAGAAAAAGTAGAGGTAATATAGTAATTGGTTAGTTCATAAGCTGTTTTACTGTTCCATAAACTATTCTGATCAGTTTATCTGAAACTTTAGTTTTAAATTATAGTTTGATCCAAAAGTTCATTTGAACAAATATGGCTGTTTGTTTTAAAATTTTTCCAAACCTAAGTTTTACCCAAAAAAACTTATAAAATCACGGTTTCCATGGTTTCCAAATAGACACTATGTCACATCTAGAAACTCATTTTGTTATCCCGTTGGTGTGGTGTTAATAATGGCATAGCATTTGTTCCTCATAGAAAACTAATATTAAAATGACCTGATAAATAATACTTAATAGTTGACTTTTTTTATGATTTTGGAAGTTTTGGTTTTTCGTAGTTGCTGTTTAAAGGTTGGTTTATCTTTTTCACACTTGTTTTGTAAGGATAGTAATATTTCTGTTGTATTTAGGTTTGGTCGAAACTGATCCCGAAGGTGCACTTGCTGGTTTTGCTGAGGTAGTGCAAATGGAACAAGAAAAAGCAGATTGGTAGGAATTCTATTCTGAGTGATGCTTATAAAAAGGATATGGAGGAAGTAAAACAAGAGAGCAGTATCAATATTACTTGGTTGCATCTCCGTGTTCCTTTCTATCAATTCCATGATCTATTGCTGTTTTCCTTTTCTTGTTTTCTTTGGTCAGTTGCAATTTTTTTCTTCCCTTTTGATTGTCTCTCCAAATATTTACTTGCTAATATTTAACCTCCATAATTTATCTGTTGAGAATTGCTAATATTCATGCATACCATTTTTTTGTCTCAGTTCACCACATTTTGATATTTATTTGAGGGTTTTTATTATAAACTATTACTTATATTATACCTATTTCCCATTTTCAGGGGATTTAAAGCTCTAAAACAAACTGTCAAGATTTATTATCGACTGGGAAAGTATAAGGAAATGATGGAATCCTATAGGGAGATGTTGACTTATATTAAGTCAGCAGTGACTCGAAACTATAGTGAGAAATGTATCAATAGCATCATGGACTATGTCTCAGGTTCAGCTAGCCAGAACTTTAGCCTTTTGCAGGAATTCTACCAGACAACTCTGAAAGCCCTTGAAGAAGCAAAGAATGAGGTTAGACAATTAGTCATTATCTTTGTTGCGTTTTACAACATTGCATCTCCCATTTTTGTGATCCGACCTTTGTGCTTGTCATCCATTATGCAGAGATTGTGGTTCAAGACGAATCTGAAGCTCTGCAAGATTTTTTTTGATATTGGTGAATATGGACGAATGAGTAAGGTGTCATGCTTATTTTATAAGAATCCAACAAATATGCCTCCTGTTACTAGCATCTATGAGCATTTAATAATTCAATGATTCATTGGACCTTATTAGATATTGAAGGAACTTCATAAATCTTGTCAAAGAGAAGATGGCACAGATGACCACAAGAAAGGAACCCAACTTTTGGAGGTATATGCAATAGAGATTCAGATGTACACGGAGACCAAAAATAACAAAAAACTTAAGGTTAGAATTAAATAAATTCTTGGTCTTTTGGCTTGTTTTGTATGATTAATAATTCTTGGCCTTTTAATGGCTTATTGGATTTTGTTGCAATTGAATCTTAACACCATCTTGCATGTTGACTGTTTCTGGTAGTAGCTGAATTTTTCAAACAATGGCTTTTCATTTATGTTTGTTGGTTTTTCAAATAATATGCTTGTTGCTAGTTTTGTAAAGTTGAAGATTCTAAATGAGCATAATTCTTTCAAAATGAACAGTGGGATACAGGCATATCATTTTATGAGCACACACTAGCGATTAATGTTTAATGATCAGAATAAAGTAAATTATATCCTCATCTCGCCTCTCCACCTTTCTTATTTTTTCTCCCTCCTTGTCCTAACCAGCTTCTCTCAGCGCATTTCCATGTATAATTATATTATGAGGGGAACTAAAAAGGATATTCTTAATGTAGTGAAAGGCTATGTTGATTGCTGAAAGATCAAACTTGATGAAAGAAACAGTTAAGAATTAAGGTTTCAGCTTTATCCCAGGGCTGTCTTCTGTTCTCATTAGGGGATGCTCTATCTACTGGAGATAACTTCATGAGTTAAGTATTGGTAGAAAGAGGAAAGTTATTAAATTAAAAATTGCTTCTCAGCACTTGTAGCTGATCTTTAACATTCTAAGATGGAGTTTAATGAGATTTTTATTTTTTACAATGGGAGTAAGAGCCAGTGAAGGTTTTCTTGATGGAAAGGAAGGATCAATTAGGCATATTTGATGTTGAGACTCTTATTGTGCCTTTGGCTGATAAGGCTGTTCGGGTGCTTAATGATTTTCCTCTAGTCTATGATTCTTCTCATTGACTAATTGATTAAATTTATGCTGGGTTTGGTGAACTTTGTTCATGTATTTTTACCAGTCTCTATGTGTTTAATGCAGCAACTTTACCAGAAAGCACTCACTATTAAGTCAGCAATTCCCCATCCAAGGATAATGGGAATAATTCATGAATGTGGGGGGAAAATGCATATGGCAGAGCGTCAGTGGGCTGAAGCAGCTACTGACTTTTTTGAAGCTTTTAAGAATTATGATGAAGCTGGGAATCAGAGGCGCATTCAATGCCTGAAGTATGTAGTAGCATTTTCTTCATGATTAATTTCCAACAATTTTTTCACTTCACATGTGAATTTTGTTTATACAAAAAACACGTGCTTGAATATGTATGATCAATTCATTGGCCAAAAGAAAGAATATGTACAATCAATTTAAACCAAGATTTTTTTTTTCCATAAACTAGTTAATCTGCTTAGGTTTTAATTCCTCATTTTACTTGGATTCAGAATTCATGTTCAATTGTTGAATAATTGATATCTGTGCCCAGCTGCACAGCTATTCTTACTAGAAATAAACCATGTACCTTATTATCCCTGCCAGATACCTTGTCCTGGCCAACATGTTGATGGAATCTGAAGTCAATCCATTTGACGGGCAGGAAGCTAAGCCGTAAGTCATCTGTATCCTATTTCATTTTGCTTGTCTCATTTTTCCTTTTTCCTTATATTTCAATACTTGAGGATCATGTTTGTGCTTTCTTGTCTGATTTCTCCTTTCATGTACTATGTACTGCAGATACAAGAATGACCCTGAAATTTTGGCAATGACAAATTTAATAGCAGCCTATCAACGGAATGAAATATTAGAATTTGAGAAAATCCTGAAGGTAAAGTACTGAGCCTGGCAGATTTGACCTTATGATATTTCGCTTTTATTTTTGTGACTTGTAAGTGGATGTTTGATGATTAACTTTCAGAGTAACAGAAGGACCATTATGGACGATCCTTTTATCAGAAATTATATTGAGGATCTGCTGAAGAACATAAGAACACAAGTCTTGCTGAAGCTCATCAAACCCTATACAAGGATCAGGATCCCATTCATATCTAAGGTAATTTTACTCACGTCCCTCCTTCCTTTTAACACCCGCCACCTCCAACAAAGGAAAGAGGGGAATAGAATAGTAGAGAAAGTCTTGGATAAGTTAAGGCTGACGTCATTGCTTTAAGGGGGAATATAGAAACTCTTTACTCATTGTGGAGAACAAATCAAACATGAACATTCTGTGGACTGCCTTCTGTATCTTTTGCCCTTTTCTTCTTCCTCTTCCTCCTCCTCCTCCTCCATTTTTTATAATGAGATTCGTATGCTAAATTAATTTTATGGGGACACTCAAGTTATGAACATATAATTAGTTCAACATATTTGATGAAAGCTACTGTTGAGCAGGAACTTAATGTGCCTGAGCATGATGTTGAGCAGCTATTGGTATCGCTAATTTTGGATAACAGAATTCAAGGCCACATAGATCAAGTTAATCGGCTATTAGAACGCTCAGATAGGTAAACACTTCCTCACTTTCGTTAATAGTTTTTATTTGATTCATCCTATTCAGAATTTCAATATTTCTCACAAATCATAACCTTTAAAATACTGTGATCCAGGTCGAAAGGAATGAAAAAATACTCTGCTGTTGAGAAATGGAACACGCAGCTTAAATCTCTTCATCAAGCCATCAGCAACAGAGTTGGTTAGGATGTGATTGGGAAATGGTTCTACATACCTACACCTGCCTTGTGCTCTCTCAACTTGCAGTTTTGTCACGAGAAGTAATTTAGCTAGATGAAGCATCAGGAATGTACTACCTCAATAGCGGAACCAGGCTGAAACTCAACATATGTATTACATTCTGCATATAATTATATGCAAATCCGTGTTCGAGGTAAAATTATCTCATTTTTAGCTCTGAAAATGTCAGCATTGTTCAAAAGGCCCCCTCCCTCTTAGCCAATCCCATGTGTTCAGGCTTCTTTTGGCCTTCTTGATTTCTCAATTTAGTTCTTTCCCCGTTCAAAGACGGTACATGGCTATAACTAGCAGACTCTTCCAAATATGGTTCATTCGACATTAAGTAAGCCTCTCTTTGACTTCATGATTGGTGTTGCACGTGGGGCAAATACGTCATTATTGTGAGTTATATAATACTTAATATCCTAATTTTAATATTATAATTTTATTTATGGTGTAATTTTATTTATAATATTTTTAATTTGATATAATTTTATTTATAAATTTTTTAATTTAGTATAATTTTATCTATAATTTTTTTAATTTGGTATAATTTTATATATAATTTTATTTTTCAAGTATTAAAAATTATATTAAATTAAAGATTGTAGGTAAAATTATATTATAAATAAGATTAAAATATTAATCGTATATGAGAAATAAGATTATAATATTTAGTATTATATAACATAAGACAAGGCAATGTTTTATTTAAAAAAACGTGTATTTTTTAACAATTTAAAAAACATTATAATTTACACTAAACACATATTATATTGGTTTAGGTGTCTAATGAGCAACATCAATTTAGGTAAAAATTGTACAAAAAGTTGATTTTTTTTTTTTTTTTGTAAGGTAAACGCGGATTCGTGATATTAAAAGGAGGACGAACTCGTTATACATGATTCATATACATAAATTCATAAAAAAAGGTTAAGAGTAATCTCAGATAGTTGTCAAAAATCAGAAGTTAGCTGTGTTTCTATATGAAGAGGTGACAGGGTACTTGCTGCCACCGCAACTGCTACTTGAGAAGGCGACCCTGTAACGTTCACCTCACCAGAAGGTATCGTCCTAGGATTAATTAAAATTAGGTGCTGTCACTCACCCAAAAAATAAGTACTGTCCACTGAATATTTTTAAAATTTTTAATCTTCTGATTATTAAGATACGCGGGGCTGAATTTATTTAATATTTATTGACAAGCTATGCAATCAAGCCTTTTTTATCAAGCTGGTCTCTAATAATTACTAAGATGTCTTATATTCCCTCTGATAGAACATAGGTAAGTTAATGAGTTTATTTTGATTAGAAAGATAAGATATTTGTCTATTTTATTTTTAAAATTTATAATTATTTTCTTAAAATATTTCTATTAATGGAATATATTAAATAGTAATAGTTTTAAAGTAAATGATTAAATAAGATATTTTAAAAGAATTAAGTTGACATATTTTTTATAAATAATTAATTTAATTAAAAAATTTACTCTATAAATCAATTAATTTTTTCTTTGTTGTCCACCTAATTTACTGAAACTTTGCTCTGATTACATCTGGATCTGACCCGCGTCACGCACTTGATTATAGTGGGTGAGTCTCCTAACAAAAATTTTCTGTATATGCCAAGGCTTAAACTCGATATCTCGTTTAAACGATATTTAGCCACTTATCACTCAGACTAACCTCCGTTTAGATAAGAGTTTGGAAAATTGTTTAAAAAAAGATTTTTAGACAACTTTTAGAAAATGGCTTTTGAAGAAGAGTTTATGAAAAAAAAATACTTTTAAATAAATGAGTGTTTGAAAAATTATTTAAAGAAATACTTTTATTATTTATAAATTATGAAAAATGTATGAATATTAAATGAAGAGATATATGAGATAAAAGGAGAGAAGATAGGAGATAGGGTGTAAGAAAAGAAATGAGATAGGAGATAGGGTATAAGAAAAGAAATGAAAAAGGAAATAGAGTGTAAGAAAAAGTATGAGTAATATAGTAATTTGTTAAGTCATAAACTCTTTTACTATTCTATAAGCTATTCTGACCAACTTATCTAAAACTTTAGTTTTAAACTATAGTTTAGTATGTGTTTAGCATATAGGTTTAAAAATGGATTTTAGGTTTAAACCATAGTTATCCCATTTTTTAGCCAAACAATGAATTTTTCTCAAAAATCATTTCTGCATCTCAAACCATTGAGTCCTATAAACTATGGTTTGAAATAATTACCCACAGGTCAACTTTTGAAACACTCTCAAACACATATGTATATATATTATTTTTTAATCACTTTAAATGAAAAAATTAAATATAAAATTTATTCCTTATATAATTATCATACTTAATTTTATCTTTTTTAGTAAATTGTCTATAAAAAAATGATTATGTTACTAAATATCTAAATATCTCCAATTTTTAAAATTATTTTTTCTCCAAAATATATTCTTTCTGGAATCTATTATCTCTATAATCTATTGTTTAAAAGCTAATTCAAATATAATCTTAATCTAAAAGTTAATTTAAATAAATATAGTTATTTATTTTAAAAAAATTAAAATTAAAATTTTATTTAAATTTAAATTTAAAACTGAGATATTCTTAAACACACATTACATCAAAAAGTATTTAAAAGAGGTAGTATCATTAAGCCTTGTAACACATTTTATGGGAGAAGTCCAGTTGAATCGATACAAAGGGTATATTGGTTTAGCTTCTAAATAAAATTTATAAAATAATTTTAAAGAATAGATTTTATAAAATAGATTTTATAAAAAATAATTTTAAAAAAATAAAGCATTTAAATAATTTTTATCAGAATAATTTTTTTTATAAATAATTTATTAAAAAAATAATAAAATAAAATGATAATTATATAAAGTATAATTTTAAATTTATATTTTTTATTTAATATTAAAATAATAAATAATATATATATGTTATTATAATAAATAATAATTAAATAAAATATTTTTGTTGTTATTGTAACTAGAGTTAAGAAGAGAGAGTAAAATGATAAAAAATTATCAGAATAAAATTGTTATTTTTTATTAAAATATCTACAAAATGCATATAAAAATTGTTGGGAATCGTTTTTGAAAAATTATAGTTTTAAATGAGAGAAATAATATTTATGTAAACAATTAATTTTAACATAAAGATAAGTATTTAGATATTTTAAGGCTTAAACTATAATTTAAATTTAAAAATAATCTTTTTAATCAAATACACGGCCTTGACCTAATAAAAATCAACAAATAACATTTTAGTTGGTGAAACACCTCACTCTCACAAAAGCATATATGGTTTAAGGATAATAGATAACTCATTTTATTTGATATTAATATTATTTATGAAAAAGGAAAATTTTATTTTATTATTTAATTGTGGATGAGCCTAATTTTTTTCTTAAAATTTTTATAAAAAAAAACACACACACACACGCGGGGCACCTCCACAGGAAGGGTCCAACGTCTATTAATCTAGGATAAGAATCTTGGCTAGCCGACACGCCATTCCAACGCAAAATTATTTAAATAAAATTTCAATTTCAATTTTTGTCACCCAAAGAAAAGCAATTCCAATCACAATCAGATTAATTAACAATTTTTTGCTCGAATAATTAACAAATTTCCAATCAGATTATTTTATTATTAGCGTTTCCGTTTTCATTTCCATGCGATTATATACGCTCAACATATCCTTTGATCAATCATTCCAAGGAGGTATCGCTTTTTCCGCTCTCATCTGTATTTCATATACTCCGTCTCCGCCTCTCGCTGGCTTTAGTTTCGCACCTGGTAGGCGTCTGATTAGGTGAATTCGCTTCTCCATTTTCTTTTAATTTGGTTGTGGGGGTTTCACATTTAGTGTGGAATTGTGGGAGCTCAACGTCCTCTTTTCCCTAATTCTGAGTCCTAATGTGTTTATATTGTGCACTATGTTGATACTTCTCCAATCCGATGTGACATGGGTATGATTTCTTTCTTGTTCAATAGGGATTTTGGGATTCTTGGGTTTATGCGGCGCATTGGGTTTTACTGGGTGATTGGTTTCGTTTGATCTGACTTGGATGTTCAGTTTTTCTTCTCTTGCTAGCATGGATTGCACTGGTATGCTCAATAAATGTAATGCAGGAGTTTCACGTGTGTGTATTCGGCACTCAAAAAGTCAGTACTGCCAGAGCGAAAAACGTTTTACTAGTTCTTGTAGACTCTGCGTTGGTTGGGTTTTTCAAATGAGTTACTTGCTTATTGTTCTATGGTTATATGGTTTTCTTCGGGCTTAATGAGCTTATTTGTTTTTACTGGTCTAGCATTAACTAATTTATCTCCTCTTCCTCTGTTATATCTTTTCTAGTAGTTGATTTTGTTGTTTATTCATATTGTATGCTACTTAATTCCTCGGTTTCATGTTGGAGCTGCATATTTTCACTTAGTCCTAATTAGAAGAATTTTACAGGTGCTTTTGCTTTGGTTTGATCGCTTCCTTTACTCCTGAACAGAATATTTTGAGAATTCAGTAACTTGCTCAGGAAAGGGCTCATTGCTACTTGATGACATAAAAAACATAGATTGCAGTTGTATCTGAGGCCAATGGTAAGTATTTCTTCTCTTATGCTACACAACTGCTCTTCTGTAGTTTGACTCCCGTTGGAGGCAGTACCCCTAGTTCGCATTGTTTAGCCTGGCTCATATGTTATTTGTGGTGTAAAGTTACCTGTGTATCTAGTCTGACCTTCACGACATCTCTTGGCATCCACTGTTTGAACTACTATTAGACTGGGTACATGTATATTTTTGGTAAACAGGCTGGGAATTTGTTGAGCAATAGGTTGGAATATATGTTGTTGAACTCTTCCCATGAAAATAGTGGTAGCTGTGAATTCAAGCCCACTTATAAGTCAGTATGAATGTACAACTGGAGGAAATTTTATGCAGGAAATTTTGGTGGAAACCATATCCTTCCCCACAAACTGAATAATTTTGGTGCCTGGAGTTATTATGATGCTGATATGTGTTTGCAGTTCATATTCAATGAAGTTGGCATGTTTGTCAGTTTTGGTCTTTAGAATCTTAAGTGTTTTTTCCCGGTTGCAGGCTACTAATGAAAATCTTCCACCCAATGTAATAAAGCAACTTGTCAAGGAATTGAAAAATCTTGACGAATCTCCTCCTGAGGGCATCAAAGTTGTGGTGAACGATGATGATTTTTCAACAATATATACGGACATTGAAGGCCCAGGCATGTAGCCTTTTATTTTAAGTTGATACTTGAGTATTAAGTAAGTAGTTCAATTTAAATGAGTTGTTTATGATTCTTGCAGCTGGGACTCCATATGAGAATGGAGTTTTCCGCATGAAATTGTTATTGTCTCGTGATTTTCCAAACTCTCCACCTAAAGGTATATTTAAATAGTAGGAATTTAAAATATATATATATATATATATATATATATATATATATATATTGGTTTTCTGAGTTGAACTTAGGCATGTGATATGAGCAAGGGGCATATATTTTTATAAGAGCCCTGCTGCATAGCTTCATAATCCTGTCTAAGTGTGAGTTTTGCAATTTTATTAACTTGTGAAGCCGTCAAACCTAAATTTTGTAGGCTATTTCTTGACTAAGATGTTTCATCCAAATATTGCAACAAATGGAGAGATTTGTGTCAACACGCTAAAAAAGGATTGGAATCCCAGTCTTGGGTTACGTCATGTTCTTATTGTAAGTGTTCAGTTTGTTCAAGCAAAATCTCTTTTTTGCACGCATGGTCGAGCGTAGCTATATTGAAGTTAGTTTGACATGTGTGGTGTTACTTGTAACTTTGATCATTAACAGGTGGTAAGGTGTCTATTGATTGAACCATTTCCAGAATCAGCTTTAAATGAACAAGCTGGCAAAATGCTGCTTGAAAATTATGAAGAGTATGCTAGACATGCCAGGTATGTTAAGCCAATAATGTTATCGGTGTTATTAACTCCCGGGTTTTTTTTTTTGTTTTGTGTGTGTGTGTGGGGGGGGGGGGGGTGTTGTTGTTTGCTACCGCCTTTCTTCATCTGTTTAGTTCAGCCCGAGCCAGACAGACAGCTATATGCATCAGTTTCGGACAAATTTTTTGTAGTTATTTATACTGCTTTATGAGTTACAAGCATATTGCTCATCTAAATATAAGAATAGACTAATAATCTTGATTGTAGGCCTTCATGGTAATTTTTACTCGAGTTTGATGCCTGCCATATTGATTTGCATATTTTTCTCCTTAAGCATGTGAACAAGTAGCTTTGTCTTTTTCATGCAGACTTTACACAGGGATCCATGCCAAGCCGAAGGCCAAATTTAAAACCGGTGCTATATCAGAATCTACAACGGCATTGAATTTTGATCAGAGTAACCCCTCAGTCCTTACTACTGATGAGAAAAATGCATCTCTGGGTGCTTCATTGCCATCGCAGTTCCCTCCAGCCCACTCAGCAGCTATGGCAATTAGAGGAAGCAGTCAACAACAGCCAGCTGCTGTGACAAGAAGTGAGACAGCTGTTAATGGCTCTTCTGCTGCAACCGTAGTTCCTCCTACTCCTCATGCGCCACAAAAGAAGGAAAGTGGTATACCAAAAGCTCAGGCAGACAAGAAGAAGATTGATGCCAGAAAGAAAAGTTTGAAAAGATTGTAATGAAGTTGACGAGTAATTGAACTTTTCATTTGTAGTCTTGTTGTATGACTGAGAAAAAGTGAAGGTGGATTTGATACCCCTTAATTGTCTTTGCGAACATTGGCCCGAGAAGCAAGGTGGGTAAGGCGAAGCAGAATTTGATACGCGAATTTGCATCTAAATACTATTTTATGCAAATATGCGAACACACTAAATAGACAAGAACAAAACAAGGTAATGTGGATTTTTATATTTTATATTAATGTTAATTTAATTGTATTAAATTAAATTCAAATTGAAACTTTTAACATCAAGGACCTAGTGTGCAACCTGCTGCGTTGCTCCAAAGTGGCTAAATCGGAAGTATACTTTAAGAAAGGGAGAAATAAAAAGAAACTGAAACCAACGTGAAATATTTTATTTAATTTTTATCTTTTTAAAATAAAAAAACATGTTCAGATTTATTGGACTAATGATAATTTTCCCTAATGAAAGGTTTCTTGATAGTTTCAGAGGGCCAAATATAATATATCTCTTAGCAGCTACGACCGGTTAAATAAACTAAACAAGTTTTATAATAGTATTGTTATATGAATATAATAATAAAAAAGAATAATAATGATTGGGAATATATGTAAATTTAAAGTGTTGATGCCAGATTTTCCTTGGCTCTTTTCCTGTATGTATATTTACTCAAAAATATATTACCTCGTCTAAATTTCTTCAAGGATATCAAAATTAAGAATACCTCGCGCGCTCCCCAATCTCTTAAGGCCGGGTTTGTGTGGTACTAGCGATTTGGGAAGAAGAGAGGGAGATTTTTTCTGAATTAAATATAAAAAAGTTAAAGAAATGTGGTTAAAAGCTTTTAATTAATTTTTATTATCTTTTATCTTGAACATTTTTTATTAAAATTTTATAACCTTATTTTTTCAATTTTTTTAAAATTCAACTTACAAAAATTTCCCCTCCCCTCCCCTCCCCTCCATTTCCTCATGCCAAACAAGCCCTAAGAATCAACTTTAAAGGGGTAAGGTTTGAGAAGTATCCATACCAATAACAATTGGTTCAGCTAATTCATTGATTATTCTGTTTGGTAAATAAATCTAGAAGAAAAAGATTTGTGAATAATCAATTCTATTCAAGTCAATTCAAATTACCCAGGACTTTAATATAACTTCCAAAAAACAATTAGTATACATCTGCAAGTCCATCGATATTAATAACCTGTAACATTGGCTGAGGCGTGCTTCATTAGCAGCAGTAGCAATAATAGGAGTTATTGAAAGATCACTCAAAATATTAATCATTGAGAATTGCAAACAATGATTCCAACATATTGCACATGGCTAACTCCTTTTCATATTATTGCCCCACAATGTCGATGATCCCGAGGAAAAAACTAAAAAATTTCCACAAGTTCGGATATGCAAAATTTCAACCGCAGCAAACAGAATTCAGAAGATTTGCTCATTCGAACTTAGAATATTGAATAATCTTAAACAGCTAGTTTCATCTTGTTAAAAAAAAAAAACAATGATGAATAGGGTAAAATGTAGTGAAATAACCATTAAAACTTATGAAAGACAATGAATAGGCAAACTAGAAGGACGCAATGTCATTATCGACAGCTAATCTTACAGATATATGTTGTAAAGGTTGGATTCAAAAGCATCAAATTGAAAAACATTAAAAAAGAAAACAAAAAAGGTCGAGGGGGACTAAGGGCCCTAAATATTAAGGGACTAAGGGCACTAAATATTAAGGGGATGAGACTTAAATTTCTTATATCCTTGCTATCAAATTCCTCGATTAAAATATGTCCAGTGTATGACTTTGTAGTAATAACATGACAGATATATGATTTAATTGGAGAACCATATTCTGGCATATTATTATTGAAAACCCGTACACTTGGTCATATTTTAATTGAAGAATCTGATGGCAAGGATATAAAAGAACTGCATACAAATTTTGCCATACTATGTATATCTCAACATAGCTTCTAGGAGGATGAAATGATCACTTGGCCATCATCACCTTAACGAATTCGTCGTAGTTTATTTGCCCATCACCATCAACATCAGCCTCACGAATCATCTCTTCAACTTCCTCATCAGTAAGCTTCTCTCCAAGGTTGGTCATCACATGGCGGAGCTCAGCAGCAGAAATGAACCCATTCTGATCCTTGTCAAAAACTCGGAATGCTTCTTTCAGCTCCTCCTCAGAATCAGTATCCTTCATCTTCCGGGCCATAAGGTTTAGAAATTCAGGGAAGTCAATGGTGCCATTGCCATCAGCATCTACTTCATTAATCATGTCTTGAAGCTCTGCTTCAGTTGGGTTCTGCCCCAACGACCGCATAACAGTTCCAAGCTCCTTGGTTGTAATGCAACCTGAAATATTATGTGAGCATTCAACAGTAGATTCTAAATCACTGTGATCATAGACAGGAAAAGTTGCTCACAAACTATCAATATTTACAAGGATGTCAACAAAATGCACTGAAGTTAAACAAAGATCAGTGATGTCTCTCCATGTAACAGTTAAAAATTACTATGCAAGAGCTGAGCATGGTATATATGTGGGATATAACCAAAGCTATGACCTTTCTCACTTCAACAAGGAAAGGCCCTACTAGGTCTAGCATTATGATGCCCTTCAATTTAAATATGCGAAATTAGGACGCGCTTCAGAAAACATCACAGACCAAGAGTACCACAATCATATTACATTCCAAAATCACGCGCTCTCATGGACCAATAAAAAACACGCTCTCTTTCCTGGTTTATATTTGCCCAAAGACAGAACGACAAAAGTAGGAGACAAAGTTTGTTTTCCTGTCACCAGTCCCCATAAGCTTACAAGTATTACAGAATCCAGATCACAGATCAACATGAATATTAATATAGCAAAATATAACATCTACAGGATATAGCATAATATATTCTTTTTAGAGCAGACTGTGTAACTCATTCCAGACTAGACTACGTGCGTGGTTGCTAAATAAACAAGGGGAGAAAATGTAACCCAGCCATTCTCTGCTCTCCTGCTTGTTCAAATAATTTTAGCTGAATTGATGAAGGTAAAAAAAAAAAAAATAGCTAAAGTAGAATAATCTGCACATTCGAAGACCTACTCAATTTTTTCTCATATTCCTTCAAGCAAAGAAGATTTTGAAAACAAAGAGAGACGACTTATAATACCTGTAAAATCAAACATTAAAACCTATAATAAATCTAATAAAAGGCCATATTGAATCGTCCCCTCTTCTCATCTACAGAATTTTCCCGTCAACCAATCACAGGGAAAAGGGGGGAAAATAATATCAAAATCACGGAATGGAAATATCTCCTAGATTTATACAAATATGAAACAGGCACAGATTTAAGTCACCAAAAACCAGCTCTAATCAACAGGGCGCCAAATAACTCTTCCAACTGAAGAATCATGTTAATCTTCTTAAACAATAAGCAGCAACAGCTGGAAAACACATCTAGAAGAACACATAGATCTAGGAAAATCGATGAAATCGAAGCACAAAAAGAGAGACGAATTACCGTCGCCATCCTTATCAAACAAGCTGAAGGCCTCCTTGAACTCAGCGATCTGTTCATCGGTGAGCTGATCGGCCATTGTTCGATTCCTCTCTGAAAGAGAAAATCGCTCTTACTTTCTTTAAGAGAACTCCTGGGTTAACGATGAAAGAAAGAGAGAGCGAGCTACCCAAGAACCAGAGCCCTTTAATTCCTCTTCGGACAGAAACTGCCGTTTTAATAGGAGCTCATCCGTCATTGCCATCGACTCATAACTCACCGTTCAACATTGAAATATAATTAAAAAAAAAAAAGTTGACTTTTTCCCCTTATTCTCCTTTTGCCCTTCAACCTTATCAGTAATTACCCCGCGCCCTCTATTTCTTTACCGGTTTTTTTCCCTGGATTTTTCTCTTCCGTTTCAGACTCTATGATTATAAATAATAATAATAATATATTTGTGCCAGAATATAATAATACAACAAAAATAAACATTATTAAAGGATTAGATAAACCCATAGCTTCCACCATTTCACACATCTAGTATATGTTCATTGAAGAATTAGTTTTCCCTGATTAATAATAATAAATTAATAATTAATTTGTGTGAATATTTTTTTGTAATCGTCTGTAAATAATTTTAACCATGTTTTTTAAATTTATGTAAATACTTTTATAAAATTTATTTATCCAAATCATCACTAATATTTTTCATTTAATATATTTTATGATAAACATTATCTATCAATTAGTTAATATGATAACAAACTTATATATGTTATGAATTTAATAAAGAGAATATTGTTACTTGCATAATCTTTAGTAAATAATCACATAATTTAATTTTGTGATTAATATTATTAATATCAATGATAATATAAAATTTATATGCAATATAAGATTTCAACAAATCATACCACCAATTATGGATATTAATTTTTATTGCCAATTTATATTTTATTATACGATTGATGATTGAGATTATTCTCCCAAATGATTCATTACGCGGTTTGAACGCGGAGAAATGACACATAGGCCCGCGTCGTCTGCCACGTCTGGCCTCGTACCTCTTTGTCAAGCCGTGTCAAAATATTGCTGTAAAAAATAGTGAAAATATTATTATTAGTATTATATTACGAGAAAATATGTAAAAAATATTATTTAAAAATTTTATTGGTCTAATCTGAAATCGAGTACTAGTGGGTTTTCCCTCTAAACATTTCACAGTAATAAAGTTTGTTACTTTACAAAAAAGGCATAAATCTTTAGAGTGCTGTACTTTATATTTTGTTATATTATACACATGTTATTAAATTATATAATCTATTTTTATGCTTTTTTATTATATAATAGAAATATCAATCATTAATATATAAAAAGGTTTTAAAAAAATAAAAATATTTTTAATTTATATTCTTGTGAGTTGAACTAGTTGGTTAATAGTAATACTAAATATCAGTAGATAAATTAAAAAAATAAAATATAAATTTATCATAAAAACCCTCATATAATGCCTTGTTAATTAATCTCCTGTCTAACCAAAAAATATATATATTTTATATTTGATTAGTTATATGAAAGTGACTTGTTTAATTTGCCACCTTTCTCCAAGAAATTTCAACAACATCTATTCGGAAGTTTTCATGACAGTGACCAAGAGGGGCTTTGAGCGAGCGTGCGCTAGGAGTTTATACGTTGGTCGGTGAGTACGAGCAAAATAATGAAAATATACTATGATTGTCTGGTTTCTATAAAAATTATAGTTTTAAAAGTGATATTTTAGACCCAATAAAATTAAATAAATAGCTATTAAATATTTAAAAATATTTTTAAATTTTAAAAAAATTAATTTTTGGGATATGGTAAAGCTAAATTAAGTAACTTCAACTCATTAGTCTTTGCCGAGCACAACGTGTACCTACCTCATCAGCCTTTTTCATTAATCTCTTTAGCTTAACTATAACTATAAATTAGAAATGATGTTATGATAGTCTCACCCCTTAGATTATGAAGCTGTTAGCGACATTCTTACATTTTGAAATTAGTTAAAAAAAAATGCGCGTGTCTCTCTGTGTGTGTGTGTGTGTAATCAAATATGTAAAGCTCTGATTCAAGAGAAAATAGGTAGAGGGGGAGAAGGTACGTAAATTTTGTGAGGCGAGATATGATTATTTTATAATTAATTCTTTTGATGTCTTAAACATTTAAAATAATTTTAAAATTTTAAACTGTTAGCGAATATTTTTTATATTTTGTAATTTAAAGTAATTTTCTCCGTATAATTTATTTTCTTTTAAGCGTTTTTTGATTTGGGGGCTTTTCTAGTTTTCTCTGTATAATATATTGAATATTGACAGATAGATTGAAAATCTCTTGTTTTTAACTCCCTGTGATCCGTATCTCTTCATCATGAAGCCCATTGAAGCATTTATCAAGAAGGATATTGCTAACTAGAGTAGCCAACCATGGGAGATAGACGAGTGATGCAGATTTTCGCAGGAAAGATGTATTTTTTACTCCGGTTCCTTTGCTCTCATGAAGTTTAGGTTTTCTTTCCCTACCTCCATTTTTGTTTCTCATGAAGTTTAGTTTACATGTAGTTCCAAATTCATTGATTGACCATCTGTTTATGGAATCAATTTCCTGGTTTCTTGTTAGAGTCTAATCACGTTGACCAGTGTCAATGAGGAAGATCATGGAAGGTTTGGAGTTAAGTTTTGGTGTTCTTTCTTAGACTCATTTAATAAAAAAAAAAATAAAGATTTTGTCCCTATAGTTCAGCGTAAAAATATTACTCTTTTAAACTTTAATATAAAATTTAATTTATATATTATAAATTATGTCTTATATTAAAGACAAGATGAATATTTAATTTAATTTATTTTATTAATTTAGTTGGAGTCCAGCACATATACATAATACGTTCACCTGAAAATATATAAATGAATTTCTACAATATTTAAAACGTCACATTTGTTACAAATAATAAAAATTATTATTTAACTAACTTAAATTAATGTGACGTTTGAACTAATCATCGATACACCCAAATATAAATACGTGCACTTGTATTATTCTAATAGGGTTGTCAAACAAAGCAAATCGGTACTTGGCTGCCCAACACATGGCCTGACCATGCTGGCAGGCATATAGCATATTGTAATATCTGTACTTCTATTGTTCAAAACCAATTCCAGCTCTTAGATAACCTTTTGCGGCATCATCGTTAATTCAACTCTACAGCATATCGATCCAATGTTCATTAGCATTGATGATTCCAAAGGCAGATATTTCCCCCTAAAGAAGGGAGAAAAGGAAAAAATTTCCCCAGGAAGGAAAAACGCTTTTTTCTTCGAATTTTCTCTACTTCCTATTTACAAAAGAAAAGGTAAAATGGAGGTCAGGGCACTAAGAATTCTTATCGTTTTCTCTCAAATCGCCACTTGTACACCGGTCTTGTTTTCTCTCATCTTCACTTAGTTTTTGTTTCCGACCATTTTTCTGTTTATAGACCCAAAAAAAAACAAGCTAGAATCAAGCATAGAAAGTAGAAACAAGAACAAATTCAGAACGGAGTATAATAAAATGGCAAATACCTGTAGCTCCTTCTGAATTACCATATCACTGTATATACTCTCCAGTTGATTCAGCCTTTTCTTCCTTTCTTCCAACTCTCTATAAGAGGCAGCTGTTCGCCTGAACATTAAAAAAAAAAATACGTTACTAATAGTAATAAGTCATGACAATAAAAGTAAAAAAAACGACACTGAAAGAAAAGATAAAAATAAATCTTATTTTCAACTTATTATACAGTTGTACCTCTTAATGTCATCAGGAACATCATTTGACTCAAGATTCTTCCTTCCCTTAATTTGTGACTTTATCTCTTTAGCTTCTTGCCTACATAAAGATTAAAAAAAAGGATCCACACAACTTAGTATGAAATTTAAACAACGAAGATATACACCTGCAATTATAGAGTCAAAAAAGACTTTCCTTAATCAGAATCCTTAAGAATTAATAAAGAATGATGAAAATAATAAAGATAGTAAACCCCTTTTTTGAAAAGGCGTAGACCTTTCCAAAATCTAATGTTTTAAAATGCATAGAAGGTTCTATTGCTCTTTTCTTTCTTGTCATGACATGAAGAGATTAATGTGGAAAAGGGAAATAGACTTAAACACAACTTTAAACCAATGATATTGCCTGCTCTTAATCTCAAACTTTTGTCCGCGTCTCAATCAAGTAAAATGCATTGATATAAACTTGGCTTCAGTTGTCAGGCCAAAAGAAGAAAAACTTAGATCTGAGTTAACACAAGAACTTGGAAATAAGGAATTTTTCATAAAATTTACAAGGACCTTTTATATAATATCAAAAGTCATAAAATAATGAGAGACAAGGCTCTTGAAACCCAGATAACTGAAAACAACAAACATTAAATCAAATAAAGATAAAGGACACTTGTCCATATGTGTGTGCTTGTTATTGAAATGGGAGCTCGTACCTGTCCTCAGCAAAGTAAATATGCCCAGCCTGTTGGTGATCAACAGAGTGCAATGAAGAAGTTAGCTTTTCAACTTTCTGCATCCAAAAATTCGTAATTAAGCCCACATGACTATTCCACATAAATTCTTAATAGAAAGAAAACATTCTACCGCAATGATCTACCTTTCTCTCACTCTGCACTTTTTGAAGAACATATCCTATATCTTGGGTCTTCATCAACATAAGCTCTTCTTGGGTATGTTTATTTGTTTGTTTCACTCCTACAGGAAAAAAGCCATCAAGTTCATTCATCTCCCCAAGTAATTAGGAACAAGTGCTATAGAACAACTATAAGGTGAGAAATATCCTACTCGGGTCTATGAACTTCCTCAACCACTTTTGATCTGATCATTTTGAAATAAAACTCATCTGGGTTTCTGAATGCAGCCTTCTCTTTAAGTTTCTGTAGGGCAAATATAGAAAAATATCAGTAGTTAGTAACTGAAGTTGGTTAAATGTGTTATTGTTGTTAATGACGGACTTTATATTGAGAGAGTTAGCATGTGTTCTCCACTAACTATTCCTTAATTGTATAAGGGAAGTAAGAAGACAGCTATGGTGGTTACTTCAGTTATTAAATTCTAATTCTCAGCCAATTATCCTATTATTTCTATTGCTACTATTAGGAGGCTCATACGTACAAACAAGATTAGAAATTCGAAAGACATTTATCAACGTAATAATGAACAGTAATTCAAAAGAAGGCCAAGGGTTAGGCATTACTAGTTAGTAATTGAGTTTAGTCTGCATTGAGGGAGGGAGAGAGTGAGTTGAAGTTACTGACCTTACAATAGTACTAGAATTATTAAGAAAGTACCTAGCTATGATGGGATCCTGGCTTCCTGCACATCTATATCTAATCACTAATCAGCACTGTATCAGCAAGGTACAGTCAATAACAACAAGCCTTATTCTATTAAATGGAGTCGGCTACATGGATCATATGACGCTATTGTGCTCTATCGAAAACTAAATCCTTAGATAGGTTATTGACCAGGAGATCCCGTTCAATGACCTCTTTGAGCATTCTCTTTGGCCTTCCTCTACCCCTTTTAACCGGTGTCCATACTATTTGATCCACCCTTTTCACCGGCGCATCCATTGGCCTTCTTTGTACGTATCCAAACCACCTAAGACGGGTTTCTACCATTTTTTCTTCAATAGGTACCACTCCAACTCTTCCCCGTATATGTTCATTACAAATCTTATCTTTTCTTGTATGCCCACACATTTATCTCAGCATCCTCATCTCAGCTACCCCAACTTTATGCTCTTGTTGTCCTTTTAAAGCTCAGCATTCACTTCCATAAAACATTGTTGGTCTTATAGCAATCCGATAAAACTTTCCTTTTACTTTATCTGGTACTTTCCGATCACATATAACCCCAGTAGCTTTTCTCCATTTAAACCACCCGGCCTGAATTCTATGATTAACATCCTCCAAAATTTTACCGTCCTTCTGTTAACAAATTTCCGAAATTATAGTTTTCACCCGGCAAGGTCCAGTCATGTTAACAAATTTCCGAAATTATAGTTTTCTCCATATTCTCATGTTCATTATATTTATATTCTCTTCCCTTATCACAAAGATAAGAATAAACTCAGTTAGACCAGTCATGCAAAATCAGAATTATCGGGGGGGAAAACTGTTCCACAAATTGTACCCATATACCTTCCTCCTTTTTATGGAATGCTTTTGCCCGGACGACATAGTCTTTGTGCTTTTCAAGAAGGCCAAATTTTTTCCTCGAGGATCTGAAAATATTGCAAACAAACCCAATAATCCAAACAAACCAAGAGCTATCGAGTCCATTTTGTAAAGGAAAACAAACACGGAATTTCGGAAACTTACGGTGGAGCACGCTCTTTGTGAGCCCGTCTGGGAATGGCGTTCTTGAAGGAAGACATGTTAAGTAGAGAGAGCTGCAACAGCCTGAGCTCAGTGCCAAGGGGATTTACGAGATGTGGCAGTTGCGACAGATATTATTCAATCGCTCGCGCCGTGGGAGAGGAGCTGAAGAGAGAACAGAGAATGGCACGCATAAAATCAATACATCAATATGGCGTAGTATAGGAATGTTGTGCAGCGGAGGCCTGGTTTTAATAATACGTTACTACAAGCATATATCTTATATTTTTATTTGGGGACATCAATATGTATAGTAAAACTACGTGAAGCCTTCCTTAACATAAGGCCCGGCCCAAATTTATAAAGCCTCTTTTAATGGGCCCAAAAACAAAGTCGGCTTGATCAGGAGTTAAAAAGAAAAAATTTTGTAATAAAAAAAATTGAATATACAAAAATAAATATTTAAAGAAATATATGCCTTTTTTTTTTTTGTGAAGAAGATGAATTTGGGAATGATAAAAATATTAATGATTTAAATTTCAATTAAAAAATACATATTTCAAATATCGAGACAATAAGTTAAAAATAATTTATAAATAATTAAAGTAGATATTTTTAGGAAAATAAATGCTAATTAATTGCTGGTCTTCAATTTTAGTTCGTAGACTTTGATGTTGCTGGTTTCTCGAAACATGTTCCAGATCTGCAATTTTTTGTTTTTAATTTTTGATAAAAAATATTACAAATAAAAAACAACATGAACATATCAAATATACTTTTAAATATCATTTGACTAATTTTGTCTATTCCCCTCCTTTATTTCTGCCATCTTTCGCTCTCCCCAAACGTGGCGCTTATCATAAAACAAATAACACAGGGAAAGGACGTGGGATGGGGGACCCACTTCTCCGTTTCGTCCATTTAAACGCCGCCGTCTATTCAACGCTGGTTTTTCCTAATGGCATTCTCTCTCCCTCAAATCCAGTCATTTCCTGCGAGACAAAAAGAGCTCTCACACACGCCAACGAATCTCAATCCCAATCCCCAAACTTTCACGGAAAATTCCTTTTTCTTCCCTAGATTCCCTTCCTCCCCGGCCAACCCTCAATTTCTCTTCCCCTAATTTCAACGCCGAAAACTTACTCCTTGCCACTTCAGCTGCCCCCGCTCCGTTAATTGATCACTTTTCGATCTCCGGTTCTGTCGGGGTCTTCATCGCCATACGTATTTCTGGATTGAAGTATGAGTGCTCCGAGGTCTTCCGGATGTTGTTTATTTGTTGCCTTACCATCTTCCCGTTCGGATTCTCTCGTCTAATTTCAAGTTTGGAGGTAAACTAGTCGCCGAGTGGTGTACGGTCCTTTTTACTGAAGTTCTTGTGAAAATCTTTCCCTTTGCTTATCCAATATGATGCGGGTTATAGTGTCCAATAAATTTTGCCAAATATATTTTCCTTTTTTGCCCAAAACATGTAGTTAATAACAGCCTGGTTATCGAAGGCTATTTTGCAAGGCTTCTATGTCACTCTATGTAGTTAATTACACTAGGCTGTCACTAGCTATGAGCTTGGCCGAATTTAACGATTTAATTCTATTGTTTCTGAACCAAAATTTCTTATTCTTTATTTTTTTTTCCCTTTTTCTACCGTAGTCAGTGTAACTATGTATCACGCAAAGAAGTTTCCCTCGGGAACTGTCGTGCCAAATAAAGCTCAAGGTGGTGTTGAGCAGCTTGCAAGCATACCGGATTTGAGTGGATCTGCGGTGAAAAATGCCACACCTGTGGGAGGAAGTGGGAAACAACGATTACGGTGGACGTCAGATCTTCATGACCGTTTTGTGGATGCCATTACGCATCTCGGTGGACCAGATAGTGGGTATCTCTTATGAGTATTGTATCACATCTTTGGAATAATGAATAGTTATTTTTATATTTTATAGTTAGCATCGGATATAAATTCGTCAAATTCAGTGCCTTTTCAATTAGTTAATCATAATCTTGGAAAAACCTGTACGAATGAGAACGCTTTTAAGGAAATATTTGCTGTTCTTCTGATGTTCTCCCTATTAAGGATCTACTGTGCCACCTGCCTTGCGCTTAACATAAGTCAGTCGGAGCATGTACAGTATATGTTCGAATCACTTCGTGCAACATATCAAAGATGTCTTTTCCTTTTCTTGAAGTTTTGATATTTAATTCATATAACATTTGGAAGTTGTTGATGTATGGATAGATTTTAATTACACACTTATTGACGATACCATGTTGCACTGAAATTGCCAACTGCAACTTTCACGCAGCTTTGTTGATTTGATGTAGATTCTATGCTTGTAATTGCTACTCATTTGCCTTTTCCCTTTACTTCTTTAGCGAGTTGATCTGCTTCATTCTAGCATATTTTCTGAAGTGATTTCTCTCATGATATCCCATCTATTCCTAACAGGGGCAACTCCAAAAGGCGTTCTTCGGGTTATGGGAGTACCTGGACTCACAATTTATCATGTTAAAAGCCATTTACAGGTAATGTCACCAAGTTAACTATTTTAGGTATATAAGCACATGAAATGCCCGTTTGTTTATTTTAAAACTGATTTTAATCTTGTTCTGTTATTACATTGTGCAGAAATACCGCCTTGCAAAGTACTTGCCAGAGTCTTCAGCTGATGGTAAAGTGTTCTGTATTTTTTTTAATTTTTGGCCTTAACATTATTCTTAGAGGGATAGTGTCTACTAAAAATATAATTATGTTTTCATTTCTTGCTAACTTGAAGATCTGAGAATTCTCTTCTTGAATTTCAGAGTCGAAGGATGAGAAAAGGAATTCTGGGGACACCATATCTGGCACAGATTCTTCCCCGTATGTATCTGTGTTATATTGTTAATTATACTTCCTAAAATGTATCTTTGCTTTCAACCCCTAGCACCTCTTCTGGTAACAATTTATAAAACCTTCATGGCTTTCAGGGGATTGCAAATCAGTGATGCTCTGAGGATGCAGATGGAGGTTCAGAAACGTCTCCATGAACAGCTAGAGGTCTGGTACTTTTGCTTTACTCTTTCCTGTTGCCTAAATTTGAAGAATGAGATTAATCCAGCAAGCCGTTAATTTTTCCCACTTCTGTTTATATATAGGAAGTTTAGGAATAGATGTTTACTAAAAGAACAGAAGAGCTGTGGAAAAAGATGATAATGCAGACTGAAGTTGAAAATAGGAAACAGGCATAAATCAAATAGAGTGAACAATGGCAAACATTTCCTGAAACTCCCTGTTGTTGACATAGATAGCTCCTCTTTTCTGCTCATCAATTGAAAAGGGGGGAAAAACAGTTTTTGGTCCCTATGATTGGCATCAGCTTGGGTTTAGGTCCCTGTGTTATGTAAAATAATACAAATATAAAATTCAGTTATAGTTAGTTACCATCTACTAGTCGTTAGGGTAGGTGGGAATCATTAGCTATAAATAAGGTTCCCCTATGACTATTGTACGCGCATTATGATGGACTCATTGTGGATTAAAGTGGAATCTCAGTTTCTTCCCTACCCCTCTGTTCTCTCTCTCTCAAATCTCTCTCTGCTTCTATTCTTCAGATCCTCGTCTATGTATCTCTCTCTCTCGTTTCCCCTTCCTTCTTCAGTTTACGTAACACCCTGTAGTTTCTTTTTTAAATTAAGGAATCAATCATTGGAGTTATGGTCAACTTTGGTTAAAATCTTTACTGTTACGAAACATCATTGTTACATCAGCAACATATTCTCTCCAGGGACCTTGACCAAGTTGACCATAATTCCAAGGGTTAGTTCCTTAATAGAAAAACTACAAGGACCTCAACATTGGCCAAAACTCTAGGAACTAAAGGCTATGTTTTCCCATAAAAAATATCTTGTGGATGGGGAAAAAATTATGTTGATCAAGCTGAGTTATTTGGGGTTTGATATTGGTTAAATTTGGATTAGTAGTACTGAATACTAGATAGTAGTTGTTGTTTAGAAGTGGATATTCCACCTCAACCAAGCTTTTAAGTTTATAATTTCATAACATGGTAGATGTGCATCACTACTCTGGTTATAATTTAAGGGCTTATAAATTCTGTCATGCCACCATATGATACTGTCATACATGAATTGGACGCATGCACAACTCATATTTTGGATGATCATGCTTCATGGCCATGGACTTGGACCACTTTGGTTTTTTTTTTTTTTGTCAAGAAATTTGAGCATATGAAGTGTTTGTTAAAGAGGGGAAAAAAAGGTTCATATGATACGTTTAAACTTGAGTTCCAGTTATACATTGAGCTTATCAATAAATATGATTAGTCCAGATTCAATGTGAATGTTTTTCTTCATTTACCTCATTTCCTAATCATTCTGTTATGGTGATAGGTTGAAAAGAAATACTTCTTCAGTATTTTTCCTTTAAAATCATTTGTATTTCTTTGAAGTACTATATTTTGTGTGTCTGATCAGCTAGTTGTCCACTAACGTGCTGCTGGGTTATCGAACTTATCAGATTTTCAGTATAACTATGTTAGACCTCTGATTATGCGCCTTTTTAAGACAAGCGTCATATTGTGTAATGAAGATGCATGCTGCATTTGAGATTTCATCGCCTTGTGGCTCTTGAATCCTTTATATCAGTTGTAACAAAAGCGCCATGGCTGCTAATGATGATTCCTTTTGATTTGCTTCAATAAAATTCCAGGTTCAAAAGCAGTTACAAATGAGAATTGAAGCACAGGGTAAATACTTGCAGAAGATCATAGAGGAGCAGCAGAAACTAGGTAATACCTTGAGAGATTCGGAAACACTACTATCATCAAAAGATGAGCAAGATCCTCTGCACTCAGAACCTTCGGGTGATGTCTCTGCAGAGACACAGCCTCCTTTGAAGAAACAGAGAGTTGATGATGACTCCAAGAATGGCATCACGACCCTCCCAGCTACCAATAAGGATTGCACAGAAGATTGATTTCATTGTAAGAGATTTAGAATTCGTTCAGAAAATGAATTCAAAAAAGATGAAGGAGAGGGTGGTAGTGTGGAGTAGGTCCCATTTGCAACTCAAAACACTGGGTTTCTCATACTTGTATTGTTATGGTAGAAAATACAGAACAAAAACGTGCCTATGTATGCAATCCACTTGTATATATAATGTAGGTGTAACTGATAATAGTCAATCCATTCTTCTGCTGCTGTAGCTAGCGAGGGTAGGGAACTCTGCTCTTACGCCCAATAGGAATGCATTGGCATTTGGAAGTGATCTTGCCCGTGGCTGCTGTATTGTTGGAAGCAGGTTACTTGTCATTGTTCTGATAATTTGCTAGACTTGTCAATATCGAAACCAGGCTACTGCTTTCTTATTCAAACAAAAAATAAAACATGACGAAGTTAAGAAGATGAGGGAACATGTCTGGTAAGATTTGTGTGTATTTAGTTGAGTGAAAATACGAACGGACAAAACTGCACTGAGACATGTCTTTCAACAATCAAAGTAACGAATAATTCAATCGCAACTAAGATTCAAGTGGTGAGACCAAACTTCAAATAATGATATCATACTATAGTCAGAAACGATGTATAGGACCTTTAAAAATGGTCGAAGAATGAAGTTGTTCTGGAGGGGAACACCATTAGAACCTGTGAGAAGTGCGGTAGTGTTTCAGAGGGACGAAAATGGAATCCAGGGAGGAAAAGAAACGTCATCGGCTAAAAAGGAGGATATAATGCCCACACAAACAACCGTTTTCGTCCCACTTGAAACACTACCGCCCTTCTAAAATGTGGCTTTCTAAAATATAGACGACAACATTAATTATCAATAAATTTTACAAAATATTTAGATCAAACCCCATTTTTTTCAAAAATCCTAAAAAATTGTAAAATTAAAATTTTCAATTGAAAGTATCACAAATTAAGCATTGCACTAATTATTGGAGCCATCATTATATGTAGCAATTTATTGGAGCCATCATTGCACGGCTCCCTCCCTCTTGCTGTGAAGGAAAAATTTTTCCGATAACTGGCATTGATATTCCCTCCCGTATATTACAAGAAATTTAAAAAAGAAATATTATTTAGGACTCGTTATCATAAATAAGTAGTTCTTTTTTGCCATTGTAAATAAGTAGTTTAGCTTATTGCAGATATTAATCATATCTCATGAATCAAGACACCATCGATTGGCAAAACAAAAGTAGCATCGACACATAATTTGAATTCCCATAAGAGAAAATAGCTATTGGACTGTGTTGCTTATTTTATTTTTCGTTTGATCGTATAACCTTATTTGCACGGCTAACCGTATATTAAAGAATATTTATCAGGGTATTAACTCGAACGACGGTTTATTCCACAAACTTATTGTAAATGAATCCTTCCAATCACCATGACAGACTTGCCCGACCAGAGAAAGAGAGATTAGCCAACGAAAGAGGGAGAAGAGAAAAAACGCAATTGCTTGTGAGGTGGGTTTCTGATTACTGAGTTTTGAAATTTAAGATTTTATATAAAAACTGAATTAGAAAATGTTGATTTTCAAGTGAAAGGGATTGCCATGCCAACGCTCAGCTACCTTGCCCTTAGTTATATCAGGAAGATCATTTTTGTCGTCCGAATGATCTTCGTTATGAAGAAGAAAAAAATACATCTCCCTTCGCTGCCATCTCTTTTGAAAAAACAATAAAGACACTAATTAAGCACAAATAGTTAATTTATTTTTATATTCATATTTTTGTGAATTCACAAATTTTAATTGAATCCCGATACCACCCCCGACCCAGACAATCAAAACGGTGACAAAAGTGTGCACCCGCAATAATAATCCGAGGGTAAGACGAAATTCCAGAGCACTCAAAATGCTACGCAACCACTGCAGTTTTCCTCCAATCCTTCCTGCAAAACTTGGGTATACGCAATTACGCTCCTAAGCTCAAGGTTTCATCACGAACAATTCTATTCCAATGATTCCCTCGCCAAATCCCAATCCCGGCCACCAAACATTCATAAGGTGAACGTGCAAAATTGTAGCATTTTTCAGATTATTACAGACTCAACTTTTTGCCACCACTGGCCCCCCTACATAACCCCAAAAAAATACATCTATGCCACGGAACAGAAGAGTAACAAACAAGAAGTGAAAACAAAGAAAACCAAAATAAAGAAAACAAGAAAAAACTAAAAACAACGAACAAAGATGCAAGAGTGAACTTCATAACTGAAAAAGATTAGCACTTTCAATCCAAAGAAAAACAAAGGCATTTGGCTTGAAGCTCTGAAGAAATAAAATACACAACAGTGACCAAAAACTCCAAGCAACGTAGAAATGCAAAAGATGTGATTCTTGCGAATTCATCAAAGAAAATTTTATCTTCTATCAACCCATCCATTGGCATTGGAATTTGGAGCTTGAATTTCCAAACCACAAAGGAAGTTAAGTCACAGTAGTCTAACAATATAAGTATGAAGAAATATATGATCGAGTTTCTCAAAACTCACTTCTCTATCCATTTGGCCCTCTAAAGAGATAAAGCTTCTCAATATGGTTCCTTCAAGCTTTTTATTTTAAAAAAGCAAAAAAAAGCACACCAACACACTCAATTGTTCACAAACGTAAATTAAAACTACATCTTTGAAACTGCTACTTACCTTCGAGTCCATGTAAGCCGCCTAGTTCTTTGAGGACAGCCAGCAACTGACTAGGCCATATCACAATTCCTGAGCCAGCCTCATATTTTTGGATGCAAGAACATCAGAAGCCGTTTTTTTTTTTTTTGAAAAACCAAACTAACTAAACACCTACAAGATAAATTTTAATCTATTTGATAAAAGCATAGTTTTCTGTTAGAAAAAAACATGCAACAATTTGCAGGTTTTAAATAAATGCAACTTATAACAAAGAATGTCAAGAGACCCACATATACTTCAGAATCATTCAAAAAGGAGTTTCACTTAACTGACAATTATAAACTACCCGACTCTAAAAAGATTTGCCTCAAATCTGCTTTTTCAGCAGAGAGACTTTTCTGATTCAAGAAAAAACCAGTAAGGTTCATAGCTGAGTAACCCTAGTCCCAGCCCTTCCCTTCAAAAAATTCAAAACGTGCAAAACACCCATTCTGATAAAATTCAAACTTATATCGCAAGCATGAATCTTTTCCTCTTTCATTTAAAGAGATTTCATCATCAACCCATATTAATATACTTCATATACTGAACATAATAGTTATGACTTTCAAACCTGCAACACGAAGAAACCTGCACAAAATCGGGTAAGCATACATGTAAAGTGAAAATAATCACATAAGCTGATTGATTTCTAAGAAATTATACCCAGGATCTGAAAACAACTTAGCATATCATGATAATTCCATTTCAAGCATCACATATTCAAAAAATAAAAAAGAAAATGTAAAATTATAAAATTTAAAAATGAGCGAAAGAGTAAAAAACACCCCATAATATAGATTATAGAGTATCAACTGCAGACACGGTGAAACAAACAGGCATAAACTAAAATGACTTTAGTTCATCATCTGAAACTCCTCAAAGTACATATAAAAATACACTCATGGTACTAGAAGTCTAAAACAGTTCCAAAGGGTTTTTAAAGATGAATAAAAAGTTAAATACAATATTTTGAAATAGAAGCCAGGATGGAAAAAGAGGGGGAAAACAGAACTCCATTTGATTGTTTAAATACTGATCATGGTCGTAAGTAACATTTCATTATAAAGACGCCATTGCATCAGCTCCTTAAACTTGAGAAGAATCACCAGGCCAGTAATAAAAGACTGATTTATGTGGAATCTGCAAAATGAATAATAAAGCATGAAAAACAATTTCAAGAGTTAAAAAACATAGGAGGTGTCCAAAAACCAGATTTCAATAAACTTGGCTGAATGAGCTATTTAAGAGTCAAATGTCAAAATGAGTTGATGTTCTTAACTTGCTGGGAACATCGGGTAGCTGTGTTAATAGAAATAAGGGTACATATCTAACTATGTATGTGTAGTGAAAGCCGTGCCGCAATCATTAATGCACAACTTTACAAGAGCACTCCGCAAGTGACTATAGGATGTGTTCTGCCAGAAAGATCCTACAACATAACAGGTACCAGCATACAAGGATTTACTGAAAAGAGAGGGTCATGTTAAGTACATGAATCTGAGGCTTTCATCCATTCCAAGGAATTGGAGAACATACAAAGAAACCAAGTTGTTCTTTCAAATTCAAGTATAAACCCATCAACCTCAATGAACAGAGTCACCTCATCATCAAAAATTCCTTTTCTCTAAGGTACATGCTCCTTTAGCTATTAATACAAGATACACGAGTACCAATTCTATCATCTTATGCATAATCATAGTATTTAAACGCTAGGAAGAATTTCCTTGTGCAAGTCAGTAATATAGATTCCAACAGGAAAAAACTAGAGCACGAAATATGAACTAGTGTACATAGCCATACCTAGTGCCCCATGTAAGGGGCAACACCACCATATTGGCCAACACCATGCTGCCCTCTTCCAGAACCACTTTGTCCCACCTGCTGATTTGGATATGCGCCCTGTAAGCCACTTTGATTTCCATATCCACCAATTACACCCGAGCTTATATTAGGTTGGTTACTGTAACCACCTTGCATTCCATGGCCTGCAGAAGGAACAGCTGGGTTTACTGTACCAGCTGATCCCAGAGTTCCCAATAAATTGGTCAGCCCCAGGCCAGCCCCTTGAGTTGCAAGTAGTGCTGTCAGTGCCTGCCCAAGAGCTGGGTTTAGTGTCTGTGCAGCCGCAGCCTGCGGGTTAAATCCAATGCCAGGTCCCGCTGGCGCCATCAGGTGCCCTTGTCCGGTAGCAGCCCCACCCACATATGTTGTGGTCTCATTTCTCTGGAATTGGGTTCTCTGAGGATTCTGATGTTGCTGAAATTGAGGCTTTCCCGGCTTCGGGCCATCTATTGCTCTTTGACAGTGCAAAATATGGCCCTCAAATTCCTTGTGAGGCTCTTCTAGAGCCTTTCTGGCACTCTCCACGCTCTTGTACACAAACAAGCAGAACCCTTTGGGTTTCCCAGTCAGCTTATCAAGCCCTAATGGTCCTTCCTCGATCTCCCCAAACTTCGAAAAAAACACATGCAATTTCTGAGGATCCAAATCGGCCCCAACATTGCTGACGTAAATCTTCCTTTGGGTATACTCTGATGCCGGTTGTGCTGGAGTTGATTGTGTAGCGACCGGCTGTTGAACCGGACCAACCGAGGCAAGCTGACAGGCCGTCATTCGGTTCCCGATCTTCTTCTGCGGTTGCTTCAGCGCATTGCGAGCTCCACGACGCGATTTAAAGAGGATGAAGCCATAACCCTTGGATTTACCGGATACCTTGTCACATACCGCCTTACAATCTTCAATTTCACCGTACTGCTTGAAAACGTTGATGAGGGTATCAGCGTTTGTGTCCCATCCGAGGCCGTGCACGAAGATTTTTCGATGAGCGGGGTCCTCGTCAGCCACCTTTCGGACCCGATCCGCTACATCGCGATGGTTATTCGCCGCTTCGCACAGAAGATTTAAAATTTGTTCCTTACCGAACGGTTCGAGAAGCTTATGTATCGGCTCTTCGTCGTTGTCATCCTTTCCATATTGACCGGTTACTGATGTTGCAGCCGCTGATGTTGTCAGGGCCTTAAATGCCTGATCATTCGCATCTTGAGCGTCGTCGGGATTAGCGTTATCGTCTCCGGATCCTTCTCCTGGTTCTTGTTCATCCTCTTCCTCCTCCTCCTCCTCCTCTTCTTCTACCTCCTCCTCCTCCTCCTCCACTTCAACTTCTTCGTAATCGGCTCCATTATCTTGGTCTTCAACACTTTGGTCCGCTTCTGGCTCATATTGCTGCTGCTCCTGTTGTTGATGCTGTTGCTTCAATGGGGGCTCAACGGATTCAGCAGGTTTTGGCGTGAGCTTTCGCTTCCTCCCCATTGTTGGACGGACACTGACTAAGGCGCAGCCCAAGAACCTCTAGGGTTGGCGATTTGGAATCACGGTGCGACTCCCAGATATTTTTATGCCGGTGTGGTATTCAATATTACATCAGCATTTTTTTTTACCATTTTATCTCAAAAGGAAACTTGTTTCTTGTATTTTTTTTTATTTTTAAAATGTGATTCAGGTCTCAAAATATTAAAATAATACTGATTAAATTTTTAAATTATAATTATAATTGAAACTCCTAAACTGACAACTGTTTTTTTCAAATAATTCTTCAATATCTTGATTACCTTCATTTTTTTTATGACTTAACTACAAAGTAATACGGATCCAATGATACGTTTTTGTCATTCAATTCCTTTTTCGCCACAAAAATATGCTGATTTTATTCCCCCGTCATGTTTGTTTTCATCTTAAACTTAAATCTCTTCAATTTGTTTTGGTCATTAGCTAATGAAGACACCAGAATAAATATGGGAGAAGTTTAAAATGGTGTGTGCCATAGAGAAATTTAAATTTAAATTTGTATCTGCACTATTAATTCAATTAGTAAATATTTTATCGTGATCTACAGAATATGTTTAAATGGTTCTTTGTAATAAATTAAATTTTGTGTATTTGTTCGTAGACTTTCTTTTTCAATGCATAACTATTTTTTATTATAAATAGACATATTTAAAATATTATTAAATATTAAATATAGTATCAAGATAGATATAATATGAATATTGGTTTAATATGTTAACGTGAATTACCCCTATTCTCTTACATTTAACTCAAATTTCTTCTTTTTTTGGTATAATTAAAGTAGTATCTTTTGATCTATAGTTAAAAATTAATTCTTTATAAGTATAAAAATTATCCGAGTACGTTTTATTTTTCTCAGCATAGCATTATTTATACACAAAGCTTGATTTAAACTTAAGATATCATGTTTAAAATATTTAGCTATCTACCAATTGCATTTAGTTAGTTATATTTTGTTTATAAATAAATTTTTAAAAATAAGTTGAATTCACTCACGATCTAAAGGTAGGGTGAAGTCTCTCTTTCTTCTAAGCGATACCAATATCGGGTAAGGTAAGCCGTCTATTATCCTCAAGTATAAATTTATACACCTATAAATTATGATGCCTCCCCAAATACCGTGACTAAAACTATAAAAAAATGGCACTCCCCACAACAAAATAGTTATATTTATCATGTCTACATATAAGGGATATTATTTTATTATAATTTTAGTTGCGGTGTTTAAGGAGATATTATAACTCCTAAATGCCTAGATTTACGTCTAAGGATAATTGATAACTCGTCTTGCCCGATATTAATATCACATAATAAAAATAGAAATTTTATTTTATATTTAGATTATATATAAGTCTAATCCATTTAAAAATATATATATAAAAAATAGTTATATATTTTTTTTCAGTCATGCTTCTATAAAGCTCAAATCTAACCCAAAACAATCGATGGGCCATCTTATCTCACCTGATAGAAGAAGAAAAAAACACAGCATAGAGAAAGTGGATCAAACCAAAACCTGAGATCACTTCATGTTTAATGTTTATCACTTCCATTCCAATTTTACAGGACGTTCCCGGAGGGACGAAACGGTTTACCACTTGAAATAACCACCGCCACCACAGACAAAAATGCTCCCAATTAGTATGTAATAATACTTTAAATATGATTATTTTTTATAAAAAAATACTTATACTTAAAAAAAACATATCCCCATAATGTTTGTGGGGAAAAATTTCATCCCATACACTCATCGTTCTCTCCTCTTTTTACAGCCAAGGTCAGATTCCACCAGCTGGACTCAAGATTCAGCAAGAACAAAGCCCGGTTCAACAGCACAGAGATCAATATCAAAACCAGCTTCATTCAAACTTGAAAAAGAATTTAGGGAAAAACAAATGAGACCCCGAAATTTAGACACCGACTCGGAACTTCAATACATTGTGCACAATACCCAAATAAAAACTCAGCGAAAAAGAATTAGGCTACAGGTACAATGATACAAGCATATGTCGTCTTGATGTGCAAAAAATAAAGGATATCTACGTACATTTTATTATTTACAATAATAATACTCACTAAATCAATTAATTGAAAAAAAAATGAAAATGAGGATCCGATGTTTTAATTCTAAATAATATTATTGGACAAGAATGTCTAAAACATTATATCATATTTCTGCCGGTATAATATGTCATGTTTTTTTTTTGGGTTGGTGGGGGGGGGGGGGAGAATGTCACCTTGTATTATCGTAAACAAGTAGCATCATCGGAAGAGGAGGAAGATAACAGTTAATAATGCTTTATTTGATTTGATTTGACGATATAATTTAGAAAATCATATTATATTGAAATATTAATAAATTATTCATTAATTATCTATAAATTTATATACATAGTACATATTTTTAAAACAGAAGGTAGGAAGAGAGGGGACCCATGAGCCACGGCTCTGCCCAGTTCTAATATTTCACCATTCGCACTTGCCACACAACGCGGCCTTCCCACGTACTACCAGTGGTCATTTATCCCACGATAATATTAAAAAATATATATATATTCAAAATTATTCTCACCTGGCTCTCCCTCGCCTTTCTTCTCCTTCTCCCCCTTCCTTCGAACTCCTCTGTACTCCCTCGTCTTTTCCCTGTGTTAAGAATCTGGAGATCAATTTTCATTTTTTTAACTGTAATTTCCTTACTCTTCTTTTCCATGAGTTTCGCCTAAATTCGGAATCGGAGCACTTTTGTCATTGGGATCTTCCTTCTGACGCAATCTTCTGGCTCTCTTCTTCTCTGTATTATCACAATGCGGTTATCTTCCCTATTGTGAAATTTTCTGGTAAAATAAATTTCTTATCTCGGTGGATTGATATTGTAGGATTTGGTTTATCATGCTTGGTGGATTCTTGTGGCAATCTGTGTTTTCTTTTCTCCACGTGATTTCGTCTTCATGATTGACACTGAGATTTAATCCAGATCCCCTTGTCCTTATCAATATTAGTTCCAATCCCTTGACAATAATTTAATCCAATCTGTTGACAATAATATTTGTGGCAATCTGTGTTTTCTTTTCTCCACATGATTTCGTCTTCGTGATTGACACTGAGATTTAATCCAGATCCCCTTGTCCTTATCAATACTAGTTCCAATCTGTTGACAATAATTTTCATAATTATGGGTCTTCGATCGTGCTCTGTGGCTTCGTAATGTACCCCTTTGCTACCTTCTCCATCAAATTTGTCCTTCACAACCCGCATAGCCAAACTTGATGATGCGATACAGGCCGGTGCACCGCCAAAAGCACAAAACCCTCAAATTTCTTTTTCCCTTACGCACAGGACCAGCATCAAACACATTCCTTCCCGTGGTCTCTTCTTTGTGGGGTATGTGGTTTCTCAGTGCTTTATAGGTTATGCCTATATCGATTCATTTTATCGGTTCCACTCAACATAACAGATAAACTTTTTACACTGTTACCTTTTTTTAAAAAGCATGTTTGCTTTTTGATGTGATCCTGATCTTATTAACAAATCTAACCAAGTCCCAACGCTTCTTTATCTTATATTAGTTAGCAAATTGTGTTTTGCCGTGAATTTTTTTTACTTCAGTTTCTGGTTGGCATTTTTTGCTTCATACTCGTGCTTGCCTGTTTTCAATGTTCTTCTTAATAGTCTGGTTTTTGGGTGCAAGGTTCATATAAGATTTGATGCTCTGACTCAAAGGTCATTTCTGGGGACAAAGTTATCCTGCATTTGATACATTATGTTGGATTTCATTTTGGATACTCTTCTTTTAATTAAAGGTTCATTAGTATGGTCATTTGAGTATGGGTAGAAATGCTCCAAGTAACTTGTCCCCTGTTTGCTGTTATTTAATAGCATGGCATTGCATACAAATTAATCAAATGTAGCATAGTGTATTAGACATTGCTTGCTTGCAATTCCTTCACTTAGCATAGATGACTATTTCTTTTTTCTTCCTGTTTATCTCTTCCCTAGACTCTGCCTTCTCATTTAATATTCTCAGTAATTCAGTGCATCTTAGGTTATGCGCTTTGTTCTTTTCTTTGCCTTCCACTTTTACTTTCTTATTTTTTTTGTCCGGCTATTTAATCCTTATCACATTCTTTGTGGCTTCTAGGTTTACGACTTTACTCTTTGCTCAACACGTCTGAGAAAACAATTCTCACTGTTCTGTTTAAATATGATTTGTAGACTGCAGATCTCAAGCTTTTAGATTTTCTAATGGTCTAGTAATTTTATTCTGATGCTCCTTTATAGAAGTATTATTCTTTCCTTTCAGGCTTCTTATACCACATTACCTTATCCTCCTTGCACCTAATATTTACTTTTAGAGATCTATTGAAGCATTGAAGCAATGCAGACTTGGGGGAATTTGAATTTCCATCCATTCCATATTCAAGCACAGACATTTCTAATGCAGTAGTATGATCTTGCATTTTTTCCCCTTTTAGGATGTTAATATAATTAGAGTGCGTGCTAAACTGCTAATGCTGGTTTATTCTGGACAGCAAAAATGAAGACCAGGAGGAATACTTTGTTGTTGCAACTTGGGGCAATTAATGAAGAAAATTGAAGGTATGGCTGCCTCTTTAGTTTGCTGAAATTTTGTTTATGGTTGGATCAATTTTGTAGAACATTCATTGCGCTCTAAATCATTGAGTTGAATTTTGATTCTTAAAGTCTACTTTTGTTTGGTGAATGATTCCTTACAAATTATGTCCTGTTTTCACTTGTAGAAGTGTGAGGATTATAAACCACTGTGGTGCTATTTTTGTGACTGAACATTGTGCTAAATTTGGGTTCATCTTGCTTTCAGAACTGTAATGTTAGTGTTGAATCTAGTGCTGTGATACATTGCTGAATACGATTATTCCTATTGTACAGTTTACATTTGAGCTAGCTCTTTAGTCCTGATCCTCTTAATTCTGATTCTACACCCAATTGTTGAAATGATGTTGGCTTTGAATCGAGATTGAGTGTTTTTCTTGTAATAATAATTCCCCATGCATGTTGAAATGCCTTGTGGTTCTATTCAAAACTACATGCTTCATAAAAGATTATTCAATTTGAAGTGTCTTTTTCAAATTATGAGTTAACATATCTTAGATTTGGACTTGATCGCTGTAGGTATATCAATGGATTGATATATGCCTATTATCGTCCAAATTATTCCTATTTTCATCCATATCAAGCATGTAATATCCTACTATTTAAAAATTAACAAGAATTGTTTCCGTTTCTGCACTTGGGAGTTATACGATTCTCAATACGCTCTTTTAACTTTTTTGTTATTGCTTTAATGATATCTGATTTGGAATTGTATGATAAGTAACAAAATATCATCAGGTTGGATATTTCTGATACGAGCAGACATATGTTAAAGCTGTACAAGGTACGGTACACCAAGTTGTTTGAATATCATCATGGTATTTGTCATTCATATGGCTGCTCATATCTTGGCAGAGTTTATCCATTGATTCTAATTCCTTTTTCCTTTTTACCAACTCAGTGATTCTAATTCTTATTTTGAGCGGTTTCTGTTCGTTCCTGATAATTTGACATTGATTTTTTTTTGGCTAATTAGTTTTAGACTGAGTTTATTTTATGTATTATATGAATCACTTACATGTTTGGTTCCGATTCCAGGGCTATAAAGATGATCCAAATATGATCACAGTGCCACCCATACCCCACAGTTTTTTTTTTTTTTTAAGAAAGAAGACTGTACCTCTATACTTTATTAGATACCTTCATTTAAAGTGGTGGAGGAATAATGTGAGTAATTAGACAATTTAAAATATACACACTACATTTGAATACAAAAGCTCTACAAAAATAGTATATAGATATTAAAACTATTCAAAGTATGTTCGGGGGGTCTTTTTTTTTTTCTTGGGATAGTTCCACAGAGATATCATGAAAGAGAATTTATTACAAAAAATCTCATAAAATTATTAAATAATTAAATAATATTAAGAGATTTAAGGGTAATAAATTTAATTTGTACAATTATCAAGTTACTCTTATGACATAAATGACAATAGGAGGAAGATATGTAAGTTGTTATTGTTTACTTAAAAATTTATTATTTATATATAAAAGTAACTTGATAATTGTATAAATTGAATTTATTACTCTAAATTATTGGGGACTATTGAATTATTGATGATTTTATTAGATTTTTTTTTTGTAATAAATTTTCTTATACAAGATCTCAGAATAAATATTCCTTTTGCTTTTCTTGTAATATTTTTTATTTTAATTATAAGAGTTAATTATTTTTTTAAATAGATTTAAAAAGTTAAATAAATAAATTAATTATAAATAATATAAGAGTTAATTAATTAGTTTAAATAGATTAAAAAATATATAATATAAATTTATATTAAAAAAATTAAATTATAATTTATTTATTTATTATAAGGAAACACAGGACAAAACACATATTTAGGGGCTGCATCTTGCCTTTTACATCAGTGGTCAATTATTCCAACAGGATGCAACTTTTTTGGCTTAGCATGATTTGATGTCGGAAAAAGAACAACTTTCAGAGATCAGAGGTGTGCCCGCCTTTTATTCTTCCTATCGGTAAATCAGAGTTATTTTATTTTAATTTATAGTTCAAACAATTCATGCAAAGAAAATTTTTAACTATGTGATAATTTTTATTATTAAATTTTAATTTACACTTCATTTTGCTGTATTTAGTTTCTTATTAATAAACAATTTACTCATTAACTATGTGATAATTTTTATTATTAAATTTTTTTCTTCAACTTATCTCTTCTGTAGTGTGCAAACAGAGGAAGAATTTAGTTTCAACTTAATCCTTGCTTCTTAGATAAATATAAATATTTAAAAATAATTTATTTAAATTTTTTAGTCTCTATAAAAAAAATTAATAGAATTTTATAATCAAGATGTAATAATATTTTTCACTAAAAAAGTATTTTATTTTATTTAATATAAGAGTTTTGATCTCAGACCTGATCATTATCACATTATCGATTTATCACATAAGTTCAGTTGGTGTCAACAAGTAAAAGTGAAAGCATTCGATTATATTATGGATGGCAGATAATGATGCTTGATGCGACGGAAATTCTTAATTTGACAAATTATATTATACTATTAGTTCGACGAGGTCTAATAATTATTATTTTGTGGAAGCGTTACATCGGATATGTTTCACAGGCATTATTATTATAGACAAGTAAAAATATTTATTATATTGTTTAGGTTTTTCTTTTGTTTTTTATTTTTTCACGTGTCAGATTGAAAAAATTGCTTTTAATCTTTAACATGCTAATAAAAAATTGTTTTTCATTTATTACTTTTAGTGAAAAATAGTATATTTTAATTAATATATCATTAAAACCTCGGAAATTATGATTAATTTTATTACTTTGACCAAATAAATAATATCTTAAGACCTTTTTTCTTGGCCTATATATTATTTGAAAGCGTTGAATTTATAAATGACTATTATTTGGATGATAACAAAAGCAAGGCTAGGAAAGATTCTTGCTCACGGTTTCGCCTTTGCGGAGAAACGTGCGAGGGAGGTGGTTGGGACTTGGGAGACTTTGTGAAGTGATAGCTAGTAAAGTATATTCTTATAATATCTTCAACTAAAATGAGAATGTCTGGATAATTATTTTATTCTAAATTAAGTAAAAATCTCATTGGTCCCAATATCGACCAATTACGATAGCAACTAGTCCACTACTCTATATAAACGGCCTTCCTCTTCCTTCAGCTTTCTCACAACCTTTGTTTTGTGCGAGGTGAACGGCGTGAATCGTGAGATCAGGGACAATGGATTCACCAGGAAACAAGAAGAACAAGAACGACGACATTCCTCCTCCTTCTCCAGGCTCCTCCAAGAAGAAGCTCAACCCTGTTGGAAAGGCTACTAGCGCTAGACGACCACCCACGAGAAAGGAGGATCAAAGACCTTCCGATGATGATGCATCGGCGGGGAACACCGCTTGATCTCATCGGAGTTGATGAGGTAATTAACCACTGACTACACCCTTTCTTTACGTGTTCATTTGTTTTGGTTGAACAGTCTATTGACGTTGCTTTCTCTGTTTTTGCGTTACGAAGGATGGTGCTGCTCTCCATCTGCCACTGGGATCCCCCAACGTTATCGTTTGTGCTAGTTCATGGAGGAGATCGGTGGATTTGGAGTTAGCTAGCTAGTCTGCCTGGGTTTTAATTATTAGCTTTATGTGTTGACTCAGTGCAGTTTGTTCTGTTTATTATGGTGTGTTTTATAATAAGATACTGCATATGACGAGTGTTTTGATTCAGACTTTCGTTCTTCTTTTATGATCCGTTTCTCTTCTTTTTGCTCTCGCAACCTAGCAAGAACGCGGATGTTGAAACGCTACCGGCGAGAGAGCGAGAATGACACGAGAGGCGTACGGACGATTATTTGGTCTATATGCTCATGTGTAGACTTTTCTGTTTCTGTGTTTATTGGTGTTTTGTCGCAGGGAATTGCTTCTGTTTTTTATGTACTGTCTTCTGGACATGGGAAGAAGGGAAGCTTTGTTGGACGCCGACCACCGTCTTCCGCCGTCGCAAACCTTTGATGCGTTTACGAGTTCCGAAGTTCTTCGCGTTGTCTCTCACCATCACCTCCTCCAATTTCAGATCCCATCTGCACCGTTGTGCGCCCTCGGGCCGAAACACTTCCCACGCCGTCGATGTCTCCGGTGCAATTCTCGGCTACTTCTCTCTCCTTCCGCTCGCTCCTGAACAGTACTAGTGCGGCGTCTTGTGGTTCTGGTATTTGTTTTGTTTTCTGTGCCCGCACATCTGATTTCATATTCCCACAGATTTCTTTGCTTTCTGTGTCGTCGTCATGGCGATGCGCCGGGCCATCGTCATGAAATGCCAAGACGACATGAACGGCGCGTGTCCCTTTTTGACCAAACTTCTTCTTCTTGTTGATATAAATTCTACTCTTCTTTTTGTCAACTATTACTGCTGCTGCTCCTGAAATTTGCATTCTTTATTGGAAACTTTAATGGGAGATAATCAGAAGATTAATGCGCGCGTACGTATATATATATATATATATATATATATATATATAATATAGTCAACACCACAACGAGTGTGATCATATCTTACGTACGTAACCTTCTCATTGGCATGTCGTGGAATTCAAAGCTGATATTTCCTTACGTAGAATATAGCAAGCAGTTGCTGCGGTGACACTATTAATTAATAATTAATTAGCACTTACACGTTACTATATCTGGTAAAAACTTCCCAGATTTCAGCTTTTCGATCGGCGAGGAAACCAGTTAAGGCGGGATTCAAGAACCATATGCTCCTTCCGTTTCTTTACGTGTGTGTTATGGATAGGGGTGGCAACTAAAAAAGTACAGCGTTGCGTTGAACTTATAAGATGATAAATGAGTGTGAACAATTTTTTCCCAAAAAAGTAAACGAATGGAGTATTATTAAAAAGAGGTATTAATCATGTATTGTTAAATCCATTAGAGACTTTTATAAATGTAAAAAAAAAACAAAGTTATTGAGATATTAATACCCAATACCTTAGATTGTGTATATTAATAAACATAATTTTAAATAATATAAATATTTGAAAAAAATATTTTATCTTTGTCGTGTTGGAGCATATTCGTAGTCGGTTTGAGGTCAGGTGCATCTAGAGGCTAGAGCCAGAGAAAAATCATATATACTTCATTAATGGCGGCGTGGGAGATAGATACATTTATTAATATTGGTCGTGTTGTTGGCCGGGGAAGGATAAGAAGAAAAAGGAAGTCCATAGCATACGCATATATTTCCAGATTCAAAGATAACAAGCACATAATGTTTGAATTGTGCCCATGTGCCATGTTAGCTGTAATTCAGTGTTTTTTTTTTTTTAACTCCCTATTTCTAAAGTATGAAAAATAATTTACTTTACGTACTCAAGTTTTACTAGTGTGAGCTCGGGATCGTGTGGCATGGATCCAATTTGATGAGACCACGTGGGAGAAGATTATAGGTGGTAGGGACACGTGGTTCGCCAACAAAAATTGAAAGCTATTTAATATCCAGAAAATTAAATCTGCAAGTTTTTTTAATTTACTCTAATATTAAAATTAAACCCTTATAGTTTAATTTGATGTTGACATTTATTGTTGGGTATAAAGTTCGTTAATTTTTAATTTACAAAATTTAATGAATTTAATAAACTTTTCTTCATTTCATTCAATACTGTTGTTTTTAACACCCTTATATTTATATGAATGAAATTTTATTTATAAAATGGAATTATTAGGTCAAATGATAAGGGTTCAGTTTAAAAAAAAAATATAAATACCCAATTTAAAATTGTGATAGACAATAAGGACCTATAACTCAATTTTCTCTAAAATAATTAGAGTTCTTAACTATGGGGATTTTTAAGCATATCCCTTCGGTGTGCCGTCGATTAAGTAGATAACTCAAATGGAGGAATCTCAATCTCTTGGAATATAGTTTTTATAGTTGAATTAATTATCATTGATCAGTTACTAGTCAGTAATACAATTATTGGCAGAAAAACTCGAATAATTATTATTCATTTACAAAATTATTGTTTTAAAAAAGAAATCAGAATTATAACTCGTATTAAATCTCAAGACTAACTCTTCTAAATTTTAATACTGCCCCCTGTACTTACTAGTATAAAATAGGAAAAATGCTACATGACTTTGATTATCCCACAAAAGTAAAACAGATAACAAAAGTCAGCCCCCTAGATAGATAGATGCAGATCAAAGGCCACATGACTCAAGGTAATGATTGCTCATGGTGGGCCTTTTAACGGCGGCCTTATTAGACCCATGAAGGGCCCATTGGGTTTGTGAAATAATTTTTATCCAAAGGGCATTTTTGTCTTCCAATTATTTGTAGATGAACAGAGGATATTCTGAACTCGAGTAAAATTATAAAAAAAATGTTGTAATGTTGTGATCCTAGATGTAGGAGCTCCGAACTCCTAGAAGCCTCACACTAAATTTTGAATAGTGGTGATCAAAATTCTTTTTTAAACTGATGGTATATATTAAAAAAGTTTTTATTAAGAGGTATTTAAATATAATTAATTAAAGAAGATATTTTTATAAATAATTAATTTAATTATTCTTTTAAATTTTGTAAACCACGTCAAATTATACATCTGTCACGCTTGTTTGAAAAGTAGCGGAGACTTGTTTATGTGGGGAGTCATCGCTGAAAAGATAGAAGAGGAAATTGCTGCGGAGGAAGGCAGTTAGTTAGCATTTCAGGGAGGGAATGCCGCATGCGCATGGAAGTAGCACTAATAAATCTAGTGGCCGAATTGTCGTTTTGCCATCGCACTTGACTTCCGTGGCTTCCGAGAAAGAAGCTGCCCTTGCAGCCACTCCCTCTGATTCTCCTACCATTCAAGCTTACTTCTCTCTATTTTCACTGCTTCTTCCGCCCTTCTTCCACATTCCATGGCGCATTTCCGGAGGCTATTACTTCATTTGTCTTCTTATCTGGCAAATCTTTCAGCAATTAGCCTGTTTAACTTTCCGGCTATCTCGTTCAATGGGTAACAACCCTAAAATTTGGGCATCTTGATGTGGTCTGATATAATTGGTGAATGAATAAACGCTTCAATACACCTTGGGAAAAAGTCGAAAATTTTCCCATCAGAAAGTTAACGTGCCGTTCACAACTCTGATGGATGATTGTTCGTACTGTTTTCAATCCGTTATCCCTTCTCGATTCACCCACAATGCAACCATAGATTTCCCCTCTCTGGAGTCTGTGGTGATATAGCAGGGCAATAAAGAATATCCTGGTTGTTAACGCTCATCAGTGCCTTTGAATTGATTTCTTGACTATTGTTTTCTCCGTCCCTCAGATTTGACAAGATCATCAACAAGGAAATTCCTTCTACCGTGGTTTACGAGGATGATCAGGTACTCCCTGATGTTTTATGTAACCTTTATTTTTGTTTTCCTATTATTTAACAGTGTCACTGCAATTGATCATCCTACTTCGCTTGCATTTTTGACAGGTCCTTGCTTTCAGGGACATTCCTCCACAAGCTCCAACACATATCTTAATCATTCCTAAAGTCAAGGATGGGTTAACTGGTCTATCCAAGGTACTTGTTAATGGGTTGTGAACTTGCTATCTTTCTGTTACCGATGTTATATTTTGTTGTTTTTGACTGTTGCGTGGGAAAAGGTATTGCAGAGATAAACATGCCCATTATAGATATAAACTTCTGATCTTTCTGTTGCCCATGTTTATATGTTGTTTTCAACCTTGTACCTTCATAGTAGCACCTAAAACTGTTCAACTTTCAACTCTGGCTATCTGTGTGCTTTTATTCCGATTTATCATGGTGCTGTTGTCCAGGCTGAGGAGAGGCACTTTGAGATTCTTGGCCGCCTTCTTTACACTGCAAAGCTGGTTGCAAAGCAAGAAGTCTTGATGATGGTTCCAGGATTGTAATCAATGATGGTCCAAATGGATGTAAGTGTTTATCTCCTTGTCAAAACAGGAACTTTAGTCAGAAATTGCTTAGGAACCAAATATTGTCCAGTTAACTGATGTAATTAGCCATTAGAAACTCAATGAACTTGTCAATAGATCCCACCGTGTGCGCGCTTTCGTCTATCTCATTTAAGCTTCCTTTACATGTTTGACTTTCATATTGAGTTATTTTTGGCAGGCCAATCAGTTTATCACATTCATGTGCACCTCCTTGGGGGACGACAGATGACCTGGCCGGCCGGCTAAAATTTGGGAGAGGATTCATGGCGAGCCATATGACTTGTAGGAAACTTCTGGTAGAATGCTTTTTATTTGCCCTAATGCTACCTAAATTAATAATGGATGTATTCAAGTGATCAGAGTCTATTAGTAGTTCTACATCTAATAAATGGATTCATGGTGACTATTATATATTATGTGTTGATGACGACTAGAATTAAATGTGGCTAACACTGTTGCATATAACTTGATCCTAACTGAATGGTGTGCAAGTATCAGTGATGGAGACGTTCATAATAAATGAATCTAGTATAGTTATAATCAGGTGAGTTAACCTGCTTTGTTAAAGAAATCGTTAATCAATCCTATTTAACAGCATACATCTGCACTTACTTTTCACTAAGCATAATAAAATCCGTGAGATTTAACAAAATCACCAACAAAAGGAAACCAGGAGATAGAATATAATGTAGTTTCTGCTATATCCGCTATGAATGCGACTAGGAACTTTACATAAAAAGCAGGACAGAGGAAATAAAATGCAGCAGATTTTGACAAACATTACGAGATTTTACCCAGGGTCTGATGTTTGGGCTTCACTCCAATTATCAAAATAGAAAACTTCGACATGCCAATCATTGAAGCGGCTTCTGTGGTAGGCCTTCTTGTGATCCAGCTTCTTCTTCTTCTTCATCAAAATTCCACCATTTTTCTTCTGCAAAGCCAACTGCGATGACTCTTTCTCAGCTTCTCGCACAAGCTCATGAAATTCACATGGCCCTCCTGAAGGTATCCTGGAAATCCTCATGGGATGTCTTCCCATTACTCTCTTCTTATCAGTGATCTCAGCGGTGACACGATCTGGCACGGTAAATGAGATTCCAAACTTGCGTGGCGCTGACCTTATGGTGCAGAACTTCAAGCTCATTTTCTTCTGGGGATACTATCCTCTGTTTTCTCGCTTGCTAATTTATATGAAGTTTGAAGAACGAGGAAACTTGTAACAAATCACGTAGTCACAAGGGAAAACTATGGACTTTTCATAGCTCTGTGTCATTTCTCCTACTTTTCTATTTGGTTTTGTGGACCTAGAAAGAGATAAAGGTCAAGTGTTGAGCAGTTCCCGAATTCCAACGGCAGCGTCAAGATTTTAGATTGGAATTAGAATTTTGGTATTATTTTGATAAGAGCGAATCGTACTTGGCAAGCCGCAAGATTTGGCACGGCGAAAAGAGAAAGATGGGCTTAAGTTTGCTAATCTCTTGACTCGGGCCTCCAATGGTTAGCCCACGGTATCGCTTATTACTATCGTTTGCTCTAATTTAATTCCCACCGTCACGAAGCAATGAAGAATATTCTTCCTCCTTTATCAAAAAAAAAAAAAAGAAGAAGAAGAAGAAGAATATTCTTCCTTAATTGTTTTTTTTAAAAAAGATGCAAAACAAGATTCAAATTTATTTAATATCAACTGTAGCTCTACTAAAATTATCTCCAGTACATTAATACTAGCCTACAACTTGAATTTGAATTAAAAAGTGTTAGAATTATTGAATTTTTTTCTCTCTCTCTTACATACGCACTCTATATGTATGATTTTCCTAGTCAACATTAAACAGAGCATGCCATATACATTTGAATAATAAATATCATTTAAATATATACACGTTATTTAAATTATCAAAGTATCATAATTATATTTTTGTATATAGAGAAATCTTATAAATTTGAAATCTAGATATTTTAGCTTTTAGGATAAAAGGATAACAAAGCTAGATCCAAATAATTGTGATCCCCTGTTATATTCATGTTGGTGGCAATAATTAATCAGGAGGGCATTGATTAGATTTTCCTCAAATCATGATGATGACCGGTGAGCTATAAAAAAGGCCACTTTTATGTAAAACGAAAAAAGGGTCCAGTTTCAGCACCCAACTTCCCTACTTTGAGCTTCAAAAAGTCTGAGGCACATGCAATGGACCCAAGTTCAGATAATAAAAGGACCTTTCACTTTCCGTTCTTTGCCCTTATCTCTTGCCACCCTAACGACAATATCACTTTTTGTGTACCAGTACTACGATCATGGAATTTCTCGCATTTTCACTCAATTCAATAATCTCAGTCAGCATCATGCAAAGAAGGAGCGGTTTTATCTGATTCTAATCTTCTTCTTGGTTCTGTTGGCCAACAAAAATCCTTCTTCATAATCTCTTTTTCATGAAAACCACTTGATACAATCTTCTAAATTTCCAATATCAATATACGCCTGATCAAACCAAAATATTGATTCTTCTTACATAAAGAATTAGCTTAACACGCACTACAATCTCTTTTCCACAATGGAACACCGATTCCGAGATAAACGAAATCTAATACATAATCCCTAAAGAACATGATTTTGCCCTGCAACTATAAGCAATAACCATGCATGCATGACAGTGGAAAGTTCAGAACAAATATATAGAATTATGAGCCATATTCAGAAGTGCGTAATGGCTACGTCGCAAATGCAAGGGAAATGTGAGCAGTTTGACACATTGCGAGCGTTGAGCCGAGCAAATGGGTTTTCGCTGTTTCCTGATGAGCTTCGCCGCCTTCGCTGAATTCCAAGTTGACGGTACCAGTTGTGTCAAATTCAAAACCTTCTCCAGAGCTCATACTCCAATCGATGCTAGGTTCCCTAGGCTCGTGCTTCTCTGTTATTGTTCTTGTCATTGATTCCTTACTCTTGAACAAGAACCCACTGTTAATAACGCTATCTAACGGTTTCGCATCGGAGCTAGTTCCTGACTGCGTCGATGTGGCTTGAGTGGGGAAGCTCACAATCTCAAAAAGATCCGAACTTGCATCGCTTGCGGCGTCGTCATCAACGATTCCTGACTTGGGACTCTGTGAAACACAACTGGGTCCAATATATGGGGGACCAAAAGCCTCTAGAGAATTACAAGGTGGATCTTCTTGTACTGATTTTGGGTTTAACAGGGGAAAGGTGAATCCATCAGTGACAGGCTTAACAGAGGCCATAACTTGCTGGGGCTGCAAAATATTTGAAGCTTCATCATCATTCTCAGCTGTGTGGAACATTTGAGATTTGGTGATCAATACATCCTGGTTCGAAGGTTTCTGGTCGACCATGTTGGTGGGTGAGATTGGAGTCCTATGAGCCTCAGACTTGTTACCTGCAGTCTCCGACACGGCAGATTTTTCTATTGGGGTCCTCGGATTGGATTCAAGATCCTTCCTTTTGTGATCCAGAGAACCTATAGCATTTGAGTTGCGTGATGGAAATGGAGGTGGTGAGGGTGGTGCTGGTACTTGGGTTTTGGCTGCTGGTTTCATCTCCTTAACTTGAACAGATTTCTTATCAGCGCAGGGACATTTCCTTCGGCAAAGCCGAATGGGTTTCGACAATGAAGCTTTTATTTTCTTTTTGAGTTCAGTAGAACGAGATTGATGATTGCTCATAGAGACTGATTTGGCTCCTGAAAGAAGAGGAAACAAACTAGTGTGGCTATTATTCCAATTGGCTTCTGAAGAAGGTGAAGAGGCTGTTGTTGCGGTTACAGCACCAAAAGGAGAAACTCTTGTGTTGCTGCTAACGGTCAATTTTTGAATGTGATGATGATCGTTTACTTGGTTGAAGAAGAAGTTCTTGTGGGCATCGAAAATACTGAGCTCAAAGATGGGATCATCAATGGTGAGATAAGAAGAGAAAGATGCATCTATATCTCTATTGGTCCGTGACTTCAAAGCCAGGCTGCCATGAGAAGTCTTCATCGAAGTTGGCTTTTCCATTTTGCCTTACTATTTGGGAAAAATATAATAAAAATTTGTGATTAGAAAAAAAAAAAAAAAAACTAAGGATGAATGAAACTGAACTGCTGAGGTGTTGCCTTCAAAAAATGCTTTATGCTGATATGATATATATAGATCAGGATTGGTGCCATCTTGTCAAATGGCAAGTAAGAACAGTATATTCAAGTATTTCATGAATGTAGATATAAAGTCTAAATTTTTTTTTGATATAAAAAAATTTATATGAGCTTGACACTAATCTTTTAAATTAATATATAATTTTAAAATTTAAAAAATATTTATAAGAGATTTACAAGATCACTTATTAAATAAATTCTTACGATAGTAGAAATAATTAAACTCACATTTTTATAAGATATAAATTTATTCTTTATCATTTGTCTCAACTCTTATTAATTATAAAATATAAATTTAATAATGGAGCATTCCTATATTCTATTATGGTCATTTGGATGCATCATGGTCATCTCTTAGGGCCAATTTCTTTCTAGAGTTAATCATTGAAACAATTTTCTAAGCGTAAGCTAAAAGTAGCATAGCAATAAGCTACTGTATTTGTAGGGGTGATTATAATAACATTTTCAGGATTTAATGCAGGAAAATAATCCTTTGCTGTAAGCAGATAATTGTTGGTAACTATTTTATCACGTTTTGAATTAACCGATTGATAACAATTATTTTTAAATTAGTTCCGGTGAGATAGAAAAATATGATATTGACATATGATGGCTTTTCTTTTTGAAAATTTATTGACAACCTAGGGTCATGAATCTTACCCAAATTATACAGTTGAAATCACAAAAGAATGCTAGGTGCTTGTAGGACTCCAAAACAATGAAAGTTACTATCAGAGGCCTAAAAAGTGAACGAACCACTTTTTCTTCTGATGGATTTTTTCCAAACTCAAGATCTGTGACCATTCCTCACCTTTCTTTCACTTTGTGGGTAAGCTTTATCTTCATGTGGCCGCGTGATAAGTTGAGTGGCATTAATTTAAAGAGATCAAGAAAAGAAGTAAGGCTCATTTGATCTGACATCAAGTCATGAGCCAGCTATCAATGTGAGGGTCCATTTCATTTGACATTTATGAAAGGTCTCTCCAACCTTTGAACAGCCCATATAGAACTGTCTTTAAGGGTCACCCAAATCGATCTTTTCAAAGTTGGATTGATTTTGGAAGCAAAGCATGGTGGGTCACCATTAACCTTCCAGGTAACATGCAATGCTTTCTTATTGTTTACTTTTTAGACCATTCATGTATGCCATTGCCTGGGAGGAACGGATTTTACCCTCAGGAAAATTTTTGCTATTCAAATATATGATTTTCTCATTAGGGACCCGTGGGATATACAGTAATTGATATCGGTGGAGGTTCAAAGATTCCTCTCAAAAGGCATATTCTGCCATTGGAAATTCATCAACCCCCAGCAAGAGAATAACATAACTATTTATTCATGTTCACATCGATGAAAATAAAAGAAAAGAAAACCCTTTACCAGAACTATAGAGAAATGAAGAAGTTGGGTGAATATAGATTTCGAAGATAATAGCTCAGAATTCAGAAATGTATTTATAAAAGAATGATTCTGCTTATGTCTTCAAAGAAGGAAATGCTATAGCAGATCAAAGGGGAATGAAGAAGATTTTTCAAAGTCACACAAAATTGTTGGCCCTCGCCCGGAGAGGACCTGATATATATCCTTTTATGGAGATAAGGACAATGATCACTAAGAGTTTATCATGGTCATCATTCATCATCAGAGAATCTATTTCAGCTTCGCAGCATGCATGTTTGGGTCAGTTTCATGGACAACTAGGGATATCTTCGTTCAAAGCAACCTTAAACTCGAACAAAAGCTGCAGAAAATCACCAAGGAATTATGATCACTGAAATCATATATCTAGCGTTTGTATTTTATAGAATAAATCCTGCAAGGCTCGAAACCTTTGCAAACTAAAACTGATGATCTGAAGGATATGAAAAATCCAGATATAATCCATGCACTAAGAGATCCCATACTAACAATTGAACATGCACAAATACCTGAAAATCCTTGATTGCGCTTCATCTAAGCAAGGCTCTGACGTTCAGTTCTGCTTCTCCTGACTTTGGATGCCCAATGGTGGAAGTAGATAAATTGGATTAAAATCTAAAAGTGATTTTAAGGAATACATAATTCTGCCAGATCACTTTGTGCGGATTGCTCAATTAAGAATCTCATGTCTCCATTCTCTTTCTTTTCAAATGTTTCAAAATTTGAATGTCAGGAAATCATGATTTTGTTGTGACCTGGATTGCTTCTTCATGCTCTAAACTTAAATCGTATGCATGTCTAAGAGTTTGGATAATCAGCATAATTAATTATTACAGTTAATAAGCTAAATTATACAGTTCTGTTGATCCTAAACATTTGTCACTCCACATGAAATTCACTTTCTCTAACAAGATTAATATGCAAACAATATAGATAGATTAGAAGGATACTAAAGTATCAAGAAGGACACATCCACCAGCATCCACCAGCCAAGGTAGATTTGGTCTAATTTTTGACCATTCCATACTGCTCACAAGTATGCTACAGAGAAGACAAAGAACAATTTCGTTAATATATGTGAAGATGTAAAGAGTCACTTTTGCACCAGCACTTCAAACGGAGAAGAAAACATATAACTGGCAGCATACCTTCCTACATAAGTGACGTTCCCAATCAAAGCAAATAAAAACATCAAAGGATTGAGACCCTGCATATCAAAAACGACAGCCACAAACATTGTTGCTTCATATAACCAGATAGAAAAATCGTCACTGCTCTCCTTTTCAAGAGGGTATATTGAGAAGCGAAAAAGATGGCTCTGTAATGCTCATATATGTGTATTCACTCATTTGCTAATTGATAACAACAACTTTGACAGAGTTGCTTACCTCAACATTACCCCTTTTCATCTGAAAAAATTAATGAAAATTCTGTCAATATAAGTGTGATCAAGATATGAACACAAATAAAGCCATTCAAAGAGTATGGTATACTAAAAATGCAATTTTATTCAATAATTCTTGCAATTTCAAAGTCTACCAGAATAGCTACTTCCAATTGTTTATCGTGTTCTTTGTTATGCAGATAATGTGTCTTTCTAACATACTTTTCAAAGTCCAAAAGCAAGGTATACCAATGATGGGATGGATTACCACAGTCCGCACCCATAACCATGTAAATAAAGATTTCTCGAAAGTAAACTTTCTAACCTAATTGGCACCAAAATGTAACTTACATTTAAAAGAATCTGAGGAAGTCTACCACTCATATACAATGCTGCCATTGCCCAACCAAGTAGAACCCCCATGCCACTGCTTCCTTCCGAACCATGCTCTGGCAACTGAACCCCATTAACCTGCATTCGTTGTAACTTAATGATCAATAGGGCACTGGAAATTCCCCTTTTCCTTTAGTATGCTTAAAATCATTACAATCTTCCTGTTTGTTTGTTTTTTTTGGTGCGGGGGGGGGGGGGAGAAGAGAGTTGCTTCCAATTGTAACCCATCCCAATGGACCAAAAGATAGTATTAAATAAGAAAATGATGCTGAACAGGTCTGTTCCCATTCTTCTAAGATGCAATGACTGAATTGTAAACTGTCAGGTGAATATCCTAGCAGAAATGAGCTGCACCTTACATAGCTAAACAAGTTGCAATTTGTATTACCTGAAAAAGCTTTCTACCAACTAGTATAACAAATTCATGTCCCGGAGATTTGGCCATGGAGTTGGGTCTTCTATCTGGTGATTGAAGGAGATTTAAACAACCAAGTAAAGTGAACGTAGATACCTAAACCAAGGCCAGATACATTAGACATCAATGCAGGAGCTCTCATAGGTTTATTCACCCATAAGATAGTTGAAGGAAGTTTACCAAACATAGAGTGTTTTTTATCCTCAGATCTGGTGCAGACTCTGGTGAAACAATTGGAGCAAGCAAGGGCTCCACTTTAGAATCCAAAATTTCTGCAGAAGTAGGTGACATCCTCTGGGCTAAGACAGATCCAGCCGTGGGAGTATGACTTGTTGATAGAGATCTTGCCGACCTTATGTGTTTAAAACAAACTGATTACCCATGATAATTTTTCTCCATTACAAAATAGAAACCACAGGAACTCTATTTACTTGCATGCTCATTCATTTAAATTAGTGAATTTTCAATATCCTAATAAGGACATATATTCAAAGGGAGGTAAAAATAAAGTGTACACATTACCGAAAGACTAAGAAGAATTACATCAAGGCAAACACTTTTATAAGAGTTTGAAGCTCATCAATTATTTTTGGGACAAAAGAGAACCTAATCAAATTTGAATGAGAGTTGAAACCAGATGTTCACAACAGAATTTGCAAAGCACCTCATGGAGTATTTTATTCATTTGTGCATTAATTGTGTTACGTTTTTCAATCAATCAAGTTTCAATAATCCCTTTTTCTTTTAGAAAGTACTGGTATGGGGCTTGAGAAGGATAGGTTAGAGACACAGGTTTCCAGATAATTATGTCTTTTAAGACAAAGAAGAGGGCATTGCCAGTTACGGATAGAATACGATTTGCTCATCCTTTCTTGAAGGCCAGAGATATTTGCATTATGAACTGAAAAGTATTCGACAAACTACATCTGAATTTTTAATATTTACTCTTTGCTAGATAAAGGAAACCAAATATAACTCCTTATACCAAAACACGCCAGGAGATGGAAATTTATCTAGAAGGTTAAGCACAAAGGGGTGTTTTGAGTAATTCTAAAAGAAAAGGGTCAATTACTGGTAGTATAATTCTCCTCCAGTGTAAATCCGAGGAAGGGCTGGCAGGGGAATAGGAGAACTGTGGCCGCTGTCTGTGCTGGCCCCATCACGCTGGTAAGCAATATCACTGCTTTTCACTTCACTATTGCTTCGTGCAGCTTTTGGTGTCTCAGCCTGTCCGTGCAATGAATGCCAGAATCAAATAGAAATATCCAGCAATTTGAGGATAAAAAAAAAATATCTCAACACATTTCTACAATATAGTTATAGTTAGAAGACTCTTTTCTACCACATAATATGATCATATAGTTCCAAGTTCCAACTCTCGAGAGAAAAAGGAAAAATGCTACTAAATTATGAATCTGATGCCGTGCTTTAACATTCCTAGTTAACTTAAATGATGTCTTCTAATGTGGATTCAATGTCAAGGATCTGATAATTATTTGTCCTTCCTTATGAAATAACTATTGAAACAACCAAAGGTTCATATATCTGACCAAGAAATTCCCATGAAGTAAATTGGACAGACAGAAGCATAGTTACAGTGTATTGCCCAAAGAGGTTAGTATCATATCAGTAATTATTATCGTCATAAAACAAGCAAAACAGTAAGAAATTATTATTAAGTGAAAAGTAATAGGCTTTGCACCTTGTTCTGTCTGTTGCATCTGAGTCGAGGATATATGTATCCGTAGAATATGGTTTGTGAAGCAAGTGCAAGAGTTATAAAGGTATATAGCTGCAAATTAGTACGACAGAAGAAAGGTCACTTCAAATAGCTGTGGCTGGGAAGGTCAGATATAAGAAAGATTTCATGGGTATTATAAATCGCCAGCCTTCAGCAAGAATTCTTACCACTGCTGTATAATATTGAGTTGGAAGCTGCATAAACATGGAAAATCTATCACTTAACATATCCTTAATAGTTTAATTTAAGCAATAATATATGAATGCTCGCAATCTTTATGTATGGATGCATGTGCTACTGGTGAATTACAATTTCAAAGTAAATTCCACTATAATTGGGTAAAAGAGCACTTGTGGCTATCCTTGAAACAGCCAAGAAAACAAAATGAAGAGAGACTTCTATATGAAGCCAATGACTAGTTACTCAAAAGGAGATCAAGGAAGGTACAGTTGACAGGGCAAATCAAGCACCCATACGTAAATTGAAATCTAGATTATCTGAAGATTAAGGAATGCAAGGCCAGAAGTAAATAATCTTACAGTGATTATAGCATGAAAGAAGGTTCCATTGCTGGTAATGCAATCTGTTATTTGATTTTGGTCGTTCAAGTTTTCCTTTGTGGGGTATGTGTTGCAGGGAAAATTAAAATAAAGCAAATTGTCATGGCTGCTCAAGACAATATGAGGCTTAGCTGAGATCAAAAGGTATTACAGCAGAGTCTTCACTTTTAGACTTCCCGTCATGGCGGATTTGTCATTCTGCACGTTCTATACATCGACTTATCAGTGTTATGTTGTTTAGAATATTTAAGGCGTTTTTGTTCAAGCTCTCAAGGAACTGTCAGGGTTTTAAGGGCATATTAAGGAATTTCCACACTGCAGAATCCTAACTTAATAGAAAAAGACATGCTCTGTTTTCGTAAAGATGTACTTGTTGCTTAATGCATGAAGCAAGTTACTTGAAGTGAAGCTTGTGCAGATCATGGCTAGAACAAAATCAATTTGACATTTACAAGAAATCGAACACTTAAATACTCACAGTAGCAGGTTCCAACAAGCAGCCTACAAGGTTGAATAGATCTCTGCACAAGGCAACAAAAATAAACTGTATCAAAATATTGAACATAGTTTGAGAACTCAGCCGGTATTTTGAGAAGATTCCAGAAAAGAGAGAGATTAATAGAACAAGAGAATGGGCAAGTAGACAAGAACATCATAGTAACAAAGTTAGCAGCTTATAAGAAGTCAAAAGAAAAGAAAAATGACTAACCCGAGTATCCATGTCGTCAAGAAAAAGGTAGAGAGGCCCTCGGTGGATTTGTTTCTGAAGTTTGTGATAAGTTGCGGAATCTCAGCTACAACCCAAGTAACGACACTGATCATACCTAACGTAAAGGAAGTTGTCTCCCTCACACTGAACATATGATTTTTAGCCCATTGCGAGCAATTCTGGTCGCTAGGACACGACGGCGTGAAACTCCCAAAGACTCCCATTGCGTCAAAGTATATACGCAATTCCAGAAATGCAGAAAATCAATGACAGAGTCCCTCCTAAAGAAGACAAAACATAGTGATCAGACTTAGTTATAAGAAGGCAAAGATGCAAGTAAAATAATATATCCCCTTGGAAGTGTCACGAATAATATGGTAGAGAAACAATAATATGGGGCTGCCTTTTATAAAGTTAATATGTTTTCACTTCAATGATTGCATGACTTCGAAGTTCCTTAAAATAAGCCAAGAAAAGGCAGAGAAAGCGCGCCCTTTGGTCCTAAAAGTGAACGACTGGAACTACCAGAAAGCAGAACAAGGAAAGTATTACTTAAAAGAGTTGAGTTATAATGCAACAAATCTGGGCTTAGACGGAAGGGCGCGAACCCAGAACCAGAAAGGGAGCAAGCAGAATGTTCACGATTATTGTCAGCGGTCTTAAAATGCGATCTGAAGCACCGAAGACGATCATTGGGAATAAAAAATTGATTTCAATAATTATAAATGGTTACCACAATCTCCCTTCGGTGGAATACAGGAGAGGACAGGTCATTGGACACGTGAAACGCAGAAAAACATCACATGCACAGAAAGAGATATGAATACTCAAAAAAGAAGGGAACCAAATTTGGACTAAACTGATCAGAAAAGCTGCGTCTCATGCGAGAGAGACTGTGCTCATGCTTGCATTGTAGGTTGACGAATTCGAAAAGGGTTTTGGATTTCAGGAGAGAGAGAAAAAGATGGCGTTCTTTGCCGCTCAATTAGCTGCAGGTGGCGGCTAGCTCTAGCGACGTGAAAACCAGAGCCCTCTTGGGCCTTCCTTACGAATTATACATATATAATACTCTTCCCCTCCACACGGATCGGAGGAACAAGAAACGTAAATGATTTTGGCATCTGGTTATGGAGCCAACAGAAAACGAAGATTTCGCTATTGTTTTAAATTTTCATTTAATAAATAATTTACAAGATTTATTTGGTATTAAACCAGGGAATCAGCTCTCCATTAATTGCTTGATATTTTATTCGATTAACTGCATGATAACTGCCGAGTTTCATGATGGGTAACTAACATTGTTTTTTTGTTTACAAATGAGACATTATTCTCTAATAAGAATATTCTAAATATTCTAATGCAGGTGGAGATGGATTCTGTTCAAGGTAGTTAAGATAATATATCATTTTTACCCCCATTGAAATATTTCGTGTCTCTCTATTTTTATATTTACTCAATGCTTTCAAGTAATAGAAATAAAAGAGAAAAATATGGAGAATTAAAAGTGACACGTGCTCATATTAATAATAATGGTAATTTTTTTAAAAAAAGAAAAATTGAAGTATTCCTTTTAAATCAATCAATTAACATAAATGTTAATCTCAATAAAGTGATAAAATGAAGTATATTGGAAAGCTAAAAGATCCTTATTAATTTTTGGGTTGCTAACGCTAAGAAGTTTGAATTTCTCACCAATTCACGTGATGCCATGGCCAGGTACCTTATTGCAGTGTTGTTCCTTTCATATTTTGGTTCTATTATCTCCAAAAGTACAAAAAGCGTAACATCAACTAAATACTGTAGCATTGATATGTGAGAAAACAAACCGTAAGAACTGACACGGGCCCTCAATTTTTGAACTTTAATTTTTGGGTCAGGCCTCACTTGCTAACTGGCTTCATATTCCCTTAATTTAGCTGATGAAAACCTTAAATGAGTCGCATATAGCAGGATTTGAAGGGCATGGCTTAAATCACTATGCGGCATCCGTCAATTTACAAAAAGGAGACCTTGTCCTGTAAGGTTGGTCCCAACAGAACCATGACATCTGAGGATGCGACAACAGGCACATTTTTTTGGTTGAGAGTTCTAACAAGATATTCATTTTCTTCCCTTTTTGTACATTTAAAAGTTATTAAAATACAAAAAAAAAAAACCGTGCAAAGCCTAAATATAATCAAAAAATTAGAAGTGAACCATTTAGTAAAGTTGCAAAAGAAGGAAGGTACCGCAGGTTGCCCGGGAAAAAATAACAGAGACAGCCCAGACTCTCCCTTAAAGAACTGCTTCATAATTTTAAGAAGAATTTCAACTTGAAAAGCAAAATTTTGCAGCAAAATGCCCAAATGCGAAGATGTGTGCATATATTGTTCGACTTTCCTCTGGCATTATATTATATTTTAAACTAATTGTTACTAAAAATATGTATTTTAAGGTAATTGCACATGACAGGAAAGTCAAAGGCCAGGAATTTGGTTGTAATGGGGTACTTACGAAAATGGATCATCAAGTAAAAGTGGAAAATCAGAAAATGGCAATATCGATAGTTTACCCCTGAATTTTGCATCTTCCATATGGCTTCTCTGCTTGAATCAATCATGACAATCCCTCCTAAGAAAGTTCTGCATTGACATCCCATATCAGGATATGAAGTTCTGCATACTGCCAGTAAATCATATACTTGGCGGGACCTTAGGTGACAGTTGAAATTATTTTATTTACATCGTAACCAAAATTTTGAGTCTTAGCGTTAGCATTTAGTTTTGATGATGGAAGATGCAAACGGAAGTATAGCTAGAGCTAAGATGACTCACATATGTGGCAGAAAAAAATGTCCGCTATGAATGCAAATAAGTCAAGAGTCACATATTAAAAGCTAGACAGTAAATGAATGTGAATATTCAGTATTGCTATCATTTCGTTAACAACCTTCGAGGATTCAGCAATAGTATATTCCATCAACGCTACCACCAATACCTAGGCAATAAGCATTGCAGCAAGACCATAAACCAACGTTGCGGCAATGATTGTAGAAAAGTGCCTTTGGCAAAATGCTACCTGTTGGATGATTTTCCCCGAGGCTGTGTAATGTAAATTGATAGCAAATTAGATGTAGCTAGAATTTCTATACCCTAGTAAACCCCCCCACTTTTTTATTTCTTCTTTTCGTTTAATCCCCTACTGCTGAAATTCCGAGTGGTAGGTTTTTACTTTGACATCGTAGCGATACCTGATTACTTGAGTTACCTTCAGATTAGGGGACATTTCTCCTTTTATTGGGAAAAAAAATCTTTCTTTACTTTTCTTTCTTAATTTGGTTTGTCGGGCAATATTTTTCATTATCATAAAACCGGAACGGTTTTTCAAGTCGCAAAATAATTGCCTCTCTATGTAGGCAACGCTGATGCTGATTTCTAGGTCATGCAGCTTTGGAAAACTACACAAGCGTGACACATTTTTTAGCAAGGCAACTAGATTTTCCTAAACATGAAGTACTTATTTCCGTCTATTCTGAGTAAGAAAAAGAATTTTCTCTTTCCTTCTCTTTTCTTTTTGGTAAAATTCTGAAATCCGAATTAACCTCTAATCAGGAATTTAGCATTTTCTTCAAAAATTAATTCAATTCAATTAATTGAATGTAATCAAAGTTGGATTGATCTTGGCGTTCCGGTGGCGCAAGGCAGAGTTTCCGGCCGAAGAGGTCAGAGCTGGCTTGGCGGGGTTGTGACACGGAAATCAACCATTCTTACTTGCCAAGCACGAAACGATCACCTTCGTCTTTGTCGCATTTCGTTATCCACAGAATCTCATTGCTTATGTGCGCCATCTGCCTTTTATATTGTAGTAATTCAGGTAAGAACCATGCATGTTGATGATTCGCATTTCCATTTCCAAAATTATTCCAGCTATTATCAATTGAGAATTGAAGGAACGATTTTTATTTGATCTTTGGGGTATGACGCCCCTTTATCTGGTAGTTGCGAAGTTGCGTGGAATAAATCTGTTGTTCTATCATTATCGACAATTGAAGAGATTAAAAAATGGTTATTGCGTGGATTAATGTAAAAAACAGACCACCGGCTAGATTAATCCACGTATAAAAATTTCTGCTGATTTTCATGTTACGGGCTCTTAGAAATTACTTATTTTGAGATCCAGGATATTGGAGTAAACGCATAAATGACGCCAAAAACATTGAGAAGAAGACTCCATCATGGAGACATTGACGGCAAAGTGCAAGAGCATTTGGACACTTCGGAGAACTTAGATGCTTCAAGTGAGCCCTTGTTGGAGGACGCTGACTATAATAAGAGAGGAATTCAAAAGTTGGACAATTCAAAGGTGAGAGTAAGAGTTCTGCATTTCGAAAGTTAAAGAATTCAATTCTCCATTTTTCATTTGCAGATTAGGTAACTTTTCTAAACTTGCTTTCTACATTCAGGTATCCACGCTTGAAGATATATGGAATGATGAAAGGAAAAGGGAACAACTACATTGGACCTTCTTATATTCACAACTGATTACACAATGGGCGCAAACTCTAGGTATATGTGCATATATGATTTTCTGGGGTTTTCTCATAGTACATTAATATTTATCCAGACAAATGAGTATTGCATCACTTTTCTATTAATAAATCTTGATCACTTGCCCAACACGGATAGTTGTTTCATTAACTTATGGGAGGAACGGGGCACAACATAACATCGACTCATTAAGTGCTTCAATTTCACTCACAAAACTTGACCATACATAGTATATTGACTATCGAGTTAATCACATTTTCAAATATGTATCAATAACCAGATGTTTTGATACTATTAAGTACCCATATATGTTCATTCATGTTTAAGGGAGCAAAACGTATCTAGGAAATGTAGAGCTGAAATATGTTAAGGGGTGTTGATGCATGGTCAAATTCTAAGTACGTGACGGAAATACCAACATGTGCGGTATTGAAATTTCCCCCCTTTATTTGATATGTGACACGATGAGAGTTTTATTTTCTATGTTTGAAATGTGACACAGGAAGGTGGACTAGTGTACGGGTGTCATCGAGTCCTCTCTCAAAGTCTCAGGGTTCAACAAGTCCTCTCTCAAAGTGTCAGTGTTCATTGCTTTATACTTCGAAATCTTTGGAACTATAATATTTGTATGGTTGTGTTTTTTTACATAAAAAATTAATTAGAGAAAATAACATGCAACCATGGAGAGGATATTATATCCTCCTAAACAGAAAACAAAAAGAAAATGGAGCCACATTTGTGGTGATTGGAAATTGGAATAAGAAAATATTGAAGCTTTCAAACAAAATTAGTAAGCTTCGGGGAGTTATGCATGTTAATTTGCTGTAGCCAATAGATTTTTCATCTTTTTTCCCTCGTTGACAGATATAAAGATAATATCACTTTGGTTTTCCTGCAAAGTTTAGGTGATGCATTCTGCAACTAATTATTTCTTTTTGTCTTTGCAGCAATGGGTGCACTTGGATCGAGATCACTGATTTCTCGTCTTCTATCTCACTCTCCAAATGCTCCAAATAGACAAATTAACAGGATGTTCCCTCCTCCTCTCAGTCCTTCGCAGGTGTATTCTACGATCAATTATTTTCACTTTTCACCATGGTTATTTTTCACGTCCCCTAAGAGAATTCTTCTAAATTTCTATTGAGTAGTATTATTTATGTTTATGGAATGAAGTAACTGATAGAAGTAAACTTAGTGTTTTCTAGAGGTAGTACATGAACCATGATAAAATATCAAGGCACGAATCCACAAAATAGGGCTATGGTTTCAGAAAATTAGGCAATAGCAATAAATGGTTGGTTGTTGAAAATGACACTTGTAATTATTAGCATTGTTTTGAAAACCAGAGTGAATAAGCTAACTCAGACTGGTTAACCTATAAAGCAGACCATGGTCCAGTTAACCTATGTGTAAATTCTGCTGTTCTTCGGTGTATGTGGTTGGAGCAGAATGCATTCAGTTTCAAGAGTGTTTCTATGCCTTCGTGGAGTTCATGGGACAAGGTTTTTTATGGTCTCTCTTTGCTGCAAATGTGATGCACATTATTTCTTTTTAGAGAGCGTCTTGTCTCGTATGTAGAGAGATTGGATAATTTTGTGTTTTGTTCCTCATAGGATCTCTTATTTTACTTCAAATAATCTGTGTTAGTTATGATTTTAACACATGATATCCTTTCTTAGGAAGAAAGACTCAGACATGTACAGGAACGGCTTCAAGTTTCCTTTGATGGTTCTAGAACGGAGCACCAAGTATGTGACTTACCCCATTTATTATTTCCTAATACTTTTTTTTTAAACTTATCACTAACCCAGCATTCTGTTTAGCTACACTTAATTACTCACTGATTCTGCTGTTTATGGTATTAATAAATTAGTATGTTACTTTGCACTTTATTTTGTGGATTTTCTATTTTTTTATCCATGGATGCTAGACAGATAATTTTTAGCTCTTTTCCCTTATCTAGATTATGGCCTGGTTGACTGCTTCACTGGTAATTGCATGATTTTTGGGTTTAATAACTTCAAATTCCTCCACATGGACTAACTGAAAAAATGGCAAAAGACTTATTTTATGTTTCCTTTGTTGCAGGCCTATCTATAAAGCTGTACCCATATAGTGTTTGTGATGCCTTATTATGAATTGGAAAACATATAATGGTCAATAGTTACTTGGTTATAAGTACTAAAATAATTCAAAATTTTTGTGTTGCAGGATGCACTGAAACAATTGTGGAAATTGGCTTTTCCTGACAGGGGCCTTCCTCCTCTTAAATCAGAGCTTTGGAAGGAAATGGGATGGCAAGGTGAGGACCCTTCAACAGATTTTAGGTATGGAATCAAACTAATATATTGTACTCTGAAGAGGGAAAAAGTGGGCAGATAGAATTAGTTTAATGGAGCAACTGGTAATGAAATTTCAGAGCATGGATTTTGTAGGGTGAACAATGGGAGTTTAGTTAGAGTGAGTAAGATAAGTTATACAAGAATTTGTTGATTTCTTCATATGGATGTGAAACTTAGCTGTGATCATTGTGGCAATAGAGGGAGAGGGAGGGGGGGGAGTGAGACTTAGAAAGCATGCTGTAAACCAATCATGTTTACATTCTTCAAATCAGGATTTTTTTTTCCAATTATGTGCTTGTAACGACCATACATCTGGACTTACTGGTTTCCTAACATTAAAAATGCAGTACATCTTTACCATCTTCGTAATCAAGACTCATTCAAGAAACACTACATTGGTAACCGGACTTGCTAACATAGAAAAAAAATCAATGACTTCTAAAAAAATTCTTCCTTTTTCCATGTACAGGTCCCAGGCATAATCTTTATGAAACATATACAGTTCTTCCCTTTCTGATAGAAATTCCCTAGTTCTAAGTCTCCTCTCTGTCTAATGTTTATCTCCATAGTCATGGACCAACAAGATCCTTATCATTAAGCCTTAGTTCTGGATGTCTTGATAGCTTGATTTTGGAAATTGCGCATAATCTCAAAACAAATAGGTTCAAGACTTAAAGTTAAGAGCAATCTTTATCAAGTTAGAAGTACTTATTTTGAGATTTATATTATCGATGTGTTGACATGAATTCTTGTGCATTATCTGCAGAGGCGGAGGATATATATCATTAGAGAATCTCATCTTTTTTGCCCAGAAGTTTCCAGTGAGTTAATTTTCTTGCTTATGCATGTCTGCTTGTATTTTTTTGACCTGTTAGTTTTCTTCATCCTGCTTCAGTAAACATGAGTCTTAGCCTATTGAAGTAAAACGATTGAACTTGTCACTTCCCTTACAGTGTTTTTGTTAGATCAGTGGCAAACTTTGATTCCTAACCTGCTATTAGACAGTGTTTTATGTTTTTTGTGTGTTATGCATTTGTTATTATTTGTATTTGCACATTTATTCTTATGAGCATAGCATATCCATGTTGTGAGTCATATTCCACTGTGTAATGTCCTTTTGGTTGTGGTGAAACATATCTATGTGGCTCTGACAGGACTCATTCCAGCGGTTATTGCATAAAAAAGATGGAACCAGAGCAGACTGGGAATATCCATTTGCTGTAGCTGGAATCAATGTATCTTTCATGTTGGCACAGATGTTGGATCTTAATTCAGGTAACATAAATTTCTTAAATGGAGAAATTCAGTGTAGTAGGAGTGGTGGCTGTCTCCAGAAAGTCGAAACTTAGTGATAGAACTTACTCCACAAGTTCAGAAAAAAGATAAGAGGAAGCCTGTTCTCACTAGTTACAAGAGTGCGCTGATAAGACATTGTTGTTGACAATGAAGCACACACAATTTCTTCTTGTTTATAACTGATGTTAAGTGAACCGACCTAATGAAATGTTAGTTTATGAAGCGACCTTCTCAGATAAAATATTCTTTTATTATCCTTGCAGGGATTCCATCTTCTTCGGCAGGAATCCGTTTTCTAGAGATGCTTGAAGAGGATGAAATGACATTTGATAACCTTTATTGTATTGCCTTTCAAATGATGGATGCGCAGTGGCTTGCCAAGCGTGCTTCCTATATGGATTTTAATGTAAATATTTAGTCGTATTCCGTGTATCTTTTAATTTCTTTTACCCATATAGGGTACCATTCATTTTCTTATTCATTTTATTTATTTATTTATTTATTAGGATGTTCTGAAGGCCACAAAAACACAGCTAGAGCGTGAGCTTGCTCTTGAAGATATAAGCAGTGTGAAAGATATACCAGCTTACAACTTGTTGAGATAATTGTATGGAAATTTAGTCAATTTGGGGTACCCTCATGTTAATATCAAATGCATACGCAATTTTTGTAATTTATGATGAAAATCGATTTGAAGAGGATCTGAATTGTCAGATCACGTCTTCTGGAAATAAACTGCATCAAAGCATATGCTCAACACAAAGGAACTCGTTCAGAAAATGTCTGGACCCAACAAATTCAGGATGGTTTTGACCCTCGAAGTTGACTTGCCACGTAGTTGTCTGGTATTCTTGAAAGGCATAATGTGACTGATAATTGTTGCAGGGTTAATTATTTAGCTGAACTTTATAGCATTTTAAGCCATATTAGCTCATGATGTTTTCTGGTGGTTACAACTGTGTTTTGGTAGTAAAACCTTTTGACTATATATATGAATGGACATATTTTTCTCCTTTCTCTTCTGATAACCAAGAAAACTTGTAAACCTACATATTTTCACATCACATGACAATTTGTTCATTAAATCCTATGAAAAAAGCTAGTTTGCTTTTGTTGGGTTGTTCTAATACCAAAAAGCAACAGAAGGAAACTATTACATCCAAAAAAACAAAGGAAAATGCCATTTCATATCAAACAGCATAAGAATATATGATGAGGAAATTACTAGAATTATAATATTTATATAATCTTGAATAAATAGCAGAAGCTTGACAACAGAGAGACTGCCTCCAGCCACCAACTAAACTTAAAACGAGAACCTCAAAGCATTTAATTTGAAGTTGGGATAATTTTTCTAATGGTTTTAGAGCATCTAATATGAATTGATACCTACATATTCACAGGTCCTTGCATATATTCCTTAAGCTAGACATTTAATCTGTCGTTTGATTCTTGCTGCTCCACTGCAGCCCACTCGTAATACGATTCTGAGCTATCTCCACCTGCAAACATTAACATATAACTTTTGCAAAGGCTGCTGCTTCTTCATCGCTTAATAGTTTTTAAAAGAAGACCAGGATAAAAGACAGATATTGGTGTCAATTACCTGATTGTCCCAATCAGTGTTAAGTGTGATAGTAGCCAGACCAAAATGAGTCCATAAGTATAAAGCAGCAGTGAAAACCTTGTTCCCTACTAGAGGAGTCAAAGCTGTGTTGAACCAGATCTCCAGACGGTAAATAAAAAAAAAGAAAGAAAGAAGAATCAAATCAATAAGAAATAGCTTTGAGTTGATAGAACAAAAATATAATAGTGCTAGTTCCATGGAAATTTGAGCCCTGAATGAAGCTATGGCACATACTCCTGAAGAGGACCCAAACGAAACTGATTGTTTCTTTATTCTTGATGATGACTATAACACCAGAACTTGATTAGTTTTCACAAGTTTCTTACCACAACTCAGCTCCAGAAGAGAAGGAGAGCTTGGTGACGGGCCAAAGATCCTTGCAAGCCAAAATTGAGAAAACTTTTCAAGTTTCAGGGCGTTTATATATGCGTAATAAGCATGAGCTGACCCGCATTAGAAACCCAGTATGGCAACACGGCTGATGCCATTGCTCCATTAAGCCCAAACTTGAACTTAACAGTCAAAAGCCATGACCGTATCAGATGAATGGAAATCGAAAATGCGGCAAGGTAGGCGATGATCGTGTTCTTGCTCTCTGGTTGTAGGAACATCTGACATGGGAGTGAAAATATGAGAGCAAGAACCACGGCTATTGACCAGAGAGAGATGCTTGCTGCTACTTCTGCAATACTCTCTTCTTGACATAGCGACTTCAGAATTGGGGTTGTGATGATGATGAAAACAGGAAGAAGAAAGATTGAGGTCAAGAACAACACAATCCAAGACCTCTGAAGATATAATCCAAGCATCTCATACTTTTTTGCCCCATAAGCTTGCCCACACAGAATTTCTAACGCACTCGCCATTCCTAGCTGCAAAATTTTTCGTCATTCGCGTTCACTTCACAGAGTATTTGATGAAATGAAAAAGCTGACAATAACAAGCAAATTAAAGGAAGAATCACCAAAACGCCATTAGCGAACCTAACTAGGACTGTCATAACCAGAGCATAAGCAGCAAGTTCAGTGGATCCCATGTGGCCAATGAAGGCTTGAGTAATTACAGTTATACCAAACGTCGAAAACGTGGTGAAGAAGGCAGGACCAGCCACCACCCACATCTTCTTGCTCTCTTTCCATACCCTTTTCTTCAGTGAAGACTCTTCGTCTTCTTCATCAGTGAACTCCTCTGGTTTGGTTGGCTTCTGAAAAAGCTTTTCCTTTAGCTCCTCTATCATCTTCTCCGGTAGGGATTAATGAAAAAGTATGCAGTGCAATAGCTCACGAGGAGACAAGAAACATTAATATGTGAAGGGATTGCTATGTTATACCTCTACATAACCTTTTCAGGGTCATTTGCTTTCGTACTATACATGGTATCTATCTATCTATCTTCTTTAGGATATCATCGTGAATACCCTCTTTTCTGCATGCCGACACGTTGTCTCTTATTTTCTATCGTTTTGGACTCGGTCGCCTTTATCTGCACATCGTTTTCTAGTTTGTACATGAAGTGCTTTTATTTTTCTTTTTTAAACGATTTTATAATCCCCAGATTATTTAGGTATTCTCCTCAAATATTCTTCCCATTTCAATACTTGTTCAAATACGTTCCTTCATCCAAAATTAGCATATATTTTATATAGATATCACCACAATCCTTGTAAAACTAGTAGGGAAATGAAGCAAAAGGGAAAACTTGATTGATGACCGTGAATGTATAAACTTATGGGTTGTAAATTGTAATCGCTTGACTGTTGTGCGTGAAAATGATTGAGTTAATAATTGCTAACAAACAAACTTGAATGGCAAATATTCTGGAGAGGGACCAGGAAGATGTGGACAAATAAACGAGATAGGCATGAGGAAGTTTCAAATTGTTTTATTCTCCCTCTATATATGAAAGTTCCAAATTTAGATTTTACAGTAATTTTTTGTTATTGTTACCTACTTAATTTATCAGAATTTTACTTCGACTACATCTAAATTTAACCCGAGTCATATATCTGACTATAGTAGGTAAATATTTTAACGAAAAAATTTTATATACGCTAAAATTTAAACTCGAGATTTTATTTAAACGATACTGAACTGTTTACCACTCGAACTAATTCCGTTCATGATTTTATAGGAAATTAATGGATGACATGAAGTAATGCTTCATGCCTCTACAGGGACTTATTAGTGCTTTCATCGTTGATAAGAATACAATTGGATTGAGTATCTTGTCTCATCCTCATATTATATTTTTCCGAAGCAACCTAATAATAAATATTTAAAATTTTTGCTAAGCCAAGTCGTTTACAATACTCAATCAAGAATCATAAAAGCCTATTTACTTAATCGTTGGAATTGAGCATTTGACCCTTCATATCATTCAAGAAGAAGAAGAAGTGCCATAATGTTACAATGATAATTGTCCTGCAATCTGTATTGAGCTCTGGCCAATGTGTACTCCCTCTTATTGTGTTCTTAATTTACAGCTCCAGCATGAGAAGAGCCTAAAGCCAAGAAGGAAGAAGCACAAAAAGGCCAAGGAATGCCGCTTCAATAGGAGACATCTTTTTTTTATATATATAATATTAACTATATCATATTACTAAATATTATAATTTTAGAGTTTATGATTGTTTCTCCTAATATATATCTCATAGGAATTAAATTTGAGAGTTAAAATGATCTAATAGATGTAATAAAAAATATATTGTTAATGCATAGATTGTTATTTTTTTGTAACAAAACTCAATATGCTTTAACAAGATTCTATTGGGCCTCAACAAAGCAACGAAAAAGAAAACCAAACATAACTTTAGCTGATAAGCTTAGACATCCAACATCTATGCTCTTTAAATTGTAAGGTTATAAAGTAGAAATTTATTTATTTTATATCAAACAATATATATATATATATATATATATAATACTCAATCCATCCCATCCTTAAGGTACAAATTATAAATCAATTTATAGATATTTGGGAAAAATTGGTAGTACTAGTTATTTGCAAAGTGTATGCGATAATTTTTAAAAAATATTCTTTTTTTAATTATTTATATTGAAATTACCTATTATCAAAAGTCTCTTAATACATAGACAAAGTGATTAAAGTCGGATAAAAATTTTAATATATGTAGTCGATATAAATAATTTAAAAAAATTATAAATTCATAAATTAAAATGGATCAGAGTCTAATATTTATTATCAAAATATATCTAATAATTAACTTATTATATTTAAGATCCCAAATGTCTTTCTTCACTGCTGCATCATGACTTGCAGTAGTATAGACACGTGGCTTCCTCTAGAATTTGACCGTTATCCATATATAACACCATGCTCCAAAGTTTAATCCAGATGAACGTAAAAGATTAAATTATATAGTGAAATTAAAACACTGATATGGTAATTATTTTTTTATCCAATCAATTTATTAAAAATTTATTTTTATTATATTTAAATTTAACTTATATCATATATTTAGTTATAATATGTGAGTCTCTTAATAATATTTTTTTATATATGTTAAATTTTAAATTTTAAATTAATATAATAATTTAAAATAAAGGAGAATGGGAGTTGTTTGGAGGAAGGTTAATGGTAGACACGGGCTGTATGGAATCCAAAAAAAAAAAAAAAAAGGAAAACTCGCAATCAACCGCACAATTTTAGAAATTGGTGTTATACAAAGTGCCTGTTTAAAAATTTAAAAGCCTTAATTTTAAATTAAAATTTAACTCAAAATCTAAATTTAAAATTTTTTTAAAATAAACAGCCATATTTATTCAAACAGACTTTTAAGCTAAACTATGATTTAAAACCAAAGTTTCAGATAAACTGGTCAGAGTAGCTTATAAAACAGTAAACCACTTATGAACTAACCAATTACTATATTACCCCTACTTTTTCTTACACTATCTCTCCTCTCTCTTATTTTTTTACACTATCTCTCATCTCTCCAACTTTTTCTTATACCATCTCTCATACTTTTTCTTACACCCTCTCTCCTCTCTCATACTTTTTCTCTTTTCTTTCTTACACTATCTCTCCTCTCATCTCTTATCTCTCCTTATTTAATACTCATACCCTTTTTCGTAATTTACCAATAATAAAAGTACTTTTAGAAATAACTATCCAAACACTCATTTATTTAAAACTATTTTTTTTATAATCTCTTCTTTAAAAACTCTTTTTTATAAACTATTTAAAAATTCTTTTTTTTTATAAATTTATTTTTAAAATTCTATCTGCCCATAAAAAAAAAGTGCAACAAAATTTGAACTACCAAGTGATATGACGTGGTTCATAATTTTTTAAATTAAAAAAATTAGGAACCACATGTAATAGTCTGAAGCTCAGGTCCCAGCTATTATCCAACAGGGTGCGTAACTTTCAAATTTAAAGGGAGAGCGACAAACAGCGAATGGGGAGCAAAGCAGGTCGCCGGAGCCGACGCAAAACCAATCAAATGCCAACCCCGACCAACTTGTGAACTTGTGATACCGACAACCTCTTTTCAACTTAATCAGGCCTAAATAAAAAGCATCTTTGTTATAGAGTTACTTATATTGTCCATATTCAAACAAAAAGCCTTACCTAAACTTGTAATCCAGCCATATATGGCCACATTAAAATTAATCTGCGACGAAATTCATTTTTCGTAGTATTTAAAAAAAAAATTGATGATTACAATCGTCTCGGGTGGAATCTGACTGTAATCTGCAACCTCAAAGTGGGAAACATATGGCTTGTTCTTAAAATTTATAAATTTAATTTAGTTAGAAAATATAGTCAATATATAGAAATAGAATGCGTATTCTTTGGAATGAAGGTAGAATATCTATACATAATATTGATTGATTAATTAACGCTTCCTTCCAGATTCCAGCTGGTAGAGTAATACTACTTAGTTTGATTATGCCGGAAACGGACAAAACTAAAGCGTAAAGCGAAAAAGATAAAAAGAAAATAAACGTTGGCATTTGCTCTTCCCGGTGCCTCCCCACTTCAAAATAATCACGTTATCCTCTGTCCCTCTGTGGGATCAGTACATTCCATGATTAATGCCCGAAATAATAAACGAGCCAAGAAAAAAATGTATTCTTTTTCTTTTTGTGTCCAATAAATATAACCAAGAAAGAAAACGAACTCCTATTTTCCTTCTCTGGTCTCTGTGAACCGATTTCGGCCAACAAAGACGTTGTTTTGTTGTTCAGGCGTCAGGGTCCTCTGATCTTCTCCCTCGCTATTTCTAAAGCCCTAAAAACCCAAGATCCATCACTGCCACGGTGCAATTTTCAGTGCTCGATTTCCCCGTGTCTCGGCTGAATTTGCATTTCGTGGCGACCTTTGTGATTTTGGTCACGGTTTTAGGGTTTTTACTTCCTGATTACTCCGTCCGTTTCTTCGATAAATGGCGAGCAGAAAGGAAGATGAGAGAAACGAGAAGATTATCAGAGGTCTTATGAAACTTCCGCCCAATCGGAGATGTATCAGCTGCAATAGTCTGGTATTTCTTGTCTCTCCTCCGAATTTATCTTTCTCTCTTTCATTTCTTGGTTTCGTTTCCTCGTTCGGCTTGCGCATGTATGCTGTGGTTCCGATACATTTCAGTTTTTAAGTATATCAATTCCGTAGTTCTTTGAAAGCTAAACCCTCCGGCCGTTGGCTGGTTTAGTTGCTGAGAATCTTGATGGCTTGTAAGTCTTACAGGTTGTTGGCCTGGATAGTCTTATTTCAAGGTACTGCCTTCCCTGTTACGGTACCCAAATTGTAATGCCTTAGCTGAAATTTTCGCATTAATACAAGTGGTTATCAACGATGTGACGCAACCAATATTTTAGGGCAGCTTAAAACATTTTTTTTTTATTTGGAAATTGATCTTGTAATAACCCTCTTCTTAGTAGCTCTCAATGCAGGGCGGTATAATCGTACGGATTTATTTTCTACGAATCCTGCATTATCTGTGATCAGTAACACTTGAAGAACTTCCTGTTTTGAAAGTTTATCTTTTATTAGACGATTCACTGTTAATCACTCAATTTACATTTTTTTTAATTTTTCTTACAGGGTCCGCAATATGTATGTACGACTTTTTGGACCTTCGTTTGCATGACATGCAGTGGGATACAGTGAGTTGTTTTTCTCCCGTTGTATTCAGAATGTTGAAATGTACCTTGTTTTTCAATAGAGACAGAAGATTCCTATATTAATACTTCTACTATAAATCATAAACAATTGATTTGAGAATTTGGTGCACACCATACTTGCAGTTTATTTCCTAAGTTCTGTTAATTGTTGTGCTTATAGCTGTAGTCAAGAAAATGACCATTTTAAGCGGTAAAATGTTCTGCATTGTTGTGGGTAGTTTCTAGAATCTCAAATTTAATTAAAAAACCTGAAGTTCTAAATGAGAAATTGTCACACTATTATTTTGGTTTCCTTTTGCAATTTTTCAGTATGTCAGGACGATCATGGAAAAGAAGAACAACCAATGCAAAAATTAATGCTTTCTCATGGAGTATTTTCCCCTAATTGTGTTGTGTCTTTCTTTAAATACAAACATGGGACATTATCAAAATTAACAGTTTCTTAAACATATGTTACATTACTTGGTTGGCTTCACGATTTTTTGTGTAAAAGTATATGGCTCTTTTCTCATAGTTTAACTATGACATGTTATCCTTTCCAGAACTAGTATTTATTCCTGATATTAAGTAGTGGAACTTCATCGGAGCTTCATTGGTGTTTATACATGATATATAGTGTATGGTTATTAAAATTGCCTGTCTACTTTAATGTCATGCAGTCGTGAATTTACTCATCGAGTTAAGTCTGTATCAATGGCAAAGTTCACTTCTCAAGAAGTAGAAGCTCTTCAAAATGGTGGCAACCAGGTAAAGGGTGAAGTTTCTTTGGTCTGATATTTGGAGCTGCCCTTAGTTACATCCTAAAATGAGTTTATCTATGTGTAACTTGATCCAGCGTGCAAGGGACATATATTTGAAAGATTGGGATTTCCAAAGGCAGCGTATGCCAGATAGCAGGTGCAATCATTGTTAAGAGCAAAAAAATATATCATAATCGACAAGTATATTTGTGTATGTGTGGATTTGATCACTTAAAATGATCATGCTTTACTTTTGCAGCAATGTTGACAAAATAAGGGAGTTTATAAGGAATGTGTACATCGAGAGAAGATATGCTGGAGCAAGGTCCTCTGACAAGCCTCCAAGAGATACGCAGGCAACCAGTCTTTCTTAGTACTGATAAATGAAATCAATAAGACACTAATCCTATAGATCTGAGTTAATTATCGCCCTCCAGTTCAATACTTATGTGTTTGTTTGGCAATTGACTGTAGAGCCCTAAAATCCAAGGAGATGACACAAGGCGGGCTAGCTCTTATCATTCTTATTCTCAAAGTCCTCCATATGATTATCAATATGAAGATCGACGGTATGGAAGACAAGCAGCTGCATTGACCAGGAAGCCTGGTTCAGATAAAGGAGGTCGTTATGAAGGGAAGATGTCTAGTATTATTTATAGTCCTGGGCGCTTCAGTGACCATGCATCTGAGGATGGCTTTGCTAATGAGGGATCTGGTCCAAGAATTTTGGACTATTCTGTGTCTAGTGCTGGTGCTGTGCAGTCTCCTAAGTTTCATAGGGACATGCGAAGAAGTCCATTCCATCAGCATTCTAGTGCGGGGTCAAGTGAAGATGTATGGTCTCCATCACGGTATACATCTCTGGAAACAATTGTCAAGGGTGATTCAGATGGACATCATCCACAGGTAAGTTATTTTTTGTTATTTGTTTCATATGAGTGTGCAAAGACCAACCTTTATGTAATTTCCTCTTTAAATTGACGAGCAATTGGCTGCATTTTATGAAATTTTTACTTTTTATTATATGGACGTTCTTGGTGACTGGTGATTATGTAGACATTTTTTATTCTGTATTTGTTAATTTTCAAGTGCTCGTGATCTTATATATATATATAACATGTTGATTATGCCCTTTTCTTTTACTTGACATGATATTAACCAGTGTCCTTTACCCAGAGAACCACACCACGGGGATCAACTGACTGCAATCCATCATCCAGTAGATCTTTCAGTTCTGGTGGTTTAGATTTTTTTTCAGAGCCTGTCCAAGCTTCTGGATCTAATCAAGATAAGGTGTCTGCCATACCAGCATCACAACAATCACGTCCAGCAAGATCAGTTAGCTTGGATCTTTCAAATGCAGCTGTGGCATCTCAGCCATCGTATTCGCCACCTATTGATCTTTTTGAGTTTCCAGCATCATCTCAGGCTCCATCAGTGGATTTGTTTCAACCATCTATTTTGTCTTCAGCTCCATCTTCGAATGAAAATCAACCGTCACAAACATCTCAGTCCTCATCTATTGAGTTCTTTGCGGATGTTTCTAAGCAGCAACCTGCTGCTCCATCAGATAACAAGTCACCAGAGTTCTTTGTTCCTAAAAATGAAGGATGGGCAACATTTGATATCCCTCAGCACACAGCATCTCCTGCACAAGTTGAAATTCCAACAGTAGTTCCTTCAACTGACAAGTCTTTGCTGGAGTTATTTGATCCATTTTCAACTGCAAATGCCAACAAGCAGTGGCCATCTTTTGACACTTCTGGTGTTCATGAACCTTCAACCACCTCTAATGCATGGCATGGTGGTGTGCAGAATGGAGAACAAGCTTCCATATCCGCAGCAAATGCTCAAGTAAGCAATCTCAGATATTGGATTTGATAATTCTTGTTTTAAACCCCATGAGAAATTTGTGACGCTACATATTTTCTTTTCTCTGCCCCTTCAAGTATTAGACCATGGAACAAATTGAAAATTAAATCAAGTTTTGTATGCTGATCCTGTACAGCCATGGAATGCATTCGAAGATTCTGGTTCCCACCTTCCTGTACATGCTGTTAATCAAGGGTTGCAACTGCATAACCTTCCATCAAGTGATGATCAATTTTTAAGCTCAAAAGTTTCTGAGGTTGGTGCATGTATGCTGTAATATGATGATAGTTGCCAAGGTTTCGGGGACAAGAAATTCTAAAACGTTTGCTTTTACCAGGGTTCCAAAGGTGGGGTGCAAGACTTTGCCCCTATTGGTGCATTCGATGATAATATTCAATCAGATGTTAGTGGTTTACCATATTCTCCAACTGTGCTTCCTCTGATGGTTTGTGCTCTTTACGTCGCTTGAGCTTTTTTTCTATTTCAGTTGGTGTTTTTGTTCGTGTTTTCTGTTATTAATTCTGTCTCCTTCCAGGAAGAAACTCAACTCAGTGCAACCCACCAGAAATCAACTAATCCATTTGATCTTCCCTTTGAATCTGATGTAGAGCACAACAATATGGTATGTGATTGATTGTTGGTAGATATCTATGTTTATCAGGATGTTACTTTTGATGTTCCTGACTTGATACTTCCTGTTGAAGATGGTAGTAAAACAATTCTTGAGGGTTGGCCCAAAGAAAAGAAAATCTTGAGTCTTTTCCTAACGTGTTTTCTTTTATCAACTGCAGTTCCTTGATCTGAGCTCATTGCAAGCTGCGCTGCCTGATTCCCAGTTGGCTCCCGCATACCGTGGAGATAATGGTATAGCTGAACCATGGCTCCCGCAAAGTGTGACCCCATATATTTCTTCTGCTGGACAAGGTAGTCTTCCAAGATTTCTACTAGAAGTGCTAACATCACCAGAATACTTTTATTTTTTATTACAACCATTACTGGACTTCATGCTTCCCTTCAGTTTGAATCATCTTGTATTTGTGTGCACAAGTAAATGCAATTATTCACATGAATGTGGTGGCAGGATTTTCTTATTGTCCTTTATATTCTGATTTTGGTTCCATTATGTAGGTGGTCTATCCTTCATGGCTGCGCAGCCACCAAGCCCTCAAATATCGTAAGTTGCATCATGTCCTTACATTTTCTTTTTGAATCCAAATAATGGTACTTGTGTTTGTTGCTGCTTTTGTCTGAATATAACAGTTTGTCTTCACTCTTTCCAATAAATAAAATTTTATAGTCAGGGACGGAAAAGTTATTTCTTTAAGCATTTTTCATTTGACCATGACCTTTCCATACAATTGACTTGCTGAGTTGCTTATTTACAGGAACATCCAGACGCAAGGGCCCGTTGCATCCTTTGGGGGCAATCCTTTTGCATAGGATTCGGTTGTGTATAGTGTGGTGTTCTTTGCAAGTAAAAATTTATGCATGGCCATCCAATAGCTACTCATATCATTAGTGTGATTTATTCTTAGTCATACTGTTTTCAATTACTTGTGCAGTGAGTGAGGCCTTGCAATTCATGGTTCCTGCGGCACACTGGCCATGATTATTAAATTACGTTGTTCTTAGAAATCAGAATTATGGATCAGCAGTTAGTGTTCTGGCAACCATTGTAATTTAATGTAGACAAATCGGAATTTAGGGTTGAGATTTTTGACTCATATATATATATATATATATATATATATATATTGTAATTGTAATTTATTTCCCCTTTAGATTCTGTATACGAAATAACCGTTTGATTTAATCATTGTGCAAGAGAGAGGATCAGATATTATTGAAAATTTAGACGCCAATCAAACAATAAAAAAACGCAAAATTGATCTTGGAAAAAATTCTCTCTCCCCGCTTGTGCATGGAATATGGTGAAAAGGCAAAAGCCTCTTCACAAGAAAGTGGATTTAAGCATTACGATAAAAGATGTATCCGTGGCAAGTATGTATAGTGGGTTTCATATGCTTCAAAATCATTAGAAGGATGAAACTGACTGATTTGTGATAAAAGATGTCCAACTGCGTAATGAGTTTTGATTGCTTTCAGTTGAGTTTGTGTCAGTGATCTCATTCGCTACTGACAAATCTCAAAAAGCAAACTAAGGGGTGCTCAAATGTCAAGGATCCCACGCATACACTTCAATCGCATAAATGAGAATAATGTGCAGACCAGAGGGATAATCAAATCTCAGTTGTATGATTAGAGAAAAATTATAAATAAAGTGGGGGGAAAGTGAAATCTCCTAGCTTTGCCGACGAGCCGTGGTGCCACGTGACTCAGAAAAAGAAAAAGAGAAATTAAAAAAAAATATATTAAAACTTGCTGCATTGGGTTCCTATATTGACTGCGTAATAAAGTTAGGTTGAAGGGAGGTAGATGAGTGAGTGTAACTTTCTAGTCATCGAGTATATAAGCAAACACTCACATGCAGTGCTAACATGTGAAAGCTCTACACTGCAAACAAAAATTAAGAGGAGGGTGAGACACAGATTTGCAGCCATGGGAAGACCTACTTGCCGTGACAAAGTTGGGATGAAGAAGGGACCATGGACTCCTGAGGAGGATATCATCCTTGTTTCTTACACCCAAGAACATGGCCCTGGAAATTGGAGATCAGTCCCTACTAATGCCGGAAATTAGTTTCATTCACTTTTCAGATCCAAACTCTTGCAAATTTTCATACTCTTTGACATACGCTATGATAATGGCTTGTTCTTGATCTATAACTGATATAGATAAAATCTTCTTCTGTGATTAAAAAGGGTAGTCAAGGCGCAGCAGAAGTTGCAGGCTGAGATGGACTAACTACCTCAGGCCAGGAATCAAGAGAGGCAACTTCACACCTCATGATGAAGGAATGATAATTCATTTGCAGGCTCTTCTGGGAAACAAGTAATCTTCTTCAGAAACATCTTCCTGCTGTATGATTTTTTTCTTTGCTTAAATAAAAAAGAAAGAAGATTCAGCCACATACACAGCTTCACCAGTCACCTCGTGTCTTTTTCAAATTAAACAGAAATAAATTTTTATATTTTTTAAATGATATCTGTCTGAAGTTGTGAAGTTATTGATGGTTGAGCAGATAATGATATAAAGAATTCTTGGAACACACATCTAGCAGCACTTCATCATCTCTTAGGCTTAGTCATCAGTCTCAGTCCTGCTCCTCCACCTATGCCTCAAGCACTGAGAACATCTCACGCCTCTTACAAGGTTGGATGAGATCATCACCAAAAGCAGACACTAGTCTTCTCCAAGTAACCAAAGACAAAGCTTCAAAACAACAACGTTAACAGCTTCGAAAACAGTAACAAGCCGATGATGATGAAGTCTGCATCAGTACCTGCTGCTTTAAACTTTGTGTCGTCCTATCATCATCATTACGCAAAATATGAGCAAGAGGGTGGAGATATGGTGTCCCATGAAGAATTCGATTCCATTCTGTCGTTAACCTAAACAATGCTTGGGACAAGTTAACTCGTGATTCTGAGAAGGTTCATCATGATAAGCAGAGATCAGATAGCAATAACAATGCTCCTCCAATATCGTTTCTTGAGAAGTGGCTGTTTGAGGAAAATGGGGGCCATGAGGAGATGATGGTCCAATATCGTTTCTTGAGAAGTGGCTGTTTGAGGAATATAGGGGCCATGAGGAGATGATGGAACTATCACCCATGTTCTAATATATTACAGCAACGTACAAGATCAATCCCTGATAACTATTCTGGGGTATGACAATTAGAAAAACATGACCAGTCTGAGAGGAAAGGACGCAAGACAAAAAAACAAAAAGAAAAAAAAAGTTAGGATTTTTATTCTATATATGAGGAGGGTCTTGTAGTTAGGATCTCTCTCTTTCAACATGTAACTAGGCGTTTATGAATGATTTATCTCAAGCAAGCATAGTGAATCAATTAACCCATCAGCTCACTGCCTTGTAAAAGATCCTAAATCTTTACTTGAGCATGAGCCCTAATAATAAGTAATTTTCTGATATTCCCTTGGTGCACTTTTGAAATTTTTAAAACTTGATGTATATATCCTTCTTTTTACCATTCCCTTTTTTTGTTGTTGCATGTAGAATCTATACATGAATACACACACAGACACATATGTGTGCTTGGTCCATATATAAGTGATCAATTAGATTGGAGCCTATGACGTGACCACTATTTTCTAAGTGTATGTAGAGGCTTATTGTGCTCACTAAAAATCATTGATGCCATGGCCAGTAAACTTTAATTGATGCTAGGTACAAAACATTTCAGAGAAAGGGCATTTGAATTTGAGACATACACAAAAATATAGGCAAAATACCCATAACAGAAACATATATTGGCTTCGGCCCTAGGGTCAAACTGATACCCATATTCTTCACCTAACCCACAACCTCGGTTAGATGCTTAGATCTTTCTCAAAAAAGGAACTAATGAAAAGTGAGAATTAGTTAAACCACCCTTATATTACATATCATCATTGTTTATTTGGAACTCAAATCACATAATGAAGAAAACCCCAGAGAAGCGTTTCTCATAATAAGCATGTTCACAAGTGGGTCTGAATTCCCCCTTGAGCTTAAGCTTTTGGAGACTTGGAATCATATAACGTCCTAATTCAAAGGCTTCCCACTAAAACTAGGTAACTAATAGAAATTTCCTCAATACAATCTATGTTATAAATTGACCCATAAGCTTACATGTCAACGTATTATGCATTGTGGGGTCAAGAAGCAAAAAAAGAAAAAGAAAAGAAAATAATCTCACAACAGTTGAACATTGTTCATTGGGCAAAGGAAGTGAATGGAAGGCCATGGCAAAATACCAGAACAAAAGAATGAAAAGTCATATATGACATATTGCACATCAACTCAGACCTCTTTTCATCCTGTTTGAGCTCAGCTCCAAGCATTCTGTTGCACAAATTTTGGGTTTTAGGGGACAGAAAAGGACCGTTATTAACGAAAGAACTGATTCTAAATTCACCCGTTGATATGATCATACCTATACAGAGCATAAGGCAGCTTCTTTAATGCGACCATGAGATCAGCTCATCAAACATCCATAAAGTATTTAGCAATGACACACGCTGTTACATTCTCTGAACCTCTTCGTACATTGAATTGAAGAGAGCAGTGGATATGTACCTCTCACCAAAACTTGGAAATATAACCTTCATTCATGAAAAAATTAAAAAGATTAAAATGAAGTGTTTCTTCGTGAGAATGATACTCTGTAAAGGCGTCAATCAAAAGCATAATTTGGGTATTTCTAGTAGAATCTAAGAAAGTCAAACTGTTTAAATAGAAATGGACTCACTACTATAAGTTTTCTAGCATTCTCAGGCCGTCTTGCTACACTTATGGCAGCAGCTGCAGCAGCTCCTGAAGAAATCCCAACCTAACCAAAGTTTGAAACGGTTGTAATATAATACATATCCTGAAAGATACAAGCTACTTCCCACGTCTCATTAATATTGCAATATCAAGAAGCATATTAAACTTGAAGTAATTGACCAATAACCAAAAGGGGACAAAAGAATTTGAAGCGAGAAGGTTGAACCAAAGAATAAACAGGGTTCTGAAACTTGAACAAAAACACAACACTTGCAAAGCTATATGCAGGCACCTAATTCTGCTTACAATCTAACAAAAAATAATAATTAAATTAAAAACATATAAAACAGAACATAGGATCACATATATCAAGATGTTTGAATTTTCAGCCTATCAGTAAACCTTCTTCCAAAGCTAATCTCCTTGCCATTTCAATAGCTTCAATGTTGGTAACCTGTGCTCTCAACAGTCAACTTTTTAGTTCAAGATAATCTATGTAACACATCTATCGAAGATAACCGAGGAGGAGGTTTTTTTTTAATCACCTTTATAACCTCATCAAGCAATTTGACATCCAAAATGCTTGCCAGGTAGCCTGGAACAAAATCTCTAATATTGTCAATAGATGATAATCAAATTTTTCTTGAACAAAACATTAGAAAGTTTGTAAGAGGATTCCAACCTGGATTATCCCCTGAGATTACACTTCTCTCCGCAGGTTCCACACCAACAACCTAAGCAAACAAAAATATGGTTAAGAAGAAGAAAAAATATGCGTGCATGTATTCTACAATTTCATTTTCTTTATTCTGTACCGCAGAGGGGGAAAAGGCACACACCTTCATTTTTTTGTTCATTAGTTTGAGATATTTCCCAGTTCCTGTAATGGTGCCACCAGTTCCAATCCCAGCAACCAGCACATCAACATTACCCATGGTATCCTCCCATATCTCTGGCCCTGTAGTTTCGAAGTGGATCTGTAATTTATGCATATAAAACTCAATAACACGTATCTTATTTTAATTCCTGTTATAATATAGTTGTAATACGTGCCTTTGTTTTCACTCATGCAAGCCCGATATATAAAACAGCGTTTAATGAGATATGATGTGAGATTGGTTAGAATAATTAACCTTCACATTATTCGTGTTATCGAATTGCCGAAACATGTAAGCATTTGGTGTTCTAAGAACGATTTCTTCAGCTTTGTCAACAGCCCCTTTCAGACCCTTCTCAGGATCTGTCAAAACAATCTCTGCTCCAAATGCACGTAAAAGGATTCTTCTTTCAATATTTATAGAAGCAGGCATGGTGACTATAAGTTTGTATCCCTTCGTTGCTGCAATGAAAGCAATACCCAATCCTGTATTTCCAGTTGTTGATTCTACTAAAGTAGTCTGCACAAATACAGAATAAGCCATATGAAGCAAATCCAAAATTCGGAAGCTTAGCTTGGATGCACCTAACTACTACATCCTAGTTCAATAGGTTTAAAGAAAGTCAGAGCAGTTAAACTCACGCTGATCCATAACCATTAAATATTCACAGCTTACCTTGCCAGGAGAAATTGCTCCAATTTCTTCAGCATCGGTTAACATGCCATAGCCAATTCTGACAAGTTGAACAATAAAATCATTTAATTCATGATGTGCTCCAGTCTAAGCTTCATAAGGCTTATTGCAATGTAAATCGTGAAATAAAAAGATAAAAATAGTACCTAATAAAAGTCTCAATATCAGACAGATGTAGTGCCCCCACATAAAATATCCAAAGTACGTCACAAATGGAATAAAGGGCGAAGATATAATTAAATATAAAGTTTAACCTTGTCAAGAATGCAGAATCATACATTTTCATGACATAAAGTATTACCTGTCCTTGACACTTCGGCAAGGTTCCATAGACTCAAGTTTTGCAGCAACATTTCCCACACAGCCTTCTGTCACCTTATTGAGGTACACCATCGGTGTACTCCCGATCAACTACATAAATTTGCAAAAATAGTACAAAGTATGCAAAAATCAAATTGTGAAAAAAAAAAGGTACAGGATAAGTCAACGTTATACTCCAATGAAGATAAGCTGGCCTGGGTTGCATATACGCTCATGTCCGAATAAACAGTATTGCTAGTTATAATTCGTCAAATATGTTTTGTTATTACAATTCAAGAAGGGTCGTAGAACCACAGGAACATATCAAAAGAAAATGAAAATGGACATTCACTGCAAGCATCAAATTGGAAGACATAGACAAAATGCTTTTCAGTAGGGGTCACAGGGCTGATATTGATGGAAAACCTGGGTGACGTCTTCAGCAATGTTGACAGAGTCAAGCGCTTGTCTAATGGAGAAGAACACCGGCGAAGCTTTGGCGGAGGGAAGGCTACGGGTACAAACACCGCCATTTACAGGTAAGAGAAAGTTACGGGATTTAAGCGGGAACAAACGGTGGGGTTTGGGGGAAATAGCGAAAGGATGAGAAGGAGGGAGTGAAGATGATAGGGCCATCTTGGAAGAGAGTGGTTTTGAGCAGACAGGGAGGCTTAAGGTGGGATTTGCTCTTTTGTTTTTTTTGTTACAAGGTGGTTTTTTTTTTTTTTTTGATATAAGTTACAAGGTGGGTTTTGCTCTTTCGTCTTCAACTCGTCATTACCGGACGCATGGGTAGCTGTGGCAGGCTTTGGGCCGCAGGTTAGAAATTGTGTTCTATGCGAGTCTCTTATCAGTTAAAAAAAATAGTATCTTCAAACACTTGTACCAAAAAAAAAAAGTATCTCCAAACACCTAATCCTATCGTATCATATGAATCATATGTAGATTCAACTAGTAAAATAGTAAAATATATAATTATTTAGAATATATTTAATTTTAAATAATATTTTTTTATTATAATTTCAGTCGTAGCGTTTAGTAAGACATTCTAACTTTTGGATGCCTAAGTTTACATTTAAGGGTAATAGATAGTTTTCTCTACCTAACATTGGGTATCGTCTAGGAAGAATTAAGATTTCATTATACCATTGAATCATGAGTAAACCCAATCTATTTCTAAAAATTTTTATAACAAAAAAAAAGTATCTCCAAACTTCCAAGTGCATCCCATGCAGTTTGGACTCAATTAATAATTCAACCAAAATAATATTGCATGTATCAATTTTTTCAGAAATCAAAACAATTTTGTTAATCTAATTACTTGGATAATGGTTTTTTATTTAGAAAATTGGTGTAATTAATTCAATTGGTAGAAAAAGTTGATTCTAATTAATTAATTTAGTTGATAGGATATCCGAGAAACATTTTGAACTTGATAGAACACTGGTAATGGTGTTTACTTCTACGGAACTTGGGAAAATGTTTTTGAACTTCGAACTGGCATAACGTAATGGTATGTTCGTGCATTTGTTGCATAACCCCCCACCCAACTAAAAAAGAAAGAAAATATTGCAACTGATTTTGCCTAAATCCTCTTTCGTAACATGTACTATTCTTTATAACAACGTTACAAAATGTGATTCGGAATAAAAATTAAGAATGCATCTTTTTCACTTTTCTAACAATATAACCTATGGCTCACTTTCTCACCAAAAATTATTTGTTGCAGGGATCGATTTTAACTCGTTATCTATACTAGGAGGAGATCTAGCAAAACGCTTAGACCAGTGTAACTTGAGGTTCAGAGCAGGGACCTTACGTGCAACAGCCTGCCATATCATTTGGACAGCGTCACCTTCCTTGGATGGGAACTGATACTCAAAGAAATGTTCAACCTCTTTCAACTTGTTCCACATTCGTGTCCACTCTTGTTTCCCAATACTCCTAATGAAGTTGATCAGAAAATTCTCTCTGAGAGCATCCCTTGTGCGAACAAATATGCAGAACTCAGAGTAGTCAAGCACATCTTCATATGGCAGCTCAATTTCGTCACTGATTATGACGGGCACACAATGTGCAACAATGGCATCAAAAAAGCGGTTCGATGAGGGCGTGTCACCAGCAATGTTGAGGCAGAATTTGGACGCATACATTCCTTCTGTAGCTTTCTGGATTCCACCCTTCTGAACACTTCCAAAAGAAAAATGCACATCTTTTTCATCTTTCAGAAGATAAAATATCTCTTGCCGAGCTAAACCTCCCTGAGCATTATCAGAAACTTCAACTAAGCACAACTTCAAAAGAAACCCTAAATTTTGATACAATCGAAAGCATAGGTGTATTTTCAAAAATTTGAACCTTTTTCCCTGACAAGCTTCAAGATATTATATATGGACTAACTACCATATTTTATAGTTTCACCAGTAAAATCAGAATTATGTATTCCTTCCTTATACCAAAATATAATGTCTTGTCTCTTGTGGCTGCATTTATATATGGTCCCCTCCTGCTAATTATGGAACTGTGAGGAGTTTATTAATGGGTTAATAATACTACTATATAGATAGAATCCCCTAAAGAATCTTGCCGCTTGCATATTCTCTCATACTCAGTGGAAACAAGAAGGAACAAACAGACCAAGATATTAATCGACGAGGAAGGGAAACTCACATCTTTTCTATATATTGCTCCTTGGAAGTAAAGTAGTGTTGGACGGCTATCAAATTCTGAGGAGTCATTGACATAGGATGCCACTAAGTGTTTGTAAGGTGCAATCACATCTTTCTGAACATTGGCTATGTTTGGAGGATATCTTCCAAAGTCTGCTAGTATGAACGTAGCTGGCCACAATTGTTTTCTTGCCTCCAACATGCTATTGGGATGGTGTGCCAAAATCAAGTGGTCCCTTCCTCCTGATCTCTTCCACTCCTTTTGAGCTGTCAGACACTTCACTAACTTATCTTGTAGTACATTGTTGATGTTTTTCTCTTTTGAGGGTTTCTTAGTTTTAGCGAATCGGTTGTAGCTCATAGAAGAAAAGAATGGTACAAATATGATGTCCGCTTCGCTAGAGTTATGAACTCTGATTGCAGCACCACCATGAGAGGGTTTAGGTAGTTCTGAAGCCAGCAGATCCAATGTAAGCCAATATTCTATACTGTGTTGCAAATTCAAACCTCCAGGATATTCTGGTATTTGCGTTGTGATATCCGGCCAAACGGTATTTCCTTTGGGTCTCCAATCCAATAGACGAAAATGAAATTCTGGAGGTAAATCATACATGAAAACCTTCAAAACAGATTTATCAGTTGTGGCGCATGTTTGGCTTCCGAATGAGGTTTCTGAATGTTGGATCTGCGCGAGAGAATCTGAACCATCAGAGGCGGAAAAAAGCTTTGGATTGGAAAATCCCGCGAACTGAGTACGCCCCGTGGAACGCAGAACAAAGAACCAAGAAAGAACGAAGAGGATTGATATCACCGTAAAGAAAAAAGGCAATGACCTCCGAGACATAAACTTGATAGAAGACACATTCCTATCCGCCATTGTACAATATAAAGAATTGAATGCATAGAATCAGGGGGCACGAGATAGAATCCCCGAAAGTAAATCCCAGATTTGAAGGCCGAGAAAGTCCAGAATAGCGACGAGAATGAGGGGGTTCAGAACCAAAGAACAGAGCATAAAGGCGAAGCAGAAGAGTTCACCGGGAAAACTTGTGCGAACGCATTATCGGAATTGCCCATGCAAGAAAAGAATGGACATCAACATACCTAAAAAAAAGACAAATCCGATTTAAGAAAAGAAAAGAAAAACGGAGTAATCAGAATGCAGAGGAGAAAGAAGAATGAGGAAAATGGAAGAAAAAAGTAGGAAAAAACCGAGAGAGGAGAGTGGGCGATCGAAAATTGAGAAGAAGCACGTGCAGCTTCTCTTTTTTTTGGGGAGGTTATATTACATTTTGTGCTTTTCTATTCTGCTAATGTAATATAGATGATCAATATTGGACAAATTATATTTTATGATTAATTCTCTTTTCAGTAATCACGTTGAGCCCACGGCATCAAATTCAACTGCCCTCCAACGTCAGTTCAGTTGGCTCCCATTTTGGGAAGGGTGAGAGTCACAGAAAAATATTTTTTCCTTTTTTAAAAGCAATACATTATCACGCTTAAAAGGACTGTTGCTGTAATATACTAATATCTAAATTTAGCAGCTATGTTATTAATCTTAAAGCATGGAGAATACCCAAGACCTTCAGGGATTTACAAGTGTATATATCAATTATCGGGGTTGAGCTATTTCATACGTATCAAAATCGTTCAACACTATAAATCATCATCCTCGATCTATAGCTTATTACAAAAAACACAAATAGATAAACAGTTTTTCTCCTTTAAATGGATTCCAAAACCAGTTGCTTAGGGACTGTCTACCATTCATGCAGATGTTTTACCTTTGGTTTTCTATCAGTGGTCCAAAAAGCTTCTTTTCTTTTTGGGGTGTGGTTTTTTTTTGGGGGGGGGGGGGGTGAGGGTAGTTGTTATTGGAACCTAGCATCTCCCACCTATCTAAAATATTGCATTGTACCAAAAAAAAACAAAGAAAAAAAATCTTGCAAATCGAATCTCACCAATATGCAACCAACATTCAAATATTGCATTTCGCTACCATACAGTCAAATTCAATGTTCAAACCTCGTCATGGGATCAATTATTTCACATTCTAATTCTAGCTCTCTCAAAGTCCCATGCTTCGCAAATTCAAAACGCAGAGAAAAAAATATGGTGAATGTTTTCCATCCCTGGCCATTAATGGAATGTTTAAAGGAAAATTAGAACTGGAACTGCATGTCAGGGTCATAACCAAGAGCATCAAGGTGAGCAGCCATTGCCTTGTTCATGGGTGGTGGACCACACCTCAGTATCTGCAAATTTCATAAACAATCCTCTTAATCAATAACCCTCCAACATGAAAAAGCTGTCTAAAGAGATAGCTTAGAGGATTGCCTACCTTAATATCATGTGCAGGAGCAGGACAGTGCGTTTGAATAATCTCCTTTGATACAAATCCAACACCGCCATCCCACACTTCTGGAGGCTGCACAGATCACATCATTTAATCATGTATGTTTGTCTATCACATCAATCAAGCATGAAAACTTCAGTTCTCGTTGAAATGCTATGGCAAGTTAGAAACTAACCTGATTTAGGACATAGTATACTTTGAAACGACCAGGATAGTTAGCAGCAAGGCGGTCCAGTTCTTCCTGCATATATATAGATAGATACGCAGATTACTATTAATGACAAACGTCAAGATTCAGTCATTGGCTGAGAAAAAGATGAATGCCTGTTACCTTCAAAAGAATGTCTTCATATGTGACATTGGCATAGATAAGATGCACCTTGGTGTTGTCTGTCGGGTTTTCTAAGATGGCCCTAGAAACCTTGAGCAGCCAAGAGTCAAAAAGAATATATTAATACACATAACTCTCTGAAAGATATGACCCCTCAATAATCAGTAAACAAGCATCGTGTGCCTTAAACAGAGACATACTTGGTACATTGGAGTGATTCCAGACCCTCCAGCAAGCATCCCAAACGCTCTAACTTCACCAGGTTGATACCTAAAACGTCCCTGGTAGAAGCATTATGTCTTAGAACCAAATATCCATATAAGGAAGCCTTTGCTTTAGCATTAGCGAGTGCTACTAACATGTATACCTTAGGTCCTTTGACAGAAAGATAATCACCAACACGCATCTCACGGAAATGGTGTGACATCCTTCCTTGTGGATACATCTAACCAGAGGATGGACAACCAAATGTTCAGGGACAAAATAAGAATAATAAAAAGATCAGCTCACTCAATTTAAGTCATTAGAGACAGGTTCTGTATAAGCATACCTTTATAACTAGTTCAAAATGTCCAACATTGGAATCCAAAGTAGTAGGTGTATATGCTTTAATAACCTCTTCACCTTGGCCATCCTTACCCCTGTTTGAAAAGTTGCTTCTTTATGTTTAAGGACAAATCACTGATAGAGATACTGAAAATGGAACTTTCCTTGGTTTCTCCTTTAGTATTTTCACATTTATCAGACACATTTCTAATCTGTTCTCTGTCAGCATCAGTGTGTAGTAAATAATTCTAGAACAAATACAAACTGAACTTATTTTAACCACAATGAAGAGGCACAAGGCACAATAAGATTGAGAAACAGAACCTGCAACTAATGTGCTGCCCGATTGGAAGACCCAACACTGAAGTAGGCGTTGGTAGTGCAAACGTGAACTTCGCCACATTATGGCTCAGCTGTACGCGTTTAACAAGTTTAAACTCCTTGAACTTCTCTGGGTCCAAGCAACCTATAACCACGTGGATGGCAAGATGTGGGTAAAGCAAGTCACTTAGATACCATTCCAAGAAAGATTGTTTTAAGAAACTGTCAAGCCCAGGACTTAGTTCCTCGAGTTTTTATAATATCTCCAGTTAACATCCTGTTTCACTTTGATTATAATTCCTAAATGAGAGGTGCGATCAAAGTCACCTTTTTGTTCCAGCCTTTCAGGAGTGAAACAAAGATTCATGTGAATAGTAAATCATTCTCTCTCTAGAGAGAAAAGTGAAAACAGTAGATTTGCTTTCGGTATTTCCAAAGAAACAGTTCACGAAATGAGCCACCAAAAATCCATGGTCAACTCCAGATCAACAGGATAGCTCATTTCCAGTTGTTCAGACCAATAAACAGGAAATAGATGAAATAAACGTAAGTAACTAGCGGGAGAAAAGTTCTCCTCTAGCTAAAATAAGTGGATCAGATTTCAAGGAACATAATCTAAAATCCAGATTTTGAGCGTCCAGGCATCATTGAGACTATCATCCTCGTGATGATAGAAGCAGAGAAATTAAACAGGCCAAAACCCAAAGCGAAAGAGTCGAACCTCGGTCCTTCCTGGAAGAATAGAGATAGAAAGCGACGACACCAATGGCTGCGACGGAGAGGGCAACACCCACAAGTAATTGATTTTCCTGTGCCTGTAAGAACTCCATGCTCGGGTTCCTTCAAGTGCCGGATTCGGATTCTCTGAGATTCAGAGTTGTATTTGTGAAGGGGGGAAAAGGGTGGGTGGGCGAAACTTGAAAATGTGCAGGGGTTGGAAACTATGGGGGAGAGGAAAACAGAGTATAAATATAGAAAGAGTAAAATAACGAGGCTAAAATGAGGAATGGCAGAAGAGGGGTAGTAGGTGCGAAGAGAGAGAACGATATTGGACGTGGAAGGTGGAAGCGGAGGTTAAGTAAATTAACGTCGCAAGGTCTGGTGCAACTACCACGCCCATGGCCTCTATCTATCAATTCGTCCCTTGAGAAAATTTTAAAATTCATTTATATTTTAAAAAACGGTATCAAATTTTAAATAGGAGCAGTATTTAAAAAAAATGTAGAATGATTAATAGAAGTACACTATATATTACACTCAAATCAACATTTCACTTTCATTGGTGGGTGGCCCCTGGTTTCAGAATCCAAGTTTTCGCCGAATTCCCGAGGCGCACATGGTTTCCTCGTGCGCTTCTCTGTTTTCGGCAGTTTCCTGCTTTCCTTACTTCAGGCTTCTGGGGTTTTTTTCTCTATTTTAATTTCTCAAATAAGCAAAGAAATAAAATTCAATTGAGAGCCATGCGTGCTTAAAACACCCAAGTAAAAAGTTGGCCTTATCTATTTCTTTTCTCGTTTGAGAAAATCCAAATCACGATGAATGATTTAATTTTTTTTTCATTTTCATGTTGATTATTTTTATTTAAAATAATTAAATAAAAATACTAAAAAGATATCTTATTTTATATTTTCTTCAATTTTTTTAAAAAAAATAAAGGAAGTGTGTATATCGAAAATATTTTTATAATAATACCTACTAAATTTAAACCCGTCAATCCTATCTTGACATGTTCCGAATATGCTAAGTAAATACTGACAGTTCCAATCTATGGAAGTTCTGAAGTGCGACCGCTTAAGTTATTATTTAACACATAAATGGTTAGAATCATGCGTCTTGAGTGTAATATTCAACATAAAGTACTACTCTATCACGTTATAAATATAAAAATTAGATAATAAATTTATTTTAATTATAATTATAAAATTTTAAATTACTTTATTTTCTAAAATTATATTTTTTTTTCAAAATATCTACATATAATTACACATATTAAATGACAATAGTTCAAATATACATGATTAAAATAAATATTTTTAAATAAATAGATACATGGTTATTATAAATAATTAAATTAATTATTTTTTTAATTTATATAAATTAATTAATAGTATATAATTTGTATAATTAGCTACATTATTTATCACAGAAATGGTTAGAACCATGCACGTCGAAGATATTACATATAGATATTATAAATTTAATTGTTAATTTCTTTTCATCTCTTAATAATGTCCATCTTTTCGTTTCCTTTCCCATTGATTTTTGTTTGTTTGTTTCTGCAGGCAGGCCTTCGTTCGATTCACTCATGAACTTGGAATACCAGAGCGAGCTGATAGCTTTCAAAGCTTGGTCGTTGACTCTAGTTTTTTTGTTTGATGAGAGACAAGTAGTAGAGATTAATCACTTCCGGAATATAATTAAAGAACAAAGAATAAACTCTACTCAACTAATTAAGTCATATTAATTCGTTGGACTTTCTTATAAGAGCAAATGTGCAAATGCGGCAAATAAGGAGATCGAGCCCTGAGTCTGATGTCCCCATTAATTAAAAAGGATACAATCACTGCAATCAATTCAAAGCTGTTTGATGAAATATAATCACGAAAATAGAATATGGTAGAAGTGCTGAAAGGAGGGTGTAGGTAGGTCCTTATTATTATTGGATTTAGCACGGGGAAAACAGTAAACCAAGTTTGGACAACAGTGAGAAGAAGGCCTGCAGAAGCACCAATGAGGGCAATGAGTGCCCAAGGGTTGCTGAAATAGGTATCCATTGCTTGAGCGTACCATGTGTTGTGTTTCTGCTGGTAATGCTTTTCCATTTCTTCTCTAAGAGACCCATAGCTGCGTCAGGCACCACGTCATTGCTTATGACGTTAAACAGTTTGGCCACTTCCTTATCACTGCCAAGCCCGTTGTGCAGAACGCAGGCCTTCCTCAGCCCCTTCACATCGTCCGCGTGGTCGATCACTGAGTCCAGGAATTCTACGTAAGAGCTTATCTCGTACTTGTTCTCAAAATCTGAGCACGCCTCGTACGCCATCAAGTTCAGGTATGTTGATGCAGTTGTATCGTCCACCACTAACTCTGGAAGTCTCATTTATCCACTTAACCAGCAGGAGAAGAAAGTGAAGTCGATGGGATGCTGCGAGTCGCTCCTTTTCACTTGAATCCCTGCTGCTTTCAGCTCCTTCATATTCCTGTGTTATCGTGCCAACTTTCACATCAGTTTCTTTTCAGGAGGACGAAATCCAGCCAACACGTTCCCCCTCAGCTCATCAAGAAGATGGACTGGAGGAGATTCCTGTGAAGGAGCAGGGTGGGGGTCAAATACATGTTGATGAGAATCACCTTGGGCTGAATTCTGACGAATTACGTGTTGTTGAGAATTACCTTCAGCTGGATGCTGACCAGGTGTTTCTGTGGAAAAATGATGACAACGAAGGAACTTGTCTATGTCTTTGGCGAGAAGCTCAGCAGTAGTGTGGGAGACTTCGTTCAAGAGCTGAAGCACTCGGAAGGGAAGTTGGTTCTCTAACAAAAGCGCATCCTGGCTAACGAGCAAGCAGGTCAACCTTGGCATTGAGAGGTTCAGGGTCATGCAAGATGTCTGGATTCTTTAAGATTTGAGGCAGAGCGCAACCATCCAAAAACATCTGCGCCAGTTGCTGGTTGTTAAAGTGACCGATCGCATCTTCAATGTATTGATTCTTCAGTGCCTTGATGTTTTCTGCAATCTTTCCATGCGGACGATGGGCACTTTCTTGATCTCTTCGGACATACATGGATGCCCACATAAGCTTGTACTTCTCTCCTAACTCAAGATGGGTTGCACCGTGATGAATGGGACACACAGTGACACCATCCTAGGAAAGTAGTGCTTGGCTAAAGCTTCTCAAGTCCTCAGATGATGTGGCACCCTTTGTATCTTGGGGCGTGCGCTTCGTGATATTTGGCATGGGCTCTGTAGCTGCTCAAGCAGAGCTTGAATATCCATGTTATACTGCGATTTGAGAATGTGGATGCCTCAAGCGAAGGTGTTTGTATGAGATTTATATGAACACTACATGGGCGTCAAGTCTCAGAATTTAATTAGTTCATATATGGTGGAAACGACTGTTTACGCTTACATTAAAAGGATGAAGTAGCTTTGCAGATATTTCAAGTTTGGCATAGCTCCCGAGATTGCGTGTTGAAGGAACTAGCTAGTTTGAATCAGACATGATCTAATCCGCCGTCATCTTATGTGTTAATGGACCCATGTTAAACATCCTTTCATTGTTTGAACTTTCATATGTTGGTCATGGATTCTATCCAGTGAATTTGTGCTTATTTATACTTTGAAGGCATGTTTGTTGGCGTTGCTCGGCTCGCATCTTAATTTTTCATGGCAGAAGCAACTGAGATAAGTAAAGTAAATGAAAGGAGGAATGATGCATCAGTTTCCGCGGTATATTTTACTTTACTAAAGCAAAAACAATTATTGTTGTTGTTGTTTTGTTGATGCAAAACGAATGAACACTGATTAGGCCTACTGCTCAATATTCGTCAACGTCCAGCGGCAGCGACCACGATTGATATAAATATAACTCTGAGAACCACCTTCTGGCATGATGAGAGGATTTTTGATAAAATAGATATAAGCAAGAAAACCTGGATGATATTCCCTCCTGTTCCATCTAGAAGCTACTTCAGCATTTTTCATTAGAATTAAAAAAAAAAATCTTAAAACTCATTATGCCCATTTAAAAATTAAAAAAAAAACACGCACACACACACACTTCTGCTTTTCGTACATCAACATCGAATAGGGATAAAAGAAAAGAATTGTACTAAATAATTAATATGATATCGTATAAAAAGGATCACAAAACTCCTCCTTCAGCAAGTATCTTATAATTAAATAAAATTGGAAGAAGTAAAATAGAACAGGTTTTAGAAATAAGTTTGGTATGATAAAAAATTAATAAAACGAAAAAGGTGAATTTCTTTCTGAGACGCTATGTTTTAGCATTTTTTTTAATTTCAATTAACTTATACTTTAACATACTTTTAAATAAAGAATTTAAAAATAACTTCTTTATTATTTTAATTTTAGAATTAAAATAAGTAATAAAAATATTTTTTTAAAAAACTAGTAAATTTAAACCGATCAAGGTTCAAGGCTATATGTTGCCAGTTCAAATCTTTTGCAGCTCCAAGTGCTGAAGTTTCAAAGGTTTGTCGTGGATTCCATTTTGTGTACTTGTTCTTGCTTGCACATGAAGATGAAGGCATGCGTGTCATCGGTGTCATTCAGCTCGCATCTTAAGTTTCCATGGCAGAAGGCAACTACGTACGTACTGAAAAATCCAAAATGGTTACTCAAAGCATATATATAATCTCTGTGAAAAAGAAATGATGCGTCTCAATGGAGGAAGTAGTCGATGTCTTTGATCAGCTTGTTGTCAGGTAGATCGGTCAAGAGCTGGAGGAGTCGGAAGGGAAGTTGGTGTCCGTGCAAGAGCACGTCTTGGCGAACAACTCAACCTGGGCTCTGAGTGGTTCTGGGTCCAATTTGTCTGGATGCTTGAGGATCTGAAGCAGAGCGCATCCGTCCACAAACAGCATCCACGCAAATATAATCAAGACAAGTATAGTATATGATGCGAGGAACAAAGATGCGTCATTCTTATTTGAGCCGTACCACAGTAAGGTGTATAACCCAAATGCAAAACCTTTATTTAATGTTTTCATATAATTGTTTCGAAGTTTCAAATGTTGGTGATGGATTCTATCAAGTGAATTTGTGCTTAGTTACTCATGATGAAGGCTTGTTGGTTGGTGATGCTTAGCAGGCATCTTAATTTTTCTTCGTCATCATCATTCAAAGCGAATGAACACGGATTAGCCCTACTGCTCAATATTCATCACCGTCCAGCTGCAGTTGGTACGATGAGAGAATTCTTGATAAAAAATTAGATTGGGAAAATTGATATAGTCTTTCATATAAATATGAATTACACTCCCTCCTTAGTTCCGTCATATTTTTCATTAGCATAAAAAAATATATTTATATAAAAGACTATATCAATTTTCCCAATCTAATTTTTTGAAATGAAAAGGTTTGTTCATTATATTTATGTCATTATATTACCCTTTTTAGGCTTAAAGTAATTATTTTTTTAATTATTAAATTATTATTTTCTTAATTATTAACTTTTAAGTTAAATTATCTTGCACTCCTGATTAATCACTCTGCCACTGTGTATAATACATATTGCATCCGTCCAAATCTGTTTTGGAAGTTTCAAAGGCTGGTCATGATGAATCCATTTGATGTACTTGTACTTGCTCACATGTGAAGATGAAAGCACATGTCATTGTTTTCATTTAGAAATAAACCCTAAACCCACAATCTCTCATGAGTTTTTATATCACTAGGTCATAAGTTCTTTGAGGATAAGGGTTACTGGTGTTGCTCAGCTCGCGTCTTAAGTTTTCATAAAGAAATGATGCGTCTCACGTCAATGATGACTACTAGAGTCATTATTGACGTGAATGTGCAAACGACAAAGCAAGCTCTGAGTCTTACGTACCCATTAAAAAGGATCCGATCACTTCAATCAAAAGCTGTGTTTAAATTGATTAAATACCATCACACACTAATAAATTTTTCACGTACTATAAACTAGAAGGGCAAACTGCAAAAAGATACATCCTTATTGCCAAGTGAGGGGTCTAAGATTATCAATGAGAGGGGAAAGCGGCAAACCAAGTTTGGATGAAAGTGAGAAGAAGAGCCACGGAAGCACCAATGAAGGCAATAATGGACCAAGGGTTGCTGAAGTAGGCATTATAAGCCAGAGCGAACCACGTCTTGTACTCCTTCTGGTAATGCCTTTCTATGTTAGTTCTAAGAGACGCATATATGGCAGCGTTTGGTACCAGATCTGTGCTTATGACATTGAACAGTTCGGCCACTTCCTCGTCACTGCCGAGCCCGTTGTGCAGAACGCGGGCCTTCCTCAATTCCTTCACATCGTCCGGGTGGTCGATCAGCGAGTCCAGGAATTCTACGTACGAGCTTATCTCGTACTTGTTCTCGAAATCTGGGCACACCTCGTAAGCCATCAAGTTCAGGAATGTCGGAGCGATCGTTTCGTCCACTATTATGTCTGGAAATTTCAGTTCTCCGCCGAAACAGTAAGAAGAGAAAGTGATATCGATGGGACTCCTTGACTTGCTTCTTTTTACTTGAATCCCTGCTGCCTTCAGCTCTTTCAAATTCCTGTACGTTATCTGGCTGTTTCCGAATGCTTCCGGATCTTTGGGATGAAAATCACGCAACACTTTCTTCCGCAGTTGATCAAGAAGATGAACTGGATTACGTAAAGTAGGATCAACATCAATTACACACGACTGATGAGGCTGATCACCTTGTTCGGCTCCATTAATCTTCTGGGGCTTTTGTTTTGGTGAAAAATGAAGACAAAGAAGGAAGTTGTCGATGTCGGTGATTAGCTTGTAGTCAGGTACATCACTCAAGAGCTGGAGGAGTCTGAAGGGAAGTTGGTTCTCCAGCAAGAGCACGTCTTGGCGAACAAGAGCCATCTGGTCAACCTTGGCTCTGAGTGGTTCTGGTTTCAATATATCTGGATGCTTCAGTATCTGAAGCAGAGCGCATCCGTCCACAAACAACATCCACGCAAGTTCATCGTCGTTGAAGTTTCGAATGGCATCTTCAGTGTATATATCCTTGAGATCCTTAATGTTTCGTACAATCTCTTGATGCAAACGTTGGGCCTTGCCATTATTACGGTCAGCTTCAACATACATGGATGCCCACATGAGTTTGTACTTGTCTCCTAAATGAAGATGGGGTTCGCCATGGTGAATGGGACCCAGGGACAGCATCTTAGGAGAGTAGTACTTTGCAAAAGCTTCTCGAGTTCTCAGATGATGTGCCACCCTTTGGATCTTGGGCCATGCACTTCGCGATATTTGGCATGAATGTTCAAGCAGGGCATATCGATCTTGTGCCATGCTGAAAGGCTCGAGATAATGTGGCTGTCTCACTGTATCAGATGTGAAAACTAGGGTCCTTGGGTCCCTGAAATAGTATACATTGGATGATGTGGCTAGCTTTGCAAATTATTCAAGTTTGGCATATAGCACCCGCATGCAGGAATCAATTGTGATGGGCCCATGCAAAAGATTATTTGATGTTTTCGCATGTTGTTTAAAAGCTCTAATGTTGTGGCTTCCGAGTGTCTGCTCCGAATTATAGAGCTTGTGTAAAATACAGAACAAAACGAAGGAACCACTGATTTGATTGGATCTAAATAAATGGGATATATGCTTGACTTGACCTGAGCTTTTTCATTCCCTTACCTGCTAATCAAGGCAAGTATAGCATATGATGCGAAGAACAAAGATGCATCATTTTTATTTGAGCCTTTCCTCCATACCAAAGGCCAATTTTTGCTTGAATTGTACGAAAGGATTTGATTCATTATTTAAGGACCATTCGCACGTGTCTTTAAGATATTGTTTTATCCTCCTTGAGTAAAGGAATTCGGTAAGTTGCATAAGCTCACTCAAAATAGATCTTAATAAAGCGTCCAAGGTTGTTTAACAATAATAGTTAACGCTGCCAGTAAATAAAGGCCAGAGGTAAAGAAATATACTCCGTCCATGGTCCGATACCAGTCAATCTCTTTTTCTTCTTTTTCGTGGTTTACTGCTTAAACAAACCGATTGAGAAAGCGTTAAAGTTCTAGAATGGGGGTTACCATGACTTCACTAAACGGTTAAAGGACAACGTATGCTTGTGGATATTTGTCAGGTCCACATGGCGCTAGCGCTCATTTCTGTCACCGTTTGCAAAGCTTGAAAGTTCGGTACCACTGACTGGAATGCTGAAAACATTTAGCTTCAGTACATCACTTTTCTTTGAACCTTGAACTTTGAAGAAGCATCTCTCCGATCATTACATGTATAGCAATCTAACAAAGTTCTCACAAGTAACAGTGTAAGATTTTGAACGGTAATCCATTCAACCATCTTTTACCACTTTTATGGCAATTAATGTCAAACAAAATTTGCCAGAACAATAAAATTTAACGAGACATCCGAAAGAAAAATGTTTACAGTTTTGCATTAGCTACCTTCATTTTCTTTTTTAATTGGATCTGAACTCACAACTGGAAGATTTTTTCTGTACTGCTGAGACGTCAATCTTCTTTCCAATGGTGTTTTCCTCTTGCTTACAACAAACCTGTTCACCCCTTTGCGCATAGGCATTATTGAAGGGAAGTCTTCGTCAGGAATCTGACTTAGCTCGGATATATCCTTGATCTGTGCAACACGACGGAACCACCTCTCTGCCTTTGCCTCCTCTGACATGTCCAGAGGATCTGGTTCCTTTACAGCTGACCCCTCCAAACTTTTTCCTGTCCATTGAGCCCTAATATTTTGGTTCTCAGACGTGGGGGATGGACTCCCACTCCAATTCGGCATACGATCGTTATTCTCGTTCCTGGAATACTTATCCCCAGAATCCTTGTCATTGTTCCTTGACCCCTGTCCTGAAGGCTTTGGACCCCATCTCTTCATGCTTAAATCATTATTTCCACCATCTAAGGCATAATCTCTTCTCTGCAACCCAGGGACAGCTGAAGATGCTCCATCATTGGTCATACCTTTGACATAGTCTCCACCTGCAATCCCATGTCCAGCATCATCAGACATCTCTGGAAGCTTCTCTGCCACCTCTGATGTTGATGATTCAATGTTGTGTTTATCAGTTGAACTTGATCCATCTGACTGCTGTTTGTCTTTTCTGGCAAAGTAGTCTGGTGGGAATGGGACAAACGGGACATAGTTGGTATTACTAGCTTGCTCCATTGCTAATTGTCTCTTGTATGCCGGGGAAGTCAAAGAGCGATCTTTTTTCTTGTTAACAACAAATCGATTTTCTCCTTTCCGCATTGGCATTACCTCCGGAAAATCCTCATCAGATATTGCACTTGTCAAATCTGAAACATTATGCAGCTCAGAAACCTTTCTAAACCACCTCTCAGATTTTTCAGCTTGCTCTTTCTCTTTGTTTTCTCTATCAATTTGGTTTGAAGAACTAGAAAGCCGTAAACTCTCCCCCAAGTTACCAGATCCAGTATCAGAAACTGGAACCACCTTTTTGCTCTCATCTGTCTTCAAGTTCTCTGACTTTTGAGCAAACGTATCTGCAGGCAATGGAACAAATGGAACATGGCTAGAGTTCATGCTTTTCAAATTTCTGTATTGAGGAGAACTAGATATTGAAGGTGGGCCGTCCGTATTAGTATTATGTCCAGAAGCAAATCTCGTACTGTCGGACTGAGAAAGGCCAGTTGGACGACCAAGAATCTCATCTAGCCTCTGGCTAACAGATGTGTCAGGTGACTTGGTTGCTTTGCTAGCTTGAAAATCATCAACCCCACGAGTGCCATCATTACCCAAGTTTCTATTATATTTATTATCACCCAACCTCCTCTCCAGAGGTGTTTTCCTCGTGCTCACAACAAATCTATTTACTCCTTTCCTTAATGGCATTATTTCAGGAAAATCTTCATCTGACAACATACTGTTAGTATCAGCAGTACCGTCCAGTTGAGAAACTTTACTAAACCAGCGCTCGGCCTTCTCCTCATTAGCAGCTAGCCTACTATCAATATCCGAAGTATTAGTCCTACTCTCGTTTCCATACCCCACTCCTGATGAGGTATTGATCACACCTAACTGTATTTGTCCAGGCCGCTTGCAATCACACCTCATGCAAGTCATATTCCTCCCATAATTATAGAAATCACACCTTCAGGACAAAAAATCCATTAGTTGGCATACAGAATGACGATGTATAACCATGGGATAAGAGAAACATTTCAACAGTAAATTACTCACTGAGGGCACTCCCACTCTCCTCCAGTTAGTTGTCTCTTTGGCCTTGCCTCCTCACACTCGAGACAGTTGATATTTCTTGCAAAATTCATGAAATTACACCTGCAACATATTAGAGAAAGAGTCTGCTAACATCAGTATGTTAATATTTTATAATACTTTCTGAAACCAAGATGTCAGGCAAATCTCGTATCACACAAAGTCAATAAAAACATGATTGGGAATAAGAAAATCGAAAGTTACCTCGAGCAAATCCAATCACCCGGCTTCATTTCAATCTTTTTGGCAGGAGCCATTGCCATTCCAGATCCAAAAGGCATTTGATTTTGCATTGACCCGTATGGGTTTGATCCAGGTGCATTACAAATCAGCTTGAAAAGTTCAGCAAAAAGATTTCGGACTGATGATTCAACAAGATCTTTATTATGGAGATTGTCCCTTTGTGAAGATACCAAAGGGTTACTGGCATAACTTAGCATAAATTTCATCAAATCAACCAGACGAGGTTGATCAGAATGCAGGACCTATAAAAATATCTCAAGCAATTAGGTTAACAACTTCAACAAACTTGTCATGATCCAAATTGAAGCCATGAGAGATATATCCACCATACTCATCAAAATACATTATTGCATACTGGTAAACTTTTCAACTTTCAGCTGAAAAGAGAATTTTCAAACATAGGGTTTTCCTGAGGTACTTCTTGTCATCCAAACCCAATTGTGATGATTTGAGGAAACAAATCTCACATACCAAGTGGCAGGTCTGCTTCCAAACTTATGGTCAAATCAAATATTTATTAAAGGCTCACTATGTTTATTGTCTGTACAAACAATATGTATGAGTCATATAGAGTTAAAACCAAGAGCTAGATGAATAAGTATTTCGTCACCAGTTGATCTTAGGGCTCAGAAAAGTATGCCAAGAACTTCCTATTCCCATATCAGGGCTACAAAAAGAGGGAACAAGTCCACCATAACAATGGCAAATTGACACGCCCAGCAATACGTTGCTTGATTCAGATATACTTATAAAAGTATAAATTTGCAAATATAATTTATTTTGTTGCTGCAAATAGAAGGAATAAACGACCAAGCTAGGCAAGATTAAGTTCTACGGTAAAAAATTCCACGACTTTATATGTTGTTTAGACGCGAACACCAAACTTCCATTCAAAAAAAGGGAAACTCGGCACTTACACTGACTGTACTATTGGATATAAAAGATCTCATCTTTCTCACTGAATCCTCAGCGTCTTGGAACAGAAATGGCGTGCCGTGTTCGATGACCACCTCTATGTCTCTCCTAGAAAGTAGCCTATAACGATTATACACATGGACAAAAAGGTCAATAGAATTAATGGGGCAAATTCTCGTGAAATTTCAATAAGCACGATAGGAGCAGTGGATTGTAAACAAACCGCAAAATGTTCTCTCGACCCCGAGCAAAGGCCAAGCAAGCGCTGGCTTCAAGCAGAAAGAAGGGATTCAATTCCCCTGCCGCCACAAGTTCATCCTCACACGACCGGCTATCAAAATATCCAGAAGCAGAGATGTGGTCAATAAATTTGGACCACTCGGGCCAGGGGTGGGAATGGTGGGGACCTGAAGAATAGTCTTCGAAGTAGCCATTCCGGACAGAGGAGGCGGCCTGATTGTGAAGCTGGTGAGAAGCTTTGAGGAGAGAAGACGGAAGAGGCGGAGAGTGGCAAGGAGAGCAAGTAAGGTGATGGAAAGAGGAGAGGAAGAACTTGTGATGGCGAGAAAGGCGGAGAAGGGAAGAGCTGCGGCGGTGGAGAAGAGGGAAGGGAGTGGTGAGGAGCACTAGGAACCTCGTGGCACCTCCCATTTCTCAAGTTCTAAGGATACGCATCGCATACGAAAGAAAACCCCTGCGAAATGAAAGTATAAAGCATAAGCCTGTAACCTGATCGAAAAGATAATGCCAGGGGCGGGTAAGGTAAATTATATTACAAATTAAATTTCTATATTTACAGGTTAAGTTATGCCATTTTAATATTTTATAAGTTAAACTTGTAAAATTTGTACAAAATTAAATTGTTTGAAATCTCTGTATATGTAACTATTTTTCCTGTAATTATTTGATGCCATGCGGATATGGGTCTGACTCTGCCCATCCTTGAACACCGATTCCCAATTCTAGTCATTCGTTATTTGCTTTTGGATCTATCGAATATAGGCCCATTTATAACCATTGGGCCTATTTGAACCTCCTTTTTTTGGGACCTTCTTCCATATGCTTGTCAAATAATAAGCACTTGGATGTTTGTTATACCAGTTTGAAATGGTAGAAGTGGGGCACATGGTAATCTTTTTAGAAGTGGGGCATGTGATGAGGGACATCAATTTTTGTTCTTTCATTTTTTTTTACAAAAATTTTTAAAAAATAATTAGCCTCATCCATAATTTAAAGGTAAGGTAAAGTCTCCCTTCATCCTAGATAATACTAATATTAGACAAGACAAACCGTCAATTACCCTCAAATATAAGCCTAGGCAACTAGGAGTTAAAATATTTCTCTAAACACCACAATTGGAGCCACAACAAAATAATATTTCTTATAAATTGAATACACTCAAAATAACTCAACCTACGGAAAATCGAACCACAACATTTTTTATTCTTTCTATGTTTCATTTAGACAACGATCCAGGACACGACACACAACGAATGCAATAGCGAAAGATGTTTGTAGCTATAATGGAAAATGCTAGTTTAAACATGTGGTCAAACTTGAACCATGTCCTCTGACTATTTCTTTTCCATTTTACTAGCATATGCTAAAACAACAGTCAATGACATCTACATTTGTTTTGGATTTATCGTCCTAGACAAAAGTGACAAGCATTATTGCTAATATTACGGTAACTAATCATGTTAATTAAAAAAGAAGGAAGGAAAGAACACGACTAGTCACCATTTTCTCTTGATACGTTCTATATATATATATATATATATATATAGCTTGGATTTGTTGGATCGACGATCATGATACATCTTTTGGCAGAATCTGATCTGGGGTAGAAGTAATCATGAATATTGGATCATTCCCCGGAAGAGTAAAATGAATTCCCGGGATATGACAAGTCTAATCTCTGCATGCCAAAAGATATGCAGAATGAATAAAGTTGAGTGATTAGCAGAAGGAAAAAGCGACCATAATGTTAACCATGCATGCCTGTCCTTTAAGCGCCAACATTATATATGGTACTGAGAACTTCTCCTTATTCGTCGTATTGCTTGCAGATCAAGATTTTAGAAGCAACATGATGAAAGTTCCGAAATTTACCCCATCATTAATTACTCCATTCTTCTAATTCAATTCACCTTCCTCTCTTGTTTTGTTGCGTTCTTTTCAGTCCCTTGTGGGAGAGAAAACTTGCGTTAAAACGGGAAAGTTAAGGAGACTCTAGCCTACGATCTTCCCCTTTGGTTTTTTGTTTCTCGTGCCGGGTCAGTCTCTTAACTATGGTGGAATAATTAGTGTTAAAACCCAAAGTCAATAATGACAGCGTGTGATCACCCACCAGTTCAGAAAAAGCAAAGAACAAGGAAAACGAAAGCCACGTATATATACACTACACAGTAAATAAAAAGTACGAACAGCAAGCAAACAAAAACGAGGACAAATTAATGCCCAATGACCAAACTTAGAAATTATAATTAACACACACACACAGACGACTTTTGAAACATGATATACGCCTTTTCTTTGTCGAGTGCAGTAGGAATTAATTATTGGTGTGTACGCAGAGATGATTGAAAGTTACGTTTCGGCGAGCACTGATATGTTTTCGTGGACATGAAAAGGAACTGACGAGGATGAGAGAGAGAAGCAAGGATGTTGAATAAAACTTGAATACATTTGCGGTGTTAATGAGAGGAAGAAGACAGGTTAGGTGAGACCAAATTAACGTTGTCCCAGATGGAGCATATAGTCTTCGACACACGTAAGATTCATGAACGAAGTTAGGCCTCTTGGATATTGAAACCTCTCCTCATCCTGCTCCGACGACGATAAGAGAAACTTTCTGTATTTGACACGCGTTATACCCACCCACGCAGTGGATATAATTTCCTCCGTTTCTGCGACGACGACGACGACGATGATTGTTGTATCGGCGAAAAAAAGAGTAATAGATTGTCGTTTGAAGGACTAATGTAGCAGATTAATGATTGTCTCACGTGCTGGATGGATATAGGGAATGGGTCCCAAAGACATACATGTGTATATGTTTGTAAAGGGGTCGTTGAAAGAGAGAGGGGTCGTTATTCAGGGAAATAAATATAGTAATATACTCGCTTATGCATTATTTGGTACAAGGCACATTTATTTATTTATTTTATTAAATATAAGTATTATTCTATTAATACAATTTTATTCGATATACTTTCACATATTAAATATGAGTACTTTAATATTTATTTTTGTTGGAAGGAAAATGAGTCCTCGACAGAGGTCAAATAGAGGAAGAAAGGCGGTGGCAGCATATACTAAAGCATGTTTTAATGTCAATAAAGGCTGCTCTTCATATGTTGCCTTTTTCTAACTAAAGAGTGACAAATTTCAACTAAGTTCAAACAATGTGTCCCTCACACTCACAAAAAGATCCCTATCAACGAGGTAGTTGGGGCCCTATAAAACACCAATGCTATATACATCACTTGTTTCTCTAGGGAATGGGTGGGCCCTCTACGTACGTTTTCACGGAATGGTTTCTTTTTTTTTATTATAAAAATTTATTTAAACTACATTTAAATTTAAAATAAATTTTCTAACAAATTTTTTTTATATATATTAAAATTTAAATTTTAAACTTTATTTAAGTCATACTAAATTATTTATCATTTATATTAATTCCTATTAATTAGAACGCGTTAATTAATTTGCTAAATTGACTACCTAGAGAATACATTCTTTTGTTTAAGAAAAAAAGTTAAATGAGTTAAGTAAGTATATTATGGCTAATATATATATATATCAAGATTTAAAAAATATTTATAGATTATTTATTAATAAAATTTTCGACAACAATATCTAAACATATAACCTTATAGGTTATATATATATCTATATAAATATGATGATCATTGACACCGGGGAGAAAAACCAGTGAAATATAAATTTAGAATATTAAATAAAAACAAGTACATATAAGCGGGGTTGTGCTGGGCTTAGAATGGAACATCCATGTGTTTTGCCCCACCTGGAAGGCACATCAACCGAGCGTGTCACCGACCAAATTTTGAATTCGAACTCTGTGTGACGTGCTATTAGGCGAGAAGCTTGGGTTTGTTGTTAAAGTTTTATAAGTATGAAAACGTCACAAAGTATTTTGTGATGAGCTGTCCTAGCCTTTAGAATGGGGCAATTTTACCAATTATTAACTCTAAAAAACTGTCCAATAATCCACAATTTGCAAGGGAGGTCAAACGTCTGCTAATTAAGGGACGTGATCTGGTCTCACATGATTTGCCACGTGTAAACGGATTGGAGGAGAAAAAAGTACCCATAAAATGTTGTATTCAACTAGAACTGAGCAACAGACAAAATAAAATTGACTTGATAGTCACTCTGTAATTCAATTTTTTTTTACCATGAATTAACCCATATCTGTATCCCAATCTATTTAAGCTCATAAATGGGTTAAGTTAAACTTATTTAAGTTATAATAGGTATAGACAATCTATTTATCAAAAATAAAAATATTTTTCTATTTAAATATATTTAAAATTTTAATAATAATGAGAATAAAATAATAATAATACATACATATATGATTGTTCATCTTCAAATTAAAAAATAAATTATTATAATAATAATTATAAATTTATAACCATATAGTTCATAATATTCACATAATATAATCATTAATAATTTTTATTATTTAATTATATTATGATTATATTTCATTTACATTATATTCATTTTAGATGATTGTAGACAGAACTGCTTCTATCTCTATAAAATAAATTTAAAATTGTATATTAGTATATAATAAAAATAAATTTAAATAAATATAATATAATAAATTAAATAATAAATTAATAAAAAATATATAGATGAGCTACTAATAGTTAACTTATAATTCGACTATATATTTTATTATTTAAATATATTTAAATTCGCTTATTACATATATATTTTAAGCAAATTTAAATAAATAAAATAATATTGGATTACGAAGGGATATACGAATACCTTGCTCATCTCTATCGTCAACAATGAAAAGGAAAGGGGAAAAACTCTAAATTGTAATAGAGGCGCACGTGGGTAGGTGTGGATTGCAGATGTCAGAAACATTCACAAGCGCCCTCCCTTCAAAAACTGCATATGCACCAGAGAGAGGAGGGGGAGGGGGAGGGATAAAAAGCACTTGAACTAATATTGACTGGGTTGATTTGGTCTAGCATGTTTGGCTCTGTTCCTAAAACAACTCTCGGTAAGTTGAAGTTGGTGGTAAGGATGTGATGGAGGTGGGGCCAGGGAGAGGCAATGGAGTGGGAAGGGAACAGAAATAGAAGGGATGGGGTGGGGATTTGGCGTATGCGGGCGTGTATCGGAGCCCCGGTACGGGCACGGTTATGAAACGGAAAGCAGTTCACGAGGAAGGTCCATAACCGTACACGTGGGGGGCAATGATGAAACCACACGTGTAACTGCTGCTCACGTCATGGCCGCTACCCTCCCTCCCTCCCTCCTCCTCTCGAACGAAACCCACTTATTTTGAAGTCTTTACTAACAACCTTTGGCTCATTCATCACACCTCCCTCATTCTACAATACATGTATGATAATGGGCAAACTTGTAATAATGTGTGCAAACAAAAGGAAGGCGTGAGGGTCGGGTGCGAGGCCAGTCTGTGTTGCCTGTTTTGGATCATTGCTTCTCCCTCAAGCTATCTCCCTGACTCCCTCTGCGCCTCTCGTGAGAAAAACCATATCTTTTGCCCTCCTACTCCTTATCAATTACTATAATTACACTTACACGCACACTCCAATAAATAATACTATTACTGGTAACTTCCTTCATCAATCCCAACTCAACTAAACTCAATACGACGCCTCGTACATAGAGATGCGTGGGAGTTTGAGGGATCACGTGGGTGGGAGGAGGGGCAGCCTAACGGAAAGCCACAGACGGGGAATGCGTGTGCCTCCCTTCTTACGCAATACTCAACAACCCCTCCCCTTTTCTCCTGTCTCCCCCGCCCGCTGCATCCATCTCTCCCTCCCTCCGTTTGCCATTACACGTATCACTACGTTCATTCTTCTTATTTATATTTCTCTCTGGCTTACTGAATTCATTCAATTACTACCATACAATCTAATACTTCAACTACGGCCGCACGGTCATATACATCTATTCATCTTTTCTCAAATATGCCTGTTCGCCTTCACTAAAATCGCAGCTCACCAATGTAAAAGTCATTATTTAATTCCATCATCAACATATCATTAGGAGTCAATATTTTGTTATAATACTATTCCTAGTTATAAGAGCAAATTAACTCTTTTTATATAAATTAAAAAAATTAAATAAATAAACTAATTATAATTAAATATAACTTATCAAAATAAATTTATATTATATACTTATAAATTTATCTAAATTAATCAACTAACTCTTATATTAATTATATCTAATTAATTTATTTAATTTTTTTAATCTATCTAAAAAAATTAACTAACTCTTATAATTAGAATGAAGATAAGTACTTTATTTTTTTTTAACAGAGCAATAATTTATTTTAATAAAAGAGAAAATCAGGGAGTCATGCATTTTTCTATAAATTTACAGATATTAATTAATGATTATCACTCTTGCTGTAAAATTAGCTAGCTTTGTAAATAAAATGAAGATATGGTCGATTGTGCTTTTAATATATATATATATATATATATATATATATATATATATATATATGCGTGTATGCTGGAAGCCATGGGCGAAAGCATGCATCTGAGTCACTGATGGGATCTCGTAAAACGAGGATACGTAATTGGACGTGGAATATTAATAAATGTACTCTCTTTTCACTGTTTACTTCCTTCCTTTTGTCATACGAAAGTCGAAATATAAGCCCCCTTTTAATTGGTCACACCCGTGCAAGGACGACTTTAAAACAGGGTTCAAAATCCAGCTCCCCGGTTTCCCTTTCCCCTGTTTTTCCCCTTTTAAATACAATACTCGTGGGGTTTATTCCCATTATTAATAATTGCGCGTCAATGCAAGCTGCAAATTGAATGAATTCACCATAAAATCGATAGAGCACTTTTCCCATAAGGATGTGCTTATTTTGAACATATAATGGGGCTGACGAGGGAGGATGAAAAAAACAAAGACCAACGTGGGGGGTTCACATAAGGATAATGCTACTGTAAGTAATTCAAGACGTTTCATATTATCGTTCCGTTATTTTATTTAATTAAGAAAAGGGGGTTCACAGGCAGGCAACATAGATGCTGTAGGAGGAAGGGCAGATCTGCACACATAAAGATAAGCCAAATAAGAATTGTCTGGCACCCACACGAGCGCTTCTCTACTCTTGCATGTAATCCACACATTACTGACTCTGCTCCACTCCTAATTACTTCCTTTATTATTATTATTATTATATTTTCCTCTCACGGAGATTGAGCATGTGTCTCGGTACAAGGACCCTCCCCTTGCCGTTCTTTCTATTGCTCTTTCCGCTGCGAGAGATAAAGAAATCAGAGTGAACACTGGACAGAATCCTGTGTGGGCTCCCCCTTCTGCCTTTTTGTTTTTGCCCTCCCCCATCTCTCTCTCTCTCTTGTTCCAGGTGCGAAATCTCCCATTTTATTTGCTATTCCATTCGACCATTCCTCATATCTGAACTGTTCTTCTTCCTTCCCATTCTCATTACTCTCTCTCTCTCCAGTCTTCTGCGGTACTCCTGCCTATGGCTAAAGGAGAGAGGGAATATGCAACGTGATTGTGTCCTGTACCCTTTTGATTCTCGCATCCTGCTTTCATCTGACTAAAGATCACATCAATTTCTGTTTCTTCCCCTCTCCTATCAGAAGGAACCCATTTTGGGTTTTAAAGTTCAGTCCTTTCCGTTTCCTAGCGTTTTTGTCTCTTGTTCTGGGTTCCTTGGTCTTCTGTTTCCATGAGTTCACAAAACTTCAACAATGGGGGTGATAGTTTTTGTGGGGACGCCAATCTTTTACCCCAAGTTCCTTCTTATGTATCCCCTCTTCGAGTTCGAAGTCCGCAACTTTCACGGTCAAAAACTTTTGGCCATACTGGTGGCGAGATTGGTTTTCAGATTCTGAGCCATTCATTTGTGCCCCAAGAGAACAGGGGAACAATGAGAGGAGACGGTGAAGCTGATGGACCCTCAAGGGCTCAGAACAGGAGCTTGCCTTTCAAACTCGGCGAGGAGGACATCGAAGCTAAGAGCTCTTCTGGGTTGAGAAATGGACACACCAAGCTCTGTGCTAGAGGCCACTGGAGGCCAGCTGAAGATGCCCGACTCAGAGAGCTCGTAGCTCAGTTCGGTCCTCAAAATTGGAACATGATCGCCGACCACCTCCAAGGAAGATCAGGTAATCCACAACCCCGTTCTAAAGATATGGTAGTGCCCCTCTCTCTCCCTCTCCCTGGTGTCTCAGTGGCGTTACTTTTTGTTGTAATGCTTCTGAAAGTCACTAACTTACTTTAATGGTTTTCGAATTATATCGTTTGGTTTCGATAATTGCAGGTAAAAGCTGCAGACTGAGGTGGTTCAATCAGCTTGATCCCAGAATTAACAGGAGGGCGTTCTCCGAGGAAGAAGAAGCGAGATTATTGTCCGCTCATAGAATGTACGGGAACAAATGGGCCATGATAGCGAAATTGTTTCCTGGGAGGACAGATAATGCAGTTAAGAACCACTGGCACGTGATAATGGCCAGGAAGCACAGAGAGCAAGCGAATGGTTGTAGGAGGAGGAGATCTTCTTCCGAAATCATGCGTCCACAGGCTCTAAATTTATCTCTCTCAAATAATGCAGCGAGCGAATCCACCAACTGCAGCAACCCCATAGATGAATATGCCTCATCCTCCACCGATCTCTCCCTCAGCCCCGCATTTTTCCCAAACCCGAGTCCCCAAATGGGTACACTTCTCGTCGATTCGTCTTTCGTTTAACATTATGTATATATGTCATTGTCGTTTAAGTTTAAACCGGGGAATTTTTACAGGTCTGTCCAGTGAGACGAAGTTGAAAAGTGGGGACGTGGGATTCGACAGATTGTTCGTGGGTTGGAAGGAATGGATCGAGGGAGGAGTACGAATGGGGAAGGGGATGATGGGTGGAGTGGAGCAATCAAAATCAAATTCAGAGTCAAACTCAGGAATATCAGTATCTGAGTCAGTGGCCACCAACAGGACAAACCTCTCAATTTCTGGGGAAAGTGAGAACGTGGGCGATAACATGAACATGCCATTCATTGATTTCCTTGGAGTAGGAGCTACATGATGAAAGTTAGAGTGCGTGGGTGGGTGTCGAGTGGGTGAGGAGAGCACCATTGGGTTCCGTAATACAGTAACAGTTGCAGAGGAATGGGGGGAAACAGAAGGAGGTGGTAGATGAACTCCATTTTGTAGAGGTAGTTTCACAGAAAGGTGAAACGGCGCCTAAAAAGTAAGGAGGGGGGGGGGGGGAAGAAAAGGTGAAAAGAAGAAAAGAGAGAGGGCAGGTCTAAGAGTTATGTGTTTGAGAAAATATAAGAAGAAGAAGAAGAAGAAGCCAAGTGTTGGAATTGGAGGGAGGCAGCAACAAGAGGAAGAAGGGAAAAGATGGTGGGTTTGTGATTGAGTGAGGTGTGATGATGTAGACATGGGCGCTTTAGAATAGAGGCAAAGCCAAGGAAGGCTGAATTGGGTCTGAGTGAAAGCGGGGGAGTCATTATAATCGGTTGTTTACTTGGGAAAACATGCCGTTGGGGTTTTACACTTTTTCCATTGGGTAAACGATTGGGGTTACATGTTTGACCGTGTTCTTTACATGTAATGCCCGTGACAATTAAATACTATAACTCCTCCTCAGTAGTATATATATGCTTAACGAATCGGATCGTTTCATTCCCATCGTTGTCTTATATATCATTATAAATTTCAACTGTCCGAATAGTTCAAACTTAATGTGTTTTTTTTTTGGTATTTTTAAACAGTATTTATCCTAGAAGACGTGGGATCTAAAATTAAAATAAATTCCTATTTGGAGAAAAACAAGTCATCATTTAAAAAACTCTAGATTCAAATCATCCAATTAGATTTGAAGGATAGAGACGGTGTCAAAATCTGTGGATGTGCAAGCGAAGTATCAGGAGTGGAGTGGGAAGGACAAGGCAAAATTTTCAAACGACTTAATGAATGAAAAAGCGACAGTGTGTGAAAATATTGATGAATATTGAGAAGGGGTTGGTGTGATTGCGTGAGAGTGGGAGTCTCACAATATAGGGACTTCAATTCGTAAGTAGTGAGGGTTGTGGGCTGACCTCGATGAGATTGGGCTCACGTGCTTACTATGGCTATTGGGCTTCCATTTCTCATCTTCTCCCTCCCTTACAAAACTCAACGCAAATACATCTCCCAATTGCGTTGAGTTTGTAAAGAGAACGGAAATTTGGTACTCCTTCCATTTCCATATCAAACATTTCACAATTGCCTCATATCAATGGTTACAATAATCAGATTCTAAAGTACTTATAGAAAGAGAACAATAATAATCAATTTAAAAGTTTACTTATAGCACAGATCAAACAACTTATTAGTAGGCTAATACATATCTCAAGAGAGAGGAGCAAAAAAAAAAAGATTATCTAAATCTTTAATACATAACATTTGCCTGTTTTATTTAAGGAATCGATTGGGATTAAATTCTCTTGTGTAATTATTTTATTTGGACTATAGCCTTACTTTTTATCAAAACAAAAAGAAACAAAAAATCTCACGTGCTACTTGTATGTAAGCGTGCCTAGCATATGCCCACGCGCTTCACAGACAGTATAGCCATGCGCTTGGATGAGCATATGGTTAGTTAAACTTGTGAACTGAATTGACTTGTTCCCTTTCTAAGGTCGAACATGAGAATCATTAACACAATACCACAGAAGAGTTATATATATATATATACACACACACAACAACTAATGCAATTTGCTAATAAGATTATGCATAATCTTCAGCTATCAGGAGAAAAAGAAGATCGCATCAGACATATTTTTTGACCACACAGAACGGAACACGAGTGTGGGGTGGTTAATGAAAAATGACTGGGGTGGGGATGGGCAAATGGAAACAAAATATATTATGCAATCCATAAGCACCCTTTACTTTCTATCCCTTGTTAATAAGCTTTCGCTTACATAAAGCCCTTAAAAACCTTTGAATGGGCCCCTAAGTGGTTCTCACTTGTTTCTTCTCAACTATATTAATTCACTAATTAAATTATATATTTTTAATCTTTAATATAGTATTTAATTGATGAGTTTATCTTAATAATAAATATATAATTAATTTTTTAAGTTATTTTTGTTGATATTTTCTTGTTAATAATAAAAAAAATTAATAAAGATAATTAAGGAGAGAAAAGAGATTCAATGAATGGTGGGGCTGGCAAACATGAGAGGCAAAGTAGCCGTATGTTACTTTAATTTGACGAATGGAATTTATAGGACAAAAAGATGGACAACATGTGTCAAACTGAGTTAGATATGTTTCCAACAAAAATGTACGTCGTACTACTCCTTTATTATTATATGTGTATCTTATCAACATATTCTTTTTTAAAGTTAACTCCATTCCAAATGATGAATAGACAAACTCAAATCGTTAAAAAAGGGTCACCACATGTATACATATATGATCAACCCTTAGCAGAGATTGTTGTTTCCTTCAAATTTTATAACGATACAAATTCATGTCTACAAGTACAACATATGTAAACACAACAAATACGCATCCATCAACGTATCAGTATAATATTGTTGGTGGGAATTCAGAGATGGATTATACATGAGGAGTTCCATATATATGGGGGGGGGGTTGTGTTGGGGTTGTAATATACTTAATCCACACGCATGTTTGGAAGAAGAAGATTAAAGGAGCAGTCGGGAAATTGAAGAAATGAAACATGTATTATGAGGGAGCCTTCCGTCTACCTGTAGCTACAATTCTCTTCATTTCCCTTCTTATGCTGCCTTTCAAACCTGAAACCCCAATTCAACATTCTTTCAACTTACTTCACACTGAGAAAGGGATTAAAACTCTGCATTTTAATTCTCCAACATATATATATCAACACTTTTCGAAATCGTTCCTACCCTAAAATGGATCGAATTTGTTGGGTACTTTCGAAATCAAATCAAGCCAGAATATTCACCGATTAATAAACTAACACTTCTCCTTGTTTTTATGATGATTATACATATATTTTGAGCTCTCATTCAAATTTAACGTACATCAATGTCAATATAAAATTAAAATAAAATTCATATCAAATTTCACTATACATAAGTCATATATATAGCACATATAAAATGTGTTTAGCGTTAAAATATTTCACAAGAAAATTATTTTAATAGAAACACTTAAGTCAATGTAATCTAAATCGATCAAGTCTCGATGACAATGAATTTGCATATACAAGGGGCTAATTACCAGAAAGTAGCTTTCACCGTGCTGCAAATCCTGCATTAAGAAGCCAAACTCATTGTTAGGAAGTGGAACTCCAGACCAAACATATAGTTTTCATTTCTATGGGCCCCCTCTGAATCTCTGTTGCTACCCCATTGATAAACACCGTCATGCTCCCTGAAATATATATATATATATATATATATATATATGTATGTATGTATGAACAAAATAGTAACTATATGTATGCAGAAATTCAAATAAGAATGTCAACTATATACATAGGTGATGGTCTGAGTTCTGTCCTGCGCCAAAATGTTTGGCTCTCCATATATGAACCGTGAATATTTTAGGCGAAACTTTGCTTAATTCCTTTGGTCAACTTGCATATAGGACCATGTTTGACCAAAACAAAACGTGTACATGTGACTAGGAGAGAAGAAGTATGAAGGAACATGAGATTTTCCGAAACGGGGGAATTGGAAACAGCCTAACTAAAGACGAGAAATGAGAATCTAATTTCTATGAAAAGAAAAAAGTAGCATCCTTCAGAAACTGAAATGGGAAAGTTGCTTCATGCAATTCAAATGCAGCAACTGTCAAATCATCGGAAAGTCGCCACTTTATTCTCCTGCATCCCTCAGCCCAATCAATCACACATCAAAGAGGAGAACTTATTCAAACTACCCACACCCACTTGCATATATGGTCATATAGCTAGCATTTTACCCTAGCTATCACGAGCTGTAATATTAACGATGGAAATTTAAACGAGGACTTATAAGAATTGAAGAGTTAAAAGATCTGACAAGGAACATGCAAATCAATTACCAGGAAGGAAGTTCAAATCAGAAGTAGTGCGATCAAGTCCGGGGAAACCCATATGATCAGGAGAGAAAAAGAAAGCATGAGGATCCATTGGTTCCTGAGAAGCGAGATAAGACGAGGAGCAGCCGCCATAGCTACAGAATCAGAGGCATGGTTACTCTGATGGTGGTGGTGGTGGTGATCATACGGAGACGGACTTTGACTTGGACTTGCACTTGCACCACCATCAACCTGATGATGAGGCTGAAGCAGGTGGTGATGAAGAGCCTCGGCGGCTGCTGCAACTGGCGCTGGCGGCGGCGGCGGTTCTGGAACTAGTAGAAGACGTTGGCGTGGGCAACAGTGCCGAATTTCTCGAGAAGCTCTCTGATTCTGACGGTGTCGTCCTCTTGGAGGGATTGACGGTCCCACTGTTGAAGATGGACTCCAGAATAACGATTTGCTCCGGCTTCGGAGTCCACCTTGACCTCACTGTCACTCTCTCACTTCTCTCGGAACCCTCATCCTCCATTCCAACGTTGTGCAACTCTTAACTTCTATGTGTTCTTCACCTGAAACCTAGGCACAATAACAATAACATGTACTGTTTATTGAACACAATAACCAGTTAGCTTTACCACGACGAGAATGTTGAGCTTTTAAATTACATAAATGCCCTTCATGCCCTCTTTAATTCCATCCACATTCCATATCTATATTTACAAAAATGAATACGTAAGCTATATTTAGAAAGAAAATAGAGTATGAAAATCAAGTGTAAGCCGCACAAAGTGTCTTGGAGAATCCAATTTCTTATCATTCAATAAATACTCCAATATACATACAGACACGTGGATATATGTAATGAAATCTGAGGCTTTAATTTTGCCTTTATATACACCAACTATATACTTGCACATATATATATATATATGATTGTATAAAATTCAAAGAATCAATAATAATCAAATAAGAAAGAAGAAAGGGAGTTAAAAAATATAGTTATAGTATTGTAGATAAAATATGTAATTTAAATAACTTCTTTAATTAATATAATTAAATTAGTTAAATAAATCTTATATTAAATACTAGAAAAAAATTATATAATATTACAACAATAATAATAATGATAATTATATAACCTTATTTTAATGTGTTTGTCTGACTAGATTAATTAATTAGAACTAAATTTGGGATAACCATATGTCCACTTAAGTTGATTGAGTGTACAAATATGGTGATGATCACAATTTGTTACTCTCAAATAAATAATTAAAGACGAGAGACAAGTGAGCAGGCTAATACGTAGATACGTCAGGTGAGTGATTGCCCTCATACTGGACATGAAGTAATCATATAAATTAAAATAATCAATTTGTTTTTGTTTTTTTGTTCTCGTGGATGAATAATTAATTAAAGTTGTGTTTGATTGAAAATGTATCGCAGAAGCACGAATGTGAGATATCTAGTTTGGGTCATCTCCGGAAAGAGCTGAAGTCGTAGAACTTGAGGTTCACATTATTTAATTATGAACCTACTTTAAGTGGCTAATTACGTACAGGAACATTTTCCAAAGTGCAAGCTGCTTTATAAAGCTCTCTCCATATGTATGTATATAATTAAAACGAGGGTATGATATTTAACTATAAGAGAAGAAGCTCAAATTAGGGAAAAGGCAGCAATATTATATATGGACCCTGTAACTTTATTCATTAATTATAAATACTGTTGAGCAAAACTTGCAGCATGTAATGTGCCAATAACAACTAAGACAGAACTTATAAAGTAAAAACTAGGGTTAGAAATGGCAACCCTAGTTCACTTTCACTATGGAGGTGAAATAATGCAGTGTGTTTTGTGATACCGGTGGGTTATATTGAATCTACCACGTACTTTTGTCTGACTAATTAATTAACAAGGAGTTAATTAGTATCTATATAAGTAAATAATGGACAAAATGGTAATTAGAGAAGACGATCATGCATGAATATCCAGAGACGGGTAAAGTGGGGGGATAATTAGGGTTTAGAGGGGAACCAAGGGCATGTGAAGGTATGCAAGGTAAGCTGGGTCACATTAGTGAAGCAATAATATTCATTCGTGCAGATACCCTTTAGCCCTAATTAAATTCTTTTAAGTCCTAAAACAACATCAGGAGGGTAAGGCAAGGCTGTGGTTTATATATATATACATTGTACTACACTTCGCTGCTATCACATGAAACAGCAACACAACATGGAATATATTCTGTTCCTTTTGTTCATTCAGTCAAAGTGGGGGCTCATTCAAATTGGCTCTCCTTTTCCTTTGAAAGTGGTTTCAGTGTTTGAAGTTAGGGATGCATTGGTGGCTTTGTTGCACTGCGTGCATGGTGTTATGCCATGCATAAATCAAATATAATAACGCTGTGCTGCTACACCTGAGCATTATTGTGATGGATGGAGTCGGCTACATCTTGTTTTTCAAAAGCTGGGAATATTGCTGAATACATGTGCCCTAAAAGAACAACAAACAGGTTAGATGGTGTCTCCTCTGTCGAATTTATTCATGTTGTGGGGTTTCATGGCGCTTCATTCCCACTGTGCTGCTGCGACACTTGTACGCCGTCCTTTAATCTTTCTTTGGATTTAATTTGCGTCCTCATCGTACTTCAATCCTATCCCCCCTCTCGTGCTTCCCCACCCCATTTCCTTTGACACGCCCCCAACTTTGACTAACTTCTCTTTAACATGATTAGACATCATTCCCTACTCGAGGCAAGAGGCGGAGAAATAGTTTAAACAAATTAAAGATAACATTTCATTAAATGATTGAACGGTACCTTTTAATTAATAATAAATCTAAATATTTTGTTGTTGATAGAACATCACGATGATAATGTCATACAATCTATATAACTCACTCTAATTAATATAAAAAGATTTGTTATTATTTTCTTATGTACATGATGCATGTAAACTTATTAGAGACTAATTAATAGTATATACAATCTATATAACTCACTCTAATTAATATAAAAAGATTTGTTATTATTTTCTTATGTACATGATGCATGTAAACTTATTAGAGACTAATTAATAGTATATATATATATGCTGCTTAATTTATAATTTAATTTGATAAAGAGTGGTGATTAATTAAGTATGGTAGCTCCAAGGCCTCAAATAGGAGCCCTTAACGCTTGTTCGTACGATTGAGCAGAAAACATGCATGTTGGTCATGATTGTGATCACCGATATTATTCAGCAGCTAGCACTGCAACTTCACTCTACTTTTGGTTTGCCCAAAGAAAAAACGCAGAAACTCTAATTCTTGTTTGAAAAAGAAAAAGCTGAATACAGACAGTGGCTTCATCTGTTGACAAGCTATTGTCTCCCTTCATTCGTGGAACTAGATTGTGAGGGACATATACATACATATATATATATGATTAATTAGTCGCTGTTTGTAGGAAATATGTACGATGCGGTAATACTAAAACGTAATACGTCCTGTCAATCACATTAATAGTATATTCACGCATTTTATAGTAATGCCTCAGCATTAGTTATTGTTTTCATCGCTAATTAATTGTCTCTTCCCGCCTGCAGCTTTCAGACGCGTCTTATCCTTCCAGGGAATCACCATATATATATATATATATGCAATTCACATTTGGATTATTAGTTCAACTCATTAAAACGGCGGGACATTGATTCATAATATAGTAATCGTATTCATAATATTAATAATATTATAATATAATTATAGTTCTCCCAATCAATTATTTAAATATAGATTAGCATTTGTTTAATCTCTTCAAAATATAGCTTTAAAAAGTTCTCATTAATAAAGTTTTTTTTAATTTTGGTTTTTGATCCGTGGTGACGTTGTGTGACATAAATATGTATAAAACCTAAACGTGAATTATTAATTATAGTCTTCCAGTGTGTGTAGTTTCTGTAGTAAAAGTAAAACCGGTTGATGGACTTCCATCCTATTAATTATCATCTCCAACATAACGTGATCCCCGATAAGAAGATCAAATTTCAGCATTATGTGATACGCAAAATCTCTTCTGCCCTGATTTTAACTTTACGTATGCATTTGCAGTCTCGTTTTAACAGTATGCCCGCTCTGATATAATTGTGATGAAGGAAAAAAATCAGAAGCACACCAGACGATGTTGCCTGTTTATTTTTACTTGTAGCTAGTTTCTATATTATATATATAACGAAGAGATATATAGAAACACGTGCATTTTATTATCAGTAATTCAAGGGGAACGAAAATCAACCAAATAAGTTGCAGGAATATATATAAAACTCACGGAGCAAGTAACCTATAGAGAAGGATTAATTGAAAACCCTGCAGTTCTTTCGAACTTCTCCAGCACTTCCGACCAGAACTTGAACACTCGCCATCTTTATCATTGCATCCGCGAAGCCCTTGTAGAACTTATCACGATTGAATGCCAAATCAGAGACGAAACCCATCGTAGAATTGTCCAGTGCAATTCTCTGGTCAAGCCGCAGAACGCCTCTTTTGAGAAGTATCTGTATATAGAACTCGTTATCAAAGTTCTCAACCAGGTTTCCTTGGTCCAAGGATGCAAACGGATCTTGTGGAACACTACACTTGTTGACCAGCTCTACATACAAGGTTTTGTCCATTGTCGGATCCCGAGGGTTTGAAAGTCTATCTCTGAACACATTAAAGTGAGCAACCCCAACCGTGTGTGCACCCAAAAGGGTCACCATTTCTTGCTTTGTGAATCCCTTTGAAGCGAACATTTGTGAAGCTTTAGAAACAGTCATGTTTGGTGATGGAATATTCCTCATCACTTCATTAGAATCAGACACAAGCCCGTCGCGTCTTCCCGTAGGAACCTCGTACCTGGGTCCACCAGACAAGACCACGGCGTCTCTGGTTGCTAGTGCTATGATGTCTGCGCATGATACTGTTGAAGGACATGCCGCTTCAAGCATTTCTTTCACCTCATCAATCAGATCGAATCCTTCTAGCCTCTTATTTGGTGGCGCGTCCTTTTCTGATTTCTTGTTCCCAGTGGAATCTATAAGTATGGATGCATCACACCCCTTTATGAACAAACAAACACGAATGATACAATCATGTGAGGAAATAATGCTCATCATCAGTTCGTTGTGAAGAATGGACTAAAGATGGATGATTAATTAATTAACATCTTACTCTCACGAAACAGTCATGAAAGTGCATGCGAAGCAAGTCTGCGGTTGTGGAATTTTCGCTGCTGAATCGCTTCTGCACCACTTGTTGTACAATGGACTCTGCTTGTGGGCAAGTTGAGATATAGAACCCAACCTGAAGGTCACCAAATGCGAAAGGAACAAGTACAACGAAGCAGATCAAGATGGAGGAGATCTTCATTTCTGAATTACTACTTGTTCACTCTGTGAATGTGTTTTTGAGTGTGCTTCACAGGGAAGGGATTTGGATCCGTATATATAGTGCGATATGGAAGCAGTTGCTTGGTAGCTACATATTTGAAAAAGAAGGGGTCAATGCAATCAAAAAATGGATATGAATTCGATGAGATGACAACTAAGAAACCTCAATTTGCATGATTTCTGATTTTTTTTTCTTTAAAATAGGATGACTGTTCCAAAAATTTTCCACAGCAAGAACACAAATAGTAAAACATTTTCTTATAATGATGCTCTAGTATTAGGAATGTTGAAATTTCCGGGACGCGTCTTCTGAAATTAACAACCTAGCTACTCCATGAATGGCAATCTCAATTTCGAAAATTAATCAACTAGTATGCATAGAGTCATTTAGAGGGAAAGCCCCAGCTGCGAATGAACGGGCCTACAAAATATGAAGAGCTGGCTTTGCCCTACGTATGCCCCACAGCTTTCATGTTTGCTATATCAGAAAGAATTCATATTAAGTTCGCCATATAAGGAGAAGCAAGTGGTTCAAGATTCAAGAATATCATCTCCTTTTCTGGAAAAAAATTGAAAAAAAAGGAAAATCCCAGGATCCAAGTAGGAGAAACGACACCGTATCAGGCCAGTCAAGCAAATCAAGGCGAGGAGTTGAGGTGCATATGGAGCCCAATGCTGAAAACTTGAAATTAATTAGGACACTGTTTCAACTTGGTCTTGTATGTTCTTGCAGAACAGGACATTTAATTTAAATCTGTATCAACTCTCCCCTGCATAAATTATTCTTGCATTTGAGATTGTATAAAATGAATAGATTTTCCACTAGTTACACCCTCCCCTTTTCATGACAAAATTAGATCACGTGACGTTACTTTGAAATTAACGGACGCTGTCTCTATGGCTTCGAAAGCTAAGGTTTTTTCCCGTTAATCCTAGGATCTTTGCTATGAAGGATCAATATTAGTGTACAAAATCCTCGTTGGTGCTCTGTTTTCGTATAGGGAGGGGTGAACGTGTCAGGGCCGCTATGAGAAAATAAATCTGCATCAATGCATCTTTTTTCCATTCTGCAAAAGTGCCTTTTCTGAGCTTAAAGTTATCGTTTGGAGGATGAGGACCTGGCTTTTTCTAGTTAACGAGGGAAAATAATGACTTTTTATTAAAGAGGGCTCTTCGAATTTAATCTTTTGACGCGAGGTGAGTCAGAAAGGGATTATATTCCTGTGGTAAAAATCTCTGTTTCTAGGCATTGTAAAGGTGCCTTTTCGGCTGTAAAAAGCACGGGCTCAAATCAAGGCTTTAAGCTCTTTATGACAGGCACTAGTGTTAAAAGCGGTCCTGCATTGTACAATAGATGGTCAGCCTTGCCTCCTGAACCGCACTTCAAAGCACTCACACTAATAATTACATCCTTACCCAACTCAAACATAAAGCTCCAAAGGAATTGATTCTTCACCACTGTAAAGATAATTTTTTAGTTTTATATAAAAAGTCACAACAGGAACATTTCCCTCCCACCAGAAGAAAATGTTCTCAGAGAAAAACATGTTCAACTTTTTCAGTAGTGCTAGTCTCACAACCTGGAAAAGAATAAAAAAACCTTGAACCAGCACGATATTAGAGTGTCCTCTGAAGCCAACCCTGGTTTCTTAAGATCATTTTAGCTGATAGAAAATAATGGAACGTATTATCTTTGCCGATTACTGTAGTAATGACAATAACCGTCATATTTCAACAACATATTTTCTGCATGAAAACCAAAAGCCAGCAATATATGCACAAGATATTGAAAAATTGGAAATTTTGAAGCTGGAAAACTCATTGTATGCTCTCCTGGAATGCATGCGCCCTAGAGATAGCAGCTGGGTTAGCTACCAAAATTTGAGAAACACCCAACACACGGTCTTTTCCATCTCCTTCAGCTTCCAAGTCCTTTGATGATTCAGACTCCTTCTTGTCAGGCTTTATACCTAATGTAGTCCATATGGGACTTTTTGAGGCTTCATTTGGATCATCAATCCTAAGAGTCTTTGGAACCAGAACACACTTCTCTTCATCTGCAAAGAACGTATCTCTAGAGTGCTTTCCCAAAGTTGGAGAGCCATTGCCTGAGCAGCAGCTATTACTCGATGACGGCGAAAGGCAACCGTTAGACCCTATTGAGATTGTCCCGGTGCCACCAGACCAATATGACGGTGGTGCATATTGTACAGGAATGCCGGGTGGGCACACGCCAGGAACTGCCACCAACGGAGTAGGATACCGCTGCATTGGCGCTGAAGATTGATGAATTGCGGCCATAGAAACGACATTGTTCCAATCTGGATTCCAGGGAAACAGCAGTGGAGGAACAGGGTAACATTGCATCTGATTTGATGTGCTAAGCTGATTAGAAACACACTGCTCCTTTTGCGTGACAAGTTCTGCGCCACTACTATTTGCTACTGAAGATCCACATAAAGATGGTTCTTTCCCCTTTTCTGCATCAACTTTCCTTTTGTGGTCTCTAATAGTAAGCATTGTCTCCATGGATTCACAGAGAGGAGGGGCATCTGGACCGAATTTCAATACGATACCATTATCCATTGCCATTGAAGACCTGAAAGCAGCTGAAGATTCAGGAGATGAGATAAGCTGGTGACTAGATGAGTCTGTGGTCTCCAACCTAGAGGTTGAAATGCCATCAGAGGACACTATGATGTGGCGAAACTGAGAGGCTAAGTGCTTGTTCTTTCGTCTCCCAGCACCCACCGGGACATTCCTCATCGTTCCACCAGCAGTCCAATACCGTTGGCAGTTCTTGCAGAAATGTCGAGGCTGATTGACATTGTAGTTATTGAAATAACAAAACTTTGTGTCCAAACTGTTGCATCGTGGACACTGAAGAATCTTGTCTGGTTTCTTGAATGATTTATCTTGATCTGTGCTGCTAGTTTCCGCTCTATTCTCCATAGTCTTGGGATTGGCTTTGGGCTCATTTTCTAGCTGATTATGTTGGGACCCTTCTTTACTTGCCGCTAAATCAGAGGTATTATCTTGTTGCTGAGAGTTTTCTGCACAAACTTTTTCCACTTCTGTGCTCTTCAAGCTACTGCAAGCATCCTAAAATTTTAACCAAAATCAGTAAAAATTTAACTAGAATAAAGTTCGGCTTCACAACATGTTATATAACCTTGATATATATCTCAACTTCTGCAAATATTTGAATCAATAATGCATCGATTGCCAGAGTCCTGACCTTAACTTTTGAGAAGACTATTTCTAGCTCTTAGTATTACCTCAGTCTCGATTGACGGGTGCCCCACCGTACACATGAACCTAAGTTCAATATCTCTTGCACACACAAAAAATGCTGAAAGAAGAATTCTCGTAAACTTTCCAATCTGACAGTCATGATTATTTAGTGAACTTCTGATGATACTATGAAGGATACCCAACCCCTTAGAAGTTAGAACAGAGTAAGACGAGGGATTAGAAGAACTAACTTGCAGAGGTGACTAATAGACCAGACAAACAGTTTGAAAACGGGGAAAAACAAATATTCCACCCACATAGAAGAAGATGCCTTGTTCTTAATTTAGGGGAAGAAGCATGAGAAACAACGATTAATAGTCCAGTCACTTTAGTGCATGTTTCTAGGGGAAAAAACGAAAAATTCCCAGTTCTTCAGCAGCCATGACGAGAATGAATATGAAGATGAGTCAGATACAGTATTACTTTCCTTGTCTTTGAACACGTTAACTAAAGTTGATGTAGTTCGAAGTTAGAAATAAGATAACCAACAAGAACATAATAAAAGGCAAGATTAACCGACCCCGCCACGCCTGAGAAACTATTTTCTCTATCACAAAATAAGTCACAAATTAACAAAAGCCAGAATTCACGTTCCTTCGAGAACAATCCTTCTCATATTAACGAAAAGACCGTTTTACTGTAAATCCAAGAAAATAGAACGTGAAAATAAAGAGCAAAAGCAGGAAGCAGAAATGGTTGATGTGGATGTATGTATGTATGTATTTCATGTACCATGGCTCTGGAGTTGGCCGGAATCTGAGAAGGCATTGGGGAGGTCACCGGAATCTGACATTCCGGCAAGGGAATCTTCCTGCCAAATAGCTTGATAGCCGGATCCTTGTGAGACATGTCTCCAGGACCGCTCATTTATTTAAGAGATTCCACGTTTGTTGATGCAGACTCAGAAGGACTCAAGGCCCATAGAAATAGTGAATCAGATACAGGCAGAAAAGGAGGAAGCTTTTCATTTATCTCCACAGCTGCAGATACACACAGAGGGGAGAAAACTTCTCGAGAGAGACTAGTAATAAAAAGCAGCAAAAAGAGAGAAAGGGAAAAAAACCCCACAAAAACCCCTGTCAAGAAAAAGGTCCCCGCAAAAAGCACAAAGAACATGATGCATTAGAAACGAGAAACAGAGTACCATCTCTTTTAAGCTTTATTGGCTATTTTTTTTTTATTTATGTATCTCGCTTTCCCCACAATTTTCTAATTAGAGTCCTGAGCAGGAAAAAGGCCCTTTAGTTAAGGGAAAGCAATTTCCTTTTATGATAAATTAGAATAATGTCTCAGAGCAGATATTGAAGCATAGGGCCGTACGCATTAAATAGAGATCCTCATCCTTATCAACTTTTTTACATATTATAATAATAAACTCATATCGACCTTTATTCAGTACCAAAGCAAGCTTCCCCTTATCGACATCACCAACCAACACTGGATGGGAAATCCGTTCGAATTCACTGTTCATGCACATATTCTTAATATGGTGGCATCGAGAAGGGAAAAGGGAGGAAGGAGATGGTGGGGAGGTGACAGGTGGCAGTCAGCAGGGGAGGGAATGGAGAGCCAGGACATGGTAGGGGCCAAGGACGGAGGGTGACGTGAGAGAGAGAAAGCTTGACGCCGACATGGGAGCTCGCTTTTTACGCCGCCTTCAATGAGTTGAGAGAAGGGGGACCCACTTAATTTGCTCAATGCAAGTGCTTTTGAATGAATGAAAAGACGCCATGCGTATTACAATGCTCTTTTGTCAACTTTCCATAACACTAGTCGCTCATTCATTCTCACTTACCGTCTGCTTGTTGCTATTTAAGTACATACATCCCAACATCCCAATTTATTCTAGCAACTTGCATCTTATGCTTCTCTTGCATCAGTTTCTCAACTTTAATTGTTGTCATTGCCGACATCTTTGTCCAATAAGTCACATGTTATCAGGTTCTTTACAACGTTAGTAATTCCTCATCAGTCAAAAGTAATAAAAATCATAAATAATACCAGCCTTCTTCCCATCACCCTAAACTAGTATTTATGACCCTTCATGCAAGTCGCTGTAGGGTTTTGAAAACTGCAGTGGAGCTCTGCAACATAGCGTTGACACAGCTAAGAAGGAGAAGATGATGAAGCATAAAATTAACCAGACAGGCGAGCGCATGATGATGCCCAAGTACACCCGCCCTTAGGAAGACACTTTAGTAATTGGCAAAAGCAGCAATAGACGATACAACAACAAACAGCCAAATAAAAAACGCTCGCTCTGCTAAACTTACATTAGGACAAGATCGCTGATATTGAAGCCTTGCAACGACCAACACGCATCCATTTTAGCACTGTGTCACTGGAACTCCCTTTCACCCCTGTCGTCCAATAAGACATGAGGTTCGCCAATTCTTCTTCCGATACTCTCTACTCTCACTCTTGAGTTTCTTCAGAGTAACTCTCTGCCAGTTCTTCCTCAATCCGACGACGTTTTAGGATATGTTTGGCTCAGTAGAGGTGAGGGGAGGGGAAGGATTTTAATAGAAGAAAAGAGAATGAAGAGAAGGATATAGATTTTATTATTACCTTGTTTGGATTAATAGAAAGGGAGAGAAGGGAAAAAATTTTAATATTACCTTGTGGAGGGGAGGGGAGGAAAAATATTTTTATATGAACAGATTTACCTTTATGTTGTTTAAGTTGTTTGTTATAGACTATATAAAATATGTTAATAAAATATAATTATAAATAACATTTAATATGTGAAATTAAAAATATTATAGGAAAAATAACATTTGATTGAAGCGTTTTTGATCCATTGTACCCTGATAGACGGAAATTTGATAGTGGAGTTTACCCCTCCATCGGAAAAATTTAAATATTCCTGATAGACGGATATCCGATAGTGGGATTTACCCTTCCATCGGGGAAATTCAAATATTCCTTCTTCAAAATTATATAGTACCCAAATCTAACATACTTACATACATTAGTACATAGTATATAAGACTCTACATCCTTTAATTTACTATAGCGCAAAACTGTAAACACTAGGCAAGTAATCACATATGTTAGAATGAAAAGGTGTTTATGGATAATAACAGGTTCTGCAGATTTGGCAATGTACATTCTCAATTTTTCATATCTGTTTTCATTTGTTTCATAGTGCTCTACCGATTTTCTACGTCATTGCTCATTCTTCGTATAGTTTGTTTAATTCTTTTTGTACTATTAAGAATAGAGGGGAAAGAAAGGGTAGAAATAGAAGAGGAGAGATAAAGTTAGTTTTCATTTCCTTCACCCAACAAAGAACACCATTCCTCCACCAGACAGAGAACACTGTGAAAAAGTTAAAAATTAGTTTTTTACTAAAACAAATTCCAACTAATGCTATTTATTAGAGTAGATAATAAAATAAATAGAAGCAAAAGAAAAAACAATAAGTTCACCGTAATTTCAGAAGCTGGTGAAAATGTCCACCAGATTTACAATCGTAATGCTAGAAACAAATCAAAATAATGGTGAAAAAAAGTCACATTTTACTAGCAGATCAACTTTGAAGATGCTCAAAGAGAAGGGAGAGAATCGAACCCAAAATAAAGCAACCCACAGGAGATGAGATGGAAGAGTATACTAATTTGCAAGTGTGACTGGATAAACTATTACAGTTGTCTACCTTATAACTTTAAAAGGTAAAATTAGAAAATTAAAAAAATTATATAAATATATTAGTTTAATTATATAAAAATATTGTCTCTTTCTCTAAATTTTTTTAATTTTAGAGGAAGTATATAAGCTGTGAGAGAAGGAAAAATTTTAAAAAATTTTCTTTTTTTCTCGTAACATATTCTAAGAACCCAAAGAAAGGGAGGAGAGCAAACCCCCTCCCCTCCTCTCCCATATAAATACTCTGTATCAAACTATGCGTTAAGGGAGAACCCCGCAATGATGGACGCCGATTGATTTGGCTGATCTGATAGCGGAGCCTTCTGACGCCAACGCCTGCAGCGTAAACACTAGAGCAGAACCCATGTCTCTGCCACCGACTTTCCTCAACGGGGTTCAAAAATATTACATCATATTTGTAATTACTTTGAATTATCAGATTATTCTGGGTTTTGTGTGCGAAACAACTGCCCACTGTAGATTCTGATTTGTTCCTACTCCTGCCTAGGAGCTGAACCTATAAGATTCAGAACTAATTAAGAAATGAAAAGAAAATGAGAAAGGATAAGAACGAGGACATGGGCGTTGGAACCTAATCACTGCTTTTCCTGCCTTTTTTTACGTGGCCAGCCAAGTCAATGGGGGGCCGCCACCAACACTTGCCGTTTTTATATCTCATCCCTTCCACACTTTTTTTTTTCTTTTTTTAAAATATTATTTTATTCTCCTTTCATACCGGGATTCGTTTCATTTAAAGTATTTAACAGATACTTTAGACTCCGTCTCTCGTCTTAACTTATCCCTTTCCTTCAAAGGTCAAAGGCCGCCCATGCTTAATATTATCTTAAACATTTGTCTCTCCCATTTCGGCCAATCCTAGTAATTAGCAATCCCATCCCATTTGCACACTTGACAGCAACATCCTGAGAATCTGCACCGGGGGGGGGGGGGAATCTGATATTGAAATAATAATTTGTCTTTTGCATGTATACTATTTGCACCAACCCGTTCTTTTTTTATTGTTCTATCTAACTTAAGATCCTCAAATCCCGACAACACGTGTATTTACGTGACGATGATGGAGAGCAGGGTCATATCATTTTGTTTTTTAAAGGCCTAGAAGAAGAAAATCAAATTGCATAGCCTCTTTTTACCTAGAAAAGTGTCCACTGCCAACCGCCCTAATATCGTTGTTTTGCACTATATTTCGTGCCTTCTTTTAGGGGGAAAAAAAGAAGATAAGAGAATGATAATATGAAACACATAAATATTAAAAAAGAAAAAATCCAAGAAGCTAGCTGTGACATTGTACTGCCCACATACGATGAACGATTTAACTACAGAGCTGGTTTAATTGAGAATCAGTTGGCAAAAAAATAAAATAATAATAACAAAGCTTGTCTAATGAACCCGTGCGGTGGAATTTCTAGAATATCAGGCTTGACCCCTTAGGAGGTATAGATAAAGTTGAATTCAATTCCAATTCATATCTCATCGTTTTCTTTTTTCTTTTTCTTTTTTTAACAAGGGAAGACAAAATGCCTGATATTAATAATATACATCAGAAGAAGATTATATTTCTAGCCATAAAAAATAATTAGAGACTTCTAATATAAAATATACGAATATAATATTGTTATAGTAATCAGATATTCTTTAACTATGATATCTGCTACTTTATTATGAACTCTTGAGATATATTAGAACTTTAATTCTGAACACCATCAAAAGAGACTCTATATTTGTAGTACTATCAGATTAGATCTATCCATATTTCTATAAGACAATATATCAATCATATTCTTTATATCTATCTCATCGTTTTCTGTTGTACTTCATTTATCCGATTCACCCCGAAAAGTTAGAGGCGTCCTGCCCATTAGCCCTGTGTATATTGCACTCCAAAATTTTGTTCGGTACAAGCCATGCTTTAACTATTAATCAATAGCTTAGAAATTAATTATCTTAAAATATAGATATAACTAAAGTGAGTTTTGTCTTTTATAATAAAACATTTTTCAAGCGCATCACCTGATTCAAATCTAGAGGGTGGTGTATACAATTGGGCCCATTAACCCTGTATATGCTAAATGTGGGCTTTTCACCTGCCCAATTCTTCTCTTCGTGAAAACAAGCACGAGCCAGGGGATACTCATGGGATATAATGTCCACCGAAATAATGCCAAGTACGTGGTCATAGTGGCCAACACCTGGACTCCATTTCTGTAAGTGCTGGCATTTGCCCTTAGGGGCCTTCACAATTAGCTGCCAAAATTCTTAAACTTGTCCCCATCTCCCTTGTAAGGTGGGTGGTTGGGTCATCAGACTCGGAAATTGGAGGCTTAAGATTTCAATTCAAGATGGGTAATTTTCTATTTGTTCTCTTCAGGGGCTTTATTTTGTTCTCCGTTTTTAACAGGATGTTCATAAAATCAAATTTAGTCCGATATTCACATAGGGAGGGGTACCATTTAATTCCAAAATGCTCGAATTCCATTTAGTAGGAGGATATAGTACTTCTATATAAATATATAAATATATATATATATAGGAAAAAGATAAAGGAAAACATTTTTTATTATTTTTTAAGAACATGGAATAATTTCCTCAAACTAAAACCATTAGGTATAGACTTAGATAAACAACAGGTTATTTGAATGCATACATGGTGATCTGTGTGGGAGGCCACATCATTTAATTGCCACGTGTGTGTACATTTTCTGCTGTATGCATACGTGTGGTATCTAATTTTGTAATTGGGAGAGGTCATGTGCTCAAAAGCCAAATTGTCTTTGCTATCTCATAACGCCGTTTTTTGTCTTTAACCCAAGACCCTTCTTCCAATACATAATTGACCATTTTTTTATTTTTATATATACATATCAGACAATTATATATATCCAAGTCATCGATCTGTCCATAGATCGAATCGTGTTCGTCGAATTGACAATTAAATAACAAAATAAACTGAATCGTTCCTTCTTCTATAGCATTAATATTAAATATAAGATAAATAATTTTGGCGTGTCAGTTTGTGTGAGAGGAGAATATGGTTTCATGGATGGGTGTGGGATTGTTGGATGATAAGTCATGGATTGAAAATGACCTAAAACCTGGATTAAACATGCTTGCACCTGTGACTTCTTATTTCATTTAAAAAGATCGTTCAAGATCGTCCGTTGGATTTTATAAGAAAAAAATAAAATACAAATAATCCTGTTTTAAAAAATATAATTAATATTTCAGGCGACTTATAATAAAAACTACCTTTTTTTTAAAAAAAAAAAGTAATTTATGATAAGAGCCGGAATATTTACTATTTAGGTTGATGGGTTAGGGGTTGGCTTTGTAATGCGTGGTCTTGTTTCTTACCAACGAGTGTTTCTTGGCCCACTTCGCCCCCGGTTTATTATTATTATTATTATTAAATCAGACTCATCATAATAATTCATTTTCTCGCTATATTCCATTAAATATTTGTCAGCTGAATATATAGTATTCTGTGTTTGGTTCTTTTTCATAATGTAATTTCCACGGGCCATTTTGAAATATATCAACAAGTCACACACACACATGCAACAATAACAACAAGTCTTATCCCATTAAATAGAGTCAACTACATAGATCATACGATTTCATTGTGCTCTATTAAAAACTAAATCATTAAATAGATTATTGACCAGGAGATCCCGTTCAATGACCTCTTTAAGCGTTCTCTTTAGTCTTCCTCTACCCCTTTTAACCGGTGTCCATACTATTTGATCCACCCTCTTCACCAGCGCATCCCTTGGCCTTCTTTATACCTATCCAAATCACCTAAGACAGTTCTCTACCATATTCTATTCAATAGATGCCACTTTAACTCTTCCTCGTATATGTTCATTAAGAATCTTATCTTTTTTTGTATATCCACACATCCATCTCAACATCCTCATCTCAGCTACCCCAACTTTATACTCTTACTATCCTTTTAAAACCCAACATTCACTCCCATAAAACATTCACACACACATGCATGCGTTTTAAAAGCAAGAGAAATGAAAAGAATCTTTTAAGTCAATAAAATATGGAAGGTAAAATAGCAGAGGATGAAGAAGTTAGGTACAGAGGCAAAAGAAAATAAAGAAAAACAAGTTGACTCTTTCCCATTTGCTTTCCACTGCATTTCATCTCGTGAATTCAAGTCCCTTATATCTATATATATATTGCAAGTACTTGTACTATATACTATGTATGTGCCACCTATTTAACCACCTCTCTCTCTCTCCCCCCTCCCCCTCTGAATCATCTTGAGGTGTCTTCAACCTCTCGTCTTCTTCCAGATGAAGATCAGCTTCCTCACTCTTCTCCTTCTCCTTCTGGCTCTCTCTTATGCTTTCTCTGCCTCTGCTGTTCCAGCTACCAGTAAGCTTCTTTCAAGATCATCTTTTCTTTCTTGGTTCTTCCATCTCTTTCTTCAATTTATTTAATCACTTGCCTGCCCACAGGATCCCAGAATCTGAACCCCCAAGATGCGTTGCCTCTCTCTTCTTTACCCCAGGTCACTGCTCGTGCTTCTCATCTCGCTCTACTCGTTTTCGAATGGTTCTATTTTTCAGTACCAAGCTGAATGAATCTGAGAGCTATGAAATAGTTTCTTCTGGTTTGGCCCTAACCGATTGAATTTCTCTTGATGATCTGAGTTGCAGATGAATGATGCGGTGGAACTGGAAAATGTTGCAGCGGTTGCGGGAGAAGAAGGATTATTGATAGAGAGAAGGATGGATTTGGAAACTCAGGATTATGGAGGCACCGGGGCGAATAAAGATCATGATCCTAAATCCCCTGGAGGATCTTGACTCGTATGAATCCACAAAATGTAAAGGACAGGATGTAATATATATACATACATACACATGTATATATTATTATATCTTGATACGTCTTAATTATATAATCAATACAAGCTTGTCTTAGTCTTGTCTGGTTTAAGTTTCTGATCTCCGTCTGGGGTTGAGTCAGTTCATGCCTCAGATTAATGATATATTCAGTCTGCACTTTATAAGTATTCTGATTAATCAAGCCGACAAAAGCTAGAGCTGAATAAAAGTATATCGATCAAATTCAACTAGCCTGGATATTTTGCTTCCTTATTCATCATTAAGCCCTATCATAAATTTTTATTAATTATTTCAGAACTGGTGGGGGTAATAGCGAAGGGTCGCATTATGTCAGTGCTAAACAAAGGAAATCTATGGGACTCGGTTCCACAGGCTACTTACTCAAAACCCCTTTGTGCCACTGAGGGAGAAATTCATTTTTTATTATATGTCACTGTATTTCACTCTAATGACAGATTAATTAAGATACACAGAAAAGAGTTAACACAAGCCCACTTCCCATTAAAACCATTTGGTATACCACAAGTTGAGAAATCTGTATTTTGTAATTAAGGAGTTCGAGATTGACTTTTTTACTACCTATAAGCCAACGGTGCTGCCTAATACTGCCAAGGGGAATAGATATGAAACTTTCTCATCCAACCATTATGCGGATTTGATTAAATGCGCGAGAAAGGAAAATACGATAGGTGTATTTCCTATTTCCATTTAAGAAAACACTTTTTTGTGTATTAAATATTACACAAGTAATTTGAGATAGTTTTTATATTGAAGAATAATATAGAATGCTCTATGAAACATGTCAATATTTTATAACGCTATGACTAGGCCTATGTTGATGTGGAATAATTACTGTCACTATCCTACTAATTCATTCTCCTTAAACCATCTCTGTTTTTTTACAGTAAAAATAAAAAAAAATAAAAGTATTCCATAGAAATGTGGGATTAGTCATCCTCTCATAATTATGAACACACATGCATGTAGCTGCTTTTCAATCTTCCTTTCACATTCTGCGATTACGCAAAAGCCCATGGTATGTATGTGCAAATGCAAATGTGGCTTGTTCTTCTTGGTCAGCACGCAGCAGAAAATCAACTCAGTTCTATGAAGTGACAATCATGAAGAACAAAATTAAGACTGAGTCAACATAACAACAAAAGAACAAAGAGATATCAAGAGAATAATATATATATATATATATATATATATTAAAAGTATTACATGCCCTGATCAAAGTAATACAAAACAGAGATTATGATAACTCTTGGTGGGTTGATTGAGTTGTCCCCCATAAAAATTTTCTGATAGTGGCAACGCATGCGATTCCAAGAGGATTAGATTTGACAAATATCTCCATTCAAAATGCAGCATCATTTCGTTCCACAATTGACTCAGCTTTGGCCCCAGCGGCCATAGCTTTCACATGATAATAGAGATCAACTTCATCATGGGATCCACATATTATCTCTTCTACTCTATAGGGACTCATAAGTGGCACTCTCTCTTTTGGTGAGAGCATGAAACCTTCATGTGGCATCTATTGTTTCTTGATTTGCGTGTTCCAGAGGCTTGCCAACCGTTGACAATTTGCGAGTACACAAATTAAGGAAAATGAAATGCATCTCAGTGGTATATGTTTCTGCTCAGAAGATTAATTGCAAGTTCAATGGTTGGCAGCAGAAAAAAAGACATAGCAAAATGAAAGACGATACTTGTGATGTGCTTGGAAGTGAAAATAGCAAGTTAAGTGACTTAAGTCATCCCTGGTACGAGAAAAGCAGTTAAAGTTTACAGACTTTTATGCATTGACTAAATTTTACAATCAAGTCACCCTAAATCTTACAAAATCCATTTATTTCAGAGCATGAGAAAAAAAATGTTTTTTTTTTACATGTGGAAGTCGCTGTTATATGTTTCATCGTGCTTGAAAAGAACATCACTAAATGGAATTCCCACTTTGGATTTTTGTGGGGTTGTACCAACCCTCACCATAAACTAAACAGTATGAAGAGCCATCAAGTTTCATAATGATTCGTGAGCTGTTTCAATTCACACTGCATTAATGGGAAAGGTGTGGCCTAAGGTCCGTGTTTGATTTGGTAAGACCATCTCTGGCTTATCACTTCCATTATTGAACTTATGAAACGTGACAATATAAAAAGGTCTTTTGGATTTAGTCCAAGGAAAAAGCGTGATGATTCGGTGCCGTTTCCGTTGTGTCTATCGACAGTGTGAAGTGCTACGAGTTTTGGTTTTTCTGTCTGTCTACATCAAAAACACATGTTTGAGAAGTTGAAACTTGCCTAAATTCGCATCCCAAATGGTGCAATTCTTAGATCGCAGGTAAGAAGTCAAGAAAGGGTCTAGGAAGTGACTGAAATAGGCATGTATTGTTTGGGAGATATCCACCGAAAGATGCAATATGTCAGCACAAAAACAACTACCACATGACAATTCCCAAATGTCAACGGAATTTATTCATCTTGAGGTATCCACCAGAATTGGGAACTACATATGTATGTAAAGAGGAATATTCGCCTCCGGATAAGAAATCTATTAGGCACACACTTCAGTATTTTGCACCGGCTCCAACTAGCTTTTCCACTACTTGTTGCTGCATTAAGAAAAAGCGTCCCGCACCTCAAGGCATACCATTTTTGTCACACTACCAAATTGGCGTGGCTGATCCACTAGGCTTCACCCTTCAAAACGCCACCATTCCAATGTCAAAGAAATATGACTTGCTGCTACAAGACTGACATGCACGCGCACGAGGAGTGAGAAGAAAGAACACTATCAACTTGTTCAATATCTAATTTCATCCCACCAGATCTCTCCTAGCAAAGATTGAATCCAACACCAAAATTAAACTCTGGTAAAAATCGAAAGGGACCGGGAATGGGGGATAAGAAATGTGGAGAGAAGTGGGCTCCGCAGCTGTACGAGGAAGGAGACAACAAGTTAGTGGTGACACATGCCTCATCGATGGCAACCCAGCGTCACCAATGATTTCTGATAATCTTAGGTTCCTCTTGTGCCAGCCATATCAAATCGGGATCCAAGAAGCCCACAGATAATTAAAGCAGAAATAGGAATCAAGCAGCTCTCAAGGAACCATCATTCATTCAAAGTTATAATCATCATCGTCGTAGTTATATCCCTCGTCGTCCACATTATTATCATAACAAGTATTTTCGTATAACTCGCCCATGTCATTTGTCTCCTCAAACCCACCTATGGATTCCAGCTCATCGTCTCCCCTGTTTTTGTTCTCTAGCTCCGACTCTAAATTATCGTGACCCTCAAAGCATGGCTCAAATCGTGCTTTCTTGGGTATCTCTAGCGCCGCCTGCGTATCCTAACATTGAGAAAATTTTAGTAATAAAGAAAAGTATATTCCCAGCTTTTCGTTCTTAGAAGAAGATTAGAGATGAGCAGATAGTTTCAGCTACAGAAAAAAAAAATTGAAGATTTAGTCCCGTGTTATTGTCGTGGAACGGAATAATTCTGAACAAAAGGAAAACAGTTGAAAGAAAGACTTACGGGTTGACCAAATAATTTCGCCACCATTTCAAAATTGACTTTGGAGCTAAGCCTCTGCAAATGAAACCCGCAAATAAACGTCATTTGTAATAGGAGAACATTTTCCAAATAACCAGAAAAATTGGCTTAAATCTTATCATTGTTGACTGATGCAAATACATATTCAGGATAAAATACAAATGATGAAGAAAAAGACGGCTTCTCTCATCACAAAAAAGTGATGACTTCCGTCAAATATAAAATATCCGATGAAAAGAAATGGCATGATAATTAATTTAATAAATAAAACATCTTATTATTGAATAAATATAACCTTTTTGCTCAACGCTTGAGTAGCCTTTGGATTGAGTTGGACAGAACCTGAACCCTTTGCCACTGGAGTTTGTCTCTTTTTCTTTCCCTACAAATGCGTATTTTAAACAACATCAACAGGTCATAGCTTTGAAATCTTGCTGTAAATCATGCAGATCAATTATAATGCTAAGGTACAATAATAAGACTATATATAACTGCTGCACCGGTTGAACAGTACAAGCAGGAATTTACACAATTTTGAATAAGGGACAAAACAAGTGTCTGCAATCAGAATAGGTAAATTGTACTTGCAGAGAGAGTGAGAGAGAGAACGAATATATCGATTGACTTCATTTGCCAAACAAGTCCTACAGACACACAGAAATGTGTGTGGGTTATATTAATAATTCAACAAGCAGTTTGCATATATTTTGCTTCCTTTTTCTTAACTTATTAGTCTGCTTCTGCCATTCCATTCTCATCAGCTTATACTCCTAGAATCGCATTTCAAAGCAATATTTTTCCATCTCAAGCTTCATTTCCATTAACCATTAACCAATAAGTCTAAATCTAATGCCATAAAAAATAAAACATAGGATTTCTTCAAGATTCAACTGTTTAATAAGTTCAAGATTCAACTAGTATTGCGGAAAGACATAAACTCTTAAATTACTGGGTGGAAATGGTCAAGAGCAAATTTCTAAAAATTATGTGCTGTCCTTTTAAAGTTATTGCTGCAACTGTAATTTACCCTTGCATTAATGAGAACTCATGGACACATGCACTAAGGAATCTTGCCATAAAATTTTATAACTCACCTTTTGGGATTTTGCCACAGATGCAGAAGCAGATGTGTCCACCTCTCTCGTTACTAGCAAACCATCAAAACCCTGTTTTGCAGCTGCTTCCTTGGCTGCTTGGTCCTGTAAAAAGAGTTTCAGGTGGAGTGAAATAAGGTAGATTAATCTCCAAATAAATCAAATTAGAATGACATCAAGGCCAAGCATGCTACAATATAAGCAACAAACGTCAAGTATTTGAGCTTAAAGAATGACCAAGAGTGAACATCTGGCAATATTAAGAAAGGAAGAATGTTGATCAAATCAAATTTACCTTAAGATACTCCCAGTTCAGTTTTTCCCATATGATCTTCTTGTATCCTCTCTCCTCCTCATTGAGAAGGCAGCGATCAACCTAAGGAGACGTAATATTTTAGCAGGGGGAAAATTAGCATGGTAAACAAATCGATGACCTGATAAAGACATTAGAGAACATTGACATAATATTTATAAGCAGCATCAGGAATAACTATGATTAAGGGGACAGTTATAATCAGAAAAAATAAATGTGGCCAAGGTAAACATCAAAACACGACAAAGAACTTAAAAGGCCTGAATCAAAAAAATAAAAAAATTATATGGCGCAGGTTCCATTTGTGAGTTTGAGGTTTAAATCGCTCACTCATCACAAATCAGTTCATATCACTGAAGCAGTATAGCTTACAGGCTCTTAAAAGCTCGTTTTTGGCAGATTTTGAGCCTTGGTGCAACCCCTTTGAGAGGCCAACTAGACTTATGTCTTAGGAAGCATATACGTTTAATATTTTCTATTTATCCAGTTCTTGTCAGGAATGAATTTGAGTTTTGAACATCAAACTCAAGAAAGCGTGATGCATTTTTTTCTGCATAACATAATAAGGATTGCCTTAGAAATCTGAGTTTTTTCCCTATCAATGCCAATTTAATTGCTTAATTCTTCCTTTCTTCAAACTGAAAGAAGAAGACACTTCAAATAGTTGCCACCTGATTTATGAAAGAAACCAAAATGATCCCAAACCCAGTCAAACGAATTATTGGAAAAATAGTTTGCCAAACTAAATGCAAAATTGTCCATTGGAACTCTAATAGAAGCAGAAAAGCATGTTAATTTAAATTGTACATGACCACTGACAGATAAAGAATGGAACTTGGTAAGCACCTCCAGATCATCAATGTCAGAGAGACATTCTGATTCATCATGTGTTCTCATGCTCAACATCAACTCCTGAAAGCAGTTTAGGAAAATTATAAATGAATAATTGCAGGCAGAAAGCAGAATACTTCTAGTAGTGCACAGAGAGAGACAAGCACTAAGTAAGGCTTTGAGGTTCACAAGTGCACATGATTCTTTTTTCTGGCTTGCACATGCAGCATTTGATGATTTGGCAAAGTAACCTAAAGAAAATGCCAAAAATACATGACATTTAGAGGTTTAATTAGCAGATGGCTCTACCAATTTGTGAGGAAAGAAAAGAGACATTCAGCTGGAATTGATACTAGATGCCGATATATTGCTTGAGCAGGGAAGGTATCTTTTAAGGACTACGTCAAAAACAAAAGCTTCTCAGAGGTATTGATTCATCACACCACTAGATAAGTAGATAAGGTGTCGCATGCTATTGACAAATCTGCGCTAATTTGTGCGATAGATAATTTCTTATTGCCTCATACGACACCATATCTTTTGACAGCATGTTTTACCTGGAGTTTGTAGATGGGCTAATTTGTCTTCTCCAATATAAAACTAATGTTTGGTGAAAATAAACAAATATTTATCAAAGCTTCTTTACATAGATTTTTATTGCTTAGCTTGAGTTCTCTATTTTGTTTCTAGCACTAGTCAAGTTATATGATCTCCAGGTAGCAGATTTACTACAATGTTAATGCAAATAATTCACGAAAATTTTTTATTACCACGGAAGTGAAAGAAACATGCGTACTTATGAAAAGGAAATGCATACCACCAAAGGACTAGTCATTGTACACTTACATCACTTGATTCGTCGGCACATGCCTGAGGAAGTGATCTTGTCATTTTCTCCCTCCGGGCACGCTGGAAATAAGAAGGATCAGCCAGAGAGTCTTGTGAACTATACGAAACAATAAGAAAGACAGCATGCGTTAAGACAGAACAGGACCATGTTAAATAGGACAACTCGCAGAGCATGCCACTTTAACAAGCTACTCCACCAAATGCCGAACAGCGGATTGAGAAACTAACCAGGCATTCCCAGTGATACAAATGTAAGAGAGTATTCATTTCTTATATTATTTTTCATTCCCAATAAATTCCCAATGTCACCATAAACTCTCTACCAACAATGAAGCCCCTAGATTAAAATGTGCCGCATCCCTACAGAACAGATTGGCATAGTAATGTTATTGAGCTTCCTACATCAGTTGGCATCAACAATAACATGAAGAAAAGATGAGTTGGCAGCGGCAGAACAGACACACAGTCTTGTATTTAAAGCATGGGGATTATGGCATCAGAATTTCATCATCTACGCGACGAATTGTAAGCTAAGAAGAATGTGCACGCATAGGGATTTACCTGAACAATGGCGAGACAGCAGTACCAAATAAAAAGTTTTGATGGTAATCTAAGCGCGGTATCGTGTCAAACAGCGCATGCTTCGTAGATTCTAAACACGTTACTTGAGACTTTGTGCTGAGATCCTTATCCAAGGATTCTACAAGAGACAAAAACGAATATGTTTATGGAGGTCGAAAACTGAATCTTAGGAAGGAAGAGACGGTGGCGGGATCAAAAGTTACGTTTCTGATCGCTAGGGCAACAATAGCTGTTGTTGAGATATTTGAAAAGGCCATCCGCGACGGCGCCTCCTTTGATTTCCCGGGAATAATATAGAACCGACCTATTTATCAACACAGAAAAAAGAACCGACCTATTTAAGGGTGAAAGAGAATTGTTTTTTTTTTTTTAAATTACCGGTAAACCAATAATATTTAAATTTAAAAGCATTCCAATAAACGGATAATTTTTCACAGAGGCATTAAACTATTTTATTGTTTTTTAAGTTTAAATTTTGTAATAAAAAAATAGAACTTGAGTTATTGGATTATAATTGTATATGTTAGTTTATAGAATAAGATGTATATTTCCACTTCAAATTTTATATAGTTATAGTGGTTATAAATCTATAGATAATATTATACGTGTACACATCACACGTGTGTAAAGGTAATTGTTTGAATTCCATCGTAATATTATCTTAGATGTATCATTGCTCTTATACTCCCTATAGTTGCCAATGGCTATTCCAAGGTACCAAGCACATCCTGAGCGATAGAAGCAAAAACTAAGAGCATGGTTGTGAAAATGACAGAGGAGAAAAAGATAAAGCAGAAAATAGAAGAAAACTAAAAGCTGTTTAACTTCATGTGAACATGAGAAGGCAGAGTAAAACGATTCAAACAAAAGATGAGTAAATAAACTCTGTTGATAATCAATTCGACAAAAAGGTGGAAGAAATTTAAATATTTTGAAGTGAAAATACAATTAAAATTATAACAAAATAATGCTGGGCTCCAAATGGGGAATTAGTTTCAATGTCTCATCCAGCTGAACCAATGACGATGGTTATTAAAAAAATAATTAGAGTAACATACAAACCCTACTTCTTTGCATACGCTCGCGCCAGAAGGCCAGAGTTTTGTTTGCGGCGGTGAGCTCTTGTTGCTTACTCACTCTTAGCACTATCCACAATGGCTGAACGTGGCGGCCGAGATCGTGGCGGCTTTGGGCGTGGCTTTGGTGGTCGTGGAGGACGTGGTGACCGGGGTCGTGGAGGCCGCCGCAGGGGCGCTCGTCGGGAAGAGGAGGAAAAATGGGTTCCCGTGACCAAGCTTGGCCGTCTCGTCAAAGAGGGAAAGATTCGTAGCCTCGAGCAGATCTACCTCCACTCTCTTCCGATCAAGGAGTACCAGATCATCGATACCTTGGTTGGTCCCAGCCTGAAGGACGAGGTCATGAAGATCATGCCGGTCCAGAAGCAGACGCGAGCCGGTCAGAGGACCCGGTTCAAAGCGTTCGTTGTTGTCGGTGACGGCAATGGACATGTGGGACTTGGCGTGAAGTGCAGCAAGGAGGTCGCTACGGCCATTCGCGGCGCAATTATTTTGGCTAAGCTCTCGGTCATTCCGGTGAGAAGAGGCTACTGGGGTAACAAGATCGGTAAGCCTCATACAGTTCCGTGCAAGGTTACTGGAAAGTGTGGATCAGTTACAGTGCGGATGGTTCCTGCCCCTCGTGGTGCTGGAATCGTTGCTGCTAGAGTGCCAAAGAAGGTATTGCAATTTGCAGGAATCGAAGATGTCTTTACTTCTTCACGAGGCTCGACCAAGACGCTCGGGAATTTTGTCAAGGTATGGTCTCTAATTCGCTTTTAATTTCTTCAATATCTTGAATTCAAATCCAATTCTTTATAAGATGATGCTTCATACAAATTTACGTGCATTCTAGTGTATCCAGTAATGAAGCCAGGGAAAAAAACGCATGGGGATATTATCGTACCTGGATTAAGAGAGTGCACGAGAAGGTTTAGCCTTTGCATTAGACTATGTAGAAATTAACTGTCGAAAAATTTATGATAGACGAAAGGAGTCAAATTTTGTGATCAGGAATTTTTCTGAAGCAGCATTGATGTTTTAAGACTTGAGAGTTGTTTTGCTTGAAAGGCCTTCTCATCTATATGTAAAATTATGTTGGTTAATACGGCAGCTTAGGCATGTCCAAATGGAAGCATCAGTTTTTATTCATGCTTAACCTGTGTTTAGGGACTCTTTGTCCTCTATGAGGACTTCGCTTAAGAAGCAAGTGTTTATTGTAAATACATCCCCCAATATGATGGACATGCCAACCAGATTTGATATTTTTCTAGTCTTCTTCGATTTTGTCCTTTCTGGGCTTGGTAGTTTAAATGAAATCTTGGAAGTGTCTCTACAGTAACAAATCTTTGTAAGATATTACAAGTGAAAATTAACTATATTTTTAAAATCTTTGTAATAAACAGTTCATTTAAAAATGTGTTTGGGTACACCAATTTAGTACTTTTAATTTCTTTGTCTATAAGACGCAATCAATAATCCCAATGAATAATCCTATTTTGATCAATGAAAGATTTTGAGCTCTATTTTAATGGGATTACTGATTAATTATTATTATGGGACTCAATTTTTCAAAAATCAAAGTGGGAGCAAATTTCTATAATATTTTAAATTTTTAACAATAATGAAAATTTATAATAATTATAAATAATTAATCAATTATAACTTATTTTTTTCACAAAGCACGGGAGTTACAATAATAGCAGGAGTTATCATGTCTCACAAGTCATAACTTGCATCGCATGAAATTTGTCACGGGTTAATTCACGTCAATAATGCTTTATCTTTCTGCAGGCTACTTTTGATTGTTTGCTGAAAACTTATGGATTCCTAACGCCTGAATTCTGGAAGGAGACCCGCTTCATCAAATCTCCATTCCAAGAGCACACAGATCTATTGGCAAAACCAACTGGAAAGGCTCTAATCCTGGAGGAAGAGAGAGTGGACGCTTGAACTGGCATTTTGTAGTTTCCTCATTTTCTTGCTATGAGATGCAGTGGATCCTAGGAAATGCTTGGATAGGAACTGGTAATTAAGTTATTTGCTGCTTATGTAGTTTCCCTCTTTTATCTTTTTGAGGGACCGCTTTTCATGCATTTGCTTGTTTTTAAGTTTCAATTCAAGGGATATTCATTGAGTTTGAAATACAAGATTATTCTTCCTGAATTTTGAGAATTATTCGTATGCTCAAGTATCCGTCTCTGTTGGCTAATTATGTTTCCTATCTAAACCATTCCAACCATATTAATTTTAACAAAAATCTATCAAATGACGAAATCCGAAATATATTTTTTACAACCATGAGCTCGATGAAATGAATGGATTGCCATTCACCTGCATTGCTGTCTGTGAAAGTTCCTACCGGAGACAGTCTTAGATAGCAACTTTGTTAACCTCCTGGAGGCGAGGCCAGGGCTAAGTACTCCAAAATTGTCAGTTCTGAGAGCAGAACATGTTCTGTTCTTTCCACCCTGGGAACACCAACCCCCGAAAGAAAATTGACCACGGTGCCTCTTGAGAAGCTCTCTATCAATTTTATCCAGCACAGGATCGTTCTTCTTGAATTTTCTGGCAAATGGGCGATTGCTCAGTACCATTTTCCGATAATCTGTGAGTCCAAGAGACCTTGGGTGCTGTTTAGGGGGTTTGTCCCAAGTAATGTAGTGAAGGTCATTGTTGGCAACGGTGTTCTTGTAGTCTTTAGAGTTGCATATTACTGTCTGGAAATACCCTTCAGGAGATGATACAAAGTTAGTGTAGTAGAGGAGCAGGGTCCTCGGCAAATTTTCCCACCCCACAATACAATATTCAGCAAAAGATCTTGATAGCATTATCCACGCAGAACCTATATTTTGGAAGCCAATCAGAATAACATTGAAAATAGAATTTAGTAAAACATAGTTTAAGAAAATAATAACCAAACCAGACAGAATATAGAAACTCAGCCGAACCGAAGCAATTATTCGGCAGGCCAAATTTTGTAGGCTTTTTCTCAACTATGTACTTGTGTCTTAATTCAATTCTGAAGTAAAATATCCCTCAATTTTTTTTTGTTATAAATTTTGTGTAGAAAGGAGTTAGATTTATTACGATATAAAAATAGGATAAAATCTCTTTTCTTTTTAAGTAATACTAATATTGAATAAGGTGTGTTAGAATATAAGTATCTCATACATTTAAAGTAATGAGTGAGATATGTGATCATTTAGAGTGTATTTGATATTAGGGAGTATTATTTTATTGTAATTTCAGTCATAACATTTGAAGAAATATCTTAAGTCTTAGATATCTAGGTTTACAATTGAAGATAATTGATAGTTCATCTTATTTAATATTAATATTATTTAAGAAAAATAGAGACTTCGATTTTACTTTTGAATTGATTGGGAGCCTAATATTTTTCCAAAAACATATGTAAAAAAAGTTGATGGACTCTGAATCAGTCTTCGGTTTCACTTTTCAGTTTAGTTTCGCCCACCCTGAGTCAAAACCGTCATTCTTGTTCCTGTGGGTATTGTGAGGTGGTGGGGTTTTGGCTGGGCCGAATTTTTAGGTAAAGTTGTGTAAACACGTTATGCCCATGGGAGCCCAGCTAGCAGTGCCATGCATCGACCATTTAATGGCCCTCCATGAATAATGGTCCCCGCCCTTCGCCATCACTACAAGTGAATGGGACATTTCTGCCAGCCAGCTACTCATGACTTGGGATTGGTTCTATGTTTAGTTTGATGGTTTGTGTTCTATTATCCTTCATTAAGCAAATATTTTTCTTTGAATGTTAATACCCTAAATCACAAACATGATGATAAGAAGAAACTTGCAGAATTCGCTCTTCCTTATATTTGTTAACAACCATCAAGAAGGAACGAATGGATTGAAATATATAGTTGTAAACAAAGTTTAGAATTTTGAAGAGAAAAACCTGTATATAGTTTAAAAGCTGTTGGTAGACTCCTCTGCTTGGATACCCACCAAATTTCTGATTTCTTGAGGCTATACAACCCTGGGTCTATAATTATTGGCTTCCCCCTCTTATTACTGCAATAGATATAACAAAACTCAGAACTTTTGGCTACAAAAACAGGCCATCAAACAGAAACAGAGCCACTTACAATTTCCAACCCAAGTGACTGCTATGATGTATGAAATTGACATCTCTTGGCAACCCAGAAAAGGCTTGGATCAGATCTGAAGATACAAATGATTCGCCACAGTTTGAGTGCATAGCGAGATCACACGCAACGACACAAATGCTTTGTTATAATATCCAATACTCTTAAAAATTTAAGGGCACTCACCATACCATCTTGTGTGACTAAGGGGTAATCAGAGGCACTTAGATTGATAAACCAGTCCCAATGGCAAGTTCTCAGAAGTATTGCCATGGCGTGAAGTGTGGTAGAAAGCATTGTTGGTCCTCTATAAGTCACCAAATTAGGCTTCCCCACAACCCAAACATTGCCTACTGCCCCAAAAACAGGATCCTTTGCCACGAACTCAGTCACATCCTTGTGCTCTGCCTTCGGAGCCCCATAATCCATGTGAATCAGATAGTAATTCCCAGGATGGTACAACGCTCTCAGCAACCTCTTGAGCTTGCCGGAATCTCCTTTTGACGCAGAGATCAAGTAGGAAAACGTGACCGGGTATGATGATGATTCTTTGCTGATTCTTGAGATATTGAAGGAGCTCTTAATGGCAGGCATGGAGGTGGATATGGGCATGGTTAATCTAGTGGGAATATAAAGAAGCATGAATAGTAGTGATGATAGAATGAAGCAAACCATGAAAACTTTGACACCCATTTGAGAGAAAATCGCAGAGAAAGAGAGAGTGAAGGAAAGGTAGTTAACTGGTTAACAGTAATTGGAGGTTGGTTGGAGTGAGCATAATATAAAATGGGGGTGATGAGTAAGGTTTACATTTCAGAATTGGATTCGTTTCTTCAAACATAAGGAGACCATAAGTTAGTTGGAGGGAAGAGAGGGATACAGATTCGAGTGAGAGCATTGGGTCTGCTTTATATCGAACGGGTAGGGACTCTTATTCTGAGAGGAGTCTGAAGCTGCAGGAAATATTCCAGAAGAAGCACTTTTGAACCGCAATCATGGCCTTTGATCTTCATCGTTTCTGTGCATGTGACTTACTGATGAATGAGCCTAAATGACCAAAGATGGATGATTACAAGTCAGGTTGTGCATTTATGTCTCACCAACTATATTTTGCTCTACAAAGAGTCCCGTTCGGTAAGTTAAAGGTATGTGAGAACTGCTATCAACCTTTTCTCTATGGATTATGGCTCAAAATCATTATATTAATTTATATTGATGTGAATTGTTTCTATTGTTGATTATACTTTATAATAAATAAATAATAAATGTAGTTTCAACAGAATATTCCTTCCTATATGTTTTAATTCTTAATGAAGGCATTTCTATGTTAAAGACACATAAGGAATCTCAATTTGATAATTTATTTCGAGGTGAAAGGTGAATTAGAATATCTTAACATGTAATTTTCAAGAATTTAATCCATATTATACACCTCTACCATGAGATATTTCTTAGTCACCAGATTAGATGCTACGTCCAATCTAATTACACCATGGGAGGAATATTATACTTGAAGACGGTGGTGAAAATTATATAGTTTTCAAAATTTAATTTCTAAATATTTATCAAAAAAATAGTTAATGCAATTTGTATATTTTTTTTGTTATAAAATTTTTTAAAAAGGTGTTGGGTTTACTTACGATCTAAAAGGTAGGATAATTCATCAAACGCTGTGATTGAAACTATAACAAAGTGGTACTCTCCAAGTATTGAACACGCTTTAAATAGTTACATGCCTTATCCATTCACGAGTTGAACTCACAAACAATAGGTTGCAATGTGTATATTTTATTTATTTTTTATTTTATTTTACAATGTGTATATTTTATATTCATGGATTCCTTCTTGGTTTTTTTTTGCAAAAAAAAAAAACAAGAAGAAGAAAAAGGGGGTCAGTGTGACGGGCTTTCCAGCCCATCAATGGAAGCTTGCGAGCCCATGCCAAACCGTTCGTCCATATCGAGAGTAGAGACTATAAGGTTTTTGTTTTTTTGGTGGCGACTAGAATTATGATGGGGCAATGAATACTTTAATTTTTGAGTAGTTTGTCCAACTTTTTTGCCACGTGTAATTACTTTACTTTGATTATTGTCAATGGAAAGCAGAACAAACATGCCAGTCAAGGGCTTTTTCTTTTGTTTTTTGAAAGAACTTAACGTTGGAATTATCCCCAAAAAAATTAAAGAAAGAAGAAAGAAAACCAGTTTAACATGTACTCAAATTCACTGAAATGGCTATACATATAGTCGTTTGTTCTAGTTGGTCTCTTCTCTCCCTAACTTACCTTCTCTTCTATTCAAGCCATTCCGCAGCTTTCCCTTCTTCCTTAATTAGTCGTTTACTTCTCTGCACATCGCCTTTTCATACCATTACTATTTTTATTTCCTTCGCCAAAATTTCCACACTCTTTTTGAGTTTGAAAACATTCTTGTTCAAGGTTTTTTTATATAATTTTTTTAAAAAAAGTTAGAGTTATCTAAAATTTAAAAATAAAATAAAATCTTTTTTTATCTTAAATAATACTAATATCAGATAGACTGTCCGATATGTCCGATATTTTTGTTCAAAATGTGAATACTAAAATAAAAATATATATATTATTGTGAACTTCCTAAAATATCTGTGAGGGTCTCATATTTCTTTGTTTTTTTTTTCGGGTCAACGAGGGTCTCATTTCATACTTTGCATAGTCTAGTTTTGGGCATAAATATAATACAAGCGCAAACATAGACAGGTCAAAATTCTTTTTTTATTTCTATTAACTCCTGATGTTGATCTGACCTCGGAATTCTCGTTTATTGATCGTATTAATACTTAGGATGGTCTACTAATTTTTTGATTGGCTAGAGAAGATGATGTGCATAATATGACCATTTAACAATCAGCGTATAAATTGTAAATTAAGTTGACAGAAGCACAAATTTGATAAGGTTTTCAAGGAGCCTCATAATTAACTGAATTAAGTAAATAGATTAGCAGCCGAACTGATCAAACACGTAGCCTCCTTCAATTTTGCCTTTTCCATCCTTTTTAAAAAGCCGTATGTCAGTATATAAACTAAAAAGAAAAAACACAATATTCTTTCTTTATTTTACTTTTTTTTTTGCTTGGCACTCAAAGCCGTAACGTTTTTCCCGGGAAATTATGTAACGGTATCACGTGACAATGACAACAACCACCGGAGGAGGGATTATTCGAAGGGGAAGCAGGGGCCATCTGGGGAACCTCCACGTCATCATTCCATGTCAGCACGCAATGGAAACAAACACCCCCCACCTTCCCCACTTGGTATTTGATTTGTGTAGCGTACAAAGGTAGGCAAACCAAGAAAGTGCCATCTTTCAAAGAACCCGGGAAGAAGATGGACTTGATCAGTTTCTTCTGGTTTTCTATAATCTGCAATTTCAAGCCACAAGGCAACAGGAAACTTCCATCGCGGTAAGAGCCACATTGATGCGTAGGCCCCAAGAAAGTGAGAGAAAACCTCATATATAAAACTCTGAATAGAACACAGTGGAATAAAATAGACACAGAGAACATGACCATTCTGAGCTCCCTCAATAACACCAGAGATGGACAGAGTATTCAAGTTCAAGTTCGAGAAGACAGGCTTCCGCACACAAACCCCATCCAGGTTTTCTTCTTCTTCTTCTTCCCTCTCTCTGTCTCTCTGTACCTTTCTTCCCCATCAAGCCTCGTTTTCTCCCTTTTCGTTCATTTCTCCATTTTTTGGCTTTCTTCTTTCGAAGCAAGCTTCTCAGCTCCCGAGACACCCATTTCTTTATTTCTTATATCACTCTCTTATCTTGCTTGTATCTGGGTAAAATTAATACGCTCAGAGATAGCCCCTGCATTTGTTACACATCCGTTAGTTTAATGAAGATTTCTTCTTTTGAAGGTGCAGGGTCAAGATTCTAGCTTTCCAAACAGAACAGTGGCGAGGCAGATCTCAAGGAGGGTCTTCAAAACTTTATTCTACTCACACTTATTGTTGATCGTAGTCTCAACAATTTTCTTGACCATCTATGGCCTAATCTCTGCCTCTCACAACCACCAATTCCACCCCTTAAAGTGGTACCCTCCGCTTCTGTCTGCGACAGCGAGTGCTGGAATAGTTGCCTTTACATGTCAATGGATCACAGCTCGCAGGCCCTCGATGGCAATCAAGGCAGCATTTTGGCTGAGTCCTCTCTTTACACTTGCAATTGGAGTTATGTTTGTGTACATTGAATCTGCAGTTAGCATGGTAGCTGGTGTTGCTGCTTTGGTTTCTGCATTAACTCAGTCTCTTTATGGCTGTTGGGTCAGTCCCAGATTTGAATATGCCACCAAAATCTTATCAGTCTCCTTAACTTTTCCTCCTGATAGAATTATGGGGTTGGTTTTCTCATCAATCCTTACTGCTATTCTTTACTGCTGTTTCCTGGTTGCTGGCATAGGAGGAGCTAAAGCCATTGAAAGCAAAACCAAATTGGCTGCATTGTTCATCTTGGCGATCCTGCTTAGCCTGGGATGGACTATGCAGTTTCTTAAGAATGTGCTGCAAGTATCAATCTCAAGGATCATGTACATGAATTTTGCCTGTGGAGTACACATTGACACAAGAGTGGCATTCCATGACACAATCAAATACTTAACTGGTAGTGTTTCCTTTGGCTCCATCCTCGTGCCTCTAATCGGACTCTTTCGGGGTTTTGCAAGATCCATGAGCCTTGTTGGTGGAGACACAGATGAGTTCATGTTCTCCTGCGTTGGTTGCTACCTGGGTATTGCTTCTACTCTCGTAAGACGTGGCAATCGATGGGGTTTTGTGTATGTAGGAGTCTATAACAAGGGATTTGTGCAGTCATCATCTGATACATGGGAGATGTTCAATAGGGTTGGTTTGGAGCAACTAATAGACTCAGATCTAACAGGATCATTCTGTTTCCTTTGTGGGGTATCAGGGGGTTCCATCAGTGGTCTAGTGAGTGGAATATGGACTCTTTTAATTCACAGGAACTATGCTGCAGAAGCAGCCATTTATGCCTTCTTGATTGGCTACTTCATGGTGAGTCTTTCGTTGTATGTATTCCATTGTTTATTTTAAGTAGTGTCTGTCTGATTGATATATGCTCATGTTGGTACCAATGTTATTTACAGTGTAGGTTGGCTATGGCATGGCAGCAAGCATGCGTTTTAGCTTACTACGTAGCTTATGCAGAGAATCCAAATCCACAGAACAATCGATTTGACTCGACAATTCCAGCACGGTTGCAGCAGCTTCAAAGAGCTAGAGCATAGCAAATATTCTTGTGTCTTTTCATAGTTTGATTCTAATCTCACTAATGTAGGTTCCTATATCTTAGTCTCATGAAATTGTTGACACTAGAACATTGTTGCAACTTACAGGGATTAGTAATGAATTTGTATATAAGATGAAATATACCATAGATTGATCAAATTTACTCACCTTCGAATTGAAACAAGAACAGATTGCAAGTTTTCACTTTGATAAAGTAGATGCTGACTTTTACAAATTAAAGCACGTTACTTCACAGGGGGAAAATTACTCTAATCATGTATAACTTTCTTGTGAACTTACCATAAATCGAATTAACAGCCTTGTAATTTTTGAATCTTGTAAAATGAATCATCAAAAGGACAGGGCATGAGGGCTGCCTTGTGATAGGTGGACCTAGCTAGAGTTCTAGGTTCACATCGAACTAGGTAATTCCCTATTTGGTCACTGGTTACAAAAGTGGAAAGGAATTTCCTTCTCGTCATCTCTGTAAAGTATATCATGAACTTGCTAATTATCATTTAACAATACCTTTTCTGTTAGCTTATTAACAATAAAAAAACAGGCAATGCGGTTGGAACTATTTAAAGATAGCAAAAGCAGAGTGCAGTAGATTCTGCAAAGAAGCATTAACATTTCCAAGATAAGGTTGTTTAAGTATGAAATAGCATGGTACCTACTACCTAGGCAGTCAACTTCAACAATAATGCATTGGCTTTCCGATTTGGTGTCACCGTACTGGCCAAGAGCCTATCACAGCAACGCGGAATGTTTTAATTGCCTTTCTCAGCAGAAGATAGTTAGCCCAATAGGCTTCTCAATCTTTCCCTCTGTTCTTTTCTTTCTTATTAATTCTTTAGTTTTAACGTTGTTGACAATCTTCATGTGACATTTTCCATGGGGGCCAGCTTTCCAGGGACAAATTAGACCGGCCACACCGGAATGAACTTTTGTAGATATGCAGAGCCATCGTGTACCTTGATGGTGAAGAAGCTTCTTTTGAAACGAGGCCCCGAGTTCAAAGTCATTTATAGGGACCGGAAATCGACAAATCGACGTTACCGATGCCATTCGCACTTTTCAAAGCTGCTCATAATCCAATTAGTGCTCAATTTACTTACGGAGACAGAGATTAAAATGCCAAGATCTTCTTCTTCGAGCAAGCCACCTCCTTCGTTCCTGGAGCATTGGAGGAATCGCTCGCTGGAGTATAAGCAACTCGGTCGCCAACTTCTCGTTTTTGGAGCTTTGGCAGCAGAATAAAAACTTTTTGATTAGCAATATCCAAAATATTATCAGTCATACTTTATGAAGTCATACATGGTGATATGTTATACCAGCAGAGGAGCATCTTAAAATTAGCTGCCCTACTGCACTTTACTAAAATATATAGTATTCAATATTTTCACTGAACACCAGGAGAAGAATTTAATAATTGCTTGTATTGTTCTATTTGACATCGATCTCACTGTTTATCATATATCCAAATCAATGAATTGGTATATCGTCCTTCATCCCCTGTTCACGAAGCAGATCAACAAACGTGTGCCCCACACTTGACACTTGGTCATCACAGTTGTTCATCGAACGAAGAGAAATATTTTCACCTCTTTTTTATAGATGCAGACCCGAATCTCAATTATTAAAAGCTTTTTTTTCTCTTACGAATAATTGAAGGCTAGGAAAGAACGAGGGCAAGGTTGAATAAAGAGACAGAGCAGCAAACGATAAGGATATATATTGGGTGGCTCTGTGTAATTCGTGAACAAGTGAGTACCACCATGTGCATACAGTGTTAATTACGCGTCTCCCCCACCGTCCCTCCTTTTTCAAAGGCAAATTTACTCTCTCACTCGTAAAAACCTTTTATTTTTATTCGCATGATCATAATTGATAAGACAGAAGTTGAAGATTTCGCTTCATAGTATATTTTTTTGCAAGTTAACAGAAAACGTTCGGCTACTAGAAAGTGATTGTGACTGACTAACTACTCCTCTAAATTCCAGCAAACGTGTATGATTGCGATTAGCATTGCTCGGGAATACGAGAAGTGTGATCAAGGTGATATCCACTAAGCTCGCCTTGCGATCTGCTTGCTGCATATTAAACGGGAAATAATAAATAAATGATTTTCACTAAAGGACGAAGCTGCTTTTTGCTCCGACAAGTCTGATGTGAAAAGCTACCCCAAATTTCTGAGGATCTACGCTCATAATTTCATGATGCTAACTAGTGCATGTTTTTTTCTCTCCTTCCATTACTCGTACTAGTCCATACCGTGATGGCGATTCTGCTCCTGCCGCCGCGTGTGTATTTCGTTGAAGCGCCATGATTCATTCATCCCTGTAAAATGGTGCTTAGTCGGCAAGTTTGGTGAGAGTGACTCCCTTGTCTTCTACCTCTACTTTTTGGTCGATTCCTCCGTCGCTCCATGTTGCACGTACGAGTCCCTCCTCCTGCCCTGCAACTCACCCGCCAACTGGGAGAGCCGTCCTTCCTGATCAGATATAGAAGCATCTATCTCCAAGTTAAGTTTTTTATTCTTAATTTCTGACATGGCTGGGTTTCGTTTCCATGATTCAAGGGATTTTTACCCTCTTGCTCCATCAAGCTCTTTTCTCTGATTAGTTTCCACTTTTGTCTGACACGTGTTTGAATATTTATCTCCCATGGATACCGTAGTAGTGTCTAATAATCGCGCGGGTTATATTTTGTTCTTGAACGTCTCGTTCCTCTTACTGGCTTGTGTGTTCGGGATTATCCATTTACACTCTACAGAAATTGGTGTTCTTATGCACCGTGCCGTCTCATTCCGTGGCGGGACACAGCAGAATTGCCACGACTTCGTGAGACTGGATGAGTACGAAGCCAAATGTTTGTTACTTCAATCAAATAATCCATGCGTCTCGCAGGGCTATATTGATTATCTTTACCTTTTCTATTGTAAATTTGGGCGATTCCCATTGTTGGGCTATGTTCTTCTGTTCCTCTGGCTTCTTGTTCTGTTTTATATGCTGGCTGATACAGCTTCTGAATACTTCTGTCCTTCACTTGAAAACCTATCCAAGTCACTGAAGCTATCCCCTACGATTGCCGGCGTGACGCTTCTTTCTCTTGGCAATGGAGCCAATGACGTTTTCGCCAGTCTCGTCTCCTTCAAAAGTAGTGGTACAAGCGGCATCGGCTTCAACACTGTTCTCGGGGGTGCTTCATTTATATCCTGTGTCGTTTTAGGAGTAGTCAGCATTTCCGTACGGCACAGGAGGATTCGAGTTAAAAAGTCTGCCTTTATTAGAGATGCTTGCTTTCTTCTCTTGGTCCTGCTTTGCTTGTTTACCATTTTAATCAGCGGTGAGATCAACGTTGTGGGAGCAATATGTTTTTGTTCCATGTATATAGTTTATGCAGTTTTTGTTTATAGCTCATCTACACGCTGGAAAGGTGTTTGTGGAGATACTGAAAGGGATAGTAATTCAAGTTATAGCATTGACCTGAGTTTGCCCATTCTCAGTGGCACAGAAAAAAGAATATTTGAAAGTGTAGAGGAAGGCCCTCGAGAAGATTCCCTGGAAATTAAGAAAAATTGCTGCTGCATGAGATCTCCAATATGTTTAGTGTCACTTTCTATCCTGAAGATGCCACTTTACTTGCCCAGGAGATTGACAATTCCTATTGTTTGTGAAGGGAGATGGTCTAAGGCCATTGCAATTTCTTCAGTTGTACTAGCACCTCTTCTGTTGTCTGCCCTGTGGATCTCTTGTGTGGGAGATACTACAATCAACGCAAGCCTAACAGTTTATGGAATTGGATTATCGATTGGGATCATATTTGGGATCACTGCGTTTTTCACAACAGAGCAGTCAAGCCCCCCAAAGACATACCTGTTTCTATGGCTTGCAGGAGGCTTTGTAATGAGTGTGACCTGGAGCTATATCTCAGCTCAGGAATTGGTGGCACTGATGGTTTCACTTAGCTACATATGTGGAATAAGTCCTTCCATGCTGGCACTAACGGTTCTTGCTTGGGGAAATTCAATAAATGATTTGATGACAAATTTAACAGTGGCTTTACATGGCGGGTCAGAAGGTGCTCAAATAGCAATATCTGGCTGTTATGCAGGCCCCATCTTTAATACTCTCGTTGGCTTAGGCTTGTCTCTCATAAGCTCCACTTGGTCAGAATACCCATCTTCTGTTGTGATCCCTAGAGATCCATATCTGCTAGAGACTCTGGCACTTCTGGTGGGTGGACTGGCTTGGGCTCTAGTGGTTTTGACAGCAAGAGATATGAAGCTTGATGGAGTCTTAGGTGGAGGGCTTTTGGTTATTTATTCTATTTCTGTGTTTCTGAGGCTGATTCAGACACTAGGGCCTCTCCATCTCCCGGATACATGAGTCCTACTCTTTAAAAGATGATTTGAATTGCTTTAAGCAAGAAACTACTGAGCAAATGTCATCTTTTCTGTATAGTTTTCTGGGACTTATGATAGGTAACTGCAAATTTGTTAGTTGTGTAACCGCCACCGCTTTTTGTTTGGATAGGGGTCAGTAATGCCTTAGTCACTGTTTTACAGATGACAACGCTGATGCTATATCCACGGACTGCATGACCTGTATATACAGTGTTGCTCATGTATGAAGTTTAATATTATTCAAACCCTCATTTAATTGCATTCCAAATGTCATTAGTGAACAGCCACCTTGCCCTTACCTTAAATGATGTTAACTGGTACAGATCTGAGGAATCAAAGGGCATTGTCGCCGCGTCAGATATAAGCTTTTATAGTTTTATCATTTTATATCCCTCTTGCTGTTCACCACTACTGTTATCTGAACTTTTTACCTCAATTATTTAGCGTGGTCCAAGATACCAGTAGAATACTAGCCTATCTGATGCTGAAGTTCCAAATAACGAGTAGTAATATCCCCAGCATCTAGGATCGATATTTCACTTAAAAAAAAATAGAGATTTCGTCCTATTATTTAATTTTATACACGAATTTAACTCTTTTTAAACAAATTTTATATAAAAAAATTACTGAAGCCACAGTAAACAATTACTGAATGATAAATAATACAAAAAAGAATTTATACTTGTCTCATAAGTGAAATCAGCCATGGGAATGACACAAGACTGTTATTAAAAAACATTTTTAGAAAGCACAAGTACTATGGGCTCATTTAGATTGCCTTTTTAAAAAAACAATTTTGGATAATTTTTATAAAAGAATTTTTGTTGAAGAGTTTATTAAAAAATTAGTTTTAAATAAATAAATATTTATATAATTATTATCAGAAGAATTCTGACTGTATATTATCAACTCCTCTACAACAGGCCCACTGACGTTGAGACAATGTACACAGTCCATTGACTCTCTCTATCTTCTTCCGCTATCATCTACTTCTTTCCTCCATTGTTTTCCTTCTCTCTTTCTTCCTCTTTTGCCGATGATGAAAGGGCTGACGACTTTAGACTTACTACAGAGGAGATAGTTTCTAGACGATGATACAACTAATTTGTTACTGAGGAGAGAGCTTTTAGATAACGACAACAGACTATTCCATAAGCTATTTCCAATATATTATCTAAAACTATAGATTAATTCAAAAGTCCTTTTAAACAAACATAATTATTTATTTTAAAATTTTTTTAAACTAAATTTTAGGCTATAAACACTTTTAAAACCCTATTTAATTAAGGGCATCCAAACATGCGCTATATTTTAAAACTGTCATATTATATTATAATATAGCATATCAGGTGATACTGATTACCTACAGATTGAATAATAGTGAGCGAAAGAAGGAAGAAAACAAATAATACAAGAGAAAGAAGTGTTGTCTTGCTCTTGCATGTTGCGGTGATGACAGTAGCTCAAGATTGAATTCCAAACGACACTGCTTGTTTGTTTGCACAGGTTCATTCCGTGGCGTCTGCGGATTGATAGAACAAAGGAATGGCCACGTTCAGGGCCCTGTATCTTTGTCTTTGGTTCATTATTCATTATAGTACAATTATGGCAACTCATGGCATCTTCTTCTTCGTCTCCTGTTGAACACTTGCAAGCACTCGTGACTATTCTCCTTCTTTCATAGCTTCCTCCCAATCATTCATTCACTCTCGCGTTCATCATGCCTTCAAATCCACACATTTTTTGCCTCAACTTTACGCATAAGATTGTCCAGATCAACGTTACTGTAATTGTATGTATATGTGTTGGCTTCTCTGATCATCAACGAAGAAGGATAATTAGGGTTTGGGTTTCCAAATGTCAAAAAGAGGCAATTGGTTCCTGAATTTATAATTGAATACAAGCCAAAATAAATATCTCTTGCAAGTTGCGCTAATCACTGGCTTTTGTTAGGGCCGGTCATTTTAGTCGGCCTCTTCATATGCAGATATTAGAGTAATTAATTTAAATAATTTTTTAATATTTATAAATTAATTATTTTAGCCTAGGGGAGTAGGTAGTACAAGTGGTAAACTGTAAAAGGTCTTTGGAGCTGATCATCTTAGTTGGCCTCATAATGTCTTCCCAGTATCAACATATCATTGATCACCACAATATATATATATTAATATACTAGGAATTAAAAGACAGTTATGGATCAATAATGCTAAGGATGCTGATGACTCCTAGAACTTTCTAAGCAGTGTGAGAGGAAACTCATTATTCAGAATTCGTTTGACGCGCATGAGAATTAAGCTAGTTGTGTATAGTAGTATCAGGAATTTGCAGTGGACAAAAAGCAAGAGGGAGGGGGCGGGGGGAATGGACCACCATGATTTAGAAGGCACTACATATACGACATAGGAAGTGGTCCAAAACGACATGTCTGCACTACACATTCGACATAGGAAGTGGTCCAAAACGACATGTCTGGTTCTACCACAGGCGAGAAGACCCGCCATTAGTTGTGCCCTATCATCATCATCATCATCATCAAGGACGCGCATTTCTCTCCAGTAATCAAGAGAGAGCCTGTGCCATGGCCCATGTTTAGTACTTACTGAATAAGAAAAATTACTCATACTTTGTAAATAAGAAAAATAAACAAAGAGAGATCTAAAAAATTTGTATTTATAAGTCAGATTTAAAAATATAAGTTTACAAATCAAATTTTCATATTCACAAGTTGAGTATTAAGGAGAGATTATTCTCTGACCTAGAAAGAGACACCTAAGCACATGAATCACACTTTTTCATTATTCTAGTGATCATCTTATAAAACGTAAGACGTTGAAATTTACAAGATTGACAAACTTTGAATATGTAGAATTACATACAAAACACCCATTTTAAGGCAATTAGCGCTATAATTTAAGTCCAACAATGGCGGTGGCGATCCTAATGAATAGAAAACAGAGGTAAATCGCCAAAAGGCCAGCTCCTAAAGACTTGTCCAACTTCATGTTCTTGTTGGGCAATATCACAAGTGCCCAAAGCAGCTCGGCCGTGAAGAACAGAAGAGTCTCGTACAAGGAATGATCCTTAGGAATCACGTAAGACATTGGATACTCAGACCAAGCTGATAGAACAAGCGGCAGCCCCAAACCCATTAAGGTATTGAACATTGGACCTGCATAGCAACCTGATATGGCTATCTGAACCCCATGCTCACCACCATTTAGAGCCATTGCACCATTTGCGATCAAATCCCCTACTGAATTACCCCAAGCTAGGACAGTTAATCCTAGAATACAAGGACTTACCCCAATTATGTGTCCAAGCGAATACAAGAGGGATACCAATTCATCCGCAATAATGTAAGTCCATAATACACTCATTCCAAATCCTCCAGCAAACCAAGGGAACAAACACTTTCTTGGTGGACTTGAACTCGTCGTCTTCATGCATGTTGCACACCCCAAAACAAAACCAATTATGGCAGATGGCAAGTACTTGATCAAGTTGCTCTTTTTACTCACGTTTACCAACTGGGTATCACAAACAGCTGCCAATACAAGTGGGGCTAGTGTCACTGATATCACTGCATATGGCTTTGACCACTTTTCTTCACTCACAATAGGTATTGTTAGTCTTCTTGGCAATGAAAGTGGTAGTTCTAGTGCTTTTAGAAACTTGCTTAGGTATATGCTGTTTAGTGAAGCGTTGTTGTCAAAACTTTCTGGATCTTCTTCTATTTCATGTTCCGCAACACCGGCTTGGTCTGCTTCTTTCGTTTTCCCTTTTTCAGTATCTACAAAGCCTAACATTGGTACGGCAGATTCTGCCAGTGCCAAGTCGTCTGAAAATACTGCAATAATTTCTTCTTTCTTTTCTCTTCTGTTCATGAAATGAGGAACTGATACGGCACAGACATAGAGGAAGTAGATAGAAATATAGCAGATTGAGCCCCACAAGTTGATTTTTCCGATGTAAATGATCACCGACAGGCTCAACAGAGAGAATAGGAGGAAACCAACGTCTCTAATGAAACTAACATTATCGACTTTAATCTGCTTTGGGCCGACCAGAATACTTATAATCCCCAGAACGGTGCTGGAAACAAAAAGGGAACCTCCGAGGATGCTGTTGAGGCCGACGGCGCCTCCGCTGGATCTCGTGAAAGATACGATACTAGCAAAAAAATCGGGTGCACCATTCCCCAGAGAAAGCAATGTTACTCCAGCTATGGTCGGAGAGAGCCTCAAGATATTGGACAAACCTTCCAAGGAATGACAGAAGTAGTTCGAAGCTGTGTCGCCCAAGAGATAGAACAATACCACAAGCCATAAAGCAAGCAGAGCATAACCCAAAACTGGGAATTGCCCGAGATTGCAGTAAAAGATCTGAAGATAGTTTATGTACCCTCTGGAATTGCAGTCATGATTGGTCTTGACGAATGAACACTTTGAACTGTGGTCTGAGTGGTCATGGAGATCGGAGCATGCATTGTTTTGTAGGTGAGGCAGAGTCCGACCAAGGCGGTTAAAGATGGTTGCAGAGTGGCCAAGGAAATGCTGGTTGAGAGCATGATTAGAATCGGAGGGACAGAGATAGTCTTTGAGGAAGAGAGAGAGGAGGAGGAGGAAGGAGACGTTGAAGAAAATGGTGGCAAGTTTTATGGGCGGAGGTTTGGAGGGGAAGAAGAAGAAGAAAGTTGCCATTGATTGAAAAGAAGAGGAGGGGGGTTGAAGGAATAAAAATGGCGGAATAATATATGTGGACAACATCTGGTGGGCCATTTGCTGTCTGCTGGGTGAGCTATGTGGGGGCATGGGCAAAAAATACAAAAGACACAAAATTTAATAATTGAATGGAAGATTCAACTCTCAAGAGTTTCCTGTTCCTTGATCTAGTCTGATTTGAAAGATTAGCCTTTAGCCCCGAAAGGATCCGGATTGAAGCGTGATGCCATGTGTGTGATTAGTAGTAAAAAAAACGTGATTAAGGTTATTCATTGAAAGCGAATAGAATTTAGACGACTGTGGCATTTCCGACAATGTTCGCTCTATTAGGGCGGGTAACAATTTTCTCTTTTTTCTAACCACCGGATAACAAGTTTTTGGACCGATCCGAGAATAATTTAGTACGTTATACATCATAATTTGTTTTACTCTCTTTCTTTTCTTCATTTTAACTCGCGCGGCAAATCATGATATGATGCCATCAATTAAGTAAACTCCTCCATTTTCCATGTCAATCAATATCAGAACACAATAAAATTTATAAAAAGTTATTTTATGTAAATCCAACCGAAAATTATAAGAAAAGGAGAAGGATGAGGGGGTTTGATTTGATTTGATAGCGTGGCAGTTTTCTTGTCTGTTAAGAACTCCAAGAAACGCATCCGACCAAATTAAATTATTAGAGAATATGTGATTATTTGATTGGCTGCATGACAAACCAATGACGTAAACGGGAACGTGCTTATATATGCATTCGCTAACAATCAAACCCCTCGTTCAGGAGCTTAACTTGGTGTCTGAGGCCCTCACACCAACGGGAGTTTCAAGAGGAGCATAATTATGTTATGTGAATGAGATCATATACGAGGAGATTGGAACGATACCCCTCTCCTGCTACTTCCTTCCTCCATTTTTTTATTAGATACAAATAATTTGTTAGCAGATGGTTAAAATTAGTTGGGATAAGGAATAGGTAAAATTTATAAAATTTTAAAAAATATTATTTACAAGGAAGAGAAAATGTGCAGTAAAAAAGAAAAAAATTTATATAATACATGATATTCTGATTTTATTTCATATATATATATATCTAGTATTTAATTTTATTTGTAATATAATTTTATCTATAACTTTTTTAATTTAATATAATTTTATCTATAATTTTTTTAGTTTGATATACTTTTACATATAATCTTATTTTTTAAATATTAAAAATTATACTATAAATAAAATTATATATAAAATTATATCATATATAATATCAAAATATTAAATATATATAAAAAGTAATAGTAAAATATTGAATCCTATGTAAACTTTATTTTTAAAGCCCATCAACAGGGTCTCTTTGATTGATTGAAAAAAAACAGTGGCGTCTTGAACATTCCATGGGCCCCGCCGACATGTTTGCCAAAAATAACGTATTTTGATAGAAGTGAAGGGGGGTTAGTGGCAGATAATTATATAAAAGATTGGGGCCAAAAAAAGAGGCATATGTTATGATTGAACAGATTTCATCTTCATTTACACATTTTTTTTTTTTGAGTGATCTTCGTTTACATATATGTTGTCTGGGTACTAGAGTTTGTCTAAATTAACGACTGCAAACTAAAGTTTGTATAAATTATAGTTTGCAAATTGAAATTAGATTAAAGATCAATAATACTATTATGTAAAAGAAAAATTAATTTGATAAATTGAAATTTATTTTAACGATATAATAAAAAAATTTAGATACATAATAATTGACAAGGACATAAATTTTAATATATATTATAATAAGATAAAATATAAAATACAAAATATAAAAATAAAAATGAGTCAATATTATTTGAAAAAATATCTACAAATACTAAAAAAAACTTATCTATATCTGTTTGATGGTTAAATTACAAATCATAAACTGTCAAGGTTTTTCTTACCACCGTCAAGTTTTTCTTCTTTAAATAAATGGGTTGCTGGGTAATTTTAAAATTTGTTTGATAAAAAGACGAATATAAATAATTATTTTTTAAAATATTTTTTTGTCGCCAAAATTTAGACTTCTTATTCAAGAAAAATCTTTTTTTTTTTGCCAGTCGATATTTAATTCGAAAGTCGTTGTACTATTCATTCATTAACACAACGGTAAAAAAAATTAAAAAAAGATGACTAATTAGTAATCGCCAGCTGGCTTAGAAATCGCAAGCTGGCATCCAAGATTTGGCGCTATGCGTGACCCTTACGCCTTAACCATTTTGCGCGGGAGTATAGAGGCTACCCCCTCAGTTCCTAAACTGTCAATCTTCCCCTCCGACTGGGTCCCCTCCACTTAGCTATTTTTATGATGCGAGACTCTCTGCTATATTTTTATTGTAATATTACGACTATTTATTGTATATCGAGAGTATTAGGAAACTCAAATATCCCCTGCTCCGGCGAAGGGTTTTCAGTGCAATCGGAGTCGGAGGTGAGCCACCCAACAGTTGCAGCAGTGGAACATAAGCAGTCATTCTCTCAGAGGACTGGGCCCCACCACCCCCGTTTCTGATTCATTCGCCGACTTACTGGAGGAGGCCCCGGCGAGAGAAGTTTACAGTGCCGGTGATTTGCAGGTGCCTTTTCCAATTATATTTTCTGATGATAACTAATTAGTTATGACGAGATCAACTCTGCTTCTGTTGCCTTTTTTGTTTAAAAAAGTGTTAATCCAATTCATGATAACGAGCACGTGTTGATTATATATAACGAAACAGAGGGTGAATGTAATGCGAAACAATGTTGTGTCTGTGTTGATTTAGCATGTTTTCAGAGAGAATTTTGTTGTTGGAGATCATAGGGAAGAGTACGCTCCAAGAGAAGAGAAGGTTTGGTCTGCAGAAGAAAGCCCACGAGATCTCTGTCCTTGTTCGTTCTCAAGGGAAGGAGTTAAAATTATCCACCGGGCTGCACCTTCAGTTCTCTATAACGGCTGTTATGAGGTCAGTTCACGGCGTTTAAACGGTTTTGAAGGGGAAGGCTGAACAGATTACTGTGCAAACTTGAAGGAGTTAATAAAAAGGAAAAAAATCATAAGGATCTAATTAAAACATGGGAGGAGACTATAACGACTTGCAGATTAGTTTTTCCTTAATTTATTTATGATGATTTTCGAGTCAGATTTTTTATTTCTTCAAAGAAAAATTTCTTGATTTTTGTTTCAGTTTTCCAGATATCATATTTCCTCCAGAGTTATGATCAATTGGGCCTCAACCCATTTGGTGGACCCTAAAGTGGCCAGCCCATGACCCCGCGGCAAAGATGAAAAAAGAATTAGAAAGGAAAATCGCGTCTCTCTTATCGAAAAAAAAAAAGAAAAATACGATCGCGTCTCTCAACGGAACAATTGGATAATGGGTTTTCTGATTCTGCTGTCTCCCAAGGCCGCCGCTAACCAGCAAAACACCGGTAATTGAAGAGACCACCAACATTGTACCAAAGAAAAAAAAAAGAGACCACCAACAGCTTGAAACAACCACGAAAATGTTAGCATGTCACAGCATCCACCATGGCAGACTATACCCTTCACTACCTTCTCAGTTCTTCCCTTCCAGGCCCTTCAACCGACTTCTCTTCCCTAGTAGCTCCTGTCATGTCACATCCAGAAAATGCGAGTTCAGTCCTTTATCTTTTTTGTTTTCCGGAAAAAACCGTCATCGTTTCAGTATCAGAGCTTCGGTGGAGCCCGAAGTTTCAGATTCCTCTGTCAGTGATATCTCACAGTGTGCATCGCAATCGTTCTCCGTGAAGATTCCTGTTGGTGATAGACATGTACGTTGGTGACATGTTTTTTGGGAATACATACTGGCATTTTTTGTTTTGTTAACCCAAACTTGGTGACATTTTATTTCTTAATTGTCTGACAATCGTTTAGTGTGTGTGTGTGTGTTATTTTTTGTTTTTGGGCAAGTAGGATAGTTTTTGAATGTTGCTAGTTTTTGTAAGCTTTTACGGCGGGGAAGACTTCCTATCCACTGGCTGGTCTCTAATATAAATTTTGGACACCGTTATGGCTTCCAAATTGGATTATCTGCAGGGATACATCTTTTGTTTTCAGTTTTTATGGCCCCATTTCCGGGGATAGGGAACGTATTTGGCTAGTGTAGTCTTGGGGTCCAAGAATGACAATGGGCATGATGCACTTAAAACGATCGTTTGATAGTGTGATAGCAAAGTCTATCTCTTTCCAGTGTGCTCTCATTTACAGATTCTGTCGATATCTAGTGCTTATGAAGACTTTTGTTTATCTGGTTCTCCATTTTAGATCTTTGTATAAGAAATGCATTTGGGTTTCGTTGATTTATCCATTATTGGGACATTTTGTAGATTTTGGTCGAGACTGGTCATATGGGAAGGCAGGCAAGTGGTTCTGTTACAGTCACGGATGGAGAGACCGTAAGTTGCCATCTTTCGTCCATTGATTTATCAATTTTTTTGAACAATGCTATGTGGTTCAAAATTGTGTAAGCATTGATACTGTCCATGATTCATATGGTTCAAGAGAGTGTGCTCTCCGCTAAAATAGATTTGTTCTTGCTAGCTCAGGTTAGGGGATTGGTTAATTGACGATTTAGAGATAGCTTCTCAAGAATCAAGACCCAAATATTAGCATGATAGTTTGTGGCCATGGTTGATTGTTGAGTGGATTACTATCTTTTTCTTCATAATGAAATGGTGCTTTGCAAAAGAATTTCTAGTATGTGCTACTGTTCACCTTTCAAAATTCAACATTGATTTGTGATGTCTCTTAATTGCACTTCATGCTTCTTTGATGTCTAGCGGTAATACTTAACAATTTGAAGAAAACAGTATATATTTTATGATAAACTCAATGCTTGTTCGTTTGAAAAATTCATGCCACTGTCTTTCTTATTGCAGATTGTTTACACATCTGTTTGTATAGATGATGTTCCTAGTGATCCATCCGATTTTTTCCCTCTTTCTGTAAATTATCAAGAGCGTTTTTCAGCAGCTGGTCGGACAAGGTATTCTTTCCCACAAATTTTGATTTTTGTTTCAATCTCTTTTGTTTCATTTTACTGTTGGATACGGGAGGAAGTAATTGCTTTTTGGTATTTGTTTGCCAATTTTTCAGTGGAGGGTTTTTCAAACGAGAAGGGAAGGCAAAAGATCATGAGGTACTCTTCATCAAATTTGGCATTTAGAAGACTATTTTGTGTTAACAAAATATTCTTGAGTATACATATGTATCGAATTACTTGTTGATAATTTGTTGCCCCCTTTTGAGATTTTCTCTTGCTTATGTTAATGTCCATGCTAGTTTTTCCTCACATCACAGTAGCCATTCTACAATTTCTGATATCTTTGATGTCATGGTGTAATAAACTACTATATTTCTCATGTCTGGTAAGGCGGTTGAAAGTTATAAAAGAAATGATACAAAAGATATTTTAAGAAACTTGACAAAGCTAAACATTTAGGGTTGTGAGATAGTTATGTTTTGTTTGGCGTAGAAAATGATCCCAGCACAATGGAGGTTTCCTATTGGTTACTGGTGTATCAAATGCAATCATGTTGGATGCATTCATACAGAATACTGGAAAGCTGCTTGTTCTACTGATGAACTTCTTTGTCCTTATTCTTGTTTTGATGTTCCTTCTCTGTTCCAAAGGATATCCCGTCCTCCTCTTTATACCCATTTATTTCCTTGCCCTTATTAGGACTCTTGTCCAAGTCTATCACAAAATAAAACAGAAAAAGGAAAGACATCCATTTTGTATATTGCATTTCTTTGTGATGTTCTTTTGTGCAGTACTGAAACTTGGCTGGAGATTCTTACTCCTTTTGTTTGTGAGAAACCAATGATTATATTAAAAGCCCATTGAGTCTGCTTGCAGGTTCTTATTTGTAGATTGATCGATAGGCCTCTGCGTCCAACCATGCTAAAAGGCTTCTGCTATGAAACACAAATATTGTCTTGGGTATGGTCCTTGTAAATTTTTGTCCTTAACTTTCGTTGTTTATGTGTCTACTTCCGCTGATTTTTCTCATAGGCAATTTAGTTTTCTAAACTGTGCTGTTTTTTAGCTTTGTTTAAATCATCAGATAAAAATGTGATGAAAATAAAAGAGAAAAGGAAAAAGACACAGGTCATTTAAGAAAACCCCTGGGGCTTGTTAGCATGTAAGTCTACTCGTATGCTCTGTTGGGACATTTACTTTTCTACATAGTAGTTACTTCCCCTAGGTAGGTCATCACAAATTAGGATTGCATGTTCTACATACCCCTCTCAAACAATCGAAGCAGCCTACTGATTTAGGTCCTTTTGAAATAGAAGGGTTAAAAGAACTAACAAGAGCAGACTTAATGACTTTGCCACTGCTTAGTATTTTTCAACAGATCTACACTCGAACTTTAATTCTCAATTTATGGTTTTAGGTTTTAAGCTATGATGGATTGCACTCGCCTGATTCTCTGGCTGTCACTGCAGCTGGTATAGCAGTGTAAGTTGATCATTTTTATATTTTCTGCAAACCCTGGGGGAGTCAGCTAACTAACCTAAATCAAACAGATAATAAAGAGTACTAGGGATTTGACAAAATTGGAATGGAAAAAAAATTTGTCTACCGGTCCATCTGTCAGATCTTTTCTCACAAGGAGAGTTGACTTTGATTTAACAAAAGGAGAATAAAATTCCGCTAGCCTCATGAAAATTTATTGAATACAATCATAAATTCCCCCCCCCCATCTTATTCCTTCACTTCATTTGTTTCTCCTTTTCCTTCTTTTTTCCTGCCCTTTCTTTCTATATTTTTATTTAATTGTCCTGATGTAGTTTTTTTCATGTTTAGTTTTTTTTAAAACTTGTTAGCCTTTATTCAACTAATTATCTCTCTTGTATTGCAAATGCTATCTGCCCAATATTTTTCCATATTTCAATTTATATTTAATTAATGCATGCCTTTGATATTTTTTGTAATTAATAATTCTACAATAATGAGTAGAATATAACTAAGTTTGAATGTCAATATATTGTTTTCAGTTGGGTCCACAATTGCCTTTGAAAGTAATGCTAAAATTTTTGAAATATTGTGATGAAATAATTTTTGCTATCTGGTCTATTCACACGCGCATTTACAATTTGACTAATAAATTTCTATTCTTCATCAGATAACTTTTTTTCTTTAAAGATGTTATTATGAGTTGTTCATGAAATTATAATGGTATTGCTAGTATATTCTCGTTATGCATTCATTACATAAGCACTAAAATATCTAGAAATATTTCTTCCTTTGTTGATAGAAAAATTGTTGACTTTATTATGAGTACTTTTTATCGCATTACTTATTTAAAATCTAATTCATTTCTGAATTGATGAAAAATATAGGATATTATTAGCGAATTAATGTCATGCAATTATAAAAAGATTAAAATATTTTATTTAAATAATATATTATACTTTTAAATGTTTATACTTTTTGGCACTCAACCAGATGTTTGTCCATATCTCGCATTCACACGAATATTTTCTCTCTGTAATTGATCCTTCTCATTTATTTATTACAGAGCACTTTCAGAACTGCCAATATCAAAAGCCATTGCCGGTGTTCGAATTGGTCTTGTTGGTGATAAGTATATAGTAAACCCTACAGCTGAGGAGATGGAGAACTCTGAGTTGGAATTATTACTAGCTGGCACAGATAGTGCAATACTGATGATAGAGGTAAGCTATCATCCTATTATTTTTTGTAGGCGATAACTTGTCAGGATTTTGGAATATGCCAATATAAAATAAGCTGGCATACACAAATGATTTATAACTTAGCTCCTTCCTCTTCGAGAGAGCATCATGCATGACTGTCCTAATTTGTGTGTAAGAGAAGCTGGAACAAGACTGCTGGAAAGCAAGCTTTTAAGATAGAGAAGTTAATGCATATTGACTTTACCTTGATATACCATTTTCCATTCTTCGTATCCTTTTTTTACAGCCTTAAGGATTTACTCTCTGGTGTCACTGATGAATAGTGGTAGAGAGAAAGAGGAAACAAGTGGGGAGAGACAGGGAAAGAGAAAGAGAGATAAATTGAATAGTTCACTGAGATTACTTCACCAAAGCACAACATCTGATTTACAATTAATCCGCTTTATGTAGGTGCTAACTCCCTTCAACCTGTAATAGCTATATTCCCTTTAACAACTTTAAGTACCTGATCCTTTTTTAATTACAACTTACACATCAGTCACTGCTATGTCAAAGGAAAAGTGAATACAGCCTTAAGGATTTACTCTCTGGTGTCACTGATGACCAGTCGTAGAGAGACAGAGGAAACAAGTGGGGAGAGACAGGGAAAGAGAAAGAGAGAGATAAACTGAATAGTCCACTGAGATTACTTCACAAAAGCACAACATCTGATTTACAATTTATCCGCTTTATGTAGGTGCTAACTCCCTTCAACCTGTAATAGCTATATTCCCTTTAACAACTTTAAGTACCCGATCCTTTTTTAATTACAACTTACACATCAGTCACTGCTATGTCAAAGGAAAAGTGAATAAGAAACCAAAACGACTTTTTCGATATAAAAATAATTTATTGAAGAGAAGAGAGGCAGTAAAAGAAAGGACAAAAGTCATCATAAAACAGAAAAAACTAGGAACTGTAGATCGTCCTTGTTACCCCCAAGAAGTTTGCCGTTTCCTGATCTTTAATATTAGTTCAGAAGTTGCTTGGATGCAAATTTAGAGTTTTAACTTGTGAAAGATTGAAGAATTTTCTTGACAGAAGGTGTTATCATCTGTGAGGACTAAACATGAACCCAAAGTTGGTCAACTTTTCCGGAAGGGCAGCTGCTCAACCATGTTGAACTTTGTTAATTAAAGGTCTTTATCATGGTAGCAAGTGAAACGAGGAAAGATGTAATGGATGAGTGCTTTGGAGCTGCTGAAAAGCCAAATGGATGCAATAGGAATATGATCTCAATTTGAAGCAAAGTCATTCTTGCGGGGTTATAGTGGTTTAAATACTTTATATTTGTACTTTCATACTGGTTTGACTGCCATAATTTTTTATTGCAGGGCTATAGCAATTTTCTTCCAGAAGAGAAGTTACTTAAAGCTGTTGAAGTTGGTCAGGTTGTTATCTTATCTGAGTATGTAGACAAATTTATAGTCATTAATATATTTGATGACTTTTCGTTTCATCGCTTAACCAAAAGAGGTAGCCTTTAAAATCAAAATAATTTTGGTTCTTCTTCATGGAAGATGTATGCATGTATGGATACTTGAGGGATTGTGACATTGATAGGGCAGATAACTAAAAGAGGAACCAGGAGAAAAACATGATATTCTCTTTAACAGAAGGAAAAATGCAAGTCATTGAGGCCAAAAACTAGGGTAAAATCATCCTCTCTTTTGGAAATAATTGAGATTCTGTTAAGATTGCCACGGCTGAGTATGGCACCAAAGGGAAGCTGTTAACATGATTGGATCTCATGGTATATTTAAGGGGAAAACAACACCTTGAAAACACGTGCATTCAGGTTCAAGTAAAAACTTGATCAGCAAAAATGATGCAGTGCTATTTTTTTTTTGTATCCTTGTTTACAAAATCTTTGGATTGTGAAAAATCCTTCTTTTGAATTAATGTTTCTGTTATATACCTAATTACTGATGCACCATCACTTACCTATTGTCTAAAATCAGGGTGCTGTACGGGCAATCTGTAATGAAGTAGAAGCTTTGGTCAAGAAGTGTGGAAAGCCAAAAATGTTTGATGCCATCAAATTACCTCCTCCTGAGCTCTATAAACATGTTGAAGTATGCTCTTTGCCTTCCTACCTTTTTTTGGCTCTGGAAAAAAATGAAATCATTTCTCTATAACTCTATTGATGGAGCTTATTGTTAGATTGTGCAGTTGTTGATATGGCACACAACCATATATGTGGAAATAACATGTGGATAGTTTTTAAAAATAAAATAACAAAAAGAAAAATGAAGTTTCAAAATCTGTTCATCTCCTTTGACAACTCCGAAATGCTTTCTTGTCCCTCACTTGAAATCCTCAATGTAAACCCGTACTTGCTGTTTGTTAGTATCACATCATTGGACAGTTGGACTGAATCCTCTTTCTGGGTTTAGGACTTAGTTTGGATAGCTTCCTCTTGTTCCTCTTTTATGGTGTTGGAATTCTCATGCTTGGTGACGATATCTTTGGCTTCTGTGGATTTTGATGAAACAGAAATCCATATGAATTCCATTAAACTGATCGAGATATATACAGAGGGGAGGAGCAGATATATATACACACACTAGTAAACAGAGAGAAATCGGGGAGAAATAATAACCTCTAATGTCCTACCCTTTATGCTATTCCTATGAATCTGGAATATTTACATCAAATAGTAACTAGTAACTTGAATACAATGCTCAGTCAACCCACAGCTTCAATGGTGGTTGCCACCAGTGGTTACTACCAGCACTTCCTCCTTGCATCTCCATGTAACCTACTGCCCCAAGATGCATCTTGCTCTCCAGGACTTTGAATGGGTACTTTTGGAACATCAATATCCAATAAGCATTAAAATGATCATGTTTGCCAATACTGCGAACTTTATTTCTTCACATTTTCTCCTCCTAAAGTATGGGCGATTGGGTGGAACTGTATCATATGGTCCTGTATCAATTGATTTAGAGAGGGATACTTAAACAATTGACCTTTATCAATTTTCTCCTTTGCGTAAAAGTGATTCTAGATTTTAAATTATGTTGTTTTGTTAAAGATGATGATCAGAATAGAAATGAGTGTTAATGTGCAGGAAATTGCTGGTGCCGAGTTGGTAAAAGTTCTCCAAATTAAAGATAAAATACCAAGAAGGAAAGTCCTTTCGTCTTTGGAAGAGAAAGTTCTGAATATACTTACCGAGAAGGGGATTGTTACTAAGGATGCAACACCAAAGAGTAATGCTGAAACTGTTGCAGACATTCTTGAGGACGATGACGAGGATGAGGAAGTAATAGTTGATGGTGAAGTAGATGAAGGTGATGTTCATATAAAGCCAACTTCACGCAAACCACATCCATTAGTAAGTCCTATTCTTTGCTGTGTTTTTGGATGATTATGTGATACAACATATGAATGTTTTGATGATAATGAGACAAAAGTTGTGGGGTCATGATGTTTTTTTGGTGTATTTATTGGGATGGGAGTGTACACATTTTTAAAGGTGTCTCGCGGCCTTTTCATCACTTGTGGGGCAGTTTTGTGTTTTTGGCTTCCCTATTTTGTTCTTCATGGCCCCTTCGAGGGAATGCCTATTAGGATATTCAGAGTGTGGGCAGTTTTGATTAGAACTTTCTTTTTGAGTGCTTTCTACATCTATGGCTTTGGGCTTTCTCCCTTTTTGTTTTCTATTTTTTATCCTTTATTTTAGATAAACTAAATCAGATTGTATTTCTGTTTTCATTTGTTTTAGATTGATAACATATTATGGGATAGACTAATCAGTTTAGGATATTCCAATTTTGTACTTCTCTGTTTTTATGCTAATAAGGAGAGAGTAGAAGTCAGAGTCGGATGAACTCTGATCAGTCTTTCCACCATCCATCTACAGAGCCTGATGTTAATATTCCACAGGATTTGAATGGTGTGGGAAGAGTAAGGAGGAGGTCTAGGTTTACTAAATTTTTTAATTATTATGATCTCATTGTAATTGTTTTAGGGATCAATTTTAAGGTATTTATATATTCATTTTATTAAGTTCCGGGTAAGTGTTAAAAACACTAGAATTACAGCTGCTGGATGTTTGTCTTATTGTCTAAGCTTTATTATGCCTATGTATGGGCCGTCATTCTATTAAAATAATATAGCTTTTTTGCTCAATTATCACGTCATTGCAATCAACGGCCGAAACTGTCTTCCTTCAGTTTGATGAGGTTGATGTGAAGCTGGTATTTAAAGAAGTTACATCCAAATTTCTACGCAGACGTATTGTGGAGGTATGAGTACTTTTTAATACAATAAAGAAGAGCTCTATGCAATGTCTAACTACTTGATAGCTTATCTATTTTGTGAGTTATTCAAATAGAACGTGTTCGTGTTTATAATTTCTTATCTATGCATGTGATAGGGGGGTAAAAGGAGCGATGGGCGAGCACCAAATGAAATACGACCAGTGAACTCAAGATGTGGCTTAATTCCTAGAGCACATGGAAGTGCTCTTTTTACAAGAGGAGAAACTCAGGTTTGAATCAGCTAGTCTTGGTAATACAGAAGAGCTCTACAATCACTTGCATGTTCATCAAAGAGACCCCCTAAAAGAATCCATGAGTTGAGCATCAGACGAAGGCCTGTAAAACTATCCTTTTCCATACCTTGTCTATGGACTTTGACTCCATCAGTGGAAAACCTGGAAGACCTACATACAATAGAGAGAGAAATGCTCTTGTTTTCTTGTCAAAGTCTTAATTTCACCCTTGGAGATCCTCTTATTTCTCTCCAATAAAGCAATCCACCTTAAGCTACTTGGACATAATCCATAAACCAATCAATATCTGCAACTTATATTGCATTAGGCTATGACAAATGTTAGGATCAAGTATTTTCCTGCCCCCTGAGAATGCCATAATATGTTATCTGTTAATTCTGCTACAGATTTGCATAAAGCACTCGCTGATCCAATAGTACAATAAATCCGTCTTTGTTAAACTGCTGTTCCAAATTTTTGTTTCCTCAAAAGTAGTCAACTCAGAGGAGCTTTGCTTCTCCAAAATGCTTTTTAAAAGACTGGTCATTTTTTCCTACACAGTTATTGTAAGAGGCTTCTACTTGAAAAGGGTGAATTGTTTCTCATATTTCTGACTACTTCTTTGACTTGTTCCATTTTATCTGTCTGGTAGTCTCTTGCAGTTGTTACGCTCGGAGATAAGCAAATGGCACAAAGAGTAGACAATCTCATAGGTGTTGATGAATTCAAGAGGTTCTATCTTCAGGTCTCTTTGGAACTTGACTACTTTCATATTGTGTTCAATTTAGAGTAATCTAATCCACAGACCAGATTCTTTGTTAACAGACAAAAGGAAATAAAAACTTAAATTTAAAATAATTGTTGTGAAAGCTTTCAGTTTCCAATGATTTTATATGTCATCTCATTTGTGAGCTACTCCGGCTTAAGTCATATGAAACTTTTCTTCATTTTAGCTTAGTTGATGAAATTCACTGATAAATATTAAGTAGTAATTGTATGATTATGGCTGGAAATAGAATGTTATAATCTCCTTTACCCTTTGGTTCTGATGAGACTAGTAGATGGCTAATGGCATGGTTATCAAAAAGGAATAGCGTCACGAAACATATTGTGGCATTTACCTTATCTATCTAATGCCAACCTATTGATATGCTGTTTAGAGTTTTACAGTTTAATATGCAAGATGGATTGAACTTTTTATCTAAAGAAAATAAGAGAAGGGAGAGATTGGACCAATATATTATTTTTAGCTTTAAGGGTCACTATTTTCTTTAAATTTCTCTTTTGTTGGGTATTTTCTCCTGTTAGTGAAAGGGACTTTCCTGGTTTGACATGCAAGTTCTTATTTATTTCTCAAAAAATTTGGCATCATTGGACTCACTAGCTATAATTTGCAGTATTCATTTCCTCCTTCATGTGTTGGAGAGGTTGGCCGGATTGGTGCACCAAGTAGAAGAGAAATTGGTCATGGGATGCTGGCAGAGAGAGCTCTAGAAACAGTTTTGCCTTCTGAAGCCGACTTTCCTTACACCATACGCGTTGAGAGTACTATCACTGAAAGCAACGGCTCTTCAAGGTGTAATTTTTCAGTCTCAAGTCCGGTCAAAAGTTAGTTATGTTTTTCAATCATATGATATCAATGTTCCTTTGATAAAAACTTGAAGATGTCCATGGGGCTTAAATCATCTTTTTACTCCAGTCTTTTCCAACTTAAATAATTTCAGCACCATGATAGGTACCTAACTGGGATGAGGAACACTACACCAAAAGCTAGCTATTAAAGTGGGAGAAACAACCCACTTGAATTCCCTATTGATCATTCCATACTTTATACCCTATTAAACTTTTTCTCATGCTTGTGAATAGAAGTTAGTATCAGTAGACATACTGATTTCAAAGACACAAGTGCACAGCACGGTATGAATGAAGTAATTTCTGTGTGTTTGTATATGTGATTCTGCTATACATGGCTACATATATATACAAACTCAATCTCCATCAAGGCGGGATTGATTGAAACAAAATAGGAAATATAATAAACAGGAAATATAATCCCCACAATCTCTCTTAATCAATTCCTGCAATCTCTCCATTAATTACAATTATTTTCCTCTCAATGAGATCCCACTAATTTCTCATCTACACTCCCCCTCAAGTTGGAGCATAGATGTTTATCATGTCCAACTTGCCAATTAGATATTCAAATTTGTCTCTTGCTAACCCCTTTGTCAGTACATCTGCTATTTGTTCCTTAGAAGGAATATATTTGAGATCAATCGTCCCATCGTCAATTTTTTCTCTTATGAAGTGTCTATCTATCTCTACGTGCTTTGTTCTGTCATGTTGGACTGGATTGTGAGACATATTGATGGCTGCCATGTTGTCTGACTGTAGTCTGATGGGCAAATTTGTGGACATTTTCAGCTCCTCCAGTACTCTTTTTACCCATAGACTTTCACAGATCCCAAGAGCTATTGCTCTAAACTCGGCTTCAGCACTACTTCTAGCAACTACACTTTGTTTCTTGCTTCGCCACGTTACCAAGTTTCCCCAGACATAGGTAACATATCCGGAGGTAGACTTTCGATCTTCCTGGTCACCTGCCCAGTCTGCATCTGTCATCATTTCCACCTTTCGATTCTGTGATTTTTTAAACCAGAGACCTAGTCCAGCGGAGCCCTTCAAGTATCTCAGAATTCGATAGACTTCGTTTAGGTGCTTTTGTTTTGGATTATGAGAGTGTTGGCTCACTATACTGACTGCATAGGCGATGTCTGGTCGAGTGTGAGATAAATAGATCAATTTCCCCACCATACGGTGATATCTTCCCATATCCACGGCTTTTCCTAAATCTTCAGTATCAGTAATTTTGTCAGCCCGTATAGGAGTGTCGCTCGGTCTGCAGCCTAGCATACCTGTTTCTTTTAACAGGTCTAGTACGTATTTCTTCTGTGAGATGCTGATTCCCTTAGCAGACCTAGCTACTTCCATACCTAGAAAGTATTTCATTTCTCCTAGGTCTTTGACTTGAAATTCCATATTTAATGCTTTCTTGACCCTATCAATTTCTGTTGGAATATCTCCTGTGAGAATGATATCATCTACGTACACCACCAATACCACTATTCCCCCATTCAAGTGTCGGAAGAATAAAGTGTGATCACTCTGTCCTTGTGTGTAGCCTTCATTCCTCAAGACTTTGGTAAATCTTTCAAACCATGCTCTGGGAGACTGTTTTAAACCATACAATGATTTCTTCAATCTACATACCTGGTGTTCCTTTTTTCCGGGGAATCCTGGAGGCATTTTCATGTATACTTCTTCTTTCAGTTCTCCATTTAGGAAAGCGTTCTTGACATCCATCTGATGTAGTGGCCAGTCTAAGTTTGCAGCAAGAGATAACAATACTCTAATGGTATTTAGTTTTGCTACTGGGGCGAATGTCTCGATGTAGTCCATACCATAGACCTGGGTGAAACCTTTTGCCACTAACCTTGCTTTGTATTTCTCAAGACTTCCATCCGCACAATATTTTGGAGTAAATACCCATTTACAGCCTACTGCCTTCTTGCCTTTGGGTAAGTTGACTACTTCCCAGGTATTGTTTTGTTTCAGGGCCTCCATTTCTTCCATTACTGCCTTCCGCCATTCAGGACTGTCAAGAGCTTCATATATAGTTTCTGGTATCTTGACCTGAGTAAGATGAGATACGAACGCAAAATGTTTGGGAGATAAGGCTTGATAGGAGACAAACCTCTCTATAGGATGTCTAGTGCAGGACCTTGGTTGTTTCCTGATTGCAATTAGGATGTCAAGATCATCCTCTTGTGTCTCATGGTTAGGACCTGTTTCTGGTTCAGATTCTTGGATTGTGTCAGTTGCTTGAGGTATATTACCTGTCGTGTCCTTATCTCTGCGGGTATAGACTTGCCCCCACCTGTTAGTGTCTCCCCCTGAACTAGGATTCCCGTCATGTGTTATGTCCTCAAGGATGTAGCTTTGATGAGGAGGTTCATATATGATTTGAGGTTCACTCCAAGTCTCCCCCTGAACCGAAGAGGATGGATAAAAAGGGATGGTCTCATGGAAGGTGACGTCACGGGTGATATAAAGACGTTGAGCTACTGGGTCAAAACATTTGTACCCTTTATGGTTTCCCGCAGGCCCTAGGTAAATACATTTGGCAGCTCGTGGATCAAGTTTGTGGGTATGGTGTAGGTGAACAAAGGTGGTGCAACCAAAGATGCGGAGAGGTAAAGTGTTCTCAAGGTAAGGTAAGCTGAAGTGTTGGTGAAGCACTTGGAGAGGAGTCTGAAAGGACAGGGGCTTGCATGGCATCCGATTAAGCAAGAAGGTGGCAGTTAGAATAGCATCATCCCAGTGGTAAGTGGGTACATTGCTACTAAAGAGAAGGGCCCGAGCGGTGTCAAGAAGATGCCTATTTTTCCGCTCAGCAATCCCATTTTGTTGTGGACTATGGGGACAAGAGCTCTTATGAGCAATGCCTTTTTGCTTAAGAAAATCTGAGAGTTGATGGTTAATGTATTCGGTGCCATTGTCAGTATGAAGGATTTTGATCTTGGAATCAAATTGGGTATAAATCATATTATAGAAATCAATGAATGTTTGGTATACCGCAGTTTTTTCCTTTAAGAGGAATACCCAACACACACGGGTGTGATCATCAATGAGGGTCATAAACCATTTTGAATGAGTACGATTTTTCACACGAGATGGGCCCCATATATCACTGTGGATGAGGGAAAAAGGTGCAGAGGGTTGATAAGGAACACTAGGGAAGGTAGTACGATGATGTTTTGCTAGCTCACATGAATCACAATGGAAAGCTAAGTTTTTATTTAAGCATAGAGAAGGAAACATCTTACACATGTATTGAAAATTGGGATGTCCTAATCTTTTGTGCCATAATTCCATCTCACTAGTCCTAGGGAGAGGTACTTTATTACAAAGATAAGATGCTGAATTTTGACAGTCATCCAGGTAATAGAGTCCGCCAAGTTCCTTAGCAATACCAATCGTCGTCCCCGTGAATAGGTCCTGAAAAATACAGTGGGTAGCAAAGAAGTCAGTATGACAACGTTCTCTTTGATTTAGTTGACTTACAGATAATAAGTTACACTATAATTTTGGAACATGAAGGACATCATGTAGCACAAGTGTATCAGAAATCTTAATAGTACCACTCCCTGCCACCAGAGAGTTTGAGGCATCAGCAATTTTTACTGTAAGTCGTGATGTGGCAGGAGTATAGTCGGAAAATAGAGAAATATCGTTAGTCATATGATCTGAGGCACCTGAATCAACTATCCAACAAGGGCCTGAGGTCTTACCTTTAATAGTAGTAAGTGCTGTAAAAAAGTTACCTTTGTGGACCACAGTAGCAACAGGTTTACGGGACTGACTTTCTAACACATTTAGGCGCTCTAGGATCATGGCTAAAGGGTCAGTTGTAGGAGTGGGACCAATTGGGCCTGAAGCAGCTGGACTGAACCCATGAGGAATTGGGCCACCTGACACTGGACCTGTGACAACACTTAACCCATGGAGTGTTGGGCCAATGGAACCGAGCCCATGAGGCTGAACTCCTGGATCTGTCGCTGACGCTGTATTGGGCCTGTGAGGGAATGTCGTTGTTGGGCCGCTGAAATCCACGTCGTCTGATCCTGCAGAGTTGGCCAGATGACTCCGCGGCCGTCGTTGCTTGGCCTTCCAATCCGGTGGTTTACCGTGAAGATCCCAGCAGCGCTCCTTGGTGTGTCCCAATTTCTTACAGTGCTCACATGTCGGGCGTTCTCTCCTGGAGCTAGAGTTGGATGCGCGGACAGCCAGGGCTGAGGCTTCAGTTGCCGATGAAGGAATTCCATGGCTGGAGAGCATCACTTGCCGACGGGTTTCTTCGTCACGCAGAAGGGAGAATGCTTCTGATACAGATGGGAGAGGTACGCGACTGAGGAGACGGCCACGAGCATCGTCATACGCCGAGTCGAGCCCCACAAGAAATTCGAATAGACGTTCCTCATCCACCGTCCGTTGGTACTCGGCTGCGTCCTCACCGTTTTTCCATACTCGACGTTGTAGCAAATCAATTTCTCGCCATAACGCCGTCTTCTCTAGATAATAGACATTCAATGGGCGAGTGCTCTGTTTCACATTCCAGAGGCGAGCGCGAAGATCAAATAGCAGCGAAGCATTGGGGCGCTTTCCATATGCTTCCTTCACGGCATACCAAATAGATTTGGCGGTGGTCAAAAACATAAAACTCCTTCGGACAGCCGGAAGCATGGAATTCAGAAGCCATGAAGCGACGATAGCATTCTCTGATTTCCATCGTCGTCGGGAACTGTCATCATCGAAGGGTGGTTGATCGTTGTAGATCAAATCAAGTCGATCTCTACCGTCGAGTGCGAGGAGCATTGACTGGCTCCAATCGAGATAATTCTCGCCAGTGAGTCGTTCTGGTACAATGACAATTGCAGATCCTTCAAAGCCGACACCCTTAGCGGAAACTGGGCGCGACTCTCCGTTGGACAGAACCTGCTCTGATACCATATCAGTAGACATACTGATTTCAAAGACACAAGTGCACAGCACGGTATGAATGAAGTAATTTCTGTGTGTTTGTATATGTGATTCTGCTATACATGGCTACATATATATACAAACTCAATCTCCATCAAGGCGGGATTGATTGAAACAAAATAGGAAATATAATAAACAGGAAATATAATCCCCACAATCTCTCAATCAATTCCTGCAATCTCTCCATTAATTACAATTATTTTCCTCTCAATGAGATCCCACTAATTTCTCATCTACAGTTAGGCATTCCAGATTGTCAGCCAATGCCTCAAAACTTGGTATAGGAAGCCTTTTATTTAGAAGCTCTGGTTTTTGTTTCTAGTTAGGAATATATCATACTTTCTTCAATGAAACGTTGGTGTTCCTCAACATGCTTTATACCAAGCTTCCTTAGGAAAAGCCTTCACATTCCTGACCTCATTTTTCTCTAAACGCAAGCTGCCTCCGATTGGATAGTGCATGGACTAACCAGCCAGATTTATTTTTAACCGGAACTCCTTCCTTGACCTTATAAAACTGCAGGTTTTGATCTGCTGGTGTTGCACAAAATTTCAACTGGCACTCATGTTTCTTTCAATAACTCTATAGGGTACTTGCTTTTGGAAACTAGTTTACCTCGTTTGCGTTTTGCAGCTTTCAATGCTAAGAAGTCTCTGAGTTGCTTGATTTCCTTGATTTTAATTTCACTATAGAGAATAGTTCTATTTACAATGTCACCCGCATGCATATTGAGAATAGTTCTATTTACAAATTGAGTGTTCTTTATTTTGGCACATGATACTTCTGTTCTCTTTTCCTCAGAAGAAGCTACTTTAAGACATGATTTATTATATACATTTACTGAAGTTTCCCACTATAAGTTCCAAAATTTCTATCTTGATGCAGCATGGCATCTGTTTGTGGAGGTTGCTTAGCATTGCAAGATGCTGGGGTTCCAATTAAGTGCTCTATCGCTGGAATTGCCATGGGTATGGTACTGGACACCAAGGAATTTGGAGGGGATGGAACTCCCCTTATTCTCTCTGACATTACTGGATCTGAAGATGCATCTGGAGATATGGATTTTAAGGTTTGATATTCTGGAATTAGAATCACAATACCTATTTTCTCTCATGTTTTCTAATTAAACGATTAAATACTTTTGAGTGTTCAGTTGGGTTTCTTCTGCCGTTTTGCTTTCTATTTTATTTATCATGTACATCAAGATGATAGTGTTATTATGATTATAGAGATAATTTTGACTAATTTTATAATGCAGGTTGCTGGAAATGAAGATGGCATAACTGCATTTCAGATGGACATTAAGGTAGATCGACTGTTCAATACTAATTATCACCAAAATAAAGGCCTTTCAATACTAATTTCTTTATAATTTTTTTTTCTGTTAATTTTGGCTTTAAGTGCACGCCTTTTTCTCATCCCTGAGGATAATATTTCTTTTCTTCCAGTTATTGGTAATCACTTCCTTGCCAAATAAATAAAAATGATAGTTGTGTTTGACTTTTATGAGATGTTTCATATAGAATACCATTAACTAACAATTGACAACTTATAGGTAGGAGGAATTACTTTGCCCATCATGAAAGAAGCACTCCTACAAGCCAGAGATGGCCGAAAGCATATTCTTGGTAAAGTTTGATTGAATTTGTCCATATGGCTCAAAATGTTTTTACCTTTTCTAGTTTATAAATTGTGAGAATTCTCAGTCGAATGGCTCTGGAGCATTTTGGGTAATACACTATGTATCATGACCCCTTTAAGTGCATCTTACGAATGCTTTTACTATTACTCTTCAGACGCTTAGACAAGATGTGAAAATAAACAAAATTAAGGTAATTTTATATATGGTCTACAAGTCACACTAAGTTCAAATGTTTGGCAAAAATTACATTTGTTCATGTTCATTCCTCAAATCAGTCATAAATTGAGATCGAGTTTGAAGAGGATATAACTTGTGATTGAACTAAATGCATGAGTGTTCAGCTTCAAACATAACTGATTTATAAGCCAAGAATTCATTTTTGTATTTCTGAGTTCTTAAATAAGTGATTCCGTGTCTTCTTTTTCCTTTTTCCTGTTTCCTAATCCAGGAGAAATGATGAAATGCTCACCTCCTCCTGCAAAAAGTCTTTCAAAGTATGCACCTCTCATTCATGTTATGAAGGTCTGATTTCCCCCTAATTCCCTTTCTAATTTCTGTATTGTCTGTTCGTCACTTATTGTCATTTTATGATCCGATCCAAGTATTATGAGGTGCAGCATTTTCCTTTTCTTACATTCATATATTTCATAGGTCAAACCTGACAAGATAAATCTTATAATTGGTACTGGTGGGAAAAAGGTGAAGAGCATCATTGAGGAATCTGGAATAGAGGCTATCGACGCAGAAGATGATGGCACTGTAAGAAGACAATTAGCTTATACACATGCTTCCACATAATTGATAGACTTGATTATTTCTGTTGCAACGAGTACCTTATTTAGCTTTGGCAGGTCAAAATTACTGCAAAAGATTTGTCCAGTTTGGAGAGGTCTAAAGCTATTATTAGTAATTTGACAATGGTTCCTACTGTTGGTGACATATATAGGTATCAATTCGTTTTTCTTCTTTCTGTCTGTTTCTTACTTGGACTAAACGAAGATATGTACAAAGCTAGAGCAACTTTCTTTGACATATGTAAGTAAAGGTCTGAAGAAAAAGACTTGCTCAAAATACTCAGTAATCCTAAAAGTTCAGCATCTGTTACGGATCTATGGGGCTTAGTTGCTATATTTGTCTTAAGGTTGCTTGAGGTGGCATCATAACCATTTAAGAGGTAGGGGTAGAGTTGTTAATCCTTATCCATAATTAAGTATTTCTGGGCCATGCATGAATTCACTATTTTGCCTTGTGTTGTTCTTTTTCCTCTCAATAGAAGACATGTTTTGAGGCAATTTTCTTCCTCTGACTTTCTTGTGTTTTGGTTATGTTATGATTATTAGCAGTAGAATGTTCTCTGTGAATAAAATAAAGTTTTTGAGGGCTTTGATGTATTGATTGCTATCTTATGGTTGTTTCTTCCGATGTTGTTCTACTATTTTTGTTCACAATAAAGTCTTATTTTTTTTCCATGCAAGTAAGCTCTGGGGACAGATTATGATACTTTAGTATGTATATTTCAGGAATTGTGAAATTAAGTCTATAGCTCCATATGGAGTCTTTGTAGAGATAGCACCAGGTCGTGAGGTACTTGTTTCAACCAAGTTGCCAAAATCAGCGTTATAACCTAGCAGGGAACTGACAACTGATACAATTGCTTCTGAAATTGCATCTTAGAAAATATGGGTTTCCTTCTGAAATTGCATCTTGAATCTTGTTCATATTTGGGAGGTCCTACTTGCTATATTTTATGTTTTTAGTGGAATAAACAGTTCATTTGAAATATGAGGATGTTGAATGTCTACATTTTTGTTTTGTTTTACTTTTCTTGAGAAAGTTTTAAAAATTGAAATCAACTGAGAGTCCTTCCATATAAAATGCTAGAAATTCCAAACTTCATACTCCCTTTGGTCCTAAATATAAGGTCCATTTGAGGGTTTTGGTTTGATCCTAAATAGGTCTCATTCCCTTGTCTCCCATATGAAATTTTTCTTTCCTGTAATACCCTTATTTATTAGGGCACTTTTATCTCTGTACATTAAATTTTCATTATTAAATGGTACGGTTATTTTTGGAGAAGTGTCACAATTTCTCTATATATTAATTACAAACAACCAAATTATGTACTTTTTTGGTTTCTACGAATTTGTCAAGAGGACTTTATATTTAAGATCAGAGGGATTGATTAATATTTGAATATTTTGCTTTGCGTTTTATGTAGGGATTGTGCCATATCAGTGAACTGAGTTCGGGTTGGTTAGCCAAAGCAGAAGATGTAAGCCTCTTTTTTTCATGTCTAGTTTTTCCTTGTAAAGAAATTTAGTTACTCTATGCGAAAAATGGTGACAAAATGCCTGAATTTATTTCTCTAGGCTTTTAAAGTCGGAGATCGTCTTGATGTCAAGCTTATAAAGGTATGTCAATTTAGAAATTTCAAGTTTTTGAATCCTGTAGTAGCCTTAACCTTTTTTACTCTGAACATTAATGGTGATTTGGCGTTGGTGCACTTGCTAGACTAAAACTCCAATTTGATGTTTAGTCCCTGTGCTGGGCTTCTTTTAGAGTTATATATGCGCTTTCTGAATTGCGGCTCACTTTCAGAAACATAATTGAAGAATAATGGATTTCCATTTGGAATAAATTTATACTTTATAGGGCTTGACATTTCTTTTCAAAATGCCTTGTATTTTTTGCCTTAGAAGATTTTGTATTAAAATAAGATTTGAGATTCAATCATGATCTCCCATTTATAACCCTTCTCAGCTATTTCATATTATATGAGATAGGCCTAAATGAGTCATGATATCTTAGAAGGTTCAGTGTGACGAGTGTTCTCCTGATCTGCCGTTTAGATAGAGTTACAGTTTAAATTTTCTTTTATAAAAAAGGTATATTTTTCCATTGCAACCTTATGTCATGGTTATTTGAACTACTAGTTACTTTAGTAGGACTCATGGTATTTTATTGCTAGTCTTATTTTGTGATTAATTTCTATTTTAGTAGTTAATGAAGTGGTCTGCTTTAGTTGTATTGCATAGCATTAGCATTTGCACAGGTTTTATGTGTTTAATGTAATGTGAAAGATAATGTTTATTTAAGTTCTATAGAAAGTTATTATGATTAAGTGTCAAATTCACTTGTTTTTTTGTTTTTTTTTGTATTCTCTCACCTTGTGGACATTCACTGCAGAAAAATGATAAGGGACAGTTGCGGCTTAGCCATCAAGCACTGCTTCCTGATTCAGGTCCTGATTATCAGAATGTGAAGCAGGATGCTGGAAAATCTGCTGATACTGAACAGCCTAAAGACAAGATTGACACTCCGAAGGTTACAGCTTCACATAAAAGGAGTTCGGAGGATGTCTCTCTACTTCCATCTAAAAAGTTTGTAAGGAAGTTGGTTAACCCTGCCCAGGATAAGCCTTCAGTTAACAAAGACAAGACAAAAAAGAATAGCAATAAAGAAGTTGGTAGTGTCTCTGGCAAAGATGAAAGTAGTTTGGTTGGAGAGGCATAAAATAGGCAGCCTATATATTTTCAAGGTGAACTTAGGACAGGGGAGCTTATGAGAATGACTTGTTGGTTCCATTTGCCCAGGCAGAATGAGGTTGGAAGCGCTTCCATACTAACCCATCAAGCGGTATGAGTAAAGCTACGTCTATCAGTGTCTGGCTATCTGCTAACTCCTTACTATATTGGTATAAAACTCAGCAGATAATCCGTATAGATTTTAATAGAACAATTCATTGTAACAGGGAAAAAGCAACAAAATGACAACTAACTGCTCTATACCCGTCGAATGACTTGCAATTTAGCAGCCATAGAAATGAGATTATTAAGAATTATAATTAGTAGTTGAATAGAACTCATCGAACTTGCAATTTAGCAGCCGCAGAAATGAGATTATTTACAATCATAATTCCTTTATCCGGTTCGTAGTTGAATGAAACTTATATTTAAGATAAGAAGCAATCACTAACCAGTAATGATTATGAATAGCTTATCTTATTTAAACTTTCTAGTTCTCCTTACTTTTTCCTGCCGTAAAACAATCTTCCCCAAGTAGTAGTTGTCGTGGTAAGCATCTGACTGTGACGATCCTGTCACTCCTAAATTGAATGCAGTTGTTTGTTCCATAAGCTGATATTTGCCTTCAATAAAGGATTTGGCTGCCCAAAAAAACAATTTGAGATACCTTTTGGAAACCTTGTGTTTAGGCAGACATTGCATTTCCATTTTATTCTTTTCATGGTGAGACAACAATGATAAAATTGATGACTGACTGTTTTCTGTTGTTTCTTCTGGTATCTGTACCTCCTTTATCATTTTGTAAAGGCCTTTTCGTTATCTCCAGTCTCCACTCCTGTTGCTGGTTTACTCTAGTTAACCTTCTTGATGAACATTTTTTGTTTCCTCTGTTCATGATTCACTTTTTGTTGGCTTGTTTTCCAGCATGAAAATGTCTACTTGCCTGCTGATAGAGCAGAATCTTCAGGCCTCTAGGTAAAGTTTTCATGGACGCACCCCTTGTCACCTGATTCACGAAAGCTTGTTTCCTATGAGATAGCTCTCCGTGGGACTTGGCAGATAAAGCTACGTAAGCAGGGGAAAACAAAGCACTGATCTCCAAAGCTACTTTTGTGTAAAATAAAACAATTAATATCACTAATCTGTGAGTGTGCGATTATGCATAGGCGGCATGAGAATTTTGTTTGTTTAATCCCACTTTTGACATTTTTATTTCTAGTTTAACCCTTCGCTATGGTTTTGTACAACACTTTGTCTTTTGTAATTGCTTCTATTAGGAAAGGTCTTGTATGTTATGGCGCAAAAGGCCTTGTTATGCCCTGTTATTTGTTCATGCTAAATTGTGACATAATAAACCTGTTGGCAACATTAACTTTATGTGGGGAACAATATAAAGGGGAACTGGATTATTAATCTTAAGATGTTTACGGTGAGATTTATGTTTACATCACAAAAGATGCAATTCTAATATGCAATTTTTTTTATTAATAGTATATTTGAAATTGAAATGACTAAAACATAATCATAATGAACATTTTGAAAACTTAATCATGTGATGCTGAGTTGTAAAACTATACGGCACGATTTATTTATTGTGTGTTTCAACTTTCCAGGCAAACTTTCAAATGCATTTCGCATATAATAAAAGCATAGGATAAATATATTTGATTTTTTTTCAATTAGAATACAAGTTAAGAAATAACGTGTTAAAGTTGCAAAAAATGTTACAACTCAAATGAAATATAGTGCCTGCTTGGATTAATTATAAACTAAAGTTTAAAAGAGTTTCTAATTTAAATTTTAGTTTAAAATTTGATTAAAATAAATAGCTATATTTATCTAAAAAAGTTTATAGATCAAATTATTATTTATCTAAAAAAGCTTATGGAATAAATAGCTATATTTGATTTTTACCTATATTTTCTTAACACTCTCCCCTCTTTGTCTTTTCTCACTGTCAATCAACTTCTTTATTATTCTGCGCCTCCATCGCATTTATCCACTTCGCCTTTTCTTTGTTATCTCCATCAGTGATTCTATTCGTCGTGCTCTCCATTCTTGTCGTGCTCCTCTGTAATCTCCATTCTCTTTATCATTGTACTCTCTGTTGTGTTTGTTATTCTCTTTATCATCATGCTCTTCATTATTGTGCTTTCCATCGAGGAAAAAGGGGAGGAAAAAGGGGAAGAGAAGTAACGAGTGAATATTAGAAATGATTAACAATATTTTTATTTTTATTTTTTATTTTATATCATTTATAATAATTTACTAATCATATAAATTTTTCTAATAATAACTATCCAAATATTCATTTATTCAGAATTATTTTTTTCTATAAGTTTTTTTTAAAACCTCTTTTTTAAAAAATGTCTAAATTTTTTTTAAACTATCTAAAATCTTTTTTTTATAAATCTTTTTTTAAAACTTTATCTAAACTGCCCATAAAGTTTATAGCAAAGTGTACCTTTTTCTTTTTTTTTTGCGTCAGACTAACTGTTTGGATCAGCTTAAAATATATACTTTTAAGCTTTACTAGATAATACTATTCTTACGTATTTATCTAGAAAACTATGCACTTCAAACTGAGAATTAGAATAAAGAAACTATAATAAATTATATTTATTAGGAAATACTTTAAAAGTATTAAAATAACAATTTACAATTATCAAAAGGAGAATTAGAATAAAGAAGTTGTAGTAAATTATATTTATTAAAAAGTAAAAGTTTTAATAAATGACCAAATATTAAAATAAAAATTTACAATTATCAAATTTTCCTTTATTAAACTCCCTACATTTTCTCCCACATTTTATTTTTAAACCTCCTAATTATGTCTCATATTATATTTTAAAGGAAGAATTAGAATAAACAATCTATAGTAAATAATATTTATTGAGAAGTACCATAAAACTTTTAATTATTTAGAATGACCAAATATTAAAATAAAAATTTTAAATTATTAAATTGGTCCTTACCAAAACTCAGTTATATTTTCTCCTACATCCTATTTTTAAAACTAATATTACTTAAAAAATTATTTCAATGTTTACAATTGACCTAGATATCAATTAAAAAATAACACATGTTTAATTTATCAAAATTATAATTTTGTTTTCGAAATTGAGACAAAATTTAATTGAAAATAAAAAATTATATAACTTTAAAGAAAGCTTATACACGTGTAAAAAAGTTAAAAAAATAAATCGCACTATAATTTATTCTTGTTTTAGAAAAAAATTTGAGTTTTAAAATAAAAATAATAATATAATGTTAATATATTTTATTAAAATCTAACTAATTAAATATATTATGATGTTATGAATGTATTTAATTTTTTATTTTAAAGAATAGAGTTTATTTTATATCACATGATATAAATTAGGCAAAATTTTAATGATATAGACATATAAATATTTATGTTAATAATTAAACGATATGTTTAAAATATTATTATGTGGATGTTAATAAAAAATAAAAATTGAAAAATAAATCCTATCACAGATGATTTCGGGATTTTAATTTTAGTGTAAAATAAATTTTATATTAATTTTAAAATATAATGTTGATAAAGGTTCTGGAACCTCTGAAATTTCAACTATTTTTCACTAACTTGATTAAAGTTTTATCGTTTTCAGCCAACAAAATTCAATTCGATATTAATAAAATATCAACAATATGACTTATTTTTTAAGTTATATAAAACGCTAAGAATTTAAATTTTAGAATTTTTGTGATTTTTTAAAATATTTGTCACTTAAAATTTCATTGAAACATTATTTTTTATTGTTTCAATTCATATTAAATAATTTCAGTTAATTAATTAAAAAACCTACAATATAAATAGCCGTCAAGAAGCGCAAGTTCTATTTCCCGCCACTCTACGTTTCTCAAGGAGCTCCTCTCGCTTGTCAGTATCTGTCTGTGTGTAAGATAGAGGAAGATCAAGATCATGTTGTGGGTAGACAAGTATCGACCCAAAACCCTCGACCACATTGTTGTCCACGAAGAAGTCGCCCAAAATCTTAAGAAACTGGTTACTACTCTCTCCTTATTACACAATTTAGGCTTCTTTAGTACATCTTGTTTGGTTAATTTCCAAGGGTTTTTTGTGTGACCTTTCTAATTCTTGATGTAGGTGACGGAGCAGGATTGCCCGCATTTGCTGTTCTATGGCCCGCCTGGGTCTGGCAAAAAAACCCTAATCATGGCTCTTCTCCGACAAATGTTTGGAAACGGTACCGAGAAGGTTGAAATTTTTCATAAAATTATCATTTTACTGTTTCTCATTCGTTTTCATTTTGAAGAGAGTAGATAAAGCAAAGTTATATTTTGAGTGGGTTTCTTCGGGTTGGGGGAAGGTGAAATGAAGAAATCTGCGCCTTTTGGGCTATTATGTTTGTTCACTAGAAATAGTTTTTCTCACTACAAGTAATAATCCTCCTGGCATGTCCTGAACCTACAGTTTTATTGCTGTCTGAATTTGCTTTATTCATATTGCAGGCGAAGGTGGAAAATAAGACCTGGAAAGTGGATGTAAGATTTTTTCCCTCTTACTGACGTGAGCATTATTTATGTTGACTTAAGCTGCTAAAATTTCAAAAGAAACTACCAAATATGTTATAATCACGTGGCTGATTGTGATGAAAGGAACGGTTGAGATTTAAAGTAGCATTCTTCTGCTCTCTTTGGGAGTAGATTATCCAAATCTTTGATATATATTGTCTTCAATTAACCGCACACATAAACAAACAAGCACACACCCCACCCCAACTAGATGCATATGGGATATTGGTGCCTCTTGGGTATGCAAAAATGTGCATTCCATTGTCCATACATACCCAATCTTCAACCTTTGTCGTTTAGTTGGTGCCATGCGGGAGTAGGTGGGTATGGGTAAGCAACCTAAACTTTTTTCACAGTTGGTTTTAGGACGTAGGGGCCTGGTAGAGTTTTTAAACAGGCTTGTGCATTTGTGCAACTTTATGTTGTCATCCTTGTATCTGCTAAGGAATATATTATAATAATATTTGGATCAATTCATCATTGTGATCTGAACTATCACCATTTTATTTTTAGTTTTTGTAAATATTTGAGAATTGTTTTCAGGCTGGGAGTAGATCTATTGATATAGAGCTGACAACATTATCAAGTGCCAATCACATCGAACTGAGTCCCAGTGATGCAGGCTTTCAGGACAGATATATTGTTCAAGAAATAATCAAAGACATGGCTAAAAATAGACCACCAATTGATACCAAGGGGAAGAAAGGATTTAAAGGTAACTAGCGGTTCTTGTATTGCTTGACTCTGTTAATCGATGCTAGTGGTACCTTGCACTGTTATCAAATAGTTTAGAGTTTTAATCACATATGTGTCAGTGCTTTTGTCCTGTAATGATTAATTCATTTATAGGTTAGGCAACCTTTGTCCATGTCTTGTAAGATGACCGTAATGATTAGAAGATCTGGTCTTTACCTTTCTGCTTGTGTTCTTACTGTTTGTTTAGTAACGATATCTTATTTTTTGCCATATCAGTTATAGTGCTCAATGAGGTTGACAAACTCTCTAGAGAAGCCCAGCATTCTCTGCGTAGAACAATGGAAAAATACAGTTCTTCTTGCAGGTTGATTCTATGTTGCAATAGTTCTTCAAGAGTTACAGAAGCAATCCGCTCTCGTTGTCTAAATGTGCGAATAAATGCACCAAGTGAAGAGCAGGTCAGTATATTTGTAACCTGTACTACAGCGGATCATGTTACAATAAGGAAAGTTGTCTTGACTCTGGCAGAAATGTAATTTTTCCTCTTGTAATAATCTTTGCCAGATAGCTAGAGCATTGGAGTTCATTGGTAAGAAAGAAGGCCTGCAACTTCCTCCTGGGTTCACAGCTCGCATTGCAGAGAAATCAAATCGGAACCTAAGGCGGGCTATATTGTCTTTTGAAACTTGCCGTGTTCAACAGTAAGCTCCATATTAAGCCTCCCTTTTTCTTAATGGATGCACTGCCATGAATCTAAATCAAGGTCCACTTTTCCATGTGCTACTTTAAGTATGGATCATTGAGCTATCGGCTTTCTCTTATATGATTTGTAGGTATCCTTTCAGTAGCAAGCAAACGATACCGCAAATGGATTGGGAGGAATATATTTCTGAAATTGCATCTGACATAATGAAGGAACAAAGCCCGAAAAGGTTTGCTTTGATATGGTTCACTACTGTTCAAATCTTTCAGAAGAAATAAATTGTTTCTGTTGACTAACAGGATTCCTATTACATTTCCTTCTCGACCTTGCTAATTCCTTCATAACAAATGGCATGAATGACCAGGTTCATGGATAACCTTTTTGATGGTGGAATCAACTTGTAATATGCTACCATTATAGAGATAAAACTCAGATTTCTCAATTGCTTATAAGTGATCTAAGTGACCTATATTTTCTGCATTGCACCTCATATCTCTGTATATGTTTATCTATCTCTAACCTTGGCATATCTTTCAGGTTGTTTCAAGTTCGAGGGAAGTTGTATGAGCTCTTAATCAACTGTATACCTCCTGAGATCATTTTGAAGGTTAATACAAGCTTCAACAACGTTTCCAATTCCAAATTATCTTCATACCATGACTTGACTTTGAATTTTATATTTGGTGGCTCAGAGGCTTCTTTACGAACTGTTAAAGAAACTGGATGCAGAATTAAAGCTTGAGGTCTGCCATTGGGCCGCATATTATGTGAGTGTATTATAATTATTTATTTAGTATCCGCATCTGGATTTCGTTTGCTTATGTCTGTTGTCAGAGTTCGTCATACTTCATTTGTCTTCTGCGAGTCTTCTGCCAGTTCAATTCAATTTTATGAGATTCTTATGTTGTACCTTTGGTTCATTTGCATGAATCCTATGAAAGCTAAGATTGGCATGTCTGGGTGTAATACGTGGACATTTTTATGCAACACAATGAGACTCCTATGGAATTTGTTTTGTCACCGTTCATATTGGTTTCCATCTTCTTAATGCACTTTATCTGCTTTATTAATATTACTATTTTTTTGATAGTCCTTATAGTCTTGGAATTAGCTAGTTTGTCCAGCCATTTTACAGTACTGTTTCCTCTTATTCTTCGCCCTCATTGGACCAGGAACATAGAATGCGCCTTGGACAGAAGGCCATCTTCCACATCGAAGGTATTTTGACCTGAATGTGCACAGTGCATTTGTTTATTGATGGGACACGTAGTATGATTTAAGTTGCTGGCTGACCCATTCTTTGTTTTGTATGTTCAAATTTGCAGCATTTGTGGCAAAATTCATGAGCGTTTATAAAGCCTTCCTAATTGCAACATTTGGCTGAATATCGGATTATGGTTTGCTGTCCATTCAACGTGTTTAATGTAGGGCACGTGTGCCTAGTATTATTTGTAGGATTTGTCACTATATATTTTCTTAAGTTGTTATCCAACATGGAATAATCGAAAACGACATTTACCCTTCTCACGTTGATTGATACCCTCTACCCATTTTTCCATTCGGTTTAGAGTAAATGGGTAACATCGTTTTTAAAATTTTCTTTGATAATTTAAATTGATTTTTAATGGTTTAACTAAAGTTATAAGTATTTATTTGGGCTTAATATTTTGTTTACAGAATGTCATCAAAACTGAAGAAATATCAATATCAAAAGTGCAGTTTATCTTGCGCCTTTCAATTTCTGGAACCCATCAGGCATCCCCAAGGTATCAGACTTGAGAAAGATTTCTATCCCGTATGTACAACAAAGGGAATAATTAATTTACAAACGGAATAATTAATTTAACATTTCCTAATATATACAGACACCGTCTAAAGTGGAACTAGCCCCAGAGCCCCACCAAGCACCCTCATACAAGACGGCAGATGCACTTTTCCCAAACGTCATCACTCACTATATAAAAGTAATCGATGGCTATAATTTGAAGCATGCAAATACATCTACATGCTTCTCTACAAGTAGACAGATCTATAGTCCAAATTTCAAGGTTTGAGGTGCATTTTCCTGTAAAACTTGTAAAGCTGCTATATATAATTCTTCATCCTGAGAGAAGTAAGCACGCTCCACATAGTCACATGCTAAGCCACGTAGCTTTCGCAGTTCCGATGGAATTCATCCGTAGGAATTGCCCGCACGTACCCTGCGTCATTTAGGCAGCTGTGGGTTCGACCATAAAAAACATAAACAACCGCTCCTATCGCAAGCCACACGGAAACTCGGGCCCACGTTGCCGCTCTGTCAGAAACAAAGAATATAATTAGCCAAATCATTCAATTTCCCCTTCAAGGAATCCCCTCATTCATTCAGTTCAAAGCTTTGATAGATAAGTTCCGAAGATGGAGTATTAGCTCTTTACCCAAGATTAATAAGCAAGTAACAATTGATGAGAATGCAAAGAATAGGCAGCGACGGCACAAATGGGCAAATGAAACCTATAAACAGATCAACAAAAAAAGTTATTATCGCACACTTAGTTCGTTCTTATAATTTAGGCTTGCACAGCAATGAGACACCAACTCACTGCCCACATAAATTTATCAGGGATGTAAGCAAGCCATACCTCCAGAGTGCCCAAAGTTGTGTCTGGCATCATCTTGGTTTATACAGGTTAGGAATACCAGACCAGACAGAACAAGGATACCACCAATTCCACACAATGCGTAACGAACAGATCTGGAAATAGCAAATGCACAACGCTGTAAACAACTAAAAAGTAAACACCAAAGCAAGGCCAAGTCCCTAGAAGAACCGATTCCTTTGCATTGAACATCAGCAGCAGAACTCTCTAGGGAATTGATAATTATTTTTTGGGGGAAAAATTACTGTCGTGTGTTAAACTCAAAAAATCAAATGGCAATCTCCAAATAAACCCACCTGAGAAGATTTGTTTCTGAAGCTGCAGATGTGAGGACAAACACCCCTAAGCAAGTGGATGCTATAATCCACCCAACTTTTTTGCGCCTATTACTTTCATTTACATCTGCACTCATCAACAAATAGCGGTGAGGAGAATAACAACAGATGACAAATGACACACAAAGGAGAGTGAAATCTGAAATTATAATAATTAGTGACAAATTTGGCAGGGTATTTTGGTGTTAGTTACTAAAGCAACATGTCTTACAACCCCTAGGAAACAAATTAACATTTTTTCTTACAACCCCTAGGCAAAAAAAATTTTCCCCCCTTTCGTCAGGCATAACCAATTCTTTTATTACTTTATAATATGGAGATTGGTAAAAGAGAAGGAAAGGCATAACTCACAGTTTCCTATGGCAAGCTGTTCGGGAATGAGAGTATACTCAATTGACACATCCTCTTTGACAGCCAAATGTTTGGTGTTATCAGAAGTACCAATATTTGCATCTGCATCTCTTTCGTTCGTCTCATCACTGCTCCAACTATACCCCAAAGACACATAATCAACTGAATCCTGGAGAGAGGGCGGCAGTGGGATTTCATTTGGAGGGATATATCTTAGAACTAATATAGATATTGCTACCACGGTAAATGCAAGAAGCGTGCCCACACTAACCTTCACGCGACAAGTCAAATACATGTTAGTATATACACTCAAGATAGAAACAATGCCTTATGTATATGGTGTTCAGATAAACTAATAAGGAAGAAGACTTACCATCCCTACCAGTTGAGAGACATCCATGAAAAATGTCAAGACTGCAGCAAAAAGGCCAGTAGCTAATGTGCTCTTAACAGGAACATGGCTGCGCTTATTTACGTCTGAAAAAAATGGCGGCAGAAGGCCATCCCTTGCCATAGCCATTAAGAGTCGTGGCTGAAAATAATACAAAGCAATACTTCCGTTTACAATTTTACAAGGAAAATAATACCGCAAACTTTAAAAATGTGATATTCAAGAATAAACTTTAAAAATTCAGAACTCAATGGACAGAAAGAGCATAAAAAAGTTCCCATTGATTTACCTGGGGAAGTATTCCACCCATCAACGCTGCGCAGAGAGCTGTAAAAGCTCCAGCATTTATTATGTAACTGTAATCACAATCAGGAAATGTGACTTTAGTAACTATCTTATCTATTCTGTCGTCCAAAATTTATGCAGATTAAGAGCACAATAAAGTTACTAAATAATACACTTACGCTGCCCATCGCATCCCAAGGTTAGCAAATGCAGAAGATATGGGGGTGTCAGGATCGATTGCATAATACGGCACTAAACCGAGGACGACAATGGAGACCATCATATAAAATGCACAACAAATAAACAATGAAGCCCCAATACCAAGTGGTAAATCTCGTTGAGGATTTTTTACCTGTTGAAAAGTAATCTCTTATTCAGATGGTCAAAGTTAATGATATAATATAACCTATAGAAGAATTAATGACATACAATCCAGAAAAAAAGAACAGATAATACGATTCATCAGTTATACCTCTTCAGCTGTACTGGCAAGAGCATCAAAACCAACATATGCAAAGAAGACGGTTGCAGAACTGGCAAGCATTCCCTCTACGCCATAGGGCAAATACCTACCAAAGCAGAGAGATGAGTATTCTGTAATTAATGAAAGATCAAACATACACGAGGACGTGAATGACAAACTTGGAAGTACCCTGAAGGAAGTTCATATCCAACCCATCCACACTTGAATCCCAGGTAGCCACCAGCTACTATGACAAAAACCAAAGCACATACGTTCACTGATGTGATTATGCCTTGTATCCACGTACTCTGCAAATGTTAAGTGTTAAAAGATTCATTCAAAAAGTAAGTCTAGTCATTAGAGCTTTGCACAAATTCTTAATGCTAAATACTTATGCCCTAATTAAACTCAAAATAAAACAAAGGGCAGAATAATTAGGTGAAAGGATCAGAGCACACTAGCCCAAGTTTAACAGTTGTGCCTCTCTTTACAACATTGAATTCACCAGTTTTAAACCTCTTTTTACATATGCTACATTTAAAAAATTGTTTACATAATTTATGGCTTTATATTAAATCATTCATTTGAAAATAGGTATAACCAGAGATGTGAATGAAAATGATGTAAAAAACTTGAGTGCTCGAGAAATGAACAGTAGATGAAAAGACAGATTATAATATCAACATACCTCCTTAATCCCAAGGCACAAAAGACCAGTAATTATTAACACTACAATGGCTGCACATGGATCCACAACAATATCAATCCCAGGAATATGCTGACGGCCTAAAAAGATGGCCAAACTGTCCGGACCTCCAAAAAGAGCAGCCTAATAAAATAAAAAATGTTGGACGTAAATAATTAGATTGAGAATTCTGATTAGCTGGTTGCACAAATTAATCTGATAATAAAGTCACATAGATCATCCATATATGATGCCTAATAGAAGTTGAACACCAAAGAAGAGTGAAGACAGTAAATAGTATTTCCAACACTCAAGGAGCATTTCACTCAATTCTGATAATACAACAATTACAAGCGTTTAAATGGCATTAAGTAGCCAGGACACCTGAATAGTCATTTATTAATATAAGAAACATTTAATTTAATAATACCATTCATTAACTTTACTAATGAGAACCTTAAACATAGCATTTCCGCGTATTCCCTTTTCACCTCACTCTATTTGGCTTACTGAATGAAAGACATCCATTATCCAACTCAGTCCCAGATTGTAAGGGAAAAGGCAAACCATTCTACCAACTTCTTAAATAAGTTTGTATCACCCATCTATCGGCCAAGGGGGCAAAAGGTTTATTTAACCCATCTACTTAAGATCATATGCGAACAAACAATAAATTCCCTAGAAGAGTGAAAGAGAGAACCATATTGGGGGATACGCCCCGAGCAACAGCAGCTCCACCAATTGTATACTCCAGTATCAAGGCCCATCCAATTAACCAAGCAGCACTGCAAATAAATAAATCATTTAGAAGGGCAAAAACAAACGCAAGGATGAAAGTTGTCATTTAAATAACGAGAATCCTCTCTTTAAGGATACAAGGAAGTCCTCTATTCAATGATACAAGAAAGTACCCTTCCCCAACACATATGTATGAGTAGTGATATGCACTCCCGGCAGAAGGGCAACGACTAGCTAGCTCTGCATAGCAAAAAGCTGAAAGACCAGCTGCTATTCCAGCTATTAGAAAGGAGAACGCCAAGGCTGGTCCAGAATGCTCTCGAGCAACAGTACCGACTAGAACATAGATGCCAGCACCAATTGTAGTACCGACACCTAATAATCAAATCAACGAAAAGTCAATTTACAATTAGGCAAGGGATTCAGGCTTCATTTGAGATAGGGAGATCAAAGCTCAAGACGCAACCATGAAACAGCATGGAAGACGAAATTAAGTACAGTATATTGCTAATTTCTCTCGAATGGAGTTACTATCGGTCACACAGAAAGGAAGGGATGTGTAGAGGAAGAAATAGGATCAAGCAAGAAAGGAACCATGAGCTTATTACTAATATCAAAAGAAAAAGGCATCTCCGGGCCGTAAGGCTGCTATATTTTCAGCGGTAGCAAAGAGCAAGAGCAATATTCATAAGATAACCGGAATTAAGAAATGAAAGCAATCAACGAGAGAAAGAGGGGAGAAGATTGAAGTCCCACAACTTCGACTAGTCAAACACTATAAACATGATTCGCTTATAAAATCGGATGGCTGATCAGGAATAGATCCAAACGTATTTACCACAGAAGCATATCAAAATTCCCGGTGTTGAAAAAAAAAGATAAAAAAAAAAAAACCTGCCGAGATAAAAAGATGGTTCAAAACAGAAACATTTTAATAGACTATTACCAATGGCAATCAGATGCGGAACAGACAACTCCTTGGCCAGCTGACCATCAGACTTCTTATCAGAATCCACCCTTTTCCTCCTAGTCAAGAAATTCAATGAACTCCATGAACCCTTTCCGCCACTTTTACCACACTCCTGCGGATTTGTCGAAACACCCATGGAAAAACCTAGCAAAAACCTCACCCAACTACGAATTCTCCGAAAATCTGCCCGCGCTCCCAGCGGAATCCACTGGTGTGCTCGACAGTATGGTACGAAAGGGATGAAGGGGGCAGATTATTCAGAGAGAACAAGTAATTCTCCCCGCTCCTGACGGAAAAAGAAACAATAATTCCGTTGGCCGAGCAATTCCCAAGTCGTTATCTTTCTATAATAGTCTTCATGAACGACTCCACATAGATAATTATAGCAACCGGGAAGTGGTTGGAGGGAAAGGGCGCGGGCGGCATTATAGAGGGTAGGGTGAGCTGCCCGGGGTACCCGTGGGCAGAAATTGTACGCTGCCAGGTAAAGCTTGATTCTTGGATTGCCTGCTGTGTGAAGTAGCACTCAGAGATGCATGACGACAGCCTTGGATTTGGGATCTTTGAATTGTGGATCACGGAGCTGGCTCCTCTCCGTTGTCAGCTCCATCCGCTGCCCCTCCTATACCCAAAACTACACCGTTTTTTCAGTATAAAACCGATTGTGGTGGATGCTTTTTTTTTAATGTATAATATTTTAAATTAATTTTTAATAATATTAGTATTCTAAAATAATTTTTTATTTACTTTAACATCTTAAAATATCTTTTTACTACTATTTTAAAATATTTTTTCAATAATACCTAATATTTTAAAATAATTTTTAGTACTCCTAATATTTTAAAATATTTTTTCCTCTAATATTCAATATTCTAAAGTAATATTTAGTATATTTAATATTTTAAAATATTTTTTAATAACATCTAATATAGTAAAATTCTCCGTATAATTTTATGCTTAATGTATAACAAAAATATTTTAAGGTTATGAGAGAACAAAAAAATTATTTTATAATACATGATATTATTAAAAAATATTTTAAGATGTTAATAGAAAGATATTTTAAGATGATAAATAAATTAAAAATTATTTTAAAATATTAAGAAAAAAATATTTCAAAATATTATATTAAAAAAAAGCATCCACCACCCTCATTTTGTACCTTAAACGGTGTAATTTTGGGTATAGGAAGGGCCGAAGGGCAGCGGATAGCGAGGTATTTAGAATCTGGAAAAAAGGAACACTGATAAGGGCAGGATTCTGATGGGCCCACTTGCATATAGGTGTCCGAATTCTATTTCATTGTTGTTATGTATGAATCAGACAGAAAATGAAATGCGAAATGGGTGACAGACCATAGATAAGGTCGGGGGATCAATGTGGGCCGAATCTAGGTTACATGATTGATTGATTATCATGTTCTTTTTGCAGCGTAGTCGGGTGGAGGAAATTCGATGGGTGAGGTTGTGGTGTCGGTCATCAGAATATTATTGAAAATATTCTTACCGTCAGATTTGTATGCTCCTTGTGGTGCCATCTTACAAGCTCTCTTGAAAATATTTAGAAAACGAGCCTTTATCTATCAAACACATATGACTATTATAATGTTATTTTGCGGCTTCCACGTGTAATTCAAGATTTGGGCGGGACGAAAAGCATCCAAGGTTGCTTGTAGTGCAAAACCTCCTTACATCAACCCATATCTATAAAGAGAGAAAATTAAAGAAGGAAGAATATTAATAAGAAAAAATTTAAAAAATAGTAAAATTTTTACTATCTTTTAAAAAAATTTCCTGATATTTTCTTTCACTTATATTTTTTTTCTTCACTTCTCTCCATCTAAACATAGCTTTTAATCGTATTCTCATTTTATTTTAAAACAAAAGATTAATAGGATACTTTACTTGTGTATAGATGAAGCACACGACTCTAAAATGAAGAGAACTCAAACGCTTCCAGATCCCAATTATTTATATTCAGGGGAAGCACCAATTAAAAATATTGCATGTTAATCCCCTTCTGTAGCCACGCCAACTTTTTCATAAACTTGAAAATAATTAGAAAATCAAATTGCAATTTGCTAAAAAAAATGGCGCACTCATTATTTAAAAAAAAATAAAGTGAAATCTAACTTGCCCCATACACTGGCGCACGCTACACGATTAGGCAGGGAAGGCATGCTAGTCACGAGTGTTTCAGGAGACGAACCCACATGAATCAATTTATTGAATATTGTCTTCGCCCCCATAATTTCAATCATTGCACGCATTAAAAATATTATCCTCAAGAGAAACGGAATTATCAGACTCCCCCCTGATTGGTACGTACATAGTCCAATTAATACACCAAAAGAAAGCATTTTAATCCAACGTGGCATTCTATCTACCCACCTAATTTACACGGGGAAGAATAATATTCGTTATATATTTAGGTTAAAGTAGATGTAACACCTTAAAATAATTTTAGTCGCATTAATAAGGCATGTTACATGACCGGGGCTTCTTTTACACGGTCTTGCATTCCTGCCCCCTTCCCCACAACCCAAACGCCAAGTTTCTGTCGGGCTTGCTGTACTGTGTAATTATCAATTATATCTGTCACATAAGTTGTACCAAAAAAATATGTCACATAAGCAAATAATGGTAATTTAAAATATCTGAAATAATGGTAATTTACGTCATCAAGCTTCTTGCCCTGGACTCCTATCATTATTGTTAACACCATCAGGAAGCTGAACCCATAGACCTTGATTTCTCTCAACACCATTTTCCCAGGTTTGTTGTCTCACACTCTTATCATTTGTATCAGCACCATCAGAAAATTGGGCCCACACACTTCGGCATTTTCCTTCTCCGCTAAACTCTTCCTCACACCCTGCTACTGTCTTCAGTAGTTCTGATTGTAGCAATGGGCAGCTCTCCTTAAGATACTCAAAACCATCAGATTGCATCACAGCTGCAACAGACAACAAAAATAAAGAAATGGAATAAGAATAGAGTGCTTAGATCAAAGGGGCAACACTTCTTGATTTCCAAGTTTCTAATGAAAAAACAAAGTCTGGAAGGCAACAAAAAGCTACATTCCAATGGAACATGGGGAGCCCAAATTGATGCGTATGCAAAGTCTGGTGACAGTTAACTGTGAAAGGGGAAGGGAGTTGCTAGCCTAAGTTGCGTTAGTGTGCCTCATGCTCTCTGCAACGTAAGTTGCTGCAAATAACTACTTTTGACCTGCACTCACTTCCTTCACCACTTTCTCTGACCTTAGCTTCTTTAGCACGCCTACTGTACAGGTAGCACTTGGGTTACGCAGGTTTCTATCAAACTGCAGGGCAAGAGCAACAATAGAGTTGCCAGTTTTAATAAATATCATAATAACGCAAACCCAGTGTTTCATGTATTAATGGGCCTTATGTTTTGGTATAATGTTGCTGTTGTGTCCGTGTCATGTTAAGGTCCAACAGTCCAATTTGTTCATGTTTGTTAAACTTTAGAAGTCCACTTTGTGTATAACCGTGGTACTAGGAAGTTATTTCAGTATGTGTCTCAAATATCTACTATGAGTATGATATGATGGCGGTAAGAATGATTACGAATGCATTTATGAACTTTACTTCTATGGAGATTCTCCACCCTGTTGCTTTAGTAAACCCTCAATTTCTCTCTCATTTCAACCCAGCACCTATCAAGTACCATTAGGAGTCCTCTTACATGTTCATTAATTAAATTATACGAATGCAAATCAAGAGGTGGGGTACCAAGAATAAGGATAATAGCCAGCTTTTTCACACAAACCTTGAATGGTGGCTAGATTGGATTATAGAAGTGAGTTAAGGTAAACATTCGGGGGGGGGGGGGGGGCAGGAAATGAAAGAAGTTGAACACAGAAACTGGATAGTGGGTGCCTCCGCAGTCTTTCTAAGCATGATTAATTTTAGAACTTGAGTAAGTGCTCATGAAACAAGTCGGCTACTAAACTTGGTTGGAAAATCTTGTGATGTTGCTCGAAACTCAATGGTTAACAATCTCTGTGTGATCATTACCCATTAAATTACTGCAACAATGTCGAATACCAGCATTATCTACTGGTCAGTCAGCTAGAAATACATCATATGCCAACTATCAATACATCATACACTGCCGAACACAGCATAGCACAAAAGGATGCCAAATCTTATATGCTAAAAAAATAGTTAACTTCAAATCTCAAGTTCTAGAGTTGGAAGGTCTAGCAGGAAAACTTACCAACAAGGTTCTCAGCAGAAAATTTTAGACAAATGGACTTCAGCTCTGTAGCATGATAACGATCAGCAAGGGCCAGTATATAAGAAACAGAATCTACAGATATGTCTTTGCAAAGTACAGACTCGCACATCAGTTTGAGTCTTGGCAAATCATACTTTTCTGCTGCAGCTAACAATTTTGCAGCAAATGTGTCCGATACTGATGGCAAGAACGATGATCGTGACATAAAGATCTCTTCATCTTCTATAAGTGTGTCTTTATAAATAAAGTGAAGCAACGCCTGCTCAACAAAAGAGCTCGAGAAACATCAGATAGCCACACAAATGAAGCTAGGAAAAGTTTAAATGAAACGAAAAAGGAAAAAAGAAAGATACTTTTTCTTCAGGTAAGCATTACCTTGAAAATCTTTGGTTCCATGTCAGCAACAACTATCTCTTGATTATCTCCCTCCATCCTGTTGAAAAGTTCACCCTCAAACACAGTAGACCGAGCAGCCAATACAAGCTTATGTGCGCGAAACTTTTCCCCAGAAACAGAGAAAATGACATCTGCTTCTTCCTCATTCTCTAATAGTGTTACAAGATGTGCTCCAATATCAGATTCAGGAACCCGTATGCTGTTTAATTTTGAACAATCTATAGATGAGACTACAACACCAACAGTACAATTTATCTTCAAGCAGTCATCTTTAAGGAAGGTAGATGCCTCCAGCTGAGCTCGTTTGAAAAACCTTTTATAGCCCCTAACAGAAATGAGGAGTATATTAGGCGAAATTATAGTAGAATGAAACAGGACATAACAATGAAACATTGACACATCAACCTAGGATATGACACAAAGTATGTATGATGCTAATTTACGAAGGAATGATAATGTTAAAAGTACAGGTTAAGCTAAAAGTCTACCATGAAATCTATAACCTCATTTGTACCATTGAAATAAATGAACACGGATATTCATTCCATATCCCTCATCCTCAGTGCTTAAAAACATCATTTCATTAATTAGTGTTGGCAATATATATGCATAAGCAAAAGATTAAAGAACTTATACATACTTCACGCCTGTATTAAGAGAAAGATAAGGTGCCGTTCATAGAAAACAAACGGCACCATCCCCAAGGAATACGATCTATTGAATGACCAAACAATCTTTGATACAATGAACGAATCAATACTCAGAAAAATTAAAGCTCACCACATGCTGCCTCTGTACTTGAGCGTATAGGGCCCGCTCTCGAGCGAGCGATCGAAGTGGCTATGAACTTTATGCTTTCCATTTCCGCTTTGGTCAACCAAAGTCAGCTCGAACAGTGCTCGTACATCAGTACCTTCGCTCGCAAGCGCAATGAAGACCGAGACATACGCAGAATTGTCTTCAGGATTCTTGCCATCGGGATAGAAATATATAGCCCACTGGTACCCTCCGACCGTGAAGTTCTCGCTGGCTAAGTGCTTGCCGACGCCGATCCCTTTGGCAAGAGAGTAGCCTCTAATTACGAAGTTGTGCGAACCATTCACGGTCTCCGTCACCGACCGGGAGCTAGAGGGAGAGACCAAAATGCTCCGGTTTGGCGAGTGCATCACGTTCTTCCTAAATACGGAAAGAAGATCGTGAATAGGAAAACGAGAACGAGCTTTTATGGATCCCCTACTTGCAAGTTTCCTTTTACGGGATTTTTCAGGGAAATAGAAGGAAAATAAGCTGCAGCTGCTGGAATATATCCTCTTGAGTCTTTCTCTATATCATTGAATAACTGTAAATATTGTAAATGATTACCCGGAAATTCTTGGTGTTAGAGGCTTCACCAAAATAGGGAGAATAGACGATCTTGCTTCTACAGGATCTGTTCTATAAGGTCCGAGCAATAGAGAATAGGAATCAATGAAGCTGGCGGTTTGACGTGTCTTCCATTTAAACGGCGTCTCTCTCTTTGCTCCTTCTCCCCTCAATTTTCTCGCGACAGCACAGCTATGTTTACTCGCATATGATAAGACACAAACTCGCCTTAGACCTTCGTCCTCAAAAGTCAAAACTGGGGATAGGTTTTTCGTTCTTGCACTTCCATGATGGATTATGGAAATTGTTTTTTGTTTCTTTTAGCTTAACCGTATAACCTGTCAAATATCTAGAATATTTATACACAAGCATACGCATCCCAGTTGCTAGTTTAGACAAAAAAAATTATTGAAATATCGAATTAGAAAAATTTAATTCAACATTTTAGAATTTCGGAAAAATTTAGAAGATCCCAAATTTAAATTATGAAAAGTTACAAATTAAGATTTTAAATAAGATAACGTTTTTTTTTACCAATAGTAGTTGAGTCAGAGAGATAAAATAATCAAACGTAGGAATTCAAACTTTATGAATAAAAAAATTACATTAAAAAAATATTTATAATAAGGCCCAACAGAATAAAACATTTAGTTGTAGAAGTGTCCTGAATTTGGATTTCATCACATCCCCGGGGTCTGGTTTATGCGCAGTGTCCACGCCTGGCTTGTAATTTCCCTTTATTGTCAAAAAGGTATGACTAGGCTGGAGAGGGTCCATTTCCCTAGCTTGTTCTCTAAACCTTATTTAAAATATCATAACATTACCATTTATTTCCTTTTTGGCGAGAAAATTTGGGTAAACTAGATATAAAAACTTCTTAAAGTTAAGACAAACTTTACAATTCAAATGACATATAAAAGCTCATTATCTACATTATAGTAATTCAAATGACAAAATCGATCTCGTTACTGCTCCTACCTAATTCTGAAAAGCAAAAAATGTGTACCAATTAGTAGAACCTTCAACCGTAGTCACTGCCAACTAAAAATTCGATATCCATTCTCACTTCCCACGTCAGAGGAATCCGATTCAGTTCCCTCTGTCTCATATGAAACTTCGCTTGCAAGGAGTTGTATCCGATCCGCATGCTCGACGATCCACTCAGTAAATTCTGGAGATGATGCCCATTCTGATATGGCTTGTCTAGTGGATTCCCGTGTGAAATCATCCCATTCTTTCTTTGTGAACTTCTTTCTGTTGCTTGTCTTGTGGAAAGTTGAATAATAATCCCCTCCTACTCGCGCTCCAGAAGATGAGGGTGACATCCCATTCCTATAAGATGGTGATGATCCTATGCCTGAAAAGGACAAAAGAATTACACCACATATCACGCCAAAAAAAGTCGTTTAAAACTCTAAACAAAGAAATATGCTAGATGAGTTAACAAAACCAATTGACTAGATTATAGAATATTAAAGAAACAATTGGATAAGGAATTCAAGACAATCTCAGAAAGAGAATCACAAAAGATTGGACAAATAAAGCATCGTGCCAGGGATCACAAATGCTTACACTCAGACGGACCAGAAATGCATATATATACTTGCAAACTATTACAGCAAAGTAGGTAATCTCAAGCAGCAACCCCGGGTCAGTCAAAACAAACGCCAAATTGTTGCTTGAGTTGCCTTTATTATCGTAGGCAATAGTCTTTTTGAGAACAAGATACCCCAGTAACCACATTATTTTTAAGCAATTTGGAGTATGGATTGCAGTATTAAATATCAAAAAACTAAAAGCAACAAAACAATACCTTTTACAGGAGAATTCGACCATGCAGACTGAATTTTAGGGCTATTCCACAATTTTCCATTTGGGGTTGACTTACTTAAGAATTCAGCACGACCACGCCCTACTCTCACCTGCCCAGCTTTCCATGATGTATAATCATCCTCCCCTGAAGTTTCATACCTACATAAAATCATAATGCCAATGCCATATTTTGAAGAGGAAAACCAAAAAAAGTTTAAACTTGATAGTCAATTACAATGGGAAAAAAAAAAAGCTTGTCAAGCCAGAGTAAGAAACAGATAATAAACATCAAAGGATTTCCAAAAAAAACAAAAGGTTATCACCAGTCTTGACAAGTCATATAATATTTTGGAATCATCCTCCTAGTATTTTCAAAAGCAGAGGAATTTGTGCTTGAAGTGCAAGATGAAAAAATCTCCAGGTTTGCAGGTTGAATGGAAATTATTGCAAACATGGTAACTATTACAGGAAAAATGATTTCACATAAACAAAACAAGGCAGCAGAAATTACAAATATCGTTGAACTTACCATCCATAAAGACGCCTTATAGAATATATAAGTTTGCAGAAAGCTCCACATAAAACCAACGCCCCTATTGCCAGAGGAGGATCAAGAGTGCTCTGTCAAAGAACGGAAAACCAGAATGATTAAGAACAAGTACGATAGCCAACAGAATAGTGTTTCAACAAACCAAAACCACATGTTGTATTAGTAAGCAAAAACTTCAGCACCAGCTAAAATCTTAATAGATCCTACAGACAATGTCCGCAATACGAATCAAGAAAATAAATAAAAAAGCTTTCAGAGTCTACACCAGATAAGAACCAAATTAGAAACATGTAGGGGCTTTGATACGATACAAGTCATGTCATCAAATAAGATAAAAAGCTCTTCATAGTCAGTATTTTATTTTCAGAAAGAACCAAGTATCAGATATGGCAATTTAGATTATATAATACGCTGATAGCAATGTACTTATTTAATCATTTATACCATACAATTTATACAAAATTTGAAGTCCAACTAGCATAAGCAAGTTTGATTGTAACTTGTATCCACAAGCAAAAATATGTTGATCTTGAAAAGGCATGCAACAAAAATAAGTCACTCAGGGCAATCCAAAATGACAGAAATTATCATATATATGACACGATGACACTAAATGCGAATGACAGTCATAGTATAAACAAATAAAAGATAGAAAAGGCAAACCTGCAAAATAAATGTGGCACCAAGGATGCGCATTGCCCATTTCACAAATTGCGCAACGCTAGATTCCACACCACCATCTTTTGAAATAACAAATCTCCTAACAATCCAAAAGCCTAATGCAGCTCCAGCCAGGATAATCCCCACTACCACAAAAACTGCAACCTGCGAACCAATAAGGGAAGAAAAATAAGCATAGCCTAATAAAAGTTGCCAGCAAAAGTTGCACAGTATAAAGAAATAAACCATCTCAGAGATGGGAGGTGAAAAATAATAGCTAAAGGATAAAATCTAATTGTCTATAGAATGGAGGTCAAGCTTGTTCCAGAATATTACATTTCCATATTTTAAAAGAGTAAATTATTCCACTTTTTAGCATGTTTTTCTATTGATCTCACAATATTTTATCCTGACCCGGACAAAGAAATTAGCATTCCTGAAAAGATATTTCCCATAAAACAAAGCCCAAGAGATCCAAAAGCTACCGCATGGAATTTATGATTACCAATTGCAATGTAAGGGAGATATTAATAATTTACTTACTGCTACAAGAATACAACAGATTAAATTGAATGGAAAATGGAGTTTAATGAATATGTACAAATTTCTGATTGCATAGGTTTTAGGTTAAGCCACAGTGAGTGTATTTTATTCTAGATCAAGATATACATAAAGAATACAATTCAGAGTGATCTCCTTTAGGCAAACCATGTGTAGAACCAGCCCAAGACATAGAATATTCTACACACTGAATATCTGTACACAAATAATAAAGAACAGACAGACCTGAAATAGAGAAGTACTAAATGTTAATTCATCCTAAGTCAGAAAGAATTAATAATGTGTCAAATTCCAATTATTGCCATCACTCCAACAAAGAATTACACACAAAAGTTCATATGGGTCTTTGAAAAAGGCAAAAAGGTTTCAGGTTCTGAAAATTCATATAGAACTCCATCCATTTGCTTGAATGTAGAACAAAACATCTTAAAGAAACAAATATTCACAACATTATCCAATAATCTTACTGGATTGTGCATCTCTTCACTCAGCCCAAAACTCTGAAGAATTGAGTTTACGAAGACAGATAAGTGGTGCAAAAGGAATGACCCAGCTCCAAGCTGAAACAATGCATAGAAATAGCATCAGCACCTTTTTTTAATACAAGAAATAACATCAATTGTCAATTTTTTTATTAAACATGAAGACCTGCTGGTGGTCAACAAAGGCCAGGATTAAGGTAAACTTACCACTGATCCAGATATGGCAAGGTAAAAGATATTTTTTCTTCCAGTTGGCAACAATTTCATGCCCTGCATTCATAATAAGAACAAGTTAGTAAGCAAATAAATAAAAGAGCAATGTAAACCTAACTGAATGGGACACAACATTAAACAAGATACCTGAAAAAGAAGGATTATAATAACAAGAAAGACTCCTATAGCCATTGAACTGCTGTAATAAAATGGAACCCAACTGCTAATACTGGGAGCCAGCAACAATAGTATGAATCCCAATGCCAGACATACAAGTCGCAATTGTGGAAAGTCTGCAGACAACGGCATGAGAGCAGAGATGGTAAAGAAACTTGGATTTGTCATAAAAAAAAACAAACAGATAGGAGTACAAAAAACAGAGCACAAAATGCTTAAGATGAAGAAACAAACCTTCTTCAAGAGCAGCTACAACAGAACCAGGTATTTCATCAGTGAATCTCACATCAATATATCTTTTCTCATATGGAGACATAACAGCACTCCAGATCCCCTTCTGAACACTTCTAAAGTCAGCCTTTTCACATTGGCACCATCCAAGTGAATTATTCCTGCATGTGATTTACAAGTGGGAAATGACAATATCACAAACTCTGTAATTTGAAGCTAATTGAGTAGAAGTGAAAAACGACTGACTGTACCAAACAGACTTGAGAAATGAGAGAGGGTGGAGTAACATTAAGTATATTGCGAATAATGTGTGCAGCATGTGCTCTGCACCTACCTGTGGAAACAAACATGGATCTTGTTATGAAACTTTTCAGGAATTTCAGCTGAGGGAGCCAAAGTAATGCGGAATGAACTCGCATAACTCCTGAGTTTCAATCTTGAGAGGCCATATACATGAACACGTTCACATTTTAATACGTCTTTAGCACTATGGGTAGATATTCTTCCAGAAAGTGGCAATGCCTGGATATTCAAAACTGGGCTTTCAAGATCAATTCCTGCAATTATAGCATACAAAGAGTCTTTCACAACACGATGAGGTGGAAAGGGAGATATAACAACAAAATGAACAATAGGTTACAGATGATGTGAACATTTTGGTCTGACTTACATCTCAGCTAGATATAAAGAATGTCGATTCATATTATTCCCCAGAAAAAAAAAAAAAAAAAGCGCACAGCTCACTAAGCTACACCATAATCTTACTAATACCTCTTAAATGATTTGGTTAAAATCTAATTTCCCATAAGAGGAAATTTGTACGTTGTAAAACAATAAATTGAGGTAGTTCTTAGGTTCAATAAACCCTAAAAAATTGATGAAGCATGCAAAAAATATGAAATTGAAATGAGAGGAAACAACGCGTACTCTCCAACTTTGATGTTCTGATAATTCAAAATAGAATATGATAATATACAAACACACCACTCATTCCCTCATCCACACCCAAGCCCAAGATCAAAAGAAATGCTAAATAGAGAGAGCTTACAACTCCATTGCTATTATTTACAATATGTTTAATTATATAATCAAGTAAGCAATTTACTAGTGCATAGCCAGAACACAGCCCCCAGATATATTTATTTACCTCAAACAACTAGAACTGATATTGGAACATCGAAAGAAGAGTCCAGTGAGACCAATCACACTGAAGAACGGGAACTTGATCCCACTACCGTCAATCTTCTGCTAGACTTACGAATCAATTATTGCATAAAATTTTGGTTGATTAAAATTAAAGAAAGGACATATAGTTCACGTCCTCACTCTGCTTACAAACCAAACAGTCATTAAAAGAATAAATAAATAAAAGACAAAACAAAGAAGAAATTTCATTGAAATACCCAACCATCGGATAAAGTAGAGGCTTCGATCGAGTACAATGTGAAGATAAAGAAATCTAAAAATCGTAAAAAAAAAAAAACATGGTTTCAATTTTCAGTCAGCCATCTAACATACAGCATAGGACGTCAAAAACCAGAAAACTTTCATTACGAAAAGCAATAAGAAAAGCAGGAAACTCACCTCTGAGCGCGGTCTCGTCATTGCCAGCTGAAAATGCCGACAAATTGATAAAGATGAACAACAGAGGGAGAAATAGCCTCATGACTCAGGAGTCCTGCTTTCTTCGGTCGGGGAAGGAGAGCGGGTAAGAAATGAACAATTTAAAATCCCGCGCTCTGTAGCTACGATTTTCCTTTTAATCGCGTTCCCTGCAATGGAACTACAAACTTACTTTATATATCTTTTTTTTCCTGAAAGCTTATACAATAAGCTAACGTTGCGTTTGGTTTTTGTACCCCTAACGTTGTGTTGAGAAAAGGCTACCCTTCCTTAACGCGTTCATTGGGACACCCACCGACTTCGAAGAAAAGCCCATTGGATCCATAAGATAACCCGATATTTCAAATAATCCATATGGCCGGGCCCATCACCATCAGACAACCCTATCCTTTCTATATATCTAATAGGCTGAAAGCTTATATTGGTAAGCCATCTCCTAAACTAAATTTATTATAAGTGTTCTCTAAGATTTCGGATTTTGTTCTTACTTTAGCATATTTAAACTTTTAAAATATATATAATTTATAATTATAATTATAATTTTTTGAATGAATTAAATGGTCAACAATTTGGACCCAAAAAAACAAGAGAATGACCAACAATACTATCGCATAAATTTTTATCTGAATAATGGCTTATAAATTAAAAATTTATATATTTCTTAATATATCATATTAAAAAAATTTAAATAATCTATTTATGTGATTTGCTAATAAATATATCAATATAAGGTGTTAAATCGGTGTGCCCTAGCTAACAGTAAAATATATAATTTAATTAAAAATTATTTGTTTCTTAGAAAAATTATATATATTTTCTATTTTAAATGGAGAATTAATAATAAAAATATAACTAACTATATGAACATTCTATATTGTAAAATAGTTTTTTGGTTTTTTTATACAATTTTTTTATTTTTAAGAATGAATACATGCATATATATAGTGATTTTGTTGGTGAAAAAAAATCCAAGATAAAAGGTAATATCTGCCACCAAAATGAAATAAAAACTGAAAAATATGCCAAGAGCAGATTTTAAAAAAATATATTAAAAAAATGACCCGGAAAAAGGAAAGATATTTTAGTACCCGAAGCCGGGAAAGAAGATATGCTGCATCGCCACATCAAAGAAGCTCGCAGTTCCAACTTCCAACTGCTAGGCTCACTCCTCCTCCCCTGTTGAGTTTGTCGTTCATCTTTCCATGACAGTTTAGAGTACTAAATTTTAAATTTTGAGTTCTTCTCCAAATGCTTAACTGAAACGAACGTTTTACTCCTCTCGAATATTCGTCATCCCTTTTGGTTTCTCATTCCATTCTATGGGAACTCTCACAAGTTGTAGTTTTATACCTTTGAATTCCGAATTCCGTTCCAACCCTGTTCGACAAGCTTTCAGGGAGAGAATTCAATACCATCAGCTGAGAAGATTTAGGGGTTCGTGTTATTTCTGCCGAGAAAGATCAAAATTAGGGAGGTATATCGATTTTGGTAGGCTTACGTGCTTTAGTAGTAATAACGACACCAATAATGAAGGGGAAAGCGGTAGTAATGCGTCGAAAGATTCTAATTTGACGACCACGCTGGCTGAAGGGGCTGAGGAGAGAAATGAAAATGGCTTCAATCCTGAGAAGTCAAGGTCCCCATCGCCTTCTTCAAGGGTACTTAACTCTCTGTTTGATGTTTTGGGGTCCTTCCACGTATTCTGACCGTTTCATGCTGCTGTTACCGGCATGAAATGTCTGCATCTTTCTCTTATTTGATGGGATGAACATATGTTAAGAGGAAGCTGAGGCAATACACTTGTTATGTTATGATAAATGTAAAACAATTTTTATCTGTCGAGTTCAAAATGATGATGGGTGCCCAGGTGATAAATTTATGGGAAAAATTTTTAGTTACCTCTCCCCCTCAATAATCTTGGCACCAATATTTTGTTTATCGGTAATAACGCTTGCCTAAATTTTTTTCCCATTTTACTTGATTTAAGTTTACTATTATGAATTCAAATAAAGAAAAGGTCCTTCAATGAAGGAACCTTGTGCTTCTCAATGTCTTCTGTACTTGTCTGCTATTGTTAGTATGATTTTCTATCTTACGAGTTGTCTCTTCTATGATGCCTGTGCACAGAAAGCCCCTCTGATAAATATTTTCTGTGGAAGCATATCCTGTGCATGTGAATTGTCTGTTATCGTTCTTGATTCTTATGTTCCTTTATTTCTATCCTCCAGTCATCCTTACCCTCAGTTGGACCAACATACAACAATTTTCAAGTTGATTCTTTCAAACTTATGGAACTCCTTGGACCTGAGAAGGTTGATCCTGCTGATGTAAAGCAGATTAAGGATAAGCTTTTCGGTTATACAACCTTTTGGGTGACCAAAGAGGAGCCTTTTGGTGACCTTGGAGAGGGTATTCTTTTCCTTGGAAATTTAAGGGGAAAGAGAGAGGATGTATTTGCCAAGCTTCAAAGTCAGCTAGTTGAAGTCACAGGTAATAAGTACAACCTTTTTATGGTGGAAGAACCTGATTCAGACAGTCCTGATCCACGTGGTGGACCACGCGTTAGCTTTGGTTTGCTGCGGAAGGAAGTTTCAGAGCCAGGGCCAACGACACTTTGGCAATATGTGATTGCTTTGTTGTTGTTTCTTCTTACCATTGGTTCCTCAGTGGAGCTTGGAATTGCTTCTCAGGTAGGCTGGTTACTGAATCTCTTTAAGCATCAGGTGTTGATCAGTACATGTTGGGGAAGAAACCCCTATCTCTCAAATGTTTTTAAATTTCATTTGCCACATCAATATTGTCTAACCAACATCTTCTGTTATTTAAAACTGTTTTGTGATTTCATGTTTTTGATTCATCAGATAAATAGACTGCCTCCAGAAGTTGTAAAATACTTCACAGATCCCGATGCTATTGAACCCCCTGATATGGAGCTACTATTCCCCTTCGTTGAGTCAGCTTTGCCTGTAGCATATGGTGTCTTGGGGGTTCTGCTATTTCATGTAAGCATTAGCTCTTATCATTTGCTGGATTCTGGTTATATAATTTCGTTTCACTGAAATATCTCTGTCATTGATAAAAGAACTTGGAGTTATAAGTTATTTTCTATCCAACTGTTGCCTGATTTACCCTTTCTTCATTATAGAAATGTATGCCTTGGCTGATTTAATTAACTTACTACTTATCACTATCCACTTAGCCTAGTATACTTCATATATGGTGCATATAAGTTGTATGGTGGTTCTTTGATTAAGATGAGATCCAACCTGATTAGGGGCAAACAAATTACATTATGTCGTTTGTGGAGGTGTTGCTTGGGATTAGACCATAACTGATAAGAAATACTCTGATTACTTGGCCTGATGCTGTACCTCACTTGAATCTGATTAGGAAGTCAAAGTCTTTTCCATAAGCTATGCCTCTCACGTAATTATGAAATCAGCATTCCTGTCACATATGCTGACTAACTGATGAAAATTTTCTGGTAGTAATCAATAGTTTCATGAGTCAGTTTGTGGATTCCAAAGATCCATTTCCCCATTGTACCATGAAATACAAGCCCTTAGTCTCAGGCCAACTACTTCTTTAGTATTTTTAAGTTTTCATGCCAAACATATTAATTCTATTTTAATTAATCTACTTTCTGGAAAATATCACTAAATTTTCAAGCACCCATTTATTTTCCTAGATTCTTTGGATGTCTACCTAATTAATTTGGCTATATGCAGGAAGTTGGACACTTTCTGGCAGCTTTTCCAAAGAAAGTAAAACTAAGCATTCCTTACTTCATTCCAAACATCACTCTTGGCAGTTTTGGTGCAATTACTCAGGTGAGCTGATCTTATTCTTCCTGCTTTCGAATTTAACTTGGAATGTGCAATTGATGTTCAAATATTTCTGAGTTGAATCTTGTTGGTCATTTTTTAAAATTGGAAGCATGAACAACAATATAAGTTATTTAACATTATCTGGCAGAGTGAAACTTGTTAAGTTTTAGTTTGCATATTTAAATGATGATCCATATTTTTTTTTTATATTGCAGTTTAAATCCATTCTTCCTGATAGAAGCACAGAGGTGGACATATCCCTTGCAGGCCCATTTGCCGGTGCTGTACTATCTTTTTCAATGTTTGCTGTTGGTCTGCTACTTTCATCAAATCCCACTGCAACAGAAGATTTGGTGCAAGTCCCTAGCATGCTATTTCAAGGTTCTTTGTTTCTTGGACTCATCAGTAGAGCCACACTGGGTTATACGTAAGTTCCGTTTGCTTTTGAGCCTTTTGTGTAAAAATTAGCTCCATGCTTATGTGTACAATTGTAGTTCACATTGATATGTTGCTATTCTCAATGTGCAGAGCATTGCATGCCGCAACTGTTTCAATCCATCCTCTTGTAATTGCTGGCTGGTAATGCCCATTTCCTGTCATAGATTATCATTGACTTTATTCTTTTTTTGTAATTTGATCACTGTTACCTTTTTTATGACCTCATAGGTGTGGTTTAACAATACAAGCTTTTAACATGCTTCCTGTGGGGTGCCTTGATGGTGGAAGAGCAGTGCAGGTGTGTTACTCCACCTATTGAGCTTCAGGGAAGCAATTAGTTTTTGCACTTGATTACTGATTATCCTGGCACTGAAGTGGCTTGCTGAAGAATTTCATATTTTTGGAATTTGGCTGGTGATGATAGGAATGATGTGATTCAAGAAAGAAAGAAAAAGAAAAGAAAATCACTGTTCTAAACTAAATTTGTACAAGGCTGAAGGCCTTCATTGGTTTATTAGATCTTTAGTAATATGAATCGAGCATGAGAATTATGTTGCATGTTTTTGCAGGGTGCATTTGGAAAAAGTGCATTAATTGGCTTTGGCTTGACTACTTACACATTGCTTGGATTAGGAGTGGTATGTTTAGTCTGCTATGATATCATATTATAACAAGTAATCATACATAATTCACCCGACGCTCTAATGCTCCATGCCAGCCATCCTTCTGTGTTTTTCTTTGTACTTGATTCATTATCGAAATTATTAGTGACAATGTGATCATCCTTGCGTGTCTCCAGCTTGGTGGGCCTCTTTCACTTCCTTGGGGACTCTATGTTTTATTATGTCAGGTATTTAAATAAACTTGTCTTAAGATGAAATGACAAAATCAAGAAAGGTATTGTTATTATTTGTTGTGAACTTTCGGACTGAATCTGTGCACTTGTTTTAGAGGACGCCTGAGAAACCATGCTTGAATGATGTGACGGAGGTTGGAACATGGAGAAAGACACTGGTGGTGGTTGCTACTTTTCTTGTTGTCTTGACTTTGCTTCCTGTTTGGGATGAGCTTGCAGAGGAACTGGGAATAGGTCTTGTAAATGCATTTTGATCCGTGATGTGCGTTGAGTAAAGTAGATAGGTAAAGCCATAGCTAAAGCAAACGATTGTTGAGTTTGTTTGTTTTTATTATTATTTCAAGTGATGAACCCAGTGTACTACTGGATTGGGCCAATGTAAAATAGTTCAATTTTATACCCTTTCCTTAAAAATAGAAAAAGTATATACAAATTACTATTGGAGGTATGAAGACAGCGTAAAGCGGTGCTGCAAAACGCAAAGAACTTCACGATGAACTGGCGCCTTCCACCTATTAAACCCCATAGAAGTTATATATCAAGGTCATAATTAGATTCTGAATTTTAATTTTTCGTCGTTATTTAATAACTAGAATTCTGAATATCCCCATTTTAGATGGCTCATCGACGACGGTACGGCGATAGTATATAATATCAATATTTACCCTGCATTGAAGCAATGGTTAAAATTGGGTTCAGGTTTCAATAAAGTCTGTTCCTCGGGTGCCGATTGAGAATCGTGAGTGTTTTGTTTGATTCGTTGCCTGGGGCTCTTTGGTACAGCTTACCAAATAGGCAAACGAGAAGTATTTGTATTTGTACGAATGATGTCAAATGATTAAGACCCAAAAATAATTTGTTTATCTTTTTTTAATCCATTAAATGTAAGTTTTCCTTTCATCTACCAAGGTATAAACCGTCAACATTAAATTGAGTAGCTTCTATTTAGCTTAACCATCCATCTTTGGTCTAATTTGTGTATCTAGTCATCTAGATGTAAAAAATCAATAATATGAAATAATTTAATAAATTATATTATCTCCTGTCTTTAATAAAATAAATATTAAATTACAATTACTCTCAAGTTTCAATGACATGAAGAAACCTTTTTTTCAATGACCATTACTTTCAAGTTTCATTTGACATCGCGTACGTACTTGGCTGAATGATCAAGCAGCATGCTTCGCTCTACAGCTGATTGCCACCTATTATTAAATCGCCGTGCATATAAGGATACCTGTACCTAGAGGGGGGGAAATTGCTATTTCCGGGAAATGAGCTTCCTAGCACTCGTTATTTTCTTGGGTTCTGCTAATGTGATGGCCAACTTCACATGCATGCATGCTGCAGTTGACGAACCTTTTGAGTTTCACGAGGAGTTGTTTAATTAAGTTCATCTAAATAGATCTTAATTAATTACAATCCACATCATTATTCACAAAATATTGACGCACAAAGGATGCGTTCATTCACTGCTCTTGTATAAGTATTGTAGCTATAGGGGCGGTAATGATCAATGCCAGTATTACAGCAGGTATAACTAATTAATTACTATATATGCATAAATACATAAACAAAAAGGGGTGCCAGCTAGTAAGCGATCAAGGGTGAAGGATGTCATGGTTGAAAACATGGGGAATCCTGCTTTCTTGTTCATCGTCTTCCTCGTCCTGGGACAAGCGAGAGAATTGAAGAGGGTCCAAGCTGTGGGAAGAAGGTGGTGCCTGCTTCATCGCAAGGTCAAAACCAACACAAGGACCACTCATGTTCATGGGATTGGTCCAAGCACATGAATTGTTGTTGGAGTACGCTGGTTGGAGTCCGATGTTCATGTTTGGTTGCTGCTGCTGCTGATGATGATGCGAGCTCTGCACAGCACTTGCAAATGCATACCTGCTGTTCATCAGCTGACTTTGAACCATCCCTAGCTCTGCTTGCAGAGATGCCACCTGAATTCACAGCTTAAACAAATGAGTTATTTTGGTTTCCCCTCCTGAATAATTCAGTTCAGTATTTGCAACTAACTAATAAGTTCATTCATTTTTTTTTTTCAATTTCTTGTTGCTCTGTGAAGAATTATGATTGTGGATGACGCGATCGACAGTTGCACACTTAATTTGGTTCACTGATATTTTGCCCTAGAAATCAGGAAGATGATGATCTCGTTTCATGCAAGATTGACGTGATCATTCATATTCTTTCCTTATTGTCGTGGTTCTCGAGTTTTGTTCGAGTGTAAGTCTTCCTTCAGGTAATCTCGATCAAGGGAACGTATATACTTTCTTATTGACTTGGTGGATTTAGAAGCTTACCTCTAAAATGTTGGCTCCGAAAGTAATCAAATCTTAATTAAATGAACCGCTTTGGATCATGAAAAAAATGCAGGGCACACGCATATTTTTTGGAATTATAAGAACCTGTTGTTGTAAAGAAATAACAGTGGCGACACAGCCATAAACAGGATCGGACAAGCGAGCTTGAGCCTCGTAGGAAATGGTAACCACGGCTTCGTGGCGGCGGTTGACGGGAATATGAAGCAAGAGCTTAGAGACATTGCTAGCGCCGAAGACCTTGTGGACGGCGGCGAAGCGGGCAGAGCCCTGGTCGGAGCTAAAGTGGGGAGCGAAGATGCAGCCAGCAACGCACTTCCTGCGGAGGAACTTGCAGGCGCCACAGGGAGGGGTGGAGGCGGCAGCTGGGGATGAGGGTTTAAGGTAGCGAGCGGCGGAAGAGGGATGACGCCGAGGGTCAGCCATTTGGAGCGGGGGTTGGGGGAGGTGGTGATGGTGATGGTTACGGGGAATAATATGAAGAGGAGTGCACGTTAGTCTCGTGAGGGGTTGGCGAGGTGATTGTGGTGAGCTTTCCGTTGACGTTATGGTTGGTGAGGGGCACGTGCCATGGCAGCCACGTGACCCATCCCATATATTCTGTATCTTAACAATGCAAAGAAAGAAACTTCTCTTTAACGTATAATTTAGTTATTTAATTTTTTAAATGATGTTGGCTTCTAGAACTGCTTTTGTTTTTGTTTTTTTGTTATTTCATTTTGTGTGTCTACAGAGGTCCTCATCCCAACGTTAATTTGAGTTATACGAGTTTATGTATATGGTGACTGAAAACGATGCTAGTGATTAAATACTCACTTATTTGATTTTCTTTTGGTGCCAAAAGAGTGTATGTGTGTGTGTGTGATATTATAGTAGGTGGGCGTTTGTTGGAATAAAACAAGGAAGAAATTAAAATGGTAAAATTTGGGTGGTAGAATAATTGAAAGAGTGTAATAAAACTTGATAGATTTTGGTTTTGCGGGAAAGCACAAGAACGGTGGCTCTTCGATTGAGATGGTAAGACCTAATGTGCATGGATTTCATGCTCGGGCCCTCATCCAAGATTCTCCCTTCAGTTTCCCTTTTTAGTGTGTTGGGATAAAATTTTAAAAATTGACTTCTATTAAAAAAAACAAATTTTTATGCAGTTTATAGAAAAATATTTTTAAAAAAAAATTTATAAAAAAAATAATTTAAAATAAATAAGTGTTAAGATAGTTATTTCTATAAATATTTTTATTATTGATAAATTACGAAAAAAATATATGGGTATCAAACGATGAGAGATAAAATATAAGAGAGGAGATAAGAGAGGGTATAAGAAAAGAAAAGATATAGGGTATAAGAAAAAGTAGGAGAGATGGTGTAAAAAAATAGGGGTAATATAATAATTGATTAATTCATAAGTTATTTTATTGTTCTATAAGCTACTCTTACCAGTTTATCTAAAATTTTAGTTTTAAATTATGATTTAATCTAAAAATTTATTTAAACAAATATAAATATTTATTTTAAAATTTATCAAAAGGAAATCTAGGTTTTGGTGTTTCGAACCACCCCCTTAAAGCCAATCAGACTCACGATAACTATCTATCTATAGATATTTTCAGAACTTATCTGTTAATGGTCTGATAATCTCTCTTTTCTCAAGGTATTGCCTACAATCAGTTAGGTAATTAAATTTCATGTTATGCATATATATGATAACTTAATTAGTTAAGTGACTTTCTTTTGTATAAAATAAGTATTCTCCTTGATTAATATAAATAAATTAAATTAATTAATTAAATTTATATTTTTAAAATAAATTTATAATTTATAATTTATTTAAATTAATTATTTAACTCTTTTATATAAACAGTGAGAAAAGTTTTATCATCACAGAATAAATAAAAAATTAGTGACTATAAGAATTTGCCAAACAGGCACAGAGAAGCTATTGTTTAGGGATGGAAATAGGCCAGATGGCCTGTCAGGAGCCTCTGGCCTGCATTAGATCTGGTCTAGCCTGTTTAGAAAAATACACAGGCTCAGACCTGTTTGAAAGTCTGTTTTTCTTAAGAGGCCAGGCTTAGGCTTCTTACGAAGCCTATTAGGCCTGTCAGGCGACCTGGGCCTGTTAGTTAAAATTTATGTAATATTAAAGTGTAATAAATGGGTGTTAAACCTACCACATATTGAACACAATACAAAAATCAAACCATTAAACTAATATGTATTATTATACATTTTATTCTTGAATTTTATTTTACCAGGCCTGTTATGAGGGCATGTTACGAAAGCTTGTTATGAAGGCCTGTTAGGTAGCCTATTAGTATAATTAAAAAAATCAGGCTTTTTAAATAGGCTTCAGGCCAGGCCAGGCATTTATACAGGCTAGGTTTAGACAAAAAAAATAGCCTATAACAGACCACAGGCCAGACTCAAGTCAAATTGGTACTTAATAGGTCAGACCTATTAAAGTTAAAGTCTGACCTGACTTGATCTATTTTTACCCCTACTATTATTGTCGACTCACGTCGTACCCGGTACGTGCTTATGAAGACAGTAATTCATTTGTGTGAACTCAATTGATGAGTACAATAAGGCAGAGTTCAGATGAGTGCATCCAGATCCAATCCAGAAGGAGAGGTCAGTGTCAGCCCATTTTGGGCTTGAGAGATTCATTTTCATAATTCCGCACCATTCTTTCTTGACAGGTTCTGGTAATAGTAACAGTATAAACTTGAGATATCTATATTTAATATTTAATAATATTATAATCTTTTTTTTTCTAATGAAAAAATCAATTCAAACACAAAAAAGTATGTCAACATTAAACTTGAATCTGAAATCTCATCTAAACATATGGATAGTAGTATCGTTCCAACAGCTTGATATTAACCAACTAGCAATATAATGCCCCTCTAAACGAAACTATACAGCTGTTTTCGTTATCTAAGTTATAGTTCGCAAATAAAAATGTCCGAAGCAATAATTATACCGTGTTGCGAGATTCATGTATAATTCTAATAACAGAAGTGGGGGAATGAATTTGTTGGTTTGTTTCGTTATACATTGCCTAGCGTATGTCTTGCGCTTGCACAAACGCAGTGCAACGCTTCTGGTCAACGTGAGATTTAAATGAGATATAACTCTCAATCTGCTTAACTAATTAAAATAAATAAATTATTTATAATAATTATAGAAAAAAAGATAAAAAAAATCTATTTAAATTTTAAAATGATAAATTATGCTTTTCAATATTAAAAATGATAGATTGAGCAGGAAGTCCAATATATCATTTGTAAATTTATGTGCAAAGACTAAATTAGCTTTCATTTTGTCAATAGTATTTATAAGTTTGACAATATGATTTATAACTTTACCAATGATATTTACAACTATGACAATAGTATTTGCAATTCCTATAATAGTATTTATAACTTTAGCAATAATATTTGTAATTTTGACAATGATATTTATAACTTTGACAATGATATTTGTAATTTTATTAATGGTATTTATAACTCCCATAGTGTTATTTACAATTTCAATAATGCTATTTATAACTCCTACAATAGTATTTGTAACTCCCACTATAGAGAATAAACAACTTTATCAAAGGGATTAACAACTTTGACAATAGTATTTACAACTTTACCAATGATATTTGCAACTCCCTGGAGAATAATCAAAAGTTTACCAATGGTATTTATAACTTCTACTAGTATTTACCACTTCCTCAATAGGATTTTCAACTTTACCAATAGTATTTATAAATACTAGTAAGAGTTATAAATATCATTGATAAACTTACAAATATCATTGATAAAGCTGTAAATACTATTATGGGATATGCAAATAATATTGGCAAATTTGTTAATTCTATTGGTAAAGTTGTTTCTTCTCTATTGTGGGAGTTATAAATACCATTGATAAAATTATAAATATCATTGTGAGAGTTACAAATACTATTAGTTTATAAATACCATTAATAAATTTGCAAATTCTATTGGCAAAGTTATTTTTTCTCCATTATGGGAATTACAAATATTATTGGCAAAGTTATTAATCCCATTGACAAAATTGTTTCTTCTCCTTTGTGGGAGTTACAAATAGCATTGGTACAGTTGTAAACACCATTGTCAAAGTTACAAATACCACTGTTAAAATTATAAACAATATTGTCAAAATTATAAATACTATTGTCAAAGTTATAAATATTATTATAAGAGTTGTAAACATCATTGTCAGAGTTATAAATACTATTGACAAAGTTGTAAATCGTATTGTCAAACTTACAAATACCATTAGCAAAGTGAAGGCTAATTTAGTCTTTGCTTACAAATTTATAAATGACAGATTATACCTCCTGTCCAATCTGTTATTTTTAATATTGAGAAGCATAATTTATTATTTTAAAATTTAAATAGATTTTTTTTGTCTTTATCCCATAATTATATTAATTTTTTAAAAATATTATATTTAATCATACATATTTAAATTACTCTTTATATAAATATTTTTAGTATATATAATTATATAGAGATATTTTGATAGAAACACATAATTTAAAAAAAAATAAAAGGTGACAAAAATCTTATATTTAATATTAAAATAAATTTTATATATAATTATGATATTTAAGATTTGGGGAATATATAAATTTATTGATTTGAATATTGTAAATTAAAACATCATTTCTATGGTTATTTGTAGCGAATAATTAAACCACACATAACATCTAGTACTACGTAATAATTACAAGGTCTAATATATTAATTACTTGTATCAATGCTACCTAACAACCACTAAAATATTTAATCAATGGCGTCAACAACTCTTACCCAAGACACAGTGTGCTAAAGGTTACGTTCTAGTAAGCTGCACAATCTATGATGAAAATACTATTAAAACAATCGAGCGGTATTTTATTTTATTTTTTAAATATTTAACATAAAATTCATTCAATTCGAGCACTTGAATAAAACGTCCAGCTGTGATCGAGTGTATAGACTATAACTATGGAGGATGTACCCAGGACCACGTACCATGGTTTTCCCTCATTACTCTGCTTCTAAATACTTATTTGGTATTTGACATAAGATTTATTTAATTATTTTAATTATATTAAAAAAAATTATTAAATTAATTAATATGATATATTTATTTAAAACATTATAATCATAATTCTTAAGACCTTAACTCCTTTCTTAATTCTCTTATTTGATTATATTGAAAGAATATAAATATATATAATTTAAAAAATAATTAATAAATATTAACATCAAATTTTTAATTAAGTTTTAAATTAAAGGGTAGGGTTAACAAATGAAGAAGAAAGGGTCAAAACAAGATTGATATATTATGTTCTCAAGACTAATCATTTATTAAGAACACATTTCACAATTTAATCATAGAACTGCTGCATCTAATATTACATTTCTGAACTCAGAGCCCTGAACCTGCATCCATTATTATTATTATGATGCTTCAACTGTAAACTATAATTGTAGGCTTTAAAGTGAAATATACCCCCAAAAAAAAAATTGTGACTCCATCTCTGTGTATTATTGACACTAATGGAAGACGAGTCTCGCGGGGTCTGAAGGAGAACCAGGAGACCAATCACTACTACTTCGAGAATCCACTCGCCATGAATCCTGAACTTGAGCAGCAAATTGTAGATTCCATAACACATCCTCAATTGAAGGTCTTTCTTCTTCCTCTTTAGCCACACACCTCACGCAAACCTCCATCATCGTCTTCAATGATTGATCCAAGCTTCCCCTTCGAATCGCAGGATCCACCACGCTTCTCCTTGCATCATCATCAGCTATTATGCTTGCCTGCAACTGTCATCAATTTGAAGATGATAAGGTTTTGTGTTTTCTAGTAACAATACCCTTAAACTCTCACGTATTAGATTCAACGATCCATGGACCAAAATATGGTGCTCTGTTTAAGGATGGTGAACAAGACAGAATAGACATAGTTACCAGATTAGTTAAAGTGTCCACGTCATTCTTTGACTTCGTTGTCCTACCGAGGATGAGTTCCAATAGTATGACTCCCAGGTCGTATATATCAGACTTATCGTCATGTTTATTACTGCACAACAGCATAGTTCATTTAATAAGGTAGATGTTCAGTAACTTTTACTTAAAACCAGATTAGAGTTCAACCACACACCTTTTGTTAACTTTAGGACTTTTGGATTTGCTGGAAGAATTTCCATTGCCAACCTGCAAGTGCGCTAAATATTAGTTGGAAGTCTTTTCTTGAGGGAGAATATAGACCAAACTTATTTTTGATACCTCTCCCAAGTTTGATAACAATGGCAGGTTATAGCTGCAGATTTTTGCGACGAGGTTGTGGTCTAATAAAACATCTGTTATTCTGAGGTTGTTTGAATACACACCAGGGAGAATCCCAGTATGCAAAAACTGGATTCCCTTTGCTACTCCAATTGCAGCTGCTATGCGTTGAGTCCAACTAAGTGATTCTGAAGGATTCCCATCTGTCAAATTCAATGTAAAGAACCATGAGCTCAACCATGAGCTCAATTGTAAAATATTGAAAGTAGAGAGATGAGATTTGCAGCTTTAGAAAAATTTATGTTTCTGTAAATACTACCAGAGATCCAGCTCTTGAGCGTGCCATTTGGTACGTATTCAAAGACAAGGAATATTCTGCTGACACTTGAATCATCTAAATGACATTCAAAGCAGTGTCCAAGAGCACTGACTAAATGACGATGCCTGAGTTTTGATATCAGCTCTATTTGCTGCATAAAGCTTTGTGTGCTATAACCTTTTCTCATTTTCACACATTTAATGGCCACAACTGAACCATTCTTCAACTGACCTCTATACAGCTGTAAAGATAACAAACAAAAAAACCTTCAGTGTATATTAATATCGGACCCTTAAGATGTTAACAACCTTAAAAAAACAGCAGAGAATCATAACCTGCCCATGAGAACTTTCACCCATGAAAGAAGCTGTGTTGAAGTAGGTTGTAGCGGTCTCAATCTCCTCCAGTGAGAAAGTTCGATAAGTTGGCAAACCAACTGCTCCCAACTTCATTGTTTGGGATATATACCCTTTAAATGAAGAGAAAGACATGACTATTGTCATCTATCTTTATTGTGGACAATCACAATTTTTTTTAAAATACCCTAATCATTTTCTTTTAACTCTGTCACTTTCTCTCTTACGTGATTAATGTTGAAAGAGTATTAAAAAGGGTAATTTAAAAAAAAGTTGATAAATATAAAAAATAGATCTTATATTTAAAACTATGACCAACTTCTCAATCAGGTCCTATATCAAGGATGAGAGTATTTAATAATAGACTTGTAAGCACCAGAATTTTTTAACAAAGAAAGATATAAGAAACTTACTTGCATTAGAAAGCAACTTGGAGGTGTATCCAGAAGCAGCATTTTCAGATATAAATCTTACTGGAGGATTCTTACTTTTACTTTTGTCATTTCCTCTTTTAACAAGAAAGAGAGCAAGCCCAACAAGTACAACAACTCCTACAGCTCCACCTGCAATTCCAATGGAAAGCACCAGCTTGTTCAATCCTTTGGGCTTCTTTCTCTCGGGTAATATCCCCACAGCTAAGGCCTCAGTGTGGCAAAATGGTGGTGGGTTCTGATTCTGATCCGCGCCATCGAGACAATTTCTAGCATACTGCACTATTCTATCACTTGAATTTGACACTAACAAACATCTGGGCAATTTGCCTGTCAAAAGATTTGAGGACAAATCCACAACTTCAAGTTCTGAATTGCAGGACATGTTCTCAAAAACCATCCCAGTTAATTTGTTCCCAGAAATGTTGAGGTAAGTGATTGAAGGAAGAGACAACAAGGCTGGCTGAAATGGCCCCACAAATGTGTTTAATGATATATCCAATCGCTCAAGCTGGTAATAAGAGGTCACTTCAGAAGGAATACCAGACCTGAAGCTATTGTTCCTTAGTATAAGAGTGACCAATTTTGTACCAAGTTGAGGAAACTGAGGCCCAAAAGCATTACTATCCAAATCCAGAACTTGAAGATTCTTCAAACGGCTCAAATCAGGTACCGTCCCATAAAAGTGATTATGAGAAAGTGAAAGAACCCTGAGATTTTCTAAGCTACCCAATGAATCAGGCAAAGATCCATTGAACCTATTGTTTTTCAAACTCAACACAGTTAAGGCTGGAAATGAATCCATTGAAATCCAATAAGGAATCTGACCAGCCAACATGTTTTCATCAAGAATGAGAGTGTGAAGATTGGAAAGTGAAGAAAGCTCTCGTGGTATGGCGCCATATAGGCAATTAGAGCTCATGTTAACTATTTCCAGTGATGCCAAGATAGACATTTTAGCCGGAAATGGACCCCATATACCAAGAGAAACCAGAGTGAGGACTTTCAAATTGGGAAGTTTTGCCAGTGTTTTGAAAAAGGAATCTATTGAGAAATTTCGAGGAAGAAGGGAAGTTCTCTTTGTTTCACCTATTATATGAAGCTGAGTTATGGTGTCTTCATAGCACATAACAGTGGAAGAAGAATTTGAATCCGCGTTACAGAAGTCAGAGTGGTAAGTCCAGCTGCTTAAAGCAGCAGGAAAGTTCAAATCTCTTTGAATTCTCAGAAGAGCGTCAAACTGGGAAGATTGAAGCTGCTCTGAATCATAGATACAGAGTAAAGCTGTTATTAAAAGCAGAAGCAATGAATTGTGGAATTGTTTTGCCATTGAAAGAAAGATTTTCTATGCTCTAGAAAGTTCCCTTGAGTTCAAAGCTTCGTTTTTCAAGATCACGAACAGAATCCCTGCAACTGATGCCAAGCCATGTCAATTTAAAAGACACTCAAACTTGGCAAGAGCATGCTGAATCATTATGAAGCTTTACAATTCATAAATTTATAAATAAGAGCAAATCAAAAGCTCAAATGAAATTATATGATTCAAGGAGAATCAACTGTAAAGTATAGCTGCGACAAAATCATGAAACATTACCAGTTGCTCTCAAAATACCAAGAGCTCCCATTAAGTCATCCAAAAATCAGAACAAAGTGAAGGATTTTCATATCATCTCGTTCTTGCGCCAAATTCAAAATTTGAAGAAGAGAGAGGGAATTTGGGAAGAGAGTAAATTTTAAATATCTTCAGAAATTGTAGACCACCCAACTCAACAAAAGCCAAACTCAGAACCAGAAAACTGTCAAGAACGAGTCTCCAAATCTTAATGAGGCAGAGAAACCGTTTTCGCAGGAGCCAGATTTTTCCTGACCACGCCGAGACAAAGATAACACAGGGCGAAATAAAATGAAAGGGCCAAAATTCACACGCAGGACCATCTCGCAAACGCACATCACCACACATTTGCCATCATAATAAAACTAAGATTCACAAAACTTGCTCCATTTTTCCCCCAGGACATGGTTTTACTTTTCCTTATTTCTCTGTGGAAGGCCTCAAGGGAAGCCAAAGTTGCAGAAGCAGGAAAAGTAGAAGAAAGATTCTTGTGTATATGGTAAGCCTTTATTCCTCTATATGATATGATATCACAATATATGAGGATATCTTTTTAACATGGGGCATGTGGAGTCCAGCAGATATGGTTAAAGAAGCTAATTTTGTACTTGGTCTCATAATTTTAGAGAGGAAATGGTAATGGGGCAATGGCTAAAGGTGGCTTTGGCTCAGTGTTTCTGTGTATGTCTCGGACTGTTTTGCAGACTTTCGCTTTCTGGGACCGGTGAGCCTTAGCTTTCTCTCACTTCACTTTGTAGGAGTGGCCCCATGATTTATATCTGTAGGTTTTGGCGCCTTCCTTTATCTTCTTTAACTCACCAACTGTAAATTGATTTCAAGTCGCTGATCTTTCATTAATGCGTCGGATTTCAATGATACATAATGAATAATCCATTGAATTTGAAGCTATCTACCTCACGTTGTGTGCTCTCACATCCCAAGAGGTGAGAAATTACATCAGGATATAATAAGAGTAACAAACAAGCTCCAATGAATAAATTAATTCTAACATTAATAATATGTTGAATATTCTAAACATGATACAATTAACTCGGTCCTGAGCTTTCTAATTATTGGAGCCTCCTTAAGAGTTCATGGTAGTCAGGAAAAATCATCAATATGGGCATGTGGTCAACTTCGAGTTTTTAAAGTGAGAATTTTTTTTCCCATCAAACTTATTTGAAAAAGAACAAACTTTCAAGTGTGGTATATTGAATGGTCGATATGGTCTTGTTTGGTTTTTCAGAAACAATAAATAAGGATGAATGATACACACACACACATGTATAGTGAGTGGCATAGGATGTTGTTTCCTGAACTTACTGTGTCTGAAACGATTATTAATGGCTTCTTGACTACTAATAGTTGTAAGCTAAAATGCAAATTTGTGTTTAACCTAACAAGGATATATTAACCCACGATTAGCACAATTTTATTATGTATTTGTTTTAGTTTCCACAGGCACGTGAGTTCGATTCTCACTGTCGTCGTGAGAACTACTTAATAGGCGATGTCATAAGTCCCATATAAATACTCTCTAAACCCTAGAGTTTGGCTTTAATAGAAGACCGGTATCGAAACCATCTAAATTTTTTTATAAAAAAAATATATTTGTCTTGGCTTGGTTTGATTAATTTATTTCAAAATGCGAGAGGTTGTTGTACCTATGGTTTATGTTCTTAACATTAACAAAGACCCTGCAACATACAGCCAAACCAGATGCAAAATTCTTAAGAAAAACAAGGGATGCCTGCTCTTGCCAATTACATTATACAATGGTTAATTAAATTAATTAGTATTATTTGTGACATCTGCAATTCCGTGCTTGCATGTGTTTTCTCTAAGAGCACTGCTAAATTAATCTGAAAATCTCGATTTCGTGCATCACGTCTCCTTCTGTCATCCATTGACAATATCAAACACATAGATTCCTGTAATGGTACATGAAACTGGTTGTAGTGGAGTTATCGTTGGACCTTTGTCAGGGTAACAGCTAAGATCAATGTAATATATATATATATATATATATATATATAATAACCAAGGCTTGCTCAAGTCTAATGTTAAATCATTCTTCCACAATAATTCATGGAAAGTCTTTCTTTTTTATTTGTCTGTGTGTCGTCCATGAGGTTGATAAGACTAACATTATTTTGTGGGATATTGGAAGGGAAGAAAAGAACAGGAGAAAGAAATTAATTAGTATGGTGATAGTAATAATAAATAATGGGAAGAATAATGGAAGTTGTCGGTGATGAAAGTGAAAAGTAACGTGGGAGCAGCAAAGGAAGAAGGAGGAAGACGGGGCTCTCAACAGCAAAAGTTGTTTAGGTAAGGCGTTGGGAAGTGTGGTTCTAAGGGTTTGAGTGAGGGCCCACCATTTTTGAAGCGACAGAATCAAGCAACTAACTTAACTCACCCACCATCGAATTCATCATTAAAATTAATGACAATTAACACAAATAATAAAAAAATAAATTTATATTTAATAAAGATACGAGTTTGATTCATGCTATTTTTATGGTAGTCTTTTGATAAGTGATATCATAAATTCTATATAAATATTCTTTAAATTTTAAAATTATATTCTAATTTTAACATGAGATTAATATTAAATTTATTTAATTTTTTTTATCAAAACAAAGAAAAAACATCACGCACATAATTACTTTACACACAACATGCACGAACGAATACGTGAAAGTTAAGCCCACTTGCTTCAACCGTCTTCCAACTTTCTTCTCTCTTTCTTTCTTTTCTGCTTTCGCTTTCAATTTAACGTTAAACATTTCTACATTTTATTATGGAATTTAACTATAAATACTTGAATTTGTAATTTGGGCTTTATTTGGGTCTGAAGAGCCCACTTCCTCTATTGGGCTTGCCATGCTATATTTCACTTCCTAATGCTGGGTTCATATGTATGAGCCGATCCCAATAATCTCGTCCTTTTGTCCAGGTCCAAGAATCTCTCATATCACCCGTTGCCCCATTGGATTCTCAGCAATAGCGCTGTAGTTTAGTGAGAGGGAGAGACCCATGACGAAAAAGATACTAGAATACCCATTGGCTATAAGTTGAATTAGTAAAAATGGGGGACATATAATTATTTAGCATGTGTTCAATCCTTAAAGAGTATCATTTTATTATAATTTTAGTCACAGTGTTTAGTGAGATATTATAACTCCTAAATATCTAGATTTACTCCTGAGAGTAATAGGCAGCTAGCCATAACTAATATTAGTATCGCTTATAAGAAAGGAAGATTTCGATTTACCATTTAATTGTAAGTGAATTTAACTATTTTTTAAGAAATATTATACAAAAAAATATTAGAGTGTTGTAACAAAAAAAAAAAGATATTAGAGTGGATGAGATTTATTTTATTTTATTTATTTACATGCGCTCATTTTTTATAAATATCCTTGGCATTATCATTTATTTGTTGATGGTTATATAGCACGTGTCTGGTACCGTACAGAATAATTGCACTTTAAGCAGAAGATTCTTGTCGCGTCTGCTCAGTTCATAGCATGTTCATGTTACGCCACTTTCTATAATGAATGCCTACCACGGATCAGTCTCTAATTACAGTAACCTCTTCTTAAATTATTTACAAGGTGATAGGGTTATTTTAATTTACGTGGATGTATACTTATTTTTCATATTCAAGAGGATTTGCGTTTCCCATATATATATTTTATGCTTTTTTTTAAACTGATAACAAAATAAATTCAAATTTTATTCGTGGATCTCGGGAAAACAAGTTTGACCCCTGCCTTCGTATTCCTTTTATTTTTCATGGACGACTTTTCTAAAACCAGTCAACCAAATCCGCTTATTTTCCTCGTCGTCTGTCATTGTCAAACCAACAGTTTCTTCAATAATATGCGTTTTTGATAATCAGCCTAACCATAATTTTAAAAATATTTTTAATCTAAACTTTAATTTATTTTTTTAAAAAATAATTATATTTATTCAAACGTTTTTTAATCAAAAGATAATTTAAAACTAAAATTTTAAATAAATTATTAAAATTAACTTTTAAAATAATAAAATCACTTATGTATTATTTAATTATTATTTTTTTACATTCTCTCATATTTCTTCTCTCTTCTCCATATCATCTTCTCTCTCATATTTTTAATAAAATTATATCATTTTTAATAATTTTTTAATTATAATTTTTTTATAACTATTCAAACACTCATTTATTTATAATAATTTTTTTTTCTAAACTTTTATCCAAATATACCCAATAATAACAATTTAAATCGCATAAAACTCGTTAAAACTTCATAATTACCAAAACTTGAGTTATATCCGGAAAACTCCTAAACTTTTAAGTTGTAGATACAGAAGTAAATAATAAACAAAGCTAATCATAAAAGATCTATATGCACGCGCACTTATAAGTTTAGGAAAGCTGATTATAAAGTTTCAAAGATTAGAAAAGTTACTTAGACATAATATAAAGCTTCTAAAAAAATTATATGTAATTTATCCATATCATCAATAGTATCAATAGAACTATATCCATAACTGAAACTTCAGTTCTATATCGAAACTTAACTGAAACCATTGGCAGATGCGTAACCATTGCTTTTCTCTTTCGTAAAAAATCAGTCTCATGAAAGGTATATATACCCCAGCAGCTATAGAATGAACAAATTAGAGCTTTACATTCCACCGAGGAAAAACCAGCAAACAGTCATACATAAAGATTCTCGAAAACATGAACTCTAAAAAGAGCGCAGGGCTTGTGTTGTGATGAGATCTCTATAAGGCCTTGTTGGTATTCAGTAAGAAAAGGAAAACGTGTTGAAGAATGATCTAAAGAGCAGTGTCAATAACCGGAGGACCCCTATACTCAATGCCCTCTATCTGAGAGTTCTCTGGCATCTCAATTTCTTCCAACCATCCATGCCCTTCTTTTTCCTCTTCCCCAACTTCACTCTCCCCATCTGCAAACATTAACAATAATGTAACTCACAGATCACCAACTGAAGAATAATATAAGACTTTCTCAATGACTATTCATACATATACTCTTTCGGTCCTTAATTGACTACTTTTTTTTATATATATATATTAAAGAAACTAAATAAATCAATTATTATAACTAATATAAGAATTAATTGACTAATTTTGATAGATTAAAAAATATATAATATAAATTTATTTTAAAGGACTGAATTTAACTATAATTAATTGATTTATTTAGTTTCTTAATTTATTAAAAAGATAAGTCAACTATATCTTATATTAAAGATGTGTGATAAGATCGATTTACTTACTGGAAAAAGCATAGTAAGGGTGATCCTTGTAGTAAGAGCAATCGCGGCCATCTTCTTGAGAATAAGGAGGGCCAAGAACGTCAAGAACAACAGATGGAGTTATGGCTGTGAACTCATGAATGTTGCCCCCAGTTGTAGGATACAACACTGAAGTATCACACGGTGAAGTAAACACCCTATTGGCCTTCACCCTCGCCAATCTCACTGCAAAACAAGAATGACAACATTCAAACAAAGTTTCAAAGCCATTATATATATGTTGAAAAGAATTGAGATACCCACGTTGAGATTGTTGGGACGAATTCTTGGAGGCGTCAGGATCAGCCCAATCGTAAGACTTAATGTGCATTTTTCCCACCAGAAGCTTACTGAAAACAGTCATGCCCGGATGATTGTGGAGGGGAATGACTCCTTTTGCAGGTAGGAAGAAGATGCAGAGCTGCATGTACGAGGAAAAGTTAACCCAAAATAGTGTTCGGTTATAAAAGCATCATTAGTAGTACGTAATTTTGATTAGAATTAGAGCTTACCGAGAAATTCTTACACTCGTAAATGGTTGTGCTGGTGACTCTTGCATTCTCAAAGACCATATTTTCAGGCTTGAAGAACCGCAGATCCAGACCAACATCTTCTGGCTGCATCTTATCTGCATGGAACAATGAGTCCTCGTTCAAAAAGAAATACTAGAACACATGTATATCCACAAGCACATGAAATCATTCGTCAAAAGAATTAAACTGGTTCTTCTTCATCATCAACAACATGAAATCAATCTAAAAGCCAACTATCCACGAAGATTCATTATAATGTGGTTTACCACACTCCATAAAGTCCGATCCTATAATTTAGTCATCATTATTTTTGAAACTTCCTCTTTTCCATCTTGTGTCCCCAAGGAAACTTAGATCACGGGTCATCCTAATGGCCCGGCCCTATTATGAATGATTTTGAATTTGAACTATAGCGCTATCAGATGTAGGGAAAGGGATAACTTTGCTTTTCTACAGGACTAAGGGGCACCGAAATTTTATCAAACCCTTCCATTTGACTCTTTTTTTTAATTTTTTATTCAAAAAAAGCAAGTAGACAAAGAATAAGTTTTTTAATAAAAACAAACAATGAAGGGCAGAGAAAATGAAAACAATGGGTGGGGGAGCTTTCTTGTTTGTACTTTTGTGTAATTGGGGTAATTAAGGAGGCCAAAATGCACAAAGCACGCTGCCACCAGCTCTATGCCAACCAGAAACAAAAGTACATCTAATTTGACCCAAAACTTGATATTTAGCAATAAGAGATCATATAAAAGTAAACATATCACTCTTAACACAACAGATCATCACTTCCTGCAAATATAGCAAGTTAGAGTTGAAAATCAGAAGAAAGTATATAGTACCAAGGATGTGGCATAGTTTATGAACATCTTCAGGTAAAGGAACTGTTCCTGGGCCTTTGAATGTTTCTCTGCAAGACACAAACAGCTCCTGGAGTGCCTTTGGAACTCTGGGAACTGGCTGCCCAATAATCACACGGCACGATTTCTTTTTCTTGCTGATAATTTTTCTCACATGACCAACCTTCTTGTCATGTCCAACTCTGTTCTTCCCCTGTTTCACCAAACTTGCCTCAGGTTCCACCGACACACCACTTATCTCTCCCTTCATGTTAATCAACTTGGAAACTCTCACAGACATTTTCACAAAAAATTGGACGACAAGATGCAACAGCCCTCTAGATCAACCGTCCCCCAATATCAAAATCTGCTTCCAACTTGATGAATGAGAAAATTCAAGTTCAGGAAATTTCAAACCCAGATTCCAGAAGTGATCAAGATCGAAACTTGAAGAGGTTTATTATTACTCGTTTCTTAGTTGATAGAGAAGGGGAAGCAAAGCAGGGAAGATTATGATTGACCAGAAAGGAAGAAAATACTGGTATGGGCAAAACAGAGTACGGAGAGGATGAGATATAAGGGAATGACGAGGAAAGTTAGAAGATAGATAGAGTTGATATTTATAGATATATTCGAAGAGTCAGAGATGGGGGGAGAGAGAGAGAGAGATAAATCAGAAAATAAAACATAAAAACTTGAAAACCAGGGGCCATTTGGATTAGGGATAGGAATGAGGCAGCGTTGTCGGAAGAAAACCAGATGGAAATAAAAGAGAAAAGCAGTATTTCTTTTTTTTTTTTGCATTTCCGCTTTCCCGCGCCCCATAGATTGCATGGAAACTAGCGGTTAAAGCGACCCCTGTTTTGTTGGTTAAGACGGTATACCATCGTTGGAATTACCAAAATGCCACTCACGTGGGGGCTACACCTCCACCCTGATTACCTCGCAAGGAAGAGTGTGTAAACCCCATCTTGAATCTTATAGGGGAAAAAGGGTAAACATACATCAACATCAAATATTGGCCCAACAATTCCATACACAGGCTATATATATATATGTATGTGTATATATATATATATATGTATGTATGCGCTGAAAGTGGAAGATTTCCTTTTACTTACGTGGTAAAAAAACAATTTTTTAAGCAAAAGAAATTTTTATCTTTAAATTCTATTAATGATTCAATTTTTTTCCTTATGCACTAATAAATTAAGATACGTAATAAAAAAAATATTTTAGCTTTTGATTAATAGGGGAGTTAATGTTGATGATTTTGTATTAAATAATTTGATATAAAGCCATGTGATCCAGGCAAGGGCGCAGGATCTGTGCAATGTGCCTGTGCCCATTTGATTCCCGAAGCGACTGAGCGCCCATCTTATCCTCTACATCCTGCCCTCCATTCCCAACCGCACATAAACACTTAATAATTTCAAATTTATTATTAATTAGCATCTCATATATACGTGCGTGTATGTCTGAGAAAACTACAGTAGGAGTATTTTTCTTCACTTTTCTGCGGTGGAAAGAAAAACCAAGAGGCTTGTATAAAAAACAAAAAAACCAAGAACAGCTAGTTTCCGTAATGAAGGTCATGTACTTGTTAGATTAGCTCGGAATACGCCAAATAAAGGATATTATATATATATATATATCCTCGTTTACAATTTTATATGCCTGTACAAAACCACATGACAGTCCGATGAATGACAAGTCAAAGTATCAGAATTCGTGAGATACTTGATCAAAATACTAGTTGATTAAATTAAAAGAAATAATCAATTAATTATAAATAAATTTATTTTTTTAAAAAAATATATTATATATTTATTAATCTACTTAAATTAATAAATTTATATAATAATTATAATTAATTAATTTATTTAATTTATTAATTAAATTAATTAATTTTTATATTTAAAAGTGCGTGTAAAATTCTTCTAATTCTAAATATAACATGGGAGGAGTATTTTTTATCCGTTAAAAGACATAATACGACTTGTCGGAAATATGAAACCGCTCTTCATAAAAAGAAAACATTATCATTAATCGAAAGCAGGGCAGGTACGTTACTAATCGATTCCTCAGATTTTGATGACCTGCTCGCATAAAGATGGTGTCAAATTCCATTTTAAAAGATGATGTGAAAACAATGGAGAAATAGGGGCATCTAATCCCCTCATGTTGCTTAGATTGTATCAGGGATGGAGTTGGATGAAACAGTCAGCTTCACCATTTATCATGTAAACCAAGAAGCAGAAGCTAAGTTCAACGGCATTAGCGGAAAGTTGCGCTTCGATTCCCAGAAGCTGGAAATGCCTGACGTCTTCTAGCTGGAGGCAATTCTTTGGCCAAATCGCCAATTTGTCCCTTTCCTACTGTTAAAATTTTCTTCTTGCCACTCTGACGCCGCCTGAGACCACCATCTTCATCCTCCTCCTGAAAAGTTGCATCTTCTGCATCCTCTCCAAACCTAACTTGCTGCCTAGCAGCTTCGTAATCAAATGGCTTCACTTCCGGTAACCTACCGGATTCTTCAGTTTTACTAGCTAGTCTATTTCTATTATTTTGAGTGTTTGACTGAAAGCACTTTTGGAAGCTTGATGACAGTTCTGAGAGAGACATCGGCTCATCTTCATCTTCTTTTCCTGAAGTGGACACGACAGAATTTTTCTCCATGTCCTCCTTTGTACTTTCTGGATTATTGTTCTTAGTATTCTCCGGGTCTGAATCAGAATCAAGTAGAATAATCTCATCTGCAGTGGAGGAAGAGACAGGATTGTCGGTAACTGGGCTTTGGACAGCCAAAGCTTCGCTTTCAGAGGCTGCTACACTAGGATTTTCTTCCACTTTTTTCGACATCTCACTGCTGCCCAAAAACGAATGGAAAGGAAGGCTGACTGAAGATCTAATATGCTCCAGCTTCGCCTCTTCCTTGTCCTATAAAATAACAAAAGATTAAGTGAAGGAATCCCATGAAACAGGCTAAGTGTTACAATCTGTTCACACTGATGTTAAACTAAAACCGACTCAAGTACTATGTGCTTAATATAATAGATACAGAAATAACAAGAACATAAAAATTCATATAACGTGACGTGCCTCATTAAACTTGTGACTTATCAGCTTATTACGCCAAAAAGAATAACAAAGCCGGTAAAAGGTTTGCATGATGTGAGACTGAAACATATCCTTTGAATGGAAGTTCCATCAAGGAAAGCTTACTTTTTTGCTAGCATCAAGCTTCCGCTTTGAAGCTGAACTCCCAAGCAGTGCCCCAAAAGCACCAGCAGGCTTTTTCAGCACCTGAACAGTTGCTTTGTGACCCTGTCAACAATTGAACACCAATGAGACTGATTCCCCAACTCCGAGGTCAAGACATCAAAGTAAACAAATAAATAATTAAAATTTTTCCAACCTTTTCGGTGGAAGAGGTACTGACAGCAGCATTACTGTCCTGCTCTAAAATAGTGAAACTATCCCTTGGGAGATCTGAAGTGAGAGTATCAGGTTTAATAGATACTTCCACATTTTTAACTTGCTGCTGAGAAGTGTCCTGTTGTGGAGCACCAGTTCCATCTCTAAAAGGTACTGCATGATCCGATCCCTGCAAATCATCACAATTTTTTGAGGGGTTTAAAAATCATCATATTAGTCCATGAACATATAATATCAGAAAACGAAGCCCCAATAAGAAAATCATGATCAGAACCCTATTCTTGTTAAGCACTATACAGTTGAGGGACACTCCCTGAACGTTGGAAACCAAGATATTTAAAAGATTATGAACGCATTTAGTTAGACTTTTGACGTCTGTACTCAGCTTAATTACCAGTTCCTAAAAGACTAAACTAGGTGTAGTTCTCAAGGTGCTTGCTATCAAGTTCTTCAATAACCACATGACGTGGGAAAAATTCCACAAACGGACAAGAATATAGTGTTGAGTTGTATCAAAATGTCTATTTTTATTGGGAAACCAAATAGCAAAAGGAGGGCTGTGTACACTTTTGCAATAGAAAGAGATATTAATTTGGTTCTCTATTCAGGGATGAGAGAATAATTTACCCAAATAAAAACCAAAAGAATTGAGCCTGCATTAATATGAGCAGACTTGAGAAGAAAGTGCATATCACCAATAATGGTCAGTATCTCAGTGATTTGCATGTTGTACCTTTATACTAGTAGTAAAATAAAGGACTACCATAAATAAAAGAATCACCTAACCTAACGAGTTGATGTCACCCTTTAAAACACGATACTTACAGTTGAAGGACGTCCCTCTTTCAACTGCTGAGCAGCAGCTTCAAAGGCTAAAGCATTTTGCATAGAATTCCTAACAATGTTGACTATAGTATCAAGATTGCGCTCAATATACAGGTACTTTGATTTTAGCAGCCGGCGAAGCTTGCTTGTAGTAACAGGCATCTGCTTAGCTTTGAAATAGGTAAAAACAAAGTAAGTATATATGTCACATGTAACAGAAGGGCTACCTTTAGAAGAAAAGACGTATGCTGGCACAAAGTTCATTACCGATTTCAAGAAGTATTTTGTTAGGCAGGATATATCCAGTACTCTCATCCTCTGTACGAGCAATAACATCCCGCCATTCGCAAAGCCCCTGCAAGCCACCTAACAGAATTTAAATTTCATACCAGTGGGCAGGGAAAATATCCTTAATGGAAGCACTAAATGCCAACATGTTTTTTGAACTTTAGATGTTTTGTCATTCATTAATAATATAATCCATGTAACAGGGTCTTCAATTCAAGCACGCTGGATGCCACCTAGTATTTAAAGTTTTAAGAACACATACCACAACCACAAACTTAGATCTAATTGAATAATAGTTTACTGTGCTTGTAAGGTCCACAGAAGCTGTGTCACTTTCTGCAAGTTATTTATGGTAGAAACCTATATGCTTCAGCAACTAGAAATCAAAACCAGCAGAATTAGAGGGTGCTACCAAAGGATAACAATTACAGTAATAGACTGAAAAATGGCAGTAACAATGGAGAAACCAACACGCAGTGGCAGACTTTTGATGGGGTACAGAAGCAAATCTGACATTTCATGAGAAAGAAAGGCCAACAAAGAGATTAATCTACAAGGCCCTGGGTCACGGGGAGGCGGTTTTACACATTGATGTAAAATTGGCACCTGAGAAAATCCTAGATTCTATAAATCTAATCTTTATTGTTTTTAGAGTAAGTTCCAGATCATGATATCATGAATAAAGAATTTGAATTCAAAACTTATGAAACAAAGTCCATCTAAAAGAATGCTTACAGAATTTTAAAAGACATTTCCCCACATTCACTTATTGGACGACGGAAAAATACTGTCATTCCTTATAGGGGATAAAAAGGGAACACAGATAAATAAGAAATTGAAGAAGAGCTTACCGAAACAATTGCAAGCTGCTGAGCGTTAAAACCAGCGCCTTGCAACCTGCATCGAAACGCAATTGGTTTTAGATCCACATCTCTATACTAGCATTGATAAAATCATGCAAAGCAGAAATTGGAAAACCACCTAGAAGTGGCAGAAAAGTAACCATGAGATTTAAAATACAGTGAAACGAAATGCTAAAGTAATAAAAGTTTTTCATTTGACAAAGGAACAAACCCATATATATGGAGGTAAGAGTTCTCTGTCAGAAGTTCTTTCTCATATAACTGCATACATATATCGTAACTGCGTTTGTAGACCTATCAGTAAAAGGAAACACCATTTAGAAGACAAAAATGTTACACCAGCTGTTCAGTTATTGTTGCGTCAGCTTAAAAGTCTAGAATTAAAAAATTGTCTTCACAGAAATAACAAGGAAAGGTTACTTCCTATAGATTAAGGAAAGGATCGATGAATCGCATGTGCATCTAACTGCTTGGATCCACACTTAGCGGCATACTAGCCGATAACTAATTGGAATCCAGAATTCAAACTCACTTGACAAAAGCTTGAAATAGCTAAAGATACACCATAGCATGTGAAGAGAAAACAGAAGCAAAGCTAATAAACAAAATACTACAATCTGCTTAGCTATGACCATAACTTGGAGACCCTTAGCAGCCAAATGTTACCATGACCAAATCATACAGAAAATATTTATCACAAAACAAGAAACAGAGGTCCCAAACTACAAACAGAACCTACATAACAGCTTTACTAAGACAACAACATTTCCTAACAAGTCCTTAATCTGGTCCAAACACAAATCTTGAACTCTATGAGCATGCAAGAATAATACTCAACACAATTATGCAAGTATGATTAATCAATGGTATCCAAAGACAGGAAGTTTTGGGAACACTAGAGTTACCTCCAGCAGAGGAGTATCAGAACTTTCAGCCTCCTTGGGCAATTCAAATAACTTGATTTTCATCAAATCATAAATATAGAGCAGATAATGTGTATCTTCTCGGCCATATCTGTCATCAGAGTAATAATTCCTTAGATCGCAGTGATCAAATCCCAGGGATGGCATGCCCTTCGTTGTCACACAGAAACCTTAAACTTACGTTACCAATATAACAATACAAATAATAATTATCAACATTCACACATTAATCCAAATTGAGTCAACTTGTAACTTTCAAGAAGGTGAACACCATAAATGAGATCTCTAGTCAGCCCAGAGATGCGTGAACCTTGTTAACTAGAAAATTAAACGCAAGACTTTTGAATGTCCTAGGTGGGGGTGTACTAACTACAGAAAAAAACCTTGTTAAAAAGCTTACACCTATATGTTCAAGGAGCAGGAGGTTCTGTTTAATGTCCACCTAATTCGTCATATTTAAGCTCTAGGTAATTCCCACTTGTGTACAGCAAAAAGGCAGACAAATCTAAACTGGACAGACAAATTCCTAAGATTCTTAATTTTTGATATTATAGTCACAAGAACCATGGATTATTTACTGATGCTTATTCATGGAGATCAAATGCCAGATTTACATTGAAAAGAGAAAGAGGCAAGCATGGGGCAAAACACAAGGAGAGTCATGGATTATGTTCCGTAGTGGTAGAAAGAATGAGAGAGAGAGGGAAGGGGATGGGATGGGAGAAGTCAGAAAGAGAGAGGAGAGGTAAGGCAAGACGAGAGAGTTTCCTTAATAGTACTCTGAATTTCACATTCATTAGGCAGAGGATATGCACAATAGGTCTCATATATATAGAAGTCGTTACCCCTTCTAATTAACGGATAGTTGCCTTAATTTGTTAACTAACGGCTAGTTTAGTAATTACCGAATAACTAACTAGCCTTTATCCCGTCATTTACTAATCATGTATCAGATTAAGTGTGATAAGTTCAAAACACAACAGCACCTTAACATCTCATCAGGCAGAGGGCGCAGTCTCCAATCTGCATTCTGATATCTGCAAGGAGTTTACCCACAAACTTTAAAAATGCAAGATAGAACAAAAGGAATAGTCATGATAGACAAATTAGCATTGCACTCCAGTAAATACAACATAGTGAAAGACTTACTTGGAAGATATAATATAAAAACAGATAGAAGGGGAGAGTGACCATACTCTTTGTTCGCAGTAACCTCACAAAAGTAATGCAGAAGATATTCCAAACTATTTCTTTCCAATTTTAATACTCTAGAGGCCTGAACAATGAAGTAAACATAGATTAGTTCCTTTTCAGGAGAGAGATGGTGAAGGTCAAAGTTGTATTGATATAGTACCTAACAATCAAGAAACATGGTTCACAAAAAGGTGCAAGAAGAGCAAACGCTAAAAAAGCTTTGCATAATCATCTCTCATATTTTTAGATTGAAGAAATAATCAATTAATAATAATACAAATAGAGGAAGTATAAGTTATCCACCAAACAAAAAAAAAACTATGCTTCATGCGTGCATGAAAAGTGCAGGTGCTCGTTGGCAAAAAAGAAAAAAGAAAAGAAAAGCCAAATGCTAAAACTTTCCAGGATCTTCTAAAATGATGGGAAAACGTCTTGCAAAAGTTTGCAGACATATTACAGTAGCATGGAGATAGTATGCAATTTCAGAAGATGGCCAATTTCAGAAGTTAAAAAATAATTAGGCCAGGGTTCAGAATATAATTTGGTTATGAATTTTCAAGCAAATTATCTTCAAGACTGCAACAATATGATCATATATTATTACTAGTGGATGGCCCAGAACTACAACTCGTCCCTAAAAAACACATCATTTGATTATTGTAGGCCTAATTTATCTGGCAGTGGTAGTAGACAAATTAGTTCTTGTCCTCAACACCTTGTCATACACTCATACCTCATAAATAAGAGTCAGTATCAACTGATCGAATGAACTACTTTAAACTGAAAATAATATCATCCAAAAAAATTAAATTTGCTACAAAAATTGTTTTCCTGGAAATTTCATAGGGAAGGAATCGCCATAATGGATATTATAATAACTTCACAAACCTGGCCAGTGTCAAATAAATTACAAACATAAATGCCAAAATCCCGTTGAAGCCAAATGATATCCCGATCTGCTCCATGCATGACCTAATTAAGCATTTAAAAAAAAAGTCAATAGAGCGGGATGATCCAGAGCTGCAAGCCAGCAACAAGAAACTGCTAGCGTGCAACAGACCTTCTTTTTGGAAGGATCCTTGAATAATTCCCTTAGATAGGGCCCAACATGAATCCTAAGCTTCAAAGTGTCCACAACAAAATCTTCAGTCCTGGTCGAGATTTGCATCAAGCAAGTCAAGCCTTGGAAGGACCGATATTGATTATGTTCCAAATCCACCTAGAGATTTCAAGTCAAGACAAAGATATCAAAAGAATAGGAATTACCTGGGGGATAGTTTGGCCATTAAATAGGTCAAAAACTAAAAGCATCCAATGAAGGGGGAAGAAGTATTTTTGGTAGAAGAACAAGAGCAAACATTAAATATTAAAAAAATCTCAAAATCAGCCAAAACGAAGTTTAACCAACACAAGTCATGATAACATCAACACCTACCAAATGTAGCCTCAAGGTTATATGCAATTCCTATAGCGCCTTCAAAGTCCAATGTTTATATACTCATCAACACTATTGGATCACCGTGTATAATTGCAGTATCACAAACTAAAAACAGCAGCATAAAGGGTAGTAACATGATCATGCTAAAATTAAGGGTAGCAAGTTCCCCCAAAAACATGAACAGGGATTTCTTGGTAAATGGTTGATCATAAAAATGCACAAAAGTTTTCAGCAAAATATCATAAACAGCACTCATATTTTACCGCAAATTCATTAACAGAGCGCAGCTTAGCAGCCAACTCCTTCAAACCTTTGACATCCTCCACAAGTTTGAAAGAGGTGCATTCTAGTGGGGGAGGCTTTGTAGGTTCAAAATCCCTAAGATCTTTGTCAACAAAATCCAATACAGAGAGTTTCTCCTGAAACGATAAATTTATAATTAATTAATGAAAAAGGACCATAGAATAAAACCAACATGGTAAACACAAACATGAAAAGATAGGTAAATTATGTAAGGCTTTAGAAATGCCCCATTCACATGCATCATTTTTTCCGTTGAGACAAAAAGGCTACATGAGGAAAGCCCTAGATTTTAATTAGTGTCTCTTCAAATGTAACGACCGATTCTCTATTCAAAAAATAAAGCTTTCTGCGAAACGCTTATTCCTTTGATATGGCATACTTAGAATCAAGAAGACTCCTTTTTTTCTTCCCGACGGCGCTAGGAACTCAATCGCATCCTTTACAGACCGAATGAATCAATTAACAAAAAAGAAAGAAAGAAAGAAACAGAGATCTAACAATATGTGAAAATGAGAAAACTAACCAGCGGATGAATAAACCTCAGGCCATCATCACTCCTCTGCAACCAAACATGCTCAAAAGGCTGGTTTGAATTATTTACCAGAATGTTATACTCATCCTGAGGCCTCCTAATTGTTGGTATATGAAACGGAACCTTTGGCTTCGACCCAGTCGTTCTCTTGTCCTTTGCGGCCACTTTAACACCGGGGGCAGGACTTGAATCTGGCTCCTCTACTTTCCCAGCTCCCAGATGATTAGCCCCTTTCTTCTTCTTCCTATAAACGAACTGGAACCCATCTTCCGAGTCCGGCAATGAACTCATTGGGCGCCCTGCCTCCTCCTCTTGCTTCCTAATCGTAAGAAACTCATCGAAGGACACATCGAACCGCTCAAAAACCTCGTCATTCACGTTAACCAGCCAGTCATATGCATCGTCGATATCCATGGGTAAATCAATCTCCTTGCCCCATAAATGAGCCGAGTTGCCGATGGCTTCCAGCATCGTCTGGGATTTTTTCGCGATTTCTCCAATTGGTTTCTTAAATTCGTCGAAGTTATAGTAAAAGTGGAAGTCTTTGTCCGAAGGTAAGCATCGGGAAGAACCTGAGAGCTTGGCGGCCGACGAAGACAGAGGGCCGGTTGATAAATTATGCAAAGTATGCGCCTTTGTGGTAGGCTGAGATTGATCAACGTTCATGGCGTCCTGACTCATCGTGATGGCCGAGATTGGGGAAGGGTTTAGGGCTAGGGTTTTAGTCGAAACATCGCCATCGCCATCGCCATCGCCGGGTGTGTACCTCTGCACTCGCGGGAACAGGGGGCGGTTTCAAAGATATATGTTTATGTCACGTGTCATCGGCTTGAGATTACACGTGGCAATTAAAATTGGAAGACTTCTCTTATTGATGAAGTTTTTTGCATTTAAGAAATCACATTTCCCATAGCTGATCAAGCAAACAATGCGTACGGCCCACGAATATTTATGGAAATCGGCGCTGTAGTTTTAATTCCATTTTCATTTATCGCTAGGCAAAATTTTCCGATATATCTTTTAAAAAAATATAATTGGTTTCCACAAATTACAATGGGCCCTAATAAATCACATTGAATTGAGCTTCCTTTAACCATTGAATGCGAAGTTTTTCTAATGTCAAATATTTTTCATACGCAGAACTCAAAAATCAAAATTTTGATTTGGTTCAATGGATGATGATGGGGGCAACGAAGATAAGAGATTTTAACATTTTCTCATTTATTAGTCGGCGAGTGGAGAGAAATTTTAATAATAATATTTTGTTCGGTTACCAAAAATAAATAAGCCAAAATAATCCTATCAAATTTTTTTAAAAATATATTATTTAAAGTTATCATTCTCTTTATTTTCTTAAAAAATATCAAATAAAAATCTCATCTCATAAATTAACAATACGCGCATAATGGCGTGTGTATGTTTAGGAATGGCCCACAAAATATATTAAATATTTTTGCAGGATTTAAATGTTAAAAGTACGATATTCTAAAATATATTTAAAAATATTTAATTTCACCCTAGCATTTATATTATTATTTCCAGCTTGCATCTCTATATATGGAAGCAGCAGAAGTACTCTCCCTCCTCATCTCTGTCAGAAGCACTCCTATTTTAACATTATATCCAAACACAGACAAAATCACTGCTCAATTAGGTAGATCTTCCTATGACCCAATCTTGATTAGTCCACACGCTGATAAATTCTCGAGTTAATATAGGCCAGCCTAAAATAATTCAAATCAATGAGTATACAGATATTATTAATATGGAGGATGGCGATTGTCAGAACTACTTGGAAACAGTGGCTGCAGCCCACAAACGCGCGCCACAGAGGCAATCAGCGGGCTGCGGAACCCCTGTTTTTGTGTCTGCACTTTCTTCGTCCCTATAAATTTCTTCACCCTCCCTCAAACGCCCATCTTCTCTCATCCAACCCAATTTTATTACAGAAACCAGTTGGTTGCTCTTCGTGTTCCCATGGCTTCCCTTGTTCTTCTCTTTCTGAGATCGTTCGAAATCATGAGCTCGATGCTGCGTCTCTGTTAGCAGAGTACCGTCCTCCTTCCTCTTCCCGTACTTCTGCCACAAAATCGCCGAGAAATCAGAACCACAAGCCCAAAAGCCAGCGTTCTGAAGATGCCGTGCAGATGGACAACCCTCTGGAGGCAAGAATCTGTGTTGATTTTGTATGGCCTTGATCTTTCAACGCCTTGTAGTGGTGTATGTATAGCATTAGTCATTTCTTCCGTTGTTCTACTTTATTTTTTTTTTCATTATTTTAGATTATTACAATGATATGAAAACGTTGCTCTCCCATTCTCGTCCTCGTCTCGTTATCTTCCATCGTGAAACAAGAACAGGGAAACCAGACAATTCAAGTAACTTTGAGTCCCATGCCTTTCAAGGGAGTCCTTGATTCTAAATTTGCGAACAATTGGAGGCAGAACATCTTACCGGCAGTGCTTTCAATATATAAATAAAATATTTATTTTTATATTATATTTACGTAATTTAATTATATTAAAATAATTAATATAATAATTTTTTTAAAATATTTTTTTAACTTCCTTCTCTTTTTATTAATTTTTTAATTAATTTATATAGTAGATTTGAGAGTATATCACTAATAATTCGTGATTTCTTGGGGCAATCATTTTGGGCGCAGACATTTATTGTGATGGATCCCACCAGATAGAGACATTTAACTAGCATTTTGAATCGGGTTAATGAAAAGAGTAGGGAACCAAGCACAAGGAACGGAGTATTCTGACCTTAATATCAACATTAGAGACCAGTGCATGGTTTATAATCAGGGTTAGGCGTTATTCCTCGTCTTCTCTACTAAAAGAATTCTTGTGGGCCATGCCAATTAGATTTTGGCTGTTCCACTAGTACTCTCTCCTAAGTAGATTAATATTTAATTTTTTATTAATATATATATATTTAGTATTTGAAAGCGAGTAAGAGGATATTTATATATGACTATAAAAATATTGCTCCAATCATTTTTATAATCAGCATATTTTTCTATTAAAATTATCTTATATATAAATAATAATTTTAGCATATCTAAAATTTTATACGCTCTTTATATCTCTACCATTTAATTAATATATATTTTTTTCTTATTTATTATCTCTTGTATCTATTATTATCATAAATAAAAAATTATTTTAAAAATAAATTATATTTTAATATATATATATATATTACTTCTAACTAATTTCAATTATCACTTTATTTCACATAATTTGAATAATTATTATTTATAAAAAAGATAGAGAAAATAACAAACTTTCCCTTAAGGCTGACCCTCTATATTATTGACTAAGATAGTTGATAAATCTCTATTATGTGTCTATTTGTATAACAGGCTAATGTTGGTTTAAAATAGTAAATTTTATCTAAAAATTAAATAAATAGTCATAAAATATTTTAAAAAATATATAGATTAAACTATAATCTTAGATAAATTTATAAGAATAACTTACAGATAAAAAAAATAGTTTATAAGTTATCTAATGACTATTTTATCTCTATATTTATTTTATTATCTCTCATCGACCATTACTTTCTCTCTCTATAAACATTGATCTCATTTATTTATCTGTCTCATATAATTTATAGTAATCTATTGAAAGTTATTATAATAATAATTATATAAATATTTATTTATTTAAATTTATTTTAAAACTTTTTTTAATAGAATTGTTCTCTAAAAATTAAATCATGTGGCCCTATATGTACCGGATAACATGTTGGGAGGAACGTATTGAGTTGAAGAGAGGAGAAGCTGAAGAGCGCTGGTTTTGTGTGGGTGCAGTAGTAAAATGTAGAAATCAAAAGTTGATACTGTAGATTAGTTTGGTAAAAATGTAATATATGTAATTATTTATAATATATTCAATTTTTAGATAGAACTACTTTATTATTGTTCCAGTTATATCATTTAAAAAAATATTATAACTCTGATGTTTAGGTTTACTCTTGACAATAATAGACGGCTCATTTTGCTCAATATTAATATCGTATAAAAAGGAGAAGATTTTACCCTACTTTTAAATTGTGGACGAGTTTAACTCATTTTTTAAAATTTCTATACAGCAAAAAAAGTTGATACCAATAAACTCCCTCGTGCATTGATGTTGTGGAGAGGATCACCAACCCCATATACAGAGTTACGTTTGAACTATGAGCTTTTGGTATGCTACCAGTGTCTTTACACCCACTCCCCACTACTTATCCGTAACCAACATTACTTTTCTATTATTTATGGCTTGTTAATATTAATTTAAGCTGTTCCATTCGATTTTTTTTTAAATTTTATTTAAGTTGATATGGAAAAAGGCTCATTTCACCTTTTAAATTTTTTGAATCAAGCTCAATGGCCGAAACGAAAGAAAAAAAATTAAAATCAACATTGTTAGCGTGTGAACGACACATGCATTACGTAGGCACCCCCCATGTCCCCACTTATTCCCCGCACCAACCGCAAAGGTTGTCATTTCCCATGAAGCCCAGGGTAATTTGGGCATCGAATCATTACCAAGTAAATAGTTTTTAAAAAAAATTAATAAAAGAGAACAATTGGAGCACTTTTTTCGGGCCCCTAAATATTTCTTCAGAACTAAGAAACTCGTATTAAAAAAAATATAAATTATAAATTTCCGTAACAAATATTCCTCTTTTGTCCTCCTTCCTTACCAACTCCTATCCCCAACATCGCAAAGGGCACTCGCATTCATTTCTTCAAACTCTTACAAACATCCACGTAATATATTACTATTATTCTCATGAATAATAAATTTACTATTGATGGTCAAATAAATACAAACTTTATTCTTTAAAAAAAAATTCATCTTGTCCCCCATAATTCCCAAAACGGCATGCCGTTGGTACGGGGAAGTATGGTATCGCCCCTTCATCAGAATTCGTATATTTTCCTAAAATTTACATTGATTTTAGAAAATTAAATGGAACGTTAAATGAAGTTAAGAAATAAACTGGACTATTTATCCTGCTCATACTCAATGACAGTATAATTTATTACAATTTTTTATTAAGTATATTTAATTTATGAAGCATGTTAATTTAATTTTTCTCAGGAGAGTACTTCAAAGATTGGCACGAAAATTGTTTTTAATTGAAACTTCTTTTATAAAAAGCAGAGACGCAGATAATTGGAATATTATAATATGACATGCGAAATTTGGAAACGGAGCCAAAGCAAGCGTCAGCTTCTTGTGATCCATCTCTGGCCTTCCCCGCGAAATGGTTATAACTCGTAAACGGCTCCCTCTCACTGCTTCAATCTCTCTCCCTATATTTGAAGCGAGAATTGGTCTCTCTGCACTTGTAAAGGTACGAGGCCTCCTCGTCTTCCTCTCGCCCGTTTATTTTTCACTATTTTCCTGTCTCTCTACTCATAAATGAGCCTTGCTCGAGGTTCCCTTCACGGTCTCTCCCGCGCTGCTATTCCCTTCTCATCACCCCCTTTACATTCCCCATCATTGGCTGAGTTCTCTGTTATTTTTTCACTTTTTATCACCCGCTTAGATCTCCCGGTACGTGTTTGCTGCTTTTAAAGACGCTCCATCGAATTAACTAAGGCTTTTGAATTCCGCATGCGTAATCTTTTGGGAGTTTTGAGATTTTATTCGCTGTTTGTTCGCATTAAAACTGCGATTTGGTTGCATGCTTTTTTACCAAATTGACTGGTAGATCTATTATGTTTGATTTCTTTAATTTGTGGATCTAGTTCTGGGGTTCTCTCATTATAATGGATCAGAGCCTTTAAATTCTGATTTCGTTGCTCACCCCCTGTTCAGAGCTAAATCATTGATAACGTAACAATAGTAAGTGAATCCGATGATAAATGTGCCGTTTTTAATTTGTCATATATAGATATATTGGGCCGCTGTTTAATATTGGCGTGAGCTCCCCAAGCGCCTACTCTGCCCTGCCCGCCAGCCGTACGTTATCATGTTCACTTCTACCTCAGTTAACTTACTTCTATCTTCCCTCGCCCTTCCTTTTCACCATATTTGATCGTCATTTGCTCTCCCCCTTGAGAGTGTTGTTTTATGGAAATCCACTGGCTTCCTGTATCTTGTGATTAGATTAATTCGATCGAAATGATATATAAAGTATCATACTTTTAGGGATCATACAACAAGGTACCGTTAAATTTTGTATCGCCTCAAATTATTATTGTTTGATGGATCTTATTTTCCTATACGCGTGTTTGTGGTATGAACGGTGTGCATACTTGTTGTTGGTCAAGTATTATAGAATTTATCAACCCAGACAGCTGACTTTGTGTTTCTAATGTGACTTGATGCACCAGAAAGATGGCGTCCCATATTGTTGGATACCCTCGCATGGGCCCCAAGAGAGAGCTCAAGTTCGCTCTAGAATCATTCTGGGACGGAAAGAGCAGTGCCGATGACCTGAATAAGGTGGCTGCTGATCTCAGGGCGTCAATCTGGCAGCAGATGGCTCAGGTCGGGATCAAGTACATCCCCAGCAATACCTTTTCGTTCTATGATCATGTGCTTGATGCTACCGCCACAGTTGGTGCTGTTCCACCGAGGTATGGCTGGACTGGTGGGGAGATTGAGTTTAATACTTACTTCTCCATGGCCAGAGGCAACGCATCTGTACCTGCAATGGAGATGACTAAGTGGTTTGACACGAACTAGTAAGTGATGCATAATGCATTTTTAATTTGTAATACCTTTCCACTATTGATTATGCGAATAGAGTAACCTAATTACTAAGCTTTTATTTTTCCATTGACCCAGCCACTATATTGTCCCCGAACTTGGACCAGGTGTGAATTTCTCCTATGCTTCTCACAAGGCAGTAAATGAATACAAGGAGGCCAAGGCGGTATGTATAGATATGATTAAAAGTCGTTTAAATTAACTACTCTTTAACATGAAAATCTGGAATTAGGTACAGTGAAGCTAATTGATATAAGAAATATTGCAATGACATTTTATTTTATCAGTGTCCGAGCCCAACAGATATAAAGCTTTCTAGAAATGATCGCGTTGATTTAGTCCTGGCCGTGTATCTCTATTTTAATGCTTTGTTGATCCCATTATGTGAGTCGGTTCTTGTGCCGGGGTCGTTATGATAAATCTTAACTCTTAACCCTAATAAGCATATTTATCATTGTCATTGAATGTTTGTTTTCCTCTTGCAGCTTGGAATAGATACCGTCCCTGTTCTCGTTGGCCCAGTATCTTACTTATTGCTCTCAAAGCCTGCCAAGGGTGTAGAAAAATCGTTTCCTCTCCTTTCTCTCCTCCCCAAAATCATTCCAGTATACAAGTAACTATTGTTAACTTATCTACAGATTTTAATTATCTGCCCTGTATTCAATTTGTCTTATTCCCCTAACTCGCTTATAATTATGAATTCAGAGAAGTTGTAGCTGATCTTAAGGCAGCTGGTGCTTCATGGATTCAGTTTGATGAGCCAACCCTTATATTAGACCTTGAATCTCACCAATTACAAGCGTTCACTGAAGCATACTCAGAACTCGAATCTTCTTTATCTGGTTTGAATGTGCTTATTGAAACCTGCTTTGCCGATGTTCCTGCTGAGGCATACAAGACCCTTACAGCTTTGAAGGGTGTCACAGCATTTGGGTTTGACTTTATCCGAGGATCCAAGACTATTGATTTGATCAAGGGCGGATTCCCCAGCAATAAATACCTCTTTGCTGGAGTAGTTGATGGCAGGAACATCTGGGCTAATGATCTTACTGCTTCTCTCAGTACATTACAAAGTCTTGAGGGTGTCGTGGGCAAAGGTAATTTATTAACAACGTATTTCATGGAAATTTTGGTGGAGCTATACAGTTAATATGGCTTCCTGACAAATCTGTTATCTAAATTGTGTTCAGATAACCTTGTGGTGTCCACCTCTTGCTCGCTTCTTCACACTGCTGTGGATCTTGCCAATGAGACCAAGTTGGATGCTGAGATCATGACATGGCTAGCTTTTGCTGCCCAAAAAATTTATGAAGCCAATGCTTTGGCCCAGGCATTGGCTGGTAAAAAGGATGAGGTAATTCTTTCAGTTTCGTCACTCCTGACAAAATATATTTCTCTTGCATTACTTAATAATGCCCGGAGTGACTAGGTTACATGTAATTGCTAGAATTTTCGAGGGTGAACTCGGAATGTTGTAATAATTATATTGTCAAATGAACTTATATCGTGGACTTATAATTGTTCTGAGGTAACTTTTTTCGATATTATCCAACACTTGACACCAAGAGAAAAAGTAGTATCTTAGAATGGAAGCAAGGTTAACTTACATCTTGGCATTTGACTCACTGTAGTTTGTTCTGGGCGCGTGCTATTACGAGTGTCAAAATAGAGTCAACTTCCGTTTATTACCTGGTTATTTTGCTGCATCACTCACTGATTCGCTGTTTTTGCGGTTTCATTTCCAGGACTACTTCTCTGCTAATGCTAAATCCCTGGCTGGAAGAAAGTCCTCGCCAAGAGTGACTAATGAAGCTGTTCGTAAGGCTGTGAGTTCTGTATTCATGACTGTTTCCACTCATCTGAATGGGATGTATATATTATTCTGTTGGTACTAATGGTTGCTTTTTTCCATAGGCTGCTGCGTTGCAAGGTTCTGACCATCGGCGTGCTACAAATGTCAATGCCAGACTAGATGCTCAACAAAAGAAGCTTAACCTTCCAATCCTTCCAACCACCACCATTGGATCATTCCCTCAGACAGCAGAACTAAGGAAAGTGCGCCGTGAATACAAGGCTAACAAGTAAGAAACTTGATCAGCTTAATATCTTTCTCTGTTCTCGTCCCCTTGTGGCTTCATTGATTCATGCTGATCTTGATTTCTTTAGGATCTCTGAGGAAGATTATGTTAAGGAAATGAAGGAGGAAATCCGTAAAGTAGTAGAACTCCAAGAACAGCTCGATATCGATGTCCTTGTACATGGGGAGCCTGAGGTCAGCTTTCATTTTCAAATTATAATAACGAAATGTTACAAAATGAACTAAAAAAGTTAGAACAACCCTGATGATGCTGTGAACTCTCCTCACTTATTCTGGATGCCTTTCATTGCAGAGGAATGATATGGTTGAGTACTTTGGCGAGCAACTGTCAGGCTTTGCCTTTACCGTCAATGGGTGGGTGCAGTCTTATGGATCCCGATGCGTGAAGCCACCAATCATCTATGGTGATGTAAGCCGCCCAAAACCCATGACTGTCTTCTGGTCATCTACTGCTCAGAGCATGACCAAACGCCCCATGAAGGGAATGCTTACTGGCCCTGTCACCATTCTTAACTGGTCCTTTGTTCGGAATGACCAGCCTAGGTATAATAAACTCTACACACATAAGAGAAATATGGTTCAGTATTCATAGTATTGTTCCTAAACACGAAGCATGAACTCATCTGCAGATCTGAAACTTGCTACCAGATTGCTTTAGCTATCAAGGATGAAGTAGAAGATCTTGAGAAGGCCGGCATTAATGTCATCCAAATCGATGAGGCTGCTTTAAGAGAAGGTTTACCTCTGAGGAAGTCAGAGCAAATGGAATACTTGAAATGGGCTGTGCACTCCTTCAGGATCACCAACGTCGGGGTGCAAGATACCACTCAGGTATATTTCCTAATTACAAATTAAAACGACTTATTAGAAACTGTAACTTCAATATCATTCATGGTAACGTAAACAATTGACATACAGATCCACACCCACATGTGCTACTCCAACTTCAACGACATCATCCACTCAATCATCGACATGGATGCTGACGTGATCACCATTGAGAATTCTCGTTCTGATGAGAAGCTCTTGTCGGTTTTCCGTGAAGGAGTGAAGTACGGAGCTGGAATTGGGCCTGGTGTGTACGACATTCATTCTCCAAGAATACCACCAACTGAGGAAATTGCTGATAGAATCAACAAGATGCTTGCAGTGTTGGAGAAGAACATCTTGTGGGTGAACCCTGATTGTGGCCTCAAGACTCGCAAGTACGATGAGGTGAAGTCAGCCCTCACAAACATGGTTGATGCTGCTAAACGCATCCGCAACCAGCTTGCCAATGCCTAAGACAAGAAAGAGCTTTTACTACTGGCTCCTGCTTGCTTCAAAGATAGAGACAAATTTTCTTTTCTTTTTGTTGTTTCAATAACTGTGAGATCAATATTTAGGTGTTTAGTAACTGCTATTGTGAGCAATTGATTTCGGCATTTATTTTGTACCTTTTGGTTTGCTTGCCTCTTATCATAAATCATAACAAAGATTTTCCAATATTAGTGCAGAAGTTGTTCATTTCATACTGTTTTTGAAGTATAAAGGAAAGAATTATACGATTCAGATTTTGAAAGAAAAATAAGTAATTTATCAATATATCTTTAACAAAGTAAATCGGGTTTTAGATGTAGGTAAATATTGACAGTATAATCAAATGTGTAAAGAATCAATAAATTGTAATATAAAAATTGTCTTATTAAATAAATTATTGCATTGTATTTTTTTTTTTTGCAATGTTTTCATCTTAAAGATTTAAAGTACGTTAATAATGAATTAGTATTAATATTCAAAATTATTTTATCCTTTATAATTTTTTATATAATTTTAATATCAAAAGAAAATAATAAAGATGAAAAAATTAAAGAGATAAAGAAAAAAATAATTTAGAGTATCTATTGCTATTGAAAAAAATTATGAACAAAATATGCTAAAAATTATTTTAAAATGCTACTTTAAAAATAAAATTATAAAAAATACTTTAAAAAATATAAACTAAGATTCTGTTAGATTTTTTAAAATTTAAAATTTAATTTTTAAAGAAGACATATATATTAAAAAAAATAACTAAACTCTAAAATTAAAATATTTAGTAATAAGGTAAGATTAATATTATAAAAAAAACTCAAAAGGAAGTCCTCACTGGGAGTACGTGTCTTTCTCACGTGCAAAGGCTTCTATAAGTGATGCCACGTCCTTCACTCGAGATTACGGTACTAAATGTAACAATTAACGTCAAATTATAGCTGCTCCCCGGCAAAATAATTGCGCTCTCTCGAGAGTCTAGACGGTAATGCTGATAAGTAAGCAATGTACAAATCGAAGCTGCAGGAGCTGTGCCACCGGCGATTGTGGAACTTGCCGGACTATCAGACGACCAAAGAAGGATCCGATCACAATGCTTGCTATAGGGCTAACATTACCGTTAATGGAGTCGAATTTCAGACGCCATCGCCTTGTAGAACCTCCAAAGAAGCCCAAAACAATGTAGCTAAGCTCGCCTATGTGCACTTCTCTGAGCCAAAGCCCATTCCGCCTTCTGTCTCCCCCCAAACTTCCAATTCTCCTTCTGTTCCTCAATCTTCTCTGCCTCAGCCTTCGTATTCGCAGCCGTCTTTTCCGTCAATCCGTTTTCTCTTCCGCAGCCTTCAGCTCCGACATCTACTGGTTCGTATATTATTATTCCTTTTAGAAAAAAAAGCACCTTTTGTAATTTTCCATTTGATGCTGGGATTGATTGCTTGTTAGGTCTGAGAGAGATGCTCGATGAAGAATGATACAATTATAAATCTATTATTTCAGGCTAAGCTGTCCCTAATCCTTGTTTTATTTCGAACTTAATGAGCTACTGTAAGGGAAACAGAATTCCTAAATGCAACCTTCATAGCATGGACTTGTAGAATTGTTACATATGTTAATGTTTGAGTCATAAATTGTCATACTTCTGCACATTTATTAGGTGGAGATAATCCCTTCAGGGTGAAGGGTAATTTTGCATCCTGCTGCTATGGTTTTCTAAAATGTGAGTTATGTTTTAACCACTGCAGAAAGATTCATGTTGATTTGCGTTGTATTTACAGCTTCATCTTCTCCGGCCATTGGTGTAGTTGAGACACTTTACAAAAGAAGTGTAACAGAACCCGAGGTACCAGATGCATCCCAAGCGATTGAGATCAAAAGGCCTATCACGTCAGATAAAGATAACATGATAACTGGGAATCAGAAAAATGATTCAAGTATGCCTTCGTTTCTCTTCTTTTGTTACTCCCATAGCAATGACTTTTTAATGGTACTATGTACTTACATGTTAAAAGGGTTCCTGTAGAGTAGGTTTTGCCAATAAACTTGGTCAAGGGAGATAGTTGCCAAAGGGTTGGGGTGTGTGAATGAGGGATACTAAGTTTGTTTGCTACTGTCTTGACTGACTGATTAGCTTGGATGTGATTTTTCCTCTTAACAGAAGTTGGTGTTCCTGGTGCAATTTCATTTTCTTAGAAGTTACAATAAGTGATAGTTTTCCTTTTAATGTTATTAATTTCCTAGCTCATGCATCGACGGATCATAATTTTTAATAGCAATATCGAACATGATACAGCTAGTAGCTATATGTTACTTGAGCTTATGCTAAGCCATGGGTGTTGTGGCACAGTATTTTTCATATAGTGCAGTTAAAGGGAGCACTACTAGTGATATAGAAGTCTTGTTTGTGGTGTTTACTGTTTGCACTATATGGTAAACATAATGGCATGTAAAACACTAACAAGACTGAGCAATATACAACCACACCACCTTCTTTCATGTCCAAAGGTAAAGGCTGGAACTCTGCCTTTCTAGAGGACAGTTCTGGCAGCATCTTCACTTCACTTTTCCTTTTCCTTTTCCTGCACTGTAAGTGAGCAGTGCCATTTCTTTTGTGTTTGCTATATGGGTTAAACTTTTAATGAAAGCGTGGATCTGGGAAGTTCAAATATTAATAATAGGAGAAAACATTAAGTTGATGATAACAGAATATATTTTTTTGGCTACTTTATCCTTTTTCTCTTATAACATGTTCTTTATCTAATGACAAATCACACCTGGACTTGTGACTTTGACAGTGAGTTCTGTCATAGACATGCAGCGTTTGTATAAGAATCAGCTGCAAAACTATGCTCAAAAGAGAAACCTAAATCTGCCTGAGTATTCTACTGAGCGAGAGGGTCCTCCTCATGCCAGTCGTTTTAAGTGTAGAGTTACAATAGATGGACAAACTTTTGAGAGTCCTCAATTTTATTCTACATTAAAGGATGCGGAACATGCAGCTGCAAAAGTTGCTCTGGTGTCATTGACAGTTCCTGGATCTCAAGAGGCTAGTTTTTAATCACCTGTGGTCATTAGTACAACTTTATTCTTAGATTTTATAATTGCCATTTAGTGGTGCTTTTCTCACCCATATGATTGCCTTTAACTTTCAGGATGATATTGGTTTATACAAGAACCTTTTAAAAGAATTGGTTCAGAAGGAAGGACTTCTTTTACCTGTTTACAGCACTACCAAATCTGGTGAGGCTCATATGCCCATATTTGTTTCAAATCTGGAGATAGAAGGAGTTCTTTATACTGGACAAGAAGCAAAAACAAAGAAACAGGCTGAGATGAGCGCAGCCAAGGTTGCTTACACAAATTTAAAAGAACGCAAAGGTAATTTCTTTCTGTTGATATCATTCATCCTATGCCACTTTTACTAATGAAGGAAAAACCCTCTAAAAGAGTCATGGTTTGAAATAATATGTAAAAGCATTTCTATCCTACTCCCATACGAGATGGGGAGGAAGAAACTAGATTCCCTAAATAGTGTTTATTTATGAGTAAAGGATTTAACCTGGAGCTTAATATGCATCCAGAAACGATCTTCTGTAACAAGTATGCTTTCTTAGTTGTGAGCACTGAATCTTACTCCAGGTCAGCTTTTTTCTTTGTTTATGAAGTTCTTAGCCTTCTCTATACTTTTATCCCCCCAAATAATCTCCAAGCTATTAGGATTATACTGAACTGTAAGATTATCTAGTTAACTATTATTAAAGATTATAGGAGCTGGTATCATCATCTCTTCAGAGGAATACTGGTCATTGTACTGTTGCTTGCTTTTCTTTCAGGTAAGCAAAATCAGAGCTCATTGATTCAGCCCCCCGATCATCGAGCACAGGCTCCTGAATTGTCATCTCACAACTATCAGTCAACTGACCTAACTCACCTCCAACACCATGCCAATTCAAAATCTACTATTGGTTATAACCCTAACTCAGTGACTCATAACCAAGGTGAGGATGCTAAGGGGAAGTCCTTTTCAATGCCCCTAGCATTTTAGAGTTTTTACTTTCTATATTACAACTTTCTCTCAGCCACCTCCTTCACAACGAAAAAAGAATATTGAGTTGTCTCATAAACCTAAGTTCAGTTTTTAGACTACTGCTTGTATCAAGCCGAAGGCTCTATTGACCGTAGAGTAAAAATTGGATTGTTTAATCCATATACGAATTGTGAAGGTGATATCTATTGGGAATTTGTTTAATGATCAAAAAATGAAAAATAATTATCCATTGGCATTGTTTGGTTCAACTTAGAGAAGTGTAGGTTAGATTAATTTAAAGGAGGGTAGGGAAAGGTAGGGGAGGTTGTGGGTATAAAGGTAGGGGAGGAGAGATGATATTTTTTGTTTGGTTCAGAAGGGGAGGGGAGGGAAGTTAATTAAAAGTTGACAAATATATCCTTATCTCTTTATTTAAATTTATTTACTTTTTATTTACAATATTCATATCAAAATTATTATTTTTTAATTTATGAATCTTAAAATTTTTTATTTCATTTATATATAATAAAATTAAAAAAAATGATAAAATTTTAACATTCTTTCTGATTAAATTTATAATTATTATATATTTTAATATAATATATAAATTATTTGCTATACTTATTAGGTTTTAGCAATCAAAACAAAAATCATGTTTGAGGAGAATAAAAAAAAAAGGTTTCAACTCATGAGGGTATAATTGAAATATTAAAAATATATAAAGAGCAATTTAGTCAAAATTGGGTAAAGAAATTCTCTCCCCTTCCAAAAACCCCAACTTTTAGAGAGAAGGTAAGGAAGGGGAGGTGAGCACATAAGGACAATTTTTTTTACCTCCCCTCCCTTCTATTTTTTTCTAATCAAACACACTTATATCTCCCCCTTTCAAAACCCCTCAACCAAATAATGCCTTAGGTGGCCTGTCAGGGGTCTCTGGCCTGGCCTGCATTAGGCCTGGCCTGTTTAGAAAAATACACAGGCTCAGGCCTGTTTGAAAGCCTATTTTTCTTAAGAGGCCAGGCTCAGGCTTCTTACGAAGCCTGTTAGGCCTGTCAGGCAGCCTGAGCCTGTTAGTCAAAATTTATTTAATATTAAAGTGTAATAAATGGGTGCTAAACCTACCATATATTGAACACAATATAAGAGTCAAACCATTAAACTAATATGTATTATTATACATTTTATTCTTGAATTTTATTTTAACAGGCCTGTTAGGAGGCATGTTATGAGAGCCTGTTACGAAAACCTGTTATGAAGGCCTGTTAGGTAGCCTATTAGTATAATTAAAAAAATCAGGCTTTTTAAACAGGCTTCAGGCCAGGCCAAGCATTTATACAGGCCAGGCTTAGACAAAAAAAATAGCCTATAACAGGCCATAGGTCAGGCTCAGGCCGAATTGGCACTTAACAGGCCAGGCCTGTTAAGGCCAAAGCCTGGCCTGACCTGGCCTATTTTCATCCGGTGCCCTTTAATTGTTCTCTTTAAAGTTTGAGAATCATTTATCCTGGCAGTCCTTATGTATTAGAATGAATTCAAGTCTCACTAGAATTCTCACTACAGATATAGCTGCAGACGGCACTGCTGAAGTTAAAAGTTATCACACTGCTCAGCCATCTTCAGAACACAACACAGTTACAGGTGGCAGAGAGTCTACTTCATCTGCAACTACTATTGGCTGTGTAGAAACCGCTTCTCTATCAAATGTCCACTCTTCATGTTTACTCCCTCAAAGCGACGATTTGGTAACAGACTCAGGTGCCAAGTCTTCAGCTGCAGCAGCTGCAGCTGACACCTCAACATGCAGAAGGGTCACTGTTTACTATGGCAAGACAAACAGGGAGGTTGCTTCATGTGGCACTCTTTTGCCGATGAGCGACGAGAATTGGGTTGCTTACTCCTATCATCAGTGAGAAATTACCAAGGTGCTGACTCAAATGGCATCATTGGTTGGATGGAAACGAATGGAAACAGTTCTCAACGTGTGGTGGTTACTTCCTTGGAGATTGGTTTTTTACCATGATTTATTTATTTGTGTTTAAACATTATTGCCCTTATCAAAACGTGTGGTGGTTACTTCCTTGGAGATTGGTTTTTTACCATGATTTATTTATTTGTGTTTAAACATTATTGCCCTTATCAAAATATTAATAACAAGGGTAATTATGGGGGTTAGACGTCATAATTTTTCTTACCTTGGGTTGGAATTACAGGTACAAGGTTTTGGGGTAATGCTTGTTGTCGTTAGACGCTCCACCCTTTTCCCTTACTGAACACATTTTAACTTGCCCAAATCATGATATTTTCTGAGTTGAAAAAAAAATGCTCACATTACGTCATAAAATATTATATATTCCCCATATTTTGATACAAAACTAAGAAAAAACTGCATAAAAATTTGCCTCCCTCTTCCATAGCTGTTTCATCATTGATCAAGCATGCTCCTTTTTCCAAAAGAAATGTATGTCTACGATTAAAGCTACAAAAATTTCGATGTAATCAAAATTATAATCACATCAGAACTCCTTCTAAATTATGAAGGGCCTTTTTAGCCAACTTAAATTTTGGAGTAAGAGCATTATTGGCTTTCAAAATGTACTCCTTACTGAAGAACTCAATGCCTTGTCTAAGGCTTTCAAGCTCAGGGGTCACTGCAACACGGGTGAACATATTCCACACTTGGCTATCGGAATACTCAAAAATGGACTCAAAAAACATGCGGAAATGCATAATCTTCTTTGGGGTTAACTGGGTGATGTCACCTAGCTCAATAGTCTTCAAAACTGCTAGGGAGAGAGTGAAAGAGGCAACCATTTCTGCCACAAATTTTGCCAGATGCATTGACCTCATCAGCTCCATTGACTCCAGCTCCTTAAAGTGGTCCCAAAGGCAAAACTGCAAACAAAAATCCGCAAAAACATATTAACTTGAATCAAATTTCACTTTCAAAAAGAACATTTCAAAACGAGTGTTCCCACATCCTTCATTACAAGCCAAATTAAAAGATAATATATTTCTATGCCTTACAAAAGGGAGAAATACCTGTAGAGTGAATTTGTGATTTTTATCATGCTCACACAACTTGGAAGCCAATACAGTATAATACTTATTAAAAACCTTCTCCTGCAAGCAGCACTCCAAAAGAACCCGCATTATCTCTCGGTCCTGTGGGTACATGAAACAATTACGTATCACTAGATAGAAGATCACGTGGCTAAAAATATGACACAAGTAACCTAGGGAAAAGGTTGACCTGCTTTCCGGGTAAATCCAGTCTTAGAAGCTTCTCAAATGTATCAATATAGTCATCCCCACTCATTATTATACAAAAGATTGCCCTTCTGGCATCTGTGTTCATCCTTTGAGCAGCAGCAAGCTGCAACATTCGTTGGGTTTCGAGAACATCTTTATCTATTCTGTTGGCAACTTCCGTAACATTATCTGTTGCGGAAGCTGCATCCCCAGACAACCACCACTGGCCCTTCTTGTCAGGGTCCAGCAGCTTGTTCCATTTAAACCCTCTAATCAAAATATCCTCCACTCTTAGCTGGAACAAGTAATTAAGACAAAAATAGTAAACCCTCGTTTAAACATCAGATAATGTTTTTAGGTAAATATTACTTTTTCCAAACAGAAATATAAGAAAGGACATCACCAATATGCAACAATAACATGTGAGACGCAAGACATATATGTCAAGGCTAAAAAGTTAGCAAAATACCAATCCACTCTCAAAGAAAGAGCTGAAAAAGATATTGTCTTTGAGAAGAAGAAACTCAACACCAGAGCTAACAGAGACCATTTGTTATAGAACTATGCCACATTAGCTAAGATCTTCCAACAAGCTTATAACACATGGTCTTGAGACTGGCAAATTTAGGGCTGAAAATTTGTCAGTCCTAATATTGTTTCACCAAATTTTTAATTAGGTCCCTATAGTTTTTTTTCCCCTTTTTTACTGGGTCCTTACAGTTTCCTTAGTTAATCGCCCACTGTCTTACCATTTCTCATATATCCAAAACTAAATCATATCGCTTACGTCCAGATATTAAATCATACAGAACTACTGCAAATAAAATCCATTAGGTGTTTCTAATAACAGAGGAACATTTGTAAGGACACTTTCAGGAACATTGTCCTCAGTCGACCATGGATGCCCGATTACACCGAATAGCAAACTTATATGTAACAGAAATACCAGAATTAACAATAAAAGAAGATGCAAGAATTAATCTAAGCAAAAAAGGAATTTTGTTAATAAACAAGGCTGCCAAAACATTCAAATTAGAGAATGGTACCTTCTGTAACCACTTCTTAATCCGTGTGTGATGGGCAGGGTCCTCTTTGGGCCTTTTCTTGTTGTTCTTGATGTCACAGATAGTTTCAAGCATAAATTCCATCTACAAGTGTTACTAAATAATCAATAATGGACTTTGTCAAGAAAAAGTGAAGGCAATTTGATGATGTAGCATAGCATGCTCACTCTTTTACTATATATCTTTTCTTGGCCACCACCATCAGAAGACTTCAACTCGTTTGTCCGATTCTGAACACTCACAATGAAATCTTTCATGGCAGCAGGATCATCAGCCCTTATTTTCATCCCACAGCCTATTAAGTTAAAGTAAGACAAAAGGGTTTGAAAAGTACCGTCATGTTACAGCATAAGATTGATTTGAGATATCGGTTCGGCAAAATGAAAATTGGACAAGGGAAAAAAGAATAAATCAAGAGAAACGAACAAAACAAATTCAATGACAGTATTAAATTAAATTATCCAGATGAGTAGAAGGACTTCCTAGCTTATAGGCCCATATTTTTAATAGTGTTTTTAAGTAATTTTATTTTTGACAAACAATCAGGAAAAATATCAAGGAACACAATCACTTATAGCACATTTGAAATTAACATCTGATATAAGAAAATTTGAACATACTATGGTACATTACATGGATTATAAAGCATGTGAAAGTGCAAGGAGCTGCATCACTTTCAGACATAACTGTTTTTTCGAAAGAAAAAAAAAATGCATTAGAACTTAAAAGCATGCCCAACTCAGGACTTTCCATAAATGAATTAGGACAATGTAGATGTCTTAAAATGTTATTTGAAGCGGTTTACATCCCTAGCGGTTCTATGTAAAATTAACCCAAACCAAACATGTGCAGCTCAAAGATTATTCATATAAAGAGAACTTACATTGTAACACCGTCAAAATGGTAGAGACATCGATCTCTGTCAACCGCTTACTCAGCATGATGAGGAAGTCATATATTAAATCACTGAATTGTAAGACATGATTGTTAGAAAAATATAATTGAGAGAGACAGAGAACAAAAATGTCATATTTCTTATGACAGATGCAAATGAACTCCAACCAGCAGCTCATACTAACAGAAACACAAGTTAGAAATCCAACAAATTCAGATGGTCACTAAAAAAGTGACATCTAGTATTTGCAAAACATGTTAAATCACACTACACTAGCTTTATTCGTGCCAAATATTCAAAAAAGTTGAAATTGTGAAACAGGCAAAGTCAAAGCTGACAGTCAACTGTATTCCATAGATTGATTTTATGAGTTGCATGAGACGATCACAAAAATATATGCGCATGTATTTTGCATATAAAAGTGCACTGTGTAATGCAATCAATTCACCTTGAGCAGACGCCAAATATGCATAAATAGCATAGGAGAAGAGTGAGATTTCGCAGTGAGAGATTGTCTTCCTTATTGTATTCATCCTGGGCGAAAAATTTGGGAAATTAGAAGACTGTCATATTCAAAACACTGCAATGATTATGATAGGTCAATTGAAGACTTGAGAAGAATCTAAAATCCAACCAATAGAATCAGCAATATTAGAAGTTTATTTTTATTTATTTAAATGATATACCTCAAAGCATTTGGCAAAGGAGGCCATAAACTTTGCACTGAAGTCAATACCAACTAGGCACGCCATCCCAGCAACAAAGGCTGCAAAAACTGCAGCATACCTTCACAGAAGAGGGCAGTAAACAACATTATCAGCAACATTTGAAACAAATATAGACGAGAGTAAGCTCCACACATCAAAGTTAACTTAATGGTTTCATCAAATAAATAACTAGAGTATTTGAGCCAGTAAACTACAATCCCAATCACAACCCGTCAATGCCTCATACCAAACATGGCCATTGTTTCAACCCCAAGAATTTAACAATTAGATGAATTTTGATAAGAGAGATCAATAACACTACAGCATGACATAGAAGGCATAAATTCTTAACTGTTCATTGCCACGAGGACCTCCAGAACAAGATGCTAAAATCTCCTCACTAATTATCTGTGAAGCAACACTTCGAGCAATTGTCTGCAAGGGATCACATTAAAGAGTAAGTGATAAAATTTCAGAGCAACCACTTTAATTCATACAAGCAACTAGGGAGGAGAATCAAAGTTTCAAAACACAGAAATATTCCCCAAACTGCGTTGATTGAATTTGAAGTAAACCAAATTTAAGATTCAAAACATGAAATAAATTATTAATCCTCCTAAGAAAGGAATGAGATATCTTAAAAAAAAGGGAATAAATATGCCCCAAATTACAAATCTAAGTCATAATTACAAGAAATGTAAAACCAACTAGCATAAAAACTTCTTTCTTTAAAAAAAAAAACCCCAATGCATCATTAGGTCACTTTATTTTTACTAACTGAATGATATAAACAGTGAACATTACGTTATATTTACAGAATTAAATGAAAAATACATTGTAAGGTTAAAAACGAATGTACAAGACTTCCTATATTTTATTGTCTTTCCTTTTTGCCAGTTCCTTTACCATTTCAAGAAGCAACAATAAGCAATAATCTATGAAAAGAATAAGATAAAGAGTAAGCATCAGATTGATATGTATTCATAGCAATAGCATACCCGAAAGATCGTGGAAATTTCTCCTGTAATTGATTCAACATTAGATTCAGAAAGCCTGTTAAGAAGACCTGAAACAAATTTAACTTTAGGTAAGAAAACTAATGACAGACAGGACAGAAATGCAAAGCCAAATCGAAGTCTATCTTTCTTGCCTCGTATTTGCCTTCGAATCTGAGTATGCTCTTCAGGTTCATTTCCAGCACGTGCTCTCAAGTGAGGTGCTATGTATTTTTCATTAGTTCTTTTTTCAGGCACCAGAGCAGGAACATGCATTGTTGCCGCCTCTTTTTCACAGCAATTGGCAGGCTTGGATGCCCCTATGGCAGTATCATTCCCATCACTACCTTCTTGTCGTTGTTCCTCCAACTTTCTTTTCTTATGTTTCTTACTTGAGGGTGCACTAGCTGAAAATTCTGACGGTCCAACATCTTGGTTAGAAGTATCTACGGGTATTGACCCTGCTTGTGACCCTTCCTTTGACAATATGCCATCCTCAGTTCTATTATTTGAAAATCTCTTCTTCAATTTTTTTGAGGGAAATTCATCACTAGGGACTTCCCCTTCTCCCATGAAATCAATAATTGATGACATTCCATCAAGTAATATATTGAGGCCATCATCCATACCCCTTAATCTTCCACCTTTCACTTTGAGCTTTTTGGCAAGTTTCTTTTCCAAATCTTGATCCTTCTTGGCAGCTATGGAAATATATGGCACCCCCATTTCATAGAACTCTCTGGACTTCTTCCTGGGATTATCCTTAGAACTTTTATTTCCTTTCTTCTTTATTGTTGCAACAGAACCATGACAACTCGTTGATTTAGACTCATTTGTAATTTCCTTTGACATTGCATAATCCTCAGCTGTATTATGTATCACAGAGTTGGATTCTAACTTGTTAACCTCTGTTTCCTTTACACTAGAGCCGAGCAAATGATCTGATTTGCATGTAGTATTCGCCTTTGAATCCTGGTTAACTCTCTTCACTGCTCGAGATTTCTATTAGAATAGAGTAAAATTACACGTTTAAGAGATAACTTCTCAATACTTGGTGGCAAAGCATGATGGGCAGAGAATAAGGATTTGTGGCGGAGTTTTGAAGAGCTCGGCGTGGTGTGAGAATTGTTCACCGTTACTAAGAGGGGGGAAATGAGTGAGGAGGAATATACCCTATTTTTAATCTTCTCCACGGAGTTGAGAATAGAAGAATAAATTAAAAAAGACAAGTAACACCATCCTTACAAATCATCAGTTTTAAAGGGTTTGTGAATTGGATTTCGAGGAGCATTAGGATGGCTAGGGAACCACCCGAACTCACATTTTTTTTCTTTCTGAAGCATCTAAACCGCAATTTCGATATTCAAACCATCCTCACAATCAAGCTCTGAAATCTTTCAAAAAAATAAGTCATATTATACCTGGGCATCCAGCCAAGATTGATGTTTATTCGCCTTCTTTGCCTGGCGGGCCTCTTTTCGCCTTTCTCGACGTGATTTCTCACTCGTCTGTTTCGCTGCAGGTAGTTCAGATATAATTGAGATATTTTCCGTCTCTCCAAATGCAAGTAGGAAACTTTGAAAAACTTGGATTAACCAACAAAAAGAGGATGTTAAAGACCTTACCCATGTTCCACGGTCAAACTTCACCAACGGCTAACTGCCAACAGGAAGGGACCGACAACCTTCGGGCGATCCCAAATAATTTTGCGAAAACAATAAAAAACAAGAACATAAATCAGAGATAATGATGCAACATAAGCTGTTGTTGGAGGAGTAGACTATTATGAGCAGAAACTATAGTGAAGTTGACCCCTTTTGCTGATAACTTCATCAACGAGCGTGGAGGGTGAAGGCCTGAGGAGGGAAGAGCTCTGATTGCTCAGGCGACGGGTTTGGCGGCAGCCCTTGACGAAAATGAAATTGAAGGGGTTCGGGGGCCCAAAACAATTGGGTTCGCTGTTTCCGTGTTTCTGGGTCCTAGGTAAAAACTCAAATTGAGTACCAAGACCCATGCGAATTATTCTATTATTAATATTTAATTTAGTCTCATAATATTATAATACGAATCAATTATCTTATGTATAAAATTAAAATCAAAATCATAAGGATAAAAATGATGTTCTATATTTATTTTTTTATTCAACTATGCATCAAAAGAAGTAGTGAGAAAATTAGTTTGAATAGCTTCATCCTCTATTTTGAGTTAAAAAAAAAAGTTACTCAAAGGTAATCAATTATAAAAAAGATAAATATATTATATAATTAAAAAAATAGGTTGGAAAAAATAAAATAAAACAATATCATTAGAGTATTAGTTTGATAACTGTACTTTTAACATAGTGCAGGGGCATCAAATATGTGATTTTCTTTTTTTTATTTACCAGATCCAGCGCTACTAGCAACATTAGGCCAGTTCATGGGAAAGAAATATGTGATTTCTGAAGCGTAATTGTTTTAAAATTTTCCTATTCCTTTCCCACATGCAATTACTCTCTCGTTCCTTTTATCCCACTCAACCAAATTCCAAGTTTGCACGAGCGTATTCCAAATGGGCCATGCAGGTTTTGGGACATACTAAATTCACCGTTATAAGAAAAAGAAAACAAAAATTATATATTTTTTTATACAAAAAATTTAAAAAAAAGATTAGGCTAAACTACATGAGCAAAGCGAAGGCTCTCGGCTACTCACAGAACTCGTCCGTCCTGCATATGCTTTGATTAAGACAAAGCTGGCCCAAGACGGAAGCGCTTGCGCCCGTTGTCGCCGTCCTCCCTATTAATTTTAAGCGATGAAATCAATGCACCACTCAATCCTAGTCCTATATATAAGCGCCCTCCACTGTCACCTAGTCCATCATCTTCATCTACCAAATATACAATAATCTCGTTGCATTCGAGCTTTAAGTCTCCCTATCAAATGGCTTGCTCTCGCCTCATCTTCTTCACCGTTTCCATGGTACTGCTTTCTTCTGTTGCCATGGCGGTTGATCACATCGTCGGCGATGACAAGGGCTGGACCCTTGATTTCAAGTACGAAGAATGGGCCCAGGATAAGTTTTTTCAAGTCGGAGACAACCTCGGTACGTACGAATAACATCGTCCTGTGTCCTATCATCACTATGTATAAATTAATGATCTGTTTGCTGAGGTTTCTTTTTGATTATGCAGTGTTCAGATACGACAACACGAAGCACAATGTGTTCAAATTGAACGGTGAGCTCTTCAGCAACTGCACCTTCCCAGCTGGGACAGAATCATTGACATTCACCACCGGGAACGACGTCGTCCCCCTCACCACCCCAGGGAGGAAGTGGTACGCTTGTGGTAAAGCTGATCATTGTGCTGCTCGTGGAATGAAGCTCGCGATTACTGTTCTTGCTAATGGTCCAAATCCTTCACCTTCTCCTGCTCCTCCTCCTCCTTCCTCTCACGCTCTCTCATTATCGTCTGCTTCTGGGCCTCTCATGGCTGCCATGGTCGCTGTTGCAGCATTCATCTTCGCTTGAGGATTGAGCTCACTAATTAATGGAGGTTTTGCTACAGCCTCTGCAGGAATTACTTCATATTTCTTCCGTTTTCGTTCTACTTATTTCTAGTTAAACGTGTTTGATTGTTGGTTTGAAATTTGATAATTTCTTCATATGTTACTATTACTTCTAGTCATGATTGATTAAAGTTGGTGTTTGAAAGATATAATAAGATACACGAGGTATGTTCAGTGCTTATATATGTATTTAATTCATTTACAACGTTTAATTAACTGAGAAAATAAGAATCGGCGAGCATGCTCTTGCACACGTCTGTCACATAACTTGCGATGAGAAGTACCAGAACGACGACGACAAATGCTTTGAGAGCGACTTCCCTGGTTGATTCGGGTGTTAGTTTTGCATCGGCCTCATATTCGTTTTCTGCTTCGTCCATGTCTTCTTTTACGAACTCATCGCTGCCTTGGAATTTGACTTTAGTCTCTTCTCTCGTACGGTTCCTTCCTGTGAATTCCGTTTTCGGATCTGAAGTGTCTTTCTCTTTATGGCGTTGTTCGTATTCTAGGGCTTGCTTTTCTTGGTGATCCGTATGAGAAACCGGATTAACTTGCTTCGGCATGACCACCGTGAGAATGCTCTGCATGAATCTGGCGTTGATCGCATTTGCATTACAGTGAGCTGGAATTTCAATTTCTTTCTTGAAACGCCTCCATCTACTTCCATCCATCAACGCTCGCTCCCCGCTTATTATTATAAAACCCAGATGATTCACCTGAACTTTTACTTGCTCTCTCCTGAATCCTGTAACATGAACTCGCGTATAATTTATAGATTAAAATAACATGTTACGAACATATATAGTAATTAAAACCATAATAATTGAGGTATATAACAAACCAGGAAGATGAACTTCAAGGATGTCACGGCCTTCTTCTCTGCGCCATTTGCAGAGGGGATCAAAATCCTCATAAGAACGATGATTATTAGCCATGGAGGGATACCTGGCTTCCATTATAACAGCGAGGTTTTTGTTTGAGGTCTCTGATGTAGCAATGGAATTTCATGGCTGAGGGGTTCCTCTGTAGGTTGTTTTTAAAGAATGTTGTAGGAGACTTGCACTTGCAGATAAAGAAAGCTTTAAGGTTTCTTTTGGGGTTCATGTTGAACAAGAATCATTCCTTGTCAACCTTTTAAAGTCTTCTTGGTAACCCCTTTGATATGGTAATTATTCCCTTCTAGATATAAGATATATAAAATATAGATACTTTTATGTTAGATATAAAACTTCAATATACTTTATTTCATAAAATTATATATTCAATTGTACATATATTAGAGAATTTCTATAAAATATTGTCAAAATACATATAATTAAAGAGATATTTTATGAAAATTAACATATCATCATTATAAATAATTAACTATTTTTTTAATTTATATAAATTAATTAAATAAATATCATATTAAGGACAACATGTAATACTAATTTTTTTATATATAAAAAAGTTTATGTGCGTTTGACACTAGTTCTCTATTAGAATTAGGGTAAAGTCTCAATGTTTAAAGGGCGCTTATAGGGGATTTACGAAATCACCTACCAAAATAACCCTTATAACGGCTACTTGAATCAAACTCAAATTTTTATAGGATACAAGTTTGTTTTTTATCATCTGTGTCAATTTTTATTTAATTAGTAATACTAATTTTCTATTGGTACAAACAAAATTGAAAAATGGTTGCGTACACCAATAATTAAAAGGAATGCCGAAGTCTCACTTTATTCTATGTGATATAAATGGCCGGCAAAGCTAGTAATACTTTTTTTTTGTACAATAGAAGCTAAACGCCCGAAATAAATAACTAGACTAAGAATATCAAATCTCAAATACTCTTTTACTATAAGATTTCTCAAATATTGAGGATCTTCATATAATATTGTTTTATTATTCAACATGTACTTTGACAAGGCTAGTAATACTAATTTTTGTTTGTTACAAAATTTTTTAGAATGGGATTGACTCACCTATGATTTAAAGATATAGTGAAATCTCTTTTCTTTTTAGACGATACCAATATCGGGTAGGATAAAATATCCTTTACAAAAATACTATTTTTTAATATTTTTTTTAAAAAAGGGTTAGAATAAAAATACTAATCAAACATTGATTGGGTTTCTCCACTTTCTATTAACTGGGCGGAAGAAACCCTTTGGATTCCATTTCCTAGTACCATGTCCCAAAAGAACTACTGCTTCCATCATCTCTTCCAAAGTTATTTTTGTCATCGGCCTAATAGTGATTATTTTCTTGGGCCAGAAGCCCAATAATGATGATGATGGCAATGATAATATGATTTTTTTTCATACAAGGTTAAGATGATTGTTTTTTTTGGATATAATTTTTTTTTAAAAAAATAGACTCACTATGATATTAGGCAGGATATATATTTTTTTTAACATAGGGCGATATAAGGGTAAGATGATTTTTTTTAATATACTTGCGTAGAACAGCTTTATGATAACTAACTGCATAAAAAAAAATCTTTATGGCATCTAAGTAACAAAAAAGCCTGGGCAACGAGCCAACGACCAGCTAGATCATAACTGGGCAATAAAGGAGAAGACCGGGAGTTTCGCTTGTGACAAGGTCCACCTTGCAGTTCGAAACCACTGTCATTCTACGGTTCTCCTGTATTCTATAACTCTGCTACGTTCCCCTCACCCTCCTCCATTTTCCCCCCAAAAGCTTCCTTTACACTGGTAAATAACGTTTCGTTCCACAATGTATAACTGTAACTGACGTTTGAAAAAGAAATTATAAAGAAACGTCGAGCGATTTGCCAATCTTGCTTCTTCTCTTTTTTTTTTGCCCCGAATTGTTGATTTTTGGTTCGTCTTCTTTGATCAAATTGTTTCTATTGATTCCCTCTCCCGCCAGGCAGAGGAATCACACCTATGCCGGAAACTTCAATGAGCTCGGCTGGTGCTAAAGAGGGATCCTCGGGTCCTTCTTCCAAGAAGAATTCCAAGAAACCCAAATGTGAGTTTTCATCGGCCCAACCCCTTTTCCTTCTTTCGTCATTTTGTTCTACTCAGAGATTTTTATTTTGTTATATTTTTTCACGCCCCTGTTACCGCAGTTTATATTTCTTAGGTGTATGCCATGGGAGCATCGTGAAATGTTAGTTTTGTTCAGGATTTTTGTATTACCGAGAGAAATATCATTCACCAGCAGGTTGAGATATACGTACAAAAATTGGGATTTCGCAAATGTGAAGATCCATTCAGGTCCCCCCCCCCACCCCCCAAAAAAAAATAAAAATCATGGCCTTGATTTCTTGCCTGGTTCCTTTGTGTTCGTTGGGGAAAGATCCTTTCTCAATTACAAGGATTGGACTGTCTCGGCATGCCTCTGTTTAAAAATTTGTTATGGTTTGTTAAATTTGATGCTTATGATATATGCATTTGTATTGTCTAGGTGTCTTCTTGCATGCAATGATACTGGTAATGTTTCTCATGAGAAGTTTCATTGATTGTAGATTCTAAATTTTCACAGCAAGAGCTTCCTGCATGGAAACCAATTCTAACACCAGGATGGGTATGCATAGCTTTACAGTAGTTTCCGTCTTGGCGTCTGATTTTTACATGCCATCATTTAATCAATCCATTTTACCATTAAAGGTCATTTCTACATTTGCTTTAACCGGAATCATTTTCGTTCCTATTGGCCTCGCATCATTATCGGCATCAGAAAAGGTAATATATAACGATTTTCTATGTGCCCAGATTCTAAGGGGATATGAGTGCTCAATATCACTTCATTTTGAATGAAGAACACTTTGGTGCAGGTTGTGGAACTGCCATTTCGGTATGACCAACAATGCATTCCTCATGATTATAGTAACAATCCAGAGGCTTATATTAAAAGCACCACTACCAACAAGACATGCACTGCGACATGCAAAGTTAGTACAACGAAAGAGATTTAATTTACTTATTTCATTTCCTTGTTTAGTATTATAATCGAGGCTCCAATCCACATGGACGTAACTTGTTAAAAAATACAGGTTGAAAAGGCAATGAAATCCCCAGTTTATGTCTACTATCAGCTAACTAATTACTTCCAGAACCATCGCAGGCATGTACAGTTTACTAGTAAAATTGTGTCCCCTTTTCTTCTTTGTGTAGAGCATACAGCTGGTTCGTGCATTGATGAGCTGTTTTGTTCATATTTTATCAGAAGGCCTTGTTCCTGATTTAGGCTTCGTATAAGAAATGAAAGCAAAACAATATTGTTTTATATACAATGCTCATATATGGTACTCCTCTGGTCTTTGATATACGATCTAATTGAGGAGTTGATATTAGTCATAAATATATGACATATTTCCTATATTTATCAATTTTCTCTAAATTACCCCTATTGATACTTTTTCAATAATAATCAAGTAAGAGAGGGAGGGAGTTAAAGAATATGATTATGGTGTTTCAGAAAAATACTTTATATTAATTAACTTCCTCAATCTAATCAAATTAGTTAAATAGGTTATATATTAAGGATAGGAGGAGTATTATTTTCAGCTGAGGAAATTACTAATTCTTCTTGCCTTTGGTTTATGCCGAATGGTGAAATTCTTACTCCTGCCTGATTTTGGACATTGGAAAAATGTTTGCAGATATGTTAAAAGTAAAAGTGAAGATCAACTGAGGGAAAAGTCTGCTGAGTTGGACACAGCCGATTGTAAACCTGAAGCTAGAACACCAGATGATAAGCCGATTGTTCCTTGTGGACTTGTAGCTTGGAGTCTGTTCAATGACACATACAAAATAAAGGTGAAGGACAAGGATTTGAAGATAAACAAAAAGAACATAGCATGGCAGAGTGATCAGACCAAAAAATTTGGTTCTGATGTCTACCCAAAAAATTTTCAGACTGGAGGTTTGATTGGGGGCGCAAAACTCAACGAGAGCATACCTGTAAATATGTTCTCTTCTAAATATCTGTCTATTTTCATTGTGAGAGAAATAAATAATAATCTTTGTAGTGTGACTCTGACCAGCTGAGCAGACAAGAGGATCTAATTGTTTGGATGCGAACAGCAGCATTGTCCACTTTCAGAAAACTATATGGGAAGATTGAGACTGATCTTGAAGCTAATGATGAGCTGTTCCTAGTGATTGAGAACAATTATAACACGTACTCGTTTGATGGCAAGAAGACTCTGGTTCTGTCAACCGCAACTTGGATTGGTGGAAAGAACAATTTCTTGGGGTTGGCTTATATTTTTATTGGCGGTCTGTCCTTGTTCTTCGCCGTATGCTTCTTACTTATGTATGTGCTCAAGCCAAGGTGAGGAAATACCACTCTCGTTCTTCACTTTATTGTTTTTTCTCTAGTTTATATATTCTGTGAATGATGTACTAAGCAGCAAATCAGACCTTGCACTTGGAGTACTCCATGCTTGTATGCTACTGCATGTTGTAGGTTCAAATCTTATTTGCATTGCATGAAAAGTTTTGGGGTTGGAGGGTCCAAATTTCATTTAAAACACAAATCAAAATCTTATTATACAAAGATCAAGCTTGTCTGGTTACGTGAGAAGCCAATGACTGTTCTGCTTTGTCAAGAATCGTGATTAAGCATGTGGAAGCTGACATTGGCATATTTATTGGCATAAATGCAGATCACTTGGGGATCCATCCTACTTGTCTTGGAATAAAACTCCAGGAATGATCAAATGAGCAGGTAATATATTGGAGAAATTCCCTGTTTTAGGTGATTTAGTAGTGGTCTGTCTTCCTGCGTTACCAACTTCTTTGAGTGGCAAAGGATCTGTCGTAACTGAGGTTTGTACTTTGACCATGTTATGTTGTACAACTCGTAACTTTGAGAGTCATATATTATTTTGTCCTATTTATCGATTATTTGTTTGCAAATAGTGCTATATAGTATATACAGTAATGCAGAAACCCGTGAAAGATTTGAACTCTAATTTAAGCCTCTTTCCTTTCCTCACTTTTTGAGTTTTGACCCAATGATGGGTGATCGAGGTGGATTTGTAATCTGCTGAAGTCACAGATCAGTCCCATGTGAAGCGTGGAAATGCATTAGTCATTATTTTAATTGATTTGAGCTTCATCGTGTTTAAGGATGTGCATGGGCCCCACCCCATGGCATTAAGTTGCTTGGGAGCAATCAGCAACAATTTTGCCCGTTTCATTCTTCTTGTTTACTTGCGTTTGTTTTATTAGATTATCCCTTGTAAATCATGCACCAACTATTTATTTAAGGTCATGTGCGTTTGAGTGTAACCTCAATGTCCCAACAACAATAGACAGATAATTAAGGTTTAAAAATTAATAATCAGCTTAAATGCAGGTGGTGGTGGAGACTCTGGAAGACCAAAAAGGGGAAAACACAATTGTAGTTAGAAAACAGTGCCTATCAATTGTAGTTCAAGGAAGAAGCCACAATTATTCTTGACTTTCAGTTTACTCCATCTCCCCCCCTTTCTTCATTGTTTTGCTGCTTCTTTTAGATTAGTTACAAATGTAATTTACATTTTTAGAACAAACAAAGAATAAATGGCAACATAGAGAATTAATTGTCACTGAATTGAAACGAAGTCGAATATGATTTGGGAGATTTGAAAACAAGAATGGTATACTGTATTATTTTCTCAAGGAATCAAGAAAAAAAATATAAACTATTTCACAAAATCATGAACAATATGATTTATCTACAATTCCATATAAATTCCTGAAATCCCTCGAGCAAATATTACTAATATTAACGATTAATCAATGACACGGTCAATCATGGACAAAGTCCAGGTCAGCGTAACATGCAACACTAATATGTTAACAAAACCCTTGTTCAACTTATTTCTTAAACGCTTAGTCGCTTACTTTTTTTTTTAACACACTTAAAAACTTAATGTTTTAGCACAATATCATTATATAGTATTCTTTAATGACCCTAAAATGTAAATAAATAATTAAAGTTGTTCTCTGTAGAATGTAAATTTTTGAATGGAAGATATTTCATATAATTAAAAAATTTGTGCCACTCATTCACTTCATTTTTTTTTATTTAAAAAGGAGTGGTTCTGAAAACGCAAATGATCTCATGCTTGTTCAATTTGTTTCACATGTTATATCAAGATCAATATAGCTTAATCTTTTCAGGTTTCAGTGTTGTTATATATTTTATTCGAATTTAAATATTAAAAAGCAAGGATAATTTGTTTAAAAAATTTTAAATCACTATCTTCTATATGAGAAAATTATGCCTAATTTTTAATTTATTTATAATTATGCAAACTATAATATGTAAATGCTGATTTTCGCTATTCGCTATAAGAAGGGCATTTCGCAAATGGCAACCGCCATTAAAAAAATTGTTCCTTCCACTCACAAACAAAATTAAAAATTTGTACTTTTCTAAAGATACACATAATTATGTGAATTTTGATTTGATATTCTCCCCTGACGTTCGTGGAAGACGCAGGCACGTGTCATGCGGATATTCGCTTATTCTGAGCTTTACCCAACTGAATTGTCGTTGGAAATGAGTGTCACGCACGGCAGTATCCGCCAAGTGTCGACCTTTTTGGTCCAAATGTAAGTTCGGAAATCCCCAAATTACCCTCCCTGTTGAAGAGCACTGTTTCCGGTTCGTGTTCCCCCCCCCCCCCTCTCACCATTCATATGCCATTGGTGTCAAAGGCATATTCCTGGGATTGATACCATCTCTAACAGACATCCATAACCACGTATAACTCCTTAGCTCAAGTCCAAAGCGATAGTTCATCATTTCGGGAGCTGTGGATTTCTGTCTCAGAAGGGCTATTGGGTGAGGCTTTATTTCACATTACCTTCTTCGCTCCTCTTTGTCATGTGTTCAGTAAGGATTTCGTTTCTGTGGTGATTTGATTTTTTACTTGTCTTGGCCGATTCATATTGTTTCCATTTGTCATTTTCTAGCAAAAAATTGTTTACTTGGTAGGGTGGGTGATCCGGGAAAGGTGTTGATGGACGTTGCATTCCTTGTTTCTGTATTGAAGTGTATTACCGTATTTGATGTCGAAGATTGTGTTTTTCTATATTGGGCGTGTTAATTTTTTTATATTTTCGTATAATTTCTCTATCTTTCGGTCTGATTTTCAATATACATGAGAGGATGCTTAATCTTCATTGGTGACAGACTTCATTCTCACCTTTCCAAGTGGAACTGGGAATGATGGGCGATTCGAGTATGTTTTTTTTTTTTAGTTTTGGTGCTGTATTCGCTTCTTGATTCGTTTGAGTTGCAACGAGGAATTGGTTTTGTCGGAGTGAAAGTAAGGAACGAGTCGTTAACATCCTAGATCGGACAGAAGACTAGGAAAAGGAATTCATCGCATTTGATTTGTTGTTCGTTTTTCTTTTCCGGAATTTGATCTATAATCAGCGTAGCGACGAAACTTCATTCTGCATCTTGACTTTTTCAAGGGCTTGCGTCACAAGAAATTCTTTTTTCCATATCTCATAATTCTTCAACTTGCTCGTATGAACTCTTGAGCCTATGAATCCTGTTCTTCGAGGAATAAGCTGAATTAATTGTTCTCCCTTGTTTTTTTAATCTTTTGTTTTGGTTAGAGGTGTATATTATCATCTCACGAGACATTTTGATCTTGTCATGAAGTTACATAGGTTACGAGCTGCATACTTTCTATCATCAATTTGCTTTGGACCCCTTTTTTCTAAATATAAACAATTAGGAGACTTTCATTTTGAGATCTGATTTGTAGGGCTCCTGCAAACTTTGGCGTCTCGTCAAAGATGCACTAAAAGATTCCAATTGCCTTTGTATATTTATGTGTATGTTTTCTTGTCTTACTTGTCATTATTTGTCATCAAGGTTTATTTCACGTACAGGAAAATTACAAGATCTGTGCTGGTTTTCATTGGAGATTTCTTTGAGGCACATGATCCGTGCTGGGACATGTCAATGGCTGTTGCAACTTGTTTGTGTACACAATAAGGATGTTGATGATGATGATATTAATAGTGGATTAGCAGGGGATCATTTCTGACTTTTGCTATACATCTCTTGCTGGTTTGTTTACTATATCACTAAACTGTTTCATCAACATGGAATAGTCAAAAGCAGATGGTGGTTCAAAGGGCCTGAGCAATTTTTTATTTGCTGTTGAGGAAGAATCTTTTATAATGAAATAATTTTTGGGAGTCTCACTTTTCATGTCATCAGCAGTTAACTAGAGGCACATAATTGCTTAGGCGTTTGAATAATCTTCTTGGCATAAGAAGATATTGTGAAAGATAGCTAACATATTTGGGGTGCACATTCTATAAAGATGGAAGTAACTGTATCATCACAAGCACAAAAGCAGAATTTGCAGACACCTGGACGCAAAAAATTATTTGCTGGGTCCCAAAAGGATCTGTGGCTTATTGCGCGAGAAGGATCCATAAATGATTTAGAGTCATCATTGGCCTTAAAGAAGAAGAATGTTAATATCAATTCGAGGAACACCTTAGGGTTGACCCCTCTTCATATTGCAACTTGGAGAAACCACATCCCCATTGTCAGGAGGCTTCTTGCTGCTGGGGCTGATCCCGATGCTCGTGTATGATCATTTTTTATTTGGAATTGTTTAGTCTTACAAATATGACCCTGTGTATTGAATTGTTATTGTGAAATTGTTCTTTGTTATTGTGAAATTGTGAAATGTCGTCTAAGTTTAATTATTGCCCCAGAATGTCAAGAATTTAAGAAAAATTAAAAGTTGGGATCCGTTGGTGCTGAAGCCTGTTTTATTTTCAGGATGGAGAATCAGGATGGAGTTGTCTTCACAGGGCCTTTCATTTTGGTCACCTTGCTGTGGGAAGCATCCTTCTTCAGCATGGTGCCTCTATTACATTGGAGGACTCTAAATCTCGAGTACCTTTAGATCTCTTATCAGGCCCTGTCTTGCAGAGTATCGGGGATGAAAGCGATTCAGGTAGAAAATGCTGCGCTTTGAATGTGTGTTTTAGCTTGTTGTAAATAGGAAGTAGTAAGTAGCCTTGCAGGATAACAACATGCTTTTCGTGCATGTTTAGTTGCTACTGAGGTCTTTAGTTGGGGAAGTGGCACAAACTATCAGCTTGGAACTGGAAATGCACACATACAAAAGTTACCATGCAAAGTTGATTCACTTAATGGTTCTTTCATAAAGTTGATTTCTGCTGCAAAGTTCCATAGTGTTGCAGTCACTGCCCGTGGAGAAGTGTATACTTGGGGATTTGGCAGGGGGGGCCGTCTAGGACACCCTGATTTTGACATACACAGGTATATATTCTGATTTTATATAATTAAGTCCACTATTCATAAAGTTACTGTGACATGGGACGTATATTGTAAATGCTTACCAATAACTTTTCTATAACCATGTGTGTATTAAGGGATTGACGTTTCAATATGGCTTCCATTTTTAAGCACCTTCAACCTAGTGTCTTGACCAAGATGCTGGACAACTTAATAGTGCTTTTTTAAATTAAAAGCCTTGGTCTTTCTGGTAGTCTTTAACTAACATCCGCTGACTGAAATGATTTTGGCAGCGTACTCTTATGTTTAAAAAGCGTTTCTAAATATTTGTGTGAGAAGAACTCTTGCTTCTGCAGAAATTTTACCACAAGCCTGCATGAAAACTTGTTTCAACCTACTGCTATCTACCTTTCAGCGGTTCTTCCAATGTATTTTATTTGTTTAGGACTGTGTGTATGACTGTCAGCTGATTGTATATTTGGATAGTTGCCGGTTGGATTACATTTCACTTTGCTTGTAGTGGTCAAGCTGCCGTTATCACTCCTCGACAGGTGACTTCTGGTCTGGGTTCTCGCAGAGTGAAGGCAATTGCTGCAGCTAAGCATCATACTGTTATTGCTACTGAAGGTGGGGAAGTGTTCACCTGGGGATCTAATAGAGGTAAATATGATGTTCATATAAGTTTTTAGTTGTGACTATATAACCTCGGGCAGCCCTGCCCTGTCTTACTATTTTCTTAAGTATAACATTTTATATTTCTCCAATTATCAGTTATTACTAGGGAAAAGAGTTTGGCTTTTATGTCTTATGCTGTGTACAGTAGGTTGAAAATTTTTTGAGAATGGCATAGAAAGGTTATTCTTTGTATCATTTATTCATTTATGGATGGGTGTCATTGATGTCTTTTCTATTTTTACTTTTTTATGCAGAGGGACAGCTTGGCTACACTTCTGTAGATAGCCAACCAACACCTCGAAGAGTGACTTCTCTGAGGTCAAAAATTGTTTCTGTTGCTGCGGCAAACAAGCACACAGCTGTAGTTTCTGATTTAGGTGAAGTTTTCACCTGGGGTAGCAATAGTGAAGGCCAGCTTGGTTACGGCACCTCGAACTCAGCATCTAATTACAACCCACATGTGGTTGAATACTTGAAGGGAAAGAAATTAATTGGTGTTTCTGCTGCTAAATATCATACAATTGTATTAGGATCTGATGGAGAGGTAACTATCTTGCATAATGTTGTTCATTTTAATTTTCTTCTATGAGAGTAACTTTATTTTATCTAGAACAAGGTTTGGGCTCTAGATAAATAGTGTTTTGCATTTTCGACCATTGTATTATTATGAGGATAGTGGCATTTTGATGTTGCCTATGAAAATTGGTGTTGCAAGACATTTTGTTTCTTGCCTGAGGCAGGGTTACTCAACGAGCATGCTGTTTTTCTCTGATCCCATTGGGATCCGATCCCCTCCTGCTTGTTTGGGGGAAGGGGGGGAGGCGGGGTTCCTTGGGGACATTATGCTTAACTGTTTTAATATTCATAGACCCGTGGGTATGGAGGATAAACATTTTGTCATGATTTAGTTCTATGTAGAGCTTAGTTAGAGGTAATTTGCCATAAGTTATTTCTTTTTCTCGGCACTATTAGTTGTAGGTTTTCATTGTTATATTCTAATGTACTTGTTTGGCAGGTATACACTTGGGGACATCGTCTTGTTACTCCAAGACGTGTAGTAATTTCTAGGAATTTAAAGAAAAGTGGAAGCATTCCTTTGAAGTTTCATCGTATGGAACGACTTCATGTGATTTCTATAGCTGCAGGAATGGTACACAGTATGGCTCTGACAGATGATGGTGCATTATTTTATTGGGTTTCCTCAGATTCTGATCTTCGATGCCAACAGGTTTGGACTAAATAAATTTCTTTTTCTGTTCTTTTCTTTTCTTCATTTTTTTTACTCGTGATGATCTAAGACAAGAAGCTGATTCAAAACTTTTTTCCCCCTTCTTTTTGTCACAAAATTGTGTGCAGATGTATGCCATGTGTAGTAAAAATATAGTGAGCCTATCTGCTGGAAAGTACTGGACTGCAGCAGTTACAGCTACAGGTGATGTTTACATGTGGGATGGAAAGAAAGGTAAGGATAAGCCACCTGTTGCAACTCGTTTGCATGGTGTGAAGAAGGCTACAGCAGTTTCAGTTGGTGAAACACATTTGCTTATTGTGGCTTCTCTCTACCATCCTAGCTATCCTCCCAGCACAATTGAGAATATTCATACGCTGAAGTTGGATAACAGGGATGATGTGGGAGAGTTAAGTGAAGAGATTTTATTTGAGGATATGGAAACCAATAATATGATATCTAGTACACAAACTGATAATTCTGGGCAACAGTCTGTACCAAGCTTAAAAAGCCTTTGTGAAAAGGTAGCAGCAGAGTATCTTGTGGAGCCACGAAATGCCATACAGCTACTTGAGATTGCCGATTCTCTTGGAGCAGATGATTTGAAAAAGTATTGTGAGGTACTGTTATTGACTTCTACACAAATTTGAAATACAATTAATATCAAATTGGCCCGGTGCCGTTGCTTCTTGTTAAGACTTATTTTCTTTTTGAATTTTTTTTACCTGTGCTAATGGTGGGACATATACAAGTCAGTTTAATAACCATCTAAAAAAAATTTCTTGAAAATAGTATTATGGAGCATTAGACATATTGCATGTAATTTTGCAATTCCGGTGGTCATTGATGTTATATTTAGCTGGGTGTTTCTTTATGTGGTAAATGGTGTGATATACTGAAGTTGTTGTCTACTGATTTCAGGAGATCGTCATTCGCAACCTTGACTATATTTTTACAGTTTCACCGCATGCAATTGCAAGTGCTTCACCAGATATCCTGGCTAATCTTGAGAGTTTGTTAGATCAGAGATCATCTGAACCATGGAATCACCGTCATCTCCCTACTCCAACTGCTACTTTCCCTGTCATCATTAACAGTGAGGAGGATGAAAGTGAGATGGAATCTCAAAGAATTCGCGATGAACCCAAGAAACTGTGTTCATTGACATTGGAGAAAGATCAAAACTCTTTTGTACAGCCCAGAGATGATCCTAATCAAGGAATCTCCAAAGCAGTTCGAGCTCTAAGGAAGAAGTTGCAGCAGATTGAGATGCTTGAAGCTAAGCAGTCCAATGGATGTGTTCTCGATGATCAGCAGATTGCAAAGCTTCAATCTAAGCCAACTCTTCTGAGCTCACTTATGAATCTAGGTGTTCCTCTTGAGACTTTACATAAAGAATCCTCTTCTGTACTGTCAGAAGGGAAAGGTACTAAAAAGAGTAAAGTATCAAAAAAACAGAGGAGGAAGAGCCACAAATCAAGTGTATTGCAAACAGAAGCTGAATCTGTTTGTTCTGGGACTGGAGTAATTCCTGAAGCCGTGAAGTACTTGTCGGGCATTGATATCTTGGAGGTTCCTAAGACAAAGGTTGGTTTCTCATTGGAAGAGATTGTTAATTAGATTAACACCTTTTATACATTGAGTTGAATATTTCATTCTTACAAGAAATAGATCTTCAAGAATTGCCTGCCTTAGCTTACTTACTGTCATAGATCGTTTTTAATTAAGGCTTTAAATTATATTCGATAGGTGGAAGCTGACATTTGTGAACAAGCTGCGGCTGCACAAGGTGTAAAGGAGTCAGCTTTCATTCTTCAGGAGAATGATTCTTTAGAGGTGCCGAAAACCAAGGGCCAATCGCCTAAGGTTTCTAAGAAGAAGAGCAAGAAAGGTGGCCTTTCTATGTTTTTGAGTGGCGCTCTCGATGATGCTCCTAAAGAGGTGGCTTCCCCACCACTGACGCCCAAAAATGAGGGTCCTGCATGGGGTGGGGCCAAGTTTTTTATGGGTTTCACTACACTTCGTGAAATCCAGGATGAACAGAGCAAAACTAAGGAGAATCAACCAGCTAGGAGCAAAGATCAAGCAGAAAATGTTTCTGATTGTGGAAGTGGAGCGAAGATACGACTGAGTTCATTTCTTCCTTCCAGTCCAATACCTGTTGTATCAACTCGCAGTTCCCCAGTTTCCGATGGAGAAAAAAGTACCCCAACTTGGGCTGCTTCAGGAACCCCTCCTCATCTCTCTCGTCCTTCTCTTAGGGACATCCAGATGCGGCAGGTTTGTGAACTAATGCTTCCTCTGACATCTCTGTGTGTTTCTATGTCAGTGATTTTGTGATGTTTGCTGTCAACCACTGGGAGAAATTTCTGTGTCCCTTACTCTCCTATGCGTATTTAACTTGCATCCAATATCTTGTTGCTTTTTAATGTCCTGGTGAGGTTAAATTGAACTGACATATTTTCTTCAAAACAGGGAAAGAAGCATCAAAATATTTCCCATAGTCCAAAGACTAGAACAGCTGGATTCAATATAACCACCAGTCAAGGTTCACCATCTGATTCTTCTGGTGTTACCCGTTGGTTCAAGCCAGAAATGGATACACCATCCTCAATTCGATCAATTCAGATTGAGGAGAAGGCTATGAAGGATCTCAAGCGCTTCTACAGCAGCGTTAAGGTTGTAAAAAATCAGTGTTGAGGCCATCTATCTATTTGCTCAGGTGGCAACAGATATTATTCCATTTTATTTTTTTTTTACTTTTCCTTCCCTTTTGGTTTTACTCCAGGGACTGCAAATTGGTCTGTTCAGATAGTTGCACTGTACATTCATTTCTTTCCAAATCAAAAGTGTAGTTTCTAGCCTCTTAGCACCCTGGTCCTTCATATCTGGCCATTCCTTTTTCAGCACTGAATATGACTAGGATGCTTACCTGTACTCAATTGTAAGTGTATCTGAAGATGAAGACTGGTGAATAATGATCCTGCACTAACATTAGTGGCAGCATCAAATAGTGTAGAATTTCAGAATAAGAGGGCATTCTCACTCCTATTGAAATAAATACCCACCGTAGGCGAGTAGCGCCTATCTCCAAGCCCTCCTCCCCTATATCATAGGCCCTCCTTCTGCAGTGGCCCTTTTGTATTATCTTCAAAGTTCCTCTATTTAGGTTGAGAGGCAATGCTATCTTCAGTTTGTGACTTTGTCATAATTCTTTAAAGATTTGGTCGTTTCTGCCTGCTGTTGATTAGGCAGCATTAGTATTAGGGAGCAGGAACAGAGCCGGGCGGGTTGCAAGGAAGATAATGTTTCAATACGAGTGTTATTATTCGAGCTACTAGCTAGAGCGATTCTGTTGCTTTGTGTACTGTGAGTGATGGTGGGTCAAAATTAGTCTATTGTTGTTAATGTTATTATACTTTGTTGTAAATATCTTATGGACAATTATTTGGTCTACTCTGCTTTGGCAGGTTTCTCTGTTTCTCTTGCTACAATTTTCTACTTTGAACTTTCTCATTTTCCAAACAACCCCGTCCTATCCTAACTTAGATTTTCGTGTTGCCTTTTGATTATTGAGCAATCTTCCTGCGATGACACTTGTGTTCCACAGGCCAATTATGCAAACTTTCAATAGCTCTGAATTTTGTGTAGTGGCTGGAGGACCACCTACCCATCCCCCCAACACAAGTTACTATAATTATTAGAAAGAGCATATTTTATATTCACTAAATTTTTATTATTTTTATAAGTGAAAATAAAAAAATTCCCTCATTTCGTTTACATTCTCTTTTCAATTCTATTTAAATATATTTGGCATGGAAAGGATGCGTTTTTTGAAACAGGGAAAAGGATAAGACATAATAAGAGATGAAAAGAGAGGGGAGGGAAAAGAAATGAAACGAACTGGAAAAAGAAGAAGTTTGATTGGATATGTTGTGGTCGTTGAGAGGAAGGAAGGTTGAGTTTGAAGCAGAACCTGTTTTATATGAAAACACAATAAACGTTCTAGATATAAGTAAAATGAACTTATACTTTGAAGAAAAAAATTACTCATGTACTTAATATATAATATATCTAACTAATTTTATTATATTAAGTAAATTAGTTAATATAAAATATTTTGTGTAAAATATCATAATTAACTCCCTTAACTCTTTTCTTTCTTTTACTTGATTATTATAGAGGGAGGATCAATATGGGTAATTTAAGAAAAAGTTGATAAATATAAAAAATATATCTTATAATTAAAATTAGAATTAACTTCTCAATTAATTATTACATTAACAACTAGAGCAGATTATAAAGACAAAATTAGCATAGGGAGATACAGGAGTGGATGAATATAGTGTTCAAAATATATAGTATGATTATATTCCCATTATTCCCAACAAAAGAAGTACATATCCTAACTGAATCTCGTACTCACTCAAGTTCTAAACAATCATGCTGGTTTTGTCGTATATATCAATTGGATATAGTGCTATAGTCATGAGAGTCAATCAACAATGTCCCTTTTATCTCCTAAACATGTAGCAGTTATATAACTTTTTGACAATCATGCCAATTTTAATTATATCAATACTAATTAATGACATGAGCGCATGCAGCGCAGATATGCATTAAAATTAGGCTATCAACCCATCTGACATCCAATGACCCTACACACAACATTATTACTCTTCCCACTTAATATATGGAGCAGGTTTACTTGCTTCGGCCTATGTCTTCAGAAATAATAAATAAGTTATAATATTATTCAACACTTGACGGAAGAAAACACATCTCCTAAGGGCAGTAGTTGAATAGTAAGAATCCTTGCTATTACGTGGAAGCGTAACGAATAGGGCTTTGTGATTCTGGCTTGGCGCATAGAATTATGCAGTTAATTAGCTTTGTCCTTTCCACCAAGTAAGAACAGTGATATGCAGAAAAGTGATTGAATTTGACCATATTGTATATTATTATGAGATGGTTCAGATGATATACAGTAACTGAATAGTAATTTTTTTCGGAACGTGCGTACACAGTCAAATTCGAGTAACAGTAGCATCATGTACTTAAAGGCAAGAGGGGAAGTGACAGTTTTCCCTTCAACATGGACGAGATACCTATATCGATCATCTCCAATCTCCATGCATATGGTTGCTCTATGAACATCTTTTCTTTTCTTTTCTTTTGGATACGTGAGTGCAACGACTCATATAACTTTAAGTTATACGTAATGATAAAAAAGAAAAAGGCAACCCATATGGGACCCCTAGCCTTTAATTTGGTCATGGTTGAGTGCTTTGATTTTTTTCTTTATAGGCCTGAAAAAGTCTGATCAGCTTCGAAGAAAATAAATCTGTGGGGGTTCGTCTTCCTCTCATAAAGCTATAATGAATCTCCTTATTAGAACAAGACAACATCGATCACTCCCCCCGTTTTCATTATTATATTCCTACAAATGACCTGTCTATCACGTTCTTCCCCTTCTTTAAGTTGAATGATTTACTGCTTAGTGGCGTACTGATTGAGAACTTGAGTGCTTGCAGGCCTTATTATTCTTCTTGAACCTGCAGAAAGACAGAGAGAGAGAGCCATCAAGAAGCTGTATATAAAGGGGTGTTCAGTATTGCAAAATATATACATCTGCATTTATTGCTCGTCTCTCTCTCTCTCTCTGATCTGATGAGTGAGATTGAGAAAGAGAGGATTTGACGAATCATTCATGGTAGGGAGATGAAAGAAGGAAAGGCGGCGCAGGGAATGAAGCTCGATCCGAAATTATAATTGTCTCTATTAACCCATATATACTTGGCTTGCTGCATGAAGTTTGATCCAAGATCATCGCGTATCATATATTATCTTTCTACTTGGTTTATTAATTATTATTACAATTACAACTACAAAAAATATTTTGTCTGTGTGTTAATATATATAGCTTTGATATATGCATGGGAAGGGACTGATTTCGGACCAGGCTTCATTCTCACGCCCAGCTTTCCCTGCATAGAATGAAGCAACCAGCAACTATATATATATATATATATATATATATATATGAAAGGTAAGCCTTCTTTTCGATCTCTTGCAGAAAGATGGGAATGATCTAAATAGTTTTACCAATTCCAACAAATTTTACTATTTTTCTTAAACTTGCTCTCCAGATACACTATGAATTTGTTTTTACTTATTAATTTTCTCTAACCCTAGAAACTTGCATTGAGAGAAATGAATCAACTTGATCGATCAAGCTCCATGTACTATTTCCATAAAGCACTCTATCCTCCGAATAAAAGAAACGGAATGTTGAGAAAGAGCTTTATTTCTATGAAAACTAAGTTGATCTAGATTTTGCTATCCATCGTTTTAGTGATTTCATGAAAGGCACCTTTATATATATATATATATATATTTGGTTGTATTTGCGAGAGGATGAGGCTATAATTTCATGAATGGAAAAAAATACGAACGTCAAAGATATGACGATGTACTGTGCCTTCTTCCTACTTTCTACTTCGATCTGACGAGGCAAAGCTTCTTGCAGTAAAAGATGAAAGAGAGAATATCAATAGGCATACACATGATAGCTAAGCTAAAGGGAAAACTGTATAAAAAGATTTAAAGGTCAGAAATTTGGGAATCACCATGAACTTATATATAAGCAAAACCCATCACAGCTGAAGAAATTGAACTCCATTGTGCATGCCTTAAAGAGAACCAGTCAGTTGAAGCTGGTAATGATCATCATCACTATGCTAAGCATTTTCTTCTCTGCAATTTCCATTAATGAACTTTATATTCTCTCTCCCCTTTTGTCCTGGTCTCTTTCTTTGTGATTCTTGAAGTGAGTTGTTCAATTATATTGTGCATTCTTTTGAGCAGTAAAATGCTCATCACCTTTCTCTCCCACCATTCCCGATGAAGCTTGTGAACACTGAACAACTTAAATGGGATATGATACTTCTTTCTGCTCTGAGGATTCTTGCTATTGTATTTTCCCAGTCTCTAATAGCACCATGTATATGGAAGCTCCTCCGATGATATGAATCATGCAATGTAATATGGCCATGAATGCATAATGTAGCTTCATCAGTAGTGAAGTCTTGGGTTATGGATGCATAAGCAGTAGAAAGTCTACATGTTTTGAGCCAGCAAAGAAGTTTGGCATTGCTCATCATCTAGCTTAATAATTAGAACTATATTATAATCGTTTACCTCATTTAGTTTAGCTGTGCCTTGCGATTTATGTGATTATGAGACTAAAATATCTACGAGTGAGCCCGTAGTCTAAATGTCTAATAACATGTGAGCTTTCTTTATGAATGGGAGGTTGGAGGTTTGATCTCACAACGTTAATTCCGGTCCCTCTAAATAAAAAAAATACATGGGTTAATTTTTTGTTGGCCGGGAAATAAACACATTATTGGTTGAAATTAGAAACACTATTTATTGTGGGCTTGGGCTCCGATTGTTGCCCAAACACAAATAAGAAACACTATATATTACTATGATTTCCGTGGGGCAAAGGGGAAGCCCCTGGTTCCAGAGCTTGTTATTTGGAAAGGTTTACAATTTTATGCACAACCTAGACAAATTAATGTGGTTCAAACAGCAAATCATGGGGATCTTAAATGGACTCTTCCACCAGAAGGATGGTTTAAATTGAATGTGGACGGTGCTATGTCAAGATCTGGAGGTGTAGCAGGTTGTGGTGGTTTAATAAGGAATTCTATGGGTTATTGGGTTATGGGTTTTACTCATTTTATTGGATCTTGTAGTGTTTTTGAAGCGGAACAATGGGCTATCTTGAAAGGGCTTACAATGGCATGGGATCATGGATATAGGAAGATCATCCTTGAGTCTGATTCGAAGCTCCTTATTGAGATGTTGGAAAGGGAGGATAATAATCAGATTGACAACCTACACTTTCTACGAATTAAGAACCTGATGAGTAGGTTGAAGGAGGTGCAATTGGAATATATTCCGAGAGAGATGAATCAAATGGCGGATGCACTTGCAAAGATGGGTATCTCCAAGTCTTATTTTTATACTACTTGCCCTATCCAATTGAGGGATAGATTGGCTTCTGAGTGTTTGAGATTAATTTCTCCATTAGTGTAACTAGTTCATTGGGCATTGCCCTCTTTAGTATCAAAAAAAAAAAAAAAGCGAAAGGGGAAGAAAAGTCTAAGCTAAGGTGCCGTTTGGTAGGCGGGAAATGGGAATCGGGAAAAGGAACAGTTCCTCATTTCCCTCCTTGGACGCGTTTGGTAGGCAGTCGGCAGTCAGCAGTCAGCAGTCGGCAGTCAGCAGTCAGCAGTCGGCAGTCAGCAGTCAGCAGTCGGCAGTCAGCAGTCAGCAGTCGGCAGTCAGCAGTCAGCAGTCAGCAGTCGGCAGTCAGCAGTCAGCAGTCAGCAGTCAGCAGTCAGCAGTCCAGCACCCCTTTTCCTTTGGAAAAGCTCTTCCAACGTACAAGGGAAAATGTTGAAGCCTCGAAGGAAACTCTTCCCACGTTGCCTTTATAATTAATATGGGTAAATGAGACAAGGGTATTTTGGGGATTTTGTATTTTAGTATTTTCTTTTTCTAACTTTTGCATATCACGCGGCCAATATTTCCTCTTCCTTTTCCTTCTCCGAGATACCGTGCTCAGTAAATTAACGAAAGAGAAAATCGAAACAAGTGGGATCGAAGTACATTATTTTTTGAAATTAGGATCATCATTATTATGATTTACCTGGAGCTTGGGTTTCCAGAAAGTGAAGGGGAAGAAAAGTCCGAGATACCGTATTCAGTAAATTAACGAAACAGAAATTCAAACCAAGTGGAAATTATTAATGACATTGCATTATAGAGCAAAGATTTGGCCTGGCCAGAGACAAGATCAAGTTCGCTCATATCAGTATAAGCAAACGAGGTTGCATGATTGATACGAAGATCACATGTCACAAACGTTAAACATATTTGGCTTAATTAGAATTAGCATGACTAAAAGCTGATCATTATCAGTTAATTACTACAAAATCAATGCTTAACATATCACTTGAAATATTTTTTCCACCGCCATCCAAAAAGCATACCACTACAGAATCAGCTTCACAGTTGACTGCGAGTCTTTCCTCTTTCTTCTTCCTTCTTTTTGAAGCCATACAGGGATTGACTATAAGTCAATGTTTGTTATCTATAAATGACCTTGAGTCTCATTCCACTCCACAAAGCACGCCGTGTTCTTCATTTTCTGAGGCCCAAAACAATCCCAAACATGCTTAACTCTAAGCTCGGCCTCTGCCTCTTTTGTCTGATTGAGATTTTCTGTATCTTTTCATGTATTGCAGGAAATTCCGGGAAGAGTTGCGTAGAGACAGATAAGCAAGCTCTTGTCAAGTTAAAAGATGGGTTCATTGATGAAGGGGGCATTCTTTCTTCATGGAAAAGAGAAGTTGATTGTTGTAAGTGGAAAGGGATTTCATGCAATGATTTAACTGGTCATGTCACCCAGTTGAATCTCCAAGCTTCCAATGATTCCCCTAAATTGAAAGGTACTATAAGTTCCTCATTGTGTGAATTGCAACATCTTACTTTGTTGGATCTTAGCTTTAATGACTTTGAAGGACAAATTATCCCAAAGTGCTTCGGTTCACTAGAGAATTTGACAGAGTTGAAACTGAGAAAAGCTAAACTCCGTGGCAACATTCCTAGTGAATTGCAGAATTTGTCCAATCTTCAAACTCTTGACCTTGGTGGTAATTACAATGTAATTTCGAATAGCCTTGAGTGGGTTTCTCACCTTTCTTCTTTGAGATATCTCGATTTGGCGCAAATTAATCTAATTCGAGCAACTGATTGGCAATCAACAATAAGCAAAATCCCTTCTTTAATAGAGCTTCACTTAAATTACAGTCACCTTCCTGAAGTCAATCCCAAACCCTTTAATTACCACGTGAACTCTTCCACTCATCTGAGAGTCCTCAATCTTGGAGGAAATCGTTTGAGCTCTTTAACTCTCTCTTGGGTGTTTAAATTCAGCAAATCCTTCGTCCGTCTCAACCTCTCATCTAATTCATTACAGCATATTGCTCCAGATGCTTTCATAAACATGACTTCTCTTCAATATCTTGATCTTTCTAACAATAAGCTTGAGATTAGCTCGGTGAAATTCATTTGTAATCTCTGCCAACTTAAAGGGTTATTTTTGTCTTCCAACAAATTGTCTGGACAACTTAGCCATTGGATGCAACAATCATGCTGTTTCCAAAATCACGTACAGGAGTTAGATCTGAGTCAAAACCCATTCATCAGAGGACCATTGCCTGATTTTTCATCATTTTCATCTTTGGTGACACTGCGCCTTAGAAATACCAGTCTCTGTGGGTCCATTTCACAAGTCCCACAATCATTCAGGCCACTGCATAGTCTTAAACATCTGGACCTAGGCTACAACAATTTGAGTGGGTTATGGTCTGAGTTGACACAAGTTTTATCATTAGAGACTCTAGATCTGTCCAACAATGAGATTAATGGGACTCTTCCAAGCACTCTGGGTCAACTTACTAGTCTTGATACATTGATACTTTCTTCAAATAATTTGAGTGGAGTGATTAGTGAAGCACACCTATCAACTCTGTTAAATTTGAAAATTTTGGGTGTTTCCCATAATCTCATTTCTTTCAACTTCAGTTCAGATTGGGTGCCATCTTTTCAACTGAATCAATTATCTGCATCATCATGTAAATTGGGTCCTAACTTCCCATCGTGGCTGAAGAACCAAAAGAGATTGGAGTTGCTATATATTTCTGATGGGGGAATCTCAGATACCATTCCTGAGTGGTTTTGGGACTTGACTCCTGGTTTGAAATACTTGGATCTTTCCAATAACAAAATCCATGGCGGCTTGCCAGAGATCGCTAGGCCACAAGGACTGAGTTTTCTTGACATGTCCAATAATTTGTTGTCCGGAAGACTTCCAAATTGTTGGGGGTATTTTCAAGACTTGGAGTTTCTGAACTTAGCATTCAATAATTTGTCGGGCAAAATACCCAATTCAATTGGTACTTTGAATCACATCAAGTCTATACATTTAAATGACAACGACTTCTCTGGCGAAATGCCATCTTTAATGAATTTACCCCAGTTGGTGTTCATTGATTTTGGATGCAACCATTTGAGTGGAAACTTGCCTACATGGATAGGGACATTGCCTAATTTGATTGTTTTGGGTTTACGGGGAAATAAGTTACTAGGAAACATACCTACAAGCATATGTAATCAAAAACACCTTCAAATCTTGGATCTTTCTCAGAATGAGATTACAGGAATCATACCTTCTTGCCTCGATTCCATGTTTGCCATGACAAGTACACTTTGGGGAGATCTCATTTCTTATTCAAATGGGGATCATGAATGGGAAACTATTGATTCCATTTTCAAGGACAGACCAATTATGGTATGGAAAGGACTCGCATTAAAGTTTAATAAACTTTGGGCAAGTATAGCAATAATTGACCTTTCTTGCAATCAGTTACAAGGGGAGATCCCTGACGGAATAACAAAACTTTCAGCATTGATTGGGTTGAATCTTTCAAGTAATAATCTCACAGGATCCATTCCCAATGACATCGGGCAACTACGACATCTGGAATGGCTTGATTTGTCGAGGAACTCTCTTTCTGGTAGAATTCCAGCTAGCTTAACAACCGTGGATTTTCTTGGGGTCTTGAATTTGTCCTTCAACAATTTATCCGGAGAAATTCCACAAGGCGGGCCATTGAGCACTTTTTCAGCTGACAGTTACGAAGGAAACCGGGGACTTTGTGGCCCACCTCTCACTGAAGAGTGTCCAAGAGATGCAACAAGTTCTGGTCATCTAATAATCTCGGGATTTTACATCAGCACGTTTTTAGGATTCTTCACTGGATTTTGGGGAGTTTGTGGAACTTTAACCCTCAAAAGTTCGTGGAGACGAGCCTATTTTCAATTCTTCAGTGACATGAACGATTGGATTTATGTCCAAGCATTCCTCTTCATGGCAAGATTGAAGAGAAGATTTCAAGACCAAGAGGTAATTCAACTTCCATCATAACTCTTTATATTATCATTCATAATAATCCATTTGATCCACTGAGAGCAGTACAACATATTATATTATTATAAAGACTCCCTATAAGATTGATTGGTGATACCAAGTTGTGAATATTCCCAAAAATGCGCGGACACAACTAAGCGAAATATAATAATATGCATACACATATATTATGGAGTATCAATATTTTTTAGGATGGATGTGTTAATTCATGAATATTTAGGTGCATGCAGGAGCACATCGCTGAAACTGCTAGACTACGGCTATGGCGGCTGGGACCTCTGCTTATGAGGCTCATTGACTCATTCAATGCTAAAATAAAATAATGCAGATTATTGTTATTGTTATTGTTGTTGTTAATATTATTACCCATTCTCGTTTTTCTTTTCCGTTGTTAAAAATTTGTTTTCGGTTTGAATGTGTAAACTAAAACTTATGAGAGAGATGATAATAAATCAATGCACGCTGGTTCAGTTACGATGACTTACAATTTATTTTAAAGTTATATATTACATTTTATTTATCAATCAGTATCTTAATCTTATTTATGATTTAATTTTATTCATAGACTCTTTAATTTTAAACAATTTTATTATAAAAAGATTATATGTAAAATTATATTATAAATAATATTAGTATACTAAAAACCTATAAAAAATAAAATTAAAATATTAAGGGTTATATAACCCTTTATTTTATATTATATTTATCATATCTGTGTAATTTTTATTTAATGATTTGTATCATTTTAAATAAAGGACACGAAGATAATTTCTCCCATTAATTTTCTTATGTTGTTCTTTCTAATTCTATATATCAATATCCCTTTGAATTTGTAAAGCTAGTCCTGATTTAATTGTGAGCAACGGGGATTGGAAATCATGTAAATGTAAAAGGAAGACACGTGGCTTAATTCGAGGCCTTACTTGTTCTATGAACATCCAGAAGTTTCATGTCAACGCCCCCATTTTCAAAGATCAAGATATATATATATATATATATATATATATATATATGCTGATTTGGATTTAACTTTATTTTAATTTAAAACTTCACTGTAAGCTGTCGCCTCCAAATACGACCAAGACGCATCAATATGTTCAAAACAAACGTTACGTAGAGGAATCATCCATTGACCAACCATATCATTCCAATATTTGGAATAATCAGAAACTGCGGCAGGATTCAATCACTTACCCAATTTATTAGAACACGTGCAATTTTTAAAGCGCTACCTAGCATTTAGGGTGTATTTGGATTAGTTTTTGGAGAATAGATTTTGGAAAGAATAGATTCTAGAGAATAAATTTTGGGAAGAATAGATTCTGAGGAGAATAGATTTTGGGAAGAATAGATTTTGAAAATAGAGATGTTTGGATGATTAATAGTAGAATCACTTTTTATATTAATAAATTACTAAAAAGGGTATGATTTGATTAAAGTATGAGAGAGGAGAGAGAAGAAATAGGAGAGAGGAGAGAGTGTAGAGAAGAGAGAGGAAAGAGGAGATAGTGTGAAGAAGAGAGAGAAGAGAAATGAGAGAGGGTATAAGAAAAAAAGTAGGGGTAAAATAGTAATTGGATAATCTATAAGCTCTCTTACAGTTCTAAAATCCATTTTCAGTAGCTTATTCAAAACCATGGTTTCAAACCGAAGTTTTGTCCAAAATTAATTCTGGACAAAAATGGCTGTTTAGCTCAAATTTTGTCAAATTGAGATTTTGTTCCAAAATTAATTCTGAACAAAAATTGATGTTTGTGTGAAATTTTTTCAAATCGAAGTTTTGTTCAAAATTCATTCTCAAATGCTGAATCCAAACACGCACTTAGACCAATTCAGAAAAAACATCCCTCCCTCTCTTGAGCCATCCGCTTATTAATACCGTCAAGGGAATTAGAGATCTGATTACTATTACTTCACATTTAATTTCATTATATACATTTTAATATGTAAATAAATTCTTAAACTGTAACCTTGTTTTTTTCAAATAGAAAATATAAATAAATAAAATTATAGTAATAAAAGTTGACCTAATTTTGACAGTATAAAATTACAAACATTTTTATATTAAGTCTAGTTTGGAAAAGTGTCTTATCTTTTCCTCGGGATGCTGATTTGAGTGGGAACAGATTTAGGGTCCCTTTATTATTTATTAATTTGTTGGTTCGTCTTTGAAATCTTCCCTCAAATCTTTAACGGCACTCACATTCACGGGATAAGGTTCGCTTTCGAGACAACTCACCCACGTCATTACTCCTGAACTTGTTCTTTTATGTTCTGAGAGGAGCTGTCAGCCATTATATTTTTTAAAAAAAATTGAGGAGCTCAAATGTTCTATTCAATTATAGATTACTGTCCGTCCCACGTATAGATATATATGGTTTGATCAGATAATCCATTCAATTCAATGGAAGGATTGAATCGATGACGTTCTAAGGTGACCAGGATATTTAATGGACATACAAGGAAAAATATCATCCATCTAGCTATTCCGGATCAGAAAAAAATAGATATTAATTATATATACCCATTGATATAAATACGCGCATATCAAAAATAAAAATTATGGGAAAAAAGGGAAATTTGATTTCATCCCTAACCCAAAAAAAACAGACGATTACTATTAAAAATAAATCCAATTAGAAGAAAAGTAATCCATCCCCATCCCTAAAGACAAAAGCTAATAAACTCAATATAGAAGGAAATAAATTGAATTGAATTTCATCCTGCATGAAAAAGTTTCCCTTGTCGTTGAAAAGAAGTTCAATTCTCATGTAAATTCTGAATCCATGATTACTATAAAAAGATATCTCAATTGAAAACGTAGATAAGATCGTGAGTCATATTATACTAGAGAGCAAATTCAGAGGGGACTACGGCGCGCGGGCGCGCGGGCGTGCTCGAGCTTTCTATATATGTAGCGTGCTCGAGCTTTCTATATATGTATGTATTGGAACTCTCTGTATTATTTGCCATTATACTTCCACTTTTGAAACAAGCGATTTGCCATTGTCGGCAAATAAATCGCTCTCTTTCTCTCCGTCTTTTCGGTATTAACTCAGATCATTTTACTCCTCTAGTCTCCTTCCGCATTTCATTTTTCTCCGTTTCTATTCTTTTCTTTGATAAGCTTATCAACTTCACCGTAAGCGAATTTTACATTTTTCTTATGTGAGTTTCTGTTTTGCATTCCGGGTCGCGATTTTCACGCGGGCTATTTTCTGTTTTCCGTTACTGCTTAACTTGGGTTTATTTGAGATCTTCTGTTGGGATTTTACTTGAGATTTACAGGATTTTCTGTTCAGTTCGTGATTTCGATTACATCGTTTTAGATATTATTGATTTATTATATAAGGCTGGTTGATCAAGCTTGGAATCTTATCCTGTGTCCTTCCTCCATTCCTCTTTCCCCCCTTTTGCTTTCTGTTCGGCGTTTCGTATTGGCTCCATTTAGCCCTGATATATATTCTGATCTCACTGTGAAGTTGAGCTGATCGAGGAAAAGGAATGGCGAAAATCCTTGTGGGGCTTCTGCTCCTTCGCTGTTGCTTTGCCATGGCAGAGACGGAGTACGCCAAGTATAAAGATCCTAAACAGCCATTGAATGTTCGGATCAGGGATCTCATGAACAGGATGACTCTGGAAGAAAAAATTGGGCAAATGACACAGATCGATCGCAGTGTTGCTTCATATGAGGTCATGAACAAGTATTTCATCGGTACTGTCACCTTCTCGTCTTTGTTTTGTCTTCTCTCGGGTTTTTTCATTCTTATGCAAGATGGAGTGAGTAAAGACAACAAACATATATGACAAATCTAAAATGTTAATTATTTTCGTTCCTCTGGAAGATTGCCATTGTTTCTTCCGATTTTGTTTGGGTGGGGAAAGGAATTAGGGATAAGAACAAACGTTTGAGCGAGATTGAAACATCACTTTTGCAGGGAGTGTGCTAAGTGGAGGAGGAAGTGTGCCGAAGAAACAGGCTTCAGCAGAAGATTGGATAAACATGGTGAATGAGTTTCAGAAAGGCTCTTTATCCACCAGACTGGGAATTCCCATGATTTATGGGATTGATGCAGTTCACGGCCATAACAACGTGTATAAGGCAACAATTTTTCCTCACAACGTTGGTTTAGGAGCCACCAGGTAACTTCCCAATATGCTACATATTAATGCCTGCACGATAATTGAACATTAAAAGATTTTCATACGCACCAAAACCAAGTTGAAGGTAGGTGGAAAAAAAACAAACAATGGTCCCCCCTAAATATTGTCATAAAAAGAAGGTCCCAACTAAAAAAATGATTCCTACATTCTCTTTGGTAGAGTTGATTCCCACTTTCGAACTGATGAATGGGAAGCAAGGGCATGTTCTCTCTCTGTTTTTTTAATTATTGGCAAAAAATTAGAAAGAAAATAGTTAATAAGGCAAGTTTACCTACACGAGTAAACGACAAAATAATTAATGAAAAACAGTTTGCGGCCTGGAAGCTTACCGAATGCTGATGGGTGCTGACGTTATTAAACAAATTTTTATCAATAAATTATTTCACGATTAACTGCACATGTAATGGTTTTTACCAAAAATAAATAAATAAATAAAAATATGGCCCGTGCCATGTTATTTTCTGTCTCCACCGGATCATCGTTAATAAATATTATCATTTTCAGTTATATTATGCTTATATATTCACATATTTATATCTATGTTTTTATAAAATATAAAAGTTATAAAAATTGTATTTATAAATAATATGATTTATCTTATATTTTATGTGAATGAATCACAAACTGGTTATTTTATTTCGCTAGAATTGTTGTTCTGGGAAAAAGTGTTCCCATATTATATGTGGCATTTATATCTCTATTTTTTTGTTCGAAGTGTCTCGAAAAAGCCAAAAAATTTATAGAAAAAAATTAATTTTAATGATATGAATGAAAATGGAGGCCTATATTTAATTTTAATTTATTTTATATTTAAAGATATTTATTGTTAGGAGTATATGTATAGTTTAACTGTATTTTAATAATTTACATATAATCATGTTTTACATTTCGTCTTATCCCATTCATGAAGTTATTATTATCACCATGGCGCCTCAAGTATTAGCTGCTATAAATTGATTTTAACGCCCCTCCCCCTCCCCAAAAGCAAAAGAAAAATGGCTGGTGCATTCATATATAGGGCAAGATGTTCTGAGCTACTCTGCGTTTAGTACTTTAGTTCAATGGATGGGGGTTCATATCCATATTAATTAGCAAAGCAAAGGAAAATGTTTTAGTCTTTCCAATAGTGAGTCATATGAGATTGGGTTATGTTTCTGTACCTTGATGGAGTTTATGTCTGAACGAACAGGGACCCTGAAGTCGTTAAAAGGATTGGTGCTGCGACAGCTCTTGAAGTTAGGGCCACTGGAATTCCCTACGTGTTTGCACCTTGTATAGCGGTAATTGAGCAACCCAAAATTTGTTTCTTAAAGACAAATCAGTGTACTACGTGGCCTCACTCAACCTGGGTACGTTTGTGCAGGTCTGTAGAGATCCAAGATGGGGTCGATGTTATGAAAGTTACAGTGAAGATCCTAAATTAGTTCAAGCCATGACTGAGCTTGTCCCAGGACTGCAAGGTAACATGTCTCCTAACGAGCGCAAGGGTGTTCCATTCGTCGCTGGGAAGTAAGATTCCATGCTCTCACATCAGTGTGTTATTTAATTAGATTTTCCTATCCTATGGTAAAGTGTTCTGAGTCCCACATTGGATGGGTTTCAAAAAGAGCCTTATAAGCCTTAGTTCCCCAACCTCAACAATTAGATTTTTGTGGTGTGGTTCTTCTAAGGAATTGTGGTCCTTATATAAAGACGTGGGGAATTCATTGTGTCCTAAAGTTGACTTCTTTTTTTTGTGTTAGTTTTCTGCCCCGTTCAAATTACCTTTTCAACTACCTTGAATGCCAGAGTATCGGCATCACGAATTTGTTGCTTTCTAGTGTTTGATGAAGTGGCTTTTCTTGACACAGAAAGAATGTTGCTGCTTGTGCTAAGCATTATGTGGGTGATGGTGGAACGACAGAAGGAATCAACGAGAACAATACAGTCATAAGCAGGCATGGATTGCTTAGCCTTCACATGGCAGGCTACTATACCTCAATCATCAAGGGCGTCTCGACTGTCATGGTCTCTTATTCAAGCTGGAATGGAGTAAAGATGCATGCTAATCGTGACTTGGTCACTGGCTTTCTCAAGAACACACTCCGTTTCAGGGTAAATTAACTTCATTTTGAGCTTGAATTCCACCATTATGGCATTCATTTTGGTCTCTGACGGACATGTGATTTTGGACAGGGATTTGTCATTTCAGATTGGCAAGGAATCGACAGGATTACATCACCACCTCATGCTAACTACTCATATTCCATTCAAGCTGGAATCTCTGCTGGTATTGACATGGTAGGTATTGAATTCTGGTTTTTATTCATGTGTTCTTTCTTAATTCTCATTCTCACAATTTCTCTGTTATGATGTTGCAGATAATGGTTCCCTATAACTACACAGAGTTCATAGATGAACTAACCTCACAGGTGAAGAATAAAATCATACCCATGAGTCGAATTGATGACGCTGTCAGGAGAATATTGCGGGTCAAGTTTATAATGGGTCTTTTTGAAAACCCTCTGGCCGATCAAAGCCTTGTCAACGAGCTTGGGAGTCAGGTTTGCCAATTCGTCTTTTCTACTTCAGCAGACCTACTTATGCTACTAGCTAGATTCTTGAACTGGAATTTAATTTCGCACACTATGTTATCTTGATACTTACAGGAGCATAGAGAATTGGCTAGAGATGCAGTGAGAAAATCATTGGTCTTGCTAAAGAACGGTGAATCTGCAGACTCGCCTTTGCTACCTCTCCCTAAAAAGACTAAAAAGATACTTGTGGCTGGAAGCCATGCAGATAATCTTGGATATCAGTGTGGTGGGTGGACCATTGAGTGGCAAGGCCTTAGTGGCAACAATCTCACCAGTGGTACGTACAAATTTCTCCCCAACGAGTCTCATTGTTTAACATAGCCTATGGCACTCTAGTCCTGATATGAACAATATAATCTGATTTTCAGGGACCACAATTCTGTCTGCCATAAAAAGCAGTGTCGACCAGGAAACTAAGGTGGTGTACAAGGAGAACCCAGATGCAGATTTCGCGAAGTCTAATGATTTTTCATATGCCATAGTAGTCGTAGGAGAGCATCCATATGCAGAAAGTGTAGGTGACAGCATGAACCTGACAATCCCTGAGCCAGGTCCAAGCACGATATACAACGTGTGTGGGGCCTTGAAATGTGTGGTGGTTGTGATTTCTGGTAGGCCTGTTGTGATTCAGCCATATATGGAATCCATAGATGCTTTAGTTGCTGCTTGGCTTCCGGGATCAGAAGGTCAAGGTGTGGCAGATGTGTTGTTTGGTGACTATGGTTTCAGTGGGAAGCTTCCTCGGACGTGGTTCAAGACTGTTGATCAGCTTCCAATGAATGTTGGAGATGCTCATTATGATCCTCTCTTCCCATTTGGATTTGGCCTTACCACCAAACCCAACAAGGCCCCCTAGGCACTCACTAATCAGGGAAGTGCTCTTGTTGGGTTATATTTGTTGTTAATAAGCAACATCTTCCTTATTGTAATGGGAAGGTCAAGCTTATTATACGTTGTACAATTTGAGCCAACATTCCTCTATGGATATATGATCGTTTCTATCTTTTAATCTTTATTTTATTTTGAGTGTATTTTTTATGTTTTTGCTACAAAAGAAGCACGGACTTATTTTCCAAACAAAAAAGTCCTTGAATTATAATCACTCTTACCCGCTTAAACAAACTCCAAGTAGTTAAACCCTTTCTTTCTTTTAGAAAGAACGGAAGTTGAATAGGAATAAAATCAAAGTAAATCAAAAAAGTGGTATGCATGTCAATGATCATGCCAAAAAGGTGGTCCAGATTGTAGAGTTTATATGATTATTATCATATAAAATGTTACAATTAAATTTTATTAAATTAATAAAAAAAAATTTATACACATCAAATTTATCATTTCAACTTTTGATATGTCAATAAAATTAATGCTCATGTTTATATTCACATATCAATAAAAATCATATGTAAGTATAACTGTTTATTATAATTTATATAAATAATAAAAAATATATTTATATTTTATAAAAATATAAATTTAATTTTTATTATTATTATAAAGATTGTTTTTGTATATATTTTTTAAGTATTCTATTATAGCTATGGGCCTATTTGGATAGGATTTTAAAAATGGGCTTATGAAAAAAAAAAGATTTTTGAACAACTTATAGAAAATGGCTTTTAGAAAAGAGTTTATAAAAAAAAAGTAGTTTTGAATAAATGAGGGTTTTGATAGTTATTTTTAGAAATACTTTTATTATTGGTAAATTATAAAAAATGATTTGAGTATTAAATGAGGAGAGATAAGAGATGAGAGGATAGAGGGTGTAAGAAAAGAGACGAGAGAATATGTAAAAAAAATAGGAGAGATGATGTAAGAAAAAGTTAGAGAGAGGAGAGATAGTGTAAGAAAAAGTAAGAGAGATGAAAGATTGTATAAGAAAAAATAGGGGTAATATAATAATTAGTTAGTTTATAAGTAGTTTACTGTTCCATAAGTTACTCTAACTAACTTATATGAAATCTTAGTTTTAAACTATAATTTAGTCTAAAAGCCCGTTTAAATAAATATAACTGTTTGTTTTAAAATTTTTTTAAATTAAAATTTTATCCTAAAAGAATTTTTAAAATTTTAGTTTGATAAAAATCAAAACAGGCACTAGATCAATCCCATGACCGTATGGTGTTTAAACCATTTAAAGTTTTGTATTAAAAAAAAAAAAAAACACAGGCAGCTGCGTGGCCATTAAACCAGCGACGGTACATCGATGAGTCTTCGGACGGTCAACACAATGGTGTCGGCGGTGTCTTCTGACATAGTGATCCCTTCCGAACCCACACCCACCGGAATATTCCCTCTCTCCGATTTCGACCAGGTCAGGCTCTCCAGTCATGCCCCTCTCCTTTTTGTTTACGGACCCCGTCTAAACGATCAACCCTCCCTTCCGTTTTTCATTCAGACTCTCACCAAATCTCTAAGCCGAGCCCTGGTTCACTTCTATCCCTTGGCTGGTCAGTTACGTGAAATCCGAGGTGGTCGTTTTCAACTCCATTGCAATTCTATGGGAGCTCGGCTCTTAGAAGCCGTTTCGGTGGCCAAATTGGATTGTTTGAGTGATTTCCAGCCCAACCAAGGCGTGGAACAGCTCATGCCCAAGATTGATTATAATCTTCCCATGGAGGAGATTCCCCTCTTGGTGGTTCAGCTAACCAGATTCCGTTGTGGTGGTCTTACTCTTGGGGTTGCCGTGTCGCGTGCTATCGTTGATGGGGTTTCTGCTATGCGTTTCATGATTTCATGGGCTAGAATAACTAGAGGTGAGGGTTTAGATTTAAGCTCGAGTGAAATGCTATTTCGTGATTTAACTATTTTAGATTCGCGAAAGCCATGTACGACGCCGCGTTTTGATCATCCTGAATTTTCTCCTCCACCCCTTGGGGAGTCTAGCTTGGTGGATACAGAGGATGAGACTGCTACTGCTATTTTGAAGATAACAAAGAATCAAGTTCAAAAACTGAAGGAAAAAGCCAGTGATTTTGATCCTTCTCGACTGCCCTATACGAGTTTTGAGGTAATCTCTGGGGTGTTGTGGAGATGTGTCTGCAAGGCTCGGTACGAGGGAAATGGCAAACAACCAACGAGGTTGTCCACTTTGGTTAACTGTCGAAATCGATTGAGGCCACCTCTTCCTAATGCTTACTTCGGAAACGCAACGTTGCCCACTGTGACTAAAACGAATACGTTTGATGATGTCATGAGTTATTCCGTTGGGGAAATAACACAAGCATTGGAGAAGCTGACAGATGACTACGTAAGGTCAGCTCTTGATTATGTCGCAAGTCAGAAGGATGTGAAGTTGCTGAGGAACACTGCTCCTGGAAAATCTAAGGAAAACCCAAATCTAGTTATTGTTAGCTGGATGAATTTTTCATTTCAAGATGCTGATTTTGGGTGGGGAAAACCTGTTTATATGGGACCAGGAAATATCAACTCTGAGGGTAAAGCTTTCTTGATGAATGATGGCGTTAGTGATGGCTTCATTGTAGCCATACGTTTGCAAGCGTCACGTATGGTAGCTTTCAAGAAGTTGTTCTACGAGGAAACAGGACACAACATGTTTCATACTACTTCCAAAATGTGATGACTGTGAATTTGTGAGACAACTTTGTGTATATTCGGTAAGCTTCCGTCTGATAAATTTTCAATTATATATTACCCTCTATATCTTGCTGAATTCTCTCTCTCTCTCTCTCTGTCTCGTGGATGCAATACTATGGTTTGGATGAGACCATGAAATAATATTGTACCCGTGAGCTTAACCTAGGATGCATCCTCATGTTCCAGGCATGCATGCAGAATACTGAAACTGTTATACTGTTAATGTCTTGTGTTTGTGTGTAACTATTTTGAGACGCAGGACGAAAGAAGTCAGGGATTTGAAGGAAGAAAGTGTTGTTTCATGATCATAAGTAAATTGAAAGATCCTGAACTGACTAGAATGCACCTGCAAGCAGGGACCCCATGGTGAGCCAGTTTGACCCAGCCGTAATTGTGACTACAACTATTGTTAGAATTGTTTGGTTTGGTGTTGGGAGAATAGATTTTAGAGTGATTTTAGGGAATAGTTTTTATATGAAAAATGATTTTAAATAAATAAGATCCTATATAAGAATATAATTGTGAAGACTCTTCTTTGTCATTGGATTGGGAATTATTGAGGCTTTGTTCTTCTTCCACAAAATCATGATAAAAAAATAGAGGGTTTTTTAATAAAATTATGTATAATAATTATTACACAAATAATCTTGACTTGAGTTAGAGAGGGAATGTGATTATAATATTTGAGAGAAAATATGATATATTAACTAATTTAATTAATTTTTTTAATTTAATTAAATTATTTAAATATATTTTATATTATAAATTAGAGTAATATAAAAGTTTTGAGAGTTAGTGGTTCAAAAAACATGGTAAACTCTAGAAGTTTGAGCTCCTTATGAGTTTGAATTTTTTTTTAATTCTCTTCACACGTAATTTTTGCTTTAATTATTAAAGCCTAATAAATATGATAAATAATTTATATATTATATTAAGATATAAAATAATTATAAAATTAATAAAAAATAATGTTAAAATTTTATTAGATTTTTTAATTTTATCATATATATAAATAGGATAAAAAAATTTTAAGATTCATAAATTAATAAATAATAATTTTAATATAAATATTATAAATAAAGAGTAAATAAAGATATAAGGGTATATATGTTAATTTTTAATTAATTTTTTTCCTCTCTTCTTGTGAATTAAATAAAAAATATCATATCTCTTCCCTTACGTTTATACTCACAACTTTCTCTACTTTTTTTTATCTTCCCTTAAATTAATTTAACATACTCTCTCCTAAGTTGTCACTGTAAATTTGTCATGATAAAAAAGGTTAAATTATATTTTTTTAAAAAAGTGGTCTCCATTAAAATATTTATTAGTGAAAGGAACTTAATAAATTTTTATATATAGAGTATTAATATTTTACAAATTTTGTACATATAATATACAAATGATATGTTATATTTGTTGTGTGTTACACATTTGCCCTTTTGTTTTGTAAATGGGTATAATAGTTTTTAATGTTAGAGGGAGAGTAAAATTTGGGCAATGTCTTTTTGTTTTATTTTAAAAGGAAGACATTAATAACACTTTAATTGCAGACGAGATTCAACCTACAACTTGCTAGTTATATAGAGGAATTTTTTATCATTACTAATTAGCATGATATTGAAATGTGGTCTCATCCAACCAAATTTAACCTATGGTTTAACCGGACACCACATGTAAGGAAATGTAGCTTCTTGTGTGATATGTGGCAAATTGTGTCACAAATAACAGAGGTCATTTTTTGGTTATTTAATGGCAAACTTACTTCCCTTCACCCAGTAAAAAAAAAACAAAGAAAGATAAAAAAGAAGTTGAAGGATTCGTTAGATGTCCCTGTTGGGGGGTCCTCTTCACTTTCTGTGCTTCTTCACTTCTGTGCTTCTTCATTATAAGGTTCGGATTCTGGAGATGTGTGCAAGAAAGAAATGGCAAGCACAGTTTATGCAGAAACAAAAAAAAAATCTCTTGTTTTCTTCTCTCTCTTGAGTAATTCGATCAAATGAGTTCAAATTGATTTTGTCATTTACAAATGAAGCCCTAGGATCGATTGTGTTCTGTCAAAATCTTGTTGGATACTTAATCAAAATAAAAGGAATTTGGTCAAATTTTTCAAGGGCTTGTTGTTTCTGATAAAACACTACACACAGAAACTTTTTTTTGTTTTAAAGGATCAATCTTGTAATATTGAACTCTTCAAAAGTAAGAACCGTGCCAAGTTTTGTGTAATTGGCCTGCAAAATTTCAGAGCTCAGAAACAGAGCAGAGACAGAGAGATTAAGCAAATGAGTCATATTTACCAAAAGTTCAGTGAACAAAGGGCCTTCTTCTTCCTAAAGTGACTATGTTACATAAATTACCCAGAAACTTCAAACTAATTACACTTTCGCAGATCTAAAGAAACAGAAAGTCAAACATGCATATACATACATATAAACACAGAATTTCTACAGAAACATGTATATAGAGATCAGCAAGGAGCAAAGCGATCCATGAGCAAAGAGACAGTGGATTCTGACATCTCGACGGGTGCTGCGTTCTTGAGAATGGCTTGTGTTCGAGGAGATTGAGGAGGTCGTGAAGAAGAAGAAGCTTGCTGAGATTTGGAGGTGGAGGAGGGCTTGGAAGAAAGAAGCTTATCCCTGAGCTTGGAGAACTCTCCCACACAAATCTCAACCATGGCCGACATATTCGGATTGCTCCGAAGGAAAAAAGATCGCTTTTTTCTTCCCTTTTGATACAACAAACAGAACTAAAATCTCAAATCCCCATCAAGCGGACAAAGGATTTTTCCGAGGCCTTCCTCGCTTCAGCTTAACCATATCCATAGCAATTGAAAAGCTCCACCGACGAGTGAAAGTGATAGTACAAAAGCATCTTCAGGCAAATATTCGAGTAAAAGAGATGAAGAAACTCACTCCCTCACAGATCCACCGACGAGATGTGAAGGGAAGCAGAAGACGAGTTCCGGCAACGCACACGCAACGACACTGAACAGAAAAGAAGGGAAGACGCCGGAGAAAAATAAACTCTGATCTACAAGTTTCCACACGCTGAGAAGAAGAATGATGAAGGAGAACAGAGCAGAAGTCAACGGAGAAGACAGGAACAACGCGGCTGGCGAGAGAGAAGAGAGAGAAGGTCAGGATAGCAGGAAAAAAGACGAGTTTAAAAAAAGATTTATAAAAAAAATATTTTAAAACAGTTAAAAGGTTTGTAAAAAATAGTTTATAAAAAATAATTTTAAATAAATATTTATATAATTATTATTAGAAATAATATTATAATTAAAAAATTATTAATTTTATTAAAAATATAAAAGATGAAATATAGAAAAAAAAAGAGAAATGATGTAAAAAAATAAAAATAAAATAAAAATAAAATAATTTTTAAATTTTTTATTATTTTAAATATTAATTTTAATAGTTTATTTAAAATTTTAATTTTAAATTTTAGTTTAAAAATTTTATTAGTTAAAAATATTTATTTATTTTAAAATTTTTTAAATTAAAATTTAAGTTAAAATTATTTTTAAAATCATAATGTTAATAGTTATTAAATGGTAACTAAAATATTTATTGTTTTTTTAAAATTAATTTTAATTTGAAATTATGATTTCATACATAATCACTTCCGGATGAAAAATATTGTTAGGGTGCATTTGAGTTGAAACGATGATATGGATCAAAAGTATTTTTTATTTTTAGTGTTAATCAAACAGGCACTTATTTAACGTGTCGTGTCGCGCAACCACTCATCGATCGTATGCTATTCCTTTGATCTTTCCTAATTCCTAGGGTTAGTCATGGCAGCGCGGAATAGAGAGAAGATTTGTGTTGGCTCTTCCTACACAGTCGTCCCTTCCGATCCCACACCTACCGGAATATTCCCATTGTCCCTTTGCGACCAGGTCAAGCTCTCCTCTCATGGTCCGGTCCTTCTCGTTTACAAACAAAACTTCGCTTCTACTTCCTCTGACTCTGACTCTTCTCCTACCCACACTCTCAGAACTTCTCTCGCTCGAGCTTTGGTCCACTACTATCCTCTTTCTGCTCGATTGCGTTGGATCCATGGTGGTCGCTGGGAACTCCACTGCTATGCCCAGGGAGCTCAACTTCTTGAAGCCACCTGTGAAGCCAATTTGGATGATTTACGCGATTTCCCCCCAAACCACATCGTGGAACAACTCATGCCTGTGATTGATTATAATCGTCCGATCCAAGACATACCTCTGCTCGCGGTTCAGCTTACTAGATTCTCGTGTGGTGGTCTTACTCTGGGAGTGGCCTTGTGTCGAGCCATCAACGATGGGTCGGCCGTCTCTGGGTTCCTGAACTCGTGGGCTAAGTTGGCCAGAGGAGACAAGTTAGATCTTGGCGAGACGCCTTTTCTCGATCGAACTTTATTAGATTCATGGAGGTTGAAAACAGAGCCCATATTTATTCATACTGAGTTTCACCCACCAGCCGTCTGGACAGGGAGATTGGCTAACACAAAATATAAGCCTCAAGCTGCAATTTTTAAACTCAACAGAGATCAAGTTCAGAAACTGAAGAGCAAAGCCAGAGAACTTGGCACGTCATCACAACGACCTTACACTAGTTTTGAGGTGATAACAGGGCACTTGTGGAGATGCGTTTCCAAGGCAAGGTATGTGATGGGAAACGGAGATCAACCAACGAGATTATCTACTCTGGTTAATTGCAGAAACCGATTAAATCCACCACTTCGCAAGGATTATTTCGGGAACGCAACTTTTCCTACAGTGTCTCCAACTTGTTCGTTTGATGATCTCATACACAAGCCCCTGAGTTATGCAGTAAGGAATGTGAGGGAAGCAGTTGAGAAGATGAACAATGAGTATATAAGGTCAGCCCTTGATTATATTGCAAGTAAGAAGGACTTGAACTTGGTGAGGAACACGTTTCACGCAAGTACGGTAAGCCCAGAAGGAGAGTTTAAGGGAAACCCAAATTTATTTGTTGTTGGGTGGTTCAACTTTCCGTTTTATGAGACAGATTTTGGGTGGGGGAAGCCTGTTCATATGCGACCAGGGCAATTGAATTCTGATGGGAAGGCTTTCCTTATGAATAATGGGAATGGTGAAGGCTTCGTTCTGGCCATTTGTTTGCAGTCATCTCATTTGGATGCCCTCGAGAATCTGTTTTATGAGGATATAGATCAGGAATTAGTGACTAGTTCCAAATTGTGATGATATTAGGCTAGCAAAACTTGTGCTTGTTACAATTATATGCATGTTTTTATATTTATACTTGTGTTGTTTTTGCAAAACTTGTATCAGCCAGTGAGTGTTGAGAGGCGCTTCTGGCTTTTGATTGTTGTATGTCATGTTAGATACTCTGTTCACTTTTGGATCTGAGTATTGCACGATCTACCGAACCCGGAAGGGATTTAATTTATTAAAAAGTCCTAGCATCATAAATAAGTTATTATTTTTTATATTAAAATTTATTATCATATAACCCTTGGTTATAATTAAATTTTTAGGTGGTTAAATTTTTTCCAGTTAAAAAAATACCTTTTTTAAGACCTTATAATAATTCTTCTAATTATTTATTATTTATAAATTTATTTATTTTGTAATTGTATAGAAAATGACATAATTAGTTTATATTGTACAAGTAATTAAAGACATTCCATTATTAATAGCTACAAAATTTTCAATAGTAAATCAAATTATGATTGACCCTTCAACCTAGTCTTTTACAATTATTATTATCACGACAAACTCGTACGAGAAGAAATTTTTCATTTTGTTAAAACGATCTCTAATATAATAGCTGTATACAGTAATCAATCAATTAAGATTGATTTCTTTTTGAACATCTGGGTTTGAAATAAAATACAGAGAGGGGTAACACATTTTGCACACGTACCTATAAATAGAATAAGAACAGCCAAACAATGCCAAACTGCCTATAATTAATAAGCAAGCAACGGTCCCAGAAAGACACCAACACGTTTTACTGGAATTTCCCCCGCCTGCCTCTCTGTTTCCTTTTTTTAGCCCTAAGTATGTTACTTTAATTGTTTGTTAAACATTTCGTCAAATCCTCTTCCCTATGATTCCCACCTTGTGCTAGGCAGAATCTGCTGGGAAAATAAAAAAGAATGAGTTATCCAGTCTTCAAAGAATATACTCTATCGCCTCGTCAAAATGGCACGTTGGAGGTCTGTTTCGATAAGCAGGTCTCCTATGGATCTGGTTATTGGCTGGAAAATTCCTTACAGGTCACCATGCCTCTGTTTGCTCTGCAACTCGCTATAATTCTATCATTCAATCGTCTCTTCATCCTTGCCTCAGAACCATGGCACTTGCCTCGTATTGTCACTGATGGTTTTGTAAGTACTTCTTTCTCAGCCCTTGCTTAATTTGAATTCTTCATCTTGATGTTGCATTCCCCTAACATGTTGATGCTTTTTGAGGTTGAAGGCTGGGTTCTTGACTAGTCCCGCTGTTCTGGGACGTTCTACTTTTTTTATCAATCACATATTCACTTTCAGTAGTATGATGGCATTGGAAACCGTGGCAGCTTTGACCCTTGTTTACTATATGTTCTTGATCGGCTTAGAGTTTGATTTGAAGCCAATAAGGCGTTCCGGGAACAAGAAGGCTATAATTGTCGCCATTGCTGGTGTAATCTTCTCTATTCCTTCTGGGATTGGATTGTACTACCTACTTCTCTCTGACTTGGGACGCAACAACATGCCTCCTACAACAACTGGAACGAGACATTTCACCGGTGCTATGTTATGGGGAATGGCCCTTTCTTGCAGCGAGTTCCCTGAGATTGCGAGGATTCTCACTAGCCTCAAGCTTGTTCTCAACGATAATGGACAATTGGCTTTAACCTCTGCTCTCATCAATGACGTCTTCTCTTGGATCTTCCTTGTAATATCAATATCAGCACTCCATGCAGCTTCAGGAGCATCCATAGCCTCCACCTTAGTCTTTCTGTTAATAGGTGTCTATGTGGTTCATCCTCTTGCTAAGTGGCTCTTCCAGAAGGTTGACACAAAGGACAGAGATTTGATTGACGCGCAAGTTGTATTTCTCTTGCATATGATTTTGCTCTTTGGGTTCCTCGCCGATGGAATGGGAGCTCATTCCATCACAGGGGCCTACGTTTTAGGAGCTATTACTCCAAAGGGTATAATCTCAAAGGCGGTTCAGGAAAAAGTGCTTGATTTTGTGACAGCATTCATGATGCCAGTTTTCTTTGCGGTTCTTGCGCAGAGAATCCATGTCCAAGACTTTGCCTGGGGAATCCATTGGACAAGTGTTGTGGTGATTGTTTTGCTGGCTTTCATGGCCAAGATTTTGTCCACTCTCGCTGTCTATCTGCTCTACAGGTTGCCTCTCAAGGAAGGCTTCTCTATTGGAGTAGTCATGAATACCAAAGGAATTGTGTCAATCATCATTCTTACCACCGGCAGGGACATGCTGGTAAGCCAACCTTAAAACCTATCATAGTCAAATAAAATTATGTACTAGTAACATAGAAGCAATCCTGTCTGTCCCAAGCTTCACAGTCAAAGGGGTGTTTGTGTGGGGGGGCTTATGTTACTTATGATATGATGATGCAGGCACTGAACGACCAAACCTTTGGGGTAATGCTTTTGATATGCTGGATAATGACGATTCCCGTGGGGCCTGTCTTAGCCGCCATAAGCAAATTCACGAGTTCCAATAGTGGGAATAGCCAACGTAGGACCATGCAAGGGGCAAAACCGGACATGCCGATCAGAGTGCTGGCCTGTGTCCACACATCACGCGACGCCAATGTGATTACCAATCTGTTGAAAGCATCGAATCCAACTGTTAAAGCCCCGATCCAGGTTTTTGCGACAGAGCTTGTGAAGATGACAAGCCGCCCCACCACAGCACTAATCCTAGATGATGCTAATAAGCAAGTAATGGAATCCAAATCTAAGAAAGATCTCTTGCGAGGTCTCAATCAAGACGGAAACATCACAGAGACAGAGGATACGCTTGCGTGCTTTGAAAATCTTAGCCAAGCTATATTCGCTGAGAAGTTAAGGGTCGTGTCAGATTACAACACCATGCACAAAGACATCTTCCATTTAGCGAAGCAAAGAGGAGTGACACTCATACTAACCACACTTTACAAACAACCGACATACGATGGTTTAGGTGCAGGCACAGCCACAGCCAGAGCTGCTAACATTGTGAACAGAGAATCTTCAAGCAAGGATAAGAAAAAAGTGGTGCTTGAGAACCTAGTGAAGGAACCACCATGTTGTTTGGGGATATTCATAGATCGTGGGTTTGGTCAAAAGCGAGGCAAAGAGCAGAAATTGGCAATGTTCTACGTGGGTGGAGCAGATGACCGTGAAGCATTGTCGTACGCGGGGAGGATGTGTAGGAGCCCAAACACGAAATTAACAGTGGTAAGGATTATTTGGGACAACCCTAGCGAGGAATTTGATCAAACAGATGAAGAGTACCTGAGAATTTTCAAATTCCAAACGAGGGACATGAGGGGATCGGTGAAGTATTTAGAGAAAGTGGTGAGAGACGAGAAGGAGACGGTGGCGTTGCTGAACACTGTGGGAGAAAATGGGTATGATTTGTACATAGCAGGGAGAGGACAAGGGAGGAAGATGTCGTTGGCACAAACGCTTGACCCTGTTCTGGACGAGCCGGCGTTGGGACCACTCGGCGATACATTGGCGGATTTGAATTCTGCCGCGGAGACGTCGATTTTGATATTGCAGACTCAAGCTAGCGGTGATGGGAATGCCGAGCCTGCGCCGTCCGAGTATGCTTATTTTGAAGGACATGGCGATCTAATGCTACGTGGAGGCCATATGACATGGCGAGCTTCTGAGTTGAATGGACTGTGAAGTAGTCTCGCGGCTAGTAGATTTGTAGGAACTGGGAAGATGGAAATGGAAACAATATGTCAGCTACATGTATCTTCTTCCCTGAGTCCATTTTATTTTTAATATTTATCATTTTTTTTAAACTAAATTTTTAACTTATAAGCTGATTGATATATATATATATATAGTATGATCAATATTTTAACAAGATAAAGTAACATTTATTATCGTCTTCTTCTTCTGCTATTGTAAAATGATCGAAACACAGACTAATATTAATTCATCGTTTTCACATGCGAACCTCAAATATGTTTTATGTGTAACAGGACTAGAAGTAAAACAAAGCCATCATTTTAATTCGTCTCTAAAAAAAAAAAAAACTTCACATCCACTTAACGTACGTAAACATGTTAATGTAACAGTTTGATTGCATTCTCGTTTGTTTACGTGCGAAATTCAAAAAAACAATCAATGACCCGCCAAAACTATAGAAATTTAATCTAATGCTCCCCCTTTTTTCATCTAATCTCAACCAGAAGAGCCCACAAAGATCATACCTTGAATGCTAACTAAACTGATATTCAAGCTCAACCCCATCCCATCCAAAAATCCAACTGAAACAAGTCGAATTATTACTGATAAAATATTCACAAAATCCATACGTACGCTTTCAGTTTATATATATACATATATAATCTTAGCTTCTTTCCTTATTTATAGCAAATCACTCCAGAAAAAGTAAAGTTAAAAAAAGAGGCGAGAGATTAACTCAAATAAAACACAGGAAAAAAGTGTCACACAAATTAGAAACAAGGGGGAAAATTAAGGTCTGTTGGAGTTGTGGAAAAAAAACTTCGCCGATCACCATGTGTTGCCAATCCATGATGTGTCCGTTTGTATTGGGGCTTCCACTCTCGAGCTTACATACAACAAATTAACGTCAAGTATATTCACGTTCTGGGATTTGGAAGGCCTGGTTTATGTTATGCTTAACCAGCGCCTTACCTCCCCCATTATTATTATTGCCTCATCAAAGTATATTCAATATCAGAGAACATTGGCATTGAGTTTCTTAGCCCTCTTCCACAATGAACGATCTTCTATCGGTAATCATTTTTTCTCCCAATTTCTGTTTCTGGGTTATTACGCGTTACGTGGCCTGTTTTTTCTGTTGGATTTATCGTTCTGGTGTTCTTCCGGTAGTTTTCTATGTGGGGCGATGTGAATTCAGCTGTTTTTACCTTTCTGTCTTAGCTTCTGTTTGTCTGCAAAGAAAATGTTGGAAACAAAAAGATTGTCAATGCTGGGTCGTTGTTCATTGTCGGACCTCGTTTGGTTCTGTTTTTCTTCCCTTAACCGATCTCAAAATTAGAAGGCATACATCCTCATTGCAATAAGAGGCATTGAGAATTTACCACGAGGCGGACCCCATCGCCATGAGATTCGAGACAATTGTTTGAGAGAAATATTATTTCTTTCAGAATTGGAATCAAGCATTTCCAGAATGATTTGCTGTATGAATAAGCTGTTCTAAATAATTAGCTCAAAAGGTATTATAGTCCAGCTGCATTTATGTTTATACTTGCTCCATTAACATAAAAAGAATAAAGTTTAAGGTGAGCGAGTTTTTTGGAATTTATAATTTACTCAGTTTGAGTCTCATTTGTCAAAAATCTGCCGTAAATATGATTCTTTCGTAGATCCACCAAGATGTTTCAAAGAGAACACACATCCTTCAAAGATTAAAGATATTAATATATAGAGCATGTTGAGTGTTGACTAAGTAGTGTTGTGTGTTTTAATTCTTGGCATGATCGTTAAAAATGGTGATGAAGCCTCCTGTGTTTAGTTTCCAGTACCAAGGATTACAGTTTAGTAAAAGGTATTGATTTTACTATTTTTACACAGGAATCGTTTGAAATCCCACGTGGGCCTGGAAATGGGGACGTGGAGTTAGGCTCATATTTACGGACTTCAGGAGAACTGGGTTTGGATACTTTCTTCAAAAAGGTGGCTGATATCATCACATGCCTCACTTTTTCATTCTTCTGCTTAATGAGATCATCTTGTGCATGACTTTAAATCCACGTTCTTTGGGCTTTCATGCTCCTCTCAAATTCAAATATTCCTACATGGCTTTGTCTTGTTTTCCAGGTTCAAGAGCTCGATAAACAGTTTGAGAGGCTGGGTAAGCTTCTCAGACAGCTCCAGGTATAGATGTTGTACTTTCACGTATTTACTGATCTCCATAAGAATGTTGCTGCTCGTGCTAAGCATTACTGATCTCTCATCATTTTAATATAGACTTTATTTGCAGGATGCTCATGAGGAGTCAAAAGCAGTTACCAAAGCTCCTGCCATGAAGGGTTGGTCATTTTTTTCAATGAAGGGAAAGAAGAAATCAAGTGAAACAAGATTGTGATAGAGAAATGAATATTTTTCCTGTTGCTAATATTGTTAATTGTAACTTAGATATGAACTACTCTGGATCTTCAAATGCACTCAATATAGGGATACATCTTAAGATTGATGACAAGGGATTATAAATTTTGCTGGCAAGTGTGAGACTTTACAGTTTCTGTGGACTCAGTAATTATGCTTAACTCTTTCATCCTCTGCAGGTATTAAGCAGAGAATGGAGAAAGATGTTGATGAAGTTAAGAAAATTGCCCATCACATAAAAACAAGAATTGAAGAATTGGACAGAGAAGTGAGCACATTCTGGTTATCTTTCAGTTGTGTTTAAATTACCTTGCTTCTACATAACTACGAACTCGCTCATCTCCTGCTTTACTCCATTATGTGTTTGTAGAACTTGGAAAATAGGCAAAAGCGTGGGTGTGGAAAAGGATCGGGTATCGACAGGTCAAGAACAGCAACCACCACGTAAGTAATGATTATTATGGCAACCCAAATGGTATGGTTGGGAAACAGAAGAAAACTGCATCTTCTAAACTTCACACAATGAAAATAGTACCTTTTGCTGCTCAATAACGTCTAGTCAAACCAGTAGATTCCTCCAAACAAGGATTAACCGTTGGGTTTATAGTAATGTCTCAACTGGACCTGATTTGGTTGGTACGATGTTGCAGTGCCTTGAAAAAGAAATTGAAGGACAAGATGGATGAATTTCAGGTAGGTTGTTGACCTTATATTTTGGTGTGAGATGTTGTCCTTTTAATCGCATCATAAATTAATCTTGTTTGAAAAAGTGCAGAGGCTTAGGGAAGTCATGCATCAAGAATATCGCGAGGTTGTAGAGAGGCGTGTTTATACAGGTTGAAGTACTTCACTTATTATTGATTTGATTTAAAATTATCTACAATTTAATGGCTTGGATTTTCCATCATAGAGTATATCTATTGTGACACGGGATGTTTTGTGAATGTCAGTGACGGGCACAAGAGCTGATGAGGAGGTATTTCTGTCTGAATTCTCATATATTTGAAGAAAATGGCTCATAGAAGCTTCATTCTAATTATTTAACCATGTACAGACAATTGACAGATTAATTGAGACTGGAGATAGTGAACAGATTTTCCAGAATGCAATTAAGGAACATGGGAGAGGCCAGGTTTCTCACAGTTTGAACATTCATTTTTCAATTTTTTTTCCTTGGGTTGTTAATGTTCCTTGAGCAATAGTTTTGTTGACTTGCATGTGAAGTAATTTTACTCTGTTAAACCTCTTGGACATGTTGATTATCTCTGAAGATAGTGGACACGCTGGCAGAAATTCAGGAACGGCATGAAGCAGCCAGAGACGTCGAGAGGAAGCTTCTTGATTTGCAGCAGGCATATATAATCTGCTTGATTGATTAATCGCTGTAGCTCAACTGATGAATATGTTTAGTTCAACATTCAAATATCTCTCTACATTTCAAAGAGGGACTAGAGGAAGAGACCATAACTAACAGCTACCTTGTGTGTGCAGATATATATGGATTTGGCAGTGTTGGTTGATTCACAGGGAGACATTCTTAACAACATAGAATCCCAGGTATTTGAAGAACTTTCTTAAATAAATGAAGCAGTTCATACTGTATCTGACAAATAATTAAGGTGGGATTGTGCCGTTGTTGAATTTAGCTTCTACCAATGTTGTATGTATCTAGGTATCAAGTGCAGTAGATCATGTACAGCAAGGCAATAATGCATTGGTGAAGGCAAAGAAGGCACAGAAGAGTTCGAGAAAATGGATGCGCATTGCTATTATAATACTTCTTGTTGTCGTCGTCGTGGTTCTTACTTCCGTCCTCAGACCATGGAGTGACAGAAGAGGGGCCTAGTAACTAGTTTCTTGTGTATCAATTCTTGGATGACTAAAACTAATAAGTACTTTTTTTCTTAATAGAGTTCTCAAATAGCAATTTTATACATTGATTTTCTTTGAGAATCTCATAGCCAACATGCATAAATCTTCATTCAAGTTTTCTATTTGATATTCTGAATCTTTTTATTCTCTATTCATTCTTTTAAATTCATAAATATGGGCACAAGCTATAACAAATTTAAATTTTATACACTTTTTATCATGTTTAGCATTTTCTCGTTAAAAAAGTGAAGACAGACATACTCATTCTACAACCTCTCATTTCAAGAGGTGTGAGTTATCACTTGAGCCAAAGACTCTTGAGCTAACAAATTTAAATGAGATAGATATACATAGAATCAATGGTTTATATTCAAGTGAATTATAATCTTAAAATTTATAATGAATCTCATGATAAAGTATGCTAAGATTTGAGGATATAATTGATCTTAAAATTTATATAATTAATTTTGCTTCTCCTACATTTTTAGGTTCATTATATTCTAGATTTGATTAATGAATGATTGACTTTATACTCAATTCTCCTCAAGACTAATGTTAATCGGATCCAAGTTGGAAGATAATAATATTTACATTATTGAATACAAAAAGTAATGTGTAAATCAAAGTGTACCCCACTGCCAGAAGCAAAAGATGTCACTTTGCCAACGGTATGGGATTTTGTTCACACGGAAGCACTACTAAGAAGTGTGTATTTTGGATTATTTTTGAGAATAGATCATGAATATAAACTATAGTTTTGTAAAATATGGGTTAAATAATTTTTTTAAAAAAATTAATTTTAGAACTTAAACCATGGTTTTGGACTCCAAACCATAGTTTGAGAATAATTGATCATAAAATAGTTTTTTGATACCCCTTGCCATGGTGACTTTTTTATTAATTAATAATTTAAATTTTATTAATTAAAAAAAGCTAAAACAAATAAAATTTAATTGAATTTCTTATTTAAAAATTTTGAAAAAAGATAAATTTGCCAATAAAAGTTATAATCTTTCATATTTTTTTGATGGTCATCTAGATTAGTTCTCTAATAAAATTTTTAGTAGAAAAAAAATTAAAATTTAGATAAATATTATAAATTTTTACTTTATTCAAATACATATGTATATGTATTATTTTGTAATCATTTAAATAAAAAAATTTAAAATTAAATTAAATTTATTATCTATGGAAAAGTGATTCTGCTATTAATCATCCAAATATCTCCAATTTTTAAAATTATTTTTTTCTCAAAATCTATTATTCAGAATCTATTCTCTAAAAGCTAATCTAAACACACCCTAAGACTGGAATGAAATGAACTTCAATTCAAAAGGCAACAGAACTCTCCACAAACTTCAATTTTAAGAGAGTATTTCCCAAACAATAATAAATCCCAAAGCCGCTTTAATTATAGCTTGTTCTGTTATACTCTAAATATACTATTAATCCTGTGATTAGACTGGTATAGAGGGGAGTAAATTTTAATTTCAAACAAGTATTAATATCTGTTGGCATTAAAGGAAGATACATAGGTTGCATTTTCATAGCCTATGATATTTCTTTTGCTTTTTTTTTTTAATGTGGGGACTGTAAACAGACAGCTACAAACACCCATGTTTCTTGGGGATCTATTAATTTGTTGACAAAGAATATATTATTTATGATTTCTTACACTAAATATTGAATTACAGACCAAAAAATTCTTGTCGAATTGTATTTGTATCTACTTATGAATATGACAAAAAAATATATGTGTAATAATATAAATATTTTTAAATTATTTATATATATATACACAAAACTAATGAAAGCCTCCCTTTCTTATAAATTATTAAGGAATTCCATATTGATAAAAAAAATTAAGGAATTCCATAGAGTACGCATAAGATTAGTCAATGCAAAAACCTTTCGAAATTGCATATAAAAAAAGGAAAGGATATATTGACATGATTCTTATTTGGCATTTAAAATAAATAAGTATTTTTCCCAGAAAAAGATGTGTTAAGATTTTATGATATCTGATTATCATCATCATACAAAAATATAAAAAAAAAACTAATGAAACTTTCCTTTTGCTTATTGTTTCCTAATTAAACATTATACAAAAATAAATTTATAAATGTAATTTTGGTTTATTCAGCCAAGAGGCCTTAGTGGATAAATATTGATAAGCCCGCGAAGCAGGATTCCCTTTCTTTTTCTTTTTTTTTTTTTTGAAGAAAAAATATCTGCCCGCCGTTTAAAATACCGCCGCAAAAACTAACCCTCCCGAGTCTTCCCTCCTCAATTCGGATTCGGAGGCTTCCTCCCAATTCCAAACGCTGCAAACTGCAAAACGAAGCCCTAACTCTTATTCATGGCCGCCGATCCCACTCAGCAACAACTTGCCCTCATCCTTGGCGCGGATTCGTCTCACTTTGAATCCCTAATTTCCAGTCTTCTCTCCTCCACCAATGATCAACGCTCTCAGGCCGAGTCCCTCTTCAACCTCTGCCTTCAGTCTCATCCCGATGCCCTCTTCCTTAAGCTTGCTCATCTCCTCCAATCTTCTTCCAACCCCGAGGCTCGAACTATGTCCACAATCTTGCTTCGCAGACAACTCACCCGCCAGGACGCTGCCCTCTGGCCCCAACTCGCCCCTTCTACTCAGTCCTCACTCAAGTTGGTCCTTTTGAATTCCCTTCAGACCGAGGATGTTAAATCTATTACTAAGAAACTTTGCGATACCATCTCAGAGCTTGCCTCCGTTATTTTGCCCGATGGCGGCTGGCCGGAGCTCCTACCCTTCATGTTTCAGTGTGTCACGTCGGATAATCTCAAACTGCAAGAAGCAGCTTTGTTGATTTTCGCTCAATTGGCTCATTATATTGGTGAAACCCTAGTTCCCCAATTAAGCACGCTGCACTCGGTGTTCTTGCAGTGTTTGACGTCATCCAAGAGTGCCGATGTGAGAATTGCCGCTTTGGGTGCCAGTATTAATTTTATTCAGTGTTTGTCGAGCCCTTCTGATAGGGACAGGTTCCAGGATTTATTGCCACTCATGATGCAGACCTTGACAGAAGCCTTGAATTGTGGCCAGGAAGCCACGGCTCAAGAAGCCCTCGAGTTGTTAATTGAATTGGCCGGAACTGAGCCAAGGTTTTTGAGAAGGCAAATAGTGGATGTGGTTAGTTCAATGTTACAGATTGCGGAGGCAGAATCCTTGGAGGAAGGGACAAGGCACTTGGCCATTGAGTTTGTGATCACTCTAGCCGAAGCCAGGGAGCGTGCCCCTGGGATGATGAGAAAGTTTCCACAGTTCATACAAAGATTGTTTGCCATATTAATGAATATGTTGTTGGATATCGAGGATGATCCTGCATGGCATAGTGCAGAGACAGAGGATGAGGATGCAGGCGAGACCAGTAATTATGGTTTTGGACAGGAGTGTTTGGATAGACTTTCAATTTCTCTGGGCGGGAATACAATAGTACCAGTTGCTTCCGAGTTGTTGCCCACTTTCTTGGCTGCTCCTGACTGGAAAAGGCATCACGCTGCCCTCATCGCATTTGCACAAATTGCGGAGGGTTGTTCAAAGGTAAATTTGTCTAGTACTAAAATTGATTTGTCTTTAGTGTTAAGATTCTTATTGTGCCTGCTTGTGTTTACTGTAATTGTTGCAGATGTTTCATGTAAGGCATATGCTGTTTCTCATTTCTTTTGTCCCCTTAACGTTTCCAACCTTGATTTGCCTTGGCTTGTGAGTGTATAAGCTGACAAGTTGACACTATAAGCTGACAAGCTGACAGAGAGAATCCCTTATCTTTTGTTCTTAATTTTACATGTCACATCTCGTGATGCAGGTGATGACGAAGAATCTGGAGCAAGTAGTGTCAATGGTTTTAAATTCATTTAAAGGTGTCCATCCTCGTGTGCGATGGGCAGCTATAAATGCAATTGGGCAATTGTCCACAGACTTGGGTCCAGAGTTGCAGGTTCAATATCATCATATCGTGCTGCCAGCATTAGTTGGAGCCATGGACGATTTTCAAAATCCCCGAGTACAGGTTTGCATTTTTTACCTGCCAATGCCATATACATGGTCTCATGATAGGAAATTTAGTCTGGCTTCTCCCTTTATTTTTCCAGACACATATGGTTCATATTATGAGCCCTTGCATGGTCTGATCTGATCCTCAGATGAGGCTAAGATAAAGTTAATCAAACCTTATGTGCTATTTCTACCCTGATTACCAATCCAGCTCGAGGCAAGCCATTTTGTTTGCGATGGTTGATATTGATCAAAGTAATCTCTAGCTGTTTTCTTTATTCTTTAATCTCAAATTAATGAAAACTTAGTTGGTCCTCATCTCGAAAGCTTTATTCGTTAGTTTGTCAAACCTATTAGACATCTTGATTGAGACTCCTGGTTCCCACATTGTTAACCTTTTTTGTTGTTTTTTTGGTGTGGTTCATGCTTTATTATTACTAAGGTGTTTATATGTTAATCTTTTTCCTCATTTTCGACTTTTATATTTCAGGCTCATGCTGCTTCTGCAGTGCTAAATTTCACTGAGAATTGTACCCCAGAAATCCTAACTCCTTATTTGGATGGAATTGTGACCAAACTACTAGTCATCCTACAGGTATCTGACTGATGCCCACACCTGTATTGCATTATCATTGTAGAATGTGGTTGACTTTATCACATGTTCCATAAGTTGTGCAAATTTATGATCTGGTATTTGGTTTGCGTTTTTCCTCTATCTTCCATGCATTCTAGAATGGGAAGCAAATGGTTCAAGAAGGGGCCTTGACAGCTTTGGCATCAGTTGCTGATTCATCACAGGTTCTTTATATAGCCAATCTTCTCTTTGGTTATGTCAATGTTGTCTACTATATACATAAGTAATCAAACTTGTGTTAACAGGAGCAGTTTCAGAAATATTATGATGCTGTGATGCCTTACTTGAAAGCTATTTTGATGAATGCAAATGATAAATCTAATCGTATGCTTCGTGCCAAAGCAATGGAGTGCATTAGTTTGGTAGGAATGGCTGTTGGTAAGGAGAAGTTCAGAGAAGATGCCAAGCAGGTGGTACTAATTGTTCAGTGTTGCCTTTCTATGATTCCTGTTACGTGTTTTTTTTTTAAATATTTGTTAAACTTTTCATGTGCTGAACTGCTGATATATGACTTTCTTTGTCAGTTAGGGCTCTCCTATTCCGTCCTTGTTTTTATGCTTATGTGAATGATTGTTTGTTGATGCAGTATTTTTTAGTAGTTCACTCGATGATGTATGGATTGTTATATTTTGCTTCATTTTCTTGAGGGAGCTCTTGAAGCCATTCATGATTTGCTGTTTTTATTTTTCTTACTAGGTCATGGACATCTTAATGACACTGCAACAATCTCAACTGGAAACTGATGACCCAACTGCAAGTTACATGCTACAAGTATGTCGTCACCAATTTCTTGACACTAGTTTAGAATATAAGTCTTTCTTCTCTTCTTATGAAATATGTAAAATTCATGGTTCTTTTTATAATGTGCAATACTATGTGCTTAAATATCTTTGCAGGCATGGGCACGACTTTGCAAGTGCCTTGGGCAGGATTTTCTCCCATATATGAGTTTTGTCATGCCTCCTTTGCTCCAGTCTGCGCAACTTAAGCCTGATGTCACCATTACATCTGCAGATTCTGATGATGAAATTGATGAAGATGATGACAGGTTTCTTTTCCTTCTGGTGTTAGGATTAAGCATCATAACCATTGACATGCATGTTTTCCCATATTATGATTTGCTGATGTCTCCGAATTCTTATTGTTTGTCTCCCTTTTATGTGGATTGTATTCCCTGTTTGAGTTTTTCCTTTGCCTGCCCTTTGAAAAGATAAGACCTATCTATTTCTTCTTTTTCCAATTTTCATTGGCATGATACTATCATCGTAGAGACTTAAATATCCTAGATCCCATATTTTCTTCCACTTGCATGCGTTTATTGTGAGGAAGAACTCATAGAGTCCGGGTAATTTTAAGCCTTAGTTTGCAGTCTTAGGAAAGCTAAAGTTTAGATCTTATGAAAATACAAAGGAGAGAAAAAAGGTAAAAAGGAAATAATAATAAGCAAGGCATAATGTCTTGCTTATTGAAATAGAAAGAGTAATGATTTTGATCCTATGTTGAAGTATATTGATTTGTTTTGGATACTTAGTCACTTGTGTAATTGCAGTATCGAAACAATTACTCTTGGAGATAAAAGGATAGGCATTAAGACCAGTGTTCTGGAGGAGAAAGCTACAGCTTGTAACATGCTATGTTGCTATGCGGATGAATTGAAGGAAGGATTTTTTCCTTGGATTGACCAGGTTGACATGAAATTTTATTTTATGGAATTTTCTAAACCAAGCTTTAGTTAAGTTTGATGCTAACTTTGCCAAATCATCTAGGTTGCTTTCACATTGGTCCCTCTTCTTAAATTTTATTTCCATGAAGAAGTTAGAAAGGCAGCTGTTTCAGGTATTTTCTTAATTTCATATTATACATCTTGTTTTACCCAGAGAGCTTCTAGCTCTGTTTTTTTTTCCGCCAGTCCCTATTGCAACTAATTTCACCTTTCTGCTTTGCCCATAGCTATGCCTGAACTATTGCGTTCAGCTAAATTAGCTGTAGAGAAGGGACAATCACAAGGCCGTGATGAGACTTACATAAAACAGTTGTCTGATTACATAATACCAAATTTGTTGGAGGCCTTGCACAAGGTTACTGTCCTGCTGATTTTTATTGCCTTTGATTTCTAATTCCTAAATATTGTGTTTCTGAGGGTTTTAGCTGTCTTTCAGGAGCCTGAGATTGAAATTTCTGCCAGCATGTTGGATGCGTTGAATGAATGCACACAGGTCTGTAGTAGCATCCATATATCAAAATGGATCGTTTGTACTGCTGTCTTTTTAATATAATATAATTATACTTAACCTCTTGTACCTGCTGTCAAGTAATAATGTGAATGCTGGGTAATAGATAGAAATTATGGGAGGAGATGCTGTCCTCATGGAATATAGTAGCATTTATTTCTAATCCTGGAATATGGAAAATCATATGGATTGAAGATTAGTGTATTCTTGGGGCTTCATCAATCCCCTGCCCATTTTGCCATTCAAACTTGAACTTATCACAGCCAGGATTTCCTTCTTTTAGGTCTCTGCGGCACTTCTAGAGGAAAGGCATGTGCGGAGCATTGTTGATGAAATTAAACAGGTTATTACTGCCAGTTCATCCAGAAAACATGAAAGGGCGGAGAGGGCCAAAGAAGAGGACTTTGATGCAGAAGAAAGAGAATTCCTCAAGGAAGAAAATGAGCAAGAAGAAGAACTTTTTGATCAAGTATGTTCGAATATGTATATTTGTTCTCCAGTTTTTTTTGATTGTATAATTTTTTTTTTATAAAGGAATGGCGACTTAATTCTTTTGTTGAATGTATGCCTGACCTAGGTTGGTGATTGCTTGGGAACATTGATAAAGACATTCAGGGCGTCTTTCTTGCCTTTCTTTGATGAGCTTTCCTCATATATAACACCTATGTTGGTTAGTTCTTTTCATCTCCTTCATTTTATTTTTCTTTCTCTTGGAATGAAGTCATTCCTTTAATCTTTAGGAGTTACTTAAATGTTATATTGCTTATTGACCCTTTTATGGGCTAATGTGTTAATGTGTCGAGTCAGTGTCTGTGACGAATTGCTTGGTCTAAAAAACTCAAGTTTTCTTCAAATACATTTTCTCCCTCACGTTTCTAACTCAATGTTTTCACTGCTTATTACTAAACAGGGTAAAGATAAAACCTCAGAGGAAAGGAGAATTGCCATTTGTATATTTGATGATGTTGCTGAGCACTGTGGTGAAGCTGCTCTTAAGTAAGACTTTCACTTTTATTTTTTTTCAAAATTTAATTGTGTTTTCATGTAAATAATTAATCAATCTTCTTTTTCGAATTTAGAATGGTTTCTCTGAATTATTCTAATTCCTTGCGATTCGTGTTGCAACAGATATTATGATTTTTACCTTCCATTCCTACTTGAAGCATGCAATGATGAGTATGCAGATGTTCGACAGGTTTTTGCTTTGACTTGATTATTTATTCATATTATGCACCAGGTCCCAGTATATATTTTTGGTTCTTATTCATCCAAGTTGAATGCCCTTTTCAGGCAGCTGTTTATGGGGTCGGCGTTTGTGCAGAATTTGGTGGATCTGTTTTCAAACCCTTTGTTGGAGGTTGATTGCTTAATACTAATTTAATTTTTCCCTGTAACTTAAAAGTACCGCTTTGGTAAATTGCCTTTTCTATTGCAGAGGCACTTTCAAGGTTAGATGCTGTGATACGGCATCCAAATGCTCTTCATTCAGATAATGTAATGGCATATGACAATGCTGTCTCAGCGTTTGGAAAAATATGCCAGTTCCACCGAGATAGTTTAAATGCAACACAGGTACTTAGCATTTCATGGCTGCATGTCTCCACTAACCACTATCTTTCAAAGTGCTGTTCCTGTTGTAAATTATTATAGCTGTTTCTACTCATTGTTTATTACAAGTGTACCACTATTTTTGCTCGTATTATTGGTTTTATCATTGTGCCTTTTGTATTGTTGGCAGCTTGTTCCGGTCTGGCTAAATTGTTTGCCTATAAAGGGTGATTTGATTGAAGCTAAGGCTGTACATGACCAACTCTGTTCCATGGTTGAAAGGTAAAAATTCGATTTAAATCTGGAGCGTGTTTTGACTTTTGACTGGATGCTATCTGCTTTATGTGCTGCCCCTTTTTGAAATTGATCCCGAGCATGTTATATGCGTTTCACAGGTCAGATGGAGAACTTTTAGGCCCCAACCATCAATATCTTCCCAAAATAGTTGCTGTTTTTGCTGAGGTATATCCATTATGATTTTGTTGTCATGTCTCTAGTTATTTCTGTGAGATATCGGTGATCCTTCCTTTACCGTCTTAAAACTTGTTTCCATCAATGGTTTGAAAGGTTCTATGTGCGGGCAATGATCTGGCAACTGAACAAACTGCTGATCGGATGATTAATCTGTTGAGGCAACTTCAGCAGACTTTGCCGCCTTCTACCCTTGCTTCAACTTGGTCATCCTTGCAGCCTAAGCAACAACTTACACTGCAGTCCATCCTATCATCCTAGTCATCTTTTATGGTATGTTTTCGATGGTCCTTCCTCACCAAAACATATTTAAGGAAGCTGCTGTGTCAAGTCAACGTTGTTCCTTTGGCATTGGAGTGTCCTTTTGAGAATCAGCTGTGTCTGGTACTCTGGTTCGTCTTTTTTGATTGCTGAATCCAGGAAATTCTGAGGCATGGTTTGTCACTCAGAGCGGTTTTGATTGGTAGGATTGGAAGAATAGAAATTCTTGGTATAGAATGTTTGCATCAAAGTGTTGTTCAGAACGAATCCTTTGTCTAGAAGGAATCACAACTCACAAGGTTGTAACTTGATCCTGTCTGTGGGTGATGGGACAAGGTGTGATCCAAGTCACTTATGTAGCATTTTGTCTTTTTGTGGTTTCAACAGTTTTGATGATTTATTTGTCCTTTGATGTCAGAAACTGCTTATTTGATTATTTTGTATTTATAAGCTTGTTTATAATGGTTTCTGATTTCTCTTTCCACCCCTTGGCATTCAACTCTTGCGACTCCAATGGTTTCAGATTAATTTTTACTGCATCTACTTTCTCTATCCATTTGTAATCAAATCAAGCAAACTACGTCCTCGGCTATGTCATTTTATATTGAGAGGTTGTCCAGAATATGGTGCCAATTCTGGTTCTATGGCAATCATAAAAATCTTAAAGCGATCAAATGCAATATCGAGTGCTTGTTTGGATTGTTGTATATATAAATAAACGGATTATCGTATCCATAGTGAGAAGGAATCCATGACTTTTTGCTACGTTTCGCCAGAGCTCACTTCCATTGCACCTTGAAATTTTCACTCAGTTGCAAAGGCCGAACCCCATCCAATTCGAATTCAAATTCAAGATATATTTAAAATGTGAAGTATGACTCCCATCATTCGGAAAGGTTAGACTAACTTTTTGCCCCCTCGGTTTCAACATCTAAACCCCCGTAATATATCTGCGTTAATAAATTTGTAGTATGTACGGCAAATATTTTCTTTCTTTTTTTATCTAAAATTTTTTGAAAAAGCGTTAGATTTACTTATAATCTAAGAGTATGACAAAATCTTATTTTCTTTTAGACGATATTAATATCATATAAGACGAGTCATCTATTATTTTTAGGTATAAACTTAGATACTCAAGAGGATGTCTCCCTAAGCGCTACGATTGAAATTATAATATTACCTAAGATTGAATATATTCTAAATGATCATATGTTTGACCTTTTATAAACAAAGATTTTCTTTGATCATGTACTTGTAAATATTTTCCCACTTCATTGATTCGATTTTGGTTCATTTCTATATCAAATGACGCATGCATGCAGGATCATGAGGATCCAAATTTATTTCAATATTAACTTGAAGCTCATGAGGGCCCTTTGTGTTCATTAGCAGTTGAAGTATCAAATATCATTCATCTTCTTATCTCTTATTTTATTGACTACTACTAAAAACCGATCTTTTATAAAAAGAAAAAAGTACTCATCATATCTTTTTTTTTTTTTAATAAAATTAATCAATCATCATATTACCCCAAGCTAGTACCCAAACGTCAAATCTTTTCTAAAATTTAGCTTCACACAAATCTATAAGTGTCGTAAATTTGAATTTTGAAAATATTTGGAAAGATAACAATGCCAAGTTAGATAGCCAACTCAAATAATACGATAACACTAATGTCCTTTTCCCCATATCTCCATTCATGTCTAACGTAAGATCCATCCAATAATTAATTATTCAATTGTTACTATAAAAAAACCTTAGACAAAAGGAAAGCTGCATGATTCGCTCAAATTGAATGTCTTGAACGTCTTTCTCCGTGGATTAGAAAATCAGACGGACAAACAAACTTGTGGGCGAGGAAGAAGAATCTATGAACAGAACATAAACAAACGAAATGGCGAAGTGGTCATTTTACTTGGTCCACCTCGGTTTCAAGCATGGTTTAGTTAGTGTTGTCTTGGTTTAAGGGTACATATGAAGGAATGGTTTTGGAGCCTCCATGTGGCTCTCATTCATGCTTTAACTTCCTTCCTTTCAACTGTTTGACTCAAACAAAAATCAGAGGAAGAAGAGAAGACAAAGTTAGGATATTTATCAAATCCTCTCGAATCCTATGTTCTTATTCTCTTCTTCTGGGGATTTCTAGGTTGTTTGGTGATTCCATGTTCCTTAGCGTGGCCTAGGGATCATTTCTCATATTGGACATTGACTATAAGTTATATTTTAATGGTCGCTGATTAGGCAACGGTACTTTTAATTTTATAAGGATTTCAATTTTTGTCTCAAAATGTCCAGGCTTGAGTGGAAATTAACTAACACACATGTTTGTAATTAACTGCTTGATACTAAAATATGATGGGTATCAAGTAGTTTTCCTAAAATTCATTGTCAAAAAACTAAGCTTTTGAGAGAAGAAAAGCAATTCAATTGGATTTCATATTAAACTAAATCATCTTGACTGTTTCGAATAATAAAACCTAAAGGAGACAAGTGAATTTGAAAGTTAATATTTGTCTATATCATTCAAAATACATCATCCAATCTTTAATATATGAGCTAATTTGAGGGTTAGATTTGATCTTAAATATAAGATCTTAATCTAATTTTATATCTAATGTTTATCTTTTTTTTTTTAAATTAATTTACCTAATTTATAAATTGATATATAATTTAATGTTATATATGAGTATTTTGAGAGATATCATATCACATTTATTTTAATTAACTTATTTATTTAGTTTTATTAATCTACTTAAATTAGTTAATTAGATCTTATATTAAAGACTTGAAGGAGTGTATTAAAAAAATGTAAGAATCTCAAGATGATGTGCGTGTATTATATTAATACCACTTGCAAACTTGAAAGATGGGCAACTTTTCATCCATATATAATATAAATCCCACGCGTTGCAAAGAGCAGCTGAAGAAAAGCTGAACTAGTTTCTGCTTATATCCCTCAAACAATTCCATCTCTTGAGCATCTTGTCATGGAGATTGACTTCCAGCAACCAAATAAGTTTCAGAAAGCTTCAGTTGTTCCAATGAGCAGAGAAGTAGGCAAGTTCAAAGGAAGGAACAAGAACAATAATGGTACAAACAAATTTGTTGGGGTGAGACAAAGACCTTCTGGAAGATGGGTGGCTGAAATCAAAGACACAACACAAAAGATAAGAATGTGGCTTGGCACATTTGAGACTGCAGAAGAAGCAGCCAGGGCTTATGATGAAGCTGCTTGCCTTCTTCGAGGATCCAACACTCGCACAAACTTCATCACCCGTGTCTCCACTGATTCTCCTCTCGCTTCTCGTATTCGAAATCTGCTTAACAACAGAAAAGGAGCCAAAGAACAAGATGTTGATGCTTCTTCTTCCGCAAGAGTAAACCCTAGTAGCTCTCCTACTAGTACTACTACTAGGAGCTCAGACTCAAGCAATGGTGACAAAAATGATAGTGATCTTTCTGGTGGGAAAATTCTGAACTCAGGGTTATTTGCTGATGGATATAGACCAGATTTGAGCAGTTGTAGGGAGGAATCTAATCTTTCATGGGGTCTTGGACCTTTCATTGATCGTTTTCCTTTTGCTCAGTCTGAAGATGGTGTTGCTGAGACAGTTGAGTTAGAGCTTTCAGAATTTGAGAGGATGAAAGTTGAAAGACAAATATCAGCTTCACTCTATGCAATTAATGGAGTTCATGAGTACATGGAAACTGTCCAGGACTCTAATGAAGAAGAAGCTCTTTGGGATCTTCCACCTTTATGGTCTATGTTCTGCTAAATTCAAAGTTCTAAATGACCTTTAAATCAGTCTTTCTAATATATTTTGAGTGTTTCATAAAATATCAGATAGAAAGCGAGTTGCATTAGCTATTTGTGAGTGTTTTGTTTTTCAACTGTCATATCTGTATCGAAATATTCTCTAATGTAAATCTTTTGTATCTATGATTTTTAAGTATACGTTTGTCTGAAAACTTAATATATTGAGGGTATAAAATTCTTTACTGGGTACTATATAATCTAATTACAGTTTCTTTTAAAATATTTGTCTGTGAAAAAGCCAAAAGAGTTATGATCCTTACTCAAAACAAGTGCTTATTCCAGATCTTCTGGGATTTAGGTTTATTATATATGCATAAATCATGCCTTTTGATAGTTTAGATAAGCCACAAAAACACAAACATTTTAAATATCTCATTAGATAAAATAGATTATGGACTGGGTAGTTACCCCATATATACCAACTACTTATAAATTGAACATCTTAAAGAATGACTAACTAGAATTTATTTTAAGTAAAAAGGACCAAGATCACTTGTGATAATATTTCAAAGACGTCATTTACATCTACAAAAATCACCCTTTTTATTTTTCTTTAATAATATTTGAATTTTCTGAATCCTTATCCTTCTTTCCCTTTTATTTGGCCCACGGAGACTACATTGAGCCATGATTAAAAATATCTCCTAATGGATTCATTTTAGAGTTAAAAAATGACTTGAAGTTGATAGGTGTGGGTTATTTTAGTTATCTAATGGGAGGATAATAGATAACTCGCCTTACCCGATTTAATATCACCTAAGAGAAAGAGAGATTTTACCTTACTCTTAGATCATAAGTGAGTTCAATTCTTTTATAAAAAAAAGTTTTCCTAATTCATAAAAGTACTTCAGCACCCTATATTGCAAAATAATATAACTAGGAAAAGTAAAATGATATTACTACTCCAACGCTTAGTTATCTTAAATAATGAACCTTGGCAAAATTAAATTCTACACATGAAATCACCGAAAAAATGTAAAAAAAACAAAAAAAGAAAAACAAAAAGGTCACTTGGGCATATTTTACTTTCGTAATTGTGATAGTGGGCCTGTTGCTTCTCGTGTTTGCTGGTATTCTTATTTCTGTGGACGGACGTGTTGCACACATAAGCTGATCGCGAAAACAACGAAGGCCAGCCATGGAAGCTGCAAAGGTGACGGTGAAAGCTGTTGTGGCTCTGATCGCTGGGCGATAACAGCGTCAGAGGAGCTCTTCAGTTTGTGCAACACTCCGATGGTCTCTTACTCTACATTTGTTTTCCTTGTTTGTATTGAAGCTGTTGTAATTCAGCTAATTTTGGGTAAGATTCTGATGGAACTACTCATGTAAAAGGGAGAATCACTGGGTTGTACCCAGGCCTTTACGGATTCCATATTCACGCTCTCGGTGACACCACTAATGGCTGCAATTTCACTGGTTCGGAATTCTACTTCTTCGATTCATAATGAATTCGCGATCTTCTCTAGCTGAGTATCCTTTTCGTTTTCGAATTTGTTTCCGTGATAGATTGTTATGTATCGCGGGCCCTCATTTCAATCCATTCGAGAAAGACCATGGGGCTCGAACAGATGATGAGCGTCATGCTGGAGATTTGGGTAACATTGTTGCGGGCCCTGATGGTATTTACTACCGTCATTTTCCTTATCTATTTTGATATTTCGACTCCTTTGAGTCTTTTTCAGAGGAATTTATTGTATGCATTATCTTCTGTAGAGATTGCTGATGTTTCAATCACAGACAGACAGGTAGGCACTCGCCAATGGTGTACTGACCATTTATCTGGTCGATATTGTGTTAATGAACATATTTCAATTTAACTGGGAAAGTACTTCAACATGGCCTGTTTTCATTTTCAACCTGCAGATACCACTAAGTGGAGTTCATTCCATACTTGGGAGGGCAGTCGTTGTGCATGCTGATGCTGACGATCTTGGTAGAGGTAACATTATGAAATTTGGCTCGAAAAAAGAATTTTCGGATCCATCAATGTCAGCTATTACTTCTTTTTTACTTTTCCTAGTTATATAAGGTGCTGAAGTTGGCACTGTGTTGACTACTCCTAAAAGTTCTGCACACTTTTCCTGGCTGGTTTTATTCCATTACAAGCGCATCTTTCGTATTGCATATCTCTTGGCTGTTTACTTTTTCTTCCTCGTAGTTAAGACCCATTTTTTAATCCTGTTACTGCTACAATGACAAAAGCGTATAATGCATAACCGTTGATTGCTTACCTATGCATATCATAATATGAATTGAGTAGCTGAGTAATTTAGAAATAATACCGTTGATTGCTTCATTATGAATGCATGGCGCATGTTTTTCCACCCAAAGTTGTCTCTACCTTCTGCCCTAAAGGTTCTAGGACATTCCATTTTGGAAAATATCCTTTACTTATGAAAGTAAATTTCTGTCTGGTGGTTGAAAACTAATCGCTAGCATTTGTAATGGGATATTTCTCCCCAAATATTGGCTTTGCCCTTAAAGGGCCTACACTCTAATCGCCAGTAAAAGCATGACCATCATGACAAATGAATGGCTTGACTCAAGTATCAAATAACTGGTAGCAAAAAATTTCTTCCTCATATTAAGGTTTATTCGAGAACCAAATAACAAATACTTTTAAGAAACTTAAGATAAATATAGTTCTAGTGAGTAATGACTAGTTATGTCCCTATTTTCAGGAGTCTCGTAAAATCTTCACTAGGTTGCGTGTGCTTGCCTCTGACCTCTATTTGTTTAGACCCAGATGAACTGCTTATGAAACTGCTGCTTTTGCATATATCTTGATGAAACAGGTGGGCATGAACTAAGCAAGACCACTGGTAATGCAGGTGCAAGAGTAGGATGCGGTAATGCTTCTATTCTACAATCAATTTCGCTATTACTAAACTAAACTTCGCTTCTTGATTTTCACTATTAATCTCTTTCTTAAATAACCATTTAATAAAATTTCAAAACATAAAAACAAGATTCTCTTTCTACATTTATTTATTAAAACATGAATAAATATTTGTTTAATATTATTTTTAATACGAAAAATTATATATTTTTCCAATTATATATTTATTTAAAAACTACATGGGGTATTAAAAAAAAATTGTAAACATTTGAATGTGACGGCACGGAATTTTTAGCCAGCGAATTAGAGCCCAAGGGACATCGATACAAAGGCTTACCATGTCAGTGTCAGATTCAGTTTGGTTTAATAATGTCTACTGCCTTTTGCTTCAAGGCTGACCATAACAAATTGGTGACCAGGTATCATTGGCCTCCAATCATCTAAGATAGGTTGGCTGCATTGGGCAATTTTTTGTTGGTAACAATTTTTATAATGGGTTATACTTTCTGTGATTTAAAGATAAAATAAAATTTTTATTTTTCTTAAATAATATTAATATTAAATATAGCGAGTCCTATTACCCTTTATTTCTCATCCAGTTGCACTTATGAAATTACCGTCAGAATTTTGAAGCATGCTCTCTTCCTTGCATCATGGAGCCTTAGGCTTTCAGCCATGCCAAAGGGACGATGCCTTTTATCTCCAGATCTTACAGAACACAATTGTATTATCACATTCCTCCTTAGGCCAATAGGGTTATATGTAATTATACAATGTCCAATAGGGTTATATTTTTTTAATATGCACCCAGTGTTTGAATTCGTCAGTTGACAGTCAATATATCTATAAAATATGTAGCTTATCTCGAGTTTTGTCCAAATTCACGAGATCCATCCGAGATAATATGCCCAGGTTTAGGAAAACACAAGTGCACAAAAATATTAAAGATGATTAAATGCAAATATTATATATTTAAATCCAAGAAAATTTAGAGAGAGGTGGGGTGGCTGCTCCACTAATGAGTGATGATACATTATCTACCTACCTTAGCAAAAGCCTTGGAGCCACACTCAAGTATTCCAAACAAACTGAATATTTAATATAAAATCTGCCAGATTAATTATAGGATAAGCAGTTATCATCTGATTGTTATCGATGTCAATATCTTACAAAACAAAATACTCAGAACTTTCCTGCTCCGATTCCTCAGCGAACTGAAATAGCACTTTCGAAGCATAGCGGGTACAACTTTATTTACAACGAAGGACTGAAATTCATCACATAAAACGAGACATGAAACCCCGCAACAGAGACTACAGAAAATATTGCAATATTGCAGTCCTATTGTTGTATTCAAACACACACTAGTTGTGGCACACCCAGCACGATCGTCAGCGTACTGTAGACAATAATTAACAAGATCTGTGCAGATGCGTCAGTGTTGGTGCCCAGAAGCCTAAGAGTGCCATTAAGGTAGCTCTACCCTCTCAACCAGGTGTTTCTGTAGGATGAATTGTCTCGCAAAGAGGCATTATGGGGCTTGTATTCCATGACATAGTTATGAGGAAGCTTTAAGTGGCGTTTAATTGAATCCCTAAGAGCCATCACGGCCTGGATTGAAAAAATTAAGAATATTATAAATAAAATCCAGGCATGTCCCATGCACGTGTAAAGACACAGAAAGAGTGATAATGCTAACCTGATGGTCAGATGCAGTGCGATTCCAGACACTCAATATATCCTCATTGAAACGAATGCTTAGTACTGCACCACATATGTTATCCCCATAATCGAGCTGGTCACCTACTAAGGCAAGAACCTGCACAAGGGTATTTTGACATTACCCAGACAGAAGATGAACTCTAATGATAATAAATGCGATCAGATCATGATTAAAATATAAACGAGCAAGCGAGATTTCTGGTGTGGTTAGGTCTGTCTATAACCAGCCATCATAAACAGAATCAAGAATTTATTCAACCAAATATGTGGAATCTTATTGACTGAAATGCTTTGCACATATATATACATATATTTTTACAGTAAAACACACAGAATAAGCATTGTCCAATCAGGCGCATTTCAAAACCCTCTCAATCTCTAATTTCTAATAATGAAAATACTTAAACAAGGGAGATTAATCAAACGAGACAGTTGCATTCTAAATTGCCAATCGCCAAAAATACAACTTTCCTGCCACATGAGAAAAAGCTAACCACATGCAAAAGTCTTTCCCTAACTTATTTTTTTCCAATCCTTCTGGAGACCTTGGATCCCTTCCATACACTCAAAACGCTTCATCAAGAAGCCAAAGGATATACAGGCAACCGAACCAATCAGCATGATCCCGTGCTGTTTTCAAAAGGTTACGGATATGTGGTTAATTCTACATTCGAGTTCCAATATTCATTAGCTGGTACTAATCTAGTTTCATATTGTTGTTAGGGCTAGAGTCAATCCATGCAAAAAATGTGCGTATGGCGTAAGTGTTCTAGGTTGTCTTTTTCTAAATGCATATTGCAAGCAATAAAAGATTGGGAGATATCTTTAAGTGAAAGCATTTTTCATATGAATTTTTTTCCTATAGTCAAATCAGGAATTGATTAGATTACCGCCTAAAGATCACACAATCCATGCAAGAAACTTAGGACCTCTTGGTCCAATGAGAAGTCCACATACCCCTAATGTACACACATTTGGCTACAACTAGAGAAACACGAATAGGGCAACTGAGAGACAATTTTCACAACACAAATTGGAATCTGTAAACTAGGAAACGGCTTCACCTTCAGCAGTGGTGAAAATAAAAGACATTTGAGATCCATATACCAATTAAAATACCAGAATGATGTAACGGCAAATTTGTGTAACCACTTTAAATAAGTTTAGATGCTGGCATTAAATAAACATAATACATTAGTAATGAACTGTTCAGTGTTCACCGAGTTGACAATAAAAATGAAATTATAGATTTATCGGAATAATGTAAAGGCTGGCAAGCATTTCACAGGGAAGAGATAAAAAGAAAAAAAAAAACTTCAAATAAACAAATAAAGACTTCGATTTACCAAGTCCTCCCAAAAGCGACCTGAAACGACCTTTTTGAATCGTATGATCCACTTACCACCATTACAATTAGCTGGGTCCTGAAAAGAAAAATAACCCAGCATGTGATTGCAGATTAAAACTGTACTAGTGTTAAAAAAATCAGGAGCTCAGACATTTCCAAACCGTAATAGAATACCCATTACCTCCCATAAAGGACGAATTCCTTCCTTAAAAAGATGCAAATCTGTTGGAACTGGCAAGGAGGAAGGGCGGACTAGATGGCAATAGCAAACCCAAAAACCTTCAACCTATTAATATGCAACACTAAAGAATCAGGAAAGCGTCCAATAACAAGAAAGAATAGTCGCAATGAGGTAAGTATTCCAATTCGTGCAGTTTGACCCTTGCAAGAGAAAGGAACGTAGGATCCTACCGTACTGAAATCAGCAATTCTCTTTATGTTGTCTTCGTATGATGTCTGATTTCGAACTCCAGGTGTACGGCGGGTGTACCAAAATACAAATTTGTGCTGCTCAAAAGACATTTTATCAAGACAAAATGAATAAATGATTCAGTCAAATTGCACAAAAGATTTTGAGGGAAAAGGGAACTGTAGAACATCGGCAATGTATCCTCTCATGTAAAGAGTAAATATTTTGCTTTCGAAACAAATAGAAGGTCCCAACTACCAATTTTAGGAGATATAAACATAAATTGAGCTCAGAAATGAAAATGCTCGTCACAAAAACAGCTCAACAAAGTTCTCTAGACTCAAAATTATACGAAGAAAAAACCGACGACAAAAACTGATGTTCGCATACAGTTGGATCATTAACGATTGTCAAAATCCAGGCAGAAGAATAAAACAAGCAGTCATTTGTGCAGAAAATAGGGAGAGAAACCTTTAGGGGATGAAGACCAGCTTTGAGGTCACGAGCCTGTCGTTCTTCAGCCTCCTTATTAGAAGTATCGTTGCCAACGGAAGCCAAAGGAGGTGAAGAATCTACGATTTGCACGAGGTTAGTGTTGTTAGAGTTAGCATTGGAAGTCTTGTTGGAGATCTCCAATTCTCTCTTCTCGGCTGCCATATCCATTATCAGTTTCAAAAACCCTAATTCCTTGTTCCTGTGTGTTCGATGTTTAGATAGCTTTGGGAGATCGGGGACAGAGAATGCGCGTAAGCAGTTGCCTTCTACCTTCGCGCTTCCGGTTAGGGCTTGGCCCGCCGTCAGCTTGCTTAAGGCCTCTTTCTTTTTTTGGTCAAAGTCAGCTTAACACCTCTAGGCTCTAGCAAAGAAGTAAAACCGACTCTTATCAATGAGATTAGTATAAGCGGTTGAATATCATTTAAACGAGATTTTGAGTTTGAGCTTTAGCGTATATAAAAAATTCTTATTAGGAGACTCACTTACCATAGCCAAGTGTGCAATACAAGTCAGATTCAGATATAATTTACTCAGCAAAAAAAATAACTCTTTCTAACTAAAAAAAAATAGCAAGAAAATAAATTTACTCAGCAAATACACACGCATATCCTATCAATCGAATATCATTTTTTTTGAGGAAAAAATTAGGGTCAATCATCGAATATAAACATATTATATAATTTCTAAGAAAATCCATATTCATAATTCATAAATATGTTCATAACATAATAGCAACAGAGTCCTACTGTTTTTAAAAATAGAAATTAGTTCATCTATATCAAAGTATCATTTAATCCACTTCCATTAACATAAAATATTTTAAAATTTTTAAATATAAAATTTATTTTAAAATATAATTTATATTATAAAATAAATTTTATATTTAAGAATAGAAGAGTATGTAATTTATGAATAAGGACATTATTTACAAATATGAATAAGCTCTTTTTAAAAACATTGAGTAACAAATTTTATTATTTCAATTTCTTACCTAATTTTTCTGATTTTGTTCAATGTTATTCTATTCATATTTTTCTTATAGTTTAATGGAACTTAAATATTAAAAAGATAAGGATAAAATTTTACATTATTAGAAGGTGAAAATGTTTTCTACAATTTTTTTAGTTATAAAAAATAGACCAAAAAGAGTGCCCTGTACGCGCACACGGGGCAGAGAGATAGGTAAGAGAAAGCAATTTTTAAGAGAGCGAGAGCTTGGAGATAATAGTATGGAAAACGCTATTTGAGCTGGAAAAGTAGGTTCCTTTGGACCCTCTCGTTGGAATCAGCGAACCAAACCAGCGATTGAACCCACTCAAGCAATAGCCACCCACCACCTCCACCTCCACCTCCACCTCCATTTTCAGACACAACAAGACCCCGGGCAGAAGAAAGAGAGAAGTTAGCACGATAAAGCGTTTCAAGATAACAAATTCAGCTCATCATTTCGCCCTTTTTCTTATCACTCTTACGCTTGTTTTCTTTTGGCTCTGCGATTTGCACACACGTCTTCACCGATGGTCACCTCGATCTTTCTCCTTTACATGATGGCTTTTTCTTTGCTGCAATATGCATCATCCTCGTCTATGTGTCATCGCGACTCTGCTTTATTTCTTTATAGTCTTAAATCTCAATGCCCTCTGTCGATCTCGCCAAATCCACCTCTTCAGGTACATGTTTCTTGACTTTCTTATTCCTTTCTTATTATTTTTTTAAGTAAAATTTCCGAATTGATTTCCAATTTGTATTTGCTCACGCGCTCCTCTTTTTTTTTTTTTTTTTGGTTCTTTTTCATATGTGATTTTCATCTCGGGAATCGATTTCTTAGCGGATTCGTTTCATTCGTTGACATTTTAACAGCTCTATTCCTGGGTACTTTTATTTACTTAAGCTCTAAGGTTATTCTAAAATGGAGATTAATTCCTGGGATTCTGTTCCAAGAATCAGGTCCTGATTTGATTGAGTGAAATTGGGTAAGAATATTAGATGGGCATGTCTGGTTGCAGATAGCAGAGAACACTTCACGCGAATTTTGAAATTGTCACGGTTTTGAGAAAAAGATGATAAATTGATAATCAATGTTGTTGAAACTCATAACGGAGTACTTGCCTCTTCTGTTTCGTTGGACTCTGTTGGAGTCGGCCTTCTAACTTGAAGTATAGAATTTGATTCTAGCTAAACATATATATTTATAGGGTTTTGGTTTGTCAGATCATGCAGCATCAAACATGGACTCAGCAATTCATTCACTTTACCCCACCTTTTTGCACCATAGAACATCATAAACTACCCGGCGTTTCAAAACTTAGGCTCCTTATATCTTTCAAGACCTTTGGGAGTTGTTTATCTCGGGTTCAGAACTGTATAAATCTTATTTTGTCTAAAATATGGCTCTGTCCTAGTTTGGTATATAACATTATTTGGTAGTTGTTGCTGTTTCTATTTTGATGCAAAACACATTGTAGACACATCAAGGTTTTCCCAAGAACCTCAAACAGGTTTTTCCAGAAGAAAGGAGAGCCATTGAGGGATTGTTTCCATGCTAACCTTCCACATAATGTTGCAAATCGTCATTTTGTTATGTCAACAAAGCTACAAAATGCAATTGTATTCATCTTATTGAATGCTGTTATTCCTACAAAAGAATTTATCTGAAAAGGGTTTTGGATTATTTGTCAAGATCAGATCTCTTACGGATAGGAAAATGAATAAGAAATGAAAGTCAGGGCTTACAAGAGAGACTATACAGTGGAAAGATTGATAAAATAAAGTAAATAAACTGGGCATTCTAATTCACTAGTTTCTTTATCATTCAGATTTGAGAAGTTGATCAACTTCATGAAGGATTAGATCCCTAAATACAACTAAAATTTTGGATGGGAAAATCAAGCAGAGAAGGAAGGAAAGTAGAAACGGCAAAAGAACTCCAACGGAAGAAAAAAGAAAAAAGAAACAAACCTTCCTACTCAGCTGTCCTTCCAATGCCTGATAAAAGGACCTAACTCTAAACCCAAAGAAACTAATCGTCCAATCGTCTAAAAGAAACATATGCTTCAAAGGTAACCTCTTAATTTTCTATATTGTCTGTGGCTAAGCTGCTTCAACTGGAACCTAGTACACGGAAAGTTGGTGCAGGGGAATATTAGATTCAAAAATCTATGAGTAATACCATCACTTAAAGAGAAAAGGGCAGCCCTCAAAATCTGTAAAGCACAAATTCCCTAAGAATTAGTCTGTGGGATTTGTACGAGGGAATCCTCAAAAAAATCAAAGTTAATTGCAAGATTTCACCACCAGCTATAGAAGTATAGTAAGAAATAATTTGATTATTCAAATTCAAACCTACCACAGCACTATTAGTTGAACTCATCTTTGTATAATGGCTTATTTTATTCCAAGTCTTATTTAGGTAGCTCATCATACCAAAAAAGCCTAGGGTCTTAACCTTTCTCTCGGTGATTATGTTTGTTCCTGTGAAAAAATTGGCCATCCAAGATACCTGATCATCTAAAACTTTGATTTTCTGCTTTTAGTTCTATTTGTTCGTCTATACTTATCCCAAATTTCTGATTTTGTTTGGGTGTATTTAATTTATTTTCTCTTCAATTTGTTCAGGTGGATGGGAGTTACATAGAAGGAGTTTTGTCTAGAAAGCAGAGAACCGGATATATTTCTGTACTTTTCTATGCTTCTTGGTGCCCAGTTTCTCTGAGTGTGCTTCCTAAACTTGAAACACTTAGTTATATATTTCCTCAAATGGAACATTTCGTAGTTGAGCAATCATCAACCTTGCCAAGGTTTTGAAACTCTACCTTCATCTGTTCTTAAGCTTCTGTGCTACTATGAATTCAGTTCTTTTGCTACATGCTCAAGTCCATGATTTGCAGATGGTATGCAAATCACAGTTACCATTTCACACTTCTTTTAGCAAATACGCTTCCTTTTTGACTTGTCTAATGTCCTGAAACAATGCTAAATTGATTCTCTTCTGTGGTACTCTGTCTTTTCCCCCTTCCCCTTAAACATTAAAATTGAAATTCGGTAGAAATTATGTGATACTTTATATAACCTTCATAAACGTCAGTTATTTTTATATTTATGTTCATGCGTGGTTTTGTTCTGCAGCATATTTTCGAGATATGGAGTCCATAGCGTGCCAGCTATATTACTGGTGAATCAGACATCAATGATCAGATACCATGGTCCAAAAGATCTTCTCTCCCTTGTACAATTTTATGAAAGAAACACAGGTAAGCCCTATTCCTGCATGTAGGTTTCCAATGGATTTTCTGAGACTGCCATTTATCCCCTGCTTTGGACTTGATAGCTAGGTAATTGAAAATATAGCATCCCAGACGGCAGGATGCAATTTTTTTTTTTAGATCTTTTGAATTTACGTAGACAAACTATTTTCTAAGAATATTAACATGCAGACGATATAAGAAACCAGGGTAATTGTTGGTATTATGTAAGCAAGCGTCTCACTTGACCTGTCTGCCCATTCTATGTCAGGATTTGGGCCAATTCAGTACTTTGCGTACGACCAAGAGAACAGCCTGAGCAGTGACAAAAAATCAGCTAGAAAGTCATTGATCAGTTTATCACCAAAAGAAATATTTAGCAGGGAGCCCTACCTGGTTTTCTCAGTATTGTTTCTTTGTTTGAGGATACTTCTCTATGTATTGCCGGGCATTGTAGCGCATCTCAGGGCATTCTGGGCGTCCTATGTTCCACATCTGAACTTGCAAATATTTGGTGAGACAAGCCAAGTGATGGGACGCATTCTTCAAGTGATGGATGTCAGGAGGATTTGGACGAAACTAAGACTGAGCAAGACGAGGAGCTTCCATCAACGGGCAAAGAGTGCTAGAGTTTGGGCTTCGTCTCTGGCTTCAGTTTCTCTGGGCGAGTCATCATCAGCAAAGACATCCTCGTGAGGTTTGAACTGACAATCTTGGAACTAGCTAGTCATTGTGAGGGCAGGAAACAGTTTCATTTGATCACAATCACGGACTGCAATCAAATCTTGAGATGAGATTTTAATAATTTTAGTAGAAATGCTAACAGCTGAGTGCTGTCTATGATGTGGGTTCAGAGGAAGCGAACAGGCATGTAAATTTGAGCAACAGCTTTTCTTGTTCTGTAAATTATTTTCTTGTCTTACGGAAATCATACAGAGTCGGTCTTTGTCTCCTCCCTCTCAGTGCTGTTTCTATATTTCTTGCAACCTTAATTGGTTGATTTCACTGAATTCATGCAGTTCATTGTGTTCCCAGTTCTAATACGTATTCATATTTATACGAGGCCATGTCGTGATTATTGATTAGGCATGAACAATATAAAATGCAAAAATTCTTAAGAATGGCATTATTGTTCATTTGTTCATGAGCCAAACGATTTCTAACCAGAATTGTAGATATAATTACAGAATATTCTCACATGATCACTCCTTCACCCACTTGTATCACGGCTCCATATGCATAATTGCTAACTTACAAATGCTAATAATAACGTGTACTATTCGGTCAATTTGCCTGGTTTGTCTGGAAGGGTTGATTTTTTACTTTCAAACAGAATTCATGATTTTTTTTTTAAATTTTTCTTAATTTCGCTGAAAAATACTAAAAATAACTAATAAGTGGGTCGAGAAGGAATGATAATTAAGAATGTAAATAAGAACTTGTTTAATTTAATACTATTTTAATGAGGAAGTTAATTTGTTTTCTTAAATCTCGTGAAGTAGTTAAAAATCACTCGCTATAGTTAAGACTCGGAGGAGCACATGAGTTTTTTGTTTGGCGAAAAAAAGGCTATAATGGCGTAACCGTTTCATTTAATTGGAGGGACAGGAAGTCAAAGAACCCAATCTCAGGTCCCTGGACACCTGTCCACAATCATTTATTATTTTTATAAAAATAATAATATATTTGATTTTCATTTCAGCTTAATTCTCATCTTCAAGCAAACTCTAACAACAGAATCTTCCTTTTTTTTCTTTAGGGATTTTTTTTATTAAGAAAAAACCTTAGATAGATTAGGTTATGAAATTTAATAGAGATCGTGGTTTAAGGCTGAAAGTACTAATAAATACATTGGACTTATAGTCTGGGCATACTGTTTGATTAGAAGTAGGGAAATCAAATAAGAGAAACCAATTAACAATAATTGCTTTGAGAGAATTGGGAATCAAGAAACCCTTCGAAAATTAATCAACATTTAATTTCTTTTGGCAGGAAAAAAAAATCATCCTACAATAAATGGGAGAGATCACTTTTTTTTTTTTAAATAACGGTTATGTTGGTCTTATAAATAGGAGATGTCTCCTCTCTCTCTTTTTTTTTTTGAGTAACGAGAATTTATTGAAAGTTCAAAAATTAACTACATGGTCTTTGACAGCAAAGTTAAAGCAAAGGCAATTAACTATAATTAAAATTAAAATTCTGCATATGGCTTCTCACTTGGAGTGTGTAATCTTTCAGAGCAAGGGCTTCATTCACTATCTGGTATGTTTCTTGAGTATCATTACCAAATATTCTAGCATTCCTTGTGTTCCATAGCTTCCAACAAACAATTCCAAACATAGTGCACCAATCTATATTCTGCTTTCTGGTACTAAGATTGTATTGGAGCCATTCGGAAAAGGGGGTATGAAAGAACAAATTTTGCATTTCTACAGGAATTAACAGCTCCCAACAAAGATGAGCATTAGTGCACTGCCTCAGGACATGATTTAAGTCTTCAGTAATGAAACCGCACAAAGAACAAGATGCATCGGAAAACATATGCCTTCTAGATCTCTCCTCATTGGTGAGAAGCCTATTCTTCAAAGCCAACCAGAGAAAGGTCCGAATTCTTTGAGCTCCCGGCCATTTCCATGCTAAATCCCAAAGAGGGCTTTCTTCATTCCATTTATTTTCCATAATGAGTCCATAAGCAGAGCGAACCGTAAATGTTCCTGAGGCCGTTAGGTTCCAATTACAATGATCCGGCATATCTTGCTGGGTAGGGGGTTTAATCCTAAATATCCGGCATATCCCTTTATCCTAATTATAGTTGTAGAATTTTTTACCTTCTATCTCTTCCCTCTTTATTTTTTAAATTAATTTTTTTAAAAAAATATTAATATCAATTCCATGTGAGAAATTTTCAACGAAACTAACATAAATCTCTATAGACCAGTTATTTATCTGATATAATATTTAATAATTAAATCTATCTAATATGCATAACAAGGATAAAGAAGAATGAGTCGCATAATAAGTTTTTCTATATTTTTTAAATCAATAAAATAGGATATTATGGGATCTACAAACTACAAAGTCATATCCAATTCAAACCATAAAATCACCAATTTACATTAATTTGATCATGTAAATAATATTTGTCTAATAATTATTTATTTATAATAAGACGAGGTGTTTGATCATAAGTAATCGGTTGTTTGTTTGGGACACGCCCGGTCCCGTGGCTCAGGCCTCGAGAGCTTCAAAGCACGCTCTAATGGTGGCATCGTCCTGAGTCACCACGTATAGCCCCAACCTAAAAGTCTCCATCTTTTATCTGCAATAATCCACTTCCCTTCTGATCATCAAAATCATTTGCCACATGGATCTCCACGACTGGGAATTCCTCTCTGATGATCCATGCTTTGATCTCAATCAGAATCTGGACAAGAGAATTATCCGTGAAGACAAACGAAATTCCGATTCCAAGAATTCTCTCGATTCCGATTGCATTCTATGCCCTTCCCCAATCACGCGGAAGATCACACAGCCTGATCAGGTCGTCGTTCCTGCTCCAACTCCTCTGGAATCCAAGATTGCGAACGCCATCGATGTTCAGTCAGTGAAAGGAATCGTGAAGAATCCAGATGAAGTGAAAGCGGAGCCACACGAGGCTCCACTCTCACAGGTTTCCTTCGAAACGAAGGAAAATGAATCCGTCGACAATACAATGAACCCAGTTAACAGGGATGCATGGAAATTCGAGAGAGAAATGGGTGATAGTAACCAGGAGGAAGACAAGAACAGTGGATTTAACTTGTGGAAATGGAGCTTCACAGGGATAGGAGCTATCTGTACTTTCGGCGTTACTGCTGCCACAATCTGTGTTCTGTTCCTTAGAACCCAACAAAAGAACAAACGCCATGACAACCAAAAGAATGTCTTCAAGTTCTACACTGACGACAAGGTTAGCCAAATTCTATAATAATTTACTGTCTTCAATTTTTACTTATAATTCAGCATATAGGATTGTGATCATAATTTACTGTTCTGGGTGTTGACTGACAGTGGGTGTTAATGGCAGAGGATTAAGCGAGTGATGCAACATGCGACCAAATGGAACGGAGCAATTTCTGCTTCTGTTGCCAGAGCTCACATTACCTATGGTGCTCACCCTGAAGGCCTCTTAAGCAATGATTAAGTGCCTTCATCAAATTTACTAAATCTAATATCATGCTTTTCTTTTTTTTATGGTTTTGCTGCTCTCGTTTGTAAAATCCTGTGGGATGATCTTACTTGGCTCTCCTGGCTACTGGCTTAGCTTTACTTTTCTGTGATCTTTGTAAATTAAGTCCCGGATCACAAACTATTGGCTATTTGATCTAGTATATGAACTATAAAGTTTTAATTTTCTGTTTGTTTAGAAGGTTCCCAGAGGATCTTCAGAGGTACAAATTTGTTGACTTTTTAATAACGACCTTGCGTGCTGGAGAGAATTAGAGTAAGCTAAGAGGAGGAATTCCTGGTTGTTTCTTGGTGAGATTTAATGTCAAACAAGTTTCGTCTTCCTTCTGCTTACGTCTCTCTGGAAAAAGGGGCTTGATGCGTTATTAACCCATAAGAATCTGATATACAGAACTTGTTTTAGATAAAGTAGGAAGATATTTATGTAGATGACGTAAGTAAGTTAAGAAAACTGAAAATGACTGATTGAACAAGAAGACTATCCAAACGAGATGAGATTTAATGGGTGATGACCCACTTGAGAAAGATGATTCTCCTGTAGGCTTGAATGAGAAGGGATTCAGTGAAGGAAGGAGGGGGAAAAAAGGTGATGTGATGGTGTTTAATAGAATTATGCTTTGAAATAGTTTGCGATGGGAAGGAACCGATTCAACTGCTTCCGCCATTGGGTTGATTTGCCTTGTGGGGTACGTACTTGAGAATGATTCCAATTACTCCACAATCAAAAGGTTGTTTGAATGGGAAGCAATCCTTATTGTTTTTTTTTAAAAAAAAATAAAATAATTACTATTAAGTATCAAAAAAAATAATAAAACAAGTGAGAAATGGATAATAATAAGTTTTAATATAAAATAATAATACATTTATACTATTCATTTGTAATTGGGATATTTTATTAGTGATTTCATAATTTCTTTAATATCTTATAATGATTTTTTTTTTAATTACCTAAAAAGGCAATTTGGTTTTATATTCTGTGAATATATTTTATTTTTAAACCATGATCAATCTGTCGGATTGTAGTTTGTTAGAATAAATTATTGAGATTATGAACGGCGATTAAGAGCTCAAAAACGTTATAGTCGGTGTTTTAAATAAGATCAATTAACCTTGAGTTAATGGAATTCGAAGGAGAGAGAACGGCACGGGATGAACTTGACTTGACTCGTTCTACAATGTTAGTAACAACTTTTCGATAATATATTTTTGGTAAAGATAAATGCAGACATGCAAGTTAGTTAATTTGGTTGATGCTGTGTGAGGGATTGCTCTAATAATTTTTTACAACCTTCTAGAAGCAGTTGCAATCAATAGCTATAATTCTTTTTCCCTTTTATTGAGAATGGAATGTCGTAAGCACTCAGGCGGAAAAAATAATGATCAGATTTTAGAGTTCAAAGTTGAAACAAATGATTTGACTAAACGTGGTACCTTGTAAATATTGGGTTAAGCGACAAGGTTCCATTTTTTAAAAGAAAACGGCAAGAATTAAAATAAAAAATGTTAAAATGTGGGGCATTTGATTTTTTAAGTAAGCTCTTTTTTTAATGGGTATGGGCCCTACTTTTATAGTGGGCTTAGCCCATGACCCAGGTCCAGCCTTTTGTTCTAATCCCTAAAAAATCGAACACCGAACTTCTGTTTCATGACCCATTCAATTTTGCAGAAAATTTATACAAAACAAAAAATAGTAAATTGGCAACAGACAGAGAAACAGGTTCATCATTTTTTTTTATTTTAAAAATATGGTTGATATCAATATCTACTCGTATTCAATAATAATAGTATATCGTTACACATATACTATAAAATCTACGGCTCTTTTTTTTTTTCCGTGCAATGATATAAGAATATAGTTATGGTGTGTAGTAACCCTTTTGGGCCTTTCCCATGAACTCGGCCCACAAGAAAGAAACAGTCCAACACTGTTGTACAACCTTTTTTCCCCTGATATAAGGGAGAGGATGCTTCTGGGGAATATAATAGTAAATGTGGCTGCTTCTTAAATTATTGAGTGCTTTTATGGGTGCATTTGCCAATAATTATTTCCTTTCTTATTTTAATTATTAGCAAATTATGAGATGTTGGAGGTGATTATCACCAACTTACTTGAAACAATCCCCTTCTCAGTAACCCGACCCGCTTTATCTTCTAGGAGCAGTTTTACTTTCACTCTCCAAGTTTGAGCATCAAACCAAAATATCAAAGACAGAACAAATTACTGTAAGAAGTAACGAACAAGCTAAGTAATAAGCGGCGAAGAAGAAGCAACAGGATAAAGAACGAAAGAGTGAAGTCAAACAAATCACAGTAATATTACAAACACGGAGAATAAGGGAGCACAATATTAGGAATCAATGTGTACATAAGAATATGAATGGAAAACGCAACCAAATTTTGAAAGACCCATTGTCCTCTTTCACTCATCAACACGACCGCCGAATCATCAAAAGCCCTCCCATTCTAAGAAGAAGAAGAGAATGAAATTCATATACAAAGATCAAGATCCCAATTACATTACGCTCATAATTAATAGCGAATGGAAAATGCTCCGCTCAGAAGAGAAGCCCCAACGCGAGAGCAACCAGAGAAGCAACGGCGGTGGGCACGAAGAGGGCGGTGGCGTCAGACGTGGGACCAGGAGCCGGAGAATCGGCGGCCGACACAGCAGACACAGTGGCCATGACGGCGACCACGAAGAAGAAAAGCTTCATCCTCATTGCCTCCATTTTTTGCGGTGAAGATTTTTGCGGTAAAGCCTTTGGGATTCTTGGAGAAGGAAGCAGGCACGGAACACGAAGAAGACGGGGTGAGAACGCAAGCATGGGCGAGGCTGATTCTTTATAGGAGGTTATGGAGAGAGAAGGTAGGGTTTTACGGGCAGCCCGAGTAATGCTGGGTGGGCAGCCCCACCTGGCCGTTCGTTGGACAGAGTGTCTTTAATGGACTTGTTGGTGCCATCCAGCTGTCTCCAACGGTATCCCGTCCCCACTTCTCCTCCCTATATTTTTACTTTTATTAATATTAATTTGAGCTGGTGTTTGAGATTTTTGTAGCGTCGTCAATCCATAACGTTATATGCCTCGCTGATTCCTGTCAATTGGAGGGCGATCATTTCGACAGAGAGTCGTGGTTCCCATGTGCTTCGTGATTATTAACTTTAATCTTACATTTTCTAGATTCTGTCGTGTTTTTTTAATCCCTGGATGTAGTAGTAGTATTATTATTAGTGATGAATTCTGAAAATGTTGTTGTAATCTGTTGAGAGAGTGTGAAGAGATATTGTGAGGGTGGGAGAGCGGTGGAGCAATTGGGGCCTCTAGTTTGGAGGGTTAGGGTTAGGCTTAGGCAGGAACCTCACATTGAAGTATATGGACAAAGGAGATCACGAGCGTGAATTTACATCCATCTGTCACTGAATCTGTATTATCCAGAGTTATCAGGTAAGGTGTGCCTCATGTTCGTGAACCTTATTAATGCCTTCTCCTTAATTTTCCCACCATTCTCACTTTCTTAGGAAACCATTGGCACTTTTATATATATATATATACCTCTCTCCCTTGTTGGTTTTGTCAGGCATATATAACCGTGACTTAGTTACGAGGAAGGTCATCAAGATTGAAGACATGTACGTGAAGTTTGTATACATTTCCGAGGGGACAATAATAACAGCATATATACTTGGTAAAAATTTGAAAACCTGGGGGCTATTTCTGCAACTAGTTCCCTTCCCATGCCACTGCGCTTGGAACTCTGTGAGTCGAGGGAAGAGTAAAATGGACGCATGGATGGGAGGTTGCTTTTGGGGATTAATGGTGGTTTAGGGATCAATATCAAATGATTGGAAGAGAGGGGACAAAGTTAATTAGCGTTAATTGTGACACTCATTTCATCATGATCGACGGTTTCTAAAGTTGAGCGTTCTCGCAACTTTAGTTCCATTTCAAACGTTAACTGCGCCTTATTGTCTGTCTGTCTGTCTGTCTGTCTTTCCCCACACCTTTCTCGTCTTCTCCGGATAAAGCAACCATGTTCTTAGCTTCTTCCATTTGTGTTCCCATTTGAGTTCACACAACGGTTCTAAACTCCAACTTTACAACCCTCTTCACAACACTGTTACAATTCACCAACTACTGGTCCGATTCGAGCATCTCTTCGCTCTTGTCATAATTTTTCCGCCAACCAAAATTGAGATGTGGCCAATGACTATATAAATTAGTAGTACGAGAGTTCATTTATAAATAAGAGATTGTAAGTTCGGTTCTATTTATATTATCAAACTGATAGTACATGCGTTTTTAACTTTTCTAAAAAAATGAGTTGTGTTGGATATTATTCAGTGATATGTAAATTGGAGGAGAACAAGAATAATAATGAGGGTATTTGTAATGTAGTGGAGACTCCAAATTAAAAACCAGATAGGGACAGAGGAACATGGTCCCCTAAGTTGCTTCCAAAATGAAGAATGCTCCAACTTCGACAGTTGGGCACATACGGTGCGTGGCCTTTGCGTTTATTTGTCTGGTGAGTAAAAATCTCTTGATATTTCCCTACCTTTGAATTTGTAACTTGTGTTTCTGCAGATTAGTGTCAAATCATTACACTACATAGTTAAGAACTTCGTCCTTACAGTTTTCAAAGTTCACGACTTTGCATGCTTGAAGTATAGACGGATTCAAGTCTTATGCTGGATAGTTTGACATGAGGATTAACATGCCAGTTTCTCTTCCCTCCAATTCTCAACACAAGGGTACGTAAGAATATTAGATTTAGTTTTAAATATAGAGTTTTAATTTAATTTATATATAATATTCATTATTATTTTTAAAATAATTTATATAAATTATAAATAAATATATAATCCAATATTATATATGAGTATTTTAAAATATATATATATTATATTTATTATAATGAATTGATATATTTTATTTAATTTATCTAAATTAATTAAATAAATAGTGTTTTCACGCATTGTATGTACTTGTTATTTTCGTCCTAATTCGTGGGATCTTTTTGTTCCAGTGCTATTGGGGCACCACGCCTCAATTATTCAACTGGAACCGTTTTACATTTAATATACAGGTTGGGTGCGGGTGTCTTCTTTGAGGTTAAAGACACGAATGAAGGGTATCACAGGAAACAACAACGCAGGTTGTCATGGGATCGTTTGGTATAATTTGTAGTTTGTAGTATCTAAAAATATATTATAATTTTTAAATATATAAATTTATATTTAAAAATAATAGACAATTTATCTTGTATAATATTAATATTATTTAAAAATTAAGGAAATTTTATTTTATTTTTAAATTATGTGTGAATATAATTTTTTTATATTAAAAAAAAAACAACGCACGCGCGTTTAACGCACATAAATCTCTTCAATCTATATTCCTCGTTATGGGCTTATGGCTATAATCTTTAATTAGCACGAGTACGTAATAATAAGTGATTTTATTCTTCACACGCATTAAACATGTTTAATATTTTTTCCCCTCAATTTTCGAAAACGATCGCACGCACTCGATTAAACTTAAACAGAGTCATTTTTTGGGATAAGTAAAAGTGAAAAAGAAGTTTGATGTTAATATAATTACTCAAAATATAGATTGACAATTTCTCTGGCATGAAAGTCGCCTTTGTGTCGGTGAGAAGAAAAGAGAATGATGAGCCACCTTCCATTTTCTGTTGTTTAATTTCTTTAATTATTATTATTCCAAAATGGAAGTCTGCTCTTTGGGTGTTTCAATTCAAAATGAGAAGCTGATTAAAGTGAAGAAGGCTACCGGCCTCTCAACAACAACGGAACCAAAACGGATGGTATGCTACTCTTTGTTATGGCTTCAACTCTTTCACACACACACACACGCACACACACACATATATATTCCTAAACTAAAACAACCTCGTTTTATCTGAACAAATTTGCAGAATGTGTTCTCTCTCTCTCTCTCTCTGTTTTTTTTTTTTTTTACATATCTCACTGCCAAATTGATTCAACGACTGTGGCAGCCACTTATTGACACTAATTGATGCAATTCCTTTAGTAGGTTGGGCAGTTCCAATATCACATGCAACTAAAGAATAACAAATTACTTTATTGAAATAAATAAATAAAAATATTAATATTGATGCACACACAGTCAAATAATTATATAATTTTCTTAAAGGACTACCAAGGATTAGGTAGATAGAATTTACCAACTATTTAAGTCTGATAGAAGGTTATAAGAAATACTTCAAATTATAGTGCATACCCAAATTAAAATAACCATCAAATCAAGTTCGTGTGTATGAAAAAATCTTTATTGAGAATAATAAAATACACTCTAATAAAAACTAGTTAACATATAGAATTTATAAAAAAATAAAATAAAATAAAATAACGGGTTAAGCTGTGAATAGCACAATTCATGCAATATATAAAATCCATATCTAGTTGGGCGGACAAAGCAAGCCTACATTTTTTAATTAATTCACATGCAACTAGACCGATCCTACCCTAATAGCTTGATTTTATTTTTAAAGCATACATACATTAACGTATTAAATTATTGACTGATACCCACACATATGCATAGAACTAAAACAAATTAGTGAGTATTATTAGATATAATTACAGATAATTCTCATAAATATTTTTTTTATATTAATATGAAGTCAAACTCGAGATCTTATAATTAAGTGGCAAAAGTCCATCTTATTATTTTATTTTACAGAAATTTTTTTAAAAGGAGTTGAACCACTCACGATCTAAAGATAAGATGGAGTTTCATTTTCTTTTAAGCGATAATAATATCAGGCAGAATGAGCCATTAAATATCCTTACATAAATTTAGGTACTCAAAAGTTATGATACCTTTTAAAATATTACGACTAAAACTATAACAAAATTATATTTTATAAAAATTGAATATATTTTAGATAGTTATATATCTTATCTTTTTATTAGTTAAATTTATAGAAGATGAGTGAGACCATCCCATAATTAAGGCTTATTGTCCTTAATCCACAAGTCAATTTAACAGGAAAAAACGAAAATAGACCCAGTGGCGGCGACAATCAATTGGGTTTCTGGATCGAGTCGATCAAATCCAGTTCCCACATAAATACCGCAAAAGCTGAAACAACCCAATCACGTTTTCAATAAATGGGCCAGAGGTCTCCCAGCACTTCATCATCCCATAAAAGAAATTGGGCCTAGGGAAAGACCAAGTTAATTGTAGTGGGCCAGTTTAGCCCAATAACAAAATACAAATCTACTAAGTATTTAGATAGATTTTTAGAAAATAACTTATAGAAAAAAATAATTTTTATATAGCTCTTAGAAAATAATTTTTACAAAAAAATTATAAAAAAAATAATTTTAGATAAACGAGTGTTTAGATAGTTATTATTAAAAGAAATTTTATAATTATAAAATTATAAAAAAATATATGATTTTATTAAAAATAGAAAAAAAAGGTAGAGTAGAGATTATTGAAAAAATAAAAGAGAGAAAAAAGAAAATAAATTATATAAAAAATAAAAATAAAATAATAATTAAATAGTTCATAAATTCTTTTACTATATTAAAAATTATTCCTCCTATTAACTTATCTAAAACTATTATTTTAAATTAATATTTTATTATTTTTTTAAATAAATATAATTATTTATTTTATTTTATTTTTAAATTAAAATTTGTTTAGGTCTAAACACACCCTTTTTTTTTTTTTTTCTTTTTGGGGGTCAATTATTGAGAAAAGCGTGCGAGGGGGGACATGTGCGGAAGTCCGAGGGGGAAGGATCGACCCGTTCATTTTCCGATCCGACGGATATAATTGTCTCCAGTTCATATAATCTCTAGGGAAGACAGATAAATGGGGAGAGGGACAGCCAAGACGAAGAATGAATAGCCCTGCCACACACCAAACACAGGCTTTGAAGAAAACGAAGAGAGAGATAGAGAGAGAGAAAGGGAGGGAGAGGGAGGCCGCCTGCACAATCAGCGACAGCCTCTTCTTGAATGCCCTTACAGAGGTGAGAGTTTGACGCAGAGCTGGAGTTGAAGAAGGAGAGGCTTCGAAAACGAAGAAAGATTGAAAATTTAACCACAGAGAGAAGATCTGTGGTTTCTTCTTTCTTCGCGTGGAGGGGCTTGTGAATGTTCTGTTTGTAGAGAAAAACTGCAGTTTTCTTCTATCTGGTCATCTGACCTGAAGTTGTATCATTTGAAGGTTTCTTCATCGTCTTCTTCTTGTGTCAGTTGCGGTTGTTTGGGAAATAGATTTCCGTTTCCATCTCCTCGTTATCTTCTGACCTGCAGTTTTTTTTTTTGGGTTTTCAGGCTTGTTTGGGAGGACTTCCTTCTGATTACGGGTTTCAGGCGTAGATCTTGAGGTTGGAGGCAATCTCTGTGGACTCTAGTATTTTATCTGTCTTTTCAGTTTCTACAACGTTCTGAAGAGTATTGTGGAAAACCGTACTCTTTTTGAGGCTGATGTTGTTGACAATCCCCCGCATCCAGGAGTTGAATTTCTATTTTCCTTTGTTATTTCACTTCTGAGTTGTCAGACTTGGGGACAAAGACCCAGTCGGATTTGCTTTGCTAATTTGTTTCCAGTTTTCTCATAATCTTGGCTTCTGAGTTCATTGTGAAAATTTGCTCAACGACTGAACTAATCCTATTTTTGTTGCGATTCTGATGGCAGATATGGAGACCGAAGAGAGGAGTCAGAGGGGATGTAAAATAGGGGAGCCTGATTTTTTCTTGCAGTGGGGAAACAGAAAACGGCTGAGATGCGTGAGGGTGAAAGACCCTCGAATTTCATCGCGACTCAACGGTGGACTCCGAAGGAAGCTTCCATTAACGATAGATCGTTCTGGGATTACTGCTTCCGACAAAGAAAGCTCTCATCTTCATCCTAATCGCCTTACAAGGTCAGAAACGACGGGATCTTCCCATTTTTTCTGTTTGTGGATGAGTAAGAAACGAATGAGAAATTCTCACTTCATCTCTGTTGGTAGCCCAGAATCTGAGGCTTTTAAAGTTCCAAATTTTACTCACTAAGCTTGCAGATGAAGCTTTGTTTTAATAACAAAGGAGCCTGGAAGTAACAATTTCTGTGAAGATGAGGGAACATTGAATTTATTTTTGTCCTGATCTGGAGGGAATGAATGTTTTGGTGCAGGAGTTCCGATGGGGCGACGCTCCGGTCGGCTGGGGGAGAGAATAGGAAATCGGCATCGCCGGAGAAGGAAGACAGGTACTACACGACGAGAGGGTCGGCGATTGCGGACGAGATCGGGAAAGTTACAGGGGATGGGAACAACGGAGAGGAGCGAGCCCATGTGTGGCCGAAATTGTACATCTCGCTGTCGAGCAAAGAGAAAGAACAAGATTTTCTGGCGATGAAGGGCTGCAAGTTGCCTCAGAGACCCAAGAAGAGGGCCAAGATCGTCCAACGAAGCGTACTGGTGAGTATTGCCTTCAAAAGAAAGATTCTTTTGCTTTTTGGGTGAAATTTGATGAATGTGGATTTGATTATTGTGGGTTTGGTGGGTCGGGGTTGCAGTTGGTGAGTCCAGGAGCGTGGTTGACGGATATGTGCCAAGAGAGATACGAAGTTAGGGAGAAGAAAAGTAACAAGAAGGTATGTATGGATTATATTTGGAATGCTTTTGTTGTGTGTTGAGTGAATGAGATTGTGACTCTGACGGAGATTGGTGTGTTTGATGCAGAGGCCCAGAGGATTGAAGGCGATGGGGAGTATGGAAAGCGATTCCAATTAGGAGGAGGAGGAAGAAGAAGGAAATATTTTGGGGATGCGAATGAAGAAGAAGAAGAAGAAGAAGAAGAATTTGTTTAAGTGGAGGAGGGAAGTTATCTCCACTCTTGTTGTTTTTTGGGTACCCAGTAACATCCCATTATTAATCAAAGGAAATTGCTTTACCCTCTTCTTGGGCCCCTCTCTCTCTGTGGAATGAGGTTGATTGATTTCTTTTTTTTTTGGGTACAACAGGTTGATTGATTTTGAGATTCTTCAATTCTTTCCTAAATTTACCTCGGCCCAATTTGAAATATTGGAACTCAACTTTTAGTTTTCAGCGGGTTGTTGGAATTATTTTCTTTTTCTTGGAAAGGCTTTGAATTGAAGGGTTAACAAGGAAAAAGTTCATGGATCTGTAGTTATGAAAAAAAAATATTACGGTATAGTAAATTTTTCCAAAGGTGCAATTGTGTTTGAAAATCTCTTAGTAAGTTTTTAAAAATCTAATAATAATAATAATGCAGTATTGATTTTTTGTTTTGGGATATGATTAGAATTTATATATTATTGAAATGATGAATGTTTAAAGGCGATGTTGGTGGGGAGTGAAAAGGAAAAGGGAAAATGGAGCATGCGAGAAAGCTAGAATGAATGCGGAGGGAGGGCAATGTCTGAAGACCTTACCCCACATTGGCAAATTGCCGACACTGCGATTTTCTACCTTCGGGAATCAAAACCATAATTTTTTTGATCCTCGCTTAGACATCCAAATCTTTAATTAAATTAGAATAATAACGAAGACATGCACACAGTAATGACCAATCGGGGGGCAAAAGAGAGCGACCAATGGGGCATAAAACTGGGCCTAACTTGTGATGTGTCGAACGAAAACTGAATGAGCACAAAACCAAGAAAGTGTCTCAGGTTCGCTCGTCCCTCCAAGATCCAAAGTGAAGGGAATAAAATATCAAAGATAGAGTTTCAGTTTCAGAGTGATGCACACTGATATGAAGAGGTCATTATGATGCTTAGCCATAAGAGGCAAGCTCGAATATGCCAAATATGTCTTTCTCATCAATCAAATGCCTACGACGCCCTCCTCCATGCCTAGGGGAGCTTGTACCTTCATGTTCCTTGTACTATCCCCAACACTCGTGCTCACACGTGAAGTCTCATTCCTAAAAAAGAATGTTGAAATCTGTGGTTCCTTTGGTTTGAGTTGGGTATATGGAAGGGACGTGCTGCTTCTCCGGCTACGAGTGAAAGACGGAACGAGGTAGCCTTTTATTCTCATGATTGCTGTTTTAGGTGACCAAATCTAAATTTCAACACCCAACTTGTTCCTGTTCCTATCTACTCTGTTTCCTTTTTATAGAAAAAAAAAAACTGGTTACAAACCAACAAAGTTGCACTTTTGCCAGTAATTGGTGGCTCTAACTTAATTGTTGCCAGAACTTAACTAAAAATGTTATCTACAAAACTTGTTCATGCTAACATATAAGATAGTATTTGGAGAGAGCTGAACAAAGATGCTACCAATAGCCTTGCTGGCACCTACTTCTGGTTAGGTTTGGCTTAACCGTTAGATTTCCCCCCACACGATTTGGGTCAAGACTTGCAGCCATATCCAGAGGACAATAGTGAAAGGTTTCTATGATGCCATAATAATAATATATACATGGGTTATATCAACACTAGAGTGATGTCAATCCACCTAAATGTTTTTGTAATAAAAAAAAAACAAAACACGAGGATGGTGCTTCTTCAAGAGCTACTTCCAGAATTAGTACACAAAGGTGGGTGGGGCGGGGCTAATCTTAGTCTATTGATGATCACAAGCATACGTACTCCGATGTTGGTAAAACATGGGCGATGTTTCAGCGAAATAGTTCGGCTTCTTAAATGGATTACTCACACACCAACTCAGCTAGAAGGGAACATCTGTAGAAAGATTTCGTATATAAGGGCAAAAGGTGCTGTCTTAGGGACGATTACACTGTTTCTTTCCAAATTTTGTATGTTTTCTTTTCCCCTTGAATATTTCGACACACTACAATGGAAAAGTGAATAAAACTAGCCAGTTGTATTGTCCTTTTATCCCTGAAATATAGAAGTACATGCATCCCTTCAAAGGTTCCCTGCTTGTCGTCCCGGAAGAAGAATGGATAGTGTTCTGCAGAATTTCTGCCCAAAGAGACGAGCAGAGAGAACCTGTCATACGGTCACATCTTCAGATCTTTTTTTTTTTTTTTTAAACAGTATTATAATTCTAGACTGAACTGGCCCCAGGAAATGGCTTCTTTAACAACAAAAAATTCAAAACCAGGCAACTCGGATTCATAATAATCCAAAATATAAGTGGCAAGTTGGTCCAGAAAGCAGCAGACAACCAAAATCTAGTCGACATTCCAAAAGCACTGAGCATAAAATAGGATGAAGAATTTCTGTAGAGAAACATGATTAACTAATATCTGACTGATCAAAAAAATAAACACTAATAGGTGAACAAAGAACATAAATGAAATTAACATACCTTCCAAATGTGCCCCCCCGCACATTTTATCGATGGAGGAATGGATTAATCAACTTGGACTCTTGGCAGCTTGAAGCATCTCAACAATAAGAGTTTTCACATCCCTAAAAGAATAACCAAAAGGAGGGGAAAAAATCTCAGTAAATCAATGCCCAACAGAATGCTGCAGTATATGCAAAGGGGATACTGTAACCCAATATCAAGTTGAAGGTCGTGGACAAAATATCAGTGGAGTCATTGGCATGCCACCTAATTAATCCCGTCCCAGAAAAAACGGGTGAAGAAGGGGAAACGGTGAAGGAGGTTTTAACACTAGGGTTTCCATTAATAATATTTTCCAGCAAACCATCAATCCATATGTATAAACCAAAAATACAGTGGCAACTTTGAACAACTGAATATTGATGTAGCCTTTTACAGGAGAAGATGGAAGTTTCTACTGGAAGGTGATATGTCTTACTTTCTGTCTTCTGCAGATCGAGGGAAAGGAACTCGGAGCTTAAAGTTATCACCCTGATAACCAGCCTGCAACAAAATATATGACTTCTAGTAAGAAGGTAAAGAATTTCAAGCTTGAAGAGAAAAAAACTGCCTCAGGGGACTAGAAATATTACTAAATCTTTCATTCGCCAAGTTTTTAGGAAATTAGGTGTAAAATTTTTAAAGATCAAAAGTAGCATTCAAGGAATGGAAATAAAGAGAAAATCATATTGGAAAAGAAGTAAAAGAGCCACTGGCAATACCTTTACATAGAAACCAAGGGTATCCAAATCTGTCATGAATGCAAAGTCCACCTGCAGATGACCAAAATAATTTGCATCAAGTCTAAAAGCCAAAATCCCCTCCCTGGCACAAAAGGGGGATTTTTTTTAAGAGTCCATATTGAATTTCCATAATTACGATATAATTGAAGCAATTACTATAATAAGATATCGTTATATTCTTATGAGACTTTTTTGGACCTTAATGGCCCAACGTTGACAGAATCTGTCACATGTAAATATATCAATCACCATCTGAACTTAGATTTTCCCTTGCCCTGTGCATTTGACAATCAGCTGAATAAAAGATTCTGAACATCAACTCAACCAAAGAATTTTACATGGTTTGAGAGGCTACAAAAACCATCTCTATCACTAGTATTGTACGCCAATACCATACAGTTTACAAGATGACATACCGGAACTGATGTCCAGTGGTGCACGATCACTTTTGTATCTTCAGCATGGTCTTTATTCATATGAGACTGTCAAGTAACAACATTTCAACAAGGATGAAACAAGGCTGCTTTATGAAGATACTGCGGATATGTATCATGAGATGGTCAGTTAGAATTAACTACCGCCACTGGCTTGGAAAACTGAGCAATGGGATCAACTTTTGCAGCTTTATACTCAGCTTCACTAAACTCTGAAAAGTGAAACAAATTCAGAATAGCATCATAAATTAGTAAAATATAGGGGAAATAACATGTCAGCTCAAAATGTCAAAAACTAAATAAAAGAAAAGGCACATTCTTCACAATAACCAGATAAGTCTCTCTTCCTCTCCCCGTTTTCACACAAAACCACCAAACTAAAAGAAAGAATTCTCAAGCTCCTAAATATAGGTATCGCTCCACCCACATGAACATGATGACAGTATATACAATGGACAAAGACATTTGTCGATGATAAATTTCAACAGCACATACCCAACATTAAATATATATCATACTATCATTTAAGGAAAACAGAGTCCAAAGCAGCCTCACATGACGGAATTAATAGAATGGCAAACCAACAAGAAAAGAGTTGCATGGCTAACGAACCTCCTGATCCTAATAAAGCTGTTGCAACCCCTGACACAAAACGTATCACTTTTGGTTCAATGCGCAGAAAGTAGAAGTCCCCAAAGTCAACCTTCAATATGCAGATTTTATCTAGTTGTGATACATGGACATACAGAAGTAGAGAGGAGAAGATTATAGGGAACATAAAAGGATATAGTTACCCAAAATGCATTGGGATGTCTTGCCAAATATGCAGCTCGAATGGCTGCATTCTCTTTTTCAGGAACCTGATTGAGATATCAAGAAAGATATTTATGAGAGTTTCGTACAATTATGAAATCATATAACGTCAACTCACATGCATGGGGGTAATAGAAAGAGAGGAATGAAGGAGAGGGGGGGGGGTTACCATCAGTATACAAATGTAACTGGACACAAGGCACAAAACATCACAACTTACAGCAATAGCATCACCATGTAAGGTTATCACTAAATCAGTCCTATCTTCAGGATCTCTGACCACAAGCAGTGAACATTTGGGATTTGCAATTAAGTCCTGCAAAATATAGAAAGCAAGACTCATATCAATGTAAGTAAGCCTTTTCAATGGTTGGTTTTGTTTCTTTGGTTTCTAAAACTCACAAAGAGGACTCAAAACAATCTGATAAATTACGAGTCTTGCAGAGAGTTAAATTTAGTGAAACCCATGATAGATTAACACAAAGGCATATATACACACATTTAATCGTCATTTCTTTATCTGGATTTCCAATTAAGTCCTGTGAAATGTAGAAAGAAATGCTCATATCAATGGAAGTAATCATTTTCAATGGTTGATTTGTTTCTACTTTCTAAAACTCATAAAGAGGACTCAAAAAAACATTCTGATGAATTGTAAGTCTTGCAGATATCAGAATTTGGTCAAACCCAATACAATTAATCGTTATGACTTTATCTTGATATTTCAAGCAACTTGCGCCTTGCAGCAGCTAAGACGTTTGCTTAACCTTAAATTTTATTCCAGAGGTAAGTCAATTCATTTCACAATCTTACACAAATTATATTCTAAACTATTTCATCAGCATTATTTTCCAGCAACAACAAAACAATGTGGAGGAGAAATAAAGAACAGAAAAGTAAACCTTTGTATGAACTGCTAGGTTGCTCACTGCTAGTATAGGAGATCCATCTGCATCACATGCATAGTCAACCATAGACCCTGATGGATAACCCTCATGCTTCTGCGAATAAATAGTCAAATGAAAACCAGATTAGAAGAGGAAATTGAAGTTTTCTGCCAATAAAAACTAATGAATTATCATACAAAAGATATGAACATCAAAAGTTGCTAAATTATGCTAACAAGATAAAACACGGAGCAATTGCAGACCAGAGAGGATACTATGAGGGTTTTATCCTCTTGAAGGACACTGCACTATCTAATTAATTTAAAGGCACATTTGATACCAATTCAGTCTATCAAGTTAAGAAAAACAAAAGAAAACAGCCTGCCAACATCGTTGCAATTCATGACAGTTAAATGGAAAGTCTAGAACCTGAGAAAATGTAGAGAGCATCCCCCGTACACTTCGATCAAGCATAGTACGAATTTCTTCAACTGGGGGAAGCCGAGCAGCCTTCTCCTGTAATAAACATAAAACAGCCTTCCTAAATATGTTTTCTCAACTGATCATAATGATATCTGCACAAAGATGTCGCTCACAATAGATTCTAAGACGTTCATATGTAGAAATAAGATGTAGCAGATTCAGTATAATACCTGATGAGCTTGAATCAATTGGAAAACCTTATCTTTGTCGATGGTAACGTCTCCTGGTGACACAGTCTAATTGAGAAATCAACATCAGCATAACACTGTATCGGCTATGACCATCACGCCATTGTAATTTTGTAGGAACAAAACTTTTTTGGGGTCGCATGAAAGCAGTTATTAAAAAATTCAGAATTACAAAAAAGAAAATAAAAACAAAACAGAGATGAAGGAGTGAAATGGTGTAGAGAACACCTGACACTGCATAATCTATTAATCTTCCACTCATATACTCTTACTAAGCTTTACGGGAGCTAAGTAAATTGAATTCAAAGCGAAACTGTCAAGTTTACCACTTAGAAGCTAGCAAATTTCGGCAAAAGAAAGAGATTAGATGAGAAGCAGGTACCGGAGATGTTGATTGCGATGAAGAGGCCATCGGAAGAGGGCGAGCTGGACGAGAGGAGAACGTCAACGAATTTGGTAAGGAAGAGTAGCGTGAGATTGAAGAGAGAGGAAATAGAGGGACATTATGGCCATTTAAGCGGGGAAATAGGGGAGCCCTTAATGGCGTCACCAACGTCTTCATCTCTCTCGTGTCGCACCTCAACTCAACTCCCACCTGGTTCGCACCAGAATTTTTTAATTCTTTGTCAAGGCAAGGACTTCGAAGGGGCACCGCTTAGATTCTACGAGACACGAGTTTTGATTTTTTTTTTTTTTCCCTTCCCGGTTTTTGTCGGGATTCATAGGAATACTTCCATCAGATTTGTTTCCCCTCGTTAATTTTCTTTACTTGATTTTCAATTTCATTACTCATTTTAAGGATTCAACGTGAGTCTTGGATTCCATGCCCTTTTTATATAATTATTATTTCACTTTTTGTTTAAATTTCCCTTTTAAAATTGTCTTATTTGATTAAAAAAAAATAAATTCAGTTTTGATATCGACTTGTTCACTAAATACATTTCAAATAAAATTGCCATTGCCAATTTGTCATTCATATGTAAATAATTTTACTGTGCTGATTGACAAAACTTTTAATTTAAAATTATATGAATTAAAATTAAAATTAAAATAAATTAAATATTAAATATTATATTAACTCCTGACAATAAATTAGAAAAGCCCCTGCAATTGTAGGGTACTTCAAAAATAGACAATTTTTATATAGGGCAAGGCCATATGGTTTATTCATCTGTAGGAAGTTTCAGTGGGAGACTGGCAAGCACGTGCTAAGTAGCTTATGAACCTAATCTTCAAATGGCAACATATATTCGAAATGGTCTGCTAGTAAAAAAACTAGAAATAGACTAGTTGAACTCACAATTGTGAAGACAAGATCAGGGATGCAAAGAACACAATCACAATTCAAGCTAAAATCATATACTATCCACTTAAGACGGGTAGCTATAAAAGCCTCCTTTAGACTTTATCTTCTCCTCACATATACTCCTCGCAACTCAACTAAACAAGCATACTTATGTTGCAGAAGATCATCCAAGAGATTAATGGTATCAAATTCCTAGGATTCAAGAAATACTTTCCCTTCCAAATAAGAAACTGCTTGTCCAGCCCTGGTAGTGGGTGCTGGGCAAACTCCAACTACCTGTTTTATTCGTATCTGAAAAATGGGAAGAGTAGTAATGTCAACGTACAAATACAATTGTAACACATCATATACAGTTAACGGAATCTTAAGAGGGCTGCATGAACAAGTACCTGACAGTTTAAGGGCGCTTCAAAAGGGTCATCGATAACGGTAAAGCCTATGCAAATAAAAAGCAAAGCAGTTGAGTTCAGAAGTGTTCCTAACCAATCGTGTCGATAATTAACAGATAATATATGAAATTTTTGTGAAAAATCCAAGGTATCAGGTTCTTTTAGGGGCTTGCGCTTAGTAATTTAAACGACAAATCTCTGTGCCTGTCCAAATAAAAATGGTGGCTAAGTTAAAAAAAATTATGCCTGAGGCATTTCACAAAAGAGTCTTGAACTACTTAAGCTGAGACGCAACACCGTTGCTTTCCATAGAACATTATTTCTAATATGCAAACAAAGGAAAAGGCGTATTTTCTGATTTCAGTGGGGCGGGATAGTGGAAAGCTTGATGTGAATAAAGAGATTACCAACACACACCTTTGATATTTCCAGCACGAGCAAGCTTATAAAGGCCCTTTTGATCTCGCTTCTCACACAGTTCTAGAGGCATGTTCATGAAGACCTGCATATGTGGGTAAAAGGGAAATCCACCATCAAATATCAAAACGCAAAACAAGTTATCAGCAAGAGGATAAGTTATTTCAAGGAGAGGTTTCTTTCTGAGCCATGCCTGAATAAAATTAGAATCAGTCATCATGGCACGACACATGTCACGATCTTTTCTATATGGTGATATCAGTCTGGCACCACATTATAAACCAGCAGCATCAGCAAAGAGCTTTGCTGCTTCTCCTGAATTGAATAATTTGCTCATCAGAAAAAACAGGTAGGAAAGCTTATAGCAACTAAAGGGTCTGGTTTGATAACTAAAGGGAAATTCGATATGTATCAAGCATTTTAAAACATTGATATCACTCTTACACCTGAATGAGAAAAACCCATTCAAACTGATCATCACACCCATGTAACTTAGATTCTTTCAGTCCATAAAATTTTCAGTGAATTTTCATTCCAATTTTTTACCTCCTTCAGGCACAATAGTGAAACTGGATTATATGAAATCTACTCTTTTTTAACTCGTGGGAATGGGTTTTTAGTGTATTAATGTGATCACGCGAGATTTATTCCTAATTAATGAAATATTACCGTACAAATACAATTGATGTGGTAGATTGACTATAAATAGTTTTAATGAAACCGAGGGAAAAGCCCGTTAGTATGACCTGATCTTTTCTAAGGCTGTAATATAAAAAGTATGTTAATTTAAATATCGGGAAAACTCAGGCTTATTTAAAAATTTTGCAATTTAAATATTTTATAGCATTTTGTTGTGCCCAAATTTTTTTTTTTATATAAAAATTTTTAAAAAGAGTTAAACTCACTTTTGATCTAAAATTAAGATAAATTTTCTCTTATATTAATATTAAATAAAATAAATTATCTATTATCGTCAAATATAAATTTAAATATTTAAAAATTAAGATATTTTTTTAAATAATATTATTAAAATTATAAAATGGCGACATTAGTACGTTTCAAATGATTGTAACCAACCACCTATTTGTATGTGTTGCTCATACGATCTTGAAATTAAGAAATTCTTCGACTTCAGACCCAAAATAAATTCGGGCGAAGAAAAAAAAGACCCAAACAAAATGAAAAAAAGAAGAAGAAATAAATGTGCTCTTTTTTTTTTCCAATCCGGTTGGAATTGACCTCTTCTTAGCATACAAAGAATATTGTTGTTAAATCTGAATTGATATGCCAGAATTTACATTCAGATGTGGAGCAGATGCAAAAATCAAAGAGAATGGACGTCCTTCTACATCCGTATCCAAAGGGGGGGAAATCCCAGAGAGAATTTGCATGCGGATTGTTTCTCCCAACAACGAAAACAAGAATAACAAGTGTCGAATTGCTAAAGCAATTGACTTGGATACGAGTGTTGAGGGAGCTCAAATTCCTCCACAGATACTTCCCGCTGGCCATGTCCACCAATACCCAGAATCCATTACGAACCATCTGAAACATTCACGATTTAGGGCATTAGTCCATTTAAGCGGGAAAAAGAAAGTTAGTTGCAGATCGATCGAATTGAATTGTAGTCGTACCTGTTTGAAGGTAAGATCTCTGGTTTTGGAGGGAGACTGATCGGAGGAAGACTTGTGGAGTTCAGAGGAGGAGAAACGCAGCGTTGTCCATGCGAGATATCCGGATAATAAGGCGGAGAAGAAAACCAAGATGAACCTGAGAGGACACATACTTGGGAATGGGAAGGAAGCAAGAATATGCTGTTGCAGTTGCAGAAAAGGCTGTTTAACAGAGGAACAAGAGATTGAAGGAGAAGGTTGAATGAGATTGCTTTGAGAAGCAGCTATGTATCATTTATATAGTCGAGAAGAGGCCAAAGCGCGTCATAGCTCAGTAGATGATGCAGTCAAAGTGGGAAGAGCACAACACAGCCAAGTCTGAACTTTTCAACGCTTTATAAATAGGTAAATAACAATTACATGCATACTCCCTTCCAAATTAATATGCGTTTTTTACTCTTTTTTTTTTGCCAATTTTTTTTTATAAATAACTAATTTTATTATTTTTTTTATAAATTAGTTATTGAGTTCATATAAGAGAGAGGATTATATACCAATTTAATCAAATAATTGGGTCCGTAGATTATCGTGCATTTTATTGCATCTCTGTACGGATACTGGGTTTGATCGGGCTACAGGACTCATCCTGAGGTCCAAATAAAGTCCAACCAAATAATAATTAACGACTAAAAGCAAAAATCTTCAATTTAGTATTCGAATTTTCTTCCTCATTGAAAATAATCTATCTTTATTCTGTAATGCAAAGCCTCAGCTTGCTAGAGGAATTGGTAGTGCGACCCAATGAAACTAGTGAACTAAAAATGGTAAATCATGATTTATACTTGCCCAGGGGATAAATGTTCACAAAATTATTGTTAACCATTATATTGTTCCGTGAAATATTCTACAAATTCGGGAATTGCTACTTCAACAAATTAAAGGCGTATTATCATTTTGACAACTCCACAAGATCTTGCTTTCATCATGCCGTGTCATGTGATTCCGAACTTTAAAACGGGGCTATTTTAATTAAGAAGACCTCTTCTTCAAACAAGAATTATATTTAAAAAATAAATTAACATTTTTCTAGAACCAAATTATTGACACACTCAGCCAAAATGGAGTTGTCCCTTCATCCTTTGCAATGATAGCTCGTAATTTAACGTATCATAATCTCCAGGTAAATCAGAGATTTGCCGCATAATAAACTTAAAATTTGAGAATCAATATAACTAAAGCAGCATGCAATGGAATCACTCAACTCAATCCAAAAAGTGACTAATTTTGGCATCAAACATCCTTTTTGATTGGGTGTCCTATGTTATCTCCAAAGCAAAATAATTTAAGTACTATAAAACTGTTACACAAAATGATCCTATCATCTCCCCCTCCCCCTGAAACCACGGCCACCACCTCTAGGAGGACCACCTCTCCCACCCCTTGGTCCGCCTCTTCCCCGGCCTCCTCCACGACCACCTCTGAATCCACCACGGCCTCCTCCCGCACCTCCCCCTCTAGCAGCTTGTGTCTGTCCCCTGCAACAAAAAAGAGCCAATCATGTTTACTTTGATGACCTTAACAGCTTTACAACCTCAGAATCCCCACCTCAGATAAATATCAATAGTCCAATATAAAATCTGTAGCATACAAATAATGGGGCAGACTATATTGTATGGCAGGACAAATACATTTCATTAAGGTAAATATACTTAATTAATAGCATGGAGCACTTAATGGAACTTCTGGTAGTGGTAAGGGCAACATAAGTGGAAGTGTAAAAGAACAACATGATCGTCTCACCATCAGCCTACAGGTTTCTTTTAGATTAAATGAATACTCAGATGAATGATTTCCCAAACAATAACAGAGAGAGCCAGAAATAAAAGATAAATAAAATCAAAAAGGCATATTAAGTGGCATGGAACAACCCAACTCTATCTCCACATAAATCCCAATGCTGATTCATGCTTTTGCTTTAAATCCTTTATAATATAGCAAAGGCTTATATAGCATCACGTGGTTGCAGGACAATCTCACCGTAAAAATCAGCAAATGTATGTATGCCTACTGATACCACATGGTATTGTTGAAATAAGAAATGCTTGAACAAATTATAAACACAGCCCAGATTTACATGCTTGAACAATTATTAAAAATTGAAGATAACATCACACGAATTGCCCATATTGACATGCTATTTTCAAGCGGGAAGGGGTATAGAGAACATACTTTGGTTGTGGAAGAAATCTCGCAAGAGGCAACAGTTTCCTCGGGTCAATATAAAACTTATCACCAGCTGAGTAAGAAGTAGCAACAATCCCTTCCATCATTTTAACTGAAAAGTACTGCAATTGTGCAATTGAAAAAGAAAATCACAACCAGCTATACAAGAAAAAATTAGAAGGCATCGACCAACTGAAATACAGATGAGAACTCACGGCATCATTAATGGGGCCAAATATTTCATCAACTTTACCAATTTGAGTCATGTTCTGCAAATATATAGGGGCATTGAAATAAGGAATTTTCTCATTTGTAAGTTTTGTGACTGCATCTCCTTCACATGCATGCATAAACGTTGAGACCTCTGCACGGTCAAGGAGCTTCTTCAATATGCATGGCGATCATTTGTTCAAAATAAAAACAGAAAATGAAGTAAAAAGATGACATAAAACTTGAGACAACAAAATGCAGGACACTGAAGAATTTCTCCCATACAACCCAGACAAAAACATTTGCATCTCTAATACAATTTTTTTTCACTTTCCAACTAATCTTGAAAAACAACGTATTCTTTTTTATTCGCGCCATTTCCCCAGATACGAAAAAATCAAGCCATCAAGTCCATGCTTGATTAAGAACGATAACACTTTTTTCATTCTTACAACTTGGTTGAATACCCAAAAGAGAAGGGTGAAAGGTATAAACATAAAAACCTCCCAGCTCCTGAATGAAAAAGCAACAAACCTACGACTTCGGTAGGTGGACCTTCGTCACGGAAGCCACCGCCACCCCTTCCACCGCCAAAACGGCCACCGCCACCTCTTCCGCGTCCACCGTCACGACCCCCTCTAAATCCGCCGCTGCGACCTCTCGGAGGTCTCATTGTTAATGTTCGGCAATCTGACACCCAACTCCTTCAGCAATAATAATGGCGGGCGAGACATATACTTTATACTTCAACACTCTTACAGGGGGGTTTAGGGTTTAGGGGTAGTCCTCGAATTAGAGTTGGGTTATGAGCAAATTTGGGCACTATGATTCACCTGAATTGGGCCTGGGCTGCGGTTAGAATTAGATACTGCTCTGGGCCTATCTCTTCCTATTGGACTATAATAACCCCTACCTTCTTCCATTTTTTGTGGTTCTTTCACAAACAGGATGTCAGCCGCCGCCCTGTACCCCAACTTCTAACACAACCGTAATTTTGCTTTGATTATCGACCTCTTCTCTGTTTGTTTTTCAAGTGTAAATACATTGACAAATTTTTTGATACTCGTAATTTTAAATTATATAAATAATATATACGAACTCTAACATGATAAATTATTCCGGAGCCATTTCTTAGATGTTATGCAATACGAAAACCTCTACTTTTTTAAAAAAAATCTTCTTACGACTAAGTAATAATCTTCTTTTTTGGGTCATGCACAGCAAGTTTAGTTTTGTATTGCCAATCCTGGGTCTGGGTTTGAAGTTGAAATCACCACAACGCTATTAATGATACGAATTCCGATAGGTCATATAGATAGCATCTTGGAAAATTAGAAAGCACTACATACAAATTAGCAGATTGTTTGAAGCACGTACGTGAACAACACTGACAAAATGGCCATCCCTGCTATCAAAATCAAAATAATGTCGACAAAATCATTCTCCAACTGGCTGCCTACCAGCTCTCTCGCTCGTGTCCCTTTTTCTTCGTTCCTATTTTTAAACTTGCGAGAATTTTACATGGGAGACCGGAATTTTCCTTCACCATCCCATTTCAGAATCGTAGAAATCCTCTCATCTGAACTTTGACTCATTTGTCATTTAAATGCCAAGTACACCCCCTGGCAGCTAACAAACAGTCCTCCCATAACATATTGAAGCTATATAAAGATTCTTGGTCCACTTTTCCTGCAAAATCCAACACACCAACAGTTAATTCTTTACTTCAGCTTTAACTGATAAGTAAACACCAGTCACCAGCTCCTCAATTAAGATAATGTTATCAAAGGGATTCAGGAGAAAAATATTATCGACCGCTAAAACAGAAGCGTGTCAGACGAGTTTAACTACAAACCCACCATCTAATCCATTAAAAGGCAAGTAAAGACTGTAAATACCTTCACATGGGTGCTAGGGAAGGCAGAGGTACGTAGAGTCTCTTGAGTTTCATCGAGCAATTTGCGTTTTGGGATGCTAAGAATGAAGGCTGCCTGATCAGCAGTAGCAGCTATAGATGTTATCCGGTAACCACTCTCCCATCGCCGATGAATACCTTCACTTGGGTATAAGAAGTCCAGCTCCACAACCTTGCATCGTTAAATTGGAAAAGCAAGGGCAATAAAATATCATCAAGTAGGTTCTCAATTAGACCAGTGAAAATAACACGAGCATTAGCGAAAAAAAGAAGTTAAATAGGATTAAATACCTGATCAGAATACCCTGCATTCCTGGACATAACAACGCCCCATCGACTGCCAGCAGTGGTCATAGAAGTAACATGGAATCCTTCTTTCCACTTCTTATTGATCCATTTGAAAGGGAATGATTCACTTACTTTGTAGGACTGCTGGGTGTACGGAGTTCCTAGAATATAAAGATACTACCGTTAGTCAATGAAGGACCAATCCAAAGAAGATTCAGAAAACCAACATAAAAATTGTACATACATATGCGACCATGCGATGGCGGTAACAGTAACAATGATAAGTGAAGTGATGAGGTTTAAAGCACCTTATACTTGAGGAATATATAGATGTAAAGGAGTGGCCCAGATGACCACTCTGTCCACTCAATAGACATTACTCAAAAATTTTCATGTGCAAATAATCTTAAAGAGCATAAATGCTTAAACCTTTGGACATAACAACCAAGGAACTCCCATTTGTTGCACCAGCTATAGAACTAATATAGTAATTTTTCTCCCATTGTTCCATAATCCAATCCTGAGAAAAATGTAAACACCATTAATATACCAGTCATTCCGCTCATGCTGATAGCTCAATTGTAATTGGAAAAAAAATTAAAAATGCTTCAGAAACATCCACCTTGTGCAGGAAGACCGGTGACAACTCATAGACCTGAGAGGAGAAACCCGTTCCTGCATCCATGGTTAGGGCCCAAAGATTTGATGAGGAGGCCACGCAGCTGATATATAATCCATCCTCATTACCCTTGTCTACGTGCTGTCGAAGCCTACCATCTGATACATTATAGTGATATCTGCAACAGAAAATGGCCAAGCAAATGAAACCCTATTTCTAGGCAAATCAGCTAACGCATCATATAGACAGTCAATTAAACGTTTTTGCTTATATGCCATAAAAAATGTAATTAGTACGTGTAATAGAACCTTATGATATTCTACAAAGAAATTTCAGAATGTATCGGTCTCGATGTTCCCTTCAAAACAATATAAATTCGTTCCCTGAATTTACAAATTATTATGTATTTTGCCTTTCAAGTTCAATAAATGGTAAATTATAGATTGCCTACTCAAGGATGAGGTTGAAGAGTTAAAATATCAGGTATTGTAGGATGCCTGTTGAGACATATGGAGGCAAAAATTGGGTTGCAACATGGATCAACAAATGGCTGATTCTATCTATAGCTTCATTTGTAAGAGAGCCATGTTTTCATATTTCAGGAGATGACCACCACCAATACTTCTGACATACTAGAAATCAGATAACATTGCCACATTTCAAGTCACAGGAAAGACACAAGATGACTATCTAGGTAGTAAATTACAAAATCTAGCAGATTAGTACTTCCACAAACTTGCCTTTCAGTTATGGACTTATAAAAGTACCCCTCAATCTAGAAATAAAACTCACCACAGTCCACCATTACTCTGTTAGAATGAAATAATTTCATGCTCATCATATGGCATGGAACAATATTAATAAATAATAAGAACAGCAAATTGAGGGCATCAAAATTACCTCTGTTTCATGGGACGCCGTGCATTATACACTGATATCCACTGAGTAGCAGGATTCCCCAATCGCACTTTCTTCTTTGGCTGCTCATCATCTTCCAGATTTATAAGCATTCTAGCCCTCTTTTGTCCAACCTATTTAGCAAAGGCTACCTTTATTATGTACAACCCAATCAATAATCATATGCAATGATTCAACACAAACCAAAAAAAACATGCCAACAATTACAACAACCTTTAAAGCTCCATCAATTCTGATTGGTCTCAATTGAGAAGATGGTTCAATCAAGCTATCAAATAATGATATAAGCTTGGAATAGTTGGGCTCCTCATCAAATCTCATGTTAGTAACAGCTTCAAGGAACTGCTTGAATGGAGCAGGACAAAAGCAGCACATCAACTCTGGAGAAGTGCCCATCTTTTTCTTAGACACAAGAAAACTTTTATTGTCACCCTGCATATTGAGAAAAAGAACGTAAGCAGAAATTATATAAAATGAAACTTCTAAGAATCGGCATATAAATTAAAATTATAAAGCACACCTGATAACCCTGCCAAGGCAACCTCCCTTTTATAAGAAATATTAATGTATATGCCAGGGACTCAAGATCGTCCCTCCTACTTCCAGTCCTACCTAAATGTGCATGTACACTGGCATATCTTACGGTTCCCCTTACAAAGAATGATGAAGAATGCATATTAATAATAATATGACAACAAATAACATCTTAACGATTAACATCAAAAGATTTACAAACCTAAACACGTCAGGCCTCTGATCATATTCAACATGTTGACCAGATGTGTCCTTCCATTTAGATGCTGAAGGCAATACAAGGTTCAGACATTAATAAATGCTATAAAATTATCAAATAGCAAAAGCTTAAGTCAGTGACGAAAGTCAATGGCAATGTTCTTTGAAGAACATCATACCCAAACCAAGATCAATAAGATATAACTTCTTCTCATCAGCTGTTCCAGGTCGACCAAGTAAAAAGTTCTCTGGTTTAACGTCTCCATGCACAAACCTTGTTTGATGACATGAGAAATCCATTAACACCTACCAATCATATCCATGGCAAAATAACTGGGAATAGAGGGCATGACAAGAATTTTCTATAATTAAAAAAAAGAAAAAACATCAGCATGATTTACCCTTTCATATGGAGCTTCTCAAGAATTGATATTGCCTCCACTGCAATGCACGCAACCATATTTGGTGACATCCTGTCCAAAATGCTGAAGTATTAACAGGCAAAAACGGGAACATTTTACATAAAATGCAAAGAGCAATTAGAGAAATATAGGAAGATTTCAAATCTTACGACTGGCCAAGAGAATTCCATACGTCCCAAAGACTGGGCCCAAGCATGTCCATGACCTGTAGTATTAGAAATACCTTTAATGCAATAAAGCAAGTCAAAAAATGCTGATATGAGTAACTCTAAATCATCTCACCAGTATATAGAAATCTCCTTGGCGACCCTTGTAATGAACCCCGGGAATGCCATAACAACCGCTCAGGGTACTTGTAAATGCCAAGGAAACATGTGAAAGAATGCGTGAAAAAAACAAAATCGAAACAAATGTTTCTTGAAAAAACTGTTCAGAAATATCCGTTAGATTACTTACTTGTAGACTTGCCACTCGTAAGGAGGCCCATAATTGCAACCTTTACTATTTCTATGTTCAAACTTCAGTGCAACCTACCAAATTTGTTTTTAAAAAAAAATGATAAAGCAGGATAAACACATTATTGATATTTAATTAAACTCGTGAAAGAGAGATTAAAATTCTGACTCATACCTCAATTGCATCAGGACCTGTCCGATCAGAGCCACCACTTACCCTTCTGCCCACATACACTTGACCGAAACCACCCTTACCCAACTTCGTTTCTATCTTATATAAAGGAGAACTACCGACTTGTACCTGAATCAGAGAGAGAGAAACCATCTTATTAGATGACAATCTACATCAATGGGATGCTATGAATACTAACCATCTAAATATCTCCAAAACAATCCCGCTAATATCATTCAACTTGTGAGTTGAAACTATTAAACTGGCAAAGCCATCAACTTGGGGATACCGTTTCAGGAACAGGGGTTGTGCATGCCTCCTCTTCAGCTCCTGCCACCTTGTCTGCACTTCCACCCGCCATCAATATATTGTTATTGGCTGCTACCTCTTCACGATTAAGAACAGGTTCAGGGGCCCCAAGTGCAACAGGTTCAGGAACAATATCAACCAATCTGCCTCCCCGGCCCCTACCAGCTGCAGTTCGTCTTGTAGGCACTGCTGGTGAAGTTCCTTTCGCTACAGCTGGGGCATTCCAACCTCTTCCTCTTCCACCACCAACTCTCCTTCTGGTCTTGTTTGGAGCAGTTTGTGTGCAGTTCTCTTCAATAGGTTGTGGGGCAGGCTGAAAATCACCAAGCCGCTTTGATCTCCTAGCTCCACTTCTCAACTCTGGCATCCTCTCCCCATTCAAATCATAGCCCACTAGAGTCGCTCTGAAAATTTCAACAATCTTCTGCAGTTTTAACCAAAAAAAAATAGCCATTAAGTTCAAAGCATACATTGAGCAAGCTCTTGGGCAACAAGAGTTGCGCAATGAAGAATAATTTGCAAAACTATCTACTGAGGAATCGTCGTGCTTAAAAAGGGGGTTGGGGGAATATAGATAGAGGCAGCCTGAGTTTTCATCTCGAGACAACATAAAAGAAAGTAGCATGCTGAAAAAGCAGTATATGCCAAGACAAGGTGCTACTTTCACCATATATACTCCACAACCAAACAGCAAAAGGAATGTACTTTGCATATAAAGAAATCTGATCTTTATGCATTTCAAACTTAACATAATACTTCTCATATCATCCTTCCTTTGTCGGTCGTGAGGTTAGGACATAAATCGCAAATGAGAGAACCATTTCAAAAAGTGATGTCATCGGCCCAATATTTCATCAGTAAACCAGATTTTATGACTTCGAGACTGGAAATTTGTTCCATTGTTTCCAACAGTTAGAAAATGAACACCAGATAAAAAGATATTTTGAAAACAAATTGAACGCTTGATGAAAAAAAAAATAGATATTCCATCCGATCATTGATATCTTTCAGAAAATAACTGCACAGGAAAAAGGCAACCGACGACTACAGATAAAAAATTATTTTGAAAAAACGAAAAACAGAGAGAGCAACAGGCATATAATACTAACGGATCGATTCCATTAGCTGCAAAAACAAGATGATCGGAGGCAGAAATGGACGAAGGCGGTTGAAATAAAAAGAGGAGAGATCGCAGGCGGATCCAGGGTCATGAGTGAAGAAAAGAAAAACGCAAACGCAAGAGAGGCATTTATCAGGAGGAAAAACCTTTATCCTTTGGGAAGTACAGTTATAGGTAAAGCAGCGTGGAATTTAGGGTAGGGAGATGGAAACTTACAAATATTATTTAGGTGGCGATATGGGATTAGCTTTTGGATGCTTTGTCTTCGTGGAAGCGTTCGCATTAAGATGAGAGGAGAATGCGATGATGGTGAGTTTAATCGCTGGATGATCCGTCTTTCGTCCCACTACTGCGTTGGTCTTTTCTCTGGATGGCTGTGTATCGTAAAACTTGGTTTTGTGTTTTTTTCCTTAAAGAGGGCATGCAAATGTGGCTTCCTCTTAACCATAGAGATAAAGCAAATATAATAAATTATGTAAATATCTCTTCGTTTTATCCTCATTTTATTTCATTTTATTAATAATTAGTAGTATTTTCCTCGGAATCTCTCCACGGTTTTTTTTTTCTTGCTCGATCTACCTATTATTGCACAAAAAATCGAAGAGCGGATTATTTAAAAAAAATAAAAAAAATTGTAACGGTCCTTAATTCGAGGGTTAGTGAACATTTTATTTTGGCGAGGGAATGACCTGAACTTACCCCCATCTGGATTTTTTAGGAAAACAAGTAGGAAAGAGAACTAAAAAAACACGTGGATGGAGACAAATTTTTACTTATTTAGATAACAAAAATATGTGAGTAAAAACAAAATTAGAGAAAATGAAGTGTGGGACCAACTTATTTTTTCTCCAATTCTTCTCTCCACATATAGAGAAAAAATAAAAATATATTTCATTTTTCAATAATATCATTGGACTTCACTATTTTTATATTATGTTTTTAGTATTTATTAATTTATTAATAATGTTAGATGTAATATAATTTATTTATTTATTTTTATTATATTTAATTTCAAAAAAATATATTTGATTTAAAAATATAATAGCAAAGACAAATATCAAATAATTTGATTTTAACTTGTTTGATGATAATAATATTGATATGATTTTCCTGTTGTGATCTTTAATTTAATTTAAGCATGATATATTTTTATATAAATATAAAGTTATTTTAGTCATTCTTTCATTTATATATTTTTTTTCTTTTTTTTTTCCATCGTTTCAAACAGAATAGAATGAGTGAAAAATATATTTTTTATAAATTTATCTTTTTTTTTTTCTCAATTTTTCCCCATCTTTTTTTTTATTACCTACCCGGATCACCAGAGCTTTATCCTGACTACATTCGAATTTGACTCGCGTCGCGCATCTGACTATGGTGGGTGAATCTTCCAATGGAGATTTTTGACATACGTCAAAACTTGAACTCGAGACCTCGTTTAAGCAATACCAAACCACTTACCACTTGAATCAACTCCTATTAGTATTTTTTCCCCATCTAAATGGGACATTAATGTCTCCGATATTGGTTAATTATATCTTTTCACGTGTTCTTGATAAATGCAAAATTTCAGCACAGATGGAACGGGGGGAAAATAGGTAATATGAAGTCATTAAATTTGTTGCCTCTTAATTATAAATTTCAGCAATAAGAATACAAGTGGGTCCACGTGTGTTTTTTTGGTTAGGTTTTACCTATATTTTATATCTAGGGTTATAGTTACAAATTATAAAAATTTATAAAATTATTGAGTACGAGTAAATGTGTAGAACACGTTAACATTGGGATATACAGGTATTATTTTTTTAAAAAAAAATAACTTTTGTTTTTTATTAGGAACTGATATCAGGTAATATTATTATGTACAGAATCAAGCGTTTTTACCTTTTACCCCATACTCGTTGTAATTAGCATAAAAAGTATTTGCGTCTGTATTTATACTTTACTTTGTATAGAATTAATAATCGTAAACAAAAGTTACGTGACTGCTCATGAATATCACGCCAAATATCTTATAGGAACCTCGCTCGCGAAATTCCTTTACAATCATCCTTTGCTGATGTAGAGTCTCCTATTTTATAATGACGCTTAGTTTAAAATCAAATAATTAATTGATTTGCTTTTTTATTTATTTTATATAAGAAAAATTTTGTATTTATTTCTTACTAAAATTAAAATATACTATCTAAGATTTAGATAATATTTATATAAAATTTATAAAATTATCTATTAAATAAAATAATAATAATAAAAATTAAACTCGTATCTTTATAAAATATAAATTTATTTTAATTTATATATATATACATCAATTATCATTGGCGGTTTACTTTATTAATTCTCCGTGTTTGGTGAACTCCCTGGTTTCTACTTTTTAATTAATAGTAAAGTTTTTAATTCATTTTTGCTGATGCATTTTTATTAAAAAAATATATGTAGGGTGTGATTCCATAGCTATAAAAACTCTTAGAGAAGACAGACGGAACAAATTAATTTTCAGATTTATATTGTATTGACGTTGCCATTGTTTTTCAAAAACATGTAATAGTTATAATTGATTTTTGTTGTACTCCACATTTTTTTTAATTTTTTTATTATATTATTTAACTTATTCCCTCACACCATTATTTAATTATTATCAAAACAGTAACAATATATATAATTTATACAAAAATTAATAAATATAAAAAATATATATTATATTTATAAATAAGATAAATTTTTAATTAAATTTTATATTAAAAATTAGAGGAGTATAATATATTTGTCTATTGATATATATATTTCTTTTCTAAAAAAAATAAACCAGAACTGATTATGCGATTAAATCATGATCTAAAACACAAACTAATGGATCATTAATATATTATATATTTAATTAATTTAATTAAATTAAAAAAATAATTAAACTAATTAATATAGAGTATTTTATTTAAAACATTATAATAATATCCTTCTACTCATCTCTTAATCTTTTATTGGATTATTGTAGACAGAATATAATAGAGATAATTTAAAAAAAATTATATATATAAAAAATATATTTTATAATTATAATTATAATAAATATTAATTAATTAATTATATCTATATTATAATATGAGTAATATTGTTGTTATTGTTACTTGACAAAATTAGTTTAAACATTTTGTCTGATTTGATAATACTATCGTATCCAAATATTTAGAAAACAACTCTATCATCAAGATCAAGATGGTATAAAGTTCACGTAAGAGATATGAAAAGCAACTATAATAATAATAATATAAGTATTTTTGTTTTTGTTAATTGATGGGAGACGCTAACTACGTGTAACTATTTCTTTTTACTTAAAGAAAAAAACTCCACTTCTAATATTTATGACCTGTAAGATAAAAAAGTGGTGTTTATTATACTATTTAAACATTTTCCCTGTAAAAAATCAAGCGTAGCTTGAAGTAGATTATCCCGTTGACCAAAAAAAAAGTCAGCTTGCAGACTTGTTCCGGGATCGTCCGATCGAACCTGGGGACGAAGGGCATCAGGCAAAACTGCAAAAGCGAACATATCAATGGTCAATGAATATATTCAATTAAATCCGCAGTATTTATAGACCATTTATTCTAGTCCATGCGTGGGCTACCGTCATGATGATCAAGGAATATTAAAAGTGAATCCGTTGACGCCGTAGAGAAAGAATCGGGTGGCCGGGGCGTTGTGGGTTGAGTGGTGAGACCCGTAGGTGAGGAGGGTCCTGGGAGGTAAAGAACATCGACGAAGCAAAAAGAAAGATGGCATCTTCGGGAGGTAGAACGCCAGAATTGAGGAAAGACGCTGTGTCAAATCGTTGGGTCATTTTCTCACCGGCCAGAGCCAAAAGGCCCTCCGATTTCAAATCCAAATCCCCCATCAATCTCAACCTGCCCCAACAAAGATGCCCCTTTTGCATCGGCCAAGAGCACGAGTGTGCGCCCGAGATCTTTCGGGTCCCGCCCGACAACCCGGACTGGTCGATCAGGGTCATCCAGAATCTTTACCCTGCTCTCAGCCGCGATCTCCACGAACCATCTGCCTCGAGCCTCGATTCCGCCCACGCGATTGGTAATTGTGTCTTGGATGGGTTTGGCTTCCACGACGTCGTGATTGAGACCCCGATCCACTCCGTTCAGCTGAGTGATTTGTCTCCCGAACAGATTGGACAGGTTTTGCTCGGGTATAAGAAGAGAACTGAACAACTTGCTAGCCATGAATCAATCAAATATGTGCAGGTTTATTTCCTAATTGGATCCCTCTTCCCATCTTGCATTGTTCTGGAATATTTCCCATTCCTTGTCTTTTTATCAAATAACTCGAAGAAATATGTATATGCTTTCAAACATGGTGCAGGATGTTGGTTATTAAATAATATAACTTAAAATAAGATTTTGCCTTGCAAATTCAGCTACCTATCTGTATCCTACAATACCGTGCCCACGACACTACCTATTTCTTATTGTCTCAAAAGTTAAAACTCAAATAGTGCAAGTCATGCAGTTTATTTGGTGCTTGGAAGAACATGATATTCTGATCCAGTTGTAGCATGCACTAGTAAATCATGATAACTGTGCATATTTCTTTGGAATATGAGAGCAGCTGAACGATTGGAAATTGCTAAATGCGCATTAGCTACTGTAATTCTGATTCGCTTGTGCAATTTAAACACATCAATTTTGGTCAAGGGGTAGTTGCTGGCCACATTTTTTATATTGTCTTCCCTTTTTCTGTGATGAAGTTACACAATGCAGTTGCATTTAAGCAGGTCCTTTTTTGGGAAGAAACATATTCTTCTCCGTAAATTGATAATTTCTTGCTTTTCACCTGTCACTTTTAAACTTCTTTATGAATTTTATTTACTATTGAAGGTATTTAAAAACCATGGTGCTTCAGCTGGTGCGTCAATGAGTCACTCTCACAGTCAGATACTGGCCCTTCCCTTCATTCCTCCTACAGTTTCTTCTCGTCTAGCAAATATGAAGGATCATTTTGAACAGACGGGGAAATGTTGCATTTGTCAAATTGGATCTGAGGATCTTGTGATTAATGCTTCTACCAACTTCATTTCACTGGTTCCTTATGCAGCTACTTTCCCCTTTGAGATTTGGATTGTTCCCCGTTATCACTCTGCGCATTTCCATAAACTGGATGCTGAACAGGTAACTCCTCATTGCTTCAAAGTTTTATTTCCCCTTTCTATTATCAATGGCATACTCTGGTAAGACATCTGATGGAGGGAGGGGTCAAAGACTTTAGTTTAGTTGCAGTATTAACTGAGAAAATTATGTTAATTGCTATAGATATTCAAAGATTAGTCATCATTTATTGATATTCACTTGGCAGGCGGTTGATCTTGGAGGTTTGCTGAAACTCATGCTTATGAAGATGTCCATTCAATTGAATAATCCACCGTTCAATTTTATGATCCACACTGGTCCTCTGCACGATAAGGGATCTGAGACAGCATATACTCATTGGTTTTTACAAATTGTACCACAACTAACTGGGATTGGAGGGTTTGAACTGGGAACCGGGTGTTACATAAATCCTGTGTTTCCGGAGGATGCTGCAACTGTTTTGAGAGAAGTAGAAATTGCAGGATCTGCATAAATCAAGAAGAAACATTATTGAGTAGCATTAGCATGATTTCAAGCTTTTTTGAAATGAGGAAGTAAAACCCGTGATTTTCTTGTAGCTATGAAGTTCTGTATGGCAGCTGAGAGGGGAGGAGACATTCATTGATGTTGAAAGGGAAGGGGAAGAGGAAAAGGCACTTTCTACTAATTTGTGTCTTCAATTATCGACAAACATCTGTTGTTTCACACGCGACATTCGCTCCTCTCATTCTTGGTGAACAATTTTGTGGATGTACGAAGTAGCTCTAGTGATGCGTCTCTTGTGAGCTTGTGTTGAATTCAAATCAACTGAATAGTGCTGTTACTTTGTTTACAAGCTAATGATAAAAAAGATTATTTGCAAAAAAATATCCATTAGGGTAAAAATTGAGATGGGCAACCTTTGGCCAAAGTATATGTTGTTTAAATTTTAGATTAAATTTCAATTTAATCTCTTAAGTTTATAAAATGTATTTTCAATCCTATAATGTAGCTATGGGTTATTTTCCCTCTTCATATCCCATATGACGATTGAGCATAGCAAATGAATGTCACGGACATCTTATATTAAGAATTTGCGCTCAATTTTAAACTAGTCAATATTAATTAGTCCAATCAGCTATGATCAAGTGGGGGATGTTGTTTTTTTTGAAGTTAGTCTTATATTGTTTAATTTTTTTAATAGGATTTTTATATAGATCTTATTTTTCAAAAGATAGAATATAATTCTGTATAAATTTTATATTTTAAAATAATTTCATATCACAGACATATATAATTAAAATCAGCAATCACGATTAAACCACTGTTATATCAATCAAATCTCCAATTCTGGTGCCTGTCCTGTGTTTTTGTTGTTTACAGTCAGTGTATCGTATGCAGCATTCAGTTGGGTAATTTCCGGACTTTCATGATTTCCCTAAGCTTACCTGGCTGACCTATTCTCTGTCGTCGCTACAGGTTAATTCTAGTGGGCAGTTTGTTGGTTAGCCAGAGATGGCGGGTCCTCTGGATTTTGAAAGCAGTGTAGAATACTGGCAGCAAGACAGGTGGAGTGGTTGCTTTCCTGTAAAGTGGCATATCATTAAGGATATACCAAATATTGTGTTAAGGAAGATAACACTAGAAAACAATGAAAACAGACCTGTAACGAATAGTAGGGACACACGAGAGGTATTTGTGAATTTGCTTGTTTCATTATATCCTTTGAACCATAACTCTTAACAGCTAACAATGTTTATCTATATGCTTTGACTTTTATGAGGGACGTGAAAAAGTGATGCAGGAAAGAAAATCTAAGGAACATCAGTCGTCAAGACATGTATGTAATGTGGACCTTTCGATGCTTTACTCTGATCAAATTTACCGCATTTGACATGTTGCTTGGATTTTTCACTGCTGTGTCTTTTCTATATTAGCTTCTTTTTTAAATTGGAGTTGAAGATATATTGCCTTTGATGGCCTTTCTTCCTGATCAAACCTCTAATCACCATTTTACATCTACAGGTCAGCGAGCTTGGTGATACTGGAACTAATGAGACAGTTAAGATGCCAGAGTCTGTTGGTGAAACTGTGGCGAATGAATCAGCTTCTGCAGACTTAGCATCCGTAAGTTTGGAGCCAAAAGCGTTGCCATTAGAAGAGTGTGGATCGGCTGAAGCTCTTGAAGACTCTTCAGAGCTGCCGAACAAGTGATGGTTCTTGCATCCGGGTAAATTCTTTTGTTTTTTTTTCCTTTTATATTGTTTCTCATGCTCATTCCAGTAGTAGGAGAATGAGTTCTTCAATTCATGATTGTTTCAAGCATTTCCTTTTTGGTTTTCTCTTGGGTTTAAGCAAGTTGGATATATATTTTAATAAAACAAAGCTCAATATATAGAAATTGCGCCATAACTCCATTTTTAAAAAAAATAAGTTACACTTAATGCGAAAAAGAAAAAACAAGTAACGATCATGTTCCTGAACAGTGAAGGAACAATAAAGTAATACTGACATTGACTAATCGTTATGAACTAAAGGATCAACTCGTGAGGGACGCAAGCTTCAAATGCTACAAATAGGGGACTGGCATATTGTCTATTTGTACAATTTGCAGCATATACTGATGGCGAACTATAAGCCGCTATAACCAACCAGGTTAGGGCCAATGAAAAGAGTTGATCCCTATTGAATCTAATTTTAAAGTTTATAATTATGTTTTTTTAGTATATATATTTTTTTAGAAATTGAATTTGAGATTAAGAGAGATTTAGTGTATATTTGGATAAATTTTTAAAAAATAATTTATAAAAAAAAAGATTTTTCGACAACTTATCTAAAAAGGATTTTAGAGAATAGTTTATAATAAAAAATAATTTTAAATAAATAAGTGGTTGAATAGTTATTTTTAAAATAACTTTTTGTATTGATAAATTACTAGAAAGTTACGATTTTATTAAAAAGAAAAGAGATGAGAGAGGGTAAAAAAAATAGATAAGAGAGATGAAAAATGGTAGAGCAGAGATAAAGGAAGGAGGAGAGAGAATATATGAGATATGAGAGAGGGTGGAAAAAATAGATGAGGGAAGAGAGAGAGTAAACAATAAAGGATAAAATAGTAATTGAATAGTCCATAAACTCTTTTATTGTTCTAAAAGTTAGTCTTAGTAATTTATTTAAATTATAATTTTAAACTATAGTTTAGTCTAAAAATATTTATAGTTAAATATAATTATTTATTTTAAAAAAAATTTTAAATTAAAATTCTATCGAAAGGGTTTCTAAAATCACGGTTTGAAGGGAAAACAAAAGCCTTGCCCCGCTATAATAATTATACGTTTGTTCCAATTATCCCCCTTAGAATTATAATGCTCCCTCATTTTCTGTCCAGCGTCAAAGTATTATTTTGGTCCTTGAATCAAGCTGAGGGATACTTACAAGTGTTATGATTTTCTTAATATACGGAATAATATTCAAACAGAAAAAAGAAATTTGCAAATACAGTAAACAAATTAAAGTGATAATACTGTATTAACTTATTGATTCGATATATTTTTTTTCCTATTAAAATATAACTCTATAACTTAAAAAGTACTTATAAAAAATTTATGAAATATTTATTAGAAGAATCTTTATAATAATAATAAGAATTAAACTCATATTTTTATAAAATATGAATATATATTTTATTATATGTAACTATAATTTTTACCGTAGGGCATTTTATTTTGTCCGTGTAAATATTTAACTTCAAAGTTGATCCATGCCATTGTGACCATATCGTTTATTTGATCTTTGTTTGGCCATCATATCATTCTATAATCCAGTGTTCTTATTTTTGTTTACATACTTTAGATTTACAAAAACAACACCAAATTTCAACCCTCCAGATTCAGAATCGTAAACCTTTTCCCGAGTATGAATATCACTGGCATCAAATCCTCGATTTTAATTTTTTTTATTAGAATTACCATTTTTAATTTTAAAAAATTAATCTATAAATACTTATAGTTTACTTCAATTTTAAATTTGAATTAAATCACTATAATTTATTTCGTTTAAAAGTCTGACATATTAATTTTAACTTATATCCTTTATTTAATTTTAACTGGTCTTTTGTTTTTTTTTATTATTTTTACTTTTTACCTTCCGCTCTATACATCAAGTTTGTAAAAGCGATCATCCCCCCTTTTTAAATATTATTATTCCCGACTTCACTTCCTTCGCCACTGCAAAGCGGGAAACATTCTAGGGCTTCTAGTGTTTTCTCTTTCACGAAAGCCATAGTTGTCATTACCTGGGTTTAGTGGCTAGGGTTTTTCTTCTGCTGTTGCCACGATCTCTAGAAGCAAATTATTTAGAGTTGTTAATTTAAGCACTTCAGAAGGATGGGTTTCAACATTCAGCCATATGGGATCCAGTCGATGCTTAAGGAGGGCCACAAGCATCTTTCTGGCCTCGACGAAGCAGTTCTTCAGAATATTGATGCCTGCAAGCAGCTTTCCACCATCACTCGAACTTCTCTTGGTCCTAATGGTAAAGCATTTTTATTTTTTATTTGCTCTGTACCTGATTCAGAAGCCATTTCTACATGTTACATTTTCATTTTTTTTTTCCAACTCGGAATGATGTTTATCGGTTCCGTAGCTTAGATGTAAAATGCCGGGATCTTAGGAATGTTGCCATGAGTTGGAATATGCGGGTTGAGGTCCATTTTGATCTCACATTAGTTTAGCGGTTATTTTCGAAAGCTTAATCAGGTCAACAGAATGAGACTTAAATATTATTGGATTCTTATCATTTATTTAGATATCGTTTCCAACGTGATGCTTACCCGTCCTCAGATTATCGTCTTTGTTTCCTTTTGGCTTTCTGTTAGCAGCAAATTTTCTTAAAGCTATTATTTGTTTGTTTTTGGTAAATTCTTTCCTACATCTTAGGTACCAAAGAAACCAATCTTTTGGACTAGTAGTCTTCTTTGGGTTACGATTTTGCTGAGTTATTATCTTTCTTATGCCATGTTACTCTTTCAGGTATGAATAAGATGGTTATAAATCATTTGGACAAGCTATTTGTCACAAATGATGCCGCCACTATCGTAAATGAACTTGAAGTTCAGCATCCTGCTGCCAAGATTTTGGTTTTAGCAGGGAAGGCTCAACAAGAGGAAATTGGTGATGGAGCTAATTTAACAGTCTCCTTTGCTGGGGAGCTCCTTCAAAATGCAGAGGAACTTATCAGGATGGGATTGCATCCAAGTGAGATCATCAGTGGATATACTAAAGCAATCAATAAGGTTTGTCAGTCCTTTAGCAAGAGGCTAAGTAGCTCCTCCGCACTGCTTCTGTGCGTGTCTCTAACTCACTGTCATATGTTTTAGACTATTGAACTCTTAGACGGACTGGTTGAGAAAGGTTCTGAGAATATGGATGTCCGTAACAAGGAGCAAGTTGTTTCTCGAATGAGAGCTGCAGTTGCTAGCAAGCAATTCGGTCAAGAAGATATAATATGTTCACTTGTAGCAGATGTAATAATATACCGGAGACCTACCCTGTTTCCTATTATAAATTACTTTTTGGTGCATGACTGAAACTTTTGACATTTGTTTGATATAAATAGGCATGCATCCAAGTGTGTCCAAAGAACCCTGCTAACTTTAATGTGGACAATGTCCGAGTTGCAAAGCTCTTGGGAGGGGGCCTTCACAATAGTACAGTTGTTCGAGGAATGGTTTTGAAAAATGATGCTGTTGGGACTATAAAGCGAGTGGAAAAGGCAAAGGTTAGCTGTCTAGACATTTTGGGGCTTCTGGGGTTTTGTTTGCGGTGCTTTTTTATACACTTGCATTGGAATCTTGTCTTGATCATTGTCATGCTTCCTCAAGATGATTTCAGTTTTCAAGTTACATGTTCTTTTTTTTTTTGGAAAGTCAAGTTACATGTTATGGGACTTGCTTTTGCTTCCATTGATTATTGGTATTTTATTCAATTGTATGGATATAAGGAGCAAAGAAAAGCTTGTTTGAGTTGTAGGTGTCTATTTGACTTTACTATAATTTATGATTGTGTCCTGATATAATAGATCGGTTATGTAAGTTGAAGTGGTGAGAAGTTTGTTGTTTAAGTATGCCGTAGGTCTTGAGGAAACAATTTCTATTATACGAGAGATTATTCCTTACAGCTTTTGGTTCTCTCTTAATTCATTAGAGATTACCTCTGTTTAACAGCTTGTTCTTTTATATTTGTTTTGCAAGTACATACTACATCCTACATATGCAAAGAAGCATGTGACAGAAGAAAGGAATGCTGGATTTTTAGATTGTTTTGACATATTGTTGTTCTTTATTGTTTTTTGTTATGTATAATTCTGGAGTGCAGTGGGAACCTTAGGTTATGATGAGGAAAACTGAATTTTATTTGTTTTTAAATATTTCCTCTTCCTTTTCTGTTGAAATTTTACAAATTTCCTGGTATTTGAGAAAAAGACCAGCTTCTCGGTTGATTTAAATTGATATTGAGACAATTTATTATCATCTCTCTTTTTCTCTCGATGACAAGAACTTGATGTATCCATATTCCATTTCCATAGCAATACATTTGGCTGCAAATGTTCAATATCATTTTCCTCTCTGATGTGGCTGAGTTAGAACTTGGATCGAGGATGGATTGGTACTTGGCCTACAATGTAGTTTTAGTTCCTCCCGAAAATAAAGCTATTGATTTTAATCATTTGCATTTTGTCATTTCTTGAAAGAAAGTTGAAATTATTGGAATAGGTAGGGTATTTACTTTTGATCATTTCATTGCAGTTAATGCGTAGTTTCCCCCAATTTTATCATTTTATATGGTGCCTATATATTAAAAGACTTATATATTCTTTCTTTTGTATAGCGGTGCCTTGCATTTCTTGTTTACTTGAATTTTGTAAGGCATAGAAAGATCATCGCATTAGATTTTGAACATTATTTTCTGTACTTGCTGCAGTTATGAAGCTGGAAAATTCTACTTGATTCAATATTAATATTCTTTATTAATGCCATGTTAGGTAGCTGTATTTGTTGGTGGTGTTGACACATCTGCAACTGAAACTAAAGGAACTGTATTAATTCATTCCGCTGAGCAGGTACGTGCCCATAGTTTCAAATACTATACTTATTCCTTCATCTTTCATTTTATACTGAACTACAGCAGATTTGTTGCTAGAGCTCAATATTGTTGCCAAAATTATTATTATTACGATGACAACTACTACTACTATAATGCTTGGAACATAATGGCAAACATTTAGGATTATTTACTCAGCTGTTCCCATTTCGTAAAGAATTGGCTTTGTTAAATATCTGATTCTGTGCAAATGAAATGTAAAAGGTATTTGGGCCAACATATTTCATTCTTCTGTGCATGCTTAATCTAAAATCTCCATATATGTTTGATTATATTATTATTTGTAGCCTCTTTCTTTAACTTGATGCTTTTGCTAATTGGACTCATATCTTCTTTTGACATTATAGCTAGAAAATTATTCAAAAACGGAAGAAGCTAAGGTTGAGGAGCTTATCAAAGCAGTAGCAGATTCAGGTGCCAAAGTGATTGTTAGTGGAGGGGCAGTTGGAGAGATGGCATTGCATTTTTGTGAGCGTTACAAGTGCGCTTTTCTATACATCCTTTTTCACCCCCTTAATATATAAATTTGAAACCTAGATTAATATAGAATATTGGTGATGTTCTGACGCTAAATTCTTGCTTGTAGGCTCATGGTTCTGAAAATTAGTTCAAAGTTTGAACTACGTCGATTTTGCCGGACTACTGGAGCTGTTGCTATTGTATGTATCTTTCTACCTTTGCATGTAGAAAAGCTTTCAAGTTTCTTTTTTACCCATTTTGTTTTTCCTTCAACAGCTGAAGCTTAGCCAACCAAACCCAGATGATCTTGGATATGTTGATTCCGTTTCTGTTGAGGAAATTGGTGGTGCCAGAGTATGTTGGAAAAAAATCTTTACATGTTAATTTTTGTTTTGTTTTTCCCCTTTGATTTTATATCTCATCTTCTTTTGTTTCTTCTTTTGTTTACTTGTTCTTCCTTACACTCAGCATAATTTCCCCCCTCACATATGAGAATGTGTAGGTGACCATTGTGAAGAATGAAGAAGGTGGAAATTCTGTAACTACTGTTGTTTTAAGAGGAAGCACTGATAGTATACTGGATGATCTCGAAAGAGCAGTTGATGATGGTGTTAACACTTATAAGGTTTTTTGTGGCATATACTCCCATAATAGGCTGTTTGTAAATCTTCCCTCAATCTGGTCTTGTTAAAATAGTGGTTCCACAGCACTAGGTTTGTTATTATATATGTTTGGTTGAGTGTAATTTTTCATTGCTGATAAGTGCTTCATATGTACCATTGTTTGTCAGGCCATCTGTCGGGACAGCCGTACTGTACCTGGAGCGGCAGCAACAGAAATCGAATTGGCTAAAAGAGTGAAAGAATTCTCCTTCAAAGAGACAGGGTACGTTGTATGTATCTATTTCTGAAAGAAGTCTTGCATGTATCTACATGCGTTTTCACTGCATGGGAGTAATTTTTGTTCTTTGGTTGTGTGGATAATTAGGTTCTTGTTCTTCACTCTTAGTGATGTAACTTGTTTCTGGCATGGTTTTCCCAGTTTATTTTGTTTAATGTGAATCAGTTACCTGATGCAAAAATAGGGCATACTAAATTTTCAATGGCTCTGCAGATTGGATCAATATGCTATAGCCAAATTTGCTGAGAGTTTTGAAATGGTTCCTACAACTCTAGCTGAGAATGCTGGGCTAAATGCTATGGAGATTATATCTTCTCTGTATGCAGAACATGCATCGGGAAATACCAAAGTTGGCATTGACTTAGAAGAAGGTGTCTGTAAGGATGTTTCAACTATGACTGTCTGGGATCTTTATGTGACGAAGTAAGCTACTTGTTATATACGCCCTCACCCCCCCTCTCTCTCACACACATCCCTCCCAATATCTATAGTCAGGCCAAGAATCGATGTGGTTAATCATTATTGGTAGAGAATATATTTACCTATGTAAGCTTGTCATATAAAAAATTGAAGGTGCGTAAAAAGGATACTTTGGTTAGTGACTTAAATATGAAATGATGCTCGGATGAACCGTTTTTATCACTGACTTGATGTCATTTATCGCGTAGTTAACATGTTTCATTGGTTTTTCTAGGTTCTTCGCTCTCAAGTATGCTGCAGATGCGGCGTGCACTGTATTACGAGTGGACCAGGTAATACTCTAAAAAAAGTAGGCAATGATTTCATGATCAATATTTTAATGGCAACTAACGGAACTGAAGAATAGGTGAAATGTGGGCAATTATGGGTACATAATGCGTCCATGTGGTTAGATTATAGTTCAGAGGGTATGGTTTAAAACTTGGAAGTGTACGAGGGAGAGGTTGACTTGATCTTTAAAACAGTGATTTTACAGGTCCGGAAATAGTTATGGATATAGCAGTATGGCTTGAGATAGAAATGTTCAACTCTTATTTATTTGAAGCAGAAGCACTGATTATTGCATTGTGTGCAGCCGTTAATTTTCGGGAATGCTTTTCCTAACTTCCGGAAACAATTCTTTTGGGGTAGAAATAGGGCGTTATTATGTAGTGGGTATCATTTAAAACAAACACAGCCCAGCCACAAGATTTACTTATCAACATTAGAAGAAAATACTAGGTGTGGAAACTATTTTGAAGTTTCTTCTTGTTATATATTTATATGGGATCAAAAGTTTGGGCAACACACAGGTGTACCGTGGTAATCTTGGATAATTGCTCTTAAAGTTAGCTTCTGTGAAATTCTTGTCAGTTTTATGTTCGTGGATCTTATGTTATATTTTTTATGTTTTTTAGATTATAATGTCAAAACCAGCTGGTGGCCCGAGGAGAGATCAACCTGCTGGCGGCATGGATGAAGACTAATTTATCTTTCCTTTTAGAACTGGCTGGTGTTTTTGTCTGTGTTTGGATGATTGGATCTCAAACTGGGATCTGGACTTGGTATAGGCATCGTGCTTTCTTTTTGATGCCAGTGTTGGGGTTGATGCAAATTTTGGATCTTGATTTCAGTATATGAAACATGCCCTGTAAATTTTATTCTTAGTCCTGTAGCTAGAGTAATGGTGTTTGCCGGGAATATGGGTACTGTAGCGATTGAGTTAAGATCAATCTTAAAATAGTGATTATTTCTTTCTGTTTTTTTTTTATAATTGATAATTTATAGGTCTTGCTCTATTTTCCGTTTGATTCATCATTCAAGTCAACCCTTACACTTAGGCTTTGTTTAATTTAACTTAGAGAAGGTATATTAGGTTGATTTAAGAAAGAGTAGTAAAAGTTGTGGATATAAAAATAGGAGAGAAGATGTGATATTTTTTGTTTAGTTTAGGAGGGGAGGGGAGGGGAGTTAATTTAAAATTAATAAATATATTTTTATTTTTTATTATTTTTTATTTATAATATTTATGTCAAAATTATTATTTTATTAATCTATGAATTTTAAAATTTTTTAGAGAGAAAGACAAACAAAGTCTATTTGAATTTTAAAAAGATAAATTGAAATTTTGAATAATGAAAATGATATATTGGGTAGGAGGTTTAATCTGTTATTTATAAATTTGTGTGTAACCTTTCACTTTTATAATGTTTTGACAATACAATTTATAAGTTTATTAATGATATTTACAACTCTGATAATGATATTTATAACTCTTATAATAATATTTATAATTTTGACAATAATATTTATAATTTTGACAACGGTGTTTGTAATTTTGACAATAGTATTTGTAATTTTGACAATGGTGTTTGTAATTTTGCTAATGGTATTTGTAATTCTCATAATGGTATTTGTAATTTCAACAATGATATTTATAATTCCTGTAATAATATTTGTAACTCCCACAATGGAGAAAAAATAATTTTATCAATGGGATTAATAACTTTGCTAATGTTATTTGCAATTTTCACAATAGTATTTGTAGATTTGTCAATAGTATTAGTAAGTTTATTAATTGTATTTATAAGTATTAGTATTTGCTACTTCCACAATGGGATTTTTAACTTTACCAATTGTATTTGTAACTCCCACAATGATATTTACAACTCTCACAATAGAAAAGAAGCAATGGTATTTGTAATAATTTAAATTATTGACTGACTGATGTTTTGACTTAGTTAATCACTTTTTAATGTTTAAATTTTATAAAGTTCTCTTAAAGAATGAGATTTACAACAGTATTTTAGTGTTCAATTTAACTAATATTATTTACAACTTTTTCAATGGGATTTATAACTTTTTTTAGAGGATTTGTAACTTCATTAAATGGATTTGTAACTTCACCTACAAGATTTACAACTTCTTATAATGAGATTTGCAACTCTACTTAGTGTCAGCTATAATGTTTCTTTAAATTGCCAAAATTGAATTTCTCCTAGTTGCAAATACCATTGTCAAAGTTATACATACCATTGACAAAGTTATAAATCGTATTGTCAAAGTTAATTCTTCTCTATTATGGGAGTTACAAATACTATTGTAAGAGTTGCAAATATTATTATTAAAATTACAAATACTACTATGGGAGTTATAAATATCATTGGCAATTATAAACACCATTGTCAAAGCTACAAATACTATTGTTAAAGTTACAAACAACATTGTTAAAATTGTAAATATTATTGTTAAAGTTATAAATACTATTATAGGAGTTGCAAATATCATTATCAGAGTTGTAAATATCATTGGTAAACTTATAAATCGTATTGTCAAAATATTAGGAAAGTGAAGGGTAATTTAGTTGTTGTATACAAATTTACAAATGACAGATTGAACCTCCTGCCTAATCTGTCATTTTCAATATTCAGAAACTCAATTTGTCATTTTAAAATTTAAATAGACATTTTTTGTCTTTCTCCAATTTTTTATTTTATTTATATATATGATAAAATTAAAAAATCTGATAAAATTTTAACATTATTTTTTATTAATTTTATAATTATTATATATTTTAATATAAATCATTTACTATGTTATATTTGTTAGGTTTTAGCAATCAAAGTAAAAATTATGTATGAGGAGAATGAAAAAAAAAGTTTTAATTTATGAGGTTATAGTTGAAATATTAAAAATATATAAAAGATAATTTTATTAAAATTGTATAAAAAAATTCTCTTCCCTCAAAAAAATTGCTTTTGGAGAAGAGGTGGGAGAGAAGAGATAAATACATAAAAGCAAAAAGTTTTATTTTCTTTTCTCTCTATTTTTTTAACCAAACACTCTTATATCTCCCATCTCTTCTAAAAACGCCCCCTTAAAAACCTGAGCTTTACATTTTATCTTTCCTAAAACTAGCCAATCCCTTTATCATATATCTTCTTTCTTCGGCCACATTATACTATTTAGAATAATCAACTTTGTAGTTGAAGGGGGTACCTTTTTCAATTATAATTTAGGAAAAATAATAAAGGAGGAGGGTTGTGTTAGGCCTCGACAGCCAACGTAAAACTTGTCGAATCTTATGAACATGGACATACGAAGAAATTGCGCTAATACTAGGTCGTTGCCTGTAAGTAACGCGCTGTATGGCTCGAGTACAGTGAGAAGTGAGCAAGGGCCGCTACATCGTCGCCCGGATGGAGTGTTAAATGAGCAAAGGCTACCGCTCTCTTATGGACGGAGGCGGCTAAAGAAGCTAGTTCAGGAGAGAAATATCAGATTTGGTACTTGGAATGTTGGAACTATGACCGGAAAAGCGTGGGAGGTGGTGGGCGAAATGGTAAAGCGAAAGATTAACATATTGTGCCTTCAGGAAACTAAATGGGTTGGAGAAAAATCGCGGGAAATCAATGAGTTCAAATTTTGGTACACGGGTAAAACAGGTATGAGGAATGGTGTTGGTATCATTGTGGATAAAGAGTGGAAGAAGAATGTGGTGGATGTTAAAAGGATTGATGACACAATTATATCTTTAAGAATAATTGTTGGTAAGGATACAATCAACGTTATTAGTGCTTATGCACCTCAAGTGGGAACAGAAGCACATCTTAAGGAAAAGTTTTGGGAAGATTTGGAGGGGCTGATTCAGAGCTTACCACTTACTGAAAAGATTTTTATTGGTGGGGACCTTAATGGTCATGTTGGTAAGGAAGCAGGGCAATATGCAGGGGCTCATGGTGATTTTGGTTTTGGAGAAATTAATAATGAAGAGCAATCTATCCTTGAGTTTTCTTTAGCTTACAACCTTAAGATTGTCAACACGTGCTTTAAGAAGCGGGAGGAGCACTTGATCACATACAAGAGTGGGGTCCACAGATCACATATTGATTTCTTTTTGGTAAGGAGTCATGACAGAAGACTTTGTACAAATTGTAAAGTGATTCCAGGGGACGGAGTGACAATCCAGCATAGGTTAATGGTCCTTGACGTGCGTATTAAGTGTAGGAAGGAAAAGCGGCGACAGGTTTTAAACACAAGAGTCAAGTGGTGGCAGCTAAAGGGGGAGAAGAGAGAAACTTTTAAAAGAACTATGTTAAATGAAAGGATTTGGGAGGCGCAGGAAAATGCTAATATCATGTGGAAGGAAATGGCTGAGAAGGTCCGAGCGGTTGCTAAAGTTATTTTGGGAGAATCTAAAGGTTTTGGTCAACGAGATAAGGAGACTTGGTGGTGGAACGAGGACGTAAAAGAGAAAGTTAAGTCCAAGAGAGAGTGTTTCAAAGCTATACACTTATGTAATAATACCGAAAATTGGGAAAAGTATCGTTTAGCTAAGAAGGAAACTAAGAAGGCGGTGAGTGCAGCTCGTTTTAAGGCTTTTGAGGAATTTTATAAAGAGTTAGAGACAAAGTCGGGAGAACGAAAGATTTATAAGATTGCAAGAGACAGGGAAAGGAAATCGAGGGACTTGGATCAAGTTCGATGTATTAAGGATGAAGAAGGCAATGTTTTGATTGCAGATAGTGATATTAAAGAACGGTGGGAGACCTATTTTTATAAATTGTTTAATGACGAGGGAGGAGGGTCGAGTTATGAGCTAGAGGATTTAACAGGAGAAGTTGACCCAAATTTGGCTTTTTATCGTAGGATCCGTGTTAACGAAGTTAAAGAGGCGCTTAAGAAAATGGAAAATGGTAAAGCTGTTGGACCTGATGGTATTTCTATTGAAGTTTGGAAGTGTTTATGTGAAATGTGGGTGGTGTGGCTTGCTAAACTTTTTAATGTGATCTTAAGTTCTAAGAAAATACCGGATGAATGGAGGAAAAGTACTTTAGTTCCTATTTACAAAAATAAAGGGGATATTCAAAATTGTGCAAACTACAGGGGGATAAAGCTTATGAGTCACACTATGAAGTTGTGGGAAAAGGTAATTGAACACAGGTTAAGATTAGAGACTGATATTACTGAGAATCAGTGTGGTTTCATGCCAGGTAAGTCTACAATAGAGGCGATTTATTTATTAAGGGGGTTAATAGAAAGGTACCAGACAAAAAGAAGAGACTTGCATATGGTCTTCATTGACTTAGAAAAAGCATATGATCGAGTGCCAAGGGAGGTGCTTTGGAAAAGAAAGGTGTACGCATGGCATATATCAATGCAATAAAAGATATGTATGAGGGGGTAACAACTACTGTAAGAACGTCTGGGGGCGAAACAAAGGATTTTCCTATAAGGATTGGTCTACATCAGGGATCAACCTTGAGTCCTTATTTATTTAATCTAATAGTAGATGTTCTAACTAAGCCTATTCAAGAAGAAATCCCTAAGTGCATGCTTTTTGCGGACGATATAGTTCTTGTGGCGGAGTCAAGAGAAGAGATTAACTTTAAACTTGAGTTATGGAGAAGTACTTTAGAGTCGAAGGGTTTTCGTCTGAGTAGAAGTAAGACTGAATATATGCATTGTAATTTTGATCAGAGGCAAGTTAGAAGTAACTTGGAGGTCAGATTGGGAAATCAAGTTATTCCACAAGTAGATAAGTTCAAATATTTGGGATCAGTGATACAGAAGGACGGTGAAATTTTGGAGGATATTAATCATAGAATTCAGGTCGGGTGGTTTAAATGGAGAAAGGCTACTGGGGTTATATGTGATCGGAGAGTACCAGATAAAATAAAAGGAAAGTTTTATCGCACTGCTATAAGACCAGCAATGCTTTATGGAAGTGAATGCTGGGCTTTAAAAGGACAGCAAGAGCATAAAGTTGGGGTAGCTGAGATGAGGATGTTGAGATGGATGTATGGGCACACAAGAAAAGATAAGATTCGTAATGAACATATACGGGGAAGAGTTAGAGTAGCACCTATTGAAGAGAAAATGGTAGAGAACCGTCTTAGGTGGTTTGGACATGTACAAAGAAGGCCAAGGGATGCGCCGGTGAAGAGGGTGGATCAAATAGTATGGACACCGGTTAAAAGGAGTAGAGGAAGGCCAAAGAGAACGCTCAAAGAGGTCATTGAACGGGATCTCCTGATCAATAACCTATCTAAGGATTTAGTTTTTGATAGAGCACAATGGCGTCGTATGATCCATGTAGCCGACCCCATTTAATGGGATAAGGCTTGTTGTTGTTGTTGTTGTAATTAATAAGAAACGGAAAAAAGGGGCATAGCCTTAGATCAGGAGAATTTAGGAACTTGGATCTTGCTTCAGGATGAAGGCAACGAGAAATAACGAAATAAAATTTCTAAAGACAACATTCCCAAGTTATTAGAAATAACTATGACATCTAATCTCGTTCTAAAAGTTCAACATCGACTAGACTGGGTAACGGCGATCCAATATCGATGCTGCTGGAACACTGAACATCCCAACATTTACTTGGAACTAAATGCTTACATAGAATAATGCATATGATGCTCTAACAAGATGTTTCTTCATAATCTTCATGCACATCAGAAAGTGCAAGTTATGTCGGCACAAGATAATGGCCTTCGTCCTGACCGTTGATCCATACGAGAGGAGTAGCCACTGCAAGTAGAGCAAAAGAGAGACCACAAACCAATTTGAACGTAGCCCTTCGCAGAGTTTTCTCCATGCCCATTCTCTGAGCATTGCTTTCACTCCTGGGAACTACCTCAGGATGCATCTGCATGTCAACTTCACCAGAAAGTTCATCTGTTATTGAGACTGACTCCTGACCCCCTTTTATCTGTACATCATCATTATAACCACCATCATATGATAAGCTTCCATTCTCTTTAGAATCATTATTTTCATGTGAAAAACCATTACTCCACTCAATATTGCCTGAGGATAAACTCCTAAACCGTCTGTTTTGTTTCTCAGAGCTACCAGATGAGCTACCGAAATTCACGTCAAATGGGTCTTGCAGAGACTGAATGAGCTTTCTAGGAGTCTTGAAGAGTTTTATGTTGCCTACATTAACCTGTGCTCGAGACCTCTGAGTATCAAAAGGAGTCTATATGTCAGTTCTGAGAATAAAAGAACTCATGATTTCAATAAATAAACATGGCAGTTTAAGAAACTTACCAGCGGACTTGTGGTGGTGCTTCTGGATACTCCAAACCTAGGATTCTGATGCATGAATCCAGCAAACTCCTCTGTTGAATATGTCCTATCCAAACCCTCATGATTCACAGATTGCTCTAACCATTTTTTTGATATATCATTTCTCTTCACAACCTCTGAAAAGAGGCCATCCTTGAGAGACACGTCAACTCCTCCATTTTCCTGGCTCCAAAGCTTCCTATTTACACTTCGACGCTCATAGTTCGTAGTCTGAGAAGTTTGGCTCATTGCAATGGGAGACTCGCTCACTGATTCATATCCTGGAAAGAAGTCCAGAGTCCGTGATTCTGGTGAAATAGATCTAGGAGTATGCTCTCCTTCACAAGAAAAGTTTTCCCCTTCATTGTGGTCTCCCTTGCTAAAATTTGAGCCAGTCACTGAACCAGGACTTTTAATATATCTTGATTTTTTGTCAGCTGCAATTCTCTTGGCAGTTTGCAAAGCTTCAAATGCAGCACCTTTCACGTATGCCATTTTATCAGACTGGCATTTCTCCATCTCCAGAATTATCAAATCGAGTTCTGAGAATATGCTTCGGGGGTCTAGACATTTTATCAAGAAGTTTACCATTTGAATGGCTGACAATCTCTTCTGAGAATTCCCCTCCATAAGCCCAACATTCAATATTCTCAATCCAGAATGTATAAGCAATCTTGCATATGCTTCAACAATCAAAGCATTGCGTTTAGCTAAGGCCATTACCAAACCCAAATGTGAGTTATTCTGGGTGGACCTCCCCTCTAAAGCCACAGCCACATTCAGGCAGACCCTATTGACCACGTCATCTGAAGCAAACTTCCAGTTATCTGAATCCACAAGAGCCTTTAAGCAAAGGGATGCTCCTGAAGCTAAGCTCTCATGAGAAGAAGTGAGAGAATCAGAAAGTGGATTACAAAGGGAATGAATTATATGCCTCTTTCTGTCTTCTGGGGTTGTGGGGTCAATTCCATATCTTGCAATAGCTGGGACCACCTTTGAGCAAGCCTGCTGAAGTGGGAAAGACCCTGCACTTGAAGCTAATGTTTGTACTATGGATGGCATGATGCTGTCTATCATAGGAACAATCTTGACACCATGAACTCGAGCAAGAACTTCATAGAGTGAAATAGTGAATTCTCCTGATAATGAGCCGGTATCCTTGGTTTCAGAAACTTGGGCCAGGAAGATAGGAATGGTCTTAAAATCCAAGTCTTTCACGTATGACTTTAGGGCTTTCATTGCACACTTTCGGCTGTCCGCATCTTTGTCAAGGTTTGCGAGCTCTTGCCGGATTACTGGACTGAGACTTCTTCCCATTGCTGAACTGAAATCACCCAATCAAAACAATTTTGATTAATAACTATAATGAAGGTAAGTCGTAAGTACCACTCATCAACATTTCAAGTACACTGCAGAGATCTCAATTTGGGTATTCCACTGCAGATTTTATATTTATGATCACCATTCAATGCTTCTCAACATTTCAGTAATTATATTCTTTGTAAACAAAAATTAAATCGTGTAAAGGGACCATGAGACAATTGACACTGGAAACTTTTGTTTGCTTCCTTGAGCCTCAACAATGCAAAGCCAGACTTGCAACTCAGTTTATATTCTCCTTTTTACCACTTCAAACAATCATAAGGAGAAGAATCTCAGACCAAAAATGGAAGACCCCACAGATCTTGAAAATTTTCTTAATATTAGCAACATTAAGTGAAGGACGGAGAAAAGGAAAAGCGAGAACCAGTCTGGTTTTCAGTTTGGAGAACTGAAAGTGTTTATGAATCTACGTCTTAGTTTTCTCAAAAGATTAAGATTCAAGCTTCAACAAGTTTTGGGTTGCAAGGATTAAGGAAGAAAGACGATAATGAGGAAGAAGTGAATTTGGACCCGAGTGAGTGTATTCAGAGACAGCGCGAAAGCAACTATTATATCATTAGAGAGGAAAAGAAAAGCGGTAAAAGGGCATTCAAATAAACAAAACGCTGTAACATCAAAGCATGAGAAATCAAACATTACAGAACAAAATGAAGGAAGTTCAAATTTAAGCAAGCAAGTGCACCTTTATGAAGGGGAAGAATCAGCTGAAGCTTCTACTTCCTTGCCCACTACCTCGTGAATGCTAACAAGATAGAGAGGACTTGAGAAGAGAGCGAGGAAGCTGTCAAAATGTGAAATGGGCTTGAAGAGAGCGAGAAAGCATATTTTGCGGGGCTCCGTCCCATTCCGCTACAAATTGGATACCTCGATTTTCAAAATCTTTCTTCAAAATTCCACCGCTATCCTTCCCATAAAATATTTCCTTCTAGGACCAGGTGGCCCTCCCACATTTTTCTTCTTTTTCTTTTGCACTTTGCATGAAACTCCAGCATTGTCATTTGTCAGTACTCAGCGAATGATAATGATAATAATTAGTCATGCATGCTTTCCAGTTTTTTTTTTTTTTGGCCAACGGTCGTGTTTATACATTATTATATAACTGTATTTTTGTAAAATAGCAGAATCACGATGGATGTTTCTGATGCTATCACAGAAATTAAAATCATTCATGTTGAAATTTAATTAATATGAATGTTCCCATGTCCGGAAGAAAATAGCGATTAAGTACAATGTCTTCCCTTTTCTTAATGATTTTGCATATATACTTTTATTTATTTATCTTTATTAATCAACTTGCACGTTTAACTAACTGATAATTAAAACGAATTGGTAATTACGACATGTGCCATACATTTCTACATTGATTTTGGTTAAACTAGAGAGTAAATTCATTGGTCTCTTGGAGATTAAGATTTCCTCAAGTTTTTTATTTTATTAATTTTCGATAAAATTTCCACGCTAATTATCGTGGTTCATTGAGTGAGAATTTAAACAGAGCCCAAATTCAATTTACCTCGTGTTCCGAAAGAAATTAGACGATCTCATTGATTTAGTTTCAATTTCATTCTTTTTTCCTAATTTATTTTGAAAATGAATAATCAATACAATTAACGAGGGTAATACGGTCAAACCAGATTCCTCACCTCGCTGTCACAGCCTCGTTATTTTTGTCTTTTACCGGATATTCCAAAGGGATATAATAGCAGTAATAATAACTACAGTGTGTTTGGGTGGAAAGTAATTTTCCCGCCCTTAAGAACTTGGATTTTGGGGGGAATTTGAAATCAGCGCCCAAAACGTCACAAATTTGAAGGAACCACCCAACCAAACAAAACTCAGCTTCACCGCCCAACTACCACTCTAGTCTCCAGTAACCCCTCGCCCCGTGTCGCGTCACTCTGTCAATAGCTTAAAGCAAGATATCTTGTCGCAAATAAAATATGAACTAGACTTCATTCAAATTTGGTCCTGTGTTAAGACTAATCGTTGTTCAAATTGGATTCCCAAATGGTGTTTCACCAAAAAAGAAGATAGCAGAAGGTTGATTAAACTCCAAACGGAATATAATATTTAAGAACAATCACTTGGATCGTTTCCTTACATTTGTTTCACAGGGTAAACCTTTGCCCCAAAAATATAGTCTGAAGATTTATGCTTCTTTTACATACTGATCTCAAGAAACTACTGGTACAACAATGGCTATCCATGGATATGCAGTTTTAATTAGTACGAAGATTGATCATTGACACTGTGGAAGCAATTTGCAGGTTGGGCAGTACCATTTTCCCTTGAATCTTGTCTCTGGTGTTAGGCCAACACATGCATAGTGGAACCATTCGCCTCCTTGGCACTATCGAGAAAGCATACACACATAAGCTTTTAGAACCAACCCCACCTTCCCCAAAATAAATGAAAGTCTGAGCAAAAGTAAAGGGTACTCACATTTTCATTGTCACATGCAATCATATCACCAAAAGACACCTGAACGATCAAAATAGCAGAAGTACTTTAGCTTCATACCAAACATGTTAAGGAAAAAACTAAAAAGTAAAGGAATTACCTCATCATGGAGCACAGGGAGAACTAAAATAAGATATGTTATGGAGAAAAAAAAATCCAAACCTGATGACAAACACAGTACGTGGGTTCATTAGGATCAATTGGTTGATCAAAATCCACAGGTGCTGCATAATCCTTTTTATGGCTTCCTGGTGGAGGCATGAGCTCGAAGTCCCTATCGCGCTCTCTATCCCAGTCTCTATCCCGGTAATCCAGTCTCTTCGATAGAGGTGTTCCATACATGGACTTCCGGTTTTCACTTTTAAGAACTAGAGGCAACGGGGGGAGAATTGCTGGTTCGTCTGGTGGTATTTTCCCCTCTAACAAAATTGGAAATGTAAAAGAAACAGAAATGAGAAAGATCATACCTTGAAAGCGTGCCAAAAGAATGTGATAGGGTCCTGCTCAAATAGAACTGAAAATAGCAGATTTAAGAAGCAAACAAACAGATCAAGGGAAATTCTAAGATTTTGATATTAATGTGGGTAATAGAATCAGTGTTATAAAAGAGGAATTCACTGATTCTAATCAAAATCCTATTCCCTAATACCACTGGAAATACAAGAACAGAACCAACAATACCAAGCCAAAGGCAAGGTCCTAACTGGTGCTTTTGAGAAACCAGCCCCCTCCCAAGGTCAAACCCCCTTCAAAATAAACCTCGTGCCCTCAAAAGTAAGGCAGATACCAAAATATAAGCAACATCAAAAAGTAGCAAAAAGTGACCCGTGACCAGCCTAGGGACTAAAGCCACCCTACAGCCTCTCTTAGCAGACTCTAATCCCTTGACTTTCCTTTTATAGGTCTGATCAAAACCAGCGGCTATATCAGAATGTTTCAACAAAAGATGTATATATATTTAGCTATTTACAGAAGAAATAGGATAATAGGTGTTTCATCACTCATTGCATAAACTGGGTTGCTTATTGTCATAGGGGCACCAATAAAGTAGAGGAGATGATAGTCACTTCCCCTAGAAATCCATTAATTGCACTCTTATGCATATATTTTCCATGTAAATAAACCAACCATCCAAAATCATTATGAAAGTAAGGTTCTCTCAGATTCTCCAAACCTTTTACTCTCTAGAGGTTTTAGGCTGTGCATGCGTGATACAAAGTAAACCAGTATGCAAACTGCATGGTTATTTTACCTTGCTTTAGATCTTCAGCAAAGTTGTTCAAATCCTCATCAAGTCGCTTTACATGGCTATCTATCTGGAGCAAATACAAGAAATTTAATTGTATTAGTTCAAGCATTCAAGGAAAGAAAATAAGGATTTTGGCTGAAAATAAATCAGACAGGTCCACTTTGAATAGTTTCTTCATGACAATTAGCTGAGTTTGACATTGGCTAAGACCCAAAGTTCTGTTGTTTTTTTCACTTTAACAACCACAGAATCATAAAGCGTCTGATATATAAGCTACAAGATAATTATTTGTAAAAGCTCAAAAGAAAGGAGAGAGATAATGTAGAAGTTATTTTACATTATAAATTGGCCTTTTTTAGGCTTGAAGCACTTCTTTTTCTATTAGAATAGATGTTCCAACCCTTCCTCCGGCAGTTTCACTGAAAAGCAATATGAGTGATATTGTTGTTTGATGACTGAGGCTCCTATGTGGGAAAGGAGGCTATTTAATATTTATAAATTTCCAACCAAAAGCAAAATGATTATTATCAAGTACCAAGTGAGACTACCAGAAAACTTTGAAATACCAGAAATGAGAGCAGATGTAACAGATTTTTAACTGTTTTGTTTTTACCAAGAAAAGAAAAACTGTCTTGTTAAGAACATATGTGAGTTTGCTTCGGCAGTTAACAGTGAAGTGTTTGTAAGTAACTATTGAAGCCTTTAAAACCTGGACTACAAGGTAGTCCTGTCCTGCCATTAATGCCTTGAAGGAGAAGTGAAAACTTCCAAGTTTTTTTTTTGGCGAATAAACTTCCAAGTTGCATACACCGACATTTTGACTATTGGACGTGGGGGAACAAAGCGAAGAATACTGAATTCATTTATGGAAGCAGTCACACATAGTATAAAGTATATTTTGTTTTTGGCCGAGAAGTATAATGAGTAAGCTATATTATATGTGCTCCTTTAGAAACACTCAGCCACGTTATCAATAATTCATTCTCCAATCCTATAGATATCATTTTATATGAAAAATAATCACTTTTCATAGATCATCAATATTCTAGTAATGATTTCCTCGAGTTAAAGAAAGTTGGAGCAAACTACGACGTATATGATAAAGAAAGTCCAACATAAATCATCAAGATACACAAACTAAAAAACAATGAAACTCACCAGGTCATATGCTTGCCTTGCCAATAAAACCTTCTCAGTACATAGACTAAATGCACTATCTTGATTTGCCTCAATTTCTCTTCGCATTTTCTCCATTGCAATTTCATCTTCTTCATTCATATTATTGTTATTATAATGATGGCCACTATTATGATAACCCTTCTTATAGCCATGTGATGACAACCCCAAGCAGTACTTCGTCTGCTGCATCGTCTGGTTTATCATAGCTGCAACACCCCCAACACACACACAACCATGAAAGTAAATAAATAAACAACCGTTAAGACATACAAACGGCTTAAAGAAGTGAAAAATAAGAATTTTAACACAAACACCAACATATACTAAGAAACAGAAAAAGAAACAAAAGTGAATATTTACATTGGGATCGGTCATCGAGTTCTCTGATGGTATTGAGCAACCTCTGAAGCTCAGCAGGCAGTGTACTCGCGTCTATGGAGTTGAAAATTCAAAATTTGAAAGAAGCGGCAAAATAGAAGACAAATTCATGGAAAGATATGAAATTGAGGAAGAAATTGTGGAACTAGAAAGACGCTTACACTCCAAATAATCGTCGACATAGACTCCCGTTCGTGCAATTGCCATATGGGATGATAATTGTCCTGATTGTTAAAGGATGGGCTTGGTTTTAGGGTTTGAGTTGCGTGTCCGGAAGCTGGATGCTGGTATTGCGAATGGGAACGACAGAGCTAAACGACGTCGTATGAACGTGACTTTTTAAGGCAAAATTTAACGAAGCAAGCGGGTAGGAAACAGGACCGTTAATAAGGCGCGTAAATTCCAATTTCTAACAGATAAATGACATCACCGCCATATTATCACTGTTCTTCTACAGAACGAGACATGTTATTTCTCTCTGATAATTCGTAAATCCACGTATTCTAATTTTCAATCCTTGAAAATACTTTTTGTCTAGAAAAATTACATAGGATACAAACTTCATCTTCGATTCATTTAAAATAAAAAATGACTATTCCATGCTTGACCCTCTGTTTGATCGATGTTTCACCGTTAAGAAGCTCTGTTCCCGTGTTAAACAATGACCTCATTTGGAAGATTAACAAAGTCAATTCATACGACTCTACTTTATGGGATAAGCCTGTGAAACGGCTTCGAATTAGTTAGCAATGAGGGTAATTTTCAATGAAGCTTTACTTACTCTAGTATCGACTTCAAACAATTTGACAAAGCAAACACGTCAAGAAGTCAAAAACGAGTGAGTATGAAATGGTGAAAATCTAAAGAGAAAAGTCAATTTACTAAAACCACGGAAGTATTTCTCTACAAAGGTAAAATCTAAATCTGGAAACTGAATTACTAGCCTGAGAAAAGACATTGAGAAGTAAGCACCAGTCTCTCAATGAAGCACCTACGTCCACTGGGATTTCTTCTATTTCTGTCACTAGTTTTGTTGTTGTTCGGTGGTTCTACGCATACTCTGGATTCCCAGAACCCAGTGATTTGTAATCACAGTGACTTGAAGGCCTTGACTGATTTCTCTAGCTGCTTAGAATCTGCCATTCTTGACTGAACAGCTCTGCCTCCTCTGATTGCTGCACTTGGGCCGGTGTTACATGTGATAATATAACTGGTCTAGGCACTAGGGTGGTAAGCTTGGAACTTAGCAACAGAGCACTTACAGGAAGATTCTGTAAACCCCTTTCAGGTTTCGATCAATTGAGATTCTTGAACCTGTCTTTCAATTTCTTCACAGGGTTCCTTCCTGATGAATTGCTTTGTCTGCAAAACTTGGAGGTTGTTGACTTGAGCAACAATGGTTTTGTGGGCAAAATCAAAGTTGGTAATTGTGCATCTTCCAATCGGGTTCGGGTGCTCAAAATGTCAAATAATCATTTTCTCGGGAACATACCAGAAAGTTTAGGTAATTGTTCCTCCTTGCAGCATCTATCCATCAATGGAAACAATCTATCAGGGAGGTTACCTCAAAGTATATTTCAGCTGCAGAATCTGAAAGAACTACATATGCAGAACAATAAGCTCTCAGGGCCACTGAATGGTGAAGTTGGTAACCTGTCAAACCTTGTGAAATTGGACATCTCCAGAAATGGGTTTTCTGGAATTCTCACGGATATCTTTAACAACCTCACGAGGCTTGAGGATTTCTCTGCAGGATGGAACAGATTCACAGGTCAGCTGCCAACAACACTGGTAAATTCTCCATCTCTTCAGATTCTCAGTTTGAGTAGGAACTCTTTAGGTGGTTCCATTAATGTGAACTGTTCTGCAATGAAAAACCTTACTTCACTTTGTCTTGATGCCAACAAGTTTCTTGGCCCAATCCCTGATAACTTATCAGAATGCCCCAAATTGGAAGCCCTAAGTATTTCCCACATAAATTTAAATGGTGAAGTTCCTGTCAGCTTTAAGAAATTTGTGTCGTTAACCACCCTTGCACTTTCAAGTTCTGGTCTAAGTAACATCGCTTCAGCGCTGAATATTCTACAACATTGCAGAAACTTGAGAACTCTAGTCCTTACGAATAACTTCCATAACGAAGAAATGCCAGGAGATCTAATTATAGGATTCAAGAGTCTCGAGGCTTTAATACTGGCCAATAGTCAAATCAAAGGCTCAGTTCCACAGTGGTTAAGAGGATGCAAGATGTTGCAATTTGTGGATTTGTCATGGAACTCTCTGAGTGGAAGCATTCCCTCTTGGTTTGGCAGGTTCGATCATCTCTATTATTTAGACTTGTCGAATAATTCCTTTACTGGTGAAATACCAGAAAGCTTGACCATGATTTCAAGCCTACAAAACAGCAATTTCTCATCACGAGCCTCATCTCCTAGCATTTCCTTCTACAATAGTCAACAAGGAAACAGGTTGGAGTATACCGGTCTTTCAAGGTTCCGTCCATCTTTAGTGTTGAGTTACAACGAGCTTGAAGGATTCATATGGGCAGGTTTTGAAAATCTGAAGGGCCTCCATGTGATGGATCTAAAACACAACAAAATCTCAGGAGTTATTCCTGATGGGTTATCAGGTATGACAATGATGGAGACTATGGATTTGTCTCATAACAGACTCAGAGGGGAAATACCACCATCATTGGTAAAGCTGAGTTTTTTATCTTCATTTGATGTGTCTTATAATCAGTTGCAGGGGGAGATTCCGGAGGGAGGTCAGTTTGAGACATTTCCATCTTCAAGCTTTGAGGGAAACATGGGACTCTGTCGATCTGGTTCTGTTTTTCCTAAAACGATGGAGGCTCCAACTCCAACGTTTGGCCATAGGGATGCTAAGATGATAGATTTGTCATTTAAAGTCGGGGCGACAACTGGTTTTGTTATAGCCTTCACCATTTGCTTCTTTCATGGATGGTGGTCTCCATGGGCTGTTATGCTTGTATCCAGTCGAAGGAGGAATAATAAACATTAGTGACGCTTGCTGGTGTTTCTAGGTAATCATGATATTATCATTTTCAAAACTCGACGTAACTTTGTTGTTTCATGGGTTCATCCCAAGTTGTTGAATAATGTCCCAAAATGATGGATGAGGCCTGAGGAGAGAGAAACATTCCGGGTCCACACCACACGAGTGAAGAAAAGATAGACAGAAAACTCAATGAGCCTCTGATTATCCTTCAATTTTATCTTTATAATTATTTATGATATCTGACCATAAATTAAATTTTATCTATTTCAATTAGATAAGAAGATCTATATCAAAATTATCCAAGCATGGAGGGTGACCTGGACCCAAATTCCTAACAAATAATAAAAGGAAAAAACTCAACATGACTATATATAAAGAGAAAATATATTTTAGTGAGCTTTATATTTTGTGAGGATCGGTCTATAACTAACAATTAGAAGATACCCTCTAAACTCTAAAACAAAATCTGTCTACGATTAATCAATCATCATTTTGAGGAGATTTACGTTGTATTGATCTGGTTCTCTGAATACGTATTTGCCTCTAAGTAATGAAAATATTTTCAGATGACTTTGTTGCGCATTGATTGAGATTGGCCTCTTGGGAGTTCGGACTATATTAATGCAAAAACTACTCGGTTCATTTAGCTGTCAACTTGTTATCGAAACTCACATCATCATGCAAATACGGAAGAACTGAATGTGAATTGTAACGGTTTTGATTTGAGTTGATTAGTGATGTGTAATAATGTTCCCTTTTGTTTTAATCATTTTAGAATAGGAAAATATTTAGGTATTTAGCATTGTATGCTTAATATACTTTTGCCCTATCAAAATTAAAACAGGTTGATTTTAAAGTGATAATAATATTAACATAAGAATTTATTATAAAATAAATAATAAATATAATATCTCTATATCATATGTTAGTTATATATAACTTATAATCTAAACGTTCAATAAAGTTAAAGGGTTAAAAAATGTAAATTGAAGGGTATTATGTATTTAGAATTAAAAAAACATTCAAGACGTCAAATTCGTGTGATGTTATTTTTGTTATATATTTTTAAGTTTTTCACTAAGCTCAACCAGTTGATTAGTGTGGTGGATAAAATATTGGATAATTAATTATGGGCATTTATTGCAGTATACACTTGGACGAGTCATAGCATACAGCAAACAAAATGAACACTGGGATAGAGGCATGCGTTTCTCAACTCTCTCAGTCCCGTTGCTTCAACAAACATGTGAAAGAGGCCAACTTTCACTGCAAAGATTCTATTTTCCGTCCATGCGCAGAAGCATGGCATTTGATAAACATGAACCCAAATTTGTAAAATGTTAAATGAACATGCGTTTCTAGAATATTAATAATAACAAATAGTCTGGAGCATAGCTGGAAGCTAGACTATACATGTATGTACACATACCCAGGAAAATTTGTGAGAGCATTTTGAGCAGACAATAATGGCGAATGAAGGCGGCGGCGGCGACTTCGCAACTAGGCAAGTAGTCCGACCGTCGTTGGATCTCAATCGATGCGCATTCGTCCCCACTATTGAGTGAGTCTGCTTTTTTCTTTTCTTTTTTTCATTTTGAATTAGAGGACAGTCACTGACAACGTAAGGTTGTAAGCAGAAAACTTTCATTTATCAGAAAACTTTTATACCCGCAACCTCTTTGAAATTTTTTATACCCATGACCCTAAACCTCTCATTTACGTGAAAACTTCGATACCACTAGGCTATAAAGTTTGTGACATTTTTCACCATTCTATTATTAACTGTGCCTGTGTTATCTTGTTTTCCTGTGCCACTTGATCTCCACCATAAACTTCATGATCATCAGTTGTTGTGATTCTGATTTCAGGAATATTGTGGCGACGTTCGACTTGGACTGTGAGTTGGATCTCAAGAAAATTGCGCAGCAAGCTCGCAATGCTGAATTCAATCCCAAGGCTCGTTTCAATATACTATATATATAATTCCCTCCAATTACTCTGTTTTAATAATGTCTGCATAATCAAATTTAGGTCTTGTACTACGTTGTCACTGATTCTTAAGTTGTTATAAATGTGGTCATTATTACAGCGTTTTTCTGCTGCCATTATGAGAATAAGAGAACCTAAAACTACAGCCTTGATCTTTTCTTCGGGGAAGGTGGTGAGTGTGTTGCCTATTCTCCTTGGGTTCTGTTCTGTTCTGTTCCTTGCCAAGGTATTCGATTCATGTTTATGCTTGTGTCGTCCAGGTCTGCACTGGCGCCAAAAGTGAGGCAGACTCCAAACTTGCTGCGAGAAAGGTAAATATTTCATGTGGTTCTTGACTTGAAAGCTTTCATAGATTGAGACACCACGAAAAAACAACCAATATATTAAAAGAGACACATGCAGGACGTTTTTACTCTGAATCGAGTAACTGAGTTGAGCTATCCATATATGATTTCAAAGTTGGCGGATATGTAGTCTATACATATATATAGTTGAAATTCGGCCAAACTGATACACATTTCCGGTTAATTCTCAGTTCGCTCGAATTATCCAAAAGCTTGGGTATGAAGTCAAGTTTAAGGTACTTGTTCGCCATAAACACGAAATGATTAGAGCTAACTGTTTCTATATTCTAACATGAAACTGTGAGCGACAGGATTTCAAAATTCAGAACATGGTTGGCTCCTGTGATGTTAAGTTCTCCATCAGACTTGAAAGCCTCGCGTGCTCACATGCTGCCTTTTCAAGTGTAAGCCACATCTTAATTTCCGCACAATTTGATTAATTATTTACTCCCCCCCCCCCCCCCCCGGTTATATGGAAGTCTTACGTACGGTGAAACCTGGACTACCCATGCTGATCATGATTTAATAATGCCAATTAATTGATACATCTGAGTTGCAGTATGAACCGGAGCTCTTTCCTGGTCTGATATATCGCATGAAACATCCTAGGATTGTACTCCTCGTATTTGTGTCTGGAAAAATTGTGCTTACGGGAGCCAAGGTATATAATATACCTAGCTTTCTCCTTAATAAGCTTGCTTTTCTGCAAAACTGACCATATATGTTTCATGCGTACTTTTGACATGTTATCAGGAGAGAGATGATATAATCAAAGCCTTCGACAGCATATATCCTGTCCTTACAGGGTTCAGGAAGATTTTTAGAAATGCAGCAGAGAATTTATCTCTACCATGAGATCAGGCGATTTGCCATCAGTTTCGATGCCTAGAATATGGATCAGTTGTGTGTTTTGTTTGGATAAACTTATTTCAAGCGATTTAATTGGAGCAGCCCGAGGTAAATAATTAAGCAAGGGGAGTTTTATCGGGCAAAATAAGTTTTCAATGCATAAATAGTCACTCAGAGATAGATAATATTCTATTATATTAAAAAAATTAATTAAATTAATTAATATAATATATTTTTTTTAATTAATTATTATTAATAGAGTGTACAGATAATTTAAAAAATAAATATTATATATATAATTAATATTAATTTTTTAATTACATTTTATATTAAAAATAAAATAGATTAGTATATGCATTAAATCTGCGGGTAGTCTTCAGGCACGTGCATTCACCATGGCGCGCTCATGTTTATGTTGCATAAAACAATTGCGAATTCTTCACTCATAGATATAATTTGATCACGTGCGTAGAAATATTAATTATTTATGTCATGTGCGTAAAAATATTCATGAAATAATTGAGCGTGGGCGTGGGCGTGGGCGTGGGCGATTGTCATGCGCAATGTAAACGGAAGGTAACGATATCGAGTGCATATATGTCAATTCAGAATACGCGAAGCAGATATTGCGAGACGAGTCGGGGAGAGACAATTTGTGGTAACGGTTTTTTTTTTTCCAAATGATCAAATGCAATTTTCTGGAAATTGATTTTGTGCCTCCATGGCTTTTGCTTCTGAACTTTCTCTTCCTCCCGGATGAGACTTATAATTAAGCAATAGAAATATCCTTAAAAGAAAGATCCAAGTTCGCAACTCTGCAGGAGGAGACAAGTAAAGGGGATGGCACAGTTAGTGATGCAGGGTAGCTTGAAACTACTCTTTAATGGAGAGGGAGTGTCGTTTCTTTTGGAACACAAGGACCCATTTCACTATAACTTTAGATCAACTCAGACTCGCAGACGAAGAAGGCTCCTGTATATTGGCTCATCAGGTGGTATTTACTATTCATCGTCATCTCTGAGCAGCAAATCGAATAGTTGCAATGCCGAGGCACGCCCCTCGGACTGTGTCTATGAAAGTGATTCTGATGATGATGATTTTGAGAGCGATATCTTGGCTTGTTTCAGAGGCCTGGCGTTAGATGTATCGTACAGGTAATTCCCCCCCCCCCCATTATTTTCTTTCACGCCTTCCGTTTTGTCTGTGTATTGATACTTTAGGATTCTATATTTCCTCTCGGATAGTCAGGTTTTGAGGTTCCCACTTGAATTCCGCAGGATTTTTCAGTTCAAAACTTCATGTTAATGAGGGATCAGCAGATTTTTTGCAACATCATAATGCAGCTTATTGATTCTGAAACTTATCAGTTGTTGTTCAGTTCAATACATAATTTGGGAATTCTGTTGTATGAATATGATTTTGTTTGGAGAGATGTTCCCACTTGGTTTAGTTTAGGCAGAGTTAAATTTTATACTATATAGATAGACGCGGTTGGATTTCATCTCTAGTAACACCTTTTATTAATCTTAAACTCAAACACTTATATGTAGTTTGTTTCCTGAAGTGAGTTCAGGATAACGTATTTGTACGAGTCAAAATTGATAATTAGTTGGTGAATGTGGATAGTGTAGAGTTTGTAACATGTGATTTTCTCTTGTATAGTCACCAAAATATCAACAGACCTGCTCAGTTGTTTGCTTATATGGTTCTGACTGCTTCCATCCTGCTCCAGGCCATTCAATGTTGTAGGCTGGAAACGTGCCATATGTTTGGAGTTTATGGAGAAGGTTAGATTTTTCACTTTTGATCCGCACACAAGTAATATGCATAAGAAAGATTTGTCCATTTCCAAGCAGACTCTGGATAAATTCTAATTTAGTTTCATGTTTTAAATCTTATTGCTTATCCAGGCTGACGTTCTAGAGTATTATGATCAAACGGTGAACTCAACAAGCGGATCTTTCTATATTCCAGCTGTCTTAAGGGTCAGTGATGCTTATTTCTTTCGTGTTCATTGTTTTCTCTGACCTTTCATCACAATTCCATTAGCACCATTGGTTCTTGCCCTGTGTTTTTTCTTTTTTTAATTGAAGTTACATACTTTCTTCACAATTACTCAGATGTGCTAAACATGATATTTTGGTACAGGTTCCTTATTTACTTCAAGTTGTTAAAAGAAGGATCATCAAGAGCAATCTTAGCCGGAAAAATATACTATTCCGGGACAATTACACTTGCCCTTGAGTATTACTTTTATGAACATAGTATTGGTTTTCTCAGTCAAGATCAACAAATACTGAGAGTGATTGAACGGTTCTAGTTAGCCTGCTATTTTTACTGCTTAGCTTTGGATATAAAGCTTTATACTGACAACGTATTCTCTTTTCAACAGGTATTGCTCTTCACATGAGAATTTGACCATTGGCCATGTAATACCTACGGCACTTGGTGGAGAATGGAAATGGGAAAATCTAGTAAGACAATCCATTGGATCTATATAATATACGAATAACATAGATTCTTTTGACATAAAGCTCAAACTTTATTAAAAAACCTAAAACAATAATATAACAAAGCCAAAGGATACTAGACGACTGGTGCTACTTGGTATAATATAAATATACTGTACTCTTATTTCTTCACAGTAGAAGGTATAATAACTATTAAGGGTGCACTGATACCATGACCACAAACAAGAGTGTTCAAAGGACTGCTGTTTTCTGTAATCTTTGTTGTCTAATCCAAAAACAAATAGTATTTTTGGGTTAATACTAGAACTCTCATGTGCTACTTTTTGGGCTTGGCTCGTCGTGGTATCACCCAACAAAAGAAAATATTCCTGATGGGCTTGGTATGGCAAATAGATCACTCATTGGTTTGAAAACAGTCCTTATGAGGTATTAATTAGATTTGATTTATAATAGAAGTTGGTTCAAGTGGTAAATGATTTAGTATCGATTAAACGAGGTTTCAAGTTCGAGCATTGGCATGTGTAGAAAATTTTTATTGGGAGACTCACCCACCATATACAGAAAATTTTCATTGGGAGACTCAAGTTCCAGCAAGTCAGATCCGGATGTAGCAGGGGCAAAGCTCCGGTGAACTGGACAGGTAAAAAACACATTAGATTTGATTTGTATACCAAAAGAAAAATAGATTTGATTTCAAGTTGATTGAAAAGCCTGATTAAGACATAACAATTCTAGTAGACTATGAGAAATTTAAAAACTTCTGATGAAATGAACTTGTCTTGGTGTAAATGGGAATATTTCATTCAACACCAAGAAAGAATACAACAATAAACAAAGATACAGTCCTTGGTGGAAAACAGAACAAGGCCAAAACGGGGAGAACAGAAGGCATGACTAAATGAGCTAATTATCTGCAAGAGGGGGTGAACTTGACCTTTGAGAAAGCACAAGTGGGAAATCACTGTAACATTTAAGTTTTCGAGTATGATTGATATCCACTCCATCTCTCCTTACCACCACCACGAAGTAATCATTTCTCAAGGGGAAGCTAGTGGAAACTTAGGTAAGCGAAATGAAGGAGAGGTAGGAGATATGCTAGCCCTAGTCCCAAAGACTCAAATCCATCTGTTTGATATCAACAGGTTACTGCTTGTGTTAAATGCAACTCGAAGAAAGGTCATAGGACTTTAGAGGAAGCAAAAATGAAGCTGGTTAAAACTCCAAAGGTTACTGTTGCTTTACTAGTTACCATGAACTTGCTTTCTTTCTATTAACATTTTCCCATGCTTATCTGTTCTGTATTCCTTATTGGATCATGATGTGCATGTCCTGGTATAGGAATGAATGGACAACTTGATAGCTACCGTTATGATAAAAAAAAAGGGGAGAAAAACAGCTTCGTAACTACCAAAGAAAAGATTGCCATCATCAAAACTCTAACATGTCATTGCATGAACACAACTGATTTCATACAGCCTGTTTTTCATGATATTAATGGGTTTTAACTTCGATTTTGCACCATTAACGAAGAAGAATGCTGCTGCTGCTGGTCAGGCCCCAAAAGACTATGACATACTTGCCATACCCTTAACAAATGCAGCTCTGAGAAAGCGAACGCCTGAAGAATGTCTTCAGTATCTAAGGTCCTCTTCAGAGCCACGAATTCATCTCTCGGGTCACTCCTTTATATGCCATACACTCATGATTTCTTAATCTGTTCCTTCTCACCAATAAATAAATAAAATAAAACTTTCTTGTAAATCATAAGGACATATTAACTTAAAAGGGCAAAAAATAATTTTAAAAAAAATGCAAACTGTACTATTCATCTCAGGAATCTTGTATATGTAAAGTAGCTTCCTGCACACTGTTGAACGAGACTATGTATGTGGTCTTACTCAAATTGATGTAAAGAATTAGTGTGGCATGGCCCTTCTTGATAATTAAAAGAATGTCTTTTAAGTGTGGGGATCGATGAGGCTATGTTGCAGACATGTTGGTGATGTCCCTTCCAACTAATACCAGCTTTTGTTACACCTCTCATTGCCACTTTTGACTTTTGACGCCTTCAAAGAGAGAGTAATGTGGCCAGTTTTATGATGCACGTGAATTGTGAACAGTAATTCAAAATCAAGACGTCCAACTGGATCATCGTATGTATTATGTACTGTTGAGACTGCTGATTGAATGGCGTGAATAGAATATATTAGAATATTATAATGTGCTGCAAAAGAAGGAAATGCTTTTTTAAGGGATGAGCGGTGAAAATTAAAATTGAAAAAGATCAAAAAAACGAGTGAAATGATTAGCAGAGGGAGGTTGGATTTGGAGGCATTAATCCTGATTTGTTCGATATGATGACTCTGATTCAAAGGAGGTATTGGAATATGGAATCGATACGTTTTTCATTGGGAATTGATTTTTTTTTTAAGCTGAGTTGTAAATGATTCCAAGTCAGATGCGTCACATGCTTCTATACAGTATTTGTAGGCAGTGGGTATGCTATTGGACTGTGGGCATGGCCATGAAACATTTGTTGCCCATTGTTTTTTTTTTAAATAATATTAATTCAATAATGTTGCCTTCTCCATGAATTATTGCAGGAATAAAACCTAGTTTTTTTAAAACAAGGGGTGAAAAAAGGCTCAATGATGAGTGAAGTGGAAAATATATGGAGAGCAATATTGATGGAGGTGCATCAACGATTGAGCTGGGGATGGGAAATGAAAGGGAATCATTGCTTTTGAAATGGGTATATAGGCTTAGGAGCAGAGGCCATTTGTTTTATCACATCAATAACTACAGTTTAAAGATTCTTCGTAAATTAATTAAAAGAAATTACAGTACTAATTTAACTTTTTTTTTAGTATATTAAATAAATTAATTAACAATATTAAATTTATAATATTGAGATAAATTTATATTATATATTGTTTAATCTATTTAAACTAGTTAATTAATTTTTATATTAGTTATAATTAATTAATTAATTAATTTAATTTTATTAATTTATTAAAAAAATTAATTAATTTTTATTTTTTATATTAAAAACAGGAGGTGTGAGACTTTTTATGAAGATTTGCAGAGACCACAGCCATATAATTAAAGTAAATTTCACCCAAATTGTATTCCTTTCAAGCAAAAAGGCCGAAAGAGACATTATTAGCTGCGAAATATTTACTTGACTAAATTCCCATTGGTTGTTATTATATGATTCCCTATGAATCTTAACCTTACTGTTCAATCCAATCCAATCCGACTATGATCCATCAGGTCTCAACCACGACCCTTAACTCACTTTCTCTGAGATGTACTGATAAACATAAAACCATAAAACTTCAGGACTATAGCACATAACAAGGACTTGAGCTTGAAGAAAAATGTACTCTCTGTTTGTATATGTGGTCACTTTGCACAGAATCTTTGCCTGTTGAGCTTCTCATGCTTCGTTTTCAGGTACTTGGTGAGTGGTCATCCAAGTGCCTACTTGTTCAACTCAAACCCTATTTGAAAGGGATGATAACAGTCGATAGAATTTATCAGTCACAGGTTGAAGGATACAAGATTGGGTATTATTGTTCGTTGTTGATGGGGATTGGAGTTGCCATCGACGTGAGGGGATTATGGGCACTGTGAGATGAAGGGACCAAAAAGTCCCATATGTTCATGAGAGTGACGACAAAGTTGATACAGAAAAGTGCTATAATTCATGAACATACGGATCTGTTCCTATCACACCCCTGTTTCTTGTAAACTCCTTCATTGTCAATTTATTGCTCATCCAACCTCTGCCCCACCCCACAGCTTCATCATGCACTTACTGTTGCTGGATTTACACTTTGTTTTAATCTCTTCTTTCACAAATCCATTTCATAAGGAGGCATTTTGTCATCCATTCTACAAGCATTCATTTAATATAGCCATCCACACCCGCCCCCCCCAAAACAAAAAACAAACACAGACACACACAAAAATAACTCAATCTTAGTTTCTGTAGTTATCCTCTTGGCCATGACTCGTTAAGGGTGAGTTTAATAATTTACCCATGCGATGTTTGGATTTCCCACATATCCCATCAAATTTGGTGAAAAACCCTACCAGAAAAGCATTAGACAGTGTTTCATCAAACTGTTGTATAAAATGCAATTCGTCACATATCCCTTTCTCATATTTGGAACAAGTTAGAAACAGAGTGGGATACTATTAGCACTTCCAAGTTAAGATTCATTGAATCTTCACTCGTAGTTTTCAATTCCAAATATTTTTATACATCTCTTAGAGTGAATGCCAGCATTTTTTCGCAGTTTTAGGTAGAGGGGTGGACCAAATGCTGAATCGTTGATATATAGAGAATATCAATTAATTTTCTTAACAATTATATTTGCTCCTTATAAATATATATTAAATTCAACATAACCGTTACTAGGAGGGGTTTCTATTTTCTTCTAAAGATAGTACATTTCCATATTTCCTAACCACAAAAAGCATCTTATGTTCAGAAGCATGGTTAGTAGCATATCCCAGTCACACCAGAAATTACTGTCTCCCTTAACTTCCAATGGTTTATAAACCCACCTCATATGACAATTTCTTTGGACCACAACAATCCACCCCGCACAAAAGTTGCATATGCAGGGGGGAAAATAACATTTTCAGTGAATTAGTATAAAATATTTATTTTTAGAGAATAGGAAATCTGAAACTGAATGCACACTGCTACAACAATCAGTCTATATGATATGGGCTTCTCGGATTCTTCCAATTCATCTTTTCAGAGTTCTGCAAAAGAATCGAAAAGAGCGTGAAAAGAAAAATTGTATAACACAGTCCTCTCCAAGCAGAGACCTGGTTACGTGGAAATTATTAAGTACTTCTGTTGTTTTGGCAAAACACCAATAAACAAGTTGTAATTTTCTTTTTTATTTTACGAGAAAGATAAGATTTTACTTGTCTTTACCGTTTACCCAGAAAAAAAAATTAATTGTCAACTCTGCTTATTTACATGTAAATGGAAGCAAGAAAGAGGTAAAATAACAGACTCGGAAAGCTCGAATATATAGACATTGAGGGTTAGTTAGTGTAGCGTATGGTTATTACTTATGGGTAAGTGCATGGGATGTAGAAATGAGATAGGCTGTTAGATTTCTTTAGGGGTGTGCAACGGGCGGGACGGGCTGGCCCGATGGTCAGCCCGTAGCCCGCCCGTGTAAAAATAAATGGGCACGGGCTGCCCATGCCCGTACCCCAGCCCATTTAAGCCCGTTTTAAACGGGCTGGGCTGAACCCGTTTGGGCTGGAACGGGCATGGGCAGCCCATTTAGCAAAAGTGAAAAAAAAAAATTTCTGTTTGAACCCATTTGAAGCTTGAATAATAATGATTAATAAAAATAAAATAATAGTGCACACATGATATTATTGTTCATCATAAAATCACAACAGAAAACATAATCATAACTTCAAGTTTATAACCACACAACACATAATTGATAAAATGATTATTCCACTGGATTATGATCATGCATCATCTTCATCGGATTCACTTGTGATGGCTGTAGATGGAGTTGCTTCTACCTCTACAAACCAAATTTAAAAAAGTATATTAGTATGTAATAAAAAGATAAAACAATACACGATGAAAATGCTATTAAAATTACCAGCAACAAGACTTAATGACTGATCAAAATTATCAACATCAAAGTCCTGCAATTTAGGTGGAGTCATACGTAGCCAATTTTGAGCACATATGAGCCCCTCGGCCATGTTTGAGGATAAGGAGCTCCTAAAAGTATCGTTGACTCGACCCCCAGTACTAAAAGCTGATTCAGAAGACACCGTAGAGACTGGAGCAGCCAACAAATCACGGGCGATAAGATTTAGAACTTTATACTTGCAAGAATGCACTTTCCACCATGCTAGAAGGTCAAATTTTGATTCAGAATAGTCAAGTAAATCGGCTTGAAGATATTCATCCACCTCTGAAAGTTGTTCAACCCTTTTTGTCACTGTCTTTGCATTAGCTAAAAACTTCTTAAACGTGGGATCAATGGCGGACAATGACATTCCAAGGTCAACCTCTGGAATTAGTGTATTCCCAACAGAAGCATTGACATCGACTTGCTCTAATGATGGCTCAGACTGAGATGTAGAGGCTTCCTTGCCACAAGGATTGAAGTTTCTTGCATACTGATCCTGTAATCGATATAACACATCCATAATCTGCTTCAACTTTGCTTCACGCTTAATCAGATCAGGAAAAATTGTTTCAAAAGCAACTTTAACATATGTCAGTTTGTATCGAGGATCTAGTATCACTGCTATAACCAGAAGTAGATTCAATTTCTCCAAATTCTTCCAGTACTTATCATACTTTGTTAGCATCCTTCTAGCCATGTCACCCAACAGAGAGTATGAGCTATCTATACTTGTGAAAAGGTTTGATTGAATGGCGACTATATGTTGAAAACAATCATTAGTCGTCACATAATTTGAACCAGAAAATTTTAGGGTCATGGAGTAGAACAACTTCAAAAACACAAGAAACTCCTTCGCAACAGCCCAATCATATGCAGTAGGAGGTTGTACTGTAGGGGTAATAGTTGTATTAATGGCATCATCATCATGAACATCAACACCCCAACCCCAATCATCATGTTGCCTTGAATCAAGTTTTACTTGCTTCTTGAAATATTCCTTATAATCTGCATCTTCTTCCTCCATCCTAGTGAAGACTTTGATGAACTTAACTGCACTATCCAACATAAGGTATGTCGAATTCCACCTAATAATAATAACATAAAGAAAGCATGAGCATTTAGCTAGCAGTCAAGTTGAAAAGTATTATGTAAATAAAACATTGACACTATAATAATTACCTAGTAGGACAATCCAAACATAATAGGCTCTTCGAATCAATTCTCTCTTTTTCAACTAACTCTTTAAATCTTTGCTGTCTTCCTGGAGAAGATCTAACAAATTTAATCGCATGCCGAATGAGCTCAATGGACTTGTTCATTTCTTTTAGTCCTTCAGAAACAACTAGATTTAAAATATGAGCAGCACATCGCATTTGCAAGAACTCTCCATCAAGTACTAGACCATTCCAACTCCTCAAACGTTTTTTCAAATAAGCAACCGCAGTATCATTGGATGAAGCATTGCCTACTGTAATAGTAAAGACTTTGTCAATGCGCCACTTTAATAAACAATCCTCAATTTGCTTTCCAATTGTGTCCCCTTTGTGGTTTTCAATGACACAAAAATTCAAGATTAGTTTATGTAAAGTCCAACTATCATCGATCCAATGAGCAGTCAAACACATGTAGTTTGAGTTTTGAACTGAAGTCCAACAATCTGTAGTAAGGGACACACGGATTTTGATCTTTTAAAATATTTTTTCAAACTTTTTGCTTCTTCTAGATACATCTTGTAGCAATCCCTAGCAACTGTCCATCGTGAGGGGATTTGAAATCTAGGTTGAAGCTCTTGTAATAGTTCTTGAAAACCCTCCCCTTCCACAGTTCTAAAAGCCATCTCATCCTTAATGATGAATCTCGCAAGTGCTTTTCTGCATCGATCTTGACTGAACACGTGTGTTTGACCAGAACTAGAGAAAAAACTCTGTGCCAAACTGTTTGCTCTATTAGGATTTTGTGGGCACCGTGCCAAATGTCGCCAAAGTTGGTTTGTCCCATGTAGAGTAGGATGACTTGCATAATCTGCACCACAATAGTTACACTTTGCCTGGTGTTTACCTTTTGTTTCACTTAGTGGCATCCTAGTGAAATGTTTCCATGCATCAGATGTCTGCCTCCTCTTTTTTCTTCCTTGTGCTTGAGTTGTCTCTTCTTTATTTGGTGATGTGGCAGTAGCTTCTGTTTCATTTACTTCTTCAATAGCTTCGTCCAGCATTGTGATTGGAGATTGTTCTGAGCTCATTTTCCTTCCTGCTCAAAAGAAGGAATGCAGACAGATTCAAACAAGAGACAATAGAAGCAATACCCAGACTGAATTTGCAATACAATACACAACAGAAGCAACAAAAGGGAAGAATCCACGGATATTCAGCAGCAAAAGCAATAACACAACACAGACAGATTAAAACTACGCAGTAAAAGATCAAAGACATTCAGAATTCTTGTTCCTTGTTATGTTTTCCAATATATATATTTCTGTTTATACATAGTTTCCAGTAAGGAAGAATAGCATTTCTGTATACAGACGGATATACAGACATTCTGTTTATAGCATTACAAGCAGACATTACAAGCAGGGGAATAGCATACTCTTTTGTTACAAGCAGGGGATATTCACACGGATATACAGACATTACAAGGATATTCTGTTTATACAAAGATATTCACACGGATATACAAACATTACAAGCAGGGGAATAGCATTTCTGTATCAAGATTACAGACATATGGGCAAAATATTACAGACAAGAAGGGGAATAGCGTTTCTGTAATGTATCAACTGTATACGAGGGATTAGAGGAAGTGAGGAACAAAGAAAGACCTGTCACCGTTCTAATTTCTGAGATTCTGTAGGGGAAGGGGAAGACGTGAAGCTGATAAGCTTTGAAGACACTAACTCGGGGATTGAAACCACTGCCGATAAGCCGATAACCCACTGCCGCGCCGTTGCCCTTTGATTGTGAGAGTGAGAATGAAAATGGAACCAAACCCGATGTTGCCTGAACGCCAAAATGGAAACTGAAATTGAGATTGAGACTGATCGCGTGCCGTGAATCTAAGAAACTGAGACTGAGATTCTGAGAATGCAAAAATGGAAAATCTGAACGCCAACGCTTGTCGCCTGTAGCCTGAACGCCAACGCCTGTCGCCTGAACGCCAACGCCTGTCGCCTGAACGCCAAGTCGCCGACTCGCCAACGCCTGTCGCCTGAACGCCAAGTCACCAACGCCTGTCGCGCAATCGCGGTGTCGCCTGAACCTCAGAAGCTTGTGGCTCGCTTGGTCGCTCCTAAAACCTAACCTTATCCTTCCTCTACCGATGGCATAAGCATTGTGCATTGGCTACGGGCTGAGTGGCGCATTTGTTTGTACATTTAATATTTTAAATATTAAAAAAAAAACATATACGGGCGGGCTACGGGCTGCCCGATGGCCAACCCGTTTATCTTACTGTTACAACCCATTTAGACCCGCCCGTTTTGGGCCTATTTTGGGCGGGCTCGATCTGGGCTTGTTGATGCCGAGCTCGGGCGGATCCACCGGGTTGCGGGCACATTACTCAGCCCTAGATTTCTTACATACTGATTAGTAAATTGGATTTTGTTTTCTTTTAGCTTTTATTTCTGCCGACAAAAAACTGAGGGCCATAAAGGGAGCACTGACGGAGAATCGTGATACCAAGGATTGGTTTTCTTCCTCTTCCCATCTCTCTCTAGAATTCAAAAAATACATTTGACGGACATGGATGTTTGCCGGAATGCATCAGTTGCCGGCGACTGCGAACAAGAGCAGGTCCTCTTGTCTTCCCGCTCAAAGCTTTCTACCATCTCAACCGCCCTTGACGACCTCTTCTCTTCTCATAACACTGTCAGTTTTCCCCTTTCTTTCAAAGTTCCTGTACCTCTCTGCTCTGAAATTCCTTCACTTCCACTTCTTTTCCAAGTTCTAGCATCTGGGTTTTCTTGCAGGGCTTCCCCTTCTGTAGTTTTAGTTCAATTTGGTTATAAAAATGGTTTCTTTTGTTGCTAGCTATATCTTTGCTTAGTCTTTATCTCCAAAATTTTACCCGCTGTCCTCTGTTTCTTCCCCGAGTCTTAATGTGTTAACAAGCTTTTGTATGTGACTTTATTAATGTAGGAAGTGGATGTTGGCTTAGAATGGCTCTCTGTATTTGTGGAGGACTGTTTTTCCAGCTCAGCATGTTGCCTCTTGGCACCTACTGATGCCCAAAACACAGAGGCAAACTCTAAACCCTCCGTACAGTTACAGAGAACCCAGCAAAAGCAGTCTCCTCTGCAAACGTTTCTGGTGCCAGGAAAGGCAAGAAGCAAAAGGAAAAGGCTTTCAGCCCCTAGAACGAAGGACCCATTAAGCAGCTGGTCACACCATTTGAACCCACAAAATGAACCCATAACTTCAGATCCTCCTCTTCTTAAACAAGCCTACTGGTTAGCTGATAGTGAACTCATGGTACCCAAGAAGGAAGATGAGAAAGTAGCAATGAAGGATGGAGAAGCAGAGCAAGAGGCGGTGGAAGAGAAGAGGGCTGTGAGGAAGAAGGAGAGTTTTGAGAGCTTAGTCTCAGAGTATGAAGAAGGTAGCAATGGGCAGAATCAAATGCCAAGAAGGTGTACCCATTGCCTTGCACAGAGGACCCCACAATGGAGGGCCGGACCTTTGGGTCCAAAAACACTATGTAATGCATGTGGAGTGAGGTACAAGTCTGGTAGATTGCTTCCAGAATATAGGCCAGCTAAGAGTCCCACTTTTGTAAGCTACTTGCACTCCAATTCCCACAAAAAGGTCATGGAGATGAGAATGGCTGTTCTGTCTTCTGTTCCTAGTGAGGACTAATTGTTAGTATCATTATGATATGTTTTCATGTAAATCAAACTTCAGAATTCAGGAAACAGGCATATTATATTGGTTAGTACCTTAATTTCATGTCATCCTTTTTCTGAGCTTCGTGTTGTGCACTTTAATTAGTATTAGTTCCTAATTCCCTAAACCAGAATGTTTGAGTTGAGATGGACCTCTGGTGTTGCCTCTCACATTTATTATTAGGTGTTGGGCAATTTTTCCGTTGTTGAGAATTTAAATCAGTAATCTTAAGATGAGCATAGAGTCACTAACTGGCTAACTCCATATCCGTCACTTTCAAAAGTGAAAGCTGTGACGTGGCCTCCTGACTTTACCGCTCTTTCCCATTCTCCTCTTTTCCTTTTCTTTTCTTTTTCCCCTGAATATAATAAATATATCATGAATTTTGACTCTTTACATATGCGGTCATTATAAGCCTGTGAAGTGCCATTTATATTTCTTTTTCGGCCATGGCGAAGGCATAGAAGATAAGATGGTCCATTAAAGTTTGCCCATACTCATTATAACTCAGATTTTCAATGCTGGATACTCCTAAGAGACTGGAATCTGAAAATAAAAAGGGAGAAGAAGAGAACCAAACAGTACCTCATTCTTATCTCCAATTTTCTCCTCCACCCTTTGATTTGATTCCTTATTCTAAATGGGTGCATGGGAAACAGTTTAATTTCCTTTATTTTTTTCAAAAGAGAGATTCTTCGTGTTGCTTCTTGTGCACTTTATAGCCGTCCTCTAAACAGTCTCAAAACTTGAACCAGATAGAAAATTGGAACTATTGCCAGCTCACGACTAATTAAATTGGTTCAACCACCCTTTTAACCCTTTCATTGGTTCATTGCTATAGTAATCCAAAGTGGGACGGTGCAAGAGAGGAAATAATTTCTTAACTTAGGTTACTGTGGTAAGCAACAATGGGAAACTGTGAAACATTTTTTTAACATACAGTTGATTTTGATGTGCAACTTAACAACTTGGTGCATGTGCAGAGTGTAAAAAGAAAGGCAATATTCGTTGTAATCAAACGCAGACATCATAAAGTTCAGTGACGATTATTATGGTTTGGATTTTGGAAGACACGGGCAGATGACGCAAGTATGCAGGATTTATCTTTGCTTTCACTTTCATTAATAATGACAGCTTGGTGGGTACCTATGTTCTTACTGAGGGATCTTGAACGCTGTGAGCTTTTATTTATCCTCTGACGACAACCAAACATGGGCAAGGAATCCTGTTTGGTTTTTTACTGAGAATATTTTGGTTGTCACTCCCACCCTTGAAGTGGTAAACCCATATGATCCACACAAAAATCAGATTAAACCATTTGATACATGTACCTTTTATCCTTGAAAGGCAAGTATAGTCATCTGCTTATTGGTTTCGATAATATTAATGGAGGTTCTATATTCTTTAATTATAGGTGGCTTATGCTATTCCATTTTATATACCATGTTATGCTTTTTAGAACATCATCTTTACCTTCTGTGCAGGTTTTAAAGATTTCAATTCTTTCAGAATTATCTATGTTAGCTGAACAGGATAGCAACCTTCTGCATCAAGAAGTTGTTCTTTTTCACACTTTCCTTCATGAAAGCAGAAGTTAACGTACCTGTTTGGAGGGTGAGAAAGTTTTATTGGTGGGTTTTCTGTGAAATCATTGCTTGCAGGCTTTTCTCAGTTTTTTATTTCTTCTCATGGTAAACATGGAAACTTTAAATCAGCGATTTCCATCTCAAAGTTAATAAAATCATTGTGTTTAGGTTTTTCTCAATTTCTCAAAATTTTCTTTTCATGGGGAAGATGGAAACTCAGCCACTTCCAATTTGCAAATGAAAAAATACACGGTAAAAGAAAAAAGAAAGATCCCTCGTAGAATACTTTTTTAGGATCAAAAGTTGCCCTGCATTGTTCATATTTACCTTACCAGCTTTGTTCAGACGCATCACGTGCCAGCACGTGAGTTGCGGAGGTGAGTGGAGCAAACGTAAAGAGAACACTACACATGGTTGGAGACTTGCGCCGTGAGAGTAATAAATAATGTCTATCCTCAGCGAAATGGTTGATGATCACTATTTATTATCATTACGCCAAAGGAATGGCCATCAAATTATCTGACTTGAATTTTTTAAAAACACTGAGCTTTAGTCAAAGATGGCATCACTGATTATTAGGCTGGCTGATCCCAAGGGGTACAAAAGTTGCAAACTTTGGCATCAGCTTGCACATGGACTACATAAGCATTTTCAGAATGCAATGGTTGTCTGTCTTATGAGACAGAAATTACCTATGCCCAAGTGCAACTGTTGGGGGTTTAGGGAAGACCCCATTATAACATTATTGAGTGTGGAAAAGCAACCCCTTCCATTGCATCATATGATCTCACTTGCTTTGTCTGTCTCCTAAAAGATTAAAGCCTTTGAAATCACATGGAGAAGAATGAAGAACGACACAGGGGACTGCATCATTTGACTTTGTCAATCACACACACTGTTTAAAGTTTTGTTCATGTCAGGTGTGAACAGAGTGGCTCCAAGTCAGACATAACTGCAATCACCAGAGGTGGGTCATCATTGTAAATCGATGAGGATTAGCTAGCCGTTTAAGAGCTGTGGGTCCATTTACTTCAAATTATCATAAGCATCGGATGCTCATGTTGTTAAATCAACCTTTTAATCTTTGGGTTATGTTAATTCAAGCATTCAAAAAATTCATCCAAAATGTCGACCTGTCGTGTTTCTTTTATTTTCGTCCAATGTATTTACTCCAGAGAGGTTTCTTCCAACTAACTCAAAACGAGAAGTCACACCCCATGCAAATACCGACATAAAATAACATTATGAGAAGTGTAAAGAGCATCAATTCTTGCAAGGCATGAGTTTACTAAGTGAAAGTGATCATCAAAATCAACGTAGTAGTTACTAAACTGAATCGGTCAACTAAATATCACAAGGACTAGAAATATATAATAAAACTGACGGTAAATATAAGAATATAATATAGTAGCACTCCACCTCTGATCTATGTACAAGAGAAATCTATAAAAATAGAATCGTGGATAATTTAATAAATAAGGAAGCTACCAATGAGGACATCAGAGAAGAGGATGATGAAATCTGAATCATAAAATTGCAAGTAGGTGTTGAAATATTCTGTGTGGCAATCTTGGCCAAGCCTTGAAAATTGCAGGCCATGTCATCCTGATTTTGCACCTGGTAATACATGTTAAATGCATATGAGGCATTGTCATTAGTATCCAGGTTGTTGCAAGAAGATCCATATCCAAGTGCTGTGCAGTCTCCATAGGTACAGGCATAGTTAATATTATCAGCAAGTTTACTGAGATCTTTGGCATCGGGGTTAAACATGCACCACTTTGAAGATAGATATTTCACATTCTGTGCTCCTACCAATAATTTGTTTTGATTCTGGCCAGAAAAATCCATTGGAAACTTGGGCTGTCCATCATACTGGAATATTCCCCAGTGACGCTCAAAGTTACCGGGAGTGATGCTCTTGGCATCTTCATCAATAAGTCAGAACAGATAAACTTCAATGAATCCAGGGTGAAGTGGTGTGCCTTTATTTGCTGCAAGCCTTGGCAAAAGCCCATTGTAAAACCTTATAGCATTGCCTACATTAGCATTCTTGTCCCCTTCTGTAGGCCACCCTACTTCTCCAACCAAAATGGTCATCTTTCCATATCCCATCGCCTTCAGAGCAGAGACTAAGGTATCAAAGTTTGCATCAAACACGTTTGTGTATTGAATTCCATTATCGTTTACAGGGGTGGTAACACCATCAAAGAAAGCATAGTTAAAAGGGAAGTGATCATTCCCATAAAGACTTAAAAAAGGGTAGATGTTTACAGTGCATGGCGCACCATTCTTGTTCATGAATTGGACTACCTGGGTCATGAGATCATTTATATCAGCCCTGAATCTTCCTGCAGAAGGAACTGCATTATTTGCTGGGGATTCATACACATCAGCATTTAAGGGCACTGTGGCTTTTATGGTGTCTCCAAAACCAGCCTCGTTAATGGCATTTTGAATGTTCTGTAGTGCTGGGAATGTAATATTCAAGAACGAATTGTTATAGGATTTTAAAAATGGTTCATTCCCAACTGCTACATACCTGTAAAAGACGGAAAGCATGTTAAATATATATCAAAGAAAAGATAGTACTTCTCAAATGCAAGATTTTTCTCATCAGACCCAAAATACTAAACCAGAAACACGAAAGTGACAAGAAATACAAATTAAATGTACTTCAATCGTTCAAAAATGAGAAGAAAAATATTTAAAGGCCACAATAGCGCTTGCTACATTTGAAATATTAAGAAAACTTTGGCGTCCCATCCAATTTAGTCAAGATATTGTCAACAATTTGACAATTTGGTTAATCATACTTCACTTCCAATTTGGTCGTTAATGGAGGTGGGAAGTGGAGAGGTAAAGCAGCACAGACAGAACAAACATGCCATACACGTTCCTGTATTCTGATTACTACTCGTTCGTAATGGACTCCAGCCTCTCTGTCTTATCCTCGTACAGTATTCTCCTCAATCTCTCTCTCATACAGCATTTGGCAAAGTGATTCTTGCACCCAACTGGATTCTCCTCTACCATATAAAAAGTTACTGAAAGGAGACACCACTACCTAGAGGGAATCTGATCCTGGGGCATCGCTTAGTGCTTCAAGGAGCTTATGTGAGAATATATAGAGCTGGGTTCGTATTTTAGAGATTCCTTGCACATTTACGCCTTCTATTTCTCACCAGATAGGCAGATAAGCAGAGCATATTTCTCCGTTTATTCCCATTTTATTATAACGGATGGGATACTATACAGTGGGATTGCCATCCCCTCTGAACAAAACCTCACTTCTAAAGCCTATGGAATCGAGTTTGAAGTCAGGACATCCAAATTGGGAAGCACAAGCCAAAATTAATACTATAGGCTACCACAGAGTTTGAATACATGGATTAAAATAACTGGTCAAACATAGAATTTCAACAAATTTAGTCATAAATGATTGAACTTTACATCAAAAGAACTTCAGAATTTGCAAAATCAAGTTTACTATAGTTTGTTTGGTTGGGGGGGGGGGTGTTTGGAAGGGAGGGGAGAGGAAAGTGTATTTGGTTGGGAAAAATGGAGGGGAATGGAGGGGAGATTTTTTATCTTTTTGTGGTCCCCTCCCCTTAAAAAATTGGGGGTTTTTGAAGGGGCATTTTTGAAGGGGAGAGAAAATTTTCCACTTTTATGACCAAATTGCCCTTAATGTTTATTTAATATTCCAATTGTACCCTTAAGCCTTTTTTTTTAATTTTTCTCACACCTAATTTTTTTTAATTGTTAAAATTTAATAAACATAATAAATTATTTATATATTATATTAAAATATATAATTATATAATTAATAAGAAATAATATTAAAATTTCATCATATTTTTTAATTTTTTTAATTTTATTATATATATAAATGAGATAAAAAATTTTAAGATTTATAAATTAAAAAATAATAATTTTAATATAAATATTATAAATAAAGAGTAAATAAATTTAAATAAAGAGATAAGGGTATATTTATTAATTTCAAATTAACTCCCCTCCCCTCCCCTTCTGAACTAAACAAAACATATCATTAATTAACCTCCTCTACCTTTCACTATCCTCCCTTAAATTAATCTAACATATCCTCCCCTTAGCTGAACCAAATAAAGCCTAAAATTCCTGAACACAGGAAAAAGTCAAAGTCACCTGTTACAGAAATGTTATTCTATTACCTTATTATTTAATTAATAACTGCTTCAGACTTAATAATAATATAACTGCAAGATCTAGAACACTCCGAACACATAATAGTAATTTAAAAACAGACCTATACTATAAATAGGGTAAAGACAAATGTGAATACTTTAAGTGATTGCATCAAATCCTATAGGAAACTTGTAAAATGAACTTACTTGATGCTAACCCCTCCTTTGAAGTTGTAACGTGTAATGTTCTTTTTCACCCACTGTTTAGCTCGATCATAATCATTCATCGCAGCAAGCTGATTATTAGGAATGGCAACCATGACTTCGATCCCCGTACCAGCCAGAGCAGTCATGGTGCTATCAGCTGAATCAAAAAGCTTCACTTTTTGAATTCCATTGTCCTTTAACATTGAACCACCGTATCTGGGGGCAACTGATGAGTGGCCTGAGTCCCCCAATTTACACCAAGCCCTTCCACGTGACGAGCCATGATCCAAACCAGCAGTACACATTTCAAAATCCAAATATTTTCCATTCTCCCACGGTTTCAAGAGATTATTACAACAATTTCCTCAGCAAAATAGTAAGGAGGGAAAGGAAGAAATAATAAGATAGGAAATAAAATATTTATTAGCTAAGACTCTCTTCTCTTTCTATAAAGAGTGAGGAAAAACAACTGTTTCTGTGAGTGGGCTAGCGAAATCAGCGAATTTTTAGCGATACTTTACCCCCACGATTCGAAAAATGAGACGGCGAGAGAGAGGTAAACAACGGGGGGAAAACAGAATCGTTTAACTATTAAAAAGGCAAAAAAAAGAAAAAGAAAACAGAATATATACAACGACGGCAAATGCGCAAAGCTGATATGCAGATGTTCTACAGTCCTCGGCCTTATTCGAAGGGTGAGAACCGGCAATGCTGTACCCAATGGCCGAAATAGATCAGTGTCGATTAAACCGAAATGGTTTCTTCAGATTTGGGAAAACGAGAGGCCAGAGGAGTTCGGATGGTAACACCGTAACAGAAACAGAGTAACGCCAGTGGAACAAGGAAAAAAGAATTATTTTTCTTTAACGGGAGAAAGCGGTGAGAAACAGAAAAGGAAGATGAAGGAGAATAGGGATATATGAGAAATTTAAAAAAGGGAAAGCGGAAATTGACGGGAAGAGATGGAAAATATTCCCCTTTGGACAAAAAGACAAATACCCCACAATGAGGTGATCTGAATCGAGGTTTAGAGTCCTGCAAAGATTTAACGGCTACAAAAGTGAACTAAACGCTGCAACACAATTTTTCAAAAATAAAAACCAGAAGGCTCGAGTATAGATCCCACGATCCACGTATGTGAAAATAATAAGAGCTGAAAAAAATATTTAGAAAAGCGCGCGAAGGAAGGGGAAGAAGAATTGGCTTTACATGGAAAGAGAAACTACTTTGTTTTTGTTTTTTTTTTTTTTTTGATAAAAGAAACTACTTTGTTTTGAAAACGAATGCTGTAGTCGGAGGCCAGCTGGACCCGCGGTATTTCTTGGGAAAAAGAGGTGTGAATTTATGATTCGGTTTTCTTTTTCATTTTTTTCATTTTTTTTTTTGGCGTGCTTTTAAAACTAGAGCAGAGCGGTACTCCTCTACATACGTCATACAATGGTAGAAGAACAAGTAATAGAAAAACTAAAATAAAAAATGCATGTTACCGTTTCCTAGATTGAATAGGAAGAACACAGTATTCATTGTTTTTTTGTTATATATCTACTGATTTTAAATATATGCGCTATAAGGTTTGGTCAAAACATATATATACGATAAGATATTTATTGTTATTTTTAACTTGATATAATAAAATGATGATTGTGAAATTAAAAAAATTAAATGAACGTTTATGATATTTTTCGGCATGTCACTACTATGACTGTTCGAGCAACTCCACCCAGTATTTCCCTTGAAATGCTACAGGGATTGGCTGCGTCGAGTTTTATATGTATAACAAATAATATATTATATTATTAAAAATACATTAACATAATACTACTAAATACTTATTATATATGTATACTTGGCGTTTTGTACATTGAGAACAAATCCCTTTCGACCCCAACACATCAATACTATTAATCCCAATTGTTGATTCATGGAGGATCAACGGATGAATTGAATAGAGATGAGATGATAGTTAGGAATGAAAAATTGGGATATAAAGGAAAACAATTATTACATTCCTTTATTAATTAATTAATCCAAATATGATTCAACATACATGGTAAATCAAAAGGTAATGGCTTTAACGGTAACTGAATTTTGTGTTGGTGAAGAGAAATACAAATAAAGAGTGAGGAAGGTTGTTGGTTCAGTAGAAGTTGAGGTGGATAAACTCTTATTGATTTGACGTGGGACTTACCTACGCCCAACTAATCCCCTTCTCTCACCCCGTAAATTCAAGAAATCCAAGTTCATACTTCCCAATTATCTCTAATCATATAAATCACCCCATCCCTAAACCAACCCGATCCCTCTTGTCTCTCTCCCATATACACGTTACATTTCTTTTCACCAATAGAAGAGATTTCAGAGGTGATTTGAATTCTAGAGACTTATTAAGATTATGATATGTTTTTAAATTTAAAAAATATGTCTATCAATAAAAATTTTATATCACTAGTATGATTTGAACTCACCATTTTATATAGATTATAAATCTTTCTTTTCACCAATAGAAGAGATTTCAGAGGTGATTTGAATTCTAGAGACTTATTAAGATTATGATATGTTTTTAAATTTAAAAAATATGTCTATCAATAAAAATTTTATATCACTAGTATGATTTGAACTCACCATTTTATATAGATTATAAATCAATTTCTTACAAGATACATTTGTTGGTCACAATACTTACACATATATCATAGGTCCCGAGGTCCTAACTCATTGAACTCGATTCTACTTGTAACTTTAAATTGTTAATGTTTATCTTTAATTTAAAAAAATAAATTTTAGGATTGCGACTCTGTATTCAGGAAAACGCTACACATTTATACCACTTGCAGATCTGCTTCCCGTACCATAGCGCTTGCTTTGGAATTCGGATAACAATGGAAAGCAAGTAAAAAACAGGGACAAACGCAAACTTATATATGCTTTGGGCATTTGGTTGTTCCCATCTTATTTTCTTAATCCACTCGGGAGACTGAAAAGCCCGAATTAAGGCCAACAGTTACCATACAAGAACGGCTTTCAATGAGATCCCAGGGGAAAAGAATCTTACCAGGGAAATCAGGCTAGGATGATTATCAACAACTTCAAAGAAAAATGCTTAGGCATGGCATGTGGGAAAAAGATGGCCCAATGATAGCCTGGTTATTTCATGTAAACTGCGCGACCAATTAACTACTCCAATCAACAGTTCCAAAAAAAATTTGCCGTTACCTGCTATGGCTTGAGCCAGTTGTAATTAGAAACCGACACAGTAAGTCGTTTGAAAATCAACCAATAATTGAAAGTAAGAACACTAAGATTTCTGAGCCAATATGAACAGGCATGGTTAAAAAGCAATAACATGATGTGACCACTGACCAACATGTCATGACATAAAAGAACGCTACGATCCAAAAACGTTGATCTAGTCTCCTAGCAAAATCATGCTCGTATGTAGCATATAAAAGAAAAAAAAAAAAGCATGCTCGCATGTAATCAATCCCTTAAAATCACGAGTTCAAGTTTCCAAAAGCATCTCAACTGTTCTAGCAAATGCCAAGCTCAATCGGAAAAGCCAGTTTGGACACGATTTAGGATGTATTGCATTTCTTTAAATGATATGTAATCAGTACACATGCACATGGATATCAGCAATGTAATAATTTTTTTTAAAAAAGGTTGCAAAAATGGCTAGTTCATCAGGTTAGCCTTCTTCGCATAACTAACAATAAAAACAAAAAGAACTATGAAACATGATTACCAGATAATGTCTTCTGTGAACCTTCTATATTGTAAGCTCATCTTCAAGATAATTATACTCAAAAGTGAAATCGGTCTTAATTCTTTGACACCTGACGCACCAAAGCAGAGAAAAGTCATAAGATAGAAAGCACCCAGGTCGTTATGATAGAGATCTTACATAGAATTTGCCAAGGGGCCAACAATCGGTAATATCAAATAATCAAATTAAGGGAACTCTTTGAAATCAGGTCTCATATATATGCCCCAGCTAAGTAAAGCCTAAACATCAAACACTAGGGGCAAAGGCAATGGAATATCAAATAGAATTGGCCCAGGGGCCAACAATCGGTAATATCAAATAATCAAATTAAGGGAACTCTTTGAAATCAGGTCTCATATATATGCCCCAGCTAAGTAAAGCCTAAACATCAAACACTAGGGGCAAAGGCAATGGAATATCAAATAGAATTGGCCAAGGGGCCAACAATCGGTAATCAAATAATCAAATTAAGGGAACTCTTTGAAATCAGGTCTCATATATATGCCCCAGCTAAGTAAAGCCTAAACATCAAACACTAGGGGCAAAGGCAATGGAATATCCCTTGGAGAGTTTGGCATGCTAATGTGTAATAGAATTTCAACGGCAGCAACTGGCTCATAAGCATCACAGTTTATAAATAGGTAATTGTGGAGTCTTTTGAACATACTAAATCCTCTACAAGTAGTTATCAATGACTTCCCATGTATCTGATTCCATTAATAATACATGCAGCTCTTTACTAATTTGACCTGTGAATAACTTCTAATATTATATGTCAAACAAACAAATTTTTTTTTTTCAAATCAAGGTACCTGCCAGCAAGCATATGATGCCACCAGTTTAAAAGACTCAAAAACCTCACTGCAAGTTAACAATGCGGCATTTTTTGGCTGCTGATAAAGAATTAATAGTTACAGGTCTTTAACATTTCTCTTCTCATAGATCTTTAGAACCATTTGCCCAATAGTATAAAAAATTTAACAAGCCGCACTATCCATGAGCAGCCATAACCCATGTGATTCATTTTTCAGACTTTATGCAACAACATGGGACCCATACTAATTTATCTTTAAAAAATTGTAGTGATCTTGGATCTTTCTAAACAATGAGACCAGTCTACTTTGTAAGGGGAAGTACTTATGACTGCAAACAAAAGAAAATGAAGATCTACTCAACATACCACCCATGTTGCAGGTCATCGTTTGCAATATGGAAATCAAAGTATATGTATGTTCCTTGCTCATATTCATCTGTAGCAACTGTGGGCTCATCATGTCGCTGAAACCAAATGTTATATTTTCTGTGATATCTCCAAGACTGCTTCTTGAGCTCTTTTGCAGCCAGATATTGTTGATACGTATTCTGCAGAAAATAGAGATGTTAGTTCAAGTAACTGATTGACAATATCAGTTATCACACAAGAGGCAATGGTACCTGCTGATAATAGAATGCAAAAAACAAGGTGTCAGTTCCATACGGTTCGAGCCCTACTCTCTCCCAAAAGGCAGGATTATTAATGATGGATGCTTGTACTTGAGGATAACTAGGAGGGGTCATTGTTGGATGCCTCTGCAGAACAAAGAAAAGATAAATTGATCATATAAACATAACATAGATCCTAAAACCAGCAAGACGACATGTATGCCAAAGCATACAGGAGCATAAGTCCTTGGGCGTTCCGAATCTTTAGGTTGTGGAAGTTTGTAATAAGCTGCCTCAAGCATCTGCAAATTATATAACTGATCACGCAATCCACCAGAATTAACACTTGATCCACTGAAGTTATCACCAATGGCTCCAAAGTCAACACCAATTCTCCTCCCAATGACACCAAGGTTACCAGCTGGTTGATTGGATAGTAAAGTTTGTCCAAGAGACAAGTCAGTATCTCTGGAGGTCTTAGCAGGGTCTGTTGGGAGAGAGCCAGATAATGCCTGGACCATAAAAGAACAATTTCCAACTCATACAAGTCATCACTAGATTCCTCCTCTCCCCCCCCCCCTCCCCGGCACAAAACACATGGAGATAAAATTAAATAACTCATGCAGGTAAATAAAGCAGGATCAATTTTAAGTCTTTTCAACTATATATGTCATAAGGTAGACATTGGTTAAACCATTCAAATTAGTCTTTCCTGGCTAAACATCCAGAACTAGTCAATACAAAATATGATGCAATAGAAGAGGCAAGAACAAGACATTTTTTAGAACACAAACTTAGAGAATTAAAATAAATGCATATTCTGCATTTTATAATGGAAAATGGTAAGAGAATGTTTCTTTAAGAATATAACGTGTAGAGGTTAGTCAACATACGGGAGAACATGCAACATATGTGGATCCCAAATCATCTTCGTTTATAAGATTCTTGCCAAGCCCAGCACTAGCAGTAGATTCAGTTGCACGCTCTTCAGGAAAATTATGCTGTTGCTGTTGGTCTTCATCCATATAATCGCCAACATCTGCAGAAAAAATATAAACTCTCCAAGGAATAAAATCGTGCCCCAACCACCGTCCCCATCCCAGAAAAGAATTACATATTGAGACTAGAGAAGAAGGGCAACTACTAATCATTTAATCCAAGTGAATGGGGAAGAAGTATTCAACAAAACAACTTACGGCAATTACAAGTGCCATGAACCTTACCAGCATCTTTAGAGACACCTGAAATCAACTGCTGCTGGTTAGATGAGGAATTGATCGAATTAGGTGTCAGCTGTAGTGATGTAGACGGAATACTAATGAATCCTGGTGCCTGGGTTCCCAGGCCCAGACCAGATTGAGAGGAAATAGAAGAGCCCTGGGAGCTAAACTGAACAAATAGTAGAATGTCATATACTATTTAACAGAATTTACAGTTAAGCAGAATATGTTAAGTCACAGAAAAGAGTATACATAGAAGGGGGAAAAAATAGAAGCCGCCAGAAATAGTAAATGCTGCAATGCATCCAACTGTAGTAACATAAGGCAAGCCAGAACTTTACATGCAGATATTAAGATCTTAATCTGCAGAGATGGTCTTCATAGTTCAAAATATTTTCCTTCTCCTAGAAACATGCAATAACTCAACCACAGAGTGACATATGACCAAGGTGTAAATTAAATTAAAAACAAATTCAGGACCATTTTCCACATTTCCCCAAAACTTCAAGTTTCGTTTACAATAGAATCAAAGATGGAAAAAAAAATCAATCCTAGTTTTACTTGTGATAGTAAAGAGGCATAAGAAAAATTATGACAAAAAATTCTAAAGGAAAAGCTATGTAAGATAGCACTTTTTGTCCAGACGACTCTTGAATCTCCAAGATTAAAAAAGAAATAGGTACAAACTTGGCAACAAATTAGTGCCGTGAATAAGAATTTATTTTTCAGACCACTATTATCAAACTAATAAACAATCATGAACAACAAGATTACATGTAACACAAACAGCAAGGAAGAAAGAGAATATTATATTAAGCTTTCTGACCTATAGTGAAATTTTCAGTTGAAGTAAAGGAACTAGAAAAGTACAACCCAAATTTGAGGTAGTGAGTACCTGCTGCAATAGAGGGTTTTGATTCTGCGGAGAAAATTGCTTTTGATTCCCTCCACCAAGAGACGGCATCCCAAGAAGGGTATTGTGCCCTTGTTGCTGGACTTGCTGAAACTTCTGCAAAAATTTCTCTCTTTGATCAGGAGCTATTTCAGTCCTTCCTTGAAGCTGCCCCTGAAAATAAATATCAATAAACTTCTTACAGTATAGGTTCAACATTAAAAAGCAAAAAACAAAAAACGATGTTGAACAGTGCTGGTATGTGCATCTTGGAAGGCACTAATACATGTCCTAAGAAGTGTACCATGCTTCGATTCCCAATAAACAAGCCAGAAAGATGGCTGGCAAGACGCGACTTCATAAACCAACTTATTCAACCCATCAAATCTAGAAAGGAGAGGGAACTATTTGAAATGTTCTCAAATAGGCTCAGAAATTGATGATAAAAATAAGTGTTTAATAACCAACCAGTGTAGGTATGTATGCCTGCACCTATGAATCCATTTTCAATGAGAATACAACCACAGATCATAAAAGCTTATATGTACATAATAAGTACGAACGTATACAAGGAAGAGCAAGGGTCATCCATGAGTGAAATATCACCAAAGCTAACTAATTAAGCATAAAAAGCACATTAATTTAAAGATTACATACAGAACTTCTGAAATGGCGTTTTAAGCCAGACCATGTTCAAATGACAGTTTTAATGCCCCAATTCTTCCCATTATAAACCAATCAATCCTGGCATATATAAAATAAAATTTAATTTGTACACTTGTTTCTAGGCTTCTAAAGTAAGTTTATATCTCAACAGATTGTACTACCATAAACTCTAAAGGGCCGCACATTCCATGGTTACCAACACAAGTTTTCACTTGTTTCCCCAGTGAAAAAGTATCATAGGGTAAGTAAGAAAATTCAATCAATTACGCATCACAGCTTATCAACTGTTGATCCAGCAAAATAAAAGTTTTACCATCTCATTTTGGTTCTGGAAGGGGCTTCCAGGTCTCCATTGCAGACCAGGAACCACAGAAGAAGAAAAAACTCTCCCAGAGACAGCTGCAGCCTCATTAACACTTACAGAATCAAATGAGGCAGTTCCATCAATACCCTTTGCAGCCTGAGGCAAGATTGTTCTGTTACTAAGGGGGGATACAAGAGGTTGCACCATGCCACCACCTCCTAGTCCATCAGCACTCAATATGCTTCTCTTTGTTATTTCAGATGCTGAAGGGACTGAACCAAGGGCCCCATTGCTGGAAACAATGTTTCCTGAAACAAGAGGGATACTAGAAGTTGCTTGATTTGCCAGGCTGTTTCTGCCAATGCCCCTTGCAAGTGCAGCATCAGAAAGTGATGGAGATGGTCTCTGTCCAGGGAAGCTATTAATTTCTTCTTCCTTTACAGGGCTAGACTGATTTACAGAAGATGGAGAATTAGAAGCATTAGAATTCTCCAAGGTACTCCGAACAGAATTTGAACCAGGAAGGATTGATGCGATGGGTAGCACACCGGAGAAGTCATGAGCCAAAATATTCATAGAAACAGGACTTGTATGGTTCCCAGCTGGTGATGAGGTAGCAGAATTAATTCCGATACTTTTAGAAGGTGGAGTTCTTGCACCGATATCAGAATTGCTATCCTGGGAAGCTGTATCATCAGCTTGCTCCTGGACAGAAGCATCTTTATCATTAGAAGTCAAAAATGTTTGATACAGATAACAGACAAAACATATTAACAAATACAGACCATTACATTCAGATCAAGAAAGAAATACATACAGATGTCTGAGACGCTGATGATGATTCTAGTGCTGATGCTAGCACAGAATTCTTTACGCCAAGAGCAGTTGTGCCCTAACAATACACACATATCAGCATAAAAAATAGGCAGTTCAACATTGCATTCACCAAGCCACCAGAGAGGCACGCGGACATGCAATATTCATATATCCCAATCCCATAATATAAATATGCATCATTACATGTCTACAAGTATTCCCATTTTTGTTTGGAACAAATCAATGCATAAGCAAATACCTTAGCAACACCAGGGGCACCAATTGTAACAAGATCTTCAAGAGACTCCACCTTATCTAGAGGTAATGAACTGTATAGCTCATCAACATCACTGAATTCATCAAAGTCCTCCTGTAGGGGAAATAAAAAAAGTCAATCAACAGAAGAATCAATAACTGTCAAAAAGTTTGTATAGTATCAACCATAAACAATTTCTCCGTTTCAAGAATATATAAAAGGAGGATAACATCATCTAACTAGCGTTCAAAAGACATACCTGGTTACGCTCTACATAGTCTTCCAAGAAATCTCTGACATCATTAACCTGCTCAGCACTTAACTCATCATTATCAAGTAGCCTCAAAAGTAATTCACATTTCTTTATATGAGCCTTGTGCCGAGTAATTGATGTCTCTAAATGTGTCTGTAAACACACACAACATAAGTGGAAGGCCATAGAGAAGGTAAATCATCACTGCCATAACATGTCATTTACTCCATACCAATCTAGGTGGCCTATTCTTCCCTTTCTTGACAGAAAGCCCTTCAACCTCAGCTTCAAAGCTATCAATCTGAGATTCCAGTTCTCCAACCTACTCAAGTATTAAAATATAACAAGAATAATATAAGAAAAGGATAGTAAGAACATTTTCCAAAGGATGATATAAGCTTAAGAATGTAACTACAAGATTTATATTAACATAAACTCATTTAAAAAATATATGATTACAGAGAAACCTTAATCAATCACCATGAAAAAAAAGCATTAGACTTGAACGAACGGAATCATTACAGAAGCAAACCTTAAGAACCAATGTTAGCTTATGATGAAATCATCGACACAGGTATTATTTATAAATAAGTACTAGTATCTTCTCCCTCAAACAGATCGCAGAATGGGAAGGAAAACACCAGTCCATTGCAACCCAAAAAAGGGACGCAAAAACATTGAAGAAAACTCCTCTATCATTTGAGAGAACAAAGCTTTCTCCTCATGACAGCAACCTTGTATCCTAAGCTCAGACCCCACACAGACCACAACACCCTCTCTCTGTCCCAGGCAGCTGAAATGAGAAGTTAATTATCCCTCCTTATATAAACCTTTCAATATTAGGGTCAATCCCTTGTGGCCCCATCAGGTTACTATTAGTTGAAGGGTCTCAGCAGTCAACTATCTGTATGACTTTCCATACTGCAATAACCGTAAATACATGGCAAACAAAGCTGACCATTTTGCTGGAAAAAGCTCTGCTCAGAATGTGCGTCAAAGCATACAAGCTACTAATGCAACAAATAATAGGCATCATTGAGATTATTCATACCACGTTGTTCAACCAATCTCTAGTCTCCGATTTAGCCTTCTCCTTAGGATCCTGTTATAAAACATTATGAAACAACATTTTCAGCCCAAATCCGCAAAATATGCATTGTAGACCAAATGGGGGTTGGAGAAGTACTTTCCAGGTCAAAGACTCACAGTTTTGGGCTGTTGTCCCAAGCCTTCTTTGGAGAAAGCTTTGGTCTTCGTCTCCTTCTCACAGATCTTAAATCTTTCCATTTCACGCTCAATGAGTTTGCGAGCATCCACCAGGGCCTGCTCATAAGAGGCACTAACCTATGTCAAGTAAAGTCAAAAGAAACAAAGAAAAAGGTCAATTCAAAATCAAGGAGTTAAAATTCAACATTTAATATAAAAGCATATCAAACCATTCTATCACTCAAGTCAGCCCGAGAAGCATTCTAGAATCTGACATTTCAAAGTTACCAAAAAAATAAAGGAATTGGGAGAGATGCAAAAAACTAAACAATAAATGGCACCACCTAATCCAAGGGGTTAATATTAATCCTGTCAGATCCATATATGAGCAATTAAAATATGCATGTGGAAAAACTCCATGCCATTAGACCAAAAGAGACCAATAGAAAATATTCTCAACATCGACAGAATATAGAGATATAAGCAGATTTAAAATCTAACTTTCCTAGATTGACATTTATTGATGATTCCCAACTCCACTAAATGTTCAGATCAACTTAAAAATTTAGTGGCCCAATTTCCCCATAAAGCAACAGATACATTAGGTAGACTGCTGACTAACAGCCGGGAAACTTCATACTGAAGACTGATAATATTATAAATGCAACAAAGTGTATAATGAATAAACGTTGATGCGGATAAATTAACGCAGATATCTAGAGTTTCTCATCTATTATGCCTTCCACATAATGGCTCTATAAAAATTAAGCACGCGTGCCTCGTACAGATTGATATGAAGCATAAGCTTTAGTGAGAAGAAACTAATTGACCTTCTTATCCTTGATCTCGCTAGACTGAATCCAGGTCTTGATCTGGTCTCTGTACCTCTGAAGCTTCTTAATCTCCTTCTTCAGGTCCGCCTCAAATTTCTCCTTCTGGTTCGCATTGTCAGTATCGTAAACCTAAACAAGCAATAAAAAAAAAAAAATCAAAATGAGGTTACACATGTTAGTCGGAGGCAATCGAAAGACCATGACGAAAGAAAGGAATGAAGAACCTTTTTCCAGATGCTATCGAAGACTTCAACGCCTTCTTGAACCTTCTTCAGAACACGATCTATCTCACCCTGAAGTTTACGACTCGCACCCATTTGCCTAGTTCAATTCGAAGGATCAATTATCCGTAACATTGTCATTTAATTCCAAAGTGCAACAGTGGCTAAAAATAAATCGAAAGTGCTCGATCATAAATTGATGTTATAAAGTTTCATTACCTCGGTAAGATTTCACTGACTCTGGACTGTCATTTCGTCTTTCAGGTCATATTTGGGGGCACCATCATGGGAATTGGAAAGCGAGGCTCCGGAGGCGATGACGTGGAATACTACCGTTGCTTCTTGTTTTTTTCTTTAACAACTAGCGTGGCGCGCTCGCGCGCCTGAGCGTGCGGTTTGTTAAATTATATATATAATTATTATTCAGGTATCAGTGTATTCAAGTTTTTTAATAAATATAACTCGCACCTCTCAAATATAATTTTTTTAGCTGAATATGTTATTTTTTTTTATTTCATCTTTTTTATAACAGTTATAATACGCTTAGGATTTAGGAAGTGAATGACCCTAAACTGGATATATATTATATTTATTTAATGAAAAAGTTGTTCATATTTGATATTTATTTATATTATTATAAACTCATTTATATTTTTATTTTTATTTTTTTGACAAATGCAAATGTTTAGCTTTCGTGGCTGATTAAACACAATTTTGGAAACGATCTGATCTTCTTTTCTATTTTTTTTAAATATTAAAAAAGTATAAACGATATTTTCAAGTATTGAAACTGAATGAAAACGTTTTTTTGTTACAATGAATGAGAACTTTTGAAATCAAATTGTCTTCAATATTATAACTTAGAATTTGAATCCTAAAATGTGAGATTATTTATTAGAAATTTAGTATAAGACTTAACCTATAATAAAAAGATTTATTTTTTATTAACAAAATTCAATATAATTAAATGTTAATATATTGGTTCCTATATTTTAAAATTTAAATTAGTATAATGAAAATTTATGGAATTAAATATTATATTAGTCCCTTTATAAACAGATATTGGAACACATACTTTTGCATGAAAGACTAAGAAAATCAAGGGCTTTTGCTGATTAATTCAAAGAAATAAATGTGAACAATGTTCATACAACAGGGCCAATTATTCCCAGTTCTATATTCAAAATTTCTGCATTGCATGGTCTCTCTCAATTAACATCCAATATCTTAATGACAGTACCAGATTCAACTCGGTGCAATGCCACAACACAGTCGCCAGGCTTGCAAAGTTGATTGCTCTTGGCATATTCAAGAGCAAACTCAATGGTTCCTTGTGTTGATTCAGTCTGAGAAGCTCCTGCAGATCCTGTACTCAAAACAGGCATCAACCCACGATAAATAAGGCTATGTCTTGCTGGTGCTTCATCACTACAAGACCATTCAAAAGAGTCTGTAGCTATTATCTCAGGCACTATCACAGACAAAATTGGCATCCCTGGTCTGTACTTGGACACTAACTTAGCCGTTGTTCCTCCTCTGGTCAGAACTAATATCAGAGCCGCTTTTATGCAATTTGCAGTTCTTACAGCAGCAGAAGCCATACTCTCCAAAGGGCTCATTGGTGTTGGAGCACTTTCCATTTTTCTCTTGAATAGTTCTCCATAGTTGATGAAATTCTCTGCTTCTACACAGATTTTGGCCATGGTTTGGACTACGATTTCTGGGTATGCTCCAGCGGCTGTTTCGCCGCTAAGCATTACACAGTCAGCTCCGTCAAGAACTGCATTGGCAACATCAGTTGCTTCAGCTCGTGTAGGTCTTGGAGACTTGACCATGGACTCTAGCATCTGTGTGGCTGTTACTACTGGTTTTCCTTGTAAATTTGCCTTGTGGATCATTACTTTCTGTGCAAGGAAGATCTTCTCCGTTGGAATTTCCATCCCCAGGTCCCCTCTTGCCACCATGAATGCATCAGAATTCGCAAGTATTTCGTCCAAATTGACAATCCCTTCTTGATTTTCAACCTGCAGACAAAGCAGAACAAGAAATCAGATCAAAATTTTGTTTCAGAGTCGTGGTTTAATTTACGACTATGATGATGTATACCTTGGACATGAGAAGGATTCTTTTTGCATGTTTGCCGAGTAAATTTCTGACCTCAAGAAGGTCAGACCCTTTGCGAACAAAAGAGAGAGCGATGATGTCTATGTTATTAGGAATCCCCCACTGCAAAATGTCCTCCTTGTCCTCATCTGTTAAGGTTGGAAGACCAACAACCACACCAGGAAGATTAACGTTCTTCCTCTCCCCAAGGATTGCTGAGTTTTCACACCTACAGCGAATCGTACCATTCTCTCTGTCACATTCCAATACAGTGAAACTAATAGTCCCATCAGCGCACAGAACACAACTTCCTGGTTCCAAATCATGAGCCAACCTTTTGTAGCTCATGCTGATCATATTCTCGTTCCCTTTTATGCTATAATCGGTCGTCACTGTAATCTCTTGTCCTCTGTTCAGCTGTATCGGCTTTCCATCCTTCAGAAACCCGGTTCGAATCTCCGGACCCTGTAATGGAATGAATCCCAGGATAAACAGAAAGCAAAACAAGAAATCGAATGAAGAATTAAAACACGGGATTGTGTAAAGTAGGAACCTTGGTGTCCAACATGACGGCACAGAGGATGCCGGTGTTGTTCATGGCTGTTCGGAGATGATCGAGAGTCTCTTGGTGATAAGAGTGAGAACCATGAGAGAAGTTGAAGCGAGCCACGTTCATGCCTGCCTTTAGAAGCTTCTCCAACATATCCACGGATCGACTTGATGGTCCCAACGTGCAAACTATCTTGGTCTTGGGCCTCACACTCGTTGCCGCAGCCATAGCCCCTGTTAGTGTCTTCTCCAATCCCTCAGCGATGTGATAAGTGTCTTTTCTCATGATGGTCTTGGGAGCCTAGAGCAATATATAGATAATTAAGTAAGTTCAAACTTGTGATCTTAGCTTAGGACCCAAGCAAGGGTATGCATAACGCAGGAGGAATAAGGCGCAATGCGTTGGACATAACTAGTAGTATTGCTAACCTCTTTCTTTTACTTTTTATTAAAAGAACGACGTGAATGCGTTGTGCCACTAACAAAGGAATCGTGTGACTTACAAAAGTTTGAGGCCATTCAACATGTGATCAATGCTAGCAATTTGGTCTTTAATTTATGAGTTGCAGAATAGTACAAGACAAAATCAACATACGACTCTGTGTGTGTGAGTCTAGAGATGAATTACCTACGATGCAGAGGAGACGCTCGTTTGGCGATGTGACAATTGAAAAACGAGTTCGAGGGAAGATCCAGTATTGTATTAATTGCGTTATATATTAATTTGCCATAGTCTACGGTATATTTATAGACATGGCTTTATGTGATTTTAATTGTTGACAAGTCTTTTGCTCCAAGTTTAATAAGGACAATAGATAGATATATCTAGATTCAAATACATATCGAAATATGGCATATCTCAGTCTTTTCTTAATTTTAGGATATAGAATTAATATAAATTAGCAATAAAAAACATTATTTTAATAAAATCATATTATTTATTTTATTATAACAAACAAATCCTACTCCCCCAGATAATATTTCCTATAATCTAAAATCCTTTTTATAGCCATATCAATATTTTGGGCTTATGGCATTGTCTCACCCATAGAAAGAATTTGGTTGGTTGTTCAAAAACCGTTCAATAAATCTAAAGATAAACTTATTTATATTCAACTCAAACAAATTTGAGTTTTAGCTTTATATAATTATTTTCGAAAAGTGTTCGTCTCCTTTTGAAAAGTTTTCGATGACCTAAATTATTTTCTCCTCTTTTTCAATTTTCTATTTTCCCTTTTTTCCCCTAGGAAATTAATCCAATAACATTATGGTATTAGACCCCAACACGCACGCGCGCACACATCAAAATTAGATTTCAAGTAGATAAGTATTTTTTAAATTTAAAATTTTCACAATTGTTAAATAACTGTATTATGAATATGAAGGGATTGGTTGGCTAAAATTTTGTTTGATAATTACAAACTCTAAACTACTTATATTCAATTCGAACAGTTTGAGTTTTATTTTTTATATATATAATTATTTTAAAGGGAGACGCACACACCACAAAGGCATATATCTACATATACAGAGAACAACTTGTGGCCTCCCTCTTTTTGAGAAATGCACGCGCCAAGCCATTGGCCAATGATTCAACCTTTTGACCCAAAAAAAAAAAAACAGAGAGACAAACAGTAAAATATAGTACTCGTAGTATAAAAAAGAAATAAATGGTAACTGTAATTTTATAGAATACGTTGACTTGGCTTGTATAAACCGCAACAACTGTTTCATCGCTGTAATCACGTGTTCCGGAGGATGGACAAATGGGTTAGCTTTGTATTTGGCACATTCATAATATGAAATAGCAGTTGTTCACATAATTAATTATACACTATCGTTATTAGAGGAAACATTTGTATCAAGGAAGATTAAGTATGAATCCCAAAAATATATATTTGATAATAAGATCTAGGAATGGTATAAAAAAATTTACACGACTGGACGATGAAGCCCTCGGTGGGTTCATGACTCTATCAAACTGCAAGGCTCAACTTTTTCTCTCCAACAAAAGCACTACATGGGTACATCTAAAATCATTTGTCACGTATTAATTGGTTTGTCTCATTAAATATCATTTAAATAAAATTTTAAATTTAAATTTTAATATATATATATTTATCTATTATAACTAGATACGCAATATAGATTAAATTTAAATATAATTAGGATAAAATTTTAATAAATTAAGTGGAAGGACAAAAAAGATACATATATGATATTTTTAACACTGGCGGTGACCGTTCTCTCTCTCTCTTCCATCACTCTCCTCCTCGTCCAATTCTTCTCCATATATATATATATAATAGAAGAAACCGATACATGTTCAACAAAACTTTTATACATAACAGTGTGTGTGTGTGTGTCTGTCTGCATCGCTTTGATAATTGAGAAGCAAGTTTTGATCATCAGAGAAGCTCGCATGAAGGGTGAGAAAGAAAGGTGTAGCCAAGGATGACTTGCCGGATTCTATGTGATTATATATCTCATCTCACTCGATCAACCTCAAAGGATGAATCGGGCAAGTTTTCTTCGGCTACGTCCTTCTTTCTGCCCTTCATGCCACACTCTCTTGGTGAACCTACCCTCCTTTCTCTCTTTCATGTAAGCTCACAATCTACACCATATTCATCTTAAGTTTTGGTTTACTCGTACTTATTGCGGAGGCCACATACTAGCTATTAATTTCACTACTTGATTTTGTCATATCTCACGATGCTGAATAAGTACCCTGTTTTCCCAACAAAGAAAATCTAGAACCAAAAATGGCGATCTTCTCTCTCAGGCAAAACCCCGCCCTTGGAAAAAAAATATTTTTCTTCTATATATCAAGTGACACCTGATCATACCGCTTTAAGAATTTTTAGCTCCTCTTAATATGATGCTTACTGAGTGCAACGTTAGGACTTAGAAACAAACAAGAAAAAGAGAATCAGGGAAGAAAGCAGAAGCGGTCAAATTCCAGGGATTTGTATTATGCAGGAAGGCCCACGGAGGTTTGAAAATCTTGCAAGGGATGACGCGTTTTGAGGTTTTGGAACTTTGTCGGGAAGAATTGAGGCCAGCCCGGTGCCACCGCAAAGTAAATAAGGGCCACGTTCCGTCTTGTATATTTTCCACAGATCCTCTGTACTCACAGCAACAGCATTATTCTGTTCCCCATTTGTCCTAAGATCCTCCAAAATCCAAACACTTGGAAACATCAAGCGCCATTTTCTCGAAGCTCCCATCTTACCCATCCCAATTATGTGTGACGGATGTGACTTCATTCGTACGGTAGGACCATGCTATGCCAAGCCAAGACACGACAACGTTGTTGTTTCTATCCCTTCAGATGGCATCCTCTGTATCCACAAACTTTCTGTTCTTAACTGAATTCATATGTGAATGTTGTTTTCCCTCCCGCAGATATCATCTATTTTTACTCACGCTCAGTAAAGCTGACGGCACCAGGCCAGGTTTCAGTCAAAAAAGCGCATGCCCACAATCAAGCTACAAATCTAATCCTTTTAATTTTTAAGTTTCATCTTGGAACTGGGAAAAAAATAATTTGCACACAAATAGAACTAATAGAAGCTAAATCTTCCATTGACGGAAACAAGGATATGTATTTTACAACATCAGTGACTGGGAGGGATTCCTCCATAACACAAAAAGAGTAACTTGGAATCATACGGCTGATTGCTTCTGGATTCTTAAAGAACAGCAGGCTTGGATTCCAAAAAAGGTAAATCCATTGGCCTGAAGCAATCTGGGAAATACATACTACCGGACCAAAGTCTAACCTACTTGACTCCAACCTTGAATCTTCATTCACACATCGGATGCTACAAAAGAAAAACAAAAACTGTACAAGGGATATGGTTAGGACTCAGGAGATGGGCTCGCAAAACGATCGAGTCATCTTCCGGCAGTGGTCAGGGTTCTCTTCTCGGAGAGCTTCACCGTATCAGCCTTGGCCTCAGCCTCAGCTGTCAACTCCTCCATTGCAGGGGCATGCACAAGTTCTGAGGCCTCCACTACGAACTCTTGAGCAGCAGGTTCGTACACAGGTTGAATTGGTTTCGGTGCGTAAGTGAAGTTAAGCTCCCTGTTGGCAGCCAAAGCTAAGAGCTCTTTCTCCTCCAACCCTTTGGTTGGGCCTAAGCTGCATCTATCTGGGGTGTGTTTGGCTAACGCATCCTTAAACTTCTTGATCTGTAATTAAAATCAAGTAGTATCAGTACTTTTAACATGAACAGATAAGATGACACCAAGAATCACAAACACACAATCCAAATTGAGAATATGAAAAACATGAACATCCAAGATTCAAATCTTGTGGCATATGTTGAATCTTCTAATTTCGGTTGAAAACACTCGTCAATCTTGCAATAAAAAATTGGCATACTAAAGCAACATGAACAATTAGTTGAATGCCATTTAAATCATTGCTCATCAATGAATACTCATTGAGGGGCCAAATAACCAGATTTTGAAACTTGCAGCATGCCCGGAGATGAAGAATATGGAATGAAGAGGAATAAGAGGGAGCTATACACACCGTCGCATTGGTACAGCTAAAGCTGCATAAACGACCTTGTGCGCCTCTGTAGAAGCGAAAGAAGGGAAGAACGTGGACGCCAAGGCTATAACTCATTGCTCTATGCTCCCCATTGTTCACTTGAAGGAATAGCACATCCGGGTTCATCTCTGCAAATTGACATAACTGCCATAATACAAACAGGAAATTCGTGAATTTGGGGTTGAAAGGGAAATCACAAGATCTCGCATAATCATGGGATAAATCTATAAATCAGAACAGATTAAGAGTGAAAATACCTTTGGATGGAGGGCTTTGCAACCACCACAACCGGGAGAGAAGAAATCAACGATGACTAGCTTGTCCCCCGCGTTTAGCAGGGAGTCAACAAGGTCTTGTGCCGAAGTCACCTCTTTCATGTTGGGTTGAAGTCCTTTTTCCCACCATGCTTGATCTTTCCCGAATATGCGCCCCATCTATAATGTTCCATAACAGTGACAATGTTACAAAGAAAAGTTCCAGAAAATTCCTCCGCTATTTTTTTTTTCACGTTTTCAAGAAAATATTCTGAAAATTTGAAGGATTTGTAAACAGTAAGTTCCATATACCCGTCTCCTAAGGAAAGACCATCAGCATAAAGATTACCAACCTGAGCTGCGGTTGAAGCTCGGAATAGGGAAATCCCCACGTAGGGTATGCTTTTCATGGCCTGAAAGACGATCTTTCTGCCATAAAATTGACTCTGCGTTGAGAAGGATGAGGACCTGAGAACCTGAGATTTAAGTTTCAGAGAAGGGGACCTCCTCAAAGAACAAGAAACCCCAGATTTGCAGTTTAAGTTCGTGGGAGCTACAGAGATTCTGCGACTATGATGGTACCTGTGACTAGTCCAAGATGAAATCAAACTGGTCTTGCCTAAAACGTCCGCCATTTAACTTTCTTTGTTCCGGTCAACTACAACAGCAATCTAATCTCTCTGACTCTGATCAACTAGGAAGAAATTGTAGAAACCTAAATGAAAGCGTCGGGGAAAGAGCTTTATCCACAAGAAATGGCTGAGCTGAACTTTCGGCAAAAGGTGAAGCGGTGATCTGTTCGACGTATCTCGGGAATTTGAAAACGCTTTTCAAATAGCGGACGACAGACCTGTGTTCGTTTTGTGAAGGAGAAGATCCAACGGTGAGAAAGTGATGATCAGAATAAAGAGGTAGGGTGGAAAGTAAGTCGATATGGATGAGAAAAAATTTGGGGTCACGCAGAAGCCTGGTTCATCTATGGTTAATGAGGGAGGTACGTGAATATCGCAGTTTCAAACACGTGGCATATCAGGGATACTTTCGGTTAACCTTAAATTTAGGAAATATCATAATAATTGGAAATGGATATGCTTTTGGATAAAGCACATTGCCACCTCGTTACCCTTTTGTGGGCCCTCCCAACTTTTCTTTTTAATGCATTATTCAAGTCCATTGGGCCCATGGCCTTCACTTGATGAAGCAGCCCAACAAATAAACTCAGTGGACCTCAACAGACTACAGTCTAACCGTCTCTCTTCCGTTTCAATATTTTTATTTATTACCCATCATCCGTAAGTTCAACTGATAAAAAGATGAGATATACTATTATTTATAGTGTGTTTGAACCCTAGAGAGTATCACTTTATTGTGGTTTCAGTCGCAACGCTTGAGAAAGCATCCTAACTTTTTGGTGCTTAGATTTACGCATGAGAGTAATAGACAGCTCGCCCTGCCCAATATTAGTATCGCCTAAGAGGAAATGAGACTTTACCCTGCCCTTAGATCGTGAGTGAGCCCAATCCCTTTCCAAATATTTTTGTACCAAAAAAAATATTTTTATTTATTGTAGTAATACATATGATTATTTAGAGTATAGTCAATTTTTAGATAATGCTACTTATTGTGATTTAATCACAGTATTTAGAAATACATTCTAACTCCTAAATGTTTAAATTTATACTTGAGGGTAATAGACGGTTCGTCTTGTCCGATATTAGTATAGCCTAGGAGGAAGGAAAATTTCGTTTTACCCTTTGATCGGGAGTGAGCTAACCCTTTTTCAAAAAAAATTATAATAAAAAAAATTTATTTGTTGAAGTATCTCACAAATATATGAGTTTGATTCTTATTATTATTGTGAGAATTCTTTTAGTAAGTAATTTTATAAATCTTTTATAAATGCTCTTTCAACCATAAATTTATGCTATAACTTTAATAGAAAATTGGTATTAAATTTATTTAATTTTTTTTAGAAAAAAAAAGTACTTTTACTTGCTCAATCCAAAGGACCACTTCTCATAGTTATAACCAATTATGGTTGGATCAGATAGAATTAGATTTAACATAAGAACCGATAATAGTCATAGTCAAATATAATTAATTTTAACAAAAAATGAATATAATTAATAATAGTATTACTCATGTTATTAATATAAAAATTAATTAATTAATTTAAATAAAATTATAAAATTAAATAAATTAATTAATTATAATTAAATATAAATTATTAACAAATTTATATTATATATTATTTAATTTATTTTAATTAATTAATTTTTATATTAATTATAATTTATTTAGTTTATTTAATATATTTAAATTAATCAATTAATTTTTACTTAAATATATTATTAAATAAGTAATTTACCGGATTTAAATTTAAAAACATAGCAATTCCAAACCATCCCGTTATTTTGCGCGGTTCCTTTTTCCTCCGTGTGCGCGCAAGGGCGAGTCACATGCTCACCTACATAGAAACGAGATCTAGGTTTACTCGTTTAGCCGATCAGTGCTTAAGTGAGCGTTCATGCCGCTATGGTCTCTCGAGATTCCAGCCTTCCACGCATTTGGAGCCGAAGCTGTTGATTCCTTTCTATTTTTTCTGTCACACTTCAACTTCTTTCAGCTTCCTTTCAATCACCACATTTCCATGGTTTCCGACACTTTGTTAATCTCACTCACGTACTAGCATATACATGCGTTATTGAGTGTGCTTATACAGCCTTTACCTCTTGTCCCAGCGTTTGGCATAGCAAAGGAAACTCCCATTTGCATACCTATACTCCTTCAATATGCAGCAGCATGGCCTCTCCCTTCCCTTCACTAACCATTCGTTCGCACGTCCAAGAATCAATAGCGCTATATATTTTCGTTGGCATCGCACTCATTTTCGCACCCCACTTCCCAATTCCAAGACTACGCTAATTCCTTCCTTCGCTTCTAAAGGCCACAATCTTGATGGAATAGTATTTTCTTCCCATACCACTTCAGATGAAGATAATGACATAGCTGTTAACAATCCCTGCAAGAATCAGAGAACAGATCAAATTCGTGATGGGAATGGAAATACCCAGGGGAAGAGCTTCTGGGGTGCTGTTAGTTTAATCATTGGCACTGCCGTTGGCCCAGGAATGCTGGGCTTACCGGCTTTGACTATTAAATCAGGTCCATTTCCTTCAACAATCCTCATTCTTGTGTCTTGGGTCTATGTCATCTCGTCAATCATACTTGTAGCAGAACTTAGCTTTGCTGCAATGGAAGAAGATGGGATCGAAGAGGTGAGTTTTACGGGCATAGCAACAAAGGCATTGGGAAGTTGTTTTGGTGCATTTGTTGCTTTGGTTTACACCAGTTTGAGTTTTTCCTTGTTGGTGGCTTGTGTTGCCGGCATTGGCACCGTTTTTTCTCCCTGGTTCCCCTGGCTTAATGCTTCGGTTGTTCATGCCTTGTTTCCGCTAGTTGTTGGAATATCGATGGTCTTTTTCCCATTTAACACTATTGATTTTGCAAACCGGATGCTATGCTTCCTCATGCTTTTCTCTATAACTGCATTGGTTGGTGTTGGAATGTCTGTGGCAAGAGCAAACATTATAAGCTCCTTTTCTTTTGCCTCGTGGAGCCTTTCATCGATACTACCGATAATACCTGTGGCTGTACTTACATTGGGATTTCATGTCATCACTCCGTTCATCTGCAAGATTGTTGGGAATACTGTACATGATGCTAGAAAAGCTATTCTGATTGGTGGGACTGCTCCTTTAGTTATGGTTTTGTCATGGAATTTGATAGTCTTGGGACTTGCAGGGGCTACCACAACACCCAATTCAGGCAACTCTAACGACCCTATATCCCTTTTACTTTCAGTAAATCCATCTGCTTCATCTGCTGTTCAATGTTTTGCCTTCTCTGCTATGGCAACTAGCTTGATAGGATATGCCGTAAGCTTGCCTAAACAACTTCTTGACACATGGGAGTTGATATCTGGAAAATCTACCGTTTCTAATGGACATGACCATGGAGGAGTTGGATTGGCCGTTTACTCAAGAGGATCTGGTATCGGCTACCCAAGGAAGGTTTCCTTCAGAAGTTCAAGGGATTTTACCATGTTAGAATCTAACACAAGACCAACCGGGCACTTGTTTGAGAAGTTTAAAGTGACTCTGACGATATTGGTCCTTGCTCTTGCAATCCTCATAGCTTCGTTCTTTCGCTCTACATTTTCAAGAGCTCTCGATTATGCTGGGGTTTATGCCAACTGCTTTCTGTTCGGTATTATTCCTCCTGTGATGGCTTACATACACCAATCCAAGAAGAAACTCAGGTATGGCTAAGTAGTTCAAAGAAAGATAATGACCGTTCACATGATAAAACTAAGCTCTGAATGGAGGAAAACAAACCTATATTAAGCTTTATTTTCCTAATTAAAGGAACTCTGAAGCTAATCATAAAGCCATAAGTTAAAAAGCTTGATGCCAAAACCTGCTTTCTGGGCGTTGCATTACTCAGAATACCAATATACCATCAAGCTTATACATGGACATATTCCGATAGTTTTTTTTTTTGGTACTCATATTCCGATAGTTGAATCCATATTTTGTAGCTCAAACCAGTTTATAGTCCCAACAGACTATTTAACAGTTACATAATCAACCAAATGATAGCTCATATCTTCGTCATGAAACTTGCATTTTTCTCTTGAAATTACTCCAAATTCATTTAACTAATAGCAAGATTCTTTTTGTTTACTATTTTCCCATGCTAGCCTGATTTAAAAATAAATGACCCAGATCATTTGCATTAACAGTGATTCTGCGATTTTGTAGGTCATCAATACTTCCAGGAGGAAATGGGACCCTGCTCCTGCTTTTCATTATTGCCGTCATTTTGGGAATTTGGCATTAGACAGAACTTCATGGATTTATGCCACAACGAAAGTGATTGAAGTGGCAAGCAGGGAATTACAATACGTGCCATCTCTACAACATAAACGACTTAAGTTTTAGCATTGTTCCAATATGGGCTGCTGACCTCCCGGCCTCCACCTCCGAGGGCATTTATCGCGCTTTTGCTAGGAAATAAAATGAATTATAATTATAACTATATAATATCCAGTGCAAGAAATTTCAAGAGAATAGTATGTATTTGGATAAAATTTTAAAAATGGCTTATAAAAAAAAAGGGCTCTTAGGAAGTTTATAGAAAATAATTTTTGGAAAAAAGTTTATGAAAAAACAATGGTTTTGAATAAATGAGTGTTTGGATAGTTATTTCTAAAAGTACTTTTATTATTGGTAAATTATAAAAAATAGTATGAGTATTAAATGAGGAGAGATAAGATATAAGAAGAGAGAGAAGAGATTGTGTAAGAAAAAGTAAAAGAGAGGAGAGAGTGTGTGAGAAAAAATAGGAGAGGATGTAAAAAAAATATAGATAATATAGTAATTGGTTAGTTCATAAGCTATTTTACTGTTCTATAAGCTATTCTGACCAGTTTATCTAAAACTTTGGTTTTAAATTATAGTTTAATCTAGAAGTATATTTGAATAAATATGGCTATTTATTTTAAAAAAATTTAAAATTTAAATTTTACCAAAACGTAAATTAAAAACTTAGATTCTGTGTGTTTCCAGACAAAGCCTGTGAATACGAAACTGCGTTAACGATATTTCTTAAAAATGATTCATATTTCTCTTGGGTAACAACAGAAGCGGAATAGTATAGTGCATACTCTGCAACCTTAATATTGCACTTCCCATCCCTTCTCAACACCAACAGATCACAAGATCCCAGAACGGGAAATGATGATATTATGCATAATTATCTTTTGATGCTTAACATAATTAACTCTATTGACTTTTTATTCAGTTTATCAATCGCTGATCGACCAACTGCATGAACTAGTAGGGATGGCCGCAGCGACAAGGAAACTACGAGGAAATGCCCTTTGAAAGAATCGTACTGTGTGTCATGGACCTCTCTTGTCACCAGGTGCAATCGGTAGGTTCATCAAGCACGCAAACTGGTTATGCATCATTCCGATATCTCAATCCAGCAAGCCCAAAGCCAGCATCAAGAATGATCCTTACGTCTGTGATTAATAACAAAGGATAATCACAGACCACAACTACCATCCTGAATGTTGGGGCAGCTGTGATCAAGAGAATGATCAATGAGGAGCATTTAGCCATCAGCTATCATGCTAAAGCTTCAAGCAACTGATCATGATGCGGCACGTTTTCCTCTTATGGCTAGATTTATGTTCCTTTCACCCAGCAGTATTGCGACCAAACTGAATGATCATTGGCTTGCCTTTGAATACATACCCATTCACTAAATCCTGTAATCAATTGTAATGTGCAAATGTTAATCTTGTCCACACCACCCCCGCCCCCCGGGTTCCCCTTTTTTGGGCTATTGAGGGAAATCACTGGATGAAGCATATTCGGGCATTATAGATTTTATTTGGGCCAATTTTGGATTGGGCCTTTGATTTTCCAGGTTAAACCCGCATACTACACGAGGGATACAAGTCCAAGTTAGGTAACCCACCTCTCTGGTAAGTTAGTTGGACCCGTTTTCACTGTTCAGCCCTCCCCCCTCACGTGTATGTTTTCTGCCCGAACTGATCCCTCTCGCGTATTTAATGTTTTTTTCCTTTGCCACTTGCACTAATATAACGTGCGTATATTTTTTTCTATGCTAGTCCTCTCCATATGTATAAATTATCGAAATAAATTTTATATTTTTTAATAAATATTTCTTCATACGTAAAATTTAGTTTGGATCTATGATATCTAAAAGGTACAGTTATCTATAAGTTTTCCTAAACTTTGTTAGTCATGTGACTATATTTTAATTTTATAATTAAAAGCGTTGCACTATGCCACTCGCACGTACATGGGAGATGGTTTCCAAGTAGAAGACGACATAAAGTAATAAAGACAAAGGTTATAGGTAGTGAGCTGCCTCCCAAGTCCACACTTTGTTGGAAATTTAACATTCTTTCGATATGGCCTATTCACAGTGTGCGTGCGTGTTCCTTTATTTTTAGTTAGGTAATAATTTAAATTAGTAAGAATTAATACAGTTAATAAAAAATATATTTATATCATATAAAAAATAAATTTAATTCTTTTTATTATCGTAAAAATTTATTTGATAGGTTATTTTGTAAATTTTTATAGATATTTTTTAAACTTTATGATCATACTCTAATCCACTTAAATTTTTTTATAAAAAAATTAGGTGGTAATTAACAAATAATTATATGGGAAATTAAGAGAATGGAGAACCCCTATGAGGTAATGAACTGAACAATAATATATATCAATAATTGGTATGGAGGGGGATGATGACCTCATGACATGAACGCGTGTGAGATTGCAGGTCCAAGATATATATAGCCATCATAACCATAATTACTTGTTCTCACTCTTCTTTCGTCAAACAACTGCTCAGGGATTAGGTTTGAGATTTGATCACTAGTTCATACATAATTAAACATAAATGATGATCAATGTCAACAACTATCCACCGCAAACCAAAACCTGGGTTTCCACTCCCACCTTTCACACCCATTCACTTTAAAAATAATACTCTTTCTATCTTTAATATATAATCTAATTAAATAATTTATTTTTATATTTATCAATATTTTCTTAAATTATCCTATCGATAATTTTTCATACCTTGACAATAATCAAATATTAAAAGAAACGAGGGAGAGTTTTAAAAAATTAGTAAGGTATTTTAGAAGAAATACACACCTCATACTAAATAATTTAACTTTCTCCCTCTATTTAAATTAATTAAATATATCATATGTTTATAAATTATTATACGTGTGAAAAAATATCCTATCTACAATAATTAAATTTTCTCCATTATTAATAAATAGTGGTACGTGGTGTATTGCCATAATGTGTATGTGGAAAATGCATGGGAGATTAAGGAGGGGTTATAATTGCGTTGGCTTGGATATGATACGGCTAGGCCTTACAATTATAACTGAACAGAGAAGTAATCATAATCATCAGTAGTCAGGAATCATCATGATGCATATTCCTTAACATTTGGCATTTGGCATTCGTGTTTCAACCTGCGTATTATATTGTTTGCTGCCTATAATACTAATAAACGACATCATTATTTGTTCATGACTCATATCATTTTAAGGTTGTCTTGTTTAGATCTCATCCTTAATCATGCCTTGTCATCATCATCGCAGCATCTCATTTACAATCCGATAATATAATTAATTAACTTGCATTAATTACAATCAACAAGTTAACATGTGTGTGTGTGTGTATCATTTTGTGTGTGTGTGTGTGTGGCATATAGGAGATATAGTTAGGAGGTAGCTTTTGGGTGGCACATATATATACATGCATACATATATATATATATATATATATATATATATATATCAGCGACCTGTTATTACTAAAATAAATAATAAATCATAAAAGGAGACAATTTGAAAAGTAATTAATAAATCATAAAATGATTCTTATTGGGTAAGGAATCCCACCCATATGTGGTATAATATTTTCAGGCACATACACTTTGGTAGGTACCAAAGATCAGATCCTCATCCTCCAACCACCGTATACATCTTAATCATTTTCCAGAATTAATTAAATAGAGAGGAGATCAAAGAAGGAAAAAAGAACTATATTAAAGGGCAGTGTTTGGGTGTGGAAGGGAATTAATTAATTAGCGTGGGGGAGATATAATATGGGTACATTCAATGGACATGGAAAAGAATGGTAGAGGTTGACGTAAATATTCTATAATAAATAAACGGGGTATTACATTTACATACATACATACATACATACATACATACATACATACATACATACATACATACATACATACATACATACATATGTGAATGTACGGTTCTTCCTTCTTCTTCGTGGTTGGGACAGCGATTGAGAAGTCCGAGGTGGAGGGTGGTGATTGGTGGATGGAGCCCCACAGGGCCGTGTTTTCATGCAACAAATCAGGGCTTTTTCGGATTCAGATGCAAGCATATGCTCATTCCCTCTCATCTCTCTTCCCTTTTCTTTTCCTCAATGAATGCCTATTTATTTTATTCCCTTTCTTTCTAGTCTCGTTTCATATTAATTAGTATATTTCAATTTCAAATTGATATATACAATGTAAATTAAAACCTGTCTGTAAATTGTAAATTATTTCAAATAATCGTACGGATTCCAACATACATACTTAAAAGTAGGTCAAATAAAATTACATGCCATTAAATTTAAATAATAATTTTAAAATTAAAAAAAATAAGCTTAATTTTATTACAAATTTAAAACAATTTATTTTATATTTTTAAATATTAATATTTGTGCTGCGTTAGTTTATTTGCGAAGTCATAAAATGGCGTTCACACTCTTAATGTGAATGATATCCATGCGTACCTACGTGTCAATCTTCTTAACCGATTCATTACTTTTTTTTAAAAAAAATATATTATAGTTTAATAAATAAAACATTCGAATATCAAAAAAATAAATATAACATTAATTTCGCTGAGAAAATGGCAGTTTGTGAGTGGTGAATTTCATTATTTTGAGTATAAACACTCTTTTTATATGGGTAAAAAATGACAAAAATCAATTGAATTTAGTATAGGACGCTCATAGAATTTCAACAGATCGTACAGGAAAGATCTCCACCGTTTATTTTGGTCTATCATCCAATGGTGTCATCCAATCCAACCTCCAAAACAACATTATTTCACCGATTACAAACAAATGAAACGATAAAGCCGTAAATGATGGATCCAAACAAGCCGCACACGTACACGCACACGCACACATTCACAATGAAGTTGAATAAAAGATCTATGGGCTGCACTGAATAAGGAAAAGGCAGAAGATGCTTATCATCATCTTTCAGGAAACGGGTCTTCAATTAAAAAGTTACCATTTGCTGTTTTCACCTCAAATCGTGTGATTCTAACAAGTTACATGGACTAATCTCATCAATAACTTTTCAATTAGCTAGAGGGGCATTTAATTTTAGGTCACTGATTGCCTGCCTAATCTAAATGGGATTTCAGGAGCTAGCCCATTCCTATAAGTATGCTAATCACTACCCCTCGAACCATTCCATAATTGCACTCGATCATTATCCTCCATGGAAAGGAGGCCCTAGCAAGGGATGATCAATGCAATAACAAAAAGATAACACAGGAGGAAGGGAAGGCATATAAACCCAAAAGGGGGCGGTTAAGTTGCCCACAAGCATAAAACCCCTCTAAAAGCTTTGCTTTCAATGGAAAAAGATATGAGCCTCTCCTTTAATGAAAAAATAACATTATAATAAATTCACATGAAGAAGCTTTCTTCTCTTCCAATAACCGAAAACCTTATCCCAATTCTCCGCCAGATTTGGCGTACTTACTATGCTCATCTCACCCCTTTTAACCTCTCTTTGCCTCTGAATCCTTCCTTCTATCTTCACTCACATGTATTTCCCTCCCTCTCATCCTCGATCTTATCCTTTCAGGCACACTTATTACCTAAACGACACCTATGTGATTAATTACGATCATTAAAGTGTTCGTGTTATTCGTATATAGGTAGCTTGTTAAAGGCGTACAAGACATGTATGTATATTGTTCTGGCACACAGTTATTATTATCAAGTGCTGAATATATCATGGAATATTTTTGGGGTAGTCATCATGTGATGACGAGGTTCTTGTTTTCCTTAGGATACAAGATTCAGGGGGCTGCCAAGAAAAACCTGTGCCACTGTTTGCCGTTTTTTTGCCTCATTTGTAATACCTATATCAGCCTTTTCGTGCCCTTTTAATATTCTTCTTAATCCACTTCCCAGAGGCATCTTCTGCACAGATTCAGGGAATTATTCACATGCTTCGACCACCTCATTTATCGGTTTATGTCGCCGGTTTTATTCCATTAATCTAGCTACCGACATATATTAACCACTCACCTATGTTTTTCTTTTATTTAATTAATCAACCCAATTAATATATTCAATTGTACTGCCATGCATTTACAAGTTGATTGGTTTCTTACGTGTATTTCTCAATATTCGAGGATTAATGTGTATTAATTGCCTGAGAGTAGCTAGCTGCAGATACAGCTGTGGTCTTTAATTCGTAAGAATTGAATAAGATTGTTAGGGAGAATTTGCAAAGTCATATGTACACCATGTGCCACTCGTGCTCAAGACCTGAAAATTTCAAAGCGAAACAGTCATGAGACTTAGTGGGAGGCAGTAGTACTGCGCACCAGATATATATACACGTAGAACCTTTTTTCCGTCTCGGACTTTGAAAAATTGGAAATGGAATTAATGCTCCTCCCTATATAGATATACATATTGGTGGGGTGTCCCTTAGATATGGAATAATTATTATGAGAAAAACCACCAACGAACCATCTGATCATGAGCTTCGACATGGAGATATGCATATATACAGCAAAAACTGTTTATTTTGGAGAATAATGCACAGAAAAACTTAAACCGTATAGACAAAAGCGGGTTATAATATATAATCTGAATATAAAGAATAAAAGAATAAAAACAAACCCACTAATTATTATAAAGAAAGAAAGAAAGAAAAAACAAAGAATATAGATGTACATGAGTTCATGGAGTCCTTTGGTATGATCTAAGGATGAAAATCTACCCAGAAAAGACTTGGATACCAGAAATCTATACAGTATATTTGTGCATCCAAGAACTTCCCTATCCTGTCTGATACGATGTAAATCGGTGTTTGAAGAGCAAAAGGAAAAAACAAGAAGAAGAGGGAGCCTGTTTAAAAGTCTGAAATATGTATCCTAGCCCTTGATTTTTTTCTCTCTCTCTGCAGGGTCGATCTTCTTCATATATCTTCATGATTTATCAGTAGTCCCACAGGCCTTCCAACTCAGAAAGGGGCCCAGCCGATGGCGCCTCAAGATCCTCGTACGATGCCTTGTTCCTTATTCCCATGTTGAGCTTGGAAACAGCGGAGGAAGTGTCAGCGTTTCTGTCGTTGCTGAGGCTTGTATCCTGCGACACGCTCACCACAGACTGATTGCCGGACGACACCATCGGCTCCGTCTTGCAGAATTTCTCCAACCCAAACAAGCCGACGTCGTTGTTGTTATTCGCAGAAAATGATCTCAGAAAAGCCTGCTGCTGCTGCTGATCATTACTCATCCCGTAACCAGCTGGATTACCAATATTCTGCTGAAACGAGAAGCTGGGATTCTGGATTTGGTGAGCCTGAGGATGCGAAAGCGAGTCACTGATGAAACTGGAATTGCCTTGATTGAAGGTGGTGTAATTGATGTTGTTATTGTTGGGCATCATCATGGCTCCTTGAGGCTTCATCATCAGCTGCTGCGGCTGATTATTGTTGATGATGGAGAGGTTGGGAACGTAATAGCCGTCGGATGATGGTTTAGATGATGGCATGGGTGGTGGGGATGGGTTAATGTTCCCCTTGAAGGCGCCGCCGCTGTAGGTAGGTTTGATAGGAGGATCCATAAGAGGTGGGAGCGATGAACAGTCGAGCAAATCATCACCGAGAGAGTTGATCCTCAAAAGGCCTTGAATTGGGTTCTTTTTCACATCAGAGTTCTTGTGGAAAACCTTGCTTACAACCCATTCATCCTGCAAATTAATAAAAAGAAACTGTTAGATTCTGTTGACAAAATTGAACTGATTAAAGCAAAAGGGGGCCACAATTAATCAGAGAACCACACAGGAAAGAAACTCTCAAACCAACACGTAAAGCCGCTTTCCAAAAAGCAACAAAAAAAAGGAGGAGCGGAAATTGATCAGAGAAAAAGTTGTAAATATTTTGCATATACCTTGGCAGCTTTGGGGAGATTGTAAATGGCGAATTTTCCTTCCAATCTAAATTCATGCATAACCCAATTGGTTTTCTCTCCTTTGGGAGCTCTCCCGCGGTAGAAGACGAGGGTCTTCTTCATCCCAACGAGGTTGTCTTTCCCTTTATAAATCTCTTTGTCTTTTCCGGTGGCCTTCCAGTAGCCGGACTCGGTGGCTCGATTTGTCCTCATGCCCGTCGGATACTTCCTATCCTTCTGGCAGAAGAAGTACCACTCTTTCTCACCCATCTTGGCTTTCTCTGCACAGTCGTTATTTAAAAACCGAATCAATATAATAATCATCGAACCAGAAACAAACATGAATTATTCATGAATATATCAGCGAGAAAAAGCGTGAAGGATGGATTAACTCACTGGGCAAGTCCCAAGGCTCGCACTTGTTCAAATCGGCCTCTCCGATGGCAGTTGCGCTGAAACTGCAGTTGAGGACCTTCTCGGTGAGATAATAAGTAATGATCTCCTCATCGGTGGGGTGGAATCTGAAGCCCGGAGGCAAATCCAGAGGCTGATCTTCCCCTTTGTTCACCACGACCGGCTCTTCCATGATTGATCGAGTTCTCTCTAAACGAACGAAACAAATCAACAGACGGCGGGTTTGAAAGATTCAAAATAGATACCACACAAACCCAATATATAACAAAAACCAGAGATTATATACACACGCGAAACAGATAAAGAAGAAGAGAGCTTTTAAGAAAGTAGAAACAAGAGAAGAGGGTGGGCTTAAATAGAGAGAAGCGCGTAGAAACAGCTCAGCTGGTTGTGTAAGATGCGTGGTATGCAAGGCACTTACTGGGGAAGCCTCCAATTGTTTTTTTTTTTTTCTCTCTTGGGAAATTATTTTATTTATATTTTGGAAGGGGTACGTGTATTTTTATTGGAGTGACGTATGTCCCATCTAGTTGGCTTCTTCGCTATGCATCAGCTACCCTCTTTGAAAACGGATGCCCGAAAAGAAATGGTGAAAAAAAAAGAAAAGAACAGAGCCCTTTCTATGGCGGTGGGCCCCACCCTGGTGCTTTTTTAAATGAAAAAAGAAATAACAAACTTTATCCGCTACGTTCAACCTAACATAGGCAAATTTTCATTGCCCGTTCCCATCATGGTCATCATCGCCAATTCAAAGCTTCTCAGGTTGGGGAGAAATATCAGTGTGCGGGATGGTTGAAGCAGCTTCTGCTACACCCAGGTAGCACAAGTTTAATTTGATTTTGTATTGCGTACTGTTAGGTGTGTGTGGCAGTTTAATTAGTTTGTTCTGTTGACTAAGCTGCTTCACATCGATCAGCAAGCATGTTCCATTATTTGTCTCTCCTAACATGGTTGAAAAAATTAAGGTGGCGAATCTCTCTGATTCCTAGGCATTATATATTGCGCCCACAAGAATGGACTCATTGGCAACAAGAAAAGGGGGGGAAATATTTGGTTCGTACATGATCCAAGGGATTTGTTTAATGAATTAAAGGCCTTTCACACCTGCAGGGTCAATAGGAGAAGGGGCAGTTAAAACGATGGACAAGCGAACTTGCTCAGTGTTTGATTTTAGCTGGCATATATACTGTGATGAAGACCAATCATACTCTTAATTTCTCGTTCGCCTGCGTCTGTTCCCTCTCATCTCCATCAGTAAATGTGCAACTGTCCTTTTCCCAAGACGGCAACATGCCAACGAAGGTGGTGCCTACACGTGTCGCGTACGGTAAATCCATATTTTCTTAAATTTTTAAATGGTTTCATTTTATGATTAACTGAATAAATTAATTGGTGGAAGATGAGGTCAAATTAAATCAAGGGATCAATGGATCTGTCTGTGTGTCGAGCTAGCTAGCTGGGAATTAAATGGTAAATAAAAGGAGGGTGAGAGACGGGAATGGATATTAATTGGGGAGGGGGGGGGGGGCGGAATCTTTATATACTCAGTAGGCCCGTGACAAACAAATAATTGCCATTATCTTTTGCACCGATATTAGTAGATATATGTATTTGGAATATGTCTTTTATGAATGAATGCGACGGAGGAGCCACCCTCCAGATGGAGGGATGCGGAGGGATGACACTGTCTCTGCAACTTCCTTGAAATTTCATTCCCAGATTCTTTCCAAATTGCAAAACGGTCAATTAATCCCATTTATTCCCTTTTTTTACGTTTTATGCTACCCCCGCAAAAGCAATATAATATATAACCACATATATGAATTGAATGGGCGATCATGGATGAAGAGACCAAAATGATCGATCGGTTGTTGAGATTTGATATATATATATATATATATATATATATATAGGAAGTGAGCGTACTCATGTATATTTAAAGTCATATTCGGATCGTTGAAAATGGATGGTATGGTATGTTACTTTAGATAAAGTGAACTGACCGATGGAACTTTTAAGTTGGATAAAAAAATAGTGGACATTCAGTTAAATGAATAGTTGAATACACAGGTATAGAACAACGTTAAAAGAGCGAGTGAGGTGACGGCTAGCTAGTAGCCTCAAATGAAGGGACCGACTAAATCTTTTATTGGGAAGAGGATGAGGAAGGCTCCGATCGAGTCAGCACACCATGTACGTAAGCATCTTATCAGAATGAGTGGAGATTAATCTCCGCTCAACTTATGGTATATAATGAATTAACTTTAAAATACACACATGAATTATTGTTGGTACAACACCAAAAAACAAAACACATGTCGGCAGTGCTATTTTTTTTTTGGACAACCATGAGATATATCCGTTTTTTTTAAAAATTTTTTATTTTGCACTTTTTTTCTCTCAATTAAATATTTGTTTTTTTTATAACACTTTTAATTCAAATATAAAGACTAACAGTATTAACATAATAAAATTATTCGGATTAATTATGTTAATAGAGTAAAATTAAATAATTTAATTAATAAAAAAATATATAAATATTAAATTAAAAATTTATCTTATACTTATTCTGAAATATCCTCTCATATTTCTTCTCTTTTTTCTCATATAAATCGTGCTAATTTAGATCTACGGTCTTATTTTCTCGTCGTCATTTAAGTGTCGTCGTTGCTGTTATATGCCTTTGTCATTGCCCCTCTGGTTGTCATCGGAGGAGAAAGAAGTGCCGTCTAAGCTGTGCTAGTTCATATCTCCTCATTTGAAAGTTGGGAGTGGGAATGGTGCATTCACATTCAAAGGGGAAGCGCGTAGGAGAATCTCACGGCCACATTTGGCCTTCGTCTATTTGCTCCTTATTTTTTAATTCCTAGCAAGAAGCTTCCTTGGTTTGAATCAGCGACTTTTATTTTATAAATAAATAAACAAATAGCAGCTTTTTGTTTTTGTCCTGGTTTCAACGCCTGAAAATGCATGCGCTTGTAAAGAAGGAGCAAGGGGTGAATCGGTGAGAAGGAGGGTGGGATTAGCGAAGGTTAGGACTTAGGAATTAGGATTAGTGTTGCCATTAATTACTTGTTTAATGCCTCTACGAACCGCATTAACTGACTTCATTACACATTCCTGCATCTTCTTTTAATTACCGATCCATTGAGAATCAACGCTTACTTCTTAACAAAAAATAAGTAATGGCGGTAAGAGCTGAGGGGCACATGAGGACGATGAGGTTGAGAATTAAGGATCTGATTGAGGGAGGGAGGGAGTCCTTCTCCCATTTTAATCAAAAATATAAAATACAACAAAAATGACCCAAAACGCGTGGACCCCATCGCCCTCTCTCAGGACAAAATACCATTATCAATCATTCCATCATTTTTATTTGCCCCCCAGCAATCTCAACAGCCATCATTCCACTGCTCCTATGGATCTCTTTTTAAGCCACGAGAAGATGGGCCTTGAATTCAAATACGTACTTTGTATACTGATGAAAATTCTCTCTAATAATTATGAATATTTATTGCCTGTAAGAAATTTTCCACCCCAATTATTATTTGCGTAATACGCTTTTACAAGGAGGAACTAGCACGGATGGATTGGATTGGAAGGATGGAGAACTCAGACGACCAAACTGAACCGCAAAGCAAAACGGTCTGACGTTCTGTGACGCCACGCAGGAAACACCAGAACGACAACCCTTGCTTTCATGCTCCCCGTATGCTTCGTCCCTATAAGCCCCCAGCATCCTCGCCTCATTGCCCGCTCTTCATTCGAATCATTGTTTTTTCTGGATCAATGTCAGCCCTTGGATCATCACACCTGACTTCACCCCACTTCAAACTTCACCCTAAAAAGTGAAAACGACTGCACCATGTGCCACCTCCCTCTTTATCCTTAATGCAAAAAATTAGGACCCAAAAGATAAATTAAAGGCATCATGATGATGATGATGATGATTTGAAAAAATAAATAAAGAAAATGGTGGGCCGTTGAGATTTGAGGGAGAGGGCTGCAATTATTGGTGATTTGCTAACGTAAAGCGCAGCAATCTGAGATTAGTGTGTAGGGCCCTCTCCATCTCATATCCTCCAGAACCTAACACTGTTTCATAGGTTGAGACGGTTGGCCCTCTTTCGGACATTTCCTCCATTATTTATTCTCAATGGTCCCCATAATCACCAGGCCATCGTGTTCATATTTATTAATTAATCTTTAATTACTTTCATCGTCTGCCTCCTCTCTGGTTGTTGCTCAACATTCATCACAGGTTGAGTTTAGCTCCCAATTTTGGCCATACAAGGCATAACCTTCCTTTTTGTATCGTTGATGATCGCATAATTAATATTAAAGCGTCCCATAAAGGTCATCGTCTTTCAAGTTTAGGCAGATAGAAGGAATCAGTAGGGCCATACGCAGGTGCTCCATATAAAAATTATTAAATATATACTTATCTTAAGAAATGGAGTTTAATGCTTGAAGGGGTGAGATAAAGACCGGGGGTGTGGTGGGTGGGGTAGTGGTAAAACAGGCTAGTTTGACCAGGCACACACGAAACGGATGCGGAATTTACTCCCCTCTGAATCGGGGCACGTCACTTTAATTTGTTGCTTTAGGATTTGCTTTTAGTTGGGGGATAATTTAAACAATTATTAGGACGTGATTAAAAATGATTTACTCTCTTTTCACAAACGGAAATAACTAGGTCATGCCAATTAAGGAAGCCGCCATTTCAGAAGAAGATCGTCCTATGAATCTGGAGAGCCATGCAGGTAATTGACCAGAGAGGAGTGATGACAAATTACTATTCAGCGAAGGCAGGTTCTCTGACGGTAGCTTCCCCCCCACAAATAAAGTGGTAAGCACGGACCATGTCAAGTTACGAGTAGAGTCACTCTCATTTACAGATTAACTTTCATACTACAAAGCTTTTAGAGAATGGTCAAGAGAGCTGAATTCATTCACAGCAATCAGAATTAGCAAAAACATAGTGGTTTGCTTCCTAATCATAAGAATCCTCCTATTAAAGGCAATTTATGATATTATCCAATACTAAATATAGATAAATCTTCTAACAGAGAATTTAAATATTGATTTACTATATTATGAGAGATCAGTTCATTCTGCTATATTCAACTCTCTATTAGTAAAAAGATATGGTAAAATTGGAAACAAGTGGTATAGTATGCGAAGCAATTTTTTTTGTTATAAATTTTTTTAGAAAGTCGTGGCCTCACCTACTACTATATAAAGGTATAACGAACTTCCCTTTCCTCTTAAGCAATATTAATATTAGATAGGGTGCAATATCAATTATTTTTAAGTGTAAACATAGATAATCAGGAGTTAAGATAGTTACCCAAGTACTATGACTGAAATTATAATAAAATAATATTTTTTAAAGATCAAATATATTTTAAATAATTATATATCTCAGTTAAACTTACACAGTACGCCCAGCAATTGGTTTTGGAGTTTGGACATATGCGGAAGTCGGTTGGAAATTCCAAGCCCATAGCCTCATCTGGGCCCATTCGTTTTCTACTACTCAATATTCCCCGTGAGGACCCGTCTTCATTTCAAAGTTTACTGCATCTAGGGATATTTATAGATAAAATTAGATAGGATAAACTTCCTACCCGATATTTTATCTAAAAAAAATATAGATTTTATTTTACAGCCTGATGCATGATCTTACTAGATAAAAGCCTTAATCATTTGGATTGGGCATAGATAGGTTGGGCACGCCCAAATTATAATGTTATACTCATGTTATGGAAAATAATATACAATTATAAATTTCTAAAATAATATCATATTTATATATTTTCAAGAGTTAAATAATATATATAATCTATTAAAAATAAAGTAACAAAAAGATAATTAAATTATTGAAATTCATGGCATGTAAAATTTTTTTTTGAAGTATAAGCAATTTGTAATTGTAACTTTGTATCAATTTCCTAAATATTGATAAGGATAAAGTATATAAAAAAATAAAATAAACAATTATAATTTATAATATAATCATATTATGATTAATAAAGTTAAAAAAAATAAAAAAAATCAATATAGTTATAAATATTAAAAGGCATAGCTTATTTACTTAACTACTTATATTTTTAAATGACCATTTAGTCACCAATAGCTATCATATTCTCCCTTCCAAATGTAGTATATAGGGAGAAAAATAAAAAAATGAGTGTTTATGGGCAGGGCAGGGTAAACCCCCTTTCCGGTGCCCAGCTCAAAAAAGTATAGGTTACATTTTATAACCTGATGCCCAGTCTTGCCCTATATTTATCGAGTTGAACAGGTTTTTTTTTCGCAGGCTCGAGTAGGCATACTGGGCTACGGATTTTATGAACACCCCTAGTATGTAATAGTAGAGCATGTTGTAAATGAGTTATTCAAAACTAGTTAGGAAATTAGGTAGTGAGATTCACAAGTTTTCTTAGTTCTTGTACTAGTGTTAAAGCTGAATAATAAGCAATCTACAAATGATTAAAGTTAACTTTAAATATATGATACAAGAAGATTATTTTGAAATCTAATGCTAAGTATAAAAATCCTCATATTAAAGGCATTTTGACATATTATCCAACACTAAATATAGACAAATCTTTTAACGAGAATTTAAATATTGATTAACTATATTATGAGAGGTTAGTTGCTTATGCTATATTTAATTCTATTAGTAAAAATATATAGTAAAATTGGAAACAAGGGGTATAGTATGCCAAACATTTTTTTTTGTTATAAAATTTTTTAGAAGGGCGTGAACTCACCTACTATCTAAGATTATAAAGGTATAACGAACTCTCTATTCCTTCTAGGTAATATTAATATTGGATAGGATGAACTGTCAATTACCTTTAAATGTAAATATAGGTACTCAAGAGTTAAGATAGTTATCAAAATATTATGACTGAAATCATAATAAAATAATATTTTTTAAGGGTCAAATATACTCTAAATAATTATATATATTAGTTAAACTTTTTTTTTTTGTATGAATATATTAGTTAAACTTACGCATGAATGGGCAGTACGCCAAGCAATTGGTTTTGGAGTTTGGACATATGTGGAAGTCGGTTGGAAATTCCAAGCCCATAGCCTCATCTGGGCCCATTCCTTTTCTACTACTCCAATATTCCCCGTGATAGACCTGGGACTAGAATGGAGGACCCGTCTTCATTTCAAATTTTACTGCATCTAATAGTAGAAGAGGTTGTAGAGGAGTTATTAAAATTAGTCAGTAATTTAGGTAGTGAGATTCATAAGTTTTCTTGGTTCTTATACTATTGTTGAAGTTGAATAATAGGCAATCATTAAAGTTAACTTTAGATATGGGACTCAAGAAAATTATTTTAAAATATAATGCTAAGAATATAGTGGATATGTTATTCAACTTTAAAAATAGTAGGTAAAGCTTATTAATATCGCATATATATAGCCTTATAAAATTATCTTAGGAGTTGAAGATATATCATGTATCTAGAAAATAAAATAAACTTATAGATACGTTGATAAATAATGGGTTAAATAATTCAATAATTTTATATAATTGTCTTCAGTATTTAAAGAATCTTATAATAAAAGTGTTTAGGATATAGTGCCTGTTTGGAAAGTCACAAACCTTGGTTTTAAACCAAGGTTTGGCTCAAAACTTAGGTTTGGAGAAATTTTAAAACAAACAGTCATATTTGTTCAAACGGGCTTTTGGATTAAACTATGGTTTAAAACCAAGGTTTTAGATAAGCTGGTCAGAGTAGCTTCTGGAACAGTAAACCACGTTTGAACTAACCAATTACTATATTACCCCTATTTTTTCTTACACCCTCTCTCCTACTTTTTCTTACACCTTCTCTCCTCTCTCCTACTTTTTCTCTATTTCTTTCTTACACCCTCTCTCCTCTCATCTCTTATCTCTCCTCATTTAATACTCATATCATTTTTCGTAATTTACTAATAATAAAACCCCTTCTATAAATAACTATCCAAACACTCGTTTATTCAAAACCACTTTTTTTTCATAATCTCTTCTCCAAAAGCCCTTTTCTATAAGTTATTTAAAATCCCTTTTTTTTCATAAGCCCATTTTTAAAATCCTATTCAAACGGGCCCATAATCTCTTCATAGACTAATAATTTATTTTAAATATTTTGTCCTACTCTTGTATAAAAAAAAATCTAGAATTTTTATACTAAAAATATCTGAGTTGATAATTACGTGAGGAATACATATGCAGCTGCTTTTTCATTCTCATTCACGCGCTCTTTTTTCAATTTTTTTTTTACTCCAGGAACACTTTAAATATTTTTAGAAACGAAAAAAAGAGTCATTAAATGTCAGAAGGGACGTGCAAGACCATTATCTTGTTTGAAATTGAGTCAAAGGCTCCTATAGAACATGTGGATTTGAATTTTTTTTATGAGATGGGCGTCCCGGAATTGCATGTCCCTCTGTTCCCTCTCTTTTGGCATACCATTCCCGTGCTTTAAATAATTACTATTAAGGGATGATGACCAAAATATAATAAATTGTCGAATGGGATATGAACCTCCCACGAATCTCCTCTTCAAAACTGAAAAACGACACCTTCAACTCGTACATTCCAGGAAATAATTTAGCCTTTTCTTTTATACAAGTTCTGTTGAAAAATGCTCCTTCAGATTATAATGCAGATATAAGAGACAAGCGAGAACTTGTCTGAATAGTTATAGGAAGAATCAAAGATAACATCTTAATATCGGGGAAAAAATAGAGAATATAATTTACGACCCTGACGGTCAAGAGACAAGAAGATTATAAGTAATTGAAAATTTTATGAATTTGATTCAAAGGACCGATGCCATCGCCATTGTAATGGGAAAGAAGACAACAATAATTGAAACAACATTATCAGCTTTTTGTGCGTCTGAAATTTCAAAGACGATTTGTATCACATCTGTACAAGAAAATTTCAGACACTTCCCTCTCTTGTTAACAACTCACCATCCCAGCATTATTTTATTATTTTATTATTTCATATCTTCATTATTATGTTACAAAACAATTACCAAAACTGTTCGCGATAAATAAAGATAAATCAGAACCAAATTATGATTGTTTCCCTGTCCCCACGTATCAGCTTAACAGTAAGTAACGGAAATAACAATTACTAAGCATTACTTCAATCCCAGTAGCAACAGTAAAAGCTCAACAAATGAATGTACACAGCTGCAGTTCTTCCATCAGTGACATACACAAACATGTAATCGATAAATGAAATTGCAGCAGAAAACCATTTATAGTTTAAAAAACCACACCATATCACTCACAAACAGCGAAGTTACCAGTCCTGGCGTCTTGAGTTCATAAAGATACTGCACCTTCAGAGGCACCACGTACTCACAAATATATTTAGTTCATTATCCTGCATTTCATCACCACCATTAATTAATAAATGCTATTTCTGATAAGGATTATAAGCCACCAATGAAGGGATGCTAGTAGAAGAATTTGGAATATATTAAAGACTTGAGATTGAGATTGTCAAATCTCAAAATTAAGCAAGCGGAAGATGTAGAAAGATTTAATTTCTTGGGTCTCAGATAGACTTACAGTAGGGTGAGATCTTCCAAAGCTGATTATCCCCTTTGTTCCACTCCCAGAGAACTATAGTTGTGCCATCATGAACACCCCCAGACCTCTTATCGCCATGGAAAGCATCCACATTAAGATGAATATTATTGACCATCCTTATAGCCCTATAACCATCAGCAATCTCCTTGCTCTCCGTCCACAGAACAGATTCATCAAGATAATCAGACTTGTAAGGTATCAGTCGAACCTGCAAAACATTTATGAGCCATGCACACCAGAACTCACTGATTCCATCCCCAGACCTAAATCAATAAGGAGAGCAAATGGATGCAGATAAATTTTTTTTTAGAGGGAATAAAATGATATTACACTTTTATTTCATCAACTAATCAAGAAAAGGTCGTCAAAGCAGAGTAACAAGCTGGAAATGGAAAAGCCAACACAATACTCTAAGCATAATATCAGGAAATGGTTCGATTTTGAGCAATCCAGCTATATTATTTATTTCAGCTAATGTCATGATTCGATTGTTTCCCTAATAATTTTGACTGGCGCAGCAAAATAGTCAAAATTTGATAAGAAAGAGATGTTACCGGATGAGTGGCACCGATGGAATGCTTAATGGCCTCACCGGTAGCTTTGTTGACCAGAGAAAAGGCCGGGCATCCCTCTTGATCCTTCACCCTTGTGCTGTACTTCTCATCCTTGTACCAATGCTGCAACAATAACGAACACCACGGACAGTCAAATCAGTCTAACAGACAGTCAACAGATTCAGGGATGATCCTAACTTCAGAATTTGGACCGAATCGAAAAATAAGAATGTCCTAGACTCGTGGTAGCTCCAAAAGCCGTGCCCAATATATGCTTCTAGCACTAACTAAAGGAAATAACCGACACACAAACGATGGCAGCTAAATCGAAGGTAACAGTGAGAATCGAAATTGAGTATAAATATTACCTGGTAGTCATCGGTGGGATCAGAGGGAGCGAGGATGACAGTGCCATCCCGAATGGTAAGGGAGAAATTTGGGGCAGCCCTGGAGAAGGCCCTGACGGTGCGCCTGTTGGAAGATACAGTGACGGAGGTTTCGTGATGAGTGTGTTGATTGATGAAGGAAGGCATATGGGGGCGATGGGAGTGGTGAGTCTCATAGGTCTCCACGTCATGAGAGACATGATGTACAGAAGCTGTGGAGTCCAGCGGGGGTGCGTAAGCAGGAACACGGGGCGGCGGAGGCGGTGCCTCCGATGAGTAATTGTAGGGGAAAGAATCCGGTTGAGGAGGAGGGAGATCATAATAGTTATATTGGTAGGAAGGTGGTTGTGGTGGAACATGAGAAGTGTGGAAGACTTGAGCAGGCTGAGGTATGTGCGGAGGGGGCGGTTGTTCACCGCCGTGGAAAGACGGGGGTGGAGGAGGAGGAGGATTGTCGAGGTAAGAGAAGTTTGATGCGGGAGGAGGGTAATCTTCAGGCCGATCATCCTCCCTCTTGTGATGGTGGGAGTGATGGTGGGAGGGATGGCCAAACGGGTACTCCATGATCGATCTTCGTTGTGGGGAAATGAATGAGTGAGGAGAGATGGACTGTCAAAGGAAAGGCGATAGGGAATGAAATGAAAACAGACCGCGTCACAAAGATCAACAGGGTGGGGCCCTCTGACATAAAATAGGTGGACACGTGACCCACGTATGCTTTTGGGAGGGGCGGATCCGATGGCTCATACCAACCTCCGGATGAGAAGGCAATACTCCATTAGCTACTCTTGTCGGTTAAGGAATGTGAAAGGAACGCCGAGGGGGAGTTATCCATTTTTTTTGTTAAATGTCAACTTAACTTAACATAAATTTATCCTAATTATATCTAAATTTTATCTATATTACATATTTAATTATAATAAATAAATTTTTTAATAAATTTTTTATGTATATTAAAATTTAAACTTTAATTCTAAATCTTATTTAAATGATATTGAATTATTTATTATACAAATTAACTCTATTAATGAGAGTTATTTATTTATTTGGACAGGAGTAAGATGGTGAGTGTTAATGAAATGGACAATAATGGATAATTACTTGGGTATTATCTCCAAACGAGAACCAATTAGACAATGTCACGACACATTTCATTGAATGATAAATTGATGCAAAGGATTACAGCTTCAAGTCTTGGTGTGAGAACGTTCTAGAAATGGCCAAGATTCCGGGAGTGAACAAAAGAAAAGGGAAGGAGCAGAGATGCTTTGTCAATAGTCTTGTTGGGCTTGAAGACGAAGCCCAAGCCCAACCTCTGGTTGTTTTTTTAAATCCCACTTAGCTAGTTCCCTAATGACACAGGCAAAAGAAAAAGGAAACTCCTTAAAGATAAAAATGGATCATCATATGCTCAAGGGGCATTCTTATTTTGCGGTGATGCCTAGATGGTGGTGACACTGACACAAGGCCTAGGGGGAGGTTCAGACTTCCAGGTTTTATGGAGCAGGGTTGGTGGTTGTATTACAAGGGAAAAAGAACTTGGAAGTTTTGTTGTAGGTAATCCACCCCAACAAGGATCGATCGACAGCAGTAATAAAACCGTGTCATAATTCATTTCTTGCTCTTGGAAATCAGTTTACAGTAATGCATGCACTCCCTTTGTTGCCAATTATAAAACCATGTTTAGAAGCTTTTCATTTTTCTTTAATAAAAGATCCTTTTCAAATTCTACAAAGCACGTACGCTTTGATTTAATGGTAGAATTAAAAAATAATTATGAAATGCATACAATTTTTTTTACAGAATAAAAAAGGAACTAATTTTATTTCCCCTCTTTAATTTGTATGATTTGGTTAGAAGAATTTTGTCAGTTAAAAAAGAGGGAGTGGAAGTCAGATAATGAGAGAAAACACCGTTAATAAATTATGAGTTCAAATTTAATGACGAATACGATAGGGCTGTGTGTGTGTGAGAGAGAGGGAGTTTGGTTTAGAGATAAGTGTGAGGTTAAGGATAAAGGAGGGGATCTTAGTTAAAAGTACAAAGCAATTAATTAATGGAGAGATCAAAGTACGCATGGGGGACAGGGTTACGAGGAATAAGCAATGTGTTAAATTATTCAACCACCACACCGCCACCACGTTCCGTAAGGATTACCCCATCCCTCAGGCAACCTTAACATCTCCGAAACTGCATCATAAAAATAATGCATGTGCCATTTCCCAATATAATTCCCACGTTCTTCTTCCCTTTTCTCTTTTATTCAGAGCCTATATATATATATATATATATATAATGTGTTTGTGTGATCCATGCTCCCACGTTACTCCCCCTCATTCATTCATTCATATATTACACCTGAATTTATCCCGATCACTTCTACCATTTCATTTCCTCCGTATTTCAATCTCTCTCATTTATTTATTACTTAGCCATGGTCATATTTCGGTGCTCTTTCCTTGGAAAACCTGTTCTTTTACTATTACGAATTAGGGGGGGGGGGAGAATGGCGAATGATGGCGCGAATCAACTTCTGAAATAGAGAAACTGAAGATTTGTTCCTGGGAAAAGAATGACACGCGTCACACAATTCACAATCAGCAATCCCTTATCTACAGGCATCTTATACACTTACCTGCCAACCCCACAAGAAGTACAAATTACCATCATTAAATTAATTTTGTACACGAATCATCTTCGATCCGTCATCACACAGTTTCTCAATTGACTCTTGACGCCAGAATCTTAATTCCTTATCAATGGAACAGTTCTCTTGTCCATTCCAATTAATAACCTCACCATTTGCTAGCCAACACCCACTAAACAATAGGAAAATAAGACACCTATTAACTCTTTTCTCGTACTAATCCATACACAATGAGCGGATGGATCAGACGATGTGCTGATGCCCTGTGGGCTCGACTTCTGGATATTTTACCCCTCTTCCCCTAAAACACCTTCTTTTTTTTTTAAAAAAACAAGGAGGGTTTGGATTTATCCCTGAAAGCGAAGATACTGAGGACCGAGAAGTAACTGCTGGTTCAACAAGGACTGCTTGAGGAGAAAGTTCTCGAGTTGGTTGGTATTGTTTTTACAGAAACTGCAGGATGAGGTGATATACCTCTTGGATGGGTATGAAACATCCTCGTCCAGGCCTGAAATCTGACGCTTGTGCATGTTATTGTTATCTGTGTTTTGGACGGAGGGGTTCAATTGGGGGGTCCTCTGAAGCAAGTAGCTGTTGTTGTTGGGATGAATGTTTTGGGATGATTGCTGATCCAGATTGATAATCTCAGAGTTAGGATTAGCTGCAGCAGCAGATTCAAACCCAGGTGGGGTGGAATAGTTGTCGGATAATAAGCTGCTCAACATGGAGAAGTCGGTGGCGTCTAACAGGTTCGAGAAAGACAATGATTTCTGAGAAATCAGATTTTGATGAGTAGGGGGAGATTGAGAGCTCGGTAACATCTGCTCATGTGCGACATCTTGGCCGGGCACCAAGGTTTCTGCTTCAGCAGTGGGAGATTCAGCAGCATATTTGGACTTGTTGTAAATCCGGCAAAGAACCCAGTCATCTAACTGCGAAAAGCAAGAAGCAATGAGGACATATGAAGATAATCAAACAGATGAAGTGGCGATCGGAATCAGTACTCACCCTCATGCCTTGGAACTTGAGGGGTCTGTTTCTGGTGTCGTGGAGGAGGCGATATTCGTGCATGATCCAGTTGGTCTTGACGCCCTTGGGTGGTTTTCCGGTGTAGAACACCAGAGCCTTCTTCACGCCCATGCTCTCCGTCGCTCCGCCTCCCGGCAACGACGCCACTATGGTCTTATCAGTTCCCGTCGCCTTCCAGTACCCTGAAGCAGCTGCCCTGTTCGGCCTCGCCCCGTTTGGGTACTTGCGGTCTCGAGGACTGAAGAAGTACCATTCCTTATCCCCAAACGCTGCCTTCTCTGTTACACCCACAAGCAATAATATTCATAAACTGATCATCATAAAACTCCATATCAGAGACAATTCAGAAGAAGGGAGAGTAGGTACCAGGTAAGTCCCAGGGATCAAACTTGTAGATATCAACCTCGGCAATGATGGAGACGGGTAAGGGCATGGAGGCGACCTTCTTCCTGAGATAGTGAAGAATGAGCTCCTCGTCGGTAGGATGAAACCTGAAACCAGGAGGTAAATGGGACTGCGGGGTAGCCATGATGAGAGAAAAGGAAGAACAGAAGAGAGGATTGAAATTTTTGGAGTAGGGGGGAGGAAAGGGGTTTATAAGGAGGTGGGGGAATTTGTCGTGAGGCCAAGGGGGGATGGATCAGTTTCTGAAATTTCCAAAAAGTAGGGCCCATCTCGGTTGAACAGTGGGCACAACACGAACAGAGCTTCAAAGCAAAAGCGGCCTCTCATTTATGTTCATACGCACACACTCTCATTTTGTCCTCTTCCCGCCATTGATGGCGGCGCGCTCTGTTTCTGACATCACCCTCCTCAGATGATCTGTCGACACGTGTCTACCTGACCCCCCCCCAAAATCCTACAACTATAGTGATTAATGCTCTCTCATCAATCCCTGTATCAGTAGTACTACACCAAATTTGCATGCTTCTGTGCCCTTTTGAGTCCCTCTGTTTTATTCTTCAAGTTTCTACGGCTCCAGCTGTTGTGTGGAAATGAGGAGGACAGGAACAGGTATGTAAGAGACTCGTGTTAGTGATAATCAATTATCAAATACTGATTAGTTTTAAATATGTGAGATTTTTATACGTGATCGTCAGAATGGAAAGAAGCGGCAATTATAGGAGAAATTAATGGTGGAAAAGGAGGGTATAATTATTTATGTATAAAGCTGAAGACAGGATAAGAGGGACACTAGGCATTTGGAAAGGGACAAAGACAGAGACGAAGGTAAGTGAAAATGGAGAAATGGGTTGAAAAGTCAAATACCCAATAATCAGAGTTTTATGGCACTTTGTTGTGGGGGCCCTTCTTGCCACATATCATTAATCCCACCACTTACCACTTCATGTTAAAAGAGATGCTCTTCCTATTCCCCAATAAAAATCAACCCCCTCCCTTCCCACTTCCTACCAAACCAGCAAGCAAATAAACAAAGTCGTCTCTAACGCTTTGAATTTCCGGGGCACAAATTACAATAACTGCACAAGTGGGTTTATCCCGTTGGTCCACGTGGCAATCATGAAACTAAAGAAATTAAACTAATGGGAATTATCTGTTCATTTCGTGTTTCTGTACTGCCACATATTTCTCTCTCTCTTTTACTTCTTGATTGGAGTTTGGAAATACCGTGGCCTCAAAATATCGTACGTTTTTTTTGGGGGGGGGGTGTTTGGGTTCCATTCACACTAGTCCTTTTCGTTCTCGCCTCTCTTAACGTTTCTTAATTCAGAAGGAAACTCTCATTATATATCATCAGATGTTTTCTCATATCCCCAAAACTTCATTAACAAAAGCAATTATATAGCAAGTAAAATCCAGAGTATCTTCCACATGTTACTCTGGACATCGATCCGGATTCTGTCCCATCGCCATTAATTCTGACAAAGCCTGGCCCTGTCAAATACTGATATGTTCATTCTAAACCGAGAGTCGTATTAACTCTCTGTCATTATTATTATAAATGAGAATGACGAAATATTTGCGTGTGAATTCAAGTAAAAGTTAGTTCAACTATGGTCTAATCATGCTTATGCCAGGTAGGCAGGTCCTTCATATTGGTTCTCGTGAATCTGTAAGTTACGTACGGCACACCCAAACATTGATGAGGACCATGACCCTTTTTTTGTGTGGTCTCTGTATATTCTGCGCTGTTTGAAGCATATATATGTAACGATCATTTTGCCATCAATTGTTTTTCCATAAGAAATCCGAAAAAATTCGACACCACTCGGATTCCTCTGAACAATGATATCTGCAAAGGCTAACTTGGAGCCAATTAGGCACGTAACTATGTGTGTGTGTGAGAGAGGGAGAGAGAGCCAAAGTTTGAATGAAATGAAAGGAAGGCAGGTGACGTGGCGTTGCCCATATCATCAGGTAAAATGAAGGACAACGTTAAGAAGTGACGCTCCATTCTTAACCACAGATGAGAGAAAGCAATGAGCAAAGGGCATGCTTCACCTACGCGTCATTCCCATAACGACCCAAATGGCAATATCTTGTTGCACTCGCTCAGCCTCATCTCTTCTGGTGGTCCTGGATGGTAATAATAATATTTGAAGCTCTCATCCATCCATCCATACATATACAACTTTTCTGAAATTATTGTATACCTAATATATGTATCGGATCGGATAAATCTCTTGCTTGCGATGTATACCTAGCTAGCTATCCATCTCATCTCATCACATACATACACACACACATATATATATATATATATGATACAAAAAAAGCTGTAACAAACGCACATGATTGAGTCCAGCTGATATACATACAGCATGATGGGTCTCCAAATAGAGAGAAAAAGTTGAAATCTGCAAAGCGTAAAGGAAAGGGTGAAAGCCTCGCCCAAAAATGGATAAAATGTGTACGGAGAGACCTGGTTCTATGCATGGAACTTGAAGTGGGTGAGAGGAGAGAGAGCCAAACTGGGTGGAGATAATGAATGCGCAGGGTCTTTTGAACTTGGATATTATCCAAGTATGGTACTAGGAAAAGTCCATGTTATCCACAAGTATATATTGGACTTGCCGGATATATTATTGTTCAAAGATGCTTTTATATAATTTGACGTCTTACTTGTTGACCTGGAATTCTTTCACTCACACGCTCCTCTCTATGCATATATAGCCCATATATCACAAAATATCTTGACCAACTTCGCACAAACTATACCCAGCTTCTAAATATCTTGTTCTTATGTGGAAGAATAAGGGAGTTATTTTATCAGGAGGGATTGGTTGTTCTCAGAATATTCATTGAATCGTGTATATAGGATGAACCCCTTCCTTTTACTCTATTAGGAAGGTTTTTTTTTTTTTTATCTCAGTCTCCAACTCCCTTCGTTCTTGCCATTTTCTCATGTTGTGTTTTCGGCTTCACTGCACTTGTTCACAAAGAACGGACAACTATCCCTAATGCTATTGTTTAATTAACTCGACTTATGTTAATCAGCAGATTTTTCCATTGTGATTGACCGTACCCGTTTGCTTTTTATGGTACCATTATTGGACGTTCATCAAGTCCAATCATCCTTAATTTGGATTCTAAGAGGGGATTAAGGCTGCTTGACCATATTGCTAACGACTGACATAAAAGTCATATTTTTTTTTTCCAAATTTTTTTCTGGGGTTAATTATGGAGAGTTTGTTGGGGAAAATGAGTGAAAATTAGTAAAAAGAAAAAGGGGATATAGCTATATGTAGTACGCAATCAGTAAATTCCCAACCACTATAAAGTCATGATGGCGACTTCTCTATCTAGTTTAATTTCCACGTACGTGTAATTACCTAACCTACAAGGACATGCATCAATCCATGTTTGATGTCATAATGCCTAACCTCGTCAAAATTATCCAATTAACTTTATACTGCTCTCTTTTGACCCTTTTAGCTAGATGCTTTGCTTGCAAATCACTTTTCTCAGAGTGAGAAATTATTTGTGTCCTGTCTATAAACCTAATGATAAAATACTCCCCCTTGCTCTTATGCGATAGTCATTCTGATTAGGACTTTTGTTTTTATTTCCAAGCAACTTTCATTTCATTTTAGAACTTTTATTAGAAAAAATAATTAAAAGAGAGGGAAAGAGAGAGCCATTAAGATTTACAATACGAATAAAACATGATAAATAATAGTATTTTTTTTGTAAAATACCACTGTGTTTTGTTAGAATTTGAGCTATTTATTAGTGTTTTAATTTGCTTAGTACATATATATGTTCAAAGTGACTCACGTCAATTTTATTTATTTATTTTTTAGTTGCAAAATTTTTAAAAAGAGATTGACTTTATTCACGATTTAAAATCTAAGGAGAGGGTGAAGTTTATCTTTCTCCTAGACAATACCAATGTTAGGTAGGGTGGGCCGTTTATTATCCTTATGCATAAATCTAGGTACTTAGAAATTAATATATCTCTGACTAGAACTATAATAAAATAATACTCTCTAATGATTACGTAATTTTTAAAATTGCAAGTGGTTTATAATAAAATGAGATGGGGAGATCAGCACAATAAAATAGTAAATAATCTATTATTTCATTATTCAACGAGTCAATAAAAATTAAAATAAGGACAGAGTGGTCAAGCCGTCAAGGCATTCATTCTTATGAGAAACTTGCTTCCTTCTCTCTCTCTCTCTCTTTTCCAAAGTTATTCTTTTAGTGCTTTGATCCTCTTTATAACTTTATTCTACACTCAATCTTATCCATTTAATTCAATTGCCACATGTTTATTTATTATCATCCTTAAATTCTTCTTAACACAATACTACAATACCTTTTACGATAGTAATTAAATGAATAGTATTTTTAGTTTAATGTGACAATTAGTGATTTTACACCATTAAATCAAATGAACGGCTGAAATTAAAGTATGGAGAGGATCCGGATGCAGCTTATAATGCAGTATAACACTCGATGGCTCCTTCTCACCATGCAACATCCATTTTAATTGGCCCCTTTTGAACAAGTCAATTTGAGTTCATATCCATAACATGAAGAAATTAATTAATCAGCCATTGCGGAGTCTCAGATCAGACATCATATGACGGTGACCTTAGATTTGTTTGTATTATCACAAGTAGTTAGAAGAGTCCCATGTTTCTAAAGGGATGGGAGGAGCAATGCATCGTTGTTGTAGTACCTTGATGAGAATCGAATAGGTTTACAAATTTGAATGGAATGGAACAGTAGGAGGAATCAGAAGCAGATGCCTGTGACTTTTCATATCATTTGCTAATTGCTAGCCAACTCACTTATATGCCTTCCAAGGAATAAACCCACCAACTCTTTACTCCAATCAGCATCCTATGTATTATTTTTAGGTAACCCAAACATATCACCACCGGAAGATATGATTAGTCCTCTCGCACCCGTAGACTTCTAGAAGGACTTTAAGTGTTAGTTATAAGACTCTCTTGAACCATTTACTACATGTTTAAAGAACAGCCAACTGTATTAGGCTTCATGGTTATCAGCATCATATATTCCATATACCATAACACACCACTCACCAACGGGCCTAACTTCAAATAAGCCCATCAGAGTTAGCCCATTCGTCCCCGATTTGGGCTCAAAGGAAGCCTCTTTCAAGCCCAGTTCAAGCCCGTCCTTAAGTGAACAACTCGACCCAACATAAATCGCATGCACAACGTCGCCCACGCGTCCCAATTCTCACTCATTTCTTGCCCCAGTGGCTACTATTAGTTTTTTTTTCTGGGCTAATCTGTGCTATTTCTTGAAAAATAGCTGGTTGATTAAAAAGTGTTGGTTCTATTGTTATTTTATCATCGAAATTCAGATTTTTACTACGAGAGATATCTATATATAGTACTTGATAATATCTTGAATATAATTATGTCAGATAAAAAAATACACATACGTTTGTTTTATAGGTTTCATTCTAACCCAACATTATGGCGAGACCATCTCATGGCTTAATGACATACACGTCTCTCTCTGAGATAGAGATGTTAAAATAAAGGAGCTTTATTGAACACATGATGCATAATGTCCGAGATAGGCTCATACAAGGTAGCTCTTCATCACTCCAGTAGTACACATGATATAAAATATTAATAGAATGCATACACATTATTTAAGCGACGTACATCAATTGTTGGAAATCAGATAAAGAAGACATGGACTCAATGGCGCTGCCTAGGGCCCACGATGCATCCAAATACGAACCCTCATGCTCTATCTGGTTCACAACCGTCACCACCTCATATGGATCCAACCCTGCCCATCAAGCAAACCATCACGGAGAGAACATCAATAATATAATATTATTATGGAATCCCCAAGACGTACGTACCGAATGCATCGACCAGCAAGGTGTACTGGTATACGAGGTCCATGCACGTATAAGCAAGCACGTCTTCGTCCATGAGCGGGAATGTGGTTTTGGCCTCCTCGTATGTTGTCTTACATGCAAGCTCCGCCACTATCTTATAGTCTATTGGACGAACCTCGCCGATCGTTTTGTTTGAGTCCGCAAAACCAGCCTATACACACACACATATGCATTTGAATTCATTAATTACAGGGGCTGAATATATAATTGTGTATTATAAAGCAATATGAATATGAAGGAATATTGCGCCGCATATATACGTTAATGGCTAGGTAATAGAAAGAAGTGGCCATGTAAAGAGTTTTCTGGCCCGGTCCTCCTCCACCGTTCCAAACGCCCCCAAATGTGCAGTTCTTATTGGCACACGTGGTGTTGAAATCGAAAAGCTGCAGCACCGTGTTCCTGCATCGACTGTAGCTTGACCCGTTCGCCGGCGCCGTCGCTTTGTACTCCACATTTTCGTATTCGTAGGTCCCTTCACTCCCATTTCAAATCGAGTAACAAATCAGAATCCATGCAGTTGCATATATATGGTTGTTTAGAAGGGAAATTAAAGTTTGGATGGATGTAATTTTACGTACCATTGAAGCCAGATAAAACGCAAGGGTTTTCAGAATCACCGGTCAGGTTTAAGATCTCTGCACGGGATACTTCTTTGCCAAAGTTCAAGTAACTACAACAACCAAAACGGTCCAAACCTTAACTACTTGAAGGCCATTGTGCTAATCATAAATCATTTAGTAGTTAGTTAATATATAATTAATACTCATGAGAGACAGAGTACGTACCTGTGAACGTAGACGTGGTACGATGATCCATCGAGGTAAATCTTGGTAATGTAAGCGTCTCCGTTAGGTGCAGTTTCAGGAGCATTAGCAGCTACATCCTCTGAGATGGCATAAGCCATCTGAACTGATCCACCTCCCAGATCTGCCGCTCCTATTGTCTCCGCATACTCTTCTCCCAGCTTACTCAGCAGATAGTTCACCGTCACCTGTTCATATGCCATGACCATTAATTATAATCCAAATTCATATTTTTTTAACATATCAATTGTGGGGATGTAAAGAATAATGAAGTGCACTTTAATTTACCCATAGATAATATCCCTCTTGGTTTCCACTTAGTATGGCAATTGCATCGTCAGACTCCACCATAAATGAGGTATTGCTCTTCACCATATCCCTAACCTTGACATACGTACACGACAATTATTTATATTAATAAATAAAAATTTAAAATAATAAACGGATAATTAATTGATGTTATGACGTTGAAGACAAGAATATATGGTAGCATAAGCGACAAAACGTTGTTCTCATGCCCACAATCATGCGTTTCATTCACATGTAAAATATCATCTTGTTTTCCCCCGAAAGTATATTTAATTAATTCCCGTAATAAATTAAGTAGCTGAACAACCAAGCGGCGTCTCTGAGAAGAATACAGAACAAACAACTATGATTCCATAACACCATGATAATGCCGTAAATAAGTGGGAAGAATTGAATGAAGAGATAAAGTCAAAAGGAAGTAATAATTATAAAATAGGAAAACATGATGGAGGAAAAGGAAGAAAAAATAAGGGAGGTAGGTGTAAGCATGGGGAAGAGGTACGTACTGCCTGCAAGATGAGTTCGGAAGTATTGGAACCCAAAGCTCTCAAACCCGCAGTGGCCTGCACCAGCATGCCTGTAAATATAATGCAAAAATCAAAGAAACAAACAGAGTAACATTAACAGAGGAGGAAGGTGACCCCAAGCCTGAGCGGCGTCACGGACCGATACTCCTCCGGCACAACACTTTCCGCTTTCCTCAACAACGGCAACAACGATTCCGCCGCCGCCTCCGGATCGTCTGCGTACGAACTCAGCCCCGGCGTCACCTACATGTTCATTTCTTCATGCTTTACAATTACGTAAAATTCACACTCCAACATCATCGTCAAGATATATATGAATCTAATTAAGGACCTTGTAGTAGTACTCAAAATCATCGCCGATTTGAAGAAGCTGCAAGCTCTGGTTGAAGTGGAACACGTGAATGCGAGTCCCCGTGCTGCCACTGTCCAGTATGACTGCGTATGAGGAGTTGGAGGAGCTATTACTGCCACTCATACTAACACCGCTGGATTTGTGGCGGAGAGCCCCCAATTTCCTATGCACGTCACCGCCATGGCACGACGACGCTGTCCACAGCACCAGCAGGCACCATATCCACACTCCTACTCGCAATTCCATGTTTCCGCTACCACTTCCTCATGCCTTTCCAGTTTCTGCTACCACTTCCCTTCATTTATATCGACACTTCTTATTTTTTTTTTAAACATGTTATTGTATTTTATTATATATTTTTCCATTGAAATGAAATTTATTGTATTCTTTTAATCACCAATAAAAAAATTATGGGTTAATCCAACTTTTGTCCCTCAAATTTCTCATTATTATAGTTTTGTTCTATCAAATTTTAAACTATAAGTTCTGGCACTTCAATTTTTTCCCTTACTAGAACGTTGATCATATAATTTAATAAAAATATGGATTATTTTATCCTTCAAGAAACCAAAACCCAATTTGAGAAACTTAAGTAAAATTCGTACAAACTTAATGAATTAAAGATAGTATTAACTAAAAAATTACACATCATATAGGATTGGAAGTGCCACAAGAGTTAAAAGGCTTTATCAGTAAAGCTATCAGCTGTGTTGTTCTTGAAGCGACAGTCTCCCTTTGAAGAATACGCAGACAAGAGCATTCATGAATGGATATGCGACCAACTATATATAAAATGGGCTGTCCTTATTAGCATTTCTATCAGCTTAATTAGGCCAAAGCTTCGAATCTAATAACAGTTGTAATTATCATCATCTTGCCCTTCCTTTTTAGGAATTAGGCTTCTTTAATTTGTTAGTTCCAAGAAAAGACTGGTCTTTGCTACAATAACATATTATCACCACCACCCACTTGCTGATTAAGAATTATTTGGTTGAAACCAGCTATCTGGCACTTGCATTAATTAATTAATTAATTATATAATTCCCTTGCTCATATGTGGTTAATCACTTGTTCCTTTTTATACAGTGAACTGTGATGCATGTGATCCCAAGAGACATATTCTGGCTTGTTCAGAGATTGAGACCGTACAAATAAAATAAAAGGACCACTTGCTGCTTCTTTTGCTCCCTATATATGTGCCAAACAACATGTGTGAAACATTGCCTTATTAGTTTTTTAAAATAATGTTTATTCATTACTAGTAACTTTCACCTTTCTTTCAAGAAAGAAAGAAATCATGATTTAGAAAACTCTTAGAGATTGCTGAAAATCTTTCTAACATTTAAGTTGGTTGTATTAAAATTTAATAAATGCATGAAATAAAAAAAAAATTGTATGCAGCTAGGCACGTGAAAAGTAATAAAAGAATAAACATGTTACACAAAAGCTATGCTGAAAATCTGCTTTGTTAATGCCAATAAAGTTGTTATAGTTAGTAAGTAGTTATTACCTTATTATCTATTTATAAGGTTTAGTTGAAATGCTGTTATTGACATGAGAAATTTGTTAAGGGGTGATCTGTAAATATATGTAAGCATGCTTGATAACTTTCAAAACCCAACTCAACTAAATTTTCTTTTATAAAAAAAAAAACTTCTTTGTTAATGATAAACCGTGCTAAGTAATAAAAATTAATTTGGTTTATCATAATTTAACCAGTAATCAGTGAGGTTAACTTTGTACCAACATTTTTTGTTACGAAAAGAAAAGTAAGGTTAACGTTGTGGGTAAAATTCTTTTGGCAGTGGATATTCGGTCTCTCAACAAAATATTCTTTTCTATTTATATAATAAATTGAGACATATAATTTATCCCAAGTCATCTTTACACCGAAAATATTGAGTTTGAATTTGTTCTTCCGCCATAAAAATTAAAACATGTGAGGCTGAGCAAAATCATCCAAATATTTTGATTTTCTTTAATAAATGGAAAAGGGTTTAACTTAATATTTTACAATATATCTCAAATAAAATTACCTTCAATATATATATATATATATATATATATATTAAAGAACAGATCACTCGATTTTCAATTGATATCGACCCCCTAACAAAAGATTCTATATATAATTTTCTGAAGTCATTTTCGCATGGAAAATATCGAGTATGATATCGAATCTGTTCTTCGTATAAGAAACCAAGACATGTGAAGTTGAACAAAACCATCCAAATATTTTGATTTTGGATTTTCTTGAATAAAAAAGAGCACTACTCAATATTTTGAAAGCAGCTCCCTTACGTCTCAAACGTTAAGAAATGTTTCCATACTTATATATATATATATATATTTCTCCAACATATTAAAATATTGCTCTTATTAAAACTCTGCCTCCTATAGCTAATATATATGGAAACATGTCATAGTAAACGGGGAATATTAAACAAAGTAAAAGAGTCGATCAAAGCTGATACGGCTTCAATGGCGGCTCCTAAGGGCCAAGTTGCTTCCACCAGATAATCCTTGTAGTTCCCTTGCTTCACCATCGTCACTTCTTGCCATGGATCTAGCCCTGCCACCACATTCAAGAATCATTATATATATTATTAATTAAAGCAATTCTCTTTTACATTATTATTATTATTATTGCTGATATTTTGATTATAAAAGCCTACCAAAGTCATCAACCAGGAACGCATACTGATATACAAGATCGAGGCACACATATTTGAGCACAATCTTGCGGACTAGTGGGAATATGGACTTGGCTTCCTCTAATGTTGTCTTGCAAACAAGCTCTACTGCAATCTTATAATCCACTATTCGAATTTTGCCGCTGGGCTTGTTTATGTCAGCAATTCCAACCTATGAAAAATGAATTACTGTATCACAAATCAATGAGGATTAATTAGCTTCAATAATAGAATATGTGTGTGTGTGTGTGTGTGTGTGAGTGAGTGAGTGAGTGATAGAAAGAAGTGGCGAGGTAGAGGTTTTTCTGGCCAGGTCCTCCTTCACCGTTCCAGATGCCACCGAATGTGCAGTTATTAGGGCTACATGCGGCGGTGTCCCCATGACAGCTGTGCTCAAACAAAACAGAAAAAACGAGGTCACTAAAGAGTCTGAGTCATTTCGTGCATACCATGATGCCCTCTATATATATTACTATTTTCATTTTTGTCTTACAAAATATGTCTGAGTCATTTCGTGCATACCATGAGGCTACATGGAGCTTTTGAATCAGTTTCGGGTCAGACCATAAAATCAACTTAATGAGGTTGCTTACCCGACAAGTGCAATCTCCAAAGAGAAGGAATGCGCCTCTGGGACTTTCAGTACCATATGAATCTACTGCTCCCAAGAAGAGAAACTTGCCTCCTGTTACTCTTCTGGTCCCAAGTTGGTGAAAGACATTTTTGTTTATCAAATTTATAAGGTATAACACCTCTGGGTTTCTATCTCACAGTATCACGCCCTAGACGAGAACGCAGCAGAACTGTAATTGGATTCTGATTGCTGTCTCCTAGACACCCACACCTGGATCATTTTCTCACGCCTGTATTCTGGGATGAAGCTTTTTCTCTTGCACCTCTAAATAATATTTGCAAGCATCCTCAATTTTCCCATTAAAACACAAGCCGTGAATCAGTGCAGTGTAAGAGCTATGATCAGGGTTGAATCCGTATTCCCTCATCTCACTCCATAACTTAGCAACATATAACTGGCGCCATTGGCAAAACCTCCTTATCAACATTATGTAAGTCTCAATAGTTGGGTTGCAACCCGCCTCTCTCATCTTGATCCAAAGTTCAAATACCTCCTCTTTAGCCCTTAAAACACGGAACAGAGCATGATAAGTCTGAATTGTAGGGGACATGCCCCTTTCCACCATCTCATATAAAATTACTTTGGCTTCTTCAATTAAGTGAGCTTTGCAAAGAGCCTTATCCATGAATTGTATGTAGAAACAGTCGGGACAAATCATCATCTTTCATAATTCTCATAAGGTTGACAGCTTCTTTTACCAACCTACCTTTTGCGAGAGAACAAATGACAGCGGTATAAACGACCCTATTTGGAGTAATCTTCATTTTCCTCATCTGGTTAAACAGTTCGAGCACCTTACCGAGTTTAGAAGCTTTTGAATAGCAAGACATGATACAGGCAAACGAGACGACGTCATATTTGATTCCTCTCCTACTCATCTCCTGCCAAATTCTCTGCGCATGAAATGTGCTAACAATCACATTACACCATCCATCGAGGATACTGTTAAAGCTTTGGGTATTATATGGGAATACACTTCTGAGGCGGAAGAATAGGTGCTCAGCATCCAGCACATTCTTGTATTCACAAAGGGCAGAAAGAAGGCTTTGAAATTCCTCTAATCCAACTTGAAAGTTAAATTGTTTATAAGCACAAAAAGTATTTATAGCCATCCCAACATCACGTACAGCACAGTATTGTCTAATCACAATCAAAAGAGTTCGAGGAATGACAAGAGATGGACCAGATTTACCTCCTCTCATCTCCTCAATTAATGGCCAAGCAATGTCAAATTTCCTCATTTTGCCAAGGATACATATCATAGAATGGTACTCACGAATTGAATGAGCATAACCTGGTTGCTTGCCAGCCCAAGAGAAAAAGGTGAACGCTGCTTCCCAATCATTGCGAATTATTGAAAGGATCTCCGCCACCAACTCAGGTGATGTTGTAATATTGCACTGCTCAAGCTTGTATTTAATTTTAGACAGTCTGTGCCCTGAGTTATAAATTATATTCAAAATGGTTTTCACATCTTCAGCAAGACCATCCCTACATTGGCCAATGTAGGTAACATTCCTATCATAATATTTATCTTATCCCCATCACCTAAGGCCTCATCCAATCTGAGTTTAGGGGAATCAGTTGACCGTCCAAAGTTTCTGGTTGGAGATGAAGAACAAAAGAAAAGTAGCGAAAAACCCAACTTTGTTGGAGTTGTGGAGGACTCAGACTCAAAAGGGCGCAGGGAACTGAAAGCAGAAGTCAGGGGCTGCTCAACTATATGGTTGAAACTAACTGGAAGTAAGTTTTGCTAAATGCATGGTACCATTAGAGAGAAAACAGATAGCTTAGATTTAATTGTGATCATGTGTGGTAGAAATTAGAAATGCAAAGATCACTGCTGTATATTAAAAAAGAAATATGATAATCAAAAAGGCTCCGGTAGATGCTTAAAGTACTGCACAGGCAGAACGGCCACTTTCTTCAATTGTAAAACTGAAGTGGAAGAATGGGAGAATGTCCGAAAGAAATGCAAACCAAATTGATATCATGGAGAGCAAAATGTGTGTATACTCCAAATCTTGGTGCCCCATAGAATAAAATTTTTAAATGCTTCACAGAAACTCAATTACATTGATAGAGTCAGCAGCTTGCTAGTTGATACTGCAAAATACATTGTGAATGAATGAATATTAGCACTATCAAAGCAGCATGCGCAAGTTAAATGAGCCAGCCAACGAGCCAGCGTTGAAAAAAGAGAGAAAATACCAATAAAGAAAATGGCCCTCCCTGCTATACAACTTTTCCTATTAAGTTAATGGCTTTGCATTTGAGAGGACAACAATTACAACTTTCTAACAATTCAAGTGAAGAGAAGAAGGAGGATACAATTTCGCATTCAAGTTAAAAATAAAAATCCAGTTTTATCAGATAACTTATAAGGCTGAGACATTAAAACTAGAGATAATAACTACACGTACAAATATCAAATTAAATTACTATAAGCTGGTAGCTAATCCAACAATTCCAGAGCTTTATTGTCAGAATTAGTCCAGTGGAGTAAGAAAGGGTATGAAGCAGAAAAGAACAATAGATTCTCAAGTTGTGTTTAGACTAAGCCTACCAATATTGTCGACATGCCTTTAATAAACGGCATGCTTCAATCATCAATCCAAACCACATGTTGAGCATCACATATGATTGGATATTTGGATTAAAATTGGCTTGAATAAGTCTAATATCTATTTCAGATGCCGGAATAGAGATACGAATCATCTATATTAAAGGACCATGTGGTCTGATTTATTATTGTAGAAAGAGTATTGTCCGCTAAAAAAACACAACAAATAATTTCCAAAATACATGAACGGTACTCAGTTCAACAAATAATTTTCGCACCCCTATTTTGATATTAAAAGAACCAATACAATGATAATTCACGAAGTGATCAACGGTGATTTATGGAAACGATAAAACAAGGTCTGTGCTTATAGTCTTTGTTTATGTTTTGCCTCTTCAAACACAAAGTAAGCTACGCCCTACTCTCTAGCACAAAGATAGAATACTGTAAATCAAGATACAAGGGTTTACTTTGTGAAGGAAAGGGAGACATTAAAAGCATTTTAAAGAATAAGAAATCAGTGGGTATGGAAGAACGCAACCTTACCTCTCTTCTCCAGATGATGATGAAGATCAGGGCGACGGTGATGGAGACTTAGAAGAGCACGATGGATGAAGAGGACTACAGTGGGCGACGAGTGAATGAAGAGACCACTCTATAACGACAAATAACCAGCGGCACAAGGACGGCGAGAAGTGTTAAAGAAGTGAACGGTTGGCAGCTGCGCCTGGGAGGTTGGGGTCGATGACCCTGACTCAGGAGCGGCAACCGAGGGGCAGAGAGTGGCTACTGCAACAAAATCGCGACAGACGGCTAGTTGGATTGAAAAAAAAAAACGGTCAAATTAATTTTTATTCCTAAAAGCTACGGTTTGTCTAAGGGTGTATTTGGATTAGTTTGTAGAGAATAAATTTTAGAGAGTATAAATTCTGGAGAATAGATTTTAGGAAGAATAGATTATAGGCAGAATATATTTTGGGTAGAATAGATTCTGGAGAATAAATTTTGGGAAGAATAGATTCTGGGAAGAATATATTTTGAAAATAGAGATGTTTGGATGATTAATAGTAGAGAGAGGAGAGAGAATAAATAGGAGAGAGGAGAGAGTGTAGAGAAGAGAGAGGAAATAGGAGATAGTGTGAAGAAGAGAGAGAAGAGAGATGAGAGAGAATATAAGAAAAAATAGGGGTAAAATAGTAATTGGATAATTTATAAACTCTTTTACAATTTCAAAATCTATCTTCAATAGCTTATTCAAAATAGTTTCAAATCGAGGTTTTGCCTAAAATTAATTCTGGACAAAAATGACTGTTTGGTTCAAATTTTTTCAAATCGACGTTTTGGCCAAAATCAATTCTAGACAAAAAATTGATGTTTGTGTGAAATTTTTCCAAACCGAGGTTTTGGCCAAAATTGATTCTGAAAAGCTACATCCAAACACGCACTAAGTGTCGGTTTAGATACATGATTATAAAATTAATTTTAAGTAAAAATTTAGTTTAAAAAAATTTAAAATAAATAATAATTTTTATTTAAAATTAATTTTGGTCAAAAACTCAGTTTAAAAAAATTTGAAACAAATAGTCATTTTTGTCTAGAATTAATTTTGGTCAAAACTATAATTTTGAATAATCTACTGAAAATATATTTTGGAATAGTAAAAAAGTTTATAGACTATCCAATTACTATTTTACCCTTCCTTTTTCTTATACCCTCTCTCCTCTCTCCTCTCTATTCTCTCTTCTTCACCCTATCCCCTCTTTTCTCTTTCTTCTCTACCCTATTTCTTCTCTTCTCTCTCCTATTTATTCTCTACACTCTCTCTCCTCTTTTATACTTTAATCAAATAATATATTTTTAGTATTTTATCAATATAAAAAGTGATTATACTACTAATCATCTAAATATCTCTATTTTTAAAATCTATTTTTTCCATAATCTATTTTTTCCAAAATCTATTCTCTCTAAAATTTATTTTCTAAAATTTATTTTCTATAAAATCTATTTTCTAAAAATTAATTTAAACACAGCCGGAGAGTAAATGGAGGACTGGGGAGTGGGGAGGTTCACTACCCCGGTAAGAATGGGGATTCTTTCCCTATGGGCCCGTTTGGATAGGATTTTTAAAACGGGCTTATAAAAAAAAAGCTTTTAAACAACTTATAGAAAAGTGCTTTTGGAGAAGAGATTATGAAAAAAAAAAGTGATTTTGAATAAATAAGTGTTTGGATAGTTATTTTTAAAAGTAATTTTGTTATTGGTAAATTATGAAAAAGGGTATGAGTATTAAATGATGAGAGATAAGAGATGAGAGGAGAGAGGAGAGAGGGTGTAAGAAAAAGTAGGAGAGATGGTATAAAAAAAGTATGGGTAATATAGTAATTGGTTAGTTCATAAGTGATTTACTGTTCCATAAACTATTCTGACCAGCTTATCTGAAATCTTGGTTTTAAACTATAGTTTAGTCCAAAAAACTATTTGAATAAATATAACTATTTATTTTAAAATTTTTTTAAATTTAAATTTTGAGCCAAACTTTAATTTTAAACTAAGGTTTAGTATTTTTCAAACATGCACTATATCAGGTTTCAGTGTCGCTCTCCCTAACGACCGCGTCGTTTTAGTGCGATGAGAATTGGGACTTTTGTTTTTTTTTTGTTCAAAAGGTGAGGATTGGAGAAATTTTCATGTTGAGAAATAAGTATCACACAACAAGACCAAAGTTGAAGATACGTATTTTTGTAATTAATAATGCCCGTGATTTTAGATTACATTTTTCAGTTAAAATAATTTATTTTTACAATTTATAATTGCTTTTACATGAAATAAATAAGATTTTACTTCTTATGAGAAAAATAAAAAAAATATTATTGTAAAATCCCAAAGAAATAATATAATTATTAGAAAGTCTAAACAACATAAACTCTATTATCATTTATTATATTAAAACTTATCATTGTATACTATTAATTTATTATAAGATTTTTCAGTTAAATAGCATGAAAGTATTGAGTAAGGAAGGATGTGGGCATTCGTCTTCAGGAACGGGATTCCAAGGATAAACTTCCATTACGAATGAAATCGTTCAATTCGAGGAACAAAACTAACGTCGTGGTATCAACATTCTGTTGTGTAATTGTGTTCATCGGTTATGACAACTGAATGAATCAATAGAAATGAATCAGCCTTCTGGAGCTGTAAATAAGATATCCTGTGAAACTAATCAATTACATATGAAAAATAATGAGCTATCTTCTCCCATTATTACTGAAATGTAAACTCCTCCTATTCCTGATCTCAATTTAGCCAGATGCCATTTCTGATCATCGTGAAATGGCAGCATTTAACCTCAAAATTTTGTGATCAAACTCGCGTGCCCCAAAGATTTAGGATGAAACTGGCTTTCACTACGCAGATGATACGGCTTCAATAGCACTGCCTAGGGGCCATGCTGCTTCAACAAGAGCACCATGATATTTAACTTGCTTCACCAATGTAATCTCCTGCCGCGGATCTAGGCCTGGAAATAAATGGAAACAAACCAATCAGTTCAAAAAGACAAAACCACAGGTCAACTTTTGCAGAAAACATCACAACCAAACTACATGCATAACTATTCCACGTCTAGTGCATACTTACCAAACCCCTCAACAAGTAAAGTATACTGATATACAAGATCCATGCATAGGAATGGGAGGTTCCCCTCATCAACATGTTTATAAGTAGATTTGGCATCTTCAAGTTTTGTTTCACAAGCTCGCTTGGCTGCTTCCTCAAAGCTCACAGGACGAACTTCGGCAGTCGGTGATTCTGAATCAACAAAGCCCGCCTATGAATAAAAAATGTGATTAGCATGGTAATATAGCAACACTAAAGAAGACTAACTTTAGCACTATTTCCAAGTTTGCAACAATATAAAAAATACCTCAGCAGCCCGGTCAAAGAAGAATGAGGCAACAAGAAGATTTTTCTGTCCATCCCCTCCTCCACCATTCCATATGCCACCGAAGGTGCACTTCATGTATGTACAACTTGACTCGTTAACTTTGAGAGCCTTGAGAGCTATACTTTTGCATTCATCCAAGCTGGCACCAGAAGGGTTGGCTGAGGCCTTAAACGACTTCCCTCCATAGTTGTAAGACCCTGGGAATAACGAGAAATTCATTGTCATTGGCGTTCTATGCTACATGAAGAAGTATTTTAAAACTTTCCGCACATTACGGTAAGACACCTTTTTCCCATAAAATTCATGGTTAAAATGAGAGAGGAAAATGCAACTTGGCGACAAATAAGCACCAAGAGTGCAGAAAGGAGAAACTATATTTACCATCATAGCCAGCTAGGATACAAGGGTTCTCAGAACCACCAGAAACCTTCAAAATCTCTGCACGAGCTGCCAGTAAACCATACCGCAAGTAGCTGAAAGGCAAGGTGTTAAAACCGATTAGCCACAGAAGATGGTATCACAGAATATATATGTAACCAACTGTCATTACTCATTAGTAGTACAGTGTAGGATCCTAATAAGTAATAAAGACTAGAAAGTGGAACTAGTCAGGTCCATGACTTAATTCCCCGCCAAGTTATATGCCATAACAATTCACAGGGGCAAATCTAGAGCGGAAAGAAAACCTGTGAACATAGAGGTAATATTTCCTTCCCCTTAGGAACATCTCCTTGACGTATGGGTCCTCCCCATTCAGTGATTTAGGAGCCTTGTCAGCATCTGTCTCTGAGATGGCATATGCCATTTGAACAGATCCCCCTCCAAGATCAACCACTCCAACTGTCTTCGAATAATCTTTTCCTAAGTTTCCCAATAGATAGTTAATGGTAACCTGAAACATAAAAATAGACAAACAATATACCACATCTGCTCTTCAGAGGATAAAATACAAAAGATCCTAAAATTTCTACTCAACTTGATGTTCATATTGAGTTTTTTAACATACTTTGTTTCATGCAAATGTTCTGTTACAGAGTGAGACTTTAGTAGCTCAGAAGAGCCAAAGAACGTTTATGACATTTATGGTATATATAACTATATTAAAAAGTATCAGGCAGAAGTTGGATTAATTTTTGAATAGCAAGCAGGAAAGAAAGAAGCCAGAGGGTAACAAGCATCATGCTTTCAACTCAATACTCCATTTGGCCCAAAAAAAAAACTCAATACTCCATTAATGAGTCATGACTATACTAAGCAGGATGTCGTATATCTGCAGGCTTGGACTATTCTTTTTGCGAAAAAGTACTCAACAAACCTAGTATACAATAAATTTATAAAAGAAGAAAAGGGATAAAACGGGTAGTGAGAGAATTCTATCCACCTTATCTCAAATCCTTTATCATTCCGTCATGACCAAAAACTTAATTTAACCCTACTCCTATTACGCATTCTTGAACCCCTCTGTGCACTACTCAAACCATGAGATAACCATTAAGTCATAAACCATCCAGTAAATCAACAAGCGAGAGATTAACATTCTGACCTATGTTAGTTGAAGTTTCTATTTCATGCAATGATGAGTTCATGGTAAATAACATAAAGTTCTTGTTAGAGTTAATGACTTAAAAATGTTGAGTTGACAGCCAACGAAAACTGCAATTGGATAACACTATTACACTAGTACAATAGTGGCAGGGACTTGAAACCAGTTAAACAAACTTAAATGATAAACCAATAATGTTACTCCCCAATTCATCTTAATTTGACTAAAATGAGAGCCAGTATGCCATGGATTCGTTAATCAATCACTAAGGGATATTACACGTTCTGTCATGTACATGAGGTCTAAATCATACACACATGACACGTGCAGTTTTCAAATAAAATTTTGGAAAAACTAAGTTCATGAATCATACCCATTGAAAAGCACCTTCTTGGGTTCCATCCAGCACAGTAACTGCATTAGCGTCAGCTTTTAGAAGGCTCCTATCCTTGAGCAAATCCCTGACCTTAAAATATGGAAGTCAGGAGTCAGAAGAGCGGATACAGCCGCTGAATCTTCCAAATATTAAGATGTAGGATGATTACCGCTTGCAAGATCCTATCAGAAGCATCCCCTTCCAAAGCCCTCAAACCTGCAGTTGCCTGCATTAGCATAGAAATTCAATTTTCCTTCTGAAACTCGCAAGTTAAATTAAGATATCCTAGTGCCGTAAATAATAGATGTAGGCCAAAGGGATCAGAGAAGCACACCCCAACTCTAACAGGTGTCTTGGGGCGCAATTCACGGGGAACAACACTTTCCGCCTTATCTAAAAGAGAAACCAGAGACTCGGCTGCCTGCCTTGGATCTTGGGCGTATGCGCTTAGACCCGGTTTAATCTATAGCAGGAAAATTAATACCGTAAGAAGTTAAAAGGATGAGAATTGGCATGAATGCGTACAATCAACGAAGGATAAAAGCAAAACCAAAATAAAATATGTCACCTGCAGGAAAAGCTCGAGATCTTCGCCAATGTAAACGAGATCTAAGTTCTGGTCAAAATGGAAGACATGGACACGGCTGCCTGAACTGCCAGCATCGAAGATGACCGCGTAAGAGTTGGATGATTTGTGATTGGGAGACATTTTACGATGAGTGAGAGCATAATCCTCTATGGACTCATTTGAAGAACTAGAGGGCATTAAGTAGAGCACAAGAGTAATGAGGAGGAGTGGGACTGAGACCACGAACAAAACCCCGCGAAACCTGTAGATCTTATCGGAGAAGGACTCTGGACGGCCGGGACGCTTAAGCATTTTGCTAGATTCGTTTTCACTCAAGCGCTGGTCAGAGGAATTAGACGGCGGAGAAGTCCCGGCCTGTCCTTCAAAAAGTTCAGCCGCGGACGGTGATCGATAACGGATCTGACCGTTGACAGTGGCAGGGGGACCCTTCAACTGCTTGGTTTCTTGTAGAGGCTCCAGCTCTGTGTCTGGTAATTTTCCACCAACGATCTATCTCCGGCGGAACTAAATGCAAGTGCGAATTTCAAGATCGAGAAGCAACAAGCTCATGAAAACCGAGTGAATGTGATATTATTGGTGGCGGTAGGCAATGAGATAACGGCCCTTGCTAAGGAACAAGGACGACGAGGAGAAGAATCTGCCAATATCAGCGAAAGGGTGACATAAATGCTATTTGGGTGTCAGTATGTTTGTGTGTGTCTAAAATGGCCATAAAAAGCGTAACTGTAAATTGGAAAGGAGGGAAACAAAAGTGGAAGAATACCCAATTGGGCCGCCTCCGCGTCGGACTCGGAGGGAGACAAAAAAAAACAAGAGTCGTTCTTCAGCTTCCGCGCCGTCGTACAGGAAACGGAGTGAACGTATCAGAAACGGTTTTAAGAAGAGGCGAAATTGAGGAAAAGTGCTTCCTAGCAAACTCTGCGTTTCAGCTTTAAGATTGAGTATACTCAACAATAAAGTGGAATCAATTTTAGGGCCACTTTTTCTACCACAGAACAAACTTGTAGACTAATTTTTATAAATATATGCGGATGATTATTCTACTTTACCTTAATGGGATTATGACGTGGAAATCTAACCTTAGTGCTCAAGTTTTCCTATGTGGTTAGTTAGTACAGTTACATCTAAATTAACGGAGAGAATGATGATCTAAAAGACAAGAGTAGGAGCGTAGAGTCCAAAGGAACTTTTTTGGGCCAATAAAAAGACCCGCAGGAAAACGAAAAGATCAGGAGGCTTATGCGATTCTAATTAACTAAAAATAGGCATGCTACTGTTCTTGATTTTATTTACTAAAAACGAACAATGCCACCCAAAATCAAGTTTGAATGCATTGCTATGCTTGAAGTTGTTAATTGTGCGGTTGGTAATGAGTTGGAAGGTATTGTGTTTTAGTCTTAAAAGTCGTGTCGTCGTTGATTGTCCCAACAAGTGCTAATTTCATATATTTTGATCAATATAAATATAAATAATTAAAGATGATAAAAGTAAATTAGTTAGAATATATATATAAAGTAAAAATATAATATAATTTAATAAATGAAAATTTTAAGTCAAAAATTTAATAAAAGCATAGACACAATAGATGATTATTAAACTTATTTATACTTAACAATTTTATCTATAATTTGATCATATAAATATATATTGCACGTAAAGATCCTACAAACGATTGTAACTGTGAAAACTCATCTTTATCATTGTACTGTGAATCATGAAGGCGAACCTTTTTCCACAAAGTCCGGATAAAAAATTGAAATTCTTCCTATAGCAGGGCAGAAAGATTGGTGTGTTATCTTGTTTAGATTTGCTTCACAAGTTAAGAAGGAGTAAAACTGATGAAATTTTCTTGTTCTGTTTACACAATTCCAGCTAATGAAGTTTCCAATAGGGTTCTTATGAAAAATCTTTTGTAACCCCTGAAATGAGTATACGAAGGTAAGTACAAGATTAGTAATGAATTGATAACCCCAAGCCCTTGACAAATTGAGGGGGGGGAATATAGGGTTTGAGAAAGAAATATTTCCAGCCCTAACATTCAAAAGAATGAAAGAAAAAAACATTTTCTTGATAAACAAAAACAAGAAAGACTTCTGAAGCTTTCTTTTAAAACAAGATTGATACTTGATAAATGATAACAGCAACTCAGAATAAATCTACTGCCTCCAAGCACAGACCAATTGTCAAACATAGAATGGTCACCCAACCTGATTCTAAAATAGCATATCCTGAATTATTGATATCTAGGACTCGTTAAATATTGGAAACACTGTCTTTTAAAACACCAATTTCACAACTATCTCTAGAGAACTATAAAACAAAATCATGTAGCGAACAATTCTTGAGTGGTAGCATTACCTTTACTAGAAACTCAAGTTCGTAGCAACGGATTAACCAACTGAACACCCTCTTCCACTCGTATATTTTAAACTGACAAACATAAGAACACCAAAATTAAACTAATCAAGTTAACACTTAAACAAAAAGGCTCATTTGGATTAGCTTTTAGATAGGAACTTATAGAGAAAAAATTATTTAAAAGTTATTCTAGATAAGCTATGATTCAGAAGAACTTATAGAAAGAAATGATTTTGAATAAATGAATACTTGGATGATTGTTATTATAATAATTTTTGTGATTAGTAAATTATCAGAAAAAATTTGAGATGAAAAAATATAGTTAAATTACTGTTCATCATCTTCATCCGTCTAGTAGATCTACGACTTCCACTGTCTCCTGATCTCCATGAGTTCCAGATCTCCCATATATCCACATTTCCCAACAATGACTAGCACAAAAGAGGCAACAATGACAATAAAAAAGAAGAGAGAGAAAATAAAAGAAGACACTGAGGCGGAGAAGATAATAGAGGAGAAAACAGAAGACACGAAGGCAGAGAATAAGAGAAAGAAACTAAGAGAGGAGAGATAGTGTGTTAGAAAAATAAGGGCAAAATAGTAATTAGGCAGCTCATAAGCTATTCCCAATAGTTTATCCAAAATCATAATTTAAAACTACGATTTGGTCCATAAACCCTTAATAGGAATGTTTGTTTTAAAATTTTCCCAAACTATAGTTTAGGGAAAAAAAACTATTTTAAAGCTATAGTTTTGATTTACCCAAACCCCCACAAAACTATTTGCAAAGCAGAGTAACCAGCTAAGGTAGATAATATAGAAGAGCAACATAATATATTGAATCTTGAATGGATAATGAAGGCTCAACCAACACTAAAAATGCCACCCATTCACACGCGCATGAAAGCATAGGCATCCATTAAAATATCTCGTACGCAATAGGTGGAAGCTCCAGTGAATAATAGTTTGTTACACAGATACCTTCAAGTTCTTCAAATATGATTTCCTTTGGCAGGTCAGATGCTGCGGGGTATTCAAAACTGCAGAGCAATTGAAAACATGCTTTTAGTGATGGGTTAAATCTTCAACAAAACATGAATGTAAAACAACTCCACTCGACAGGACTAAAATGCATACAAACAGTTTATTAAACTTGGTAAACATAGATTTGATTGTTAAAGTTCTAGCTGTAATAATTACTGGAATCCAGGTACTTGAGAATTAAAAAGAAATATGCAGGGGACAAGCCTTGTGACTTTTAGTATGTAACATGAAATTCGACTAGTAGGGATGTCAGAAAAGTGCAGTCACCCAGAATAAATATTATTGTAGGAAAAGAAGAAAGATACCGGTTGACATTTTCATGTTCAACTATAGTATAATCACAAACAGTGAGCATATGAATTACAAATGGAAGAATAAAGTCAATGGCCTGTTCCAGCATGCTTATGCAACAGTATATTTTTAGCAAGTTCTGATAGATTAGATCAGTCCAAGCACTTGCCACAAGATTCTTTCAAAATAGGCTCCGGCACTTTGATAAACTCGGGACTCAACTCAATTAAACTTTTACTTGTCAAGAGTGTAAAAAAAAAAGTCATTGGTCTCCTCTTCTTCTGACCTCTGCAACTTCCATTATCCCCTCTTCGGAACTCCATCACTATTTATAGTAGATTATTGTTTGTGTATTTTAGAAGTAATTTTCTCATCATAAATTTTTAAAATAAATAACTAATTTAAGAATTATTGTTTTTTTTCCCTTTGATTCAGTCACTGTCACTATTAAAACCTACAATCATATATCATAATCTGGCTTCAAAGATCAATAACTTTGTCTCCTCCTTTTAACAAATTCTTGGCTTCTATAATGCTCGATCACCCTTTTAGTTTAAGCTTTAAAGGAAGTTTGAATTAGAAAAATATAAACTGCACCAAAAGTTGAGTGCTATCATTAACTTCCAACCATTTGTCTACTTGCCACGAGAGTTATATTGCACATTTATTTGTATAGTTTTCTTGTGGATAATTATATAAATGTTTAATTAAATTACACACAATCATATAATGATTAAAATATGTATATTACTCAATCTGAAAATACGTATATTTCATGCTTCCATTGAAAATATAATTAAAAAAAAAGCTGTAAAATTGGTGATTAAGTCTCCTCAATTACAAAATTATTATTCATTATTGGATTTTGATAAATACGTTTTTTTTATGCCAGCCAGTATGTCACTGCCACGTCTTGCCACATGGAAGTCATCCTCCATCCCTTCCCAGGGAGATATTTTTTCGGGGGTTTAGGAAGAATTGAAGAAAAGTAGCCGTTGAGAGGATATCATAATTTCTAACGGCTACTTTCTCATATGCTTTCTAAAAACTATCCGTTGTGCATTCCCAGTTCATAAAATCTCAATTTTTCTCAACCCTCATTTCAAAGTCTCCTTCAGCTCTTCCCCTGTGTTGGCAGAGAGGTTATCTTACACCGCTCTATCAATTTCAAATAGCAGAGAGCAAAACGTTGTGATCTTCTTCTTTTTTTCATCAATCTGTGCAGGAACTTGACAATACCGATTGCAAAAATGAACGACCTCATGACCAAATCCTTTATGAGCTACGTGGATCTGAAGAAAGCCGCAATGAAAGATGAAGTGGATCTGGAAGCTGGTCTTCCTCAATCCGGCGTGGAACTTAGATCTTCAACAAATCAATTGGATACCGACATGGGTCTCTTCCTGGAAGAGGCCGAGAAGGTGAAAACGGAGATTGGGGATCTCCATGACATTCTGGGCAAACTTCAGCAAGCAAATGAAGAAAGTAAATCCCTGCACAAGCCTGAGGCTGTCAAGTCCTTAAGGAACAGAATCAACGCCGACATCGTCTCTGTGCTCAAGAAGGCTAGAACAATCCGGTCTCAATTGGAAGAAATGGACCGATCTAATGCGGCCAATAGGAGGCTCTCTGGCCTCAAAGACGGCACACCTGCCATTTACAGAACCAGAATCGCAGTCACCAACGGGCTTCGCAAGAAACTGAAGGAGCTAATGATGGAGTTTCAGGAGCTGAGGCAGAGGATGATGACAGAGTACAAAGAGACAGTGGGGAGACGCTATTTTACTGTAACAGGGGAACACGCAGACGAAGAAGTGATTGAGAAGATAATCTCAAATGGGGAAGAGGAGTTCTTAAGCAAAGCAATTCAAGAGCACGGGAGAGGGAAAGTTCTGGAGACGGTGGTGGAGATACAGGACAGGCACGATGCTGCCAAAGAGATAGAGAAGAGTCTACTGGATCTGCACCAGGTGTTTCTGGACATGGCGGTGATGGTTGAAGCTCAGGGAGAGAAGATGGACGACATTGAGCACCATGTGCTTCATGCTTCTCACTATGTCAAGGATGGGACTAAAAATCTGCAGACTGCAAAGAAATACCAGAGCAGCAGCAGAAAGTGGATGTGCATTGGGATCATACTTCTCCTCATTCTGATCCTCGTAGTCGTCATCCCTATTGCCACCAGTTTCAGCAGCTCTTGAATTCAAATTTAGGTTGCCACCAGTTACATTAGTTTCTTCAATACTGAGTTGTACGACTCATCGTCGTTTTAGTTGTGTTTGTGACTTGGTGTAAATTCAATTCGTTTCTTTTTAAGGCCTCCCCCTGGGCCATTTGGATTTCTGCATTTAACATTGTGATGTTCCTCAATCCTGCTTTTGATGTTACAGAAAGGAAAATATTACTTAAATCATTGGCCATACAAATCTTTGATTTACTTTCCTTTTCTTTTATCGTCTCAGTCTTTCCCAGCCGCGCACATGGATGAAAGGGAAATTATTATCAGTAACTTCAACTTTTATAGCATTTATTAACGTGCACATTTCTGCCATATCCCAAAACAGTAGTATTAAGCAAAAACTTCTCTTGAATGAAGATTATCCTGTTTAGACTAGATTTTCCTTTCCTGGAAATACTGTATGAGGGTTTCCCCCCTAATTTTAAGGCAAAATCCGGAAGAAAGATCAAATCCTGACGTATTTATTAGTGCTGATTTTCTTTTAGTTTTTTAGGAGTAAATAATCAAAGTTCCACTTGAACTTTCAAGATTACGAGGATAAGAGATTAAAAAATAATTTATTAAAAAAAAAGGCCTTTGTATAGATTTTAAAAAAGAATTTTTAGAAAGAAACTTATAGAAAAGAATGGTTCTGAATAAATGAATGTTTAAATAGTTATTATTAGAAAAAATTTTATAATTAAAAAATTATTAAAAATGATATGATTTTATTAAAAATATGAGAGGAGAGAGGAGAGAGAATGAAAAAGAGAGAAAATAAAGGAGAGAGGTTGAAAAGAGAGAAGAGAGGGTGGAGAATGGGAGAAAATAGAAGAAATATGCTGTAAAAAAAGTAAATATAAAATAATAATTGGACAATCCATAAGTTCTTTTACTATTCTAAAAGCTAATCCCAATAACTTATTTAAAATCATTATTTTAAATCATAATTTAATCCAAAAATTTATTTAAATAAATATAACTGTTTATTTAAAAAAAATTAAACTAAAATTTAAATAATTTTTTTTTAAATTTTAATTTTAGAGTGACAAACGGACACATGACTGAAAATGTTGTTATCCTCCAAAACAAACATAGAAATAGAAATAAACGAAAAATGAAGGAAGGAGAGAGAAAGAAAAAATACTTTTACTTACTCCCTTGTCAAACAAAGAGGCACAACGTTCATCAAATTTAAATTTCGATTTTGATTTAATATGTCTCAAGGTCTATAGCAATGGGCAATGAAGGCGTTCTCAGTCAATAACCCGTATCCTTTTTTGTTTTTGCACAACCCTATTTCAATTTGGGCTGCTCATTCAAGCCTACAATTGAGACCCAATAAGTCAAGTTGGGCCCACAACCTGTCTTGAATAAAACTTTGGCCCAAAATAAAGATTAAATGGTCTAGAGAAGTTCCTGCATCTGAGTAACCTTCTTCCGGAGATACGGAGCACCGATATCACAAATTTGAGAGGCAGTGATGATCAAACTGTTCGACGCACACTGTCACCTGCAGGACTCGAGAATTTTAAGCAAGACTCCCCAGTTAATCAAGGCAGCCCAGGATATTGGAGTTGTTTGCTTTGCTGTTAATGGAGTTTCCGAGAAAGACTGGCACTTGGTTAAGGAGATGAGCGAAAACCATCCTTCCGTCATTCCCTGCTTCGGTCTCCACCCATGGTCATTTCTAGTATCAATCTCCTCGTTTTTGCTTCTTCATTGTCTCCTTTTTGGGTTGAGTACTTGAGTCTATTCGGATGAGCATAAAGGATTTGGGACTTCTCTTTGTGCAGGTTTGTTGCACAGAGGAGCCCCAATTGGTTGACGACCCTGAAAGATTATTTTGATGCTACACCCTCTGCCGCAGTCGGAGAGGTACCCTCTTTCTTTCCGTTTTAAAATTCCGTCTATTGATCAATTTCCATGATTCCTGGGAATTGGTTCAAGACACTGCCTTTGTTTTCTCTCTGCAGCTCGGTGGTGTTGATGCCTTGATTTTAATGACCTGAAATGGAGTTTATTCATGAAAAAAGAAAGAAAGAAGAGTTTCCTAACTACTATTTACTGAACTTCATTTGTTTGTGTTTAACATTTTCTTTTTCATTTGGATGACCACCGTATGTTATTTGAGAATTCACAAAAAAGAAAGCACTAATTATCGAAAGCATGAGGCTAGCGACTGAAAAAGTAACAAGTTACACGTCTTGTTTTTTTTAATAAAACACTGATATATATATATATATATATATATATATATCGAGAGAGAGACTGATTCAAAACATTACAAAGCAAGCCAAAAGAGTATTTCCTCCTCTCATAATCCTCCACCTTTATACAGCAAGGTTGGGGATGATCAGAGGTCACACGTCTTTGTTTTTTATGGTGAAGAGATTAATTCTTTTTTAAACTACCCAAAGTTTTTGCGATGTACCTAGTACTTGTGCATGCATGGTTTCTGCTTTATAGTCTTGCATACAAATCTATGGATGCTTTCGGGCGTGCACATGTGCGTTGCTGAGATTTGTTATAACGTGTGTTCACAGGAATGGCCTGTAGCAGCGTGTGTCACTGTGACTCTAGTATTATGTGCTCAACCATTGTTGTGATAAAGTGTTTACTTTATTTCAGATTGGTGTGGACAAAGGATCTCATGGAAGGCAGATTGATTTCTCAGAGCAGGTTTTATCACCTCAAGTGTTTCATTATCCTCTTTTCTTTCAGCTGTCTGTGGAGTTTTTTTTCTATTTTTTTCCTCAGTGGTCTGGAAAGGTTCTCATGGAGCAATCCATGAAAGCCCTGATTTGGCTTTCTCTTATATATTTATATCTGTATATATCTCAATAGGAGGGTAGATTCCTTGACGGTTTAATAAAGATATATAGGAAGTAGCTTCAGCCTTCATGTTCTGTTCATTCTTTTACTTGAAAATAATATTTGCTAGATTGTTGCTAATGTGTTAAGACATCTCTGCAGGTTCAAGTATTACGGCAGCAGCTTGAACTTGCAAAAGAGTTGAACAAGCCAGCATCTCTCCACTGTGTTCGAGCTTTTGGTGACCTTCTAGAACTGATGAAGTATGAAATTGATATCTCATCTTTTCCTGTTTCTTTCAATTGTTGGTTCCAAAAATTGTTTAATGACAAGTATATGTTATTCAAATGTACAATGTTTTCCCAGACTGCTCAGTTCTGCTAAAGTGAATTCTCATTTTAAGGCTTCTAATTTACATTGTTTCTTTAAAATTTCAAAATTTCCAGGTCCATTGGGCCTTTTCCTGCCGGTTTCATTCTTCATTCCTACCTAGGTTCTGCTGAGATGGTTCCCGAATTTTCCAAGCTTGGTGCTTATTTTTCCTTCTCTGGGTTCCTTATGTCACTAAAAGTAAACAAGGCGAAGAAAATGCTGAAGATGGTAATGTTCATAAGCTCTGATATGTGATCAATCTTACTTTCTCTTATATGTCAAAACTGTGACTGATCTTAACTTTACATTCCATTTAGGTATCATCTGATAGGATTTTATTGGAGACAGATGCACCAGATGCTCTACCAAATTCAAACATAGATTCTATCTTTTTTATTGAAGGAGATGCTTCTCTCCCTGAAAATATACGTGGCTATTCAACTCCATCAACTTCTGGTTCCTCCACAGATGCCTCAATGTTGCTAAAAGAAACGCTTAATCATCCAGCAAACATTCGCAACGTATGTGGTGGCTTATATAATCATCTTTGTTGTCATCTTGTTTATTCTAAAGAAGCATACCCTTTTCTTTCCATTATTCACTTGCAGATAGAAGTTAAGTTTTTCTGACAGTGATTGCATGAAATCTTCTAACAGTAACAAAAATATGTCTGCTAAAGATGAGCATTTTTGTCATATTTTACCTGTATGTATGAATAAGAAAATGGAAGAGGGATGAACTATGAATTACAGTTATTGGGTGTATAGAGGGTAACAAGTCTTTCATCGTACATGATGCAGGTGCTTGATTATGTTGCATCCCTGTTAGAGATCTCTAAAGAAGAACTTGCTGAACGAAGTTTCCAGAATGCAGTCCGTCTATTCTCATATGAAGGTTCCAAAGTGCTTCAAATGTAATCAAAATCAAGACAAGAGTTGGTAGATTGCTTCAACAGTTCTTGGTTTGCTTAAGTTTATATGCCGTATAGTTAAGTCTGCTAAATTTGGTTATCTGCAAGACGTCAATGAAATGATTCATGTTGGTAATACCGAATAATTAGCCACAAGATAAGGAGGACCATGAAGGAGGAATAAGTAGATCTCATATATTTCTATTGGTCAAGTTGCATCAACCCGGTTAATGGATGTAAAATTGGTATTTTGTTTAATATTATGATGTAAAATATTACATGATGGTTTCAGGCTTTCAGCTGTAATTGGATCAATGACAGAAATAACAATTACAAACTTCAAAACTTGAAAAATATTAAGTGGATCAAATTTCAAAATGTGCAATGTGCCTTTCATAATGTTTTTTTTTAGAAAAAAAAAATTGTCTCTACTTCACGTCTTCACCTGATAGTGCGAGAGAAAAAAGATGTTCAACTGAAAGCACTAATTCTATTTTTTTTTAATTACTTTCTTCAAAGTTCTCATTCAATTACAGTAATAGACATTATCTAAGAACAAAACCAGAGCCAGAAAAATGGGGTAAAAGAAGAAGGAAGGCCGAAACCATGGTTAGTGAGTATTGACTATTCATTATGAGCTAAACACGAATCAGGCCAGGGAAATGCATACCACAGTTGGCTGTGTACGAGGATAGCGTATAAGAGAGAGTACGAGAGAAGTTTTGTCCAATAAAGAAAACGGAGAACAGATGGAAGAAGTTCATAATCGTAGAACACACACATTTGCTTCCCCACACGCCACCCTAAACATTTTTTTTTAAAAAAAAAAAAAGTCAACGAAGTAACAATGCGTTATGTGCCTATTTAAATCAAAGGCGAGGAGGAAAGGGTATTGTGTAGAAGCTATTCCATTGGTTCGTGAAATCAAAGTTTGATCCTTGCGGGTGGAGAAGCAGCGACGATGAAACTGTTCGATGCCCACTGTCACCTGCAGGACTCCAGAGTCTTATCCAAGGCACCCCAACTCATCAGTACTTCCCAAGACGTTGGGGTTGACTACTTTACCGTTAACGGTATTACCGAGAAAGACTGGCACTCTGTTAAGGACATGGGCAACACTTATCCTTTTGTCATTCCTTGCTTTGGTCTCCATCCATGGTCATTTCTCTTATTTTTATTGTTTCCTTTTTGGGTTTGAGTTCTTCGGCTGTGGATCAATTAACGTATTTAAGTTCTCTACCTGCAGGTTTATCTCAGGGAGGAGCTCCAATTGGTTCGAGTCCCTTAAAGAATATTTTGATGCTACCCCCTCTGCTGCAGTCGGAGAGGTATGCCTCTCTTTCTTTCTATCCCTTTGAGGTTTTCCTAAATCTTTGTCATTAGATGGATTTCTGCAGTTTGCTCAAAAAACAAAGATGGATTTTCTGCAGCGACTTAATGTGTAACTCTAGTATTGTGTGCTTAACATTTGTTGCAATAGATTTTCTTTTGAAGGTTTATATGTAATACCTGTAATTTATTTCAGATAGGTCTGGACAAAGGACCACTTGCGACGCAATCTAATTTCTCAGAGCAGGTTTTTCCTTCTCTTTCATCCCAGCTGTGTATAAAATGCTTTTACCTGATCATTTCTCTCGGAGCAATCCATGAATGCTCCTATTTAGGAATATGGGCTAGACTGTTTCCTTATGCATGAAGACACCAATGCAGGTTGAAGTATGCCGGAAGCAGCTGGAGCTAGCAAAGGAATTGAACAAGCCAGTATCTGTCCACTGTGTTCAAGCTTTTGATGACCTTCTTCACCTACTGAGGTATGAATATCAATATCTCATATTACATAACTTGGTTTAGTGACAATGGCATTTCAATGATTATTCAAATGCAAAACTGTCACTATATGAGATTGATTCTGTGTGGAGCTTGAGCTATGGTGATGTTCTGATTGACACTTCTAGAGCATAATTTCTAGCTGTTTGTAAGGCTTGTAATGTGCAGTGTCATTAAAATTTCAAAATGGGCAGGTCCATTGGGCCTTTTCCTGCTGGTGTCATCCTTCATTCATATATAGGTTCTGCTGAGATGGTTCCTGAATTTTACAAGCTTGGTAGTTATTTTTCCTTCTCTGGGCACCTTCAGTTTCTAAAACCAGACGACGCAAAGGAAATGCTGAAGACGGTAAATTCCCTAAAGTTGGGTCATGTGATCAAATTTATATATGTCAAAACTAAGACTTTTCTGAATTCATTCAGGTACCATGTGATAGGATTTTATTGGAGACAGATGCGCCAGATGGACTATTGAGAACAAACGTAGATTCTGTGTTTTTGGTTCAAGGAGATCCTGCTCTCCCTCCAAAGCTTCGTGGCAAAACCACTCCTCCTTCCAAGACTCCCCTCTCCATTGATGCTTCAACCTTGCCAGAGGGAACCCTCAATCATCCAGCCAACATTCTCAACGTATGTCGCCTGTCACCGTCTTTCTCATCAACTTGCATATTCTAAGGATTTGTTTCTCCGAAGCACTTCCACATAAGACGAGACAAAACTTATGTTACATACTTACCTTGTACAACATAAAATTATTTCCAAAATACTAATCCAGACACATTCTAAATATGCATACCGTTGACTATTATTCCCCAAGTTGAGTCTCCCGTGAAATTTCTCAGTGGTTGACTTGACTTGCACGCTTCCATCTAATGACTTTCTACTAATCGAATTAAAAACGTATCTATCACGTTTCACAACTGGTGTTGTGTGGAGGACAACACGTCAAGAAGAGGATAATAGTTTTAATGTGACGTGCAGGTACTTGGTTACGTTGCGTCCATGCTGGAGATTCCCAAAGAAGAACTTGCTGAATTAAGTTACCAGAATGCTGTCCGCGTATTCTCGTACGAAGGATCTAAACTAATCCGAAAGTCAACACAATCATGTTAATGTGTACGTACCGACAGTTCTTGGATTGAACTCACATGTTCATGTGCGCCGCCATGCTTCGCTAGTCCCCCAAATTTGGTTCCCTCATTCTAAGGTTATAAATATTTATTGTGATGTTTGCAAAAATGCCTCTCATAATTATCCATTCAACTATTAAGGTTATCTGATGCTGGCTGCTTTCGTTTCCGTTCGTACTTGGGCCCCACAAGGTTATCTGATTTATTTGTTACTATGTTTGTAATAAAATCCAATTTGTTTGTACCATTTTATCCTTTAGTAAAATTGTCTTATTATAAAAAGAAAATTATTGTATTTTTCCTTTCCTCCTTCCAAAGTGAGAACGTTATTGCTCAAGTACTCTACATCATATTGTTATAGAGGCAAAATAGAATCGAGCTCACTTCAACTAATTTATCAAAATTAAAAAATAATAATTAACTTATTAAATTTAACTTATAGCTCATTAAATTTGTTTTAAACTAATTTTTTTAATTTTACCTATATTAAATGAAGTTTTTAAAAAAGGAGAAAAATAAAATAATTCACATTTAACTATTAATTATAAAGATAAAATTAATAAATAAGCATTAATTATTATCCAAATGACTTATATTATGGATTAAAAAATTCTTATAGAAGTAAGGAATGGGTGAAATATTTTTTTTTTCAAACACAAAACAGTATCAACAATTGATAAAGGAGGGAGTATCTAACCCTAGCCTCAACAATCAATTGTTTATATTTGATAAAGGAGGGAGTATAAATTTATTAAACAATCGCTTAAAAACTCATTTATTGGTTCATGACCAATTTCTTTTCTTTATTTTCTGCCATCGATTCATGGCCAATTTCTAACCCAGCTGATTTCTTGACAAGATTTCCATGTACATACATTCATTTATACACACATCTCAATATTGAAGTATGAATCATATATTGAAGTATTGAAGACTGACTTGCTAATTAATTAATCTCTCTCCCCCCTCTTCCAAAGATCAAAGATAATTGGCATACCTTGTAAAGATTTATATATTGAAAGCGCATTTCACAAGAACTTATCCAAGTAATTGTACAAACCAGTATATGAAGAAAATCCTTTCCCTCACAAGCATTTGAAGCAATCCACAGTGCCTTGACTAGACGTACCCGAGGAGAAGCTCCCCCATCATCTCAAGAAGCTGAAAATCTGCAATTATCAAGTTTATATTTGTTCTTAACGTTCTTACAGCTTATTCCACAATTACACCCAAGGATTACCATCATCATTATTGTACCAGTAATCACGTATTTATAATACATACATATATAAATATATATAGAAGAATTAATTAGGAGAATTTGTTTATCTGATGATCTATCACTTCAAGAACTCATGGAAGAGTTTGAGGAATTTCTGCATTTCCTTTGGAGGAAGTGCCACCAAAACATTAACCCCACCACCACCTTCAACCTCATCATCTGGGGGAAAAAAGAGTATAATATCCTTCCTGTGATACACCACTGGACAACTATACTTTGGCTTTCCCCATGGATAATCCACCTCTGCAAACCCTAACCTCCACCACGACGATACCAGAACTTCCCCATTCGGAAAACCATGGTACAACTCTCCCCAATCTATCACCGATCTCGCGTACTCATCCGTCATTCTCACCGCACCTTCACTCACCATCTCCACCAACCGACCAAACGGCCCTCGCTCCAATTCCTCACACTTGGCCGTCGCATACGCAGTCAATACCGCATTTCCCGTGTAGGCCTTCGGCAGCGGAGGATTCAATCGTGACCTAATATCCACAGCATACAGTATAGTCGACGACCGACTTGGATCACCTCCTGCGGATAACGCCTTGCACCTCCACACGAGGGCGGTGACGACGTTGAATCCGGTGATGCGAGCGGCTCCGGTGGCCCTGGCCTTGGCCTCAGCTTTGAGTTGGTTGATGTTGTGGTCAGTTAAGCGGAAGATCTTGAAATCGAGATCCTCGGAGGAGGCTTCGAAGACTCCAGACTCGGGGCCTGTGACGGGGAGGTTACCGAGATTGATGAGCTCGGGGTGAGGGAAGGGAACACGTGGCGGAGATCGAGCGGCCAGAAGATGCCTGTCGTGGCAAGGGGTCACAGCCAAGGGCTCGTTAGCGGCCAAAGCGGCCAGGTTGTCCAAGAAGATCTTGAAGCTAATGCCGTCCAGAGTGGTGTGGCTGGTTGAGATCCCAAGAGCAAAGCCGCCACAGTTGAAGGACGTCACCTGCAATGAAACGACATAATCAATCAATAATTAATTAATCACTATGGTTATGAATTATTAGTGTTGTTTAATTAATATCAGCTCCATTTATCGCATTCCAGATTTCCCTACGTTGAATCACTTCCATATATTAATTAAGTGATCCCACAGCGCCGTTGGGAACTCCAACGTGATGGAAAGCTGATTTTTCGGCTTCCTAGTTAGCACATTAAATTAGCATTTATATTTCATTTCAATAATGGGTTACAAGATTCTTGTAATAGCCATATCTGATTTATATATATATGTCGATATTCAACTTAAATAATTTTCTAACTCGTGCTGGCAAAATAATGACCCGAGTAGTAGTAGTAGTAATTTCCTAATTCCGTCAGTCTTTATCTATTACTACTAATCTTCATGGAATTGAAGGTTTCCCGTGAAGAGCAATTCTACAACTATACGGAACAAAATGCTACTACTTACTACCCTTTCATGGAAGTTAAATCTCCTTGAACGACCTCTAAAACTTGTGAAATACTATACAATTAGGAAGAGATGTGGAGAGTCTCATTTAACACGCGGGGCCCACGAACCCCCTTTCTAAGTTTCTATCACATCTCAGTTCCATCGTCTAAAAAATAAGTAGATCCCTTTCCCTTTCACTTATCGCTACCAAGTCATTCTCAGTTGTCCAAACCAATTGTGCTATATAGCTCGATTACGTTGTTGAATCGGTCTACTTTAATTTTTCAATCATAGTCCTTTAAAACAGGGTTGGAGCCTAATAAGATGGTCTCATTGTTAACATAATTCTGCCAAAATAGAACTGGGAGGGTAGAGCCTGAAGCTAGAAGAGCATAATTAGAACCCTCGAGAGCAACAGTACTACTAATATATTTTATGGAACCAAAAGTCTTCACAAGACATTTTTTTAATATAAATTATATTTTATATTTAGGAAGTCGGAGTATTATTTATTACTGTGATGAAATCACCCAAAAAAAAGCAGACACGTTATTTATTGTTCAGAAAAAGGAAATCATCATATCGTGATCTCAGAACCGCCATGGATAGATGTTTATAGTTTAACAGTGACGAAAAGCTGGAAAGTCAACATGCATTTGTGAGCATTTATGAAAGGATAAGAAAGACGTTAATTTCGAAACTTTAATATAATTATGTCAGACCTCAAAGCAAACCCTACCCACGCCACTCCATGCACAATTATAGAAAGCATACAGATGAGCACAACTCATCCCCGCGCGTCTTCACATGCAGAGACAAAAAAAGATGATCGCGATTTTAAACAAAGGAATTAAAGCATTGGTATGTTAATGTCGTACCTGGAAAACACACAGTGGCTGATCACCTGGTTTGACAAAATCCTTATTCTTATGAACTAACTGACAAAAAGCTGGATTAGGGTAGACCAAGTCTCCTATCTGATCCAACTCCAATTCACTAGAAGCAACCACAAACCCAGCTCCGGCACCGTTGCAGTCTATCTCCAGCCGACCGGTTTCAGAGTTGAGCTTAAGTCTTCCGGCGAAGAAGTCATAGGCCACCAAAGCATCGGCCAGAGCCCTCTTAAACCTGTCGGCTACAATGTCCGGTGGGAAATCCTTATGGGATGCGAAGAAGTGGACAGTTTCTACGTCGAAATTGAGTACCTTGTCTATGTTTGACAAGAACAGGGACTTTCTCTCCGTTTGTTTTGATGGAAAAACCATGGACGAATCTTGGATCCTCACCTTTAGATCTTGAGGCAAAGATGGGGCTTCTTGGTAAATCGTTCCCATCCTCTTCTGTGTATAGAAACTAATCAAAATATGAATACGTGCGTGCCGTTCACCTTTGCTGATCTATATATAGACACACTTGTGAAACTGATGATCAGAATGGCTTAGATTGTGACACGAAGATGGAACAATATAATATATGAAGGAAGGAAAGTGAAGGTCATGGAATAGGGTTGGCATATAAATATATAATACTACTTTGTAGGCATATAAGTGTAGAGTGAGACAGAAATTAAGAACAAGTTTCAGAAAATGACAGGGTGTTGAGATTGTTGTTGAGTGTGTTGTGGAAGTTAATAAAGAAGGCGGTTGGTTGGTTGGCGGGTTCAGAGGTAAAAAGCGTAAGGGTGTGGGAGAATGTAAAGCGTGTAACGGTGTGTAATGAAGGCTAAACTTGTTAGGTGGATGCAATGGAGTGGTGATCCATGCATTTTCCCTTGCTGCTGTCTGCTAATTAACTCATCGACTCTCATTATTATTCTCTCTCTGCGTGGCTACCCATTTCCTGTGCTTTCTTTCATTTTCTGTCGCTTTAATGCTCTCGTTTCTCATACGTTACTTTTTTAACTCAGTTATTAAAAGTCAAAACTCTCACATGGTAAAACCTAATATGATGGAATTTGATTCTTATCTTACTAGATCTCTTCCAGTCTCTTAGGAGTATCTCCTTCAGTCTTGTCTCTTTTAGTGTTAGTCTTCAGTTTCTGCATCTTCACTTGTCTGTTTCGTTTTAGCGCGAGTGATAAAGAAATCAACGGCAAAATAATGAGCTCACAAATTAATATGCAGTACGTGTTAATTGGTTTTGTAATATGATGATTAGAATCTGTTCAAACAACTAAGAACGACTCCTCGTTGAAGAACAGTTTGATTCAGCCATCTTGCAGCAAACATTGTAGTAAGGGGAAAAAAAATAATTGTGCGAGCACTCGAGGGCAACCAAAAACAAAAGGAAATCAAAATGGAAAAGTTAATTAGGAACTTGTTTAATTTAATTAATCTGGTTACTATATTTTCTTCTGAAAATTACATTAATTACTAAGATTTTAACATCTTTCTAATAGCATGCCCCCCCCCACCACACGCACATGCCCGATTAATGTAAAGAGATAGGCATAGCATCATGGGATAAATCAGTGAAATTTGAACCCCATATTTGCAACTTGCAAGACTTTCAGTTTCATATGTAGGCAAATTGTCTAAGTCATCAAATTCTATCCATCTTCCTAACCTTCACTTATTTACTTTCAAGTCAAGTTCCTCTCCCACTAGGGCATTGACTAATACGTATATAGATATAAAACCCTCCATTTAGAGAACTTGTTCCTCAAGAGCTCCCGTCCTCATCAAGCCACCTGTTTATTAACTTGATCCCTTCCTCATGCATTACTAGACCCTGGCCCATTTATGATGCATATGGCCGAAACTTATTAACTCAGCCGTAACTACATTTACTTAATATTTCAAATAAGAAACTGAATTGAGTCAATGTTCATTTCCGGACAATACAAGACACGGACAATACAAGACACAGTACGAGACTTCCCTGGAAAAAAGGAAAGGAATTGTTTGAATATAATGGCCTGAGCGTGTGGGGGTCCTCAATTAAGGCCACCCCTCTCTCTATCTCTGTGGAGTGTGAAGCACGTGTGGGTTTGAGATGAAGATCGTGCAGATTGTTCAAAAGAGGAATAGAAATGGACGCTTAAACTATGATGACCCCTCAAGAGTGACCATGAAAAGCACACCAGAATAAAACTTGCACAAGACAATGTATTCCCATATTATCTCTTCCCCTAACCACATTTTCCAGCTTTTAATTTATATATCTCCACTGTTTAATTTGCCCTTCAAATCCAATTCATAAGGCTCATGACTCTTCCTTGATTCTTACCCCTTTCTAACAGATTTAGGAAATGACAAATGGCCGTTTTCACCTTCACTTGTGACATTTAAAGCCAACACACACACACACACACACACTATATAGCTCTATCAACCCACCCATTTCCATTCCATATGCACTATTACTTTGTTCAGTATATTTAATATTTAGATAACAGGTTACAATGTCCAATGTGCTACATATCTTGTCAAACAACAATTCTCGCGTACCAAATATGGCTTTTGAAATTACTACACTTCAGCTATGGTTAGGTTATGGCTTTAAAAAGGGCTTCTTCTGTAGGCATTTGATGTGTTGAAATCTTGAAAAGTTGAGTGCTTTGACTTCCACAATAAAGAGTAAAATCTTTCGCTTTTTTTTCTTCTTGTGGGACTCAAGAAGTTAAATCTCTTAAAAGCATCCAAAAAGCAGCCCTCCTTATCTAGTACATAATCAATAGACCATACCAATCATAGGTAAAGGGTCCCTTGTTTATTTCCAACTTGCCAATTGTGTCCAAATAAATTGAAGTAGACAGGGATCTATTGAAGTGTCATACAACATAAGGGTGAAAAAAGCTTAAACTAAGTTAGACTTTTGCTAAAAATGTATGAACCCATAATAGAAACCTAAAGCTTTAATTTAGACCTGAGTTTGTGGACTATTTTTTAGACTCAAGTTGAAATCTATGGTATAGGCCTGGCTAAGCCTGAGCAATTTTTAAAGTCCTACTTATTTAGTTATGTTATCTACCGTTTGTTTATGAATAGAATCACTTCTTATAAATTTATATAGTTTATTTCTGCATATATCTATGTAATGTGTATATAAATTGTGCAGCAGCAGCAAGCTAATGTGGTGCATGCATTTGGCCTGCAAATGATGCTATGATTTAAGATCTTCGGTTTGCATCTCAGCTGGCTACGTGTTTGATTGCTTATCACAGCATTGTTACGGTTCTAACGCTCCAAGCTCAGTATCTTCGCAAGTCTTTAAATGAATAGGTCATTTTGATTCTAATCCATGGAACACACAGCACACATCATTATTAAGGCCGCCAAGAGCAGTAGATACTTCCCAGCATCGACAAGTAAATTGTCCTTTTCTCTGCCCCAAAACCCAACAAAGTGCAAAAATGTTTTGCTTCAGCCAGATCCAAAACATCTAAATAGATTGTGGTTATTAATTCTCCCTGCTATATACCAGCTACTTTCAAACATGGATGGCCGTACGTAGCTATGAACAAAGAGCCGCCATTTTGGTTGTTTAGAAATACAACTATGTTTTCAACAAAAATATTAAACTATTTTCAACTGATGATATCAAACTGTACACATAGAAATTCATCATCAGCATAATTGTCGGCTCTAGGAAATGATAATTATTTAAAAAAATATAAAATCAGCTGTGTAGTGCTTATGTAATTAATTAGCTATAGAGAGGATAAAGATGTCCCTTTAACCGATTACTGGGTAAAAAGGAAAATTTCAATACAAAACAACATTCAACATCTCGAACAATGGGCATGTTGGGGGGATTTTCAGGTGACGTTTCGAGAGTTATGTTAATATACCAAGCTCATAAAACAGGGTAATCCATAAAGTGCAATTCGAAGTCTAAAGACAAAAAATTTGGCTGGCCTGGATCTCCTGAACTGAACCATCTTCTGCTCCTAATTTCTGAGGGGAAGCTAGAAAGTGGTAAAAGACCCCACTAGGTCAAAAGGTAAGGTTTTTGTTGGTAGGTACAACTAATTGACACTCATTATTTTTGGTGCGTGCCTGGAGGTACGTATTACTTTAAGGAGTGCACACGACTTTTTCTTGCATCTTACATAAAGATGCTCTATCATTAATCAGATTCAACACTGCTGTTTGGTTTCATCTTGCTTTGGTTCAAGAACTGATGATCGAGGGGAGCATGTATATACCAGCTGATTTCATCGAAGAAGATCAAGTATATCGGTAGTGGCGAGCGAGTTGCTTGACTCAGCCGAGTCTGGGTCCGAGCAACCATTAGCATATCGGTGGGAGCGAGGAGGAAGAAGAATGCAACTCAGCCATCAACTGAAAGATGGCACGAGAAATTCAACGATATGATTGGGCGATTGGTGTTGATGCGGGAAAGGCTTTTTTAGTTTTCATCTCGTTGACTTCCAACTTTTTCAGGGGAAACAAAATTCAAAACCCGGGTTTATGTTTTTGTGTTGGGAATAAAATCAAATAGCACGAGGAAGAATCCGATTTATTGAGCAGCGTTACTTGCATTCTCGATCCAAGGTGAAAAGTTAATTTGAAAATGTTTAGTTACAATTTTATAATTTTTATTATATATATTAATAAAAATAAATTTATAGTTTAATCCTTGGCCTTCATACTCTCTCCCGTCTTAATTGGAAGATAGATTTTGAAATCTTACTTAATTCTAAATATAAGGTAAAATAGGATAGTTAATATATATATTTTCAATCTTCCTCTTTACTTTTTTTTTTGTTATAATTTTTTTAGAAAAAAATTTGGCTCACCATAATATAAAAATATGACAAAATATCCCTTCCTCATTCCTTCTTAATTGCAACAAGTTGTCATATGCTCTTTTTGTTTGTTTGCCATGGGACACACTTTTAGTTATTCAACAATGCTTTATTATCATCATTAGTTTTAATTAAGAGCAAAATTTAGGATTCACACATTTTTCTTGTAAATTTAATGATAGTTGAATATAATTAGTTAACTTTACCTTATAATTAGGAGTTAAAAAAAGTATTAGATGAGCATCATTCTTTGCAATAGATTTTTTTTCCTTTCCTTAAAGGAATTGAATATAATAACACGAAAATAGTTAAAATACTTAAATTTAATAAAAATGACTAACCAATTGTTTACATTTAGTGCATGTATCTTGATTATAATTGATCTAATATAAAGATATATGTTTAGAGAAAAAAAAACCAATACCATCAATAGAAAAATGACCTAAGAGCCTATTTAGATATTCTTTTAAAAAATTGTGTATAGAAATTTTTTTTATTAAAAAATAACTTATAAAAAAGAGTTTATGAAAAAATTATAAATAAATATTTAAATAATTATTATTTAAAGTATTTTAATAATTAATAAATTATTATAAAAGATATAGATAAAATATACTATATTGTTCACTTGTTATATTGCGGGCCTATTTACAAAACTCTCAAATTTAAGTTTTAAAAGGACTTATGACTTAAATTTTAGGTTAGAAAAATTTTAAAATAAATAACTATATTTATCTAAAAATACTTATGGATAAAACTATTGTTTAAAAATATAGTTTAAGATAAGTTGATGAGAGTAACTTTTAGAACAGTAAAAGAGTTTATAGACTACCCAATTACTATTTTATCCTTATTTTTTCTTACACCCTCTCTCATCTATTTTATCCACTATCTCTCCTCTCTTTACTATTTTTCCTCTATTTTCTATCTTTTCAACTATCTCTCATTTATTTTCTATCTTTTTTACTATCTCTCTTATATATTCCCCACCATTCCTCCTTTTTTTCTTCACCACATCTCATTTCTCATACTTTTAATAAAATTATATCATTTTTTATACTTTTTCAATTATAAAAATATTTTTAATAATAACTATCTAAATACCCATTTATCCAAAATACTCATAATTTTTTTTAAAAATCATTTTTTAAAAATCATTTTTTTATAAGTTATCTTTTAAAAATATATCCCCATGCATAGTACTTCCTTTTAAACTATTAATTCGTCAGTTTGCTGCCTTTTGTCACCCATAACAAGTCCCATCTCTTTGCTTTTCCTTTCCTTTTTTTTTGTTTTCATTGTTTATCTTCCCTCTTTTGGCTCTTTTATTCCAGAAACCAGTGGCGACGATGCGACAACCGTGACCAAAGCTTCCACGATAATGACGGAAGTTATAGACAACCACCACCTCCACACGGTACTCACGACAACAACATTGAAAGTAGAGATGAATGAAAAAGTTGGCGGAAGGCAAGACGAGTATAGGAGGGAAGAGAAAATATATATAAAAATAGAGTTAAAATAATCTTTTAATATCTATATATTTTTTTAATATTTTAAAAATTATTTTTAATAATTTATTTAAAAAATATTTTTTAATAAATATAGTTATTTATTTTAATTTTTTAAAATTAAAAATATTTTAAAAATCAATCTTAATAGATACTAGATCCCCTTACCTTGTATTATTTTTATATTTTAGTGAGTTACTGAACATCACATGTAAGAACATTAGAGTCAACTGAAGAAAATGGAATTAGCGTCCTATCATCGCCTAAACATGACGACGAGCATCCACTAGAGTGGGGAAAAGACGGTGAATCGGAATTCACGGGAGATGATTTGACACCAACAAAATTTGGTCTCAATGAGGACTAAAAGGGCTAAAAATAAATAAGTAAAATAAAGAGGCGAAAAACTTAAAAAGGATGGGAAGTAAGAATGAAAGGTCCAATAAGGAAAGGAAAGAATGTGGGAAGGTGGTCGGGTAGCAGACAGGCAAAGGAGTAACCCTCACAAGCGTACTGGTCGGTCACTTGGGAAACGCACGCACGCAGCAGCTGAACCCATCTGACCTCGTAGCCGTCCGATCATATCCGAGATGCTTCCCGGCTGAAGCATCTCTTCCAGGCGTCGCTTCCCCATCCCTCCCTCCTTCCCTCCCTCTTTTCCTAATTTTCACCATAATTACTATTCCACCCAAATTTATAATTCTTATGTTTTAATTATTACACACACACACCCCATGGAATTGCCCCTCAAGGTGGCTCAGGCCGTCCATGTCCTCAATCACGATGTCCAATCCTGCAACCGCGTCGCTGCCAATCAGTGGCTCGTTCAGTTCCAGCAGACCGACGCTGCCTGGGAGGTCGCCACCGCCATTCTCACCTCCGATCACCTCCGCCACCACCACTCCTTCCCCTCCGATTTCGAGGTCGAGTTCTTCGCCGCTCAGATTATCAAACGCAAGGTCATCCCCTCCCATTCCCCGCTCTTTTGCTCACTCTTTTCTTTTCTTTTTAATTGCTCTTCCTGCTCTGCTTCACTTCGTCTTAGGTAACCTTGAGTTTTCTTTGTGAGCATTGTGGATGCACGTGCTGTTAGTGATTGTTTGAACTCAGACGCGTTTAGATATTGGGGCAGGCTTCCCCCTGTCTTAGTGTGTTTATTAAGAGAAAAGAGGCTTCTTTTCTTGGAGATGGGAAGTAAAAAAACGAGGATGTTGTAGTTTGAGCTTTGATATGATTGATGATAACTTCAGACTTTAAGTGGAGTGGCACCAAACGAGAATGCGTTTTCTTTATGCTTTAGCAGAATTCAGAAGTCCTTGTGAATTGTGAGATGTCTTGATTGAGAGAAGTATGTCGAAGCTGTCGTGGGGGTCACGGCAAGAGGGTACATGTAAAACAGATTATTATGTGATCAGTGGGTTAGAAAGACATGGTGCAAGTTAGCGTGGTAGTTTTGTCCACATTTATGGGCAATGGCAGGTTCGTGAAGTCAACGCTGGATTATCTGTTCTGTGTAGTAGATCAATGCTTGTGTCAAATTCCAATTGGTTTTCTCTGTTCGTCCACATCAGACATATACATTAAGTTTGTGCCAATTGCATACATTTCGTTCCTTTGAAGTTTTTTCAGGTTTTTTTTTTTTACATTTAATCTGGTTTATTTGGGCAAAAATATAGATGGAACGGGTGGCATTTACCTTATCCTTTACGACCCGACAGTTTAGGGGTTACTAGCTACCAATATTCGATGTATGAATGTGACAAGCCTAACTTTTTCTTACTTCTGTTTGACGAGGAATCTGAACTAATGACAAAAAAAAAACCATCAGTACCTCATATAGATGCTTCAACAGAATATCCTGTTGCTCATTGCATGTTTCATTTTACAGATACAAAATGAAGGCTATCTACTGCAGTTAGGGGCTAAAGATGCTCTGCTAAACGCACTTCTTCTTGCTGCCAAAAGATTTAGCACTGGTCCTCCCCAGGTGCATTGTTTATCCATCATTTATTTTCATGCTCTTTTAGAAAATAACGATGCCAAGCATTTTTACCTGGTACTACAACATTCTCATGTAGGCCATGAATAAAGCATACATTTTATTTCTGTTTTGGTTTTTTATTGGCTCATTGGTATTTTCATGACAGCTTTTAACTCAGATTTGTCTTGCACTCTCTGCTCTTGTACTTCGAGTTGTTGAGCATGGAAATCCAATTGAGAAGCTTTTTTACAGTCTTCAGAATCTGCAGAGCCAGGATGATGGCAATATTGCTGTCCTGGAGATGCTCACCGTACTACCAGAGGAAGTAGTTGACAACCAACGCACTGATTCTAAAATAAGTTCATCACAAAAAAGCCATTATTGCCAAGAGGTTTAGCAAATTTTGGTCCGATACATTCTTACAGGACCAACATTTCTGTCCATGCCTTTCTCTCTCTCTAACTTCTACGCACTGTTTTCATTTTCATTATGTAGCTTCTCTCGCATACGCCTATGGTTCTTGAGTTCTTGCTGCAGCAATCTGAAAAGAATTTTGATGGTTCTGTACAACAGCATGAAAGGAACAGAAAAATATTGCGCTGCTTGTTGAGCTGGGTAAATAAATTCTACTTGTGACTCATTCTAATTTAAGAAATGGTGCTTATATTATGGTCACACCAGATTTTAGCCACGGACATCTCTGGCTGTGTTTAGCTTGAATGACATCGATTTGTGCTGCTTCATCGGCCCTCCCTCTGTGCCCCTATGTTAAGCTATATCAAAAGTTTTCTGTTGTCTTTTGATACTATGCTAATTGACTAAGCTTTCTGGGATTCAGGTTAGAGCAGGTTGCTTCTCTGAGATTTATCAGGGCACATTGCCAGCTCACCCACTTCTAAATTTTGTATTCAACTCATTACAGGTACTCCATTTCCAATGTGTGCATTTATATGAAGTATTAATGCTTTCTTAAGATTACTTATGCTTACCTTGCATCTGTATTTCTGGGGAAGGTTCCTTTATCATTTGATCTGGCCATTGAAGTTCTTATTGAACTAGTGAGCCGACATGAGGTATGCCTGCTTTTATAGATTGTCATTCAAACTCTTGATTTGCTATGATTGCATGTGTCAATAGATGCTTTATAATTTTTAATGATTTTTCCTTTTGGTATATTTATTGTGCATAAAATTTATAGTAGAAATTGAGTTGTTTGATCCATATTTTTGGGATCAAACATGGAGAGTGAAACACCTTATGTGGGTGGTACCTGAACAGGGTACATTGTACTTAAATACTCTCTCAAACACATGCATATTTCTCTGGTGAGAGACTTAAAGCCCCACCCTCTGAGGTTGGAGTTTCTAGTTCCGCTTGCTTCCTCTTTGGATGAATTTGGGTTGATGCATGGTTAGTTATTGTTTTGCTTATTGGTACAAGTGTCACATCATTTATGACAGTCACAATACCAGGCTAAGGCTACTATTAAAAATAAAATATGAGCAAGGTGGGGTACATTAAATGAAATATTAAATTCTTATTTGCATCCGCATAGCTATGAAGACTATGCCAGGTGAGCAAAGACTAACAGAATCATTGGCTATTTACGGTCATTTTTGTCTGGCTCAATTAGGATATGAAACTAAAACTCCTCATAAAGATTTGTTTTTATTATTTTATAGATGAATTTAGAATGATTACTTTGGCAGTATTCTAGGTGTAAATCTTGCACAGTTTGCATTCATCTCAAAATTCAAATTGTAAAGTCTCTTGAATATGAAGGATCCATCTCTTTTGATCTGTGCTTTTTGTTAGGGGGTGCCCCAGGTTTTATTATGCAGAGTACATTATCTCAAGGAAGTACTTCTTTTACCAGCTCTTTCTAGGGGAGACAAGAAAATAATTGGCGGCCTTGCATGCTTGCTGTCAGAAATTGGGCAGGCTGTAAGTGTTAAATGAGAATTTATGCTCCAAAAGATTGTCATAAGTAATAACAAAAAGTTTTTCAGAAATGTCAAATCCTCTTGTTAATCATTTTTATGTGTTGCCCATTTGAATTTCATTACTTGTGTAAAGTAACATTAGAGAAACATCCTTTCTTCTTGACAAAATAAGTATTTTATGTTTTGTGGAAATATGCCATTGGTGCAATTATATGCTTATTATTTTTATCATTTGTGTTATTTCTCCATCCTTCATGTGTAACTGTGTGTGTTTTATTTAACTTCTCCCCTTCTTTGAATGTATGCTAGGCTCCATCCCTTATTGTTGAAGCTAGTCCAGAAGCCCTTGCACTGGCAGATGCACTCTTGAGGTGATGGCTCAAAAATTAATTTTCAGTTAGTTATTGCTTTAATGTTTTTTGTGCATTTTCAAGCTCCAACTATAACTGGTTTTATGGACTTATTGTATAATGTTCTGGTTGAAATTTGTATTGGATTTAATAACTGAACTGAAGAGTTGCAATTCAGGTGCTTGCGTAAGCATGTTTCACAAGGCCCTTTTCTTAAATTATCACAATTATGCGCATTTTAGTGGGCATACTGCTTCCTGTCAAATTAACTTGCTTAAGAGCTTAACATGCTGAATATGCATGCAGCTGTGTGACATTTCCAAGTGAAGATTGGGAGATTGCAGACTCAACATTGCAGTTTTGGTAATTTTACCTTGGGGTTGACAATTTTTTATTTATTTTGCATTACCTATGTCCTTTATTGTTCATATGCTCGTGGGATCTCTCTCTCTCTCTGTCTCCCTCTGCTTGCTCTTAAATCCTGTTGCTGTTTCAATTTATAGACGCAGCTTTCTGAGTGATCATTTGTGGCAACACCAGTACATGCACTTTTACATCCCAAAATATTTGTGAGAACAATCTTAGATACTTTTGGCTGTATGATATGAATGTTGATAGTTTACATCCTAGTGGGGCATTCAGTTTAGAAATTTTGAATCATATCATGAGCACCCAATACATTGTCTCAGGTCCACTCTTGCAAGCTATATTCTCGGCCTTGATGAAGATGGCGCGAAAAGTAGGAAACATGTGGAAGGCATTTTTTCATCTGTGTTCTCAGCATTACTTGATTCACTTTTATTGCGTTCTCAGGTTTCTTCTTTATCTATTTGGTTTTTATGTGTTGTTGCTTTTCATTTGGTGGTATCACTTTTATGATTTCTGTCCCCCTCTGCATACTCTTAAGTTCTCTGGTCCACTCTTGCAAGCTATGTCCATACGATGTAGTGTTTTTAGGAGCACATAGCTTCACTAATTGATCTTCATGAATTTTGTTATTAGTTGTTGAGATATCTTATATTTTAACAGATCTAATGTTCTAATTTTCTCTTCTTGGGCACTTGACAGGTAGATGACTCCACGTATATTGATGATAGCAGAGTGATTGATTTACCTGATGGTCTTCTCCATTTCAGGATGAATCTAGTTGAACTTTTGGTGGATATATGTCACCTTTTAGGATCTGGCATTTTTATACAAAAGGTACTTTTCAAAAGTCTATTTCCTTTCACTTTTTTTAACTCAATTTTTTGTGTAGGTTTGATGTTTTACACCTTTATCGGTGGATATGACTGAATATGGCACTGAAAAGAATAGCAGGGAAGACTGAATCTGAAATTTTATTCTTCTGTACATTGCTTTCTAATTATTCACATATATATACATAGTTGGTCAATTAAGGGGATCGGATATCATGGGATTGATTTATAGAGGGAAATCAGGAAATAATTATAATTGAATCTCCTATAATCTCTCCTAATTAATTCTTTTGATTCCTAATTAATTGTAATATCTTCTACAATCTTCTATAATCTCTCCTAATTAATTCCTTTTATTCCTAAGTAATTCTAATATCTTCTACAATCTTTTACACTCCTCCTAAAGTTGGAGTATAGATATTTATCATGTCTAACTTGCCGATTAGATACTCAAATTTATCTCGAGTCAATCCCTTTGTAAGTACGTCTTTTGTCTGTTCTTTTGAGGGGATATATCTGAGGTCAATTGTCCCTTTATCAATTTTTTCTCGTATGAAATGCCTATCTATTTCCAGATACTTTGTTCTATCATGCTGAATAGTATTGTGTGACATATGGATTGCTGTCATATTGTCTAATTGTAGTCTGATAGGTAGCTTTATTGACAATTTTAACTCTTTTAGTATTTGTTTTACCCATAGACCTTTACAAATTCCCAGGCCTATAGCTTTGAACTCAAGTTCAACATTACTCCTAGCAACTACACTTTGCTTTTTACTGCGTTATGTGACTAAATTTCCCCAAACATAGGTTACATATCTTGAGGTAGATTTTCTATCATCTTGATCCCCTGCCGAATCAGTATCAGGTAGTATCTACACATTTCTTTTGTCGGATTTTTTAAACAAGAGTCCCCTATCCTAGGGGAGCCCTTCTAGTATATGAGAATCCTGTACACTTTGTTCAAATGCTTTTGCTTGGGATCATGAGAATATTGGCTCACCACCTTTATGGCATAAGCAATGTTTGGTCGAGTGTGTGACAGGTAGATTAATTTACCATGCGCTGGTATCTTCCCATATCCACAACTTTCCTTATGTCTTCATCGACACTAATTTTGTCAGCCCTTATAGGAGTATCTCTTGGTCTACATCCAAGCATGCCTATTTCTTTCAGGAGATCTAGCACATATTTATTTTGCTAGATACTTATTCCTTTTGCAGATCTTGCAACTTTCATTTCTCCTAGATTTTTAACCTGGAATTCTTCATTTAGTGCCTTTTTGATCCTATCAATTTTTGTTGGATTGTCACCTGTGAGGACAATGTCATCAACATATATAGCCAATATTGCGATCTTCCTATCTTGATGTCTAAAAAATAGTGTGGTCACTCTACCCTTGAATATAGCCTTGAGCTTTTAGGGCTTTGGTAAGCCTCTCAAACCATGCTCAGGGGATTATTTTAGACCATACAATGACTTCTTCAGTCTACACACTTGGTTTTCTTACCAGGGAATTCTAGAGGCATTTTCATGTATATCTCTTCCTTCAATTCCCCATTAAAGAATACATTTTTGACATCCATATAGTATAGAGGCCAGTCTAGGTTTGCAGCAAGAGAAAGAATGATTTTGATGGTATTGAGTTTGGCTACTGGGGCAAACGTCTTAGTGTAATTCATACTGTAAATCTGAGTGAAGCCCTTTGCCACTAACCTTACTTTATATTTATTGAGGCTCCCATTAGCATGGTATTTTGGGGTAAATATCCATTTACAACCTACTGCTTTCTTGTCTTTGGGTAGCTCAACTACCTCCCATGTTTTGTTACTTTCAAAGTCCTTCATTTCTTCCATCAGCGCTCTTCTCCATTCAGGACTGTCAAGAGCTTCATTTATATTCTCTGGTATCCTGATCTGATCAAGATAAGATATTAAAGCATAGTGTGTCGATGATAAAGCCTGATAAGAAACAAATTTCTTTATAGGATGCCTAGTGCATGACCTGCATTGCTTTCTTATTGCAATTGGAAGATCCAGGTTATCAGGTTTTCCTTCATGATTAGGACCTGCTCCTGGTTCAGATTCTTGGAGTGTGTCAGTTGCTTGGGGTGTATTACTTGTCATGTTCATATTCATGTTACGGTGGATATAGACTTGACCCCACCTATTCCCCTTGAACTAGTGTCCTTTTCACTTTCCTTAGGCACCTCATGTACTGTTTCCTCAAAGACAAATTCGATCAAGTTCATGTTGAAGGTATGTGGATTCAGTATCTGTCTGAAGTTCATACCAAATCTCCCCTTGAATTGAAGTCAAGGGATAGAAAGCAACAATTTTAAGGAAGGTGACATCACAAGTGACATAGAGGCGTTTAGAAGCTGTTGTACCCTTTTTGAGTCCCAATAGGCCCTAAGTAAATACACTTGACTGCTTTGGGTTTGAGTATATGGGTATGGTGTAGATGAATAAAGGGAGTACACCCAAAGACTCTTAGTGGTAAGGTATTTTCAAGATAGTGTAGGTTGAAATGGTGATAAAGGACCTAGAGAGGGATTTGAAAGGACAAAGTTTTGTAGGGCATACGGTTGATTAAGAAAGTAACAGTGAGGATAGCATCATCCCAATGGTGGGTAGGAATATTGTTACTAAAGAGGATGGCTCTGACAGTTTCTAGGATGTGTTTGTTTTTGCGTTCCGCAGCACTATTCTATTGAGGACTACGAGGACGGGAACTCTTATGAGTGATACCTTGTTTAAGAAATGCGGATAATTGATGGTTAAAATACTCGATACCATTATCGGTGTGGAGAGTTTAAATTTTTGTGTTGAACTATGTATGGATCATATGTAAGAAAATAATGAATTTTTGGCATACCTCAATTTTATCCTTTAAGAAGAAAACCCAACTAACACGAGTATGGTCATTAATGAGGGTCATTAACCATCTAGAATGGGTATTGGGAATACTGGATGGATCCCATAAGTCATTGTGAATAACTGAGAAGGGTTTAGAAGGATATTATGAAGTACTGGGGAAGGAAGCTCATGATGTTTTTCAAGTTCACATAAATCAAAATAAAAGTCTAAATTTTTATTTTAGCAGATTTAGGGAAACATCATACATATATTGAAATTTGGATGTCCTAATCTTTTGTGCCATAATTCTACCTCACTAGTTCTAGAGTGAGACACTTTATTACAGGAATAAGGTACTACACTATGATAGTCATTCAGATAATACAACCCATCAAACTCCTTAGCAACACCAATCGGCTTCCCCATGAGCAAATCCTGAAAAGTAAAATGAGTAGCCAAGAAATTAGTATGACATTGTTCCCTCTTTGTCAGTTGGTTCACAGATAATAAATTGCATTTTAACTTTGAAACATGTAATAATCATGCAGTATTAATGTAGCAGAAACATTAATGGTACCACTATCAGCTATCAGAGAATTTGAAGCATCAGCAATTTTAACTGAGGCATGACTGTGGCAGGAGTATAATTTGCAAATAATGAGACATCATCAGTCATATGATCAGAGGCACATGAGTTTATTATCTAACAAAGACCTGTATTTTTACCTTTAATGGTTGTAAGAGCCTTAAAGAAATAACCTCATTGTACCACAGTCGCAACAGATTGTTTACGAGACTGATTTTCGAGGGTAGTCAAGCGCTCTAGAATAATTGCTAATGGATCAGATGCATTCATTCGCAGGTCAAAGAGGAGCGAAGCATTCGGTCGTCTCCCGTAAGCTTCCTTCACAGCGACCCAGAGCGTTGTCTAATTTCCACAATCGACGGATATTGGCATCACCGACAGGAGGCTGATCGCTGTGAATCAGGTCCAGTTGGTCCCGTCCGTCAAGTGCAAGTAGCATGGCTTGACTCCAGTACAGGTAGTTATCGCCTGTGAGACATTATGGCATAATGAGGATAGATAACCCTTAAAGGCCAGTGACTTTGACTGAGTTTGGACGTGACCCACCATTAGACACGATGGTGCCGTTAGACTCAGCGGCAAAATAACTTGTAGATTGGATTGCCTGCTCTGATACCATATCGATGGATATGACTGAATATGGCACTGAAAAGAACAACAGGGAAGTCTGAATCTTAAATTTTATTCTTCTGTACATTGCTTTCTGATTATTCACATATATATACAGACTTGGTCAATTAAGGAGACTAGGTATCATGGGATTGATTTATAGAGGGAAATCAAGAAATAATTACAATTGAATCTCCTATAATCTCTCCTAATTAATTCCTTTGATTCCTAATTAATTCTAATATCTTCTACAACCTTCTATTATGAAATACTTCATTTCTTAGATAACTTGTAATATCCAGCTTTAAACCTGTAAAGTTCGTCTGCCTTGAGTCAGTTAAAGCAAGTTCTGATGATTTTCCTACTTCATTTCCCTCACTTTGAATATCATTGTCTCCGCAGCTATTTATTGGCGGCTGGGGATCTCCTAATCTGCCAATCCCGTGGAAGGAAGTTGAAAGCAAGCTGTTTGTTCTTAATGCGGTTTGTATCACTATGTTTTAGTTTATGTTCCTTTATGCTTTGAGTGTGGTGTTTTTAGTCGTCTGCCTTTATAAACCTGCTTTTTAGAAGAAATATACAGAAAGTTTGGATTTTTTTTTACTTATGCTTTAAAAACTGGTGCTGAAGATCTAACATGAATTGGGGCATTGAGTACTTCTGCTGAACGTGAATTATGTTTTATAAGGAATATGCTAGAAGTTTATGTTCTTCTGTTTTTTTTTCTTTTGGGTGATCTTGGTATATGTGCACTTGCTTCTTGGTTGGGTTTTCTCTTCTGCTTCATTGCATTGTGACATAGACAAAATCCTTGTATCTTTGTGCTTGGCTTAAAAGTACAGTTGTGTTCATGGCAAAATTGTCTTTCCATGGGAAACCCCTATTTGTCTTGAGAAACTCAGTATAATGCTTGCTTCTTTTTATTCTGCATGCATTGTTTGCAAATTATGTAGTATTCATTTTTAACACACACACACACACATGGTAATCAAGTTATATATTGTTATATATATATGTTTTCTTCCAGGTTGCTGAGGTAATTATACAGGATGGTAAAACCTTTGATTCCTCTGTAGTCATGCAGTTGGTGACAATGTTGTCAACTAACCCTTCTGATGGACTGAAGGGCTTCATCTGCATTGTGCGTTATATATGATTTTTCTCTCATTTCTTCCATTGGTATTCATTTCCAAGCAGCCTGCTGTTCTATTTCTTTTTTCCACATAAGTTCATTTTATTTTGTTTTTTTCCTTTTAAATAGGTATACAGATCACTGGCGGATGCTGTTGGTTCCTATTCTCAGTGGATATCTGCTTTTAAGTCAAATTTTAGGCCCTTGTTGTGAGTACTTTTATTTTTTGGTCAGGATAAGAAGGTTCTAATAGACTATTTGGTGCCATTGTTGCAAATTACCTTATGCTTCCATTTTTAGATATATCCAATATGGTTTTGTAAAATTTTGTAACTGAACCAAAATGTTTTTGTTGAATTTATCTGATTGCTGATTGACAATATTATATGTTTTTTCTTCCTTGGTTCTCATATTTCCTATTTTTAACAAGCTTTCTACTTTCAGATTATTTCTTGCTATAGGGATTTCAGAGCCTCTGTCTTCAAATGCCTGTGCTTCTGCTTTGCGTAAAGTCTGTGAAGATGCATCAGCAGTACTTTATGAACCTTCAAATTTGGAAATTTTAATGTGGATAGGAGAGGTGAGCTTCTCTGACCTTAGTGGAGTAAATATGAGTGAAAATATTTTTCACTGAGTTTTATTTTGTGCATGTGTTGGGCACCATGTGGGGTTGAGAATCCTTATCCATGAGGCAGCTATTGAGGTGGGAGATTCAATCCATTTAAGTACATGATGGAGCATTCCATACTATTTAATGTGAGATTGGTTCCTATCAATCGACCCCCTTTAGAGAACCAACATCCTAGCAACCAAACTCTTAGCATCTACTTAGCTTCTTCATAGGTCAGAACCCTCCATAGCTGGGCCTTTTCAAAATTGTTGACTACGAGCTTTGATAGCAATTGATGGGCATTAAGTGGGGTGAAAAACTCTCTTAAAAGCTCATTACTGGGATGAGAGAGCTAACTTAAGTACCATATTGAGCATTTCATACTATTTAATGTGGAACATCAGCATCTCATACGGGGTGTATTCCATGCCTTATATGCCCAACTTTAAATATTATAACATGCTCATTATTATCTTCTCTCAAATATCTAAGGGAATTCAGTGTTCTCCTTTGTCCATTTAAGTCCTGTTTCTTCTTGTAGGGATTAGATAAATGGCATTTGGCTCTGGAAGATGAGGAAGAAGTTGTGAATGCAATCAGTCTGGTCCTTGGTTCTGTACCCAATAGAGATCTAAAGGGCAACTTATTGGCTAGATTGCTGAATTCCAGCTATGAAGTAGTTGGAAAACTGGTAAGGTTCCATTCTTTGTTTCACCCTCATCTTGCGAATGATACTGGATTTTGATATTGTATTGTCTGTTTTAAGTGGATCTAGTGAACAGCTTATTAATCTGATATCATAGTAAACTAATTCTCATTTATTTTTTATGGTATTCGTAGGTAATGATGTCAAAACTTGATTGTACGTTAATGTTTTCATGAAGATGGATGCATTGATTATGCCTTTAATTTGGATAATATGTGTAAAGCTGATTGCTAGTGATTCTGTCCTTTTTCTTAATGGCAATCCTTTATACTTTTACTTCCTCTGTATAAAGATGGATTTTTTAAGGAACTGAGGATAGATAAATAAATAGTTGGCCAAAAAATAAGATGAGTAAATAAAGCTCATAAATTACAATCGATAATTCCTGCTTTAAGACGAGTAGCAACTGTGGGTTAACTTTAAATCTTAATTATAGACCCTTTGTAGTTTAGATAATAGACGGACAGATTGTCCATCAGAAAGTCTGTTGAATGGCTTGAAGACATTTTCTGTTTTTATCCTCTTGTAAAAAATATTTTTGATCTCTTAATAACTTCTTGAGTTGATATTAATTTTTTGTCATCTTTATTTTATACGTTTCTGTTATCTGAATTTGATATTATAAGCTTTCATTGTTTTATGCCACATAGGTAGTGGCGATCTTTTGTCAGATCATGCATTTCTCCTATACTTTGTTATATAATCCTAGAATGCACTTGCTTGATATTTCTATGTGGATTTTGCTCCTTCAATAATGGGATCTCATGTACTATATTAATTTTAGCCTTAATAATCCACAATAAAATTTTTGTTCAATTTAGAGCCTCTAATATTTTGCAGGTTGATCCAGATAGCAGCCGTTCACTTAAGCAGAATCCAGCCTCTTATACACAAGTGTTGAATGCTGCTGCTAGAGGGTTGCATAGGTGTGCATTGGTGATATATATTTTTGGGGATGTCTGAATCTAAGGACCTTGGAGTGTATAATAGTTGGCTGGCAGCTAGTCAAATTGTTTTAGTCATTATATATATTTTTGAGCCAACCATGGTTTAGGTCTTGCATGCAGTGTTAGATTTGGAATCTGTTTACTCAAACCATCTGGTCCATAAAATAGTTAGTTCTGTATAAAGTTTTCAGACTAAAACTTTATAATTTTCGCTCTTTTCCCTTTTGGAAATGTCTTTACATGCTAATATAGAACCATTTGGTCGGTCCCCTCTCTTTCATAGTGCTTTGTCAATTTACAATCAGTTAATGGGAGTTAGAACCACTAACATTTTCATCTACGCTTTCATATAAAACAGTGGGATTGAATTTATTTAGATTGACACCTTTGGTCTAGATCCTGCATCAAGCTCTGACTGATTTAAGCTATGCTCTCCATTTTGCATAATATGTAATGATTCGTTATTTCTTGCTTCTGGATTAACATTCTTCCTTTTAATTCTCAATTATTGATTGCTCCTTTATAATTTGTCATGGTCTCTGGTTTTATCCCACCTCTCATCGTGA